>OY740717.1:128725996-134140996 GCA_963513945.1 Hydrotaea diabolus | reverse complement strand
GCCGATGTGTGAGAGCTCGCATTGCCATGGCGCACACTGATTCGTCTTCTCTTGTTCGTTTTTCGAATTTCTCCGAAGACTTCAGGCAAGCAAATTGTGGCGTACCACTCAGAATTGACCGTACTACGTGGCTCAAGCGGAACAGTCGCCACATGACCAGTTTTTCCGAAGAAACAGGCGACCATTTGCTTCGAAGTACTTCTTCCACGAACAGCTTTCGTTGGATTTGGCTCGTCTTTGAAGACCCACACGCTCGATTGCTGTTTTGTTTCGGGCTCATACGCATAGATACATGATTCGTCACCTGTGACGATCTAATAAACGTCTTTGGAAGAACCGTGATCGTATTTTTTCAAATTTTCTTTGCACCAATCGAAACGAGCCTTTTTTGAGCGATTGTCAAATTGTGCGGGATCCAACGAGAGCAAACCTGTTTTACGGCCAGGTGTTTATTCAATATCGAATGTAAGCTGGTGGAAGAAATGCCTAAGGATGCCTCTATCTCATGGTATGTCACATGACAATCTTGCATTATCAGTTCACGCACGGCATCAATGTTCTCTGGCACAACGGCTGTTTTTGGACGACCTTCGTCTTTGAGCGAACGTCGCCCACGATTGAATTCAATTTGACCGGCCAAAGATTTAAGTTCATCAATGCACTCTTGTCGTGATAATCCACGTCGAATGTTGTGAAAAATTATCGCACGATGTTCACGAGTTAATTCCATTTTTTTTGTCAAATTGATTTGTTCAAGTCACTGTAAACAACACAAATGATGGTTGGTCGTACGTCAAAACGTTTTGAGTACGTTTATGCTAAATAATGTCAAACTTTCCAATTTTAGTCTTGCCTAGGCCAGAAATATATATGGCAACTCTCGTAATCGCCCGTTTTGAACATGCCGTAGATTTTTTGGTCACAAAGGCAAAAATCCCTTTTTAAGTACGCCTGAATTAACACTACCTATTTGAACCAGTGTCCGTCCCACAAAAAATTCATTATTTGCTAAGCAAATACTCGATAAAGTTTTCTTTTTTCTTTAGTCCCTTTAAGGTAAACTTTTTCGATTCCTGGGCCGATTCCTGTTTCATCGTTGGAGATGAATCTCTTTCCACCGAACCATTTCTTTAGGTCTAGAATAGGAAATGGGAAATGGGGGCAAAATCCGAAGATTGTAGCAGATGAGGTAGCAATTCGTAACCAAATTTATGCAATTTTACTATACGTGTGCACTCGTGCATTATATTTGGTCATATGGGGTCGTTTTTTTGGAAATCCTCGTTAATTTGGTCCTATTATTTGACATTATATTTTCCGTTTATTGTTTTTCTCTTTTTAAAAGTAATCGATGTGGATTATCCCGCGTGCATCCCAAAAAACTGTTGTCATCACCTTATTGGCCGACAAAGTCACCTTGGCCTTCTTCGGTGTCGGTTCATCCGGAGAAACCCATTGTTTAGACTGCTACTTGGTCTTCGGAGTGTTGTAATGGATCCATGTTTTATACACAGTTACACAACGCCGCAAAAACTCTTTCGAATTGCGGCTAAGCAACTCTAAACAATCCTTTAAGGTTGACACACGATTGTGTCTATGGTCAATTGAGAGGAAACGCGGCATCCATCTTGCAGACAGCTTTTTTAAACCCAACTGATCATGTAAAATCGAAACCAACTGCCATATGAAATGCGTATGGCATCAACTATCTCACACACTTTTATTCTTCGATCGGCCAATTCCAGATCGTGAATTTATTCGACATTTTCGGTTGTATTGACCACAATTGGCCGCCCAGAACGTTTAGCGGCACTTGTACTTTTGCGACCACAACGAAAGTCAGCAAACCACCTTTTTACCATTGATATCGATGGTGCAGAGTCCCCTAGTATTTAACAAGCTTTTCCTTGGTTTGATTGACGGCTCTTTTCCGCCAAAAGTAATGTTTAATGAGCACTCGAAATTCACTTTTGTTCCTTTTTTAACAAAATCCACGAAGTTGTATGTTTTGAACAGCTGTTAAACACAAACTAATGACGGAACTCTCTCAAAACTTGACAACAGTCTACTCGTATTAACAGATGGTACTTGATGGGAGCTTTGGTCCAATGCTATTGTCTCAGGTTAAAGGTTTAATTCTATTGTCAGGTTAAAAGTACTACAATCTTCTTTGACGGTCGAACAACATGACCCAGACCTAGAAGTTTGTAGCAAACAAACACATCGGTGCCAACCAACAAGAGTCTGTTTATTTTTTGTCGATATTTGAATACTATACGCAGAAAAAAAGTATGGTTGGGGTAACAATATTCGAAGAACATCATACTATTGTTGGTTATGTGGTTATGGTACAATAATATAATGATCATCACAACAATAGTATGGTTCACACACAACCATACTATGATCCCCATAACAATATTATGGTCCTCACAACAAAAGAATCATTCACTCACAACCATACTATGATCCCTACAACCATATTATTATTCACATTCAACCATACTATGATCCACACAACCATATTATGATCCTCATAACCAAAGTATGTTTAACGTACAACCATAGTGTGATCCTCACAACCATAGTATGACTTTCACACAATCATACTATGATCCTCAAAATTTTTTGTAAAGATTGGGTTAAGTTGGGAGTGATTTATTAAACAGTAAAAAAAATTATTTATTAAAAATATTTCAGTTATACTAATTCGTAGTTTGTTTCGAAAAAATGTAAATATATTTTCTATTACTGCGTAAGATTCGTAAAAATAACATTGTCATATTAAAAAAAAAATACAATTTTGCCGGTATGGTTGCCGTAATCATGTTATTGTTAACATAAAACCCATTAAAATAATACTTTTGTTCCACCAACCATATATTTATTGTTGCTACAACCATATTTTCATTTTTAAATTTAGCAACAATACTATTGTTACATTTTAAAAATATTAATATTGCCGCAATAATACTATTGTCAAATTGAAATTCAAAAAACAATACTATGGTTGCGACGACCATACTATCATTGCAGAAAACAAACTATTGTTGCCGTGACCATATATTAATCATATCTGCATCTGATGTATCGAGCAACGGAGGTAGTAAGACTATTGATTTCCAGGAAAAAATGAAGTTGGAAAAGTCGTGGCAAACACATCTATTCGTTGAATGTGGATACGAGAGTTGTTATTTATATTGGGGGTCCTGACAATACTAGGGTTCCTAGATGCAAACTGGAACTTCCATTGAAATCTTTGACATTTTTTAACATAACTTCACTCAGAACGTTTTGTCATTTGAGGGCAAATTGTTTCTTTACAGTGTATTGAAAAATTCATCTCAGTCAAAAATTATCCCGTGAACATTTTCGTGCGATGATTTCTTACGATTTTCGGCGTGGGTTATCGAGACAAGAGTGTTTAAATCAACTTGTTTCGACTTTTGGCGATGAATCACCGTCAAAAACCACTGTTAAGCGCTGGTACCAAGAGTTCAGTCTCGGACGCCGTTCGCTCCAGGATGAATTTCGTGAAGGACGTCCAAATTCGGTCACTTTGCCAGAAACTTTCGATGCTGTGCGTGAACTGATTAAGCAAGACCGACATGTGACATACCGTGAGATTGAGGCATCCTTGGGCATTAGTATGACAAGCATCAATAAAATATTGCATGTTCATTTGGCCGTGAAAAAACTTTGTTCTCGTTGGATCCCACATAATTTGACGAATGCTCAAAAAAAGGCTCGCATGGATGGATTGGTGCAAAGAGATGTTGAAAAAGTATAACTGCGGTAGCTCAAAGGCAGTGTAAAACATTGTCACAGGTGACGAATCATGGATCTATCGATATTAACCCGAAACAAAACAGCAATGGGTCTTTCAAGACGAGCCAAATCAAACAAAAGTTGTTCGTGGAAGAAGTACATCGAAGCAAATGATTGCGTTTTTTCGGTATAACCGGCCATAGTGCCACAGTGCCTTTAGTGGAGCACAGGAGGCCAATTTTGAGTGGTATACAACCATCTGTTTGCCAACAGTGTTCGAAGAAATGAGGAAAGATATTAAGAGAAGACGGATAATTTTGCATTACGACAATGCGAGCTCTCACACATCAGCTAAAACGATGAGCTATTTGACCACTCAAGATGTCGAATTGATGGGCCATCCATCGTAGAGCCCTGATTTGGCACCCAATGACTTCTTCTTGTTCCCTAGAATCAAGAAAAAAATTCGTGGTCAACGTTTTTTATCGTCCGAAGCAGCTGTTGAAGCGTTAAAAAAAACATGTTTGGAGGTGTCTCAATTGGAGTGGAAAAAGTGCTTCGAAAATTAGTTTGTGCTTATGCAAAAGTGCATTGATCTTAAAGGAGAATATTTTGAAAAATATTAGAACCATTTCCAATGATAAATTATTGTGTTTTTATTGCCGGACCCGAAATATAAATTGCAACCCTCGTATTCCCTGACGTGGCGTATGATTAATATTACCAATCAAAAATATTAAGTATACGCCTCGTAGAGAAAATCATTGACAAATCATTCGAACAGTCCCCATTTTAAATAAATGCATAAACGAATAATCTCCTTAAGCGGCTTCGAATACATTTATACACACTTTTTCTATTGTAAGCATTTCAAAATATTGAATTCTCCATCTATGCCATACAAAGAACTGCATTCCAACAAAGTTGCCCCAATTGCTGCTAGTGTCCGACGACACAGTACGAATATTTCGCACAGGTTCCTTTGGCTCTATTCGATTCCATTCATTACTTAATGCCATTTTTGAAGTTTTGGCTTAAAATGAAATTGGCAAACAAAGTGAGCAAACCAACAAACAGTCGGCCAATGGACAGCAACAACAACAAACGGCCAACAAAATATGGCACACTGAGTAAAATACACAATTTTTGTTAGCACAATTTCACCGAAAACTACTTTATATTCTACAACACAATTGTTTACAAATTTTGTGCATTTTTGTTCTTTGAATAATTCTTAAACAACCAACTCAGCTTTCATCTACTCTGAAAATTCTTTAAGCGAACAGCGACTGGCATTCGGTGGCAGTAGTGACACACAGCAAGCCGGGTTTGGTTTTTTTTTAAATTAGTCGGTTTTTCGTTGAAGTTAGTTTCAATTTTAAAGATGTCTCTACGGATTTGCGAGACGAAAGTTTGTTTCGCGCATATACGAAAATTTAGCCGAAGAAGTAGTTTTTCAAATGTTGGAAAAACTGCTGCATCTGCGACAAATGATTAAGAAATTAATGAATGACATGTGTTCTCATACAGAACATTCTTTGTTTATTTCGATAAAAATAAAATAAACTAAACTGTTATTATAACCACATCGAGACCTTTTGTCTCTTTTAATAAAGGATAAGTTTTTTCTTTACAAAATGGCAAAGTGACATGTATTATTGAGGATGCCCACTATCCACAAATGTAGTAAAATATCTTGCTGTCAGAGAAAATACAAAAAACTAAGCGATTTGGGTAGAAAACTAATACGGGTTGCTTTATGTGACGCGCAAAATAGAAAGGGGCCAAAGGTTAAAACCAGGTTTGTTCAGGAGAGCCATTTTATAGATTAGGTCCCTTTCTATTTGCGCTTAGAATCGTCGACTTCACTTTCATAAAACGCGCATATCTCTGGGAGGGAACACTTTTGGGACATGGGATCGGTCTCATTCGATGCTCAGATGTTGTCCACATCAAAAACGAAAAAAAAAAATAAAATTGATTTTTTTTACCCTTAGGTCTCTTTCTCTATGCGCTGTCACATATACATTTCTGGCTTAGGCAACACTAAGTGTTGCCTGGCGCCATCTAAAATTTCCATTGGAAAGTTTGACTTTTTTATCATAAACGTACTCAGAACGCTTTGACGTACGACCATCTTTTGTGTTGTGTACAGTGACTTGAAAAAATCAATTTGGTAAAAAAACATTTTCTTCACAAGAGTGCATCGATTAAATTAAATCTTTATATGCCGATGAAGCACCATCCTATAGGACTTCGAAAAACTGGTTTAATGAATACAATCGTGGCCGACGCTCGCTCAAAGATGAAGGTCGTGAAGGTCGTCCAAAAGCGGCCGTTATGCCAGAGAACATTGACGCCGTGCGGGCTGATAATGCATGATCGTCATGTAAGATAGAGGCACCGTAAGATATTGGCATCCTTGGGCATTTCTTTCACCAGCATACATTCGATATTGCATGAACACCTGGCCGTAAAAAAGGTTTGTTCTCGATGGATTCCGCACAATTTGACAATCGCTCAAATAAGGACACAAGCCGATTGGTGCAAAGAAATTTTAAAAAAATACGATCGCGGTGCTTCAAATGACTTATATAAGATTGTCACAGGTGACGAATCATGGATCTATGCGTATGAGCCCGAAACAAAACAACTATCGAGCGTGTGGGTCTTGTAAGACGAAAGTTTTTCGTGGAAGAAGAACTTCGAAGCAAATGGTCGCCTGTTTCTTCGTCAAAACTGGTCATGTGGCGAATGTTCCGCTTGAGTAACGTAGGGCGGTTAATTTTGAGTGGTACACCACAACTTGTTTGCCTGAAGTCTTCGGAGAAATTCGAAAAACGAACAAGAGAAGTCGAATCATTGTGCACCATGACAATGAGAGCTCTCACACATCGGCTTAAACCAGCGCCTCTTTGACCGGCCAAAACGTCGAATTGATGGTCATCCGACGTACAGCCCTGACTTGGCACCCAATGACTTCTTTTTATTGCCGCACATCTAGAAAAAATGCGTAGTCAACGATTTTCATCACTAGAAGATGCTGTTGAAGCGTTCAAAAACCATGTTTTGAAGGTGTCTCTATTCGAGTGGAAAAAGTGATTCGACAATTGGTTTGAGCGCAGTCAAAAGCTGCAAGAACCTCGTCCCTTGGAAAATTAGCCACAGCTCGAACCAAAGCAGTCTTAAGAGATCCAATGTGGGGGTATCTTTTGTGACAAACCTTGTCTTCTTAAACCGTCCACAATTTGTAATCCAATGGGTTCAAATCTGGACTGCCTGAAGGCCATTCTTCAGAGGAAATGAACGCTGGCAAATTGTTTTGAAGCCAGGCCTGGAACGTTTTAGCCTTATGGGCCGGCGCAGAATCCTGCTGGAAAGACCATGGCTGGTTTTGGAACAGGGAAGTGTTAAGAGGTTTCACAACAGCTTCCAAAGCGGTTTCTTGGTAAACTTTGGCCGATGTTTTGGCAGAAATGCAGTTCAGTGACCCCATCGTAAGAGACACCCCCCAACCGCGACTGAAGCTGGGTGATGACCATTTTCCTCCCTTGGAATCAGTTCAGATGCTTCCTTAGATGACCGCGCATACACTCTATCATTTTGCTTTACCTGAACGGTAAAAATTTGTTCATCGGTGGACACAATTTTTCTGTGCAAGTTATCAGCGTGCTTCACCAAAAGACGTTTGCATTTTCAATCCTATTTTTTTTTAAGCTGCAGTCAATAAATGTCCGGTACGTCGTTTGTCAGCCCCAAGTCCCAAGTCTTTTTTAATGATTTGACCCATGGACTTTTGCGTGATATTCATCTCACGGGCCATGATTTTCTGTTTTCAGAGCGGATTTCCATGAATTCTTGATTAAACGGCTCTGATGATATGCGGTGTTCGAACAGAGCGTGGGCGGCCCGACCGGTGGCAGTCTTTTACATCTCCAGTCTCCTCAAACAGTTTTATGCATCGGTACGCGAACATGCGGCTAATCCCTAGTGGCCGCAGCGTTTTGAAAATATCGCTTTTTTCATTTCACACTTGAAAAGCGCTATTACAGCGATACGGTTCTCATTATCTGACCACTCCATGATGAAAGTTGAAACAATTTTAAAATCCCCTTTCAGACTAACGCTATTGAGGTTAGCTTCAAAACCCATATGACATTAACGGGGTACGTTCAGTTCTGCTATTGAAATGGGCGTGTTCAATGTTGTAACAGTATTTATGTCCCTACTAAGTAAATAACAATTGGAGAATAAATAATGGAGAGATTCACAACTGAACAATAAACAAAAATAGAATTTTATTATTGAAAACAGCGATCAAAGTGATAAGTGTTGAAGCTCATTTTCATTTGAATGGCTTTGTTAATAAGCACAACGGCAGGTTCTGTGGTTCTGAAAATCCAATGGCCATTCATCAACGCCAATTAGATCCCATTAGGTGTACAGTACTCGTATGGTGTGGGATCACATCTGCAAATTTCACTGGACCTTACTTCTTCGAGAATGAAGATGGAAGTGCTGTAACCTTAAATCGATGGCGGCATCGGTTTATCATAGACAATTTTGTACGTCCTGCTCTTGAAAACAGACCTGAGATGTGGTTTCAACAGGACGGAGCCACGGCCCACACTGCCCGAGACACGAAGGCACTTTCAAGTCAAATTTGTGGAGAGCGAATAATTACCAGAAATTCGGAAACTATTTGGCCAGCGCGATCACCAGATTTGTCAGCACCCGACTATTTTCTTTGGTTTTATTTAAACAAGCGAGTATGTGTGTTCAAGCCTGAGACAATCCTTTAACTCAAGGCCAACATTGTTGCAGAAATTCGAAGGCTACAGCCACAAATTTTTAAAGATATTATGAAAAAAGGTCTAAAACGAGCCCATCATTGTGAAGCTGAAAACGGGGGTCATTTAAAAGACATTATTTTTCATACTTAGTGTAAAATATGTCCATTTTGTATATTATATAACCTGAGGAAAAAAAATTAATAAACGAAAACGGTTTTTAACTTTTTATCGCATTGGTAACTTTTGGCCCATCATGTATTTTTTTTGGTTCGTCCGTCCATTAGTCGTTGTAATCAAAGTCCAGATCGCAAGTATAAACTGATTTGGAAGAAACTTTAAACACTTTTTACCATAAAGCGAATGACCTACCCTATTGCAATCTGTCCTTTTATTCGTTCGGGTGTTTTGATATTATAACATGTTTTTTTTTTCGATTTCAGATCTTGGAGCTGTAGAACGCACATCTTCAATTCGATTCTGATCACGTTTCGCATAGATCGTTACCCCATCTCTGGTGAAATTGGACCTTATCGGTTCATGTATTCGAAGATAACTCCCACTTTAAGGATCTGCCGCTCTAGAAGTTACATACTATTAAATCATATTCTGCTAAAGTTGCCCATGGTGAGTAAAAATCGTTAACTACCCTTAGAAATGTTGACCCTATATGTCCATACAAAGGTCCCTTCACATTCTAGACTCTGTCGCTCAAGATGCGAATAATTAATTCATATCTTGATGACATTTCAAATATTACATCACGACCGATCAAAAATAATAATAAAAAATAAGGTTAAGAAAATTTAGACCCCTTGGCTAAATTCCAGAAAAGGTAAAATAAGGACTGTTTTTTAAAGATATCAAAATTAATACTTTTATTAGTCAATAGAATAAGGGGCTTCCAGCTACCTACACCTACGAGGGCGGTTCGGAAACTTCTTAGCCTAGCACAAAAAGCGCGGTATAAACAGAAAAAAGTTAAGTGTTTTGGAAACTCTGCTATGAACACATGTTAAATTTTGTTTTGATCTGACAACTCCTTCATATAGAAACAGGTCTTCACAAAAGATGCATCCGCGATTTTTTTACAATGGAAAAATTAGAAATGCGTGGTGTCATTAAATATTTACATAAAAAAAGGTTTATCGGGATAAGAAATTCATAATGATATGGTGAATGTGTTAGGTGAAAGTGCTCCTTCATATGCAACAGTAAAAAATTGGGTTGCTGAATTGGTCGTACAAGCATTGAAGATGAACCACGTAGTGGAGTCCAAAAACAGCAACAACAACAGAAATTGTAGCCAAAGTGCATGATATGGTATTAAATGATCGCCGAATAAAAGTACGTGAAATAGCTAATATCATGGGCATCTCAAATGATCGAGTCCATTTAATTTTGCATGAAGAACTACAGATGAAAAAGCTTTCTGCAAGATGGGTGCCGCACTTGTAAACAGTCGACCAAAAACGCATAAGAATGAACATTTCTCAAGCTTGTTTGGATCGTTTTCAGCGAAATAAAATGGATTTTAAGCGTCGTTTCATAACTGTTGATGAGACATGGATCCACCACTATACTCCAGAGACAAAAGAACAATCCAAACAATGGACAAAAGCTGGAGGAAGTGCCCCAAAGAAGGCAAAAACAATTCAATCGGCTGGTAAGGTTATGGCAATGGTTTTTTGGGACTTCACAGGTATTTTATTGATTGACTATCTGCAAAAGGGTAAAACAATAAATTCAGAGTACTATTGCAACCATTTAGATCAATTAAATGTACAAATTCGAGAAAAACGTCCTGGCTTACAACACAAAAAAATAATTTTTCATCAAGACAACGCACCAGCGCATTAACAATGGCTAAAATCAACGAATTAAAGTACGAGTTGCTTGACCACCCACCTTATTCTCCTGATTTAGCTCCCAGTGACTTTTACCTGTTCCCAAATCTAAAAAAAAATCCTTGCTGACAAGCGTTTTACCTCAAATGAAGATGCAATAACAGTTGTAAACCACTATTTTGAAGACCTTGAGGAAAACTATTTTAATTTAAGGGATAGAATTGCTAGATAAGCGTTGGACTAAGTGTATTGAAGTTTCAGGAGATTATATTGAAAAATAAAAATATTTTTGAAAAACTAACTATTCTCTTTCATTGATAGGCTAAGAACTTTCCGAACCGCCCTCGTACCTTGCATTTTTATTTGTTATTCCAAAAGATGTATTATTTCCGATGTTCCATTTTTTGTGGATCTTTTTATTTAAAACATGTCCAGCCTGCCAGGCAACCTAGCCAATATATTTCAACAATTTTTTACGTTGATTCTGAAAAAGAAACAACATAAAGGTCTCGAACCAGAATAAAAACTGTTCAAGTCATAATAATGATTTTAAATTTCCGGTTTTATTGGAAAGGTTCAACTTTGACATTTAATAATGTAAAACAATATCGCTCATATTACTACCACAACTGGCTCGGCAGTACCTCATCCGATCTACCTAATTTTTAGTACATTTTCTATGGTTTCGGGTTGAATCTCTTCAATGGCTACTTCGATTTTATGTTTCACGCTTTAATTGTCTCTGGACGCATGTCGTCCATGTCATTCTCTTGAATTTTGGGGAAAAAAGTTTCGTTGAACATGGCGCGCTAAGGCTCACCGTTGTCGGTAACGGCGGCTCTATGCTCACTTTCGAAGGAATGCCTCCAGCCCAAAATCCACACCAAACTGTGACTCGTTGTGGATGCATTGGCTTCTCAATTGTCACGTGTGGGTTCTCCAAACCCCATATGTGACAGCGCATAGAGAAAGGGACCTGAGGGTAAAAAATCAATTTTCATTTTGTTTTCTTTTTTTTGATACGGACAACATCTGAGCATCGAATGAGACCGATCCCATGCCCCAAAAGGGTTCCCTCCCAGAGATATGCGCGTTTTATTAAAGTGAAGTCGACGATTCCAAGCGCAAATAGAAAGGGACCTAATCTTTAAAATGGCTCTCCTAAACAAAACTGGTTTTTAACCTTGGGTCCTTTTCTATTTTGCGCGTCACATATGCGGAAATTTAGCTAACCACCAAGATGAAAATGAGCTTTATCTGAAAACACGAATTTTCGGTAAAACTCTTCATCTCCTGCCAAACAATCTTCAGACAATTGGGCGAAGCGAAAACGCATCGGATGGAGTTCTTTTATTAAATGACAAAGTTCAACCTTTCCAATAAAACCAGAAATTTAAAAAAAAAATATCAGTTCTTTTTTTACAGCCCATTCAAATTTAATATTTTAAATAGCCGACCCTTTTATGATGTTAACGACTTCACTTCTGATAGGGGTTATTTGTTTCCATTCCTTGGCTAAAGACTTAAACCGGAATGGGCTAATGCCGGTGTTTTGCTTTTAAATGAATCCGGGAGTCGGGTTTTTTAAAACACGATTTTAACTACACGCAGAAAAAAAGTATGGTTGTGTGTAACAATATTCCAAGAGCATCATACTATTGTTGATTATATGGTTGTAGCACAACAGTATTATGATCATCACAACAATAGTATGGTTCACACACAGCCATACTATGATCCCCATGACAATATTATGGTCCTCACAACAATAAAATTATTCACACACAACCATACTATGATCCCCACAACAATATTATTATTCACACTCAACCATACTATGATCCCCACAAACATTTTATGATCCTCATAACCATAGTATGTTTAACGTACAACTATAGTATGATCCTCACAAACATAGTATCACTTACACACAACTGTACTATGATCCCCAAAAAATTTTGTTAAGATTGGGTTAAATTGTTATTCAACAATGGAGATTTTTATTAAGTATGTTTTGAAAAAAATAATTCTCGTACATATAAAAAGTACTATTATTGCGTAAGATTCGTAAAAATAACATTGTCAAATTTAAAAACGGTATAATTGCCGTAATCATATTACTGTTAACATAAAACCCATGAAAACAATACTTTTGTCCCAATAACCATATTTGTATTGTTGCTACAACCACATTTTCATTTTTAAATTTGGCAACAATACTATTGTTACATTTCAACAATTTTAATATTGCCGCAATCATACTATTGTCAATTTGAAATTCAAAAAACTATACTATGGTTGCGACTACCATACTTTTATTGCAGAGAACATACTATTGTTGCCGTGACCATAGGTGACAGCGCATAATAAAAGGGACCTAAGGGTAAAAAAAAAATCAATTTTCATTTTTTTTGATGTGGACAAGATCTGAGCATCGAATGAGACCATGCCCCAAAAGCGTTCCCTCCCAGAGATATGCGCGTTTTATGAAAGTGAAGTCGATGATTCTAAGTGCAAATAAAAAGGGACCTTATCTTTAAAATGGCTCTCCTGAACAAAACTTTTCATCAACTTTTCACTTTTTTTTGATGTGGACAACATCTGAGCATCGAATAAGACCGATCCCATTCCCCAAAAGTGTTTCCTTCCAGAGATATGTGCGTTTTATGAAAGTAAACTCGACGATTCTAAGCGTAAATAGAACAAAACTGGTTTTTAACCTTAGGTTCCTTTCTATTTTGCGCGTCACATATAGTAACCATATCTTTTCTCTGCGTGTATCCTTTACGAAGGCAACTACTTCATTTCAGATTGGGGATATATTTTCCATTCTTTGGCAAAAGAATTAAAACGGAATGTCGGTTAAGGGCGATTTTTCACTTTTAAAAATACCTGACAGTCGGTCTTTTTTAAAACACGGTTTAAAAAACAACCCGAAATGATGGTTCTCTGAAAACCTCGTTTTTTTGGACACTAGTCATCCGCGTACAGCCCTGAGTTGGCAGCCAATGACTTCTTCTCAATCTCTCACAACAAGAAAAAAACTGCGCGGTCAATGCCTCAATCAGAGTGGAAAAAGTGTTTCGTAAATTGGTTTGAGCGCATGCTCATATATATGTGACGCGCAAAATAGAAAGGGACCTAAGGCTGAAACCCAGTTTTGTTCAGGAGAACCATTTTAAAGATTAGGCCCCCTTCTATTTGCGCTTAGAATCGTCGACTTCACTTTCATAAAACGCGCATATCTCTGGGAGGGAACACTTTTGGGGCATGGGATCGGTCGCATTCGATGCTCAGATCTTGTCCACATCAAAAAAAGAAAAAAAAATTAAAATTGATTTTTTTTACCCTTAGGTCCCTCTCTCTATGCGCTGTCACATAATATTGATCTTCGGAGAATATTTTAAAAAACAATCAAATCATTGATTTCACACGAGAGAAACATCCTCCCTTTATTTAAATCGTTTTTTTTTTCGCCATCATCTTATTTATCTTAGGCCTGGTTTTCTATTTAATTTTAGAAATTTGTATGGCAGAACTCACCAACATTATTGTTTGCAAATCCGGGTTGACGGTTCCGCCTATGACAACACTAGTCACTAAGTTCATTTTATTTCATCCGAACACGAAAGAACTTCTTCTCTGGCTCCAATAGAAAAAGGCAAATGGAAAATACTCAAACATCGCTAAGCTTTTTATTTAAAAGAAAAATGCCATGGCAGGGTAAGCAGAGAAGGCACACCATAAGAGGAAAAACCTGGTAAGACATTGAAGGAAAATCTGTTTGTAGATATCCTTTGGGTAGATGTAGCATCATCTCTGGCATTTTTAGTCTCTTTGTTTGTGTGCTTCTCTGTCGTATTCCGAGTCTCAGATTATCTCTGGCGATGCATCTGCAATTTTAGCATCCACAACATTTAGTGATTTTAACTTTGTTCCGTTTCTGTGCCAGTTCTTGTCTTCTGTCCCGTTCTCGTCTTTTTTGTATTTTCGCTTTGCCTCTTTTTGTTTTCGTTTGTAGCTGGAACATTTTGTGTTAGTTTTTTGGTTTTAAATTAAATTGAAAAAGATTGTTTGTTATAATGCCGTTATATTTGTAGACAGCCACTTTTGTCGGGAAGAAAATCAAACAAAAAAAAAAAACAAAAAATGGGGAAAAACGGAAAAAATCAAAAAAGCCAAAGAAAAATATGATAATATAAAAAACAAAAATAACAAACAGTGCGAGGGTGAAGGGAATCGGCAATTCGTTTTTTTTACCATTTTACCATTCATGGGTAAAATGAAGTTGTTATAAATGCAACAAAAAAAACTCCCATAAAGGATGGGAAAAGCGGTAACAGACGAATTTGTGGAGATATACACTTTCAGATTAATCGCAAACAGATCTAATGCATGGAGGGAAAAATCGGACTCTCTCACATTAATGCAGGAAACACTCATATGTTTGTAACGATGTCCACAAACATGTATATGCTTATATGAAAAAATATATTTGTTTGCACCCAAACATTTATATGTTGGCGGCAATGTTCCTAAATAAAGGGTGTTTTTTTATTGAGGTATAGAACTTCGAATTGAAATAAAACACAAGAAAATCGTTTTAATGTCCATCAATTTGGCTTTATTGGAAGGATAATTTTATGCCATTAATGTTTAAATATGATTTCGGGCATGTGGCAGCCGCGGCTGGCTCGAATAAAGCCAATTCTACAGGTCCAATTTTCAACCACTTTTTCGAGCATATGGGGCCGTATGTTGGCAATAACGCCACGAATGTTGGCTTCCAAGTCCCCTAACGTTTCTGGTTTGTTGGCGTAGACGAGCGACTTTACATATCCCCAAAGAAAATAATACAATGGTGTCAAATCACACGATCTTGGTGGCCAATTGACAGGTCCATTCCGCGAAATTATGCGCTCATCGAATGTTTCCTTCAATAATTCGATTGTGACGTGCGCTGTGTGGCATGTAGCGCCGTCTTGTTGGAACCACAACCCATCCACATTCATGCCATCCAATTCGGGAACAAAATAGTCGGTTATCATGGCTCTATACCGGTCTCCATTAACGGTAACTGACTCTCCAGCATTATTTCGGAAGAAGTATGGCCCAATGACTCCACCAGCCCATAGAGCACACCAAACAGTCAGTTTTTGTGGATGTAATGGCGTCTCAAGGGTCTCATGTGGATTCTCTTCACTCCAAATGCGGCAATTTTGCTTGTTGACGTAGCCATTGAGCCTCATCACTGAACAAAATTTTGTGATGAAAATCAGCATCGAGATGAATCTCATTTTCGGCCCATTTTGCAAGCGTTGTTCTTTTGTCAACCTGTTCATGATGAAATGGCAAACCAAACTAAATATTAATCACTTGGCAGCTGACAAAATGGCCGCCAGTTAAAAAAGTGATGCCAACTTAAAGTTCTATACCCCAATAAAAAACACCATTTACATACACATACATACACTCAAAAAAAAGTGAACCAAGAGACAAGTAAAAATGAACTAAATTTTAGGAAAATTGAACTTCGTCTGGCACTAAAAAATTTTTTTCTAACGCACGCCGAAAAAAGTTTGGTTGTGGTGACAATATTCGAAGAGGATAATACTATTGTTGGGTATATGGTTGTGGTACAACAATATAATGATCCTCACAACAATAGTATGATTCAAATACAACCATACTATGATCCTCACAACAATAATATGATTCACACATAACCATACTATGATCCCCACAACCATAGTATGATTCACACTCAACCATACTATGATCTCCACAACCACAGTATGATCCTCACAAACATAGTATGTTTAACATACAACCATAGTATGATCCTCACAACCATAGTATGATTCACACGCAACCATGTTATGATCCCAATAACCATAGTATGATCACACACAATTATACTATGATCCCTAATATAATTTATTATAATTGGGTAAAGTTGTCAACAAAAGATTTAAATTATGAAAATTATTCAAAAACACATTAAATTCAAAATAAAAAGAGTGATTTATTTCACAATAGAAAAAATACGTTTAAATAAACGTAAGCGTTTTTATTAAAAATATTTCAGTTAAATAAAGCCAAGGCAGCTTGTTTTGAAAAAAATTAATTTCGATAAAAAAGTACTATTATTGCATTAAATCCGTACCAATGCCATTTGTTCTTAAACGCATATTTAAATGAAGAAACAATCACACAATATGATTGCTGTAATCATATTATTGTTATCATAAAACGCAAAACACAATACTTTTGTCGCACCAACAATATTTATATTATTGCTATTACCATATTTTCATTTTTAAATTTGGCAATAATACTATTGTTACATTTCAACAATATTAATATTGCAGCACTTATACTATTGTCAAAACTAAATTCAGTTAACAATGCTATGGTTGCGACGAACATACTTTTATTGCGGACCATGTTTTTTGTCTGCGTTCGCCAAGTTTATGTATTTCCTTGAAATTAGGACACGGTTGAACTTGATTCTAGTTTATTTTTACATCATATAACAATGTTTTTCCTCATAGTAAATTATTTTCGTCCTCAAATCAATAACGTTTTTACTACAAGCTAGTGCACTTGAACTAAGACCGAGGAAATTTTAAATTGTTTCGTCTTTGAACCATGTACACTTTTCTTTGAAATTAGGACATGGTTATTGATGCCAGTTCAACATAAATAATGAAGGAGAAATTTTTTCACTATATATGGTTTAATTTTTCCTAGTTGTTAGTAATGTTGTGCTATTCTGCAGTACAAGTAGTCATTCTTGGAAGAATGTTTTTCGTATTAGTTAGTTCATGGTGTCATAAGATTAATGAAAAAAAATTTACTTCATTCTAGTATGTAAATTCATCGGTGTGAAAAAATCTTGTAGTAAGAACAAGAAAAAATTTACTAAAGTGAAGTTCGATTAAAACTTGTTCCATGTTTATATATTTCAAAAATTTACTCAATATAGAAAAAATCAGCATGTTTTTGAGTATACCCGCTTCCTATATGAGTACATACCCCAAGTACTCATATAGGAATTCAAAGGAAGTATATTTTCAATTATAGCACCTGGAGTTTGCATATGAAAATAAGTCAAATAAGCATGGGGACGATTTTTTTTCAAAATATAGCGGTTCTGATATTGATTATGGATGCGGGCAAAAGTTTAATATACTTTGCGGAACAAAATTTTTTTGTAATCACCCTGTTTATCTAACACCATTGCATAATGAGAACTCCAAGTGTTGGAAAACGATGAAATACAATTGCATCGAAATCTCATGAATATTGGGTAGAATTCAATGGAACTATAATTGGGTAAAATAAGCAAGGGGACGAAAATTTTCACAATACAGCGGATTTGAAATTGCTTATGGAGGTTGCCCTGCTGAACAGCAGGGTGATTAGAACCCTGATTATCCAACACCATTGCATAATGCGAACTCCAAGTGTTGGAAAACGATGAAATACAATTGCATCGAAATCCCATGAATATTGGGTAGAATTCAATGGAACTATAATTGGGTAAAATAAGCAAGGGGACGAAAAAATTTTCACAATACAGCGGATCTGAAAGTGCTTATGCAGATTGCCCTGCTGAACAGCAGGGTGATTAGAACCCTGATTATCCAACACCATTGCATAATGAGAACTCCAAGTGTTGGAAAACGATGAAATACAATTGCATCGAAATCCCATGAATGAATCCCATGGTAGAATTCAATGGAATTTTATTTCCAATTATAGCACCTGGAGTTTGCATATGCAAATAGGTTTAATAATCTAGGAGACGAAATATTTTTTAAAATCTTGCAGATCCGATATTGATTATGCAGAATTAGATATGTACGAGGGCGGTTCGGAAAGTTTTTAGCCTATCAATGAAAGAGAATAGTTAGTTTTCAAAAATATTTTTATTTTTCAATGTAATCTCCTGAAACTTCAATACACTTAGTCCAACGCTTATCTAGCAATTCTATCCCTTGATTAAAATAGTTTTCCTCAAGGTCTTCAAAATAGTGGTTTACAACTGTAATTGCATCTTTATTTGAGGTAAAACGCTTGCCAGCAAGGATTTTTTTTTAGATTTGGGAACAGGTTAAAGTCACTGGGAGCTAAATCAGGAGAATAAGGTGGGTGGTCAAGCAACTCGTACTTTAATTCGTTGATTTTAGCCTTTGTTAAAACCCTCTTGTGCGCTGGTGCGTTGTCTTGATGAAAAATTATTTTTCTGAGTTGTAAGCCAGGACGTTTCTCTTGAATTTGTACATTTAATTGATCTAAAAGGTTGCAATGGTACTCTGAATTTATTGTTTTACCCTTTTGCAGATAGTCAATCAATAAAATACCTTTGAAGTCCCAAAAAACCGTTGCCATAACCTTAGCAGCCGATTGAATTTTTTTTTGCCTTCTTTGGGGCACTTCCTCCAGCTTCAGTCCATTGTTTGGATTGTTCTTTTGTCTCTGGAGTATAGTGGTGGATCCATGTCTCATCAACAGTTATGAAACGACGCTTAAAATCCATTTTATTTCGCTGAAAACGATCCAAACAAGCTTGAGAAATGTTCATGCTTATGCGTTTTTGGTCGACTGTTAACAAGTGCGGCACCCACCTTGCAGAAAGCTTTTCCATCTGTAGTTCTTCATGCAAAATTAAATGGACTCGATCATCTGAGATGCCCATGATATTAGCTATTTCACGCACTTTTATTCGTCGATCATTTAATACCATATCATGCACTTTGGCTACAATTTCTGTTGTTGTTGCTGTTTTTGGACGTCCACTACGTGGTTCATCTTCAATGCTTGTACGACCACGTTTAAATTCAGCAACCCAATTTTTTACTGTTGCATATGAAGGAGCACTTTCACCCAACACATTCACCATATCATTATGAATTTCTTGTCCCGATAAACCTTTTTAATGTAAATATTTAATGACACCACGCATTTCTAATTTTTCCATTGTAAAAAAATCGCGGATGTGTCTTTTGTAAACGCCTGTTTCTATATGAAGGAGTTGCCAGATCAAAACAAAATGTAACATGTGTCCATAGCAGAGATGGACGTTTCCAAAACACTTAACTTTTTTCTGTTTATACCGCGCTTTTTGTGCTAGGCTAAGAAGTTTCCGAACCGCCCTCGTATAGACGAAGAAGAACGTACATCAATGTTTTAAGTACAAAGTTGGAATAATATCTTTGTTAAAACCCGTATCATCTAATCGCCCTGATTATTACAACATTATCATAATGAGAACTCCAAGTGTTGAAAAAAATCCCCTGGATATGGGCTCTGTAAATATTTAGTTGGGATTTTAAAAAACTTGACGAAGGAATCGAAATACAACGTAAGGGATTCCAAGCATTTCAAGAGTAAAATTGACAAAATATGTATTAATGATGATGAGGTTTCAGTTTCAGTTTCAGTGACGTCATTTCTTTATTTCCAAGCATCCCAGTGAATTTCGCAATTAAGACAATTGAACAAAAATGGGACACTATAAGGGAATTTAAAAATATCACAAAGGACCTTTTTTAGAATTGGTGACATTTTGCATAAAGGAGACTAGGTATTTTAAATATGATGAAAAGATATACGAGCAGCGAAAAGGGATGCCAATGGGTTCTCCAGCATCCCCAGTAATAGCCGACATAGTTATGGAAGAGCTTCTAGACACCTCACTAGACAAGATGACATACAAACCAAAATTATTAACGAAGTATGTGGACGATCTCTTTGGAATTTTTAAGAATAAAGAAATTAAGAACACTCTGGATGTACTCAATTCATTTAACAGACAAATACAGTTTACAATGGAGATGGAACAGGACGGAAAATTACCATATTTAGATTCAATAGTTTGTCGACAAGGTCAGTTACTAAAGTTAGAATGGTACCAAAAACATACAGCTTCTGTATGTAGACGAGTAATTATTAATACAGCGACTAACTTCATCAATAGAATTTTAGATATTAGCGACATAGAGTTTCACAAACATAATTTAGTTAAAATTAGAACCATTTTAAGGCAAAATGACTTCCCACACAAAACCATCACAGACCTACTAAACAAATGGAAATCAAAATCCAATTCCTCAGCTGTCATCGCAGAACCTGTAACAAAAATATATAAACCAACAACATATATACCGGGTTTTTCAGAAAGGCTTAGCCATTCCAACATTTATAACAAAGACAAATATCAACTTGCACTAAAGACACACAGTACAGTAAACAGATTATTTAGCAGGACAAAATCTCGAATAAATAACGAAGATAAATCAGACGTTGTATACCAAATAAAGTGCAATGGTGACAAGTCCGACATATGCCAAAAGGTATGTGTCGGCACTACTAAAACTAAACTTAAGACAAGAATTTCGTCCCACAAATCTGACCTAAAAGCCGTAAATAGGCCCATAGAATAAAAGACCGCACTTGCGGCCCACTGTACATTGACTGGACATAAGCCTGACTTTACCGATGTAAAAATTGTAGCGCAAGAGAGAAATTATAGAAGAAGATACACTCTCGAAATGCTTAACATTATTGACGTACCTAATGAGAGGAGAATTAATTACAAAACGGACACAGATGGGATCGCACACATATAAAGAAATGTGGTGCATAAGCACAGACGCAAGCTGAAGAGTAACACAAAAATCAGTTGACAGCGATAATCAGACGGACGACATTGTTTTGTTAATGTAATTATTTTTCAAATATTGTGTTAATGTTTTGTTTATTAAATGTAATCATGTTTTGTATTTTGTCATTGACATCCCCTGAAGATGATTGACGAAGACAATCGAAATATTGGGATAAATAAAAATTAAACAACACATAGAACAACGAGTTTAAATAAATGACCTCAAGCCGAAAAATAATTTTATAAAATAAAAGATGAAATGAATAATTGGAGTTTGCACTTGAAAATAAATAATATGATCGGAGCGAAACTTTGCATGTATCCCTGCTTTTCTAGTGGTTATCTTTTACTTTAGTCAACAGAGACTTGCTGTTATCTCGCAACATCAGCAACCAAATCAACCAAAGTAACGCCTGGAAAACTATGACATACTGACATATAACTAAGATATGCGGATGTGATGGCCTAATAGCGATTTAACAGGAAGCTGGACCTAAACTAATTGATAAATACCGACCAGAATAAAGCCCGGGCTACATTAAAGAGCCGAATAATCTTATTTTATGCATGCTGAGAAAAAACATGGTTACTACATGGTCACGACAATAATAATATGTTCTCCACAACAAAAGTATGTTGGTCGCAACCATAGCATTGTTAACTGACTTTATTTTTGACAATTGTATAATTGCTGCAATATTAATATTGTTGAAATGTAACAATATTATTATTACCAAATTTAAAAATGAAAATATGGTTAAAGCAACAATATAAATATGGTTAGTGCGACAAAAGAATTGTGTTTTGCGTTTTATGTTAACAATGATATGATAACGGCAATCATACTGTATGATTGTAATTTTTCTTCATTGAAATATGCATTTTAGAACAAATGTTATTGGTACGGATCTAATGCAATAATACTACTTTTTTTTATCGAAATTAAAATTTTTTAAACAAGCTGCCTTGGCTTTATTTAACTGAAATATTTTTAATAAAAACGCTTACGTTTATTTAAACGTATTTGTTCTATTGTGAAATAAATCACTCTTTTTATTTTGAATTTAATGTGTTTTTGAATAATTTTCATAATTTAAATCTTTTGTTGACAACTTTACCCAATTAAAATAAATTATATTAGGGATCATAGTATAATTGTGTGTGATCATACTATGGTTATTGGGATCATAACATGGTTGCGTGTGAATCATACTATGGTTGTGAGGATCATACTATGGTTGTATGTTAAACATACTATGTTTGTGAGGATCATACTATGGTTGTGGAGATCATAGTATGATTGAGTGTGAATCATGCTATGGTTGTGGGGATCATAGTATGGTTATGTGTGAGTCATACTATTATTGTGAGGATCATAGTATGGTTGTATTTGAATCATACTATTGTTGTGAGGACCATTATATTGTTGTAGCACAACCATATACCCAACAATAGTATTATCCTCTTCGAATATTGTCATTACAACCATAATTTTTTTCTGCGTGTGTGTATTTTGATGGTATTTTAAGGTTGTACTGAAAATGCTGATATTCCAAATAGACAAGAATTCGAAACATCAAATGCAAGCAAGATAACATGCGTTTGATATTTCAGAAATCAGCTCAATTTTCAGTACATCCTTATTTGTTTGCATATTCATAAGAGTGGATCGACTTTTTTTTTGACAACATGGAAAAGTTGTCACCGTTTGACCATTTAGTTTTTCGTATGTACGAGTATATTTCTATAAACTATCGCTGAAGAATCATAATCCATCTAAAATCATTTTCGAACCCTTCTATAAACGAGGGATTACTCGTAAATTCGAAAATAATTTTTGACTTAAAGGGGTTGCTACAACGAAAATTCTTGAAAACAACAAAAAAAAAATCTTGTTTATAAACCAAAAAAACCGAACCACTCTAATGTACAAACAACATACACACTCAATCACTTTTCACATACATATGTATACATCCACTTAATTTGCACTCTAATTCACTTTAATTAAATAAAAATTCACTACACTTACCTAAGATTTCTTCTTGGTAAATTCCTAAACACCTTTGGAGCACTGGCCACGCTCCTCTACGACAAAAATCTGCAAAAATTGAGAAAATAAAAACAACTCCTACTTCCTGCTTTTGTATTTCGTACGTCGATTTTCTCGTTGAGAATTTTTAAGTTCATTTCCTAGATTCAAGAAAATGTACTTAGTAGGGACATACATACTGTTACATACGTTTTATGCTGTAAAATAAACAGTACTGAATGTTTTGGACCAAATATTTTTTAATATATTTATTGATGCGTATTGTATCCAAAAAGAATCTACTTTTTCGAAATGTCCGCCTTTTGCCTTTACACACGCCTTAAGTCGCACTGATCAATCGTCAATAGCTAGACGAACTTCGTTCATTGGAAAATTGGCCACAGCTCGAACAAAAGCAGTCTTACGAGATCCAATGTTGGGCTATCTCTTGTGACAAACCTTGTCCTCTGAAACCGTCCACAATTTGTAATCCAATGGGTTCAAATCTGGGCTGCCTGAGGGCCATTCTTCAGAGAAAATGAACGCTGGCAAATTGTTTCGAAGCCAGGCCTGGGACGTTTTGGCCTTATAGGCCGGCGCAGAATCCTGCTGGAAAGTGCATGGCTGGTTTTGGAACAGGTAATTGTTAAGAGGCTTCACAACAGCTTCCAAAATGGTTTCTTGGTAAACTTTGGCCGATGTTTAGACTCCTTGTTCGCAGAAATGCAGGTCAGTGACCTCATCGTAAGAGACACCCCACCAAATCATGACTGAAGCTGGCTGATGACCCTTTTCCACCCTTGGGATCAGTTCAGATGCTTCCTTAGATGACCGCGCATACATTCTATCATTTTGCTGGCTAAATTTTTCCTGAACGGTAAACATTTTTTCATCGGTGAACAAAATTTTTCTATGCAAGTTATCAGCGTGCCGCACCCACCAAAAGACATTTGCATTTTTCAATCCTATTTTTGTTAAAGCTACAGTCAATAACTGTCCGGTACGTCATTTGAAAGCCCCAAGTCCCAAGTCTTTTTTAATGATTCGACTCATGGACTTTTGCGTGATATTCATCTCACGGGCCATGATTTTCTGTTTTCGGAGCGGATTTTTGTGAATTCTTGATTTAGTGGCTTTGATGACATGCGGTGTTCGAACAGAGCGTGGGCGGCCCGACCGGTGGCGGTCTTTTACATCTCCAGTCTCCTCAAACAGTTTTATGCATCGGTAGACGAACATGCAGCTAATCCCTAGTGGCCGCAGCGTTTTGAAAATATCGCTTTTTTCATTTCACACTTGAAAAGCGCTATTACAGCGATACAGTTCTCATTATCTGACCACTCCATGATGAAAGTTGAAATAATTTTAAAGTCCCGTTACAGACTAACGCTATTGAGGTTAGCTTTCAAAACCCATATGACATTAACGGGGTATGTTCAGTTCTACTATTGAAATGGGTGTGTTCAATGTGGTAACAGTATTTATGTCCCTACTAAGTTTTATTGGGCCTCCGATCAATATTATGTGGTGTTTTAAATGGAAAGTCAAATAAGGTATTTCATGCACTCTTCGGTGGAGTTTATCAAAATCGCTAGTATATTTATTCCCCCAGCCAATCATTGATGTTTTCTGCGTTTTTAATTTAACCCAAAGTCCCAAACCAATCACTTCCAATACTAACACTTTTCGATAGTAGGGGCATCTTCCAACACATCGACATTCACACATTCCCCATTTGCGAGCGTTAGTAAGCGCTCTTCAATTTTTAAATTATTTTATATTCCTACAACGCTTGATTAAGTTTATATTTCGTTTTAGTGTAATTTTTTATTCCTCCCTTTTTCTCTATCACTTCTTCTTCTGGGGGGAATCTTCCGTTTTCGTTTGTCGTTTTTCTTCAGTTGATTTTGAGTTTAATGCATAAAGAATTGCCGGAATGCAACCTAATTGCACCGAAAGACGTTCGAATGGAGATATTCAAAGCAGTTGTGCAAAAACTAGAATGTATTTAAGCTTTTAGCGTTTTTTCAATAATCTACATTTCATTGTTCATTTTGATTTGACTTCAAAATACAAAATTAAAAGGCAATTTGTGTAGACTCGGTTATGGTATAATTTCGCTTAGAATTTTACAATTTTACGGGGAGTTCTATACTAAATTAAAAATAACGACTTTAAGTGGCTTGAAGTAATTATTTTCTGGTAAGCGAGTAGAATAAGCATCTACTTCTGTTACTCATAGATAGGTTTGTACCTATTTGAGGTCCTGTCGCCTGAAAACTCACAAAAATCAACTTACCCTACCACTTATCATATCGCCAATTTACCACTTTACTAGCTGATCAATCAGTAGCCAATCTTAACATGGTTATTTCGGTAGGCGAAAGCAATTAAATTTTAATGACAGATATGGCGAAATTTGGGGGCGGTATTCTATTGGTTCTATACTTCAAATAAAATGACACTTCCTTACAAATAAAAACATGTATGTACTTATGCAATTGATTTTTCGATTTTACTAGTCGAAGTTGCTAGTGTTGCCTGTTTACACTGAGCCGAAAATGCAATGATTTTTTTAACCATGTGCCTGGTTAAATTTTTCATGGTAAATGCTTGATAACGAAGACAAAATAACTTTGTATAAGGTCAAATATACATACAAAATAGTTGAGTTAACATTATATAAGGTTGGTTTCTTCAAGAGAAAGGCAGAAAACCCATTCGGCTGTGTTGTATCGAAGTTTTTGATCTGCTTTGTGTTATATGAAGTTTCTTCAAGAGAAAGGCAGAAAACCCATTCGGCTGTGTTGTATCGAAGTTTTTGATCTGCTTTGTGTTATATGAAGTTTAAAATTAAGTTACACGAAGTTGCAACGATTGTGACTGTATTATCCCCCTTCTGTTTTTCCTTAAATCCTCTGCTCTGAACGTTTGTAATTGTGAGAAAGATCATAAGACAAGTTATCTCGTTCTTTGAAAAAAACACACCCAAATGCAAATGCTAGCTGTATCATTGCGCTATGAAGATTGGTTTTTGCACAGTTCGAAGACTATACGCAAAGGGTAATTCTCATTAATCATAATTATGATCCCTTCATAATGCCACTCCCGTATAAGTCATTTTATTTGTAGCCGAAGTAATCGTTGCCAAAGTCTGCTGAAGAAAAACCTTGGTGGGCTTAGAAACAGCTGTACAGTCTACCTGGCAACCGTAGCCAATACATTTCAATTTCAATTTTTTAGTTCTGAAAAAGAAACAACAAAAAGGCCTTGAACCAGAATAAAAACTGTTCAAGTCATAATAATGAAAAATGGCCAAATAAATGTAAACAAAACAAAAACATAATTAGTAGGTTAATTTAATATTAAAAATTGTAACAGTAACTATATTTCTGGTTAA
This sequence comes from Hydrotaea diabolus, assembly GCA_963513945.1. Classification (NCBI taxonomy): domain Eukaryota; kingdom Metazoa; phylum Arthropoda; class Insecta; order Diptera; family Muscidae; genus Hydrotaea; species Hydrotaea diabolus. Next base: position 134,114,487 of record OY740717.1, on the reverse strand, counting down.
AAGAGGTTACCAATAATTAGTTAACTTAACAATAAAAATGATTTATATAACAATCTTCATCGTTAATAATATTAACAATTTAAATGTTAAATTAAACATGTACTGTTTCAATAAATTAACTATGAAATTGTAACTTTTATTTTTCATGGTAAAAAAAAATGCATTGCTAAAACAACAATAATTATTTTAATAATAACAACTTTAATGGTTAAAAAATTCAACAATGCAATGTTAAAACAACAATATTTATTTAATATAGTTAATAATATTAACAATTTCATTGTTAAATTGAACATTGTTTCAATGTGTTTCAATAAATTAAATATGAAATTTTAATATTCACAATTTTCATGATTAAAAACAATGCATTGTGAGAACAAAAATAATTATTTTAGTAATAACAATTTTAATGGTTAAAAAACTCAACAATGCATTGTAAAAACAACAATAATTATTTAAAAATTAACAATTTTCATGGTTAAAAAATTCAACCGTAGAATAGTTTAATTAACTATTATGGCTGTTAAATGCCAGTCAACAACAAAGTGTTCAAATTAACCTTATATAACGTAGACTCCAAATCTTGTTTATTTATGGTTAACTTAACCTTCTATACGGTTATTTTTCTTCTCAGTGTAGAGAAAGAATTTTTTTTTTTGGTGGAAATAGTCCGCAAGACCAGCGCATTTTCCATCGCATTTCCTATTTGGCAAAGGACTCTCACCATTTTGCTAATTTTATTTGTTTATTCCATTTTGCTAATAAAAAAAGTTGATAACTTCTTAGTTTTCCACGCTGCGGCCGCATTGCCCATCTTAGCCGCTGATGTCAACACTGGTCATACTCTCATACTTACCATTTTGCAAATTTAATTTGTTGGTTAACCCAAAAAATAATAAGGATTAAAAAAAGAATTGAACAACTTCTAACTTCAGTCGGGTCTTAGTTTCTTTTCTCTCCACTAAGGACTGCATTCCAGTATACAGGGTGGCTGATGAATATTGCTACATTAAGAAACTAAAATATTTTTTTTGTATGGAATTCATTTTTCTTCTAATCTTGTTTAAGCTCGTTTAATTTTATTAAGTAAAGCTTAATAAGTTTTAAAAATAAAGTCAGGTTCAGTAAGGTTAGGCGTCATGGGGGCCGAAGGAATGTGGAGTTTCTGGATATCAGCTTATGATGAATTTCATGTAAAAATCGAGATGCATTGAACCCGACCCCCTCAGATATCGGTGAAATTTTGTTCATAGCTAAATTTGATCAATACAAACAAGCTCTCATTTTTAGAAATGACTGTTTTGGGATTTTTTGGGCGTGGCACAGTGGGAAAGTTTTGGAAAAAACGCGAAAATGGTCGAAAAGAGCTCCATTTAAACTACAATAACTCAGAATGGGCTGAACCGATTTGCATGATCTTGGTATCATTAAAAAGATATTTTAAAAGGCTTTATGACACAAAAATACACTGTGAAAAATTGTATAAAAAAAAAAGAATTTTAACTAACGAAAAAATCAAAAAGATCAAGGGTTTTTTTACAGTGTATTATTTTTTAGAAAGGTTTATCCTTCACCTATACCATACCAAAAAATAAAAATGGGTTCTTTTTTAGTTTTTTTTATATAATTTTTTAAGTAGTGTCACTTCTAGTAATTGCCCTTATATTTTATAACAAAAAAAAATTTTAGGTAACGAAAAACGAAAAAAGATCAATGATTTTTTACAGTTAATTATTTTTTTAGAAAGGTATTTCCTTCACCTATAACATATCCAAAAAGTAAAATGGGTTCTTTTTTATTTTTTTTTTATATAATTTTTGAAGTAGTGTCACTTCTAGTAATTGCCCTCATATTTTATAACAAAAAAAAATTTTAGGTAACGAAAAACGAAAAAAGATCAATGATTTTTTACAGTTTATTATTTTTTTAGAAAGGTATTTCCTTCACCTATAACATATCCAAAAAGTAAAATGGGTTCTTTTTTATTTTTTTTTTATATAATTTTTGAAGTAGTGTCACTTCTAGTAATTGCCCTTATATTTTATAACAAAAAAAAATTTTAGGTAACGAAAAACGAAAAAAGATCAATGATTTTTTACAGTTTATTATTTTTTTAGAAAGGTATTTCCTTCACCTATAACATATCCAAAAAGTAAAATGGGTTCTTTTTTAATTTTTTTTTTATATAATTTTTGAAGTAGTGTCACTTCTAGTAATACGTACCAAAAGTTTTCGAAATAATTCGAATAACAGCGAAAATATCAGGTCACATTCTTACACATTTACAAAATAGTTCAACAATTCTAACATTTTTTAAATGTTTACAAATGTTTAAATGTTGCGCTGCTCAAATTTGGCACAGTCAGAATATCTGCGCACATGTAGAAAAGTTTCATTTATCGGAATGAATGAATGAAAGCGTTAAGTTCCTGTTATAGTTTGAGCTTCTTTATATCTTGAAAATAGCTTTTCTTTAACGTTGTTGTATTCGTCAGCATCTGCGTAAGCAACTTGTATGGTGGTGTTATATGTTTCTGATGCCCAGTGATAGAGTTGCCTCGTTGTCTGGATTTCATTTTTATTTGCAATACTATAATTTCGAGCACCTCTCTTCAATGTTCCTCCGATTCCATCACATGCAGATTTTCCGTGACTGGTAGCATAAAAGTGCCATTCAGCGTCAATACCAAAATCAGATTTGTGATGGCATAAATTAATGAAGTTATATTTATTTTTATATTGTGCTCCTGCACCATCTGATACGTAAATGATTTTATTAATATTGTTGGTTATATTGGCCTTCACGAACTGTATCATTTTTGAAATATATAGATGAACTGCTATACTATCATGGGTATTGCAATCAGATATTATGGCGAAGCTTTCCGCATCATTTCATAAAAAATAATAAACTGTAAAAAATCATTGATCTTTTTTCGTTACCTAAAATTTTTTTTTGTTATAAAATATATGGGCAATTACTAGAAGTGACACTACTTAAAAAATTATATAAAAAAACTAAAAAAGAACCCATTTTTATTTTTTGGTATGGTATAGGTGAAGGATAAACCTTTCTAAAAAAATAATACACTGTAAAAAAACCCTTGATCTTTTTGGTTTTTTCGTTAGTTAAAATTCTTTTTTTTTATACAATTTTTTACACTGTATTTTTGTGTTTTTTTTTTAAACGTGTCATAAAGCCTTTTAAAATATCTTTTTAATGATACCAAGATCATGCAAATCGGTTCAGCCCATTCTGAGTTATTGTAGTTTAAATGGAGCTCTTTTCGACCATTTTCGCGTTTTTTCCAAAACTTTCCCACTGTGCCACGCCCAAAAAATCCCAAAACAGTCATTTCTAAAAATGAGAGTTTGTTTGTATTGATCAAATTTAGCTATGAACAAAATTTCATCGATATCTGAGGGGGTCGGGTTCAAAATTTCAGTTTTATCTCGATTTTTAAATGAAATTCATCTTATTGGGAAATTTTCTTCGCAACTCTGGGCCGGGCTATGTGAGGAGATGCACCATTTTGCTGAAACCACACTGAGTTAAATGAAACTCTCATTCGGCGTAATTCTGGATAGAAAAACTCTCTCAACATGCTCCAGTAACAGTCTCCAGTAACCGTAACGGTGTGACCGTTTTCTTCGAAGAAGTAGGGCCCTACAATGCAGCATGATGAAACTGCATACCACACTGTGACACGAAGTGGATGTAATTCCATCTCTTGGAGTACCTGTGGGTTGGAAGCACTCCATATTCGACAATTTTGTTTGTTTATGTACGTCCAAATCTTTGTGCATAATTGACTGCAAAGACAGTCTGCTTATAACCATTTGAGCAGATAAGCTTCTTGTCGAAACTGTTGGATTGTTTTGTATGGCGGCAGCTACAGCATCGATTGTTTCCTCCGTACGAACAGAAGGGTTTCGATGGTAAGGTCTTCCGTTAACTGTTCATGCCCGGCAAAATTGTTAACAAGTCTCATTACTCGTATGATCCATCAGCTCGGAGGATTGCCGCTTAACGTGAGCCTATACTCCCATTGAACCGAAACTACGGACTCCAGTGCGTGATAGCTCGGACAATCCGAATTCTTGTTTTAGGGCCCAGTTATCCATTTTTGTTAAATCAAAAAATTAATCTGAAAAATAAACAAAAAATAAACCAGATTCATTCAGTTTTGATATATTTTTTGGTAGCGGATTTCATTAGCCACCCTGTACCTTTGGCACTCTTGGGAGCTTAAGTTCTTGGTGGTGGGCCCATGTTTGATAGGAACTCGTTTTTGGCCTCTTAAAGACCATTTGCCGATGAGTCGGGCCTACAATTCAGCCAAAACGAAAAATGACATGCGACATATAGGGTGATCAATCTAGAGAATTTTTTGCTTCAAAGTCCGATGTCATGGCGCGATAGCGAGCACTATTCACGGTTACGTTCCGGCCATCATCATTTTTGAAAAAATATGGACCGATGATTCCACCAGCCCATAAATCTCATCAAATTGTGGTTTTCTCTGGATAAAATGAAATGCACCTCTTGAACCTCTTCCGGTTGCCCTTCAGCTCAAATGCGGCAATTTTGTGTACTGTCGCTGCCGTTGCGCCAGATATGGGACTTGTCACTGAACAAAATTTTGATCGAAAAGAGCGGATCTTCTTATTCCCATTTCCATAATTCAGTTGCACAATTTGGAGACGTTGTTGCGGTATTAGTCTATCAACGATGAAATTGCAAACAATACTGAAAAGAAAAAAATAAAGTTCAACACAACTTACGTGTAATTTGTGAAAAAAGCCCTATTAAAAAATAGGTCCATGATTCGTCACCTGTGACAATGTTATACACTGCCTTTGAGCTATCGCAGTTAAACTTTTTCAACATCTCTTTGCACTAATCCATACAACATTCGTCAAATTATGTGGGATCCAACGAGAACAAATTTTTTCTCACGGACAAATGAACATGCAATATCTCATTGATGCTTGTCATACTAATGCCCAAGGATGTCTGAATCTCACGGTATGTCACATGTCGGTCATGCTTAATCACGCACAGCATCGATGGTTTGTGGCAAAGTGACCGAAGTTAGACGTCCTTCACGAAATTCATCCTGTAGTGAACGGCATCCGAGACTGAACTCTTGGTACCAGCGATAAACAGTGGTTTTTGATGGTGCTTCATCGCCAAAAGTCGAAACAAGTTGATTTAAACATTCTTGCCTCGATAACCCAAGCCGAAAATCGTAAAAAATCATCGCATGAAAATGTTCACGGGATAATTCTATTTTTAACTGAGATGATTTTTTCAACACACTGTAAACCAAACTATTCGCCCTCAAATGACAAAACTTTCTGAGTGAAGTTATGTCAAAGTTTCGAAAGGAAGTTCCAGTTTGCATCTAGGAACACTAGTATTGTCAGGACCCGAAATACAAATAGCAACCTTCGTACATTGATCACCTTTTATTTAGTTTTGTGAGGAAATTTCATGGAGTTTGAACTGACATATTCACTTTGAAAGGAGCTGATTTTTGAAATTTAGACAAATCTTAAAAAGTATTATTTTTCGGCGGCCTAGGGACCCTAGACCCATTGATCAAGGCTTAAAATTCAGTCGAATTGTGGAATAACTTATATGTTTATTAGGGTAGGCTGTCTTGTAAGGACACAAATTTTGTCAATACTGTGTCATCGATTTTTCGATAACTTCTGGTATGAGGAAAAAAGGTCCACCACGACATATCCATTAGGAGACGGCTGTAAATGGACGGTCCCATCTGTGTTGATGAAAATTTCAGAGTAAATCAGCATCAGCAGGCCGAAAAGCACATACTACAAACTCAAATCAGAAATGTCAGGAAAACTCTTACTTAAATCGAATATTTAATTTTGCCTTTAAAAAGATAATTTATAAATACTTGTGTAGCCTAAAGGTAGATAAATTTTTTAATAATTCGTTAATATTTATCCTGTCTTTTGCCAATGTTTTTTTTTCGATAAAACCCACAACATTTTAAAAGTTGTTAATTTTTAATGTCTCTTCGTTTTCCGGCTGCAGCATTCCTCTCTCCTCCTCTTTGCCCTCATCATCGTCATGGCTGTTTGTCGTAGTCGTCGTTATCATCATGAAAATGACATGGTGAAACATCGAGTGCAATTTTCTTAAATGCACTCGTAACAACCAATGTTGTCGTTGTTGCTTTCGCAAATATTTTGTCTGATTGATTAATTAAGTACTCGATATAGAGTTGCAGGCTGCAGCTGCTGTTGTTGTTGTCATTACACCACTGTATTGCTTTTGAAGAGCGGAAAAGTTCGCACAGAACAAGCAAACATATCCGTGTGGTGATGCGCTAAAACTTCGCATGTCGATAATCATTGGTTTGAGATATCAAAGTATTTGGTGGAAAACTGCTTTAGACGGCTATTAACTACTCGCAGATTTTTTGACTTTAAAGGTTGACATATTGCCAGTTATCTTCATTGTTTTGTCTGTATTTCAGGCTAAGAAAGTGACACCGAAGACTTCGCATTGGCATGCCTCATAAACGTGGAGGTAGGATTCAAGACGCAAAGAAAATACATGGTTACTATATGGTCACGGCAATAATACGTTGCTACACGCAGAAAAAAGTATGGTTGGGGTAACAATATTCGAAGAGCACCATACTATTGTTGGTTATATGGTTGTGGCACAACAATATTATGATCATCACAACAATAGTATGGTTCACACACAACCATACTATGATCCCCATAACAATATTATGGTCCTCACAACAATAGAATCATTGACACACAACCATATTATTATTCACATTCAACCATACTATGATCTCCACAACCATATCATGATCCTTATAACCATAGTTTGTTTAACGTACAACCATAGTATGATCCTCACAACCATAGTATGACTTACGCACAGCCATACTATGATCCCCAAAGACTAGAATACGTTGTTATTCAAGTTTTTTTTTAAAAAATATAATTTTATTACTATTATTGCGTAAGAATCGTAAAATTAACATTGTCAAATTAAAAAAAAATATTAAGGTTTTGCCGGTGTGATTGCCGTAATTATGTTATTGTTAACATAAAACCCAAGAAAACAATATTTTTGTCCCACCAACTATATTTATATTGTTGCTACAACCAGAATTTATATTTTTAAATTTGGCGACAATACTTTTGTTACATTTCAACAATATTAATATTGCCGCAATTATACTATTGTCATAATGAAATTCAAAAGACAATATTATGGTTGCGACGACCATACTTTTACTGCAGAGAACATACTATTGTTACTGCGTGTATATATATTTCTGGCCTAGGCAACGCTAAGTGTTGCCTGGCACCATCTGACACGTCCATTGGAAAGTTTGATATTTTTTAGCATAAACGTACTCAGAACGTTCGACCGAACGATCATCATTTGTTTTGTTTACACTGAACTTGAAAATCAATTTTCGTGCGATCATTTCTCACAACTTTCGTCGTGGAATATCACGACAAGAGTGCATCGATGAACTTAAATCTTTGTATGGCGATGAAGCACCATCCTAAAGCACTGAGAAAACGGGTTTAATGAATTCAATCGTGGCCGACGCTCGCTCAGAGAAGAAGGTAGTCTAAAAACGGCCGTTGTGCCAGAGAACACTTATGCCGGCGTAACGTAATGTTTTACTGGAGATGTAAAAGACCGCCACCGGTCGGGCCGGCCGCCCACGTTCTGTTCGAACACCGCATGTCATCAAAGCCGTTTAATCAAGAATTCCCAGAAATCCGCTCCGAAAACAGAAAATCATGGCCCGTGAGATGACGCAAAAGTCCATTAGTCGAATCATTTAAAAAGACTTGGGACTTGGAGCTTCCAAACGACGTACCGCACATTTATTGACTGCAGCTTCAAAAAATAGGATTAAAAAATGCAAACGTCTTTTGGCGAAGCACGCTGATCCCAAGGGTGGAAAAGGATCATCACCCAGCTTCAGTCATGGTATGGTGGGGTGTCTCTTACGATGGGGTCACTGACCTGCATTTCTGCGAACAAGGAGTCTAAACATCGGCCAAAGTTTACCAAGAAACCGTTTTGGAAGCTGTTGTGAAGCCTCTTAACAATTCCCTGTTCCAAAACCAGCCATGGACTTTCCAGCAGGATTCTGCGCCGGCCCATAAGGCTAAAACGTCCCAGGCCTGGCTTCGAAACAATTTTCCAGCGTTCATTTCCTCTGAAGAAGGCAGTCCAGATTTGAACCCATTGGATTACAAATTGTTGACGGTTTAAGAGGACAAGGTTTGTCACAAAAGATACCCCAACATTGGATCTCTAAAGACTGCTTTTGTTCGAGCTGTGGCCAATTTTCCAATGCCAGCGTTCATTTCTTCTAAAGAATGGCCCTTAGGCAGTCCTGATTTGAACCCATTGCATTACAAATTTTTGACGGGTTTGGAGGACAAGGTTTGTCACAAAAGATACCCCAACATTGGATCTCTTAAGACTGCTTTGGTTCGAGCTGTGGCCAATTTTCCAATGGACGAAATTCGTGCAGCTATTGACGATTGGCCAGTGCGACTTAAGGCGAGTGTAAAGGCAAAAGGCGGACATTTCGAATAAGTAGATTCTTTTCGGATACAATACGCATCAATAAATATATTAAAAAATATTGGGTCCAAAAACATTCAGTACTTTTTTATTTTACAGCATAAATCGGATGTAACAGTATTTATGTCCCTACTAAGTACATCGAAAATTTTCAAAAAAATCTACGAAATGGTATTGGCCGATCGAAGAGTAAAAGTGAGTGAGGTTTTTGATGCTATACGCCTTTCATATGACAGTGTGGTTTCTATTTTACATGATCAGTTGGTTTTAAGAACGCTGTCTGCCGCGTTTTCTCTCAATTGACCATAAACGTAATCGTGTGATAACGCCAAATGATTATTTTAAGTTGTTTAACCGCAATTTGATAAGTTTTTGCGGCGTTTTGTAACTGGATGAAACTCGGATCCATTACAATACTTCGGAGACCAAGCAGCAGTCTAAACAATGGGTGTCTCAGGGTGAACCGGCTCCTAATAAGGCCAAAATGACTTAGGTGAATAAGGTGATGGCAACAGTTTTTTTTTTGGATCCACATCGATTACCTTCAAAAGGGAAAAAACAATAAACGGCGAATAGTATGCCAACTTATTGCACTGATTTAAGAAGAACTTAAAAAATAAAAGAACCCCATATGACCAAGAAAAAAGTTATTTTTTATTAAGATAATGCACTGATGTTTACGAGTGCAGTCTCAATGGCAAAATTGCATGAATTGGGTTACAAATTGGTACCTCATCCGCCATATTCTCCCGATTTAGCAACCCGTGACTATTTCCAATTTCCAAACTTAAAAAAAATACTCGTTAGAAAGAGATTTACCTCCAACGATAAAATTATTGAACAAAAAAAATGCCGTTTTAAAAGACCTCAAAAATTGGAGAAACGTTGGACTAGTGCATTGAGCTGCTCGTAAAAGTAGATTATGCTGAAGAAGATTTTTTGTTTTTGCAAACAAAACTGTTTTATTTGAAAAGTCACGGAAATATTGATATGTCCTCGTATCTCTTTTGTTGATGAACAACATAACCCAATCCTAATAATTAACTTTTGGTTTGGGATCATAACTTGGTGTAGTGTAAATTATGCTATGGTTGTGGGAATCATACTACGGTTGCATGTGAGCCATACTTTGATTGAGAAGATCATAATATTGTTGTGGGGATCAAAGTCTGATTAAGTGTGATTCATAATATAGTTGTGGGGATCATAGTATGGTTGTGTATGAATCATACTATTGGTGTGAGGATCATAATATTGTTGTGCCACATCCATATGCTCAACAAGATTTGGATTTGGTAGGTGATTGATCTCTTTCCTAAATCAGTCTCGCAGCTAAGTGGGTGGCGTGCAGTTGCACTGCCTAAAGTCAGTTAAACAGGTCGGTAATCTTTTTAAAACTTTGAGATCTAAGGCTTCCAAAATTTCATCTATCCCGTGCTAGACTTTACCCTGGAGCTATAGATGAAGATTAATTTTTTGTTATTCGTTGTGACGATATTGGTGCCCATTTTTTCCGCAAAGGTAGGACTTTTTTTACAGCCGTCCACCGAACCAAGGAGCATGCGTCAGAACTAGTCTAATGACGGGTGTGTATAAAATTTTGGGCTCGATTTCCAACCTCTTTTAAAACATGTTTCTGCAAGCGTAGTGCACTCTCGTATTTTCGCAGGTTTGCTTTTACAGGAAAGTTTAAAGTCAAACATTACACCTACACACTGAGAACCAGTTCGTTGTCACAACCGAATTTTTTGCCAACCGAATAATTGCGGTTGCGTTTTCTTTAAGTAATTTAACAGCATAACCGTGCGTTGGAAATTTCAATTTCAGTTATTAAATACATTTACTTTTCTTAATTAAATTTACTTAAAGCTCAATAAGGCAAAGTCAAATAAAATCAAGATATATATTAATTTGTCCAATATCAGCATTTAGTATACTTTTTAAGGTCCGTTTGACATGTCTAGGACGATGATTTTCTTTTAAGCAGGCAGCAAGAATAAAAATCCTTACAGTTCTGCTGAAATTAATTATTTTTGTTTCTCGTTTCTGGTTTTGATGTTGTGGCCGCTAATACTAGACAGCTTCAATAACGAAACTATTTGTGGGCATTACCAATATTTGGCTTAAAGGAACAACTGTATAAAAAACTATTGGTTGCCATAACAGTTCGTTCTGTCAACCGATTAGTAACACTTTATTCCATCAGTCCAGTCGACTAGTTGGTAGTTTGTACTTTAATATTATCACAGCTATCATTTTATGGTACGTCCAACAAAATATCCATCAAGACTGCTAACATTTGGTGTTTACAAACGAAAGTCTTTTCGTTGAACAGAATTTCTGTAGTACGAACAGATTGTTAAATGATTTTTCAAACACAGAAAAAAATTTGGTTGGAACTTTTAAAATTCGATTGCAAAATATATTTTCAGTTGACCATACCAAATGTTTTAAATCGGAATAGATTATCGTTTCGACATACTACAAGACGATAAGTAAAGGGTGTTTTTTATTGAGGTATAGAACTTCGAATTGAAATAAAACACAAGAAAATCGTTTTAATGTCCATCAATTTGGCTTTATTGGAAGGATAATTTTATGCCATTAATGTTTAAATATGATTTCGGGCATGTGGCCGCCGCGGCTGGCTCGAATAAAGCCAATTATACAGGTCCAATTTTCAACCACTTTTTCGAGCATATGGGGCCGTATGTTGGCAATAACGCCACGAATGTTGGCTTCCAAGTCCCCTAACGTGTTTCTGGTTTGTTGGCGTAGACGAGCGACTTCACATATCCCCAAAGAAAATAATCCAATGGTGTCAAATCACACGATCTTGGTGGCCAATTGACAGGTCCATTCCGCGAAATTATGCGCTCATCGAATGTTTCCTTTAATAATTCGATTGTGACGTGCGCTGTGTGGCATTTGGCGCCGTCTTGTTGGAACCACAACTCATCCACATTCATGCCATCCAATTCGGGAACAAAATAGTCGGTTATCATGGCTCTATACCGGTCTCCATTAACGGTAACTGACTCTCCAGCATTATTTCGGAAGAAGTATGGCCCAATGACTCCACCAGCCCATAGAGCACACCAAACAGTCAGTTTTTGTGGATGTAATGGCGTCTCAAGGGTCTCATGTGGATTCTCTTCACTCCAAATGCGGCAATTTTGCTTGTTGACGTAGCCATTCAACCAAAAATGAGCCTCATCACTGAACAAAATTTTGTGATGAAAATCAGCATCGAGATGAATCTCATTTTCGGCCCATTTTGCAAGCGTTGTTCTTTTGTTAACCTGTTCATGATGAAATGGCAAACCAAACTAAATATTAATCACTTGACAGCTGACAAAATGGCCGCCAGTTAAAAAAGTGATGCCAACTTAAAGTTCTATACCCCAATAAAAAACACCCTTTATGATCATCGTATTTTAGACACAACAAATTAATCGCTCATACCAATAAAACGTACAAAATGTATTTAGTGACCATAACTGGTGGTTGTGGCAACCAATAGTTTGCCAATATTTTGCTGTTGTAACCGAATATTGGTGTTGATAACTTAATCTTTTATCTTAACCAAAATCGAAAATAATCCTATGGTCATTGCTATAAGCAAATCGTTTAAACTAATCTATTCAGTAAAAATCGTCCATCATCTTTTCCTCTTTTTCCTCGACTTGGCCCTTCCTATGCTTAAGAGTACTTAAAGTATAGAATACAATAGATTTGTTGCCTCTACGGAAAATTTGACGGTTACATGGTTCGAGATACCATGAGATGGTAGCTACAATAATATTGCAATACTTACAGCCAACAAGTCGGTTTTATCAACCAATTTCAGAAAAAACTGTTGGTTGCCATACATAATAAAACAGTTGTGATGCCTATACCGAAAATTTGAAATTCTTTCGTTAAACAAGTGCGCCATCTTGAACTTTTAGCACCAAAAATTCCTTTCAGGAGTTTTGGATTCTTAGTATTTTTTTTAGCGATTCTTTACACAAACTTACATTCGGTTGCAGTGATGGCATAATTGAGGTGCATGCAACTTCAATCATTCGGTTGGCAAAAAATAAAATCGGTTGTGCTAACGAAGATGTTGTTTGTGTGCAGGTATTTTGTGTTAGCATGCTTATTTCACTAACTTTTTGCACAATCTTGGTAGGCGCGGTGGCTGCCAAGTTTCGGACAAAGCTTTATTGCATTGACTTCGGCAATAAGTATGCACACACAGAGAACAGATTTGTTGCCACAAACGAATTTTTGCCAACCGAACGTTGGTGGTTGCACGTACTATCCATGTATTGCATCGCTACAACCGAATGTATATTGGGTACACGGCAATTTTCAGTAGTGGGAACTGAATGTATTGACTAGAGAGACAAAGAATAGGTAACCCTCTCTAATTAGGGTGATTAATAGAACTGAATTTGTACATGTATTGGTTGTTGTTATAGATTATTGGATATAAGTACTATTTGAATTCGGTTGTTATTGCCAGGAGCATTCACTTATATTAACTGAATCAAGTGTGGTAAAATTTTATGCGTTCGGTTATCTGACCATGTAACCTTCAATACCATGGAATGTTGGTGATTGCAACAGAAATTATGTTTATCCAACCGAATATTTGTAGTGCGGACCGATTTCATCTAAGTTTCATTCCGTGTGTAATAGTCGCCGTCAGGGAACTTGTGTTTAATGTCAGCAATTTATAGCACTTTATAGATACTAGTTTTATTGGCTTAAAGATTAATCCTTAACTCATGAAGTCGCCGGCATTGGCGACATGGAAAACCCGCCGTTAAAAAATATAAGATGTTTTTAACCGGATTCGAACCTAGGTTTCATGTATTATAGTTGTTTCTTGCTATGGCGACCTAGTTCTAGAGTTCGTCTGACACTAAAACACTCCTGCAAACAGAGTTAGGTCATTTAGCCTTTCGATTGTCATTGCCCTTATATCGACATAAGATGTTATGGCGTATTGCCATTGCATATAATTTTAATTAATGCGAATTTTGCGGTGAAATTGATTTAAATCAATTCATGCACTGCTCTATGAGTAGTACAGCACTTTTAAAAATCCACAATCGAGTATGAGTATTAATTAAAAGTTGTATATGAGATTTTGTCATTAAAATTGTAGCCATTATATGCGATGGGCTCTGAAGTGCTGCCAGGCGGAGATATGACTTGGTGATTACCTAAGATACGTCATATCCAATGAAATGGTTCGGGTTAGTGCTGTTAAATGACGAGAGATTTGTCGACACAAAATTACTGTATACTTATGAGTTCATTACTTGATAACATCTATTGATTAATACAGAATTCCTATGTTTTTTTTTTGGAACGATGCCCACCTAATGTCGTAGTCAAAGAACAGGTCACATATATGAATCCGGGTTTATGTAAATCAAGAATGCTCATATTTTTCTCAAATTTCGCATAGTAGATAACGAGCAAGGACCAATTAATAATGGTGCAATTGACCGATATCGGTCCATGATTTTCTGTAGCACTCTTACTAAGTTCTCTTCTGTATTGGGGTCCTGCCACTTTACGAGCTTTATTTTACTCCCTCTATTTACCCAAATTTAGCAGAGAAATTTATAAAATATGTGTACAAGTATATAAACGAGCCTATTAGAAATGTACCATAGCTTTCAAACTGCCTTCCCTTTTGAAACCTTATCGATTGAGGCCCTTCTACTGAAGACTTTCACACTCAGAGAAATAATCAATTGGACATCGGTCTGAACAACAAATATTCGATTGGATACATATAAAGTAAGTATCTTTTCTGTTGCAATCACAGTCCATGGTATTTATTGATACATGGTGCAACTTACTACGAGATGGATGCTATTACGTTACTTACAGCCAACAGATCGGTTATATTAACCAATTTCAGAAAAACTATTGGTTGCCACAATTAGCAGTTATGACAACCAAACAATTATAAAGTATATGTTACTTTCGTACCAATAACTGGTGGTGACAAAACATAAATTCTTTGTAGTTACTAACTGCTGTAACGTACGAGGGTTGCTATATATATTTCTGGCCTAGGCAACACTAAGTGTTGCCTGGCGCCGTCTGACATTTCCATTGGAAAGTTTGACATTTTTTTTTAGCATAAACGTACACAGAACCTTTTGACGTACGACCACAATTTGTGTTGTTTACAGTGACTTGAAAAAATCAATTTGGCAAAAAAATTAAATAAGCTCGTGAACATTTTCGTGCGATCATTTTTCACAACTTTCGACGTGGATTATAACGACAAGAGTGCACCGATGAACTTAAATCTTTGTATGGCGATGAAGCACCATCCTATAGGACTGTGGAAAACTGGTTTAATGAATTTAATCGTGGCCGACGCTCGCTCAAAGAGGAAGGTCGTCCCTAAACGGCCGTTGTGCCAGAGAACATCGATGCCGTGCGTAATGCAAGATCGTCATGTGACATACCGTGAGATAGAGGCATCCTTGGGCATTTATTCCACCAGCATACATTCGATATTGCATGAACACCTGGCCGTAAAAAAGGTTTGTTCTCGTTGGATTTGACAATCGCTCAAAACGACTCGTGTCGATTGGTGCAAAGAAATTTTGGGAAAAAACCATCGCGGTGCTTAAAAAGACGTTAATAAGATCGTCATAGGTGACGAATCATGGATCTATGCGTATGGGACCGAGACAAACCAGCAATCGACCGTGTGAGTTTTTCGAAGACGAGGCAAATCCATCGAAAATTGTTCGTGGAAGAAGCAGTTCGAAGCAATGGTAACCTGTTTCTTCGGCAAAACTGGTCATGTGGCGACTGTTCCGCTTGAGCAAAGTATGCCGGTCAGTTCTGACTGGTACACCACAATTTGTTTGCTCGAAGACTTCGGAGAAATTCGAAAAACGAACAAGAGAAGACGAATCATTGTGCACCAGGACAATGCGAGCTCTCACACATCGGCTGAAACCAGCGCCTTTTTGATCGGCCGTCGAATTGATGGGTCATCCGCCGTACAGCCCTGACTTGGCAATGACTTCTTTTTATTTAAGAAAAAAATGCGTGGTCAACGATTTTTGTCGTTAGAAGATTCCGTTGAAGCGTTCAAAAACCATGTTTTGGAGTTGTCTCAATCGGAGTGGAAAAAGTGCTTCGACAATTGGTTTGAGCGCATGCAAAAGTGTATAAATCATGCTGAAGAATACTTTAAAAAACAATAAACCATTTTTGAGGATAAATATTCGCATTTTCATTATTAGGTCAGAAATATATATAACAGCCCTCGTACGAAATTCATACTTTACACTTTTCCTACTGATTCTAATATAAAATCTTCGGCTGAATCCGAATATTCCATCCATTTTATCTATCTCGTACAGTTTTTAAACCTAAAAACTATAAGGTTCTTCTCCCACCGGATTTAGTAGATCAGTTTACATAAAGATCAGTTGGTTTTGTTTAACACGTTGACTGCCAACTACGAAATATCTTGTAGATTGATTTCCCCTCCAGGAAGCCAACTACGTACTATATAAAACTGACACTTTTTGTGTAGTTACGAGTAAAACCGTATTATATCAGTGCTACTATCGATAAATGGCTTCTGGGAAAAGAAAAAAAAGTAAGTTTTGGCTTGCGTGAGCTGAACATTATAAAAAAAAATTATGGCAAAATTCATTCAATATAATAGAAAAATTAACTCAAATAGAAGAAATAAAGTAATATTTTATTATTTGTGGTAGTTTTTACAACAATTGTCCACGCAATGGGCTGGCTTCTCTTCACACACGCTGAAAAAAAGTATGGTTGTGGTGACAATTTTCGAAGAGGATAATACTATTGTTGGGTATATGGTTGTGGTACAACAATATTATGATCCTCACAACAATAGTATGATTCAAATACAACCATACTATGATCCTCATAACAATAGTAAGATTCACACATAACCATACTATGATCCCCACAACCATAGTATGATTCACACTCAACCATACTATGATCTCCACAACCATAGTATGATCCTCACAACCATAGTATGTTTCATATACAACAATAGTATGATCCCTACAACCATAGTATGATTCACACGCAACCATGTTATTATCCCTACAACCATAGTATGATCACACACAATTATTCTATGATTCCCAATATAATTTAGTAAAATTTGTTTAAGTTGTCGACAATAGATTTGATCCCAAATATTATTTATTAGAATTGGTTTAAGTTGTCAAAAATAGATTTGAATTATGAAAATTATTCAAAAATACATTAGATTCAAAATAGCACGAGTTATTTATTTTACAGTAGAAAAAATAAGTTGAAATAAACGTAAGTGTTTTTATTTAAAATATTTCAGTTAAGTAAAGCCAAAGCAGCTTGTTTAAAAAATTTTAATTTCGATAAAAAAATTCTATTATTGCATCCGTACCAATAACATTTGTTCTTAAAAGCATATTTAAATGAAGAAAAATTACAATCATACAGTATGATTGCCGTAATCATACTAATGTTAACATAAAACTAATGTTAACATATTGTTGCTATAACCATATTTTCATTTTTAAATTTGGCAATAATACTATTGTTACATTTCAACAATATTAATATTGCAGCAATTATACTATTGTCAAAAATAAATTCAGTTGACAATGCTATGGTTGCGGAGAACATATTATTATTGCCGTGACCATGTAGTAACCATGTTTTTTCTCTGCGTGCAGGCTGGACAGAAGTAACGCGTTTCTCAGTTTTTTTTTTTGCTTGGGTACATACACGACATGGCTTTGTCGGAAGCTGTTTTTTTCCGTTGGTGGTAAACACTCTAAATAATGGAGCTCTTGACTTCTATTTTTTTCAAAACTGGTTGAAAATCTCCCATCAACGCGAGGGCGAATTCTTCTCTGAACTTTATCAGTTTTATTTTAGATGAAGATACTTTTTGAAAAATTCTGTGAGCATTTTGTATATATATCTCTATAGTATGTAGCGAAATCTTTTTGGGCCATCTAATAGTCTTTCTTAGAGATGAGTAGTAAAAAATCATTTGATCTGATCGGTCTATGCCAGACATTCCTTTATTGTAATCTCGAACTATATTCAGTTTCATAGAAATTTTTCCATTGCGATTGGGCACCTCTACCATTTCAACAGCATGCATGTTTGAAATGGTAAGGACTTCTCGTTTGTCTTTCCATTTGCATACAGAAACAGGACCATTTTGATGACAAAAACACTCCCCCTTTTTCAGATTATGATTTACCACATCTCTGGGGTTTGCTTTTCTGCTACTTCGCAGGGTTCCACCTACACACATAAGTTTTTCGTATATAACAGTTTTGTAAGACTAACTGAATTATAAAAATTATCCATGTAAAGCGCGTAGCCTTTATGACCTACATTATTGGTAGTTTCCTCAGATTTGCCGCTGTACATTTTTTTTATTACAAGACCGTCGGACTCACATAGTTCATATAGTTTGATGCCATATTTGTGTTTTTTATTTTTTATGTATTGGCGGAAAAGCAATCTTCCCCACCATAACATCATGGATTTGTCAGTACAATTATTTTTACTTGGTACATAGTTTTCACGCATAAGATTGTTGAAATGATTTCGGATTGGTCTCACCTTGTATAATCTGTCGGTAGATGCGTTTGAGTTATCAACCAAATGAAAATAACGAAGTAGCAACTGGAATCGATGTCGGCGCATATGTGAGCGCCAAAAGTTTACATTATATAGCTTGTTTGTGCTCCAGTAATGTTCTATTGTTGGAAAAGTACAAGGTCCCATTTGCAATAAAAGTGCAATAAAAACTTTCATCTCTGTAGCATTTGCGTCTTGCCAATTTGATAACCTTTTAGTTTTTTTTAAAGCATTTTGATTCCGTCTTGCGTCTTGCCAATTTGATAACCTTTTAGTTTTTTTAAAGCATTTTGATTCCCATTTTCCGATTCTTCAATTTCTTGCGCAGCATACAAATTAGTTTGTTCTACCAGTAATGCAAGAAACTCATCCGAAAAAAATAAATCCACCAGCGTTTGTACTGAACAATTTGATGTATCTAATTTCACACCAACATTTTCTTCAAAAAGAAATAAATCAGGATTCTGTTGAACTTCTGTCCACAAATTATCATTCTCATTCTCATTTGTTGCTTGGAGATCATGGTCATTATCATCTGGTTCGGACCCGTCTGCAGGTTCATCTTCACTACCACTACCAGAAGGCTCATAAATGTCGTTACTATCATCGCTGAAAATTCCGTCATATCACTATCACTTAGATTTGCGTTGTACTCAATTTCACTTTGATTCAGTGACCTTTTCTAATCCATTTTGGGTTCTTGATAATTATAACAATAAATTTAGAGAATGTTTATAAATCTAAAAAGAAAGAAAATAATAATAAAATTATAATAAAGTATAATAACTATAAAACAAAAGATTATAGGAAGCAAAAATGATGTTTTTTTAGGAGAAAAAGGACCTACGAATTAACTCGTATTTGGGTTCTGCGTAGCGATTTCTGTCACAGAAGCCAACTACGAGATAATTCGTAGGTTCTTTTTCTCCTAAAACACATCATATTTGCTTTTTCATGATACCTATCAGCTAGAAATAGAGTTTTTAGTAATATAATGTGAAAAAATCAAATGTCATTTTTGGCCAGTTTTCTGAAAATGGCCTTGGCAGTCAACGTGTTAAAGGAGGGCTCAAAAGTTAATTTCTGCAGAACATTGTAATCGCTTTAAAATTTGCTAATATTCTAGTAAGTGTTGCCTTATTTTCGGACTATACTCGTATGCTGTTATCACTGCATCGATTTTAATTTCGGTATCGTAAGCTGTATTTTATTTGCCGAAATAAATACAAATGCAAAATTGTATTTGTCCCATTTGATTCTAATAAATATCGCCGACACTTTATTAAAATCTCTTCGAAAATTATTGGCTTCATATTTATGCACGCCATTACTTATAACCGTTCGTACATATATTTAAGCGTTAGTTTGGACATAAATATTCGAACCAACTCTTTTTTCGTATTTCTTTTTCATGTTTAATATTCAATTCACTTTATGACTGCTGCAACAGTCGCTGGCGCTATCTAATGCCATCTGTTTGGCCGTGTGCCGCATTCTCGATAAATCAACAGCACTTTCGAGAAAATAATCGTAAAAATATGCCGTAAACTCCTCTCGGTGGAAATCCACAATCCACGAGAATTCATCCTCGGCATGCATAAGAAAGTCTGTCTAGCAATGATGCATATTCATGTGGACCCAGGGTAGGCACTCCAAGGTTCACATAAATATTTTTGAAACATAAAATACATCAAGTTTGAGTTATAGACTGAAGGTGGTATACGTTCAATCCGAATACAATCCTCACGCTTATATCCAGCCCTCCCCCGTGTGTTTTAGTGCCTTCCACGGTGCTTCCTTTGCTTAGATCTGGTTTGATATGAAATACTTTATTTTATCATCGTCAAATGTTGTAAACTTGGCAGTTGCCACATATGCAAACACTTATGCCCCAGCTTACATATGCAGGAACTGTCTATGGGAAGCTTCAAGAGTATGTGCATACATATGTACGATAAATACATATGTATATTTGATGTATATATTATTGTTATTGTTCCAATGGCAGTAAACTCACTGACATCGTGATATTTTCCGCATGCAGCAGATTCCGGAGTCTTGGAGTCCTGTGGCGGTAATGACATCAACAGCACCAGTAGCAGCATATCACAAAATGGCTACAAGTCAGCGACAGGACGAAGATCCGTGATAGACAAAGTGCAGCAGGGAGACACTGTAATCATCCTTTTTCTTCGCCACATCTAAATGGATCATTAATGCGATTTATTGTGGTTCAATTAATCGCTAAGGATATTGTTAAAGGGATCAGTGGAATGTAAAATATTGGAGTGAGTGTGGAACTGGTAGTCATTATCAAAACTTATGATTGTTATGAGGACGATCAAGCCTTGGAGAGCTGAACCAGTCCACCAATCGAAATTAAAAGAAAAAAACGGAATCCATAGGAAATTATTATTTTTTAATAAATAACTTAATTCTCCGCAATTTTACCGTATAAAGTCTGTTAAATAGGAAAGGTTCATTGTCTCGTACATATATATGTTCTTAGTTGAGTTTTTTTTTTTTTTTTTTTTTTTTTTTTTTTTTTAATAACCAACACTCAGGAGACGCCCCCTATACATGCGGTGCATTGCGTTGCGAGTGGAAAGTAAACGATCGGAGGGGGGAAAGAGGAAGTAATGTTTATTGACACTTGCCTTGAACTTCTGGATGTCGTAATTAGTGGGAAATTCATTCGCCGGAAGTCGATTCCACATACGGACTGTACGAGCGAAAAACGAATTTGATCTGTAGGGTATAGTGCGGTCAACTGGCCAATCGATAAAAAACGGGTGTGAATTCCTAGAAAGTCGCGTAACCCTGCCGAACATAAGGCGACGGATGTCTGATGAACACACACCATGAAAGTAGCGATAGAACAGCGTCACGCAACCCACATTCCGACGATGCTCAAGGGAAGCAATAGAGTTGGATACCCTACTGTCATCTATCAGCACCATCGCTCTCCTTTGAACACGGTCAAGTAGCTCCAAGGATGATTTTGAAGCACCTGCCCATACATGGGAGTTGTATTCCATCTTCGGCCTGATGAAAGTTGTATAGATATTGAAAAGATCAGTAGGAGTGAAGTATTTCTTGCACCGCTTAAAAGGGCAATGCGCTTAAGAGCTTCTTTCGACACGATCGTCGGCCGTCGGCGATCTCAAAATGAGATCGCAGCACGGACTGCGCAGGACTCTGTGTTGTGCCGCCGTTGCTACTGACTTGTTTGGCTTAACCGTCTTGCGGCTTTCCATAACCAAGCCTCTTTCTATTAGTTGAAAACTGTCAGACGAGCAACACATCACCAGCCGCAGCAAAACAGTCAGCAAATATAATTGCTTAACAATTGTAATATACAATATTAAAGTGTTCCGTGGGCTCGAGGACGCCCTCCATATTGATAAAAAAAAGACCTTTTTTAATTGGGAAAATCCGCGGGGAAAGGCCGAAACCCCTTAAAAGCATCAGTGACTCAGGAAGAAGAAGCAGCAACTTTGTCGGCAACACCGACCACCTGTGGTGTACCCCAGACACCCGGAGCAGCTACCATCATCCCAGGAATCCTCCAGACGCCCACCAACTCAACAGACACTTCGAATACATGTCTCGCCCAACGAGCGTCACATTGTATTTTCATGCCCAGAACATCAAGAGCTTCTGAATGTTCAATATCCGTACCATCAATAGAAATTGACGATATTGTTGGGTCACCGAATCGCTTGTGAGACAACAAGCAGCACTGTGTCTTACGCGCATTAAAATCTACTCTATTCACTCGACCCCATTCGGAAATGGCCTGTAAATCCCATCCAAGTGTCTCATCCATAATTCGCCTTTTGTCTTCAATATCTTGAAGACTCGGCCTACGGTCGAATGAACATGAATGACAGAGGTTACTGTCATCCTCAAAGGAGTAGATTGGATTCACGGTCTGACCCAACAGATCATCAATGAAAATTAGAAATAAAGAGGAAGAAAGTACAGAGCCCTGTGGTACACCTGCAGTAAGCCTATGTTTGTTGGAAGAGAACCCATCTACAACAACTCTTATAGTGCGATCTCTAAGAAAGCTCGATATAAAACGAGCGAAAGTATCACCGACACCAAAAGCCATCAGCTTTGATAAGAGTGCACCGTGCCAGACTCTATCAAAGGCCTTGGAGATATCCAGAGCCACAACCTTACAACCTTTCCAGATCCACAACCTTACTCTCACCAAACTGGTGGATAGACCGACTCCAGCGCTCCGACAAGAAAGCCATCAGGTCTCCCGTGGAGCGATTTCTACGGAAGCCATACTGTCGATCACTAAGCAAGTAGTTGGACTCTAGATACCTCACAAGATGGTGGTTAACCATGCTCTCCATTACCTTAGAGAGTTTAAAGCAAATCGCGATTGGCCGATAATTTGCAGGATTGGTTGGACGTTAGGGATTGGTTGGACGTTAGCAACCTTCAAACACGCCGGGAAGACTCCCGCACGATAAGCAAGGTTGAAGAGGTTGCGTAATAGACGGGCTAGCGTCGACGAGCACTTACATAGGACAAGTGTCGAAATACCATCCGGGCCCGGGGACTCACTCTTATGTACGTCGAGCTTCGCAAGAACCCTTTTAACCCCACGTGTTCGAAAAAATATATAAAGCATGGAACTAGATACGTTTTCGATCACCGGGAGGCAAGGAAAACATTTCCCTGCAAACATTTCAGCCAAGAGGTTAGCTTTATCAACCGGGTCAGTGAATGCCTGATCGTCTTTAACAAGAGTTGGGATAGATGATGAACTATCCTTTACTCTTCTTACAAACGACCAAAAGCTCTTACTTCCCCTGGGGGAAGCAAGAACCTTTGTACGTAGACGTTGTTCGTGTAGAAAATTTTCACGCCTAAGCACACTGGCACACGAAGTTCTTGCCTGTTTCCGCAGCAGTTCAGCATTGGCGTTTTTGTTCAGGCGCCAATTTCTGAACGCCTCCGCTTTAGATCTGGCCGCATCCCTGCATGTCTGGTTAAACCAACTGTTTTTGGCTGGTTTATCTGACATAACTTTATTTGGAATAAATGTCTCCATTCCATTTAAAATTATATTTTGGATCATTGCAGCCGCAGCATTTACGTCATTGTCAAGAAAACAAAGTTTCCAATTAAAATGCTGGAAAAAGTGGTTCAGCTCAGCCCAACGTGCCTTTCCGTAGAAAAAAACAGTCCGCTTTGGGGCTGGTATCGAAGCGACACGAAGAACGCAATACGAAAAGGATGCTGAAATAATGCAGTGATCAGAGTTACCAAGAGGTGCAAGGACATTAACTTCGTACTTTTCAGGGTGATAGCTTTAGTTTGTTTGTGAGAGGCATAACAGTTAGACGTGATTTGCTTGATTTCCTGCAACGGAAACAAATGGTCAAAGAATGTTCACCAAACTTTGGGTTGAAAATGAATAGAAATGCTCAAAAGTACCTGAAATATTCAAAGTGGCGTTGGGTGATTGTTCCCTGAGTCAGCAAAATGTTTACAAGTGGTACAAGCTTTTTAAAGAAGGTCGAAAAGATGTGAATGACGAGGACGAAGCTCGTCCAGGAAGGTACCTCACATCAAAAACCGTTGAAAATGTTGAGGAAGTAAAGACAAGTGCTATGGAGAATCGACAAATCTCTTTTAGAGAAGTTTAAGAGGATGTCGGCACATTTTTTTCCAGAACTATTGGACATGAAGCGTTAGCAGCGAAGTGCATTCCAAACTTGCTGAATTTTAAACAAAACAATCGTTAGCGACAATCAAGATTTGCTTAAAAGGGCATAACTTTTGACTTATCGTGGGCATATGGTTATGAGCTCGAAAACAAAGTTCAATCATCTCAATGGAAAAACCAAAGAGAGCCGAGTCCAAAAAAAAAGCTAGACAAAACAGTTCAATTTCAAGGTTTTGTACACTGTTTTCTTCGATCACTGTGTCGTAGTGCAACATGAGTTCTTGCCACATGGTCGTGCGGTTAATAAGTTAACGACACAAAACTTTAAAATAACAACTCAACTCAAATAAATTCGTTGAATTCAGGAAATGCTATTTTTTTATTTTTCACACACTTCTGTACTTGCACTCAAAAGTGTTCTTGTTCGCTTTTATCTGTGGGATCCTATTGCAAAATATTTCCCACTGAATAAAAGCTAACGATAAGTCTGTGCAAATTATTTTCATTTACTGATTTCCAAGAATTATTGTCAACTTATTTAAACTATTTTATTTGTCATTTACTTAATGCCAAGAATTATTATTAGCTTACCTTTACATTCAATTCTTATAAAAAGAAAAAAAACAATAAAAAAGTCAGTTATTATCAAACCATCAAATGGACGAGTTTCAATTAATATAAACTAATTTAACTTATATACGTAGGTTATGCGCCGCTTGCCCGGAATTGTGAAGCATGGCTTTTTCATCACGATACTGCACCTGCTAGCTCCATTGCTTGTTCGTAATTTCTTAGCCGGAGGGAATACCGTAATCATGTCTCAAGCAGCGTGTTCACTAGTTATTCCTGTAACTTATTTCTGTTGCTAAAATTGAAAAGAGCCATGAAAGGACGTCGTTTTGCTACGATTGAGGACATGAAACTCCAATCGTTGTTATACCAAAAAGTGCATATCAGGACTACTTCAAGGATTGGAAAAAACGCTGGAACAAGTATACAAGGGTATTTCTAAGTAATAAAGGGTGTCCCAAGAAGAACGAAATTTTTAAATCTGGCAACGTTCAAAGTGTCATTGTTTGACATTTGAACAATTGTTATTGTTTGTTAGTAGAAGGTACGAGGTTAGTAAAAATGGAGCGCTACACGAATGAACAACGCATTCTCATTGTGAAATTGTTTTACCAAAATGGTGAAAGTTTTGCGGCTACAGTTCGCAAATTGACGAGGCCCATTTTCATCTTGATGGCTTCGTCAATAGGCAGAATTGTCGCATTTGGGGTGCGGAAAATCCTCGAGTGATCCACGAGAAGCAAATGCATCCTCAACGTGTCACTGTGTGGTGTAATTTTTGGGCTGGAGGAATCATTGGACCTTTTTTTTATGAAAATGAGGCAGGTTAAGCGCAAACAGTCAATGGTGTTTGGTATCGCGAAATGATAACCAGTTTTTTCTTGCCTAGAATTGAAGAAATGAATGTGGAGGGCATGTGGTTCCAACAAGACGGCGCCACATGTCATACAGCCAGAGAAACAATTCAATTGCTGCATCAATCATTTCCCGGTCGTGTTATTTCGCGTTTTGGAGATCAGAATTGGCCGTCTAGATCGTGCGATTTAGCACCATTCGATTTTTTTTCTTTGGGGTTTTTGAAGTCGATGGTTTACGCGAATAAGCCGACGACGACTCAAGCCTTAAAAGACGTAATTGGACGCTGCATTAAAGAAATACCGCAGCATTCATGCAAAACGGTCATTGAAAATTGCATTAAAAGATCGCGTGCATGCCAGCAAAGCCGCGGCGGCCATCTGCACGATATATTGTTCCATACATAACCTCATTCTGTCTACTTTACGATATAATAAAGTTTCACGATTTTTTCTTAAATATCTGTTTTATTTAAAATTTAAAAATTGCGCTCTTCTTAGGACACCCTTTATAAGCCTAAGTGTTGCCTGGCGCCAACTGACATTTCCATTGGAAAGTTTGACTTTTTTTAAGCATAAATGTACTCAGAACGTTTTGACGTGCGACCATAATTTGTGTAGTTTACAGTGACTTGAAAACATCAATTTGGCAAAAAATGGAATTAACTCGTGAACATTTTCGTGCGATCATTTTTCGAAACTTTCGACGTGGATTTTCACGACAAAAGTGCATCGATGAACTTAAATCTTTGTTTGACGATGAATCACCAACCTATAGCACTGCGAAAAACTGGTTTCATGAATTGAATCGTGGCCGACGCTCGCTCAAAAACGAAGGTCGTGAAGGTCGTCCAAAAACGGCTGTTGTGCCAAACAGCATTGATGCCGTGCGTGGACTGATAATGCAAGATCGTCCTGTGATATACCGTCCTTGGGCATTTCTTCCACCAGCATACATTCGATATTGCATGAACACCTGGTCGTAAAAAAGATTTCTTCTCGTTGGATCCCGCACAATTTGACAATCACTCCAAAAAAAACACTCGTGTCGGTTGTTGCAAAAAAAAATTGGAAAAAATGCGATCGCGGTACTTCAAAAGACGTTTATAAGATCGTCACAGGTGACGAATGATCCATCTATGCGTACGAGCACAAAACAAAACACCAAATGACCGTGTATGTCTTAGAAAACGAGCCAAATCCGACGAAAGTTGTTCGTGGAAGAAGCACTTCGAAGCAAATGGTTGCCTGTTTCTTCGGCGAAACAGGTCATGTGGCGACTGTTCCGCTTGGGAACGTAGGACGGTCAATTGTGAGTGGTACACCACAATTTGTTTGCCGGAAGTCTTCTGAGAAATTCGAAAAACGAACAAGAGAAGGCAAATCATGTTCATGCAATATCGAATCTATTCTGGTGGAAGAAATGCCCAAGGACGGTATGTCACAGGTCGTAAAAAAGATTTCTTCTCGTTGGATCCCGCACAATTTGACAATCGCTCAAAAAAACACTCGTGTCGATTGTTGCAAAAAAAATTGAAAAGAATACGATCGCGGTGCTTCAAAAGATGTTTATAAGATCGTCACAGGTGACGAATGATCCATCTATGCAAAGGAGCCCAAAACAAAACACCAAATGACCGTGTGTGTCTTAGAAAACGAGCCATATCCAACGAAAGTTGTTCGTGGAAGAAGCACTTCGAAGCAAATGGTTGCCTGTTTCTTCGGCGAAACAGGTCATGTGGCGACTGTTCCGTTTGGGAATGTAGGACGGTCAATTGTGAGTGGTACACCACAATTTGTTTGCCTGAAGTCTTCTGAGAAATTCGAAAAACGAACAAGAGAAGACAAATCATTGTGCACCGTGGCAATGCGAGCTCTCACACATCGGCTCAAACCAGCGCCTTTTTGACCGGCCAAAACGTCGAATTGATGGTTCATCCGCCGCACAGCCCCGACTTGGCACTCAATGACTTTTTTTATTCCCACACATAAAGAAAAAAATGCGTGCTCAACGAAGATGCTGTTGATGCGTTCAAAAACCATGTTGTGGAGGTGTCTCAATCGGAGTGGAAAAAGTGCTTCGACAATTGGTTTGAGCGCATGCAAAGGTGTATAAATCATGCTGGAGAATACTTGGAAAAACAATAAAACCATTTTTGATGATAAATATTCGTATTTTCATTATTCGGCCAGAAATATATATAGCAGCCCTCGTATACATGTCACCAAAAGAGATAAGAGAAATGTTTTTCGGGTTCCGAAAGAGCACAACGATACACCTTTGCTAACTCCAACATTTCTAACTCCAATCAGAAATCAGTGCGTCGATTTTTGTTGAGTTTTCATTAAACGGAAATCTGTCTGTAATCAGCGTTAAGTCGCGCTCATTGCTTGGGGTCTGATGTGGTGAGGCAGCGTTCATTGAAACTTTACTCATCCCTGCTTGCAATTACTTGTCCGACTTGTTTTCTTTTTGGTTTCAATGCAATTTATTTTTCTTTATTTAGGCATTTATTTATTGCGATCTATGCGTAACTTATTCTATAGGTTGATCCATCTAGAGGTTCTTATTCAGAACAAAAAAAAATATAAAAATTCAAATCAAGTGTGGAATCTTTATTGGTAATTTGAAAGGACATTTTATGGCATTTATTTTTTGAATATAACTTCGTTCAAATGTTGGCCGCAACTACGCCTCAAGGTTTCCATTCTGAGGGTACAATTTTGGATGACTCGTTCGAGCATTTCGACCGGTATGGCTTTAATGACATGCGGAAAACCTGTTGGCTTCCAAAATCTGTATCGTAGCTGGTTTGTCAGCATAGACTCTGGACTTTACGTAAACCCAAATGTCTAAAGTTGTGATAACACTCGATCTAGGCGACCAACTCACCTGTCCAATACGGGAAATTAGCTCCTTTTCGAAATGACCTCTCAATAGATCCATTGTTTGAGCAGCTGTATGGCAAGTGACAGCGTCCTGTTGAAACCAAGTGTCGTCAATATTACGGGCTTCAATTTCAGGTAGCATAAAGATCGATGTCATGGCGCGAAAGCGAGCACTATTCACGGTTACGATTCGGCCATCATCATTTTTGAAAAAATATGCACCGATGATTCCACCAGCTTACAAATCGCACCAAACCGTGGTTTTCTTTGGGTATAATGGCACCTCTTGAACCTCTTCCTGTTGCTCTTCAGCCCAAATTCGGCAATTTTATTTATTGCCTTTGCCGTTGAGCCAGAAATGGGCCTCATCACTAAACAAAATTTTGGTTGAAAACAGCGGATCTTCCCGTTTCTTACCGTACGCTCATTTCCATAATACGGTTGCCAACATTTGAAGGAAATTATTTGCAAAAAATAAATGCCATAAAATATCCTTTCAAATTAACAATAAAGATTCCACACTAGATTTGAATTTTTATATATTTTTTTTTTTTTTTTTTTTTTTTTTTCAGTTTGCATTGTAACGCCGGCTGTAACAGACGTGTTGTTAAGAGCAATCGCACACAACTTTTCTTTTCGCTGTTTCTGTAAGAGAAATAAAAAAGCAAAACAACATATTCTAACCGCCATTATCGACCTTACAAAAACAATACTCATTGACAAATAATATCATTAGTTGAAAAAAAAAAAACTTATAACTGATCTACAAAGTGTTGTTGTAAAATTGAACTGACAATATGAGTGATCCACCAGACCGGGACAAGGCTTTCAAACCTCCTATAACGTATGACAAATCGAAAATGTTAATAAACTCTTCAGCTGGTCCGAAATATTTAATATTATCGCGTGTAGGTGGTCCCAACACTATGGCTAACGTTTCGCCTTTTCTTATTAAAAAGGTCATCGATAGCACATGTGGAGGAGAAGTCGAAAGTTGCAAAAAATTACGAAACGGTACACTGCTAATAAAGACAAAAAATGCCACTCAAGCAAGTAAACTCATCCAACTTCGTTCTCTCAACTATGATATCGACGTTGACGTAACAGAGCACAATTCTCTCAACTTCGTCCGTGGTGTGTTCTACTCAAACGAATTGCGTGGAATGCCAGAAGACGAAATATTAAAAGAAATGACGGGACAAAACATATGTAAAATAGACAAGATTCTAAAAAAAGAAGACAACAAGCTAATAGAAACTGGATTAATCATTGCAACATTTAACTCAATTACACTACCGCCTGAGTTCAAAGTGGGTTATGAAATCACGGAGCTCAAACCATACATTCCACTCCCAATGAAATGCAAGAATTGATATGGGCACCTCGCAAAGAAATGTGACAAAAATAAAACATGTACAAACTGCTCAAACGATTATCATGTAATAGCTGAACTAGACGAAGTATGCCCACTCAACGTAACATGTATAAACTGCAAAGAACAAAAATTATCTGACACCAACCACTCTCACAACAACAAATCCTGTCCCGTTTTTCTAAAAGAAAAAGAAATCCAAACCATAATCACAATTGAAAAAGTTGATAGAAAGACCGCGTTCAAGAAATACAAAGAGAGACATCCAACCTACGCAACAACTTATGCTGCTGCCTTAAAGTCATCGAACATCGCAGATTTCACAAATACCCAAAAAAATCCCATAAAAGCTGCTGACACCACCTCAACTGCCATGCAACCACCGAAACCAGGAAATTCAAAAATCTCACGTGAAATAAAAGACTACGCTGATATCTCAGACATGGACTTACTAGACTCAGATAAAGACATAGAAGCATCGAGCAACGCATCCCAAACATCAGGAAAAACAAAACCATTAATTCTACCCAGAAATACATCTAAAAGAACTTTAGGAAAAATATTAAACACAAGAAAAAAGCAGAGGAAATAAAACCTAAATTATCACTTATTTTAAAGTAAAAACACCTGCACAACTAACCCGACTAACACTTACTCGTATATTAGATTATCTCAAGTCAACCCATAGATATGAAAATAGTTCAGTGGAATTTAAATGGTTATAGAAATAATTACAATCAACTACTAATACTTATTAATCGCTTGCGACCAAAAATTATATCACTCCAAGAGACACATTTGCACGACAGCAATGGTATTCCCATACCGATAAATTATTCAATTTATTTAAAAAATACATCCAATACGAGATATGGAGGAGTTGCCCTTTTGGTACACAACTCAATCCAACACAGACCATTATATCTAGCAGACGATTTCGATGCATTATGCATCGAATTCCATACAAAAAAGAAAATTAGAATCATATCTGCATATCTACCACCTAACGCATGTTTCAGTGAAGCAAATTTAGAAAACGTATTTCTTCTAAATACAAACAATACTCCCACGTTAGTAACCGGAGACTTTAATTGTTGGCACACCAATTGGGGATCAACAACCATTAACAGAAAAGGACGGACTTTCGCAAAGTTTATAACCAAAAATAACTTTACTTTACTGAATGATTCCTCTCCCACGCACTTGAGTACTCATAACACATTCTCAAATGTGGACCTTACTTTCTGCACTCCATCCATTTTACCTTTTACTCAATGGAATATAGATAATTCTCTATACGGAAGCGACCACTTTCCTATAATAATTGATTTATTCCCCGATCCTGACCGCAACACTCAAGCAACTTTCAAACCTAAATTTAAACTTCACAAGGCAAACTGGCAATTATTCAAAGAAAAGTGTACAATGTTCCACTCCACTCGGGAAATCAGCGAAAATATCAATAAAGAATCAGCAAACATTTCAAAAATAATTTTACAATCATCTAACATATCAATCCTTCAAACATATCCTACTAAAAACAAGAATGTAGTTTGGTGGAACGCCAATCTAGAGAAATTGAAAACTGAGAAAAAAAGACATTGGTACAACTTTAGGCGTAATATGACGACTGAGAACCTTATTAGGTACAAAAGAGCAAATGCAAGGCTAAAACGAGAAATAAAAAACTCTAAAAGAAAGGCTATCAATGAATTAACATCTTCAATAAAACCTCAAACCAAATTAGATAGAATATGGCAAAACATCCGCTCGTTCACGGGCTACAATACCAAACAGACTATCTACGGAATATACTCTCCGAATGATCCGAATCAATTCATCACAAAGCCGGAAGAAATTGCAGAAAAATTTGGACTAAATTGGTCCTCAAAATCCTCTGATAGTACGTTCTCTCCTACATTTAGGAACCACAAACACAATATGTCCATAAATTTACCAAACTTCCCCACGAACAATCAATCAGCGCCATTGGAGGACGACCTCACCCTATTAGAAATGAATTGTGTCCTAACAAGAGTAAAAGGGAAAACTCCGGGCGCCGACCGGATTTCCTACCCAATCATTAAACAACTTCCCGAGGAAATGAAGAAACGTTTGCTGAAACAATACAATCGAATTTTTGACCAACTGATACCTCAACAGTATAAGCATAGTATAGTAATTCCTATCCCCAAACCGCAAGCAGACAAGTCATCCCTCAATTCTTTTAGACCCATCTCTTTAAACTCATGTTTAGCAAAACTCCTCGATAAAATAATTGCGAATAGGCTTTGGTGATTTGTATCTACTTACAAACTACTCAATAGCCAACAGTACGGCTTTACTAGAGGCAGATCTACAATTGATAATCTACTCTATGTAGACCACCAAATTGCAGACAGCCTCTCTCGGCGCAGACACATTACAATATTATCACTAGATTTCGAAAAAGCGTTTGAGAAAATCGGAGTCCACGCCATAGTCGACCAAATGAAGATTTGGAAGCTAGGGCGCCGAATGATAAGCTATGTAATAAATTTTATGACAAACCGAAAAATTACCGTAAGGATAAATTCCTTCATGTCATCTTCCTACCCACTGCATAATGGTATCCCTCAAGGATCTCCATTATCGGTTATTCTGTTTCAAATAGCCTACCAGAGACTTGCTTCGATCATACAAGTACACAAGGAACTAGACTTTACTGCATTCGCTGATGACAACAACATCATAATAAAATCAAAAAAAGAAAGAAATCCCGTAATAGATATTCAAGAATTATTCTTAAACATTCATGACTGGTGTGAATATTCAGGAGCATCTTTATCTCTCGAGAAATGCAAATTTATTCATATATGTCGGAAAAAATCGTGCACCCCTACAATTAAATGTGACAGCCACCAATTTTCCGAGGCAAAGGAATTAAGAATTTTAGGTATACATATTAACAGCAGATACACTTGGAACACTCACTGTGACAAGCTGGAAACATCACTTAGTAAACAATTAAACTTAACAAAATTTCTTTCCAACGCGAAATTTAACTGCAACACTTACAACCTACTATCATTAGTGAACGCTACAATAATATCTAAAATTAGATATTCTCTCCCCTTCTTTGGATTCTCATCGAAATCCGTCATATGTAAAATAAACACTATACTTAACTCATCCATTCGATGCGCGTTAGGAGCGTTCAGAACAACCCCAATTAGAAACATGCTATTTGAAACAAATATACTCCCTCTGGATTTACAAAGAGATATGACAATATCAAATTTAATGAACAAAATCCTTTTGGATCAAAACCACCCACTATATACTCTAACAAGAAATATTATAAAATCAAACAAAAATCCTCGCATACCATCCATCATAAACCGATCCAAAAACCTCATTAATCCCGACCTTGAGGTCAACACAATGAGGTCAAGACTTAAAAATTACCCTCCTTGGAGATTTAAGCAAGACTGCTTAAACACTTCTCTCAACTCTTTCAATAAAAGTGATCACAATCCATTACAATTCCAAACCATATTCAAAAATATAGTTGAAAACTTGCCAGACCATAAACTTATCTTCACTGATGGTTCCAAAATTGGTAATTCAGTTGGGTTAAGTGTAACAACGGACAAGACAATCATGAGAACTTTAATTGTACAACCAAATAGTACCATACTATCGGCCGAACTCATAGCCATACACGAGGCCATTAAGGTCTTGAAACCCAAAAACGGGAATTTCTTAATCTGCACCGATTCATTATCTGCCATGAAAATGATATCAAATATTAATAACTGCAACACATACGTCACTGACATCAGAAATTCATTAATACTGAAATACCCCAGAATAAAGCTCTTATGGATCCCCGGCCACTGCGGCATAACCGGAAATGAATTCGCTGATTTTGTAGCAAAAGCAAGTATAAGATCCCCACTAATTTCTACAATTAACAAAAATCCAAGGGATATTATATCATTTACAAAGAAATATTTCAAAGAAAAATGCAGCACTTTTAACCTCGCTTCCCGTTGGTACAGAATGATCAATAGTAATAGGATCAATATTATTAATTACACAAAAATAGACACTAAAAACCTAACCAGACTTGATATAATCAAATTTACCCGTATTCGCCTAGGGCACACTAGGTGCACTCACGGTACCATCTTGAAACTCGACAGCTCAACCGCATGCAACTGCGATATTCTATATCCAACTACTCCCCAGCATTTTCTTACTTTATGTCCAAAATACCAATTCCTGAGGGATGAATTATTTGGAAATCAAAACCCAATGTACGTTATTTCTAACCCCACTATAGATAATATTAAGTTAATTATTAAGTTTTTAAAGAAATCATTGTTATACAATAATATCTAACAACACATCTTGTACTAAAATCTAAATACTATACCTCTGAAACTACTTAGTTTTCGAAGCATTGTATTAAAAAAAAAAAAAAAAAAAAAAAAAAAAACATGTTTACATATAAGAGCTTAGGGCCTTAGTAGCTATAGCTCTCACAATCAAGATTAGTATATAATTTAAATTGTATATTAATCCAGTAATAAATAAATAAATAAATAATATATTTTTTTTAGTTCTGAAAAAATACCTCTAGATGGATCACCCTATACAACTAGTCTCAATATACTTACATTAATGATTAACTAGTAGTTTATGCAGAATTTAAAAATGGAAGTTTATTATGTTAACTTAAAACAAATAAATAGATTAAATTGCTATCATCAAGAGAATACAAATTTAGATCACTTAAAGGGTGTTAACAGATCGTGTGGCTTTAATCGATTGTGTCTTCTGGTCAGACCAGATGTTCGGAATAGTTTTTTTTTGGCTTCTATGGTTGTATGGAATTGAATGTTCAATACAAGCATTGTCTCAAGTAAGTCTGAGTATGAAGTAAGTTCAAAAAAGATATGCTTTTAAAGTTCTCTCTGTTTATCGGAGATTGTCTGATATCGCATGAGTTCCTTTCACAAATAATTTCCAAATTGTCGTAAATCTTTAGCATTTCAGTTAACCTTAACGTCATTCACAAAAGTTCGAAGTAGAATAACAATTATTCAGTTTAGAAAAAAAATACTTGCAAAAGAAATAAGGCAACTTTTAAAAAAGAAATTAAAAAACTGCATGCGTGCCACATTTCTTAATATGGGTTGGCAACACTTTACGAAAAATAAACAGGAGCAGCATGAAAGGAAACTACAGCTCTACGGCAATATGCAAATTTCCCTTTGGCATGGACAGAGTCGTTCGGCGCAAACTGTCTAACACACGCCCCACTCCGCCCACATATCAACATCAAGAGTTTAGACATTTACATATGGAGCTGTAGGGTGAGGGGAGTACAAATATAAACTGAATTGTGTACAGCTCCCCTTTAGGCCCTCTTTTGCATTACTTCCTTCCGATTCTTTTAAATGGGCGTTTTTTCTTGTTGTTTGTAAATATTTTTTTTGCTATGTTGCATTCATTGTAATTTTGTTGTTAAACCAATAAATTCGCATCAACAATTTTAAGTTTGAAACTGAAGCAGCGAAAATTTATTCGAAATGTTATTTTGTGCTTTAAACGAACACGTGTCTGTCTGTCTTTCTGTCTGTTTACACCGAATGTTGAGTTATCACGAGCCATTCGGCGTAAGTTGAAGGTACACTGTGAGGTATTCACTTAGGTTTGGTTCGGTGGAATGGGTTACTTTGGGTTATTTTGGAAATATTGCTGAAACTTATTTTGCTTTTAGGCTAGGGTAATGCAATTTAACGCAGTCGTAGTCAAGTTATTTTTCCCTTACAAGGGGTTCTTAGTACAGGGCCTTGAAATTGGTTTCCACAGAATATAATTTATGAGAAAGCTTGCCTACGAAACATTTGTGACCCTATTTTGACGAAATCAGACTTGGTGGAAAGTGGATGCTTTTACAGTTCTGCCTTCTGGCGTGTGTAGCTCAAAAAAGTCTTATAGTTATAGATTCTCTATTTAATCATAAAAACACCTTAGATTTTGTACCAGTAGATAAAGACATAGTTTCAAAATAGTTTGAATATTAAACCCTGTACGAACTAAGGCGTAATGTAAATAAATCCCCGGGCACGGATGGTATCTCTGCACTTGTCCTATGTAAGTGCTCGTCGACGCTAGCCCGTCCATTACGCAACCTCTTCAATCTGCTTATCGTGCGGGAGTCTTCCCAGTTGGAAGGTTGCGAACGTCCAACCAATCCCTAAAAAGGGTGAAGCCAATAATCCTGCGAATTACCGGCCAATTGCGATTTGCTCTGCGCTCTCCAAGGTAATGGAGAGCATGGTAAACCACCATCTTGTGAGGTATTTAGAGACCAACGACTTGTTGAGTGATCGACAGTATGGCTTCCGTAGAAACCGCTCTGAGGAAGACCTGTTGGCGTTATTGTCGGTGCGTTGGAGTCGGTCTATCCACCAGTCTGGTGAGAGTAAGGTCGTGGCTCTAGATATCTCCAAGGCCTTTGATAGAGTCTGGCACGGTGCACTCATATCAAAGCTGATCGCTTTTGGTGTCGGTAATACGTTTGCTCGGTTTATATCGAGCTTTCTTAGAGATCGCACTATTAGAGTTGTTTTAGATGGGTTCTCATCCAACACACATAGGCTGACCGCAGGTGTACCACAGAGCTCTGTCCTTTCTCCCTCTTTGTTTCTTATTTTCATTGACGATCTATTGGGTCAGAGCGTGAATCCAATCTACTCTTTCGCAGATGATAGTAACCTCTGTCATTCATATTCATTAGACCGTAGGCCGAGCCTTCAAGATATTGAAGACAAAAGGCGAATTATGGATGAGACACTTGGCCGTGATCTACTGGCCATTTCCGAATGGGGTCGAGTGAATAGAGTAGATTTTAATGCACGTAAGACACAGTGCTGCCTGTTGTCTCACAAGCGATTCGCTGACCCAACAATATCGTCAATTTCTCTCGATGGTACGGATATTGAACAATCAGAAGCTCTCGATGTTCTGGGCATGAAAATACAATGTGACGCTCGTTGGGCGAGACATGTATTCGAAGTGTCGAAAGAAGCACTCAAGTGCATAGGCTTCTTAAAGCGGTGCAAGAAATATTTCACTCCTTCTGATCTTTTCAATATCTATACAACTTACATCAGGCCAAAGATGGAATACAACTCCCATATATGGGCAGGTGCTCCAAAATCATCCTTGGAGCTACTTGACCGTGTTTAAAGGAGAGCGATGGTGCTGATAGGTGACAGTAGGGTATCCAACTCTATTGTTTCCCTTGAGCATCGTCGGAATGTGGGTTGCGTGACGCTGTTCTATCGTTACTTTCATGGTGTGTGTTCATCAGATATCCGTCGCCTTATTCCTGACGTGAGGATGTTCGGCAGGGATACGCGACTTTCTAGGAATTCACACCCGTTTGTTATCGATTGGCCAGTTGACCGCACTATACACTACAGATCAAATTCGTTTTTCGCTCGTACAGTCCGTATGTGGAATCGACTTCCGGCAAATGTATTTCCCACTAATTGCGACATCCAGAAGTTCAAGGCAAGCGTCAACAAACATTACTCCCTCTTTCCCCCCTCCGATCCATTAATTTCCACTCGCCAACGCAATGCACCGCATGTATAGGGGGCATCCCCTGAGTGTTGATTATTTAAAAAAAAAAAAATCTGTGAAAAAAACCCAATTGAAAAAATGAGTCTAGATTGATCACCCTCTAGTAACTCTCAATCGATCGCTAGACTTAACATAGGGTCTAGCGTCATAGGGTGTATCTCCATTCCTTTAAGGCGTTGCAAACATCATCGCTAAGTCATAATACCCTATACCAAAGTATGGTCTAAGGTATTACAAAACATTAAATACACCGAGAAAAACTGCACAAAATGGGCCAATGCGCCCCTTTAAAAGGGGCCAAAATGGCAACGCTTAAGGCCCACCGGAAAAATGTATTCCTCCACTGAAAGTCTGCAGATGCACACATACCTTTCAAATTTGTATATGCAATTCTCGTGTCGTCGTCATCGATGCTGTTGTTGTTATTGTGAGCATATGTTGCTGCAACGAAGGAACGAAAACTCTGGCAAGTTAGCAACTTCAAGCATTTGCAGCACTCGCAACTCAAACAGTTATTAATGTATTATAATGCCATAAGTCTCCACAAAGCGCCGAATGTATGCATGCATGCTTGCAACCACACACACTTTTACGCTTAAGTTCGTTCGTATGTGTGTCTGTGTGCGTACAAAACTGCAACTCCATATGCATATGCCTTGCCGCATATCCTCTTTCGGGTAATTGTGTATTATCTTCATTGTATGTGTGTGTCTTTTTAGACACACAGGACGGTGTTTACATTAGAGTGGGTCGCTACCGCAATTTCTATACATCCCATTGAAATGAAGCCAATTCGAGATAAGGTTAGGTTAGAAGGGTAGCTCGCCAGAATGAAATGACGAGTTTACTCGGAGCCCTTAAGGATCCATTGTAGAACTCTGCTGAAATGGGAGAGCAAGAGAGAGAGAGATGGTGAAGAGTTATATGAATGATAGAAGATGGAGAGAGAGAGAGCAAGAAAGAGAGAGAGAGAAAGAGAGAGAGAGGCAGATAGAGCAAGAAAGAGAGAGAAAGAGAAAGAGAGAGAGATAGAGAGAGAGTGAGAGAGAGAGAGAGAGAGAGAGAGAGAGAGAGAGAGAGAGAGAGAGAGAGAGAGAGAGAGAGAGAGAGAGAGAGAGAGAGAGAGAGAGAGAGAGAAAGAGAGAGAGTGTGTGTGAGAGAGAGAGAGAGAGAGAGAGGGAGGGAGTGAGAGAGAGAGAGAGAGTATAGGCAACACTCCGTATTGGAAGACTGTTATCGGTTACAATCAACGACATTTTAAACAAAGTTTAAAAGTGATTCAAGTTTAAATGAGATTGAGTAGTTGTGGAGTTGCAAATGCTCATTTCTACTCCAATTGTCGTCGAGATCTGATATTGTAAGTGTTTTTAAGCTTGAAG
Organism: Hydrotaea diabolus; assembly: GCA_963513945.1. NCBI lineage: Eukaryota > Metazoa > Arthropoda > Insecta > Diptera > Muscidae > Hydrotaea > Hydrotaea diabolus. The sequence continues at coordinate 134,075,801 of OY740717.1, read as the reverse complement.
CATAATCTGTAATAATGCCTAAACAAACTGTTGATACGCGGGAAATTGGAATAAACTTTGATACATAGAGGAAGTCAATACGTGAAATAGTCTTAACTACTAACGGAAGCCATGTCTTAAAAAAATTGTTAACAAAATAAAAAAAAGTTCGCAGAGTTGGAGAATCTTCCCAAATTGGAAAACCTAAAAAGCACTGTTTAAGAACCCTGAAGCAACCCCCTTTTAAAAGTGCTGTTAAAACCACAGATGAGTTGTCAGAATCGTCAAACTTGTCCGTAAGTGTCGCCCATATAAACCCATGCTATGGGTTTTTATGGGCTTGTGCCAATAAAAACCCATATTTTTCCCGTAGTAACCAAAAAAGGCACCCAGAGTACTTCAAAAAGTAAAAACGTATGAATATTTCTTTCTAAAAGATTTTAATTTTTAGTGATGAGAGCAATTATGAGTTCTGAGATTGGAGCAGCAAAAACAAAGAATTTAAAGAAAAAAATATAATATCGGGGTTCGGTGGCTATGTGGGGGTGTGTATGGCAACCAATAGAATGGCTATATAACTTTCAAAGAAAGTACAATGAAAAAAACGAATTACCGCAACTTTTTCAATAATAATTGTGTGTTCCAGCGTTGAGAAATAAAGCTGGTTTCCACGTGGGTATTTCAGCAAGCCAAAGACCCAAATCACACATTTACACTGAGAACAGATTCGTTGCCACACGCAGAAAAAAACTATGGTTGGGGTGACAATATTCGAAGAGGATCATACTATTGTTGGGTATGTGGTTGTGGCATAACCATATTATGATCCTCACAACAATAGTATGATTCGCACATAACCATACAATGATCCCCACAGCCATTGTATGATTCACACTCAACTATACTATGATCCTCACAACAATAGTATGATTCAAACCCAACCATACTATTATCTCCACAACCATATTATGATTCTCACAACCTTAGAATGTTTCTCATACAACCATAGTATGATCCTCACAACCATAGTATGATTCACACGCAACCATACTATGATCCCCACAACCATAGTATGATTCACACTAAACCATACTTTGATCCCCAAAATTGTTTATTAGGATTAGGTAATGTTGTTATTCATAAATGGAGAATTTCATTCAAGAAACAAAAATATATATTCAAACGGCAGTCGAAAATACTTTCAGTTGCCAGCAGGCAACTAACTTCACCATCCGTAGACCCCAAGTATGGAATGTGATTAAACCAAGATCGATAGCTATATACTTAAGTGCAGGCAGATTTTAAATAAACGAGAACCAGTAGGTAGTAGAGTATTTCACCGAACAAAGTAAACACAATAAAAATCCTTCGAACTACCTTCCGTTTTTTTTGGTATATCAAAAAAAAACATACGCACTCACATACATGTATGCTCTTTAAAACCTGTTTTGTTATTTTCATATTCGCAACCATACGATATAGTTGCCGTAATCATATTATTGTTCAACCATGTTTATATGGTTGCTACAACCATATTTTCATTTCTAAATTTTGCAATAATACTATTGTAACATTTTAACAATATTAATATTGGCGCAATCATACTGTTGTCAAAATGAAATTCAAAAAACAATACTATGGTTGCGACGAACATTCTTTTATTGTAGAGAACATATTATTGTTGCGGTGACCATTTATACCCAAATCGCGGGGAGAACTTTGGTTCGATGTGGAGTTGCATTGCGACCGGGTGCTGTGACCCATAGAACAGTAGAGGCTTAGATAGTCCTCGACCCCTAACCAAGAGGGAAGTTATGACCCATAACTGTCATGCTTCGAATTGGTACCGGCGGAATCAATCCAATGGGGCGTTGACCGTCGCATTGTTACGGCCCCAGTGTGATGGCACACCGTGGTTCAGGCCATTTCGGCGATAATCACGTTAAATCCGACATCTTCTGTTGCGGTGACCATATAGTAACCATATCTTTTGTCTGCGTGCACTAACAAACTGTTATGCCAAACGAATGATTGAAATTACCTTCAATAAAGCATATTTGTTTATTGAAAAAACCACTCAGCCAGAAATGAGCTTCATCGCTGAAGATGATTTTTCGACGAAATTCGGGAATCGTGAAACTTTGTTATGTCCCTATTGGAAAACCCTTTAGTCCTAACCGAGTTCTCTGAGTGCAAAGTTGTCAAAGACTGGCTGCTGTCTCCTGTGCTCAAAACGTTTTATTATCCCCTGCAATTATCTGACCTAAATCCCATTAAACATTTGTGCATCATTTCGATCGCCAAATCAGAAAAAGGACAATTACCAATAGAGATATGCTAAAACCGGTTAAAATGGATGCATGGTCAAAAATTCAACCGGAAGTTAGAGTACAACTGGTGGAATCAATGCCAATAAGGTTACAAGGAAATTGACCGCAAATCGCAAACCGCAAACCTTTACACACGCCTTAAGTCGCACTAGCCAATCGTCAATAACTGCACGAAACTCGTCCATTGGATAATTGGCCACAGCTCGAACCAAAGCAGTCTAAAGAGATCCAATGTTGGGGTATCTTTTGTGACAAACCTTGTCCTCTAAAACCGTCCACAATTTGTAATCCAATGGGTTCAAATCTGTACTGCCTGAGGGCCACTCTTCAGAGGAAATGAACGCTGGCAAGTTGTTTCGAAGCCAGGCCTGGGACGTTTTAGCCTTATGGGCCTGCGCAGAATCCTGCTGGAAATTCTATGGCTGGTTTTGGAACAGGGAATTGTTAAGAGGCTTCACAACAGCTTCCAAAACGGTTTCGTGGTAAACATTGACCGATGTTTTGACTCCTTGTTCGCAGAAATGCTTGAAACGCAGAAAAGCTGGGTGATGACTCTTTTCCACCATTGGGATCAGTTCAGATGCTTCCTTAGATGACCACGTATACACTCTATCATTTTGCTTGTTAAATTTTTCCTGAACGGTAAAAATTTTTCATCGGTGAACACAATTTTTCTGTGCAAGATATAAGCGTGCTTAGCCAAAAGACGTTTGAATTTTTCAATCCTATTTTTTTTTTTTAAAGCTGCAGTCAATAAATGTCCGGTACGTCGTTCGAAAGCCCCAAGTCTCAAGTCTTTTTTAATGATTCGACTCATGGACTATTGCGTGATATTCATCTCACGGGCCATGATTTTCTGTTTTCGGAGCGGATTTCTGTGAATTCTTGATTTAACGGCTTTGATGACATGCGGTGTTCGAACAGAGCGTGGGCGGCCCGACTGGTGGCGGTCTTTTGCATCTCCAGTCTCCTCAAACAGTTTTATGCATCGGTAGACGAACATGCGGCTAATCCCTAGTGGCCGGAGCGTTTTGAAAATATCGCTTTTTTCATTTCACACTTGAAGCGCTTTGACAGCGATACGGTTCTCATTACACAGTACAACAGCCAATCTGGGGGGTGAGAAATTCCAAGTCAGGGTGATGGTACTAGGTCAGTATATTAAAACCCTCAAATGGTTTTGCGTTCGTATGTGCCAGTTTTTTATGACCTTTTACAATTAAGTGAAGTTACTTAATTTTGAATAAAAGCAGAACGCGTTAATCGATTTCTATGATCTATGTCGCATTTTGTTTATAGGTTATGTGACTTTACGTGAAAGTTATAAGACTCTAACGTTTTCCGTTTGGGATTTATATGTTTTAAAAAAAAAAAAATTTCTTTATAAATTTATTTCTAATTGCAAAAATGTTGATTTGGTAGAGAAACTGTTTTAATATACTGACCTAGTACCATCACCCTGACTTGGAATTTCTCACCCCCCAGACAATAACCCCAAAAATGTTCCACAGTGTTATCTGACCACTCCATGATGAAAGTTGAAACAATTTTCAAATCCCCTTACAGACTAACGCTATTGAAGTAAGCTTTCAAAACCCATATGACATTAGCGGGGTATGTTCAGTTCTACTATTGAAATGGGTGCGTTCAATGTTGTAACAGTATTTATGTCCTTACTAAGTATAGAGAACATCCTTTGAGTGCTGATCTTAAAAAAAAACTTTGCGAAATCATTTTAGGCTATGCAAAACCCTTTCGACCCACTCTAATGTATAACCGGGTGTAGGTTTTAGACATAGCCTCAGGTAAAATTGCAAGAAAGCGCAGAAAAAAGTTGCCAGTTGCTTCCCGGTTACCACCGAACGACTAAAAATATTGCGCCATTTTTCATTGTTCGTCTATGGCAAATAATTTCCTTCTTCTTACACAGAAAGCGAAAAATAGCAAGTATTCATTTCAGGCGGAACTCGTATTCATTCTTTTTCCTGGAAACACTGCCGTGCGTGTGCGTGCTTGTTCATGTGAGCTGATTGTGTAAAAAAAGTTGGAAAATGTCTGATGTTCTACGATATTTTCTTTCTTTTTTTCCCGATTTCGTAAATTACAAGATAAATGATAGTTTAACAGACTGTGATGTTTAAGTGAATCGTAAAAAGAATGGAATTGGATTCGTTAAAAATCACTTTGAAATTTCAAATGTGTACATGTATGTGTGTAGATTATTTTAGAAAAAAAAGTAAGATTTAGTTAATCGTGGGTAGCGCGACTTAAAGGTACGAGTAGTTATGCCTAAGCGCCTATTGTAATAAAAATATTAAAATCGGAGTAGTTGACAAAAGTAAGCAAATAAGTGGGATGTTAAACAGTTTATGATGGAATCGGAGGCATAATATGACCTTTAATAAGTAAATTATATTTAAAATTTTGTATCTCATTATATTTTTTATGTTTTTGCTTTATTTATTTCACAGCAGACGATTTTATGTCAATTTAGTCTACCCACGACGAAGCAGCAAAAGTCTTTAAATTACTAATGGCACCGCAGGTTTGAAAGAAAAAAAAAACAATTCCACTCAAAGACCTCGATGAAACCTTCTCCAGCTAAATGTTGTGCTAACTGCCCCATAAATGTATTTAGATCGTTCTTGGATTTTGATGCCGAAGTACAGACAGCAGGTAAGTCCAGCATCTTTGTACGATTTTATGTTCGATAACGAAATTAGGTTATGGATAAACATGATACGAGGGTTGCTATTTATATTTCGGGTGCGGCAATAAAAACACAATAATTTATCATTAGAAATGGTTTTATCGTTTTTCAACAGACCGAAATAAAACAAACGAGCTAAACATACGTACATGCACGACACACAAGTTGACATAGTCGACTTAACTCTTTTTACCACAAACACACACACACTTTGTAAAATAAATCTATTGATGGCTCTCGATGTGGAGTCTCTTTAGAGATGGCAAGAGTGAGTTGTATTTTCGTGGGCAATTGTGTGAAGAAAACTTGAAAAGTAAGGTTTACAACAGTAGTTCTCATTCGTTTGGGGAGAGCCTGGCCTTATAGAGTTCGGTTTTACTTTCAACAATTGCAGCAAAGCTTTCTGAAGAGGGTTGTCACGGACCCGAAATCATGATAAAAGCAGAGCGCAGCCACGAAAATCAATGTCACTTTGCCATTTTTGTTAAAAACTTGTCTTCTATTTAAATATAGAAGCAAGAGGTCTTGAGCCGCTTTAATCCCTGTTCAATGTGTAAAAGCAACAGACCGAAATAAAACAAGCGAGCTAAACAAATGTACCGAAACTTTAAAACCAAAATCAATTTTTGACCCACTTAGATTTGAATATGTAAACCAAGTTAAAAAAAAAACCTGCTCATAATTCAAATAACAGAAAAAATATTTTTAAATCAATAAATCTAGAAATTAAATTAATAAAACCTTTATTAAAAAAAAAAACGTCCGCATGGTCAATACGGACATATGGGTACTTACATTTTGCTTTTAGTTTTTATATTGAGTAATTTGAATTTTTGCGTGAGATTAGGGAAATTAAGGCGCTGTAGTAGCGTACGAACGGTGGAGGGTACGAACGTATAAAGTTCAGCTAGGACGAACTTAACGATGTTTTTACTTCTTACAGGCTTTAAATATGTCATAATGGCACACTGCGACGTTCACCATCAAAACAAATCTCCGAATATTGTTTGAACTTTTGTAAAATATAGGGTATTTTGTTTAGACGCGTGGTTTACAATCTGGACACACTTTTGGTGTTGGTCTTTTTGACAGCTGTCACTTGATTTATGATCTGTTTGGTTTGCCATTGCATAATGAATAGACTAACTCCGGAACAACATTTGCAAATCGTAGTAAATGGTCCTAAAACGAGATGGCCACCGATCCTGATTTTTCCAAGAAAATTTTTTTCAGCGTTGAAGCTCACTTTTGTACCCATTACGTACGTTAATAACCAAAATTGTCGCATTTGGAGTAATAAAAATCTACAAACCATTGTTGAGATGCCATTACATCCTCAAAAAGTCACTGTTTGGCAGAGGAAGTCATTGGTCCATATTTCTTCAAAAATGAAGCCGGAGTCAATGGGCAACGCAATAGAGCCATGATTAATGACTTTTAAGTTCCAGAATAGGAGGATGTTGATGTGGACGACCTTTGGTTCCAAAAAGACGGCGTTATATGCCATACAGCCAACGAAAGAATCACATTATTGAAAGAAACTTTTGGTGAGCTCATTATCTCGCGTCTTGGGCTTGAGGCGTGACCTCCAGGATCGATCGATTTGACACCGCTGGACTATTTTTGTGGGGTTATGTAAAGTCGCTAATCTACGCAGATAAGTCCGATACGATTGAAGCCTTGAATGACACTATTCAGTGCGTTATTGCTGATACGAGGGCTGCCATATATATTTCTGGCCTAATAATGAAAATGCTAATAATTATCATCAAAAATGGTTTTATTGATTTTCAAAGTATTCTCCAGCATGATTTATACACCTTTGCAAGCGCTTAAACCAATAGTCGAAGCACTTTTTCCACTCCGATTGAGACACCTCCGAAATATGGGTTTTTAACGCTTCCGCAGCATCTTCTGGCAACGAAAATCGTTCACCACGCATTTTTTTCTTGATGTGCGGGAATAAAAAGAAGTCATTGAAGTGCCAAGTCAGGGCTGTACGGCGGATGACCCATAGATTTGAAGTTTTGGCCGAACAAAAAGGCGCTGGTTTGAGCCGATGTGTAAGAGCTCCCATTGTCATGGTGCACAATGATTCGTCTTTTCTTGTTCGTTTTTCGAATTTCTCCGAAGACTTCAGGCAAACAAATTGTGGTGTACCACTCAGAATTGATCGTCCTACGTTGCTCAAGCGGAACAGTCGCCACATGACCAGTTTTGCCAAAGAAACAGGCGACTATTTGCTTTGAAGTGCTTCTTCCACGAACAACTTTTGTTGGATTTGGCTCGTCTTCGACGACTCACACGGTCGATAACTGTCTTGTTTCGGGCTCATACGCATAGATCCATGATTCGTCACCTGTGACGATCTAATAAACCTCTTTTGAAGAACCGCGATCGTATTTTTTTAAAACTTCTTTGCACCAATCCTCACAAGCGTGTCGTGATAATCCACGTCGAAAGTTGTGAAAAATTATCGCACGAAAATGTTCACGAGTTAATTCCATTTTTTTGCCAAATTGATTTTTTCAAGTCACTGTAAACAATACAAATGATGGTCGTACGTCAAAACGTTCTGAGTACGAACAAATGCAACGAACAAATTTCATTGAATTTGGCTCGTCTTCGACGGCTCGGTCGATTGCTGTTTTGTTTTAAGCTCATGAGCGTAGATCCACGATTCCTCACCTGTGACGATCTTATATAAATTTCTTTGCAAAAATCGACACGAGCCTTTTTTTGAGCGATTGTCAAATTGTGCGGGATCCAACGAGAACAAACCTTTTTTACGGCCAGGTGTTCATGCAATATCGAATGTATGCTGGTGGAAGAAATGCCCAAGGATGCCTCTATCTCACGGTATGTCACATGACGATCTTGTATTATTAGTTCAAGCACGGCATCAATGTTCTCTGGCACAACGGCCGTTTTTGGACGACCTTCACTGCCTTCGTCTTTGAGCGAGCGTCGGCCACGATTGAATTCATTAAACCAGTGCTTTAGGATGGTGCTTCATCGCCATCGCCATAATTTCATCGATGCACTCTTGTCGTGATAATCCACGTCGAAAGTGGTAAACAATTATCGCACGAAAATGTTCACGAGTTAATTCAATTTTTTTGCCGAATTGATTTTTTCAAGTCACTGTAAACAACACAAATGATGGTCGTACGTCATAACGTTCTCAGTACTTTTATGCTAAAAAATGTCAAACTTTCCAATGGAAATATCAGACGGCGCCAGGCATCACTTATTGTTGCCAAGGCCAGAAATATATATAGCAACCCTCGTATATGGCTCCAAATGTTTAAAAAGTGGTCGAAAATTGGGCTTCTCGGCTGGAATTTATTCGAGCCAGATACGACGGCCTCTTGACCGAAATCATTTTTAAAACATAATGGCAAAGCCTTATCTTTAGAATAAAGCTAAATTCATGGCCATGACATTAAATTACTTAGTAGCGACATAAATACTGTTACAACATTGAACAAACCCATTTCAATAGTAGAACTGAACATACCCCGTTAATGTCATATGGGTTTTGAAAGCTAACCTCAATAGCGTTACTCTGTAACGCAATGTTAAAATTGTTTGAACTTTCATCATGGAATGGTCAGATGATGAGAACCGTATCGCTGTAATAGCGCTTTTCAAGTGTGAAATGAAAAAAAGCGATATTTTCAAAACGCTTCGGCCACTAGGTATTAGCCGCATGTTCGTCTACCGATGCATAAAACTGTTTGAGGAGACTGGAGATGTTAAAGACCGCCACCGGTCGCCCCCCCCCCCCCACGCTCTGTTCGAACACCGCATGTCATCAAAGCCGTTAAATCAAGAATTCACAGAAAGCCGCTCCGAAAACAGAAAACATTGCCCGTGAGATGAATATCATGCAAAAGTCCATGCGTCGAATCATTAAAAAAGACTTGGGACTTGGGGCTTTCAAACGACGTACCGGACATTTATTGACTGCAGCTTTAAAAAAAAAATAGGATTGAAGAATGCAACCGTCTTTTGGTGAAGCACGCTGATAACTTGCACAGAAAAATTTTGTTCACCGATGAAAAATTTTTTACCGTTCAGGAAAAATTAAGCAAGCAAAATGATAGAGTGTATACGTGGTCATCTAAGGAGGCATCTGAACTGATCCCAAGGGTGGAAAAGGGTCATAACCCAGCTTCAGTCATGGTTTGGTAGGGTGTCTCTTACGATGGGGTCACTGACCTGCATTTCTGCGAACAAGGAGTCAAAACATCGGCCAAAGTTTACCAAGAAACCGTTTTGGAAGCTGTTGTGAAGCCTCTTAGCAGTTCCCTGTTCCAAAACCAGCCATGGCCTTTCCAGCAGGATTCTGCGCCGGCCCATAAGGCTAAAACGTCCCAGGCCTCGCTTCGAAACAATTTGCCAGCCTTCATTTCCTCTGAAGAATGTCCCTCAGGCAGTCCAGATTTGAACCCATTGGATTACAAATTGTGGACGGTTTTAGAGGACAAGGTTTGTCACAAAAGATACCCCAACATTGGATCTCTTAAGGCTGCTTTGGTTCGAGCTGTGGCCAATTTTCCAATGGACGAGGTTCGTGCAGCTATTGACGATTGGCCAGTGCGACTTAAGGCGTGTGTAAAGGCAAAAGGCGGACATTTCGAATAAGTAGATTCTTTTCGGATACAATAGACATCAATAAATATATTAAAAAATAGTTTTTTCGTTTTTTTGTTATTTATTCGGTCTTTTATCATTATTATGACTTGAGCAGTTTTTTATTCTGGTTCGAGACCTTTATGTTGTTTCTTTTTCAGAATCAACTTAAAAAGAAGAAATTGGTGAAATGTATTTGCTACGGTTGCCAGGCAGACTGTACAGCTGTTTCTAAACCCGCCAAGGTTTTTCTTCAGCAGTCTTTGGCAACGATTACTTCGGCCACAAATCAAATGACTTATACGGGAGACTCATTTTTATTAATGAGAATTACCCTTTGTGTATAGTCTTCGAACTGTGCGTAGAGCAATCTTCAACGCGCAATATCATTTCCACCAATTCCGTTTCGCATGGGTCTTCGTTGAAAACCACAAATGCAAAAAGCACAAACAAAGTGTGCATGTTTTTTGTGCGTACATATACTCATACATGCGTTGCACATTAGGGCGTGCCAATCCTTTTTAATAGTTTTTTCGTTTTTTTGTTATTTATTCGGTCTTTTATCATTATTATGACTTGAGCAGTTTTTTATTCTGGTTCGAGACCTTTATGTTGTTTCTTTTTCAGAATCAACTTAAAAAGAAGAAATTGGTGAAATGTATTTGCTACAGTTGCCAGGCAGACTGTACAGCTGTTTCTAAACCCGCCAAGGTTTTTCTTCAGCAGTCTTTGGCAACGATTACTTCGGCCACAAATCAAATGACTTATACGGGAGACTCATTTTTATTAATGAGAATTACCCTTTGTGTATAGTCTTCGAACTGTGTGTAGAGCAATCTTCAACGCGCAATATCATTTCCACCAATTCCGTTTCGCATGGGTCTTCGTTGAAAACCACAAATGCAAAAAGCACAATCAAAGTGTGCATGTTTTTTGTGCGTACATATACTCATACATGCGTTGCACATTAGGGCGTACCAATCCTTTTTAATAGTTTTTTCGTTTTTTTGTTATTTATTCTGGTTCGAGACCTTTATGTTGTTTCTTTTTCAGAATCAACTTAAAAAGAAGAAATTGGTGAAATGTATTTGCTACGGTTGCCAGGCAGACTGTACAGCTGTTTCTAAACCCGCCAAGGTTTTTCTTCAGTTTTTGTCTAAAAACATTCAGTACTTTTTGTTTTACAGCATAAAACGTGTGTAACAGTATTTATGTCCCCATTCGACCGGGTACAAGGAAGGCCGCTTAGACTTGTTAAAGAAAGCAGGGTGGCCAACACTGTTTTTTCACTCCAACATCGACGAAATGCTAGTTGCGTACCACTCTTTTACAAGTACTTTAACGGGATGAGCTCATCTGAGATCCTGACGCTTGTTTAGAAGTTCGCGTCCATTTGTTATTGACTGGTCTACTGATCGCACGACGTTTTACAGAGAGAATTCTTCAGTCGTGTTGGCCGTATGTGGAACAGACTTCACGCAAAGGTGTATCCTGCCACGTACGATACAGGTTCCAGTCAAATGTCCATTAACATTACTTCCTCTTCTCTACCTAGCCTGTCTTCCCGTAACCGATATAATGCACTGCATATATTTTAATTTTTTTTTCTTTTTTTTTGATGTGGACAACATCTGAGCATCGAGTGCAGGCAAATATTTGTTATTAATGGTTTACTCTTCATTATACTGTGACCAGGGTATTTGACTTAGCTGATCTATGTAGCACATAAAATGAGCAGAGATAGACTCTATATTGTTATTTTACTGATATAGTGTGGGCGATTTAAGATTTTAAATTGGAATAGGCTGTACAAAAAGTACTGATCATTGTTTCTAATATCTGGTTTTATTGGAAAGGTCCCTTAATAACGAAACACTATCCGCTGCGTTTTCGCTTCGCCCAGTGCTCCGAAGATTGTTAGGCAGAATATGTGACAGCGCATAGAGAAAGGGACCTAAGGGTAAAAACAGATCAATTTTCATTTTTTTTCTTTTTTGATGTGGACAACATCTGAGCATCGAATGAGACCGATCCCATGCCCCAAAAGTGTTCCCTCCCAGTGATGTGCGCGTTTTATGTAAGTGAAGTCGACGATTCTAAGCGCAAATAGAAAGGGACCTAATCTTTGAAATGGCTCTCCTGAACAAAACTGGTTTTTAACCTTAGATCCCTTTCTATTTTGCGCGTCACATATGCGTTTTATTTCTTCTTGTCACTGAATGTTAATGTTGTAAGCTTAGAATGTTTTGTCGATTGTTTCTTTTAAATGATTTAAGACATTGTCAACATTTTAATAAATTAGAAGACTGCTGGACCTGAAATCTCCTCTTCATTGCCATTCATATGGACATTTGTCAGAGACCGTCCAGGAATTGCTGATATTTACTGAAACCTGCCATGTTACGTTAAATGTGGTAGCCAATTAATTAAATTCAATCCTTTCTGGAAATGATTTTTTTTGTTCTTGCCAAAGTATTATCATCTGTTTGTGCTTTTCTCACTTACACCGGGCATCTCGCCAGTATTTGTGATAGTCATTAAACTTACACACCGGATTTGCATCTGCTCGGTACACCTTCACAATGCTAATGATTTTGACTAAGTTTGCAACTTTTTCCTCTCTTTTGTGTGTGTTTTTTTGCTACGTATCTTTTTTAGCTTTGTTCGTGGCTTAGAGGCCACAATCACCTTTGCGCTACGAGTACAACAAACTATAAATCCCATACTTTCTGCACGGGTTTATCTCTCTCCTTTGGCCAATTCGAAGTTCACGGAACGAAACAAAACAAATGGAAGGCATGGCAAGAGATTGAAGTTTGAAATGTACGAAAGGACGTATGGGTGCACACGAAGCAAAGCAACAAAAAAACCTTAAATCTCTGATGATAGATGTGACACACTGTGTAACGCCATTTGTCAGCAGGTGTAACTCAACACACTTCCAACCCCACGCCCACTACACTCACACGCCCTCTCTTCGTCGATACGACCCAAGAAATTTTCAAAAAAAAAGCAAGTCTAAGCAAAGGAAACGTTAAGAAAACAAACGGAAACGCAGAGACTGACAAGAAGAAAAAAAACAAAAGAACTGAAACACGAGCAGTTCTTCTGCTGGAGCATCTTGTCTTACGTTTCGTAGGGGACGCGAAAGAAAACAATGACGAAAAAACGCTCTAGCAGCAGGAGAAGCAGAAATAAACTTTGACATTCGCACGTACCATTATAAACCGGTACCATTTCATTTCGAGGGAGCGAAATGGACGCAAAAAAAACCAAAAAAAAAGATTGCCAACGCAACGAAAGGAAAATAAACTTTAAAACCCATTTTCAAGCTTTGGTAAACACACAAAGTCCATGCTGGGGACGCGAGGATGCAATAAAAGACGGATGAGTTGAGATGCTATGACAGGTGAACAACGACCACTCTAATCTCATTCTCCACCCTGGCCCAGCATCAGTTTTCCTTTGGGTGATATGAGTTCGCTAGCAAAGCTCTTAGAGATCAATTGCAACATGTATCGCATGGGACTGCTGGAGGGGTAACATTAAACGGCAACATGGTTATTTCATAGGGCCACATCGTTGTCATGCATTTTCGTTGCCACAAATGGCATTAATGCCCGGCTTCGTTTTAATACTATCCGCTATAGGATGGATTGAATTTTGGTATTAAATTCAGTCGTTTCATTTGGTACATCTCAAAATAGTTGCTTCTGTATCTACTTACTTGGGTCCCTTTACATCCCATTAAAGAACTTCTCTCAAATCAGTGAGCTGAGCACGATTCAATTTTTACACTTACTGAACTAGAGCTACTTTTTAATGCAGGCTTCGAAGTTTTAACATGGCTTAGAGATAAGTCTCTTACTCGCATTTACGAGGTGGAAAGCCGCCGCTAAAAAATTGTTAGATGTTCTTACCAGGAGTTCAACCTGGTTTTACATGTGTGATAGTCATGCACACTTCCAGCCCACAACAGCGGCCCACAACTATATATATATTAGGGTGGAGTGAAAACATGCTTTTTTTTAATTTGAAAAAGTTAACCTCGGAAAGAGATGTAGTCTGGGGTCCTAAAGAGGGGAAAAAAAAGAAAAAAATTTAAAAAAATTTTTAGAGGTCGCGCCAAAATAAACAAATACACATGTTTGAAGGCGTGAATTTTCCTAACCCCTGAACCGATTTTAAAGTTTTATGTCAATAAATGTTTGCAATAGCGTAAACAATGAAATAAGGGCATGAACAAATTTAAAAAAAATGTTCTCATTGTTCAAAAATTTCAAAAAGTAAAATAAGTCAAATCGTCCCTTCTTCAGAAAATTGACTGAACAATGAAATCGCCACCAAAGCTACAAATATTAGTCGATTATCCTCATATTTGCCACAAATACTTTTGTTTGGGCACTGAACAAGCTCAAACTTTTAAATTTCGAATAAGTTAAGTCGTTAATTTTTAGGATTTTTCTAAAATCAACGCCAAAATAGCGATAATTTCCAAATTTCTAGCGAGTGGCGCGACCCCTAAAAATTTTTTTAAATTTTTTTCTTTATTTTTCCCCTCTTTAGGACCCCAGACTACATCTCTTTCCGAGGTTAACTTTTTTTTTTTTTGAATTTCACTCCACCCTAATATATATGTATATACACGCAGAGAAAAAACATGGTTACTATATGGTCACGGCAATAATAATATGTTCTCCGCAATAAAAGTATGTTCGTCGCAACCATAGCATTGTTAACTAAATTTAATTTTGACAATAGTATAATTGCTGCAATATTAATATTGTTGAAATGTAACAATAGTATTATTGCCAATTTTAAAATGAAAATATGGTTATAGCAACAATATAAATATGGTTGGTGCGACAAAAGTATTGTGTTTTGCGTTTTATGTTAACAATAATATGATTACGGCAATCATACTGTATGCTTGTAATTTTTGTTCATTTAAATATACTTTTTACAACAAATGTTATTGGTACGGATCTAATGCAATAATAGTTCTTTTTTTATCGAAATTAAAATTTTTTAAACAAGCTGCTTTGGCTTTGTTTTGTAAACGCTTACGTTTAAACTTAAACTTAAACTTATTTTTTCTACTGTGAAATAAATCACTCCTATTATTTTGAATTTAATGTATTTTTGAATAATTTTCATAATTCAAATCTATTGTCGACAACTTAAACTAATTCCTATAAATTAGATTGATGATCATAGTATAATTGTGTGTGATCATACTATGGTTGTAGGGATCATAACATGTTTGCGTGTAAATCGTACTTTTGTTGTGAGGATCATACTATGTTTGTATGCGAAACATACTATGGTTGTGAGGATCATACTATGTTGGAATGTGAAACATACTATGGTTGTGAGGATCATACTATGGTTGTGGAGATCATAGTATGGTTGAGTGGGAATCATACTATGGTTGTGGGGATCATATTATGGTTATGTATGAATTATACTATTGTTGTGAGGATCACAACATTTGTATTTGAATCATACTATTATTGGGAGGATCATAATATTGTTGTACCACAACCATATACCCAACAATAGTATTATTCTCTTCGAATATTGTCACCACAACTTTATTTTTTTTCTGCGTGTGCAGGGTCGCGCACGAATCGTGCTACAAAAACAAAAAAAAATAACTTTTTTCTGGTTGAGCAATCGGCATATTCTTTATTTTTTTTTTGAATGGTTAGTACAATAGACGCTCTTAAATAAGAACCACTTTGTTTTTCGGGTGGCTCTAATTTCCGAAAAGTTCTAATATCTGAACGTTGTTTTATTTTAACAAAAATAAGACAAATACACTATTCTTATCCAACTTTGAGAATTTCTTTAAGAAAAACGAAAACCTAAAAACCATTTCAGTCAAATTATACGGTTGCTACATATATTTCTGGCCTAGGCAACACTAAGTGTTGCTTGGCGCCATCTGACATTTCCATTGGAAAGTTTGACATTTTTAGCATAAACGTTCTCAGAACGTTCTGACGTACGAGCATCATTTGTGTTCTTTACAGTGACTTGAAAAAACCAATTTGGCGAAAAAATGGAATTAACTCGTGAACATTTTCGTGCGATAATTTTTCACAACTTTCGACGTGGATTATCACGACAAAAGTGCATCGATGAACTTAAATCTTTGTATGGCAATGAAGCACCATCCTGTAGCACTATGAAAAACTGGTTTAATGAATTCAATGAAGACGAGCCAAATCCAACAAAAGTTGTTCGTGGAAGAAGCACTTCCAAGCAAATAGTCGCCTGTTTCTTCGGCAAAGCTGTTCATTTGGCGACTGTTCGGACAAATTCAAAAAACGAACATGAGAACCATGACAATGCGAGCTCTCACGCATCGGCTCATACCAGCGCCTTTTTGACCGGCCAAAACATCGAATTGATGGGTCATCCGCCGTACAGCCCTTACTTGGCACCCAATGACTTCTTTTAATTCCCGCTCATAAAGAAAAAAATCGTGGTCAACGATTTTCGTTGCCAGAAGATGCTGTTGAAGCGTTCAAAAACCATGTTTTGGAAGTGTCTCAGTCGGAGTGGAAAAAGTGCTTCGACAATTAGTTTGAGCGCATGCTGGAGAATATTTTGAAAAATAATAAAACCTTTTTCCAAATTATGGCCTGCAATCAATTATTCGGATTAGCGAGGACTTACGAGGGCGACCGCAATAGTAACTGGCCTAACATAAAAAGAACCGTTTTTTTGGAATGATTGATATTTATTTTTCAACATAATCTCCTTCCAACTCAATACACTTCATCAAACGTTTTTCAAGTTTTTTAATTCCATCCGAAAAATAAGATTTTTCAAGACCTTCAAAATATGGCTCAGTTTCAGCAATAACCTCGCTATTGTTTTTAAATTTGGAAACAAGAAATAATCAGAAGGAGCTAAACCTGGACTATATGGTGGATGCGGAGCAATTTCAAATCGTAATTCGGCCAGTTTTTGTTGAGTAAAAAATGCAGTGTGTAAAGGAGCATTATCTTGATGAAAAATAACTTTTTTTTTCTAAATGCGGTCGTTTTATCTTGATTTCTGCACTCAACCGATCCAATAATGCACAATAATATTTACTATTTATAGTTTTTCCTTTCTCAAGATAATCAATAAATATTATACCCCTTGCATCCCAAAATACTGTGGCCATTACTTTTCCTGCTGACTTAACAGTTTTTGCCTTCTTGGGACCACTTTTACCAGCTTCTATCCATTGTTTTGACTGTTCTTTGCATTCTGGGATGTAGAGATGGATCCATGTTTCATCAACAGTTATGAATCGGCGCAAGAACTCTATTGGATTACGCTGATAAATCGCTAAAAGCTCCTTGGAGTTGGTCCAACGGACGATTTTTTGGGGCAAAGTCAACAAACGCGGCATCCATCTTGCGGATAGCTTTTTCAGGTGGAGTTCATCATGTAAAATACTCCCAACCTGTTTTTCGTGTATTTTAACAATATCAGCAAGTTCTCTGAGCTTTATTCGTCTATCTTTAGTCACTTCATTAAATATTTTTCTACTGTTTTCAATAGTAGTAGCAGTTTTCGGTCTTCCAGAGCGTTGTTCATCCTCCGTACTTGAACGACCCATTTTTCACGGTGGAGTATGATGGTGCATTATCACCATGAACAGAATCCAATTCATCTTTGATTAATTGTGGCGTATAACCTTTCATATAAAAGTGTTTAATTACCGCACGAAACTCTTTATTTTCCATTTTTCAAAAATTATAAAACTTGTTTACTTCAATCACCTGTAACAAAGAAAATAATCATTAAATATTTCGGAAATTTTGACAGATGGCTTATAAAAGATTGCTTTTAAAAAACAAAAAAATGTTGCTAGTAAAACAGAAAATGTGCCAGGCCAGTTAGTTTTGCGGTCGCCCTCGTAGTGTACAAATGTTCATTAGATCTAATGTCTTCTTAAGCTCTAGAAGCCACATATTAAATCTAACCCTGATAATGTTTGTCAAACATTTGTTTCTGGGACCACGGAAGGACTTTATTTCAGTTAAAGAAAATCGGTTCAGATTAAGATATAGCTCCCACAAATATGTTCATCCGATTGTATGTTTTTAGCTCTGAAACCAAATATTAATCCAATCTTAATGAAATTTGGCTCGTGTAAGTTTTTTGGGTGAAGGAAGGAAGTAATTGAAATTAATGAATTTGGACGAAGCACCGAAATTATAGAAATTGAAAAATATCAGTTCAGATTTAGATATAGTGCCCACACACAGGTCTTAATCCGATTTTATGTTTTTAGCTCTATCTGTCACATATTACATCCAGTCTCAATAAAATTTGGCACACTTTATTTTTTTTTTTTTAAACCGAAAGAGAAAGTTACGAAAATGGAAGAAAATCGGTTCGGACTTAGATATAGCTACCACACATCTGTTTATCCGATATTAAATTCTAACCTCCAATCTAGATGAAACTTGGCACAAGAAAGTTCCTTGTGCCAAGGACGGACACACAGTTCTACGCTGGCATTCGTTACGCACGGTCGCAAGCAATTGTTCTACAAACAAAAGTACACACCGTATTACACATCCCCGTAATAATTACTTCAGTTAAAATAAGTTTTCGTTTTATATATTGTGCGCGTTTCCAATACTATATTGGAGAACAAAATAAACAAAACCATTATGGCCCGCGGGCCTAAGTTCACGACTCATTCTAAGAGCAGAACAAATGTTTTTAAGAACATTAACCTTCTTTGATTCTTGGAGGCAGCATCGGTTCCAACCGTCCATCAACATCACGCATCAACAGGTTCAGCATCCTGTCCGATTCGACTGACATGGATGTAGCCCATGATTCAAACATTCTCGAAGAGGAGAAACAACCGAAGCCACCACCCATTGTTGCCGACACCGCAATTTCAATAAGAGAAATCCAACATCTACTTGGAGCAGATTGCACTTACAAACGCACTTCGATTGGAACAAACATATTTCCAAACAGCTTCGAGAAATACGAATTTTGCATGAAATCTCTTAAAGAAAACCAAATCGAGTTTCATTCTTTTAACTCTAAGGAAAATCGACACTACACAACGTTCCTCCATGGTCTTCCAAAGATGGACACAAAAGACATCATTGACGATTTGAAGTCTTACAATCTTACTCCAACTTTAGTGACAGAGGTAACAACAAAATTTAGCAATATCAATGATGCCGTGTATAAGGTACAGTTTACACGCAAAAATTTTAGTCCATTTCACTTACAAAATGTAAGAACGATTAGAAATGTTATGATCTCTTGGCGAAAGCGAAGACCAAAAAAAAAACAACCAACCTACACAATGCTGGAACTGCCTTATGTACGGCCATGGAGGAGAGCACTGCAATAGACTAGCAGCATGCATGCTATGCACTGGAAAGCACCATACTAACGACTGTCCGTTTACCAAAAATGACAAAAGGCCTGCAGTATTTTCGTGCTTCAATTGTAAAAAGTTCGGCAAAGAGAGAACTGATCACTCAGCGAACGATATCAACTGCCCTCTCCGTGCACACTACCTCGATATTCGTCAAAGAGCAACAGCTAAGCCAAGTAGGAAAGTTACAACAACAATGAGAAACAATCGCACTGCGCATGACACAAATCAGCAGTCCACTCTCAGAAACTTCGATTCCAGCATCCATCACCACAACAACAGTGGAGCTACCTATGCTGATCAAGTAAGAAATAATAACAGCGATCTCTTCAACATTGATGAGATTTTTAATATTTTTACATCTACTCTTGACGAGCTCAGTAAATGCACATCAAAAGTACAACAAATGTATGTTGTAATGTCAATGGTAAAGCATGCTTATGACATTAAATAATACTGAGTTTAGAATTATTCACTGGAATTCAAATGGAATTTCAAACTATACTCTCCTCAAACAATTTGAAATTTTACTGGAAAATCAAAATATACACGTAGCGTCATTGAACGAAACGTTCTTTAATGAAAATCATAAACCATATTTTACCAACTATTTTCTCTACCGAAATGATAGAACTAGTTCAAGAGGCGGTGGTGTAGCTCTCATGATACACAGATCAATCAAACACTCACTGCTTCCATTAACAAAAACAGCGACGATAGAAAATTTATCACTTGAAGTATCTTTAAACAATAGGAAAATGGTTATTACAACCGCATATTCTCCCAGATACAATGCACATTTTCGTAGCGATATTATCTCACTAACTTCAAGTAGTAGAGAATTTGTTCTTCTCGGCGATTTAAATGCCAAACACTCCTACTGGAACTGTAATATAAACAACGCTGCTGGTATAGCTTTAAACTCACTGCAACAAACGTGTAATTTCTTTGTACACCCGCCTGATAGCCCTACTTTATATACGCATCAAAGTAACAGAAGCCCCTCAACAGTCGATCTGGTTTTAAGCAATACCGCATTGAACATGACAATTTCAACTTTAGGATACGATATTCCCTCAGACCACCGACCAATTTTATGTGCCATAGAATGTTCGTCAATGAACACAGTTGATCTTGGTAGATATTGCCTCAAACGTTGCGACTGGAGAATTTTTAAGTCCGAAATAAATCGAAATACCAGACTTTCTGTAGAAGAATATAACTCAAAATCCGATATTGACAAAGAAATAGAAGTCCTCGTGAAACTTATTCTGTCCGCAAGGGACGTAGCAACACCTAAGATCAACCAATATAAACCCTACTCCCTTTCGAGAGATGTTATGAAATATATAAGTGAAAGGAATAAGTTCAAAAGGAAACAACAACGAGCTACAGACTACCAAAGCATATTGTTTTATGATCAGTGTACAAAATTTCTTACCAAGCTAATAAATAAAAGAATTAATGAAGAGAGAAACGCAAAGTGGTCCAACTTCCTAGGCAGTATGAAACCAGGGGATAAACGGTTTTGGAATCTTAGTAGAAACTTGAGAGGAATTCGGAAAAAACACATACCAAATCTCGTTTATGGAAATAATAGACTCATTTCGGAGAGAGAAAAGGCTGAAGTTTTGGCTTGCACTTTTGAACAATCGCATTATTTAACGATTGGATATTCCCACCCATCTGAAGTGAAAATTAATGAAAAAGTTCAGAACATAAAAAATGAACTCCCTGATTCGGAAGATGCCGACTTTATTTCGTTAATGGAGTTAACAAATATATTAGCAAGACTAAAGACAAATAAATCTCCTGGATTAGATAGTGTTCCAAATAGTCTACTAAAAAATCTTCCTGAAAAAGCAATAAAAATTCTTCTGGCCATATTTAATAGCTGCATTCGTTTAAACTATTTTCCATCCGAATTCAAGAAAGCGAAAATAGTTGCAGTTCCTAAGCCCAACAAACCGAAAAGCAGCCCAAATAGCTATAGGCCTATAAGCCTCTTAAGCAATTTGGGGAAAATTTTTGAAAAACTTCTTCATAATCGAATCAACGACATAGTTTCTTCTCAAGGTTTAATAGCTAAAGAGCAATTCGGTTTTAGAAGAGATCATTGTACTGTCTTCCAAATCAGCAGAATTCAAAATAAAATCCAAGCAAACAAGCGAAATAAAAAAACGACGGGCATGATACTTCTGGACATCGAGAAGGCATTCGATTCAGTGTGGCACAATGGATTGATTTTTAAGCTTAGCCGAATGAATCTACCGAAATATCTCTGCAAAATCGTGGCAGACTTCCTTGACAACAGAAGCTTTAGTGTATCAGTGGACAACGTACTCGCTTCCTCCAAAATAATCCCAGCGGGACTCCCTCAGGGTTCAATACTTTCACCCCTTCTGTACGCCCTCTATACATCTGATTTCAAGGTTCCAAAAATGATGGATATAGCTTATTATGCAGATGATACTGCCCTTCTTACATCAAGTAAACTTACAAGTGCTCTTTTGAAAAAAATGGAAAAAAGTCTTGTATTTTGCACCAAATACTTTACGCAATGGAAGATCAAAATCAATCATGATAAGACGCAAGCAATCATTTTCCCCTACAACAATTCTCCCAAGAGATCAGCAAGACGACAGCTTTTGTACAACAACGACGTCATTAACATCCAAAACCAAGTAAAATATCTTGGTGCAATTTTTGATAAAAAACTACTATATAAATCCCATATTGAAGCAGCCTGTGGAAAAGCTATTAAATCTTTTAGAGCACTATGGCCTCTTATGAATCGGCGCTCTTTTCTAAATCATGCGAATAAAAATCTTTTGTACAAATGCGTCATTAGACCGATTTTATCATATGCTTCGCCAGTATGGCGTAAAGCCGCTAAATGTCATATAAGTAAGATGCAAATAATTCAGAATAAATGCCTAAAAATGATCAACAACAGACATTGGAGGTATTCTACTCAACTGCTCCACATCGAAACCGGATATGAAATGTATACAGCTTTCATCCAGAGACAAAACCTTAATTATATTAACAAAATCAGAAACTCTACCTATGATATAATAAGAGATGACTGCCTAGATTTAACATAATAGTTAATAACAACTATAAACCATGCAAATTAACAAACTGAAAATTCTGTGACATAGCTGATTATTTTTCTAAAATAACCTTACTATGCACATTTATATTTTCTAACTATGTTTGAATATTGTATTTAAATCAAATAAAGGTTTTTTCCCCAATTTTCCTTTAAGTAAGTTATCACTGTTAATTTTATAATTTGCTGTAAGTCGTATAAGATGAAAGTATAAGTTGATGTAATATCTCAATGATAAATCCCATAAAATGTATATAAACATGTATATTATGTAAATAAGAAAATTTGGACGAATAAATTGAATTGAATTGAATTGCCAAGGACGGACACTGTTGAAATTGAAGAAAATCGGTTTAGATTAATGTATTGCTCTAACATATATGTTCAACCGATTTTACCAAAAACAAAAAAAATATCTTACAAATTTAAATATGAGTTCTTTTAGTTCTAAAATCTGGGTACATTTAGATCCCGCCCAAGGGTGTCAAAAAACCTATTTTCGGTTAAACATGCAGAAGTTCAGGGTATAATATAGTCGACCACGTCCGACTTTAGCTTTTTTATTAGCTCGAAATTTTGTAGTGAAAAAACTGCTGCTAAAACGTTCGTATGTTTTTACCAGTATTGGAACCTGGGGTTATTGTACTGGGTGGCTGATAAATATTGCTACATTAAGAAACTCAGTGTACGGAATACTTCCTTTATTCATGTTAAAGCTTATTCAATTTACTGCTTGAAGAGTTGACACAGGAATTGCCGCAATTGCTTCTCAAATGTATTGCTTTAGTTTCTTCAAATTTGTTGGTTTTACTTTGTAGACTTCCTGTTTGCTATAACCCCCCCCCCCCCCCACAAGAAATGGTCAAGCGCAGTAATGTGGAATGTGGAGTTTCTGAATATCAGGTTATTCGTAAATTTTCGTCGCAATTCTGTCATAACAGGCCGGGCTATGTGAGGAGTTGCACGATCTTGCTAAAATTACAAAGAGTTGAAAGAAATTCTCATGCGGCGTAAAATAAATGGATAGAAAAACTCTCTCAACATTCTCAAGTAACAGTCGCCAGTAACTGTAACGGTGTGAGCGATTCCTTCGAAGAAGTAGGGCCCGACAATACAGCGTGATGAAACTGCACACCACACTGTGCCACGAAGTGGATGCAATTCCGTCTCATGGAGTATCTGTGGGTTGGAAGCACTCCATATTCAACAATTTTGTTTGTTTATGTTGCCGTTTAAACCGAAATGGGCCTCGTTAGACATGAACAGACAGTTTAACATGTTTTCGTCCTCTTTCACCATTTGAAGCATCTTTTGGCAAAATTCCAAGCGAAGCAGGAAGGCTGCTGCATTCAGTTTATTGGCCATTTGAATTTTATATGGAAATAATCCAAATATTTGGGCATAATTGACTGCAATGCCTGTCTGCTCATACCCATTTGAGCAGATAAGCTTCTTGTCGAAATTTTTGGATTGTTTTGTATGGCAGCAGCTACAGCAGCGATTGTTTCCTCCGTCCGAACAGTGTTGGCCACCCTGCTTTCTTTAACAAGTCTAAGCGGCCTCCCTTGTACCCGGTCGAGTAAATCTAAAGAAGAACTTGAAGCACCCGCCCAGATGTAGAATATACTTCACTTATGGCCGAATGTACTTAGTAGGGACATAAATACTGTTACACACGTTTTATGCTGTAAAATAAAAAGTACTGAATGTTTTTGGACCAAATATATTTTAATATATTTATTGATGTGTATTGTATCCAAAAAGAATCTACTTATTCGAAATATCCGCCTTTTGCTTTTACACACGCCTTAAGTCGCACTGGCCAATCGTCAATAGCTGCACGAACCTCTTCCATTGGAAAATTGGCCACAGCTCGAACCAAAGCAGTCTTAAGAGCGAACCTTGTCCTTGTCCTCTAAAACCGTCCACAATTTGTAATCCAATATGTTCAAATCTGGACTGCCTGAGGGTCATTCTTCAGAGGAAATGAACGCTGGCAAATTGTTTCGAAGCCAGGCCTGGGACGTTTTAGCCTTATAGGTCGGCGCAGAGTCCTGCTGGAAAGTCCGTGGCTGGTTTTGGAACGGGGAATTGTTAAGAGGCTTCACAACAGCTTTCAAAACGGTTTCATGGTAAACTTTGGCCGATGTTTTGACTCCTTGTTCGCAGAAATGCAGGTGAGTGACCCCATCGTAAGAGACACCAAACCTTGACAGAAGCTGGGTGATGACCCTTTTCCAGCCTTGGAATCAGTTCAGATGCTTCCTTAGATGACCGCGCTTACACTCTATCATTTTGCTTGTTAAATATTTCCTGAACGTTAAAATTTTTTTCATCGGTGAACGAAATTTTTCTGTGCAAGTTATCAGCGTGCTTCACCAAAAGACATTTGCATTTTTCAATCCTATTTTTTTTAAAAGCTGCAGTCAATAAATAAATATATGGTACGTCGTTTGAAAGCCCCAAGTCCGAAGTATTTTTTAATGATTCGACTCATGGCCTTTTGCGTGATATTTATCTGACGGATTTCTGTGGATTCTTGATTTAACGGCTTTGGTGACAGGCGTGGCGGTCTTTTACATCTCCAGTCTCCTCAAACAGTTTTATGCATCGGTAGACGAACATGCGGCTAATCCCTAGTGGCCGGAGCGTTTTGAAAATATCGTTTTTTTTCATTTTGCGCTTGAAAAGCGCTTTTACAGCGATACGGTTCTCATTACCTGACCAGTCCATAATGGAGTTGAAACAATTTTAAAATCCCGTTACAGACTAACGCTATTGAGGTTAGCTTTCAAAACCCATATGTGACACGCAAAATAGAAAGGGGCCTAAGGGTAAAAACCAGTTTTGTTCAGGAGAGCCATTTGAAAGATTTAAATACGTGTATCTTTGGTGTACCATAACTTTCATAAAACGCGCATATCTCTGGGAGGGAACACTTTTGGGGCATGGGATCGGTCTCATTAGATGCTCAGATTTTTTTTTTACCCTTAGGTCCCTTTCTCTATGCGCTGTCACATATGAAATTAACGGGGTATGTTCAGTTCTACTATTGAAATGGGTGTGTTCAATGTTGTTACAGTATTTATGTCCCTACTAAGTAAGGTCGTCTGTTGACTTCCCATGTTCGGCAAAATTGTTAACAGGGCTCATAATGGTCTATCTGCTCGGAGGATTGCCGCGCATATACTCTCCTTGAACCGAAACTACGGACTCCAGTGCGTGATTGCCGCAATCCGTACAATCCGAATTCCTGTTTTTGTGTCCTTGTTATTCGTTTTTGTTAAATCTAAAAATCAATCTGCAAAATACAAAAAATTAACCAGATTCATTAAATAGAAAAAAAGTTATTAAATTTTTTTTGTTGGTAGCGGCTTTCATCAGTTACCCTATATGATAGTCACGCACACTACCTGTCACACCAAGATAGGTCACTTGTAAGTTACCCTTTGTTAATCCCTTTATCTTTGATGCTACATTTTTGATGTGATGCAACTTTATGCTCCAAAGAGGGTGGAAAACTAGCTCTGAACTTGTTTTAAGTGCATTGCATTTGGTTTTTATTTTTGTTTTTACTCTGTACGGTTGATCATGGAGAGAGTTTATAAAAAAAATTTATGGTTAATATTTTTCGTTCATATGTTTTATTGGATTTGTTTATATTTTGTTAAAGAAACTTTTAATTTAAAAAATTTAAAGAACTAAAGTTGCATGATACCAACCATGTCGACTGGCCAGAAACCAGAAATGGCAAATGAAACAAAAGTTTGCCGTTTCTTAACTTACGTTGGCTTTGCCCTGCTCGAAAGTTTTCGCGCGACACGCTGTAGCAACCATCGATAATGGGGCATCCTCCCCGGGAATAATGGGGAAACAAAGTTTAAACAAATTACCAACAACGCTGTCGTTGTCGTCGCCGCCGTCTATACCGGAAATAAACTGAATTTCACTGCAAATGATTTAAGTGAAATAGTATCCGATTAATGGCTTAAGACTAAGAAAAACGTGACCTTGTTTTGTGGATTTTATGTCCTATTCCACTGTTGAAAGGGTTTTTTTTCTCAGCTGAAACTCTTTACTCGTCTTTGTTTCTTTTTTTGCCCTAATTGTTTCGGTCTCATTAATGCGTTTTCTTTTGAGAGTTTCAGGCCTTTTGTTCGTTTACTGTAAATTACTTTATTATATCAAATTCCATAATGACTCAATCATGGCTTCTTTTGCCTGTTTGTGCTGCTCGCATATTCCGCATTTATTTGGGTTCGAATTTTGGGTTAGAAATGATTGTGTATCAATCACTCATTCCTGAATATTCGTGACAAGAGGAAAAAACAAAACATGAAATAACGAAAAAAAAGAAACAATCATCGTTAATAACTTTGTTGGCCACTAAAAAAAGGCACTCCTACCAGTGGGTGCAGACCCATTCGGGGCACGTGAGCTGGCGACATTTGTTATGGCTTATGCCCGGAAATGTCGTTGGCCTTTCGTGACGACCACTAAAATTACTTGACAATATTTTGCATAATTCTACGGTTCGTCCCCTTTTCGCGATTGATTGGGCGAACCAGTGGGATGACAAATGGTTGAGGATAATTTAGGGACTGTCCACGCGTGAGTTCGTGTCCCTGTATCCCCCCACGAAATCAATAGTGCCATTATCCTTAAAAAAGGATACAAATGTGAGTACAAATCAAGAGATGGCGACTATAGTATACCGCACCTCATTTGCCGGTAACACGCAATTGAAGGTGCAGGTGACTCGTAAATGGGTTTGCCAAATTACTGTGAGCGAAATAGAATAGATCTGATAAATGATGCGGAATACATACAGAAAATTATGAAAACAAAATTCTATGGACAACAAACAATATATCATTTAGTGGGAGGAAAAATTCTCCCAAGCTGACGGAAAGAACATCCACGTTACCTGTAACGGAACAGGTTAACGAGATGCCGATGGATGTGGGACCGTCTTCTGGCGGAGAAAAAATTGCTTGTGCAGTTGGACTAATGGATACTGCTGTTAAAAAACCGGAAGGAACACCGAACTCAATTTCAGCTTTGAGTGTGAACCTGCAGACACCGGTTTTAAAATGTCCTACTAATGTCAATGAGGTGTTCATTGACGTTGAGGCCGGAGAGAGGCCGGTTGTTCAAACGGTTGATTTGGCTTGTTCGTCAAGTAATAGCAGACCTAGAAAATTGACAGTCATTCCAGCGAGAAGGACTGTCTTTATTTCTCGGTTTGCCCCTGACATCGAAATAGATGGCATTAGTTATTATATGAAGTCGAAGTTGGAAGGTGACTTTGATTTGAATATTTTTAAATTTAACTCGTCTTCTAATCATTTATCCTCATTCAATTTAAATGTGTCAGAAGATATCTTCGATAAGATTGTTGACCCTAAATTTTGGCCGGACAGGGCGCTTGTCAAGGAGTTTGTTCAGAGAAGTAATAGAGGAGGGAGATCTAGGTTAGCGAAATTGCCAGCTAAGTCTACAAACTCTTCAAAAATCTAGATAAGGTATACACTATAGCTTACCAAAACGTAAGAGGTTTAAAAACTAAATTAAGTCGCTTATTTGTTGATAGCTATAACTTTGATTTTGATATTGTTGTTTTTTCTGAGACTTGGTTAAAAGCTGATATTTTGAACTCTGAGGTTCTGTGTAATAATTATAAAATTTATAGAAAAGATAGAACAGAGAAAATCGGTGGTGGTGTCTTAATTACGGTTTCCTGCTGTCTACCTTCTGAGCGTATTTTTTCTGATGAATTTAACATTTTGGAATTTATTGCAGTTCGTGTTGCATTGGGATCTAAAAAACTTTTTATTACCTGTTCCTACATTCCTCCTTCGACCGATTTTGATGTTTATAATGAACATTTGACTGCCGTTGGAAAAATAATTACAAGTATGAATGAGTCTGATATTATCCTAACATTGGGAGACTTCAACTTATCTTCTGTATCATGACATATGTTGCCTGATTCAAAAGCACTTACTCCTCTTACTAACAGTGATTGGACCACTGATGTTACTGGCCTATTGGCAAAAATGAATTTGTCTCAGATTAATAATATTCTTAACCAGAATGGAAGGATTCTTGATTTGATTTTAACCAATGATATACGTTCATTTCAAGTTATGAGAATGCATCCAATTTCTACTCCGGAGGACAACCACCACCCGACTATAGGTATTTCATTTTCAGTTACATTACCTTACCAATCACCATCTCCTAGTCCTGCTGGAAATTGTTCTAGATTTTGCTTCAAACGTTGTGATTTTCATAGACTTAATTCCCTATTATTATCTGTTGATTGGAATGCTATCTGCTGTTGTAGTACTATTGCGGAATTTGATTTTGCTGTTAAGAAATTTTATGACATACTACATGAATTTGTATCTAAAACAGTGCCTATGGAACCCATTGTCGTAGAAAAAACTATGCCTTGGTCTTCTATGGAGTTATGTAGATTAAAGAACATAAAGAGTAAATCATTTAAAAGATTCAACTGCTGATTATGGTAGATATTCCATAGCGCGACAACGGTACAATATCGAGGCTCGTCGATGCCATAGGTCGTACTTGACAAGAGTTAGGGACAATTTTAAAAAAGACCCTAAATCATTTTATCGATTTGTTAATTTAAAACGTCGAACATCTTCTAAGCCATCGAGAATAAGATTTAATGGTGTTGAGTTCTCAAGCGATCAGTCTATTGCAAACTGTTTTGCTGACTTTTTCGAAAATACACATTCACTACGTTCGTTTAATCCTGCAATTCCGTACCCTTACAAAATTTCATCAGTAGGTCAAATAGTTCCTCCTTTTTTAGATTTTTCACTTATTGAATTTAACTTGCATCTTCTTAAACCCACTAGTACTTCTGGACCCGATGGCATTCCGAATGTTTTATTGAAAGGCTGCTCGGAATCCCTGGTCTTACCCTTATCCTTATTATTTAATTCATCATTACAATTGGGGTACTTTCCTGATTTATGGAAACGGTTTTACTTGCTCTTACTTACTCCCACTTCACAAATCTGGTAGTCTGTTGAATGTATCGAACTATAGAGGGATTGCTAAATTAAGCGCAATTCCTAAGTTATTTGAAAAAATTGTAACAAATTTTGTTTCACATAATGTGGCGCCCATACTCCATCCATGCCAACATGGATTTCGTAAGGGTCACTCTACTATTACAAATCTACTTCAGTTTTCCTCTGAAGTTATAGATGCATTTATTTGTCGCAAGCAAACTGACGTTATATATACTGATTTTAGTAAGGCATTTGATAAAGTAAATCACAGACTATTACTATTCAAGTTAAACAAAATTGGGTTTAGTAATAATTTCATAAATTGGCTTTCCTCCTACCTAATTGGGAGGGAACAAGTGGTTTTATTTGAAAAAAGTCTTTCTTGATCAATTCGTATTTACTCTGGTGTCCCACAGGGCAGCCACCTTGGACCTATTCTCTTTTTACTATTCATTAACGACTTGCCCGACTCTATTACACTACTCAACAAAATGAAAAAAATTTCATGTACTCCGGATGCGATAATTTTTTCTGTGTAGATAACCTTGACATGAGCTCGAAAAACGCAATAAAAAATTTTTTTTTCGTTTGGTTTTTGTTTTATTTTTTTTTTTTAAATTTTAAAAATTTTTTTTTGGTTAATTTGTTTCGTCCGGCATAACTCGGGAACCACTAGCCCGATTTAATTGAATTAAATGCTCGACATATGCACAACTTTGTCTATGGTAAGGTTTTTTCTTTTTTATTACAAAAAAAATTAAAATTTGTTGGGTGACAAAAATATATGACTTTAGCAAATTTTTGAAATTCATACCTTTACTCAATTGCGAATAAAAGCGAAACGCGTGCATCGATTTTCATGATCTTTGTCTCATTTTGCTCATAGGTTATGTGACTTTACGTAAAAGTAATAAGATTTGACATTTTTTTTCATTTTGGATTTTTTATGGATTTTTTAAAAAAAAAAATTTAAATCTTTAGGCAAAAAATAAGTTTTTTCCTTTATATATTCATTTTTAACTTGGAAACTGTTGCTTGTATAGGAAAACAATATATGAACAGATTAAGGGAATTGTAATTTTAAATTTTTTAAAATTTAATTCAATTAAATCGGGCTAGTGGTTCCCGAGTTATGACGGACGAAACAAATTAACCAAAAAAAAATTTTTAAAATTTAAAAAAAAAAACAAAAACCAAACGAAAAAAAATTTTTTTATTGCGTTTTTCGAGCTCATGTCAAGGTTATCTACACAGAAAAAATTATCGCATCCCGAGTACATTTTGACTGTTGACTAGTGTTATCAACTCTAATTTACTAATGTTTGCAGACGACGTTAAATTATTTTCCTCTTATGCTAGCTTTGCGGACAGTCACATACTGCTGGGCGATTTGGACAGATTTAGTACTTGGTGTGAATTTAATTTTATGGAATTAAACCTTTAAAAGTGTAAGCATATGTGCTTTTCTAGACGTAGTTTGTTGGCTACTAAATTTAAGTTATGTGGCTCTGAATTGGCTCGGTTGATTCATTTATTGATCTCGGTTTTATGATGGATAGAAAGTTGAATTTTAATAACCATATCATTACTAGGGTAAATAAAGCGTATGGTGTCTTTTATTTTGTGAAACGCTGGGAAAAAGAGTTTACTGATCCATATACTACGAAACAGCTTTATATTTCCCTAGTTAGGCCAATTTTAGAATATGGATCATTGGTTTGGGATCCCCAATATGATTACTATGTTAACAAAATTGAGTCCGTGCAGAAAAATAATATTCTGCTTAAGAGGTCTTCACTGGAATACTGGTTATGAACTTCCTTCTTATAATGGCAGGTTAAATCTTATTAAATTGCCTTCATTGAAGAGTAGGCGAACTATGATGAATACGATAATGGTATATAAAATTATATGTGGGGTTGTGGCTTCTGAATACTTAATATCAAAAATTTCTATTCACGTCCCATTTAGACCTAGTAGATGCTATCAGTTCTTACACTTGGATTTTCAAAGGCACAATTATGCATGTGGTGACCCATTTCGTAAAATGTGTGCTGATTTTAATTCGTTATATCATTTAATTGATTTCTCCTTAGGTTTTGATTCATTAAAAACTGTAATAATTTTTTATTTAAACTCATTACACCAAGGCTCATTTCATTGTCTTCATAACAATTTAGGCTGCTATAAACAAACTTAGTAATTGTTATTATTCGTAAATACTTATGTACATTATGCTTTATATTATTTTTATTAGATTTTAATATTGTAATAAAGAAAGGTGGTGGTTATATTTTGATTTTGTATTGCATGCTTCTAGTCCTTCTCATACTTTGATTGGATTGTATTATTGTATTAAATAAAGGTGGTGGTTATATTATAAAGTACTAATTTGGTGTTTATATTTTCTAGTGATTATTATTAATATTTTTTTTGTACAGATTGGCTGTTGATAAATATCTGTAGCTAATTTACATGGATGACGTTTCTTGTCATCTCCATTATGGATCGGTCGGGGCGGGTGTGAGTGGCGTGGGAGCAAAAAAAAAAAAATAATAATAAAATAATTGATTTATTTACTGAAATGATAAGCCGTCTATGCTGAATAAGTGGGACTTAAGTTTGTGGAGATCATCCCTTACTAGTATTTTGATTTCTAAGTGGCACGACTGTAAGCCATCTAACGGGCGGCCTGGGCGATCGTCTTCAAAAACTAATGTAGACCACGTTTAACTTTATTAAACCAATACCACACTGCTGTCGTAAATGGTCTTTATTATACGAGGGTTGCTATTTATATATCGGGCCCGGCAATAAAACACAATAATTTATCATTGGGAATGGTTTTTATTGTTTTTCAAAATATTCTTCTTTAAGATCAAAACAATTTTGCATGCGCACAAACCAATTTTCGATGCACTTTTTCAATTCCGATTAAGACACCTCCAAAACATGATTTTTGAACGCTTCAACGTCTGCTTCGGGCGACGAAAAACGTTGACCACGCATTTTTTTCTGGATTCTAGGGAATAAGAAGAAGTCCTTGGGTGCCAAATCAAGGCTCCATCAATTCGACATCTTGAGTGGTCAAATAGCTCATCGTTTCAGCTGATGTGTGAGAGCTCGCATTGTAGTGATGCAAAATGATCCGTCTTTTCTTATTATCTTTCCTCTTTTATTCGAACACTGTTGGCAAACCGATGGTTGTATAACACTCAGAATTGACCATCCTACGTTCCACTAAAGGCACTGTGGAAACATGGCCGGTTAAACCCAAAAAAAGCGCAATCATTTGCTTCGATGTACTTCTTCCACGAACAACTTTTGTTGGATTTGGCTCGTCTTGAAAGACCCATATGGTCGATTGCTGTTTTGTTTCGGGTTCATATGCATAGATCCATGATTCGTCACCTGTGACAATGTTATACACTGCCTTTGAGCTACCGCAGTTATACTTTTTCAAAAACTCTTTGCACCAATCCCTACGAGCCTTTTTGAACAATCGTCAAATTATGTGGCATCCAACGAGAACAAATTTTTTCCACGGCCAAATAAACATGCTTGATAATTGTCATACTAATGCCCAAGGATGCCTCAAGCTCACCGTATGTCACATGTCGGTCTTGCTTAATTAGTTCACAGCATTGATGGTTTCTGGCAAAGTGACCGAAGTTGGACGTCCTTCGCGAAATTCATCCTATAGCGAATGGCGTCCGAGACTGAACTCTTAGAACCAGCGATTAACAGTGGTTTTTGATGGTGCTTCATCGCCAAAAGTCGAAACAAGTTGATTTTAAAACTCTTGTCTCGATAACCCACGCCGAAAATCGTAAAAAATCTTCGCACGAAAATGTTCACGGGATAATTTCATTTTCTGACTGAGATGATTTTTTCAACACAATGTAAACAAAACAATTCGCCCTCAAATGACAAAACGTTCTGAGTGAAGTTATGCTGAAAAATGTCAAAGCTTCCAATGGAAGTTCCAGTTTGCATTTGGGAATACTACGGACCCGAAATGTAAATAGCAACCCTCGTAGCGTCCAAAACTAAAACATTAAATTGACATTCCGGTTTTTATGTCCAAACTCGATACTCGATTTTTCAAAACTAGCTAAATCCCGACATGTTGGTTTACCGGGTTTTTTGCTGTTGGGTTTCTAGGTTTTTGTTGTTGTTGAAAATATAATCTGCGAAAATTCACAATTTCACGATCGGAGCACGTAACTTAAGGGTGGTCCAACTAAAACGCACAATGTTAGTTGTAAATAAAACAAATCGTTTTCAGAGACATATCCTAATATTGTTTGTTATGATAGAAGAATCTATCTTCAATTATGTGTGAAACAAAATATCGCCCAAATGCTCGCCACGGCTTCCGTGGCATACCTCTAACCGATGGTCCAAGTTTCAATGACTCTGAGACATAATGACGGCTTATTAAATATACCCTAAGAATGGAGTCCAACGGTGCCACTGTTTTATAGGCTCTGTGGCAAGTGGCTACATTCTTTTGGAACCACATATCGTCCAGGTCCATATCCTTAGTTTCTGGTTACTAGAAGTCCGTTATCATCTTGTAATAGCAAGCAGTATTCACGACAACTGCTTGGCCGGTTACAGAAAAAACTGGGCTAGCAGGCACAGGTGTTTTCAAATTTCCTACAGACTCGGTTTGCTGAAATTTGCACACAATTCTCCTGATTATGAACACATTTGGTCGATTATGCTATCCAAAAAAATCGCAAAGTGCACGAAATTCATTTTTGTAAAAGGCTTCAACAATCTTAATTATGTACCTCTCCATGGTTGAATTTGACAAACACTGCAACAAAGAAGCGTCAAATTAAGTTGGGCAAAAAACTTGACGTAAATGTGTGACTCACAATTAACATTGTGCAATATGGTTGGACCATCCTTTATAAATGTTTTTTTTAAAAAGGCCGTGTTTGAGTTAAAATTTTCTACTAAATTAGAACTTTTATCATTTTAGTATACTTATAGAACGTCTAAAATAAAATCAAAATATCTCCAACATAAAATAAACCTTTAGTTCCGTTTTTTTTATAAAAAAAAAATATTTTAAAGAAATTTAACGAATACAAAAAACAATTACTTGAAAATATGATAGAAAAATACGATAGAAAGTATATATTTTTAATCACTTAAAGCCAAGAGTATAAGAATTCGAGGTATTTTGTGTCATATTACCCTGCAGTAGACGGGAATTTTTAGGTTTAAAATTCTGGTTTACTTCACCTAAATTATTTTTGATAATCAGCTTTATCTTAAAATTTGTTGACACTCTAAACCCACAATTTTTTTGACCCACATTACCAATTTGATGCAAAAACTCTATTCACATGTACATAATCGTACAAACTTTATAAGATTTAAAAGTATAAACCAAGTTATAAAAAAAACCTGCTCATAATTCAAAAACCAGAATAATTATTCTCGAATCGTTAAATATAAAAATGAGACAAAAAAAAGCTTAAATATTTCGATCAGATAATCAAATACATAAAATTTAACCAACAGTAGGTCCAAATGCTCGTGGTAATAGCAGCCGAATTCAAAGAGCACCTATAGCCAAAATCTATAACATAAACAAACACATGTACATTTAGTTTTAATAATCATATAATAAAAATACTTAGTAAGTGTTGCAGATACTTTGTCTTTTAACCGACACTGTCAGTTTTCACTACTGAAAATTGCCGTGTACCCAATCAGTATTCGGTTGTAGCGATAAAATACATGGATAGTTCTACCAATCTACCATCAATTGGTTTGCAAAAAAAAAAATCGATTGTAGCAACAAATCTGTTCTCTGTGTATATATTACGATTGACAAACAGCCAATCTTGGCCCGTTATGAGTCATATTGACCTAGTATGGGATATTGGTGCTCTGAAAAGAAAGGGACCTAAGGTTAAAAGGAACCTAAGGTTAAAAATCAGTTTTGTTCAGGAGAGCCATTTTAAAGATTAGGTCCCTTTCTATTTGCGCTTAGAATCGTCGACTTTGCTTTCATAAAACGCGCATATCTCTGGGAGGGAACACTTTTGGGGCATGGGATTGGTCTTATTCGATGCTCAGATGTTGACCACATCAAAAAAAGAAAAAAAAATAATTTTTTTACCCTTAGGTCCCTTTCTCTATGCGCTGTCTCATATGGCTTTTAAGCTAGACAATTTTCTCACGAAGTTACAAAAAATTATTTTTGCTGTTTGGCTAAATTTGGGTGACGTACCCTTAGCCCAAAAATCTGGCCCATTTAAACCTTGACAAATGGGTACCACAAACCTTTTTATAAAACTTCAAATAAGATCTTATTTTTTAAATCTAGTTAAACTTAGACCCTGTTTAAGGGCAAAAGTATTTTACTTTGGATTCGAAAAAAAGATTTCAATTCTTAATTAAAGGGCTAAAACCGAAATGTCCTTTAATGCCATTTTTTTTTCAAAAAAAAAACCCGACAGTCGGTCGCTTTTTTAAAACGCGATTTTGAAAAAAAAATAAACGAAATTCCAATTTTCTGAAAACCCCGGTTTTTTGACACTCTAAGCAGCACCGCCACTACGAGGGCGGTTCGGAAAGTTCTTAGCCTATCAATGAAAGAGAATAGTTAGTTTTTCAAAAATATTTTTATTTTTCAATTTAATCTCCTGAAACTTCAATACACTTAGTCCAACGCTTATCTAGCAATTCTATCCCTTGATTCAAATAGTTTTCCTCAAGGTCTTCAAAATAGTGGTTTACAACTGTAATTGCATCTTCATTTGAGGTAAAACGCTTGTCAGCAAGGATTTTTTTTAGATTTGGGAACAGGTAAAAGTCATTGGGAGCTAAATCAGGAGAATTAGGTGGGTAGTCAAGCAACTCGTACCTTAATTCGTTGATTTGAGCCATTGTTAAAACACTCTTGTGCGCTGGTGCGTTGTCTTGATGAAACGTTATTTTTTTGTGTGTAAGCCAGGACGTTTTTCTCGAATTTGTACATTTAATTGATCTAAATAGTACTCTGAATTTATTGTTTTACCCTTTTGCAGATAGTCAATCAATAAAATACCTTTGAAGTCCCAAAAAACCGTTGCCATAACCTTACCAGCCGATTGAATTGTTTTTGCCTTCTTTGGGGCACTTCCTCCAGCTTCAGTCCATTGTTTGGATTGTTCTTTTGTCTCTTGAGTATAGTGGTGGATCCATGTCTCTTCTACAGTTACGAAACGACGCTTAAAATCCATTTTATTTCGCTGAAAACGATCCAAACAAGCTTGAGAAATGTTCATTCTTATGCGTTTTTGGTCGACTGTTAACAAGTGCGGCACCCATCTTGCAGAAAGCTTTTTCATCTGTAGCTCTTCATGCAAAATTAAATGGACTCGATCATTTGAGATGCCCATGATATTAGCTATTTCACGCACTTTTGTTCGTCGATCATTTAATACCATATCATGCACTTTGGCTACAATTTCTGTTGTTGTTGCTGTTTTTGGGCGTCCACTACGTGGTTCATCTTCAATGCTTGTACGACCACGTTTAAATTCAGCAACCCAATTTTTTACTGTTGCATATGAAGGAGCACTTTCACCTAACACATTCACCATATCATTATGAATTTCTTGTCCCGATAAACCTTTTTTATGTAAATATTTAATGACACCACGCATTTCTAATTTTTCCATTGTAAAAAAATCGCGGATGCGTCTTTTTGAACACACAGAGTTTCTATATGAAGGAGTTGCCAGATCGAAACAAAATTTAACATGTGTTCATAGCAGAGATGGAAGTTTCCAAAACACTTAACTTTTTTCTGTTTATACCGCGATTTTTGTGCTAGGCTAAGAAGTTTCCGAACCGCCCTCGTACAACACGGAATGATCTAATAAAAGGTGCGACTTCTAGGACAGAGCCTCTAAAAAGAAGGAACTATTTTAAGAAAGGACAATGCGGTAATAATTTTCCTGTATTCAATTCAAATTTAAATTGAAATAAATTTAAACGATGCACAGTGTTGCGAAAGCGGAATTTTTTGGAAATCATATTGCCTAAACTGTATTTTTAATTGTATCGATGAGAAACTTCTACAGATTGGTCAGAATGAAATCCCAAACAGAATGAGTGAAAAAAAAATTTACACCGAAAAAAATTGTTGGGTCAAATTTTCAACAAAAGTAAAAAAAAAAAAAATTGTTCGAAAAATTTACAAAAAAAATTTATTTTAATTCTTCTTTTATTTCTGATAAATACCCTATGATTAGTTTTTTCAATAAATTATACTGTGGTCCGAACAAGAATTATAAACGTCAAATTTTCATGATTTTTCGATATTTGTTGAAAAACTCTGAAATTTTATAAAAAACCAAAATCTATTTCATTTCTTATTTGAAAGGTGGCAATCAAAGCTTTAATTTGATACCGGTTTGAAGTCAATAGCTTCAGTTTTAAGAGAGTTATGCTCATTTTTGTGGAGTGCTAGAATAGATGTAGAATAAAAAATAAGTGATTCCGAGAATTTCCGTTCTATTTCTATGGAATAAATACTGAGAGGGATATACTAAAATCGCTATAACTCCCAGGAGGGCAGGTATGGGCAGCTGATTTTTTCACAGTTCGTTGAAAACAAATTATGTAACATTTCTGTAGTGGTTTGGAACTGGGACTCTGGGACTTTTTAGATATTGCTTACCTAACCCAAATTTAAAGGAAAAATGGACCTTTAGTCGGGTTTTCGTTCTAAAAAAGGTGCATATGAAAATGTCTCAAACAACATTCCTTTTTTTTACAGAAGATACTTGTCCGAAGGCAGATTTTTTTCCGAATCAAAATATCTGTCACCAAAATCAAATGAGATCATTTTGAATACAGCCCTGAAATCCCCTCTTTTCGTGAAAATTTTGTATATTTGACTTCTAAAATCAATTAAAAATCAACGGGCCAACATAAAAATAAGCTTTATGTGGTTTTTGTTTACTTGGAATGTCTGTGACAAAATTGCATCATTAAAAA
The DNA here is from genome assembly GCA_963513945.1 of Hydrotaea diabolus. Taxonomy (NCBI): domain Eukaryota; kingdom Metazoa; phylum Arthropoda; class Insecta; order Diptera; family Muscidae; genus Hydrotaea; species Hydrotaea diabolus. The sequence goes on along the minus strand of OY740717.1, from coordinate 134,037,547 downwards.
CACTGAAAAAAATAATCGGAAAAAAGTTACTTTTCCACTAGCCGCAACACAGTGCGATGGTTAAATTTGTTTTGTCTCTTGGAGAACTGCTGCTTATGGATGGAACTGCCCTCATAATTTTCTATCACTTTACCCTTTGATTTGCTTATATTAATCAAAGAGTAAATAATCAATTGGATTAATTAAATTCCATGCCAATCGCTCATTTCATATTGTTTGGAGAGGGAATCGAGCTAAAAATACCCACCACTCATCCCCATTAATGAAATTGAAACGCTGAAATAGTTTGAGCATAAGGGGGCGACGTTTTTCCATATTGGCCGGTCGCAATCGTTAAATCATCAGTAAATTGGCCATATTTCCGGCACATTGGCATGCTAAATTATAGTTAGTAGCAACAACAACAACTACACCAATGACGCAGCACCGTTCCACCCCCTGCAGCTAGGGCATTTATTCACTCAGACGCAAACTTTTCCAAATTCGTCCATTCACTGAGTGAGTTGGACACGAAATGTGTGCGTATGACTCAAACGTCGTAATACAAATTTGCGATACTGTCTACTCACAAATACATAGGCATATGATGGGGATTAGTTATATTGACCCGACCCTTTGGGCAAATGAGAGGTACCTCTACCCTCCACCCATTCGTTCACGATTACGTAGTTAATGGAAGCATCCTGGTTTGGGGCGGTAATAATGCAGGCCTAATCGATCAATTGTTAAGTGATTCAAATAGAATTTTTGTTGGCGATTTGCAGTCATTTTTCAAATTGTCGTCACCAAATGCCCTCCGATGAGGTTGTTCTCTGTGGGCCGAGACCCCCACTATGGTCACATGTTGATTTGTAGTGATTAAATGATCGGTTGAATGATAATGTGTTGGCTGAATGGAAAGGTGCATTAATTTCTTTAGTTAATATTGCATTTTATCTAATCACATAGAGAACAAATTCGTTGCCACAACCGAATTTTGTTGTCAATCGAATTATTGAGGTTACATGCACCTCGAGTATTAACTCAGAACAACCGAATGTTCGTTGGCGCTTTGTAATTTTTAGTTATTGGAACTTTAGTATCGGTGCAACACTCCAAGTATCCGATCATTCTGAAGAGAATTTTTGGATCTAAAAATCCACTCAACCCACTTGTTCAATAAAAAGGTTTACAATTTTACTCAGAGGCAAAAAAATGTTTGCTTACACAAATGAAGTACTTAAAGTACGGGCCATGACGAGGAAAAATTGGGAAAGATGATGAATGATTTTTCCTAGAATAAATTTGGTTAATCGATTGGCTTAGAGTCAGTAATAATCGAATTATTTTATTTTTAAAAAATATAACTCGTACGAGGGCTACTGTATATATATCTGGCCTAATAATAAAAATGCAAATATTTATCATTAAAAATGGTTTTATTATTTTGCATGCGCTCAAACCAATTGTCGAAGAGCTTTTTCCACCGCGATTGAGACACCTTAAAAACATGGTTTTGAACGCTTCAACAGCATCTTCTGGTGAAGGAAATCGTTGACCACGCATTTTTTTTCTTGATGTGCGGGAATAAAAAGAAGTCAGAGCTGTATGGCGGACGCCCCATTTATTTGACGTTTTGGCCGGTCGAAGCACTGCGATCGTATTTTTTCAAAACTTCCTTGCACCAATGGACACGAGCCTTTTTTTGAGCGACTGTCAAATTGTGCGGGATCCAACGAAAACAAACCTTTTCTAAGGCCAGGTGTATGCTGGTGGAAGAAATGTCCAAGGATGCCTCTATATCACGGCATGACGATCTTGCATTATCAGTTCACGAACGGCATCAATGTTCTCTGGCACATCGGCCGTTTTTGGACGACCTTCACGACCCTCGTCTTTGAGCGAGCATCGGCCACGATTGAACTCGTTTAACCAGTTTTCCACAGTAATATAGGATGGTACTTCATCGCCATACAAAGAGCTAAGTTCATCGATGCACTCTTGTCGTGATAATCCACGTCGAAAGTTGTGAAAAATGATCGCACGAAAATGTTCACGAGTTAATTCCATTTTTTGCCAAATTGATTTTTTCAAGTCACTGTAAACACCACAAATGATGGTCGTACGTCAAAACGTTGTGAGTACGTTTATGCTAAAAAATGTCAAACTTTCCAATGGAAATGTCAAATGGCGCCAGGCAACACTTAGTGTTGCCTAGGCCAGACATATATATAGCAACCCTCGTATTAAACAACCCGTTTTTGGTTAGGTTAAAGTTTTAGTTATCGTCACTAATAATTGGTTGTAGCAGCAAAAAGTTTACACAACTATGGGTTGCCACAAGCGCCAGTTGTTATGCATTTAAATGAATCACACTTTACTAGTGAACTGGTGAACATTTGTGCACGACCAATAGCAGGACGAAATGTTTGCTAAATTTATCATGCCGTTTACAACCATGCCCACCTGTCCGTTAACAGATACGCTAAATGCTCTATGGCGTTGAGGTTAACAACCTGACATTTGTTTTTATGGTTAAAAACGTGGTCAAAATCGGTCCAGAGAGAAACGGTTGCCCTGTAAGCAACTAAAGGTAACTCAGGCGAAAGCTGTGCTTGTACTCGGAGTTTTGATAAATTGTCTGGAGTTAGAGCAAGAATTTAACTAATTTGCAAGATTGCAACTAAAAGCAAAAATTCAAAAACGTTTGCACGATTCCAGGTTAGGTTGAAAGGATACATCGCCATGGTGAGTTTACTCGGGGGCCTAAAAGGCCCATTGTAGAACCCTGATGATAGGGAGAGAACGAGGAGATTGAAGAATTAAATGAAGAAGAGAATCCTCTACATTTATAAGATACATAACGGAATAAAACTGGATAGCTGTCAAACTATCCAGTTTTATTCCGTTATGGTCTGTCAACTGATTCGAGTAGGTCGGAACCAGCCCGACCGTCCTACAAATATAGGATAATCCATCTAGAGGTATTTTTTCAGAACAAAAAAAAATATAAAAATTCAAAGCAAGTGTGGAATCTTTATTGGTAATTTGAAAGGACATTTTATGGCATTTGCTTTTTGAAAATAATTACCTTCAAATGTTGGCAACTATATTATAGAAATAAGCGTTCGCTGAGAAACGGGAAGATCCGCTGTTTTTGACCAAAATTGTGTTCAGTGATGAGGCACATTTCTGGCTCAACGGCAAAGTCAACAAACAAAATTGCCACATTTAAGCTGAAGAGCAACAAGAAGAGGTTCAAGAGGTGTCGTTATACCCAAAGATAACCACGGTTTGGTGCGGTTTATAAGCTGGTGGAATCATCGGTGCATATTTTTTCAAAAATGATGATGGCCGGAACGTAACCGTGAATGGTGCTCGCTATCGCGCCATGACATCGATCTTTATGCTACCTGAAATTGAAGCCCGTAATCTTGACGACACTTGTTTTCAACAGGACGGTAACACTTGCCTTACAGCTGCTCAAACAATGGATCTATTGATAGGTCATTTCGAAAAGCTGCTAATTTCACGTTTTGGGCAGGTGAGTTGACCGCCTAGATCGAGTGATATCACACCTTTAGATATATTTCTTTGGGGTTACGTAAAGTCCAAAGTCTATGCTGACAAACCAGCTACGATTCAGGTTTTGGAAGCCAACAGTACGCGTGTCATTAAAGCCATACCGGTCGAATTGCTCGAACGAGTCATCCCAAATTGGACCCTCAGAATGGCAACCCTGAGGCGTAGTTGCAGCCAACATTTGAAGGTAATTACTTAAGTACATATTTAAGTACTTAAGTATTAAGTATTATAAGTATTTTCAAAAAATAAATGCCATAAAATGTCCTTTCATAGTATGAGCTAACATGCACGATTCCAACTAACAGTAAAAATAAAAAATAGGCAAATGACGAGACCTATAGAAATTGGCCCATATCGGTCCATTTGATTTTTATTTATCGCAGCGTATACGAGGGCGACCGCAAAAGTAACTGGACTAACATTAAAATAACATTTTTTTTTGGAATTATTATTATTTATTTTTCAACATAATCTCCTTCCAACTCAATACACTTCATCAAACGTTTTTCAAGTTTTTTAATCCATCCGAAAAATAAGATTTTTCAAGACCTTCAAAATATGCCTCAGTTTCAGCAATAACCTCGCTATTGGACGACAATTTTTTGCCACCGAGAATTTTTTTTAAATTTGGAAACAAGAAATAATCAGAAGGAGCTAAATCTGGACTATATGGTGGATGCGGAGCAATTTCAAATCGTAATTCGGCCAGTTTTTGTTGAGTTAAAAATGCAGTGTGTGAAGGAGCATTATCTTGATGAAAAAGAACTTTTTTTTCTAAATGCGGTCGTTTTATCTTGATTTCTTCACTCAACCGAACCAATAATGCACAATAATATTCACTATTTATAGTTGTTCCTTTCTCAAGATAATCAATAAATATTATAGCCCTTGCATCCCAAAATACTGTGGCCATTACTTTTCCTGCTGACTTAACAGTTTTCGCCTTCTTGGGACCACTTTTACCAGCTTCTATCCATTGTTTTGACTGGTCTCTGCATTGTGGGATGTAGTGATGGATCCATGTTTCATCAACAGTTATGAATCGGCGCAAGAACTCTATTGGATTACGCTGATAAATCGCTAAAATCTCCTCGGAATTGGTCCAACGAACGATTTTTTGGGACAAAGTCAACAAACGCGGCACCCATCTTGCGGATAGCTTTTTCATGTGGAGTTCATCATGTAAAATACTCCAAACTTGTTTTTCGTGTATTTTAACAATATCAGCAAGGTCTCTGAGCTCTATTCGTCTATCTTTAGTCACTTCATTAAATATTTTTCTAATGTTTTCAATAGTAGTAGCAGTTTTCGGTCTTCCAGAGCGTTGGTCATCTTCCGCACTTGAACGACCCATTTTAAATTGTTGAACCCAGGATTTCACGGTGGAGTATGATGGTGCATTATCACCATGAACACAATCCAATTCATCTTTGATTAAGTGTGGCGTATAACCTTTCATATAAAAGTGTTTAATTACCGCACGAAACTCTTTATTTTCCATTTTTCAAAAATTATAAAACTTGTTTACTTCAATCACCTGTAACAAAGAAAATAATCATTAAATATTTCGGAAATGTTGACAGATGCCTTATAAAAGAATGCTTTTAAAAATCAAAAAAAAAAATTGCTAGTAAAACAGAAAATGTGCCAGGCCAGTTAGTTTTGCGGTCGCCCTCGTAGCTTCACTAAGCTTACTGTCTCTTCTAATATTTTTATTTTTGAATTCGTCTATTTTTAACCCATTCGAGACCTCGGATTTAGCACGTCGCTAAAAGATAAATTCAAATCCTCACTCACCTTACTTTTCATGGGTGTGCTATCAATGATAATGCCAAATAAAATCCTTGTAGGTCCGTATAGAAGACTTTGACAGTGTTGTTCATTTAATGGTAATACTTCTAAGTTATTCTCAAAACTCCCTCTCTAACAGTGTTGAATATGTGTAAGTTGTTCCTCTGTAACCCGTCAATGTCCTATACATGCAACAGTCGGCATGACCAGTGGACTGAAGCCAATTGAATAGACTTTAGTACACTGAGTGTTTTAATTGTTTATTGTATTGTAAAAATTGATTTGCTTTTGTTCCAAATATTTCCGTTCATGTTTGATGATTTTAATTGCTATTTTAGTTGTTGTAATCAATAATTGGAGTCAGGAAAGGCGGCGGGAGGGCACTCACCACTGATTGCTGTGGATGGATGTTGCTAAATTATGTAAAAATTCCAATAGTCAAAATTATGAAAATAAATATGTTCGAATTGAAAAATGACTTATGTCGAATTTTTTTAAAATGTATTTTTACTATCGTGGACAGCCGTGGTTTGTTGAAATGGGTATGCCCATGACAATAGGAAAACAGATTTAACGCTGAAAAGGAACGTTTAACACTTTTTATTAAGACAATATTTTTCTACTTTTACCTTTGTCTAAGGTAATTGGCATAGTGCACTTTATGCAAGTTGAACCCAAGTGCTCTTAAGTTGTTTTTCCCTTTGGGCGCAGTTAAACATATCCAAAGCTGGTTGTTTTAAAAAGTTTTAATTTTCGGCAAAAAAGTACTTTAATTGCATACGATTTGTAAAAATATCATTGCTCTAAAAACCATATTAAAGCTCATTAAAATTATAATCATGCGGTATGTTTGGCATAAATATAATATTGTTAACATAAAATTAAAAAGGCAATACTTTTTTAGCACCAACCATAATTATGTAACAGCTGCAACTATTTTTCCATTTTTAAATTTGGAAATAATATTTTTTTTTAAAATTTAACAATATTTGTATTGCCGCAATCATACTAGTGTCGAAATGAATTTTAAAAAACAATTCTATGGTTGCGACGAACACACTTTTATAAAAGAAAACATTCATTGGGTGCCAAATCAGGGCTGTACGGTGTATGGCCCATCAATACGACATCTTGAGTGGTCAAATAGCTCATCGTTTCAGCTGATGTGTCAGAGCTCGCATTGTCGTAATGCAAAATGATCCGTCTTCTCTTATTATCTTTCCTCATTTCTTTGAACACTGTTGGCAAACACATGGTTGTATATTAGGGTGGAGTGAAATTGAAAAAAAAAAAGTTAACCTCGGAAAGAGATGTAGTCTGGGGTCCTAAAGAGGGCAAAATAAAGAAAAAAATTTAAAAAAAATTTTAGGGTTCGCGCCACTCCCTAGAAATTTGGAAATTATCGTTATTTTGGCGTTGATTTTAGAAAAATCCTAAAAATTAACGACTTAACTTATTCGAAATTTAAAAGTTTGAGCTTGTTCAGTGCCCAAACAAAAGTATTTGTGGCAAATATGAGGATAATCGACTAATATTTGTAGCTTTGGTGGCGATTTCATTGTTCAGTCAATTTTCTGAAGAAGGGACGATTTGACTTATTTTACTTTTTGAAATTTTTGAACAATGAGAAAAATTTTTTTAAATTTTTTCATGCCCTAATTTCATTGTTTACGCTATTGCAAACATTTATTGACATAAAACTTTAAAATCGGTTCAGGGGTTAGGAAAATTCACGCCTTCAAACATGTGTATTTGTTTATTTTGGCGCGACCCCTAAAAATTTTTTTAAATTTTTTTCTTTATTTTTCCCCTCTTTAGGACCCCAGACTACATCTCTTTCCGAGGTTAACTTTTTCAAATTAAAAAAAAGCATGTTTTCACTCCACCCTATTGTATATCACTCTGAAATGGCCATCCTACTATCTATTAAAGGCTCTGTGGCAGCATGGCCGGCTATACCGAAAAGAAAAACGCAATCATATGTTTCGATGTTTTTCTTCCACGAACAATTTTTGTTGGATTAGGCTCATTTTGAAAGACCCATACGGTCGATTGCTGCCTTGTTTCAGGTTCATATGCATAGACCCATGATTCGTCACCTGTGACAATTGTATACACTACCTTTCAGCTACCGCAGTTATACTTTTTCAACATCTCTTTGCACCAATCCATACGAGCCTTTTTTTGAGCATTTGCAAATTATGTGGTATCCAACGAGAACAAATTTTGTTCACGGCCAAATGAACATGCATTATCTTATTGATGCTTGTCATACTAATGCCCAAGGATGCCTGCATTTCACGGTGTGCCACATGTCGGTCTCGCTTAATCAGCTCGTGCTCAGCATCGATGGTTTCTGGCAAATTGACCGAAGTTGGGCGTCTTTCACGAAATTCATCCTGGAGCGAACGGCGTCCGAGACTGAACTCTTAGTACCTTCTTTTATTATCTTTCCTCATTTCTTGGAAAACTGTTGGCAAACAGATAGTCGTATACCGCTCAGAATTGGCCGTCCTACTATCCACTAAAGGCACTGAGGCATTATGGCCCGTTATACCGAGAAAAACGCAATCATTTGCATCGATGTTTTTCTTTCAAGAACAACTTTTGTTGAATTTGGCTCCGCTTGAAAGACCCATACGGTCGATGCTGTTTTGTTTCGGGTTCATATGCATAGATCCATGATTCGTTACCTGTGACATTGTTATACACTGCCTTTGAGTTATCGCAGTTATACTTTTTTAACATCTCTAGGGACCGATCCATACGAGCCTTTATTTGAGCATTTGCAAATTATGTGGTATCCAAGAGAAATAACCATGCAATATCGTACTGATGCTTGTCATACTAATAATAAATTTTTCTGTAGTAATAGCAAGATTTTTAGTTAATATTATTAAGGTTTTTTTTAAGTGTAAATATTCTTTGAGTGTAAACAAATTTGCAAAATTGACAGCAAAAATTTTTTAATTTTTCTGTAATAATAGCAAAATCTCCCGTTGATTTTACTATATTTTTTTTTAAGTCTAATAAAAATTTTTGAGTGTAACATTAAAAAAACTTCCATTATTACAAAAAATATTTATTATTAAAATCCAAATATTATTTTTTTTTATAAATAAACAAATAATAAACCCATATTTCACTCTAAAAGTTAAATAAATCAAAAGACATTGAACAGAGATTAACCGGCTCAAGACCTCTTGCTTCTATATTTAAATAGAAGACAAGTTTTTAACAAAATGGCAAAGTGGCATTTATTTTCGTGGCTGCACACTACTTTTATCATGATTTCGGGTCCGTGACAACCCTCTTCAGAAAGCTTTGCTGCAATTGTTGAAAGTAAAACGGAACTCTATAAGGCCAGGCTTTCCCCAAACGAATGAGAACTAAAACCACTCTTGCCACCTCTAAAGAGACTCCACATCGAGAGCCATTAATAGATTTCTTTTACAACGTGTGTGTGTGTTGTAAATAGAGTTTAGTTGACTATGTCAACTTGTGTGATGTGCCGTGTACGAGGGCGGTTCGGAAACTTCTTAGCCTAGCACAAAAAGCGCGGTATAAACAGAAAAAAGTTAAGTGTTTTGGAAACTTCCATCTCTGCTATGAACACATGTTAAATTTTGTTTCCATCTGGCAACTCCTTCATATAGAAACAGCTGTTCACAAAAGACGCATCCGCGATTTTTTTTACAATGGAAAAATTAGAAATGCGTGGTGTCATTAAATATTTACATAAAAAGGGTTTATCGGGACAAGAAATTCATAATGATATGGTGAATGTGTTAGATGAAAGTGCTCCTTCATATGCAACAGTAAAAAATTGGGTTGCTGAATTTAAACGTGGTCGTACAAGCATTGAAGATGAACCACGTAGTGGACGTCCAAAAACAGCAACAACAACAGAAATTGTAGCCAGAGTGCATGATATGGTATTAAATGATCGACGAATAAAAGTGCGTGAAATAGCTAATATCATGGGCATCTCAAATGATCGAGTCCATTTAATTTTGCATGAAGAACTACAGATGAAAAAGCTTTCTGCAAGATGGGTGCCGCACTTGTTAACAGTCGACCAAAAGCACATAAGAATGAACATTTCTCAAGCTTGTTTGGATCGTTTTCAGGACATAAATGGATTTCGTTTCATAACTATTGATGATACATGGATCCCCCACTATACTCCAGAGACAAAAGAACAATCCAAACAATGGACTGAAGCTGGAGGAAGTGCCCCAAAGAAGGCAAAAACAATTCAATCGGCTGGTAAGGTTATGGCAACGGTTTTGGGACTTTCAAAGGTATTTTATAGATTGACTATCTGCAAAAGGGTAAAACAATAAATTCAGAGTACTATTGCAACCTTTTAGATCAATTAAATGTACAAATTCGAGAAAAACGTCCTGGCTTACAACACAAAAAAATAATTTTTCATCAAGACAACGCACCAGCGCACAAGAGTGTTTTAACAATGGCTAAAATCAACGAATTGAAGTACGAGTTGCTTGACCACCCACCTTATTCTTCTGATTTAGCTCCCAGTGACTTTTACTTGTTCCCAAATCTAAAAAAAATTCCTTGCTGGCAAGCGTTTTACCTCAAATGAAGATACAATTACAGTTGTAAACCACTATTTTGAAGACCTTGAGGAAAACTATTTTAATCAAGGGATAGAATTGCTATTGAAGTTTCTGGAGATTATATTGAAAAATAAAAATATTTTTGAAAAACTAACTATTCTCTTTCATTGATAGGCTAAGATCTTTCCGAACCGCCCTAGTATGTACGTATGTTTAGCTCGTTTGTTTTATTTCGGTCTGTTGCTTTTACACATTGAACAGGAATTAACCGGTTCAAGACCTCTTGCTTCTATATTAAATAGAAGACAAATTTTTAACAAAATGGCAAAGTTTAACTTTGACCTAGAATTCCTTAAAAAGTCCTCAATCAATTTTATTCTAATTAAAACTGAGTCAAGCTGAACTAAATATCTACCCACTAAAAAAAATAATTTAAATATTTTGATCGGTTCAAAAGTTACAGAATTTTGGCCAACGAAAAACGATTTTCAGCTACTGTGCGGCGTCCGAGACTGAACTCTTGGTACCGGCGATTAACAGTGGTTTTTGATGGTGCTTCATCGCCAAAAGTTGTTTCGACTTTGATTTAAACTCTCTTGTCTCGATAACCCATGCCTAAAATCATAAAAAATCATCGCACGAAAATGTTCGCGGGATAATTCCATTTTTTGACTGAGATAAATTTTTCAACACACTGTAAAGAAAACAATTCGCCTTCAAATGTCAAAACGTTCTGAGAAAAGTTATGCAATATAATGTCAAAGTTTTCAATGGAAGTTCCAGTTTCCATATGGGAACACTGGCATTGTCAGGACCTGAAATATAAATAGCAACAAGAGTTGCTAAACACTGTTCGAAACACTCAGCTATCCGGACTACTGGGTAGTCCGGACTAGCGAGTGTTCGGACTAGAGAGGTTGCACTGTGCCTCATATTTAATATTTTTAGTTTCTTTCCTTCAAATGACAAAACGTTCTGAGTGAAGTTTTGCTAAAAAATTTCACAGTTTCCAATGGAAGTTACAGTTTGCATCTGGGAACACTAGTATTGTCAGGACCCGAAATACAAATAGCAACCCTCGTATACCAATTTAGTACAGAAAATCATTTCACTTGTGCGTAGAAACTTTAATAAATTCGAAATTTAAAACCGAGTTTCGATAAACTGTCCATAATTTAAATTAAAAAGATAAAACTTTAAATTCCTTAAATATAAAATTTTTAAAAAAAAATAGCTTTGATAAAAAGAATACCTTTCATTTACCCATCAGTCCAGTTAACAAATGTTGCTGGTAGTGGAAACCGAGTTCAAAGAGTGCTTAAAACCAACAATCTATGACAACAACCACCACATGTAAAAATTGAGTTCCAATAATCCTCTTAATACGAGGAATTATTGTTTTACCCTTTTGCAGATAGTCAATCAATAAAATACCTTTGAAGTCCCAAAAAACCGTTGCCATAAGCTTACCAGCCGATTGAATTGTTTTTGCCTTCTTTGGGGCACTTCCTCCAGCTTCAGTCCATTGTTTGGATTGTTCTTTTGTCTCTGGAGTATAGTGGTGGATCCATGTCTCATCAACAGTTATGAAACGACGCTTAAAATCCATTCTATTTCGCTGAAAACGATCCAAACAAGCTTGAGAAATGTCCATTCTTATGCGTTATTGGTCGACTGTTAACAAGTGCGGCACCCATCTTGCAGAAAGCTTTTTCATCTGTAGTTCTTCATGCGAAACTAAATGGACTCGATCATTTGAGATGCTCATGATATTAGCTATTTCACGCACTTTTATTCGTCGATCATTCAATACCATATCATGCACTTTGGCTACAATTTCTGTTGTTGTTGCTGTTTTTGGACGTCCACTGCGTGGTTCATCTTCAATGCTTGTACGACCACGTTTAAATTCAGCAACCCAATTTTTTACTGTTGCATATGAAGGAGCACTTTCACCTAACACATTCACCATATCATTATGAATTTCTTGTCCCGATAAACCTTTTTTATGCAAATATTTAATGACACCACGCATTTCTAATTTTTCCATTGTTAACAAATCGCGGATGCGTCTTTTGTGAACAGCTGTTTCTATATGAAGGAGTTGCCAGATCGAAACAAAATTTAACATGTGTTCATAGCAGAGATGGAAGTTTCCAAAACACTTAACTTTTTTCTGTTTATACCGCGCTTTTTGTGCTAGGCTAAGTAGTTTCCGAGCCGCCCTCGTATGTTAGGATTAGCGATGCGTTTTCTCTTTATTGCTGCGTACCCAAAAAACATTCGGTTGTAGGGATGGAATAGAAATGAAAGTACGTGTAACCACCAACATTCGGTTATGGCAACATATCTGTTCTCTGTGTGCGTCTAGCAAAAGAAGTATTAAAACTACTCATGTCTAGTCGACTATAAGTGCTTACAAACACTACCAAAAAGTTGACAACACTGGTAACTAATAATGGGTTGACTGAAATAAGGGGTTTTGAAAAGCATGGGCCCTTCTCTTATACCCGGTGTGAAATCCACCACCTTGGTACTCTTATACTTGGCTTTCATGCACACCGACCTACACATTCAGCAGCACCAACACCATCATAGGGTTGAGCAAAAAGCTTTACGACTTTGCGGAGAGAGAGAAAGCAAGTCGAACATTCCTTGGCTTTTTTGTCCTTTCAGTGAATGAAATTAGTTCAATTGTAGTTGAGAAACCCCTCGAAAGCTTTTCATGCTGCAGAAATATTCAAATGCTTGTTTGGGTATGTCGTCGTTGTTGTTGTGCTGCGGAAAAGGATACGGCAAAACAAAAACTGATTACTCAAATACACATAAATATGTCCACGCACACACACAGATAAGAACATACATACATCCATGCAAAGGAAATCGAAGAGACAAAAACCAACAAGAAGAGGATTTCAAAAACAAAATGCGGAGAACATTTGCCGCCATTGACACCTCACCACATACAATCCGATGGAATGTTTGTCCGTCCGTCTGTCTTGGGCGAATGTCTTAATTTAAGATTATTAAATTCGATTCCAACGTTCAGGGATGGATGTACACACACACACATACATATGTATGTATACCAAACAATTAAACACAAGTATATAGACCCGTATCTCTGTGTATGTGTGTGTGTATGTGTACATACTCGTACACAACAATTTTCACTTGACCTCTAGGTCATGTCTACTTTTATGGCCCATTACAGTGAACTCACACCTTCTGCGGGTGTTCGTTCGTACGTCTATCTCCGAACATCTGTAGTTGAGCAACCGAGTATTTAATATTTCTCCCGGCACATTGACACAATTTCAAGTGTTTCGGGAATTATGTTTCTTCAAGGTGGTTTGAGGAATACGAAAACAAAATAGTGGCTATAACCAGCTGCTGACCTATGTTAGGCTAGGTTTGACATGGATGAGGTTGACACTGCTATAGAACCGGATCGAGTAATTTTCCGTTGTGATTTATCTTATCTCGATTCTAGCAGACACTCTTTTGAAAGAAGAGTGCCCGCCTCGCAATTGTCACTATAGCACAGTGGGCGATTGGGCCTCGTTAGCGGCATTTAATTAATAACTTCTAAACGAAAAAAGATATCTTCAGACGGTTTTTTTTCACAGCTCAGAAAAAAGTCATAGAATTTTTTAAGAAAAAAAAATTTGTTTAAATTTATTTTTTTAATTTTAAAAATTTTTTTTAATTTTTTTTTTAATTTCAATTTTTTTTTAACTTCAATAAACAAATTTTATAAATCAAAATTATCTTCGGAATCTTCGGAATCAGAATCAGGCATATCTAGATGCTTCATTAAAAGCAAGCTCTTAACATCATCGTCCATAATAATATTTTTTGCAGACGAAATTGAAGACCCATTTGACTATGGAGATATCAAAGGGTCAGACGAAACTAATAAAGCATTTATGATATCTTCCATTGTATTTTTCCTGGAATTTTTTCTTGTATTGCTCTCGCGTATGTTTCGATAGTCCTTGTTCCTGGCTTCAAGAGCTTCTTCGGACATCATACCAATCGGAAGGGAAAAATGGTTTATTATATCTGCTCCATGAATTAAAATTCTGTGAACAGACGATGGCATGTAAAACCAGGAGTATGCTTTAACAAAAATGTCGGCAGTTTCCAATGCGTTAGATCCGAATGCGTCCGAATTTATGTCGTATCCACAAGTTAATGCTCGTAAGACTACGCTAAATCGATATATTAAATCATAGCTTACTCCTGTTATACGAGCAGCCAAATTTGGTTGTTGGAAAAACCTCATATTTTTGGGAGTCGCGCTACAGATTCCGCATGTTTGCGAAGCCGATTCCGATATGACACTGAACGTTTTGCCATCAAGCATGGTCATATGAAATTGGTGATCAATTCTTAAGGTACTCACAAATGTTGGAAAAATATTTAATATTTGGCTGTTAATGTTTTGAATTTCTCTGCGAGACAAGTCTGCCGATTCTTTCTCGCAAAGTAATTTAATGGGTCGACAATATCGGGTAGAAGAAGGCCGATTGTTTTTCCATAAAACTGTCGGCACTATCAATGGTACCATACAAATTGAAAATAAAAATTGATCTATCATGTCTCCATCGAAGTCATTAAATTTTTGCCTGTAAGTAGAATGGCCGCTGCTGCCATCACAACCCCATTTGTAGGTAGCAGTTAATTGGGTGTTATTATTATTTTCAATATGGTTTTGAAAACTTTCTGGGTGTGTAGGGTGCGTGTAGCAATCGTATGGTCTACTAAGCTTTGTAATGGTACTTCAGCGAAATGATCAGTGACCGTGATGACACTAGGATAGCATTTTTTTTCGCACAACGCAGTTTGTCGTAGCATGGATATATATCGGCGTTTTGCCCTTTAGCGGCTCTCTTTGACAAATTCCATGTGTACTTGGTATGTCCAACATCTACAAATAGCGCCAGTGCTTTTTCATCAGAAAATTTTGTCGGAAGACGCTGAGGGGTACTCATAGTTTTCAAACTCTTCGTCGGCGTTTAGCATTGACACAACCTGTGAAGCACTACGTTTTCCACCTTTATACAAGCTGCAGCTTGCAGCTACCAACAATGCTTCTGATGGCACATCTTCAGTAAGGCCTGACAATTTCTTAACTTGCGTTTTTTTGCAACACTCCGAAATATCTTTTTGTGGACGTCCAATAATTTCGGAAGATGATCTTTCAATCAATACTAACGGCGTATCTAGCCATTCCTGGTTTTTGTTTTACAAGCTTACTAGTAAAATTTCGCAGCTTTTTGCCAATCTCGTACTGCTCCTCCTGAGTATATTTAAGGTTTTTGAGAACAGTACCAAATACAAAGTTTTCCATGGTGAGAAACTTCTTGGTTGGGATCGCTTCTTCATGCCATACTAAAAAAAGTACCCGTTTTGCTACCGACATTGTTCCTAAAAAGTGCCATGATTTAAAGGTTAGCAGGTAATAGCAGTTCATATTACACATTTTGGACGCACAATGACTCATACTTCCAGCTAAAAAAAGAGTTAGACCTAATCCGTTCGAATCTTGTAAGTTCTACTCCACGAACGACAGGTGCACGCTAGTGCGGGCTAGTTGTTAATACACTTAATTACCACTACGTTTTATGAACAACACATTTATAGACCGGTCACAAACACTGATTTTTTATGTAATACATACCTTGTAGTTAATAAAAAGCCACACTTTAATAAAACAAGTAAAAATTGTAAATTTCCAAGGAGCTCGAAATCAATGCGCACAACAAAGAAAAAATATTGTAAAGCACTTGCTAAAACATATTTTGTGTTTGACAGCTCACAGCTGATGATCAGCTGATCGTAGAGCTTATAAAAAACGCCAAAAATCTAATCAAAGCATCAGTTATCGATTTGTGAAAAAAAATTAACGCTTTTTAAAATTTGAAAATTTGAATTAAATGCCGCTAGCGAGGTCCAATCGCCCACTGTGTATAGCGGCGAAAAGTTAGAGCCGGGTAATGTGACAGCATTTAAAATTGACAAGGGCAATGCATTTTTTTCAATAAATATTTTTTAAGGATACCACACGCGAAGACACGACACTGTGCAACACTTTATTGGATGACAGACTATTTCTGAGGAAAATAAAAGACTTTGGTGAGCATAGTTAATCCGCAGATAGTCAAGGTCCTGCTAGATCTTAGTTACTTTTTTGTGGGCCGAGGAAGTTTTCATATCATTCGGTGCAATAACGCATGAAATAAGAAAATATATTACACATATTTCTTTATTACAGCGAATTTTCGTGATGAGATCTTTTCAGTGAACTATTTTTATACAACATTTTAACTACTCGTACATATCTTTAAGTTTAGAGTGTCCTTTACGTCCTTTTTTGGAGAAAAAAGAAAAATTACTTTTTAACTGGTTTTTTGAGCTTGAGTTATGAGTTCTACAAAAATATTGCCCAGTATGAGTAACCAAAGACGAACAATTGATATCTTTAATTTTAGTGTGTCCTTTTGGCCCATCTTCAGAGAAGTTAAGTAAATACAGGGTGCGCGATTCTACATTTTTATTTTGAATCGAGTGTAAAGTGAAAAGTACTGAAACTTTTTTCAAATTTCTCATTTTATTGAAAAGGTTGAACGTTGTCATTTAATAATGGAACACAATAGCATTCATATGACTATCACAACTGGCTCGGCAGTAACTCATCCGATCAACCCAATTGTTCAATACAATTTCTATTGTTTCAAGTCGAATCTCTTCAATTGCAACTTCGATTTCAGGTTTCAACGCTTCAGTTGTCTCTGGGTGCTTTATCTAACATTTATCCTTAATGACTCCCCACAGAAAATAATCCACAGCTCCGAGGCGGCCAATTAACATTAAAATTTCGGCTGATTATTCGATTTTCAAAAACATTGAGTAAAATATCGACAGTTGCGTTGGCCATGTGACATATGACCCCGTCTTGTTGAAGCCAAGTGTCGTCCATGCCTGTACATTTTTCTGTACATTTTCAATTGTTTCGGTTCGAATCTCTTTAATGGCAACTTCGATTTCATGTTTCAGCGCTTCAATTGCCTCTGGTTGCTTTGTGTAATATTTATCCTTAATGGCTTCCCACAGAAAATATTCAAAAGGGCTCAAATCAGAGCTTCGAGCCAATTGACATCACAATTTCGGCTGATTATTCGATTTCGACAAAAACATTGCGTAAAATATCGATGCGTTGGTTGTTAGAGCTGTAAAACTATCGACAGTCGTCCCATTCGATAGTTTCGATAGTTTTTGTGAACACTATCGATACTATCGGTTAAGTTGCTTATGCCCACTTTTTTAAGAAAAACCGTATACAAAGTTGAATTACAAAATAAAAATTAATTCAAGTATATAATATCACGCAGAGAAAAAACATGGTTACTACACGCAGAGAAAAAACATGGTTACTACATGGTCACGGCAATAATAATATGTTCTCCGCAATAAAAGTATGTTCGTCGCAACCATAGCATTGTCAACTGAATTTAGTTTTGACAATAGTATAATTGCTGCAATATTAATATTGTTGAAACGCAACAATAGTATTATTGCCCAATTTTAAAAAATAAATAAATTAAAAAAATAAAAATGGTTGGTGCAACAAAAGTATTGTGTTTTGCGTTTTATGTTAACAATAATATGATTACGGCAATCATACTGTATGATTGTAATTTTTTCCATTCAAATATGCTTTTAAGAACAAATGTAATAAAATCTAATGAGAAATTAGTACTTTTTTATCGAAATTAAAATTTTTTAATCAAGCTGCTTTGGCTTTGTTTAACTGAAATATTTTTAATAAGAACGCTTACGTTTAAACTTAAACTTATTTTTTCTACTGTGAAATAAATCACTCCTGTTATTTTTGAATTTAATGTATTTTTGAATAATTTTCATAATTCAAATCTATTGTTGACAACTTAAACCAAATCTAATAAATAATATTGGGGATCAAATCTATTGTCGACAACTTAAACAAATTCTAATAAATTATATTGCGGATCATAGTATAATTGTGTGTGATCATACTATGGTCGTAGGGATCATAGCATGGTTGCGTGTGAATCATACTACGGTTGTGAGGATCATACTATGGTTGTGAGGATCATAGTATAATTGTATGTGAAACATACTATGGTTGTGAGGATCATACTATGGTTGTGGAGATCATAGTATGGTTGAGTGTGAATAATACTATGGTTGCGGGAATCATAGTATGATTATGTGTGGATCATAATATTGTTGTGAGGATCATAGAATGGTTATATTTGAATCATACTATTGTTGTGAGGATCATTATATTGTTGTACCACAACCATATACCAAACACTAGTATTATACTCTTCGAATATTGTCACCACAACCATACGTTTTTCTCCCCGTTTTCAGCTTCCCAATGATGGACTTGTTTTAGAGCATTTTCCATAACATCTTTCAAAATTTGTCTCTGTAGCGTTCGAATTTCTGCAACAATGTTGGCCTTGAGTTGAAGGATTGTCTCGGGCTTGTTCATACGAGTATATACTCGCTCCTTCAATAACCCCATAGAAAATAGTCGGGTGCTGACAAGTCTGACAATCACGCTGGCCAAATAATTTCCGAATTTCTGGAAATTATTCGCTCTCCACAAAGTTGACTTGAAAGTGCCATTGTGTCTCGGGCAGTGTGGGCATATCAGGTGTGTTTTCAAGAGCGGAACGAGAAAATTTTCTTTCATAATTCGATACCGCTCTGCATTTACGGTTACAGCACTTCCATCTTCAATCTCGAAGAAGTAAGCCCCAATGATATTAGCAGATGTGATCCCACACCATACTGTACACCTAATGGGGTGCAATTGGCGTTGATGAATGTCTCTTGGATTTTCAGAACCCCAGAACCAACAGTTCTGCTTATTAACAAAGCCACTCAAATTAAAATGAGCTTCATCGCTCATGCGTTCAAATAATTAATCGCTGATTTAAATAAAATTCTACTATTCTGATTCTTTGTTCAGTTGTGAATCTCTATTATTTATTCTCCAACTATTATTTAAAGTAATTAAATTTTTAAACCCCCCTTTAAGAATGTTGCCCACAAACAGAGAACAAATTCGTTGCCGTAACGGAACTTTTTGCCAACCGAATGCTTAAAAGTTTCAACAACTTTTAAGATTCGATTAGTACAACCGAATGTTGGGTGGATACACTGTAATTGTCAGTAAATTGAACAGAAAGTATCGGTAGAACTGACAAAATATCGGAAACTACGCGATGCTTTTCAAAATCTAAATATCCATATGTAACGCGCAAAATAGAAAGGGACTTAAGGGTTTTGTTCAGGAGAGCCATTTTAAAGATTTAAATACGTCTTTGTTTGGTGTACCATCACTGAGCGTGTTGGCGCATATCGCTGGGAGGGAACACTTTTGGGGCATGGGATCGGTCTCATTCGATGCTCAGATGTTGTCCACATCAAAAAAAAACAAGTGAAAATTGATTTTTTTTACCCTTAGGTCCCTTTCTCTATGCGCTGTCACATATATCGCACATGTAAATTTTAAGTCAAAAACTGTATTCTTATATAAAGGGTTTTCCAAAAGGAACATAACAATTTCGTATCACTATGTCAACGCACCTTCAAACATTTTTTTTTAATCTTTCAGTGGCAAAGCGTTCGTCAAGTTCAACATTTTTATCGTGGTATAGTTCACTTACAAGCAACGTTTGGAAATCATAAAAAAATACTACCGAAATTCTGAGTCGGTGGTCGCAACATTAATAGCGCTTACTCCAATTTTCGGCCGTAATAATCGTCCCACCCGACAGGCTGTGCGTGCTATAGTGGATAAATATGGATCCAAATTTTAACTTTGGGATATTCCGGCGCCATAGTGTATCCGTAAGTGTATCCGTTCAAAATGAGTCAAATCAATCGATTCCACGTCGTTCTCAGAAATCTCTCAAATCTCTCAAACTACACTGTGGCGTATTTTGCATAAAGATTTTGGCTTTCATCCTTATACGATCAAACTAGCTCAAGAACTGAAGCCACTTGATCATTTGAAACGCCGAAACTTCTCCGATTAAACTCTGGCAAAGTTTTACGAAAATCCAGAATTTGAAACGCCGAAATTTCTCTGATTGTGCTTTGGCAAAGTTTCACGAAAATCCAAAATTTCATCGAAATATCATTTTTAGCGATGAATCTCATTTCTGGCTGAGTGGTTTTGCCAATAAACATAATATGCTTTATTAGACAGCAGCAAACCCACATGTGCTTCAAGAGACACAATTGCATCCGCAAAAAATTGCTGTGTGGTGTGGTTTTCATGCCGAAGGTGTGATGGGCATTATTTTTTTTATCGATGAAAACAATCGTCAGTTACCGTCAATGGAGAGCGCCATTGCCATGTTGGAAAATCATTTATGGCATGAATTGGATGAGCTTGACATAGCCGATATGTGGTTTCAACAAGACGGTGCCACTAGCCACACAGCACGCGCTACAATCGATTTACTAAAATGCAAATTCGGTGAACGTGCGTGCTCTCGAGAAATGGTCTGGTCGAATGGCCACCTCGTTAATGCGATTTAACGCCATTGGATCTCTTTTTATGGGGCCACATCAAGTCATTGGTCTATGCCAACAACTTTAGGCGAGCTCAGAGACAACATCCAACGCTCCGAAAATATTTAAAATTTTGAGTTTAAACCATTAAACAATTGTTTTATATTCGTTAATTTTAACTCGCCATGATTCACCCTATTAAATATGAGGCTTTAATAGATTAGCATATTGTTCTTTATAAGCCTCAACCTGAAGAGTTTTATAAAAACAGCTTCTTAAAGTAAAATCTAGGTAAAAGTGATATGAATAAAGCTTAGCTTAGATTGATGAAATTTTTAGCGTCATCTTGGGATGCTTTATAATAACATATCCGAATATATGCACCTTACTCGTATTCCGATCGGCTTATGAATATTCATTTATTTTTTGTTTTTAAATCTACATTTGAGCCAAAAAAGCTTCAGTAATAAACAACCTGCTATTCTGATATTACAAATTGCTTGTTATCATGTCCAACATTTGGTCGCTGCAAATAATTGTCTGCAAATTATTGGTTGCCACAACCACCACTTACGACCACTTCATATTGTTCCGCAATTCATTAGTATGACCGATCTATTGGTTGTGTGTACAATTAGTTGATCATATTTATTTTTTGGTGGTATGTCGAACCGAAAATTCATAACATTTTATGGTGACTACGGAAAGTCTTCTTTTGCAATGGAATTTTCGTAGCTCCAACCGATTTGCAACTGGTTTTGTGCAGTTTGTTTCAGTACACAGACAACAGATTCGTTGCCACAACCGATTTCTTTGCCAACCGAATGAGCCCATCAACATGCATCTCGATATTCCATCAGTACAGCCGAATGTTAGTTGGTGCTCTGTTATTAACAGTTATTGAAGCATTAGCAAGAAATTTTTGAATTAACCAAAAAAAAAAATTAAAATTTGGTTCCGAGGCAAATGCTGTTTGCTAACTCAATTGAAGTACTTGATCAACTCATGATGAGGAAAAGATGACGAATGATTTTTACAGGAGAAAAATTCGGTTAATCGATTGGCTTTGGAATAGTAAAAACGAATTATTTTTTTTAAAAAAAATACCAGTAAATAATTGGTTACAGTAACAAAATTTTTGCAAAACTACTGGTTGTCACAACCACCAGTTGTGGAAACTAAATTCCTTTGTTGGCGTTTCATTGGTCTGACTGACCAATAAGTTGTAAATACAGTACGATGATCATATTTATCATCTTGTGGTATTTCAGACCGTTTATTCATCAAATGGATGCTTGAAGTCCTAGAAAAACAATATATACTTTCATATCGGTCATATATTGTTGGTTATTTAAAAAAATGGTAGGAAAAAAATATATATAAATCGCCCCTCTGTGTCAGTTGTGGTTTCTATTCTGAAGATAACTTATTTATTAACATTTTATAAAAATATTTTATTTTTTTTTTCAAAACACGAAAAGCTCATTTTATCTTAAAGATAATCTGAATTTATTTCAGACGATCTATACTAAAACTATGATATTTGTAATTTAGTAGAACATTTTAACTTAAAAACAACTTTTTTTTATTAACATTTATACAATTTCATTAAAAAATTGGCTTTTTGGAAAAATGGATGAAAATGACACCCCAACCTAAGAGATAGGATGTTAAAATTTTCCACGGAAATAAACTACGAAGAAATATTTACTTTTTTCTTACTCATTTCATATGGTATAGCGTAACGAAACAAATAATTATCTTTACCCACTAAAATTATCTGGGTCCAACCAGGGCCAACCTATAATCACCAAAGTCTTTTATTTAAAAAAAAACCATTCACCTCCCCGTAAAGTTTTTAATTTTGTTGCATTGTGTAATACGTTACAACAGCGAGCTAAGCGGAGTTTGGTTACTACAAAGAATTTACTTGTTGTTACCACCAATTATTGGTGGTAATAATTGGTTGGTAGTCATAACGGCGAGTTGTGACAGCTAATCAGCCTT
This sequence comes from Hydrotaea diabolus, assembly GCA_963513945.1. NCBI lineage: Eukaryota > Metazoa > Arthropoda > Insecta > Diptera > Muscidae > Hydrotaea > Hydrotaea diabolus. Next base: position 134,015,021 of record OY740717.1, on the reverse strand, counting down.
ATTCTGATTGTCGTCGTCAAGACAAAACAACGACATCTTGCGACGACTGTTGATACTTGGTATTCGCGTAGTCGTTTTTCGATAACTATTGACAACTATTGACACAACTCGGTATTCTCTAAATGATATTGACGTTGTTATTGAATTGATACGACTCTGTTTTTGTCGTCGCAGTTTTTGGTAACGACTAAGAAGTTTGCTGTTAAAATAAAATAAAACCAAAAGCAAAAGTGCAAATATGAAAATTACAAATAATGAACAGTTCCAAAAACTTGTTGAAGAGTTGGAGAAAAATCCATCCTTAGCAAAAGGTTTCAAAAGAGGAACAGTGCCAACAAATTTTAACCAGCAATGGGAGAACATTGCAAGTGTTTTGAATGCTTCCGGACCACCGAGTAGAGATGGTGATGGCTGGCAGAAGGTTGCTAACTTATATCCCTGGTTTTTTGTAGATTAATAAAATTAAATATTTTCGTTAAGGTTTGGAGAGACTTAAAGTTCAAAGTCAAAAGGAAAATGGTTGAAATCAAATCGGAGATGAGAGCAACAGGTGGCGGTGTAAATAAATATATTACACTGAGCCCGTTAGAAGAAGCTGTTGCAAACCTGCTGCAGTTTCAAAAACAGATAGTCTGAGGTTAAAATCGTTACCAACACTTAGCTGATAGGATCCTTGTCCCAAAAATAATAAGGTGGCAGCTAACTTTATTCTGTTGGATACACAATTTGACCTTGCTCCAATTTCCATCTCAGGAGCAATTTCCTCCAACACATAATTAAACGCATTTTTGTTTAAACGAAAGTATTTCTGAAATCTTGAGTAAAAGAAAACTGTGATTGCCAATGGAAATTATTTAAACCTTAAACTTACTTGTTGTCTGGTAGTTTCATGACATCAGACCTATATCGCAGTGTCTTTCTCTGTAAAATAAGTTTCTTTTTATTTTCTTCATCACTTGAATCAGAGTTTGAATCAGAAACAAAAAACATTTTTCAACAATTGGATGAATAGATACAAAATCTGATGCAAAAATGTTAGGTATGTGATTTTTTTTATTGAAGTTATCGATAAACAGTCAACGTCAAGACAATAATGATACGGAATACCAAAAATGCGTTGATGTGATATTATATTGAAACGAAGTGATATTAATATTAAATTGACGACGACGTTGACGACGACAATCAGAATAAGGGTGAATAATTTAGCTAAATTCTGTTGATTTAACTGGCCTTTCGGCTGACAGAATTGTCATATTTTATAGCTACCATCTTATGGTAAATCAAAACATGTAACCATCAATACCATAGAAAGTTGGTGACTGCAACAGAAAGTATGTTCAAAAAACCGAATATTTGCAGTTCGGACCGATGCCCAACTGATTTTTTTCTGTGTTGAAAAGTCGCATGAGTCTCTTAACATTCTAACATTGACGGCAAGCAAAAAGCTTGTTAGGATCAGCTAAACAGGCTCTTCATTTCAAGCAATTGGAGCTGCATTTAACTCTTGGGCCCTGTCACTCACAAACCCCAATGGAACTGTGCAGCGAGCGGCGAAATCTCCCAAATCCTTTGGGGGAGACACTGATGACCAAAAAAAAAATGGTGTTAAATCTTAACAAAACTATATTTGATGAGCGTTCTTACCGCCCACTGACCATATATCTTTCGCATGGGAAGAGTGGGATCTAGAATGTGCGACGTATACGTTGCAGACATCGAAGCGATTTAGCAACACGTTCTATGTCTTAGTGATGCCCTCAGCACGATGCTATTTTTACTATTTTATAGTAGTTTGTAGCCCTTGCAGGTTAGACTCCATGGGACAATGGCTACAAGAGACTCAAGGTCAGTCAAGCTTCTACTTTAGATTAGCTCTAGATTGAGTTGAGCTAATCATCAGAGTATAGCTTTTCAAGATGTTTTTCCAGCAGAAGATTTATAATCAAATTCTCTTCGAGAAATAAAACAGATTTTAACAGGAATACGACATCAGAGTATAAACTGTCAGCTCCAACTGAGATGTGAAGCTGGAGCAGTTCTACTCTTCGATTAAGCACATCAACGATACCATTACTTTCTGCCTAAGGATTCCATTGTTTTCCAGACGAGATTTTTTTTTTATTAAGGTGGCGTTTTCTTTATTGTCAGTTTTAAGGGCGACGGGTAAAATCCCATCCAAGTTTTTCATCCCCTTCACCATGTCATGGGCAAGATGCCTCCGCCGATGCAGATCAGTTGCAATATTCGGGATATATATAGAGAGAGAGAGAGGTCCAGCAAGATATCGATTTTAGATCATCGTAACTATCAGTCAGGTCTGAACGAAATTCATGCTGATGAAGTTGGAGCAGCAGTACCCAGCTACTACGTGGACGTTGTGTTGGGGATTAGTTCACGAGATAAAGTCTTTCAAAGTTCAGCGTTGTATGGTAGGGGTCACGACCATTTGTCCAATTTTAGCACTATGTAATCTAAAATATATATGGTGGTAAAATTGGACAAAAGGTCGTGACCCCTACCATACAACGCTGAACTTTGAAAGACTTTATCTCGTGAACTAATACCGTTGTGATGATAGTAAAGGATGGTCCAACTAAAATGCATGATGTTAATTGTAAATAAAACAAAAAGTATTGATGGCTCTCGCTGTGGAGTCTCTTTAGAGGTGGCAAGAGTGAGTTGTATTTTCGTGGGCAATTGTGTGAAGAAAACTTGAAATGTAAGGTTTACAACAGTAGTTCTCATTCGTTTGGGGAGAGCCTGGCCTTATAGAGTTCGGTTTTACTTTCAACAATTGCAGCAAGGCTTTCTGAAGGGGGTTGTCACGGACCCGAAATCATGATAAAAGCAGAGCGCAGCCACGAAAATCAATGTCATTTTGCCATTTTTGTTAAAAACTTGTCTTCTATTTAAATATAGAAGCAAGAGGTCTTGAGCCGGTTTAATCCCTGTTCAATGTGTAAAAGCAACAGACCGCAATAAAACAAACGAGCTAAACAAAAAGTTTTCAGAGAATTATTTTAGTATTTTTTTTATAGAAGGATCTATGACAATTATGTGTAAAACAAAATATGGGCCACTTGTTCGCCACGGCTTTGGTGGTGAACCTCTTTCCCATTGTTTACATTTTCAATGGCTGTGATATACGAGGGCGGTTCGGAAAGTTCTTAGCCTATCAATGAAAGAGAATAGATAGTTTTTCAAAAATATTTTTATTTTTCAATGTAATCTCCTGAAACTTCAATGCACTTAGTCCAACGCTTATCTAGCAATTCTATCCCTTGATTAAAATAGTTTTCCTCAAGGGCTTCAAAATAGTGGTTTACAACTGTAATTGCATCTTCATTTGAGGTAAAACGCTTGCCAGCAAGGAATTTTTTTAGATTTGGGAACAGGTAAAAGTCACTGGGAGCTAAATCAGGAGAATACTCGTAAGGTGGGTGGTCAAGCAACTCGTACTTTAATTCTTTGATTTTAGCCATTGTTAAAACACTCTTGTGCGCTGGTGCGTTGTCTTGATGAAAATTTTTTTTTTGTGTTGTAAGCCAGGACGTTTTTCTCGAATTTGTACATTTAATTGATCTAAAAGGTTGCAAAAGTACTCTGAATTTATTGTTTTACCCTTTTGTCAATAAAATACCTTTGAAGTCCAAAAAACCGTTGCCATAACCTTACCAGCCGATTGAATTGTTTTTGCCTTCTTTGGGGCACTTCTTCCAGCTTCAGTCCATTGTTTGGATTGTTCTTTTGTCTCTGGAATATAGTGGTGGATCCATGTCTCATCAACAGTTATGAAACGACGCTTAAAATCCATTTTATTTCGCTGAAAACGATCCAAACAAGCTTGAGAAATGTTCATTCTTATGCGTTTTTGGTCGACTGTTAACAAGTGCGGCACCCATCTTGCAGAAAGCTTTTTCATCTGTAGTTCTTCATGCAAAATTAAATGGACTCGATTATTTGAGATGCCCATGATATTAGCTATTTCACGCACTTTTATTCGTCGATCATTTAATACCATATCATGCACTTTGGCTACAATTTCTGTTGTTGTTGCTGTTTTTAGACGTCCACAACGTGGTTCATCTTCAATGCTTGTACGACCACGTTTGAATTCAGCAACCCAATTTTTTACTGTTGCATATGAAGGAGCACTTTCACCTAACACATTCATCATATCATTATGAATTTCTTGGCCCGATAAACCTTTTTTATGTAAATATTTAATGACACCACGCATTTCTAATTTTTCCATTGTAAAAAAAATCTCGGATGCGTCTTTTGTGAACACCTGTTTCTATATGAAGGAGTTGCCAGATCGAAACAAAATATAACATGTGTTCATAGCAGAGATGGAAGTTTCCAAAACACTTAACTTTTTTCTGTTTATACCGCGCTTTCTGTGCTAGGCTAAGAAGTTTCCGAACCGCCCTCGTAATAGAAGTTCAATGTCCTTAATGTGCCGAGTTATCGCATTCTGTTGCTCTTGAATTATTCTTGGCATATTGACGCAGACTTTTTCATTTAATTGTACCCAAAGAAAGAAGTCAAACCATGTGAATTTCTCGCGCAAAAGAGCCATTGGTTTGGTTGGCTGTGAGGCAAGTGGCACCATTTTGTAGGAATAATAGAAAAAAGTATTGTTCGGCCGTGTTTTTAAACGTACTGCAAGCTTTCGATCGGTTCTGGCACCCAGGGCTTTTATTTACCTTAAAGATATTCCTGCCAACACCGTTTTATCTACTGTTAAAATCGTACTTATCGGAAAGATTGTTCTTTGTAAAACTCAATAAGGAGTATTCTAACATAAGCCTTTTTCCGCTGGAGTACTTCAGGGCAGTGTGCTTGGTCCAATTTTGTTTTCCATTATTACGTTAGATTTACCAGTCACAGATCACAGTCACATGCGCAGACGACACAACAATCATGGCAGTGAGTACTACATCGAGTCAAGCATCGGCACTAATCGAATTTCAACTTAATCTAATGCAAAATTGGCTAACAAAAGGGTGGTTAAATTTTAAGGGCCGATGTTAAATGTTAACCGCACCTAAACGTCAAGTTTTTTTCTGCTTTTCATTTGATATTTATCAATTTCAGATTTATTGAATTTGAACCATGCAAAGATACACAAGTGAGCAACGCGTTAAAGTTATTCCGGCTTCGGGCAACAGTGGATGATCAATTTTCGAAAAAAAATCATCTTCAGTGATGAGACACATTTTCACCTTAGTGGATTCATCAATAAGCAGAATTGCTGCATGATATCCAAGAGAATCCAAGAGTGATTGTCGAAAAAACAATGCACCCACAAAAAATGACCGTTTGATGCCCTCCGCACGATGCTATTTTTACTATTTTAAAGTAGTTTGTAGCGCTTGCAGGTTAAACTCCATGGTACTATGGCTACAAGAGACTCATGGTCAGTCATGCTTCTATTTTAGATTAGCTCTAGATTGAGTTGAGCTAAACATCAGAGTATAGCTTTTCAAGATGTTTTTCCAGCAGAAGATTTATAATAAAATTCTCTTCCAGAAATAAAACAGATTTTAACAGGAATACGACATCAGAGTATAAACTGTCAGCTCCAACTGAGATGTGAAGCTGTAATTATAAACGGCGAGTTAGTACCTCATGGAGAATGTGTGAAATATCGTGGACCTGGATCGCAGATTAAACCAAGAGAAAGGAACTTGAAATAAAGTATAAAAAACTATACTGGCTACTTGGAACAAAATCCCAATTAAGCGTTGAGAATAAGATAGTAATATAAAGGGTGTTTTTTATTGGGGTATAGAACTTTAAGTTGGCATCACTTTTTTAACTGGAGGCCATTTTGTCAGCTTTCAAGTGATTAATATTTAGTTTGGTTTGCCATTTCATCATGAACAGGTTGACAAAAGAACAACGCTTGCAAAATGGGCCGAAAATGAGATTCATCTCGATGCTGATTTTCATCACAAAATTTTGTTCAGTGATGAGGCTCATTTTTGGTTGAATGGCTACGTCAACAAGCAAAATTGCCGCATTTGGAGTGAAGAGAATCCACATGAGACCCTTGAGACGCCATTACATCCACAAAAACTGACTGTCTGGTGTGCTCTATGGGCTGGTGGAGTCATTGGGCCATACTTCTTCCGAAATACTGCTGGAGAGTCAGTTACCGTTAATGGAGACCGGTATAGAGCCATGATAACCGACTATTTTGTTCCCGAATTGGATGGCATGAATGTGGACGAGTTGTGGTTCCAACAAGACGGCGCTACATGCCACACAGCGCACGTCACAATCGAATTATTGAAGGAAACATTCGATGAGCGCATAATTTCGCGGAATGGACCTGTCAATTGGCCACCAAGATCGTGTGATTTGACACCATTGGATTATTTTCTTTGGGGATATGTGAAGTCGCTCGTCTACGCCAACAAACCAGAAACACGTTAGGGGACTTGGAAGCCAACATTCGTGGCGTTATTGCCAACATACGGCCCCATATGCTCGAAAAAGTGGTTGAAAATTGGACCTGTATAATTGGCTTTATTCGAGCCAGCCGCGGCGGCCACATGCCCGAAATCATATTTAAACATTAATGGCATAAAATTATCCTTCCAATAAAGCCAAATTGATGGACATTAAAACGATTTTCTTGTGTTTTATTTCAATTCGAAGTTCTATACCTCAATAAAAAACACCCTTTACTAGTCAATATTGCAACCAATTTGGATATATGGCATTCGCCTTTGAGGTACGACATGCCCTTTCAACGTTAAAATTATTCAACGATTTCAGTCGAAAGCTCTAAGGCTAATCCTAAACTCCCCATGCTATGCCCGAAATGATATTATCCACTCAGACCTACAAATTGCACACGTCATAGACGAAATAAAACATTTTTCCGAAAAACATCTATTACGATTGAGCCACCATCCGAATTTACTGTCGATGTGACTATTAGATGACAGTCATGAAACAAGGCGTTTAAAGAAACTTTAAGTACTAAACCCTTTGAGGGTTTTAATATACTGACCTAGTACCATCACCCTGACTTGGAATTTCTCACCCCCTAGACAATAACCCCAAAAATGTTCCACAGTGTTATCAAACGATATATTGCAAAGAAATAAATAATAATTAAAAAAAATTGTAGGAACCACATGTCGTCCAAGTCCTTATCCCCAATTTCGACGACCTCATTTTAATTTTCGACGACCTCATTTTCAAAGAAGATGACGCCGCACAGTGTGTCCTTCCCATACATTCGATGGCCAAAAATAGAAGGAGTTGTACGAGAGTAATGAAATTTGGCACGAGTCCCTAATATAATAGAATTAAGCAAATTTCAAAGTATCGACAAAATTGACCACGCCCATCGCCCACCGCCCATACAAACTAAAATCATTTTTGGATGTTAAAAATTAACTATCGCTACAAATTTCCTGAAAATTGCTGGAAGAACATATCTATGCAACACCTTTTAAAAAAAAATTATTTCATCAACATTGACCACGCCCATCGCCCACCTCCCATACAAATGATATTTCAAAAATGCCATATCTTGTGTAAATTTATAATAAAATTTATATATAAATTTATACGCAAAAATGCATACAGCATCTATTAAATGCAGTTTTGAAAATATGAAGAAAATCCGCCCACTGTAACACCCGCCCCCCATACAACCCCCATACAAAAATTTTACAGTTCACTCTATTTAATTTATTAACAACATTTTCACATCTTCGTGATAATCTAATTTTTTAAGCTTCAATTTCGTTCTTAATGAATTGATGTATGGGTCGGAGGATATCAACAAATGATGCATTACGTCTTCGTTAGTAGAACAGCGCCCAGTCTTGCGCGAGTTATATAGCCTATAACGTTTATAGTCTTTGTTCCTCGCTTCCTGCGCTTCTTCTGATAAAATTCCTTTGAAAAATAAACCATATGTAAATTCAAAATGTATGAAACAAATCGTATCTTTAACCTACCTATAGGTAGAATGGCCTCAGATACAATTTTGCTACCACGTATCAAAACTTTATGCACTGTGATAGGCATGTAGTACCATCCATACAAATCAATGTACAATTTTGCCGTGTCTAAACAATATATATATGGAACTTCTCAGAGTCTATTGCCTGACTGCAACTTATTGTGGATAATATAATTTTTAACCTATGAATCAGTTGTTCATTTACTCCGGTTATGTCAGCTGTAATTTCAGGGTTTTCAAAAAATCGTCGAGCTGTATTCCCATCGTTGCTGGAACCCATTCCTTGTTTTACCACATCAACATTTATTCCCAATACTAATTTAAGGTTTTTTTGAATTGTGGCCTTGGCTTCTTCTTTAATTTGTCTTGTATCTTTATTTGTTCGCCATGCTGCAAAGCTTTTTTTTGTAAGCGATATGCAATATGCATTCCATAAATTTTATGCGCGCATGCAGAGGTGAAATACCAAATTTTAAAGCCTCTCCCGAATTTATTTAAAAAAAATAATAACTGATATGATTTGAATTTCAGTGTACGAGCACTTTATACACAATTATCTTACAAATATACTAGTTATAGTAATAGACATGCGCACAGGCAAAACAACAACAATCAGTAACGAAAGAAAGAGTGCGCAGTTGTTTATGCACGCGTAAAATAACGCATAACGCATATTTTTACTGTAATTTTTTGGTTTTCCATTGTTTTTTTGGCCTCGGGCAAATTTGGGCACATTTTTTTTGGAATCTGTTAGCTGAGACCCTCAGCTTTAATTTGATAAAGGACTCCATGTTTCGCACTGCTTCGCACACAACTAAAAGTCTAACGGAAAATCATAAATGTTTATTTTTTTTGGCCCAAAAAAAAAATTAATTTTTTTTTTCAATTTTTATTTTTATTTTTTTAATTTACATAATGCTTGATGCCTATTTTAAGTGAAAAAATTTCTATAAGGTACACTCGGTGTATAGTTTATAAGTAACAAGGTTTTAAATATGACATAGAAAACTAACCCATTTGAGACTTGTTCACATATGTCAACTTTGCGCTGCTCGGGACAGAAAACCAATGGAGATATTTGCATAAAATTTTACACACATGACCTTTAGATAGTTTTTAACCATCTGTGCAAAAATCATCAAAATCGGAGAGCAGGTCCAAAATGATTTATTGCCGCAGCGGACACAGTGTGCGCCGCCAGCCCATAATCCGCACTAAACAATCACTCTTTGTAAATTCATTCAACAATCAGCCGCCCAAAAGCATCAATTCTACTTGTTAAGGAATCCACTGTGGACACATTTCGTCGATTATGCTGACTAAGAAAATCAGAAGGTGCACAAAATGCATTTTGGTTTGAACGCCTGCTCAATTGTTTACCTCTCCGTGCTTGAATTTGTCAAACAATGAAACAAAGAAATGCTAAATTAAGTTGGGCAAAAAACTTGACGTTAAGGTGTGACTCATCTTTACGGACCACCCTTTACGAACATAATTCTTTTAGTTTAGGCGCTCACACAAATGATTAAGATTAGTCGTCCATTTTGGGGTTGTCAAATAGGCAATGCTATCTTTCTGTTGGTAAACCCGTTCTGGCAATTCCATTCTTGTGCTTAATAAGGCAAACAGCTCTACACGATTAAAAAGATATGGAAAATAAGTGCACGGAGAAACATACGAGGCTTATATGCCTTCACATTTATGCTTATTTCAAAATCTCTACTTTTTTCGAGACAAAAGCAATAAATAGTAAATTTTCACAAATCACACTTCTTAGCCTTGACAGAATTTTTAATAATTTCAAAAAAGGCAGAAAATATTTCGTCGAAACAAGAGGCAAAAGCCAAAAACAAAAAGAACACATGATAGCCCGAAAGAGAAGTCGGTTCGAAACAAAAAGCCTACTGGGATAATGAAAACTAATAACCAGAGAAGTATTAAACCATGGATGGATATATCAACATGCCAACAAACACCCATACAGGCATACATAAGAGAATGTGTGCATCTGTATGCGAGCATATGTATTGATGTGCGTCTACAGGACATTTGAGTGTGTGTGTGTGTGAGTGTAGTTTATGGTGCAGGGTGCAAGTGTTATGTCGATATGTACGCCTGTGTGCCTACGAGTTTGGAGAATATTGGGTATTGCAGGAATGACTTCTGGCATAAGCAAACACAATTAGGTTTTGTCTGAAAACAAAGCATACATCAACACACACATACACACACTCGCACTCACACACACTTATAAGCACACATATCCAGTAAGCGTTGAAAAGAAAGGATAAAGGAGTTCTGCAATAAGGCCCTTGTTTTGTGTTCTTCTTTCTAGTTTTTATATGTGACGCGCAAAATAGAAAGGGCCCTAAGGGTAAAAACCAGTTTTGTTCAGGAGAGCCATTTCAAAGATTAGGTCCCTTTCTATTTGCGCTTAGAATCGTCGACTTCACTTTCATAAAACGCGCATATCTCTGGGAGGGAACACTTTTGGGGCATGGGATCGGTCTCATTCGATGCTCAGATGTTGTCCACATAAAAAAAAGTGAAAATTGATTTTTTTTTTTACCCTTAGGTCCCTTTCTCTATGCGCTGTCACATACGAGGGCGGTTCGGAAAGTTGTTAGCCTATCAATGAAAGAGAATAGTTAGTTTTTCAAAAATATTTTAATTTTTCAATATAATCTCCTGAAACTTCAATACACTTACTCCAGCGCTTATCTAGCAATTCTATCCCTTGATTAAAATAGTTTTCCTCAAGGTCTTCAAAATAGTGGTTTACAACTGTAATTGCATCTTTATTTGAGGTAAAACGCTTGCCAGCAAGGATTTTTTTTTAGATTTGGGAACAGATAAAAGTCACTGGGAGCTAAATCAGGAGAATAAGGTGGGTGGTCAAGCAACTCGTACTTTAATTCGTTGATTTTAGCCATTGTTAAAACACTCTTGTGCGCTGGTGCGTTGTCTTGATGAAAAATTATTTTTTTGTGTTGTAAGCCAGGACGTTTTTCTCGAATTTGTACATTTAATTGATCTAAAAGGTTGCAATAGTACTCGGAATTTATTGTTTTACCCTTTTGCAGATAGTCAATCAATAAAATACCTTTGAAGTCCCAAAAAACCGTTGCCATAACCTTACCAGCCGATTGAATTGTTTTTGCCTTCTTTGGGGTACTTCCTTCAGCTTCAGTCCATTGTTTGGATTGTTCTTTTGTCTCTGGAGTATAGTGGTGGATCCATGTCTCATCAACAGTTATGAAACGACGCTTAAAATCCATTTTATTTCGCTGAAAACGATCCAAACAAGCTTGAGAAATGTCCATTCTTATGCGTTTTTGGTCGACTGTTAAGTGCGGCACCCATCTTGCAGAAATCTTTTCATCTGTAGTTCTTCATGCAAAATTAAATGGACTCGATCATTTGAGATGCCCATGATATTAGCTATTTCACGCACTTTTATTCGGCGATCATTTAATACCATATCATGCACTTTGGCTACAATTTCTGTTGTTGTTGCTGTTTTTGGACGTCCACTACGTGGTTCATCTTCAATGCTTGTACGACCACGTTTAAGTTCAGCAACCCAATTTTTTACTGTTGCCTATGAAGGAGCACTTTCACCTAACACATTCACCATATCATTATGAATTTCTTGTCCCGATAAACCTTTTTTATGTAAATATTTAATGACACCACGCATTTCTAATTTTTCCATTGTAAAAAAATCGCGGATGCGTCTTTTGTGAACACCTGTTTCTATAAGAAGGAGTTGCCAGATCGAAACAAAATTTAACATGTGTTCATAGCAGAGATGGAAGTTTCCAAAACACTTAACTTTTTTCTGTTTATACCGCGCTTTTTGTGCTAGGCTAAGTATTTTCCGAACCGCCCTCGTACAGACGTACAGGGTGGCACTAAAAACCATACACTCCACTATTCCGTTTGCAACACATCGAAATATTTAATTAGATCTTCTAAAGTAAATATGTTTATTGTTAATCTCTTTAAATTAATTAGCCGTGTGAATGTTGAAAGCACGATAGCGATTGTAGTCATAGGCTGTTAGGGAATATAAATGTGAAAAATTGGCCCAGGGGAAAATTTTTCACCTTAAAGGTCTAAAGGTAGCTCTAGTAAGAGAACGCTTTATTGAGCCTAACATACCATGTGGACGGGCCGTGTCTTTAATAATAATTTTGTCTATTATAATGGGTGATCCAAGTAGAGATACTTTTTTCAATAGCCTATAACGTATGAGTCGTGGCAAGCTTCTTATGTTATTTTTGCTTAGTATTGTTTGGCATTTCATCATGGAAAGACTTTCGCCAGAACAACGTTTACAAACCGTTTAAATTCAAGTTCCGTGAGAAATGTGTTTCGTGCACTTCGTTCAAATTATGGTCAACATAATCGGCCTACTGAGCGTACTAATCGCAACACCATCACCAATCTTGGGAACCAGCATTCATTATTGGATAATATTCGACCGAATAGACCACGTCCAGCACGCAGTATAGAAAATGTAGCGGCCGTAGCTGAGAGTGTACACCAAGACCGTGGAGAGTCGATTCGGCGCCGTTCGCAGCAACTCGGACTGACGTATGGAACGACTTGGAGCATTTTACGTCGAGATCTTAAATTGAAAGCGTACAAAATACAGCTTGTGCAAGAATTGAAGCCGCCCGATGTTTTCAAGCGACATCGCTTCGCTCTATGGGATCTTGAAAAGTTCCAAGAATATCCGACGTTTTCGAGCCAAATTTTGTTCAGCGATGAGGGTCATTTCTGGCTCAATGGGTATGTAAACAAGCAAAATTACTGCATTTGGGATGAAAAGCAACCAGAAGAGGAGGTTCAAGAGTTGCGGTTTGGTGTGTTTTGTGGACCGGTGGAATCATCGGTCCATATTTCTTCAAAAATAATGGCGGTGAGAACGTAACCGTCAATGGCGACCGTTATCGCGCCATGATAACCGAATATTTGATGCCTGAACTTGACGCTTGTGATCTCGGCGACATTTGGTTTCAACAAAACGGCGCCACTTCCCACACTTCGCATCAATCAATGGATTTATTGAGAGAACACTTCGGTGAGCAGATAATTTCACGTTTTGGGCCGGTCGATTGGCGACCAAGATCGTGTGATATCACTGCGTTAGACTTTTTCCTGTGGGGATATGTAAAGTCTAAAGTTTATGCGAACAAACCAGCTTCGATTCAGGCCTTGGAGCAAATCATCACTCGGGTCATTCGCCAGTTACCAGTCGAAATGCTCGAACGAGTCATCGAAAATTGGACTCAACGGATGGACCATCTGAGACGTAGCCGCGGCCAACATTTGATAGACATAATCTTTAAAAAAATAAATGCCAAAGAATGTTTTTTGAAATGATAATAAACATTCCCCATTCAATTTGAATTTACTGTGTTTTTTCTTTAAAAAAAAGTAGGGAACCTCGAAGTGGATTCATTCTGATACTCGAACGATCGGTCCATAATTTGGCCATTAATGCGGTTTTTGAATTGAAAAAGGAGGCCCACACAACCCTTTACTTAAAAAGACAATAGCACAAGCTTTATAATGGGAAACCTATTATGTTGCTTGGATTGCAACTCATCCTGGAGGAAAAGTGGATAGTGGCACGACGCCTTGCTGAATCACATCGTAGTGCACTACTCTCTGAGATTTCCGACCGGTATTTCTAGGTGTTGCTTATAAAGGGTGTTCCAAGAAGAGCGCAATTTTAAAATTTTAAATAATACACAGATATTTAAGAAAAAATCGTGAAACTTTATTATATCGTAAAGTAGACAGAATGAGGTTATGTATGGAACAATATATCGTGCAGATGGCCGCCGCGGCTTTGCTGGCATGCACGCGATCTTTTAATGAAATTTTCAATGACCGTTTTGCTTGAATGCTGCGGTATTTCATTAATGCAGCGTCCAATTTCGTCTTTTAAGGCTTGAGTCGTCGTCGGCTTATTCGCGTAAACCATCGACTTCAAAAACCCCCAAAGAAAAAAATCTAATGGTGTTAAATCGCACGATCTAGACGGCCAATTCTGATCTCCAAAACGCGAAATAACACGACCGGGAAATGACTGATGCAGCAATTGAATTGTTTCTCTGGCTGTATGACATGTGGCGCCGTCTTGTTGGAACCACATGCCCTCCACATTCATTTCTTCAATTCTAGGCAAGAAAAAACTGGTTATCATTTCACGATACCAAACACCATTGACTGTTTGCGCTTGACCTGCCTCATTTTCATAAAAAAAAGGTCCAATGATTCCACCAGCCCAAAAACCACACCACACAGTGACACGTTGAGGATGCATTTGCATCTCGTGAATCACTCGAGGATTTTCCGCACCCCAAATGCGACAATTCTGCCTATTGACGAAGCCATCAAGATGAAAATGGGCCTCGTCACTGAAGATGATTTTATCGGCAAAATCAGCATTTTCATGTTGTCTCTCCAATAGCCAATTAACGAACTCCCTTCGCTGTCCATGGTCAGCTGGCTTCAGTTCCTGAGTCAATTGAATTTTGTATGCATGAAGATGCAAATCTTTCGTCAAAATTCGCTGCAAAGTGGATTTGGAGACACCAATTTGCTGAGCTCGGTGTCGAATTGAGGTGGATGGAGTTTGAGCGACATCATCACGTACAGCTGCGACATTTTCGGTCGATCGACCTGGTCGATGGCGCGTTGTTGTCTCTACATCACTAACAGACCCAGTTTCGGCAAATTTATCCATTAATCTCTTTACAGCTGACTCTTTTGGAGCATTATTGTGACCCCAAATTGATCGCAATTTGCGAACTGTAGCCGCAAAACTTTCACCATTTTGGTAAAACAATTTCACAATGAGAATGCGTTGTTCATTCGTGTAGCGCTCCATTTTTACTAACCTCGTACCTTCTACTAACAAACAATAACAATTGTTCAAATGTCAAACAATGACACTTCGAATGTTGCCAGATTTAAAAATTGCGTTCTTCTTGGGACACCCTTTAGAATGACAGAGGTTAATATACACTTTGTCCTTTAATTGAGGGTATAAAAATGCTGAGCTTTCTTAGAGAACTATGGTTTGCTTAAGTGCCAAAGTAGGACTCGAAGCCTCCAAAATTTTCCTAAACTCCCTAGCTTTTTTTTTTACTGATATCAGTTTCATTGTTACCGCTCTGGTGTTGCCAAAGCCATAAATATAAGAGGCAACCCTCGCATAGTAAGATTCTTGCACACATATGCAATACTTGTTTTGTGGTTTATTATTGCCTTGCAGTTGCTGCTGGGAGAGACGTTGCAATATGGCCTACATATTTACGGCTGTGTGAGCAAAAGCATACAAATGTCTGTATGTATGTGTGTATGTATATGTACGAGTATGTGGCTTTCTAAATAGGTCTGTGTATTTTGGATGTTGTTTAAATATTTAAATTTACTCGATTAAAAGGAGACGGCCGTACCGTAGCACCGCACCACACAGTCATATCCCTGTTTATGTGTGTGTGTGTGCACATAGTTGGTCCTTACATCGTATGTGGCAGACTCAAGAAACGGCTCCGTGTACTTTATGTATGAAATCTTAAATACTGTAATTATACAGATGATTACTAAACACATAGTCCTCCTTCACGTAGTACAGAGACATAGTCGTATACAGACTAGAGTGTCCAAAATTACATGCTTCAAGCTGAGGTAGTAATAAATACACACACACATACACACTAACACAGAGTCAAATCAAAAGCAATAAACGGCATTAATGTTTGTTGATTGACCCAATTCGGCATGGAAATATTTTACAGGATGTGCCTGCAAACGTGTACCGATATCACTGGCTTAATGTTGGTTTCCTATTTGGATTTTCAAAGGATCAATAACTATGGAAAATATTCCTTTGTGCGAAATCTGTTATTCAATGTCACCTCTGGGCTCTGGGTCCCCCAAATGTTGGCGTTCCCTACAAACCGTTGAGAAACCAGGATTTTCGAATATTTATCTGGAATGAGCGCCCGCTCCTTAATTGGAAAGGGACTTCTATCTTGCTGACAATTGTCCTCGCCATTAAGGAAGTACGACATACACTGCAATATACTACGAGGGCGACTGCAAAAGTAACTGGCCTAGCATAAAAAGAACCGTTTTTTTGGAATTATTATTATTTATTTTTCAACAAAATCTCCTTCCAACTCAATACACTTCATCAAACGTTTTTCAAGTTTTTTAATTCCATCCGAAAAATAAGATTTTTCAAGACCTTCAAAATATGCCTCAGTTTCAGCAATAACCTCGCTAGTGGACATAAATTTTTTGCCACCGAGAAATTGTTTTAAATTTGGAAACAAGAAATAATCAGAAGGAGCTAAATCTGGACTATATGGTGGATGCGGAGCAATTTCAAATCGTAATTCGGCCAGTTTTTGTTGAGTTAAAAATGCAGTGTGTGAATGAGCATTATCTTGATGAAAAAGAACTTTTTTTTTCTAAATGCGGTCGTTTTATCTTGATTTCTTCACTCAACCGATCCAATAATGCACAATAATATTCACTATTTATAGTTTTTCCTTTCTCAAGATAATCAATAAATATTATAACCCTTGCATCCCAAAATACTGTGGCCATTACTTTTCCTGCTGACTTAACAGTTTTCGCCTTCTTGGGACCACTTTTACCAGCTTCTATCCATTGTTTTGACTGTTCTTTGCATTCTGGGATGTAGTGATGGATCCATGTTTCATCAACAGTTATGAATCGGCACAAGAACTCTATTGGATTACGGAGGAGCTTTTAGCGATTGCATTCTGGGATGTAGTGATGGATCCATGTTTCATCAACAGTTATGAATCGGCACAAGAACTCTATTGGATTACGCTGATTATCAGCGTAATCCAATAGAGTTCTTGTGCCGATTCATAACTGTTGATGAAACATGGATCCATCACTACATCCCAGAATGCAATCGCTAAAAGCTCCTCGGAATTGGTCCAACGGACGATTTTTTAGGGCAAAGTCAACAAACGCGGCACCCATCTTGCGGATAGCTTTTTCAGGTGGAGTTCATCATGTAAAATACTCCCAACTTGTTTTCCGTGTATTTTAACAATATCAGCAAGTTCTCTGAGCTTTATTCGTCTATCTTTAGTCACTTCATTAAATATTTTTCTAATGTTTTCAATAGTAGTAGCAGTTTTCGGTCTTCCAGAGCGTTGTTCATCTTCCGTACTTGAACGACCCATTTTAAATTGTTGAACCTAGGATTTCACGGTGGAGTATGATGGTGCATTATCACCATGAACAGAATCCAATTCATCTTTGATTAATTGTGGCGTATAACCTTTCATATAAAAGTGTTTAATTACCGCACGAAACTCTTTATTTTCTATTTTTCAAAAATTATAAAACTTGTTTACTTCAATCACCTGTAACAAAGAAAATAATCATTAAATATTTCGGAAATTTTGACAGATGGCTTATAAAAGATTGCTTTTAAAAAACAAAAACAAAAAAAATTGCTAGTAAAACAGAAAATGTGCCAGGCCAGTTAGTTTTGCGGTCGCCCTCGTATATCAGTTTGTTATGTGAAGAGAAAATTTGGTTCGGCAAAGCCAACCTTATGTGACTTTCAATTGTTCTATATCGGCGTGCATAACTCCTTTATATGTTTTGCTGTAAACAAAATCATTATGCAACCGCTGCCAATGTCGCAGTTATTCGCTGTAGGGAAATGTATATGCATGAGTAGGAACAAAACCGGAAAAGGAATTTTGTTTGCCACATTTGCCTGCCGCATGCGTTTCCTTATATCGGCAGTTTGATGGGTTTGTTGCATAAACATGGTGGACTCTTTCCAAAAATCGTCGCATATGAAAGCTTCCGACTGTGGGGCTTTTGGCTCCTCCAACATGCATGCATTTACTTTTGCATATTTACATACCCAAGCATGGTCGTACTTTTGTATGGAATTTCTTTTTTTTTGGGAAATACGAAATGTAAACGTTGTGGATTTGCGTGTGTTTGTCACCTGTCAAATCCCAAGGATTTCACATGCACCAAATGTATGCATGGCATGAAAAAAAGCAGCAGCAAGAAATGTTGGGCAGAAAAAAATGCTGGCAGATTCAGATATCACAATGACGAAATACAAATGAACAATGACTCCGTTTAAGATGCACAACATAAATAACCTCAAAATGTAATTTCAAAACATCTTTTTTGTTTGTGCTTTTACAAAAATACATCTTGTCAAAATGTGTCTTGCCAGAGATGTTCGTTTACTTAGAAGCAAATCCAAAAATTCCATCACACATGTCATACTCGTATGCGGAAGATGAAGGAATATCAATCCTCCTGAAATTGCATTTGGATATCTGAAGATAGAAGCTAAGCGTGGAGCATATTTATGAGGATGCAATTTTGTAACCTAATCGTAGTGATGGCCAATGATCCCGTTAAAGAAAATGGTCACGAACCAATCTAAAAGGACGTTTCTTTATTGACCAAATTGAGGACTTTTCTTGAAATGCTTTTAATAGTTTTGAGTAATTAGAATAGTGTGTTCTCTGTCTTATGAATTGAATAATTATTGGTTGATCAGATTGAAAAGTAAAATCCAGTTTTGGAGTTACAAAAAAAAACAACAGATCATTGCTTAAACATGTTTAAGACCGTGGAACTTTTTTAAGAAGGTTTGCAGAAATACAGGATATCTTACGAGGGTTGCTATATATATTTCACTAAGTGTTGCCTGGCGCCATCTAACATTTCCATTGGAAAGTTTGTCATTTCTTAGCATAAACGTACTTAGATCGTTTTGACGTACGACCATCATTTCTGTTGTTTACAGTGACAGTGAAAAAATAAATTTGGCAAAAAATTAAATTAACTCGTGAACATTTTCCTGCGATCATTTTTCACAACTTTCGACGAGGATTATTACGACAAGAGTGCATCGATGAACTTAAATCTTTGTATGGCGATGAAGCACCAGCCTATAACACTGAGAAAAACTGGTTTAATGAATTCACTCGTGGCCGACGCTCGCTCAAAGACGAAGGTCGTCCAAAACCGGCCGTTGTTCCAGAGAACATTGATGCCGTGCGTGAACTAATAATGCAAGATCGTCACGTGACATACCGTGAGATAGAGGCATCCTTAGGCATTTTTTCCACCAGCATACATTCGATATTGCATGAACACCTGGCCATAAAAAAGGTTTGTTCTCGTTGGATCCCGCACAATTTGACATTCGCTCAAAAAAAGGCTCGTGTCGATTGGTGCAAAGAAATTTTGAAAAAATACGATCGCGGTGCTTTAAAAGACGTTTATAAGATCGTCATAGGTGACGAATCATGGATCTATGCGTATAAGCCCGAAATAAAAGAGCAATCGACCGTGTGGGTCTTCGAAGACAAGCCAAATCCAACGAAAGTTGTTCGTGGAAGAAGCACTTCGAAGCAAATGGTCGTCTGTTTCTTTGGCAAAACTGGTCATGTGGCGACTGTTCGTGTAAATTCAAAAAACGAACCTAAGAACCATGACAATGCCAGCTCTCACACATCGACTCAAACTAGCGCCTTTTTGACCGGCCTCAAGAAAAAACTTTCGTCGCCAGGTGATGCTGTTGAAGCGTTCAAAAACCATGTTTTGGAGGTGCCTCAATCGGAGTGGGAAAAGTGCTTCGACGTGAACGCTTCAACAGCATCTTCTGGCGACGAAAATCGTTGACCACGCATTTGTTCTTCATATGCGGGAATATAAAGAAGTCATCGGGTGCCAAGTCAGGGCTGTATGGCGGATGACCTATTAATTCGATGTTTTGGCCGGCCAAAAAGGCGCTGGTTTGAGCTGATGTGTGAGAGCTCGCATTGTCATGGTGCACAACGATTCTCTTCTCTTGTTCGTTTTTCGAATTTCTCCGAAGACATCAGGTAAACAAATTATGGTGAATTGACCGTCCTACGTTGCTCAAGCGGAACAGTCGCCACATGATCAGTTTTGCCGAAAAAACAGGCGACCATTTCCTTTGAAGTGCTTCTTCCACGAACAACTTTTGTTGGATTTGGCTCGTCTTCGAGACCCACACTGTCGTTTGCTGTTTTGTTTCGGGCTTATACGCATAGATCCATGAATCGTCCCCTGTGACGATCTTATAAACGTCTTTTGAAGCACCGCGATCGTATTTTTTCAAAACTTCTTTGCAACACTCGACACGGCCCTTTTTTTAAGCGATTTTCAAATTGTGCCGGATCCAGCGAGAACAAACCTTTTTTATGGACAGCAGTTATAGATCTGCTCAAGGCGCTCATAAAAGCTGTCGTAAGCATTAAAGCTCCCTCCCTTCCTTCCTTTGAAGCATATGCACATAATAGGCTAATGTAAAAATATTTTGCCTTAATTGTGGCTTGACGTCATCTCATAGGGTGAAACTGATGACAAGACCTCTTTGACCTCTTTCTTGTATACCCAGAAACCTTACTCAAATTCGTGTATGTCGTCAAAGAATCTGCACTATACGAGGGCGACCGCAAAACTAACTGGCCTGGCACATTTTCTGTTTTACTAGCAACTTTTTTTTTGTTTTTTAAAAGCAATCTTTTATAAGCCATCTGTCAACATTTCCGAAATATTTAATGATTATTTTCTTTGTTACAGGTGATTGAAGCAAACAAGTTTTATAATTTTTGAAAAATGGAAAATAAAGAGTTTCGTGCTGTAATTAAACACTTTTATATGAAAGGTTATACGCCACAATTAATCAAAGATGAATTGGATTCTGTTCATGGTGATAATGCACCATCATACTCCACCGTGAAAAATGGGTCGTTCAAGTACGGAGGATGAACAACGCTCTGGAAGACCGAAAACTGCTACTACTATTAAAAACATTAGAAAAATATTTAATGAAGTGACTAAAGATAGACGAATAAAGCTCAGAGAACTTGGTGATATTGTTAAAATACACGAAAAACAAGTTTGGAGTATTTTACATGATGAACTCCACATGAAAAAGCTATGCGCAAGATGGGTGCCGCTTTTGTTGACTTTGCCCCAAAAAATCGTCCGTTGGACCAATTCCGAGGAGCTTTTAGCGATTTATCAGCGTAATCCAAGAGAGTTCTGGCGCCGATTCATAACTGTTGTTGAAACATGGATCCATCACTACATCCCAGAATGCAAGGAACAGTCAAAACAATGGATAGAAGCTGGTAAAAGTGGTCCCAAGAAGGCGAAAACTGTTAAGTCAGCAGGAAAAGTAATGGCCACAGTATTTTGGGATGCAAGGGGTATAATATTTATTGATTATCTTGAGAAAGGAACAACTATAAATAGTGAATATTATTGTGCATTATTGGATCGGTTGAGTGAAGAAATCAAGATAAAACGACCGCATTTAGAAAAAAAAGTTCTTTTTCATCAAGATAATGCTCCTTCACACACTGCATTTTAACCTCAACCAAAACTGGCCGAATTACGATTTGAAATTGCTCCGCATCCACCATATGGTCCAGATTTAGCTCCTTCTGATTCTTGTTTCCAAATTTAAAAAAATTTCGCGGTGGCAAATAATTTTCGCCCAATAGCGAGGTTATTGCTGAAACTGTGGCATATTTTGAAGGTCTTGAAAAATGTTTAACTCGTTTGTTTTATTTCGGTCTTTTGCTTTTACACATTGAACAGGGATTAAACCGGCTCAAGACCTCTTGCTCCTATATTTAAATAGAAGACACGTTTTTAACAAAATGGCAAAGTGACATTGATTTTCGTGGCTGCACACTACTTTTATCATGATTTCGGGTCCGTGACAACCCTCTTCAGAAAGCCTTGCTGCAATTGTTGAAAGCAAAACCGAACTCTATAAGGCCAGGCTCTCCACAAACGAATGAGAACTACTGTTGTAAACCTTACTTTTCAAGTTTTCTTCACACAATCACCCACGAAAATACAACTCACTCTTGCCATCTCTAAAGAGACTCCACATCGAGAGCCATCAATAGATTTCTTTTACAACAACATGTGTGTGTGTGTTGTAAAAAGTTTGTTCAAAACTTGTCTTCTATTTAAATATAGGAGCAAGGGGTCTTGAGCCGGTTTAATCCCTGTTCAATGTCTTGAAAAATCTTATTTTTCGTATGGAATTAAAAAACTTGAAAAACGTTTGATGAAGTGTATTGAGTTGGAGGGAGATTATGTTGAAAAATAAATAATAATAATTCCAAAAAAACGGTTCTTTTTATGTTAGGCCAGTGACTTTTGCGGTCGCCCTCGTATGTGACTCAAAAAAATCATTCTATTCACATTGAGCTTAAGTCGGTCAGGGCCGTTTGATACCCTATACTACTATGTTATGCTGAAGACTTCGTCCCTATGTCCATTATTTGATCAAGATTAGGCAGAATATGTGGCTTTTAAATTCGTTTAAAATTTGCTTTAATTGTGTGCTTTCGTTTAATGCGAAGGACAATGTGGGGCAATAGGAATCAACCTGTCGATTTGTATTCAGTGTTTCTTTACTTTACAAAATGGATAGCGTACATTTTGTAAAGTAAAGAAACACAGAATACAAATCGACAAGCTATAATTCGCTTTACTTCGCACGAACGCGGAATAATTGTTTCCATTTTTTGCACAACAATTCGCCGGTTGTGTTAGTACAACGTGAATTTCGACGCCGATTCCCTGTCCGTCCGACACCAACTAAACAAACACTGCGGCGTTTAGCCACTTGCCTTAAGGAGACTAGGTTAACAATAGATCTTCCCAGAGCTGGCTCCAACCGAAGCAGCCGTTCTGGTAAGAGTATTGTTGCTGTTGGTTAAGCTGTCGAAGGGGAGCCCTGAACATCCACCAGAACACATACGAGGGCGGTTCTTAGCCTAGCACAAAAAGCGCGGTATAAACAGAAAAAAATTAATTGTTTTGGAAACTTCCATCTCTGCTATGAACACATGTTAAATTTTGTTTCGATCTGGCAACTCCTTCACATAGAAACAGGTGTTCACAAAAGACGCATCCGCGATTTTTTTACAATGGAAAAATTAGAAATGCGTGGTGTCATTGAATATTTACATAAAAAAGGTTTATCGGGACAAGAAATTCATAATGATATGGTGAATGTGTTAGGTGAAAGTGCGCCTTTACATGCAACAGTAAAAAATTGGGTTGCTGAATTTAAACGTGGTCGTACAAGCATTGAAGATGAACCACGTAGTGGACGTCCAAAAACAGCAACAACAACAGAAATTGTAGCCAGAGTGCATGATATGGTATTAAATGATCGACGAATAAAAGTGCGTGAAATAGCTAATATCATGGGCATCTCAAATGATCGAGTCCATTTAATTTTGCATGAAGAACTACAGATGAAAAAGCTTTCTGCAAGATGGGTGCCGC
Source organism: Hydrotaea diabolus (assembly GCA_963513945.1). Lineage (NCBI taxonomy): Eukaryota > Metazoa > Arthropoda > Insecta > Diptera > Muscidae > Hydrotaea > Hydrotaea diabolus. The sequence goes on along the minus strand of OY740717.1, from coordinate 133,991,620 downwards.
ACTTGTTAACAGTCGACCAAAAGCACATAAGAATGAACATTTCTCAAGCTTGTTTGGATCGTTTTCAGCGAAATAAAATGGATTTTAAGCGTCGTTTCATAACTGTTGATGAGACATGGATCCACCACTATACTCCAGAGACAGAAGAACAATCCAAACAATGGACTGAAGCTGGAGGAAGTGCCCCAAAGGCAAAAACAATTCAATCGGCTGGTAAGGTTGTGGCAACGGTTTTTTGGGACTTCAACGGTATTTTATTGATTGACTATCTGCAAAAGGGTAAAACAATAAATTCAGAGTACTATTGCAACCTTTTAGATCAATTAAATGTACAAATTCGAGAAAAACGTCCTGGCTTACAACACAAAAAATAACTTTTCATCAAGACAACGCACCAGCGCACAAGAGTGTTTTAACAATGGCTAAAATCAACGAATTAAAGTACGAGTTGCTTGACCACCCACCTTATTCTCCTGATTTAGCTCCCAGTGAATTTTACCTGTTCCCAAATCCCTTGCTGGCAAGCGTTTTACCTCAAATGAAGATGCTATTACAGTTGTAAACCACTATTTTAAAGACCTTGAGGAAAACTATTTTAATCAAGGGATAGAATTAGTAGATAAGCGTTGGACTAAGTGTATTGAAGTTTCAGGAGATTAAATTGAAAAATAAAAATATTTTTGAAAAACTAACTATTCTCTTTCATTGATAGGCTAAGAACTTTCCGAACCGCCCTCGTACCACGCAAATGGGCATTAGCCGGCGGTGCATGATTTAAAGGTCAAATCGTCTATAATCGTCGTGTTTCCGTTGACTGTTTGCGTTCCGTTGTAACCGGAGGTGAGTTCCCCTTTGACCTTTGACATCAGTTCCTACCGGGGTATAACATTTCCATGTTTACTTGGTACTGAAACTGGGAGTCAATTTAGTCACCAAACCGGACCGGTGATAACCGGGCCCCGTAATGGGAATAATGGGATCTTCTCAAGATTTCACCCAGTCATTAGGGGGAAGTGGTGACAAAGGGGGAAGTAGTGTCCATAAATCACGCTTCGAATCGGAACCGGCGGACTTGGCCTTAAGAGACACTGCCCGTCGCTTGGTAATGGTTCCTGTGAGATGGCGCACCATAGTGAATCATGTCAAACACACGGTGCGACGGCGCACACTGCTGCAGCCACAACCGATATTCCGAAAGAAGCATTTCCGGGTCACCTAATCTTTCGTTTTGATGATTTGCACTGGCCTGTCAAATTACCCGATTTAACCCTTTCAGACTTCTGTCGCCAGAAGTTTGAGCAAGAGTGATGCGAAATGCCATAAGACGAGCCAGTAGAGTTATCCACTCCGGCGACGGTACGAGTAATAAATTCCAATGTAATCAACAAACAAATTTCAAAAACGGAACCAAAGTTTTTTTTTACTAAAAAAAAAAGTACAGCAAAGGAATTAATTTTGCCCCACCTTGTATTATATAACATTAACTGAAAAATAAACAACAAAAGGTCAACTATACAAATACTCATATAGCCTAGCCGCTGATCATAATTAAATCACATTTATTGCTTAATTGTGTATTTATTCAGAGATAAGCCGTCCAGGAAACATTTGCCTCAAAAAATTCGTGGCAACCCTTGCTGTTGAAATCATGTATCCTCTAATTGCATTGTCTCAAGAGCCGGCTGAAAAAAGTCTGGAAATGCCATGAGTAAGTGATTGCTTCCGTGCAGAGCGTTTTGAAGATTGCAGTACTACTGCTTTAACTCTCTCGATGTTTTGTGGTGTTGCAATCCTTCTCTCAGTTCCCCTTCGTAATTATGACACATTCCCTGCAGTTCTCAATGATGTTACCCTATATACAATTGATTGTCGACCAGGAACACGCCCGCGTGAGGTAACAGCGAATAGTAAATAAAAAGCACGCTGCACTGCATTGAACGAGTGCGCATTTGAAAAATACGCTTCAGCACAAAATGACCTCCGCTCACGTGTCCAATGCATACAAATCTCCCGTCAGCCACTATAAGCCTCGCACACTCTCCACTATCTTCGACCAACAGTGCCGCCACAGCCTGCAGTGCAAAAAAGCACGCTCCACCCTGTATATTATAATTAAAAATTTGAATGTGATTATCTGTTTTAATACTGAATTCCACAAAAAAAAATCTACAAAAAGCATATCCGCATAATTTTCTTACTGCAATTAAATTAAGCAAACTGCGACTGCAGAATTTTTTTGTGGGCGATTATTTTTATTTCCAGAATATTTGATTACAAAGTCTGCATATTTCATGTATGCGGATGCTTATTTTCAACTATATTTTTTTTTAAATCTTATTAGTTGCGGAACGCCAGATCTGCATTTAATTCACTGCTTGCTGCAAGTGCGAGCTATTTATTTATTTAGCGACAGCAATAAAAGTGAGCTATGACTGCAACATACATGCAGGTCCCAGACACTGCAGAGACTACCTCGAACCCCCCTCTCACCCGTGTGAGACAACGACGATGGATGTTGCAAGTGAACAGTTTCGCAGTAAGTTCCCTGTGTGACAACAGCATCTACAACGACCACATCAAAGTCAGACAGATTTTCCCGGTGACTTATTTGCCGGCGTAAACATAAGCATGCACGTAAGTACGAGTACGAGTACTCGTATGTACGCACTATGCGTCCAACTCAACTATGCTGGATTTGAGAAATTGCAGCTTGTGTGGCCCGCTAAGCGGCCATAAATACTCGTCTACATATTTTTGCCGCACAGAATTTCGCAAAGATCGCAAACGAGAAATAGACTTTATGGTATTTAAATTCCTCTCAAAGATGTGGCGAGGAAAAAAATGGCAGCCAAGAAAGGATGAAAGGAAAGCATGGAGCTATTAATAAAAAAACCAGAAAAAGAAAAAGTAAAGCGTTTGTGTGTTGCACAACACATGCGAGTGCCGGCACCCAAGCAACCGCATACATTCTCACCTAAAGGACGCACCAGCACTCGCACTCCTTGCAGCCATAAAATTCAATTAACCAAAAGTAGGAGAAAAAACTCTGAGTGTTAGCAAGTATGTGAGACGCTGAAGCAGGGATTCCCAAATAGGGAGTCACGGGTTTGGCTATAATAAAGATTTGTCATGCCTCAGCAGCGCTTAACTTTAAGTGCCTCTTTAAACTAGTAAAGAACGCTGAAGTCGGGTGCGGCAGAGTATTTTATACCCTGCACTTCTGGATGTTCAGAAAAGCCAACTGTATACAGATTTTTGGAGAGCTCCCCCTTGGAGAGCTCTAAAATTGGTTAGACTTTACAATCTATGTCATATTTGAGTTTGTGAGGAAATTTCATTGTTTTTGGTATAATAGGTTGAACATACTTGTGGGAGCTACATAACCGATTTTCTCTAATGTCAACAGCGTCCGTCCTTAAGAAACTATGCCAAATTTCATAAAAATTGGATGAGCATATAGGTGGGAGCTTTATCTAAATCTGAACCGATTTTCTTAAATTTTAACAGCGTCTGTCCGTTGTAATAAAATTGACTTCTGCCATATTTCATAAAAATCGGACAACAGTTGCGAACTGTAGTTTGCTTACAAGACTTAGATGGACGGACGGTCGGACATCGTTAAATCGAGCAGCAGGTGATACTTAATGATGGGTCTAGCTCAAATATTTTTTTCGGTAGTTACAAACATTTGCCATGAAACTAACTTGTAATTCCCCGAACCACAGAGTGGTGCAGGGTGTTTAAATTGGGCCATTAATGACACCGCTCCAAAATCCTCACAAGTTAATATCTGAGGTACGGTTCATTGGTTATCTGACAATTACGTGTGGGTTTTCCGATCACCTCAGTTATTTTTTTATGGCCCAAAAAGTTTTAATTTTGCTGTGCTGTATCGTACGAAATAAGTAAAGAAATCGTACATACGAGTATTTAATTATTTTTGCGAAATTCCGTGATGACTTGTTTTACTTGAAATCGTATGAAGATTATTTTCGTAGAACATTTTAACATCCTATCTCTAAGTTTGTCGTGTCCTTAGGTCCTTTTTTTTGAGAACATTTTAAAAAGGACTTTTTAATGAGAGTTTCTCCCATTAAAAAGAAAAGATGAAATTTAAAAGAAAAGATGAAATTTAATTTCTCTCAAAAAATATTTATTTATTCATTAATTTCTGTTTTGTCCCCTTCAAAGTATTTTCCCTCAGCTAAAATAAACTTGGGCCAGCGCATTTTCCAATCCTCGTAGCAGGACTGCTATTTCTGGTATGGCCTTGAGCTCTCTCAGAAAGTTTAAAATTCACCTTTTCTATTGAACAGACCTCGCATATTTTGTATTTTGGCCAGTTAATGAAGACGAAAAATTGGTATAACCAATACTAGCATGTCCTTTTAGTCCTTCTTTCAAAGAATTTCAATAAAAATGGGCGAAAACTTTAGTTTTTCGGTTCAAAATTGTCCACTAAAGAACTACTTTTATTGTTTGAGTTGAAGCAGTATATCGATTGAAATCAAAGCAGTATCTTGTCATAAAAGAGTATCCTTTTCGTCCTTTTACAAAAATGTTCTGTTCTTGTTCTAAGGCACAGTTAAAGCATTTATCGATTTAAATCAAAGCAGTATCTTGTCATAAAAGAGTATCCTGTTCGTCCTTTTTCAAAAATGTTCTTACAAACTTTGCATAAAATTTGATTTTGTTCTAAGGCGACATATTCATCATTTTTCTTTGTTTTTTTAGTGAGTTAATTGCATCATTGAGGTCCATATTTTCAGATTGGAACCAAGAATATTTGCCATGCCTTTCTTTTGTTCCTCGCGATTCGTAACCCTGCTGATCTTCAAGCTACACTCGACAGACAATCTTGCCTTAATTTAGCATAGTGTTTTATGAAAGATCTTTGACTAAACCATATCGTTAGCATCATTATCGTTAATGCAAAAGAACGTAACTACACTTTTCGTCTTTTTACAGGAGAAGGTAAAAACCTTATAAAATCTGCAAAAATAATGTTTACGTAACCATTTTTATAAATACTGATTAAAACACTCAGACTTATCTATTTCTTAAATAAAAGTAATATTTTCATAGGTATTTAACGAATTATGTTAGTTACGTTCTTTTGATTTAAACTTTTCTTAAACAAAAAAACGTAACTACAATACATTTTATGATAAGGAAATAAAAATTTGTTTAAACTCAATTTATTTAGAGTTATTTAATATAATTTCAATGGTTTAACATTTTTCATTTTCATATACGGAAACAAAAAAAAAAACAAAAACAAAAATAATTTCGTATAATATTTGATTTCGTTTTAAACAAAGTATTAAACATAACATATATAAAAGTATTGATTTAGAAAACAGTAATATTACATAAAATTTATTAAACTTCATGTGGAATGGTATCATAAAAAAGATAACAATCTTCTGGAAGAAAAGGCTTAAGGTCCTGTAGATGCTGCCATTTATTTTTTGAAATTTTTATTCTCTCCAGATGTAATGGGCGAGGTAGAACGTCTGCTAGTTTTTTTTCTAATTCTTTGTGGAAGCTGTGCATATTCTTCTGTAATATTTGTTTTAAAATAAATAATTCCACTGGGATCGTATCGCAAAGCACGGATCATATTTACAGTGGGATCTCCACATTTTTTGCCTGTATACAAAAAAGTAATCAGAATATATAATTCTTTAGCAATATTATAGCATAACTTACCTGGTCGAATTGTTGAATATCGCTTAGGAACAGATTCATAGTCAAGAAAGTATCGATGATTTAAATGATGAACTTGAAACGGTGTAGGATTCCTTCTTGCATTGTGTATTAGGTCCACAAGTTGCGATGGTAAATTAATTTGCTTATCTTTTATTTTCCTTTCTATGAGAGAGTGGGTAGAGTCACATTCCATTTGTGTGTGTCCAACTACAAGATATTTGTGTTCGATTGTAAAATTTTTTTCCTCGCATAGAGACAACAGAGCATTTGACAATACAACATTTCTATTCTGATAGAGCAACCATCGGAGTAGATAATGATATGATTATCATTCGGAGAATAACTGCGTTTTTCAAATGGTTTATAATGCAAGTTGTAAAAGTGGATGCCACAAGGTTTCCTTCAGTTTCATCCCAAATATAATTGTCAGATTCGTGGGAAATGACGTTATAAATTGTCAAATTATGTACTTGTAGCTTCATTTTGTAGTACGAAGCACTAGCTTTTAGCTGTGGTACAAGTTTAACTGCTTGCATATCTATGCAAAACAGCAAACATAATCCAGACTTCGAATTTCCAATATCATTTTCCTTTTCAGTTTTCATAAGCTCAATCTCTTTTCGGTGTTCATAAAACTGATCTTGTGATATATTCTTCGCTTTATATTTTAAACACAAATCACACTGATCGTTCCTGGGCTTAAATAATGAGTAATTGCCTTTTTTGATTGTTTGCATGAAATTTGGATATGATACGGGAAAAATTCCATTTTCTTCGTTTGCTTTGCATTCCAGTAAATATAGATCAAAAATTTCTTTGAATGACTTGAAATCTGACTCGAAATATATTTTTTTTGTTTATTTTCGGCGATAATGTGAATCTATTTTTGGGATTTTTTCTAACCAGTTTTCCAAAAACTTAAGTCGTTTTTCATAGGTCACTTTTTGGACTCTTTCGTTTGCATTAAGTCGTGTCTGTCTTTTAGAGTTGCTTTGCATATCAGTCCATTTTCTTGCCATAGTTTCAGATATACCTAAAGTATTGAAAAACATTTGACTGCAGACTTGTTTCCGAGTTAAATTATGATTTAAGTAATACGATTTTGTATTACAACGTCGAGAGTCTTCTACGAAAATCCGTTTTCTTTCTGAATATTCAATAAGACCATTTAAATAAACTTTTTTCTGGTCCCAAGACATATGCCAGAAGAGATCAAATATCTCTTTTCGTTTCCGAAAAAGAGCAACAGTGCCGGAGTGTACTTTTTTTTGCAAAAATTTGAGATACATGCTTCCTTCATTGTTCTCGGCATTCTGTCTGTAACATTTCCTTTCGACAACCCTTGATATTTTTTGCCATGCATACGATTGTTTTTATTATGTTCTCTCAAATTTCTTACAGCTTTTTCCGAAGTAATATCACGACTTTCTAAATTGTTTTCCAACACATTTTCACTATGACAATTCATTTTACCTTTTTTACTTGCCGTCTCTTTATTCTCACTAACTGCAATAACTGTCCGCAAACAACTAAATTTGGTTAGCTTTTTTGAAGTAAACTCAAAACAAACTAGAAACAAAAAGCAGCCTACTTTGCAAAAAAAAAAAATCAATTTTGTATTTTGCATACATAAGTGTGTAGTTACGTTTCTTTGATTTATGAAATATATGCAGTTGTAGTTACGTTTTTTTGATTTTTCTTAATAAAATCTTTATTTTTGATCGTAGCAAGGCCATGGCTTTTGTTAAAACACGCCAAATGCAATCAAAAAAACCGTTTTCGAATTTTTGTTAGTTACGTTCTTTTGCATTTCTGCTAACGATATACAATTCAATTGCATTGGTCTATTATTTGTATATCCCACATACAATTTTAGGCGCTGTTGATCTAGAAGCCACAATAATAAACATAGCCTGATGAAATTTCACTATATCTCCGATAAATACGTTCCAGTTTTTCCTATTTGCCATGCAAACTTGCTAAAATTTAGCAATTTTAAATTATGGTTACATCTATTAGTAGGCTCGAAAAAGTCGCCCACGCCAACGTCGAAACGCGTCTACCAGACGGTGATGTGTTTGCTTTAACTTCGCTGGCTTGTTTTTCCTTCCCTCTAGGACAAACAACAACAAAACTGATCTTATTAGCTTGTAGAGTAATTCCTCTTTCATAAAAAGTACGAGGGCGACCGCAAAAGTAACAGGCCTAACATAAAAAAACCGGTTTTATTATTATTTATTTTTCAACATAATCTCCTTCCAACTCAATACACTTCATCAAACGTTTTTCAAGTTTTTTAATTCCATCCGAAAAATAAGATTTTTCAAGACCTTCAAAATATGCCTCAGTTTCAGCAATAACCTCGCTATTGGACGAAAATTATTTGCTACCGAGAATTTTTTTTAAATTTGGAAACAAGAAACAAGAATCAGAAGGAGCTAAATCTGGACTATATGGCGAATGCGGAGCAATTTCAAATCGTAATTCGGCCAGTTTTTGTTGAGTTAAAAATGCAGTTTGTGAAGGACATTATCTTGATGAAAAAGAACTTTTTTTTCTAAATGCGGTCGTTTTATCTTGATTTCTTCACTCAACCGATCCAATAATGCACAATAATATTCACTATTTATAGTTTCTCCTTTCTCAAGATAATCAATAAATATTATACCCCTTGCATACCAAAATACTGTGGCCATTACTTTTCCTACTGACTTAACAGTTTTCGCCTTCTTGGGACCACTTTTACCAGCTTCTATCGATTGTTTTGACTGTTCTTTGCATTCTGGGTTGTAGTGATGAATCCATGTTTCATCAACAGTTATGAATCGGCGCAAGAACTCTATTGGATTACGCTGATAAATCGCTAAAAGCTCCTCGGAATTGGTCCAACGGACGATTTTTTGGGGCAAAGTCAACAAACGCGGCACCCATCTTGCGGATAGCTTTTTCATGTGGAGTTCATCATGTAAAATACTCCAAACTTGTTTTTCGTGTATTTTAACAATATCAGCAAGTTCTCTGAGCTTTATTCGTCTATCTTAAGTCACCTCATTAAATATTTTTCTAATGTTTTCAATAGTAGTAGCAGTTTTCGGTCTTCCAGAGCGTTGTTCATCTTCCGTACTTGAACGACCCATTTTAAATTGTTGAACCCAGGATTTCACGGTGGAGTATGATGGTGCATTATCACCATGAAACGAATCCAATTCATCTTTGATTAATTGTGGCGTATAACCTTTCATATAAAAGTGTTTAACTAACGCACGAAACTCTTTATTTTCCATTTTTCAAAAATTATAAAACTTGTTTACTTCAATCACCTGTAACAAAGAAAATAATCATTAAATATTTCGGACATTTTGACAGATGGCTTATAAAAGATTGCTTTTAAAAAACAAAACAAAAAAAGTTGCTAGTAAACAGAAAATGTGCCAGGCCAGTTAGTATTGCGGTCGCCCTCGTAAGAACAAATGATCACAACAAATTAAAAAAACTTAAAAAATATCGGTCCATGTTTTCCTATAGCTTCCATTTGAGCTCCTGGCCCCTTTTTAACGTGTAATTTTGTCGATCTTGTACAACAAGGCATAGTGTGCATTGGGATTATATCGGTCTAAAATGTGTCTTCCCAATTTAAGTTTTTGCCACTCCGTCGTAAAATTTAACCATCATTTGTTCCACTTAACAAATGTTCGTGAAAATGACAACCGAATTCGAAGAGAACCCAAAACCAACAATCAAAACATGAAAAATTCAGTCACCTTAATGAGATAGGGTTACCGCTACTTTGTCTCTTCAACAGATAGTGTGAGTTCCTTCTACTTAAAGTTGCCATGTACCCTATTGACATTCAGTGGTAGCGTTAGAATACATGGCTTGTACGTACAACCACCACCATTCGGTTGGAAAGAAATTCGATTGTGGCAACAAATCTGTTCTTTGTGTGTCCGACATTCAATTCTATTTTAGGTTCTCAATTTAATTTGAGCTTTACGAGTACTACTTAAACGTACGCTAGCATCTTGTTCTGTCCATTCCAAAATAATAATCCCTTCTATAAATAACATTTCCCAGGAATCATTTTCAATCTCGTTTTATTTCATTTAGCTACTTTTAGGAGCTTCCAAAGACTATTCCCGCTTCTTCTCGATTTGTTCACTTAAAGTGATTTAGCGAGAAAGGAAACAATAACGCAAAAGTAAAAAAAATATTTTTTCTTGAGATGTATAAGACCATTTCCCGAGAAAAAGAAAACTCCAGATGATATAAATTCCTTTTGTTTTATAATAGGGTGAGCATCTAAAAAGATGAACTACGAGGGCGGTTCGGAAAGTTCTTAGCCTATCAATGAAAGAGAGTAGTTAGTTTTTCAAAAATATTTTTATTTTTCAATATAATCTCCTGAAACTTCAATACACTTAGTCCAACGCTTATCTAGCAATTCTATCCCTTGATTAAAATAGTTTTCCTCAAGGTCTTCAAAATAGTGGTTTACAACTGTAATTGCATCTTCATTTGAGGTAAAACGCTTGACAGCAAGCAATTTTTTTAGATTTGGGAACAAGTAAAAATCACTGGGAGCTAAATCAGGAGAATAAGGTGGGTGGTCAAGCAACTCGTACTGTAATTCGTTAATTTTTGCCATTGTTAAAACACTCTTGTGCGCTGGTGCGTTGTCTTGATGAAAAGTTATTTTTTTGTGTTGTAAGCCAGGACGTTTATCTCGAATTTCTACATTTAATTGATCTAAAAGGTTGCAATAGTACTCTGAATTTATTGTTTTACCCTTTTGCAGATAGTCAATCAATAAAATACCTTTGAAGTCCCAAAAAACCGTTGCCATAACCTTACCAGCCGATAGAATTGTTTTTGCCTTCTTTGAGGCACTTCCTCCAGCTTCAGTCCATTGTTTGGATTGTTCTTTTGTCTCTGGAGTATAGAGGTGGATCCATGTCTCATCAACTGTTATGAAACGACGCTTAAAATCCATTTTATTTCGCTGAAAACGATCCAAACAAGCTTGAGAAATGTTCATTCTTATGCGTTTTTGGTCGACTGTTAACAAGTCCGGCACCCATCTTGCAGAAAGCTTTTTCATCTGTAGTTCTTCATGCAAAATTAAATGGACTCGATCATCTGAGATGCCCATGATATTAGCTATTTCACGCACTCTTATTCGTCGATCATTTAAAACCATATCATGCACTTTGGCTACAATTTCTGTTGTTGTTGCTGTTTTTGGACGTCCAAAAACCCAATTTTTTACTTGTTGCATATGAAGGAGCACTTTCACCTAACACATTCACCATATCATTATGAATTTCTTGTCCCGATAAACCTTTTTTATGTAAATATTTAATGACACCACGCATTTCTAATTTTTCCATTGTAAAAAATCGCGGATGCGTCTTTTGTGAACACCTGTTTCTATATGAAGGAGTTGCCAGATCGAAACAAAATTTAGCAGAGATGGAAGTATCCAAAACACTTAACTTTTTTTTCTGTTTATACCGCGCTTTTTGTGCAAGACTAAGAAGTTTCCGAACCGACCTCGTATTTTTCAACAAAGCCTTTCACTTAACCTTGCTTTTTAAAACATACTTGAGTGAAAGTCCAGCACTGTAGGCCATCACTTAGCATTTAGTCTTACAACGAAAGGAGCTGCTGCTGCAAAATATCGTTTACTCTTAACCGAGTTTTGAACCTGACTTTTGTGGGTAGTGGTCGATCATACACCTAAAACGCCATAGATGGTCTAATTTCATTTATCTGTTTTATATAAACTTTGTACTCCTTAAATTACCATAGAGCATGCGTTCTCAGAGAAGTCCTTGCCACCTGGCCAAAACGAACGTTGGGAATCTCTGCTCTAAAGAAAACAGAGTGAAAAATGAAATGAAATTGCACCTTTTAACAAACTTATTGGTTAAAACAAACCAATTAGTTTCATGTTGCTCGAGTACGAGTTAAAAACAGGTGAAGTCGAGTATTGTCAGTGGATGCTGTTCACATGCTCATCTACACCCTACTTGAAATGAGCAGTGCCCTAGTGATGTGTGTAAGGTATTTTTTCGACACTTTCATAGGTTTCAATTGTACCGTGGTCAGGCCAATGAATTTAAAGGACCTCAAATTCATTTCTACACATAGAGCAAATTAGATTAAAATCGATTGGAAGTACAATGATTCGGTTGCAAAAGAGTAATTTTGGTTGCAATAACCAAATGTTTATAATCGTATGCGCAATCGATATTCGGTTCGAAATACCACTAGATGATAAATATAATCATCGTACTGTACTCACAACTTATTGATCAGTCATACCAATGAAAAGCGAAAAGGTACTTAGTTGCCACAAGTGTTGGTTGTGGCAACCAATAGTCTTGCCAACATTTTGTTGTTTTAAGCAATTATTGGTGATGATAACGGAAACTTCATTTGTCAAATGGTATTTTTTGTGTTGAATAGGTGTTTTTAAAACAAAAAATAATTCTAAAGGGTATTCCATCTGGAGGTATTTTTTCAGAACATAAAAAATAAAAAAAATTTGAAAAAACAGACTTTCTGTTGCAATCACCAACATCCGATAGTGGTGATGGTTATATGGTTCTTATAACAAACATATTGTTGCTACAATAGTATTCCAGTACTCACAGCCAACAAGTCAGCTACCGAATTTAGTTAAACTGATGGTTGCCACTGGTGGTTATGCCAACCAACCAATTTAAAATTTCATGATACTTTGGACCAATAATTGTTTGTGACAACAGATAAGTTTATTATGACACAAGATAAGTTTGTAGCAAGTTTAAGTTAAGTTTATCCTTTATCCCCACATCAGAATATAATCTATATAATACATTTATCGGTTTTAATTTCTACCAAATATATATTTAAAACACAAACACACAAAAAAGCTTTTTATCTTCCACTGTGTATTTTTCTATTTCCGGTAGTCTAAAAACGTATAAAACCTGTAAACTATTTTTTTTTAAATTTTTAAAATTTTTTGTAAATTCCACTACCTTAAGCGCTCGAACCAAGGATTTCAGCCTGTCGTTTTGACAAACATAAATCGCGAACTAGATCGCAGAAATCTGCATTTGAAACAAAATGTCACTTCGTTGTAGATTTGGATGGAAGGTACTCTTCTTCCACCAAATATTTTTCAGCTTCAAAACCACATACGAGGGCGGCCGAAAAGTAACTGGCCTTACACAAAAAGAACCGTTTTTTTTGGAATTATTATTATTTATTTTTCAACATAATCTCCTTCCAACTCAATACACTTCATCAAACGTTTTTCAAGTTTTTTAATTCCATCCGAAAAATAAGATTTTTCAAGACCTTCAAAATATGCCGAGAATTTTTTTTAAATTTGGAAACAAGAAATAATCAGAAGGAGCTAAATCTGGACTATATGGACTGGCCAGTTTTTTTGAGTTAAAAATGCAGTGTGTGAAGGAGCATTATCTTGATGAAAAAGAACTTTTTTTTTCTAAATGCGGTCGTTTTATCTTGATTTCTTCACTCAACCTATCCAATAATGCACAATAATAATCACTATTTATAGTTTTTCATTCTCAAGATAATCAATAAATATTATACCCCTTGCATCCCAAAATACTGTGGCCATTACTTTTCCTGCTGACTTAACAGTTTTCGCCTTCTTGGGACCACTTTTACCAGCTTCATCCATTTTGTTCTTTGCATTCTGGGATGTAGTGATGCATCCATGTTTCATCAACAGTTATGAATCGGCTCAAGAACTCTATTAGATTACGCTGATAAATCGCTAAAAGCTTCTCGGAATTGGTCCAACGGACGATTTTTTTGGAGCAAAGTCAACAAACGCGGCACCCATCTTGCGGATAGCTTTTTCATGTGGAGTTCATCATGTAAAATACCCCAAACTTGTTTTTCGTGTATTTTAACAGTATCAGCAAGTTCTCTGAGCTTTATTCGTCTATCTTTAGTCACTTCATAAAATATTTTTCTAATGTTTTCAATAGTAGTAGCAGTTTTCGGTCTTCCAGAGCGTTGTTCATCTTCCGTACTTGAACGACCCATTTTAAATTGTTGAACCCAGGATTTCACGGTGGAGTATGATGGTGCATTATCACCATGAAACGAATCCAATTCATCTTTGATTAATTGTGGCGTATAACCTTTCATATAAAAGTGTTTAACTAACGCACGAAACTCTTTATTTTCCATTTTTCAAAAATTATAAAACTTGTTTACTTCAATCACCTGTAACAAAGAAAATAATCATTAAATATTTCGGAAATTTTGACAGATGGCTTATAAAAGATTGCTTTTAAAAAACAAAACAAAAAAAGTTGCTAGTAAACAGAAAATGTGCCAGGCCAGTTAGTTTTACGGTCGCCCTCGTGCGCTCGTTGTAGCAACTTTATCATTACCAGATTCGTAAGAACAGAACGCTTTCTTTATTATTCAGTTCAAAAATTGTTCGTTTCCCTTTGAAAATACTGTGTAAAATCGCATCCAAAGTTAAAAAATTTGAAAAAATGAGTTTACAGGAAAAATACACAGATTTTTTTCAGACTGATTTTAAAAGTGAAACTGCGGCCTTTCGAATGGCCGCAGTTTCTTTTTTCCAAATCAGCAGAAAAATCGGTTGATATTCCACCAAGTTACTGGCATATGAGTGCGTAAGATCCGAAAACCCGGTTTTTTACTCGTAGCTCTAGATTTTGGAGGTGTTTGGAAAATTTCAAAACCGGCTTCTTGTTGTACTCAGCAAGATTTACAAGAAAAATAATAACATTTCCTAGGTATTTTTTCTCTGCCACACTGTGTTATGATACAAAAGCCAACTAAACAGGGTTTGATCACTACAAAGAACTGATCTGTTACAACTAACAAATTTTTCAAACCAAAGTAAGAGTAGAAACACAACAATGCGGCTGCGGTAGCGGTTGTCAAATATACTCGTATATGGAAAATTGAGAGGCAAAACCGCACTAAAAAACCGCACTGAATTAATTCTATTTCAATTTTCTCTGCGGTTTTTCTTGCGCTCTCAATTTTTGCTACTGCTTCTCTCTCAATGTGTTTCCATATTTTCATGTATGGGCTAATAGTTGTTGTGCATATTTACAGTAAGAAGAAGAAATCATAAATTTTAAAAGTTAATAATATGGACCAAAATAAGAAAATTATAATAAAATACAAATTATTTTGATTGTTCATGCAATTTACAATTGAAAATTTTAAAATAATACTTGTTTAGTTTGCAAATAAATTTATTGTATTTTTTTCAAAATCACTCAAGGCCAAATATAAAATAAAAACAGCTGAAAAATGACAACAAAAACCGTCGCCGCACCCGTCGTCATTTAATTTACATTTTCTTGCCGCACCGGTTTCCGTCGCCGCAGCCTCAGTGTTCTGTTTCTACTCTAACCTATAGATCACAATTAATTGGTTGGTTGCCATAACCGCCAGTTGTCGCAACAAAAGTTAAACTGAATTCGGTTGGTAAAACTGTTAGTGATTGTTGCCTGGCGCCATCTGACATTTCCATTGGAAAGTTTGACAATTTCTAGCATAACATACTCAGAACGTTTTGACGTACGACCATCATATGTATGTGTTGTTTACGGTGACGTGAAAAAAATAAATTTGGCAAAAAAAAAATTAACTGGTGAACATTTTCATGCGATCATTTTTCACAACTTTCGACGTGGATTGTCACGAGAAGAGTGCATCGATTAACTTAAATCTTTGTATGACGATGAAGCACCAGCACAGTGAAAAACGGGTTTAATGAATTCAATCGTGGCCGACGTTCGCTCAAACACGAAGTTCGTGAAGGTCGTCCAAAAACGGCCGTTGTGCCAGAAAACATTGATGCCGTGCGTAAACTGATAATGCAAGATCGTCATGTGACGTACCGTGAGATTGAGGCATCCTTGGGCTTTTATTCCGCCAGCATAAATTCAATATTGCATGAACACCTGACCGTAAAAAGGGGTCGGTTCTCCTTGGATCCCGCACAATTTGACAATCGTGGCGATTGGTGCAAAGAAATTTTGAAAAAAATACGATCGCGTTGCTTCAAACGACATTTACATGCAGAGAAAATACATGGTTGCTATATGGTCACGGCAACAAAAGTATAATAGTAAAAGTATGGTCGTCGCAACCATAGTATTGTTTTTTGAATTTAATTTTGACAATAGTATGATTGCGGCAATATTAATATTGTTGAAATGTAACAATAGTATTGTTGCAAAATTAAAAAATGAAAATATGGTTGTAGCAACAATATAAATATGGTTGGTGGAACAAAAGTATTGTTTTCATGGGTTTTATGTTAACAATAACATGATTACGGCGATCATACCGGCAAAATTGTATTTTTTTAATTTGACAATGTTATTTTTACGAATCTTACGCAGTAACAGTAAAAATAATTTAATTTTTTCGAAACAAACTACGAATATATTTTAAATAAATAAATTTTTTTACTGTTTAATAAATCACTCCTATTATTACATAACTTAATAAAATTCTCTATTGTTAAATAACAACTTAACACAATCTTTACAAAAAATTTTGGGGACCATAGTATGATTGTGTGTAAGTCATACTATGGTTGTGAGGATCATACTATGATGGTTGTACGTTAAACATACTATGGTTATGAGGATCATAATATGGTTGTGGATATCATAGTATGGTTGAATGTGAATAAAAATATGGTTGTGGGGATCATAGTATGGTTGAATGTGAATAAAAATATGGTTGTGGGGATCATAGTATGGTTGTGTGTGAATAATTCTATTTTTGTGAGGACCATATTACCAACAATAGTATGATGCTCTTCGAATATTGTTATCCCAACCATACTTTTTTTCTGCGTGTATAAGATCGTCACAGGTGAAGATTCATGAATCTGTGCGTATGGACCCGCAACAAAACACCAATCGACCGTGTGGGTCTTCGAAGACGAGCCAAATCCAACGAAAATTGTTCGTGGAAGAAGCACTTCGAAGCAAATGGTCGCCTGTTACTTCGGCCAAACTGGTCATGTGGTGCCTATTCCATTTGAGCAACGTAGCACGGTTGTTTGTCTGAAGTTGTTTGCCTGCAGTCATCGGAGAAATTTGAAAAACGAACAAGAGAAGACGAATCATAGTGCGCAATGGCAATGCAAGCTCTCACACATCGGCTCAAACCAGGGCCTTTTTGACCGCCCAAAACGTCGATTTCAGGGGTCATCCGCCGTACAGCCCTGACTAGGCACCCAATGACTTCGTTTTATTCCCGCACATCAAGAAAAAAATGCTTGGTCATCGATTTTCGTCGCCCGAAGATGCTGTTGAAGCGTTCAAGAACCATATTTTGTAGGTGTCTCAATCGGAGTGAAAAAAGTGCTTCGACAATTGGTTTGAGAGCATGCAAAATTGTATAAATCATAATGGAGAATGCTTTGAAAAACTGTAAAACCATTTTCGGTGATAAATATTCGTATTTTCATTATAAGGCCAGAAATGTATATAGCAGCGCTCGTAGCAGCCACAAAGTTAACCAGATGCAGCTCAAATTTTGCATGGAGCGTTGTAAAGCGACCAACAATTAACTCTGGTGAAATTGCACCATGTAGATCCATATATGTGACGCGCAAAATAGAAAGGGACCTAAGGGTAAAACCCAGTTTTGTTCAGGAGAGCCATTTTAAAGATTTAAATACGTGTATCTTTGGTGTACCATCACTTTCATAAAACGCGCATATCTCTGGGAGGGAACACTTTGGGGCATGGGATCGGTCTCATTCGATGCACAGATGTAGTCCACATCAAAAAAAAGTGAAAATTGATTTTTTTTACCCTTAGGTCCCTTTCTCTATGCGCTGTCACATATAAGATATTCTCCGAGAAAAGGGTTCTAGTGTGTCAAAAAACGGGTTTGGATTTGAGAGTGGATTCTGGTAATTAAAATGGTATTAAGTGAGTTAGATTTCTGATAAAAAAAATATATTTACCCCATAAAAACGTACAAAACGAACTTGGGAAAATCGATAAAAATGGGAAAAACGTTAAAATTTTACTTTTTTTGGTTTAAAATTGTTTTTTCCCCGTCAGTCGTTAAATTTTGTTGCAGTTTGGACTTTTTTTCGGTGTTCGTGATCTGGTACTTCGATTTTCTTCCGTTTGACAATTTCAGTTTTTTTCTTTTTTCGGCGCTTTGACTTCAGCTTTATTTTTCTCGTTATTCGGTGCTTCGATTTGTTTTCTTGCTGGCAAGTTCAGATTTATTTTTGGATTTTTTTTCGCTTTGGCTTCACTCGGTTTAGGAGCAACAAGATCCCGTTGCTGTAAATCAGTACATAAGACCCTGACATTCTCATACAAATACCATTTGCGAGCTAACGATAAAAAGCTTGGTGCATTGAACGGAGGTAATTCGTTGGGTAGCAACAATAGCAAAGGTATTGTCACACTAAAAGCGAAAAAAATACGTCACCACATACACGCAGAAAAAAAGTGTGGTTGTAGTGACAATATTCGAAGAGGATAATACTATTGTTGGGTATATGGTTGTGGTACAACAAAATTATGATCCTCACAACAATAGTATGATTCAAATACAACCATACTATGATCCTCACAACAATAGTATGATTCACACTTAACCATACTATGATCTCCATAACAATAGTATGATCCTCACAACCATAGTATGTTTCATATACAACCATAGTATGATCCTCACAACCATAGTATGATTCACACGCAACCATGTTACTATGATCCCCATTACAATTTTACTATGATCCCCAATATAATTTATTAGAATTTGTTTCGACAATAGATTTGATCCCCATATTTTTTATTATAATTGGTTTAAGTTGACAACATTAGATTTGAATTATGTAAATTATTCAAAAATACATTAAATTCAAAATAATAGGAGTGATTTATTTCACAGTAGAAAAAATAAGTTAAACAAAGCCAAAGCAGCTTGTTTAAAAAAATTGTATTTCGATAAAAAAAAGTACTATTATTGCATTAGATCCGTACTAATAACATTTGTTCTTAAAAGCATATTTAAATGAAGAAAAATTACAATCATACAGTATGATTGCCGTTATCATATTATTGTTAACATAAAAAGCAAAACACAATACTTTTGTCGCACCAACCATATTTATATTGTTGCTATAACCATATTTACACTTTTAAATTTACTATTGTTACATTTCAACAATATTAATATTGCAGCAATTATAATATTGTCAAAAATAAATTCAGGTAACAATGCTATGGTTGCGACGAACATACTTTTATTGCGGAGAACATATTATTATTGCCGTGACCATGTAGTAACCATGTTTTTTCTCTGCGTGTAGGCCTGACGTCACCAAAGTCGGACCCAATCTTAACTAACCATATCAAATCGCCCAGGTGAAGGTGCGTTCGCAGTAATAATGCGTTATGAAACTTTAAATGCATTTTTCTCAAAACTTTATTTTCACACACTAGGTCCCTTTTCTCGAAGAAGGTCACATATGCGTAAAGCCTCCACCAAAGGTTATTTCGGATTGCAGAACGTACAACTCGAAAAGTCACATATATGACAGCGCATAGTGAAAGGGACCTAAGGGTAAAAAATCATTTTTTTTTTGATGTGGACAACATCTGAGCATCGGATGAGACCGATCCCATGCCCCAAAAGTGTTCCCTCCCAGAGATATGCGCGTTTTATGAAAGTGAAGTCGACGATTCTTCACCAAAGATACACGTATTTAAATCTTTAAAGTGGCTCTCCTGAACAAAACTGGTTTTTACTCTTAGGTTCCTTTCTTTTTTGCGCGTCACATATATAATTCCTTCCAAATTTCACGCAGAACCTTACTAGCGAACAATACCCATCTCTGGTGAAGTTGGACCATATCGGTCTGTATTTTTTAATAGCTCCCGCACAAAGGTCCCTCCCGAGTTGATTTCCTGCCGCTTGAAAGTCATAATAGTAAATTCAACCAATCTAAAGCTTCTTTCAGAGCCGCGGAAACTTCTATATAACAGAGATGTGAAGGGTTCCTAATGGTCGGCCTCGCTCGACTTTTGCCTTGTTAATTTTGTTTTTGAAATTTTTAAAAATAAATACAAAAATCTGGAAGTTTACAAATGATTTTTATTCGGGCACGCTTTATAAATTTATAACAATTTCAGTTTCTTTAGATACGGTCAAGCTACCTCCACAGTTTTCAGATTAGGAATGCTGTCATCTCCCCGGAGATGGTTACAAAGTATAGCTTACGTAGTTGTAACGTTAAGATTAGCTACAGGTTTTTGTCTAAAATCTGTCATATTATTAAGACAAAGTCTAACTAAAGTGACAGGATCGTCTTTTTATTTCAAAGCGATTAAGATATAAGCAGTTTTTCATATCCAAATCCCAATAAACGCTTAACTGAATCTCTCAACAAGTTTATCATGCCTGCACACTATCTATAGAATATACCGTAGCGTACCGTGGTATTCATTCACCACACCAATTATTGAACACCATCTGCGAGCCAAGAGTTAAACTTCAATTTCCATCATACAGCATATTTGTGACCTTTCATTTTCTCCATTTTTCCTTCTCCTCTGGTGCAGCTCATCTTTGAGAAATGCATGAGGTGGCCATTTACCGAACGGCGTGTATCGTTATTTTGCATATGATGGAGTTGTTCCCTTGCTTCCTGGCATCACTGGCTTCCTTGCTCGCCGACATCGGTGCTGATGATGATGATGATGTCGATGATGTCGACGATGACGACGAGGTTGCGATGTGTAAAGGGGTCTCTCTATTAGTAGTCGTTTTGTGCAGTTGAAGTGGGTACTTGTACTTTTAGGGGTTTGCAATTTAATCAATTTTCCTCCGACTATAAAGCAATATCGTATGAGGTGTAGAGAACAGAGGGAAGTCAAAGAAACGAAGAAAGATAATCAAATTAAAATCGCACATAGGGTGTTTTAAAACTAACAACCCTCCGTAGATTAGGAGCTGAGATGTGGAAAAGCGATTTAATATTTAAGGAGAAACAATATTAGTTCTTACTAGGCTGTATTGGGCTAGCCCAATTTCATACTAACAATTACAGAGTGATTAAAAATCGAACTTTCCGAATAAGAGTGGGATGACACCAATTGCAATTGAAGGTTGACATTATCCAAAACAAAACCTTCAAGGGTGTTTTTTAGTTCAGTGCGAATTTTTTTTTTTACACTCATTTGAAGTTGGTGTTTTTGTGTAACAAGAAAAGATCATTGAAAATTTGATAAAAATAATGCTTATTTATTTTTTTATCCTGGAAAGTTGTGGTACTCGTTTCTTACTGTTTTTGAGGTCGAGGAATTCATTTTTGTTACATATTTTTACCTAAAACTCGCGCTAGATGGCGCTGTCATACGAAAGGTTCTATTTCTAGTAGATTTTCATAGAAAACACGGTGTATTGCAGTAATTACACCTAATCCTGTTTTTACACGGTCTTTTTTTACACTATTTTGAAATAACACGGTCGACAGAAATAAACTTATCCTGCTTTTACACGTTTTTCTTAATAGCAGGAAAACACTTATCCTGTTTTTACACGTTTTTTTAGACGGAAATAAAATCTATTTTGAATTTAACTGTGATTTTATCTACATATGCATAGTTTTTTCTCTCTTCAGCATTGCCAGTTAATAATGAAGTTTTGCCACTGTTTCCACAAGGAACTGCCATTCAAATATTATTTTTCCGTATATTTTTTAAATATGGCAACACAATGTGATTTTGACATTTCATTGCAAACTATACCGATAGTTAGGGGAGCTGTGAAATTTCAATCAGATCTACAATCCTGTATGGCTCGATACAAGGAACTGTACAAAGAACTCTCCAAAGTAGGATCGCAACGTACTATAACTGAATTTGCTATTAAAATAAATAAACCTGTGCCTGAAACAAGTTCTGATATGCAGTTACCAATGAACGCAGTTGAAGATGTGGACGTACAACTGAACAATTCTACTGACGAAACAGATATTGCTCCAACGCAGCAGAAAAGAATGCGCTTACATTCAGAAACTAATACCGAATAGAATTTACCCTTATACCATTTTTTATATTTCTATACAACTTTTTTATGTTCCTTGCATAGGAGATTTTTTTGTTTTTAAATTGGATTTTTATTGCTTAAAAACTTTAAAATGATTTTATTTTTTAAGTTCCTTTATATAAAATTAGTTCCTTTATATAATACGTGAAATAAAATGGGCATGGTATACTGAAGAATAAAATTTATGTTTATTTTACCGAATTATGTATTAATTTTCGTAGGCTTTCTTGGGTTGCTGAACCAATCTAACATTTTTCCATTAAGTAGTGTCTTTATTTACACGATTTTTTTTTACACGATATTTTCTGGAACACATGTACCGTGCAAAAACAGGATTAGGTGTACTGCATATGTGACAGCGCATAGAGAAAGGGACCTTAGGGTAAAAAAAATCAATTTTAATTTTTATCTTTTTTTGATGTGGACAACACTTGAGCGTCGAATGAGACCGATCCCATGCCTCAAAAGTGTTCCCCTCCAGAGATATGCGCGTTTTATGAAAGTGAAATCGACATTGAACACACTCATTTCAATAGTAGAACTGAACATACCCCGTTAATGTCATATGGGTTTTGAAAGCTAACCTTAATAGCGTTAGTCTGTAACGGGATTTTAAAATTGTTTCAACTTTCTTCATGGAGTGGTCAGATAATGAGAACCGTATCGCTGTAATAGCGCTTTTCAAGTGTGAAATAAAAAAGCGATATTTTCAAAACGCTCCGGCCACTAGGGATTAGCCGCATGTTCGTCCAGCGATGCATAAAACTGTTTGAGGAGACTGGAGATGTAAAATACCGCCACCAGTCGGGCCGCCCACGCTCTGTTCGAACACCGCATGTCATTAAAGCCGTTAAATCATGAATTCACAGAAATACGCTCCGAAAACAGAAAATCATGGCCCGTGAGATGAATATCACGCAAAAGTCCATGAGTCGAATCATTAAAAAAGACTTGGGACTGGGGCTTTCAAACGACGTACCGGACAATTATTGACTGCAGCTTTAAAAAAAAAGGGATTGGAAAATGCAAGCGTCTTTTGGTGAAGCACGCTGATAACTTGAACAAAAAAATTTTGTTCACCGATGAAAAAAATTTTACCGTTCAGGAAAAAATTTATTAAGTAAAATGATAGAGAGTATGCGCGGTCATCTAAGGAAGCATCTGAACTGATCCCAAGGGTGGGAAAGGGTCATCACCCAGCTTTGGTCATGGTTTGGTGGAGTGTTTCTTACGATGGGGTCTCTTACTGACCTGCATTTCTGCGAACAAGGAGTCAAAACATCGGTCAAAGTCTACCAAGAAACCGTTTTGGAAGCTGTTGTGAAGCCTCTTAACAATTCCCTGTTCCAAAACCAGCCATAGACTTTCCAGCAGGATTCTGCGCCGGCCCATAAGGCTAAAACGTCCCAGGCCTGGCTTCGAAACAATTTACCAGCGTTCATTTCCTCTGAAGAATGGCCCTCAGGCAGTCCAGATTTGAACCCATAGGATTACACATTGTGAACGGCTTTAGAGGACAAGGTTTGTCACAAAAGAACCCCAACATTGGATCTCCTAAGACTGCTTTTGTTCGAGCTGTGGCCAATTTTTCCATGGACGAGGTTCGTGCAGCTATTGACGATTGGCCAGTGCGACTTAAGGTGTGTGTAAAGGCAAAAGGCGGACATTTCGAATAAGTAGATTCTTTTTGGATACAATATACATCAATAAATACGAGTATATTAAAAAATGTTTGGTCCAAAAATATTTAGTACTGTTTATTTTACTGCATAAAACGTGTGTAACAGTATTTATGTCTCTACTAAGTATTAGTAGGTTAGGGATAAATTAAGTTAAAATTAAAATAAATATCTTCAAAACGGTTTTTTGAAATTTTTTATTTAAAACTTGAATTTTGTATCCATTTATTTTTAATAACTAAGAAGAAAAAGTACTATTCTTTCCAATGTATATTCGGATTTATCACTTATTGTGTTATAATATTAATTATTTGAATAGAATTGAATAATATGTTCCCTGCAATTAAAATATGTTCGTCGCAACTAGTGTATTGTTTTTTGAGTTTAATGTTGACAGCGGAATGATAGAGGCATTATTGATATTGTTGAAATGTAATAATAGTTTTATTTGAAAATAAAAAAACAACATATTATTGGTTTAAGGTTTTATTCTAACAATAATATGTTTACTGCAATCATACCGTTTGATTGTAATTTTTATAAATTTGAATATAACTTTTAAAACAATGTTACTGTTACGAATCTAACGCATTACGATTTCTTTTTTCTATAAATTTAGGGGTTTCAAAACAAACTGTTTTGGATTTGTATAGCTGAAATATTTTAAATAAATCAAATCGGATGTAATAGAGGCTTTTAAAGTCGTATGTTCTAAAGTCGGGAAAAACCTATGTATGCTATCAAAATATGAACCGATAGGATTCGTTCTTGGTCCAAACCCCAACAGAGTTTCAGCGTAATTTATTATTGCGACCTGTACTTTGATTGCAACGGTGGAAGGACAGACGGATATCGCTCAATGGAATGAAATAGTGATTCTGAGTCGATCGGTATACTTATCGTAGAGTCTACCTCCTAGTACTAATTAAAAAAATTAAAATTAAATTAAATTTTTACCAAAAATGGACCTGTAAGGAGTTATTTACAAAATTTATACTTTTCGAAAAGAGGACAGTTCGACCGCCCGGTGCACTAGAGAATTTTTAATTTTCGTAACAAAAAAAATATTGATGCCATGTAGAAACGTCTGTACAATATTTATGGCCGTTGTCCATTAGAAAACAACAATAAAGGATATCGAGCTTTAACGGCGATAAATAAGTAATCGCCAAAAGCAATTTTACAGGAGAAGGTTTTTTTTTGTTTTTTTCAAGTTCATCTAACGTAGGAAAAATGTATGGTTGGGATAATAATATTCGAAGAGCATCATACTATTGTTTGGTATATAAAGTATATTGATCCTCACAACAATAGTATGATTTAAATACAACCTTGTTAGGATCCCTACAACCAAAGCATAATCACACATCCTTATACTATGATTCCCAAAATTAATTATTAGACTTGGGGTAAGTTGTCAACAATAGATTTGAATCAGGAAAATTATTTTATGCATTAAATTAAAAATAATAGGGGTGACTTATTTAACAGTTGAAAAATTCAGTTTAAAAAACGTAAGCGTTTTTATTAAAAATCTGTCAGTTAAACAAAGCCAATGTAGTTTGTTTGAAAAAATTTAATTTCCATATAAAAAGTGTATGCATTAGATCCGTAACAATAGCATAAAGCATATTCAAATAAATAAAATTTACAATCATACAGTTTGATGACCGTCATAGTATTATTGTTAACATAAATCCAAAAAATCAATACTTTTGTCGAACCAACCATATTTATATTGCTGCTACAACCATATTTTCATTTTTAAATTTGGCAATAATACTGGTGTTACATTTCAACAATATTAATATTGCGGCAATCATACCATTGTCAAAATTTAATTCAGAAAACAATACTACTTAGTAGGGACATAAATACTGTTACACACGTTTTATGCTGTAAAATAAAAAGTACTGAATGTTTTTGGGCCAAATATTTTTTAATATATTTATTGATGCGTATTTTATCCAAAAAGAATCTACTTATTCGAAATGTCCGCCTTTTGCCTTTACACACGCCTTAGGTCGCACTGGCCAATCGTCAATAGCTGCCCGACCCTCGTCCATTGGACAATTGGCCACAGCTCGAACCAAAGCAGTCTTAGGAGATCCAATGTTGGGGTATATTTTGTGACAAACCTTGTCCTCTAAAACCGTCCACAATATGTAATCCAATGGGTTCAAATCTGGACTGCCTGAGGGCCATACTTCAGAGGAAATGAACGCTGGCACATTGCTTCGAAGCCAGGCCTAGGACGTTTTAGCCTTATGGGCCGGCGCAGAATCCTGCTGGAAAGTCCATGGCTGGTTTTGGAACAGGGAATTGCTAAGAGGCTTCACAACAGCCTCCAGAACGGTTTCTTGGTAAACTTTGGCCGATGTTTTGACACCTTGTTCGCAGAAATGCAGATCAGTGACCCCATCGTAAGAGACACCCCACCAAACCATTACTGAAGCTGGATATGACCCTTTTCCAACCTTGGTATCAGTTCAAATGCTTCCTTAGATGACCGCGCAAACACTCTATCATTTTGCTTGTTAAATTTTTCCTGAACGGTAAAATTCTTTCATCGGTGAACAAAATTTTTCTGTGCAAGTTATCAGAGTGCTTCACCAAAAGACGTTTGCATTGTTCAATCCTATTTTTATTAAAGCTGCAGTCAATAAATGTCCGATACGCCGTTTAAAAGTCCCAAGTCCCAATGCTTTTTTAATGATTCGACTCATGGACTTTTGCAGGATATTCATCTCACGGGCCATGATTTTCTGTTTTCGGAGCGGATTTCTGTGAATTCTTGATTTAACGGCTTTGATGACATGCGGTGTTCGAACAGAGCGTGGGCGGCCCGACCAGTGGCTTTTACATCTCCAGTCTCCTCAAACAGTTTTATGCATCGCTGGACGAACATGCGGCTAATCCCTAGCGGCCGGAGCGTTTTGAAAATATCGCTTTTTTCATTTCACACTTGAAAAGCGCTTTTACAGCGATACGGTTCTCATTATCTGACCACTCCATGATGAAAGTTGAAACAATTTTAAAATCCCGTTACAGACTAACGCTATTGAGGTTAGCTTTCAAAACCCATATGACATTAACAGGGTATGTTCAGTTCTACTATTGAAATGGGTGTGTTCAATGTTGTAACAGTATTTATGTCCCTACTAAGTATTTACAAAATTTATACAAGGGTGCACTAGAAAATGTTGATTTTTCATAGAAAATATTTATGCTATGTTTTATGAAGCAGCTGTACAATATTAATGGCCGTTGTCCATAAGTAAACATCAATAAAGGATATCGAGATCTAACCGCGAAAAATACGTAATTGTACAAAACAATTTTTCAGGAAAAGTATTTTTTTTTGGTTTTTTGTCAAGTTCATCTGGAGGATTCCGATAAAATTGAATTTGCTTTATCTTTGTAAATATTAATATTTTAGCTTAAGTGTGTTGTACAATTTCCTATCGAATTTCATTAATATACGAGTGGCGCTTTTTTGCGGTTATTACTCGATATTTTTGCGTTTAGGGCTTGATATTCTCGACTACGTCGCAACAGAATAAAAACTAATTGAGTGATATATTTTTTTTCTTTCTTTTAGAATATTTAATAATAAGCTTGGATTTGAATCACCCTGTACATTGTTTAAACGCTGCCGATTGACTGCCTTTAAAATGGCAACAGCATTTTGGAGTGCTGGTTGTATTTTGGAGTGCTGGAGAATTGTTTGAAATACAGAACGTAAAGTACTTTTGGTGGAACATGGGGCCACAATACTTTTGGTAAGTACTTGTTTTTATACTTTCATTTGTTGAATACAACTACACTAGTCAACAGTCAAAATGTACTCGGGATGCGATAATTTTTTCTGTGTAGATAACCTTGACATGAGCTCGAAAAACGCAATAAAAATTTTTTTTTTCGTTTGGTTTTTGTTTTATTTTTTTTTTTTTAATTTTAAAAATTTTTTTTTGGTTAATTTGTTTCGTCCGGCATAACTCGGGAACCACTAGCCCGATTTAATTGAATTAAATTTTAAAAAATTTAAAATTACAATTCCCTTAATCTGTTCATATATTGTTTTCCTATACAAGCAACATTTTCCAAGTTAAAAATGATTATATAAAGGAAAAAACTTATTTTTTGCCTAAAGATTTAAATTTTTTTTTTTAAAAAATCCATAAAAAATCCAAAATGAAAAAAAATGTCAAATCTTATTACTTTTACGTAAAGTCACATAACCTATGAGCAAAATGAGACAAAGATCATGAAAATCGATGCACGCGTTTCGCTTTTATTCGCAATTGAGTTTTAAAAGTAATAAGATTTGACATTTTTTTTCATTTTGGATTTTTTATGGATTTTTTAAAAAAAAAAAATTTAAATCTTTAGGCAAAAAATAAGTTTTTTCCTTTATATATTCATTTTTAACATGGAAACTGTTGCTTGTATAGGAAAACAATATATGAACAGATTAAGGGAATTGTAATTTTAAATTTTTTAAAATTTAATTCAATTAAATCGGGCTAGTGGTTCCCGAGTTATGCCGGACGAAACAAATTAACCAAAAAAAATTTTTTAAAATTTAAAAAAAAAAAAAATAAAACAAAAACCAAACGAAAAAAAAATTTTTTATTGCGTTTTTCGAGCTCATGTCAAGGTTATCTACACAGAAAAAATTATCGCATCCGGAGTACATGAAATTTTTTTCATTTTGTTGAGTCGTGCTATTGGCAAAGTATTCGTTCACAACACAGTGTAACACCAAAAGAAATATATCCATACGAGTATACGGACACCACTACGTGATAAAAGACCAAAAAAAGACCCTTGTCTCCCAGTTTTGCCCAAAGTCACAACAATTTTCAACATATAGTTTTTTGCAATTTTGACCTTGAAGATATAGCTTTTTTGATTTTATATACTCACAATTTTGTGACTAGAGCTACAACTTTGCCTCAAAGAGTAAATCTAAATTCCGAACGGTTTGTAATATGAGACAACACAAATTTCACTTTTTTGCAAAGAGACCGAGGCCTCAAATTTGTGGGGGCCCATAAAAAAAGTTCATGATTTTGGGTAAACTGTAAGACACGGTACTTTTTTGTTGGTCTTTTAACAAGTGGTGTGGCCGTATATGCTTATTCTACACACAGTCTAATCCGGTGGCCTACCCCTTGAGTTCTTTGACAGTACTCTGCTTTTGGAAGAGTCCGTCAATTTTCTTTTTCTGATAAATAAAAAACCCCAAATAGGTAATTAAAAACGTAACTAAAACAACCAAAAGACCAAAGAATACATTCCTTATATAAAAAATTTAAAAACAATCAAATGATGGACTAATACACTCCTAGTGAGCATAAAAAGTGATCTGAATACTAAACCCTGAAAGTGGAATAGTCTACTCTGGCATTGACCCCCTAAAATATCTCCTACATTACATCATATCATCTCTTTAATTTTTGATTGAGTTGCAATATTTTTCACCGCATGTTTATCCAAATTCAAAAATCTTAAACAAATATATAATTCCAGAAATTAAACGTACATGAGTGTGTACCCACGTTTGAAAACATTACGAATTCCATTCCGGACGACCTATCAAAGACTACTGAAATTATTATTTGAATACGCAAAATCAAATATGATTTCTGTATACGAGTACAACTGCACTACATATTCGATTTAATTATTTTTGAGATAAAACGCCAAAGCTGCAGAATATTCAAAACTTCTTGCAAACAACACTTTATGTACTGCAGACGCCCTTTGAGATCTTTTCGAAATCGAATGAAATGTTAAAGAAATCCGGTTTTACTGCCAAAATTTCTTTCGTATTTTACAAAGTGTGCGTATGCGAGTAGTTATGTTTGTTCAAGGTAAAAACAATCGCATACACAGGTATTCTCAATACTTTTGTAAAGTTTACACAAACTATTTTGGTTGAGATGTGCGGAAAGTGCCGGGAGAGAAGTATACCTTACGTTTGAGTATTACTGGTGGGAAAAGTATTTTAAAAGAAAAGGCCAAATGCGAGTATATTCTTTGAATTAGTTGGGGTTACTAATATTTTTTTTTATATATGCTTTATTTGAATTATTGAAGCTGCTCCAAAGGAGCCTAATAATGGGTAGAATTAAACAGCCAGTGTTGCCACAAGGAAAAAAAAATCCGACCGAAAATTTCCTAAAAATCGGAACAAAACCCCTTGAAGCTGAGCAAAATTGTAAACCAAATTCAGATGAAATTCAATATTTTTTCTAAAATATTTTTATTAAAATTTAATGAACGATTTTTAATAGGAGGGATTTATAGGATCAATCCAGAAATAATTTTTCAAATTAAAAAAAAATACAAAATTTTAATTTAATGAACGTTTTTTTATAGGAGGGATTTATAGGATCAATCCAGAAATATTTTTTCAAATTAAAAAAAAAAAAAACAAAAATTCAAATCGAGTGTGTAATCCTTTTTGTTCTTTCGAACGGACATTTTATGCCATTTATTTTTTGAATATAACTTCCTTTAAATATTGGCCGCAACTACGCCTCAGGGTGTCCATTCTGAGGGCCAAATTTTGAGTACTCGTTCGAGCACTTCGACCGGTATTGCGTAAATGACACTCGTAATATTGGCTTCCAAAACTCGAATCGTAACTGGTTTGTCAGCATAGCCTTTGGATTTTACGTAGCCCAAAAGAAAAAAGTCTAAAGGTTACAAAAGAACTTGGCAAACAGCTGCTCGAACAACGGATCTTTTGAGAGGTAATTTCGATATCAAAATTAGCTGCTCTTCGAAATGACCTCTCAATAGATCCATTGTTTGAGCAGCTGTATGACTAGTGATATTGTTCTGTTAAAACCAAATGTCGTCAAGATTACGGGCTTCAATTAAAGGTAGCAAAAAGTCCCATATCATGAAGCGATAGGTACCACCATTCACGGTTATGTTCCGGCCATCATCATTTTGGAAAAAATATGGACCGATGATTCCACCAGCCCATATACCGCACCAAACCATGGTATTCTCTGAGTATACTGGCACCTCTTAAACCTCTCCTGGTAGCTCTTCGGCCGAAATGCGGCAAAATGGGCCTTATCACTGAACACAATTTTGGTCAAAAAACGTTTCTCACCGCATGTGAGTTCTCACCGAATGTGAGTTCCATCATACAGTTGCACAACTTGGAGACGTTGTTGCGGTATAAATAAAGTTTGACCAAACTTATGCGTGAGCAGTGAAAATACCCTATCGAAAAAATTACTTCTAGTTTCATCACCCTTTATCTTAATATTAACAACCACAAGAACAAAAAAAAAATAAGTTCGGACTGGTCGAAGCTAATGTTCCTTCGCCATGGAATTGCTAATTAAATGGGAAAATCATATTTATGGCCCCTACGGCAGCAGTTTTATGGACCCCAGTTATGCATGAGACCGACACTTGCCTCAGGAAAAGCAATTTTCTTCAATTTGAATACGCATATGTATATCGACATTTGAACATTAATTGCTTGTTTTGACTATAACGGACGTTCTTTTGGGCCGAGTTTCCATGAGTTTTGGCCCAAGTTAAATCTAAAAATAAAAGCGATCTGTGGATTGGAAGTAAAATTGAAAAAGTTGTGGCACAACAAAATTTTGATCTTTAAAATTACAAAGATTCACACACAACCATAGTATGATCTCTAAAACCATATTATGATCCCCACATGAAATAGTATGATTCACACACAACCATACTATTATCTCCACAACTATTTTATGATTCACAGACAACCATACTATGATCCCTGAAATCATCTTAATATCCTACCAACAATAGTATGTTTCACATACAACCATAGTATGATCCTCACAACCATAGTGTGATTCACAAGCAACCATGTTATAATCCCTACAAACATAGTCTGATCCCCCGAAACCATTTAATCTCCCATGTAATTTATTAATATCAAGTATGTTTTTATTCAACTATATTTCTATTAAGTAAATTATTTAAAAATACATCAAATTCAACACTATAAGAGTGATTTATTTAACAGTAACTAATCCGTTTGAAAAAAAACGTACGTGTTTTATTGTTTTGCGTTATCCAGCAGATTGTTTTAAAAAAACGTTAATTAACATATAAAAACATATAAAAAGTACTGCGCATGACTTATAACAACAACATTTTCTTTAAACCATATTTAAATTAATAAAAATTAAAATCATACGGTATGATTGCCGGTATCATATTATTGTTAACATCAATTTAAAAAAAACAACATAATTTCATTTTTAAATGTGGCAATAATTCCATTGTGACATTTCAACAGTATTAAAATTGCCGCAATCATACTGCTGTCGACAAGAAATTCAAAAAACAATACTATGGTGGCAACAAACATACATTTATTGCACAGAAACTATTATAAGAATTGTTGCCGCGATCATATTGTAACAATATATTTTCTCTGCGTGTATACGAGGGCGGTTCGGAAACTTCTTAGCCTAGCACAAAACAGAAAAAAGTTAAGTGTTTTGGAAACTTCCATCTCTGCTATGAACACATGGTAAATTTTGTTTCGATCTGGCAACTCCTTCATATAGAAACAGGTGTTCACAAAAGACGCATCCGCGATTTTTTTACAATGGAAAAATTAGAAATGCGTGGTGTCATTAAATATTTACATAAAAAATGTTTATCGGGACAAGAAATTCATAATGACATGGTGAATGTGTAAGGTGAAAGTGCTCCTTCATATGCAACAGTAAAAACTTGGGTTGCTGAATTTAAACGTGGTCGTACAAACATTGAAAATAAACTACGTAGTGGACGTCCAAAAACAGCAGCAACAACAGAAATTGTAGCCAAAGTGCATGATATGGTATTAAATGATCGACGAATAAAAGTGCGTGAAATAGCTAATATCATGGGCATCTCAAATGATCGAGTCCATTTAGTTTCGCATGAAGAACTACAGATGAAAAAGCTTTCTGCAATATGGGTGCCGCACTTGGTAACAGTCGACCAAAAACGCATAAGAATGAACATTTCTCAAGCTTGTTTGGATCGTTTTCAGCGAAATAAAATGGCTTTTAAGCGCCGTTTCATAACTGTTGATGAGACATGGATCCACCACTATACTTCAGAGACAAAAGAACAATCCAAACAATGAACTGAGGCTGCAGGAAGTGCCCCAAAGAAGGCAAAAACAATTCAATCGGCTGGTAAGGTTATGGCAACGGTTTTTTGGGACTTCAAAGGTATTTTATTGATTGACTATCTGCAAAAGGGTAAAACAATAAATTCAGAGTACTATTGCAACCTTTTAGATCAATTAAATGTACAAATTCGAGAAAAACGTCCTGGCTTACAACACAAAAAAATAATTTTTCATCAAGACAACGTACAAGAGTGTTTTAACAATGGCTAAAATCAACGAATTAAAGTACGAGTTGTTTGACCACCCACCTTATTCTCCTGATTTAGCTCCCAGTGACTTATACCTGTTCCCAAATCTAAAAAAAATCCTCAAATGAAGATGCAATTACAGTTGTAAACCACTATTTTGAAGACCTTGAGGAAAACTATATTAATCAAGGGATTGCTAAATAAGCGTTGGACTAAGTGCATTGAAGTTTCAGGAGATTATATTGAAAAATAAAAATATTTTTGAAAAACTAACTATTCACTTTCATTGATAGGCTAAGAACTTTCCGAACCGCCCTCGTAGCTTAAGAAATGTTAAACAAATACAAATACGAAGGTGCTTTTAGTCTCTAGTGTAATTTGTTTCCCTCTCGGCCGATATCTTCAATTAACAATTCAAATAGTTATTTCGTTTGATCGTTCCAAGATTATGTCATTTGATCGGTCCCTGTAAACTCCGAACAAAAAAATAAAAAACACCTCTTTAAACAGGAGTTTGAACCTCTTTAAGTGGGACTTAATTTTTAGAATTTACCCCTTTAAGTGGAAATTTTTACTCATTTACCTCGGAGTGGGAATTCCCTATTCATGCTGTACCTCCAAAAGTCAGATTTTTGTCCTTTTTCTTCTTCTTTTTTTTCTCTTGTGTTTGCTTTTTACTAAGGGTCTTTTTGCGGAGTGGTTGTCAGTTTGGACGATTTCTCGCCAAATATGGTGAGATCGATGAAGGCAGTCGAAATGACTTTCAGTTGCAACCAGGGGTGACTGCACTTTCCATGAACGCCTCAGAACCCAAGCAACAAACGTGATTAAACGGATATATGTAACGCGCAAAATAGAAAGGCACCTAAGGCTAAAAACCAGTTTTGTTCAGGAGAGCCATTTTAAAGTTTAGGTCCCTTTCTATTTGCGCTTAGAATCGTCGACTTCACTTTCATAAAACGCGCATATCTCTGGGAGGGAACACTTTTGGGGAATGGGATCGGTCTCATTCGAAGCTCAGATGTTGTCCACATCAAAAAAAGAAAAAAATGAAAATTGATTTTTTTACTCTTAGGTCCCTTTCTCTATGCGCTGTCACATATACTTAACTGCAGGCAGATCTAATTAAACGAGGACCATTCAGCAGCAGTAGAGTACTCCAGCGAACAAACTGAACATATTAAAATACAACAACAATGCCCTCTGGTTGTTGTTGTTTTTTTATAATAAACTACAACCATTCTCTGTATCGTGTGTTTGTATGTTTGCTTTGGTATCCCACATTTTTTTTTCTTTGTTTAAGCATTTATAAAGGGTGATCCATCTTTTTATTATTTTTTCAGAACAAAAAAAAAATATAAAAATTCAAATCAAGTGTGGAATCTTTATTGGTAATTTGAAAGGACATTTTATGGCATTTATTTTTTGAAAATATTTACCTTCAAATGTTGGCAACTGGAAATGAGCGTTCGGTGAGAAACGGGAAGATCCGATGTTTTCGACCAAATTTTGTTCAATGATGAGGCCCATTTCTGGCTCAACGGCAAAGTCATAAAACAAAATTGCCGCATTTGGGCTGAAGAGCAACAAGAAGAGGTTCAGAAGGTGCCATTGTACCCAAAGAAAACCACGGTTTGGTGCGGTTTATAAGCTGGTGAAATCATCGGTACATTTTTTTTCAAAAATGATGAAGGCCGAAACGTAACCGTACTCGCTATCGCGCCATGTTATCGAATTTTATGCTACCTGAAATTGAAGCCCGTAACTTGGCGACACTTGGTTTCAACAGGACGGTGCCACTTGCTGCTTAAACAATAGATCTATTGAGAGGTCATTTCGAAAAGCAGCTAATTTCACGTTTTGGACAGGTGAATTGGCCGCCTAGATCGAGTGATATCACACCTTTAGGCATTTTTCTTTGGGGTTACGTAAAGTCCAAAGTCTATGCTGACCAACCAGCTACGATTCAGGTTTTGAAAGCCAACATTCCGCGTGTCATTAAAGCCAAACCGGTCAAAATGCTCGAACGAGTCATCTAAAACTGGTCTCTCAGAATGGAAGCCCTAAGGCGTGCTTGCGGCCAACATTTAAAGGATATTATATTCAAAAAATAAATGCCATAAAATGTCCTTTCAAATTATCAATAAAGATTCCACACTTGATTTGAATTTTTTTACATTTTTTGGTTCTAAAAAAGTACCTCATAGATGGATCACCTTATATAATTATAATAACTCTTAAGCCCTGGGAGAGTCATGTCGAGGACATAAAGTAAAAGGTGGCGAAAGATTCTTACTAAATAAATTAGATTAAACTATGATGAAAGTTAAGATATTGTCACCAACATTCGGTTACAACAACAAAATGTTGTCAAAACTATTGGTTGCCAGAACCACCAGGCTTGGCAACTAAATACAATTTATTTAACTGGTATGACGAAAGTGGCGAAAGATTCCTACTAAATAAATTAGATTAAACTATGATGAAAGCTTAGATAATGTCACCAACATTCGGTTACAACATCAAAATGTTGTCAAAACTATTGGTTGCCAGAACCACCAGGCTTGGCAACTAAATAGAATTTATTTAATTGGTATGACCGATCAATTAGTTGTGTCTACGAAACGACGATCTGAGTTATCATCTTGTGGTATGTCGAACCGGATAACCATTACGACTATAAACATTTGGTGATTGCAACCGAAATTCTGTTTGTAACGAAGTTTTAGTAGTTCCAGCCGATTTGCAAATAATTTTTTCTCTGTGTGTGTTGAACATTTTATTAAAAGAAACCAAAAAGCTATACAATGTGCCGTCGGAATGACTTTTAGTTGCGGGGGTGACTGCAGCTTTTATGAACGCCTCGAGACTTCTTGAATCTACATTTTATAAGAAGACAATTTTTTTACAAAATGGCAATGCTACATTGATTTTAGTGGCAGCCACTGCGTTTATCGCGATTTCAGGTCGCAACGACCATCATTAGAAATCGTTGCAGCACAAGCTGAAAGGAAAACTGAACTTTTTAAGAGCAGGTTCACACATAACGTATGAGAACTACTGTTGTTAATCTCACTTTTCAAGTTTTCTTCACACAATTGCCCACGAAAATAAGTACAATTCACCTTTACCACCTCTACGGAGACTCCACATTCAGAACCAACTATAGATTTGCATTTAAAACGTGTGTTGAGAAGAGTTTAGTTGCGGCAAGAAAACTTAAAAAGTGAGATTTACAACAGCAGTTCTCATTCGTCTGGTAAAATCTAGGGCTTAAAGAGTTCGGTTTCATTTAAAAATTGCTGCGAAGCTTTCTGATGATTGTAGTCGACGAAACTCACGAAACTCAATGCCACGAAACTCAATGCCACTTTGCCATTATTTAAAAAAATATTTACTATTAAAATGCAGATGCAAGAACTCCCGAGCCGGTTAATCCCAGTTGAATGCAAATTAATGTACGAAGAACAGAATATGTAGAAAGTTTCATAAGTAGTACAAAGAGTTTAGGCTCGCTAGATTTTACAGATCCAAAGATTTCACTGATTATGTTGAACTCGCCTATGAACTTCCATTGTAGTAACATTCTTTAGGATGATTTAAATAACCCCGGTCGCAAATGGAAGACCGCGTAAAGTCTGCCTCACTGTCCAGATTCAAAAAAACACTTCTGGCAGATACATGAGAACGCGAAATGTGTAAAGCTCAAATTCTCGGAAATCACTTCTTAAGTCTGGGGCAAACGTTACCATTACCCAGAGGTCGCATTCATCCCGTTTAATCTTAAATTTGTCGCCTGGTCGTAACTTAAAAAGGTAAGTGGGTGCAGAAAACGATAACGGAAAAACTTTTGCCCCTCACACCCCCCACAAAAAACTTTAACAAATTAAATTTACAACTTAACTTCTTTTCGTTAGTTACGCACACAAATACACGCGCGCACCCATACACATGTACTAATGGCCGTCCGTATTCCTAGAGCATTTTCCTGTTTTTTTTTTCAGCCAAAAAAAAAGGTTTGTCGATTAGATCGATAGTAATAAATTCAATTAAAAGTGTCAGGAACATTTCATTCCATACAAACGAACAAAGAAAACAAAAGAGAGATAAATAGTAAAACTTCATCCTTTTTGGTCTAACGACAGCAGCAGCAGCAGGAGAAGAAGGGGTGGAAGAAGCAACAGTAGAAGAAGGGTTAAACGAAAGCGGCACGGCACGGCGGGCGAATGGAAAAGTGAAAACTTTTCCAAACACCAAAACTTTAACATAAACTTGAGAGCTGCACGAGGAGCACGGCCACCGAGAAGGGTCCAACATCCAATATCCGTAAAAGAAAACTAAATCAAATTTATTTAAAGTATTTAAAGGACACGCACTCTGGATGGTCAAACGTACGAACCCAGTTCAAACATAGGAAATTTGACATTAAACCTTTAAAAAAAAATTATTCATTGAATTGTTATTGGCAATTCTTGTGTTGTGTGTTCGCTGTTTGTTTTTTCTATGATACAAACAGGCGATTATTATTATTTGGACATTTTGTTTAACAACAAACGAGGGTAGGTGGACTGAAATATTTCTGTGCAGCCTGATATTGCTTTCCACTCAAAAAAGAGAAGACCATCAAATATAGAACAAAATAACTCCATACTTGTATTCGTGGTAAAGCTGGCTTTAATTTCTATAAATACTGTTCTATAAATACTTAAAACAAGGTTAGCTCTACCAAATAAATAAATTGTGTGAAAGGAAAAAATTCTTTTTTTTGGTTTATTTCATAAAAGAACCCTTTATTTCATAAAGAAACCAGACCGCCCTTACAACACAAAACCAAATCCCGACTTTATTCATTTGATCAAGCCTTTTGTGAGATATTAAGCGCATCTCAACAAACCGTCACCAATTGAACAATTTTTCTTCCAGAAGAAATTATAATTAGTTGAGCAAATGTTTCGGCGAGATTAGTTTTTCGAGTAACCATTAGTCAGCTTAGGGTAACATTTCTTCCTGGACCAATTTGGCCAGTTAACAATCGAAAACCCATTATCATGTAAAAGTTTATTCGTTTGACCACACACGGAGAACACGCAGAGAACAAATATGGTTACTATATGGTCACGGCAACAATAGTATGTTCTCTGCAATAAAAGTATGGTTGTCGCAACATTAGTATTGTTTTTTGAATTTAATTTTGACAATAGTATGATTGCGGCAATATTAATATTGTTGAAATGTAACAAAAACATTGTTGCCAAATTAAAAAAAATGAAAATATGGTTGTAGCAACAATATAAGCATGGTTGGTGGGACAAAAGTATTGTTTCATGGGTTTTATGTTAACAATAACATGATTACGGCAATCATACAGGCAAAATCGTTATCTATTTTTAATTTGACAATGTTATTTTTACGAATCTTACGCAATAATAGTAGTTTCTATAAATAAATTAAATTTTTTCAAAACAAACTACGGATTAGTATAACTGAAATATTTTTATTAAATGAATTGTTTCTACAGTTAAATAAATCACTCTCTATATAAAGAGTTTTATGTATTTTTAAAAGTCTCTAATGTTGAATAACAACTTAACCCAATCTTTACAAATAATTTGGGGATCATAGCATGGTTGTGTGTAAGTCATACTATGGTTCTAAGGATCATACTATGGTTGTATGTGCAACATACTATGGTTGTGAGGATCATAATATGGTTATGGAGATCATAGTATGTTTTAGTGTGAATCATACTATGGTTGTGGGGATCATAGTATGGTTGTGTGTGAATAATTATATTGTTGTAAGGACCATATTATTGTTATGGGGATCATAGTATGGTTGTGTGTGAACCATACTATTGTTGTGATGATCATAATATTGTTCTGCCACAACCATATAACCAACAATAGTATGATGCTCTTCGAATATTGTTACCCCAACCATACTTTTTTTCTGCGTGAACAGATTAGTTGCCACAGCCGAGTTTTTTTCAAACTGAAAGTTGGCCGTTGCACGTACTATCCATGTATTTCAACGCTACAACCGAAAGTTGATTGTGTACGTGGCAATTTTCAGTAGTGAGAACTGACAGTATTGGTTGAAGAGACAATGTTATCGATACCTTACTAATAGGGATGATTACGCTTACAGCCATTTTGTCTTACAGCCATTTTTTCCAGAGTTCTAAATATTTTTTCCCATAGATTTTAGCCTGCTAAACACGAAAATGAATTTTAAAAAATTGTTCTTCTATTTTTTTTTAATTGACCAACACTCAGGGGCTTTTCCCTATATATGCGATTCATTGTGTAGGTGAGGTAAGATTGAGTAATGTCTATTGATATTTGTCTTGCATCTCTGGGTGTCTTAATTTGTGGAAAATTCATTGGCCGGAAGTTGATTCTACATACGGGCAGTACGTGCGAAAAATGAATTCGATCTGTGGTGTAGTATAGCGAGGTCAACCGGCCAATCGATAACAAATGGTTGTGAATTCCTGGAAAGTCGTGTATCCCTGCCGAACATCCTAACGTCAGGAATAAGAACACGAATGTCTGAAGAACACACTCCATGAAAGTAGCCATAGAACAGCGACACACATCCCACACTCCGACGATGCTCCAGGGAGACAGTAGAGTTGGATACCCTATTGTCACCTATCAACACCATCTCTTCTCTGAACACGATCAAGTTACTCCAAGGATGATTTTGGAGCACCTGCCTTTTGCCTCTATGTCCGGATGTAGGCTGTTTAGATATCGAAAAGATCAGAAGGAGTGAAACAATTATGCACCGCTTGAGGAAGCCTATACACTTGAGTGCTTCTTTTACACTTCTAATACATGCCTCGCCTTACGAGCGTCACATTGTATTTTCATGCCCACAACATCGAGAGCTTCTGATTGTTCGATATCGATACCATCGATAGATAATGACGACTCTGTTGGGCCAATGAATCGCTTGTGAGACAACAAGCAACACTGTGTCTTCACTCGACCCCATTCGGAAATGGCCAGTAAATCCCGGCCAAGTGTCTTATCCATAATTCGCCTTTTGTCTTTAAGACTCGTCCTTGAAGACTCGTTCAACGGTCGAATGAATATGAATGACAGAGGTTACTGTCATCTGCGAAAGAGTAGATTTAATTTACGGTCTGACCCAAAAGAACGCTTATAAAAATAAGAAATAGAGAGAAAGAAAGGACAGAGCCTTGTGGTACACCTGCGGTCAGCCTTTGTTTGTTGTATGATAACCCATCTACAACAACT
Source organism: Hydrotaea diabolus (assembly GCA_963513945.1). Taxonomy (NCBI): domain Eukaryota; kingdom Metazoa; phylum Arthropoda; class Insecta; order Diptera; family Muscidae; genus Hydrotaea; species Hydrotaea diabolus. The sequence continues at coordinate 133,951,443 of OY740717.1, read as the reverse complement.
CTTATAGTGCGATCACTAAGAAAGCACGATGTAATTCTATCAAAATGATTACCGACTCCAAATGCGATCAGCTTTTATAAGAGTGCACCGTGCCAGACTCTATCAAAGGCCTTGGAGATATCCAGAGCCACGAACTTACTCCTACCAAACTGGTGGATGGGCTGACTCCAACGCTCCGATAAGAAAGCCATCAGGTCTCCCATAGAGCGATTTCTACGAAAGTCATACTGTCGATCACTAACTAGGTCTGGACTCCAGTTACCCCACAAGATGGTGGTTGACCATGCTCTCCATTACCTTGGAGAGTGCAGAGCAAATCGCGATAAGACGATAATTTGCAGGATTATAGTCTCCACCCTTTTTAGGGATCAGCTGGACGTTCGCAGCCTTCTAACATGCAGGGAAGACTCCCGCACGATAAGCAAGGTTGCAGAATGGACGGGCTAGCGTCGAAGAGCACTTATTTAAACATAGGACAAGTGACGAGATACCTAGTTTTCAAGATAGATTTTTTTGGAATTTTTTTACGATTCTTTTGATGAGATGTCTTACCTTTTTGGACCACAACACCCAAACGCTATTACCGATTTGATCAAGAGTGGTCTCAAATGCGCAACAAATTAATTTTTTTAAAATTTAAATGCCCTACACGTCAAAACTCTTAAACCGATTTTAATACCGTGTTGAGTTTTAGAAGATCGTTTGGGAGTTATGGTCCACAAAGTTGAGACATCTCATAAAAAAAATCGTAAAATATTCCAAAAATCCTATCTTGAAAAGTAATCAGAGGAATTTTTTTAAAATACATTTTGGTGTTTAGGAGGCCAAAATCTATAGGAAAAAAATATTTAGAACTCTGGACCAGGAAAAAAATAATAATTTGTAAACTAGTGTTATTGGAATGGAGTTTCAGCATGATTGTTGTTATATAAGGTGGGCCAAAAGTTACCATGGGGTTTAAAAATCTTATAACTTTTTCGTTTATATAGAGTGATCCATCTAGAGGTATTTTTATCAGAACAAAAACAAAATATAAAAGTTCAAATCATGTGTGGAATCTTTATTGGTAATTTAAAAGGACATTTTACGGTATTTCTTTTTTGAAAATAATTACCTTCAAATGTTGGCCACTTTATTATGGAGATGAGCGTTCGGTAAGAAACGGGCAGATCCGCTGTTTTCGACCAAAATGTTGTTCAGTGATGAGACCCGTTTTTGGTTCAACGGCAAAGTCAATAAACAAAATTGCCACATTTGGTCTGAAGAGCAACTAGAGGAGGATCAAGAGGAGCTGCTATACCCAGAGAAAGCCACGCTTTGGTGTGATTTAAAAGCTGGTAGAATCGTCGGGGCATATTTTTTCAAAAATGATGATGGCCGGAACGTAACCGTGAATGGTGCTCGCTATCGCGCCATGATATCGATCTTTATGCTACCTGAAATTGAAGCCCGTAACCTTGGCGACACTTGGCTTTAACAGGATGGTGCACTTGCCATACAGCTGCTCAAACAATGAATCTATTGAGAGGTCATTTCGAAAAGCGGAATGTGGAGTGGCGGGATATCAGCTTATTGGGAAATTTTCTACAATTCTGTCATAACAGGCTGGACTATGTGGGGAGTTGCACCATCTTGCTTTAAACACACAAAGTTGAAAGAAATTCTAATTCGGCGTAATTCTGGATGGAAAAACTCTCTCAACATGCTCAACTGACTGTCTTCAGTAACCGTAAGGGTGTGACCGTTTTCTCTAAAGAAGTAGGGCCCGACAATGCATCGTGAAGAAACTGCACACCACACTGTGACACGAAGTGGATGTAAATCAGTCTCATATAGTTTCTGTGGGTTGGATGCACTCCATATTCGATAATTTTGTTGGTTTACGTTGCCGTTTAAATCGAAATGGGCCTCATAAAACATGAAAAGACATTTCAACATTAGGGTTATAATTTTTTTACATTTTTGCAAATATCAGTTCTCCCAAGGTAAAATCGTGTAGGGCATGGGAAAATATTAAGAACTGCATTTTCAGTTTTTCGCTATCGTTAAAAAAGATCCCGCGCCTAACGCCATGAAGTTTTCAATGAAAATATATTTTTTTATTCAAATTATATAGTATTTATGTGAAAATACTTTGCTTTTCATGTCATTTGTGCAATCTTTCATACTTTGCTTTTCATGTCATTTGTTCATGTCATGTGTTCCGTTTGTTCTATTAGTATTTATCAAGCGTCGACTCTACATATCGTGTTTTTGAAAAATATTTTTGCCACTGGTATATTCAAAATGAACCATAAGCTGTGCAAAATAAGTGTTACAAGAAATGCGAAAATTTGGGGAAGAAACTTCAATAAATGTAAGGAGATTGTAAAAACCAGCAGATATATACCTGATGTTGATACACCATTGCATGACTTAAGCAGAATACCAACAGAAGGCGCTATAATAGGAAGATTTAATGCGTTAGGTACAGAAAGAAAAGGTATATAATTATAGCAGCGGAGCTTTTAAATTTATGGCAGAAGCTTAAACTGAAAGCAATTCGTGTTGATCACGTGAAAGAAAAAATAGATGGTTTAATTCAATATTATAAGAAAGTACTAAAACGTGCAAAACAAATTACCTTTAAAGAACAATTTGATATTACCACTAAAGCAGTGGATTCAAAATTTACATCGGATGCTATTGAAGATATATCCTTTGATTCAGATTCTTCATCAATGATTTATAGTGATCAAGATACTGGCAATGAAACTGACGATGATAGTTACACACCAAGAGGAAGACATAGAATAACGAAAACGTCCCTAAAACCAGTTGTAGACTTAATTAATAATGTAAAAATTAGTTCAAACAAAGCAGCAAAAATTTGTCAAAGTTTGGCTAAGTGTGGAATAGAGATTCCTACGCCATCACAACCTGGAATTTATAAAGCTGTTATAAAATCTTGTGAACAAAAAGAACTGTTTTATATACAAACATTAAGAGATCAAGAATGGTGCTTACATTTTGATGGGAAAAAAATGGCAAAGAAAGAAATTCAAGTAGTGCTAATTAAAAATGAGAGCACCGAGATAAAGTTAGCAGTTCTAGTGCTTGATAATGGGAAATCGCTCACGATATTCAACGGCATCAAGGACCCCCTAAATAAATTTAATTTATGGACGTCTATTAAAATGATAATTTGTGACACTACAAGTGTGAATACTGGCGTAAAAAATGGTGTTGTGGCTTTGCTCCAAAATCATTTCATATATATGGGATTGCCCCCACCACAATATATTGGCTGCCAGCATCATGTCCTCGATTTGATATTAAGGCATGTAATGGATGAGTCTTTGGGTGAAAAAACATCATCTCCGAACATTCCATACCCGTTTATTTCAATTCTTTTAAATGATTACGACAGTTTAAAAGCATCTTATAAACAAAGTGAAGTGGTGCTGAAATTGGCTAAAATTAAGTGGAGAGATGACATGCAGTTTTTATACGAACTTTGCCATGCATATAAATATTTCAAAATCAACGGAATGTTCCCATTTATGCGTTTTAAAGCATTACCACCAGTTAGCAATGCCAGGTGGAATTCAAGAGCATTTTTTGGTATTTTGTCCTTTATCCTTCTTCCAAATTACCAAAAAGTTTTAGAGCCAATATGTGATTTTATTTGTGGCGCATGGTTTGAAATTTGGTTTTCAGACCACTGTTTCCAAGAAACTAATTTTGAAGGCTTAAATGAGGCATTAATAAAATTTACGAAAGCCCACGAGTGTTTCATCAGACATTGGTTACCAACACCATCTGCAATTGCAAATCAACAGCGCAGCAATATATGCGCAGAACGTGGAATTAAATTAGTCCAAGACATATATCCACTTTGTAAAACATCGCGTACACTGAAAACCATATAATGTTATAATTTTTGTGTAGAGTATTTAAAAAAAAAATTTAAAAAAAAAAATAAATGCATTTTAGAAATCGCTTTAGGCGCGGGACGTTTTTTCACCAAATTGAAGTAAAAAAATGTGTTTTATTATCAAAACATAATTGGCCGTAAGATAGACCCTTGGGAGAATGACGTCCAAAAAAAGTTATAACCCTATTCAACATGTTCCGTCCTCTTCCACCATTTGAAGCATCTTCTCGCAAAATTCCGAACAAATCGGGAAGTCTGCTGCGTTCAGTTTATTGGCCATTTCAATTGTATATGGGAATAAGTCCAAATCTTTGTGTGTAATTAACTGCAATGAATGTCTGCTTATACCCCTTAGAGCAGATAAGCGTCTTGTCGAAACTCTTGGATTGTTTTGTATGGTAGCAGCTACAACAGCCATTGTTTTCTCCGACCAAAATGGAGGGGTGTCGATGCTTGGGTCTTCTGTTGACTGTCCCATGCTTGGCAAAATTGTTAACAAGTCTCATTACACGCAGAAAAAAAGTGTGGTAGGACAATATTCAAAGAGAATCATACTATTGTTGGGTATATGGTTGTGGCACAACAATATTATAGTCCCCACAGCAATAGTATGATGCACACATAACCATACTATGATTCCCACAACCATAGTATAATTCACACTCAACCATATTATGATCTCCACAACCATACTATGATCCTCGCAACAATAGTACTTAGATGATTCACACTCAACCATACTATTATCTCCACAATCATATTATGATCCTCAATAACTTAGTATTTTTCTCATACAACCATAGTATGATCTTCACAACCATAGTATGATTCACACGCAACCATGCTATTATCCCTACGACCATAGTATGATTCACTCAACCATACTTTGATCCCCAAAATAATTTATTTAGGATTTGTATCAAGCAAGCAATATTAAATTGCATTACTATAAGTTAACAGCCAGAATTGAGGCCATGTTTTTTTGAACATTTCATTTAAGAAACAAAAATATATATTTCAACGGCGGTCGAAAATACTTTTAGTACCCTGCAGGGGTGAATGCTACTTCACCTTCCGTAGACCCCAAAAAACGAATGTGAATAAACCATGATCAATGGCTATATGTGACAGCGCATAGAGAAAGGGACCAATCAATTTTCACTTTCTTCTTTTTTTGGTGTGGACAACATCTGAGCATCGAATGAGACCGATCCCATGCCCCTTAAACTACTGATTGTTTCGTTGGATGTGTGCCAAGTGGTACCATTTTGTTAGAACCACATTTCGTTCAGGTCCATGTCTTCAATTTCGGGCCACAAGAATTCGGTTATCTCGCGATAGCAAACACTATTCACGGCAACTGATTGGCCGACCTCATTGTTGAAGAAATAGGAACCGATGATTTCGAATAAACTTACAACTTACTTGCTTGTTCTAATCCTGCCTTTATACGAGGGCATATTAATAATTCCGTGACTTTTTGAATAATTCAATGTTTTTTGTTGTTGTTATTTTTCATTATAAGCTCCTTTATACTTAGTCCAACGTATCTCCGATTTTGTAACCTCTTCAAAAAGTAGGGTCATTCGAGGCCCATTACATAGGCATTTGTTTGATTAATAATTTCATCGTTGGAGCTGAATAGAGAATAGAATGAGAATATGGCGGCCTGTCTTTATACGAGGGCATATTAATAATTCCGTGACTTTTTGAATTATTCAATGTTTTTTTTCTTATTTTTCATTATAATCTCCTTTATACTTAGTCCAACGTTTCTCCAATTTTGTAACCCTTTTCAAAAAATAGGGTTATTCGAATCCCATTAAATAGGCATTTGTTTGATTAATAATTTCATCGTTGGGGCTGAATCTCTTACCAGCGAGCCATTTCTTTAGGTTTCGAAATAGGACATAGTTACTGGGTGGTTAATCCGGAGAATATGGCGGATGAGGTGCCAATTTGTAACCCAAATTATACAATTTTTTGTCATTGAAGTTGCACACGTGTGCACCCGAGCATTATCTTAATGAAAACTAATTTTTTTCTTGGTCATATTGGGTCGTTTTTCTTTAATCCTCGTTAAATCGGTCCAATAAGTTGGCATAATATTCGCCTTTTATTGTTTTCCCATTTTGAAGGAACCCGATGTGGATTATCCCGCGTACATCCCAAAAAGCTGTTGCCATCACCTTATTGGCCGACAAAGTCACCTTGGCCTTCATCGAAGCTGGTTCACCGGGAGAAACCCATTGTTTTGACTGCTGCTTGGTCTCCGGACTATTTTAATGGATCCATGTTTCATCCACAGTTACAAAACGCCGCAAAAACTCATTCGAATTGAGGTTAAGCAACTCCAAACAATCCATTGAAGTTGTCACACGATTAAGTTTATGGTCAATTGAGAGCAAACGCAGCAGGCCGCTTTCTTAAGCCCCACTGATGATGTAAAATCGAAACCACACTGCCATATGAAATGCTTATGGCATCAACAATCTCTCTAAATTTGACCGGAGTCTATTAACAGATGGTACTTGATGGAAGAAGTGCTGCATTTCATAAAACTACGAGGGAATTTAGAAGCGTCACGGTATTATTGATATGCACTCGTACAATACAAAAGACCTCGCCGACTTCTTCGTTTTAACCAGGGCGTGCCACTTTCCCTAGCAACATTATAAATACAAACTATTTTCGCCATGCCAGAGCTATAAAAATGTCGGTTCTAATTTTTTCCACTTCTTTTATATATAAAGGGTGTCCCAAGAAGAACGCAATTTTTAAATCTGGCAACATTCGAAGTGTCATTGTTTGACATTTGAACAATTGTTATTGTTTGTTAGTAGAAGGTACGAGGTTAGTAAAAATGGAGCGCTACACGAATGAACAACGCATTCTCATTGTGAAATTGTTTTACCAAAATGGTGAAAGTTTTGCGGCTACAGTTCGCAAATTGCGATCAATTTGGGGTCACAATAATGCTCCAAAAGAGTCAGCTGTAAAGAGATTAATGGATAAATTTGCCGAAACTGGGTCTGTTAGTGATGTAGAGACAACAACGCGCCATCGACCAGGTCGATCGACCGAAAATGTCGCAGCTGTACGTGATGATGTCGCTCAAACTCCATCCACCTCAATTCGACACCGAGCTCAGCAAATTGGTGTCTCCAAATCCACTTTGCAGCGAATTTTGACGAAAGATTTGCATCTTCATGCATACAAAATTCAATTGACTCAGGAACTGAAGCCAGCTGACCATGGACAGCGAAGGGAGTTCGTTAATTGGCTATTGGAGAGACAACATGAAAATGCTGATTTTGCCGATAAAATCATCTTCAGTGACGAGGCCCATTTTCATCTTGATGGCTTCGTCAATAGGCAGAATTGTCGCATTTGGGGTGCGGAAAATCCTCGAGTGATTCACGAGAAGCAAATGCATCCTCAACGTGTCACTGCGTGGTGTGGTTTTTGGGCTGGAGGAATCATTGGACCTTTTTTTTATGAAAATGAGGCAGGTCAAGCGCAAACAGTCAATGGTGTTTGGTATCGCGAAATGATAACCAGTTTTTTCTTGCCTAGAATTGAAGAAATGAATGTGGAGGGCATGTGGTTCCAACAAGACGGCGCCACATGTCATACAGCCAGAGAAACAATTCAATTGCTGCATCAGTCATTTCCCGGTCGTGTTATTTCGCGTTTTGGAGATCAGAATGGGCCGTCTAGATCGTGCGATTTAACACCATTAGATTTTTTTCTTTGGGGTTTTTTGAAGTCGATGGTTTACGCGAATAAGCCGACGACGACTCAAGCCTTAAAAGACGAAATTGGACGCTGCATTAATGAAATACCGCAGCATTTATGCAAAACGGTCATTAAAAATTTCATTAAAAGATCGCGTGCATGCCAGCAAAGCCGCGGCGGCCATCTGCACGATATATTGTTCCATACATAACCTCATTCTGTCTACTTTACGATATAATAAAGTTTCACGATTTTTTCTTAAATATCTGTGTTTTATTTAAAAGTTAAAAATTGCGCTCTTCTTAGGACACCCTTTACAAGCATAAACCAATTAGTTAGACTTGGATCAGCAAAGCCTTAAATCCAATCCATCCTATATAACTGTGCAAGTCTGCAAGACCAATGACAACTATTTGCAAACACTTCCTGGTGTTTGTAAAATTCAGAAAAATCACAAGAGCAAAAGTGGTTCTATTCTAGCTCTGTTATTTACTGACCTAACCTCGTGGTGAATACGTATGTGGATGTGTCTGCACTGTACGCGGATAGGCGAATTATGATTTTACACAATAATTTTGTGTTAACCTTTCACTATCAGTGTTGGCTGTAAATTTATTTATGGTTGCATGTTTTCATGTCGTGCTACTAAAATTCTTAACTCAACATTTAACAACAATACAAGGATTCCATATAGCAAACAAAGAGATACATGCCAATAAAGTAGTTTTTGCTAAGGACATTGAATTCTATTTCTATTGTAAGCCGAAAAGCAGCATTTCCTTTATTGAAATTAAAACTCAACCGCTTTTTCTTGCTATTTTAGATTTGAATCACAAACTTCCCGATGTTAAGTGAGTTAGAAAATCCGATGCTGTTGTCAGTTTGGGAACACATACAATTTCTGTTTTTAATTCCAAACTCTTTGACTGGTAGTTTAATGACAGCACCAAAAAGTCGATTTGTGACACCATCTAAATGTGAAGGATGAATATGACTATCTATGATATTTTTAAATCTGGCAGCGTCAATGTATACTTAAATTGTATTCTAAATCGGAGACCCTATAAAGTCTATGTATTATTAATTGTCACAAAATTCTAAGATGATTAACTATGTCCTTCTGTGAGTCTGTAGAAATCTTGATATTTGTCAAACGTATGAGCCTAGGATCCTGACCTTTTCAATGATGATGGCTTATTGGTCATAAGCTGCTTGGGATTGTAATTGTCCGAAATCGGCCCATTAGGGAAAATGTTCCCCTTTAAGGGAAGTCCTCGGAGATTTCCCCAAAAGAGAAGGCGTTACCTCGACAAAGGTGAGTGGTACTAGCTTAGCTGAGATCTAAACGGTGCATCTACTTGTATTGGGCGCGAATTAATGGCAACGGTACGGTCTTATGCCTGCCATACAATCAGGAACCACATGACGTGCTGCATATCTTTAATTGTCCGGCCAGCCCTTACAGTTGACTCCCATTTCTCTTAGATGTATTCAATTCAAATGGCACGATATCTTCAATTGATATCGAAGCAGATCCCCTACAGACAAACAGTTGTTGCAGTATTCAACATATTGTTGTAACAACGATAACATAGTTCGCTCATACCGTACCATGCAAAGTTCGCGCGTGATCGAGTATAGTTTATATTTTCTGGAGCTTAGAGGACCTTAAATCGGAAGGAACCTTTGTGTGGGTGCTATTCGAAAACATAGACCGATAAGGTTGAGTTTCACCAAATTTAATAAATGCTCGTTCATTACTAGCCCGGCAAAATTTTAGCACTATCAAAGTTAATATCTAACTTTAAGAGCAACAGGTCCTCTAATCGGAAGGGACCTTTGTGTGGGAGCTATTTGAAAACATGGTCCAATTTAGCCGGAGTGTATAAATGTTCGACCTTAACATACTTTACTATGAGAAATTTGAGTACACCTTGATACAGTAGTATAACAAGTTTACAGATTATTTTGTTTTGCCAGTGATGGTTGATATTCAAATTGGGAGAAAATGTTCTGGTATACATAGAATGGGAGCTACCTCCCGGTTTGGGGTCAAATCGACCTAACAGATAATTTGATAAGATTTTAACGAAATTTGGTTGCACTCAACTTTGCATATCGATCTATATTCTCAGATAGCCTCATTTCCATGGTTTAATATAGGGCCATTCAATGGTCCCTCACGATTTAAAATTCTGGCGCTCTAAAAGATGGGAGTATATCGAGCAAAACTGAATTTAAATTCGCGGCTCTGTTTGGATTTCGAGCAAGACTGAACTTAATATGAGAATGTGACATCTATAGTGGGCGGATTAAGTTTGGACTATATGTGACCACAAATACGAGGGTTGCTATTTATATTTCGGGTCCTGACAATACTAGTGTTTCCAGATGCAAACTGAAACTTCCATTGGAAACTTTAAAATTTTTTAGCATAACTGCACTCAGAACGTTTTGTCATTTGAGGGCGAATTGTTTTGTTTACAGTGTGTTGAAAAATTCATCTCAGTCAAAAAATTGAATTATACCGTGAACATTTTCGTACGATAATTTTTTACGATTTTCAGCGTAGGTTATCGATACAAGAGTGTTTAAATCAGCTTGTTTCGACTTTTGGCGTTGAAGCACCATCAAAAACCTTATCTGCTAATGCCTGGTACCAAGAGTTCAGTTTCGGACGCCGTTCGCTCCAGGATGAATTTCGTGAAGGACGTCCAACTTCGGTCACTTTGCCAGAAACCATCGATGCTGTGCGTGAGTTTGAGGCATCCTTGGGCATAAGTACGACAAGCATTAATAAGATATTGCATATTCATTTGGCCGTGAAAAAAAATTCTTCTCGTTGGATCCCACATAATTTGACAAAGGGTCGTATGGTTTGGTGCAAAAAGATGTTGAAAAAGTATTTGAGTAACTGCGGTAGCTAAAAGGCAGTGTATAACATTGACACAGGTGACGAATCATGGATTTATGAACCCGAAACAAAACAGCAATCGACCGTATGGGTCTTTCAAAAGTAGTTTATGGATGAAGTACATCGAAGCAAATGATTTCGTTTTTTTGGTTTAACCGGCCATGTTGCCACAGTGCCTTAAATAGAACTTAGGACGGTCAATTCTGAGTGGTATACAACCATCTGTTTGCCAACAGTGTTCGAAGAAATAAGGAAAGATAATAAGAGAAGACGGATCATTTTGCATCACGACAATGCGAGCTCTCACACATCAGCTGAAACGATGAGCTATTTGACCACTTAAGATGTCGAATTGATTCATACACCGTACAGCCCTAATTTGACACCCAATGACTTCTGCTTATTCCCTAGCATCAAGAAAAAATACGTCAACGTTTTTCATCGCCCGAAGCAGCTGTTTAAAAATCATGTTTTGGAGGTGTCTCAATCGGAGTGGAAAATTGCTTCAAAAATTGATTTGTGCTCATGCAAAAGTGTATTTATCTTACAGGGGAATATTTTGAAAAACAATAAAACCATTTCCAATAATAAATTATTGTGTTTTTTTTGCGGGCCCGAAATATAAATAGCAGCCCTCGTAGCAGTTTCTCAAAAAATATTCCGTCTTACTAACGTATTCTATGATTTTGTTGTTGTTGGGAAAATAAAGTACAAAAGCTGTGGAAGAAACCAAAAAATTAATGTCCGGACTACAGAGGTAAAATTTATAAACTGTCCGACACACTGAGCGGTCTAGCGAGTGTCCGGACTGGAGAGGTTACACTGTAAATAACTTTAAAGTTTAATTTAATTGTTAAAAATTTGGAAAACATCAATTCTTGGCCAGATGCCAATTTAATTTTCTTGAGAGTGATATTTAATCGTTTTCCATTGTTTCCCAAGGTTTATGGCAAGTTTTATTGGATCTTAAGTACATACAAGCCCACACATACATTCATGTTCGCTCATACAAGTAAGAGTTTGTATGGATACTCGTATGTAGTCGAGTGTGTAGATTGTACAAAATATCATAAATTTCTGTAATCATAAATTTTCAAACCTCCACCGTGTTTAATGTGTAGAAATAACCGAGTGAGGGTGTGTGCATGTGTGTAGGTGTTCTTTTCATTCGCAGCAGCCCGGTTTCAGAGCTGCTCCACTATTTGTCTTATTCACAATTGAGGTTTGCGGTTAACAGAGTCCTACTTCCTTTGTAAATCCTGCACGCTCGCACCACCAACTCGCACAATACTTCATGTGCAGTTGTTCATAGCCTGATCTAGTTCTACAATTTCTTTTTTTCCTGCATTGCATTATGGTTTGTTTGGTTTGCATTTCTTTTCACAATTTGCCACGAATGAATAAGCGGCGAATGGATGGATGAATCGCTGGATACATGGTTGGCTGCTTGTTGCAGCTCCAAAAGGCGGCCCCTTGCCAGCCTGCCCGCCACCCTGCCGCTTCCGTCCATTCATTATTGTGCACCTTTATATGAGTATGACAGTTTTAATTGAATTAGAACATATTAAATTGTCGTCGTCAAACACAAACGTACAGCGGCAGAGTGAGTGTTGGAACTCCCACCCGCTCACACAGCCAGCATTTCTATGGATTGCTCGCTCGGCTCGTGTGTATTTTATTTATATCGTATTTGCAATTTAGAAATTTACATATGCACGTATCCATTGTGGCTGTGCCTATAAGCGCGAGTTTACGTACGCGACTTTGTGTAACAAGTTCCGAACTACGGACCACTCACTCCGCTCGGCGTTGCTAAGCTCGTAAATAAACATACGCACACACACAAACGAACACACTCGAGTATCTATGAATAAATGGGGAAAAATAATAAAAACTAAAACGAAAATCCGCTCAAACCCACCCCGCCTCGATTGTTATTGTGGTTTTTGTTCGGGTGTAAGCCACCTGCTAACTAGGATAAACAGACAAAGATTTAGCCGGCAGTGCGTGCATGTATGGGTGCAAATGCGAATGGATGTTTGTGTGTTTGAAGGCATTTCTATTTGGATACACTCAGAGAAAAACGTATAGTTTGGGGAGAGTGGAGAACAAATCATATAATGCTATATACGAGGCCAGTTCGGAAAGTTCTTAGCCTATCAATGAAAGAGAATAGTTGGTTTTTCAAAAATATTTTTATTATTCAATATAATCTCCTGAAACTTAGTCCAACGCTTATCTAGCAATTCTATCCCTTGATTAAAATAGTTTTCCTCAAGGTTCATTTGAGGTAAAACGCTTGCCAGCAAGGATTTTTTTTAGATTTGGGAACAGGTAAAAGTCACTGGGAGCTAAATCAGGAGAATAAGGTGGGTGGTCAAGCAACTCGTACTTAAAATCGTTGATTTTAGCCATTGTTAAAACACTCTTGTGCGCTGGTGCGTTGTCTTGATGAAAAATTATTTTTTTGTGTTGTAAGCCAGGACGTTTTTCTCCAATTTGTACATTTAATTGATCTAAAAGGTTGCAATAGTACTCTGAATTTATTGTTTTACCCTTTTGCAGATAGTCAATCAATAAAATACCTTTGAAGTTCCAAAAAACCGTTGCCATAACCTTACCAGCCGATTGAATTGTTGTTGCCTTCTTTGGGGCACTTCCTCCAGCTTCAGTCCATTGTTTGGATTGTTCTTTTGTCTCTGGAGTATAGTGGTGGATCCATGTCTCATCAACAGTTATGAAACGACGCTTAAAATCCATTTTATTTCGCTGAAAACGATCCAAACAAGCTTGAGAAATGTTCATTCTTATGCGTTTTTGGTCGACTGTTAACAAGTGCGGCACCCATCTTGCAGAAAGCTTTATCATCTGTAGTTCTTCAGGCAAAATTAAATGGACTCGATCATTTGAGATGCCCATGATATTAGCTATTTCACGCACTTTTATTCGTCGATCATTTAATACCATATCATGCACTTTGGCTACAATTTCTGTTGTTGTTGCTGTTTTTGGACGTCCACTACGTGGTTCATCTTCAATGCTTGTACGACCACGTTTAAATTCAGCAACCCAATTTTTTACTGTTGCATATGAAGGAGCACTTTCACCTAATACATTCACCATATCATTTGAATTTCTTGTCCCGATAAACCTTTTCTATGTAAATATTTAATGACACCACGCATTTCTAATTTTTCCATTGTAAAAAAATCGCGAATGCGTCTTTTGTGAACAGCTGTTTCTATATGAAGGAGTTGCCAGATCGAAACAAAATTTAACATGTGTTCATAGCAGAGATGGAAGTTTCCAAAACACTTAACTTTTTTCTGTTTATACCGCGCTTTTTGTGCTAGGCTATGAAGTTTCCGAACTGCCACTTAGTAGGGGCATATATACTGTCACACACGTTTTATGATGTAAAATACAAAGTCCTAAATGTTTTGGACCAAATATTTTTTAATATATTTATTGATGTATATTGTATCCATAAAGAATCTACTTATTCGAAATGTCCGCCTTTTGCCTTTACACACGCCTTAACCCTTTCGAAACGGATTTATTTTTTAAAAATACGAACTCTTTGGTTAGTTATAGTTCCAATAAGTGGCCATAGGGTGCGTTTCGCGAAAGGATAACCAGAACAAGGAAAATGTCCTGGGACAAATATGTCCCATCAGTAAGTGCGGATGGGACACATATGTCCCAATAGTAACGAAGTAAGGCAAAACTAAAATAACATAATATGTGCAAACTTCAATGCTGTTTTATTAATTTATGAAACAAACAAGTTAGAATTGAATATGTGTCATATACAATGAAAATGTATGTTAATTAGTATGATATTTGGCGAAACACAGCTTGCACAAAGGAATATTGCAAGAAACGCACATCATTTTCGTACGATGCTCTTCGTTATCATTTGAACAGCTTCTGCAACGACGGCGTGTTTTCCCCTCGATAGGAAGATGTTCTCCAACACCAGAGTGTTTTTGATCGCTCTGATGGGCGACCACTCGTGCTACGACGTTTAATTGTTGCTCTCTCTTTTCCATAATGAAGAAGCTGCACCGCCAATTCAGCAAGAAAGGAAATTAATGGTACCTTCACATGCCGAGTTTCTTGGAAAAGAATCAAGCATTGGAGACGGAAACCATTAGCAGTTTTTGAAAAACTCTCTTCCACCATTTTCCAGATTTCCTGTCAGGATCATAAAGAGATGAAAATTGATCTGAAAGATCTACACCGCCCATGTATCTATTATAAAAGGCAATGGGCTCAGGGCATGCAACATCAAGGGCTTCTCCTTTTTTGTTGGTTCTTTGAACGGTCGTTACGATATCAGTGTGGCAATTGGTGAGTAACAAAACCTCCTTTGTATCTTGCCATTTACAAAGCATAGTACCGCTGCTGTTATACTTGAAAACATAGTCACCTCTTTCTAATTTTGGTCCATCAAGATTTGGTAAGAATTTCTTATTTTTCATAATGGTACCAACTAAACCAAAATCCAAAGTCTGCGCTAAGTTGACAGTAGTAAAGAACCGATCGCAGCATATAACGGTGGAAGGATTTGAGATTGTGGAACACAGTTTTTTGACAACTCGTTCTCCAAGAGTACCATCGAATGCAGCTGTTTCTCTTCCACAGTATATGTCTAAATCAGAGCTGTATCCAGTTTTAGAATCACACCGTGCCCAAATTTTTATGCCTCGTTTTATAGGTTTCATCGGGTTGTATTGTTTCAAGGAAGACCTGCCCTTGAACTTTGCCATAGCTTCGTCAATTGACTGGAACATGGAGTCAGTTCGACATTTTGGAAATGTGTATTTTAGACATGAAACCATTTCATCCACATAGTACGATTTTGTAGCATCTGAAGGCTTTTCTGGGTCATTTATGTACAGTTTCGACGACAGAAATAGAAACCGGTCTCGGCTTATACTATTTTTTATAGCAGTATTACCCATAGATAAGTTTTGTGACCAATACATGCTCATTTGTGGCAAACGGTTATACGCCATGACCAAGTATACACCGACAACTGCCATCATTTCATATTGATCAGTAGCCTGCATTGGAGCTTTTCCTTGTTTATCGGAGAGCTTCTTATTCTTATTTTGTATTTGTGTGTTTAATATGGCAATTCTTTTACTAGTGCAATCGGCAATTTTTATAAATAAACTTTTCGGAAAAACTTTGAAGAATACTTCAAGTTCTGTTGAACCCCTATCAATGTTTGTTCGAATAATGGGTTGTGCAAAATTCGGAAGGGTTTGTCGAGGCATGAAGTTAAAATTGCTGTTGTTCCATACCACACCGCTACTACTTTGCGCCTCCTGTTCCTCTGGCAATGTATGTTCTTCAGCAAGTTCTTCGTCTTCAGAATCAGAGTTCTCTATAGATGAGGTGTCACGTTCCTGAGAGTAAGTTGGATCAACAATGCTGTCACCATCGAAGTCGCTAATACTTTCAAAGTCGGTGCTTTCTAATAAATTTTGAATGGTTTCATCAGTAAGTATCCTCTGTCGCTTCCTTTTTGGATAACATTCGCTGAATATGAGAATACAATAAATATGAGTATACAATAAATTACTTACTACACGTTACTGTTGGGACATATGTGGCCCAGTTAAAGTTACTGCTGGGACATATATAACCCACATTCAATTTTTTCAATATATCTCCATATATCTTATATATATGTTCTGATTTTTAGTTAATATCGATTTATTTATATAATATTAACTTACCTTGCCATTTTTTTCTTTGTAAATCGCTCCTAATATCACTAAAAACACAAATTTATTCCGCGTATTTCAAGCAAGTGCCAAAACTATTTGCAAACTACAGCTTGTTTGTAAACAAATTCTACGAATAACGGAACCAAAGCATGCGAAAACGATCATATTACTGTTGGGACAAATATTTATAGAAATAGTTGGGAGTAATTGCGTTTCAGTTCGATTAGAAAACTCAATGGGACACATGTGTCCCGTCAGTGTCGAAAGGGTTAAGTTGCATTGGCCAATCGTCAATAGCTGCACGAACCTCGTCCATTGGAAAATTGGCCACAGCTCGAACCAAAGCAGTCTTAAGAGATCCAATGTAGGGGTATCTTTTGTGACAAACCTTGTCCTCTAAAACCGTCCACATTTTGTAACCCAATGGGCTCAAATCTGGACGGCCTGCGAGCCAGTCTTTAGCGGAAATGAACGCTGGCAAATTGTTTCGAAGCCAGGCCTGGGACGTTTTAGACTTATGGGCCGACGCAAAATCCTGCTGGAAAGTCCATGGCTGGTTTTGGAACAGGGATTGTTAAGAGGCCTCACAACAGCTTCAAAAACGGTTTCTTTGTAAACTTTGGCCGATGTTTTGACTCCTTGTTCGCAGAAATCCAGGTCAGTAACCCCATCGTAAGAGACACCCCACCAAACCATGACTGAAGCTGGGTGATGACCCTTTTCCACCCTTGGGATCAGTTCAGATGCTTCCTTAGATGGGCGCGCATACACTCTATCATTTTGCTTGTTAAATTTTTCCAGAACGGCAAAATTTTTTTCATCGGTGAACAAAATTGTTCTGTGCAAGTTATCAGCGTGCTTCACCAAAACACGTTTGCATTTTTCAATCCTATTTTTATTTAAACTGCAGTCAATAAATGTCCGTTACGTCGTTTGAAAGCCCCAAGTCCCAAGTCTTTTTTAATAATTCGACTCATGGACTTTTTCGTAATTCTTTTCGTGAATTCTTGATTTAACGGCTTTGATGACATGTGGTGTTCAAACAGAGCGTTGGCGGCCCGATCGTTGCGGTCTTTTACATCTCCAGTCTCCCCAAACAGTTTTATGCATCGGTAGACGAACATGCGGCTAATCCCTAGTGGCCGGAGTGTTTTGAAAATATCGCTTTTTTCATTTCACACTTGAAAGGCGCTATTACAGCAATACGGTTCTCATAGTCTGACCACTCCATGATGAAAGTTGAAACAATTTTAAAATCCCGCTACAGACTAACGCTATTGAGGTTAGCTTTCAAAACCCATATGACATTAACGGGGTATGTTCAGTTCTACTGTTGAAATGGGTATGATCAATGATGTAACAGTATCTTTGTCCCTACTAAGTATACTTCTGGCCTAATAATGAAAATACAAATATTTTTCATCAAAAATGGTTTTATTGTTTTTCAAGGTATTCTCCAGCAGGATTTATACACTTTTTCCACTCTGACTGATACACTTCTAAAACAAGATTTTTGAACGCTTCAACAGCATCATCTGGCGACGAAAATCGTTGACCAAGCATTTTTTTCTTAATGTGCGGGAAAAATAAGAAGTCATTGGGTGTCAAGTCAGGGCTGTAGGGCGGGTGACCCATCAATTCGACGTTTTGGCCGGTCAAAAAGGCGCTGGTTTGAGCCGATGTGTGAGAGCTCGCATTGTCATGGTGCACAATGATTCGTCTTCTCTTGTTCGTTTTTCGAATTTCTCCGAAGACTTCAAGCAAACAAATTGTGGTGTACCACTAAGAGTTGACCGTTCTGCGTTGCTGAAGCGGAACAGTCGCCACATGACAAGTTTTGCCGAAGAAACAGGCGACCGTTTGCTTCGAAGTGCTTCTTTCACGAGCAACTTTCGTTGGATTTGGCTCGTCTTCGAAGACCCACACGGTCGATTGCTGTTTTGTTTCGCGCTCATACGCATAGATCCAAGATTCGTCACCTGTGACGATTTTATAAACGTCTTTTGAAGCACCTAGATCGTATTTTATCAAAATTTCTTTACATACGGTCGATTGCTGTTTTGTTTCGCGCTCATACGCATAGATCCAAGATTCATCACCTGTGACGATCTTATAAACTTCTCTGAAGCACAGCGATCGTATTTTTTTTAAATTTTCTGTGCACCAATCGACACGAGCCTTTTTTTGAGCGTTTGTCAAATTGTGCGGGATCCAACGAGAACAAACCTTTTTTAGGGCCAGGTGTTCGTGCAATATCGTATGTAAGCTGGTGAAAGAAATGCCCAAGGATGCCTCTATCTCACGGAATGTCACATGACGATCTTGCATTGTCAGTTGACGCACGGCATCAATGTTTTCTGGCACAACGGCCGTTTTTGGACGACCTTCGACTTTGAGCGAGCGTCGGCCACGATTAAATTCATTAAATCAGTTTTTCACAGTGCCATAGGATGGTGCTTCATTGTCATTCAAAGATTTAAGTTCATCGATGCACTCTTGTCGTGGTAATCCACGTCGAAAGTTGTGAAAAATGATCGCACGAAAATGTTCACGATTTAATTCCATTTTTTTTGCCAAATTCATTTTTTCAAGTCACTGTACACAACACAAATGATGGTCGTACGTCAAAACGTTCTGAGTGCGTTTATGGAAAAAAGGCAAACTTTCCAATGAAAATGACTGATCGCGCCAGGCAACACTTAGTGTTACCTAAGCCAGAACTATATATGGCAACCGTACACAAAGGGTAACTCAGTAATTCAAATGAGACTCTCTTTTAAGTCATTTGATTTGTAGCCAAAGTAATCGTTGTCAAAGACTGCGGAAAAAAACCTTGTCGGGATTAGAAACAACTGTCTGTACAGTCTGCCTGGCAACCTAGCCAATTCATTTAAGCAATTTTTACGTTGGTTATGAAAAACAAACAACAAAGGTCTCGAACCGGACTATAAACTCATTAAGTCATAAATTGAAAAATATTTTATGAAAAGGCTAAACAGCGCGTTGGTTTTTGAAGGAAAAACCTTGACGCCTGGTTATCTTACCTCCAGCGATAACCAATTGGCCGCCACGACCATCAAGCTTGACTTTAAAATCTAAATTTAGGAAGTAGATGCCCGATCAACTCCGCAAATATTGGGCTGACTTAACTGCTTGAAGCAAGGCAAGCGAAACCGAGGGACTATTTGTTTTTATGTTCCAGACATAATGACATTATTTTAGATTCACAATAAGAGTGTGCAAAACCAAATACTTACATTCCGGTCTCTAGGTCCAAACCTGACAGTCGAGTTCTCAAAAAAGCTAAATGCCGACATGTCGGTTTACCTTTTTTTTTCTGTCGGGTTTTTCGGTTTTTTAGTTGTTGCATGTAAAAGCGAACGAAGGTACTACAAATATTTATGCTATACCCACCTTTAAGTGTACCGATCGACTCAGAATCACTATTTGATACGATTTAACGATATCTGTCTGTCGTAAAGTTATATAACGGGTGATCAATCTAAAGGTATTTTTTCAAAATAAAAAAAAATAAAAAAAATCAAATAAAATGTGGAATATTATTGGTTTCTTCAAAAGGACATTTTATGCCATTTATTTTTTGAATATCACTTCCTTTAAATGTTGGCCGCAACTACGCTTTAGGGTGTCCATTCTGGGGGTCCAATTTTGGATGACTTGTTCGAGCATTTCGACCGGTATGGCTTTAATAACACGCGTAATGTTGGCTTCCAAAACCTCAATCGTAGCTGGTTTTTCAGCATAGAATAAGGACTTTGCGTAGCCCCAAAGAAAAAAGTCTATAGCTGTGATATTACACGATCTAGGCGGCCAACTCACCTGTCCGAAACGTGAAATTGGCAGCTCTTCGTAATGACCTCTTAATAGAACCATTTCTTGAACAGCTGTAAGGCAAGTGGAGCCGTCCGGTTTAATCCACATGTCGTCAAGATTACGGTCTTCTTTTTCAGGAAACAAAAGGTCCGATATCAAAGCGCGACAGCGAGCTCCATTCACGGTTACGTTCCGACCATCATCATTTTTGAAAAATTATGGACCGATTATTCCACCAGCCCATAAACCGCACCAGACCGTGGCTTTCTCTGGGTATAATGGCATCCCTTGAACCTCTTATGGTTGCTCTTCATCCAAAATGCGGCAATTATGTCTATCGACTTTTTTGTCTTTTGGGAAATGAAAATGCAATATTTTGGAATAAAAAACAAGATTTCTGTGTATAAAAAACTTTTTTTTTGAAAAAAATTAAACAGATTAACAGCTAATAAAAGTCAAGTAGTTAATTCATATTCAAGTTTTAGATATGCTTATACATGAAACCACACGTCCGAATCTATTAATTTAAAAAAGGTAATCATATATTAATATTTCGAAGATATTTGGCTCTTAATTTTAGTAAAAATAAGTACTGCATGCAAAAATAAGGTTTTTTTCCTCTACTTTTGCAATAAATCGGTAATCGCTTTCCATCGACTCCTTTGGATAAGGGAAAATTTCACAAAACTTCTCTGATTGCTTCCAATATCTAAAAGTAAATCAATAAATTTCTATGGGTGTACACATTGCGAAGATATTGACAATGATGCCAACTAAGAGGATCGATAAATAGATAATGCATTGGTACATCACAGTTATTGGGAAGTCAGAATTCTATAAACTATTTCAGGATGTAATCGATTAGAATCTCCAGCCATTGCGTAGTAAGTTTTGTAAAAGTTATTTTTTACACCAGCGAATGCCTTTTTAAAAAATTAAAAAAGAGAATCAATAAAATTATGTTGTAACCTTTCGCATGATATTCAATAGCGCAAAGTATGTGTGTCAAAGTGTGCTACGGGGGTTGCTATTTATATTTCTGGCCTAGGCAACACTAAGTTTTGCCTAGTGCCATCTGACATTTCCATTGGAAAGTTTGCGTTTTTTTCATAAACGTAATCAGAACGTTTTGACGTACGACCATCATTTGTGCTGTTTACAGTGACTTAAAATAATTAATTTGGCTAAAAAATGGAATTAACTCGTGAACATTTTCAGGCGATCATTTTCACTACTTTCGACGACAAGAGTGCATCAATAAACTGAAGTCTTCGTATGGCGATGAAGCACCATCCTATAGCACTGTGAAAAACTGGTTTAATGAATTCAATCGTGGCCGACGCTCGCTCAAAGACGAAGGTCGTCCAAAAACGGCCGTTGTGCCAGAGAATATTGATGCCGTGCGTGAACTGATAATGCAAGATCGTCATGTGACATACCGTGAGATAGAGGCATCCTTGGGAATTTCTTCCACCAGCATATATCAACATTGATATTGCATGAACATTGAATCAACACAATTTGACAATCGCTCAAAAAAAGGCTCGTGTCGATTGGTGCAAAGAAATTTTGAAAAAATACGATCGCGGTGCTTCAAAAGAAGTTTATAAGATTGTCACATGTGACGAATCGTGGATATATGCGTATGAGCCCGAAACAAAACAGCAATCGACCGTGTGTAAAGAAATTTGGAAAAAATACGATCTCGGTGCTTCTAAAGACGTTTATAAAATCGTCACAGGTGACCAATCATGGATATATGCGTATGAGCTCGAAGCAAAACAGCAATCGCCCGTGCGGCTCTTCGAAGGCGAGCCCAATAATCCAACGAAAGTTGTTCGAGAAAGAAGAACTTCGAAGCAAAAAGGCGACCAAGCAAATGGTCGCCTGTTTTTTCGGCAAAACTGGTTGTGTGGCGACTGTTCCGCTTGATCAACGTAGGATGGTCAATTCTGAGTGGTACACCTTAATTTGTTTGCCTGAAGTCTTCGGAGAAATTCGAAAAACGAACAAGAGAAAACGTATCACTGTGCACCATGACAATGCGAGCTCTTACACATCGGCTCAAACCAGCGCCGTTTTGACCGACAAAATCTTCGAATTGATTTGTCATCCGCCCTGACTTAGCACCCAATGACTTCTTGTTATTCCCGCACATCAAGAAAAAATGCGCGGTCAACGATTTTCGTCGCCAGAAGATGCTGTTGAAGGGTTCAAAACCATCTTTTGGAGGTGCCTCAATCGGAGTGGAAAAAGTGCTTCGACAATTGGTTTAAGCGCATGCAAAAGTGTATAAATCATGCTGGAGAATACTTTGAAAAACAATAAATCAATTTTTGATGATAAATATTAGCATTAGAAGATGGAAATGCTGTAACCGTCTTTTTGAGAGCGATGTCGATTTATGATTGAACATTTTTTACGTCATGCTCTTGAAAACAGACCTGAGATGTGGTTTGAGCAGGACGAAACCACTGCCCACACTGCCCGAGACACAATGGCACTTTTAAGTCAAATTTTTGGAGAGCGAATAATTTCCAGAAATTCGGAAATTATTAAGCCAGTGCTATCAGCAGCTTTGTCAGCATCCAACTTTGCGGTTATTTGGAGGAGCGAGTATATGTGAACAAGCCAGAGATAATCCTTCGTTCAAGGCTATCGTTGCTGCAGAAATACGAACGCTACAGCCACAAATTTTTAAAGATGTAGTGGAAAATGCTCAAAAACGAGTGCATCAGTGCGAAGCAGAAAACGGCTTTCATTTAAGTGACATTATTTTTCATACTTAAAATTTTTATTTTTCATACAAAAATTTAAAATAAGTGTGGAATCTTTAATGTTTACTCGAAAGGACATTTTATGCCATTTATTTTTTGAATATAATTTCCTTCAAAGTATGGCCACAACAACGCCCCAGGGTGCCGTTCTGAGGGTCCAATTTTGAAAAAATCATTCGAGCATTTCGACCGGTATGGCATTAATGACACGCGTAATGTTGGCTTCCAAAACCTGAATCATAGCTGGTTTGTCACCATAGACTTTGGACTTTACATAGCCGCAAAGAAAAAAAGTCAAAAGGTGTGATATCACACGATTTAGGCGGCCAACTCACCGGTCCAAAACGAGAAATTAGCTAGTCTTCGAAATTAACTCTCAATAGATCCATTGTTTGAGCAGCTGTACCTTAAGTGGCACTGTCATGTTGCAATCAAATTTCGTCAAAATTACGGGCTTCAATTTGAGGTAGCAAAAAGTCCGATATCATAGCGCGAGAGCGGGCACCATTCACGGTTACGTTACGGCCATCATCTTTTTGGAAAAATATGGACCGATGATTATACCATGCCATAAACTGCACCAAACCGTGGTTTTCTCTGCACGCAGAGAAAATATATGGTTACTATATGGCCACCGCAACAATAATATGTCCTTATAATAAAAGCATGTTCGTCTCAACCATAGTATTGTTTTTTGAATTTCATTTTGACAACAGTATGATTACGGCAATATTAATATTGTTGAAATGTTACAATAGTATTATTGCCAAATTGAGAAATGAAAATACGGTATGTAAACATGGTAATGTTTAAAAATTTACATTAACAATAATATGATTACGGCAATCATACCGTATGGTTGCGAATATGAACATAACAAAACAGGTTTTACAGAGCATACATGTGTGTGCGTATGTTTTTTGATATACAAAAAAAAACACATACACACGATACAGGGAATGGTTGTTGTCCATTAATAAAACAACAACAATCGGAAGGTAATTCGACCGATTTTTATTGTGTTTACTTTGTTCGGTAAAATACTCTAACACCGACTGGTTCTCGTTTATTTAAAACTTAAGAAACGTATGTATATAGCCATTGATCATGGTTTAATTACATTCGTTGCTTGGGGTCTACTTTTAGTTGCCCTGCTGGCAACTAAAAGTATTTTCGACTGCCGTTGGAATATATATTTTTTTGTTTCTTGAATGAAATCTTCAACAAAAACATGGCGTCAAATCTTGGTGTGGACTAATACTTAGTAGGTCCAAAAATACTGTTACAACATTGAACACACCTATTTCAATAGCAGAACTGAACATACCCCGTTAATGCCATATGGGGTTTGAAAGCTAACCTCAATAGCGTTAGTCTGTAACGAGAATTCAAAATTGTTTCAACTTTCATCATGGAGTGGACAGATAATGAGAACCGTATCGCTGTAAAAGCGCTTTTCAAGTGTGAAATGAAAAAAGCGATATTTTCTAAACGGTCCGGCCACTAGGGATTAGCCGCATGTTCGTCTACCGATGCATAAAACTCTTTGAGGAGACTGGAGATGTAAAAGACCGCCACCGGTCGCGCCGCCACGCTCACTTCGAAAATCATGGAAAATCATGGCCCGTGAGATGAATATCACGCAAAAGTCCATGAGTCGAATCATTAAAAAAGACATGGGCTTGGGGCTTTCAAACGACGTACCGGACATTTATTGACTGCAGCTTAAAAAAAAAATAGAATTGAAAAATGCAAACGTGTTTTGGTGAAGCACGCTGATAACCTGTACAGAAAAATTTTGTTCACCGATGAATAGATTTTTACCGTTCAGGAAAAATTTAACAAGCTAATCGATAGAATATATGCGCGGTCATCTAAATGAGCATCTTTTTTTTTTTTTTTTTTTTTTAAAACCAACACTCAGGGTATGCCCCCTATACATGCGGTGCATTGCGTTGGCGAGTGGAAATTAATGGATCGGAGGGTGGAAAGAGGGAGTAATGTTTGTTGACGCTTGCCTTGAACTTCTGGATGTCGCAATTAGTGGGAAATACATTTGCCGGAAGTCGATTCCACATACGGACTGTACGAGCGAAAAACGAATTTGATCGGTAGTGTATAGTGCGGTCAACTGGCCAATCGATAACAAACGGGTGTGAATTCCTAGAAAGTCGCGTATCCCTGCCGAACATCCTCACGTCAGGAATAAGGCGACGGATGTCTGATGAACACACACCATGAAAGTAACGATAGAACAGCGTCACGCAACCCGCATTCCGACGATGCTCAAGGGAAACAATAGAGTTGGATACCCTACTGTCACCTATCAGCACCATCGCTCTCCTTTGAACACGGTCAAGTAGCTCCAAGGATGATTTTGGAGCACCTGCCCATATATGGGAGTTGTATTCCATCTTCGGCCTGATGAAAGATGTATAGATATTGAAAAGATCAGTAGGAGTGAAGTATTTCTTGCACCGCTTTAAAAAGCCTATGCACTTGAGTGCTTCTTTCGACACTTCGAATACATGTCTCGCCCAACGAGCGTCACATTGTATTTTCATGCCCAGAACATCGAGAGCTTCTGATTGTTCAATATCCGTACCATCGAGAGAAATTGACGATATTGTTGGGTCAGCGAATCGCTTGTGAGACAACAAGCAGCACTGTGTCTTACGTGCATTAAAATCTACTCTATTCACTCGACCCCATTCGGAAATGGCCAGTAGATCCCGGCCAAGTGTCTCATCCATAATTCGCCTTTTGTCTTCAATATCTTGAAGGCTCGGCCTACGGTCGAATGAATACGAATGACAGAGGTTACTATCATCTGCGAAAGAGTAGATTGGATTCACGGTCTGACCCAATAGATCGTCAATGAAAATAAGAAATAAAGAGGGAGAAAGGACAGAGCCCTGTGGTACACCTGCGGTAAGCCTATGTGTGTTGGATGAGAACCCATCTACAACAACTCTAATAGTGCGATCTCTAAGAAAGCTCGATATAAACCGAGCAAATGTATTACCGACACCAAAAGCGATCAGCTTTGATATGAGTGCACCATGCCAGACTCTATCAAAGGCCTTGGAGATATCTAGAGCCACGACCTTACTCTCACCAAACTGGTGGATAGACCGACTCCAACGCTCCGACAAGAACGCCAACAGGTCTCCCGTAGAGCGGTTTCTACGGAAGCCATACTGTCGATCACTTAGCAAGTCGTTGGTCTCTAAATACCTCACAAGATGGTGGTTTACCATGCTCTCCATTACCTTGGAGAGCGCAGAGCAAATCGCAATTGGCCGATAATTCGCAGGATTATTGGCTTCACCCTTTTTAGGGATCGGCTGGACGTTCGCAACCTTCCAACACGCTTGGAAAACTCCCGCACGGTAAGCAAGGTTGAAAAGGTTGCGTAATGGACGGGCTAGCGTCGACGAGCACTTACATAGGACAAGTGCAGAGATACCATCCGGGCCCGGGGATTTATTTACGTCGAGGTTCGCAAGAACCCTTTTAACTGCACGCGTTCGAAAAAATATCTGAGGCATGGAACTTGATACGTTTTCGACCGCGGGGAGTGGTTGATTGCTTTTCGGCAAGGAAGAATTTCCTGCAAATATTTCAGCCAAAAGGTTAGCTTTATCAACCGGGTTAGTGAATGCCTGGTCGTCTTTAACAAGAGTTGGGATAGATGAAGAACTATCCTTTACTCTTCTTACAAACGACCAAAAGCTCTTACTTCCCCTAGGAGAAGTAAGAACCTTTGTACGTAGACGTTGTTCGTGCAGAAATTTTTCACGTCTAAGCACTCTGGCACACGAAGCTCTTGCCTGTTTTCGCAGCAGTTCAGTAATGGGGTTTTTGTTTAAACGCCAATTTCTGAACGCTTCCTCCTTTGATCTGACAGCATCCCTGCATGCCTGGTTAAACCAACTGTTTTTGGCTGGTTTAGCCGACATAATTTTATTTGGAACAAAAGTCTTTATACCAGATAAAATTATGTTTTGGATCATTTCAGCCGCAGCATTTACGTCGTTATCAAGAAAGCAAAGTTTCCAATTGAAATGCTGGAAAAAGTGGTTGAGCTCATCCCAACGTGCCTTTTCGTAGAAAAATACTGTCCGCTTTGGGGCTGGTATCGAAGCGACACGAAGAGCGGAATACGGAAAGGATGCTGAAACAATGCAGTGATCGGAGTTACCAAGAGGTGAAAGTACATTAACTTCGTACTTTTCAGGGTGCGAAGTTAAGTAAAGGTCAAGAATGTTATGTTGGTGCCCTTCTACACACGGAATATGTGTCGGTTCATTCACTAGTTGCGTCAAGTCATTTTGCGCGGCGAAGAGCTCGGCGTATTGGCCCTCCGGAGTTGTATGGCTCGAATGTGAAAGCCAGGCGGAATTATGGACATTGAAATCTCCAGCAACGACAATTTCACTGTCCGGATAACTCTCCAAAACTTTCGATATTGAATCGGAAAGGGCGTCAAAGCCGTTAAGGGAAGCCTCCCTTTCCGAGTTTGGACTTCTATAAATAAACCCAAAATGTAGTACGTGTGTTCCAATCCTGAACTTAACCCAAAGGGAGTTAAATTCTGGATCTTGTGAGTTCAAGTGTTGCTGGCTCTGAAACACTATGTCATTACGTACATATACCACAAGACCTCTGTGGGAAATAAAAAGAGATAGGGTGTGGTACCCAGAAACGTGAAAATCCTGTGGATCAGAATCCTCACGGACCTGAGTCTCACTAAGAGCTAAAACATCAGGCCTATGAAAATGAATGTGAGAAAACACAGCGAAAAAATTCGCACGCAACCCTCGTATGTTGGCAAAATGGATTTTAAATTTCTTTACCATTACGCCAACCAGAGAACAAAACAAGTGTCAGCGTGCAAATGCAGTTGCCGATCTTACCCCCTTTGCCGCTGTTGATCCCATCAAATGCTTAGTGTTATGCCTTAAGCATTAGACGGACAGCGACAAAGAAAGAAGAGAGCCAACTGCACTACACGAAATGGAATGGAAAAGGGAGGGGGAGAAGGAAGACGAACGCACGACGAATAATGCACATTAAGAAATTGTCTATTGTTGTTGGTTTATGTGTTTTCGTTATTTATTTTTTTCTATTTTATTTGTAGTTATTGCTGTTATTTTGGCTATGGTGTGTTATTTGTATTTGTCGGTTTGCGCGCTGTGGTTTATTTGTTGTTTTTTTTTCGCGGGTTTGTGTTTTTCTGTTTGTTTATTTTTTTGTTTGTTTTGGAGACGGACGAGAGAACTGTAACACGGACAACATTTAACGCGGAAGACATACATAGAAAACGCGTGCGGACTGGACGACAGACCGAACATTACTGAACTGATCTTACGATGGGGTCACTGACCTGCATATCTGCGAACAAAAAGTCAAAACATCGGGAAAAATTTTGGAAGCTGTTGTGCCATGTGCCAGCCATGTACTTTCCAGCAGGATTCTGCGCCGGCTCATTAGGCTAAAACGTCCCAGGCCTGGCTTCGAAACAATTTGCCAGTGTTCATTTCCTCTGAAGAATGGCCCTCAGGCAGTCCAGATTTGAACCCATTGGATTACAAATTGTGGACGGTTTTAGAGGACAAGGTCTGTCACAAAAGATACCCCAACATTGGATCTCTTAAGACTGCTTTGGTTCGAGCTGTGGCCAATTTTCAAATAGACGAGGTTCGTGCAGCTATTGACGATTGGCCAGTGCGACTTAAGGCGTATGTAAAGGCAAAATGCGGACATTTCGAATAAGTAGATTCTTTTTTGATACAATATACATCAATAAATACATTAAAAAATGTTTGATCCAAAAACATTCAGTACTTTTTATTTTACAGCATAAAACGTGTGTAACAGTATATATGTCCCTACTAAGTAGTAATGCAATTCAATACAACTTATTTAAAAAAATCTGTACTTTTGAATAACAACATTACCCCCACCTAATAAATAATTTGGGAATCCATAGTATGGTTGAGTATGACTCATACTTTGGTTGTGGGGATCATAGTATGGTTGCGTGTGCATCATACTATGGTTCTGAGCATCATACTATGGCTGTATGAGAAACATACTATGGTTGTCAGGATCATTATATGGTTGTAGATATAACAGTATGGCTGAGTGTGAATTATACTATTGTTGTGAGGATCATAGTATGGTTGTGGAGATTATAGTATGGTTGAGTGTGAATCATACTATGGTTGTGGGTATCATAGTATGTTTATGTGTGAATCATACTATTGTTGTGAGGATCATAATATTGTTGTGCCCCAATAATATACCCAACAATAGTATGATCCTCTTCGAATATTCCACCATTCTTTTTTTCTGCGTGTGGGTATAATGACACCTCTTGAACCTCTTCTGGTTGCTCTTCAGCCCAAATGTGGCCTCATCACTGAACAAAATTTTGGCCGAAGCCAGTTACTTACCGATCGCTCATTTCCATTATACCGTTGCACAATTAGGAGACGTTGGTTGTTGCGGTGTAAGTCTTTCCATAATAAAATGTCAAAAATTACTGAAAATAAATAAAAAATAATGTTTAATACAACTTAAGCGTAATCTGTGAAAAAAAACCCTATTGAAAAAATACCTCTAGATGGATCACCCTATATAATCTGAGAAAAAAAATTAATAAACGAAAAATTCATTACAGTTTTTAGCCCCATGGTAACTTTTGGCCCACCGTGTACATGTCTTACCTCCGCGCAAATAATATTCTGTGTTACTATCAAATTCCATCGCTGTGAAAGAAACAAAAAAACAAATTAAAGTCCGGATTACAGAAGCAAAATTTATAAACTGTCCGAAACACTGAGCTATCCGGACTACTGGGTAGTCCGGAATTTTGATATAAAAAATAAAATAATAAACCAAAAGGGATTATTTCATTGAAAATATGATTTTTTGATACTTAACTTGTGATTTTCTTGATCTCCCGGTTTGCAACATGCCTGTACGACACTTTGGTATGCAGCAAATGTATAGATTCATGTTGGCGTTTTTCGCTTACAAAGTATTGACATCACTGCACTCAATTTATGAACCATAAACCGGCTGTACCTGCTTACCAAACAATCCATACACCAACTAATACGGTAGTTTTTTTTTTGCCCATCTCCATTCGTTTGTTATTTCACTTGCTTATGCACAATTCCAGCCAATAAACCACCAACCAATGCGTTCCCATTTTGCCCCGGCGAATACCCATGCAACCCCTCGTTCAGCTGGCTTACCATCCATGCTCTCCCCATGCGCTCATGTCTCTCATGTAGCATGTGAAATAAAAATAAACGTAAGTTATTTGTTGATATTTCCGCTAAACCAAATTGTTTATGCACTTAGTACAAGTGTTACTTTATTAACATGTAGTTTTAGACTCATGTACAGCAACATGCATACATACATATAGTGTACATCTGCCGGCGTGTGTGTGTTGTATGTGGGGACATGTGCTCTAAATGTTGCTGCTGCTGCGACGGTTCAGCTGTCGTTGTTCTTGTTGTTATTTTTATTGTGCATTATAATCATGTTGCTCTAAATGCCATTGTTCGGTGGGTTGTTGCTATCGTCGTTGGTGCACATGTGGGCTTGTGTGTTTTTGCTTGTTTCTCTAAATGTTACGTTGTCGCTCTGCCAGGTCCTTTTTTTCATCCAACCAATTCGCCTCTCTTAATCCACCCAATACTCGTACCCTGTCGGTCGTGAGCGCCCACCTCGTTATGAACGTACGAGTATTTATTTATGTCTATCGTTCGTTGTGAACGATGTGTGTTTGTGCTCGATTTGTTTATATGCATACGAGTGTGTTAGAATGTTTTTTTTCTGTTGCAGAGGAATTTATTACTTTAGCATTTGGTTTTGTCTGTTTTCGTTGTTTTATTTTTCGGTTCGGTCGGGTTCGTTTGGTTTGTGTTTGAGCTGAGGTGAGCTAAATGTTTGTAGGTGTGTTTGTGTGTTGCTAAGTATGTTTGTATGTGTGTGTGTGGCTTTAACCAAATGCAGTTTAGAGGATTTTGTTATTTTTGTGGGTCACAACAAAATTGGCTAATAACATTTATGCGATTTACATTGTCGGTATCTGTATCTGTGTGCATGTATTAACTCTTTGTTTGGATATGTGTGCATGTGTGTGTGTGTGTATGGTCATAATAACATTTAAAGTGTTGGCAATTTTTCCGTAATTAGTTTATTATATAACAATTTTTGGATTTTATCCATACACATGTATCTACAAATAGGCAAATACTCGTTTGAAATAATTTATAGCTACAGCATTGGCTACTGAATTACTCTAAACCGTTTATTGAAGGATGAATAAGCGCAGTGTTTTTAGACATTTCTTAGGAAAGCTTATATTTTAACTTAATTTTACATAAGGGTTAGTAAAGACACTGTAACCATTTACTTGTCGTGTAAGACACTTGGTATTACAAAGGCTCTGTCCAGCGATTCTATTTATTGAAAAAAAAATCAGAAACATATATGTGGAAACATTTTGAATTATGCAACTGAAAGGAATTAAAACGCACAATGTTACCTGTAATGAAACCAAAAGTTTTAAAAGAATTATCCTTATATTTTTTATAATAATAGAAGTAACCAGTAAACCAAATTTGCCGACAATGTCTGATATCAATTAATGAACAATTATGAACAATGCCTGAACTATATCGAGAATTCTTATCAAAATCGTTACGAATTCTGTTCGATTTGTCTCAGGATTTTTTTTCAGAGAAGTAGTTCAGAATTTTTGTCAACCCTCTCATATGTTTTTCGTTACGAACTCGGTAAGAAATCGGAACATTTTGCCGATTGTCGTACAGAATTCTGACCGAATTCTGAAGGTTTGGTTTGCTGGGTATCTACTTAGTAGGGACATAAATACTGTTACAACATTGAACACACCCATTTCAATAGTAGAACTGAACATACCCTGTTGATGTCATATGGGTTTTGAAAGCTAACCTCAATAGCGTTAGTCTGAAACGGGATTTTGAAATTTTTCAACTTTCATGATGGAATGGTCAGATAATGAGAACCGTATCGCTGCAATAGCGTTTTTCAAGTGTGAAATGATAAAAAGCGATATATTTAAAACGCTAGGGATTAGCCGCATGTTCGTCTACCGATGCATACAACTGTTTGAGGATACTGGAGATGTAAAAGACCGCAACGATCGGGCCGCTTACGCTCTGTTCGAACACCGCATGTCATCAATGCCGTTAAATCAAGAATCCACAGAAATCCGCTCCGAAAACAGAAAATCATGGCCCGTGAGATGAATATCACGCAAAAGTCCATGAGTCGAATCATTAAAAAAAGACTTGAGACTTGGGGCTTTCAAACGACGTACGTGACATTTATTGACTGCAGCTTTAAAAAATATAGGATTGAAAAATGCTAACGTCTTTTGGTGAAGCAAGCTGATAACTTGCACAGAAAAATTTTGTTCACCGCAGAAAAAATTTTTACCGTTCAGGAAAAATTTTAACAAGCAAGGAAGCATCTGAACTGATCCCAAGGGTGGAAAAGGGTCATCACCCAGCTTCAGTCATGGTTTGGTGGGATGTCTCTTACGATGGGGTCACTGACCTGCATTTCTGCGAACAGGGAGTCAAAACATCGGCCAAAGTTTACCAAGAAACCGTTTTGGAAGCTGCCAGCCATGGACAGGATTCTGTGCCAAATTGTGGACGGTTTAGAGGACAAGGTTTGTCACAAAAGATACCCCAACATTGGATCTCTTAAGACTGCTTTGGTTCGAGCTGTGGCCAATTTTCCAATGGACGAAGTTCCTGCAGCTATTGACGATTGACCAGTGCGACTTAAGGCGTGTGTAAAGGCAAAAGGCGGACATTTCGAACAAGTAGATTTTTTTTGGATACAATATACGAGGGCGACCTCAAAAGTAACTGGCCTAACATAAAAAGAACCGTTTTTTTTTTGGAATTATTATTATTTATTTTTCATCATAATCTCCTTCCAACTCAATACACTTCATCAAACTTTTTCAAGCTTTTTAATTCCATCCGATAAATAAGATTTTTCAAGACCTTCAATATATGCCTCAGTTTCAGCAATAACCTCGCTATTGGACGAAAATTTTTTGCCACCGAGAATTTTTTTTAAATTTGGAAGCAAGAAATAATCAGAAGGAGCTAAATCTGGCCTATATGGTGGATGCGGAGCAATTTCAAATCGTAATTCGGCCAGTTTTTGTTGAGTTAAAAATGCAGTGTGTGAAGGAGCATTATCTTGATGAAAAAGAACTTTTTTTCTAAATGCGGTCGTTTTATCTTGATTTCTTCACTCGACCGATCCAATAATGCACAATAATATTCACTATTTATAGTTTTTCCTTTCTCAAGATAATCAATAAATATTATAGCCCTTGCATCCCAAAATACTGTGGCCATTACTTTTCCTGCTGACTTAACAGTTTTCGCCTTCTTGGGACCACTTTTACCAGCTTCTATCCATTGTTTTGGCTGTTCTTTGCATTCTGGGATGTAGTGTTGGATCCATGTTTCATCATGAATCGGCGCAAGAACTCTATTGGATTACGCTGATAAATCGGTAAAAGCTCCTCGGAATTGGTCCGAACGGACGATTTTTTAGGGCAAAGTCAACAAAAGCGGCACCCATCTTGCGGATAGCTTTTTCATGTGGAGTTCATCATGTAAAATACTCCAAACTTGTATTTCGTGTATTTTAACAACATCAGCAAGTTCTCTGAGCTTTATTCGTCTATCTTTAGTCACTTCATTAAATATTTTTCTAATGTTTTCAATAGTAGTGGCAGTTTTTGGTCTTCCAGAGCGTTGTTCATCTTCCGTACTTGAACGACCCATTTTAAATTGTTGAACCCAGGATTTCACGGTGGAGTATGATGGTGCATTATCACCATGAACAGAATCTAATTCATCTTTGATTAATTGTGGCGTATAAACTTTCATATAAAAGTGTTTAATTATCGCACGAAACTCTTTATTTTCCATTTTTCAAAAATTATAAAACTTGTTTACTTCAATCACCTGTAACAAAGAAAATAATCATTAAATATTTCGGAAATTTTGACAGATGGTTTATAAAAGATTGCTTTTTAAAAACAAAAAAAAAGTTGCTAGTAAAACAGAAAATGTGCCAGGCTAGTTAGTTTTGCGGTCGCCCTCGTATATCAATTAATATATTATAAAGTGTTTGGTCCAAAAACATTCAGTAAAAACATTCAGTACTTTACAGCATAAAACGTGTGTAACAGTATTTATGTCCCTACTAAGTACATACTCCCTAAGAGGTAGCTGCCGTTTAAAGCCGGCTTTGCAGGCCCGATACATTTTTTGGTAAGTGTTTATGGATTAAATTAATCTTGTTTTCGTTAGGTAACCGGGTTTTTGATTTTCACTGAAGTAACACAATCCATACCCAGAGTATTTGGTTCGATTTCATATAATCAGATGAGATTTAATATAGTTCCAATCAGATCGCATGTACAGGGTGCGGCTAAAGTAACTATATGATTTGTTTTTTAAATAACTATTGGATGGAATGAAAAAAACAAAAAAAATTATGATAAAAAGAAAGTTTATTTTATGTTATTTTTTTACATAAATTATGAAAAATAATATCAGTTAAATGAGAACCGTTTTCTCTAACGCAAAAATGTGCTCTTTTTATGGCATTTTCCATAACTTTGTTGAGTGTTTCTTGTGGTATACGATCAATTTCTTCTTGAATGTTGTCCTTTAGTTGCTGCAAGGTTTGGGGCTTATTCACATAAACTTTGTCTTTGAGATAGCCCCACAAGCCCCACCGTTCAAGTGAAAATGCGCTTCGTCGGTCATCATTAAATTTGACAAAAAATTTTCATTTTGATCAACGAGATTTAAAACTGCTCTAGCATATTCCAAGCGCAATACGAAGTCCTCAGGATTTAGTTTTTGGACTAGTTGGATTTTGTAAGGGAAGAGGTGCAAATCGTGTTTTAAAATTCACCGAAGAGTGCGGTCAGAAAGCTGCAACTGGGAAGATCGTCTTCTCGTTGATGTCTCCGGATTTTCTTCGACGCTCTGTCGCACAGCATCAATATTTTCGGCCGATCTGCCAGTTCGAGGTCTGCCCGTACGTCTTGAATCTCCGACAGTCCCATATTCAGCAAAATTATTCACCAACGAACGAATGGTTGGACCCGTTGGAGCAGTTCTTACACCATAAAATCTTCTGTATGCACGTTGAGTATTAATTATCGAACGATGATTTTCAATGAATAGAAAAACAATCTTAGTTCTTTGCGCAATTGTATAGCGTTCCATTTTTAAATATTCTCCCAAGTTTAATTTCTGAAATAGGAAAAAAGAAAAAGTTAAATACTCGCAAGCAAAGAAGTTACAATTGTTTTACATCATATAGTAACTTTAGCCGCACCCTGTATAACATACATTCACATTCAGGTACTTTTGATTAGGAATCAATACAAAATGCTTCATTCTTATCGGACTTAATTCAACAGCCCCAGAATGTCCATATATGCTATAAGTGCGAGTAGATTTGTACTTCAATGTGTATGTGTGTGTGTGTGTGTGCGTGTGTTTATGGCACACAATGTGGCCGTACAATGAAGCGTATGATTGATATACTTACGACTTGATATCGTTCACCGTGGCGTATGAGTATTGGGTTATTGATGAGTTCTAATGCGTCGTACTCCATTGTTGTTGGGTTGATTGGCGGCGGTAGTGGTTATTTCTGATTGACTGACTGCTTTTCCGCAAAATCTATTTTTGAATTTGTAGCGGTTGTCGAATTCAATCACATGCACACTCAATAGAAAAACGATACACCAGCCAACTCAGCGGACAATTAAAATTAATGATAGCAACATAATTTCAGTCATTTGTAATATCCTTGTCATCGAATGAGAAGGGGGTTTAGTAAACCCCCTTCTCATTCATGAATAAAATGTTATCCGTATTGAGGAATAGTTTATAAAGCGCTTAATGTTTCACTTTCGAGACGAATGTCATTTTAAACCGCACAAAGGTATGGGTTAGGGTAGTATTTTCAAGAATTGTATGACTATAACATTTTCTCTCTCCAATTTTCTTTATTTGCAATCTGTTTTGCAATCCAAATTAGTTATACGGAATCGAAACGGAATCCAAACTAGTGATCTAGGATTACAGTTACTGTTTCAAGGATAGGGCTTAGCCGTTCCGGAAAAAAATATTTTGATAAAACTCGTAATAGAATACTGGGTCTATATTTTTTTTATATATGCTTTATTTGAATTATGGAATCTGCTCCTTAGGAGCCGAACAAAAAGTATACGAATCTTACGTAAATTGCAATATTAAATCCTAGTTTGGATTTTTGAGTTATGTGGTTTTCTGCATATTGGCAGGATTTTTATTAATTTGTTCTAAATAGTATATACTTAAGTAACTGCTATAGATCACATGTCTCCGACATTTAAGCCTGTTTTGGCTTAAACCTAATGATAACGTGCCGGAGGACCTTTACAGTCATTTACAGAGCGTTCGCGTTATTATGAAGAGTGAACAAATCTGATTATGTATGTAAAACGGACAAGTCTAGATTAGTAGAGTGAACGACTTTTAATTGGTAGAGTCGATATTGCTCGTAGGCGCGGAATTGTATGTACTCTTGTAGGCCTTTGAGTGTTCACGTCATTGAGGAGTTTAAGCCAAGTTTGGGCTAAACCTCGTGAAATATGGGTGTATGCCTCTAATGCCGTAATTTAGGTATTGTGGGTTTTTTTGTTGACTGTTTTAAGGATCGCGTGTTAGAGAATTTAAACTACGTTTAACCTCGTGAGGTAGAATAGAGAAGACTACACAGTCTTTTTTAAGTGTACGTTCGCGATTTGCATGTTGTTGGCCTTTAAGTGTTTACATGATTGAGAATTTTAAACCAGGTTTGAATAAAATCCTCATGAAGTAGGAGGGGAAGCCTTTATAGCCAGACATTTCCGCAATTTTAGTGTTGTAGGGTTTTGTATTGACTGTTTAAGGATCACGTGTAAGAGCATTTAAACCACGTTCGGCTTAAACCTCCTGACGTAGAATAAATAATTCTACACAGTCTTTAGGGTGTGTGTGTTTGCGATTGCTGTAACGGCAGAGTTACAGGTGTAAATTAGAAAACCTAGCGTTCGTTTCCCCAAAGTCTTCAAAAGCTTGGACAGCACAATTATTGTCTAGAAAGTTTTTTTTCGAACCTTTCGAGCTGCTCTTTGTGCTCGATCTTGATGTCCTGAATTGCCTTTTTTACCAGAGGTAGTTTTAAGTCACGGTGGATATTTTTGTTCTTAATTTACCAAGGGACACCGCTCATCAGCCGCAATTTCTTTGGCTGGACTCTTTGGATTTTGTCGATATTGCTCAAGCTTGCTTTGCCCCATAGTTAAGCACCGTAAAAGCAGATAGATTTGATTCACTGTTGTTTAGCAGAACCTTGTATTCGAGGCTTAG
Source organism: Hydrotaea diabolus (assembly GCA_963513945.1). Taxonomy (NCBI): domain Eukaryota; kingdom Metazoa; phylum Arthropoda; class Insecta; order Diptera; family Muscidae; genus Hydrotaea; species Hydrotaea diabolus. The sequence goes on along the minus strand of OY740717.1, from coordinate 133,913,998 downwards.
TTTTGAGTTCGCGTTAAGGAGCCAGTAAAGTTTATGGACTTTGTGTGTTCAGTTGAGTCTTCTTGGCTTCCATATGACTTCTGGAGGTGAGTCGTTGATCCAAGTGGATTCCCAGGTATGTAACATTATCAGAAAAAGAGATATTGTTTAGTTTCAATGTCGGAGAGCCAAAATTCTACCTAGATTTATAGATGCAATATCTTGCTCGGAAATAGTAGATGTTAGTACGTTGAACTTAACATAATAAATATTTTAAATTTCAGTAAAAACTACTAAAAACAGTAGTCTATATAAAAGGGAGATCCAACATGAGGTGTTTAATACATTAGGATGTGAACTCAGTATGTTTCAAATAGTTAGAATTAAACGTTAAATTTCATTCTTAACTGCAGCGACACTGAGGTCACTGTGTTTAAATTGTTTATAACAAACCGCGGAGCAACTGTGATAAAACTTAATGTTTTCGATTAAAATCTCTTAAAATCTTTTTATACCGTACGTCTATATTGGCTCTAGGACACTTTTGTGCAGCATCACTTTGCTGTTCAGACTTAGTTCAGATTTTCGCCCTAGCAACCAGAGCATCTTCCTTACTTTTATATTTAACGGCTGTCTTTTTATTTGTATCAATCTAGAGTTATATTTTTTAAATAAAATTAATTGTGAAACCTTTATTATAATAATTTGAATGGACAGTTTATGCCATTTATTTTTCGAAAATAATTTCCTTTAAATGTTGGCCGCAGGATGTCCATTCTTAGGGTCTAATTTTGGATGACTTGTTCGAATGTTTCGACCGGTATGGCGTTAATCACACGCGTATGTTGGCTTCCAAAATCTGAATCGTAGCTGGTTGGTCAGCATAGGCTTTGGACTTTACGTAGCCTTACAGAAAAAAGTCTAAAGGTGGGATATCACAAAATCTAGGCGGCCAACTCACCAGTCCAAGACGTGAACTTAGCTGCTCTTCGAAATGACCTCTCAATAGATCCATTGTTTAAGCAGCTGTATGGCAAGAGACACTGTCCTATTCATACCAAGCGTCGTCAATATGACGGTCTTCAATTTCAGCAAAAAGCAAAAAGTCCGATATCGTAGCGCGATAGCGAGCAACATTTACGGTTGCGTTCCGGCCATCGTCATTTTACAAAAAAAATAAGCCGATGATTCTACCAGCCCATGAAACCTTGGTTTTCTCTGGGTATAATGACACTTCTTGAACCTCTTCTGGGTGCTCTTTAACCCAAATGCGGAATTTTGTTTATTGACGTTGCCGTTGAGCGAGAAATGGGCCGCATCACTGAAAATTTTGCTCTAAATATGTTACTCACCGAACGCTCATTTCCATAATACAGTTGCACAATTTATTGCGTTGTAAGTCTTTCCATGATTTAATGGCAAACAATACTTAAAAGATAAAAAAATAAATTTAAATACAACTCACGCGTAATCCGTGAAAAATCCCTATTGAAGAAAATACCTCCAGATTGATCGCCCATTATATGCTTTTTCCAATTTTCCAATCGAGCAACGCGAAGGATAATGCAAATCCATTTAATAACGGATAAGGACAGCCTCCTCTTCTCAAGCTTAAAGTCATGTCCGTTGATTTTTCGGGGTTAAATTTTATATCTCGTACTTTCTTTGTTGGTTGTATTTGACTTTGAAGAATAATTGTCGTTTTAGGAGAACAGCTACTGGTGGCAAGTATAGCCGCATCGTCTGCATAGGTAGCGACAATGACACCCTTGAAGACTGACATAACTGAAGTAAAGTGTGTCTTAGCACTAATCCTAAAACAGTTCCTTGTGGGAGCTGGCTTTCATGGTTTCTTTTCCAGACTCAACGTCCTTCAATCAAAATACGATTTTAAAAGTAAATAAAATGGAGTGAAAAATGCATGTTTCAGCTTACTTATATAACGGGTGATCAATCTAGAGGTATTTTATTTTCACAGATTACTCGTGTATACTTTATTTTTTTCTTCCTAGTATTTTATGCCCTTCAGCTCGAATAAATTCAAGCCGAGATACCAAATTTTCGACGACTTTTTGCAGCCGTATGCCAGCAATAACGCGCCGAATATTCTCTTCCAAGGCGTTAATCGTGTCCGGCTTATCTTCGTAGACAAGCGACTTCACATAACGCCACAAAAAATAGTCCTTCGGTGTTAAATCGCACGATCTTAGAGGTCACGCCATGGGCCCACGACACCAGAAAATGCGCTCACCAAAACTTTTCTTAAAAAAATAAAATCTTTCGCTGGCTGTATGGCAAGTTCAATTCTTGCTTCAATTCTTGCAGGAGTTGGATTTTGTAAGCCCACAAACCAAGCTCCTTTCGCAAAATCTTCCATAAAGTAGATGGAAACAGCTCCACTTATTGCGCGCGATGGCGGATGGACTCATTTGAATATTCTTCGATACTCTGCTCCACAGTAGCAAAAGCGCCTTCGCTAAGCACTGTACGGCATCACTGAGAATGTGCATAATCCACTAGAGTAAACGTGGTGCGAAACCGATCCATGGTTGCTCCAATAACCGACTCTGCTGGGTGATTATGTCAAGCGAATATTAGACGCATCGCGTATTATTAGATGCGTCGCTCGAACCGAACCATTATTTTGGTTATAAATTTCCAAGATTTGCAACTGTTGTTCCGGAGTAATTCTATCTACGAGGGCGGTTCGGAAACATCTTAGCCTAGCACAAAAAACGCGCTATAAACGGAAAAAAGTTAAGTGTTTTGGAAACTTCCATCTCTGCTATGAACACATGTTAAATTTTGTTTCGATCTGGCAACTCCTTCATATAGAAACAGGTGTTCACAAAAGACGCATCCGCGATTTTTTTACAATGGAAAAATTAGAAATGCGTGGTGTCATTAAATATTTACATAAAAAAAGGTTTATCGGGACAAGAAATTCATAATGTTATGGTGAATGTGTTAGGTGAAAGTGCTCCTTCATATGCAACAGTAAAAAATTGGGTTGCTGAATTTAAACGTGGTCGTACAAGCATTGAAGATGAACCACGTAGTGGACGTCCAAAAACAGCAACAACAACAGAAATTGTAGCCAAAGTTCATGATATGGTATTAAATGATCGACGAATAAAAGTGCGTGAAATAGCTAATATCATGGGCATCTCAAATGATCGAGTCCATTTAATTTTGCATAAAGAACTACAGATGAAAAAGCTTTGGGTGCCGCACTTGTTAACAGTCGACCAAAAACGCATAAGAATAAACATTTCTCAAGCTTGTTTGGATCGTTTTCAGCGAAATAAAATGGATTTTAAGCGTCGTTTCATAACTGTTGATGAGACATGGATCCACCACTATACTCCAGAGACAAAAAACAATCCAAACAATGGACTGCAGCTGGAGGAAGAGCCCCAAAGAAGGCAAAAACAATTCAATCGGCTGGTAAGGTTATGGCAACGGTTTTTTGGGACTTCAAAGGTATTTTATTGATTGACTATCTGCAAAAGGGTAAAACAATTAATTCAGAGTACTATTGCAACCTTTTAGATCAATTAAATGTACAAATTCGAGAAAAACGTCCTGGCTTACAACACAAAAAAATAATTTTTCATCAAGACAACGCACCAGCGCACGAGAGTTTTTTAGCAATGGCTAAAATCAACGAATTAAAGTACGAGTTGCTTGACCACCCACCTTATTCTCCTGATTTAGCTCCCAGTGACTTTTACCTGTTCCCAAATCTAAAAAAATTCCTTGCTGGCAAGCGTTTTACCTCAAATGAAGATGCAATTACAGTTGTAAACCCCTATTTTGAAGACCTTGAGGAAAACTAGGGATAGAATTGCTAGATAAGTATTGGACTAGGTGTATTGAAGTTTCAGGAGACTATATTGAAAAATAAAAATATTTTTGAAAAACTAACTATTCTCTTTCATTGATAGGCTAAGAACTTTCCGAACCGCCCTCGTATTTTGAAATGGCAAACCAACCTTAGCATAAATCAAGTGACAGCCGTCAAAAAGGCCAGATTGAAAACCACACGTCTAAAAAATAACACACGTTACATCGAAATAGGATTAAAACTTCGACGTGCACTTTGATTGCATCGAGGACGGACATCGCTCAGCGGAAGTGATTCTATATCAATTGTCATGCTTAATATGTTGTCTAACTCCATTACGTTAAGCTGTTGCAAATATCTGCACTAAGTTAAAATATCTAGTAAGGTGTATGTTTACTCTACGGATCCACCTACGGACATATTTTTAGGAACTGTCGAAGTTTGGGCAGGAAATCTAGGGCCGAAATATAAAAAGAAAGTTACCAATTCTACGAGGGCGACCGCAAAACTAACTGGCCTGGCACATTTTCTGTTTTACTAGCAACTTTTTTGTTTGGTTTTTTAAAAGCAATCTTTTATAAGCCATCTGTCAACATTTCCGAAATATTTAATGATTATTTTCTTTGTTACAGGTGATTGAAGTAAACAAGTTTTATAATTTTTGAAAAATGGAAAATAAAGAGTTTCGTGCGGTAATTAAACACTTTTATATGAAAGGTTATACGCCACAATTAATGAAAGATGAATTGGATTCTGTTCATGGTGATAATGCACCCCCATACTCCACCGTGAAATCCTGGGTTTAACAATTTAAAATGGGTCGTTCAAGTACGGAAGATGAACAACGCTCTGGAAGACCGAAAACTGCTACTACTATTGAAAACAGAAAAATATTTAATAAAGTGACTAAAGATAGACGAATAAAGCTCAGAGAACTTGCTGATATTGTTAAAATACACGAAAAACAAGTTTGGAGTATTTTACACGACGAACTCCACATGAAAAAGCTATCCGCAAGATGGGTGCCGCGTTTGTTGACTTTGTCCCAAAAAATCGCCCGTTTTACCAATTCCGAGGAGCTTTTAGCGATTTATCAGCGTAATCCAATAGAGTTCTTGCGCCGATTCATAACTGTTGATGAAACATGGATCCATCACTACATCCCAGAATGCAAAGAACAGTCAAAACAATGGATAGAAGCTGGTAAAAGTGGTCCCAAGAAGGCGAAAACTGTTAAGTCAGCAGGAAAAGTAATGGCCACAGTATTTTGGGATGCAAGGGGTATAATATTTATTGATTATCTTGAGAAAGGAAAAACTATAAATAGTGAATATTATTGTGCATTATTGGATCGGTTGAGTGAAGAAATCAAGACAAAACAACCGCATTTAGAAAAAAAAGTTCTTTTTCATCAAGATAATGCTACTTCACACGATGCATTTTTAACTCAACAAAAACTGGCCGATTTACGATTTGCAATTGCTCCGCATCCACCATATAGTCCAGATTTAGGTCCTTCTGATTATTTCTTGTTTCCAAATTTAAAAAAAAAATTCTCGGTGGCAAAAAATTTTCGTCCAATAGCGAGGTTTTTGCTGAAACAGAGGCATATTTTGAAGGTCTTGAAAAATCTTATTTTTCGGATGGAATTAAAAAACTTGAAAAACATTGAACAGGGATTAAACCGGCTCAAGACCTCTTGCTTCTATATTTAAATAGAAGACAAGTTTTTAACAAAATGGCAAAGTGACATTGATTTTCGTGGCTGCACACTACTTTTATCATGATTTCGGGTCCGTGACAACCCTCTTCAGAAAGCCTTGCTGCAATTGTTGAAAGTAAAACCGAACTCTATAAGGCCAGGCCAACGTTTGATGAAGTGTATTGAGTTGAAAGGAGATTATGTTGAAAAATAAATAACAATAATCCAAAAAAAAAAACGGTTCTTTTTATGTTAGGCCAGTTACTTTTGTGGCCGCCCTCGTAAATATGGATTTATGGGTACGAAACTTCATGTCAATTTAGATACAAATTCAAATATGGAACTTTTTTCTGATTTGGTCGCGATAGATGCTTAGAGCCATGAACCTTAAGGCCCTAAAAACAGTAGTAAACTAATTTTCAGGTTGGGCTGACTATGTGATACCCTGAACCGCTCTGATATACGAAAGACTGGTTACCTCAGCTCGATGACTTGAGAAAATCAATCAAACCATGTATTATTGGCATGGTTTGATAGCATTAAAACTTTGAAAATTGGAAAAACTAGCATTACTAACTGAACAACAAATACCTACAAATTTCCATCTTTCCCTGGATAGACTAGGTTATATTTATAACTAATTGCTGTTTAGCCCCCGCCAATAAGTATGGCCTTCCAAAAAGCAAAAATTCCTTTGTACAATTCAATTGTTGTCCATTTTCCTGAATGCCTCATTGACGCTATTTCCCCAGGAATACAAAACATCTCAACTACTATTAATTGCAAACAGCCATTGATTAATACAACGAATCCACAGGAAGCATGGAAGGCATGGAATCCCATAGAAATAAAACTAATCCATCAAAATAAACGACATTTAAAGAAAGGGGCGAGATAAATGGGCTTTTGACCACAAGAACATGCAAACACCCACACACAAAGGCATTTCTTATGAGAATTTAATCATTTGCAGGATAGGCGAACCCCCACCAAACTCTTCCAATGGCAAACCACTTTAGTTGCTTTGTTAAATTCCGGTTTAATGGCATCTAACGCACACGGCCCTCCTCAATACTTCCGAGCGTCCATTGAAGCGTTACATTTATTCATTCCTTCCACCATATTGAGGTTGTTTGACAAACGGAAGTGCCGCACACACATACATACAAACACACACATACATAGAGCCACAATTGCAACCACATCTCCTTTACGAGAAATTATCGCCATCATTGTCTTAACGATAGGCGGCGGAGGGAAAATGATAACGATACAATTAAAGCTGGAAATTATTGTGCCACATTTAATGTGTCATTAAAAATTGTGCTCATCGAGCCTACACGCTGGCAACGAGCGAGTATTTATCTGCGGCATATTACCAGCGCACAAACAAAGGCACAAATCACTATAAACAGCCAGCCAGCCATGGTCAACAGACATCCAACGACCTGACTCCGACCTAAGGACGAACAGCCATTATGGGAACAGACAAATTATGACATGATGGGGTCGAGCTCACATTTGAAGCAAAAATAAGAAAAAATATACGCAAAATTTAAATTACATCCTCGTCCACATCCGCATGCGTGAGGCCTTCACATTGTCCCTGGCTGATTGTGACTGTTTAATGTCCTGCCTCTGTTGCTAGGGTGATTAAATAAGTATGTAGTCATTGCTCTGGAGTCCTTTTGGCATTGATCCCTTCGCTGTTTTCGGCCATATCTCAGTTTGTTATCTCATTCTTTGTCCGTATGTGTAAGTGTGTGTGTGTGTGTGTTTGTTAATTTCAGTTATTGGCTGTGGTTTATTATTGTCATGTCGTAATTAGGGACTTGGTCCAAAGGGTTTACGGCTGTGGCCTTGTCTGTGCGGGTGGCTACGCTGCCTGTGCTCCCCGGACTTATTAATTAGCTTATTTTTGGATTCCACTCGTTTGGTGGGAGTGGGTTTAAGGGATCGCAAAGAATTTGCGTGGAATTGCTGCTTGTTTTCATTTGATATAATTTTATTACAAAGACTCAATGAATGCCAGTTTCACTTGGCTGTGGGTAGTTAAGTTTGTGATTGGCAGAGATATTGGAATTTTTCAATTAATAGGCAGGTCAAAATCATTTACACTTAAATTTAATTCAATTTATTGTCTTTATAGTATTGCAAGTCTTAAAAATTATAATTCATGCATACAACGAGTTTAAGGATTTGTCCTTTTTCTGCTTAATTATATAATTTTTTTTATTTAATATAACTATTTTTAAAATTAGTGGTAAGGAGGTGACAATTTTCAAACAAAAACTTTGTAAAGCTTTTTGTTTGTATGATAAAACTAAAAACCTACTCGTAAAACAAACAACTAAGTTAAGAGTGAGACCAGCTCAACAATATAATCATATTCTGAATAAAAACCCTTGGCATTAAAATTTCAGTCTCAAATAATTCTGTCTTTCACTGAGCTGAAATTATCGCAAGAAGTAACACAAGTGAACAATTCGGCCCGTCCGAACTTATAAATACCCAGTATACCAAATTTGCCGACAATGTCTGATATCAGACAATTCTGAACAACATCTGAACTCTATCGAGAATTCTTACCGAAATCGTTACAAATTCTGTTCGATTTGTCTGAGGATTTTTTATTTTTTATGTTAAGAAATATCTGAACGAATTCGGCCCGAATTCTGTTAGACTTGTCTGTGGGATTTTTATTAATTTTTTGTTCAGACTTCTCTTATCGAACTCGCAACGAATTCTGAACTATTTATCTGAGGTAGTCTACGAGGGCGGTTCGGAAAGTTGTTAGCCTATCAATGAAAGAGAATAGTTAGTTTTTCAAAAATATTTTTATTTTTCAATATAAACTCCTGAAACTTCAATACACTTAGTCCAACGCTTATCTAGCAATTCTATCCCTTGATTAAAATAGTTTTCCTCAAGGTCTTCAAAATAGTGGTTTACAACTGTAATTGCATCTTCATTTGAGGTAAAACGCTTGCCAGCAAGGATTTTTTTTAGATTTGGGAACAGGTAAAAGTCACTGGGAGCTAAATCAGGAGAATAAGGTGGGTGGTCAAGCAACCCGTACTTTAATTCGTTGATTTTAGCCATTGTTAAAACACTCTTGTGCGCTGGTGCGTTGTCGTGATGAATTTTTTTGATTATTTTTTTGTGTTGTAAGCCAGGACGTTTTTGTCGAATTTGTACATTTAATTGATCTAAAAGGTTGCAATAGTACTCTGAATTTATTGTTTTACCCTTTTGCAGATAGTCAATCAATTAAATACCTTTGAAGTCCCAAAAAACCGTTGTCATACCAGCCGATTGAATTGTTTTTGCCTTCTTTGGGACACTTCCTCCAGCTTCAGTCCATTGTTTGGATTGTTCTTTTGTCGCTGGAGTATAGTGGTGGATCCATGTCTCATCAACAGTTATGAAACGACGCTTAAAATCCATTGAGAAATGTTCATTCTTATGCGTTTTTGGTCGACTGTTAACAAGTGCGGCACCCATCTTGCAGAAAGCGTTTTCATCTGTAGTTCTTCATGCAAAATTAAATGGACTCGATCATTTGAGATGCCCATGATATTAGCTATTTCACGCACTTTTATTCGTCGATCATTTAATACCATATCATGAACTTTGGCTACAATTTCTGTTGTTGTTGCTGTTTTTGGACGTCCACTACGTGGTTCATCTTCAATGCTTGTACGACCACGTTTTAATTCAGCAACCCAATTTTTTACTGTTGCATATGAAGGAGCACTTTCACCTAGCACATTCACCATATCATTATGAATTTCTTGTCCCGATAAACCTTTTTTATGTAAATATTAAATGACACCACGCATTTCTAATTTTTCCCATTGTAAAAAAATCGCGGATGCGTCTTTTGTGAACACCTGTTTCTATATGAAGGAGTTGCCAGATCGAAACAAAATTTAACATGTGTTCATAGCAGAGATGGAAGTTTCCAAAACACTTAACTTTTTTCTGTTTATACCGCGCTTTTTGTGCTAGGCTAAGAAGTTTCCAAACCGCCCTCGTATTCGTTTCAATTTTTTGTTATTTGCTTCATATTCTTGTGTTCAGACATGTCGGATTTAATGCTTAACGAACTCAACTGTTTGTCTGAGGTATTTTTATATTTCAAATTCAAATTCTGAACGTTTGGTTAGCTTAGCTGTGCGAAGGATTTTTATTGTGTTCGGAGGAAAACTCGACTGCCGGCAGTTCTCGTTAAATGCATAACTGCCCTTAAGTGTATAGCCACTCAACATATTAACAGCACAATTATTGCTTGCGAAACTGCAGACACCCCTGCTTGTAGCTAAAAGTTTTTCCGAACACTTTTTGAAAATGTTTTACAATTTTTTTTTTATAGAACAATAATATTTTCTTCTTTTTTCTTGCTTACATTCAGAATTTGTCATGACATAAGCTCAGAATTCGTTCAGAATTCGGTTCGTAATGTCGGTAAAAACATCAGAATTAAATAAGACTTAATGCCAGAATTCTGACCGAAGTCGTTCAGAATTAGTTCAGAATTCGATACGACAATTCGAAATATCCTTTCGAATTTCCCAAGACTACAGTTCAGAATTCGGTCAGAAATCAGTTCGAAATGTCTGCAAAAACATCAGATATCCCTCAGAGAAGTAGTTCAGAATTCGTGTCAACCCTCTCATATGTTTTTCGTTACGAACTCGCTAAGAAATCTAATCCGAAATCGGAACATTTTGCCGATTGTCGTACAGAATTCTGACCGAATTCTGAAGGTTTGTTTTCCTGGGTACTTAGTAGGGACATAAATACTGTTACAACATTGAACACACCCATTTCAATAGTAGACCTGAACATACCCCGTTGATGTCATATGGGTTTTAAAATCTAACCTCAATAGCGTTAGTCTGTAAGGGGATTTTGACCTTGTTTCAACTTTCACCATGGAGTGGTCAGACAATGGGAACCGTATCGCTGTAGTAGCGCCTTTCAAGTGTGAAATAAAAAAGCGATATTTTCAAAACGCTCCGGCCACTAGGGATTAGCCGCATGTTCGTCTACCGATGCAAAAAACTGTTTGAGGAGGCTGGAGATGTAAAGGACGGTCACTGGGCGGCCCACGCTCTGTTCGAACACCGCATGTCATCAAAGCCGTTAAATCAAGAATTCACAGAAATCCGCTCCGAAAACACAAAAGCAAGGCCCGCGAGATGAATATCACGCAAAAGTCCATGAGTCGAATCATTAAAAAAGACTTGGGACTTGGGGCTTTCAAATGACGTACCGGACATTGATTGACTGCAGCTTTAAAAAAAAAATAGGATTGAAAAATGCAAACGTCTTTTTGTGAAGCACGCTGAAAACTTGCACAGAAAAATTTTGTTCACTGATGAAAAAATTTTACCGTTCAGGACAAATTTAACAAGTAAAATTATAGAGTGTATGCGCGGTCATCTAAGGAAGCATCTAAACTGATCCCAAGGGTGAAAAAGGGTCATCACCCAGCTTCAGTCATGGTTTGGTGGGATGTCTCTGACGATGGGGTCACTGACCTGAATTTCTGCGAACAAGGCGTCAAAACATCGGCCAAAGTTTACCAGGAAACCGTTTTGGAAGCTGTTGTGAAGCCTCTTAGCATTCCCAAAACCAGCCATGGACTTTCCAGCAGGATTCTGCGCCGGCCCATAAGGCTAAAACGGCCCAGGCCTGGCTTCGAAACAATTTTCCAGCGTTCATTTCCTCTGAAGAATGGCCCTCAGGCAGTCCAGATTTGAACCCATTGGATTACAAACTGCGAACGGTTTAAGAGGACAGGGCTTGTCACAAAAGATACCCCAACATTGGATCTCTTAAGACTGCTTTGGTTCGAGCAATGGCCCATTTTCCACTGGACGAGGTTCTTGCAGCTATTGAAGATTGGCCAGTGCAACTTAAGGCGTGTGTAAAGGCAAAAGGCGGACATTTAGAATAAGTAGATTCTTTTTGAATTCAAAATACATCAATTAATATATTAAAAAATATTTGGTCCAAAAACATTCAGTACTTTTTATTTTACAGCATAAAACGTGTGTTACAGTATTTATGTCCCCACTAAGGATAATAAATCATAAAAAAATCTGTCGAAACTTCAAATGTTCGATTAGTTGCAAACACCAGTCCATGGTATTGATGGTTACATAGTTTGACTTTCCATGTGATAGTAGTTACAGAAGATGTCGGATTTAACGTGATTATCGCCGAAATGGCCTGAACCACGGTGTGCCATCACACTGGTTCCGTAACAATGCGACGTTCAACGCCCCATTGGATTGATTCCGCCGGTACCAATTCGAAGCATGACAGTTACGGGTCATAACTTCCCTCTTGGTTAGGGGTCGAGGACTATCTAAGCCTCTACTGTTTTATGGGTCACAGCACCCGTTCGCAATGCAACTCCACCTCGAACCGAAGTTCTCCCCGCGATTTGGGTATAAACCACAGCCACCACGATACTCCCCGAGGGGCCGCACCATATAGTCAGGCCAGAACAAGTTCTGGGGGCTCCTGTCTACCCGTGGTACCAGATTTAAGTCTCCGGTCAGACCTCGTAACCAAAAGGCTACTCCCAGTTTTTGTTCTATACAACATGGGTCTGGTCACCCATAGCCACCGACATCCTAAAACCAACAATCAACCTCTACTCTATACTGTCAAACTCGCCCTAGCACGCCGCATCGAGTAAACCCTATTTGCGAACTCATTCGCTCTGGCCAAAACCTCTTGTGAAGCAACCATCCCTCTAACATCCCACTGTCCGTCCGTCCGTCATTTCAATTCCTAACCGACCTAAATCCCTAACACTTTCATAAAGAGTACATTCACAGAGATCATGCAACCAATCCTCAAGAACCGCACCACAATCACACGACTCCCTATCGCTTAGGGTCCTCTTGTGCAAAAATGCATTGAGGGACCCATGACCAGCCAGCAAAAAGCCGAGAAAAAAGCCAATGCTAAAATCTGGCTGACCACTAACAAACCTCACATCCCTGATAAACCTATAAGTAACACGCCCTTTCACACTATCGTCCCACATAGACTGGCACCTCTCCATCACACATTCATCCAAGTGAGTCCTAATCTCACCAACACTCATACGCTCCATGCCGTCCACCACCCAACTATCCCTTGCCAATACAACACCCCTTTTTGCCATAAAGGCAACGGCACGTCGAATTACCTCGAGATCGAGGGGTGGTACACCCATCAACACCTGTAAGGCCTTAGTTGAGACCGTACGACACACACGCATACACCTTATCAAAACAATCCTCTGACACGACAAAACCTTCCTAAGCCCAACAACCGACCTAACCACTTCGTACCATACAGATGACCCATACGTGGAGCAAGCCACAAACAAGCCACCACATATGATACGCGCTGCACGCCTAGAGAAACCCCAATCACTCCGAAGAAACCTACGTTCCTGACCAATCACACCCGTCAACTTCTCACGCACTCGGTCGAGATGAGGAGTGAACCTCATCCTTTCGCCCATAGTTATCCCCAGGTACCTGACTTCCGTCACGTACCTGAGGTTAACTCCATGAATGCTCACGATAGGAGGCCGACTATGTTACAATCTGCCCTTGAGCAGCATTGTCACGGTCTTATCCATCGTCACACTTACTCCAATACTCTCACCCCACAGTGATATTACAATTCTTACAGCCAACAAGTCGGTTATACCAACCAAATTTAGAAAAGCTATGGTTTTCCACAATTGGTGCACTGAGCCGAAAATACAATGATTTTTTTTAACCACGTGTCTGGTTAAATTTTTCATGGTAAAGGTTTTATAACGAAGACAAAATAACGTTATAAAAGGTCAAATATACATACAAAATAGTTGAGTTAACATTTTATAAGGTTGGTTTTTTCAAGAGAGAGGCAGAAAAATGTGCGATATAAACAAAAATTTAAATATCATTCGGCTCTGTTGTATCGAAGTTTTTGATCTGCTTTGTGTTATACGAAGTTAAGAATCACATTGCACGAAGTTGCACGATTGCGACTGTCTTATTCCCCCCCCCCCCACTTTTTTTCCTTTCTTTATCTGCTCTGAACGTTTGTGTAATTGTGAGAAAGATCTTAGGACAACTTATCTCGCACTTTTAAAATACCACCACCAAATACAAGCTGTACAATGGCGCTTTGAAGATTGCTTTTTGCATAGTTAGAAGACTATACGCAAAGGGTAATTCTTATTAATTATAATGGAACTCCCGTATAATTCATTTGATTTCTAGCCAAAGTAAGCGTTGCCAAAGAATGCTAAAGAAAAACCTTGGTGGGTTTAGAAACAGCTGTATAGGTACTGTCTGCCTGGCAACCATAGCCAATACATTTCACCAATTTTTTTAGTCGATTCTGAAAAAGGAACAACAAAAAAGTCTGTTCAAGTCATAATAATGAAAAACGACCGAATAAATGTAAACAAGAAATACATAATTAGTAGGTTAATTTCATATTTAAAATTGTAACAGTAACTATATTTCTGGTTAAAAGATTGTAGCCAATAATTAGTTAACTTAACAATAGCAATGATTTGTATAACAATCTTCATAGTTAATAATATTAACAATTTTATAGTTAAATTGAATATGTATTGTTTCAATAAATTACCTATGAAATGTTAATATTAACAATTTTCGTGGTTAAAAACTGCATTGTTAAAACAACAATAATTATTGTAATAATAACAATTTTAATGGTTAAAAAATGCATTGTTGAAACAGCAATAATTAATTTAAAATTTTCATGGTTAAACAATTCAATCATAGAATAGTTAAATTAACTATTATAATTGTTAAATACCAGTCAACAACAAAATCGTGTTTATTTATGGTTAAGTGAACCTTATATAAGTTTATTTTTCTGTTCAGTGTGCTTATGACAACCAACCAATTGTAAAGTACACGTTACTTTGGTACAAATAATTGGTGATGACAACAGATACTTATACTTAGTACTGTTTAAACTTTAATGGGACTGTAAGTGGGCCATATTGGTTAACGTTTTGATAGTTGTTATTGGAGTGGTTCTGAATATGAAAAAGCGCTGGAAATATGAAACTCGTTCTTATTTATGCCATTTTGAAACAATAAAAATCGCAGGTTAACGTTAACCGGCTTAACCCTGAAATAGCTTGTTGGGTAGGTAGTTTAGCTAATATTCTTCCTTCACCTCTTCTACAAACTTTTTGGAAAAGTTTCATGAAAAACTTACATTCGAAGCAAAGTTAAAAAAAATATACTCTCCTACCTGCTTCATCAACTGTAGTTTGATGTCTCAAAAGTTTGGATATATAATTGCAACATGCAAGCGAAGAAAATTATTCCTTAAAAGCGATTATTATTTCAAAGAAAAATTAACTTCGAATGGTAAAATTTATTAAAATTTTGATTTCTATTTATTGCTTAGACTGTACAAAAAAGAAATTAAATAAGAAATTATTCATAGTCAAAAAACCACCAGACTGCAGATTACAGTAGTTTACAGCCATTTTTGTCCAGAGTTCTAAATATTTTTTCCTATAGATTTTGGCCTCCAAAACACGAAAATGAGTTTTAAAAAGTTTTCCTCTGAGTAGCTTTCAAGATAGAATTTTTTGGATTTTTTTTACGATGTTTTTTTTATCAGATGTCTCAGATTTTTGAACCATAACTCCCAAACGCTATTACCGATTTGATCAGTAGTGGTTTCAAATGGAAGGAAATTAGCTTTTCTTCATACAAGGTATTAAAATCAGTTCAATAGTTTGAAAATTTAAAAAAATTAATTTATTCTGCAAAAATCACGATGTTAAATTAAAAAAAAAAATAAACGTGTATAAATAATAATATAAAAATATAAAATAAATTGAAAATAAAGTTTGGACTTTCTCGAGCAATACTCGTACAAGCCATGGTTTGTTGTTATTTGATGAGAAATGGTATTTTAGATAATTGTTTATATATTTTATTTTTTAATTTAGAATCGTGATTTTGGCCAAAAAAAAATCAATTTTTAAATTTTAAATGCCTCTAAGGTCAGAAACTTTGAACTGATTTTAATACCTTTTATAAAAAAGTTTTCGAAAAGCTAGTTTCCTTTCATTTCATTAATTTGCTACTCTTGATCAAATCGGTAATAGCGTTTGGGAGTTAAGGTGCAAAAAGCTGAGACTTCTCCCAGAAAAAATCGTAAAAAAATATCAAAGATTCTATCTTGAAAACTTATCACAGAAAATTTGTTTAAAATGAATTTTCGAATTTAAGATGCCTTTATCTATAGGAAACATATTTAAAACTCCGGAGCAGGAAAAAAAATCATAATTTGTAAATCATAATGGAAAGGAGATGTTTACTTCTATATCTAGTTCGACATTTCCTTTTGATGTGGTTGAAGTACATTTGAAGAGCGATGTAATAAGGGGATCCGAGGAAGACAGAAGTAAATGTATGAACTCGGCAGATTTTGCGGGTGTGAAATAAACGAAAATTCTGAAAGTCTTTATTTTTTTCCGTTAGTGCTTCCTCCGACATCATTATAATCGCTAGTCCACCATTGCTTATTATCTGCTCCGTGAACTACAATTTTCTAAACCGAACTTGGCACGTAAAACCATGGATGAACACTAGCTCTTGTGGCCACCATAAGCCTGCTGCACGAAGATTACTTTTTTAAAGTGGTCTCCATCTAACCAATCTTTATTATTCTTTTTAAAAACGGAGGCATATTAAAAATTCCGTGAATTTTCCAACTTCCCTCGTAGTTATATGAAATGTAACACTGCTCGAGTTTTTGAGAGCCTCTGGATTTTGTTGAAAATGGAAAAAATGAATTTCGAATGCTCATTAAACATTATTTTTAGCTAAAAAAAAATTTCAATCAAACCAAGGAAAATATTGATAAAAGCTATGGGGACTCTCGACCATCGATTTCAATCGTAAAAAAGTGGTTAACTGACTTTGGTTGTGGTCGCACAAGTACAAATGACGCGGAACATTCTAGACTGCCAATTGAGGTCAATACACCCGAAAATGTCGAAAAAATCTACGATATGGTGTTGGCCGATCAAAGAGTAAAAGTGCATGAGATTGCAATGCCATACGCCATCCATATAATTTTTTTTTTTTTAAATAACCAACACTCAGGGGATGCCCCCTATACATGCGGTGCATTGCGTTGGCGAGTGGAAATTAATGGATCGGAGGGGGGGAAAGAGGGAGTAATGTTTATTGACATTTGTCTTGAACTTCTGGATGTCGCAATTAGTGGGAAATACATTTGCCGGAAGTCGATTCCACATACGGACTGTACGAGCGAAAAACGAATTTGATCTGTAGTGTATAGTGCAGTCAACTGGCCAATCGATAACAAACGGGTGTGAATTCCTAGAAAGTGGCGTATCCTTGCCGAACTTCTTCACGTCAGGAATAAGGCGACGGATGTCTGATGAACACACACCATGAAAGTAACGATAGAACAGCGTCACGCAACCCGACGATGCTCAAGGGAAACAATAGAGTTGGATACCCTATTGTCACCTATCAGCAACATCGCTCTCCTTTGAACACGGTCAAGTAGATGATTTTGGAGCACCTGTCCATATATGGGAGTTGTATTCCATCTTTAACCTGATGTAAGTTGTATAGATATTGAAAAGATCAGAAGGAGTGAAATATTTCTTGCACCACTTTAAGAACCCTATGCACTTGAGTGCTTCTTTCTACACTTCGAATACATGTCGCGCCCAACGGGCGTCACATTGTTTTTTCATGCCCAGAACATCGAGAGCTTCTGATTGTTTAATATCCGTACCATCGAGAGAAATTGGCGATATTGTTGGGTCAGCGAATCGCTTTTGAGACAACAAGCAGCACTGTGTCTTACGTGCATTAAAATCTACTCTATTCACTCGACCCCATTCGGAAATGGCCAGTAGATCACGGCCAAGTGTCTCATCCATAATTCGCCTTTTGTCTTCAATATCTTGAAGGCTCGGCCTACGGTCGAATGAATATGAATGACAGAGGTTACTATCATCTGCGAAAGAGTAGATTGGATTCACGGTCTGACCAAATAACTCGTCAATGAAAATAAGAAACAAAGAGGGAGAAAGGACAGAGCCCTGTGGCACACCTGCAGTCAGCCTATGTGTGTTGGATGAGAACCCATCTACAACAACTCTAATAGTGCGATCTCTAAGAAAGCTCGATATAAACCGAGCAAACGTATTACCGACACCAAAAGCGATCAGCTTTGATATGAGTGCACCGTGCCAGACTCTATCAAAGGCCTTGGAGATATCTAGAGCCACGAGCTTACTCTCACCAAACTGGTGGATAGACCGACTCCAACGCTCCGACAAGAACGCCAACAGGTCTCCTGTAGAGCGGTTTCTACGGAAGCCATACTGTCGATCACTTAGCAAGTCGTTGGTCTCTAAATACCTCACAAGATGGTGGTTTACCATGCTCTCCATTACCTTGGAGAGCCAGCCGATCACCCTTACCAGCCGATCACCCTTTTTAGGGATCGGCTGGACGTTCGCAACCTTCCAACACGCTGGGAAAACTCCCGCACGGTAAGCAAGGTTGAAAAGGTTGCGTAATGGACGGGCTAGCGTCGACGAGCACTTACATAGGACAAGTGCAGAGATACCATCCGGGCAGTGCGGTTTCGATTTTACATGATCAGTTGGGTTTCAGAAAGCTATCCGCAAGATGAGTGCCGCCTTTGCTCTCAATTGACCATAAACGTAATCGTGTGACAACTTCGAAGGTTTGTTTGGAGTTGTTTAACCGCAATTTAAATGACTTTTTGCGTCGTTTTGTCACTGTAGATGAAACATTGATCCATTGCAATAATCCGATTACCAAGCAGCGTTCTAAACAATGGGTTTCTGCGGGTGAACCGGCTCCGAAGAATGCTAAGGGGACTTTGTCGGCCAATAAGGTTATGGCAAAAGTTTTTTGGGATGCATGCGGGTTAATGCACATTGATTACCTTCAGAAGGGGAAAAACAATAATTGGCAAATATTATGCCAACTTATTGGACCGAATTAATAGAAATTCAAAAAAAAAACAGTAAGAAAAATTTCTTTTTCGTCAAGATAATGCACGAGTACACACGTGTGCTGTCTCCATGGCAATATTGCATGAATTGGGTTATGAATTGGTACCTCATGCGCCATGTTTTCCGAATTTAGCCCCCAGTGACTATTTCCTATATCCAAACCTTAAGAAATGGCTCGGTGGAAAGGTTGATTCAGGGCCAACAATGAATTTATTGATCAAACAAATTCATATTTTATGGTCCTCGAAAAATCCTATTTTTTACAAGGTATACAGAAATTGCAGAAACGTTGGACAAATTGTATAGAGCCAAAAGGAGTATATGTGACAGCGCATAGAGAAAGGGACCTAAGGGTAAAAAAAAAATCAATTTTAATTTTTTTTCTTTTTTTTTAATGTAAACAACATCTGAGCATCGAATGAGACCGATCCCATGCCCCAAAAGTGTTGCCTCCCAGAGATATGCGCGTTTTATGAAAGTGAAGTCGACGATTCTAAGCGCAAATAGAAAGGGACCTAATCTTTAAAATGGCTCTCCCTAACAAAACTGGTTTTTAACCTTAGGTCCTTTCTATTTTGCGCGTCACATATATTGAAAAATATTTTTTTTATAAACTGTTTTATTCGAAAGGTCGCGGAATTATTGATATGCCCTCGTGCAAATATTTTAAAGGGACTTTCGGTGTGTGTGGCAAATGGAATGACAACTTGAGTATAATCTAGCAATTGGTGAAGGGTATACAAAATTAATATTAAATAACTGCCTTATTCTTTACCTGTCTGCTAGGTAAAGAATAAGGCAGTTATTTAATATTAATTTTGTATATTAAATTACAAGCCTTAAAATTTGGAGAAAAGACTGACAGATGAATCTCTGTAATTCAAATAAATTATTCTAATTTATTTTTCATTATTCGTTTAAGCTGACTATCGTGACTTTAATTTTGAATTCCTAAACCAGGACGATCACGGCCAGGTCTTAACAAAAATCATTCCATGTCTTTGATAAAAACAGGTGCCATAAACATAGAAATCCCCTACATTTTTAAAACCTACCCGAACCGTTTACTTCACTACAACGTCTGCTACAATATGTACGAATCATTTAAAGCTGCTGTTGCTCCCTTTCACGGATGGCATAACAAATGCTGTCTTTAGCAGAAGAAGAACAATGAACGAAGAACGAAACGAACGAACCGAAAAAAGAATAACG
The DNA here is from genome assembly GCA_963513945.1 of Hydrotaea diabolus. Taxonomy (NCBI): domain Eukaryota; kingdom Metazoa; phylum Arthropoda; class Insecta; order Diptera; family Muscidae; genus Hydrotaea; species Hydrotaea diabolus. The sequence continues at coordinate 133,894,159 of OY740717.1, read as the reverse complement.
AAAATTTTGAACATTTATCATTTTATTATCAGTATTTGAATGTTTCTTCCTCTTTTTGTGTGTAAACTTTATTTGACAAATTTGACCTCATTTGCACAGTAAAATAAGTGTCACAATTTCTCCCATTCCTTCCTTCTGTCATTTGTCCTGTATGTAAAGACAAGCGTACGAACGTACGTACGTCAGTTTGTACTCATTCCATTTGAGCTTGTCTTACTCCGATGCCACTGATTACATAATTTACAATAAATTCTGTTCGCTAAGTAGAAAAGTGTGCTATGGGTTTCCAGGCAGCTGCAGCTACTCCGGCTGCTGCTACTGCGACTGTTATTTCGGCTGCTTCCTCCTCAGCGTTAGTCTGCTTCATCCATTCCAGCTAGTGCGAGTGCTGTTGCTGCTGCTGCACACGCATTGTCAGAGTGATAAGAAAAGTAAAGTTGTAAGGAATCATCATAAAAAATTGAATCGCAAGAACGTGGCTACCGGGGAGTGAGAGAGAAAGTATCCGACCAAGAAGTGTATCAAAAGAACTCGCTGTCAAATGTGGATTTTTCTTGGCAACTTGCTGAGAACGATAAAGTTGGAGCAAATATCAAAGCAATCCATGGCTGGTAAAGGTAGATCCCCTGGGGACTCTACAGCAAGTAGATGGCTTGGCAGTTGGACGATTCAGGGTTTATTTTAGCCTGTTTAACAAAAAGGATAGCAGTCAAGGTCTTTTAAGGATTTTGTAACACTTCCGCACAAAGAACGAAGAGTATTTGGCACAGAGTATTTTGGCAGACAATATAAATTCCGATCTCACGATGAAAATTACAGATTTTAAGTGTAATCCGACCTTTATTTTAAAGTGGATCTAAAAGTTTTCGTCGTGTTTATTTGGCATGTATCGTTGGTCTATAAAAACTGATATGCTTAATTTTGAGACCTTGTATCTTTAAGGCAATTTGTAAAAAGAGAAACTAAAATGCTATTCAAAAGTCGGTCAAAAAGACTTTTAGTGGTAGTCAGGAATAAATGCAGGTGCGGTGAACGCTACCTTACCATCCTCAGATCCCAAGCTACGAATGTGATTTTACAATGGTCAAAGGCTATACACTTAAGTGCAGGAAGAATTCAATTCAATGAGTAGAAACAGGCAGCAGAGTTTCCACCGAACAAAGTAAATACAAAAAAATCCATCGCACTGCCTTCGTCGTTTCGTCCTCCATTGCTTGAAGTTTAAGTATTTGTGTAGAAGGTACTAGAATAGGGCAAGGCATAAACTTCCTAAACATCCTTTGTGGAACTGGGTATCTTAAGTTAGTTTCATGGCAAATGGTTGCTAGCTGTAAAAATATTTGAGCTAGACCCACCGATCGACGTATAATCAACTGCTGATTTCATTTAACGATGTCTGTCTGTCTACCCGTCGGTCGATCTTATACTTGTGATATAGGTCACAACTGTTGTCCGATTTTCACTAAATTTGGCAGACAATGGAAGGACGCTATTGAAATTAAAACAAATCGATTCATATTTAGGTATACTTAGTAGGGACATAATTTGTTTTTATTACTTATTAAAAAAAACGTTTCTTAGCCTAATAATTTATTATCAATACTCATAGGAGAACCACGTTTTATAAGGGGATATTACATATTTCTTGCAATATAAAATTTCTGAATTTGTCGACCAATATGCAAATCAAAAAGTAATTTTTTATCCAGATAGACTCCCAGATATTTAATATAATCGTTCCATTCTATCCCATTTATTGTCAACTGATTCGATGGGTAAAAACAAGGATGGCGTTTTCGACTAAAAAACACAGCATGTGTTTTGCCCTCATTTAATTTTATCTTCCATTTGTGGAAGTAATCTAATATAGAGTCTAAAGCGCGTTGAAGTTTAGTCACTATATCGTGTCCATATTCATGCGAGAAAAATAATGAGGTATCATCCGCATACACGCAGAAAAAAAGTATGGTTGTGGTGACAATATTCGAAGAGAATAATACTATTGTTGGGTATATGGTTGTGCTACAACAATATTATGATCCTCACAAAAATAGTATTCAAATACAACCATACTATGATCCTCATAACAATATTATGATTCGCACATAACCATACTATGATCTCCACAACCATAGTATGATGCTCACAACCATAGTATGTTTCATATACAACCATAGTATGATCCTCACAACCATAGTATGATTCACACGCAACCATGTTATGATCCCTACAACCATAGTATGATCACACACAATTATACTATGATCCCCAATATTACTTATTAGAATTTGTTAAAGTTGTCGACATTAGGTTTGATCCCCAATATTATTTATTAGAATTGGTTTAAGTTGTCAACAATAGATTTGAATTATGAAAATTATTCCAAAGCACATTAAATTCAAAATAATAGGAGTGATTTATTTCGCAGTAGAAAAAATAAGTTTAAATAAACGTAAGCGTTTTTATTAAAAATATTTCAGTTAAACAAAGCCAAAGCGGCTTGTTTAAAAAATTTTAATTTCGATAAAAAAAGTACTATTATTGCATTAGATCCGTACCAATAACAATTGTTCTTAAAAGCATATTTAAATGAAGACAAATTACAATCATACAGTATGATTGCCGTAATCATGTTATGGTTAACATAAATTGCAAAACACAATACTTTTGTCGCACCAACCATATTTATATTGTTGCTATAACCATATTTTCATTTTTAAATTTGGCAATAATACTATTGTTACATTTCAACAATATTAATATTGCAGAAATCATACTATTGTCAAAAATAAACTCAGTTAACAATGCTATGGTTGCGAAGAACATACTTTTATTGTGGAGAACATATTATTATTGCCGTGACCATGTAGTAACCATGTTTTTTCTCTGCGTGTATGTTGCATATTCACATCCAAACAAATTAGGCATATCTGAGCAGTACAACAATATGTATAAAGTTGGACCCAAAACAAAGCCCTGGGGAACTCCTGCTGGGATTCCGACCAAATCGGAGTAACTGTCATTGAGACAAACACAAAAATTCCTGCTTCTCAAAAAAGCATCGATAATTTTTGTGAGATAAAGGGGAAAATTGAACTGAATCATTTTATATATTAAACCACTGTGCCATACAGAGTCAAACGCCTTTTCAATATCCAAGGTGACCATTACTGTGGAAAGCCCATTCTTAAAACCCTTCCTAATGTGGTTATAAATCCGTTTAACCTGGTGCACAGTACTATGAAAAGGTTGAAATCCAAATTGAATTTAAGCCACAAACAATATTCTTGGTAGGGACATAAATACTGTTACAAACGTGTTATGCTGTAAAATAAAAAGTACTGAGTGTTTTTGGACAAAGTATGTTTTAATATATTTATTGATGTATATTGCATCCAAAAAGAATCTACTTATTCGAAATGTCCGCCTTTTGCCTTAAGTAGCACTGGCCAATCGTCAATAGCTGCACGAACCTCGTCCGTTGGAAAATTGGCCACAGCTCGAACCAAAGCCGTCTTAAGAGATCCAATGTTGGGGTATCTCTTGTGACAAACCTTGTCCTCTAAAACCGTCCACAAATTGAGGGCCATTCTTCACAGGAAATGAACGCTGGCAAATTGTTTCGAAGCCAGGCTGGGACGTGTTAGCCTTATGGACCGGCGCAGAATCCTGCTGGAAATTCCATTGCTGGTTTTGGAACAGGGAATCATTAAAAGGCTTCACAACAGCTTCCAAATCGGTTTCTTGGTAAACTTGGGCCGATGTTTTGACTCCTTGTTCGCAGAAATACAGGTCGGCGACCCCATCGTGAGAGACACCCCACCAAACTATGACTGAAGCTAGCTGGGTGATGACCCTTTTCCACCCTTGGGATCAATTCAGATGCTTCCTTAGATGACTTGTTAAATTTTTCCTGAAAGTTTGTTTAGCTCGTTTTTATTTTTTTTGTTGCTTTTTCGGTCTGTTGCTTTTACACATTGAACGGGGATTAACCGGCTCAAAACCTCTTGCTTCTATATTTAAATAGAAGACAAGTTTTTAACAAAATGGCAAAGTGACATTGATTTTCGTGTCTGCACACCACTTTTGTCATAATTTCGGATCCGTGACCACCCTCTTCAGAGAGCTTTGCTGCAATTGTTGAAAGTGAAACCGAACTCTATAAGGCCAGGCGCTCCCCAAACGAATGAGAACTACTGTTGTAAACCTTACTTTTCAAGTTTTCTTCACCGATGAAAAAATTTTTCCTGAACGGTAAAAAATTTTTTCAGCGGTGAGCAAATTTGTCTGTGCAAATTATCAGCGTGCTTTACCAAAAGACGTTTGCATTTTTCAATCCTATTTTTTTTAAAGCTGCATTCAATAAATGTCCCCTACGTCGTTTGAAAGCCCCAAATCCCAAGTCTTTTTTAATGATTCGACTCATGGACTTTTGCGTGATATTCATCTCACGGGCCATGATTTTCTGTTTTCGGAGCGGATTTCTGTGAATTCTTGATTTAACGGCTTTGATGACGTGCGTTGTTCGAACAGAGCGTGGGCGGCCCAACCGGTGGCGGTCTTTTACATCTCCAGTCTCCTCAAACAGTTTTATGCATCGGTAGACGAACATGCTGCTAGTTCCCAGTGGCCGGAGCGTTTTGAAAATATCGCTTTTTTCGCTTCATACTTGAAAAGCGCTTTTACAGAGATACGGTTCTCATTATCTGACCACTCCATGATGAAAGTTGAAACAATTTTAAAATCCCGTTACAGACTAACGCTATTGAGGTTAGCTTTCAAAACCCATATGACATTAACGGGGTATGTTCAGTTCTACTATTGAAATGGGTGTGTTCAATGTTGTAACAGCATTTATGTCCCTACTAAGTATTGCACGGAGACTGGTTTAAAACACAGAGTTCCCTTAATGGTGGCTTCATTTTATTGTAGGGTTACTATCTAAATAAAATAACCGACGCTGGACAGTGGTATTGGATAAAATGTCCTTTCTTTGTAAAATTTTTTTCATATGTGACAGCGCATAGAGAAAGGGACCTAAGTGTAAAAAAAATCAATTTTCATTTTTTTCTTTTTTTGATGTGGACAACATCTGAGCATCGAATGAGACCGATCCCATGCCCCAAAAGTGTTCCCTCCCAGAGATATGCGCGTTTTATGAAAGTGAAGTCAACGATTCTAAGCGCAAATAGAAAGGGACCTAATCTTTAAAATGGCTCTCCTGAACAAAACTGGTTTTTAACCTTAGGTCCCTTTCTATTTTGCGCGTCACATATATCTTTAATACGAGTATTGTAGTAAATATATCAAATTAATTAAAAATTAAGAACCTAAACGGAGACATTTTCGAGTCAATGTATGATTTGGCCTGGTCGAACTTAAGGACGTTTATCATTGATTAAGTTTTGTTTGACCACACTTTTTTCAAATGTTGGGTAATCAATGTAGCTTAACTTAAACAGCCCTTTTTTAATTCTTTAAAAATCTAAATATTTTATTTTTATTATCTCTGGAAATCTTACAAACCACACCATAGAAGCGCAATACCCTTGCAGCACTTTGTAGCGTAAAATTTTATTCAACGCCAAAAATGTCACCACAAATCTTTGGTTAGAAAAACGAAAAGAAATTTATCTGAGTGAAAAATATTGTGCAATTGAGGTTAGTAACCTTTTGACAGTGAATGGATCACATTTTTACGAGTACGAGTGCGAGCGAATACGTGTGCGTATGTCAACTATGGAGCATATCGAAGATAAATGGAAAAAAAGAAGACCCCACCAACAAATATGGGTTAAAGTGCGAGTGTTGGCAGAAGAATATTTCACAAATAAACTCTTCAGCTCGGAATATGTCTTTAAATATGAATACTGAGCTGTCATACTATTTGCAATTCCAAATATACTTATCATTTAATATGGATTTCATGCTATTCATGCTATGCATAAACGGATTAAGAATAAATTGAAAATATACTATGAGCGACAAACATATGAGATAGTCCGCGGAAAAGACACTGGCAGAAATTAAAAGTGTTATGTTTTTTGTGGTCGTATATGACGTCAAATATTTTCGAAACTAGTCCTTATCAATACGTTTGAAACTTTTTAACAAAAATTCCCGATTATCCTATAAAGTAATTGGTGATCCAAGCAGAGATACTTTTTTCAATAGCCTTTTTTTTAAATCACGTGTGAGTCATGTCATGCTGTCATGATATTTTTGTTTAAAATTGTTTGGCATTTCATCATGGAAAGACTTACGCCTGAACAACGTTTACAAATCGTTCAACTTTATTACGAAAATTCACGTTCTGTGAGGAATGTGTTTCGTGCACTTCGTTCAACTTAAAGTCAACATAATCGGCCTACTGAGCGTACTAATCGCAACACCATTACCCATCTTGGGAACCAGCATTCATTATTGGATAATATTCGACCGAAAAGACCACGTCCAGCACGCAGTGAAGAAAATGTAGCGGCTGTAGAAAGTGTACACCAAGACCGTGCAGAGTCGATTCGGCGCAGTTCGCAGCAACTCCGGCTGACGTATGGAACGACTTGGCGCATTTTAGGTCGAGATCTTAAATTAAAAGCGTACAAAATACAACTTGTGCAAGTACTGAAGCCGCCCGACGTTCCCAAGCGACATCGCTTTGCTATATGAGCTCTTGAAAAGTTCCAAGAAGATCCGACGTTTTTGAGCCAAATTTTGTTCAGCGATGATGGCTCAATGGGTATGTAAACAAGCAAAATTGCCACATTTGGGACGAAGAGCAACCAGAAGAGGTTCAAGAGCTGCCGCTCCATCCAGAAAAAACAACGGTTTGGTGTGGTTTGTGGGCAGGGGGAATCAACGGTTCATATTTCTCCAAAAATGATGGCGGTGACAACGTAACCGTCAATGGCGATCGTTATCGTGCCATGATAACCAACTATTTAAAGCCTGAAATTGAAGCTCGTGATCTCGGCTACATTTTGGTTTCAACTTCCTACACATCGCATTAATCAATGGATTTATTGAGAGAACACTTCGGTGAGCAGCTAATTTAACGTTTTGGGCCGGTCGATTGGCCAACAAGATCGTGTGATATCACACCGTTAGATTTTTTCCTGTGGGGATATGTAAAGTCTAAAGTTTTTGAGGACAAACCTGCTTCGATTCAGGCCTTGGAGCAATCACGCGTGTCATTCGAAATGCTCGAACGAGTCATTGAAAATTAGACTCAACGGATGGACCATCTGAGACGTAGCCGCAGCCAACATTAGATAGACATAATCTTCAAAAAATAAATGCCAAGGAATGTTCTTTCAAATGATACTAAACATTACCCATTCAATTTGAAAACACAATTTAAAAAAGTGGGGAACCTCGAAATGGATCACTCGTTATGTCGAAATAATTATGATGATGAACATGACAAGTCCGCCTTCTATTGAAAGCATATTTGCACGTTTAATGATTGTAGTCATGAGCTTTTTATGAATGGATATTCATCATTTATTGTAGTAAAAGTACAGACAACACTTATAGACGAATCTTGACAAAATGTTGTAAATAGTACAAATTTAAGGCCACGAACGAACGCTATTGATATTTCGATTTATGGATAATCAGGCATGTCACAGAACACAATTCCGATCGAAAGTGGTTTCAATTCCGTATTTTGCTTCTTAAGAAAACTAATTCCGAAAGATTTGGTCGGAATGAAACCACTTCTGATTATGTGATCGGAATTGATATTATTAGTTCCATAAACACAAAAACTTTGATAAAAGTACTTTTTCTGAATAAAGATTATTGTAATCTCTTTTTTTTTGTGATTTATTCGGTCTTTTATCAATATGATGACTTGATCAGTTTTTTATTCTGGTTCGAGACCTATATGCTGTTTCTTTTTCAGAATCAACGTAAAAATAATAAATTGGTGTAATGTATTTGCTACGGTTGCCAGGCAGACTGTACTTTACAGCTGGCCAAGGTTTTTCTTCAGCAGTCTTTGGCAACGATTACTTCGGCCACAAATCAAATGACTTACGCGGGAAATACATTTCACCAATTTCTTCTTTTTACGTTGATTCTGAAAAAGAAACAACATAAAGGTCTCGAACCAGAATAAAAAAACTGCTCAAGTCATGATTATTGTAATCTTTAATTACGCTAAATTTTTGCTTAGTTTACATTTATTTTAATACATCTTTTATATTTTCAATAGTACTAAGATAACACTAGGTCACAAATAACAAAATTTTCTCTGTTATTTGTTTCTAGCATACTTTTTCCCATTGATTTTGAGCTACTAAACACGAAAATGAGTTTTAAAAATTTTTCTGCCGATTGGTTTTCGAGATACAAATTTTTGAACATTTTTTTTATATTTTTGGAGGTACACTTACAATTTTGAGCATATCTTTCGTCTTCTTTGACCTATTTGATCCTACTACTACTCAAATGAAAGAAAATTGAGCTGTCTACAACTCATTTTCAGAAAATTTTCAAATCGGGTAAGTAGTTTTGATGTTGGCGGCTTAAAAAGGTTAAAAAATGGCGTTTTTTTTAGTAAAAATGTGGTAGAAAAAACCATATAAAAATTCATATAAAATATAAAACACGATGCTAACAGCAATTTTACCAAAAAAATTATAAGTCCGCCATTTGTTGTCAGATTTTGTTAAGTAAGGGCTTATTTTCTTTGTAAAAATGCCAGCTATACGTAAAAAAACCAAAATTGCTGTTAGCATCGTGTTTTATATTTTATATGAATTTTTATATGGTTTTTTCTGCCACATTTTTACTAAAAAAACGCCGTTTTTTAACCATTTTAAGCCGCCAACATCAAAACTACTTACCCGATTTGAAAATTTTCTGAGAATGAGTTGTAGACGGCTCAATTTTCTATAATTTGAGTAGTAGTAGGATCAAATAGGTCAAAGAAGACGAAAGATATGCTCAAAATTGTAAGTGTACCTCCAAAAATTTAAAAAAAAAAGTTCAAAAATTTGTATCTCGAAAACCAATCGACAGAAAAATTTTTAAAACTCATTTTCGTGTTTAGTAGGTCAAAATCAATGAGAAAAATTATGCTAGAACCAAATAACAAAACGACTGTTGGCTAGTGTAACAATACAAGCCAAATAATTGCCGTGAACGAAATAAACTAAAAACAACAAAAAAAACGTTGGAAAATTAATTTGTAATTGTTTGTGATCGTCTTTTGTTGTGGCGTGTAATATTCTGGCTATCGAAAATAAAACAAATACGAAATGTGAGTATTTTATAAGTTTGTTCCCAATATTTTCATTTACAAATAAATATTTTAGGGGAAAGCATAGAAACGGTGCTTAAGATAAATTTTTTGTCGAGTTAATGGATTGCTACAATGATATAGCCAGAGGATTCGTGAAGGTAGATCTTGTGGTTGTAGAAGCGCTTTGGATAGAATTAACAGAAAAATTTAATTCTTCTGGACCAACACGCATAGATTGTCATGGATGGAAGAAACCCTGGACGGACTGGAAAACATACGTGAAGATGAAACTGTGCCACAACAAAAACGAAAACTGTAAAATAGGTGGTGGCCCATATAACAAATATGTATTGTCCGAGGTTGAGGAAGCTGTTGTTAGAGTCCTCGGAATGCAGAGAAGTGTAGAGGGCGTTTCTGGCGCCAAAAATCTGATCTCTCGCGTACATTTGTGAATCTGACAAAGAAAACGACGAAGATCTTGATTTTACTCTCTCAACATCTGAAAGTGCTAGGGAAAAAGAAAATGATTTGGCAAGAAAGCGAAGTGTAACACCATCCGCTTCAAAGAGGCGTGTTTCCTTCCCGCACACCATCTGCTACTCTTAAGCGCCACGTACTTCACATGTATCCAACCCGGATTTGAGCAGCCTTTTAGTAGAAAAAAATAAAATTGCTAAGTTGCTGGAAGAGCAACGTGTCAACAACAAAGTGGAAAATATTCTTCACCTTACGGAAGAACAGCGCGATGAAATGAAAAACAAAATGAAAACTGAGATAGGCTGTGCAATATTTTGGAGGCCCATTATAAAGTAAAGGACCTATTGTTAAACAATTTTTGTAAACCTATTTTTTCTTAACTCCGTTTGTTTATTTTGTTTACTTAAAACATATGGTTTTTGTTTTCTCATATGCAAAGAGTTGCCATAGAAATTTAAAATAACCAGGGTTTTTAAAATTTTCGGAATTACCTAAATCGATCGGAATCTAAAAAAAGGTAAAACAAAACCGAACGGAATGCTAAGTACGGAATTAAAATCATTCCGATCGATTTCTGTGACAGGCCTGAATATAACAGATTTTAGGCCCTGTTTCTATTAAATGCACATGCAACATTTAAACAAGCTAGAATTGTTCAACTATGGAGTAATTGGACGTTATAGGTGCATGTTTTAGAAAAGGCTGCATGGAAAGATCCCACCTGAATCGAGGCTCTGGAACTCTAATAGACACAAAATAATATAAACTTACGTAAATTCCAAAACAAAATTTTTCCGTAAAAATACTTTCAAGGAAATTTGGTCATGAATCTAAAAATTCTTTATTCTTTGAAGTATTTACTAAAAGTGAATCTTTCTTAAGTCATTCAGATGGGCGGCAATATTTTCCCAATTAACAAGCCCTAAAGATGATTGATCGAAGCCGAAATATTGGAAGAAAATATAAATGAAACAAAAAACTCAACATCGGGATACTGTTACACCAGTTTTATGCTGTAAAATAAAAAATACTGAATGTTTTTGGATCAAATATTTTTTAATATATTTATTGATGTATATTGTATCCAAAAACAATCAACTTATTCGAAATGTCCGCCTTTTGCCTTAACACACGCCTTAAGTCGCACTGGCCAATTGTCAATAGCTACACGCACCTCGTCTATTGGTAAATTGGCCACAGCTCGAACCAAAGCAGTCTTAAGAGATACAATATTGGGGTATCTTTTGTGACAAACCTTGTCCTCTAAAACCGTTCACATTTTGTAATCCAATGGGTTCAAATCTGGACAGCCTGAGGGCCATTCTTCTGAGGAAATGAACGCTAGCAAATTCTTTCGAAGCCAGGCCTGGGACGTTTTAGCCTTTTGGGCTGGCGCAAAATCCTGCTGGAAAGTCCATGGCTGGTTTTGGAACAGGGAATTGTTAAGAGGCTTCACAACAGCTTCCAAAACGGTTTCTTGGTAAACTTTGGCCGATGTTTTGACTCCTTGTTCGCAGAAATGCAGGTCAGTGAGGCCATCGTTAGAGACACTCCACCAAACCATGACTGAAGCTAGGTGATGACCCTTTTCCACCCTTGGGATCAGTTCAGATGCTTCCTTAGATGACCGCGCATACTCTCTATCATTTTGCTTGTTAAATTTTTCCTGAACGGTAAAATTATTTTCATCGGCGAACAAAATTTTTCTGTGCAAGTTATCAGCGTGCTTCACCAAAAGACGTTTGCATTATTCAATCCTATTATTTTAAGCTGCAGTCAATAAATGTCCGGTACGTCGTTTGAAAGCCCCAAGTCCCAAGTCTTTTCTAATAATTCGACGCATGAACGTTTGCGTGATATTCATCTCACGGGCTATGCTATTCTGTTTTCGTAGCGGATTTCGGTGAATTCTTGATTTAACGGCATTGATGACATGCGGTGTTCGAACAGAGCGTGGTGGCGGTCTTTTACATCTCCAGTCTCCTCAAACAGTTTTATGCATCGCTGGACGAACATGCGGCTAATCCCTAGTGGCCGGAGCGTTTTGAAAATATCGTTTTTTTTATTTCACACTTGAAAAGCGCTATTACAGCGATACGGTTCTCATTATCTGACCACTCCATGATGAAAGTTGAAACAATTTTAAAATCCCGTTACAGACTAACGCTATTGAGGTTAGCTTTCAAACACGCAGAAAAAAAGTATGGTTGGGGTGACAATATTCGAAGAGGATCATACTATTGTTGGGTATATGGTTGTGACACAACAATATTATGATCCTCACAACAATAGTATGATTCACTCATAACCATACTATGATCCCCATAAACATAGATGATTCACACTCAACCATACTATGATCTCCACAACCATACTATGATCCTCACAACAATAGTATGTTTCTCATACAACCATAGTATGATCCTCATAACCATATTATGATGCACACGCAACCATACTATTATCCCCACAACCATAGAATGTTTCATACTCAACCATACTATGATACCCAAAATTATTTATTAGGATTGTTTTTTGTTGTTATTCAGAAATAGAGATTTTTATTACGTTTGTTATTTTAAATTGCATTACTATTAGATCATTGCCAGTTTTGAGGCCACGTTTTTATTGAACATTTAATTCAAGAAAGAAAATTATATTCCAACGGTCAAAAATACTTTTAGTTGCCAGCCGGGGTGGATGCTACTTCACCATCCGTAGACACCAAGTAAAGAATGTGATTAAACCCCATGATCGAAGGCTTTATACTTAAGTGCAGGCAGATTTTAAATAAACGAGAACCAGTCGATATTACAGTATTTCACCGAACAAAGTAAACACAATAAAAATCCCTCGAACTACCTTCCGATTGTTATTGTTTTTTTTTTAATGGACATCAAGCATTCACTGTATCGTGTGTATGTGTTTTATTTTTGTATATCAAAAACACATGCGCACGAACTTACATGTATGCTCTACAAAACCTGTATTGTTATGTTCGTAGTCGCAACCTACTGTATGATTGCCGTAATCAAATTATTGTTAACGTAAATTTTAAACAACAATACTGTTGTTGCGCCAACCATGTTTATATGGTTGCTGCAACCATATTTTCATTTCTAAATTTGGAAATAATAATATTGTTACATTTCAACAATAGCAATATTGTCGCAATCATACTATTGTCAAAATGAAATTCAAAAAACAATACTATGGTTGCGACGAACATGCTTTTATTGTAGAGAACATATTATTGTTGCGGTGACCATATAGTAACCATATCCTTTCTCTGCGTGTTGTAAGCGTGTAAATGCAAGTCTTTATGCGAAATGTTCATTAACGACGAGCGTGAGAGGTGCAATTGTTGGGCACGACGAAGAGTTGAGGTCGACTTCTCCTTAGCCACACTATCGCTAAACGAGCATGCACTTTTGGTTTCACATCTCCTTAAGACCCGGGTTGCTCAAATTTTTGCACGATTTTTCCGATTTTACGCACATTTGGAAGATTAAATTGACCGAAAAAATCACGAAGTGTACGATATGCATTTTTATTTGAACGCCCATTTTCATAATAAGCCTGAATAACTTTAACGCGTTGCTCGCGTGTGTATCTTTCCATGGTTCAAATTGAATTAGTCTGCAATTGAAAAATATCAAATTTAATGATGAAAAAAAATTGACGTTTAGGTGTGGTTCACATTCAACATCGGCCCTTAAAATGTAACCACCCTTTATTTGGCCAGTATCGGTTGCAAATGCTCAGCCTTTCGTAAAAGCAGGCTGAGCATTTGACAGAGTACTCGATCTGAGGGATAATCAAATGTAGACGTAGATGATTATTTTCAAAGTTTTGAGGAGAAATGATTAAAGAGTGATTGGTAGAAATATCTGCTTGCTTTGAGTTTTCCTACCCTTATTCAAACTTAGAACACCAAAATATATTTAAATTTTCCTGTCACTACTACCAACTCGTACATAAAAAAATATTAACTACAACCATTAGAGGTCACAGACTATCACCTGAGAATAATCTTAAGTGGCACAGATTCATGTGACACTCAGATTTATTTGAAACGTTTCCAAATGCGTATCACTTAGCCCGCTTTATTAACAAATTACCATTGTTCCACTGGCAATTATTCCAGTGGCCATTACGAATTCACTTTTCACCCAGGAGTACGGACGGACTGGCCTCACTACCACATAAGTGTGTATATGTGTAATTACTCACGCCAACGAATTCCTTAACTAAGTTCCGCTCCACATCAAGAAGGCAACAATGACAAAAAAAAACAACACCCCGGAATAATTTATTTTCATTTTTCCACCGGTGCGACACAAAAAGAAACAAATGCATCTGAAGGATAACCCCCCATTGCAAATATTTGCTTACAAAACTTAAACCAAAGACAGAAAAGGCAAAAACAAAACAAAAAAACAACAACAACGAACATCAAATTACAGAGCAAACAGTGCCAGCATTTAACTTCGTTCTGATGTTTGGATATGAAATAAAGTTCCATACTTAATTTACACTCCATACGGACTGGACTGGACTAGTCTGGTGTGGTGTGGGGTGGCCCGACCTGGCCTGTCTGCTTCGCTGCGAGTCTGAATGTGTTGGCCTCCCTCAGCCAGCCAGATATGAATGGCGGTGGCCGGTGTTATGGCTCGTGTGCTCTTAGGCCACTACTCACTGACACCGCTGTCACTGACTAATGGATAACAACACATAACAAACGGACAAACAGAACTAGAAAAAGTTCCAAGAGACAAGTGTAAACAATTGGCAAAGTAAACGGAAAAAAATCTAGATTGGGGACGAAATGAAAACAACAAAACAGCCGTGTACAATAGGGTGTAGAGCAAAAAGAGAAGACCACCTTCGTTTCTTTATATGTCTAAAAGTGTAGGCTATGAATTTGGCTAGTCTCAATCTTATCAGGCCTTAAAGGTGGTTTGGTCCTAGCCCCAATTGCATCCAAATCTTATAAATATATTTTTGGATTTTTAACGAAATTTTGCTTAGTTTGTAACCCATTGTCTACTTATATAAATAATATTGGTCGCTCTTCTAAAGGGTGGTTACATTTTAAGGACCGGTGTTGAATGTGAACCACACCTAAACGTCAAATTTTTTTCTGCATTGCATTTGATATTTCTCAATTTCAGACTAATCCAATTTCAACCATGGGAAGATACACAAGCGAGCAACGCGTTACAGTTTTTCAGGCTTATTATGAAAATGAAAATCAATTTTCGAAGAAAATCATCTTCAGCGATGAGGCACATTTTCACCTCAGTGGATTCGTCAATAAGCAGAATTGCCGCATTTGGGCGAATGATAATCCAAGAGTGAATGTCGAAAAAACAATGCACCCACAAAGAGTGACTGTTTGGCGCGGTTTATGGGCTGGCGGCATCATCGGGCCGTATTATTTCCAAAATGAGGCCGGTCAGGCAGTTACTGTGAATGATGGTCGCTATCGTAACTTTTTATGGCCCGAACTGAAAGATATGGACGTGGACGATGTGTGGTCTTAACAGGACGGTGTCACTTGCCACACAGCTAATGAAACAATGGCTCTTTTGGGCGACAAATCAACATGGGCCCTTAAAATTTAAACACCCTTTATATAGACAAACTAGGCACCAGAGCAATGAGGGTCGCCTAAGCAAATCGAGGAGTTCGATTGTTTTTTAAAAGTTTAGTAAAGTCACGTAAAAAAAGTTTTACTAAAAGTCAAGTTAAAACTTCAAGTCATTTTGAGATGACGTTAAAAAAGAGGAAATAAATCGAGCACAGCTCCCTGATTAGAGTGACCTTTCGGGTTTTTAAAACCTGCGTTTTTAGTCATAACCTGCAGCAACCGACATTCCGGTTTATGTTCTAGAGCGGTACAGGCTATATCGAAACGTTGTCCAATATGATCAATGTTTATTTGAAATGTATACCGAATAGTCGTAATAAACTGTGATCTTCATCATGATCGGATTTAATATGTGGCTTCTAAAGGTAAGGTTATAAAATCGGTTGAACATACATGTGTTTGGGAGCTATAGCTAAATATCTGAACCGATTTTCTTCACTTTTAATAATATCTTTCCTTGGTCCAAAAAACCAACGTGTACCAAATTTCATCAAGACTGGATGTAGTTAGATGTGCCTGCTAGAGCTAGAAGTTAAAAAATAGGATTTACATATATGTGGGGCTATAGCTAAATCAAAACCGATTTTTTTCAATTTCATTAGCGTCTTTCCTTGGGCCAAAAAACTGACTTCTGCCATATCGGACAATTTTTACCTTAAGTTTGATTACAAGCTTTAGATAGAAAAAAAACCGACGGAGAATTTTTTAAATCAGTTGGTGATTTTCAGTCGTTCGGTATATTTATCAAATAGGTCAAATACTTTGGGTACAAGGGCTGCTATATATATTTCTGGTCTTTAAATGAAAATGCAAATATTTATCATCAAAAATGGTTTTATTGATTTTCAAAGTATTCTCCAGCATGATTTATACACTTTTGCAAGCGCTCAAACCAATTGTCGAAGCAATTTTCCACTCCGTTTGAGACACCTCCAAAACATGGTTTTTGAACGTTTCAACAGCATCTTCTGGCGACGAAAATCGTTGACCACACATTTTTTTCTTGATGTGCGGGATTAAAAAGAAGTCAGGGCTGTACGGCGGTTGACCCATCAATTCAACGGTTTGGCCGGTCAAAAAGGCGCTGGTTTGAGCCGATATGCAAGAGCTCGCATCGTTATGGTGCACAATAATTCGTCTTTTCTTGTTCGTGTTTCGAATTTCTCCGAAGACTTCAGGCAAACAAATTGTGGCGTATCACTCAGAACTAACAGAACTGCTCAAGCGGAACAGTTGTCACATGACCCGTTTTGCCGAAGAAACAGGCGACCATTTGCTTCGAAGTGCTTCTTCTACGAACAACTTTCGTTGGATTTGGCTCGTCTTCGACTTATAGATCCATAATTCGTCACCTGTGACGATCATATATACGCCTTTTGAAGCACCGCGATCGTATTTTTTCAAAATTTCTTTGCACCAATCGAAACGAGCCTTTTTTTGAGTGATTGTCAAATTGTGCGGGATCCAACGAGAACAAACCTTTTTTTGCGGCCAGGTGTTCATGCAATATCGAATGTATGCTGGTGGAAGAAATGCCCAATGATGCCTCTATCTCACGGTATGTCACATGACGATCTAGAATTATCAGTTCACGCACGGCATCAATGTTCTCTAAGATTAGTACGAGTATAACTGAAATATTTTTAATAAACGAATTTTTTCTACTGTTAAATGAATCACTCCTATTACGTAATAAAAATATTTATTGTGGAATAACAACTTAACCCAATCGTTACAAAAAATTTATGTGTGAATCATACTATTGTTGTGAGGATAAAAGTATGGTTGTTGCGATCATAGTGTGGTTGTGTGTGAACCTTACTATTGTTGTGATGAACATAATATTGTTGTGGCAAACAGTAGCCCATATACCCAACAATAGTATGATGCTTCTTCCAATATTGTCACCCCAACAATACTTTTTTTTGCATGTATAATCGATTTTCTAATTACGAATTTTCAGCAAAGTCTCTGTTTTGAAATTTGTACTATACGACCTTTTTATACACTCCACCATACAATGGAGGGTATATTAGTTTTGTCATTCTGTCTGTAGCATCTTGAAATAATCATCGGAGACCCAACAAAGTATATATAAAAAGTATAGTAAAATTCTAAGACGATCTAGCCATGTTGTCCGGCTGTCCGTCTGTTGAAAACAATATAGAGCCTACATGAATATAGCTAGGGAGCTGAAATTTGGCACAAACATGTGCAGTTTACCTAGCATGGTTGGTATTGAAAATGGGCTATATAGCTCTACGGGAAGTTGGTGTTGGAGACCCTCAACCGACACTACCTTATAAAAATTAGTTTTTTATTTGGAAATATCCGTCCAGTTTCTTGAGCAAATTCACTGAAATTTTGACCTATCAAAATGAAATTTTACACATCAAAATTTCTTTATACAACACACTTCTACGCTGATTTCGGTTGAGGTTGAGGTTGGAAAAGTCCTACTGGTACCTCCCACACTAACGGTCTCATGGGCCTTGAAAAATAATATGACAATAACTCACTACAAACTTTACCTATCGAAATGAAATTTTGCACATAAAGATTTCTATATAGAACAGAATTCTGCACCAAATTTGGTTTTATTTGGGAATCTGGTGGAGGGTATCCAAAGTTCGGCACAGCCAAACTTAACATTTTTTACTTGTTTCGTATCAAACCGCTATGAATGTTTTATAAAGCTTAAATTTTATCGAATTGTATGTCAAAGTGACAATATAAGTCGGCTCTAATCTATTTAACGGTCATCTGGAGGTACTATAAGGGGCGTGGCCAGAAATTCCATTTTTTTCTCACCTCATAACGCTTATGATGCTATTCTTAAATAATATTTTTTTGGTTCGATCGTGTGATGGTAATAAACATGTTACAATAGTGTCAAAAGTCGTCAAAATGGTTCATTTGCGTGATAGGTAAAAGAACAAATACCGTCCAATGTAAACATTGTTTGTTACTGGTAATGTCCCCTGAGTGATTGTGCAAATTCGAATTTATTTCGTAGATTCTAGAATGGTTGGACTCTTATTTGGGAGAACCCCTAGTGTAAGGACTATAAACGATATTGTCCAAACTTACTGGGTTTGGTTTCACATTGACCAGAAGAATTAGAATTGAAATATATGTCTTTAAAATAAGTGTGCATTACCGGTCGATATGGATTTTGTATCAGGGCTCGTGACTGACCTCCCATCATGTATTATGCTTTGCTTGAGCAAAGCATAACTGACCGATATGGATTTTGTACCAGGGCTCGTGACTGACCTCCCATCATGTACTATGCTTTGCTTGAGCAAGCTCCAATTTTACCTAGATTAATTCTAAATAGTTCTTGAGTACGGCAAGAGATTTAAGCATGATTGGATTAAAAATTCATAAATATGCAAGTTTCTGCCGCTAAGTCCAAACTTAAACAGAGTTAATAACACTGTTCTGCAAAAATTAAGTTTTGAAGACTTTAGAGAAAACCAACTGATCCTTGTGTAAAATGATTCTGAATCCGAACTAAATGTCTCCGAAATTATATATGTTGCCCTACCACATATATAATTTCGGAGACATTTAGATATCGTAAACATGAAATTTTTCTGACTTTTTTCATTATTTATTTTCGCGATAACTCGAACACTACTTATACGAGGGCGGTTCGGAAAGTTCTCAGCCTAACAATGAAAGAGAATAGTTAGTTTTTCAAAAATATTTTTATTTTTCAACATAATCTCCTGAAACTTCAATACACTTAGTCCAACGCTTATCTAGCAATTCTATCCCTTGATTAAAATAGTTTTCCTTAAGGTCTTCAAAATAGTGGTTTACAACTGTAATTGCATCTTCATTTGAGGTAAAACGCTTGCCAGCAAGGAATTTTTTTAGATTTGGGAACAGGTAAAATTCACTGGGAGCTAAATCAGGAGAATAAGGTGGGTGGTCAAGCAACTCGTACTTTAATTCGTTGATTTTAGCCATTGTTAAAACACTCTTGTGCGCTGGTGCGTTGTCTTGATGAAAAATTATTTTTTGTGTTGTAAGCCAGGACGTTTTTCTCGAATTTGTACATTTAATTGATCTAAAAGGTTGCAATAGTACTCTGAATTTATTGTTTTACCCTTTTGCAGATAGTCAATCAATAAAATACCTTTGAAGTCCCAAAAAACCGTTGTCATAACCTTACCAGCCGATTGAATTGTTTTTGCATTCTTTGGGGCACTTCCTCCAGCATCAGTCCATTGTTTGGATTGTTCTTTTGTCTCTGGAGTATAGTGGTGGATCCATGTCTCATTAACAGTTATGAAACGACGCTTAAAATCCATTTTATTTCGCTGAAAACGATCCAAACAAGCTTGAGAAATGTTCATTCTTATGCGTTTTTGGTCGACTGTTAACAAGTCCGGCACCCAACTTGCAAAAAGCTTTTTCATCTGTAGTTCTTCATGCAAAATTAAATGGACTCGATCATTTGAGATGCCCATGATATTAGCTATTTCACGCACTTTTGTTCGTCGATCATTTAATACCATATCATGCACTTTGGCTACAATTTCTGTTGTTGTTGCTGTTTTTGGACGTCCACTACGTGGTTCATCTTCAATGCTTGTACGACCGCGTTTAAATTCAGCGACCAAATTTTTTACTGTTGCATATGAAGGAGCACTTTCACCTAACACATTCACCATATCATTATGAATTTCTTGTCCCGATAAACCTTTTTTATGTAAATATTTAATGACACCACGCATTTCTAATTTTTCCATTGTAAAAAAAATCGCGGATGCGTCTTTTGTGAACACCTGTTTCTATATGAAGGAGTTGCCAGATCGAAACAAAATTTAACATGTGTTCATAGCAGAGATGGAAGTTTCCAAAACACTTAACTTTTTTCTGTTTATACCGCGCTTTTTGTGCTAGGCTAAGAAGTTTCCTAACCGCCCTCGTAAGTATACGTGATGGGCCTAAAAAGCATTTAATTCGTATTCAGGAGATCATTTTACACAAGGACCTGTTTCGTCCAAAGAAGGACTGTTTAATTGGTTGCCTAAAACATTCTGCATGAAATTTAGTGAGAACTCTTAATTGAATTTAATATCCTCTACTGGTTCGAAAATCTTGAACTAACTCAGTATTAGATTCAACTAAACACCAATAGGTCCAATTTTAATAAGGTTAGTCAAACCTAAAAACATGAAAAATTACGCTGAGATCACAATAATGATCCGTTCTTGGATTACAGGGGTAGGAGGACAGGTGCATATCTATCGCTTCATGAAAATGAATAGTGAGTCTTAATCAATCGGTTTAAAAAGCATCCTTTCAATGTGTAACCATCATCAGCACTAAATTATAATACGGACCGTGGTTTTATGGTTAGAGTCCACGGGGACTATCAAAAATCTAAACCCGGATAAGAACACCTTTTCCATGTCAGAAGTGCTGTCGACATTGCGAGTAATACATTTATATCTATACTATGTAAAAGCTTTTCAATAGAATGCATTCGGCAAGTAGTTCCCCGTTTCTTTTTTTAAAAGAATTTGTTGTGTCGATACGCATATAAGAATGTACTTAGGTGTGTAGTAGGGTATATCGTAAATACATATATATTAGACCCCTTAAGCAACCCTCGAATCCATGCCCAATAAATTATCATAATTTGAACATCTTTGCTTTTAAATATTGTTCTTCGCGTGAATTCGCTACACCCCAGTGTGCAGCGAGGCATTCGAAATGACGACGTTAAAAAGGGACGAAGGCGAAAAAAAACATAAGAAAATGTAGGAAAAAATGGCAGCAACAACAACAACTGCGTACAAGTACATTAACTTCAATCAGACAAATATTTAATTTGTGAAACTTTATACAAAACTTTCCGAATGAAGTGAATGTACATTGTCGTCATCATCAACACACAGCGGCAACAATATGACGACGACGAAGACGCTGATGATGACTACCAGCAACATCAGCACTAACTACTGTCGCTTGTGGCAGCAACAAACAGCAGCACCATTATAAGCAACAGCAAACGGCAACAACATTAACATTGTCAAATAACTAAAGTTATGTTTGTTTTTGATGGCATATTTGTTGAATAGTCATACGACAGATGCGGTAGCTAACAAGATTTTCGCCATACGGGTGGTATGATAAGTCCAGTGAACTCGGGGTATGTCACGAATAGTGATACGTTTTTTACGTTTCACAAAGACAGCCAATGGTCTAAGGCTAAATTGGATGCACTGTATATTAACATTGTGACTCTAACTATAGACATGGTCATATTAAGGTTTAACCTGATCCATTTAAAAAGCCTTTAATATTGCAATTTGGAAGTTCATGTACATTTAGGTTTTTATCAAAATCCTACGTTAGCTGATTTAGGCGTATCGACTTTTTGGCGCATTAAACATGGTTCTAAAGACTTTATCGTTGACCAACATGGTCCATTTTTAGTACCAACCGACCACCGACTGTTTTCTAGTCAAGCAGAAAACACTTATTGTTGAGGTTACTGCCCACGGCAGAAGAGTGTTTGGGTCAATCCGGTATATAAAACCTCCAGATATCTTAGGGCGCATCCAGCTCAAATGTCAGCTGAAGTAAAAACGTGGCGGGTTTAGAAACAGCTGTACAGTCTGCCTGGTAACTAATACGAGGGCTGCTATATATATATATATATGGGGGATTCGTGGTCACTTGTAGTTTAATGAAACACTCGTTACTTTGATTATTCCAAATTAGTTTTCAGAGTTCATTTATTAATACGAGGGTTCGGAAACTTCTTAGCCTAGCACAAAAAGCGCGGTATAAACAGAAAAAAATTAAGTGTTTTGGAAACTTCCATTCTGCTAAGAACACATGTTAAATTTTGTTTCGATCTGGCAACTCCTTCATATAGAAACAGGTGTTCACAAAAGACGCATCCGCGATTTTTTTACAATGGAAAAATTAGAAATGCGTGGTGTCATTAAATATTTACATAAAAAAGGTTTATCGGGACAAGAAATTCATAATGATATGGTGAATGTGTTAGGTGAAAGTGCTCCTTCATATACAACAGTAAAAAATTGGGTTGCTGAATTTAAACGTGGTCGTACAAGCATTGAAGATGAACCACGTAGTGGACGTCCAAAAACAGCAACAACAACAGAAATTGTAGCCAAAGTGCATGATATGGTATTAAATGATCGACGAATAAAAGTGCGTGAAATAGCTAATATCATGGGCATCTCAAATGATCGAGTCCATTTAATTTTGCATGAAGAACTACAGATGAAAAAGCTTTCTGCAAGATGGGTGCCGGACTTGTTAACAGTCGACCAAAAACGCATAGGAATAAACATTTCTCAAGCTTGTTTGGATCGTTTTCAGCGAAATAAAATGGATTTTAAGCGTCGTTTCATAACTGTTGATGAGACATGGATCCACCACTATACTCCAGAGACAAAAGAACAATCCAAACAATGGACTGAAGCTCGAGGAAGTGTCCCAAAGAAGGCAAAAACAATTCAATCGGCTGGTAAGGTTATGGCAACGGTTTTTTGGGACTTTAAAGGTATTTTATTGATTGACTATCCGCAAAAGGGTAAAACAATAAATTCAGAGCACTATTGCAACCTTTTAGATCAATTAAATGTACAAATTCGAGAAAAACGTCCTGGCTTACAACACAAAAAAATAATTTTTCATCAAGACAACGCACCAGCCCACAAGAGTGTTTTAACAATGGCTAAAATCAACGATTTTAAGTACGAGTTGCTTGACCACCCACCTTATTCTCCTGATTTAGCTCCCAGTGACTTTTACCTGTTCCCAAATCTAAAAAAAAATCCTTGCTGGCAAGCGTTTTACCTCAAATGAAGATGCAATTACAATTGTACTCCACTATTTTGAAGTCCTTGAGGAAAACTATTTTAATCAAGGGATAGAATTGCTAGATAAGCGTTGGACTAAGTGTATTGAAGTTTCAGGAGATTATATTGAAAAATAAAAATATTTTTGAAAAACTAACTATTCACTTTCATTGTTAGGCTAAGAACTTTCCGAACCGCCCTCGTAGTAGGGACATAAATACTGTCACACACGTTGTATGCTGTAAAATAAAAAGTACTGAATGTTTTTGGACCAAATATTTTTTAATATATTTATTGATGCGTATTGTATTCAAAAAGAATCTACTTATTCGCAATGTCCGCCTTTTGCTTTTACACACGCCTTAAGTCGCACTGGCCAATCGTCAATAGCTGCACGAACCTCGTCCATTGGAAAATTGGCCACAGCTCGAACCAAAGCAGTCTTAAGAGATCCAATATTGAAGTATCTTTTGTGACAAAAACCGCCTCTAAAACCGTCCACAGTTTGTAATCCAATGTATTCAAATCTGGACTGTCTGAGGGCCATTCTTCAGAGAAAATGAACGCTGGAAAAATGTTTCGAAGCCAGGCCTGGGACGTTTAAGCCTTATGGGCCGGCGCAGAATCCTGCTGGAAAGTCCATGGCTGGTTTTGGAACAGGGATTGTAAAGAGGCTTCACAACAGCTTTAGAACGGTTTTTTGGTAGACTTTGACCGATGTTTTGACTCCTTGTTCGCAGAAATGCAGGTCAGTGACCCCATCGTAAGAGACATCCCACCAAACCATGACTGAAGCTGGGTGATGACTCTTTTCCACCCTTGGGATCAGTTTAGATGCTTCGTTAGATGACCGCGCATACACTCTATCATTTTGCTTGTTAATTTTTTCCTGAACGGTAAACATTTTTTCATCGGTGAACAAAATTTTTCTGTGCAAGTTATCAGCGTGCCTCACCAAAAGACGTTTGCATTTTCCAATCCTATTTTTATTTAAAGCTGCAGTCAATAAATTTCCGGTACGTCGTTTGAAAGCCCCAAGTCTTTTTTGATGATTCAACTCATGGACATTTGCGTGATATTCATCTCACGGGCCATGATATTCTGTTTTCGGAGCGGATTTCTGTGAAGTCTTGATTTAACGGCTTTGATGACATGCGGTGTTCGAACAGAGCGTGGGCGGCCCGACCGGTGGCGATCTTTTACATCGCCCGTCTTCTCAAACAGTTTTATGCAGCGGTAGACGAACATGCGGCTAATCCCTAGTGGCCGGAGCGTTTTGAAAATTTCGCTTTTTTTCATTTCACACTTGAAAAGCGCTATTACAACGATACGGTTCTCATTATCTGAACACTCCATGATGAAACTTGAAACAATTTTAAAATCCCGTTACAGACTAACGCTATTGAGGAGATTGCAGTACTGCTGCTCTAATTCTCTCGATGTTTTGTGGTGTTGTAATCCTTTTCTCAGGTCCTCTTCGTGCTGTTCTCAATGAAGTTACCCAGTTGACAATTGATTGCCAGCGAATCCTAAACGAAAAGCACGCTGACCTGCAATGATCGAGTGCGCATTTGAAAACTACGCTGCAACACAAAATAACCGCTCCTCACGTGTCCAATGCATGATGACAACTGAAAGGCAGACGAATACAAATCGTCCGTCAGCCACTATAAGCCACGCACACTCTCTTCGACCAACAGTGCCGCCACAGCCTGCAGTGCAAAAAAGCAAATTACCGCGCCATTCCATTTGTAACACATCGAAATACTTATCTGCGACCATACGGAGTATATATATTATTGATCGTCATAAAATTCTATGATGATTTAGTCCAAACAAAAAGAGCTAGGGTCTTCAATGAAGAATTTTGGATCTATGCAAAGAAGCACTTCGAAGCAAATGGTCGCCTGTTTCTTCGGCAGAACTGGTCATGTGGCGACTGTTCTGCTTGAGCAACGTCGGAAGGTCAATTCTGAGTGGTACACCACAATTTGTTTGCCTGAAGTCTTCGGAGAAATTCGAAAAACGAACAAGAGAAGACGAATCATTGTGTACCATGACAGTGCGAGCTCTCACACATCGGCTTAAATCAGCGCCTTTTTGACCGGCCAAAACGAAGAATTGATGGGTGATCTGCCGTACAGGCCTGACTTGGCACCCAATGACTTCATTTAATTCCCGCACATCAAGAAAAAAATGCGTGGTCAACGATTTTCGTCGCCAGAAGATGCTGTTGAAGCGTTCAAAAACCATGTTTTGGAGGTGTCTCAATCGGAGTGGAAAAAGTGCTTCGACAATTGGTTTGAGCGCATTCAAAAGTGTATAAATCATGCTGGAGAATACTTTGAAAAATAATAAAACCATTTTTGATGATAAATATTCGCATTTTCATTACTATGACAGAAATATATATAGCAGCCCTTGTATTACCGATATAAAAGTATATATTTTTTTTACATCTGGAGCCAAAACTTCAATCATTCATTTAAGATAAAAACCTGTGCCACATTAAACTTTAAGAAGCCGGAAATATGTAGGTATAAAATTAAACCGTACCTTACTTAAAAATATGTCATAAGCAGCTTTATCTTGAAATTTGTTGATACTTTAAAAAACAAAATTATTTTATTTGGCTCACTTTACTAATTTAAGGCATAAAGTCGTTCTTCAAACTTAATTAGATTCCAAAGTTAAAACAAAGTTTTATATATACCCGCTCAGTATATACGAGGGCGGTTCGGAAAGTTCTTAGCCTATCAATGAAAGTGAATAGTTAGTTTTTCAAAAATAATTTTATTTTTCAATGTAATCTCCTGAAACTTCAATGCACTTAGTCCAACGCTTATCTAGCAATTCTATCTCTTGATTAAAATAGTTTTCCTCAAGGTCTTCAAAATAGTGGTTTACAACTGTAATTGCATCTTCATTTGAGGTAAAACGCTTGCCAGCAAGGCATTTTTTTATATTTGGGAACAGGTAAAAGTCACTGGGAGCTAAATCAGGAGAATAAGGTGGGTGGTCAAGCAACTCGTACTTTAATTCGTTGATTTAAGCCATTGTTAAAACACTCTTGTGCGCTGGTGCGTTGTCTTGATGAAAAATTATTTTTTTGTGTTGTAAGCCAGGACGTTTTTCTCGAATTTGTACATTTAATTGATCTAAAAGGTTGCAATAGTACTCTGAATTTATTGTTTTACCCTTTTGCAGATAGTCAGTCAATAAAATACCTTTGAAGTCCCAAAAAACCGTTGCCATAACCTTACCAGCCGATTGAATTGTTTTTGCCTTCTTTGGGGCACTTCCTCCAGCTTTAGTCCATTGTTTGGATTGTTCTTTTGTCTCTGGAGTATAGTGGTGGATCCATGTCTCATCAACAGCTATGAAACGACGCTTAAAATCCATTTTATTTCGCTGAAAACGATCCAAACAAGCTTGAAAAATGTTTATTCTTATGCGTTTTTGGTCGACTGTTAACAAGTCCGGCACCCATCTTGCAGAAAGCTTTTTCATCTGTAGTTCTTCATGCAAAATTAAATGGACTCGATCATTTGAGATGCCCATGATATTAGCTATTTCACGCACTTTTATTCGTCGATCATCTAATACCATATCCTGCACTTTGGCTACAATTTCTGTTGTTCTTGCTGTTTTTGGTCGTCCACTACGTGGATCATCTTCAATGCTTGTACGACCACGTTTAAATTCAGCAACCCAATTTTTTACTGTTGCATATGAAGGAGCACTTTTACCTAACACATTCACCATATCATTATGAATTTCTTGTCCCGATAAACCTTTTTTATTTAAATATTTAAACACCACGCATTTCTAATTTTTTCATTGTTAAGAAATCACGGATGCATCTTTTGTGATCACCTGTTTCTATATGATGGAGTTGCCAGATCGAAACAAAATTTAACATGTGTTCATAACCGAGATGGAAGTTTTCAAAACACTTAACATTTTTCTGTTTATACCGCGCTTTTTGTGCTAGGCTAAGAAGATTCCGAACCGCCCTCGTAAATAACAAAATAATTATTTTCAAATTGTTAAATATAAAAATTAAATATTTATTATTATTTAGGTATATAAACGAATACATAAAATCGTACTTTCAGTTGGTCCAGTTCACAGATGCTCATCGAAATGACAGTCAAATTCAAAGAGTACTTACAGCCAATAATCTATAACAACAGCCAATACATGTACAAATTTAATACCAATAATCATCCTAATAAGTAAGGGTTACCGAAACTCTGTCTCTTCAACTGATACTGTCATTTCACACTACTGAAAATTGCCGTGTACCCAATCAACATTCGCTTGCAGCAATGGTATACAGTAAGTAAAACCACCAACATTCTGTTGGCAAAAATTTCGGTTGTGGCAACAAATCTTTTCTCTGTGTGCACATATTAAATCCGATCATGATACAACTTCGCACGAAACGTTTTGAACGAACCCTAATTAACTTTAGTGAAACAGGACCCCATCAGTCCATATTTTCTTATCGCCTCTACACGCAGAAAAAAAGTATGGTTGGGGTAATAATATTCACACACAACCATACTATGATCCCCACAACCATATAATTATTCACTTTCAACCATACTATGATCCCCACAACCATATTATGATCCTCAATACCATAGTATGTTTAACGTACAACCATACTATGATCCTCACAACCATAGTATGACTTACACACAATCATACTTTGGTCCCCAAAATTTTTTGTAAAGATTGGGTTAAGTTGTTATTTAACAATAGAGAATTTGATTAAGTAAGTTATGTAATATTAGGAGTCATTTATTAAAAAGTAAATAAAAATTTTTATTTAAAATATTTCAGTTATACTAATTCGTAGTTTGTTTCGAAAAAATTTAATTATTTTTACTATTATTGCTAAGGTTCGTAAAAATAACATCGTCAAATTAAAAAAATACAATTTTGCCGGTATGATTGCCGTAATCATGTTATTGTTAACATAAAACCCATGAAAACAATACTTTTGTTCCACCAACCATATTTATATTGTTGCTACAACAATATTTTCCTTTTCTAATTTTGCAACAATACTATTGTTACATTTAAACAATATTAATATTGCCGCAATCATACTATTGTCAAAATTAAATTCAAAAAACAATACAATGGTTGCGACGACCATACTTTTATCGCAGAGAACATACTATTGTTGCCGTGACCATATAGTAACCATATCTTTTCTCTGCGTGTATACAAAGAATTCTCCAATGACTCTGAAACATTATGAAAGTTCAATGTCGTTAATGTGCCGAATAATCTCATGCGTTAGTTCTTGAATTGTCCTTGAATTGTTAACGTACACTTTTTCTTTAAAATATCCCTAAAAGAAAGAAGTCCAACGGTGTCAAATCATTTGATTGTGGCAGTTTATTAACCTCACCACGACGTAAGATAGCAAGGCCATTGAGTTTCTCGTGAAAAAGTGCCATCGTTGGCTGTGTGGCAATTGTACCATCCTGTTGGAACCACATATCGTCCAGGTCCACATCCTCCGTTTCTGGCCAAAAGAAGTCCGTTATCATCTCGCGATAGCGAACACCATTCACGGGAACTGCTTGGCCGACCTTATTTTCGAAAAAGTACGCCGCCAGCCCATGAACCGCACTTAATACTTCTTGAGGATGTTTCGGCATTTCAACAATCACTCGTGGATTTTCATTTGCCTAATTGAGGCAAGTCTGCTTGTTAACGAATCCACTGAGGTTAAAATGCTGCGATTATGCTGACCAAAAAAACACAAGGTGCGCGAAATGCATTTTGGTTTGAACTCCCATTTTCGTAAAAGGCTTCAGCAACCTTAAGGCGTAACTCTCCATGATTGAATTTGCCAAACACTAGGCAAAGAAATATCAAACAAAGTTAAGCAAAAAGCTTTACGTTAAGGTGTGACTCACAATTAACATCGTGCATTATGTTTGGAACACCCTTATTAAGCCGAACGAAATTGGTCCCTTCAGATCAGAAGTTACATATTAAGCACGAGCTTGCTCAGACTTTAGACAAAGCAATGATGATGCTCTAGGGTATTTTGTGCTAAGCTTGTCGTCCTTTAATTCTTAATTGGGTAGAATTGTAAAATTTTAAGACTTTTTTACATTGACGACAACTCCATGCACGCTGGATGCTGTACTTTAAGCACTTAAACTCTTTCGTTTAAAATCCCTTGTTGCTTTGTTAGAACTTTACCCACTTTGCCATATCCTCCTCGTTCATTTAGTTGGCACTCTTGCCACTTCTTAGCATTATTACTTTGGCTATGAAAAAGATGAAGAATAAATGAAGATGAGCCGTCGCTAAAACCCCGTAGGAAAATGTGTACTCTACATATTTTTATTATATTTTTTTTTGTTCTTCATTGTGCGTTTTGCAACTAAAAATTATCTTTTGTTGTTAATTTAACTTCCGTTATTATTTTTTTTTTTAAAAGTTTTTACCCACACCCCCGTGCACACACATACACATTCTCAGCCGGAATTTAATTTTATTTCTACCAACATTCGTTTGTGTCGGAACAAAAACAGGAACTTGTCTCATAATTTTCGGTATAATCTCTATGTGTCGCTGTACGAATAAGTTTTAGTTTTACCACTATGGAACATATTTCTGTGTCCCCTGCCTCCCTCATGTTTAAAATGTTGTTACGATCCGGAGTGTCCAAACAACAGAGTTTTGCTGGCAGATGCTATGATTGATGAAATACACAGAAAGAAATTGTTGATGAGACTTTTTCAAGTTTGACAATGGCAAGAAAATGTATATCCTAAGTACTGCTCCAAATCCTCTCTTTAAATATGTTCCTCGCGAAATCCTTGAATTATTCTAATTTAACTGTTTTTTTTATAATTTCAGGACATTGCTTCAAAATACCTGAGACGAAAATCGAACACTGGCAATTTTGAAGTTATTTGCAAGTGAGTACCAATAATTGGAATTACAACAAACTATTTCTAATAATTAAATTTTATAACACTTTGTATTGGCCACATTTTAAACGCCAAAGACAGATATTGTAAAGTATAAGTAAAGAAAAAAAGGTTCGAAGACTACCAACGCAGATTTGGAGGACGGGGACTAAACCTCTTTTGGTTCCAAGATAAAGTTAAATATTCCCCCCTCAATTACAAAACTTTTAAAATTTAAACCAGTACAAAAAGCTAAAGTCAAGTGCATTCGACTATGAAATACCCTTCACAGTTTTTATGAAAAAGCTAAAGTCAAGTGCATTCGACTATAAAATACCCTTCACCGTTTATATGAATCCGCGCCTCTTTAAGGAGTTTACGCAAAGTAAGACTTAATTTGTGTCCTCTTAAGAGGAACTGATATATTTCATTGGGGCTAAATAATGGGTGATCCATCTAGAGGTATATTTTCAGAACAATAAAAACATATACAAATTCAAATCAAGTGTGGAATCTTTATTGGTAATTTGAAAGGACATTTTATGGCATTTATTTTTTGAATATGTGACGCGCAAAATAGAAAGGGACCTAAGGCTGAAAACCAGTTTTGTTCAGAAGAGCCATTTTAAAGATTTAAATACGTGTATCTTTGGTGTACCACCACTTTCATAAAACGCTCATATCTGTGGGAGGGAACACTTTTGGGGCATGGGATCGGTCTCATTCGATGCTCAGATGTTGTCCACATCAAAAAAAAAGCCGTCTCATATGATTTCCTTCAAATGTTGGCTGCAACTACGCCTCAGGGTTTCCATTCTGAGGGTCCAATTTTGGATAACTCGTTCGTGCATTTCGACCGCTAGGCTTTAATGACACGCGTAATGTTGACTTAAAAAAACCTGAATCGTAGCTGGTTTGTCAGCATAAAATGTGGACTTTGCGTAGCCCCAAAGAAAAAAGTCTATAGCTGTGATTTAACACAATCTAGGCGGCCAACTCACCGGTCTAAAACGTGAAATTGGCTGCTCTTAGTAACGACCTTTTAATAGATCCATTGCTTGAGCAGCTGTATGGAAAGTGGAGCCGTGCTGTTAAATCCAAATGTCTTCAAGATTACGGGCTTCAATTTTAGGAAGCAAAAATTCCGATATCAAGGCGCGACAGCGAGCTCAGTTCACGGTTACGTTCCGGCCATTATCATTTTTGAAAAAATATGCACCAATGATATCACCAGCTTAAAAACCGCACCAAACAGAGGTTTTCTCTGGGTATAATGGCACCTCTTGAACCTCTTCTTGTTGATCTTTAGCCCAAATGCTCTTTAGCCCAAATGTGTATTGACTGCCGTTTTAGCCAGAAATGGGCCTCATCACTGAACAAAATTTTGGTCGAAAACTGCGGATCTTCCCGTGTCTCACCGAACGCTCATTTCCATAATACAGGTGCCAACAGTTGAAGGTTATTATTTTCAAAAAAATTACCAATAAAATTACCAATAAAGATTTCAAAGATTTCATTTTCAAATTACCAATAAAGATTCCACACTTGATTTGAATTTTTATATTTTTCTTTGTTCTGAAAAAATACCCCTATGGTTCACCCTATATAAGCATTAATATATATTTCTGGCCTAATAATGAAAATGATAATATTTAACATCAAAAATGGTTTTTATTGTTTCAAAGTATTCTCCAGCATGATTTATACACTTTTGCATGCGCTCAAACCAATTGTCGAAGCACTTTTTTCACTCCGATTGAGACATGTTTTTTGAACGCTTTAACAACATCTTTTGGCGACAAAAAACGTTGACCACGCATTTTTTCCTGATGTGCGGGAATAAAAATAAGTCATTGGATGCCAAGTCAAGGCTGTACGGCGGATGACCCATCAATTCGATGTTTTGGGCGATAAAAAAGGCGCTGGTTTGAGCCGCATTGTCATTGTGCACAATGATTCGTCTTCTCTTGTTCGTTTTTCAAATTTCTCCGAACACTTCAGGCACACACATTGTGGTGTACCGCTCAGAATTGACCGTCCTACGTTGCTCGAGCGGAACAGTCGCCACATGACCAGTTTTGCCGAAGAAACAGGCGACCATTTGCTTCGAAGTGCTTCTTCCACGAACAACTTTCGTTAGATTTGGCTCGTCTTCGAAGATTAAGACGGTCGAATGCTGTTTTGTTTCGGGCTCATACGCATAGATCCATTGTTCGTCACCTGTGACAATCTTTTTTAAAATGTTTTTTAAAAAAAATTTTGCACCAATCGACACAAGTCTTTTTTTTTGAACGATTGTCAAATTGTGCGGGATCCAACAAAAACAACCCTTTTTTAAGACCAGGTGTTCATGCAATATCGAATGTATGCTGGTGGAAGAAATGACCCAGGATGTCTCTATCTTACAGTATGTCAAATGACGATCTTGCGTTATCAGTTCACGCACGGCATCAATGTTCTCTGGTACAACGGCCGTTTTTGGACGACCTTCATCGTTGAGCTAGCGTCGGCCACTATTGAATTCATTAAACCAGTTTTTCACAATGCTATAGGATGGTGCTTCATCGCCATACAAAGATTTCAGCATACATTCGAACATCTGCTGTAAAAAAGTTTCGGTCTCGTTGGATCCCGCAAAATTTTACAATCGCTCAAAAAAAGGCTCGTGTTGATTGGTGCAAAGAAATTTCGAAAAAATACGATCGCGGTGCGCGTTGCCACTTTGGCAAAACTGGTCATGTGGCGACTGTTCCGCTTGAGCGACGTAGGAGGTCAATTCTGAGTGGTACACCACAATTTGTTTGCCTCAAGTCTTCGGAGAAATTCGAAAAACGAACAAGAGAAGACGAATTATTGTGCACCATGACAATGCGAGCTCTCACACATCGGCTCAAACCAGTACCTTTTTGACCGACCAAAACGTCGAATTGATGGGTCATCCGCCGTGCAGCCCTGACTTGGCACCCAATGACTTCATTCTGTTCCCGCAAATCAAGAAAAAAATGCGTGGTCAACGATTTTTGTTGCCAGAAGATGCTGTTGAAGCGTTCAAAAACCATGTTTTGGAGGTGTCTCAATCGGAGTGGAAAAGGTGCTTCGACAATCGGTTTGAGCGCATGCAAAAGTGTATAAATCATGCTGGAGAATACTTTGAAAAACAATAAAACCATTTTGATTAATATTCGCATTTTCATTTTTAGGCCAGAAATATATATAGCTCGTAATAAAGTTAAAACTGAGTGAAAACTGCTGCCTTAATTTTTCCTGTGAATTTGTTTATTCTCGTTAAGTTTCCTTTCTCAGCTTATTCCTAGTATAAAAAACAATTTTCTAAATTAATTGTCTAGAATTACACATTTTTTGACACCCTATGTAAGAATATGGAAAATATTAACCCGGGTTTGATCGCCAGTGTGAATGGGAAAGCAATTTTTGAGCTCCCAGAAAAAAATTTATAGAGAATATAACAAAAAATAAGACTAGTGACTGCAATAAGTTGTTGGTCAAACGAAATATACCATCAAATTTGATTGAAATCGGAATTTAAATGAATATTCCAAATCAACTGGTGATTCTTATTGGAGCGGACAATTAAAGGTTTTTTCTAGCTTTAATATATTTGATATTTACGCAATTTTTTATTTTATTCGTTAAAAATAATACAAAGTTTGGCAATATATGTGACCCGGTCTACGAAAAGGGACCTTCGGTGTAAAAACAAGTTTTCGAGAAAACAGCTGTTAAAGATAAACAAGTCATGTGAAATGAGTGTAGATGAAGAGGTTAGTTTCGTTCTTTGACAAACTTCTTTACGAGTTGGAAACTTCTGCTTTGCGCCATTAGAAAGAGCACACTTTAGTCTATCCGAATCGCCAAAAAAGTGAAAAATGATATTTTCACACCGAAGGTCCCTTTTCGTAGACCGGGTCACATATGTACATAGTTTGAGTTACTATCTTAAAGATAATACAGCAAATATTTACAATAATGAATTTATCAAAAACAATTAAAAGTAATTCAGTTAATTGAAAAATGATAGTAGAAAACCTATAATTAATATCACAAAATGTGTATAAAAAGTTTAAGAAACAACAACTAAGTCCGTATTTATTGTGACATATAGGATGGATTAGTTGGTGCTTAACTAAACTTCTTACATGGCCATAGTTTGATCATCTGCATTTTTCTATTAATGTCAGAGTCATGTTAACTATCAGAGTCTGAATCGCTTTAGGTTTTGATTTGTTATGCAGTTCAGCTGTCGAAGCTATTCTTGGCAGATTATAACGCGTGATTCATTTCGAGGTTCCCTAATTTTTTTAAGAAAAAAAAACACAGAAAATTCAAATTGAATGGATAATGTTATTATCATTTGAAAGAACATTCTTTGGCATTTATTTTTTTGAAGATTATGTCTATCAAATGTTGGCCACGGCTACGTCTCAGATGGTCCATCCGTTGAGTCCTATTTTCGATGACTCGTTTGAGCATTTCGATTGGTAACTGACGAATGACACGCGTAATATTTTGCTCCAAGGCCTGAATCGAAGCGGGTTTGTCCGCATAAACTCAAGACTTGACACATCCCCACAGGAAAAAGTCTAATGGTGTGATATCACACGATCTTGGTCGCCAATCGACCGTGAAATTATCTGCTCACCGAAGTGTTCTCTCAATAAATCCATTGATTCATTGATTGATGCGATGTGTGTCGCCGAGATCACGAGCTTCAATTTCCGGCATCAAATATTCGGTTACCATGGCACGATAACGGTCGCCATTGACGGTTACATTCTCATCGGCATCATTTTTGAAGAAATATGGACCGATGATTACACCGGCCCACAAACCACACCAAACCGTTATTTTTTCTGGATGAAGTGGCAGCCCTTGAACCTCTTCTGGTTGTTCTTCGTCCCAAATGCGGCAATTTTGTTTGTTTACATGTCCATTGACCCAGAAATGGGCCTCACCGCTAAACAAAATTTGGCTCAAAAACGTCGGATCTTCTTGGAACTTTTCAAGAGCCCATAAAGCGAAGCGATGTCGCTTGGGAACGTCGGCTTCAGTTCGTGCACAAGCTGTATTTTGTACGCTTTCATTTTAAGGCGTGCCATACGTCAGTCCGAGTTGCTGCGAACGTCGCTGAATCGACGCTCCACGGTCTTGGTGTACACACTCAGCTACGGCCGCTACATTTTCTCCACTGCGTGCTGGCATGGTCTATTCGGTTCTAATAATGAATGCTGTGTCTTAAGATGGGTGATGGTGTTGCGAATAGTACGCTATAGAAGGCCGATTATATTGACCATAAGTTGAACGAAGTGCACGAAACACATTCCTCACAGAACGTGAATTTTTGTAATAAAGTTGAACGATTTGTAAACGTTGTTCAGGCGCAAGTCTTTCCATGATGAAATGCCAAACAATACTGAACAAAAATAACATGACAGCATGACACGACTTAGACGGTTTCTCCAAATCGGACACCCTCAGGTAATAATTGGTCTTACGCACATTTCGTACAAAAGCAGTTTATTCCTGGTGCTTAACTTGGACTTCCTGTTCAGAAGCGGGTATAGTGCTCGATCGCATCTTAGCGCTTTTTGGGACCCTTTTTGCAAATGGGTTTGGAAAGTTAGTTTTTTATCCAGAGTTACAATTGAGATTTGAGTTTGAGATTTAATTTTTTTTTCCTCGAACTTTATGTTTTTTTGTATTCTCGGGCATGGTCTTAGATGGACATATTTTCATGAAATGAGCCAAGAAATGCGCTGGTGAAATTTGTCCAGTCGTGAATGAATCACCCAGTATATACTTTATAGGATTTCCGATCATTATTTCCATTCTTTGGTGGAGGGTATAAAAAGTTAATGGGAGCAGAATTTCTAGCTCGTGTATTTCCTTGGTGCACTACTCAATAGAAATTAATGAAAAACCTATCGTCACAGATTTTTTGCCAACTGAATGATTGAAAATGGATGTACCTCGAGCATTTTTCAGTACAACTGCTCTGTAATTTTCGGTAATTGGAAGTGAAGAATCGGTGTAACATATAAAATATCGGAATATCTAGAAACGAATTTTTGTATCTAAAATCCGCATTTTTTTAACAAACAAATTTAAATTTTCAAATTATTTTCATCAGGGGCAAGATAGAAAGAGTAGTAAAGTTCTCACAAACGGATTACTCAATTGCTTTAAAGTCAGTAATAATTAAATAATTTTAGCCCGCTTCGGTTATAATGAAATTTAAGTTATACTCATCAATAATGGGTTACAACAACAAAAATTTTGCAAAAAGAAATTGGTTGGCACAACCACCAGTTAAGTCAACCAAATACCTATTTAGCGTTGCATTAGTATAACCGAAATTAAAGTTATCCTCATCAATAATGGGTTACAACAACAAAAATTTTGCAAAAAAAATTGGTTGGCACAACCACCAGTTAAGGCAACCAAATACCTATTTAGCGTTGCATTAGTGTACAATAGTCATATTTATTATCTCGTGCACGTAGAAAAAAGTTTGGTTAGGAAAACAATATTCGCAGAGCACCATACTATTGTTGGGAATATGGTTGTGGTACAACAATATTATGCTCCTCACAACAATAGTATGATTCAAATACAACTATACTGTGATGCTCACAACCATACTAAGATCCTCACAACAATAGTATGATTCACACATTATAATATGATCCCAACAACAGCACCATGATTGCGTGTGAATCATACTAATGGTTGTGGAGATAATATGGTTGTGGAGATCATAGTTTCCCATACTATGATCTCCACAACCATATTATCTCCGAAACCATTAGTATGATTCACGCGCAATCATGGTTTGATCTCGACAATCATCGTATATCTCTACAATACCCAAAACTATTAATAGAATTGGGTTGAGCTGTCAACAATAGAATTGAATTATGAAATTTTTAAAAATATATCAAATTCAAAATAATAGGAGTGATTTATTTAACAGTACAAAAACAACAGTTTAAAAACGTAAGCGCTTTTACGAGTAATAAAAATATTTCAGTTAAGCAAAACAGTTTGTTTGATAAATTTAAATATCCATATTAAAAGTAATATTATTGCATTAGATCCGTAACAATAACATTGTTCTTAAAAGCATAATCAAATAAGAAAAAATACAACCATACAATATGATTGCCGCAATCATATTTTTGTAAACATAAAACCAAAAAAAAATCATTTTGTCGCTACAACCATATTTTTATTGTTGCTACAACCATATTTTCATTTTTAAATTTGGCAATAATACTATTGTTACATTTCAACAATATTAATATTGCGGCAATCATAATATTGTCAAAATTAAATTCAATTAACAGTTCTATGGTTGCGACGTACATACTTTTATTGCCGAGAACATATTATTATTGCCGTGACCATGTAGTAACCATGTTTTTCTCTGCGTGCATATAGTAACAATATATTTTCTCTATCAATTACGATTATAAACATTTGCTGAATGCGAACAAAATTTTTTTTTTGCAACGGAATATTTGTAGTTCCATCCGATTATCAACTATTGCTTTTTCTGTGTGCGGAAAGAAATTTTAAATGTCTTCCTTCGTTTGCCAAGTTGACCCACAGACGTAGACCAATGTGTCCAGAATCTAGGAAATTTCTTTATAATTTAATTAAACAATTTATTTTTTTACCAGACTCGTTTACATGGTGCCATGATTTACATGATTAGTTTATAACAGGGTTTCCATGAACTGAAAATGACACTTTGCGAGGTTACGTTCGTTGGTACTGAGGAATTTTGGTGGTGTGTATGTCCATCCGTGGGTGCGTTTATTAAAATCGTCTAGTTGCGCTAATATTTGGAGACACTTGATGTTCTTGCTTCAGCCGGGGTGCCATTTGAAGTCCTTTCCTGCGATGGCACTTAATTTTATAAACTGCAAATGTTCTTGGCTTCAATTTCTTTGTGCTGTAGAATAATGTTTTCCATCAGCTGATGGCGTTGTTATTGCTGATTTTTCGTTACCAACTAAAAATGAACGACATCATCAGCGGCAACGACAACGGCAACAGCAACAATGGCTAGAGCACCAGAAGCAGCAGACGAAAAATCCAAAAAAAAAACATAATAAAATGTTGCAAGTTTAACGAAGTGTATGGGTTCAAATAAAACTTTTGTTATTTATTTGCTGACAAATGATGTAATGCTGTCATTTTTCTGTCATTCATTCATGCTTTCAATTATTTCTTGGTTCATTCCGTTTTCGTTCTTTTCACCGTCATCTTCTTATCTATTTTCGCCATCGTCATTGTCATTATCGTCGTCGTCGTCGTCGACGAAGTCCTCCCCCTCCTTGTGTTGTAGTTTTCATCGCACGCTTTACAATAATTGCAACATTTTCCTATTTTCTTAAATGCGAGCAGTTTTCAGCGCTGTTGTTGGTGCTTGCCAAATAAATAACTCATGACAATATTTCTGTTGGATTTTTGTCTATTTGTCCGTTTGTCCATTTGTCTAATTGTTTATTCAGCGGAAACTTCGGTTTGGCGAGTTCATATTTAGTTGCAGTCATTTCCGGTTAGAGTTCGGCGTCTCCACCAACCATGGCTAAGAGTCGAGAAATATAAATTTTGTGGGAATTTTGTTTTTTTGTGTATAAGTACAGTGCATGACAGTGATTGGCTTACGGTTGCTATATATATTTTTGGCCTAGGTAACACTAAGTGTTGCCTGGCGCCATCTGACATTTCCATTGGAAGGTATGACATTTTTTAGCATAAACGTACTCAGAACGTTTTGGCGTGCGACCATCATTTGCGTTGTTTAGTGACTTGAAAAAATCAATTTGGCAAAAATAATGAAATTAACTCGTGAACATTTTCGTGCGATCACTTTTCACAACTTTCAACATGGATTATCATGACAAGAGTGCATCGATGAACTTAAATCTTTGTATGGCGATGAAGCACCCTCATATAGCACTGTGAAAAACTGGTTTAATGAACTCAATCGGCCGACGCTCGCTCAAAGACGAAGCTCGTGAAGGTCATCCAAAAACGGCTGTTGTGCCAGAGATCTTCAATGCCGTGCGTGAACTGTTAACGCAAGAGCGCCATGTGACATACCGTGAGATAGAGGCATTCTTGGGCATTTCTTCCACTAGCGTACATTCCATATTGCATGAACACCTGGCCGTAAAAAAGGTTTATTCTCGTTGGATCCTGCACAATTTGACAATCGTTCAAAAAAAGGTTCGTGTCGATTGGTGCAAAGAAATTTTGAAAAAAATACGACCGCAGTGCTTCAAAAAACGATTTTAAGATCGTCACAGGTGACGAATCATGGATCTATGCGTATGAGCCCGAAACAAAACAGCAATCGACCGAGTGGGTCTTCGAAGAGGAGCCAAATCCAACGAAAGTTGTTTGTGGAAGAAGCACTTCGAAGCAAATGGTCGCCTGTTTCTTCGGCAAAACGGGTCATGTGGCGACTGTTCCGCTTGAGCATCGTACGACGTCAATTCTGAGTGGTACAACACAATTTGTTTGCCTGAAGTCTTTGGAGAAATTCGAAAAACGAACAAGAGAAGACGAATCATTGTGCACCATGACAATGCGAGCTCCCACACCGGCTCAAACCAGCGTCTTTTTGACCGGCCAAAACGTCGAATTGATGGGTCATCCGCCGCACAGCCCTGAAATGCGTGGTCAACGATTTTCGTCGCCAGAAGATGCTGTTGAAGCGTTCAAAAACCAAGCTTTGGAGGTGCCTTAATCGGAGTGGAAAAAGTGCTTCGACAATTGAGCGCATGCAAAAGTGTATAAATCATGCTAGAGAATACTTTGAAAAACAAAAAAACCATTTTTGATGATAAATATTCGAATTTTCATTATTAGGCCAGAAATATATATAGCAGCCCTCGTACCATACATAAGTAAAATAACGCATTTCAATTGTAAGTTCTTCTGCCATTAAAAAAACACCCTTTATGTACACATTAGAAAACAGTGTTGAATTTCGTTGCCAATGTTCCGAAACATTTCGATATTTTGATTCTATTATGCTCACATACTCACACTATCGCACATTCACTTACACTAACACTAACATGCCGACATTTGTTACCAACACTTATTCGGCGTAAAAGAGCAGAAATGTGGCCAAAAAGTTGTACGTGAGCAGTGTGATTTTCCACAACTTTTCGCCATTTTCTGGAAGTTTGTTTCGGTGCCATTGTTTTGCCACTTTTTGTTGTGGCGAATCTAACGCTGCCCGCTGCTGGCTGCTGCTCTTGCCATTGTACTTGTAAGCTGGCATGTACTTACATGGATGGGTGTGAGGGTGTGTGTATGCGAATCTGTTTTGGCCACATGACGTTTACTCCTGTGTGGGTCTTTAGCCAAGTACACTCCTGTGTATTGATACTCTCGTATATCTTTAGCGAGTGAATCTTATCGGAAAAGTGTATCTCATGCATTAAGGAAAACAATGTGGCCAATATTATGTTATACGGGGATAAGTATGTGTGTATGAGCGTGTGTATGAGCGTGTGTAAGGGACTGAAAGGGAATTTGTACAAGTGTGTGTGTGTATTTGCACTTAAAGGGTATTGAGTGCATGTGGCCACAAGGTTTCGAGGACAAGGTGTAGATATATTCAGGCTGTTTTTTTGCCCTCGAAGTTATTGCTGCCCTCATGATAAAATTGGGAGGCTAGTGTTACATCAGTCAAGTGCGATAGTAAATACTCGTACTACGAAAGTATTAATACTTTTAGTATGCTTTAAAATGTGAATAGAGTGGAATTCAGTGTTTTTGCAATTTCTTTTAGTGAACTGCTTATTATGGCCTTGTCTCACCTTTCCATTATGGTTAGAAGTCTTCTAATAGCAGCTACTGTTTTTGAAACCTTTTACTTAAAGGTATCAAAACCAGCACCGAATATTTAAAATTTTAAATCTGAATCGGCTATAAAAGGAAAGTTCTGTTAATTTATTCAAACTTCTGATTTTATTTGAAAGGTTGAACTTTGCCATTTAACCCATTACCAACCGCGTCTAAACCGCTGCACAGTGGCCGAAATACCCGATCTAGCGTCGATCTAGCGACATTTTCAAATTAAAAATTCGGCAAGCTCTATTTCTTTTTTTGAAAATTTAAACTCCGACGGATTTTTTTCTTTTTTATTTTGTTCCTAATATTCGCTCAGCGGTGAGCATTTAAACTTAACACATGTTTCAGCAAGTGCAATAACAATTTTTGATTTTTTTTTGGAGTGCAACTTTGTTGTCAGCAAAAAATTAAATATTAAATTTTTTAAAAAAAATTGCGATTTGATTTTAATTAATAAGGTGTGTATTAAATAAAAAAATAGTTATGTGATCTCGGTTTTAGTGCTGATCAGTGGAAAAAGAAAATGTCCTTTGTGAAAGTGTTTTTAGATACTAAATCCACTTTTGTGTGGAATAAAAGTAGGGTGTATTCGACTGTAATCGGTTCACTGTTTATACGAGGGCGGTTGGGAATCTTCTTAGCCTAGCACAAAAAGCGCGATATAAACAGAAAAAAGTTAAGTGTTTTGAAAACTTCCATCTCTGCTATGAACACATGTTAAATTTTTTTTTTGTTTCGATCTGGCAACTCCTTTATATAGAAACAGGTGTTCACAAAAGGCGCATCCGTGATTTTTTTACAATGGAAAAATTAGAAATGCGTGGTGTCATTAAATATTTACATAAAAAAGGTTTATCGGGACAAGAAATTCATAATGATATGGTGAATGTGTTAGGTGAAAGTGCTCCTTCATATGCAGCAGTAAAAAATTGGGTTGCTGAAATTAAACGTGG
Source organism: Hydrotaea diabolus (assembly GCA_963513945.1). NCBI lineage: Eukaryota > Metazoa > Arthropoda > Insecta > Diptera > Muscidae > Hydrotaea > Hydrotaea diabolus. The sequence goes on along the minus strand of OY740717.1, from coordinate 133,852,121 downwards.
TCGTACAAGCATTGAAGATGAACCACGTAGTGGACGTCCAAAAACAGCAACAACAACAGAAATTGTAGCCAAAGTACATGATAAGGTATTAAATGATCGACGAATAAAAGTGCGTGAAGTAGCTAATATCATGGGCATCTCAAATAATCGAGTCCATTTAAGTTTGGACGAAGAACTACAGATGAAAAAGCTTTCTGCAAGATGGGTGCCGCACTTGTTAACAGTCGACCAAAAACGCATAAGAATGAACATTTCTCAAGCTTGTTTGGATCGTTTTCAGCGAAATAAAATGGATTTTAAGCGTCGTTTCATAATTGTTGATGAGCCATGGATCCACCACTATACGCCAGAGACAAAAGAACAATCCAAACAATAGACTAGAGCTGGAGGAAGTGCCCCAAAGAAGGCAAAAACAATTCAATCGGTTATGGCAACGGTTTTTTGGGACTTCAAAGGTATTTTATTGATTGACTATCTGCAAAAGGGTAAAACAATAAATTCAGAGTACTATTGCAACCTTTTAGATCAATTAAATGTACAAATTCGAGAAAAACGTCCTGGCTTACAACACAAAAAAATAATTTTTCATCAAGACAACGCACCAGCGCACAAGAGTGCTTTAACAATGGCTAAAATCAACGAATTAAAGTACGAGTTGCTTGACCACCCACCTTATTCTCCTGATTTAGCTCCCAGTGACTTTTACCTGTTCCCAAATCTAAAAAAAATCCTTGCTGACAAGCGTTTTACCTCAAATGAAGATGCAATTACAGTTGTAAAACACTATTTTGAAGACCTTGAGGAAAACTATTTTAATCAAGGGATAGAATTGCTAGATAAGCGTTGGACTAAGTGTATTGAAGTTTCAGGAGATTATATTGAAATACTATACTTATATTGAAAAACTAACTATTCTCTTTCATTGATAGGCTAAGAACTTTCCGAACCGCCCTTGTATGTGCCTTCTAGAACTAACAAAATGTAATCGGATGGACCAGTTGTGGTAGTCATGTGAATGCTTTGTGTTCCATTATTTCCCATTTCCACCACATACAACTATCGGATTCGCGGCAAAAGGTGGTATTGATAACCATTGATAACCAATACATTCGACGCCGCCACAGTCAATTCCAAAAAAGACCGCGCATGCACCCAACCGAGTACTAAAAGTGCGCTACATGATATCCATAGAACAGACCATGGAATCGTGAAAGTTGAAAAGCCTCTTCGTGTACGCTCCTGTCACAAACACTCTTCATTCAAATGCTTGAAATGCGATGTTGCAGTTCGCACCAATTATTTTAATAAATTTTATAGCTTGTAAATTATTATAGAGGCATGCAATCAATAATTTTTCAAAAATAAAATGTAGTTTTGCTTTTCAAATTAATAAACTATATTTTTTTGGTTTTTATATCGTATCCAGCCATCGGTCGACCATTCCCTTCTGGCCCCCTGTAGACGTTAAAAAAACCTTTAAAATAGACTTTTATCGACGTTTATAGTAAGTGTACAAAAGTTTTATTAATTTCTGCCCAGCGCACAGTGGCCGAAATACCCAATTTAGCGGCGCTTTGTTAATAACTCCAAAAACATAAACAATTATGAATATATTTTTTTTATTTTTGTAATCTATATGCGATATATTTGGATAAAACCAATTCATTAAATTTGTTTGTTTTTTAAGTATATGGGTAGTTCCATATATAACCAACCAAAAGAAAGGAATTTTGGACCTGACGAAATTCGGTACACATATTGTATGTTACATGGTTAAGACAAATGCAAGCTTTGGAATTTCTGAACCGAATAGTTCCGGAGATACCGGGTCATGAAAAGTGAAAAAATCATCAAAACCTCCACTTTGAAACAACGTTATTAGCTATATCTTTCTCAATTTTTATCAGTAAAATCTCATTTTAAAGCTTATGAAATTTCAATCAAACGGATGGAAAATAAAAAAACTATTCAGAGTCGAAGTTTTCAGGATTAATGCTGTCAGGTAGGCCATTAAACAGAAGCTGCTTGAAGGCATCATCTACTTTAAAGTGTTTTTGGAGTATTTCGAGGTGTTTTTTGATTTAGATGTAATAAAAGGATACGACTAAATTAATAGAGCATGAAGTAAGTCTTCCATTGTGTGCAATTTCGAGTCTTTTCGCGTGTGGTTCAGCCTATAACTACGAAAATCTTTGTTTCTTGCCTCAAGTGCTTCTTCTGACATCATTCCTATTGGTAGCGAGAAACTTGTTCAATAATATCTGCTCCATGTATTAATATTTTATGTACAGATGGAGGCATAAAAAAACAAGGGTATTCGGAAACGAATATTTTTGCTGTTTCCCAGGCATATATGCGAAAAGCCTCCACGTTAACTGCATACCCACATGCCATTGTGCGCAACATTAAACCAAACCTTTTCATAAGTTCCTCTTGTACGCCAGTTACTATAGAGGAAAAGGTTGGTTGCTCAAAAAACATTCTGACGGTATTCCCTGAATATGTATTACCCGAACCTGTCGTTGGAATGTCCACCAAAATACCCATTTCTTCCCTTAGTTCAAGTTGAGTTTTTCTTTTGGTTTGTTGAGCAATTTCTTTATTTTCTCCACGAATTTGCCAATTTTTTATGGATATTCTGTAGGCGATATGAATTATGCACTCGAAGCAACGTATCCAAGCATAAAGTGTCGACAATCCATATTCCATTTTTGTGGCTATTGCAAACTCTACACATAACTTTGAAACAACCTTTGACGCGCTTCTTTTTCCAGCTTTGTAAAGACTCACGCTCGCCGCTACCATTAACTCTGGGTTCGGCGTTTCATTAACAATTGAGGCATTTTTTTTTGGGTCTTACTTGTGCACTCTGAAAAAGGTTTCTCTTGACGTTGGATAACTGCTGGATTAGCGAAAATAATGTCATCATCCAACCACATCTTATTTCGCCCTTCAAACACAGCCAAAACTCTGTGACTTTCTTTCCACTTTTGTGTGGGCTTGCTAATGAAATTTCTCAATTGTTTTTGAATTTGTTGGTATTGTTTTTCGCTGTATTTCGATCGATCAATGACATTGGAAAATATATGATTTTCCACCATTAAATATTTTTTTGTTGGCACTGGTTCACTATGCCATATTAAAAAAAGGGTGCTTTTAGATTCTGCCATTGTAACTGAAAACCCAAAAAATCAAAACTTTGCAAAACTTGCAGTGCATATTTGAACTTGACATAGATAACAACCCATTTAAACAAACAATACTCGTATTACATCTTATCTTAATAAAATTTGGCATACGTTAGTGTTTTTTTTATTAAATTATTATTAAATTAAAGAAAATCGCTTCAGATTTAGGTATAGCTCTCACACATTTGTTCATCCGATTTTATGTTTTGGCTCTAATAGCCATATGTGACAGCGCATAGAGAAAGGGACCTAAGGGTAAAAAAATCAATTTTCATTTTTTTTGTCTTTTTTTGATGTGGACAACATCTGAGCATCGAATGAGACCGATCCCATGCCCCAAAAGTTTTCTCTCCCAGAGATATGCGCGTTTTATGAAAGTGATGTCGACGATTCTAAGCGCACATAGAAAAGGACCTAATCTTTAAAATGGCTCTCCTGAACAAAACTGGTTTTTAACCTTAGGTCCCTTTCTATTTTGCGCGTCACATATATTAGAAATTGGATGAACATATGTTCATCCAATTTCATGTTTTTAGCTCTAGAAGGTACATATTACATCCAATCTAGTTTAAATTAAGCACAAGTAAGCCCGAGAAAATGGGCTCTGATTTCGATAGAGCTCCCACATAATTCGGGTGATCAATAAAAAGTTTTTTTTTTCAAAATAAAATAATATTCAAGTGTGGAATCTTTATTGTCTATTCGAAAAAACATTTAATGCTTTTATTTTTTGAAAATAATTTCCTTAAAATGTTAACCACAACAACGCCTCAGGGTGTCTATACTGATGGTCCAATTTTGGATGACTCGTTCGAGCATTTCGACCGGTATAGTGTCAATGACACGCGTAATGTTGGCTAGTAAAAACGCTTACGTTTATTTAAACTTATTTTTTCTAGTGTGAAATAAATCACCCCTATTATTTTGAATTTAATGTACGAGTATTTTTGAATAATTTTCATAATTCAAATCCATTTGTGACAACTTAAACCAATTGTAATAAATATTATTGGGGATCAAATCTATTGTCGACAACTTAAACAAATTCTAATAAATTATATTGGGGATCATAGTATAATTGTGTGTGATAATACTATGGTTGTAGGGATCATAACATGGTTGCGTGTGAATCATACTATGGTTGTGAGTATCATACTATGGTTGTATATGAAACATACTATAGTTGTGAGGATCATACTATGGTTGTGGAGATCATAGTATGGTTGAGTGAATAATACTATGGTTGTTGGGATCATAGTATGGATATGTGTGAATCATACTATTGTTGTGAGGATCATAGTATGGTTGTATTTGAATCATACTATTGTTGTGAGGAACATAAAATTGTTGTACCACAACCATATACCCAACAATAGTATTAGCCTCTTCGAATTTTGTCACCACAACCATACTTTTTTTCTGCGTGCAATACTGTCAGTTTCAACTGCTACAATTGCCGTGTACCCAATGTACATTCGGTTGCAGCAATGGAATACATGGATAGTACCTGCAACCACCAACATTCGGTTGGCAGAAATTTCGGTTGTATCAACAAATCTCTTCTCTGTGTGTACGGTTTTGACCAAATATCTTGCAGAGCATTACATGTGATCAACATATCGGTGCAAGTTTTCGAAAAGCTCCCACTCAAAGGTTCCTTCTAGAGCTCTGCAGCTCTAGAAGCCGCTATTTACACCCGATCATGCGCAAATTTTGCACGCAGAGCATTACATGTGATCAACATATCGGTCCAAGTTTTCGAATAGATCCCACTCAAAGGTCCATCCTTTGAGTTTCTGCAGCTCTAGAATCATGCGCAAATTTTGCACGGCACGTTATTAACTGTGGTGAAACTGGACCACATAGCTCCATATTTTCATAAAGGTCCTTCCCAATTTCAGAATCTGCACATTAAGAAGCCACATTTTACATTCGACTCCTACCAAATTTCGCATAGATCCTTACGATCGACCAACATACATGCCCTGTATCATAGGACAATTTTTGATCATGTTTTCGAATAGCCCACATAAAAAGGTTTTTTTTTTGATTTGAAATCATAAAGATATAGAATTAACACAAATTATTCCCGATTTCGCTCAAATTTTGTGTGGGCGAAACAAAATCAATTCTAATGTATTAAGTCCGACCTTGCTCAAGCTCTAGACAGAGGTTCTCTAAGTAGGGTTTGGGATAGTCGGTCAAGACCGACTTTCCTAATTGGTTTTTTATTATTGTCTGTTAATTGAAAACTACGTTTTCTCTGAGTGGTTAGAAAATCTTGTTGGTAGACAACGCATAAATACAAAGCTTGCTATGACCATTTGTAGTACCTCCCTGCCATTGGCCCTCTTCTCACCTTTTTAACTTTCTTGAGCAAAGGCTTTTTGCTATCGACCGTCTATGGGAAAGTGTAAATGTAAGTCGGCTCTTTTGGTTTCTTTAGCTATTCTCAACAAGGGCGTTGTGTAGGGTATTATGTTTATTCGCTGCAAACATTTCGCCAATTGAGTGAGTATTCCTCACACAGAACATAAGTCGTTCAAATCGACTGGAACTTTCTACTTAATGGAAATACTACCGCCCCCCTCATTCCTGCGTGTCCCGCCTCAACATTTATTCATAGCCCCCCCACCTAGCGAAGCGTTGCCCTTCTCATGTGTATGCTGGGCACATGCCACGTCGACAACTGGTGTCCGATATCATTAAGACGGGTATTAATGCGGTCTTTTATTTTTTGGCCAACTTTTACAATATTTAATCTTACCCTTACTTGTGTGTAAAAGCATTGCGATGCTTGAATTGTTGTCATAATTTACTTTTAGCTATAATGTTTTCCGTTCTACAACGAATTCTGTGCCGTCGCAAGTCGTGTGTTTCCTTCGAAACGAGAAATATAAACCCGACAAATACACTCACTCGCTCGCAGTAATTCATCCTCGCACACGGGCACCGTGCGACCTACCGACCGACCGAAAGAAAAAAGCTGAAATCACGATATTTCAATTTTACGCTACTGTGATCTTTAGTGGGCACAAAAAAGCCATTTCGTGATTTATGCGAAAAATGCGAGTACAGCATCCCCAACAGCTCCGCAGCAACGGCACGGACTTCATTTTGATACTTTTCCATTACAAACGAAATGGCCGAACGACAAGAAAAAAAAAATAATCCAAAAATATGTAATTTCTTTAAACTTGTCCTCCTCTATGTTGGTGGGTTGTTTTTTCCATCTCGCTGGATTTCAATAAAAACTTTTCTCTACTTTGTTGTTCACGGGAAATTCTGTTAAAAAGGTGAGCATGTTCTTCTGCGCCATTTTCTTTGTAGCTAGCCGCTTTGGCGTGGGGCGAGAAGTGGCCGGGGCGTGTGCTGCTTTTTCATAGACAAAAATTGCATTAACAAATTCCATACCAGTTTTATGAGTTGTGACAAATTCCAGTTAACCCCAGAGGTCAAAGGTGTCCAAAGTGATTTCGGCGTTTTATGTTCTTTTCTAAATTTCGTATTTTAAAAGTGGCATTTGGAATTTGGTCATTTGTTTCAAGTTATTAATGCTACGCTACTATATTCGGCAAAAACCAAATGTATTTGATGTGAAAAATCTTAGAATACACTCAAAGAAAGTTGTCAGACTACAAAATTAATATTTCATCTAATACCATTTTATGCATCATTTATTTTAGGAAAAAAATTGTATGAGGGCTATTTTTGCCTCATTGTTTAAGAAAAACTAAGAGAATGTTTTGAATTTCATTTTGATCTTAAATGTTTTGGGGTGTGGTTCTACAGGGTGTCCGTCGGGAAGCTATGCTACTTTCTTTTTCCGCCATTTTGGTAAACATTAGTCTTGACAGTTAATATTTGGCAGTCGCGAAGTAGAGATGTGGCAAGTTTATTATGGAAAAATATTCGATAAATCAACGTGTTTTAATCGTTAAAACATTTTATCAAAATCAATCATCGATTACTGTGACGATGAGAAAGTTACGTGAAATTTTTAAGAGAAACAAGGTGCCAACAAAACGTACTATGTATCGTGTAGTGAATGATTTTGAAGAAAGATGGTCTGTAGCTGATAGGTTCCAGCATGGGCCACAACGTACTGCTAGATCGACTTAAAACATTACTGCTGCTCAAGAAAGTGTTCAAAACAATCCATCAACCACAATTTGAAGCCGTGCTCAGGAGTTGGTCTTCAAAGAACAACTTTGGCCACAATTTTGCAATAGGATTTTCATTTGTTTCCATTTAAGATTCAGTTAACTCAAGAGCTTCTTCCACAAGACCATTTGCGCCGCCGCACTGTGTTGCGGCTAGTGGAAAAGTAACTTTTTTCCGATTATTTTTTTCAGTGTTTTTAATGATGCAATTTTGTCACAGACATTCCAAGTAAACAAAAAACACATAAAGCTTATTTTTATGTTGGCCCGTTGATTTTTAATTGATTTTAGAAGTCAAATATACAAAATTTTCACGAAAAGAGGGGATTTCAGGGCTGTATTCAAAATGATCTCATTTGATTTTGGTGACAGATATTTTGATTCGGAAAAAAAATCTGCCTTCGGACAAGTATCTTCTGTTAAAAAAAGGAATGTTGTTTGAGACATTTTCATATGCACCTTTTTTAGAACGAAAACCCGACTAAAGGTCCATTTTTCCTTTAAATTTGGGTTAGGTAAGCAATATCTAAAAAGTCCCAGAGAGTCCCAGTTCCAAACCACTACAGAAATGTTACATAATTTGTTTTCAACGACTGTGAAAAAATCAGCTGCCCATACCTGCCCTCCTGGGAGTTATAGCGATTTTAGTATATCCCTCTCAGTATTTATTCCATAGAAATAGAACGGAAATTCTCGGAATCACTTATTGAATATGGAAACCCTACTGAACATTGCTTATCAAATCACTGTGCGCAAGGCAGGGGAAACAAAGAGAACTAAGCTCAGTGAAGATGAGAACATTATTAGAGATCAAAGAAAAAAGGAAGTTCAACAAAATCTGAAAGATCAGCTCCAAATAACTGTTGATGTTGTGAAACAAGGAAGTGGAACAACTAATGATGGTAACACAGCAAGGAAATTCTTTAGTGATCCTGAGAAAACCGCTCTGGCCACAGGAGTACACGCAGAAAAAAAGTATGGTTGTGGTGACAATATTCGAAGAGGATCATACTATTGTTGGCTATATGGTTGTGCCACAACAATATTATGATCCTCACAACAATAGTATTATTCACACATAACCATACTATGATCCCCACAACCATAGTATGATTCACACTCAACCATACTATGATCTCCACAACCATACTATGATCATCACAACAATAGTATGATTCACACTCAACCATACTATTATCTTCACAACCATATTATGATCCTCACAACTATAGTATGTTTCTCATACAACCATAGTATGATCCTCACAACCATAGTATGATTCGCACGCAACCATACTATGATCCCCACAACCATAGTATGATTCACACTCAACCATACTATGATCCCCAAAATTATTTATTAGGATTGGGTAATGTTGTTATTCAAAAATAGAGATTTTTATCAAGCAAGTTATTATAAATTGCATTACTATTAGATCATAGCCAATTTTGAGTCCACGTTTTAATTGAACATTTCATTAAAGAAACCAAAATATATATTTCAACGGTCAAAAATACTTTTAGTTGCCAGCAGAGGTGAATGCTACTTCACCATCCGTAGACACCAAGTAACGAATGTGATTAAACCATGATCAATGGCTATATACTTAAGTGCAGGCAGATTTTAAATAAACGAGAACCAGTCGGTATTAGAGTATTTCACCGAACAAAGTAAACACAATAAAAATCCCTCGAACTACCTTCCGATTGTTATTTTTTTTTAATGGACAGCAACCATTCACTGTATCGTGTGTATGTGTTTTTTTTTGTATATCAAAAAAAACATACGCACACACATACATGTATTCTCTACAAAACCTGTTTTGTTATGTTCATAGTCAAAACCATACTGTATGATTGCCGTAATCATATTTTTGTTAACGTAAATTTTAAACAACAATACTTTTGTTGCACTAACCATGTTTATATGGTTGCTACAACCATATTTTCATTTCCAAATTTGGCAATAATACTATTGTTACATTTCAACAATAGCAATATTGTCGCAATCATACTATTGTCAAAATGAAATTCAAAAAACAATACTATGGTTGCGACGATCATGCTTTTATTGGAGAGAACATATTATTGTTGCGGTGACCATAGTGTAACCATATCTTTTCTTTGCGTGTAGATACCGAACTTATAAGAAGGTTTTCTAGTATTCTTCAAGCTATAAATTCTGGATATAAGATAGACTGCGATAAGTTCTCTAAGTACGGAAAAGAAACTGCTGGTCTCTATGTAAAGAAATATTCGTGGCATTATATGCCACCAACTGTCCACAAGGTTCTTATTCATGGAGCTGAAATAATTCGTTCATTTTTGGTCCCCATTGGCCAACTATCAGAAGAAGCATTGGAAGCAGGAAACAAGGACTTCAGAAACACAAGGCTTTACCATGCGAGGAAAACATCAAGAAAAGACAATTGTGAAGACATATTACATTATCTGCTCGCCAATTCTAATCCCGCAATCACAAGTAGGAGAATACTGAAGGAGAAGAAACACCTGAAATTATCAGAGGAAGCAATGAACTTATTGGTAGATGACTGATAATTTGTAATTTTTATGTAGAATGCAATAAAATATGCCTGTGTTATAAAATAGTATCTTCAAATTTTTTTTTATTCTACATCTATTCTAGCACTCCACAAAAATGAGCATAACTCTCTTAAAACTGAAGCTATTGACTTCAAACCGTTATCAAATTAAAGCTTTGATTGCCTTTCAAATAAGAAATGAAATAGATTTTGGTTTTTTATAAAATTTCACAGTTTTTCAACAAATATCGAAAAATCATGAAAATTTGACGTTTATAATTCTTGTTCGGACCACCCTATAATTTATTTAAAAAACTAATCATAGGGTATTTATGAGAAATAAAAGAAGAATTAAAATAATTTTTTTTTGTAAATTTTTCGAACAATTTTTTTTTTGACTTTTGTTGAAAATTTGACCCAACAATTTTTTTCGGTGTAAATTTTTTTTCACTCATTCTGTTTGGGATTTCATTCTGACCAATCTTCGAAGTTTCTCATCGATACAATTAAAAATTCAGTTTAGGCAATATGATTTCCAAAAAATTCCGCTTTCGCAATACTGTGCGCCGTACATATGCCAATCAAATGCCATGACAACCCCGATTTTCATGAAAAAATCATAATGAATGGATATGTGAATAAAATAAATAGTCGGTTCTGGGCAATGGAAAACCTTCAAATTATTAATCAGTCACCCTTGCATCCATTAAAAGTGACAGTCTGGTGTGCAATTTGGTCAGGAGGACTCATTGGACCTAACTTTTTTGAAAATGAAAACGGCGTAACGGTAACTGTCAATAGGGAGTGATATCGTCGCATGATTGAAAACTTTTTAACCCAGAACTGCATGCTTTGGGCTTGATGAACATGTGGTATCAACAAGCCGTGCCACATCGCTACAGCCAGGACTACAATGGAATGACTGCGAGAACTCTTTCCACAACAAGTTATTTTAAGAAATGGTGATGTTATGATGATGACCTGCACGGTCGCCTGATTTGACTGCTCCGGACTTCTTTTTGTGGAGATATTTGAAAAGAAAGGTTAATGCCAAGAAACCAGAAACGCTTGAGCAACTTAAACAAAATATTCGTGATGAAATGAAATACCGCGTGAAACGTGTGAGAATGTAATGAAAAATGTGCTCAAAAGGGCTAGCATTTGTGAGGGTAACAGAGGCAGACATTTATCTGATATTGAATTCCATACACATTCGCTGCCGTTAAATAAAACATTATTAATATAAGATCCATTCTCTTTCATTTAATCAAAAATTAAAAACAAACAAATGAGTATACCTTCCAGACGGACACCCTGTATTATGTTGGGGGATGCGATTTTATATGTATTGCCGAAGTTTTCCATTCGAAGACAAGGCCGACTATACTTATACATTGTGATACATTCACGACTAGACAAATTTCACCAGCGAATTCCTTGGCTCATTTCATGAAAATATGTTTATATACGACCATGCCTGCACGCAGAGAAAAGATATGGTTACCATATGCTCACCGCAACAATAATATGTTGCCTACAATAAAACCATGTTCGTCGCAACCGTAGTATCGTTTTTGAATTTTATTTTGACAACAGTATGATTGCGGCAATATTAATATTGTTGAAATGCAACAATAGTATTATTGCCAAATTTAGAAATGAAAATATGGTTGTAGCAACCATATAAACATGGTTGGTGTAACAAAAGTATTGTTGTTTAAAATTTACGTTAACAATAATATGATAACGGCAATGATACCGTATGGCTGCGACTATAAACATAACAAAACAGGTTTTATAGAGCATACATGTTTTATAGAGCATACATGCATGTGTATACGTATGTTTTTTTTTTTTGATATACCAAACAAACAAATACACACGATACAGTGAATGGTTGCTATCTATTAACAACAACAATCGGAAGGTAGTTCGAGGGATTTTTATTGTGTTTACTTTGTTCGGTGAAATACTCTAATGTCGACTGGTTCTCGTTTATTTAAAATCTGTCTGCACTTAAGTATATAGTCACATTCGTTACTTGGTGTCTACGGATGGTAACTAAAGTATTTTTGACCGTAGGAATACATATTTTTGTTTCTTAAATGAAATTTTTAATAAAAACATGGCCTCAAATCTGGCTGTGAACTACGTGTAATGAGACTTAAAATAACTTGCTTGATAAAAATCTCTGTTTTTGAATAACAACAATAACCAATGCTAATAAATAATTTTGGTTATCATAGTATGGTTGAGTGTGAACCATACTATGGTTGTGGGGATCATATTATGGTTAAGTGCGAATCATATTATGGTTGTGAGGATCATACTATGGTTGTATGAGAAACATACTATGGTTGTAAGTGTGAATCATACTATTGTTGTGAGGACCATAGTAAGGTTGTGGTGATCATAGTATGATTGAGTATGAATGTGGGGATCATAGTATCGTTATGTGTGAATTATACTATTGTTGTAAGGATTTTAATACTGTTGTGCCACAACCATATACCCAACAATAGTATGATCCTCTTCGAATATTGTCACCCCAACAATACTTTTTTTCTGCGTGCGAAAATGCTAGGCGGATTCGGATTGGTGGTTTGAGGGTACTAGCGTAAAATTGCTAAGTTCTAAAATTTTGCTTTTCAGTCAAATAGTCATAATTTTCGTACGGTATGACTTCTGAGATTCGTTTAGGTAATTATCTTAAAAACCCGAGCACTGGCTTAGAACTTAGCAATTTTACACATGTACCCTCCGAACACAAATCCGAAAATTTTCAAACCGCGGCCATTTCGCCCCCTTGAATTTTCGGTCATAGTCGTAGATAGACATATTTTTATAAAATAAGCCAAGGAATACACTGGTGAAATTAGTCCAGTCGTGAATTAATCACCCTGTATAATAACCGACTCTTGTGCGAATACAGAAGACCCATCACTTTTGTACGGAATTTAACAATTATCTGTAGCAGGACTAGAAATCAGGAGGAATCATTTCATAAGGGTTGGTCGCACATCGCTCACTTACAAGGGTTGCTATATGTATTTCTAGCCTACTCAATACTTAGTGTTGCCTGGCAACATCTGACATTTCCATTGGAAAGTTTTACATTTTTTAGCATAAACGAACTCAGAATGTTTTGACGTATGACCATCATTTGTGTTGTTTACAATGACCTGAAAAATTCAATTTGGCAGAAAAATGGTATTAACTCGTGAACATTTTCGTGCGATCATTTTTCACAACTTTCGACGTGGATTATCACGACAAGAGTGCATCGGTGAACTTTAATCTTTGTATGGCGATGAAGCACCATCCTATAGCACTGTGAAAAACTGGTTTAATGAAATCAATCGTGGCCGTCGCTTGCTCAAAGTCGAAGGTCGTCCAAAAATGGCCGTTGTGCCAGAGAACATTGATGCCGTGCGTGAACTGATAACGCAAGATCGTCATGTGACATACCGCGAGATAGAGGCATCCTTGGGCATTTCTTCCACCAGCGTACATTCGATATTTCATGAACTCCTGGCCGTTAAAAAAAGGTTTTTTCTCGTTGGATCCCGCACAATTTGACAATCGTTCAAAAAAATGCTCGTCTCGATTAGGAGAATAAAATTTTGAAAAATACTATCGCGGTGCTTCCATAGACGTTTGTTTGATCGTCACAGGTGATGAATCATGGATCTATGCGTATGAGCCCGAAACAAAACAGCAATCGATCGTGTGGGTCTTCGAAGACAAGCCAAAACCAACGAAAGTTGTTCGTGGAAGAAGCACTTCTTCCTTCAGGCACTTCACCTGTTTCTTCGGCAAAACTAGTCATGTGGCGACTGTGTCGATTGAGCAACGTAGGGCGGTCAATTCTGAGTGGTACACCACAATTTGTTTGCCTAAAGTCTACGGAGAAATTCGAAAAACGAACAAGAGAAGACGAATCATTGTGCACCCTGACAATGCTAGCTCTCACACGTCGGCTCAAACCAGCGCCTTTTTGACCGGCAAAAACGTCGAATTGATGGGTCATCCGCCGTACAGCCCTGACTTGGCACCCAATGACTTCTTTTTATTCCCGCACATGAAGAAAAAATGCGTGGTCAACGATTTTCGTCGCCAGAAGATGCTGTTGAAGCATTCAAAAACCATGTTTTGAAGGTGTCTCAATCGGAGTGGAAAAAGTGCAATTGGTTTGAGCGCATGAAAAAGTGTATAAAACATGCTGGAGAATACTTTGAAAAAGAAATAAAACCATTTTTGATGATACATATTAGCATTTTCATTATTAGGCCAGAAATATAAATAGCAGCCCTCGTATAAGCCTCATGTTAAATCCAACATTGCAAAAATGTCGTCGAGTACATGAGCGATCGATAACCAACGCTTTGGAAATAGGACTATATCGGCCCACGTTTTGATTTAAGCCTTTTTTTGGTTGCCCTGTCATGCACACATCAGTAGCTCGTTTCTGTAACTCATACCGATCGCAGTTACCGACTGATATAACCGATTTGACGTCACTCTGACGTCATTCTCACCTTCACTGTTTCTGTAAAAAAAATTGCCGATTCTTATTCCATTCACTCGTTCCAAATCGCTTATAAGACATTTGTTCCGATCCAATACTCCAATAGGAATCGCTTAAAAAAGTGTTTCTGTAAGAAAAGTGACTTAACTAGAAATCGGTAATTTTCTCACCGACCTTAAGACTCGTGAGAACTCTGTCGATTGCTATAGTGTTCTTGCAATTATGCGGAAGCAAGTAATAATATATAACTTTTTGAACCAAACACAGTTGTATTGATGTTATTGTATACAAATAAATATTTTATTAAAACAATGTGTTTTAATTGTGTTACCGCGGTTTAATTGCGTTTAAAAATAGGTAGCAAAACATAAACATTTTAGATGGCAATGGGTTGAAATTTATGAACCGGTTTCAACGAAATCGCTATGGTAATGAAAATAACCGAGTGCAAATGTTTGTTTACTTGCAATGTACGAGTAAATCACAAACTGTCAGCTTATTTAATTTCTCGTTTTATATTTGTTTGCATATTTTTAACAAAATGAGTGAGATGATAAGTCGTTTACGAGGGCGGTTCGGAAAGTTCTTAGCCTATCAGTGAAAGAGAATAGTTAGTTTTTCAAAAATATTTTTATTTTTCAATATAATCTCCTGAAACTTCAATACACTTAGTCCAACGCTTATCTAGCAATTCTATCCCTTGATTAAAATAGTTTTCCTCAAGGTCATCAAAATAGTGGTTTACAACTGTAATTGCATCTTCATTTGAGGTAAAACGCTTGTCTGTAAGGAATTTTTTAGATTTGGGAACAGGTAAAAGTCACTGGGAGCTAAATCAGAAGAATAAGGTGGGTGATCAAGCAACTCGTACTTTAATTCGTTGATTTTAGCCATTGTTAAAACACTCTTGTGCGCTGGTGCGTTGTCTTGATGAAAAATTATTTTTTTGTGTTGTAAGCCAGGACGTTTTTCTCGAATTTGTACATTTAATTGATCTAAAAGGTTGCAATAGTACTCTGAATTTATTGTTTTACCCTTTTGCAGATAGTCAATCAATAAAATACCTTTGAAGTCCCAAAAAACCATTGCCATAACCTTACCAGCTGATTGAATTGTTTTTGCCTTCTTTGGGGCACTTCCTCGAGCTTCAGTCCATTGTTTGGATTGTTCTTTTGTCTCTGGAGTATAGTGGTGGATCCATGTCTCATCAACAGTTATGAAAAGACGCTTAAAATCCATTTTATTTCGCTGAAAACGAACCAAACAAGCTTGATAAATGTTCAGTCTTATGCGTTTTTGGTCGACTGTTAACAAGTGCGGCACCCATCTTGCAGAAAGCTTTTTCATCTGTAGTTCTTCATGCAAAATTAAATGGACTCGATCATTTGAGATGCCCATGATATTAGCTATTTCACGCACTTTTATTCGTCGATCATTTAATACCATATCATGCACTTTGGCTACAATTTCTGTTGTTGTTGCTTTGGACGTCCACTACGTGGTTCATCTTCAATGCTTGTACGACCACGTTTAAATTCAGCAACCCAATTTTTTGCTGTTGCATATGAAGGAGCACTTTCACCTAACACATTCACCATATCATTATGAATTTCTTGTCCCTATAAACCTTTTTTATGTAAATATTTAATGACACCACGCATTTCTAATTTTTCCATTGTAAAAAAATCGCGGATGCGTCTTTTGTGAACACCTGTTTCTATATGAAGGAGTTGCCAGATCGAAACAAAATTTAACATGTGTTCATAGCAGAGATGGAAGTTTCTAAAACACTTAACTGTTTTCTATTTATACCGCGCTTTTTGTGCTAGGCTAAGAAGTTTCCGAACCACCCTCGTTAATATAGAAGTTATATTAAAATAGCAGTGTTTTAATACAAAATATTTGTACATGAAAACAAATGCAAATAAAAAGCTGCTTGTCATTTGTTTCAAATCCTACCGTTTCTTTCCGATTTGTGTTTCTTTCCATCACAAATCAAATTTTTACTAATTTCAACGTACAGAAACAGCAGTTATCACGAAATCGGTAACTTTCAATCTAGTCGGTGTGACGTCACATAAATCGGCAACTTATCGATTTATTTACAGAAACAAGCTACAGCTCTAATATTGATTAAGTTCGGCACAGATTATTCTGGTGAACCAATTATCAAGTGAATAGACCAGTTCGAAGCTCTTAAATATATTTAATGCAGGCCATAATCAGTAGGATGTTGGGATGCTAACATAAGGTAGGTAGCATTTTGCATGAGTGTTCAAAGAACTATTAATTTTGCTTGAGTGTAAATACATCTTATGGTTACGCTTTAATTGACAAGAACTTAAAAATATTTCAAGTTGGGAATTAAGGGATGATTGTAGTCTTTTCGCCACCCCCTGGCATTCCCTCAGATTTAAATAAATCCCTCTTATTCCCCAACAGTTCTAAGAATATGAAATCTTTGCTGTAATGTTGATCTGACACGGTGGTAAAACGAAATGCCCCAGCACAGAGGGGATTTCGGTGCATAAAATAATACATACTCGTATGACTATAAATTTTAGTTCGTCACCACTCAATTTACGAAAATATTGGGTTGACTTTAAAAAGCTCAACATTCAAGTTGATTTTGTTTGATTGGGATAGCAAATGGGCCATATTGGTTCGCAACGTCGAATAGGGAGAAATACTAAAAAAGGAAAGAAAAATCACTTATGAAAAAAGGTTTCTGTTTTTAGGGGTCATCATCATAACTAAGAAGGTTCACAAACAATTTAGTGAATCCGTATGTGTTTGCCAATCGACCTTCGATTGAAGGCCAATGAGGCTTCTATTAAGTAATGAATATTCTCTTGCTACAACATGAAATGATTAAGACATTGAAAATAGTCCCAATTTTTAGTAAACAATAACTTCTTCATATGTAACGCTCAAAATAGAAAGGGACCTAAGGCTAAAAACCAGTTTTGTTCAGGAGAGCCATTTTAAAGATTAGGTCCCTTTCTATATTCGCTTAGAATCGTCGACTTCACTTTCATAAAACGCGCATATCTCTGGGAGGGAACACTTTTGGGGCATGGGATCGGTCTCATTCGATGCTCAGATGTTGTCCACATCAAAAAAAAAGTGAATAGTTGATGAAAAGTTTTGTTCAGGAGAGCCATTTTAAAGATTAGGTCCCTTTCTATTTAGGTCCTTTCATAAAACGCGCATATCTCTGGGAGGGAACACTTTTGGGGCATGGGATCGGTCTCATTCGATGCTCAGCTGTTGTCCACATCAAAAAAAGAAAAAAAAACGAAAATTGATTTTTTTTACCCTTAGGTCCCTTTCTCTATGCGCTGTCACATATACTTCTGATGGTATTGAACGAATATAGTAACCTTTGCAGAACATAATGTATTTTTTTTAAACACCAGGGATTTTGCTACTTTATTTTTATTAGTTCTTTTCTAATCCCCTATGTAGAGGATTTTAGCCAAACTATGATTCGTGGGAGATGTTGGATGTTTTCTTAGCAGTTTAAAACATTAAACATCTTTCCCAATCTTTTCACGATTATCAATGCCAGCGATACTAGTTACTGCCTCATCATTTTCAAAAAATCTTCTAAATGTGTTTCTATCGTTTGAGTTTCCTTATCCGCCTACTTTTAGTCCAACTTGCTTAAAAAAGCATGCTGTATTTGCTTCTTTCTGATATTTTCCTTATCTTTAGTTTAAGTATTTTCATCGAAGTTTTCCTCAATTTTAATAAGTAGTTTTTTGTGAACCCTGTGTATGTAACAGAATATTGGGAGCATACCTTGGCAGAGGCTCTTAGCTAAGCAACCGACCTAAGTACGATTTTCACACCATTAGATCAGACTAACAATCATTCAAAGCTTTACAGAATAAAATATATAAATCCCATGCCTTCAAAAAACAAAACCGTAGCAAGAGGTTTCCACAGACATACTTAGTAGGGACATAAATACTGTTACAACATTGAACACACCCATTTCAATAGTAGAACTGAACATAACCCGTTAATGTCATATGGGTTTTGAAAGTTGACATAGTCAACTAAACTCTTTTTACAACACACACACGTTGTAAAAGAAATCTATTGATGGCTCTCGATGTGGAGTCCCTTTAGATGTGGCAAGAGTGAGTTGTATTTTCGTGGGCAATTGTGTGAAGAAAACTTGAAAAGTAAGGTTTACAACAGTAGTTCTCATTCGTTTGGGGAGAGCCTGGCCTTATAGAGTTCGGTTTTACATTCAACAATTGCATCAAGGCTTTCTGAAGAGGGTTGTCACGGACCCGAAATCATGATAAAAGCAGAGCGCAGCCACGAAAATCAATGTCACTTTGCCATTTTTGTTAAAAACTTGTCTTCTATTTAAATATAGAAGCAAGAGGTCTTGAGCCGGTTTAATCCCTGTTCAATGTGTAAAAGCAACAGGCCGAAATATAACAAACGAGCTAAACAATTGTTTCAACTTTCATCATGAAGTGGTCAGATAATGAGAAACTTATCGCTGTAATAGCGCTTTTCTAGTGTGAAATGAAAAAAAAACGATATATTCAAAACGCTCCGGCCACTAGGGATTAGCCGCATGTTCGCCTACCGATGCATAAAACTGTTTGAGGAGACTGGAGATTTAAAAGACCGCCACCGGCCGGGCCGCCCACGCTCTGTTCGAACACCGCATGTAATCAAAGCCGTTAAATCAAGAATTCACAGAAATCCGCTCCGAAAACAGCAAAAGTCCATGAGTCGAATCATTAAAAAAAACTTGGGACTTTCAAACGACGTACCGGACATTTATTGACTGCAGCTTTAAAAAAATAGGATTGAAAAATGCAAACGTCTTTTGGTGAAGCACGCTGATAACTTGCACAGAAAAATTTTGTTCACCAATGAAAAATTTTTTACCGTTCAGGAAAAATTTAACAAGCAAAATGATAGAGTGTATGCGCGGTCATCTCAGGAAGCATCCGAACTGATCCCAAGGGTGGAAAAGTGTCATCGCCCAGCTTCAGTCATGGTTTGGTGGGGTGTTTCCTACGAGGGGGTCACTGACCTGCATTTCTGCGAACAAGAAACCGTTTTGGAAGCTGTTGTGAAACCTCTTAATAATTCCCTGTTCCAAAACCAGCCATGGACTTTTCAGGATTCTGCGCCGGCCCATAAGGCTAAAACGTCCCAGGCCTGGCTTCGAAACAATTTGCCAGCGTTCATTTCCTCTGAAGAATGGCCCTCAGGCAGTACAGGTTTGAACCCATTGGATTACAAATTGTGGACGGCTTTTGAGGAAAATGTTTGTCACAAAAGATACCCCAGCATAGGATCTCTTAAGACTGCTTTGGTTCGGCCAATTTTCCAATGGACGAGGTTCGTGCAGCTATTGACGATTGGCCAGTGTGACTTAAGGCAAAAGGCGGACATTTCGAATAAGAAGATTCTTTTAGGATACAATATACGTCAATAAATATATTAAAAAATATTTGGTCCAAAAACATTCAGTACTTTTTATTTTACAGCATAAAACGTGTGTAACAGTATTTATGTCCCTACTAAGTATAGTTATCTTCGTTCCGAGGTTTGATTGGGGCGTGACACCCACTATTTTCTTATGTGCGCACAATGACGAAATAAACGTTTTGGAAAATAAAGGATGTTTTTTTAGACGTGTGTTCTTCAAGTAGACATAAAACGTATTATTGAATATAATGGCCAAGAATTTAGCTTTATTAAAAAGATAAGGGTTTGCCATAATGTTTTAAAAATAAGTTCAGGCAAGTGGCCGCCGCGTCTGCGGCCAAGAGGCCCAATTTTCGTCCACTTTTTGCAGCATTTGGGGCCGTATGTCAGCAATCATGTGCCGAATATTCTCTTCCAAGGCATCAATCGTGTTGGGCTTATCTGCTTAGACAAGCGACTTCATCTAACCCCCCAAAAAAAAATAGTCCAGCGAATTTCCATCGCACGATCTTGGAGGCCCACGACGCGAGATAATGCGCTCACCAAAAGTTTCCTTCAATGATTGTTTCCTTGGCTTTACGGCATGTAGCGCCGTCTTGTTGGAACCAGAGGTCGGCAACAGCAACATTCTCCAGTTCCAACGAAAGAGTCATTAATCATGGCTTTATATTTTTGAAGAAATATGGACCAATAATTCCCTCTGCCCGAAAAACACACCAAACATTGACTTTTGAGGATGTAACGGCGTACCAGCAATGGCTTGTGGATTTTCAGTACTCCAAGTGCGGCAATTTTGGTAATTAAAGTACCCATTCAACCAAAAGTGGGCTTCATCGCCGAACAAATTTTTTTAGTAAAAATCAGGATCGGTGGTAATCTCATTTTGGGCCCATTCACTACGATTTGCAAACGTTGTTCCGGAGCAAGTCTATTCATTATGTAATGCCAAACCAAACTGAGCATAAATCAAGTGACAGCTGTAAGAAGAGCAACTCCGAAAAAAGTGTGGTCGGATTAAAAACCACACCCTTTGCAACAGTGTTAAATTAACAAGATAATTAACTTAAATCAAACATTCTTTCTTTATTTTTTAATCGCCGAATCATTCCCACTATGAAATGGTCTTATTGCTACTGGGCCGTAAATAATAGGCAAGTCGTCGATTACTTTGAAATTGTCGTCAATCAACTTAAACATTTTGTAGGTCACTTTTGAACGTCGCGGCTCTCAAGGGAAACATAAAGCCTGAAGTACTCGTATTACGTCTTACATAAGTATTTAAAGTCATATTTAAAATGAAATTTAAGTAGTACACGAACTATTTATGAATTTGTCTACCCCTTTTTTAGGAAGGTGTCCGCTAATGTTAAGAGTTACCTACTCTCTTCTTTTCAGAAGTTTCCGCATCTCTGTTGGGAATTTTAGATTGATTAACAGCACTTGGACCGTTGGACCTGTGTGTGGGAGCTTTTTGAAAATAAGGACTGATATGGTTGAGAGTTACCGACTAAAAGATATCCTTCAACCCTCTATTGTTCCGAAGATTCCATGCCTCTTACTGGAACTTTATATGTAAGTAGATGGATTCACAATGTTAACTTTAAGCGACAGGACTTTAAATCGGGTGGGACTTTCGTGTGGGAGCTTTTTCAAACGAAGATGGGTTTTGGTTGCTCGTAACGTAGTGTACAAAATTTGGCCAGAATCGGATTTAACATTTGTGACAGCGCATAGCGAAAGGGACCTAAGGATAAAAGATCAATTTTCATTTTTTTTTTGATGTGGACAACATCTGAGCATCGAATGAGACCGATCCCATGCCCCAAAAGTGTTCCCTCCCAGAGATATGCGCGTTTTATGAAAGTGATGGTACACCAAAGATACACGTATTTAAATCTTTAAAATGGCTCTCCTGAACAAAACTTTTCATCAACTTTTCACTTTTTTTTTGATGTGGACAACATCAGAGCATCGAATGAGACCGATCCCATGCTCCAAAAGTGTTCCCTCCCAGAGATATGCGCGTTTTATGAAAGCGAAGACGACGATTCTAAGCGCAAACAGAAAGGGACCTAATCTTTAAAATGGTTCTCCTGAACAAAACTGGTTTTTAACCTTAGGTCCCTTCTATTTTGCGCGTCACATTTGGCATTTGAAGCTGTAGGTTGTGAAATCGGGAAAACTCTTTTTATGAAAAAATTTGCCGACATTGAGCGATTTCAGTAAGGTTCATTGTTGACCCAACTTGAACAATGTACCAAGTTTCATTTAAAAGGGTTGATCCAACTTGAACAAAATGCTCCAAAAGTGTTCCCTCCCAGAGTGTTCCCTCCCGAGTTTCATTGAAATCGGTTCATAATTGTGACCTGTACTTTGATTACAAAGATATGTGGGACGGCCATCACCACTAAAGAAACAACCCTGTACTACTGATAAGTGTCGCGTATAAATACACCTTTCATTCTCACGAGCCTTAACAGTCATCCGTGCATCATAGACACAAAGTCCTGGAATGAAACTGAAAAAGCAGTCATTACCCTCTCTGGGACTCTTTAGACCTTTGCCCTAACTAGTAGTTTACCCGGAACTTGAAGAAGTCGAATACTCCGATACGAGTGAGGATTACTCCTATCTCCACGGGCATCGCAGGTGCACAGTAGTTTTTCGCGTCTAATAGGCTGTTTCCACTACGGTCGCGTCCTCGTCCTCGTCCCCGTCCAAAAATCAACGAACGCGCGTTACAGCCTATACAAAAAACATAGGCAGTTAGGTATGGGAAAAAGTCGCGTTCATATTGGACGCGTTTATCGATAAGTCGCGTTTACTATAAATTCGATTATTTTTGCAGTCGAAATCCACCATATAATATCGCAAATTGCACATCCCTATGAAAACAGCTGTTAATCATTATAAATATAAACATCCAAAATGCAACAAACAGGAGGTAAGATAATATTTTTGCTTTTGTTTAAATAATATTAATTTTTTCAATTATTTTAGATTTCAAAAAGACGGAATGGACAGCAGTATCAACACTATATCTGTTGGACCTCTGGGAGGAAAAAATTGATGGCCTGAGGGGTGCTCGCAAAAACACCCACATACACAAAGAGATGGGGGAGAAGCTGGGAGTGACTGGCGCGGAATTTCCATTAGGCGCAATACCATTTGGTCCTCATTTTCCACTGCGGTTAGCAAAATAATATCATTTAACTCCATGATAATGTCACAACACAAAAATATTAAAAATTTTTCGCACCCCTAAAAAAACAAATAAACACAAACAGCTGTTTGAACGCAAACGTGGACGCAAAACACAATGGAAACACCATTAAAAATTATCGATAAATCGTGGACGCGGACGCGACCGTAGTGGAAACAGCCTATAAGTGTCCTGGCACATTTTCCGCTAACGTGCGCATCGGCAGCAAGTATTCGTTTAGACGTCAGTTTTGAAAGCTTCCTTTATGGAGCTGACAGCATGTCGATCTGTATGTGTATCTGGTAAAGGTATTGCCAGGCTTAACCAAAGTATATTTGTTCGGAGTAAAATACTTCATTCTAATAAGAATAAAATTGCCTATTTTATCTGCCGCAAAATCTATCTCGCTCTTAAGGTAACGAAGTTTCCAACTGAACTACTGTATCCATGCCCCCACCTTCTCACAATACCAGGTTATAGTTTTTTTTATTATTTTGCACACACCATTATTTAGTAGTATTTCCAACACATCGTACTATTTATTGTTTTCCAAGTACTGCCATTACTTTCATAATATTTATTAAAGTATCTCAAATATGTTTTGTAATACGAGCACATACAAATATGTTGTGTCTTCATGCCAAATTAACTATTTGGTCTGGCAAAAAAAGAGAGATCAGTTTGACCCAAAAATGTATTACACACTTAATTAAATGTTAGCAATATGCAATGTTAGCAATATGTTTGCGTGCAAACATACTTACATACGCATGCTACAAACAATAAAATGTTTATATTTCAGCATAATAGGAGTACACTAACATATTTTATGTATCATATGTTTGTGGAACAACATTAATTCTTTGTTAAAAAATGTTAGAATAATTTTTTTGTTTTGTTTGATAGTAATCGTTCAAGTTATAAGACGTTGTGAAAGCAGAAAACGTTTAGAAAAGAAGAACATTAGTGAGCTTTAGTGGAAGTATTTCAGTGCATAAAATGCCTTATGAATTAACTTGTGAAGATTGTTAAAAAAATCGATGTTTTAGAAAAAAGTATGTACAGTGAAACCTCCCATGAGTGGACACTCTCTAAGGTGTACGCCTCCCTACAATGCACTATGGTTTTTTTTACGTTTATTTTGGCATAAACTCTAATTTTAAAGCTATTGAATTGAAATTTGGTTTGTATACATTTTTTATGCTCCCAAGATGACCTACCAATTTTCATATGATTTGGGGCACTATTTCATATAGCTGCCATATAGCCGATCTGGCCGATTTGCCCCAACTTTTTTGTTTATGAAGCTATTGAAGTGAAATTTGGTTTGTATACATTTTTTATTCTCCCAAGATGAC
Organism: Hydrotaea diabolus; assembly: GCA_963513945.1. Classification (NCBI taxonomy): domain Eukaryota; kingdom Metazoa; phylum Arthropoda; class Insecta; order Diptera; family Muscidae; genus Hydrotaea; species Hydrotaea diabolus. Next base: position 133,827,671 of record OY740717.1, on the reverse strand, counting down.
CTACCTAGTTTCATAAGAATAAAATAATACATACAAATTATATCATTATTAATTCATATTACGTATGTAGATTGAGTTTGTATGTTGGAGATTTATTTTGATTCTGGGAACAAAACAAAATTCATTAGCTATGTCAAAAAAGTGGGTATACTTCTCACCATTCCACGTTGTTCAAATTAGTTCTCTTCATATTCTTCTTCTAATACTATATCATCAAGTTCAAAAATGTCCTGATCATCATCTTCTTCATCTGAAGAGCACTGAGAGGGTTCGGCACCTTCAGCTACATCTATAAGTTCCATGCTTGGTGTTTGTAAAAGACCGATGACTTCTGATTCTGATGGTAAGCTTTTCTTATTGTTTCGATTTTTACGTTCCTTCCAACACAGGCTAGACAATAAGGGATCAGAAGAATCCATGGCTCTGTTGAAAACATCTGTAATATTGTCTAGGCGACTGCATTTTCTGGCATGGCATCTTCTGTCGCTCTTATATAGCTGGTTCCTTGCCTCCGATGCACTTTCCTCTAGGCAACCAACTGGGAGTACGCAGCAATCCATTATTTGATATCCATGTACTAATACCTTGTGAACAGTAGGGGACATTGGATACCAGAAATATTTGTCCATGTACATTGTGAATGTGTCAGCGCAAAAGTCTTTAAACTTGTCTGAATTCAAGGCATACTCGCAAGATATCGCAATTAAAATTATGTGAAAACGACGAATTATTTCGTAATCAATTCCTGATATAGATGATAGTACTATTGAATTCGAAAATGCTCTTCTGGCCGTATTTCCATCATTAGTATTGCCACTGCCATTTGCATTAGGTTTATCTACATTAAGGCCCATTTCTTGCCAAAATTTTTCTTGTAGAAGCTGTTTACGTGAAGCCATTTGGCCTTTATCATTACCTTTAGCATGCCACTTTTGAAATCAAGCCTATAGGAGACTATTAATATAAACTCGAAGAAGCGGATCCATGCATGAAGAGGACTTATTCCGTATTGAAGACTGCTTGCTCTAATACTGAAAATCTTCGAGTTAAAGTCCTTTGTTTTTAGTAACTGTGTCGGTTTTGCCCCACAGATTGGACAACATTGGCAGGAGTTTGTTCCAGTTAAAATATTCAGTACTTTGCCATCTATAAGTGTCATATATCCTTCAAACTTCACAATTATTTTTTTCGTTTTGTGCGTATATAAATAATCTTGTAGGTGTAATATTTGATTATCCAAATTATCTTTTTCGTTTAATATGAGGGATGTACTTTCCTTAACTAATTCGATTTTCAAAGGACGACAAAATCTAACAGACTGTGGAGTCTTATTCAGCCAAATAACTCGATGAAGTTCATCTATAACTTTCAGTGGGATAACCGTTGTTACGAAAAGTGAATTATCAAGACCAGAATTGTGATTGGATTGAAACCGCTGTTTGTATAAACTGTGGCCTGAGGAGCCATCAAATCCGTAACTAAAAATAAGTTTACAATTTGTTGCATCTGAAAGTAGTTCAAAAACTTCGTCTTGCATTGTAATAATTCGGTGAGTAGTATGGTGTAATAAGTTTTGTAATGTAACTTGTACCTTGGTTTCAGAATAAAGGATTCCGACAGGTCTACATTTTAATTTCGATTCAACGACTTCAGAATAAGGAGGATAAATAGCACATCCCTGTTTCTTGGTGTGTTGCTTCATGTTTATGTACTGTTGTTTTGTTAATCTATTGTCTATTAAAAATGCTAATGCGTTATCCGCAGAAACAGGTGTTGGATTAACAGCAAAAAGTTTGTTCCATACTTCGGCTATATTTCCATTACTGCCTGCTTTATTCAAAACAAAGGCCATGTCTCTGTCGTTGGATTTTTTGGCTGAAACCGTAGCAGCATGAACTAGCAACGGCGTTGCATGTTTATTTTGTGAAGCAACTTCGGAGGCTAATTTCCTTTTTAGCCTAGGTCTAGCATCTTCATAATTTAATTTTGGGCGACCTATTTTGTTTGGGGAAACATTAAGCCATTTTGAATGTTTAGTTTTAAATCGCTCTAATTTACGGTTGCACTTTGGCAAATGCTTTTTTATATAATTAACAAAATCTTTAACTTGTTTTGATATCAAACGCATTTGGTCTTCATTTAAACTGATATTATTGATATTCTGTAACACATATTTCACAAGTGCATCTTCTGAGCGATTGTTGCTGCTCCAAATTTCAATAAGCGCTGCATGGGCAAACACATGTTTATCTGCAAAAACACGTGTTGGCACAAAATAGAACAAAAAAGGCTAGTTACTCATTAATTAACACACTTTTGTTAATAACTTGGCATTTACACCTTTTTGCAATGCTTTGCCATTCACAAGTTACACTCCACGGAACACAACTACAATTTATAGATTTTATATGAAGTTATACATAAACAAAACATTTCACAGTATTACAACAACAGACAATTATGACAAAAAGGGCATCTCGTCTTAATTTTACATACCTGCACTAACGTTTTCCATAATTACACATTTTAATTTTTTCAATTTTGTCAAATCACAAGCACTCGAACTTAGCTAATCTTTACCGCCAGTTGTACCAAAACAAAGTGACTTTCAAACAGCTGACTTTAAAAGCTCGCCAGCAAAAAAGGGTTGCCACCCGCATTGATATTAAATGTTTTTTTTTCTAGTATGGGTATCTACATTCAGGAAATCAGTTAAATTTCAAAATATGAAACCAAAAAAAAAATGACTTTATGCCAAAAAATCATACTTTTTACCCATAGTGCAATGGACAATTTTCAGAAAACGTAGCTTCAAATACAAATTTTCATGTAAATTGACCTCCCAGGAGTGGACACTCTCTTATATGGACATGGACACCATTTTATACATTATTTTGGGTTTAACACCTCTATTATGTGGACAACATCTAACCGTTTTGAAAAAATATTGAAACACGAAAAAGTTTTTGTTTATTTTTCTCAGTTTAGCATCCTTATTTGTAGTATACTATTGGCGACTTACTTAAAACTGATACCGCGACAGCTTATGAACGGCGCCGATTATGCAGGTCGTACCGGCTCCATTCTTTAAAAACATATTTGGGTTATTTACACAAAAATTTACATTCAGCCATTAGTTTTACAAATTATTGGTTCACATCATAAAAATGGCCCCAAAACGAAAGTGTTTGACATTAAAAGAAAAAGTTGAAATTTTTGAATCTTTAAACAGAAATAAACTTTCTATTCGAGAATTGTCAAAAAGGTTAGCTATATATTCCTTCAACAATTGTGTACAAATGTTGTTCTATCTATTTTTCGACTTTTAAAGGTTGAAACAGACACAATATAAGTTTTAAAGCTGTTTGTGGGGAAGCTGCGGCTGTTTGTGAAGAGGATGTTAACCAGTTTAGAGAAAGGCTAAAATAAGTGCTCCGTGATTTCAAACCAGAAAATGTATATAATGCTGATGAAACCAGTCTATTCTTTAGATCACTACCCAATAAAACGTTATCATTTAAAAACGAGAAATGCACTGGGGGTAAACTGTCTTAGGAAAGATTAACAGTGCTATTCTGTGTAAGTATGACCGGTCAGAAAGAACTGCCTTTGGTTATAGGAAAATCAGCTAGACCTCGAGCTTTTAAGCAAATTTCTATTGCTGACTTGCCTGTAATTTGGAAATCGAATAAAAAGGCGTGGATGACGAGAGATACGAGTATTATGAATGAGTGGTTGCAACAATTAGATCGTAAAATGGGGAAAGAAAAACGAGATATAGCCCTTTTTTGGATAAAGAACATAGAGATAATATGGTTACCTCCAAATACAACTTCGTTATGCCAGCCACTAGATTAAGGAGTTATCCGAGCTTTAAAATTTCACTATCGCAGTTTCATAGTTAAAGATATTCTGGCAAATTTAGAAACACATTCCGATTCTTAAAAAAAATACAACATTCTTGAAGCTATATTTTTTGTTGAAGCCGCATGGGAAAAAGCTAGCATTGAAACCATTCAAAACTGTTTTCGTAAAGTTGGGTTTAATAAAGACATTTACGATTACTTCGAATTTGACGACGAAGATGATTGCATTCCCTTAATACACCTACAAATGCTTGTTCGAGGTTGTGGATCGATTCGTCCTGAAGAATATCTTGTCATTGATCAAAATGTAAATAGCGAGGATGACTGCCTAACGGTTGAAATCGAAAATACAGATAGCGAAATAGAAGCCGAAGAAGTTTCTGAAAGTGAAAACCGGATGGAGGTATCTAATAAAGTAACAAATTCTGCGGAAGCTCTTAAATATCTCCATAATGTAAAACAATCTTGCAGACTGATTTTAAAGCGTTTAACTATTAACTAGCAACTAGAAAGTCATTTACAAGATCGTGTTGTATATGAAAAACAAGCAAACTTGCGCCAAAAACGTATTAAGGATTTTTTCGCAACGAATAAAAACTAAGTTTCCTAATGTGCCTGTGAATTTCTTTTTATCTTTATATTATTTTTGTAATCAGAATTATCTCTTTTTGTTAAATAAACTAATAAATAAATAAAAACATTTTTAGTGTTTTGTTTAACCTCCCTTCACCTCCCTACAATGGACAAATTTAAGTCGACCGTCGGTGTCCACTCATGGGAGGTTTCACTGTATTTAGTAGCTGGGAGTTTTTGTTAAACAATCGATATATGCCTCTAAGTAGTAGCAGGTAGTTATGCGAAGTAGGAGGGTAGTTATGCCAACTTTAATTTCTGAAAACATTTATATGCTTGAGTGGAAACACAGAATAATGCTTAAGAACATAACTGCGAACAGATTAATATTTGACCGTAAACACAAATATATAAGTATGTTTGCAGGACAGTATAATAATGTTTGGGTACATTAATACAAACATATTAATGTTTACTGTAACCTAAACATATATATGTGTACTGTAACTCAAACGTTTTTATGTTTGCTGTTACCCAAACAGATATATGTTTGGGGCGTGCTCCAAACACTAAAATGTTTCCTGGAAAATATATTTGTATGTAAACATATTTTTTTTCTGTGTATACGAGTATGTACCTATAACCTATGTTAAAGGACTATAACAATACATACATACATACATACATATGTATCCACATGAGTATTTATTAAGCAATTTAAATTTATTGCAAATTAAACAATTTATAATAGATATTTAATATTGAATTTCATGCATCGTATTAACACTAGGGTCTTCCTTTTTTGTGGAATCCAAAAATGTACCTAAGCTTTTTTTTTACCTCTATAAGAGGGATTTTTTCTCGTTTACCAATCGTATTAAAGTGTGATATGTTCAATCGATTTTATGTAATTTAGGTTTAGCTCTACAAGCCACAAACAATATACATTCTTGATGAGTTTGGCAGAGTTCACAAGGTTGGACCAGTAAGCCACTCTATTAAAAGTAGATCATATGACTCCAAAGTAGCTTTTTCAATTTGAATTTTTTATCAAAGTTAGTTAGTATATTCCGATGGTCTAACATCTTATTTAAACCATGTATATCCATTTTTCTTTTAGAAAAATTGTATGCCCGCCTTGCGGCATACAAACATGTGCATGCAGAAGGCCTATGTGTCAACAGAAGGCATATGTGTACCAGCAGAAGGCCTATGTGTACATTTTTGTTTTTTTTTATTGTCGCTTTTAGTAGTCCTATTGGTCATACATGTACCCAGCAAATCGGTTTTCGATATCTGTATTGGTCAGGATTTAGAAAAGGCCTTTGTGCATTTCTTTATGGAAATTATTATTAATTTATTGTAGAAGGCCTGTGTTTTTTTCTCCACATGGGTCTTTTCAATTTCGAAATCAATAATTCTATATGGTTCAATATTATCCATATCCTTAACAGTTGTACTACTTTGTACACGCAAAGAAAAAAACATGGTTACTACATGGTCACGGCAATAATAATATGTTTTCCGCAATAAAAGTATGTTCGTCGCAACCATAGCATTGTTAACTGAATTTGTTTTTGACAATAGTATAATTGCTGCAATATTAATATTGTTGAAATGTAACAATAGTATTATTGCCAAATTTAAAAATGAAAATATGGTTATAACAACAATATAAATATGGTTGGTTTGACAAAAGTATTGTGTTTTGCATTTTATGTTAACAATAATATGATTACGGCAATCATACTGTATGATTGTAATTTTTCTTCATTTAAATATGCTTTAAATATACACGCAGAGAAAAAAACATGGTTAGTACATGGTCACGGCAATAATATGTTCTCCGCAATAAAAGTATGTTCGTAGCAACCATAGCATTGTTAACTGAATTTAGTTATGACAATAGTATAATTGCTGCAATATTAATATTGTTGAAATGCAACATTAGTATTATTGCCAAATTTAAAAATGAAAATATGGTTATAGCAACAATATAAATATTGTTGGTGCGACAAAAGTATTGTATTTTGCGTTTTATGTTAACAATAATATGATTACGGTAATCATACTATATGATTGTAATTTTTCTTCATTTAAATATGCTTGTGAGGACAAATGTTATTGATACGGATTTAATGCAATAATAGTACCTTTTTATCGAAATTAAAATTTTTTAAACAAGCTGCTTTGGCTTTGTTTAACTGAAATATTTTTAATAAAAACGCTTACGTTTCACTCCTATATTTTTGAGTTTAATGTATTTTTTAATAATTTTCATAATTCAAATCTATTGTCGACAACTTGAACAAATTCTAATAAATTATATTGGGGATCAAAGTACAATTGTGTGTGATCATACTATGGTTGTAGGGATCATAACATGGTTGCGTGTGAATCATATTATGGTTGTGAGGATCATACTATGGTTGTATATGAAACATACTATGGTTGTGAGGATCATACTATGGTTGTGGAGATCATAGTATGGTTGAGTGTTAATAATACTATGGTTGTGGAGATCATAGTATGGTTATGTGTGAATCATACTATTGTTGTGAGGATCATAGTATGGTTGTATTTGAACTATACTATTATTGTGAGGATCATAATATTGTTGTACCACAACCATATACCCAACAATAGTATTATCCTCTTCGAATATTGTCACCACAACCATCCTTTTTTTTGCGTGTACTTAAATTTGTCCAGATCAAACAATAAATATGGCTTCCAGAGCGTAAGGACATAAAATCTGGAGGGATCTTTGTATGACGACTGTATAAAATCAAAGACCGATATGGTTTTAATTATAAATAGTTATTTTCCGTGTCATGAAACTAGTTCCGTCAAATTCCGCCGAGATCAGACTATGATTGCGCCGGGACCTGAACTTGGGAAGTTACTTTGTATAGATGCTCAATCAAAACAATTACCGATTTGGCCCCTTATTCAATCCTTAAAAGGCCTTGTCAAAAAAGTTTTATACCTATTCTTAACAGCCTAGGACAAACCCATAGTACCGTAGTTTTATTCGAAATAACCCTAAAATGTGTGACTTTTACAGATGTTATTTGGGTCTTTGTAAAGAGAACCTTTTTTTCCGCTGAATGGATTGTTGTCACAAACAATTTGCAACAACCATGCATTTCTCTGCAAAGTTTGGACTTTCTAGGTTAATTATTGTGACTGCTATCGTCCACTGCTTGCAACTAAAAGTCTTTTCGACTGCCTTTTGAATATAATTTTGTTTTTTAAAAAAATGTTCAATAGAAACATTGTCTCAGATCTGGCTATGAACTAATTTTAAAAATGCTTAATAAAAATATCTAATATTGAATAATAACATAAACTAATCCTAAAAAAATAAGTTTTGGGATCATAGTATGGTTGAGTGGAATCATATAATGGTTGTAGGGATCATAATATGGTTGCGTACAAATCATACTATTGTTGTGAGGATCATACTATGGTTGTATGTGAAAGATAATATGGTTGTGAGGATTAAAATATGGTTGTGGAGATCGTAGTATGGTTGTGTGTGAATCATAATATTGTTTTGCCACTACCATATACCCAACAATAGTATGACCCTCTTCGAATATTGTCACCACAACCATACTTTTTTGCGTGTACAGTCAAAACCTCTCACTCACCTCCCATATTGTCGATATAAGTAGGCGGAGTCTTTTTTTTTTGGTCAAGGTATGTGAGTGTGGTCGTTTTTTTTTCTTGCCATATTGAAATTCGAGCTTCCTAAAATATTCTGAAAGCGACGGTATATATGACACCCCTTGAGAAAAACCCCGTAACCACTCGTAGAAAAAAAAGTATGGTTGGGATAACAATATTCGAGGAGCATCATACTATTGTTGGGTTGTGACGCAACAATATTATGATCATCACAACAATAGAATTATTCACACACAACCATAATATGATCCCCACAACCATATTATGATCCGCATAACCATATCATGTTTAACATACAACCATAGTATGTTCCTCACAACCATAGTATGAAATACACACAACCATACTATGATCTCCACAACTATATTATGATGCTCCCAACCGTAGTATGTTTCACATACAACCATAGTATGATCCTCACTATCTTAGTTTAATTTTCAAGCAACAATGTTATGGTTCCTACAACCATAGTATGATAACACAATTATACTATGATCTCCAAAATTTTCAATTAGAATTGGGTTAAGTTGTCAACAATAGATTTGAAAAATGGAAATTATTTAAAAAATACATTAAATTCAAAATAAAAGGAGTGATTATTTAATCAGTTTAAAAAAACGTAATTAAAAATATTTTAGTAAAACAAAGCCAAAGCATTTTTTTTTTGAAAAATTTTAATTTCCATATAAAAAGTACTTTTATTGCAATAGATCCGTAACAATAACATTGTTCTCAAAAGCATACTCAAATGAAGAAAAATTACAATCAGACAGAATGACTGCCGTAATCATGTTATTGTTAACTCAAAGCCCAAAAAACAATACGTTTGTCGCAACAACCATATTTATATTGTTGTAGCAACCATATTTTTATTTTTAAATTTGGCAATAATACTATTGCTACATTTCAACAATATTAATATTGCGGCAATCATACTATTGTCAAAAATAAATTCAGAAAACAATACTATGGTTGCGACGAACATACTTATAATGCGAAGATCATACTATTATTGCCGTGACCATATAGTAACCATACTTTTCTCTGCGTGCGATATCTTTGGCCAAAATATTTAAGCGATATCGGATGTAAAATGAGGCATGTAGTCCAGCAGCATCACAAACCGATAATGTCCTTTTTCATGAGGCTTTAGGAAAACTTAAAAAAAAGTTGGGTGATTAATTTCTAACCCATGATTATGATTTTTTTTTATAATCGGATTAAATTTGTAAGTTCTAGAGAGTTCTAGAGTTCATATCGTGAAGGATCTCGGGAAAAATGACCGTTGGAAGAAAATGAACTGATCCAGTTCAAGTTCTGCAAACGTGGTTGCTGGCCGCTTGCAATTTTCTATTCAATGATAGAGCGGCAGGCTCTTAAATGAGAAAATAGCTCTGCCTTATATCAAAATCTGTACCCAATTTTAACAAGGGTTTTAATTCATGGTCGATAAATTTAATAAACAATGGTTCTATTTCATTTACTTATAGGTGTTACAAAGTCATGATTCCCTGTACCGTAGTGTGGTGTAATAATTATAAAATGCTAAAGCGAAAGTTCCTGAAACCGCCAAAGATCCATGTCCGGAGGTCATATGAAGCATGGTGAACTATTGTCTCATGTTGCCAATTTTAAATACTGGTACATCAGAGTTCACGGAGCGTCACAGTCTTAAATCTTGAGCTACGGTTGAATGAGGACCCGGGCCAAAATTAAACCGAATAATTTCCATGGAGAAGAGGGTTTTGCTGGGACCACACTCACAAGGTAATACCCAATATTGAGCTAAGTGAGTCACATATCTGGTAAGTTAAAAGTAGCTATGGTAATTTCATTTAAACTCGTTAATCTTAAGTACCCAAATATGTGAATATTTGTTTCAATTGGAATTGATATCCCTTATTCAAGTCATTGTACACATTAGACTTGATATCTTGTATTCATCGTTGTCTAAATTTCCCAACACTTTAGCTAACCCTTTGTAAAATTTCTGTAGTAAAAGTTATTTCTAAAACATCTCCTTCTACCCACGTAAAATGTCATAAAGTATTGCACATCAGTCGTATTTGAATACATGTACCTCTACGTACTCGTATTTACTTATATTATATTTCATTTCTTATTTGAATATATTCGTTTAAATATCTAAGCTCTATTTGATGTCAGCCATATGATACTCTGTTAAATTTTCCCATAGAGTAACTGCATTTGTATGAATGTAAAGTATTTATGTTGCCAAGGGGTTTCCCTTCTTTTGGAGGAAAATTATTCTTAGGAAGGCCCAAGAATGAATAGATTTCTTAACTAAGAACCCACACTTTAATACACTTTGATTTCACTTTAATCCTTTGATTGTAAATGATTCAATAAAAGGTGAGGTACTATGCCATTTGAAAATGTCAACATAACTTTATTAGAGTAAGTGAGTTTCATAGCAAAAGCATTTGTGTAGATAAAAAGATTGACCAGAAGATATGTATAGTAGGGTGGAGTGAAATTCAAACAAAAAAAAATTAACCTCGGAAAGAGATGTAGTCTAAAGAGGGGAAAAATAAAGAAAAAAATTTAAAAAAATTTTTAGGGGTCGCGCCACTCCCTAGAAATTTGGAAATTATCGCTATTTTGGCGTTGATTTTAGAAAAATCCTAAAAATTAACGACTTAACTTATTCGAAATTTAAAAGTTTGAGCTTGTTCAGTGCCCAAACAAAAGTATTTGAGGCAAATATGAGGATAATCGACTAATATTTGTAGCTTTGGTGTCGATTTCATTGTTCAGTCAATTTTCTGAAGAAGGGACGATTTGACTTATTTTACTTTTTGAAATTTTTGAACAATGAGAAAATTTTTTTTAAATTTTTTCTTGCCCTTATTTCATTGTTTACGCTATTGCAAACATTTATTGACATAAAACTTTAAAATCGGTTCAGGGGTTAGGAAAATTCACGCCTTCAAACATGTTTATTTGTTCATTTTGGCGCGACCCCTAAAAATTTTTTTAAATTTTTTTCTTTATTTTTCCCCTCTTTAGGACCCCAGACTACATCTCTTTCCGAGGTTAACTTTTTCAAATTAAAAAAAAGTATGTTTTCACTCCACTCTAATGTATAGCCCAGTCCAGTATTAGTATCTCTATTAAGAAGATAAGCACTGGAGACAGAATTTGCAGAGCTCTTCACAGAAATTGCGTATGCAATTTTCCAGTCCACAGCTGCAATTAAATTTCCAATCATAGCCATATCTTCAAACTAACATTGGCCAAAGTTAGTAAGAAACCGTTTTGGAAGCTGTTGTGAAACCTCTTAACAATTCCCTGTTCGAAAACCAGCCATGGACTTTCCAGCAGGATTCTGTCCCGGCCCATAAGGCTAAAACGTTCCAGGCCTAGCTACGAAACAATTTGTCAGCGTTCATTTCCTCTGAAGAATGGCCCTCAGGCAGTCCAGATTTAAACCCATTGGATTACAAACTGTGGACGGTTTTAGAGGACAAGGTTTGTCACAAAAGATACCCCAACATTGGATCTCTTAAGACTGCTTTGGTTCGAGCTGTGGCCAATTTTCCAATGGACGAGGTTCGTGCAGCTATTGGCGATTGGCCAGTGCGATTGAAGAAGTGTGTAAAGGCAATAGGCAGACGTTTCGAATAAGTAGATTCTTTTTGGATACAATATACGAGGGCGAACGCAAAAGTAACTGGCCTAACATAAAAAAACCGTTTTTTGGAATTATTATTATTTATTTTTAAGCATAATCTCCTTCCAACTCAATACACTTCATCAAACGTTTTTCAAATTTTTTAATTCCTTCCGAAAAATAAGATTTTTCAAGACCTTCAAAATATGCCTCAGTTTCAGCAATAACTTCGCTATTGGACGAAAATTTTTTGCCACCGAGATTTTTTTTTTTTTTTAAATTTCGAAACAAGAAATAATCAGAAGGAGCAATTTCAAATCGTAATTCGGCCAGTTTTTGTTGAGTTAAAAATGCAGTTTTTTTCTAAATGCGGTCGTTTTATCTTGATTTCTTCACTCAACCGATCCAATTATGCACAATAATATTCACTATTTATAGTTTTTCCTTTTCCAAGATAATCAATAAATATTATACCCCTTGCATTCCAAAATACTGTGGCCATTACTTTTCCTGCTGACTTAACAGTTTTCGCCTTCTTGGGACCACTTTTACCAGCTTCTATCCATTGTTTTGACTGTTCTTTGCATTCTGGGATGTAGTGATGAATCCATGTTTCATCAACAGTTATGAATCGGCGCAAGTTCTCTATTGGATTACGCTGATAAATCGCTAAAAGCTCCTCGGAATTAGTCCAACGGACGATTTTTTGGGGCAAAGTCAACAAACGCGGCACCCATCTTGCGGATAGCTTTTTCATGTGGAGTTCATCATGTAAAATACTCCCAACCTGTTTTTCGTGTATTTTAACAATATCAGCAAGTTCTCTCGTCTATCTATAGTCACTTCATTAAATATTTTTCTAATGCTGTCAATAGTAGTAGCAGTTTTCGGTCTTCCAGAGCGTTGTTCATCTTCCGTACTTGAACGACCCATTTTAAATTGTTGAACCCAGGATTTCACGGTGGAGTATGATGGTGCATTATCACCATGAACAGAATCTAATTCATCTTTGATTAATTGTGGCGTATAAACTTTCATATAAAAGTGTTTAATTATCGCACGAAACTCTTTATTTTCCATTTTTAAAAAATTATAAAACTTGTTTACCTCCATCACCTGTAACAAAGAAAATTATCATTAAATATTTCCTATATTTTGACAGATGGCTTCTTAAAGATTGCTTTTAAAAAAAAGTTGCTAGTAAAACAGAAAATGTGCCAGGCCAGTTAGTTTTGCGGTCGCCCTCGTATAATTCATTAGAAACAGTTTCCAAAAACCATTACTCCTTTAACGACAAAAATCCAAAAATCCTGCAAGACTCTAATAAAAAAAATCACTAAACCAGGAAATAAATTCCCTATTAGCATAGGCTAAATTTAATTTGTATTTTGGTTTCAGGGAACCACAGAGTGGCCCAAACTAGAAATTTTATGAAAATAATCAAACCAAATCCTTTTGTTATGATTGAAGGAGCCTTTTTATTTGTGGAACATGTCGAAATCATAACCCAGTAAATGCCGATGTTTGAACAACATCGAAGCGCAAACTGAAATGAACACTCGTACACCAAACATGGCCATTGTGAGTGGGTCGAAAATATTAGCAGCAACGACCACTGAAGCAAGTCTCAAGGACATTCCAGCGTTTAAGTGTACTCCACTGAGAGAACAATGAACGAAAGGAACAATCAAACGACCGAACGAACATTCCTTTTTGGAAAGTATTTCGCATGAAGTATTCTTGGGTGTTCTTTTTTTGTATAGCTTCTTTTTGTCTTTTTTCCTGTTTTTTCTCATTTTTTTTTTGTTAGCTTAGAAATGTTTAAAATATTTTACGTCCACAATGGCTGTCAGAAGCAATACAATGCCATTGTGCAGCAGCACGTTTCTTAATAATGGACACTAACCGACGCAGTAGGCGTTTTCGCATAAAATTTATTGCCTCAAAATGAAGAGGCACATAATTTAATATTTCCTTAAAGCAACTTGAGTAATCCGCCGGTACCGAAGCCTGGGCGAGGGGACACACTTTGTCCACTCCATGCGGCTACTGCGAGTACTGCTGACAACATAATACGCAGCAAATTTGATTTGAATATCTCTTAAGGATATTTGGGCCATAAATTTAATTGCCTTCAAGACGGGTTTTTGAAGGATCTCGCTGTTGTAGGATTAGACGCATTACAATTTTTTTATTGCAGCACATCTAGAAGAGTGAAATACTGCTTAATTTGAATTTGTAGAAAATAATTATGTGAATAGACTTAGAATGTCAACTTAGAGGGCAGTAATGCAGTTATAGCTGGCCCCCCTTCGGTATAAGCATATAAAGGGACTTCATAAGGCGTATCTGAACTTAACAATTTAATAAAAAGGAAACGAGTTAACAATTCGTTAGTTCAAAAGGTCCGAAACCCCCATCATATGTGACGCGCAAAATAGATGGGGACCTAGGGGTAAAAACCAGTTTTGTTCAGGAGAGCCATTTTAAAGATTTAAATACGTGTATCTGTGGTGTACCATCACTTTCATAAAACGCGCATATCTCTGGGAGGGAACACTTTTGGGGCATGGGATCGGTCTCATTCGATGCTCAGATGTTGTCCACATCAAAAAAAGGTGATTTTTTACCCTTAGGTCCCTGTTTCTATGCGCTGTCACACATGTTGCTTGCCAGCATGACATTGGGGAATATGGCTGTTGATGTTGGAACTATGTTTGAAAGTACCTCATATTTGGGCCGCTTTAGACTATTGGCCGATGGGTAGGACCTTCAATTCAGACAAAGCGAAAACTGAATGTCATATTTATATTAGTGAAACAAATTATTTGTTTTTTAATTGTCCATGTGTACGTAGGGACATAAATACTGTTACAACATTGAATACACCCATTTCAGTAGTAGAACTGAACATACCCCGTTAATGCCATATGGGTTTTGAAAGCTAACCTCAATAGCGTTAGTCTGTAACGGGAATTTAAAATTGTTTCAACTTTCATCATGGAGTGGTCAGATAATGAGAACCGTATCGCTGTAAAAGCGCTTTTCAAGTGTGAAATGAAAAAAAGCGATATTTTCAAAACGCTCCGGCCACTAGGAATTAGCCGCATGTTCGTCTACCGATGCATAAAACTGTTTGAGGAGACTGGAGATGTAAAAGACCGCTACCGGTCGGGCCGCCCACGCTCTGTTCGAACACCGCATGTCATCAAAGTCGTAAAATCAAGAATTCACAGAAATCCGCTCCGAAAACAGAAAATCATGGCCCGTGAGATGAATATCATGCAAAAGTCATTGGGTCGAATCATTAAAAAAGACTTGGGACTTGGGGCTTTCAAACGACGTACCGGACATTTATTGACTGCAGCTTTAAAAAAAATAGGGTTGAAAAATGCAAACGTCTTTTGGTGAAGCACGATAACTTGCACAGAAAAATTTTGTTCACCGATGAAAAAATTTTACCGTTCAGGAAAAATTTAACAAGCAAAATAATAGAGTGTATGCGCGGTCATCTAAGGAAGCATCTGAACTGATCCCAAGGGTGGAAAAGGGTCATCACCCAGCTTCAGTCATGGTTTGGTGGGGTGTCTCTTACGATGGGGTCACTGACCTGCATTTCTGCGAACGTGGAGTCAAAACATCGGCCAAAGTTTACCAAGAAACCGTTTTGGAAGCTCTTGTGAAGCCTCTTAACAATTCCCTGTTTTTAAAACCAGCCATGGACTTTCCAGCAGGATTCTGCGCCGGCCCATAAGGCTTAAACGTCCCAGGCCTGGCTTCGAAACAATTTGCCAGCGTTCATTTCCTCTGAAGAATGGCCCTCAGTCAGTCCAGATTTGAATCCATTGGATTACAAATTGTGGACGGTTTTAGAGGACAAGGTTTGTCACAAAAGATACCCCAGCTTTGGATCTCTTAAGACTGCTTTGGTTCGATCTGTGGCCAATTTTCCAATGGACGAGGTTCGTGCAGCTATTGACGATTGGCCTGTGCGACTTAAGGCGCGTGTAAAGGCAAAAGGCGGACATTTCGAAGAAGTAGATTCTTTTTGAATACAATATTCATCAATAAATATATTAAAAAATATTTGGTCCAAAAACATTTAGTACTTTTTATTTTACAGCATAAAACGTGTGTAACAGTATTTAAATATTTTAAAGTGTCCGATGTTTGGCTTCCTGGGGCCTGGGTGTAAAATTGGAACACCCTTTAAAGTAAAGTACTTGTAGTTTAGTCAGCAAATTCCACTGATACTGAGTAGACATATGTGACAGCGCATAGAGAAAGGGACCTAAGGGTAAAAAAAATCAATTTTCATTTATTTTTCTTTTTTTGATGTGGACAACATCTGAGCATCGAATGAGACCGATCTCATGCCCCAAAAGTGTTCCCTCCCAGAGATATGCGCGTTTTCTTTCATAAAACGATGGTACACCAAAGATACACGTATTTAAATCTTTAAAATGGCTCTCCTGAACAAAACTGGTTTTTACCCTTAGGTCCCTCTCTATTTTGCGCGTCACATATGTCAATGTATGAAGCGATACATTTTTCAGCTCCCTAGGAACATTAGAGCCATGGCCAATGCCTTAAACTAAACGAATTGTATACTTAATGTTACATTTGCTTTCGTGACCACATTTCATTGTTTTTTAATACCATTATGTCTTCAGTTCAAGAAGCCGATTTTTGAGCCCCTTGGACCCCACGACCACGTCTAGTTATGGAACGTTTATTGTGGTTATGGCTACGACTTCGGAGAAAAGGTCATTTAAAAAATTACTATTTAAATAAAACATGTAAAAAAACCAAAGACGGCCATAGCTGACTCGTTTATATTCTGCACTCCTGGATGTTTAGAAAAGCCAATTTAAAATAGGTTTCTGGACCCCCTTAGATGGGCTCTAAGTTTACCTAAGTTTTGAAAGTTATGATGAAATTTCATTGTTTTTGGTAAAATCGGTTGAACATACGAGAGTTGCTTGTTATATTTCGGGTCCGGCAATAAAAACACAATAATTTATTATTGGAAATGATTTTCTTGTGTTTTCAAAATATTCCCCTTCAATACAATTTTCGAAGTACTTTTTCCACTCCGATTGAGACACCTCTAAAACATGATTTTTAAACGCTGCATTTTTTTTTCTTGATGCTAAGAAATAAGAAGAAGCCATTGGGTGCCAAATCAGGGCTGTACGGAGGGTGGCCCATTAACTCGACATCTTGAGTGGTCAAATAGCTTATCGTTTCAGCTGATGTGTGAGAGCTCGCATTGTCGTGATGAAAAATGATCCGCTTCTCTTATTATCTGACCTCATTTCTTCGAACATGTGATTTAATCCATGGCAACGTATGTTTTATACATTACAAGTATCATCAAATCTCTAAAAGTTTATGAGATATTGTGTTTTTAAGTTCAGTACTCGTATTGTTTATGTTTTCAGAGGTTCTCTCAGTCCATGAGTGGAGAATATTTTTAGCTCCTGACCGATCTAACCCATCGCCAATACCAACCGTTTCGGTGCATTTACACATGTGTCATCAATATTGTAGCCATCTAGCTTCAATTTTGCAATTTGTACTGGGTGATTCCAGATTTTCAGATAACGTGTGAGTCGTGTCATGCCGTCATGTTATTTTTGTTTAGTATTGTTTGGCATTTCATCATGGAAAGACTTACGCCTGAACAACGTTTACAAATCTTTCGACTTTATTACGAAAATGCTCGTTCTGTGAGGAATGTGTTTCGTGCACTTCGTTCAAGTTATGGTCAACATAATCGGCCTACTAAGCGTACTATTCGCAATTCCATCACCCATTATTAGACCCAGCATTTCAGCATTTATTACTCGTATTGGATAATATTCGACCGAAAAGACCACGTCCAGCACGCAGTGAGGAAAATGTAGCGGTCGTAGCTGAGAGTGTACACCAAGACCGTGGAGAGCCGATTCGGAGCCGTTCACAGCAACTCGGACTGACGTATGGAACAACTTGGCGCTTTTCACTTCGAGATCTTAAATTAAAAGCGTACAAAATACAGCTTTTGCAAGAACTGAATCCGCCCGACGTTCCCAAGTGACATCGCTTTGCTCTCAGGGCTCGTGAAAAGTTCCAAGAAGATCCGACGTTTTCGAGCCAAATTTTGTTCAGCGATGAGGCTCACTTTTGGCTTAATGGGTATGTAGACAAGCAAAATTGTTGGATTTGGAACAAAAAGCAACCAGAAGAGGTTTAAGAGCTGCCACTGTATCCAGAAAAAACAACGGTTTGGTGTGGTTTGTAGGCCGATGGAATCATCGGTCCAGATTTCTTCAAAAATGGTGCTGTTGAGAATGTAACCGTCAATGGCGACCGTTATCGTACCATGATAACCGACTATTTAAAGCCTGAAATTGAAGCTCGTGATCTCGGCGACATTTGGTTTTAACAAGACGGCGCCACTTCCCACACATCGCATCAATCAATGAATGAATGGATTTATTGAGAGAACACTTCGGTGAGCAGATAATTTCACGTTTTGGGCCGGTCGATTGGCCACCAAGATCGTGTGATATCACACCGTTAGACTTTTTGCTGTGGGGATATAAAAAGTCTAAAGTTCACGCGGACAAACCCGTTTCGATTCAGGACTTTGAGCAAAACATCACGCGTGCATTCGCCAGTTACCAGTCGAAATGCTCGAACGAGTCATCGTAAATTGGACTCAACTGATGGACCATCTGAGACTTAGCCACGGCCAACATTTGATAGACATAATCTTCAAAAAATAAATGCCAAAGCATGTTCTTTCAAATGATAATAAACATACCCCATTCAATTTGAATTTTTTGTGTTTTTATACCCTCATTTTGTCATTCTGTCTGTAACACCTTGAAATAATCATCGGAGACCCAAAAAAGTATATATATTCTTGATCCTAGTAAAATTCTATAACGATCTAGCCATGTTGTCCGTCTAGCATGGTTGGTATAAAATGGCTATATAGCTTTACGGGAAGTTGGTGTTGGAGACCCTCAACCGACACTACCTCATAAAAATTAGTTTTTTATTTCGAAATATCCGTCCAGTTTCTTGAGCAAAATCACTGAAATTTTGCAAATAATAATCTATATATAGGCGCAATCATCTATGTAAAATTAGTTTAGATTGGGCCACCATTTCTTGTACCTCCCATACAAACGGCCGCACGGGCCTTGAGAAATAATATGACTATAACTCACCACAAACTTGACCTATCGAAATGAAATTTTACACATCAAGATTTCTATATACAACACACTCTTACGCTGAATTCGGTTGAGATCGGAAAAGTCCTACTGGTACCTCCCATACAAACGGTCTCATGGGCTTTGAGAAATAATATGACGATAACTCACCACAAGCTTGACCTATCGAAATGTTAATCTATATAGAACACACTTCCCTTCCGCACCAAATAGGGTTTTATTTGGGAATCTGGTTGAGGGTATCCAAAGTTCGGCACAGCCAAACTTAACATTTTTTACTTGTTTTCTTTAAAAAAGTAGGGAACCTCGAAATTGATTACGCGTTAGTTTCATTTCCCCAGGCGGACGGGACTAGATCTATTTAGAATTTTACGACATTTCAGAGAATACATTTACTTTATTTAGTTCTTCGACCACTATTTCGAGGTGTGGCAAACCCTCTATGCCATGATTGAGGGTATAAAAACTAGACGCAAGTTAAGCGAATCTGCTGTCTACGAAACAGCGGAGCAATCTGCAAAACATCCTCTGGAACAATGGAGGTAATAACAAGCTTAAGTCTGATTTATATACCGGACTTTGAGCTATGAGACCATCCTGCAAACGATAACCACTCAAGCTAGTTTGTGACCATTTTCCAAAACTCTGGAAAGATGTATGCTATATGAACAGGCATCCACCGTTACTCCAACGAATCAATATTGGACAACAAAATTAGAGCTGGGTTCTATATAAATAACCTTTGCATTGTAAAATATTTTCGACTACCGGACCATAATATATTTTTTTAAACAGATATAAAGACACTGTCGTCAGCGACAGTCAAGTCATGACTGCTTCCCGTCGAAAGAGAAGATATAACTAATTTAAACCAAAAAAATCATATGGGTTCCTGGACATTCTAACATTGACGGCAGCGAAAAAACTTACGTACTACCAAGGTATGGCGAGTAACGATGAACAACGCCTATTCTTTTCAAGTAATAAGTTCTGAAATTATAACGTGGCTCACAAATCGCTGTGAAACGACATAGCGGGCTGTAAAAAAGCGCTTTGGGGAGACCCTAAAAAAATATAACAAAA
Source organism: Hydrotaea diabolus (assembly GCA_963513945.1). Lineage (NCBI taxonomy): Eukaryota > Metazoa > Arthropoda > Insecta > Diptera > Muscidae > Hydrotaea > Hydrotaea diabolus. The sequence continues at coordinate 133,807,593 of OY740717.1, read as the reverse complement.
AAAGATATGAAGTCGTAAGAAGACTACCCACTCACCAAACAGAAATCTTTGAAGAGAACGTCCAAATTAAAATATTTTCAATTTAGTTTTTTCGTTTTTTTTTGTTATTTATTCGGTCTTTTATAATTATTATGACTTGAGTAGTTTTTTATTCTGATTCGAGACCTCTATGTTGTTTCTTTTACAGAATCAACGTAAAAAGAAGAAATTGGTAAAATGTATTGGCGACGGTTGCCAGGCAGATTGTACAGCTGTTTCTAAACCCTCCCAGGTTTTTCTTCAGAAGTCTTTGGCAACGACTACTTCGGCCACAAATCAAACCACTTATACGGGAGACTCATTTTAGTTAATGAGAATTACCCTTTGCGTATAGTCTTCGAACTGTGCGTCGAGCAATCTCAACGTGCAATATCATTTCCACCAATTCCGTTTCGCATGGGTCTTCGTTGAAAACCACAAATGGAAAAAGCACAATCAAAGTGTGCATGTTTTTTTTTGCGTACATATACACATACATGCGTTGCACATTAGGGCGTACCAATCCTTTTTATAGTTTTTTCGTTTTTTTTGTTCAATTTAGATATAAATCGGTCCAGAATATATTCCCAAACACGATTGTGCTATATCATTCAACCCTCTTGCGATTTCTGTGGTACTCAACCCTCCATTTATATTAACACCAAAACAGATATCGAAAATTCGTTTAATTTCTTTTGCAAATATTTTCAAAATAATACAAATTTAAAAATTGTTTTTTTTATTTAAATTTTTAAATAATCTGGTTTACGCCTCCACAGTTTCATCCAAAATGATTTTGAAAGAGAACGGCTGGAAGGCATAGCCGAGACCTTCGTAGAATTTACTCATAAATTCGACCCTGAAATGATAATAGTTTGAAATTTAGAAAAAGTTCTCTACCTAAAATTAATTTTCAAAACCAACTTACCAATGCAAACGCAGGGTATGCAAAAAGGCAGAGAGTCCTTCAATCAGGACCAAAATGCCCATTGTCAAACCGGCCCAGGCGCCGAAAACGAAAAACAGCATAACAGCGCCAATATAGTTGTTAATGATGAAACCCTTCGACATGACCATGTTCCACAAAACTTCAGACAATTCTGTAAGGATATAAGGAGAAAATCAATAAATTTCCTAGGATCGTGTTCAAACATCCTACTTACGAGCATGAGCCAAGGACAGAGCCCACAGGCGCAGATATGAGGCGGTATGAGAAATGGTACTCAAAACATACTCTATGGTATGGATGGCTTGCTGTATGAATACCTCTCCAATGGGTTCATCATCACCGCCATGACCACCATGACCGCCGGCTGCAGCTGGAGCCGGCTTGGCTTGAATATTGCCATTGCTCTCAATATCGCCATTGGCATGAGCCTGAGCGGCGCTCGATTTACGCGTGCACATAATGTATAAGGGTTTGCCCAACAACATCCAGGGTATACAAACCACGGCGACTACCACGAAAATAGTCTGCACCATTTCCTGGCCATCGAACATGAACTCTTTGCAGCCTTCCAGGGGTTCCTGTTTCTTGAACAACATCATGTTGATGAACAGAATCAATATGGAAGGAGCACAGCCGGGTGAAAGTTCCAGCTCTTCGGAGGAGCCAGAGTATTTCACGAACTTGAAGAACATCATGAATACCATATAGCCGAAGAGCAAAGTCAGGAACACTATCTGCGGTATAAAGTCCATGATGATGTTGATGCCCTTCTTGAAGTAGACATTATTGACCAACGACATGATGACACCAAAAATCATATGCAGCACGCCAAAAATAATGGACAGCTTCATTTTGTAGGTGTTGAGGAAGATGATCTTGTTGTCGGCCATCTGCCACACCGGATCCAAGCCGATGGGATATACGCCCTGGACATGGTAGTGTGGATCCATTTGCAGGTAAGTGTTACTCAAGACCGTCGTGGTGTTGTAGCGCGCCGACCAGCTGGAGCCAAAGATGTTCATGGACTTGGAAAAGATGTCATTGTAAACGAAACCCGTGTAGAGCGAAAACAAGCCCATCAGGAGAATGATATAGCGACCACCAAAGAAGATATTGAAAATTTCTCCCTTAATTTTGCGCAACTCATTCTCTTTGATCACCAAATACAAGGCGAATAGGACCAGAATCAGACCATGGCCCATATCGCCGAACATGACGGAGAACAGAAAAGGGAAAGTAATGCAAGTGTAAAGAGCTGGATTCGCCTCGCGATAGGAGGCCACGCCGTAAGAGTCGATCAAGTTCTGGAACCCATTGGTGAACTTATTCGTTCTGGTGAAAGTCGGAGGCTGTTCATTGGACTCAATGATGTTCACAAATGACGGTATAGAGCTCTCCACCATTTTGGAGCCTTGTGACAAAGCGTTGCTCACCACCTGGAAGTCATTGAGCGGCACCCAGCCCTCGCCGATCAGGCATTTGTTGGACACATCCATGTTGAACATATTCAAGGTGTGATAAATCGCCTTCATCTTCTTAATCATAATGCTCCAGATCGGCAGATTACGGGCGGCACCCACCAGCACACGACTACGATGATCGGCCGTGCTGTTCAACACCATCTTCAAGTCCTCCAGCCGGGCGTTGACATCGCGCAACATTTCCACTCTTTCGTTGTGGGCACTCGGGCAAGGATAGACGGCCGCATGAAATGCTGAACAGATCTTCTTGATTCTCTGCTTCAGTTCGTCACCCTGAAAGAAGGCCACAAATACGGTCTTCATGACCGGATGGCCAGTTTCGGGATCCTTGAGCATGCCGCTCAAATCGCTGCGCTTAAGGAAAATGTTGCCTCTGGAGATGCGCCACAGCATGCGTTCGAAAGCAAAGAATTTCTCCAGCTTAATCACACCGGCTATAAAACCCAACTGGCCTCTATGCTTCTGGGCCGTTAAGTCATTGGGGTCCAGAAAACGATTGCTATCCAAATTCAAAACCTCCTCGTCGTCAAAGAAACATTCGGTGTTTTGCAAAACTTGTTTCAGCTCGTTCATATCGTTAAAGTTCGAATATAAATTTACGCCATTCTGGCTCAGCTCTCTAAGCTCAGTTTCGATGGACTCCAGCTGAGCTTCCAGATCGATGATTTCCCGGGGATTTGGGGCCGCCGGCTCATTTTCCTCACTCAGCTTGGCCATGGTAATTTCATCTTTAATCAGCTCGTTCTCGACGTAGCGTACTCTGCGTTCCAGTTCATCGCAGCGTCGCACTTCTTGAACGAACCTCCGTTGAAAGGTATTGACTTCGGTGTTCAGCTACAAATAGATTAAAAAATTTCGAAACGTATTCAACAAAATCCAATTATGTCAGAGTGTTTATTAAAATTTGCTAAAACTCTTAAGGAATTATATTCTCTGCCAAATATCAATATTTCGGTTTAATACGAGTATTCAACGTTGTTTAGTTCTTCTACTCACATCACGAAATTGCACACAACCCCTTTCACCCAATTCGGCCACCGAGGCATAAGCGGCCTCCGGCTGTATGAAGAGTTGGCACAGCGCCATTTCTTCACTGCGAAACATATCACCCATGGCGGCGATTTGTTAGACTTATAACTGAAATATATAAAATGAAAAAGGGCAATAAATAATTAGTGTCACCAAAGAACAAACAGCGTAAAAGTGTATTGTGTATTATAGCCTTAAACGGGTATTAAACATTATGTGATTATAATAGAGTAAATCGACTTTGAATTTGATAGGGTTTAATTATTTATTTGTTTCTTGAAACTTGAACTCAGTGATGATTTAGGGCAGATGTTTGGAACCCCTTAGAGTAGTAGATAAAGGTCATATGATAAGTATATCGACCGATTCACAATCACTATCTGATTTCTTTGAGCTTTGTACGTACGGCCTTCCATTTATTGTTGTAATTATGAACTGATTTCAATGCAACTTGGTAAAATTCTCCAAGAAGAACCCTATTTAAATTGGCACTCATCGGTCCATTATTTGATACCAGACACAGAGTTTCCGGATTTCTGTTTCAAAGGCCACATAATTAATCTAATTCTGAAAAAATTTAATATTCAATTTTGAGCATATTTAGTGAAAGGTGACCATATCTGTTCGTGTTTTCCTGCAATAAGGTCCTGCTGCTCTGCACACAGAAAAATGTAATGCAAAATCAATATGACACAAATATGATGCAAAATTTGTTGGTCATGATTTTGCTTCATAGGCGATTGTAGTTAATTCAACATGTTACCACTTTAATTTGTAATCAACCTGTTTCCATTTTGAAACAAGTACGGACCTATTTGAATCGATTCAACATGTTACCACTTCAATTTGTAATCAACCTGTTTCCATTTTGAAACAAGTAGGAACCTACTTAAATTAAAATGATATCCATGATTCCATTTTGAAACAACTAGGAAGCTATTAAAATTAAGATAAAGTCCATGTTGAATAAACATGGCATTCATGGTTAATCCAAGTTTTTTTCATGTTAAAACAACCTTGTACGATGTAAAAACAATCATTCTACCATGTAAAAACAACAATATTCCACGTTAAAAGACATTGCTCCACGTTAAAACAAAGTGACAATCCTTTTAAATCAATATGATTTCCATGTTAAAATAACATGTTCCAATATTGAATCAAAGTGACTTCCATATTTACGTATAGCCCCCTCACGAAGGTCCTTCTAGATTTAAGAAGCTGCAACTTGAGAAGCCACATATTACATCCAATTTCTGGCAAGTTTCGCATGAAGCGTTTTGAACGACAAACTTCATCTCTAGTAAACTTGGACCATATCTCTCTATGTTTTTTAATAGCCAAAGGTCTGACCCAGTTTTCCGCTCTAAAAGCCAAATTGTAAATTTAATCTGCCTAAAACAAAGCATATTCCCTTATGTTCGACCTACTGGTAGCCATAAGGAAATCGGGTCGAAGTGTGTTTTCTATAGCCCAGCAAAAATGTCCTTCCCGCTCTAGAAATAAAATATTAAGTCTGACTTTGTCAAGCTGCAGAAAGGGGCGCGGGATAGTTGGCCACATCATGTGATTATTGTTGTATTATAAATAGTTAGTGGCTCTAATAATTAGCAATACGATTGTGCCATCAATTTAAAAATAGACCGAATTTGGTACTATTGAGCTCTAATCGAAAAACGATTGTAGTTATTTTACGATTTGACTTTATTTAAAGACCCCATGGGCCCTACGAGGGCGTTTCGGAAAGTTCTTAGCCTATCAATGAAAGAGAATAGTTAGTTTTTCAAAAATATTTTTATTTTTCACTATAATCTCCTGAAACTTCAATACACTTTGTCCAATACTTATCTAGCAATTCTATCCCTTGATTAAAATAGTTTTCCTCAAGGTCTTCAAAATCCTCGCTTGCCAGCAAGGATTTTTTTTAAATTTGGGAACAGGTAAAAGTCACTGGGAGCTAAATCAGGAGAATAAGGTGGGTGGTCAAGCAACTCGTATTTTAATTCGTTGGTTTTAGCCATTGTTAAAACACTCTTGTGCGCTGGTGCGTTGTCTTGATAAAAAATTATTTTTTTGTGTTGTAAGCCAGGACGTCTTTTCTCGAATTTGTACATTTAATTGATCTTAAAGGTTGCAATAGTACTCTGAATTTATTGTTTTACCCTTTTGCAGATAGTCAATCAATAAAATACCTTTGAAGTCCCAAAAACCGTTGCCATAACCTTAGCAGCCGATTGATTTTTTTTGCCTTCTTTGGGGCACTTCCTCCAGCTTCAGTTCATTGTTTGGGTTGTTCTTTTGTCTGTGGATTATAGTGGTGGATCCATGTCTCATCAACAGTTATGAAACAACGCTTATTTCGCTGAAAACGATCCAAACAAGCTTGAGAAATGTTCATTCTTATGCATTTTTGGTCGACTGTTAACAAGTGCGGCACCCATCTTGCAAAAAGCTTTTTCATCTGTAGTTCTTCATGCAAAATTAAATGGACTCGATCATTTGAGATGCCCATGATATTAGCTATTTCACGCACTTTTATTCGTCGATCATTTAATACCATATCATGCACTTTGGCTACAATTTCTGTTGTTGTTGCTGTTTTTGGACGTCCACTACGTGGTTCATCTTCAATGCTTGTACGACCACGTTTAAATTCAGCAACCCAATTTTTTACTGTTGCATATGAAGGAGTACTTTCATCATATCATTATGAATTTCTTGTCCCGATAAACCTTTTTTATGTAAATATTTAATGACACCACGCATATCTAATTTTTCCATTGTAAAAAAAACGCGGATGCGTCTTTTGTGAACTCCTGTTTCTATATGAAGGAGTTGCCAGACCGAAACAAAATTTAACATGTGTTCATAGCAGAGATGGAAGTTTCCAAAACACTTAAATTTTTTTTTGTTTATACCGCGCTTTTTGTGCTAGGCTAAGAAGTTTCCGAAACACCCTCGTAAGAAACAAAAAACAGGCTTCCAATTTGGTACTCATGTTCCTTGAGCTTTAAATGAAAAACGGTTGTAGTTATTTAATGATATTTAAAGCCACCATGGGCCCTAAGGAACGAAGAACGGGCTCCACGAAACTTGAGCATATACAAGTAGTACTAATTTACTTCTATCAACAAATCGGAAAGCTGTGCAAGATCTAACTATTTGGGAACAACTGTTTAAGGCCAGCTAGCTGGAAACCGCAATTGGAATATATTCAAACGCATTTGCATGGCTTGAAGATTATCTTTTACTCGCAACTTCGCTAGATGTGTCAGTACTGCGAACTCATCCTCATCATTTAAGTCTCTCACAGCTCAGCTTGGCATAACCCCATTGAGCATATCTTTCACATTTTAGCACAAAAGCAATTTAAATACCTAAAGTCGGTATTGGTTGACTATTTACTAGCCTTTTCTTCTGGATGTACAAAAAAGCCAACTGAAACGCGGTTCTTGGATTTCTTAAAAGGGCTCCAAATTTACCCAGATTTTAAAATTTAGGTCATATTTGGATTTAAGAATTTGATTGTTTTGGCTACCTATTTCTATAGGTATGGAGGGCCTATGCTTCTTGTAGAAATTAAGGGAATTAATTAATAATATGTCCATGGTGAAATAGGTCAGAGTTTCGGACATAGGGTTCATCACTGAAATTTAGGCGAACTGCAAAAATAATTTTCTTTTTGGCTTTGTAAGCTAATTTCAAGGTTATTTTTTTACTATATAGGGTGGGCAATTGACAATTTTAAAGTACTGATCCTGTTTTAAAATTTCTAGTTTTATTGGAAGGTGAAGTTGAAATTTGCTTTTTGAATTTTGACACCATCTGATGCGTTTTCGCTTCGCCCAATGATCTGAACATTGTTTGGCAGGAGATGAAGAATTTGACCAAAATCGTGTTTTCAAATGATGCTCATTTCCATCTCGGTGGCTATGCTAATAATCAAAATTGCTGTATATGGGGTTCAGAGAGCTTACACGTGACTATTGAGAAGCCAATACATACACAACGAGTCACTGTTAAGTGTGGATTTTATGCTGGAGGCATCACTGGGCTATTTTTCTTCGAAACTAAGCAAGCAGCCGCCGTTGCCGTCAACGGTGAGGCTCCCCGCCAAGATCAACGAATTTTTGTTTCCGAAAATTCAAAAGAATGACATGTACGAAACTTGGTTTCAACAAGACGAGGCCAAATGTCAACGCAGCCATCGATATTTTACGCCCTGTTTTTGAAAACCAAATAATGAGCCGAAATTGTGATATCAATTGGCCGCCTCTTATTTGTGATTTAAGCCCTTTGGATTATTTTCTGTGGGGAGCCATTAAGGATAAATGTTATGATTAAGCATCCAGAGACGATTAAAGTGTTGAAACATGAAATCTAAATTGCCATTTAAGAGTTTCACCCCCAAACAATCGAAAATGTTCTGTAAATTAAGCTGATCAGATGAGGTAGTATCGAACCAGTTGTGGTAGTCATGTGAATGATATTGTGTTCCATTATTAGATGACAAGGTTCAACCTTTATAATAAAACTAGAAATTTGGAAAAATATCAGTAATTTTTTTTTACAGCCGATTAAAATTTAAATTGTTAAATCGCCCACCCCGTATATTCTACACTAGAGATTTGATAGCGTGTTTATCTCTCGTCGAGCCATTAATCAGTGTCAGTGTCGATGCCTCAAATGCAACTTACTTTTTTCAATTTAGAAATTTTGTTTTGATTAAAAACTTTAATTGGTAAAGCCTATTCAGAAAATGTTCTGGAAAAGGATAAATAAAATTTACCTTGATAATAATACAGAATGTTGTTTACGACTTTTAAAACTAGTTAAAAACCTAAGGTCGGACGTAACCGACTATTTTATAGCCTGCACTTACGGATGAACAGAAAAGCCACTATAAAAAGGTTTTTGGACCCTCTTGGACGGGCTCTAAATTTAGCGAGATATTAAAACAAGTATAATTTCTGAATTTGTGAGAAAATGTTATGTTTTTAAGGTAAAATACTTATATGTTGCACATATATGTGGGATTTATACACCTGCTTATAAAAATAGCCTGTATTAGACCGAATTTAATCGAAATCATTGTGGTTGTTTTGGAGAGGTTTTATGTAATATGGGGTCTAAATCAAAACATAGATCGGTATGAACCTTTGTTATCTGAGCTGATAACTGATCGTAATTAACAGTCCTAAACTTCATCAAGATAGAGCTGAACTTGCATTTTAATTAGGTTTTATAATAATTGTTACTAATTTTTTCAAGGCCAATGGCCTTTATCCTCCCTCTGTACATAAAACTTCCCTCTATGACAAACAGCAACAAAACCTGATCTCATTAGCTTGTAGAGTTATTCCTCTTCCAAAAGTAATAACAACAAATGATCACCACAAATCAAAAACTAAAAAAATGTTGTTTTTTTTCAAATTTCATGAGGATTGGACAACAATTGCGACCTGTAGTTTGGAAACAAACTTTAGATAGGCATCAGATGGACGGACTGACATACATCGCTAAATCGAATCTACTGGTGAGTCAATCGGTACACTAAGAGAATGGTATTCTTAAAATAATTTTGGGAATTAAAAACCGAAAAACCCGGGTTTTAGCTATTTTTAAGCAACCGAGTGTAAGATTGCATAAAATCATTGTCAATTTTGGGCTGCTATAAAGCACAGTCTGAAAAGCGAAAAGAACGAAATGATTGCAAAACTTGGGCCCCCATATATCCATATGTGACGCGCAAAATAAAAAGGGATCTAAGGTTAAAACCCAGTTTTGTTCAGGAGAGCCATTTTAAAGATTAGGTCCCTTTCTATTTGCGCTTAGAATAGTCGATTTCACTTTCATAAAACACGAATATCTCTGGGAGAGAACACTTTTGGGGCATGGGATCGGTCGCATTGGAGGCTCAGATGTTGTCCACATCAAAAAAAAGTGAAAAGTTGATAAAAAGTTTTGTTCAGGAGAGCCATTTTAAAGATTAGTTCCCTTTCTATTTGCGCTTAGAATCGTCGACATCACTTTCATAAAACGCGCATATCTCTGGGAGGGAACACTTTTGGTACGTGGGTCAGTCTCATTCGATTCTCAGATGTTGTCCACATCAAAAAAAAAAAACAGTGAAAAGTTGATGAAAAGTTTTTTTTCAGGAGAGCCATTTTAAAGATTAGTTCCCTTTCTATTTGCGCTTAGAATCGTCGACATCACTTTCATAAAACGCGCATATCTCTGGGAGAGAACACTTTTGGGCATGGGTTCGATCTCTTTCGATGCTCAGATGTTGTCCACATCAAAAAAAGGAAAAAAAATGAAAATTGATTTTTTTACCCTTAGGTCCCTTTCTCTATGCGCTGTCACATATACTCTATGAATGAAAACAGTGGGACCCTATGTTGTATGGATATTATCCCTAGTTTCCTCGACAAATTTTTAAAAAACATAATGCGTCTTTCGATATTATAAGTAAATACATTTAAACAATTTTGAGTTTATAAACATATTTTTTTAGGACTACTTTTATGACCACAAGGGCGAATAGGTCCAAAACCGTCCATATGGGAGGCGTTAAGTTCGTTAGGATATTTCATTGTTTAGCTACCGATATGTCCGATTTTCCGTCGCCCTAAATTTAGCCATCTGTCTAGATAAAATATCGTATTTAAAAACATTTCCCCTAACTAACTTATACGAGGGCGACCGCAAAACTAGCTGGTCTGGCACATTTTCTGTTTTACTAGCAACTTTTTTGTTTTGTTTTTTAAAAGCAATCTTATATAAGCCATCTGTCAAAATTTCCGAAATATTTAACGATTATTTTCTTTGTTACAGAATAAAGTAAACAGGTTTTATAATTTTTAAAAAATGGAAAATAAAGAGTTTCGTGCGGTAATTAAACACTTTTATATGAAAGGTTATACGCCACAATTAATCAAAGACAAATAGGATTCTGTTCATGGTGATAATGCTCATACTCGTACTCCACCGTGAAATCCTGGGTTCAACAATTTAAAATGGGTCGTTCAAGTACGGAAGATGAACAACGCCCTGGAAGACCGAAAACTGCTACTACTATTGAAAACATTAGAAAAATATTTAATGAAGTGACTAAAGATAGACGAATAAAGCTCAGAGAACTTGCTGATATTGTTAAAATACACGAAAAACAAGTTTGGAGTATTTTACATGATGAACTCCACATGAAAAAGCTATCCGCAAGATGGGTGCCGCATTTGTTGACTTTGCCCCAAAAAATCGTCCGTTGGACTAATTCCGAGGAGCTTTTAGCGATTTATCAGCGTAATCCAATACAGTTCTTGCGCCGATTCATAACTGTTGATGAAACATGGATCCATCACTACATCCCAGAATGCAAAGAACAGTCAAAACAATGGATAGAAGCTGGTAAAAGTGGTCCCAAGAAGGCGAAAACTGTTAAGTCAGCCGGAAAAGTAATGGCCACAGTATTTTGGGATGCAAGGGGTATAATATTTATCGATTATCTTGAGAAAGGAAATAGTGAATATTATTGTGCATTATTGGATCGGTCTAGTGAAGAAATCAAGATAAAACGAACGCATTTAGAAAAAAAAGTTCTTTTTCATCAAGATAATGCTCCTTCACACACTGCATTTTTAACTCAACAAAAACTGGCCGAATTACGATTTGAAATTGCTCCGCATCCACCGTATAGTCCAGATTTAGCTTCTTCTGATAAATTCTTGTTTCCAAATTTAAAAAAAATTTCTCGGTGGCAAAAAATTTTCGTCCAATAGCGAGGTTATTGCTGAAACTGAGGCATATTTTGAAGGTCTTGAAAAATCTTATTTTTCGGATGGAATTAAAAAACTTGAAAAACGTTTGATGAAGTGTATTGAGTTAGAAGGAGATTATGTTGAAAAATAAATAATAATAATTCAAAAAAAAAAGGTTCTTTTTATGTTAGGTCAGTTTCTTTTGGGGTCGCCCTCGTAATACCCTGATCCACAGAGTATACAAATATATAAACACAAACACCAAAGATACGTTGTTAAAAAGGTTTACCTGCTTTAAATGATTTCAAAGTATTTTATTTAGCGTTCAATCAGACTAGACCGAGTTAAACGATTTAATTTTTAAAAGAAACTTTGAAGTTAATACTTTTTTACTCTATTTTTTATCTGATATATTTTTTTTAATTATATTTTTAAAAGTATTTTATTTAGCGTTCAATCAGACTAGACCGAGTTAAACGATTTAATTTTTAAAAGAAACTTTGAAGTTAAAACTTTTTTACTCTATTTTTTATCTGATATATTTTTTTTAATTATATTATTTTTTTATTTTTTATTTTATTTTATTTTATTTTTTTTTTAATTATATTTTTTAATTATATTATTTGCCACCAAAACACTTGTATTCTTCTTTGTCGTAAGGACGAAGATATGACTAAATAAAGACGATTACTGTTTCTAAAACCACAACAACAACTACTTAACTAAGAGCGACCCATGTTGCACCAGTCGTTAGTTAAGTGTGAAAACAAATTTTAAAGTAGCTTAGTACGTTTTAGATGCCACAAGAAAGTGTGCGAATATCGACGCTGACAATGCGACGCTGAGGTATTTTTAATTTGCGCATAAATCTCAAACCGCACGTATTATTAATAAAACTGTTTATCACAATTGAACGCCAACAATCTAGAATTGCATTGCAAACAGAAGTTAGCTGATAGATTTCCATAAGCATTATCGAAATGTTATTATTGACCGCATACTCGTATTATACGTCGGTAGTAACAAAACTGATAAGACCTCCGGCTATCGCTAGTAATTGATTATTCGCATTGTATATCAATTGAATGGTTTGTGGTGACGTATAGCACGTGATGGATCATGTGAGGGTGAGACCTTTAACAACTCACAATAACTTTGTACTCTTTTACGCTTTGTTCAATAAAAGGGTGAAAGAAGTGTTCCTAAACTGTTTAGTCATAAAGGAATAAAAATAACCAGACGCGCTGCGTTTGTGATTGGAATTCACGTGGCTGTGGCAAAACTCATGACTACTTTATGGCAGGAGCATTGAAGATAACGAAATGTTCGTTTGGGCGTGCCAGTGGCTATGATGATATGATGTTAATATGTATGGTGGGCTCCTAGGGCCTATTGATCTAGCCCCAAAAATGTTATCAACTCTTAGGAAAGTACGTACTTGATTTAAACAAAAAATATTTTTGGTTTTAACTCTCCATACATGTGGGAGCCTGTTGTTGGGTCCAAATGTTTTATGTGTTCGGCCAGAAACTTTGCATTTTATGAGCTTTGAGCAAATGTTGTACATACGTATTTTCTTCATCCTATTTAGAAGCAAAAAGGGAATTTCTCCGATCCACCAAGCAATAGACTGGGAACTTCTATCATATCAGTGATTTAAAGTTTAGCCTCGACAACTATGGCGGGAAAGTTGAACTGCAATAGTTAAGTCTTTCGTTGACAAAAAGGGCTGAGCAAGTCGTACTCGATTCTGAAAAAAATGTTTTTGAAAAATAAAATTGTTGTAGCCATTTAAGCACTTATATTCGATAGTTACCCAGGCTAAGTTCTTAAATGGCTTAACAAATATTAGTTTTACTACTTTTATAATTTTTTGCGGACGTGTCTGGCTCTTCTGAACTTTTTATTATATTATATTATTTAATATAGGGTGATCCATCTAGAGGTATTTTTTTATATCAAAAAAAATATAAAAATTTAAATCAAATGTATAATCTTTATTAGTAATTTGAAAGGACATTTTATGAAATTTATTTTTTGAATATAATTTCCTTGAAATGTTGACCGCAACTACACCGCAGGGTTTCCATTCTGAGGGTCCAATTTTGGATGACTCGTTCGAGCATTTCGACTGGTATGTCAGTAATGACATGCGCAATGTTGGCTTCCAAAACCTGAATTGAAGCTGGTTTGTCAGCATAGACTTTGAACTTTACGTAACCCCAAAAAAATGTCTAAAGGTATGATATCGCTCGATCTAGGCGGCCAACTCACCTGTCCAAAACGTGAAATAAGCTGCACTTCGAAATGAATTCTCAATTGATCCATTGTTTGAGCAGCTGTATGGCAAGTGGCACCGTCCTGTTGAAACCAAGTGTCGTCAAGATTAAGCGCTTCATTTTCAGGTAGCATAAAGATCGAAACTATGGCGCAATAGCGAGCACCATTCACGGTTACGTTCCGGGCATCATCATTTTTTAAAAAATATGCACCGATGATTCCACCGCACCAAACCGGGTATAATGGCACCTTTTGAACCTCTTCTTGTTGCTCTTCAGCCCAAATGCGGCAATTTTGTTTATTGACTTTGCCGTTGAGCCAGAAATGGGCCTCATCAGTGAACGCAATTTTGGTCGAAAACAGCGGATCTTCCCGTTTCTCGCCGAACGCTTCTTTCCATAATAAAGTTGCCAACATTTGAAGGTAATTATTTTCAAAAAATAAATAGAATGTCCTTCCAAATTACAAATAAAGATTCCACACTTGATTTGAATTTTTATGTTTTTTTTTGTTCTATATAAACAATATAAAGTTCTCCTGATTTCAGAGCCTGCGGACACAACGCACAAAGCATCCGAGCAACCAGCTCTCATCTCTGATAAAATTCGACCTTATCGGTCCATGTACGAGTATTTAAATAGCATCCACATTAAGTTCTCATCCGATATGAGGTCTTGCTTAACAAGAAGCATTCAAATTTCGTATGGTTAATTATGAGTGACCAAATTAGTTTGGTAAAACTAGGACATACGAGTATTGGTTTATGATTTCGAATAGCGCCCGCTTTTAAGGTCTTTCGCTCCTTACAAAAGTACTTGTCGATTTAAGGTGGTGCCGCTCTTAAAAACACATATAGGGTTGGAAACTTTAAACTTTAAATTTGAATCGGCCGTAAAAAAAGTACTGATAACTTTCTTATATTTTAGGTTTTATTGGAAAGGTTGAACTTTGTCAATTAATAATGGAACACTATCCGATCCGTTTTCGTTTCACCCAATGGGCTAAAGATTGTTTGGCAGGAGATAAAAAACGTGTTTTCAGCTGAAGCTCATTTTCAACTCGGTGGCTATCTAATTATATCCCATCGTGCTTAAATAAAGCACTGAGCTTTATTTAAGCAGAGGTTCTTCTGTTCTGGAAATCATTAAATAAATCTCACTGTGATGAAATTACTTAGTGCGTTATAGTTTATAACCGTTTCTGCCAAAGGTCTGCCACTTTGGTCCGTCTTTTAATATAACTTCCACACAAATGACCTTAACTAGGGGTGCTATATATATTTATGGCCTAGGAAACACTAGCAATCGACCGTGTGGGTCTTCGAAGACGAGCCAAATCCAACGAAAGTTGTTCGTGGAAGAAGCACTTCGAAACAAATGGTCGCCTGTTTCTTCGGCAAAACTGGTCATGTGGCGACTGTTCCGCTTGAGCAACGCAGGACGGTCAATTCTGAGTGGTACACCACAATTTGTTTGCCTGGCGTCTTCGGAGAAATTCGAAAAACGAACAAGAGAAGACGAATCATTGTAAACCATGACAATGCGAGCTCTCACACATCGGCTCAAACCAGCGCCTTTTTGACCGGCCAAAACTTCGAATTGATGGGTCATCCGTCTTACAGCCCTGACTTGACACCTAATGACTTCTTTTTATTCTCGCACATCAAGAACAAAATGTGTGGTCAACGATTTTCGTCGCCAAAAGATGCTGTTAAAGCGTTCAAAAACCAGGTTTTAGAGGTGTCTCAATAGGAGTTGAAAACGTGCTTCGACAACTGGTTTGAGCGCATGCAAAAGTGTATAAATCATGCTGGAGAATACTTTAAAAAACAATAAAACCATTTTTAATGATATTTATTCGCATTTTCATTATTAGGCCAGAAATATATAAAGCAGACCTTGTATTAAGTACATATGTAGTTACATGAAGCGTTTCAAGTTTGAGCTAGCTATTTTGTGAAAATTATGAAATTTAGAGGATAATATTCTTTAAAATGATAAAATAAGAAATTTCATACAGCTTACAAAAATAGGGGTCTGCTTATTTGTAATAAAAAAAAAATTAAAAAATCAAACGGGAGGGTAAGTTTTAAAGTGCCGAAAATCTGCTGAAGTATACAAATGACACTCATAAATTATGAATTATAAATTTCTACCATCAAGCCAACATTTTCGTTAAACATGTGAAGCAAAAATTACAAAACTTATACGAAAATGTTTCTAAAAAGAACAAAAAAAATTTAACGATGACTTTTCATACAAAATAAGAAAATTTTCATAAAATATATGAATGAAAAATTACAAAATTTTTAAGAAATGTTCGAACGAGTCATCCAAAATTGGACCCTCAGAATGGAAACTTCATAAAACATATGAATGAAAAATTACAAAATTTTTAAGAAATGCTCGAACGAGTCATCCATAATTGGACCTCAGAATAGAAACCCTGAGGCATAGTTGCGGCCAACATTTCTGAAAAAATACCTCTAGATGGATCACCCAATACTTCTTTACAAAATATATGAAATGTACAAAAAAACGTAAACGCAGAGAAAAAACATGGTTACTACATGGTCACGGCAATAATAATATGTTATCCGCAATAAAAGTATGTTCGTTGCAACCATAGCATTGTTAACTGAATTTATTTTTGACAATAGTATAATTGCTGCAATATTAACATTGTTGAAATGCAACATTAGTATTATTGCCAAATTTAAAAATGAAAATATGGTTATAGCAACAATATAAATATGGTTGGTTCGACAAAAGTATTGTGTTTTGCGTTTTATGTTAACAATAATTTTTCTTCATTTAAATATGTTTTTAAGAACAAATGTCATTGGTATGGATCTACGAGTAATGCAATAAAAGTACTTTTTTATTGAAATTAAAATTTTTATAAAAGCTGCTTTGTCTTTGTTTAACTGAAATATTTCTAATAAAATCGCTTACGTTTATTTAAACTTATTTTTTCTACTATGAACTAAATCACTCCCTATTATTTCGAATTTAATGTATTTTTGAATAATTTTCATAATTCTAATCTAAATAGTCTAATTTAAACTATGGTTGTAGGGATCATAACATGGTTGCGTGTGAATCATATTATGGTTGTGAGGATCATACTATGGTTGTATATGAAACATACTATGGTTGTGATGATCATACTATGGTTGTGGAGATCATTGTATAGTTGAGTGTGAATCATACTATGGTTGTGGGAATCATAGTATGGTTATGTGTGAATCATACTATTGTTGTGAAGATCATAGTATGGTTGTATTTGAATTAAACTATTGTTGTGAGGATCATAATATTTTTATACCACAACCATATACCCAACAATAGTATTATCCTCTTCGAATATTGTCACCACAGCCATACTTTTTTCTGCGTGTTGTCAATTATATGACGAATGTACGAAGAACATAATAAGAAGAATGTTTCGTTAATAAAACGAACATAATTCTTTCCGTGTATAAGTACATCGCAACCTTGAATATCTTAAACGAAGGATTGTCTTTGTACTCGTATGTAAAGGGTGTTTTTTATTGAGGTATAGAACTTCGAATTGAAATAAAACACAAGAAAATCGTTTTAATGTCCATCAATTTGGCTTTATTGGAAGGTTAATTTTATGCCATTAATGTTTAAATATGATTTCGGGCATGTGGCCGCCGCGGCTGGCTCGAATAAAGCCAATTCTACAGGTCCAATTTTCAACCACTTTTTCGAGCATATGGGGCCGTATGTTGGCAATAACGCTACGAATGTTGGCTTCCAAGTCCCCTTACGTTTCTGGTTTGTTGGCGTAGACGAGCGACTTCACATATCCCCAAAGAAAATAATACAAAGGTGTCAAATCACACGATCTTGGTGGCCAATTGACAGGTCCCTTCCGCGAAATTATGCGCTCATCGAATGTTTCCTTCAATAATTCGATTGTGACGTGCGCTGTGTGGCATGTAGCGCCGTCTTGTTGGAACCACAACTCATCCACATTCATGCCATCCAATTCGGGAACAAAATATTCGGTTATCATGGCTCTATACCGGTCTCCATTAACGGTAACTGACTCTCCAGCATTATTTCGGAAGAAGTATGGCCCAATGACTCCACCAGCCCATAGAGCACACCAAACAGTCAGTTTTTGTGGATGTAATGGCGTCTCAAGGGTCTCATGTGGATTCTCTTCACTCCAAATGCGGCAATTTTGCTTGTTGACGTAGCCATTCAACCAAAAATGAGCCTCATCACTGAACAAAATTTTGTGATGAAAATCTGCATCGAGATGAATCTCATTTTCGGCCCATTTTGCAAGCGTTGTTCTTTTGTCAACCTGTTCATGATGAAATGGCAAACCAAACTAAATATTAATCACTTGACAGCTGACAAAATGGCCGCCAGTTAAAAAAGTGATGCCAACTTAAAGTTCTATACCCCAATAAAAAACACCCTTTTCTTATATATGACAGAATATAGATTTCCAAAGTTATACGAGTATCATATTTTTACGGGAAAAATTAAAACTTTTTTCCTTGGTGGAATCAAGCACCCATCGAGTGCAGCACTACACGAAGTCTAAAATGCCAAAAACCAAATTTGCTTGATTTTAAATGAAATTACCGGCTTTTATGTCGGTTAGACCCCAAATTAAAGGGAATATTTGTATGAGCGCTATAAGCAACGTGAAGCCACCATGGCCGTTGGGGAACGTTCTTGGATCGAAACTCAATTAAAATGGCAAACATCAACAGATGGTTTTCTGGTGTAGTGAGCATGTTCAAATCTCTTCCGAAAGTAAGTGATTGGTAATAAAAATATCTTGTTTTAAAAACGTAATTTCTTAAATTATTCGAATTTTAAAATTCTCCCGTATTGTTTTTTAGTTTGCACGTATTTACCACATCTTAGAATTATTAATGGTACGCCCAAGATTTGACTTATAACTAAATTTGCTAGAAAACGTCTCACTGCCTTTACATTTCTAATCTTTATTTCCTTCAAAATCAAACTTTTTACCATTTCTAACAGTCTACGCCCGTTTCCTCCCCTTCACTATGAATGAAATACTTTTAAAAACCGCATAAAAACAAACGTTTTTCTCACAATTAACAAAAAAAATAGACTTTAATACCCTTAAAGCAACATCAGTATCCCATCAGCTTAAATTGTCAAATTAAAAATGTAATTAAAACAGGGGTGGAAAGTATTGAACAAAAAATAACCACTTGTAAATACATTTTAATCATAAATAATATTTAAATCTCTAGCAAAAGTTTTTATTCTATGCTATTCAGTAAAATTAAAGGAACATTTTTGTATTTGTGCATTCGAGCCTCCAGCCAAGCGAAAATACTTAAAATACGAGAATATATAGTATAATTGAAATGTATAATGGCAACGTTCGAACGCGCAAAGTCCGAACGCAAAGCAACAACATCCGCCTGTATAGAATAGCGACAAGATTGAATGGATAAGTTCAGTCTGGTCGTTTTGAATGTGCCCTAGTCTAGGAAGAAAAACGTTTTTAATGATGAGTGAACAAAGTATAAAACAAAAGGTAGAAAAATGCTGAAGTTGCGCGTGACTGACTATACGATACCCTACACACTTTCTTAAAAGTTTTTCGCATCAAATTGTTGGTAAACATAACAAAAACTCCAATTTTTATCTCTAAAAGAAAAAATCTTGTTGTTTTCGTTTCTAAAAAATATTAAAAAAAATTACTTGTTTTACTCGCTTTAGTACTAAGCCTGGATAAATATCAAATTTAAGCCTCAAGTACTGAAGCAGCTACATCAAAAAAACTTTTCTATGGGGTGATCCATCTAGAGTTATTTTCTTCAAAATAAAAAAATCTAAAACTCAAATCAATTGTGGAATCTTTTTTATTCATTCAAAGGAAATTTTATGCCATTTATTTTTTGCATATAATTTCCTTCAAATGTTGGCCGCAACTACGCCTCAGGGTGTCCATTCTGCGGATGCAATTTTGGATGACTCATTCGAGCTTTTCGACCGGTATGGAGTGACTGACACGCGTAATGTTTGCTTCCAAGACCTAAATCAAAGCTGGTTTGTCAGCATAGACTTTGGACTTTTCGTAGCTCCAAAGAAAAAAGTCTAAAGGTGTGATATCACACGATCTGGGCGGCCAATTCACCGGTCCAAAATGTGAAATTAGCTGCTCTTTGAAATTACCTCTCACTAGATCCATTGTTTGACCAGCTGCTTGGCAAGTGGCACCGTCCTGTTGAAACCAAGTGTCGTCAAGATTACCGGCTTCAATTTCAGGTAGAAAAAAGTCCGATATGATAGAGCAATAGCGAGCACCATTGGAAGTTACGTTTCGACCATTATCATTGTTAAAAAAATATGGACCATAAACCGCACCAAACCATGGTTTTCTCAGGATATAATGGCACCTCTTGAACCTCTTTTGGTTCCTCTTCAGCCCAAATGCGGCAATTTTGTTTATTAACGTTGCCCTTGCGCCAGAAATGGGCCTCATCACTGAACACAATTTTAGTCGACGCAGCGGATCTTCTTGTTTTTCGCCGAACGCTCATTTCTATATTACAGTTGCCAACATTTATAGAAAATTATATTCAAAAAATAAATGGCATTAAATGTCCTTTCGTATGAACAATAAAGATTCCACACTTGATTTGAATTTTAGTATATTTTTTATTTTGAAAAAAATACTTACGTATATTTTTTTAAGAATCGAAAACATCAGAACTTTTCCTACAGACAAGATCAAAATTGGTATTTTTTATTAACATCTTAACTTAAACTATTGCGGTTTTGTTATTTATTCTGAATCTTAAACCGCACTATTATTTCATTCAAATAAAAAAAAAATCCGAATAAATTATGTTTGTTTGCTATTCTTTAGCAATTTATTTTTTAACAAAACTAATTTGGACCATCATCCATAGTTTATCTATTTTTCACACAGAGAAAAAAACCAGTTCGAAATCGGTCCGAACTTCAAAAATTCGGTTGAATAAACCGACTTTCGTTTGTAATAACCAACAGTTCATTGTATTGATGGTAACATGGTTCGAGCTATCATATGATGGTTGCTACATCCATATCACGGCTATCACAGTCAATTACGCAGTTATACCAACCGAATTCAGTTCAACTATTGGTAGCGACAACAGATAAGATCTTTGTAGTGACCAAACCCTGTTGGCTGTTGTAACATAATATTGTTTGTTCCAACATCAACATAAAGGGTGGTTAAATTTTAAGTGCCGATTTTGAATGCGAACCACACTTAAACGTCAAGTTTTTTCTGCATTTCATTTGATATTTCTCAATTTCAGACTAACTCAATCTGAACCATGGAGAGATAGACAAGCGAGCAACGCGTACAGTTATTCAGGCTTATTATGAAAATGGGCGTTCAAATCAAAATGCATATCAGGCACTTCGTGATTTTTTCGGTCAATTTAATCGTCCAGATGTGCGTACAATCGGGAAAATCGTGCACAAATTTGAGCAAACCGGTTCTGTAGTAGATGTGAATACACCAGTGCATGCTCGTACAGCTTGTACTGCAGAAAATATTGCTGCTGTTCGCGGTAGTGTGTCTGAAGAGCCGTCCAACTCTTCGTCGTGCCAAACAATTGGAACTCTCACGCTCGTCGTTGATGAACAGTATGCATAAAGACTTGCATTTACGAACACGCATACAAGGTGCAATTGACTCAAGAACTAAAGCCTCTTGACCATTCCAAACGTCATCAATGGTCAGAATGGTGGCAAGAAATGGCAACAGTGGATGATCAATTTTCGAAGAAAACCATCTTCAGTGATGAGCCACATTTTCACCTCAGTGGATTCGCCAATAAGCGGAATTGCCGCATTTGGGCGAATGATAATCCTAGAGTGATTGTCGAAAAAACAATGCACCCACAAAGAGTGACTGTTTGGTGAGGTTTGTGGGCTGGCGGCATAATCGGGCCGTATTGTTTCCAAAATGAGGCCGGTCAGGCAGTTACAGTGAATGGTGCTCGCTATCGTGAGATGATAATGAACTTTTATGGCCCGAATTGGAAGAAATGGATATAAACGATATGTGGTTTCAACAGGACGGTGCAACTGGCCACACAGCTATCGAAACAATGGCTCTTTTGCACGACAAATTCAATGGACGTGTTAGTTATCTCACGTCGTGGCCGCCAAGATCATGTGATTTGACACCGTTGGATTTCTTTCTATGAGTTTATTTGAAAGAAAAGGTGTACGTCAATAAGCCAGCAACAATTCAATAGCTAAAGGATGTAATAATTCGGCACATTAACGGCATAGAACCTCAATTATGCCGCTGTGTCATCTAAAATTTGGACCATTGTATGGAGGTGTGCCGCCGAAGTCGCGAACCGTAAATAAAAAAATATTTTCCAGAATATAGAAACAGGCCTAAATGAAGTTTAGCGACATTACTGAGACTTGACCATAGATTGGCCTCCTTATTATACAAAACAACAACCATTTTTGTTTTTGGTGGGGACCCATTTTTCCAGATTTACTGCCACCCAAAGCTTGACAAAAACTACTGTTCTATACCTTAATAATTTATTTTCATATTAGGGCATCATTGCAATGCAAGGCGTTAAAATATCAAATTTTTTCAAAAAGTGCTTATAACCAACAATCTATAACAACAACCAATACCTCTAGAAATTCAGTTCCAATCATCTTAGTCTGTTTACCGATACTTTTTTTCTTCAACCTAAAATGTCAGTTTTCCCTACTGAAAATTGCTGTGTACCCAATAGACATTCGGTTGTAACGATGGAATGCATGGATAATACGTGCAACCACTAAAATTCAGTTGTCGCAACAAATCTTTTCTCTGTGTGTTTCTACCCAGAATTAATAAGAGTTCCTACTTGACCATTCATTTACAACTCATAAAGTGCCCTCAGGGACTTCTTCGTTAGACGTTTCTGTGTATATTTTATGACATTAAAATATATTGGATACACAATGAACCACTGTGCAACGCTTTTACGTGTAAATTGTCATCGTGTGTACTTCTCTGCTCGAATTCCCCGGACATTAATAGTGAAATTTCCCGTCAAAAGAGAAAATCTAACCTGCAGCGCTTTATTCTTTTCAACGAACCAAGAGAAATATTCATATCTCATCTTAGAAGTCTTTGGGGACCGGTGGTAAACATTTCTAAGTGTTGCTAACGAAATGACAAACGCATTGTCTGCAAGTAGGGCATGAGAGCAACGACGTCCCTGGGCTCTGATATAAATTCTGTAGATACTCAAGGCATAAACACTTTAAATACAATTTCAAGTGTTCTTATCTTATCGCAAACTTTCAGCGTAACAACGTTCAAATGTTTGGTTGTGTGTAAGTACGGGTACATAGGCACAATCACATAAACGATGAACTCTCAGGTGAGAATTGATAGAGGCCTTTACTAAAGAGTCTGGAAATGTAGAGGGTTTCAGTAAACAGTTTAGTATAGAGGTGCTCTTCTACGTTATTTCAAAAGCCCTTTCCGTGGACTAAGAACAACTTTGATATGCATTCCTTAATCACTTCATGAGCAAGGTCTTATTAGGGAACTGCTACGAGTATTCTACCAGATCTAAAATAAATTGCTGACTTTAAGTCAATAGTAACGTTTGCGGAATGAAATCGCACCAAATTTTACAACGCTGGGTACAAAGCAAAATTAAAAATGTAAACAAAGTACCGTTATTTTTCATTTACCACATGTTTTGTGATATTGCTACGTCGTCAAAAGAAGAACAACGTCGAAAACCCATTTGTAATTTTTTCGACCATCATCCTGATTGGAAGAAATCCGATATCGTTTCTCATTTTGTAGAGCAAGGAGAAAATCGAAGTTCGGTATATAGAACACTGGCGATATATGAGAAAAGACAAACAACAGAAAGAAAACGTGGTTCTGGAAAAAAGTGTAGTTTGAAAGACTCTTCTATGAGAAGCCGACTTCGAAAAATTACCGATGGTAAAGTCGCTAAATCCTAAAGGGAAAAGCTTGGGAAAAAGTTCCAATCTAACGGAAAAACAGTGAAAAAGTATCTGAGTGATATGGGAATTCAGAGAAAGTCCAGAAAAAACAAGTCAAAAGCGTCAGAAGCTCAAGAAGTAACCCAAAAGTCTCGACTTAGAAGTTTGTTCAGAAATACTCGTACATTCAAACCCAAGAGCGACATTGTATGCATCATGGACGATGAGTCATATTTCACATTGGATGGAAACGAATGCAAGGAAAACATTTTTTTGAAAAAAAAAAACACGTATGAGGGCGGTTCGGAAACAAAAAGCGCGGTATAAACAGAAAAAGGTTAAGTGTTTTGGAAACTTCCATCTCTGCTATGAACACATGTTAAATTTTGTTTCGATCTGACAACTCCTTCATATAGAAACAGTTGTTCACAAAAGACGCATCCGCGATTTTTTTACAATGGAAAAATTAGAAATGCGTGGTGTCATTTAATATTTACATAAAAAAGTTTTATCGGGACAAGAAATTCATAATGATATGGTGAATGTGTTAGGTGCAAGTGCTCCTTCATATGCAACAGTAAAAAATTGGGTTGCTGAATTTAAACGTGGTCGGTCGTACAAGCATTGAAGATGAACCACGTAGTGGACGTCCAAAAACAGCAACAACAACAGAAATTGTAGCCAAAGTGCATGATATGGTATTAAATGATCGACGAATAAAAGTGCGTGAAATAGCTAATATCATGGGCATCTCAAATGATCGAGTCCATTTAATTTTGCATGAATAACTACAGATGAAAAAGCTTTCTGCAAGATGGGTGCCGCACTTGTTAACAGTCGACCAAAAACGCATAAGAATGAACATTTCTCAAGCTTGTTTGGATCGTTTTCAGCGAAATATAATGGATTTTAAGCGTCGTTGCATAACTGTTGATGAGACATGGATCCACCACTATACTCCAGAGACAAAAGAACAATCCAAACAATGGACTGAAGATGGAGGAGGCAAAAACAATTCAATCGGCTGGTAAGGTTATGTCAACGGTTTTTGGGACTTCAAAGGTATTTTATTGATTGACTATCTGCAAAAGGGTAAAGCAATAAATTCAGAGTACTATTGCAACCTTTTAGATCAATTAAAAGTACAAATTCGAGAAAAGCGTCCTGGCTTACAACACAAAAAAATAATTTTTCATCAAGACAAGGCACCAGCGCACAAGAGGGTTTTAACAATGGCTAAAATCAACGAATTAAAGTACGAGTTGCTTGACCACCCACCTTATTCTCCTGATTTAGCTCGCAGTGACTTTTACCTGTTCCGAAATCTAAAAAAATCCTTGCTGGCAAGCGTTTTGCCTCAAATGAAGATGCAATTACAGTTGTAAACCACTGTTTTGGAGACCTTGAGGAAAACTATTTTAATCAAGGGATAGAATTGCTAGATAAGCGTTGGACTAAGTGCACGCAGAAAAAAGTATGGTTGGGGTAACAATATTCGAAGAGCATCATAATATTGTTGGTTATATGGTTGTGGCACAACAATATTATGATCATCACAACAATAGTATGGTTCACACACAACCATACTAAGATCCCTATAACAATATTATGGTCCTCACAACAATAGAATTATCGCACACAACCATAATATGATCCCCACAACCATAGTATGATTCACACTCAAACATACTATTATCTCCATAACCATATTATGATCCTCACAACCATAGTATGTTGCACATACAACCATAGTATGATCCTTAGAACTATTGTATGACTTACACACAACCATGCTATGATCCCCATTTTTTTTTGTAAAGATTGGTTTAAGTTGTTATTCAGCAATAGACATTTCTATTAAATAAGTTATGTAAAAATACATAAAACTCTTTATAAAGGGAGTAGTTTATTTAACAGTAGAAACAATTCATTTATTAAAAATATTTCAGTTATACTAATCCGTAGTTTGTTTTGAAAAAATTTAATTTATATATAATTTAATTTATTATTGCGTAAGATTCGTAAAAATAACATTGTCAAATTAAAAATAAATTACGATTTTGCCTGTATGATTGCCGTAATCATGTTATTGTTAACATAAAATCCACGAAACAATACTTTTGTCCCACCAACCATATTTATATTGTTGCTACAACCATATTTTCATTTTTTAATTTGGCAACAATGCTTTTGTTAATATTAATATTGTCGCAATCATACTATTGTCAAAATGAAACTCAAAAAACAATACTAAGGTTGCGACAACCATACTTTTATTGTAGAGAACATACTATTGTTGCCGTGACCATATAGTAACCATATTTTTTCTCTGCGTGTGTATTGAAGTTTCAGGAGATTATATTGAAAAATAAAAAAAAATTTGAAAAACTAACTATTCTTTTTCATTGATAGGCTTAGAACTTTCCGAACCGCCCGCAAACCACAATTTTAAACCGATAGTGATCAAATTGTGAATGGTACTTTATAATGTTGCTGTCGAATATTGATATTTTTCGATGAGACATCTCTACTAGAGCTAAATCTATAGTGGACTGATATGATCCATCCTAGGATCTTTTGACCTCATCTCATAATGATCGGTGTCTCTCGTATACTCGTATTTTGCAGCTGTTGTAAATTGTGCTCCACTTTTCTGAAAATATCGCAATAAGGAAAATAGCGGAATAAGGTCCCAAACGAATGTTTAAAGATCTGTTTAAATATGTTAGGCCATATAACTTCATACTATCATAAGGGAATATAATTCTTAATAAAGTTAACCCCTTGTTTCTGCAAAAAAAAACAAAATAAAAATCTCAACAACGAATCTCTTTGACTTATTTTTTGAAATCAGTGAAATCGCGCTGGTCGGAACGCTGACTTAGGGATTGCTGCTTTTTTCGGAATACATTTTCTAAGCCCAATTTAATTTTAATTTAAAGTAGTATTTAAATAAAACAACATACGTAGTACGTACGTATGGAAATGCTGATGCTAATGGTTCGGGCAGCATTGATGTTTGGGCCAAATTCTATTTCTACAAAAACTGGCAAATATTGACAAGGTATTTCCGAAAATATTCTTCTGAAGGTCCAGCATAAGTAAATTATGGGACACACTTTTTCCTAGGCCACCATGCGTTTATTGGAACTCAGAATTTTATTAAAGTTTATGCAGAAGCAGCCTAGCAGGCCCTTTACGATCTGCTGCTGTGTACGTTTATCTTCACCTACATACATTTGAATTTCTATACGAGGTGCCTGCCTGCGTACAATCCTACATATGGCATGTAATTTCAACAAAGTCGAAGCAGGGCTGTTTTACAATCGATGGTCATTATGAAATAATCAATTTGTAGTGTAGTGTTATTTGTTATTGGTTTGTATGTTTTGTTTGTTTTATCATCGTTCAAGTGTTGTTTGAAACTTTTCTACTTTTTTTTTTGGATTTGTTTGCTTGTTAGTTTTCTACTTTTTTTTTTGACAGCACGAACCATTGATGACTTCATGATTATAGATATTTGATTTCCTAATTATTTCCAATGCTAATGATGTTTAATAAGTGTTAACTGATTCGTTAATAATTACTTTCGATTTATTTGTTTGGATTAATACGTTAATTTGGTTTTAGACTATTTGCTGTATGTGAGTGTTGAATTTTATGGTCGACTACAAAGACCAGCTGTCACCATGGAATGTTTGTCGGCTCTTCCAAAATTTAGTTGATTATCATCAAAGAGGCTATATTGGATAATATTTACCAGACCTACTAAATATTAGGCAAACGATTAAAGCAATATTTTATGAGTATACAGCTGAGGATTTTTTCTGGAATCACTCAGCTGGACATGGTGTAATTTAAAATCTCTCTGACTAGCACTTTTTGTCTTAAGTCGCTCCGGATTGTATGCTCTTACAAGGCTTACAACACACGCAGATATTACTTTTGCAAGTAAAGTCGCCGTGGTCAACCTCTATGTGTTACAGGTGAACTCCAGCAAATCTAGCCACATAACATTCACGAATAGAAAAGACAATTCTCCGCCAGTGACGATAAATGGTGAACCAATACCACACACGGGCTGTGTCAAGTATCTCGGTATGCACATGGATCGCAGGCTTAACTGGCAACCGCATAAAAAAAACAAAAGAAAGCAACTTGACATAAAGTTTAAAAAACTATTCTGGATACTTGGACCAAAATCTCAGCTTAGTGTTGAAAATAAATTAATAATTTATAAATTGTTATTTATAAATTATTAATTTTAAAATATTGGAAAGATTTCAGTCAAAATCGCTAAGGTTGATTTTAGACTCGCCATGGTACGTAAGAAAGGACATAATCCTTAACGATCTGAACATGACATATGTAAAAGATGAAATCAAACGATACTCCTTGAAATACCTGAAAAGATTAAGCAACCATTCAAATTTACTTGCGAACTATCTATTGGATGACAGCAAGGAAACGCGGCGTTTAAAAAGACTTCACGTATTGGACCTTGCTTTTAGAATTTGAAAGTTAGATTAAATTACATAGAACTAAATAGAATTGTAAATATAAGTGATTTTACTTATTGAAGTAAAATCTACCTGTTATTCTTAAAAATATATTGCTTACATAATTTGCTTATTATCTCTCGATAGATTGCAAATAAATAAATAAATAATTAAAAAACCTCTATGTGCTTAAAATATATGTATTCTAGTATCTAATATATATTCGGCCATGCTACGCAACTATTGCCTATGCAACTTCTGATATTGACTCCATTAAGCATTATCTAAAAAATTGTAATGTCTCAATGTTCAAGAACTTGTAGAGTTATGGGAAATTGTAGAGCAAAATGGGATGTTTAGACAAGTACTTATTAACAAAACAAGTAAGCAAGTGTTAGTCGGCCAATTCGACTTAAATACGAGACTTAAATTCGAGCCGCCATCTGACATTTTCATTGGAAAGTTTGACATTTTTTAGCATAAACGTACTCAGAACGTTTTGAAGTACGACCATCAATTGTGTTGTTTACAGTGACTTCAAAAAACCAATGTGCCAAACAAATGGAAATAACTCGTGAACATTTTCGTTCAATCATTTTTCACAAATTTCGACGTGGATATTCAAGACAAGAGTGCATCGATGGACTTACATCTTTGTATGACGATGAAGCACCATTCAATAGCACTGAGAAAAACAGATTTAATAAATTCAATCGTGGCCGGCGCTTGGTCAAAGACGAAGGTCGTTAGAAGAGAACATTAATGCCGTGCGTGAACCACCATCTTGTGAGGTATCTAGAGTCCAACTGCCTGCTTAGTGATCGGCAGTATGGCTTTCGTAGAAATCGCTCTACGGGAGACCTGGGGGCTAATCACGGCATTCGACGACGAATGCAAATTCGAATAGAAAAATATTTCGATACGTTTAATTGTTTGGATCATGGCATTCGATCGTAATGTTTTATCGCATACTACTTTTTTTGCAATGCTGCAAAACAAAGACTATCAACTCAAAAGATGTGTCGTTGGCTGATTCGAGCACGACGTGGGACTGTTAAAAAATTAAATAGATAATAAGAAACATTTTACGCATTATTGCAATGCAAAAATGTAACGATTAATTAATTTATTGTAGTTAATTTATTATTTTATAACAATTCATGGTGTTTTTACGTAATTTTTGTCGAAACCACTACTGTGATAACACAAATTGAGTTTCCTAAAAGACCGATGAAACATCTTTCTTTGTTGATTCTCTTTGCGGCAAGCATACGAGTATGATGACAAGCAGAGAAAAGCAGAAAAACAAAACAACAAGCGTGAATATTTTAATAAATGCAAGTGAATATTTTAATAAATCTGATAAAAATATAGAAATTAGTTATAAATGGATCCAATGCTATTTTTTTACTCATCATCGTCCGATTCGGAGGAGGATTGCAATGTAAACGTAATTAGAAGAAATATTCGAGATAAAAGCAATCGTTTTTTCATTATCTTTGTCTCTAAAAATAATAAAAAAGACGAATATTTTTACGTTATTTCACAAAATATAGAAAAATACCTACATTTCTTTTGTTTTACTCTGTTGTTTTGTTTGGCGTCATTAAAAATGGTAGTGTTTGGTTTTTTTCGATGACGGTTGTGCTTTCGAATTCAACTTCGGGTAGTTTCAATTCGATAACGATTGCCGTGATCCAAATTAATTGCGTTTCGAAGTAAATTTGGTCGTTAACGAATGCGGTGATTAGCCCCCTGGTGGCTTTCTTGTCGGAGCGCTGGAGTCGGTCTATCCACCAGTTTGGTGAGAGTAAGGTTGTGGATCTGGATATCTCCAAGGCCTTTGATAGAGTCTGGCACGGTGCACTCTTATAAAAGCTGATGGCTTTTGGTGTCGGTGATACATTCGCTCGTTTTATATCGAGCTTTCGTAGAGATCGCACTATAAGAGTTGTTGTAGATGGGTTCTCTTCCAACCAACATAGGCATACTGCAGGAGTACCACAGCGCTCTGTCATTTCTCCCTCTTTATTTCTAATTTTCATTGATGATCTGTTGGGCCAGACCGTGAATACAATATACTCCTTTGCGGATGACAGTAACCTCTGTCATTCTTATTCATTCGACCGTAGGCCGAGTCTTCAAGATATTGAAGACAAAAGGCGAAGTATGGATGAGACACTTGGCCGGGATCTACTGGTCATTTCCGAATGGGGTCGAGTGAATAGAGTATATTTTAATGCGTGCAAGACACGGTTCTGCTTGTTGTCTCACAAGCGATTTACTGACCCAACAATATCGTCAATTTCTATTGATGGTATAGATATTAAACAACCATAAGCTCTTGATGTTCTGGGCATGAAAATACAATGTGACGCTCGTTGGGCGAGACATGTATTCGAAGTGTCGAAAGAAGCACTCAAGTGCATAGGCTTTTTAAAGCGGTGCAAGAAATACTTCACTCCTACTGATCTTTTCAATATCTATACAACTTTCATCAGGCCGAAGATGGAATACAACTCCCATATATGGGCAGGCGCTACAAAATCATCCCTGGAGCTACTTGACCGTGTTCAAAGGAGAGCGATGGTGCTAATTGGTGACAGTAGGGTATCCAACTCTATTGTTTTCCTTGAGCATCGTCGGAAAGTAGCGTCACGCTGTTCTATCGTTACTTTCATGGTGTGTGTTCATCAGACATCCGTCGCCTTATTCCTGACGTAAGGATGTTCGGCAGGGATACGCGACTTTCTAGGAATTCACACCCGTTTGTTATCGATTGGCCAGTTGACCGCACTATACACTACAGATCAAATTCGTTTTTCGCTCGTACAGTCCGTATGTGGAATCGACTTCCGGCGAATGTATTTCCCGCTAATTACGACATCCGGAAGTTCAAAAAGTGTCAATAAACATTACTCCCTCTTTCCCCCCTCCGATCCTTTACTTTCCACTCGCCAACGAAATGCACCGCATGTATAGGGGGCATCCCTGAGTGTTGGTTAATTAAAAAAAAAATCGACCGTGTGGGTCTTCGAAGACGAGTCAAATTTAACGAAAGTTGTTCGTGAAAGAATTATTTCGAAGCAAATGGTCGTCTGTTTCTTCGGCAAAACTGGTCATGTGGCGACTGTTCCGCTTGAGCAACGTAGGACGTTGCCTGAAGTCTTCGGAGAAATTCGAAAAACGAACAAGAGAAGACGAATCATTGTGCACCATGACAATGCAAGCTCTCACACATCGGCTCAAACCAGCGCGTTTTTGTCCGGCCAAAACGTCGAATTGATGGGTCATCCGCCGTACAGCCCTAACTTGGCACCCAATGACTTCTTTTTATTCCCGCACATCGTTGTTGTTGCCAGCAGTTTTGGAGGTGTTTCAATCGGAGTGGAAAAAGTGCATCGTCGATTGGTTTAAGCGCATGCAAAAGTGTATTAATCATGCTGGAGAATACTTTGAAAAACAATAAAACCATTTGCATTATTTGGCCTCGAGTATATTTAGCAACCCTCGTATATACAAATTAACCCACAGTAGTTAATTTTTAAAACTTACTCGTAATTGGCTTAATTTAAATTAATCTAACATGTGATTTCACATCAACTCGTTTTCACTGCTACTGCCTACAGCGTACAGATTTTACGGAAATCTCATAACAAATCGTTTTTGTGGAAGGTACCAGAATAGGGCACCTCCATTATTACATTATTATCTCACTCATGTTTGATGATGAAATAAACTTATTGCTGAAACAACATTTAAGCGGATTTATGCAATAGGGATAAACATTCACCAAGTATGGAAAGGTTGTAATGATTTTGGATTTGCAGTTAAATTTGCTTTAATTTAAGTATTCATATTTCCGTGTTTATTCTGGGTCGTACCTTACTATTATACGAGCCGTTTTCGGGCACCTTAGGATATATGGGTCCTAGCCCCAATTTCACTCATATGTACATTGGGCCGTACTTAAAAAAAAAGTTTACCGTACACCATCAAATATATTAAGTATTACTACAAGGTAGTTTAGAATTTTTTTTTTCTATTTTTTTTGCCGAACGTAGGGTTCGCGCTTTAACATATTTCTTTGTATCTTCTGCATTTACAGGCGGATCATAAAGTGTGATACAAGTGTGATTTTGCCTCGAAGAGACCAATTTTTCTGTATTTGAAGTCTCCGACCTCAAGTACCTTAATTTAATTGTTTTCTTTGCTAAAATTAATTGTTATCACAGCTGCTTATCCATGTCATTCTCAATACACCGAGCTTTTGTTGATGTTGTACTTTACATTAACCTGCCATGGCGGTCACCGATGAACAACGCATGGACCACATTTTTGCTTAACATGAGAACCGTCAAAAATGCAACCAATTTGAATCACGTCGAAATAGGGTTGATTAAAATTTTCATTACTTCATTTTACCGTAATTTTGTTAACTATTGTTGTTTAAGTTAAGATATGATTGGTGAATGGTTACTATATTGGTGACTACATGGTCATCGCAACAAAAATATGTTCTCTACAATAAAAGCATGTTCGTCGCAACCATAGTATTGTTTTTTGAATTTAATTTATGATTGCGGCAATATTAATATTGCTGAAATGTAACAATAGTATTATTGCCAAATTTAGAAATGAAAATATAGTTGTAGCAACCATATGAACATGGTTGATGCAACCAATGTATTGATGTTTAAAATTTAAATTTAAACAATAACATGATTACGGCAATCATCCAGTATGGTTGCGACAATGAACATAACAAAACAGGTTTTATAGAGCCTACATGTATGTGTGTGCGTATGATTTTTTTGATATACCAAAAAACACATACACACGATGCCGTGCAGGGTTGTTGTCCATTTTAAAAAACAACATTTAAAGGTAGTTCGAGGGATTTTTATTGTGTTTACTGTGTTCGGTGAAATACTCTAACACCGACTGGTTCTCGTTTATTTAACATTTAAGTAAACTTATGTATATAGCCATTGATCATGGTTTAATTACATTCTTTACTTGGGGTCTACGGATGATGAAGTACCATTCACCCCTGTGGGCAACTAAAAGTATTTTAGACTGTCATTGGAATATATATTTTTGTTTCTTGAATGAAATGTTAAGTAAAAACTTGGCCTCAAATCTGACTATGAACTAATTGTAATGCAATTTTGAATAACTTGCTTGATAAAATTCCCTATTTTTGAATAACAACATTACCAAATCCTAATAAATAAGTTTTGAAGATCATAGTTTTGTTGAATGAATCATACTATGGTCGCGTGTGAATAATACTATGGTTGTGGGTATAAGAATATAGCTGTATGAGAAAAATAATATGGTTGTGAGGATCATAATATGGCTTTGGGGATCATAGTATGGTTGAGTGTGAATAATACTGTTGTTGTGAGGATCATAATATTGTTATGCCACAACCATATACCGAACAATAGTATGATCCTCTTCGAATATTTTTACCCCAACCATAATTTTTTCTGCGTGTATATATTATATAGGGTGATCCATCTAGAGATATTTTTTTCAAATAAAAAAAATACTAAAATTCAAATCAAGTGTGGAATCTTTATTGTTCATACGAAAGGACATTTTATGGCATTTATTTTTTGAATATAATTTCCTTCTAATGGAAATTAGCGTTCGGCAAAAAACAAGAAGATCCGCTGTTTGCGACTAAAATTGTGTTCAGTGATGAGGCCCATTTCTGGCGCAAGCGCAAAGTCAATAAACAAAATTGCCGCATTTGGGCTGAAGAGCAACCATAAGAGGTTCAAGAGTTGCCATTATACCCACGGTTTGGTGCGGTTTATAAGCCGTTGGAATCATCGGTGTATATTTTTTCAAAAATCATGATCGCCGGAACGTAACCGTGAATGGTGCTCGCGATTGCTCTATCATATCGGACTTTTTACTACCTTAAATTTATTCCCGTAATCTTGACGACATTCGGTTCCAACGAAACATGCCATACAACGAAGCAGTCAATTTATTTAAGGAACTTTTGGTGAATGCTTTATCTCGCGTCGTGGCTTGTGGCGTGGCCTCCAAGATCGTGCTATTTAACACCGCTGGACTATTTTTTGTGGGGTTATGTAAAGCCGCTTGTCTACGCAGATATGCCCGCACGATTGACGCCTTAGAAGAGAATATTCGGCGTATTATTGCTGACATCCGGTCCCAAGTGCTGCAAAAAGTAATCGAAAATTGGGCCTCTCGGCTGGAATTTATTCGATCCAGCCGTAGCGGCCACTTGGCCGAAATCATTTTGAAAACTTAATGGCAAACCCTTATCTTTATATTAAAGTTAAATTCTAGACCATAGCATTAAATTATATTCGTTTTATTTATTCATGAAAACCATACGTCTAAAAAACACCCTCGATACATTTCTTAACTAATTTTAAGCTGGAATTAAACCACATAAAATGCTGTGGGAATTTAAATTTTCATATTAAATGCTTTTAACGCTGTACATGTTTTTTGTGTATGTATTTTTGATATTAACTCAAACCTCGTACTACAAAGTTTGTTTCCAATGGGATGAAAAATAGAAATAAGCAAAAATCCGAGGCCAACAATAACATGTTTCCGCGTAATTTTGGACAAGAATTCTTATATAAGAAGGGAAATTATTGAACAAAACTCCGGCGGGATTCCGAAGCGAATCCCCGGGACAAGAAATATAATCTTTTTTAAAACATCCAAAGATTTCTCGCGGAAAAATGCGGAGGCCGACCGTATACATGAGGCAAAACTTCTTACAATTATGCCATTTTTTGCGGTATTATTACGATCTAACAAATAATTATTAAGGATATTTTTTACAAGGTAACTTTAATATTTCGCCCCTTTTGGTCCATTAGCAATCACAAAGGGTTTACGGCACAGGTCATTTTTAAAGCCATATTTCAGGATCTTTAATATATTTGTTTAGCTGCTATATTTGTTTAGCTGCTATCAGGATCTTTATTATATTTGTTTAGCTGCTATCGTGCTGACACATGTCTTGTTCGCCTTGAAGGTTTTTATTAGATCAATTATACATATGTCTAAATACTATATAGGGTCTCCGAGCAATATTTTTAGGCGTTGAAAAGTGAATGACAAATTTAGTATAGACTCCATATGGTACGTACTACCGTTTGATGATTTAGATTTGCTCTATCTTACACAGAGTATCTAGAACCAATTGTGCCATTTATCACATTAAACACTTGTTGTTTCTATTTCTAGGTATTCGACCATTTAATAATAAACTGCTAGAGATAGTCATTTCAGTTTCTAACGATAATGTAGTTTATTCAAATCTAAACGATTAGAACTTTTTTTTTTGTTTTGGTGATTAAAACGATGATTAACTTAACAGTTTATGTTCCGTAGGATTTAAGCATTTGATAAATATTGCAAAATGCCTCATCTTCTCTCACTCTTACAATATAAGATTTTATCTTTTTCTTTTAATTAAAAATATTCAGTAAAATATAATTAACACAACACATTGCATTTCAACAATTACCGTTTTCTATTACTCAAATGCAAAAAGCACAATTCACAAAATGCCTTTATCCGTTTCACCCCGTCTTATATCGATTTTTTTTTGCTCGTTTTAAACTGTAGAACGAACGGCGGTGTGGTCTCTTGCTGGGCCCGTTAACATCTGAACGATATTTACGATTCGAAATTAATTGAAATGCTTCTCGTACCAATAATTCTGATAATTATAGGTGTTAATCTAAAAGGCGAAAACCGAGAAAGAGAGCCAATGCCGAAAGCAAAAGAAAAACAAAACGTCGTATTAGCGTTCATACCAAAAGCAAATCGAAAAAAATTTACAATTATTTTATCACAAGGGCAGCAGCAGTAGAATTAAAAAAAAAATTAGAAGCACAAAACAGTAACAGCAACAACATCAATTGTTAATTTCTTATCAATGGAAATTTCAATGACCCAGCAATCCATACCTAAATGGCACATCGTTTCAACTTAACATTTCACTTTAACTCGAGTGCTGTTGCATGTACGAGGGATATCTGATATGCAATCATAATCTCTCTATGGTAGGGGATTCAGGCCATATATCTATTGATCTAAACAAAATTGGAGAACCGAAGAACGATACAAAACAGAAAAGTATTAGGGCAAATTAAGGTGATTGATGAATGTCAATACAAGTTAGAATCGACTTTTGTACTCTCCACTATAGTATGGAGTATAAATATGGTTAACATCTCGAAATACGAGTGCGGTTCGGAAAGTTCTTAGCCTATCAATGAAAGAGAATAGTTAGTTTTTCAAAATATTTTTATTTTTCAATATAATCTCCTGAAACTTCAATACACTTAGTCCAACGCTTACCTAGCAATGCTATCCCTTGATTAAAATAGTTTTCCTCAAGGTCTTCAAAATAGTGGTTTAAAACTGTAATTGCATCTTCATTTGAGGTAAAGTTCTTAGCCTATCAATGAAAGAGAATAGTTAGTTTTTCAAAAATATTTTTATTTTTCAATATAATCTCCTGAAACTTCAATACACTTAGTCCAACGCTTACCTAGCAATTCTATCCCTTGATTAAAATAGTTTTCCTCAAGGTCTTCAAAATAGTGGTTTACAACTGTAATTGCATCTTCATTTCAGGTAAAACGCTTGCCAGCAAGGAATTTTTTTAGATTTGGGAACAGGTAAAATTCACTGGGAGCTAAATCAGGAGAATAAGGTGGGTGGTCAAGCAACTCGTACTTTAATTCGTTGATTTTAGCCATTGTTAAAACACTCTTGTGCGCTGGTGCGTTGTCTTGATGAAAAATTATTTTTTGGTGTTGTAAGCCAGGACGTTTTTCTCGAATTTGTACATTTAATTGATCTAAAAGGTTGCAATAGTACTCTGAATTTATTGTTTTACCCTTTTGCAGATAGTCAATCAATAAAATACCTTTGAAGTCCCAAAAAACCGTTGCCATAAGCTTACCAGCCGATTGAATTGTTTTTGCCTCCTCCATCTTCATTCCATTGTTTGGATTGTTCTTTTGTCTCTGGAGTATAGTGGTGGATCCATGTCTCATCAACAATTACGAAACGACGCTTAAAGTCCATTTTATTTCGCTGAAAACGATCCAAACAAGCTTGAGAAATGTTTATTCTTATGCGTTTTTGGTCGACTGTTAACAAGTGCGGCACCCATCTTGCAGAAAGCTTTTTCATCTGTAGTTCTTCATGCAAAATTAAATGGACTCGATCATTTGAGATGCCCATGATATAAGCTATTTCACGCACTTTTATTCGTCGATCATTTAATACCATATCATGCACTTTGGCTACAATTTCTGTTGTTGTTGCTGTTTTTGGACGTCCACTACGTGGTTCATCTTCAATGCTTGCTACGACCACGTTTAAATTCAGCAACCCAATTTTTTACTGTTGCATATGAAGGAGCACTTTCACCTAACACATTTACCATATCATTTTGAAGGAGTTGCCAGATCGAAACAAAATTTAACATGTGTTCATAGCAGAGATGGAAGTTTCCAAAACACTTAACTTTTTTCTGTTTATACTGCGCTTTTTGTGCTAGGCTAAGAAGTTTCCGAACCGCCCTCGTAATGGGTGGTCCAAGAAGAGCTAACTTTTCAATGCCTTTTTTTGACAGATCGCTTGTGAGTCATGTCATGCTGTTATGTTATTTTTGTTTAGTATTGTTTGGCATTACATCATGGAAAGACCTACGCCTGAACAACGTTTACAAATCGTTCAACTTTATTACGAAAATTCACGTTCGGTGAGGAATGTGTTTCGTGCACTTCGTTCAACGTATGGTCAACATAATTGGCCTACTGAGCGTACTATTCGCAACACCATCACCCATCTTGAGATGCAGCATTCATTATTGAATAATATTCGACCGAATAGACCACGTCCAGCACGCAGTGTAGAAAATGTAGTGGCCGTAGCTGAGAGTGTACACCAAGACCGTGAAGAGTCGATGCGGCGCCGTTCGCAGCAACTCGGACTGACGTATGGAACGACTTGGCGTATTTTACGTCGATATCTTAAATTGAAAGCCTACAAAATACAGCTTGTGCAAGTACTGAAGCCGCCCGACGTTTCCAAGCGACGTCGCTTCGCTATATGGGCTCTTGAAAAGTTCCAAGAAGATCCGACGTTTTCGAGCCAAATTTTGTTCAGCGATGAGACCCATTTCTGGCTCAATGGGTATGTAAACAAGCAAAATTGCTGCATTTGGGACGAAGAGCAACCAGTAGAGGAGGTTCAAGAGCTGCGGTTTGGTGTGGTTTGTGGGCCGATGGAATCATCGGTCCATATTTCTTCAAAAATGATGCCGGTGAGAACGTAACCGTCAATGGCGACCTTTGTCGTGCCATGATAATCGAATATTTGATGCCTGAAATTGAAGCTCGTGATCTCGGCGACATTTGGTTTCAACAAGGATTTATTGAGAGAACTCTTCGGTGAGCAGATAATTTCATGTTTTGGGCCGGTCGATTGGCCACCAAGATCGTGTGATATCACACCGTCAGAATTTTTTTCTGTGGGGATATGTAAAGTCTAAAGTTTATGCGGACAAACCCGCCTCGATTCAGGCCTTGGAGCAAAACATCAGGCGTGTCATTCGCCAGTTACCAGTCGAAATGCTCGAACGAGTCATCGAAAATTGGGCTTAAGGGATGTACCATCTGAGACGTAGCCGCGGCCAACATTTGATAGACATAATCTTCAAAAAATAAATGCCAAAGAATGTTCTTTCAATTGATAATTAACAATTCCCATTCAATTTGAATTTTGTGTGTTTTTTCTTTAACCCTACGGTCAATAACCAGGTACCCGGGTACTTTTTTCAACTTTTAAATGCTCTCATTTCTGTAATAATAAAGATAGGGTAATGAAGCTCAGGATCGTCGCGATTAAGGTGTTTATATATATTATTGTTACCCATTGAACAGGGATTAACCGGCTCAAGACCTCTTGCTTCTATATTTAAATAAAAGACAAGTTTTTAACAAAATGGCAAAGTGACATTGATTTTCGTGGCTGCACACTACTTTTATCATGATTTCGGGTCCGTGACAACCCTCTTCAGAAAGCTTTGCTGCAATTGTTGAAAGTAAAACCGAACTCTATAAGGCCAGACTCTACCCAAACGAATGAGAACTACTGTTGTAAACCCTACTTTTAAAATTTTCTTCACACAATTGCCCACGAAAATACAACTCACTCTTGCCATCTCTAAAGAGACTCCACATCGAGAGCCATCAATAGATTTCTTTTACAATGTGTGTTTTTTTTTCTTTAAAAAAGTAGGGAACCTCGAAATGGATCACGCGTTACTTATAAAATATGTATATTTTATTAAGCATCGTGAAATACTATTAGTGTTTAGTCCTTTCACCCGTCCGTCAGTCTATTTGTTAAAAGCTGGATTGAGATCCAGGAAAAGAAGCTAATGTCCTTTAACTTACCCAATATATTTCTTCTAGTTGTATATCAGTTTGTGTTCAAAATATACGAAAATCGGGCCTAAAGAGGACAATTTCTTCTTTGAGGGACTATAAAGACTCAGAACCTATTTTTCGACATTCCACTTTATTATTAAATACGAGTAATTGGCTTTGATGGAAGTCGTAGACATCAACGCGTTAAACGATTAATTAATAAGTGTTGCCATTGTAGCCTGGAGCCTTAGGGGCCCCAGGGACAAACCCTAATGTTCGGGGACATGTAAGTATCAAGGAACAGACTTTTTAATAAAGGTTGGTTATTTAGACGTGTGGTTTTCAATTTTCACACATTTTTCGAAGTTTGTCTTTTTACAGCTGTCACTTGATTTATGCCCAGTTTGGTTTGTCATTACAAAATAAATAGACCTACTCCGGAACCACGTTTGCAAATCGACGTGAATGGGTCCAAAACGAGATGGGTTCTGATTTATACAAGAACATTTTGTTAAGAGATGAAGGTCTCTTTTGGTTGAATAGGTACATTAATAACCAAATTTGTCGCATTTGGAGTATTGAAAATCCACAAGCCATTGTTGGGACGTCGTTACATCTTCAAAAAGTCACTGTTTCCTGTGCTCTATGGGCATATTTCATAATAAAGCCGGCCATAATGGTACCTTCAATGGAAACGCTATAGAGTCACGAGTAATGACTTTGTCGTGTCTAAATTGGAGGATGTCGATATGGACGAAATTTGGCGCTACATGCCATACAGCCAACGAAACAATTAATTTATTGAAGACTACGTTTAGTGAGCGCATTATCTCGCGTCGTGGGCCTGTGGCATGGCATTCAAGATGATTTAATATCGCCGGACTATTTTTTTGTAGGGTTATGTAAAGTCGTTCGTCTGCGCTTGACGCGTTAAAAGTGAATATTTGGCGAATTTGTACATTTAATTGATCTAAAAGGTTGCAATAGTACTCTGAATTTATTGTTTTACCCTTTTGCAGGTAGTCAATCAATAAAATACCTTTGAAGTCCCATAAAACAGTTGCCATAACCTTACCAGCCGATTGAATTGTTTTTGCCTTCTTTGGGGCACTTCCTCCAGCTTCAGTCCATTGTTTGGATTGTTCTTTTGTCTCTGGAGTAAGGTGGTGGATCAATGTCTCATCAACAGTTATGAAACGACGCTTAAAATCCATTTTATTTCGCTGAAAACGAACCAAACAAGCTTGAGAAATGTTCATTCTTATGCGTTTTTGGTCGACTGTTAACAAGTCCGGCACCCATCTTGCAGAAAGCTTTTTCATCTGTAGTTCTTCATGCAAAATTAAATGGACTCGATCATTTGAGATGCCCATGATATTAGCTATTTCACGCACTTTTATTCGTCGATCATTTAATACCATATCATGCACTTTGGCTACAATTTCTGTTGTTCTTGCTGTTTTTGGACGTCCACTACGTGGTTCATCTTCAATGCTTGTACGACCACGTTTAAATTCAGCAACCCAATTTTTACCTGTTGCATATGAAGGAGCACTTTCACCTAACACATTCCACATATCATTATGAATTTCTTGTCCCGATAAACCTTTTTATGTAAATATTTAATGACACCACGCATTTCTAATTTTTCCATTGTAAAAAAATCCATCGTAAAAAAATCGCACCACGCATTTCTAATTTTTCCATCGTAAAAAAATCGCAGATGCGTCTCTTGTGAACACCTGTTTCTATATGATGGAGTTGCCAGATCGAAACAAAATTTAACATGTGTTCATAGCAGAGATGGAAGTTTCAAAAACACTTAACTTTTTTCTGTTTATACCGCGCTTTTTGTGCTAGGCTAAGAAGTTTCCGAACCGCCCTCTATAGAACTATTCTTATTGTAAACAACAATTAAAACAAATTAATACAGTTAAACAAAAACTACCTTAAGCTGTTTTCATTGCACCAGAGATTTGAATTGTTCTCACAATAAAGGGAGCAAGATATCTAAAAAACCCTTATCGTCTGCACCAGCAAACATTTCACCTAAAATTGTCGACTTATCTAATTTCTACCATTGCTGATTAATTTAAACATCGGATCTAATCATATTGTGAGCAAGTGTGTTTTGTTCTTATCAAATATCTGTAAATGTTCAAAAATAAAAAAGTAAAACAACATTCAAAAGTTCAGTTGAGCAACAATTATAAAATTACCATCGACTGCGACACAACAAGTACTTGGCGATTACAAAAGATTTATCGTGTGGTAAAATGTGACAGTGATTTTGAAATCTCGTGTTCAATGAATTTCTAAAAAACCCACAACAACAAAATGTAAAAATAACAATTGACTGGTTGGTGTATTGACATTATCATTGCATTTCAATCGACGACGATGACAACTCATGTGAACGAACGCACACGTATGCGAAACAATTTTCTTTCAATTTATCAATTTCTTTGCTGAGTTTGGGGAAGGCATAAACAATTTGTATAGACAAGTAGACAAATTAGGTCTGGGGCTTTTTGTTTGAAAATGTTATGACTGAAATCCGCGTGATTGGTAATTGACAATATACAAACAATTTGAAAGTCCCCCTAATATAAATATTAATATATCATTTATTTTGAGGGGTAGAGTTTTGTCTAACAGAAATTTGAATAATGCTTGCTTTTGTGAGTCATTGCCATTTGTCGAGTTTTGTTTTACGTGTTCGACAATTGTCTTGTTTTGCCCATTTTTCAATTTAATATTTATGGCAGACCTTAAAGTACAAATTTAATATTTTCTGAATGGGAATAACATAGAAACCTAGGATACATAACCTGGGAACCAGCAAGTGTACTTTTCGTATGTTTTATGTTCCTTTACGGGAAACCATTTTCCTAAAGTGCCGATTATGCCCACTGACAACCCCCATGAGCTTAAGACCTTAAGCCATCATCATGCAAAATTTTAGGATTATAGTGTTCAAAACCGACACTCAGTGTTTTATGTCCAAACCCAACAGTCGGTTTCTTACAAATGCCTTAAACCCGACAGGTCGGTTTACCCGTTTTATTGCTATCGGTTTTTTTTTTAAGTAGTTAGTGGGTGTGGTAGATGACCCATTAACCAGACGTTCTTAAAAAGCCCATTTTTTCAGCGGATGTACTCGTATGCTATTCGCATTGTCATTATGCAAAATAATTCGTCTTCTATTCTTGTTTTTCCTTTTACCTCCGAAAACTGTAGGCAAACCGATGGTTGTGATTCACTCAAGCCAATGTGGCCACATGGCCGTTTGTTCCGAAAACCCGCCATCATTTGCTTCCAAGTGCTTCTTCCACGTACAACTTTTGTTGGATTCGTCTGGTCTTTAAAGACTCAAACGGTCAGTTGCAGTGTTGTTTCAGGCTTATGTGCATAGATCCATGATTCGTCACCTGTGACGATGTTATGCACGTCATTTAAGCAAGCGCGTATGTACACTTTCAGCTTTCCCTCCTCCAATCGACACAAGAACTTTTTTGAACATTCGTCAAATTATGTGAGATCAAACGAGAACAAATATTTTTCAGGTAATTGTAATGCTAACGCCCAAAGATGCCTCAATCTCACGGTATACCACATGCTTTATCTTTTTATGCACAGAATCGATGGTTTCCATCAAAACGACATTAGTTGGACGACCATCACGAAATTTATTCTGTTGCGAACGGCGCACTGTGGCTGAAATTTTGATTTCGTTGGCCAAAAGAGTAATTTTTTTTCACCGATTTTAAAATTTGTACGCCTTTTTTGTAGCTTATATATCCAGATTAAGGTAGCCAACAAAATAAGGTTAAACTATTGCTAATTGTGGGCGTGGCATGCTGTCAAACTCAACTGTTCCTTTAATTTCCTTTAATATCAAAAATACTTGGTTACTACTCGCAAGCTATCATCGATAATGGCCTGCGATCTTTTTTATAATGTTGGTAAGATTATAGTCTTCAGTTGGTGTAAGTAGTCACACCTCTAGATTTTAATATTAGGGGCGTTATGAAATATTTACGAAACTACTACATTTTTCTCAAATTTAAATTTTAGTGGAATAGAACTTCTAGGGAACAAAAGGGAACAAGAAACGTGTACAACCCGAAGAAAGGTGAAAGTGTCTTCTTTAACCCTATATATACTTTTGTAACCGCGACGACCCGCGGGTAGAACACTTTTTTCATTTTAATGAAATTACTCTAAAAAAAAATTCATAAAGAGCCCTATAAGGAATTTAAAGAGCCCAATAAGTACTCGTTTACAATGGTGTATTTGCTTTAGGTATTTTATAGCTTATAATGAAATAATTAAATATAATACCTGCGAAAGGGTTTTATGGCTTTGTTTTGATCAGCAAAAAAATAACTCATGAAATTATCACAATAGGTTCTACAGTAGACATATGATCTCTTTCTAAATTTACCTGTTATCAAATTTTAGGGTCAACCAAATTCATAAACAATTTTATAAGTGTGTCAATAATCGCAACATTAAACCACTAAAGATAAAAAAGTGTGAATATCATGTATCTAAAAATCAATACAATTACGGATTCGATAAGTGTTTACTCAGTAATAAGTTAACCCTTTAAGTGTACGGACGTATATTCGCAAGTGATAAAACATAACAGACGCAAATAAAAATATTCAGAAAAATATGGAGAGCTTCAGTTTTAAAGAACTGGTCGAAGAGTATTTTAGAAACAAAAACCAGGAAGATGTTCTTAGTTACGTTAAAATAAAATTAAACTTTACTTCGTGTAGCACCGAAATACAAGAACAAATATCTAATTTCGTCAAAGCACAAAAAAACGCTACAAAGAAGTTAGCAACAGTAAACAAAAGTGTTATATAAAAAGTGCAAACTGGTTAGAAGGCCAACTTACTGCCGCGGCGTCCTATACTGAACTCTTGGAACTAGCGAGTTACAGTGATTTTTGATGGTGCATCAGCGAAAGCAAGTTCTTTGAGGCATTCTTGTCTCGATAATCCACGCCAAAAATCGTAAAAACATCATCGCATGAAAGTGTTGACGGGTTAATTCCAATTCGCGCTCAAATAACAAAACGTTGGGAGTGAAGTTATGCTAAAAAATGTTAAACTTTTCATTGGAAGTTCCAGTTTACATGTGGGCGCCGTGGTGTAATGGTGAGTGTGCACGATTATCATAGATATAGACCCAGGTTCAAATCTGGATAAGAATGCCAACTGCTGGTGTTCCACCTCGTTAATGCTGGCGACTTTACGAGTAAGAGATTT
This sequence comes from Hydrotaea diabolus, assembly GCA_963513945.1. Classification (NCBI taxonomy): domain Eukaryota; kingdom Metazoa; phylum Arthropoda; class Insecta; order Diptera; family Muscidae; genus Hydrotaea; species Hydrotaea diabolus. Next base: position 133,762,817 of record OY740717.1, on the reverse strand, counting down.
ATCTCTAAGCCATGTAAAAACTTCTCTGTAAAATGCATTAGACGTTTGGAGTCGACGTTAAACAGTACGTCCCCGTTTGTGGGTATTAGATTTGTGTAGTGCACAGTTCACTGGTTTCAGAGAAGTGTCCCCTTGTTTCTAATGGGATGTTGAGGAAATTAAGTTGAAGTATTACGAGGGTTGCTATATATATTTCTGGCCTAGGCAACACTAAGTGTTGCCTGGTGCAATCTGACATTTCCATTGGAAAGTTTGACATTTTTTAGCATAAACGTACTTAGAACGTTTTGACGTACGACTATCATTTGTGTTGTTTACAGTGACTTGAAAAATCAATTTGGCAAAATAAAGGAATTATTTTTTTCGTGCGATAATTTTTCACAACTTTCGACGTGGATTATCGCGATAAGAGTGCATCGATGAACTTAAATCTTTGTATGGCGTTGATGTACCATCCTATAGCACTGTGAAAAACTGGTTTAATGAATTCAATCGTGGCCGACGCTGGCTCAAAGACGAAGTCGTGAAGGTCGTCCAAAAACGGCCTTTGTGCCAGAGAACATTGATGCCGTGAGTGAACTGATAATGCAAGATCGTCATTTGACAAACCGAGAGATAGAGGCATTCTTGGGTACTTCTTCCACCATCATACATTCGATATGGCATGAACACCTGGCCGTAAAAAAGGTTTGTTCTCGTTGGATCCCGCACAACTCGACAATCGCTCAAATTGGTGCAAAGAAATTTTGAAAAAAATACGATCGCGGTGCTTCAAAAGATGTTTATAAGATCGTCACAGGTGACGAATCATGGATCTATGCGTATGAGCCCGAAACAAAACAGCAATCGACCGTGTGGGTCTTCGTAGGCGAGCCAAATCTAAAGAAAGTTGTTCGTGGAAGAAGCACTTCGAAGCAAATGGTCGCCTGTTTCTTCGGCGAAATTGGTCATGTGGTGACTGTTTCGCTTGAGCAACATAGCAGGGCAATTTTGAGTGGTACAACACACTTTGTTTGCCTGAAGTCTTCGGAGAAATTCGTAAAACGAATAAGAGAAGACGAATCTTTGTGCACCATGACAATGCGAGCTCTCACACATCGGCTCAAACCAGTGCCTTTATGGCCGGCCAAAACGTCGAATTGATGGGTCATCCGCCGTACAGCCCTGACTTGGCACCCAATGACTTCTTTTTATTCATGCACATCAAGAAATAAATGTGTGGTCAACGATTTTCGTCGTCAAAAGAAGTTGTTAAAGCGTTCAAAACCCATGTTTTGGAGGTGTTTCAATCGGAGTGGAAAAAGTGCTTCGACAATTGGCAAAAGTGTATAAATCATGCTGGAGAATACTTTGAAAAACAATAATACCATTTTTAATGATAAATATTCGCATTACGCTCAAAAACTCGCACACTTTTTGCATCTTTGGTTTTTAACGAAAGCCCAATCATCGCCAAAGACTGCTGAAAATGATCCTGGGCGGATTTTCTGTACAGCTGTACAGTCTTTCTGGCAACAAAGCCAAAACATTCCACCAATTTTTAAGTCGATTCTAAAAAAAGGACACAGCAAAAGGTCTCAAACCAAAATCAAAACTGTTATGACCTAATAATAATAGTTAACAACTTTTCTTACGAGGCCAGTTTTGCTTTGCCTGACAGACTCTACGTTCGAAAACCTGGCTCATTTTAACTTAGACATATGGGTGCCTATTACAAGAACGTTTTCTCGCAAATTTGAATGAGACAGTTTTAAAATCAAGGTTAATTTAAAAGTCGTTTAAGGGGTTCTGTTTCCATCTGGCTCTTCGGTGGAAGGTAGATAAAGAGGGCACGCCTGACCCTAGCTTTTTTACTAGTTTATTTAAAATAAAAACCAACCCTCTAGTCGTAACAAAAGATTTCATTGCATTCAGAGTCTACACGCAGAGAAAAGATATGGTTACTATATGGTCACGGCAACAATAGTATGTTCTCAGCAGTAAAAGTATGGTCGTCGCAACCATAGTATTGTTTTTTGAATTTCATTTTGCGGCAATATTAATATTGCGGCAATATTAATATTGTTGAAATGTAACAAAAGTATTGTTGCCAAATTTAAAAATGAAAATATGGTTGTAGCAACAATATAAATATGGTTGGTGGGACAAAAGTATTGTTTTCATGAGTTTTATGTTAACAATAACATGATTACGGCAATCATACCGGCAAAACCTTATTTTTTTAATTTGACAATGTTATTTTTACGTTTCTTACGCAATGATAGCAATAAAAATTAAGTTTGTTCAAAAAAACTACGGATTAGTATAACTAAAATATTTTTAATAAATGAATTTTTTTACTGTTAAATAAATCACTCCTATTGTTACAAAACTTACTTAATAAAATACTTTATTGTTGAATAACAACTTATTCCAGTCTTTACAAACAATTTTGGGGATCATAGTATGGTTGTGCGTAAGTCATACTATGGTTGTACGTTAAACATACTATGGTTATGAGGATCATTATATGGTTGTGGGGATCATAGTATGGTTGAAAGTGAATAATAATATGGTTGTGGGGATCATAGTATGGTTGTGTGTGAATGATTATATTGTTGTGAGGACCATAATATTATTATTTGGATCATAGTATGGTTGTGTGTAAAACATACTATTGTTGTGATGATCATAATATTGTTGTGCCACAACCATATAACCAACAATAGTATGGTGCTCTTCGAATATTGTTACCCCAACCATACTTTTTTTCTGCGTGTAGAACTGGGAAAATATTTTTTTTTTATTTTTTGGCAAAAGCTAAAACCGGAATGTTAGTTAATGTCGGCTTTGTACTTTTAAAAACCTCGCCGACTAAAAATACGGTTTTGAAAAAAAAAAATCCAAAATGCCGGTATTCTTTAAACCCCCGTTTTTTTGGACACTATATTGAATAACCTAGTTGGATCCGTTTGACCGCTATCGTGGTTTGAACATCCACACATACGGACGGGCACATATGGCTTGCCTTCCCTTCCATTTTATTCTTTAAAGGGAATCACAATGGGCCAACTCATAGGCTCCAACTAAAACTCGCTTTCAGAAGCGGGCAAATTATCTATCCTAAGATTTCCTTGTGTGTGCGCCTGTCAAGAAGCCGGAAGTGTAGATTTCCAAATTCTCCAATTTTCATGGTTAAAAAATTTCACTCAAACCATTCGCAGACGTGCAGATTACAACTTATTTTACAACATTTTTTAAGGCTGACGTTGGCGTACGTACTTTGCTTCCATGTCATCACCATGTCAAAGTAATTTAAAACGCCTTCTAATTATAAGTAGAGTTTGTCCTACATGCAACATTACTTGGCAATTAGAGTTTTTACTGGATGCCGAATAAATTTTAATATTTTCCAGCGTTTGGAGCACACAAAATTTCAAATAAAATTTGAGATTCTGTCACATATGGCGCAATCTAATGTAAATTCCCATTTACGCTGTCAGCTCAAGTTAAAAGTAATCACGTAGCGTTATTTGACAAAACATCACAAACTTTAACATTTGTGTTTAATTAAGTTGGCAGAAAGTAATATTCGACTGACAGCGCCAAGGGTTGAGAGAGACAGAGACATGGCGAAAAAGTTAAAAAGTTTTAATGCACACGATAAATTAGCTAAAACACGTACTCGTATAACATAATTTGAAAGTTTTTCATAATTTGTGAACGAAAATTACGGCGAAGATAAGTAAGGCATAAGTTAATTGTGGTGTGTGTTAAAATATAGAAGATTGGCTGACATTTTAAAGGAGGTATGCCTATAATGGTTAGTTTAATAAATGAGAAATTGAATTTTAGAAAGTTTAGCGTACTACGGTTCGGAAAGTTCTTAGCCTATCAATGAAAGAGAATAGTTAGTTTTTCAAAAATATTTTTATTTTTCAATATAATCTCCTGAAACTTCAATACACTTAGTCCAACGCTTATCTAGCAATTCTATCCCTTGATTAAAATAGTTTTCCTCAAGGTCTTCAAAATAGTGGTTTACAACTGTAATTGCATCTTCATTTGAGGTAAAACGCTCTGGGAGCTAAATCAGGAGAATAAGGTGGGTGGTCAAGCAACTCGTACTTTAATTCGTTGATTTTAGCCATTGTTAAAACACTCTGTGCGCTGGTGCGTTGTCTTGATGAAAAATTATTTTTTTGTGTTGTAAGCCAGGACCTTTTTTTCGAATTTGTACATTTATTTGGTCTAAAAGGTTGCAATAGTACTCTGAATTTATTGTTTACCCTTTTGCAGATAGTCAATCAATAAAATACCTTTGAAGTCCCAAAAAACCGTTGCCATAACCTTACCAGCCGATTGAATTGTTTTTGCCTTCTTTGGGGCACTTGCTCCAGCTTCAGTCCATTGTTTGGATTGTTCTTTTGTCTCTGGAGTAAAGTGGTGGATCAATGTCTCATCAACAGTTATGAAACGACGCTTAAAATCCATTTTATTTCGCTGGAAACGATCCAAACAAGCTTGAGAAATTTTCATTCTTATGCGTTTTTGGTCGACTGTTAACAAGTGCGGCACCCATCTTGCAGAAAGCTTTTTCATCTGTAGTTCTTCATGCAAAATTAAATGGACTCGATCATTTGAGATGCCCATGATATTAGCTATTTCACGCACTTTTATTCGTCGATCATTTAATACCATATCATGCACTTTGGCTGCAATTTCTGTTGTTGTTGCTGTTTTTCGAAGTCCACTACGTGGTTCATCTTCAATGCTTGTACGACCACGTTTAAATTCAGCAACCCAAGTTTTTACTGTTGCATATGAAGGAGCACTTTCACCTAACACATTCACCATATCATAATGAATTTCTTGTCCCGATAAACCTTTTTTATGTAAATATTTAATGACACCACGCATTTCTAATTTTTCCATTGTAAAAAAATCGCGGATGCGTCTTTTGTGAACACCTGTTTCTATATGAAGGAGTTGCCATGTGTTCATAGTAGAGATGGAAGTTTCCAAAACACTTAACTTTTTTCTGTTTATACCGCGCTTTTTGTGCTAGGCTAAGAAGTTTCCGAACCGCCTATTTAAGTCGACTACGTGCATTAGACGTTCTAACTAACAGCCTGACCCAAGATGTCGAACGATTTTCTTTCTGTTAATTAAACGACAAGCAGCTGAATTAGAACCCACCGACCTACTTCCCTTCGGACGACAATTCATACGATAATGTAAACAAACGATAATGTAACACTTTTCATAAAAAATTGAGACCAACTAACTTATTTCGCTGCCTTCTGTGAGAACACAAATGTCAAAATCGGTCACTTGTGTTTTGTCTTTCGTTTGATAACAGAAAAACATAAAAGCACATATGCGACAGCGCATAGAGAAAGGGATGTAAGGGTAAAAAAATCAATTTTCATTTTTTTTCTTTTTTTTGATGTGGACAACATCTGAGCATCGAATGAGACCGATCCCATGCCCCAAAAGTGTTCCCTCCCAGAGATATGCGCGTTTTATGAAAGTGAAGTCGACGATTCTAAGCGCAAATAGAAAGGGACCTAATCTTTAAAATGGCTCTTCTGAACAAAACTGTTTTTTAACCTTAGGTCCCTTTCTATTTTGGGCGTCACATATGTAACCAAAAAGAAATTAAATAAAGGAAATGCCATAGAAATGTTATTTTTTATTTCATTGCATTCCGTTTCTGCACATTTTTTTTATTTTTAATTCATTATTTTAATTTTGAAAAAAAATCATCCCAAAAATATTGTTTGTTTACATTTCTTTTTTTTTCAGTTGCTTCTGTCAATATATTTGAGTTTCAGGCTATTGCCTCTTTTGTATAGATTTAATACGAGGCGGTTCGGAAACTTCTTAGCCTAGCACAAAAATCGCGGTATAAACAGAAAAAAGTTAAGTGTTTTGGAAACTTCCATCTCTGTGAACACATGTTAAATTTTGTTTCGATCTGGCAACTCCTTCATATAGAAACAGGTGTTCACAAAAGACGCATCCGCAATTTTTTTTACAAAATTAGAAATGCGTGGTGTCATTAAATATTTGCATAAAAATGGTTTATCGGGACAAGAAATTCATAATGATATGGTGAATGTGTTAGGTGAAGGTGCTCCTTCATATGCAACAGTAAAAAATTGGGTTCCTGAATTTAATCGTGGTCGTACAAGCATTGAAGATGAACCACGTAGTGGACGTCCAAAAACAGCAACAACAACAGAAATTGTAGCCAAAGTGCATGATATGGTATTAAATGATCGACGAATAAAAGTGCGTGAAATAGCTAATATCATGGGCATCTCAAATGATCGAGTCCATTTAATTTTGCATGAAGAACTACAGATGAAAAAGCTTTCTGCAAGATGGGTGCCGCACTTGTTAACAGTCGACCAAAAACGCATAAGAATGAACATTTCTCAAGCTTGTTTGGATCGTTTTCAGCGAAATATAATGGATTTTAAGCGTCGTTGCATAACTGTTGATGAGACATGGATCCACCACTATACTCCAGAGACAAAAGAACAATCCAAGCAATGAACTAAAGCTGGAGAAAGTGCCCCAAAGAAGTCAAAAACAATTCAATCGGCTGGTAAGGTTGTGGCAACGGTTTTTTGGGACTTCAAAGGTATTTTATTGATTGACTATCTGCAAAAGGGTAAAACAATAAATTCAGAGTACTATTGCAACCTTTTAGATCAATTAAATGTACAAATTCGAGAAAAACGTCCGGGCTTACAACACAAAAAAATAATTTTTCATCAAGACAACGCACCAGCGCACAAGAGTGTTTTAACAATGGCTAAAATCAACGAATTAAAGTACGAGTTGCTTGACCACCCACCTTATTCTCCTGATTTAGCTCCCAATGACTTTTACCTGTTCCCAAATCTAAAAAAATTCCTTGCTGGCAAGCGTTTTACCTCAAATGAAGATGCAATTACAGTTGTAAACCACTATTTTGAAGACCTTGAGGAAAACTATTTTAAGCGTTGGACTAAGTGTATTGAAGTTTCAGGAGATTATATTGAAATAAAAAAATATTTTTGAAAAACTAACTATTCTCTTTCATTGATAGGCTAAGAACTTTCCGAACCGCCCTCGTACACACACAAGACGAGAGTTTCCTTAAAATTACGTAAAAATCACCCTGACTTATAATTAAATAATCCATTAAGTGTTTTGAATCTTATATTCCCAATTTTTTTGCATTGACAAATACGTTAAAAAGTCTTTCAACTATCTGTAACGACGTGTGTCCACTTATGCTGGTGCAGACTGAGCCAGGCTCAAGGTCGTTACAAACTATTTATTTTAGACTGAGAAAGAGAGAGATGTGGTATATAACTATAATCCTTTATTTAATCAATTATTTCTGACATAAACACTACAAACTATTGGACGAATAGGTGACCACGCGATGACGGCTGAGAGAAAGGAAAGACCAATCAGCCTCTCAGGGATTTTGGCTCTATGGGGAGCGACGGCTTTACTGGAGAACGGCGGCGGCGTCTCTGGAGAACGACGGCGACGTCACTGTAGATCGGAGTCCCTGTGGATCGGCGGCGTCACTGGAGAACGGCGGCGGCGTCACTGGATAACGGCTTAGGCGTCACTGGGGAACGACGGCGTCACTGGATAATCGCGGCGGCTTCACTGGAGTACGACGGCGTAAGGTGGCGGCGCTAACACTAACCCACGGGCCGAAAAGATGGACTGGGCAGACCAAACAGTCTGCTTTCGAAGCCCTTAAGTTATGAACGCGTTTGCTTCTGTGGCAGCGGGGATGTGACGTTAGAGATCGGGAAGGCCAAGTTATATCTATTCCATCCAGCAGCGCCCACAACAAACAACTTTACTACAGTAGGGGAAGTAGAGATGGGAAAGGCCAGCCTATCTCTACCCCTCTCAACCTATACGAGTACTTCTACAAGGAGAATTTCCAAAGAGAAGAGGGAAGACCAGACTTTCTCTTGTTAAAACCCTTGCGCATGCACAAACTACCTCTAGCTACTGTCACTCTTACCTGTCGCCGTCCAATGACCAACTGTCCCGAACTCCTTTATTCCTTTATTCCTTTTTTTGTGTGAGGAAACGTTCCTTTATTCCTTTATTGAATTTTACTATCCTTAATACAAAATAAAATAAGCTTATAGCTAACAAATTATCAGTAATACTATCTTATATCCAGCATACGTTAAGTATTTTTCTAGAACTACATATACATCGATTCAAAAATGTTGTACGTATACATACATGTCACTCTTACAATAACTTTAATTAACTAGAAGTTCCCCAAAAAGTATATAAAAGGGGATTGCTCAAACGTTCTTAAAATTGACACTTAAAACACTACTTAACAATAACACTTAGACTAAATATATACAAGACCCGTTCTAGTCACTGTTATTGGTCTGTGATGTAGACTAAATTGTCCAAATCATATGTACCATATCTCCTGTGATAAAATAAAAGATTATCCTCCATGTAGAGGAGTCCCTCTCTTTCTAAAGTAGGAAGAGCGGCTGGGGGCAACCAGTTATCCTCAAGTAGCTTCCTTAGGCTGAAATCCAGCCTTGAAGCTCTCCTAACTAGTCCGTTATCTAGAGAGGCTGCCCTCTCAAGATACTTTAATGTACCCTTCATGAGGAATACGTCAATCCGATCAAACTCCGCGGAGTCATATATGGTCCTACACGCAGAAAAAAAGTATGGTTGTGGTGACAATATTCGAAGAGGATCATACTATTGTTGGCTATATGGTTGTGCCACAACAATATTATGATCCTCACAACAATAGTATTATTCACACATAACCATACTATGATCCCCACAACCATAGTATGATTCACACTCAACCATACTATGATCTCCACAACCATACTATGATCATCACAACAATAGTATGATTCACACTCAACCATACTATTATCTTCACAACCATATTATGATCCTCACAACCATAGTATGTTTCTCATACAACCATAGTATGATCCTCACAACCATAGTATAATTCGCACGCAACCATACTATGATCCCCACAACCATAGTATGATTCACACTCAGCCATACTATGATTCACACTCAACCATACTATGATCCCCAAAATTATTTATTAGGATTGGGTAATGTTGTTATTCAAAAATAGAGATTTTTTTCAAGCAAGTTATTATAAATTGCATTACTATTAGATCATAGCCAATTTTGAGGCCACGTTTTTATTGAACATTTCATTCAAGAAACCAAATATATATTCCAACGGTCAAAAATACTTTTAGTTGCCAGCAGAGGTGAATGCTACTTCACCATCCGTAGACACCAAGTAACGAATGTGATTAAACCATGATCAATGGCTATATACTTAAGTGCAGGCAGATTTTAAATAAACGAGAACCAGTCGGTATTAGAGTATTTCACCGAACAAAGTAAACACAATAAAAATCCCTCGAACTACATTCCGATTGATATTTTTTTTAATGAACAGCAACCATTCACTGTATCGTGTGTATGTGTTTTTTTTTGTGTATCAAAAAAAACATACGCACACACATACATGTATGCTCTACAAAACCTGTTTTGTTATGTTCATAGACACAACCATACTGTATGATTGCCGTAATCATATTTTTGTTAACGTAAATTTTAAACAACAATACTTTTGTTGCACTAACCATGTTTATATGGTTGCTACAACCATATTTTCATTTCTAAATTTGGCAATAATACTATTGTTACATTTCAACAATAGCAATATTGTCGCAATCATACTATTGTCAAAATGAAATTCAAAAAACAATACTATGGTTGCGACGATCATGCTTTTATTGGAGAGAACATATTATTGTTGCGGTGACCATAGTGTAACCATATATTTTCTCTGCGTGTACAAGATGGTCTTCTTATAGTGCCGTCTTCAGCAACAGTTGCCCGCAGTCCCAGACAGGAAGCCAGGATGCGTCGCTCCCAGGCCTCTCCTCTTCAGGAGAGTAAGGTAAGAAAAATAAATTTTCTTTACCTTAACTAAAATATAATCAACATGCTTGTTGAATCTAAAATTCTGCTGGAATATAACACAAGGTATTTGATCTGATCAGAAGTACTGATAATGTCATTACCTATCCTCACTACAGGTTCATAAGCCCTGGCATTGGGATAGAGAGTCTGTCTCTTACCCTTAAAAATAATGCTGTCGCATTTCGCTGTGTTCAGCCGTAATTTCCATTTTTGGAAAAATTCGGAGAGTTCAGACAGATACTCATTGAGTCTTTCATTCATGGTCCTTGCAACAGGACCAGAACAAGCCACATGTCCCGAACTCGTCCACCCACGCTCTTTTATACCCTTTTGAGTTTCACACACACACTACAATACCTTCAAATTTCCGCCTTACCGTTTTGGTATGTCAATGTTGGCTGCACTGCGATCATATGATTCACGTTCAAGGCCCGAATTTCCGTTAAATTTGAGTTTGAATTTCTGGGGCCTGTTTACACGCTCCCACTACTACATGTTTCATATGTATATATATTTTTTTATAATACTCAATTTTTAATTCAATTTCTTTGTATATTAATTCGTAAAATACTAAATAAATTCTTAAAGATAGACCGAATGAGATCCAAACACACAAAAATATAATAAAAATGGAATAATATAATAAAATAATAGAATAATAGTTTATCCCATGTTGACAAAAACGAGGGAATCGACTTTTGTCGTTACATATCTTTTTATTCATTCATTTATCCCATATGGGCCCACATATAGGAAAAGAAAATCTTCTTGATAAATTGACGCTTTTTGCTGAAAGCTTAGTTAAAGTATGGCGCCCATCTAGGCAAATTTGACAAAAATTCAAAATGTTTGTTCTAGCGACAACTTTATTCACTCGCGATTATGGATGGCAACCAAAGTTAAGTGACGTTGCCAGTTGCCAAATTTGCATTACGGATGGCAACTGCGACCGACAGTTGTCAATTTCAGTTGCTAAAAAGGGGATTATTCTGGTTGCCGTGTAATTTTTCAAATTGGTGTGTAATTTTTTAAAGAAATAAAAAGTAAAATTAAGATGTAATTAACATTTATATTTAATTATTCATAAATTCAATATTACATATTTTTGCTGGTATTTGTAGGCTTCATGATGGTTAAAATTACCACAAAGCAACAATTTGAAATCCTGGTAGAGACAATGGAATCTAACCCAAACCTAGCTCGCGGTGTACGGGTTTTTGGTGAAACCAAAGCCACTACGGATGAAGTGTGGAAAGCAGAGAGTGTGGATTCATTTTAAGGCAGAATTAAAAAAGAAACTGGCAGAAAATAAAGGAAACCTCAGCACCATAGGTGGTGGATAAAGGCAAGAAGTGCTAAATTTTACATAGCTTTTGCTCTATTAATTGGACAACTTCGCTCAAAACCACGGACAAAGTGGGTTGAGCCACGCCGAGGTTGTAGTCATGCCATGGGACTTCCGAAAACTTCCCTCCGCAAAAAACCTCAAAGCAGCACACACTTTTAAGAGTGGAGGTATTGCTGTCGACCGGTAGCTTTTTTTAAAGCAATTTTTTAATTCTGTCACTAAATGGACAACGGCATCTTTTGGAAGTCGGAAATACGCCTTAAAGCTAAGACGAACAATTGATTATTGAAAAATTGTCAAGATAGAAACATCTACGTACTCACAGTACAGAGGTAATTCTAAGGGATTACTCGTAGAGCTATCTCTTAAATTCCTCCTAATAGATGCCATGTCCTGGGCATTTTCTTCTTCATCAAAAAAAGTTCCACTGAACTAATCATTAAAAATAAATTTTTTATTGGTAAAATTTACTTTTTTGAGTTGAATCGTTTGTTTTGTTTACAAAAATTCAAGTTGCCGAAGTGTAAAAACACTAATTGACGGCAACTGACAAAAGTTGCTATACCTAATACTTATTTTTATTTCAGTTGCGTTGCCAATTGACAACGCAACTGGAGTTTGTTGCCATCCATAATCGACCCATAAGTCAAAAGATAGTGAGCTTCGTTTTGAAACGGAAGTGAGTGACTGACTTTCGTTCGACTAGACTTTCGTTCGAGATCGAGAGTCAGGCAGTTAATCTTAATCCTTGTTTAAGGGGGGTAAACAATTCTGTCCGGCCCACCTTACGCCCCTTCTAAATAGTTTTCTCAAATTGTTAAACATTTTTCTTTGGCTTTTTAAACTACAAATCATCTCGCTCCGTCATTAAGTCAAATTTAGCTTTAATTCCTAAAGGGCGTTTTGTATATACTTATGCTCGTACTGTGCAAAACAATTATTATTAATCATACGTTCTTGCGATGGCAGATGAAGTTTTAACTTCATTTGCAAAAAACAAACTGAATGAAGCACAGGCAGACAAGAGCGGGTATGAATGGCAGGGCGCAATAACTAAAAAATAAATAATGATTTCTGTAAACTGTGCTTCTGTTGATTTATCATTGATTATGCAAAAATGTTGAAATTCCTTTCTTTTCACCCTCAGTGCTGTCGCCACCAAACTCTGCGAGTGTTCGGGCGGCCACGTCCTCTAATGTTCATATAAAAATAAACATTTAACTTCAGTTTTTCATCCTTTTTCCGTTTCCGGGCATAATTTTCGACTCCCGAAATGTTGAAGTCAGGGATCATTTGTCATTCGCTTGGATGGTGCAGCAAACATAAGTGTTTCAATGCTCTAGCATAGAAAGTTCACATTAACACATTCGCACACATAGACACCCATACAACACGCACACATAGATACATTCATAGAAACCAAGGAAACTAAAATAGAAAAAAATAGAATACTTCAATACTTTTGTAAGGGGTTTAACATCATTTATCACCAAAAATAGTAAGTACTGGCAGTGGTGAATGCAGTCGTTTTGTCGTTATACACCCAGAGAAATTAGATTCTCCTCAGCATAGGCAAGTGTACATTAAACAAGTGAAAAATTCCTAGGTTTAACCGGGCCAAAGTTTTATGTATTGCGTTCCATTATGTCATTGACGGTAATGGGGGATATGTTTGTTCGACAGCACTAACTTTTCGTGGCCATGTACCATTGGCCCATGTGATAAGGCCTCAAAATTGATGCGAAAATTGTGGGATGTTGGTGCTTGCACGTACTATCCATGTGTTCCATTGCTGCAACAGAATTTTTGTTGGGTTCACGGCAGTTTCCAGTAAAGGCAATTGACCCTATCGGTTGAGAAGACAAAGTATCGGTAACTCTAACCAGTTAAGGTGATTATTGGAATTGAATTTGTACATGTATTGGTTGTTGTTACAAATGCTTGATTAGAAGTACTCTGTGAATTCGGTTGTCATAACCAGGAACATTTGTGAACTGGAGCAACGGATGGTCACATTTTATGAATTTGTAGCTTAGTACGTTGCGCTAACACTAACTTTTTCTTTGAGTGTATAGCAGAAAACTACGATTTCATAGAATGTGTGTGTGTACTTGTATTCATATATTATTTTTTATAAATCGCAGTGAGAGAGACGAAAACAAAAAACCGACAAACAAACAGTGTGGATTCATAAGCGTTAAGCTTTTATGGCAAAACGTTGATATGCGTTAAGCTCTAAACAAAAACAGAAAAAAAAGAAAAACGCTCAACTACACAAGCAAACACATCCACGCAAACACACACATATCCTTACAAAAAGTGGATCTTCATTTAGCTGCGAGTGTTGGTTTGCGCCCGCGTATGTGTGAGTGTCTATCTGTGCGTGTGTGTAAGTCTATAGTTTAGATTGATGGTTTATGAGGTCAAAGAGGTTATAAACCACACAAACCAAGGATATGCTATCATTTCAAACCAACAAACAGCTACGTACTCATACATACATATGTAGAGTGAAGAACCGAGCTAACACTCGCTATGACTCTCATTCATCCTTAATTGATCCGAAATTCCATTCAGTATTTAAACCTAACCATTATTTTCGAACAAGGAAAAGGACAGACAAGAGAGGCTGGTCAGGGCTGGCTATCGTTGTTACGTCCATGTACGTATTTAAAACTAAACAATTTGTAAATGTTGACGATGTCCTTGTACATTGCATTGCAATGGGGTGTCCCGAAAAACAAAACTTATACAAAAAAGACAGAATCTGCCTGAAAAAGAGTCCTTATTATTTTAAGGGGAAGTACCAAAACTACATACAGAGAAGCAATTCATTGTCACAACTGAATTTTTTGCCAACTGAATGATTGAGGATGCATTTACTATCAAGTTTCGATTAGGGAAACCGAATGTTAGTTAATGCACTGAAATATTTAGTAAATGGAACTAAATATATCGGCTAAAGTGACAAAGTAGATACCTATTAATGATACTCGTATTTGATTTTCAGTTTTCAATAAATAATGTTATCAGACTATGAAGCTCCAATTAGTGTTTCGAAAGTCCAATTAAAAAAAATAGTAAAAGCAAGAAACAATTTTCATTATCCAATCAAGGGATACATTGATATACTTTTTCGAGTCCACTTAGTTGTCGGAGGAAGATGTATCTTAATTTCCATTCCGACGATATGAGTTTCAGGAAAACCTTGAAATTTTGCCTTACTATTTTTTTATTTATGGTTTTTATAATGGGTGATCCAAGTAGAGATACATTTTGTGACAGATCACGTGTGAGCCGTGTCATGCTGTCATGCTATTTCTGTTTAGTATTGTTTGGCATTTCATCATTGAAAGACTTACGCCTGAACAACGTTTACAAATCGTTCAACGTTATTACGAAAATTCACGTTCTGTGACGAATGTGTTTCGTGCACTTCGTTCAACTTATGGTCAATATAATCGGGCTTCTATAGCGTACTATTCGCAACACCATCACCCATCTTGAGACCCAGCATTCATTATTAGATAATATTCGACCGAATAGACCACGTCCAGCACGCAGTGAAGAAAATGTAGCGGCCGTAGCTGAGAGTGTACACCATGACCGTGGAGAGTCGATTCGGCGCCGTTCGCAGCAACTCGGACTGACGTATGGAACGACATGGCGCATTTTACGTCGAGATCTTAAATTGAAAGCGTACAAATTACAGCGGCCCATTTCTGGCTCAATGGGTATGTCAACAAGCAAAATTGCCGCATTTGGGACAAAGAGCAACCAGAAGAAAGGTTCAAGAGCTGCCACTTCATCCAGAAAAAACAACGGTTTGGTGTAATTTGTGGGCCGGCTCGCTAAATAGAGAGAAGTTTCCTGTTTGTTCCTTACTAGGTTTGCGATTTATATATCGGTTCCTGACAATACTAGTTTTCCCAAATGCAAACTGGAACTTCTATTGGAAACTTTCACATTTTTTAGCATAACTTGACTCAGATCGATTTGTCATTTGAGGGCGAATTGTTTTATTTACCGTGTGTTGAAAAATTCATCTCAGTCAAATAATGGAATTATCCCGTGAACATTTTCGTGCGAAAGATTTTTACGATTTTCGGCGTGGGTTATCGAGACAAGAATGTTTAAATCTACTTGTTTTGACTTTTGGAGATGAAGCACCATCAAAATCCACTGTTAATCGCTGGCACCAAGAGTTCAGACTCGGACGCGGTTCGCTCCAGGATGAATTTCGCAAAGGACGTCCAACTTCGGTCGCTTTGCCAAAAACCATCGATTCTGTGCGTGAACTGATTAAGCAAGACCGACATATGTGATTGCGCATAGAGAAAGGGACCTAAGGGTAAAAAAAAATCAATTTTCATTTTTTTTTTGATGTGGACAACATCTGAGCATCAAATGAGACCGATCCCATGCCCCAAAAGTGGTCCCTCCCAGAGATATGATGGTACACCAAAGATACACGTATTTAAATCTTTAAAATGGCTCTCCTGAACAAAACTGGTTTATACCCTCAGGTCCCTTTCTATTTTGCGCGTCATATATGATCCTTGGGCGTTAGTATGAGAAGCATCAATAAGATATTGCATGTTCAGTTGGCCGTGAAAAAAATTTGTTCCCGTTGGATTCCACTTAATTTGACGAATGTTCCAAAAAGGCTTGTATGGATTGGTGCAAAGGGATGTTGAAACAGTATAACTGCGGTAGCTCAAAGGCAGTGTATAATATTGTCACAGGTAACGAATCATGGATCTATGCATATGAACCCGAAACAAAACAGCAATCGAACATATTTCGAGACGAGCCAAATCCAATAAAAGATGTTCGTGGAAGCAAATGATTGCGTTTTTTTTAGGAATAACCAGCCATATTGCCACAGTGACTTTAGTGGAACGTAGGACGGTCAATTCTGAGTGTTATACCAGCATCTGTTTGCCAACAGTGTTCGAAGAAATGAGGAAAGATAATAAGAGAAGGCGAATCATTTTACATCACGACAATGCGAGCTCTCACACATCAGCTGAAACGATGAGCTATTTGACCACTCCAGATGTCAAATTGATGGGGCCATCCACCGTACAGCCCTGATTTGGCACCCAACGACTTCTTCTTATTTCCTAGCATCAAGAAAAAAATGAATGGTCAACGTTTTTCATCCCCCGAAGCAGCGGTTGAAGCGTTCAAAAATCATGTTTTGGTGGTGTTTCAATCGGAGTGGAAAACGTGCTTCGAAGATTGGTTCGAAAAAGGTGTATTGATCTTAAAGGAGAATATTTTGAAAAACCATAAAACTATTTCCAATGATAAATTATTGTGTTTTTATTGTCGGACCCAAAATATAAATAAGTATAAATAAAATATAAATAGCGACCCTCGTAGAATCGTGGTGTGGCTGGACCTCAATCGGAAGACATCGTAAAATTCCTCCGATATGCCTCCCTACTCTTTATGAGTAATAGTTATCAGCACTAAGTCATGGGACCACGTGCTCACGTGAATCCATTCATTCGTTTAGTTTAGTAAATATTTTCTTTTAATAACCTCATAAACGCGATAACAGCTATCGATAGCTATCATTGGCCATATTTTGAGAATATAGAGTAGAAAAGTAAATGTTATACATATTTCTGGAGCAATCCGGTGAATAACTTATGCCTTGACGAGACGCCAACAAACTCAATGAAAAATCGACGTGTTGACCTACTTCCCAAGTAATTTATTTCCCGGCACACCCTAATGTACATACGTTTGTATTAGCGAGTGAGTGAATTGGGATAAGTGCTACGTTTACATGTGTTGTTGTTATATTTGTTATTGTAAATACGTTGAAGCGAACCACTTAAGTGACCAAATGGTTTCATGTTCATTAATCTAATCAACACCAATATCGCCGCAAATGTTTTGTCAGGCCATGTCCATGTACAAACGAGTGCCCAGCCCGGCTGGGAGGCAGCAATGTCCGAATGGTCTGCATACATAACTGTGGTCATTTTATCGCTGTAACCAGATATATAGACGACCCATGTCACCATCATCATCATCAGCACGAGCATCATTGTAATTCTGAACGTCCCCATTGCTGCTGTCCGTCATGCCGTTGTCAGCGTAATTATGTTGCTGTTATTGCTGCTGTTGGTGACGATGATGATAATTGTTTTTTGTTTCTGCACATACAAATTTTAATTAAATTTGTTTTTTTTTGTAGTTGTTTAGCGTAAAAATAGAAATTTTATTTCATATATCAATTTTCAATTTGTTTCCCAGACTATGCAATTTGGATGTTGACTTAAATGGCGTTAATTGTATTGCAACATTTGATAGCTTCTGTTTTGTGCGGACGACTGTCGAAGTGAAATTGAAATTAAATTTGTTAACGATGTAACGAGTCTGTGAAGTGATACGGGAAATAATGTTAAATATGTAAATCTCATTTGTTGGAATTGACTTCGTTGGGCGTTTTAATTTTCAGGAGCCATATTTGTGTCATTTGAGCATTTACATAAGTACGATATGGCATATCTTCGTTTGTCACACAATAAACATCATCACTATTTAAAACAAGTACGAGTAAAAACGGCGTTAAGTGCCCAAATACTTAGTAGGGACATAAATACTGTTACAACATTGAACACACCCATTTCAATAGTAGAACTGAACATACCCCGTTTATGTCATATGGGTTTTGAAAGCTAACCTCAATAGCGTTAGTCTGTAACGGGATTTTAAAATTGTTTCAACTTTCATCACGGAGTGGTCACATAATGAGAACCGTATCGCTGTAATAGCGCTTTTCAAGTGCGAAATGAAAAAAACGATATTTTCAAAACGCTCCGGCAACTACACGCAGAGAAAAAACATGGTTACTACATGGTCACGGCAATAATAATATGTTCTCCGCAATAAAAGTATGTTCGTCGCAACCATAGCATTTTTAACTGAATTTAGTTTAGACAATAGCATAATTGCTGCAACATTAATATTGTTGAAATGCTACAATAGTATTATTGCCAAATTTAAAAATGAAAATATGGTTATAGCAACAATATAAATATGGTTGGTGCGACAAAGTGTAGTGTTTTGCGTTTTATATTTACAATAATATGATAACGGCATTCATTCTGTATCTTTCATTCTGTTTCTTCATTTAAATTTGCTTTTTAGAACAATGTTATTGGTACGGATCTAATGCAATAATAGTACTTTTTTATCAAAATTAAAATTGCTTTAGCTTTGTTTAACTGAAATATTTTTAATAAAAACGCTAACGTTTATTTAAACTTATTTTTTCTATTGTGAAGTAAATCACTCCTATTATCTTGAATTTAATATATTTTTGAATAATTTTCATAATTCAAATCTATTGTTGACAACTTAAACCAATTCTAATAAATAATATTGGGGATCAAATCCATTGTCGACAACTAAAACAAATTCTAATAAATTATATTGGTTATCATATTGTAATTGTGTGTGATCATACTATGGTTGTGGGGATCATAACATGGTTGCGTGTGAATCGCACTATGGTTGTGAGGATCATACTATGGTTGCGTGTGAATCGCACTATGGTTGTGAGGATCATACTATGGTTGTGGACATCATAGTATGGTTGAGTGTGAATCATACTATGGTTGTTGGGTCATAGTATGGTTATGTGTGAATCATACTATTGTTGTGAGGAGCATAGTATGGTTGTATTTTAGGCATACTATTGTTGCGAGGATTATGATATTGTTGTACCACAACCGTATACCCAACAATAGTATTATCCTCTTCGAATATTGTCACCACAACCATACTTTTTTTCTGCGTGTAGAATTAGCCGCATGTTCGTCTACCGATGTTTAAAACTGTTTGAGGAGATGTAAAAGACCGCCACTGGTCGGGCTGCCCACTCCTTGTTCGAACACCGCATGTCATCAAAGCCGTTAAATGAAGAATTCACAGAAATCCGCTCCGAAAACAGAAAATCATGGACCGTGAGATGAATATCACGCAAAAGTCCATGAGTCAAATCAATCTAAAAGACTTGGGACTTTCAAACGACGTACCGTTTATTTATTGACTGCAGCTTAAAAAAAATAGGATTGAAAAATGCAAACGTCTTTTGGTGAAGCACGCTGATAACTTGCACAGAAAAATATTGTTCACCGACGAAAAAATGTTTACCGTTCAGGAAAAATTTTACAAGCAACATGACAGAGTGTATGCGCGTTCTTCTAAGGAAGCATCTGAACTGATCCAAAGTGGAAAAGGGTCATCACCCAGCTTCAGTCAAGGTTTGGTGGGGTGTCTCTTACGATGGGGTCACTGAACTGCATTTCTGCGAACGTGGAGTCAAAACATCGGCCAAAGTTTACCAAAAACCCGTTTTGTAAGCTGTTGTGAAGCCTTTTAACAATTCCCTGTTCCAAAACCAGCCATGGACTTTCCAGCAGGATTCTGCGCCGGCCCATAAGGCTAAAACGTCCCAGGCCTGGCTTCGAAACAATTTGCCAACGTTCATTTCCTCGGAAGAATGGCCCTCAGGCAGTCCAGATTTGAACCCATTGGATTACAAATCGTGGACGGTTTTAGAGGACAAGGTTTGTCACAAAAGGTACCCCAACATTGGATCTCTTAAGACTGCTTTGGTTTGAGCTGTGGCCAGTTTTCCAATGGACGAGGTTTGCGCAGCTATTGACGATTGGCAAGTGTGACTTAAGGCGTGTGTAAAGGCAAAAGGCGGACATTTCGAATAAGTAACGGGTGGCCCAAATAAGACCAGCTGATGTGAAACACAAATTTTTAGCATAATTTATTTTTTTTGCAGATTATAACTGAACTCTTGGAAATTTAAAATGAATACGTACAGTCCACAACAACGCATTAAAATTATCGATTTTTATTATTCTTCTCAACGATCAATTGTTCTGACGCAGCGAAATTATAGCCGTTTTTTTAACGTAAGATCAGCGCCCACATCTTCCATGATTACAAGTTTAGTTCGGCGTTTTGAGGAACTTGGTTCAGTTGCCGACCGTCCAGGAAGAGGTTCTCATCGAAATATTCGCACTGAAGAGAATGTGGAAGCTGTGCAGCAGAGTGTTGCAAATGATCCATCTGTCTCAACTGATGAAACGCCAGCAAAGGTCTCCGGGGCTTCTTACAGAACAATGATCGACAACTTTTTGCAGCCAATAGTGGAACAGCATCCTTATTTGTGGTTTCAACAAGATGGAGTTTGCTCATACTGCTAGGCAAACTATGCACTGCGTGAAATTTTTGGTGAACGCATAATTTCAAAAAATTGATTTTAATTTTTTTGGGGATATTTAAAAGACAAAGTGTATGTTAACAAACCACAGACAGTTCGGCAGCTCAAGCAGAATATTCGAAACGAAATACGGCGCCTACAACCAGAAACATTACGCCGTGTAATGCAAAATGCGCTAAAAAGAGCCAATGCCAGTATCGAGCAAAATGGTGGTCATTTGTCTGATGTCACATTTCACACATAGTCACGTTAAATTTCCATGAAATGTATTTAACACATAAAAATAAATCATTTAATAAAAACCGTTATTACAAGAGTTATACGTGCTTAACATCACTAGCTCTCATTTGGGCCACCCTGTAGATTCTTTTTGGATACAATATACATCAATAAGTATATTAAAAAATATTTGGTCCAAAAACATGCAGTACTTTTTATTTTACAGCATAAAACGTGTGTAACAGTATTTATGTCCCTACTAAGTGCTTAAAAAAGTAAACTTTTCTCCGAAGTGCCTTTAGTCCCTGAAAGGCAAACATTTTCCTTCTGGGACGGCTTCGCCCATTTACAATCCAAGCAGCAGGACAGTCACACGGATAGAAAGACGGTCGTGGCTGCTTACGTAGTCTTACAATTTTAAGACAATAATAGGCGTTATTTTTTTCCTAAGCGAACAAAATCCGCTTAAAACCTACCTTAGGCGATACTTTCAAAATGTTATCAAAAGCAGAAAACATTTTTTGAGTTTCCCTTTTTGTGTCCCTTTTGTTATGATCTCTTTAGTCCCTGAAAGGCAAACATTATCCTCCTGGGTCGACGAACCCTATTAAAATTGGTCTATATTAGACCATATTCTGATATCTACAGGGGTAGCTCAAATAAGACCTAGTGATGTTAAACACGTATAACTCTTGTAATACGGGTTTTGTATAAACGATTTATTTTTATATGTTAAATACATTTTATGGAAATTTAACGTGACTTTGTGTGAAATATGACATCAGACAAATGAGCACCATTTTGCTCGATACAGGCATTGGCTCTTTTAAGCGCCAATCTGCTGCACAGCTGCTAAGCTGCTGCACAGCTTCCACGTTCTCTTCAGTACGAATATTGCGATGAGCACCTCTTCCTGGACGGTCGGCAACTGAACCCAGTTCCTTAAAACGGCCAACTAAACTTGTAATCATGGAAGATGTGGGCGCTGATCTTACGTTAAAAAATCGGCGATAATTTCGCTGCGTCAGAACAATTGATGGTTTAGAAGAATAATCGAAATCGATAATTTTAATGCCTTGTTGTGGACTGTACGATTCATTTTAAATTTCCAAGAGTTATTATAACTGAACTCTTGGAAATTTAAAATGAGTCGTACACTCCACAACAAGGCATTAAAATTATCGATTTCGATTATTCTTCTCAACGATACAAAAAGAAAAGATAAATTATGTTAAAAAGTAAAAAGGTTATTTGTGTTTCACATCAGCTGGTCTTATTTGGGCCACCCGTTACATAGGTTTTTCCCGATTTCAGAACCCGCAGCTCTAAAAGCCACATATTACATTAGATTTCGACTCAATTTTACACAGAGCATTTCGAGTGACCAACACCCATCTCTGGTAGAATTTGTTTACTATATCGGTACATGATCCTCGATTAAACCCCTCCCAATTTGAGGTCCTAAGGTTCTAGAAGTCACAAATTGCAACCGACTACGCCCAAATTTTGCATGGTACGCTACGAGCGACTATTAATTAATTGCAGTGAAATTGTGCCACTTTAGGCCACATTTTCGTATAGCCCCCGTATAAAGGTACTTCCCGATTTCAGAACCTACATCTCTAAAAGCCAAATATTACACCCGATTTAAAAAAAAAACATTGGTACAGAGAATTACGAGTCTATGTTTTCAAATAGATCCCGCACAGCGGTCCCTGCCAATGAGGTTCTGCATCTCTGGAAACCCTCATTACGTACCTAGCTATATTTTGACCTAAGCGAGAGTAATTTGTGGATTCGTGAGCAGCGGGGCCTAAAATAGAAAAGGACATCTATGCAGGAGCTCTTCTAAAACATGGACGGTAAAATAGGTTCATATGATCTGAGCGAAATTTGGTCGGTTTCGGGAGGGACTTTTGTTTGGGGAATGTACGAGGGCTGCTATATGTATTTCTGGCCTAATAATGCAAATGCGAATATTTATCATCAAAAATGGTTTTATTGTTTTTTAAAGTATTTTCCACCAAGATTTATACACTTTTGCATGCACTCAACCAATGGTCGAAGCACTTATTCCACTCCGATTAAGACACCTCCAAAACATGATTTTTGAACGCTTCAACAACATCTTCTGACGACGGAAATCGTTGACCACGCATTTTTTTCTTGATGTCCGGGAATAAAAAGAAGTCATTGGGTGCCAAGTCAAGGCTGTACGGCGGATAACCCATAACATCGACGTTTTGCACGCAGAAAAAAAAGTATGGTTGTGGTGACAATATTTCAATAAAAAAGTACTGTTATTGCATTAGATCCATACCAATAACATTGGTTCTTAAAAGCATATTTAAATGAAAAAAAAAAATTACAATCATACAGTATGATTGCCGTAATCATATTATTGTTAACATAAAACGCAAAACACAATACTTCTGTCGAACCAACCATATTTATATTGTTGCTATACCCATATTTTCATTTTTAAATTTGACAATAATACAATTCTTACATTTCAACAATATTAATATTGCAGCAATTATACTATTGTCAAAAACAAATACAGTTAACAATGCTTTGGTTGCGACGAACATACTTTTATTGTGGATAACATATTATTATTGCCGTGACCATGTAGTAACCATGTATTTTCTCTGCGTGTGGCAGTTTAAAAAGGCGCCGGTTTGAGCCGATGTGTGAGAGCTCGCATTGTCATGGTGCACAATGATTCGTCTTCTCTTGTTCGTTTTTATTTTCTCCGAAGACTTCAGGCAAACAAAACGTAGTGTACCACTCATAATTGACCTCCTACGTTGCTCAAGCGGAGCAGTTGCCACATGATCAGTTTTGCCGAAGAAACAGGCGATCATTTGCTTCGAAGTGCTTCTTCCAGGATAAACTTTCGTTGGATTTGGCTCGTCTTCGAAGACCCACATGGTCGATTGCTGTTTTGTTTCGGGCTCATGCGCATAGATCCACGATTCGTCACCTGTGACGATCTTATAAACGTCTTTTGAAGCACCGCGATCGTATTGTTTCAAAATTTCTTTGAACCAATCGACACGAGCCTTTTTTTGGGCTATTGTCAAATTGTGCGGGATCCAACGAGAACAAACATTTTTTACGGCCAGGTGTTCAGGCAATATCGAAAGTATGCTGGTGGAAGAAATGCTATCACATGACGATCTTGCATTATCAGTTCACGCAATGCATCAATGTTCTCTGGTACAACGGCCGTTGTTGGACGACCTTCGTCTATGAGCGAACGTCGGCCACGAGTGAATTCATTAAACCAGTTTTTCACAGTGCTATAGGATGGTGCTTCATTGCCATACAAAGATTTAAGTTCATCGATGCACTCTTGTCGTGATAGTCCACGTCGAAAGTTGTGAAAAATGATCGCACGAAAATGTTCACGAGTTATTCCATTTATTTGCCAAATTGATTTTTTCAAGTCACCGTAAATAACACATATTTGACGCGCAAAATAGAAAGGGACCTGAGGTTAAAGACCAGTTTTGTTCAGGAGAGCCATTTTAAAGATTAGGTCCCTTTCTATTTGCGCTTAGAATCGTCGACTTAACTTTCATAAACCGCGCATATCTCTGGGAGGGAACACTTTTGGGGCATGGGATCGGTCTCATTCGATGCTGAAATGTTGTCCACATCAACAAAAAAAAAGTGAAAAGTTGATGAAAAGTTTTGTTCAGGAGGGCAATTTTAAAGACTAGGTCCCTTTCTATTTGCGCTTAGAATCGTCGACTTCACTTTCATAAAACGCGCATATCTCTGTGAGGGAACACTTTTGGGTCATGGGATCGGTCTCATTCGATGCTCAGATGTTGTCCACATCAAAAAAAGAAAAAAAAAATGGAAATTGATTTTTTTCCCTTAGGTCCCTTTCTCTATGCGCTGTCGCATATGATGGTCGTACGTCAAAACGTTCTGAGTACGTTTATGCAAAAAAAAATGTCAGACTTTCCAATGGAAAGGGCAGATGGCGCCAGGCAACGCATATTGTTGCCAAGGCCAGAAATATATAAGTATATAGTAGTATTTTCCGTTCACTAAACCAATGCCAGGGTACACATTGGTGATGAGTTCCATCTTCGACGATGTGAACTCGCAAAAATTTGCCGGGAACGATATCAATCCAGTGGAAATATCAACAGGAATTCGGTCATTTCCAAGCGCCAGCAGTTTTCTCGAGAATTCAAGAGCTGATGAGTAGTTCTGCAAAGCGACTCTCATGTTTGTGGTCACGAAGACGACGATTTCAGGCACGCACTAAGTTTATCGGCAGCAGTAGATTTCGGGATGCCGGGAAGGTTTTGACGAAAATCACCGGAGAGCAATATCATAGCTCAACAAAATTGTCTTGAATCACCACGAAAAGCCTTCATCGTTCGCTCAACTGCCTCCAAAGCTCGTTTATGTGCTATTCATTCTAAAATTTTCCCAAAATTTTCTTTCGTAAAAACATTCTCTTGGTAATTACGAGCAACTGAATTTGAGCCAAATCGGCCCAGCCGTTCCCAATTGATTTGAATTACTATACATTTTTCACATCATTTTTGTATATACTCGTATAGATTAGCAAAATCGTTAAATTATTGTCATATTTGAGATCTTGACGAAATATCCATGTTTTTGATTTTTATACAAGTAAGCCCAAGTTCAAATCCCTGTTATAGTATCTAAATTTTTTTTGGCGGCTATTGTTCAACCTCGTAAACGCTGGCGAGATTTACGAGTAAGAGATCATTCTGAAATTTACGTAAAACCTTCTTTATAAAATAAATTGCCTTGATTCGAGATGAACAAATTATTTTCGATCCTGAAATTTTTAAGTCCCTTTAAGGGAAACTTTTTGCCTTTAGGACAATTTGTAGCTTTTTAATACCAACAAATCTCCATTTTTTTAGACATATCTCTGGTAGGTTAGAAGACTTATTTGGTTTGGACTTTATTATGAGAATTTATCTGCTGTTACTCGATTTCAAAATTTACACAATCAATAATTGTACACAATAAATTGGCCCCACCGTTGCAAAAGGCTTCTACTTTCAGTCGTACGGAATTCCATTGGAATAGGAACAGAAATCTCATGGCCACTTCGTCATTGAATTCATTTCCACCGACACCCTGACGAAAGCCGCTTGATGGGTACAATGTGACAAGGCAAACATACGATTTTTTTTAGAAATTCCCTTTCATTAAAGGTTTTATGCGCACTAACGTTGTCTGACCCTTTTGCAAAAAAAGTCCTCTTTCGGACTGTCAATTAAAGAGGGGAAAATACCAGTTTTCATTCTTTTCCATTTCGTTTTTTTTTGTTTTCAAAGGAAAAAGGTAACTTCCAATCTTTTTGCATGCGAATGTTTTTAAGTGTGAATAATTAGTCTTAGGAACTGCTTTAAGAAAAAAAGGGTTAAAATTGGAAACAAGACTGAAATAATTATGCATAATTTATGGCAAGCCATTTTTAATTCCATTCGGCCATTAACATTGGGATTAAGCGGCAACGAGAGAATTGACAAAATATGCATATTTACGCATTTAATTATAAACAAAATCGTGTAAAATCAAGGCACATTTTGCAATTCCTTAGGCATTATTAATAACAAAGGTAGAAGAATTGCGATGTACAGGCGTTAAAGTAAGGACCGTCAATTTGTCTGAAAGTACAACGTCAGATTGGGTGTCCTAATGAAGGTAAGAACTTCGGCTGGCATGATTATGGAAATGTGAAGTAGGATGCGTCAAGTATTATAAGAATATGGAGAACATTTGTTTCGACACTCGTGTTTCAAAGTCATTTGAGAGACTGTGATGCTATACAGATTGTACGAGTATATTAAGGCGTAAAATGCCTATTACCAAGTCTTATCTTCAAATAGATTGCTAGTGGGCACTTTAAACGAATTTGGCTGAAATCTGTGGTGAAATTTTGTCACTGAGAAACCTTTTTTAGTTCACACTGTTATTCCTTTTTTCTTCAGAAAACGTATTTGTACAACAGCTACAAAAACATTGTACGAAAGGTTCACCCTAGGGCGTCTTTACAGCAAATTGGCGCTTTGAAGTTTTAATTGTCGATATGGTAACATGGTGGAGAACATTTCTGCGATTCGGAATAATTCTATGTTCTGATTGACATTTCGAGCGATATCAAATACCCTCCCTAACAGTTAACAAGAATTTCATTGCAGCTTTCTTTCTGAAATAAACCGCCAACTCATTCGGATCGCTTGAGCGGAAAATCACATTAGCGAAAAATTTCTTCATCTCTTAAAAGTTTGCACAACATTAGCAGATAATATTTCTATTAGACTTCGTACGAAGGTAATTTTACCAATTTTATAGTCATCGGTGAAGATTAACAAAACGTCCATAGGTCAATGGTTTTGTTTCAGAAATCTCGCCACTAATTTGTTTTCCACCTTATTGAAAACGCATTTTTCAAACACGTGAAACAAATTTTAATAAATAATTAATTTGGAGTTGCACTGTGTCGACAGAAATATTGGAACGCCAAACTTAGCGTGGGTTTTAAGAGCCTTCGCCAAGGATCCAGTATTTATTTTATTAATCTAATAAAATCAACCAGACAATTGTATTAATTACTGGTACATGGCGATCGATAATGATCATTAACACCTTGGGTGTCTACCATACGTCATCATCAAAATAAAAAAACAAAAAAAGGAATAACAAAGAGACAAAAGCCAGCGACAAATTGCCAAAAGCAAGCGACATAAATCTCTAAGCAGGCGAGCATCAAAAATAAATTGAAACATATCAAAGGAGAATATCGTAAATTGCAACAACAACAAGTCCTACCACATTACACGTCCGACAATTCTACCCAGAATTTCACATTTCATTTGTACAGTTCGTGAGCAGCAAGAAACACATTGCATTGATTTAAACGCGACGAAAAGTCGTTATTAAATAGTTTCAAACCCAACCAAATTTGTGAAAAGTGTTGAAATAATTCCATATCCTTAGAATATTGCATTTGGACATTTTATGATATGGATGTGTAAAAGCGAGTAATTTCATGCAACCATAAAGCAGAGGCTGCATTTTGTCGATAGAAAAGTTCATAAAAATTAACTTTTTGATCATGTCATCATAGTAAGAAGTGGATTGCAACAAAACCAAAACATGATCTCGAAAACCCTACAATTTAACGCTTACGAAGAGGAAAAATACCGTAGTATAGAAAATTTATCAATGATCAGAGTGAAGTGATAAGTACAGCTTAATTCGATAAGTATCACTTAAAGTTTTTTTTTTCTATTTTAAAATTAACAACGTTTTAAACTCGGTTAAGTAGTTCTTTTTCTGGCGTGTTTTTTCACTTCCCCTCTGTCATAACTGGGGTATTCACGGAATCGGTTTTGTTTATGTTGTCATTAGTTTCATTTAAATTTTGTTTTTTAATTATTTTAATAAGTGATGTTTCGCAAACTTGAATTTTAAAAGCTGAAAACGATAAGTTAAACACCCCCCCCCCCCCCACCCGACTGATTTGCTAGCTTTCTGATGGCTCCCATTGTCCTACCTTTACTATTTCCTGTATTTAAGGTTTTGGAATTCCAGAAATTCTAAAAATAAAATTGACAACTTTTTTGTTTTGTTTCCAAGCACGGTTCGTGTTCGTTACAAATCTAATAGTTTGTAAAGGGTGTCCCAAGAAGAACGCAATTTTTAAATCTGGCAACATTCGAAGTGTCATTGTTTGACATTTGAACAATTGTTATTGTTTGTTAGTAGAAGGTACGAGGTTAGTAAAAATGGAGCGCTACACGAATGAACAACGCATTCTCATTGTGAAATTGTTTTACCAAAATGGTGAAAGTTTTGCGGCTACAGTTCGCAAATTGCGATCAATTTGGGGTCACAATAATGCTCCAAAAGAGTCAACTGTAAAGAGATTAATGGATAAATTTGCCGAAACTGGGTCTGTTAGTGATGTAAAGACAACAACGCGCCATCGACCAGGTCGATCGACCGAAAATGTCGCAGCTGTACGTGATGATGTCGCTCAAACTCCATCCACCTCAATTCGACACCGAGCTCAGCAAATTGGTGTCTCCAAATCCACTTTGCAGCGAATTTTGACGAAAGATTTGCATCTTCATGCATACACAATTCAATTGACTCAGGAACTGAAGCCAGCTGACCATGGACAGCGAAGGGAGTTCGTTAATTGGGTATTGGAGAGACAACATGAAAATGCTGATTTTGCCGATAAAATCATCTTCAGTGACGAGGCCCATTTTCATTGATGGCTTCGTCAATAGGCAGAATTGTCGCATTTGGGGTGCGGAAAATCCTCGAGTGATGCACGAGAAGCAAATGCATCCTCAACGTGTCACTGTGAGGTGTGGTTTTTGGGCTGGAGGAATCATTGGACCTTTTTTTATGAAAATGAGGCAGGTCAAGCGCAAACAGTCAATGGTGTTTGGTATCGTGAAATGATAACCAGTTTTTTCTTGCCTAGAATTGAAGAAATGAATGTGGAGGGCATGTGGTTCCAACAAGACGGCGCCACATGTCATACAGCCAGAGAAACAATTTAATTGCTGCATCAGTCATTTAAAAATTGCGCTCTTCTTGGGACACCCTTTATAAGCTCAACTACAAAAGTTAGCTAAAAGTAGGGAAGTAACATAAGTGGTTTTTGGGAATGCGAATATTGCAATAAACATTTTTCCAAATGCGAAAGAGAGTATTGAAATATACGAGTACTTATACTTACCTTTTTCAAAAGCTAATATATTTTGTTTTGCTTTATTATATTTCACATATGTGACAGCGCATAGAGAAAGGGACCTAAGAGTAAAAAAAATAAATTTGCATTTTTTTTCTTTTTTTTTTGATGCGGACAACATCTGAGCATCGAATGAGACCGATCCCATGCCCCAAAAGTGTTCCCTCTAAGAGATATGCGCGTTTTATGAAAGTGAAATCGACGATTCTAAGCGCAAATAGAACGGGACCTAATCATTAAAATGGGTCTCCTGAACAAAACTGGTTTTTAACCTTAGGTCCCTTTCTATTTTGTGCGTCACATATAAACTTAAATATGTCCCTTTGGCCATCTATTATTTTAAGTAAAATGTACGAGTATGTATACTACTCCGATCTGGTGAAACTTTGCACAATGTTTTGGTGGTCGCTACTACACAAGTTAGCTAGCCAATATAACAACTGCAAATTTCATTAGATTTGTCTGCAATTAAGTTTGTATCGTTGTTGTTGCACATAGGAAAAAACATTATTGAAAATCAACGAGATCGATCCATCCGGTTTGTGGCCCAATTTTTACAGAGATACTTTGAATTTACTAACAACGCATTGTGTTAAATTTGAGAAATATCGGAATTAAAATATAGCTGCTTGAGCGACAGCATCTCAAATTGTTATTAAGCTTTATTACAGAACTTAAAAAACAAAAATCTCATCTTTAAAAGCATTATAAGACCTTCTTTAACTTACGCATGCCTTGTTTGGTACAAAGCTGCAAGAACTCATCTCAAGAAACTAAAAATCTTGCAGAACAAATGACTTAAGATAATTTATAAGAAGCACTGGAGATTCTCAACAGATTTACTTCATGAAGAATGTAATTATATAAAAAACTTATCGAATTTATCAAAAAAAATTACTGATAATTATTTTACTAAGATTGAATATTCTTCTTATCCACTGATAAGAGAGTGTAGAGAAATAACATAATTTGTAACATGTAAATCACCTAATCGAGAATATTGTATATTTGTATGTTACTAGTTCTAGTAATATCACATTATATACATGTATATTTTCCAAAAATTTGATTTTTTCTAATTTTCAAATAAAGGTTTTCCCTATTTTTGCTTTAAAAAATCACATAAACAATACTCCTTTATTAATATATAATTTTAAAATATTATTCGCTGTAATATATATTTATAATATCTCGAAACTGTGTAAATACTTCCTAAGATATGTAAATAAAGATGATTTCAAAAATTGAAATTGATCAAGAGCGAAAGTAAAATGTGTGGTACATTGACCTCAAATTGATAGGGACCTTTGCCCACAATGTATAGGAAATCATGAACCGATATGATCCAAAAAAAAAGTCAGTTCAATTTAAGAATTCAAGTATTCAAACAAAAATTTTATTAGGAATCCAGTGATAATAATAATCCCATATGAACTAAAATATTCGTATATTGTTTATCGACAAATTCACATATTTACAAAAAATGGATACCATTTAACGATGTTAAGTCCAGTAGCTCTTTTCTGTAACTCGTGCCGATCGCAGTTACCTATCGAAATTACCGATTCGACGTTACTCTGACGTCATTCTCACCTTCACTGTTTCTGTAAAAAAAAATTGGCGATCGTTACTTTGACATTGTTCCGATTCTACTTCAATAGGAATCGCTTACAAAAGTGTTTCTGTAAGAAAATCGAGTAGCTCGTTTCTGTAACTCGTACCGATCGCAGTTACCTACCGAAATTACCGATTTGACGTTACTCTGACGTCAATCTCACCTTCACTGTTTCTGTAAAAAAAAATTGCCGATCGGAAATTTGACATTGTTGCGATTCTACTTCAATAGGAATCGCTTAAAAAAGTGTTTCTGTAAGAAATTGAGTAGCTCGTTTCTGAAACTCGTACTGATCGCAGTTACCTACCGAAATTACCGATTTGGCATCATTCTGACGTTATTCTCACCTTCACTGTTTCTGTAAAAAAAATTGCCGATCGATAACTTGACATTGTTCCGATTCTACTTCAACAGGAATCGCTTAAAAAAGTGTTTCTGTAAGAAAATCGACTCAACTTGAAATCGTAAGTTTCTCACTGACTTTAAGCCAAGTGAGAACTCTGCCGATTGCTACACGCAGAGAAAAAACATGGTTACTACATGGTCACGGCAATAACAATATGTTCTTCACAATAAAAGTATGTTCGTCGCAACCATAGCATTGTTAACTGAATTTATTTTTGACAATAGTATAATTGCTTCAATATTAATATTGTTGAAATGTAACAATAGTATTATTGCCAATTTAAAAATGAAAATATGGTTATAGCAACAATATTAATATGGTTGGTGCGACAGAAGTATTGTGTTTTGCATTTTATGTTAACAATAATATGATTACGGCAATAATACTGTATGATTGTAATTTTTCTTCATTTAAATATGCTTTTAAGAACAAATGTTATTGGTACGGATCTAATGCAATAATAGTACTTTTGAAATTAAATTTAGCTTTGGCTCTTTTTAACTGAAATATTTTTAACAAAAACGTTTGCGTTTTATTTAATCTTATTTTTTCTACTGTGAAATAAATCACTTCTATTATTTTGAATTAAATGTATTTTTGAATAATTTCCATAATTCAAATTTACTATTGACAACTTAAATCAATTCTAATAAGTAATATTGGGGATCAAATCAATTGTCGACAACTTAAACAAATTCTAATAAATAATATTGGGGATCATAGTATAATTGTGTGTGATCATACTGTGGTTGTAGGGATCAACACATTATTGCGTGTGAATCATACTGTGGTTGTGATGATCATACTATGGTTGTATATGAAACATACTATGGTTTTGAGGATCATATTATGGTTGTGGAGATCATAGTATGGTTGAGTGTGAATCATACTATGGTAGCATGGTTATGTGCGAATCATAATATTGTTGTGAGGATCATAGTATGGTTGTATTTGAATCATACTATTGTTGTGAGGATCATAGTATGGTTGTATTTGAATCATACTATTGTTGTGAGGATCATAGTATGGTTGTATTTGAATCATACTATTGTTGTGAGGATCATAATATTGTTGTAGCACAACCATATACCCAACAATAGTATTATCCTCTTCGAATATTGTCACCACAAATATACTTTTTTTCTGCGTGTAGTGTTGTTGCAATTATAAGAAAGCAAGTAACCAAATATAACTTTTTACGCCAAATACAATTAAATTGCTGTTATTTTAGACAAATAAATATTTTATTAAAAAAAATATGTTTTAATTGTTGTGTTACCGCGGTTTAATTGTTGTTTAAAATAGGCCGCAAAATTTAAACATTTTGATTGGAGTGTGTTGAAATTGTCGACATTTTATGAACCGGTTTCAACCAAATCGGTATGGTAATGCTAAATAACCGAGTGCAAATGTTTGTTTACTTGCAATGAACATCGCCAACTGTCAGCTTATTTAATTGCTCGTTCTTTATTTGTTTGCATATTTTTAACAAAATGAGTGAGAAGGTAAGTAATACTTATGCCGTTTAAATATGTAAGTTTTATTAAAATAGCAGTGTTTTAATACAAAATGTTTGTACATGAAATCAAATGCAAATGAACAGCTGCTTGTCATCTGTTTCAATTCCTACCGTTTCTTTCCGATTTGTGTTTTTTTCCATCACAGATCAAATTTTTACCGATTTCAACGTACAGAAACATTAGAAATCACGATATCGGTAACTTTCAATCAAGTCGGTGTGACGTCACAAAAATCGGTAACTTACCGATTTATTTACAGAAACGAGCTACAGATATCATCTTGATATACTGGACTTTCCTTTGCCTTTCTTAGGGAAAACAAATTGGAGTTAGAGTAACTCAATTTTATTGTGGTTGGCACTACCAACAGCTAAAACATAACTTACTCTTCTAGTCTCAACAAAATCCATTTCAGTGATTTCGTGGGTGGAGTCTCTTTAAAGGTGGCAAGAGTGAGTTGTATTTTCGTGGGCAATTGTGTGAAGAAAACTTGAAAAGTAATATTTACAACAGTAGTTCTCATGCGTTTGGGGAGAGCCTGGCCTTATAGAGTTCGGTTTTACTTTCAACAATTGCAGAAAGGCTTTCTGAAGAGGGTTATCATCGACCCGAAATCATGATAAAAGTAGTGTGCAGCTACGAAGATCAATGTCACTTTGCCATTTTGTTAAAAACTTGTCTTCTATTTAAATATAGAAGCAAGAGGTCTTGAGTCGGTTTAATCCCTGTTCAATGTGTAAAGCAACATACCGAAATAAAACAAACGAGCTAAACAATCGAAAATATTTTCATTTGAGGTGACGAAAAAAATCACATATTTACAAAAATAGTTGTAAGCCGTGCATTGAAAATAATTTCTTATCAGGCGATGCAAAACTTCACATATTTTCAATGAAAGTTGTAAGCCATTTATTAAAAATATATAAATAAATTAACATATTTACAAAAAGAGGTTGTAAATTTTTTTCAAAAAACATCTAGAAAGACTTTTAATTACAATCAGGTGTGACAGAACAGTTTCGGTGAGCGCCACTTCACCGTAATAAGATCTTAAGCAACTATTGTGCTGTGGCTATATTAAGCGTCTATACTTAATCTTAACTATACTTAAATTTAACGAGAACTGCCGGCAGTTGTTTTTTTTACCAAACGCACTGAAAATCCCTCGCACTGCATACATACTAAAACACATACACCCACACACAAACACGATATATTTCATGCATTTTTTTAAATTTGTTTGTTGTTGTTACCATTACAATATTTGATAAACATTTTAGCTTATTTACGAAATTTTTAATTGAGTGGTGATAAAATTCACATGTTAATAATTTGGTTAAAAGGCAAGCGTTGTCTTTATTTTCTGTGTAGCTAACAAAAGTAAGACTTTTTCTTTGAAGCTACTAGAATAGGACGTGACAACCACTTTTGTCTAAGGTGTATTTAAGGAGGAAATAAATATATGTGACGCGCAAAATAGAAAGGGACCTAAGGTTAAAAAGCAGTTTTGTTCAGGAGAGCCATTTTAAAGATTAGCCCCCTTTCTATTTGGGCTTAGAATCGTCGACTTCACTTTCATAAAACGCGCATATCTCTGGGAGGGAATACTTTTGGGGCATGGGATCGGTCTCATTCGATGCTCAGATGTTGTCCACATCAAAAAAAGAAGAAAAAAATGAAAATTGATTTTTTACCCTTACCCTTTAATCGAAATTCATGCGTAAAGAAATAATTAATGCGCTTTGATAGTAAAATTTGTATGGAAAGCACAAGAAGACTGTAGTTAAGGCTCCCATTTTTTGTCAGCGCGTGTGTTATTGGGCTGTTCTTATCTTAATTTTTTCGAGAAAAGTGAAAAATTAATTGCCTAATTATGGTTTTGGGTATTTTTCTGTTATCCCTCCCAGAGATATGCGCGTTTTATGAAAGTAAAGTCGACGATTCTACACCAAAGATACACGTATTTAAATCTTTAAAATGGCTCTCCTGAACAAAACTGGTTTTTACCCTTCGGTCCCTTTCTATTTTGCGCGTCACATATTTTTTTTGAAAGGACACTTTCCTTTTTTCAAAATAAAAAGTAAATGTTTATGTAAAAATGGTCGTCTTTGGGTTAAAATAATCTAAGGAATTTGTACTTCCATAGACTTAAATAAATAAATAAATAAATGTAAGGAATTTGTACTTCCATAGACTTAAATAAATAAATAAATACATTTTTACTGTTATCATTTTAGTTTAGTTCGTCTACACAAAAAAACACATTATATTTAACCATAAGTTGGTCCAGTTCTTAATTAAATGCCGAATTCAATGAGTACTTATAACTAACAATCTATAGCAACAATCAATACATATTCAGTTCCAATAATTATCTTCATTAGCAAGGGTGACCGATAAATTGTCTTATCCCTCGATAGTGTCAGTTCCCTCCACCGGAAATTGCAGTGTATCCAATCAATATTCGGTTGTAGCAATGGAAACACCATCCCCTGCGTATGGTAAACAAAATAATCGATT
Organism: Hydrotaea diabolus; assembly: GCA_963513945.1. NCBI lineage: Eukaryota > Metazoa > Arthropoda > Insecta > Diptera > Muscidae > Hydrotaea > Hydrotaea diabolus. Next base: position 133,727,128 of record OY740717.1, on the reverse strand, counting down.
GTGGTATTGAATGTGTTGTCTGTGTATAGTTAAAGACATTATGCAAATTCTAAAAGTGGGCAAACGAGGTATCAGAATAGGATGTGCCAACCATTTTATTCGACTTGGGTTAAAAACCCGTTATTAAAATATTTCGCTGTTTAGAATTTAAGCGAATTTATGTACTAGGAGACAAGGTACGCGGGTTCTAGTCTGTACTTGATCTAGGCCATTTGTGTTTAAGGTACCAAAAGGGCGTGGCTAGGAATCTAATTTTTTTAACAAGGTTCTAAGTGAAGTTATGCTACAAAATGTGAAAGTTTCCAATAGAAGTTCCAGTTTGGATTTGAGCAACCCACGTACAACGATGCAAGGAGGAGGGCACGAACATTACTCCATCTAACCCGAAAGTTTTTCTGAGACGATTGGTGTAATACACATAAACTCTATCTAGTTTTGTTTTAGGTTTTCCAGAGGCGGTGGGTCACAATATTAACCTGTTGTTAAGCGCCATTGTTTATAAATGAAATATTTAAAAAAAAACATATACCACGGACAATCAAAAAAGAAGACGCCCTAAGTCGGATGAGGATACGAACGCACCAGTCACTTCCTATGTAACATATAGTGACATCTAGAGTTTGCAGATGTACTGTTATTGACATTTACGAGGGCGACCGCAAAACTAACTGGCCTGGCACATTTTCTGTTTTACTAGCAATTTTTTTTTGTGTGTTTAAAAGCAATCTTTTATAAGCCATCTGTCAAAATTTCCGAAATATTTAATGATTATTTTCTTTGTTACAGGTGATTGAAGTAAACAAGTTTTATAATTTTTGAAAAATGGAAAAGAAAGAGTTTCGTGCGGTAATTAAACACTTTTATATGAAAGGTTATACGCCACAATTAATCAAAGATGGATTGGATTCTGTCCATGGTGATAATGCATTATCATACTCCACCGTGAAATCCTGGGTTCAACAATTTAAAATGAGTCGTTAAAGTACGGAAGATGAACAACGCTCTGGAAGACCGAAAACTGCTACTACTATTAAAAACATTAGAAAAATATTTAATGAAGTGACTAAAGATAGACGAATAAAGCTCAGAGAACTTGCTGATATTGCTAAAATACACGAAAAACAAGTTTGGAGTATTTTACATGATGAACTCCACATAAAAAATTTATCCGCAAGATGGGTGCCGCGTTTGTTGACTTTGCCCCAAAAAATCGTCCGTTGGACCAATTCCGAGGAGCTTTTAGCGATTTATCAGCGTAATCCAATAGAGTTCTTGCGCCGATTCATAACTGTTGATGAAACATTGATCCATCACTACATCCCAGAATGCAAAGAACAGTCAAAACAATGGATAGAAGCTGGTAAAAGTGGTCCCAAGAAGGCGAAAACTGTTAAGTCAGCAGGAAAAGTAATGGCCACAGTATTTTGGGATGCAAGGGGTATAATATTTATTGGTTATCTTGAGAAAGGAAAAACTATAAATAGTGAATATTATTGTGCATTATTGGATCGGTTGAGTGAAGAAATCAAGACAAAACGACCGCATTTAGAAAAAAAAGTTATTTTTCATCTAGATAATGATCCTTTACACACTGCATTTTTAACTCAACAAAAACGGGCCGAATTACGATTTGAAATTGCTCCGCATCCAGATTTAGCTCCTTCTGATTAATTCTTGTTTCCAAATTTAAAAAAATTTCTCGGTGGCAAAAAATTTTCGTCCAACAGCGAGGTTATTGCTGAAACTGAGGCATATTTTGAAGGTCTTGAAAAATCTTATTTTTCGGATGGAATTAAAAAACTTGAAAAACGTTTGAGGAAGTGTATTGAGTTGGAAGGAGATTATGTTGAAAACTAAATAATAATAATTCCAAAAAAACGGTTCTTTTTATGTTAGGCCAGTTACTTTTGCGGTCGCCCTCGTATTCGTGCGCTGGTACAAACCGGTTATAAAATTTAAATTTTTCATCGATTTTTATGTACTAGGGGACAAGCTATGTGGGTTATTGTCTGTACTTGAACTGGTCCATTTGTGTGGAAGGTACCAAAGGGCTTGGAATCTAAGTTTTTTAACAAGTTTTATCTTAAGAATAGGTTTTGATTTTTGGTCAGAAAGTGTGAGAAGTCGCACTCCTGGACACAAGGGGCCCTTAAACCGCGCCACTTTAATAGCGATTTAAGGGGGAGGAATTTTCAGATTCGGCCTGGCCAAATGTAATACTTCTTTACTTGATTTTCTCATAACTTTCTGCAACCATATACGATTGTTTCGAAATCCCCTGCGATAGCCTTACGCATGCAATGGGTTAATTTTCTTGCATTTTAAAATGGTTCCATTCGATGACAAGTTTTCTTGCTTTTGTAATCCTAATCATTATTAGATTATATAAGTAAATTTTTTTACGCGAAAGAAATACGCGTCAATATTCACGACTTTATGTAAAATATAAATTTTTTACATTTAACTATCCCATTGGATATACGAGTAATAAGACAAGACCTGTGGATTAATCATTGTTCAGAAAACTTCGAGTTCAAGTAACAATCTATTACTTTTCTATTTTAATTTCTTTCATTCATTTCCAGTAGTGAAAGGAAGTGCGAGCACGAAATGCGTTGAAGCATGACATTTTGATCTATTTATAAAACAGGAGAACACATCCGACATCCTGTGGGGTAAGTGGTGGTCATTGCTCATTCTATATCCGCCTGTCTAAATTGAAACAGATGAATGGCCATCCATTCAAAGTAAAATGTACTTTTCGAATCTTTGCAAATCCATCCCCGATTTGACCACTTCGAAGGTACACACACAATCACACCACATAATTACTTCATACATACTCGTGCATAAGTTTGATGGCTTCAAGGCTTAACACAGCCATACACATGTAATCTTGTATATATGCGGCGTTGTTGGTAGTGGTGGGTGTGGTGTTGGTGCTAGTAGTTTGTAATTGACCGGAAGTTGTAAATTTGTCTGTTGGTCACAGTTCAGTACTTTATTAATCGCCTTAAGAGCGGTTGCTGCTTAAATTGGAGTAGTTTTAAAGATTGACCGCTTTTGTGTGTTTTACAGGGGGATTAACCTAAAGGAAGACAGAAAAACAACGCTATCGTCATTAATAAAATATTGTCCTCTTTTTAAGGCGTCACACAACGGAAACCTTCAGTTTTAAAACATTAATACTCCGCTCCACTCTCAGAGGAAATGTTGGTTGATGCAATTTTCGTTAATAATTCATGTTGGTACTTAAAATGTGGTGGTGACCTTCATCAGAATGAAACTTAAGGATGCTCTCCTTATTTGATGTGTTGCTGTCGGCATGGTCGTGTTAAGAGTTATGGTGGCGTGATAATTATTTTAAGGATTTGTGTTCGTCTATGAAAGCTGGACAAAATAGTGTGAGTAATATCCTTAATCTTACATGAGGAGAAATGTGAATAATTTTCTGGGTCATCGATAAAGACATGGGGCATGTATGACAGGTGGTTTATTGATTTAACGAATATCGCGATGACATGACGCTGGTTTATAGGGGGTACAAATGTACATCAGACTGGCCAGCAGCGAGAAATTTTCGAGGGGAATTCGAAAGGTATTTAATTACTTACATAAATCTCTCAATATCCTATTAAGAAATAAACCGAGCACTTTTCATAACTTCATAACTTAGCGCTTAGATTTGTGCCCATGTTTATCAGCGCTTTCTTACCAAATTTCTTAGGTAAGCTGGGCCTTGTTCCATTTTAAGATGATTATTCGTTTAATTTCAAAACTGGAGTCAGTATAACCGACACCACACTGTCTTTCAGCCATAACATTTAGTGCTGATGTTTGTGACCCTTAAAAGAAAGGGAGATTGAATTTCGCACAGAAAATAACAAGCCGCCTAGCTTCAAAAAGTTCCATCTTGGCGGTCACCGTTTAAAATGTATAATAGCGTTTAAAGACAGATTTGTTCTCCAATATTGCGTTACTTAAGTAAAGGGTGATCCATCTAGATGTATTTTTTCAGAACAAATCAAGAAAAAAGATAAAAAAATCAAGAAAAAAATGCGTGGTCAACGTTTTTCATCGCCCGAAGCAGCTCTTGAAACATTCAAAAATCATGTTCTGGAGGTGTCTCAATCGGAGTGGAAAAAGAGCTTCGAAAATTGGTTTGTGCGCATGCAAAAGTGTAATGATCTTAAAGAAGAATATTTTTAAAAACATAACCATTTCCAATGATAAACTGTTGTGATTTTAATGCCGGACCCGAAATATAAATAGCAACCCATCATTTATTACCGTAAAAACCGTATACCGTGCAAAAAAGAAACCCAAATCATAAACAAAAAGTTATCAAAATTGTTAACACTTATTATTTAGGCCATCAAATATATCTACCAAAAAGTTAAAGTCTGGCGGGAAAAAAACTCTAAACACAGAGAAACAATTAGTTTGCAATTGGTGGAAACTACAAAAATCTATTGCAAATGAAAAATTTTGGTTGCAATCTTCAAATGTTTATAATCGTAATGGATACAATATTTGGTGCGGCATACCACAAGATTATAAATAAGATCACAATTGGTTGGCCATGCCAATGAAACGCATAAAAGCTATTTAGTTGCCATATCTTAAATTTTCTCATAACCTAAAAACGGTTTGTTTAATTTGTTTTTGTATTGTCTTGAAAAGGCGCCATTAGAATAAAACAATTCGAATATCAATTTTTTTTCGGAACAAATCTTTCTTCATCATTTTCCGATTTTTCCTCGACATGTCGCTCCCTCCATTTTCGAGTATTCAAGTGTAAAAACAAACAGTTTTTGAAAAATTTTATGAAAATTATAAAATTGTTCGTTGACTTGTATATCCAAATATTCTTTTCTTGAGGTGCGAATACTTCGTTTGTTCACAGCATATTTCAGTACCAATAACTGAAAGTTAGAGAGTACCAACTAACATACTGCAACCTCAATCATTCGTTTGCCAAAAAAATCGGTTGTGGCAGCAAACCTGTTCTTTTAGTGTAGATATAACCGACGCACAGTGGTGCCCCTTTGAGCAAATGAGGTTTCAAAAATCCAAAAATTTCATGTATGCCTACTAAATTTTGAATTAACTATAATTTTAAATAATAAAAATATCAGATATTTAGTTTAGAAGATAAAACCGCTCAAATATGACCGATTTCAGGTGTAATAACACGAAAAATACGTAACGAATCTATTTTTTGTTATCACTTGAAAGAGCATTCTTTGGCATTTATTTTTTGAAGATTATGTCTATCACACGTTGGCCGAGGCTACGTCTCAGATAGTCCATCCGTAGAGTCCAATATTCGATGACTTGTTCGAGCATTTCGACTTGTAACTGGCGAATGACACGCGTGATGTTTTGCTCCAAGGCCTGAATCGAAGCAGGTCTGTCCGCATAAACATTAGACTTTACATATCCCTACTGGACAAAGTCTAACGGTGTGATATCACACGATCTAGGTGGCCAATCGACCGGCCCAAAACGTGAAATTATCTGCTCACCGAAGTGTTCTTTCAATAAATCCATTGCTTGATGCGATGTGTGGGAAGTGGCGCTGTCTTGTTGAAACCAAATGTCGCCGAAATCACGAGCTTCAATTTCAGGCATCAAATAGTCGGTTATCATGGCACGATAACGGTCGCCATTGACGTGTACGTTCTCATCGGCATCATTTTTGAAGAAATATGGACCGATGATTCCCCCGGCCCACAAACCACACCAAACCGTTGTTTCTTCTGGTTGAAGTGGCAGCTCTTGAATCTCTTTTGGTTGCTCTTCGTCCTTAATACGGCAATTTTGCTTGTTAACATACCCATTGAGCCAGAAAAAAAGTGTCATCGCTGAACAAAATTTGGCTTGGAATTGGTGGATCTTCTTGGAACCTTTCAAGAGCCCATAGAGCGAAGCGATGTAGCTAGGGAACGTCGGTAGGCTTCAGTTCTTGCACCGAATCGACTCTCCACGGTCTTGGTGTACACTCTCAGCTACGGCCGCTTCATTTTCTTCACTGCGTACTGAACGTGGTCTATTGGGTCGAATATTATCCAATAATAAATGCTGGGTCTCAAGATGGGTGATGGTGTTGCGAATAGTACGCTCAGTAGGCCGATTATGATTATGTTGACCTTAAGTTGAACGAAGTGCACGAAACACATTCCTCACAGAATGTGAATTTTCGTAATAAAGTTGAACGATTTGTAAACGTTGTTCAGGCGTAGGACTTTCCATGATGAAATGTCAAACAATACTAAACAAAAATAACATGACAGCATGACATGACTCACACGTGATCTGCCAAAAAAGGTTATTGGAAAAAGCATATCTACTTGGATTACCCTTTATAATAATGAATAAATTGTTATGTTTATGTAGTGCTTCACCTGCAGTGCTTTTTTCAACTTTGAAGGAAAATAAAAAATCTATATTTTTCTGTATTTGCCATATTTTCAAAATATGCTCTTTGATTATTTCTTTACATAATTCAAAATTTGTGTATCTTCCTCCAGGCGCTAATTAGACTTCTCGAGGTGAAAAGGGTAAAAAAAGACATGGTTCCAAAAATTGTATAGCGTGCGTCCCTTGCGTATGCAAGGCATATGTCCGTGGAAACTCATTGCAATGTTATTGATTTTTAAAGGTATGTATCGTATATGATTTATATTTTTCATTCTGTATTGTTTTGACTGACAATTAGTTTGATAATTTGATTTTTAAGACGGTTGCTTACCAGAGAGCCCCTGCCAAGGTCTGTTTTTTTAATGTTATGTTACAGACACAGGATGGATAGGTACGTACCTTACTTAAAAATTACTTTGGCGTACAAATATTCAAGCACCAATTCACAGAACACTATTGACTCATGGTCCCTACAGGTAGGCACAATTCTTATTTGGACATTTGTATAATATTAAAATTGCATAATTCAACCTAAATCTATACGCAGGAACTGTTAGGAGTTTTTTTGAAACTAATGAGACCGACACTAGAATAACTGGTATTGACAATTACATCGTAAAAAAATCGCTGTATTAATTATTGTATAAAACTTCAAAGAAAACGTCAATTCTGCATAGTATGGAGAATATGCATCGAAAACTGAATCATTTTTAGCGGAAATGTATCCACTGAAGAATTTTTTACAGCCAGTCCTTAAAATATTGGCGCATGGCATAGATATAATTACTTAGAAGGGACATAAATACTGTTACACACGTTTTATGCCGTAAAATCAAAAGTACTGAATGTTTTTGGACCAATATATTTATTGATGTATATTGCATCCAAAAAGAATCTACTTATTGGAAATGTCCGCCTTTTGCCTTTACACACGCCTTAAGTCACACTGGCCAATCGGCAATAGCTGCTCGAACCTCGTCCATTGGAAAATTGGCTACAGCTCGAACCAAAGCAGTCTTAAGAGATCCAATGTTGGGGTATCTTTTGCAACACAAATTGCCCTCTAAAACTGACTACAATTTGTAATCCAATGGGATCAAATCTGGACTGCCTGAGGGCCATTCTTCAGAGGAAATGAACGCTGGCAAATTGTTTCGAAGCCAGGCCTGGGACGTTTTAGCCTTATGGGCCGGCGCAGAATCCTGCTAGAAAGTCCATGGCTGGTTTTGGAACAGGAAATTGTTAAGAGGCTTCACAACAGCTTCCAAAACGGTTTCTTGGTAAACTTTGGCCGATGTTTTGACTCCTTGTTAGCAGAAATGAAGGTCAGTGACCCCATCGTAAGAGACACCCCACCAAACCATGACTGAAGCTAGGTGATGACCCTTTTCCACCCTTGGGATCAGTTCAGATGCTTCCTTAGATGACCGCGTATATACTCTATCATTTTGCTTGTTAAATTTTTCCTGAACGGTAAAATTTTTTTATCGGTGAACAAAATTTTTCTGTGCAAGTTATCAGCGTGCTTCACCAAAAGACGTTTGCATTTCTCAATCCTATTTTGTTTAAATCTGCAGTCAATAAATGTCCGGTACGTCGTTTGAAAGCCCCAAGTCCCAAGTCATTTTTAATGAGTCGACTCATGGACTTTTGCGTGATATTCATCTCACGGGCCATGATTTTCTGTTTTTCGAGCGGATTTCTGTGAATTCTTGATTTAACGGCTTTGATGACATGCGGTGTTCGAACAGAGCGTGGGCGGCCCGACCGGTGGCGGTCTTTTTAATCTCCAGTCTCCTCAAACAGTTTTATGCATCGGTAGACGAACATGCAGCTAATCCCTAGTGGCCGGAGCGTTTTGAAAATATCGCTTTTTTGTATTTCACACTTGAAAAGCGCTATTACAGCGATATGGTTCTCATTTCACAATTTTAAAATCCCGCTACAGACTAACGCTATTTTGGTTAGCTTTCAAAACCCATATGACATTAACAGGGTATGTTGAGTTCTACTATTGAAATGGGTGTATTCAATGCTGTAACATAATTTATGTCCCTACCTAGTAAATACCAGTCTTTGCCAATTGCAGAGCTTTCTGAAAAAGCACAGGAGTCTCCAAAAAATTGTATAAAAAATAGAGTGCAGAACACGTTCAAAGTATTAAGGTTGAGGCAAAATGAGAACCTCATCAACATGTCTTCGCTGCGGCAGGTGGTCACAAATAGAGTTAGAAAATAGTTATATCGGTGATCAATCTAAAGGTATTTTTTCAAAATAAAAAATAAATCAAAAATTAAAATAAAATGTATTCCACATTTGTGTTTCTTTCGAAAGGATATTTTATGCCATATATTTCTTGAATATAAATTCCTTTAAATGTTGGCCGCAACTACGCTTCAGGGTGTCCATTCTGGGGGTCCAATTTTGGATGACTAGTTCAAGCATTTTGACCGGTCTGGCTTTAATGACACGCGTAGTGTTGGCTTCCAAAACCTGAATCGTAGCTGGTTTGTCAGCATAGACTTTGCGCATTTCGTAGCCTCAAAGAAAAAAGTCTATAGCTGTGATATTACACGATCTAGGCGGCCAACTCACCGGTTCAAAACGTGAAATTGGCTGCTCTTCGTAATGACCTCTTAACCTCATTGTTTGAGCAGCTGTATGGCAAGTGGAGCCGTCCTGTTAAATCCAAATATCGTCAAGATTATTTCAGGAAGCAAAAAGTCCTATATCAAGGCGCTACAGCGAGCTCCATTCGCGGCTACGTTCCGACAATCATCATTTTAAAAAAAAATATGGACCGATTATTCCACCAGCCCATAAACCGCACCAGACCGTGGTTTTCTCTGGGTATAATGGCACCTCTTGAACCTCTTATGGTTGCTCGTCAGCCAAAATGCTGCAATTATGTTTATTTACGTTGTCATTGAGCCAGAAATGTGCCTCACCACTGAACCAAATTGTGGTCGAAAACAATTCGTCAAGATTACGGGCTACAATTTCAGGAAGCAAAAAGTCCTACATCAAGGCGCTACAGCGAGATTCATTCACGGTTACGTTCCGACAATCATCATTTTAAAAAAAAAAATATGGAACGATTATTCCACCAGCCCATAAACCGCACTAGACCGTGGTTTTCTCTGGGTATAATGGTACCTCTTGAACCTCTTATGGTTGCTCGTCAGCCAAAATGCGGCAATTATGTTTATTGACGTTGTCATTGAGCCAGAAATGTGCCTCATCACTGAACAAAATATTTGTCGAAAACAGTTTCTCACCGAATGCTCATTTCCACTATATACAATTGCCCAATTTTGAGACGTTGTTTCGGTGTAAGTCTTTCCATGATGAAATGGCAAACAATAATGAAAAAAAAAAATTTAAGTTGAACACAACTCACGCGAAATCTGTGAAAAAAGGCTATTGAAAAAAATACCTCAAGATGGATCAACCATAGTTTTGAAATGAGTTGACTTTTAGATAAAAATTCTCTTACGAATTGTGACGAAAATTTTACAGAAAATTTAAGAAAAGAATTTAATTTATTTTTTTTAATTTGTTTCTTAATAACCTCAAAACATAAAAACCTTAAAAAACAATTAACAAAATTCTGAAATTGTTCAAAATTAATTTTTAGGTTCCCATAAAATGGATTTTTACACAATTTTTTAAACTTTGATAGGCCTATTCAAGGCGTAGTACCTATTCCTTTACTAACTTCATGGGCTAAACAATTATCTCAACAATTATCATATGCCACTTAAATTATTGGAATATCTCATTCGGTTCAAAAGATATGATTTTTGCAACGAAAATATTCAAATGGCGTCAATATTTGACGACGCCTATTCCTTTCTGCGTACTCGTAGTTTGTACAAACCCAACTAACACACCCTTTTCTTTGTTAACTTTAATGGTGACAGCCTATCTGGGAAAACTCTTGTTTTTTTTACATTTCGCACACACACACACATACACAACAGAAAAATCACGTAGAACATTGTGTATGATGCACTCTAGATGAATCCTTCAGTTTCGTAAATAGGTTGGAAATAATTTAAATACACTCACACACACACCTTCTCAGTTACACACACATTACTTTTAGATACTACTTGCACTGGCGGAGCTTCAAATTATACCCACACATACACAACACCATAAGTAAACAGTTGAAGTTTACACACATGCACATACACTAACACACACACGCACGCACGCTCAACGAAATGCATCAAGTAATCGTGCACTAACAACACTTCACAGATGGTTCACACAGGTAGTTTAAGTTTTTCCATCATGCCATGTGAAAGTAGTTATCCTCTTTCTCCTCATCGTCGTCGTCATTACCTTTCACATCCCCAACATCAACAACAACAAATGCTGCAAAATGATATCGAAAAAAGCAGAAAACGAAAACCGATTCAAGGTAAATCCCAAAGAAACAGCAACAAGGTTGAGCTTCATGGACTATTTAACACGGAAAATTGCAATGGCTTTAAAAATAAACAACATTTCGACATCCTTAAATGTGGCCACCACGTCTGTATTGCTGTTTTTACGTTCATTTGATCTCTTTTTCTCGTTTGATGCATTTAAAGTTGGATGCCAAATTAGAAATCGATTTAACTTAAACCGTCTTCTATGCGATTGAGATGTTTTTTTTTGGTTATGTACGCTATGATTGAAGTTTCCTAATGGATTTTGGCCAAAATTGGGGTTTAGTTGGTTTTGTGGCGTTTGATGTTCTCTACTGGGTCATAATTTTTATAATGTTTGTTTTAATATCCTGCACCGCTGGCGTGACATAATGCCGATATCGGAAATAGGAATAACGGCCGATTAGATTTCGAACATAATCACAATTTTCGGCATGTGGATTATGTTCATGTTTAAAACGAATATAATTCGAAAGGCGATCAAAGCCCTTAAGCCATTCGCACTCGAAGAAGTATTATTTCGGAAAAAGTGGACCCATTAAGATCGGCTAGACCGAAACTTGTGTACCCTCCATCATGAATTTTGGTCCAATATGAACATTTTGTCAAGGGGTCATGGCAACGTCCTTTTCCCTTTAGGTTGTGTCTCTTTCCATACCAATTACTATCGTCATATCAGTAGTAGTTCACGAAATATGACTTCAAATTTCAGGGTAGAACTGGAGGTGCCACGCCCATTTCTTAGATTATAAGACAACGTAGTAGATGAACGTAGTAGATGAAGGCCATGGAGCCGTAAACAAATAAAAGCAGTGGCCAGCCACAGTAACACACATCACTTTGGCATTTTTTAAAAAAACGCATCTGTTAAAATGTATAAGTACGAGGGCGACCGCAAAAGTAACTGGCCTAACATAAAAAGAACCGTTTTTTTGGAATTATTATTATTTATTTTTCAACATAATCTCCTTCCAACTCAATACACTTCATCAAACGTTTTTCAAGTTTTTTAATTCCATCCGAAAAATAAGACCTTCAAAATATGCCTCAGTTTCAGCAATAACCTCGCTATTGGACGAAAATTTTTTGGAAACAAGAAAAAATCAGAAGGAGCTAAATCTGGACTATATGGTGGATGCGGAGTAATTTAAAATCGTAATTCGGCCAGTTTTGTTGAGTTAAAAATGCAATGTGTGAAGGAGCATTATCTTGATGAAAAACAACGTTTTTTTCTAAATGCGGTCGTTTTATCTTGATTTCTTCACTCAACCGATCCAATAATGCACAATAATATTCACTATTTATAGTTTTTCTCTTCTCAAGATAATCAATAAATATTATACCCCTTGCATCCCAAAATACTGTGGGCATTACTTTTCCTGCTGACTTAACAGTTTTCGCCTTCTTCGGACCACTTTTACCAGCTTCTATCCATTGTTTTGACTGTTCTTTGCATTCTGGGATGTAGTGATGGATCCATGTTTCATCAACAGTTATGAAGAACTCTATTGGATTACGCTGATAAATCGCTAAAAGCTTCTCGGAATTGGTCCAAATTGGCAAAGTCAACAAACGAGGCACCCATCTTGCGGATAGCTTTTTCATGTGGAGTTCATCATGTAAAATACTCCAAACAAGTTTTTCGTGTATTTTAACAATATCAGCAAGTTCTCTGAGCTTTATTCGTCTATCTTTAGTCACTTCATTAAATATTTTTCTAATGTTTTCAATAGTAGTAGCAGTTTTCGGTCTTCCAGAGCATTGTTCACCTTCCGTACTTGAACGACCCATTTTAAATTGTTGAACCCAGGATTTCACGGTGGAGTATAATGGTGCATTATCACCATGAACAGAATCCAACTCATCTTTGATTAATTGAGGCGTATAACCTTTCATATAAAAGTGTTTAATTACCGCACGAAAGTCTTTATTTTCCATTTTTCACAAATTATAAAACTTGTTTACTTCAATCACAAAGAAAATAATCATTAAATATTTCGGAAATTTCGACAGATGGCTTATAAAAGATTGCTTTTAAAAAACAAAAAAAAATTCTAGTAAAACAGAAAATGTGCCAGGCCAGTTAGTTTTGCGGTCGCCTTCGTATATGCGAGAGGTCTCCAGACGGTTAATGCCTGTCCAATGAGCAGAAGGTTCTGAAATCGGGAAGGACCTTTGTATGGCGGCTATACGAATAACCGAACTAACCAGTTTCGACTTGGTTTTGGTCGCTCAACATGTGCCATGTACAATTATACATCGGGCAGACATTGGGTGTTATTTGGTGCTTATAGAACTGTAGGGCTCAAATCGGCAGGGACTTCTGTGGAAAGGCTATTAGAAAACATTATGATTTGTTCTAATTTGATTTGGTTTCTGCGCACAGCGAATAGATTTATTGCCACAATCGTTTTTTTTTTTGTCTACCTAGTATTGGTAGTTGCGCGTACTACCTATGTTTTCCATCGCTACAACCGAATATTGATTAGGTACTTCGTTATCTTGAGTAGTGGGAACTTACGATATCGCTTGAAGAGACAATGTTTCGGTAACCCTAACTAATTTGTACATGTATTGGTTGTTATTATAGATTATTGGCTTTAAGAACTCTTTCAATTCGGTTGTCATTACCACGAGCATTTCTAAACTGGACAAATTGATGGATACATTTTATGTATTCATTTATCTGGCAGAAACAATAAAGATTTTTTATTTAATATTTTTATTTAACGATTTGAAAATTCTGTTATTTGACTTATGAGGTTTTTTTTTAAAACTTGGTCTTTCTTTTAAATCTAATAACGTTTGTATGCACAAGTGAAGCGATTTCATGCATCACACATTGGTAAAGATGGGTCAAAAAATTCAATTTTGGATTCAAAGTGTCAACAAAATGCTAAATTAATCTGATTATGATAAATTTTTTATGTGAAGTAAATTGGAATTTTAAACCTAAATATTTCCGGCTACTTGAGGGTTTATGTCACACAAAATACCTCAAATGAATGCTTGAAGTCTTGACTACAGATGTGATGAAAAATATATACTTTTGTAACGGTCATAAATGTAGTATTTTTAAACAAATAGGTGGAAACAAATTTATTATAAATTTCCCATCTGCTCAGTAATTCGTTCAAATACTTGCATTGGAGAAAAATGGAAAGAGTTTTCAAAATACAATAAAATTTATTTCTAAATGGATTATAGTATGCTTATTTCACAAATGTTATCGCGAATGTTACATATCGCGGTTATCTTGTAATGTTAACAAGGCCTGCATTAACACGAATAAAAAATAGATTAAAAGAAAAAATCGACGAAGATTTCGGCTTTTTTTTTCAAATAGACGAACGTCCAAACTAATTTATTGTGCAAACAGATTTCACCGAATTTTTTGATGTTTTTTGCCTTTCTGAATGAAAAATTTAAAATTTTTTCGCATAAAAAATTCATCATAGACTTCTTTAAAAGAATAAAAAGTACAAAGAATTGTACAAAATCGGCAAAGATTTCGTTTTTTTCTAATAGACGAAGTCAAAACTAATTTAGTGTGCAAAAAAATTTCACCGAGTTTTTGGATGATTTTTGGCATCAAAAAGTGAGAAATTTTGAATAAAAAAGTCATCATAGACACTTTTAAAAAGTGAAAATCGAAAAGAATCGGAAAAAAATCGGCGAAAGTCCAAACAAATTTATTGTGAAAAATTTCACCGAATTTACAATGTTTTTTTTTTATTTTACCATCAAAAATTTAAAATTTTTCACATATTCATCTAAAAAAATAATTAAAAATAACATTTTTAAAATTTAAAAAAAAATAGATATACATAAAATTTGTACCGCTCCTTAAGTATTGAAAAACTATAAGCCAATTCGATTCCGTCTAAAAATTAATCTTTGACAAGAAAGGTCACTCCAATCTCAGGGATAGGATGTTACAATGTTTTACGAAAATAAATCCCTACGATTTTTTTTAAGACATCTCATCACGAAAATTCGCTAAAACAAAGGAACATTTACTACATTATAGATTAATTCATACTCGTACAGTATAGAGTGGCAAAATGAATATTTCTTCGACCCATAAATAAAAAATCCGACATACGCCCTTTTGGAATTTACTTTAAAAACCTAAGTCTTTCATTTGTAAAAGAAGTCATTCACCTCCCCGAGAAAATCCGAACTTTTACTGAATTCGGTTGGTATAACCGACTTAATGGCTGTAAAAAACATAATATTTTTGTTGTTTCCACCTGATGGTAAGACGAAATATGATACCATCAATACCATAGAATGTTGCTAATTGCAACAGTCCAACCAATCCAACCAAATGTTTGTAATTTGGACCGATTTCCAAATATTTTTTTTCCTATGTGTGGTTAATCTTTATGTGAGATTTGGAATTAGACTTTTGAAATCGGGATAAACCTTTGTTTAGTATCAAAAAATGGACCGATGTGGACCAATTTCAATAGAATTCATCCTTGTCTCAATCTTAAAGAATGTACGTACTAAGTTCATCTAAATCTTTCCAAACTGTACCTTAATTACAATGATAGACGGACAGACAAATGGACATTGCTCAATGTAATCGATCAGCCCTATGTTAAAACCGATTGATTCAAACTCACTATCTGATTCCATTGAGCGATGTCTATCCGTCTGTCTGTCCATCTGGCGTTGTAATTACAGTACAGGTCGCAGTTATGAATCCCTAAACAAAGCTCTTTAAGACTAGGCGCGGAATCTTCTGCACAACAGACGAAAGTCCAAACAAATTTATCCCATTGTCGGCCCGCCCGATTTTTACTTTGTATACCCTCCACCAAAGGGTGAATGCCAATTGTTTGATGGAAGTTTGTCCGATTCTAAAGTTTTAAAAATATCATATTTTCTCTACAATGCGGCCTTGAAACTAAAATGAAATCGTATTATCTCTGCACCATCAAATGGCTAAAATTCCATTGAGCCTATTTAATGATGGCCTTGGCATGCAGCTTTTCGCTATACCAATTCAGAAATGTATCGCAAGTATTTGCGTACACGCGAGTGCGAGTTGGAGCAATTTATCCGAGTATTTCACTTAAGCGCCACTAGGACATTTGTCAATGTTCACCATGGCCGTATTGAATAAATGTTTACGCTCGGTGGCACGAATAGATCATTAACCATTTCAACCCCGTGCACCGTGTCATGTTATTTATTGCCGCTCGCTGTTGCTGCTCTCGCTGATAAACGCCTAATTAATTATTATTTTGTTTCTGCCACTTGTTATGTTTTTATTTTCACTTGGCTTTTAATGTAATTGATTTACAAATGAACTTAATTGCAGCAATAAAACCACAAATATCTTCTACATTCCATAGCATGAGCCGCTGTAGCATTTCATTCCAGACATTTCGACGCAGCTGCTCGCACGCCGACATTTGCACCTCGACGAGTGGAAGTATGCAAGGATTCGCGTACATCCTTGTGCGAACAGCAAACGGCGCACATTGGGGGGTTTTTAATGAAGACGTTTGGCCCTATTAGATAATAAAAATATAAAACAAGAATATTCTTCTGTATATCCTGCAGGGCTTTCTCTGCTAGATTAAAATACTTCTCGGATAGTTGCTTTCATCCTCTGTATCTCGATGGTGGCACGGAGCAAATATCTGGTTCAGGTCGATCCAGAGGCAGAAGGAAGGAAATGTCCACGCAACCGTCATTAAATTGGTTGGTTGCGTTTCGACCGACCTATAGAGTAGCAGAGGTATAGATGGTCCGTAATCACCAGCAGGAGGTTGCAAATTGGGAACTGCAAGGAAAATCTGTATTAGCGCTTGAATTGTGACTTGCGTTAAACTGACAGAAATGTATTGAATAGAGAAACTGAAGAACTCATTTTAAACACACCGAATAGTGGATAAAACAAGTAAGAGACACAAACTGTATTTACAAAAAATTAGGAACGGAAGTCAGATTAACGCCATTTATGAGGTGATCAACGTGCCCGCTTCCATGCTGTACTAGCGTATGGTGGTCAGAATTAAGTCTCTGAAAATAAGGAAGATCAGCCAGATTGAACTCGTGCGGAGAGGTCATTTTGTATTGAAAGGTATTTTTCAAATGCGCACTCGGTCAATGCAGCGCAGCGTGCTTATCGTTTTCGATTCGCTGTTCCCCCACGCGGACGCACTGAACTCGTGCGGAGAGGTCATTTTATGTTGAAAGATATTTTTCAAATGCGCACTCGGTCAATGCAGCGCAGCCTGCTTTTCGTTTTCGATTCGCTGTTCCCCCACGCGGACGCGTTCCTGGACGGCAATCAATTGTAAATTGGCTGACTTCATTGAGAACAGCAGGGAATGTGGCATGTGTACGAAGGGGACCTGAGAGAAGGATTGCAACACCAAAAACATCGACAGTGTTGAAAATATTTTTTTATATTCTAACAATTATTTTTTTTGTTGATACCAATGGGTTCGGTGATTCGCAGTCTCTTGTACCTACATGATTTTCTACCTACCGGTAAAAAAACGTTCAATCTTGAAATATGAAAAGTTCTTTTAAATAGAAAATCTTGCTTGTCAAATAGTAAAGTTAATGTTGCGGCAGATATGGCGAAAATAACCTAATTAAGGCACTTTGACTAGAGATGCTTCTACTTTTGGTCATCCATTTCATTAATAATGGTCACAATAATTTTTCTTCGTAAGGATGCCCAGTTGTTTACAGACCCATTAGACAAGGCTAACCTTTTGAATAGTATTTGAGCAAAATATTCCAAAATGCCAGTCAGAAAACTAACACATTCTGTAATAAATAATGTGTTTATTATACCCTGCACCATAATTAGTTAGTTTCATGGCTAATGTTTGTTAATACCAAAAATATTTGAGCTAGACCTACCTCCAAGTTCGTTTTGGCGTATAATCACCTGTTGGTTCCATTTAACGATGTCTATTTGTCCATTCGTACATAGTTCGCTTGTAATCAAACTACTGGTCACAAATGCTGTCCGATTTTCATTAAATGTGGCAAATGTAAGTATTTTGGTCGAAAGAAGGACAGACCCTATTGAAATTGAAGAAAATCAGTTCAGATCTATAAATAGATCCTTCACACATGTTCATTTGTTTTAATGTTTTTAGCTCTAAAAGCCACATAGTACATTTAATCTTAGTAAAATTGGAAAAAATTGATTTAGATTAATTTATAGCTCCCACATATATGTTCCATCAATTTTTACCAAGGAGTTGCATAAAAATAATTTTCAGATGGGTTTTCTGAACTTCGAGAAGTGCAGCGTAAATAGTCGGCCACTTCCAGCTTTAGTTTTTTTTACTTCTCTTTATTCTTCTTTTTTTCTGGATTTTCAAAACGATCTTCTTCTACATTTTTTAAAGTGCAACGTCTTCCTTATACAGGGTTTTTCATAAAAGAATTTTATATAATGGGTGATCCATCTAAAGGTATTTTTTCAGAACAAAAAAAAAATATAAAAATTCAAATCAAGTGTTGAATCTTTATTGGTAATTTGAAAGGATATTTTATGGGTCTAGATGGATCACCCTATATAATAAAACACAGAATATTTAAGATATTGAGCTTAAACTGTTACATTCTACGAATGAAATTCGATTTCGGTCATATGACCACCAAGAGCCCGTGTACTGCGATATATTCTTTGGACCCAATTTTTTACCACTTGTGCACACTTTTCGACGGAAACGTTGGTAACTACACGTTGGCTTTTGCCTCTGAGCTTGACTAAAGTTGTTGGCATAGACCAATGACTTGGTGTGGCCTCATAAAAAGAAATCCAATGGTGTTTAATCACATCAACAAGGTGGCCATTCGACCGGACCAATTCTCGAGATAACACGTTCACCGAATTTTTTGGTTACAATTGTGTCTCTTGGAGCACATGTGGGTTTGTTGCTGTCCAATATCGCATATATTGTTTATTGACAAAACAACTTTACCGTCGAAGATGATTTTCGATGAAATTCTCGATTTTTGTCAAGTTATGCCAGAGCCCAATCGAAGAAGTTTTTGCGTTTCAAATGATCATGTGGCTTTAGTTCTTCAATAATTTATTCTAATAAGGATGAGAGTCAAGATTTTTTCGAAAACTACGTTACAGTTTGATTTGAGAGATGCTTTATTCCTGAGTACGACGTGGGTCGACTGATTTGACTCATTTTGAACAGATACACTAACGGCTGCGATATTTTCGTCGCTTTGAGCTTATCAGCGTCCCTTTGGTGTCGGTACATCCAAAAGTGAAAATTTTGGATTCAACTTTATCCACTATAAGTAGGCCGAAAATTGGAGTAAGCGCTCTAAAAGTTGCGACCACCGACTCAGGATTTCGGTAGTAATTTTTAATGATTTTCAAACGTCGTAAGGGAATTTGGTAAAATTATTGACTTCTACTAACGTTTGACAATGGAAGATCTTTAAAAATGTTGGAGGGTGCGTTGACATAAAAATAAGAAATTGTTATGTCCCTATTGGAAAACCCGTCATGAAAGCTCATTGATTTTGGTGTCGGTAATATTTTCTCCCGATTTCTACTAGCTGTCGGTAAGATGTTTAAAGACGACGTCTTATTCGATGGGTTTCAAACAATATTAAGGATGTCGCAGTGCTGAATTATTTCTTCTGACTTCCAGGGGCTGAAGATAAATACTTTATAATATAAATATACTTGCGTGATGTTTGCGTGATATTCACACACACACACACACATTTTTTACGTGTCCAAGAAATATTCAAGTGATTGGCGTTACACAGGCTAAGAATGTCTTTATACCTCCCGACCACTAGTGTCATCACTGCGTATCAATGGACAATCATGGACTCCAACAATTTGATCTGGTTCTTGGGAGTTTCTCTTTTTGGTCCAGAGGAAGGCGCTAAGGTGTTATAAGATGTTGAGGGAAAAATAAGTTTTTGAACTATAAGTGGCCTCAGGTCCAAAGGAGCAATGAGAGTAGTTCATTATGAACAAAGAAAAGTGAAACAAAAAGGCGTTGTAAGGATATAAAGGTATAAACTTGACTCTGGAGAATCATAACGAGTAGTTTAACTTCAATGTATCAACTTCATGCAGAGATGTAATTGGAAATCTGGCAGCAATTACGGCGAAGCGTTGAGGATGCAACACTTGCTTTTGACACTTATGAAAAAATCGGCCGGTTTCTTTGGGTTAAGTTTAACCATTTGCCCATGCTTTCAATTCGTGGGGCGTTTTAACTGCAAAGTTCGTATTTGTTTCGATAAGACCGACCCCAGTCTCTGTTGAGTCTTAAAATAAATTAATATTTTTATTCGAAGAGAAATAAGTTTTTATTTGGGCGACTGAGTCACAAATTTACAATGTGTTCCTTGTTTTGTTGTATTATAGAGACCATTTTTGGACTACTAGATTTTATTGGTCCCAAATCCATTCCTATTTTGTATGTTTTGAGTGCTTTTTAACTAAACAGTCAAAGTTTAGCTAAAATTTGTCTACAAAGAACGGAGATCTGTTGAGCAAAAACTCAAAATGGACACAACTATGGCAAACTAACAGTTATGGATCAGAACCAACCGAACCCCTATTGAAAAAGAAATAACGAATAATAAATGGACATAGATAGATCCTTCACGCGCTAGGTATACCTCTGAGAACTTAGAACTACAGGGCAGGACTTCAAGAAGGGGGTGCCCTTCTCATAAACATCCAATAACAACTAGCGGATTTAGTTGAAGAAAAATAAAACACTTGTGATTAAATGGAAGCGAGTGTAATAATTTCGTCGTAGCCCTTTATTCCTAATGGAAACCACAGGGTACTATAAAGGGTGTTGTTTTCAGACGTGTGGTTTTCAAAAAGAAAACAAACGCATATAATTTAATGTTATGGCCAAGAATATTGCTTTATTGTAAAGAAAATGGCCTGCCATTAATGTTTGCGTCGCCCTGGTTATTTAGGGATCGACGGACGTCGACAATTTCATTTTGAGATCGCCGACGGCCGACGATCTCGTAGCACGGACGGCGCAGGACTCTGTGTTGTGCCGCCGTTGCTACTGACTTGGTTGGCTTAACCGTCTTGCGGCTTTCCATAACCAAGCCAGTCATTTTTCGTTGAAAACTGTCAGACGAGCAACACATCACCAGCCACAGCAGAACATTCAGCAAATATAATTGCTAAAGAATTGTAATATACAATTAATTAAAGTGTTCTGTGGGCTCTAGGACGCCCTCAATCTTGATAAAAAGACCTTTTTTAATTGGGAGAATCCGCGGGGAAAGGCCGAAACCCCTTAAAAGAATTAGTGGCTCAGGAAGAAGAAGCAGCAACTTTGCCGGCAACACCGACCACCTGTGGAGTACCCCAGGCACCCGGAGCAGCTACCATCATCCCAGGAATTCTCCAGACGCCCACCAACTCAACATTTATGTTTTAAACATGATTTTGTGCAAGGGGCCGCCGCGGCTGAATCGAAAAAATTCTAGCCAAGAGTCTCAATTTTCGTCTCAACTTTTTGCAACATTTGGCGTTATATGTCAGCAATAACGCGCCGAATATTCTCTTGCAAGGCGTCAATTGTGTCGGGCTTATTTGCGTAGACAAGCAACTTCCACAAAAAATAGTCGAGCGGCGATAAATCGCACGATCTTGGAGGTCACGCCACGGGTCTACGGCGAGAAATAAAGCGCTCACCAAAAGTTTCCTTCAATAAATTGATTGTTTCGTTGACTGTATGGCATATAGCGCCGTCTTGTTGGAACCAAAGGTCGTCCACATCAACTCCTCCAATTCAGGCAAGTCATTAATCATGGCTCTATCGGCTTCAGTTTTAAAGAAATATGGACCAATGATTGCCTCTGCTTATAGAGCACACCAAACAGTGAATTTTTGCAACGGCGTCTCATTGTAAATGTCCATTACTCTAAATGAGCAATTTTGGATACGAGGGCGGTTCGGAAACTTCTTAGCCTAGCACAAAAAGCGCGGTATAAACAGAAAAAAGTTAAGTGTTTTGGAAACTTCCATCTCTGTTAAATTTTGTTTCGATCAATAGAAAAAGGTGTTCACAAAAGACGCATCCGCGATTTTTTTTACAATGGAAAAATTAGAAATGCGTGGTGTCATTAAATATTTAAATAAAAATGGTTTATCGGGACAAGAAATTCATAATGATATGGTGAATGTGTTGGGTGAAAGTGCTCCTTCATATGCAACAGTAAAAAATTGGGTTGCTGAATTTAAACGTGGTCGTACAAGCATTGAAGATGAACCACGTAGTGGATGTCCAAAAACAGCAACAACAACAGAAATTGTAGCCAAAGTGCATGTTATGGTATTTAATGAGCGACGAATAAAAGTGCGTGTAATAGCTAATATCATGGGCATCTCAAATGATCGAGTCCATTTAATTTTGCATGAAGAACTACAGATGAAAAAGCTTTCTGCAAGATGGGTGCCGGACTTGTTAACAGTGGACCAAAAACGCATAAGAATGAACATTTCTCAAGCTTGTTTGGATCGTTTTCAGCGAAATAAAATGGATTTTAAGCGTCGTTTCATAACTGCTGATGAGACATGGATCCACCACTATACTCCAGAGACAAAAGAACAATCTAAACAATGGACTGAAGCTGGAGGAAGTGCCCCAAAGAAGGCAAAAACAATTCAATCGGCTGGTAAGGTTATGGCAACGGTTTTTTGGGACTTCAAAGGTATTTTATTGATTGACTATCTGCAAAAGGGTAAAACAATAAATTCAGAGTACTATTGCAACCCTTTAGATCAATTAAATGTACAAATTCGAGAAAAACGTCCTGGCTTACAACACAAAAAAATAATTTTTCATCAAGACAACGCGCCAGCGCACAAGAGTGTTTTAACAATGGCTAAAATCAACGAATTAAAGTACGAGTTGCTTGACCACCCACCTTATTCTCCTGATTTAGCTCCCAGTGACTTTTACCTGTTCCCAAATCTAAAAAAAATCCTAGCTGGCAAGCGTTATACCTCAAATGAAGATGCAATTACAGTTGTAAACCACTATTTTGAAGACCTTGAGGAAAACTATTTTAATCAAGGGATAGAATTGCTAGATAAGCGTTGGACTAAGTGTATTGAAGTTTCAGGAGATTATATTAAAAAATAAAAATATATTTGAAAAACTAACTATTCTCTTTCATTGATAGGCTAAGAACTTTCCGAACCGCCCTCGTATTAACGTTGCCATTTAACCAAAAGTGAGCTTCATCGCTGAACAAACTTTTCTAGGAAAAATCAGGTTTGGTGGCCATCTTGTTTTGGGCCCATTCACCACGATTTGCCGACGTTTTTCCAAAGTTAGTCTACTCATTATGAAATGGCAAACCAAATTGAGCATTAACCGAGTGACAGCTGTGAAAAAGACCCACTCCAGATAGAAACCCACACGTCTTAAAGAACACCCTTTACGTAACATCTTTAGCAAAATTTCTCATCTTTGGCTCATAGCTGATTTCGTTTGGCTGCAAGATCGCCCTAGAACTTGCAACTAAAAATAATATATATTTAAAAGGATCTCGATAAATATTTTAAAATGTTAAAAACAAAATCAAAAATGTGCAAACACTCCATTCTTCGGTGCAAATAATTCTAGGAAAAAACTCCCACTGTGCGGATAGTAAAAATATTTACCTCTTCATTGTTGCCATTTGCCTCAACTTTGCTGCTGTTGAACAGACAACAAAAAACACTCACACACACTCGTAGAAAAGGGAAACAAAACATACAAGACGCCGATGGCGATGACGACGACGGCGCTGACGATGGAAGACTTTGCTATTTTATTTTATATTCGCGTCATTAATATCAATTTGTTAGCAACATTAAGTTACGTACTACGCTCCATTCCCCCGATCAAAGTGTAATAAAGCGGAAGTTGAGGTAGAAGTGGAACCGCTGCTGCACTCACACATTGGCAAATGTAAGAGTATGCTAAAGTGAATGGCAACGGGATACAGTCGCATACCGTTTACCACCACCTGCCCCACCCCAAACCCATCTAAATACCATCATTTTCTTACCTCAAGAGCAACATTTCTGCAACCACAGCGCACATTAATCACTATAAAAATTTGAAGTGTTCAGATACTTGCCACTACTCTACGAGTAGTAGTTGTAGTTGTAGTGGTAACAAACTCTTCTTGTATATCTCTGCGTGTAAACTTGTATTTGAGTGCCTGTGTGTGTTAGTGTTAGAGGTTTTCTCATACGCAGATCGTAAAACGGAAATCATGGTAAACTTTAGTTAATGGCTTCGAAATAATTCTTTAATGTTTATTAAATTATAGCCCAGTATGTCTCAGCGGAGCACAGTGGCATACACCAGGAGACGGTAATCAACTGTCAACGGTATAATTATAGTTATTATATTTTTTCATATCACAAGGAGTCTACATGTAAGGCCAATACTTCTCTTAGTTCGAGAAATTCTAGAGATAGTGATTTTCATAGAGACATTTTTAGACATTTTTGAATTTACATTCAAATCTACGATGCCACAGACAATAACAATTATAAGATGGCCATTAAAAATTTTAAATTTGAATCGGCTGTAAAAAAAAGTACAGATAATTTTTTAAAATTTCTGTTTTTTGGAAAGATTGAACTTCGTCATTTAATAATGGAACGCCATCCGATGCGTTTTCGCTTCGTCAGTGAGCTGAATATTACACGCAGAGAAAATATATGGTTACTATACTTCGTAGGGACATAAATACTCTTACAACATTGAACATACCCATTTCAATAGTAGAACTGAAGAAACCCCGTTAATGTCATATGGGTTATGAAAGCTAACCTCAATAGCGTTAGTTTGTAGCGAGATTTTTAAATTGTTTCAACTTTCATCATGGAGTGGTCAGATAATGAGAACCGTATCGATGCAATAGCGCATTTCAAGTGTGAAATGAAAAAAAGCAATATTTTCAAAACGCTCCGGCCACTATGGATTAGCCGCATGTTCGTCTACCGATGCATAAAACTGTTTGAGGAGACTGGAGATGTAAACGACCACTTTTCGAACACCGCATGTCATCAAAGCCGTTAAATCAAGAATTTAAAGAAAAAGAGAAAGTCATGGCCCGTGAGATGAATATCACGCAAAAGTCCATGAGTCGAATCATTAAAAAAGACTTGGGACTTGGGGCTTTCAAACGACGTACCGGACATTTATTGACTGCAGCTTTAAAAAAATAGGATTGAAAAATGCAAACGACTTTTGGTGAAGCACGCTGATAACTTGCACAGAAAAATTTTGTTTAGCGATGAAAAAATTTTTACCGCTCAGGAAAAAATTACCATGCAAAATGATAGAGTGCATGCGCGGTCATATAGGGAAGCAACTGATCACAAGGGTGGAAAAAGGTCCAGCTTCAGTCATGGTTTGGTAGGGTGTCTCTTAAGGTGGGGTCACTGATCTGCATTTCTGCGAACAAGGGGTCGAAACATAGGCCAAAGTTTACCAAAAAATCGTTTTGGAAGCTGTTGTGAAGCCTCTTCACAATTCCCTGTTCCAAAACCGGCAATGGACTTTTCAGCAGGATTTTGCGCCGGGCCATAAGGCTTAAACGTCCCAGGCCTGGCTTCGAAACAATTTGTTAGAGTTCATTTCCTCTGAAGAATGGCCCCCAGGCAGTCCAGATTTGAACCCATTGGATTACAAATTGTGGACGGTTTAAGAGGACAAGGTTTTTCACAAAAGATACCCCAACATTGGATCTCTTAAGATTGCTTTGGTTCGAGCTGTGGCCAATTTTCCAATGGACGAGGTTCGTGCAGCTATTGACGATTGGCCAGTGCGACTTAAGGCGCGAGTAAAGGCAAAAGGCGGACATTTCAAATAAGTAGATTTTTTTTGGATACAATATACATCAATAAATATATTGAAAAATATTTGGTCCAAAAACATTCAGTACTTTTTATTTTACAGCATAAAACGTGTTTAACAGTATTTATGTCCCTACTAAGTATTATACGGCAATAATAGTTTGTTCTTTGCAATAAAAGTATGTTCGTCGCTAGCATATTATTGTTTTTTGAATCGAATTTTGACAATAATATGATTTACTCAATATTAATGTTGCTAAAATGTAACAATATTATTATTGCCAAATGAAAATATGGTTGTAGCAACAATATAAATACGGTTGGTGCGACAAAAGTATTGTCTTTTGGGTTTTCTGTTAACTATCTTTTGATTACCGCAATCATACTGTATAATTATTTTTCTTCATTTGAATATGCTGTTTAGAATGTTATTGTTACGGATCTAATGCAATAATTGTACTTTTTATATAGAAATTTTAATTTTTTAAACAAACTTTGGCTTTGTTTAACTGAAATACTTTTAAAAGAAATGCTTACGTTTTTTTAAGTTGATTTTTTGTGCTGTTGAATAAATCACTCCTTTTATTTTAAAGTTGAAGTATTTTTAAAATATTTTCATAATTCAAATCTATTGTTGACAGCTTAAACCAATTATAATAAATAATTTTGGGGATCATAGTATAATTGTGTGTGATCATACTATGGTTGTAGAGATCATAACATTGTTGCGTGTGAGTCACATTATGGTTGTGGGGATCATACTATGGTTGTATGTGAAACATACTATGGTTGTAAGGATCATAATATGGTTTTAAAGATCATAGTATGGTTGAGTGTGAATCATACTATGGTTGTGGGGATCATAGTATGCGTGAATCATACTATTGCTGTGAGGATCATCGTATAGTTGTTAGGATCATAGTATGGTTGTATTTGAACCATGTTATTGTTGTGAAGAGCATAATATTGTGTACCACAACCATATACCCAACAAATGTATGATGCTCTTCGAATACTGTTGTCCCAACCATTCTTTTTTTCCACGTGTGTTTGGCAGGATATGAATAGTTTTACCGAATAATCGTAATTTCTGCTCATTTTCATCTCGGTGGCTATGCCAGTAAGCAAACTTGCCGCGTGTGGTGTTCAGAGAACCCACATGTAACTATTGAGAAGCCAATATCGTCAATTTCTATCGATGGTACGGATATTGCACAATCAGAAGCTCTCGATGTTTTGGGCATGAAAATACAATGTGACGCTCGTTGGGCGAGACATGTGTTCGAAGTGTCGAAAGAAGCACTAAAGTGCATAGGCTTCTTAAAGCGGTGCAAGAAATATTGCACTGCTTCTGATCTTTTCAATATCCATACAACTTACATCAGGCCAAAGATGGAATACAACTCCCATATATGGGCAGGTGCTCCAAAATCATCCTTGGAGCTAGTTGACCGTGTTCAAAGGAGAGCGATGGTGCTGATAGGTGACAGTAGGGTATCCAACTCTATTGTTTCCCTTGAGCATCGTCGGAATGTGGGTTGCGTGACGCTGTTCTATCGTTACTTTCATGGTGTGTGTTCATCAGATATCCGTCGCCTTATTCCTGACGTAAGGATGTTCGGCAGGGTTACGCGACTTTCTAGGAATTCACACCCGTTTTTTATCGATTGGCCAGTTGACCGCACTATACACTACAGATCAAATTCGTTTTTCGCTCGTACAGTCCGTATGTGGAATCGACTTCCGGCAAATGTATTTCCTACTGATTGCGACATCCAGAAATGTCAATAAACATTACTCCCTCTTTCCCCCTCCGATCCTTTACTTTCCACTCGCCAACGCAATGCACCGCATGTATAGGGGGCATCCCCTGAGTGTTGGTTATTTAAAAAAAAATAAAATAATCCACAACGAGTCACTGTTTGGTGTATATTTTGGGCTGGCGGCATCATTGGGCCATTTTTCTTCGAAAATGTGCAAGGAGCCGCCGTTACCGTCAACATTGAGCGTTACCGCGCTATGCTCCACGAATTTTTGTTTCCAAAAATTTAGAAGAATGGCATGGACGATATTTGGTTTCAACAAGGGGCACATGTCTTACAGCCAACACAACCATCGATATTTTACGAACTATCGAATAATCAGCCGAAATTGTGATGTGAATTGGCCTCCTCGGAACTGCGATTGAAGCCCTTGGATTTTTTTTTCTGTCTGGAGCCATTAACTACAAATATTAAGCAAAGTATCCAGAGACAATTGAAGCGTTATAACATGAAATGGAAGTTGCCATTGAAGAGATTTGGCCTGAAACAATCGAAAATGTACTGACAAATGGTTGTGCTGACAATGGTTGATCGGATAAGGTTCTGCCGAGCCAGTTGTGGTTGTCATTTGAATGCTATTGTGTTCCATTATTACATGACAAAGTACAAACTTTCCAATAATACCAGAAATTTCAAAAAAGTATCAGTACTTTTATTTTAACAGCCGATTCAAATTTAATTGGCAAAATTGCGGAATGACTTCTGTGGCTGCTCCAACGATATTGCTGGTTGAGAAACAGTAAAAATATTGCTGCACAAGTGCTTAAGACTTCAGAAACGACTCCTACCATATTTCTTTTATTTTCTTCTTGAAGGGGTATTGCAATGGGCTTACGAGTACTTATGGTTCCAAGTGAATATTTTCATTAAAAATATTTTGTGAAATTTGATCATCCATTGGAGGTACCCAGTAAACCAAATTTGCCGTCAATGTCTGATATCAGACAATTATGGACCATATCTGAACTCTATCGGAAATTCTTTCTGAAATCGTTACGAATTCTATTCGATTTGTCTTCTTTTTTCAGAGAAGTAGTTCAGAATTTTTGTCAACCCTCTCATATCGTTTTCGTTACGAACTCGGTAAGAAATCGGAACATTTTGCCGATTGTCGTACAGCATTCTGACCGAATTCTGAAGCTTTGGTTTGGTGGGTATTTAAACATTTGAACGAACGGTTACTGAACTTCCCCGAAATGTATCCACTGTGCGCCACATACTAGTTGTGGTGGCAGCGTCAATACTCCCTACTTGTTGCCCTTGGTTGTTAGTTATTGTACTTTTAGTTGTTGTCACGGAATTAATGTATGTGAAATTTTATAACGAAATGTTGCGGTGTTCTTGTAGTCATCAATTTTGAGTTGTTGTATCCAAAATCTTTTCTAAAGTATGATTAAAATGTAAACTTTATAAAAAAAAAAACTTATTCTTAATTAATATGCATGGATAACATGAATTTGGTGGTTTATGTAAAGATTTTATATGTAAAAGCAGGATTTGGTGGAACATTTTAATTCCGTACCATTGAATGGAAGTGGTTGATTAGACTATTTTAGGAAATTTTATAGGAAGTTTTATACATTATAGATAGCGACTTTGTAAAATATTAACTGCACTCAAAGAAATTAGTAAATTAGGAGGCCTTGAGAATATTTCTGCACTAAACAAAATCTATTAATTGAAAGGCCTTGAATACAATTTCAACGCCAGAGTGTGATATAGGGTGTCCGTCTTTGTTTATAATTCTTGATTTAATGAAAGAGAATAGATCTTAAATTGATTAATGTTTTATTCAATGTCGGCACTTATGTATGGAATACAATATCAGATAAATGTCCGCGTCTGTTAGCCTCACAAATGCGAGCCCTTTTGAGCACATTTTTCATTACATTCTCACACATTTCACGCGGTATTTTATTTCATCACGAATACGAGGGCGACCGCAAAAGTAACTGGCCTTACATAAAAAGAACCGTTTTTTTGGAATTATTATTATTTATTTTTCAACATAATCTCCTTCCAACTCAATACACTTCATCAAACGTTTTTCAAGTTTTTTTAATTCCATCCGAAAAATAAGATTTTTCAAGACCTTCAAAATATGCCTCATTTTCAGCAATAACCTCGCTATTGGACGAACATTTTTTGCCACCGAGAGTTTTTTTTTTTAAATTTGGAAACAAGAAATAATCAGAAGGAGCTAAATCTGGACTATATGGTGTATGCGGAGCAATTTCAAATCGTAATTCGGCCAGTTTTTGTTGAGTTAAAAATGCAGTGTGTGAAGGAGTATTATCTTGATGAAAAAGAACTTTGTTTTTTCTAAATGCTGTCGTTTTATCTTGATTTCTTCAGTCAACCGATCCAATAATGCACAATAATATTCACTATTTATAGTTTTTCCTTTCTCAAGATAATCAATAAATAGTATACCCCTTGCATCCCAAAATACTGTGGCCATTACTTTTCCTGCTGACTTAACAGTTTTCGCCTTCTTGGGACCACTTTTACCAGCTTCTATCTATTTTTTTGACTGTTCTTTGCATTCTGGGATGTAGTGATGGATGCATGTTTCATCAACTCTATTGAATTACGCTGATAAATCGCTAAAAGCTCCTCGGAATTGGTCCAACGGACGATTTTTTGGGGCAAAGTCAACAAAAGCGGCACCCATCTTGCGGATAGCTTTTTCATGTGGAGTTCATCATGTAAAATACTCCAAACTTGTTTTTCGTGTATTTTAACAATATCAGCAAGTTCTCTGAGCTTTATTCGTCTATCTGTAGTTTTCAATAGTAGTAGCAGTTTTCGGTCTTCCAGAGCGTTGTTCATCTTCCGTACTTGAACGACCCATTTCAAATTGTTGAACCCAGGATTTCACGGTGGAGTATGATGGTGCATTATCACCATGAACAGAATCCAATTCATCTTTGATTAATTGTGGCGTATAACCTTTCATATAAAAGTGTTTAATTACCGCACGAATTTCTTTCTTTTCCATTTTTCAAAAATTATAAAACTTGTTTACTTCAATCACCTGTAACAAAGAAAATAATCATTAAATATTACGGAAATTTTGACAGATGCCTTATAAAAGATTGCTTTTAAAAAAGAAAAAAAAAAATGCTAGTAAAACAGAAAATGTGCCAGGCCAGCTAGTTTTGCGGTCGCCCTCGTATTTTGTTTGAGTTGCTCAAGCGTTTATGGTTTCTTGGCATAAACCTTGCTTTTCAAATATCTCCACAAAAAGAAGTCCCGAGCAGTCAAATCAGGCGACCGTGGAGGTCAATTAACATCACCATTTCTAGAAATAGCTTGTTGTGGAAAGAGGTCTCGCAGTCATTCCATTGTAATCCTGGCTGTATGCGATGTAGCACCGACTTGTTGATACCACATGCTAATCAAGCCCAAAGCATGCAATTCTGGCGTTAAAAAGATTTCAATCATATCACGATATCGGTCCCCATTGACAGTTACTATTACGCCGTTTTCATTTTACTTTTAATGGTAGCAAAGGTGACTGATGAATCATTTGAGTGTTTTCCTTTGCCCAGAACCGACTATTCTGTTTATTCACATATCCATTTAAATAAAAACGTGCCTCGTCACTCATTATGATTTTTTGTATGAAAATCAGGGTTGTCATGGGCGAGCTGTAACATACGAGTATTATTGGCAAATATACGGTGGCGCAAATAGTCTTATGGAAGAAGCTCTTATGTCAACTGAATCTTATATGCAAATCCTTGTGCAAAATTATGGCCAAAGTTGTTCTTTGAAACGAAGCTCCTGAGCAATGGGCCAAATTGAGGTTAATGGATTTTTTTGAATACTTCCTCGAACAGCAGTAATGTTTTCAGCCGATTTGGCAGTACGTTGTGATCTTAGCTTGGGCCTATCAGCTACAGGCCCTCTTTCTTCGAAATCATTCACTACACGATCAATAGTGCGTTTTGTTGGCACGTTGTTTCTGCCAAAAATTTCACGTAACTTTCTCATCGTCACAGTAACCGATAACTGATTTTAATAAAATGTTTTATTTTTTCCATAATAAATTTGCCACGTCTCTACTTTACAAGTGCCAAATATGAACTGTCTAGACTAATGTTTACCAAAATGGCGGCAAAACCAAGAGTTATACCTTCCCGTATATTGTATAAGGTATGATGTCTTCATTCTTATGTTTCTAATACCTTAAGGGAATTGAAACAAAACTAATGTTTATTACATCAGATGATTCAAAATAACAATGGGATACCATTGAGCGATGTCCGTTCATCCGTCCGTGCATGTAATTCTTGCCAAATTTTGCATGCAGCGTTACGAGCAGCCAATATCTAACTCTAGTAAATTTGTCCCTTATTAGTACATGTTTCCGCATATACAGAATAAGCTATTTAACACTTCAAATTTAAATCGGCTGTTAAAAAAAGAATTGAAAATTTTTCTTCAATTTCTGGTTTTATTGGAAAATTTCAACTTTGTCATTTAATAATGGAACACAATATGTGACGCGCAAAATAGAAAGGGACCTAAGGGTAAACCCCAGTTTTGTTCAGTAGAGCCATTTTAATGATTTACTCGTAAATACGTGTATCTTTGGTGTACCATCACTTTCATAAAACGCGCATATCTCTTGGAGGGAACACTTTTGGGGCATGGGATCGGTCTCATTCGATGCTCAGATGTTGTCCACATCAAAGAAAAAGTAAAAACTGTTTTTTTTTACGCTTAGGTCCCTTTCTCTGTGCGCTGTCACATATACTTATAATTCATATGACTTACACAACTGGCTCGGCGGTACCTCATCCGATCAACCCAATTTTTAGTACATTTTGGATTGTTTCGGGTCGAATCTCTTTAATGTCAAATCTATTTCATGCTTCGATGCTTTAATTGACACAGGATGCTTTACCTTAAGGGCTTTCCACAGAAAATAATCCGAAGGGCTCCAATCACAGCTCCGAGCCGGCCAATTGACATCACAATATCGGCTGATTTTTCGATTTTCAAAAACAGTGCGCAAAATATCGATAGTTTCGTTGGCTGTGTGACTTGGGGCCCCGTCTTGTTGAAACAACATGTCGACCATGTCATTCTTCTGAATTTTTGGAAAAGAAAATTCATTAAGCAAGTCGCGGTAACGTTTACCGTTGCCTTTTTTCGAAGAAAAACGGCCTAATGATGCCGCCAGCCCAAAATCCACACCAAACACTGACTCGATGTGACAGCGCATAGAGAAAGGTACCTAAGGGTAAAATAATCAATTTTCATTTTTTTTCTTTTTTTGATGTGGACAACATCTGAGCATCGAATGAGATCGATCCCATGCCCCAAAAGTGTTGCCTCCCAGAGATATGCGCGTTTTATGAAAGTGAAGTCGACGATCCTAAGCGCAAATAGAAGGGGACCTATTCTTAAAAATGGCTCTCCTGAACAATACTGGTTTTTAACCTTAGGTCCCTTTCTATTTTGTGCATCGCATATGCAAAAATTTGGCTTGTCAGCCACCGTGTAGAACATGAGCTTCATCTGAAAATACGATTTTTCGGTAAAATTTTTCACGTCCTGCCAAACAATCTTCAGCACATTTTGCGAAGCGAAAACGCATTAGATTATGACATGACAAAGTTTATCTGCCCAAGTGCTGTAGGAGTCACACATGAATACGTAGTTAAAGTTAGACCAAAATTAACTCTACAATAAATGTAGAAAGTGAGTCCATACTTTCAAACAGGCTCTATGCAAAGCCTACTGTCAATTTTTACAGTCCTGCCGCTCTGAAAGCTATATTTTATATTCGAATTTTTACAGTCCTGCCGCTCTGAAAGCTATATTTTATATTCGAATTTTTCTAAAGAAAACAAGTGAAGACGTAGTTATTTTTCGTCCGGCTGAACTTTTTATAAACTCCACCGACCGTCCCTACGCTGCTAAAGTGAAAAAGTAAATTTTTTTAAAGGTAACAAGTGAAGAGTTGACTTCGGTCAGGCTGAACTTTTTATAAACTCCACCGTCCCTACGCTGCTAAAGTAAAAAAGGAGTAAATTTTGGGGCCTCTTCTTACCTTAGCCAAAAATTCATAATTACTCAATATTTGAATTGGTAGCAAAATTGTCTTTAATTTGAGTACCAAATGCGGGTCATTTTTCTTTTTTAGGAATTTGGTGCGTCCCAACTAACAGTATCCCTTTAACCAACTTATTTGTATTGTAAGTATTGTACGTCCCTTTAATTGACAAAATGTTAGTCCCTTGAAGGGACTAAAGTACCTCGGTAGAAAGTGATTTTTTTTTGCTATTTGCCTAACAATTTATAATTTTTTATAAACGGACAATGGTCAAAATGAAAACTTAGTCTAAACACATTAACGACATTAAATGGAGTATAGTTTCGGACGTTTAAGCTCACGTGGCCCTGGTAAAAACATACTCAAATAAAGAACATTTCGTTACCAATCCTAATATAGAGTTATTTTCTGGCTGTAAATACGGATCATTTATAGCGCTTAAGAAGCGTAGGGACGGTGGAGATTATATAAAGTACGGCCTGGCTGAATTTTACGACGTATTTACATGTTTTATTAATAAAATTATGAGTTATATGATTAATGAAAGTAGAGGCTAAGTCTGAGGCTTTAACAAAATACAACTTCCAAATACGCCAGACAGGTAAAATATAATTTCCTTTGATAATTTGTTTCTCTTCTCTACCAACTTTCCCAACATCTGTACTTTTACCAAATAAAAGAAAAATACGCCACCATTGTTTCACAATGACTTCATACTTTCGAGTTTATTTTCTTTTCGTAGACCATCATTCATCATACGATTGTGTCTGTCATATGTGGCACATCTCAATTAGCCGTTTTCGGCCACAAAGAAAACGAAAAAAAATTAACGCGCAGCCATCCAAACGGAACGGAAACAAAATTAAACTTGCAACACCAACGATGACGAGGCATTCTCGTAAATGCTTACTGCAAAAATTAGGGTCATCCGAAAGTAGGGAACTTTTCAGTTGTTTGGCCATTTAGTGGCCAGTTGAATGACACATTACTTTGTAACTGCCACTTCTACTTCCCACACAAAAGATAATGGAACTCATTAGAAGGTACAACAAAAGTATTGCGAAACGCATGTTTGTGGAAAAACTGGCAACTGGCAGTGAAAGAAGTGTTAAAACGTTTGTGTTAATTATGATTTTACGTGTTTTTGTGTGTGAACGATAATGTTTTTTTGCTTGTTTTACTATTACTTTGTTGGCAACAAGAAACGAAGGATACCGAAACACATTAGGGCCATGTAATCTAAAACACATCCATTTATACTTTGCTGACACATTCGCAGACCACGTGACCCAGGCAAACTTTTGACTTTAGCAATGTATTGTTATTAGGAAATATCAGTCGAAATGTTTGCACCTTTAAATAAAAGTAAGGTAAAATAATAAAATTTGTTCAAGAGGTGGTGAAAAACGGCCTAGTGCTGGCGGCCTGCTGATAAAAGCTTAGCATTATATCTAGAAACATGGGGAGCTACATGCTAGGTTCTCTAGAAGTAGTCTGACCCATCCTCTAGCTGAAGCAATGAAAGCTCGTTCTATGACGGTCTAAAACGAAGAAAAAAAGGTTGGGGTAACAATGTGGCAATTGTGGCACAACAATATTATGAACACCACAACAATAGTATGTTTTTCAAACAACCATACTGTGATCCCCACAAGAATATTATGGTACTCACAACAATGGAATCATTCACACACAACCATACTATGATACCCACAGCCATATTATTCACACTCAACTATATTATGGTCCTCATAACCATAGCATGTTTAACATACAACCATAGTATGACTCACGCACAACCATACTATAATCCTCATAAGATACGGAAAAATAAGATTGTCAAATTAAAAAAAAAATACGATTTTGCCGGTATGATTGCCTAATCATATTATTGTTAATATAAAACCCCAAATAACAATACTTTTGTCGCAACAACCATATTTACATTATTGCTACAACCATATTTTCATTTGGCAACAATACTTTTGTTACATTTCGACAATATTAATATTGCCGCAATCATACTATTATCAAAATGAAATTCAGAAAGGCATCATACTATTGTTGGGTGGTGGCACAACAAAATTATAATCATCGTAACAATATTATAGTTCATACACAACCATGCTATGATCCCTACAACAATATTATGGTCCTCACAACAATATAATTATTTACACATAGCCATCCTATGATCCCCCCAATCATATTATTAATGGCGCTCAACCATACTATGATCCCCACAACCATATTATGATCCTCATAACCATAGTATGTTTAAGGTACAACCATAGTATGATCCTCACAATCATAGTATGGCTCCCACACAACCCTACTATGATCCCCAAAATTTTTTGTAAAGATTGGATTACGTTGTAGTTCAACAATAAAGAATTTTTTTAAGCAAGTATGTAATAATAGGAGTAATAATATTTTCGTTATACGAATCCGTAGTTTTTTTTGAAAAAAAAATTAATTATTATAACTATTATTGGGGAAGATACGAAAAATAACATTGTCAAATTAAAAAAATAAGGTTTTGCCGGTATGATTGCCCTAATCATATTATTGTCAACATAAAACCCATGAAAACAATACTTTTGTCCAACCAACCATATTTATATTGTTGCTACAACCATATTTTCATTTTTAAATTTGGCAACAATACTATTGTTACATTTTAACAATATTAATATTGCCGCAATAATACTATGGTCAAAATGAAATTCAAAAAACAATACCATGGTTGCGACGACCATACTTTTACTGCAGCGAACATACTATTTTTGCCGTGACCATACAGTAACGATATCTTTTCTCTGCCTGTAAATGCACGCAATTCCTGGAAAAGCGCACGAACGACCATCCAATAAGACCAATTGAATGGTCGTTGCGCCAAATAGGTGGTATTTTGGGCTCGCTTATGAACATAGGCTCGCTTATGAACACTTAAAGAAAAAAGTGTTACTTAACAACAAACCTAATTCCAAGTGACGTTTAATCAAGGTCGGACTTAATATGCGACATCTAGAGCGGGAGGGATATGTTTCTTTGGGGCTATGTGAAAATTAGACCACTATGGTTTAATTTTGCCAGGGACAGTTGTAGGGTGCACATAATGCGCCATGCTTTATTTAATGCAGATCGAATTTATAATTTATGCGTATAAAGATAGGACTTCAAATCGGAAGCGTTAGTTGTATGGGGACTATATTTGAAGATTGTCGTAAGATGTCGGTATGAATAGCTTTCAAAAGGTTCCAGCGCTTTATACCCTAAAAAAGTTCAATCGTCAAAATCATGAAACATTTCATGTAAATTACGAAATTTGTCTTATTTTTCAGCCAAACTTTTCATAAGAGATATGAAACCAAATCATAAGAATTATGAAATCGGTCGAGTTTTTAAGAACTAAATGAAGGAATTTCTTTTTTATTTCATGTCATGAAATTGTTGCACATTTTTCGTTATTTTTTATTAAAATTAACATAAAATTCATTCATAAAAATTATGCAATTCGTTCATAATTTTTTATGAAAAATGTTAAGCAATCTCGACCACAAATAAAATTACTTATACAATAGTTTTATTTGAACGAATGAGAATTACACTTTTACGTCTACGCAAGAACAATTGTGTTCTTAAAAATGATGACTCATTTTTTTTATTAATTACACTGTGAAACATTTTTG
Organism: Hydrotaea diabolus; assembly: GCA_963513945.1. Lineage (NCBI taxonomy): Eukaryota > Metazoa > Arthropoda > Insecta > Diptera > Muscidae > Hydrotaea > Hydrotaea diabolus. The sequence continues at coordinate 133,689,809 of OY740717.1, read as the reverse complement.
GGGTTATTGTCTGGGGAGTGAGAAATTCCAAGTCAGGGTGATGGTACTAGGTCAGTATATTAAAACCCTCAAAGGGTTTTGCGTTCGTATGTGCCAGTTTTTTTTTATGACCTTTTACATTTTTTCCTTATCTTGATGTTTTTTCGCTTAGTTGTAAAATGTTGGCAAAAACGTAGTCTGACATAACTCGAGAACGACTAGTTTGATTTTGCTGAAATAAATTGAGAAAAATTAATAATTACATTTTCTTATTAATATACTGTCTCATTAATATACTGTTTCTCTACCAAATCAACATTTTTGCAATTAGAAATAAATTTATGAAGAAAATTTTGCCAAAAAAAATTTTTTTTTTTTTATTTTTATTATTTTTTATGGCCAGAAGTCTGGAGTTATTGGGGAAAATTTATAAAAAAAGGCGATAAATGACACTTTTTTGAATAAAAACATATATCAATATTCTTGTCAAAATGGGATACCTTCACTTAATTGTAAATAAAAGCAGAACGCGTTAATCGATTTCTATGATCTATGTCGCATTTTGTTTATAGGTTATGTGACTTTACGTGAAAGTTATAAGACTCTACACGTTATTCCGTTTGGGATTTATATGTTTTAAAAAAAAAAAAAAAAGTTTTTTTTGGCAAAATTTTCTTCATAAATTTATTTCTAATTGCAAAAATGTTGATTTGGTAGAGAAACAGTATATTAATGCATTAAAGAAAAAAGAAATTATTAATTTTTCTCAATTTATTTCAGCAAAATCGAACTAGTCGTTCTCGAGTTATGTCAAACTACGTTTTTGCCAACATTTTACAACTAAGCGAAAAAACATCAAGATAAGGAAAAAATGTAAAAGGTCATAAAAAAAAAAAAAAAAAAAACTGGCACATACGAACGCAAAACCCTTTGAGGGTTTTAATATACTGACCTAGTACCATCACCCTGACTTGGAATTTCTCACCCCAGATTGGCTGTTGTACTGTGTTATTATTATTTCATACAAAATAAGAACTTTTGGAAAAACACATGAAACAAAAATTACTAAGTTTCTACGGAAATGTTCCTAAAAATTTCAATAAAATTTTTTATAAAACATGATGGAAAGATTACGAAACTTTAGAGAAGCTGGTTCTTTAATTCCTTCTTTACTTAACTTTACTTTACTTTACACGAGGTGTACGTTAAACTTCTTTAGTAAAATGATAAATGTTCGAAGTAAAGGTACATAATGAGCAGAGTGTTTCGCAAAAAGTACAAACATAATTCCTTTAGTGTACTGAATTTGAGAACAATTAAATCTAATTTGCGACTTCTAGACTGGCTGAACCTCAACCACAAGAGACCTTTGTGTTGGTACTTTTTTACAACATGGACAGATGAAGTCAAATTTCACCAGCGCTGGAAATAGATCGCTCGTAACGCTTTGTGCGAAATTCGGTCGGAGTCGGATGTAATATGCCACTTTAACAGCTGTAGTTTCTGACATCGGGAAAACCTTTTGTCTGTCTTTGTCAAAATATGAAACGAAATGTACCAATTTCTAAAGAGTACAAATGTGGAGCAAACCTGAGCAATGTACCAGGATGTATTGAAATTGATTGATAACTGGGACCTGTACTTTAAGTATAACTATAGATGGACAAACGAAATCAGATAACGATTCTGAATCGATTGTTATACCTAACAAGGAGTCCACCTTTAAGATGACTCCTTCTTAGGTGCAATAATATCCTGTGGTGTCCCGTATAAATACCGCTCAAGCAAAACCACCTGAGCTTTCACTCAAATTCTTTGCTGGGTTATATACCGTATACGCCCCGACAAACTCCAAATGTTTTAAAGCCTTACATTACATTAAGCCCTCAATCGTCACACCAAACAAAAAAGGTACGGCATGTGAAATGCAAACCTTTTACATACAACACATGCAATTGTTGTCTTTAGTTTTTATGGTTTTATTCTCATTTTATTTTAAATGTAAAAGTGACCACAACCACCCCTCAAAAAAAAAGAAATAAAGCAATACCAACCATGGTCTGAGTGAGAGAAAAATGGCAAACGGAAAAAGAACACACATACTCGTATATGAGTAACGATAAATAAAGTTGTCATTGACATAACATTTTCACATTCATTCGGAACAGAAAAGACACCGTTTAATTCTAGCCAAGCTTTCCTAGATAGGGCAGGATGACCGTGGGAGTGTGGGTCTGTCATACAAGTACAAACCTTGTGGTATTTTATACTCACACTGTCATTTATACAATAACGCTTCGTACATCAGACTTAAACAGGCTTGATGGGATTCGCTTGCGTTGCATCTTCACCTGTCCGTTTATCTGCCCGGCTGTCTGTCAGCAGTTATGTTTCATGGTACACTAGAAAACCACTTATAGCGGACGGGCAGACAGAGTGGGCCAGGTCCACCGTTGGCGTCAGGAGTGTGTATTTGGTTGCTGGGCCAGATGACAATGGATGCTTAAATAAATTATGTGAGTTTTTAAAGAGTAAGATTTGGATAGAAAAATGTGACGATATTGAATGTAGAGTTTGTTTATGATATTATTGCTAAGGTAAACAAAACTAGTCAAAAAAGCTAAAGCGTGGTTAACTTTATTAAACCCTGTCCTTTTGGATGTTTAGTAATGCCAAACGAAAGGAGGTTTTTGAAACCTCTCGTACGGGCTCTAAATAAACCCAGATTTTTAGTAATGTAAAATTTGAATTTGTAAACAAATTTCATGGTGATTTATTTACGACTGGACAAATTTCACCAGCGTATTCCTTGTCTCGTTTCATAAAAATATGTCCATCTACGACCAAGCCCGAAAATGCAAGGGGCGAAATGGCAGCGGTTTGAACATTTTTGAATAGGTGGTCGGAGGGTGCTAGGGCAAAATTGCTTAGTTCTGAACCAGTGGTCAGATTTTTTCAGATAGCCCAATCCTTACCTTCCCAAAATTACCAAAACGAAGCCTAGAGGTCCTACCGTTCCAAAGTTATGACTATTTAACTGAAATGCAAAAATGTTTATTTCTGTTAATTAACAAAAACAAATAAAAGTGTGCTGTTATTCGCATTCAAAAAAACTTTTTATGTACACAAAACTTAGCAACCGAAATATGAGAATTTTGGTAGGTTGTAGTGTACCTTGCCTAATTTTAGCTCGATAGAAGTTGTGAATACTCATAGAAATTTCAGCATGATCCAAGAGTGACGGGAATTCAAAACGAGAAGCATTATTGTATTAAAAAACATAGACCAAAACGGTCCAGTTTCACTTGAGTTTTTTTGATTGGTTGCTCCTAAGCTTATATATGACTACTACAGCGACAGGGCCTTAAATGGCGAGGGACCCATGCCCGGGGCTCAATTTCACCAGAAATGGGTGTTAGTTGCTTGTAAAACTTTATGCGAGCTTTAATTGAAATCGTATGTAGCATGTGACTCCTGGAGAGGTAGTGCCCCAAATCAGGAAGGACCTTGGCATAAAGGCGGTATTAAAATATGAAACAATATGGTCTAGTTTTACCAGATATATTTGTTGGTGGCTCTCAACGTACCTAAAAGAATTGGTCTCTCGTTACGCTCTATGCGAAATTCGGTCAGAATCAGATTTCATATTTGGTTTCCAGAGCTGTTGTTTTTGACATCGGAAAACCCTTGTATTATATAAAACACTCCGATTGAGACACCTCCAAAACACGATTTCTCAACGTTTCAACAGCTGCTGCGGGCGAAGAAACACGTTGACCACGCATTTTTTTCTTGAATAAGAAGAAGTCATTGGGTGCCAAATCAGGGCTGTATGGTGGATGGCCCATCAATTTGACATCTTCAGTGGCCAAAAGCTCATCGTTTCAGTTGATGTGTGAGAGCACGCATTGTCGTGATGCAAAATGATCCGTCTTCTCTTATTATCTTTCCTTATTTCTTCGAACAGTGTTGTCAAACAGACGGTTGTATACCACTCAGAATTGACCGTCCTACATTCCACTAAAGGCACTGCGGCAACATGGCCGGTTATACCGAAAAAAACGCAATCACTTGCTTCGATGTACTTTTTCCAAGAACAACTATTGTTGGATTTGGCTCGTCTTGAAAGACCCATATGGTCGATTTCTGTCTTGTTTCGGGTTCATATGCATAGAACCATAATTCGTCACCTGTGACAATGTTATACACTGCCTTTGAGCTACCGCAGTTATAACGCGTGATCCATTTCAAGGTTTCCTACTTTTTTAAATAAAAAAAACACAGAAAATTCAAATTGAATGGGGAATGTTTATTATCATTTGAAAGAACATTCTTAGGCATTTATTTTTTTGAAGATTTTGTCCATCAAATGTTGGCCGCGGTTACGTCTCAGATGGTTCATTCGTTGAGTCAAATTTTCGACGAGTCGTTCGAGCATTTCGACTGGTAACTGGCGAATGACCCGAGTGATGATTTGCTCCAAGGCCTGAATCGAAGCTGGTTTGTTTGCATAAACTTTAGACTTTACATATCCCCACAGGAAAAAGTCTAGCAAGATATCACACGATCTTGGTGAAACGTGAAATTATCTGCTCAACGAAGTGTTCTCTCAATAAATCCACTGATTGATGCGATGTGTGGAAAGTGGTTCCGTCTTGTTGAAACCAAATGTTGCCGAGATCACGAACTTTAATTGCAGGCACGTAGCATAAACGTAAATATATGCATTTAAGCAATTTAAGCATTTATGGTTGTTAAAACTATAATTTTTGTATTTTTATCTGAATACACCAAGTGTGCCTATACTTAAATCCGGCACTGTACTTAAATCCGGCTCTGTATAAGTATAAGATTAAAAAATCAACAACAAAAATCATTTTATAAAATGCTTGTGTGTTTTACAAAACCTTCGGTTTATAATTGCAACCCTCTTAGCAAACGGGCTTCTTTGTTCGAAGCAGCGTTATTCATTTACACTCTGTTCACTTTTGATAGATCGATTTTAAACTTGTTAATTAGATATTAAATTGGGTTCTATTGATTTCGAATGTTTCCTGGCTTAAATTCCTTTAAATTTCTTTAGGAAACCTTTATCCTTATTACACTTATAATGCATAAAGTGCCTGCTAATATTTCATGGCAATTGATTACCCAACAGACCAAAACTGCCCAACTTTTTCTGCTACCACTATTTGGCAACAATTTCAAGGTCGACTTCTTAGTATTTTGTTATTTTCAAGGTCCTTTCAGCCAGCTAAATGTTCCTTATTTGAGTTTTAATAAAATGCGAAGGCTTTCCGCGAAACCGCCAATTATTTTCTTACTTCAAGTAAACATTTCAAATTAAAGTACTATCAAAAAATAATGGCAATAATCAGTGTAGCCTCAACCGCTCAAACCGAATCAAGAAAATACTGCATTATAATGCTGCGGAAGAAAGCCATAAGTTCAGCAAAAGAGCAGAACCAGCAAAAAGATGGGGAAAAGGAAGATGAGGAAAAAAACACAGCTTCGCAAATATAAATTCCCACAAGAAGCACTAAACATCTAAACGTGGCCGAGGCTATGCGGGAGTGGAAAAAATATGTGCATTCTTAAGTACGAGCAGTATTGGCTTGTGGAAACAGAAAACTCAGCAGAGCCATAGACATGCTAATACAGCGCGCCATTTGCACTTAGGGCTCTCTACACCATGGCTTGGCGGGATGTCAGACAGGTTGTGTGGTTTGAATGTAATTTGAGGATTTCAAATATTTAAGAGGTAGATTTTTCTTTACTGGCTTTTAAATGCATGAAAACTACTTTAAACCAAAATAAAATCAGTACTGGAGGGGGTAAGAGGCGATATCACCAGTTTGACGTTACTTCTACTACCTTGGGGATTATACAGATCGACAATTTGTGTACACAAATATTTTCAAATCAGAGACGGGAGTAGCACATTTTTTGCGAACAGTGTTATCTTACATATTCACGCAGAAAAAAAGTATGGTTGGGGTGACAACATTCGAAGGGGATCATGGACAGCATCCATTCACTGTATCGTGTGTATGTGTTTTTTTGTATATCAAAAAAACGCACACACATATATGTATGCTCTTTAAAACCTGTTTCGTTATGTTCATAGTCGCAACCATACTGTATGATTGCTGTAATCATATCATTGTTAACGTAAGTTTTAAACAACAATACTTTTGTTGCACCAACCATGTTTATATGGTTGCTACAACAATATTTTCATTTCTAAATTTGGCAATGATACTATTGTTACATTCCAACAATATAATATTGTCGCAATCATACTGTTGTCAAAATGAAATTCAAAAAACAATACTACGGTTGCGTCGAACATGCTTTTATTGTAGAGAACATATTATTGTTGCGGTGTGTTAATGTGTTAATAATATATACTGGTGGACTGGTGCATGAAATGTAACACAGTTTGTAACGGGCTTTCCAATAGGGACATAGCAATTTCGTATCTTTATGTCAACGCACCCTTCCAAATTTTTAATGTCAAAACGTTAGTCGAAGTTACCATTTTCATCATGGTAAAGTTCACTAACGAGCAACATTTAAAAAACACTAAAAACTACTCGAAGTCAGTGGTCGCAACTTTAAGAGCGCTTACTCCTATTTTAAGCCGTAATAATCGTCCCACCTGGCAGGCTGTGGGTGCTTTTCGTAGTCAGTGGTCGCAACTTTAGGAGCGCTTTCTCCAATTGCCGGACGTAAAAATGGCTAAAGTGGATAAATTTGGATCCAAATTTTCACTTTTAGATGTTCCGGCGCCAAAGAGACGCAACGCCGCTTAAAGTGAAAATATCGCAGCCCTAGCCTAGGTGAATTCATTCAAAATGAACCAACTCAGTCGATTCCACGTCGTTCTAAGGCATTGGGCATTTTTCAAACCACACTGTGGCGTATTTTGCAAAAATTGTATCCTTATAAGATCAAATTGACTCAAGAATTAAAGCTACTTGATCATTTGAACCCCAAAACTTCTCCAATTCGGCTCTGGCAAAGTTTCACAAAAGTCTAGAATTTCAACGAAAAATCATCTATAGCGATGAAGCTCATTTCTGGCTGAGTGGTTTTGTCAATACACAAAATATGCGTTATTGGAGAGCAACAAACCCACATTTGCTTCAAGAAACACAATTGCATCCGCAAAAAAATACTGTGTGGTTTTCATGTCGGAGGTGTAATTGGGCCGTATTTGTTCGTCGATGAAAACAATCGTCATGTTACCGTCAATGGAGAGCGCTATCGTGCCATGTTACTGCTATATATATTTCTGGCCTAATAATGAAAATGCGGATATTTGTCAGCAAAAATGCTTATATTGTTTTTCAAAGTATTCTCCTGCATGATTTATACACTTTTGCATGTGCCCATTGTCAAAGCACTTTTCCACTCCGATTGAGTCACCTCCAAAACATGATTTTTGAACGCTTCAACAGCATCTTCTGGAGATGAAAATCGTTGACCATGCATTTTTTTCTTGGTGAACGGAATAAAAAGAAGGCATTGGGTGCCAAGTCAAGACTGTACGGCGGATGACCCATCAATTCGACGTTTTGGCCGGTCAAAAAGGCGCTGGTTTGAGCCGATGTGTGAGCTCGCATTTTTATGGTGCACAATGATTCGTCTGCTCTTATTCATTTTTCGAATTTCTTCGAAGACTTAAGGCAAACAAATTGTGGTTTACCACTCAGAATTGACCTCCTACGTTGCACAAGCGGAACAGTCGCCACATGACCAGTTTTGCCGAAGAAACAGGCGACCATTTGCTTCGAAGTACTTCTTCCACGAACAACTTTCGTTGGATTTGGCTCGTCTTGGAAAACCCACACGGTCGATTGCTGTTTTGTTTCGAGCTCATACGCATAGATCCATGATTCGTCACCTGTGACGATCTTATAAACGTCTTTTGAAGCACCGCGATCTTATTTTTTCAAAATTTCTTTGCATCATCGCCATTTAAAGATTTAAGTTCATCGATACACTCTTGTCGTTATAATCCACGTCAAAAGTTGTGAAAATGATCGTACAAAAATGTTTACGAGCTCCATTTCCATTTTTTTGCCAAATTGATTTGTTCAAGTCACTGTAAACAACACAAATGATGGTCGCCCGTCAAAACGTTCTGAGTACGTTAATGCTACAAAATGTCAAACTTTCCAATGGAAATGCCAGATGTCGCCAGAAATATATATAGCTACGCACGTAGAAAATTATTTTAAACCATAATTTGCTGAACTTGACATCGCCGATATGTGGTTTCAACAAGACGGTGCCACTAGCCATACAGCACGCGTTACAATTGATGTAATGAAAGGCAAATTCGGTGAACGTGTAATCTCGAGAAATGTTCCGGTCGAATGGCCACCTCGTACATGCGATTTAACGCCATTGAATATCTTTTTATGGATCCACATCAAGTTATTGGTCTACGCCAACAAGCCAACAACTTTAGACGAGCTTAGATACAACATCAAGCGCGAAATTACCAACGTTCCGGTCGAAATGTGTGTAAGAGTGGTGAAAAATTTGGTCCAAAGCATAGGTCGCTGCACACGGGCTCCAGGTGGTCATATGGCCGAGATCGAATTTCATGCTTAAAATAAAATATTTGCACTACACCTGGCGCACAGAGAACAAATTTGTTGCCAAACCCGAATATTTTGCCAACCGAATGTTGGTGGTTGCACGTACTAGCCAAGCATTCCATCGTTACTACCGAATGTTGATTGCGTAAACAGCAATTTTCAGCAGAAGGAACTGACACTTTCGGTTGAAGAAAACAAGAAAACATATATCGGATATCCTAAGAGATTAAGATAATTATTGGAACTTAATTTGGGGATGTATTGGTTGTTGTTATAGATTGTTGGTACGTATAAGTACTTTTTGAAAATAATAATTAATATTTTACCGCCTTGCAATGGGTCAACTGATCAGTAAAATAAATAAGTCTTTGGATAGATGTTTTGATAAGCCTTGCAATGATTCCCCAAACAGAAAATAGTTATTTAATTAAACGTATTTATTGTCAAGCTTTGGGTGGCCGAAACTCGGGAAAAATGGGTCTCCACCAAAAAAAAAAAATGGTTGTTGTTTTGAATAATAAGGAGATCTATCTACTGCGAAAATTCTGATCAAGTCTGAGTAATGTCGCTGAATTACACTTAGGCCTGTTTTGATTCTGGAAAATATTTTTGTATTTATGGTTCTTTTGTTTATATGGCAGTGTCGTTTGGAAGAATTAACCAACTTACCCAAGAAACTTAAACTGTCAGACCATTTTTTTCTAATATAATAATAAGTATATCGTATATTCGCTATATTTGAAAAAAGACAAAAAGGCACTCCTGTTTTAAATATATGGTCTCAATATGCTCAACGAAAATAATCTCCATATGATTTCACTTAAAAAATTTTATGATGTAAATTCAGTAAAACACAAGAATATTTTCTACGTTTTGTGCTAAAATAAATTTCCTTGGCGTATAAAAAATAACTCGGACCTACGAGGGCGGTCATTTTGGGAATTAACTATAATCACTTAAGACGAAAAACTACGAGACAAGTAGACACGCCTCTATTAAATGCTTTAGCAGTTCGGTACCTCATCGCCGATTCAATAATACGAGGGCATATCAATAATTCCTAGACTTCTTGGAAGAAAACATTTTTTGGAAAAAAAATGTTTTTCGTCATAATCTGGTTTTAGCTCAGTACACTTACTAAAACAGGATTTTTTGAGGTCCATAAAAAAGACATTTGTTTCATCAATAATTTCATCGTCGGAGCTGAATCTCTTCTGGATTTTTTTTTGTCATTTTCGGGTGTATTGACCTCAATTGGCCGTCAAGATCGTTCAGCGTCATTTGCACTTGTGAGACTTCACCGCAAGTCAGTAAACCACCTTTTTACCATTGAAGTCGATGGTGTTGAGTTTAAAAAATTGTTCGCCCACAAAACTTCATGATTTGTCGATCAAATAACTGAGGTACCTTAAGTCCTTTGAAACGTTTTTCCTTCTGGGCCCATTTATAAATCCCAAACAGCTTATGACTATCATCATGCAATAAATCAGTGTCATATCTTAATTGTTTAGCTGCTATCGTTGTTTCAACAGACTTAAGGACGAAATGATGGACATATACGAATATTACGACGATCTATATCTATAAGTATATTACGTATACAGGGTGGCTGATGAAAGTCGCTACCAAAAAAATTAATAATTTTTTTCTATTTAATAAAACTGGTTAATTTTTTTTATTTTGCAGATTAATTTTTGGTTTAACAAAAATGGATATGTGGGACACTGAAAGAAGATTTTGAATTGGCCGCCTCTATCACCTACTAGAGTCTGTAGTTTCGGTTCAAAGATAATGAAGACTTGTTAACAGTCTTCATAATGAGACTTGTTAACAATTTTACCGAGCATGCGACAGTCAACAAAAGACGTTTCTAGTGAAACCCTTCAGTTCTGACAGGGGAAACAATCGCTGCTGTAGCTGCTGCCATACAAAACAATCCAAGAGTTTTGACAAGGAGCTTATCAGCTCAACTGGGTATGAGCAGCCAGTCATTGCAGTTTATTATGCACAAAGGTTGAAACTTATTCCCACATCAATTTCAAATGCCCACCAAACCGAACGCAGCGGACTTCCCCATTCTGTTGAAAATTGCCAGAAAATACTTCAAATCGTGGAAGAGGACGGAAACACATTGAACTGTCTTTTCCTGTCTGACTAGGCCCATTTCGACTTAAACGGCAACATAAACTGACAAAATTGTCGAACATGGAGTGCTTTCAACCCACAGATACTCCATGAGATGGAATTGGATGCACTTCGTGTCTCAGTGTGGTGTGCAGTTTCATCACGCAGCATTGTCGGGCCCTACTTCTTCGAAGAAAACGGCCACACTGTTGAGAGAGTTTTTCCATCCAAAATTTCGCCGAATGAGACTTTCTTTCAGTTATGTGTGGTTCTTTCAGCAAGATGGTGCAACTCTTCACATAGCCCGGCCTGTTATGACAGAATTGCGAAGAAACGTTCCCAATAAGCTGATATCCAAAAACTGCACATTCCGTTGGTCCCCCAGGACGCCTGATCTTACACCTGACATTTTCATGTGGGGTAATTGCAAACAGGAAGTCCTTACAGCCAAACCAACAAATTTATTTGAACTTAGGCAATCCATTCGAGAAACAATTGCGGCTATTCCTGTCTCAACTCTGCAAGCTGTAATGAAAAACTTTTTGGTAAGATGGCGCACATGTTTCATTTAAATTCCACAGCTGTCAAAAAGACCAACTCCGGAAAAAGTGTGGCCAGATTGAAATACCACACACGAAGGGGAAACAATTTCCCTTCAATAGTCTCAAAAACTCAGGCACATTTTTTAACATTTACACTTGATGACCTTAATAATTACGAGGGCAGATCAACAATTCCGTGACTTTTCGAATAAAACGCAGTTTTTTTTTGCAAAAAAAAACTATTTATCAACATAATCACCTTTTTGGCTCGGTACACTTAGTCTAACGTTTCTCCAATGTTTGTATCCGTTCCAAAAAAAGGATTTGCGAGGTCTATAAAATAGGCATTTTTTGGTCAATAATTTCATCGTTGGAGCTGAATCTATTTGCACCGAGCCATTTGTTTAGGTTTGGAAATATGTAGGAAATAGTCCAGAGAATATGGCGGATGAGGTACCAGTTCGTAACCCAATTAATTCGCCCGTTCATTATCTTAGTGAAAAAAAACCTTTTTCTTGGCCATAAGAGGTCGTTTTTTTTTTTAAATTCACCCGGAGAAACCTACTGTTTAGACTGCTACTTGGTCTTCGGAGCGTTGTTATGGATCCATGTTTCATCCACAGTTACAAAACGCCGCAAAAACTCATTGGAATGAAACTCATTCGGTTAAACAACTCCAAACAGTCATTTGAAGTCGTCACATGATTACGTTAAGGTTAATTGAGTGCAAACGCGGCAGTCATCTTGCAGACAGCTTTCTTAAACCCAACTAATCACGTAAAATCGAAACCGCACTGCCATATTAAATGCGTATGGCATCAACAATATCACGCACTTTTACTCTTCGATTGGCCAACACCAGCTCGTGGATTTTTTTCGACATTTGCGGATGTATTGACCTCAATTGGCTGTCCAGAATGTTCGGCGTCATTTGTTCTTATGCGACCACAACGAAAGTCAGTAAACCATTTTTTTACCATTCAAATCGATGGTGCAGAGTCCTCATAGTATTTATCAAGCTTTACCTTGGTTTTGATTGACGCTTTTTTCCGAAAAATTTTTCGAAATTTACTTTTTTCCATTTTAGGATTTGCGCGTTCCTTAAAATAGGCATTTTTTTGGTCAATAATTTCATGGTTGGAGCTGAATCTATTTGCACCGAGCCATTTCTTAAGGTTTGGAAATAGGAAATAGTCACCGGGGGTAAATCCAGAGAATATGGCGGATGATGTTCCAATTGGTAACCCAATTAATGCATCCGTACATTATTAGTGAAAACAACTTTTCTCTTGGCCCTATGGGGTCGTTTTTTTTTTAAATTCACCCGGAGAAACCCATTATTTAGACTGCTGCCTGGTCTTCGGAGTGTTGTAATGGATCCATGTTTCATCCACAGTTACAAAACGCCGCAAAAACTCATTCAAATTGCGGTTAAACAACTCCAAACAATCCTTTGAAGTCGTCACTTGATTACGTTTATGGTCAATTGAGAGCAAACGCGGCAGTCATCTTGCAGACAGCTTTCTTAAACATAACTGAACATGTAAAATCAAAACCGCACTGCCATATTTAATGAGTATGGCATCAACAATCTCACGCACTTTTACTCTCGATCGACCAACACCAGATCGTCGATTTTTTTTCGACATTTGCGGGTGTATTTCCCTCAATTGGCTGTCCATAACGTTCGGCGTCATTTGTACTTGTGCGACCACAACGAAATTCAGTAAACCATTTTTTTACCATTCAAATCGATGGTTCAGAGTCCCCATAGTATTTATCAAGCTTTACCTTGGTTTTGATTGACGCTTTTCTCCGCAAAATTTTTCAAAATTCACTTTTTTCCATTTTTAACAAAATCCGCAAAGTTGTATGTTTTGAACAGCTGTTAAAGACAATTGACGGAGCTCTCTAAAATTTGACAGTAGTATATTAAAAGATGGTACTTGATAGAAGCAGTGCTGCATTTCATATAGCTACGAGGGAAGTTGAAAAAGTCTCGGCATTATTGATCTGCCCTTGTATCTTTGTCCTAATGTTTGCATCAGCACTATTCTGCCTTCGTGGTGTATTTGTGTTCTTGGATGAAATCCTAGCCAATGCTCAAGTGCACATTAGCCAAAGGCATTTGAATTTGGTTTGGTTTATTTTTTTCGTTTTTAGCTGTGTTTTTTTCTCTACCTTCTAGCAGGACTTTAGAGAGTGACACTTTTAAAATTACCTACCAAAGATAAGGCCCCATTGATTCGTCTTAGCCTGACCATAAAAACGGCTCAATGTTTTCCTCTTTAAAAAACAAATGCTTAAGCTACAAAATGTGCAGCAAGTGCTGCCGTTAACATAAGGTAAATTTGTACGGAACATTTTTCCCTGGTTGCACTTTAAATGTAACCATTATACTCATATAGATTTCCTCATTTTGTAGTTGCAACTTTTCTCCTTTGCTGCCCGCCGAAATTCGAGAACTTCTTGCGAAGTGAAGTGAACAATCAACCGTATCTTAACGTTTCACTTTTGGTTGCGTTCGTGGTGTATTTGTGTTCTTGGATGAAATCCTAGCCAATGCTCAAGTGCACATTAGCCAAGGGCATTTGAATTTGGTTTGGTTTATTTTTTTCGTTTTTAGCTGTTTTTTTTCTCTATCTTCTAGCAGTCAGTGGTTTGGGAATTTTCCGAGCTGCTGATGTTAGTTGGCTTTTTCCTGGTGATTATTTTTTCCCCCCAGTTGCTTTCATTTTTTTTGGAACTTTTCTTTAGCTAGCCGTTCAGTTGGTTTTGGCTTGCTGGTGAGTGTGGGTCTTGGTTCCTGTCTTCGCCGTCTTCTAATTCTGCTGCCATTGCACTTAACAGAAAATGCATTTATTTTAAACTTTTCTCATATATTTTCAAACATTTTATATGTAAGCGTAAGGGAAGAGAACTCTTTAGTGCCCCGTCGTTTTCGCTTTTTTTGCGTCGATTTTGTGTGTTAAGGGCTCAAATTCCGTGAACATGCCACACTTAAATTTTAGTGTTATCTTATGTGGTTTTATTGCCATTGGCTGAACGAATGTTACAGCTCAGCATTAAAATTGTTCGCTTTCTCGCTTAAAGTACAGTGGGAATTTCTACGGAGCAGTGAGAATTCCTCCAGTGATGGTGGTGGCGGTGACTCTCGTGTTGGTCACTCTGGTGCTGCTAAACGAACGACCGCTGGACCAACATGATGCCATATCATGTTTATCACTTGTTCTATTTTTCACTTGAGATTAGAAAAGTGCATAAATTGTTTGCAAGTTCTTTCAGTTTTTTCAAAGCATTTCTCTTTAGTTGTGCTGAAAAAAAAAATGTTGAATTTTTGCAAATCGTAAAAGTTGAAATATTTGGTAACAATGGTCAAGTGCATCCAGGAAAAGTTTTATGAATTCAAGCGATTTGGTTTTTTTTTGTTCGTTGCTGCAACATAAAGAACTGTTAACAATAGTTGTTACCCCCAAATCACACTTTGTAAAATGTTTTCTTTGTTCCGACTAGAGGGAGTACGTGTAAAGATATTATTTTGACACTGGTTAAAAGTCATGAAAGGATATCTGTAACATGGGAAGTGACTTCCCTTGACATCATTCTTTGTGTTGAAGATATTTAAATATGCGGGTATAAGTGAAATTGCATTTAATTTAGCTGGAAATGCGAAATGGAGATTCTTTGGTCTAGTCAGAGGCTGGCTAAGCAATAATTGTTGCTCTAAGATAAGAGGGAATGCAGTGCAAGAAACATTCAAAAGGATCCTGAAGCTAGCTCTTATTGTGCAACAAGGCTTTGGAGCAAAACTAATACAACTCTTGGACTGCAACTTCGGCAATCAATTTAGGAGGAAACGAGATGAAAGTGAAATACCAACATGTGAAGAGATGCATAGAATCATTCATACGAATATGAAGACACAATACTGACATAGGTACCGGGATACAGCGATATGCCTGGCAAAGATATGGCGGACGAATGTGCCAAAACGGATGCAGAAGCAGTGGTTGAACCCACGACCCCCAACATACACATCACGCCCTCTTGTCCAATTTTACCATAACATACGAGGGCGGTTCTGAAACTTCTTAGCCTAGCACAAAAAGCGCGGTATAAACAGAAAAAAGTTAAGTGTTTTGGAAACTTCCATCTCGATCTGGCAACTCCTTCATATAGAAACAGGTGTTCACAAAAGACGCATCCGCGATTTGTGTCATTAAATATTTAAATATTTACATAAAAAAGGTTTATCGGGACAAGAAATTCATAATGATATGGTGAATGTGTTAGGTGAAAGTGCTCCTTCATATGCAACAGTAAAAAATTGGGTTGCTGAATTTAAACGTGGTCGTACAAGCATTGAAGATGAACCACGTAGTGGACGTCCAAAAACAGCAACAACAACAGAAATTGTAGCCAAAGTGCATGATATGGTATTAAATGATCGACGAATAAAAGTGCGTCAAATAGCTAATATCATGGGCATCTCAAATGATCGAGTCCATTTAATTTTGCATAAAGAACTACAGATGAAAAAGCTATCTGCAAGATGGGTGCCGGACTTGTTAACAGTCGACCAAAAACGCATAAGAATGAACATTTCTCAAGCTTGTTTGGATCGTTTTCCGCGAAATAAAATGGATTTTAAGCGTCGTTTCATAACTGTTGATGAGACATGGATCCACCACTATACTCCAGAGACAAAAGAACAATCCAAACAATGGACTGAAGCTGGAGGAAGTGCCCCAAAGAAGGGAAAAACAATTCAATCGGCTGGTAAGGTTATGGCAACGGTTTTTTGGGACTTCAAAGGTATTTTATTGATTGACTATCTGCAAAAGGGTAAAACAATAAATTCAGAATACTATTGCAACCTTTTAGATCAATTAAATGTACAAATTCGAGAAAAACGTCCTGGCTTACAACACAAAAAAATAATTTTTTATCAAGACAACGCACCAGCGCACAAGAGTGTTTTAACAATGGCTAAAATCAACGAATTAAAGTACGAGTTGCTTGACCACCCACCTTATTCTCCTGATTTAGCTCCCAGTGACTTTTACCTGTTCCCAAATCCAAAAAAATTCCTTGCTGGCAAGCGTTTTACCTCAAATGAAGATGCAATTACAGTTGTAAACCACTATTTTGAAGACCTTGGGGAAAACTATTTTAATCAAGGGATAGAATTGCTAGATAAGCGCTGGACTAAGTGTATTGAAGTTTCAGGAGATTATATTGAAAAATAAAAATATTTTTGAAAAACTAACTATTCTCTTTCATTGATAGGCTAAGAACTTTCCGAACCGCCCTCGTAGTCCATACGAGGGTAGCTATTTATACTTCCGGTACGGCAATAAAAACACAATAATATATTATTGGAAAACGTTTTATTGTTTTTCAAAATATTCTTCTTTAAGATCAAGATGTGACAGCGCATAGAGAAAGGGACCTAAGGGTAAAAAATCAATTTCATTTTTTTCTTTTTTTGATGTGGACAAAATCTGAGCATCGAATGAGACCGATCCCATGCCCCAAAAGTGTTCCCTCCCCGAGATATGCGCGTTTTATGAAAGTGAAGTCGACGATTCTAAGCGCAAATAGAAAGGGACCTAATCATTAAAATGGCTCTCCTGAACAAAACTGGTTTTTAACCTTAGGTCCCTTTCTATTTTGCGCGTCACATATACTTTTGCATGCGCTCAAACCAATTGTCGGAGCACTTTTTCCACTCCGACTTTTTCCACATGATTTTTGAACGTTTCAACCAACAGCTGCACACTGGTCCCAATGGCCTATCTAGCTGGAATAAAGTCAATTTTTTAATACTTCGAATTTATGAAATTTGTTTGCTAGATGATTGACTAATGCCCACTGTTGATAACGGTGTATGGTTTTTTTCATTTATCATGTTCTTCGCTTTGCTACGCTAAAGCAAACATTAGTAATTGAGTTACTGCAGTTATACAAAAGCGTAGTCTATTTTTAGCAGCATATTTAAAGAGTTCGTGTGAAAAAACTACAAAACATTTTTACAATATTTTTTCTTTGCTAAATTATGTCAGGTATTTATTATTTTAATAGCAATTATGCGTTTTGGTTTAATATTTGTTTGTGTGTAAAAATAATGTTAGAAAATATATTGTTTTCTAAATGTGTTTTTGGTGCGGCGTCAAGTTTAGTTAAACTTTTAATTGTTGTTTTATCGCTTCAGTGTAAAAGTGTTTATGTTATTTAAATCTGTTAAATGTCACCTTTCCGAAGAACAAAAAATTAAGTACGGCTTTTTGCGGTTTTACATTTTATTATATTTTAGATTACACACCATTAACACGAAGAGAGCTGTACAATGTGTGGTCTATCGAGAAGCAAGGAACCAAAAATGGTTAATGATGTTATTAATCACTTTTTCAATAAAACTGGACTTAAAAACTTTTTTAAAAAAAATAAATTTTTAAAAAAATTTATTTAAAAAAATTAATTTTTTAATAAAAAATTTTTTTAAAAAAAAAATTAATGCTGTAAAGCAGCATTTAGGCAAAATATTTCATACTCAAAAATTTCAAGTTTCTACCTACTCCCAAACAGGAGTTATGACTTTATTCCAGCTAGATTGACCATTCGGACCACTGTGAGCTGGTGCGGGCGATGAAAACGTTGACCACGCATTTTTTCCTTAATGCTAGGGAATAAGATGAAGTCATTAAGAGCCAAATCAGGTCTGTACGGTGAATGGCCCATCAATTCGACATCATGAGTGGTCAAATAGCTCATCGTTTCAGCTGATGTGTGAGAGCTCGCATTGTTGTAATGCAAAATGATCCGTCTTCTCTTATTATCTTCCCTAATTTTTTCGAACACTGTTGGCAAACAGATGGTTGTATACCACTCAGAATTGACCGTCCTACGTTCCACTAAAGGCACTGTGGCAACATGGCCGGATATACCGAAAATAAAACGGAATCATTTGCTTCCAACTATTGTTGGATTTGGCTCGTCTTGAAAGACCCATACGGTCGATTGCTGTTTTGTTTCGGATTCATATGCATAGATCCATGATTTGTCACCTGTGACAATGTGTTACACTGCCCTTGACCTACTGCTGTTATACTTTTTCAACATCTCTTTGCACCAATACATATGAGCCTTTTTTTTTGAGAATTCGGCAAATTATGTGGGATCCAACGAGAACAAATTTTTTTCACGGCCAAATGAACATGCAATATCTTATTGATGCTTGTCATACTAATGCCCCAAGGATGCCGCAATCTCACCGTTTGTTACATGTCGGTCTTGCTTAATCAGTTCACGCACAGCATCGATGGTTTCTGGCAAAGTAACCGAAGTTACACGTCCTTCACGAAATTCATCCTGGAGCAAAGGGCGTCCGAGACTAAACTCTGGGTACCAACGATTAACAGTGGGTTTTGATGGTGCTTCATCGCCAAAAGTCGAAACAAGTAGATTTATACACTCTTGTCTCGATAACCCACCCCGAAAATTATAAAACATCATCGCACGAAAATGTTCACGGGATAATTCCATTTTTTGACTCAGAATTCTTCAACACACTGTAAACAAATCAGTTTTCCAAATCAGTTTTCTGAGTGAAGTTATTCTAAAAAATGTCAAAGTTTCCAATGGATGTTCCAGTTTGCATCTGGGAACACTAGTATTGTCGGGACACGAAATGTAAATAGCAACTCTTGTAACAACTTCCTAGTCATTCGTTTGACTCTGTTAAAATTTTATAACGATCGGTCTAATTTTCCTCCTGGATATGTTTCGATCCATCCCAACATCATACATATTGAATCGGCTGTTGAAAAACACTACTGACATTTTTTTCAAATTTCGGGTTTTATTGCAAAGTTGAACTTTGTCATTCATATGACTGCCTCAACTGGCTCGGCAGTACCACATACGATCAACCCAATTGTTCAGTACATTTTCACCTGTTTCGAGTCGAACCTCTTTGATGGCTTCTTTGATTTCTTGTTTCAACACTTCAATTGTCTCTGGAGGCTGTGCGTCACATTTATCCTTAATGGCTCCCCACAGAAAATAACCCAAAGGGTTTAAATCACAGCTCCGAGGCGGCCAATTGACATTACAATTTTGGGCTGACTATTCGATTTTCAAAAACAGTGCGCAAAATATTGATGGTTGCGTAGGCTGTGTGACATGGGGTCCTGTCTTGTCGAAACCAAATGCCGTCCCTCATTCTCTTGAATTTTTAAAGACAAACATTCGTTGAACTGCGACTCCTTGCTCATTTCCGGTGATAAATGGCCCAAATGATGCCGCCAGCCCAAAAACCACATCAAACAGTGACTTGTTGGCTTCTCAATGGCTACGTATGGGTTCTCTGAACCCCACATGCGGCAATTTTGCTTATTGACATTCATCTGAATACACGAAACCAAACAATCGTCAGCCCATTGGGCGAAGCGAAAATGGATGGAAAGGTCAACCTTTTTAATTAAACCAGAGACTTAAAAAATGATCAGTAGTATTTTTTACAGGCTACTCAAATTTAAAATTTTAAATGGCACATCTTTAATGTTCCACATATCATCGTCATATAATTCTTAGTTCACTAGTTGAACACAGCCCGTCCCAAGCAATCCTTTGTTGTTCTATTGACTCATGACTTAAAATAATGATTCTTAAATCGTCATTGTGAATGCATTTTGTACCTCAGACTAGACATTCTTAAATAGAACAGCAAGTTGGTTGGAAACAGAACATCCTTGACTTTAACATTATCGTTAGTGTCTTGATTATTGCGCAAATCTGTCATTGCTAGATCGAGTTCCTTCAGAGTATGTTCTTGTTTCTGTCGCTTGCACTGTGGTAATTTTTTGATTCATTGGAAGTTTACAAATTCAATGGAAGTGTGGCCAGTTTTTGGGTATTCAACGAATGTAGCGGAAATCCCAGAAGAATAATCAGACACTCTGCACGAATCAAACTTACAATTAGTGAAACAAGAAACCGGTTGTCTGTTTCATCTGAAGTATCAAGGAAGTATATATGTGACAGCGCATAGAGAAAGGGACCTAAGGGTAAAAAAATCAATTTTCATTTTTTTTTTGTGGACAACATCTGAGCATCGAATGAGACCGATCCCATGCCCCAAAAATGTTCCCTCCCAGAGATATGCGCGTTTTATGAAAGTGAAGTCGACGATTCTAAGCGCAAATAGAAAGGGACCTAATCTTTTAAATGGCTCTCCTGAACAAAACTGGTTTTTAACCGTCACGTATACGTATCTGTAGGCGTCGTTCATAGAGAGAATCTCTTCTCTTTTGGTGAAATCTCCCCCGGAGAGGCAGTGCCCAGCTTCAACTTTATTCACATTAAAGATTAGTGTGAATGACATTCAGACCTGCCAGATAGTTAACATAAGACTTTATCTTGTAACGATGGATGAATCTCTATATTATGAAGGTCTGGACTGAGTCATCCTATCCAAAAGAAGGTGGTTCGGATGGCTATTGTATAGAAACCCATGCAGATATCAAGATATTCTGTCTGTCTCTGAAGACACCCTGTTGATGTTTTTAGGGCGGCATTATGGAAGGTCTGAATTTTTGTTCCATTGGTCTTACACATGTTCGCTGACCACACCGGCACTGCATAGTTTGCTTCAGACCGAAGTATCTCTTTATAGAGGTCAACAAGTTTTCTTTGTCAGCTCCCCCAAGTACTGCCGGCGAGTGCCTTAAGGACAGTGTTTCTACTTTTCAACTCTTCGCTACCTTGAAAAAGGCTTTCTAATGTGACTGCAAGGATTTTAGGGTAGTTGGTGGTCGGCATGCCGACATCATCGAATTTCAGATTAAAGGACACTCGCACCTTCGCGTTTCATGCAGTTTGCCTGATTTTCAGGAGGATATTTCCATATTCCTTGCGGCGAAGAAACGCTCTAAATCAGCCAGGTTATAGTTGCTTGTATCGCTTATTTCATGCACTTTAGGTCCTGATGGCAGAATTGTTCAGGTAGAGATAGAGATAGAGATTAAGATAGAGATAGAGATAGAGATATAGATATAGATATAGATAGAGATAGAGATAGAGATAGAGATAGAGATAGAGATAGAGATAGAGATAGAGATAGAGATAGAGATAGAGATAGAGATAGAGATAGAGATAGAGATAGAGATAGAGATAGAGATAGAGATAGAGATAGAGATAGAGATAGAGATAGAGATAGAGATAGAGATAGAGATAGAGATAGAGATAGAGATAGAGATAGAGATAGAGATAGAGATAGAGATAGAGATAGAGATAGAGATAGAGATAAAGATAGAGATAGAGATAGAGATAGAGATAGAGATAGAGATAGAGATAGAGATAGAGATAGAGATAGAGATAGAGATAGAGATAGAGATAGAGATAGAGATAGAGATATAGATAGAGATAGAGATAGAGATAGAGATAGAGATAGAGATAGAGATAGAGATAGAGATAGAGATAGAGATAGAGATAGAGATAGAGATAGAGATAGAGATAGAGATAGAGATAGAGATAGAGATAGAGATAGAGATAGAGATAGAGATAGAGATAGAGATAGAGATAGAGATAGAGATAGAGATAGAGATAGAGATAGAGATAGAGATAGAGATAGAGATAGAGATAGAGATAGAGATAGAGATAGAGATAGAGATAGAGATAGAGATAGAGATAGAGATAGAGATAGAGATAGAGATAGAGATAGAGATAGAGATAGAGATAGAGATAGAGATAGAGATAGAGATAGAGATAGAGATAGAGATAGAAATAGAGATAGAGGTAAGGGTAGAGTAGAGGTTTAACAGTGCTGGAGATATCACCCAACTCTGCTACCTTTTAAACTCTTTGACACTTTGACTTCCTGTCTCTAAATTTTATATACGACTGGCGCCCACACATATACATGGATTCACATTGGCAGTAATGGCTAACCGATAATGCCAGCTATGTAAAATTCCTACCAATGTCATAAATTCTTTACAAGCTACGACAAGCATTTTCATCAAATTTTTATATATTTATTTAGATAAATTTTACAAATATGTAAATTAAAAAAAAATACATATTTTCAATAGCGTGGGATTACAAATACCAAATGCGCCGTAGTACATCAACTATTCTTAACTATCATAAAAACACTTACACGGAACCTGGTCTCTGCAGCAGAACAAAGGTGTCATTTTGTTAGGCATACCTGGTAGGCTTTAAAACTTGATGTGAAGCATCTCTCTAAGTGTTTACCTCTTTTCTTGTCTTAAATTTAATAAATATAAGGCCCTGAACAATAACTTCAAACAGAGCCAAACACAATTTCTACCATAAATAGCGTTTCACTCCATTTATTCTAATAAAAGTACAACTTCTTCCTCAATAAGAAGGGGGTTACAGCGTAACAACCCTCCTCCCATTAATTTTACGATACCATGGCCACCCATTCGGGCTTTACTGGCTGGCAATATCGTCATTTGTCATTTCATTTATATCTGTGGCTCTCCTCGGCCGTATCGACTTCTTATTACTGTTTCATGTCAATTTTCGACATTTTCGTACATAAATGTTAAATTTTATTATCACCAGAATGATATGGTTATTGTTGTGTCTTCAATAAGCAAACCGAAAAAAAGGAATATATATTGAGTAGCTCCAGCTACAACCACAAGCCAGAAGCCAGAAGCAGCAGCAGTAGACATTAAAATGGCCTGATTAACTTTTAGGCCAATTACGGAACAAATATTTTATTGCAGCATTTAAATAAATGTTATTTAAGATTAAATGCCATACGCTTTATGACATTTTTGTGACCGATGGCATTATTTGCACAAATCAAATATTGTAAAATTTTATTGGCCATTAGGAATGTGTATTAAACATTTTCCGCTTAGCATTTGCAGATGTCGTTCGATGGAAGTAGGAAGTCAAGTGGATGGAGGATAAAATATCTATCATTTGTTTATTACTTAAAATTGCTAATAGCCTGCAGGATAGAGGAAAAAAAGATATAAAGGGCACCAATGTTGTTTTGTAAATAAATAAAAAGCAAAAGAAGTTTGAGTTGTTTCAATACAGATGTTTGGTTTACACATCATTTTTGTAATAATTCAATGCTTGTTAAAGGGCCTCAACTGGCATGTATAAGTACATGTGACGGCGCATAGAGAAAGGGACCTAAGGGTAAAAAATCAATTTTCACTTTTTCTTTGATGTTGACAACATCTGATCATCGGATGAGACCGATCCCATGCCCCAAAAGTGTTCCCTCCCAGAGATATGCGCTTTTTATGAAAGTGAAGTCGACGATTCTAAGCGCAAATAGAAAAATACCTTATCTTTAAAATGGCTCTCGTTAACAAAACTGGTTTTTAACCTTAGGTCCCTTTTTATTTTGCGCGTCACATATCGACGCTGTTCAACTTGTAAGTTTTAGTCGGTTGATTTGCCTTCCATTGTTTTTTTTTAACTAATCTGGCTGAAAGGGGCGTGGCCATTTTTTGTCGTTGAACTTATCCACCAGTAATAACGGGTGATCAATCTTAATTATAACTTGCAACGCGAATACTCAAAAAAGTATAGGGTGATAAATTTTGAGGTTTCCTACCTTTTTAAAGAAAAAACACAGAAAATTCAAATTGAATGGGGAATGTTTATTATCATTTGAAAGAACATTCTTTGGCATTTATTTTTTTAAGATTATTTCTATCAAATGTTGGCCGCGGCTACGTCTCAGATGGTCCATCTGATGACTCGTTTGAGCATTACGACATTTATGGCGCTATGACACGCGCATCGTTGGCTTTCAAAACCTGAATCATAGCTGATCTGTCAGCATAGACTTTGAACATTGCGTAGCCCCAAATAAAAAAAAGTCAAACGGTGTGATATCACACGATCTTGGTGGTCAATCGACCGGCCCAAAACTTGAAATGATCTGCTCACCGAAGTGTTCTCTCAATTAATCCATTGATTGATGCGATGTGTGGAAAGTGGCGCCGTCTTGTTGAAACCAAATGTCGCCGAGATCACGGGCTTCAATTTCAGGCATCAAATAGTCGGTTATCGTGGCACGATAACGGTCGCCAATGACGGTTACGTTCTCACCGGCATCATTTTTGAAGAAACATTGACCGATTATTCCACCGGCCCACAAACCACACCAAACCGTTGGTTTTTCTGGGTAAAGTGGCAGCTCTTGAACTTCTTCTGGTTGCTCTTCGTCCCAAAATGCGCCAAATTTTGCTTGTTTATAACCCATTGAGCCAGAAATGGGCCTCATCGCTGAACAAAATTTGCCTCGAAAGCGTCGGATTTCTTGGAACTTTTCAAGAGCCCAAAAAGCGAAGTGATGTTGCTTGGGAACGTCGGGCGGCTTTAGTTCTTGCACAAGCTGTATTTTGAACGCTTTTAATTTAAGATCTCGACGTAAAATGCGCCAAGTCGTTCCATACGTCAGTCCGAGTTCACGGTCTTGGTGTACACTCTCAGCTACGGCCGCTACATTTTATGCTGGACGTGGCCTATTCGGTCAAATAGTATCCAATAATGAATGCTGGGTCTTAAGATGGGTGATGTTGTTGCGAATAGTAAGCTCAGTAGGCTGATTATGTTGACCATAAGTTGAACGAAGTGCACGAAAAACATTCCTCACAGAATGTGAATTTTCGTAATAAAGTTGAACGATTTGTAAACGTTGATCAGGCGTAAGTCTTTCCATGATGAAACGCCAAACAATACTAAACAAAAATAACTTGACAGCATGACACGATTCACATCGTGATCTGTAAAAAAAGGATATTCAAAAAAGTATCTTTGCTTGGATCACCCATTATAATTTATACCGAGGTAGTTTTAAAGTTTTTCTCCCTGGATCTATTTCGATCTTTAAGAATCCCAGACAGCTTATGACCATTGCCAAAAGTTTCTGTTGTAAGTCCATATGTACGTAAGGGTCAGATTATCACTTTTGAACGGATGAAGACTTTTTTGTGTGTTGTTAGACTGCGGTGTTGCGAAGATATGCATTTTCTTTTTTAAAATATTCGTCAAATGCATTACCTTACTAAACATACTCGTATGCTTATCTGATATACAGTTTCTATTAATAAATAAACACGCAACATTTCCACACGTCCTTAGCCGAAAACTGGAAATTAAATTCAATCCTTACGTTTAAACGCAAGCGCGAAAAATGTGCTGCTGCCTTTAAACGCCACATAAAACTACATGACTCTTTATTAACATTTTATAGTGTGAAAATACCAAAAAGAAAAGAAGAAAAAGCATAACAAAATCCTCCAGTTCTCCTTTATTGTATCATATCCAAATATACACCTTCGCAACGTAAACGCTGACATACGAGCGATATAAGAAAAGGGGTGAAAATATGCACAATGTAAAAAAAAATTCAAATCAACAAAAATTGGTGAAACAGTTCACTTTATTTTTTTGAATATCATTTCATAAGCAGCTTCTTTGCATAAACTGACGACATACAAACACAAAGATATGTATATGTGACATTGCATAGAGAAAGGGACCTCAGAGTAAAAAAACCAATTTTCATTTTTTTTCTTTTTTTGATGTGGACAACATCTGAGCATCGAATGAGACCGATCCCATGCCCCAAAAGTGTTCCCTCCCAGAGATATGCGCGTTTTCTGAAAGTACAGTCGACGATTTTTAGCGAAAATAGAAAAGGATCTAATCTTTAAAATGGCTCCCCTGAACAAAACTTTTCATCAACTTTTCACTTTTTTTTTTGATGTGGACAACATCTGAGCATCGAATGAGACCGATCCCATGCCCCAAAAGTGTTCCCTCCCAGAGATATGGGCGTTTTATGAAAGTGAAGTCGACGATTTTAAGCGCAAATTGAAAGGGACGTAATCTTAAAAATGGCTCTCCTGAACAAAACTGGTTTTTAACCTTAGGTCCCTTTCTATTTTGCGCTTCACATATGCATATTACACATATGTGGGACATTGCGCGACAATTAAGATAGATTTTGATTCTGTAAAAGCTCAGAACTGTTTTTAAAAGAGAATTTCGATGACTATCAAATGTTCAGTGAGTAAGGGTAAAAAGTAAAAACTTCGTAAAGGCCAGTCCGAACCTTTTATAACCGCCAAAAAAGTTCCGGTTTGGACTCATTCAGACTCCGGGCCCCTTACTCTTTATTGACATTACTCTATACTTATATTGTCATTTAGTTTGGTAAAAACAGATTTTAATACGCTATAATGGTGTGATTATGAAAATGAAACACTTATTAACCCATTAATGCCCGTTGACAACTTAAGTTGCCTGTAGAACTCTTTCACTTTTGCATACTCTCCGAATGAAATGAGAATGTTTTATAAAGAAATAATGGTTCTATTATTTAGTTAAGAAAAGCATACGTCTTTTTCATTTTATTTTCTTTTGTGGTTTGCATTTTATAAGCAATTAGTTTTGGAACACATTTCGAGATCAAGTTTTGACTTAGGTTGCTTATTTAAAATATAAGTTTTTCTAGTTAGTTCCAGTTTTTACTGGAACCAACACTCTGGTTTAGTTAGTAATAAGTTTACTTAGTAGGGACAAAAATACTGTTACAACATTGAACATACCCATTTCAATAGTAGAACTGAACATACCCCGTTAATGTCATTTGAAAGCTAACCTCAATAGCGTTAGTCTGTAGCGGGATTTTAAAATTATTTCAACTTTCATCATGGAGTGGTCAGATAATGCGAACCGTATCGCTGTAATAGCGCTTTTCAAGTGTGAAATGAAAAAAAGCTATATTTTAAAAACGCTGGAGATGTAAAAGACCGCCACCGGTCCGGCCGCCCACGCTCTTTTCGAACACCGCATCTCATCAAAGCCATTAAATCAAGAATTCACAGAAATCCGCTCCGAAAACAGAAAATCATGGCCCGTGAGACGAATAGCAAGCAAAAGTACATAAGTCGAATTATGAAAAAAGACTTGGGACTTGGGGCTTTCAAACGATGTACCGGACATTTATTGACTGCAGCTTTAAAAAAAAAATAGGGTTGAAAATGCAAACGTCTTTTGGTGAAGCACGCTGATAACTTGCACAGAAAAATTTTGTTCACCTATGAAAAACTGACCTGCATTTCTGCGAACAAGGAGTGAAAACATCGGCCAAAGTTTACCAAGAAGCCGTTTTGGAAGCTGTTGTGAAGCCTCCTTACAATTCCCTGTTCCAAAACCAGCCATGGTCTTTCTATCCGTATTCTGCGCCGGCCCATAAGGCTAAAACGTGCCAGGCCTGTCTTCGAAACAATTTGCCAGCGTTCATTTCCTCTGAAGAATGGCCCTCAAGCAGTCCCGATTTGAACTAATTGGATTAAAAATTTTGGACGGTTTTAGAGGACAAGGTTTGTCACAAAAGATACCCAACATTGGATCTCTTAAGACTGCTTTGGTTCGAGCTGTGGCCAATTTTCCAATGGACGAGGTTCGTGCTGCTATTGACGATTGACTATAGCGACTTAAGGCGTGTGTAAAGGCAAAAGGCGGACATATCGAATAAGTAGATTCTTTTTGGATACAATATACCTCACTTAATATACTAAAAAATATTTGGTGCAAAAACATTCAGTACATTTTATTTTACAGCATAAAACGTGTGTAACAGCATTCATGTCCCTATAGGGACATGAATGCTAAGTATTTGTAAAATAACCTTTTCACTTTTCTCGAAAAAAGGTTGGAAAGGACACGCCAAAGTTAGAGACAGGATAGAAAATATTTTGTAGAACAACATTTTGTTCACTTTTCTCGAAAAGAGATTGAAAAGGACACGCTAAAGTGAGAGACAGGATAACAAATATTTTACGAAAATAATGTCAATGTATGGCAATGTTGGCATTGCGTTGCCAAAAAAAAATTATTCTGGTCCATAAGAAATAACTGGTTTTACGGATTTACTGAAATCTGCCTTTTTAAGAGTTCACTTTTCTCCCTTAAGTCCATAATTTTCCAAGGGAATTATCCACCCATCAAAAAACCTAGTTACTCTCTATGCTACCAGGTTGCTTTTGGGGTTGAACGTCTCATATATTCCTGATGTTTTTCGCATTTATGCAAATGTGACATTTTCGGTGTGTGTAAACGGGGAGTGCTAACAAAATCTGGCGAAGAACTTTAAAAAATCTTTGCAAACAGGTTAAATTTGGGAGAAAAAAACACAATAGAACGCTTCGTGAAAGGAAAAAAAACGTAAAATTTGAATGTGCACAAATAGAAAAGGGGCAAGCAACTGAACCTGAAGTTCAATAAAATGTTTAGCAAAATTAGCTTTTTGCTTTGTTCGGCTTTGATTCCAGTTAATCACACAAATATAAAGTCTAGACAAACAATTTCGTTGGCTTACACTGGTATGAATGATTGGTATTGAAAATAATGAACCTTGGGTAGAAAATAGTGCTTAATATAAGTGCATATTTTAAATATTTTGTATTCACCTTTTATTTGTGCAGTAGTCGTTATTAAAGTTCAGACACAGTCACTGCTTTATTGGACTAAAGTATTCCTTGAAGAAAACGGGATGTTAAAAAAAGCTCTGCAAGTACCTAGAGCTAAAAATAAGGATAAAAGCAACAAAGGGTAGGTACTCCTACATAGCTCAAAATATGATTATTGAATCTTGTTTTTTGAATATACTTGTTGTCCCCATTTGTTTTTAAAACACGAGTAAATTTTGGAATTCAGTTGCTTTTATTAGGGAAATGAGTAGACTTTATCGGGTAAAGACTATTTTTATTCCTTTATTCACTCCACTGAAGATCGGCCCGTAGTGGCAAGTAAAACAAATCTTAAAACTCCACAGCACATCAGGTACAGGGTTTTATAAGTTATTGTTAATTTTTTAATCACCTATATGGATGAATGACAGATAGACATGTTGACTACTCCGATCGATACAGAATTACTTTTTGCATAGACTGAGAGGTGGACATCAGTCTGTGCGCCTTAGTACAAGTTGCAAATATCATCCGATCTTGAGATAAACTAAACATGGACAATACCGGGCATACGAGGGCGACCGCAAAAGTAACTGGCCTAACATGAAAAGAACCGTTTTTTTTTTGGAATTATTATTATTTATTTTTCAACATAATCTCCTTCCAACTCAATACACTTCTTCAAACGTTTTTCAAGTTTTTTAATTCCATCCGAAAAATAAGATTTTTCAAGACCTTCAAAATATGCCTCAGTTTCAGCAATAACCTCGCTATTGGACGAAAATTGTTTGCCACCAAGAATTTTTTTTAAATTTGGAAACAAGAAATAATCAGAAGGAGCTAAATCTGAAATTATATGGTGGATGCGGAGCAATTTCAAATCGTAATTCGGCCAGTTTTTGTTGAGTTAAAAATGCAGTGTGTGAAGGAGCATTATCTTGATGAAAAAGAACTTTTTTTCTTTCTAAATGCGGTCGTTTTATCTTGATTTCTTCACTTAACCGATCCAATAATGCACAATAATATTCAGTATTTATAGTTTTTCCTTTCTCAAGATAATCAATAAATATTATACCCCTTGCATCCCAAAATACTGTGGCCATTACTTTTCCTGTTGTCTTAACAGTTTTCGCCTTCTTGGGACCACTTTTACCAGCTTCTATCCATTGTTTTGACTGTTCTTTGTATTCTGGGATGTAGAGATGGATCCATGTTTCATCAACAGTTATGAATCGGCGCAAGAACTCTATTGGATTACGCAGATAAATAGCTAAAAGCTCCTCGGAATTGGTCCAACGGACGATTTTTTGGGGCAAAGTCAACAAACGCGGCACCCATCTTGCGGATAGCTTTTTCATGTGGAGTTCATCATGTAAAATACTCCAAACTTGTTTTTCGTGTATTTTAACAATATCAGCAAGTTCTCTGAGCTTTATTCGTCTATCTTTAGTCACTTCATTAAATATTTTTCTAATGTTTTCAATAGTAGTAGCAGTTTTCGGTCTTCCAGAGCGTTGTTCATCTGCCGTACTTGAACGACCCATTTTAAATTGTTGAACCCAGGATTTCACGGTGGAGTATGATGGTGCATTATCACCATGAACAGAATCCAATTCATCTTTGATTAATTGTGGCGTATAACCTTTCATATAAAAGTGTTTAATTACCGCACGAAACTCTTTATTTTCCATTTTTCAAAAATTATAAAACTTGTTTACTTCAATCACTTGTAACAAAGAAAATAATCATTAAATATTTCGGAAATTTTGACAGATGCCTTATAAAAGATTGCTTTTAAAAAACAAAACAAAAAAGTTGCTATTAAAACAGAAAATGTGCCAGGCCAGTTAGTTTTGCGGTCGCCCTCGTACATTTTTTTCATATAAACTCCGATCGTGATCAAACCTAATACACACATACAGAGAACAGATTTGTTGCCACAACTGCCAAACTTTTTGCCAAACTAATGTTGGTGCTTCCACGTACTATCCACATATTCCATCGCTAGAACCAAATGTTAAATAGGTACACTGAAATTTTCAGTGATGGAGACTGATGGTATCTGTAGAAGAGACATAGTATAGCTAAACATAACTAATTGGAATGATGATTGGAACTGTATATAAACATGTGTAGGTTGTTGTTATCGATTATTGGCAATAAGTTCTCTTTGCATTCGTCTGCCATTCTTGCATGCATCTATTAACTGGACTTATTGATTGTACCATTTTATCTATACGGCTATCTTACCTAAGTAGAAGTTTTTTTTATTGAATTTTATATTTAACGATTTGAAAATATTTATTCTGTTATTTGTATTATGAGCAGCCTTTTTCAAAACTTGGTTTTTACTTTTGAACCTTATAACGTCTACGAGTATATGCGTTTTTATGTAACAATAATTCATTGTGGGTTTTTAAGTGTCAAAAAATTTCTAAAAAAAAGCTGAATATGATATATTATGTAAAAGTAAAGTTAAGTGGAATTTCAAACCTTAATATTTTCAAATACTTAAGGGCTAATGTGTCACAAAAGAACTTAAATGAATTCTTGTCTATAGATGTGGTAAAAAATATATACTTTCTGATCGCTCATCTTTTGTAGTTTATTTCAAAAAAAGGTGGACATTTTATTTTCAAATCGCCCCTCTGTTTCGATTTTGTATTCCGTTGTGAAAAACCTAACATTTTATTAAAAAAATATTTTTTTTTAAAAAGTACAAAAAGAGACATTTTATCTTGAAAAAAACAAATATTCTGAATTTTTGAGTTTTCAGTTTGTTTGCCCTGTGAGGCATCATTTGTTGTTATGATCTTTGGCAGAGTGAATGACTCTACAATCTAATACTCGTAAGATCAGGCCCTCTGTTTCGATTTTGTATTCCGTTGTGAAAAAAACCTAACATTTTATTAAAAAAAATATTTTTTTAAAAAAGAACGAAAAGAGACGGTTTATCTTGAAAATACAAATATTCTGAATTTTTGAGTTTTTCAGTTTGTTTGCCCTGTGAGGCATCATTTGTTGTTATTATCTTTGGCAAATGAATTACTCTAGTATCTAATACTCGTAAGATCAGCCTTGTTGTCGTTTGTCGTAGGGGAAATGAAAAGTAAGTCAGCGAAGCAAACACATCACCGTCTGGTAGACACACGTTTCGCCGTTGGTGAGGGCGAATTCTCAATGCCATTATATGCCGAGGTCTCTACTCATTTGATGATTTTTATATAATTTACAAAACATTGCTTGATTTTGCATAAGCATATGTGAAAGCGCATAGAGAAAGGGACCTAAGGGGGAAAAATCAATTTTCATTTTTTTTTTTCTTTTTTGGATGCGGACAACATATGAGCATCGAATGAGACCGATCTCGTGCCCCAAAAGTGTTCCCTCAAAGAGATATGCGCGTTTTATGAAAGTGAAGTCGACGATTCTAAGCGCAAATAGAAAGGGACCTAATCTTTAAAATGGCTCTCCTGAACAAAACTGGTTTTTAACCTTAGGTCCCTTTCTATTTTGCGCGTCACATATGTACATAGCCGACTCACTGAAAAGATTCCTACCACGAGTAGGAGAACATTTTTTTTCAAATGATCTATACCGAAATTTCATTAAAAAAAAAGGAAACGCCCCAGCTGAAACTGATTGAATTTTGTGAAACATGAAATTATTCAAATTAAAGAATAATAAAAAAACTGGACGAAATTGGTAATCCAATCTTTGAGATAGGACGTTAAAATGTTCCATATCTATTTAAAGATATACAGCGCTCTTATTTGGATAAGAAATGTTGAAGATATATGCAAAATTCTACAGAAATTTCGAATTTTCGTTACAAAAATTACTTTGAGCTACCAAAACAAGCTACTTAACTTTACCATCCGAATAAATTTGACGCAGTTATTCAAGATTTAGTTAGATATTAGAATATCTGCCAAACTAGAATCTGGGAAATCGGAGGCCAGATTCATGATCAGCAGTCCCAAATCAACTAAAGTTGACTACCTTCTGCCGCAGATTTTTTTTTTTCGAATTTTGTTGCCCAGTGTAATTAACTATCGACTTAGATGGTTAATCCTCTGAATAGCCGACTTAAACTTTTGTTGTTGTTTTGTTTTCAAGGTGACACTCGTTATTGGAATAAATCGGACCAAGTTAATGTGTTCCTCTCACACAAAAGCTCCTTCGGACTACCTTCTGCCGCAGATTTTTTTTTCGAATTTTGTTGCCCAGTGTAATTAACTACCGACTTAGATGCTTAATCCTCTGAATAGCCGACTTAAACTTGTTTGTTGTTGTTTTGTTTTCAAGGTGACACTCGTTATTGGAAGTAATCGGACCAAGTTAATGTGTTCCCCTCACACAAAAGCTCCTTCGGACTAGGGGTCTAAACGATCTAGAGTCTCTAGATGATTTAAACGAAATTTAGTTTGGGGTGCTATTTTACAGGAAAGCCATTGCTGAAAATAGACCAGTTCGGTTTACATTTTTATAGAGCCCCCATACAAATGCTCCTTCCGATTATGGGCTTAACTGACTAATAGGAGCAAACTTCATCAGACTTCAACGAAATTAAGCTTTTGGCGTTATTTTTTATATAGGTTAAACATTGCTGAAAATAGACCAGATTGGGCCTAATCTTGTTATGGCGCCCATACAAAAGTTCCTATTGATTTAAGATCCACCCGACTTAACAGCGGTAATGGAGTAAAATTTTCTAACCTAAGCCCAGAACATTTTATAAGATTCCAATAATTGAACTGGTATTAAACCGGCTCAAGACCTCTCGCTTCTATATTTAAAAAGAAGGCAAGTTTTTAACAATATGGCAAAGTGACATTGATTTTCGTGGCTGCACACTACTTTTATCATGATTTCGGGTCCCTCTTCAGAAAGCCTTGCTGCAATTGTTAAAAGAAAAATTTTTAATGTGTCCTACAGTGGGGGTATCTTGTAGTCGGTCACGCCTAACATACGACGTTCCCTTCTAGTTTTATTCAGTTTCCTATTTCAATTTTTTCATAAAGGATGGTTAAATTTTAAGGACCGTTGCCTTTCCTTGCCACTATTCTGACCATTGATGACGTTTGGAATGGTCAAGAGGCTTTATTTATTGGGTCAATTGCACCTTATAAGCGTGTAAATGCAAGTCTTTATGCGAAATGTTCATTAACTACGAGCGTGAGAGGTGCAATGGTTGGGCACGACGACGAGCTGAGGTGAACGGCTCTTCAGCCACACTGACGATGGCGAACAGCAGCAATATTTTCTGCAGTACAAGCTGTACGAGCATGTACTGGTGTTTTCACACCTCCTGCAGACCCAGTTTGCTCAAATTTTTGTACGATTTTTCCGATTGTACGCACATTTGGACGATTAAATTGACCAAAAAAAAGCACGAAGTGCACGATATGCCCTTTTAATAATAAGTCTGAATAACTTTAACGCATTGCTCGCTTTTGTATCTTTTCATGGCTCAAATTGAGTAAGTCTGAAATTGAAAAATATCAAATGAAATGCAGAAAAAATACTAGAGGTTTAGGTGTGGTTCACATTCAACATCGGCCCTTAAAATTTAACCACCCTTTAGAATGATCAAGCGTGTTAATCCAAAATATTTGTTTTTTTATTTTCATTTCAATGTTCTTTGTTAAGGTAAAGGGTGGGCTATTAAAAACGCCTACCCTTCGCTGCACGCAGAGAAAAAACATGGTTACTATATGGTCACGGCAATAATAGTATGTTCTCCGCAATAAAAGTATGTTCGTCGCAACCATAGCATTGTTTACTGAATTTAATTCTGACAATGGTATGATTGCCACAAATTAATCTTGTTGAAATGTAACAATATTATTATTGCCAAATTCAAAAATAAAAATATGGTTATAGCAACAATATAAATATGGTTGGTGCGACAAAGGTATTGTTTTTTGGGTTTTATGTTAACAATTATATGATCACGGCAATCATACTGTCTGATTGTAATTGTTCTTCTTTTGAATATGCTTTTTGGAACCATATTATTGTTACGGATCTAATGCAATAATAATACTTTTTATATGGAAGTTAAAATGTTTTAAACAAACTACTATGGCTTTGTTAAACTGAAATATTTTCAATAAAAACGCTTACGTTTTTTTAAACTGATTTAAATCACTCCTACTATTTTGAATTTAATGTATTTCTAAATAATTTTCCTAACTCAAATATATTGTTGACAACTTAATCAAATCTGATAAAATATATTAGGATCATAGTGTTTGATCATACTATGGTTGAAGGGATCATAATATGGTTGGGTCTGAATCATACTATGGTTGTAAGGATTATGCTATGGTTGTATGTGAAACATACTATGGTTGCGAGGATGATAATAAGGTTGTGGGGACCATATTATGTTGAGTGTGAATCATTCTATGGTTGTGATAATCACAGTATGCTTATGTGTGAATCATACAATTGTTGTGACTATCTAAGTATGGTTGTATTTGAATCATACTATTGTTGTGAGGATCATAATATTGTTGTACCACAACCATATACACAACAATAGTATTATCCTCTTCGAATATTGTCACCACAACCATACTTTTTTTCTGCGTGTGAACTCCAGAGATGGAAATGTGCTTCATCTAAAACCACGATTTTTCGGTGAAATTCTTCATCTCCTGCCAAACAATCTTCAGCAAATTGGACAAAGCGAAATCCCATCGGATGGTTTTCCATTATTAAATGACATAGTTCAACCTATCTAATAAAACCAAAAATGTTAACAGATCATTAGTACTTGTTTTTACAGCTGATTCAAATTTTAAACGGCCCACCTTATAGTTTAAAATATTTTCTGATAAAATATTAAGGTGCATCAAAACAATCCCCCCTGGCATACGCCATCAACAAACCCCGTTTGTATAGTTTTCACTTGGCACGAGACACTTAATCATAAACTACCCTCCAACGATTTTGTGGGTCAATAGCATATGCAAACCAGCTGGAATTTATTATTTCCGTTTGAATGCCAAATGGGCTCGGTAGTTTCCACCTGCCAATCGAACGCTATGATCAGAACAGAAACTTGATTAGTTTCCACCCGCTGTCTAACAAATTGCCACTTGTTAATTGCCACCCTCCTTTATTAATGCCTGCATCATAATTAATTAAGGCCAAAAACATGCTGCTCCCCTCCCACCGCCAAGCAAATACATATATTTAACATGTCCACTCCAATTAAGCATGACGGCATTTCGGTTGTGGGGAGTGGTTAAATTGTAGTACATGTGTTCATGTTGAAATCTAAAATATTATTGTTCTGGCCACTTTTTCGTATTTTTGTATTACCATAATAAGGGAACGAACAACATGACCCCTTTAGGCCAAGTCGAATTTGCCATGTATGTATACGGGGAAATCTGACAGTATCAGATTCGTTACGCATTTCCAGTCAGGCCACAAATATTTATAGTCGCCCGGCGTTCTTGTACTCGTAGCCGTAATTGCGAACGTATTTCGTTAGAATATTGACATTTATATGGAATTTTCAGTGAACACAGATTTCTGCCCCATTAAAGGTCAATTCTGGTGTTTGCCTTAAGTAACCAAAAGAACTTACCATAAATATGTGCCACTGCCACCTCCCTCCGTCCACCCGAAAAAGGGTGTAGCTAACCAGAAGGGAAGAAAACAAAGCCTGCGAATGATATCATAGCATTTTCTTATTGGCAATAATATTTGTTATACCCCATTGAGTTATTTTAGGATATATTATTTTAACCCGCTCCCTTGGATCCCCTCTGGCAGCACGCACTTGCAAATATTTCCGATTACAACAAACATGTATCGAATCATGCCAACCTAAGGAAGGAATGAAAGAAAGAACGAAAAAAATATTAATTTCAAACACGCATTAGCCACATAATCAAAAGGTATAATAGACTTTTATTGTTATAAGGATACGTACATGTATAAATACAATACAATCATGATCTCTTAACAACAGATATACAAACGTCTGTACTCGGCCTTAGAGCAGATATGTGCAAAATACACATATCCTTATGCAGGGACGGCAATGAAGTTATACAGAGCCCGTAATGTAGAGGCGTTTAATACACAACTCTTAAAAAATAGTTTCATTTTCCATTGAAGAACATTTCGCCGCTTTTTTACTCTGCGACTTTCACGAGGGTTGCTATATATGTTTCTAGCCTAGGCAACACTTAGTGACATTTCTATTGGAAAGTATGACATTTTTTAGCATAAACGCACTCAGAACGTTTTGACGTGCGACCATCATTTGTGTTGTTTACAGTGACTTGAAAAAATCAATTTGGCAAAAAAATGGAATTAACTCGTGAACATTTTCGTGCGATCATCACGACAAGAATTAATCGATGAACTTAAATCCTTGTATGGCGATGAAGCCCCATCCTATAGCACTGCGAAAAACTGGTTTAATAAATTTAAACGTGGCCGACGCTCGCGCAAAGACGAATAAAGCACCATCCTATAGCACTGTGAAAAACTGGTTTAATGAATTTAATCGTGGCCGACGCTCGCTCTAAGACGAAGGTTGTCCAAAAACGGCCGTTGGACCAGAGAACATTGATGCCGTGCGTAAACTGAT
Organism: Hydrotaea diabolus; assembly: GCA_963513945.1. Taxonomy (NCBI): domain Eukaryota; kingdom Metazoa; phylum Arthropoda; class Insecta; order Diptera; family Muscidae; genus Hydrotaea; species Hydrotaea diabolus. The sequence continues at coordinate 133,652,446 of OY740717.1, read as the reverse complement.
AATGCAAGATCGTCATGTGACATACCGTGAGATAGATGCATCCTTGGGTGTTTCTTCTACCAGCATACATTCGATATTGCATGAACACCTGGCCGTAAAAACGTTTCTTCCCGTTGGATCCCGCACAATTTGACAATCGCTCAAAAAAGGCTCATGTCGATTGGTGCACAGAAATTTTGAAAAATTACGATCGTGGTGCTTTAAAAGACGTTTATAAGATCGTCACAGGTGATGAATCATGGATCTATGCATATGAGCCCACTTGAGCAACGTAGGACGGTCAATTCTGAGTGGTAGACCACAATTTGTTTGCCTAAAGTCTTCGGAGAAATTGCAAAAACGAACAAGAGAAGACGAATCATTGTGCACCATGACAATGCGAGCTCACACACATCGTGCCTTTTTGACCGGCCAAAACGTCGAATTGATGGGTCATCCGCCGTTCAGCCCTAACTTGGCACCCAATGACTTCTTTTTATTCCCGCACATCAAGAAAAATGCATGGTCAACGATTTTCGTCGCCAGAAGATGCTGTTGAAAAGTTCAAAAAAATGTTTTGGAGTTGTCTTAATCAGAGTGGAAAAAGTGCTGCAATAAAAGTTCCGCATGCAAAAGTGTATAAAACATGCTGGAGAATACTTTGAAAAACAATAAAATTACTTTTGATGATAAATATTCGCATTGTCATTATTAGGCCAGAAATATGTATAGCAGCTATCGTATTATATTCCAATATGTCATCGGTGGGGGTCCAATTGTAAAAGAGCCGTATTTTCGGCGCCTCTTGGTCCATAGACAAAGGCCTCTAATTTGGCTGAATCTTTGAATTAATGTCATTTGCAGATTCGTGAAAAAATGTCATGGTTTTTATATACCCTCTTTGGGATCGCAATGGCCCGTAGATCTGGAACCTAAATTTTACGTGGGTGGCACCGCCTGAACTTACGATCATCCTTAGCCACTATTAAAAAGTGCCGACTTTGAGATCGCAAGGAATCGTAGATCAGGAACCGAAATTTTATGTGAGAAGTACCGCCCAAACCATCCTAAACTTTGAAACACTATATCCCAGGAACAGTTAGAAATATAAGGATTATAAAGGATGATCCATATAGAAGTATTTTTTCAAAACAAAAAAAGACAGCCCAAGGGCGGAAAAGGGTCATTACCCAGCTTCAGTCATGGTTTGGCGGGGTGTCTCTTACAATGGGGTCACTGACCTGCATTTCTGCGAACAAGGAGTCAAAACATCGGCAAAGAATCCTCTGTATGTTGATGGCTTATGGTCATAAGACGTTTGGGATTGTAAATATGCGAAATCGGCCTAGGGATGAAAAGTTTTCCTTCAAGGAACTCAAGGTACCACGGTAAGCAGTACACATTTTAGAGTATTTGTTAAACAAATTACAACTTTTTCGGAGGGAAAATGGCTAAAATGGATAGAGGTAGTTGGGACAAACTTTATTCCTTAAGTAAGGGTTGCTTGACTTTTTGGATCATGTGGCCCAAAAAACGTCCCGCAAGCTCAAAACGTACAATTAAATATCAATATGGACATATTGGATTCAAATTAAAACAAACAGTGCTGCGAATCTTATTAAAAGTTTAAAGTTTCGCCTAATATTAGGAAGGGACGCATGCGCCGAAACGACCCAAAAATAAACCTTTTTATCGTAGGGACAGTGGAGGGACCTAGGGTTCGGCGTGTCCAAATTTAACGACGTGTTTACCTGTTAAGTTTAAAATGCGTCTAAACTAACAGTCCCTTTTTAAACAATTGATCGTCCACAACGTGTTATGATTTTTTATCAGTTTTTTCTCTGGGTCTATTCCAAGCTTTCTACTTAATGGGTGCAACCAACAGACACACGGAGGTACAGACGTAAAGGCAATGCAATGTCATGTTAGAATTTTTCGACGCACAAAGTTATAACGGGATTTCCAATAGGGACATAACAATTTCGTATCTTTAAGTGTAAGCACCCTCAAACATTTTTAATGATCTTTCAGTGTCAAAACGTTAGTTGAAGTCAACATTTTCATCATGGTAAAGTTCACTAACGAGCAACGTTTGGAAATCATTAAAAATTACTACCGAAATTCTGAGTCTTTTTACGGAGCCATATTAAGTCACTGGTCTATGCCAACAAGCCAACAACTTAAGACTAGCTTTGAAACAACATCCAAAGCGAAATTGCCAACTTTCCGGTCGAAATGTGTGCAAGAGTGCTGGAAAATTGGGTCCAATAGATAGCTGTACACGGGCTCGTGATTCATTCCTAAAATGTAACATTTGCACTACACACGCAGAGAAAAAACATGGTTACTACATGGTTACGGCAATAATAATATGATCTCGGCATTAAAGTATGTTCGTCGCAACCATAGCATTGTTAACTGAATTTGTTTTTGACAATAGTATAATTGCTGCAATATTAATATTGTCGAAATGTAACAATAGTATTATTGCCAATTTAAAAATGAAAATATGGTTATAGCAACAATATAAATATGGTTGGTTTGACAAAAGTATTGTGTTTTGCGTTTTATGTTAACAACAATATGATTACGGCAATCATACTGTATGATTGTAATTTTTCTTTATTTAAATAGCAACCATAGCATTGTTAACTGAATTTAGTTTTGACAAAAGTATAATTGCTGCAATATTAATATTGTTGACATGTAACAATAGTATTATTGCCAAATTTAAAAATGAAAGTATGGTTATAGCAACAATATAAATATTGTTGGTGCGACAAAAGTATTGTATTTTGCGTTTTATGTTAACAATAATATGATTACGGCAATCATACTGTATGATTGTCATTTTTCTTCATTTAAATATGCTTTTGAGGACAAATGTTATTGATACGGATTTAATGCAATAATAGTACTTTTTTTTATCGAAATTAAAATTTTTCAAACAAGCTGCTTTGGCTTTGTTTAACTGAAATATTTTTAATAAAAACGCTTACGTTTCACTCCTATATTTTTGAGTTTAATGTATTCTTTAATAATTTTCAAAATTCAAATCTATTGTCGACAACTTGAACAAATTCTAATAAATTATATTGGGGAGCAAAGTACAATTGTGTGTGATTATACTATGGTTGTAGGGATCATAACATGGTTGCGTGTTAATCATATTATGGTTGTGAGGATCATTCTATGGTTGTATGTGAAACATACTATGGTTGTGGAGATCATAGTATGGTTCAGTGTGAATCATACTATGGTTGTGGGGATCATAGTATGGTTTTGTGGGAATCATATTATTGTTGTGAGGATTATAGTATGGTTGTATTTGAACTATACTATTGTTGTGAGGATCATAATATTGTTGTACCACAACCATACACCCAACAATAGTATTATCCTCTACGAATATTGTCACCACAACCATACTTTTTTTCTGCGTGTACAAGCTGCTTTGGTTTTGTTTAACTGAAATTTTTTTAATAAAAACGCTTACGTTTATTTAAACTTATTGTTTCTACTGTGAAATAAATCAATCCTATTATTTTGAATTTAATGTATTTTTGAATAATTTTCATAATTCAAATCTATTTGTGACAACTTGAACCAATTCTAATAAATAATATTGTCGACAACTTAAACAAATGCTAATAAATTATATTGGGGATCATAGTATAAATGTGTTTTATAATACTATGGTTGTAGGGATCATAACATGGTTGCGTGTGAATCATACTATGGTTGAGAGGATCATACTATGGTTGTATATGAAACATACTATGGTTGTGAGGATCATACTATGGTTATGGAGATCATAGTATGGTTAAGGCCCTTGCAAGGCCTTTAAAAATTCGCCACTGTCTACATACACCTACATAGTATTTTCTGTGTAATAGTTAGCTCGGACCTGGTAATGCCGGTGTCGGCTGTAGTTGCTGTTGTTTTTTTTTTACTACTTCTTCGAACTGTATCCCTTGCCATTGCTCACGGACCATAAAATCTAAACCTTTATTAAGCCAAACGAAAGGAAAAAAAATACTTTGCAAAGAAAAGGAATTCGCTCCTTAAAAAATACAACAATCATAATGCAAAAAAAGGAAGGTTCCCTCGCTCGCGAGCGCTGGCAGGCTCATCAGATGGAATCAACAGCGGTAGGAAGAAATAACCATTTTCATTCTTTTACACGTTTTTTCTTTTCGGTTGCTGTTGTTTTCGGCTTATCACAAAAGTCATTTTAATAATATTAATAAAAAACCGAAAAGGGTTTGGGTCCGTTTCATATTAATATCCATCGTAATCATCGCAGTCGTCAGTGGCGCGCCTCGCACAAACTCTCAAAGTCTCCAAAAGCTAAAACCGCCCCAAGACCGTCAGCATTTTATGGCCGAAACAAAGTAAAGAAAAAAAAAACACACACAAAAGAAAAAGTGTTCGCAAAGCGGAAAGCAGGCGAAAAGTACAAGGTGCAAGGGAAGTCGAATTTATGACATGTCCATGTATCCGCATCAAATGAGGAGTGTTGAAAGGGCTGGCTAACTTACTTTGCTATGCTTGAAATCCACTCGACTTGGATTTGGTATAAACGGAAAAATGTGATAAATCGCCAATTATAATACAGAAATACTATAAAAAAAGTTGTTAAGTTCGGCGAAACAATTTTAGGATATTGGACTGACGTATAAAGTATAAAATTTGGTGACGAAGGGAATGTTAAATACCAAGCAAAAGTCTGCTTAGTTTGACCTGACAAAACTCAATGCTAACCTTAGTTATTCCTCATATAATGGCCTAATATACACGAGAAGTATTTTCTTGTCGAACGATACATAATGTACAAATTTCGGAACGATCGTAGTTGATAGTTGTAAGGAAAAAAAACCCTAAAAACACTACGTCCTTGCTGGCCGACCTGGCCCATTTAAAATAGCAACGCTTTCAAAGCATCAACACATACCTTTCCAAAATCTCAACCACACGCAAAGAAAAAATATGGTTACTATATTGGCACAGCAACAATAATATGTTCTCTGCAATAGGAGTATGATCGTCGCAACCATAGTATTGTTTCTTGATTTCCATGTTGACAATAGTATGATTGCGAAAGTGTTAATATTGTTGAAATGTAACACTAGTATTATTGCCAAATTCTAAAATGAAACTATGGTTGCAGCAACAATATATATATGGTTGGTACGACAAAAGTATTGTTTTTTTTTGAGTTTTATGTTAACAATAATATGATTACAGCAATCATACTGTATGATTGTAATTTTTTAAATTTAAGTATGTGTTTTACATCAATGTTATTGTTACGAATCTTATGAAACAATAATAAGAATTACAATTTTTCAAACAAACTGCTTTGGATTTGTTTAACTGAAATATTTGGAATAAAAACGCTTACGTTTTTTTTAATGGATTTTTTCTACTGTTTAATAAACACTCCTATTGTTTTAAATTTAATGTATTTTTAATTAATTTACTTAATAAAACTCTCTATTGTTGACACATAACCTAATTCTTATAAATAATTTTGAGGACCATAGTATGGTTGAGTGGGATCATACTATGGTTGCGTGTGACCCATACTATGGTTGTATGTCGAACATACTATTGTTGTGAGGATCATAATATGGTTGTGGGGATCATAGTATGTTGAGTATGAATCATACTATGGTTGTGGTGATCATAGTATTGTTAAGTGTGAATCATACTATGGTTGTGAGGATCATAGTATGGTTAAGTGTGAATCATACTATAGTTGTGAGGATCATAGTATGGTTGTGTGTGAATCATACTATTGTTGTGAGGATCATAATATTGTTGTGCCACAACCATATACCCTTCGAATATTGTCACCCCAACCATACTTATTTTCTGCGTGCATCTAGCTTTAATATGGCGACATGTGCTTTGTTTGAAGAGGCAAACTGACGGACTTGGGTAGATCGTCATAGATATTTACAACGATCCAGAATGTACTCATAAGATCTCCTCTTAATTTGACCAGGTGTGGGAAACAAAATGATAAAATTAATTCAAACTTTACATAGGCAGGGCCTTAAATCGGTAGGGACGTATATGAAAACATTCATATTTCAACAGCATAAGGTATAGGTTGCCCATCAATTAAATTGAAAAGCCCGCTTTTTAAATGTGTCTTAAAGAGGGTCCTTTAAGCGGGCGCTTAATCAAATCATAGTCCACTTTTGTCTGATTTATATACCTTTCCGAACGTTCAACACACAAGTTTTAATATTGCGACCTTTAGTTTGTTTTCGGTAGGCAAACTGACGGACTTGGGAAAATCGTCTTACATACCGAGCCAGAATGTGCCCATGGGATCTTGTATTCATTTTTCCAGGCGTGGGAAACAAAATGACAACATGATTTAAATGCATGCAAACAGGGCCTCAAATCCGAACGGATCTAAATTAAGCGCCCGCATAAAGGACCCTCTTTAAGACACATTTAAAAAGCGGCCTTTCAAATTAATTGATGGGCAACCTATACCTTATGCTGTTGAAATATGACCATATCGGATTATGTTTTCACATACGTCCCTCCGGATTTAAGTCCCTGCCTACGTAAAGTTTGAATTATTATTTTTTTTTTCCCACACCTGGTCAAATTAAGAGGAGATCTTATGAGTACATTCTGGATCGTTGTAAATATCTATGACGATCTACCCAAGTCCGTCAGTTTGCCTCTTCAAACAAAGCACATGTCGCCATATTAAAGCTAGATGCACGCAGAAAAGAAGTATGGTTGGGGTGACAATATTCGAAGGGTATATGGTTGTGGCACAACAATATTATGATCCTCACAACAATTAACCGAAATGTATTTATTTTAACAGGATAAGTTATAGGTCGCCCATCAATTAATTTGAAATGCTTACTTTAAAAATGTGGCTTGAAGCGTAGCAGGGCCACACATAGAGGAGCCTTTTGGCGAGGGCTTAATAAATCATTGGCCACTATGGTCTAATTTCACAGGGGTTGGCGCTATGCATAAGTAGAGCTAGTTGAATCGTAAGTTAAAGCTAATAGAAGGACAGTTCGGATGAATGCTGTAGTATTGTAGGGTGTTGTATGTAGATGCTTTAACAAAATATAAAGGGGGGTTAAAATTTAAGGGCCGATGTTGAATGCTAGCCACACCTAAACCTCAAGTTTTTTTTCATTTCATTTGATATTTCTCAATTTCAGACTAACTTTATTTAAACCATGGATGTTATTCAGGCTTGGTGGCAAGAACTACCACTATGAATAAGATCGGAAATTTCTGTGAATTTTAAAATTAATGTCCTAACGAAATTTTATTGTTTTTTATGACCCACATGTTCTTAGCTTAAAAAGGCTGATTTTTTGGACTACTGGAGCCCATATGGTCTTAATCCCCAATTTATCCAAATTTAAGAGTAAGGCACATATTTAGATTTGAGAGAAATCTATATACGAGGGCGGTTCGGAAAGTTCTTAGCCTATCAATGAAAGAGAATAGTTAGTTCTTCAAAAATATTTTTATTTTTCAATATAATCTCCTGAAACTTCAATTCACTTAGTCCAACGCTTACCTAGCAATTCTATCCCTTGATTAAAATAGTTTTCCTCAAGGTCTTCAAAATAGTGGTTTACAACTGTAATTGCATCTTCATTTGAGGTAAAACGCTTGCCAGGAAGGATTTTTTTTAGATTTGGGAACAGGTAAAAGTCACTGGCTAAATCAGGAGAATAAGGTGGGTGGTCAAGCAACTCTTACTTTAATTCGTTTATTTTAACCATTATTAAAACACTCTTGTGCGCTAATGCGTTGTCTTGATGAAAAATTATTTTTTTGTGTTGTAAGCCAGGACGTTTTTCTTGAATTTGTACATTTGATTGATCTAAAAGGTTGCAATAGTACTTTGAATTTATTGTTTTACCCGTTTTGCAGATAGTCAATCAATAAAATACCTTTGAAGTCCCAAAAAATCGTTGACATAACCTTACCAGCCGATTGAATTGTTTTTGCCTTCTTTGGGGCACTTCCTCCAGCTTCAGTCCATTGTTTGGATTGTTCTTTTGTCTCTGGAGTATAGTGGTGAATCCATGTCTCATCAACAGTTATGAAACGACGCTTAAAATCCATTTTATTTCGCTGAAAACGAACCAAATAAGCTTGAGAAATGTTCATTCTTATGCGTTTTTGATCGACTGTTAACAAGTGCGGCACCCATCTTGCAGAAAGCTTTTTCATCTGTAGTTCTTCATGCAATATTAAATGGACTCGATCATCTGAGATGCCCATGATATTAGCTATTTCACGCACATTTATTCGTCGATCATTTAATACCATATCATGCACTTTGGCTACAATTTCTGTTGGTGTTTTTTACTGTAATCTTTTACTGTTGCATATGAAGAAGCGCTTTCACCTAACACATTCACCATATCATTATGAATTTCTTGTCCAAAAAAAACTGATTAAAAAGATAATGATATAAATACTTATACATAGCAAAAATGTTAAAAAATTAAAAATTTTATCAGGACTTTTTTAGTACACCTAAAAGAAAATATTTTATTTCGGCTGATTTGGTCCATTTTCAATACAAACCATTCGCCGACTATAACAAAAATATCTGTAGAGTTTGAAGACCCTTCCTATTTTCGTTTCCGCTAAAACGTGCTTTCAACAGACAGACAGACGGGCAGATCGTCATCGAATTTAAAACTATCAATAATACTTATATGTGATGCGCAAAATAGAAAGGGACCTAAGGGTAAAAACCAGTATTGTTCAGGAGTTTTAAACACGTGTATCTTTGGTGGACCATCACTTTCATAAAACGCGCATATCTCTGGGAGGGAACAATTTTGGGGCATGGGATCGGTCTCATTCGATGCTCAGATGTTGTCCACATCAAAAAAATCCTTTTTTTACCCTTAGGTTCCTTTCTCTATGCGCTGTCACATATAAAGTATATATTTTATATGGTCACAGATAAGTATTTCGAGGTGTTACTTACGGAATGATAAACTTATAAATATAACCAACCCATGGTGAAGAGTATAAAAACATGGTTCAATTTTACTGCACTGTATTAAATATGAGCCAGTTTGACTCGTGAAGTGTCAGGAACTTAAATTATGCAGGACTTTTGCATTAGCGTTGAAGAAAAATATAGAACGATATGGTCTAATATCACTTTCGGATCTTTACTGGTCACTTATTGCGAACTAAAATAAACTTCGGAGAATCCTTTGTGTTATTCGGAAAAATTGGTCGATATGGTCAAATTTTGACAGAGTTGCGGCCCGACCGGTGGCTGTCTTTTACATCTCCAGTCTCCTCAAACAGTTTTATGCATAGGTAGACGAACATGCGGCTAATCCCTAGTGACCGGAGCGTTTTGAAAATATCGTTTTTTTCATTTCACACTTGAAAAGCGCTATTACAGCGACACGGTTCTCATTATCTGACCACTCCATGATGAAAGTTGAAACTATTTTAAAATCCCGTTACAGACTAACGCTACTTTCAAAACCCATATGTGAAGCGCAAAATAGAAAGGGATCTAAGGTTAAACACCAGTTTTGTTCAGGAGAGCCATTTTAAAGTTTAGGTCCCTTTCTATTTGCGCTTAGAATCGTCGACTTCACTTTCATAAAACGCGCATATCTCTGGGAGGGAACACTTTTGGGGCATGGGATCGGCCTCATTCGATGCTTAGATGTTGTCCACATCAAAAAAAAAGTGAAAATTGTTTTTTTTACCTTAAGGTCCCTTTCTCTATGCGCAAATGTTATTTGCATCTACTTTTTGTTCTTTCAAACCAAGCCGTTAAGTTTAAGCGATTTTTTCACTATTTTTGTGTGGAGATCTGTTTAAAGCAGAACCTGCAGACAGTCAGCGTATCCCCTGATGGAGGCTTTATGAGTTACTTGCCATTTATTTATATGTTCTTACTTTGTTAACAGCCTTTTGTTTACTGATGTCTTTGATGAATGACTTTTAGTTTTTTTTCTTTCTTTCTTCGTCTGACTAATTGTGCCAAAAGTTAAGATACCGAGATGGCTGGCATCTTATACAGATGCCGTTTATGAGATGTTTTTCGTTTAATTAATTTAAAAATATTGTTTTAATTTCTTTGAATTTAAGAGGAAACCCTGATAATTGGTACCAATTTCACAATACAATTAACAGACAATTTTTTACATAAGTAGAATTTATTTTTTGTAATTTAAACAGGTACGGAACAGTAAACAATGAGTATGAATGTGCACCGAATTTCAAATATCCTACTCACGATACTGTAAGATATCAAGAACAATTACTAAAATATAATAAATGGACATAATTAAAACTTACTGGTAAGGTTCAATGGACTGTCAGTTCATGAGTGGAGTGGAGTGGAGTAAAGAGTTTTCCAATAGGGACATACGAGTAAGAATTTCGTATCATTATGTCAACGCTCCCTCAAACATTTTTAATGGTCTTTCAGTGTCAAAACGTTTGTCGAAGTCAATATTTTCATCATAGTAAAGTGCACTTACCAGCAACGTTTGGAAATCATTAAAAAGTAGTACCGAAATTCTGAGTCGGTGCTCGCAATTTTAAGAGTGTTTAATCCAGTTTTCATCATATTTAGTGATGAAACTCATTTCTCGCTGAGTGGTTTTGTCAATAAACAAAATATGTGACAGCGCATAGAGAAAGGGACCTAAGGGTAAAAAAAATCTCTTTTTACATCGAATGAGACCGATACCATGCCCCAAAAGTTTTCCCTCCCAGAGATATGCGCGTTTTATGAAAGTGATGGTACACCAAAGATACACGTATTTAAATCTTTAAAATGGCTCTCCTGAACAAAACTGGTTTTTACCCTTAGGTCCCTTTCTATTTTGCGCGTCACATATGCGTTATTGGATAGCAACAAACTCACATGTGCTTTAAGAGACACAATTGCATCCGCAAAAATTACTGTGTGGTGTGGATTTCATGCTGGTGGAGTGATTGGACCGTGTATTTTCGTCGATTAAAACAATCGTCGTGTAACCGTCAATGGAGAGCACTTAGAAAATATTTTGGGCCAGAATTGGATTAGCTTAACAGTGTCACTAGCCACACAGCACGCGTTACAATCGATTTACTGAAAGGCGAATGCGGTAAACGTGTTATCTCGAGAAATGGTCCGGTCGAATAAAACGCCATTGGAGTTCTTTTTATGGGGCCACATCAAGTCATTGTCCTATGCCAACAAACCGACAACTTGAGACGGGCTCAGAGACAACATCCATCGCGCAATTACCAACGTCCCGGCGAAAAGTGGTGAAAAATGGGATCGCTGTACACGGGCTCATGGTGGTTATATGACCGAAATCAAATGGTATTCTTAAAATGTAACATTTGCATTTCAGCTGGAATAAATTTAAACTCTATATCAAAAATATTCTGTGTTTTATTAACATAAAAAATTGTTATGTCTAAAATGGAAAACCCTTTATTAAGTATAGCATTGATCAAACTTTGTACTGAAGAGTGAATGGTATACTTAATTTGTCATTCCGTTTGCAGCTTCACGAAATATCGATCGGATACTCTATAAAGTATATATATTATTGATCGTCGTAAAATCCTAATACTATCTAGCCATGTCCGTCGGTGTATTTGTTAAATGCAGCACAGCAGACAAACTAATCCGGCTAGGATACTGCAATTTCGAATAATGATGCCTTATGGTCATGCGCGGTTGGAATTGGAAAATGGGCATAATAGGGCGAAGACGGAAAGTTTCCTTTTCCTCGAAAAAAATTACACTTTTTGAGAATTTGCCTGGGATGCAATATACGAGGGATGCTATTTATTTTTTGGGCCATGACAACACTAGTGTTCCCAGATCCAAACTGGAACTTCCATTGGAAACTTTGACATTTTTAAGCATAACTTCACCCAGAACCTTTTATTATTTGAGGGCGAATGGTTTTGTTTTCAGTATGTTGAAAAATTCATCTCAGTCAAAAAACAGAATTATCCCGTGAACATTTTCGTGCGATGATTTTTTATTATGATTTTCGGCGTGGGTTATCGAGACAAGAGTGTTAAAATAAACTTGTTTCGATCTTTGCGGATGAAGCATCATCATAAACCCCTGTTAATCGCTGGTACCAAGAGTTCAGTCACGGACGTTCGGTCCAGGATGAATTAAGTGAAGGACGTCCAACTTCGGTCACTTTGCCAGAAACCATCGATGCTGTGCGTGAACTGATTAAGCAAGACCGACATTTGACAGCTAAACGATGAGCTATTTGACCACTTAAGATGTCGAATTGATAGGCCATCCACCGTACAGCCCTGATATGGCACCCAATGACTTCTTCTAATTCCCTAGCATGACGAAGTTTTTCATCACCCGAAGCTTCTGTTGAAGCGTTCAAAATACATGTTTTGGAGGTCTCAATCGGAGTGGAAAAAGTGCTTCGAAAATAGGTTTGTGCGCATGCAAAAATGTATTGAGAGATAAAGGAGAATTTTTTGAAAAACAGTAAAACCATTGCCAATGATAAATTAGTATGTTTTTATTGCCGCACCCGAAATATAAATAGCAACCCTCGTATACCTCAAAAATGGGCATAGTTGCTGAAACTTTTTTGGTTGAAGTCACCCAAAAAGGACCTCAGGATCAAACCGGCCTTAAAGCATAGCAACTTAACTTCCGGAATTGGTAAGTTGTGGACATCGGTCAAATCGCTCTCTAACCCTGGACGAAAGGTTGATCGAACAACTGTCACGTTCGCTGACAGAACAGTGACAGATGCGAAGCGGTACGCGAGTTATTTTAACCGGAGAAAAGCAGAGTATTGCATCGTATCCGCGCTCTCCGAGTTTTGGAGGCCCCACCACATTTACCATTGGCGAAGTTGACCATGTCATCCGCAGTACAAATTCATCAAAGGCGCTAGGTCTAGACGGAATCTAAATACTGATGTTGAAGAGAACATGACCAAAATGCTCAATCTGTCATTAGTCACTCACTTAGTTCCCAAAGCCTGGAAAATAGAAAGTGTGGCACCGCTACTGAGGCAAAAGCGCAAGCAAAGAAGAATCGTACAGACCAATCTCCTTGCTTTCCCCAGTACCAAAGACTCTTGTGACACTGCTGCTATCCAACCTGATCGAACACCTTGCTTGTGATGATCATCAGCATGAGTTCCGCAAGCATATGTGTGGGCGCCAGTCATATGTAGTATTTAGAGACAGGAAGTCGAAGCCCCGTAGAGGGAGTTCCCCAGGGTGGAGTGATATCCCCGGCTCTGTTTAACCTCTACCTCTCTAAAATACCTGCACCACTAGACGGCGTTGAAATTGTGTTGTAAGCTGATGACTGCACAATTCTGATATCATGGCTTAAAGTCGATGACATATGCGAGAAAATAAACTTTTACCTCACTAACAGGAATATAAAAATATCCGCTTCTAAATTATCAGCCACACTGTTAACTGCATGGACCGCAGAGATCGGTTGTCACTCAATGTGAAAGTCGATGACGTCAACATCCCGACTTCCAACTACCCCAAAATCCTTGGGGTCACATTGGACAGCCTTTTTCGATCCTCTGCACATACTACACCTATCTGCGATAAAGTGAAAAGAAACTTTGTTGATTTCTTACAAAGCGATAGGTCGGCAAACTATGCAGCACCTGTATTGCCTTACCGTGCGCAGACACAATTTTCTGCTGTCTAAGCAATACCTGCTAGGGTGTCTACGCAGCAGTCATCCTAACCACCATCTCTTAGACAGGATGCCTCTACCCAGGCAGATCAGGTGCGATCTTCACGATCTAGCGAGAGAGCTGTACAAGAGAGAAACTATAAGGCAGGTCTGAACTATAGCAGTATAGCTATAGTGTGAATGTACACGCAGAAAAAAAGTATGGTTGGGGTGACAATATTTGAAGAGGATCATACTATTGTTGGGTATATTATTGTGTCACAACAATGTTATGATCCGCACAACAATAGTATGATTCACACATAACCATACTATCCCTACAACCATAGTATGATTTACATACTATGGTTGTGGTTATTTATTGTTTATTGTTGGGTATATTATTGTGTCACAACAATGTTATGATCCCCACAACAATAGTATGATTCTCACATAACCATACTATCCCCACAACCATAGTATGATTTACACTCAACCATACTATTATCTCCACAACAATACTATGATCCTCACAACAATAGTATGATTCACACTCAATATACTATTATCTTCACATTCATATTATGATCCTGACAACCATAGTATGTTTCTCATACAACCATAGTATGATGCTCACAACCATAGTATGATTCACACGCAACCATACTATGATCCCCACAACCATAGTGTGATTCACACTCAACCATACTATGGATTCCCAAAATTATTTATTAGGATTGATTAATTTTGTTATTCAAAAATACAGATTTTTGTTAAGTAAGTTATATTAAATTTCATACTATAAGTTCACACCAAGATTTGAGGCCATGTTTTTGTGTAACATTTCACTCAAGAAACAAAAATATATATTCCAATGGCAGTCGAAAATACTTTTAGTTGCCAGCAGGGGTAATTGCTACTTTACCATCCGTAGACCCCAAGTAACGAATGGGTCAACAGGGTCTTCTTTCCCCGCTAATTATTCCAAGCCCGTTCCCTTGGCTGTGGTTTCGCTAGATAGTAGATAGGGACAGAAGGAATCTCGTTAATCCATTCATGCGAATGTAACTAAACTACCGAGAACCAGTCGGTAGTAGAGTATTTCACCGAACAAAGTAAACACAATAAAAATCGCTAGAACTACCTTCCGATTGTTGTTTTTTTATAATGGACAACAACCATGTACTGTATCGTGTGTATGTGTGTTTTTTTGTATATCAATAAAAAACATATGCTCTATAAAACCTGTTTTGTTATGTTCATATTCGCAACCATACGGTTTGATTGCCGTAATCATATTATTGTTAAGGTAAATTTTAAATAACTACTTTTGTTGCAACAAGTATATTTACATCGTTGCTACAACCATATTTTCATTTTTAAATTTGGCAATGAAATTATTGTTACATTTCAATAATATTAATATTGCCGTAATCATAATCATACAAATGAAATTCAAAAAACAATACTATGGTTGCGACGATCATGCTTTTATTGTAGAGAACCGGCCAAGCCTGCTCAGCTGACCCGAGGTCTCTGTGGACGCATCCAGTTTAAATGACGCGTTTCCTCCACCTGGATATCAAAGCAGATCCCCTATAGACGAACAGGACTTCAAAACAAAATAAATTGTTTTGAAGACAATTTCTCAGGGAACGCTACGACCCAAAAAATCGACCGCAATAAACATAGGGGGCCATAAATCTGATAATTGTTAATTCTGCCAATAGCAAAAACATGGTGGTGGGTTAAAAAATTTCAGCCAGGCCAAGCATAATGTGGGTTTTCCTTGTTAATTAACAAACGGCTTGACTTCAACACTCACTGGATAGTGTTAGACTTTTATTATTAGGCAAGCTATTATTAGGTCCCAAATTAAAGGTGTTACAAACGACATAACAAATTTTAACTACATGGAGGTTATACAAAGGTACTTACTATGGGACAGTTCACAATAATCCCCTTCCGCTCTAATTAGCACAATGTGATATATGGGGGGCACAGAAATGACGAAAACGAAATCCTTACACGTTTAAGTACAACTGATTTGTCCTGTTCTGTAATTTTTCTTTTTAAAATAAATTTGTTATTTTTTTTTAACTTTTTTCTCTGTATGTGCAAAGAATGTAAAGAAGAAACGAGCTAATTAAAATTATTTTTACTACTTATACACCTCTTGCCTCATGCCCCTCCACAAACAAGCGACCAACTCGTAGCGACCACTCCCAGAGGAATAGCGAATTTTAATGAAAATGTAAATTTGCCCTAACAGAGGAGGATGTCGACTGCGACGACGACGACCACCAGGACAATAACAGCACCAGCTAAAGTACGTACGGAAAGTCCTTCACGTACATTTAATGCCGAGATTAGTTGTAACGGACAAACAGAGCACAAAAAGTATCTAATAAGTAAAGGATTTTCTGAGCTTTTGATACGTTCGCCTATGGTCCTTTTTGCTTTGCACCAGCTCCAGTGTGTCCTTTTTTCGCTAGCAGCGCGAGTGTGTGCGCGAGCGAATGTGGATATAGCGAATGGAAATAAAGATGTATATTAATTGCAACAATTAATAAAATTGTGTGTACATCCAACATTAGTCGAGGATATGAAAGCCGTTTCGAGTCCTAGCCACCGAGTCCTCCGTTTCGTGTTTATTTTAATTTTTGTTTCTTTTTCAGTGTTGGAGTCATTTTGTTACCGTTGTTGTTGCCGTCTTCTTACATTGTGTTACACATCCATTTATTAAGTGGACATCATTATTTTTGTTACGAGCATTTCGCTGTATGTTATTGTCGATGCTGTTTTGCTTTGTGCTTCCATTTCGTTGGCCTATTCCCTGTGGTTCGGTTAGTTAGTGTAGATCGCAGTTAAATGCCTGCAAAGTAAATTAACACTGGAATGGAAAGGCTTCTGATGGGTAATGACGACGCAATAATACCCTAATCATCTCTCTCTATGATTGTTTAACCCTCTCAGTGGCAAAAATATTTTATGTCGCGCTAAAAATCTGAAAATTTGTATTTAGGGTAAAACGATGGCGCTGAAGCCAGGAAAAATAGTATTTTTCATCTGGGGTGCCCCTCCCGGCCCCTATTGGATTTCGAATGTTTAGGGGAAGTCGAATATATTCGACATATATTGACCTCCTAAAACACCTACTGTTGTTATGAACATCTCCTACTCTTATGAAGAATACTCGTAATGAAAGAAGAATCTGTTTTTTTCCTTTATTTATTAATTTTGTTTAGGAAAAAAATAAAAAAATAAACCAAGAGCAAAATTAATTTTCTAAACTAATTACTTTTCTTAGGAAAGTTTTCAAAACAAATAAAATTACGCAGTTAATGCCAAATCGACAAAATGCATTATAACTCGCAGTCTCCACTTGACTGAGCGAATATTTATGCGGTAATATTGCAGCATTTGATCCAACAAATCCACACCGCCCATGCTTTCGTTATACAATCGAACAACTTGAGGCCTATCAATGACTACAAACTCCTTTTTTTGCTGTCCCAACGCTTAGTTTTATCTTCTATGCCGATTCCAACAAAATTGGAGCCAAGATTCACAACTTTATTGTCGTACCAGCGAGTGATAATTACGTGGCCATCGGCACTTTCACATTCGGCGGACGATCCTCGTCCTCTTTGTTTGAGTTCTTTTTCGCTTGGCAGGCGAGGATTGGCAAATCTGTTTATGCGTATTGTTCCAGCATTGATATTGTTTTTCTTTAAAATTTCAAACAATGCATAGGATGGGAAGTAATTGTCGAAAAATAGAATATGGCCAGTTTCATTATTCGGTATGCGTTGCGTTAGATGAAGCACATCAGCTGAACCAAATCCAACTGTTTTTACCCATTCTTGGTTTAAGGGTGTTGTTGAGCATTGGTAGACAATAAAGTCATACGGCATTCCGCTTTTACGACACATGAAGAACACTTTTATTCCCCATGGACACGGTTTCCCTTTAACGTACTGCTTAGCAGTGAACTTAACTTTAAACGGTATGATTTGCTCGTCGATGCTAAGATTTTCTTCCAATGGTAACTGCATTAGACGACTTCGGACCAGTTCAATTACTGGTGCCACTTTATAAAGACGATCTTTGCATCCAAGTTCCCGTACATTTATGTCAACCAGGTGCAAATCATTTCGAATGGCAAAGAATCGTTTTCGCGTCATATTCACAGTGGAGAAGGTTATGTTTATTGCTGTATCGTATAACATCTCCACTCTGGGTAATTTCAGGACGCCCATTATAATATGGTGCGCGAAAACAATACGTACCTCGTCCACCGTACATAATTTGAATGACTGTTTTCCATTACCTTGCGCATACATATTTGTATAATGTGCCGTTTTCCTGAAGAAGTCATCCGTTAAATATTTATTGAAATATGAGAACGGTGTCCAAACTTCAAATAATTCTGCTGTTTCTGATGCTGGTTTATAGGCTATGCCTTCTCGAGCTGTGAATTGTCGAACTGTTCGCCAGCTTATGTTTTTTTAAGTGTCCCTGTGTGTGAAGTATCCGATGCTATTCCACTGCTTTGGCCGGCTTGATGATCAGTGGAGGTATTGTTGATATGCTCGATGTGATATTCGACATCGTCAATATTTCCCGTAGAGACAGCTTCGTGGTCGCCAGGTACAATATCTATGGTTTGTACGTTCTACACTTCGAATAGAACCTCATCTTTATCTTCAATAAGCTCATCCACATCTGAATCAGCTTCTAAAGGGTGTCCCAAGAAGAACGCAATTTTTAAATCTGGCAACATTCGAAGTGTCATTGTTTGACATTTGAACAATTGTTATTGTTTGTTAGTAGAAGGTACGAGGTTAGTAAAAATGGAGCGCTACACGAAAGGGAGTTCGTTAATTGGGTATTGGAGAGACAACATGAAAATGCTGATTTTGCCGATAAAATCATCTTCAGACGAGGCCCATTTTCATCTTGATGGCTTCGTCAATAGGCAGAATTGTCGCATTTGGGGTGCGGAAAATCCTCGAGTGATTTACGAGAAGCAAATGCATCCTCAACGTGTCACTGTGTGGTGTGGTTTTTGGGCTGGAGGAATCATTGGAACTTTTTTTATGAAAATGAGGCAGGTCAAGCGCAAACAGTCAATGGTGTTTGGTATCGTGAAATGATAACCAGTTTTTTCTTGCCTAGAATTGAAGAAATGAATGTGGAGGGCATGTGGTTCCAACAAGACGGCGCCACATGTCATACAGCCAGAGAAACAATTTAATTGCTGCATCAGTCATTTCCCGGTCGTGTTATTTTGCGTTTTGGAGATCAGAATTGGCCGTCTAGATCGTGCGATTTAACACCATTAGATTTTTTTCTTTGGGGTTTATTGAAGTCGATGGTTTACGCGAATAAGCCGACGACGACTCAAGCCTTAAAAGACGAAATTGGACGCTGCATTAATGAAATACCGCAGCATTCATGCAAAACGGTCATTGAAAATTTCATTAAAAGATCGCGTGCATGCCAGCAAAGCCGCGGCGCCATCTGCACGATATATTGTTCCATACATAACCTCATTCTGTCTACTTGACGATATAATAAAGTTTCACGATTTTTTCTTAAATATCTGTGTTTTATTTAAAATTTAAAAATTGCGCTCTTCTTAGGACACCCTTTATAATGGCCAATATTTCATCATCCAATAATCCTGGCATTATCTATGAAAGTTGATATAATTTGCGAACAAAAACTTAATTTTACACTGTAAAGCACTACAAAAAAAAACCTTTCAAGGTAAATGTCGAATATATTCGACACCCGAAAAAAGGTCACCAAGAGTAGCCTGCTCCATGATTCCATAATTATTCTTTCACACAACGTTTATTTACACCTGTATAATTACTCACAATTTTTTTCACTATCGCTTGATCACTCGGAATATATTTGCTTTGCTGCTGAATTTTGTTGTTTTCAATTACTCCGTATCTAATTCTTGACAGATCGTTTAATACTGATAAAACATATCGAACGCCTACTACGATCACAATTATGAATAATTGTAGTCTCCATACAAAGAATAAAACAAACAATAACTAACTGAAAACTAAATGCCTTTAAGTAATTGGTACATGCAATGTCGAATATATTCGACAAATCCACGGAAAGGGTTAAGGGCCGAGCTTCCTATTCTATCCGGCAGCTACCCAAAATCATGTAAAGTTCGTCTACACTTCAGAAAACAATAAGTCGGATATAAAAAACACAAACAGTGAATAAATTTGTTGTCAAAACCAATTTTATTTTGTCAAGCAAATAATTGCTGTATTACAAGTACTTCATCAGTACTGGAATGTTTGGTACTCGGAATGTCACTTATAAAGCAATTAAAACCGTCGTCAAAGTCGACCAGACTGAACCTTTCATACACTCTAACGACCCTAAGCTGCTAAGTTGTAGTGCAGTTTATGGGCCCTTCCGACCCATGCATTCGTCCCTAATCTTAGCCAAAACTTTAAAATTACTCTACATATACAGGGTGTCCTTCGGGAGGGTATACTACTTTGTTTGTTAATAAATTTTGTCTAAATGAAAGAGAATGTATCTTACTTAGTAAGGACATAAATACTGTTAGACACGTTTTATGGTGTAAAATAAAAAGTACTGAATGTTTTTGGACCAAATATTTTATAATATATTTATTGATATATATTGTATCCAAAAACAATCTACTTCTTCGAAATATCCGCCTTTTGCCTTTACACGCGCCTCAAGTCGCACTGGCCAATAGTCAGTAGCTGCACAAACCTCGTCCATTGGAAAATTGGCCACAGTTCGAACCAAAGCAGTCTAAAGAGATACAATGTTGGGTTATCTTTTGTGACAAACCTTGCGCTCTAAAACCGTCCACAATTTGTAATTCAATGGGTTCAAATCTGGACTGCCTGAGGGCGTTTCCTCAGAGGAAATGAACGCTGACAAATTGTTTCGCAGCCAGGTCTGGCACGTTTTAGCCTTATGGGCTGGCGCAGAATCTTGCTGGAAAGTCCATGGCTGGTTTTGGAACAGGGAATTGTTAGAGGCTTCACAACAGCTTGCAAAACGGTTTCTTGGTAAACTTTGGCCGATGTTTTGACTCCTTGTTCGCAGAAATGCAGGTCAGTGACCCCATCGTAAGAGACACCCCACCAAACCATGACTGAAGATGGGTGATGACCCTTTTCCACCATTGGGATCAGTTCAGATGCTTCCTTAACAACATTTTTCTGTGCGAGTTATCAGCGTGCTTCGCCAAAAACGTTTGCATTTTTCAATCCTATTTTTTTTAAAGCTGCAGTCAAAAAATGTCCGGTACATCGTTTGAAAGTGTTTTTAAATGATTCGACTCATGGACTTTTGCGTGATATTCATCTCACGGGCCATGATTTTCTGTTTTCGGAGCGGATATCTATGAATTCTTTATTTAACGGCTTTGATGACATCCGGTGTTCGAACAGTATCGCGATATCGCTCCCCATCGTTACGCTTTTTTCATTTTCATAAAAATAAGGTCGAATGATTCCTCCTGACTAAAATGCACACCAGTCTGTCACTTTTAATGGATGTAAAGTTGACTTGTGAATAATTTGAGTTTTTTCCATTGTCCAGAACCGACTATTCTGTTTATTTTTGTCCATTCAAATAAAAATTTGCCTCGTCACTCATTATGATTTTTTCATGAAAATCGGGGTTGTCATGGGCGAGATGTAACATCCTATTGGCATATGTACGGCGGCGTAAATGGTCTTGTGGAAGAAGCTCCTGTGTCAACTGAATCTTAAATGGAAACAAATGCAAATCCTTGTGCAAAATTGTGGCCAAAGTTGTTCTTTGAAGACGAAGCTCTTGAGCACGGCGTTGAATAGGGGTTGATGAATTGTTTCGAACACTTTCTTGAGCAGCAGTAATGTTTTCAGCCGATCTTGCAGTAGGTTGTGGTCCATGCTTGGACATATCAGCTACGGACCCTCTTTCTTCTAAATTATTCACTACACGATAAAAAATTCGTTTTGCTGGCACGTTGTTTCTCCCAAAAATTCCACGTAACGTTCTCATCGTCACAATGATTGCTTTTGATAAAATGTTTTTTCATAATAAATTTACCACGTCTCTACTTCACGACTGACAAATATGAACTGTCAAGATTAATGTTTACCAAAATGGCCGCAAAACAAAGAAGTATACCTTCCCGGCGGACACCCTGTATTTAGATTACTAGGCATTTGCGTATTTAGAAAATTTGCTATAATTTAAGTATCAATATCTCCATATTGACCGTTCTTACATTGCGGTACGTTTTTTGGGACACAAGAGCCAAAACGTATAGCAATTTTTCCCTTTGTCAGGTACTAAGTGCAAAAAATTTGCCCATTTTAACCAGTGTCCGTTCACAAAATTTATGTTTTTTAAGCTAATACTCAGAAAAGTGTACTATTTTCGAGGTAAATTTAGTCGCTTAAAGGGAAACTTTTTCCCCAGTGCCGATTCAAACAATTTATAATCCCAAACAGCTTATGATCATAAGTAATCATCATGTATAATTTCAGGATTCAGAGTTGACCCATTTCACCGCTTCCGAGCGGATAAATGGCTTAATATTGCAAAATTTTCAATATTTAATACGTGGCTTGCTATTTATATTTGTTGTGCTGACAAAACTAGTGTTCCCAGATGCAAACGGGATTTTCCATTCGAAACTTTGTAATTTTTTTGCATAACTTCACTTAGAACGTCTTGTCATTTGAGGGCGAATTGTTTTGTTTACGGTGTGTTGAAAAATTCAGTCAAAAAATGGAATTATCCCGTGAATATTTTCGTGCGATGATTTTTTACGATTTTTAAGATTTGGCGTGGGTTGTCGAGACTTACGTGTTTAAATCAACTTGTTTTGACTTTTGGCCATGAAGCACCATCAAAAACCACTGCTAATCGCTGGTAGCAAGAGTTCAGTCTCGGACGCCGTTCGCTCCAGGATGAATTTGGTGAAGGACGTCCAACTTCGGTTACTCTGCCAGAAACCATAGATGCCGTGAACTGGTTAAGCAAGACCGACATGTGAGATTGAGGCATCCTTGGGCATAAGAATGACAAGCATCAATAAGATATTGAATGTTCACTTGGCTGTGATAAAAATTTGTTCTCGTTGGATTCCACATAATTTAACGAATGCTCAAAAAAAAGGATTGGTGCAAAGGGATGTTGAAAAAGTATAACTGCGATGGATCAAAGGTAGTGTATTACATTGTCACAGGTGACGAATCATGGATCTATGCATACGAAGCCGAAACAAAACAGCAATCTACTGTATGGGTATTTCAAGACGAACCAAATGCAACAAATGTTGTTCGTGGAAGAAGTACATCGAGCAAATGATTAGGTTTTTTTTGGTATAACCGGCCATGTTGCCACAGTGCCTTTAGTGGAACGTAGGATGGTCAATTCTGAGTGGTATACAACCATCTGTCTGCCAACAGTGTTCGAAGAAATGAGGAAATATAAAAAGAGAGGACGGATAATTTTACATCACGACAATGCGAGCTCTCACACATCAGCTGACGCGATGAGCTATTTGGCCACTCAAGATGTCGAATTAATGGGCCATCCACCGTACAACCCTGATTTGGCACCCAATGACTTCTTCTTATTCCCTAGAATGAAGAAATAAATGCGTGGTCAACGTTTTTCATAGCCCAAAGCAGCTGTTGAAGCGTTCAAAAATCATGTTTCGGAGTGGAAAAGTGCTTCGAAAATTGGTATGGGCGCATGCAAAAGTGTTTTGATCTTAAAGGAGAATATTTCAAAAAGCATTGAACCATTTCCAATGTTAATTATTGTGTTTTTATTGCCGGACCCGAAATGTAATTAGCAACCCTCGTATATAGGTTATTAAGGATATTTCTTATAGCGTACAATGCTAAAATTGAGCAAGATCGAATATAATTTGTGGCTTCTATCTAGGAATAAGTCGCATCAGGAGGTACCTTTATATGGAGACTTTATGAAAACTTTGACCGATACAGCCGAATTTTTCCCCGTTTTGTTATGGGTCACTTACAACGCAGTATGAAGAATTTTAACAAGAAATGAGACTTCTCGAGATGTAGCTGCTGAACTTGCGCGAGTATGGGCTCTATATGACAATATTGATAGATATAATCGAATGTTTCTACGGTTAAATGGAAATTTATCGTAACTCGCCATTAAATATTTAAACAAGAGTGGAAGTTAAGTGTTTTTCTTATAACGGCAGGACCTTAAACAGGAACATCCTATAATCTAAAGAAAAACATAACCACACTCAAGTAAAAAATTAGTGAGAAGTTTGGTTGGAAATACAAAAATTCCATTGCAAAAGAAGACTTTCAGTTGTAAACACCAAATGTTGTTAATCGCAATATATATTCGGTTGAAAATACCACAAGATAATGCACACAGTTGTGCAGTGCGTTAAGATTTTTTCCTTTACGATAATTGGCGTTCAAATCAAAATTCATTGTGTGCTCTTCGTGATTGGTTTGGTTGGCATAATCGGCTAAATGTGTCCACAGTGGATTCGTTAACAAGCAGAATTGCCGCATTTGTGCAAATGGGAATCCATGAGGGATTGTTGAAAAGGTGATGCATCAACAAAGAGTGAGTGTTTTGTGGGGTTTATGAGCTGACGGTGTCATCGGGCCCGACTTCTTAGAAAATAAGGTCGATTTAGCAGATACCGTGAATGGTGTTCGCTATCGCGAGATGATAATGACCTTATTATATCCAGAAATTGAGGATATGGACTTGAACGATGTGTGGTTCCAACAGCATGGTGCCAACGACACAATGCCCCTTTGGCGCGAGAAATCCAATGGCCGTGTTATCTCACGACGTGGCGATGTTAAGAGTCCACCACGTTCAGCTGGTTTAATCTCGTTTGACTTCTTTCTTTTGGGGATATTTAAAAGAAAAACTATACGCCAATAAACCAAGAACTATTCCAGACCTAGAGGGTGAGATAATTCGACCTATTAACGACATTAAGCATCCGTTATACCTTAGT
The DNA here is from genome assembly GCA_963513945.1 of Hydrotaea diabolus. Lineage (NCBI taxonomy): Eukaryota > Metazoa > Arthropoda > Insecta > Diptera > Muscidae > Hydrotaea > Hydrotaea diabolus. The sequence continues at coordinate 133,627,712 of OY740717.1, read as the reverse complement.
CATTGAAGATATGGATCATCGAATAAAGGTATGCCACCGAAGCATTTGGAAACTTCATTTCACATATAATTGTCATAGATCCTTCTATCGTAATAAAAAATATTAAATAATTCTCTGAAAACTGTTTGTTTTATTTACAATTAACATCGTGCATTTAAGGTGGACCACCTTAATATCGTACACAGTTAAATGATTTCAGAGAAGTGTTTTTCGATTGTTTTTTAATATGATTTTGTGATAAGTATATGTGACGCGCAAAATAGAAAGGGACCTAAGGTTAAAAACCAGTTTTGTTCAGGAGAGCCATTTTAAAGATGAGGTCCTTTTCTATTTGCGCTTCGAATCACTTTCATAAAACGCGCATATCTCTGGGAGGGAACACTTTTGGGACATGGGATCGGTCTCATTCGATGCTCAGATGTGGTCCACATCAAAAAAAAGTGAAAAGTTGATAAAAAGTTTTGTTCAGGAGAGCCATTTTAAAGATTAGGTCCCTTTCTATTTGCGCTTAGAATCGTCGACTACACTTTCATAAAACGCGCATATCTCTGGGACGGAACACTTTTGGGGCATGGGTTCGGACTCATTCAATGCGCAGATGTTGTCCACACCAAAAAAAGAAAAAAAAATGATTTTTTTTTACCCTTAGGTCCCTTTCTCTATGCGCTGTCACATATATTTATTAGTATATTTAAAGGTGCGAGTAGATGGTTTTAACTGCTACTTAAACCGATCTACTTTTTAGGGTAAATATCCTTTTGAAGTAGGATAAGGACTGGAAAATGTAAGTGAGTTCATTCTTAGGGTAAATATCCTTTTGAGGTTAGGATAAGGACTGGAAAAATGAGTTTATTGAACTCCCTGCGCATGACATACATTTGGATAATAAATGCTTTGTTTCTTATCATTACTGCAAACTCCATAAACTGTCCTTCGTAGCACCAAACGTATAACTTGACAAGCCTCATCTCTCGCTTAAATTAACCTTAAGTTGCCTGTAGCGCATTGCAATGGCAAACAACAGAAAGCGAGAGAATTCAATTACATTTCACGCGTATTTCATTCAAAGGTATTAATCCTGTTGGTTATTAATTTGTATACTTTATTCGCTTTGCACGCTGATTTTTCCCTGACTCTACCTATTCCATCACTTCGCCCTTTAACCCTTCCTCCACCCACCACCACAGGGTCGCTATTGTTTCGTTAAATTTTTGTTTTGCCTTTTTTTGCTGTGTATTCTCCATTTTGTTGTAAATTTAATTTAATCCTTTTCGTGTTAATTACAAGTATATATTACGGCTATTAATGTGATTAAGATAATTACCGAGTGTTGTTATTCAGATTTATATACGCTCGCTCAGCGCTTACAGCTCGGCACAAAACTATGCACGAGATTTATGAAAAACAATTATAATTGCATTGCCAATGAATGAAGATGGAATCCTTGATGCCGAAGCCTTAAATGTTGAAAATGCCTCAAAAGAGAAGGTGAAGTTGAGAAAACGAACTAAGCTGTGAATAATTGTGTTTTGTCATTGCGGAGGAAGGGGGCGAAGCTGATGTGGACACCTTCATCAATCCGGTTAAGTGCTGGCATTTGTAATGCAAAGTGTTGTTGTTGGTAGTAAGCCTTACTGGAATACAGGGGGACTGGGTTAGTATTTCGGCCAGAATGTTTGAGCTGTAAGTGGAAATACACATTTACAACATTGACGATGTTAGTTTATTCCATTGGGTTTTTAGAAAAACATAGAGGAAAGGCGATTGGAAGTTGGTCAGACCTGCAAATATTCCAAAATACATTGTAAGACAATCAGCAAATATTTTTGACCTTGATGGTTTTTCCGTTTGACATAGTAGCTATGATATATCGGGTGATCAATCTAGAGGTATTTTTTAAAAAATAAAAAAAACAATTCAAATTCAGTGTGGAATCTTTTTTGTTCATTCGAAAGGACCTTTTTTTGAATATAATTTCCTTAAAATGTTGGTAAATTACGCCTCAGGGTGTTAACTCTAAGGGTCCAATTTTGGATGAGTCGTTTGAGCATTTCGACCGGTATGCCTTTAATGACTCGCGACATGTTGGCTTCCAAAACCTGAATCGTAGTTGGTTTGCCAGAACAGACTTCGGACTTTACGTAAAGTCTAAAGGCGTGATATCACACGATCTAGACGGCCAACTCAACGGTCCAAAACTGCTCTTCAAAATTACCTCTCAATAGATATATGTTGTTGTAAGAACAATATGGGACAGCGCATGGAGAACAATATGATAAATTGATGTGGACAACATCTGACCATCGAATGAGACCGATTCCATGCCCCAAAAGGGTTCCCTCCCAGAGATATGCGCGTTTTATGAAAGTGAAGTCGACGATTCTAAGCGCAAATAGAAAAGGACCTAATCTTTAAAATGGCTCTCCTGAACAAAACTTTTCATCAACTTTTCACTTTTTTTTTGATATGGACAACCTCTGAGCATCGAATGCCCCATGCCCCAAAAGTGTTCCCTCCCAGAGATATGCGCGTTTTATGAAAGTGAAGTCGACGATTCTAAGCGCAAATAGAAAGGGACCTAATCTTTTAAATGGCTCTCCTGAACAAAACTGGTTTTTAACCTTAGGTCCCTTTCTATTTTGCGCGTTACATATATTTATTTTGAAGTCTGGTTCGTCTATGGGGGATCTGCTTCGATATCCAGGTGTAGGAAACGCGCCATTTGAACTGGATGCGTCCACAGAGATCTGGTCAGTTGAGTGGGCTTGGTAGGGCAATTGAAGAGGTGCAGCAGATCATGTGGTCACCTCAACAATATGTGTTTTTTTGCTCAATAGATCTATTGTTTGAACAGCTGTATGGAAAGTGGCACCGTCCTGTTGTAACCAAATGTCGTCAAGATTACAGTCTCTAATTTCAGATAGTAAAAAATCCGATATCATAACACCATCGTTCCGGCCATCATTATGTTTGAAATAATATGAACCGATAATTCCACCAGCCCATAAAGCGCAGCAACCCGTGGTTTTCACTGGGTATAATGGCACCACTTTAACCTCTTTTGGCCAAATGTCATAATTCTGTTTACTGACGTTGTCGTTGAGCCAGCTATGGGCCTCATCACTGAACAAAATTTTGTTCGAAAAACGTTTTTCACCGAACGCTCATATGTATAATGAAGACGTTGTTGCGGTGTAAGTCTTTCCATGATAAAATGACAAACAATACTGAAAACAAAACAAAAAATAAGTTTAACAAAACTCTCACTTGAAAAAACCGTTTTAAAAAAATACCTCTGGATTAATCACCCCTTCAGTCGACAAAACACTCTTTACGTGTGCAGACGTGCTCGGTGCTAACTATTATCAGTGTTGTGATCTTTTTTCAATTCGCGCTCTCTCATTGAAACAGACCTCTCTCATTTATTATCATTGTCGGCAGAAAAGAAAACTTAACTAATTTGAAATAATTAGTGATTTGCTCGATGAAAATGGCTGGATTTACTGATAGCGTACGGGGAATTACACCCCTAATATCATTAGACAAAGCCAGACAATTAACTACTTCGTCCCTGGAAGGGAAGTATTTGGTCATACAACGCGTAGAAAGTGACGAAACTCTTGCCAACGTGTCTCCATTTTTAATCAAAAAGGTTATCGACAACATAGTTGGAGGAGAAGTACTTAAGTGTAAGAAGCTTCTTAATGGGACTATTCTTATGCAAACAAAAAATTTAATCCAAGCACAAAAACTGGTTCAACTCACTTCGCTTTCTCAGCAAATTAAAGTCCAAATAACAGAACACCCTGGACTTAACTACTCAAAGGGAGTCATTTATTCTAATGACCTACGTGGAGTAGACGAAACAGAAATTTTGTCAGAGCTCAGAAGCCAAAATATCACATATGTAAATAAAATACTTAAGAGCATTGACGGCGCTCTGAATGAAACAGGCCTTATAGTAATTACATTTGCAACAGCGACTGTACCCTCAAATATAAATATTGGGTATGAAAAAGTTCGGGTTCGCCCATATATCCCACTACCGATGAAATGTAAAAACTGCCTCCAGTATGGACATACTGATAAAAAATGCAAAAATGAAAAAATCTGTCCCAAATGCTCAAAAACTTTTCACATCGGCGGGGAGCTGAACGAAATATGCACCTTTCCTTCATCATGCATTAACTGCAAAAACAATGACATAGCAGATCATAATCACACTCCTAACCACAAAACCTGTCCAATTTTTCTCAAAGAAAAAGAAATACAAGCAATTGTTACTCTAGACAAAGTAGACAAAAGAACAGCTACTCTCAAATATAAGCAACGACAACAATCGAACACCCCCTACTCCAACATCGTCAATAGTACCAACACAGTCTTACCATCTACCTCTCCAACTGTACCAACATCAACTCAATCCATCATACCAAGAGAACTCAACGACTACTCTGACCTTGTGAGGGTCACTGACAACTCTCAAGCAGAAATGGAAACGGATCAAACAAGTGAATCAGCTAATGCAAAAAAGTTAATAGTGTTACCAAGAAATGCATCAAAGAAATTAGTAGAAAAAGTCAAACATGCTACAAGAAAATCAAAACGAAAGTTTTAAATTATATTCATATCTGCTCTAACGTAATAAATCTGTTTTTCTATATATCATTTTTCTTTGATGTATTTAAAAAAATAATCACTGTGCGTAGCCGTACCAGACTAATCTACCTCTCTCTCTTAAAATGTTTTCAAAAACACATAATAATGTATAGCCTGTTACTACTTACTCTTGCTTGTTGTAAGAAATATCATAAACATAATCACTCAAATCCAACTCAATATCTCTCCTACCTTCTAAAAAACTCACTCAACAATTTACTAACACTCACTCTTATAAACAAACTCTCCCCAAGTCTAAATTTATTTACACATACAAAACACCACACTGCTGTTAAAATCCAACTCCACACAATACATCACCCCGCATATAATAATGAAACTACCATACCCATAAAAAACATCAATGGGTATTAATATAGTACAGTGGAATATGAACGGCTATTTTAATAGTTTTAATGAATTACAAATCCTAATTAAAAAATATTCTCCCAAAATTATTAGCCTTCAAGAAACACATATCCACACACTCACAAATATCCCCATACCAATTAACTATTCTTTATACCACACTAACACGTCTACTACCAGATATGGTGGCACTGGATTACTAGTGCACAAATCATTGCAACAAAGGCAAATCACAGTAGCAACCGACTTTGACTCAGTCTGTGTAGAGATAAATTCTAAAATAAAATTTTGCATATTTAGCACCTACATCCCCCCCACTGCAATGTTCGATGATAGAAATCTCTCAACTCTCTTTATAAGTAACACTCCTGCTATTATCACTGGAGATTTTAACTCTCCACATAAAAATTGGGGTTCATCATCCAACCGTCGCAAAGGTAATATACTTTCTTCATTTGTAAATAACACCAATTACGTTCTATTGAATGACAAATCTCCAACTCATATTAATACCCATGGGACCTTTTCGTATATAGATCTATCCTTTTGCTCTCCAATTTTAGCAATACAAGCACATTGGAAAATTGATAACAACCTTAGGGGTAGTGATCATTTCCCGATCTTAATATCACTATTCCCAAACCTCCCAAGAGAAAGTACAGGTTGGAAGCCAACATTCATCACAAAAAGAGCTAATTGGGATTCATATAAAGCTAATTGCGAACACTTTTCTAAGAGCCGACTGGTATCGGATAATATTAATAAAGAGGCAGCAAATATTAGCAGAATCGTATTACAGTCCGCAAATTTATCAATCCCACAAACATGTAACAAAATATTCAAAAAAGTCCCATGGTGGAACCGGGAACTAGATGGACTTAAATGTAGAAAAAACAGGCTTTGGGCTCTATTTAAGCGAAACATTACACATGCCAACTTACTAAGTTACAAAAAGGCGAATGCCATGTTTAAAAGGAAGGTAAAACTGTATAAAAGAGAGTCATTACTATCTTTTACGTCAACTATCAATCCGAATACACCAACCGATCAAGTTTGGTCCAACATTCGTTATTTCACTGGCTATAAAAGTAAACATAATATCCATTGTATAACTCCAATCGACAACCAGAATAATAAACTTACTAACGATAGAGATATAGCCAATGAATTTAGCAAATATTGGTCTAACAAGTCCCATGACTCTAACTTCTCCCCCAATTTCACATCATGCAAACAGAATACCCTAACGTACATACCTAACACGACACCATCACCCACAGCCATGGAAATAGAAAGGGAAATAAGTCTTACTGAACTATCTTCCACCTTGAGCAAATTAAAAGGACGAACACCTGGAAGAGATCGAATCCCCTATTCAATGATAAAAATGGCACCACAATCTATTAAAATAAGACTTTTAAAATTGTATAACAACATTTTCGAAACGCACATTCCACAACAATTTAAAAATAGCATAGTAATACCGGTCCTCAAACCTGGTACTGACAAAACTATTACAACATCATATCGGCCTATCTCTCTGAACCCGTGTCTCTCGAAGGTCATAGATAAAATCATAGCAACTAGACTATGGTGGTTTCTTACAACAAACAAACTACTTAATAGCCGGCAATTTGGGTTTAAAAAGGGAAGCTCGACAATTGACAGTCTACTCTACGTAGACTATCTAATTGCTAACTGCCTCTCACTACGTAAACACGCTACTATTATCTCACTAGACTTCGAACGGGCTTTTGACAACATTGGTATCCACTCAATAATAGACCAATTATTGGAATGGAAGTTAGGACCAAAGATAATTCGGTATGTTACCAACTTCATGCGTAATAGAAAAATAACTGTACGAGTTAACAAAACATACTCCAACACCCTACCCTTACATAACGGGATCCCACAAGGATCACCTTTATCGGTCATTATTTTTGCCATAGCATACAATAAATTATGTTCCATAATTCAAATTTACAAGGAATTTGACTTTTGTGCCTATGCAGACGACTTCAACATAATAATATGTTCACCCAGGGAAAAAAACATTACAATAAATCTTGACAATCTTTTCGATGACATAAACCATTGGTGTGACAAATCTGGAGCTAAACTCTCCACAACCAAATGTAAATATATACACATCTGCAGACTTAAAAACTGTAATTTAGACATAAGTACCTCCGACAACCAAATAACTAGAACTAATACTCTAAGGATCCTTGGGATATTTATAAATAGTCGTTATAACTGGAATGACCACATAGAGAACCTGATAACCTCATTGTCTAATCGTCTTAACATAGTCAAGTGCCTTGCAAGCCAAAAACTGAATTGCAGCCATTTGTCGCTCATATCAATAATTAAAGCACTTATTATCTCCAAAATTAACTATGGAATATCAATTATTGGATCAACTTCCACATCTCAATGGAAAAAAATCAAAACCATAATTCACTCGGCCATGAGACTGTCTCTCGGAGCCCTGCGTTCAACACCAATAAATGACATGCTCTTCGAAACTAATATTCCAACATTAGATTCCCAGATAAAACTACAAACAATTACGAATTTTCGGTTATTTCTCTATAGTACTAACAGCCCCTTGATTCAAATCGTTAAAAAAGTAGCATCATCAAAAAAAACACCAAAAGTACCTTCAACAATACACAAGACGATAGAGTACTGCAGACAATTCAACATACCTATACAAAATAACTTGATCGGTTTTCGGCCCCACCCACCCTGGAACCTTGACTCTAGATCAATAGATCTTTCACTGCACCAACTTTTAAAATCAAACTCAAACTCCTCAATATTTAAGTCTATGTTCTCGGGAATAAAATACAGGCTAACCAATTACCAATTTTTATTTACCGATGGTTCCAAAACGCAAGATTTTGTTACATATAGCGTTACAACAGAAGATAGCATCATCTGTTTATCCAACTTACCGAACCACAGCTCGATATACACTGCGGAAATAATTGCAATCAATGAAGCTATCATGTACGCAAAGAATAAAAAGGGCAAATTTGCTATTTGTTCAGATTCCCTCTCGTCATTGAAATCTATTTTAAACATCTCAAATACTAACCTTTATACGTGTTTAGCAAGGTCAAACCTAATTCATCATTTTCCAGACATAATACTAATTTGGGTTCCAGGTCACATGGGAACAAAAGGAAATGAGTTCGCAGACCAAGCAGCAAAGACAGCCTCTAGACAACCACTACACACATCTCAAAACCTTAACAAAATTGATTTAATTAAATTTGTCAAAGAACAATGTTATGCCAACGACAGGTTTAACGTATTCAACTTAACATCTAATTGGTACAAAAGGATTAATATGTATAGAAACCACTTAAAGAACCATAACATAGAACATGCAAAAGCTAATAGGTTAGACCTGGTCAAATTCGAACGGCTTCGGCTTGGACATACCAGAGTCACACATGGCTCATTATTTACTCCGAACTTCGTACCTTTCTGTGATTGCAATATAGCTTATCCTTCAAATCCATCACATCTTCTGGTGGAATGCCCTAAACTAAGTACTGTTAGAAGAACAGTTTTCAATTGCTCCTACCCTCTTTACCATCTTTCCCTTCCAACCCCACAAAATATCTCTCTTATTGTAAATTTTCTAAAATTATCCAATTTATACCACGAAGTGTAAATTTTCCTATTCATACTTATATAGTAACCCCTAAGTTTATATCTTTTATAATATTGTATATATATATATATAATAATCGTATTCATATAATAGTTTCTATACCCATTTTTCTAACTCACGGACATATATTCTGTTAATGTTATTTCTGTTATAATTATATTGAGCTGAAGGCCTGCGATGCTATTGCTCATATTAAAATTTAGTATATAATTTGTAATTATATGCTAAATAAATAAATAAAATAAAATAAAAATCACCCTTTACTTAGTAGGGACTTAAAAACTGTAACAACATTGAACACATCCATTTCAATAGTAGAACTGAACATACCCCGTTAATGTCATATGGGTTTTGAAAGCTAACCTCAATAGCGTTAGTCTGTAACGGAATGTTAAAATTGTTTCAACTTTCATCATGGAGTGGTCAGATGATGAGAACCGTATCGCTGTAATAGCGCTTTTCAAGTGTGAAATGAAAAAAGCGATATTTTCAAAACGCTCCGGCCTCTAGGGTTTAGCCGCATGTTCGTCTACCGATGCAGAAAACTGTTTGAGGAGACTGGAGATGTAAAAGACCGGCACTGGTCGGGCCGCCCACGCTCTGTTTGAACACCGCATGTCATCAGAATTCACAGAAAATCATGGCTCGTGAGATGAATATCACGCAAAAGTCCATGAGTCGAATCATTAAAAAGACTTGTGACTTGGGGCTTTCAAACGACGCACCGGACATTTATTGACTGCAACTTTAAAAATATAGGATTGAAAAATGCAAACTTATTTTGGTGAAGCACACTAATAACTTGCACAGAACAATTCTGTTCACCGATGAAAAAATGTTTACCGTTCAGGAAAAATGTAACAAGCAAAATGATAGAGTGTATGCGCTGTCATCTAAGAAAGCATCTGAACTGATCCCAAGGGTGGAAAAGGGTTATCACCCAGCTTCAGTCATGGTTTGATGGGGCGTCTCTTACGATGGGGTCACTGACCTGTATTTCTGCGAACAAGGAGTCAAAACATCGGCCAAAGTTTACCAAGAAACCGTTTTGTAAGCTGTTGTGAAGCCTCTTAATATTTCTCTGTTCCATAACCAGCCATGGACTTTTCAGCAGGATTCTGCGCCGGCCCATAAGGCTAAAACGTCCCAGGCCTGGCTTCGAAACAATTTTCCAGCGTTAATTTCCTCTGAAGAATGGTCCTCAGGTGGTCCAGATTTGAACCCATTGGATTAAAAATTGTGGACGGTTTTAGAGGACAAGGTTTGTCACAAAATTTACCACAACATTGGCTCTTAAGGCTGCTTTGGTTCGAGCTTTGACCAATTTTCCAATGGACGAGGTTCGTGCTGCTATTGACGATTGGCCAGTGCGACTTAAGGCGTGTGTAAAGGCAAAAGGCGGACATTTCGATTAAGTTGATTCTTTTTGAATACAATATACATCAATAAATATATTAAAAAATATTTGGTTCAAAATCATTGAGTACTTTTTATTTTTCAGCATAAAACTTGTGTAACATTATTAATGTCCCTACTTAATGATGGTACAGACAATTAAATATTAAGTTATTCAAGTTGGGCGATAAAACATTTTAAATTTGAATCGGCTGTAAAAAAAGTAAAATTTCTGGATTTACTGGAGAAGTTCAACTTTGTCTTTTATTAATGGAAAACAATATGACTCTTATGACTACTACAACTGGCTTGGCAGTACCTCGTCCGATCAACCCAATTTTTCAGTACATTCCATCGATTGTTTTCATGTTTGAATGCTTTAATTGTCGCTGGAAACTTTGCGTAACGTTTATCCTTAATGGGCTGAAATCAAAGCTCCGAGGCGGCCGTTCGATTTTCAAAAACAGTGCGTACAATATCGATGGTTGCGTTGGCTGTGTGACATGTGGCCCCGTCTTGTTGAAACCAAATGTAATCCATGTCGTTCTCTTGAATTTTGGGAAACAACAACTCATTGAGCATGGCAACGTAACTCTCACTGTTGACGGTGAGAGTTACGTTGCCAATGATTGGCCAATGATGCCACCAGCCCAAAATCCACACCAAACAGCCCCTCGTTGTGGGTGCATTGGCTTCTCAATAGTCACGTGTGGGTTCTCTAAACCCCATACGAGAGTTGCTATATGTGACGCGCAAAATAGAAAGGGACCTAAGGTTAAAAACCAGTTTTGTTCAGGAGAGCCATTTTAAAGATAAGGTCCCTTTCTATTTGCACTTAGAATCGTCGACTTTACTTTCATAAAACGCGCATATCTCTGGGAGGGAACACTTTTGGGGCATGGGATCGGTCTCATTCGATGCTCAGATGTTGTCCACATCAATAAAAAAAGTGAAAAGTTGATGAAAAGTTTTGTTCAGGAGAGCCATTTTAAAGATTAGGTCCCTTTCTATTTGCGCTTAGAATCGTCGACTTCACTTTCATAAAACGCGCATATCTCTGGAAGGGAACACTTTTGGGGCATGAGATCGGTCTCATTCGATGCTCAGATGTTGTCCATATCAAAAAAAAGAAAAAAAAATGAAAATTGATTTTTTTACCCATAGGTCCCTTTCTCTATGCGGCATCACATACGTATATATTTTTGGCATAGGCAACAAAGTGTTGCCGGGCTAGATGACATTTCCATTGGAAAGTTTGACATTTTTTTAGCAAAAACGTACTCAGAACGTTTTGACGTACGATCATCTTTGTGTTGTTTACAGTGACTTGAAAAAATCAAAATTAACTCGTGAACATTTTCGTGCGATAATTTTTCACAATTTTCGACGTGGATTATCACGACAAGAGTGCATCGATGAACTTAAATCTTTGTATTGCGATAAAGCAAAATCCTATAGCACTGTGATAAACTGGTTTAATCTATTCAGTCGTGGCCGACGCTCTCTCAATGACAAAGTTTGTGAAGGTCGTCCAAAAACGTTCTTTGTGCCAGAGAACATTGATGCCGTGAGTTCTGAGATAGAGGCATCCTTGAGCTTTTCTTCCACCAGCATACATTCGATATTGCATGAACATCTGGCCTTAAAAAAGGGTTGTTCTCGTTGGATCCCGCACAATTTGATAATCGCTCAAAAAAAAGGCTCGTGTCGATTGGTGCAAAGAGATTTTGAAAAAATAAACGACCTCAGTGCTTCAAAACACATTTATAAGATCGTCATAGGTGAAGGATCATGGATCTATGCGTATAAGTCCGAAACAAAACAGCAATCGACTGTGTGGGTCTTCGAAGACGAGCCAAATTCAACGAAAGTTGTTTGTGGAAGAAGCACTTCGAAGCAAATGGTCGCCTGTTTCTTCGGCAATACTGGTCATGAGGCGACTGTTCCGCTTGACCAACGTAGGATGGTCAATTCTGAGTGGTACACCATAATTTGTTTGCCTGATGTCTTTGGAGAAATTCGAAAAACGAACAAGAGAAGACGAATCATTGTGCTCCATGATAATGCGAGCTCCCACACATCAGCTCAAACTAGTGCCTTTTTTACCGGCCAAAACGTCGAATTGATGGGTCCTCCGGTGTACAGTCCTGACTTGGCACCCAATGACTTCTTTTTATTCCCGCACATCAAGAAAAAAATGCGTGGTCAACGATTTTCGTCGCCAGAAGATGCCGTTGAAGCGTTCAAAAACCATGTTTTGGAGGAGTGGAAAAGTTGCTTCCACAATTGGTTTGAGCACATTTAAAAGTGTATAAGTATAAATCATTCTGAAGAATACTTTGAGAAATAGAACCATTTTTGGTGATAAATATTTGCATTTTCATTATTAGGCTAGAGAAATATATAGCAGCCCTCGTATTTACTATCAAAGATAGTAACATGACATTAGGTTTATACTAAGTAGGGACATAAATACTCTTACACACGTTTTATGCTGTAAAATAAAAAGTACTGAATGTTTTAGGACCAAATATTTTTAAATATATTTATTGATGTATATTGTATCCAAAAAGAATCTACTTACTCGAAATGTCCGCCTTTTGCCTTTACACACGCCTTAAGTCGCGCTGGCCAATCGTCAATAGCAGCACGAACCTCGTCCATTGGAAAATTGACCACAGCTCGCATCAAAGCAGTCTTAAGAGATCCAATGTTAGCGTATCTTTTGTGACAAACCTTTTCCTCTAAAATCGTCCATAATTTGTAATCCAATGGGTTCAAATCTGGACTGTCTGAGGGGCATTTTTCAGAGTAAATGAACGCTGGCAAATTGTTTCGAAGCAAGGCCTGGGACGTTTTTATTTATTTACATATTTATTACAATATAATTTTATTATAAACTAAGTTAAATGCATCGAAGACTATCGGCCGAAATAGTTCTAGAGTATGTTTCAATTAAAAACAAGTAAAAAATGTTAAATTTGGCTGTGCCGAACTTTAGATACCCTCCACCAGATTCCCAAATAAAAAACTATTTTTTAATTCTGTAATTTATTTATTGTAATTTATTTAAAGCATTATAATTAATATAACTTATTATAACTTAAAATTAAAAATTAATTAATTTTTTTTTGTCTTTTTGTATTATTTACACACAATATTTCTTATTAAGAAGCCTAAAAATTATTATAAATAAAAACTAAATGCATATTACTATAGCATCATGATGACTGTGAGCTGTAGAATACGTTTGAAACTTTACCGAATTATGTTCGGAGTTGGTGAATGCCCAATCGATATATGTTCCGTGTTTAGTTGTTGGTACAGATTTTTCTAACAATGATGAAAATCGTTTTTGTTCGAGAAGAGTTTCTGTTGAATTTTTTTGCAAAGTTGCGCGGCATATATTGAAGTCTCCTACAACAAAAACTGGTTGTATGGGAGGTATCAGAAGGGACTACCCAATCTCAACTCAAATTGGTCCAGAAATGTGCGCTATATAGAAATGTTTATGTGTAAAATTTCGATAGGTCAAGTTTGTGGTGAGTTATCGTCATCGTATTTCTCAAGGACCATAAGACCGTTTGTATGGGAGGTATTAGAAGGGACTACCCAATCTCAATTCAAATTGGTCCAAAAATGTGCTTTATATAGAAATGTTTATGTGTAAAATTTCATTTCGATAGTTCATGTTAGTGATGAGTTATCGTCATATTATTTCTCAAGGCCCTTAAGACCGTTTGTATGGGAGGTACCAAAAGAAGCTACCCAATATCAACTCAATTTGGTGCAGAAGTGTGTTCTATATATAGATCTTTATGTGGACAATTTCATATCGATAGGTCAAGTTTGTGGTGAGTTATTGTCATATTATTTCTCAAGGCCCATAAGACCGTTTGTATGGGAGGCACCAGAAGGGACTACCTAATCTCAACTAGCTGTTTTCATGCAGGCTCTATCTTATTTTCAACAGACGGACAGCCGAATATATATACTTTGTTGGGTCTCCGATGATTATTTCAAGGTGTTACAGACAGGATGACAAAACTAATATACCCTCCATTGTATGGTGGAGGGTACAAAAAATTAAACAGAATTTGCAACTTCTGTATGTTTATATACAAGCTTGTTTGGGACAGCGACGCACACCGGTCATGTCTAGTATTTTTAAAAAATATTTCTGTGGCTTAAAGAGCAAGAAAAAGTTTCTTCTAAGTAATAAAATTCTATTTCATACGAAAACCGATTTTAAGAGTGTGCTTCTGCCAGAATTTTCAGGGAAATCCAGCGATACATTTTCCAAAGCAACCCGTACTTAACCTAGGCACGTGGCAGCATAATTTGTGCAATGGCATGACAAGTCCATCAATTTTTAAACAGACTCCATTGTTTTTTGTAGTTTTGACGTTAAGAAATTTGTATATTAAAAATGGCCTGACATAGTTCAAGGCACTTGTCAAAACCAAAATGTGCCATGTCCACGAAACCAAATAATTTGTCTATGGATTTGACGTTTGTGGCGGCATGCTTTAGTAAAGTGTCACAGTCTCGTCAATGGCAGCCAGCCACGCTTTGCTTTTCAATTAATGTCTATAATTTACCTCACTATACCTGTAAAGCGCTGAAACGCCAACAGAGAAAAGTCTCTGGAGACGACAGCGAAGACGACGAGACAATCTATTGCTTAAACTTCCCCGTCACAACAACGCTTGTTATAATTTGGAAATTAACGTTTATTAAAAATGGTCATTAGTCCCCCCCCCCCCTGCCCTTGTCAACGTCGTTTATTTGTTTCCATTAAATTTCGCCCTCAAATTGTCGCTCATATTTCATAGTAATTTTCGCATGATTGACTGCTTAGTTAATCGGCGTTCCATGGACTAATTACTGTAAGCCGACCGAGCACCGAGCATAGAGGCAGCAGCAGCAGGAAGGAAGAAAAAAACGATTAAGCCCAGCGATAAGGTTAAATGACAATTGATTAGTTGTCTGTGTGTCTAATCGCACTAATTAGACAAAATTCAACGTGTTTTAAACTATAATCGTCAACTATTAATAACACGCTTTGATGTAGCTCTGGGGGCGGGGCGGAGAAGGCGACTGCGGTGTGTAGCCCGCCGTTAAGTAGCATAACACAATCACGCTAATGTAGATTTAAAATTATTCGTAGGAAATTGATATTCTCAGTGCAGTCATGGAGAAAATTTACTAATGCCAGCTGTGAGCAGCTAGACCGTGAAAACGTTTCAAGTATTTTCCAATAATAGTTCAAGGGTTGAAATACGCATATGGGGTGATTTGGGGATGCTAGTGCTGCAAAGCATCGAAGGGAAAACTAAATAGTGAGCAAACTAATGTTGGGATTTTTTACGCGCCATGGGAAATAAAGTCAGAGAAAAATTTACTACAACAGTTTTATTCTGACATTGACTGTGTTTGATGGGTAACTCGTTTAAGAGGTAGACAAGGCAATATCATTACAGCATTGTTAAAAAATATAATTTGTTTAAAAAATTAAGTTTTAGAAGAAAAGTAATTTAAGAAAAACTTTTAGGAAGATCAGTGAACTCATCTATTACTCGCATAAAGTGTTTCCATAATATTAAAGTCAAAGGGATTATGATTTCTATACAACAAAATGTTGAGAGTTTTTTGCACAATTTTAATAGATCTGTTGAAAGTGGACCATATGGAACCCTTTTTAGGTATAAGTATAACCCTAATGCAAAGGACTTACCAGATTTCATACCCTGAAGTTTTGGAAGCCACATATTACATCCGATTCCGACCAAAATTAGCATGGAGCATAACGAGCGACCGACACCCATCTCTGCGGATATGAAACCATATATTTTTTTCGATAAGCTCTCACAAAAAGTACCCTCTAGTATTCTGAACCTACAACCTTAAAGCAACATATTACATCAGATTCCGATCAAATTTCGCAAAGAGCATAAGAGCGACCAACACCCATCTATGATGCAATTGGACCATATCGGTTCATATTTGTAAATAGCCCATTCTAAAAGGCATCTCCAGATTTGAGTCCGTTTTAGAACAAGAATAGCAACTCCTATCGTGCTTATATATATCAAGGTAAGTAGTGAGCATTAATAATAACGCGTGATCCATTTCGATGTTCCCTACTTTTTTAAAGAAAAGTTAAACAAAAAATTCAAATTGAATGGGGAATGTTTACTATCATTTGAAAGAATATTCTTTGGCAATTATTTTTTGAAGATTATGTCTATCAAAGATGGCCCATCCCCTAAGTCCGATTTTCGATGCCTCGTTCGAGCATTTCGACTGGTAACTGGCGAATGACACGCGTGATGTTTTGCTCCAAGCCCTAAATCGAAGCGGGTTTGTCTGCACAAACTTTAGACTTTACATATCCCCACAGGAAAAAGTCTAACGGTGCGATATCACACGATCTTGGTGGCCAATCGACTGGTCCAAAACGTGAAATTATCTGCTCACCGAAGTGTTCTCTGAATAAATCCATTGATTGATGCGATGTGTGTGAAGTGGCACCGTCTTGTTGAAACCAAATGTCGCCGAGGTCACGAGCTTCAATTTCAGGCAGTCGGTTATCATGGCACGATAACGGTCGCCATTGACGGTTACGTTCTCACCGGCATCATTTTTGAAGAAATATGGACCGATGATTCCACCGGCCCACAGACCACACCAAACCGTTGTTTTTCTGGATGAAGTGGCAGCTCTTGAACCTCTTCTGGTTGCTCTTCGTCCCAAATGCGGCAATTTTGCTTGTTCACATACCCATTGAGCCAGAAATATGCCTCATCGCTGAACAAAATTTGGCTCGTAAACGTCGGTCATCTTGGAACTTTTCAAGAGCCCAAAGAGCGAAGTGATGTCGCTTGGGAACGTCGGGCGGCTTTAGTTCTTGCACAAGCTGTATTTTGTACGCTTTTAATTTAAGATCTCGACGAAAAATGCGCCAAGTCGTGCTATACGTCAGTGCGAGTTGCTGCGAACGGCGCCGAATCGACTCTCCACGGTCTTGGTGAACACTCTCAGCTACGGCCGCTACATTTTCCTCACTGCGTGCTGAACGTGGTCTATTCGGTCGAATATTATCTAATAATGAATGCTGGGTCTCAAGATGGGTGATGGTGTTGCGAATAGTACTCTATAGAAGGTCGATTATATTGACCATAAGTTGAACGAAGTGCACGAAACACATTTCTCACAGAACGTGAATTTTCGTAATGAAGTTGAACGATTTGTAAACGTTGTTCAGGCGTAAGTCTTTCCAAGATAAAATGCCAAACAGTACTGAACAAAAATAACATGACACAACTCAACCGTGATCTGTCAAAAAAAGGCTATTGAAAAATGTTTCTCTACTAGGATCACAAAACTCAAGACTGTCGCTAGACCGCTAACAACTTATTTTATCTAGGCCGGTCGTTTTAAAATTAGAATTTTTCGTGGTTCGAGTGCATTTAAAATCAAAAATAAATCATTTAAGTACGAGGGTTGCTATTTATATTTCGGGACCGGCAATAAAAACACAATAATTTATTATTGGAAATGGTTTTATTGTTTTTCAAAATATTCGCCTTAAAGATCAATAAAAATACACTTTTGCATGCGCACAAACCAATTTTCGAAGTACTTTTTCCACACTGATTCAGACGACTCCAAACAAAGCTGCCTCGGGCGATGAAAAACGTCGACCATGTATTTTTTTTCTTGATGCTAGGGAATAAGAAGAAGTCTTTGGGTGGATTAGGTGGACAGGGCTGTACGGTGGATGGCCCATCAGTTCGACATCTTGGTTGGTCAAATAGCTCATCGTTTCAGGAGATGTGAGAGAGCTCGCATTGTCAGTCTTCTCTTACACTAGTCAACAATTAAAAATGTACTCCGGATGCGATAATTTTTTCTGTGTAGATAACCTTGACATGAGCTCGAAAAACGCAATAAAAAAATCCAAAATGAAAAAAAATGTCAAATCTTAAAATTTTTTTCATTTTGTTGAGTAGTGTTACTATCTTTCCTTATTTCTTAGAACACTGTTAGCAAACAGATGGTTGTATACCACTCAGAATTGACCCCCTAAGTTCGACTAATGGCACATGTCCGGTTATATCGAAAAAATACGCAATCATTTGCTTCGATGTTCCTCTTCCACGAACAACTTTTGTTGAATTTGACTCGTCTTGGAAGTCCCACACGGTCGATTTTTTTGAGCGATTGTCAAATTGTGCGGGATCCAACGAGAACAAATCTTTTTACGGCCAGGTGTTCATGCAATATCGAATGTATGCAGGTGAAAGAAATGGCCAAGGATTTCTCTATCTCACGGTATATCACATGGCGATCTTGCATTATCAGTTCATGCACGGCATCAATGTTCTATGGTACGACGGCCGTTTTTGGACGACCTTCACGTCTTTGAGCGAGCGTCAGCCATGATTGAATTCATTAAACCAGTTTTTCACAGTGCTATTGGATGGTGCTTCAATGCCATACAAAAATTTAAGCTTATCGATGCACTCTTGTCGTGATAATCCCCGTTGAAAGTTGTGAAAAATGATTGCACGAAAATGTTCACGAGTTAATTCCATTTTTTGCCAAATTGATTTTTTCAAATCACTGCAAACAACACAAATGATTTATGCTAAAAAATATCAAACTTTCAAATGGTTATGTCAGATGGCACTTGCCAACATTTAGTGTTGCCTAGGCCAGAAACATATATAGCAACCCTCGTAATTCAAGGTCAAGAGGAGCTACACCTAATAACACTTGCAGGGCCTTGGTAAAGACCGTGCGACATACTGGTAGACACGCCAACAAGATAGCCTTCTAACAAGAGAAGTTGAATTACTACCGTAAGATTTTATAAGTATTTATAGGTCCAAGAATTATACCTCATATATAATTTTTTTCTCTAAAAGCTTTTTGCGGTGTAGCGAAGAGTACCGGGTAGTATTAATTAAAATGATGTTTACATTTTCTTAAACTTAACTTGTGGACCGCCTTGGTGTGATGGTTAGTGTGCACGACTGTCATACAATTAATCCTCGTTTCCACTCCTAGTAAGAATAGCTTACAAATTTTATCGGCAGGTTGCTAACTCTTAATGGAATTAAGTAAGTAACTAACATCGCCTTTTTGGCATTTAATATTTTGAGTGTTTCCGCAAACAAATTGTTTATGTGTTTCAAAAAAAAAAAGAAGTTCAGGGCATAATATAGCCAGCCACGCCTTCTTTCTTCTTTCTTTTAAGTAGTAAAAATCATAATAAAATGAAGATCGTTTTAAACTTTAGACATCATTATTATTGAGTGCTGAAGGTGTAATTTTGTAGTTTTGCCCTAGTGTAGTAAACACATATTTCAATGATTTACAGTAACCCTCAAGAAGATAAAGAAAAACATAAAAATGCTTTGGTCTAAATGATTTTGTCGTACGAGTATATATCATCCAAGAAACTTCAAAACTTTTTAAAAACTTAAGAAACAATTATGCCATGTCACACAATGCAAATTGCAAAATTTCAATTGACCAACAAACATTATGGATTAGCATTAAGACATTTAAATTTTATTTGTCATAACAAGAGTCAGTAACGTACCAGAAGAATTACAAACATTAAAACCACAAAGACACCAGCGACAGGGCCACAAGAAAAAAAGGAGCGTCGAGCATTAAAGTCAATGGCATGCTTAACTGCCCCTACGTTACGTTCGTTATTCATATTCGAGCAATGTCAGATGAACATTGGATACACCTTTCGACAGGAAATGCAGGTATACATGTTCACTTAAAAAAAAACGAAATAGCAGAAAGGCACAAAAATAACTGGTGTACATTAGGGTGGGTTGTTGAGCAATGGCGGATCATCTCACCAAATACGAACCGTCGTTACTAATTACAAGATAGTGGTGAAGATATCGTATGTGTATTGCCGTCTTCAAAACAGTTTTGCATGACAGTACACAAAGCAAAAAATATAAGTAATTACGAATCATTAGTAGCAGGTGATCTATCTAGAGGTATTTTTTCAGAACAAAAAATAACATAAAAATCCAAATCAAGAGTGGAATCTTTCAGTGATTGAAATCTCTCTTTAACTCTCGCTCAAACTCTTTTCGATTGAAGTTCCAGTGCATACAAATGGTAAATGCTCGCGCGCACGGCAGCGAACGCAGCACAGCACACAAGAGCGCTCTTCAAAAAGGTAAATGGCTGTGCCCTTTTACCGAGCGGAACCGTTGATGTGCGCAGCAATTTTACAGAACGAAGTTCATTTTCTTTTTATTTGCACTTCGGGCTTCGTGTGTAGTCAATAAAAAAAAGTTCGTGTTGTTTGAAGTGTTGTCATACATGTTGGTTTGAAAACCGTCAATATGCGATTTTTTTTATAATTTAATTATAAAGTAGTATACACACATTTTTAAAAAGGCCAACTACGTTTCAAACTATTCCCGAAATTTTGCATCTGCCTAAAATTAATTCATTTAAATCGTAAAAGAAAGAAATTGCAACGTACATGAGATCATTTTCAAACGATATTTTGTTGTACTAGGTATTAGCTAATGTTTATTTTGCATATACTTATGTATGTTAGTGCTAGTCACCATCTATGAATTTTCCGAATATAAAATCGGCGATGATGTGACCGTATTGGGCATACAAAATTATGCAGAAATGTGTTTTTACTTTTTTAAAGCGTCGAATTGTGCCGAAGAAATGACAATTTCTGATTTGTGTGTGAGGAGTTTACGTACAAATGCACCAACGCTTTTAATTACATACTAATAAAAATCGCTAAAATGTCGATAAATGGTTTATGTTGACAACATGTATTGCCGATGTTATATTTGCCCTTTTCATGCCAGAACACGAAATGCGAAAGAACTGTGCAGCCGATGTTGCTCTTTCCCTCGCAGCAAGTTCGAGCTCTTTGACTAGCACGCAACCAAAAGAGCCACGCAATTGTGTTGCTCTTCGTTGGTTTTGTCGAGGGAAATTCATATGTGACATGCTCAGAACATTACAAAGTGCCGAGCAGTTGTTTCGCACACACACTTCAAAACTCAAGCGCATTTACCAGTGCGTGTGCGCGCACAAGAGCCATTTCAAACACTGGAATCTTTATTGGTAATTGAAAAGGGTTGTTGCTGATTTTATCTCTTCCTAGGTCTGGGTGTAGATTCAACTACATCGCATGTAATTGGTTGCGTATGACTGCCATCGGTAAGATATATAGGGTGATCCATCTAGAGGTATTTTTTCAGAAGAAAAAAAATATATAAAAATTCAAATCAAGTGTGGAATTTTTCTTGGTAATTAGAAAGGACATTTCATGGCATTTATGTTTTGAATATAATTTCCTTCAAATGTTGGCCGTAACTACGCCTCAGGGTTTCCATTCTGAGGGTCCAATTTTGGATGACTCGTTCGAGCATTTCGACCGGACACGCGTAATGTTGGCTTCCAAGACCTGAATCGTAGCTGCTTTGTCAGCATAGACATTGGACTTTACGTAACCCCAAAGAAAAATGTCTAAAGGTGTGATATCACTCGATCTATGCGGCCAACTCACCTGTCCAAAACGTGAAATTAGCTGCTTTTCGAAACGTCCTCTTAATAGATCCATTGTTTGACCAGCTGTATGGCAAATGGCACCGTCCTGTTGAAACGAAGTGTCGTCAAGATTACGGGCTTCAATTTCAGGTAGCATAAAATCGATATCATGGCGCAATAGCTAACAGCATCCAAAGTTACGTTCCGGCCATCATTTTTAAAAAAAATATGCACCGATTTTTCCACCAGCTTATAAACCGCACCAAATCGTGGTTTTATCTGGCACCTCTTGACCTCTTGCTCTTCAGCCCAAATGCGGCAATTTTGTTTATTGACTTTGCCGTTGAGCCAGAAATGGGCCTCATTACTGAACAAAATTTTGGTCGAAAACAACGGATTTTGCGTTTCTCATCGAACGCTCATTTCCATAATACAGTTGCCAACATTTGAAGGTAATAATTTTCAAAAAATAAATGCCAACAATGTCCTTTCAAATTACCAATAAAGATTCCACACTTGATTTGAATTTTTATATATTTTTTTGTTCTGAAAAATACCTCTAGATGGATCACCCTTTATAAGCACCTATTAAACAAGCAACCCGGGTTCGAATGCCAATAAGAATAACTGCAAATTTTCAATGGTGTGTTTTCGAACTTGCACGCAGAAAAAAAATATGGTAGTAGTGAAAATATTCGAAGAGGATTATACTATTAGTATAGCAATAGTATGATTCACACACAACCATACTAAGATCCCCACAACCATATTATGAGTCACACTCCACCATACTATGATCCCAAAATAGAAAGGGACCTAAGGTTAAAAACCAGTTTTGTTCAGGAGAGCCATTTTAAAGATTAGGTCCCTTTCTATTTGCGCTTAGAATCGTTGACTTCACTTTCATAAAACGCGCATATCTCTGGGAGGGAACACTTTTGGGGCATGGGATCGGTCTCATCGATGCTCAGATGTTGTTCACATCAAAAAAAGAAAAAAAATTAAAATTGATTTTTTTTACCCTTAGGTCTCTTTCTCTATGCGCTGTCACATATTATGATCATCACAACTATATTATCTTTTAAACAAAACCAAAGTATGATCCTCAAAACCATAGTATGATCCTCACAACTATAGTATGATTCACATACAACTATGTTGCAGTCCCTGCAACCATAATTGGATTCCACTCAACCATTCTATGATCCCCAAAATTATTTATTAGGATTGGGCTATGTTGTTATTAAACATTAGGGAAATTTTATTTTAAGAAATTTTTTTAAAATTACTTTACAATTACTTTAGACAATGTTTGAGACAATGTTTCTGTCCATCGTCCGTCGAAAAGACTTTAAGTTGCAAGCAGGTGTGACTGGAGGAGGTGCATGTTACTTCAGCATTCGTAGACCCCAAGTAATAAGCGTGATTAAACTGTTATCAATGGCTGTATACGAGTGTTGCTATATATATTTCTGGACAAGGTACCACTAAGTGTTGCCAGGCGCCATCTAACGCTTCGATTGAAAAGTTTGTCAATTTTTGGCATAAACGTACTCAGAACGTTTTGACGTACGACCATCATTTGTGTTGTTTACAGCGAATTGAAAAAATCAATTTGGCAAATACGTAAATGGAATTAACTCGTGAACATTTTCATGCGATCATTTTTCACAACTTTCGACGTGGATTATCACGACAAGAGTGCATCGATGAACTTAAATCTTTGTATGACGATGAAGCACCATCCTATAGCAATGTGAAAAACTGGTTTAATGACCTCAATCGTTGCCGACGCTCGTTCAAAGACGAAGGTCGTGAAGGTCATCCGAAAACGGGCGTTGTGCCAGAGAGCATCGATGCCGTGCGTGAACTGATAATGCAAGATCTTTATGTGACATAACATGTGATTGAGGCATCCTTGGGCATTTATTCCACCAGCATACATTCGATATTGCATAAAAACCTGGCTGTAAAAAAGATTTGTTCTCGTTGGATCCCGCACAATTTGACAATCGCTCAAAAAAAAAAGGCTCGTGTTGATTGGCTCAAAGACATTTTGGGAAAATACGATCGCGTGGCTTCGAATAACGTTTATAAGATCGTCACAGGTGACGAATCATGGATCTATTCGTATTAGCCCGAAACGAAAACGAGAGAAATCCATCGAAAGTCGTTCGTCGAAGAAGCACTTCATTGCAAATGGTCGCCTGTTTTTTTGACAAAACTGGTCATGTGGCGACTGTTCCGCTCGAGCAACGTAGGACGGTCAATTCCGAGTGGTACACCACAATTTGATTGCCTGAAGTCTTTGGAGAATTTCGAAAAACGAGCAAGAGAAGACGAATCGTTGTGCACCATGAATATGCGAGCTCTCACACATCGACTCAAACCAGCGCCTTTTTGACCGGCCAAAACGTCGTATTGATGGGTCATCTACCGTACAGCCCTGACTTGACACCCAATGACTTCTTTTTATTCCCGCACATCAAGAAAAAAATACGTGGTCAACGATTTTCGTCTCCAGAAGATGCCGTTGAAGCGTTCAGAAGCCATGTGTTGAAGGTGTCTCAATCGCAGTGGAAAAGGTCAATTGGTTTGAGCGCATGCAAAAGTGTATAAATCAAGCTGGAGAATACTTTGAAAAACAATAAAACCATTTTTGATGATAAATATTCGCACTTTCATTATTAGGCCAGAAATATTTATAGCTGCCCTCGTAAGCGTTTTTACTAAAAAAAATCTCAGTTAAAGCCAAAGCAGTTTGTGTGAAAAATTTTATTTTATACATAAAAATTTATATTATTGCATTATATCCGTAACAATAACATTGTTCTAAGAAGCATAGTCAAATGAAGAGAAATTACAATCATACATTATGATTGCCGTATTCATATTATTGTTAACATAGAAATAAAAAACAATACTTTTGTCGCACCAACCATATATATATTGTTGTTACAAGCATATTTAAATTTTTAAATGTGGCAATAATCCTATTGTTACATTTCAGCAATATTAATATTGCGACAATCATACTGTTATCAAAATTAAATAAACAAAACTATGTTTGCGACGAACATACTTTTATTACGGAGAACATATTATAATTGCTGTGTCCATATAGTAACCATTTTTTTCTCTGCGTGTAAACGAAATTCAGTGCACACTCCCTACACGCAGAGAAAAAACATGGTTACTACATGGTCACGGCAATAAAAGTATGTTCTCCGCAATAAAAGTATGTTCGTCGCAACCATAGCATTGTTAACTGAATTTAGTTTTGACAATAGTATAATTGCTGCAATATTAATATTGTAGAAATGTTACAATAGTATTATTGCCAAATTTAAAAATGAAAATATGGTTATAGCAACAATATAAGTATGGTTGGTGCGCCAAAAGTATTGTGTTTTGCGTTTTATGTTAACAATAATATGGTAACGGCAATCATGCTGTATGATTGTAATTCTTCTTCATTTAAATATGCTTTTAAGAACAAATGTTATTGGTACGGATCTAATGCAACAATAGTACTTTTTTGTCGAAACTAAAATTTTTTAAACAAGCTGCTTGGCTTTGTTTAACTGAAATTTTTTTTAATAAAAACGCTTATACTTATATTTTCTAATGTGAAATAAATCACTGAATAATTTTCTAATTCAAATCTATTGTCTACAACTTAAACAAATTCTAATAAATTATATTGGGAATCATACTATGGTTGTAGGGATCATAACATGGTTGCGTGTGAATCATACTATGGTTGTGAGGATCATACTATGGTTGTATGTGAAACATAATATTGTAAGGATCATACTATGGTTGTGGAGATCATAGTATGGTTGAGTGTGAGTCATACTATGGTTGTGGGGATCATAGTATGGTTATGTGTGAATCATACTATTGTTGTGAGGATCATAGTATAGTTGTATTTGAATCATACTATTGTTGTGAGGATCATAATATTGTTGTACCACAACCATATACCCAACAATAGTATTATCCTCTTCGAATAGTGTCACCACAACCATACTTTTTTTCTGAGTGTACGTTGTAAGAATCTGAAGTTGCGTTCATAAAATTTATAAAATGTTAAAGAAAGATAAAAAGTAACAAAATCGTCGTACCTATTGTTTGTTCTTATATAGGCCTCTCTTATGATCTGATGAGGTGTCCGCAAACCCAAAAATATCATGCACCTGGCAGTAATGCTGCAAGCGCACGATATTAAAATTGTCTATTGTGTATGCAACCCGGCGGGTTCTGCACGCACGTAATGCGACCTTGCCTAATGTACACATATACTTATATATATTTGCAAAAAAATACATAGCAGTGAGTCGTTACATACGTCTATACCACACCTACATTCGTTTGCGAACACCAACATGAGCAGCAATTGACAATTATTGTTATTGTTATGACCGCATCCCAACATACTCGTACTATATTCATATGATGGCTCCCAATGGCAGAGTATGAATATTGGGTGGATGTGCTCAGATCACAGTGATGTAAAAAAATGTATGCGTAGCACGGAAAAAGGGTGGTGGCATGAGCTCTTAACTGATCAAAGACTTTAATATCTTTAACTTTTTGTAAGTGTGAGATTAAAATGAAGGACATTGTGTAGGTAGGTGGATGATTCCTTGAGCAAATGAAGGCCTAAGTTTTGTATACTAAATCCTATAAGGGACAGTCTTGACAACAATTTTCTTCCTGTTCAGGTTTCGGATAGTAAAGGAAATCTATTCTTCCTCGTTGTATACAAAAATATTAATCACCTATAGCAAAATATAGAAAATCTGCACATTTCGAGGTCTTAGTTTAAGGTGGCAGGACAAGTGTCTCTAGGCGTGCCATTTAAACGAACCGTAGAGCTGAATTCCTCGACCCCTAAGATATCACAACTTTCCATGTAAAAAAACATGATTTTATCAAATTTTCAATGATCTTTTCTTGTTAGGCAGCGTTTTCAAGCCGCCAACTTCAAATGCGTGTAGAAAAAAATCTTGCACCGAACTAAAGAAAACCCTTGAAGGTTTTGTTATGGATAATGTCAACTTTTATCTGCAATTGGTTTCATCTATTTCGCATTCGTTAAGTTCGATTTTGTATCACTCACAATTTTTTTTGCAAAAATTGAAGCCTAACGATGCATGCCGTTTCAGTGTTTGGGCTCTTCAAAAGTTCGAAGAATATTCGCTGTTTTTGACCATAAGGTTGTTCATTGATGAGGCCCATTTCTGGCTCAACGGCAACTTCAATAAACAAAATTGCCGCAATTGGGCTGAAAAGCAACCAGAAGAGGAATCATCGGTGGTGGAATCATCGGTCCATATTTTGATGATGGCTGGAACTTAACCATGTATAGAGCCATAATGTCGGAGTTTTGAAGAATTGAAGCCCGTAATCTGGATGACATTTGGTTTCAACAGGACGGTGCCACTTGTCATATAGCAGCTTAAACAATGGATCTATTGAGAGGTCATTTCGAAGAGCAGGTAATTTCACCTTTTAAACCGGTTAGTTGGCCGCCTAGATCGTGCGATATCACACCTTTAGACTTATTTCTTTCTTCGTAATGCGGCACTGAGTCATTAGTGCCGTATTGTGCTTGAAATGCTCTATCGAGTCATCTAAAATTGTACCCTCAGAGTGTCCATTCTGAGGGTCCACTTTTAGATGAAGCGTAGCTGGGGCCAACATTTAAAGGAAACTATATTCAAAAAATAAATGACATAAATTATAATTTCGAACTCACAATAAAAATTCGACACTTGATTTGATTAGTTTTATTTTTTTATTTTGAAACCGTACCTCTAGATTGATCACCCGATATTTGCAGTCAAGGGTGGTTGCAACATGATAAAGCGTTTGTGCACACTGCAAGGTCTTATTTGGGTCAGTTAAGTTATTTCTATACCACTGTGCGATTTAAGTTAATAAAAAATAGTATTTTCTTCAATCGAAGCAAAGTAGCGGCGTAGTTTCCAAGCACTGTGCATTCTTAAAGTAATAGGGAAACAACAACAAAACCGGCAGTTCCATATTATGGATTTTTTTTCTCCTCTCTCTCTCTCTCTCAGTCTCTCTCTGCCAGTTAATGAAAGTGTGAGGAAAGTACAAGGGCAAATAGTATTTGACACAATCATATGGCCACATAAAATTGGAGCCTTTGCTTCCGTTTGCCCCTCGTCCAGGGTAACCAAACCTACCAATAGCCAACGTAGCGAGAACAAACAAAATCCCACTGCAAAAAATGAATTGATGCTGAGTTAAGCATTTGTTGCTTAAAACCAGCATCAACTCATAAGGTTTTTTGCGTTCCTGCATGTGTGCTGGGGGTGGACATGGAGTCCATAAGGGTTGGGTAAAACAAAAACAATAACGACATCGGCTACGGCAATACGGCTTGAGCAAAAACATCGGAGAGAAGTCGCCATATTAAAACTCTCACTGGGAGGTTAACAATAAAATTAAATTACCAACATTAAAATCATTTAAAATTCGTGTGTACTCGGTTTTTATACAGAATGTCCTATTCGGGGGCATGCTGCCTGCATTCCTTTGCCAGCCGAATGCCGCTGAATAAGCCATTTTCCACAGTCATGGTGTGGATTATGGCTTATACGACGGGTGTAGTATGTGGCGTTCGTGTCGATCTGTTGTTGTTATTTCCTTATAATTCCAGCCGATTTTGTTTTTCAATTTGAGCGAAAATATATTCGAAACGGGCGATGATGGTGTGGCATGAAATGAATGTAATGGCCACAAAAAACACTTTGACGTCTACTTAATGTGCAATATGAATATTAAGTATACGTAGTCGTAGGGGTTCGGTCTGTCTGTCTTCAGCTACAAGTGTTGAATACATACGAGTGAGGAGTCTCTTACGTACGTACGTACGACCGTACACATTTGGCAGTTTTCATTCATTCAATCGCAGGCACTTGAGGAGATAAAGTGGCCATTGAAACCATTGAAAGGATCGCATTAAGGCAATTTCTTAAAATGTATGTATGTGAAATATTGATTTCGTCAAATTAAGGGGGTTAAGCGAATTTGTCCACTGGTTGTGCCATTAAAATAGGTGAGCCGGCGTTATATAAATCCCTACAATTAATTGCTTGGCATTGAATATAACTACAGTGCACCGAAATTTGTTTAAGAAGTGATCAGAAGTACAGAAAAAAAAACTTGTGTAAAAACCAGGAACAAGAAATTAGCAAAACGAAATAATAGGAAAATGATATGTAGGTCAGTTTTATTTTAAAACATTGAAAGCTCCTTTAGATATGTCGTCCAAATAAGGGAAAACACGAGAATTGTCAAAGCATTGATACTCGTTTCAAAAGTGCCCTATAGCCATTTATACTATAGAACTTTGAAGGAAAGTAATTGAAAACTTCAGTTGTATATGATTGCTGGTTCTGAGTTGATAATAAGATTCGAAAATTTCTAAAATGAATATCTGAACAGAATTAAAGAATGCTGCTTTCTCAAGCAACATAATCCTATGCACTGAATTTTTCTTAGTAGGGACATAAATACTGTTACAACATTGAACACACCCATTTCAATAGTAGAACTGAACATACTCCGTTAATGTCATATGGGTTTTGAAAGCTAACCTCATAGCGTTAGTCGGTAACGGGATTATAAAATGGTTTCGACTTTCACCATGGAGTGGTCAGATAATGAGAACCGTATCGCTGCAATAGCGCTTTTCAAGTGTGAAATGAAAAAAAACGATATTTTCAAAACGCTCCGGCCACAAGGGATAAGCCGCATGTTCTTCTACCGATGCATAAAACTGTTTGGGGAGACTGGAGATGTAAAAGACCGCCACCGGCCGGGCCGCCCCCGCTCTGTTCGAACACCGCAATGCATAAAAGCCTTTAAATCAAGAATTCCCAGAAATCCGCTCCGAAAACAGAAAATCACGGCCCGTGAGATGAATATCACGCAAAAGTCCATGAGTCGAATCATTAAAAAAGACTTGGGACTTGGGGCTTTCAAACGACGTACCGGAAATGTATTGACTGCAGCTTTAAAAAAAATAGTATTGAAAAATGCAAACGTCTTTTGGTGAAGCACGCTGATAACTTGCACAGAAAAATTTTGTTCACCGATGAACAAATTTTTAACGTTCAGGAAAAATTTAACAAGCAAAATGATAGAGTGTATGCGCGGTCATCTAAGGAAGCATCTGAACTGAACCCAAGGGTGGAAAAGAGTCATAACCCAGCTTCAGTCATGGTTTGGTGGGGTGTCTCTTACGATGGGGTCACTGACCTGCATTTCTGCAAACAAGGAGTCAAAACATCGGCCAAAGTTTACCAAGAAACCGTTTTGGAAGCTGTTGTGAAGCCTCTTCACAATTCCCTGTTCCAAAACCAGCCATGGACTTTCCCAGCAGGATAAGGCTTAAACGTCCCAGGCCTGGCTTCGAAACAATTTGCCAGCGTTCATTTCCTCTGAAGAATGACCCTCAGGCAGTCCAGATTTGAACCCATTGGATTACAAGTTGTGGACGGTTTTAGAGGACAAGGTTTGCCACAAAAGATACCTAAACATTAGATCTCTTAAAACTGCTTTGGTTCGAGCTGTGGCCAATTTTCCAATGGACGAGGTTCGTGCAGCTATTGACGATTGGCCAGTGCAACTTAAGGCGTGTGTAAAGGCAAAAGGCATACATTTTGAATACGTAGATTCTTTTTGGATACAATATACATCAAAAGATATATTAAAAAATATTTGGTCCAAAAACATTCAGTACTTTTTATTTTACAGCACAAAACGTGTGTAACAGTATTTATGTTACTACTAAGTAAAGGCTGTTCCAACCGTAATGCACGATGTAAATTGTAAGTCACACTTTAACGTTAAGTGTTTTGCCCAATCTAATTTGACATTTTCTTGTTTCCGTGTTCGACAAATTCTTCAAGGGAAAGGTACGCTACTGGTTGATTTTTTGGCCAGCATAATCGACCAAATGTGTCCACAATTGGGAAAGACGTGCGCAAATTTCAGCAAACCAGATCTTTAGGAAATGGAAAACACCGTTCTGTAGAAAAAATTGATGTTGTTTGCGATAGTGTGGAAGAAGAGCCGTCAACCTCAAGTCGTCATCGTCCCCAAAAATTGTACATCTCACGAACATCACTGATGCGAATTTTAAGTAAAGATTTGAATTTACACTCCGACAAGCTTTAACTGACTCAAGAGCTAAAGCTGACTGGCCGTAACAAGCGTCGTCAATACGCCGAATGGTTTGTTAAACAGACATATGTTAATGGTGACTTTATAAAGGTAATCATCTTCAGAAACGAGACACACTTTCAGTGCGTTCGTTAAAAAGCACAAATGATTTTTTAAAAGCCTATGCATCCACAATGAGTGACTATTTAGTTCGGTTTAAGGGCTTGCGGAGTCTTTGGGCTGGTTCTTCTCCGAAAATGAGGTCGGCCAATTAGTTATCATGAATGGTGTTCGCCATTGCGAGAAACTAAGGGTCTTCTTGTTGCCAGAAATTGAGTGTATGGACCTGGACGATATGTAGTTTCAACAGAAAGGTGACATGTGCCACACAACCAACGAAACAATAGCTTTTTCTCTCTCTTTAATGACCGTGTTATTTTACGTCGTGGCTATATAAAGATCTTGTGGTTTGACACTTCTTTCTTTGAATTTATTTTAAGGTAAAAGTGTACGTCAATAAGTTAAGAACAATTAAAGAGCTAAATGATGAGATAATTCGGCCATTAACAACATGGAACCTCCATTATGCCTCAAAGTCATTAAAAATGTGGACCTTCGGATAGAGGTATGTCACCGAAGCCGTCGCGAGCATTTGGCCGTCTTATTTCATAATTGTCACAGATCCTTTTCACAATAACAAATATTTAGATATTGTTCGTACAATGTTTATTTTGTCTAAAATGGGGCTCACTTTTGCTGCTAAAGTCTTACTTGACTGAATTGCCGGAGAAATTAAATAACTCTCCTAATTTTGAAGTAAATAATATGACATCAATTTTGAATAAATGTTGGATTTTACTGAAATTTTCAGCGATGGATAACCCTATTATATATAGGGTTATCCATCGAGAGGTATTTTTCCAGAACAAAAAAATATAAAAATTCAAATCAAGTGTGGCATCTTTATTGTTAATTTGAAAAGACGTTTTATGGCATTTATTTTTTGAAAATAATTACCCTCAAATGTTGGATCTGTGTTATGGAAATGAACGGCAAAGTCAATAAACAAAATTGCCGCATTTGGGCTTAAGGGCAACAAACAAAGGTTCAAGAGATGCCATTGTACCAAGAGAAAACCACGATTTGGTGCGGTTTATAAGCTGGTGGAATCATGGGTGCATATTTTTTTAAAAATGATGATGGCCGGAACGTAATCATGAATGGTGCTCGCTATCGCACCATGATACGATGCCTAAAATTGAAGCCCGCAATCTTGACGACACTTGGTTTTAACAGGACTGTGCCACTTACCATTAAGCTGCTCAAACAATAAATTTATTGAGTGTTCATTTTGAAAAGTAGCTAATTTCACGTTTTGGACAGGTGAGTTGGCCGCCTAGGTCGAGTGATATAACACCTTTAGACATTTTTCTTTTGGGTTACGTTAAGTCCAAAGTCTATGCTGACAGACCTGCTACGATTCAGGTTTTGAAAGCCAACATAACGTGTGTCATTAAAGCCATCCAAAAAATAAATGCCATAAAATGCCCTTTCAAATTATCAATAAAGATTCCACGCTTGATTTGAATTTTTATATTATTTTTTGTTCTAAAAATACCTCTAGATGGATCACCCTATACAATAAAACTCAGAAAAAAGTATAAATGGATAATCAGCGAATTGCAGCAAAAATATAGGGAAACCCTATGCACTCAGTTTTGTGCGATTTGTTTAAGTGAAGAAGTAGTACCTAGGCAGCCTGTGCTCTTTTAAAAAAATTGAAATGCACTTTTAGGTAATGTTGTGGCAGTTTATTTTCTCTAGTACTGTTAAAAAAACATGACTAATACTGAAAAATCGTTACATGTTCCTGTCTCTTGTTCCTGTGCCAAATAGTGGAATCGCCCTAGGCTGTTAATGTCTCAGATGCCTGTTTGAGGTTACGTCAAATACGAGAAAAGCTCCATAACAACTTAACTGGTTGCTTAAGTAATAAGAAAGAACTTTTGTGCACCAACAGCTTCACAGACGTGGCAGCAGTTAAGAAGAAAAGCCAACTCTTTCTGCTTAAAATATATAATCCGGACTCTAGTTCTGTAAAAGTCACAAAAATTGGATGGAAAATAGGTGGAAACAGGTAATTTGGTCAGACGAAATAAAAATCTCTTCCAGAGTAATGGAAGAGAATAATTTTGACATAGACCTCATGAAAGCCTTCAAAAACACCATGTGAAAGAAATTGTCAAAAATGGTAGTTGCTGCTTAATGGTGGTGGTGTTTCACGTGGTAAGATTTGAAACCACTGGTTACAGTAAAAAGGATAATGAACAAGAAAAGTCATCTTCGTATTCTCAACACCAATTTACCAGACTTTGTCTAGAGAATCGCCTATCCGGAAGAGGAAATGGTTTTCCTACAAGACCCTAAGCATACAGCGAAAGTTGTACAACGCTGGCTGTTGAAACACAACTGTGAGGTACTGCAATGGCTACTACAAAGTCCAGACCTCAACCTTACCGAAATTATGGGCTGTGGTCAGGAGGCGATTAGCGTAGAGGATCGAGCGCCAAGTAACATGAAAGAACTTTGGAGCGGAGTATGATTTTAATGGCAAAATATTCCTAGTGAAATCAAACAAAATTTAGTTGAAAGCATCCCTAGGCATACGGGGTGGGCCAAAATTGTACATGGGGTTTAAAAGTTTATAACATTTTCTTTTATTATTGAGATTTTTAAAATTTCTTTCTTTGCGTGTCGATTACACGATACTTTTTTTGAGCGATTGCCAACTTGCGCGGGATCCAACCAGAACAAACCTTTTTTACGGTCAGGTGTTTATGCAATATCGAATGTATACTGGTAGAAGAAATGCCCAAAAATGCCTCTGTCTCACGGTTTGTCACATGACGATCTTGCATTATCAGTTCACGCACGGCATCAATGTTCTCTGGCACAACGGCCGTTTTTGGACAACCTATAGGATGGTGCTTTATCGCCATACAAGGATTTAAGTTCATCGATTAACTCTTGTCGTGATGATCGCACGAAAATGTTCACGAGTTAATTCCACATTGAATTTTTTTGATTGATTTTTTTTAAGTCACTGTAAACAACACAAATGATGGTCGTACTTCAAAACGTTCTGAGTACGTTTATGCTAAAAAATGTCGAACTTTCCAATGGAAATGTCTAGGCCAGAAATATATATAGCAATTCTCGTAACAATCATTTAGTACCTAACTAATAATAAGTTCAAAACCAAGAGAATTTGCCTTATTTCCTGTGAATTGTGAGGTTTTATTTTTTATTGCTCAATAATTTTTATTGCCAATGTAATAAATAATATTAACTGAATTTTTCAAAATAGTCCGTTTAGTATTCAAAATTTTTGACACCCTAAGTAAAAACATGGCAAACATCCACTCGTTTTTGATCGCCAGTGTATATCTGTGTCTGAGCTGCTCATGGTGCTGTTGGCAACGAAACGCAAACTTTCAGTGCCTCGTTTGCTCAAACTTGCTTAGCAAAAGATGCTGGTATTTTAAATTTCTTTCTACGATTCCTACAGCTGCTACTGCAGCATTTTTATCATAAGTTACCGCTTACCACAATAACAGATTATAATGTTTGTCTTCTTAAAGATTTCAATTCCCCCCACGAACGAATCCTGTTTTTTTATGTTTTAAAGACATGCCTTATTCCCTCTGTGCATTGCTGCAAACTTTCTATTGACATTTAAGGAAATAGACTTTTGCCATGATTTATAACTCTTTGGCGATGTCGGCCCGCACACAGGCACACAGTTTGGGCAACTCAACTGCAACTGAACAAAATGAAAAGTAAAGAAAAGAAGAAAACCTAGAAAAACTAATAGTGTGGTTAAGACATTTTCAAAGTAAATACAATTGAGACTTTGAACGTATGTACGAGCACAAAACTAGAAGACCATTATGGAAAAGTTTTCCACACTGCAGATGCCAATCAAATAACATTTGTGTTAGGTGGTGTAAAGGAAATTGTGGAAAAAATAATAGAAAAATCTGTGGTTGAGTAGTACTGGTGAAGATGACAATATTTAAAATCTTTTTTCTAGAAGAATGTTGTTGCTTGAAAAAATAAAACGGAGTTTAAGATATATAATGTGGATTTGAAAGTTTGTACTTTCGCCTTAAGCCTTTCGAGGAATATCGTTCATGAGAAATGGCTAATAAAAGCTATTGTCTGAATTTCTGTTAAACCATTGTGGGATTTTTTGTGGTATCTTTCACCGAAAGAGCAACTCAGGAGCAATGTTCGTGAAAATCACGAAATATTTCATATAAATTACGAAATTTTTCTTAATGGCAAATAACATTAATTGTCCGAATTTCTGTTAATCCATTGAGCAACTCAGAATATAAAAAATTCTCTCATGCATTGTGGGCAGTGCTACGCCCAATCACCTCAGGGGCATACAGCACACGCAGGGCATACAGCAACATACTGTGAAACATAACAACAGTCTCAGGACGATCAGGCTGTTGTAATGGCTGTTATAACCATTTTTTTATAAAGGGGCGTGACACCAGTATCAACCCGATGACTTATTAAATAAAATAAGAAACTTTTTTATTAAAGAAAGGAAACAGAATGAAAAATTGCGAAATTTTAAAGAAGCCGTAACGTAAATTCGTAGAAAAGTCTTCACAAAATACACAAACTGTAAGAAAAACTTTTTAAGTATAATGAAGAATGTACGAAGAACATAATACGAAGAATCTGTTGTTAATAGAACGAACATAGTTTGTTTAGTGCGGCCACAATTTTTGTTCTACTTAGTAGGGACATAAATACTGTTACACGCGTTTTATGCTGTAAAATAAAAAGTACGAGGGCGACCGCAAAAGTAACTGGCCTAACATAAAAATAACCGTTTTTTTGGAATTATTATTATTTATTTTTCAACATAATCTCCTTCCAACTCAATACACTTCATCAAACGTTTTTCAAGTTTTTTAATTCCATCCGAAAAATAAGATTTTTCAAGACCTTCAAAATATGCCTCAGTTTCAGCAATAACCTCGTTGTTGGACGAAATTTTTTTGCCACCGAGAATTTTTTTTAAATTTGGAAACAAGAAATAATCAGAAGGAGCTAAATCTGGACTATATGGTGGATGCGGAGCAATTTCAAATTGGCCAGTTTTTGTTGAGCTAAAAATGCAGTGTGTGAAGGAGCATTATCTTAATGAAAAATAACTTTTTTTTCTAAATGCGGTCGCTTTATCTTGATTTCTTCACTCAACCGATCCAATAATGCACAATTATATTCTCTATTTATAGTTTTTCCTTTCTCAAGATAATCAATAAATATTATACCCCTGCATCCCAAAATACTGTGGCCATTACTTTTCCTGCTGACTTAACAGTTTTCGCCTTCTTGGGACCACTTTTACCAGCTTCTATCCATTGTTTTGACTGTTCTTTGCAATCTGGGATGTAGTGATGGATCCCTGTTTCATCAACAGTTATGAATCGGCGCATGAACTCTATTGGATTACGCTGATAAATCGCTAAAAGCTCCTCGGAATTTGTCCAACGGACAATTTTTTGAGGCAAAGTCAAAAAACGCGGCACCTTTTTCGCGGATAGCTTTTTAATGTGGAGTTCATCATGTAAAATACTCCAAACTTGTTTTTCGTGTATTTTAACAATATCAGCAAGTTCTCTGAGCTTTATTCGTCTATCTTTAGCCACTTTACTAAATATTTTTCTAATGTTTTCAATAGTAGTAGCAGTTTTCGGTCTTCCAGAGCGTTGTTCATCTTACGTACTTGAACGACTCATTTTAAATTGTTGAACCCAGGATTTCACGGTGGAGTATGATGGTGCATTATCACCATGAACAGAATCCAATTCATCTTTGATTAATTGTGGCGTATAACCTTTAATTACCGCACGAAACTCTTTATTTTCCATTTTTCAAAAATTATAAAACTTCAATCACCTGTAACAAAGAAAATAATCATTAAATATTTTGGAAATTTTGACAGATGGCTTACGAGTATAAA
Source organism: Hydrotaea diabolus (assembly GCA_963513945.1). Classification (NCBI taxonomy): domain Eukaryota; kingdom Metazoa; phylum Arthropoda; class Insecta; order Diptera; family Muscidae; genus Hydrotaea; species Hydrotaea diabolus. The sequence continues at coordinate 133,590,777 of OY740717.1, read as the reverse complement.
AGATTGCTTTTAAAAAACAAAAAAAAAAAAGTTGCTAGTAAAACAGAAAATGTGCCAGGCCAGTTAGTTTTGCGGTCGCCCTCGTAGTTGTAGATACAAATATGGGGCCACATAGTTCAGATTTACGAGAGATAATTCACATAACTCTAGAGCTGCGGTTTCTGAAAGCAGAACAATCTTCGTCAGATTTTAATACTTATAGACTAATCTCCTTGTTCGTCCTAGGCGCAAACCTGAACAATGTTTCAAGTTTCGTTGAAACCGGCTGTGATGAAAGGTGGTTGGTATATTTAATTTGTCATTCCGTTTGGAACGTCATAATATATTGATCGGATATAAATTACTAGATGTAAAAGGCGGTTCAACATAATGTACGATGTTAATTGTGAGTCACACCTCAACGTTAAGGCTTTTCCCAACCTAATTAGACATTTCGTTGTTTCAGAGGAACACAATTGAGCAGCGCCTTAGGCCTTTAATGACAATGGGCGACCAAATAAAAATGTATTTCATGCACTTTTTGATTTTTTGGTTAGCATAATCCACCAAATGTGTCCACAGTAGATTCGTTAACTGGCATAATTGCCGCATTTTGCCAACTGAAAATTGATGTGAAAAACCGATGCATCCAAAAAGAGTGGATGTTTGGTGCGGTTTATGACGCATCCGCGATTTTTTTACAATGGAAAAATTAGAAATGCGTGATGTCATTAAATATTTACATAAAAAAGGTTTATCGGGACAAGAAATTCATAATGATATGGTGAATGTGTTAGGTGAAGGTGCTCCTTCATATACAACAGTAAAAAATTGGGTTGCTGAATTTAAACGTGGTCGTACAAGCATGAAGATGAACAACGTAGTGGACGTCCAACAACAGCAACAACAACAGAAATTGTAGCCAAAGTGCATGATATGGTATTAAATGATCGACAAATAAAAGTGCGTGAAATAGCTAATATCATGGGCATCTCAAATAATCGAGTCCATTTAATTTTGCATGAAGAACTACAGATGAAAAAGCTTTCTGCAAGATGGGTGCCGCACTTGTTAACAGTCGACCAAAAACGCATAAGAATGAACATTTCTCAAGCTTGTTTGGATCGTTTTCAGCGAAATAAAAGGGATTTTAAGCGTCGTTTCATAACTGATGATGATACGTGGATCCATGTCTATACTCCAGAGAAAAAAAAACAATCCAAACAATGCACAGTGGGCGAAAAGGCTCATCTAGTGGCGTTTAATTAATAGCGCCTAGGGAAAAATTTTTTTTGCTTGTGTAATATTTTTTTTTAGTTCCAAATAGATTAAGCTACAATGTTAAGGGAAAAAAATTTTTTTTAAGAATATATTTATATTTTTTTTTTTGTGAAAGTTTCAACTTTTTTCCATATTTTAGAATTTTTTTATTTCATTCAGGAAAACATGATAAAGTTAAAATATTTAATGTTTCACAATCCCTTGGGTTAAAAATAGATTAAACTTCAATATTATAAACCTTTTTTTCAAAATTCTTTTTTAATTTTTTTAAAATTTTTTTTCTGTTCTTCATATATTTAAGTGGTTTTTATAACAAAAATTTAATTATACATTATGCAAAAAAAAAAAATAACAATTCTATTAACAGTTTTTTATTCCGATTCAGAACTACTAGATGAATCTAAAATCGAAGGTACACAATGTTCTAACAAAAGTTGTAAGATATCATTATCGACATCCTTCTTTTTTGAGTTGCTTGTGATTTGCGCAAATTTGAAATCAAGGGGTCTGATGAATACAAAAGCGCATGCATAAGGTCTTCCATTGAATTTAATCGGGATGTCTTTCGCGTATGGTGCTCACGGAAATTCCGGTAATCTTTGTTCCGGGCTTCTAATGCTTTTTCCGACATTTTTCCTATTGGAAGTGGTGATACTTTTATTATATCGGCGCCATGTATTAAGATTTTATGTATGGAACACGGCATATTAAACCAAGGATACTGTGTGACAGAAAGTTCTGCGGTGTGTAATGCATATTGCCTAAAGGATTCAATATCGATTTTGTGCCCGCAAGCAATCGAGCGTAAAATGACACTGAATCTGTAAATTAGCTCCTCATTCACTCCGGTTATTTCGGATGCTAATTTTGGTTCTTTGAAAAAACGCCTGGCTGTATTGCCGTTATTGGTGTTGCCGCAACCAGCCATTGGGATATCAGCAAGCAAAGACATTTTTCTTTTTAAGCCTTCTTGAACAAACAATTTCCTTTCTTTTACAGCATGTTTATCGGCGTCGCGAACTTGCCATTTTTTAATATGTAGCCTATAAGATATATGTAGGACACATTCAAAGCACCGAATCCATGCGTGAAGTGTTGATAGTCCAAATTCGTATAAATGCGCCTTGGGTTTCAATGATCTAACAGCATCAATGTCATTCATTAACTTGGGGGAGGCTTTGCAAATTCCACACACTTGGGAAGATGATTCTGCCAGAGCACTAAAAGCTTTCCCATCTATCATCGTTAAATGAAATTGATGGTGTATCTTGAAATTACCAATGCTTGTTGTCATAATTTTTGATATTTCAGCATTACAACTAGCAACTTCTGATCTAATCAACTCTGCAGATTCTTTGGAACAAAGTATTTTTAAGGGTCTACAGAATCGAGGTGAGGAAGGTTGCTGATTTTCCCAAATTGTCACGGATCCCTTTTGCACTTGTAATGGGACAATGCAAACTGCAAACAAGTATTCATCGCTAAGATTATTGTTGTTGCATTCCACATCTTGTCGATAGGTCGAATGGCCGCCACTGCCATCGCAGCCCCATTTGTAAATAGCAGTGAGATTCTGCTCACTCTGTTCAGCAAAATCAAATTTAAATATAGAAGAATGAGCTTCTACGATGCGCATAACAATATGGTCCACCATATGTTGTAAAGGCACTTGAGCTGAATAGTTCGTAAATTGGAATCCCTTTGGATAACATTTTTTTTAGCAATATGCAAAGTGTCGTACGTTGGAAATATGTTGGCATTCCGACTTTTTGTACCTGCTTGCAGCAACTTGTATGAATGCTTGGTATAATTACCATCTAAAAATAATGCCAGAGCTTCGTCTGCTGTATATGGAATCGGCAAGCTTGCATTTGATCCCAAAATGATTTAATTTTTTTGCAGTACCTTCGTCATCATTAGCTAATGAAACAAGTTTCGACGCACTTCGTTTTCCAGCTTTGTATAAACTGCTCGTTGTAGCTACTACGAGCTCACTGTGAGGAATTTCCTTAACAATTTGGGTAACTTTACTTAATTTCGTTTTGTTGGAACATTCGTCGAACATCTTATCGGGTCTTCCACGATTAGTCTGTGGATCAACTAATAAAAGTTGTCCGTTTAACCACTCCGTGTTGTTTGCTTCAAACTTGTGGCTGATTCTACGGTTGAGTTTCCATTTCTGAACCAATTGTGCTACAAAATTTCTAATTTTTTTGCTTATTAGAAGCATTTCATTAGCATTATACATGTTGATATTAATTATATTATGAAATATATGACTCTCAACGGCAGAAAATTTTTTAGTAGGCACAGGCTCGTCGCGCCATAGTAAATAAACTTCTCGTCTGAGCACCGACATTGTTCCTAAAAAATGCAATATCATGTAAAGTAGCAAAAAGTAGCACATGGCTGAGAAATTCTACAATCACAAGACAACATAGTAATTTAAAAAAAAATTCTAGCCCCAATCCCCACCAATATCAGAAGTTCTGGTCCACGGAAGTCTTATTTTGGCTTTTTTCAAGCAGTTAGTGGTATAGTCAACTTTAACTCTATTTTTTTCTACAACACTTAGGCACAGGTCACAAACAACATTTTTTTAAGCTAATACATACCTCTAACTATAAATAACACCACTTTTCTTCCACTTACTTGAGACAAATGCAACTTCAGAGAAAATTTGGCAATGCAAAGAAAACATGTGTTAAAGCTGAGTGATGCGCCGGCTAAAACATATGTTGTGTTTGACAGCTCACAGCTGTTCAACTAGATCATGTCATTCACAATAGAATCGATATATAAGTTCAGTGGTATATTAGTAATCGATTGAGACACAATTTTGGCGCAATAAAACACTTTGAAAATTGAATTAAACGACGCTAGATCGGCCATCTCGCCCACAGTGCAATGGACTGAAGCTGGAGGAAGTGCCCCAAAGAAGGCAAAAACAATTCAATCTGCTGGTAAGGTTATGGCAACGGTTTTTTGGGACTTCAAAGGTATTTTATTGATTGACTATCTGCAAAAGGGTAAAACAATAGAATCAGAGTACTATTGCAACCTTTTAGATCAATTAAATGTACAAATTCGAGAAAAACGTCCTGGCTTACAACACAAAAAATAATTTTTCATCAAGGCAACGCACCAGCGCACAAGAGTGTTTTAACAATGGCTAAAATCAACGAATTAAAGTACGAGTTGCTTGACCACCCACCTTATTCTCCTGATTTAGCTCCCAGTGACTTTTACCTGTTCCCAAATCTAAAAAAAATCCTTGCTGGCAAGAGTTTTACCTCAAATGAAGATGCAATTACAGTTGTAAACTACTATTTTGAAGACCTTGAGGAAACTATTTTAATCAAGGGATAGAATGGCTAGATAAGCGTTGGACTAAGTGTATTGGAGTTTCAGGAGATTATATTGAAAAATAAAAATATTTTTGAAAAACTAACCATTCTCTTTCATTAATAGGCTAAGAACTTTCCGAACCGCCCGTAAAGTCTTTCCGAAAATTCTCCTCAGAGATAGGTCTTTTTTGTTTTAGTTCAATGTAAGTGTCAATAAGCAAAGTTGTAGGATGGCATGTAAAAAGACGGAATATGTAAAAGACGGAGTTTACAAAAAAATCTTTCATCAACAAAACATAGCTAACTTTATAAGTACGACATTCTATTAAATGTGAAGTGGTTCTACGAGCATTTTCTAATAAAACGCTGGGTTGTGAAATATGTGATATTAGCAATGCTGAGTATAATTATCAGCCAATATATGAAAAAAGTACCATAATTGGCTATTGTTTTATATAAATGCCTACCATAAAGGAGATATAATTAATTCGTCCATTCTTTTGGAACGTTGATATGTGTTTGTCGTTTAAAATACTAACAGATTACAACTTCCTAATGTTATGAGTGTGTTATTGAAGCTAGCAGATTTTAGGGTTGTTTAACGATAATTATTACAAAGCTATATTAAAATTTTTTTTTTTGCTAAAAACCATTTTAATAATCGAAATCTATTAGGCTCTTGCATTGTTGTGTTCTATTGTAATAATGGCGGGTGGTCTAATTTTAAAAGCTAGCTCTTGTATATAATACCCATGATATGGAGCCTGACACTCTTTCAAGGAGTGCATAAAACAGTCGGCGTCGCTCAACTTAAGCTCGATTTTTTTGAACATACGTACATTTTTATTTAAAAACATTTATCATATTTTAGACAAAAGGCAAATAATTCTATTCATTGCATAACAAATTGAGCATACCCAAATTCGAACATTCGATTACATATATACAGTATGCGGAATATATATTTCTATGTAGGTATATAATATTCACATTTGTTTTATGTTTATCACATTGTTCTATAATTTCTGAGAAATAATATTTATATAATATATAATAAAGCACATTTATTAAATTGCAGCAATTTTTGCAGAGATGGCAAATAATGCATAGTAATATATGTACGTACAGAAAAAAATTGGTCCGAACTACGAAAACTCGTTTGGATAAACCGACTTTCTGTTGCAATAACCAACATTTCATAGTATCAATGGTAACATGGTTCCAAAAAGCATATGATGGTAGCCACAACCATATCACGGTACTCACAACCAATCGCACAAGTTGCGTTGCATAGTTGCATAGTAATATATGTACATACAGAAAATAATTGGTCCGAACTACGAAAATTCGGTTGGATAAAACGACTTTCTGTTGCAATAACCAACATTTCATAGTAGCAATGGTAACATGGTTCCAAAAAGCATTTGATGGTAGCTACAACCATATCACGGTACTCACAACCAATAGCACAAGTTGCGGCAACTGGCGGCTATGGCAACCAACCTATTGTTATGTATATGTTACTTTGGTGTCAATAATTGGCGGTGACAACGGATTATTCCTTTGTAGTGACCAAACCCTGTAAAGTTAGCTGTTGTAACATAATGTGGGTTATTACAACATTAACGTATAAAACTTATAATATTTAAAACGGTACTAGTAACAGTAAAATCTTTATTTACTAAGAAACATGGTTCCAAAAATCATATGATGGTAGCTACAACCATATCACAGTACAAACAGCCAATAACGCAGTTATACCAAACGAATTCTGTTTAACTAGTGGTTGCGACAACTGGCGGCTATAGCATCCAACCGATTGTTATGTATATGTTACTTTGGAACCAATAATTGGTGGTGACAACGGATTATTTCTTTGTAGTGACCAAACCCTGTAAAGTTAGCAGTTGTAACTTATTTGGTTATTACAACATTGGTTATTACAACATTAACCTATAAACCTTATAATATTTTAACGGTTCTGGTCACAATAAAATCTTTATTTACGACAAAAAACATAATTCTAAATCCCCCAAAAAATGTATAAAAACAAAAATTAAAATTAATGCATTTAAACGATACTGCCATATTTATAAACGAACTATAATTAAAAAAATATTTTCTAGAATTTAGAAACAGGCTTAACTGTAGTTTGGCGACATTACCCAGACTTGATCAGAATTTTGGATCAGAATTTTTGATCAGATAACCTTCTTATTATTAAAATAATAACCATTTTTTTGTGGCGACCCATTTTTCCTGAGTTACTGCCACCCAATGCTTGATAATAAATATTGCTAATTCTTTTCAGATTGGCGAAGCATTGTAATGCTTATAAAAACATCTATCCAAAGACGTATTAATAATTCTGATCCATTGCAAGTTGGTAAAATATATTTTTTTTCAAATGTACTTTTTTTTCATTCTTTATTATTACAACTGAGTACAATAAAGACTCATCTAGTAATTTACATTTCAATATATATCACATATGTACTTGATTCAGTTCCGATAATCATCTTAATCTGTTAGGATTAGTGATAATTGTTTTCTTCAACCTAAAGTGGCAGTTGCCTCTACTAAAAATTGCTGTGCACCTAATTAACATTCGATTGTAACGATGGAATACATGGATAGTACGTGCAAACCACCAACATTCGGTTGGCAACAAATTCGGTTGTGGCAAAAAATCTATTCTCTGTGTGTATGGTTAAGCGATTTTTCTGAAAAAACATAATGAAACTTAGGTAAGCTGACATCGTAAAAATTACGAACGCTGCGTAGCGTACCTCTTCGAAGAAGCTAGATCTAGCTTTGAAGATTTCAATTGACTCGGGTACTATTTATCAAGCATAACCAACTGCAAGTCAAAATTCTTGTGCTATCATATGAAATTTAAAAAGATCATGTTCTTGGATCAAGGGCTGAACGCTGTGAAGTCGAATAAATCGTTGTAGTAAATAAACGTCCTGTAGTTAACGAACGTCTAGATCAAATAAAGTGCAGCATATGACGATCTGATTCATTAGGCTACACACAGAGAACAGATTTGTTGCCACAACCGAATTTTTTGGCAACCGAATGTTGGTGGTTGCAAGTAAAGTCCATGTATTCCTTCGTTACAACCGAATGTTGATTGGGAAGACAGCAATATATAGTAGAGGGAACAGAAACTTTCGGTTGAAGATAACAAGTATCGGTAATCCTAACAGATTAAGATTAATATTCGGCCTAATTTGCATATGTGTTAATTGTTGTTATAGATTGTTGGTTATAAGTATTTCTTAAAAAAATGAATACCAATCTGAAAAGAATTAATTAAGGTGTATACGAGGGCTGCTATATGTTTCTGGCCTAGTAATGAAAATGACAATATTTATCATCAAACAAAGTTTTATTGTTTTTCAAAGTATTCTCCAGCATGATTTATACACGTTTGCTTGCGCTCAAACCAGTTGTCGAATCACTTTTTCCACTTTCAGAAACCTCTAAAACATGTTTTTTGAACCCCTCGCCCTTCTGGCGACGAAAATCGTTGACCACGCATTTTTTCCTGATGTGCGGGAATAAAATTAAGTCATTGGTTGCCAAGTCAGGGCTGTACGGCAGATGTCCCATCAATTCGACGTTTTGGCCGGTCAAAAAGTCGCTCGCATTGTCATGGTGCACAATGATTCGTCTTCTCGTGTTCGTTTTTCGAACTTCTCTGAAGACTTCAGGCAAACAATTTGTGATGTACCACTCAGATTTGACCGTCCTACGTTGCTCAAGCGGAACAGTCGCCACATGACCAGTTTTGCTAGAAACAGAAACAGGCGACCATTTGCTTCGAAGTTCTTCTTCTACGAACAACTTTCGTTGGATTTGGCTAGTCTTCGAAGACCCACTCGGTCGATTGCTGTTTTCTTTTGGGCTCATACGCATGCAATATCGAATGTATGCTGGTAGAAGAAATGCCCAAGGATGCCTCTATCTCACGGTATGTCACATGACGATCTTGCATTATCAGTTCACGCTCTGGCACAACGGCCGTTTTTGGACGACCTTCGTCTTTGAGAGAGCGTCGGCCGCGATTGAATTCATTAAACCAGTTTTTCACAGTGCTATAGGATGTTGCTTCATCGCCCTACAAAGATTGAGGTTCATCGATGCACTTTTGTCGTGATAATCCACCTCAAAAGTTGTGAAAAATGATCGCACGAAAATGTTCACGATTTAATTCCTTTTTTTGTCAAATTGATTTTTTCAAGTCACTGTAATCAACACAAATGATGGTCGTACGTCAAAACGTTCTGAGTACGTTTATGGTTAAAAAAAATGTCAAACATATATATAGCAACCCTCTTAACTTGAGAAACAACAACAGCTCTAAAAGCTCTGTAATTGTTTAAAGATCGTGTTACAATTTGACTCCGTAGTTAATTGTTTTCCTTTATTACCAAAAAAATGGTTCTAGGATATCAGAAGCCGGATAACATGCATTCGCAAACTTTTCACTAATCTAATCATGCCCCTGTTTTTTGGCGGGGTTGTACCAGAACTTGTACCGATTTCTTCCATTAGCCGAAAGTTTATTCGAGATCGGTCTATATGAATGATTTTAAATGAATTGTAAATGAGCGAAATCGAACTAGGGGTAAAAAAGTTCCCATTTAATGGAATAAAGGTTATTTGTAAAAAAGTACACTTTTTTTGAGTATTTTCTTGACAAATCATAATTTTTTTGGGTGGTTAAAATGGGACGCCCTTAATACCTTAAAAAATAAAACTGTTGCTAGAAGTTTTAGCTGACGTGGCCCAAAAAAACGGGCAATAAATAGCAATCACATGTTGCTACAATTTCAAATTTGAATTTACTTTGAAGTTTTGGTTGAGATAAGACTAGGATTAATGAACCATTGGGGACCAAAAGGAAGTACCATATAGTCAACAGTAGAAGCTAATAGTCGTATAGGTACTCCAATAATTTGACTGCAAGTCCAAATATGTTTTTACTTTGAAGATTTGGCTGGGATTGGGTTTGGCCTTAAGGCAACATAAGGTCCACTTCAAAAGCATACTTATTAATGTTGGAGAGCATATGTGATTCGTATATGGCCTTGGCTTAACTTAACGACATGTTGACTTCTATATTTTTATCTGGGTTACTTCAATTACAATAGCGGCTGAATAAATGAAGAATTTCAATCTGTATCATTTCAGTTCCTGCTAGTGGGTCCAAATAATCAGCAGAGCTGTTTGTTGTTACCATATAGCGAGCTTCGAGTCGATAGTTATTTATTCTATAAATCATCCATATGTGGCGTGCCTCATGTTGGACATTCACTAGCGTTGCATATGCGACTGTCAGTTTGGAAATTATTGCAAACTATTTGTTTTTAAATTACGTATAGAATTTTCCGATATTTATTACCAAAATTTATGAATTTTTAATGGACGTTATACTAAATGAGGGGAAAAAATACAAATTTTTTTAATTAATGTCTAGTTGCAAACGCTTGAATGCACAAACTCGTTTGTTATCATTTCCAGATAATTCAAATGTTGATAGATTTAGCTGCAATGAAATCAACGACCTTCGATAGGAATGCGGTATATTTATTATCTAAAATAAGTACAATATAATTTATAACACTAATGGAATGTTTTGTAATCGAGATGTGAAATAGAGACCAGATTTTATGGTACACAATTTTTTTTATTGTTTAACAAAGTGAAAAATTACCTAAATTTTTGTCTTAAATAGAAACAATTTAAAATTTAGTTTTTTTCGAGATGTATTTAGGGCTAACCTTCAACCTTCTGTCTCATAATTGTATTATAACATTTTAGCCTTCAAACTCTTGAAGAAAAAGCTGTTGTCATGTCCATTGACATTTGCCGGCATGTCCATGAATTCTCTGACAATATGATGGAGGCTGGCAAAAAAAAGAAATGCTGTCGAGACGTTAACGATAAATTCACTTTGAAATTGCACAGATGCAGACTTCCTAATGTGTCCCTGCCTTCGGCACATAAACGGACATATTGGTACGAGTACTACAAAAAAATACACACCAGGCCATGTGTTCGTCGTCCCCGACCAGTGTCAATAAAATATTATCTTTTCGAAAAATCCTAAAGCCAACGATAGTTATTAATGGCAACCGTTTAGACAGGTTAATTTATATCGTCTGGCATAGAGAAGAATACTACGAAAAAATATGATTTTCTTATTGTATTTGTTGCACTGTTCGTCAATGTCAGGTACATGCTTTGAGTCTAGCCGTAATGGCAGAAGTCAAAAAAAAAATATGAAAAGTTCGGTCTGGGTCAGTGTTGCCACTCACAAAGTTATTTTCCTACCAAATTTTTTTAAGAATACTGCCAAGTTGAATTAAAACCTACCAAAAATTGTGAAACAATTGAACAAATTTTACTGGGTGTTACGGAAAAAAATAAGCTAGCTTCATGGCAAACCGAATGTCACCGAATGAGCAGATAATTTGATTAAACGATGTTTATCAGGCCGCTCCTCTATGGCCCGTTTGCGGCCGTTGTCGTCGTCCTTATATTAAAAATGATAAAAGTAAGTTTTTTGGACAGCCCCTATTAAAATTGAACAAAATCGGTTTAGATATAGCTCCCAAACATATGTTCATCGATTTAAGGTCTTTTGCCAACGATCGATCAGTAAGCTCCTCAGATGATAATGAAACATATCGGTTGACTGCTATTAGAACACCTATACTTATACATAAATTATTTTTCGATCAAATTTGCTATAGTATTTTACGATGGACCAACAACCAGTCCTAGCCTAAGTTGACGCAAATAGGCTCAAATTCGAGTCCCTTACAACATTGAAATATGAATAGCAAATAGGGTGATCCATGTAGATGTATTTTTTCAGAACAAAAAAAAGCTATAAAAATTCAAATCAAGTGTGGAATCTTTATTGTTAATTTGAAAGGACATTTTATGGCATTTATTTTTTGAAAATAATTACCTTCAAATGTTGGAAACTGTATTATGGAAATGAGCGTTCGGTGAGAAACGGGAAGATCCGCTGTTTTCGACCAAAATTTTGTTCAGTGATTAGGCAGATTTCTAGCTCAACGGCAAAGTCAATAAACAAAATTGCCGCATTTGGGCTGAAGAGCAACAAGAAGAGTTTCAAGAGGTGTCATTATACCCAGAGAAAACACGGCGCGGTTTATAAGCTGGTGGAATCATCTGTGCATATTTTTTTAAAAATGATGATGGCCGGAACGTAACCGTGATTGGTGCACGCTATCGCGCTATGATGTCGATCTTTATGCTACCTGAAATTGAAGCCCGTAATTTTGACGACACTTGGTTTCAACAGGACGGTTCGACTTGACATACAACTGCTTAAACAATGGATCTATTGGGAGGTCATTTCGAAAAGCAGCTAATTTCACGTTTTGGACAGGTAAGTTGGCCGCCTAGATCGAGTGATATCACACCTTTAGACATTTTTCTTTAAGGTTATGTAAAGTCCAAAGTCTATGCTGATAAACCAGATACGATTCAAGTTTTGGAAGCCAACATTACGCGTGTCATTAAAGCCATACCGGTTGAAATGCTCGAACGAGTCATCCAAAATTGGACCCTTAGAATGGAAACCCTGAGGCGAAGTTGCGGCCAACATTTGAAGGAAATTATATTCAAAAAATAAATGTCCTTTCAAATTACCAATAAAGATTCCGCACTTGATTTGAATTTTTATATTTAGTTTTGTTCTGAAAAATACCGCTAGATGGATCACCCTATATATCTCAAATTCCTCTTAAATTGGTCTTGTAGGTCGTGCTGCCTACGAATTGCATGAGCTTGCTAATAAACCAAAACGGATAACTATCGGATAGTTGCATATATGTGACGCGCAAAATAGAAAGGGACTTAAGGGTAAAAACCAGCTTTGTTCAGGAGAGCCATTTTAAAGATTAGGTCCCTTTCTATTTGCGCTTAGAATCGTCGACTTCACTTTCATAAAATGCGCATATCTCTGGGAGGGAACATTTTTGGGGCATGGGATCGGTCTCATTCGATGCTCAGATGTTGTCCACATAAAAAAAAGTGAAAATTTGATGCAAAGTTTTGTTAAGGAGAGCCATTTTAAAGATTAGGTCCCTTTCTATTTGCGCTTAGAATCGTCCACTTCACTTTAATAAAACGCGCATATCTCTGGGAGGAAACACTTTTGCGGCATGATATCGGTCTCATTCGATGCTCAGATGTTGTCCACATCAAAAAAAGACAAAAAAAGGAAAAATGTTTTTTTACCCTTAGGCCCCTTTCTCTATGCGCTGTCACATATACCTTTTTTATGACTATACTCGTACACCTTTTTCCATTCCATAACTCTTCACTCTCCCCTTCTCATTTTCTTCCTTTTCAGCAGGGTTCCACAATGGGCCTTTTAGATCTCCGAGTCAATAACCTATTTTCTAAGCCTGGGAATGACAACATTAGTATAAACTCCGTCCTTGAGTTGAGGTTATAAAAAAATTACATTTTTGGTAAAAATCAAAAAAAAAGAAAGTGAAAAGTTGATAAAAAGTTTTGTTCAGGAGAGCCATTTTAAAGATTAGGTCCCTTTCTATTTGCGCTTTGAATCGTCGACTTCACTTTCATAAAACGCGCATATCTTTGGGAGGGAACACTTTTGGGGCATGGGATCGGTCTCATTCGATGCTCAGATGTTGATTGAAATTGATTTTTTTACCCTTAGGTTCCTTTCTCTATGCGCTGTCACATATACCTTTTTTATATTCACATACACCTTTTCCATTCCAAGATTCTTCACTCTCCCCTTTCCATTTTCTTCCTTTTCAGCAGGGTTCCACAATAAGCCTTTTAGATCTCCGAGTCAACAACCTATTTTTTTAACGTGGGAATGAAAACTTTAGAATACACTCCGTCATTGAGCTGAGGTTATAAAAAATTATATTTTTGTTGTTGTTTTCAGCACTTCAAACATATACTGATTTAGCAGCTATGTCTTTATTTTATAAATAAAATGACGCCGTTTCTGTGGCCTGTATAGAAAATACAAGTATTTGGTTCCATATAAAATAGTCATCATTAATTTGAAATGTTGGTGAACAAAAGTTTGACCAATTTCATGTTACTATTGAAAGATATTTTCCCCCTTCCAGTCGAGTTTTACCGATAACATTTCACGCACATAAAAAATCGCTTCACACGACAGAAACATTTTCGCAATCATTTTCGGACAATCACCAAGGCGTCATTTAATGTTCAGAGGAACTCAAAGTCATTGACCAGCCTTGCACCAACTGGCTAATGGAAAAATACTATATGGGAAACGATATGACGAAGCACATCTCCATTTTCCCTTTAGATTTGATTTTTTTCTTTAAAGTCTTAAAACTCTTTAATTTCTAAACTTTATCGCCTACAGCGAAACATTTTTAAAATAATCCCTTGCAACGATGTGCAAAATAAAAAAAACGCACAAAACTCGTCTACAGACATGCACAAAAGGTCAAAGTCTAATGGAACGACCTCTGATATCGTTCAACATTTTCCGATGGAGTCCATTGGCCTCAAGAATAACTGCCAAAATGTTAGTCAACGTTTTGTTCATTAAACTGCATAAACATGAACAGATATTTTTATGGCTCTTAATGAAAATTCTAAAATGTCTGCTTCGAAAGTGACAGAAGACAGTTGTGTTTGAACAAAAACCATTTTTGTTAAAATATTTGAACATGTCTGCCATGTCTAGTACATTTAAATAATGACACAACTCATTTATAAGTGTAATTTAATCGGTCATATTTGGTCGTCTAATGGCCGTCTAGATATTTCAGTTCTTACCAAAGCACTACAATCCGCTTGATTTAATGCCTACAAGCAATACAAGTAATAGAATATTGTACCGTCGCTCTTAGTTCTTTAAGACGTATTGATGGCATTCTTCTTAAGTGAAATTTAGTATTTTCGTCCATACGACTTGCACGCAAGAGTTCAACAAACTTTGTGGTTTTTTGGTGAAAGGAAAACACACGATGACATCAAACTCTGCTCTGACCAATCTGTCACCATTATTTGTGTAGCCGCTTTCATAAAATGTTGGGTATATTGGGTTCATCATTTCTCTTGTGCTACATAGTACGTAGAAAGAGGTCAAGCAGCAAATTTAAAAATTTCTAACCGGACGGTGTCACATAGGAATACTCGTAAGAAATAGAACAGAAGTCCATTTGCGTATTCCTAGAAAGAGTGCGTTCTTTGGCCCCCATTTGAAAACGTTGATACCCAGACAAAACCCAGTTAAAATACTTGGTAGGGACATACTCGTACATGCTGTTGCACACGTTTAATGCTGTAAAATAAAAAGTACTGAATGTTTTGGACAAAATATTTTTTAATATATTTATTGATGTATATTGTATCCAAAAACAATCTACAGGGTGGCCCAAATGAGAACTAGTAATGTTAAGCACGTATAACTCTTGTAATAACGGTTTTTATTAAATGATTTATTTTTATATGTTAAATACATTTCATGGGAATTTAACGTGACTATGTGTGAAATATGACATCAGACAAATGACCACCATTTTGCTCGATACTGGCATTGGCTCTTTTTAGCGCATTTTGCATTACACGGCGTAATGTTTCTGGTTGTAGGCGCCGTATTTCGTCTCGAATATTCTGCTTGAGCTGTCGAACTGTCTGTGGTTTGTTAACATACACATTGTCTTTTAAATATCCCCAAAAAAAAAATCAGCCGCAGTTAAATCTGGTGAACGAGGAGGCCAAGGGAAATCTGAATTTTTTGAAATTATGCGTTCACCAAAAATTTCACGCAGCATGTGCATAGTTTGCCTAGCAGTATGCGCAAACTCCATCTTGTTGAAACCACAAATAAGGATGCTGTTCCACTATTGGCTGCAAAAAGTTGTCGATCATTGTTCTGTAAGAAGCCCCGGAGGCCGTTGCTGGCGTTTCATCAGTTGAGACAGATGGATTATTTGCAACACTCTGCTGCACAGCTTCCACATTCTCTTCAGTACGAATATTTCAATGAGAACCTCTTCCTGGACGGTCGGCAACTGAACCCAGTTCCTCAAAACGGCGAACTAAACTTGTAACCATGGAAGATGTGGGCGCTGATCTTACGTTAAAAAAACGGCGATAATTTCGCTGCGTCAGAACAATTGATCGTTGAGAAGAATAATTAAAATCGATAATTTTAATGCGTTGTTGTGGACTGTACGTATTCATTTTAAATTTCCAAGAGTTCAGTTATAATCTGCAAAAAAAATAAATTATGTTAAATAATAAAAAAGTTATTTGTGTTTCACATCAGCTGGTCTTATTTGGGCCACCCGTTACTTATTCGAAATGTCCGCCTTTAGCCTTTTCACACGCACTGGCCAATCGTCAATAGCTGCACGAACCTTGTTCGTTGGAAAATTGGCCTCAGCTCGAACCACAGCAGTCTTAAGAGATCCAATGTTGGGGTATCTTTTGTGAAAAAACCTTGTCCTCTAAAACCGTCCACAATTTGTAATCCAATGGGTTCAAATCTGGACTGCCTGAGGGCCATTCTTCAGAGGAAATGAACGCTGGCAAATTGTTTCGAAGCCAGGCCTGGGACGTTTTAGCCTTATGGGCCGGGGCAGAATCCTGCTGGAAAGTCCATGGCTGGTTTTGGAACAGGGAATTGTTAAGAGGCTTCACAACAGCTTCCAAAACGGTTTCCTGGTAAACTTTGGCCCATATTTTGACTCCTTGTTCGCAGAAATGCAGGTCAGTGACCCCATCGTAAGAGACACCGCAACATGACTAAAGCTGGGTGACTACCTTTTTCCACCCTTGGGATCAGTTCAGATGCTTCCTTAGATGACCGCGCATACACTCTATCATTGTGCTTGTTAAATTTTTCCTGAACGGTAAAAAATTTTTCATCGGTGAACAAAATTTTTCTGTGCAAGTTGTCAGCGTGCTTCACCAAAAGACGTTTGTATTTTCAATCCTATTTTTTTTTAAAGCTGCATTCAATAAATGTCCGGTACGTCGTTTGAAAGCCCCAAGTCCCAAGTCTTTTTTAATGATTCGACTCATAGATTTTGCGTGATATTCATCTCACGGGCCATGATTTTCTGTTTTCGGAGCGGATTTCTGTGAATTCTTGATTAAACAGATTTTATGACATGCGGTGTTCGAACAGAGCATGGGCGGCCCGACCGGTGGCGGTCTTTTACATCTCCAGTCTCCTCAAACAGTTTTATGCGTCGGTAGACGAACATGCGGCTAATCCCTAAAGGCCGGAGCATTTTGAAAATATCGCTTTTTTCATTTCACACTTGAAATGCGCTATTACAGCGATACGGTTCTCATTATCTGACCACTCCGTGATGAAAGTTGAAACAATTTTAAAATCCCGTTACAGACTAACGCTATTGAGGTTAGCTTTCAAAACCCATATGTGACAGCGCATAGAGAAAGGGACCTAAGGGTAAAAAAATCAATTTTCACTTTTTTTTTGATGTGGACAACATCTGAGCATCGAATGAGACCGATCCCATGCCCCAAAAGTGTTCCCTCCCAGAGATATGCGCGTTTTATGAAAGTGATGTTACACCAAAGATACACGTATTTAAATCTTTAAAATGGCTCTTGAACAAAACTGGTTTTTACCCTTAGGTCCCTTTCTATTTTGCGCGTCACATATGTCCATGTTTAAGTGGGCTGAATTTTTTGACCTAAAGTCTGTCACCTAAATTTAATCGAATTGCATAAATATTGTTATTTTTGGCTTTGAGAAAAAATTATATAGTTATTTGATGACTATAAGCCGTTGGGTTCCTAAATCTAAAAGGGACTATATCAAAAATTGGGTAATTTATTCCAAGCATAGTTTTCACTCCTTCGCTACATACCATATCAGATTTTATCGAAATTTGAACTAAAATTGGTGTTCTTAAGCGGTTGTAAGAGGGCAGATCAATAATTCCGTAACTTTTCGAATAAAATACGGCTTTTTTTTCAAAAATAAAATATATTTTTCAACATAATGTCCTTTTAGCTCAGTACACTTAGTCCAAAGTTTCTCCAATTTGTGTATGCCCTCCAAAAAATAGGAATTGCGGAGGTCCATTAAATATACATTTGTTTAATCAATAATTTCATCGTTGAAGCTCTTTCCACCGAGCCATTTCTTTAAGTATGGAAATAGGAAATAGTCACTGGTGGATAAATCCGGAGAATGTGGCGGTTGAGGTACCGATTCCTAACCCAAGTCATGCTATTTTTCTATTTAGACTGTAAACATGGTGCATTCTCTTGATGAAATGGTAATCGCAGCAGCCATCTTGCAGACATCTTTCTTAACCAACTAATCTTACGCACTTTTACTCTTCGATCGGCCAACTACATATCGTGGATTTTTTTCGACATTTTTGGGTGTATTGACCTCAAAATGGCCATCCAGAACGTTCAGCGTCATTTGTACTTGTGCGACCACAACGAAAGTCAGTAAATCACTTTTTTTACCATTGAAATCGATGGTGCAGAGTCCCCATAGTATTTATCAAGCTTTTCCTTGGTTTGATTGAAGGTTTTTACCCGCTAAAAATATGTGTAATGAGCACTCGAAATTCAATTTTTTCCATTTCTAAAAAAATCCAAGAGGTTGTATGTTTCGAATAGTTGTTTAACACAAACTAAATGACGGAACTCTCTCTAAATTTGACATAAGTCTACGAACAGATGGTACTTGATGGGATTGTTGCATTTCATACGAGGCAGGTTGAAAAACTTACGTTATTATTGATCTGTCCTCGTATGTTAAATCGGAATCGACCCTTGCACCGGGAATACATCAAAACGTGGATCGATATTACCAATTGTTTTCTAATCTGTTAACTAAAATATCGTTATAAACTTTGCCAAATTTCAGCAAGAAGTTGGACGTTTTATGTGGCTTCTAGGGCTATAGACATAAAATCGGTTGAACATGTGCGAGGGAGATATATCTATGTCCGAACTTCTTTTCTTCAATTTCAGTAACTTGCATCTTTGGCCTTAACTTTTGCCAAATTTCATCAAGATTGGATGTAATATGTGGATTTTAGAGATAAATCTAAATCTCAAATGTCAATTCGGGGCGGTCAGATTAATTTGCTTTCGCTGTAACAGAAAATTAAATGCGAAATGAGAATGGTATCGAGCTTCCTTTTAATAATTTACTTACTTAATTTCCACAACATCGCATTAAGAAACATTGGGACACAGAATTGACAGAAGTTTCCCCTTGATCCTTTAGACAATGAGAACAAATTTGTTGCCACAACCGATTTTTTTGCCAACCGAATGTTAGTGTTTGCACGTACTATTTTTTTGGCGACGACTCGTCTACACGCAGAAAAAAAGTATGGTTGGGGTGACAATATTCGAAGAGGATCATACTATTGTTGGTTATATAGTTGTGGCACAACAATATTATGATTTTCACAACAATAGTATGATTCACACATAATCATACTATGATCCCCACAACCATAGCATGATTCACACTGAACCATACTATGATCTCCACAACCATACTATGATCTCCACAACCATACTATGATCTCCACAAACATACTATGATCTCCACAACCATACTATGATCCTCACAACAATAGTATTATTTACACATAACCATACTATGATACCCACAATCATAGTATGATTCACTCAACCATACTATGATCACCAAAATTATTTTTTAGTATTGGGTAATGTTGGTATTTTAAAATAGAGATTTTTATCAAACAATTTATGAAATTGCTATACAATTAGTTCAAAGCCAGAACCGAGTCCATGTTTTATTGAACACTTCATTCAAGAAACAAAAATATATGTTCCGTCGTCAGTCGAAAACACTTGTAGTTGCTAGCTACTTCACCATCCGTAGACGCCAAGTACCGAATGTAAACCATGATCAATGGCTACATACTTAAGTGCAGGCAGATTTTAAATAAACGAGAACAAGTCGGTAGTAGAGTATTTCACCGTACAAAGTAAACACGATAAAAATCCATCAAACTACCTTCTGATTGTTGTTGTTTTTTTAATAATGGACAACAACCATGCACTGTTCGTGTGTATTTGTTTTTTTTTTGGTATATCAATAAAAAACATACGCTCACACATACATGTATGCTCTATAAAACCTGATTTGCTATGTTTATAGTCGCAACCATACTGTAATCATATTATTGTTAACGTAAATTTTAAACTTCAATACTTTTTTTGCACTAACCATGTTTATATGGTTGCTACAACCATATTCTCATTTCTAAATTTGGCAATAATACAATTGTTACATTTCAACAATGTTAATATTGCCGCAATCATACTGGTGTCAAAATGAAATTCAAAAAACAATAATACGGTTACGACGAACATGCTTTTATTGTAGAGAACATATTATTGTTGCGGTGACCATATAGTAACCATATATTTTCTCTGCGTGTACCCAGTAAACCAAATTTGCCGACAATGTCTGATATCAGACAATTCTGAACAATATCTAAACTCTATCGGGAATTCTTACCGAAATCCTTACAAATTCTGTACGATTTGTCTGAGTATTTTTTATTTATTATGTTAAGAAATATCTGAACGAATTCGGCCCGAATTCTTTTAGACTTGTCTGTGGGATTTTTATTAATTTTTTGTTCAGACTTCTCTTATCGAACTCGCAACTGAACTATTTATCTGAGGTAGTCTATTTGTTTACAATTTTTGTAATTTGCTTTATATTTTACAGTTGTTGTTCTTGTGTTCAGACATGTCGGAACTAATTCTGAACGAATTCTTAACTGTTTGCCTGAGGCATTTTTTATATTTCAAATTCAAATTCTGAACGTTTGGTTAGCTTAGCTGTGCGAGGAATTTTTATTGTTTTCGGAAGAAAACTCTATTGCCGGCAGTTCTCGTTAAATGCAAAACTGGTTGCCCTTAAGTGTATAGCCACTAAACATAGTTACAGCACAATTATTGCTTGCGAAACTGCGGACACCCCTGCTTATAACTAAAAGTCTTTCCGAACTCTTTTTGAAAATGTTTTACAACTTTTTTTGTAGAACAAAAATATTTTCTTCTTTTGGTTGATTACATTCAGAATATACCATGACATAAGAATTCGGTTTGAAATGTCGGTAAAAAAAACATCAGAATTTAATAAGACTTAATGCCAGAATTCTGACCGAAGTCGTTCAGATTTAGTTTTGAATTCGATACGACAAATCGAAATTTCCTTTCGAATTTCCCAAGACTACAGTTCAGAATTCGGTCAGAAATCTGTTCGAAATGTCAGCAAAAACATCAGAATTTCCTCAGAGAAGTAGATCAGAATTCGTGTCAACCCTCTCATATGTTTTTCGTTACGAACTCGCGAAATCGGAACATTTTGCCGATTTTCGTACAGAATTCTGACCGAATTCTGAAGGTTTGGTTTGCTGGGTAGTTACGCTCCACAAAGCTTGGCAATAAATATTGTTATGTTTTTTTTAATTCCTTTCCGATCGGGGAGAGGTGGGAATCATCAAAGCTTATAATAGCATCTATCCACAGACGTATTTATTATTCTGATCCGTTAATCCATTGCGAGACGGCTAAATATATATATTTTTGACCTTTTTTGAGGGAAATAGCCCGCTTTGCCATAATATGACCTCGAGAATTATGTTTTTTGTCACATATCTATAGCCCCAACTACAAGCATTCATTTGGGGCCTTTTGGGTCACATTAACCCCTTATTTGCCAAAAATATTAAGGTTTTAAATTCTAACTTACATAGGTATTTTTATAACATTCTTGTATCATCATCGGTTTTGATTTTAAATTGCTGCTGACACTTTAAAGCCGAGATTGATTTTTATGATCCAGTCTACCAATACGAGTAGTTCGATCGAAACTATTATTATGAAAAATAAATAAGATACGAAAAGATACGTAATAACCAAGTTAAAAATTAATGCTCATTTAAAAAAAACAGAATTAATATTTTAAACTTGAATTAATTTTTTAAAATCATAAAATTTAACAATAAGTTGATCCAGTTTACAGATATTCGTGGCAAGGTCAACCGAATTCAAAGAGTTTTTATACACAACCTTCGATAAAAAAAAAAACAAATACGTGTACAGTTTTAGTTCCAAAATGGCAACAAATCTGTGTGTGCTTAGATTAGCTTAGATTAGCCTTACTTCAGAAGACCAAAGGGTTGCCACTTATTTTTACCCCAGCCTCTGTATAGATCATATTTAATGCAAGTTGCCCCGTAGCAAATCTTTTCAATGTTTATTGCTTCATTCAGATTTAAGTACCGCAAATGCTTGTGGACGTTAATCTTCTTTGCCAAAAACTTATATACATTTATTACTTGCACTGATATTTCACTACAAGATGATATCGTACGGTTTAAGGACTTTCACAAGTCACTGCATATTGGCCGAAATAAAGCCTTATGGTTCTTATTATTTTGTTTGACCAGAAAGAAAAACAAAAAAATCACAACAGTCTCCAAAATGGCTTGACCTTTAATACGGCACCGAAGGAACACACGTCGCAACCGAAAAGGTGACATTTCAATAACAATGAATTAAATTTATTTGAGAACGTGTCAATATGGATTGGCATCGTTAGTCCCGAGGATTGCTCACACATAAGAAAGCTGCAAACGTACGACACACTTTCTTTAATAAACTGGCGTCTAGACGCCATAGATTTTTTTCTCGGTTATTGTTAAATGCACAAAAGTAAAACGTTTAATGGGGTATAATGAAGAAGTACAAATGTTTGTTGTTTATTCTAATTGAGTAGAAAATTTGTTCACGCATGGCTGAAGTACGTACTCAATGTGACCACCCCATTTATTGTGTTGGATGATTTCGAAAGAACTCTGGTTCTGCACTATCAGCAAAAGCTTTTCTTCGTTACAATCTAGTGTGCAACAAATACAGCAAAAATAATATTCCCTCATTAAATTTCAACACAAAAAATAATAAATAATTGAAAGAAGTTCTTCGAAGTGAATAACCGGGTATTATGTTTCGTAGGACTTTAAATTATTTTATATCAGAAAATTTCCTCAAGCAATCGGGTAACGCTAAAAGAATAATCTATTGGTCGTATGTACAGGCCGAGTGATAAGTGGAGACTTGTTAATTGGTACATTAAAAAAAACACATATTTAACGAGAATATTATTTAAAAATCTCGAAGAGAAATGATAAAAATTGGAAATAGTGGAAAAATATTTAAAATTGAATTTAAAAAGACACACAAAAGATGAGTCGTTTAATTTGTATCCCTACACTACATTAAGGTGCAGGGTATTGTGACTGAGTTATAATGTTTGTTACAAGTTAATGTAAAGGCGAGAGAGATCCCGTGTTATTATGTAAATCAATTCAGCATCACAATCTGATTCCGAAGTCAAAGTAACGATCGCAAATATGAGCCAATTGTAACAAAACTTGCTACATTCTTTGGGTAATTTTTCTGATATTATACTCGTTGCCCAAACCCAGAAGCCACATACACATTTGCTTTGGACCAAATTTTATAACATACGTCACGAGTAACAATATCCAACTCTAGTGAAATTGGGCCTTATGGATCATATCGGTCCATATTTTCTTCCCTTCATCATAGGATAGATAGTATATTTACTTGGTCATTCTGTTTGTGGCACCTCCAAATACCGGTCGGAGACCCCATAAAGTATATATGTTGTGAATCGCCGTAAAATCATAAGATGGCATGTGGCAAATAGACAGACTACCTGTCAGCAAACTACAGTAGTGTCCAAAAACCGGGCTGTTTAACCGGCATTTCGGTTTTTTGTCCAAAATCCCGACTGTCGGGATTTTTAAAAGTGAAAAACCGGATTTATTCGACACTCCTGGTTAAGCCTTTCGCCTAAAAATGCAGATTATTTTCGGAATCAGAACTGAAGTAATAGTGCCCTTAAATAACTCAAAATTTACCCAGTTTTTAAAAACATGTTCATACGGGATCCTTTATATATTTCTGGCCTAAAAATTAAAATGCTAATATTTATCATCCAAAATGCTTTTATTGTTTTTCAATGTATTCTCCAGCATGATTTATACCGAAACACTTTTTCATGCGTTCAAACCAATTGTCGAAGCACTTTTTCCACTCCGATTGAGACACCTCCAAAACATGAACGCTTCAACAGCATCTTCTGGCTACGAAAATTGTTGACCACGCATTTTTTTTTGAAGTGCGGGAATAAAAAAAGTCATTGGGTGCCAAGTCAGGGCTGTACCAAAATAGGTCAAAATAGGCGCTGGTTTGAGCCTTTGTGTGAGAGCTCGCATTGTCATGGTGCACAATGATTCGTCTTCTCTTGTCCGTTTTTCGAATTTCTCCGAAGACTTCAGACAAACAAATTGTGGTGTACCACTCAGAATTGACCGTCCTACGTTGCTCAAGCGGAACAGTCGCCACATGACCAGTTTTGCCGAAGAAACAGGCGAAAATTGGCTTCGAAGAGCTTCTTCCACGGACAACTTCGTTGGATTTGGCTCGTCTTTGAAGATCCACACGATCGATTGCTGTTTTTTTCTGGGGCTCATACACATAGATTCATGATTCGTCACCTGTGATGATTTTGTAAACGTCTTTGCAGTCCCGCAATCGTATTTTTTCAAAATTTCTTTGCACACGAGCCTTTTTTTTTTATCAAATTCCAACGAGATCCAACGAGAACAAAGCTTTTTTACTGCCAGGTCTTCATGCAATATCGAATGTATGCTGGTGGAAGAACTGCCCAAGGATGCCTCTATCTCACGGTATGTCACATGACGATCTTGCATTATCAGTTCACGCTCGGCATCAATGTTCTCTGGCACAATGGCTGTTTTTTGGACGACCTTCGTCTTTGAGCGAGCGTCAGCCATACGTTAAAACGTTCGAATTCGTTTATGCTAAAAAATGTCAAACTTTCCAATAGCCTAGGCCAGAAATATATATAGCAACCCTCGTATTAAAGAAAATATCGGTCAAATGCTCATCACTGCTGCGGTGGCCTACCTCTATTAAATGATCCATATTTTTAATAACTTTGAGACAAAATGGAGGTTGAACGTCGTTAATGTGCCAAATGACCTCATCCTTTAGCTCTTTAATTGTTCTTGGCTTATCGACGTTTTTTGTTAAAATATTCCTAAAGAAAGAAGTCCAACGGTGTCAAATCACATGATCTTGGCCATTGAATTTCTAACGCAAAAGAGCCATTGTTTCATTGGCAAGTAGCACCATTCTGTTGGAAGCACAAATCGTCCAGGTCCATATTCTTAATTTCTGGCCACAAGAAGTCCGTTATCATCTCGCGATTGCGAAGACCATTCACGGTAACTTTTGGCCGACATCATTTTCAAAGAAGTACGTCCCAATGACAGAACAAACTGGGCGAGCATGCACAGGTGCTTTCACATTTCCTACGGACACGGTTTGCTAAAATTTGCATGCAATTCTCCCGATTGTGGACATATTTGGTCGATTCTGCTGACAAAAAGTCATAAAGTGCACTAAATGCATTTGAACGCCCATTTTCGTGAAAGGCTTCAATGATCTGAACGCGCTGCTCAATTGTGTATTCTTTATGGTAAAATTGTCAAACACTGAAACAAAGAAATGTCAAATTAAGTTGGTTAACTTGACGTTAAGGTGTGACTCACAATAAATATCGTGCATTATGTTTAGACCACCCTATATTTGAATTTGCACTGAAAAAGACACATTTGACGTGGGTCTTTGTAAAACTTGATTAATTTATAATTTTTTATCCCTACACTTCACTAAGATACAAAATATCGGGACGGAGTGATGATGTTTGTAACACATTAATGGGAAGGCGAAAGATCCCATGTTTGTTATGCCGATCACATTCTGATTCTTTTGGGCAATTGCCGACTGGGCGGCTTTCGTTGAAGTCAAAATAAAAATCACATTAATGAACCAATTTTAACAAACTTGATGCATTTTTTAAGCTTGGGTCAAAGAAAAACACCATTAAAATTTTTCTATATCGGTCACTTTTCTCTATGCCCATACCTACTACTACAGAAGCCACATATTATATTCGCTTCTGGCTAAATTTCATAAAGGGTGTTTTTGTTAGAAGTGTGGTCTTGTCGTATTGGGAGTAATGAAAATCCACAAGCCATTGTTGAACGCCGTTACATCCTCAGAAAGTCACTGTTTAGTGTGCTCTAAGGGCAGAGCGAATCATTGGTCTGATGCCGGCCTTATTATTAGTCAATGCCCACAGAGAACAGATTTGTTGCCACAACCGAATCTTTTTCCAACCGAATGTTGGTGGTTGCACGTACTATGTATTTCATAGTTACAACCGAATGTTGATTGGGTACACACTTATTTTCAGTAGAGGGAACTGATACTTTCGGATGAAGAAAACAGGTTTCGGTTATCCTAACAAATGAAGATGATTTTTGGAACTGAACTTGTATTGGCTGTTGTATTAGATTGTTGGTTATAAGTATATCTTGAAAAAATTTAATATTTTATGCCTTGCAATGGGTCAACTGATCAATAAAAGAAATATGACTTTGGATAGATGTTCAAATAAGCATTGCAATGATGCCAATCTGAAAAGAATTAATAAATTGTATAAGAATTTATTGTCAAGCTTTGGGTGGCCGTAACTCGGGAAATATGGGTCGCCACAAAAAAATTGGTAATTGTATTGAATAAGATAGATAGATAGACCTATCTATGGCCAAAATTCTGATCAATTCTGAGTTATGTCGCTAATTTACAGTTAAGCCTTTTTTTATATTCTAGAAACTATTTTTTTTATTTATAGTTCGCTTATTTTTATGGCTGTATCGTTTGGGAGCATTAACCGTCTAACCCAAGAAACTTTGTCTGACCATTTTTTTGGTTTTTATACATTTTTTGGGGATTTCGAAATATTTTTTCGTCGTAAACAAAAAATTTGTTGTGTCTAGAACCAATAACATATTATAGGTTTTATATGTGTATGTTGCAATAACTAATATTATGTTGCAACAGCCAACTACACAGGATTTGGTCACTACAAAGAACAAATATGTTGTCACCACCAAATACTGGCACCAAAGTAACATATACATCACAATTGGTAAGTTGCCTTAACCACCAGTTTTCGCAACCAATCGTTAAACTGAACTTGGTTGGTATAACTGTGTTATTAGCTGTGAATACCGTGATATGGTTGTAGCGACCATCATATGATATCTCGAAACATGTTACCATCAATACAATGGAATGTTTGTAATTACAACAGAAAGTCGGTTCATCAAACCGAATGTTTGTAGTTCAGACCGGTTTCCAACTGATTTTTTCTCTGTGTGGGGGAACGCTATAAAACCATGATTATTGAATTTTTCGTGCCTACACATTGGAGGATGTTGATGTGGACGACGTTTGGTTCCAACAAGACGGCGCTAACGAAAGATTTAATTTATTGTAGGAAATTTTTGGTGAGCGTATTATCTCGAGTCGTAGACCTGTGGCGTGGCCTCCAAGATCGTGCAACTTGGACTATTTTTTGTGGGGTAATGTGAAGTCGCTTGTCTGCGAAAAAAGCGCGACACGATGGACACCTTGGAAGAGAAAATTTGGCACGTTATTGCTTACATACGCCTCAAATACTGCAAATAGTAGTCGAAAATTGGGCCTCTCGGCTGCAATGTATTTGAGCCTGCCGTGGCGGCCACTTGCCCGAAATCATTTTTGAAACGTATTTTTTAAATGCGCACCTGATCATTTCAGTGCAGCGTGCTTTTGGTTTAGGATTCGCTGTTCCCCCGCGTGGGTGTGTAAACAAACAAAATATGCGGTACTGGAGTGAAACAAACCTCAGAGAACTTCACCAGAGACCTCTGCATTCGGACCGCGTCACTGTGTGGTGCGCCATATCACGAGTAGGCATCATTGGCCCTTACTTTTTCCAGGATAACCGAAATCATTTTTAAAACGTATTTTTCAAATGCGCACTCGATCATTGCAGTGCAGCGTGCTTTTGGTTTACGATTCGCTGTTTCCCACGTGTGTGTGTAAACAAACAAAATATGCGGTACTGGAGTGAAACAAACCTCAGAGAACTTCACCAGAAACCTCTGCATTCGGACCGCGTCACTGTGTGGTGCGTCATATCACCTTAATTTTTCCAGGATAACCGACTTGCCGTAACTGTAAACTCCGAATGGTACTTGACTATGATACTGATTTTTTTTCAGCCGGTTCTAGAGGCAATGCAATTAGAGGATACATGGTTCCAACTGGTGCTGTGACATCGTCCTTAAAACATCGATGTTTTAAATCAAAGGCATCGATGTAGATAAAAAATCGGTAAAAAACATCGATGTTCAAAATTATTTTGTTTTTGCTGATATTCTCTTTTAAATATGTGTTATCAACGCATAAATCACCCTACTTGATGATATAAAGGCCAAAAAATACAAAAAGTTATTAATACAGGAGAGATTTTAATTTATACTGTTAAAAAAACAAATAAAATTTTTTTGAAGAAGTTACCCTATTCGATGGTATAAAGGCGAAAAAAATATAAAACTCGATTAATACAAGAGTTATTTTATTTATGTACCTTTGTTGCTAAAACAAAATTATATAAAAGATTATTGTTCAAGGTTCAAAACTTTGAGTTGACAGTTTGTAAAAATAGAATTATTTGGAGCTTATCTCCCGAGATAGAGCTTCTTCAGCTTGAAGCAATACTTCCAACACTCTCTCAGAGGTGACAAAATTGACCATAATTGATAAATATTTTATAGCCGTCTTCATCAACGCTGAGTTTTTAGGCACATATCCCTGTTGCCATGCCTCCAGGGGATTTTCATGTAGTCTAGACACAGGACTTTTTACATATGCAGCTAATTCTGTCGGCATTTGAGCAGTATCCATTTGATCTATAACCCTGGATCTCTTTTTGGCCTTCCAATTCTCTTGCACCAGTTTGTGATGCTCATCCCAAAAGTTGAAGACTGAAATAATGTACACATTTTTTATAATCGTTTGTCTCTGTTTTTCCTAATTTGGGAGCGAACCAAAAGAGACAGCAATACAAGATAGTAAAAATTTTACAGCACTGGTCATAATCACAGTAAGAGAGAAAAACATCGATACAATACATCGATGTCGGTAAAACATCGGCACTAAAACGTTGTTGTAAAATAAATCTATTGATGGCTCTCGATGTGGAGTCTCTAGCGAGTTGTATTTTCGTGGGCAATTGTGTGAAGAAAACTTGAAAAATAAGGTTTACAACAGTAGTTCTCATTTGTTTAGGGAGAGTCTGGCTTTATAGGGTTCGGTTTTACTTTCAACAGTTGCAGCAAGGCTTTCTGAAGAGGGTTGTCACGGACCCGAAATCATGATAAAAGTAGTGTGCAGCCACGAAAATCAATGTCACTTTGCCATTTTGTTAAAAACGTGTCTTCTATTTAATTATAGAAGCAAGAGGTCTTGAGCCGGTTTAATCCCTGTTCAATGTGTAAAAGCCACAGACCGAAATAAATCAAACGAGCTAAACATACGTTCATGAAAACTTTAGAAAACATATGCAGCAGTGTGTGTAGAGCGAAGGTCGACATTTGTCAGTTATATTATTTAAAACCATGTAATTTAAGTATTCCCTTACTGTTCAATACACTTAAAATATAAAATAAATTTGTCTAAGGTATTTTAATTTTTTTATTTCATTCCCAAATAAATAAATTCCCGAGCTCCACCCTGTCTTAAAGTTGTCATTTTTAGTAAGCCTAAAAAAATTGTTATTTTTATTAAGTTTTGTTTATTAAGCCAAAATTTCATCAAGATTAATGCGACAGAAAGTTTTCTCTCCAACAGAACTTATGCAAGTTACACCGATTTCCAACTGACTTGTACTCTGTGTTTAATTATAAAGGGTGTCCTAAGAAGAGCGCAATTTTTAAATTTTAAATAAAACACAGATATTTAGGAAAAAATCGTGAAACTTTATTATATCGTAAAGTAGACAGAATGAGGTTATGTATGGAACAATATATCGTGCAGATGGCCGCCGCGGCTTTGCTGGCATGCACGCGATCTTTTAATGAAATTTTCAATGACCGTTTTGCATGAATGCTGCGGTATTTCATTAATGCAGCGTCCAATTTCGTCTTTTAAGGCTTGAGTCGTCGTCGGCTTATTCGCGTAAACCATCGACTTCAAAAACCCCAAAGAAAAAAATCTAATGGTGGTCAATCGCACGATCTAGACGGCCAATTCTGATCTCCAAAACGCGAAATAACACGACCGGGAAATGACTGATGCAGCAATTGAATTGTTTCTCTGGCTGTATGACATGTGGCGCCGTCTTGTTGGAACCACATGCCCTCCACATTCATTTCTTCAATTCTAGGCAAGAAAAAACTGGTTATCATTTCACGATACCAAACACCATTGACTGTTTGCGCTTGACCTGCCTCATTTTCATAAAAAAAAAGGTCCAATGATTCCTCCAGCCCAAAAACCACACCACACAGTGACACGTTGAGGATGCATTTGCTTCTCGTGAATCACTCGAGGATTTTCCGCACCCCAAATGCGACAATTCTGCCTATTGACGAAGCCATCAAGATGAAAATGGACCTCGTCACTGAAGATGATTTTATCGGCAAAATCAGCATTTTCATGTTGTCTCTCCAATACCCAATTAACGAACTCCCTTCGCTGTCCATGGTCAGCTGGCTTCAGTTCCTGAGTCAATTGAATTTTGTATGCATGAAGATGCAAATCTTTCGTCAAAGTTCGCTGCAAAGTGGATTTGGAGACACCAATTTGCTGAGCTAGGTGTCGAATTGGGGTGGATGGAGTTTGAGCGACATCATCACGTACAGCTGCGACATTTTCGGTCGATCGACCTGGTCGATGGCGCGTTGTTGTCTTTACATCACTAACAGACCCAGTTTCGGCAAATTTATCCATTAATCTCTTTACAGTTGACTCTTTTGGAGCATTATTGTGACCCCAAATTGATCGAAATTTGCGAACTGTAGCCGCAAAACTTTCACCATTTTGGTAAAACAATTTCACAATGAGAATGCGTTGTTCATTCGTGTAGCGCTTTATTTTTACTAACCTCGTACCTTCTACTAACAAACAATAACAATTGTTCAAATGTCAAACAATGACACTTTGAATGTTGCCAGATTTAAAAATTGCGTTCTTCTTGGGACACCCTTTATATCGCATTGTCTCAAGGCGATTTAAATCCTTCAATATTAAGTACCCCAGCGTATCTCCGTTGGAGCATATTCCCCCTTGGACATGATGACAGGGGACTAAACACTGCATCGCAATTAAAATTGAAATATAATATTAGAAGAGCTTTCGTGGATGCATATGTATGCTTTCGTGGCAAATTGAATTTAACTGCTCAGTTACACCTTCTGATATAGGATTTAATTGCATACTTAAGTCATCAAACATCAAGATTTTCTTATGAGCATTTGCAGGTGTAGACATAAACTCAAACTGATACGTGGCGTTGTGATGTTACGAGATTTTAAGGCTTTCGCAAAAGAGGCGGCCATAAGTTACAAACTTGACAATCAAATATTTGAATACATGAATATTTTACACTGAAAGTGTAATAGAGGCAAATATATTTACGTACAACTGTACCAAAACACAGGGAAGGAATTCAGCCTTTTGGTATTATTTATGGCATTTGAAAAACACTGACGAAATATGAGAGCGATTTTAGGGAGACCATTGTGGAGCATAGATGGCCTTTTGTTTATAATAGGGAATCTCATGTGCCAAAAAATTTTGAAAGTTTTTCAAATTATTTCATGCTCTGCAAAATTAGTAATATTAACATAGTACATATTTTTTATTTATTTTTACAAGACCAACACTCAGCGGTTGCCGCAAGTCGATAAAAATTAATTTGATCTTTAGTGCATAGTGCGGTCAACCAACCAATTGATAACAAACCGGTGCAAATTCCTGGAAAGTCACGCATTCTTGGCGAACATTCTTACGTAAGGAAAAGGTCGACGAATGTCGGAAGAACACACACGATGAAAGTAGCGATAGAACAACGTCACAGAAGGAAGGCAATAAAGTTGGATACCCCACTGTCTCCTATCAGCAACATCCTTCCTACGCGGCCAAGTAGCAGCATGATTGATTTAAGAGCACCGTGCACATATGGGAGTTGTGTTCCATCTTCGGCCACATGTGAGTTGTTTAGATATCAAAGGGATCAGAAGGAGTGTTATATTTCTTCCCCCGCTTCAGAAAGCCTATACACTTGAGTGCTTCTTTCGACATTGAATACATGCCTCGCCCAACGAGTGTCACATAGAATGGTCATGCCCAGAACATCAAGAGTATCTAATTGTTCGCTAACCGTAACATCGATAGATAGTGACGACACTATGTTTTATGGACAGTGTCTTACGCGCATTAAAATCTG
The DNA here is from genome assembly GCA_963513945.1 of Hydrotaea diabolus. Taxonomy (NCBI): domain Eukaryota; kingdom Metazoa; phylum Arthropoda; class Insecta; order Diptera; family Muscidae; genus Hydrotaea; species Hydrotaea diabolus. The sequence goes on along the minus strand of OY740717.1, from coordinate 133,558,632 downwards.
CTCTATTCACTAGACCCCATTCGGCAATGACCAGTAAATCCCGGCCAAGTGCCTCATCCATAATTGTCTTCAATTTCTTGAAGACTCGGCCTACGATAGAATGGATAAAAATTACTGAAACTGCTGTCACCTGCAAAAAAGTAGATGAAATTCACCGTCTGACCCAAAAGATCGTCAATGCAAATAAGAAATAGTAAGAAAGGACAGAACGAGAACCCTTCTTTAACAACTCGTATAGTGCGATATCTACTAGGGCGGTTCGGAAACTTCTTAAGTGTTTTTGAAACTTCCATCTCTGCTATGAACACATGTTAAATTTTGTTTCGATCTGGCAACTCCATCATATAGAAACAGGCGTTCACTAAAGACGCATCCGCGATTTTTTTACAATGGAAAAATTAGAAATGCGTGGTGTCATTGAATATTAACATAAAAAAGGTTTATCGAGACAAGAAATTCATAATGATATGGTGAATGTGTTAGGTGAAAGTGCTCCTTCATATGCAACAGTAAAAAATTGGGTTGCTGTATTGAAACGTGGTGGTACAAGCATTGAAGATGAACCGCGTAGTGGACGTCCAAAAACAGCAACAACAACAGAAATTGTAGCCAAAGTGCATGATATGGTATTAAATGATCGACGAATAAAAGTGCGTGAAATAGCTAATATCATGGGCATCTTAAATGATCGAGTCCATTTAATTTTGCATGAAGAACTACAGAAGAAAAAGCTTTCTGCAAGATGGGTGCCGGACTTGTTAGCAGTCGACCAAAAACGCATAAGAATGAACATTTCTCAAGCTTGTTTGGATCGTTTTCAGCGAAATAAAATGGATTTTAAGCGTCGTTTCATAACTGTTGATGAGACATGGATCCACCACTATACTCCAGAGACAAAAGAACAATCCAAACAATGGACTGAAGCTGGAGGAAGTGCCCCAAAGAAGGCAAAACAATTCAATCGGCTTTTTTGGGACTTCAAATGTATTTTATTGATTGACTATCTGCAAAAGGGTAAAACAATAAATTCGGAGTACTATTGCAACCTCAGATCAATTAAATGTACAATTTCGAGAAAAACGTCCTGGCTTACAACACAAAAAAATATTTTTTCATCAAGACAACGCACCAGCGCACAAAAGTGTTTTAACAATGGCTAAAATCAACGAATTAAAGTACGAGTTGCTTGACCACCCACCTTATTCTCCTGATTTAGCTCCCAGTAACTTTTACCTGTTCCCAAATCGAAAAAAAATCCTTGCTGGCAAGCGTTTTACCTCAAATGAAGATGAAATTACAGTTGTAAACCACTATTTTGAAGACCTTGAAAAACACTATTTTATTCAAGGGATAGAATTGCTAGATAAGCGTTGGACTAAGTGTATTGAAGTTTCAGGAGATTATATTGAAAAATAAAAATATGTTTGAAAAACTAACTATTCTCTTCCATTGATAGGCTAAGAACTTTCCGAACCGCCCTCTTAAGAAAGCTCGATATAAATGGAGCAAAAGTATTACCGACTCCATTACTTGCGTTCCAGAATGGCGTTTTTCGAATTTCTCCGAAGACTTGAGGCAAACAATTTAGGTGTACCACTCAGAATTGACCGTCCTACGTTGCTCAAGCAGAACAGTCACCACATGACCTGTTTTTCCGAAGAGGCAGGCGACCATTTGCTTCGAAGTGCTTTTCCACGAACATCTTTTGGATTTGGCTCGTCTTCGAAGACCCACGCGGTCGATTGCTCTTTTGTTTTTGGCTCATACGCATAGATCCATGATTCGTCACCTGTGGCGATCTTATGAACGTCTTTTGAAGCAGAATTTTTCAAAATTTCTTTGCCCCAATCGACACGAGCTTTTTTTTAGCCAGGTGTTCATGCAATATCAAATGTATACTAGTGGAAGAAATGCCCAAGGATGCCTCTATCTCACGATATGTCACATGAAGATCTCGCATTATCAGTTCACGCATCAATGTTCTCTGGCACAACGGCCGTTTTTGGACGACCTTCACGGCATTTCTTTTTGAGCGAATTCATTAAACCAGTTTTTCACAGTGCTATAGGATAGTGCTTCATCGCCATAAAAAGATTTAAGTTCATCGAAGCACTCTTGTCGTAATAAACCACGTCGAAAGTTGTGAAAAATTATCGCACGAAAATGTTCACGACTTGATTTCATTTCTTTGCCAAATTGATTTTTTCAAATCACTGTGAACAACACAAATGGTGATCATACGTCAAAACGTTCTGAGTACGTTTATGCTTAAAAATTTCAAACTTTCCAATGGAAATGTCATATGGCGCCAGGCAACACTTTGTGTTGCCTTAGTGTAGCAACCCTCGTATCCCATTAGTTAAGGCCTATTTGCATTTCAGCCAAATCGTCTAATTATGTGATATCTAGATTAGTAAGGTAATTTCATTATTTAGAATTACTTATATAAAAGAAAAAGTGGGTTGGCTATATTACTACTACCGGAAGAGAAGACTTTAACTCACGAAATGTAAATAATCTTTATGGAAATTCGGTTCAAAATACCATACGATCATGTAAAGCATTACTTTTTGGTAACGACAAAAACTACGCAGTTACATTAAAGGCACCCTGTCCCGATTTTAAGTTAAGGAAATTATTGTGGTAACTGTAAGATAAAGAGTTCGAATTTTTGGTGGTGACCGACAGAGAACAGATTCGTTGTCACAACCGATTTTTTTTTGCCAACCGAATGATTGAGGTTCCATGCACTTCGTGTATTCCATCAGTACAACCGAATGTTAGTTGCAATGTTCAATTATTGTCAAGAAGTATCGGTAGAAAAATCGAAGTCACCGAACCTACAGAAAAAGTTTTTGGATCTTAAATCCACATGCCGCTCTTATTTAACAGAAAAAATTTAAATTTTTATCATAGGCAAAAAAATTGTTTAATTATATACTTAAAGTTCTCTAAGACATAGGGAGGACCATGTCGAGGAAAAAAAGGAACAGATGGCGGAAGATTTTTACTACTTATAAATAAATTAAATTAAACGATTTGCTAATAATAATAATAGGATTATTTTCGGTTTTTGTTAAGATGAAAGTTTAGGTTACATCGCCATTATTCGGTTACAACAACAAACTAATGGCAAAACGTAATTTGATTGCCACAACCACTAGTTATGGCAACTTATTACATTTTATGGGCTTCATTGGTACGACCTATCAATTTGTTGATTGCAACCGAAGTGTTTTTTTTCAACGGAATATTTGTGGTTCCAACCGGTTTCCGACTAGATTTTTCTCTGTGTGCAACATAAAATATAATTTAGTTTTAACTTGACATGGGTATTTGCTGTTCATTCACCCAAAAAAACATTCTCTTGTACTGATAGAATAATTAAAGTAAATGCAACCGCTAAAATTATGTTTACATTAAAACTGTGTTCTTATCGATGACATTTTTATGATTTTCTGAGGCCTCCACGTCGACCCTAGTTCACTGCTAAATCGCCACCTTGCGCGTACAGCCACACATCCAAGTTTATCCTTTACCAAGGTGTTGACATTTTGATATAACGCCACTTAATTTACTTTGCTTGCGAATATTTGCACAAGGATACAATTAAATACACACACAATCCAACACATAAATATGTTTATGTGCGTTTGAAGCAGTGTTGCCAACACGAAGCATAAATAGTCTTTCCATGGAATTTTGATGTTCATAGATGTTCTTACCCAGATTTAAACTTAGATTTACGTTAAGAATGTCGTGCACACTAACCAGCACCCCGGCTTTCCTTAGATCTAAAATTACATTACAACTGGTAAACTTGTAAGTTCTTTGCTGGATCTTTTATACTCTTAACTAGTGTCCAAAACGGAAAACCGACGTTCTGGTTTTTATGTACAAGCCCGATAGTCGGTTTTTCAAAAATAAAGGCTGTTGACTCTTTTAAAAATCGGTTAAAATTTAGATATAGCTTATACACATATGTTCAACCGATTTTATGTCTTCAACTCTACAGCCACAGAGTGCATCCAGAATTGATAAAAATGAGTACTGTTCATAACGATCGACCAGTAATCAGCACAGATAAATATCGGTCCACGATGTGATATAGCCGCAGTTCATAGATCTTTCCCGATATAACATATAACCGCTCGAGAACAAACATCCATTTTAATTCCGATTTCAGTCAAATTCGGTATGGAATATTTTGATTGACAAACAACTAATTTTGTACCAAATTTCATCAATTGACAAACAGCTAATTTTATACCGATTTATCTCATATTGGATTATTTTTTGATATAGCGTGTAAATTATCTGGGGCGCAAAAAAAAGGTTTCCCATTTACATGGACATATGGCTTTTTAATTACTATAAAATTAGTATATATGTATAAAGTTATAATAAAATTGTTTTTGCAATTTGCCAATATTTGGGTGACGGTCACTATGACCAAAAGTCTAATCAAAAACAAAAGTTTAAATATGATCTTATTTTTAAAATCTGGGTAAATTTAGAGCTGTTCCAAGGCACAATTACTTTACTAATATTTCTGATTCGAAAATAAATTTCCATTTTTACTTTAATAAAAAAGCTGATGGCGGGTTTTCTAAAACCCCCTTTTTACACTGACGTTACTGTGAGAAATGGTGGTGCTGTGACCCATAGAAGAGTAGAGCCTTAGATAGTCCTCGACCCATAAACAAGAGGGAAGTTATGACCCATAACTGTCATGCTTCGAATTGGCAACGGCGGAATCAATCCAATGGGGCGCTGGCCGTCGCATTGTTACGGCCCCAGTGTGATGGCACAACGTGGTTCAGGCTGTCGTGGCGAAAATCACGTTAAACTCGGCGACTCTGTCCCTTTGGCCGTTTCGCCCATTTATAATCCCAAGCAGCTATTGACTGCAAAGAAACTTCGTAAAACATGACCGTGATGCAATGATTAAATCTGTACTCTTAGCTGAGACGCACATAATACTTCAAAAAAGAGGTATACTTTTGACTAACACTGGCTAGCTTTCGGTACTCCCATTAAAGCAAATCTTTGGCTGAGATTAGGGACGGAGGCATGGACCAAAAGAGCCTAAAAACGGAATATTTTATGCACTAAAGTAGCGTAAGGACGGTGGAGGTTATGTAAGGATCTGTCAGGCCGATCATAACGACGTTTTTACTTGTTAAGTCTTAGCTCCATTTCCATGAAACGCGCCTCTGCAGTTTCGATAAGTTTAAAAGGAAATTGTTTTACAAATCGATTCAGATTTAAAAAAAGCTCTCACTAATATGTGCAACCGATTTTATGTCTTTAGTTCTAGAAGCCACTTATTAGTATTAGTTATTAAGATTTTTTGGGCCAAGAATGAAGGTTTTTAAAGTGGAATAAAATCGGTTTGGATTTTAATTTAGTACCCACATATATGTTCATTCGATTTTTGTGTTTGTAGCTCTAGGAGACACATCTTACATCCAATCTTGATGGAATTAAGAACGAGTAAAAATTAAGAAAATCATTTTAGCTCTACAAGCCACATATTACTTCCAATCTTGTTAAAATTTGGCACAAGTTTGTTTGTAAGGCCAAGGAAAGACGTTATTAACGTTGAAGAAATTCGGTTCAGATTGAGAAAAAGCTCCCATACATATACCTATATGTTCATCCGATTTTATATATTCAGCTTTAGAAGCAACATATTAATTCTAATCTTGATAAAAGTTGGCACACGCTAGTTTTTTGGATCAAGGAAGAATGTTATTGCAATTGAAAAAACTCGTTTCAGATTTAGATATATTTCCCATATGGAATGGTTGGGATAACTATATTCGAAGAGCATCATACTATTGTTGGGTATATGGCTGTGGTGCAACAATATTATAATCATCACAATAATAGTATGGTTCACACACAACCATACTATGATACCCACAACAATATTATGATCCTCGCAACAATAGAATTATTCACACACAACCATGCTAAGATCCCCACAACCATATTATTATTTACACTCAACCATACTATGATCCCCACAACCATATTATGATCGTCATAACCATAAAATGTTTAACATAAAAACATAGTATGACTCACACACAACTATACTAGGACACAACCAATTTTTTGTAAGGATTATGTCAAGTTGATTCAACAATAGAGATTTTTATTAAGTAAATTATGTTAAAATACATTAATAATAGGAGAGATATATTTTAAATAATTTGAAAGAATTTAATTTACACATAAAAAGTACTATTATTGCGTAAGATTCGTAACAATAACATTGTCAAATTAAGAAAAATTACGATTTTGTCGGTATGATTGCCGTAACCATGTTATTGTTAACATAAAACCCAAAAGTAATAATAGTTCTGTCGCAGCAACCATATTAATATTGTTGATACAACCATATTTTTATTTTTAAATTTGGCAACAATACTATTGTTACATTTCAGTGAAAAAGAAATTCAAAAAACAACACTATGGTTGCGACGACCATATTTTTATTGCAGAGAACATACTATTGTTGCCGTGACCAAATAGAAACCATATCTTTTTCTCTGCGTGCAGTCAACCAAGTTTACCGACAATGTCTGATATCAGACTATTCTGAACTATATTCGAACTTTATCGAGAATTCTTACCGAAATCGTTACGAATCCTGTTCGTTTGTCTCAGGACTTTTTATTTATTATGTTCCGAAATATCTGACGAATTCGGCCCGAATTCTGTTCGACTTGCCTGTGGGATTTTTTATTCATTTTTTGTTTAGACTTCTCTTAACGAACTCGCAACGAATTTTGAACTATTTTTCTGATGTAGTCTACTCGTTTGAAATTTTTTGTTATTTGTTTCACATTTTACAGTTATTGTTCTTGTGTTCAGACATATCGGAACTAATTCTGAACGAATTCCTTACTGTTTGGCTGAGGTATTTTTGTATTTCAAATTCTTGACTTTTGTTTGTTTCCATTCAGAATTTACCAAGACATTAGCCTAGAATTCGGTCAGAATTCGATCCGAGAAAGCGGAATTTCCTTTTGAATTTCCCAGGACTACAGTTCAAAATTCTGTAAGAAATCAGTTCCAAATGTTGGCAAAATCATCAGAATTCCCTCAGTGAAGTAGTTCAGAATTCGTGTCAACACTCATACGAGGGCGTATGAATATTTATTATCAAAAAGGGTTTTATAGTGTTTCAAAGTATTCTTCGGCATAACTTGTACACTTTTTCATGCGCTCACACCAATTGTCGAAGCACTTTTTTCTCTCCGATTGAGACACCTCAGAAACATAGTTTTTAAACGCTTCAACAGCATCTTGTGGCGACGAAAATCTTAAAACTCGTATTTTTTTCTTGATGTGCGGGAATACAAAAAAAGCCGTTGGGTGCCAAGTCAGGGCTGTACGGCGGATGACCCATCAATTCGACGTTTTGGCCGGTCAAAAAGGAGCTAGTTTGAGCCGACGGTAAGAGCCCGCATTGTCATGGTGCACTATGATTCGTCTTTTCTTGTTCGGTTTTCGAATTTCTCTGAAGACTTCAGGCAAACAAATTGTGGTGTATCACTCAGATTGACCGTCCTACGTTTCTAAACCGGACAGTAGCCACATGACCAGTTTTGCCGAAGAAACAGGCGACCATTTGCTTCGAAGTGCTTCTTCCACGAACAACTTTCGTTGGATTTGGCCCGTCATCAAAGATCCACACGGTCGATTGCTTTTTTGTTTCGGGCTCATATGCATAGATCCATGATTCATCACCTGTGATGATTTTATAAACGTCTTTCGAAGCACCGCCATCGTATTTTTTCAAAATTTATTTGCACCAATCGACACGAGCCTTTTTTTGAGCGATTGTCAAATTGTGCGGGATCCAACGAGAACAAACCTTTTGTACGGCCAGGTGTTATAGCAATATCGAATGTATCCTGGTGGAAGAAATGCCCATGGATGCCTCTATCTCACGGTATGCCACATGACGATCTTGCATTATCAGTTCACGCACGCCATCAATGTTCTCTGGCACAACGGCCGTTTTTGGACGACCTTGAGCGAGCGTCGGCCACGATTGAATTTATTAAACCAGTTTTTCACAGTGCTATAGGATGGTGCTTCATCGTCAAACAAAAATTTAAGTTCATCGATGCACTCTTGCCGTGGTAATCCACGTCGAAAGTTGTAAAAAATGATCGCACCAAAATGTTCACGAGTTAATTCCATTTTTTTGCCAAATTGATTTTCTTAAGTGACTGTATACAACACAAATGATGGTCGTACGTTAAAACGTTCTGAGTAAGTTTATGCTAAAAAAAATGTCAAACTTTTTAATGGAAATGTCAGATGGCGCCAGGCAATACTTAGGTCAGAAATATATATAGCAACCCTCGTATGTTTGTCGTTACGAACTCGGTAAGAATTCTGAGATCGGAACATTTTGCCGATTCTCGTAAAAAAATCTGACCGAGTTCAGAAAGTTCGGTTAGCTGGAAATATGTTCATCCGATTTTTTTTATTTAGCTTTAGGATTTGCATCCGATTTTATGTTTTGGGAGCCACATATTGAATCCAATCTTGAAGAAATTTGGCACATGTAAGCTGCTTGTACCAAGGACGGACAATGTTGAAATTGGAGAAAATCAGTTCATATTTATATAAGTATATAGCTCCCACATATACTTATATGTTCTATCGATTTCACAAAAAACAATGACATTTTCTCGCAAATTCAAATACGACAGGAGTTTTAAAATCTAACTAAACTTAGAGCCTGTCCAAGGGGGTCCAAACCCCTATTTTCAGTTTGCCTTTTTGAACATCCTGAAGGGCAGGGTATATTAAAGTCGACCACGCCCAACTTTATTTTTTTCACTAGTATTCATTTGAGCATATTAATGATACACAAACACATAAGAAGTAAATACAAAAGCAGGCGGAGAATATATATCCAAGCAGAGTTAACAGATGAGTGTGGCAACGAACTTCTGTTTCCTCTTTCATTAAAGTTTATTTAAATATTGGATCATTTTTTGGAATATTGAGTCTCCGAATAATAACTGGTACGAATTTAGTACTATCGATTTTCTGAAGACCACATTTCTTACCTCCAAGGCTCTTTAGAGGATCCCATTTGATATGGTCTTTCTCTTATGATTGGCAACAGTGACTTCTAAACAAACACACACATCCATGGTTGTACTGGTACACGGTACTAACTGTGTACACAATAATTTTATAATGAGACTCACACGTAACACTCAAATAAACCTAAAATACACGCAAACACACTCGCCTCAAACTTACCGAGGAGTTCTTACCTAAGAGGCTCATTTCCGATTCATGAATTCCTTAACCGCTGCCTTCTGTGTGTGTGTGTGCGTATGATTTGGCAGTTGCAAAATGTTTGCAGATGAATGATTGCTGTTAATTAAATTCATTTACATGAAATAATATTTGAGTGATTATGTCAGCAATTATGGCCGTAATTTCCGTTCTGCCACAACTGGCAATAGTTGGTAATACCCGATGAGCCATTCTATGGTTGCCTTGTTTTTGCATACAGATTTTTAGTTTTTGTTCTTCGGCAAACAATTTGCAAATAAATATTTGGTATTTCCAAACTGAATCATAAATCATGCTCGCAAAACAAATCATTATCCTTTTTTCGACAACTCCACCCTTAAAAAGTCCATTCCCTTCGACCGATTTGCGGGTGTTAACTTAATTTATCATAAATTATATGATTTCATTTGTAGCCAAAAACAGCCGTATGCTGCAAATAGATGGCTTACTAGATGGAAGGAAGCAGCTCATAAAAAATAGACAACATTCAATAAATCACTTAAAGGTAACAAATAAATATAAGGTAACATATACAGAACTTAGTTGTGTCATCAATCACTGGGACCCAACCCAGTGAAACAATTGGGGTGAGCTGTGGATTAGGTAAGGCATTTGGGAAATTGTGCTTGGTCATAAACAATTTTCGACTATTGAAATGTTATTATCTCATATCATACCAAGAAAACTATGGCAGGAATACAAAATATTTTCAAAAGTAAAGCTTTATCATCACCGCTTCTCTTTATTCTCATGGCAATAGGTGGATCGAGGTGTTACGTATTAGTTTAAGTTTTCATGCTAGTAATTTCCGGATGAATATCAGCTGGGCCACAATTGATGGTTGGTCAATCAATAAGGGAACAGCAGTTTAATCCAAATTGATATTCCGTTTCTAAATATTCGAATTCATAAGATTATCGCCACACAGTGCAACAACTTTACAAAATATAAGTAGTGTAACTCATTATACCTTGCAACACTCTGTGGAACCAAAAATATTTGAGCTAAGCCTTTACGTGTACCAATCGACTCCGAATCACTGGCTGATTCTATTTAACGATGTCTGCGTGTCTATAGCATGTAATCAAACACAAAATTTGGTAGAATTTAGTTTTTGCACCTAGGAAGGGTGCTACTGAAATTGAAGAAAATCGGTGCAGATTTAAATAAAGTTATGTCTTTAGCTCTAGAAGCCGCACCTGACATCCAAGCTTAATAAAACTTACGACGATTTATGATGAAACAAGAACGCTCTAATTTAAATGAAAGAAAATCGGTTCAGATTTAATTATAGCTCCGGCACATAAATGTGACAGCGAGAAAGGGACCTAAGGGTAAAAAAATCAATTTTCATTTTTTTTTGATGTGGACAACATCTAAGTATCGAATGAGACCGATCCCATGCCCTTAAAAGAGTTCCCTCCCAGAGATATGCGCGTTTTATGAAAGTGAAGTCGACGATTCTAAGCGCAAATAGAAATGGACCTAATCTTTAAAATGGCTCTCCTGAACAAAACTTTTCATCAACTTTTCATTTTTTTTGATGTGGACAACATCTGAGCATCGAATGAGACCGATCCCATGCCCCAAAAGTTTTCCCTCCCAGAGATATGCGCGTTTTATGAAAGTGAAGTCGACGATTCTAACGCAAATAGAAAGGGACCTAATCTTAAAAATGGCTCCTGAACAAAACTGGTTTTCAACCTTAGGTCCCTTTCTATTTTGCACGTCACATATGTTGATTTGATTTTATGTCTTTAGCTCTATAGCCACACAGTACGTCGAATCTTGATGAAATCTGGCACACGTTAGTTTTTCAGACCAAGAAAGGACGCAAATAAAATCGAAGAACATCGGTTCAGAAATAGATATATAGCTTCCACACTTATATTTTATGTCCTAAGCTCTTTAAGCCACAAATTACTTAAAAAAATTGGAGAAAATCGGTTCAGATTTTGATAAAGCTCCAACATATATGTATGCCCCTCCGATTTTCCTGTTCTGAGTTTAAGAAATCTTAAATTTCCAATCTTAATGAAATTTGGTACACGTAAGTTGTTTCGACTAAAGAAGACATTGTTTAAATTGGAAAAAAAAATAGTTCAGATTTAGATATAGCAACCAATAAATGGTCATCCGATTTTTCGTTTTAAAGCTTCAGAAGCCACATCTTACATTCAAACTTGATCAAATTAAAACGAGTGGTCCAAGGACCACTGACATTGAGGAAAATTGGCTGAGATTTGGATGTTGCTTCAAAATATATGTTCCTCCGATTTTTCCAATTTTGATGAAACACATTAGTTTTTTCGACAAAAGAAGACATTGTTAAAATTGAGGAAAATTGGTTCAGATTTAGATAAAGCTTCCAATATATGCTCACCTGATTGTCTGTTTTAAGCTCTAGAAGCCACATAATAATATCTATCTGATGAAGTTTGTTACAAGTAAGTTCCTCGTGCATAGGACAGGATTTTTTGATTTTTTTGAAGATCACTTACATATATTGAACCGATTTTTCCAAATAAGTACTTACAATGAAATTTTTTCAAAAATATAAATATGACATTAGTTTTAAAATCTGAGGCCAAAAACCAATTTTCAGTTGGCTTTTCTGAACATCCAGAAGTCATAGTATAGCCGGTCACGCCAAACTTTAGCTTTCTATGATTCGGATAATTCGAACATTGCCCATTATTATCAGCTTGTCTTGTTAAAGGTAACCAACAGTAACAAATTGAGAAGAGGCCAATTTTTGTTAAATATGGCTCGTGAAATGGTGCTAGATCACATGAAAACACGTGCATATAATTAAAGATTACCACTAGAATTGCGCATGACCATCAGTCGACATCTGGGAAAAGATTTTCCTCCTCCACCTACAAAAATTCAGTCTGCGTCAGGCAGTGGAAGAAAACTTTGTCTTATATGTCCAACTAAATTACAAAGAAAAACAAATTACAACTGCTGTTCTGGTTTAAAACCTGTTTGATTGCAGTGTTCCAATCCTCTCTGCGAAAACTGCCAAGAAAAATGTAATTTTTAAGACTTAATTTTTAAAACTGGTCATGTACTGATCTAACCGTACGATATAGCTAAAAATCAAACCAAAACTTATAAGTAAGGAAGTTCCTAAATATTTGTAAGATATATTGTTTTTTTTGTCTTAAGAGAAGAGGATTTTTTTTGTTATTATAGACTAAATGAAATAAACCATAACTTGAAAAAACGTCTTTTATATGAAATTTTGAACCTATGTTAGATTGAACCTATGGAAAATCGGTTTAAAAATGAGGTCTGCCAGACCCCATCTCAGTCACATTGTTACAATTAGCGCACGTCAGTTGCAGAGGGCTAAAACATCTAATCATGAAAATTCGGTAAAATGAAGGAATATTTACTACTTTTTATATTATTTCATATGGTATACTGTTGCAAAATAAAAGCTTCCTTTTGGGATTTTACTGTAATCACCTAATTTCTTAATTTCTAGAAGAAATCATTCACCGCCCTAAAAATTACGAATTTTTGTTGCATAGTGTAATGTCTTACAACAGCGAACTAAACGGGGTTTAATTACTACAAAGAATTTATGTGTTGTAACCACCAATTATTAGTACCATTGTAATAAGTAATTCAAAATTGGTTAGTTGTCATGGCAAATAATAGTCTTACTTCGTTCGGTTGATATAACCAAATTATTACCTGTAAGTATCGTAATATTATTGTAGCTACCATCTTATGGAAAGTCGAACCATGTAACCATAAATTCCATGAAATTATGGTAATTGCAACAGAAAGTTTGTTTATCCAACTGAATATATGTAGTTCGCACCGCTTTCCAACTAATTCTTTCTCTGTGTTTACACTGATCTTAGAGTGGTACGGGGTTATAAGGATTTTGTGCGGATGTTTGTAAAACCCAGAAAAAATGTGACAGACCCAGTTAAAAAAAAACGATCGAAAAAATTTACAATCTCACTGTTTTGAGAAGATCCCCGTTAGTTTTTTTTGGTATGTTGAGGGAGTTATGCAAACTTACGATGGCTGCTATATTAATTCTGGCCTAAAAATGAAAATTCGGATATTTATCATCAAAAATGGTTTTATTGTTTTTCAAAGTATTCTCCAGCATGATTTATACACTTTTGCATGCGCTCAAACTAATTGTCGAAGCACTTTTTCCACTCCGGTTGAGACACCTCCAAAACATGGTTTTTGAACGCTTTAACAACGTCTTTGACCACTAATTTTTTTCTTGATGTGCGACGTTTTGGCCGGTCCAAAAGGCGCTGGTTTAAGCCGATATGTGACAGCTCGCATTGTCATGGTGCACAATGATTCGCCTTCTCTTGTTCGGTTTTCTAATTTCTCCAGACTTCAGGCAAACAAATTGTGATGTACCACTCAGAATTGACCGTCCTACGTTGCTTAAGAGGAACAGCCCGCACATGAACAGTTTTGCCGAAGAAACAGGTGACCATTTGCTTCGAAGTGCTTCTTCCACGAACAACTTTCGTTGGATTTGGCTTGAAGACCCACACGGTCGATTGCTGTTTTGTTTTGGGCTCATACGCATAGATCCATAGTTCGTCACCTGTGACGATCTTACTTATATAAAAGTTTTTTTAAGCACCACGATCGTATATTTTTAAAATTTCTTTGCACCAATTGATACGAGCCTTCGAAGTGCTTCTTTTGCAACCAACTTTCGTTGGATTTGGCTTGTCTTTGAAGACCCACACGGTTGATTGCTGTTTTGTTTCGTGCTCATACGCATAGATCCATAGTTCGTCAGCTGTGACGATCTTACTTATATAAACGTCTTCTAAAGCACCGCGATCGTACTTTTTCAAAATTTCTTTGCACCAATTGACACGAGCCTTTTTTTGAGCCAACTTGTGCGAGATCCAACGAGAACAAACCTTTTTTACGGCCAGGTGTTCATGCAATATAGAATTTATGCTGGTGGAAGAAATGCCCAAGGATGCCTCTATCTCACAGTATGTCACTTGGCGATCTTGCATTATCAGTTCACGCACGGCATCAATGTTCTCTGACACAACGGCCGTTTTTGGGCGACCTTCGTCTTTGAGCGAGCGTCGGCCACGATTGAATTCATTAAACCAGTTTTACACAGTGCTATAAGATGGTGCTTCATCGCCAGACAAAGATTTAAGTTCATCGATGCACTCTTGTCGTAATCAACGTCGAAAGTTGTGAAAAATGATCGCACGAAAATGTTCACGAGTTAATTCCATTTTTTTTGCCAAATTGATTTTTTCAAGTGACTGTAAACAACATAAATGATGGTCGTACGTCAAAACGTTCTGAGAAGGTTTATGCTAAACTCAAACTTTCCAATGGAAATGTCAGATGCCGAGGCCACAAATATATTGCCGAGGCCACAAATATACATAGCAACCCTCTATACGAGGGCGGTTCGGAAAGTTCTTAGCCTATCAATGAAAGAGAATAGTTAGTTTTTCAAAAAATTTTTCATTTTTCAATAGAATCTCCTGAAACTTTAATACACTTAGTCCAACGCTTATCTAGCAATTCTATCCCTTGATTAAAATAGTTTTCCTCCAGGTCTTCAAAATAGTGGTTTACAACTGTAATTGCATCTTCATTTGAGGTAAAAAGCTTGCCAGCAGGGATTTTTTTTAGATTTGGGAACAGGTAAAAGTCACTGGGAGCTAAATCAGGAGAATAAGGTGGGTGGTCAAGCAACTCGTACTTTAATTCGTTGATTTTAGCCATTGTTAAAACACTCTTGTGCGCTGGTGCGTTGTCTTGATGAAAAATTATTTTTTTGTTTTGTAAGCCAGGACGTTTTTCTCGAATTTGTACATTTAATTGATCTAAAAGGTTGCAATAGTACTCTGAATTTATTGTTTTACCCTTTTGCAGAAAGGCAATCAATAAAATACCTTTGAAGTCCCAAAAAACCGTTGCCATAACCTTACCAGCCGATTGAATTGTTCTTGTCTTCTTTGGGGCACTTCCTCCAGCCTCAGTCCATTGTTTGGCATGTTCTTATGTCTCTGGAGTATAGTGGTGAATCCATGTCTCATCAACAGTTATGAAACGACGCTTAGAATCCATTTTATTTCGCTGAAAACGATCCAAACAAGCTTGAGAAATGTTCATTCTTATGCGTTTTTGTCGACTGTTAACAAGTGCGGCACCCATCTTGCAGAAAGCTTTTTCAACTGTAGTTCTTCATGCAAAATTAAATGGACTCGATCATTTGAGATGCCCAAGATATTAGCTATTTCACGCACTTTTATTCGTCGATCATTTGACTCCATATCATGCACTTTGGCTACAATTTCTGTTGTTGTTGCTGTGGTTCATCTTTAATGCTTGTACGACCACATATGAAGGAGCACCTTCACTTAACACATTCACCATATCATTATGAATTTCTTGTCCCGATAAACCTTTCGTATGTAAATATTTAATGACACCACGCATTTCTAATTTTTCCATTGTAAAAAAATCGCGAATGCGTCTTTTGTGAACACCTGTTTCTATATGAAAGAGTTGCCAGATCGAAACAAAATTTAACATGTGTTCATAGCAGAGATGGAAGTTTCCAAAACACTTAACTTTTTTCTGTTTATACCGTGCTTTTTGTGCTAGGCTAAGAAGTTTCCGAACCGCCCTCGTATATATGATAAATGTTCGTAAGCAATATATTTTCTAACAGAATTTTTGTTGTTAGAACCGATTTCCAACAGATTTTTTCCCTGCTTGTATTTGTAATTCGCTTTGACTAAAAACCCAAAGCCTTAAAAAACGACTCTTGTTGTTTAAATTTTACTTGCAACTTTTGCTTTTAAATCAATCTTCTTTTGTTTTTTGTTACTAAATGTGATAATACTTGTATGTTGCTTTGCACAATTTACAGCTGGGCCATAAATGTTGATTGGGTTAACATCGATTAACCTTCACATTGCAAACTGGGCATGTGTAGATACGAGTATAAACGTAAGCCCATATATTATTGTTAGTGCTTCATAGAAAATACTCGTAATCTAAAAATGTTGCATATATTTGTAGACATTTTGGTTGAAATCAATATAGAATATGCAAATTTCTTTTTGTCGAATCGTTCTATTTTTTTGCTCATATTTTATTCAATTTTAATCTGGTGAGTGTTTTTAAGCGTCTGTGCTTTTCAATGAATTTAAAATGAGCTGATGGCCTACAATTTGTTGAAATAATATTGTCCTAATTAAAAATAGCAATTTATATAATTAAATTTAAAAGTTAATTATGGATAAATATTGTGTCACACACGGATGCCTCGCATGTATTAACGACTAAACTCATTCTGTGAGTATTTTTTTTTTAAATTACGCATCCGCCCATATACGAGTATGTGGAACAGAGGCGGCTATGCTGCTAATGACAGCACATTATTATATTTTGCAGAAGCTAAGTATGATGTATTTTTTAAATGACGCAATGATGCTAGTGTTAATGTGTTCTGTGAAAAAAATACCTTCTTGCTAAGTGGCTGTCATATGTCGATATTCGGAAAAGGCTTGTTTGTATGGGACATCTGGGTCTTCGAGAGTACGATATAAAACTGGGGAGTAGACAAATTGTATTGACGGGGTTGTGACGGAGGCGGGTCTTCCAAATGGGGCAGTTAGCTGTACACACAGAGAACAGATTCGTTGCTACAACTGACTTGTTTGCCTTCACCTCGATTGTACCATCAGTACAACCGAATGTTAGTTGTTTCTCTGTAACGATAAGTAACTGTAACTGAAGTATCGGTAGAAAAGAACAAGAATCGAAACCTACAGTAAATAATTTTACGCTCTAAAAGTTCACATGCCGCAGTTGTTTAACGAAAAAATTTAGAATTTTCACTAGATGCAACTAAACTATTTCCTTTAAGTGCATATCAATAAATCCGTGACTTTTTTAACTTCCCTCGTAGTTATTTGAAATGCACTAATGCTCCTATCAAGTACTACCTGTTAATAGACTACTGTATGATTTTGACTTATAACCAAAATTTATAACCCCGTGGAGAGTCGATTCGACGCCGTTGGCAGCAACTCGAGATCTTAAATTGAAATCGTACATAATACACCTTGTGCAAGAACTGAAGCCGCCCGACGGTCCCAAGCGACATCGCTTCGCTCTATGGGCTCTTGAAAAGTTCCAAGAAGATCCGACGTTTTCAAGCCAATTTTTGTTCAGCGATGAGGCTCATTTCTGGCTCAATGGGTATGTAAACAAGCGAAATTGCCGCATTTGGGACAAAGAGAAATCAGAAGAGGTTCAAGAGCCGCCACTTCATCCAGAAAAAAAACGGTTTGGTGTGGTTTGTGGGCCGGTGGGATCATCGGTCCATATTTCTTCAAAAATGACGCCGGTTAGAACGTAACCGTCAATGGCGACCGTTATCGTGTCATGGTAACCGACTTTTTGATGCCTAAAATTGAAGCTCGTGATCTTGGTGACATTTGGTTTCAGCAAGACGGCGCCACTTCGCACACATCGCATTAATCAATGGATTTATTGAGAGAACACTTCGGTGAGCCGATAATTTCACGTTTTGGGCCGGTCGATTGGCCACCAACGTCGTGTGATATCACACCGTTAGACTCTTTCCTGTGGGGATATGTAAAGTCTAAGGTTTATGCGGACAAACCCGCTTCGATTCAGGCCTTGGAGCAAAACATCCCGCGTGTCATAAGTCATCGAAAATTGGATTCTGTGGATGGACCATTTGAGACGTTGCCGTGGCCAACATTTGATAGACATAATCTTCAAAAAATAAATGACAAAGAATGTTCTTTTAAATGATAATAAACATGCCCCATTCAATTTTAATTTTCTGTGTTTTTTTCTTTAAAAAATTAGGGAACATCGAAATGGATTACGCTTTAGTATGTCGAAAAAATGCAAGATATGGTGTTGGCCGATCGAAGCGTAAAACTGCGTGAGATTGTTGATGCCATACGCATTTTATATGGCAGTGTGGTTTCGATTTTATATGAGCAGTTGGGCTTAAGAAAGTTGTCTGCAAGATGCCTGTCGCGTTTGCTCTCAATTGACCATTAACGTTATCGTGTGGCAACTTCAAAGGATTGTTTGCAGTTGTTTAACCGCAATTCCAATGAGTTTTTAGGCCTTTTGTAACTGTGAATAAAACATGGATCCATTAAAACACTCCCGAGACCAAGCAGCAGTCTAATCAGTGGGTTTCGCCGGACGAACCGGGTTCGAAGAAGATAGATGACTTTGTCAGCCAATAAGGTGATGGCAACATCGATTGCCTTTAAAGGGA
This sequence comes from Hydrotaea diabolus, assembly GCA_963513945.1. NCBI lineage: Eukaryota > Metazoa > Arthropoda > Insecta > Diptera > Muscidae > Hydrotaea > Hydrotaea diabolus. Next base: position 133,539,971 of record OY740717.1, on the reverse strand, counting down.
AAACAATAAACGGCGAATATAATGCCAACTTATTCGACCGATTAAACGAGGATTAAAAAAATAGACCCCTTATATATATTTTCCACCAAGATAATGCACACGTGCAGTCTCAATGGCAAAATTGTTTGAATTGGGTTACGAATTTGGTACCTCATCCGACATCTTCTCCGGAATTAGCCCCCGTTGACTATTTCCTATTTCCAAACCTACAGAAATGGCTCGGTGGAAAGAGATTCAGCTCCAACGATGAAATTATTAAGCAAACAAATGCTTATTTTATGGACCACGAAAAATCCTATTTTTTGAAAAGGGATGCACAAATTGCAGAAACGCTGGACTAAGTTGAGTTAAAGGATTTTATGTTGAAAAATAATAAAAGGAGGTAATGTTGAAAAATATTTTTTTTTTAAAAATAAACTGTGTTTTATTCAAAAAGTCACGGAATTAATCATATACCTACGTGTTTGAAGTCATGTCGAGGAAAAAGAGAAAAATATGATGGAAGAATTTTACTGGATTAATTAGATTAAATGATTTGCTTAAAGCACAAATAAAAGGATTGTTTTCGCTTCTAGTTATGATGAAAGTTTAGATATGATCACCAACATTTGGTCACAACAACAAAATGTTTGTAAACTATTGGTTGTTACAACCACCAGATATGGCAACTAACACTATAATCATATTTATCAAATTGTAATACGAGGGCTGCTCGGAAAGTTCTTAGCCTATCAACTAAAGAGAATAGTTAGTTTTTCAAAAATATTTTTATTTTTCAATATAATTTCCTGAAACTTCAATACACTTAGTCCAAAGCTTATCTAGCAATTCTATCCCTTGATTAAAATAGTTTTCCTCAAGGTCTTCAAAATAGTGATTTACAACTGTAATTGCATCTTCATTTGAGGTAAAACGCTTGCCAGCAAGGAATTTTTTAGATTTGGGAACAGGTAAAAGTCACTGGGAGCTAAATCAGGAGAATAATGTGGTGGTCAAGCAACTCGTCCTTTAATTCGTTGATTTTAGCCATTGTTAAAACACTCTTGTGCGCTGGTGCGTTGTCTTGATGAAAAATTATTTTTTTGTGTTGTAAGCCAGGACGTTTTTCTCGAATTTGTACTTTTAATTGATCTAAAGGGTTGCAATAGTACTCTGAATTTATTGTTTTACCCTTTTGCAGATAGTCAATCAATAAAATACCTTTGAAGTCCCAAAAAAACGTTTTGCCTTCTTTGGGGCACTTCCTCCAGCTTCAGTCCATTGTTTGGATTGTTCTTTTGTCTCTGGAGTATACTGGTGGATCCATGTCTCATCAACAGTTATGAAACAACGCTTAAAATCCATTTTATTTCGCTGAAAACGATCCAAACAAGCTTGAGAAATGTTCATTCTTATGCGTTTTTGGTCGACTGTTAACAAGTCCGGCACCCATCTTGCAGAAAGCTTTTTCATCTGTAGTTCTTCATGCAAAATTAAATGGACTCGATCATTTGAGATGCCCATGATATTATCTATTTCACGCACTTTTATTCGTCGATCATTTAATACCATATCATGCACTTTGGCTACAATTTCTGTTGTTGTTGCTGTTTTTGGACGTCCACTACGTGGTTCATCTTCAATGCTTGTACGACCGACCACGTTTAAATTCATTTAATGACACCACGCATTTCTAATTTTTGCATTGTAAAAAAATCGCGGATGCGTCTTTTGTGAACACCTGTTTTTATATAAAGGAGTTGCCAGATCGAAACAAAATTTAACATGTATTCATAGCAGAGATGAAAGTTTCCAAAACACTTAACTTTTTTCTGTTTATACCGCGCTTTTTGTGCTAGGCTAAGACGTTTCCGAACCGCCCTCGTATGTCGAAACGAATATCCATTACAATGATATGCATATGGTAATTGTAACCGAAATTATTTTTTTGCGACGGAATTTTAGTAGTTGCAACCGATTTTCAATTAACTTTTTTCTGTATGTACAATTAAAATAACTGCTTCCTATTCAGAGGAAATGAACGCTGGCAAATTGTTCCGAAGCCAGGCCTGGGACGTTTAGCATTATGGGCCGGCGCAGAATCCTGCTGGAAAGTCCATGGCTGGTTTTGGAACAGGCAATTGTTAAGAGGTTTCACAACAGCTTCCAAAACGGTTTCTTGGTAGACTTTGGCCGATGTTTTGACTCCTTGTTCGCAGAAATGCAGGTCAGTGACCCCATCGTAAGAGACACCCCACCAAACCATGACTGTAGCTGGGTGATGACCCTTTTCCACTCTTGGGAACAGTTCCGATGCTTCCTTAGACGACTGCGCATACACTCTACCATTTTTCTTGTTTAATTTTTCCTGCTGTACCAAAAGACGTTTGTATTTTTCAATCCTATTTTTTTAAATGTCCGGTACGTCGTTTGAAAGCCCCAAGTCCGAAGTCTATTTTAATGATTCGACTCATGGACTTTTGCGTGATATTCATCTTACGGGCCATGATTTTCTGTTTTCGGAGCGGATTTCTGTGAATTCTTGATTTAACGGTTCTGATGACATGTGGTGTTCGTGGGTGTTGGCGGAACGACCGGTGGCGGTCTTTTACATCTCCAGTCTCCTCAAACAGTTTTATGCATCGGTAGACGAACATGCGGCTAATCCCTAGTGGCCGGACCGTTTTGAAAATATCGTTTATTTTTTTAATTGCACACTTGAAAAGCGCTATAACACCCATACGGTTCTCATTATCTGACCACTCCATGATGAAAGGTGAAACAATTTTAAAATCTCGTTACAGACTAACGCTATTGAGGTTAGCTTTCAATACCCATTTGACATTAACGGGGTATTTTCAGTTCTACTATTGAAATGGGTGTGTTCAATGTTGTAACAGTATTTATGTCCCTACTAACTATAATCCGAATTGATTGTGTTTTGTGATCCGAATTGACATCAAAATATGTTACGTTATTAATACGAGTACTCGTAGACATTATTTAAAATGTTGTCATAGTTCGATCTTAGTCTTATTTTGCTGAATTCATTCTTAATAACGTGTTTAGTAAAAAGATGATATTTTTTTAAGCAAAACTAATCTAAGCTTTTCATTGAAAAAGTCCAATTAAGGTTGTTTACAGGTCGTTCATAAAGTGATGTCCAAACTTGAGCAAGGTCGGATTTAAAATGTGGCTTCTAGAGCTGCTGGACCTCAATCGCGAGGGACGTTTCCATAGGAGTTACATGACAATGTGGAACGTCATAGTCTCATTGTGCTGGGGTATGTTATAGGTCACTTATACCGCAGTATGCTTAATTTGAGCAAGTTCGGATGCAAATTTGCCTTCTAGGTTGACAGAGCCTCAACTGGAGTAGGGGCCTTTGTATGAACGCTATATAAGAACATAAAGTGAAGCTTCGGTAGGATTAGTTACATTTGTATAGTTACACACTATGCAAACTTTAAGTGGGATTGAATTTAATTTGTGTATTCTAGAGTGGCATGATCACAAATAGGAATCGACGTTTCTATGGAAGCTATTCGAAAACTTGGACCGATAAGGTTGAATTTTACCAAATTTGATAAGTAATTACTCATAATGTTCTCAGCTTGATTTGAGAAGCAATAGGATAGCTGCAGTATTGGACATCGGTAAGGGCCATACTATCGTATCAGAACATAGACCGATATAAACCATTTTCATCTGGATGTAAACAATATACAGGGTGTCCGCCGGGAAGGTATACTACTTTGTTTTGCCGCCATTTGGGTAAACATTAGTCCTGACAGTTCATATTTGGCAGTCGTGAAGTAGAGACGTGGAAAATTTATTATGGAAAAATATTCGATAACCCAACGTGTTTTAATCGTTAAAACATTTTACGAAAATCAATCATCGGTAACTGTGACGATGAGAAAATCACGTGAAATTTTTGGGAGAAACAACGAGCCAAACAACGCACTAATTATCGTGCAGTGAATGATTTCGAAGAAAGAGGGTTTGTAGCTGATAGGCCCAAGATTGGGCCACAACGTACTGCATGATCGGCTGAAATCGTTACTGCCCACGACAGCCGGTTTTGTCGACCGGATTGACCCGAAGAACAATTCTTCGGCCAAGGGCTGTCACCCCGGCACACAGTTGCAGCTACAACAACCGCAACTAATGATCAGGAAAGTGTTCCAAAAATCCATCAACCTCAATTCGACGTCATACTTGGTCTGCAAAGAACAACTTTGGCCACAATTTTAAAGAAGGATTTGCATTTGTTTCCATATAGGATTCAGTTGTCACAGGAGCTTCTTCCACAAGACCATTTACATATGAAAATAGGATGTTACAGCTCGCCCATGACAACCCCGATTTTAATGAAAAAATCATAATGAGTGACGAGGCACATTTTTATTTGAATGGATATGTGAATAAACCGAATAGCCGGTTCTGGACAATGTAAAAAAACTCAAACTATTCATCAGTCACCTTTGCATCCATTAAAAGTGATAGACTGGTGTGCATTTTAGTCGGGAGGAATCATTGGACCTTACTTTTATGAAAATGAAAACGGCGTAACGATAAATGTCAATGGGGAGCGATATCGTGATATGATTGAAAACTTTTTAAATCCAAATCTTCATTTTTTGGGCTTCATTAACATGTGGTATCAACAAGACGGTGCCACATCGCATACAGCCAGGATTACAATGGAATTACTGCGAGACCTCTTTCCACCAAAAGTTGTTCAAAAAATGGTGATGTTGATTGGCCTCCACGGTCGCCTGATTTGACTGCTCCTGACTTCTTTTTGTGGGATATCTAAAAAGTAAGGCTTATGCAAACAAACTAGAAACGCTTGAACAACTCCAAAAAAATATTCGTGATGAAATTAATGAAATACCGCGTGAAATGTGTGAGAATGAAATGAAAAATGTGCTCAAACAGAGGCTAACAGAGGCGGACATTTATATTCCATACATAACCCGATATTAAATAAAACATTTATCAATTTAGGATCCATTCTCCTTCATTTAATCAAAAATTATAAAAAAAACAAAGTAGTATACCTTCCCGACGGACACCCTGTATAAGTTTTTACCGAAACCGAGATTAAAGGATGTCTCCGTAAAAATACAGTTTTTTATTTCTCCCTTAATTAGTAGCTTTTCTATGTGTGCTAATCATATATACCTTCCGTTTTATGTAGGGTAAGGGTATTAAAACCATTCTATTATTAACTAATTGAATGCTGGCTTTAATATTTTAAGTTCACATGTGTGAATGAATTAATTCCATTTGCTTATCATTGATTGCAATTCAATCTGACAGAATCACTCAAGGCTTATTGCCACGCATTATACACGAGTATTATATGTACGAATATATTCATTATTTTAATTAAAATTTCGCGACAAGGGTTGAGTAAAACGCCATTCGCATGTGCTCACCCCATAACACAGAGGAAAAAGGTCATAGCATCTGTACCCATCTTTGCAATTGAAAAAAAGTGGTTTCTACTACTCCAAATCCTATAAAATTAATTAAAATCAATCAAGAAAAAAATGTATTTTATAAAAAATATAAATAAATTATAGAAAATGTGGTGATAAATCATACTTTCAAGCAAAGTAAAGTAGAACACCTTATTTTATATAAAGGCTGCTCAATGTAGAGGTATTTTTCTCAACAGAGATGATTACGCGTGAGTTGTGTTAAACGTTTTCTTTTCAGTATTGTTTGCCATTTCATCATGGAATGACTTATACCGCGAAAACCACGGTTTGGTGCGGTTAATGGGCTGGTGGAATCATCGGTCCATTTTTTTTTTAATGATTATGACCGGAACGTAACAGTGAATTTGAAGCCCGCAATCTTGACGACATTTGCACGAAGAGAAAAAACATGGTTACTACATGGTCACGGCAATAATAATATGTTCTCCGCAATAAAAGTATGTTCGTCGCAACCATAGCATGGTTAACTGAATTTAGTTTTTACAATAGTATAATTGCTGCAATATTAATATTGTTGAAATGTAACAATAGTATTATTGGCAAATTTAAAAATGATAATATGGTAACAGCAACAATATAAATATGTTTGGTGAGACAAAAGTATGGTTTTTGCGTTTTATGTTAACAATAATATGATTACGGCAATCATACTGTATGATTGTAATTTTTATTCATTTATATATGCGTTTAAGAACAAATGTTATTGGTACGGATCTAATGCAATAATAGTAAATTTTTTTTTATCGAAATTAAAACTTTTTAAACAAGCTGCGCTGGCTTTGTTTAACTAAAATTTTTTTAATAAAAACGCTTACGTTTATTTAAACTTATTTTTTCTACTGTGAAATAAATCACTCCTTTTATTTTGCTTTTAATGTATTTTTGAATAATTTTCATAATTCAAATCTATCGTTGACAACTTAACCCAATAATAATAAATTATATTGGGGATTATAGTATAATTGTGTGTGATCATACTATGGTTATGGGGATCACAACATGGTTGCGTGTGAATCATACTATGGTTGTAAGGCTCATACTATGGTTGTATGTGAAACATACTATCATAGTATGGTTGAGTGTGAATCATACTATGGTTGTGGGGATCATAGTATGGTTATGTGTGAATCATATTATTGTTGTCAGGATCATAGTGTGGTTGTATTTGAATCATATTATTGTTGTGAGGATCATAATATTGTTGTACCACAACCATATACCCAACAATAGTATTATCCTCTTCGAATATTGTCACCACAACCATACTTTTTTCCTGCGTGTGGTTTTAACAGGACGGTGCCACTTGCCATACATCAGCTCAAACAATAGATCTATTGAGAGGTCATTATGAAGATCAGCTAATTTCACGTTTTGCACCGTTGAGTTGGCCGCCTTGGTCGTGTGATATCACATCTTTAGACTATTTTCTTTTGGGGCTACGTAAGGTCCAAAGTCTATGCCGACAAACTAGCTATGTTTCAGGTTTTGAAAGCCAATATTACGCGTGTCATTAACGCCACACAGTTTTAAATGCTTGAACGAATCATCCAAACTTTGATCCTCAGAATGGAGACCCTGAGGCGTAGTTGCGGCAAATATTTTAAGGATATTATATTCAGAAAATAAATGCCATAAAATGTCCTTTCGAATGAACAATACAGATGTCACACTTGATTTGAATTTTTGTATTTTTTTATTTTGAAAAAAATACCTCTAGATTGATTACCCTTTATTATGTAATGAGAAGATGTGTTACGAGGATTCATATTCCGATTGCGATTAAAAGGTCACCAATGCTAATTCCAATTATGCTCAGTTTGGTTTGGCAATCATGAGGCACTGAAAGCCTCATTGTAAATCCAATCTTGCTTAAATGAAGTACATTGTACATCATAAGTATAGGATTGGCGATATAACATTTTAAAATCGGCTTTTAAAAAAAGGTACTGAAACATTTTTCAAATATCTGGTTTTTTTATTTACATTTATTCGGTCTTTTATCATTATTATGACTTGAAAAGATTTTTTACTCAGGTTCGAGACCTTTTTGTTGTTTCTTTTTCAGAATCAACTAAAAAATTGATAAAATGTATTGGCTGCGGTTGTCAGGCAGTCTGTACAGCTGTTTCTAAACCCGCCAAGGTTTTTCTTCAGCAGTCTTTGACAACGATTACTTCAGATACAAATCAAATGACTTATACGGGAGTCCCAATAGGATTAATGAGAATTACCCTTTGCGTATAGTCTTCGAACTGTGCGAAGAGCAATTTTCATAGCTTAATATCATTTCCACGTTGCACATTAGGGTATGCCCTAATGTGTAACGCATGTATGAATACATGTACAACACACAAACTCTGTGCTTTTGCATCTGTGGCTTTCAACGAAAGCCCATGCGAGTCGGAATTGGTGGAAATTATATTGCGCTATGAAGATTGCTTTTCGCACAGTTCGAAGACTATACGCAAAGGGTAATTCTCATTTACATTACTACGAAAAAACTTAAAACCAGCCGGTAGCATGCCTTAACCTTCTTTATTAGACCATGAAACAATGTTATTATCTATTTTATTAAGCATGAAATCGGGCAATGTTGCCAGACACAATTTTTATTAAATTACTTAAACTACATTGAACTCAGTACTACTTTTTTCTCTTTTATTTTCAGCAGCGACTTCACGTAATTTTTTCATATGGAGTTTGACACAAAATAATGACTTTTAATTAAGCTTTGATTTCCAATTAGAAAGTCAGTTAACCTTTGATCTTGTATTAAGCTTCGTAACTCCTCGTCGCCCATTATGAATATGGCTGCCCTGGACCGGCCTTGGCTGTATGTCAAATAAATTGACCGCAAAGTTTTGGGCTTAGCAAACAGGTAGGGAATATACTAGTAAAAATCTGTCGGCAACGAAAATAACCCAAGACATCACCCAGACAGAGAGAACAGATGTGTTGCTACAACCGAATGTCAACCTTATGTTGGTAGTTGTATCCATCGCTACAACCGAATATTGATTGTTTATACGGCTATTTTCGGTAATGGTAACTGACAGTATGGGTTGAAGAGGCATCATATCGGTAACCCTAACTAACTGAGACGATTATTGGCACTCAATTTTGCATATATTGTTTGTTGTTTTAGGTTATTGGCTACAAGTACAAGCATTTGTTAACTGAAGCAACTAATAGTACCATTTATGTATTTGGTTAGCTGACCGAAATTAAAAACAACGTTTGTTTCATACGACGGTTTATACTAAAATTTTATTAAATATTATTACAAAATTATTTTTTTTCAAAAGGGAAGTAAAGTAAAAAGTAGATTTGATTCTAAATTCTAATTTAATAATTATAATTTTGTAAATGATTTTAATCCGAAAACTATCATTTGAAAACATTTATATAATGTCATTAAAACGACCAAGCTGAAATTAATGGGACAACATTTGTTTTTTTATTTTTCTTCACTTTTTCGAAAAACGGACTAAAAGGACACTCCAATCTTAGAGATTGAATGTTAAAGAGCTCTTCAAAAGTAAGCTCCATATGTTTTCACTTAAGACATCACATTACGACAATACGGTATAAAGAAGTCATATTCACTACTTTTTAACCTATTTCATAAGGTAAAGCGGTGCAAAATAAAAATTTCCTTGGGCCAAAAAAAAACTAGGATCTACGAGGGCCATCCTGTTGTTTACTATAGTCAGTTCATGCCAATCAGTAACATATTCAGATGAAAATGAGTCATATCGGTCCACGATTTCGATATAGCCTTAGTAAAATGTCCTCCAAAATAATGAAACTTGTTTATTAGCTCTTTAGTGGCGTAGGGAAGATGAAGGGTACATAAAGTTCTACGAGGGACATCCTGTTGTTTACTATAGTCAGTTCATGCCGATCAGTAACATAGGCGGCCAACTCACCGGTCCAAAACGTGAAATTGGCTGCACTTCGTAATGACCTCTTAATAGATCCATTGCTTGACAAGTGGAGCCGTCCTGTTAAATCCAAATGTCGTCAAGATTACGGGCTTTAATTTCAGGAAGCAAAAAGTCCGATATCAAGGCTCGACAGCGAGCTCCATTCGCGATTACGTTCCGACCATCATCATTTTTGAATAAATATGGACCGACTATTCCACCAGCCCATAAACCACACCAGCACCAGGTTTTCTCTGCATATAATGGCACCTCTTGAACCTCTTTTGGTTGCCTTTAGCCAAAATGCGGCAATTATGTTTATTGACGTTGTCGTTGATCCAGAACTGTGCCTCATCACTAAACAAGATTGTGGTCGAAAACATGTTCTCGCCGAACGCTCATTTCCATTATATAGTTGCACAATTTTGAGTCTTTTTTTCGGTGTAAGTCTTTCCATGAAGAAATGGCAAACAATACTGAAAAGAAAATATGAATAAAGTTGAACACAACTCACGTGAAATTTGCAAAAAAATGCTATTGAAAAAAAAACCTCAAGAGGGATCAACCGTTACTTACAGAAATGTCCAACTTAAATTCATGTCCAACTTGTCGCTCCTCGTAAAACCCACAAACATAATCCGATCCTGCTTGACTCAAGCATGGTTCAGCATGAGCGATCAATAAGTAACCCTAGTGAAATTGGACTATATCCGTCGAATAGCCTTCACACAAAAGTCACTACGGATTTGTGGTCCTGTTGCTTTAAAAAATCACATATTTACTTTAATCGTGCTCAAATTTTGCATGGTACGTTGATATGTGCGCATATCAACGTACCATCCATCCTGTCGCTCTGGAATCGACAAATTACTTATACACACGATCGTGCTCAAATTTTGTATGGGACGTTTTAAGTGACCCTTTATTAGCTCGGGTATCCTTATTTTCATTAAGCCTCAATTGAAAGTATTTTCCCTTCTCGGGAGGTACACAAAGGTAGCTCTCGAGTTGGGGTTCTGCCGTTCCAGAAGTCACAAAGTAAATCTGATTGTGTTCCAATTCATTCCTTCTGTGGCTCGACCATAATAGCCCATCTTATGATATAGCTGCCTCACAAATGACCTTTCCGATTTAATGTCCTGTTCTTGGTCGAACAGGTGCAGAATATTTAGAGTAACAAGTGGTGTAGGGTATCTCCTAATCACCCGCAAAAGCGACTTTAGCTCTTTTTTCTTTTTAAGTTGGTTCACCACGTTGAATTCAAAATTCCAGGAAAAAATATGCCATATGCCATGTTTATACGCAGTCCATTTATGTCGTATTCGCTAAATATAAAAAAGAACAAATATAGGAGGAGAAGAATGGATGGACACTCTCCAATATTGTAACGATAGCTAATGAACAAGTACTATTTCCCATTAACAATTTACCTCTTGAATTCACCATTTGTTCTGAGACCTTGTTTTGTCCTTACTCAATCGCCATCTTTCATCCCCTACATTTTGATTTGTCTTTTCCCGCAAAAAAGTCCGAGTAAAACAACAAATCCCTAATTCAAGAAATCCTTCTGTTTCACCAGAACTACTTACAATTCGAATATGTCTCGCAGCAATTTGGATGAAATATTCGCTTCAACGTTTTTCATCTTTCATTTGGAAATCGTAAAGTTTTACTCTGCAGTTGATTTTGAACAAGAATCGCAACACATTTCAAGGTTGTAAAATTTTCATTGTTTTTTTTTTCTTTTTTTCTTCTAGCTTTCTTGCGAAAGGAGAAACATTTGAAATGTGAAAAATTAGCTGACAATGTACAACATCTCGAGCGAGATAAAACGGAAAAAGTACCAGCGCCATCAGTGGCAATAGCAGCAAAGGACAACCAACAACAGCCAAAGAGAACAACAGCACCAACATGAAGATGACAACGGAAAAGCGAACTTACACTTGAAAATGTAAGCAGACAACAGCTGCAGCATTCATAAACGCTTTAAGGTATATTGTCTTAAAAGCTCAACTCAACTCGTTTCCCAACCGGCACGCGCTTCCTTGCGCCCCTCCCTCCGCCAATGGAACTCCCAACCCATGGTGTACATTGTAGTTGCTACTTCTCACCCGGGTTTATACGTTTCACGGGAATCACAATAGTTCCGGTCTTATTTTTCAAGTACAAACACGAAACGAAATACATGGAGTATGAAAGCACGGCATTAATTTTAAGAAGTGGAAAATAAATGGCCACGACATGTGGGGTGGAATCCGAAGTATTGGATGTACTACACATTTGAACTAGGTGAAAATGAGAGGTTGTTTACATATTATTTTATGAAAAATAGGAAATATTTTATGTAGTTATAAGTATATTGAATGCACAAATAGATAGACCCCCTCAATGTTCAAAGTGGGTCATTTAAAACTAGAATCGGCAGTAAAAAAGTACTGATATTTTTTTAAAGTTTTTGGTTTTATTGGAAAAGTTAACTTTGTCATTTAATAATGAAACATTATGTCATTCATATGACTACAAGTACTACAACTAGCCTCATCCGATCAACCCAACTTTTCAGTACACTTTCGATTGTTTCGGGTCGTTTTTCTTCAACAGCAACTTCGATTTCATGTTTAAACGCTTCAAGTGTCTCTGGATGATTTGTGTAACATTTGGTGCTATAGGCTCTCCACACACGCAGAGAACAGATATGGTTCCTATATGGTCACGTCAACAATAGTATGTTCTCTGCAATAAAAGTATGGTCGTCGCAACCATAGTATTGTTTTTTGAATTTCAATTTGACAATAGTATGATTGCGGCAATAATAATATTATTGAAATGTAACAATATGCCAAATTTAGAAATGAAAATATGGTTGTAGCAACAATATAAATATGGTTGGTGGAACAAAAGTATTGTTTTCATGGCTTTTATGTTAACAATAACATGATTACGGCATTCATACCGGCAAAATTATACTTTTTGAATTTGACAATGTTATTTTTACGAATCTTACGCAATAAAAGTAAAAATAATTAAATATTTTCCAAACAAACTACGAATTAGTATAACTGAAATATTTTAAATAAATAATTTTTTTACTGTTCAATAAATCACTCCTATTACTACATAACTTACTTAATAAAATTCTTTATTGTTGAATAAGAACGTATTCCAGTCTTTACAAACAATTTTAGGGATCATAGTATGGTTGTGCGTTAGTCATACTATGTTTGTGAGGATCATACTATGGTTGTACGTTAAACATACTATGGTTATGAGGATCATAATATGGTTGTAGGGATCATAGTATGGTTGAATGTGAATAATAATATGGTTGTGGGGATCATAGTATGGTTGTGTGTAAATGATTCTATTGTTGTGAGGACCATAATATTGTTATGGGGATCATAGTGTGGTTGTGTGTGAACCATACTATTGTTGTGATGATCATAATATTGTTGTGCCACAACCATATAACTAACAATAGTATGGTGCTCTTCGAATATTGTTACCCCAACCATACTTTTTTTCTGCGTGTTCAATATCGACTGTTGCTTTGGCTGTGTGACATGTGACCTCATCTTGTTTAAAACAAAATGCCGTCCATGTCATTCTCCTGAATTTTTGGTAACAAAAATTAGCCGACGGTAACGGCGGCTCCTTGCTAATTTCCGAAGAAGAAAAATAGCCCAATTTCGACGCCAGCCCAAAATCCATACCAATCTATGACCCATTGTCGATGCATTGGCTTCTCAACGGTCACGTGTGCGTTTTCTTAACTCCATATTCAGCTATTTTCCATATTGACATCGCCACCGAGATGAAAATAAGCTTCATCTGAAAACACGATTTTTCGGTAAAATTCATCATCTGCTGACCAACAATACTCAGACCATTGGGCGAAGCGAAAGCGCATTGGATGGTCATGAGGCTTCAGTTCATGGATCAATTGAACTTTTTAATCTTTTATACCGAGGTATTTATGCAAATTTTTTCTCAAAAAAGTGCGAGAAATGTTCAGTTCCTGAGAACGATAACGATATGATGCTGATGGACGCTCTTGGACATTGGGCGCTTCACAAATTGACGCACAATCTGAACAAAAGGCCGACCTATTCTCGAATAATGCCCACACGCAGAAAAAAAGTATAGTTGTGGTGACAATATTCGAAGAATTTCATACTATTGTTGGGTATATGGTTGTGGCACAACAATGTTATGATCCTCACGACAATAGTATGATTCACACACAACCTTACTATAATCCCCATAATCATATTATGAGTCACAATCAATCCTACTATGATCCCCAAAACCATATTATGATCCTCACAACCATATTGTCTTTTACGTACAATTTTAGTATGATCCTCACAACCATAGTGTGATATACACGCAACCATAATATGATTCCACTCAACCATACTACGATCTCAAAATTTATATTTTAGGATTGGGCTTTGTTAAGCATTTTTTTAAAATTAGTTCATAGCCAGATAGACAATATTTCTATTGAATATTTTATTTAAGAAACAAAAATATATTCTAAAGGCAGTCGAATAGACTTTTGGTTGCAAGCGGTGGTGCCTGCAGGGGATGAATTCTTCTTTATCATCCGTGGACCCCAAGTGATGAACGTGATTTAAATATGATGAATGTATATATACTTAAGTGCAGGCATATTTAAAATAAACAAGAACCAGTCGGCAGTAGAGTATTCCAGCGAACAAAGTAAACACAATAAAAATCCCTCACACTGCTTTCCGATTGTTGTTGTTTTTCATAATCAACAACAACCATGCACTGTGACACGCATAGTCTTGAAAACCTGGTTTACTTTGTTCATAGTCTCAACCAAACAGTATGATTGCTGTAATCATATTATTGTTAGCGTAACTCCTTAACAACAATACTTTTGTAGCACCAACAATATTTACATGGTTGCTACAAGCATATTTTCATTTCTAAATTTAGCAATACTAGAATTGTAACATTTCAACATTATTAATATTGCCGAAATCATACTGTTGTCAAAATAAAGTTCAGAAAACAATATTATGGTTGCGACGAACATGCTTTTGTTGTAGAGAACATATTACTGTTGCCGTGACCTTATAATATGTCTGCTCTAAGTGCACGTAAATTTCTTACAGCTTGGGTTAAAAACTCGCTACTTTGGGAGTAAGTTTTTTAAAATTTCCCAATTTTGTTCGATCGTACGTATAGCTTCCCATTTTCAAATGTCCAACTTAAACCTCAAAATAAAAATCAGTTGACAGCGATAATCAGACGGACGACATTGTTTTGTTAATTGACAACCCCTGAAGATGATTGACGAAGTCAATCGAAATATTGGGATAAACTAAAATTAAACAACACATAGAACAACGAGTTTAAATAAATGACCTCAAGCCGAAAAATAATTTTATAAAATAACAACACTAAAGGTCAACTATTCACTTACAAAATAAAAATCAATGTTACCATACCTTTCGAAGTCAGAGTAATCGGTAGTTTAAATTTAAAATTATAAATGGCCCACTCTTTATATGCGCTATTAAACTAGAACCCCTCAGTCCACAACTTCTCGTTGTCGTAGAAAATTCTTAGACTTGCATTTGAGCACACTTATCACTAGGAGAATAGGAGAGTTTCTCTCACGAAAGTTCCTGGTTTGGAAATCCTGGTCGTTTTTCATTCCCGGTTTCCCGAAAAATTCGTCCGGGATTCACGCGAAATTCGTATAACCCCAGTAACGACACAACCAAGTGGAATTCGACGTCGCCAAAGCTTTTACGTTTAAATAATTCTATAAAAAAAAATGTTTTTTATTTAGCTTTGGATTAAATATAATGTAAATATATAGCGATCTATTAAATCTTAAATAAAAATTAATTTAATAAGTTATGAGAGCTCTTTGGCGTCGAAATATGAATTTATTTGCCTCGGATGCAATATTAACAACTTTATGTCTACAAATTTCTGACCTTCATACACCTTTGGGTGAAGAAATTTTAGAAGCTTTAAAAAAGGGATAAGTGACTTCATTCTTAACTAAAGTATGGAAAAAGTAACCCATTTATTTAAAAGTCTTCCGGCTATAAGGCCAACTTATATATAAAGTCAAAATATTTTCTAAAACTGGCTAGTTTGTAAATACAATTAAAAACAGACTGTCTGATGTTTCCATTAATGCTCTGTCTGTTCTAAAAAGATATTTTTAAAGTGAATTTACTTTAAATTTTTTTTTATTGACCAACACTCAGGAGATGTCCCCTATTATGCAGTGCATTGCGTTGGTGGGTGGAATGTAATGATCAGAGGGGGAAGGAGGGAGTAATGTTTATTGACATTTGTCTTGAATTTCTGGATGTCGCAATTAGTGGGAAATACATTTGCCGGAAGTCGATTCCACATACGGTCTGTACGGGCAAAAAACGAATTTGATCTATAGTGTAGTGCGGTCGACTGGCCAATCGATAACAAACGGGTGTGGATTTCTGGAAAGTCGCGTATTCCCGGCGAACATCCTAACGTCAGGAATAAATCGACGGATGTCAGCCCACATTCCGACGATGCTCAAGGGAAACAATAGAGTTGGATGCCCTACTGTCACCTATCAGAACCATCGCTCTCCTTTAAGCACGGTCAAGTAGATCCCGGCCAAGTGTTTCATTCATAATTCGCCTTTTGTCTTCAATATCTTGAAGGCTTGGCCTACGGTCGAATGAATATGAATGACAGAGGTTACTGTCATCTGCGAAAGAGTAGATTGGATTCACGGTCTGACCCAAAAGATCGTTAATGAAAATAAGAAATAAAGAGGGAGAAAGGACAGGGCGCTATGTGTGTTGAATAAGAACCCATCTACAACAACTCTAATAGTGCAATCTGTAAGAAAGATCGATATGAACCGAGCAAACGTATTACCGACACCGACAAAGCGAACAGCTTTGATAAAAGTGCACAGTGCCAGACTCTATTAAAGGCCTTAGAGATATCCAGAGCCACGACCTTACTCTCACCGAACTGGTGGATAGACCGACTCCAACGCTCCGACAAGAACGCGATTTTAACGGAAAACATACTGTCGATCACTCATGATCAAGATGGTGGTTCACCATGCTTCCCATTACCTTGGAGAGCACAGAGCAACTCGCAATTGGCCGATAATTTGCAGGATTACTGGCTTCACCCTGCACTGTAATCCAGGTCGAAAACGTTGAGTAATGGATGGGCTACCGTCGAAGAGCACTTGCATAGGACATGTGCCGAAATACCATCCGGGCACGGGTATTTATTTTCATCGAGGTTCGCAAGAAAAAATATCTGAGGCATGGACTTTGATATGTTTTCGATCGCGGGGAGTGTTTGATTGCTTCCCTCAAGGAAGAATTTCCTGCAAATATTTCAGCCAAAAGGTTAGCTTTATCAATCGGGTCAGTACATGCCTGGTCGTCTCTAACAAGAGTTGGGATGGATGAAGAACTATCCTTTACTCTTACAAACGACCAAAAGCTGTTACTTCCCCTGTTGGAAGCAAGAGCCTTTGTGCGTAGACGTTGTTCGTGTAGACATTTTTCACGCCTAAGCACTCTGGCACACGAAGTTCTTGCCTGTTTCCGCAGCAGTTCAGTCAGTATTGGCGTTTTTGTTCAGGCTCCAATTTCTGAACGCCTCCCCTTTAGATCTGACAGCATCCCTGCATGTTTGGTTAAACCAACTGATTTTGGCTGGTTTAGCCGACATAATTTTATTTGGGACAAAAGTCTTTATTCCAGATAAAATTCTATTTTGGATGATTTCAGCCGCAGCATTTACGTCGTTATCAAGAAAGCAACGTTTCCAGTTGAAATGCTGGAACAAGTGATTGCGCTCATCCCAACGTGCCTTTCCGTAGAAAAAAACTGTCCGCTTTGGGGCTGGTATCGAAACGACTCGAGCGTGATATGGAAATGATGCTGAAACAATGCAGTGATCGGAGTTACCAAGAGGTGCAAGTACATTAACTTCATACTTTTCAGGGTGCGGAGTTACCAAGTACATTAACTTCGTACTTTTTAGGGTGCGAAGTTTAGTAAAGGTCAAGAATGGTATATTGGTGCCCTTCTACAGACCTTCTACAATATGTGTCTTGTTACGTCAAGTCAGTTTGTGCGGCGAAGAGCTAAGCGTATTGGCCCTCCGAAGTTGTATGGCTCGAATGTAAAAGTTAGGCGGAATTATGGACATTGAAATCTCCAGCAACGACAATTTTACTGGTAGTGTTAACCGTAACATTTATTAGCGCAAATACATATGAAATAAATAAGAATTGTTTCGATGTTCTACCAGTTGCGAATTTGACTGTTGTTTTTAAAGCTACAAGGGGATTTCTTGATTTTCAGCGTTCTCCGTTCCTGATGGGAGAAAAAAATTCAAATCATGTGATAGGCTGCAGGTACTGAATCGCAAAAGACATTGGTATTATATCAAAACATGGATCAACCTCAATAGATTTTTCCATCTACAAAAGATCACTAAGATTGCCGCAATAAAAATAAATGCACAAAGATTAAGTAAACACAGAGAATATTTCAGCACCATAAGTAAAACTATTTAACTGTTCATACCCCTTTGGAATACCCAAATTTATTTAGCTGGACGTAGGGCATTTATAATAAGGACACCCGCTGTGTATATCTTTGAAGAATAAACACGAACAGTTCAAGACTGCAGGCATTTAGTATGTGTAATAATTATTTTCTTTTGAGCTAAGGAAAAAGAGAGAACCAGGTGAGCATCCTTTTATCCTTTGCAATATTTTTAAGGCATTGCTACGACTATAAATGTTTTGGGAAATTTGGCTGTAATTAGGACAAGTTCAAATAAAGTTTTAAACATTAAAAGTGAGTTTTAAACCTTGTCGTACTTACGTGTATTTGAAAACTATATAAAGGATTGTCAGATTTTCTGTAATAACTTTTATAGAGTTATATATTTAATTTCTTAAAACCTAAATCTATCAAAGAGTTATATAGGGTGGCCCAGAACCAGTTCCTTACAAAAATTTAGAAAAAATAACTTCAATTTATTTATATCAACATAAAAGTGGCATATTCGGATAAGAAAACATTAACATTATTTATATAACAAAATACTCGTAGCATTCATGTGACAGTCTTGGCTGTCTTTGCAAGGGAAAATAAGTTCATCCTGTCACGACCTTGGTGAGGTTTTGTGGCTTTATCTCACGAATGGTTTGCTCGATAATCGCCTTAAAAGCTTGAACCTTAAATGGATTGTTCGCAAAACATCGGCTATTCACGTTATCCCACAAACAATAAAATTGCGTCAAAGCGCAACTACTAAATGGACAATTGATATCGGCTAGAAGTCTCTTAACACAACTACCGAACTTGACGTGCAAAATATCGATTGTGGCTTGACACGTATGAGTATGCGTGCCGGGCCGCCTTGGTGCGATGGTAGTTTGCACGACTAACATGCCAGTAAACCCTGGTTCAACCACGAATAGAAATATCTAACAATTTTTCAGCATAGGGTTGTCCACCTCGTAAATGTTGGCTCCTTTACGAGTAAAAGATTTATCTCTAAGCCATATAAAAACTTCTCCCCCTCTAAATCAGAGAGTACTTTACCGATCTCATTCTAAGTTTGTGCCCAAACTACTATCCAATAGGAGTTTGATCCCGTTCGGAAGATATCGATTCCAAAAGTTGGGTCAATTAATATGAATTGAGTCATATACCAGTGTTGTCTAATTCGAATTAATTAACAATAAAAGTATTTGATTGTCCCAGCGCCACTTGGGCATTTTTGGGACCAGTTGGCCCTGCCCACTTATTTTGCAATGATATTGAAGTTTTATTTATTGAAGATTTATTTTTTTTCCTCGGAGATATGATACTGACATTCCGTCAAGATTTCACAGTCAAAATAGCATTTGATGAAAAAAGAAATCACTAGAAGCGCAGAATGGCCGAACTATAATTAATTGCATATTATTAATAATGCCATGTTTTAAATTCAGAAAAGATCGGAAGTCAAACGTGGCATGTATAGTGGCTGGATTACAAGTCAGAAGCGACGTTTAGACAGAGGCCACATAAAAATATGGGCATATTTTTCCAGTTCCATCAGGGTAAGTTATTAGTATTATATCGTAACGTACTACATTTGGCCTAAATGGGATTCACTTCTGAACCAACAGCACCCTATATCTGTTGCGAAATTTGTTTGGTACCTAAAATGAGTTGAATTGGTTTATTGAGCACTAACAACGATCAATACGAGGGTTGCTATTTATAAAGCGGGTCCGGCAATAAAAACACAATAATTTTTCACTAGAAATGGTTTTATTGTTTTTCAAAATATTTTCCTTTAAGATCAATACACTTTTGCATGCGCACAAACCAATTTTCGAAGCACTTTTTCCACTCCGATTGAGTTACCTCCAAAACATGATTTTTGAACGCATCAACATCTGCTTCGGGCGATGAAAACGTTGACCACGTTTTTTTTTCTTGATGCTAGGGAATAAGCAGAAGTCAGTGGTTGCCAAATCAGGACTGTACGGTGGATGGTCCATTAATTCGAAACCTTGAGTGCTCAAATAGCTCATCGTTTCAGCTGATGTGTAAGAGCTCGCATTGTCGTATTGCAAAATAATCCATCTTCTCTTATTATCTTTCCTCATTTTTTCGATTTTTTTTCCTGATGCTAGGGAATTAGAAGAAGTGGGCGCCAAATCAGGACTGTACGGTGAATGGCCCATCACTTCGACTTCTTGAGATATGAAATAGCTCATCGTTTCAGCTGATGTGTGAGAGCTTGCATTGTCGATCCGTCTTCTCTTATTTTCTTTCCTCATTTCTTCGTACACTGTTAGCAAACAGATAGTTGTATACATCTCAGAATTGACCGTCCTACGTTCCACTAAAGTCACTGTGGCAACATGACCGGTTATAGCGAAAAAACGCAATCATTTGCTTCGATGTACTTCTTCCACGAACAACTTTTGTTGGATTTTGCTCGTCTTGAAAGACCCATACGATCGATTGCTGTTTTGTTTCAGGTTTATATGCATAGATGCATGATTCCTCACCTGTGATAATGTTATAAAGTGCACTGCCCTTGAGCTACCGCAGGCAATCCATACTAGCCTATTTTTGAGCATTCGTCAAACTATGTGGGATCCAACGAGAACAAATTTTTTTCACGGCGAAATGAACATGCAATATCTAATTGATGCTTGTCATACTTATGTCCAAGAATGCCGCAATCTCACGGTATTTCACATGTCGGTCTTGCTGAATCAGTTCAGGCACAGCATCGATGGTTTCTGGCTAAGTGACCGAAGTTGCACGTCCCTCACGAAATTCATCCTGGAGCGAACGGCGTCCAAAGCTGGACTCTTCGTACCAGCGATGTACAGTGGTTTTTGATGTTCATCGCCAAAAGTCGAAACAAATTGCTTGAAAAACTATTGCCTCGATAACCCACGCCGAAAATCGTATAAATCATCGCACGAAAATGTTCACGGCATAATTCCATTTTTTGACTGAGATGATTTTTGCAACACACTGTAAACAAAACAATTTGCCCATTGAACAGGGATTAAACCGGCTCAAGACCTCTTGTTTGTATATTTAAATAGAAGACACGTTTTTAACAAAATGGCAAAGTGACATTGATTTTCGTGGCTGCACACTACTTTTGATTTCTGGTCCGTGACAACCCTCTTCAGAAAGCCTTGCTGCAATTGTTGAAAGTAAAACCGAACTCTATAAGGCCAGGCTCTCCCCAAACGAATGAGAACTACTGTTGTAAACCTTACTTTTCAAATTTTCTTCACACAGTTGCCCTCAAATGACAAAACGTTCTGAGTGAAGTTATGCTAAAAAATTTGAAAGTTTCCAATAAAAGTTCCAGTTTGCATCTGGGAACACTAATATTGTCAGGACCCGAAATATAAATAGCAACCCTCGTGCGAAAATAAAACTAAATCGGATTTTAAACGTGCCTTTAGAGCTGCATGCTCTGAAGTTGTAACGAACTTTCGTATTCAATTAATTAAAACATGGCTGATTAAGTCCTCGTCCCAAAGCTGTCTAATGCTTAACATTTTGTAGAGATCGGTTCATATTTGTGAACTGAACTGCAACAATAAATATATGGAAGGACGGATATCGCTCTATCGAATCGGATAGTGGTTTTGCTTCGACCAGTCTTATATAAAAATCTCATTTACTGGAAACGGTCAACTTCAGATTGTTAATGTGAACTTAATTACGAAAGCCATATTGTGCTTTAACTCAGTAATAATTTAAACAAGTATGCAACTGAATAGAAAACTATAAAAGTTAATAATTAATGTTGTTAGTTATGTATTGTTGACCTATATTAAATACATATAATGGGTGATCCATCTAAAAGTATTTTTTCAGAACAAAAAAATTATATAAAAATTCAAATCAAGTGTGGAATCTTTATTGTTAATTGAAAAGGAAATTTTATGGCATTTATTTTTTGAAAATAATTACCTTCAAATGTTGGCAACTGTATTTAAAATTTAGCGTTCGGTGCGAAACGGGAAGATCTGCTGTTTTCGACCAAAATCCTGATGAGGCCCATCATTGGCTCAAACGGCAAAGTCAATAAACAAAATTGCTGCATTTGTTCTAAAGAGCAACAAGAAGAGGTTCAAGAGGTGCCATACCCATACCCAGAGAAAACCACGGTTTGGTGCGGTTTATAAACTGGTGGATTATCGGTGCATATTTTTTTCAAAAATGATGATGGTCGGAACGTAACCGTGAATGGTGCTCGCTATCGTGCCATGACATCGATCTTTATGCTACCTAAAATTGAAGCCCGTAATCTTGACGACACATGGTTTCAACAGGACGGTGCTACTTGCCATACAGCTGCTCAAACAATGCATCTATTGAGAGGTCATTTCGAAAAGCAGCTAATTTCACGTTTTGGACAGGTGAGTTGGCCGCCTAGATCGAGTGATATCACACCTTTAGACATTTTTATTTGGGGCTACGTAAAGTCCAAAGTCTATGCTGACCAACCAGATACGATTCAGGTTTTGGAAGCCAACATTGCGCGTGTCATTAAAGCCATACCGGTCGAAATGCTCGAACGAGTCATCCAAAATTGGACCCTCAGAATTGAAACCCTGAGCAGTAGTTGCGGCCAACATTTGAAGGAAATTATATTCAAAAAACAAATGCCATAAAATGTCCTTTCAAACTACCAATAAAGATTTCACACTTGACTTACATTTTTTTACATTTTTTTTGTTCTAATAAAATAACTGGATCACCCTTTATATATATTTTGATCCAAATTGTCTGACTCGAATTCATTAGAAAATTTATAAACTGGTGTTGGTGTTATCTTGTAGTTTGTGTTATTTTACATTCTTTCGTCATCGACGATTATTATAATTATTTTTATTAGACACTGAACAACAGGGACACTGTGGAATCCTCAATATCGTTTATATTTCTTTTGGGGAAATAAAGGATTGAGCCTTTAAAGATTTACTCACTTTTCAACATAATAAAAATGTGGAAAATGCATTTTTATATATTCTTGTCTAAGTGAAGTTCAATGCTTAAATGAATTGTTGGTTTTTATTGTTGATGTCGTTGTTAACTTCAGAATCCATTTCAACCGAATACTGTAGGGGCTTCTATAGATTTTTGTGGATTTATTTTACATTAAACTTTTGTAACAAGGCAAATAACACAAGTTCAAAGACGGATAACATCATTTAACATTTTTTTGCAAAGGGTTGTCCGAATCGTTAATTCAGACGACTTCTCAAGTGAGAGTTTCATTGCTAAGCCCAGAAAACAAGCAATTCGGATCCGACTCCAAACGGTAGCATTTAATGTATTCAACAGTGCACAGCACAACAGATTCAAGAGAAGATTCTCGTTTGTACCTTAAAGGATATTTGAAACAAGCAGACAACCGAAGGCAACGCAATTTGGACAGTGAAGCTTATGTAGGACATCAACTTTTTTGTATGTGTTGTATATCAATAGAGGTCACTGGTAACTTTAACCATTCCTTCCCTATAGTCTGAGAAGAAAACTTATACTTGCATATTTACAGTGCTGGACATAGCTGAGGATGACATCATTAAGTATAAGGCAGTTGTGCCATCAGATTATGTATTTTTTTCGCTGAATGAATTTCCAATTTGGCAACAATTTATTTTGATCGTTTAGCTTGGAGTCTTTACTCTTAAATAAATTAATAACAACGAAACACGATCGATAATAAAACAGAATAAAAAATGTGGACAAATTTAGATCGTTCGGGCCGAAGCTTATATACCCTTCATACCGGATTTCGGTCCAATATGAACATTTTGCGGGAGGGCGTGGCATCAGCCTCTTTTCCATCAGTGTGTTTTCTTCTTGTCGATGTAGAGACCTGTTAATTTTTATAACTGAAGTAAGAACTATTGGGAATGAAATTTAAATTTAATAGGTATCATCTTGATTCATGCATTATTTTGACGCTTCACCCCTGTCATTATGTATGTAATATAACAAGATTCATATAGCCTTTTATTTTAGCTACTTGTAGAAGTTCAAGCATTTGTTATTTTGAGACTTCTAGAGCGGCTGAACGACAATTTGAGAGGAATTTTTGTGTAGCTCTAAAGGAAAACATGCGGGATATTTAAAAACATATATTGATAAGGTCCAATTTCATCAGGTTACAATGTCAATGTACTACGTTTTAAGCGAAAGGGCCTTCAATATAGATGGGGACTAGATAAGAATATATCGATCAATATGGTCCAGTTTTACTAATAATTAGTAGCTCATATCATGTGAAATTGGAGCACGATTTGTTGCAATGTGGCGGTTCTAGTTCGACAGGATCTCAAATTGGGAGGCCAATTTGTGTGAGTGCGTTAATGGACCGATATGGTTAAATTTCGCCTGAGTTAATTACTGGTCGCACATAATATAACTTTGCCGAATATGATCAAGAAAAAAGTTAATTTGCAGTGTCTAAAGCGGCAGGAAAATAAAAACGGCAGGAAACATTGTGTGGGGTTATAATAAAATGTGGACCGATATGGTTCAGTTTTAATGAAAACTTACCGTGTGAAATTCTACTGTGCTACTGCAGGACCTCTTTTCGGGGTAGACCTTTGCGATCTGTACTTTGATTACAACGATTGGTGGATAGGATTGATGCCTGTCTTTCCGTCTCTCCATCTGTCTGTTGTCTATCTGATGCTTGTTATCAAACTTCAAGTCGCAATCTTTGCCCGATAATCATAAAATTAAGTACAAATAAGTTTTTTTTTGGAACAAGGACAGACGCTATAGAAATTAAATAAAGTCGTTTAAGATTTGGATATAGCATCAACACGTACTTAGTAGGGACATGAATACTGTTACACACGTTTTATGCTGTAAAATAAAAAGTACTGACTGTTTTTAGACCAAATATTTTTTAATATATTTATTGATGTATATTGTATCCAAAAAAAAAATCTACTTATTCGAAATGTCCGCCTTTTGCCTTTACACACGCCTTAAGTCCCACTGGCCAATCGTCAATAGCTGCACGAACCTCGTCCATTGAAAAATTGGCAGTCTTAAGCGATCCAATGTTGGGGTATATTTTGTGACAAACCTTGTCCTCTAAAACCGTCCACAATTTGTAATCCAATGGGTTCAAATCTGGACTCCCTGAGGGCCATTCTTCAGAGGAAATGAACGCTGGCAAGTTGTTTCGAAGCCAGGCCTGGGACGTTTTAGCCTTATGGGCTGGCGCAGAATCCTGCTGGAAAGACAATGGCTGGTTTTGGAACAGGGAATTGTTAAGAGGCAGCATCCAAAACGGTTTCTTGGTAAAATTTGGCCGATGTTTTGACTCCTTGTTCGCAGAAATGCAGGTCAGTGACCCCATCGTAAGAGACACCCCCACCAAACCATGACTGAAGCTGGGTGATGACCCTTTTCCACCCTTGGGATCCGTTCAGATGCTTCCTTAGATGACCGCGCATACTCTCTATCATTTTGCTTGTTAAATTTTTCCTGAACGGTAAAAATTTTTTCATCGGTGAATAAAATTTTTCTGGCAAGTTATCAGCGTGCTTCACTAAAAGACGTTTGCATTTTTCAGTCATATTTTTTTTTTAAAGCTGCAGTCTATAAATGTCCGGTACGTCGTTTGAAAGCCACAAGTCCCAAGTCTTTTTTAATGATTCGACTCATGGACTTTTGCGTAATATTCATCACACGGGCTATGATTTTCTATTTTCGGAGCGGATTTCTGTGAATTCTTGATTTAACGGCTTTGATGACATTTGGTGTTCGAACAAAGCGTGGGCGGCCCGGCCCGACCGATGGCGGTCTTTTACATCGCCAGTCTCCTCAATCAGTTTTATGCATTGGTAGACGAACATGCGGCTACTGGCCAAAGCGATTTGAAAATATCGTTTTTTTTCATTTCACACTTGAAAAGCGCTATTACAGCGATACGGTTCTCATTATCTGACCACTCCATGATGAAAGTTGAAACAATTTTAAAATCCCGTTACAGACTAACGTTTTTGAGGTTAGCTTTCAAAACCTATATGACATTAACGGGGTATGTTCAGTTCTACTATAGAAATGGGTGTGTTCAGTATTAATGTCCCTACTAAGTGTAAAAGGTGCTCTTACAATCTGTTCTCAACCAAAAAAAAAAAAATACCAAAGATATCTATTCAAACCGAACACTTTTGCCCGAAACTGTACACAGCGTGAATATCCATTCCAACAAATGCTCTGAAAGCCAGAATTGTTATCAGGCACATTCGATTTGTAGTTTTGCTCGCTAAAGTTGTGTGCTTGTAAATGTGTACACAGGAAATCAATAAAATACAAAAGTTTATTGGTTCAGAGATATGCAATTGTTTAATAAAATTTATTATATTGAAAAGGAAATACATCATGTTTTGCTACAACGACACCAAGAACACCAACCCATACAAACACGAACACCCACACATATACGAGACAAACATATGTATGTAGGCATGTTCAGATGCCAACCCACATCCTCAGTAGTCAGTGACTTAGTTTTCCATTCTACAAAACAAACACTGAGATACGCATACATGTGTACACGCAGGCATACATCCTTAGTTGGAAATTCGAAGGATATTATGGTACAGACTGGATATAGAACACGCTATAGATGGAAGTTAAGTTGCAGCCGTTGATAAGAAATAATAAATAGTTTAAAATGTAGGGCCGATTTTATAGGCTCTGCACCAGTGTTATCAGCGCTACACCACCGCAATAATTTAAAAAGTCTTTCGAAAAGTCGTCTCGATTTTTTTGAATGGGCACTTTTTGATCGCACTCTGTTAGAAGTTAAAAAAGGAATAGAAGTTTGCTAAAAAAAAGTCGTCTTATGTGATGAAGATTAGTTTTGAGAATGGTTTCGTATCAAAGCAAAATGTTTGTTTTTACAGGGAGTGTATAGTGGTAATTGTAACGGGTGATCAATCTAGAAGTATATATTTTTAAATAGGGTGAATTGTATTAAACATTATTATTTTCTTCTTCTTTTTAGTATTGTTTGTCATTTTATCTTGGAAAGACTTACATCGCAACTACGTCTCCAAATTGTGCAACTGTATTATAGAAATGAGCGTTTGATGAGAAATGTTTTTCGTGCGCTTTGGCCTTTTTATGATCGAAATAATAAGGCTATCGAAAGCACTATACTGTTTACCATTGTTACCATACATTGAAACTTAATCTTCACTACTGTAGTATAATACTCGACCTAATAGACAGCATCCAGCTCGAAGTATTGAAAACATCGCGACCGTAGCTGAGAGTGTACGTGAAAACCGCCAGGAATCGATTCGACAACGTTCTCAACAACTTGGCTTGTCGTATGGAATAACTTGAAGCATTTAACGTAAGGATCCTGGTTTTTAAGTGTACGAAGTACAGCTCGTGCTGGAATTGAAGCCTAACAATGTTCATACTCGTCAGAAAAAAAAACAAAATTTTGTTCAGTAATAAAGCCCATTTCTGGGTCAACGGCAACGTCAAATTGCCGCATTTGGGCTGAAGAGCAACCAGAACAGGTACAAGGGGTGCTATTATACAGAAAATCTCGACTTGGTGCAGTTTATGGGCTGGTGGAATCTTCGGTCCATAGTTTTTCAAAAGTGATGATGTCCGTAACGTAATAGTGAATGGTGCTCGCTACCGCTCCATGATATCCGACGTTTTGCCACCTGAAATTGAAGCCCGTAAGCTTGACGGAATTTGGTTTCAACTTGTCATACAGCTACACAAAAAATGGACCAATTGAGAGGTCATTTCGGAAAGCAGCTAATTTCAAGTTTTGGACTGGTCAGTTGGCCACCTAGATCGTGTGATATCACACCTTTAGACTTTTTCTTTGGGACTACGTAATTGCCAAAGTCTAGGCTGGCAAACCAGCAACATTTTAGGTTTAAAAAACCATGGCGTGAATGACACGCGTAATACTGGTCGAAAAGCTCGAACGGGTTATCCAAAATTGGACCCACAGAATGGATACCCTAAGGCGTAGTTGCGGCCATCATTGAATGAAATAATATTTGAAAAATAAATGGCATAAAATGTCCTTTCAAATGAGGTCACTTGAAACACAGCATGATGCACTCGAGTGGGCCGCCGTGGTGTGATAGAAGTGTGTGCGACTTTCATGTCAGTAAACCCAGCTTCAATCCTGGGTAAAAAAATCTAACAAATTATCAGCGGCGGATTTTACACCTCGTTAAAGCTGGCGACTTTATCGGAAAGAGATTGAAGCCCGTAAGCTATGTAAAAACTGCTCTATGAAATGTATTATCCGTACAAAGTATAGATATTGAATCGTGTACATTTCACTGATTTGAGAGTAGTTTCAACCTTGTAACTGACCTTGTAACTTACTGGAATATTGAGGGACTTAAGTAAGTAAAATACGCTTGAGCCAAATCGCATTAAAACTGTGGCTTGCAGAGCGGCACGGCGCCAAATCAAAAAATGACGTTGGTTGCATGGTCGCTCCATCAAAATATAGCCTTTCGTTTGGATAATTGCATAGTGCCACATCACTCGGAACACGAATCGTCTATGTTTATTTTTCATAACCATCCCGAAGAGTTAAGAAAACTGAGAAGGTTGTTCTGTTCATTGTGTACGAGTATATACAAACAAAGTACTCCTGAAATCCAGATACCAGGCAATTGTGACGGCGGTAAGACAAAGCAGCGCATTCACAAAGGTAGTGTTTCTTCCTCATCACTGTTGCCACAGCAGTTGACAGTGATCGTTAAAAGAAACATTTTTATACAGGGTGATTCATTCACGACAGGACAAACTTCACCAGCGTATTTTTTAGCTCCTTTCACGAAAATATGTCCATGTACGACCACGTCTGAAAATGCAAGGGGCGAAAATGGCAGCGGTTTGAAAATGTTCGGATTGGTGATCGGAGGGTACTAGGGTTAAATTTGTAAGCTCTGAACCAGTGATTGTTTTTGGGCTTGTTGGAAAGGTCTTTAAGAGTACCTTTTAGTATCATTAAAAAAAGAGTGAAATCTCCGAGATACGGAGCTTAGTTCAGGTTATTTTGTAAAGGTAAGAGGTAGGGCTATCTTTTAAGAGAAAAAACATAAGTTATCGCCATCTGAATGAGACAAGTTAGGTGATGTGCACGTTTTTATGAACTGCGCTTCATCCGTCATCAAAAGATTATTTAAAAAATCATTTTGTGTGGCTAATTGTGTAAAGCGAATAGCGTATTCTAGTCGTTGTTGGGGGTCTTGCGGTAGAAGCTGTTGCACAATTTGAACTTTGTATGGATACATCTTAAGATCCAACTTTAAGATTCTCTCTAATGTTATTCTGGGTATACCCAATTGGGCGGAACGGCGACGAGTTGAGACAGATGGATCCTTTGCAACACTCTGCTGCACAGCTTCCACGTTCTCTTAAGTACGAATATTTCGATGAGCACCTCTTCCTGGACGGTCGGCAACTGAACACAGTTCCTCAAAACGGCGAACTAAACTTGTAATCATGGAAGATGTGGGCGCTCACTTACGTTAAAAAACGGCGATAATTTCGCTGCGTCAGAACAATTGATCATTGAGAAGAATAATAAAAATCGATAATTTTAATGCTTTGTTGTGGACTGTACGTATTCATTTTAAGTTTCCAAGAGTTCAGTTATAATCTGCAAAAAAATAAATTATGTTAAAAAATAAAAAAGTTATTTGTATATCACATCAGCTGGTCTTATTTGGGCCACCCGTTACTTTCTGTGCAAGAGTTTAATGGTTTTGTGCGAGCTTTAATTTTCTGATATTAGGGTGGTACATTAGGGTAGTAGCAACTGAGATCTGATGCGTACGTACTAAAAGGGGGTACTTAAGGTCGGTGATTTCTAAAACTTGGTCTCATCGAGACAAAAGCAACGATGTTTCACACCTTATGATCCGGTTGTAAATTCAGAAGATATAAAGAAAAATGTAAAAGCGCGATCCCTAAAGTATCTTTCATAAGTCGTACATAGATTTGTCAACATGCTTCTAATGAACTTTACATTATCCGACCTCTAGCAAAGAATCTGAATTATTCATGATCAGCGGCTATACATTTCATTTAATATAAACACTATTAGTTGCAAGCAGGGAAGGCTGCAGTTTCGGAGAAAGCTACTTCTTTACTTTATCCGACCTTAAGCAAGGAGTGTGAAGTATCCCTGATCACCGACTCACGTAAAAACTGACACAATCACATTTAACGGGAACTGCTGGCAGTAGAGTTTTTCCACAAACAAATTAAACACGTTAAAAATCCCTTATTTGTGTATAAAAGCGTGTGTGTATGTTTTTTATGTGTTGTTGGTATATAAAAGGTGCTCCAACTGAACCACACGATATGTTAAATAAAACAAAATGTTTTCAAATTATTATCTTAATAATTTTTTATTGTGGGTGGTTAAATTTTAAGGGCCGATGTTGAATGTGAACCAAAGGTAAACGTCAAATTTTTTTCTGCATTTCATTTGATATTTCTCAATTTCAGACTAACTCAATTTGAACCATGGAAGGATACACAAGCGAGCAATGCGTAAAAGTTATTCAGGCTTAATATGAAAATGGGCATTGTGGATGATCAATTTTTAAAAAAAATCATCATCAGTGATGAGGCACGTTTTCCCCTCAGTGTATTCGTCAATAAGCAGAATTGCCGCATTTGGGCGAATTATAAATATAATCAAAGAGTGATTGTCGAAAAAACAATGCACCCACAAATAGTGAATGTTTGGTGCGGTTTATGGGCTCGCGGAATCATCGGGCCATATTTTTTCCAAAATGAGGCCGGTCAGGCAGTTACTGTGAATGGTATTCGCTATCGTGAGATGTTAACGAACTTTTTATGGCCCGAATTAAAAGATATGGGTGTGGACGATATGTCTCAACATGACGTTACCACTTGTCACAAAGCTAACGAAACAATGGCTCTATTGCGCGACAAATTGAATGGGCGTGTTATCTCACGCCGTGGCGATGTTAATCGGCCGCCAAGATTATGTGATTTGATACCGCTGGACTTCTTTCTTTGGGGTTATTTGAAAGAAAAGATGTACGTTGATAAGCCAGCAACAATTCAAGAGCTTAAGGATGAGATAATTCGGTACATAACGGCATAGAACCTCAATTATGCCTCAGCGTCATCGAAAATTTGGACCATCGGATGGAGGTAATTGCCGAGGTCGCGGCTGCCATTTGGCCGATATTTTGTTCTATACATAATTGAAACATTCCAATATTATCACAATAAAAAATGATAATAATATCTAAAATAATTTGTGTTTTATTCAAAAGCAACATCGGCCCTTAAAATTTAACCACGTTTTAGAAGGATTAAGCATGAAACAAAATATCGGCAAAATGCTCGCCCCTTCTTAAATGGCATACCTCTAGCCGATGGTTCACATTTTTAATGACTCAAAGACATAAGGAAGGTTAAATGTCGTTAATGTGCCGAATTATATCACCCTCTAGCACTTAAACTATTGTTGGCTTATTGGCGTACACTTTTTCTTTTAATATCCCCAAAGAAAGGAGTCCAACGGTGTCACATCACATGATGGTGGCGGCCAATTAATATCGCCACGATATAAGATAACACGGTCATTGAATTTCTGGCGCAAATGATATATTGTTATATTGACTGTGTGGCAAGTGGTGCCACTCTTTTCGATTCACATTTCGTCCAGGTCCATATCCTCAATTTCTGTCTACAAGAAGCCCGTTATCATCTTGTGATAACGAACACCATTTACGGTAGCTGTTTCGACGAAGTACGGCCCGATGACGCCAGAGGCACCAAACAGTAACTCTTTGTGGATGCATTGGCTTTTCAGCAATCACTCATGGATTCATATTTGCCCAAATACGGCAATTCTGCTTGTTAACGAAGGCACTTTGGACACATTTGGATGTTGTTGTTGTAACAACAATATATTTATTTTGAAGTCTTGTTCGTCTATGGGGGATCTGCTTCGATATCCAGGTGGAGAAAACGCGCCATTTGAACTGGATGCGTTCACATAGACCTAGGGGTCAGCTGAGTGGGTTTGGCCGGACAATTGAAGTGGTGCAGCATGTCATGTGGTCCTTGATGGCAGGTGGGACAGATGTCCGGAACGTTAGGATCAATTCGTGCCCAGTAAGAATTGAGGCGGCTGCACCATCCAGATCTCAGCTGTGCCAGAACCACGCCCGTCTGCCGAGGTAGTACCTTCTTTTCAGGTGAAATCTCCGAGGGATGCTCCCCTAGCACTACATTCACACGGTAGCTGGATACTGCTGCTGCGACTTCATCGGCGTGAATGTTGTGCAGACCTGCCTGCTAGTTTCGATGCCCTTCTCTCTTACACCGCTGGACCTTTTTCTCTAGATCATGAAGATCGTACCTGATCTGCCTGGGCGGAGGCATCCTGTCCAAGGTATGGTGGTTGCTGCAGTGAAAGCACCCTAGATGGTATTGCTTAGACAGCAGCAAATTGTGTCTGCGCAGGGTAAGGTCCGTCTTCGCCTCATGTAGATGGTCCTCAGAAGACATAAGAAGGTTGTTTTCTTGATGTTTTGAGGGCGGCATTCTGGCAAGTCTGAGTTTTCTTCCACTGCGTCGTACTCACGTTCGCCAACCATACAGGTGCAGCGTAGTTTGCTACAGACCGACCTATCGCTTTATAAGAGGTCAACAAGGTTTCTTGGTCGGCTCTCCAAGTACTGGCCGGTTCTATGTAACGGATTGACCCGAAACAAACACTCTTCGCCCAAGGGCAGTCAGCTCAACAATATGTGTGTTTTTGCCACATTTGGTCGACATTGTGTACCTCAGTTGTGTACCTCTCCATGGTTGAACTTGTCAAACACTGCAACAAAGAAATGTCAAATTAAGTTGGACAAAAAACTTGGCGTTTCGGTATGACTTTCACCTAACGTCATTCATTATAGTCGGACTTCAATAAATATTAAGATATTCTGATCTTCACGGTATTCGTTTTGTACCAGGCCAAATTTAATGAAGGTAGGACTTAATATTTTTCTGGTATTTTGACAAAAAAAATTGACGTTTAGGTGTGACTTTCACCTAACGACATGCATTATAGTCCGACCTCAATTAATATTAAGATATTCCGATCTTCACGGTATTCGTTTTGCACTAGGCCAAATTTAATGGAGATAGGACCTAATATTTTTCTGGTATTTTGAGTGGCTTAACCTCAGTCTTGAAGCTACCCATGATCAGAACGATCACTATCGAGTTGCTAGATTATACTATTTGCTACATATATGGTTCATCCTCTACAGTGTAGGGCACTCACCTACTTCCGTAGTACTCATTCCGACATATGGATGTACAACACTACGATGAATGTTAAGCGGATGTTGAAACCGTTCGGGCATTAAGGCAGTAACATGTAAACAGAATCGATAGATTGTCCCACACCCTTGCACACACCACCACATAATATCTGTGGGTGGGTGTGGGTGTATACAAAACATTTCGAACATGCTGAAGCGAAATATAAATTAAATTGTCATTTGAATAACAACTACGACTAGAGTATCGGGAATGGCATCGAAGTATTAACTTTAAATATTTGCAAATGTTCCCTCTATCGACTGCCGGCAAATAAGTATAAATACACATTTCGAGTATCAGCATAATTAACATAACATCGGCAGGGTTGTTGGGGGGTGGATGGTGGCCATTTAATATAAAGGGGTAGCTACTGTATGAGCCATAATTATAAATCGCATGAATACATGAACACAAAATCGATTAGGTAGAAATGCAAATTTACTGTCGAAACATTTTCCCCCTTTTTTGGCACAATTTTGTGGACCACAAAGAGAATTGCCAATGTCATGGTATTCCATATTTATATGTTGTCTTCAATATTGCCAGTATTGGCAAAAATTACAAATTTTCTGTGGCTTTTCGTATATTAACAATAAATTTCGTCAATATGCTTTGGTCATAATTCAAAAGAACCCAAACAAACACACACACACACAGTCTCTAATGACACTCTTCCAAAAATGGATTTGTCGATATGACATTTGGGCGAGTGTGTGTTTACCGGTTGTTTTAAGCGGCGAGTGTGATTACACTTCTCTACAGAAGTAATTCCAATTGGCTATCGAAGTATTTGTTTGTTTTTGACTGAAGCGATAATGGGTTGCCAGGACTGAAGCCCCTTTGGACGCATTGCGTTAAGACCTTTAAAGTGATAGATGGCCCTTACCACTTTCAAGAACAATGCGATTATTTATATTTTCGTCAATCGACATTAATAATCCATTTATTTATTTTGCCGCAAATATTGAGTCAGTTAATACATGTTTAACTTCGTTCTGACCAAATCCTGTAAATGTTAGCTTTTTGGACCCCTTGGGTCTCAAAGTCCGAACCAAAACCCACCAATCATCAAATAAATTCATATTTTTATTCTTTCTAAAACCGACTTTCCTTTTCGGTGCTCCCTTGCTTTGATTGTAACGACGGTTTGACACAAAACTTCAGAATAAGTATTTAGATACGTAGCAAAATTTGCTTTAATTTTAGTGCAATTACGTCGATAATGACTTTTGATCGCCTGTTTTGACCATACCGGTTGTTTTTTGTGCCCCTTGTACCGAAACATACAGTATGAGTATTAAGCGTATCCCATTGTTCCTTCTCAAAACTTAAGGATCCTTCACTAAGAAGAAAAATAACCTTATAAAGAGTGATTTTTTTGAGGTTAGGATTTTCATGCATTAGTATTTGACAGATC
Source organism: Hydrotaea diabolus (assembly GCA_963513945.1). Lineage (NCBI taxonomy): Eukaryota > Metazoa > Arthropoda > Insecta > Diptera > Muscidae > Hydrotaea > Hydrotaea diabolus. The sequence goes on along the minus strand of OY740717.1, from coordinate 133,505,167 downwards.
ACGTGGGATTTCAGACATGGTGTCAAAGAGAAAGATGCTCAGTATGCTTTGACATTTCATCATGAATAGACTTACTAACGAGCAACGCTTGCAAATCATTGAATTTTATTACCAAAATCAGTGTTCGGTTCGAAATGTGTTTATCGACAAATTTTGTTCAGCGATGAGGCTCATTTCTGGTTGAATGGCTACGTAAATAAACAAAATTGCCGCATTTGGAGTGAAGAGCAACCAGAAGCCGTTCAAGAACTGCCCATGCATCCCGAAAAATGCACTGTTTGGTGTGGTTTGTACGCTGGTGGAATCATTGGACCGTATTTTTTCAAAGATGCTGTTGGACGCAACGTTACGGTGAATGGCGATCGCTATCGTTCGATGCTAACAAACTTTTTGTTGCCAAAAATGGAAGAACTGAACTTGGTTGACATGTGGTTTCAACAAGATGGCGCTACATGCCACACAGCTCGCGATTCTATGGCCATTTTGAGGGAAAACTTCGGAGAACAATTCATCTCAAGAAATGGACCGGTAAGTTGGCCACCAAGATCATGCGATTTGACGCCTTTAGACTATTTTTTGTGGGGCTACGTCAAGTCTAAAGTCTACAGAAATAAGCCAGCAACTATTCCAGCTTTGGAAGACAACATTTCCGAAGAAATTCGGGCTATTCCGGCCGAAATGCTCGAAAAAGTTGCCCAAAATTGGACTTTCCGAGTGGACCACCTAAGACGCAGCCGCGGTCAACATTTAAATGAAATTATCTTCAAAAAGTAAATGTCATGGACCAATCTAACGTTTCAAATAAAGAACCGATGAGATTTTGCAAATTTTATGCGTTTTTTTTAAAAAAAAAGTTATCAAGCTCTTAAAAAATCACCCGTTATAAGGTTAACTTAACCAGAAGTAAACATGATTTGGAGTCTACTTTATATTTAACAATAATAATAGTTAATTTTACTATTCTATGATTTAATTTTTTAACCATGAAAACTGTTAATTTTAAAATAATGATTGTTGTTTTAACAATGCATTGTTTTTAGTAATGCATTGTTGAGATTTGTTTTACCTTTAAAATTGTTATTAGTAAAATAATAATTGTTGTTTTAACAATGCATTGTTTATAAATACATGTTCAATTTAACAATGAAATTGTTAATATATAGAAGATTGTTATAGAAATCATTTTTATTGTTAAGTTAACTTATTATTAGTTACCTCTTTTAGCCATAAATATAATTACTGTTACAATTTTTAATATTAAATAAACCTACTAATAATATTTTTGTTTTGTTTACATTTATTCGGTCTTTTTTCATTATTATGACTTAAACAGTTTTTATACTGGTTCGAGACCTTTTTGAATCAACTATAAAAACTAGTGCACTGTATTGGCTACGGTTGCCAAACAGACTGTTCAGTTATTTCTAAACCCGCCAAGGCTTTTCTTCAGCAGTCTTTGTCAACTATTACTTCGGCTACAAATCAAATGACTTATACGGGAGTCCCATTATGATTAATGAGAATTACCCTTTTGCGTATAGTCTTCGAACTGTGCGAAAAGCAATCTTCATAGCGCTATGAAGATTGCACAGCTAGCATTTGAGTATGGTGGTGGTTTTTTAAAAGAGCAAGATAAATTGTCTTTTGATCTTTTTCACAATTACAAACGTTCAGAGCAGTGGAAGAAAGGAAAAAGGGTGGGGGATAAGACTGTCACAATCTTGCAACTTCGAGTAACTTAATTCTGAAATTCGTACAACAAAAAGCAGATCAAAAACTTCGATACAACAGAGCCGAATGATCTTTAAATTTTTGTTTATGTCGCACATTTTTCTGCCTCTCTCTTGAAAAAACCAACCTTATATAATGTTAACTCAACTATTTTGTATGTATATTTGACCTTTTAAACGTTATTTCGTCTTCGTTATCAAACATATACCACGAAAAATTTAACCAGACACATGGTTAAAAGAATCATTATATTTTCGGCTCAGTGTAGTACAATCGTGCTCTTAACAGACTCACGGACGGAACGACGTAGCTTGATCGTCGTGTAATTTCACAAAGATCAATATATATATTTTATGTGATCGCAGATCAATATTTCGAAGTATTGCCAACGAAATGAAATGGAGTATGTACTTTATTCAGCGGTAGTGGGTATTAAAAGGCTATAGCCAGACGTGTCGGGGCCTTACAACACACCGTTGTTCACAAAACTCCGCACCTCTGTCTGGAATTCGAACAAGGACAAACCTCACAGGTTACTTCTAGAGCGGAATAGTCATATTTCGATGGGGCTATACGAAACACTAGTAAATACCCGATACTTCGTGAGCGGAAAACTGTCATAGTATAACCATAATTTCACTATTCTAAATATGGGAATATATTTAAAGTGTTAATATATTTAAGTGGCTTTCAATGCAGTTTTTATTTATAAGGTTTTGCTCATTTTAATCTCTTTAGCCTAGTACTAATTTTAGTTTTTTTTCCCCCTGTATATTTTTTTTTTATTTTCCGACCGCTCTGGTTAATTCTGAACTGTCTCTCCCCATTTTTTTTAACCATTTCTTGTCCTATCTTAGATATTTCAACCTTTTTATTCCATTGTTATCAGTTCCGATCAATGTCGGTAACTGTTGTCGTGGGACAATTTTTCCTTCTCTTTTCATTTGTTTCAAATTTTGAATTTTTACCAAAGTTACCATAACCTCCAATCAACTTTGTTTGCGCCTCATAAGGAAGCTTATCCATTGGACCCCTTTTTCACCCATTTTTATCTCCATTTTAAATTTTGAACTTGTATGCCGTTTTGTTGATTTGATATTGTTTTCCTCAATTTTGTATACAACTTCGCCCGCTATAACCCTTTTAATCTGCATCTCTATTTTAAATTTCATTTCGTCTTTTTTAGTTTTTTTTTGTAACCACACTTCTTTTATCTATGCCACTCACTCAGTTAATTAGGTACTTATTTTCTACTTTTTCTGCTTTGGTCAACTTTTGGTCTGATATTTCGTCCGCTTTAGCCCTTATTCATTTCTTATAATTTGATATTTTGTGGTTTTTTCTATTTCTCACTTTTGGTATTTGGCCCTGTTTATCCCTTTTCGTTTTCCTTTATAGGTATGAATTAATGATTTAATATCCCTTCTATCTTAGTTTCTATTTCATACTGTCGATCATATGGAGATGTCGAGAAAATTTCGAAGCTAAGAGGTTCTACCGTTCAAAAGTTATGACTATTTGACTGAAATGCAATTTTTTTTTGTGTTAATGTACAAAAACAAATAAATTCGTGGTGTTATTTCGCTAACAAAAAAACAAACCCTGTACAGTTTATCGCAATTTTTGATTAACCGCCCCTTTTGCACATTTTTCAATTCATGGTAACCCTCGCTCCTGTTGGAACTATGTATCCTCTAATTGCATTGCCTTAACAATCTTGTATCATAGTCAAGTACCGTTCTGAGTACACAGTTACGGCAGTTACTGCCGAGCAGAGCGTTTCGGAGATTGTAGGTGTTGGAGTTGTAATCCATCTCTCAAGTCCCCTTCGTACACATGACACATTCCCTGCTGGTCTCAATTAAGGTACCCAATTTACAATTGATTGCCATCCAGAAACACGTCTGCGTGGGGAAACAGCGAATCGTAAACGAAAAGCACCTTGCACTGCAAAGGTCGAGTGCGCATTTAAAAAATACGATTCAACAAAAAATAACCTCTCTTCACGTGTCCAATGTATGATGGCAACTGAAAGGCAAACGAATTCAAATCTCCTGTCAGCCACTATATGCCACGCAGAGTCTTTTCTCTCCTTGGCCAACAGTGCCGCCACAGCCTGCAGTGCAAAAAAGCAAAATTTCGCGCTCCACCCTGTAGAAAGATAGATATGATCGGGAGGGATTTTTTGCGTTTCAAAGATTTTTCTTAACATTCCTTTTTCTAAAATACTCCCTCAATTTGGAATTTTTTGAAAAATTTCTTTTGGCAGAATACGGTACAAACCTAGCACAAGTTTTGTTTCTGTATTTCCAAAAAATAATAACATTGGCGACCAGTATCTCAAAAAGTTTCTTTTCATAACATCTCCTTTTATTTTAAATTTTCGAAAACTTTTGCAGCAGACACTTATTAAATTACAGCGCATCTTTTGTTTTTACAAAAAAAAATCGAGTTCCCTAAATTATTTTTAAATTAGCGAGGGTTGCTACATATATTTCTGGCCATCTGACATTTCCATTGGAAAGTTTGACATTTTTTAGCATAAACGTACTGAGAAAGTTTTGACGTACGACCATCATTTGTGTTGTTTACAGTGACTTGAAAATATCAATTTGGCAAAAAAATGGAATTAACTCGTGACCATTTTCGTGCGATAATTTTTCACAACTTTCGACGCGGATTGTCACGACATGAGTGCATCGATGAACACAAATCTTTGTATGGCGATGAAGCACCATCCTATAGCACTGTGAAAAACTGGTTTAATGAATTCAATTGTGGCCGAAGCTCGCTCTAAGACAAAGATCGTGAAGGTCGTCCAAAAACGGCCGTTGTGATAATGCAAGATCGTCATGTGACATACCGTGAGATAGAGGCATCCTTGGGCATTTCTTCCACCAGCATACATTCGATATTGCATGAACCCCAGGTCGTAAAAAAGGTTGTTGGATCCCGCACAATTTGACAATCTATTGGTGCAAAGAAATTTAAAAAAAAATACGATCGCTGTGCTTCAAGCGACGTTTATAAGGTCGTGATAGGTGACGAATCATGGATCTATGCGTATGAGCCCGAAACAAAACAGCAATCGACCGTGTGGGTCTTCGAAGACGAGCCAAATCCAACGAAAGTTGTTCGTGGAAGAAACACTTCGAAGCAAATGGTTGCCTGTTTCTTCGGCAAAACTGGTCATGTGGCGCTTGAGTAACATAGGACGGTCAATTCTGAGTGGTACGCCACAATTTGTTTGCCTGAAGTCTTCGGAGAATTTCGAAAAACGAACAAGAGAACACATCGGCTCAAACCAGCGCCTTTTTGACCGGCCAAAACGTCGAATTGATGGGTCATCCGCCGTACTGCCCTGACTTGGCACCCAATGACTTCTTTTTATTCCCGCACATCAAGAAAATAATGCGTGGTCAACAATTTTCGTCGCCAGAAGATGCTGTTGAATCGTTAAAAGACCATGTTTTGGAGGTGTCTCAATCGGAGTGGAAAAAGTGTTTCGACAATTTGTTTGAGTGCATAAAAAAGTGTATAAATCATGCTGGAGAATATTTTGAAAATAATACAACAATTTTAGATGATAAATATTCACATTTTCATTATAAGGCCAGAAATATATATAGCAGCCCTAGTATTAGGAATTTTTTGAAAAATGACACATTTATGTACTCACCTAGTATAATTCAGCACTCCTTTTTCCAATTTCGAAAATAGTGTTCATAACATCGACATATCAACAAAACTATTTATTGGGCTCCTAAATCATAAAAAAATTGTAGTTCAGTGTTATTGGCAACACGCATTGGCGACACAGACAAACAGCGACCGACACACGTACATATCAAGATACAGATAAAGATTCATATGTCAAGGTTATTATCTTTATTGCAGTGGAGAATGTCGTGTTCACATTATGGTTGAACGCTTAATGGTATTCAGAAGTCATTCGATTATAGATACGCGCACTCGCAACAAGAGTGTTTAATTACATGCGTGCTTAATTAGAGATAGATGATGATGATGATGGCGATGGCGCTCGTACTGCCGCCGATTGTTCCAGTAAATGCGGTGATAAGTACACACATCCTACAATTGGTTCATTGATCTACGAGCTGTGATGTCATGTCGCGATAACCGCTGTAATGGCGATATTATTATCTACATGAATAAAGGCATTATTGCGGTATTGTTATGAGCGCCATCATGTGATTTACGCTGTTTTTATGGAAATTGTTGTTTTTTGTGCGATTGAAAGCGACAGATTTGTAGTTCTTTTAGACACCATATATCATATTTTTTATATTTAATAATAGAAGTTAACTGGAGTATGGGATATTTATGAGTGGCGTTGCCCTCATGATTACTTATTCAATAGGATTGGCAATGAGGACAGTACTCAATGCTTTACATCTGGCGAAGAAGTAAAATATTAGCTGGTAGGATAGCTCATTAAAATCTTATCTTACAGTGTAGGATGTTAAGCGGGTGAAGCATTTAGTACGGACAGAATATGTCAGGAATTCTGTTTTAAATTAAATACAAACTGCATAAAGCAAGCAAATACTTAATACTGCAAACACTTATTCAATGTCATCTAAACTATTTGGACCTTGTGTATGGATACAAAAAAAAATTCCGATTTAAAATCCTTGCCAATATGTATTGCAAAATAAATCATTGAAAATAATTTATAATCTTCCTACTTTATATTCTACTCATACATCATCACATTATAAGGATATCGCTAACAATGGTTTACCTGTCTATGGATTGCAATAAACTGAAATTGCTAGTATACTTAGTAAGGACATAAATCCTGTTACAACATTGAACACACCCATTTCAATAGTAGAACTGAACATACCCCGTTAATGTCATGTAAGTTTTGAAAGCTAACCTCAATAGCTTTAGTCTGTAACGGGATTTTAAAATTGTTTCAACTTTCATCATGAAGTAGTCAGATAATGAGAGCCGTATCGCTGTAATACCGCTTTTGACGTGTGAAATGAAAAAATGGGTACTTTCAAAACTCTCCGGCCACTAGGGATTAGCCGCATGTTCGTTTACCGATGCATAAAACTGTTTGAGGAGACTGGAGATGTAAAAGACTGCCACCACGCTCTGTTTGAACACCGCATGCCATCAATGCCGTTAAATCAAGAATTCACCGAAATCCGCTCCGAAAACAGAAATCATGGCCCGTGAGATGAATATCACGCAAAAGTCCATGAGTCGAATCATTAAAAAAGACTTGGGGTTTTCCAACGACGTACCGAACATATGTTGACTGCAGCTTTAAAAAAAATAGGATTGAAAAATGCAAACGTCTTTTGGTGAAGCACGCTGATAACTTGCACAGAAAAATGTTGTTCTCCGATGAACAAATTTTTACCGTTCAGGAAAAATTTATCAAGCAAAATGATAGAGTGTATGCGCGGTCATCTAAGGAAGCATTTGACCTGATCCCAAGGGTGGAAAAGGGTGATAAGCTTCAGTCATGGTTTGGTGGGGTGTCTCTTACGATGGGGTCACTGACCTGCATTTCTGCGAACAAGGAGTCAAAACATCGGCCAAAGATTACCAAGAACCCGTTTTGGAAGCTGTTGTGAAGCCTCTTAACAATTGCCTGTTCCAAAACTAGCCATGGACTTTTCAGCAGGATTCTGCGCCGGCCCATAAGGCTAAAACGTCTCAGGCCTGGCTTTGAAACAATTTTCCAGCGTTCATTTCCTCTGAAGAATGGACCCCAGGCAGTCCAGATTTGAACCCATTGGATTACAAATTGTGGACGGTTTTAGAGGACAAGGTTTGTCACAAAAGATACCCCAACATTTGATCTCTTAAGACTGCTTTGGTTCGAGCTGTGTCCAATTTTCCAATGGACGAGGTTCGTGCAGCTATTGACGATTGGCCAGTGCGACTTAAGGCGTGTGTAAAGGCAAAAGACGGACATTTCGAAAAAGAAGATTAATTTTGGATACAATATACTTCAATAAATATATTAAAAAATATTTGGTCCAAAAACATTCAGTACTTTTTATTATAAGCATAAAACGTGTGTAACAGTATTTATGTCCCTACTAAGTATACTTTATATCTACAAAGTAGTAAACAATATAAGTCATCACAGTATCCATCTTAGCAGATTTCTTCACAATCATGATACAAGAAAACGTTCTCAATCTTATTTGCAAGTAACTCGGTGTCGATAAGAGTCAACCAAAATCGGCAAAAATCGTTGACCACGCATTTTTTTCTTGATGTGCGGGAATAAAAATAAGTCATTGGGTGCCAAGTAAGGGCTGTATGGCAGATGACCCATCAATTCGACGCTTTGGCCGGTAAAAAAGGCGCTGGTTTCAGCCGATGTGAGAGAGCTCAAATTGTCATGGTGCATAATGATTCGTCTTCTCTTGTTCATTTTTCGAGTTTCTCCGTAGACTTTAGGCAAAAATATTTTGGTGTACCACTCAGAATTGGCAGCCCTACGTTAATCAAGCGCAGCAGTCGCCACATGACCAGTTTTGCCGAAGAAACAGGCAACCATTTGCTTCGAAGTGCTTCTTCCACGAACAATTGTCGTTGGATTTGTCTCGTCTTCGAAGACCCACACGGTCGGTTGCTGTTTTGTTTCGGGATCTTACGCATAGATCTATGATTCGTCACCTGTGACGAACTCTTTTGATGCACCGCGATCGTATTTTTTCAAAATTTCTTTGCACCAATCGACACGAGCCTTTTTTGAGCGATTGTTAAATTGTGCGGGATCCAACAAGAACAAACCTTTTTACGGCCAGGTGTTTAAGCAATATCGAATGTATGCTGGTGGAGGAAATGCCCAAGGATGCCTCTATCTCACGATCTTGCATTATCAGTTCACGCACGGCATCAATGTTGCCTGGCACAACGGCCGTTTTTGGACGACCTTTACAACCTTTGTCTTTGAGCGAGCGTCGGCCACGATTGAATTCATTAAACCAGTTTCACAGTGCTATAGGATGGTCCTTCATCGTCATACAAAGATTTAAGTTCATCGATGCACTCTTGTCGTGATAATTCATGTCGAAGGTTTGAAAAAGGATGGCAGGAAAATGTTCACGAGTTAACTCATTTTTTGCCAATTTGATTTTTTTAAGTCACTGTAAACAACACAAATGATGTCGTACGTCAAAACGTTCTCAGTACGTTTATGCTAAAAAAGTCAAACTTTCCAATGGAAATGTCCGACGGCCCAGGCAACACTTAGCGTTGCCTAGTCCAGAAATTTATATAGCAACCCTCATATTTTCATTTTATCATAGATTGTCTTAAATAAAAACAGAATGTCTTCAAGATAAACAGGTCGTTCTCGTCCTATTTTCAAAAAAAATTAATGAATAAATAATGTTCAGAATGGAAATGGATAAGAGACGCACAAAATATGATCGACATGAATTTTTGTCACATGTAATCGTGGCTTTAAGAATTCATTTGATGTATTTTGCGCCACAGTACCCTTAAGTAGCCAGAAATATTAAAGTTAAAGTTTCACTTTACTTTACTTAAAAATTTTTTTTTTATCAACTTTGTCTAGAAATTTGTTGACACTTTAAATCCACAATTTAGTTTTTATGACCCACATTACCAATTTGATGTGTAAAATTGTCCCATTTGTGCAAACAAACTTTAAGATATTCGAAAATAAAAACCAGGTTTTAAAAAAATCTGCTCTTAATGTAAATAAATATTTATATAATTTTAAATCGTTAAATGTAAAAATAAAATATAAAAAACTTTATTATTTCAGACAGTAAACCGAATACATAAAATTTTACCATTAGTTGATCCAGGTAACAATTGCTTGTGGTAATGCTAACCGAATTCAAAGAGTTCTTATAGCCAATAATCTTTAAAAACAACCAATACATGTACAAATTCAGTAACAGTAATAGTCCTTATAAGTTAGGCTTGGCGATACTTTGTCTCTTCAATTGATAATGTCTGTTTCTACTACTGAAAACTTCCGTGTATCAAACCCACATTCGGTTGTAGCAATAAAAAAAACATGGTCAGTAAGTGCAACCACCAATATTCGGTTGCCAGATAACTCGGTTGTGGCAACAAATCTGTTCTATGCATCTACTGTTTAGCTTATTTCATACTGTATGGCGTTGTTCTTGAACCAAAAAAATAACTCGGACTAATACTTTTACTGAATTCGTTTCGTAAAACCGACTTGTTGGTTGTAAGTTTCGCTAAATTATTGTAGCTTCCATCTCATAGTAAGGCGAACCAGGTAACCATCAATACTAAGGCTTGTTGATTGCAACAAAAAGTATGTTTTTTAACCGAATATAAAGGGTTTTCCAAATAGGGATATAAAAATTACGTATCTTTATGTCAACGCAGCCTCAAACATATTTAATGATCTTTCAGTGTCAAAACATTTGTCGAGGTCAACATTTTCATCATGGTAGAGTTCACTAACGACCAACGTTTGGAAATCATTGGAAAATACCACCAAAATGCTGAGTCGCTGGCTGCAACCTTAAGAGCGCTTACTAGAAAAAATCATCTTGAGCGATGAAGCTTATTTCTGGCTGTGTGGTTTTGTCAATAGACAAAATAGGCATTAGTGAACATCAATAAACCCAACATTTTTTGGCCGGAATCAGATGAGTATACATCGCCTTTATGTGGTTTTAACAAGACTAGCCACACAGCACGCAGTACAATTGATTTGGTGCATGACAAACTCAGTGAACGTGTTATCTCGAGAAATGGTCCGGTCGAATGGCCACCTCGTTCATGCGATTTAACGCCATTGGATTTATTTTTATGGGGCCACAACAAGTCATTGGTCTTTGACAACAGGCCAACAACTTTAGACGAGCTCAGAGACAACATCCAATGCGAAATTGCCAACGTTCCGGCCGAAATGTGTGCAAGAGTGTTGGAAAATTGGGTCCAAAGAATATATCGCTGTACTCGCGCTCGTGGTGGTCCTACGACCGAAATCGAATTTCATTCTTAAAATGTAACATTTTCACTAGACCTGGAATAAATTTGAACTCTATATCTTAAAAACTTATATTCTGTGTTTTATTAATATGCAAAATTTGTATGTCCATATCGGAAAACCCTGTACGTAGTGCGAATTTCCAACTGATTTTTCTCTATGTGTAAATATTCTTAATAGCTGGCAGCAACATTCTTTTCAAATCAAAAATCACAAATTTCCTACTACTTTATGGTTCATATAGTACTTTCTTGTATGATTAATATACATTATAATTCAAATTTGCGTGCTATTTGCGTTTAAGTTACAATCGCATTAAGAAAGAAATTACCAAAAATTAGAAACTTTGCACATTCACATTAAGCTTTAGAATTCCCCGGGAAAATACACATCACACGTTGATGTGCCCTTTACAACACGTCATGGCTTTACCGTCCCAAGTTGACAAAATGCATGAACATCAAGTAAACTTATGAAGCATACTCAGAAGCGCTATTGAAAAGTAGCCAACGTTCGCACCAACACCTCCAAAAAGGGGCGGAGGGACTTGAAGAAGTACTCCTGAAAGCGGGAAGAATCATGCTGTGGTGAAAAATACGTGATTGGCAACTACTTAGCTTACGTGACATTTTATTTGGAAACACTAGCAAATATTTGCAATGAACCCCAAAACAGAAATCCTCTGTCGCCTGTGGTTCCCCGCGTACAACGCGAGTGTGCGAATGAATTGTTGTTCGAACAACAAAACACTGTAAGCAACAGAGATGCCAATGTTTATTTGTATACCCAGGAAATTTTAAATATCCAAAACAGCTAATTTTAATATTTGCACCAAATTTGAGATAAACTCTTTTTCTAAAACGATAAGTGTTAAGCCAGTTTTGTATTTCATCAATAATTTTTAGTATTTGGGAAGTAAACCTCATCAAATGCCTCCAAACATTGAGACTTTTTACGTAAGCTGCTACACATAAGATTGATGGACTTGGTCCATAATATTAAAAATCATCAGTCATATCTGGCTACGTTACGACGAAAAGGTACCCAATCATTATTATTACTTTTATACCCACACACAGAGAACAGATTTGTTGTCACAGCAAAATTGTTTGCCAACCGAAGTTTGCTGGCTGCACTTACTATTAATACATTCCACCGCTTCAAACGAATGTTGATTGGGTACACGTCAATTTGTAATAGTGGGGACTGACAGAATCGGTTAAAGAGACATAGTATCGGTTAAGTAACTAACTAGGATGATTATTGGAACTAAATTTCTATATGCATTGGTTGTTGTTACAGATTATTTATTGGCTTTAAGAACTCTATGAATTCGGTTGTCATTGCAACGAACATTCGTTTACTGGACTAACTCATGGTTACCTTTTTTGTATTTGGGTATCTGAACAAAATAATAAAGTTTTTTATTTAATTCAAATTTGCCGGCTATTTTTTGTATTTTTTTATTTATTTTCAATGATTTGAAACTTTTTGTTCTGTTATACGGACTGCTATATATTTCTAGCCTAATAATGAAAATGCGAATATTTATCACCGAAAATGGTTTTATTATTTTTCAAAGTATTCTCTAGCATGATTTATACACCTTTGCATGCGCCAAGCCCATTGAGACACCTCCAAAACATGGTTTTTGAACGCTTCAATAGCATCTTCTGGCGACGAAAATCGTTGACCACGCATTTTTTTCTTGATGTGCGGAAAAAAGAAGTCATTGGGTGCCAAGTCAGGGCTGTACGGCGGATCACCCATCAATTTGACGTTTTGGCTGGTCAAAAAGGCGCTGGTTTTAGCCGATGTGTGAGAGCTCGCATTGTCGTGGTGCACAATGATTCGTCTTCTCTTGTTCGTTTTTCGAATTTCTCTGAAGACTTCAGGCAAACAAATTGTGGTGTACCACTCAGAAGCGGAACAATCGCCACATGACCAGTTTTGCGGAAGAAACAGGCGACCATTTGCTTTGAAGTGCTTCTTCCACGAGCAACTTTGGCTTGTCTTCGAAGACCCACACGGTCGATTGCTGTTTTGTTTTGGGCTCATACGCATAGATCCATGATTCGTCACCTGTGACGTCTTTTGAAGCACAGCAATTGGATTATTTCAAAATTTCTTTACACTAATCGACGAGCGTTTTTTTTTGAGCTATTGTCAAATTGTGCGGGATCCAACGAGAGCAAACCTTTTCTTCGGCCAGGTGTTCATGCAATATCGTATGTATGCTGGTGGAAAAAATGCCCAAGGATGCTTCAATCTCATGACGTCCTTTCATTATTAGTTCAGGCACGGCATCAATGTTCTCTGGCACAACGGTCGTTAATGGACGACCGTCGTCTTTGAGCGAGCGTCGGCCACGATTGAATTCATTAAACCAGTTTTTCACAGTGCTATAAGATGGTGCTTCATCGCCATATAAAGATTTGATTTCAGCGATGCACTCTTGTCGTGATAATCCACGTTGAAAGTTGTGAAAAATAATCACACGAAAATGTTCACGAGTTAATTCCATTTTTTTGCCAAATTGATTTTTGTACAAGTGGACAAAGTTATGCATCATATTTTGTGGGTTATTTTAAATTATTTTTATTAATTTTCTATTGAAAAAAGGACGAAAAGGGCCATTTTATCTAAAAGATATTCTGATTTTAGTTTTGAGATCTATACTTAAATGATAATAGTAGCAATTTAGTACAACATTTTTCCCAATAACGACTGTTTTTAAAAACATTTAAAGTATACAGTTTCATTAAAAAAAAAGCACTTACCGACTGAAATTAATTGGATAACCATTCTTCACACTTTCGGAAAAAGGACAAAAAAGACACTCCAATCTTGAAACTAGATTTTCAAAATATCCTACGTAAATGAACTCCATACGATTTTTCATCCCTAAATTCTGTAAGACGAAGGATTATTTAGTTCTTTTAAATTTGTTTTATATAGTAAAGTATAGTGTTGCAAAATAAAAATTTCCTTGGTCTATAAAAAATAAATCGGAACTACGAGAGCTGCCCTTTTTGGAATTAATCATAACCACATAAGCCTTTTATTTCTAGATATAGTCCGAACTTTTGTTGCATAATGAAATATTCCATAATAGTGAACTAAATGAGGTTTTGTTACTACAAAGAACTTATTTGTTGGAACCACCAATGAATGATTGGTACCAAATAACGTGTACTTCATAATTGGTTGATTGTCATAACCACCAATTGTGGAAACCAATAATTTTACTGAATTCGGTTGGTGTAACCGACTTATTGGTTGTAAGAATCGTAATATTATTGTAACTACCTACGTATGATTAGTGAACCATATAACCATCAATACAATAAAATGTTGGTACTAGTAAAAGAAGATACGCAGGTTGCTCTATATATTTCTGGCCTAGGCAACACTAAGTGTTTCCCGACGTCATCTGACAATTCCATTAGAAAGTATGACATTTTTTAGCATAAACGTACTCATTTTTCACAACTTTCGACGTGGACTAACACGACAAGAGTTCATCGGCGAACTTAAATCCTTGTATGGCGATGAAGGAAGGTCGTCCAAAAACGGTCGTTGTGCCAGAGAACATTGATGCCGTGCATGAACTGATAATGCAAGATCGTCATGTGACATACCGTGAGATAGAGGCGTCCTTTGGCATTTTTTTCACCAGCATACATTCGATATTGAATGAACACCTGGCCGTACAAAAGGTTTGTTCTCGTTGGATCCCGCACAATTTGATAATCGCTCAAAAAAAAGGCTCGTGTCGATTGGTGCAAAATTTTTTTGAAAAAATACGATCGCAGTGCTTCGAAAGACCTTTATAAGATCGTCGCAGGTGACGAATCATGGATCTATGCGTATGAGCCCGAAACAAAACAGCAATCGACCGTGTGGATCTTCGAAGACAAGCCAAATCCAACGAAAGTTGTTCGTGGAAGAAGCACTTCGAAATGGTCGCCTGTTTCTTCGGCAAAACTGGACATGTGGCGACTGTTCCACTTGAGCAACGTAGGACGGTCAATTCTGAGTAGTACACCACAATTTGTTTGCCTAAAGTCTTCGGAAAAACAAACATGAGAAGACGAATCATTGTGCACCATGACAATGCGAGCTCTCACGCCTTTTTGACCGGCCAAAACGTCGAATTGATGGGTCAACCGCCGTACAGCCCTGAATTGGCACCCAATGATTTCTTTTTATTTCCGGACATCAAGAAAAAAATGCGTGGTCAACGATTATGGTCGCCAGAAGTTGCCGCTGAAGCGTTCAAAAACCATTTTTTGGAGGTGTCTCAATAGGAATAGGAAATGCAAAAGTGTATAAATCATGCTGGAAAATACTTTGAAAAACAATAAAACCATTTTTGGATGATAAATATTGGCATTTTCATTATTAGGCCTCGTATCAAATCGAATATTTGTAGTTTGGACCGATTTCAAACTGATTTTTTTCTGTATGCATTATCATAGGATAGAGGGTATATCCAGTTTGTCATCCCGTTTGGCTCGAAAGGCTGGTCGGAGATTGTCTTGCAGCAAGGTGGCTAAACTTTTGTGGAAATATGTGTTGATGGAATGAAGCGGTTGGTATTAAAAATGGGTCACATCTCTCAAGAGGTACACATTTTTCCCTTACAAGGACTGATTGAACCTCTGGAAAAATCAACAATCCTGAACCATAAAAACGAACTATTAGAGAAATGAGGTTAATATTTGAAACATATAATATTGGCGTTAATTGAAACACATGCCAGATGAATGGAGGGCTTTGCCATGCCTCCGCATTTATGGCCAAACTAATGGACCGATCGTTGTAAAATTTTGACAGGATAAAACCGATGACTGGACTATTTTATAGTATCATTGGACAAGCGGCGTGGCACCGCCCACACAACATTGAACCTTAAAGCAAAATATCTCATAAACAAATAAAGGGTTGTTACATTTTAAGGGCCGATGTTGGTTATGCATAAAACACAAATTATTTAGGAAATTATTGTCAGTTTTTCTTATTATGATAATATTGGTATGGTTGAATTATGTATGGAACAAAATATCGGACAAATGGCCGCCGCGACCTCGGCGGCACACCTCCATCAGATGCTCCAAATTTTCGATGGCGCTGAGTCATACTCTTAATTGAGGTTCTATGCCGTTATTGTGCCGAATTATCTCGTGCTTTAGCTCTTGAATTGTTGCTGGCTTATCGACGTACACCTTTTCTTTCAAATAACCCCAAAGAAAGAAGTCCAACGGTGTCAAATCACATGATCTTTGCGACCAATTAACATCGCCACGATGTGAGATAACACGGCAAAACACTGTCGCGCAAAAGAGCCATTGTTTCGTTAGCTGTGTGGCAAGAGGCACCGTCCTGTTGAAAATACATATCGTCCACATCCATATCTTCCAATTCATACCATAAAAAGTTCGATCATATCACGATAGCGAACACCATTTACAGTAACTGCCTAACCGGCCTCATTTTGGAAAATATACGGCCCGATGATGATAAAAAGCCTGAATAACTTTAACGTTAGTTGAAATAGTCTGACATTGAGAAATATCAAATAATATGCAGAAAAAAAAAATTGACGTTTTCGTGTTGTTAAAATTTAACCACCCTTTATAATGTTGGCATAGATCGAAAGACATCCAGGAAAAATGTGCTAATCTATTGGACCGGTCGGTTTAAAATTTTGAAGGATAAAACCAATAACTAGGTAATTATACTAGATAATGATATGGTAAAATTATGCAAGGAAGGCTGATGTTCGAAAAGCGTCAAACACCATGTATCCTGGTGCCTGGTTCTTTACCTAAAGAGGTTTATATGTTGAGGATGAGACTTCTTGAAAGTGAGGAAGAGAAAACTATCTATCACATTACAGCAGGGGCTCGGCAGAGATGATCGCAGCATGGTACCCTCCGCTGGAATATGACGTAGCACACAATCCAAATCAAATCAAACTAATTTTGAAGGAATTTTAAGCAGCTATCCTAATGCTGCGACCAAAAATTGTGCAGATCAGAAGCTGGATAAAAATTGGGTATAAAATCATAAGATTTTATCATAACTTTCCCAACAGGGGCTATGGTAAGTAATAGTCTAAACTTGGTGTAGCGTGTGAAATACGCGTCAGTACAGAAGTCCTGATTTAATCGGCATTAGTCAAGATATTCCCCAATTGGCTAAGCCGTGAAAAGGACTGTCAGGAATGAATGCAGCTTTATAAAGGTTCATAGAGTTTACGCTGCGATCCTGTATGCAGCTCCAGTCTGGACTGGCTTGATGTTAAGTTGAAGAGACACAAAGAAGTTTACCTTAATGTATTGGTTGATGATGTAGCGGAATGGTGCGTGTCAACGACTTCTGCCTTAAACTGGTACCTATGTATATATTTCACGCTTTAGAAAAAAAATTGTGTCATTCACATGGGGGACACCAGAATGGACATATGCGCATAGGGAAAGGGACCTAAGGGTAAAAAAATCAATTTTCATTTCTTTTTTTTTTGATGTGCACATCTGAGCATCGAATGAGACCGATCCCATGGCCCAAAAGTGTTCCCTCCCAGAGATATGCGCGTTTTATGAAAGTGAAGTCGACGATCCTAAGCGCAAATAGAAAGGGACCTAATCTTTAAAATGGCTCTCCTGAACAAAACTGGTGTTTAGCCTTAGGTCCCATTCTATTTTGTGCGTCACATATCAACGTCTTCAACATTCCACCTTTTTGTGTTCGTCGAAGCGCAGTCTTATATAATGCGAACACCATTATCTAAAAATATCGTTAAGGTCTCCAGGCCGAATCTTATATACCCTTCAAAGAATATTTCCTACTCAAATGCCAAAAGGGGAAAAATTATACTAAGCCGGGTAGCTTATACTCGTATGCGCTCTATAATGCATTCCGCTGAAATATAAAAATTTTGCCAAGGGGTGTGGCACAACATTGTCTATAATAATAAGAAACAAATCCTCGTTGAAAAGTTTGTAATAATTCTTAGGCTTCGCCCTTTTGCCAAATTGGCCACAGCTCGAACCAAAGCAGCCGTAAGAGATCCAATGTTGGGGTATCTTTTGTGACAAACCTTGTCCTCTAAAACCGTCCACAATTTGTAATCCAATTGGTTCAAATCTGGACTGCCTGAGGGCCATTCTTCAAAGGAATGAACGCTGGCAGATTGTTTCTAAGCCAGGCCTGGGACGTTTTAGCCTTATGGGCCGGCGCAGAATCCTGCTGGAAAGTCCATGGATGGTTTTGGAACAGGGAAATGTTAAGAGGCTTCACAACAGCAACTAAAACGTTTTCTTGGTAAACTTTCGCCGATGTTTTGACTCCTTGTTCGCAGAAATGCAGGTCAATGACACCATCGTTAGAGACACCCCACCAAACCATGACTGAAGCTGGGTGATGACCCTTTTCCACCCTTGGGATCAGTTCAGATGCTTTCTTAGATGACCGCGCATACACTCTATCGTTTTGCTTGTTAAATTTTTTGTGGAAGGTAAACATTTTTTCATGCTTCACCAAAAGACGTTTACATTTTTCAATCCTATTTTTTTTAAAGCTACAGTCAATTAATGTCCCGTACGTCGTTTGAAAGCACCAAGTCCCAAGTCTTTTTTAATGATTCGACTCATGGACTTTTGCGTGATATTCATGTCACGGGCCATAATTTTCTGTTTTCGGAGCGGATTTCTGTGAATTCTTGATTAACCGGCTTTGATGACATGCGGTGTTTGAACAGAGCGTGAGCGGCCCGACCGGTGGCTGTCTTTTACATCTTCAGTCTCCTCAGTTTTATGCATCGTTAGACAAACATGTGACTAATCCCTAGTGGCCGGAGCGTTTTGAAAATATCGCTTTTTTATTTCACACTTGTAAAGCGCTATTAGAGCGATACGGTTCTCATTATCTGACCACTCCATGATGAAAGTTAAAACAATTTTAAAATCCCGTTACAGACTAACGCTATTGAGGTTAGCTTTCAAAACCCATATGACATTCACGGGCTATGTTCAGTTCTACTATTGAAATGGGTGTGTTCAATGTTGTAACAGTATTTATGTCCCTACTAAGTAAACACCATAATGTCTTTTTAATTAGAATCAAATCCTGGTGGAAAAGTAGGCGATACCACCACGAATTAATTAGAAACAAATCCTGGACGATACAACATTTAAAAAAAAAATTATACTAAACAAAATACTACACCAACAGTACTACATACTCGTATTATCGGAATGAAACTAATTACTAGTATTTATTAAAGACTTCATTATGACGAAATCGGACAATAGGGCGTGACACAACCTCATTTAAATCTCACTTTTTCTCTTGAACTATTACCGGCATTTCGATGACATTGGACACACACTGCTGGAAATGTGAGCGGTTCTAACACCATTTGCAAATTGGACCGAACGTTTAATAGAATGCATTATTTGACCCGAAAATTGTACGAGATCATGACTATACATATACATTGTTGTACCTCCTTGGTAGGCTACTGGTTGGTATTGGCTGCCCGTTCATCTGTCTACGGTACAGTGGGTCGCAATGCTATTATGTGTTACGAACAATACCCATTGCCCGCCCGGCCGTTATTTACACACAAAAATCCCGATTATGTACACAAGAAGTCCCATAAACTGGCAACCCTGTTCTAAATCATTATCCAGTTGCCAAGACTGCACATATTTTGTGTTGTGAAAATGTTGACGCTGCTTCGGGTCGGTTGGGCGGTGAAACATATGGACACACAATACATGCAGCAGTCACCCGACGAACAATGTAATATTACAATATGCTGCAGTTGCGTTCTATTTACATTTGTGCAGCAAAACTCATAACGAATACTAAATACAGCTTATCAGATTATAATTTATGCACTCCATCTGAATGGAGTATGTTATCAATTAACACTTTGGCTACCCGCTCATCACAGGATTATACCACCAGGAACTGGTTAAACGTTTTTAGTTTGGCCACAGGAAGCCGTTTTATTATATAAAGAAGCTGTAAATGTTTATATAAGTATTGGTATTTGTTAATTCCAAGGGCCAATGAGCTTAGGCGCCATTGAAAGACGTTACCGACCCTCATCCATTGACTGTTAATTTTAAGAATTTATCTAGCTGAAAAGTTCGTGTATGGTTAAAATTTTCCATCGCTTAGTTTTTTTAGCATTAATTTCCATAACCCTACATTACACCCTTTACAATACTTATAGTATAGAGGTTGTATTGGCATTATCATTCCGTGTGCAACACCTTGAAATACAAGTCAAAGACCCCCTTTTAATATATCAAAACGTAATATTCGGTGTATGAGCACCTAAAAGTTCAGAGCCGCTCAACCGAAAAACATTAAACATGGACCATATGTTACCTATGCCTGTCGGAAGGTTTCTCTTACTCGTATGTTTAATACTGATACATGGCACTGTGGTCTCAAAATAAGTGGTCTCGTACTCGTATTAGTGGCACGATTTCATTTAAATCAAAGAAATAAAATTTTAAAGTTAAGCTCGCTGTTAAATTTGAACCCTCTCAGTTGCAGCAGACTTTGGATCATTACGAAAATCTACGAGGGTTGCTAGATATATATATATATATATATATATATATATATATATATATATATATATATATATATATATATATATATATATATATATATATATATATATATATATATATATATATATATATATATATATATATATATATATATATATATATATATCTTTATATATATAAACCGATCGATTTGTATGAAATTTTGTGTGCATATCGGGTAGGTCTGAGAATCGGCCAACATCTATTTTTCATGGACCCGATAGGTGGCGCTGTTGTCGAAATTTTAAATTTTAACGTTTTATATTATAAGGGTGCCTCCTAGAGGAGTCAAATGTATGACCGACCCTCAATATTTTTGCAATCTCAACAGTTTCCCAGAACATATCTACCCTCTATCTTTAACCCTTAGGGTGGTTCCCATATAATTTCATTTTTTTATTAAGTTTTGGCGCGGGTGTGGATTTATATGGAAAATCTAAATGTATGGACCAGTTTAAGTGAAATTCAGAATGTATGTTTGTATGATGATTGGAAAAAATTTGTTGTTCACACGGCCAACAGTATGTGGATTGCTCTCGATGTGGCACGCTGAAAAATTTATTCGGTATTACTCCAAACAAAAAAAAACGTTGTTTATCCCCTGGCCTTAAGATGAATTAATAAATATAATATGCCATTTGCCTTAAATGCATTGGTTTTTATTTAGTAGCAAGGCACTGTACCAATAGATATCTGCTTAAACTTTGTCACATCACCGCCACAGATAATAAGTGTTACCCGTGCAAAGCTGGAGCCATAGATTGATTTTTGTTGAATTTTTTCTAAATATTTCTTTTATTCCCTTACGTACTATTTATTATTAATTTTAAGTTTGTGATAGTGGGAAAAAATAAGAAGTGTCGCCATACGCTATCGCCTTTGTTGTGTTCGGACTCCCAAGTATACATGTCATCAAATTTTGCTCACTGGAATTACAATCAGCTGATTTCTTTATTGTAAACAGTTTCTCATAGTGAATGTATCATTATTTTTCAGTGCTATTTTCATTTTTAGTTGATTAAGCAATCTGTGTATTTTGTACAGTGAACAATGCCAAGAAAACGCAAAGGGGCTGATTTGTGCCGTAATATAAGTAGATCTAGAAGCATGACAAATAGAAGATCCCAAAGAACCGAAGAACAAATCCAGCAATAAAATACTGATGCACGTCTGAGCATGGCGCAATTGCATCAAGAACAATCGGAAGATACACGAGCTGAACGCAATGAAGCAATACGATTAGAACAACGACAATCACGCCGTTTCACAGTCAATAGACGCACAACAAATGACCAACAACTCCAACAGGTACATCGGGCATTCATATATGATTCATTCCTGCGTCTAGCATTCCAGTATGAGCCCGATATTGAATATTATGCTCATTCAAAAGTGCTAATTGGTGCTATGGACAAGGAATGTCCGCATTGTCATGCTCTCAAATTCAAAAATGAGCCAGCTGGTATGTGTTGCGCGTCAGGAAAAGTCCAACTACCTGCAATTGAAACACCACCTAAACCATTGAACGGTTTACTTATCGGGACGGATCCAGATTCGAACGTGTTCCTGAAGTCAATTCGAACATTGAATTCATGCTTCCAAATGACATCGTTCGGAGCAACAGAAATAGTTCGAAATACTAATGCAAATGGTCAACAATACAATTCTACATTCAAAATCAGAGGCCAAGTTTATCATAAAATGGGCTCATTGCTGCCAATGCCAAATGAACCACACAAATTTTTACAAATCTACTTCATGGGTGGCGACGATTCCGGAAGCGCACTTGCCAATCGCGTGAATGCACGTCATTCAAAAACTAATGAAAAACGTTATCGAAGTTAGCATTTTAAATGGCAAGTTCCGAGGTGAAAATATATTAATACCACGGGTTCCTATTATACCAACAGATGTGCCAATTCAATTCAAGCGTATTCAGTTTCCGATTAGGTTGGCATTTGCAATGACCATCAACAAATCGCAAGGCCAAACGATGTCCATTTGTGGCTTAGATTTGAGCACACCATGTTTTTCACACGGACAATTATACGTGGCATGCTCTCGAGTGGGTAAACCATCCAGTTTGTTTGTGTTAGCTGAAGATAGGCTAACCAAAAATATTGTTCACGCTACAGCATTAAGAGATTGATATTGTTTGTTAGTGTTATTGTCGTAATTAATTAATGATATATAATTTTAAGGAATAAATTATAATAACTTAAAAATATTAATGTTTGGCGTTTGTTATTTTTATATTCCCTCATCGTTCACAGCGCTCCATGCCTATTTCGCGCATATACCACATCCTTATACACTTACAATAAGTTAGTTTTTTTTTGTCTACTACCTAGAAAGAATTTATATGGCAAAACAACGTTTGCCGAGACAGCTAGTATATATATATATATATATATATATATATATATATATATATATATATATATATATATATATATATATATATATATATATATATATATATATACAATTCAATATATATATATATATATATATATATATATATATATATATATTTATATATAAATATATATATATATATATATATATATATATATATATATATATATATATATATATATATATATATATATATATATATATATATATATATATATATATATATATATATATATATATATATATATATATATATATATATATATATATATATTTATATATAAATATATATATATATATATAGTTAGTTTATGGCAAAACAACGTTTGCCGGGACAGCTAGTATATTATATATATATATATATATATATATATATATATATATATATATATATATATATATATATATATATATATATATATATATATATATATATATATATATATATATATATATATATATATATATATATATATATATATATATATATATATATATATATATATATATATATATATATATATATATATATATATATATATAATATATATCTGACATTTCCATTGGAAAGTTTGACATTTTTTAGCATAAACGTACTCAGAACGTTTTGACGTACGACCATCATTCGTGTTGTTTACAGTGACTTAAAAAAATCAATTTGGCAAAAAAATGGAATTAATTTGTGAATATTTTAGTGGGATCAGTTTTCACAACTACCGACGTGAATTATCACTACAAGAGTGCATCGATGAACTTAAATGTTTTTATGGCGATGAAGCACCATATTTAATTACTGTAAAAAACTGGTTTAATGAATTCAATCGTGGCCGACGCTCGCTCAAAGACGGAGGTCGTGAACGTCGTCCAAAAACGGCCGTTGTATCAGAGAACATTGATGCCGTGCGTGAACTGATAATGCAAGATCGTCATGTGACATTCCATGAGATAGAGGCATACTTGGGCAAACCTTTTACCAGCATACATTCGATATTGCATGAACACCTGGCCGTAAAAAAGGTTTGTTCTCGTTGGATCCCGCACAATTTGACAACCGCTCAAAAAAGGCTTTATCGATTGGTGCAAAGAAATTGTGAAAAAATACGATCGCAGTGCTTCAAAAGACGTTTATTAGATCGTCACAGATGACGAATCATGGATCTATACGTATGAGCCCGAAACAAAACAGCAGTCGACCGTGTGGGTCTTTGAAATCGAGCCAAAATCAACGAAAGTTTTTCGTGGAAGAAGCACTTCGAAGCAAATGGCGGCCTGTTTCTTCACCAAAACTGGTCGTAGTATTTATTAAAGTAGCGACTGTTCCACTTGAGCAACGTAGGACGGTCAATTCTGAGTGGTACACCACAATTTCTTTGCCTGAAGTCTTCGGAGAAACGAACAAGAAAATACGAATCATTGCGCACACATCGGCTCAAACCAGCGCCTTGTTGGGTCATCTGCCGTATAGCTCTGACTTGGCACCCTAGGAGTTCCTTTTATTCCCGCACATTAAGAAAAAAATGCGTGGTCAACGATTTTCGTCGCCAGAAGATGCTGTTGAAGCGTTCAAAAACCATGTTTTGGAGGTGTCTCAATCGAAGTGGAAAAAATGCTTCGACAATTGGTTTGAGCGCATGCCAAAATGTATAAATCATGCTGAAGAATACTTTGAAAAACAATAAAACCATTTTTGATAATAAATATTAGCATTTTCATTATTAGGCTAGAAATATATATGGCAACCGTCGTATATAAGCTTCGGAATTGTGGAAAACCTATGTGTCAAAAATTGAATGCGCATAGATTTGTTTCCTGTTTTCGTTATTGTCAGTACGATACAAGAAAAGATGCAAGCAATGCGCATAAAAATCTCAACAGACAACTATACTTTATAATCAACCAAAACCAACGGAAACAGTATGTGAATTCCTTGTTCTACGTAGGTTGTATAATGTCGCCAGATGGAGGAGTTGAAGACGGTATAGGATACAGGTTAAATGAAGTGAGGTCAGCATTTGGCCGATTAAACAAAATATGGCAGTCAACCTTAATTTCATTGAGGACAAAATTGTAAAAGGTACATTACGATGTGATGTTAGACTCTGAACTTAGAAAGACTCATGAGCTTTTAGAGATATGATGAAATTTGGAATATAAAATATTGGGATTTATTGGATTACGAGATATGGCCTGTTAAAGTTCATAGTTAAATGAGCTGTCTCTCGCCCTCTTGATAGAAATCCCTTTAATGACCTAAGTATTGGACGATCGTTATAAAATCTTAACTGAATGATATCAATGATATGCAAATTATTATAGACTATGTAGTGTTTCAATTGGACAAAAGGGCGTGGTAACACCCACTTAACCCTGACCTTTAAAAAACTATTCCTAGTGAACTAATGCCGATATGACGATTGTAGTTGGAATACGAATATAGGGTGGTAATATAGAGAAAAACACAGCATAATAGACAAGAGGGCGTAAGTTATTGCTTTTATATTCTCCACCATCGTTTAAAACATCTTGATCCCCTTTGGGGATCTAAGAAAAGTCCGATCAAATTTTTAATTTTTTGATATGTATTCTATGTACGATCTAGCAAGGCCCGTCTGTTGAAAGCACGCTTCAGATGAAACAATCTAGAGTCTTCAAACTTATCAGATATATTGTCAATAGCCGGCAATTGCTTGGGATTAGAAATAAATCGTATCAAGCAAAAAATACCCTTTGGGGATCTAAGAAAAGTCCGATCAAATTTTTAATTTTTTGATATTTATTCTATATAATTTAAAAACTAACATCTAAATCAGCTATTTTTTGAAGACTATAGATGAACTAACCTTATCTAAAATGGGCGGTGTTATTGTGCCCTGTTCGGTGACATATGACTATCTACAAACGGCGAAATCTTCTCACAAATCGAAATATCTTCCTTTATTTAGGGTGGCTAATGAAAGCCGCTACCAAAAAACAATTTAATAGCGTTTTTCTATTTAATGAATTCGGTTAATTTTTTTTTTATTTTGCAGATTGATTTTTAGATTTAACAAAAATAGATAACTGGGACACTGAAACAAGAATTTGGATTGTCCGCCGATATTATGCAACGGAGTCCGTAGTTTTGGTTCAAGCAGAGTAAATACACACGTTTGGGGGCAATCCTCCAAGCAGATGGACCATAATGAGACTTGTTAACAATTTTGCCAACCATGGGAGGGTCAACAGAAGACCTAACCACCGAAACCCTTCAGTTCGGACGGAGGAAACAATCGCTTCTGTAGCTGCTGCCATACAAAACAATCCAAGAGTTTCGGCAAGAAGCTTATCTGTTCAAATGGGTAGAGGCATATAGTCATTGCAATGAATTATGCACAAACGTTTAGAATTATTCCCATATAAAATTCAAATGGTCAACAAACTGAACACAGCAGACTTCCCGATTCGCTGGCAATTTTGCCAGAAGATGCTTTAAATGGTGGAAGAGCATGGAAACATATTAAACTGTCTTTTGATATCTGACGAGGCCCATTTCGATTGAAACGGCAACATAAACTCACAAAATTTTCGAATTTTGAGTGCTTCCAACCCATAGATACTCCATTAAAATGAAATTGCGTCCACTTCGTGTTACAGGCCCTACTTCTTCGAAGGAAGCGGTCCCACCGTTACGGTTACTGTAGACCGTTACTTGAGCATGTTGAGAGAGTTTTTCTATCCAGAATAACGCCGAATGAGAATTTTTTTCAACTCTTTGTGCTTTCGGCAAGATGGTACAACTCTTCACATAGCCCGGCCTGTTATGACAGAATTGCGACGAAAATTTTCCAAAATGCTGATATTCAGAAACTCCACAGTAATGAACAACTTAAGATGCCGTAAGATGCCGCACATGCAACAACGAGCAGGGGGCATTTCAATTCCATTATTTGTAAAACAAATTAAGCTATCTTTAATAAAGTCGAATGAGCTTTAACATAAATAAAAGAAAAATGAATTATACGAGTATGTACTGAAAAATAAGTTATTTGAGTTGCCTAATGTAGCAATATTTATCAGCCACCCTGTATTTGAAGACATTTAGGTGTCTAGAAACGTTAAAGTCTTCTCACAAATCGAAATATCTACCTTTATATAAGATTTTGACCAATCAGGGACTCGGTCCTCGTAAGCCCATATAGGCTCTTGGGGACCCTTTTTTAACTATGAACATATGGGTATAATAAATCAATATAATTTCATCACGAATCGGAATATCACATTCAGTTTAGGATTCGAAGAAATTTGATGATCTATGGTCGCTTTGATCGCTTGGGCGCTGAAATTTATGTCCTTTCTAGCGTCGACATATGGGTCCCAGAAACAGTACAGTTGAACAGTGAATCTAAATATTGCATAAATTTTAGCATTTATCAGCATCGGAAGTCTTGACTAATGACCGTAGTCGATGGGCTTTCGGACCAAAAACTGTTCCGCAATGCTCAGGAACATATGGGTAAACAGAAACCGTGAAATTTTCTAAGTAAACCAAAATTCTACATTTATTTTTGATTTGGTTCATAGTGCCCTAAAAATGTGTTTCTGTCCAAAATAGATCCAACTATCGTGTGATCAATATAGAGGGTTTTTTTTTAAATTAAAAATATACAAAAATTCAAATCAAGTGTGGAATTTTTATTGTTCATTCGAAAGGACATTTCATGCCATTATTTTTTTGAATATAATTTCCTTTAAATGTTGGCATAAACTACGCCTCAGGGTGTCCATTCTGAAGTTCCAATTTTAGATGACTCGTTTGAGCATTTTGACCGGTATGGCGTTAATGACACGTGTAATGTTGACTTTAAAAAGCTGCATCGTAGCTGGTTTGTTAGCATAGACTTTGGAATTTACATAGCCGCAAAGGAAGAAGTCTGAAGGTATCGTACGTTTAAGCCGGCTGACAAGCCTAATGTTGGCTTCCAAAACCTGAACAGTAGCTGGTTTATTAGCAAAGACTTTAGGCTTATATAGTCCCAAAGGAAAAAGTCGAAAGGTGTGATATCATACGATGTAGGCGGCCAACTCACCGGTCCAAAACGAGAATTTAGCGGCTCTTCGATATGAACTCTCAATAGATCCATTGTTTGAGCAGCTGTATGGCAAGTGGCACCGTCCTGTTAAAACCACATGTGGTCAAGATTACGGACTTCAATTTATTGTAGCGAAAAGCCGTATATCATGGCGCGATGGCACGATTTTGTTCCGGCAATCATCAGCTTTGAAAAATATGGACCGATGATTTCATCAGCCCACACTACTTATAGGAATATTGGCACCTCTTGAACTTCTTCTGGTTGCTCTTCAGCTCAAATGCGGTAATTTTGTTATTGACGTTGCCGTTGAGCTAGAAATGGGCCTCTTCACTGAACAAAATTTTAGTCGAAAACAACGTATCTTTTTCGCGATTTTAAATGGCCTCAACACTGAAACGGCGACGCACATAAAGATCGATATACTTTAATTCCAAATGGCAAAAAATTCTAAAAAGAAAAAAAATAGTTTAACACAAATCACGCGTAATCTATAAAAAAAAAACCCTATTGCAAAAAAATACTTCGTGGTTGATCACCCTATATATCGCCCAATACTGTCAATGGTATACTACAATGCAATCCATGGTGGAGAGTATACAAGCTTTGGGACGGCCGTACTTTATTTGTCAACTTGTCTCTTCTCTACTCATTTGTTAAAAAAAAAACAAAACCATTTCCATGTTTTATAGTGCTTTAAGCATTTTATTACATTTAAAAATTTTCATTTTAAACTCTTTTGTTAAACAAGTGTGTAAGTATAGAATTTATTAAACATTTAATCTTAAAACTTTGTGAAGTAGTATAACATGGTCGGTCCATTTAAGCAATTTCACTCCCATTGTAGAAAAAAAGGATTTTATACACGTCGACTGCAATTTACAAAAGCAAATAAAAGAAATGAAATTTTTCGACGTGGAAAATCTGCAAAATTTGCAAAAAAATGTTTATCGGTTTTTTGCCATTCCCTTGTTCGTTGGTCACTGAGTGCGGCATTATGGGGAGAATGTTCAAGCGAAATGGCTTAAATTCATTTGATGTCGTGATTGCGCACCCTTGACTACTTCTTAGAGCAAAAAATATGGATAATTCGTAACTTCGGCCGAGCCGAAGCTATTTTACTCTTCACCATTAATTGTGTTGTAGTATGCCCTTGACACAATTATGGAATATTGTTGTTGGTGGTGGGTCCATGTCAGACAGAACTAAATTGTTGGGATCCAGAAACTCGCTGGCCTGTTTAGATTCGTGCATTTTTGAGGATATTATATACCTATTGTTGAACTGGACCAATCCTCAAAGGTAAAAAATATTAAGATTAATGAGGAAATCCCACTGTTTCTTAGAAACAAAATGTCGATGTTTGAAAGGATCTTATTTTTGAACATCGATCATCTTTGACATATGGACCAAAGCCTTAAATATAGTCCAATTGTATAATAAAACTTATTTTTGGGTTTGTGACAATGAGTTTTGTTGTTTTTAATACCCATATATTCATAGTTTTAATACCCATATATTCATAGCCGGTAAGAAAATTTTACTGTTTGTGGATACCCTTATATTTTCGAACATAACGGGACCACTCTTGCGCCCCTGGGCCCATATACCATGCATAAAGGGCATCCAATTCAGAAAAATTGTAGAATTTATTTCATAGTCAGATTATTCTGGGTATTCACCTGTTTCTGAGCACCGCTATTTCCATGTTCAAAAGAACCTATTTTCTGTGCCAAATGGAATTTTGCGATCCGAGACGAAATTTATTTCTTTTTAAGTCGAATAGTTGAAGAAGTTCGATTTTTAAGCCCCTAGGCCCTTTAAAGGCTTGTCAAAATCCCAATTCTTCCAAATTTTAACTATAGTTTCATATTTGGTTTTTTCACCGTTTCTCGATACACATATGTCTCCCACAGAACACGCCTTTTGATCAACGCCTCCATTTCATTGTTTCTGAGTACCCAGAAACGGGACCATTTTTGATAGGGCATATTTTTCGGCACCCAGGGTAATAGATATGGGTTATCAATCTAGAGATATTTTTTTCAATTGGGGTTTTTCACGGATTACACGTGAGTTGTGTTAAACTTTTTTTTTTCAGTATTGTTTGCCATTTCATCATGAATAGACTCGCACAGCGAAAACCCCGGTATGGCGATATGATCGAGCGAGTCATCCGAAATAAGATTCTAAGAATGGACACCCTGAGGCGTAGTTCAGGCCAACATTTGAAGGGAATTACATTCAAAAAATAAATGGCATAACATGTCCTTTCGAATGAACAATAAAGATTTCACACTTGAATTTTTTTTGAATTTTTGTAAAATTTTTAATGAAAAAAACCGTTAATGTAAAATTTGGATCCGTGAGAAAATACTATTGTTTTGTAATACCCACATGTCCAAATGGGCGGATCCACATACCAAATTGTCCCAAATCTAAATTTTAGGTACGAGTACATACCCAGCAAACCATACGTTCAGAATTCGGCCAGAATTTTGTACAACAATCTGCAAAAAGTTCCGATTTCTTACCGAGTTCGTAACGAAAAACAAATGAGAGGGTTGACAAAAATTCCGAACTACTTTTTTGAAAAAAAATCCCTTAGACAAATCGAACAGAGTTCGTAACGATTTCGGTATGAATTCTCGATAGATTTCAGATATTGTTCATAATTGTCTGATATCAGACATTGTCGGCAAATTTGGTTTACTGGGTATTTAGAATCAACAGTTTAGATAAGTGAGAAAATTTCAATGCTTTTGAATTTCCATATGTCCCCTATCTTTAGGGAACATTTTTTGGGCCCATAGGATAGCTAGACCCAATGACCACGCCCATTTTATGGAATGTAATGCGTCTACGGCCACAACTTCTTAACAGTTATTTTTCAATTTAATTGTCAAAGTTATATAGTCTAAAAGCCCAAAAACTAAATTTTGTTCAGGGCCATTTTTAGTACCTCAAAGAAGAATTTTTTTTTCCCTTACATGTGATTTGTTCCATTTTTAATACCAAAATTTGTTAGACTGTTAGCTGTATTCGTTTGGACTGAATCGTGCTTTCAATAGATAATGAAGAATTTTACGATGATTACTAATATATATTCTTTACATGCCGCAGATAAGTATTTGGCAATGTAACAAACGGAATGACAAACTTAAATATGCTCCCATCCGATGGTAGAAAGTACAAAAAAAGGAAATAAGTTAAAGTATGCACAAGTTTCTTAGGGAACAGATTTGGAATTTGCAAATAAAAAGTCGCTGAGAAATTTATTTAAAGCCTAAAGTGTGGTACAAAGATTGGGTCTTCAAAATATCGTTAAAATCTCGAAAGGCAGGGTAAGAAAATATTTATATCCTACACCACACTATGGCGAACTAAGGTTCTTGTTATTAAAGGTTGGGCCATTAAAAATTCTAAATTTTAATCGGCCGTAAAAGAAAAGTGATGATTATATTGGAAATGATGAACCTTGTCATTTAATAATGAAACACCATCCGATGCGTTTACGCTTCGCTCATAGCTTTAGATAATTTGGCAGAAAATGTGGCTCTCCTGAACAAAACTGGTTTTTACCCTTAGGTCCCTTTCTATTTTGCGCGTCACATATGGTATTTAGTAAGCCCATCGACTAAGAATTGCAATCTGATTCGAAAATGGAATGTTCTTCCGTCACTTTTGCTATTGTTAAAATCACAAAACAGGTCCCCAATATCCGCTCTCGGCAAGACCTTGTACATTGTGCAGGTAAAGGCTAAGAACGCACTGGTTTATAAAGGGTGTCCCAAGAAGAACGCAATTTTTAAATCTGGCAACATTCGAAGTGTCATTGTTTGACATTTGAACAATTGTTATTGTTTGTTAGTAGAAGGTACGAGGTTAGTAAAAATTGAGCGCTACACGAATGAACAACGCATTCTCATTGTGAAATTGTTTTACCAAAATGGTGAAAGTTTTGCGGCTACAGTTCGCAAATTGCGATCAATTTGGGGTCACAATAATGCTCCAAAAGAGTCAACTGTAAAGAGATTAATGGATAAATTTGCCGAAACTGGGTCTGTTAGTGATGTAAAGACAACAACGCGCCATCGACCAGGTCGATCGACCGAAAATGTCGCAGCTGTACGTGATGATGTCGCTCAAACTCCATCCACCTCAATTCGACACCGAGCTCAGCAAATTGGTGTCTCCAAATCCACTTTGCAGCGAATTTTGACGAAAGATTTGCATCTTCATGTATACAAAATTCAATTGACTCAGGAACTGAAGCCAGCTGACCATGGACAGCGAAGGGAGTTCGTTAATTGGGTATTGGAGAGACAACATGAAAATGCTGATTTTGCCGATAAAATCATCTTCAGTGACGAGGCCCATTTTCATCTTGATGGCTTCGTCAATAGGCAGAATTGTCGCATTTGGGGTGCGGAAAATCCTCGAGTGATTCACGAGAAGCAAATGCATCCTCAACGTGTCACTGTGTGGTGTGGTTTTTGGGCTGGAGGAATCATTGGACCTTTTTTTTATGAAAATGAGGCAGGTCAAGCGCAAACAGTCAATGGTGTTTGATATCGTGAAATGATAACCAGTTTTTTCTTGCCTAGAATTGAAGAAATGAATGTGGAGGGCATGTGGTTCCAACAAGACGGCGCCACATGTCATACAGCCAGAGAAACAATTCAATTGCTGCATCAGTCATTTCCCGGTTGTGTTATTTCGCGTTTTGGAGATCAGAATTGGCCGTCTAGATCGTGCGATTTAACACCATTAGATTTTTTTCTTTGGGGTTTTTTGAAGTCCATGGTTTACGCGAATAAGCCGACGACGACTCAAGCCTTAAGAGAGGAAATTGGACGCTGCATTAATGAAATACCGCAGCATTCATGCAAAACGGTCATTGAAAATTTCATTAAAAGATCGCGTGCATGCCAGCAAAGCCGCGGCGGCCATCTGCACGATATATTGTTCCATACATAACCTCATTCTGTCTACTTTACGATATAATAAAGTTTCACGTTTTTTTCTTAAACATCTGTGTTTTATTTAAAATTTAAAAATTGCGCTCTTCTTGGGACACCCTTTACTATGCCTTGGAGCTATGGAAACTGAAATTAATATCCAAGCTTGCCCCAATTTGGAAATCGGTTGGAACTATAAGGTGGGCTATTTAAAATTTTAATCGGCTGTAAAAAAAAGTACTGATAATTTTTTAAAGTTTCTAATTTTAAAATACAATATTAATTATGTGACAACCACAACTAGCTCGGCAGTACCTCATCCAATCAATCCAATTTTACAGTATATTTTTGATTGTTTCTGGTCGAATTTCTTCAATGGCAACTTTGCTTAATGATTCAACGCTTTGTAAAAATTATCAGTTCTTTTTTACAGCCGATTCATATTTAAAGTTTTAAACAGCCCACCCACTATGTCCAAAAATTCCGTTGCAAAAAAAAACAATCTCAGTTGCCCTAACCGAATGTTTTCAATTGGAATGAATATTCGGTTCGACATACCACCACAATCATATAATCATTAGATAGGTCATCCCAATGAAATGCGGAAAATTATTTGGTTGTTGTAACAGCTATATTTTTTTTATTTTGTAAGTCCTGTTGTTCTATAGGGGATCTTCTTCGATACGCAGGTGAATGAAACGTGTCATTTAAACTGGATGCATCCAAAGAGACCTGAGGGTCAGCTGAGTGGGCTTGACCGGACAATTAAAGAGCACGTCATGTGGTCCCCGATGTCAGAAGAGACAAACGATCTGGACGTTGCCATCGCGCGCAAAAGAATTAAGGCAATACGAATTAAGGCTGCTGAACAATGCAGATCTTAGCTAAGCCAGAACCACGCGAGTGTGCCGATGTAGCGCCAGAGTTGCAAGTAGTGCTATTTAAGCAAAAAACCCCAAAAAATCCTACAAATATAGTGATTTTTCTAGACGTTGACGCAGCCCGTGTGTGGGGTAAATTTTTGACTTCGTCCGATGTGGCCCATTTTCTATACAAACCGTTTTATTTAATCAGCAAATATTTCTGCAAAATTACACAGACGGACATAGTTACTCCAGAATACCCTCTATCCTATGATGGAGAATATATGGAGCATATGGCGGTTAGCAACGCAGCAGAGCATTATACCAACCCATTTCTCCAAGACCTATCTGGCGGATTTTAGGTTCATGTCAAGAATGGGTTGATCGATATTTGCGTTAAGGATCAAAATCGTTGATGGATTTTTCGCATGACATCAAACGGTCTCGTTTACCCAAAAAAATTAAAATCTAAAGCATAAAATCGCAATTGTTATAACCGAAACGTTTGATAATACTATATAACCGATGCGGCAGCTTTGCTAGTTAACATAGCCGACAAAATAAAATAGCGCATTGTCAGAAAAGATGATTTTCGAGTCAAATCCTTACCCATTTGCAGCTAATGTTAGGCTCAAACTGAGGAGCGATTACGAAGCGGATGGTCTTGTGCCTTCTGCTGGTTCGTGAAATTTGGAGTCGTTAAAAACTCGATATAATTCGAGTCCCCAACTCCGAAAAAATTGTGGCCTGATTGTAAACCACACGTCTACAAAGTTTTTTTTTTCTTTTTGAATCTCTGAAAAGAATGTGGCTGCTATAGCTGAGAAACTGCGGCTCAAAAGAAATTACTATAGGGTGTTTTTGGACGTGTGGTTTTAAATCTGGCCACAACCTTTAGTTTTTTTTTTTTATTTTTGAATCTCTCAACGGATTGTGGCTGCTATAGCTCAGAAAGTGCGAAATAAATTACTATAGGGTATTGTTTTAGACGCGCGGTTTTCAATTTGGTCACATTTTTTTTGGGAGTTGGTCATTTTGACAGCTATCACTTGATTTATTCTCAGTTTTATTTTCCATTTCATAATGCATAGACTTACTCCGGAACAGCGTTTGCCAATCGTGGGCCCAAAACGAAATGGCCACCGATCCCTTTTGTTCAGCGATGAAGCTCACTTTTGTTTGAATAGGTACGTTAATAATGAAAATCCACAAGTTATTGTTAAGGCGCCGTTACATCCTCAAAAAGTCACTGTGTGGTGTGCTCTACGGGCAGAGGTTCATATTTTTTCAAAAAATTAAGCCGGCCATAATGTTACTGTCCATGGGTAACGCTGTAGAGCCATGATTAATGACTTTTGCATTCTTAAATTGGATGATGTTGATGTGGACGATCTTTGGTTTCAACAGGACGGCGCAACATGTTATACAGACAACGAAACAATCAATTTATTGAAGGAAACTTTTGGTGAGCGCATTATCTCGAGTAATGGGCCTGTGTCGTGGCCTCCAAGATTGTGCGATTTAACACCGCTGGACTACTTTTTGTGGGGTTATGTGAAGTCGCTTGTCAACGCAAATAAGACCGACGCTATTGAAGCCTTGGAATGGATTATTCGGCGTGTTATTGTCGGCGTACGGCTATAAACGCTGCAAAAAGTGTTGGAAAATTGGGCCTCTCGACTGGCATTTATTTGAGCTAGCCACGGTGGTCACTTGCCTGTTATCATTTTTTAAACGTAATGGCAAACCTATATCCTTATACACAAGCTAAATTTTAGGCCATAACATTAAATTATATGCGATTTATTTCTTCTAGAAAACCACACGTCTAAAAAAACACCCTTTAT
Organism: Hydrotaea diabolus; assembly: GCA_963513945.1. Classification (NCBI taxonomy): domain Eukaryota; kingdom Metazoa; phylum Arthropoda; class Insecta; order Diptera; family Muscidae; genus Hydrotaea; species Hydrotaea diabolus. The sequence continues at coordinate 133,469,636 of OY740717.1, read as the reverse complement.
ATAGACCAGCCGGTATAATCATTGCAGTTCTGGTTCAAATCTATCGGTTCGAAGCCTATAAGGGTGGACTATTATTTACAGATTCTGGTTCAAATCTTTCGGTTCAAAATCTATAATGGCCAAGAATGACTCAAGTTATACTTCGGTTGATTGAGGGACTTGTTTGTCCAGACATATTTCCATTATTTTAGTATTTTTCAAACACCCTAAAATTCAATTATACTTTATATGAATTTTATTTAAAATGTTTCCCTTAAATTTATTTTATTTTTCAGCTTTTTCAATTTTCCATCTTCTGCTTGGCGTGAGCTGTTTTCAAAGCCATTTCATCTGCATGGCAGCTTGGTAGTGTGTGGTGTGGCGAGGAAGACCGGGTAATAGTATTTGTGTAGACGAGTCTTTTGGTGCTTTCATTGTTATGACCCTCGAATTGTTTATTACCAAAAATTACATTTAAAGGAAATAAAAATTGTTGTCAAAATGGTTTACGAAATTTCCTTCTCAACACTGTGCTTTGTTTGGTATCAAGGATTTCCTTTTTTCAAATGAATTGTCGTCGTCGTTTGTATTTGGTCAGAGAATATTTTATTTGCTTAACCATGCATACAAACTTTTGACCAAATATACACTGCCAGTGAGAGAGAGTCGAGTGGAATACGAGTACAGCACAGTAGAGGAAAAGTTGCAGGCAAAAAAAAACATAGAAGAAAACATTTAAGGAATATATCACAAAATGTCCAAATAAGCACACACACATACACAAAGCTACAAAGAGCACCCAGAAATGCTGTTGTTGGGGTCCAAAATTTCTTGTTTACGGAGCTATAACAAAATGTCCGACCCGGCAAATAAAACAGAACACAGAAATCATAAGGTTGACGTTGATTTGAGGAAAAATACGAGGAAACACAGAGCCACACACATACTTAAACACACACGCACATACATGTATAACGAAGGGAAATAATACAAACACTCAGACTAACACTAACACACATACAAATACCCTCGAGTTAATTTTTATTTGCTTACATAAAATGTACCGAGCATGAAGCCAGAAAATATATATCAAGGATTTCATTGTAGCAGAGAGAAAAAAGCTGGAATTTAATTTTTATTATTTGTTAGTTTTCCTTTTCGTACACAATCTACACAAAATAAAATCCTTAATAGACCCTCTCACTCATTCTTGGAAGTACGAGGAGTATTTGTACCCTGACGGAGTTCTTGCTTTGTCCATAAAACCCAGTGACAGAAGGTCAGAAAGCAGGAACCACTGATACGAAATGTGGAGTACGAGTTGCACTGTGGTCCGTTTGAAAATGATTGGCTATATATATGTACAACTATAGGGTGATCCATCTAGAGGTTTTTTTAGAACGAAAAAAATATGAAAATTCAAATCAAGTGTGGAATCTTTATTGGTAATTTGAAAGGACATTTTTTGGCATTTATTTTTTGAAAATAATTACCTTCAAATGTTGGTAACTGTATTATGGAAATCAGCATTCGGTGAGAAACGGCAAAATCCGCTGTTTTCGACCGCAATTTTGTTCAGTGATGAGGCCCATTTCTGGCTCAATGGCAGAGTCAATTAACAAAATTGCCGCATTTGGGCTGAAGAGTAACAAGAAGAGGTTCAAGAAGTTTCATTATACCCAGAGAAAACCACGGTTTGGAGCGGTTTATAAGCTGGTGGAATGTCGGTGAATATTTTTTCAAAAATAATGATGGGCGGAACGTAACCGTCAATGGTGCTCGCTATCGCGCCATGATATCGATCTTCATGCGACCTGAAATTGAAGCCCGTAATCTTGGCGACACTTGATTTCAACAGAACGGTGTCACTTGCCATACAGCTGCTTAAACAATGGATCTATTAAGAGCTCATTTCGAAAAGCAGCTAATTTCACGTTTTGGACAATTGAGTTGGCCGCCTAGATCGTGTACTATCACAGCTATAGACTTTTATCTTTGGGGCTACGCAAAGTCCAAATTCTATGCTGACAAACTAGCTACGATTCAGGTTTTGGAAGTCAACATAAAAGCCATACCGTGTCATAAAAGCCATACCGGTCGAAATGCTCGAACTCGCATCCAAACTTTTCTCTCAGAATGGAAACCCTGAGGCGTAGTTGCGGCCAACATTTGAAGGAAATTATATTCTAAAAATAAATGCCATAAAATGTCCTTTCAAATTACCAATAAAAGTTTCAAACTTGATTTGATTTTTTTTGTTCTGAAAAAATACATCTAGAGGTATTTTCAGCCTATATAAGTGGTTGCTTAGACGGAAGTTGACTCTTGCCTTAAAGCAAAAAAAACTTGTGAACAATTCGTAGGTTCGGTCGTACCGAAGCTTTTATACTCTCCACTATGGATTGATTTCCAGTATGATATTGGAAGTATTGGGGGAAATGCTTGTTGGATATGGAACAATGTTTGAAATGACCTGAATGAGTGAATTTACTGGACACTATGGTCGATGGGCCCGTTGGTAAATGACTCTTATTTAGCAATATCGTATATTAATGTCATATTCAGACTCATAAGAACGTTTCATTGCTTTTAAATATAAAAATATTGAGAAGGAGCATCACAATTAGTTTCAAGGTACAGTAAAGCTGGGCAAACCTTTTGACAGATAACAAAAGTTATTACACTCATTTCGGTTGCTGAAGTGAACCGATAAATAGGTTCCTAGAGCTCGTAGATCCTGACCATAAATAAAATGCGGAAATTTCACTAGTTTTCAGTACTTATATGACCATTTTTAAAAGAACTTATTAACTGACACTCCAAGAATCTAAGATGTATGGATCAATTACTCATAGTGGATCAATTACTCATAGAGTGTTGCTATTTATATTTCGGGTCCAACAATAAAAACACTATAATTAATCATTGGAAAAGGTTTTATAGTTTTTAAAAATATTCTCCTTTAAGTTCAATACACTTTTGCATGCGCAAAAAGCAATTTACGAAGCACTTTGTCCACTCCGATTGAGACACCTCCAAAACATGATTTTTGAACGCTTCAACAGCTGCTTCGGGCGATGAAAACCGTTTACCACGCATTTTTTCTTGATGTGCGGGAATAAAAAGAAGTCATTAGGTGCCAAGTCAGGGCTGTACGGCTGATGACCCATCACTTCGACGTTTTGGCCGGTCAAAAAGGTGCTGGTTTGAGCCGATGTGAGAGTTCGCATTGTCGTGATGCAAAATGATCCATCTTCTCTTATTATCATTCCTCATTTCTTCGAACACTGTTGGCAAACAGATGGTTGTATATCACTCAGAATTGACCGCCCTACGTTCCACCAAAGGCGGGTTGTACCGAAAAAAGCTTTATCATCTGCTTCGATACAATTCTTCCACGAACAACTTTTGTTGGATTTTGCTTGTCTTGAAAGACCCATACGATCGATTGCTGTTTTGTTTCGGTTTCATATGCATAGATCCATGATTCGTCACCTGTGACAATGTTATACACTGCCTTTGAGCTACCGCTGTTATACTTTTTCAACATCTCTTTGCACCAATCTATACGAACATTTTTTGAGCATTCGACAAATTATGTGGGATCCAACATAGAACATATTATTTTTCGGCCAAATGAACATGCAATATTCTCTTGATGCTTGTCATACTAATACCAAAGAATGCCTCAATCTCACGGTATGTCACATGTCAATATTACTTAATCAGTTCACGCATAGCATCGATGTTTTCTGGCAAAATGACCGAGGTTGGACGTCCTTCATGAAATTCATCCTGGAGTAAACGGCGTCCGAAACTGGACTCTTGGTTTCAGCGATTAAAACTGGTTTTTGATGGTGCATCATCGCCAAAAGTCGAAACAAGTTGAAACACTATTGCCTAGATAACGCCAAAAACCTTAAAAAATCATCGCACGAAAATGTTCACGGGATAGTTACATTTTTTGACTGATATGATTTTTTCAACACACTGTAAACAATACAATTCGCCCTCAAATGACAAAACGTTCTAAGTGAAGTTATGCTAAAAAATGTCAAAGTTTCCAATGGAAGTTCGAGTTTGCATCTGGGAACACTGGTATTGTCAGGACCCAAAATATAAATAGCAACCCCCGTATATATTATTGATTGTCGTAAAATTCTAAGAAGATCTAGCCATGTCCGTCTGTTGAAAGCATGATAGCGGTCAAACGAATCAACCTAGGAATGTTGCAGGTTGAAGGGTTATGGTCATAAGCTGATCGGGATTGTAAATGGGCAAAATCCGTCTGGAGGATAAAAGTTTCCTTTAAGAGACTAAAGGTACCGAGATAAAAAGTACACTTTTTAAGTATTTGCTAAACAAATCGTAAAAAAATGCAACTTTGCAAGACTTTTTGGCTCATGTAGCCCAAAAATCGTCTCAAACGGGCCCAAAAATCGTCTCAAACCGGCCCAAAAATCGTCTCAAGTGCTAAACGAGCGAATAGTAGGGAAAAAAACATTTGTGCACTCAAATTTAAGCAAATTTTGCTACCAAGAAAAATATTTAGTAATATTAAGGATTTGGCTGAGATTTAGGAGAATGCATAGGCCGATAATGCCCAAACAACGTACCATGTTTTTTTGTAAATTAGGTTCGGCCAGGACGAACTTAACGACGTTTATACTAAGAGGTGCTTGAATTATGAACGTCATCTGATGTTTAAATTATATCAAGTGCTGCATTTCACCTGATTTCAAGTGAACAACACGTTGCTCGCAAAACAATCCGATCTGCCAGAAGAAACGGTTCCTACCTAATTGAAGTCTGCTGGTATAACTGGTCATTGCGGGGGAGGGTGGCTTTTAATTTTGATCACTACTCTTCGGCAAATCCAATCGGAGATATACCGCTCGACATTATGTTGTATGTTTTGCAGCCCAGGCTGTGTGTTAGCCTTAACCCATCGCTTAGCGGCTCCGTCCCTAGTACAGCCGTACTCGAAAACACCCCACACCAATCAGAACACAATAAATGCCAAAATCATTTGTTGTTAACATGAATGCTCGTTCTCGTTCAGGGGATGTGGCATGGCATCATCAACATGCATAGTAGGTTTGATTTGCATTTAATACCTTTGGCTGCCTTTGGTTGCTGTTTGTAATCGGTCGTACTTACATACGTGGATACACATGTACGAGTTGTACGAGTAGCAGCCGCATTTGGGTGTTGCATGAACGAACATCGAAAGCAGATGATTGCCACAATGCCTGTGCCGGATGTACGCTTTTGCATTTTCGAAGTGAAGTCCTTTTCAGCCTGCATACCGCTCAGCACTTACTACTTCCCTCGCCCTCACCTTGACTCTTCTACCGCTTCTTGAGTTTCCCTAAATATCCGTTTTGTAGTTGAACATTTCGCATTATCTTTGATTAAGTGCTGAATTTTGCTTTTAATTTTCATTGAATTTCCATGGAAGAAGTTAAACATCGGCCGTTTAAGTGGAAGGAAGCCTTTGTTATATTGATGTTGGCGAAGTTGTTGCTGTTGCTGTTGGCAAAGTTAAATAGGTCAAATAAAACAAACACAGTAGTAAAGTGTTATCACTACAATTACGCTGCTGCCGCTGCTTAAAGTTGAGGTAATTGTTCATGCAATCCGATGCATATCGCCCGAATATATATCGGTATTTCCCTCATTCCGGTTGTTTTTGAAAACCGTTTGCTTTTCTACATTATCTGGAAATTTATTTAACTTTCGTATTTAATTACAATTAAAGCAATCTAAGAAATGCTAAAATGGGAAGAAGTCGACTTTTAGATGCCCTATACCAGTCTGCTTATCAGAAGATTCCGCATCTCAGCAGATCGGATTTAGAAAGCTGTCTTTATAAATATTTTAGTGTTTAGCCAACTTCTATTCGTTTGTACTGGAGTATTGACAACCAGACACATTTGATTAGCAACAATTTTATGGTTTTGGTTTCGAGTTTGTAAAACCTTTATAAAGGACTTGAATAACTTGAATAACAAAAAAAACTGTTGTAATTTTCAAAACCTTTATATGGAAATACCCATATGTGCAATAAAAAAAGCTAGCTTAATCGCCCATCTATTCGTTTTTAAACAGCCGCTAAACATGCGAGTAATTGGTCGTTAAACGGGCTTCTGGTTCTGTACAGTAGAGGAGGTGCACAAATTTGTGTCAGTTAATTTTCGAGTAAAAAATACTGAAGTTGAAAATGTTCCTGACATTCGCTGAAACAAATCTAGCGAATGAATAATTTACCATTAGGAGAGTGTTTAGAAATTGCGATAGAATGTTAAAATCCTGCAATGCAGGGTGATTGTGATACCAAAGAAATTAAAACGACGTTCAGTTCGGCCAGGCCAAACCTTATATGTGACGCGCAAAATAGAAAGGGACCTAAGGTTAAAAACCAGTTTTATTCAGAAGAGCCATTTTAAAGATTAGGTCATTTTCTATTTGCGCTTAGAATCGTCGACTTCACTTCACATATCTCTGGGAGGGAACACTTTTAGGGCATGGGATCGATCTCATTCGATGCTCAGATGTTGTCCACATCAAAAAAAAAGTGAAAAGTTGATGAAAAGTTTTCTTCAGGAGAGCCATTTTAAAGATTAGGTCCCTTTCTGTTTGCGCTTAGAATCGTCGACTTCACTTTCATAAAATGCGCATATCTCTGGGATGGAACACTTTTGGGCATGGGATCGGTCTCAATCGATGCTCAGATGTTGTCCACATCAAGAAAAGAAAAAAAATGAAAATTGATTTTTTTACCCTTAGGTCTCTTTCTCTATGTGTTGTCACATATGTATACCCTTCACCGTCCCTACTTTTTTTGGGCCCTTTTGATCTATGCGACCCTAATTTTAGCCAAAACTTCAAAATTACTCCATACTAGCTAGACCTTGGCCGCTTTGATAGTCCAAAGTCATCCTTTGCTGTGCCTTATAATGATTTCAAATAATGTCTCTGCATGAATGGATTGACGATTCATTACGGTCATTGTCGCCTTTGCTTATTATCTTTGGTGGCTTGATTATTATGAAAATCTGTCATTCTTTTAAATGATTCGAATTTATTGATTCGAACCACATGGAACATATTACGAGGGCTGCTGTATATATATTTGGCCTAATAATGAAAATGCGAATATTTATCATCAAAAATTGTTTTATTGTTTTTCAAAGTATTCTCCAGCTTGGTTTATACTATTTTGCATGCGTTCAAGCCATCGTCGAAGCACTTTTTTCACTCCGATTGAGGCACCCCCAAAAAATGTTTTTTGAACACTTCAACATCATCTTCTGGCAACGAAAATCGTGCCAAGTCGGGCTGTACGGTTAATGACCCATCAATTTCACGTTTTGGCCGGTCAAAACGGCGCTGGTTTGAGCCGATGTTTTAGAGCTTTTTTTCTTAATTGTCATGGTGTACAATGATTCGTCTTCTCTTGTTCGTTTTTCGAAATACTTCGAAGACCTTAGGCAAACAAAATGTGATGTACCGCTCAGAATTGACCGTCCACAAGCGGAACAGTCACCATATGACCAGTTTTTCCGAAGAAACAGGCCAACATTTGCTTAGAAGTGCTTCTTCCACGAACAACTTTCGTTGGATTTGGCTCGTTTTCGAAGACCCACACGGCCCATTGCTGTTTTGTTTCGGGCTTATACGCATAGATCCATGATTCGTCACCTGTGAAGTTCTTATAAACGTCTTTCGAAGCACAGCGATCGTATTTTTTCAAAATTTCTTTGCGCCAATCGACACGAGCCTTTTTTTGAGCGATTGTCAAATTGTGAGGGATCCAACGTGAACAAACCTTTTTTACGGCCAGGTGTTCATGCAATATCGAATGTATGCTGGTGGAAGAAATGCCCAAGGATGCCTCTATCTCATGTTATGTAACAGGACGATCTTGCATTATCAGTTCACGCTCGGCATCAATGTTCTCTGGCACAACGGCCGTTCTTGGACGACTCTCGTCTTTGAGCGAGCGTTGGCCACGATTGAATACTTTAAACCAGTTTTTCACAGTGCATAGGATGGTGCTTCATCGCCATACAAAGATTTAAGTTCATCGATGCACTCTAGTTGTGATAATCTACGTGGAAAGTTGTGAAAAATGATCGCACAAAAATGTTCACGAGTTAATTCTTTTTTTTTTGCTGAATTCATTTTTTCAAGTCACTTTCAACAACTCAAATGATGGTCGTACGTTTTGAGTACGTTCATGCTAAAAAATTTCAAACTTTCCAATGGAAATGGCGCTAGGCAACACTTAGTATTGCCTAGGCCAGAAATATAAATAGCAACCTTCGTAATTTCTTAAAAATCAATCATTTTATACTTCGACACACACCTTGTGATTTTAACTATGTTTAAATCATTCATATCATATGTGGCATTCAAAACAAAATATCGAATTCCGCTAGAATCCCCTGCAAGTGATATATTTACCCTTTGGAATTCCACAGCCACCTGAAGGTGTTTAAATCGGGTTATACGTTGACGACTGCACGATTCTGAAATCAACGAAATCAACTACCACCCTTTATAATGCTGCTTTGGAAAATGATGACACATCTTTTCCCAACTCCAATTTCCCTCAAGGTGTCACGTTCGATACTCTTTCAAGTGCTTAGCGCCCGCTACCGCTATCTGCGATACGCTAAGATGTAGAAACAAGCAGGTCAAGTCGCAAGCTGGAAGCAATCAGGACACTGACAAATAAACCTTTTTGGTTTTTTATAAAGCGAGAGGTCGGTCAGTGGTAAACTATGCAAAGTAATTTAAGTAACGCATTTAGTTTTACCGTATGATTTTTTTTTCAACTACTCAAAATATTTAAGACAACATTTTACATTGAAAAACATTTTTTAAATTCATTTTCTTAAAAAAAAAATATTTTTGAAATATTTTAATTGTATTTTTTCACCATTTTTATGATAACTATAAAAATGAAACATAACTTGAGTACATTATATACTCAAGTTATGTTTCATTTTTATAGTTATCATAAAAATGGTGAACAAATACAATTATTTCACGACCCGAAGTCTTAACCGAGTAATATTTATTTTCCGAAATTTTGCCTCTCTATGAGTCGGCACATGCTTACGCGAAGCTACACCAACGAATTATGATGGTACTCGTATTTTTTCAACTGAGATACGGCTGCAGTAGTTGTGCGAATTGAGGGCACAGCTCCGGAATTGCAAGCAGTGTATCAAACACTTGTCCCGCATGTCTGTAGGACCACACGACAAACTACCCATGTTTAGATGCTTCAGAGCCAAGTGCAGCTTCTTACATACTTAACTACACAGTTTTGTCTCTATAACAAGAATTTTCTTATCCACTTTTAAGGTTCGCTAGCACTGGACAGCAATCTTGGTTAGAAATTTAAACTGAATCCTTTATTAATGTCACTAACACCTCTTTCACATTTGCACCATCCGCTACATAAATATTAAAAGTCGACAACGTTATCTAAATCTTCATATTTCCATTTCGGCCACTTTCACCATTGTTTGGCCAAGAAATTGAGGTTAACGACTTCCTCGTTTTAGCTTAAGTAACTGCAGTCAACAGTGACTGCATTGTCCTTTCGACGTCATTATCATAACAATTTTGCAACACGGTGCCAAAATATCAGCCAATGTATTGGAATGTGTAAACATGCTAGAGTCGCTGGTGTATACTCAGATAAGAAAGAGGTTAGAAATCGTTCAGAACTACAAAAAATTCGATGGAAGCGTAGACAATTCAAATTAAAAATTGTTTATAATTTTGGAACACGAAATAATATTCGGTTGTACTGATGAAATACTTGGGGCACACGCAACCACTAGAGTAAAAGGACAACCCAGTGTGCATTAAAGGGAACCCAAAAAAAACAATATGAATGTTTATTCAATTCCATATAAATCGGTTGCTATAATAGTATGAGTTTTCTCCAACAGCTTCAAATGGAGTGATATTTCGGGTAATATAAAAAACCTTTATATGTCCTATTTAAAGATTATAACGACTCAACGAATCTCAAATGAATGATAAACGGGATACAGAGATATTAAATAAAAAAAACGGTCAAACAAATATTTCTGAGTACTCAGGAATATTCTGAGTATGTATTTTTCAAAAAATTTTGTTTTAATAAAAGTTGAATAACTCAATCAGATTTTAATGGATTTTTAAAAATGGCACCGAATTGCATTTGTAAGAACACTCTCTTTATAATTAAGTTGAACAATTTTTCGGTACTTTTTAAAAAATTCTGTGTAAAAACGCATCCAAATTTAAAAAATTACAAAAAAAAATTAAAAATATGAGTTTACAGGAAAAATACACAGATTTTTATCAGAGTGATTTTAAAAGTGTATACACCATTCGAAAGGCCGCAGTTTCTTCGTTCCAAATTAGCCAAAAAACTCAGTTGATATTCAATCAAGTTACTGGCACATAAGTGCGTAAGATCGCAATAACCCGGTTTTTACCCGTAACTCCAGATTTTGGAGGTGTTTAGGAAATTCCAAACCGATTTCTTATTGTACTCAGCAAGATCTACAAGAAAAATAATATCATTTCCCAGGTAATTTTTTCTGTCACACTGTGTTATATGTGACGCGCAAAATAGAAAGAGACCTAAGGTTAAAAACCAGTTTAGTTCTGGAGAGCCATTTTAAAGATTATGTCCCTTTCTGTTTGCGCTTAGAATCGTCGACTTCACTTTCATAAAATGCTCATATCTCTGGGAGAGAACACTTTTGGGGCATGGGATCGGTCTCATTCGATGCTCAGATGTTGTCCGCATCAAAAAAAGAAAAAAATGAAAATTGATTTTTTTACCCTTAGGTCCCTTTCTCTATGCGCTGTCACATATGCTGATTGGAGGGCTATCTGCAGTTGTAGTTGAATTTGATTTTGCTGTCCACAAATTTTATGACATACTAAATAAATTTGTATCTAAACCAGTTCTTAAGGAACCCGTTCTTGTAGAAAAAGCTTTGCCTTGGACATCTAAATAGTTCAAAAGAACAGGACTGCTAATTATGGTTCATATTCCTTAGCGATACAAAGGTACATTATCGAGTCTCGCCGATGCTATTGATCGTACTTGTCAAAAGTAATGGCAAATATTATATTCTTTACGTTCGTTTACCCTTGCAGAATTACTTCAATATTTCAGATAGCTTCTACAATTTTAGATTCTATACTTATTGAATTAAATTTGCATCGTAGTTCTGAATCCTTTGTTTTGCACTTAATCCTTTTTTTTAAATTATCATTAAAATTGGTGTACTTTCTCGATATATGGCAAAGGTCTTACTTGTTTGCACTTCATAAATCTGGTAGTTGTGTTGCCTGTATCAAAGAAAAGATAGATTGCTAAATTTAGCGCAATTCTGAAGTTATTTCAAAAAATTCTAACGAATTTTGTTTCACATCATATGGTCCTACGTCTACACGGATTTCGTTCGGGTCATTCTACTACTACTAATCGACTACAGTTATAAATGGATTTTTTTGTCGCAAACAGACGTCCTACGAGGCAGACCAATAATTTCAATATGAAATGCAATGCACTGCTCTCATCAAGTACCATCTGTTAATAGACTACTGTCAAATCTTGAGAGAGTTCCGTAATTTAGTTTGTATTTAACAGCAGCTCAAAACATACAACCTCGTCGATTTTGTTCCAAATGGAAAAAAATAATTTCGGGTGGTCATTAAACATAATTTTTTTGCATAAAAAAACAAGGAAAAGCTTGATTAATACTATGGGACTCTGTACCATCGACTTCAATGGTAAAAAAGTGGTTTACTGACTATCGTTGTGGTCGGATAAGTACAAATGACGCTGAACGTTCTGGGCGGCCAATTGAGGTCAATACACCGGAAAATGTCGAGAAAATTCACGATAAGGTGTTGACTAAACGAAGAATAAAAGTACGTGAGATTGTTGATGCCAGACGCATTTCATATGGCAGTGTGGTTTCGATTTTACATGATCCGTTGGGTTTAAGATAACTGTCTGCAAGATGGCTGCCGCGATTACCAGTTCATTCAGATAATTTTGCCATTGAGACGTGTACAGTCTCAATAGCAAAATTGCATGAATTGGGTTACAAATTGGTACCTCATCTGATATATTCTCCGGATTTAGCCCCCTGTGACTTTTTCCTATTTCCAAACCTAAATAAATGGCTCGATGGTAAGAGATGCAGCTCCAACGATGAAATTATTGATCAAACAAATGTCTTTCTTATGGACCTCGAAGAATCCTATTTTTTGGAAAAGATACCAACGGTGGACTAAGTATTTATTTTATCTTATAAAATTATTTTTCGGCTTGAGGTCATTTATTTAAACTCGTTGTTGTATGTATTGTTTAATTTTTATTTATCCCAATATTTCGATAGACTTCTTTAATCATCTGCAGGGTTCAATTAAGAAAACAATGTCGTCCGTCTAATTATCGCTGTTAACAGTTGACCTCAAGAAGAAAAATAATTTCTCAAAATAATAACAACAAAGGTCAACTATGTACTTTCAAAATTTTTTTTTGCATAAAAAACTGTGTTTTAATCGTAAAATCACGGAATTATTGAGCTGCCCTCGTATCATCTGATTTTACTTAAGCATATGATAAAGGAAATTACAAACTCTTACTACTTAAGTAAATACGATTTAGATTTAATAATAATTTCATAAACTAGCTTTCCTCCTATTTAAATGTTAGGGGAAACAAAGTTTATTTGAGAAAAGTTTATCTAGATCAGTTTTATTTTCAACTCTAATACTAATGTTTGCAAACGACGTGAAATTATTTTCTTCGTATGCTAGCCGGATTGTCGCATTCTGCGTTGCGACTTGGACAGATTTAGAGTCTGGTGTGAATTTAATTTTATGTTCATATGACTATGCAATCAATAACCAGAATCAGTTAATTCAAATTCTACTTACCAAAAAATAAGCCCTCTTAAGATATGTACTTGAAACGCAAAGGTGCGAACCAACATAGACACGAACTGACAGGGTACCTAGATCGGCAGAATATTGATATAATGCTACTATCGGAAACGCATCTTACAGACAAATACAATTTGCAGATACCTAATTTTAGATTTTATGGTACTCACCACCCCGACGGTAAGGCTCATGGGGGCACTGGTATCCTAATACGAAAACGAATGAAACATGAAGTCGATGAAGGAGTCTCACAAAACTTCCTTCAAGAGACAACAATTCGTATCCAAATTCAAGGTAGTTTTCTTACCATTTCAGCAAAATATTTACTCCCGCGGAATTTCTGGATGTTGCTCAATCATTTGACAAAGTCTGGCACTTTGGCTTGACCTACAAAATTTGCAAATACTTACCGGCAAATACGCATCGAATTCTTGAGTCTTACTTAGAAAACCGCAGATTCAGAGTCAAATGTGGGCAAGACGTCACCGATGACAGCGAAATACTAGCATGCCAGACAGAAAAACGAACATCGCTTAATGGAATCAGTTAGTAATTCGGTATCGATCGGTGTATATAACCTGGGGCTATCTCCATTTCTATAAGGTGTTACAAACATCAGTACTAATTCTTTATACCATGTACCACAGTGCAATGTAGGGTATAACAACTGTTTTAGAGCATTACGGTTTTTAACTGCAAAATTTCAACCACCTAGGATCAATTTTGTAACCTGAATTTTCACAGATAGAGGGCGTTTATGTGGTCTCCGATCAATATTTCGAAGTGTTGCAAACGGAATGTCAAAGTGAATAAACATACACTCAATTCTATAAGGGTTTAAAAAGATTCAGTGTGCTCGGGCATTTAATCATTGCTTTTGGAGTTCCACGAGTCGTATGAGTAACATTAATGTGCTTTGAATAATAATCATACGTACCGATGTACAACGACAATCTCGAGGGGCAAATGCCCCAACCCTGTTTGCAGAATAGTAGTGCATCTCCAATCTTGAGATTTCTTTAGATCGAACAAACCTTTATATATGCACGGCCTAAATTACTTCCTGGACAATATATTTAATGTTAACCAGTGTAATCGCATCAAAATAAAATGGTCATCGCCATTCAGGCCGAATGAAGCAGAGGGTTCCAGATAAAAATATAAAATTTTGACACATACCATTTCTTAGTCGTTTGTATAGCCGCTTTCGATAGCCCAACGACCAAAATCAATCCGCGGTATTTCTGGATTTTGCTCAAGCATTTGACAAAGTCTGGCACTTTGGCTTGACCTACAAAATTTGCAAATACGCATCGAATTCTTGAGTCTTACTTAGAAAACCGCAGATTCAGAATCAAATGTGGGCAACACGTCACCGATGACAGCGAAATACTAGCATGTGTGCCCCAGGGAAGCGTCCTGGGGCCTATACTTTACCTTCTGTTTACCGCAGATATCCCTACCAGCCCAAACGTGCTAACATCCACTTTTGTCGACGATACCGCTATAATGGCCGCACATAAAAAGCAGGATATTGCATCTATGAATCTAGGTGTACATCTCAGAAGAGACTGGAGAATAAAAGTCAATGAGGCTAAATGCACACAGGTAACTTTCACACTGAATTTTAGCACTTGTCCGACATTGAAACTAAACAATATCCCTTTTCCTCAATCCACCTGGATTGCCAACTCACCTGGAGAAGTCACATCGAAACAAAAAAAACTCATCTGAAACTTAAGGTCCAACTTTACTGGCTCCTAAACGCAAACTCGTCGTCCACTCTGCTATTCTAGAGTTATCCGTTATACATACATAACTAGAGTTCTTAACTCTACATAATATCGCGAACACTCTTTAAATGACTGTAAGGGTGCTCTGGCCCTTTATCACGAGGTTTAAGCCAAACCAGGTTTAAAATTCTCAGACATGTGATCCATACCAGTTATATACTATTTTGACCATATTAATTTAAATACCTGCCAATTAGCAGAGATCCACATAACAAGAAATCCATACTAGGATCCAATATTGAATTATACTTAAGATTCGTATACTTATTGTTAGGCTCCTTTGGAGCAGATTAAATAATTCAAATAAAGCATATATAAAAAAAAATTATGGAATTAAACAAAGTGTAAGCATATGTGCTATCCTAGAAGTACAATGTTGGCTTCTAAATTTAAATCAAGTAGCTTTGAACTGACTTCAGTCGATTCATTAATTCATCTTGGTTTTATGATGGACAGAAATTTTAATTTTAATAACCATATTACTTAAACAAATAAAGCGATAGAAGTCGTTTATTTTATGAAAGGCTGGACAAAGTAGTTTACTGATCCATTAACTACGAAACAGCTTTATATTTATCTTGTCAGGACAATTTTAAAAAAAGGTTCGATGGTTTGGTGGTATATTATGTTCATAAAATTCAGTCAATTTACACTATTTTTTGAAATCTTCATTGGAATACTGGTTGTGAACTCCCTTCTTACAATAGGAGGTTAAATATTATAAAATTACCCTCGTTGAAAAGTAGAAGAAGTATGATAAAAACGATGATAGTACTTACTAGGGACATAAATACTATTACAACATTGAACATTTCACACGCGCTTTTCAAGTGTGAAATGAAAAAAAACGATATTTTCAAAACGCTCCGGCCACTAGGGATTAGCCGCATGTTCGTCTACCTGTGCATAAAACTGTTTGAGGAGACTGAGGAGACATCGCATGTTATCAAAGCCGTTAAATCAAGAATTCACAGAAATCCGCCCCGAAAACAGAAAATCATGGCCTTTAAAAAAATAGGATTGAAAAATGCAAACGTTTTTTGGTAAAGCACGCTGATAACTTGCACAGAAAAATGTTGTTTTTACCGTTCAGGAAAAATTTAACAAGCAAAATGATAGAGTGTATGCGCGGTCATCTAAGGAAGCATATGAACTGATCCCAAGGGTGGAAAAGGGTCATCACCCAGCTTCAGTCATGGTTTGGTGGGGTGTCTCTTACGATAAGGTCACTGACCTGCATTTCTGCCAGCAAGGAGTCAAAACATCGGCCAAAGTTTACCAAGAAATCGTTTTGGAAGCTGTTGTGAAGCCTCTTAACAATTCCCTGTTCCAAAATCAGCCATGGACTTTCCAGCAGGATTCTGCGCCGGCCTATAAGGCTAAAACGTCCCAGGCCTGGCTTTGAAACAATTTGCCAGCGTTCATTTCCTCTGAAGAATGGCCCTTAGGCAGTCCAGAGTTGAACCCGTTGGATTACAAATTGTGGACGGTTTTAGATTACAAGGTTTGTCACAAAAGATAGCCCATCATTGGATCTCCTAAAACTGCTTTGGTTCGAGCTGTGGCCAATTTTCCAATGGACGAGGTTCGTGCAGCTATTGCCGATTGGCCAGTGCGACTTAAGGCGTGTGTAAAGGCAAAAGGCGGACATTTCGAATAAGTACGAATAGATTCTTTTTGGATACAATATACATCAATAAATATATTAAAAAATATTTGATCCAAAAACATTCAGTACTTTTTATTTTACAGCATAAAACATGTGTAACATTGTTTATGTCCCTACTAAGCATATAAAATTATCTGTGGGGTTGTTGCTTCTGAATAGTTAATATCAAAAATCTCTATTAACGTCTCATTTATACTATCTGTTTTTACATTTCGAAATTTAAAATTATGCATGTGGTGATCCATTTCGTAGAATGTGTGCTGATTTTCACTCGGTTTATCATTACATTACCTTCTTCTTAAATTTTGATACATTAAACTCTATATAGCCTTTATTTAAATTCATTGTCTTCAAAAAAAATCTGACAGCAAAACACCGGGAACCCGGATTTAAAGATTTTTAGAAACCAGCTGTCGGAGTAGGACATATAAAACGGAATGTCGGTTTTCAATTTCAGTTTTGGACACTCTAGTGTGGGTACCTTTGGTTGGGATGCACTTAATACCTCAAACATACGTAGTTGCTGAACTTTTTGGCCTATGTGGAAAAAACGGCCCGCATGTTCGAATCGAACTTAGCATATTTTTGACTTGTTTTTTATTTGTTTTTATCTGTTGGCTTTTGCCAACCGAAAGGTTTAAATTGCAGACCTATTTTTTGTGTCGTATCCTATTAATTATAGGATACGTATTTTACCATTTAGTACAAAACACATATGTAAAACGAATGCATACATGTACAAGTTCCTCCACATGTGTTCATAAATATATTCTTACATAAGAACATGTTTGTTTTAAACACAATTTTAATTTCCAATAATAAATGAAGCGTTAACGTATATACGAAAATATTAAATAACACACACATACACTCCCATAAACACATACGTATACGCAAGCAAAGGATATTTTCAGCGTTGCGTACAGAGATTAATAGAAACGCTTACACAAACGAACTTATCTCGTATATACTCGTATATGTGTATACATTCTGTGTGGATGTCAATATGACTTCGTGTGTGAGCGTCTCAATGTTTGCCCAAACTAATGTTGCCATTGAGGCTTATGGCATTAAGCCAAATATAAAGAAAAGGCACATTAGCGGTAATACAGAGATTTTCCAACACATACATCCACATATACACATACATCCATAACTATAAAGCATACATGCACACTTATGTATGTTATGTTTTACAGTTAAGCTTTGTGCAATAGCTGGTATATGATAGCGACAAGCGACTGCGGTTTTACTACATTATACACACACAGAGAACAAATCAGTTGGAAATCGGTCCCAACTACAAAACTTCGGTTAGATGAAACGAATTTCTGTTGCAATAACCAACCTTCCATAGTATTGATGGTATCATGATTCGATATATCGTATGATAGTTGGTACAACCATATCATGATATTAACTGCCAAAAACACAGTTATACAAACCAAGATCAGTTAAGCTACTGGTTGCGACAACTGGCGCTAATAAAAACCAACGAATTGTGATGTATTCGTTTTTCCAACATTAACATATACGAGGGCGACCGCAAAACTAACTGGCCTGGCATATTTTCTGTTTTACTAGCAACTTTTTTTTTTTAAAAAGCAATCTTTTATAAGCCATCTGTCAAAATCTCCGAAATATTTAATGATTATTTTCTTTGTTACAGGTGATTGAAGTAAACAAGTTTTATAATTTTTGAAAAATGGAAAATAAAGAGTTAACCATTTTTGTGTGAATGGTTATAAGCCAGAATTAATCAAAGATGGAATTGGGTTCTGTTCGTGGTGATAATGCACCATCATACTCCACCGTGAAATCCTGCGTTCAACAATTTAAAATGGGTCGTTCAAGTACGGAAGATGAACAACGCTCTGGAAGACCGAAAACTGCTACTACTATTGAAAACACTAGAAAAATATTTAATGAAGTGACTAAAGATAGACGAATAAAGCTCAGAGAACTTGCTGATATTGTTAAAATACACGAAAAACAAGTTTGGAGTATTTTACATGATGAACTCCACATGAAAAAGCTATGGGTGCCGCGTTTGTTGACTTTGCCCCAAAAAATCATCCAATTCCGAGGAGATTTTAGCGATTTATCAGCGTAATGCAATAGAGTTCTTGCGCCGATTCATAACTGTTGATGAAACATGGATCCATCACTACATCCCAGAATGCAAAGAACAGTCAAAACAATGGATAGAAAGAAGCTGGTAAAAGTGGTGCCAAGAAGGCGAAAACTGTTAAGTCAGCAAGAATAGTATTGGCCACAGTATTTTGGGATGCAAGGGTATAATATTTATTGATTATCTTGAGAAAGGAAAAACTATAAATAGTGAATATTATTGTGCCTTATTGGGTCGGTTGAGTGAAGAAATCAAGATAAAACGACCGCATTTAGAAAAAAAGTTCTTTGTCATCAAGATAATATGCTCCTTCACACACTGCATTTTTAACGCAACAAAAACGATTTGAAATTGCTCCGCATCCACCATATTAGTCCAGATTTATCTCCTTCTGATTATTTCTTGTTTCCAAATTTAAAAAAATTCTCGATGGCAAAAAATTTTCGTCCAATAGCGAGATTATTGAAACTGAGGCATATTTTGAAGGTCTTGAAAAATCTTATTTTTCGGATGGAATTAAAAAACTTGAAAAACGTTTGATGAAGTGTATTGAGTTGGAAGGAGATTATATTGAAAAATAAATAATAATAATTCCAAAAAACGGTTTTTTATGTTAGGCAAGTTACTTTTGCGGTAGCCCTTGTATGATAGTTTGTACAACAAAATCACCGTACTTACAGTCAATAACACAGTTATACAAACCGAATTCAGTGTAAGTATTGGTTGCGACAACTGGCAGTAATGGCAACCAACCATAGCAGTAATGACAACCAAACATATAAAACCTAAAAAATTGCGTGTTGCCTGGCGACATTTGACATTTCCATTGGAAAGTTTCACATTTTTTAGCATAAACGTACTCAGAACGTCTTGACGTAAGACCATCATTTGTGTGGTTTACAGTGACTTGAAAAAATCAATTTGGCAAAAAAATGGAATTAACTCGTGATCCTTTCGTGCGATCATTTTTCACAACATTCGACGTAGATTATCACGACAAGAGTGCATCGATGAACTTAAATCTTTGTATGGCGATGAAGCACCATATTTAATAAATTACTGTGAAAAACTGGTTTAATGAATTCAATCGTGGCCGATGCTCGCTCAAAGACGAAGGTCGTGAAGGTCGTCCAAAAACGGCGGTTGTGCCAAAGAACATTGATGCCGTGCGTGAACTGATAATGCAAGAACGTCATGTGTCATACCGTGAGATAGATGCATCCTAGGGCATTTCTTTCACCAGCATATATTCTATATTGCACGAACACCTGGCGGTAAACAAAGTTTGTACTCGTTGGATCCCGCACAATAGCTCAAAAAAGGCTCGTGTCGATTGGTGCAAAGAAATTTTGAAAAAATACGATCGCGGTGCTTCAAAAGACGTTTATAAGATCGTCACAGGTGACAAATTATGGATATATGCGTATAAGCCCGAAACAAGACAGCAATCGACCGTGTGGGTCTTCGAAGAAGAGCCAAATCCAACGAAAGTTGTTCGTGAATGAAGCACTTCGAAGCAAATGGTCGCCTGTTTCTTCGGCCAAACTGGTCATGTGGCGACTGTTCCGCTTGAGCAACGTAGGATGATAAATTATGAGTCGTACAACACTCTTTGTTTGCCTGAATTCTTCGGAGAAATTCGTAAAACGATCAAGAGAAGACGAATCATTGTGCACCATGAAAATGCGAGCTCTCACACATCGGCTTAAACCAGAGCCTTTTTGACCGTCCACATCGTCGAATTGATGGACCATCCGCCGTACCCTGACTAGACACCCAATGTCTTATTTACATCAAGAAAAAAATACGTGGTATACGGTTATCGTCGCCCAAAGATGCTGTTGAAGCGTTCAAAAACCATATTTTGGAGGTGTCTTAAATGTGGAGGGGAAAAAGTGCTTCAACAATTGGTTTGAGCACATGAAAAAGTATATAAGTCATGCTGGAGAATACTTTGAAAACCAATAAATACTCGCATTTTCATTATTAGGCCAGAAATATATATAGCAGCCCTCGTAGTTAATTTTAAATAAAAAAAAACAAACCTCTATTTGAGTCTAGAAGTGAAGACAATTTCTCCTGTGCTGATCGGGGAAATATTTTGTGACCTTGGAAAAAGGCTAAAACCGGAATGTCGTTTAATGCCGTTTTTCTACATGCATTCAACAGACAAGCGAATGCACAGATGGACGGCCATAACTAGATAGTCTTAGAATTTAACGACGATAAATAATATTTATACTGTATAGGGTATCCGATCATTATCTCACGGTATTGCTTACAGTATGACAAATTTAATATACCATCTACTCTTTTTATACTCTCCTTATAAACTTCAAGATCCTAGGATAATCCGTTTGGCCGTATCGATTTTTCAACAGAAACACGAATGGACGGAATGGCTTCATTGTCTTACAGTTTAATGGCAATCTATAACAGGGTGGAGGGTTTGCTTCAACTTAAAAGAAAAACTAATTTTAAAGTTATTTATTTAATTTAGTGAGAATTAAAAAAAAATGTGGCCCTAAATATTTGAGTCCCTCCTTTCGGGACCTTTCCCTAAAATATATATTTTATAGAGTCTTCATTCAATATTGCAAGGTGTGGCAAACGAAAGTACAATTTGACTATTTGATCGTGGGAAGTAATAAGACTAAAGCGTTAATAATGATTTTCGTTATTCAGGCATACTTTCTTGCCCAATAACACCTACAGAGTTTTCCCACGCTGGTCGAGGAAACTTATCCTTATGCAACCGCAACCACAACCCCGTCCTTATCAGTAACAGGACACGTGCCATTATTTAAAAGACATAGAACACACATTCGATGAACATTTAGGCAGTAACATCATTATCGGCGTGAGGGATGATCTAATACAAATCAATCTATTTCGAAGTTTATATTTTACGACCCACCACTGTCGCGGAATGTTTGTATGTAAATGCCTTTGCTGCAAGAGTATCCTTATGATTTGAGCACACGCACACTCACTCAAACGTAAACACACACACATTAATTCATTTCTAAATATATCCTCTAGCCATATTTTCAATAGTGCGTTTGTTATCATGACTTTAAGTTATACTTATACATTCCAAAATGGGAGAAGATGATTGTAACAACAACTACGAAGAACAGTGTCCTGAGGTCACAGACGAAATGGACAAAATTTTCGAATATGTGTTGTAATGGATAGATGTTTATCGAGTTTGGAAGTTTATTAACAAGGCAGTACTTACCGACCAGATAATTTAAAAATGTTTGACACGCCCTATTCTGGTAACTTCCAAGCAAATTCAATTTATTCTCCAATGTATTTTCGTGGCCAATTGTTTGAAGAAAACTTAAAAAGTCAGCTTAACAACAGCAGTTCTCATACGTTTGCTGAGAAATCGCAATAAAAGCAGATACGCAAATCACTGTCAGTTTGAAATTTTGTTAAAAACTTGTCTTCTATTAAAATGTAGATGCAAAAAGTATCGAGACATGTAATCGCTGTTCGAAACGCATGATGTTAAATGTAAATAAAACAAGTAAAAAATGTTAAGTTTGGCTGTGCCGAACTTTGGATACCCTTCACCAGATTCCCAAATAAAGTGTGTTCTATATAGAAATCCTTATGTGCAAAATTTCATTTCGATAGGTCAAGCTTGTGGCGAGTTATTGTCATATTATATTTCAATGCCCATGAGACCGTTTGTGTGGGAGGTACCAGTAGGACTTTTTCGATCTCAACAGAATTTGGCGCAGAGGTGTGTTCTATATAAAAATTTATAAAAATCTTTAAGTAGAAAATTTCATCTCGAAATGTCAAGTTTGCAGTGAATTATTGTCATATTATTTTTCAAGGCCCATGAGACCGTTTGTGTGGGAGGTACCAGTAGGACCTTTCCGATCTTAGCCAAATTTAAAATTTCAAATTCTATATATTAATCTTTATGCCGAAAATTTCGTCTCGATAGGTCAAGTGTGTGGTGAGTTATTGTCATATTATTTCTCAAAGCCCATGAGACCGTTAGTGTGGGAGGTACCAGTAGGACTTTTCTGAACTCAACCGAATTCAGCGTAGAAGTGTATATAGAAATCTCGATGTGTAAAATATCATTTCGATAGGTCAAGTTTGTGGTGAGTTATTTCTCAAGGCCCATGAGGCCGTTTGTATGGAAGGTACAAGAAATGGTGGCCCAATCTAAACCATTTTTATATAAATGATTGCGTCTATATGGAGATTATCATTTTCAAAATTTCAGTGATTTTGCTCAAGAAACTGGAAATAAAAAACTAATTTTGATGAGATAGTTTCGGTTGAGGGTCTCCAACACCAATTTCCCGTTAAGCTATATAGCCCATTTTCAATAGGCTATGCTAACTACACATGTTTGTGCCAAATTTCAGCTCCCTAGCTGTTTTCACACAGGCTCTACCTTGTTTTTAACAGACGGACAGCAAGACAACATGGCTAGAGCGTCTTAGAATTTAACGAGGATCAAGAATATACTCGTATATACATTGTTTGGTCTCCGATGATTTTTTCAAGGTGTTACAGACAGAATGACAAAACTTATATACCCTCCATTGTATGGTGGAGGGTATAACAATGTTTTGAGAGAATTATCTTATTAATATTTTATTGCGACAGAAGGTTCTATGGCAATATGTGTGATGCAAAATATTGGCTACGGTGGCATTCCTCTATCCGATGGTCCATATTTTCAATAACTCTGAAACAGAAAGAAGGTTCAATATCGTTAATGTGCCGAATTAAGTAATCCTTTAGCTCTTGCATTTTTCTTGGCTTATTGACAAATAATTTTTCTTGTAAATATCCCCAAAGAAATAAGTCCAACGGTGTCAAATCACACGATCGTGGCGGCCAATTAACTTCGCCATGGCATTAGACAACACGGCCATTAAATTTATCGCGCAAAAGATCCATTGTTTTGTTGGCTGTGTGGCAAGTGGAACCATTCTGTTGGAACCACATACCGTCTAGATCAATGTCCTCAATTTCTGGCCACAAGAAGTCCGGGATCATCTCGCGATAGCGAATACCATTCACGGTAACGGCTTGCCTACCTCTTTTTTTGAAGAAGTACGGCCCGATGACGACGCTAGCCCATAAACCGCACGGAACATTCAATTTTTGTGGATGCATCGGATTGTCAACAATCATTCGTGAATTCTCATTTGCCTAAATGCGGCAATTTTGATTTTCAACGAGTCCACTATGGACACATTTCCTTATGCTGACCAAAAAAATTACGAAGTACACGAAATGCAGTTTGATTGGAACTTCCATTTTCGTTACAGGTTTTAACAATCTTAACGCTCTGCTCAATTGAGTACCTCTCTAAGGTTGAATTTGTCAAACACTAAATCAAAGAAATGTGAAATTAAGTTTAGCCAAAAACTTAACTTTAAGGTGTGACTCACAGTTAACATCTTGTATTATGATTGGGCTCGCGGTTCGAGATATAACTGATCAAAGTAAGTACACTTTTATTAGTTTTTAATGAATATTCGTTTTTGGCACTTGTTAGATATTTTATAAAAAAAAAGAGATCTAAGGAGTGTGGTAAGGGTTTTATATATTCGAATGCGGTCAACTTTACGACTTGGACTCATTTAACCCTTCGTCAGGCACATATTTTGAGCCCTTAGTTCTGGCACATGGTGTCTGACCAGACCCCTATACATTTACATGCATTTGTATGGAAATAAGGGCTGTTTGCCGTTAAATTTTTTACTAAGATAGGAAAATATTTGTTATATTTTGTGTTTCTATTTCTTTTTACTATGTTATTAGCTACCTGAGGAAGAAAAAATAGACCTGAAAAAAATCTTTGTTATGAAAAGGGCAACAATTTTTTTGTTCTATATATATTTCTCTTTATTATGGGTAAAGTAATAAATGTTTATGACAAAATAGAAAATTATTATGAAGAATACATTGAATTTTTTTATTCAGAATTTTGCGGAAGGCAACAAAAACATAAATAATCTACTTTTGAATGTTGCTGACAAACAGGATTGTTGCATTTGCAGCAAAAAAGCGTGTCTTACGGCGTATTTTGTCACCTTGCTGCAGGCAAATTCTGCAATCTTTTTTGGCAGCTAATGTACCTGGACCACTGCGTGAAGCCACATTAAGGTTTGCTATATTGAGAGGTATCCCAAAGTACGCTTCAAATGCTATACGAGTTGTTGGTTGAGCCACAATGTGCGGATTATTGGCTTTTTGTCCTGTTTCAAGGACTTTTTTGGGAGATTACCTGAAATTACAGCCATGTACCTAAAATAGAAGTATGCTAAATTGAAGCATGAAAATGAAATATGTCTGGCCAGAACCATGTGCCAGTTCGAGGGTTAAGACGAATATAAAGGTATGCTAAAGTTAACGTTTTTCCCACTGTACAATCGTATATGCGACGCGCAAAATAGAAAGGGACCTAAGGGTAAAAACCGGTTTTGTTCAGGAAAGCCATTTTAAAGATTTAAATACGTGTATCTTTGGTGTACCATCACTTTCATAAAACGTGGATATCTCTGGGAGGGAACACTTTTGGGGCATGGGATCGGTCTCATTCGATGTCAGATGTTGTCCACATCAAAAAAAAAGTGAAAATTGATTTTTTACCCTTAGGTCCCTTTTTCTATGCGCTGTCACATATGTTGATAATAATAATAGAGGGGAATATCGACTAAGAAAGACAAGGAAAATCGAATTCTAGGAATCGAAACAAGAAACTTTGTTTGACTCTAAAACGAAGTCTGAAGTTCCGACTTTTAAAATTCCCAAATTTTGAAAAATCTTACTTTGACCAATTGGGTTTTCGATAGTTGTTAATGTTGTTGTTGCTTCATCTTGCAGCGTAGAGGATGGCAGCTTCATTGTTAACCAAAGAATACAAAAGGGATTTTCGGCGGAATATTTGGAAATCTCTCAAAACAAGATTATTTCAGCTACGGTGTAAGAACGAGGTTTAGAAGAAACGTTTTTATTGCTGTGAAAACGGATGGATGTCAAGATTACACACCCTATTTCCGTAAGCTAATCCATAAGGGATTTTGTAAGTTGTATGATGATATTGCAACAATTAAAGTTTTTTCAATTAAACAAAATACATTATATTTCCTAGTTTTAAATGCCCACTCCACTGTGCGGCAGTGAGTGTGCTGGCCTTCCTTGCTCTGGCGCGTTAAGGAAATAAATATAGAAAAAACTAAATTAATTTGAGTTGGCGTTAAATGTATATTTTTCATAAGAATCAATTCAGAAAGCATCCGCACACATAGACTCAAAAGACGAAATGGTATAAGATTTCCTATGACCATGACAGCGGAAGGAATGGGGCAATACAGTTGAACGTTTTTTTTATTTTTTGTGTCGGAAATTAATAAATTTCAATTGATATTTGTAAGAATTTCTCTTAAAATCACTTTCTTGTTGATAAACATTTTAAGTCTAACTTTACTGCAAAAGTGAACAAAGTCATATGAGAGAATAAAATGTTTCAAATACTAGGAAATTTTTATTTGACATTTCTATATGTCAGAACATCAACGAAATATTGATAAATGTTACGAATATTTATGACGCTTGTGTAAATTGTAACAGGATTATACGAAAGTAGACAGTAGAATTTGATGAGAGGTGATTTATGGAAAAGTTTTATCTCGTGAAAAATTTAAATGGTCGTTGTCTAGCATACCTTATTTTCTTAACATGGTTGATACAGGAAATAATGTGATTGTCGTTTATTTGCAATAGATTAAACTAAACTAAACTTTAATCGCAAATCTGCTACAGAACTGCTGTTCCATGTACTTCGAGACAAATCAAATCAATCATATTAACAAGTGAGTAATTTTCAGTCAGAGGATTCGACCTACATATATCCTAACCAATAGACTCTTCTGGGTCATTGCTTTAAATAATTACGAAGGACCGAAGAAGGACATTGTCGAGCAAGGTACTTAAAAGAACGTTTCTAGGTTTCGAATATTCCGTCATCGTGATAATCTACCAATAGTATTTCTAACACCATTAGTACCCTCCAGCGTATAATGGAGTGTATAATAAATTTGTGATTCCGTTTGCAACACCACGACATAGTGATCGGTTACCTTATTAAGTATATATATAGGGTGATCCATCTAAAGGTATTTTTTCAGAACAAAAAAAAAAACATATGTGACAGCGCTTAGAGAAAGGGACCTAAGGGTAAAAGAATCAATTTTCATTTTTTTTCTTTTTTTGATGTGGACAACATCTGAGCATCGAATGAGACCGATCCCATGCCCCAAAACTGTTCCCTCCCATAGATATGCGCGCTTTATGAACGCGAAGTCGACGATTCTAAGCGCAAATAGAAAGGGACCTATCTTTAAAATGGCTCTCCTGAACAAAACTGGTTTTTAACCTTAGGTCCCTTTCTATTTTGCGCGTCACATAAAATAATTCAAATCTAGTGTGGAATCTTTATTGGTAATTTGAAACGATATTTTTTGGCATCATTTTTCCAACAAAACGAAGGAGAACTCAGTGGTAACAATTTAAATCATCATCTGTGCTCGACATGTTAATAGTGAAATCTACCAGTCTCAGAGGGGCATCATCTAAGTACTACAGAAAAGAATTGAGGATGTTGACTATGCATACAATATCGAGGATATACAGCAACATATGAGTAGTTCAAGTCACATAATTTTGTTTCTGAGTTTTTAATAGTTTAATGGCTATAGTCGATACTCTTACTACAAAACTACTTCAGATAAATAGGAGCTATTTTTTGAGACTCTCTGGCATCATTAAGTCTAATACACTTAAAATTGGACTTGAGATCTTTTTGCAGCATACCGACGAAATGCCTCCACACCTACAAGTTTGTAGATATACGAATAACAGCAAAACTAACAGAATTTCTGAATATCAACATCAAAAAACCAATTCGATGCGTATAAATGTGACTAATAGACTAAGTCATCAAAGTAGTTGACTCATTATACCCTCCATCGAAGGGTGGAAAATATATTAAATTTGTCATTCCGTATGCAACTCCAAGCAATATGGATCTGGAACCCTAGAAGGTATATATATTCTTGAACGTCCTAAAATGCTAAGGACTTCTAGGCATTTGCTTGTTTAAAGCACGATTCAGTCTAACTTCAAAGTTACCAAATTCTCGCATATGTCTTATAGTCAGCGATAGGTGGGTATTGCAAATCGACCAAAGCGGCAAAAGGGGAAAAACTTGGACCATTTTTTTATTTTTCAACAGCTTTTCGATGAAATTGATTAAATAACTTTAAAATTAGCTTTTTTTGGAGTGGTAGGCACAGATTTTTTTGTCTTTTCACAAAATTGGAGCGGTGATTGGACCCTAGGACTAAAAACAGTCTCCTACTGTTCGAGGACATATGGGTATCGATCATCTGTAAAATCTTCTCACAAATACAAATATGTACCTACATTAAAAATTTGGGGAATTTTGGCTTCTGACCATATAAACACATATGTGACGCGCACAATAATATACTTATAAATAAATTCGAGGACTTGAACAACGGGCGTGGTCTAGGTGCCCTGGTATCCAAAAACCGCCCCCTAATGTGCGAGAAAATATATGTGACAGCGCTTAGAGAAAGAGACCTAAGGGTAAAAAAATCAATTTTCATTTTTTTTTCTTTTTTTGATGTTGACAACATCTGAGCATCGAATGAGACCGATCCCATGCCCCAAAAGTGTTCCCTCCCAGAGATATGCTCGTTTTATAAAAGTGAAGTCGACGATTCTAAGCGCAAATAGAAAGGGACCTAATCTTTAAAATGGCTCTCCTGGACAAAACTGGTTTTTAACCGTAGGTCCCTTTCTTTTTTTTTGCGTCACATATACAGATTTTAGATTTGGACCAATTTGATATTAGGACTAGTTCTTATTTGCCTTAGGAGCCGAAAACTCGGCCTCCTTGAACTATGGACATATGGGTATTACAAAAAAATAAAAATCGTTACAAATCCGTACATCAAATTGCATGATTTAAAGATGTTGAAGGCCTTCACCCATACTAAGATAGCTTGGGTGCCCCTAGACACTTTCGAACATGAACATATGCGAAGCAGTGTTTCTATATTCTGCGACATATAGAAACATTGATATTTTCTCATGAGACCAAATACGTTCCCTTATTTAAGATTTGTGCCAATATCGGACGTGGGTATAAAAAAATTTACATTTACTTCCGGATCTTAATATCATAATAATTTTACGATTCGAATTTAAATACCTTTACACATTAATTTAATTTAATGCTAAAAAATTGGTGCTTTTGAACATGGGCATATGGGAACTCAGAAACAGTGGAATTTTATAAAGGATTTTAATATGAATTTAATTTTACGATTTGGTTGAATTGGAGGCCTTGAAACGGAATGTTAGAAGACATATGTGACGCGCAAAATAGAAAGGGGCCTAAAGTTAAAAACCAGTGTTGTTCAGGAGAGCCATTTTAAAGATTAGGTCCCTTTCTATTTGCGCTTAAAATCGTCGACTTCACTTTCATAAAACGCGCATATCTCTGTGAGGGAACACTTTTAGGGCATGGGATCGGTCTCATTCGATGCTCAGATGTTGTCCACATCAAAAAAGAAAAAAAATGAAAATTGATTTATTTACCCTTAGATCCCTTTCTCTATGCGCTGTCAACATTGAAATTTTCGAACAAATCCAAAAATGCACCTAGGTATAAGAACTCGGTCAATTTTGCACCCATAGGGGTGTAAAAATCGGCCGCATTTATCTACAGACATTTCCTTATTTAAAAACAGCAAAACTTTGCGTTATAAATCCGAAAATAACAATTGTACTATAATTCGACTTTATTTGAGGTTGTGGCCCATTGGTCAAAGGTACCTAGAATGCCGTCCCTTCGGGCATCGACATATAAGGGTGATCCATCTAGAGGTATTTTTTGAGAACAAAAAAAAATATAAAAATTCAAATCAAGTGTGAAATATTTATTAGTAATTTGAAAGGACATTTTATGGCATTTATTTTGAAAATAATGCGCTGTTTTCGACCAAAATTTTGTTCAGTGATGTGGCATATTGCTAGCTCAATGGCAAAGTCAATAAACAAAATTGCCGTATTTGGGCTGAAGAGCAGCAAGAAGAGGTTCAAGATGTGCCATTATACCCAGAGAAAGCCACGGTTTGGAGGATTTATAAGCTGGTGGAATCATCGGTGCATATTTTTTCAAAAATGATGATGACCCGAACGTAACCGTGAATAGTACTCGCTATCGCGCCATGATATCAACCTTTATGCTACCGGAAATTAAAGACCGTAATCCTGGCGACATTTGTTTTTAACGGTACGGTGTCACTTGCCATACAGCTGCTCAAATAATGGATCTATTGAGAGGTCATTTCGAAAAGCAGCTAATTTCACGTTTTGGACCGCCTAGTTCGAGCCATACCACATCTTTAGGCATTTTTCTTTGGGTTACGTAAAGTCCAAAGTTTATGCTGAGAAACCAGCTTCGATTCAGGTTTTGGAAGTCAACAATACGCGTGTCATTAATGCCATACTGGTCGAAGTGCTCCAAAATTGAACCCTCAGAATGAAAAACCTAAGGCGTAGTTGCGGCCAACATTTGAAGGAAATTATATTCAAAAAATAAATGCCATAAAATGTCCTTTCAAATTCCAATAAAGATTCCACACTTGATTTGAATTTGTATATGTCTTTTTTGTTCTGAAATAAATACATCCAGGTGAATCACCCTAGATGTACTCAGAGACAGTGCAATTTCTCTTAGCTATTTCAATATTCTGTAATTTTTACGATTTGTCTAAGTTTGAGGCTCTAATCTAGGGGTTCCCTCATACTCCCTCAACAATGGACATATGGTTTCTCCAAATCAATGACATTTAGGAATCTAAACACGACAACGATTCATAGGACCCCAAATATTGAGAAACATAAAAACTGGGTGGAAATCGAATAGCATATCACAATAAACCAAACTATGCCTAGGAAATATATATAGGGTCAACGGTGCTGTATGAATGTGATCCAAAATGTTACTTACAATCAATTCAAACTTTCGTGAATAGCCCTCTGGGCAAAACTCTACTAATTTTCTGGGCAAGGCTATCACGAGGATTTGCTTCATACATATGGAAAGGACAAATATAGATTGAAGCCACTAAAACAAATTTAATCATAGATTATTTAGAAGATAGCGCCTTAAATATAAATCTTTGGATTTTAACAGCGATTACGTCCCTTTTCTATACATGGCGGTATACAGAATACACATATTTAAAGAAAAATATTATACGAGTAACTGGCCTCAATTTAATAAAAAATACAAGCATTAAGTATTCAAGAACTTTGATTTAACTACAATAAGAATCTACCTTTGCCTGAACAATTTTGTAGAACAGTCCCACTAGCCTCTAATACCCGATTCAAAATTATTTCTTTTGTGTAAGGCACACATTCATTGTACTCCACAGTTTACACTTTTGACTTCGATGGAGCCTCAGTCTCACCATTGAACTGAACGTCTCAAAATAACCAATAATTTAATATGTCAAAGGCACAAAATTTATTTTAATCGGATCACCTTCTTTACGCCCTAACACCTCAATTCTTAGTATTTTTCAACATGGATTTTCTTATGCTGCCATAAATCATTAGGCAAAGAAATTATGGTTCCCTTATAACAATTTCCCAATTTGATTTTGTTGTTGCAGCACCAACACCTCTGCTTCGGCACCAACACTAACACCACCGCAACGACCATTGAATAGCTGAAAAGTGGGCAATAAATCTCCAGAAGCTGTCAGCTTACTCCGAAACACACACTTCCAGCTCCATAAATGCGAAAAAAAAACAAAAGCGCTAGAAAAGCTAGCAAATTCGATTCTTTTTTTGTTGGCACTAGAGCAACGTATAAATAACATATTCAGCGGTCTGTATTCATTAGTATTTAAAACAGGTTCCACCTGGTTTTGGCCATTACGGCTCAGAGGAATGAGAGTCGTCATGAATACAAATGCCACAAAAGGCGGGGGAGATTTTCAAAACTAAAAATGTTTTGGACAATGAATCAAGAATAAATGACTGGTGTAGAGAGGTTTTCGTTTGTGGTTAGGTCAAAGCTCTTGCGTTCTTACTGCATGGTTTCATTTATTACCAAAAACAAGTGAAAAATAACTAAGTTTGGCTGGGTCGAAGCTTTATATTTTCCACCATGAATTGTGTTGTATTATGGCATTGCCCGTATTGGGGTATATGGTTGTTGTTGGTGGATCCATGTTCCACAGAACTACATTTTTAGGGCCCTATGAGAACAATTGTCCTGTGCAGACTCGTAAATTTCATTGTTTTGGAGAAACCATATGCCCATGTTGAGCGAGACAAGGAAACCTGTAGATTCGGGACTTCAATTTTAGACAAATCTTTAAGTAAATCATACTGATATAAGTGTGAAAATTTCACTGTTTCTTTGTAAATATGTGTCGATTTTCGAAAGGACCTCATTTTCGGCACTCTAGGGAATTTTAATCTTTTGGAAAATTTCTAAGTTCTTAATTTTTGCTGATGATATAAAACTCTTCTCGAAAATACTTAGTATTAATGATACGGATTTACTGCAACAGGATATAAATCGATTGTTCAATTGGTCTGAATTAAATCGGCTACTATTAAATATTGCAAAATGTTTCCATCTTCCGTATGGAAGGCGTTCCATGGTAACTAAAATTTAAGTTATGATTTAGATTTTTCATGTTCTTTGAATAAATTTAATGATATTTTAGAAATAATATATGTGACAGCGCATAGAGAAAGGGACCTAAGGGTAAAAAAAGTCAATTTTCACTTTTTTTTGATGTGGACAACATCTGAGCATCCCAGAGATATGCGCGTTTTATGAATATGATGGTACACCAAAGATACACGTATTTAAATCTTTAAAATGGCTCTCCTGAACAAAACTGGGTTTTAACCTTAGGTCCCTTTCTATTTGGCGTGTCACATATAGTTAGATTTTACTATTCTGTAAGGATTGTAATTCCATAGACTTTAATAAGTAAATAAATAAACATACCTCAAATATATTTGAATAATAGAATTATTGTTCTTTTTCGATTCGTAAAGAATATTTTTATGTTTTTTAGTACCCATATGCTTTTTGTTAAAGGAGGACGATTTTTGGGCTACTATGGGCGAGTAAAATTGGACCAAATCTTAAATATTGGGATTTGTGAGAAAATTTCACTGTTTCTAGATACGCATATGTATCCAAACATTGTGGGTCGGTTTTAGTACCTCAGGGCGCGTAAACCACGAAAATCAGTCAAGGCCTGCGATTTAGCTTAGTTCGGATTGCTAATAAAATTGTACTGTTTTTGACTACCCATTTGCCCATGTTCGACCAATTTTTGGCACTCTAGAGACATACACATGGATCATAATTTCAATTGGTCCACAACGAAATTTTAATGTGTTTTAATACATTTTACGTCCATAGTTCAAAAAGACGGATATTTGGATCTCTAAGGCCGGCCCGAGTTGCAAATTGGTACAAATTTTAATTATATATACATACATATTTAAATTTATTCGAAAATAATACTGTGTCTGCATACCCATATGCTCTCGTACATTATAGGATGGTTTTAAGGCCTCCAGGGCCCATAGACCACACCAATGCCTCCAATTCAGCAGAATAGTAAAATTAATCTCATATTCAGATTCTTCATAAAGTTGCACTGTTTCTGTATACCCATATGTCCTTTATTGAAGGGACCAATGTTTTGGCGACCTATGGTTCTTGTGGGTCAAGGCCTTAGTTTTTTTCTAATCGTGAAATAATGTGATCCAGCCGATCCCTAAAAAGGGTTAAGTCAATAATCCTGCGAATAATGGGCCAATCGCGATTTGATCTGCGCTTTCCAAGGTAATGGAGAGAATGGGACCCATATTTGCGCTTCTATGACCCATATTTGCCGAAAATGCCCATATGTCTATTTTCTAAGGGACCAATTTTTCGGCGAAATAGAGACCTTGTGCGTAAACGCCATTAATTTTTTTTTGGTATAGTAAAATCATTTATATTTTGATTCGTGGTTAAATTTTATTGTTTTGTTTTTTAAACCCATATGTACATAGTCCAAGGAGGCAGAGTTTTGCTAGGTCCTAGGTCTCATATAGGCCGGTCCGAGTGGCAAATTGGCACACATCTTCAATATCAAATTTCTCGGCCCCTTAAATCCATGGGGTAAAGCCTCAAATGTCTTCAAATCGTAAAATTAATTTGATATTTTGATTCGTGACAAACTTTTATTTTTTCTGTCCAGGGTTCATGGAGGCCGATTATTGGATCTCTTGGGCATATATGGGCCTAGAGACCTATGCGGGCAGCACACTTGAAGTGTCAGACCCACACCAGTGATAGTGTTATTTAACCAGCTTTGTATTATTCAGCCAGAGAGTGACAAGTCGAAATGGAGAGTAATGCGTAGTACGCGTATCCGCGCTCTCCGAGTCGAAGAGGCATCACCACAATTTACATTTGGCTATGATACCAATATCATTAACAGCGTAACATCACTTAAGGCGCTTTGTCCAGATGAAGTCTCAATGGTAATGTTAAGGCATTTAGATACTCAAGGAGTAAACAACCTGATCAAAGTGCTCAAGTTGTCGTTAGCGACTCTTGTAGTTTTCGATGTCTTAAAATGGGCGAAGACGCGAGCAAAGGTAAGTCGTAAAGACCGATTTTCTAGCTTTCGCTAGTAACAAGGACGAGAGACGCAATGCACTTCCTCAGCCTAATCGTAAACCTTCCAAGTACTGATCATCAGAATGTTCTCAGCAAGGAGCACAGAACAACCACTTCTCGAAAAGCCATACTACACATATTATCCGTCGACTTAACACAACAAGCCTAACGATGTGACGGTCCGTGGCTTTTATCCTCACCAAAGCCTCAGACACGGTCAATCATGCCACTTACCTTCCGCCTAGCTTAAAACGTTGGATCATAGACCATTTGTATCAGGGTCCAGTTGTATGTAGGATTTAGAGACATGAAGTCGGAGCCCCGTTTACTTAAACATGGTGTTCTCTGGCCGTGTTAACCTCTACCTCTCTAAAATTACTGTTTCCTCATGTCTACTGAGGACCATCTACATAAAGCGACAAAGGTCATTAGCTAAGCCTTAGCAGACACAATTTCTTGTGTCCTAGCAGTATCTGCTTAAATGTCGTCTAGGGAGTAATCCCAACCGCCATCTTATGGACGAGATATCCTTGTTTCAGCACTGCACTCAGCCACTCTGTTCAGTGCATCATTTGAATAGGTGTGGCTGGCCCTGAATATGAGTTTTGATAAGCGCAACATCTCGACTACTAACTACCCCAAAATCCTTTTGGTCATATTCGAAAAGTTGCAACGAGGTCCTCAAGTCGCTCGCCGGAAGTACTTAGGAAGCTGACAAAGAAACCTTGTTGGCCTCTTACAAAGCGATAGGTCAGTCTGTAGCGAACTTTTCAGCGCATGTCTAGTAGAAGAGCTTGAGTATGACGCAGTGGAAAAACAAATCAGAATTGCCAGAATATCATGTTAAAAATATCAACAGGGTGTCGCCTCATGTCTTGTGAGGACCATCTACGTGGATAAAGAAAGGTCCTTTACGTGCGCAGACACATTGTGTTTTGGTCTTCGACACGAAAGAGTCTCTGGATAATCTTAATTACCAAGCAAGTCTGAACCATATTCACCATCCGCCATCTTATGGACAATATATGTCCACCATGGTCTAAAAAGGTATAACCTTAATGATCTAGAGAGAGTTCCAGCGAAACTAGAGAGTCTTTAGATAATCTTAACTGCCAAGTAGGTCTAAACCACATTCTCCATCTTATGGACGATATATGTCCGCCCAGGAACTCTCTCTATAATCTAGAGGGAGTTCCAGCAATACAAGAGAGTCTTCAGACCATCCTAGCTAACAAACAGGTCTGAACTACATTCATGCAGAAAGAGGTCAGCTATACGAGGGTTGCTATTTTTATTTTGGGTCCGGAAATAAAAAACACAAAAATTTATCATTGGAAATGGTTTAATTGTTGTTAAGAATATTCCCTTTTATGATCAATATACTTTTGAATGCGCACAAACCAATTTTCGAAGCACTTTTTCCACTACGATTGAGGCACCTCCAAAACATGATTTTTGAACGCTTCACCAGCTACTTCGAAAACGATGAACACGTATTTTTTTCTTGACGCTAGGGTATAAGATAAAGTCATTGGGTGAAAAATCAAGGCTGTACGGTGGATGCCCCATCAATTCGACATATTCAGTGGTCAAATAGCTCATCATTTCAGCTGATGCGTGGGAATTCTCATTGTCGTGATGCAAAATAATCAGGCTTCTCTTAATATCTTTCTTCATTTCTTCGAACAGTGTTGGCAAACAGATGGTTGTATACGACTCAGAACTGACCGTTATACGTTTTACTAAAGGCACATGGCCGGAAAAAACGCAATCATTTGCTTCGATGTACTTCTTCCACGAACAACTTTTGTTGGATTTGGCTCGTCTTGAAAGACCCATACGGTCGATTGCTGTTTTGTTTCGGGTTCGCATGCAAAGATCCATAATTCGTCACCTCTAACAATGTTATACACTGCCTTTGAGCTACCGCAGTTATACTTTTTCAACATTTCTTTGCACCAATCGATACAAGCCTTTTTTGAGCATTCGTCAAATTATGTGGGATTCAACGAGAACACATTTTGTTCACGGCCAAATGAACATGCAATATCTTATTGATGCTTGTTATACTAATGCCCAATGTTGCCTCAATCTTACGGTATGTCACATGTCAGTCTTGCTTAATTAGTGCACGCACAGCCTCGATGGTTACTGGCAAAGTGACCGAAGTTGGACGTCCTTCACGAAATTCATCGTGGTGCGAACGGCGTCCGAGATTGAAGTCTTGGTACCAGCGATTAACAGTGGTTTTTGATGGTGCTTCATCGCCAAAAGTCGAAACAAGTTGATTTAAACACTCTTGTCTCGATAACCCACTCCAAAATTCGTAAAAAATCATCGCACGAAAATGTTCACGGAATAATTCCATTTATTAACTGGGAAGCATTTTTCAACACACTGTAAACAAAACAGTTAGCCCTCAAATGACAAAACGTTCTGAGTCAAGTTATGCTAAAAAATGTCAAAGTTTTCAATGGAAGATTCAGTTTGCATCTGGCAACACTAGTATTGTCAGGACCCGAAATAAAAATAGCAACCCTTGCATAGTGAATGTAGTACTTAGGAAATATTTCCCACAGATTTCACCAAAGGAGAAAACGATACTTTGGCCAAACCGACGACAGGCGGTTCTATTGACCACATTGAACCGAAGAGCAGTTCATCGTCCAAGGTCAGTCACTCCGGCACACAGTTTTCTCTACAACAAAAATGGATGGCGCAGCCGCCTCAATATGTTTTGGGCGCGAATTTATGGCATCCTTCTAGATTTGTGACCATAAGCAATCAGAAACGCATGACGTGCTGCTCCTCTTCAATTGTCCGACCTGTGGGCTTGACTCCCAGATTTTTCTGGACGCATTTTGTTCAAACGGCATGTTTCCTTTACCTAAAAATTAGACCGGATTTCTTATAGATGAAATGGGCTATACACTTTTATCAAATTGATGTATGGTAATTTTCGATTGCATCTACAGACGAAGCTATGCCGATTAGTGAAATTTCCTAATGGAGAACCCAGATTTTGAAACGGTTTTAAGTAAATTGCTTTATATTTCTCTTTTCATTGCGGTTCGCCAATATTTTCTCTTAAAACCTCTGGCATTTGGAGATAATCATTAAAGTTTACTTTTGTAATCTTATAAACACCACAAAAACTGGCACACTTTGCTTTATGGTGGCTCGAATGAATTTTCAGCGGTACTGCCAATTTTAAGACAAACGTGCACGACATCCCCACTTTTTATTTTAGCTGATGGACCTCTATTAAAAAA
This sequence comes from Hydrotaea diabolus, assembly GCA_963513945.1. Taxonomy (NCBI): domain Eukaryota; kingdom Metazoa; phylum Arthropoda; class Insecta; order Diptera; family Muscidae; genus Hydrotaea; species Hydrotaea diabolus. Next base: position 133,432,009 of record OY740717.1, on the reverse strand, counting down.
AGTCCTTAAAATTGCAGTCACGTGTAGCAAAAACTTTTCCTAATTCCATAAGAAGTTTTTCCTCTCGTGCCGCATATAACAATTTTTTTCGTTTGCTTTGGGCATAAATTTAAGAAACCAAAAAGAAAAGAAAATCTCTGCAAGAATTTAAATAGAAGCATATACTGCAAGTTAAACTACCCATTTTTTATTTTTTGCTTTCTTTCGGTCTGCACAAATTACCTTTTGTAACATTTTTAATACTCCGCCATGACGAGACATCATAAACAATTTTTATGTTCCATTTTTTCCATTTATCTTTTATGCTTTTTAGCGTTTTTCTGCGTTCACTCGTATATTGTTGCTTCCTTTGTTGTCCCAGAGCAGACAGAGTAATTTTTTGTAATTTTATTTTAAACAGAATGATGGAGGAGTAGAAATTAAGTAATTTGCCAAATATTGGCGTTTATGGAAGAATACTGTGGGGAAACACAGCGAATAGAGGGAGAGAGAGAGTGAGAAAGAAACGCCATAAATGCTGGAGACAATATAACAAATGATGATTTTACATAATTTTCTGTTTGTTTTCGCCTTCTCTTTTCGAACATCGATTTTCTGGCATAATTTATCGAAGATTTATTGGAAGCAGGAAAAAAATTAAATTGTCCCCATTTTCTCGGTGATTGGTTTTGTAGTCACAGTCAAAAACTAATTGGAAGATAATATTGAAAGGAATCATAATTTTTTTTCGCTTTCCCGCAGAATAAAATATGCTGCGGTGGGCTTAGTGATGTATGCGCTGAAAAGAATGTGGGAGTTTTGTTTGTACTTAGGGTAATTTCATATTTCAAATTTCATTTATTTTTTTCGTTTTTGCCAAATATTGACTGTTGGCGGTGAAATTGTGCATGACAGCCGGCCGTATGATTGATGGCATAAAAATCATACGCCCCGTGAAACCAAGGACAAATTGAGACAAATTATAATTGTTTTTTAACAAATGATGAATATACGAAATATAGAACATACATGGTGTAGTATGACAAGAATATTTGTTTTATGTAAAAGTGCTTGGTGTTTGATTATAGCGAATATAATATAAAACAGATGTTGAGTCATGTGTAACCATTTTCATATTTTCAAGGTCTTCCGGTATCGTTGAAACGTGCTGGAAGCGTTTCCGATTATAAAATTTCGAATTGCAAGTATTTTTGTTTTAACCTAAGGCAACCACGTTATGCTAAGAAGACTTTTTCCATAAATTTGTGCAACTGTTTAAAGGCTTAACGTTTCATTTAATTTAAAAAATTCTGTTTTGTTTGACCGGTTTGGAGTAGAAGGAGCGTTTGCTCAGATTTGGAATATATCTGGATGTGTAGTAAAATAATTTAGGTGGTCTCATTTACCAAGTAAAAGTATCCTATGTACGTCTCTGTCCCTCTTGAAAACCTGTGTCTCGGTTTTTTTTTCACACGCTGATGCGGAAGAAGTGACTCCCAAAATGGAATCAACCGGGTTGTATGCCTATAAGAACACTCCGATGCAGTTGCATCTTGTTCAGCTCAATAAACTTCCCTCTGCTTTCTTCAACAGGATCTCACCATAAAGTTTTGGTTGTGCATTCCACCTTGGATGATTGCCATATGTGACGCGCAAAATAGAAAGGGACCTAAGGGTAAAAACTAGTTTTGTTCAGGTGTAGAATCGTCGACTTCACATTCATAAAACGCGCATATCTCTGGGAGGGAATACTTTTGGGGCATGGGATCTGTCTCATTCGATGCTCAGATGTTGTCCACATCAACAAAAAAGTGAAAATTGATTTTTTTACCCTTAGGTCCCTTTCTCTATGCGCTGTCACATATGCTAACATGTGTTGTCTGAGCCCACTGTTTAGGCCCTGATTTTTTTTAATAACACACAGTTCGGTGTGCCCTCTATATAAATTATCATCACAAGTTGTATCTTTTAAAGAAACGAATAACACTGAAATCAAAAACTTGAAAAATATGCTATCAAAAGAAGCTGTTTCATTCAATATAAGACATTTGACTGCTTCAAGTCAATTAAGATTTAAAAAGACATTCGAGCTGTAGCATTCCTAACAATAAAATTGTGTTTACTGTATCGAATGTTGTACTAAAGGGCAAGCATAATTTTTAAGATATTAAAAACGTTAGTGATGACTTACGTAAGCATCAGTGGGTCCAGCTGATAAATGATTGTGAAACTGACAACTGAATTCAAAAATACTTTCAGCAAAAAGTCTATAAAAACACCCAATACATTTAAAAAAGGATTACCGATTATTTGACTTTCCAACAGATACAGGCATTTCGCACTGCTAAAAATTGCCGTTTGCCCAATTAAAATTCGGTTGTAGCGATTGAATACATAGATTGTAGTTGCAACCACCAATATTCGATTAGCCAAAAATTCCATATTTCACCTACTTTTAATCCACAAGTCACATTTTACGTTCGATCTCTCTTGTAGTTTGCCACTCTGCAAATAACAAAATAAATCCCATCTTGCTTTAATTTCGCATGGCACGTTATGAGCTGCCACTAAATAATCTTGAGAAATTGGACTATATCGGTTTATGTTTTCCCATAGCCTTTTTGCAATATCCTGCTGCTCTACAGCCCATGTCTTGGTGTATTCTGGTGCATTATGAGAGATATATAACCATATTCAGACAACAAATTAGTTTAAAATCGGTTGAAAGTACAAAGATTCGGATGCAAAAGGATGAATTTCGTTTTAAATCACCAAATGTTTATAATCGTAATGGACATTCGGTTAGAAATACCATTACATGATAAACGAAAAAAGGCAATGATGAATTGCAAAAAAGGTATTTAGATGTCACAACTGGCGCTTGTGCCTACCAATAGTTTTGCAAACATTTTGTTTTCATAGTGATGAAAACTAAAACTTTATCATAACCTAAACCGGGTAGTTTATATATTTGTTAAAAAAAATAGTTCAATTAAAACTATTGGTTGTCACAACTGGTGGTTATGGAACCAACCAATTATGAAGGACGAACTAATAAAATCAAAACATGGAAAATATGCTATCAAAAGAAGCTATTTTATTGAATATAACACATTTGACTGATTCAAGTCAATTAAGATTTGAAAAGAAATAAAATCCTGCTTACTGTGTCGATCGTTGTACTAAAAGAGTGGTCAAGCATAATTTTTAAGATATTAAAAACATGAGTGAAGACTAAAGCAACCTTCGTCCAGTTGAAAAATGACCGGAAAATGAAAACCGAATTCAAAGAGTACTTTCAGCCAACAGTCAATAACAAACAATGCATGTACAAATTTAGTTCCAATTAAAATTCGTTCGTAGCGATTTACGAGGGCAACCGCAAAAGTAACTGGCCTAACATAAAAAGAACCGTTTTTTTGGAATTATTATTATTTATTTTTCAACATAATCTCCTTCCAACTCAATACACTTCATCAAACGTTTTTCAAGTTTTTTAATTCCATCCGAAAAATAAGATTTTTCAAGACCTTCAAAATATGCCTCAGTTTCAGCAATAACCACGCTATTGGACAAAAATTTTTTGCCACCGAGAATTTTTTTTAAATTTGGAAACAAGAAATAATCAGAAGGAGCTTAATCTGGACTGGTGGATGCGGAGCAATTTCAAATCGTAATTCGGCCACTTTTCGTTGAGTTAAAATTGCAGTGTGTGAAGGAGCATTATGTTGACGAAAAATAACTTTTTTTTCTAAATGCGGTCGTTTTATCTTGATTTCTTCACTCAACCGATCCAATAATGCACAATAATATTCACTATTTATAGTTTTTCCTTTCTCAAGATAATCAATAAATATTATACCCCTGGCATCCCAAAATACTGTGGCCATTACTTTTCCTGCTGACTTAACAGTTTTCGCCTTCTTGGGACCACTTTTACCAGCTTCTATCCATTGTTTTGACTGTTCTTTGCATTATGGGATGTAGTGATGGATCCATGTTTCATCAACAGTTATGAATCGGCGCAAGAACTCTATTGGATTACGCTGATAAATCGCTAAAAGCTCCTCGGAATTGATCCAACGGACGATTTTTTGGGGCAAAGTCAACAAAAGCGCCACCCATCTTGCGGATAGCTTTTTCATGTGGAGTTCATCATGTAAACTACTCCAAACTTGTTTTTCGTGTATTTTAGCAATATCAGCAAGTTCTCTGAGCTTTATTCGTCTATCTTTAGTCACTTCATTAAATATTTATCTATCTAATGTTTTCAATAGTAGTAGCAGTTTTCGGTCTTCCAGAGCGTTGTTCATCTTCCGTACTTGAACGACACATTTTAAATTGTTGAACCCAGGATTTCACGGTGGAGTATGATGGTGCATTATCACCATGAACAGAATCCAATTCATCTTTGATTAATTGTGGCGTATAACTTTTCATAAAAAGTATTTAATTTTCGCACGAAACTCTTTATTTTCCATTTTTCAAAAATTATAAAACTTGTTTACTTCAATCATCTGTAACAAAAAATTAAATATTTCGGAAATTTTGACAGATGGCTTATAAAAGATTGCTTTAAAAAAAAAAAAAAAAAAAAAAACGTTGCTAGTAAAACCGAAAATGTGCCAGGCCAGTTAGTTTTGCGGTCGCCCTCGTATATTTCAAAAAATGAAATAATTTCAATATTACTGACATTAAGTCATTCGATTAGCCAATTTTTTTCCAGTAAAAATTATTTATCACCATTCCACTTATTTCATGTCATGATCTTCCCTATGGGTACTTCAAGTTGTTCAACTATGAAAGCAAACATTTGTTTTGTCTCAGACTTTCGTTGAACAAGTGTGGCATATGGATTTTTAGATCCAAAAATTCTCTTCTGAATGTTTATATACTTGGTATGTTGCTCCGATTCTACACTTTCAATTACTTAAAATTGCAGAGCACCAACTAACTTTCGGTTGTACTGTTGGAATACTCGAGGTGCATATCTACGAGTCTGTTCTCTGTGTGAATCTCTGGTGATATAAGCGACATAGAGTTTCATAAACAAAATTTAGTAAAAATTAGAACTATTTTAAGGCAAAATGACTTTCCACACAAATCTATCACAGACCTACTAAACAAATGGAAATCAAAATCCAATTCCTCAGCTCTCATCACAGAACCTTTACTTATAATATATAAACCAACAACATACTTATATATACCGGGTTTTTCAGAGAGGCTTAGTCATTTCAACGTATAAAACAAAGACAAATATCAACTTGCATTAAAGACCCACAGTGCGGTAAACAGTTTATTTAGCAGGACAATCTAGAAAAAATAACAAAAATAAATCAGACGTTGTATACCAAATAAGGGGCATTGGTGAAACAGTATAGTGCAGTGTAGCGGATCTAGAAACCACATATTAAATCTGATCTTGCTCAAATTTTGTACTTTATAAGCGTCTTATATGTATATATGTATTTATTTTCTATCAATATTAAAGAGTTTGGTATTATTTACAAGTTTTTGAGTTTTTATCTTATAGATATTTCAACAAATAAATACATTTAAAATGTTGACATATAAATAAATTTCAAATAAGGATAGGAAAAAGATAGTAAAAAACCTATAATTAATATCACCAAAATTATTAATAAGAAGTTTTGGAATCAACCGCTAAATCATTCTATAATTGTATATAGAATGAGTTAATTATTGATCAATCAAACTTCTCAGATGTACGTAATTAGACCTTCTGCATTTTTCGTTGAATGTCAGAGTCATGTCATTTATTAAGATCTGAATCGTTTTCTGTCTAGACCTTCTATGCAATTCTTCAGTGGAGAATCTTTTTAGCAAATTGTATATAATTTTCAAGTTTTTATTCTGTATAACTTGCAAAGGTTTCTTGTGTGTTTTAGCACAATTTCTCCAGTTCGGACACCCATAAGTCAGAATTGGTCTGATGCACATTCTATATAAAAGCAGTTTATTGCGGAGATTAAGTTTAGACTTTCTGAGGGAAAAGAGGGAAAAGTGCACGTCCGCACCTTACGGCATTTTGATATACAGAATTTAAGTGTGCTCTAAACGTCAGTTTCTGATCCAGGATAATTCCCAGATATTTAATCTCCTTCGAACACTATATTTCCCTCACTTGAACTCTGAGCATAAAAATTGAAATCAAGTGTGGAATCTTTATTGGTAATTTTAAAGGACATTTTATGGCATTTATTTTTTGAATATAATTTCCTTCAAATGTTGGCCGCAACTACGCCTCAGGGTTTCCATTCTAAGGGTCCAATTTTGGATGACTCGTTCTAGCATTTCGACCGGAATGGCTTTAATGACACGCGTAATGTTGGCTTCCAAAACCTGAATCGTAGCTGGCTTGTCAGCGTAGACTTTGGACTTTACGTAACCCCAAAGAAAAGTGTCTAGAAGAGTGATATCACTCGCTCTAGGCGGCCAACTCACCTGTCCAAAACGTGAAAATAGCTGCATATCGATATAATCTCTCAATAGATACATTTTTTGAGCAGCTTTCTGGCAAGTGGCACTGTTGATACCAAGTGTCATCAATATTACGGGCTTTAATTTCAAGTAGCATAAAGATCGATATCATGGCGCGATAGCGAGCACCATTCACGGTTACGTTCCGGTTATCATCATTTTTGAAAAAATATGCACCGATCATTCCATTTCTCTGAGTATAGTGGCGCCTCTTGAGCCTCTTTTTGTTGCTCTTCAGCCCAAATGCTGCAATTTTGTTTATTGAGCCAGAAATGGGCTCAATAAAAATTTTGGTCGAAATCAGCGGATCTTCCCGTTTCTCACCGAACGCTCATTTCCAACTCACAGTTGGCAACATTTGAAGGTAATGATTTTCAAGAAATAAATGCCATAAAATCTCCTTTCAAATAACCAATAAAGATTCCACACTTGATTTGAATTTTTATATTTTTTTTTTGTTCTGAAAAAATACCTCTTGATGGATAAACCTATATAAACATACGACTTAATATACATCGGAATACAATGTAAAATAGTCGCCATATAAAAGATCCTTCTGATTTCAGGTCCTAGAAATCTAAAGACTTTAAACTAAATCATATTTTGCTGCAATTGGCTATGATATGCGACAAGCAACCAATTGGACCATATCGATCCACGATTTTCTTTTGCGCCCATGGGTGTAGTACGTCAATATATCCTTGTTGAAAAGTATTTGTACTCTACGCAAAAGGCCATCAAAGGCTTAGCCATACCGTCAACATGCCTACCTCAAGTTCTTTCTTAATTTCGGGAAATAAATTAATTAAAAACTTTACAGTCAAAATAAAGTTTTTCAAGTTTAAAATAGAACACGAGTTTTTCATTAAAACTCCTTTCTAAATGGGTTGGTAACTACAATACAAACAAATTTTATTTTAGCAAGACTAAAGCGGATATTTGCCCATGGAATCTTAAGTGTCATGGACAATACTTTAGATACAGAAGCTTTGGGCAACTTATACATTTTAAAGTTTTAGATCAAAGGCAGAAGTATTGAAATAAATTTGCTTTTTTCCGGGCCATTCTGCAAGCAGAAGTTTTTAATCCCAGTAAAACACATTGTTCGTTGTTTGGTTTAAACTTTATTTTTTTTTGTATTTTCTGCCTCCCCTTCACAACCAGTTTACCCTATCCTGGCTCCCCCTGAACCATCACCTTATTTATTGCCCTTAAATCTTAAATATAAATTTAAACTTTTCTTATTACCTCCCCAACTCTTTAACATCAGCCTTCGTTCTTCTTCTCGACTATCTCCTCGCCCTTCTGGTTGCTTTATCTGCCACAGCATCTTAATGTTATTATAACATTACTATGGGGTGAAAGGGGGGAAAACACGTTGTATTCTTAAACCGCGTTAACCACAACAAATACGGCATTAATAAAAATTGCAAATAGTATAATTACGGTAAGGAGTTTCGGAGGTGAGGTAACGAGAAACGCAAGTCAAGCGAAAGAATAGAGCGAGTAAAATTCATAAAGTTTATTTATGGAAATTTTCTGTTTAAAAAATCCCAAAAAAGAGTCAACTGCGAAAAAAGCGAGGGGTTAAATAATTCTAATTGGTTAATAATAACCTGAGGTTATGAGTACAATTATTAAAGATTAAAATAGAAAACGATAAAAAGAACGACTATCGTTAATTCGAATGGTAATCACTAAAAGAAAAACAAACCAAAAAACAGGGTTGATTTTATAAAGCTTTCTTTAAAGTAAAGGATTTGGTTTAAGCGAAAGTTCTTTTCGATTCTTTAAATCCCTTGCTTATGTGGGTCACCATGGTGTAATAGTAGCTATGTGAGTTTTTCCATCTCGTAAATGCTGGTGACTTGGCCACACATTTGAAATACACGTAAGATCTTCTCAATAAAATGTATTTGCCCTTCTGTGCCGAATTAAAAAACTAAGTGCTTGTTGGTGAGCATTGGAAGTAAATATCGCTCACAGATCACTGATTTCCAAAAAGCTCCTCGTATGGGAAATTGAAACAGTGAATACGAGTACCACGTTTGCTATCGACATAGCGTCAATGACAATTTTGCTTTGCGAATTTGTGGCTTTTTCTGAACACATCCATGTTCTACAAAACTAGCAAGTCTTTTGAATTAAAGCACAGTAGAAATGTTGCAAGTTCTGCCGGACCGTAGCTTATATTCTTTTCCTCATATAATACGTTCCAGTATGGCATTACCAGTGTTGGCAGATTGTGTTCTTAGTGGTGGATACATCTTTGACAGCGCCTAATATTCGGAGTCCAAGGATCATTGGTCAATTGTTCATCATTGGGTAATTCAACCGGGCTACAGCTGTTTGTGGACCAATTCTCGATTGGGACTTTAAGAGACAATCATCGAGACGTATAACAACCTATCCGTTCGTCCCTCCATCCATATAAAGCTTGTAATCAATCAACAGGTCGTAATCGTTATCCGATTTTAATAAAATTTGCAGATGTAAGTTTTTTGGACCAAAGCCGGGCTTTATTTAATTTAAAGAAAATCGGTTCATATTTTGATAAAGCTCGCACATAAATGTTCATCGGACATTTAAGTGTTATGCTCCAGAAGCCATATCCTTAAATCAATCGCTATAAAACTTAGCACGAGTAAGTTTATTGTGCCAATAAATTTATGAAAATCAGCACCGAATTGTTTAATCGGCCAAGAAAGGAATTTAATAAAATGAAAGAGAATCGGTTCAGAGTTAGATATACTTATAGTTCCTACATATATGTTAATCCGATTTTAACGTTTTTAGTTCTATAAGTCATAAGTTTCATACAAACTTAATGAAATTTTGCACACGTTAGTTGTTAGGATCAACAAAGGATACTACAGAAACTAAGGAAAATCAGTTTAGATTTAGATACAGCTTTCATACACTCAGAGAAAAAACATGGTTACTACATGGTCACGGCAATAATAATATGTTCTCGGCAATAAAAGTATGTTCGTCACAACCATAGCATTGTAAACTGAATTTAGTTTTGACAATAGTATAATTGCTGCAATATTAATATTGTTTAAATGCAACAATAGTATTATTGCCAAATTTAAAAATGAAAGTATGGTTATAACAACAATATAAATATTGTTGTTGCGACAAAAGAATTGTTTTTTGCGTTTTATGTTAACAATGATATGATTACGGCAATCATACTGTATGATTGTAATTTTTCTTCATTTAAATATGCTTTTAAAAACAAATGTTATTTAATGCAATAATAGTACTTTTTTATCGAAATTAAAATTTTTTAAACAAGCTGCTTTGGCTTTGTTTAACTGAAATATTTTTAATAAAAACTCTTACGTTTATTTAAACTTATTTACTTACTGTAAAATAAATCACTCCTATTATTTTAAATTTAATGTATTTTTTAATAATTTTCATAATTCAAACGACATAAACGACATTTTCATAATTGTCGACAATAGGACAACTTAAACAAATTCTAATAAATTATGTTGGGGATCAAAGTACAATTGTGTGTGATCATACTATGGTTGTAGGGATCATAACATGGTTGCGTGTAATCATATTATGGTTGTGAGGATCATACTATGGTTGTATGTGAAACATATTTTGGTTGTGAGGATCATACTATGGTTGTGGAGATCATAGTATGGTTGAGTGTGAATCATACTATGGTTGTGGGGATCATAGTATGGTTATTTGTGAATCATATTTTTGTTGTGAGGATCATAGTAAGGTTGTATTTAATCATACTATTGTTGTGAGGATCATAATATTGTTGTACCACAACCATATACCCAACAATAGCATTATGCTCCTTGAATATTGTCACCACAACCATACTTTTTTTGCGTGTAAAAAAAATCAATTTTCACTTTTTTTGTTTTGATGTGGACAACATCTGAGCATCGAATGAGACCGATCCCATGCCCCAAAAGTGTTCCCTCCCAGAGATATGCGCGCTTTATGAAAGTGATGGTACACCAAAGATACACGTATTTAAATCTTTAAAATGGCTCTTCTGAGCAAAACTAGTTTTTACCCTTAGGTCGCTTTCTATTTGGCGCGTCACATATAATGTTTATCTGATTTTATATTTTTAGCTCTAAAAGCTACATATTACATCAAATATTAATGAAATTTAGCACGAGATAAGATGTTTGGGCTAAGGAAGGTGTAATTAAAGTTAAAACATTTAAACCAATTACCGCAGTTATTGAAATTGAAGGAAATCGGTTCAGATTTAAATATAGCTCCCACATATATTTTCAACCAGTTTTACCAAAAACAATGAACTTTCAAATTCAAATATGACATTTGTTTTAAAACCTAGGTAAATTTAGAGCTTATCCTAGGGGGCGAAAAATCAATTTTCGGATGGCTAAAGCTTTTTTGAAAAGTTTTTGATGCAAAAATCACTTGCACTCTGGTAGCTGGAGCAGGTTTTGATAATCCTTCCGTTTCGTTTATCAGCTTGGGTGAAGAACAGTAAGGTACGGGTGATCAATCTAGAGGTATTTTTCACAGATTACAGATTGTGTTAAACTTTATTTTTTTAGTATTGTTTGCCACTTAATCATGGAAATTTGCCAGCGTTCATTTCCTCTGAAGAATGGCCCCAGGGCAGTCCAGATTTGAACCCATTGGATTACAAATTGTGGACGGTTTTTGAGGACAAGGCTAGTCACAAAAGATACCCTTAACATTGGATCTCTTAAGACTGCTTTGGTTCCAGCTGTGGCCAATTTTCCAATGGACGAGGTTCGTACAGCTATTGACGATTGGCCAGTGCGACTTAAGGCGTGTGTAAAGACAAAAGGCGGACATTTCGAATAAAAAGATTCTTTTTGGATACAATATACGTACATCAATAATATATTAAAAAAGATTTGGTCCAAAAACATTCAGTACTTTTTATTTTGCAGCAAAAACGTGTGTAACAGTATTTATGTCCCTACTTAGTACATACACATTTAAATTGTTCTTGCTTTATATTAAGCTATACGATGTATTATTAAATTAGGGGTCTTATTGTCCATGAAAGGTTTGGACATTAAGACTTCTTAGTGGAGCTATATGATATATAATTAGATTAAGTTTCTTAATGTTCTTGAAAGTTTTTACGCTTTTGATAGGCCATATGACGTTGAGGTAAAATCGATGGTCAGTAAATGTTTTAGAAGTGAGTTGTATTCTTTTGGTAATAGGCGGCCTGTTTCTCGTCAGGTCCCGTGCAATGGTAACTTCACAATCTTCTTGCGAAAACTTGTTATAGCAGGTGGGATGGTTACCTTATTTCGCTCAAAAACTTCATTTAAATAAACGCGCAGTTTGCAAATAAAAATATTGACCAAACGATGTCTCTAATCTACTCGTATCGTTTTCAGATAGTCCTTTCTAGTAGCAACAGTAGCCTCTTTCTCTGGTCCTCCAGATGGTACATCCGCTTTCGTACTATTCTTCAGGTGTAGAGCGATTCAATTCGTTATACTTAGATATGATACTGATTCTCTGTTATGAGTTAGAGAAGTCAAAATAGCATATGCAACTAAAAGAAACCACTAGGTGGACCACTCGCTGTTTTGATAATAAACATTTTCAAGGACTTCATAATATTTTAGTTTGATGCGTTTTAATGACTTGCACAAGTTTGGAATAATATGTTTATATGTGTGAGTGTGAGTGTGTGAGTGGAAATATTTTTGCTCTCCAACAAGAAGTAAATATTTGCTAAACGTCATATCGGCTCTAATAGCATCTAAGATTACATGATGTATACAATATGGCTGTTAATAAAGTAAATATTATCAGAATGTATCGAAATGGAAAAGTTTCATCTTACAAAAGTAATTCATCATCAAAGTATACAAAGTACGCAGAGACATACTTATACATACAGACTTACACACTCGTACATATGTATAAGTAATATTCAGCGCCAGATAAGGAATCTGTTCTATTTCTTTTCGACATTGTCTATCTTGAAACATCAAATAAGCATAATTTGTTACATGGCCATAATTAACAATTGAGTTCAAGGCCATTATTCTGGAGGAAGGGGGCGTCGAGTGAGCGGTGATGACTTTGCTAAAAACTGCAATATATCTGGATTAGACTAATGTTGGCGGCGTTGGTGGAGTGTAGCCTGTGTACACGCAGAGAATAGATATGGTCATGGCAACAATAATATGTTCCTTGTGTACTGTCACTTATTGTTGTGTTATCGATTTAGTTGCCCTGATCACTGTTGTTACTGGCATGCTGGCGTTTGGCGCGGCTTAGCTCGCCGGATGGGCTGGTTCTTTCAGCGCACCAGGGCCTTTGACAGACAGAAAAATTTAAAAACATCATGCCAGACTGGACATTAAAAGTGAGACAAAGAAAGGAAGAATGAAATAGAAAAGAAAAAGAAACATGAAACCCGAAAAGGAATAAAAGCTAAAATTAAAAAAAAAAAAACTAAACAGAAAGAAACCCACACCAGCAATACTCTTACCACGTACCTTACCATAATGAACCGTGATGCTGAGTTGGCTGATGGATTGCCAACTCAATTTGCCCTTCCACTTAAAATCCTTGTGGTTCCACCATGACAACCTTGGATTTCTGTTGGTTATACCAGACACCCCTTCTCAAGTCCCCCACCTTGCCATCACCGCCACTGAATTCTTACAAATTCATATTGAAATGATAACTATCTATAATTATTTTCACGTTTCGACGTTATAAAAATTCTTTTTTGGTTTTAATGGTTTACGGAATAGACAACATTCATAATTTGGATATGATATGGTTTTAAAAAAAATATCTGAGAAAAAGGTTGCCTGTTAAATTTAATTAAGAATTGTTTTAAAATTTGAAGTTATTCACTATTTCCAATTTAATTTTATGGTTTCTTTTTTCTTTCAGGCCTCAGTTAAAATTTGGGCATCTGTGATTCCAAATAAATCCTCGTCGACGTAGTGGTAAGGACATTTTTAAAGATGGCGTCGGATTCCAGTGGCGGTTATCCTGATGTGTCGATGACGCTGGACCTGATTTGGCGTTGGCGCCGCCAATTAAATTAATATCGGTGCAGAAGGATTTTTCCCAAGTCAGTCGCCCGTCGTGTCCAGGTAAGTGACGTCGAGTTCACGTAATTTAATTTCCAAATTATTATAATATTTGTGATCTTTTCAGTTCGGGGTTTTTCTATGAAAGTAAACACAATTCACAGGGAACCTACGGGAACGCTGCCCTAACCCTACACGATGTTCCTAGGCCTGTGGTCAACCTTAAGAAATACGTTTTCACTTTTAACCGGAGCGGTAATATACAAAAGTTCCCCAAAACTATTGTTTCACTTTTTTTTATTCACTAAAAAAACATGAAAGTAAACACAATTCACAGGGAACCTACGAGAACGCTGCCCTAACCCTACACGATGTTCCTAGGCCTGAGCTCAACCTTTAGAAATACGTTTTCACTTTTAACGGGAACGGTAATATACAAAAGTTCCCCACAATTATTGTTTCACTTTTTTTTATTCACTAAAAAAACACAAATATTTTTTCTCTTTTCAGAGTTGCGGCCGGTCAGTTGTGTCTTACGAAGTCAGGGTTGGGTCTTACGAAGTCAGGGGTAATTCAGTCCGGAACTTGGTAGTTCCGTGCATCCCAGGCTTGTGATGCTGTTCTGCGCCTCCAACTTTGGATTGGGAATTACGGGATCTAGTTTCAGCGGCGCGGATATTTTAAAATTTTTACAAAATTATACAAATTGCAAATTTTATTTTGGCTTGTTCTTTTTACTTAAAAATTATTTTATTTTGTTGGTTAAAATAAACGAACGGTGAATAAACAAACTTCACTCAGATAATATTAGCGCTGTTTGTATTTCTTTCCTCAGGCCGGTAAGTTTTATCTTCAAACCACAACTAATCGATGTCAGATCCCAATCAGAAAATAACTCCACCTTCCATCTTTTTTCCTAATTTGGCTCTTCTTTGTTTACTTTCTTATCCCTCTCTTTATCCTCATCGTTCACATTTTATAGGAACTTAGCACTGTTGCATTTGTATACAGATGTTCATCTTTATACCTCTTCTTCTTATTCCATTCTTTTACCCTCTAAAGGTGCAATAAAAGAATGTTCGTCTTCAACAATCTTAAACCGCTGCTTAATTGTATACCTTTCCATGGTTAAATTTATCAAACACTGAAATAAAAAAATGTCAGCTGTCGATGGGCAAAAAACATAAGCTTAAGGCGCGACTCATAGTTAACACCGATCATTACGGTTGGACCACCCTTTATTTTAAAAAAATAATTAAAAACGTACGTTGTTTTAAACGGATTTTTTTTTTGTATAGTAAAAAACATCACTCCAATTATTTTGAATTAAAAGTATTTTTCAATAATTTAGTACTGCTGAGCTGTAGGGATAAAATCATGATTGTATGTGAATCCTTCGATGGTTGTGAGGGTCGTACTATGGTTGTATGTTAAACATACTGTGATTCTGAGGATCATAATATGGTTGCGCATATGATAGTATGGTTGAGTGAGAATCATGATATGGTTGTGGGTATCATAGTATGGCTGTGTTTGTATCATACCATTGTGGTGAAGATCATAATATGGTTGTGGGGTCCATAGAGTATTTGGGGTCCATAGAGTATGGCGAATCATAATATGGTTACGGTCAACATAGTATACTAAGTAGGGACATAAATACTGTTACACCATTGGACACACCCATTTCAATAGTGGAACTGAACATACCCCATTAATGTCATATGGGTTTCGAAAGCTAACCTCAATAGCATTAGTCTGTAACCGGAATTTAAAAATGTTTCAACTTTCATCGTGGCGTGGTCAGATAATGAGAACCGTATCGCTGTAATAGCGCTTTTCAAGTGTGAAATGAAAAAAAAAAACGATATTTTCAAAACGCTCCGGCACTAGAAATCAGCTGCATGTTCGTCTACCCATGCATAAAACTGTTTGAGAAGACTGGAGATGTGAAAGGCCGCCACCGGTCGGTCAGCCCACGCTCTGTTCGAACACCGCATGTCATCACAGCCGTTGAATCAAGAATTCACATTAAACCGCTCTGAAAACAGAAAATCATGACCCGTGAGATGAATATCACGCAAAAGTCCATGAGTCGAATCATTAAAAAAGATGTGGGACTTCGGGATTTCAAACGACGTACCGGACATTTATTGACTGCAGCTTTAAAAAAAAGGATTGAAAAATGCTAACTTCTTTTAGTGAAGCACGCTGATAACTTGCACAGAAAAATTTTGTTCACCGATGAAAAAATTTTTACCGTTCAGGAAAAATTTAACAAGCAAAATGATAGAGTGTATGCGCGGTCATCTAAGAAAGCATCTGAACTGATCCCAAGGGTGGAAAAGGGCTATCACCCAGCTTCAGTCATGGTCTGGTGCTGTGTCTCTGACCTGAATTTCTGCAAACAAGGAGTCAAGTTTACCAAGAAACAGTTTGGAAGCTGTTGTGAAGTCTCTTAACAATTCCCTGTTCCAAAACCAGCCATTAATTTTCCAGCAGGATTCTGCGCCGGCCCATAAGGCTAAAACGTCCCAGGCGTGGCTTCGAAACAATTTGTCAGCGATCATTTCCTCTGAATAATGGCCCTCAGGCAGTCCAGATTAGAACCCATTGGAGTACAAATTGTTTACGGATTTAGAGGACAAGGTTTGTCACAAAAGATGTCCCAACATTGGATCTCTCAAGACTGCTTTGGCTCGTTGCGATGGACGAGGTTCTTGCAGCTATTGACGATTGGCCAGTACAACTTAAGGCGTGTGTAAAGGCAAAATGCGGACATTTCGAATAAGTGGATTTTTTTTGGATACAGTATACATCAATAAATATATTAAAAAATATTTGGCCCAAAAACATTCAGTACTTTTTATTTTACAGCATAAAACGTGTGTAATAGTATTTATGTCCCTACTAAGTAGTTAAAAGTGAATCATAGCATTATTGTGGGGATCATATAATTGTTGTTCCGCAACCATATGCGCAACAATAGTATGATGCTCTTCAAATATTGTCAGCTCAGCCATACTTTTTTCTTCGTGTATCAGAGCCAGTATGTGCATATCTGTAAGTGGGATGTAAAAATGAATAATAGTTGGTAATAAATGGGATTTATTTGAAAAGTCATAAATAACGATTAACTTGCTTAATGGCTAAAACGCCATAATGCCATGGAGTCTGGGGTGACAATCATTCAACCCACCATCTGTTATGAAGTGAGCATGTGGCAAGTCAATCAAAATCACAAGGAACGTGTGTGGTCTCATTCCCTCACAGCGACAGTTATACGAGTCGTGGGGGAATTTTCCACAAATATTCCATCCCGATTCTGCTTAAAAGTTACGTTCAGTAGATGTGTCTGGAGTTTGGAGACTTTTTATATAACTATTGAAGTAGTATTTTTGACAATATTGTTTAAATGCTGATGGATGCAAAAATTATAAAAGCAGTGAATTATTTTCCTTTTCCATATGAAAAACATAAACAAAACCCGATCCTACTAGATTGCACAGAAATTCACTCTTCAAAAAAAGTATAAGTATATATGCTCGTACTTATATATATGTATATAAAATCAATATTTTAAGAGGCTTGCCTTGGCTGGTAATTGTTCCATTAGTAAATACTAAGCCTATTGTTATGAACATGACAGTTTATATATATCTTCTGGAGCAGTGGGGCTTCAAAATAAGATATGCATTATCATGAAGGCTTTAACAATACAAGGACCAAATGGCTCAACGCGGTGGCAACTGGTCCATAGTACTTAACTGTGTCGTATGTTATGAACCTCTGCCCTCATATATGGCTCCTAGGACTTGCTCAGGCTTCTATGGAGGGTCAGCAGTTGAATAATAGCCGGACTGTCTATAGATACCTATATAAGCTACAGTGGCAAAAAACATGTCTTCGATCAAGAGCAATTGCCATTTTTATCCAATAGATAGTGATCGTATCCAATAGATAGTGATAGGTAATCGTAGTTCAAAAAACACACACGCAGCAAACCATCGATCAGAGTCAAGGGTTTTCATTCTGAAGCTTCTCTTTAAAATATTGATTGTAAAGTGTAATAGTGGCGCTACTCAAGTTAAGTTCGAAGTGTAATGCGATACGTGTACTTCGGACATGCTTTGTTTGCGGTAAGGGGCTGTCGTAGACTGTGTATGTCTGTGCCTTGCTGATACCAGGATCCCTCAGCCAGTGATCCAACCTTTGTGGACAAGACTTATAGTTTATCTAAGAACGTTGTCTTTAAAAGCAAACACACTCACAGTTTAAAGAAGAGGTGCTACGATCGGCTTCTCTCTCTCAGAATATTTGAGAGATTTTTCTCTGACTGCTAAACAATGGGATCTCCGCTCAACAAAAGAAATCGCCGGCTTAAGAACTTAGTAGTCTTGAAAAACGCTGCTTTCCCCAATGTCCCGTCGGTATTCAAAAAGTGCAAGGTGACCAGTGGCAACACTGGTCGGATGACTTTTGTTGTCAAATACGGTCGCTCAACAGAGGACATTAGGACAGCATTATTTCCTGAGGGTCTCTTTAAAAAATCCACTTCGTCAGTGTACTTCCAAATTATTAAGGAGATACCGGGCCCTCCTCCTATTTGTAGGCCTCACAAAATATAACGCCTTTGCAGACACATGTTGAATTTTATCTTCCACTCTTTTAAAGGTGGTTGAGATCAGGTCCGGTACGGTTCTAGATGTCGTTGATTAAAACAACATCCCATCCTGACCATGAACACATGCATAGATTCCGATATACCCTGACGATGCAGAACTAATGATACGGAGGATCAAGGTTTATAATATTCTCTACTAGAAGTTTGGTCGATTAGATGAGGTGGATGGATTTTGGAGTCGTGCAGTAATTGTATTGAATGCTGAGTCTCTATAGCGCGTAGACAAATTTAAGAGCCAATAACACACGAATGTGTTCAAAAGCAACATGGATGTGAACCGAAACAACATCTGGTACTGATTGAGGACAAATCAATGGTTCGTCATAAGGAGCTTACCCTTTTTGCTTGCTTCTGTAATATAACAATGTATTGGGTCCATTGTAAGTGTGTCTGATTTTACATACTGTCATTTTTAACTAACCTAGTGTCGGAGCAGATCGCCACAATTTATTTTATGTTAGAATTAAGAGTTATTAAATGTATTAGTTTTTGTAATTGTATGGTAAATTTTATTAGTCATTTTTGTCGGACCACACTAATATATTTAATTGTCGGTCCACCCTAGTATTTTTATGCCATAACAGAAACATACAAATAATATTGCATGTTTCGTTTTGTTATGGTTTTCAAATTTTTGTTAGAAACGAAAGCAGCAACAATGCAACAGAAGTTCTTTTCTGTTGCTTTGTCGATCGTTGTGTATGTATGTACATACATACATATCATTAACGTTCGCTGCTTTCGTCTCTCATTGTCATCTGTCTTCGATGTTTCTTGTGGAGATTTTGGGAGATCAAAACAACAACAACACGTATTGGTCTGACCATACGTGTTGTTGTTGTAATATGTACTTGTCGTTTCGTTATTTTGTGGTCCGTAGAAGAATATGTAATTATTGTAAGTTAGTTAGTAATTGATCGGCAATAAAGACATTCGTGGTCTTAATTGAAAGAATAAGTTCGTTCCAGTGGTCCTCCAGTTTCGCAGGCACTAGGTCTATCTCTGCACAACAGCCAGGTGAGCATATCCAAATCGCTCACTGGCAAATCCCTCAATCGATTGAACTAGCTGATCCATTGTTCTATAAGCCACAACGTATAGATCTTCTTCTAAGTACAGAAGTATTTTTCGATTTGTTGCTCGACGGTCGAATTTCCCTGGGAAATGGTATGCCGTGCCTGACCAACACCGTTTTCGGCTGGATCGTTGGAGGTGCAGCAAATACAGCACGTCGTAATTCGTCGCTGACGTGCAATCTTGCCATTGGCGCGTCCGAGACCGATTTGGATAAAACCTTAAAATTGTTTTGGGAAATAAAAGAATATGTTTCAACACCCAATAATTATTCGGAAGAAGAGCAATCCTGCGAAAAACATTTCGTCGAAAATGTTTGTTTTAATTCTAATGGGCGAATTCAAGTTAGATTGCCGTTTAAAAAATCGCCAGAGTGTCTCGGTCAATCCTTTGAACTGGCTCGAAGACGTTTTATGTCACTCGAACGCCGCCTGCAACGTGATCCTACCTTGAAATCAATGTATATAGATTTCATGAACGAATATTTGTCTCTCGGTCATATGTCACTTCATACGTCGCCCTTAGATAAATCAAATTATGTAATCCCGCATCACGGTGTCCTAAAGCCTCAAAGTTCGACAACAAAACTTCGCGTGGTGTTTGACGCCTCTGCTCAAACTTCGTCGAATCAGTCGTTGAATGATATACTCATGGTCGGACCTACAATTCAACAGGACTTGATCACAACGCTTTTTTCATTTCGCTTGAACAAATATGCCCTCACAGCTGATATTTCCAAAATGTATCGACAGTTTCTCGTTGACGAAAGAGATAGAAGATACCAGCTGATTCTGTGGAGGTCCAGTAACCAAGACGTCTTAAAGGTATATCAATTAAATACTGTAACATATGGTCTTTCTGCCGCTCCGTTTTTGGCGATTCGTAGTTTGTTTTTCATTGCAGACAAATATGTATCAACATTTCCTCGTGGCTCAGAAGTACTTCGAAATGATCTGTATGTTGATGACGTTCTCACTGGTGCAAACGATCTCGAATCCCTGAATCTGATAAAGAAGGAATTGATGCACATTTTGAGCTTGCATGGCCTTGAGCTCGCTAAGTGGAATAGCAATGATTCTACTATTTTTTTAAGATCTGATGAAGAAATTGCAATAAAAACTTTGAACGATGACGTAGCAAAAACTTTGGGTATGTCTTGGAAACCACATCAAGATGTATTTACATATCGTTTCGAGTTGCCCGACGTCACAAGTCCTACAAAAAGATCAGTTTTGTCGCTTGTTTCCAAAATCTACGATTTGCTTGGTATTTTGAGCCCGATTGTCATTCGATGCAAAATATTTCTGCAAGAAATTTGGATGCAAAATATTGGATGGGATGATCTTCTGAATGATCATCTCAAGACGCTTTGGATGCAAATAAAACAAGATTTGTCCAACATTCACAAAATAGAAGTTCCTCGATTCGTTCGTACATCTCCTGAAACATTGGGAGAAATTCATGGCTTCGCAGATGCCTCTCAACGAGCATATGGTTGTTGCCTTTATTATCGTGTAATGGTCCAAGGCACTTACAAATCAACATTGCTCATCGCTAAATCGAAAGTTGCTCCTATCAAAGCACAATCGTTACCTCGTCTTGAATTATGTGCCGCCGTTTTACTCAGCAGAACGTGGCTCAAAATCCAATCAAAAATAGAAAAATTCGTTTCATCCATTTACTTTTGGTCAGATTCAAAAATCGTGTTGCAGTGGCTGAAACTACATTCTTCGACTTTAAACTGCTTCGTCGCGAATCGTGTCTCAGAACTTCAAGAACAAAGCAGAAACGTTATTTGGAGACACGTACCCTCAAAAAGTAATCCGGCCGACATTGTATCTCGAGGTTGCAGCGCTGAAGACTTGCCAGAGACAATTTGGTTTTTTGGTCCAAGTTTCCTTCAAGACGATGCTTCAAATTGGCCTGGAACAGACGAGGAGTTCAACATTGAAATCTTGGAACGCCGAAAAGCTGCTGCGTTTAAGTGCACACCTGCTCAATCCACCATAATTGACAAAATTATCGATAAGCATTCATCTTATAATAAAATTATTCGAATAATCGCTTACATTTTTCGTATTTTTAACAGATGCCCAGATGACCAGACATGTAAAGAGCAGGAAGTTACCCACATACGCCCAGTTGAGTCAGAAAATGTTTTCTGGAGAATCGTCTCCCATATCCAGCACTCTACCTTTGCGGCCGACATGCATGCTTTGTCCAATGGCAACTCTGTCCAGCCTTCGCTTCAAAAACTGACGCCGTTTTTACAAGAATTAAGCATTGGCAACAGCACGATACAAATAATGCGAGTTGGTGGCCGTTTGTCCAATGCACCTATTCCCTATGACGCTCGTTTTCCTGCATTGTTGCCTAAAGAGCATCGTTTCGTCTATCTGTACATCGAACGTTTACATCGCATGCATTTACATGCCGGTCCGAAGGTATTGTTGGGCATACTTCGCCAAAATATTTGGATTATTAACGCCAGAGACGTGGTTCGAAAAGTTGTTCGTGGCTGTGTTCATTGTTTCCACTACAAGCCAAAATTGATGCATCAAATTATGGGAAACTTACCAGCTGATCGTCTTCGAGCTCAACGACCATTTTTAGTTACTGGCGTCGACTTTTGTGGCCCATTTCTGACGTCATATCGTATTCGAGGAAAGTTACCTTATAAAACGTATATTGCCGTTTTCGTATGTTTTGCCTCCAAGGCAATTCATTTGGAGCTTGTTTCGGACCTTTCGGCAAACAATTTTATTTTGTGTCTCAAACGTTTTGTTGGAAGACGAGGTATACCTCAGCGATTGTATTGCGACAACGCTACAAATTTTGTGGGAGCTCACAATAAGTTTCGAGAACTCAAAGAAACATTTTTTCGCAGCGACGTCGTCTGCGAAATGAAATCTGTGTCTTCCCAGTTGGGATTCGAATTTTGTTTTATACCTCCTCGTGCCCCACACTTCGGTGGATTGTGGGAGGCAGCCGTCAAATCTACCAAAACGTTGCTCATTAAAAATATCGGACAATCGTATCTCACGTTCGAGGAACTGCAGACACTTATTGTCGAAATCGAAGCTATATTGAATTCTCGGCCAATCGCTCCTATTTCCGATGACCCTAATGATGGAGAAGCACTCACCCCTGGTCATCTCTTAATTGGCTCTTCATTAATTTCAGTTCCAGACCAGTACTTCGATACAGCAAAGCCATCCGCTTTAACCCGATGGCAACGAATTTCTTATTTAAAACAACAATTTTGGCAAATGTGGTCTCGTGATTATTTATTGTCTCTCCAACAACGATCAAAGTGGCTCAATCAACAATCTAACATCAAACAAGGTCAATTGGTCATCGTTCATGAAGACAACACGCCACCCCAACAGTGGCTTTTGGCACGAGTAACAAAAACCATCGGTGGTCTTGATGGAAAAGTTCGAGTGGTAGAACTGAAATCAAAAAATGGTACATATCGTCGTCCTATCCATAAAGTGGCTCCTTTACCTTCCCATGATGATGTTTGAAAACGGGGCTTTCAACGGGGGGAGAATGTCGGAGCAGATCGCCACAATTTATTTTATGTTAGAATTAAGAGTTATTAAATGTATTAGTTTTTGTAATTGTATGGTAAATTTTATTAGTCATTTTTGTCGGACCACACTAATATATTTAATTGTCGGTCCACCCTAGTATTTTTATGCCATAACAGAAACATACAAATAATATTGCATGTTTCGTTTTGTTATGGTTTTCAAATTTTTGTTAGAAACGAAAGCAGCAACAATGCAACAGAAGTTCTTTTCTGTTGCTTTGTCGATCGTTGTGTATGTATGTACATACATACATATCATTAACGTTCGCTGCTTTCGTCTCTCATTGTCATCTGTCTTCGATGTTTCTTGTGGAGATTTTGGGAGATCAAAACAACAACAACACGTATTGGTCTGACCATACGTGTTGTTGTTGTAATATGTACTTGTCGTTTCGTTATTTTGTGGTCCGTAGAAGAATATGTAATTATTGTAAGTTAGTTAGTAATTGATCGGCAATAAAGACATTCGTGGTCTTAATTGAAAGAATAAGTTCGTTCCAGTGGTCCTCCAGTTTCGCAGTCACTAGGTCTATCTCTGCACAACAGCCAGGTGAGCATATCCAAATCGCTCACTGGCAAATCCCTCAATCGATTGAACTAGCTGATCCATTGTTCTATAAGCCACAACGTATAGATCTTCTTCTAAGTACAGAAGTATTTTTCGATTTGTTGCTCGACGGTCGAATTTCCCTGGGAAATGGTATGCCGTGCCTGACCAACACCGTTTTCGGCTGGATCGTTGGAGGTGCAGCAAATACAGCACGTCGTAATTCGTCGCTGACGTGCAATCTTGCCATTGGCGCGTCCGAGACCGATTTGGATAAAACCTTAAAATTGTTTTGGGAAATAAAAGAATATGTTTCAACACCCAATAATTATTCGGAAGAAGAGCAATCCTGCGAAAAACATTTCGTCGAAAATGTTTGTTTTAATTCTAATGGGCGAATTCAAGTTAGATTGCCGTTTAAAAAATCGCCAGAGTGTCTCGGTCAATCCTTTGAACTGGCTCGAAGACGTTTTATGTCACTCGAACGCCGCCTGCAACGTGATCCTACCTTGAAATCAATGTATATAGATTTCATGAACGAATATTTGTCTCTCGGTCATATGTCACTTCATACGTCGCCCTTAGATAAATCAAATTATGTAATCCCGCATCACGGTGTCCTAAAGCCTCAAAGTTCGACAACAAAACTTCGCGTGGTGTTTGACGCCTCTGCTCAAACTTCGTCGAATCAGTCGTTGAATGATATACTCATGGTCGGACCTACAATTCAACAGGACTTGATCACAACGCTTTTTTCATTTCGCTTGAACAAATATGCCCTCACAGCTGATATTTCCAAAATGTATCGACAGTTTCTCGTTGACGAAAGAGATAGAAGATACCAGCTGATTCTGTGGAGGTCCAGTAACCAAGACGTCTTAAAGGTATATCAATTAAATACTGTAACATATGGTCTTTCTGCCGCTCCGTTTTTGGCGATTCGTAGTTTGTTTTTCATTGCAGACAAATATGTATCAACATTTCCTCGTGGCTCAGAAGTACTTCGAAATGATCTGTATGTTGATGACGTTCTCACTGGTGCAAACGATCTCGAATCCCTGAATCTGATAAAGAAGGAATTGATGCACATTTTGAGCTTGCATGGCCTTGAGCTCGCTAAGTGGAATAGCAATGATTCTACTATTTTTTTAAGATCTGATGAAGAAATTGCAATAAAAACTTTGAACGATGACGTAGCAAAAACTTTGGGTATGTCTTGGAAACCACATCAAGATGTATTTACATATCGTTTCGAGTTGCCCGACGTCACAAGTCCTACAAAAAGATCAGTTTTGTCGCTTGTTTCCAAAATCTACGATTTGCTTGGTATTTTGAGCCCGATTGTCATTCGATGCAAAATATTTCTGCAAGAAATTTGGATGCAAAATATTGGATGGGATGATCTTCTGAATGATCATCTCAAGACGCTTTGGATGCAAATAAAACAAGATTTGTCCAACATTCACAAAATAGAAGTTCCTCGATTCGTTCGTACATCTCCTGAAACATTGGGAGAAATTCATGGCTTCGCAGATGCCTCTCAACGAGCATATGGTTGTTGCCTTTATTATCGTGTAATGGTCCAAGGCACTTACAAATCAACATTGCTCATCGCTAAATCGAAAGTTGCTCCTATCAAAGCACAATCGTTACCTCGTCTTGAATTATGTGCCGCCGTTTTACTCAGCAGAACGTGGCTCAAAATCCAATCAAAAATAGAAAAATTCGTTTCATCCATTTACTTTTGGTCAGATTCAAAAATCGTGTTGCAGTGGCTGAAACTACATTCTTCGACTTTAAACTGCTTCGTCGCGAATCGTGTCTCAGAACTTCAAGAACAAAGCAGAAACGTTATTTGGAGACACGTACCCTCAAAAAGTAATCCGGCCGACATTGTATCTCGAGGTTGCAGCGCTGAAGACTTGCCAGAGACAATTTGGTTTTTTGGTCCAAGTTTCCTTCAAGACGATGCTTCAAATTGGCCTGGAACAGACGAGGAGTTCAACATTGAAATCTTGGAACGCCGAAAAGCTGCTGCGTTTAAGTGCACACCCGCTCAATCCACCATAATTGACAAAATTATCGATAAGCATTCATCTTATAATAAAATTATTCGAATAATCGCTTACATTTTTCGTATTTTTAACAGATGCCCAGATGACCAGACATGTAAAGAGCAGGAAGTTACCCACATACGCCCAGTTGAGTCAGAAAATGTTTTCTGGAGAATCGTCTCCCATATCCAGCACTCTACCTTTGCGGCCGACATGCATGCTTTGTCCAATGGCAACTCTGTCCAGCCTTCGCTTCAAAAACTGACGCCGTTTTTACAAGAATTAAGCATTGGCAACAGCACGATACAAATAATGCGAGTTGGTGGCCGTTTGTCCAATGCACCTATTCCCTATGACGCTCGTTTTCCTGCATTGTTGCCTAAAGAGCATCGTTTCGTCTATCTGTACATCGAACGTTTACATCGCATGCATTTACATGCCGGTCCGAAGGTATTGTTGGGCATACTTCGCCAAAATATTTGGATTATTAACGCCAGAGACGTGGTTCGAAAAGTTGTTCGTGGCTGTGTTCATTGTTTCCACTACAAGCCAAAATTGATGCATCAAATTATGGGAAACTTACCAGCTGATCGTCTTCGAGCTCAACGACCATTTTTAGTTACTGGCGTCGACTTTTGTGGCCCATTTCTGACGTCATATCGTATTCGAGGAAAGTTACCTTATAAAACGTATATTGCCGTTTTCGTATGTTTTGCCTCCAAGGCAATTCATTTGGAGCTTGTTTCGGACCTTTCGGCAAACAATTTTATTTTGTGTCTCAAACGTTTTGTTGGAAGACGAGGTATACCTCAGCGATTGTATTGCGACAACGCTACAAATTTTGTGGGAGCTCACAATAAGTTTCGAGAACTCAAAGAAACATTTTTTCGCAGCGACGTCGTCTGCGAAATGAAATCTGTGTCTTCCCAGTTGGGATTCGAATTTTGTTTTATACCTCCTCGTGCCCCACACTTCGGTGGATTGTGGGAGGCAGCCGTCAAATCTACCAAAACGTTGCTCATTAAAAATATCGGACAATCGTATCTCACGTTCGAGGAACTGCAGACACTTATTGTCGAAATCGAAGCTATATTGAATTCTCGGCCAATCGCTCCTATTTCCGATGACCCTAATGATGGAGAAGCACTCACCCCTGGTCATCTCTTAATTGGCTCTTCATTAATTTCAGTTCCAGACCAGTACTTCGATACAGCAAAGCCATCCGCTTTAACCCGATGGCAACGAATTTCTTATTTAAAACAACAATTTTGGCAAATGTGGTCTCGTGATTATTTATTGTCTCTCCAACAACGATCAAAGTGGCTCAATCAACAATCTAACATCAAACAAGGTCAATTGGTCATCGTTCATGAAGACAACACGCCACCCCAACAGTGGCTTTTGGCACGAGTAACAAAAACCATCGGTGGTCTTGATGGAAAAGTTCGAGTGGTAGAACTGAAATCAAAAAATGGTACATATCGTCGTCCTATCCATAAAGTGGCTCCTTTACCTTCCCATGATGATGTTTGAAAACGGGGCTTTCAACGGGGGGAGAATGTCGGAGCAGATCGCCACAATTTATTTTATGTTAGAATTAAGAGTTATTAAATGTATTAGTTTTTGTAATTGTATGGTAAATTTTATTAGTCATTTTTGTCGGACCACACTAATATATTTAATTGTCGGTCCACCCTAGTATTTTTATGCCATAACAGAAACATACAAATAATATTGCATGTTTCGTTTTGTTATGGTTTTCAAATTTTTGTTAGAAACGAAAGCAGCAACAATGCAACAGAAGTTCTTTTCTGTTGCTTTGTCGATCGTTGTGTATGTATGTACATACATACATATCATTAACGTTCGCTGCTTTCGTCTCTCATTGTCATCTGTCTTCGATGTTTCTTGTGGAGATTTTGGGAGATCAAAACAACAACAACACGTATTGGTCTGACCATACGTGTTGTTGTTGTAATATGTACTTGTCGTTTCGTTATTTTGTGGTCCGTAGAAGAATATGTAATTATTGTAAGTTAGTTAGTAATTGATCGGCAATAAAGACATTCGTGGTCTTAATTGAATTGAAACAAAGTCTCTGTTTTTCTGCGCAAACACCTAGCATATGTGGCTTAATGAGTGGTAAGATCGGAATTAGAAAGTATAGCGGATGTGAACCAATTTGAGTTAGGTTCGTCTTGCGTCAAAAAATGATAAGTAATGAAATTTTTAAAAAAAAGTACATGGTGACATAAATGTAAACAAAATACATATTTAGTATTATTAGAAAAATAGTGGTACTCGAGTATCTATGCTGGAAAAAAAATCAAAATTTCCTCTTTGGGATAACAACAGTAACGTTGCTTCCAATTATGCAGCCTTAAATTCAGTGTACAAAAATTTATGCAAATATTACTTGCTTTATATGGTGGCTTCTGAAGTATCCAAAAACAGAAACCACAAATTGACATTCCGGTTTTTACGTCTAAACACAGAGTCGGTTTTTCAAAAATAGGAAAACTGTTTTTTTGCAGTATGGCTTTTAGGTCCTCTATTGGTTAATGTAAAATCTAACAAAATCATAATTTTATCTACGGAAAACGTTACTATCATTTAAGCTAGACCCAACTTTATGTTACAGATCTACTTAAAATCACCACTTGATGCAATTGAACGATATACTCGTATGTCTGTCCCTCCTCCGTCTGTATGCTGCCTGTCTAAAGTTTGTTATCAAGTTTCAAGTCCTAACTGTCACCCAATCTTCATGAAATTTAGTAGAACTCAATTTTTTTGACAAAGGAGCGAGACTGTTTGCTTCTGAGAAAATAGGTTAACATTTAGATATATGTTTCATTTTCGGCTTTAGCCTTAAGTTCAGTGTAAACAAACTACAGCTACTATACTTATACTTGCATTATATGGTGACCTCAAGAGTGTTAAAATCTGAAATTAAAATTCAACACTCTGGTTTTTATATCCAAACCCAACAGAATATTTTTCGAAAAAGCTAAAACCCGACAAGTGTTTACCCGATTTTTTGCTGTCGGGTCTTTCGGTTTTTTGTTGCTTAATGTGATCTATGAAATACGTAACTACTATTTGTGGTTGACCAAACTTTAAACTTTGCGATCTACCTAGAACCACCTCTTCATGAGATTTAACAATCTATGCCTGTCCTTCCTCCGTCTGTTTCTAAAGCTTGTAAACAAAATGCAAGTCGCAATTGTTGCCCGATCTTGATGAACTTTAGTAGAAGTACGTTTTTTGAACCATGGACGGACGCTATTGAAATTGAAGAAAATCGGGTAATATTTAGATATAGCTTTAACATATGTGACGCGCAAAATAGAAAGGGGCCTAAGGCTAAAAACCAGTTTTGTTCAGGAGAGCCATTTTAAAGATTAGGTCCCTTTCTATTTGCGCTTAGAATCGTCGCATTCACTTTCATAAAACGCGCATATCTCTGGAAGGGAACACTTTTGGGGCATGGGATCGGTCTCATTCGATGCTCAGATGTAGTCCACATCAAAAAAAAAAGTGAAAAGTTGATGAAAAGTTTTGTTCAGGAGAGCCATTTTAAAGATTAGGTAACTTCTATTTAGGCTTAGAATCGTCGACTTCACTTTCATAAAACGCGCATATCTCTGGGAGGGAACACTTTTGGGTCATGCGATCGGTCTCATTCGATGCTCAGATGTTGTGCACATCAAAAAAAGCAAAATATGGAAATTTATTTTTTACCCTTAGGTCCCTTTCTCTATGCGCTGTCACATATATGTTCAGTCAAATAAATGTATTTAGCTAAAGAAGCTATATATTACATCCAATCTTGATGACATTTGGCACACTTAAGTTTTTTGGGCCAAGAACGGTCGCTATGAAATTGAAGAAAAATGATTTTGACTTATATATTTATACTTATATACTTATATATTTAATATTGATATAACTTGGCAGAAGTAAGTTTTTTGTGCAAAGGACCGAGTCTGTTGCCTTTTAAAAAATTCGGCTAAAATTTAAATATATCTGACACATATATGTTTAACCGTTTTTCTGTCTTTGGTTGTAGAAGCCTGATATTACATCTTGATGAAATTTGATACAGATCTTTGGAACGACCAGTAATCACCTCAAATAAAAATGAGTGATACCTATCCACGTTTTGATTTAGCCCCAGTAAAAAAATTCCAAAAATACATACCACCCCTCTAAATTCCGATTTCAATCAAATTTAGTATGGTATACGGGCATAAAAATGGAAAAACAACCAATATTAAAACGTTCATACCTATTCATTTTTGATATGGTCCGTATAAATTGTCTGAGGTCTAATAATGGCCACCAATATATGTGACAGCGCATAGGGAAAGGGAATTAAGGGTAATACTTTTCATTTTTTTTCTTTTTTTGCTGTGGACAACATATGAGCATCGAATGAGACCGATCCGATGCCCAAAAGTGTTCCCTCCCAGAGATATGCGCGTTTTTTGAAAGTGAAGTCGACGATTCTAAGCACAAATAGAAAGGGACCTAATCTTTAAAATGGTTCTCCTGAACAAAACTTTTCATCAACTTTTCACTTTTTTTTTTTTGGGTGTGGACAACATCTGAGCATCGAATGAGACCGATCCCATGCCCCAAAAGTGTTCCCTTCCAGAGATATGCGCATTTTATGAAAGTAAAGTCGACGATTCTAAGCGCAAATAAAAAGGAACGTAATCTTTAAAATGGCTCTCTCTCCTAAACAAAACTGGTTTTTAACCTTAGGTTCCTTTATATTTTACGCGTCACATATGTATTTTTGTCTATAAAATAACTATAAAAATTTCTTATAAAGCGAAAAATAGAATTATATTGGCAGTTCGAAAAAGATGCCCTTAACATGGACGTACCAAGAGGGTACCTAAAACAATCATTTTCTTGAAAATTTCAAAAATTACCTTATTTTTTAAATCTGATAAATTAAAAGTTCTTGTTCAAGGGGTTGAAATCCCTCTTCTCAACTAGTTTTTCTTTACATTAAGAAGTGAAGCAAATAAAAAAAGTCGGCCTTAATTTTCATTAACCGCCCATCTAAAACGCAAGATGTTTATTGTAAATACAGCAAAAAGCTTTCGATAATTTTTGTAATGTCAAAAGAATCTATGGCAATTATTTGTGAAACAAATTTTAGGCCAAATGCTGGCTACGAGGTTCAATGTCGTCAATTTGCCGAATAATATCATTCTTTAGCTATTGCATTGTTCTTGGCTTATTGCCATACCCTTTTTCTTTTTTTTTAACCCCAAAGAAAGAATTCAAATGGTGTAAAATCTAATGATCGTTGCAGCCAATAAATATCGCAATGATGTGAGACAACTCAGGTGTTGAATTTCTCGTGAAAAAGCCATGGCTTCGTTGGGTGTGTGGCAAGTGGCGGTATTCGGTTGGAACCTCAAATCATCTAGCTTAATATCCTCAAAATCTGGTCATTAGAAGTAAATTTCCATCTCACGATAGTTAACACTATTCACGGTAACTGCTTTGCCGACCTTATTTTCAAACAAGTATGACCCTATGACGCCGCTAGCCCATAAACCGCAATAAAGAGTCATTCTTTGTGGATGTATTGGCTTTTCAATATAAGTTTCCTGCCAACATTTTCTATCTCGTTAGTGACTAAAAAGTGACGCTTAGAAGTTGAAACTCATCGTCTGCGATAACATTTTTTCATCGCTGAAGTAACTTCCCTATAAAGAAGTTGTACTCCTCGGAGTAAACTTCAAGAAGTCACTTTTGCTTCAAAGAGTCAGTTCTGAGTGCCTTCATTGCAGTTGCTTTTGATTCTAATTTTATTTCGTGGTCACTGCGACTTTGGCAGAAGTGCATAAGGTTGTTTTTGTTTAATATATCTATAACGTCACATGTAATTTTCGGCTGGTGTTGTAAACAATAAACAATCTTCGAATTACAGTCTAGAAGTGACTAAAGCGCTACGCATTTGACGATGGACGATGAAAGAAACTTCCAAATGTTGGGAAGGTTGTGGATTATTATTAGCCTTAATGGGTTAATTCTGCTTGTTAGCGAGTCCAATGTGGGCCGATTTGGTTGATTATGCTGACCAAAAATTCACGAAGTGCACGAAATGCATTTTGTTTTAAATGTCCATTTTTGAAAAAGTGTTCAACAATCTTAATACGCTCAATGGTGTACTTCTTCAGGGTCGAGTTTGCCAAACACAGTTTATTTTTAAATAAAAAATAAACCCCTAACTGTAGCAAGGGATTTTGTTGCACTTTAGAGTCTAGAAATAGAGACAATTACTTCACATCTGGTTGGGGGAATAAGTTAAATTCCCTAGCTAAGGGTAACACCGAAATGTCGATTAATACCGATTTTATACTCTTAAAACAGTCCGACAATCGATTAATTTAAAACACGGTTTTTAAAAACCCAAAGAGCCCGTTTTCTTCGAACACCGGTATTTTGACACAAAATGTCTTCCAAATGTGTTGTTGATCTTGGTCTGCTTTTGAGACTAATTGTTGAATTGGTCCAGCTTGATGTATATCTCCTACACTTTCAGTTTTGAAAACTTTTTCAACACCTTTCACATGATCCAGTCGCTGTTACGAAGGTATTAACAAATCCAGATTAACTCAATACATTAGTGAAGGGCATTGAAAACGATATATGTAACATTCATTTCATTTTCATTTATTTTTTTTGTTTTGCCAGATTTAATTAATTATCCGACACATGAGAAATTGTTAATTGTGTGCAAACTCACAATTTCCCCGTAAACAATCTCATTTAACACCAGATGTTACATTTTTGTTTTAAATTGCAAAATACAAACAAATGTAATTTGCAAAAGCGTCGATACAAATAAATTGCGAATTATTAAATTCTCTACAATTGCTTAATTACTACTGGCATGGCATTAATTAACTTGAATTAAAAAAACGAGAACACCAAATCAGCCGTGCATTTTTAGTTGTGCTTGTTTCGGTTTTCCACCGAAAGTGTGACAAATGTGTGACGCCGCGTATGATTAACGTCAATTAATTTATTAATATTCCACATACGTCCTACGCCCGCTAACCCACACATGATTTGAAACGGTTTTAGAATGCAATTAACTTTGCAGTGACGTCTGTACGCCAACACTGCCTTTTAACGCCACAAATGCGCTTTGATGTTGGCTCGTGACCTGCATTGCCTCTCGTGTACAATTAGGCAAAGGAAATCATGAAAACGTGGTGGCATTATTAACTCGCAACTTGCCTTGGCATACTAATTATTCCAAGCAGATGGTTGGACCAAATGCAATCGGACATGCCCAACTGCAGAGAAGTGTTTGTATTTATTGATTTACTTGTAGTTTTGGTCTATGTCAGTATAGGCTAAGTAAAATGTAGGTTAGCTTAAGTAGGATGCCCTCACTTGAACTCGCAGAACTTAATTAACCAATTGATAGACATTAGGCAGTTTTTGTTTCTTGTATCACTTAATTTCAATTTCTTAATTATTATTTCTTTAATATGCTCTGGATTATAAACACATTATATACAGCTAAGAGTCTAAAAGTTATATCTTATTCTTCCTAAACATTAATTACAATCTATAAAAAACAAATAACTTAAAGGAAGGGAAGAATTTAAAAAAACTCATAGCAACTAGTAAGAACTTAGACACTACATGATCTAGCTATCTATAACATAATTCATTAAAACGAAAATAACTAGAAGAACCATCTCACATCAAAATTTTTACATTTTCTACATTTCCTGCAGCATGAATGGGTTTTTTATAATAGTTCTATATTTTCAATCTGTCAATGTAAGAATAAGGCAATTTTATAAATTTATAAATCAACATATAGGAAGGCGTAACAGTGTAAAAAACGTACTACACTGAAACACTATAGTTTATGGATATATTTAAAAATATACGTTGATCCATCTAAAGGTATTTTTTCAGAACAAAAAAATATATAAAAATTTAAATCAAGTGTGGAATCATTATTGGTAATTTGAAAGGACATTTTATGACATTTATTTTTTGAAAATAATTACCTTCAAATGTTGGCAACTGTATTATGGATATGAGCGTTCGGTGAGAAACGATGTTTTCGACCAAAATTTTGTTCAGTGTTGAGGCCCATTTCTGGCTCAACAGCAAAGTCAATAAACAAATTTGCCACATTTGGGCTAAAGAGCAAAAAAAAAGAAATTCAAAAAGTGTCATTATAACCAGAGAAAATCACGGTTTAGTGCTGTTTATAAGCTGGTGGAATCATCGGTGCATATTATTTCGAAAATGATGATGGTCGCAAGGTAACCGTGAATGGAGCCGCTGTCGAGCCTTGATATTGGACTTTTTGCTTCCTTAAATTGAAGCACGTAATCTTGACGACACTTGGTTTCAACAGAACGGTGCCACTTGAATTACAGCTGATCAAACAATGGATCTATTGAGAGGTCACTTCGAAAAGCAGCTAATTTCACGTTTTGGACAGGTAGTTGGCCGCCTGGATCGAGTGATATCACACCTTTAGACATTTTTCTTTGGGGTTACGTTAAGTCCAAAGTCTATGCTGACAAACCAGCTACAAATCAGGTTTTGGAAGCCAACATTACGCGTGTCATTAAGGCCATACCAATGGAAATGCTCGAACGAGTCATCCAAAATTGGACCCTCAGAATGAAAACCCTAAGGCCTAGTTGCGGCCAACATTTGAAGGAAATTATATTCAAAAAATACAGGTCATAAAATGTCCTTTCAAACTACCAATAAAGATTCCATACTTTATTTGAATTTTCATATTTTTTTTGTTCTGAAAAATACCTGTAGATTGATCACCCTATACTTAGTAGGGACATAAATACTGTTACAATGTTAAACACACCCATTTCAATAGTAGAACTGAATATATCCCGTTAATGTCATATGGGTTTTGAAAGCTAACCTCAATAGCGTTGGTCTGTAACGGGATTTTAAAATTGTTTCAACTTTCATCATGGAGTGGTCAGATAATGAGAACCGTAACGCTGTAATAGCGCTTTTCAAGTGTGAAATGAAAAAAAACGCTCCGGGCACTAGGGATTAGCCGCATGTTCGTCTACCGATGCAAAAAACTGTTCGAGAAGAATGGAGATGTAAAAGACCCCCACCGGTCGGGCCGCCCTCGCTCTTTTCGAACACCGCATGTCATCAAAGCCGTTAAATTAAGAATTCACAGAAATCCGCTCCGAAAACAGAAAATTATGGCCCGTGAGATGAACATCACGCAAATGTGCATGAGTCGAATCATTAAAAAAGACTTGGGACTTGCGGCTTTCAAACGACGCACAGTAGCGCCCGTAGAGCAAACGAGGTTGCAAAAATCAAAATTTTCATGAGCGCCGACGAAGTTTTGAATAAACCCATGTTATAGGAAGCTTTTCAACGATTTCAAATCTGCCACTCTTAATAATATCACATTTTTAGTTTAGAAGATATAGCCGTTCAAAGTTGACCGACTTTCGGTTTTCAAAAAAACACACAATTTTTAGTGAATTTGTTGCGATTTCAGGTGTAATATCACGAAAAATAGGTAACGAATCGCCTTATTTTTTGTTTGTATTGATTGATGTATTTATTAAATGTATAATGATAAAAAAAAAAATTAACTGTTTGCTTTGTGTTTCTCCTGGTAAATCACTATTTAAAAACTATCCGTTTTTTCACTATTTTTCAACTTTGACGGAAAATAAAAAAATCTATATTTTTCTATATTTGCCATATTTGCAAAACCTGTTCATTGATTATTTCTTTACATAATTCAGAAATTTTAGCTGCCCGTACGTGCCCGTTTGGCTTCTAGAGGTAAAAAAGGTTAAAAAGACATGGTTGCAGAAATTATATGGCGTCCATCCCTTATATGTTTTGACTGACAGTAGTTTGATCTAATAGTTTGAAAAAAACTACTCATTGAAATTAGCAGGTACGTACCTCACTTAAACATTACTTTGCCGTACAAATGGTCAATTACGAGTTCCATCTGACCATGGTTGACGGAAAAGTTGTAAACGAACTGACAGGAACAACCTCAACAATGTCATGCCCGATTTGCAAAAAGAGTCAGAAGAACTTTGGTAATTTAAACGATTCTACAAATGAGGAGAATTACGAATATGGAATGTCACCATTGCACGCAAGGATAAGGTGTATGGAATTCTTGCTAAAACTGGCGTATACCCTACCACAAGAGGAGGAAAACTTCGATGAAAATACATCAATAAAGGATAAGGAAAAGATCAGAAAGAAGCAAATACAGGATGCTTTTTTTAAACAAGTTGGACTAAAAGTAGACTGTCCCAAGCACGGATACGGTAACTCAAACGAAGGAAACACTTCTAGGAGATTTTTTGAAAATGATGAGGCAGTAACTAGAATCACTGGAATTGACAATCAAATCGTGAAAAGATTGGGAACGATCTTAGATGTTTTAAACTGCAAAGAAAATGTCAATTCAAAATATGGAGAATATGCGTCGAAAACTGCATCTCTTTTAGCAGAAATGTATCCACAGAAGAAGTTGACCCCAACCGTCCATAAAATATTGGCGCATGGCAAAGATATAATTGAGTACCAGTCTTTGCCAATTGGAGAGCTTTCTGAAGAAGCACAGGAGTCTCTTAACAAATTTTATAAAAAATATAGATTGCAGAACACATTCAAAGCATCAAGGGTAAGGCAAAATGAGGACCTCTTCAACATGTTGGCAGCATCTTCCGATCCACTTATTTCTTCCCTGCGGCATGTGAAGTCAAGAATAGAGTTAGAAAATAATTATAGTTTAGAAATGGTTAGTCTTTTAGATATACCTTCTCTTACGAACTGTGATGAATATTTTACAGAAAATTGAAAAAATAAATTTAAAAAAACAATATTTTTTTTAATTTGTTGGGAAAAAAATAAAAACAATCTAAAATTTTAAAAATAATTTTTTTAGTTACCATAAAATTGATTTTTCTACTAATTTTAACTTTGATAACCAATAATTAGGCCCCTACAGAGCGTAGCACCCTTTCCAAACGCACATTTCATAGGCTGAACAGTTATCTATCATATGCTGTTTAAACTGTTCAATTATCTTATTCGGTTCAAAAGATATGATTTTTGCAACGAAAAAACTCAAATGGCGCCACTGTGCGACGTACCGGAAATTTATTGACTGCAGCTTTAAAAAAAATAGGATTGAAAAATGCAAACGTATTTTGGTGAAGCACGCCGATAACTTGCACAGAAAAATTTTGTTCACCGATGAAAAAAATTTTACCGTTCAGGACAAATTTAACAAGCAAAATGATAGTGTATGCGCCTTATTCTAAGGAAGCATCTGATCTAATCCCCAAGGTCATCACCCAGCTTTTGTCATGGTTTGGTGGTGTATCTTACGATGGGGTCACTGACCTGCATTTCTGCGAACAAGGAGTCAAAACATCGGCCAAAGTTTACCAAGACAACGTTTTGGAAGCTGTTGTGAAGCCTCTTAAAAATTCCAGTTACAAAACCAGCCATGGACTTTCCAGCAGGATTCTGCGCCGGCCCAAAAGGCCAAAACGCCCCAGGCCTAGCTTCGAAACAATTTGCCAGCGTTCATTTCATCTGAAGAATGGCCCTCGGGAAGTCCAGATTTGAACCCATTGGATTACAAATTGTGGACGGTTTAAGAGGACAATGTTTGTCACAAAAGATACCCCAACATTGGATCTCTTAAGACTGCTTTGGTTCGAGCTGTGGCCAATTTTCCAATGGACAAGGTTCGTGCAGCTATTGAAGATAGGCCAGTGCGACTTAAGGTGCGTGTAAAGGCAAAAGGCGGACATTTCGAATAAGTAGATTCTTTTTGGATACAATATACATCAATAAATATATTCAAAAATATTTGGTCTAAAAACATTCAGTACTTTTTATTTTACAGCATAAAACGTGTGTTACAGTATTTATGTCCCTACTAAGTACAACAGCTGTAATAGTGCGATCTCTAAGAGAGCTCGATTTATATCGAGAAATAGTATTACGGACAGCAATTGCAACCAGCTTTGATATAAGTGCACCGTGCCAGACTCTTTCAAAGGCCTTTGAGATGTCTAGAGCCACAACCTTACTCTTATCAAACTGGTGGATAGCCCGGCTGCAGCAATCCGACAAGAAAACCATTAGGCCTCCCGTGGAGCGATTTCTTCGGAAGCCATACTGTCGATCAGTAAGCAAATCGTTGGATTCTAGATAGATACCTCACAATATGGTGGTTAATCACGCTCTCCAATACCTTGGAGAGCGCGATTGACCGATAACTCGCAGAATTATTGGCTTCACCATTTAGTCACAGTCACAAATTTTGTAGTTTGAGCCGATTGTTAGTCGACTTGTGGCCTGTGTGGTTG
This sequence comes from Hydrotaea diabolus, assembly GCA_963513945.1. NCBI lineage: Eukaryota > Metazoa > Arthropoda > Insecta > Diptera > Muscidae > Hydrotaea > Hydrotaea diabolus. Next base: position 133,394,086 of record OY740717.1, on the reverse strand, counting down.
CGATATAGGCCCTGAGGTATACATTTTTTTAATAAACTACAAGTATTCAAAAAGAAGTATATTTCTTATATTTAAGTAATTGTTTAAAATATCTTAATAATTTTGAAGATTAACCATGGAAATTATTAGTGAAGTCGCTTTATCACCACCTATTTTTGAGACTATAACAAACCGTTTTTGGGTCCCTACAGCACACGTTCACTAATAAAATTGCCAATATGACCGTTTGGAATATGCAATTTGGCAAAATATTTTTTTATGCTTCATGTGTTTTCCGTGGCCACTCATTATGAGGAGAATGACATCCCTTTGGGGATTTTTGTCATTCTGATGTGCTTCATTTTCACCCAAATAGATTGACACAGTTCGTACCGTGCTGTAAAGGGTATTAAAATAAATAAAAACATTGCGCATATTTCCATTTAATATACAAATTGACATGCAAACATATTTTGATTTGTTTAATCAGGAAATCTATTGTCAACACTTATTTATATGCAGCCGTTCTAAATAAAGGGTATCCCAAAATTTACGCAGTTTCCCAAATTCAGCTACGATATAAACTTTTCTATATTTGTGTTTTTCGAAAGTCTTGATACAGTTTTTACCAACCGTGATCCATTAATTGCTGCGTTGATCTTAAAGAACACGCATGCGCTATATGCTTTTGACTCATATCGGGTTTTTCTCTTACAACATTATGATGACTCATTGAGATAAACTTTGTGTTAACACCATCGATATAGTCCAATTTAAGATGATGGTCAGTGCTTTGATATCACATACGAGGATTGCTATTTATATTTCGGGTCCTGACAATAAAAGTGTTCCCAGATGCAAACTCGAACTTCCATTGGAAACTTTGACATTTTTAGCATAACTTTAGTCAAAACTCTTTGTCATTTGAGGGCGAATTGTTTTGTGTTGAAAAATTCATCTCAGTCAAAAAATGGTATTATCCCGTGAACATTTTCGTGCGATGATTTTTTACGATTTTCGGCGTGGGTTATCGAAACAAGAGTGTTTAAATCAACTTGTTTCGACTTTTGGCGACGCAGCTCCATTAAAAACCACTGCCAATCGCTGGTACCAAGAGTTAAGTCTCGGACACCGTTCGCTCCAAGATGAATTTCGTGAATGACTTCCAACTTCGGTCACTTTGATAGAAACCATCGATGCTGTGCGTGAACTGGTTAGGCAAGACCGACATACCGAGAGATTGAGACAACCTTGGGCATTAGTTTGACAAGCATCCATAAGATATTGCATGTTCATTTGGCCGCGAAAATATTTTTTTTTTCTCGTAGGATTCCACATAACACAGTGGAACATTTTTGGGGTTATTGTCTAGGGGGTGAGAAATTCCAAGTCAGGGTGATGGTACTAGGTCAGTATATTAAAACCCTCAAAGGGTTTTGCGTTCGTATGTGCCAGTTTTTTTTATGACCTTTTACATTTTTTCCTTATCTTGATGTTTTTTCGCTTAGTTGTAAAATGTTGGCAAAAACGTAGTTTGACATAACTTGAGAACGACTAGTTCGATTTTGCTGAAATAAATTGAGAAAAATTAATAATTACATTTTCTTTAATCCATTAATATACTGTTTCTCTACCAAATCAACATTTTTGCAATTAGAAAAAAATTTATGAAGAAAATTTTGCCAAAAAAATTTTTTTTTTTTTTTTTTTTAAACCTATAAATCCCAAACGGAAAAACGTGTAGAGTCTTATAACTTTCACGTAAAGTCACATAACCTATAAACAAAATGCGACATAGATCATAGAAATCGATTAACGCGTTCTGCTTTTATTTACAATTAAGTAACTTCACTTAAGTAACTGGCACATACGAACGCAAAACCCTTTGAGGGTTTTAATATACTGACCTAGTACCATCCCCCTGACTTGGAATTTCTCACCCCCCCAGATTGGCTGAAAAAAGGCTCGTATGGATAAGTGCAAAGAGATGTTGAAAAAGTATAACTGCTGTAGCTCAAAGGCAGTGTATAACATTGTCACAGGCGACGAATCATGGATCTATGCATATAAACCCGAAACAAAGCAGCAATCGACCATATGGGTCTTTCAAGACGAGTCAAATCCAATAAAATTTGTCCGTGGATGAAGTACATCGAAGCAAATGATTGGGTTTTTTTCGGTATAAACGGCCATGTTGGAACGTAGGACGGTCAATTCTGAGTGGTATACAACCATCTGTTTGCCAACAGCGTTCAAAGAAATGAGGAAAGATAATAAGAGAAGACCGATCATTTTGCATCACGACAATGCGAGCTCTTACACATCAGCTAAAATGATGAGCTATTTGACCACTCAAGATGTCGAATTGATGGGCCATCCACCGTACAGCCCTGATTTTGCCCCTAATGACTTCTTCGCATTTCCTAGCATCAAAAAAAAAAATGCGGTGTCAACATTTTTCATCGCCCGAAGCAGCTGTTGAAGCTATTAGAATTTATGTTTTGGAGGTGTCTCAATCGGAGTGGAAAAAGTGCTTCGAAAATTGGTTTGTGCGCATGCAAAAGTATATTGATCTTAAAGGAGAATATTCTAAAAAACAAATAAACCATTTCCAATGATAATTTATTGTATTTTTATTGTCGGACCCGGAGTATAAATGGCAACCCTGATACTATGGCAAAAATGTAAATTTATCTTTAATAGCTGATCTTTCATAAGACTTTTATTTTATAGAATGGAGGCAGCATCAACCTTTTCTTACAACCACCTCTTCTTCGTCAGTCATAATTTACATACCTAAGTCCCACAACACCCCATTAAGGGACAAGGGAAAACTTATCTTTAATCAGTAAGGTAGGCATGTTAAAATTCTTGTAATCACTGGCCGGGACCTAGTTAGTCGTTCGAAGTTGACCATAAGCAGTCAACTTCGAACGACTAATGCATTTTACTTATATAGAGAAGTTTTTACATGGCTTACAGATAAAATTCTTACTCGTAAAAGCATTTATGAGATGGAAACCCACCGATTGCTGTGAGGTTCTTGCCCGGAGTTGAACACGAAACCACTAACCATCACACCACATCGGCCCAATTAAGCTCAAGTTAAGTACTTTTTCTTGAAGTGTGGCGTACTCCATTCATTTGTTTATATGAAATTATTCCCTCATACAGTAACTTTGTTTTCGTTCGCTGATATTCGTTGCTTCTTGTTATCTTTTCTAATGGAATAAATCTAAAATCCAACAGTTTTAATTTATTTTTAAAACCATAAGACTAATATTGGGATTTAATTCAATGTTCATACAAACTTACATACTCTGTTTATATTCCATACAACGTACTCGTATATCTGATCAATGTAAACTAGCTATCGTGCATTCTCTTTCCTTTTTTCAAATAGAAAAGAAAATGTACGAGTAAATTTAATTGAAATCAAACACAATTTCAACCAATCAATTTTCAGCGGTTTTCAAAAATCTGCACATTATGAATGTGGAGAGACAGACAGATATGCCGGCAGCCATGCCTATGGTCGTCGAAATATGGCTGCATAAAGCCAAAGCCAATCTAATTTTCATTATGATACGTTCATGTGAAATGCTTTCCACTTGAATTGATGAAATTCGAATTGTTGCTGAATAGGCACAATTTCAATGGTTCGATAGGTAGGAATCAAATGTCGCTGTTTGTTTTGCAGCAATTTCAATGGGGATGACGAAATGTACACATTGTTGTCAGTACTATAAAGTCGCTGAGTGATTTTTTGTATATCCCTATAGAGTGAGATATCTATAGGGTGTTCCGCAATTTAAACAAAAACAAAGATTCACACGTAAATTTAGTTTCTTATCATTTGCATTCTGAGAGCAACGTTGTTACCTATAGAAATAAATTTTCCGTCCTAGTCAATGGGCTAAGCCAAAGCTAAGCAGAGTATTTTATAACTGAACTCTATACTAGGCAAACTTAGTTTGATGGAGTTTTTAGAATGTTCCTGCTCCAAGCGCTTCAACAATATCGAACTTATTCCTGAACATTATTGTTTTGAATATCGCAAAAATTACCAAAATTTCTAAAAGTAGTTCACATTTATAATAGGACTTGAGTCAGTTTGCTTTAAGGCTACTTGAGTTTTCTTGGCTATGCCACACGCACATGTTGCAGAATAAATCTACTAAAGCCTCTCATTGTGAATCTCTGTAGAGGTGGTAAGTAAATTGTATTTTCGTAGCCAGTTGTGTAAAGAAAACTTGAAAAATGAAATTTGCAACAATAGTTCTCATTCGTTTGGGAGAGAGCCTGCTTTTATAGAGTTTGGGGTTTCCTTGAACAATAGCTGCAAACCTTTCTAACGAAGGTCGTCACTAAACTGAAATCGCGATAAAAGCAGTGTGCAGCACGAAAATCAACGTGACTTTGCAATTTTGTAAAAAACGTGCCTCCTATTTAAATATAGAAGCAAGAGGTTTCGAGCCGGTTAATCCCTGTTATCCCAAGACACATAGGATCCATATTGATTCGCTTCAATAAATCCAGATTAATATTTATAACGAGTTGTCTTCAAGTTGTTTTTCAAACTCTGCGTCACTCTGAGGAAGTTAGTTTCATGGCTAATGTTTGTAAGTACCAAAAGTTTTTAAGCTACCCCCCAGCATTAAGTATACAGATCGACGTATAATAACCTGCTGATTCCGTTTAACGATATCTGCCTGTCCGTCCGGCCGTCCCTTAGCCTTGATGGCTTATAATATTTAATGCTAAAATTGGTCAAAAACTTGTTTAAAATATATGAAATTGAGACTTCTGAAATCGAAAAAGATCTTTGTATTACATGAAATCAAACCTAAACAATATTACCATTACCGTCAATTATTTTTGCATCCATTACTTTGATATAAAGTAAATTATAAAAAGACAGATAGACAGTTCAAAGGATAAACTTTGTTATGATTCAATATAACTGTGGGGCGTAGGATTTAAAAGCTCAACTTATTTTACCACATATTCCACTAAAAAAATGGAATAGGTCATAAAAGAAGAAGCTGTTGAACATTCTAATATGTATTAGTATATTAGTGCAGTTATATGTAATAATCTCATAAATCACCCAATCGATGCAGAAAAAGAAGTAGCGGCTCCCTTTTCATTAAATGCACTACACATACTCAGATGTAGCTGATTACAAACATATTATGGTCCAAAAGAGCATGTATATGCTAATAAATACATATAGCGGGTGTTACACGAAATCTATATCACACTATGAGTTCACTAAGCTTTAAAAAAAATTCATCAACACTTAGTGTTGCCTAGGCCAGAAGTATATATAGCAACCCTCGTATTGAACACTATTGATCCATGTTTTCCAACTGGCCTCAAAAATATGAAGCTCAAAAATAAAACATTGCAATTTGTAGTAATAAGAGACCTTTTAACAACTCTGGTAAAATTGTATAAAGCGTGTGGGTTTTAAGAAGAAATGAAACGCTTTTAATTTAATGCTTAGGCCAAGAATTTAGCTTTTTTTTTATCAAAATATGGGTTTGCCATTATGTTTTAAAAATGATTTCGGGCAAGTGTCCGTCGCGGCTGGCTCGAATAAGTTCCAGCCCAGTTTTCGGTCACTTTTTGCAGCATTTGGAGCCGTATGTCAGCAATGACGCTCCGAATATTCTCTTTCAAGTCGTCAATCATGTCAGGTTTAATGCGTAGACAAGCGATTTCACACAAACCCACAAAAAATAGTCCAGCGGTGTTAAATCGCACGATCTTGGAGGTCACGCCACAGGCCCACGACGCAAGCTAATGCGCTCACTAAAAGTTTCGTTCAATAAATTGATTGTTTCGTTGGCTGTATGGCATTTATCGCCGTTCTAACCAAAGGACGTACACATCAACATCCTCCAATTCAGGCACGATAAAGCCATTAATCCTGGCTCTATAGCGTTCCCCATTGACTGTTAGATTATGGTCGGCTTCATATTTAAAGAAATATGGACCATGATTCCCTCTGCCCATAGAGCACCATAACCAGTGACATCTTGAGAATATAATGGCGTCTTAACAATGGCTTTCGGTTGGTACTAAAATGCATTATTCGATGCGTAACACTATTGGTACGTACCAAAGGATATGTACCCTCTATGTGGATGGCCTTACCAAATGCTAGGTATCCTTATACCTAGAAGGGTAAGGGTATAAAAAAAGAAGATAATGTGGAGTAAACCTGCTGCCTTTGTAATAGTGTTGCAATCTTTCAATCTTTCCTAAGATTTTATAAATTTCGCCAATGGCGTCTTACGTCAACCATATTCGACATTTTTGAACTAGACAGCTTCAGAATACTTATACAAAGAGACAAGCAATTGAAAGCTATACTTTGCAAGATAGTGGAATAGTTCTGTCCAAATACGACAATTAAGCTTCATTATGTACGCATTCAACCCAAAGTGAGCTTCATCGCTGAACAATTTTTTTTTTTAAATTCAGAATCGCGGCCATCTCTTTTAGGCCCATTCACCACGATTTGCAATCATTGTTCGGGAGTAAGTCTATTTATTATGAAATGGCAAACCAAACTGAGCATAAAGCAAGTAACAGCTGTCAAAAGATCTGCGAATAAAGTGTGGCTATATTTAAAACCACAGGTATAAAAAAACACCCTTTATATTGGAAATTTTTTTAATAAACGTCATACAATCGGAGAAAGGCGATGAGTTTTATGTATGTCACAGTATGATGCTTGATCAAATTTGGTGTATGACATCGACTTTGAAACCTAAAGTTATAAAGGTAAATACGTATATTTCATCCTTGTTGTCCGATTATAGCTAACACTTACTGTATATAAATACATCCAGAGTTTGCATAGAATAAAACGTTTTTAAAGTCCTATTACATCATTAGAAGCATACAGATCCACATTAATATGCATATGTGAATACATTTTTCCAGCCATTCAGACTTTTGTATAAAAATATGAATACATGAAAACATATGTAAAATTGTATGCGGCTTCGCTGAAAGTTACAATTTAAAGGGATTTTTTTTGTGTGCGAATAATTTTTGAAAAATAAAATACCATAAAATTATTGGCAAAATTTGCCCAAGAACAAATAACCCAAACATTATTGAGGTCACAAATTCTGTGAAAATCCATTTTTGAAAAAGGACACATTGTCTGTATTTTATCTGTGCGAGTGCTGGTGGTATGCACAAATGTATGCGTGTCGACCCAACATGGTTTGGGAGGTTATTATTGTCACAATTGACAAATCGAAGTTTGGCTTCGTATGTTTTGTCTCTAATTCTATGCAGGGTTACAATGTTTTTAAATAAATATAAAGTTTAATGTTTTACTGACGACCATTTTTGTAATCGGTATGCCAACTGCAGTTGTGGGGTTTAAAACATATTGGTTTTCAACGTTTTGTATTTAGTCTACATTTATTTTTCAAAAAACTTTAATTCTTTAGTACAATTTTGATTTTTTTTTAACAGAAAGTCGCAAAACATTTCAAACAATAAATATTAAAAACAAAGATTGGAAACAAATTGAAAAACTAACGTCGGGCATGTCAGATCACATACAACGCTACGGATAAATTTCGTAGTCACCTAATTTTTAAAGCATCACATTAAGGAACAAATAGAAACTGCTCCTAAATCAGTGAACTGTTTATGCAAAAAGTGTGGTTCAACCATAATGCACGGTATTAATTGTGCGTCACACCTTAAAGTCAAGTTTTCTGACCAGCTTAATTTGACATTTCTTTGTTTCAGTATTTGACAAATTTAAAACTGGAGAGATACACAACTGAGCAGTGCGCTGAGATTGTTAAATCCTTCATGATTTTTTTTCGTCAGCATAGTCGACCAAATCTGTCTACATTGAATTCAAGCAGAATACTCGTATAAGAAGCTGAATGGAAAATTGATTATTGAAAAGCCGATGTATTCACAAAGAGCGATTGTTTGGTGCGGTTTATGTGCTGGCAGCGTCATCGGGCCGTACATCTTCGAAAATGAGATCGGCCAAGCAGTTACGGCGAATAGTGTTTGCTATCACAAGGTGATAACGGCTTTAGTTGGACAGAAATTGGGGATATGGGCCTGCACGATATGTTGTTCCAACAGGTTGGTGGCACTTGCACCAAAGTAGCTCTTTTGCGCGAGAAATTCAATGATTCAATTCAATGTTATCTGAAGTCATAGCGATGTTAATTGGCCTCCACTATCAGTGATTTGGACTTCTTTCTTTGAGGATAATTTAAAAAAAGGGTTCGTCAATAAGTCAAGATTAATTCAAGAGCCAAAAGATGAGATAATCGGCCCATTTAGGACTTTGAATAATCTTTATGTGTTAGATTCATTGAAAAGTGGACCATCGGATAGAAGTATGCCATCGAAGAAGTGACGACCATTTGACCGATATTTTGTTTCACACATAATTGTCGTAGATATTTCTATTATAATAAACAATATTAGGACGTGCTGTTTACTTTAAAAACCTGTGATTAAATTTCTTCCGAGCTCGCCAGCTGATTTTTGAAAGCGTTTTGACAAAGGCTATTATCATTGTGATTCAATATCGTTGGATCTTTTTAATACTCTGGTTAACTAAAAAGTAGCTTGTCTCTACTTTAAAGGTTCTAATATTTTTTTACCCAAACCTCGGAAATAAATTCATATTTTGTCGGTCAAGCGCTTCTACAGCCAATTAAATTGTGTTGAAATATTTAGTATATCCGCTAGTATGTCTTTAATCCAAAGCTCTATTATTTCTAAATCAATGCGAGCTTTTTATAGAATTTTTTAAAAGTAAAAAGTTTCCCATCGTTGGCGCTTTCAAACTCCACTTGGTAGTCATGACACTACCAAGTGGAGTTTGTGGCAATAGAAAAAATTAAGGCAACCAACCAATTATGATGTACTTATACATGTAGTACTTTATTGGTTATACCAACATCTGTATATTTATCCTTTTATAATAATGGGTGATCCAAGTAGAGATCCTTTTTTCAATAGCCTTTTTTGGCAGATCACGTGTGAGTCGTGTCATGCTGTCATGTTATTTTTGTTGAGTATTGTTTAGCATTTAATAAAGGAAAGACTTAGGCCTGAATAACGTTTACAAATGGCTCGACTTTATTACGAAAATTCACGTTCTGTGAGGCATGTTTTTCGTGCACTTTGTTCAACTTATGGCCAACATAATCGGCCTACTGAGTGTACTATTCGCAACAGCATCACCCATCTTGAGACCCAGCGTTCATTATTGGATAATATTCGACCGAATAGACCACGTCCATCATGCAGTAAGGAAAATGTAGCGGCCGTAGCTGAGAGTGTACACCAAGACCGTGGAGAGTCGATTCGGCGCCGTTCGCAGCAACTCGGACTGACGTATGGAACGACTTTGCGCATTTTACGTCGAGATTTAAAATTGAAGAAGAAGAACTGTAGCCGCCCGACGTTCCCAAGCGACATTGCTTCGCTCTATGGGCTCTTGAGAAGTTCCCAGAGGATCCGACAGTTTCGAGCCAAATTATGTTCAGCGATGAGGCCCATTTCTGGCTCAATGGGTATGTACTTTAAACAAGCAAAATTGAAGAGGTTCAAGAGCTGCCACTTCATCCAGAAAAAACAACGGTTTGGTGTAGTTTGTGGGCCGGTGGAATCATCGGCCCATATTTCTTCAAAAATGATGCCGGTGAGAATGTAACCGTCAATAGCGACCGTAATCGTGCCATGATAACCGACTATTTGATGCCTGAAATTGAAGCCTCTGATCTCGGCGACATTTGGTTTCAATAAGACTGCGCCACTTCCTATACATCGCATCAAACAATGGTTTTATTGAAAAAACACTTCGGTGAGCAGAAAATTTCACGTTTTGGGCCGCTCGATTGGCCACCAAGATCGTGTGATATCTCACCGTTAGACTCTTTTCTGTGGGGATATGTAAAGTCTAAAGTTTATGCGGACAAACCCGCTTCGATTCAGGCCTTGAAGCACAACATCACGGGTGTCATTCGCCAGTTACCAGTCGAAATGCTCGAACGAGTCATCGAAAATTGGACTCAACGGATGGACCATCTGAGACATAGACGCGGCCAAAATTTGATAGGCGTATTCTTCAAAAAATAAATGCCAAAGAATGTTCTTTCAAATGATAATAAACATTCCCCATTCAGTTCAATTTTCTGTTTTTTTTTTTTAAAGTAGGGAACCTCGAAATTTTATATAGCTTTAGGCTGCTACAAAATCTTTGTTTAAGAAGAGAATACATTTGGAAACAACATTTTTTTTAATTTTGTTTTAATTTCTTTTTGTGATAAACAGTTTAAGCTTTTTGAGCCAGACGGTTAATGCTACCAAACGTTTGGTATAATTAAACCAATTTTGAAATAGACTTTACAGAATTTTATCGACATAACTCAGACTTGATTATTAACGGCGACCCATTTTCGCCTAATTACGATCCCCCAAAGTTTGAAAATAAGTACTTTTTATAGTTTTTTTCAATTCTTAGTATATTAGGGAATTGTGGGTATCATTCGAATGCCTGTTAGAACATCTATCCAAATAATTATTTATTTTACTGATCCGTTAACCCAGTGTGAGGCGGATAAAACTACTGAAGTTTATACTTTTTCTCGAAAATTGCCGACTGTGTCAAAATATGACCTATATGAAGGAATATATTTCTTATCCCATATCCGTAGCCAAGACTTGTAGCTTTCATTTAATGTCTTTTGTTCCACACTAGCCCTTTATTTTCTGCAAATATTAAGGTTAAAATTTCTATTATTCTAAGGTTCGAGTATCTCAATAACGTATCAGCATCAGTTAATTCTTTAAATTGCTTGTGATACTCGTACTTTAAAACCAAAACTTAATTTTATGACCCACTATACTAATTTGGTAAACAAAATCATTTGATTTAATTGATTTAATTAGATGGGAAAATAAAAACCAAGCTTTCAAAATGACTGCTCATTATTTTAAATACATAATAAATATTTTAAAATCATTAAATATAAAAATTAAATAATTAAAAAAAATAATTTTTTTCGGTCAAATAACCGAATACATTAAATTTAACCACCAGTTGGTTTAGTTATCAAACATTCGTGGTAGTGACAATGGAATTCTCAGAGTACTTAAACCCAACAATCTATTACAACAATCAATGCATGACTATTTCAGATCCGATAGTCATCTTAATTAGTTAGGCTTACCGCTACTTTGTCTCTTCAATTCTTTCCACTGAAATTTGCCACATTCAACATTCGGTTGTAGCGATAGATTACATGGATAGTACAAAGAACCACCAACATTCGGTTGGCTTAAAATTCGGTTGTGGCAACAAATCTGTTCTCTGTGTGTACTTAGTACAAAAACATACTATATACCATTTTCTTGCACTAGATGTTTTTTTCCTCTCGAGCATATGGCTTCGTTAAGCTGGAGAACTTGCAAGTATTCCTTAAAATAACTATAAGTTTCTATTAAAAAAAAAGAAATGTTTAAATTAAACAACAATGACAAAGAAAACAAAGAACTTGTAAATTGTATACGGTCATATAAGTAAATCTTAATTTCTCTTTCATGAATTCCCCACATCCCCAACGAGTATTATTTCCTTTTTGTATAGTTTTGGTTTCTTGCTTAATTCCGGCTATTCTTCGATATCACTTTGCCCGAAGAATATGCTGGCCAGATTTTGGCTTTTCCCTCCATGCATTTGTTGTGTGTGAGCATGTGCAATTATGGTGTCCAGGACACCAGCTCGAGAAGCACCAGCAGCAGCAAAGATCTAAACGAGATGTGAATATAACACAGCGGAAACCACATACATTTACCAAAAATGGTACTATCATCGTAATAATACAACTTGTTCTGGTACTTGCCCAAGTTACAGCAACAGCCAAAGGGGCGCAAAATAAGTGGATGCGGATGGTAGAAGTGGACATATGCGATATGAGAATGTGCTATTGTGCAGGAAGCGATGACAACGTGAGATGGATGTAGGCGTAAGTTAGTTGGCTTTATAGTAGGTGTATCTTATGAAAGTGTTTCTGTACACTTCATTTACGGGAATAAGTTAGTGTGAGATAGTTCCATTCTAGAGAAGAGCAATGTCTAGTATACCATGGAGTATAAGTTTCCTTTTATACCCTCCATCGACGATTAGATGGCATACTAAATTTGTCATTCAATTTGAATCACCACAGAATACTGATCCGATACCCATGCCAACATATATTTTTGATCGTCGTAATATTCTAAGATGATTTAGCAATGTCCGTTTTTGTGTCTGTTGAAAACACTATAGCGGTCAAGCAAATGAACCTTGGATCCTGAAATTTAGTATGATGGTGGCTTAGTAGCTGCTTGGGATTATAAATAGGCTGATGTTAGCCAAGGAGGAAGGTTTCTCTCTAAGATGAATTTCTATATTTAATCCTTTTGTGACAGTAATAGTGGCACCATCACCTAACTTGTTATTGCAATTCCAAAAAACGTTTCAAAAATAATTTGAATACTTCATTTGCCCTAATCTACTATTTATATTTGGGGTCCTGGCAATACAAGTGTTCCCAGATGCAAACTGGACAATCCATTGGAAACTTTGACATTTTTTTTAGCATAACTTCACTTAGAACGTTTCGTCATTTGAGAGCTAATTGTTTGGTTTACAGTGTGTTGAAAAAATCACCTCAGTCAAGAAAATGAATTATCCCGTGAACATTTTCGTGCGATGATTTTTTACTATTTTCGGCATGGGTTATCGAGACAAGAGTCCTTAAATCAACTTGTTTCGACTTTTGGCAATAAAACTCCATCAATAACCACTGTTTGATGAATGCTCAAAAAAAGGATTGGTGCAACGAGATGTTAAAAAAGTATGACTGCGGTAGCTAAAAGCCAGTGTATAACATTGTCAGAGGTGACGAATCATGGATCTATGCATATGAGCCCGAAACAGCAATTGAGCGTGTGGATCTTCGAAGACGAGCCAAATCCAACGAAAGTTGTTCGTGGAAGAAGAACTTCGAAGCAAATTGTCGTCTGTTTCTTCTGCAAAACTGGCCATGGGCCGACTGTTCCGTTTGATCAACGTAGGACGGTCAATTCCGAGAGCTACACTACAATTTCTTTGCCTGAAGTCTTCGGAGAAATTCGAAAAACGAGCAAGAGAAGACGAATCATTGTGCACCATGACAATGCGAGCTCTCAGACATCGAATTGTCGAATGGTCATCCGCCGGACAGCCCTGACTTCGCACCCAATGACTTCGTTTTATTCCTGCACATGAAGAAAAAAAATGTGTGGTCAACGATATTCGTCGGTTTTTCGATTAGTTTGAGCGCATGCAAAAGTGTATAAATCATGCTGGAGAATACTTTGAAAAACAATAAAACGATTTTTGATGATAAATATTCGCATTTTTATTATAAGGCCAGAAATATATATAGTACCCCTCGTAAGACACAATACCATTTGTTATCCCACTAGCAAATCCCTTACCCGTCAGGCTTGTCATTAGCTTTCGGTGGTAAAGTTGTGGAACAATAAGAGTCTCTTGATGTTCTGGGTATGGAAATACAACGTTACCATCGTTGGGCGAGACATGTGTTCGTAGCGTCGAAAGAAGCATTCAAGTAAAGGGTATTTTTTTCAGACGTGTGGTTTTACAAAAGAAATAAAACGCATATAAAATAATGTTATTGCCAAGAATTTAGCTTTATTTTAAAGATAAGGGTTTGCCATTATGTTTTAAAAATGATTTCAGACAAGTCGCAGTTGCGGCTAGCTCGAATAAATTCAAGACGAGAGGCCAAATTTTCGACCATATTCCACAGCATTTGGCGCCCGTATGTCAGCAATAACGCACCGAATGTTCTCTTTCAAGGCGTCTATCGTGACGGGCTTATCTGCGTAGACAAGCGACTTCACATAACGCTACAAAATATAGTCTAGCAGTGTTAAATCGCACGATCTTGAAGGCCACGCTACAGGCCAACAACGAGAGATAATGTAATCACCAAGAGTTTCCTTCAATAAATTGATGTATGGCATGTAGCGCCGTCTTGTAAAAATTAGGATCTGTGACCATCTCGTTTTGGGCCCATTCACCACGATTTTCAAACGCTGTTGCGGAGAAAGTCTATTCACTATTAAATGGCAAAACAAATTGAGCATTAATCAAGTGGGTAAAATATACCAACTCCGAAGAAGGTGTGGCCAGATTGAAAACCACACGTCTAAAAAACACCCTTTACATAGCTTTTTTAGGAACGTTGCAAGAAATATTTCACTCTCTCTGATCTTTTCGATATCTAAGCAACTTACATCAGGCCGAAAATGTAATGCAACTCCCATATATGGGCAGGTTCTACTAAACCATCTGTGTTTAAAGGAGAGCGAAGGTGCTGATAGGCGACAGTAGGGTATCGAGCTTTATTGTTTCCCTTGAGCATTGTTGGACTGTGGATTTCGTACGCTGTTCTATCGTTACCTTCATGGTGTGTGTTCATCAGACATCCGTCGTCTTATTTCTGACGTGAACACATTCGGCTTTAAATTTCAAGGAATTCACACGACTTTTTAGGAACTAACATCCGTTAGTTTTGGGTTGGCTATTTGAACGGACTGTACACTTCAGATAAAGTTTGTTTTTCGCCCGTGCAGTCCGTATGCGGAAACGACTTCCGGCAAGTGTATTTCTCAGTAAGTGCTACATTCAGCAGTTTAAGGCAAGTGTCAATTACACCCTTTTGAACTTACCAACGCAATGTACTGCATGTATAGGGGGCATACCATGAATGTTGGATATTAAAAACAAAACGTGCTCAATAATGTATGAAATAGAGATACATCAGTACAACCGAAAGTTAGTTGGTGCTCTGTAATTTTCGGTTAAACATACCAAGTATCCAAACCTTCAGGATAGAGTTTTTGGTTCTAAAAATCCAATTACCACACTTGTTCAACAAAAAATTTTAGTCAGAGCCAAAACACTGTTTTATTATTAAGTTTTAGTTATCATCACTAATATATGATAACTACAACAAAACGTTTGCAAAATTATTCGGTGCCACAACCACTAGTTGTGGCAACTAAATACCATTTTGGCGTCTCATTGGTATGACCGATCAATAAGTTGTGAGTACTGTACGATCAACATATTTATCATGTTGTGGTATTCCGAAGCGAATATCAATTACGATCATAAACAATTGATTATTAAACCGAAATTCCTCTTTTGCAACCGAATCATTGTAGTTCCAACCGATTTCCAAACAATTTGTTCTCTGTGTGATAGCACCCAGTGTAGAGTGCACAGAATCGTCATAATAATAAAGACATTGTGCTGGTTGTATCTGCTGGTGAAACCGGAAATGTAACAAGTTGTAGCTTTTCTCCTCCTCAATTGGAAGTGTTTTGTGCACATGTACTCTGTATATGTGTGTGTGTGTGTGCGTGTCTGTACGATCTTTTCTCAATATTACAGCTTCTATTTTCCTTTTCTTTTCGTTTTTTTGGGGGTTTTTCTACTTTCATCCTCTTCATTTCGTTGGTTTCTGTTTTGTTGTTGCTGCTGTTTGCACTTTGGGTTGTAATAAAATTGTTTAAAATTTTGCGGAAATACAAAGTTGATTGTTATGTTCACACAACATACACTCTCCTATATGTCGTTTTCACACATACTCATGTGTGAGAACACACATGTTCACACACAGAAATCATATACAAAGATACCAATACTTATACGTACGAATATGAGTATATGTCGGTGATATGATTCGGACAAGTATTGAAAAATATAAAAAAAAATTAGAGTGTTTTTTTGCTATCGCCGTTGTTATTGTAACGACATTTTCAATACATGTTTTTTTTCTTTTGTGCATAAAAGTGTGAAAATGGAAGCAAATCGAGTTTGTTCTACAAATCTCGGAAAAATCGTGTTATATTTAATTTGGTTTTCTATTGTATGAAAAGTGTCAACATAAAATTGGGAAAATTGCTCAATTCGTTTACCCAACTGAAATTTGTTAAATCGGAAGAGGGCGACTTAGGGGCAGCGATAGCGTTTAACTATTTGTTATCCCTGAATTTGGTTAAAAAAAGAAATGAAAATAGAAAATTAAATACAAAACAAGTAGACAAAGCTCCGCAGCACCGTAGGCCGCCATGACTTCCGATCCAATATCAAAATTTTGTTTAAGCAGCTTGTAACCGGCATATTTTCCATCAGTGTGTGTTTTTTCCATAACAACTTTATAAATACCAAGTGCGCGGTGGGTCAAATATAAATAATTGTTTAAAAGTGTGACTCGCTCCCGAGTAGAGCATACGGTTTCCCAAAAAAAATCAAAGGGGTCAAATCGCAGCACTATTTCTGAATTTAGTGAGCAAAAGATTAATTTTGGCATGAACTGTGTGATATTGTGTCACCCTACTTCAAAAAACTTTCTTGCCAAATATCTTCAAAGTTGGCTGTAAAATGGGGCTTTTAGAGGTAATAACATTAAAAAGGATGAACATATATTTGTGGGCCATATCTAAATCTGGACTTATTTTCTTCAATTTAAAGGATGCACATATATTTGGGGACCATATCGAAATCTGGACAGATTTTCTTCAATTTACACTAGCGGACAACAATTGTGACCTGTAGTTGATTATAATCTTCAGATAGACGGGCAGGCAGACATACATCCTTAAATAGCATAGAATAAGCAGGTCAAATATTTTTGGTATATACAAACATTTTCCATGAAACTAACTTAAAAAACCCTACTCCACCGATTGGCGAAGGGTATAAAAAGCAATTACTTCTTGAAATCAAAGGGTGGTTTTTAGACGTGGTTTTCAATCTGGCCACACTTTTTTGGAGTTGATCTGTGGGTATGAAGGCGGCGGCCACTTAAACGAAGTCATTTTTAAACCATAATGGCAAACCCTTATCTCTATAATTAAACTAAATTCTTGGCCTTAACATTAAAATATATGCGTTTTATTTCTTCTTAAAAACCACACGTCTGAAAAAAACACCTTTTATAACTAATCCTTTTATAACTAATCCACCGATATGGTGCAATTTTTGCATACTTTGGTACATGACTGTGGGTATAATGACTTAGTGCTGATGTTTGCAACACCTTAAAGGAATGGAGATAGACCCTATGTTAAGTTTACCGATCGACTCCGAATCATTATCTGATTCCATTGAGCGAAGTTCGTCCGTCTGTTCATCTATCGTGGTAATCAATCTACAGATCGCCATTATTAACCAGTTTCGATCAAATTTGGTACATTCTGCAGGTTGGGGCAAGGACGAACCCTATTGAAATTGGTCCAAATAAGTCCATTTTTGGTATCACTCATATGGTTTTCTCGGATTCAGAACCTACAGCTCTAAAAGCCACATATAACATTATATTTCAACAACATTTTGCACATAGCTTTTTGATTGACCAGTACCCATCTTTGGTGCAATTTGTCCATAGCGGTCTAAGTTTTCGAATAGATCCTACTAAAAAGGGACATATATACTGTTACACACGTTTTATGCTAATAAAAAGTACTGAATGTTTTTGGACCAACTATTTTTAATTTTGATGTATATTGTATCCAAAAAGAATCTACTTATTCGAAATGTCTGCCTTTTGCCTTTACACACGCCTTAAGTCGCACTGGCCAATCGTCAATAGCTGCACGAACCTCGTCCATTGGAAAATTGGCCACAGCTCGAACCAAAGCACTCTTAAGAGATCCAATGTTGGGGTATCTTTTGTGACAAACATTGTCCTCTTAAACCGTCCACAATTTGTAATACAATGGGTTCAAATCTGGACTAACTGAGGGCCATTCTTCAGAGGAAATGAACGCTGGTCGAAGCCAGGCCTGGGACGTTTTAGCCTTATGGGCCTACGCAGAATCCTGCTGGAAAGTCCATGGATGGTTTTGGAACAGGGAATTGTTAAGAGGATTCACATCAGCTTCCAAAACGGTTTCTTGGTAAACTTTGGCCGATGTTTTCACTCCTTGTTCGAAGAAATGCAGGTCAATGACCCCATCGTAAGAGACACCCCACCAAACCATGACTGAAGCTAGGTGATGACCCTTTTCCACCCTTGGGATCAGCTCAGATGCTTCCTTAGATGACCGTGCATACACTCTATCATTTTGCTTGTTAAATTTTTGCTAAACGGTAAATATCTTTTCATCGGTGAACAAAAATTTTTCTGGGCAAGTTATCAGCGTGCTACCAAAAGACGTTTGCAGTTTTCAATCCTATTTTTTTTAAAGCTGCCGTCAATTAATGTCCGGTGCGTCGTTTGAAAGCCCCAAGTCTCAAATCTGTTTAAATGATTCGACTCATGGACTTTTGCGTGATATTTATCTCAAGGGCCACGATGTTCTGTTTTCGGAGTGAAATGCGGTGTTCAAACAGAACGTGGGCGGCCCGACCGGTGGGTGTCTTTTACATCTCCAGTACCCTCAAACAGTTTTATGCATCGGTAGACGAACATGCGGCTAATCCCTAGTAGCTGAAGCGTGTTGAAAATATCGTTTTTTTTCATTTCACACTTGAAAAACGCTATTACAGCGATACGGTTCTCATTATCTGACCAATCCATGATGTAAGCTGAAACAATTTTAAAATCCCATTACAAACCCATTCGACATTAACGGGGTATGTTCAGTTCTACTATTGAAATGGGTGTGTTCAATGTTGTAACAGTATTTATGTCCCTACTAAGTACACAAAGGGCCCTTTCGATCCCATTACAAACCCATTCGACATTAACGGGGTATGTTCAGTTCTACTATTGAAATGGGTGTGTTCAATGTTGTAACAGTATTTATGTCCCTACTAAGTAAACAAAGGTCCCTTTCGATTTGAGGTCCTGCAGCTGTAGAATCCACGAATTAAAGCCCCCAGAACCTACTGCTCCGACCAAATTTCGCACAGACCACAACGAGTGGCCAACATACATTGTACATGGTGCGTTGTAAAGAACCATTTATTAACTGTGGTGAAACTCCACTACTTAGGCCCATATTTTCTTACAGCCTCCATACAAAGGTCCTTCCCGCTTTCAGAACCTACAGCACGAATAGCCATATATTACCCCCGATTTCGACCAAATTTCTCACAAAGCATAACAGGTGGCCAATTTATACCTTTAGTGAAATAGGACAATATTGGTTAATTTTTTCGAATAGCTTCCACACAAAGGCCCCACCAGATTTCATGTCGCATTGCTCAAGAGGCCACAATTTACACCCGACCGCTCCCAAATTATGCATGGTGCGTAATGAGCGGCCTTTTATAAACTGTGGTGAAACTATACTACATACGTGCATAATTTCGTATAGTTCATATAGGTCATTTACGCCCATATAGGCCCTTTTCATTTCAGATCTTACAACAGTCAAAGCCAAATATTACATCCGATACCGAACAAATTTCGCACAGATCATATCGAGTGGACAACATACATCTCTAGTGAAATAGGATCATATCAGTCCATATTTTCGAATAGCTTTTGAAAAACGTCTCCCCGATTTAAGGTCCTGAACATGTAGAAGCCACAAATTATACCCGATCACGCTCAAATTTTGTATGGGGCGTTATGAGCGACAAAAAATTAAAATTAACTCTAACATATTAAGTCCGACCTTGTGCAAGCTCCAGACTGATGACTAATTCTAGTAGTAAGTCGGTCACGCCCGATATACTACATTTCTTACTGGTTTCATCTCTACACAACATATTTGTTTAAGGACGTCTAATGATAAATATGGACTGTATGTTGGGACAGTTAATTACTTAAAAACGGCATAATTACAGGTCAAAACTTAAATTAAAGCAAATTTTGTTACGAACTAAAATGTTCATAGATTTAGTCTCAAATTTTGTTTGACTTGGGGTTGGGAAAACGAGCGAAAGAGTCAAATCCAATTTTTTCTGACCAATTTTTTTCTGGCTAGTGATGGCAGATTTTACGCATTTATTTGTTTTACTTGCAATATTTATAAGGTTTAATTTAGTTCAGACACGCTTAATGAGACGTATTAAATAAGACCTTTGTTCTGTGTAAAAGTTCCACTGCTTAATACCACAAATTGCGAATGACTGAAGTTTATATGAGACTCGACCATGACTCTGTGCAATTATTCACTGTCTTTATAAACTGCCTTTGGATAATCTTTAAACGGCCTGTTTCATAAACGGATTAAATTTCTACCTTCCGAATTGAACCCAAACAAAATGATATTTTAAAGTCTTGCACAGAAGTTACTCATCGCACTTCAAATGTCTACTGCACACCAAAACTGCCCACAAGAACCTTTAATGGCTGCGGGGTTTTAAGGACGAATTAAATTACATCCCCCCTTATCTCTGGAGTTTGACGTCAATCACCTTTTCTCTCTCGAGGCCGGCCCTTGTGTCGTTTAGCGCCATCGTCAACGTGTGATATACACATTCTACGAAATGACACAATCTTAAATGGCGTTGATTGAATATTCTAAGCAAATGCTAAATTAAAATCTCACGAAAAACCCATAGGTCCAATAATCCACGGAAAAAAGTACATTAAAAGCAATTAACGCCAACTGCTAAAAGTGAGGGGTAATCAGCACACACAGCTGCACGCATCCTCGAAATCCTTGTGCACGAACCCTGGCACACAATCGGAGGCACGCGGACAAGCGCTAGCACGCTGCTAGCTAGATAGCAGAAACCCAAGCTGACGGTGCTAGAGTGTCGGAACGTAGACATAAACTATGGCTGGCGTAAACACGCAACTAACTTAACAACACACAAATTGTTTATCTATGAGGTGCTTTGCACTTGTTCAACTTAACGATTTACTACGACTGCTGCTAAATCCTGTTCATAGTCCTGTGCATAGTCCTGTCCTCGACTCCAGTTTTTCTCGTGTCTCCACAAAGCAACAGCAAAAAGTGATAACAAGCAACGAACAGTTGCAGGAAATAAAAGAGCAGTGCGTATTTTATGGCACTTAAAAAATATTCATGCTGTGAATAATTAATGATTGATTTCCAACCACGTGATGGCCATTGAAATGTGACAGATTGACTGTAAATATTTTTTTTGCAATTCTCGTGAGGAAAGGAAGAGCTAAGAACATGTGGAATTTCCTAGGAAACAAATAATACTAGGCCTTTGATGGTCAGCCGAGTTAGCGGCCAGTGCCGAATTTCTAATGAGGCAACGTAAAAGTTGTTGAATATTTATTTAACAAAGGTTGGATGCGAAAAACCCTTCTGAGTGGAAGCTAATTGTGTCAAGTTTGTACATATATGGGCAGTCGTGGTATGGTGTTTAACTTACACGACTATTTTGCACACAGAGAACAGATTGGTTGTCTCAAGCGAATTTTTATCTAACCCAAATTTTGATGATTTCACGTTCTATTCATGTATTACTCCGCTACAACCGAATGTAGATTAGGTAAACGACAATTTTCTGAATAGGAATCTGACACTATCGGTTAAAGAGACAAAACATCGGTAATATTAACTAATTAAGAAGATTATTGGAATTGGTTGTTGTTATACAGGGTGGGCCAAATGTTAGCATGGGGTTAAAAACTTTAATAACTTTTTCGTTTATTAATTTTTTATCTATTTCTCAGATTATATAATACAAAAATCTAAATTTTTTTTACACTAAGTATGAAAAATAAAGTCACTTAAATTACCACCGGTTTCAGCTTCGCAATGATGGGCTTGCCTTAGAAAATGTTTTATCATAAACCGATACCGCTCTGCATTTACCTTTACAGCACTTCCATCTTCATTCTCGAAGAATGAAGATATTTGCAGATGTGATTCCACAGCATACTGCACACCTAATGGGGTGCCATTGGCGTTAAACCATGGCTCTTGGATTTTCAGAACCCCAAAACTAAGAATTATTTTTATTAACAAAGCCATTAAAATGAAATTGATCTTAATCATTTTGCGTTAAAATAATTGATCGCGTATTTAAATAAAAAAATTCTATTATTCTGGTTCTTTGTTTAGTTGTGATTCTCTCCATTATTTATTCTCCAAGTGTGTGTGTGTGTTTATGTAATCTGAAAAAAAAACTAAAAAATATATAAACGAAATAGTTATTGTATTTTTAAACTACATGGTAACTTTTGGCCCACCCTGTATATTGTCGGTTATAAGAACTCCTTTAATTCGGCTGTTATTTTCACAAACATTTGTTAACTGGACCAACTGATGGTAAAATTTTATGAATTATGTGACAGAAATAAAAAGTAACTTTCTTTGTTTAATTTGTATGTTTAATTTTATTATTTGAATTATGAACACTTCTTTTCAAAACTTGGTTTTTACCCTCAAAGCTTATTTAGCTTGTTTGAACAAATTGGTATAATGGGCGTAAAACTCAATTTCGAAGATCAAGATGATTCTGAGATATCACTTAAATACTTAGTAGGGACATAAATACTGTTACACGCGTTTTATGCTGTAAAATAAAAAGTACCAAATATTTTTTAATATATTTATTGATGTATATTGTATCCAAAAAGAATCTACTTTTTCGAAATGTCCGCCTTTTGCCTTTACACACGCCTTAATCGTTTATAGGTGCGCGTACCTCGTCCTTTGGAAAATTAGCCCCAGCTCGAACCAAAGCAGTCTTAAGAGATCCAATGTTGGGGTATTTATTGTGAAAAACCTTGTCCTCTAAAACCGTCTACAATTTGTAATCTAATGGGTTCAAAACTGGACTGCTGAGGGCCATTCTTCAGAGGTAATGAACGCTGGCAAATTGTTTCGAAGCCAGGCCTGGGACGTTTAAGCCTTATGGGCCGGCGCAGAATCCTGCTGGGAAGTCCATGGCTGGTGTTGGAACAGGGAATTGTTAAGAGGCTTCACAACAGCTTCCAAAGCGGTTTCTTGGTAAAATATGGCCGATGTTTTGACTCCTTGTTCGCAGAAATGCAGGTCAGGAACACCATCGTAGAGACACCCCACCAAACCATGACTGAAGCTGGGTGATGACCCTTTTCCACCCTTGGGATCAGTTCAGATACTCTATCATTTTGTTGTATGCTCTATCATTTTGTTTGTTAAATTTTTGCTGAACAGTAAACATTTTTTCATCGGTGAACAAAATTTTTTTGTGCAAGTTATTAGCGTGTTTCACCAAAAGACGTTTGCATTTTTCAATCCTATTTTTTTAAAGCTGCAGTCAATAAATGTTCGTCGTTTGAAAGCCCCAAGTCCCAAGTCTTTTTTAATGATTCGACTCATGGACTTTTGCGTGATATACATCTCACGGCCGGCTTTGAACTCTTGATTTAACGGCTTTGATGACATGCGGTGTTCGAACAGAGCGTGGGCGGCCCGACCGGTGGCGGTCTTTCACATCTCCAGTCTCCTTAAAAAGTTTTATGTATCGGAAGACGAACATGTGGCAAATCCCTAGTGGCCGGATTTGCAGCGCTTTGAAAAGCGCTATTACAGCAATACGGTTTTCATTCTCTGACTACTCCATGATGAAAGTTGGAACAATTTTAAAAGCCGATTACAGACTAACGCTATTGAGGTAAGCTTTCAAAACCCATATGACATTAACAGGTTATGTTTAGTTCTACTATTGAAATAGATGTGTTCAATGTGGTAACAGTATTTATGTCCCTACTAAGTACATAAGTAAGTTGGAGTGTTAAACCTTTATATTTCCATCAACTTAAAGGGAAATGGGCCACAAAAAATCTCCAATGAATGTTTGAAGTATTGGCTACAGATACACTGTGGTTAATCAGGATAGAAACACAATATATTTGAGATAAAAGCCTCTCTATGCAGGGATCTGCTGGAGATTGTAGACACATTTAATAATTGTCTCCCGTTATACAAAACAACAAAATTGTATTTGTACTTTTTTTCTCTTTTTGAAATAAATTGAGAATGTTGGCTGTATCACGTGGTTCATCAGAATAGAACCACATTCAATATTTAAACTTAAAACGGTTTGCGGTTGTGATACATCTTTTCAGAAACAAAATATTGTTAACATTAAAGCTCGTGGTTTTACATATCAAAACAAAATGGGTAGAAAATATTTTTAAGTTTATCGGCAATGGTCGAAATTAACATCTACCATTCTGAAATATAATTTTATCGCAAATTCGCTAGAATAATCGAACGAAGTCACAATGTTTTAAGGAATTATATCAAAAATTGTAATACTACAATAAAAATTATAAAGTAGATACTTAACTGCTGTAACTCCGCAAGATATGCGAAAAATTCTTTGATTTGCCTCAAATTCGGCACAATGTACATAAAAAATTAAGCATTTAGCTGGAGTCATTGCAAGTAACAGTTAGACGAGCTATTTTGAGCAGTGAACATCTAAAGATCCGAAAACTGAAAAAAAACCTCCACTAAACAAAGCTCGCAAACAACAATGCCTTCAATTTGACAAACAACACATGACGTGGGATGTCCAAAAGCACGACTTGCGAAAAGTGATTTTTTCTGATGAAAAGAAGTTCAAGTGAGATGGCCCCGATGGGTACAACTTTTCTTTCCACGATGTACTCGTACGTAAGAAGGAAACATTTTTGAGCCGACATCACAGCAGAGAGGTCGACGTTATAGTGTTTCATATTACGGAATTATTGACCTTGTCGTACAATGT
Source organism: Hydrotaea diabolus (assembly GCA_963513945.1). Taxonomy (NCBI): domain Eukaryota; kingdom Metazoa; phylum Arthropoda; class Insecta; order Diptera; family Muscidae; genus Hydrotaea; species Hydrotaea diabolus. Next base: position 133,369,386 of record OY740717.1, on the reverse strand, counting down.
ACCCGTATGACCAGAAATCATAAAGATTTCTAACATTTTTGGACCTCTAGAGTGGATTTATCAGCATGATAACGCACCTGGATATTCAGACGAGATAACGAAAATAGGTTTTTTAGAGCTAACTTGTGGCAAATTTCATCAAAACAGAATGTAATAGGTGGGTTCTAAAGCTAGAAATATAAAATCGGATAAACGAACGTGTGGAATCTATATCTAAATCCGAAAGGATTTTTTTCCTTTTGTGCTAGGATCAAAGAACTTACTTGTGCCAAATTTTATCTAGATTGTATGCAATATGTGGGTACGAGTATTAACTAAAAACATAAAAAATACTCGTGATTAATTTCATCTAGATTTGATGAAAAAAATGCATCTTGAGCTAAAACAATAAATCGGATTAACATATGTGTGGGAGCTACATCGAAATCTGAACTAATTCACTTCCTAAAACGTTCTACCTTGTTCAAAAAAGTAACGTGTGCCAGATTTCATAAAGTTTGGATGGTATATGTGGCTTCCAGATCTAACGATATTAAATTGGTCGAACATATGTGACAGCGCATAGAGAAAGGGACCTAAGGGTAAAAAAATCAATTTTCACTTCTTTTTTTTGATGTGGACAACATCTGAGCATCGAATGAGACCGATCCCATGCCCCAAAAGTGTTCCCTCCCAGAGATATGCGTGTTTTATGAAAGTGATGGTACACCAAAGATACACGTATTAAATCTTTAAAATGGCTCTCCTGAACAAAACTGGTTTTTACCCTAAGGTCCCTTTATATCCCTTTCGTCACATATTATGTGTATGTGAGCTATATCTTAATCTGAAGCGATTTTATGGATTGAATTTAATATGTAGCTTCCAAAGCTGAAGACATAAAATCGCTATCTGATCCGATTCTCTTCAATTTTAGAAACGTACTTGTTTGGTAAAACAAAACTTACGTGGATGATATAAGTTGCTTCTAGTGCTAAAGACATAAAATCGGATGAACATATATGCTTGAAAGATTTATCTGAACTGACCTTCTTTAATGTCAATAGCTTTCGTCCTTAATCCAAAAAAACTAACGAACTTTTTGTAGTTCGGACCGACTTTTAACTTATTTTACTCGGTTGAAGATTGTTTAAAGCTATTTTTTTAACTCAAAATGTTTCTAAATAATTGATTTTTAATTTTTTTTTTTTAAATTTTTGTTTTATTTTTAATCTACCGTAAGATAAGAAGCAAATTTGTTCAGAATAGATTATGGTGCAGATAGGAATTTACTTCAATAAGTAAAATCACAATAATATAAAATACGTAAGGCTTACGAGTAAATATCTTCAGCTCATCTTCATATTTTTAATAGTTTTATCTAACTTATATTCAGTAAATAAAAAAAGTTTTATATATTTCGTAACAATTTGCCTGTCAAATAAGAGATGAGTATTGTTTAAATCGAGTTAAATCGCATAAACTAGGTGGCCATTAGACCGGACTATTTCTCGAGATAACACGTTCACCGAATATGCCTTTCAGTAAATCGATAGTAACGCATGCTGTGTGGCAAGTGACACCGTCTTGTTGAAACTACATATCGTTCAGGTCCATATCCTCAATTTCTGGCCAAAAGAAATTTGTTATCATCATTCACTGTAACTGATTGGCCGACCTTAATTTCGAAGAAGTACGGCTCGATGACGCCTCCAAGCTGTCACTCTTTGCAAATGCATCGGCTTTTGAACAATCACTAGTAGATTCCAATTGCCTTAATGCGGAAATTCTGCTTGTTATCGAATTCACTGCGGACCCATTTGGTCGATTATGCTGACCAAAAAAAAAGAAGTACAACAAATGCATTTTAATTTAAACGCATTTTTTTCGTAAAAGGCTTCGAAAATCTTAGCACGATGCTCAACTGTGTACCTTTCCATGGTTAAATTTGTCTAACACTGAAACAAAAAAAAATGTCAAATTAAGTTGGGCAAAAACTTGACGTTAATCTGTAACTCACAATTAACATCGTGTATTATAGTTGGACACCCTTTGATTTATGTTGTAGTATTTTCAATCTCACGTTTTTAAAGTTTCTAAAATTTAATCCTGTTCAGATAACGTATTTTATCCACTGATCGTATTTAGAGTCCTACTTATTAAAGTTAAGTCCCACAACTTCTCGTTAAGAAACAAATGGGAAAATTCTATCAATTCGGTAAGCTGTGCACCATAGAATTGTAATACTCACTTTCCGGGGACTACTGTTTAGTGCCGGCTCAGAATAGCTAACGCATTTTATAGAGAAGCTTTTGTGCTCGTAAAGTCGGTGGAAAACCGGGCGCTGAAAAATTGTTCTGGCATGATAGTCGTACACACTAACCAACACACCATATAGGCCCACATTTCATGTCGCACAGTGTTACTAACCGAAGTTTAAAACACACCACCGGTTTACTAATTAGAAAATCACTCTGCTATTTAATTGATCACAGTTGCTGTGCAATTCATTCGCTTGTACAAAACTCCCCAGATGTTAATTATCCTTTCTCTTCTTTACGTTTCTGACCCATATACTCGTTAAGTGGCAATATTAGCATTTCCATTATGGAACTTTGATTAAAGGAACGGCAGATACGAACACACGTACCCCACTCCAGCGACACATTGTTCTCGATGTTTGTCGGTACGGCCGCCGTAGTTGACGTTGCTGTTGCCATTGTGCGATTGTCAGTAAAAGGCCTGGACTGTACGAGTAAGTGAAAATGGCAAAACAATGAATTAAAGGTTTAACACCAACTACAACGTTGTAGCCGATTTAAAAGCTACAACTTTTTGCATACGAAACTTCTGGCCGTATTGGCCCCCAGCTCACGGCGAGGCGTAGTAATATCCCATGTTCGTCCTCCTTCCTGTCCAGTTCTTTGGCCTTTTTAGTTTCGACAAAGAAGTTTCCTTCGAACATAATTCATAATGTACGTTTAAAATACCGGCAAAGTTTCAAAGTGTGAGGGGAAATATAAAAAGATGCATACATAAATTAAAAACTAAAGTCATTTATGCGAAAAGAGCGAACAAAGAAGAAGAAACGAAAAGTCGCTGTGTTATAAGTTCATTTACATAACCCCGGGGCAATGACCATCAACCGCACGGGATGTGTGCGCATTTAACAAGCCGATATTTACTGAGGCATACACGTGTCTAAAGGAGCTTCTTTATATCACCCATTCCACCCACAGTCGGGTGTTTTCTGTTTATGAACACCTGTTAAACACATGCAAATATATTCCGAATATCCTGTTTAAACTACAAGTAAACACGTCTTTGATTTCCAGGCTAGTTATAATCTTATATGCCCTCCACCTTGTATTAACGTAGTCCATTTTTTTGTCCTATGGGTCCATGAGTCCGACCTTAATGCCAGCCGTAGTAAAACCGGTAATTACACAGTAGGACCCTTTTTTGAGCAGACGGGCCTTACTTGGGCCAGCTCGGCCTATGAGCCTATTTGGATTTGTTTACGATATGGCCGATACGGTCATATTGACTTTATATCGCCCGAACATAGTGAATGGTGTTTGCTATTGCAAAATGATAAAGGACTTCTTGTGGCCAGAAATTTAGGATGTGAACGATTAGTGGTTTCAATAGCAGCCAACGATACAATATCTCTTTTGCGTGAGAAATTGAATGGCCGCCATAACCTAAGTCGTGGCGACGTTAATTGGCCGCCACGATCATGTGATTTGACACCTGTTGGACTTCTCTTTTGGGGATATTCCAATACAGGTCGTTTTTGGGCCACAAAAGCCGAGACGTACAGAAACATGGCTCCATATATACGCATCAAAGGATGGAGAGTATATACATTTTGTCATTCTGTTTGCAACACATCAAAAAACTAGTCAGACACAAGAAAGAATATACTTAAATTTTGTAAATCGTCGTAAAATGTAAGATGGTCTACACATGTCCGGCTTCTATATATATTTCTGGTCTAATAATGAAAATACGAATAATTATCATCAAAAATGATTTTACTGTTTTTCAAAGTATTTTCTCCAGCATGATTTATACACATTTGCATGCTCTCAAACTAATTGTCGAAGCACTTTTTCCACTCCGATTGAGACACCTCCAAAACATTGTGTTTAAACGCTTCAATAGCATCTTGTGGCGACGAAAATCGTTGACCTCGCATATTTTTCTTGATGTGCTGGAATAAAAAGAAGTCATTGCTTGCCAAGTCAGTGCTGTACGGCGGATGACCCATCAACTCGACATTTTGGCTGGTCAAAAGGCGCTAGTTTGATTCGATGTGTGAGAGCTCGTTTTTTCATGGTGCACAATGATTCGTTTTCTCTTGTTCGTTTTTCAAATTTCTCCAAAGACTTCAGGCAAAACAAACTGTGGTGTACCACTCAGAATTGACCGTCCTACGTTGCTAAAGCGGACCAGTTTTGCCGAAGAAACAGGCGACCATTTGCTTCGAAGTGTTTCTTCCACGAACAACTTTCGTTGGTTTTGGCTCGTCTTCGAAGATCCACACGCTCGATTGCTGTTTTGTTTCGAGCTCATGCGCTTAGATCCATGAGTCGTCACCTATGACGATCTTATAAACGCACCAATCAACACGAGCCTTTTTTTAACGATTGTCAATTGTGCGGGATCCAACGAGAACAACCCTTTTCTACGGTCAGGTGCTCATGCAATATCGAATGTATGCTGGGGGAAGAAATGCCCAAGGATGCTTCTATCTCACGTTATGTCACATGACGATCTAGCATTATCAGTTCACGCACGGAATCAATGTTCTCTGGCACAACGGCCGTTTTTGGACGACCTTCGTCTTAAGGTGATCGTCGGCCACGATTGAATTCATTTAACCAGTTTTTCACAGTTCTATAGGATGGCGCTTCATCGCTATACAAAGATTCAAGTTCATCGATGCACTCTTGTCGTGATAATCCACGTCGAAAGTTATGAAAAATGATTGCACGAAAATGTTTACGAGTTAATCCCATTTTTGCCAAATTGATTTTTTCAAGTCACCGTAAGCAACACAAATGATGGTCGTACGTCAAAACTTTCTGAGTACGTTTATGCTAACAAATGTCATACCTTCCAATTGAATTCTGATGGCACTAGGCAACACTTAGTGTTGCATAGTTCAGAAATATATATAAAGGGTGTCCCAAGAAGAACGCAATTTTTAAATCTGGCAACATTCGAAGTGTCATTGTTTGACATTTGAACAATTGTTATTGTTTGTTAGTAGAAGGTACGAGGTTAGTAAAAATGAAGCGCTACACGAAAGGGAGTTCGTTAATTGGGTATTGGAGAGACAACATGAAAATGCTGATTTTGCCGATAAAATCATCTTCAGTGACGAGGCCCATTTTCATCTTGATGGCTTCGTCAATAGGCAGAATTGTCGCATTTGGGGTGCGGAAAATCCTCGAGTGATTCACGAGAAGCAAATGCATCCTCAACGTGTCACTGTGTGGTGTGGTTTTTGGGCTGGAGGAATCATTGGACAAATGAGGCAGGTCAAGCGCAAACAGTCAATGGTGTTTGGTATCGTGAAATGATAAATAGTTTTTTCTTGCCTAGAATTGAAGAAATGAATGTGGAGGGCATGTGGTTCCAACAAGACGGCGCCACATGTCATACAGCCAGAGAAACAATTCAATTGCTGCATCAGTCAGTTAAAAATTGCGCTCTTCTTCGAACCCAGTGTATAATACATAGGGTTCGAAAACATATCGTAGGGCAGACTCAGAAAAAAAACTACTAAATCAGGTCAAAATCATGCTCTGGATGTACGCGAATGGACAATCCTTAATTGATTTTCAGTTTAGCGGAACCACTTTATATGCATTTTTTCCGGCCTTACTACAGCAATAATTTACTCTATCTGTTCGCACGTTCGCAGTATATCTTTGCCGTTTTTTACTACAAGCATATTTATCAAAGTCCTTAAGAGAAAATTATGTGTATAAAACCGACCTCGTTAAAATATTCCTTATTCGATGTCGTGGCTGGCTGGCAAGTAGATTTTCATTAAGTGATACCGAAGAATAGAGGAAAACCAACCCAACCAACACCTTTTCAAAACATTTATAAGTATTTTGAGTGGATACAAAACAAACAAAGAAAGCGAGAGAAACACAACGTTAGAGATGAAAAATTAACAGCAACACTTTCGAGTACCTCCCCAGGATGCAACACAACTGTTTTCCTTGCCATTCAATGGCTGTGAAGTGTCCCGTCACACAGAGTCCTTCTGGACGATGAAGTGTGTTGGTATATCAATGTTTTTTCAAGCTGCTTCCTTTTGTGTGCTCTTTGTCTTGCCCATGCTCTTGATAGTGCAAAATCTGTTGATAATGTAGGATGTTACCTTTTCCTCTTTTGGTCTGCATACAACCAGAAGAATTTAATTGAATTCGGTTTTAGAAATGAATGCGGAGGATGGTGCTCTGTATTAGGTGCAATAAATCAGCATCTGGAACGTTTTGGTGAAAAATATCTAACATGGTTCGGTCGATCTAATTAAAGTGTGATTCGTAATCAGGTGAATTTAGTTTGTCTCCTTGTACTGCACTTTGCAATGGCATCATTTGTTTATGAAACTCTTGACGTGAAATATTCGAACAAAATAATTTGCCCACTGAAAAGTAAGATTTTTGGAAGTTTTCAATTACTCAGCATTAATTTTAAGAATGGCTCGACGTAGAATCATACAGGAATTCAGGATACAAACATGGTAAGGCCACTAAACATTTTTTAGTTATATGGTTACTATATGATTAGAACAACAATAAGATATGGTTACTATATGATTAGGGCAACAGTTATATATGGTTACTATATGATTAAGGCAACAATAAAAAAAGCATGTTCGTCACAATCATAGTATATTTTTTTTGAATTTAATTTCATTTTGACAACAGTATGATTGCGACAGTATTGATATTGTTGAAATGTAACAATAGTATTATTGTCCAATTTAGAATTGAAAATATGGTTGTAGCAACCGTATATATGCTATTTTTGTTTAATATCTATGTTAACAATAATACAATTACGGCAATCATACCATATGGTTGTGACTATGAACTAAGCATAACAGGTTTTATAGACCAACGTGCATAGATGTATAAGTTTGAGTGTGTTTTTTTTGAAGCACCGAAAGTTATAAAAAAACAACAACGAATAAAAGAAAATGCGAAACTGCAGTCATCCCTGCTTGCCACTAAAAGAACAGGGTGCCGCAAAACTACTGTTGTGGTTTGAATATATAATAATGTTTTTTATATATTGGTTAATTATTATTATTATTTTTTGTTGTGTAGTAAATTAATGGGAATATTTTTGGCTTAAGTATGAAAAATTTTATCCCGCAAGTGGTGGTCATTTTCGGCTGCGAACATTTGTGCTCTTTCTGCGATAGCCCCAGGTGTGCCGAACGTCTTCTTGTTGATAATTCTGGAATGTCCTGCACACTATCCACAACACGTTGTATATTTTCGTCCGGGTGGACCGGACGTGGTCTTCCGCTACATAGAAGGTGTCTTACTGTACCATGTTGTCGAAAATTTCTTGGTTATTTTTTTTATTTATCGGTTTATTGTTGGTTCTGAAGGTCCAGTACGCACATTAAAAAAGCGACGATAAACAATTAACTCTTGATTTTAAAAAAATTCAACAATTGCTGATCGCTGTTCTGTTGTGTAGTTCCATTTCAAATTCTACAAGTTTGCTTCACAAAGTTCTGAAATAAAAAATATAAATAAATTTAAAAAGTTGTAAAACATTTAAACCACAACTGTAGTTTTGCGCCACCTTGTATTTTCGACTTCCTTTAGAATAGCCTTTTAATTTCTTTGAATGAAATGTTCAACAGAAACATGGTCTCAAGTCTGATTATGGGAGCTGTACCTTAATCTAAACCGATTTGCTTCGATGTTAATAACGTTTTCTCTTGGCACATAAAGCCTACTCGCTTAATGTTGCCTTCCAAAACCTGACTCGTGGCTGACTTGACAGCATAGACTTTTGACTTTGCGTAGCCCCAAAGAAAAAAGTCTAAAGGTGTGATACCACACGATCTAGACGGCCAACTCAGCGGTTTAAAATGTGAAATTAGCTGCTCTTCGAAATGACCTCTCAATAGATCCATTATTTGAGCAGCTGCAAGTGGCACCGTCCTGTTTAAATCAAATGTCGTCAAGAACCAATTTAAGGTAGCAAAATGGGCGATATCATGATTAGAAAAAATATCGACCGATGATTCCACCAGTCCATAAACCTCTTAAACCTCTACTGGTTGCTCTTCAGGCCAAATGCGGCAATTTTGTTTATTGAAGTTGCTGTTGAGCCAGAAATGGGCCTCATCACTGAACAAAATTTTGGTCGAAAACAGCGGATCTTTTCATTCTTATTTCCATAATACATTTGCACATTTTAGAGACGTTTTTGCGGTGTAAGTTTTTACATGATGAAATGTCAAACAAAACTAAAAAGAAAAGAAATAATGTTTAACACAACTCACGCGTAATCTGTAAAAAAGAAAAAATACCTCTAGATTGATCACCCGTTATAAGTTTCGGCTTAGCTGAGGCTCCGACGCTTAGGCGGAAGAGATTCGCATAGAATTAGTTTTAGTTGTATTTAGGGATGGACTCATGGCCTGAAAGGGCCCTAAAAACGTACCATTTTGCGCTTTAGTAGAGTACGGACAGAACACAATGAATTTATTTGCCCTGTTATTTGTTTGCTAATATACTAGTTTTTGTTCGACCCAATTCAATACTATCATAAGATATTAGTGTTTATATACTTACTATAGAAGTATAGTGCTTCAAGACTGAAAAAATATGTATTTTTGTTATTGCCTTGGAAAGCAGCCACACAAAAACCCATCAGATCTTATGAGCAACAAACCCAAAAGGAAATGCAATGACCTACACTTTAACTATGCTTTTTACTATATTCTACAGAACAAATTTTATTCAGCAAACATTCCACGATAAATGCGGATGTTCGTAGTATATTGTAGAAATTTAATTTCCATAGCGAGAACTTGTCCTTAAGCTATCGTCGTCATACCGCACACAGTCACAAATGCAGCTCTGACAAAGTCGAACAAAGCTCTTCGAGATGCAACCGACGATAAATGATAAGCTTATTTTTTAAAATATATTTACAATTCCAACAATTTTCAAGCATTCAACAAATGACACGAGGACAATGCCCCATTGCTCTTGGTATGCACCAGGCATTGACATTTACAACTCACCACTTCACTTGGTAGCCACTAACCATGCAAAAACGCCGGCAAAGGAAGCGGATGGTGGAGGAGAGCCGATTCAGAGGCAGCAGAATCAGAAACTGCCATCACTTCTGGTACTGCTGGTTCGGCTACATTTTACTGTCACTGACATTAATGCTGTTTAAACAATTGCCAAAGTGTTTTAAGCTACTTCTACTAACGTTATCAATAGACAACCAAACATTGACCCCCTTCTCCCTCCCTTATTCTATATAAACCATTACCAAGCGATGGCTGCCACCACCATACGATACCATCAACGACGGCAGTCAGCACTACCAATCATTGCAGCAAGTAGTTGAGGCGACATCATCCTGGAACTGACATACAGATGCTTTTCTTCTCTCTCTATCGTGTTTTTTTTTGTGTCTTCCCTAGATTCGTTTCGCATCAGCGCACATGCGAAGCTTGCGGGGGAGGGATGGTGTAATGAAGTGGATGGCACATAGTAAATGAATTAAGTATTCAATCAAGTGTTACTCTAGAAATCCCATTGATAACATTTCACATTACTGTGATTTTGTGGAAATGAAGACAAAAAATGGTTTTATTTAATATACCAGGACCAAGAAACTAATGCTATGGGGTCAATTTAAATATACAGCTACGAAGGAGTATTTTTTCAACCCTCGATGAAGTGGGTACAAGCTTTTAATGAAAGTTGAAAGTTCTCAATAAAAATAAAATGGAATCAATTCTATAGTAGTTGGCTTAAGCGAAGAGTTTGAATAGGCTAAGCGTTTTTCACTTAAATGCTATTATTTTCATTTTTAAGCAGATTATTAAAAGTGTTGCATTGTTTAAGGCTGTCCAATTTTAAATTTTAATTCCTACTAGCAAGAAATTCTAAAATTTTGTTTCCAATTAGTAGCATATGGGCATTTCCAGCGGAAGGTCCACTGCGAAGAAAAAAACAAAAGTGCTTGAGAAAAAATCTGTTTTAATATTTTAATAAAAATACTGTTCAATAAATAATTAATGTCGTACTGCTTTTTAATGAACGGAATACTCATCTTTGCTTTTGCCACTAGAAAATCGGCTTCAACTTGAAATTATGCTTAACCCTTATCCGGCATTTAAAAATAATACTGCATTTGTGGGTCAAATTTGTCCAATATGTGTTTAGTATTATAGATGTGTATTATAAATTGTTGCTGCAGTTTGTACATATTAATATAGTTTTAGAATGATTTCTACATGTACAATTTTCACATCTTGAGCATTTGTTCAAATAAAGGGTAATCCATTTTTTCTGAAAAAAAAAAATATAAAAATTCAAATCAAGTGTGGAATCTTTATTGGTAATTTGAAAGAATATTTTGTGGCATTTATTTTTTTTGGAAATAATTACCTTTAAATGTCGGCAACTGTATTATGGAAATGAGCGTTCAGTGAGAAACGGGATCCGCTGTTTTCGAGCATAATTTTGTTCAGTCAATAAACAAAGCAAAGTCAATAAACAAAATTGCCACATTTGGGCTGAAGAGCAACAAGAAGAGGTTCCAGTACCCAGAAAAAAAACCACAGTTTGGTGCGGTTTATAAGCTGATGGAATCATCGGTGCATATTTTTTCAAAAATGATATTGGCCGGAACGTAACCGTGGATGGTGCTCGCTATCGCGCTATGATATCGATCTTTATGCTACCTGAAATTGAAGCCCGAAATCTTAACGACACTTGGTTTCAATAGGACGTTCAGCGGCTCAACAATGTATCTATTGAGATGTAATTTCGAAGAGCAAATAATTTCACGTTTTAGACCGGAGATATGGCCGCCTAGATCGTGTGATGTCACACGTTTAGACTTTTTGTGTGAAGGCTACGTAAAGTCCAAGTCTATGCTGAGAAACCAGCTACGATTCAGGTTTTGGAAGCCAACATTACGCGTGTCATTAAAGCCATACCTGTCGAAATGCTCGAACGAGTCAGCCAAAATTAGACCCTCAGAATAGAAACCCTGAGGCGTAGTTGCGGCCAACATTTGAAGGAAATTATATTCAAAAAACAAAAAAAAAAAAAAATAAAAATTCAAATCAAGAATTTTTATTTTTTTTTTGTTCTGAAAAAATATCTCTAGATGGATCACCCTATACTTTGACAGGGTGAAGCGCGACAATTTGCTTATTTGGGAATGAAATAATGAATTCTGAGCCTCAAAAAAAATTATTTTATAATTTCATTATATTGAACAGTAAGGGAATTTTTAAATTACATGGTTTTAAATAGTGTATCTGGCAAATGTCGACCTTCGCTATCCACACATTGCTGCATAGGTTTTTTGAAGAGTACATGAACTCTAACAAGCATGTCGACTGGTATTCTGCCAATTTCAGCCTCAATATTCTTAATAAGGTCTTCCGAGGTGTTGGGACAGTTGATATAAACCTTCGACTTCAGGTAACCCCAAAGGAAAAAATCGCATGGAGCTAAGTCTGGTAAGCGTGCCCGTCAGTTCACATTAAAGAGATAAGCCGCCCAAGAAACATTTGCCTCAAACAATTCATGGTAAACCTTGCTGCGCGAGCAGTGGCTCCATCGTGTTAGAACCATGTATTCTCTAATTGCATTGCCTCAAGAGCCGGTTGAAACAAATCCTGTATCATAGTCAAGAAACGTTCGCAGTTCACAGTTACGGCCGAGCAGAGCGTTTCGGAGATTGCAGTACTGCTGATCCTACTCTCTCGATGTTTTGTGATGTTGTAATCTTTCTTTCAGGTCCCATTCATACACATGACACATTCCCTGCTGATCGCAATGAAGTTACCCAATTTGCAATTGATTGCCATCCAGGAACACGTCCGCGTGGGGGAACAGCGAATCGTAAACGAAAAGCACGCTGCACTGCAATGATCGAGTGCGCATTTGAAAAAAAAACACTTCAACACAAAATGACCTCTCCCCACATGACCAATGCATGTTGGTAACTGAAAGGCAGAAGAATACAAATCTCCCGTCATCTACGTATTATTAGCCACCCACAGTCTCCACTCTCTTTGACCAACAGTGCCGCCAGCAGTGCAAAACAGCAAATTACCGCACTACATCCTGCACTATTGGAAAGATTTGGGCATATATAGCAACGACCTCTTTTGTGGTGTTTGTTCCTGTTGTGATTTAAAACATCGGATATCAAACTTTAAACAACCGCTTTAGCGGATTCGGTGGGATATTTCGTTGTTTACAAAGAAATATCCAAGCTCTTCCATAAAAAATCGACGTCGCACTTCTTTTTCTCTTTCCATTGGATTATTTAAGAAAATACAAAATAGGCGTTGTACGCTGATATATCTAAAGTGTTATAGAATAAGGTTTGTGGCCATAGATTGGATCTACGTTTATTGGTGTTCTTACGGACAAATTGATCAAGGGTGTCAACTCCGGATTTCGTGAATGTTTTCGAGTTTTTTTCATTTTCGGCGATTACCATATCATTGTATAGTGCAATGTGCTCAGTAAATTAATCCACCTATTGTTTTTTGGCACAATTGCAACGATTGCAGACTTATTTTCCTTATCAAAAAAAAATTGTGAACATTTTAAGCGTTTATTTTTCATGCTAGGTACTTTTGGTGGAAGAAAAGTCTTGTTTTTGCGAACTGTATCAACCATAGTAAACTTTACATTGAGTAGATCTGCTCTGAGCTCATAGGACAAAAGTACAAAAATTGGACAAAAGTACAAAAATTGTCACATTTAATGTTTCGATCTTTCCATTCGTTCACTAGATCCAACACAACACGACGTCCTTGATCTTTTTCTAGTTTTCCGTTCAGTCCCTTTCCAGTATGTGCTTGCAATGACCATGCATAGTTGTTTTTGTGTAGCAGAGAGCCCAGATATGTATCCATATACTCTTTGAAAGGATATATATCTACGGTCGCACACTCACCGGGGTTATAAATTTTTCTCAGATTGAACAAAAAACATATATTGTTGAGATGACTGCCCCTGGCCGAAGAGTTTCGGGTCAATCCGGTACATAGAACCGGCAGTCGGTCTGTAGCAAACTACGCAGCACCTGTATGGTCGGTGAACGTGAGTACGACGCATTCATCAACAGGGTGTCTTCCTATGTCTTCTGAGGACCATCTACATGAGGAGACGAATGTCCTTACCGTGCGCAGACACAATTTCCTCTTGTCTAAGCTATACCTGCTAGGGTGTTTTCGCAGCAGTCATCCTAACCACCATCTCTTGAACAGGATGCCTCCGCCCAGGCAGATCAGGTACGATCTTCCTGATCTAGAGAGAGAGAGGTCCAGCGGTATAAGAGAGAACCTTTAGATCATCGAAACTACCAGGCAGGTCTGAAAAACATTCACGCCGATGATGTCGCAGCTACAGTATCCAGCTACCGTGTGAATGTAGTGCTAGGGGAACATCCCCCGGAGATTTCATCTAAGGAGAAGGTACTACCTGGGCAGACGCGCTTGGTTCTGGAGCAGCTGAGATGTGCTGCACCTTTTCAATTGTCCGGCCAAGCCCACTCAGCTGAGCCCCAGGTCTCTGTAGACGCACCCAGTTCAAATGGCGCGGGTTTCCTCCACCTGGATATCGAAACAGATCCCCCATAGAAGAACAAGACTTCAAAATAAATATATTGTTGTTACAACAACAATTTTTCTCAAATTACTTTCCCATCGATCCCAAAATTCTCAGATTGGAGCTAATTTTTGGGTACGTCTTTCGTTGCGGTAAAAAAATAATTTTTTTTTTTTTTTCTTTTTTTGATGTGGACAACATCTGAGCATCGAATGAGACCGATCCCATGCCCCAAAAGTGTTCCGTCCCAGAGATATGCGCGTTTTATGAAAGTGAAGTCGACGATTCTAAGCGCAAACAGAAAGGGACCTAATCTTTAAAATGGCTCTCCTGAACAAAACTTTTCATCAACTTTTAACTTTTTTTTTGATGTGGACAACATCTGAGCACCGAATAAGACCGATCCCATGCCTCAAAAGTGTTCCCTCCCAGCGATATGCGCATTTTATGAAAGTGAAGTCGACGATTATAAGCGCAAATAGAAAGGGACCTAATCTTTAAAATGGCTCTCCTGAACAAAACTGGTTTTTAACCTTAGGTCCCTTTCTATTCTGCGGCTCACATATACATTTCTGGTTCAAATACGTAATACCATATTTGCAAAAACTGGGTGGCTGATGAAAGCCGCTACCAAAAAAAAACAAAGTAATAACTTTTTTTCTATTTAATGAATTTTGTTAATTTTGTTTTTATTTTGCATATTGATTTTTAGATTTAACAAAAATGGATAACTGGGGCACTGAAACAAAACTTTGGATTGTCCGCCTCTACCACGCACTAAAGTCCATAGTTTCGGTTCAAAGAGAGTATATGCGCAATCCTCCGAGCTGATGGACCATAATGAGACTTGTTAACAATTTTGCCGAGTATGCGACAGTTAACAGAAGACCTTTCATCGAAACCCTTCATTTAGGACGGAGAAAACAATAGCTGCTGTAGCTTTTGCCATACAAAATAATCCAAGAGTTTTGACAAGAAGCTTATGTGCTCAAATTGGTATAAGCAGGCAGTTTTTGCAGAAAATTTTGCACAACGATTTGGACTTATGCCCATATAAAGTTCAAATGGCCAACAAACTGAACGCAGCAGACTTCCCGTTTCGCTTGGAATTTTGCCAGAAGAAGCTTCAAATGGTGAAAGAGGACGAAAAAATGTTGAACTTTCCATTCATGTCTGACGAGGCCCATTTTGATTTAAACGCCAACATAAACAAACAAAATTGTCGAATATGGAGTGCTTCGAACCCACAGATACCCCATGAGATGTATCTGCATCCACTTCGTGTCACAATGTGGTGTGCAGTTTCATCACGCTGCATTTTCGGGCCCTACCTTTTTGAAGAAAACGGTCACACCGTTACGGTTACTGGAGACTTCTTCGAAGAAAACGGTCACACCGTTACGGTTACTGGAGACTTCTTCGAAGAAAACGGTCACACCGTTACGGTTACTGGAGACTTCTTCGAAGAAAACGCTCACACCGTTACGGTTACTGGAGACGTTACTTGAGCATGTTGAGAGAGTTTTTCTATCCAGAATTACGCCGAATGAGAATTTCTTTGCACTCTGTATGGTTTCAGCAAGATGTTGCAACTTCTCACATAGCCCAGCCTATCATGAGAGAATTGCGACGAAGATTTCCCAATAAGCTGTTATTCAGAAACTCCACATTCCGTTAGCCCCCAGTTCGACTGACCTTACTGCACCTGACTTTTTCTAATAGGGTTATTGCAAACAGAAAGTCTACATAACAAAACCAATAAATTTGCATGAATTAAAACCATCCATTCGAGAAACAATTGCGGCTATTTCTGTCCTAACTCTCCGAGCTGTAATGAACAACTTTTCGGTAAGATGCCGCACATGCATCAGCGATCAGAGGGGCACATAAATTCCATTATGTTTAAAACTAATTAAGCTATATTTGATAAAATTGAATGAAATTTAACATGAAAAAGAGAAAAATGAATTCCATACACTGAAAAAATAACCCAGTATGCGTATGCATAACGACGTTTCTATACAACTTATTGATTATAAATATATTGAGCAAAAATTGCCCATAAATGCAGTATTTGGAACATTTTTCATAGACCCCAACTAAAAAGACCTACAAGGAAACTAGCACTCTGTTATAAAATATTTCAAAGATAATTAAAAGTCAAGAAGTTTTAAGAAGAAATTACGAACCGTTCAAAAATATACGCCATTAAAACTGGTTTGGGCAATTTTGGTGTCCCGTTCGTGAACCTGGAAATATCCATATGCAAGTAACTACTTTGGATAAAATATTTTCTAAGTATTCTTGGATTTCTTTAAATTTTACTATTGTTTGGGATCCTACATATGATATTTCGACTTTAATAAAAATTTCACTAGGTAAAGGTTCCTTATTGTAACACCAGATGCTTGATGTTTAATGGAGCGAATAGGGGTGAGTTAATAATAAATAATATAAAGCACTTGTTCAAAACAATGGCATTAGCTTAAAATCTTAAAGTTATTATCCAACAAAATTTAATTTCACTTATTCATCATAAAAACGAATAAAAACAAATTAAAGTCGACAGTAGCCAACTTTACGAGTATAGCTATTGTAACCAATTGCAGTTCTTTCATTATTCTATTTTATTTTCGTTTCACCTCCTAATAGGACTAGAAATTAAGCTAGTTTTTACAAGCTCAGAAAAGTCTCATTGGGCTGAAAATTTACAAATGTATTTAAAATATTGGTTGTCAATGCAATAGAAACTATACTCTTCTTTACCAGTACGATTGCCTTTGCTAGCGTAGTTCAAAAGGCAGCAATCAAACCAAAGAATTATGGCTGCCTTGAGTCTCCAGTTGTGTATCGAATTGATTCGGTTGCATGACCATATCTGTGTGAATAATCTTCAGAAAATATTTCAGTTCAATACACACTTTGCAGAAGCAATTGATGCCAAGAGCAGCCATACAAACGCATGAAGTATGAATGTTAAATAGGGTGCCCTACAAGAAAAACAAATTGTGTCAGTCCTCAAAGCCTTTTTTGGTGAACAATGATTAACAGGATATTTCTGAAGAAACTTGAACAGCTCTAAACGGCTTTGAAATTATTCTTGTAGCTCTGATTTTGTTGGAAATCTGAGTTACGTTAGTCTCTTTTATGATGACAATCTTTTATGCAAGATTTCTTCTTTAACTTCAATTTCAAAAAGTCAAAGTCTGAACCTTTCTTTGTTCCATTTTTATTTTCTCGACAATATCGCAAGTTCTGTACAACGTAAGGCAAAATTTTACGAATATACGGACAATCAGTTCGCTATGCCGTAGTATCATAACCGAATGTTGCACAAGTTTGAAAGGGGCTATTTAAAAACATGCGACAATAATAAAATAATAAAACTTGAGCAGGATCGTATGTAATATGTGGCATAGGATAACTGTACGATCAGTAACTGTCTGATCGTACAATGTTATCTATCGGCATTAGTACAGGGTGGAGAGCAATAATATGCTTTTTTGTACTGTAGGCTGTGGCGGTACTGTTGGTCGAAGAGAGTGGA
Organism: Hydrotaea diabolus; assembly: GCA_963513945.1. NCBI lineage: Eukaryota > Metazoa > Arthropoda > Insecta > Diptera > Muscidae > Hydrotaea > Hydrotaea diabolus. Next base: position 133,351,980 of record OY740717.1, on the reverse strand, counting down.
GAGCATGGCTGACGGGAGATTTGTATTTGTCTGATTTTCAGTTGACATCATGCATTGGACACGTGAGGAGAGGTCATTTTGTGTTGAAGCGTATTTTTGAAATGCGCAGTGCAGCATGCTTTTCGTTTACGATTCGCTGTTCCACCACGCGGGTGTGTTCCAGGGCGGCAATCAATTGTAAATTGGCTAATTTCATTGAGAACAGCCAGGAATGTGCCATGTATACGAAGGGGACCTGAGAGAAGGATTACAACGCCACAAAATATCGACAGAGTTAGAGCTGCAGTACTGCAATCTTCAAAATGCTCTGCTCGGAAGCAATCACTTGCTCTTAGCATTTCCAGACTTTTTTTCAATCGGTTTTTAAGGCAATTCAATTTAAGGATACATGGTTACAACAGGCCACTACACACACAGTAAGGGTTACCATGAACTGTTTTGGGCAAGTGTTTCCTGGATGGCTTATCTCTTTAAGGGGTGATGTGAACTGTGCGACACCAGACTTAGCCCCATGCGATTTTTTCCTTTGAGTTTACCTGAAGTCGAAGGTGTACGAGGGCGACCGCAAAAGTTACTGGCCTAACATAAAAAGAACCGTTTTTTTGGAATTATTATCATTTATTCGTCAACATAATCTCCTCTCAACTTAATACACTTCATCAAACGTTTTTCAAGTTTTTTAATTCCATCCGAAAAATAAGATTTTTCAAGACCTTCAAAATATGCCTCAGTTTCAGCAATAAATTCGCTATTGGACGAAAAATTTTTGCCACCGAGAATTTTTTTTAAATTTGGAAACAAGAAATAATCAGAAGAAGCTAACTCTGGACTATATGGTGGATGCGGAGGTAATTTCACATAGTAATTCGGCCAGTTTTTGTTGAGTTAAAAATGCAGTGTGTGAAGGAGCATTATCTTGATGAAAAAGAACTTTTTTTTCTAAATGCGGGCGTTTTGTCTTGATTTCTTCACTCACCCGATCCAATAATGCACAATAATATTCACTATTTATAGTTTTTCCTTTTTCAAGATAATCAATAACTATTATACCCCTTGCATCCCAAAATACTGTGGCCATTACTTTTCCTGTTGACTTAACAGTTTTTGCCTTCTTGGGACCACTTTTACCAGCTTCTATCCATTGTTTTGACTGTTCTTTGCATTCTGGGATGTAGTGATGGATCCATGTTTCATCAACAGTTATGAATCGGCGCAAGAACTCTATTGGATTACGCTGATAAATCGCTAAAAGCTCCTCGGAATTGGTCCAACGGACGATATTTGGGGCAAAGTCAATAAACGCGGCGCCCTACTTGCGGATAGCTTTTTCATATGGAGTTCATCATGTAAAATACTCCAAACTTGTTTTTCGTGTATTTTAACAATATCAGCAAATTCTCTGAGCTTTATTCGTCATTAAATATTTCGGAAATTTTGACAGATGGCTTATAAAAGATTGCTTTTAAAAAACAAAAAAAAATTGCTAGTAAAACAGAAAATGTTCCAGGCCAGTTAGTTTTGCGGTCGCCCTCGTATATCAACCGTTCCAACACCTTGGAAGACCTAATTAACAATATTCAGGCTGAAATTGGCAGAATACCAGTCGACATGCTTGTAAGGGTTCATGAAAACTTCGTAAACGTATGCAGCAGTGTGTGAGTAGCGAAGGTCGATAAACTATTTAAAATAATGCAATTAAAAATTCCTTTACTGTGCAATATAATTAAAATATAAAATAAATTTTGTTAATGTTCATAATTTTTTTATTTCATTCCCAAAGAAGCAAAATTCCGCGCTCCACCCTATATATCCACACTGAAACAAATGTCTTCCTGGAATTTAAGCTTAAACCAGATCCACCACAACTTGTTTATTTATTTATTCTATACAACTAAGTAAAGGAATTACACTACTGTCCCACCATCTTGCTACGACAGTGACACAAATAAAAATGGTTTAAAATCAGCGATCAATAAGCTGTCATCCTTTCTTTAGAAATTTCCTAAATATCGAAATTATTTTGAAATCATTTTATAAGGACAAGAACTGACTTTAAGGCTCCCTAATGTTTGTAGTTTATATACACATGTACATAGACGAGTATATTCATGAGTATGTACATACTAAAGGATGTTAGGTGCATATTAATCTGCTCGTAAGTAATACCAATAACACGTAATTTCAGAAACGACCTGGATTCATTGTGGTGCATTTTTTCCTGCCATCACAAAGTACAAAGACCCAAATCGAACATTTTGAGAGACAAAGTTAAAAGAGTACGAGCATTACAATGGCCTGCATTAGACACAAAATGAATGAATGCCGAAATATTTGAGCAATACACTATCAATAGCCAATTATTTTAAAAGTATCGTAAAGTAAACATATACAAAGTGATGGATTTGTTCCTGAAGAAATGCCGTAATATGGCAAAAATAATTTTGCTTGGAGGTCCTTTTTCAATGCCAGCCTAATACTGACTATAGATCACATATCTGGTAAGGTGGAAGACTGTAGGTCCTTTCTTTTGGGCTTAATCATGGTTTTAACAGACGTGCAGGGCTAGATTGTTTCAGCTCTTTATGACGATCAATAAGAAACGTATATACTGTAATGACAAATTTATATAAACTCCTATCCTATGGGGGATAGTATATTAATCTTAGAGATACTAATAGAACACAAATAAAACTGCAACATCAAATGCGCGTGTAGAAACGGCAATCCTAAGCGATTCGTATCGTCGGTCTTTTACCAAAAAAATTCGAAACAATTTGCCTCGATTCATTGTGGTGCATTTTATCCTGCCATCACAAACTACAAAGACCCAAATCGAACATTTTGAGAGGCAAAGTTAAAAGAGTACGAGCATAACAATGGCCTGCATTAGACACGAAATGAATGGATCCCTGGCTAAAACGTCATAGGCCTGGCTTCGAAACAGTTTGCCAGCTTTCATTTGCTCTGAAGAATGGCCCTCATGCAGTCCAGATTTGAACCCATTGGTTTACAAATTGTGGACGGTTTTAAAGGACAAGGTTTGTCACAAAAGATACCCCAACATTGTATCTCTTAAGACTGCTTTGGTTTGAGCTGTGGCCAATTTTCCAATGGACGAGGTTCGTGCAGCTATTGACGATTGGGCAGTGCGACTTAAGGCGTGTGTAAAGGCAAAAGGCGGACATTTCGAATAAGTAGATTCTTTTTGGATACAATATACATCAATATATATATTAAAAAGTATTTGGTCCAAAAACATTCAGTATTTTTTGTTTTACAGCATAAAACGTGTGGAACAGTATTTATGACCCTACTAAGTATTAATAAATACATCACTCGTATTATGGGTTATTTTAAATAAAACGAACGAAGTTAATTGTAAATTACGCCAAAAGTTTTAAGAGATGTATCTCAAAAATTTTTATTATGAAAGAACGATCTATGACAATTATGCGTGAATTAAAATATCAGCCAAATGCTTGCCACGGCTGCGGGTTCATACCTCTATCCGATCTATCCAGATTTTAAATGAGTATTCGACATAATGGAGGTTTAATATAGTTAATGTGCAGAATTATACCATCCTTTAGCTCTTCAATTGTTCTTTGCTTATTGACGCACACTTTTTCTTTTAAATATCCCAACGGTGACAAATGACATGGCGGCTAATAAACATTTCCATGACGTGAGATAACACGGCCATTGAATTTCTTGCGCTAAAGAGACATTGTTTCCTGTGTGGCAAGTGACACCATCCTGTTAGAACCACTTTTCGTCCAGGTTCATATTCTTAATTTCTGGTCACAAGAAGTCCAATATGATCTCGCGATAGCGAACACTATTCACGGTAATTGATTGACCGAACATATTTTCACTGAAATACGGCCCGGTGACGGCCGTATTTCAGTATACTCTTTGTGGATGCAGTCACTCTTTGTGGATGCATAGGCTTTTCAACAATCACTCGTGGATTCTTATTCCTAAAATGAGGCTTGTTAATAAATCCACTGTTGATACATTTGGTCAATTATGCTGATCAAAAATATCCCGAATTTTTTAATATCCATATTGATTTGGACGTCCATTTTCGTAAAAGGCTTCAACAATCTTAACGCGCTGATCAATTGTGCTCCTATCGATGGTTGAATTTGTCAAACACCTAAACAGAGAAATGTCAAATGAAAGTGGCGGAAAAACTTAACGTTGAAGCGAGACTCACAACTAACATCGTGTATTATGGCTGGACCACCCTTTATTTCGAATTTAACGTAATGTTTAATAATTTACTTAATATATGTGACAGCGCATAGAGAAAGGGAACTAAGGGTTAAAAAAATCAATTTTAATTTTTTCCTTTTTTTTTGATGTGGACAACATTTGAGCATCGAATGAGGCTGATCCCATGACACAAAAGTGTTCCCTCCCAGAGATATGCGCGTTTTATGAAAGTGCAGTCGATGATTCTAACCGCAAATAGAAAGGGACCTAATCCTAAAAATTTCTCTCCTGAACAAAACTTTTCATCAACTTTTCACTTTTTTTTGATGTGGACAACATCTGAGCATCGAATGAGACCGATCCCATGCCCCAAAATTGTTCCCTTCCAGAGATATGCGCGTTTTATGAAAGTGATGGTACACCAAAGATACGCGTATTTAAATCTTTAAAATGGCTCTCCTGAACAAAACTGGTTTTTACCCTTAGGTCCCTTTCTATTTTGCGCGTCACATATATATCTATTGTGGTGTAACAGCAAAACCTAATCCTGATAAATAATTTTGGGGATTTGGGGTTGTGGCGATCATTCAATAATTGTAAGTAAACATACTATGGTTGTGAGGATCATAATTTGGTAATGGGGATAACAATATGGTTGAGAGTGCATCATAATATGGCTGTGGGGATCATAGTATGGTTAAGTGTGAATCATAATATGGATTAGCGAACATACTATGGTTGAGTGTGAATCATACTGTTGTTGCGAGGATCATAACATTATTTTGACACAACCATAGAATGATGCACTTCGAATATTGTTACCCCAACCATATTTGTTTCTTCGTGAACAGTGCAGTGCGCCTACTTTTATTTGTACTGATTAGGTTATCTTTTTTTGACCCTGAGCCCGCTTCAAATCACTATGACAGACGTGCTGGAAGTATAAATCAAATGCCCATTAATGAGGCACATTAATGTAAATATGCAGAGGAAAACAGTGTTTACCCAAAGCAACCCACCTCAGGTCATAATCAAGCACTTTCACTGCAATCTTGAGATATGAATTTAATTAGTGTACTTCTTACCAGCAGACTTTATTTTCCTCTACAAATGAAAAATTAAATCATACGGCGTTTGTACGATTAGACATAATTGATTTTTGTTAAACCACAAACCTCTCCTTTGAACTGACTTGAACAGACGGCTAAGACTGATAACCGCAAGTACAGCCCTGTGTGCTTTTATGCTTAGGAATATTTGTCGGCACACTTGCATAATTTGACTTAAGCATCAAACAATAGGGGAACGATTTGGAGACGTGGACTATTGGCTATGGGTGGAACCTTTTACTTTCTACTATAAGTATGTAACGGGTCTTCGCATAGGGACTTAACAATTTCGTATCATTAAGTCAATGAGCACTCAAACAATTTTAATGATCATTCAGTGTCAAAGCGTTAGTCGAAGTCATCACTTTTGTCTTGGTAAAGTTCACTTACGAGCAACGTTTGGAATACATTAAAAATTACTACCGAAATTTTAAATCGGTGGTCGCAACTTTAAGAGCGCTTCAGTTTTCCGTCTCACCCGACAGCATGAACGATGAAACTCATTTCTGGCTTAGTGGTTTTGTCAATAAAAAAAAATATGCGATATTGAACAACAAACCCACATTTGCTTCAAGAGACACAATTGCATTCGCAAAAAATTACTGTGTGGTGTGTTTTTCATGCCGGAGGTGTAATTGGACCGAAGTTTCTCGTCGATGAAAAAATAGTCATATTGCCGTCTATGGAGAGAGCTATCGTGTCATGTCAGAAAATTATTTTTGGCCAGATTAAATGAGCATGACATAGTTGATATGTGGTTTTAGACGGTGGCACTAGCCACACAGCCCCCGTTTCAATCGATTTACTGAAAGGAAAATTCGGTGAACGTGTTATCACGAGAAATAATCCGGTCGAATGGCCACCTCGTTCATGCAATTTAATGCCATTGGATTTCTTTCAATGGCGCTGCATCAAGTCATTGGTCTATGCCAATAAGTCAACAACTTTAGATGATCTAAGAGTAATGGGTGCAAGAGTGGTGGAAATTTTTGTCCAAAGAATATATCGTTGTACACGGGCTCGTGGTGGTCATATGACCGGAATCGAATTTCATCCTAAAATGCAACATTTGCTGCAAAAAATTCAAAGCGCAAATAGAAAGGGACCTAATCTTTAAATTGACTCTCCTGAACAAAACTTTTCATCAACTTTTCACTTTTTTTTTTTTGATGTGGACAACATCTGAGCATCGAATGAGACCGATCCCATGCCCCAAAAGTGTTCCCTCCCAGAGATACGTGCGTTTTATGAAAGTGAAGTCGACGATTCTAAGCGCAACCTAATCTTTAAAATGGATCTCATGAACAAAACTGGTTATTAACCTTAGGTCCCTTTCTATTTTGAGCGTCACATATGTAATTGTTTTGTCCTTAATGGAAAACACGTTAGATCTGATTTTATGTATGTAGTATTATATATTCCATTCTTACAACCGAGTATTGATTGGGACAACCAAATGTTTATTGCGAAGACGACAATGTTCAGTAAAAGGAACTGACACTTTCGGCTAAGAAATCAGAAAATGACAATCCTAACAGCCTAAGATGATTATTGTACATGTCTTGGTTGTTGTTATAGATTGTTGGTTATGAGTACTTTTTGAAAAAATTTTATATTGTACCGCCTTGCCCCCACTCTAAAAAGAATTAATTGAGGTATATAACAATATTTATCGTCAAGCTTTAAATGGCCGTGACTCGAGAAAAATGGGTCGCCACCAAAAAAAAATGGTTGTTGTTTTAAACAATAAGGACACCGGTCTTTGGCAAAAATCTGATCAAGTCTGAGTAATGTCGCTAAAATACAGTTAAGCCAGTTTCTATATTCTGGAAAATATTTTTTTTATAGTTCGTTTATTTCTATTGCAGCACCAATCTAACCCAAGAAACTTAAACTGTCTGACCATTTATTTTTTTATTTTTGTTAATTTCGAAATATGTTTTCTTCGTAAACGAAGGTTTCGTTGTGACTAAAATCGATAAAATATTATTGGGTTTATTTTTTGATGTCGGTATAACCAATATTATGTTACCACAGCCAACTAAACAGGGTTTGGTCACTTCAAAGATCTAGTCTGTTGTCACCACCAACTATTGGTACCAAAGTACAAGTACATCACAATTTGTTGGTTGCCATAACCGCCAGTTGTCGCAACCAATAGTTAAACTGATTTCGGTTTGTATAACAGTGTTATGGGCTAAAAGCACCGTGATATGGTTGTAGCAGCCATCGCTTGATATATCGAACCGTGTTGCCATCAATACTATGAAATGATGGTTATTGCAACAGAAATTTGGTTTATCCAATCGAAAATATGTAGTTAGGACGGAATTGAAAATGAGTTGTTCTCTGTGTGTAGTAATACTATTTTTAAAAGTAAAAGCTTTTCCTATATTGGCACTATAGAATTCGATTTGGTAGTGTCATGGCTATAATAATAGAAAATAATTGATTTCCGGGGAATTCCAGATAAATTTTCCGGGAAACCGGGAATAATGACCGGGTTTCTAGAGTGCAACACATCCTAATAGAAAAGATACCGTGGCGTTGAGGTATTCTGTCTGTCCAGATATTCTTTCCTGTTACGATAAACTATACGATTGAACAAAAATGTTCAAGGCATCTCCTTATATTCTTGTGAGTAGAAATACTTACTGAGAGCCCCGCTTAAATATTTTCGATTTCTTTCAAGGTCTTAACATACCAAAGCTTTGGTTTATTGTTCCTAAAAAAGGTTCAATACGTTCTATAGAGAATGATACGTATATATAGCTCTAACCCCCGAACGATATTAAAATTAGTTTTATTCGCAAGTAAAATGTGTCCCGCATTACAGAATTCTCCTCTATATAGGTATGCAAAGCAAGAACTTTATTTACTTTTATGCGAGGTATGTCTGAGAACTAATCGACCAGCGCAATGTTTCTTGAATTTTTATTATAAGGAGTTTATTGTAAATGTCTTTCATAAAAAATCTATCCAATATCTAAACAGTTGCATCGTAGCAGTTGACAGACATTTATAGTAAAACGAATAATAGAAATTTTTGTTTTAGTAAAAACACTGCTAAGCTCTCTTATATACCCTTCAATGTTAAGCAACTACTCAACAAAATTTAGTTTTTTACGAAGAACCTTAAGTCCCTAAAAGAGAATATTTTTTCCCACTAGATCGACTTCTCCCATTTTTTTTAAATAACCAACACTCAGGGGATGCCCCCTATACATGCGGTGCATTGCGTTGGCGAGTGGAAAATAAAAGATCGGAGGGGGAAAGAGGGAGTAATGGTTATTGATGATTGCCTTGAACTTCGGTATGTCGCAATTAGTGGGACTACATTTGCCGGAAGTCGATTCCGCATACGGACTGTACGAGCAAAAAACGAATTTGATCTGTAGTGTATATTGCGATCAACTAGCCAATCGATAACAAACGGGTGTGAATTCCTAGAAAGTCGCGTGTGCCTGCCGTACATCCTCACGTCATGAGTAAGGCGACGGGTGTCTAATGAACACACACCATGAAAATAACGATGGAACAGCGTCACGCAACCCACATTCTGACGATGCTCAAGGGAAACAATAGAGTCGGATACCCTACTGTCACCTATCAGCACCATCGCTCCCCTTTGAACACGGTCAAGTAGCTGCAAGGATGATTTTGGAGCACCTGCCCATATATGATGTCTAATGTAAGTTGTATGGGTATTAAAAAGACCAGAAGGAGTGAAATATTTCTTGCACCGCTTTAAAAAGCCTATGCATTTGAGTGCTTCTTTCGACATTTCGAATACAGGTCTCGCCCAATGAGCGTCACATTGTATTTTCATGTCTAGAACCTTAAAAGCTTCTGATTGTTCAATATCCGTACCATCGATAGAAATTGACGATATTGTTGGGTCAGCGAATCGCTTGTGAGACAACAAACAGCACTGTGTCTTACGTGCATTAAAATCTACTCTATTCACTCCACCCCATTCGGAAATGGCCAGTAGATCCCGGCCAAGTGTCTCATCCATAATTCGCCTTTTGTCTTTAATTATCTTGAAGACTCGGCCTACGGTCGAATGGATATGAATGACAGAGGTTACTGTCATCTGCGAAGGAGTAGATTGGATTCACGGTCTGAGGTATACATCTCCATCCTTTAGTGGAGGTTATAAAATTAATCTCTAATACCATTGAAGGAAAACCAATTCTCTTTGCTTGTTCGCAATTTCCTCACCAACTCAGTTTCTCCAATCTGCGCTGGGTGGAAAAATAATATGAGTTTAGCAAAATTTACTGGCCTATTAGTTTGCAGTCAGCCCTCCTGTGCTCATGGGCTTGTACGTACATATGTATGTAGCACTTAATGCATGTATGTAGCACTTAATATGTATGTATGTATATAAACTGGTGATGTCGTCTTCTTTAACATATGTACTCTAACATGTTAATGTTTTGCCTACAAGCATTAATTTGTAATTATGAATGTCGAACATAATTAAATTGCATTTAACTTTAACAACAACCCTTTTACACATTGAACTTCACTTGAGTACGTATGCGAGTGCGTCTGGCTGGTGGGTTCACTGGAAGGATGCATGGCATACACGGAACGTATGTTGCTTTATTTATGACAACATTTACCAATGTTTATATTATATGAAGTATATCTAATTTAAATCATGCACTTCAAGAAATGGTACACACAGCGAAAAAATAAGTTGGAAATGGGTCCGAACTGCAAATATTCGATTGAAAAATACATACTTTCTGTATTGCAATCATCAAGATTCCATGGTCTTGATGGTTATGTGGTTCAACTTACCATTATTTGGTTGCTACAATAACATTACGATACTTACAGCCCTAAAGTCGGTTATACTAACCGAATTCTGAAAAATTATTGGTTGTCACACTTGATGGTTATGACAACCAAGGAATTATGAAGTGCATGTTACTCTGGTATTAATAATTTTTAATACCAATGTAACATCTACTTTATAATTCCAATTATAATTGGTGGTTACACAAGCTTAATTCTTTGCAGTAACTAAACCTCGTTAGTCCGCTGTTGTAACATAAAATACTACGAAACAAAATTTCGGACTTTCTCGGGGGGTGAATTATTTTTTCTCGTAGCAATGAAAGACTTAGAGGATTATATTAAACTAACAAAAGGACCCAGACCCATTTATTTTTTATGGTCCAAATAAATTTTCATTTTGCAACGCTATATCGTATAAAATAAGTTAAAAAGAATTAAATACACCGAAATGTCTTGATGATATGTCTGAAGTGAACTCGTGTGGATTTTATTTTCGTACAACTTTTTAACATCCTATCTCTAAGAAAGGATTGTCCCTTTCGTCCTTTTTTCGAAAAGTAAAGAAAAGTCAAAAACGATTCTTTAGTGGGAGTTTGAGTATTTTTATGTTATAAAAAAATGTTGTCCAATAAATTTCAGTTAAAGCGTGTATTTGTTTAATCAAATTGTATAAATTAAACTAATATTACTAAAATTTTTACTAACTTTTATTATATTATATTCTGCTTGAGGTCATGTAATAAAAATCTTGTTGTGTTTTTTATATATGTGACAGTCCATAGAAACAGCCCATAGAGAAAGGGACCTAAGGGTAAAAAAAATCAATTTTCATTTATTTTTCTTTTTTTGATGTGGACAACATCTGAGCATCGAATGATACCGATCCCATGCCCCAAAAGTGTTCCCTTCCAGAGATATGCGATTTTTTTTATGAAAATGAAGTCGACGATTCTAAGCATATATAGAAAGGGACCTAAGCTTTAAAACGGCTCTCCTGAACAAAACTTTTCATCAACCTTTCACTTTTTTTTGATGTGGACAACATCTGAGCATCAATTGAGACCGATCCCATGCCCCAAATGTGTTCCCTCCCAGAGATATGTGCGTTTTATGAAAGTGAAGTTGACGATTCTAAACGCAAATAGAAAGGGACCTAATCTTTAAAATGGCTCTCCTGAACAAAACTGGTTTTTAACCTTAGGTCCCTTTCTATTTTGCGCTTCACATATATACTTAGTAGGAACATAAATACTGTTGCACACGTTTTATGCTGTAAAATAAAAAGTACTAAATGTTTGTGGACCAAATATTTTTTAATATATTTATTGGTGTATATTGTATCCAAAAAGAATCTACTTATTCGAAATGTCCGCCTTTGCCTTTACACACGCCTTCAGTCGCACTGCCCAATCGTCAATAGCTGCACGAAACTCGTCCATTGGAAAATTGGCCACAGCTCGAACCAAAGCAGACTTAAGCGATCCAATGTTGGGGTATCTTTTGTGACAAACCTTGTCCTCTAAAACCGTCCACAATTTCTAATCCAATGGGTTCAAATCTGGACTGCCTGAGGGCCATTCTTCAGGCCTGGGACGTTTTAGCCTTGTGGGTCGGCGCAGAATCATGCTGGAAAATCCATGGCTGGTTTTTTAACAGGAAATGGTTAAGAGGCTTTACAACAGCTTCCAAACCGGTTTCTTGGTAAACTTTAGCCAATGTTCTGACTCCATGTTCGCAGAAATACAGGTCAGTGACCCCATCGTAAGAGACACCCCACCAAAACATGACTGAAGCTAGGTGATGACCCTTTTCCACCCTTGGAATCAGTTCAGATGCTTCCTTAGAGGACCGCGCATACACTCTATCATTTTGCTTGTTAATTTTGTAAATATTTTTTCATCGGTGAAGACATTTTTCTGTGCTAGTTATCAGCGTGCTTCACCAAAAGACGTTTACATTTATCAATCCTATTTTTTTTTAAAGCTGAAGTCAATAAATGTACGTCGTTTGAAAGCTCCAAGTCCCAAGTCTTTTTTAATGATTCGACTCATGGACTTTTGCGTGATATTTATCTCACGGGTATGATTTTCTGTTTTCGGAGCTGATTTCTGTAAATTCTTGATTTAACGGCTTTGATGACATGCGGTTGTCGAACAGAGCGGGGGAGGCCCAAACGGTGGCAGTCTTCTACATCTCAACTCTCCTCAAACAGTCTTATGCATCGGTAGACGAACATGCGGCTAGTCCCTAGTGGCCGGTGCGTTTTGTAAATATCGCTTTTTTCATTTTACACTTGAAAAGCGCTATTACAGCGATACGATTCTCATTATCTGACCACTCCATGATGAAAGTTGAAACAATTTTAAATTCCAGTTACAGACTAACGCTATTGAGGTTGGCTTTCAAATCCCATATAACATCAACGGGGTATGTTCAGTTCTACCATTGAAATGGGCGTAGGGCAGTCAATTCTGAGTGGTATACCACAACTTGTTTGGCTGAATCTTCGGAGAAATTCGAAAAAACAAGAGAAGACGAATCGTTGTGCACCATGACAATGCGAGCTCTCACACATCGACTCAAACCAGCGCCTTTTTGACCGCCCAAAACGTTGAATTGATGGTTCATACGCCGTACAGCCCTGACTTGGCACCCAATGACTTCTTTGTATTTTCGCACATCAAGAAAAAATGTGTAGTCAACTATTTTTGTCGCCAAAAGATGCTGTTGAAGCGTTCAAAAACCATGTTTTGGAGTTGTCTTAGTCGGATTGGAAAAACTACTTCGACAATTGGTTTAAGCGCATGCAAAAGTGTATAAATCATGGTGGAGAAAATACTTTGAAAAACAGTAAAATTATTTTTGATGATAATTATTCGCATTTTCATTATTAGACCAGAAATATATAAAGCAATCCTAGTATGAAGTAGCACGGCTTAAATAAGTGTTGATGCTCTGAAACGATTGGTATTACAAATAGACCGTATTGGTCGAGAGGAAATATTTTCCATATGCAAGGTCTAAGTTAACCCCTGTAAAAATGAACTTATTTGTGGTATTTGTGGTCTTTCGCTTATATATCAAATAAACCGTGAAACCTTAAGTGAGACTTCTAAGAATTTCTTGTGCCCAGTGATAAAGATTTATATACCGAGAGTTTCAAAATATTAATAGTTCAAAGCTCCAGAGGCGGGAATATTCATAAAAACAAGATTCACAATATTTGTTCTTAATGAGAAGAGCTACAACTTTGCCTGCGAGAGTAAATCAAAATTCCGAGAAAATAATCACTTTTTTGCAAAAATGACACCGAGACCCCAAATCTTTGGGGTTTATAAAAAAAGTGCATTTTTTCGAGCAAAACTAGGAGAAACGAGTCTTGTTTTTAGGTCTTTTATCACGTAGTGGTGACCGTATATGGTTATATTTCCATGAGGTTTTTGAATTTGTCAAAAACTGAAACGAAGAAATGTAAAATTAAATTGGGCAAAAAACTTGACGTTAAGGTGTGACTCACAATTAGCTTTGTGCATTTTGGTTGGACTACCCTTTATATTAAGTTCAACATTGTTTAACTACAGACAGTAGCGCAGGATCATGTAAATATTAGATCATAGTTAGCCCCGTCCGACATAAGCATAAAGGGTGGAGTTATATCAAATTTTGTCATTCAGTTGGCAATGCCTCATGGTATTGATCGGAGACCCTATTAATTATATATGTGACGCGCAAAATAGAAAAGGACCTAAGGTTAAAAACCACTTTTGTTCAGGAGAGACATTTAAAGATTAGGTCCCTTTCTTTTTGCGCTTAAAATCGTCGACTTCACTTTCATAAAACGCGCATATCTCTGTTGGGGCATGGGATCGGTCTCCCTCGATGCTCAGATGTTGTCCACATCAAAAAAAGAAAAAAAAATGAAAATTAATATTTTTACCCTTAGTTCCCGCTCTCTACGTAAAATTTTAAGATAATCTAGCCATAACCATCAGCCATTAGGCCTGTTGAAAGCACAAAAACGGTCAAACCTCTTAATCTACAAACAATCAATTTTACATGAAGAGAGTTTATAGTCATAAGCAGTTTGTGATGGCAATTCAATCAAATCGGCATAGGGGGAAGTTTCCCTTGCAGGAACTAAAAGTTCCCCGGAAAAATACACTTATTCTCTCAAATTAAAGCAAATGTTACTACGAATTTAAATATGGATTTACTATTGGCAGCTAGAGCTCATAGACCTAAGGGCCCTATAAGAGCTTTTGAGATGAAATATGGGAATATTGGCACAATAAACAGGCCATATCATAATTTTAAAAGGCCACCTTCATACGACATTTTAAACTGAATTTAATTCACGGTTTCTAAGCTGAATGGAAAATAACGTCTCTTGTCTAAAGGAACTTCTGTAATTCTAACCGAATTTAACGGTATTTTTCTCTGTGTGTAGGGTTGTTCTACTGAACGGCAAACGATTAGTGCCTCCAAATGTATAGCTTATATTTTGCCAGACCTCAGAATCTGATTTAAAGAAAATTTTATATTTTTGATATGCCAAATTCAGCGATGAGGAATTTTCCAAATTGCCCTTATAATTTCTCTCTCTGCGTTTTTCACAAAACCTGTAACTATTACTTCGGTTATTTTAGTAAAGCGTTTTGATTAGTTTATAAACCATAATTAGATTGTATCCTTTCTCTCTCTGTACTTTCCTAATAACTGCCAATCGTTTCATAATTATTGCTTAAGCAAATTTATATTATAAAGTGCTTTACCTATCCTTTCCCGGTTGTCTCTTCCAACTTTAGAGATAATTCTGATCCTTATTTACATTACAACTTCTAAGGACTCTACTAACATGGGTGAGGATGCTGCATACTTGCACATGTGTCAGTGACATTGTGTGCGTGTGAGTGATTCAAGTGCAACGATTGCTCGGTTAACCTCTCCAAAGGATACAGATGTCAATATCTGCTGTGGATTATACGAGTATGCACTTTATACCTCCATATCCTTCTGCTGTCAAGTGGTAGGTAGTGCATGTATGTGTCATTATTTTGACAAGGTTTGAACTTGTACTTATGTATGTCATCTGAAAGCTTATGATAATTTGGATAAATATCATTTATGATCTGTTTATGCGATTTTATCAGAAGTTATGTTTGAGTTAAAATAGCAAACATGCGTACGATTATGTTGCTTATGATTATTATCTTTATTTAGTGTGACAATATGCCTATTCGTGAATAAGACTGGAAAACACGGTACATTGCCTTGTAAAGATATGTTTAACAATTTTTGTGATGTCAATTGTTGTAGTTTGTAAGCATAAAAAAATTTGTGTGGCATAAAAACATAATCAAGTAAAGACGAACTCAGTTCGGCAAAGACAAATCTTTTACTTTTAGATTTAGTTACGGTATATACTTATATAAATGGGAAACAAGTAGACAAATTAGGTTAAACCGTGCTAAAGCTTAGCCACAAATTTTTTAGATCTAAAAATCCACATATCACACATGTTTTACGCAAAAAACTAAAAGTCAGAAAACAGTTTGCTTACAGAATTGAAGTTGTGAAGAGAAGGGTGATGATGAAGAAAAAGTAGAAAAGATAACGGATGAAGAAATTTGTTTAATCAATTGGCTTAAGCTCAGTTATAATCGAATTATTTGATTTTACAAAAAATACCTTTAAAAAACACATTTTTGGTTTTGATGAATCTTTAGACGTCATTACTAATAATTGGTTACTACAACAAAATGTTTGCCGAACTATTGGTTGCCTCAACCGCCAGTTGTGACAACATATAACTTTTCCGCGTTTTATTGGTATGACCGATAAATAAGTTGTGAGTTCAGTACGTTGATCATACTTGTAGTATTTATCATGATTTGGTATCGTCAACAGATTACGTACAAACATTTGGTGATTGAAACCGAAACTCTTATTTTACAACCGAATAATTTAATTCCAACCGGTTTCCAACAAATTTTTTCTCACTGCGTATTTATAAAAACGTCGCCAATAACGTTAAATAAGGCTGGGAAGATTTTGTTTAAGACAATTTAATAATTTAGAGAAAGCATTAAGCCAATATTCTCGAAATCGCAATTTTGTGTGTTGAACCACTTCAAATGTAAGCGACTCAAATATGCAGGCATGTCACAGAAATTTTACGAAAACGATTTGATTTCGTATTTCCAAAACATAACATTTTACTTTTGCTTCTTCAAAAATTCTTGGGTTTGATGAAATCGAAAAAAATGGAAATAGAATATTTCTATTAAAAATGTGGTAGCATTGAAATTACAAACAGCTGGTTTACCCACCGCCGTCAAAACTTTCGTTGCGTCTCCACACTTTGAATGTAATTGTAATTAAAAAAAAGTAAATAAACAAACAAAAAATCAAAAAATATGCCTGGTGTTTCAATTGTAGCTGTGATAGAAGAAGAGAGAAGGGCACAATCTCAAATTAAATTACATCGCCGAAGTCTAAGGGATGCATCGGATCCTTTGTCCCGTCCAAGTGCTGTGTAAGTAAATATGTGCATACAATAAACTGACTGCTTGCATAAAATATTTTTTTAGTTTCATAAGCTGTTATCGCCTGAATAAAGAGGCGTTTGTAATGGTGTTGGAAGAAATTCAACCGTTCCTGAAAAGGTCAAGAATACCAGCCATTATTCAATTGGCAACAGCACTCCACCAGCACTTTTTCCGCCAATGATACCGGCTACACTTTTGTAAAAACCACAAAGTCTGCACATACTTTCTTCGATATCAGTTAATACATACTGGTTGTATTCTCCGCCACCGGTTTTTCCAATTTCCTTTTTGTTGTGGAACATCTTCTTCTTCACAGATGCCTTCCAATCTGCCCAGTTTTTTTCCATTCGGAAAGACTTTTAGTAGGTGGTCCAGCACTGTTTAGCTTCTCCGTTAATTCTTTCCAAAGAGATTCCACAAGCACCTTGTCTCCTTTCTCATAACCTCTCGCAATATCTTGGTGGCATTCCATAAAATTTATAAAAAAAATTCCTGAGCGATGTTCTTGTGCTTGCCCTTTTAAATATGTGCAAATTAGCTATTAATTTTATTATTAAAACAAATACTTACATTTCTTTGCGGAGTTTCCTTCAGATTTTTTTTTTTGGTTTTAGGGTTCGTTTTTGATTAAGGCTGCCACTTGTTTATGTGACAAGATCATACAATTTAGCCGATAAGAATTCTTTTACATGCCTGTTACTTTATAGATGTTAAAATTATCATACTCAACGTATTTAGTATATATTTTAATAAAACCAATATTCATAATTAATTTTGAACAGAATTTCATTTCAATTTAGGGTTTATTTTACTTAAAATATCAATTTCACTTCAGATTTTGTAATGGGTTTTAATCGAAATTTTTTTTTCGTTTTATGTTTTCTGGAGAAGCTAAATACGTTTTGGTTTCAAAAATTTTCGATTTCATTTTCTGTGACATGCCTGATGATATGAGTTTTAAAATCGAAGTAAATTTAAATCCGTTCAAGGGTTTCAATTGACTTTTCAGAACATCCAGAAGTGCAGGGTATAATATTATCGGCCACGCCAAACTTATGTTTTTTTTTTACTTGTTTTACTTATATATTGTCCCCATAAAAAATATATATATATATATATATATATATATATATATATATATATATATATATATATATATATATATATATATATATATATATATATATATATATATATATATATATATATATATATATATATATATATATATATATATATATATATATATATATATATATATATATATATATATATATATATATATATATATTCGATATATATATATATATATATATATATATATATATATATATATATGACGCGCAAAATAGAAAGGGACCTAAGGGTAAAAACCAGTTTTGTTCAGGAGAGCCATTTTAAAGATTTAAATACGTGTATCTTTGGTGTACTATCACTTTCATAAAACGCGCATATCTCTGGGAGGAAACACTTTTGGGGCATGGGATCGGTCTCATTCGATGCTCAGATGTTGTCCACATCAAAAAAAAAGTGAAAATTGATTTTTTTACCCTTAGGTCCCTTTCTCTATGCGCTGTCACATATTGTGAATCGTAGTGCCTCCGACATAACGTCTGTCCATACTCCGTTTGCGGAAAGCAAACTTGAAGTTGCACTATTATAGCAAGACGACTAAAATATGTGTTGACACAAAACGACTTTAATTGTAGTATCTGTTGTGAGCTTTCGCATTCGCATTAAATGAATAAATGAAGACTTATGTGTGACTTTTAAGAATTCCTTTTCATTTGTGAAAAAGCTGGAATTACCAAGAGTTTTAAAATACTAATAATAAATTCTCTAGAGTGACGGGAAAAATTCATTTTATAAACAAGATTATATTTAAATTGTGATTTTTATTCTACATAGTTTTATACTACTAGGACATATCGATAATAATAATAAAACACAGTTTTTTGGTAAAAAAATATTATTTTTTCATAAAATAGGCATTTATTTTGATCAATAATTTCATCATTGGAGTTGAACCTCTTTCCACTGAGCCATTTCTTTAGGTTTGAGTCTTAATCCGTAGAATATTGCGGATGAGTTCCCAATTCGTAACCCAATTTATGCAATTTTGCAATTGAGACTGCGCACGTGTGTGCCCGTTCATTATCTTAATGAAAAATTAAACTTTTTTCTTGGCCATATGGGGTCGTTTTTTTAATCCTCGTAAAATTGTTTAAATCCAATAAGCTGGCATAATTTTCGTCGATGTGTATTTTCCCGCGTGCATTCCAAAAAACTGTTGCCATCACCTTATTGGCCGATAAAGTAACCTTGGCCTTCTTGGAGACGGTAAACCCGGAGGAAACCAACTGCTGCTTGGTCTCCGGAGTGTTATAATGCCATCAATGATTCATCCACAGTTACAAAACGCCGCAAAACATCATTCGAATTACGGTTATACAACTCCAAACAATCCTTTGCAGTTGTCACACGATTATCTTTTTGGTAAATTGAGAGGAAACGCGGCAGCCACCTTGCAGATAGCTTTTCTAAGCCCAAATGATCTTGTAAAATCGAAACCTTACTGCCATATGAAATTCGGATGGCATCAACAATCACACACACTTTTACTCTTCGATCGACCAACACTAGATCGTGGATTGTTTTCGACATTTTCGAGTGTATTGACCTGAATTGGCCGTGCAGAACGTTGAAAATTGAAATCATAGTGCAAAGTCCCCATAGTATTTATCAAGTTTTTCTTACTTTAATTGTTTAATGAGCACTCGAAATTCACTTTTTTCCATTTTTAACAAAATCCACGAGGTTGTTTTTTTTTTAACAGCTATTGAACACAAACTTAATAACGGAACTCTCTCAAAATTTGACAGTAGTCTATTAACATATGGTTCTTGATGGGAGCTGTGCTGCATTTCATACAACTACGAGTAAAGTTGGAAAAATCAGGGAATTATTGATATTTCCTCGTAGATTATACATTGGCTGAGTTAATATTTTATATGTAACATGGAGCTGAAATAATATAATAATAGTTTTTCGTTACTGCCTTAAACATGAAAGTGACAAAAAGTAAAGTTGGAAAAGTCAGGGAATTATTGATAGGCCCTCGTAGATTATAAATTGGTTGAGCTAATATTTTATATATAACATGGAGCTGAAATAATATTATTATATGCCTTAAACATGAAAGTGACAAAGCTTTGAATAACTGTAATCATTCAAATATATATAATTAGAATATTTTAGGTATCATTTGGTCGTTTGTTTTATTATGGTCTTTCGCTTTTACATATCGAACAGGGATTAACCGGCTCAAGACCTCTTGTATCTATATATAAATTGAAGACAATTTTTGACATTGATTTTCGTGGCTGCTTCTTCAGAAAGCTTCGCAGCAATTGTTGAGAAAACAAAAACCGAACTCTTTAAGACCAGGTTATCCGCAAACAAATGAGAAATACTGTTGTTAATCTTATTTTTCAAGTTTTCTTCACACAACTGCCTACGAAAATACAACTCCCTCTGACCAACTCTACAGAGACTCCACATTGAGAGCCATCAATAGAAGAAAACTTTAAAAGTAAGATTTACAACAGGAGCTCTAATTCGCTTGGGGAGTGCTTGGTCTTAAAGAGTTCGGTTTTTTTCAACAATTGCTTCGAAGCTTTCTGAAGAGGGTTGTCACTGATCTGAAACCGCAACAAAAATCAATGTCACTATGACATTTTGTTAAAAAATAAATTACTTATATTTAAATACAGATACAAGTGGTCATGAGCCGATGAATCCCTGTTCAATATTTTAGATATCTTTCAGCTAAGCAAGTGAGTCCTTTTAGACCCCCAAGAAATCTCTTTCCAAATTCTGTCGGTAATTCGATCTTGTTCATTGATTTAATATAAACCTCAACCTTTAAATGTGAATTTATGGTAGAAATAAAACCAATATTCAAATTTTTCCAAAAGTAGAATAATTTCTAATATTTGTTAAATTTTCTACTTGCCATAAGCCCAATTTTTGAGCTGAGCCAGTAGTTTGGTTTTGTAACAGTTTTAATTTATTTCGAATGTTATTCGTAATAATGCAATGGCACAGTTTGAATTTGTGTGTTCGGAGAGAACATTTCTCGATAAAAATGAATAATAATGCAAGTTTCAACATAAAATGCATGCATAATGAAAATATTAAATTTGCATTTTAGGTTTACTTAAATGCGCATTCCGACATGCAGATGACGTTCATAAATACTTATATAATACATATGTACGATGTATGTGATGTGTATACAAACAGATAAATATATGTAGTATATGTGAATGCATGAATGGAACTTTGCATATGAGTAATAAATATGAAAACTATTTGAAATCCACATGAGCTCCATTCAAAACAGAGTGAATTCAATCAAAACTGCTATTATTACCTTAACAATAGGATATGCATATACTCTAAGTAGGCTTAAATATTTAAAGAACTCTACCTTATCGGCTTAAATCACTACCTAACTGATAAGAAGTCGGTAGATAACTATTTCTATAATTTTCGCAATCCCTTAAGTAATCAAATATTTTTAGACGACATGAGTATAAGTCCTATACGACAAGAAAGAAAAGCTCGACTTCGAGAAGTTGCATTCACATTTGACAGTGCAAGCCCAAGTTATGAAGTAGTAGGGACATAAATACTGTTACAGCATTGAACACACCCATTTCAATAGAAGAACTGAACATACCCCCCTAATGTCATATGGGTTTTGAAAGCTAACCTCAATAGCGTAAGTCTGTAACGGGATTTTTAAATTGTTTCAACTTTCATCATGGAGTGGTCAGATCATGAGAACCGTTTCGCTGTAATAGCGCTTTTCAAGTGTGAAATGAAAAAAAAAAAACGATATTTTCAAAACGCTCCGGCCACTAGGGATTAGCCTTATGTTCGTCTACCGATGCATAAAACTGTTTGAGGAGACTGGAGATGTAAAAGACCGCCACCGGTCGGGCCGCCAACGCTCTGTTCGAACACCGCATGTCATCAAAGCCGTTAAATGAAGAATTTACAGAAATCCAAACGACGTACCGGACATTTATTGACTGCAGCTTTAAAAAATTGGTTTAACAAATGCAAACGTCTTTTGGTGAAGCACGCTGACAACTTGCAAAGAAAAATTTTGTTCACCGATAAAAAAATTTTTAACGTTCAGGAAAAAATTAACAAGCAAAATGATAAAGTGCATGCGAGATCATCTAAGGAAGCATCTTAACTGATCCCAAGCGAGGAAAAGATTCATCACCCAGCTTCAGTCATGGTTTGGTGGGGTGTCTCTTACGATAGGGTCACTGACCCGCATTTCTGCGAACAAGGAGTCAAAACATCGGTCAAAGTTTACCAAGAAACCGTTTTGGAAGCTGTTATGAAGCCTATTAAAAATTCTCTGTTCCAAACCCAGCCATGGACTTTCCAGCAGGATTCTGCGCCGTCCCATAAGGTTAAAACGTCCCAGTCCTCGCTTCGAAACAAATTGCCAGCGTCCATTGGATTACAAATTCTGGACGGGTTTAGAAGACAAGGTTTGTCACAAAAGATACCCCAACATTGGAACTCTTAATACTGCTTTGGTTCGAACTGTGGCCAATTTTCCAATGGACGAGGTTCGTGCAGCTTTTACGATTGGCCAGTGCGACTTAAGGCTTGTGTAAAGACAAAAGGCGGACATTTCGAATAAGTAGATTCTTTTTGGATACACATATGTGACAGCGCATAGAGAAAGAGACCTAAGGGTAAACAAAATCAATTTTCACTTTTTTTTAATGTGGACAACTTCTGAGCATCGAATGAGACCGATCCCATGCCCAAAAAGTGTTCCCTCCCAGAGATATGCTCGTTTTATGAAAGTGAAGTCGACGATTCTAAGCGCAAATAGAAAGGGACCTAATCTTTAAAATGGCTCTCCTGAACAAAACTGGTTTTTAACCTTAGGTCCCTTTATATTTTGCAAGTCACATAAACACAATAAATATATTAAAACATATTCGGTACAAAAACATTCAGTACTTTTTATTTTACAGCATAAAACGTGTGTAACAGTATTTATGTCCCTACTAAGTAAATATTTCTACTTTATCCGGGCTTAAGTTTAACTCAGCTATGAGCTAGTATAAATGCTCTGTCCTTTTGCATTGGGGGCTAAAGACGACGGTTTGATAGTCCTAAATACAAGGCTTATGGCTGTGACTCACAAACCAAGAAAAAAATTGCATTCTTTTCGATGCGTTCTTAATTTCATACTACAGAAATTTAATTCATAATAATTGTTCATCGATTTTTTATCACTTCCTCCTAGATACCCTAAGAGTGGAGTTGGAATACAAAAGAATGAGGAGCAGTGTACAATTTACTGCTAAAAAAACGGTAACAACATTTCTAGCGCACTTCCGCCTTTTGATTTATTTGCAATTTGCAATAAATTCACTTGAATGCATTTTTATAGTTTCCCGTTCAGTTGAAAGCTTTAAAAACACGATAGAAACTCAATTGAAAGAGGAGTCGTTGTCTTTATTTTTTTCAATAACAATTTCGAAATCGATTTTATAGAGATTTGTGTGTCGGTGTGTTAACGCACGTTTGGATAAGAGGAATGTCTAAAGAAATGTATTAGAGGGAAGAGTGGTTAGCCCATTTTCGCACAAGATAGAAGGAAGTGATGGTAAAGGAATAAAAAAAAAATCTTTTTTTGTATGTTAAAGAAAGTTTTTAAAGCGGCTTTAATCTTTAATCAATTTTTCAATAAAAAGAGGTGTTTAAACGCACGATCCCTGCGGTGAATTGATTGCCCCATTTTGGAAAATAGCCTGTTTGCAATTTGTCGTTTGTTTGACATCTGAATGGCATCACTTTTAGGCCTTCTTAAAGAAATATCATAGCTCTTAATCTATTTTGGACCATTTAATTTCACGAATTTGATTATAACTTATTTATTTTCCACAGATATTCGGTTTAATTTAGTATGAAGAATGTAGAGAATTCGCTTAAAATAAAATGACAACAACTCTGAAGTAACATCAGCGTAGTTAGAAGATAATTTACTTTTAATTTTATTTTTTTCAATATTTGAAAAAAACGACCACGACGATATATATGTCTTCAGTCAGCCTATAAACGCAGTCAAAAAAAATAGTGTTCCATCACTATTGTCTAGCGGCACTGACAAAATTATAGCCTGCATCTATTTATATATGTATGCAGAAAATTCTTCAAAAGAAAGGTCAAACTAACTGATAATGTTGATAAAAATTGGGTCAGGAATATAACACTATGTTTTTACAGATCTGAGAACTCGAGAGAAATTTTCGCTTACCCATATAACAGTGCTTGAAGGTAACGAGCCTCGGTCCTTGAGCCGTTTGCCTAAACGGTTGGCTAAATCAATTTGTAAAGGTTAGCGCAAATAAGGTTTAGCATTTCCACTCAGTTTGCCCATTGTTTGCCTAGCAATATGCGCAGTCGCTCAATGATGTTGAAACCGGAAATTTTCATATTGCACCACCATTGGCCTCAAATAGAATTGACCTTGTACAGGGTGAAGAGCGAAACTTTGCTTATTTGGGAATGAAATTAAAAAAATTATGAAACTTAGAAACATTTATTTTATATTTCAATTATATTGAACAGTAAGATAATTTTTAAATTACATGGTCTTAAAAAGTGTATCAGGCAAATGTCGACCTACACTATCACCAAGTATTCTGAAGTTTTTAGGAACTCTAACAAGCATGCCGACTGGTATTCTGCCAACTTTAGCCTCAATATTGTTAATAAGGTCTTCCAAGTTGTTAGGACGGTTGTTTTCCACCTTCGTCTTCAGGTAACCCCCAAAAAATCGAATGGGGCTAAGTCTTGTGAGCGTGCTGGCCAGTTCACATCACCCCTCAAAGAGATAAGCCGTCCAGGAAACATTTGCCTCAAACAAATCATGGTAAACCTCGCTGTGTCTGCAGTGGCACCATTCTATTGAAATCATGTATCTTCATGTATCATAGTCAAGTACCGTTCGGAGTCCAAAGTTACGGCAGTTACGGCCGAAACGCAGAGCTTTTCGGAGTTTGCAGTACTGCTGCTCTAACTCTCTCGATGTTTTGTGGTATTGTAATCCTTCTCTCAGGTCCCCTTCATACAGATGACACATTCAATGCTGTTCTCAATGAAGTTACCCAATTTACAATTGATTGCCGTCCAGAAACACATCCACGTGGGGGAACAGCGAATCGTAAACGAAAAGCACGCTGCACTGCAATGATCGAGTGCGCATTTGAGAAATACGTTTCAACACAAAATGACCTCTAATCACGTGTCCAATGCATGAAAGGCAGACGAATACAAATCTGCCGTCAGCCACTATAAGCCACACACACTCTCCACGCTCTTCGAGCAACAGTGCCGCCACAGCCTGCAATGCAAAAAAGCATTGCGCTCCAACCTGTAGAAGTTTGTAGCATTTTATCCTCATTATCAGAGACATATTTGTAGCCATAACATCGCACCAAACAGTTCATCTGTTTGCGTGTTACTGATGTGTTGCCCTCGTATTTTAAGTGCCCCAGAACCTACAGTTTTAATAAATGGCATAGCCACACACACAGACCAAAGTTGTTGCCACAACCGAATTTTTGCCAACCGAATGTTGGTGGTTGCACGTAATATCCATGTATTCCTTCGTTACAACCGAATGTTGATTAGGAAGACAGCTATTTTCAGTAGAAGGAACTGACACTTTTGGTTGAAGAAAACAATTATCGGTAATCCTAACAGACTAAGATGCTCATTGAAACTGAATTCGTACATGTAATGGTTGATGTTATAGATTGTTGGCTAAAAGTACTTTTGGAAAAAATGGAATATTTTACCGCCTTGCAATGGGTAAACTGATATGTAAAATAAATAAGTCTATGGCTAGATGTTTTGATAAGCATTGTAGTGATGCCCTAATCGGAAGAGAATCAATAAAGATATATAAGAATATATTGTCAAGCTTTGGGTGACCGTAACTAGGGAAAAACAAAAAAATAAAAATTCCAAAACCTGAATCGTAGCTGGTTTGTCAGCATAGAAATTGCACTTTGAGTAGCCCTATTTGCGTAGTCTATACCTGTAACATTACACGATCTAGGCGCCCAACTAATCGGTCCAAAACGTGAAATTGGCTGCTCTTCGTAATGACCTCTTAATAGATCCATTACTTGAGCAGCTGTATGCCAAGTGGAGCCGTCCTATTAAATCCAAATGTCGTCAAGACTACGGGCATCAACTTCAGGTAGCAAAAAGTCCCATATCAAGGAGCGACAGCGAGCTCCATAAACCGCACCAGACCGTGGTTGCACAACATTGAGACGTTGTGTCGGTGTAAGTCTTTCTATGGTGAAATGGCAAACAATACTGAAAAGAAAGAAAAAATAAAGTTGAACAAAGTTGAATCTGTGGAAAAAAGGCTGTGAAAATAAATCCTCAAGGTGGATCACCCGCTATTAATTGGTAAGGAATGCATCTTTCATGTAAATTATAATTTATCAAAATCGAATAAATATTGTGGAAGTTACCGACAAAAGAAATTGACATTTTTTTATGGAACTCTTTTTATTCGAGGTTAAGGTCAGTTTTTTATTTTTATTTATTTGTTTCGATATTTCGCTATCCTGCGGATAGCATCTTCAGGAAATAGAAATAACACTAATCAAACATCACAAACAAATCAACATGTACAGTATAACATTAGATTTAGATTAGTTGATTTATTTGTGACGTTTGGATATATCGAAAAAAAATAAATAAAAATAAAAAACTGATCTTAAGCTTGAATAAAAATAAAAAGAGTTTGTTAATAACAGGTCGAATAAACTAACACGAAATTTTTGTTAAGTTGAAAAATGTTGTTTTCAACTGCCAATCGTACTAGGGCTGCTATATATGTGACAGCGCATAGAGAAAGGGACCTAAGGGTAAAAAAATCAATTTTAATTTTTTGATGTGGACAACATCTGAGCATCGAATGAGACCGATCCCATGCCCCAAAAGTGTTCCCACCCGCAGATATGCGCGTTTAATGAAAGTGAAGTCGACGATTCTAAGCGCAAATAGAAAGGGACCTAATCTTTAAAATGGCTCTCCTGAACAAAACTTTTCATCAACTTTGCCCTTTTTTTTGATGTGGACTTTAAAATGGCTCTCCTGAACAAAACTGGTTTTTAACCTTTGGTGCCTTTCTATTTTGCGCGTCACATATATAGTTCTGGATGTATAATGAAAATGCGAATATTTATCATCAAAAATAGTTTTATTATTTTTCAAAGTATTCTCCAGCATGAGTTATACACTTTTGCATGCGCTCAAACCAATTTTCGAAGCACTTTTTCCACTCCGATTGAGACACATCAAAACATGGTTTTTGAACGCTTCAACAGAATTTTCTGGCGATGAAAATCATTGACGACGCATTTTTTTCTTGATGTGCGGGAATAAAAAGAAGTCATTAGGTGCCAAGTCAGGGCTGCACGGCGGATGACCCATAAATTCGACGTTTGGCCGGTCAAAACGGAGCTGGTTTGAGCCGTAGTGTGAGAGCTCGCATTGTCATGGTGCACAATGATTCGTCTTCTCTTGATCATTTTTCGAATTTCTCAGTATTGACCGTCCTCCGTTGCTCAAGCGGAACAATCGCCACATGACCAGTTATGCCAAAGAAACTGGCGACCATTTGCTTCGAAGTGCTTCTTCCACAAACAACTTTTGTTGAATTTAGCTCATCTTCGAAAACCCTCAGGGTCGATTGCTGTTTTGTTTCGGGCTCATACGCATAGATCCATGATTCGTCACCAGTGGCGATTTTAATCGACACGAGCCTTTTTTTGAGCGATTGCCAAATTGTGCGGGATCCAACGAGAATAAACCTTTTTTACGGCCAGGTGTTCATGCAATATCGAATGTATGCTGATGGGCTAAATGTCCAAGGATGCCTCTATCTCACGGCATGTCACATGACGATCTTGCATTATCAGTTCACGCACGACATCAATGTTCTCTGGCACAACGGCCGTTTTTGGACGACTTTCACGACCTTCGTCCTTTAGCGAGCGTCGGCCACGATTGAATTCATTAAATCAGTTTTTCACAGTGCTATAGGATGGTGCTTAATCGCCATTAAAAAATTTAAGTTCATCGATGCACTCTTGTCGTGATAGTCCACGTCGAAAGTTGTGAAAAATGATCGCACGAACATGTTCACGAGATAGTTCCATTTTTATTTTGCCAAATTGATTTGTCCAAGTCATGTTAACAACACTAATGATGGTCGTACGTCAAAACGTTCTGAGTACGGTTATGCTAAAAAATGTCAAACTTTCCAATGGCATTGTCAGATGGCGTCAGACAACACCTAGTTTTGTCTAGGCCAGAAATATATAAAGCAACCCTAGTACCCCAATTCTGGAGCTCTCTCAGGTTTAACACAATTTGATAATCCGACAAAAATTGCCCGACTTATAGCAGTTTTTATAAAAAAATCAAGGAATTTTTTCATACAGACGTTGTAACAAAATAACATGTGTACTCGTACGATATCTCGAAAACTATATTTAATGGGCCAAAACGGACATTCATTTCGGATTCAGGAGATAATTTACCATAAGTAGCAGCTTGTTTCGTCCGAAGAAGATTTTATTGCAAAACGTTTTTAACTCTGAAGAATCTGGTCCATAGAGGTACATGTTTATATATAGCCGCAACGAAATTTATGCCTCCCGCTCTAGAAATAATTTTTTAGTAAGTTCGACTGTCCTCAAACTTCAGACAGTTGCGCTGAAACTTCTAAAATTCATAATATGTCTTTTTTACTGGTAGTCGGAATCACCAAAGTGTTTCTTTGGATATTAGCAAGGGAGGCACATTTTGTTGCACCAATCTAAGGTCAACCGAAAAAATATCCATAAATAACTGGTTTTGTTTATTTTTGTCCTATTGTTTCGACAACCAAGTAGTTTTTTTACAATCATATAAAAGTTTTCTAAGGATTTTTAACTCTCAAAATGTTCCCACAACTTGCGATCATATTATTCTTGGAAATAAGCTGAGAAAAAAATGTAAACACCAATTATAAATTATGAAAATATGCAAATTTCATTCTTAAGCAATGTCAAGAAATCAACTCGAGTAACTTTCAATGACGTTCATTAAAATTATGATGGGGGAAATATAGCGACAGTTTAACATATTTTATCGCATTAGCATCCAGTCATCTATCCATTGACTGTATGTATAAAACAAAACTTTCCAGCAGCGGTTGTGGCGAGTGTGGGGGCGAATGCTCTAAAACTTTTTAATACCCCCAAAGAAAACTATACACATCACCAGTTAATTCTCCAATGTATAATTAGCATTACTCGACTTGAGCCAAAGTCACAAAATACATATTTTAAAAGAATTCAAAAGTCAAATCTTTGTATAATAACCGTATAAAATAAACTTTACATCGTCATCATCAGAACGCTCGCATGTTATGGACTGCGAACCGTGGAGCTCAGCAGCCAATAGCTACTTCAAACTGCAATCTTGAGGGTGAGAAACTCTTGGTGTTTTGTTGAGGAACAAGTTCGAATTTGACAATAAACGTATGTATGTTTTGTTCATCGTACATGCATACATTCCTCCAATTGTGATTATCTGTGACATATCGAGGAGTAGGAAACTTTGGCGTGACACAGTTGTGGATTTCTATGTCGGTAGATGGGCGCTGCAGTTAAATTATTTGTTTAGGGAAATTTTATAAATATATTTCCGTCGCGTTAAGCGACCTACATATACCCTTACTATTAGGTTCGCCCATTTAATAATATTTTTCAGAACATATCGTGGGAAACTTACCAAGATTGGGAGATTTACTGAACGGAATGGCGATCTGATCAGCGTTTCCACCATTTACCCACAACAAATAAAACAACCAACCTTAGGTACGCATTTCTACTTAGTAGGGACATAAATACTGTTACACACGTTTTATGCTGTAAAATAAAAAGTACTGAATGTTTTTGGACCAAATATTTTTTAATATATTTATTGATGTTGATTGTATCCAAAAAGAATGTACTTATTTGAAATGTCCGCCTTTTGCCTTTACACACCGCCTTAAGTCGCACTGGCCAATCGTCAAAAGCTGCACGAACCTCGTCCATTGGAAAATTGGCCTCAGCTCGAACCAAAGCAGTCTTAAGAGATCCAATGTTGGGGTATCTTTTGTGACAAACTTTGTCCTCTAAAACCGTCCACAATTTGTAATCCAATGGGTTCAAATCTGGACTGCCTGAGGGCCATTCTTCAGAGGAAATGAACGCTGGCACATTGTTTCGAAGCCAGGTCTGGGATGTTTTAGCCTTATGGGCCGGCGCAGAATCCTGCTGGAAAGTCCACGGCTGGTTTGGAACATGAAATTGTTAAGAGGTTTCACAACAGCTTCCAAAACGGTTTCTTGGTAAACTATGGCCGATGTTTTGACTCCTTGTTCGCAGAAGTGCAGGTCAGTGACCCCATCGTAAGAGACACTCCACCAAACCATAACTGAACAGGGTGATGACCCTTTTCCATCCTCGGGATCAGTTCAGATCAGATGCTTCCTTAGGTGACCTCGCATACGCTCACTCTATCATTTTGCTTGTTAAATTTTTCTGAACGGTAAAAATTTTTTCATCGGTGAACAACATTTTTCTGTGCAAGTTATCAGCGTGCTTCACCAAAAGACGTTTGCATTTTTCAATTCTATTTTTGTTTTAAAGCTGCAGTCAATAAATTTCCGATACGTCGTTTGAAAGACCAGTCCCAAGTCTTTTTAATGATTCGACTCATGGAGTTTTGCGTGATATTTATCTCACGGGCCATGATTTTCTGTTTTGGGAGCGGATTTCTGTGAATTCTTGGTTTGACGGCTTTGATGACATGCGGTGTTCGAAAAGAGCGTAGGTTGTCCGACCGGTGGCGGTCTTTTACATCTCCAGTCTCCTCAAAAAGTTTTATGCGTCGGTAGACGAACATGCGGATAATCCCTAGAGGCCGGAGAGTTTTGAAAATATCGTTTTTTCATTTCACACTTGAAAAGCGCTATTACAGCGATACGGTTCTCATTATCTGACCACTCCATGATGAAAGTTGAAACAATTGTAAAATCCCGTTACAAACTAACGCTATTGAGGCTAGCTTTCAAAACCCATATGACATTAACGGGGTATGTTAAGTTCTACTATTAAAATGGGTGTGTTCAATGATGTAACAGTATTTATGTCCCTACTAAGTATACAAGGGTTGCTATATATATTTCTGGCCTAGGCAACACTAATAGTTACCTGGCGCCATCTGACATTTCCATTGGACAGTTTGACATTTTTAGCATAAACGTACCCAGAACGTTTTGACTTACAACCATCATTTTTGTTGTTTACAGGGATGTGTAGAAATCAATTCGGCAACAAATGGAATTAACTCGGGAACATTTTCGTGCGATAATTTTTCACAACTTTGGACGTGGATTATCACGACAAGAGTGCATCGATGAACTTAAATCTTTGTATAACGATGAAGCACCATCCTATAGCACTGTGAAAACTAGTTTAGTGAATTTAATCGTGGACGACGCTCGCTCAAAGAAGAAGGTCGTGAATGTCGTCTAAACAACATTGATGCACTGCCATAAACTGATAATGCAAGACCGTCATATGACATACCGTGAGATTGAGGCATCCTTGGGCATTTCTTCCACCAGCTTACATTCGATATTGCATGAACACCTGGCCGTAAAATAGGTTTGTTCTCGTTGGACCCCGCACAATTTGACAATCGCTCAAAACATGACTCGTGTCGATTGGTGCAAAGAAATTTTCAAAAAATACGATCGCGGTGCTTCAAAGGACGTTTATAAAAACGTCACAGGTGACGAATCATGGATCTATGCGTCTGAGAACGAAACAAAACAGCAATCGACCATGTGGGTGTTCGAAGACGAGCCAAATCCAACGAATGTTGTTCGTGGAAGAAGCACTTCGAAGCAAATGTTTTTTCGGAGAAATTCGAAAAACGAACAAGAGAAGACGAATCATTGTTCACCATGACAATGCGAGCTCTCACACATCGGCTCAAACCATCGCCTTTTTAACCAGCCAACACGTTGAATTGATGGATCATCCGCCGTATAGCGCTGACTTGGCACCCAATGACTTCTTTTTATTCCCGCACATCAAGAAAAAATGCATTAACTAAGAGCAGGTCCTTTGGCCCATGGTTTGACCTCTAAATTTTCCATGTTTGGATTTGTGAAAAAAAATTTTATTTTGGTGCCCATATTTCTGAATTTAGCAAAATTGCAAAAATTACTTTATTTTAGGCATTTCTAGAAAATTTCACTGTTATAAAGCGTGTTCCAACCATAATGCACGATTTTAATTTAGCCAAGTGTTTTGTGCAACTTAATTTTATATTTCTATGTTTCAGTGTTTGACAATTTCAACCATGGGGAGGTACAGAATTGAGCAGCGCGTTCAGATTGTTAAAGCCTTTTACGAAAATGGGTCTTCAAATCAAAATACAATTCGTCGAGTCCGTGATTTGTTTGGTCAGCATAATCGACTTAATGTGTTTACAGTAAATTCGGTAATAAGCAGATAGTCCGAATTTGGGAAAATGAGAATCTACGACTGATTGTTTTAAAGCCGTATACACACTGACTGTTTGGTGCGGTTTATGGGCTGGCGGCATCATCGGGCTTCGTTTTAAAGTCCCAAGACTTTTTAATGATTCGACTCATGGACTTTTGCGTGATAT
The DNA here is from genome assembly GCA_963513945.1 of Hydrotaea diabolus. Lineage (NCBI taxonomy): Eukaryota > Metazoa > Arthropoda > Insecta > Diptera > Muscidae > Hydrotaea > Hydrotaea diabolus. The sequence continues at coordinate 133,319,438 of OY740717.1, read as the reverse complement.
TCATCTCACGGGCCATGATTTTCTGTTTTCGGATCGAATTTCTGTGAATTCTTGATTTAACAACTTTGATGACATGCGGTGTTCAAACAGAGCGTGGGCGGTCTTTTTCATCTCCAGTCTCCTCAAACAGTTTTATGCATCGGTAGACGAACATGCGGCAAATCCCTAGTGGCCGGAGCGTTTTGAAAATATCGCCTTTTTCATTTCACACTTGAAAAGCGCTGTTACAGCGAAACGATTCTCATTATCTGACCACTCCATGATAAAAGTTGCAACCATTTTAAAATACCGTGACAGACTAACGCTATTGAGGTCAGCTTTCAAAACCCATATGACATAAACGGGGTATATACAGTTCTACTATTGAAATGGGTGTGTTCAATGTTGTAACAGTATTTATGTCCCTACTAAGTACACCACCCTTTGTATGTCCTTATGTTGTTACGAACGTATTTGATATTTATGTGTTGTTTGGTTTTAAAACCGTTTTTTGTTTTGTATTCCTTTCAAATTCACACATACAACCACGCCCACATCCTTAAAAACACACACACACACACACACTTTATGACGCTAAGTTACCACATAGTCATCACAGCCATCATGCACGTCATCGTCGTCCTCATAGCTGCCTTCATCCTCGTTGTAGTTGTCCTCTGCAAAGTCAACGCGGCACTTGCAACTTCAGAGTGCTGCTCAGTGTAGCCATGAAGATGATGCTCATCAACACAGCGTGCATTATGCGTTTGCGGGGAGTTTAAAACGGAATAATAGTTGGTCGCATCGAATTAAGCTTTCCCTACCACTGGAAATATTTTTAAAAAAAAAACCTTAATTTGGTATACCCTACACCACACTGTAGGGCATAGATGTGTAGGGTACACGTACAGGTGTTTGCTACACCTTAAAGGAATGGAAATAGACTCTATGTTAATTATACCGATCGACTAAAAATTACTATCACATTTGATTTCATTGAGCCATGCCTGGTCATCGGTCTATCCGTCTATCCATCCATCCGTCCATCTATCGTTGAAATCAAAGATACTTTCCGGCTGAAATTGGATCACATCGGTCTATATTTTGATATCATACATAGGTTTTCCCGATTTTAGAATCTGCAGCTGAAAAAGTCACATATTACATCCGTTTTTGACTAAATTTCGCACAGAGAATTTAGAGTGACCAACACCCATCTCAGATAATCTGTGGTCCTGCATCATTAGAAGCAAAAAATACACCTGATCATGCCCAATTTTTGAATGGTTCGTAATGAGCGACCATTAATTATCTGTGGTGAAATTGGACCGCATAGGTCTTACTTTTCTATTGTCCTTATACAAAAGTCCTTCCAGATTTAAAAATCCGCGGTATAGAAGACATATTTTACATCCTATGTTGCATGGATCGTTACTCATGTGCTGTAACATTGAAACATATCAGTCTATGTTTTTGAATAGCATACAAAGGTCCTTTTAGATTTATTAATCTGCAGCTCTAAAAGCCACATTTTACATTCAATTTCTACCAAGTGTAGCATAGATCATAACAAGCGGCCAACAGCCATATCCTGTAACATTGAACCAAATTATACTATGTTTTTGAATAGCTACCACACAAAGGTCCCACCAGATTTATGGTCCGGAAGCACCAGAAGATACAAATTATAAGTACACCCGATCACGTTCAAATATAGCATGAAACGTTAATAGCAACCATTAACTAATGGTACCCTAAAGCCCCCAAACAATGGTCCTTATAGATTTAAGAACCTTCAGCTTTAAAAGCCACATTTTAAATCCGATTCTTGCCAAATGTCGAATGGGTCGTTACGAGCGACCAGCACTGGCCTTATTTTTGAACAGCCCCCACACAAACGTTCCGGCCTATTTGAGGTCCTGTAGCATTAGAAACCACAAGTTTTACTCAATCACGCTTATATCTTTTATGGACCTTATGAGCGACAAATAATTACTCTTAACATATTGAGTCCGGCCTCGCTTAAGCACCAGACAGAGATACTTAATAATGAAAACGCGAATATTTATATCAAAAATTATTTTTTTTAAGTATTCTCCAGCATGATTAATACACTTTTGCATGCGCTCAAACCAATTGTCAAAGCACTTTTTACACTCCGATTGAGACACCTCCAAAACATGGTTTTTGAACGCTTGTGCAGCATCTTGTGGCGACGAAAATCGTTGACCAAGCATTTTTTTCATGATGTGCGGGAATAAAAATAAGTCATTGGTTGCCAAGTCAGGGATGTACGGCGGCTGACCCATCAGTTCGACGTTTTGGCCGGTCAAAAAGGCTCTGGTTTGAGCTGATGTGTGAGGGCTCGCATTGTCATGGTGCACAATGATTCGTCTTCTCTTGTTCGTTTTACGAATTTCTCTGAAGACTTGAGGCAAACAAATTGTGGTGTACCACTCAGAATTGACCGTCCTACGTTGCTCAAGCGGAACAGTCGCCATATGACCAGTTTTGCCGAGGAAACAGCCGTCAATTTGCTTTGATGTGCTTCTTTCACGAACAACTTTCGTTGGATTTGGCTCGTCTTCGAAAACCCACACGGTCGATTGCTGTATTGTTTTGGTCTCATAAGCATAGATCCATGATTCGCCACCTTTGACGATCTTATAAACGTCTATTGAAGCCTCGTGGTCGTATTTTTTCAAAATTTCTTTGAACCAATCGACACGAGCCTTTTTTAAGCGATTATCAAATTGTGCGGGATCCAACGAGAACAAACCTTTTTTACGGGCAGGTGTTCATGCAATATGGAAGAAATGCCCGAGGATGCCCCTATCTCACGGTGTGTCACATGACGATCTTGCGTTATCAGTTCAAGCACGGCATCAATGTTCTCTTGCAGAACCGCCGTTTTGGACGACCTTCACGACCTTCGTCTTTGAGCGAGCGTCGGCCACGATTGAATTCATTAAACCAGTTTTTCGCAGTGCTATAGGATGGTGCTTCATCGCCATACAAAAATTTAAAAATGAACGCACGAAAAGGTTCTGGATTTTTTCAAGACGCTGTACACAACACAAATGATGGTCGTACGTCAAAACGTTCTGAGTATGTTTATGCTAAAACTTTCCAATGGAAATGTCAGATGGCGCCAGGCAACACTTAGTGTTGGATTTACCTAGAAAAAATTAACCAAAACAAGAAAATGTTTACACACATTTTTACAAGACCAAGAGTACAAGCTTAAAGAAGAGATATCGATATTTCGTCTACAACGACCCCTACTAAAATTAAGTGGTCAACATTTATATAAAATATATAAATTCTTAAAACTCCCGTTAAAAAGTCTGTTTATCACATTTCTCAGAAAAAAGGACGAAAAGGACACACTTAACTTAGAGATAATATATGAAAATGTTTTGCGAAAATAAACTCGATTTGATTTTATAACTAAAATTTTCTAAAATGAAAATGTGTAATACTCGTATCACCAATATGTACTATCGCATTAAAAAATTAATACTTCCTCAGCCAATAAAAAGTAACCGAGACCTACCAATACCCTGTCCTTTTGGGAATACACACCTAATTTATTCATTTCCCAAAAAAATCGATCGATCTCCTACCATCCTACAAAAATGTTGAACAGTGTTATTTGCAGATTTTTTTTTATAAAATAAACTAGTATTAAGGTTATAGTCAGGAGAGGTTGACTTTATCATACCCTTACCATTTTTTCTATTCAGACGATTCTCTACACTTTTCTCCGACTTTTAAGCAACGTGAATCTTAGTATGAGATTTTGTGAACAGGAGGTACATAATTCGTGGCGGTTATATAAAATCATAAAAAATATACCAATCAAATATCAACCATCATAAAAGACTGTGTCAAATCCTGGAAATATACCACGAGTAGCAATTCAATATATACCACTAAAAGGCTGGGTTCGACACTCCGATAGAAGACAAATCATTTTCATTCGCCTGCAGGTGGGATACAAACAAATCTTGTACACCTGAGTGACACCAAATCCTTACTTAAAATTAATAATTACCTCTCCAAACCAGGTCTTGTCCAGGGTGAAAGCTTATCGTGTAACTTCAGCCACATCTTAATGGGAAATCTCGGAAAATGACAAGGTTAATAATACCGGCAAAATACGCAAACGATATAGACATTGTCAGATCGAGAGATGCAACTGAAGCTTTTTAAAAGATTAAATAAGAGTCGTCTAAAATGGATGTATTGGTAAATGAGGACAAGAATAAAAATATGTTGGCAACAGCTTGAGAGTCGGCGCTACTAAATAAAGGCTAGTTCGCTTAGAACGGCAATTCCAACGTCGATATAGTGAGGAATTTGTATAACTCGGATCCGCCATAAAAGAAAAAAACGCACTGAAATAAAACGACGGACCATGTTGGCAAATAGTTGTTATTTTGGGCTTGTAAAAAGCTAAAGGCAATGCTTTCTCCCGGGAGAAGATTACATTTCAGGATACACTGATGCTAAGCTTACTTTTAGGTAGCGCCGAAGCACAGGTGCTATCAACAGTGGATGAATGTAAAGGGTGTTTTTAGCCGTGTGGTTTTTAAGAAGAAATAAAACGCATATGATTTAATGTTATGGCCATGAATTTAGCTTTATTATAACGATAAGGGTTTGCCATTATAATTTAAAAATGATTTCGGACAAGTGGCCGCCGCTGCTGGCTCCAAGGCGACAATCGTGTCGGGCTTATCTGCGTAGACAACGACTTCACATAAGCCCACAAACAATAGTATAGTGGTGTAAATCGCACGATCTTGGAGGCCACGCTACAGAGCCAGGACGCGAGATAAATTCCTTCAATAAATTGATTGTTTCGTTGGCTGTCTGGCCTGTAGTGCAGTCTTGGTAAAACAAAATTACGTCAAGATTACGGGCGTCACGTTACAGGTAGCAAAAGGTCCGATATCATGGCGCTATATCGAGTAAAATGCATCAAAATACTGCTATTGGGCTGCCTTGGGCATGCCGGTCGAATACAAACATATGATCCTGCAAGAATGGTATTAGTTAACTACCACGGAAAGCGCAGGCGGGAAAGACCTCGTATCCGCTGTAGACCCCAGTAAAGAATGACGCAAGAATTCCTGGTATTGAAAAATGAAGGAAGCACTCCCCGGACCGAAGTGCTTATAAACTATTTATTGAGCCAGCCAAGAGCAACAAGAAATTTTGAACAGAGCCCCCTGTTGAAAGGCGAAGATTTCACTTTACAGTACACTCGTACTACACGTCTATTATATAGCCCTAAAGCAGGGGTACTACAAAAGCGGATAAAGTTCAATTAGAAATTTTTTAAAGGAAAATCCAAACCCCGACCAGCAAAAGGTTTTGTAGCCAGCCTAAGCTAGTGAAACCGATAGTATCAAATGTCGCTATGCTTTATTTGAGCTATATCAAATTTTACATGACCAACATGGACAAAATTCTGTTGGTTCAAATGTTCTTTGCTAAATTTAAGCAAGATCGGATACGCATGTGCACCGCAGTTTTACTTGACTTTGTTATTGGCCTTTGGGTCGCCGTCCTGTGATGGAAGTGTGTACGATTATCATGTCAGTTAACTTGGGTTCAACCCCATTTAAAAACATGTAAAAGTTTTAGGCTGCGGGTTTCCACCTAGTAAACGCCGGCGACTTTATGAGTAGAGAGTCAGAGACTTATATGTTAGCCTTGTAAAGCTTCTCTATACAATACAATATACGTTGGGACCCGTCTCAAAACAGAAGGTTCCGGTTAGTGAGTATATAAATTGGTTCGTGCACAGCTTACACAAGTTGTGGGACGGACGTAAGAAGTTGTTAACGCTGCTTGAACACCAGTGTCGACTAAAGGGCTACTTTAATGATTCGACCAAATTTTATCAGCGTTGGTTATGGTCACTTAAACCACTTCACACATAATTTAAACCAGATCGGATTTTAAATGTAGCTTGCAGAGCGGCAGGTTCTCATACAAACCGATATGGTTTAATTTCCTGTAGAGCTTTTGGAACTCACTAAAATAAATTTGAGCAAGATGGAATGATATATGTGGCTATATTCGATATTGCCCTCCATATTTGGGCAATACGAGTACGATAACAAAAACGAGTGTGGTCAAAATTAAACGAGGTTGGCTTGTTATATGCTAAAAAATGTGATCAAAATCAAATTTTAAAGCTGAAAACTTCCACCAATATTGTCTCATATAACCAGGATGATTATAGATATCCCTATAAGTTCTATGCTAAATTTGAGCAAGATCGTATGTAAAATGAGGCTTTCGGGGTGGAATTTCTTTAAACCGGAAAGGACCTGTGCAAGGGAAATTTATGAACAAAACACCCCACACTATTGCACTGAAAATATCAACCAGCAAGATCGGAAATAAGATTAGGCTTCTGTAGTTACAGGACCTCAAACCGTAAGTGTCCTTTAAATAAAAGCTGTACAAAAACAGAAACCAAAGGATGCAATTTCATCGTGGTTTGTTTGGTATTTTTATGCCAAATTTAAGCAGCACCGTTTTTTAATATCGTAATGGTTTTTTGTCTGTATGAAACAAGGATTAATATGGTATTATGGCTTGCTCCATTTCGAAGTTCCCTACTTTGTCAACCCTTTCGCCCCTACTGGGATCATATGTCCCAGCGAAATTGCTTACATTATAACTTTTTTATATCCTTTTACATTTTTATATCTGAAACATCCTAATAAAGGTTAAAGTATTATCTGTGGCATAATTAAAAAAAACTGCTCTGAATTATAGCGGTAACTCATTTGTGTGCAGTTCTTCAACGTGAGAGCACGTGTTTTACGCAGATCGTCTCCTAATTTTGGCAATAAAACCGCAGTTTTTGTGCTTTTCTTCACAATTCTATAGAATTACAAAAAGTAATTTGTGGAAAATTGATTTTAAAATTTTGCAGCAAGTAAATTAATAGTAACTTGTATTGTGGGATCCATTATTCCAATATAGCTCTACAAATACAAATTTTGTTTTTTAATTTTTGAGGATGGCAAGAAAGAAATTGTCGAATGTGGAAATGGTCAAGATTATGCTATAGACGATGGAACCAAAAATGATAGTACTAACTTCAGTGACTCCAGGTCCAATTATTCTCCATCAGATGACGAAAATCAGCTCATTGGGAAATAAACTGTAACTGACTCAAGCGATGAGAACAGTGAGTTAGGTGATAATTTTTCTCCTGATGCGTCTGTTGCACTTGGTACTGTTGTTGCTGCAGGTGGTGAGATTACTACAGATGCTGCTGTTACCTTTGGAACTTGTATGTAGTCTAACTCGTACGGAAACACTACATTTGTACCTAATTATACAATGCCCGCAGACAGAGATGCAGAGGTATTATTTGAGTTGACGCCTTTGGCCACTGAGCATGATGTCTTCAGGAAAATTTACCCCAAGGGTTTGAACATTTGCAATGCCGAATAACTAATCAAAGGCTAACGAAGCTAAATAGGGTGAAGAGGTCGAAACACAATTTAAGTTCCATTGTTTTCTTCTGTATGTTCCTTTATATATATTTTTGTAAGATTTGAATTTTTAATTTTACGTTGTTTTTCATATAATAACATATAAATAAAAAGAATAATTTAAATTGATCAAAGTATTTTTTTGTTATTGTAGCTTTATTGGGACACGATATCCCAACGAAAAACCTTATTGGCATTATATATCCCAGGACAAGGGCAAGGATCTCTGATTTCTCATGTATCCCTAATATCTTAGATATTATCGTTATAACTATATTTGGAGTCAAAATTGAAATAAACCGAAAAGATTTAAAAAATAACTCAGGGGTCAAAGGGTTCAAGAAAAAAATACAAAAAATTCAAATTGAATGGAAAATGTTTATTATCATTTGAAAGAATAATCTTTGGCATTTATTTTCTAAAGTTTTCCGCGGCTACGTCTCAGATGGTCCATCAGTTGAGTCCAATTTTCGATGACTCATTCGATCATTTTGACTGGTAACTGGCGAATGACACTCGTGATGTTTTGCTCAAAGACTTGAATCGAAGCGGGGTTTTACGCATAAACATTAGACTTTACATATCCCCAAAAAATTCTAACGGTGTGATATCACACGATCTTGGTGGCCAATCGCACAGCACAAAACGTGAAATTATCTGCTCACCGAAGTGTTGTCTCAATAAATCCATTGATTGATGCGATGTGTGGGAAGTGGCGGCGTCTTATTGAATGTCGCAGAGATCACGAGCTTCAATTTCAGTCATCGAATAGTCGGTTATCATGGCACGATAACGGTCGCCATTGACGGTTACGATCTCACCAACATCATTTTTGATGATTCCACCGTCCCACAAACCACAGCAAACCGTAGTTTTTTCTGGATGAAGTGGCAGCTCTCGAACCCCCTCTGGTCGATATTCGTCCCAAATCCGGCACTTTTGCTTGTTTACATACCAATTGAGCCAGAAATGGGCCTCATCGCTGAACAAATCTTGGCTCGAAAACGTCGGATCTTCTTGGAACTTTCCAAGAGCCAATAAAGCAAAGCGATGTCGCTTGGGAACGTCAGGCGGCTTCAGTTTTGCACAAGCTATATTCTGGACGCTTTCAATTAAGATCGCGACGTAAAATGCGCCAAGTCGTTCCATACGTCAGCCCGAGTTGCTGCGAATGGCGCAGAATCGACTCTCCACGGCCTTGGTGTACACTCTTAGCTACGGCCGCTACATTTACTTCACTGCGTGTCGGACGTGGTCTATTCGGTCGAATATTATCTATAAATGAATGCTGGGTCTCAAGATGGGTGATGGTGTTGCGAATAGTACGCTCAGTAGGCCGATTATGTTGACCATAAGTTGAACGAAGTGCACCAAACACATTCCTCAAAGAACGTTAATTTACCTAATAAAGTTGAACGATTTGTGAACGTTGTTCAAGCGTAAGTCTTTTCATGATGAAATGCCAAACAATACTAAATAAATATAACATGAGAGCATGACACGACCGACTCACACTTGATCAGTCAAAAAAGGCTACTGAAAAAAGTATCTCCACTTGGATCACTCATTACTAGCAGGATTTATCATAGGACTTCTGCAATGTGCTTTGCTAGTATGATCAAGATCGGATATATGGCTTGATCAGTGTCAAAAAGGACCTTTGTATGGGGGTTTAAGGAAACACAGCGAAATGGTTTGAATTTACCATTGAATCAACCTTGTTTCTAAGATTGTAAATCTTTTTCATTTAAACCAAGTAAAACACCGAAACATGTACGATTTTAGTAAATTACTTTATTAGAAGCTTTTTCATTTATCTTTAGTAAAGATAGCCGTCCGGAACTTATTTAATAAGCCTGGGCAGAACACTCTTTACTTCCAACTCAGAATGCTTTCTCATTTATCTTTAGTAAAGATAGCCGTCCGGAACTTATTTAATAAGCCTGGGCAGAACACTCTTTTCTTCCAACTCAGAATGCTTTCTGGACTGCTCCACACAAAGTGCCCTGCTTTTATACAGAATGATTAAGGAAAGCAGTGTTGCAATTACATAGTAGCATTAAAATAAACGTTAAATTCAAAATAGAACAGCTGATGAGGATCATTGATATTTTAAATGACAGGGTTGTATTATTGTTGGAAATAAACGTTAAATTCAAATTAAAAGTAAGTGGAAACAAAAGAAATATAAAAGTAATAATATGTAATGATATAGCAAAAGTAATAATATTTAAAATGAGACGCTTTACCATTCAATTTTATCAGACGAGATTATTGACCGCTAGTAAAGTTCAGTGCGAAATTTGGTCCGTATCGGATATAATTGGTTTTGAAATCGGTAAGCACCTTTTTATTGTATTAAAACACCGACCATTATTAACGGGGTTTGTTCTTGGCCGAAATATGAACAGTGTGTTATGTTTCGTTTAAATCGTATCAGATGTGCGAGCTTTTATTTTTGTACAACGATAGAAGAGCAGATGGAATGAAGAACATTTCTTTATGTAACCCGATAATACTTAATAGGGACATAACTACTGTTACAACATTGAACACACCCATTTCAATATTAAAACTGAACATACCCCGTTAATGTCATATCGGGTTTGGAAGCTGTTGTGAAGCCTCTTAACAATTCCCTGTTCCAAAGCCAGCCATGGACTTTCCAGCAGGATTCTGCGCCGGCCCTAAAGGCAAAAACGTCCCAGGCCTGGCTTCGAAACAATTTTCCAGCGTTCTTTTTCTCTGAAGAATAGCCCTCAGGCAGTCCAGATTTGAACCTATTGGATTAAAAATTGTGGACGGTTTTAGAGGACAAGGTTTGGCACAAAAGATACCCCAACATTGGATCTCTTAAGACTGCTTTGGTTCGAACTGTGGCCAATTTTCCAATGGACGAGGATCGTGCAGCTATTGACGATTGGCCAGTGCGACTTAAGGCGTGTGTAAAGGCAAAAGGCGGACATTTCGAATAAGTAGATTCTTTTTGGATACAATATACATCAATAAATATATTAAAAAATATTTGGTCCAAAAACATTCAGTACTTTTTATTTTACAGCATAAAACGTGTGTAACAGTATTTATGCCCCTACTAAGTATAAGTAATTCTGTGTCAATCGATGTTATCAACATTGAGTCTATCTCCTATTCTTAAAGGTGTAACAAATATCAGCTTCAAAATAGCCTGTACGAAACTGTGGTTTAAGGTTTAGAAATAAATTCAGAATTGCAGATGTTGAAAGTTTATATTAACTATTTCATTCCAATTATTCTCTCAATAGTTTTACGAATTAATTAGCTTTTACCTTCTTCTATAAATTAACCAAAAATCATGCTACGCGCATAAGTTTGTCGAAATATTTTCATAACACATCTTGTTTACATGGCGGATGATGAATCTTCAATTTTGCAGCACGCCGTATAAGAAACTAAGAATACCTTTCATCTTTGACTGGAGGATATAAAAAGTTTATAACCAAATACTAAAAACTTTTATCTAGAATGCAGACATTGCAGCTACTTTATTGTGGTTTTACAGCTTGAAAAGTTTAAAACTCCACTCACAGATACTCACAACCAGCCACAGCCGCAGGGGCACACACCACCACATATGAGTAGTTTTGTAGCTGGTAATGACAATACCAGTATTGTGTAGAAGTTTATTTTGTTTTCTTTTTCGTCGAAGTTGAGGAAATGTAATAAAATATTGTATAAATGTTACAAATTTTCGGAATATAAAAGAAAACTGTTGTGGTCTTAAAACTTTGTTTCAGTCAACGGAAATAATTCGATGTGGCGCAAAAGTAATAAGTTCGAGTAATGTTTTTCGCAGATATTTATTAGGGTAGAAGTTGCTGTTACAAGACTTATATCAATTAATACCCAAAGTTATGCGAGAAGGCGGGTATTGTGTTTAGATTGAGCACTTAAATACCAGCGCCTTATTACGTGATATTTTTGCCTATATTGGCTCTTCGATATTGACTTCTGACAACAGGTCTAGGTCAGTGAGTGAAAGATTTATATCGCAAATGTTATCATGAAGTGTAAATTTACCAAAGATCTCATCGATGATGCTCATCTGCTTACTTCCTCGAATTTGTTATTATCGTGGCCGGCAAAATGGTTGAATGTCTGGTCCTTCTCTTTTTACCTAGGAATAATTCATGATATGGACTGTGGTTTGTCTTATGTCGAACTTATAATATTTTTGGGACTGTAGAGGTTACCAATTTAGAAATCGAAATTTAAGCTTTAACAGACAAGAGGATCCGCCTTATTGCATTAATGTCAAGCATTACATGTGATAATTTCATTAAAATTGATACAGAAAGTAAATCTGTTCATATAACGTTATAGAAAACGTACATATCACAATTATTAACTAATTCCGATGAAAATTGGTCATTTGTCAAGGACAAATGCTTTTCAATTGGTCCATATCGGTTCGTCTGGATAGAATGTAAAGGTTTTTCCTAGCGGCGGGTTGTCAGCCTCATTAATGCCAGGACTTTACGAGTTATCTCTAAATCGAATAAACATCTTAATAAAATGTATAAACCATTCGAAGCCGGCATTACGAGTAGTACCAGTAAGTCAGTGAGTATCAAAATTATCTGTTGCACACTTCATTAATTTCAGAGAAGTTACCTTTTTTCCTTAAATAAGATTTTTTAGCTTCTTTGTAAAAGACCTTTCCGTTTCCAGAACCTACATATTTAGCAGCCACATATTACATCCGATTTCGACCAAATTTAGCATAGAACGTTAAGAGTGACCATCACTTATCTCCGACTTGGCGCGCTTCTTCACTGCGAGGAATATCAAAGGATCCAACTCCTAATCATCAGCCACACTGTTTACTGCATGGACCGCATAAGTGCGTTTGTCACTCAATGTGAAAGTTAATGACGTCAACATCCCGACTACCAACTAACCCAAAATCTTTGAGGTCACATTGGACAGCATTTTTCGATCCTGTGCATATGCAACAGCTATCTGTGATAAGTTCAAAGTAGGAACAAGGTCCAAAAGTCACCTGCCGGCAGTAGTTGGGGAGCCTACAAAAAACTCGTTGACCTCTTGCAAAGCGACAGGTCGGTCTGCAGCGATCTACGCAGCGCCGGTATGGTCGGCGAACGTGAGTACATGAAACGTGAGTGGAGGAAAATTCAGGCATTCAGAATAGGAACAGGGTGTCTTTTTATATCTTCTGAGGACCATCTACAGGAGGAGGCGAAGATCCTTACCGTGCGCAGACACAATTTTCTGTTGTCTAAGCAATAACTGCTTGGGTGTCTTCGCAGCCATCCTCACCACCATTTTTTGGACAGGATGACTCCATCCAGGCAGATCAGGTACGATCTTCATAATCTAGAGAGAGAGGTCCAGCGGTATAAGAGAGAGGTCCAGCGGTACAAGAGAAAGTCTTTAGATCATCGATACTAAGAGTATCAGGTAGATCTGAATAACATTCACGCTAATGAAGTCGCAGCAGCAGTATCCATTTACAGTATGAATGTGGTGCTAGGGATACATCGCGTGATTCTGGCTCAGCTGAGATCTGGATGGTGCAGACACCTCAAGTCATATTGGGCACGAATTGATGCTAACGTTCCGGACGTTTGTCCCCCTGCCATCGGGGACCACATGACGTGCTGCACTTTTGAATTGTCCGACTAAGTCCACTTAGCTGACGCATAGGTTCAAATGGCGCGTTTTCCTCCCGTGGATATCGAAGCAGATCTCCTATAGACGACCAGGACTTCAAAACAAAATGTATTGTTTTTAAAACAATAAAATCACTTATCTCTAGTGAAACTACTCCATATCCGAACATATTTTTTAATATCCCACCCAAACAAAGTTACCTCTTGATTTGTGGTCCTACAGCGGTAGAAGCCACAAATTACATCTGGTTTTGACCATAATTCATATAAAGCGTTACGCGCAACCAATTTTAAACTTTGGTAAAATTGGATGTTATCTGTCCGTGTTTTCCTATAGACGCAACCCAAAGATCTCTCTTGCGTTGAGGTTCAGCCGCTCTAAAAGTCATCAGTTCAACCCAATTGTGCTAACATTTCACACAGATCGTTATAAGCGCCATAAAACCATCCTTTAAGATGCTCGATCCATCTTTAATATAGACGCTTTTTAAATGACCTTCTCAATTTTAAGTTCTGCCGCTGTTAGAGATATATTTTAAAGATCAAATGAAGGATAGTTTACTGCATGTAAATTTGACTAAACGTTGACTTGTACAAGTCGTAGAGCCTCGTATATACAACACTCTACAGCTGCAATCGCTTTTAGGTGCGCAATCTGTAACCTTTTTGGGGTTGCCAGTTAAACTATGTAACAACATATTCAGACTTTCTCTCGGAGAAGTATGTGATTCTTTCGAGAAATGAACGTTCTAAGACAGAATTTAAATTCTCAAAAGGACAGGGTCCTAGTAGAACATAGTCATTTGTTATGGTCCATTTCGATTTTAAGAGGGTACGTTGCATCGACCACTTTTCCATCAGGATATGTTTCGATCCATGCCAACATTATTATCGTCATATCTTTATAGGTTCATGAGATACTGTCTTTTTATGTTCATGGTTGTAGGTTGTCCAATTTAACCATAACTTAGTCTATAACAATTTCCTAGTCATTGATTTCATTCTGGTAAAATTGTATAACGATCAATCCATTACTCTTTCCAGAATTTCGACTTTTTAATGGATAAGTAACGCCGTCCATTTATTCACTCTGATTTGATCATTCCAACATAATTTCATCTTCATAAATATAATAATTAATGAGATATTTCGTTTTTAAGTTCAGAGTAGTTAAGATTTTCTTATTTATTATATTCATTAATTTATTTTAGCGAATTTTCGTGATAAGATGTCTTAAATGAATAATTACATTGTACAACAGCGTTTTTGGAACAAAGTCGCGACCTTAAAATTCTGAAAGGACATATTGAGTAGATCATTTTTTGTAGAACAAACTAATAGTCCAGCTGGTCATCGTTTTGTTTTACAGTGGGTCAAAGTTTTCATTTTTTGGTCAGAGGGAGCATAATGTTAGATGAAAAAAGTGCTGTAAGTTAATGTCTGAGAGAATTCTTATGATCAGAGTTGTAAAGTGAAATTTTATGAGGATTATTTTTATTTCAGTAGGGGTCACCGAAGACACAAAAGTTGTAAATAAAACCTTTTATGCTTATTTAGCCAAAATACTAACCAGGACACGGAATATGGGTGAACATAAGTTGTGGGAGGTGTGCGAAATTCATGCCTTAAGGAGTTCGTAAGAATCGCAAAAAAATACTCTGTGACAATTTTCATCAAAATCGCAGTATAAATATGGCTTCTAGAGCGCCAGGACCTAAAATCAGGAGTGCGGTTTGTGTGGGGGCTATATAATAGATAACCCGATATGATCCTGATAATTAACAATTTATTGGCATGCTATCAAAACTACATTATGTCAATTTGTGGAGCTAATTATAGTAAAACATGATAAATTGAATCTTTCATCTAATGTTATATTATTTTCTTATCTAAATGTTTACCTTTTATTATAATAAAACAAGTAAAAAACGTCAAAAGTCAGACAAGGTCTACTTTATGAAAATGTGCCACATTACTGAAGATGGTTTTCTTCGAAAATTGATTTTCAGTTTTATTGAGAAATATCAAATGAAATGCAGAAAACAACTTGAAGTTTAGGTGTGGTTCGTATTCAACATGGGCCCCTAAAATGTAACCACCCTTTAAAGCAATGCTTCATGCACTTGAAGTTAAAAAATTGTATGCTTTAAAAAAAAAATGTGTGCTGTTCGTTTGTTTTACCCACAATGACCGTTTATAAGTTCATAATATCCATTAGTACTTAGAAGGGGCATAAATACTGTTACACACGTTTAATGCTGTAAAATTAAAAGTACTGAATGTTTTTGGACCAAATATTTTTTAATATATTTATTGATGTATATTGTATCCAAAAAGAATCTACTTATTCGAAATGTCCGCCTTTTGCCTTTACACACGCCTTAAGTCGCACTGGCCAGTCGTCAATAGCTGCACAAACCTCGTCCATTGAAAAATTGGCCACAGCTCGAACCAAAGCATTCTAAAGAGATCCAATGTTGGAGTATCTTTTGTGACAAACCTTGTCCTCTCAAATCTGAACTGCCTTGGGGCCATTCTTCAGAGAAAATAAACGCTGGAAAATTGTTTCGAAGCCAGGCCTGGGACGTTTTAGCCTTATGGGCCGGCGCAGAATCCTGCTGGAAGGTCCATGGCTGGTTTTAGAACAGGGAATAACCCTTTTCCACCCTTATGATCAGTTCAGATGCTTCCTTAGAAATTTTTCATCGGTGAACAAAATTTTTCTGTGCAAGTTATCAGCGTGTTTCACCAAAAGACGTTTGCATTTTTTGATCCTTTTTTTTTTTAAAGCTGCAGTCAACAAATGTCCGGTACGTCGTTTGAAAGCCCCATGTCCCAAGTCTTTTTTAATGATTCGACTCATGGACTTTTGCGTGATATTCATCTCACGGGCCATGATTTTCTGTTTTCGGAGCGGATTTCTGTGAATTCTTGATTAAACGGCTTTGATGACATGCGGTGTTCGAACAGAGCGTGGGCGGCTCCACCGGTGGGTGGTCTTTTACATCTCCAGTCTCCTCAAACAGTTTTATGCATCGGTAGACGAACATGCGGCTAATCCCTTGTGACCGGAGCGTTAGAGATAAGATATGGTTACACTATGGTCACCGCAACAATAACATGTTCTCTACAATAAAAGAATGTTCGTCACAACCATAGTATTGTTTTTTGAATTTCATCTTGACAACAGTATAATTGCGACAAAATTACTATTGTTGAAATGTAGTATTATTGCCAAATTTAGAAATGTAGATATGGTTGTAGGAACCGTATAAACATTGTTGATACAACAAAAGTATTGTTGTTTAACATTTAAGTTAACAATAATATGATTACGGCAATAATATAGTATGGTTACATACCAAAAAAATCGGAAGGTAGTCCAGGGGTTTTTATTGTGTTTACTTTGTTTGGTGAAATACTCTACCACCGACTGGTAAAAACTGGTGATAAACGAGATATTTAAAATCTCCCTGTACTTCAGTATATAGCCATTGATCACAGTTTAATCACACTCGTTAATTGCGGTCCACGGATGGTGAAGTAACATTCACCCCTACTGGCAACTGAAAGTATTTTCAACTGCCGTCGGAATATATATTTTTGTTTCTTGAATGAAATGTTCAATAAAAACATGGCCTCAAATTTGGCTATAAACTAATTGTAATGCAATTTAAAATAACTTGCTTGATAAAAATCTCTATTTTTAAATAACAACACCCAATCCTAATAAATATTTTTGGGGATTATAGTATGGTTAATTTAATCATACTATGGTTGTACGGATAATAGCATGGTTGCGTGTGAATCATGTTATGGCTGTAAGGATCATACTATGGTTGTATAAAAAATCCTATGGTTGTGAGGATCATAATATGGTTGTGGTGATAATAGTATGGTTAAGTGTGAATCATACTATTGTTGTGAAGATTATAGTATGGTTGAGTGTGAATCATACTATTGTTGTGGAAATCATAGTTGGGTGTAGTTCATACATAGGTTGAGTGTGAATCATACTATTGTTGTGGAAATCATAGTATGCTTGAGTGTGAATCAACCATATGACATTAACGGGGTATGTTCAGTTCTACTATTAAAATGGATGTGTTCAATGTTGTAACAGTATTTATGTCCCTACTAATTGTTATCATAAATCTTAAAAATAAATCTATATTTGATTTTTAGAGATATTTAGTGCATATTTAAAAACAACCTTAGGTATTGCAACAGTTCATTTACAAATACTGGAGATATTTAAGCACATCATATTCTTCTTGTTGAGGTTTTAAAGCCCCTGTGACGAATCGCTCACTTACTTCACAAGGCATCGTTAGATTATAAACCATCATAGTACATGTCTCTTAGTCATACCTAATCGCATTTGACCGCTTTCCCGCTTTAACTAGACAGTCAGGTAGACGGGCGATCATTTGTAATATGCGTCGCTCTCTAATGTACGTACACAATCAATACTTAACGCTCCTGACATATTACTGTTTCTTTGCCAGAGACATTTAAAAATGTTCGTTGTTTTTTTCTGCTTTAAAACAACTGTTTTATCATTGGCTTTATGGTTTTAATATTTGACGCTATTCATTCGCATCATGTCGGCCCTTATTGTACGACAATTTGTCATTTCCATTTGATGTCACATTTGTCATTGTTTGCACTGCAACACGTGAACCCTTATCAATGACTGAAGAGTTTATTCAAAGTGAAAATGTGCATTGACTGAAAGGGATAATGTATGAACCTCAGCCAAACCAACAATGTATGGCAACAAAAAGGGCGACAAACGAGTAAATTAAAGCAAATGTCAATAAAAGTGTCAACACAATATCCATACGAATGTGATAGTACCAACACGTATGCATGTTTGGGGGTATATTCACCATAGTCTGATATTAACTAAAGTGTCATTGATTTCCTCCCCCCCATTGACAGTGACAGTTTGCTAACAATGGGTTAATAAAAAAAGAATTTAAACAATAAAAGTACACCACATCACAGTGAAAAGGATACGCGTGGGATGGGCTTATTGGCAAATTTTAAAATTAACATAAAAAGTTGATCCCTGAGACTGTTTGCATTGAATGCGCCTATTTACGTTCATATTTGCAAAATGCTTAATTTTAGCCAAGAGAGTCAAATGTGTATCACTACACATCACCACTTGGTCTCATTTGGGTCACCCCATCCACGTTACGTGCTAGCACGCTCTTTTAAAAAGAGTTTCCTAATTCGAAACGTAAATTTAGCTAAGAAAAAACCCCTGGATGAAAGGACAAAAAAGAAATCTGGCAAATCAGCGCGTGGACCTTATAAGGTAGTACACCTCGAAGAGAAATCTTTTGAAAAATCTTTTATTATAACGGTTCTTCCAATAGGGACATAACGATTTCGTATCGCTATGTTAACGCATCCTCAAACATGTTAATCGAAGTCGACATTTTCATTATGGTAAAGTTCATTTATGGAAATCACTAAAAAATTTTACCAAAAAAATATTTAAGAGAGCCTACCCCAATGGTTGGCCGTAATAATCGTCCCACCAGAGAGGCTGGCCATGCTAAAGTGAATGGATTTGTATCAATATTTTTGGATGTTCCGGCGCCAAAGAGACGCGGTAGCGCTCGAAGCGACAAAAATATCGCAGCCGTAAGTCTATCCGTTCAAAATGAGCCAAATCAGTCGATACCACGTCGTTATCAGGAATTGAATTGTGTGACATGTGGCCCCGTCTTGTTGAAACCAAACGTCGTCCTTGTATTTTTCTTGCATTTTTGAAAAAAAAATCGTTGAGCATGGCGTGGCAATGCTCACTGTTTATAGCAACGGCGTACGGTGGCTCCTCGCTCGTTTTTAAAGAAAAATGACCCATTGATTCCGTCAACCCAAAATCCACACCTAACTGTGACTCGTTGTTGACGCATTGCCTTCTCAAATATTCACGTGTAGGTTTTCTGAATCCCATATGCGACAATTTTGCTTATTCACAAAGCTACCGATATAAAAATGAGCTTAATCTGAAAACACAATTAAAAGTCTTCATTTTCTGCCAAACAATCTTCAGCCCTTTGGGCGAATCGAAAACGCATCCGATGGTGTTCCATTAATAAGTGACAAAGTTTAACCTTTTCAATAAAACCAGAAATTTGAAAAATATTATAAATACTTTTTTTTACAGCCGATTAAAATTTAAAAATTTTAATGGCCCACCCTATAAATGAAATCGGTAATAAAAAATGACAACGATTCCCTGGCGGGGAAATCTATGCTTAACTTTTGGGTATGGGTCTTTCCTGTTGGAGCCCTCTATTTTAAACCAACCATCCAACATCCCCTACGTCATACACGCAGAGATAAAACAAGGTTACTACATGGTCACGGCAATAACAATATGTTCTCCGCAATAAAAGTATGCTCGTCGCAACCATAGCATTGTTAACTGAATTTATTTTGGACAATACGAGTAGTATAATTGCTGCAATATGAATGTTGTTGAAATGTAACAATATTATTATTGCCAAATTTTAAAGTGAAAATATGGTTAGAGCAACAATATAAATATGGTTGGTGCGACAAAAGTATTGTGTTTTGCGTTTTATTTTAACAATAATATGATTACGGCAACCATACTGTATGATTGTAATTTTTCTTCATTTAAATATGCTTTTAAAAACAAATGTTATTGGTACGGATCTAATGTAATAATAGTATTTTTTATCAAAATTAATTTTTTTAAACAAGCTGCTTTGCCTTTTTTAACTGAAATATTTTTAATAAAAACGCTTACGTTTATTTAAACTTATTTTTTCTACACGCAGAAAAAAAGTATGGTTGTGGTGACAATATACGAAGAGGATAATACTATTGTTGAGTATATGGTTGTGGTACAACAATATTATGATCCTCACAACAGTAGTATGATTCAAATACAACCATACTATGATCCTCACAACAATAGTATGATTCACACATAACCATACTATGATCCCCACAACCATAGTATGATTCACACTCAACCATACTATGATCTCCACAACCATAGCATGATCCTCACAACCATACTATGATTCACACGCAACCATGTTATGATCCCTACAACCATAGTATAATCACTATTTAGATTTGAATTATGAAAATTATTCAAAACTACATTAAATTCAAAATAATAGGGTGTGACGTAAGCGTTTTTATTAAAAATATTTCAGTTAAACAAAGCCAAAGCAGCTTGTTTAAAATTTTAATTTCAATAAAAAAGTACTATCCACACCAATAACATTTGTTCTTAAAAGCATATTTAAATGAAGAAAAATTGCAATCATACAGTATGATTGCCGTAATCATATTATTGTTAACATAAAACGCAAAACACAAACCATATTTATATTGTAGCTAGAAGCATATTTTCATTTTTAAATTTGGCAATAATACTATTGTTACATTTCAAAAATATTAATATTGAAGCAATTATACTATTGTCAAAAATAAATTCAGTTAACAATGCTATGGTTGCGACAAACATACTTTTATTGCGGAGAACATATTGTTATTGCCGTGACCATGTAGTAAATAAATCACTCCTATTTTTTTGAATTTAATGTATTTTTGAATAATTGCATAATTCAAATATATTGTTGCTAACTTAAACCAATTCTAATAAAAAATATTGGGGATCAAATCTTTTGTCAACAACTTAAACAAATTCTAATAAATTATATTAGGGATCATAGTATAATGTGTGTGATCATACTATGGTTGTAGGGATCATAACATGGATGAGTGTGAATCATACTATGATTGTGAGGATCATACTATGGTTGTATATGAAACGTACTATGGTTGTGAGGATCACACTATGGTAATGGAGATCATAGTATGGTTGAGTGTGAATCATACTATGGTTGTGGGGATCATAATATGATTATTGTTGTGAGGATCATAGTATGGCTGTACATGGCTGTGCATCATTGTTGTACCACAACCATATACCCAACAATAGTTTTATCCTCCTCGAATACTGTCACCACAACCATACTTTTTTCTGCGTGTACAATCTAAATAGGTGTCCGTCGGGAAAATAAACTAATTTGTTTTTAATTAAATGAAAGAGAATAAGTCTTATATCGATAAATGTTTTATTTAATGGAAGCAATTATGTATGGAATACAATACGAGTATCAGATAAATGTCCGCCTCTGTTAGCCCCACAAATGCGAGCCCTTTTGAGCACATTTTGCAATACATTCTCATACATTTCACGCGGTATTTCATTAATTTTATCACGAATATTTTGTTTGAGTTGCTCAAGCATTTCTGATTTGTTTGCATAAACCTTGCTTTTCAGATATCCCCACATAATGAAGTCCGGAGCAGTCAAATAAGGCGACCGTGGAGGCCAATAAACATCACTAATTCTTGAAATAACTCGTTGTGGAAAGAGGTCTCGCAGTAATTCCATTGTAATACTGGCTGTATGCGATGTGGCACCGTGTTGTTGATACCACATGTTAATCAGGCCCAAAGCATGCAGTACTGGCGTTAAAAAGTTTTCAATCATATCACGATATCGCTTCCCATTGACAGTTACCGTTGCGCCGTGTTCATTTTCATAGAAGTAAGGTCCAATGATTCCTCCTGACCAAATTGCACACAAGACTATCACTTTTAATGGATGCAAAGGTGACTGATGAATTATTTGAGAGTATTCCATTGCCCTGATCCGAATATTCTCTTTATTCACATATACATTCAAATAAAAATGTGCCTCGTCACTCATTATGATTTTTTCATGAAAATCGGGGTTGTCATGGGCGTGCTGTAACATCCTGTTGGCGGCGTAAATGGTCTTGTGGAAGAAGCTCTTGTGTCAACTGAATCTTAAATGGAAACAAATGCAAAGCCTTGTGCAAAATTGTGGCCAAAGTAGTTCTTCGAAGGCAAAGCTCCTGAGCACGGCGTCGATTTGAGGTTGATGGATTATTTTGAACACTTTCTGGAGCAGCAGTTATGTTTTCAGCCGATCTTGCAGTACGTTGTGGTCCATGATTGGGCCTATCAGTTACAGTTCCTCCTTCTTCGAAATTATTTACTACAAGATAAATAATGCAATGTGTTGGCACGTTGTTGCTCCCAAAAATTTCACGTAACTTTCTCATCGTCACAGAAATCGATGATTGATTTTGATAAAATGTTTTAACGATTAAGACACGTTGTTTTATCGAATATTTTTCAATAATAAATTTGCCACGTCTCCACTTCACGACTGCCAAATATGAACTGTCAAGACTAATGCTTACCAAAATGAAAACAAAACAAAGTAGTATACCGTCCTGGCGGACACTCTGTACACACATTGTTATTCAAATTTCATTTATTTAACCACCACCAGTCGATGGATATTAATTTAAGTTTTTCTGCAGTGTCCGCTAATTAGAAGAATTCCAAAAAAATTGCATAATGAATGACAAAAAACGTACCTGGGCAATACAAATCGCAGCATTGGTTCGAAGCGACTGTTGAATGCACGCTTCGTCTGCAATCAAAGTATGTGTTTATCTGTTTTGCAACAGTGGTATCGTCGGTGATTATAAACTTGAAACAATTGTCAGTTCAATATCATGAGTACAATTTCGAACTCACATAATCCTTTGAATTTTGTAGCCAACCAAACAGGACCTTTTAATTGTCAAATCATCTTGTTGCTTATCCAGCCTGACATGTCTCTGTTGACTGAGAAAATGTTGGTAACCATTCGTCCTGAGCATGCCTTAGTTGGTCCTTCGATGCAAGCGTTTGTTTTCCATACATCTACACATCTACTAAACAACCTTTACGTAAGGATATACTTATATAAAAAGAACGACCGCCATTATTCAGCTTTGAAATGTTGGTGCACACGGGAATAAAGCGAGGGTATCTCGAGGAGTAAAAGTGGTAAACACAATTTCGTGCAAACCCAAAAATAACAATCCAGTGGGGTAAAACAAAATTTCATTTTTAAACCATTTGGTCAGTTTCATTTTGAAAAGGGATTTAAACCGCACAGAGACACTTTCTGACCACATGCACAAACGGTTTTTGGTCAGAGGTTTGCGAATCTGGACAATAGCTTGTGAACGTTTGCGTGTGTGTTGGTGGTTTTTGTTTTCGAAATATGCAAAAGATTCTTAGGTAAAGGAGGGGGTGGATGGAATAACAAAACCGTTAAATGGAATTAATTATGCACTGAACCGTCAAGGTTTAGTGGCCGCTTGAAATTCTAATCTTCTTGCGTCAAATAAACTAAAAGCTAATGCTTACTTGTCGTGTTTAAAGGTATAAATTGACGTTTGATGCTATTATGGGAATTTTGTACACAATTTTCAGGCTTGCTTGTTCGGAGCAAGGATACATGTGAATCTTTCTATATAAAGGCATAATAACCACACGCAGAAAAAAAGTATGGTTGTGATGACAATATTCGAAGAGGATAATACTATTGTTGGGTATATGGTTGTGCTACAACAATATTATGGTCCTCACAACAATAGTATGATTCAAATACAACCATACTATGATCCTCACAACAATAGTATGATTCACACATAACCATACTATGATCCCCACAACCATAGTATGATTCACTCTCAACCATACTATGATCCCCACAACCATAGTATGATCCTCACAACATAGTATGTTTGTTTCATATACAACCATAGTATGGTCCTCACAACCATAGTATGATTCACACGCAACCATGTTATGATCCCAACAACCATAGTATGATCGCACACAATTAAACTATGATCCCTAATATTTGTTCGAGTTGTCGACAATAGATTTTTCCCCAATATTATTTATTAAAATTGGTTTAAGTTGTCAACATAGATTTGAATTATGAAAATTATTCAAAAATACATTAAATTTAAAATAAAAGGAGTGATTTATTTCACAGTAGAAAAAATAAGTTTAAATAAACGTAAGCGTTTTTATTAAAAATATTTCAGATAAACAAAGCCAAAACAGCTTGTTTAAAAAATTTTAATTTCAATAAAAAAGGTACTATTATTGCATTAGATCCGTACCAATAATATTTGTTCTAAAAAGCATATTTAAATGAAGAAAAATTACAATCATGCAGTATGATTGCCGTAATTATATCATTGTTAACATAAAACGCAAAACACAATACTTTTGTCGCACTAATCATATTTATATTGTTGCTTTAACTATATTTTCATTTTTAAATTTTGGCAATAATACTATTGTTACATATCAACAACATTAATATTTCAGCAATTATACTATTGTCAAAAATAAATTCAGTTAACAATGCTATGGTTGCGACGAACATACCTTTGTTGTGGAGAACATATTATTATTGCCGTGACCATGTAGTAACCATGTTTTTTCTCTGCGTGCACATAGTGTAACTTAAATTGACCAACAATATTGCTAATGAATAGTATGTATTTAATGTATTGGAGTTTTATTCGATAACGTTTTAAGGAATACTAAATTAAACCCTGGTACGATGTTACGAGTATTTTCTAGGGAGGTAACGATTCTTTAGGAAATTGAATAACTTAGGTGAATACGAAGACTGCTGGCAGGTCTCACTTATATGGGTAGAGGAAGTTTTTAGTTTGCAATGTTATACAGTAGCACAAAAATATAAGTTGTAAAATAGCTGATGTCGAGCGTGGTCGACTATATTATACCCTACATTCTTAATGCATACGACAGCGTTTTAAAAACAGGTTTTTGGACCACTTAGATGGATTTTTGAAATATTGTCGCATTTGAGTGTGAGAAAATTTCAATGTGTTTTTGGTACCCGTATTTTTGGGCCACTTGAATAGATTCTAACTGCACTAGGATTTTAAAAATAATGCCAATGAAGAACACATTATGAACATATTAAGAGAAAATCCTATTATAAGTATAAAGGACTTAATTAGACAGACTGAAATCAGTCGTTACAGGGAAAATATAAAAATTACCTATAAAGCGATGACGTACATACCAGGCTTCTCCGAAAGGTTTAACAAATCGGATGTTTATAATAAAGAAAAGTTTGTTTGACTCTTCGAACTTTTAGGACAGTTAATGATTTATTTAGTAGGACAAAATCGAGGGGCACAAGGAAGAAAAGTCAAATTTAGTTCATCAGATTAAATGTGATGGCGACAAGTCCTACTTATGCCAATATACCTTTTGGCACTACTGGGACAAAACTAAAGACAAGACTTTCTTCTCACAAATTTGGCCAAAGAGCTGTTGACAGACCAATCGAACAAACAATTGCCCTTGCGAATCAATGTACTAAGACTGAACATAAGCCAACGTCCAAATTTTAGCACAGAAGAGATAATACAAGAGAAGCTGGACTTTAGAGATGCTTTACATCAACGACGTTTCTTTACATAAGAGAATTAACTTTAAAACTGACACATATACCCTGCCGGGTTTTTAGAAGCTCACTCAAAATCAAGCTAACTTTTTGCTAACTCATTTACAACTGACTTCTAGCAACGCAATAATTATGCAGACTTTACTCATTTGTTTTTTTAACATTCGAACTTCTTCTCGATAAGCAATAAAATAGCTTTTCACTTAAAGCTGATGCAGATGTAAGTAAACATTAATTCATAGGAAAAAATTCAAAGAGCAAAAAAAAGAAAATAGAATTAACCAACACAATATACTCGTTGATGTGTTTATGTTTATTTCAGTTTAGCTCGCTGTTTCAGCAGACACGTGTCAGTTTTTAATCGATTACGGTAAAATACAAATAAGTGAAGTGTACGAGTAATACTCGTAGTCAAATAAAAATCAAAGAGAAAAAGGTTTAATTTTATTTTACTTCTACATTTTTATTTTAGAAAAAAACTGAGTTATTTTAATTAACATAATTATTGAGTTAGCTGGAAGTCAGCTGTAAATGAGTAAGCAAAAAGTTAATTTGATTTTGAGTGAGCTCATACAAGCCCGACAGGGTACCTAACAATTATTTAAATGTAATTATTACAAATTTTGTTATTCGTTATAGTAAATTGTGTATTATTGTAATTTTATATTCACGGTTTTGTTATAGTGATTACCCCTGATGATCAACGACGAAGTCAGTTCGAAATATTAGGATATTCAAAACATTTGTTTGGGGACTTTAACCGATATGACCCATATTAATTAGAGTCCATTATGAATCGATCGCAATAACCAGTGCCAAATTCTATCACGATCAGATGTAAAACGTGGCTTCAAGAGTATGACTCATAAAATCGCTTAATGTGAGCTATATTTTTCTCTGAACTGATTTACTTTATTGTCAACAGCGTATTTTCTTGGACAAAAAGAATTTTTTCCCCAAATACAGGGTGGGCGATTAAAAATTTTTAATTTGAATCGGCTGTAAAAAAAAAGTTATTATAATTTTTCAAATTCCTGGTTTTATTGGAAAGGTTGGACTTTGCCATTTAATAATGGAACACCATCCGATGTGTTTTCGATTCGCCTAGTGGGATGAAGATTGTTGGGCAGGAGATGAAGAATTTTACCGGAAAAATCATTTTACCGAAAAATCATGTCTTCAGATGAAGCTCATTTTTATCTCGGTGGCTATGTCAAAATTAGTAAAAACCAAATTGTCGCGTATGGGGTTCAGAGATATAACACGAGCCTATTAAGAATCCAATTAATCCACATCGAGTCACTGTTTTGTGTGGATTTTTGGCTGGCGGTATCATTGAGCCATTTTTCTAATGTTGACGGTTACCGTCAACATTAGGCGTTGCAGCGGATAATCAGCTGCAATTGTGATGTCAATTTGCCCGCCTCAGAGCTGTGATTTGAGCACTTTGGATTGTTTTCTGTGGAGAGCTCTTAAGGATAAATATAGGGTGTTTAAAATTTAAAGACCGATGTTGATTTTGAATAAAATAGACTTCGGCGGCACACCTCAACCCGATGTTCCAAATTTTCTATGACACTGGGGCATAATTGAGGGTCTTTGCCGTTATTGTGCCGAATTATCTCATCATTTAGCTCCTTAATTGTTGCTGGCTTATCAACGTACACCTTTTCTTTCAAATAACCCCAGAGAAAGAAGTCCAACGGTGCCAAATCACATGATTTTGGCGACCCATTGAATTTGTCCCTCAAAAGAGCCATTGTTTCATTAGCTGTGTGGAAAGTGGCACCGTCCTGTTGAAACCACATATCGTCCACATCCAAATCTTCCAATTCGGGCCATATAATGTTCGTTATCATCTCACGATAGCGAACACCATTCACATTAACTGCCTAAATGGCTTCATTTTGGAAAAAATACGGCCCGCACCAAACAGTCACTCTTTGTGGATGCATTGTTTTTTCGACAAGCACTCTTGGATTATCATTCGCCCAAATACGGCAATTCTGCTTATTGACGAATCCACTGAGGTGAAAATGTGCCTCATCACTGTAGATTAATTTCTTCGAAAATTGATCATCCACTGTTGCCCGAAGCCTGAATAACTTTAACGCATTGCTCGCTTGTGTATCTTTCCATGGTTCAAATTGAGCTAGTCTGAAATTGAGAAATATCAAATGAAGTGCAGAAAAAAACTTGACGTTTAGGTGTGGTCATATTTAACATCGATTCTTAAAATTTAAGCACCCGTTTTAACGCTAAGCATCCAGAGACAATTGAAGCGTAGAAACATGAAATCAAGTTGTCATTGAAGAGATCCAACCCAAGACAATCCAAAATGTACTGAAAAATTGGATTGGTCGATGAGCTACTACCAAGCCAGTTGCGGTAGTTATATGATTTATATTGTGTTCCATTGTTAAATGTCAAAGTTCAATCAATCCAATAAAACTCGAAATTTGAAAAAAAATCTATTGATATTTTTGTTTTTACTTCCTATTTAAATTTAAAATGCTAAATCACCCATCTGTAATATGAAGATCAGACAACAGTTGCGTTTGATAGGCGATATACTATTTTCGAAACTATTTTCGAAAATATTCACTTATTTATAAAAAAAAGTTGTAAGCCCATTTTCCATTATCATTTCGTTCTGAGGTGAAAACACATTAACATATAACGAGTATGTTAAGGTTAAAGTCAGACAAGAGACCAATTTCCTATTAAACATTTCATTTGATAGAAACTAAAAAATAGTCAGAAAGTGGGCCGCCGTTGTGTGTTGGAAGTGTGCCTAGCCAGGTTCAACCACGGGCAAGAAAATCTAACTATTTTTCAGCGGAGGGTTTCCACCTCGAAAACGCAGGCGACTTTACGAGTAAGAGATTTATGTCTAAGCCAAGTTAAAACTTCACTACGAAATGCATTAGGGGTTCGAGGCCAACGTTAAACAGTTAGTGAGAATAAAAATGGAATCGTGCACACACGCAGAGAAAAGATATGGTTACACTATGGTCACCGCAACAATAATATGTTCTCTCCAATAAAAGCATGATCGTCGCAACCATAGTATTGTTTTTTGAATTTCATTTTGACAATAGTATGATTGCGACAATATTGCTATTGTTGAAATGTAACAATAGCATTATTGCCAAATTTACAAATGAAAATATGGTTGTAGCAACCATATAAACATGGTTAGTGGAACAAAAGTATTGTTGTTTAAAATTTACGTTAACAAAAACATGATTACGGCAATCATACAGTATGGTTGTGACTATGAACATAACAAAACAGGTTTTGTAGAGAATACATGTATGTGTGTGCGTATGTTTTTTGATATACAAAAAAAACACATACACACGATACAGTAAATGGTTGCTGTCCATTAAAAAAAATAACAATCGGAAGGTAGTTCGAGGGATTTTTATTGTGTTTACTTTGTTCGGTGAAATACTCTAATACCGACTGGTTCTCGTTTATTTAAAATCTGCCTGCACTTAAGTATATAGCCATTGATCATGGTTTAATCACATTCGTTACTTGGTGTCTACGGATGGTGAAGTAGCATTCACCTCTGCTGGCAACTAAAAGTATTTTTGACCGTTGGAATATATATTTTGGTTTCTTGAATGAAATATTCAATAAAAACGTGGCCTCAAAATTGGCTATGATCTAATAGTAATGCAATTTATAATAACTTGCTTGATAAAAATCTCTATTTTTGAATAACAACATTACCCAATCCTAATAAATAATTTTGGGGATCATAGTATGGTTGAGTGTGAATCATACTATGGTTGTGGGGATCATAGTATGATTGCGTGCGAATCATACTATGGTTGCGAGGATCATACTATGGTTATATGAGAAACATACTATGGTTGTGAGGATCATAATATGGTTGTGAAGATAATAGTATGGTTGAGTGTGAATCATACTATTGTTGTGATGATCATAGTATGGTTGTGGAGATCATAGTATGGTTGCGTGTGAATCATACTATGGTTGTGGGGATCATAGTATGGTTATGTGTGAATAATACTATTGTTGTGAGGATCATAATATTGTTGTGGCACAACCATGTAGCCAACAATAGTATGATTCTCTTCGAATATTGTCACCACAACCATACTTTTTTTCTGCGTGCAGCTCACTGATTTGAGAGGGGGTTCCTTAATGAAATGTTGTGGGACTTAAGTAAGTAGTAAAAAAGCACGGCTAAATACTTTTATTTACAAGCAGGGGTGACTGCAGTTTCGGTGAGCGCTACTTCCATAATCAGACCCCAAGTAACGAATGTGCTACAACCATGATCAAAGCTAAATGCTTAAGTGCAGATATATTCGCATTTAACGTGAACTTCCGGCCATCAAACAAAGTTAACGCAATAAAAATCACGCGAAATGTAAACATATCAAAACATATACAGTACAGTGCATTGTCGTAGTTTACTAAAAATCACCAAAAGCATAAGGCAAGAGATGTAAACTTTAACTAATGATTTGTATAACCTTCATCATAAGATAAAAAAGTGAATATTTCATGCCGTTTGTTGGTATGGATAAAAACACATTTTCATAGCAATGAAACCAACATTTTTATAAGCTTTGGCACGGCCGAAATTAATTTGTCTGCCTGTTTTTGCTGTTCCTGTTCATAAAATTCAATTGCAATATTTGATAAATATTTTAGCTTATTTACAAAACATTAATTGAGTGTTGATAATTTTCATATTCCTATTTTGGTTCTCTTTTTTTCTGTGTACCTACAGTCCAATATTACCAGGGTTGGTTACTGAACAAACACAAAGAAGAATAATAGTATACTTGCCCAAGGTAGGTTGTAAAAGTTGTCTTCGAGAGGTACATAACCTTAAACTATAATACCCCTTTGTATAGAAACAATTTTAGAACATGGACAAATTATATAACGACCTGTGCATGATGTGGCAATTTTGATTAAAATTGGACATTATATATGGGTTTTAGAGGAGAAGACCAAGTGGACCAATAAATTCGGTTAGGCCGAAGCTGGAAGTATAATGTCAGTACAAATTCTTCTCGATTATTCAATTATGTGATGTTGAGGGAAAATAATTGTTACTTCAGACTAGAGTACAGATGGTTCTAATATGATGGTGCCACTGAGAACACATCTTGGTTACTGAACAGACGTATGTTTCTCTGGACTTCTAAATTTGATGTTGTTTCTACACGCAGAAAAAAAGTATGGTTGGGGCGACAATATTTGAAGGGCATCATACTATTGTTTGCTATATGGTTGTGGCACAACAATATTATGATCCTCACTACAATAGTATGATTCACACACAGCCATACTATGATCCTCACAACCTTAGTATGATTCACACTCAAACATACTGTGGTCCTCAAAACCATAGTTGATTCACACTCAACCATACTATGATCACCACAACCATAGTATGATTCACACTCAACCATACTATGATCCCCACAACCATATTATGATTCTAACAACAATATTATGTTTGACAACAACCAAAGTATGATCCTAACACCATAGTACGGTTCGCACGCAACCATAGTATGACCCCATTCAATCAAACTATGGTCCTTAAAATTATTTATTACGATTGGATTATGTTGTCAACAATAGAGATTTTTATTAAGTAAATAAATTAAAAATAATAGGAGTGTTTATTAAACAGTGGAATAATCCATTTAAAAAAACGTAAGCTTTTTTATAAAAAATATTTCAGTTAAACAAATCTAAAGCAGTTTCTTTGAAAATTGTAATTCCCATTATTATTTCATAAGATTCGTAACAATAACATTGTTAAGAAAAATCACAATCATACAGTATCATTGCTGTAGTCCTATTATTGTTAACATAAAACCCAAAAAACAATACTTTTGTCGCACCAACCATGTTTATATTGTTACTGCAACCATAGTTTCATTTTTAAATTTGACAATAATACTATTTTTACATTTCAACAATATTAATACTGTCGCAATCATACTATTGTCAACATGAAACATTAAAAAATAATACTATGCTTGCGACGAACATACTATTATTACAGAGAACATATTATTGTTGCCGTGACCATATGTAACCATATTTTTTCTTTGCGTGTAGGATCTCTAGCAAGAGCTAAAACTCGATGAATAAATTTATGCCTAATGGTTTTTACAATGATTAAACCTACAATGACCTACTACATCAGTCTTTTTAACATATCATGAATTTTTCGCCAAAAATTATTGAAATGATTTAAAATAAAATCAATTTTGATCAAATGATTTAACAATAAATGCTTATAAATCCCATCACGAATACTGGAAAATGAAAGACGTCATAATTATTATATGGAATGTCGTCATAAATATTAAGTATTGGGTAATTTTGAGACTATAAAGTAGTAATAATGGCGCCAAATTCTTATCACCCTTTTTCAAATCCAATTTATATTTAAATAATTGTAAAGTTCCGCGGCTCTTATAGTTACCTAAAAATGAAGAATATTAAGCAAGAGAAAAATGTTTTTTTGATTTTAAACAAAATCGTTATTCAAATTTCAAAACTAATTTTAAGTTAACTTCTCGATGCGTTCATACTTTAGTTTTCCGTACACTTACTATCGCTATTAGTATTGCACGTTCATAAGGGGTAATTATACGCCACATATTCCTTCCCTATCACCCATTACTTCGCCCCGGATTTAATGGCTTTAATGGCTTTTCACATGGACATTTGTTCAATTATCTGTTTACATGCAGTGGCAAATGTTGTCTGCCTGCTGAATTAATTAACAAACATTATACAAATGGCGAAGTAATTATGTCCCATATACGTTCAATCGAATTCGGTTAAGCAGAAATGACAAAAATTAAGAAATGTGTTTCGCTTATGCAGGATTTCCAATAAAAAGGATTTCGGATAAATGAAACTTTTTTAGTTTAACGAACTGAGTATAGGTACTTTTGAAATTGAATAACGAGTATGAAACAAAGATAAAAACTCAAGGCAGAGCTAATAAAATATGTTAAACTTCACTTCATTAGGTTCAGTTTTATTTATTTAAATAAAGTTCATTACTCTTTTCTCTGTGGACATTTTAAAAGTGATTGTTTTCTCTTTGCATCCACCGCTTAAGTCAACCTGGGTTTGGTACAACGTCAGCATAAAGTTTTGGGTAATCAGTTTAGCTTTTTCCTCATTTGTTCAGTATTTAGCAAGAGAAATATTTGATTGAAAATCATTTAAATTAACAATTGAAATTTATGAAATATTACACTAAGTTAATATAAAATGTACCTTTTTTAACATTTTTTAAATTTAATTCAATTACGTGATATGCAAGGTAATTTCAAATTTATTTTTTTTACACTAATTTCTGTCAACACACGCATTATGGGAAAAATGTGTATGCACTTTAATGGGTAGCACCCCAGCGGGAAAATAATGAAACATTCTCATAAGAAGACCTTTTACTGTTACACACGTTTTATGCTGTATAATAAGAAGTACTGAATGTTTTTGGACCAAATATTTTTTAATATATTGATTGATGTATATTGTATCCAAAAAGAATCTACTTATTCGAAATGTCCGCTTTTTGCCTTTACACACGCATTAAGTCGTACTGGCCAATCGTCAATAGCTGCACGAACCACGTCCTTTCAAAAATTGCCCACAGCTCCAACCAAAGCAGTCTTGAGAGAACCAATGTTGGGGTAACTTTTGTGACAAACCTTGTCCCCTAAAACCGTCTACAATTTGTAATCCAATGGGTTCAAATCTGGACTGCCTGAGGGTCATTCTTCAGAGAAAATTAACGATGGCATATTATTTCGAAGCCAGGCCTGGGACGTTTTAGCCTTATAGGCCGGCGCAGAATCCTGCTGAAAAGTCCATGGCTGGTATGGAACAGGGAATTGTTAAGAGGCTTCACAACAGCTTCCTAAAGTGTTTCTTGGTAAACTTTGGCCGATGTTTTGACTCCTTGTTCGCAGAAATGCAGGTCAGTGACCCCATCGTAAGAGACACCCCACCAAACCATATCTGAAGCTGGGTGATGACCCTTTTCCACCCTTAAGACCAATTCAGATGCTTCCTTAGATGACCGCGCATACACTCTATCATTTTGCTTGTTAAATTTTTCCTGAACGGTATAAAGTTTTCATCGGTGAACAAAATTTTTCTGTGCAAGTTATCAGCGTGCTTCACCAAATGACGTTTGCATTTTTCAATCCTATTTTTTTTAAAGCTGCAGTCAATAAATGTCCGTTTCGTCGTTTGAAAGCCCCAAGTCTTTTTTAATGATTCGATTCATGGACTTTTGCGTGATATTCATCTCACGGGCCATGATATTCTGTTTTCGGAGCGGATTTCTGTGATTTCTTGATTTATCGGCTTTGACGACATGCGGTGGTCGAACAGAGCGTGGGCGGCCCGACCAGTGGCGGTTTTTTACATCTCCAGTCTCCTCAAACAGTTGTATGCAATGATAGACGAACATGCGGCTAATCCCTAGTGGCCGGAGAAAATATCGCTTTTTTTCCATTTCACACTTGAAAAGCGCTATTACAGCTATACGGTTCTCATTAGCTGACCACTCTATGATGAAAGTTGAAACAATTTTAAAATCCCGTTACAGACTAACGCTTTTGAGGTTAGCTTTCAAAACCCATATGACATTAACGGGGTATGTTCAGTTCTACAGCTGATGATTCTAAGTCGATCGGTACACTTGCACGTGAGTCTTACTCAAACATTTTTGGTAGTTACATAAATTTGCCATGAAAAAGAGTAATTAGAGTTGTTCCACAGAGTAGTGCAGGATATAATTAATTTTTTAGTTTGAAGTTTTTTTATTGGCATTTTTTAAGAACATTTTCTGCAGGCCTTCCAAAAGAATCGCACGTAAAAGACCTTGCTCCGCAACATAATCCTGTGTTACTTTAAAATTAAAGCTACCTCCTATTAGGATAGAAGGCCTTGAGGTCTTTTCCTGTTCTCTTTGGGATAAAGTGAATTAAAATAAGACGGTACAACATCTTTACATTCCTTATTTTTCTTTTAAGCGGTGTTCTCGTTATAATGGGTAATCCAAGTAGAGATACTTTTTTCAATATCCTTTTTTGACAGATCACGTGAGAGTCGATTCATGCTGTTATATTATTTTTGTTTAGTATTGTTTGGCATTTCATCATGGAAAGACTTACGCCAGAACAACGTTTACAAATCGTTCAACTTTATTACGAAAATTAACGTTTTGTGAGGAATGTGTTTCGTGCACTTCATTCAACTTATGGTCAACATAATCGGCCTACTGAGCGCACTGTTCGCAACACCATCATCCATCTTGAAACCCAGCATTCATTATTGGATAATATTCGGCCGAATAAACCATATCCAGCACGCAGTGAAGAAAATGTAGCGGATGTAGCTGAGAGTGTACACCAAGACCGTGGAGAGTCGATTCGGCGCCGTTCGAAGCAACTCGGACTGACGTGTGGAACGATTGGCCCATTTTACTTCAAGATCTTAAATTGAAAGCGCACAAAATACAGCTTGTGCAAGAACTGAAGCCGCCGATGTTCCCAAGCGACATCGCTTCGCTCTATCTGCTCTTAAAAAGTTCTAAGAAGATCCGACGTTTTCGAGCCAAATTTTGTTCAGCGATGAGGCTCATTTCTGGCCCAATGGGTATGTAAAGAAGTTGCCGCATTTGGGACGAAGTTCAACTAGAAGAGGTTGAATAGCTACCCCTTCATCCAGAAAAAAAAACGGTTTGGTGTGGTTTGGAATCATCAGTCCATATTTCTTCAAAATTGATGCCGGTGAGAACGTAACCATCAATGACGACCGTTATCGTGCCATGATAACCGACTATTTGATGCCTGATATTGAAGCTCGTGATCTCGGCGACATTCGGTTTCAACAAGACGGCGCAACTTCCCACACATAGCATCAATCAATGGATTTATTGAGGGAACACTTTGGTGAGCAGATAATTTCACCATTTAGGCCGGTCGATTGGCCACCAAGATCGTGTGATATGTCACCGTTAGACTTTTTCCTGTGGGGATATGTACGAGTAAAGTCTAAAGTTTATGCTAACAAAGATTTATACATACATGTAAGAGTAAATTATAGCAGCAGGGTCAAATTATCTCTTCTGCTCCAACAATCATATTATATTAAATATAAATATCGATCAATATTCCCAGGTGCTGGAAACGGAATGATAAATTTAGTATATACTCTATCGGTCGATACGAGTATAGGGTAAAAGAAATTTTCTAAGGAACATATGTGGAGTAATGGTTTGAGTGTCCGGCTATCAAACTTAGAATACTGGCTATGCTACGTATATAATTTTTTAAGAGGTCATGAGTGTACTTCTTTTTTTTGTTGTGGGTGCAGCGCCGTTTTGGGCAGAGGTTCATCACGTCATACGGTATATCTTGATTACTCACCTACTAACATTGGGCAAGCTTCTTTTTCTAGGAAATTTTATTACTACAGTCCTTTGCTTTTATATATTCGTTATTTGTACACATCTTTTTTGCGCATCAACATCACTAGCGGGAATTTCTCGTAAAAAATCTTGGATGTCGAAACGTATGTTCCTTATATAAATACTCGTAATATTGTATTGTGTTATATTGTTAGAAAATTTGCATAAGTTACGCTTCGTTTATGTTACTGTGCAATCAAGTGCAAAAACATTTTGATGTCAAGAAATAAAACGAAAAAAAACGTTTAATACGGCACAGATGTGTACGTGGTTGCCATCAAAAAAAAAATATGTCAATGTTTTGACATTCTTCTATTTAATATCGTTGTTTCGATATTAATCCAAGATTTCCAATTCTATATATCTTAGCTCATTTAGGATAAATAAATTCAGTGATATTCTGAAACTGACTAAAGGCTGAACCAGAAGACAATTTTCTAAAATTGAGTGAGAGGCATATAAAATAAATCGGTTAGTCAATGCGGTCTAATGCAGAGGCTAATGCTGGCAGCTGCTAGAGGAACAACACGACTACAGAAAAGTGAGATTTGCTCGCAGCTGCACTGTCAAGTTAGTACAGGGTGGAGAGCGAAAACTTGCGTATTTGGGAATGAGATAAAAAAATTATGAACCTTAGAAAAATTTATTTTATATTTTAATTACATTAAACAGTAAAGGAGTTTTTAAATTATATGCTTTTAAATACTGTAACTGGCAAATGTCGACCTTCACCATCCACACGCTGCAGCATACGTTTTCTGAACTTTTCTTGAACTCTAACAAGCATGTCGACTTGTATGCTGCCAATTTCAGTCTCAATATTGTTAATTAGGTCTCCCAAGGTGTTGGGACGGTTGATATACACCTTCGATTTCAGGTAACCCCAATGGAAAAAAACCGCATGGGACTAAGACTGGTGAGCGTTCCGGCCAGTTCACATCACCTCTCAAGGAGATAAGCCGTTCAGGAAACATTTGCCTCAAACAATTCATGGTAACCCTCGCTGTGTGTGCAGTGGCACTATCCTGTTGGAACCATGTATCCTCTAATTACATTGCCTCAAAAAATGGCTGAAAAAAGTCGGAAAATGCCCAGAGCGAGTGATTGCTTCTGAGCAGAGCGTTTCGGAGATTGCAGTACTGCTGCAATAACTCTCTCGATGTTTTGTGGCGTTGTAACCCTTCTCTCAGGTCCCCTTCGTACACTTTACACATACGCTGCTGTTCTCAATGAAGTTACACAATGTACAATTGATTTTCATCCAGAAACATGTTCGCGTGGGGGAACAGCAAATCGCAAACGAAAAGCACGCTGCACTGCTATGATCGAGTCCCATTTGAAAAATACGCTTCAACACAAAAAGATTTCTCCTTCTGTCCAATGCATAAACTAAAAGGCAGACCAATGTAAATTTCTCGTCTGCAACTAGTATTAATGCACACTCTTCTCTCTCTTCGACCAACAGTGATGCCACAGCCTGCGGTGCAAATTACCGCGCTCCACCCTGTAGAAGAATTTGAATACCCAGGATCCGCCATAAACAAAAGGAACGATATTTCTACTGAAAACAAAACGAAGTTTCGTGTTCGCAAGCATGTGTTCGCTACCACCAAACATGTTTTAAGAGAAATAAATAGAAGTGATATAATTGGTAAAATACTCGTATGTGTACTAATTTGAAGGTACACCAACACCATAATGTACGTAAAGTACGATTAGTGAGTAAATAGTTGCCCTTATACGAGGTACAAGGCCCACAGTGTCATTTATTTTAAAATAAATTTTGTAATGTTTTATTACTATTTACTAATTATAAATATAAACAAAATTTTAGAAAGTATTTTTTTTAATTAAATGAGTTTTACATAAAAAGCTTAAAAACTATTATTGTGTAGATTTTCCCTAGTGCAACATATTTAGTGTGCAGGTATTGCATCGATGCATAAGTTTTGAATGCTTGGATTGTTAAAGGAACATTTTTATAAATAGGCCCTTGTTGTCCACTGCCTTTCGTGCTCTAAACGGCATAGACGACAATATCACGGTATCCACAGACAATTAGTCTGTAATAACACAATTCAGTAAAACTATGCATTATATAACCGGGTGGTAATGACAACCAGCCAATTATGATGTATTGTCCTTTAATCGGTAATAACAACAGAAAAGTTATTTGTTGTTACTATATCCTGTTTATTGGTTATCCCAACATTAGAATATGTTCTCAATCATAATTTGTGGCTTCAACCAGCTACAAATTCTTTGTTTAAGACAAAAACTCATTTAGAAATCCCCATAAAAACGATTAGAAACAACAAGAAGTATATTTGTTTTGATTTAATTTCTTCTTTTGTTCGACATTAAAATTTTTTGGGCCAGACGGAATATGCAACCAAACGACCCCCATATTAGCAGTAAAAACTGAGGTTTAAAGTTCTAATTACTAAGGAATTTTAATAATATACTTTATTAGCATGAGTTTTCTCTTTAAAATGCCTCTGATACATTAAAACCAAAATTTTGTTTTTTGACCCACGTAAAAAGATTCCCAAGTTTTCGAAATAACTGCTCATAATTCCAATTAAAGAATTAATACTAAGTAGGGACATAACTACTACTACACATGTTTTATGCTGTAAAATAAAAAGTACTAAATGTTTTTGGACCAAATATTTTGCCTTTACACACGCCTTAAATCGCACTGGCCAATCATCAATAGCTGCACGAACCTCGTCCATTGGAAAATTGACCACAGCTCGAACAAAAGTAGTCTTAAGAGATCCAATGTTGGGGTATCTTTTGTGACAAACCTTGTCCTCTAAAACCGTTCACAATTTGTAATCCAATGGGTTCAAATCTGGACTGCCTGAGGGTCATTCTTCAGAGGAAATGAACGCTAACAAACTGTTTCGAAGCCAGGCCTGGGACGTTTTAGCCTTATGGGCCGGCTCAGAATCCTGCTGGAAAGTCCATGGCTGGTTTTGGAACAGGGAATTGTTAAAAGGCTTCACAACAGCTTTCAAAACGTTTTTTTGGTAAACTTTGGCTGACGTTTTGACTCCTTGTTCGCAGTCAGTTCGCAGTCAGTGACCACATCGTAAGATACACCCCACCAAACCATGACTGAAGCTGGGTGATGCCCCTTTTCCACCCTTGGGATCAGTTCAGATGCTTCCTAAGATGACCGCGCATACACTCTATCATTCTGCTTGTTAAATTTTTCCTGAACGGTAACAATTTTTTCATCGGTAAACAAAATTTTTTTGTGCAAGTTATCAGCGTGCCTAAAGACGTGTGCATTTTTCAATCCTATTTTTTTAAAGCTGCAGCCAATTAATGTCATGTACGTCGTTTGAAAGCCACAAGTCCCAAGTCTTTTTTAATGATTCGACTCATGGACTTTTGCGTGATATTCATCTCACGGGCCATGATTTTTTGTTTTCGGAGCGGATTTCTCTGAATTCTTGATTTAACGGTTTTGATGACATGCGGTGTTCGAACAGAGCATAGGCGGCCCAACCGGTGGTGGTCTTTTACATCTCCAAACTCCTCAAATAGTTTTATGCATCGGTAGACTAACATGCATCAAACAATCCCTAGTGGCCGGAGCGTTTTGAAAATATCGTTTTTTTTTCATTTCACACTTGAAAGGTGCTATTACAGCGATATGGTTCTCATTATCTGACCACTCCATGATAAAAGTTGAAACAATTTTAAAATCCCGTTACAGACATACGCTATTAAGGGCAGCTTTCAAATCCCATATGACATTAACGGGGTATGTTCAGTTCTACTACAGAAATGGGTGTTCAATGTTGTAACAGTATTTATTTCCCTACTAAGTATTTTATATATACGATTTTTTAGATTTTCGGCTCGTTGAACAGCTGAAAAACCTAGTCCTCTCACGAGCGAAAGAGATTACACGTTACAATACACTGATAAAATCCGTGCTTTCATATGGCGTCGAAACATGAGCTGTATCAAAACATAGCTATAGCGTTGGCAAGAACATGACAGAAAAGCGTTAGACTCTAACTAGCACGGAAAGCGGGCTAGTTATAGGTAAGACTCCGGTTGCGAGGTCAAGGGAAGAAAGATGAGGGTATCCTTTGTGTTGAACCTGTAGCGTTTTTCCC
This sequence comes from Hydrotaea diabolus, assembly GCA_963513945.1. NCBI lineage: Eukaryota > Metazoa > Arthropoda > Insecta > Diptera > Muscidae > Hydrotaea > Hydrotaea diabolus. The sequence goes on along the minus strand of OY740717.1, from coordinate 133,279,206 downwards.
TCAAAAAGTGGGCAATACAGTACAAATTCACATCATATCCTGTTTCAATATACAATCAACCTGGCAATCTTTCCTAGATTTTTATCCATGTGGAAGATATGCATAAACTGTGACCGGAATTTAACCCGAGGCAATCAGCTGTATAAGCAAGCAAACATTTCGTTTGAAATTCGCGTTTCTGGTGGCATTACAAAAAAAGGTGCGTTAAGGTCACCAGAACAACATTTCCATACTCTTTACCATTAAGTGCGTTGCTATTTAAAATTACACCAAATAATAGGTGGAATTGTACCAAGTACGTACACGTATGAAGAATTAAGAGAATTCAAAAGGTACATTATGCTACTATCATTCCCTACGTATTCCAAAATTCTTAAGATTAAGATTGTGTGCCAAACGTCAGTCACAAGCGTCGCATAAATTATGCCCACACATTGAAAAAAAAGTAAAACAAGTGGATAATTCCTAATCTCGGCCTTGCCGAAACTTTTGCATAGATTGTGTCGTTATACTCGTATGACATTGACAGTATTGGGGGTTATGGTTTTTGGCGTTGCGATCCGGTTTGACAGAATTACACATTTGGGGCCCTATGAACCGTTGTCCAGTTCATATTGAGATAAATGAGGAAATTTTACTGTTTCTGACTAACCACATGCTGTTCGAAGGGACATCATTTTCGGGCCCTTTAGGGACCTTTAGGCCAACCCTCAAATATATACATAAGTAGTCGAATGGTAGAATTAATGTACATATGTTTCGGATTCGTGACGAAATTTTTTAATACAAAAATATGTGGACGCCTATGGACAAGTCCGAGTGCAAAATTGCTCACAAATTTTATACCTTAACAAATACGAGTATTTGGACTTGTGAGATAGCTCCACCTTTTCTTTATACTTACATGTCTCCGAACATTACAGGACTGTGTTTGAGTCCCAGGCCACACAGAAGACGCCATTTACGTTTTTAAGTACCCTTATATCTATGTTCGAAAGGACCTATTTTTCGGCACCCTCGGAAGTTTTGACCCATGGGCTAGGTAGTAAAAATTTGCAAAATTGTAAAATTTAAATGATATTTAGATTCGTGCAATTTTAGTGTATTATAATACCCATATGTCCATAGTTCAAGGATACAAATGTTGGGCCCTCAGGTCCCATATGGGCCGGTCCGACTTGTTAATTGAAACAAATTCTAAAAATAGGTACATATGTGACGCGCAAAAGAGAAAGGGACCTAAGGGTAAAAACCAGTTTTGTTCAGGAGAGCCATTTTAAAGATTTAAGTACATGTACCTTTGGTGCACCATCACTTTCATAAAACGCGCATATCTCTGGGAGGGAACACTTTTGGGGCATGGGATCGGTCTCATTCGGTGCTCAGATGTTGTCCACATAAAAAAAAAGATATTGTCCCTTAGGTACCTTTCTCTATGCGCTGTCACATATATGAATTTGTTTTGGGACACCCATATGTCCCCGAACATAAGGGGACAGTTTTTGGAATCATAAACCATGGTCAAGGTCTTTGCTTCAGCCAAGTGGTGAAACTTATCTCATATTCAGATTCATTGGAAAATTCCACTGTTTTTGAGTATGCATTTGATCAAGTTCCAAAGGAAACATTTTTCAGCATCCTACTGACCTTACCCCATGGATCAATGCCTTAAGTTTCTTCAAATCTAAAAATTTATTTTATATATTATCTCATGACTAAATTTAATTGTTTTTCAATTCCCATATGTCCAGAGTTCAAGGATTCCGGGTTTTAGGCCGGTTATGACCTATATAAGTATTTTTTAGGCTGGTTTTGGCCTATATAAGTATTTTTAAGGCCGGTTATGGCCTATATTTTTTAGGCCGGTTATGGCCTATATAGACCAGTCAAATTCCAAATTGATTTGGATTTGTCAGAAGATTTCACCGTTTCTGTTAACCCATATATCCCAAAACATTAATGGATGATTTTCGGAATCGTAAAGATAATGTTATTGTCAGATTCTTCAAAAAGGACCTATTTTTCGGCACCCTAGGAAACTTGAATCCATGGGTCAAGGCCTTAAATCAGCTCAAATTGCATAATTTAAATTATAATCGCATTCCTAACAGAATTTTAGTGTTCTTTAATATCCTAAAGTCTATAGTAAAGGGGACTCTTTTAAGTCCCTTGGGCCCACATGTGTCGATCCGAGTTCAAAATTGACCCCAATCTAAATTATGGGCACTTATTTAGAATTGTGAGCAAACTTTACTGTTTCTGGAAACACAGAAATAGTAAAGTTACCCCATGTCCCCGAGAACTATTGCGCAGTTTATGGGCCCCAAGGATCCCTAGATCCAAAAACCATGCCAATTTTTATGACCTTTAATGAGTCAACGGCTACTACTTCTATGTTTAGACATTTTTCAATAAAATAATTAAAGTTATTCAATGTAAAAGGCAAAAATAAAATAATGCTCCGGGCTATTATTAGTCCCTCAAAGGCGAAAATTTTTCCCTTCCGCACGATTTGGTCCATTTTCACTACCAACCGATCTGCAGCCATAAGACATATACTTATATATGATAAGCTACTGGTCTCCCGCTCTTTTTGTTTTGACTTCATCGTGCTTTCAACAGACGTCTCTAAACATCCGACTCCAAACAAATTTCGCACAAAGCCAAATCGACTCAAAATTCGATTAGACCAGTGGTCCTACCATTCCAAAGTTATGACTATTTGACTGAAATGCAAAAAAAAAAAACAAGCAAAAATCCGACCACTGGTTCAGAACTTAGCAATTTTATTCTAGTACCCTCCGACCACCAATCCAAAATTTTTTTAACCGCTGCCATTTCGCCCCCTTGCATTTTTGGGCATGGCCGTTGATGGACACATTTTCATAAAATGAGCTAATAATATGCTGGTGACATTTGTCCAGTCGTGAATGAATCACCCTGTATATAAAGCGTGATCCATTTCGAGTTTCCCTACTTTTTTAAAGAAAAAAACAGAGAAAATTCAAATTGAGTGGGGAATGTTTGTTATCATTTGAAAGAACATTCTTTGGCATCTATTTTTTGGGATTATGTCTATCAAATGTTGGCCGCGGCTACGTCTCAGATGGTCCATCCGTTGAGTCCAATTTTTGATAACTCGTTCTAGCATTTCGACCGGTAAGTGGCGAATGACACGCAAGGCCTGCATCGAAGCGGGTTTGTCCGCATATGCTTTAGACTTTACATACCCCACAGGAAAAATATCACACGACCTTGGTGGCCAATCGGCAGGCCCAAAATGTGAAAGTATCTACTCACCGAAGTGCTCTCTCAACAAATCCATTGATTGATGCGATGTGTGGGAAGTGGCGCCGTCTTGTTGAAGCCAAATGTCGGCGAGATCACGAGCTTCAATTTCAGGCATCGAATAGTCGGTTATCATGCCACGATAACGGTCGCCATTAATGGTTACGTTCTCACCGGTATCATTTTTGAAGAAATATGGACCGATGATTCCACCGGCCCACAAACCACACCAAACCGATGTTTTATCTTGATGAAGTGGCAGCTCTTAAAACTCTTCTGGTTGCTCTTCGTCCCAAATCCGGCAATTCTGCTTGTTTACATGCGCATCGAGCCAGAAATGGGCCTCTTCGCTGAACAAAATTTGGCTCGAAAACGTCGGATCTTCTTAGAACTTTTCAAGCGCCCATAGAGCGAAGCGATGTCGCTTGGAAACGTCGGGCGGCTTCAGTTCTTGTACAAGCTGTATTTTGTACGCTTTCAATTAAGGATATCGATGTAAAATGCGCCAAGTCGTTCCATACGTCAGTCCGAGTTGCTGCGAACGGCGCCAAATCGACTGTTCACTGTCTTGGTGTACACTCTCAGCTTCGGCCGCTACATTTTCGCACTGCATGCTGGACGTGGTCTATTCGGTCGAATATTATCCAATAATAAATGCTGGTCTCAAGATGGGTGATGGTGTTGCGAAAAGTACGCTCAGTAGGCCGATTATGTTGACCATAAGTTGAACGAAGTGCACGAAACACATTCCTCACAGAACGTGAATGTTCGTAATAAAGTTAAACAATTTGCAAACGTTGTTCAGGCGCAAGTCTTTCCATGATGAAATGCCAAATAATACTAAACCAAAATAACATGGCAGCATGACACGACTCATACGTGAGCTGTCAAAAAAGGCTATTGAAAAAAGCATCTCTACTTGGATCACCCATTATAAGTACTTAGTTCCTATGGTGAAGAGTGCAAATACTGTTATCGTAAATAACTGTTATTTTTGGAACACTGTAGACTTTTCTCTGAAAATACCCAAATATGACATGTTTTTCTGATAAACACTGGTATAACATTTACATTCTACATCCGGCGCTATGTGCTGCCTGTAATTATTACTGGTGAAATTATGCCGTTCTGTGTTTCATAGGGAATTCACGCAACATGTCCTTTCCAATTTAGAAATCAGATATTATGTCAGATTTTGCTTTTGCACTAGACAATGGTGGGGAATCTTGCGGAATGGTGAAGACTATTACATAGTACGGCTGTAGGCTAGTTTACTTGTTTTTGTCTTGGGATCAATGTTATACTCCATTTGTCCTTTAATTTTCATGGTTCGCGTGCCTCCAAATTAATCACGAACGAAAAAAAGGCTATTCAAAACTCTTCTGACATAGTTTGGTGTTTCAAAATCACTCTTGTGGGTGCTCATTTCAAAAACTTTTGGAGGGAAGCATCCGTAGAGACATGTGGACGTGGAGACATCAGGTTAATGACTCAAAGGGTTTAAAAAGTTATATAACATTTTACTGTAATATACGAGTTATTCTCCATACGAGGGCTATATATATTTCTGGCCTAATAATGGAAATGCGAATATTTATTATCAAAAATGGTTTTATTGTTTTTCAAAGTATTTAGAGCTCGCATTGTCATGGTGTACAATGATTCGTCTTCCGTTGTTCTTTTTTCGATTTTCTCCGAAGACTAAAGGCAAACAAATTGTGGTGCACCACTCAGAATTGATAGTCCGACGTTGCTTAAGCGAAACAATCGCCACATGACCAGTTTTGCCGAAGAAACAGGCGACCATTTGCTTCGAAGTGGTTCTTCCACGACCAACTTTCGTTGTATTTGGCTCGTCTTCGAAGACCCACGCGGTCTATTGCTGTTTTGTTTCGGGCTCATAAGCATAGATCCATGATTTGTCACCTGTGACGATCTCATAAACGTCTTTTGAGGCACCGCGATCCCATTTTTTCAAAGTTTCGTTGCACCAATCGACACGAGTCTTTTTTTTGAGCGATTGTCGAATTGTGAGGGATCCACAGAGAACAAACCTTTTTTACGGCCCGGTGTTAACGCAATTTCGAATGTATGCTGGTGGAGGAAATGCTCACGGATGCCTCTATCTCATGGTATGTCACATGACGATCTTGCATTATCAGTTCACGCGCGGCGTCAATTTTCTCGGGCACAACGGCCGTTTTTGGACGATCTTCACGACCTTCGTCTTTGAGCGAGCGTCGACCACGATTGGATTCATTAAAACAATTTTTCACAGTGCTATATGATGGTGCTTCATCGCCGTTCAAAGATTTAAGTTCATCGATGCACTCTTGTCATGATAATCCACGTCGAAAGTAGTGAAAAATTATCGCACAAAAATGTTCAGGTGGTAATTCCCTTTTTTTTAACAAATTGATTCTTTCAAGTCACTGTAAACAACACAATACGTTTATGCTTAAAAATGTCAAACTTTCCAATGGAAATGTTAGATGGAGCCAGAAATGTATATAGCAACCCTCGTACTACCATGTACAGCAAGTGTATATGTATCGTTAACTGGAGGATTCAAACTTCCGTTGACACCCTTCGTAAGTACATTAAGATCATTATTCATATTTTTTAGCAAATTCGATTTCCCTAAGTTGATTTGAGTTTGTTAAACTCCTGTTTATTCGACATTCATTTGTTCGACCCCTTCTGTGGGGAAAACTTCCCCAGCTGTCATGGTGGGCTTAGCACAAACCATATGATGTTATCAAATCTTTAAATCCGAAACAAACAATAAATAAAAATGACAACATGAACCCGGAAGGAGGCGAGGCAAAAAAGCGTATAAACCAAAGCAGAAATAAACGAATGGAACATTTTTTACCAAAATAAATTTTAATCTAAAAATAACAATAAAATTAATCTGGCTTAAAATACAGAAGCAGAGAATTACATAAAATACATACAACAGACGGAATGTACAGCCATATATCGAATCCTAATGAAAATGTGTTTATTCTTTAGGCCATTAGCTGCAAACGAAACGGAAGGACTGAGTCCTTTGGTTCACATACAATCCATCCATCCAGCCAAGAGGACAAATGGTTAACAATTACAAATTGTTTCTTGTGCTGCTTCCAACATGGCCTGCTTCCTCTTCCAGAATGACATTGTTTTTGTAACCTCTGTTGATGTTATTGTAGTTTAATTTTCAATTAATTACCGGAGTATTTGAATAGTATACAATATTTACTTTGTAACTTCCCATTGATCCTAAAGGAAGCCAACTGCTTTGCATAGGTCTTCTTAATCATGACAGACTTGACTTGACTTTGTTCTCCACTTCAATTGTACATGTTGCATATGTATGTGTACACATATACATATTTTGTTCCAATCAAAATTGTCCATGAAACCAATGGACTTTCGTTTGTGCACAAGGATACAATTTAAAATTTAGACTTAATCATGTGTAATTCTGCCGTTCCCAGTCCGGTTGCGGGTTGTGGTGGATATCTGGCATTGCTGTTGTGTGGTCTCGAAGCTGAGAGGTTTTCTGGCATTCATTGAATTTGCCAAATTAATGAAATGCTTGAAGTTGGTCGTTAATTAACCAAATTATTTGTACATGCATGCCACTTCCAAGGACAACAGATTTTGCATTTGACTTTTGGTTGGGGATGTCAACACAGAAACCGGTTAATTAATTTCGTCCTAAGCAAACATCCGGTAGCCCTAACGAGTGTGTATGTGTGTGTACATACATATGTATATTGTGAAGCCTTGACAAATGTCCCTCAAACTTTTCATTACAAAAACGATGTTAGAAGCCACAGTGACGATTGTTGGCCAATGAAATGTGACAGTACGAGTAATACGAGTATGTTAATTTATAAGTACTCGTATGTAAATTACTTCTAGAAATCTGCACTTTATGGTGTGAGTAATTAAAACCTACACCACTCTGTGGGAACAAAGATTGACCAGTTGTAGGCCACATATTTCAAACACCTTAAAATAAGAGAGAGAGCATCTCGATAGCCCTAACTGGTGGACATAATAATCGGATTTCAACGAAGTTAATTTTAATTTTAAATAAAAAAATTTCACACAAAAAATTTGATCTTGATTTGTTTAGTTCTTTTTAGTTGTACTTTTTTCCTCACGATTCGGTCTATTTTTAATACCAAACGATATTATACAAGTCTTGTTTATATCTGGAAAATTAGAAGACTATTTTCAAATAGACTGGCTATATTTATATGTGACGCGCAAAATAGAAAGAGACCTAATTCTAACCTTAACCAAAAAAGGGACCTAAGGGTAAACAACTAAATTTTCATTTTTTTTCTTTTTTTGATGTGGACAACATCTGAGCACCGAATGAGACCGATTCCATGCCCCAAAAGTGTTCCCTCCCAGAGATATGAGCGTTTTATGAAAGTGAAGTCGACGATTCTAAGCGCAAATAGAAAGGGACCCAATCTTTAAAATGGCTCTCCTGAACAAAACTGGTTTTTAACCTTAGGTCCCTTTCTATTTTGCGGGTCACATATGTGTTTTATTTCTTCTTGAAATCCACACGTCTGAAAAAAATACTCTTTATATAAATGATTTAGCCTTTCAGTGACGGGGAGTTAGTTTCGAATTTTGGCGATGAAGCACCATCTAAAACCACTGTTAGTCGCTGGTAACAAGAGTTCAGTTTTGGACGCCGTTCGCTCCAGGATGAATTACGTGAAGGACGTCCAACTTCGCTCACTTTGCCAGAAACCATCGCTGCTGTGGGTGAACAGATTAAGCAAGATCGTTTGAGACTTTTAAGACGAGCCAAATCCAACAAAAGTTGTTCGTGGAAGAAGTACATCGAAGCAAATGATTTCGTTTTTTCGGTATAGCCGGCCATTTTGCCACAGTGCCCTTAGTAGGACGTAGTACGGCCAATTCTGATTGGTATATAACCATCTGTTTGTCAACAGTGTTCGAAGAAATGAGGAAAGATAATAAGAGAAGACGGATCATATTGCAACACGACAATGCGAGCTCTCACACATCAGTTGAAATGATAAGTTATTTGACCACTCAAGATGTCGAATTGATGAGCCATCCACCGTATAGCCCTGATTTGGCACCCAATGACTTCTTCTTATTCCGTAGCATCATGAAAAAAAAACGTAGTCAATGTTTTTTTTTCGCCCGATGCAGCTGTTGAAGCGTTCAAAAATCATGTTTTGGAGGTGTCTCCATCGGAGTGGAAAAAGTGCTTTGAAAATTGGTTTGTGCGCATGCCAAAGTGTATTGATCTTATAGGAGAATATTTAAAAAAAAAAAAAAACAATAAAACCATTCCCAATGATAGATAATTGTGTTTTTATTGCGGCACCCGACATACAAATATTAACTCTCGTAGTGATAAAAACATCGTGCACATTTGTTTTGTATTTCCTATCACAATAGATACCACGCCAGCTTGGGCAAGCCTACTGAAGTTAAAATTTAACTGAACATGTTAATTAAACGTTTAAAACGCTATATACATTAATGGGTCATCATTGTACTCCAAAACGCGTACCACTATCTACACAAATGCAGCTAATCTCTATCGATTTTTTTATCACTTTTATGCACTGGCCCCTTTACTAAGTATTTACATATTTAACTGGTGTTGTTTTTATTTATTGCATTATTGTGTTAACAAATTAGAAAAAAAAATACCAAAGCTATTTGTAGATTTAGTTGTGTGTATTTTTGTTAACTAATTACATTTTAGAATTAATGATTTGTTACAATCCGTTACAAAAAAGTGTGACAATAACGTAAGCAGTTTTAATGCGAAACATTTATCGTTTTTATGGGAATGCCATTAGGTAAATAATTAAAGTGTTTTAAAATTGCAATGCAAACGTGTTACGTGATAAGTATGCTATGATAATTGCATTATGAGTTTAAACTATTTTTTTCTGGAGATAATTAATTCAGAAAAATAGCAAGCGTCAGCCACCCTAATGCAGCATAATTTCTTACCGTGAGGCATTAGATCTAGGGCATATTCATCAGATCAGTCGGTAAAATCGTTATGAGCAGTGGCAATTGGCTGCTTTCCACGACAGATTTACGATGACTAGGAAGAACAGGTTGGCCCAAATGAGACCTAGTGATGTTAAACACGTATAACTCTTGTAATAACGGTTTTTTTTCAAATGATTTACTTGTAAAGGGTGACCCAAGAAGAACGCAATTTTTAAATCTGGCAACATTCGAAGGGTCATTGTTTGACATTTGAACAATTGTTATTGTTTGTTAGTAGAAGGTACGAGGTTAGTAAAAATGGAGCGCTACACGAAAGGGAGTTCGTTAATTGGGTATTGGAGAGACAACATGAATATGCTGATTTTGCCGATAAAATCATCTTCAGTGACGAGGCCCATTTTCATCTTGATGGCTTCGTCAATAGGCAGAATTGTCGCATTTGGGGTGCGGAAAATCCTCGAGTGATTCACGAGAAGCAAATGCATCCTCAACGTGTCACTGTGTGGTGTGGTTTTTGGGCTGGAGGAATCATTGGACCTTTTTTTTTATGAAAATGAGGCAGGTCAAGCGCAAACAGTCAATGGTTTTTGGTATCGTGAAATGATAACCAGTTTTTTCTTGCCTAGAATTAAGGAAATGAATGTGGAGGGCATGTGGTTCCAACAAGACGGCGCCACATGTCATACAGCCAGAGAAACAATTCAATTGCTGCATCAGTCATTTCCCGGTCGTGTTATTTCGCGTTTTGGAGATCAGAATTGTCCGTCTAGATCGTGCGATTTAACACTATTAGATTTTTTTCTTTGGGGTTTTTTGAAGTCGATGGTTTACGCGAATAAGCCGACGACGACTCAAGCCTTAAAAGACGAAATTGGACGCTGCATTAATGATTTTACCGCAGCATTCATGCAAAACGGTCATTGAAAATTTCATTAAAAGATCGCGTGCATGCCAGCAAAGCCGCGGCGGCCATCTGCACGATATATTGTTCCATACATAACCTCATTCTGTCTACTTTACGATATAATAAAGTTTCACGATTTTTTCTTAAATATCTGTGTTTTATTTAAAATTTAAAAATTGCGCTCTTCTGAGGACACCCTTTATATGTTAAATACATTTATGGAAATTTAACGTGACTATACGTGATATATGACATCAGACAAATTACCACCATTTTGCTCGATACAGGCATTGGCTCTTTTTAGCGCCAAGCTGCTGCACAGCTGCCAAGCTGCTTCCACGTTCTCTTCAACTCAGCAACTGAACCCAGTTCCTCAAAACGGCGAACTTAACTTGTAATCATGGAAGATGTGGGCGCTGATCTTACGTTAAAAAACGGCGATAATTTCGTTGCGTCAGAACAATTGATCGTTGAGAAGAATTATAAAAATCGATAATTTTAATGCGTTGTTGTAGACTGTACGCATTCATTTTAAATTTCCAAGAGATCAGTTCTAATCTGCAAAAAGAAAAAATAAATTATGTTAAAAAATAAAAAAGTTATTTGTGTTTCACATTAGCTGGTCTTATTTGGGCAACCCGTTATGTTTATTACGTCCCATAAATAAAGTTTGATTTATTAAGAGACTTTTTTATTTAGTCTTTTTTGTAGATCACGATTGACTTGTCTTCTTTGACAAGTAGTATGATTTGGAAGACATAACCATTTGTTAGTTGGTTACTTTATAATAGAGGCTCCTAAAAAGATAGGACCCATATCCTAAAGATATACATCTAAGTCAGCTTTTTATGTGATCTGGTTCGATGGTTTTTCAATTTTCTTTTATTATTGACCTTCTGTATTGTCCGACCAAATATGTCCACAAGGGTGTGATTGCCGAAAAGCCGATTCATCTACAAAGAGTGACTGTTTGGTGCTGTTTACGGGCTGGAAGCGTCATCAGGCCGTGCTTCTTCGAAATTGAGGTCGGCCAGATAACGCGAGATGATAACGGATTTCTTGTATCCCGAAATGAGACTATGGAGCTGGACTTACCTTCAACGTGATGGTGACACTAGAAACACAGCCAACGAAACAGTAAATCTTTTGAGAAATTTAATGGCCGTATTATATCACGTCTTGGCTATGTTTATTGGCCGTCATGATCATGTGATTTGACACCATTGGATTTCTTTCTTGGGGGATTTAAAAAAAAAAGGTTTACGTTAATATGGCAAGAACAATTCAAGAGCTAAAGGATGAGGTATATTTTGGCTAATTAACGACATTGAAACTTCATTACGTCACGGAGACATTGAAAATATGGACCATCGGATGGAGATATGAAACCGAAGCCGGGTCGAGCATTTGGCCGATATTTTGATTAATACATAATTGTCGTAGATCCTTCTATATATATTAAGATAATTATCGGAAATCTCTTCTTTTATTTACAATTAACAGCGTGCATTTTATTAGGACCACCTTCTACTTTCAAACTACTCGTATATTGTAATTTTGCCGCTTCAAAATAATAATTTTGCAAACATGTCTGCATTATAAACTTGCTAATACATTTGATAAAGATCATAGAATTAGAGTTACTGATTACAGTTAATACGTGTTACGTTACGTGCACGTATCAGGTCCACTTATAAATAAATTTTCAATTATTAAATACTTATTAACATATTTCTTTTATTCGTATGCAAACAAAAGCAATGCCACTATGATTGTTAAAAATTTTGCAGTGTGAACTTCCAAAATAAAGTTCATAACCCATCTACTTTATGGAAATTATGATAGTAATTGAAATTCTGATGAACATTTCTATTATGGCAATTTCAATTAAAATCCTATTACGAGTATAAACTACATTTGGAGTAATAAATTGTTTTAAATTGTTTTGTTTTTCCATTACATAGTCACAAAAACTGACAGTTGTTTTAAAAGTATGCTCATTTACATTTCCATTTAAAGTTGAGTGAACAAATTTCACAATATTCGTTATAGATTCCTGCAACGAAACACAGTGGACAAACTGACACTTTTCATGGTTTTTATTTTATAAATTCTTCTGATGAATAACCTGGGCTGGCGCGATCTCAAGGAAGGAGACGCTGCGAACAAGAATTCGATTTCGAACGAATAAATGGCAGGGATGATACAAATCGACATATTGGAAGCTGATATAGGGCGCATACGAGGGCTGTTCGGAAACTTCTTAGCCAAACAAAAAAAGCGCGGTATAAACAGAAAAAAGTTAAGTTTTGGAAACTTCCATCGCTGCTATGAACACATGTTAAATTTTGTTTCGATCTGGTAACTCCTTCATATAGAAACAGGTGTTTACAAAAGACGCATCCGCGATTTTTTTACAATGGAAAAATTAGAAATGCTTGGTGTCATTAAATATTTACATAAAAAAGGTTTATCAGGACAAGAAATTCATAATGATATGGTGAATGTTTTAGGTGAAAGTGATCCTTCATATGCAACAGTAAAACATTGGGTTGCTGAATTTAAACGTGGTCGTACAAGCATTGAAGATGAACCACGTAGTGGACGTCCAAAAACAGCAACAACGACAGAAATTGTAGCCAAAGTGCATGATATGGTATTAAATGATAGACGAGTAAAAATGCGTGAAATAGCTACTATCATGGGCATCTCAAATGATCGAGTCCATTTAATTTTGCATGAAGAACTACAGATGAAAAAGCCTCAGCAAGATGTGGTGCCGCACTTGTTAACAGTCGACCAAAAACGCATAAGAATGAACATTTCTCAAGCTTGTTTCTATCGTTTTCAGGGAAATAAAATGGATTTTAAGCGTCGTTTCATAACTGTTGATGAGACTATACTCCAGAGACAAAAGAACAATCCAAACAAAGGACTGAAGCTGGAGGAAGTGACCCAAAGAAAGCAAAAACAATTCATTCGGCTGGTAAGGTTATGGCAACGGTTTTTTTGGGACTTCAAAGGTATTTTATTGATTGACTATCTGCAAAAGGGTAAAACAATAAATTCAGAGTACTGTTGCAAGCTTTTAGATCAATTAAATGTACCAATTCGTGAAAAACGTCCTGGCTTACAACACAAAAAAATAATTTTTCATCAAGACAACGCACCAGCGCACAAGAGTGTTTTAACAATGGCTAAAATCAACGAATTAAAGTACGAGTTGCTTGACCACCCACCTTATTCTCCTGATTTAGCTCCCAGTGACTTTTACCTGTTCCCAAATCTAAAAAAATTCCTTGCTGGCAAGCGTTTTACCTCAAATGAAGATGCAATTACAGTTGTAAACCACTATTTTGAAGACCTTGAGGAAAACTATTTTAATCAAGGGATAGAATTGCTAGATAAGCGTTGGACTAAGTGTATTGAAGTTTCAGGAGATTATATTGAAAAATAAAAATATTGTTTAGCTCGTTTGTTTTATTTCGGTCTGTTGCTTTTACACATTGAACAGGGATTAAACCGGCTCAAGATCTCTTGCTTCTATATTTAAATAGAAGGCAAGTTTTTAACAAAATGGCAAAGTGACATTGATTTTCGTGGCTGCACACTACTTTTATCATGATTTCGGGTCCGTGACGCGTGATATTTTGCTCCAAGGCCTGAATCGAAGCGGGTTTATCCACATAAACTTTAGACCTTACTTATCGCCACAGAAAAAAGTCTAACGGTGTGATATCACACGATCTTGGTGGCCAATCTACCGACCCAAAACGTGAAATTATCTGCTCACTGAAGTGTTCTCTCAATAAATTAATTGATTGAAGCGATTTGTGGGAAGTGGCGCCGTCTTGATGAAACCAAATGTCGCCGAGATCACGTATTATGCTGTACAATAAAAAGTACTGAATGTTTTTGACCAAATATTTTTAATATATTTATTGATGTATATTGTATCCAAAAGGAATCTACTTATTCGAAATGCCCCCCTTTTGCCTTTACACACGCCTTTACACACAGCCAATCGTCAATAGCTGCACGAACCTCGTCCATGGGAAAATTGGCCACAGCTCGAGCCAAAGCAGTCTTAAGAGATCCAAGTTGGGGTATCTTTTGTGACAAACCTTGTCCTCTAACACCGTCCACAATTTGTAATCTAATAGGTTCAAATATGGACTGCCTGAGGGCTATTCTTCAGAGGAAATGGACGCTAGTAAATTGTTTCGAAGCCAGGCCTGGGACGTTTTAGCCTTATGGGCAGAATCCTGCTGGAAAGTATATGACTGTTTTTGGAACAGGGAATTGTTAACAGGCTTCACAACAAACAGTTTTTTGGTTAACTGTGGCCGATGTTTTGACTGCTTGTTTGCAGAAATGCAGGTCAGTGACCCCATCGTAAGAGACACCCCACCAAACCATGACTAAAGCTGGGTGATGATCCTTTTCCACCCTTGGGATCAGTTCATATGCTTCCTTAGATGACCTCGCATACACTCTATCATTTACCTTGTTAAATTTTTCCTGAACGGTAAAAATTTGTTCATCGGTGAACAAAATTTTTCTGTGCATGTTATCAGCGTGCTTTATTAAAAGACATTTGCATTTTTCAATCCTATTTTTTTTAAAGCTGCTGTCAATAAATGTCCTGTACGTCGTTTGAAAGCCCCAAGTCCCAAGTCTTTTTTGACACATGGACGTGATATTCATCGTCATATTTCGGAGCGGATTTCTGTGAATTCTTGACTTAACGGCCTGTACATCTCCAGTCTCCTCAAACAGTTTTATGCATCGGTAGACGATCGATGCGGCTAATCCCTAGTGGCCGGAGCGATTTGAAAATATCGTTTTTTTCATTTCACACTTGATAAGCGATATTACAGCGATAAGGTTCTCATTATCTGACCACTCCATGATGAAAGTTGAAATATATTAAAATCCCGTTACAAACTAACGCTATTGAGGTTAGCTCTCAAACCCGATATGACATTAACGGGGTATGTTCAGTTCTACTATTGAAATGGGTGTGTTCAATGTTGTAACAATATTTATATCCCTACTAAGTAGTAGGTTATCATGGCACGATAACGGTCGCCATTGGCGGTTACGTTCTCACCGGCATCATTGTTGAAAAAATATGGACCGATCATTCCACCGGCCCAAAAACCACACTAAACCGTTGTTTTTTTGGATAAAGTGGCAGCTCCTGAACCTCTTCTGGTTGCTCTTCGCCCCAAATGCTGCAATTTTGCTTGTTTACATACCCATTGAGTCAGAAATGTTGGCCGATTATGTTGACCATAAGTTGAGCGAAGTGCACGAAACACATTTCTTGCAGAAAGTGAGTTTTCGTAATAAAGTCGAACGATTTGTAAACGTTGTTCAGGCGTTAGTCTTATCATGATAAAATGCCAAACAATACTAAACAAAAATAACATGACAGCATGACACGACTCACACGTGATCTGTCAAAAAGGCTATTGAATAGGTATCTCTACTTGGATCACCCATTATTATGACAGAAGGATCTATGACGATAATGTGTAAAACAAAATATCGGTCACATCCTTGCCACGACTTCGGTGGCATCCATCTATCTGACAGTTCATATCTTTAATGTGCCTGAGACGCAATGGAAGTTGCCGTTAATGTGCCGAATTACCTCATACTTTAGCTCTTAATTTATTCTTGGCATATTCACGTATACTTTGTCTTTTATATAAAAGTATCTCCCAAGAAAGAAGTCCAACGGTGTCAAATCACATGATCGTGGCCTACAATTAACATCGCCACGACGAGAAATAACACAGCAATTGAATTTATCGAGCAAAAAAGCTTTTGTTTCGTTGACTGTGTGGCAAGAGGCACTATCCTGGTGGAACCTCATACTGTCCAGGTTCATATTCTCAATTTCTGGTCACAAGAAGTCCGTTATCATCTCGCAATAGCGAACATTATCCACGGTAACTGCTTGGACGACCTCATTTTCGAATAAGTAGGGCCCGATGACGCCGCCGGTCTATTAACTGCGCCAAGCTGTGACTCTTTGTGGATGCAATCGTCTTTTCAACAATCACCCGTGGATTATCATTTGCCCAAAAGCGGAAATTCTGTAGCTGAAGATTATTTTCTTTGTAAATTCACCAGACTTTCGTCTGTTCAACCAACCGTTCGGCGTATTGAAGTAGCTTGAAATGATCAGTCGGCTTCAACCCTTAACTCAATTGAACCCTGTAAGCTTGTTAATTTAAATCTTCATACAAAATTCGCATCAGTGATGATCGTGAGATGTTCAATTGTTGGGCACGACGACGAGCCAAGGTTGACAACGAGCCAATGTACACTATCGCGAACAATATCAATATTTTCCACAGAACGAACTTGGTCTAACATGCATAGGGCTTTCTGCATATCCTAAAGACCTGGTTTGCTGAAATTTTCTCACAATTTACAAAGTTTAGAAATGGGGTAGATTTAATCTGAAAACAATAAATCTATTCGCGAAGTTCGAAGAGCATACTTTTCGAACTTCGCGAATTGTGTTTAGTGATGAAGCTCATTTCTGGTTAAATGTCCACGTCAATAAGCATAATTGCCGTATTTGGACCGAAGACAATCCTTAAGTCGTTAAGGAAACCTTTACATGCATTGATATTGACAGCTTGATCTTACGAAATAAGGAATGAGCTGCCGTTTAGGTAAATCGCGCGAACTGAATTTTTTTTTTCCAAAATTTGGTCTCAACAATACGGCGCCAACAATATTGTGACAACTTTATTTCTGTTCACTGGTCCCCTGGTTCTTTTGATTTATCACCTCTGGACTATTTTTTATGGGGCTATGTTAATTTATTGGTTTATGTCAACAAACCAGCATTGGAAGCCAATATTCGCTGGAAGCCAATATTCGAGCCAGATTAATTGGAAAAAGACGTCAAAATTTGGACCAAGTAAGTCATCACCGCGGCGTACATAAGGATCCCTCATTCTTGCGATGTATCCCCTCTGGATCATTTTTTCTGGGGCTATGTCAAGTCAGTTGTTTATGTCAACATATCAATAACAAATCTCATGAAGCGTTAAAAGCCAATATTTAAGCCAGCTTAATTGGTAAAAGACGTCAAATATTGGTCCGCCCCGTTTAGCATATGTCGGAAATCACATTAAAAAGATAAATGGGATAAAATTATAGTTTAGAAAAATAAATGCGATGATTGAAAGAAAAAAAAATAATTCGTACAATATTCTGTACTGTATTTTCATTTTAAGTTTACAAATATTTTTTTAAAGCCCAATCATATGCAATCTTTCTAGAATTTAATTTGTGAACAAGGGATAAACGATATTGGCATTGAATGATGGCCACACATATATTTAACCGATTTTATATTTTTAGCTCCAGAAGCCACATGAAACTTCCAATCTTGATGAGATATGGCACAGTTCATACAGATCTTTCATTCACCAGCTCAAAAAGATGGGTGATAATGGTGCATTTGGGAACAAATTACAGTATAATTTTTTACACGAAGCTAAAACTAAAATTTGTTTTAAGCTATAGGGCTAAATTTGGATGAAGGGTCCGAAAATCTGCCCCATTTCAACATTCAAATATGACATTACGTATTATTAAAATCTATAAAATATATTATCGATATTATTATATTTGTATTAAAATCTAGATATATTCTAGAAGTGCAGAGTACAATATAGTCGACCACGTTGGACTTAATCTTTTGTTTTTAAGAGGAAACTTAAATGTATACCTACCTGTAAAGTCAAAACCAACAGAATATTTTTAAACCCTTTGCCTACTAGAGACATCTGTATTTATAACAAGTTAAAAGTCATTGAGTTCGGATGGCCGAAGCTTATACGAGGTCGGCTCGGAAAGTTCTTAGCCTATCAATGAAAGAGAATAGTTAGTTTTTCAAAAATATTTTTATTTTCAATATAATCTCCTGAAACTTCAATACACTTAGTCCAACGCTTATCTAGCAATTCTAACCCTTGATTAAAATAGTTTTCCTCAAGGTCTTCAAAATAGTGGTTTACAACTGTAATTGCATCTTCATTTGAGGTAAAACGCTTGCCAGCAAGGAATTTTTTTAGATTTAGGAACAGGTAAAAGTCACTGGGTGCTAAATCAGGAGAATAAGGTGGGTGGTCAAGCAACTCGTACTTTAATTCGGTGATTTTAGCCATTTTTAAAATACTCTTGTGCTCTCTACTCTGGTGCGTTGCCTTGATGAAAAATTATTTTTTTTGTGTTGTAAGCCCGGACGTTTTTCTCGAATTTGTACATTTAATTGATCTAAAAGGTTGCAATAGTACTCTGAATTTATTGTTTTACCCTTTTGCAGATAGTCAATCAATAAAATACCTTTGAAGTCCCAAAAAACCGTTGCCATAACCTTACCAGCCGATTGAATTGCTTTTACCTTCTTTGGGGCACTTCCTCCAGCATCAGTCCATTGTTTGGGTTGTTCTTTTGTCTCTGGAGTATAGTGGTGGATCCATGTCTCATCAACTGTTATGAAACGATGCTTAAAATCCATTTTATTTCGCTGAAAACAATCCAAACAAGCTTGACAAATGTTCATTCTTATGCGTTTTTGGTCGACTGTTAACAAGTGCGGCACCCTTCTTGCAGAAAGCTTTTTCATCTGTAGTTCTTCATGCAAAATTAAATGGACTCGATCATTTGAGATGCCCACGATATTAGCTTTTTCACGCACTTTTATTCGTCGATCATTTAATACCATATCATGCACTTTGGCTACAATTTCTGTTGTTGTTGCTGTTTTTGGACGTCCCCTACGTGGTTCATCTTCAATGCTTGTACGACCACGTTTAAATTCAGCAACCCAATGTTTTACTGTTGCATATGAAGGATTAATTTCACCTAAAACATTCACCATATCATTATGAATTTCTTGTCCCGAGAAACCTTTTTTATGTAAATATTTAATGACACCACGCATTTCTAATTTTTGTATTGTAAAAAAATCGCGGATGCGTCTTTTGTGAACACCTGTTTCTATATGAAGGAGTTGCCAGATCGAAACAAAATTTAACATGTTTTCATAGCAGAGATGGAAGTTTCCAAAACACTTAACTTTTTTCTGTTTATACCTCGCTTTTTGTGCTAGGCTAAGAAGTTTCCGAGCCGCCCTCGTATACTCATCACTAAGCTACTAGAGCTCAAAAAAATTTGACCCGTTTTTTGGACTCTTTCAGCCCATTCGTCTAGAACTTCTAAATGGCCCTATATTTAGATTCGCAGCAAAGTTAGCTTTAATTTAAGTACACATATGTCCATATTGACTAGTAATCGCCCGTTTTGACCACGCGCAGTTTTTTAGGCAACAGTCAAAAAGTCCAGCAAAAATGCTCTTTTTGAGTTACGAGTATTAAATGCGTCCCAAATAACAGTACACATTTTGCCATTGTCTGCCCACAAAAAAAATTATTATTTGCTAAGAAAATACTCAAAAACGTGTATTTTTTACCGATGCACATTTATTCCCTTAAAGTTTTCCCTTGCGGAAAGTTGGCGGTTACATGAATGCTTTTTTATGTGCTACAGCTTTTAAAATAATGTATCGATTGCTTTCGAAAAACTATCAAATTCGACAGAAATAGAAAAAGGTTCAATCAAGTTTAAGACACGTTCATTATATTTATTTTTCTAAAAGTATGTATGGGACAGCAAAGCGCAACGAGCTATAGCTAGTCTACTATAAACATGAAATATATGATACTTTTATCTAAATGATAAAGGTCTGTTGAACACCACCTCTCGAAATAAGAAAGGGCACTGATTTACCATAGTTAAGCTCATTCTAAAATGTTGCTGTTAGATACAATTTTTTGCTATTACTTTTAGAGCTTTTTCCGTTCCTAATAAGGAAATCGGGGGCAGAGTCGTGTTATGTTTTAGCCACATTCCTCAGACCCTTTGAAATATTTTAAGCTACCGTCATTAGGCATATTCTTAATTTATAAGGACTCTAGTAATTTTTTTTAAAATATGAAAACGGAATGACAAATCTAATCCTGTCATAAAGGCATCATTTTTTAAATCGTCCCAAAGTGGATTAGTAGCTCAAATATGTTTTCTACTTTATATTTATGTTCTGGATACTTTAATCGCTTTAATATTCGTGTGTCTCCATTGCGTTTAGTCCGTGCACGTTTTATGACTTTTAGCAAAATAAAATGAATTAGTGTAACATCCCTCTTCAACTTGAACTTTTTTCCTAATATCCTTTTTTATACCCTGCATTATAAGACAGAGGCTATATTCACTATGTCAATCCGTTTGCAACATAATGCTATTTTGGTTGGAGACCCCATAAAGAAAATATATTGTGAACCGTCGTAAAATTCTCAGATGATCTAGCCATGACCGCCTGTTTTTCTGTGAAAACAAATTATTGGTCGCACTATTGAGGCTGTAACTCTGCAGACGTATCTGCTGATGAAATGAAACGATTAGAATCGAAAATGGGCCAGATTGGTGAAGAGGTTAAAATGTTTTCCTCACATACACAGAATCAACCTCTGGAATAATCAACAATTCTCAATTTACTTATAAGGGAAATAAATACTGTTACACACGTTTTATGCTGTAAAATAAAAAGTACTGAATGTCTTTGGACCAAATATTTTTAATATATTTATTGATGTATATTGTATCCAAAAAGAATCTACTTATTCGAAATGTCCGCCTTTTGCCTTTACACACGCCTTACGTCGCACTGGCTAATCGTCAATAGCTGCACTAACCTCGTCCATTGGAAAATTGGCCACAGCTCGAACCAAAGCAGTCTTAAGAGATCCAATGTTGGGGTATCTTTTGTGACAAAACTTGTCCTCTAAAACCGTCCACAATTTGTAATCCAATGGGTTCAAATCTGAACTGGCTGAGGGTCATTCTTCAGAGGAAATGAACGCTGGCAAATTGTTTCGAAGGCCTGGGACGTTTTAGCCTTATGGGCAGGCGCAGAATTCTGCTGGAAAATCCATGGCTGGTTTTGGAATAGGGAATTGTTAAGAAGCTTCCAAAACGGTTTCTTGGTAAACTTTGGCCAATGTTTTGATCCTTGTTCGCAGAAATGCAGGTCAGTAAGCCCATCGTAAGAAACACCCCACCAAACCATGACTAAAGCTGGGTGATGACCCTTTTCCACCCTTGGGATCAGTTCAGATGCTTCCTTAGATGACCGCGCATACACTCTATCATTTTGCTTTCTAAATTTTTCCCGAGGGGTAAAAATTTTTTCATCGGTGAACAAAATTTTTCTTTGCAAGTTCTCAGCGTGCTTCACCAAAAGACGTTTGCATTTTTCAATCCTATTTTTTTTTAAAGCTGCAGTCAATAAATGTCCGGTACGTCGTTTGAAAGTCCCAAGTCTTTTTTAATGATTCGACTCATGGACTTTTGCGTGATATTCATCCCACGGTCTATGGTTTGCTGTTTTCGAAGCGGATTTCTGTGAATTCTTTATTAAACGGCTTTGATGACATGCGGTGTTCAAACAGAGCGCGGGCGGACCGACCGGTGACGATCGTTTCCATCTCTAGTCTTCTCAAACAGTTTTATGCATCGGTAGACGAACATGCGGCTAATTCCTAGTGGCCGGAACGTTTTGAAAATATAGCTTTTTATTCAATTCACGCTTAAAAAGCGCTATTACAGCGATACGGTTCTTATTATCTGACCATTCCATGATGAAAGTTGAAACAATTTTAAAATCCTGTTACTGATTAATGTCATATGGGCTTTGAAAGCTAACCTCAATAATTAGCTTTCAAACCCTATATGACATTAACGGGGTATGTATATTTCTTCTATTGAAATGGGTGTGTTCAATGTTGTAACAGTATTTATGTCCCTACTAGGTAAAATTACAATATCCTATGTCATGAACTAATAGAGATATGCAATAACATTTGAAATATATGACGTTGAAATGGACCGAAACGTATCCTGGAGAAAAAGTTGGTAGTGCCACGCCCCTTTAATATATCACATTTAAGCCCAAATTACTGGACTATGTTATGGTAAAATTGGACAAGGAGTCGTGGTATCGCCCACACAACCCTGAACCAAAAAGACTATAACTCATGAACTAGTAGAGATATGAGTAGATATGAATCAAATGTTGATATGGATCATGAGATGTTGTGATGAATTAAAACACATTGTGTAAGAAATGTGGGCAACACCATATTGGGAAAATAGTCAATATTATTTTAGATAAAATCTGTCATTTTGGTTTGTTTCATTTTCTTTTATAGAAATTTCTAAATCATTAATTTTATTGAATACGCCTGGATTACTTATACTTATTTCGAAGTACTGCTGTATTGTTTTTAATGCATTTAATGCCTCCTTTTTTGGCCCCTGTGGCAAAACCGTTGGTCAAAATTACCAACAAAAAAATCGCCAAGCTTAAACCGCAGTATTACTATTGCCAATAGCTATGCCTCTCTAAGCTATGATGGAAGGTACAAAAATACATAGAACAGAGTCATTTAATCGGATATGAGCCGGCATTTAGAGCAAGCTACTTTTCCATAAAGACCTTTTAATATTAAATTAGGGCGTTTTCAAAAATCTACCAGGACAATCGCCGAATTATAAGTCACCAAATATCTTCGAATCGCCAAACCTGACAAACCTTTATCCCACACCGAAAACACTCCCTTAATAAAATTCAAAAACAAGATAGGAAAGAGAAAAAAATACAAAAATCGTTATTTGGAGGTACAGCATGAAAAGGAAAATCCCACTCAAAGAGGTAAATGAATAAAGATGTAAATTCTAAAAAATGAAGTCCCACTAAAGAGGTTTAAACTCCTGCTTAAAGGGGTTATTTTTATTATTTTGCTCGAAGTGTACAGAGACCGTCAAAACTGTTCCACTTATAAAGGATTCCCACTTATAATGGTCCCACTTATAAAGGACTCCTACGTATGCTGGTCCCACTTATACAGGTTCGACCGAGTAATAGACCATTGTGTTCAAATTGAACAATTAGGCGTGGCCTTGCCCATTCAACCCCTAACGTTGAAAGGCTAAATTCCGTAAGGTAATGTCACTATGACGGTATATATATAAGTATAAGTATAGTGTTGGTATGACAAGAAACACACGCTGATAGAAAAGAGGCCGGTACCGTGCGCCCTTGATAAAATTTTCATATTGATTAGTAATTCATGGTAGAGGGTATATAACATTCGGCGTGGTCGAACTTTCTTTGTCCGATTGTTCATTGTTAAAGTACAGGAGACCGTTAAGAATTGAAACATATTAAATCTTTTGAGATTCAAACACTCTGTAAATAATTAACTGAACTCAACCGAATAGAACGGCATGGATGGGGCAAAATAAGAAATGTAAAAAAACGAGAAAGAGATAACACTTGAAAATACACAATGGATTACTTTGCATATTAAAAAATTGAAAAAGGCTGAGCTTGGCTATATCGTCTTTTGACGCTGGCTACTGCAACTCTGATTGTCGTAGTTGTTGTTTGTTTGGTTTTTTATTTCTGTTCTCTCTTTTTTGTTCTTTGTGACCCAGTCTGGCTCAACCCTACTACCCTGCATTGTTATTCTTGTCAGCAGCTAACCCTGTCGGCCATCTAAAGATTTTGCAAAATATTAGTGGGCAACTCAAACAATTTTTAACCAATTCATGCATTTTATTACCCTACAAAGATGGCTCAATATTGTTGAGGTTTTTCTCAGTTCGTATGGCCGGTCGAGGTATCGTAGGAATCCAACATTTCTAACCCGCATAAAAATATCGGGCGGTTGTCGTCGTAGAGAATGTGACATTTATTGAAAATAAGAAATGATTAGATAATTAAAATAGATTAACCATTTCCTATATGACAAGCCTTTAGAGCTGCCAACTATCAAAGTATTAGGTATGGTTTATTATTTTTATCGTACATCGCTTAAGGTTCTAGTAAAAGCCTTAGGTTCGAACAAGTACCTTAATTTTAATATGTTGATCCAACTTACATATGTGACAGCGCATAGAGAAAGGGACCTAAGGGTAAAAAAATCAATTTTCACTTTTTTTTTTGATGTGGACAACAGCTGAGCATCGAATGAGACGATCCCATGCCCCAAAAGTGTTCCCTCCCAGAGATATGCGTGTTTTATGAAAGTGATGGTACACCAAAGATACACGTATTTAAATCTTTAAAATGGCTCTCCTGAACAAAACTGGTTTTACCCTTAGGTCCTTTTCTATTTTGCGCGTCACATATACAGGATGGGCCAAAAGTTACCAATGGGTTAAAAACTTTAATAACTTTTTCGTTTATTAGTTTTTTTATATTTTTTCTCAGATTAGATAATATTTAAAATGGAATTTTTTACACTAAGTATGAAAAATAATGTCACTTTAATTACCCCATTTTCAAAATCGCAATGATGTGCTCGTTTAAGAGCATTTTCCATAGCATCTTTCAAAATTTGAGGCTGTAGCGTTCGAATGTCGGGCTTGTTCACATATTTTCGCTCCTTCAAATAACCCCACAGAAAATAGTCGGCCAAGTGTCTGATCCATAATAATCTTTTATATCTTGAAGACTCGCCCTACGGTCGAATGAATATGAATGACATTGGTTGCTGTCATCCACGAAAGAATAGATTGGATTCACCGTCTGACCCAGAAGATCGTCAATGAAAATAAGAAATAAATAGGGAGAAAGGACAGAGCCTTGCGGTACACCTGTGGCCAGCCTATGTTTATTGGATGAAAACCCATCTACAACAACTCGTATAATGCGATCTCTGAGATTGCTCGATATAAATCTAGCAAATGTATTACCGGCACCAAACGCGATCAGATTTGATAAAAGTGCACCGTGCCAGGCTCTATCAAATACCTCGGAGATATCCAGAGCCACGACCTAACTCTTACCAAACTGGTGGACAGACCGACTCCAACGCTCCGAGAAGAAAGCCATCAGGTCTCCCGTAGAGCGATTTATACGGAAGCCATACTGTCGGTCGCTAAGCAGGTCGTTGAACTCCAGTAACCTTACAAGATGGTGGTTATTACCTTGCAAGGAGCAAAGCAAATCGCAATTGGCAGATAATTTGCAGGATTATTGGCTTCACCCTTTTTAGGGATCGGCTGGACGTTCGCAACGTTCCAACAGGCTGGGAAGACTCCCACACGATAAGCAAGGTTGAAAAGATTGCGCAGTGGACGGGCTATCGTTAAAGAGCACTTACATAGGACAAGTGCCGAAAAACTATCCGGGCCCGTGGATTTTTTTACTTCGAGATTCCTTTTTAACTCCACGTGGTCGAAAAAATATCTGAGGCATGGACTAGATACGTTTTCAGTCGCGGGGAATAGTTGATTGCTTTCCGGAAAGGTAGAATTTCCTTCAAACATTTTGGCCAAAAGGTTAGCTTTATCAACCGGGTCAGTAAATGCCTGACCTGTGAGTTGGGATAGATGAAGAATTCTATTCACAAATGACCAAAAGCTCTTACTTCACCCAGGAGACGTAAGTGTTGTTCGTGCAAAATTTGTTTACGCCGGGAGCACACGTTTACGCAGCAGTGCAGCAGTGGAGTTTTTGTTCAAGCGCAAATTTCTGAACGCCTCCTCTTTAGATCTGACAGCATCCATGCATGCCAGGTTAAACCAACTATTTTTGGCAGGTTTAACCGACATAATTTAAGTTGGAATAAACGTCTTCATTCCAAATAAAATTATATTTTCGATCATTTCAGCCGCAGTATAAGTGTTGTTATCAAGAAAGCATAGCTTCCAATTGCGTTTTCGTATATAAAAATGATCCGCTTTGGGCTGGTATCGAAGCGACACGAAGGGCGCAAGGTGCAAGGACTTCATACTTTTCATACTGTATTTTAGTTTTTAGAAACCATGTGTTCTAAGAAACTTAAAGCATAAAATACAATGACCATAACAATTTTTCAAATTATCCAAAACGAGAAGAAAAACGTCGGTAAGTTTGGCCAGGCCGTACCCTATATATCTCTTCGATATTTAAACGCCAAAAACTGCACCAGTTTTGGCGTTTTTTTGGGAACTCTTGGCCGTCGTCTCAGATCTTAGGCAAAACTTTAAAATTACTCTAAGTTTGGATTGAAAGCATAATTTTTTTTAATTTGAGGATACAGACATATGGGCTATTGATTGATCGCACGTTTTGACAATGCAGGACATTTGTACTTTTTACCGATGTACCTTTAGTGCCTTAAAAGGAAACTTCTTCACCCTAAGGTTTAGCCTTCGGTTTCGTCCATTTACAATCCAAACAGACTATAAGCCACCATCCTGCAAAATTTTAGAATGCAAGGTTATATCATTTAAAAGCTATTGTACTTTGAACAGACACAGACACTTTACACTTCGATGGATGGCATAAAAATTTTCCAAAATGTTTCCACATTTTGGTTAATATATTATGGAATAACCCTTCATTGGCTATGTGGCAAGTGTGTGGGTGACACACAGCACAACTGGATGATGATGATGACGACGACAAAAAGTCATCGTAGTCTTCGTTGTCGGCTTCGTCGGCTTCGTCGGCTTCTTTGTCGACTGGCAGTTAAATAAGTTAGCACTGGAGCTTATTGTGACATTTTAAATCTCCTTTAGGATTAAAATGGCAAGTAAAAGTCTAAAGGTTATTCTCCAGCAGCACAATGGCAAATATGTAATAATGAATGCACTTTTGACTTCGTTTTGCGGAAGCTGCAAAGTGACGGCAAAAAATAGACCGAACTAAAAATTAAATATTTCGTTTTTCTTTTCTCCTTTGGCTTGTTAAAAGTTGAACTACACAAGTTCCTTGTAAATAGAATTAATAGAAGGTGAAGTTTTTATCTTTTTTATTTATTCTCTATTCATTATAATTAACATGATAAACTTTTCGTAGTGTAACACCTTCTTTTAATGTTGTTTTTTTTTAATTAGGAGCCTTGGATATAGGTTTAAAGTTTAAGGAGAAGTTCGCGTCTACTATGTATTTTATCAACAAAAATATTCAATAATTATATTGATTGTTTTATGTGACAGCGCATAGAGAAAGGGAACTAAGGGTAAAAAAAATAAATTTACATTTTTTTCTTTTTTAAATGTGGACAACATCTGAGCATCGAATGAGACCGATCCCAAGCCCCAAAAGTGTTCCCTCCCAGAGATATGCGCGTCTTATGAAAGTGAAGTCGACGATTCTAAGCGCAAACAGAAAGGGACCTAATCTTTAAAATGGCTCTCCCGAACAAAACTGGTTTTTAACCTTAGGTCTCTATCTATTTTGCGCGTCACATATATATTTCTGGCCTAGGCAACACTTAAAGTGTTGCCTGGCGCCATTTGATATTTTCATTGGAAAGTTTGACATTTTTTAGCATAAACGTACTCAGAACGTTTTGACGTACGAACGGCATTTGTGTTGATAACAGTGACTTGAAAAATCAATTTGGCAAAAAATGGAATTAACTCGTGAACATTTTCGTGCGATCATTTTTTACAAATTTCGACGTAGATTATCACTACAAGAGTGCATGGGTGAACTTAAATCTTTGTAGGGCGATGAAGCGCCATCCTAATGCACTCTGGAGATCTGGTTTAATGAACTCAATCGTGGCCGACGCTCGATCAAACACGAAGGTCGCCCAAAAACGGCCGTTGATGCCGTGCGTGAACTGATAATGCAAGATCATCATGTGACATACCGTGAGATAGAGGCATCCTTAGGCATTTCTTCTACCAGCATACATTCGATATTGCATAAACACTTGGCAGTAAAAAAGGCTTGTTCTCGTTGGAACCCGCACAATTTGACAATCGCTCAAAAAAGGCTCGTGTCGATTGGTACAAATAAATTTTGAAAAAATACGATCGCTGTGCTTCAAAAGACATTTATAAGATCGTCACAGGTGACGAATCATGGATCTATGCGTATGAACCCGAAACAAAACAGCAATCGACAGTGTGGGTCTTCGAAGACGAGCCAAATCTAACGAAAGTTGTTCGTGGAAGAAGCACTTCGAGCAAATGATCGCCTGTTTCTTCGGCAAAACTGGTCATGTGGCTACTGTTCCGCTTGAGAAACATAGGAGGTCAATTCTGAGTGGTACCACAATTTGTTTGCCTGAAGTCTTCGGAGAAAATCGAAAAACGAACAAGAGAAGACGAATCATTGAGCACCATAAAAATGCGAGCTCTTATACATCAGCGCAAACCAGAGCCGGCCGAAACGTCGAATTGATGGGTCATCCACCGTACAGCCCTGACTTGGCACCTAATGACTTCTTCTTATTTCCGCATGTCAAGAAAAATTGCGTGGTCAACGATTTTCGTCGCCAGAAGATGCTATTGAAGCGTTCAAAAACCATGTTTTTGAGGTTTCTCAATCGAAGTGGAAAAATTGCTTCGACAATTAGTTTGAATGCATGCAAAAGTGTATAAATCATGCTGGAGAATACTTTGAAAACAATAAAAACCATTTTTGATGATAAATATTCGCGTTTTCATTATTAGGCCAGAAATATATATTCTCGTAGTAGCCCGTATAGCATACCAAAATTATAAAATCTAAAAAGTATATATGCTTTGTTCCATATTCTTAATCTGCCATTAAAACATCCTTGGGATATAAACATGACATTTCAATAGCCAATGTCCGCCTTCAAAATAAAATAGCAAATAATTACTCCTTAGTTTATATGCGCGTGATATCTAGTTGGTTGTCTACTTTTTTTTCTCAACATCCCTTTTAAGAAAAAGAACAAGCAACTTCAATCGTTTTAGCAAGCTGTAGAGGAAACTTTTCATATACTGACTGACAGCTGCTAACTGTGGCTAACTCATTTTATAAAGGGTAGTTCAACTAAAACGCACGATGTTAATTGTAAATACATTTTTTTTTGAAAATTGTCTTAAAATCTTTTGTTATGATAAAATTATCAATTATGTGCACAACAAATTGTCGGCCAAATGCTCGCCACGGCTTAGGTGGCATTTTCAACAACTGTGAGACTAATGGAGGTTCAATTTCGTTAATTTGTCGACAAAAGAAATAACAACAAACAATATTTCTTATTATGATAAAAGGTTCTGGGACAATTATGTGTAAAACAAAACATATGCCACATGTTCGGTGGCATACCTTTTATTCGGTTGTCCATATTTAATATAACTCTGAGACATTATTGTGATTCAATGTCGGTAATATGCCGAATTATCATATCCTTTTTCTCTTCAAGTGCTCTTGACTTACTGACGTACACTTATTTCTTTTAAATATTCCCAAAGAAACAAGCCCAACGGCGTCAAATCAGATGATAGTGGCGGCCAATTAACATTGCCATGACGTGCGAATAAACGGCCATTGAATTTCTCGCGCTGAAGAGCCATCTTTTCGTTGGCAAGTGGCACCATCCTGTTGGACCCACATACCATCCAAATCCATACAGATCCAAATCCTCAATTTCTGGCCACAAGAAGTCCATTTTCATCTCGCGATAGCGAACACCATTCACGGTACTGCTTGACCGACCTCATTTCCAAATATATACGACCAGATGATGCCGCAAGCCCATAAACCTTAGAAAAAACACACATACTTTGTGGATGCATTGGCTTTTCAACAATCACTGGTGGATTCTCATTTGCCCAAATGTGGCAACTCTGCTTCTTAACGAATCCACTGTGGATACATTAGGTCAATTATGCTGACCAAAAAAAAATATGAAATGCACGAAATACATTCTGATTCGAACGCCCATATTCGTTAAAGGCTTCAACATTCTTAAAGAGCTGCTCAATTTTGTACCTCTACATGGTTGAATTTGTCAAAAACTGAAACAAAGAAATATCTAATTTGTTTGTGCAAAAAACTTGACATTTAGGTGTGAATCGTAATTAACATCGTGCATTATGGTTGGCCCCCCTTTAATTTTTTAGACCCTACCTACACCACACTGTGGTACAGGGTTTTATGATTTAGTGCTGATGTTTGCAACGCATAACTATCTGATTTCATTGAGCAATGTTTGTCATTCCCTCTGGCCATCTATCGTTGTAATAAAACTAAGGGTCCCAATTATGTTCCGATTTAGATGCAACTTAAATAATCTTTAATGAACACTTGGAACTCACTTTTTTCCATTTTTAACAAAATCTTACGACGTTGTATTTTTTGAATTGTTGTTGAACACAAACTAAATGACGGAACTCTTTCAAAATTTGATAGAAGTCTATTAATAGATGGTACTTGATCGGAGCAGTATTGCATTTCCTATAACTACGAGGAAAGGTAAAGAAGTCTTGGAATAATTGATATGCGCTCGTATTACACTTAAAGGAATATTGATAGAGGGTATGTTAAGTAAACCGATCGATTGAACTACAACTACCTGCTACTAACGGACGTCCGTCCGTTCATCTGACAATATATCGTTCTAAACAAAGTTGAGATCGTCATTATGAACCGATTTGGACGAAACTTCATTGTGCAGTTTTATTTCTAAAACGAACCCGGCTGAAAATGCTATATACTGGTTAATGTCATTGTAAGCCACATTTCGACTAAATTTATTATAGAACGTTACGAGCAACAAGCACCCATCTTTGGTGCAGTTGTTTTATGTTGGTCCGAGTTTTCAAATATACCCCACTCAAGGTTTTTTTTTAGATTTTAGGTGGCCCCTCAAATTAAACTGAAAACCTCAAATTAAACTGTAATTTCACATCGAGCATTCTACTAGGCATGTTCGTTACCCTCATTTACTTAGACCATTTTGGTCAATATTTTCGAATAGAACCCATGTCGATAGTCCCGTACAAAATTCCTCCCGAGTTCCTGTTCAGCTGGAAGTTACTAATTAGATCTGTTTGTACTCAAGTTTATTATTGTGCTTGTCTTTCAACCATTTCTACCAAATATACCATATTGGGCCTTTTTTTGATAGTGAACTAAAAAGGAAATCATTAAAAGTCGATACCATTCAATTGAAGCAGAGAGCTGTTAGTGCAACTTTTAACTATTGCCGGAAATAAGACCACATCGTTATGTTTTTTCACAAAGCACTTACGAAACATGACCATTCCGCTCTAGAATTCATGTACAAAGTCCTAAATTACTTAAGCACCAGACAGAGGCGCAGAAGCTTCTCAAAACTGATTGATGTAGGGACTTTTAAAATCAGTCCCGCCCGAATTTTTCTTTCTTACTTCTTATTATATAATCGTAAACATATTCATCAATCCTGTAGTAAGTGTTTTTAATTATTGGTAGTCGTTATTTTCCCCTTGTACTGAGCTCTTTAAACTATTCAAATATTTATGTCTGAAAACTATTTATGTCTGGAGGGATCATCAAACCTCTATCCAAAAAAAACCCATAATTGTATATTCACAAATCTAATAACACTTACCCTTAATTAAGGACATTTTGGTGTCGACCAGTGAAATTATCACCATCTTTCAAAACTTTTCTTTTCTTCTTCTTTTTTAAAACTCACCAAACAAATGATTTTTGCATCCATAAAACACTGAAAGGACTAGGATAAAGACACATACCGTAGATATGTATTCAAAACTGTCTGAGAAATAGAAAAGTTGTAGACTTTTTGTCTACAACTTCAAGTACGAGTACATGTCCGACGCATTCATTTTTACCTCCTTTCCACCCTCTTTATTAAACACTCCCAGACTTGGTCACAAATATACAGAAAAGGATGTTTTGTGCTCATAAATATTACAGGTCAGGAGAGATGCGGAGAGAGAGATTACAATGTCCTTATGTGACAATAAAATTAAGAACAAGAAAATGTGAAGACAAACACAATAAACTCTTACAAAGACCAACTGTCAAGTTGCAAATAAAAGTTCATAAATATTCTAATGTTTTGAGGAAAAGAACCAGTACAGAGGGCATAAAGTTCTGCTGGTCAACAATTTACTCTCCAAGTTCTCCATAGGCACTACTTAACCCAATCTTGGAAAGATTTCGATTTTTTCGAGTATTCCCGGTAAAAAGTTAATACGGCTTGTAGAATTTTTGTAAATACAGAAGTTACATTTTTTAGTTTTTTTTATGTCTTCCTAGTCTCAAATTTCCGGAATAATTTTAAGAAAAAATACCTTTTAAAATAATTTTCTGAAAACGTAACTTTCACTGAAGTTTAATCCTTGAAATCTAACAACTCCAGGCATGAACTTGATATGACAACACACAGCTAAAAAGTCGGTTGGAAATCGGTCCTATCAGTTGCAATATCCAAATGTTAATACTGCGGGGGCATATCAATAATTCAGTGACTTTTATATAAAATGCAGCACTACTCCCATCCAGTAACTTCTGTTAAAAGACTACTGTCAAATTTCGAGAGATTTCCGTCATTTAGTTTGCGTTTAACAGCTGTTTAATGCATACAACCTCGTGGATTTTGTTGAAAATGGAAAATGGTGAATTTCGAGTGCTCATAAAACATTTTTTTTGCGGAAAAACTTGTCAATTAAACCAAGGAAAATCTTGGTAAATACTATGGGGACTCTGCACCATTGATTTTACTGACTTTCGTTGAGGTCGCACAAGTACAAATGACGCTGAACGTTCTGGACGGCCAATGGTGGTCAATACACTCGAAAATGTCGAAAAATACAGGATATGGTGTTAGCCGATGAAGAATAAAAGTACGTGAGATTGTTGATACCATACGCATTTCATATGGCAGTATGGGTTCGATTTTACATGATCAGTTGGGTTTAAGAAAGCTGTCTGCAAGATGTCTGCCGCGTTTGCTCTCAACTAACCATAAACGTAATCATGTGGCAACCTCAATGGTTTGTTAGGAGTTGTTTGACCGTAATTCGCATTTCATATGGCAGTATGGGTTCGATTTTACATGATCAGTTGGGTTTAAGAAAGCTGTCTGCAAGATGTCTGCCGCGTTTGCTCTCAACTAACCATAAACGTAATCATGTGGCAACCTCAACGCAATTGTTAGGAGTTGTTTGACCGTAATTCGAATGAGTTTTTGAGTCGTTTTGTAACTGTGGAAGAAACATGGATTCATTACAACACGCCGGTGACCAATCAGCAGTCTAAACAAGAGTTTCTCTGGGTGAACCGGCTCCGAAGAAGGCCAAGGTGATTTTGTTGGCCAATAAGGTGATGGCAACAGTTTTTTGGGATGCACGCGGGATAATCCACATCGATTACCTACAAAAGGGGGACAAATTTAACGGCGAATATTATGCCAACTTTTTTGGACCGCTTAAAAAAAACATGTCAAAAAAAATCCCTTTCGTCAGGATAATTCACGGATGCACACGTGGGCAGTTTCAATTGCAAAATTGCAAGAATTGGGTTACGATTTGGTACTTTATCTGCCATATTCTTTGGATTTAGTCCCCAGTGACCATTTCCTATTTAAAATCCTAAAGAAATGGCTCGGTAGAAAGAGATTCAGCTCCAACGATAAAAATGATTGATAAAACAAATGCCTATTTTATGGACATCGAAAAAACTTGATTGAGATTATGAGATTATTGCATTAAACACATAGACGACAGCAAGCAGCGAGCGACAACCTGTCAAAATTAAAACACACACGTTTATATGAAAATGATTACTTTGACGGCGTCACAGCAGCACGACGGCACAGCAGCCGTTGCTGTTGTCGCCAATATAAACTAATTTCTATTTTGAAAGGCGACAATATCAGATACAGTGTTGGTAATGCACTAAAGTAGTTGTAATAATTTAGAGATTAAAGGCGTTTAACTAAAAACTGAAAATTTGCGTCAAACATTTTGGGATTTATTAAATGTTCAAGGTGTCAAGGTGTTTTTATATATCTTCTTGGTATGCTAAAATATAATTTCGCTATATAAAGATTTCTTGTGAAGCCGGTCTTCGTCCGGGGGTATGCCAAAATATGGCTTCGCCTTTTAAATATTTCCTGCCTCTTTGCAATCTATTCAATCCACTCATTAATAAACAAACTATAATGAAAATAAAACATATAATATATAAATAATATATAAAATACTCTGTTCCGGAATCTTTTTTTCAATGTGCTTCTTATCTGATACTTCGGCTTCACTACTGGGGAAAATACACGAAACATCCGATTGCTGCATAGTGAGTGACCTATGTCTGGTTTTACACGGACAATTATAATTGTCACGATTGTTGAGTTGGTTGGAGAGAGAGGTAAGAAGTATGGAACGGGGAACAATGGCGACAATTATAATTGTCCGTGTAAAACCAGACTATGTATTTTGCAACGAAACTGTCAATCTGATGTACGGTCTATTTGCTATGAAGGGTGCACACGATTACAATAAATTATTATGTAGAACATAAATCGTTTGTTTGTGTGCCTCATAAACGTCATATTGGCATCACTGAAAAATACATTGCTCCAATACATTGCTCTGTCAAAAAAACAATATCAGCTGTTTACGCTGCTGCTGCCGTTCTCAAAATATTTTAAAAGGTGGCAGCACAACGACAAATGTCGCCAACGACATTTGAAGTCAGTCGTCGTGCTGCTTGCTGTCGTCTATGTGTTTAAAGCATATGTTGAAAAATATTTTTTTTGCAAAAAAAAAACTGTGTTTTATTCGAAAAGTTAATGATCTGGCCTTGTAAATCACTGATTGTCAGAGCCAGCCTTAAAACGAGCCATAACCCAGTGCGCTTCACTACCCCGAAACAAGTTTTTAGAGAAATAAGTAGGATTTTTCGGTATGAATGTGTACTTATTAAGTGAATCTTACTACAGTCATATTATTAATAGCATACTGTGTTTATTTCAAGAAGACCTGTCTTCTATTTTAGGATTTACACTGCTTTTCAAAAAGGGACTTGTCAACGCCCTCTTTTTTCACAGAGTTTATTTGTTTACAAACTAATGGGCTCATTTCAAGGCTGATATTCCAAACTTAAATACTTTATGAGTTCTGATCGTTTAATGTTGTTGCGGTGCCACGCCCCTTTTTAAATCGTTTGCATATACAACAGTAATTTTCTAAAACACAATAGCATACAGTGTACATTTAAAGACAAGCTGCCTATTAACACAGTCATAACATTGCTTTTAAAAAATAGGGCGTGGCATAGCCACCTTTTTCCCTCAACAAATTTCGCTACACTTTAAAAGTATATATTGCGATTCAGATGCTCCTAACTTCTATACTTTATGAGTTCTGGCCGTGTAAAATTTTTTGATGTGGGCGTACCTCGCCCCTTTGCAAAAATGCATCAATTTTTACTCTATGACAATTTATTCTTCCACAAATGCATATTATGTACATTTTAGGACGATCTGCATATAAATGTAGTCATTTCGTCGCTTTTAAAAAAGGGTGCGTGACACAGGCCACTTTTCCAACTAATTTCATTTTTTCATTATACACTGAAAGTAACTGTATCGGCTTTGATGTTCCGTACTTATAGATTATGGTCATAGTTATAGGCGTTTTTGGGGCGTTTTAAGTTTTTGCATATGCGGGCGGGACCACGCCTTCTTTAAAAAGCGTTTATTGGTTCCACAGAAACATACTGTTACAATTTCTAGGTGATCGGACTATTATTATTGGCTTTTAAGAAAAAAGACGTGACACCACCCTCTTACCTCGCGAATGTATTCCATTACCCACTAATAGTATAAATACCGAATATGATGTGCCAAACTCTTATAGCTTTGGAGATTTGTTTTTTTTAAGTTTTTGATGTGCAGAGGTCACACGCCCCGCTTAACGGTATCTGTTTATGGCTTGTGAAAATGTCCTGTTCCAAGTAGCATACTGTTAAAATTTGATGACAATCGCCATATAACACCGTTCAACACGCTTTTGCACACATGAAGAAGATCTGTATATTCGGAATTTACGTCGAAAAATAAACTACCCGTGTGTCCCAGTTTTTCTAGATCAATTCGTATTTTCGCGAAAAATGTGAATATATATTTGGTTAAAAACCACTTATAAAGACATATTTTGTATTAACATACAAGTCCATATCCATAAATTTTTTGCAAATATACGAATTGATGCAGAAAAAGTGGGATACACGTGTATTTTATTTTTTCCTCCTCTCTCAGAATATACTAATTTTTTTCATGTGTGCAACCAAAAGCTTAAATTTGTCATACAGTGTAATTACAGGGGCAACAGCGCTTAAAAAAAAGGCGTAGCTCTTATAGTTCGCGAGTTACAATCATTTGAAATCTTTAGGGATGTGGGCTTGGCCCCGCCAATTAGAAATATAAAAAACAGCTGTATTCAGTCAAAATTTCAAGAAGATCGGTTCAGTGATTTGTCTTATACTCGTAAATATAGGGTGATCCATCTAGAGGTATTTTTTCAGAACAAAAAAATATAAAAATTCAAACCAATCTTTATTGGTAATTTGAAGGGACATTTTATGGCATTTATTTTTTAAAAATAATTACCTTCAAATGTTGGCAACTGTATTATGGAAATTAGCGTTCGGAGAGAATTGGGAAGATCCGCTATTTTCGACCAAAATGTTGTTCAGTGATGAGGTCCATTTCTGGCTCAACAGCAAAATCAATAAACAAAATTGTCGTATTTGGGCGGAGGAGCAGCAAGAAGAGGTTCAATAGGTGCCAATTAACCCAGAGAAAACCACGGTTTGGTGCGGGTTATAAGCTGGTGGAATCATCAGTGCATATTTTTTCAAAAATGATGATGGCCTAAACATAACCTTGAGTGGTGCTCACTATCGCTCCATGATATCGGTCTTTATGCTACCTGAAATTGAATCCCGTAATCTTGACGACACTTGGTTTCAACAGGACGGTGCCACTTGCCATACAGCTGCTGCAAACAAATGGATCTATTGAGAGGTCATTTCGAAAAGCAGCTAATTTCAGGTTTTAGACAGGTGAGTTGGCAGCCTATATTGAGTGATATCACACCTTTAGAAATTTTTCTTTGGGGTTACGTAAAGTCCGAAGTCTATGCTGACAAACCAGCTACGATTTAGGTTTTGGAAGCCAACATGACTCGTGCCATTAAAGCCATACCGGTCGAAATGCTCGAACGAGTCATCAAAAATTGGAACCTACGAATGGAAACCCTGAGGCGTAGTTGCTGCCAACTTTTGAAGGAAATTATATTCAAAAAATAAATGCCCTAAAATGTTCTGAAAAAGTACCTCTAGATGGATCACCCTTATCATAATCGACTAAAAGCGTGCGCAGTGGATTCGTTAACAAGCAGAATTACTGCATTTGGGCAAATAAGAATCCACGAATGCTGAAAAGACTATGCATCCACAAAGAATGACTGTTTGGTGCGGTTTATGTGTTGGCGGCGTCATCTGGCTTTACTACTTCAAAAAGAGGCTACTGTGAATGGTGATCGCTATCGCAAAATGATGCGGGATATGGACAGGAATTGGGGATATGGACATGGACAATATGTGGCTCCGAGAGAAAGCGGCCAATTGTCACGCAGCAAAGGAAACAATGACTCTTTTGCGCTAGAAATTCAATGGCCATGTTATACAGGGTGGGCCAGAAGTTACCAAGGGGTTCAAAACTTTTATAACTTTTTCGTTTATTATTCTTTTTCTCAGATTACATAAATAACACTTGGAGAGGTTCACAACTGAACAAAGAACCAGAATAATAGAAGAGAGTGGATAGTGTTTGTGGCTTATAGTGGCTGACGGGAGATTTGTATTCGTCAGCATTTCAGTTGCCATCATGCATTGGACACGTAAAGAGAGGACATTTTGTGTTAAAGCGTATTATGCAAATGCGCACTCGATTATTGCAGTCGTTTACGATTCGCTGTTCCCCCACGAGGAAGGGGACCTGAGAGAAGGATTACAACACCACAAAACATCGATAGAGTTAGAGCAGCAGTACTGCAATCCCCGAAACGTTCTGCTAGGAAGCAATCACTTGCTCTAGAATTTTTATCAGCCGGCTCTTGATTCTATGCAATTAGAGAATACATTGTTTCAACTGCACACATCAAGGGTTACCATCAATTGTTTGAGGCAAATGCTTCCTGGACGGTTTATCTCTTTGAGGGATGATGTCAACTGGCTGGACCGCTCTGCAGACTTTGCCCCATGCGATTTTTTCCTTGGGGTTTACCTGAAGTTGAAGGTGTATATCAACCGCCATAACACCTTTAAAAACCAAATTAACGATATTGAGGCTGAAACTGGAAGAATACTAGTCGAAATGCTCGTTCGAGTTCATGAGAACTTCAAAATAATTATGCAGCAGTGTGTGGATAGCCAAGGTCGACATTTGCCAGATACACTATTTAAAATATAATTGAGATCAAAACAAGTTTTTCTAAGGTTCATATTTTTTTTATTTTATTCCTCGAACGAGTCATCAAAAATTGGAACCTACGAATGGAAACCCTGAGGCGTAGTTGCTGCCAACTTTTGAAGGAAATTATATTCAAAAAATAAATGCCCTAAAATGTTCTGAAAAAGTACCTCTAGATGGATCACCCTTATCATAATCGACTAAAAGCGTGCGCAGTGGATTCGTTAACAAGCAGAATTACTGCATTTGGGCAAATAAGAATCCACGAATGCTGAAAAGACTATGCATCCACAAAGAATGACTGTTTGGTGCGGTTTATGTGTTGGCGGCGTCATCTGGCTTTACTACTTCAAAAAGAGGCTACTGTGAATGGTGATCGCTATCGCAAAATGATGCGGGATATGGACAGGAATTGGGGATATGGACATGGACAATATGTGGCTCCGAGAGAAAGCGGCCAATTGTCACGCAGCAAAGGAAACAATGACTCTTTTGCGCTAGAAATTCAATGGCCATGTTATACAGGGTGGGCCAGAAGTTACCAAGGGGTTCAAAACTTTTATAACTTTTTCGTTTATTATTCTTTTTCTCAGATTACATAAATAACACTTGGAGAGGTTCACAACTGAACAAAGAACCAGAATAATAGAAGAGAGTGGATAGTGTTTGTGGCTTATAGTGGCTGACGGGAGATTTGTATTCGTCAGCATTTCAGTTGCCATCATGCATTGGACACGTAAAGAGAGGACATTTTGTGTTAAAGCGTATTATGCAAATGCGCACTCGATTATTGCAGTCGTTTACGATTCGCTGTTCCCCCACGAGGAAGGGGACCTGAGAGAAGGATTACAACACCACAAAACATCGATAGAGTTAGAGCAGCAGTACTGCAATCCCCGAAACGTTCTGCTAGGAAGCAATCACTTGCTCTAGAATTTTTATCAGCCGGCTCTTGATTCTATGCAATTAGAGAATACATTGTTTCAACTGCACACATCAAGGGTTACCATCAATTGTTTGAGGCAAATGCTTCCTGGACGGTTTATCTCTTTGAGGGATGATGTCAACTGGCTGGACCGCTCTGCAGACTTTGCCCCATGCGATTTTTTCCTTGGGGTTTACCTGAAGTTGAAGGTGTATATCAACCGCCATAACACCTTTAAAAACCAAATTAACGATATTGAGGCTGAAACTGGAAGAATACTAGTCGAAATGCTCGTTCGAGTTCATGAGAACTTCAAAATAATTATGCAGCAGTGTGTGGATAGCCAAGGTCGACATTTGCCAGATACACTATTTAAAATATAATTGAGATCAAAACAAGTTTTTCTAAGGTTCATATTTTTTTTATTTTATTCCCAAATTAACAAATTTTCGCGCTCCATCCTGTACACCGATCAATAATTTTAACAATTTTAAGTGTTGCATACAGAAAAAAAAACTTAAGTATATTCAGTATGGTAAGTATGGTAATCGTTGTTTTTATATAGCCCCCGCTTAACTGGCCCCTTCAGACCATAGGCCCTGTCACACAGAATGTCACATTTTAAATCAGACCTTTATAAAATTCCACTGGTGTAGGATATTATATAGTCATTGTTTTCAAACGAAAATGGCTAACCTCTCTCTCTTTCTGAACAACAGCATTTCTGGAATTTAAAATTATTGTGCCAGGAAAAACATTAAAAATCATGGCCCATTTTCCGCTCTCGAAATCATACAATTTCCGACGTTTTCGAAACATCTGCTGCAGCATTACTTTGGTGTCGGTCTCTATCACCAGCAATTAAATTATTTGCCTTTAATCTTTTTTTCCACTTTTTTTGTTCTGTTGTAAGCACAATTTCATCACATTACGGGGTTTTCACTAAATATTCAGCAAATGTATTTTGAAATATTCAAGCAAACACACTCGAATGGAAAACCAGCATTTATTTCTAACAACAGCGGCAAAAAAGGAACGGAAATTCACATTAAATATGCAAATGCATTCAATTCAAACGATTGAGCGCGAAAAAAAAACGAAAATAAAATCCATACACAAGTGTTCGCTTATCCAAATCAATCAACTTGAATGAATAATAGTGATTTAAATTTGTATTTAAGATTTGAATAAACATAAAACTATTGAAATTGTACAATTAAAGTGTGAACAAAAAAACCTTTTTCGGTGAGCAGTGATCGAAAACATTATTTAGATTATATTTTTTGGATAGGTTATTTAAATCACATGACAATATTTGAGAAATCTCTTTTTAATTCTACACATACATGTATGAGGTGCAAGTGTATGTGCTCGCAATTTTGTGTTTCCATTAAAGACATAACAATTTTATATATGTGACAGCGCATAGGGAAAGGGAACTAAGGGTAAAAAATCAATTTTAATTTTTTTCTCTCTTTTTGATGTGGACCACATCTAAGCATCGAATGAGACCGATCCCATGCCAAAAAAGTAATCCCTCCCAGAGATATGCGCGGTTTATGAAAGTGGAGTCGACGATTCTAAGCGCAAATAGAAAGGGGCCTAATCTTTAAAATGGCTCTCCTGAACAAAACTGGTTTTAAACCGTAGGTCCCTTTCTATTTTGCGCGTCACACACACACACACACATATATATATATATATATATATATATATATATATATATATATATATATATATATATATATATATATATATATATATATATATATATATATATATATATATATATATATATATATATATATATATATATATATATATATATATATATATATATATATATATATATATATATATATATATATATATTTCAACAATTTGCGAGCTACTTGTCATAGTAATAGTCTGTATCGGGATTTTAAAATTGTTCAACTTTCATCATGGAGTGGTCAGATACATCAATATATATATATATATATATATATATATATATATATATATATATATATATATATATATATATATATATATATATATATATATATATATATATATATATATATATATATATATATATATATATATATATATATATATATATATATATATATATATATATATATATATATATATATATATATATATATATATATATATATATATATATATATATATTATATATATATATATATATATATATATATATATATATATATATATATATATATATATATATATATATATATATATATATATATATATATATATATATATATATATATATATATATATATATATATATATATATATATATATATATATATATATATATATATATATATATATATATATATATATATATATATATATTGATGTATCTGACCACTCCATGATGAAAGTTGAACAATTTTAAAATCCCGATACAGACTATTACTATGACAAGTAGCTCGCAAATTGTTTGAAATGGCCCACCCTATATAACAACAGGTTTTTGAAAGCAATGTTCAGCTTTGTCAAATATGTCAGTTAAACGGGTTTCCAATAGGAACATAACAATTTCGTTTTTTTTTTTGTCAACGAACCGTCAAACATTTTTATTGATCTTTTAGCGTCAAAACATTAGTCGAAGTCAACATTTTTATCATGGTAAAGTTCATTTAAGAGCAACGTGTGCAAGTCGTTGAAAATTAGTACCGAAATTCTGAGTCGGTGGTCGCAGCTTTAAGAGCGCTTACTCCAATTTTCAGCCGCAATAATCGTCGCACCCAACAGGGTGTGCTTGCTACTATATTGGATAAATTTGGACCAAAATGGACCTTTTGGATGTTCCGGCGATTAAGAGAGCCGTACCGCTTGAAGCAACAAAAATATCGCAGCCGTGAGTGTATCCGTTCAAAATGAGCCAAATAAGTCGATTCCACGTCGTTCTCAGGAATTGGGCATCTCTCAAACCACGCTGTGGCGTATTTTGCGAAAAGATCTTGGCCTTCATCCTTATAAGATCAAACTGACTCACGAACCAAAGCCACTTGACTACTTTAAACGCCGAAACTTCTACGATTATGCTCTGGCAAAGTTTCACGAAAATCGAGAATTTCATCGAAAAATCATCTTCAGCGATAAAGCTCATTTCCGGCTGAGTGGTTTTGTCATATATATGTGACGCGCAAAATAGAAAGGGACCTAAGGTTAAAAACCAGATTTGTTCAGGAGAGCCATTTTAAAAGATTAGGTCCCCTTTTTATTTGCGCTTAGAATCGTCGACTTCACTTTCATAAATCGCGCATATCTCTGGGATGGAACACTTTTGGGGCATGGGATCGGTCTCATTCGATGTTCAGATGTTGTCCACATCAAAAAAGAAAAAAATAATGAAAATTGATTTTTTTACCCTTAGTTCCCTTTCTCTATGCGCTGTTACATATACTTATATATTGGGCAGCAACAAACCCACATGTGCTTCAAGAGACACCATTAAATCCTAAAAAAAATATTGTGTTGTTTTTGACTCCGGAGGTATTTTTTCGTCGATGAAAACAATCGTCAAATTAGCGTTAATGGAGAGGCACTACCGTGCCATGTATGAATTGGATAAGCTTGACTTTGCCGATATGTGGTTTCAATAAGACGGTGCCACCAGCCGCACAGCACGCTTTACAATCGATTTACTGAAAGGTAGATGCGGTGAACTTGTTACCTCTAGAAATGGTCCGGTCGAATGGCCACCTCGTTCATGCGATTTAAAGCAATTGGATTTCTTTTTATGGGGCCACATTATTAGTCATGAATCTATGCCACAAGCTAACAACTTTAGACAAGCTCAGAGACAACATCCAACCCGAAATTGACAACGTTACGGTCAAAATGTTTGCTAGAGTGGTGAAAAATTGGGTCCAAAGAATAGATCGAAGTACTCGGTTGGTCGTATGACCGAAATCGAGTTTTATTCTTAAAATGTAGCATTTGCCTACTACACCTAGAATAAATTTAAAACTCTATGTCTTTAATATTCTGAGTTTTAATAATATATAAAATTGTTATATCTCTAATGGAAAACCCTGTTGAAGCCACATCTGACATTTAATCTTGATGCAATTGGTAGAAGTAAGGTCTTCGTTCCAAGGACGGAGAAGGTTGATACTGGATCTATCGGTTCCGATAATGATATAGGTCCACATAATACAAATGACTATAATAGAACAAGTAACGCTCAACCTTTTTTAATATTAAAGATAATTTTAGCTAAAAATTAATCGAAGCCAAAAAGTCTATTTCGAACAACATAGCCACATCAAAAATCGACTGCAAAAAAGTCGATTTTAAAGCTAAGAGCGAAATCAATTTTCCAATCACATAGTTACACTAATTTAGTATATGGCATGGATGGGGTCCCTGCACTGCTCATACCTGTAAAATCGACGCTAAGTGAATGAGTATTTGGTGTAAATACTGTTTCGAGTTAGTTTGCAAATGAGTTTATTTTCTCTTTGGTACTCTACGAGGGCGGTTCGGAAACTTCTTAGCCTAGCACAAAAAGCACGGTATAAACAGAAAAAAGTTAAGTGTTTTGGAAACTTCCATCTCTGCTATGAACACATGTTAAATTTTGTTTCGATCTGGCAACTCCTCAGAAACAGGTGTTCACAAAAGATGCATCCGCGATTTTTTTACAATGGAAAAATTAGAAATGCGTGGTGTCATTAAAAATTTACATAAAAACGGTTCATCGGGAGAAGAAATTCATAATGATCTGGTGAATGTGTTAGGTGAAAGTGCTCCTTCATATGCAGCAGTGAAAAA
The DNA here is from genome assembly GCA_963513945.1 of Hydrotaea diabolus. Lineage (NCBI taxonomy): Eukaryota > Metazoa > Arthropoda > Insecta > Diptera > Muscidae > Hydrotaea > Hydrotaea diabolus. The sequence goes on along the minus strand of OY740717.1, from coordinate 133,234,916 downwards.
TTGGCTTGCTGACTTTAAACGTGGTCGTACAAGCATTGAAGATGAACCACGTAGTGGACGTCCAAAAACAGCAACAACAACAGAAATTGTAGCCAAAGTGCATGATATGGTATTGAATGATCGACGAACAAAAGTGCGTCAAATTGCTAATATCATGGGCATCTCAAATGATCGAGTCCATTTAATTTTGCATGAAGAACTATAGATGAAAAAGCTTTCTGCAAGATGGGTGCCGCACTTGTTAACAGTCGACCAAAAACGCATAAGAATGAACATTTCTCAAGTTTGTTTGGATCGTTTTCAGCGAAATAAAATGGATTTTAAGCGTCGTTTCATATCTGTTGATGAGACATGGATCCACCACTATACTCCAGAGACAAAAGAACAATCCAAGCAATGGACTGAAGCTGGAGGAAGTCCCCCAAAGAAGGCAAAAACAATTCAATCGGCTGGTAAGGTTATGGCAACGGTTTTGTGGACTTCAAAGGTATTTTGTGGATTGATTATCTGCAAAAGGGTAAAACAATAAATTCAGACTACTATTGCAACCTTTTAGATCAATTAAATGTACAAATTCGAGAAAAACGTCCTGGCTTACAACACAAAAAAATAATTTTTCATCAAGGCAACGCACCAGCGCACAAGAGTGTTTTAACAATGGCTAAAATCAACGAATTAAAGTACGAGTTGCTTGACCACCCACCTTATTCTCCTGATTTACCTGTTCCCAAATCTAAAAAAATTCCTTGCTGGCAAGCGTTTTTCCTCAAATGAAGATGCAATTACAGTTGTAAACCACTATTTTGAAGACCTTGAGGAAAACTATTTTAATCAAGGGATAGAATTGCTAGATAAGCGTTGGACTAAGTGTATTGAAGTTTCAGGAGATTATATTGAAAAATAAAAATATTTTTGAAAAACTAACTATTCTCTTTCATTGATAGGCTAAGAACTTTCCGAACCGCCCTCGTATGCCCAACCACAGTTTTGTAGAGGTGGATGTGAATTATGATCTGTCAGGCTTTCCTTTTTTTGTGGCTTTTTCGAGATTATAATCTGTTATTTCAGATGGTTGGTAATCCATGAGACCAGATTTCTTGATTGTCTTAAGGGCAGCGTTTAATTTCTAAATGGTAGTTTCGAATTTTTATTCTGTGCTTTCTGTTCTTCATTATGAGTGCTTCAACGTTCTGGGGCTTTATCTTTGAATTGTTTCTTTGAGACGGGGCTTTGGTAGAAGCAGCCGCTATTTCGTTGTTATGTACATCAGTAGATGACTGACTAAAAGCGCAGAAGAGGTAAGGTGGTCCTCAATCTCTAGCCAAGAGAGACAAATATACCCACACAGTATACCTAAAATTGGTTACCGTCAGGGACTCCTGGAGGAGCGCTTTTTGTCGCACCGTGTTTTAAGCCCTCACGGTATAGAACCTCCTTCAACGGCAAAAGCGTTGTGCATTAATTTAGTGACGATTGTTTCAAGGAAATAATTATACTTACAATATGCAAAGCCTACAACACAGCCAAGGAATTTGTTCGCTCTGAATATATCCAATTGATTTTTAACAGACTCGCTGTCATTGTTCCCAAAATGTGGCCACAAGAACAAACCAAGCCAAATGTACCTTGATCCCTGTGACACCATTTCATGATTCCATTGACACCATTACGCTGTCTCTCCCACAAAATAATAAGCAAGAGATGCCTCCTTTAAAATAACCACTCAGGGATTCAAGTGTTCTTATTGTCAAAGAAAAGGAATAAATGGAAAACAATGTACTCTGCTTCCTGGCCAATTCAAATGTTACCCACCGTGCTGTACGGTTGAACCCAAGAAGTTTTTTTTTGCCAGTTGCACGGAGTAAACAACGGAACGAGGAACAAAAAACGGAAAGGCATCACAAAAGAAATCTTCTCTTCGATTTCTAGCCCGGGAATGGTGGCATGTGAACGTACGGGCTGGTAACACAAAGCAAATGAATGAAACAAAATAAAAAAGAAAAATCAAGAGTTTCCTTTAGAGCCACTTCTTAAAAGATTTTCGCACTTTTTGTAGCATTTCTATCTTGTGTTTCCTTTTGCGCTTTATTCCCAGCTTCACCCGGTTTCGGTTTACTCTTTTCTGCCCCCTATTTGATCGTCGCTTACTGGGGTTTTGTTGCGCTTTCTTCGTATTTGTTAGCTGATGTTGTTGGCGTTTTTTTTTGTTGTTTTGTTTGAAATGTAATTGAAAAAGTTTTCATTTAATTTAAACTTTATTGTTATTGTTTTCTGTGTGAGTGTGTGTGCAAGAGTGTGTTAAGAATTATGTATGTGTGTGTGTTTGAATCGGGTTTGTGCTAAGTGTTGTAGGGTATTAAGTGTAGCCATTCACCCGACCCCTGCACTTACCCAGCCGAACATACGTATATACTCACTCAGGCATTCACGCACATTCACTACAAGCAAAGAAATACTACTACAAGCAAGCAGCCATTTACTCATACAATGGCGGAAATAAGAATGAAAAGGATAACGGCAGGCTTGGACGACATTGAGTTACCTTGTGTTGGATATACGAGTATAGCCGCCGAGGTGAAAATGTGATTCGCCGGAAAAGATGAGTTTTGGAACAAAATCGTTAAACATTTCAAACTCTAAGGCCCTAAATTAAAAGCGAGAACGAAGCGGATAGTCGTGTGCCTTCAATTGCCGAGTTAATTCGGCCATGTCGCAAATAATGAGATGTCTTTGTACTATAAAAGATCTCATCGGCTAGTGCTTGAAACATTTGACTTATTCTTGATGAGGGTAGTCTCCAAGAACAGCATTCACCCTATGCGAGTTTTTGGCCGTTTGCAGCCTTGGATGCTGTCAAGGGATGCATTTAAGCAGTCTGATCTGGCGCACAGTGGTTCAAAAAACTAAAGGGTGTTCCAGCTGAAACGCACGATTTTAATTGTAATTTAAACGAAAAAAAACTTTTCATAGAATTAACTTAATTTTTTTTATTCTGATAGAAGGATGTATGACAATTACATAGTTATGGCCAAATTTTCGCCACGGCACAGGTTGCCATCTGCCACCCTACTTATATTCGATGGTTCATTTTTTAATGAATCTGAGACATAGTGAAGTTTAATTGTCGTTGGTCTCATCCTTTACCCCTTGAATAGTACTTGGCATATTGACGTATACTTTTTCTTTTAATTAACCCCAAAGAAAGAAGTCCAACGGTGTCAAATCACACGATCGTGGCGGCCCATTAACATCCTGAGATAAAACGGCCTGAGATAAAACGGCCATGGAATTTCCCGAGCAAAAAGAGCCATTGTTTCGTTGGCTGTATAACAAATGGCTCCATCCGATTGAAACAACATATCGTCCGGATCCTTATCCTCAAATTCTGGAGACAAGAAGTCTCCGAAAATTAAATATATCGCGATAGCAAACTTCATTCACGGTAACTGCTTGGCCAATCTTGGTTTTGAAGAAATACGGCCGCCGCACTGTGGCTGAAATTTTGATTTCGTTGGTCAAAAGTGTAATTTTTTTTGTCACCGATTTTTAACATTTTTACGCCTTTTTGTAGCTTATATATCCAGATTAAGGTAGCCAAAAAATTAGGTTAGGCTATTGCGAATTTTTGGCGTGGCGTTTAATTTCAGAAAAGGGTGTTTTTTGTGTTTTTTTTTATCAAAAATAAATGGTTACTTTTCGCAAGCTATCATCGATAATGGCCTGCGGTCTTTTTTAATAATCTTGGTAGGATTATAGTCTTTAGTTGTTGTAAGTGGTCACAGTTCTAGCGTTTAATATTAGGGGCGTAATGAAATATATATGAAATGACTATATTTAATATATTATTCGCAACGTCAGATCCGTTCATCTCCAGCATTCGCAATCAATGAAAAGTGGAACATCGGGATTTAGATGAAGAAGCCAACAAACTACTAATGAACATAAATAGCACAGAACAAAATATGGAATATTTGCAATCAATATTTGAGTCAAATGAATAATAATTATAATTGCCTTTCATTGTTATTTAAGTACGAAAAACATAGTATTCGTAAAAAATAATAATAAACAGAACCTACCATTGTTACAAATGCCATTGAAATCTATTGCAATTTTTATTTTAAAAATGTTTTTGAAATTATCAAATTTGACAGCAAAAAATAATACATTTTTCTGTAGTAATAGCAAGATTTTTAGATACTATTATTAACGTTTGTTTTATGTGTAAATATTCATTGAGTGTAAAAAAATTTGCAAATTTGAAAGCAAAAAGTTTTGAATTTTTCTGTAATAACAGCAAAATCTCTAGTTGATTTTACTATTTTTTTTGGTCTAAAAATTTTTTTGAGTGTAAAATTAAAAAAATTCCATTATTACAAATAATATTTATAATTATTATTAAAATCCAAATATTATTTTTTTTAATAATTAAAAAATTAATAACCCCATATTTCACTCTAAAAGTTAAAAAAAATCAAAAGTTTAACTTTTACCTAGAATTCCTTAAAAAGTCCTCAATCAATGTTAATATAATTAAAACTGTGTCAAGCTGAACTAAATATCTATCCATTAAAAAAACAAATATTTTGATCTGTTCAAAAGTTACAGATTTTTGGCCAACGGAAAACGATTTTCAGCCACTGTGCGCCGCCAGAGTATAAACTAGTGCATTTTTGTGGATGCATCAGCTTCGCCACAAACAATATAAGATTCTCATTAGCCCAAATGCGCCAATTCTGCTTGTCAACGAATCCACTGAGGCGAAAGTTGTTGTTGTAACAGCAATACGATAAATTTGTTTTGAACTTCTGTTCATCTATAGGGGAACTGCTTCGATGTCCAGCTTGATTAAACCCGCCACTTAAACTGGATGCGTCTACTGGAACCTAGGGTTCAGCTGAGTGGGCTCCCAGATGGCAGGCGGGACAAATGTCTGGAACTCAATTCGAGCTCAATACAAAGTGAGGCGGCTGCACCATCCAGATCTCAGCTGACTCAGAACCACGCACGTCTGCCGAGGTAGTACCTTCTCCTCAGGTGAAATCTCCGGAGATGTTTCCCTGGCACTACATTAACACTATAGCTGGATACTGCTGCTGCGACTTTATCAGTGTGAATGCTGTTCAGACCTGCTTCATAGTTTCGATCATATAAACGCTCCCTCTTGTACCGCTGGACCTCTCTCTCTAGATCATGAATATGGTACCTGATCTGCCTGGGCGAAGGCATACTGTCCAAGCGATGGTGGTTAGGATGGCTGCTGCGTAAGCACCCTAGCAGTTATTGCTTAGACAGCAGCAAATTGTGCCTGCGCACGGTAAGGACATTAGTCTCCTCATGTAGATGGTTCTCAGAAGACATAAAGAGACACTCTGTTGATGTTTTGATTGCGGTATTCTGGCAAGTCTGAATTTTCTTCCACTGTTCGCCGACCACAACGACGCTGCTACAGACCGACCTATCGCTTTGTGAGAGGTCAACAAGGTTTCTTTGTCGTCTCCCCAAGTACTGCCGGCAGGTGACTTTAGGACCTTGTCCTAGTTTTGAGCTTATCCCAGATATCTGTAGCATGTGCAGAGGATCGAAAAAAAGTCTTTCCAATGTGACCCCAAGGAATTTGGGGTAGTTGGTAGTCTTGATATAGACCGCACCTCTGCCGTCCATGCAGAAAACAGTGTGGCTGATGATTTGAAGACGGATATTTTTGTATTCCTCGCAGTGAAAAAGCGTGCTAAGGCAGTTAGGTAACAGTTGATTTTCTCGCCTATGTCACCCACTTTAGGCCCTGACTCCAGAATCTTGCAATCATCAGAGCACAACAACGCCATCTAGTGGTGCAAAAATTTAAGAGAGGTGGAGGTTAAACAGTGCCGGAACTAACACCTCACCCTGGCGAAAACCCTCTCTTCGACTTCCTGTCACTAAATACATTACACATATAGTTTACGACCCAACGTTTCAAACTGGGCGGAAGGGACGTTTATGCAATGTCCTCGAATAGAGTGGCATAATTGACCATGTAGAAGGCTTTTTTTAGGTCAAGAGCCACGAGAACCGTCCTGTCGTTGGGCTTGTTCTAGTTAAGGCTGCGACTTATACGTGTGGTTATGGCGTTTGAAGCAGTTGATGTACTGTGCTGCTTGCGAAACCCATGCTGATGATCAGCACAAGGAAGGTGTTCGATCAGGCTGGGGAGGAGCAGTGCTTCAAGCATCTTTGCTACTGGGGAAAGCCAGGAGATCGACCTGTAAGACTATCTTTTGCTTGCGTCTTTGCCTGGCTTCAGTAGCGGAAACACTCTGCCCATTTTCCAGGCGTCGGGAACTAAGTGAGTTGAGTAATCTGGTCATGTACTCAACTTCCAGGGTATCCAAGTGCTTCAACGTTAGGATTGAGATTCCGTGCGGACCCAGCGCCTTTGATGACTGCGGCAACTTGTAGTGTGAATGTAGTGCTAGGGGAACATCCCCCGGAGATTTCACCTGAGGAGAAGGTACTACCTCGGCAGACGCGCGTGGTTCTGGCGCAGCTGAGATCTGGATGGTGCAGCCGCCTCAATTCTTACTGTGCACGAATTGATGCTAACGTTCCGGACATCTGTCCCGCCTGCCATCAGGGACCACATGATGTACTGCACTTCTTCAATTGTCCGGCCAAGCCCACTCAGCTGACCCCCAGGTCTCTGTGGACGCATCCAGTTCAAATGGCGCGTTTCCTCCACCTGGATATCGAAGCAGATCCCCCATAGACTAACAAGACTTCAAAATAAATATATATTTTTGTTACAACAACAACAACAACTGCGGCAACTTTGCCAACGATAAATTATGGTGATGCCTCTTCGACTTGGATAGCGCGGATACGACGCAATACTCTCCTTTTCGCCTTAAAGCTCTCTGGGTGCGCAATAAAAAGACGATTGAAAAAACTCGCGCACCGCTTCAGATCTGTCAGTCACCGTACGAGACGGCTGTCCGATCATCCTTTCTTCCAAGGTTAGTGGGCGATTTGTCCACTGTCCACATCTTATCAATTCCGGAACAGAAGTTGCACTGCTTCAAGTGATCTAGACATTTGTTCCGCTTATGTTCGTTGACCAACCTACTGATCCCAGAGTTGAGATCCCTATTTTTAAGGTTAGTAGGTTTGAAGCAAGGAATGTCATCACGCTCGTCAGCCAGTCCCGCTTTCTCTACTGGGAAATTTGGTCGTACTTCGGGAAATCGACCAGCAGGAATATAAAAGTGTGCCTCTTTGCTGGCAAAAAAATCACAAAGTGCTCGAAATGCATTTCGTAATGACTTTAACGTGATAATTTTAGACCTCTAGCCTAAATATACTTGTTTGTACTACGTTCCGAAGTTGGAAAAGTCGGATGTGAAAAACTTATGATGCTAATAATCCATCCATAGCAATCTTTTAAGTAATCCATCCTCTTATTCTTCTTAAACTCGTTACTAACTTATTGATATCAAGCTTCATTTGGCCAATACTGGAACCGCCAGGGTCTTATTTTAAAATGCCCTCACGCCCGTCCGCAAATACCACTGCCTCTGCTAGAAAGTTTGGTCGCATTTTGGGTATTAATGGCATCCTTTAGTTGATTATCAGATTCTTGCATATCGATGGAAGTGTCTCGATCACCGAAAGGAAAAGGTTAGGAAACTCTCGGAAGCTTCCCAAACCTGTCTTTCTTTGATTGGGAAAAGTGTTCGTCCGAGATAAAGAAGTCGCTAGGTCTAACAAGTAAAAAAACTAAAAGTCGGATCAATAACCTGCAAGTCTTAAAAACAACTCAAGTGGAAATATCAATATCATTGTCTCGGGAAGTGACACACGGTGATTTTTTTGTCAACTTTTGTTTTTCGGGTGAAAGTAGTTGCATCTCCGCCAAAAAGGTATTCAAGAACATCTGTTTTGATTGAGCTGCTTCGGCTGACGGTTGGGTGGTGGTGTATACAGTAAAAAGCCATTCATCGCAAATTGGTTGTGAAGTTTTTGTGAAAATTAAATGCATGGGCGAAAAACTTAATGTAATAAATTTTAAAGATTTTGCATAAAAGGCTAATCCGTTTTAAATTTATTTTTGTTATCGTTACAAAACCAAAATCGTTTGATTTTGCTTGGAATGTTACGTTTTTCGCATAATATTCATCTGATTTAAAAATAACAAGATTTAATAAATTTACAAGTGTGGGAACACTAAAAGACATTTGGAGAATATAAAATAAGGAATTTCTCTACAATAGGACACGTGATCTATACTTCAATTCTGTTTTTATTCAATTACCAGATTATTTTATTATAATTTGAATACTTTTTGTGAACAAAAGTATTTAACATCAATGTACATTAGGGTGGGTCGATTAAGTATCTTCATTGTGCTATCGATTTTTCAACAGCTTTTGGCAAGAGGAAAAGAAAAGTTCCACACATCCACACATTCCGACACATAAAATAAATCATTTTCGAGGCTCCCAAATTTCTAATTATTTGACTTTTTCTCAGCATTTATGTTTAAGGTTTTTTCAGTAGGTAATAAGAAAGAAATATTTTTTTCAAATTAGTTGTATTTTTATTCTCGTGTGATCAAATGTTATATTGTATTATACAGGGTGACTGATGCATATTACTACATTATGAAACTCAAATGACTTTTTAGCATGTATGTATGTGTATGGAATTCATTTTTCTTTTATTCATGTTAAAGGAAACGAGGTATGGAGTTTCTGGGCATAAGCTTATTAGGAAATTTTCGTCACATTTCTGTCATAACAGGCCGGTTAGTAGTTGCACCATTTTGCTGAAACCACACAGAGTTGAAAGAAATTCTCATTCGGCGTAATTCTGGATAGAAAAACTCTCTCAACATGCTCAAGTAACGGTCTCCAGAAACCGTAAAGGTTTTCTTCGAAGAAGTAGGGCCCAACAATGCAGCGTGATGAAAATGCACACCACACTGTGACACGAAGTGGATGTAATTCCGTCTAAAAGAGTATTTGTGCACGCAGAGAAAAAACATGGTTACTACATGGTCACGGCAATAATAATATGTTCTCCGCAATAAAAGTATGATCGTCGCAACCATAGCATTGTTAACTGAATTTATTTCTGACAATAGTATAATTGCTGCAATATTAATATTGTTGAAATGTAACAATAGTATTATTTCCAAATTTAACAATGAAAATATGGTTATAGCAACAATATAAATATGGTTAGTGCAAAAAGAGTATTGTGTTTTGCGTTTTATGTTAACAATAATATGATAACGGCAATAATACTGTATGATTGTAGTTTGTCTTCATTTAAATATGCTTTTAAGAACAAATGTTATTGTTACGGATCTAATGCAATAATAGTACTTTTTTATCGAAATTATAATTTTTTAAACAAGCTGCTTTGGCTTTGTTTAACTGAAATATTTTTAACGCTTACCTTTATTTAAACTTATTTTTTTTTCTACTGTGAAATAAATCACTCCCTCTTATTTTGAATTAAATGTATTTTTGTATAATTTTCATAATTCAAATCTATTGTTGACAACTTTACCAAATTCTAATAAATTATATTGGTGTCATCATACTATGGTTGTATGGATTATAACATGGTTGCGTGTGAATCATAGTATGGTTGTGAGGATCATACTATGGTTGTATATGAAACATACTATGGTTGTGAGTATCATAGTATGGTTGTATTTGAATCATACTATTGTTGTGACGATCATAATATTGTTGTACCACAACCATATATCCAACAATAGCATTATCCTCTTCGAATATTGTCACCACAACCATACTTTTTTCTGCGTGTGGGTTGGCAGCGCTCCTTATTTGACAATATTGTTTGTTTATGTTGCCAGTAAAATTCGAAATGGGACTCGTCAGACATGAAAAGACTGTTCAACATGTTTCCGTCCTACTCCGCCATTTGAAGCATCTTCTGGCAAAATTTCAAGCGAATCAGGAAGTCTGCTGCATTCAGCTTGGTGGCCATTTGAATTTTATATGGGATTAGGTCCGAATCATTGTGCATAAATGAATCCAATGACAGTCTGCTTATACCCATTTGAGCAGAAAAGCTTCTTGTCGAAATTCTTGGATTGTTTTGTATGGCAGCAGCTACAGCAGCGATCGTTTCCTCTATCCGGACTGAAGGGTTTCGATGGTAAGGCCTTTTCAATGTTAAGGTTGAATGTCCCATGCTCGTCAAAAATGTTAACAAGTCTCATTATGGTTTATCTGCTTGGAGGATTGCCGCCAAACGTGCGCCTTTATTTGAACTGAAACGACAGACTTCAGTGCGTGATAGCGGCGGACAATTTAAATTCTTGTTTCAGTGTCCACGTTATCCATTTAGTTAAATCTAAAAATCAATGTGCAAAATAAAAAAAATAAACCAGATTCATTAAATAAAAGAGTTATTACCTTTTTTTTTGGTAGCGGCTTTCATCAGCCACCCTATATGTGTATGTATTGTGTGTCACCTTGGAAAGGTAATACTTAAAAGAGTTTTTTTTTATTACCTACTACTACTAGACTGTACCTGAAAAGACTGTTCAACATGTTTCCGTCCTACTCCGCCATTTGAAGCATCTTCTGGCAAAATTCCAAGCGAATCAGGAAGTCTGCTGCATTCAGCTTGGTGGCCATTTGAATTTTATATGGGATTAAGACCGAATCATTGTGCATAAATGACTCCAATGACAGTCTGCTTATACACATTTGAGCAGATAAGCTTCTTGTCGAAGTTCTTGGATTGTTTTGTATGGCAGCAGCTACAGCAGCGATCGTTTCCTCTATCCGGACTGAAGGGTTTCGATGGTAAGGCCTTTTCAATGTTAAGGTTGACTGTTCCATGCTCGTCAAAAATGTTAACAAGTCTCATTATGGTTTATCTGCTCAGAGGATTGCCGCCAAACGTGCGCCTATACTTTCTTTGAACTAAAACGACAGACTTCAGTGCGTGATAGCGGCGGACAATCTAAATTCTTGTTTCAGTGTCAACGTTATCCATTTTAGTTAAATCTAAAAATCAATGTGCAAAATAAAAAAAAAATAAACCAGATTCATTAAATATAAAAAAAAGTTATTACCTTTTTTTTGGTAGCGGCTTTCACCAGCCACCCTATATGTGTATGTATTGTGTGTCACCTTGGAAAGGTAATACTTAAAAGAGTTTTTTATTACCTACTAAAAAAAACAATTAAGTAAAAGTTACCAATTAGGAAAAGCCAACAATTGATTTTTTTTTTGATATTTTGTAGAGGAAATTTTGTTCTCATCCCTATCGAAAAATCGATGGCACAAAATCGAAAATTTTTTGTCTTTCCGAATCGGGCCACGCAAATGTACATATCCCAACACCGCTTAAAGCAGACAAGCCTTATGCTTAACAAATCTTGATTTTGACGCAGAACAAATCTTGATGGAATTACTCATATTTGCAACAGATACAAAATTATTGTACATGGTCCACTTGCTTCGATGTTTTGAATTTTAAGCTTTCACTCGATTTAAGATCCTGTAGCTCTTGGAACCACAAATTAAGTCATTTCGTAATCAAATTTCGCACGTAGTTCACGCAGAGGAAAGATATGGTTACTATATGTTCACCGCAACAATAATATGATCTCTACAATAAAAGCATGTTCGTCGTGACCATAGTATTGTTCTTGAATTTCATTTTGACAACAGTATAATGCGGCAATATTAATATTGTTGAAATGTAAGAATAGTATTTTTGCCAAATTTAGAAATAAAAATATGGTTGTAGCAACCGTAAAAACATGGTTGGTGCAACACAAGTTTTGTTTTTAAAAATTAACGTTAACAATAATATGATTACGGCAATCATACCATATGGTTGCGAGTATGAACATAACAAAACAGGATTTATAGAGCATACTTATACATGTACGTGTATGCGTATGTTTTTCGTATGTTTTTTTGTTGATATTCCAAACAAAAACACAAACACACGATGCAATGCATGATTGTCCATTATAAAAAAAACAACAACAACAATCGGAAGGTAGTTCGAGTAACTTTTATTGTGTTTACTTTGCTCGGTGAAATACTCTACTACCGTCTGTTTCTCGTTTATTTAAAATTTGCCTGCACTTAAGTATATAGCCATTGATCATGGTTGAATCACATTTGTTACTTGGGGTCTACGGATGGTGAAGTAGCATTCACCCCTTGAATGAAATGTTCAACAAAAACATGGCCTCAAATCTTGGTATGAACTAATAGCAATGCAATATAATATAACTGTATTTTTAAAAAACCACAGTACCCAATCCTAATAAATAATTTTGGGGATCCATAGTATGGTTGCGTGTGAATCATACTATGGTTGTATGAGAAACATACTATGGTTCTCAGGATCATAATATGGTTGTGGAGATAATAGTATGGTTGAGTGTAAATCATACTATTGTTGTGAGGAAAATAGTATGGATGTGGAGATCATAGTATGGCTGTGGAGATCATAGTATGGTTGATTGTGAATCATACTATGGTTGTGGGAATCATAGTATGGTTATGCGTAAATCTTAATATTGTTGTGAGGATCATAATATTGTTGTGTCACAACCATATACCCAACAATAGTTTTATACTCTTCGAATATTGTCACCCCTACCATACTTTTTTTTTGCGTGTTACTTATAATAAACCCTGGTGAAATTGGACTGTATCCGTCCATGTTTTTCCATAGCCCCGAAAAAGCAAATGTTCGACCGGATTTGGGGTTCCATAATCCACATCCACAAATTTAGTGTAGTGCATTAAGGGAGACCTAGAATCCAGCCTGACAAAATTTGAGTATATTAATTCATGTTGCCATATACACGCAGAAAAAAAGTATGGTTGGGGTGACAATATTCGAAGAGGATCATACTATTGTTGGGTATATGGTTGTGGCACAACAATATTATAATCGTCACCACAATAGTATGTTTCTCATACAACCATAGTATGGTCCTCACAACCTTAGTGTGATTCACACACAACCATACTATGATCCCCACAACCATAGTATGATTCACACTCAACCATACTATGATCCCCAAAATTATTTATTAGGATTGGTTATTGTTGTTATTCAAAAATAGAGATTTTATTAAGTATGTTATTTTAAATTTCATTACTATTAGTTCATAGCCAGATTCGAGGCCATGTTTTTATTAAACATTTCATTCAAGAAACAAAAATATATATTCCAACGGTTAAAAATACTTTTAGTTGCCAGCAGGGGTGAATGCTAATTCACCATCCGTAGACACCAAGTAACGAATGTGATTAAACCATGATCAATGGCTATATACTTAAGTGCAGGCAGATTATAAATAAACGAGAACCAGTCGGTATTAGAGTATTTCACCGAACAAAGTAAACACAATAAAAATCTCTCGAACTACCTTCCGATTGTGTTGTTTTTTTAATAGACAGCAACCATTCACTGTATGGCGTGTATGTGGTTTTTTGTACATCAAAAAAAACATACGCACACACATTAATGTATGCTCTATAAAACCTGTTTTGTTATGTCCATAGTCGCAACCATACTGTATGATTGCCGTAACAAATTTATTGTTAACGTAAATTTTAAATAATGATACTTTTGTTGCACCAACCATGTTTATATGGTTGCTACAACCATATTTTTATTTCTAAATTTGGCAATAATACTATTGATACATTTCAACGATAGCAATATTGTTTCAATCATACTATTGTCAAAATTAAATTCAAAAAGCAATACTATGGTTGCGGCGAACATGCTTTTATTGTAGAGAACATACTATTGTTGCGGTGACCATAGTGTAACCATATTTTTTCTCTGCGTGTAGGCCGCTTACTAATGTCCTCTCCGATTAAAGGTCCAGCCACATTACGAACCAAATTTTATACGAAATCTAGTTTGACTTAGATACAGTGTATTATGTATCTAAGTTTAGGGGCTAATCGGTACCTATTTTCGCTAAGCCCCTACATAATGGTCACTCACATACGAGTAGTAACTTCGATTGTGCCCAAATTCATATGATTGGTTATGAGCGTCTAATGTTGTTGTTGTTGTAGCGGTTACTGTGTGCCGGGGTTATGTTCTTGGCCAAAGAATTACTGCTTTGGGTCAATCCGTTCCATAGAACCGGCTGTCGTGCAATTGGAATGATCGTCCAATAATTATCTCTGGTGAAACTGGACAATATCGATCAATGTTTGAGAATAGTCCTCAGAAAATGGTCCCTTTCGATCTAATGCAAACAAATTTAAACTGATCTTGCTTAAATTTTGCAAGGAACGTCACGATCGATCAATAACCAACGCGGGTTAAATTGGGCCATCTCGTTCCAAGTTTTCATAAGCCCTCGCTAAAGTCCTGCTGCTCTATAAGTGTCAATCAACTCTAAGTGTTCAGAAGCTTTAGCAAAGAAAGACAGACAAAAGCTGACAAACTGAGCTTAGTGCTGTATCTCAGCAGTTTCTTTACGAATACAAGGAGATGCTTCGCATATCAAAGATGATAGTTGGGGTCAGTTCATCGAGCGCAATCGAGACGATCCATAGTCTCATATGTAACGAATCTGCACAAAGAAAAAAAACGTTCTTTTTTGTAAGAATTGGGTTATGTTGTCATTCAACAATTGAGACTTCTATTTAGTAAATTATGTAAAAAAAACATTAAAATCTTAATAATAGAAGTGATTTATTTACCAGTTGAATAAAATTATTTATTAAAAATATTTTTGATTTATACTAATCCAAAGTAGTTTGTTTTAAACAAATTTAATTTTCAAATAAATAGCACTATTATTGTGTAAGATTAGTAACAATAACATTGTCAGATTAAAAAAAACATTAAGATCTTGCCGTTATCGTATTATTGTTAACATAAACCCAAAAAAACAATACTTTTGCCGCACCAACCATATTTATATTGTTGTTACTACAATATTTTCATTTTTAAATTTGGCAGCAAAACTTTTGCCGCAATTATGAAAATCAAAAAAACCATACTATGGTTGCGACGACCATATTTTGCAGGGAACATACTATACCATACCGTAACCTTATCTTGACTCTGCGTGTGAGATCGACCTTTTTTCCTGGTCTTAGTGTGTGTCAACGTTTTTATTTATTAATGCGGAGGTCTTTCCAAGACGAAGCATCAAACTCCACCTCCATATGATGTTGAGGAATCGGCTTGGAAAGTGTGTGTTTATAGACGTATGAAGTTCTACAGGGCCATTGGCAACATGAAGACGCTCGATAGGGAAGGGAGTAACCCTTAGTCTAATCGCGGAACCTGGTTATCCTGGTATTGGGAATAGCATTAAAATATGGTTCCAGACATCAGAAATGGTGCTTAAATGGAACATAAATCTACGAATGTTTGAATTCAAGCGAGGTCGGAGTGTGAAGCTGGACTTGGATATTGCCAAAAATTATGCGAATGTTTCGTCATAGCTAGACCAGCATCCTTGCTCGGTTAATTGAGGTAGGCTGTCAATATGATTAATTCGGCAAGATTTCCTGCTGTTTACGATCATGTTTAGGTCGATGATTTTCGCAGTGTGAATGCCTTAATTCAGAACATGATGATGAATTACTCTTAAACGCAAGGCGTGTACTTTTGCCGATGGCTGTATCGTCCTTGTTGATGCCTAGTCTTAGCCTGTGCTGAATATAACGGGTGATCAATTTAGGGGTACTTTTTCCATATGTTTTTTCACAGATTACTCGTGTTGTATTAAACCTTATTTCTTTTCTTTTCATTATTGTTTGCAATTCCATCATGAAAAGACTTACACCGTAACAACGCCTCCGAATTGTAGAACTGTATTATGAAAATGAGCGTTCGGTGAAAAAGGTTTTTTGTTTTGTTAATTAAGCAGCACTTAAGGTTTTACCCCTATACAGGCAATGCGTTGGTCGGTGGGAAGCAAGGTATCGAAGGGGGGAAGAGGGAGTAATGCTTATTGACATTCGTCTTGAATTTCTGGATGTCGTAATTGGTGGAAAATACATTTGCCGGAAGTCGATTCCACATACGGACAGTACGGCATGTAGTGTATAATGCGGTCAACCGGTCAATCCATAACAAGTGGGTGTGAATTTCTCGAAAGTCGTGTATCCCTGCCAAACATCCTCACGTCAAGAATAAGAACACAAATTGTGAAGAACGCACACCATGGAAGTAGCGATAAAACAGCGACACACAACCCACATTCCGAGAATGATCCAGGTAAACAATAGAGTAGGATACCCTAATGTCGCCTATCAGCACCATCGCTTCTTTAAACACGATCTAGAAGTTCCATTGATGATTTTGGAGCACCTGCCCATATATGGGAGTTGTCTTCCACCTTTGGCCTAATGTAGGTTGTATAGATATTGAAACGATCAGAAAGAGTAAAATATTTCTTGTACTGCTTCAGTAAGGAAGTCTATACACTTGAGTGATTCTTTCGACACTTCGAATACTAGCACATGTCTCGCCCAATGGCGTCACATTGTATTTTCATGCCCAGAACATCAAGAGCATTCGATTGTTCGACATCCATACCATCGATAGATAATGACGACGCTGTTGGGTCCGTGAATCGCTTTTGAGACAACAAGCAGCACTATGTCTTACGCTCTATAAAATATACTCTATTCCTTGACCCCATTCGGTAATTGCAAGGAAAATCCGGCCAAATGTCTCTTCCATAATTCGCCCTTTGTCTTTAATATCTTGAAGACTCGGCTTACAGCTCAACGGCAGCGTCAATAAACCACATTGACATATTTGGGCTGCATTTTGCGGTTGGGCACATTTCTTGTTTATGAAAAAATCGGTCTATACTTTTTCAAAAATTATGATGACCGGAACGTAACCGTGAGTGGTGGTCGCTATCGCGCCATGATGTCGGACTTTTTGCTACCTCAAATTGAAGCCTGTAACCTTGACGGCATTTGATTTCAACAGAGTGAAACCCCTGAGGCGTAGTTGCTGCCAACATTTGACGGAAACTATATTCATAAAATTAATGCCATAAAATGTCCATTCGAATGAACAATAAAGATTTGACTTTTTGATTTTTTTTAATTTTGAAAAAATACCTCTAGATTGATCACCCTTTATATGCGATTTTTTTTGAATCACCTTACATATAGAGGTAATTCAATAAAGTCATCTTTCCAAGGTAGATGAGTTGTTGCTGGGTGTTATTGAGAGGAATATTGTTTGAAAAATGCTAGCTGGGATATGACAGTCGGACGGGGCCAACCGACACCGACAACAATAGAAACGGCCGAAGAGATACAATTTATTCGCGCTGGCGTAATTTCCTTGCCATCTTTTAAGAAGAGACCAAACCCATTTAAGAAATAAAACAATGTTTTGTATTTAAACATATCCACTTCTAGTTCCACTGCATACATTTTCCATAAATCTCATAAAATAATACAATTTAAAATGCTGGCCATTTTAAATGTCGAAGGCTTTCTCCAACGCCATCCACTAACATAACCTGGCTGACATGACTTCAAGCTATTGTCCTTTGACACTTTAATTTCCTTTTGGGTATCCTAAAAATGTATTTGAAATAAAAATATTTTCTTTTTCAAAGTCACCACTGAGTTTAGATAGGTTAAGTGAAGTATTTGAAGTGTGACACTTGATAGCAGCACGAAAAAGTTTTTCCGGCTTCCTTTTCTGCTCCTCTGCGCTAGAACAGTAGATTGCGGCAGGAAGGAATGACAAGATGGCGGTGTGCGAGTATTTAAAAGGGATAGCTCGAAACGGTTGGAGTTGTGTAGCGACAGCGACAACGACGATGGCAATAAAATTAAATTAATTAAATTATACCTATTTCTGTGAGCACAATGTCAGAAAAGGGGTAGGTAAAGGACGACCAAAGAACGGCGACGGCAATAAATTAAGAATTTGTCTCAGCGAACAGGGAAAGGAAATGAAGGAGGTCATTGGGCTTCGCACAGCACAATGCGTACTTGGATCAATAATGGAAATTAAAATTTCCCAACAATTCTATTGTTTGGCTTGAGTAATGGCAAAATCTTGAATAAGAAATTTTAACGATATTGCATTGAATAAATGTATAAATTGTGCAAATGTTAAACTTTTGTGGTACAACAACATAATTAGCGAATCGTACATGATTAATTAAAAAACTTTAAAGCTAATTTTACTTATCAGAAGAGTCAAAATATATTCACCAAAAAAAGACAAGTAAAAAATGGGGAAAGTTTCAAAAGAAAACGGCGATCAGCCTGATTTGTATACGAGGGTTGCTGCATATAACTCTGACCTAGGCAACACTAAGTGTTGCCTGGCGCCATCTGCCATTTCCATTGGAAAACTTATTTTATTTAGCAAAAACCTACTCAGAATATTTAGACGTACGACCATCATTTGTGTTGTTTGCAGTGACTTGAAAAAATCAATGTGGCAAAAAAATGAAATTAACTCGTGAACATTTTTGTGCGATCATTTTTTACAATTTTCGACGTGGATCATCACGACAAGAGTGCATCGATGAACTGAAATCTTTGTATGGCGATTAAGCACCATCCTAAAGCACTGAGAAAAACTGCTTTAATGAATGCAATCGTGGCCGACGTTCGCTCAAATACGAATGTCGTCCAAAAACGGCCATTGTAGCAGAGAACATTGATGCTGTGCGTGAACTGATAATGCAAGATCGTCATGTGACATACCGTGAGATAGAGGCATCCTTGGGCATTTGCATGAACACCTGGCCGTAAAAAAGGTTTGTTCTCGTTGGATCCCGCACAATTTGACAATAGCTCAAAAAAAGCCTCGTATCGATTGTTGCAAAGAAATTTTGAACAAATACGATCGCGGTGCTTCATAAGCCTTTTATAAGATCGTTACAGGTGACGAATCATAGATCTATGCGTATGAACCCGAAACAAACAGCAATCGTCCGTGTGGATCTTCGAAGACGAGGCAAATCCAACGAAAGTTCTTTGTGGACGAAGCACTTTGAAGCAAATAGTCGCCTATGTCTTCGGCAAAACAGGTCATGTGGCGTCTGTTCCACTTTAGCAACATAGGAGGTCAGTTCTGAGTGGAACACCACAATTTGTTTGCCTGAAGTCTTCGGAGAAATTCGAAAAACGAACAAGAAAAGACGAATCATTGTGCACCATGACAATGCGAGCTCTCACACATCGGCTCAAACCAGCGACTTTTTGACCGGACAAAACGTCGAATTGATGGGCCATCCGCCCTACAGCCCTGACTTGGCACCCAATGACTTCCTTTAAATCCCGCACATCAAGAAAAAAATTCGTGGTCAACGATTTTCGTCGCCAGAAGATGCTGTTGAAGCATTCAAAAACCATGTTTTGGAGGTGTTTCAATCGGAGTGGAAAAAATGCTTCGACAATTGGTTTGAACGCATTCAGAAGTGTATAAATCATGCTGGAGAATACTTTAAAAAACAATAAAACCATTTTTGATGATAAATATTCGCATTCTCCTTGTTAATCCACAAATAGATATAGCAGCCCTCGTATACATTCCACTGTTAATAGAGCAGGTCTGCTTTTTGGGCCTCTTGGCTCCCTGGCTACAGTGCCAGTCTTAGCCAAATAAATCATAATTTTTAGAGAAATCAGCTTAATTTGAGAATCCATGTAGCCATATTTGCCAGAGGTCTCCTTTAATGACATAAGGGCCCAATTTTTTGACCCATTGAGTCAATGATTCCGACAAATTCCTGCTAACTAAAATCATATTTGGATTTGTGGTAAATTTAGCTTTAATTCCAGTATCCATATCTTCATATCGGCTATTGATCAATCGTTTTGACCAAACGGGCCATCATTTGCCCACATAAGTTTATAGGGTTTTTTCACATATTACGCGTGAGCTGTGTTTAACTTATTTTTTTTATTTTCAGTATTGTTTGCCGTTTCATCATGAAAAGACTTACACCACAACAACGTCTCCAAATTGCGCAACTGTATTTTGGAAAAGAGAATGAGAAGATCCACTGTTTTGGACCAAAATGTTGTTCAGTGACTAGGCCCATTTATGGCTCAACGTCAACGTCAATAAACAAAATAATCGCATTTGTGCTGAAAAGCAACCAGAAGAGGTTCCAGAATTAACATTATACCCAGAGAAAACCACGGTTTGGTGCGGTTTATGGGCTGGTGGAATGATCGCTCCATATTATTTCAAAAATGATGATGACCGGATCGTAACCATGAATGGTGCTCGCCATCACGCCGTGATATCGGACTTTTTGCTGCCTGAAATTGAAGCCCGTATTTTTGATGACATTTGGTATCAATAGGATGGTGGCACTTGCCATACAGCTGCTGCAACAATGGAATGTGAGTTAGCTTCCTAGATTGTGCGATATCACACCTAAATAACTTTTTGGGGGCTAAGTAAAGTGCAAATTCTATGCTGACAAAACAGCTACGATTCAGGGTTTGGAAGCCAACGTTACGCGTTTCATTCAGGCCATACCGGTCGAAATGCTCGAGCGAGTCATCAGAATGGACACCCTGAGGCGTAGTTGCGGTCAACATTTAAAGGAAATTTTATTCAAAAAAAAGGCATAAAATTATTCAGGAAATTTTTAACAAGCAAAATGATCGTAGTGTATGCGCGGTCATCTAAGGAAGCATCTGAACTGATCCCAAGCGTGGAAAAGGGTCATCACCCAGCTTCAGTCATGGTTTGATGGGGTGTCTCTTACGATGGGGTCACTGATGAGGTCAGGATATACTGACCATTTCCGAATGGGGTCGAGTGAATACCGTATGTCTTATAAGCGATTCACTGACCCAACAGAGTCTTCATGATCTATCGACGGAATAGAAAATGAACAATCATATGCTCTTGATGTTTTGGGCACTATAATATAATATGACGCTTGTTGGGAGAGGTATGTATTCGAATTGTCGAAGAAGCACCTAAAGCTATGCATGAAATATTTTACTCCTCCTGATCCTTTCGATATCTAAAAAACTACACCAGGCCCAAGATGGAACACAACTCCTATATATGGGCAGTTGCTCATCATCTTTGGAGCTACTTTAACGTGTTTAAGGAAAGCGAGGGGTATTCAACTCTATTGTCTCCCTAGAGTATCATCAGAATGTGGGTTTTGTGTCGACTTATTCCTGGCGTAAGGATGTTCGGCAGGAATACACAACTTTCTAGGAATTCACACTCATTTCTTATCGATTGGCCTGTTGATCACAAGCGATTGATTGAATCAACAATGTCGTCATTGTCTCTCGTTGGGCTCCCTATGTATTTTAAGTTTGGAAAAAAGCATTCAAGTGTATTTATATAGGCGTTCTAAAGCGGTGCAAGAAATATTTCACTCCTTCTGACATTTTCGATATCTATGCTACCTACAGCAGGCTAAATATTGAGTACAACTCCCATATATGGGCAGGTGCTCCAAAACTTCCTTGGAGTTACTTAACCATGTACAAGGAAGAGCGATGGGTATCCAACTCTATTTTGCCAGAAGGGTTTCCAACTCTTTTCTCATTAGATCATCGTCAGAATGTGGGTTGTGTGTCGCCATTCGTGGTCTTACTCATGACGTGAGTATGTTCGGTCGGGATACACTACTTTCTAGCAATTCCTTTTTTATCAGTTTGCCGGTTTATCGCACTATATACAACAGATAGAATTCGTTTTTCGTCCGTAATGTTGTATGTGAAATCGACTTTGGCAAATGAGTTCCCACCAATAACGACATCCAATTCAAAATTCATCCAGATTCATAACAATTGTCAGAAAACATAACACGCTCTTTTCCCTCCAGCTCCCTTACTTTCCACCCAACATAGCAATGCACTGCATATGTGACGCACAAAATAGAAAGGGACCTAAGGTTAAAAATCAGTTTTGTTCAGGAGAGCCATTTTAAAGATTTAAATACGTGTATCTTTGGTGTACCATCACTTTCATAAAATGCTCATATCTCTGGGAGGGAACACTTTTGGGGCATGGGATCGGTCCCATTCGATGCTCAGATGTTGTCCACATCAAAAAAAAGAGAAAACTGATTTTTTTTAGGTCCCTTTCTATATGCGCTGTCACATATATAGTATAAAACCCCTGAGTGTTGGTAAAAAAAATGGCCACCTTTTAGTGGGGTTTTATGATAGTTATCATACACTTATATGTCTTTTATATCCTCCATTTTCATCAGATTGGTCACCCAATAGCGCAACTTGTACTTTATTTAAATTTTTATTGCATAAGGCCTTTTAATCATTCAAAAATACAAATTGAAAAATTGTCGCAGTGGGTGCCATTTGAACATTGACAATGCCGTATTTGCGAAGTGTTGTTCCAAATCAACCCTTCCATTAACGAACAGGTCGTCATTATGGCTCATGGCTCAAAAAGCAATGGTCAGAAGTCTTTTTTTTTGGTTGTTTCCTGACCCATCATAAAGGAATCATTAGCCAGTTTCGCCTCCATCACACCCATACGCCAAAAAGCCAATATCTAAACTCAACGTATAAAAAGTATGTATCTTAAATTAAATAAAAATTTAATTAAATTACAGCCTCCATAATTTATGTTTTCTTAATTTTTTATTTTAATGAGAAACAAACACCGCCAACCATAACTTGCAACAAAATCTAAAGAGAAAGAGAGCGCAAAAACATCCTTTATGTAAATTATGAACCGCCACAATTTTGTGGTTCATATTTACTTTTTTATTTTGAACAACAGAGGAAACCCCCAGTATAAATAGGTCACTTTTGCAATGTTTCGCTGGTTTGTTTTTCATATTTTGTTTGTGTTTTTTTCAATTTTACAGCTGCATTATTTACACTGTAACTTTTTTACTTGTAATAAAATGAAGTACATTACAGCAAACACAAAAAAAGGAAACAGAAAAGTATGCAACAACCCTTTCCCTAATGAAAATGCGAAAACAAAATGTGTTCAAATTCTGTAACGAGAGAGGTTCAAAATAATTTTGTGGCGTTGCCAACTTTGTGTGGTGTTGGTGTAGATCTCTTTTTAAGGATGTTGATGTAAAATTACAAGGTATAATTAATTTTTGGAATAAAATAAAATGAATATTTAATAGTTTCTAGGGTCTAGGGTGTTTTCAGATTTGCTTAATGTATCTGGCTGGGTATACGTAGTCACTTTATATCAATATCCTAGACCAGAGAATGACGCACCAGAATCGAGCTAGTAAATACTCTGCTCAATAAGAAGAGCAGGAGTTCAAAAAATGTATCCAAAATTCACCAGGTTTATGTATGTATCCCATAGATAACGTTTCTTAAAGTTTGAACTTGGCGAACACATCGCTATCTATTCCACAAACACTCTAAATATATGCGATTAGAGATGATTTTTGAAGACCACAAGGCATACTTCGTGGCCATTCAATTATTACAATGGCTACATCCCCATTACGGTGCAAATAGAAAGAACAAGTACAAATTTTTTATATGTAAAATAAAAGCAATGAGATTGTTATAATGGGTGATCCATCTAGAGGTATTTTTTCAGAAAAGATATTATAATTCAAATCAAGTCCAAAGTCTATGCTGACAAACCAGCTACGATTCAGATTTTGGAAGCCATACCGTTCGAAATACTCAAACGAGTTATCCAAAATTGGACCCTCAGAATGGAAACCCTGAGGCGTAGTTGCGGCCAACATTTGAAGGAAACTATATTCAAAAATAAATGCCATAAAATGCCCTTCAAACTGACAATAAAGATTCCACACTTGAATTGAATTTATAATTTTTTTTTGTTCTGAAAAAATACCTCTAGATGAATTACACTATATAAAGTAAGTACAGGCTAGTCGTCAGCACACATATGCATATAGAATTAAGAAGTCGTCTCGCTCTAACGACGAAAAGCTCGTCTACCAGACCGTGATTTGTTGGCTTTTACTTCGCTGGCTTACTTTTTCTCTCTCATATTACAAACAGTAACAAATCTGATCTTAAAAGCTTGTGGAGTTAATAAATCTTTCAAAATAAAAACAAAGTTAAGTTCGGCCACAACGATTTATAGGTATATACACCCTTTACCATGAAGCCGCGAATTAAATGTGAGAAATAACAATTAATTATGGGCCATATGGTCTAGGTCTCTGTGCCTCATATTTTAAAAATTAAGGTGTATTTAGAGTATGCTTTCCTTTAGGTATCCATATTTAAAACCTTTCTAGGGACTTTGAGTATAAGACATAATTTCAGGATAATCTAATTTGCTTGATTGCCAAAGCAGTTATTTTATTTGAATTCCCGTATGGCGATATTCACTATTGGTCACAGTTTTTGGTCCCTTTTTGGCCATTTGTTGGACTTCTAAGGTCTAAAAATCTGGTACCCCTATTAATTCTTAAGCCGTAATCCCTATTTCGACGCACAATAACTTTTGTAGAAGTCCATGCACTTGTCCAAATGTACAATTGGGTCTCTTGGTCTAACGAAGCGATCCCCTTCATAGACAGATCTTCAAAGCAAATAGATTTTTGAATTTAACTGCTCTCAAGTATGCAAACTTTGCTTACTGACCGTGGCTTACCTTTAATAGAGCAGCCCCTATATGACTAAGAGATTTTTACCTTACTCGCCAAGTCGCTGGCAATTACGATGTGCAAATTCCTTAGCTGAAAAATGTCAGACGTTAGCACTAATCATCACGACATGGCGGAATATAAAGTGTAGTCCAAATAAATCGCACGACGTTAATTGTAAATAAAACAAAATATATTTAGAAAATTATCTTAAAATTTTTAATTATGATTGAAGTATCAGCGACAATTATATCGGGTAAATACTCGCCACGGCTGTGGTGACATACTTCTATTCGGTGGTCCATATTTTTAATGACTCTGAGTCATAATGGAGCTTCAATATCGTTAATGTGCGGAACTATCTCATCCTTTAGCTCTTAAATTGGCCTATTAACGGCCACTTTTTATTTTATTAAATATTCCCCAAGAAGGAAGTCTTACATAACATCGCCAAGACTTGAAAAAACACGGCCATAGAATTTCTCGCGCAAAACAGACATTGTTTCGTTGGCTATACGACAAGTGGTGCCATCCTGTTGGAACGACATATCGACCAGGCCCGTATCCTGAATTTTTGGCCACAAGAAGTCCTTTATCATCATGCAAAAGCAAACATCATTCCCAGTAACTGCATGGCCGACATCATTTTCGAAAAAATGTAACCCGATGACGCCACCAACCCATAAACTGCACCAAATAGTCACTCTCTGTGTATGCATCCATTTTCCCACAATCACTCGTGGATTCTTATATGACCAAATGCGACAGTTTGCTTGTTAACGAATCCACTGCCCAAAAAAACAACACAAATTGTGTTTTGATTTGAACGCCCATTTTCTCTAAAGGCTTCAACAATCTTAACGCGCTTCTAAATTATGTACCTATTAATGGGTAAATTTGTCAAACACTGCAACAATGATATGCCAAAGAAATTGCCACCGTGCATTACGGTTGGGCCAGGCTTTATTTTAATATATCCTCTGTTTTACAACCTCCGTTCCAAGCAGCAGCCAATTTAGAAATCACATTTTTACTTAGATTCTGCTCAATTCCACACAGTCTCATCTGGTATAAAAAGGTGTAACAAAACGAATATTTTCTGTCAAAGAAGTTAGCTGTGCACGATTCAGAACTATTAGTTTTCAGTTATCGTGTACAGCTTACATACTTGAGAGAATATCTTCGCGTTGGTTTTTCTTCCGTCACACTATGGAAGAGGTTATTATGACTTAGAGCTAAATATACCTCACTTTTATATTAGACGATTTAGAATCTTTATTTGATTTTATTTGATGTAGTCCATCCATTCGTGTGTATGTACAGCTATCGTTGTAATCGAAATACAACCCGCAAATATGCATGGTTTTGGAGATACTTTGGTTTTGTCCTGGGTCGAACCTATTAAAATTGGTCCACTCTCGATTTGAGTTCCTGTCTCTCACTTACGTTCCTGCTTTACTTAACTTCTGTTCGTCATCTAACTAAACAAGGTGATTTAAATGAAATCCATAGCTATGCGAGCTAAAGTCAGATCAGATCTGTCCTATTTTTCATAAAATCTCTACATTAATTCTTCCCGATTTTAAGACCTAGATTCCCAACAAATTAAGCTTTTGCATAGCGTAGTAAGTTTTGTGAGTTCTATAAGTATAACCATGAGATCAGATTTACCATATCAGACGACTTTTTTTATAAGTAAATACTTGAGCTTTGTGTAAGGCACTAATAAGTAAACGAGTAAGCGACTGCGTATTGTTCTTAGCACACCTAAATAAGCTCGATATCGAGGTGTATCACCAAGACGCATCCAAATAAATGTTTTTGAAAATAGGTAACTACCGTTACAAATACACTCAAATAAACATGTGCGTATTGTACCAATCACTACTATATATCCTATATTAAT
Organism: Hydrotaea diabolus; assembly: GCA_963513945.1. Taxonomy (NCBI): domain Eukaryota; kingdom Metazoa; phylum Arthropoda; class Insecta; order Diptera; family Muscidae; genus Hydrotaea; species Hydrotaea diabolus. The sequence goes on along the minus strand of OY740717.1, from coordinate 133,208,421 downwards.
GTTAAAGCATTGCGTACCACCAAGGAGAATCTAAAGAAAGCGCATGTTTATTGTTTTTAGCCACAACTACACAAACGCGAACTAGCTGGCGCATAGCGGCATAGCACACCTTAATAAACAAGTAGGTGTGGCAAGTTACACCTAACTAAACGCTTAAGCTTCTGCGCTTTGTACCTAGCACACCTAAATAAACCCGTATGAGTCTGCATATTGTACCTAGCACTTTCAAATAAGCATGCAAGCGTGTTAATAGCGGCACGGTACACCAAAGGATTCGCGTAGGCTTCGGCGAATAGTTTCTAGCCTACGCGATTAGGTACTCACAAATGAGGGATAGGCCCTCATAACTAAACGCATAAGCGTCGACAAATAGTGACAAGGAAACCTAAATAAACGAGTCAGCGTCGGTGTGTTTCATCTAGCCACACCTAAATTACCGCGTTATTGTCGGTGTATAGCGTGGTAGCATATTTACCCTTAAAACTTAAGGTCATGGGCTCTGATCGCTTATAAAAAATCAGTCGCACGCACCAGCTCTTGCTTTCCACCACAAGAACCCTAATATAATATTCGATTCGCCCAAAACTAAACAATACGTTTGATTGGCTAAATTTATTTTCGTCTGGCACTATGAAATTAAATTAGTGTTGTCTAATGCATAGTTTTCATGATAGTTGAAACTAAAGAACTTTCAATGACATTCGAGTTAATGTTTCCACGAAAAGATACAAAAATTGTCAATGTGCCCTCGTATAAATAGAGCTCGGTAACTACATCTCTCGAATGATGCAGGTCCTTGTGATGCACAAATCAACGACCATGATGCATCTAGTTCAAATTAAAAATCAATTTCTATAGTTGCCGTACATTCCCTTTTTTGTGGGTTTATCACGTTTTACAATTCACTTCATTGCGAATCCGCCCTTTTTTCACTTCACTTTTTTTTTAACGAGTTCCACTTTGGTATACAGCAAAAAATAGGGAATTTTTCATTTTCTCCTGCTCCTAGATGGTGGGTTCTTCACATACTCGTATACTACTAGAAGAGAAGAGAGTGCCACAAAAAAAGGAAACCGAAAAGAAAAAACAAAGAACAGAAAAAGAAATCACACGAACAGCAACAACAAAGTGAATAAAAAGAATGTTGCTGCAACATCTGCTATTAATTATTTGTACATTTCGCTGTATGGCAAGTGTTAGTAATGCAAACATAATTTGTTGTTAATTAAAAAATGAACGGGAGCGAGTGCGTGGAAGAGAGCAGCCAAAGAAAGAGCAACATCTGAATGGAAAACCGTTTCAATTAAATATGACATTTTAATTGAAAGCACTTGACTGATGGTTACATTAAGAAGGGAAAATTGAATAAAGTTGAACCGGCAAGAGCTTACGTTTCCCCTTACCAAATCTAACCGGTCAGCTGGGTATTTACTTTGTTGCTATCCGGGGAGAGTTGGCAATCCGAAGATAATGTAAAGCACAGTTTGATCTGTTATTTAGCAGAGCCCATCCGAATTGTGCTGGTTGCATGTACCATTCCATTCATATTTCATAAGAACAGCAGACATTCAGTAAACAGATTTGCAATTTACGGCGACAGGGCCTCAAATCGGGCGTGAACTTTGCAACAGGGCTTTAGAAAACGTAGAGGGATATGATCCAATGGCATTTTAAGGTATTTACTTAGTAGGGACATAAATACTGTTACACACGTTTTATGCTGTAAAAAAAAAAGTACTGAATGATTTTGGACCAAATATTTTTTAATATATTTATTGATGTATATTGTATCAAAAAAGAATCTACTTATTCGAAATGTCCGCCTTTTGCCTTTACACACGCCTTAAGTCGCACTGACGGCCAATCGTCAACCTCGTCCATTGGCCACAGCTCGAACCAAAGCAGTCTTAACCCTCTAGTGCGCCGTGATGCAAATTTGAATCATACCGAAAATATGTCCGTAGTTTCAAAATTTGAAAACAGTTTTGTGTAAATGTTTGTTATATGTTGTCTCCATTTAAGTAGGCGTCGTTTTCTCTGCTTTTGAAGTACCGTTATAGCAGCATTGAATTATTGTGCAATTTTGAAGTGTCTGCTCATTAGTTTGTTGTGCGTAGATGAAACAGTGTGTTTTTCTGACCTTAAAATTTAATTCATTTCAACAAGTTTATTAAACAGTTGTGATTTTTACATAAGTTACACTCTTTTTTATTAAAATCTAATAGTGTTTATTGTTTTTTTGTGGTAAGTACCTTGCTGCGTATAAAAAAAGGTTTGATGCAAATTTGCATCACTGCGCATTTAAGTGATAATAAAAAAAAATTCGTATCTAACGAATTTTCAGGATATGTCAAGAAAACAACTTTTATAGGAGGATATTCTACGTATTTTGTTGGATCCTGCTGCAAGTGAAGATGAATTAGACGACTCCGATGATGAAGATGAAATTATGGAAGGTAAGCTTCTAAATAATGAAGATCTAGAGCACCTTCTGGGCGATGAAAATATTGTGGATCTCATGGACGACTCCAGCTCCAGAAATTCCGGAAAATCTACTTGGTGCCACAAATTTCTTAACACGAGAGGAATGCAGACATATTGTCTGGAAAAAAACTAAATTTTCTGTAAGTGAAGACGAAATAAAATTTGGAGGAAATACCGATTTGCCGGAATTTATAAAGAACTTTCAGACTCCATTCCAATTTTTCAACTACTTCTTTTATGAAGACATTTTACAACATATTGTTGAGGAATCTAATTTGTATGCGAAGCAAAAAAATATTGAAGAGAGCTTTATTTTGGAAAAAACTGATATTTACCAATTTATGGGCATCCTAATTTTGTCATCAATAGTGAACTACTCCAATATTCGCCGTCTATGGGACAGCCAAATTGGTTTGGACTGTGTAAAGGAATGCATGCCTCAAAAAAAATTTGAAAAGATACGATCAATATTTCATTTGAACAATAATAACAATTTCATTGCCGATCAAACAGATCCTTGTTACAACAAATTAAACAAGATTCGGCAGACTGTTTAAATGAAAAATTTTCATCCATTCCGTTAAAAGAACGCGTATCTGTTGATGAACAAATGTGCGCAAGTAAAGCCTCGCATCATTTGAAACAATATATGCCTGCAAAGCCACACAAGTGGGGCTACAAATTATTTATACTTTCCGGAGTATCAGGTTTTGCATATAATTTTGAAATATATACGGGCCAAGACAATTTGCCGCATAAACGTTTGCCAAGTGAGCCTGATCTAGGAGCTTCTGCCAACGTTGTTGTACGACTATTACGAAATGTCCCAAATGGATGTAACTATAAAGTTTAATTCGACAATTATTACACTGGAAAAAAGGGCATACACACAGTTGGAACAGTCAGACGAAATAGGATACAAAATTGTAAATTACCAACTGAACAAGAAATAAAAAAATGTCCAAGGGGATCATCATTTCAATTCGTTGCTGACTTTGAAGGCTTAGAGCTCGCAAACGTCCTGTGGAAAGATAATAAGAACGTAACTCTTCTGTCCTCATTCGTTGGCGTGGAACCAGAAAATGATATTAGCAGATTCGACCGTCGGGAACGCAAGTCGATCATGGTTAAGTGCCCAGCGATTGTTAAAGAGTACAACCGTCATATGGGCGGTGTTGATCTCTTAGACAGCATGATGGGGCGGAACCGAATCAAAATGAAAACCAGAAAATGGTATATGCGTTTAGTTTACCATCTACTGGACCTAGCAGTTACAAATGCTTGGTTTTTGTATAAGCGAGCAACAGAGAATACGACTCATACACTATTAAAATTTCGTAAAGATCTGGCATTGACACTTCTAAAAATAAACACAAAACATAAACGTCCAAGAACCAACGATTCACCTTCTGTCGAAAGATTGCATGTCCAAAAGCAAAAAAGAGGTCCAGCATCAGCTATACCATCCGTAGATATCAGGCACGATCATGTGGACCACTTACCGGAATTCCAAGAAAATAGGGTAAGATGCAAGCTGCCAGGTTGTAAGGGCCAAAGTCAACTTATTTGTAGCAAGTGTAACATAGCTTTATGTCTAACAAAAACCAAAAACTGCTTTGTAAAATTTCATAAAAAATGAACAAAATTAAAATGTTATCTTTTTTTTTAAAAAAAATGTATAATTTCATAAACAATAAATAAATAATACGTTGGTTTTTAAAAAGAAACAAAAACATTGTCCATTTAAATCACTATTAAAGTATAAAAATTTTAGATTTTGAATTTACAGCTAAATGCGCAATGATGCAAATTTGCATCAAAGGATTTTTCGCCTCCTGCGCCCTTATAAACAAAAATTATACAAACTGCTAGAACAAAAGTTTGTTTTTTAACCATTTCCTTTCGTTTAAGTAGTATTTTATTTAATTTGGTTTTCTTGCGCACTAGAGGGTTAAGAGATAAAATGTTGGGGTATCTTTTGTGACAAACCTTGTCCTGTAAAACCTTCCACAATTTATAATCCAATGGGTTCAAATCTGGACTGCCTGAGGGCCATTCTTTAGAGACAATGTCTTTAGAGACAAATTGTTTCGAAGCCACCCCTGGGACGTTTTAGCCTTATAGGCCGGCGCAGAATCCTGCTGGAAAGTCCATGGCTGGTTCTGGAACAGGGAATTGGTAAGAGGCTACACAACAGCTTCCAAAACAGTTTCTTGGTAAACTTTGGCCGATGTTTTGACTCCTTATTTGCAGAAATGCAGGTCAGTGTCCCCATCGTAAGAGACACTCCACCAAACCATGACTGAAGCTGGGTGATGGCCCTTTTCCACCCTTGGATTCAGTTCAGATGCTTTCTTAGATGCCCGAGCATACACTCTATCATTTTGCTTGTTAAATATTTCGTAAACGATAAACAAATTGTTCATCGGTAAACAAAATTTTTCTGTGCAAGCTATCAGCGTGCTTCACCAAAAGACGTTTGCATTTTTCAATCCTATTTTTTTTTAAAGCTGCAGTCAATGAAAGTCCGGTACGTCGTTTAGAAGCCTCAAGTGCCAAGTCTTTTTTAATGATTTGACGCATGAACTTTTGCTTGATATTCATCTCACGGGCCATGATTTTCTGTTTTCGGAGCGGATTTCTGTGAATTCTTGATTTAACGGCTTTAATGACATGCGGCGTTCGAACAAAGCGTGGGCGGTGCGACCGGTGGCGGTTTTTACATCTCCAGTCTACTCAAACAGTTTTATGCATCGGTAGACGAACATGCGGCTAATCGCTAGTGGTCGGAGCGTTTTGAAAATATCGTTTTTTTTCATTTCACACTTGAAAGGCGCTATGAAAGTTGAAACAATTTTAAAATCCCGTTACAGACTAACGCTATTGAGGTTAGCTTTCAAAACCCATATGACATTAACGGGGTATGTTCAGTTCTACTATTGAAATGGGTGTGTTCAATGTTGTATAACAGATTTGTATGAAAGCTATGTCATAGCTTATACTGACATGATTAAAACTTCACCAGGTTTGGTAACGCATCCTTTTTATCATACTGTGCTGAATAGCTAGATATACAGCTCCGGTAATAAAGTGATACAGAAGTTTTTGGAAGTCTTCACGAGAAGGATTACAAGCCACTTAGTCTCTCATCGTTTTCCCTCTGTCCATAGAGTCACTGTTTGGAGTACTCTATGGGCGAGGGAATCATTGGTCCATATTTCTTCAAAAAAGAAGACGACCATAATGTTTTAGTCAATGGGGAACGCTTTAGAGCATTGACTTTTGTATGCCCGAATTGGAGGATTTTGATGTGAACGACCTTTGGTTCCAACAAGACGGCGATACATGGCATATAGCCAACGAAACAATCAATTTATTGAAGAAAACTTTTGGTGAGCGCATTATCTCGCGTCGTGGGCCTGTGTCGTGGCCTCCAACATCGTGCGATTTAACACGGCTGAATTTTTTTTGTAGGGTCGCTTGTCTACACAGATAAGCCCGACAGTCTTGACGCCTTAAATGAGAATATTCGGCGCTTTATTGCAGACATAAGGCACCATTTAATGGTTTTTCGGACCTTGTAACCATTAATACCATGGAAGGTTGGTGATTGCAACAGAAAGAACGTTTAGCCAACCGAATACTTGTACCGTCCGATTTCCAACAAATTTTTTCTCTGGGAGTATCTTTCCTAAAATGGAAGAATTGGTACTGAAGGACACTTAATTCTAATAGACAAGATTAAGGGAGAATACTGAACAAGCATTAACCTTATCCCCTGTTTTAGTTGTTTGCATACACGGAGAACAGATTCGTTGCCACAACCGACTTTTTTTGCCAACAACTTGATTATGCCATCAGTATAACTGAATTTACAGAAAAGGCAAAACAAACTGTTTCCTTATATACTTGAAGTACTCTTAAGCATAGGAAGGGGCAGGTCGAGGAAAAAAGGTTAAAATCTGATGGACAATTTTTACTGGATAAGTTTTATTAAACGATTTGCTTCGAGCACTAATACTTGGATTATTTTTGCTTTTGGTTATGATGAAAGTTAAGATATCATTAACATTATTCGGTTACAACAACAAAATGTTGGCTAAAGTATTGGTTGCCACAACCACCAGCTATGGAAACTTAGTACAATTTTATGCGATTCATTGGTGAGATTGATCAATATGATAATTAAATTTATTATCGGATGATATGTCGAACCGAATACCCATTACAATTATAAACATTTGGTAATTGCAACTGAAATTCTTTTCTGCAACGGAATTTTAGTAGTACCAACTGATTTTTAACTATTTTTTTATGTGTGCACCGATCGAAGAGATTTAACCTCAGACATTCTTCTGCTGAATTTTCAATAAGCAGGATCCGATGGCAATGGACATTAGACTGTTGAAGCCCGTAAACAAATTGTTTGTTCCTAATCCTGCAATAAATTTTTGTTTATCAGTGAAATAAACATAAAGCAAAATATTTACCTTACGAGTATATCATTTTCTCAAAACCATTAAATGCTACTTTAATATTTCACGGCTTTATTTACTTGTTAACGCTTAAATGTGGGTCACATAAATTTTAGTCCAAGAACAATTATAATCATCAGTGTCAGTTGCAAAAACGCCCTACAAGCCTTTGAAGATACATGTTCCAATTGTCTATAGAGTGTAATAACCCCTGTGTTACTTCCCAAGAGTAAAAGAAAAGTCTTTGGCGCATACACGCCGTACGTAAGTTTTTATATTTGTAAGGGTTTCATTTATGTATTTTTTTTAAACGAAACCCAGGAAAAGCTGGCATCCGATTTTTTGCCACAACCAACATGTAAACAGAAAAAAAAACTCCAAGAAAGACAAAAGAATTCTGTTAATGACGATGAGATCAAAAAATCGCACAACACAACATAAAAACGTCAAAGTGAAAATCAACCGAAAGGAATAACAGGACCAGCTCCAGCCGCATCCTCATCGTCATCGCCAACACTGCCATTACCACACAACACTACTAGGAGAGGCACAACAAGGATTCCCATTTGGAATAGCAGCAAATGGAAAGAAAACAACGTCGGCAACAACAGCCAACATCAAAAACAACCACATTCTACATCGGAGGCATCTACGTCAGCAATAGGGAAACAAAATGAAGAAAACACCTTAAAGCAAACACTTGACAGTTTAAAAAGGTGCTTAACCTGATGCCGGTGGCGACAGTAATGTTATGAAGTGAAAATAAATTACAAAAATATACATGCTCGCATATAAACGGATAGGTATAGCGAGATGATGGAATCAGCAGCGTGAAGGATAGACGGCGAGGCAAGGATAACAACAAATGCAGACATTACAAGACTCTAAATCGAATTCCCACCGACAGGGGGGAGAATAACTAAGCACGCCTAGTAACATGGAGGTGCTGACTTGAGGGAAGCGTGATGTAAACCCCCAAAACTCTTCTTTTTAATCCAAACAATGGGAGTTTTTTTTTTTTGAATGGGTAAATCTTATCTTTGGGTACCATATGGTTACTTCTTGGGTGGCAAATAGACTCTGTTGAGACTTATTTCCGAGTTAAGGCCAAGGGCCTTTTTTGTGTATTTAGTTTAGTTTACAGTACAATACTAGTCCGAGATGCTTAACACTATTGGATAACGAAAGTGTTACCTCATCGATAGTGGGATCATTAAAATGAGGGATTTTGTATCGCCTAGTGAATAGTAACAAATTCATTTAGATGGATTTGGGGAGAGTACACCTGGTTGTGGTGTACCGGGTACTGCCAACTTGAGCCTACATTTCATTGCGGTCACGAAAGAATTGACAGCATAATTTATTTCTAGCCGCTCCATTCTGCCATTGAACGATTTCGGTCAGACATGATTAATATTTCCCTTAATATCCAAGAAAGCCACCAGGATCCATCTGATAAATACATCGAAGATTCATTTTAAAGTTTAAAATAGAAATGACGAAAGATTTCTTGGTCTGAAATTTAGCGCTTTAGTGTAAGACGTCTCGCCTCCGATAGGGATAAAGACAATCTTTTTTGCTGTCCACACGGGGGAAATGAGACAGCGCAAACGGCCTCTCAAGATGGTCAATAGTTATTTCATTAATGTATCGCTGTTCTTCTGTAAGACTGCTGGAAAATGCGATTCTGCGACCAGGGGATTTGAAGGGATAAATGCTTTTATACGCCTGTCGCTTGCAATGTCGCGTAATCGACATATCAAAGATATCATCAGTCAGGTGCTCGACTGCCTGGGAAGTGTGTCTCCATAAGGACCTCTTCGAAACCCTTAATTCTCTTAAGAATTTACAGTAGGGAAAAGGCTAAACTAAATGGCTTGAATTCTTCTGGTCTGATATAAACTTGATGTCCCTTCAGCAAGTAGGGGTATACAAACGTTGAGGCAGCCCTCCAGGTACTAGGTGTGTCTACACTAAATGTATTTTTTGAAGACGTGCGTTTTTCAAAAAAAAACGCATACAATTAAACAAATAGAATGAATGCCTTATGTTTCGATTGCATATAGCACTGACACTAGTAAAAATTTTGATAATTTGAAACACATTCTGGAAGTAGTCAAATATAACGAACACCAGTGGCGTATTTGCTGCGACCTCAAAATAGTTTCATTGATTACAGGCTTAACAGCATCTGGCCGTCCAAAATATCCGTGTTTTTTGAACGATTGGGATTCACGATATGGAGAAGGTATGAAAGGAAGAAACCAGTACAAACAGCGTAACTGGAATAGTCGCATTGGACGGAACTGACCTACACGAAAGTCTTGTTCCTGAAATGAAAATTTTGTTGCCGTTGCTCCACATTAAACTTGTCATTGCTAAAATTTTTTTGAATGTATCGAAAAAATACCAGTAGCAGTATTCAACCGCTTTAAAGACATTTTCCCAAGACTAAGTAACGCTAAAATTCAGGAAGAAGTTGTTAATGGTCCCAAAATACGGAAACGAATGAGTCGTCAAGATTTTAACCAATTTCTGACAGACCGAGAATTAAATGCATGGCTCGCATTGAAAGCGGTTATTAAAGAACTTTGGGTAAAGAGCGCAAAGACAACTTCAGACAATCTGTTGCAAACATGTTGGCAGCTTTCGATGAAATTGGGCTTAATATGTCGTTCATCTCTTGCAACAGCATGTTGATCAACTCGCTCAACAGTTGCCAACTGAATCTGATGAGCAAGGCTAACTTTATCACCAAACTGCGCTTCCCCTTGAATTAAGGTAACTATAGAGTGTGCATATTTTGAATTCCTAGATTTTTCTTATATCTTTGTCTGAGTGAACAATTTAAACATGTTAACGATTGAAAACTATTTTCGTTTCAGGTACAGAGGAAAGAAATCTCCAGATGCAATACTCCATGAAATTTGTTGGTGATATAAAATCGCCTTTGAAGAAGAGGAAGACGAGGAAAAAGAGGAAGAAGGGGAACAAAGATTAAATTCCAGAATATCTGTTGGACGAAATTATCGACTTTTCTGATGATGATGAAGATGACCAAGATATTAGAGAGAAGTAATGGTGATCCACAGCCGCCTGCTAAACAGCAACTGGCCAAATCATTAATTTAATTTATTTAATTTTTTTACTTAAAGCTTTTCATAACTAACATTTCAAAATTATATTTTTTTACATATTTTTATAATTGAAAAAGTTTCTTCAAAACCAACACTGAACAAAATTGATAAATAAAAAATAGGAAGTAAATTAATATTAAACTGGAAAACGCAAGTTTTGTATTATGATTGTTTTCTTTTCAAATGAAATTTATTGGAGAAACTGAGAAGCATATTAAAGATCAAACAGAAAGCAAAAAATAAGTAGTTTTGTGGAAAATATTTTCAAAAAGCATGAAAAAAAAAATAATTTTTCCAACATTTTGCATCATAAGTACCTCAAAAATTTTCTAAATCAATTTTTTTAAAAATGGTTATTATTGGACAAGTCTCTAGCAATAATTAGGCTTTTACAGATTGAAAAAATATCAATTAGTCGACGAGCTATAGCCTAAAAACAATATAAACAATATGCTGAAAATCGGAATTTGACTGCAAAGTTCGAAGGTCGATTAAAAAAAAATCGAACTAACATAAACAAACGCCGCGATACGGGTCTTCTAATATAGCCTATATTTTCACCCCTCACTCTCAGAATCGACCTAACATTTGCTAACCTGAATTTGTTCCACAGTGTTATTCAAGCCCAAATCAGGGCCATCGGAAATTCTGGGCGGCAACTTTACTAATATGGGTTATAAGGCAAAGATATCTTCACATTTACTGATACCAAGGAGGCTATATGAGCCCTGGATAATGGATACTAAACCGTTTTGAGAATAGTTCAAGAATGCCTGATATTTCTAGTTGAGATAACACAGCATTCTTCGGTAGCCCTAATACTCGTATGTATTCCTGGACATCTGGATATCTACCACCAAATGCTAGTGTTATGATTTGGTGGCAGATATCTTCAGATTTTTAGCAGCGAAGAAACTGGAAAGAAGTTCAAGAAAACATTCATCCTATCACTGGTGTCAAGAATTGTAAAGTCGTTGACTTATGATACGATTTCGACGCCGTCAGTTGGCCGTGGCAGAAGGTTAAAGATTAAATTCTTATCGAAGATATCACCCTCCTTGGAAAACTCATTGTTTATACCTATTGTTCTTAGACTTCTTATTCCAGAATTCCACAAATTACTACGGCCTATACATATATTGGACTACCCAACGCTTCCGTGCTGATGATCGGCAATTGGTAACTGGGTAGTAAGATCTTCGATACTGGAGAGAAAAGAGAAATCGTTCAGTACAATTCTTGCTTGCTCACACTCATCTTTGTATGGTTTAAGTTTTTTTGCTCATTTTTCACACTCCGGGTCTCTCTCTCCTGCTAGCTGCTTAACTCCAGGAAAACCAATTGTTTTACCATTAGTGTAGATCATCCGTCAGGGCTGAGTGCTTTGGCGCCACGGATGAATCCGAAACATCGCCAGCGGTAAATTCTGGTAGTATTTACTTTGGTCGGCAAGTACGAATATTGTGAATAACTATTATTTCCGCCTCGGGGTACTCAATAATCTGTCGGTTATAAAAACTCGCGCATCTCTTCAGATTAGTCTTTGAAACAAGCCTGAATATGACTGTGGTCATGTCGGCTGTCTTTTCAATATTCGAGAGGTCACAAATAACCTATACGGGAACTTTAGTTATACTGCTTCAAGTCATCCAACTATTTATTGTGATTTCGCTTTTCGATTTTACTGTCAATCTTGATAAATTGCCCTTGATACTGGAAATTGGAATCGGAGAATCCCCAAGACTCCTCTGGGAAATTTTAAGAGACTTTAGGTATTCGACCGGCAGAATGAAGCAAGCGACTGCTATCATTCTGATGGCTAAGAATTTCTTTTCATCTAACGAGCAACGTTCAGCGTTCAGAAGTTAAGAAGTCAGATGGGCGTCGATTGAGGGGATTTCGGGGAGGTGTTGGGTTGCTGGATTGCGGCAAGCTGGGCCTTTCTCATTAAGTGTACAAAGCGTAGAGCTACCTTTTTTGCTCGGTCAATGCTAAGTCCCTCTGGTTGTTCCCTAGGGCTAAATTATAATGTACGTGAGAGCCATTAAGGTTTCCTAGGACTACAGCTGGCAACGGGTGGATGTATAAGTTTTAAATAAAGTTTACTATATCGCGTATCTTACTTTGGAGACCATTGCAATTAGGTTGCTTAAGCGATAATTTGTCATTAGGTCGAACAACAATATGAGATGGTCCTGTAATTGTTGTAAGGAGGACTGCTGAGGCGTCGTACGATTAGGCGATAATAATGGCGAAATACTGTAGACTAGATGCACATGGCAAGGGCAACGCAGTCCTTCTCGCGGTACTCTCTGAAGTGACCTAGGCCAGAGCAGCTTTTGAAATGCACCCTCGTTAAGCTTTGATTATATCAAACCGAGGTTCATCGATGATGATTGAAGTCTCGACAAATGGAGCATAATCCTGGTGCAGGATGTTCGCTTCCCACGACAAAAAAAAAACGGTACGAAAAGTTGCACATAGTGTCAAGGTGACAGTTCCTGACCAAAGAATGTCTGCTTCACCCTGAGGTGAATAATATGGTTCCGATATTCAGCATCTTCTGGCCCAAGTCAATTTTTCGTTCGCCTTTATAAGAGCCCCCAATCCGAAATTGAGTTTGTTAGTGTGTTTGAGATCACAATTAGAGTACTGTCATATTCCACGTCGAACCAATACTCGTTTATATCCTGTTAGTTGGATATGCCTACCAGGGATATAAGTGTCAGACTTTTGATACTTGTAGTTATTATTATAATGTCTACTTCTTGTGTGGGCCTTATATCATTGACATCGAAACATAAACCAGAACTTTTTTTTTGGATTACGACAAGATGACATTCATACACTGTGGAAATGTTTCAACCTATAATTCTTAGTCAATCGTCCTTCGAATTTGTCGGTCTAGTTGGCAGCATTAACAGTTGTTACAAAGATTTGCCATGAACTTAATTTATAACACCCTTCTGCATGCCTGGGTGTAGGGTAAAAAAAGTTGTCGCATTCGAAAATTACATTTATAATCTCATAATTTTTTCCGCTTGAGGAGACAACGACACCGCAGCCTTCATAAATTACCGACTGTTTTTGCTATACGTTTAACATTCTAAGCAAAAAGTTTCGACACCTCTGCCGCAAAGTGTTTGTGTATGTTTTCTTTTGCTAACTTGCAGTCAAAAGCTGAAGTAAATAAAACAATACAAACGATGGAAGGCTGGAGGCGAACGTAAACGACTATGGGTTACCGTACGAGAGTTGGGCTGAAAATTCTACTTGGCTACACTGTAGATGGATTGGTTTCAGTTTAATTGTTGTGGAATATGTATTTGTAATCTCTATGAGGTTTGGGTAGCCATGACACGATAGTTTGTTGGCACGTCAATCATTCGAGTTAATTCGAGTTAGGATAAAATCCTGGTAGCATTTCAAAATTAACTTAGCTGGTGTTAAGCAGAAATTCGTTGTTAGTGGGAATAAAAAGCATATCGTGAGCATCTCACTGATTTAAAATAAGTTCCTCGATTGTTTCTTAAAGCAGTTTTGAGGCACGAACAAAACCAACTGTAGTTACACCACAAATCGAAAAAAATGGTTTAGGGACGGACTACTTCAAAACTTTCGATGATCGGCTATTTATATTTATTTTAATATTTTTTACAATAAAAATTATAATAAAATATGTTTAAAATAACTAGCATCAAAGGAAACCAGCCAATTGGTCTGACTTTTTATATGGCATCTAGGGAGAGAGGTTTCTCTCTTTATGATGAGCTATAGAGCATTAAAATGGGAGAGACATTAGTATGGAGCCGGGTTGACATAGTCCAATTTTACCACGGTTAGATATTAGGCGCTAAGAAAGCATTATGCATTACTGAAAAAGGTCGGATTTAATTGGTAGAATTTAGAGCAAGAGTGACCAGAAAATGAGAGCCATCTTTGCATCCGGGCTCTTTGACAGTTGCATCTATCCATCTTGATTAAATTTGTCGATTTTAATCAAACTTGGACCTGATATGTAGCTTCTAAAGCGCTTGGTTGTTAAATCGGAAAACACCGATTTAACAACCACACTGACCGTTGTAAATTATAGCAAACTTATTCGTTATTCAGTGCCAATTATAGATTGACAGCCAAACGGAAATCGCTCAATGAAATCAGAGAGCGATTCTAAGACTATCGGCAATAGTCCTTTTAACAAAAGTCAAATCAGATAACAGCAGTGGGCAGTCACGACAATAAATGTCACTTTGCTGTTTTGTTAAAAGCCTCTTAAACACTAAAATATAGATGCAATAGATATTGAACCTGAATTAATCCCTGTTCAATTTGTATCATTGGGTTGTGGTCATTGTGATTTCAACTTAAATTGATACAACCTACATCATACTGTTGTTCAAGAAGTTACGACTTATTGCTGTTGTTTGAACTCCTTAATTGTAAAGACGATATTACATTCCATTGAGCGATGATCGTCAGTTGTTGTTTATGTAACAACAATATACTTTGGTTTGTAAGTTCTGTTTGTCTGTAGGGGATTTGCTTCGATATTCAATTGAAGAAGACGCACCATTTGAACTGGATGCGTCCAAATAAAGCTAGTTGTCAGCTGAGTGGTCTTGACTCGACAATTGAAGAGGTGCAGCATGTCATGTTGTCCCTGATGGCAGGCGGAGAAACGTCCGGAGCGTTGCCTTTAACTAAAGCCCAATACGAGTTTAGTTGACTGCACCAGCCTGATCTTAGCTGAGCCAGAAAAATGCGCGTCTGCCGAAAAACGTTGTTGTTGTTGTTGTGGCGGCATGTAATGCCGGGGTGACAGCCCTTGGCTGTCGTGAGATCGCCATATTCGCTTAAAGGCGTCATATACTCTGGTGAAATCTTCGGGAAATTCTTCCCTTGCACTACATTCACGCTATAGCTGGATAATGCTGCTGCGACTGAATTAGCATGAAGGGTGTTTAGACCTGCCTGATAGTTTTGATGATCTACCGTTGGATTCTCTTGTAACGCTGGACTCCTCTCTCTCTATGCGATGAAGATCGTGCCTGAACTGGCTGGGTGGAGGCATACTGTCTATGAGATGGTGGTTAGGGTGACTACTGCGAAGACACCCAAGCTGATACTGCTTAGACAACAAGAAATTGTGTCTGCACACGGTAAGGACTTTCGTCTTCTCATTTAGATGGTCCTCATTAGACATAAGGAGACACCCTTTTAATGTTCTTTAGGCAGCATTATGGCAAGTCTGATCTATTTCACTAAACCGTACTCACATTTACCGACCACGCCGGCGATGAGTAGTTCGCTACAGGCTGACCTATAAGAGGTCAACAAGGTTTCTTTGTTGGCTCCCCAAGTACTGCCGGCTACTGACTTGAGAACCTTGTTCCCACTTTTTAGCTTATCGCAGATAAGTGTAGCATGTGCAGAGGATCGAAGAAGGTTTTCCAATGTGAAGCTACGTATTTTGGGGCAGCTGGTAGTCGGGAAGTTGACGTCTTTGGCTTTCACATTAAGTGGTAACCGCACTACTGCGGTCCATGCTGTGAACAGTGTGTGGCTGACGGCGGATACGAGGGTTGCTATTTATAGTTCGGGTCCGGTAATTAAAACACAATAATTTATCATTGGAAATGGTTTTATTGTTTTTCAAAATATTCTCCTTTAAGATCAACACAACTTTGAATGCGTACAAACCAATATTCGAAGCACTTTTTCAACTCCGATTGAGAAAATTCCAAAATATGATTTTTGAACGCTTCAACAGCTGCTTCCGGTGATGAAAAAAGTTGACCACACATTTTTTTCTTGATGCTATGGAATAAGAAGAAGTTGTTGGGTGCCAAGTCAGGGCTGTACGGCGGATGGCCCATCGACATCTTGAGTAGTCAAATAGCTCATCGTTTCAGCTGATGTGTGAGAGCTCGCATTGTCGTGATCTTGAGTGGTCAAATAACTCATCGTTTCAGCTGATGTGTGAGAGCTCGCATTGTCGTGATGAAAAATGATCCGTCTTCTCTTATTTTCTTTCCTCAGTTCTTCGAACACTGTCGGCAAACAGATAGATGGTTGTATACCACTCAGAATTGACTGTCCTACGTTCCACTAATGACACTGTGGCAACATTACCGGTTATACCGAAAAAAACGCAATCATTTGCTTCGATGTAATTCTTCCACGAACAACTTTTGTAGTATTTGGCTCGTCTTAAAATACCCATACGGTGGTTTGTTTTGCGTTCATGTGCATTGATCCATTATTCGTCACCTGTGACAATGTTATACACTGCTTTTGAGCTACCGGAGTTAAACTTTTTCAACATCTTTCTGCACCAATCCATACTAGCCTTTTTTGAGCATTCGTCTAATTATGTGGGATCCAACGAGAACGAACTTTTTTCACGGCCAAATGAACTTGCAATATCTTATTGATGATTGTCATACTGATGCCGAAAGACGCCTTAATCTCATGGTATGTCACATGTCGGTCTTGCTTAATCACTTCACGCACAACATCGATGGTTTCTTTTTTTTTTTTTATTTTTTTTTTTTTTTTTTTTCCTTCATCCTGGAGCGAACGGCGTCCGAGACTGAACTAGTTGTACCAGCGAGTAACAGTGGTTTTTGAGTGTGATTCATCGCCAAAAGTCGAAACAAGTTGAGTTAAACACTCTTGTCTCGATAACTCACGCCGAAAATCATAAAAAATCATCGCACGAAAATGTTCGCGGGATAATTCCATTTTTTGACTGAGATGAATTCTTCAACACACTGTAAACAAAACAATTCGCCCTCAAATGACAGAACGTTCTGAGTGATGTTATGCTAAAAAATGCCAAAGTTTTCAATGAAAGTTCTAGTTAGCATCTGGGAACACTAGTATTGTCAGGACCCAAAATATAATTAGCAACCCTCGTATTTTTATATCTCCTGCAGTAATGAAACGTGCTAAACAATGATCGCCCGTCTGTACATTTGCCGTTGTAATCAACGTACGGGAACCAACCACCATTCAGGAACTAGCTTTAAGTACAGAGTCTCCAGTCAGATTAACTCCAACTTTTCTACAAAAAACACATGTGCTCGCACAAGAACCTATACTCTTTGCCAACGTAATTAATGGTATCTCTTCTCCGCAGAGTTGTCAAATGCAAATGGAACGGTTCAGAAATAGGCTGAGGAGCCGTGTACCTGGATTGAAACTACAAAAACTCTTTTCCTAAAGTAGAATTTCCGCTGCAATTACCAAATGTTTATAATCTTAACGACTTTTTAATCCAATGAATAACCATTACCAATGAAACGCGGTATTAAGTTGCTACAACTGGGGGTTTCAAAAATTTTGTTGTTGTAACCAATTATGATTAAATACAAAATATCATCTTAACCAAACCGGGTTGTTTACTGGAAATTATTAAGAATACGAGTTAATAAAAAAATTATTCAATTATTACTGATTCTAAGCCAATCGTTCAAACAAAATTTTTTCGGTAAAAATCTTTTATCATCTTTTCCTCGGCCACGACCGACCGCAGTCATTCCCTTCTACTTTTCTTACCATTTGGAATGACTCATACTGTAGGTTACAATTGTTAGTTGTTGCTAAACCACAATGTAATGTAAAAAGAAGAAATACTTAAAGTGAAGATGAACTATAAATAACAACACACGAACACTCATATATACATACATACAAATAAACATACACATTTACTTATACAAACAACAAACAAACACACTTATTACTGTAGGTGTAATGTTTTTAACTACAAATCTCGTAACAACAGAATCTGACGACTAAAACGAACCAAACAAACTGTAAACACCGACATCATCGTCGGCAAGTAAAACCTCTTAATAACAGCAACAACACCTTAAGCAAAGAGGTTTATTATTGTTGTTTTTGGTCGGTGGTGGTGGCTGTAGTGGCGGCGGCGACAGTGGTGACGCTGGTGATGTTTTTCTGCCGCTGACTGCCACAATTTACTCACACACACACATATACGATAATAATACACGATATAAATACACCAGCACCACTGACAACAACAACAGCACGAACAACTGAAGCAAATAGAAACACAAACAAACATTAAAAGCGTATATAATGAGAAAACATATCAGAACAGAGAACAGCAGCACATAAAAAGAGAGTGAACTACTTTCGCTTCATAAAATAACGTAACTTACAAAGAGTCACCCATGCGACCGACTCTACATGTACTTGTGTGTGTAATATACACAAACATTCGTAGATATCCAGTATGAGTATGTGTGTGTATGTGTACACAGGCCCTCTTACAAGTGAGTTGAACTGCACTCGAAACAAATCAAGGAAGAAATAGTTAAAGTGCCAACGACTATCACACACTTTAATAAAACAAACAATCGTACATGGACTGCCATACAAATGTACGTACACTGAAAAAATGTTCTTCGTAATATGCATTTATATAAAAGATTCCATTAAAAATTTCGTGTTTTGTACACTTTCTTGAAACGGTGTTGTCCAAATCCGATTTTCTATTTAAACAAAATGAATATAAAAACTAGTAATAAAGCTTAAAGCGTTAGTGGCAGACTATATATAAACATATACGAGGGATGATACTTATATTTCGTTTCCTGACAATACTAGTATTTCCGGATGCAAACTGGAACTTCCATTGGAAACTTTGACATTTTTTAACATAACTTTACTTAGGACCTTTTGTCATTTAAGGGCTAATTGTTTTGTTTACAGTGTTTCAAATGCATCTCAGTCAAAAAATGCAATTATCCCGTGAACATTTTTGTGCAATAATTCTTTACGATTTTCGGCGTGGGTTAACGAGACAAGAGTGTTAAAATTAACTTGTTTCGACTTTTGGCGATGAAGCACCCTTAAAAATCACCGTTAATCGCTGGTGCCAAGAGTTTAGTCTTGGACGCCGTTTGCTTCAGGATGAATTTCGTGAAAGACGTCCAACTTGGGTCACTTTGCCAGAAACCATCGATGCTGTGCGTGAACTGATTAAGCAAGACCGACATGTGATATACCGTGAGATTAAGGCATCCTTGAGGCATTAGCATGACAAGCATCAATAAGATATTTCTTCATTTGACCGTGAAAACCGCACGGATTCCACATACTTAAGTAATTTGACGAATGCTCAAAAACAAGCTCAAGATGGTGAAAACGTATAACTGTGGTAGCTATATCATTGTCACAGCTGACGAATCATGGATCTATGCATATGAACCTGAAACAAAACAGCAATCGACCGTATGGGTCTTTCAAGGCGATCCAAATCCAACAAAAGTTGTTCGGGGAAGAAGTACATCGAACCAAATGTTCGAGTTTTTTTTTTGGTATAACCGGCCATGTGCCACAGTGCCTTTAGTGGAACGTAGGACGTTTAATTCTGAGTGTTATACAACCATCTGTTTGCCAACAGTGTTCGAAGAAATGAGGAAAGATAATAAGAGAAGATGGATCATTTTGCATCACGATAATGCGAGCTGTCACACATCAGCTGGAACGATGAGCTATTTGACCACTCAAGATGTCGAATTGATGAGCCATCCATCGTACAGCCCTGATAAGGCACCCAAAGACTTCTTCAGACACCCAAAGACTTTTTCTCATTCCCTAGCACCAAGAAAAAAATGCGTGGTCAATGTTTTTCATTGCACGAAACAACTGTTGAAGCGTTCAAAAATCATGTTTAAGAGGTGTCCTAATCGGAGTATAAAAAGTGCTTCGAAAATTGGTTTGTGCTCATGCAAAAGTGTATTGATCTTAAAGGGGAATATTTTAAAAAACAATAAAACCATTTCCAATGATAAATTATTGTGTTTTTATTGCCGAACCCAAAATATAAATAGCAACCCTCGTATAGATGCGCAGAATATTTATTGGAAAACAATTTTTTTGATGCCTTGAATAGGCTATAAATGTACCAGATTTTTCATTTGCTTTTTAATTAGTAAAAAAATATTATTATTTTTTTGTACCCATATGGCAGGACTTTAGGACCTAGGATCTATCACCGAAATTTGCCCTAATTGTAAAAATAATTTTATTTTCGGTTTCGTGAGAAAATTTTACAGTTATTTTATGCTCATAAGTCCATGCAGTCCGAGACCACTTGTCTGGGGGCTAAAATAAACCTGTATGGTCCAAGATTAGTTGCTGCTTTATCATAATTTCCTGGACTAAATTTGGTCTAAATCGATGTTAATATTAGGGCTCAAGAATGGTTGTGTGTAAATCGGGAGCGCTCTTTGTACTGGGATTATATTAAAAGGCGGACCGGTATGTCCCATTTTTATCTGAGCTGGTAACTGATCGGTTGTTAGAAACTATGTCAAAGTTTATCAATATTAATCAAGCAAATACTTAATACTTACATAAAAACTACGATGTAAAGTCGTATTTTGCAAATTTTTCTCTAAAACTTTTAACTAAAACACTTTCACTATCAGCGTCTAATTTGCAAGATCTCCAATCAACTTTTTCGTCACAATTCAAAAGATTTTCGGAACAAAATACATCTCTTGCATAGTGAATAGGAAAATGTTTCATTTGCCTAGTAAGCAAAGTGCTGTCATTTGGTAATTCAACAAAGTATGGCCCTTGCTGTGGCAACATTTGTGAAGACTCGGGTAAGGTATCAAACTCCAAATTGAACTTTTCGGCTTTATCTTAAAAGGCATGTGGGATTTTCCAAGAGTAGCCTTCATTAAGGGCAAATACATCAATCTGAAAATGTTATGTTTTATAATTCCTCTCCGTAAACGACTTGATTTTGCTCTTTGGAAAATTTCTTCAATGCCTTCTTAAAGCGTAGCAATTCTTTCCAATCGTCTTCGGTTAACTGAGCTGCACAAGGGATATGGATGTAAAATAAGGCTTTCATAGCTTAAAACATAAAGGCGATTTTATCAATTTCAATTGCATCCGTTGATCAATCAATCAAGAGGTTTTTTTTCAAATTAAAAAGAAATACAAAAATTCAAATCAAGTGTAAAATCTTTATTGTTCGTTAGAAATGACATTTTAAGCCACTTATTTTTTGAATATAATTTCCTTTAAATGTTGGCCGACACTACGCCTCAGGGTGTCCATGCTGAGGGTCCAATTTTGGAGACTCAATAAAAACACAACCGACACCTCCAAAACGTGAATTTAGCTACTATTCGAAATTACCTATGAATAGAGCAATTTTTTGAGCTGCTGTATGGCAAGTGACACCGTCCTGTTGAAATTAAATATCTTCAAGATTACGGGTTTCAATTTTAGGTAGCAAAAATTCGGATATCATGGCGCGACCACCATTGACGGTTATGTTCCGGCCATTATCATTATTGAAAAAAATGGACCGATGATTCCACTTGCCCATAAACCGCACCACACCGTGGTTTTCTCTGGGTATAATGACACCTCTTGTAACCCTTTTGGTTGCTCTTCAGCCCAAATGCGGCAATTATGTTTGTTGGCGTTGCCGTTGAGCCACATATTGGACTCATCACTGCACAAAATTTTGGTCGAAAACAGCGGATCTTCTGCGAGATTTTGAAGAGTCCAAACACTGAAACGGCGACGAGCAGGAACATCGTTAGGTTTCAATTCCTGCAAATGGCAAACAATACTGCAAAGAAAAAAACATAAAGTTTAAAACAATTCACGTGTAATCTGTAAAACTAACCTATTGAAAAATATCTCTAGATTGATTACCTGTTGCAGAATATTTGTCCCAAATTTTTCTAAAATAAAATGTAAAACGTGACATCCACAGCTAAAACCATAATATCGGTGAACATTGCTTCTAGACATCAATTGCTTCCGTCCTGGGTATCTCTGTAAATTTCACGAAGATCGGACATCAATTGCTTCTAGTACTTTGATTACAAGCTTTAGAGTGACAGCAGACGGACGGAATTAACTTAGAATTCTAAGTAGATCTAAAGCTTGTAATCACCATACAGGTCCAACTGTTGTCTGGTTTTCCTGAAAATTGTCAGAAATATGTTTAGAGAACCAGGAAAAACGCTATTGGAATTAATAAAAATCAGTTTCGATTTATATATACCTCCTACATATATGTTCATCCAGTTTTTCTGTTTTAGTTAAAAAACCTAAATATTACATCCAATCATGATGAAGTTCCTTGTGCCAAGGATAGCCACTGTTGAAATTGAAGAAAATCAGTTCAGATTTTACGTAACACAATTAAATTTTCTTAGAAATCCAAATGTTACATGTCCAAATAACAACTTTCAGTTGGTTTTTCAGAACATTCAAAATTGCAGATTGTAATATAGTCGGCCACGCCAGACTTAAGTTTGTTTACTAGATTTTGTACATTATTTTTTTGTTTAAAAAAGCAAAAAATCACTATTTCATTCATGTGTCTGCCTAGGCTAGCTTCGCAATAACGCAATTTTTAGGCCTCAACTTATTTTCCAAGCCGTCGCACTGTAGAATGGCTTCTTACTTTCTTACTTTTTACAAAGACCGTAAGAAGTGGCCATTGGCGCGGAGAAATATATAGAATAAATTAAGAATAGAATTTAAATTTCATCATAATCGGGCATGACCACCGTTCATATAATCTAAATCGCTTTTTTGGCATAACATTTTTAATATTAAAGCAAAAGTCTTCAAGTTTCATAAACATCTGCCACTCCCGCTCTTAAAATGTAGATACGATTATGGTATACCTCTATCTGATGGTCCATATTTTTATTGACCCTAAGACATAATGGAGGTTCAATGTCCTTAATTTGTCGAATTATCTTAACCGTTAGCACTTGAATTGTTTTTTGCTTATTGGCGAACCCTTTTTCTTTAAATAACCCCAAAGGAAGAATTTCAACAGTGTCAAATCACATGATCGTGGCAGCCAATTACCATTACCATGACGTGAGATAACACTGCCATTGAATCTATTGCACGAAAGAGCCGTTGTTTCCTTCACGGTTGTTGTCGCTGAAACCAATGGCTCTATGTAGGTACTAAAAACCGTCGTCATGAAGTCTAAAATTCCTGACTTGATTTTGATAATACGAGTATTATTAGTAGCAAGTTTCGCCTTTTCTTAGGTAGTTTTTCTACATATTTAGATGGCTGCCGAGTATTATATGGTCAGCCCCGCCCTACTTTACTATTTTATATTAGCTTACCTATTTTACAGTAAAATTTTACTTTGACCATGGCATTTTTTCTAGTGTACGTACAGTCGCTCATTTATAAACAGCGCTCACTTGTGCATAAGACAGAAAGTGTTAAGAAATGAGGTTACTGCTCGAGGATGTGTCATTAAGCTCTGGCTTGTAGTCAGCTTCTGCCTTTTTAAATACGGTTTTTGCTTCCTCTTTGTTGTTGTTATTTTGGATTTTTTTATGCGGCTTATGAGTATGTGTAGCAGTATGGGTGCATTCATGAGAACTGTGTGGTAAGCCGAACGAAGTAAAAACGCGTTTGAAATGCGATACGTTTCTAGTGTAGGCAATAGTTACTAGACAATTATATGACTGCTCATTTAAATAAATTTCACCGATATACATTTTGAAGGGGTTGTAGTATCTTTAAACAGATAACTTCAATGGAGTAGACAATTTTTAGAAAATTTCAAAATTCACACCACATTTTTAGTAAAGGTTTCTACACACTATTAATGTGGATTCTGAATATGTACGAGGGCGACCGCAAAACTAACTGGCCTGGCACATTTTCTGTTTTACTAGCAACTTTTTTTTTGTTTTTTAAAAGCAATCTTTTATAAGCCAACCTTCAAAATTTCCGAAATATTTAATGATTATTTTCTTTGTTACAGGTGATTGAAGTAAACAAGTTTTATAATTTTTGAAAAATGGAAAATAAAGAGTTTCGTGCGGTAATTAAATACTTTTATATGAAAGGTTATACATCACAATTAACCAAAAATGAATTGGATTTTGTTCATGGTGATAATGCACCATCATACTCCACCGTAAAATCCTGGGTTCAACAATTTAAAATGGGTCGTTCAAGTACGGAAGATGAACAACGCTCTGGAAGACCGAAAACTGCTACTAAAGGTGTTTTTTATTGAGGTATAGAACTTCGAATTGAAATAAAACACAAGAAAATCGTTTTAATGTCCATCAATTTGGCTTTATTGGAAGGATAATTTTATGCCATTAACGTTTAAATATGATTTCGGGCATGTGGCCGCCGCGGCTGGCTCGAATAAAGCCAATTCTACAGGTCCAATTTTCAACCACTTTTTCGAGCATATGGGGCCATATGTTGGCAATAACGCCACGAATGTTGGCTTCCAAGTCCCCTAACGTTTCTGGTTTGTTGGCGTAGACGAGCGACTTCACACATCCCCAAAGAAAATAATCCAATGGTGTCAAATCACACGATCTTGGTGGCCAATTGACAGGTTCTTTTGTCAACCTGTTCATGATGAAATGGCAAACCAAACTAAATATTAATCACTTGACTGCTGACAAAATGGCCGCCAGTTAACAAAGTGATGCCAACTTAAAGTTCTATACCCCAATAAAAAACACCCTTTACTATTGAAAACATTAGAAAAATATTTAATGAAGTGACTAAAGATAGACGAATAAAGCTCAGAGAACTTGCTGATATTGTTAAAATACACGAAAAACAAGTTTGGAGTATTTGACATGATGAACTCCACAAGAAAAAGCTATCCGCTAGATTTGTGCCGCGTTTGTTGACTTTGCCCCAAAAAATCGTCCGTTGGACCAATTCCGAGGAGCTTTTAGCGATTTATCAGCGTAATCCAATAGAGTTCTTGCGCCGATTTATAACTGTTGATGAAACATGGATCCATCACAACATCCCAGAATGCAAAGAACAGTCAAAACAATGGATAGAAGCTGGTAAAAGTGGTCCCAAGAAGGCGAAAACTGTTAAGTCAGCAGGAAAAGTAATGGCCACAGTATATTGGGATGCAAGGGGTATACTATTTATTGATTATTGAGAAAGGAAAAACTATAAATAGTAAATATTATTGTGCATTATTGGATCGGTTGAGTGAAGAAATCAAGATAAAACGACCGCATTCAAGAAAAAAAGTTATTTTTCATCAAGATAATGCACACTGCGTTTTTAGCTCAACAAAAACTGGCCGAATTACAATTTGAAATTGCTCCGCATCCACCATATAGTCCAGATTTAGCTCCATCTGATTATTTCTTGTTTGCAAATTTAAAAAAATTTCTCGGTGGCAAAAAATGTTCGATCAATAGCGAGGTTATTGCTGAAACTGAGGCATATTTTGAAGGTCTTGAAAAATCTTATTTTTCGGATGGAATTAAAAAACTTGAAAAACGTTTGATGAAGTGTGTTAAGTTGGAAGGAGATTATGTTGAAAAATAAATGAGTGAAGAAATCAAGATAAAACGACCGCATTTAGGAAAAAAAGTTCTTTTTCATCAATGCTCCTTCACACTGCATTTTTAACTCAACAAAAACTGGCCGAATTACGATTTGAAATTGCTCCGCATCCACCATATAGTCCAGATTTAGATCCATCTGATTATTTCTTGTTTGCAAATTTAAAAAAATTCTCGGTGGCAAAAAATGTTCGTCCAATAGCGAGGTTATTGCTGAAACTGAGGCATATTTTGAAGGTCTTGAAAAATCTTATTTTTCGGATGGAATTAAAAAACTTGAAAAACGTTTAATGAAGTGTATTGAGTTGGAAGGAGATTATGTTGAAAAATAAATAATAATAATTCCAAAACAACAGTTCTTTTTATGTTAGGCCAGTTACTTTTGCGGTCGCCCTCGTATCTGATCCGATTATTTTTTAGCGATAGATTGAAACTAATCAAATAAGAGAAAATGAAAAAAAAACAACTTGTGTTCTGCACAATACAATCTGCAATACTTATTTCGTACCTCATAATCTAATTTTGAACAAGGTAAGCTGTGTTCGTTATTTACCCACTGACTGGAACTTACTGTTTAACGCCACGGCGCGCCGTAGCCTAATAACTAATTTATATTTTAAAGAAGAAGAAGCCAGTGTTTACATGGTGAATACCCACCGCTGAACAAAATTTAAGACGGTCTTACCCAGAGTTGAAACTAAGCTAATCTTGAAACTAAGCTGATCTTCAAGGTTTCCTGTTAAAAAGGTTACTCTGTCACTCTTAAACTTAAAATATTTTTAAGCTGATCTTTATTACCTTCCAATGGAAGCTACAAATCTTTTTTGGTGTGGTTATGATCCATAGAGCCCGCTTTATCCGACTGTAGACTTACTTGCCTTCACAAGGTCTTGTAAATGCATAAGTTCTTAATCCATTTTATTTAGTTCACCCTCTTATGCTTTTTTGCACAATCCCCCACGTTTTCATGTTCACTTGTATCAATTCAATTTTTTTTCGAGTTATCTATGGTTAACCTATAAAATCTATTACCCTTGATACAATTTCTGTCAGTGAGTGGCGTGAGAACCTAGCCTCAAATGTTTTTTTTTCAATCTTTCGACTTTGTACATCAAAGTGCTGTTTTCTTTCATTTTGTTTTTTTTTTATAAAAAACTGAAAGTTCAGATTATACATACATATATGCATGTGGTTCCCTCAACTGCAAATTTGCTTTGGCTTCTGCGAATCGTATTGACCAAACACGTACGGTCTCTACACACACCCGTTTTACTCAAAAAATTCTCAATTTTTGATTCCAAAAAGCAAAAAACATCAACATTTTTTTTCACAATAAATTATGTTGGACTTTCGTCTATTGAAAAAAACGAAATCTTCGCCGTTTTTTTATTTTAATTTTTGAGAAGAGCGTAAGATTACTTTTTTCAGTAAAAACCAATAAAAAAAATTGAGTTTTACAAGAAATCCAGGAAAGTTTTATAAAAACCTTTAACATTTTTGAAATCAGCTTATTACAGTCCTTCTAAAAATGAAGTTTCATTGTATTCTGAAAACTAACTTTATTTTTGTCCAATGCTAGTATGGAAACGGGGCACTGCGGGCCAGTATGGCGTCTTTTTAACTTCGTCGTACTTTTTTAAGCTCGTCTTCTAGAAGGTTTTTTAAAGAACGTTTTCAAAAGGTTTTTCACCTTAGGTAGGGCAACATTAAGGCCGTCTAACTTGCTCATATAAAAATTCACAAAAGCACGTCTTAGATGGCATTACTGCACCACCGACTTCGTAAAAACCTTTTTCGGTATAAACGTAAAGTAAGCAACTGAACTCCAAACCGACATCTAAACTGTGTCATACGCAAATAGAATACACGTGTCGAATTTCTTTAACAGGTTGGAGGGAATTTGCATGTCGTTACTTTAATCAGCTATAAAGATTTCCTTCCTATTTCGCTCAACTCTCTCTCTCTCTCTAAAATTTGGAGACGCTCAATGAAAAACGCTTTATTTATAAAAATACCCTTTGAACGAAATTTGTCACCTCTTCCGATTTAGCCATCGAGGCATGATGCCTACTTGAAATGTCAAGATTTGGCTCGTTGTACCATTTCATGTCAAAATTGACATTGACACTCGTTGCGGTTTTAATCTCCCGTAATGTCATCTCTGATAAATTTCAAATTAACCGTATGATAAGGATTGCTAACCGCAAATATTGACATCTGTGTTTGCAGATGGAATCTATCCCAGAGTTCCTTCGTTGCTCTGCACTTCTTGTAAAATCTCAATTTAACTTTGAATTGGAGAATATCTTAGATTATACTTTCCAATACAGCGCAATGATGGGCGGAAAAAAGCAGCGTTACCTTCACTTTGTACGGTAGCAAAATGGAAAGAGAAAACTTTTGCAATTTCAAATCCCGACTGATAACACATCAAACATCACAAATGTTTCAAAAGCAAAAAAACCGTATCAGGTGAGGGTACAACAACGGAAACATCAGCTACACCAAATCGGGGCAAAAAGAAATGCCAGAATTAGACAACGGCAACAACAGCTACAAGACCATCAACAATAGCATTATTTGTATACGATACGATTTTCGACACGGACATAGGGGGGGGGGGGGGGGGGGGGGGGTGAAAAAAACGTTAAGAAGAATAAGAATGCAGAGGGATTAACTTATGAAGGAAAAAAAGAGAAAAGATTTCCCCAAAGATATGCAAATGAAATCAAAACATTTGTAAAGTATTTTCTTTTTTCTTTATCCCTGCAACAGATTTTTCTTTTCCAATTGTTGTTGTCATCACCCACGTTCCCCTGATGTGCTGTTGTTGTTACTGTTATTATTGTTGTATTTTATCAATTTAAACAGCAATTGAGCGCTCACCTTTATGGTGGTAACCATTAAAAAGATATACAAAGTTTCGCTCAAATACATAAAGTTTCGATCACAACAACAAAAACAACAACTGGTATATGAAAAAGGTTAAAAGTGTTTCATGTAAAGGGCACCAAAATGAATGAAACTATATGTATGATATTGTATTGATGGAGGGCTTCACGATGGACCCTACCGGAGTTTCGTTGGCAATGAAACAAACTCTCCAAGGACGCATTCGCAAGGGTAGACTATATTTGCGTATTTCAAAATAGAACATTCAGAGAAAACGACAGTTGACAAACGGCCCGCACCACAAACTTTCGATTGGACGACTTTCTGTTGACTTTGCCCCCTCAGAGGACGAGTGTGTTCATTCGATTTCCCTTAGGTCATTCTAACAGCTTCCATGTAAGGCTTTATTACATCTCGAATATTTATATTCTTTCTCTATATTTTTGGTAATGGGGAGCGAATTACCACCAGGCAGAGCGTGCGCGACTAGAACTAGAAGTAGTCTTGTGCTACTAGGACATACTAGAGACTCAAGTCTGGTGTACAGTGTCCGGGGTTTTCAGGAAAACGGAATTTCTGGTTTCATCCAAACCCGTGTTTTGAAAAAACCGACTGTCGGATTTTTTTGAAAGTAAAAAAACCAGCATTAGGCTTCTTTTCGGTTTTAGTTATTTGCTTTGAATGGAAAATATTTTCCCAATCAGAAGTACAATATCTGTTCCCATTGGAATAGTATACTTATATGTATGAAATAAAATTAATTGCTATGAATACTGGTTTTTTTATAATTTAAAAATAAACTAGTAAAAGAGCTCGAGTAGAAAGTGTCCTACTTTAAATGCCCTCTTCTTCTGGACGTGCAGAAAAACCAATTGAAAACAGGTTTTTAAATCCCTTGAGCAGGCTCCAAATTTACCCAGATCTTTCAAATCAAGTCATACAGGGAGGCTGATAAATATTGCTACATTAAGAAACTTAAATAACTGTTTTAGCAGTTTATGGAATTTATTTATTTTGTTTATGTTAAAGCTCATTAAATTTTATTAAATATAGCTTAATTAGCTTTAAAAATAATGGAATTTAATTTCTCGTTGATGCATGTGCGGCATCTTACCAAAAAGTTCTTCACTGCTGCTGGGTGAGTTGAGACAGGAATAGCCGCAATTGTGTCGAATTGCTTTAGTTCCTTCAAATTTGTTGGTTTTGCTTTGTAGACTTCCTATTTGCAATAATTCCACAAGAAAAAGTCAGGTTCAGTAAGGTTAGGCAACCTGGGGGGCAACGGATATCTCCTGGATATCAGCTTTATGGGAAATTCTAGTCGCAATTCTGTCATAACAGTCCGGGCTATGTGATCTTGCTGAAACCACACAGAGTTGAAAGAAATTCTAATTCGGCGTAATTCTGCTTTGAAAAACTATCTCAACATACTTAAGTAACGGTGTGACCGTTTACTGCAAAGAAATAGGGCCCGACAATGCAGCGTGGTGAAACTGCACACCACATAGTGACACGAAGTGAATGCAATTCCGTCTCATAGAGTTTCTGTGGGTTGGAAGCTCTCCATATTCGACAATTTTGTGTATTTATGTTGCCGTTTAAATCGAAATGGACCTCTTCAGATATAAAAAGTCAGTTTAACATGTTTTCGTCCTCTTCCAACATTTGAAGCATCTTCAGGCAAAATACTAATAAATCGGGAAGTCTGCTGCGTTCAGTTTATTGGACATTTGAATTTCATATGGAAATAAGTCCAAATCGTTGTGCATAATTGACTGCAATGACTGGCTGCTTACACCCATTTATGCAGATAAGCTTTTTGTCGAAACTCTTGGATTGTATTGTATTGTAGGAGCTACTGCAGCGATTGTTTCCTCCGTCCGAACTGAAGGGTTTTGATGGTAAGTTAATCTATTGACTGTACCATGCTCGGTAAAATTTTTAACAAGCCTCAGTATGGTCCATCTGCTCGGAGGATTGCCGCCAAACGTGCGCATACGTGCGCATTGAACTGAAACTACGGACTCTAGTGCGTGATAGCAGCGGACAATCAAAATTCTTGTTTCGGAGCCTTTTTCATACGCCAGTTATCCATTTTTGTTAGATCTAAAAGTCAATCTGCAAAATAAAAAAACAGATTCTTTTAATAGAAAAAAAGTTATTACATTTTTTGGTGACGATTTTCAGTAGCCACCCTGTATTTGAATTTGTGTGAGAATTTATTGTTGTGGTACCTACTCTGGTTTTATTGGATAGAATGATATCGTGCATTCATTTGACGACCATAACTGGCTCGGCAGTACCTTATGCGATCAACGCAATTTTTCATTACATTTTCGATTATTTCGGGTCCAATATCTTCAATGACAACTTGGATTTCATGCATCAACGCCTCAATTGTCTCTGAATGCTTTGCTTAACAATTATCCTTAATGGCTCCCTCAGAAAATAATAAAAAGAGCTCAAACTACAGCTCGAGGCGGCCAATTGATATCACAATTTCGGCTGATTATTTGTTTTTCAAAAACAGTGCGTCTTGTTGAAACAAAATATTGTCCTTGTCAGTGTTGCCACTGACAAAGTTATTTTCCGAACAAATTGGGTGTAACGGGAACTGATAAACTAGCTTCATGGCAAATGTTTGTAACTGAATGATCAGATAATCTGATTAAACAATGTATCAAGACACCCATCTACGGCCCTTTAAAAGATTCTAATCAAACTACAGGTCGAAATTGTCGTCCGACTTATATATAAAATGCCAAAAGTAAGTTTTTTGGACAGCCGCTATGGAAATTTAACAAAATCGATTTTGATATAGCTCCCAAACATATGGTCAAACGATTTAAGGTCTGTTGCCAACGATCGATCAGTAACTCCTCAGATGATAATGGATCATATCGGTTGACTGCTATAGAATACCTATACATAAATTATTTTTTCGATCAAATTTCGTTTAGTATTTTACGATGGACCAACAACCAGTCCTAGACTAAGTTACTAAGTTGACTCAAATTCTTGTCCCTTCATACATTGAAATATGGATATACATACAAATACATTCACAATTTTCAAGAACAAAAATTTACTTTTATTCATTTGGCTTAATTTGATGTTTATCATTGGTGCTAAAATATCGGTCATCTAAAAAGTGGCAATACTAGCAGAAAGTAGGACGTCGGACTTGTTATCAGTTTCTGTTATGTCAGCCCTTATTATGCTTGCATAAATTTACCAATAACACATTTTGCATCCAAACAATTCTCGGCATACATTCTCGATATACGTGACAAAGATCAACCTTAAAAATATAACCAGAAATTTGAAAACAAGTTCAGTGCATTTTTTGCAGTCGATTCAAATGTTAAACGGTCCACACTAAAATATATTAGGGATAGATCTTGTTAGTTATAAGCCTTAAGCTCTTTTCGTTTAGACTTACACTTGGTCCTAGCCAGGGAGTATACAAATTATGTCGTGCTTGGCTCTGATTTGAAACAAGTTTTCCTTGACCTTTCTGTTTTCCCACGTCTCATTCGTGACTTGTTGAATTTAATATCTGACATCTCTCCCTCCTGCTCTCGTAGGGGCCATATAAAAACATAGATCGTCATGGCCAAATTACCATGAAATATTATGTAACGGTTTTAACGCTTTATGTTTTATTTGTTTTAGATGAATTTTAAATATTACCTACAATTTATGAGGGACATGTCAAAGGTAGGACCAATAAGATAGAAATTCGTTAGAAATGGTTAAATGTGCTCCTAACGCACTTTATAAATTAGGGCGATCGGATATGGTTTGTGGCTTTCAGAGCTACATTAGTTTTCTCTTTATCGTGACCTAACCCATTAGTTTTCTCTGTATGGTGACTATATGAAAGCATGGGCCGATATGACCATGGTTTACCAGGCTAAATTTGCAGAATTGGACGTAAAAACTGGATTAAAGAGTTACAGAACCTCAGATTGCTATACACATTTGTGTGTGGCTATTCGAAAGCATAAACTGATAGGTTAAATTTTATCAGGATTAATAAAAGGCCTCGTACAATTCTGTATGTTAACTTTGACTAGTTTGGGAAGGCCTAAAATTGAGAGCAAACTTTGTACTCAGTCGAGAAAGCCAGAGATAGTAGTTAGTCGCTCACAACGTAACATGTAAAATTTAGGCACGACCCTGTTAAATTTATAGAGCTGCAAGACCCCTAATGAGTAGGACCTTTGTGAGTGAGTCATTTGAAAACAACGACCCCTAAAGTACAATTTCACTTAAAATGGCTTTTGGTAGCACGAAACACTCTATGCGAAATTTCGTAGAAATTCGATGTAAATTGTAGATATGATGTCAAAACATAGATCGATATAGACCAAATTCAATCCCCGAGTTTTATCAAAATTGATTCGTTATTGCAACTTGTACATTTATTTTGAATGCACGTACATCGCTCAATCGGTAAACTTAACATGCCTTAAAATGATGATGCCTCATTATACTTAGTAGGGACATAAATACTGTTACAACATTGAACACACCCATTTCAATAGTAGAACTGACCATACCCCGTTAATGTCATATGGATTTTGAAAGCTAAACCCAATAGCATTAGTCTGTAACGGGATTTGAAAATTGTTTCCACTTTCATCATGGAGTGGTCAGATAATCAGAACCGTATAGCTGTAATAGCGCTTTTCTAGTGTGAAATGAAAAAAGCGATATTTTCAAAACGCTCCGACCACTAGGGATTAGCCGCATGTTCGCCTACCAATGCATAGAACTGTTTGAGGAGACTGGAGCTGGACCGCCGCCGGTCGGGCCGCCTACGCTCTGTTCGAACACCGCATGTCATCAAAGCCCTTAAATCAAGAATTCACAGAAATCCGCTCCGAAAACAGAAAATCATGGTCCGTGAGATGAATATCACGTAAAAGTCCATTAGTCTAATCATTAAAAAAGACTTGGGACTTGGGGCTTTCAAACGAAGTACCGGACATTTATTGACTCCAGCTTTAAAAAAAAAAAAAGTAAAAATGGAAACGTGGTTTGGTAAAGCACGCTGATAACTTGACAGAAAAATTTTGTTCACCGATGAAAAATTTTTTAGCATTTAGGAAAAATTCAACAAGCATGGTAGAGTGTATGCGCGGTCATCTAAGGAAGCATCTGAACTAGTCCCAAAGGTGGAAAAGGGTCATCACCCAGCTTCAGTCATGGTTTGGTGGATGGGGTCACTGACCTGCATTTCTGCGAACAAGGAGTCAAAACATCGGCCATATTATACCAAGAAACCGTTTTGGAAGCTGTTGTGAAGCCTCCTAACAATTCCTTGTTCCAAAACCAGCCATGGACTTTCCAGTAGGATTCTGCGCCGGCCCATAAGGCTAAAACGTCCCAGGCAGTCCAGATTTGAACCCATTGGATTACAAATTTTGGACAGTTTGAGAGGACAAGGTTTGTCACAAAAGATACCCCAACATTGGATCTCTAAAGACTGCTTTAATTTGAGCTGTGGCCAATTTTCCAATGGACGAGGTTCATGCAGCTATTGACGATTGGCCAGTGCGACTTAAGTCGTGTGTAAAGGCAAATAGCGGACATTTCGAATAAGTAGAGTCTTTTTGGATACAATATACATCAATAAATATATGTGACAACGCATATGGAAAGAGACCTAAGGGTAAAAAAATTAAATTTTCACTTTTTTTCTTGATGTGGACCACATCTGAGCATCGAATGAAACCGATCCCATGCCCCAAAAGTGTATCCTCCCTGATATATGCGCGTTTTATGAAAGTGATGGTACACCAAAGATACACGTATTTTACCCTTAGGTCCCTTTCTATTTTGCGCGGCACATATTAAAAAAATATTTGGTCCAAAAACATTTAGTACTTTTTATTTTACAGCATAAAACTTGTGTAACAGTATTTACGAGTATGTCCCTACCAAGTAGATTAGATCCTTATAACTTTCGCCGTAATGCGTTAAGTTCACTCAAATAATAAACTCAGAAACTTTTTAATAGAAGCTTTCACGCGCGTTTGAAAAATTGTTTGACACTCCCATTTTCGTATATTCCATGTAAATAAGCCCTTGCGTCAACGGTTAATTTGTGCATAATATTCTTAAAACTAGTAATGTGATGCTGCTGGCAAAAAAGGACTAGCAAAGCTTATTATCAAATGCACCAGATTACGAAAAATAAAAGTCCTATTGACGTCCATTTTGGTACATTGTGGTATTGCACAAATGACACTGTAAGAGCTCAGATTGCCACCATCGTTATTTTCAGAGATTCACTTTAATGGTGTATTCTGCAATATTTCATCTCGACCCATAAAAAAGTGGTTGCAAGCAAGTCTTTACAAGATTTCACTAGACAGTCGTATCAAAACTATTGGTTACATACACTTTCATCAACGGCATGTCTCCATTTTTTTAACCAGATGACTTAATTTGATATAGTTTTTATTTTATTTGCCCGATTTCATTGTGCCCCAATATGCATATGTACGTCTTTGAACGACCTGCGTTAAGAACCAGTTTAAAACTAAAGGCAATAATTGCGATTATTGGAGAATAATTATTTTTAATGTAGAATAGCTTACTAAAAACCTGACCACGACCCCTCGTACATTTGATACTTTTTCTTTTAAAATGACTGCAATGCATCAAACACATGCCATATGGTGCGAGCTGTGGGATGGCCAGTGCATGGTGTCCGAAATATTGGGCAGCAGTAATGCCAAAAAAACCGAACGCCGCATCCATCCATTCAAATAAAAAGAAACAAACAAAACTATAAAAAAACACCAACCCCAAACGATGGCAAAGGGAATTACACAAATTAAATTCACCTTCACTTGTTCACAATGATGACTGCGGACCCGATAAAATTGAG
The DNA here is from genome assembly GCA_963513945.1 of Hydrotaea diabolus. Lineage (NCBI taxonomy): Eukaryota > Metazoa > Arthropoda > Insecta > Diptera > Muscidae > Hydrotaea > Hydrotaea diabolus. The sequence continues at coordinate 133,173,128 of OY740717.1, read as the reverse complement.
AAGCAAAAAAGGACATGTTATTCGTTTGGATATACGGCAAACAGAAAACGAATATTACGTTATACAAATTTAATACTCGTATAACGAAGCAAAGTACATTGAATGTGGCAAAAAAATGAAAACTATCAATTGGATAGACCAAGGTTAAAACACATAGAGCAATACATATATACGTACGTGTTCACTAGTTAATACGAAGAAATAGCATTGAAAATGTACTTGGTCGTATGATTTATTTTTAATTCAATGATGAAATCGCTCATACGCTACAGTGTACACTTGGAGTTAATTTGGTTACCTCTAACGGGTATCCAAATGCCGTTGATGAATACGAAACAAACATTTCTTTGTCGCTCTACCAACTTAAATTAAATTTACAGCAGTAGCATTTATGGATCGACCATGCAGAGGTACTCAGTTGACGATTTGTCAAAAATTGCTGTGTACATTTTTCGCACGAGCTGAAGATGGGTAATATATCCACGGACAGAAATCCGTTCGGAGCATTAGAAAATAATTCTGAGTAAATCGGTATGATTAAAGGAGGGTTCAGTTAACTATTTCTAGGCATTAAGTATTATAATTCGTTGAGCTGAGATACCCTCGCCATCCCTCTAGGTCCGTCCCCATGCGATTGGCATCTCCCTCTTTAAGATGGCTCTACACGCAGAAAAAAAGTATGGTTGTGGTGACAATATTCGAAGAGGATAATACTATTGTTGGGTATATGGTTGTGCTACAACAATATTATGATCTTCACAACAATAGTATGATTCAAATACAACCATACTATGATCCTCACAACAATTGTATGATTCGCACATAACCATACTATGATCCCCAAAACCATAGTATGATTCACACTCAACCATACTATGATCTCCACAACCATAGTATGATCCTCACAACCATAGTATGTTTCATATACAACCATAGTAAGATCCTCACAACCATAGTATGATTCACACGCAACCATGTTATGATCCCTACAACCATAGTATGATCACACAAAATTATACTATGATCCCCAATATTATTTATTAGAATTTGTTTAAGTTGTCGACAATAGATTTGATCCCCAATATTATTTTTTAGAATTGGTTTAAGTTGTCAACAATAGACTTGAATTATGAAAATTATTCAAAAACACATTAAATTCAAAATACCACGAGTGAATTATTTCACAGTAGAAAAAATAAGTTGAAATAAACGTAGGCGTTTTATGAAAAATATTTTAGTTAAATAAAGCCAAAACAGCTTGTTTAAACAATTTTAATTTCGATAAAAAGTACTATTATTGCATTAGATCCGTTCATATAACATTTGTTCTTAAAAGCATATTTAAATGAAGAAAAATTACAATCATACAGTATGATTGCCGTACTCATATTATTGTTAACATAAATTGCAAAACACAATACTTTTGTCGCACCAACCATATTTATATTGTTGCTATAACCATATTTTCATTTTTAAATTTGGCAATAATACTATTGTTACATTTCAACAATATTAATATTAAAGCAATTATACTATTGTCAAAAATAAATACATTTAACAATGCTATGGTTGCGAAGAACATACTATTATTGTGGAGAACATATTATTATTGCCGTGACCATGTAGTAACCATGTTTTTTCTCTGCGTGTAGGCGAATCTGACAAAAATATATATTCATCATAGTTTAGAGGCATAACTTTGATATTAGTCAGATGTACATAACTCTTCTTTTAATATTGCATTGAAGTAAACTTTTGCACACAACATAAGCGAAATAGATAAGGCAGGTCCAGATCAGGATATAAGCCTATTTATATCAAGCTCCTACTTAGGGTCTAAAAGAACTAAACAATTTCTGAAAACTTCACAAACTTTTAACCCTAGGATGGGCATAGTGGTCTGGTCAGACCAAATTTGACTTTGACGGAGTGTAATTTTTATCTAGACCAAAAAATCCAAAAACAGGCTCCGTGAATTCTATAAATAAAGGGTTCTTGACCAAACGATATTATTTTTGAGCTGATTGGCCCAACCTATTAGTGATAAATTATCGATCAAAGTTAAACCCTGCTAAATGGTCATTGTGGTCTGGCTAGACCACAAACATTTTCATGAAGTGTTTTATAAATTTGCCTAAAGTGTCATGCATACGTACTACATTGTTTTTGTGAAACTAACCGCAAAGCGGGACAAGTATTTCTAGCCTGGAACGCGAATCACCCAACTCAAGAAAAGCAATGGGAACCGACAAATGAAATTGAAATGTATGCTTTTTTCGGTTTGCTGTTATTCGCCGGTCTTTTCAAATGTGCAACACAGCCGATTAAGGAATTGTGGAAACCATATCACCATTATATATATAAAGCAACCATGTCTTTCAACCGCTTCAAATTTCTTCTTCGTTTCGTCCGGTTTGATAATGGTAACACCCGCACGGCGCGACAGGCATTGAGCAAATCAGACGATATCTGGAATATGCTTATATCAAACCTGGAGTCATCGTATACCCCAGGTGCTAATTTGACTGTGGACGAACAATTGTTCCCCTTCCGTGGACGTACACGCTTTACCCAGTACATTCCTTCAAAACCTGCCAAATATGGCATAAGGTTTGGTGGATATGTGATTCTATTACAAATTATCCTTTAAAAGGTAAAATATATACAGGAAAACCCCCTGAAGGAACACGGGAAGTTAATCAAGGAGAAAAAGTGGTGATGGAGTTGACTCGAAAATATTTCAATACAGGTCGTACCGTATATTGCGATAATTTTTTTACGTCCCAAACACTTGCGGAAAATTTGGTCAATCAACGTCTTGCTCTTGTTGGTACCGTGCGCTCAAATAAATTATTTTTGCCCTCAGAGTTCAAGAAATCAAGGCCACGTGAACAATTTGAAACGCTGTTTGGATACTACGAGAAATATGCTTTATGCTCATACGTACCAAAAGTTAATAAAGCTGTAATTCTATTATCAACGCAACATTATTCAAACACAATTCCAACAGTCATAACCGAAGAAGATGAACCAGGTAGAACAACAAGACCTAATATAGGTAAAAAAACCATGTCAGATATTGGACTATAATCGCCACAAAGCAGGAGTCGATACTATGGACCAGATGTTGTCAATATATAGCTGCAAACGTGGAACAAATCGCTGGCCATTAGCCATGTTTTACAATATTTTGGATATAGCTGGTTCAGCATCATATGTAATTTACAAGGAAATGGTTAAAATAAAACAAACGGACCGTCGTCGGATGTTTCTAATTGAACTGGCAACCCAATTGGTAACACCACATATGCAAATTCGGGCCACTAAACCCGAAGTTACCAGATTTCAACACATTAGAAATGCTATGTCAAAGTTCCACGTGCTGGTAAGTTTATAAATGACACTAGTAAACATATTCCGTTCTAACTTATTTATACTTCCAGGTACCATTAGGACAATCACAAACAGCGACCACCTCAACAGCAACATGTAATTATCGTCCCTTGTGCGTCATATGCAATACTACAAATAAAACAAAGCGGAAAACACGTTTTTACTGCGGTATATGTGGCAATGCTATGTGCCTACAGCACGGAAAAGAAAGCAAAACATACTGTTGTGATAACCGTAAAATAGCGGAGCAGTAGTAGATTTCTGTTTTTACCAAAAGTTAATTAATTTAAAGTTATGTTGCACAGTAAAAGAAAAATATATACATATATTTAAAATAAAATTAAACAAAAAATTATTAATATCGAGTTTTCTTTATTTTCTTTTTACGATTCAAATAACAATATTGAGACGAAACGGTAATTATATTACCAATATGTCATATAAAAACTGTTTTTAGACATTCTGACAGATCCATTAAAATAAATCAGCTCGTTTTAAGTAATTGTTTACTAATTTCTCTCTTGTGGTCTGGCTGGACCACAACGACCATTTAGTGGTACAAGAGTCATTGACCATCCTAGGGTTAATAATATTTAAAGTGTTGCATAAGACCACGTAACGGATAAAGGGTGCTTAAATTTGACTAGATCGGTATATCATTTCATATAGTCCTCATACCTCCTGATGTTGGATATAACCGATCAAAGGGCGAAATATTTCAATATTTTAATGAAACTGTAGGTACCACCCTTTAGGTGGTACAACCAAACAGCACGATGTTAATTGTAAATAAAATATGTGACAGCGCATAGAGAAAGGGACCTAAGGGTAAAAAAAATCAATTTTCACTTTTTTTCTTTTTTGATGTGGACAAAATCTGAGCATCGAATGAGACCGATCCCATGCCCCAAAAGTGTTCGCTCCCAGAAATATGCGCGTTTTATGAAAGTGATGGCACACCAAAGATACACGTATTTAAATCTTTAAAATGGCTCTCCTGAACAAAACTTCATTTTACCCTTAGGTCCCTTTCTATTTTGCTCGTCACATATGGGTTTTTAATTAAGAACATAGCAGTTTTATATAAAAGTAATGGGTCATCCAAGTGGATATAGCTTTATTAAAAACATTTCTTTGACAGATCACGTGCTAGACGTGTTTTGATGTCATGTTTTTTTCTTGTTAAGTATTTTTTGGCATTTCATCATGGAAAGACTAACGCCTGAACAAAGTTTACAAATCGTTCAACTTTATTACGAAAATTAACGTTCTGTTTGCTGATTGTAATAAAATTTAATTAACTTTAAATAAAAATGACAATATGTCCATTTATCCATGTTTAGAAGTAAATCATGGAAAGATTAACGCCTGAATAACATTTAAAAATCGTTCAACTTTATTACAAAATTCACGTTCAATAAGAAATGTGTTTCGTGCACTTCGTTGAACTTATGACCAATATAATCGGCCTACTGAGCGTATTATTCGCAACACCTTCACTCATCTTGAGACCCAGCATTCATTATTGAATAATATTTGACCGAATAGACCCCGTCCAGCACGCAGTAAAGAAAATGTTGCGGCCGTAGCTGAGAGACTGTGGAGAGTCGATTCGGCGTCGTTCGCAGCAATTCAAACTGACGTATGGAACGGCGCATTTTACTTCGAGATAGTAAATTGAAAGCATACCAAATACAGCTTGTGAAAGAACTGAAGCCGCCCGACATTCCCAAGCGACATCGCTTCGCTCTATAGGCTCTTGAAAAGTTCCATGAAAATCTGACATTTTCGAGCCAAATTTTGTTCAGCGATGAGGCTTATTTCTGGCTCAATGGGTATGTACTTTAAACAAGCAAAATTTCCGCATTTGGGACGAAGAGCAGCCAGAAGAGGTTCAAGAGCTGCCACTTCATCCATTAAATCACAGTTTAGTATGGTTTGTGGGCCGGTGGTATCATCGGTCCATATTTCTTCAAAAATGATGCCGGTGGGAACGTAACCGTCAATGGCGACCGTTATGGTGCCATGATAAGGGACTATTTGAGGCCTGCAATTAAAGCTAGCGATCTCGGCGACATTTGGTTTTAACAGGACAGCGCCACTTCCCGCACATCGCATCAATCAATGGATTTATTGAGAGAACACTTCGGTGATCAGTTAATTTCACGTTTTGGACCGGTCGATTAGCCACCAAGATCGTGTGATATCACACCGTTAGACTTTTTCCTGTGGAGATATGTAAATTCGAAAGTTTATTCGGACAAACCCGCTTCGATTCAGGCCTTGGAGCAAAACATCACGCGTGTCATTCGCCAGTTACCAGTCGAAATGCTTGAACGAGTCATTGAAAATTGGACTCAACGGATGGACGGATGGAGACATAATCTTCATAAAATATATGCCAAGGAATGTTCTTTCAAATGATAATAAACATTCCCCATTCAATTTGAATTTTCTGGGTTTTTTTATTTAAAGTAGGGAACCTCGAAATGGATCACGCGTTATTAATAAATCACAGAATATTTAAGATATACATTTCAAATGTATTCCAATTGTAGTGCAAATGTTACATTTTAAAAATGAAATTCGATTTCGGTCACTCAATTTTCCACCACTCTGGCACACATTTCGACCGGAACGTTGGCATTTTGGCGTTGGGTGTTATCTCTGAGCTCGTCTAAAGTTGTTGGCATAGACAAACGACGATGTGGCCCCATTAAAAGAAATCCAATGGCGGTAAATTGCATTAACGAGGTGGCCATTCGATCAGACCATTTCTCGAGATAACACGTTCATCCTATTTGCCTTTCAGTATTCAGTATTTGCCATCTTGTTGAAACCACATATCGGCGATATCAAGCTCATATAGTTCTGGTTAAAAGTGATTTTCTAAAATGGCACGATAGCGCTCTTCATTCACTGTTATATGACGATTGTTGTCATCGACGAAAAATAAGGCCCAATCAGATTTCAGGCATGAAAACCACATCACACAGTAATTTTTTTTTTTGGATGCAATTGTATCTCTTGAAGAACATGTGGGTTTGTTGCTGACCAAAAACGCATATTTTGTTCATTAACAAAACCACTTAGCCAGAAATGAGCTCCATCTCTAAAGAAGATTTTTCGATGAAACTCTGGATTTTCGTGAAACTTTGCCAGAGCCCATTTGGAGAAGTTTCTATGTTTAAAATGATTCCTTGGCTCTGTTCTTGAGTCAGTTGGATCTTATAAGGATGAAGGCCGGAGTTTTTTGCAAAATATGCCATAGTTTGGTTTGAGTGATGCCCAGTTCCTGAGAACGACGTGTAATCTACTGATTTTCATCATTTTGAACGGATAAACTTACGGCTGTGACATTTCCGTCACTTCAAGCGGTACGGCGACTCTTTGGCGCCGGAACATCCAAAATTGAAAATTTGGATTCAAATTTATCCACAAGCCTGTCTGGTGGTTTGTTTATTACGCCCGAAAATTGGAGAAGTGCTCTTAATGTTGCGACCACCGACTCAGAATTAAGTTAGTAATATTTAATGATTTCAAGATGTTGCTCGTGAGTAAACTTTAACATGACGAAAATGTTGACTTCGACTATACCTATAGTTGTGACCCTTAAAGAATATAAAAATGTTTGAGGGTTCGTTGACATAAAGATACAAAATTGTTTTATTCCTATAGGAAAACCCGTTTTGTTGCTTGTTCCCGATTTTGAGCTCTAAAAAATTTTTACATTTCTACACCCACTGAACTACCAATAATATTGTGTATCCTTTAGCATTCCTAAAAATTATATGATTTTTTTGGCATTTGCCTTCTTTTTTAACTGTAAAACGAAAATATGTACATCTACGACCATGCCCAAAAAATGCAAGGTAGCGAAATGGCAATTTGAAGTTTTTCTGAGCGATTTGTTTTCGGATTGGTGGTCGGAGGGTACTAGGGTTAAATTGTTTTGAGGTTCCCAGAGGTCCTACCGTTCTTAAGTTAAGACTAGATGATTGAAATGCATTTTTTTTTGTTGGAAGCGAAATTACGAGGGGCTTTATATAATTCTGGTCTGGGCAATTAGTGGAAGAAATGCCCAAGGCAGCATACATTCGAAATTGCATGAACACCTGGCCGTAAAAAAGGTTTGTTCTCGTTGGATCCCGCACAATTTAACAATCGCTCTAAAAAAGGCTTGTGTCGATTGGTGCAAAGAAATTTTGAAAATATACGATCGTGGTGCTTCAAAAGACATTTATAAGATCATCACAGGTTACAAATCATTGATCTATGCGTATGAGCCCGAAACAAACAGCAATCGACCGTGTGGGTCTTTGAAGATGAGTCAAAACCAACGAAAGTTGTTCGTGGAAGAATCACTTCGAAGCAAATGGTTGCCTGTTTTTTCGGCAAAACTGGTCATGTGGCGACTGTTCCGCTTGAGCAACGTAGGACGGTCAATACTGAGTGGAACACCACAATTTGTTTGAATGAAGTCTTCGGAGAAATTCGAAAAACGAACAAGAGAAGACGAATCATTGTGCACCATGACAATGCGAGCTCTCGCACATCGGCTCAAACCAGCGCCTTTTTAGCCGTTCAAAACGTCGAATTGATGGGTAATCCGCCGTTCAGCCTTGACTGGGCCCCCAAGGAATTTTTTTTATTCCCGCACAGCAAGAAAAAAATGCGTGGTCAACGATTTTCGTCGCCAGAAGAAGCATTCAAAAGCCATGTTTTGGAGGGTTCTCAATCGGATTGGAAAAAGTGCTTCGACCGTTGGTTTGAGCGCATTCAAAAGTGTAGACATCATGCTGGAGAATATTTTGAAAAACAATAAAACCATTTTTGATGATAAATACTCGCATTTTCATTATTAGGCCAGAAACATATATAGCAGCCTCTTAAATCACACATGTTTTTGAAAATAACCACAAACATTTTTTTTAAATTTCAGTCATAAGCTTGGAACGAAAGGACTTTTGGGCTTCATTTAGGTATTTTGGAAGTGTAAAAGGTAGGGCTATCTTTTCAATTTGCTGCTGTTTCGCCCTCTGGTATTTTCGGGCATGGTCGTCGATAAACATATTTTCATTAAACGAGCCAAGGAATACGCTGGTGAATGTTATCCAGTTGTTAATGAATCACCATGTATAGGGCTGATGGTCCCTATGTCCGAAAGTCTTTAATTAATACATGGACATATGGGTGCTAAAAACATTGATTTAGATATTACCTTATTTTTGAAATCTGGGTTCCAGGGCATAATTACTTTACTTCTCTTCCGGAAAATAATTTCTATTCTTAGGCAAATTCCTTAAACCGGAATGTCGGTTTGTGTTGTTTTCTACTTTAAAAATAAACCCGATAGTCGGTTTTTTTGAATACACGGTTTTGATATAAACCCGAAATGCCGGTTTTCTGCAAATCCCCTTTTTTGTTGGACTCCCTAGGTACGACAGATTAGATTTACCGTTTCATATTTTTGCTGAAACTAGTATTAAATTCCTCCCCCCCTGCCACAACTTGCTTTCAAAACATTTGAACTTTTCGAGCCTTGCACAATTTTTTTTCGATTTCATAACACTGTGCTCCACCCCATATTATAATAGTGTACATACTTGCTTAGTTTCTGTCCTATTACTGCCACGAATTTTGCATACGTTCTGTGCCACAGTTGATTGTAGAAGCAACTGAGATTTCCACTAGTTTTTATTTATCAGCTGTTATTATTTTAAAAAATTCATCGAAGTTGTGCTTTCGGCCACAATAAAATCGTATTTAATCAAAGCATTTGAAGCTCTGTCACAAATTGTCAGAAGAGGTAGAAAACCCCACATTTGCTGCGCTACGAGATCCCAAACCAGCAATTTCCACCTAACTTTAGGGCAGAGGGCGAACACAAATGCGCACACATGAGTACGTGATCTATACACAAAACATGAAAAAGGTCACTTTTTCAAGTTTATGATTGACATATTTGAGAGATTTCTGTGCAGTTGTTGTCCGAAAAGTCTGGGCCATGATGGGATTTATATGATTGTGGCCATTAGATTGGTCCACAGATACGTAGGCTGGCAGTCAGTCCGGCTGGCTTGCACACAGCGATGTGGACAGACGGACGGACGGACCTCCACACAGCATCCACAGTAGCGAATCACAGCCGACCGTAATCTATTTTGCAGTTGTACATGTGTGTTTGTGTGCATATCTACAAATCTAAAAACCATTTGGGTATTATAAAACTTTATATGGCTTTAGATAAAATTTAATAAATTTCTAAGTAAGATCTGTTTTGAAATGATTCTACTTTCGGATTTTGCCCGTCCTTCCCCCGGTGGTAGTGTGGTTATTAATAATAAATGAAAGGCCAAATGGAAAACTTTTTCGAACGTTCGCATTTTGCAATAGAGGAGAATTGAATTTTTGCTATGATTGAAAGTAGACATTTTATGATTTATTAATTTGACTCTGCCCGACCGTTGCTTTCAATCCGCACCATGAATTTTTAAAATATCCAGCGAATATCTCCGATATGCAAAAACAAAAAATATATGATTTTGTTCCCTTTTGGGGATTTTAATCAAAGAATTTTCTTTATGCAATTATTACGCGCGAAAGATTAAAAAAAGAAGAAACGAAATATTTATTTTTTCAGCACTTGGTTTTTTCTCTTCTCTCCTGGGCTGTGAAGGAATGTCCAATGTGGTTGTCAGTGTTTAGAATTTTGTAATTTTTTCGCGGGTCTTTTTAAGTCAGCAATGGACAATCATTGGCACGTGATGGTAAGAAAAATAAGAAGTGGAGAAATTATTTTCGGCCTGGCCGCATCGTAGAATGACGGAGAACAATACGATATTATGGTAGGGGTGACAATAATCGAAGAGCAAAAACAAACTTTTGTTGGGTATATGGTGGGGTACAACAATATTATTATTCTCACAACAATATATGTTTGTGATTTATACAAAATTAAAATATAATCCGCTCAACCATGTTATTATTGACTGTCAGCCGTACTATGATCCCAACAACTATATTATGATTCTCACCACAATAGCATGATTCACACACAACTATATTATGATCCCTATAACAGCAGGATGATTCACACACAACCAAACTATGATAACCACAACCACATTATGATTCACACTTAACTATACCATGATCTCCACAACCATAGAATGATCCTCATAACCATATTATGTTTGACATACACCATAGTAAGAATCCACGCAATCATACATTTGTTAGAATTGGGTTTTGTTGTAATTCAACAATAGAGTTTTTACTAAGTAAATTATTTAAAAATATATTTAATTCAAAATAATAAAAGTTAATTATTAAGCAATAAAAAAATCAATTGAAAATGAAAGTGTTTTTTTATTAGAGATGTTTCCGTTATACAAAACTAAAGAAGTTTGTTTTGAAGAAATATTAAAAATAGAAATATTAATAAAAAGTATAATTACACAGTGTTACAAATAAGAATGAAGTCAAAATACCTGGAGTGAAGTGAGTTTATTTCTTGTAAATCTTGCTGAGTACAACAAGAAACCGGTTTTGTAATATCCCAAACACCTCCATAATCTGAAGTTACGGGTAAAAAACCGGTTTTTCGGATCTTACGCACTTATATGCCAGTAACTTGGTTGAATATCAACCGATTTTAGGTTTGCGGCTGATTTGAAAAGAAGAAACTTCGGCCTTACGAATGGTGTATACATTTTAAAATCACACTGAAAAAATCTGTGTATTTTTCCCGTAAACTCATATTTTTAAAAAATTTTGTAATTTTTTAGCGTTGGATGCGCTAAAAAAAACTTAAAATTCGTTGATATTCAACCAAGTTACAGGCATATAAGTGCGCAAGATCCAAAACCCGGTTTTTTTACCCGTAACTCCAGATTTAGGGGGTGGTTGGGAAATTTCAAAACCGGTTTCTTGTTGTACTCAGCAAGATCTACAAGAAAAATACTATCATTTCCCAGGTATTCAAATATGTGACAGCGCATAGAGAAAGGGACCTACATTTTCATTTTTTTCTTGTTTTGATGTGGACAACATCTGAGCATTGAATGAGACCGATCCCATGCCCCAAAAGTGTTCCCTCCCAGAGATATGCGCGTTTTATGAAAGTGAAGTCGAAGATTCTAAGCGCAAATAGAAAGGGACCTAATCTTTAAAATGGCTCTCCTGAACAAAACTTTCCATCATCACATATGTGACGCGCAAAATAGAAAGGGACCTAAGGTTAAAAACCTTAAATACTACAAAGTTCAACCTTCAATTTCAAATCAGCCGAAAAACTTAAAATCGGTTGATATTCAACCATGTTACTGGCATATAAGTGCGTAAGATCCAAATCCCGGTTTTTTTACACGTAACTCCAGATTTTGAATGCGTTTGGGAAATTTTAAATCCGGTTTCTTGTTGTACTCAGCAAGATCTACAAGAGAAATAATTTCATTTCCCAGGTATTCAAATACGTGACAGCGCATAGAGAAAGGGATCTAAGGGTAAAAAAAATCAATTTCCCTTTTTTTTTGATGTGGACAACATCTGAGCATCGAATGAGACCGATCCCTTGCCCAAAAGTGTTCCCTCCCAGAGATATGCGAGTTTTATGAAAGTGAAGTCGACGATTCTAAGCGCAAATAGAAAGGGACCTAATCTTTAAAATGGCTCTCCTGAACAAAACTGGTTTTTAACCTTAGGACCTTTTCTATTTTGCGCGTCACATATGTAAATGCCACGACCTTTATCTCTTTGACGACCACATTCAGTCTGCGAAAAACCTTCAAAAAAGAAATTGCATATAGGCCAATTAAAGGATTTTTTCATATAGGTCTGAAACCAGGCAATAGTCATAGTTGTACGAATTGTGCCCGTTTTATTAACATTTGCATTTTCCAGATTTTTTTCATTAGGATATTGAAGAAGTTACGTGATAAGCCATCACCTTGTCTTGGATCTCCTGTCCTGTCGCATTCTACAAAGGCGTACAAGTTTAGCTAGTTATTTTTAAAAATATATCTTTTATCCGTGTGTCGAATTCACCATTTAAGTCGACAAAGAGGTGTATCTATCGAATTTTTACCCGTGCGTTCTTTCCTAGATTTGGCGCATTATGAAGATCTAATGGGTTGTTGATTTATTCGGGCTGAAGCATCACTGAAACAGCGAGTTTGAGCTTTAATTTGTTTTATACCGGACTATTTCGGGCGAATATATTTAATTATATATTCCAAACAAGTAAATTAGAATTTGTACATACATTTTTACTATTTCTACTTGGCTAACTACTTCTAGTTGGCGAACCCAGTATGCACTTTAAACCTCAAGCGGTTTACCTAACTTCCCATCATAATTTTGGAACGTTTATATCAGGAGCTCCTGTTATTATCGAGCCTGTCGATGAAGAGTCCATCGGGTTTCATTAGATATCCTGGTGTTCTCCAGTACTTTCGGAATTGCTTAGGGAAATTGTAATGTTCTCCTGGTAGGTTTCTAAACAACCTAGGAAGGGAGTTAATACTAGTAGCTCTTGTAATTCTAGACGGCTCTATGCAATTCTCGACAGTTCTATAATAAGATATCCCCTATCTATTCCTATTAGCTACTCTACAGCCTACCTTTTATCTTTGTGGACATAACCGCGTAGTTTCGTGATCTAAGTCCTATCAAAATTCATTGTGCCTGTAGGAGTTACACGCTACTCTGGATCGGCGGAAGCTGTTAAGAAATGGTGCAAATTAATTAGCATCAATATTGGGCTACCTCTCTTTTGGATGCTGTCGGCTTTTAAACCATTAAAAAATACCTGCACATGCCGATCAAATGAAAACAAATGATACAAAAAGGCATTAGGCTATAAGTACCTCGAAACGGTAATCCGAGTCTTCGAGCATTCTTGGTATTGGAAACTAAAGACAACCATACTAAAGTATTAATAGATCATTAATTGAGCAGGTTTTGGAGCCAGCCTAAGTATGTAAGTAAGTACTATAGCACACACACAGGACCACAAAAGAAAGAATCGGAATATATAACTTCCATATTGCGTTTTTAAAAGCGTTTACTCAAATTTTCGGCCCTATAAACCGTTTCACCCGACAGGATGAAGCTCATTTCTGACTGAGTGGCTTTGTCAATAAACAAAATACGAGTTATTGAACAGCAACAAACCCACATGTGCTTAAAGAGACACAATTGCATCCGCAAAATATTACTGTGTGGTGTGGTTTTTATGCAGGAGGTGTGATTGGGCCATATTTTTTCGTCTATGAACACAATCGTCATGTTACCGTCAATGGAGAGCGCTATTGTGCCATGTTAGAAAATTATTATTAGCCAGGATTGGACCGATATGAGCCACACAACACACGTTACAATGGATTTACTGAAAGGCAAATTCGGTGAACGTGTTAGTTCGAGTAATTGTCCGGTCGAATGTCCACCTCATTCTTGCGATTTAAAGCCATTGGACTTCTTTTTATGGAGCCACATCAAGTCATTAGTCTTTACCAACAAGTCAACCACTTAAGACGAGCTCAGAGACAACTTCCAACGCGAAATAGCCAACGTTCCGGTCGAAATGTGTGCAAGAGTGGCGGAAAATTGGGTCCATAAAATATTGCTGTACACTGGTGGTCATGGTGGTTATATGATCGAAATCGACACACCTGGAATAAATTTCAACTCTATATCTTCAGTATTCTGTATTTTATTAATATAGAATGATCCATCTCGAGGTATTTTTTCAGAACAAAAAAAAATATAAAAATTTAAATCAAGTGTGGAATCTTTATTAGTAATTTGAAAGGACATTTTCTGTCAATTTGTTTTGAAAATAATTACCTTCAAATGTTGGCAACTGTATTATGGAAATAAGCGTTTGGTGAGAAACGGGAGATCCGCTGTTTTCGACCAAAATTTTGTTTAGTGATGAGGCCCACTTCTAAGTCAACGGCAAAGTCAATAAATAAAATTGCCTCATTTGGGTTGAAGAGCAAAAAGAAGAGGTTCAAGAGGTGCAATTATATCCAGAGAAAACCACGGTTTGCTGCGGTTTATAAGCTGGTGAATTATCGGTGCATATTTTTTCAAAAATGATGATGGCCGCAACATAACTTTATCTTTAACTTTAGGCTACCTGAAATTGAAGCCTGTAATATTGACGACACTTGGTTTCAACAGGATGGTGCCACTTGCCATACAGCTGCTCAAACAATGGATCTATTGAGAGGTCATTTCGAAAAGCAACTAATTTCATGTTTTGGACAGGTGAGTTGGCCGCCTAGATCGAGTGATATCAAATGTTTAGACATTTTTCTTTGGGGTTACGTAAAGTCAAAAGTTTATGCTGACAAACTAACATTACGCGTGTCATTATAGCCATACCAGTCAACATGCTCGAACAAGTCATCCAAAATGCCAATAAAGATTCCACACTTGATTTGAATTTTTATATTTTTTTTGTTCTAAAAAATACCTCTAGATGAATCACCCTATATATAAATTTGTTATGTCCCTAATGGTAAACACTGTATTAGACGGAAGACCATTTTAAATATGGTAAAGATGTAAGATTTTGTCCAGCCGAACTTTTTTCTTGTTTTCTAATATTACACGCATACAGTGGTGGACATAAATATAGCACACATCACATGTGTTGGTTGCCACCACTTGTCAGTTCCTTAGGCAATGATATTTGGTTCAAACATTTGCTCTTAAGTGTTACTTATGGTGTGTTGGATATGTCCCGTTAACTTTTTTATTATTCTTTTGTACCTTTTTTCGCTATTCACTAATTAGAGCAAGTAATTCGTAATCTGAGCTGGACAACAATTTAGCACACTAGACAAAAGCTGTGACATTCGGTTAATTTTCGTGTTTAAATTGCTTAATTGGTAAATTTTGAAAATAATTTGTTAGAGTGAACGTGTTCTTTAACAAAATTTCGAGTTAGACATGGCTAAAGGAAAATGGTGCACAGAGGCCCAACGTCAGGTTATTCAGCAATTAAATGCTAGTGGATGCATTGTTGGAGAGATTGCCAATATTTAAAACTGCTGTAGAAAGATGGTATACAATGCACTATGCCATATTCAGACCTATGGTAGCTATAAAAATGTTCAGCAGTGTCCTAGATTGAAAAAACTATGCGCAAGGAGGATTCTTTAATATACAGAGCATCAGTAGCAGATCCATTTAAGAGCTCAAGTGTTTTCAGAGAGATCTTTCTGAAAAAAATGGTATTAACGTATCCTCGAGAACCATTAGAAGAAGACTTAATGAAACAAATTTACGGGGATGCATTGTTCAACATAAGCCATACGTATCAAAAAAAAATTAAAAAGCCGAGTTTTGTTTGCCCGAGAACATCTAGATAAACCAACGATATTTTGGAAAAATATCATATGGAGTGACGAATCGAAATTTTGTAGGTTCGGATCTGACGGTAAACAATATGTATGGCGTTCTCCAAACATGCAGCATAACCCAAAGTACATATCTAAGACGGTAAACATGGTGGTGGAAGTGTGATCATGACAATGACCCAAAACACACTTCACGCACAGTGAAGAGTTGCTTGGAACAGAACAGAATAAATATTTTAAAATGGCCAGCTCAATCACCGGATCTCAATCCTATTAAGAATCTATGGAATGAGGTAGAGAAACATATTACTGCAGTTAAACCCAAAAATTTGATCGATTTATGGACTGAAATTCAAAAGGCTTGGTACACAATCAAAGCATGCCTAGAAGATGCGCAGCAGTTATTAAAAATAATTTATACTAAGTTTTGAATGAAATATACAATTTAGTTTTGAGTTTTTTACTCTGTGAATAAAGATTTTTAATTTGTGCTAAATTGCTGTCCAATATTTTTTCGAATTAGTTGTACTTAGAAATGCATAAAACCGAAATGCAAAGAAAGAACCAGATAAAATCAATGGTACATAGTCATTACAACACATGCAACATTTTAGAAAAATCCTAGATTAATAAACTGACACGGGACTAAATATTAGCTTAAATAGTTTACATATGTCATATGTGCTAAATTCGTGTCCACCACTGGCCGCGACAAATATTTTTCAATACAATTTCCATAAGGCCGCGACAAATATTTGTCGATACAATTTCCGCTCGAAGTATTATTGGCCGTTGTCTACATACAGGTGCGCCCACAGTGCATTGGTCAGCAATCTCATGAAATTATTTACAGCTCTTAAATAATTAAACGTCTTGTCCTTCTCATGTTGACATCGCCGTATACGATTACTCGTATTTCTGAATTTATGTGTTTTAACCAAAGAATTTGCACACAGTACCATTGCAACCAGATTTTTTCCCCCGCATTAAAGGAAAGTTTTGACCTTCCTGCTAATATCGAATGCGAGAGAAGAAAAAGAAAGAAAAAAACAGACGGCAAAGAAATCCAAAACTGGAACTCATAAACGTCATAAAAAGTAATTGTCCTTTTTTATTGTTTTCATTGCATGACTTTAACACGCACACACTCAAACTAATGCCCGCAATTCACAGACACAAGCACAGACGAGCACACGTTCACACACTCGGCGGCACACATACCCTCACATACCAACTACATTCTCATACAGATGCTGTTTTCATTTCCATAATGCTGGATGTAACAACAGAAAGCGAATAAAAAGCAACAAAAACCAGAGAGACTTATTGTTCAAATATTGCCTTCATACAAATGCAATACAATTGTTGCTACAACCATAGCAACTGTAACTGTGTATGTGTATGGCTGAGTGTTGGAGTGAAAGTGCTATTCGACTGTAAGGATTCTCGTATTACTAGGACACGCTTTTGTATGTGTGCCTGCCTCACTGGTATTATACCAGTATGTATTTTTACTGAGGCACAAAAAAAATAACAAAAACATTTAAAATTTATAAGTTTCAATATGTAGTACAAGAACACAAATGAAAAGAAACTTTCACTTTTTCCCCCCATTTTCATTGTGAGTAGGTAGGTGGCTGTGCTGTTGGTGCGTTAGCTGGTATTTTATTTTGGTTGTGACCATAAACGTGTCGTAATGTTTCCAATTTTTTGTGTTTTTAGATTTCGCTTGCCGATGGTGGCTATTGTAGCCGGCAATTGTCTGACGATTGTGGGGTAAGTGAGATTTTGTTTCCCTTTACTTAAGATCTTTCTTAACCAACTGTGGAAAATTCAATTTTCCTGAGCTGTTGATTGTTTTCGTTTTAGTTGTTGTTTTTTCCTTTCCACTTTTTTTCGTGGTGTTTTGCTACTAGTGTAGTGTGCTCGGAGCATTGTTGGGTAGGTTACATTTATGTACTCTCATGACCAATGTCCACCTACGTTTATAGGTCAATAAGTAAAGGGCAACAGAGGCGTAAATTAACTCAGGGGTTTTCTATAAACCGTCTGATTGTAAAGGGTGGTCCAACTAAAACGCACGATGTTAATTTTAATATATATAAAAGAGACATGTTTGTATGTACGCAGTATACACAGAAGCTACTGCACCGATTATGACCAAATTAAATACATGTGATCTGTTGGCCGTGAGTCGAGTTAATATAAAATTTGGCGTTTGCTTAATCGCTGTATACAGTTTTATAAAAACACGTTATTTAAGCGGTTTTGGTGAAACCAGCTTTATGACATATTTACCATATGTGACAGCGCATAGAGAAAGGGACCTAAGGGTAAAAAAATCAATTTTCATTTTTTTTCTTTGTGGACAACATCTGAGCATCGAATGAGACCGATCCCATGACCAAAAGTGTTCCCTCCCACAGATATACGCGTTTTATGAAAGTGAAGTCGACGATTCTAAGCGCAAATAGAAAGGGACCTTATCTTTAAAATGGCTCTCCTGAATAAAACTGGTTTTTAACCTTAGGTCCCTTTCTATTTTGTCGTGAGCTAAATTAATCCTCCATTGGACTGTCGGTCAAGGTACTACCAACATTTGAATCACAATTGGGGACAAAGGATTTAATTTTGGTGACTAAAGGCAGGTCGGTTAAAGCACACATCTGTACGTATTTGAATAACGACGTTTTTACTTCTTTTAATTGATTGTCCAAAATTGTTTTTCACGCAAATGATGTTCTCACAATTATCGACATTGCAAATGCAAGGAAGGCCAAATCGATCGATTTTTTAATCCAAATTGCTTTGCTTTTTCCCCTATGCCTGCATATGTCTTAATACTTAGTAGGGACATAAATACTGATACATCATTGAACACACCCATTTCAATAGTAGAACTGAACATACCCCGTTAATGTCATATGTGACGGCGCATAGAGAAAGCGACCTAAGGTTCAAATCAATTTTCACTTTTTTTTTGATGTGGACAACATCTGAGCATCGAATGAGACCGATCCCATGCCCCAAAAGTGTTCCCTACCAGACATATGCGCGTTTAATGAAAGTGATAGTACACCAAAGATAAATGTATTTTAATCTTTAAAATGGCTCTCCTGAACAAAACTGGTTTTTACCCTTAGGTCCCTTTCTATTTTGCGCGTCACATATGGGTTTTGAAAGCTAACCTCAATAGCGTTAGTCTGTAACGGAATTTTAAAATTGTTGCAACTTTCATCATGGAGTGGTCAGATAATGAGAACCGTATCGCTGTAATAGCGCTTTTCAAGTGTGAAATGAAAAAAGCGATACTTTCAAAATGCTCCGGCCACTAGGGATTAGCCGCATGTTCGTCTACCAATGCATAAAACTGGTTGGAGAGACTGGAGATGTAAAAGACCACCACCGGTCGGGCCGCCCACACTCTATTCGAACACCGCATGTCATCAAAGCCCTTAAATCAAGAATTCACAGAAATCCGCTCCGAAAACAGAAAATCATGGCCCGTGAGATGAATATCACGCAAAAGTCCATGAATCGAATCATTAAAAAAGACTTGGGGCTTTCAGACGACGTAGCTGACATTTATTGACTGCAGCTTTAAAAAAAAATTGGATTGAAAAATGCAAACGTCTTTCGGTGAAGCACGCTGATAACTTACACAGAAAAATTTTGTTCACCGATGAAAAAATTTTTACCGTTCAGGAAAAATTAAGAAGCAAAATGATAGAGTGTATGCGCGGTCATCTAAGGAAGCATCTGAACTGATCCCAAGGGTGAAATAGCGTCATCACCCAGCTTCAGTCATGGTTTGGTGGGGTGTCTCTTACGATGGGGTCACTGACCTGCATTTCTGCGAACAAGGAGTCAAAACATCAGCCAAAGTTTACCAAAAAACCGTTTTGTAAGCTGTTGTGAAGCCGCTGAACAATTCCCTGTCCAAAACCAGCCAGGGGCTTTCCAGCAGGATTCTGCGCAGGCCCATAAGGCTAAAACGTCCCAGGCCTGGCTTCGAAACAATTTGCCAGCGTTCATTTCCTCTGAAGAATGGTCCTCAGGCAGTCCAGATTTGAGCCCATTGGATTACAAAGACTGCTATGGTTCGAGCTGTGGCCAATTTTGCAATGGACGAGGTTCGTGCAGCAATTCACGATTGGTCAGTGCGACTTATGGCGTGTGTAAAGGCAAAAGATGGACATTTCGAATAAGTAGATTCTTTTGGGATACAATATACATCAATAAATACATTAAAAAATATTTGGTCCAAAAACATCCAGTACTTTTAATGTTACAGCATAACACGAGTGTAACAGTATTTATGTCCCTACAAGTATTTTTTCGTGAAAACAATCGTCATGTTACCGTCAATGGAGAGCGCTATGGTGGCAGGTAAGAAAACTATTTATGGCCAGAATAAGATGATCTTGACATCGCCGATATGACGGTCCAACTACACGCAGAAAAAAAGTATGGTTGGGGTGACAATATTCGAAGAGGATCATACTATTGTTGGGTATATGGTTGTGGCACAACAATATTATGATCCTCACAACAATAGTATGATTGACACATAACCATACTATGATCTCCACAACCATACTATGATCCTCACAACAATAGTATGATTCACACTCAACCATACTATTATTTTCACAACCATATTATGATCCTCACAACCATAGTATGCTTCTCATACAACCATAGTATGATCTTCACAACTATAGTATGATTCACACGCAACCATGCTATTATCCCTACAACCATAGTATGATTCACTCAACCAAACTATGACCCCCAAAATTATTTATTATGATTGGGTAATGTTGTTATTCAAAAATAGAGATTTGTGTCAAGCAAGTTATATTAAATTGGATTAAAATAAGTTAATAGCCAGAGTTAAAGCCGTTTTTTATTGAACATTTCATTCAAGAAACCAAAAATATATATTCCAACGGTCAGCAGGGGTGAATGCTACTTCACCATCCGTAGACACCAAGTAACGAATGTGATTAAACCATGATCAATGGCTATATACTTAAGTGCAGGCAGATTTTAAATAAACGAGAACCAATCGGCAGTAGAGTATTTAACCGAACAAAGTAAACACAACAAAAATCCCTCGAACTACCTTCCGATTGTTGTTGTTTTTTTTTAATGGTCAACAACCATTCACTGTATCGTGTGTATGTGTTTTTTTTTGTATATCAAAAAAAAACATACGCACACACATACATGTATGCTTTATTTAACCTGTTTTGTTATGTTCATAGTCGCAACCATACTATATGATTGCCGTAATCATATTATTGTTACCGTAAATTTTAAACAACAATACTTTTGTAGCACCAACCATGTTTATATGGTTGCTACAACCATATTTTCATTTCTAAATTTGGCAATAATACTATTGTTACATTTCAACAATAGTACTATTGCCGCAATAATACTGTTGTCAAAATGAAATTCATAAAACAATACTATGGTTGCGACGAACATGCTTTTATTGTAGAGAACATACTATTGTTGCGGTGATCATAGTGTAACCATATCTTTTCTCTGCGTGTAGCCACATAACACGCGTTACAATCAATTTACTGAAAGGCAAATTCAGTGAACATGTATCTCGAGAAATGGTCCGGTCGAATAGCCATCTCGTTATTGCGATTTAACGCCATTGGACGTCTTTTTATGGAGCCGCGTCAAGTCATTGGTCTTTACCAACAAGCCAACAACTTTAGACGGGCTCAAAGACAACTTCAAGCGCAAAAAAGCCAACATTCCGGTCGAAATGTGCGCACGGGTGGTGGAAAAATTGAGTCCAAAGAATAGATCGCTGTACACGGGCTCGTGACCGAAATCGGTTTTCATTCTTAAAATGTAACGTTTGCACTGCACCTGGATTAAATTTGAGCTCTATATCTTAAATATTCTGTGTTTTTTTTTAATATAGAAAATTGTTTTGTCCTTAATGGAAAACCCTGTACAAAAATTTGGGTCTTTTAGACAGAAAAGACCACTTCCAACGTTCAAAAAATTTGTAAAGAGCATATAGAGCCCTTACCGCGAATAAGAAGGAGGTGCCACTTTTTAAGGAAATTCGATATACAATTAATTGTACAACGCTCTTAAGCTAAAATATTAATATTTACAATGATGTAGCAAATTCAATTGCGTTGGAAACCTCCATATGAATTAGACAAAAGACGTCTTCTTCGCGGTTAGAG
The DNA here is from genome assembly GCA_963513945.1 of Hydrotaea diabolus. NCBI lineage: Eukaryota > Metazoa > Arthropoda > Insecta > Diptera > Muscidae > Hydrotaea > Hydrotaea diabolus. Next base: position 133,151,140 of record OY740717.1, on the reverse strand, counting down.
CTCGATATTTTCTTGCATATGCTAATACAAATGCTGATAAGGCGCAAACAATAGTGATATCAACAAATATAATTTTCATACCCTTAAGCGAAGGGTGGAAGGTATTTGTAACTCCATTCGCTACAACACGAAATATTGATCGGAGACCCTATAAGGATATATATTATTGAACATCGTAAAATTGAGACGATCTAGCCTGTCCGTCCATTAAATAAGCTTCACTTGTTTTTAGATAGAGCCCATAAAATCTCCTAAGAATTGTTAGTTGGTTAAAAATACCTTTCGTCTAAGGATACCTTTCGTATACTAAAGTTGTTATTCCATTTGCAGCACCAAACAATTTTGATCATCGATCGTCGTAAAGTTCTAAGACGATAAAGCCCGTCCGTGTGTCCGTCTGTCCTTGTATCCTTTCATCCGTGGGTCTCTTGAAAGCTCTAGGGTAATTTTTCGGCTAAACCGTAAACCGGTTTTTAAAAAAAGGCGGTTAATTGATCACTCTAGAGGTAAGTATATATGATTTTTCAGCTATGATAGTTATATGTCGGTGTCGATCGACCCAAATTGTACCCTCTCTTGTTTTATGCCAGTTTAATCGTTTTTGTATGGAATTTGTAAGTGATTGTGTTTGTACTCATGTTTCGGATGCTACTTCTTTTATTACGGTCAGTTCAAATACTTTAACATAACTAAAAGCATGAGAAAGAAAATAATCTGTTCGCCTAAGAGGGGAGACCTGAACTGAAGTTCAAGATTTGGTTTTGCCTAAGTGTGCGTGTGTGCGTATGCTAGTTATGTTCGAGTATGATTGTATACATTTTGCTATTCTCGTATTGCCTTTCTTTGCGTACGCATTTTATTGTGTTGCTGCTGGTGTAAGTGCTCTTGACACAAGGTGAAAGCAATTTCATGCAACTTTTATTTGATGGTGTTTACGCTAAATTAAAAATGAGATGAGCAAAATAATACACTCTTGATGATTTCTCTTTCCTTGCAGACTTTTATCGTCGCATCTGTTGAACTTTGCTGTGTTTTTGGCTAGCACCAGAAGATGATGGGTGAATTCGGCTCTGAACTAAACGATTATTACAGATTATTTTCTGTTAATTTCCTTTAGAGGAATGTTTTGGTTGCAATCCTTTGTTATCTTGGATTATTCTACTAAATTATCTTAATTTTTTTATTTAGTAAAACTTGTTGCATCAGTCGGTCGAAATTTCACACAAGATAGAATCTATTTTTTGATTTTGTGCGATTTTTTGTGATTTTTTAAAAAACTTCAGTTTACTAGTTAAAAATTTGGTTTGTTTCTAAGTGCGAAAGGAGTTACAGCTATATCCTGAGTGTCAATTGATAAGTAAGTACAAACAATCATTAAATGATATAACATTAATAAAAACATATAGGCCCATAATAACTATATACTGCTTTTTTTGGACATAGTAGCCTTTTTTTGCCGTTTTTTGGGTCTAAGCGTCCATTTAAGGCATACTTGATAAGCTCAGTCTTTCAATTCATAGTGAATTTTTGTTTAATATACATATACTTAGTAGGGACATAAAAACTGTTACGCACGTTTTATGCTGTAGAATAAAAAGTACTGAATGTTTTGGACCAAATATTTTTTAATATATTTATTGATATATATTGTATCCAAAAAGAATCTACTTATTCGAAATATCCGCCTTTTGCCTTTACAAACGCCTTAAGTCGCACTGGCCAATCGTCAATAGCTGCACGAACCTCATACATTGGAACATTGGCAGTCTTAAGAGATCCAATGTTGCGGTATCTTTTGTGACAAACCTTGTCCTCTAGAACCGTCCATAATTTGTAATCCAATTGGTTTAAATCTGGACTGCATTAGGGACATTCTTCAGAGGAAATGAACGCTGGCAAATTGTTTCGAAGTCAGGCCTGGGACGTTTTAGCCTTATGGGCCTGCGCAAAATCCTGCTGAAAAGTCCATGGCGGGTTTTGGAACAGGGAATTGTTAAGAGGCTTCACAACAGCTTCCAAAACGGTTTCTTGGTAAACTTTTGCCGATGTTTTGACTCCTTGTTTGCAGAAATGCAGGTCAGTGACCTAATCGTAAGAGACACCCCACCAAACCATGACTGAAGCTGGGTGATGATCCTTTTCCACCCTTGGGATCAGTTCAGATGCTTCCTTAGATGACCGCGCATACACTCTATCATTTAGCTTGTCAAAATTTTCCTGAATGGTTGACATTTTTCTGTACAAGTTATCAGCGTGATTCACCAAAAGACGTTTGCATTTTTCAATCCTATCCTTTTTTAATGATTCGACTCATGGAATTTTGCGTGATATTCATCTCACGGCCCATGATTTTCTGTTTTCGGAGCGGATTTCTGTGAATTTTTGATTTAACGACTTTGATGACATGCGGTGATCGAACAGAGCGTGGGCGGCCCGACCGTTAGCGGTCTTTTACATCTCCAGTCTCCTCAAACAGTTTTATGCATCGGTAGACGAACATGCGGCTATTCCCTAGTGGCCGGAGCGTTTTGAAAACGCTTCTTTTCATTTTACACTTGAAAAGTGCTATTACAGCGATACGGTTCTCATTATTTGACCACTCCATAATGAAAGTTGAAAGAATTTTAAAATCCCCCTACAGACTAACGCTATTGAGATTAGCTGTCAAAACCCATATGACATTAACGGGGTATGTTCAGTTCTACTATTGAAATGGGTGTGTTCAATGTTGTAACAGTATTTATGTCCCTACTAAGTAGACTCCATACAAATGGCCACTCCAACTAACGGTTTTACCGCTATACAGAATTCATTTTAAATTCGATCTAGCTTAAATTAAGAGTAGAGCTTTAAGTGATTCCTAAAGCTCTTTCTAGTGAAATTGGATCATATCTAGATTTGTGTTGTCTAACATACCCTTAACTCAATACTGATGTGCTACTCTTTTTTTCATACTCGGCCTTGTCTGGCAGTAAATCCTTTTATATAATTTACATTTTTGTTTTAATAAAATTGATATGTTTTCTTGGTTTTGGTACCATCGGGATCGAAAAATTACATTTTCAAATGGCCAAAAGTTCAAAATAGAAGAACATCCTGCATCGTATACTATTTGATAGTTCAAAAGAAATTGAAATGGGTGTTCTTGAGCCGCTGCATGTTTAATCAGTGTAGGATCTTTCTGTACAGCTGTATCAAAACGTGATCCGATTTGACCTACTTTCATCTGAGCTGCTCACTGATCGGTCATTATTAACTGTGCTAAATTTAGTCAATATATACTAAAGCTAAAGACATAAAATCGGTTGTATATATGAGTGAGAGCTATATCTAGATCTGAGCCAAATTCTTTTAATTTCAGTGAAGTCCATCCTCTGACCACAAAACTTGATTTTGCAAAATTTACTTAAGATTGAATTTTTAGACCTAAAAACATAAACTCAGCAGAACATATGTATAAGAGCCATATCCAAATCTGCACCGGTTTTCTTCAATTTCAATAGCGTCCATTCTTTGTCCAATAAGCTTATTTGTTCATGCATATTAGATGTAATTACATACCTTCTAGAGCTAAAAACCGGCAGATGTGTGGAAGCTATATACAAATCTGAACAGATTTTTTCAATTTCAATAACATTCGTCCATAGTCCCAAAAACTTACATGTGACGATTTCCATGAAGATCGAACAACAACAGCGGTATGTATTTTAATAACAAACTTCTGATGAACAGCAGATAGCAGACGACCTAACTGGCATACATCGCTAGATCGATTCAGCTCGTGATTCTGAGACGATCATTACGCTTTAAGGTGGACGTGCGTAGACCAGGGAGGCCAAAGCTACAGGGGAAAGACTAAGTCCAGCAAGACTCATGGAATCATGGATTAAAGCAGCGGAGGTCACACGCAAAAGATTAAAGCGCCAGAAATTCATCCCTGCTTTTGGCTTAGACCAGTACAAGTAGGATTTCGTAGACTTATTTTGACCAGCTAAATCGTATGGCCTCTAAAGTTAAAGTAGCTGTAAAAATGCAACATTTGTGGTTTATAGCATACTTTAACAAAAAGTCTCAACTAGAAAGTTATTCATATATATAAGTTTATATATACGCAGGGCAATGTAAGTGACACAAGAACATGACCTTTTGCCCCACGTTACTATAAAGAGCAAAAAACTCAGTATTTATGCCCTCGTGTATGGCACTAGTAATAAACAGGATCCTCAAAATAGTAGACCTTTCTTTACGTGAACGGGTGGATGAAAAAGTAACAAAGAACGGAACTTGTACTGAAGAGGACCTTCCACCCTTGGGGTGTAAACACAAATAAATATGTGGACATTAGGTCGTATCGTAAAAATGCACTTAAATTATGAACTCTTATGACTTGAACAGTTTTTATTCTGGTTCGAGACCTTTTTGTTGTTTCTTTTTCAGAATCAACGTAAAAAGAAATTGGTGAAATGTATTTGCTACGGTTGCTAGGCCGACAGCTGTTTCTAAACCCGCACAGGTTTTTCTTCAGCAGTCTTTGGCAACGATTACTTAGGCAACAAATATTTTAACGAAAATTCAATATCTCCTTATGTTTATAAGTAAACCATGAGAGTTAAGGTTAAAAATTATGCGAACTTACTTCATTTTCCAGCTTATCTTATTTTCAGCTGAGATAAGATCTAACGATAGATAATTCTAAAAGTAGCTCAAATAAACTAAAAGAAAACTTTCTTAGTGAGAAGGCTTAAACTACAAATGCAATGCTTTTGCCAAAAAAGGCCATATCCCCGGAAGGTATATTATCCGAAAGTGTTAAACATTTTCAGTCGGCAAGGTCCAACTTTAAGTTATCCTACACAACAGTATTTTTCTTTTTGTTTATTTTTATTCTGTCTTTTTCATTATTATGACTTGGACAGTTTTTACTCTGGTAAAGGTACAGGTTTATTCTGGCACAGGTATTCTGGTATTCTTAAACAGTTTTTATTCTGGTGCACAAATGTGATATATACAGATTTATCGCTTCTGTGCAGAAGTTAACAATTACCTTATTCAAAATATGACTTTAAGTGCGTAGGGCTTTAAATCTGGAGAAAATTTTTCAATGGTGGCTAAATGAAAACCTACGAGGGTGGTTCGGAAACTTAGCCTAGCCCAAAAAGCGCAGTATAAAAAGAAAAAAGTTAAGTGTTTTGGAAACTTCCATCTCTGCTATGAGCACATGTTAAATTTTGTTTCGATCTGGCAACTCCTTCATATAGAAACAGGTGTTCACAAAAGACGCATCCGCGATTTTTTTACAATGGAAAAATTAGAAATGCGTGGTGTCATTAAATATTTACATAAAAATGTTTATCGGGACAAGAAATTCATAATGATATGGTGAATGTGTTGGGTAAAAGTGCTCCTTCATATGTAAGAGTAAAAAATTGGGTTGCTGAATTTAAACGTGGTCGTACAAGCATTGAAGATGAACCACGTAGTGGACGTCCAAAAACAGTAACAACAACAGAAATTGTAGCCAAAGTGCATGATATGGTATTAAATGATCGACGAATAAAAGTGCGTGAAATAGCTAATATCATGGGCATCTCAAAAATTAAATGGAATGCAAAATTAAATGGACTCGATAATGTCCATTTAATTTTGCATGAAGAACTGCAGATGAAAAAGCTTTCTGCAAGATGGGTGCCGCACTTGTTAGCAGTCGACCAAAAACGCATATGAATGAACATTTCTCAAGCTTGTTTGGATCGTTTTCAGCGAAATAAAATGGATTTTGGTTGTAGGCCATAAATTACACATAATGCTCCATTTGTACAAGATTCAATAAGGAAGCAGTAGAGCACCAAGCCTTGCCGAGTCGTCAGGTGGAAATACGGATGACCGGACATCGCTCTGTAGAATCTGATAGTAATTCTAAATCGATGGCGTTTTACTTCTTCTTATCCTTACTATTTACAGCCTGATTTATTTTTGTTGGTTTTTGTTAATGTGTTTAATTTAGTTTTTCCTATAGTTCTATCAGCCATTGGCATTTAACATGTAATTTTAGATGTCCTGCAGTTACAGGTCTGATTATCTTGAATTACAAGTTAATCACATGTTTCGATACGCCCTAATGCACTTACGCCTGTTACAAAAGTTCATACTTTAGCTTGTGAAAGAGGTAATTGAAGGTACAAATCCGTTCATACATACATACATGTATCGCACTCAGTGCCATCGTTATGTTGTATTTGTGTGTGTGTGTGAATGTGCAATGTTGGCTTTGAGTGTTTATTTTTTTTTTTGTCGTGACATAGTTTATGCACTTTTGCGTGTTCACCATCTGAGTGAGTGGTGTAGTAATGCATGTACAGGTACATTAGACCGAAACCCACTAAGAGGGGCGAGCAAAACAAAAAATTAAGGATATGAAAAGAATGCCAAGAAACGGGCGAAATGGAAGTTAAACGTACTCAGAACGTTTTTACGTACGACCATCGTTTGTGTTATTTACAGCGACTTGAAAAAATCAATTTGGCAAAAAATGTAATTAACTCGTGAACATTTTTGTGCGATAATTATTCACAACTTTCGACATCGGTTATCACGACAAGAGTGCATCGATGAACTTAAATTTTTGAATGGCGATGAAGCACCCTTCTATAGCACTGTGAAAAACTAGTTTAATGAAGCTCTAGATTAACTAGTTTAATGACGTGGCCGACGCTCGCTCAAAGACGAAGGTCATGAACCGCGTTTCTTCAAAAGACATTTATTAGATCGTCACAGGTGACGAATCATGGATCTATACGTATGAGTCCGAAACAAAACACAAAGGACTATGTGGGTCTTCGAAAATGAGCCAAATCCAACGAAAGTTGTTCGTGGAAGAAGCACTTCGAAGCAAATGGCTGCCTTTTTTTTCGGCATAACTAGTCATTTGGCGACTGTTCCACTTGAGCAACGTAGGGCGGTCAACTTTGAGTGGTACACCACAATTTGTTTGCCTGAAGTCTTGCGAGAAATTCGAAAAACGAACAAGAGAAGCCGATTCATTATGCTCCAAGACAATGCGTGCTCTCACACATCGGCTCAAACTAGCGCCTTTTTGACCGGCCAAAACGTTGAGTTGATGGGCCATCCGCCGTACAGCCCTGACTGGCACCCAATGACTTCTTTGTATTCCCGCACATCAAGAAAAAAATGCGTGGTCAACGATTTTAGTTGCCAAAAGATGCTGTTGAAGCGATTAAAAACGATGTTTTGGAGGTTCCTTAATTGGAGTGGAAAAAGTGCTTCGACAATTGGTTTAAGCGCATACAAAAGTGTATAAATCATGCTAGAGAATACTTTACAAAACAATTAAACTTTTTTTGATGATAAATATTCGCATTTTCATTATTAGGCCAGCAATATCTATAGCAGCCCTCGTACGTTTGTATGGAAGGTGCCAAAAATGATGATATCGAAAATTTTCGTTTGAACCAGCCTCGTAGGTGGGCATCGCATTTGCAATGCATTTCACCAATGCCACATACCTCCTTTTTAGTAGTGTCTCGCTACAGCAAATCTAAAGTTAACCACATTTAATATATGGTGATCCATCTAGAGGTATTTTTTCAGAACAAAAAAAATATATAAAAATTCAAATCAAGTGTGGAATCTTTATTGGTTATTTGAATGGACATTTTATGGGATTTATTTTTTGAATATAATTTCCTTCAAATGTTGGCCGCAACTACGCCTTAGGGTTTGAGGGTCTAATTTTAGATGACTCGTTCGAGCATTTCGACCAATATGGCTTTAATGACACTCGTAATGTTGGCTTCCAAAACCTGAATCGTAACTGGTTTTTCATCATAGACTTTACGTAACCACAAAGATTATTGTCTAAAGGTGTGATATCACTCGATCTAGGCGGTCAACTCACATGTCAACTGATTTGCTGCTTTTCGAAATGACCTCTTAATAGATCCATTGTTTAAGCAGCTTTATAGCAAGCGGCACCATCCTGTTGAAACCAAGTGTCGTCAAGATTACGGGCTTCAATTTCAGGTGGCATAAAGATCGATATCATGGCGCGATAGCGAGCACCATACACGGTTACGTTCCGGCCGTCATCATTTTTGAAAAAATATGTACCGATGATACCACCAGCTTATAAACCGCACCAAACCGTGGTTTTCTCTGGGTATAAAGGCACCACTTGAGCCTCTTTTTGTTGCTCTTTAGCCCAAATGCGGCAATTTTATTTATTGACTTTGCCGTTGAGCCAGAAATGGGACTCATCGCTGAACAAAATTTTGGTCGAAATCAGCTGATCTTCCAGTTTCTCACCGAACGCTCATTTCCATAATACAATTGCCAACATTTATAGGAATTTTTTTTTCAAAAAATAAATGCCATAAAATTTCCTTTGCAATTGCCAATAAAGATTCCATACTTGATTTGATTTTTTATAATTTTTTTGTTCTGAAAAAATACCTCTATATGGATCATCCTATATATACTGATACAATTGGTTGGTATTTCTGCACAGTTTAAAATTGATTATCAAATTTAACTTCTGAAATATTGAACTTTTACTGATAAAATCAATTAAAAAAATTATACCAATGTTTCAATCGGGTGAGTTTCCACACAGTACCCGGGCGAGACTACTTATATACTTATAAGAATCTAATGTCTAAGTCATATAAAAGCTTGTCTTTAAAATGTTTGAAGCCTGACTTTAAAAGCTGGTATCGGTTAGTTATAAGCCAGTAGTAATCTCACGATTTTAAGATGTCTGTTTGCTTCGAAAGTTAAAAATTAACTTAAATGTAGTTAATTCAATTCAATTTTTATATAATTTTTCTTATTATCTACAATGACAAAGAGTTTAGGTTTGTATAAGCCTATGCTACTTAAATATTAGTAAACAAAATTTGATATATTGTGATGAGGTTTAATTAATATCGGATTTAATTTAAGGAAAATTCACAAAAAAAAACCTTTCTGAATAGGCTGACTAGAGTTTCACATTTTCAACTTGTTTTCAGTTATAATATTTACAACGATGCTAGATCTCTTATATGAATAAAATCAGACTCTTGACATCTGATTGCAAAATTTTCTTTAAGTCTTGCCAATCTATCATTTACAAACTCCACTTTGGCAACTTCATGGAGACATGTTGTTGAGTAATGTCTAGGAAGCTTTAAAATCATTTTCAAAACTTTATTTCGGGTTATTTGAAGCTTCTTAACATGAGTTGAAGCCACATTGCTCCATGAAGGACATCCATACAAAAGAACAGCTTGAAAAACTGACTTAAAAATAAACATTTTGTTTTTACTATTTAAAAGAGAGTTTCTATTGATTAGGGGATATAAGAGTTGTATTAAATGATTTATTTTATCTATGACATATGATATATGGTCCTTGAATGTACGTCTGGGATCCAATATAATGAAATGTAGCTAATAATTGTATACAAACACTTTTTTCTCAGAATCCAAGTTTGTCTTTGACCTCAGCAACTGAATACTCGCCACCCACTCTAATGTACTTGAATACTAACTTGCACCAATGCTTACACACATACACAAACCCGTTCGCATTTATACGCACAAACGAAACGAAATAGTATAAAATAAAATCTAGTAAAGAAAGGCCAAAGGCAAGCTTAACCGACTTGCTGCAACTCTACGTTAGGGTTATATTTGAGAATAATAAAAATTGACTTTTCGACTTTTAAGAAGATTAAAGTCGACTTTTTTCTTTAAATTTCTTTATAAAAAAACTTTTTTTTTTAAAAAAATAAGATTGATAAAAATAAACTAATAAACATGTGGTAGTTTGTAAATTAATCATATGTGTCAGCGCATAGAGAAAGGGACCTAAGGGTAAAAAATCAATTTTGATGTGGACAACATCTGAGCATCGAATGAGACCGATCCCATGATCCAAAAGTGTTCCCTCCCAGAGATATGCACGTTTTATAAAAGTGAAGTTGATGATTCTACACCAAAGATACACGTATTTAAATCTTTAAAATGGCTCTCCTGAACAAAACTGGTTTTTACCCCTAGGTCCCTTTCTGTTTTGCCCGTCACATATTCAATTTTTAAAAAAAAAATTTTTAAAACAAAGTTTATTTTTTAAAGCAGTTGATTAATACACATGGAACCACATATCCACATAAACGGATCTCGAAAAGAAAATCATATTAATTTTGTTTGGAGAATTTTGGATCCAATTTTTAGTATCAATAAGTCATGCATGCGAAAATAATCCCCTTATGGGAAACGATTGAAAAAGTATTTTTCTAATTTTGCAATAAATGAAAGTGTTGGATTAGGGTTTGTTTAACGACAAACAGGTGTTGTCTTGCGACAATCAATTGTATTGGAACGCCATTGTCTTTATAATGACAGTGTTCGTGCCTAGTGCATACAACCTTGTCAAGGAACCCTCATATGCAATCCTCTTCGTTGAAATACTTGAAATTCACAACCTCTTCGGCAACGTTGACATCGCATAAAAGGGTATCTATAGTCATTCGAGAATTTCTGATTTCAGTGTTATTAGTTCGTCTTAAAAAATAATAAAAATAAACTTGTTATACAGCTGAGTATAATTTCTGTTTAAAGGGTGTTTTTTAGACGTGTGGTTTTTAGTCTGGCCACATTATTTCAGTCACTCGATTTATACACACTTTGGTTTGCCATTTCATATTGAATAGACTTAATCCGGAACAACGTTTGCAAATCGTGGTGAATGGGCCTAAAACGAGATGGCCGCCGATCCTGTTTTTTACAAGAAAATTATGTTCAAACCAAAATAGTCATGAAAATCCACAAACATTGTTAAGACGCCGTAACATTCTCAAGAAGTCATTGTTTGGTGTGCTCTATGGGAAAAGCGAATCATTGGTCCATATTTCTTCAAAAATGAAGCCGGCCATAATGTTACAGTCAATGGGGAACGCTGTAGAGCCCTAATTAATGACTTTTTCGTGCCTGAATTGGAGAAAGTTGATGTTGACGTGCTCTGGTTTCAACTTTTGATGAGGGCATTATCTCGCGTCGTTGGCCTGTGGCGTGACCTCCAAGATTGTGCCATTTAACACCGCAGGACAATTTTTTGTGGAGTTATGTAAAGTCACTTGTCCACGCAGATAAGCCCGACACGACTAACGCCTTGAAAAAGAATATTTGGCTCGTTATTGCTGACATACGGCCCCAATAGCTGCAAAGTGGTCGAAAATTGGGCACCACGGTTGGAATTTATTCCAGCCAGCCGCGGCGCCCACTTGCCCGAAATCATTTAAAAAAAATAATGGCAAATCCCTATCTTAAAATTTAGAAAACTTCTTGGCCAATACACCTTCTACTATTTCTACCGACTAGATTGTGTGCTCTGGATTAATATCGAACATTTTAAAAGGCATATGTTTTCAACCTCGGCATACATTACCATTACAATATATGGTCCCAGCGGACCATTCTCCGGGTTCTCCTACAGACTCCAGTTGAGTGTAGATGAATGGCGTTTGAGTTATATCGGTGATCACCTAGAGGTATTTTTTTTAATGTTTTTTTTCACAGATTACGCGTGAGTTGTGTTAAACTTTTTTCTTTTCAGTATTTTTTGCCATTTCATAATGGAAATACTCAGACCGCAACAACGTATCCTAGTGCCACTGTATAATAGAAATGAGAATAAGAAGATTCGCTGTTTTCGACCAAAATATTGTTCTGTGATGAGGCCCATTTCTGGCTCAACTTCAACGTCAATGAACAAAACAGCCGCGTTTGGGCCGAAGAGCAACCGGAAGAGATTTAAGAGGTGCCATTATACCCAGATAAACCTACAGTTTGGCACGGTTTATAGGCTGGTTAATTATAATTTAATTGTCGGTCCATATTATTTCAAAAATCATGATGACCGGAACGTAAGCGTGAATGTTGGTCATGTTATCGGACTTGTTGCTACCTAAAATTGATGCCAGTAATCTTGAAGATATTTGGTTTCAGCAGGACGGTGTCACTTGTCATACAGCTGCTACTCAAACAATGAATCTATTGAGAGACCATTTCAAATAGCAGGTAGTTTCACGTTTTGGATCAGATCGTGTAGATCGTGTGATATCACAACTTTAGACAGTTTTCTCTGAGGCTACGTAAGCTCCAAAGTCTATGCTTCGATTCTGGTTTTAGAAGCCAAAATAAAGCGTGTCATTAACTCCATACCGGTTGAAATTCACTAACGAGTCATCCAAAATTGGGCACTCAAAATAGACATCCTAAGGCGTAGCTGCAGCCAACATTTAAAGGAAATCCCTTCGAATAAACAATAAAGATTCAACACCTTAATTAAATTTTTGTTTTGAAAATAAATACCTCTAGAGCGATCCCCCGATATGTAGGTCAACCGCGTTCAGGTGTAATATTGGGTTCCGAGTGCCAAGTGCTGATAGACTTACAGACACCAATGCTAGCTGATTTTTTTGTCTTTAAAAAAGAGCTTTGCGAGGGTTATCTTCTTCCGAGCCATTGCCAATAGCAGAGCTCCGTAATCAATACTAGTTTATGGCAACGCATGTATACGTCAATAGTGTTATCTTAAAATTAAGTATAAAGCGACTGTCAATATTTATGACATTTGTAGTAAGCTCCTGTAACCAAGTGGACCCGATGTTCTGTATTGCGTTTCCACAATAGTTTTTAGTGAGGGGCAGCTGTGGAAACTTCGAGACGGAGAGGTTTAAATAGCTGGAATTGTATCTCCTGGTGAACAGTACCAGGTCATGAGTAAAATCTGTCAAAAAGGTGAATCATCTCCTAGCACTTGCGAAGACATTCCCGATATCAGTATGACCAGATCGTCGCCATATAAAACTATTTGTATGCCCTTTTTGTGAAGTGTGAGTAAAAAAGCATTGATAACGAGGAGTTATAGTAAAGGAGACATCAAACCTTCTTAAAGACATTTTTTTCTTCATTTTTTTTTCTTTTTTTGATGTGGACAACATCTGAGCATCGAATGAGACCGATCCCCTGCCCCAAAAGTGTTCCCTCCCAGAGATATGCACGTTTTATGAAAGTGAAGTCGACGATTCTTAGCGCAAATAGAAAGGGACCTAATCTTTAAAATGGCTCTTCTGAACAAAACTGGTTTTTAACGTTAGGTCCCTTTCTATTTTGCGCGTCACATATGGCACTAACATGTGAAAATGATTTTATGCAAAAGTTCGATTATGTGGGCGCATCGATGACGTATTTTTTAAAGTAAATTTGGTAAGGTTATTCAAGAATCTATGCATAAGGATTTGCCAAAGTCCACGCATAGAAAAGATATGGTTAATTTACGGTCGTGGCAACAATAATATGCTGTCTGCAATAAAAGTTTGTTTGTCGCAACCATAATATTATTCTGTAAATTTAAGTTGGACAATACTACGATTGCGGCAATGTAAGCCACTGTGGCGTGATGGAAGTAAACCCAGGTGCAATCCCGGGTAAAAAAATTAACAATTTCTCAGCAGAGTGGATTCCAACTCGAAAACGCCGGCGACTTTACTAGAAGGATATTAATCTCAAAGCCAAGTAAAAACGTTCTCTGTAAAATACATTAGCCACTCGGAGCCTGCGTAAAACAGTAGATCCCGGTCAGCTCATCTACGAATTGATTCGTGCATAGCTCACTGATTCTAGAGAAGTTCCTTGTTGTTCCCTAATGGGATGTTGTTAGACTTAAGTAAGTATGATTGCTGCAAAATTAATATTGTATTAATGTAACAATAGTATTATTGCCAAAATTTTAAACTAAAATATGCTGTAGCTGCAACAAAAGTGTAAGATACAAATCTATTGCTAAATAGCAACAAAACCCAAACGTAATAAAACATTTTTGTGATCAAAGTACGGTTAAGTGGGATCAAACTAGATTTGTATGGATCATAACATGGTTGTGTTATGATTGATGTAAAACATATTATGGATTTGAGGATCATATTATGGTTGTGGGGATCATAGTGTGGTTAAGTGCGATTCATTATATGATTGTTGGGATCATAATATAATTGTGTGTAAATACTTTTGTTGTGGGAATTATAATATTGTTGTGCCACAACCATATACCCACCCATGCTACAATGCTCTGATTATTGTCACCCCATCTATAATTTTTTTCTCCTTTTCTGATCATTAATGCCAAATTATTGTTCGTTTAACAGCTAACCCCTTTCGTTAGTTTTTTCTAAGCGTAAAATCACCCTTTACGTGTAGGGTATAATATGTCCGGTAAGGGCGCATTCTCTTGAGTACGAGTATAAACATACACATACAGATGTTCGTAGGTAAGTATGGACGTAGGTATGTATAGACGTGGTATTTATAAGCATTTAAGCTGTACTACATTTTGAGGTCATTGTGTCAACAATTTTAAACAACGCTGTTTACACTTGAGCTTATTGCACGGGCTAAGTACCTCTGGTTTGTCTCTTTTGTTTATACATTTTAACAGCCTCTGGCTTTTAAACTTAAACAAAGATAACACAGGATGTAAACCAACCCTTTGCAAATTATAGAAACGAGTGGCAAACATGACTGGGCGCACAAAAATAATTGCTTAAATTTACGAAATTCTACAAAAAATAGGTACTTTCTTTAAAGTTTTTTTTAAAAAAAAAAAAATCGGAAGGTGAGTTAACTTTGAGGGTTGGTCTGCAGATGATGCGGGTGTAACAAAACTGGCAGAGCCTTTTTTTATCATCATAATTATTATTTACATAACTAGCATATGTAACCTACTTGGCTGGGTTAAAATGGCATATCAAAATATAATTACTATTATATAATTCAGTCCACGTTACAATGACTTCCTAGGTGTACAGTATTCAAATTGAAAGGTCAAGGAAGGAGAAATATTCCCTTCCTTTCTCGTTTAGTGTTAATATTATAACCATGAATAAAAACGTAATGTCAAACAAGGCTATGATTATTAAATATTTTGTTCCAAATTTTTATTTATGGAAATACATTTTTCAAATATTCCTTTTATTGAAACAACTTGATATAGTGCTCAAATTTTAGAATTTACACGTCCAAGACTCTATTACATCTATTTTATGTTTATTTTTATCGCGACCCTCTATACTCGTCATGAAATTGTATCTGTGATGTTTGATCCTAAGAGAAGTGCACTTATTAACATGGGTATATAGACATATGGTCATTTCCATTATATGTTAATCAAATTTTTTGCAATCGGCAAATTAAAATTATAGCGAATTTCGCTACGAGCTAAAACATGAATTTATTGTAAAGATCCGGCTGAAACTATGCACCAGATACGAGTATATAGACACTAGGGAACAAAAACTGTCACCTCATGATAAGATAAAATTAAAATTTCACTACAAAATCTATTAGTAAGACTCATGAGCCTGGGAGGCACAATAACCGGAATTGTTTTCCCAGCTTAAAAAAAACGATTACTAGCAAATTTGGAGATATGGGCTTGGTTAAGTTAAATGGGTGGCGTAATAGTTTGATAGTAGCATGCACAACTATCAAGACAGTAAACCCAGGTTAAAATCCGGGTAAGAACATCTTATTGGTTGGTTTCCAACTAGTACGAGGGCGTTTCGGAAGGTTCTTAGCCTATCAATGAAAGAGAATAGTTAGTTTTTCAAAAATATTTTTATTTTTCAATATAATCTCCTGAAACTTCAATACCTTAGTCCAACGCTTATCTAGCAATTCTATCCCTTGAATAAACTAGTTTTCCTCAAGGTCTTCAAAATAGTGGTTTACAACTGTAATTGCATCTTCATTTGAGGTTAAACGCTTGCAAGCAAGAATTTTTTTAGATTTGGGAACAGGTAAAAGTCACTGGGAGCTAAATCAGGAGAAAAAGGTGGGTGGTCAAGCAACTCGTAGTTTAATTCGTTGATTTTAGCCATTGTTAAAACACTCTTGTGCGCTGGTGCGTTGTCTTGATGAAAAATTATTTTTTTGTGTTGTAAGCCAGGACGTTTTTCTCGAATTTGTACATTTAATTGATATAAAAGGTTGCAATAGTACTTTGAATTTATTGTTTTACCCTTTTGCAGATAGTCAATCAATAAAATACCTTTGAAGTCCCAAAAAAACCGTTGCCATAACCTTACCAGCCGATTGAATTGTTTTTGCCTTCTTTGGGGCACTTCCTCCAGCTTCAGTCCATTGTTTGGATTGTTCTTTTGTCTCTGGAGTATAGTGGTGGATCCAAGTCTCATCAACAGTTATGAAACGACACTTAAAATCCATTTTATTTCGCTGAAAACGATCCAAACAAGCTTGAGAAATGTTCATTCTTATGCGTTTTTGGTTGACTGTTAACAAGTGCGGCACCTATCTTGCAGAAAGCTTTTTCATCTGTAGTTCTTCATGCAAAATTAAATGAACTCGATCATTTGAGATGCCCATGATATTAGCTATTTCACGCACTTTTATTCGTCGATAATTTTATACCATATCATGCACTTTGGCTACAATTTCTGTTGTTGTTGCTGTTTTTGGACGTCCACTACGTGGTTCATCTTCAATGCTTGTACGACCACGTTTAAATTCAGCAACCCAATTTTTTACTGTTGCATATGAAGGAGCACTTTCACCTAACACACTCACCATATCTTTATGAATTTCTTGTCCAGATAAACCTTTTTTATGTAAATATTTAATGACACCACGCATTTCTATTTTTTCCATTGTAAAAAATCGCGGATGCGTCTTTTGTGAACACCTGTTTCTATATGAAGGAGTTGCCAGATCGAAACAAAATTTAACATGTGTTCATAGCAGAGATGGAAGTTTCCAAAACACTTAACTTTTTTCTGTTTATACCACGCTTTTTGTGCTAGGCTAAGACGATTCCAAACCGCCCTCGTAAATGATTGCAACTTTAGGAGTAAGAGATTTATCTCTAAGCCATGTAAAAACTCTTCAAGTTAGTCCAAGGAGGCCGATTTCTGGGCCTATATGGCCCAACTCCCAAATTAGTCCAAATTTTATAAATATCAGTATATGTGACGCGCAAAATAGAAAGGGACCTAAGGTTAAAAACCAGTTCAGGAGAGCCATTTTAAAGATTATGTCCCTTTCTATTTGCGCTTAGAATCGTCGACAGCACTTTCATAAAACGCGCATATCTCTGGTAGGGAACACTTTTGGGGCATGGGATCGGTCTCATTCGATGGTCAGATGTTGTCCACATCAAAAAAAAGTGAAAAGTTGATAAAAAGTTTTGTTCAGAAGAGCCATTTTAAAGATTAGGTCCCTTACTATTTGCGCTTAGAATCGTCGACTTCACTTTCATATAACGCGCATATCTCTGGAAGGAAACACTTTTGGGGCATGGGATTGGTCTCTTTCGATGCTCAGATGTTGTCCACATCAAAAAAAGAAAAAAAATGAAAATTGATTTTTTACCCTTAGGTCCCTTTCTCTATGCGCTGTCACATATACATATTTGGATTTCACTGTTTTTTGATATCCATATATCGCAAAACATAAGGGGTCGGTTTTTGGTCCTCCATAGCCAAAGGGCCAACGGAATACGCCCAGTTATAGAAATTCTAAAGAATCTATGCTTACCATTTCCACAAAAAAAATAGATAGCTGATGATGTTAATTAATCGATTTTACAACCAAACATATCAAAATTTGATAATCACTTCTTGTAGTCCCTCCAAGGGAAACTTTTTCACCTTTTGGCCGATTTGGTCCATTTCCAATACAGAGCTGTGTTTAGCTTTATTTTTTATTTCCAGTATTGTTTGCCGTTTCATTATGAAAAGACTTACATTGCAACAACGTCTACATAGTGCGCAACTGTATTTTGGAAATGAGAATGAGAAGATCCACTGTTTTCGACCAAAATTTTGTTCTGTGACTAGGACCATTTCTGGCTCAACGGCAACGTCAATAAACAAAATAGTCGCATTTGGGCTGAAAAGCAACCAAAATAGGTTCCAGAACTAACATTATACCCAGAGAAAACCACGGTTTGGTGCGGTTTATGGGCTGGTGGAATCATCGCTCCATATTTTTTCAAAAATAATGATGGCCGCATCGTAACCGTGAATGGTGCTCGCAATCGCGCCATGATATCGGCCTTTTTGCTGCTTGAAAGTGGAGCCCGTAATCTTGACGACATTTAGTTTCAAAAGGACGGTAGCACTTGCTATACAGCTGCTGCAACATTGGATCTATTGAGAGGTAATTTTGAAGAGCAGCTAATTTTACGTCTGGGACCGGTGAGTTGGCCTACTAGGTCGTGTGATATTGCACCTAAAGAATTTTTTTTGGGGCTAAGTAAAGTCCAAATTCTATGCTGACAAACTAGCTACGATTCCGGTTTTGGAAGCCAATATTATGCGTGTCATTAACGCCATACCGCTCGAAATTCTCGAACGAGTCATTAGGCGTAGTTGCGCTCAACATTTGAAGGAAATTTTATTCAAAAAAAAAATGGCATAAAATTTCCTTTCGAATGTGAACTAAAGATTCCATACTTGATTTAAAATTTTGAATTTTTTTTGCTTTGGAAAAATACCTCTAAATGGATCACCCTATATATATATGTTCTTAACCTGGTCGCAAATGTACAGAACTTAATGCATGTCTAAACGAATCCGTATGAATTTCATAATGCGAACATATAACCAATAGAATTCTTTAAATCTAATTCGCATGAGATACGAGTATACTCGTATATCGTACTATAGTGGACTTGTAGATGATTTGATATGGCAGTTTTTCGCTAAAGAAGTAGTGGGTATTTGCTTGTATATCGTATTTTGTGAGTGTTTGTCCGTTGATTTTACAATGTTATATTGAAGAAAGTAAACAATATTCCGGATTAAAAAGAATTAATCAGTCGATTTATGGTGTTTATCCGCTAAAAATCTGACTTAAGACAAATAATCTAAGACAAGACTAATACTAAGTCCCGCTTATGGTAAAATCAAACCAGAGGATTCATCACACTTTGCGACGAATCCAGGAATAGGTTCTCTTGACATCACACAGGAACTAGCAGCTGGAGGCCTCTTATATTCCAGTGAATCCTTCGGTAGGAAGTGCATTGCTCCACTGAAAAGTATTTTGTCAAATTATATCATTACAGAAACCTCGAAAATGTAAGCTAACAATATCACAACTTGAGTTAATACATTATGTACACCTCCTAGTTTAGCCTATTAGGAACTGTACCATATAATTTATACTACCTTAAAGTCGGCTATTAATATTTGTACGTATATGTACTCGCATATAAAATGAAGAAATCCTTGTTCTTGCTCTACAGCAGAAAGATAGATAAATGCAATTTGAATTACCTTTCAACGGCGCAGTATTTTTAGATTTCATTACGATTTCCTGGAATTTTTTTTATTACCATTTTGCGTTTATGCTCTTGAGTCGGCACGGAACATTATTTATTGCTGCCAAAAACAAATGTCTTTTAATTTGGTTTTCGTTTCCAAATAGCATTAAATGCAATTTCACATATTACCTTTAAAACCTACTCCTTCTCTCGGCCGTACATCTTTACAATGCGAGTATTTACAAAAGGCACACATTCGAATTGGGCGGGGATAAATAAAAAAGCAGCGTATTCAAATATTTTATTTCTAGACTTGCAAAAGATTGTTTTGCCGCAAATAAATCTTTTTTATGTCTTATTCACATGTAATTATCATAAACGCATTCAGTGTAATAATAGCTTGAAAAACGAAATCTTCGTGTACAATTCGCTTGCCGCTGAGGTTCACCGGAAAGTATACGCACTGGCGCGCATTTGTCGGAATACAAAATGGGAATTTATGTATTAAACAACACATGCAAATTATTGTGATCCGGAGCAGGAGTAGGAGCGCGGGCCAAGTCCTTTTGCCTTTTGTTTGGCACAATTACAAATAGAGCCATTTGATTTATCATGGCATACTTTTGTCACAATAGCTTTAAAAATGTATTATCGCAGATAAGGTGGAAAATAACGAAATTTATGATGACAGAAACTCGCGTACTTTTGTCTGCTATTGAAATGGTCTAGCACCCAGATTATTGCCTATCATATTTCTTTTCACATATAAAAGAGAAGATTATTTAAGTTAAATCATATCCTTAATGGAGAAATGAAAGAAAGATGGAACATGTAATCAGAGCCACTTGTACTGTCATCGATAAATTTGGTTTCACCTTTTCATGATTAAATCCGATTGTTTTCCCATGCATACTGAGTCTATAATGCGTTTAGAATTCCGTTTTTTAAAACCATAAATTACACAGTGGTACAAAATCGAATTTTCCGAATGCGAATGGGATGAGACCAATTGCAAATGAAAGTTGACACTATCCAAAACAAAACCTTTAAGGATTTTTTTAGTTCAGTGCGAGATTTTTTTACACGCATTTAAAGTTGGTGCTTTTGGAACGCAAGAAAACATCGTCATTGGCGCTGTCATACAATTGGTTCCATTTCTTGTAGATTTTCATAGAAAAAACGGTGTATTTACTTCTTTTAGGCTGAAAAATCAATTTTTGCTGTAGGCTTCATTGTAAAACATATTTCTAATGATATAACGAAGTACATTTTATTATTCTCAGAAAGTTACTATTAAGAAATTTCAATTTTTATGGAATAAAAAAATATTGTGTTTTTCATTGGAAAAAAATATTTTTCTTGCTACAAAAACAACTTTTTTATTTAAAAGTATTATATCTTAGGAGGACTGCTAGATATATTTCTGGCCTTGTAATGAAAATGCGAATATTTATCATCAAAAATGGTTTTATTGTTTTTCAAAGTATTTTCCAGCATGATTTATACAATTTTGCATGCACCCAGACCAATTGTCGAAGCACTTTTTCCACTCCGATTGAGACACTTCCTAAACATGGTTTTTGGACGCTTCAACAGCATCTTCTAGCGATGAAAATCGTTGACCACGCATTTTTTTCTTGATGTACGTGAAAAAAAAGAAGTTATTGGTTGCCGAGTCAGGGCTGTACAGCGGATGATCCATCAAATCGACGTTTTGGCCGGTCAAAAAGGCGCTTTTTTGAGCCGATGTGTGAGAGCTCGCTTTGTCATGGTGCACAATGATTCGTCTTCTCTTGTTCTTTATTCAAATTTCTTCGGAGACTTCAGGCAAACAAATTGTGGTTTACCACTCAAAATTAACCGCCCTACGTTGCTCAAGCGGAACAGTCGCCACATGACCAGTTTTGCCGAGGATCAGGCGACCATTTGCTTTGAAGTGCAAAAGGTCGTTGGATTTGGCTCGTCTTCGAAGACCCACACGGTCGATTGCTGTTTTGTTTCGGGCTCATACGCATAGATCCATCATTCGTCACCTATGACGATCTTATTAACGTCTTTTGAAGCACCGCGATCGGAAGTAGATAAAAAGCGATTTTGATGCCATCCGTCATAGTATAGAGGGTATGTATATATACTTGGTTGTTGTTGTTGTAACAACAATATATTTATTTTGAGGTCTTGTTCGTCTATGGGGGATCTGCTTCGATATCCAGGTGAAGGAAACGCGCCATTTGAACTGGATGCGTCCACAGAGACCTGGGGGTCAGCTGAGTGGGCTTGGCCGGACAATTGAAGAGGTGCAGTACATCATGTGGTCCCTGATGTGGTCCCTGATGGCACTGCGAAAAACTGGTTTAATAAATTCAATCGTGGCCACGGACGTTGTGCCAGAGAACATTGATGCTGTGCGTGAACTGATAATGCAAGATCGTCATGTGACATACTGTGAGATAGAGGCATCCTTGGGAATATGTTTCATTAGCATATATTCGATATTGCATAAACACCTTGCCGTAAAAAAAGGTTTGTTCTCGTTGGATCCCGCACAATTTGACAATCGCTCAAAAAAAAAGGCTCGTGTCGATTGGAGCAAAGAAATTTTGCAAAAATACGATCACGGTGCTTCAAAAGACGGTGACGAATCATGGATCTATGCGTATGAGCCCAAAACAAAACAGCAATCGACCGTGTGGGTTTTCGACGACGAGCCAAATCCAACGAAAGTTGTTCGTGGAAGAAGCACTTTGAATTAAAACTGGTCATGTGGCGACTGTTCCGCTTGAGTAAGGTAGGACGGTCAATTCTGAGTGGTACAGCACAATTTGTTTGCCTGAAGTCTTCGGAGAAATTCTAAAAACGAACAATAACAGATGAATCATTGTGCACCATCACAATGCGAGCTCTCACACATAGGTAACGGATCTTGGATCTATGCGTATGACCAATCGACCGTGTTGGTCTTTGAAGACGAGCCAAATCTAACGAAAGTTGTTCGTGAAAGAAACACTTCGAAGCAAATGGTCGCCATGTTCTTTGGCAAAAATGGTCATGTGGCCACTGTTCCGCTTTAGCAACGTAGGACGGTCAGTTTTGAGTGTTACACCCCAATTTGTTTGTCTGAATTCTTCGGAGAAATTCGAAAAATGAACAAGAAAAGGTGCACCATGTGCACCATGACAATGCGAGTTCTTACACATCGGCTCAAACTAGCGCCTTTTTGACCGGCCAAAGTGTCGAATTTATGGGTCATCCTCTGTACAGCCCTGACTTGGCACCCAATGACTTCTTTCTATTCCCGCTCATCGGGAAAAAATTGCGTGGTCAACGATTTTCGTCGCCAGAAGATGCTGTTGCAGCATTCAAAACCCATTTTTTGGAGGTGTCTCAATCGGAGTGGAAAAAGTGCTTCTACAATTGGTTTGAGCGCATGCAAAAGTGTATTAATCACGCTGGAGAATACTTTGAAAAACAGTAAAGCCATTTTGATGTTAAATACTCGCATTTTCATTATTAGGTCAGATTATATAGCAGCTCTCGTATGGCCGTGTTATCTCACTTCGTGGCGATTAATTGAAGCCGTACGGAGCATTTGACAGATAGTTTGTTTCATGCCAACCTATTTTATACCCTTTTATGCATATTTGCAGAAGCTATTTGGGTTTCAATCTACGCAAGGAAAGTGCCATGTGTGTATGAGGTACAGGAAAGGACGTGGTTAAGACTCCAGCTTTTTGTCAGCTAGAGTTCTTTATAATAATTTTTTCGAGTACTTTTTTTCGCGAAATATCGTGATTATAAGTAGTATTCAAGATAGTATGCGAATACTGAAAGAAGGCAGAAGAGCGTATCTTAGAATGTCTTTCTGCATTATTTGGCTATCCTGTCCCAAATACATTCTGAAGCTCCGCTATGATATATTCTCATCACCACAATAACAAAGTAAAACTATCCCACAGCAGGAAGGGTTGTTATCCCACGACACTATGCCACACTATGTCAACAGCAGGCAAAACAAAGTTCAGATATAAATACTTCTCAGTCACCCACACTCTCTGCTATCCATACCAATTTCTCTTATCTTTTTTCACTTCCTTTTTGCTGGCTTTCTTGCATTGTAATTTTTCCATCATCACTCAAAATATCTTTTGTCATCACGTGCAAGACGCTGTTGGCTTAAGTTCAGTTTCTGATTTTTTGCTTAGCTTTCGCTTATCCTTTCAATTCAATACATTCCGTCAGCGATTTGACAGTTCCAAACAATAGCAGCAACATCAAAAACGCTGAGAGAACAGAAAAAGGAAATCTAAGGATGATGGGGGCTTTGTGTGTGATGTCAGAATTGTCACATAAAGTTTGACACTTTTTGTTGCTCTAAAACGGAGTGAGTGACACTGACTGTGTGTTTGTGCTCAGTATGAGTACGTGTGTTTGCCAGTCGAGTCTTACGAAAGTTTCCTTAAGGATAGCCCCAGAGAGAACTATTCAAATGGCAATTTGATAAGGACATTAAGTTTGGAAAAAAATATAATGCGAATACACACATACAGGCACACACTTTCACACACACAGTGCAAGTATCGCCAGAAATATGCAACGAAAATGTCGTGCCAACAAAGCAATGGTGGCAATAAATTATTCATTAGTTCAATTCAAATAAATATCCGTTAAATCCTTTTTTGTACAGAGATAATCGTTAAAAATGGGACGGTTAGGCATGAGGGAGGTGGTATCATAGGCTATTTAAGCCAGGAGCGTATTGAAAGACAATAATTTAGAGATTCAATGAAATTTTAAATATTGAAAGCAATGTAGCATCCAGGGGAAAAATTATATGACAACGAAACAGTTCAAGTATATGGGATAGAATAGGTCACGCCTGTTAGGATACACTACGTTTGCACCCATGATAAATACTGATAAATGCCCCTTCCACTTTGAGGCACTGTTGGTCTATCTGAGCTGATCGTCTTATGAGATACTCCGATATATTCAAGTGCTATGCGATATAAGCTCAAATAATGCATAATGCATTATATGCAAACTGTCCATAACCTTATTGAAATAAGAAATGTCAGTCCATTTGTTCTTTGTTCGAGCATTTCGTTCGGTATGGCGGTAATGACACGCGTATTGTTGGCTTCCAAAACCTGAATTGTAGCTCGTTTGTCAGCATAGACTTTGAACTTTACGTAGCCCCAAAGAAAGATGTCTAAAGGTGTGATATCACTCGATCTAGGCGGCCAACTCACCTGCCCAAAACAAGAAATTAGCTGCTTTTTGAAATGACTCCTCAATAGATCCTTTGTTTGAGAAGCTGTATGAAAAGTGGCTCCGTCCTGTTGAAACCAAGTGTTGTCAAGATTACGGTCTTCAATTTCAGGTAAAGATCGATATCATGGCGCGATAGCGAGCACTATTCACGATTACGTTCCGGCCATCATCATCTTTGAAAAAATGTGAACCGATGATTTCACCAGCTTATAAACCGCACCAAACCGTGGTTTTCTCTGGGTATAATGGAACCTCTTGAACCTCTTTTTGTTGCTCATTTGCCAAATGCGAAAATTTTGCCTTATCACTGAACAAAATTTTGTTCGAAAACAGCGGATCCTCCCGTTTCTCACCGAACGCTCATTTCCATAATACAGTTTCTAGCATTTGACAGTAATTATTTTAAAAAATAAATGCCATAAAATGTCCTTTCAAATTACCAATAAAGATTCCACGCTTGATTTGAAGTTTTATATTTTTTTTTGTTCTAAAAAAATACCCCTAGATGGATCACCCTATATATCCACGTCACATAGAAGCTTTTCGATTTAAGGTTACGATTTACTAGTTACGCTAGTTAAGTCTGATTTTAAATAGAACTAGTGATATTGGATCATTTCGCTGTATATGTTTTTATAGGGTGGGCTATTTAAATTTTTTAATTTGAATTGGCTGTAACATAATGTACTGATATTTTTTTCAAATTTCTGATTTTATTGGAAAGGATAAACTTTGTCATTTAATAATGGAACACTATCCGATGCGTTTTTCACTTCGAATAGATCCGATGCGTTTTTCACTTCGCCGAATAGGCTGAAGATAGTTTGGCAGGAAATAAAGAATTTTACGGACAAATCGTGTTTTCAGATCAAGCTCAGTTTTATCTCGGTGGCTATGTCAATAAGCAAAATTGCAGCATATGGTGTCCAGAGAACCCACACGTGACTATTGAAAAGCCAATGCATCCACATCGAGTCACTGTTTGTATAGATTTTGGGCTGGCGGCATCATTGGGTCATTTTTATTCGCAAAATGAGCAAGGAGCCGCCGTTACCGTCAACGATAAGATTTACCGCGCCATACTCAACGAAAGTTTGAGACATGGAGGACGTTTGGTTTCAACAAGACGGGGCCATATGTCACACAGCCCATACAATCATCGATATTTTACTCACTGTTTTTGAAAATCGAATAATCAGCCGAAATTTTGGTGTCATGTGGCCGCCTCGGAGCTGTGGTTTGATCCCTTCGAATTGTTTTCTATGGGGAATTATTAAAGACAAATGTTACACCAAGCTTCGAGAGATAATTGGAACCTTGAAACAGGAAATCGAAGTTGCTATAGAATAGATTTGACACTAAACAAACGAAAATGTATTGAGAAATTGGGCTGGTCCGATGAGGTACTGCCGAGCCAGTTGTAGTCTTATGAATGATAGTGCGTTCCACTATTAAATGACAAAGTTATATTATGAAATTAACTGTGCTGGTGTCTTCCCTTCTATTTGACAAGGGGAGGAAAGACGTCTATAACTGCCGCGCAATTTAAAGTTGGTAAGTACTCTTAAAGGTCACAAAAAATCTGGTAAATCACCATCATGTGGTGCGATCTCAACGATTGACAATATGACTTCAATCAAAACCGATAAACTGGAGACTTTAATTTCGCTGATATGGCGCCTGTTTATCGGCTTGGTAAAGTTAGGAGGTGGCAGTACTGATTTCTTTTGATTTACTCTGTACGTAATGTTTTATACGGTATTTTATCATAGAGGCATACCATAAATACAGAAGTGTTTTACATGATTCTCGCTGTGATAGTTTTAGCCATGGTGCGCCATCGCACAGGAGCCATTACCAAGTGACGGCCAATCACGCCGTTGTCAATTTAAAGCGTGTTATATGGACACAACTTTTACCTTAGTCAGGGGCCGAGGCCTACCTAAAACCTCTGTTATTCCATGGGTCACAGCACCCGCTTGCAATGCCACAACACACCAAGCCGAAGCTCTCCCCGCGGTACTGTTGAATTCAGTTCTTTATCCACCTCCTTTCCTTAGTTTTTGT
The DNA here is from genome assembly GCA_963513945.1 of Hydrotaea diabolus. Classification (NCBI taxonomy): domain Eukaryota; kingdom Metazoa; phylum Arthropoda; class Insecta; order Diptera; family Muscidae; genus Hydrotaea; species Hydrotaea diabolus. The sequence continues at coordinate 133,124,461 of OY740717.1, read as the reverse complement.
ATTGACTTCCTTGGTCTTACAACTCTACCTAATCCTTCGCCGCCGAAATAATGGTACGTAGCCAAACAATGAGTGGCATACTCAGCAATGTCTTTGCAAGGGACTTGGAGTTGAGGTTCGAAAATTGAGTTGTGCAAGCAAATTCAATTTGAGGTTCAATCGAGTAAGCACATTTATAAAGTATTGAAGGAGGAATTTAAATTTGTGGTCGTTCTGTCGACCTATGTGATCGTAATGACGAGGTCAGTTATTTGATTTTAAAAAGCTGAATGTTATATAAAATCTGTCTTTCTGTTTGCAACACCACGAAATATTATATATCCGTCTGTCCGTCCGTGTGCAGAGGTCCAAGTCGCCTTGAAACTTTCGGCGGCGGCTGAAGAAAATATTACTGGCTGCGGGTACAAGCCAACTGAATCCGATGCCCAAAAAATATCAAAGAATATCAGACTTATTACAGAAACGATTAAAACAGTTTATAAATTATAAATAAATCAGAACAGATAAGAAAGACCACAATAGGACAGAACCCTCCACTTGAAATACTACGCCACTTGGGAACACAGACAACCCGAATTAGATGTGTGGGTTATTGAGTGGTAAGCTCTCAAGGTGGCATATCATAATGCCCAACGACATAATTTTTGTGGTCATTTTTTACACCAGAGAGAGCATTCTTATCCATTGTCATATGAAATTAAGACTTTAAAAATGTAACACATTGTTAATAATAGCGGTGCCATATACTTATAATATAAAGGGTTGTTAAATATTAAGGGCCGGTGTTGGTTTAGAATAAAACACAATTATGATAATATTGGTATGGTTTAATTATGTATGGAACAAAATATCGGCCAAGTGGCCGCCTTGTGTAACTTTCCATGGTTCAAATTGAATTAGTCTGAAATTGAGAAATATCAAATGAAATGCACAAAAACACTTGACGTTTTGGTGTGGTTCACATTCAACATCGGCCCTTAAAATTTAACCACTCTTAATAAAAAAATATTTTTTGATCGGACCAATAACGATTCCGAAAAAGCACAAAATTATACTGTGTAGATTGTAGGGCCCAGAAATAAATGTCACCTATTTTCAAGAACACAAAAAAGATACAAAATTCGCTTTATGATTAACAAAGATCATTTCAAGGTTTGAGCTTATGGAAATTTATTTGTGCTGCCTTATTTGTTAACCTCTTTTGATATGATCGCTGTCACCCATATTTTGTAAAATTTTCAATTCCTCAAAATCAAACTTTCACACCACGAGTCTAAAAAATCAATAAGAAGACTGGAAATGGTTCTGGCATTTTATCTAAGGTTCCTTCCAGGTCCAGGATTGTTATCAGACTTTCTTATGTTGTTGAAACTTGTTTCTTGCCGATTGATAGATTGATAGATTTATAGATTTCTCTTTGTCTACAAGAGTAGCCAATATATCTGAACTTTACAATTTTTTCGTGTTAAATCTCAGCTTAGTCGATTAAGTCAGCTGCAAGTTATGAGCTGCGACTAGCCGATGCTTTCGGCTTCGTCTCAAATGAGTATAAAAAGTCGTCGGCGGCACCGAGACGACTAAAAGCTACGTAACTTAGACTTCTGTCCGTTCATTATCATTATTATAGCAGTTTTCGATTGTTAAATGGCGAAATCGGCTCAGGGGAAAAGTTTCCCATTGAGGAACTAAAGTAACCTCAAACAAAGTGCAGTTTTTTGACTATTATATAATTGGTAAACGAATCATGATTAAATGGGAGCTGCAGGTATACTACGCCCCTAATTTCTCAAATAAAGGCATAGTTTCTGGACGTTTCAGCTCATTCCGCCCTACTTGACAAGTGGACAAATGAGGTTCGCTCTTGTCAAAGCTTTTCTATCCTCCATCATGGATAATGGCCCAAAATAAATCTTTTGTCAACGGGGCGTAGCAGGGTGTATTTATGGGCTGGGCCACGCCCCCTTGACTAATTTCACCACAATATAATAATTAGAACATGCTTGTCATTGATTTAATTCTGTTAAAAATTTATAACGATCGGTCTATCCGATTTATTAAAGGGGCGTGGCGCCATAACTTTTTCTCCAGTATGTACTCAGATCCATGCCAATAGCATATGTTTCTAATACCATCGTCATATTTCTATTAGTTCCCTAGATATAGTCCTTTATATTCAGGGTTGTGCGGGCGGTGCCATGCCCTCTTGCTTAATTATAGAGTAACATATTCTACACAATTTTCTTAGTCTTTGATCTTAATCTATTGCTATTAATCAGTTCTTTTGAAGTGTTGTTTTTTAAGAAGAAGTAAATCGCATATGTGACGCGCAAAATAGAAAGGGACCTAAGGGTAAAAACCAGTTTTGTTCAGGAGAGCCATTTTAAAGATTTAAATACGTGTATTTTTGGTGTACCATCACTTTCATAAAACGCGCATATCTCTGGGAGGGAACACTTTTGGGGCATAAGATCGGTCTCATTCGGTGCTCAGATGTTGTCCACATCAAAAAAAAAAGTGAAAATTGCTTTTTTTACCCTTAGTTCCCTTTTTCTATGCGTTGTCACATATAGTTTAGTGTTATAGCCAAGAATTTAGTTTAATTACTTATAAAAAGGTAAGTGTTTGCCATTATGTTTTAAAAATGATTTCGGTTAAATGACCGCCTGGCTCGAATAAATTCCAGCCAAGAGGCCCAATATTCGACCACTTTTTGCAGCATTTGGGTCGTATGTCAGCAATAACGCGTCGATTATCTCCAAGGCGTCAATCGTTTAGAGCTTTTCGGCGTAGACAAGCGAATTCACATAACCCCACAAAAAAAACAGTCCAGTACGGTGTTAAAATGCATGATCTCAGAGGTCACGCCACAGGCCAACGCCGCAAGATAGTTCGCTCACCAAAAGTTTCCTTAAATAAAACGTTTGTTTCGTTGGCTGTATAGCATGTAGCGCTATCTTGTTGGAACCAAATGTCAAGATTAAGGGCGTCAATTTCAGGAAACAAAAAGTCAAATATCATGGCGGTTTAGCGAGAACTATTCACGGTAACGTTTCTCCCATCATGATTTTTGAAAAAATATGAACCGCTGATTCCACCAGCCGATAAACCTCTCCAAACCGTGGTTTTCTCTGAGTATAATCTTCCCGTTTCTCACCGAACGCTGATTTCCATATTACATACAGTTGGCAAAAAATAAATATAATAAAATGTCCTTTCAAATGAATAATAATGATTCCGCACTTCACGATTGGTATTGGCCAGATCGATCAAGAGGTTAAAAATTCCCCCACACAAGGACTGGGTCTATCTATGGAAAAATCAACAATCCTAAAATAAACAGGTGGACAAATATGATCATTTAGTGAAGAGGGCGTGGAAACGGGCTCTTTTCCATCTGGGTCTGTTCCTTTCCATACTAGCATCATATATAACAATACCAACCTACGAGTATATCAAAGTCATTGGTTGTATGGACGGTGCCGAGAACCATGCTCAATTGCATTACAATATAATCTACTTAGTAGGGACATAAATACTGTTACACACGTTTTATGCTGTAAAATTAAAAGTACTGAATGTTTTTAGACCAAATATTTTTTAAATATATTTATTGATGTATATTGTATCCAAAAAAAATCTATTTATTCGAAATGGCCGCTTTTTGCCTTTACACGCACTGGCCAATCGTCAATAGCTGCACGAACCTCGCCCATTGGAAAATTTACCACAGCTCGAACCAAAGCAGTCTTAAGAGATCTTATTTTGGGGTATCTTTTGTGACAAACCTTGTCCTCTAAAACCGTCCACAATTTGTAATCTAATGGGTTCAAATCTGGACTACCTGAGGGTCATTCTTCAGAGGAAATTAACGCTGGCAAATTGTTTTGAAGCCAGGCCTTGGACGTTTTAGCCCTATGGGCCGGCGCAGAATCCTGCTGGAAAGTCCATGGCTGGTTTTGGAACAGGGAATTGTTAAGAGGCTTTCAAAACGGTTTCTTGGTAAATTTTGGTAGATGTTTTGACTCCTTGTTCGCAGAAATGCAGGTCAGTGACCCCATCGTAAGAGACACCCCACCAAACCATGACTGAAGCTGGGTGATGACCTATTCCACCCGTGGGATCAGTTCATATGCTTCCTTAGATGACCTCGCATACGCTCTTTCATTTTGCTTGTTACATTTTTCCTGAACGCTAAAAATATTGTCATCGGCGAACAAAATTTTTCTGTGCAAGTTATCAGCGTGCTTCACCAAAAGACGTTTGTATTTTTCAATCCTATTTTTTTAAAGTGGCAGTCACTAAATGTCCGGTACGTCGTTTAAAGCCCCAAGTCCCAAGTCTTTTTTTAATGATTCGACTCATGGACTTTTACGTGATATGCATCTCACGGGCCCTGCTTTTCTGTTTTCGGAGCGGATTTCTGCGAATTCTTGATTTAACGGCTTTGATGACATGCGGTGTTCGAACAGAGCGTGGGCGGCCCGACGGCCCGACCGGTGGCGGTCTTTTACATCTCCACTCTCCTCAAACAGTTTTATGCATCGGTAGACGAACATGCGGCTAATCCCTAGTGGCCGGGGCGTTTCGAAAATATCGTTTTTTTCATTTCACACGTGAAAAGCGCTATTGCAGCGATACGGTTCTCATTATCTGACCACTCCATGATAGAAGTTGAAACAATTTTAAAATCCTATTACAGACTAACGCTATTGAGGTTAGCTTTTAAAACCCATATGACATTAACGGGGTATGTTCAGTTCTACTATTGAAATGGGTGTGTTCAATGTTGTAACAGTATTTATCTAAGTATAATAAAATGCTAATCATTGATGTCATTCAGTTCATTCTGTCTATTATTTCGGACATAAATGCGATAAGGGGGCGTGGCACCTCATCTTGCCCGTTTGAGCCATGCAAGTACGTTTTTAGGTCCACATGCCCCAAACCGTTTAGGAAATTTTACATATTTTAGGTATTAAGAGCGTCCTTACAAAAACTACCCATTTAAACCATTAGTAAAACTTATGCCAGAAAAAGTGTGTTGCACTGTGTTATTAGACGCTTATAACATGTCAAAATCATTGAGGAAGTTCTGGTGTAATTTGTGGCCTCTGGAGCGACACAAAGTGTCAAAACATAAATCGATAGTAGTAATACAGGGTGCGGCTAAAGTAACTATATGATTTGTTTTTTAAATAACTATTGAATGGAATGAAAAAAAAACCAAAAAAAATTATGATAAAAAGAAAGTTTATTTTATGTTATTTTTTTACATTAATTATGAAAAATAATATCAGTTAAATGAGAACCGTTTTCTCTAACGCAAAAATGTGATCTTTTTATGGCATTTTCCATAACTTTGTTGAGTGTTTCTTTAAACTTTTTAAACTTTTTGGGCGGTAATGCCACACCAAACGGTAACACGAATTGCGTGTAAAGATTTCTGATGAAGATTTTTGGGATTTTGAGATCCCCAAAATCTGTTGTTTTGTTTATTTACGAAACCGTTCAAGTGAAAATGCGCTTCGTCGGTCATCATTAAATTTGACAAAAAATTTTCATTTTGATCAACGAGATTTAAAACTGCTCTAGCATATTCCAAGCGCAATACGAAGTCCTCAGGATTTAGTTTTTGGACTAGTTGGATTTTGTAAGGGAAGAGGTGCAAATCGTGTTTTAAAATTCGCCGAAGAGTGCGGTCAGAAAGCTGCAACTGGGAAGATCGTCTTCTCGTTGATGTCTCCGGATTTTCTTCGACGCTCTGTTGCACAGCATCAATATTTTCGGCCGATCTGCCAGTTCGAGGTCTGCCCGTACGTCTTGAATCTCCGACAGTCCCATATTCAGCAAAATTATTCACCAACGAACGAATGTTTGGACCCGTTGGAGCAGTTCTTACACCATAAAATCTACTGTATGCACGTTGAGTATTAATTATCGAACGATGATTTTCAATGAATAGAAAAACAATCTTAGTTCTTTGCGCAATTGTATAGCGTTCCATTTTTAAATATTCTCCCAAGTTTAATTTCTGAAATAGGAAAAAAGAAAAAGTTAAATACTCGCAAGCAAAGAAGTTACAATTGTTTTACATCATATAGTAACTTTAGCCGCACCCTGTAGTATTCGTCTTTGGCTCAATCTTAAGTAAAGTGCAAAGTTTCATCGATCGCGGTTTAGATTTACGACCTGTACTCCAATAACAATGATAGATATGTACGAAAGGCATATCTCAATGCAATCTGTTAGTAATTCTAAATATTTTTTTTTTGTATTCCAAACAGCATCCTAGCTAAAGTTTCTTGAAGATGGAAAACATATCTTAACATTAGAAAATATTTTATTAATATCCATTCTATCTATTTAATTAGAATTTCTCATAAAAATCTTGTCTCCTATGTATAGAGTTTTACAACATATGAGCCCTTCCATTAGTGCGGTTGATTTATCAACTCGATCTTTGATGTTTATTCCACATTGCTTGTCCATGTCTCTATGGCCTTGCCACTTCACTTGCAAATCAAATAAAAACCCACCCTGAATTTATGGACCGAACAACGTCTCTGGCTCTAACCCTACTCCGGCCATATCTTGTCGTCTTTTCTTCTTTAATAGACAGTATTTAATAAATTTAACCTTTGGATTGTATTAATTTCCCTTCCAAAAAAAGGGATTTGCATAAAATCCTCTTTTAAAATATTATAAGGAAATTCTCTAAGACTTCACTCCGCACCGCTTTATGGGACTATCAACACACAGCCAGATAAACCGGCACTTGAAACAAAAACAAAAGGGGTTCCAACCAGTCGTTGGTGGGGATGGCGATGGGGGTAGTAGCGATGGTTAGTGGTTGTTGTCGTTGTTTGATAATATCTGTGTAAGAATTTACATATACAAACACATACACGTACATAGTGCGTTCCCAAGGCCCTAGAATTAAAGACGGCATAGACGAAAACAAAAAATCTAAATTGAAAATCTACAATGAAATGTACACTCTAGAAGGTTTGTCGACAAAATTATACAGCAGGAAACAAGACACAGACAGTCGACCATGCTAAAAACAAGAACAACACAAAAGCGCTTAAACTCTGAACGAGATGTTAAACCGTTTTTATTTTAAATAATCCCCATTTTGACTTTTAGCATGGAATTCCTTGTAGGACTTTAATTTGAATTTAATAAAAGGTGAATTGAAAATTCTTTGTGGGAACAAAACACGTTGCCGGGTTGCTTGTATTGGCACAAATAATACCGCTTTGCCAAGGATCTGAAGAAGGCTGGTAATCCTTTGCCGTTGCTTATGGGGAGGTGAGGAAGCCGTTTGCGGTTTTCGTGCAAATGTCAATAGTGGCATCCTTCGGTGGTTTGGCAGGAAATCCATGCAACACTTTAGGTTCTTGGAATGTAAGGGATACATCTCTCAAGACTTGAGATTTGCTTTGCTTTATATTTTTTCTAACGTGCTTAGCTAAGGTAAGTTCTCAACTTACACAGCGTGTTCTGTTTGTAATTTACATGATATTGTATAAGTTTTATTTTTTAAAGATCTGGGTTATGTGTGGGAATTGGCATTAATGGCCGGATTGAATACGATATTGTGTTAAACGGATAGCAGCATTAAGAGTGAAATCAAAGGCTAATAGCAAAACAATGAGAAGGCTTTTCAGCACCATACTCTAGTATGGGTAACTGATTCGATTGAGCGGTGTCTGTCAGACCGTTTGTCTAACTTTGGTTGAAATTAAAGCATATGACGCAAATATGACCCGATAAATTTAGACGGAGACCCCATCAAGGATACAGGCAGAGAAAATGTTGGCTGGAAATCGGTTTAAACTGGTATCATTCGGTTGCAATCACCAAATGTTTATAGTTGTAAAGGATATCGTTTGCGAAAAACCACAAGATGATAAAAATGATCAACGTACTGTACTCACAACTTATTGATCGGACATACAAATGATACGCGAAAAATTAAATTGCCAAAACCACCAGTTGTGGCAACAAATAGTTTTGTTGCTGTAACCAATTGTTTAGTAAAATTTTAAAAATACAAATACAAAAATACAAATCATTCTCCCTATGAGCACTTCAAGTACTTCAAATGAGTAAGCAAACATTTTTGCTTTTGAATAAAATTTTAATTTTTTAGGTATTTTAAAAATTCTCTTCTGTAGTTTTGGATACTTAGTATGTTGAACCGATACTACAGTTTCAATAACTGAAATTTACAGATCACCAACTTACATGCGGTTGTACTAATGGAGTACATTAGCTGCATGTAAACTCATTCTTTCGGTTGACAAAAAAAATCGGTTGCAGCAACGAATCTGCTCTCTGTGTGTATATATTTCGAATCGTCGGTTAATTCTAAGATTATCAAGCCGCGTCAGTTTTTTTTTTACCAGCAAACTACAAATCGCACTATTGAACCGATTTGACATGTGTTGATGGACTGAAACAGTTTGTATTGCAATGGAATAGTTTGCTCATGAGCTAAATAAAAGGACGACATAACTTTTAGAAAAATCAACAACCCAATAGTGTGGACCCCTCCATCATGAATTGCGGTCCAACATAAAAATTTTGTGGTCCAATAAAAAAACTCTATATGTGACGCGCAAAATAGAAAGGGACTTAAGGTTAAAAAACAGTTTTGTTCAGGAAAGCCATTTTAAAGATTAGGTCCCTTTCTATTTGCGCTTAGAATCGTCGACTTCACTTTCATAAAACGAATATATCTGAGAGGGAACACTTTTAGGGCATGGGATCGGTCTTATTCGATGCTCAGATGTTGTCCACATCAAAAAAAGGAAAAAATAAAAATTGATTTTTTTACCCTTAGGTCCCTTTCTCTATGCAGCGTCACATATGTTTTTTCCATACCAACATCATGCATAAGTCGTTTAACTGATTTAATTCACGAGATATAGCCTTTCAAAGTTCCAGGATATAGGCGGAGCAACACCCTTTTGACCAATTTTGACAAAATATATTCCATAATAATATGTCAATCGCTGATTTTATTCTGTTACAAATTTATAACTATCAGGCAATTATCATAAATGCGAATTTATAAAGGGGGAGTGACACCTGGAAGAAAACTCCTCGGTGCTACGATCGATCCATTTCATCATCTTGTGTTCCAAATATTATTGTCATATCTCTATTAGTTCATGAGATACAGTCTTTTTAAGTTCAAGGTTGTATGGGCGGTGCCACGCCTACTTGTCAAATTTGACTATAGCATAGTCTATTATAATTTCCTAGACATGATTTCATTCTCTGTATATTTTAAAACGATCGGACCGATTAGTTTGGTTGTTAATGCGTTCAGGGCCCTTATGTTTGAATCGCCCATTACAGAAAGGTTCTTTTTATGTAAGGACCTGTCCTCACTTTTAATGCGATCGTACCTAAAATTTAAGAATAATTCTTATCATGGCCTCGCAAATAGGTCTCTTCAGATTTTAGGGCATGCGTTGCTAGAATCGACCAGATCTTGCAAGAGTTTTGCGCAGTGCGCCATGAACGCCAAACCCTGGCAAAATCGGGCCATTTCGCTAAATATTTTCATTTAGTCCCCCGATATATGTTTCTAGCTGTCCTCGATACATCTATACAGCTCCTTTATGGTCTTTGATCTTAGTTGGTGGGCCACCGTGGTTGGTATTGAAATGACACCGATCCGTCAAGAGGTATAAGTGTACCATTCACAAGGACTGGGTCCACCTCTGGAAAAATCGTTAATTCTAAACATAAAAACGCAATGTCTATTGAACTATTAGAGATATTCCGAAGATAATTGGAACATATGGATTGAAACACATTCAGGAGGAAAATCTATGCCACCCTTAAAAATCGCATTTATTGCTAAACTAGTGAACCGATAGTTACACAATTTTAACAGGAATAAACCAATGACTAGGTAATTATTCTAGACCATTTAATGGTAAAATTGGTTATGGGGCGAGGAACCATCTTAAACTAAAAGACAATATCTCATGAAATATTAGAGGCGGACGCCGATATTTGGAACACATAATGATGGTATGGATTGAAATAAATTCAGCAAAAAAGAAGGCGGTGCCACGCCCCTTTAAAAAATCAAATTTTTAGCTAAAAGTTTATGATGGCTAATGAATATTGCTTCATTAAGAAACTCGAATAATTTTTTTTTTCAGTACATGGAATTCATTTTTCTTCTATTCGTATTAAAGCACATTCATTATTAAATATAGCTTAATTAGTTTTAAAAATAATTTAATTTAAATTTCCAAAAGGTTGTTCATTACTGCTTGGAGAGTTGAGACAGGATAAGCCGCAATTATTTCTCGAATGGATTGCTTAAGTTCATTCAAATTTGTTGGTTTTGCTTTGTAGACTTCCTGTTCGCAATAATTCTACAAGAAAAGCTCTCTCAACATGCTCAAGTAAAGGTCTCCAGTAACCGTAACGGTGTGACCGTTTTCTTCGAAGAAGTAGAGCTCGACAATACAGCGTAATACATACCACACTGTGACACAAAGTGAGTGATATTCCGTCTTATGGAGTATCTGTGGGTGTGGTGCACTCCATATTCGAAAATTTTGTTTGTTTATGTTGTCGTTTAAATTGGAATGGGCCTCGTCAGACATGAAAAGACAGTTCAACAAGTTTCTGCCCTCTTCCACCATTTAAAGCACCTTCTGACAAAATTCCAAGCGAATCGGAAAGTCTGCTGCATTCAGTTTGTTGGCCATTTGAATTTTATATGGGAATAAGTCCAAATCGTTGTGCATAATTTACTCCAATGACTGCCTGCTGATACCCATTTGAGCAGATAAGCTTCTTGTATTTTTTTGTATGGCAGCAGCTACAGCAGCCATTGTTTCCTCTGTCCGAACTGAAAGGTTTCAATGGTAAGGTCTTCTGTGGACTGTTCCATGCTCGGCAAAATTGTTAACAAGTCTCATTATGGTCCATCTGCTCGGAGGGTTGCCGCCAAACGTGCGCCTATACTCTTTTTGAACTGAAACTACGGACTCTAGTGCGTGATAGCGGCGGACAATCCAAATTCTTGTTTCAGTGTCCCAGTTATCCATTTTTCCTAAATCTAAACATCAACCTGCAATTAAAAAAAAGAAATTGAAAAACAGTTATTAAATTTTTTTTGGTAGCGGCTTTCGTCAACTGCCCTGTATGTAAGATATAAAATTAACATTATTGAATTAATGACTAGGAATTTATTAAATTCAAAGTTATTTTAAAATTAGATAAGGGGCGTGACATCGCCCACACACACACCCTTAACTTTAATAGAAAATACCTCATGCTCTAATAGAGACATGACGATGATATTTTGAACCTATAACTTTTAAACACATTGTGGATTATAAGTGGGCGTTGCAACGCCCCCTTTAAGGAATCACATTTTTGGCCAAAGTTATGAACCAATTGTTAAAATATTTTTATAGAATGAAATCATTGACTATCAAATTATTATAAATTATATAAGTATTGTATTTAAATTAGACAAAAGGGCGTGGCCGCTACAATACAAACCTAAACTTTGAATGAGTATATCTCGTGTACTAATAACAATACTATGATAGATATTGCTATATATGAAATTGGTATTAAAAGAAACACTCACTGATTTTCATACTAAGCCGTCATACATGATGGAGGTTAAATAGGGTGATCCATCTAGAGGTATTTTTTCAGAACAAAAAAACATTAAAATTCAAATCAAGTGTGGAATCTTTATTGGTAAATTGAAAAGGCATTTTATGACATTTATTTTTTGAATATAATTTCCTTCAAATGTTGGCCGCAACTACGTCTCAGGGTTTCCATTCTGGGGGTTAAATTTTGGATGACTCGTTCGAGCCTTTCGACTGGTATGGCTTTAATAACACGCATAGTGTTGGCTTCCCAAACCTGAATCGTAGCTGGTTTGTCAGCATAGACTTTTTACTTTACGTAGCCTCAAAGAAAAATGCCTAAAGGTGTAATATAACTCGATCTAGGCGGCCAACTCACCTGTCCAAGACGTAAAATTAGCTGCTTTTTTGAAATGACCTCTCAACAGATCCATTGTTTGAGCAGCTGTGTGGCAAGTGGCACAGTCCTGTTGAAACCAAGTGTCGTCAAGAGTACGGGCTGCAATATCAGGTAGCATAAAGATCGATAGCGCGATAGCGAGTACCATTCACGGTTACGTTCCGGCCATCATCATTTTTAAAAAAATATGCACCGATGAGTTCACCAGCTTATAAGCCGCATCAAACCGTGGTTTCGTGGTGGTTTCTCAAGCTTAACATTTTTCTCGGAGAGAAGGATTGCCCGCCACTACAGCCTTGATAGTGAGTTTCATTACTACCTAGCCTACCTTTACAAGATCAGTCAAAATAACCCGTCACTGACCTTTGAATTCGTGATTTGAACTTTCATACCTCTTGAATGTTAGACGATTTCGTGGATTTAGCACTTATATCGAAGGTAATTTGTTAACGGCCACTCTGCACTTTAAGCAGTAAAGCTTTTAAGTGTTATTCAGCTTAGAATTTTAGTTAATTGAAATTTTTAATTAGTGTTAATTTATTCACGGTTTAAAATATAATAAAGTAACACTTAAACCTCACACGTCAAGAGGCTTTCTGATTAGTTCATAGCAATCAGCGGCCCATTCGGTAAATGTCTTAATTCATCAAAACCTTCAAGAAACCTTATTTTATATCACACATGACAATAAAATCACTAATATGTATATACAAGTTTGATTGCCCTCATATTAGGGTGTCCCGATACAACGAAAACAATTCCTTGAAACTTTACAGAACCCTTCGTACTTAAGAACAATTTCTTTAAGACTCCAATACGAGACAAAACCACCAATGAAAAATTCGTGCTTGCACTTCATGCCAGGAGTCTGGTAAAATACGTTAGCGCCTTATCTTCAAACCTCTTTAGCATTCTAATAAAGTATAGAGGCGTTAAAAACCAACATCCCATATTTTAATTGTTCTTAGACAGGCTATAGTAATTATAAATTATCAGTAAAATTGATATTAAAGTTTCCGATTGGTTTGCTTACAACAAACCAGTGCGATCCTTATTGTCTTTTACTCGTGTCTACTCAAGGACCTATCTGCGGGCGAATGTCCATCATAAATACAAACAGTTTATTCGATAGAAATTTAAGGGCGTAACGAAGATAAACAACTACGATAACGTTCAAAATTATTCCGGTAAAAAAATAAGAAATGGTAAGACCATGAGAGTACCTCTGACAAAGGAATGATGAAGATCGAAATCGCAGACGCAAGCAATATTGTGATATGTACTAACGTATAGGAAGATCAATCTAGAGGTAATTTTTCAATAGAATTTTTTGCACAGATTGTGAGTTGTATTAAACTTGTTTTCTTTTCAGTACTTGTATTGTTTGCCATTTCACCAAATTGTGCACCTGTATTATGAAAATGAGCGTTCGGTGAGAAACGTTTTTCGACCAAAATTTTGTTCAGTAATGAGGCTCATTTCTGGCCCAAAGTCAAATACAAAATTGCCCTAGTTGGGCTGAAGGACAACCAGAAGAGTTTCAAAAGGTACCAATATATACTACAATTTCTTCTAGTTTGAACATCCTATATTTCACTTAGATCCCCCATAGACGAACAGGACTTCAAAATAAATATATTGTTGTTACAACAACAACAACAACATCATTGAACTGGGCCACCCTAACATTGTCGCTCACTGTACACACATATTAGTTAATAGTATAATCCCGTATACCTTTAAACTTGTATCCCCTCGTAAATCTCAAATGTCGTTCGCCATGACATACATCAATGTCAGCGTCAATGCCGCATGCCTGGCAAATGACCCATATACACCGACGAACAGACTGACACAAGGAAGGACATGTGTGCGCTGCTTCGTCGTGTATGACACAAATCCTGGGAATGAAATTACCTTAATCCATTTTTGAAGTGCTCGCAAAAACTTTTTGGCCTCTTTAGCCGAAACTATTTTCCCTCAATTTAAAGTTTAAGGATAAATTGAAGTGTAAATAGGTTTCTCAAGTTTTCTTAACTTAACAAAACTTTTCCAAAAGGATTTTCTATAAATTTTTTATTTAAAATTTTGCCCTATAAACACACCGAACGCACCCACATACGTATAGGCCGAAGCGAACTATCTGTCATCCATCATTAATGACTAACACTTAAGGGATTCTTTGTTTTATACTTCCCTACGTCACGTTATTCCTGTTTCCTTCGTTATCAGCAGAAAAGTATTTAACCTCCCCAAAAGGTACCGATAAAGTTTTGTCCAAATTTAATAAATTTGTCATTTTATTGGAGTACTTATTATGTATGGGCTACACCACCGCCAAACTCACGCATATTCAGTCATATAGACACGCACATATTAGTCTACACATACATACGCATATATTAATATTCCAGCACTTTCACGCTCAGATTGTACGTACTTGACACAGTGCTCCATTATAGTGGAAGTCACATCGGTTGGCTGCTCACAGAATTTGTAGCTGTAGCTGAAGCTGTGGTTGCTCTCGTTGCTATTGCCATTCTACTTTGAACATCAATATAATTCATAAATTTCCTTCGGGGTATGAACCTCATTTATCATACATGCCCATAATAGTGTAAAAGTGGAACTGAGTGCGTACGTATTCTCGCACACCCCAAACGATCGCCTACAGGCTGTTGTGACATTATTATGACACCATTAGAGGTGAATTCATTATGAGGGGTTAAGTATAAATTTTGCATTCACTTGGAGCGGAACTAGTAAAAATTTTATTAAGTTCGGACTATCCGGATCTTAAAAATCCTTGGCTTGGCCTTAAGTGGGCTAATTCGACTTGTAAAGGGTGATCCATCTAGATGTATTTTTTTCAGAACAAAAAAGTATAAAAATTCAAATCAAGGACATTTTATGGCATTTATTTTTTGAAAATAATTAATTTCAAATGTTGGCAACTGTATTATGGAAATGAGCGTTCGTTGAGAAACGGGAAGATCCGCTGTTTTCGACCAAAATTTTGTTCACTTATGAGGCCCATTTTTGGCTCAACGGCAAAGTCAATAAACAAAAAGTAAAAAGAAGAGAGCTCGCTACCGCGCTATCGATCTTTATGCTACCTGATATTGAAGCCCGTAACCTTGACGACACTAACCAGGACGGTGCTACAGCTGCTCAAAAAATGGATCTATTGAGAGGTCATTACGAAGAGCAGCCATTTTCACGTTTTGGACTGGTGAGTTGGCCACATAGATCGAGTGATATCACACGTTTAGGCATTTTTCTTTGGGAATACGTAAAGTCCAAAGTCTATGCTAAAAAACCAGCTACGAATCAGATTTTGGAAGCCAACATTACGCGTGTTATTAAAGCCATACCGGTGGAAATGCTAGAACGAGTCATCCAAAATTGGACCCTTAGATTGGAAACTTGAGGCATAGCTGCGGCCAACATTTTAAGCAAAATTTACACCAAAAATAAATGCCATAAAATGTCCTTTCAAATTACCAATAAAGATTCCACACTTGATTTGAATTTTAATATTTTTTTTTTGTTCTGAAAAAATAAATCTAGGTGGATCAGCCTATAGATACGAATCCAACTGTTGACTAATGTTAACAAGTAACTATCAACGCTTTTAGACTCATGCTTCCGTCCCAAATCTCATCCAAAGCTTAAAAATTATTCAATTTTTGACCATGTGGGACTTTCTTGCAGCCTATAGTCCAGTAACTATACTATCCACAAAAAATATGATTTTTTATGCTATAATTAAAAAAATTACGTTTTTTTTCGAAATCACTGGAAATCACAATAGCGAATAGAAATATTTCATGATGATGACTCATTGTTGATAAGCGAAATATGCTCGGGGAGAAAAAGTTTCCCTGTCATTTTCTTGTCCCTTAAGGAAAAATTTTTCTACCAGAGTCTTTTACGCCAATAACCTAGCCAACGTCATGCAAAATTTCAGTTTGCTATTGGAATTTCAAAATCTTTCAACATAGCGATCTTCGATCACTAATTCAAGATCTTGTTATTGCATTGACAATTTATGTACTTCCATCCTTTCTAAGTGGTAGGGTATACAAATATGATTCTGATAAAGATTACGGCAATTGTACTGAGTACATTGAGATAATACCAACTTGTTGAAGCCTGGCGATTTTCTAGTTGACAAAAACTTTTTTTAGGACTACTTCCTTTAGTCAGAGTAATGCTGGTAGCTATAATAATGTTTAAGGGTTCGTCTATTTTGTATCCGTGATAAACGAGCATAATGACGTCAGACTTGAAATTAAACGAAAAATTTTCTTGGCTAATAAGAGCTACTTTAGGCCTCAAAGGCAGCTTTCAAATAAAGTTCTCTAAACGGATAAAAACAACAATCTACCTGGGGCTTAAATTTTCCAAGCTTCTACTCTCCACTGAAATGTGGATATATTTGCAAGCAGATGGAGCACTGGTATCAGTTTTCGAGGGAAAGTTTCATTTTGCTGTCAGAGTAAAGATCTAAGGTGGATAAACTTAAGATATCGACATAGGGGGCATAAGATCACATCGATTGCACAGGCTGGGCCATGTTGGGTGAATATACTTACGCAAATAAGTTGACCCTAAAATTCGTCGACAGTGTGTTCATAGAGTAGCGTGAAAAGGGTCGAGCAAAGTACCGATGGAAAGAACAGGTCCACTAAGACCTGTAGAATCGTAATAAAGGGTGGTATAACTAAAAATCATACTTAAAGATCGTTAGTCAGTCTGTTAATAGGGTAGGAATTGTTTCAGTGCGTTGATCGTGCCCACGCTGTTCCACAATAACACAGCGAGTACATCAATTCCTCGTTTTGTATATACTTAGTAGGGTCATAAATACTGTTACACACGTTTTATGCTGTAAAAAAAGTTCTGAATGTTTTTGGACCAAATATTTTTTAATATATTTATTGATGTATATTGTATTCAAATCTGCCTTTTGTCTTTACACACGCCTTAAGCCGCACTGGCCAATAGTCAATAGCAGCAGGAACCTCTTCCATTAGAAAATTGGCCACAGCTCCAACCAAAGCAGTCTTAAGAGATCCAATGTTGGGGTATCTTTTGTGACAAACCTTGTCCTCTAAAACCGTCCACAATTTGTAATCCAATGGGTTCAAATCTGGACTGCCTGAGGGCCATTCTTCAGAGAAAATGAAAGCTGGCAAATTGTTTCGAAACCAGGCCTGGGACGTTTTAGCCTTATGGGCCGGCGCAGAATCCTGCTGGGAAGTCCATTGCTGGGTTTGCGAAAGGGAATTGTTAAGAGGCTTCACAACAGCTTCCAAAACGGTTTCTTGGTAAACTTTGGCCAATGTTTTGACTCCTTGTTCGCAGAAATGTAGGTCAGTGAACCCATCGTAAGAGGCACCCCACCAAACCATGACTGAAGCTGGGTGATGACCCTTTTCCACCCTTGGAATCAGTTCAGATGCTTCCTTAGATGACCGCGCATGTAATCTATCATTTTGCTTGTTAAATTTTTCCTGAACGGTAAAATTTTTTTCATCGGTGAACAAAATTTTTCTGTGCAAGTTATCAGCGTGTTTTACCTCAAGACGTTTGAATATTTTCAATCCTAATTTTTTTAAAGCTGCAGTCAATAAATGTCCGGTACGTCGTTTGAAAGCCCCAAGTCCCAAGTCTTTTTTAATGATTCGACTCATGGACTTCTGCGAGATATTCATCTCACAGGCCATGATTTTTGGTTTTCGGAGCGGATTTCTGTGAATTCTTGATTTAAAGGCTTTCATGACATGCGGTGTTCAAACAGAGCATGGGCGGCCTGACTGGTGGCGGTCTTTTACATCTCCAGTCTTCTCAAACAGTGGCCTAGTGGCCGGAGCGTTTTGAAAACATTACCCTTTGCCATTTCTCACTTGAAAAGCGCTATTAAAGCGATACGGTTCTCATTATCTGACCACTCCATGATGAAAGTTGAAACAATTTTAAAATCCCGTTACAGACTAACGCTTTTGAGGTTAGCTTTCAAAACCCATATGACATTAACGGAGTATGTTCAGTTCTACTATTGAAATGGGTGTGTGTCAATGTTGTAAAAGTATTTATGTCCCTACTACGTATAGATCGTAAACCGAGCAAGAAACCTTGTCGGCAGTATACATAATGGTATTGATAACCCATGACGAAACGTACATCTACTAGACGGGGATGTGTTCGCTTTAACTTAGCTGACTTACTTTTCTATGGCAAGCAACAACAAACCTGATCATACGTTTAGGTGGTTTAGTATACCTCTATCCGATCAATGACTTTGAGACATAACACAGTTTCATTCTCATTAATACGCAGAATTATCTCATACTTCATCTCTTAAATTGTTCTTGGCTTATTGAATTATTAAGAATCTAGTTTTATCACGGCTAAAGACTTCCTAAGGTTGTGAATTTTCACATTAATTGATTAAGTTGCTACAAAATTCGGTCTAAAATTCAAGGGGGCCGATGCCGTAAGTACTTAAAGTAAAATAGCTTGAACGTAAGTCAAATCTATACTTATAACAGGGCCGGCCAAAAATTGCTGTGCGATGCTAAGTAAGCTGAGCCATTAATGTTTTTCTTGATTCCTTGTGAATTTTTGAGCAAATTAAATTGTGATGTGGTGCATTGACATAGAAAGAATTATTTATTAGAACAAGCATTGGATCGATCCAATCTTAAAGTGAATTTCATAATATTTCGTTGAAATTGAGAAAGAAAACAATTTTTTGTTTGCCTTATTTTCAAATGTGCGCTTTGTCGGTTTCGCTATTTCTACGATCCCAAAAATATTTGATTGAATACAATGTGAGAATTCATAAAAAATCTCGCTGCAACCTTGAACACTGTCTTTCTTTTCAACCCTAGAGAGATAACCCTATGGTTAAAAAGAAAGACATGGTGACAATATTTTTTACCTTTTTTGTACTTGCATGGATTCTTTATATATTTCTTTATTATTTAAATGCGTTATTGGCGAAACTTTTTTTTATTAGGTAACAAAAAATCACATTTTCAGTATTCTTATAAAATAAACAAAAAAATACAAGTATTTTGTAAAAGGAACTGCCGTTTTCTTAAAAACTAAAATGAACACATTTCTTTCGCTTTTTAAGCTTATTTAGATATAACATTTATGATAAATAAAAAAAATATTAAGTATAATCACATTAGGTACAAGTTTTGCACACTTCATTTTTATGTTCCCCGCATATAGTCTTAGTACATTTTACACACACCATTTTAGACATACGCCTTTTTTTTGAGGGGCAATAGTAACAGTATCTTTTTTTCTTTGGTTCAGGTTCTTCTCTGTTTCCATTATTGTCTCTTTCAACCTGTTGAGGCAATGCATTTTTTATATTTCGCTTCAAAGCGTTACTCAAACTAGGAGCCTCCAAGCGCTTTTCCATCCATGGCGATATCAACGAACTGGATAACGTTTTCATATAATTTCTTCGACTAGAAGACTAAATAACGTCTGAATTTACAAAAGCTATGTTGAGCAGTCCGTAAAGTATTGCCATAGGCCAACGGTTAGTTTTCCTTGAGCACGACATTATTGAACACATTTGGTCGAGCGTGTCGACTCCTCCTTTTGTTTGGTTATAATACAAAATCATGTCTGGCTTACCACTACTTTCATTGATAGTGCCTTTTTCATTGCAGGATGAGAGCATGAACACCATTTTAGAAGGCTTTGGTTTATAGGACAAAAGCGTTAAAGGTCCATCATAACATAAAGGTCCATCTGGCAGTTCCAACCTCTCGCGATCGTGCATTTTTCATTAATTCAGGAATTTCACGTTTATTGGACCTTATAGTTCCCACCAAAGTCAATTTGTACGGCTCATTTAACAAGTTCTTTGCCAGTGGAACTGACGTAAACCAGTTGTCACAAGTAATATTGCGAAAAGTCCCATGTATTGGTTTGGATAATTCCTTCACGTAATATTCCCCCAGAGGGACGTTGTTAGTATTACTCGATTTGCCTAGGTATGGAACATATATTTTGTGGCACTGTCGCAAATCATTACAATTTTGATCCCATATTTGTTTGGTTTATTGGGAATGTACATCTTAAATGGACATCGGCCACGAAAACCCAGCAACTGCTCGTCAGTTGTGGTATGCGACCCCGGTGTGTAACTGGTTTGGCATTGTTCAATGAACATATCCCACACTTTTCTGACAGGCAAAAACCGGTCAGTAGGTTGAAGAGAAGCTCGCAATGCTTTGTCATCCATTCGCAGGCATCGAATCAAAAATTTAAACCTTTCGCGACTCATAGCCGAAGTATATAGCGTTCCACTGTAGGTATTATCAAATATTTCATCGGTTGCCAGATGGTTATCTTGCCAGATGGTTATCCCTATAAGTTGCTTTCGTCATTCTATCTTTACGTTTCAGGGATATTTCCACATTTGTCCATTTTAGAATTTCCAGAATAATTTCGTCGGTAAAAAATGCATTAAAGCAGGAAAGGGGCTCAAGCAATGATTTACATTGTCTAGTAGGACCTCTTGCCGTTCGAACAATGTTGGATAAAGAAACTCTGCCAGCGTTCTTACCTTTCGACGTTGTCCAGCAGTACTTACTTTTGCTTCTAATAGTAGGTTCAGAAAACGTAAGAATACGGCTATCTGAAGAAGAAACACAATTGGAAGATCCTGTAAATTGGTCCTCCAATAAAGCTGTGTTGATATCAGGAGCTTCACTGACGATTTCCTCATCTTCGACATCGCTCTGAACTTCATCTTCAAATAATTCATTTTCTGTTTCACTGCCATCAGATAATTCCGAATCGTCCGATAAACTTTCCATTTCGGGCCATTGTTCTTGGTTTAACTAATGAAAAAACGAAATCACGATCAAATCAAATTTATTCAAATTGAGTGTAAAAGTCACACAAAAGCTAACCATACGTCTCTGAGACGTATGCGATCGCCAAAACTCAAAGAGTATCGAACTTACCACGACAAAATAACCACCACCGGCAAGCTACTGTAGACGACTGAGAAAAACAAAAGCAGCAACGTGTTGCAAAAACATTCGAGAGAGGGAGAGCGAAAAAATAAAAAGGCATATGTCTCTCAGACGTAGGTTATCTCTCTGGGGTTAAAGTGACATACGTTTCGGCTAAGTCGGGTTACCATTTTCTTCAAATTTCAATAGCGTTATTTCTTGCCCCCAAAAATGTGTTCGTGTTAAATTACAACCAGATTGATAGTGAGATGTGGCTTATACAGCAAAAAAACAACGAAATCGTAATAAACAAATATGCTTGAGCTATATTTAAATCTGAACTAATTTTCTTAAATTTTAGTAAAGTCTTTCTTGGTTTCTAGAGCATAAGACATAAATTGGATGAACATATATTTGTGGAAGCTATATCTAAATCTAAACCGATTTACTTCAATGTCAAAAGTGTCCGTCCTTGGTCAAAAAAAACCTGCTAGTTCGACCAACACCTTAAAGTATTTACTGCCTTAGCAGGCAATCATATTCGCTTAGTATTGAGATTTTCATACAATCCAGCGCCTTTATATCTGTCATGCTGTCCACATACATTATATTCTTTGACGAAGGTATGCTTAGTTCCAGAGTTCTTGTTTGAGGCTGTTTTGATTGCAAAAGTCTCGTACGGAAAGACCGTGTATACGCCGATATATTTAGGTTGAGGGATTTTTAAAAAACTTCGATCCCGTGCATGCCTCGATTTTCGAACCATCCATAAAGATCGAGATATCCTCCTCTGATATCTTTTCATGTCTATGTTAAATGTTCAGTATGGCTTCCTGCGACTCCTTTTGTGTGGATCTCAAAAACCTATTTATGCCTACACTTGCCAGTTTTAGGATCTTGGTGAGGGTAAGCTTACGCTATTAGTTTGGTGCCTTCTCCATGGAAATCCAGCAGTATTTCGTTTATCACTAGATTACTCATCCTTGCGGTCCCTGGGAAGGGACGAGATTATGCCTGGTTTAACCCCAATGCTATTTAGAGCTTCAAGGAGATATGTTATTTCACATTGTTGAAGGTCAAGATGGGTTGCCATCCTGCATTCTTATAGCTTACACAATCTTTGACTGTTTCCAACAACCAGTCTTTAAAATAAGCGCATGTTGCACTTACTGATTTTTTTGAGTGCAGTTCTCTCTCATGGAAGTCTAGTAGACTTTCTTTAATTGTCAGAAGAACCGATTGAAGACTAATACGCCAGTTATCCTTCGTCTAGTTATGGTTTATATCCCGCTTTGGGGATAAATACCACTTTGACCTCACCATGTGTTCTGTACTTAGTAGGGACATAAATACTGTTACAACATTGAACACACCCATTTCAATAGTAGAACTGAACAAATGGGTTTTGAAAGCTAACCTCAATAGCGTTAGTCTGTAACGGGATTTTAAAATTGTTTCAACTTTCATCATGGAGTGGTCAGATAATGAGAAGCGTATCGCTGTAATAGCGTTTTTCAAGTATGAAATGAAAAAAGCGATATTTTCAAAACGATCCGGTCACTAGGGATTAGCCGTATGTTCGTCTACCGATGCATAAAACTGTTTGAGGAGACTGAAGATGTCAAAGACCACCACCGGTTGGGCCGCCCACGCTCTGTTCGAACACCGCATGTTATCAAAGCCGTTAAATCAAGAACTCACAGAAATCCGCTCCGACAACAGAAATTATGGCCAGTGAGATGAATATCACGCAAAAGTCCATTAGTCGAATCATTAAAAAAGACTTGGGACTTGGGGCTTTCAAACGACGTACCGGACATTAATTGACTGCAGCTTTAAAAAAATAGAATTGAAAAATGCAAACGTCTTTTGGTGAAGCACGCTGATAACTTGCACAGATAAATTTTGTTTACCGATGAAAAAACGTTACCGTTCAGGAAAAATTTAACAAGCAAAATGATAGAGTGTATGCGCGGTCATCTAAGGAAGCATCTGAACTGATCCCAAGGGTGAAAGAGGGTCATCACCCAGCTGCAGTCATGGTTTGGTGGGATGTCTCTTACGATGGGGTCACTGACCTACATTTCTGCGAACAAATAGTCAAAACATCGGACAAAGTTTACCAAGAAACCGTTTTGGAGGCTGTTGTGAAGCCTCTTAACAATTCCCTGTTCTAAAACCAGCCATGGGCTTTCCAGCAGAATTCTGCGCCGGCCCATAAGGCTAAAACGTCCCATGCCTGGCTTCGAACCAATTTGCCAGCCTTAATTTCCTCTGAAGAATGACCCTCAGGCAGTCCAGATTTGAACCCATTGGATTACAAATTGTGGAAGGTTTTAGAGGACAAGATTTGTCACAAAAGATACCCCAACATTGGATCTCTTAAAACTGCTTTGGCCAATGGACGAGGTTCGTGCAGCTATTGACGATTGGCCAGTGCGACTTCAGGCGTGTGTGAGTGAGTTCCCATAAGTACTTCAAGCGTCTTTGACCTATTCTTCGTAAATTAAACCTCGGTTTTTATTACTCATTATTAATATGCTTTCTTGGATAGCACCATGCGTTTAGCAACTTCGCTTGTATTTTCCAGTTCTTCATAGAATATTGAGCAGGATATTAGTTTCGCCTTTTGTACTTCGCTCTTAGAGACATTGAAAGATTGCTGATTTCATCGCAAGTGGTAGCCGTATTTTCCTTTTATTCCTATACTTCTTCTCATGACCCTGAGCTCCGGTGTCCACCACCACATCTACCTTATGGTCACTTAAATGTAAAATAAATGTACGATAAAGCGCTCATTTATCCAGTACTCTTATACTTGCGAATCACTTTCATAAATTTTCCTTATAAAATGGTTATTGGTAATAAATGGTTTTGGTAATTTTATTTTTGTAGGGTAACAATGTATTGGCACGATGCTGTCACCACCCAAGCCCATGTACGGTTTAAGGCTGTTAATGCGTCACCAAGTTGTGTGGCTGTGGGTGAGATAGAATCTCTGTACTTGACTCGGTATATGTGGTCACATTCATATGTGTGCTGGGTGGGTTGCTTTTGTTGTGAGTGCAACCTCAGCAAAAAAAAACCTCAATCTCTTGAACATTGTTATCATCATCTATTTACAAACAATTTTCCCACGTTGATAGTTAATACTGATGATTTGCGTACAGGAAACTCAGCGAACGAGTACGGACACTTTTCCCAGCTACGGTAAATTTCCGTGCCCCTTCTACTTTATTACCGGCCATCAAACGTCCGGTGTGCGTTTGGTCTATGGGCAGTGTGCTCCCTCTGTCTCTGTGTCTGTATGTGTACGTTCACATGTCCGCATTCAAAGTTGATGATGTATATGGTGAAAGGTCAAATATGACTACGTCCAACAATGGTGGCTGGATGACTGGCCGGCCGTGGGAAAATTGTTTGGGTACAATGGGGCTGAGTTTGTGTGTGTGTGTGTGCAGGAGCACCGACATAGCAATATTCGAATATTATTCATAACTCAAGCTGCTTGTTACTTTATGGTCACGGCGGGCGCACAAGTAGCGCACAATGAATGGATGCTGGCCGAGCTGTGGGATGCGTGAATATTGCTGAGTGGTTGGACGTACAGATGAGTCCCAATCACGCACCAGAAATCGTTTTTATATGCATAAATATTTTATGAGTTGTAATCATATTTAATATTAGAACTAATGTCATCATTATGATGTGGACACGGTTGGAATATGCTTGAGGCGTATCTTCTGATGGCTACGAGCGGAGCATATTACTAATATATTTTTTACAGATTTTATTGAATGAAATAAATAAAGTTGTATGTCAGGAAAAAATACGGGTATGGAAAAAATACTAGTACGAAATACATTAATTAATACCGGCAAAATTTTGTGTTGCTACAAAAAAATGAAGTTTTTTTCTATTGAATAGAAAGAAGCAATTAAACTAATTTCGGCCGTTGCGAAGCTTCTGTCTGGATCAATATGAAAATGTTGTCAAAGGGGCGAAGCATTGACTGTTCTGTTAGGTTCTGTTTCTTTCCCTTCCAATATCATATGTACTCGTACCTACCTATCGTATCCTTATATATGCTCTATAATAAATTCCAGTCCAATAAGAAAATATTCTCAAAGGGGCGTGGCATCGACCTCTTTTCTTTTATGTTCTGTTCTTTCCCACCCAAAATAACATATGTACCAACAGCTATCGTCACATCGATATTAGTTCACAAGATTAGCCTTTAAATTTCTAGGTTGTGTCAACGGATTTGATTTTGGCAAAATTTTCCCACGATCGGGCCTATACCTTGGCTATAAATACGATTTTTTAATGAAGCGTGGCATAAATGCGATTTTCTAAAGGGAGCGTGCATTTCACACTTTTCCTCCGAGATGTGTTTCGATTGAAACCATTGTCTTTTGTTGCAAATATCAGCCTTCCTTATATCTTCATCAGATATTGTGTTTTTAAGTTCTGGGTTTTTGTTTTTCCAGGGGTTGGCCCGTTCCTTGTGGGACACAAATTTTAACCTCCTGACCGATCTGGCCCGTTTTAGATACCGATCGTTTCAGTCCATCAGTACAAATTGGCTTAAATAGTGCGACCTGCAGTTTGCTTTCCTCAGTCATACGCACAGGCAGGCGGATGTGACAAGATAATCTTTAAAATTTATGTTGCTTCGAAGTCTCTGACTAGTGTTTCGAGGTGTTGCAAACGACAAGTCAATATACACTTATACAGTGGTCGAAGTTCGTTTGAGCGCACCTTAAATATTTATGAACATTGTTTATTTTTCTGTGACTATCAGATACCGACCTAAAGTGATTAATTTTTTATCACAATACTTAGTAAGCAATTAAATCCAAGAACCGTCACATGACGAACACATTTTTGTTTACGCAAAAATCACATGGTTTCAAAACCTAACACATTTTTTGTGCGACATCCGTTTGAACGCATAAGGAGAAAAAAAAGATATTATCAACAGAAAAATTGCAAGTTTACATATTTTTTTTGGTAAGAAAATACTAATTAATTAATGCTACATTGTTGCAGAAATAGGCTCGGGTATACGTTTACATGATTATGAACGGAATTTCATCAATTCAATTAAAAAATATGTGCCGTCCAATAGAAAAATTGCGAAATTATTAAACCGTTCCGAATACGTAACAAGAAATTATATGCGCAAAGGCAAAAAAACTCCAACCAAAGGCAAGTTAAAACTAATATTGCAGGATAAAGGACGAATTCGTGAGGAAGCTACAAAAAATTGGCTAACCTGCAGCAAAATAAAAGAAAAACTGGACTTATCTGTCACCTCTAGAACAATTGCACGATACGAGGGCCGCAACATTTTCTGTTTTACTAGCAACTTTTGTTTTTTTTTGTTTTTTAAAAGCAATCTTTTATAAGCCATCTGTCAAAATTTCCGAAATATTTAATGATTATTTTCTTTGTTACAGGTGATTGAAGTAAACAAGTTTTATAATTTTTGAAAAATGGAAAATAAAGAGTTTCGTGCGGTAATTAAACACTTTTATATGAAAGGTTATACGCCACAATTAATCAAAGATGAATTGGATTCTGTTCATGGTGATAATGCACCATCATACTCGTACTCCACCATGAAATCCTGGGTTCAACAATTTAAAATGGGTCGTTCAAGTACGGAAGATGAACAACGCTCTGGAAGACCGAAAACTGCTACTACTATTGAAAACATTGGAAAAATATTTAATGAAGTGACTAAAGATAGACGAATAAAGCTCACAGAGCTTGCTGATATTGTTAAAATACACGAAAAAAAAGTTCGGAGTATTTTACATGTTGAACTCCACATGAAAAAGCTATCCGCAAGATGGGTGCCGCGTTTGTTGACTTTGCCCCAATAAATCGTCCGTTGGACCAATTCCGAGGAGCTTTTAGCGATTTATCAGCGTATTCTAATATAGTTATTGCGCCGATTCATAACTGTTGATGAAACATGGATCCATCACTACATCCCAGAATGCAAAGAACAGTCAAAACAATGGATAGAAGCTGGTAAAAGTGGTCCCAAGAAGGCGAAAACTGTTAAGTCAGCAGGAAAAGTAATGGCCACAGTATTTTGGGATGCAAGGGGTATAATATTTATTGATTATCTTGAGAAAGGAAAAACTATAAATAATGAATATTATTGTGCATTATTGGATCGGTTGAGTAAAGAAATCAAGATAAAACGACCGCATTTAGAAAAAAAAGTTCTTTTTCATCAAGATAATGCTCCTTTACGCACTGCGTTTTTAAACCAAACAAAAGCTGGCCAAACTACGATTTGAAATTGCTCCGCATCCACCATAAAGTCCAGATTTAGCTACTTCTGATTATTTCTTGTTTCCAAATTTAAGAACAAATTTTCGGTGGCAAAAAATTTTCGTCCAATAGCGAGGTTATTGCTGAAACTGAGGCATATTTTGAAGGTCTTGAAAAATCTTATTTTTCGGATGGAATTAAAAAACTTGAAAAATGTTTGATGAAGTGTATTGAGTTGGAAGGAGATTATGTTGAAAAATAAATAATAATAATTCCAAAAAAAAACGGTTCTTTTTATGTTAGGCCAGTTACTTTTGCGGTCGCCCTCGTATTTAAAGTCTACGCACACCATCTTTAAGATATACAAAGTTACGAAATAAACCTAGCGTATCAAATGCCCATAAACTAAAACGGCTAGAGTTTGCCAAAATGCATAAGGCTTGGACAAATGAATGGAAACTTGTCATCTTTTCCGACGAGAAAAAGTTTTATTTAAATGGCCCGGAGTGATATAGCTGTTACTGGCACGATTTAAGTAGTTAGATCCAAGCGTTATTTATGTGGAAGAAGCCTTATGGTGGGGTTTGTTCATAACTGCTACGCAAAGGTTTAAGAAAAAAGATAAGTCGAAATTTTGGACTATGGAGGGAGGTGACGTGATAAAACTGTTTCTTTGAGGTAGAAGGCTGTAAATTGGTAAAAAAAATTAGGGAACGTTGGGGATGGTCTGCAGATAGTTATGTGGAGTTTGCATGAAATCAGCCCAGTGGGCGTGGTTTCGTCCGTACAAATCACAAATTAAAAGTCCATTATTTTTGCTCCTGTTAACGGTATTTGAACAGAATTTGGTGTGATGGTCTTTTTTGAAATATTAATCCACCTCGACTTTGCAATGGAACCAGACTTTCAGCGAAAATACAATTTGAAGGCAAAACAACGTTTGCCGTGTCAGCTAGTAAAATATTAATTAAAATTTGAGAACATAATAAGCTCGTTTTGTTCTCTTTGATATGACCCAAATTTTCTACAAAGTAGTTAATCCATCGTAGAACAGTAAGTTTTTGTTATTTAAGCCTATTAATGCATTTTTTGTCCATTTACAATTTTTAAAAAAATGAAATCAGACAAATAAGCGTGTTTTTAACTTTCAAAAAAACATTTTTAGGTACATATTATATTTTCTGATACTGGCAAACCGTGCAATTTCTTAGTAATGACAAAGTTTTCAAAATGTCAAGCTTACAAAATTATAACTTTGATATGCACTTAGCCAATTGTATTTTGGAGTACTTACGAGGGCGGTTCGGAAAGTTCTTAGCCTATCAATGAAAGAGAATAGTTAGTTTTTCAAAAATATTTTTATTTTTCAATATAATCTTCTGAAACTTCAATACACTTAGTCCAACGCTTATCTAGCAATTCTATCCCTTGATTAAAATAGTTTTCTTCAAGGTCATCAAAATAGTGGTTTACAACTGTAATTGCATCTTCATTTGAGGTAAAACGCTTGCCAGCAAGGAATTTTTTTAGATTTGGGAACAGGTAGAAGTCACTGGGAGCTAAATCAGGAGAATAATGTGGGTGGTCAAGCAACTCGTACTTTAATTCGTTGATTTTAGCCATTGTTAAAACATTCTTGTGCGCTGGTGCGTTGTCTTGATGAAAAATTATTTTTTGTGTTGTAAGCCAGGACGTTTTTCTCGAATTTGTACATTTAATTGATCTGAAAGGTTGCAATAGTACTCTGAATTTATTGTTTTACCCTTTTGCAGATAGTCAACCAATAAAATACCTTTGAAGTCCCAAAAAACCGTTGCCCTAACCTTACCAGCCGATTTAATTGTTTTTGCCTTCTTTGGGGCACTTCCTCCAGCTTCAGTCCATTGTTTGGATTGTTCTTTTGTCTCTGGAGTATATAGTGGTGGATCCATGTCTCATCAACAGTTATGAAATGACGCTTAAAATCCATTTTATTTCGCTGAAAACGATCCAAACAAGCTTGAGAAATGTTCATTCTTATGCCTTTTTGGTCGACTGTTAACAAGTGCGGCACCCATCTTGCAGAAAGCTTTTTCATCTGTAGTTCTTCATGCAAAATTAAATGGACTCGATCATTTGATATGCCCATGATATTAGCTATTTCACGCACTTTTAGTCGTCGATCATTTAATACCATATCATGCACCTTGGCTACAATTTCTTATGTTGTTGCTGTTTTTGGACGTCCACTTCGTGGGTCATCTTCAATACTTGTACGACCACGTTTAAATTCAGCAACCCAATTTTTTACTGTTACATATGAAGGAGCACTTTCACCTATTTAATGACACCACGCATTTCTAATTTTTTCATTGTAAAAAAATCGCGGATGCGTCTTTTGTGAACACCTGTTTCTATATGAAGGAGTCATCGAAACAAAGGAGCCAGATCGAAACAAAATTTAACATGTGTTCATAGCAGAGATGGAAGGTTTCAGAACACTTAACTTTTTTCTGTTTATACCGCGCTTTTTGTGCTAGGCTAAGAAGTTTCCGAACCGCCCTCGTAGGACAGGTTGCAAATGCTTTCCCAACAGTCGACTAAAATATCAATCAACAACTAGCCGAGAAGTCTCTTTTGGCTAAAGTGGTTTAAATTGTTTTTTGGGAAATAGCAACTATGGAAGCTATTTCTTTCAAGAATCAAAAACCTTATTTTCAAATACTCGTACTGTTAATGCCTACTGCAACGCAATCAAGAATGCATAAAAGCTTCGACGAGACCAGACTTATTTATGCCCACTTAGTTTTTTATTGAATGAGTCCGCAATTCTTCACTGGATTGTTATACAGGGTGTATTTGCTTATTTGGAAATGAAATAAAAACTTATGAACCTTAGAACAATTTATTTTAGGTTTTAATTATATTGAACATTAAGGGAATTTTAAAACTACATGGTTTTAAATAGTGTATCTGGAACATGTCGACCTTCGCTATCCATACACTGCTGCACACGTTTTCTGAAGTTTTCATGAACTCTAACATGCTTGTCGACTGGTATTCTGTAAATTTCAGCCTCAATATTGATAATTAGGTCTTGCAAGGTGTTGGGACGGTTGATATACACCTTCGACTTCAGGTAACCCCAACGGAAAAACTGCATGGGGCTAAGTCTGTTGTGCGTGCCGGCCAGTTCACATCACCCCTCAAGGAGATAAGCCATCCATGAAACATTTGCCTTAAACAACTCATGATAACCCTCGCTGTGTGTGCAGTTGCACCATCCTGTTGGAGTTATGTATCCTCTCGTTTTACTCCAGTACCGTATATTTTATTTGTTTACACATCCACTTAGAAAAAGCACGCTGTACTGCAATGATCGAGTGCGCATTTGTAAAACTCCCTTCAACACAAAATGACCTCTCCTTACGTGTTCAATGTATGATGGCAACTGAAAGGTAGACGAACACAAATCTCCCCACTATAAGCCACGCATACTCTTCACTCTCTTCGACTATAAGTGCCACCACAGCCTGCAGTGTAATAAAGCAAATTTCAGCGCTCAACCTTGTACAATCTGCTGCTTTACGATAAAGAAGTGTGATCTTAAAGCCCCGGCATAAAATGATAGCTATATTTTATCCGCGGTTTAGGTACATGGCATTTTTACGCCCAGTACGTGTCAGTTCGTGTTACGGAAGCACCTGCTAAATGTTCGTGTGACCACCTTAGTTATACCTATTAAGTTCGATTCTGTTAAAGGCTCAAAAGTCCTTTTTTGAGGATGTTCCTTATCCTTATGGACCAGATTTTGCTCTATGAGAGGTGATGCCACATCTATACAAGATTGAATAGTACAATTAAATAACATGTAAAAAGGCCGTTAAGTTCGGGTTGGCTTCAATTACCCATATTGACTGTTAATCGACCTTTTTGCGATTGATTCGTTTCAGAAGGACGGACGAACGAAGCACCCTTCGGTAGAGGGTGTAAACATCAGACGACCAAACATCAGAGAGATAAACTTTGATACGAGTGCCATGTCAGCCTCATTAAAACATCTTGGAGACATCTAAAATAACAACCTCATTTTGCATTCTCGACAAGAACGTTATCAGATCACCCTTATTCCACATTCTCGAAAGGATCGTCATCAGATCACCCTTTGGCCGATTTCTACGGAGGCAGTACTATAACTTGTTAAGAAAATTATTTAAACCAATGTTTGCCTGTTGGAGCATTTGCAACAGTCAGTGCCTTTATTTTACTGCAATGAGGAGCTACTAGGGACCAACATCTGAATCGTCGCTTTTCTTATCAAGATGGTTAAATTCGGTTTCTAGGGACCAAAAAGGCAGACCCATTCAATTAAGTATTTCATTCCGGAAATGTCCAACGTTTTTATATGTTTGAAGCTACCTCTCGAACACGTCAACCGTTGTAAATTTCCATATCTCCCTTATTATGAAATTCAAAAATGAACTCTCCTACCCTTTTTGCATTCATTTCATTTGACTCAACCAACCCGAAGGCCATTTTCCAAAGGTATTTAACTCACGTTCGATAATCTTGGCCTAATTCAATTTTCGCCCGCTTTGGTGCTGAAACATTCATCAACATTGCCCAGAAGCAATGATAAAATGCCCAGTTGAATAAGTTCACAGAAGCGTGACTTTGGAATATATAATTCAGATAAAGGACATCATCGCCACAGAAGGCCGCACATACGTACCAGTGCACAAGTGTATGGCGCGACAAAAGTTAAAGCAGATAACACCAACACAGGTATGTATGGATATATATACTTATATCAGAACAGGTACATTCATATATGAAAACATACATACATACATGTTTGTACATATTGACAATGACGATGATGATGCAATTTGCATGTGTCATTTGTTTGCAAATCAGTTTTCTTCCTTCGAGTAAATGTTAAGTAGTTGCCAATCACGTGTAATGCAGCAAACATCACTGGTCTGCCTTTGCGTCCATATTGTGGTTGTTGCATCTCCTGCCTGCCTCTGCTGCCGCTGCTGTTCCTCGAGAATATGAAGAAAATCTGTGGAGAATTATCTAAGAGACATGTACACATACAACATAAACTCTTGCACACATACAGGCATACCAAAGTTACGTACAAGACAAGGATTGAAGAAGCCTAAAGTCATGATAGTGGAAATAACAGAAGTAACAACGAATATGTCTGAACAGTGGGAGAAGTTGGAGTAAATGTGAACATGATTGCCCATTAAGTTACAAATGGGAACTTGTCTCAAAATGATCTACGGTAAAATTAAAAAAATTAAACTTTTTAGGACCTTCTATTGAATACAATGCATCCTAACATTTCGCTTCTGTATCTAGAGTTTAAGTTAGGAAGAACTTAATATTTGACTATTGGCGCTGACGATAATTTTTCTTATTGTACACATTTTAAACGGATTCCTGTACGCCAAGTTAGATCATATTCAGTGGGAAACCTGATTCGTTAAGGCTTACTGGACAACAAGTCGCTTCTGTTACACTATGCTTAACTCGAGCACAATCTAATTTAATTCGTGATTCTAGAGCGGCTATATCTTAGCTCGGGAGGAATTTTTGTGTCTTTGTGAAAACATGGATATAGGGGCGGTTTGAAAAAATTTTCCGATATGGTACAATTTCACCAGATTGCTTACAAGCCTGTTATAAAACATTACGATTTTTTTGAACAAGATCGGCTTTTGTATTGAACTTCTAGATCGTCAGGCCTCAAATCGGAAATTGTCTTTGTATTGGGGTTATTTTCCAAATATGAAAAAAATATGAACCAGATATTCTATTATTAATAACAGAATGCATAATTGTAACTAACCACGCCAATTTAAAGCAGATGTGGACTTCATTTTTGGCTTCTACGAGAGTTGATGTATATATTTCTGGCCAAGGCAACACGAAGTGTTGCCTAGAGTCATCTGATATTTCCGTTGGAAAGTTTGTCATTTTTTAGCATAAACGTACTCAGAACAATTTGACGTACGACCTTCATTTGTGTTGTTTACAGTGACTTGAAAAAATCAATTTGGCAAAAAAATGGAATTAACTCGAGAACATTTTCGTGCGATCATTCTTCACAAGGATTATCACGACAAGAGTGCATCGATGAACTTAAATCTTTGTATGGCGATGAAGCACCATCATATAGCACTGTGAAAACTGGTTTAATGACTTCAGTCGTGGCCGACGCTCGCTCAAAGACGATGGTCGTGAAGGACGTCTAAAAACGGCCGATGTGTCTGAGAACATTGATGCCGTGCGTTTACTGAGAACGCAAGATCGTCATGTAACATACCGTGCGATAGAGGCATCCTTGGCATTTCTTCCACCAGCATACATTCGATATTGCATGAACACCTGGCCGTAAAAAAGGTTTGTTCCCGTTGGAGCCCGCACAATTTGACAATTGCTCAAAAAAAGGCTTGTGTCGATTGGTGCAAAGAAATTTTTTAAAAAGATACTATCGCGGTGCATTAAAAAATGTTTATAAGATCGTCACGGGTGACGAATCATGGATCTATGCGTATGACGCCGAAACAAAAACAGCAACCGACCATGTGTATCTTCGAAGACGAGCCAAATCCAACGAAAGTTGTTCGTGGAAGAAGCACTTCGAAGCAAATAGTCGCCTGTTTCTTCGGCAAACCTGGTCATGTGGCGACTGTTTCGCTTGAAGAACGTAGAACGACCAGTTCTAAGTGGTACACCACAATTTGTTTGCCCGAAGTCTTCAGAGAAATTCGAAAACCGAACAAGAGAAGACGAATCATTGTGCACCATGACAATGCGAGCTCTCACACATCGGCTCAAACCAGTGCCTTTTTAACCGGTCAAAACGTCGAATTGATAGGTCATCCGCCGTACAGCCTTGACTTGGCACCCAGTGACTTCTTTTAGTTCCCGCACATCAAAAAAAATGCGTGGTCAACGTTGACAGAAGATGCTGTTGAAGAGTTCAAAAGCCATGTTTTGGAGTGCATGCAAAAGTATATAAATCATGCTGGAGAATAATTTGAAAAACAGTTAAACCATGTTTGATGATAAATATTTGCATTTTCATTATTAGGCCTGAAATATATATATAGAAGCCCTTGTAGTTCGGCAGACCTGATATCGGAAGAAACCTTTGTTTGGGGGCTATTCGTAACCATGATAAATTCATTCTTACCAGTGTTATTTAGAAGCTTAAGGCACAAATCTTAAAGTAAGCTAGATCTTATATAATATGTAACTTTACAAGGGACTGAGCCTGAAACCAGGAAGGACCGAATAGGTTCAATTGTGCTGGAGTACGTCTATAGACTAGAAATTTATCCACATTGAAAAATATTTTTTAAATGCATAGGCTCCTTTAGAAGCTTTAATTTTTTTTTTGATACACATATGGTTATGTATATTGGAAGCTGATTTTTGGACACTCAGATCGTTTGTGTGGGGACTACTTCCGAAAACAGGTCTACATGAACCATTGTAATGGATCACAATTTGTCTACTGTTATATTCCATACAAATTTTAATTGAATTCAGAATTAATATAGGAGTTCTAGAGCGGTTATATTTACTTATATAATATGGATGATATTTGTATGGTGATATATCAGAAGGTAAGATGATATTATGAATTTTCAAATTGAGCTGGGTTCTGATGGATTTTAATGAACTATGCCATTTGTTATACAGATCAGATGAAACATTTGGCGTATACAGCTGAAGACTTCAAATGGGTTGATCATAACGGGAAAGTTTTATATGAACCGATTTTCTTCAATTCTATTTTTCCACAAAACTTGATTTTGGAAAATTTCAACAAGGCTGGATTAACATCCAGTGGCTTGTAGAGGAAAAGATCTTTTATAAGAAGAATATATTTTTGGGAGCTGTATCTAAATCTGAAGTGTTTTTTTTTCAATTTCAATAGTGTCCGACCTCGACCCAAAAATTACTTGTTCCAAATTTCATTAAGATTGGATGAAATATGTTCCTCTCAGGACTAAAAACATGAGACTGGAGGAACATATGTGCGTTGCGGGTTTATCTAAATCCTCAACTTCCATAGCACTTTTCCTTAGTCAAAAAACTAATAGGGGACAAACTTTATCATAATTGGTTAAAATATGTGGTGTTTAAAGCAAAAGACATATAATCGGATGGATATCTATATATAGGGTGATCCATCTAGAGGTATTTTCTCAGAACAAAAAAAATATAAAAATTCAAATCAAGTGTGGAATCTGTATTGGTAATTTAAACAGACATATTATGGCATTTATTTTTTAAAAATAGTTTCCTTCAAATGTTGGCAACTGTATTATGGAAATGAGCGTTCGTTGTGAAATGGGAAGACCCGCTGTTTTCGACCAAAATTTTGTTCATTGATGAGGCTCATTTCTGGCTCAACGGCAAAGTCAATAAACAAAACTGTCGCATTTGCTGAAGAGCAACAAGAAGAGAATCAAGAGGTGCCATTATACCCAGGGAAAACCTCGTTTTGGTGCGGTTTGTGGGCTGGTAGAATCATCGGTCCATTTTTTTCATAAATGATGATGGCCGGAACGTAACCGTGAATGGAGCTCGCTATCGCGCCATGATATCGGACGTTTTGCTACCTGAAATTGAACCCCGTATTCTTGACGACACTTGGTTTTAACAGGACCACACAGCTGCTCAAACAATGGATCTACTGAGAGGTCATTTCAAAAGCAGCTAATTTCATGTTTTGGACAGGTGACTATATTCTATTTTCTTCAATTTTAATAGAGTTTCTCTTTGGCCCAAAAGGGTATAAACATATTTGGATATGTAGCAGAATTTTCTTGTGTTAGAGTACCCATCCACTAAAGTTCACAAAGTTCACACTGGCTGTCGTCCGTTTTGGCCACAGCTGACATTTTTTTGACTACATTAGGCGGTAAAGCATTTTTATTGTATAAACTTCTTCCCTAGTAACAGTATTGAATTTATCTATTGCTCGTACACTAAAAAAAATTGATTTGTTAGGCAAAAGTGTAGTTCGTAGTACCTTCAGTCGTTTAAAGGAAAACTTTAAACGACTGAGACAATTATGCCCATTTCCAATCCCAAACAGCTTATTATAATACTTTATTAGCATGCAATATTTCAATATTAAAGGTCAATTCGTTTGAACGCTATCGTAGTTTCAACAGACAAACAGACGGTCGGACGGATCACAACTACTGATATATCGTCTTAGAATTTTACGACGATCAATAATATACTTAGTAGGGACATAAATACTGTTACAACATTGAACACAACCATTTCAATAGTAGAACTGAACATACCACGTTAATGTCATATGGGTTTTGAAAGCTGACATTAATAGCGTTAGTCTGTAACGGGATTTTAAAATTGTTTCAACTTTCATCATGGAGTGGTCAGTGGCTTTTCAAGTGTGAAATAAAAAAAAAACGATAGTTTCAAAACGCTCCGGCTACTAGGGATTAGCCGCATGTTCGTCTACCGATGCATAAAACTGTTTGAGGAGACTGGCGATGTAAAAGACCGCCACCGGTCGGGCCGCCCAAGCTCTGTTCGAACACCGCATGTCATCAAAGCCGTTAAATCAAGAATTCACAGAAATCCGCTCCTAAAACAGAAAATCATGGCCCGTGAGATGAATACCACGCAAAATTCCATGAGTCGAATCATTAAAAAAGTCTTGGGACTTGGGGCTTTCAAACGACGTTCCGGACATTAATTGACTGCAGCTTTAAAAAAATAGGATTGAAAAATACAAACGTCTTTTTGTGAAGCACGCGGATAACTTGCACAGAAAAATTGTGTTCACCGATGAAAAAATTTTTACCCTTCAGGAAAAATTTAACAAGCTAAATTATAGAGTGTATGCGCGGTCATCTAGGGAAGCATCTGAACTGATCCCGAGGGTGGAAAAGGGTCATTACCCAGCTTCACTCATGGTTTGGTGGGGTGTCTCTTACAATGGGGTCACTGATCTGCCAAAACGTCGGCCAATGTTTACCAAGAAAACGGTTTGGAAGCTGTTGTGAAACCTCTTAAAAATTCCCTGTTGCAAAACCAGCCATGGACTTTCCAGCAGGATTCTGCGCCGGCCCATAAGGCTAAAACGTCCTAGGACTGGCTTCGAAACAATTTGCCAGCGTTCATTTCCTCTGAAGAATGACCCTCGTGCATTCCAGGTTTGAATTTCAAGAATTAGCAAACGGAATGACGAATTTACTATACAATCCACACTTTGGTGAAGGGTATACAAATTAACTTGGGAGATACTTTAAATTCGCGACTTGATGACGCCTTCACTACACAGGGTGGCGTATGAGTAATATATGATTGCTCGAGATATTCCACATACGCTGCAGTGTTCTAATTTGCATTTCAATACAACTCCAAACCTGTCACCAGCCATT
This sequence comes from Hydrotaea diabolus, assembly GCA_963513945.1. Lineage (NCBI taxonomy): Eukaryota > Metazoa > Arthropoda > Insecta > Diptera > Muscidae > Hydrotaea > Hydrotaea diabolus. The sequence continues at coordinate 133,086,699 of OY740717.1, read as the reverse complement.
TTGCTTGCTCCACTGTTCGAAGGTGGGCAGCATTGTGTGCTGTTCTCTTAATACGTTAAACAAAAACAACATCCGGCACTTGTAAATGTAGTACTTGTAAATTTTTTTAAACTACATACACCATCAATCTTTCCTTCAGACAGTTGCAGTGTCAGCATTGAGCACTGAAACAGTAGCTCCGGCAATACCACCAACAACAACAAGAACAACAACAAGAACATCATCAACAAGGATGAGCAACAAGGACAACAGAAGGAGCAACAAAATCCAGGCACGTACACCTATGAAAACTTCAAGTTATAAAGTATTATCAAGAAGTGAATGATGTACGGATGTACACGCAGTCTCACATCGCAAAGCTTCGTAAGCAAGTGTGCGTATGTATGTGTGTATCCATGTGAGGATGTACGACTGGATGGATGCCAGCTTGTATGCGTATGTGTGTGTCTGTTTCTATATATTAAGAAGGTAAAGAATGCATGCTTTTAAAGTACCACGGTGCGTGCTAAAATATGATTTTACTACAACAACAACATCGGAGTATATATTAGGGTGTAACTGCATAATTTTACAGATTTGAGGTTTTCTTCAGATGACATATATAGTAGAGATGTAGATTTCAAAACATTGCACTTAGGAGTGTTTCACATGTAAAACCGGACAAAATTATTTTATATTTTATTTTGCTATTTTTATGAAATAAGTCAATAATTTATCATTTATTTTAAAAAGCTTTTATTTAAAAAGAAAAACAATAAAAAAATCAATCTGAATCACTGTCTACGAGTTCATGGTGATTTAATCCCCATCATCTTCGTCGTGGAAACTGTCAGAATTCAGTGTTTTCATGAGAAGAATACTAACAGCTTCCTGGGAAAAAGACTTGCTTTTTTTCTTCCGTTTTATACTGTTGCAGCTGATGAAGGGTTCAGATGATGTCAGCAACAACCTATTTAAAATATCTCTGTTGCAGTCCACTCTTGGAAGTCTACGCGATATTTATGGATAGCTCCTCTGATAGCTGTCCGATAGGCACAATGTGATTTGAAATGAGCGCCATGCATCAGAATTTTGTAAACTGTAGGTGACTTGGATGCCAACCATACAGTTCCACGTACAGTTTGTGAGCAAAGTTATCGAGTTGTGCAGGATCAATATCATATCCGCTTGATATCACTTCGGGAATGATTTGGAACCTTTTTATCAATTCTATATTTATACCAGTAATCCGAGATAAGCATTCAGGATTGTGAAAAAATCTTCTCGACGTATTTTCTTCATTAGTATTGCCATAACCGACATTGGCTTTGGCAGTTGTGTGTGCAAAGTAATCGAGTTTTGCAGGATCAATATCATATCCGCTTGATATCACTTCGAGAAAGATTTGAAAACTTTTTTTTATCAAATCTATACTTATTCCAGTAATCCGAGATAAGCATTCAGGATTGTCAAAAAATCTTCTCGACGTATTTCCGTCATTAGTATTGCTGTAACCGACTTTGGGTATGTCAACAAGAAGTCCCATCACTTCGTTGAAGCTTTTTTGTATTTTCTGTTTTGTTTCTTTCAAAACTTGGTGTCTACTGCAGTTCGGGCTTGCAACTTCTGTAAGAGCGTTTGTTTGCCAGTTGCAACAATAGCTCGAAGAAACGAGTTCTCGCGTGCAGAATGGAGAGTTCGAATATCAGGGACTCTTTACAAACATTACTTCTTTCAAGTTTGCTGATGTCCTTAGGTGTCTGTCCACATATAGAGCATCTTATTGTTGAAGCCGTATCCGTCGCGGCATTGTGAGCAAAATGGTTTGATTTATTTTAACGGAATCTTCCACAGCAGTTGTTTCTTTGAGACTCATTGCTTGTTGTTAAATATAGGTGATTTCTTCCTTTGTGATATCCTTTTTTTCTTTAATGAACAGATCCCGGATAGGACGACAGCATCTCACTGAAGAAGGCACTGGATTTTTCCATACAATTTTTCTTATCCCTCCATTTATAGAAACAACCATTCTCACAGGCACAAGAGAACTTAAAAATATATTGGCATCATCGTCGCCAGTGTTGGTAAATGTCTGCTTAAACTGTGTCTGATTAGATCCATCCCAGATAAGATGTTGTTTCTCAAACTCAGATAATGTTTCAATCACATCTTTTAAATTCTGAAGTAGTCGCAAAGCCGTATGGTCCAGTAAAACTTGAAGTTCCACCTCAAAGCTAGTTTCTTTGCTATCTTATTCGGCGGGATAACACTCCTTTTTCGCTTTTTGTAAAAGCGAATAGCAAGGATAGATTTCTTTTCGGCCACCTTGATTTAATTCCCACTGCCCTTTTGTAACATTACCTTCTACAAATAACGCCAATGATTATTGTGGTGTGTATTTGCTTGCAATTGTAACTTTTTTAGCGGACGATATTGCTTTTCGGAACTTTTTAGCTCTGGTAGGCTTTCACGTAATTTCTTTCATAATATTTTGTATTATTTTCATTTTGAAAAAAATACCTCTAGGTTGATCACCCGATATGTTAGGAGCACTAATTCGGATTATCTGATGGGCATTTTCTGAGACTGAAATCTCAAAAAAAACAAAAACTAGTCCATATTTGGTTTACTTTACTTTGAACTCATGTGTCCATATTTACTATTGAACCAATGCCGTTTTTAAGTCATTAAGTGTCACTCTGCTTACAGTCCACATTAAAGCCAGGGTTCTACATAAATTATAACATCTTGGGCAAATATGGAAAAAAGTGTGTTTTCTACCGCACTTATGGTCCCATATAATTGTCCCTTTTAATTCATCGTCGCGCAATCTTTCGGGGTTTTTGCATTATTTTTTTGACCGATATAGTACTTTTGCAAGCATATAGAGGAACAGGAATATCTAGATCATCTAGAACTTAGAGTCTTCGATTACGATTTCAAGTTGTTACAAACGAAATAATCAATTCAGTTGAGTAAATCTACTCTATGCTGAAAAGTATAACAAATGTTCATTCAAACATAATTATAGAAATGACAGCTTGTCACATAAATCCTTTCAGATTCATTAGATGCATTACTTAAAGCAGTACATAGTTCATATCGGACAACTTCTGCTAGCTGAAAATCTAAAATTACTGCGGAGAATTTATATTTCGTTAAACCCTTGTACAGATGTCCCTGTATGTTTTTGCATGTGGTAGCTGAGACGCACAGAATTACAAATGACGTTATGGCAGCAAAATCTTGAAAAATCTTTGACACGTATAAACGTGTCACACGCCAATGGAAATTTCGTTGAACATGATGTGCCCAACCCAAGATTCAGTAGCGCTTACACATCCTATCGTCTTCATGCTCTTGTTTTGGTGTGACAAGAGTCTTTTGGAGTTGGAAATTTAGTTCCTCGCTGCCACAGAGACATAATTAAATCAAATGAATGAACGTTTTTAATTTTGTTTTCTTTAAGCTGAGCTGTAGGCACATCATACTACAAATGTTTGATTTGGGGGAGGACATTGTAGATCGGGTGAAGGACTGTGTCATTTGTCAATATCGTGAAGACTTTGAATGTTTGCTGTAGCATAGAAAGCGTACGAGTGAGCTGCTGAAAAGTTCAATTGAAAATTTATTTTATGGAAGGATTAGTCCAATCGATTCAGTAATTAATCCATTTACTAACTTATACAAGATACTTACTCATTTTCCTATATTACTATGAAGATGTCTCAATGTTCTTCTCAAGGGTCATGGTCAGTCTCCGCACCTGGGCAGACAATGTAATGACTTTACTAACTGGGATATAGGCTTTACCATGTATATAAGAGTGTTCCAACTAAAACGCACGATGTTAATTGTGAAAAAAAAAAACATTTTTATATAATTTTAGAGAAATATATCAATATTTTTTATTGTGGTAGAAGGATCGATGATAATAATGCGCATACATAACTATCGGCCAAATGCTCGCCACGGCTTCGGTGGTATAGCTCTATCCAATGGTCCATATGTAAAATGACTGTGAGACATAATGAATTGCGATAACACGACCGTTGAATTTCGCGCGTAAAAGAGAAATTGTTTTGTTGGCTCTGTGGCATGTGGCACCATTCTGTTGGAACCACATATCGTCTACGTCCATATCCTCAATTCCTGGATACAAAAAGTTCGTTGTCAGCTCGCGCCAGAGAACACCATTCGCTGTAACTTTCTGGCCGACCTCAATTTCGAAAAAGTAAGGCCCGATGACTCCGCTAGCCCATGATCCGCACCAAACAGTTACTCTTTGTTAGTGCATCGGCTTTTGACCAAATGGCGCAATTCTGTTTGTTAACGAATCCACTGAGGTGAAAATGTGCCTTGTCGCTGAAGATGATTTTCTTTGTAAAGTCACCATTCACTTCTGTCTGCTCAACCAGTTCTCCGGAGCATTGGCGACGCATGAAATGGTCCTTAGGCTTCAGCTATTTTGTCAATTGAACCTTGTTAGAGTGTAAATTCAAATTCTAGTTTAAAATTCGCATCAGTGATGTTCGTAAGATGTTTAATTGTTGGGCATAATGACGACGATTCGAGATAGACGGTTTTTCTGTCAAACTATCGCATACAATATCAATGTTTCCTTTAGAACGAACTGGACGAGCATGCACAGGTGTTTTCGCATTTTCTTCAGACCCGGTCGGGTGAATTTTGCGCACAATTTGCCCGACTGTGGACAACTTTAGTAAACTACGCTGCTAAAAAAATCGTGAAGTATACGAAATGTTATTTTATTTGAACGGCCATTGTCGTAAAACGCTTCAACGATCTTAACGTGCTACTCAATTTGGTACCTTCTGTGGTTGAATTTGTCAGACAGTAAAACAAAGAAATATTAAATTAAGATGGGCAAAAAACTTGACATAATGCACAACATTACGTTGTGCATTATGGTTGGACCATCCTTTACATTGGGCATAACTAGGATTTCCAAAACCAAAACCGACATTCCGATTTGAATGTTCAAACCCTACAGTGAGTTCAAAAATAGCTTATCCCCGACATCCGGTTTTTAGTGTTGGGTCTTTTGCTCATTTATGTAATGACAAAGAAAATTTATTATATTCAAGTACAGAAATACGCAAGTACCGCAAATATTTAAGCTAGACCCACCTCTATGTGTACCGTTCGACTAATAATCACTAGTTGAATCAATTTTACAATATCTGTCTGTTCATTCATCCTTCCATCTGCTGTCTTTCTAAAGCTATTTTCAAATTACAGGTCGAAGTTGTTGGCTGATCTTCATGAATTTTTTTGGATAACGACTGTTGACTTGTAGAAAAATCTGTTAAAATTAAGATATAGCGCCCATACTTATGTTCACCGGATCCAAACACAGGTTTTATAAGAACTTTTATAAAAAGGGTTCTTTGGTTCGCTGGCACGGCTCCTAATCGCAAAATGTTTTATAACAACTTTTTACCACTTTAGCCCCGCCTCACTACCCACGGTAACAAATTTCGTTTTGCTCCTATTTTCTTACAGATGTTGATACATCTGTGTCCAAAATTTTGATTAGGCTCAAACAGTAATTGTATTTTTTTTTAGTTCGAAGTCTTCGAGGAAATATCATAAAAAATGTATCTTGAATTAAGAATTTTTTTTAGTGAATTTGTTTTTAATTATACTTTAACAACAAACCTAATTTATTGCCCAAGTTTGGTGTAAGCGGTCAAGCAGTTCTCGAGTTTTAGGCGCTCGTACACCGAATATTCAATTTTTATGAATAAGTTGAATCGCAAGGGACCACCTGTTTATTCCTACTTCAAGAGGCTTTCCACTAGGGAAGGAAATTTGATTTTTATCCGACTGAATGAGGTAAAGCATGTTCAGTTTTTAAATTTTTTTTTCAAAAGTTTGCGTGAGCAAAATTCGTAAATTTTATTTATTGGTAAATTTTATTCACATTCCATAGTTCAATTTAAAAGATTTCAAACAGAAGAATATTTTTTATAAGCATAAAAAGTAAAGGAATTCTTATAATTTAAATACCCTGCACTTACAAAAAAACGAAAAAATAACATATAAACATGGAAAATAATCAAAATGATTTTGATTTAAGAAATTTGCCTGGTAAAATCAGTCATTTTGGTTTGTTTCATTTTCATTTTTTTTAAAGAATTTTCCATATCATGAGTTCTATTAAATAGGCCTCTATTACTTATTTTTATTTTAAAGGTCTGCCGTATTGCTTTCAGTGCATATAATGGGTAATTTTATTTCTTTTGGCCTCTATCGCCAAATTGTTGGTCAAGATTACACAAAAAAAGACTCCAAACTATAATCGGAGTGATACTAATGCAAAATATCTATGCCCCTCCATCATATAAGTATGATAAAAGATACAAAAATACATCTAACTGAGTCATTCAATCGAATATGAGCCAAAATACCGAAAATGCGGATTTAAAATTTAGATTTTCGGCTTTGATTTAGACCTATAAAATAATCCGGGAAAATCGCAAAATCACCAAATTATAAGTGGTCAAAAGTCTACGACCACGCCATATTTGGTGAGAAATAGCCAAAACTAACAGCCCTGCGTCGCAGGGTCCTTACGAAAAAGCAAAAATCAGAGAGAAAAGAGAAAAAATACAAAAATCGTACTTTTGGAAAAAAGGAAGTAAATACCAGTTATAGATGGAAATTCTAAATCAACGTCCCACTTAAAGAGGTTCAAAGTTTTGCCTTAAGAGGTTTTTTTGGTTTGATGTGTGCCGCTGCCACAAAATATGTACCACTCATAGAGGATTACCGCTTATTCCCACTTATCCAGGTTCGACTGTAGTAAGACACATAAAATTTATCTTTTGGATCCCCATCTATAATCCCTTTCCACAATATGACAACTAAAAAAAACAATGAAAAATTTGTTTATTTTTCTGCATATCCAGCTTAGGTCGACCCCTCCTGACTTTGTCCAACTAATTGTAATGATTTTCTAATGAAAGTCATTACTGTCTTCAACATCGTGATTGGTGTGATTGCTGAATTAAATGTACAGCTAATTGATGAAAATATAATATTAATTCAGTTTCGCATTGCCAAGTAATTACCACTTCTCCTTCAATCTTAGTAAAGTCCTTGCCAAACACTCTTCCCTTGCAAGACCATTATGATATTATTGAATATAATGAGATTCGGTTTGGTCAAAGCTAACATCGTTTTCACTAGTCTTGTTTTTGTATATGCTTTTTTTTAATTTTCTTATTACTTTTAAAAATTAAAAGCCATCTAAAATGCCTCTTGTCTTATCGTTAGTGTCATTACGAGGACTAATCACCCAAAAAAAGGAGGCACAATTAAGTGTCTTAATTGTCACACAACAACTTCTCACACCTTTCTAAAGCTCATTTAATTCGTGTTCTTGTGCCCTAAAGATTTCCTAGCCATTTCCAAAGAAATTATATTTCAAAATTATGTGCAAATTGTTTTTCTGTCTCTCTGTCATATTTGTGCCGGATTTGCAAAAACCTTCTCCAGCTGTTGGCTGTGGGTGGCAAACCACCGCCGCTGCTCTTGCCTGCTTGTACTTGGCTAAGTGTTCTTTCCGCTCCAAAACCCCGGGCCGTGTACAATTAAGCACCACAGTAATATCTCACCTTTTGCAAAACTGGGTAATTTACACATTTACGCATAAAAACGAAGGTCAACACGACAGAAATTTGTAACAATTTCAGGACAACAAGGACATTACAAGTACAGCAACACCGTAACGCAGACGTTTCCTACACGATTGCGAAAAGCCCACAACAGTCCTCCAACATTTGTGAAGTGACTTCTCCCCCCGCCCACTACTCGTACCAGCGACAACCTCGTTCGCATTGTCATTACCATCAACAATGGAAATTCAAGTGATATTTTGGAGGCGGAGGCAAAATTTTGCGTTCATATACGAACGAATGCACGACACGAGTTGCCAGTAACTGGAATGTGTGATGTACACTAAAATGTTGGGATTGTAATTGTCGTTGCTGCTGGCTCTGGCCTAAATGCTGCTCTATGTGTAGTCGTTGTTGTAACGTGGTCGGCTTAAATGCAAATACCACATCATGTACATGTTGTACAACTGTAACATATAATTTGGGTAAAAGTTAGTTTAGTTTCGTCGGAGCCTTGTTAGATGCAAGTGGCATTCACTAAAAGGTTTTAAAGGAATTTTGCAGATCGGTATAGAACGAGAAGTGGCACACTCAACACACAGGATCTCAAGTAACATTTATGGAAACAGAAAATTCCTCGGTCCCAGCTTTATTGATCATTCAAGTATTAAGTTGGGAAAATTCAAGAAGAACTGTAAAGTCCAAACGTGGTTGATTTTGATTTAAAAAAAAAAAAATCTCTAAAATTGGGTTTTTTTTGCAGAAAACTGCTTCCGCCACATTTCGAACCTAGAGGGCCGGGAGAAATGGCATTAACTTTATTGAAATTATTGTTCCGAACACAGTAGACTGGGAGCCATCAATTGCTAGCTAACATTCGGTAAGGTCAAGGAATTCCCGCAATCTTGGACATAAACAAAGTTTTTTTTTTATTACAGACTCCCTATAGAACTGGAATGATGAACAATTTCGGAAACTAAACTACAAGGACCAGACTACAACCATAAAACAAAAGAAATGCTTGGAATGGTTAGTAGTTGTACAATTAGCTAACATAACATTATCAGTCAACGATTACCTGAAATGGATTCCCAGTTAAAATGGAATCCTTTGCCTCTTTACCCAAAAACCCAACCATGGTCTTAATGGCTACTTATTTGTTAAGACCCCTCATAATAACCACCTGAAGGAACTCCTAAACCACCACCGTAAGAATAACCAAGAAGTTTACAACTTCATTATTGACAGATTCGAATCTTATATTTATCCATATTTTACTTTCAAGTATTTACAATAAAAAAGATACATCTCCCGAGGAGAGCACTAAAACAGAAAATAAAGGTTTGAAGCGAACTCATACAAGTATGAAAGATTTGCAAAACTTAATGCTAACTATGGGTTAAACTCAAAAGATTGTTGTTCCTTTATTGAATTTAACTATCCTTAATACAAAATAAAATAAGCTTATGGCTAACAAATTATCAGTACTACTATCTTGTATCTAGCATACATTAAGTAGTTTTCTAGAACTACATTTACATCGATTCAAAAAATGTTGTACGTATACCTACATGTCACTCTTACAATAAATTTAATTACCTAGAAATTCCCCAAAAAGTATATAAAAGGGGATTGCTCAAACACTCTTAAAACTAACACTTAGAACACTACTTAACAATAACACTTAAAGACTAAATATTTTCAAGACCCGTTCCAGTCTCTGTTATTGGTCAGTGATGTAGACTAAATTGTCCAAATCATATGTACCATACGTCCTATGATAAATAAAAGTTTATCCTCCCTGTAGAGGAGTCCCTCTCTTTCTAAAGTAGGAAGAGCGGCTGGAGGCAACCAGTCATCCTCAAGTAGCTTCCTTAGGCTGAAATCCAGCCTTAAAGCTCTCCTAACTTGTCCGTTATCTAGAGAGGCTGCCCTCTCAAGATACTTTAATGTACCCTTCATGAGGAATACGTCAATCCGATCAAACTCCGCGGAGTCATATATGGTCCTACAAGATGGTCTTCTTATAGTGTCGTCTTCAGCAACAGTTGCCCGCAGTCCCAGACAGGAAGCCAGGATGCGACGCTCCCATCTCCTAAGCCTTTCCATTTGGTAGGAAGAGATTCCAAACAAAGCTGGAAAAGCATGGGATAAGACAAGACAAGCCTAATGATATGTTTGTAAATCAATAGCCTGACTCTTTTGCTAAGGCATCTCCTCTTCAGGAGAGTAAGGTAAGAAAAATAAATTTTCTTTACTTAACTAAAATATAGTCAACATGTTTGTCGAATCTAAAATTCTGCTGGAATATAACCCCAAGGTATTTGATCTGATCAGATGCATTGATGATGTTGTTACCTATCCTCACTACAGGTTCATAAGCCCTGGCATTGGGATAGAGAGTCTGTCTCTTGCCCTTAAAAATAATGCTATCGCATTTCGCTGTGTTCAGCCGTAATTCCAGTTTTGGAAAAATTCAGAAAGTTCAAACAGATAAACATTGAGTCTTTCATGCATGGTCCTTGCAACAGGACCAGAACAAGCCACAAGAATATCATCGGCATAAACCAGCAGCAAATCACCACTAGGTGGCTGCGGTATATCACTCACAAGTATATTGTAGAGGATAGGACCGAGAAGAGTGTCCTGTGGTACACCAGCCACAACCCCCCTTCTATCTGTCTCCTACCTTCACTCTGAAAAAGCGATCTCTGAGGAAGCTAGCAACTAGGCTGGATGTATTGCGATCAAGATCCGTAGTACTCAGTTTGTACAGAATGCCATTATGCCACGCCGAATCAAAAGCCTTGGCGAAGTCAAGGCTAACCGCAATGGCAGAGTATTTCTTGTTCAAAGCTCTGGATACGTAGTGCGAAAACACCATCAACGCATCAGAGGTTGAGAGACCTATGCGAAAGCCGAACTGATTGTCCGACAATATCCCATGGTCCTGAAACTTCTCTCTTATTCTGACCAGCAAAAAATGCTCAAATAGTTTGCCGAATGCTGATAACAGCGAAATTGGGCGATAGCTACTACACTGACTTGGGTCAGAACCAGGTTTTCTGATAGGAGCCGTTAAAGATTCCTTCCAGGCCCCCGAAAAATAACCAACGTTAAGACAGTGGTTTATTAGTACTGCCAAAAAAAGTCCATATCCTACAGTCCGTTCTCTTCAGTACGATGTCGGGTACACCGTCTAATGTTAAACTCAAAAAAATGTTAAGAAGCTTAGCTTCAAAAGTGGGAAGTGCATAGGAGGCATTCTGATATTTTAGTTATTACTTATCTAAAGGGTGTTTTTTATTGGGGTATAAAACTTTAAGTTGGCATCATTTTTTTAACTGGCGGCCATTTTGTCAGCTGTCAAGTGATTAATATTTAGTTTGGTTTGCCATTTCATCATGAACAGGTTGACAGAAGAACAACGCTTGCAAAATGGGCCGAAAATGAGATTCATCTCGATGCTGATTTTCATCACAAAATTTTGTTCAGTGATGAGGCTCATTTTTGGTTGAATGGCTACGTCAACAAGCAAAATTGCCGCATTTGGAGTGAAGAGAGTCCACATGAGACCCTTGAGACGCCATTACATCCACAAAAACTGACTGTTTGGTGTGCTCTATGGGCTGGTGCAGTCATTGGGCCATACTTCTTCCGAAATAATGCTGGAGAGTCAGTTACCGTTAATGGAGACCGGTATAGAGCCATGATAACCGACTATTTTGTTCCCGAATTGGATGGCATGAATGTGGATGAGTTGTGGTTCCAACAAGACTGCGCTACATGCCACACAGCGCACGTCACAATCGAATTATTGAAGGAAACATTCGATGAGCGCATAATTTCGCGGAATAGACCTGTCAATTGGCCACCAAGATCGTGTGATTTGACACCATTGGATTATTTTCTTTGGGGATATGTGAAGTCGCTCGTCTACGCCAACAAACCAGAAACGTTAGGGGACTTGGAAGCCAACATTCGTGGCGTTATTGCCAACATACGGCCCCATATGCTCGAAAAAGTGGTTGAAAATTGGACCTCTAGAATTGGCTTTATTCGAGCCAGCCGCGGCGGCCACATGCCCGAAATCATATTTAAACATTAATGGCATAAAATTATCCTTCCAATAAAGCCAAATTGATGGACATTAAAACGATTTTCTTGTGTTTTATTTCAATTCGAAGTTCTATACCTCAGTAAAAAACACCCTTTACTAATGGTTTTGAGATGCTGATCAATAAACATATTGACTGAAATATTGATAAAAAGTAGAAAAATTCGAAAAGCACTTTCGTAATTTTTAACAACAGTAAACAGCAGTGTAAAAAATTTTAAATCATAAAATTAGAAATTCGAAAAAGAAAGCTCATACTTGATTTATGCGTTTATTTCTCATTATCATGCAATGGAGGATTACAATTCTATATTGGTGAGAAATCGAAAAGGGGTATGACTCGGCATCGTGCATAACGAAGCAAATATTAAGAATGCATTTAACATTTTTTTCAGCACTTTTTTTAAAACTATTCGGGAAAAATTCTAAAAGCAAGATTTAAATTGGTCGTAAAGGCTTATTTACGATATTATCACTTACCAACATCCAAATGTTTTTCGTTTGATGATCGCCAAGGCCTCGAAGAACATGTGTAGATGTTGTCACCAAAAATTGTGTAAGTATTAAACTGTGTTCGCAAATTTTGCTCACCATATGTGACGCGCAAAATAGCAAGGACGACATCCAATTCAAAATTCATCCAGATTCATAACAAATGTTAAAACCATAACACGTTCTTTTCTTCTCAGCTCCCTTACTTTCCACCCAACAGAGCAATACACTGCATATGTGACGCGCAGAATAGAAAGGGACCTAAGGGTAAAAACCAGATTTGTTCAGGAGAGCCATTTTAAAGATTAAAATACGAGTATCTTTGGTGTACCATCACTTTCATAAAACGCGCATATCTCTGGAAGGGAACACTTTTGGGGCATGGGATCGGTCTAATTCGATGCTCAGATGTTATCCACATCAAAATAAAAGTGAAAAAATGATGATAAGTTTTGTTCAGGAGAGCCATTTTAAAGATTAGGTCCCTTTTCTATTTGCGCTTAGAATCGTCGACTTCACTTTCATAAAAAGCGTATATCTCTGGGAGGGAACACTTTTGGGGCATGGGATTGGGATCATTTGATGCTTAGATGTTGTCCACATCCAAAAAAGGGAAAATTGATTTTTTTACCCTTAGGCCCCATTCTCTATGCGCTGTCACATAAACTTAGTAGGGACATAAATAATGTTACACACGTTTTATGCTGTAAAATAAAAAGTACTGAATGTTTTTGGACCAAATGTTTTTTAGTATATCAATAGCTGCACGAACCTCGTCCATTGGAAAATTGGCCACAGCTCGAACGAAAGTAGTCTTAAGAGATCCAATTTTGAGGTATCTTTTTAACAAGCCTTGTCCTCTAAAATCGTCCACAATTTGTAATCTAATGGGTTCAAATCTGGACTGCCTGAGGGCCATTATTCATAGGAAATGAACGCTGGCAAATTGTTTCGAAGCCAGGCCTGGGACGTTTTAGCCTTATGGGCCGGCGCAGAATCCTGCTGGAAAGTCCATGGCTGGCTTTGGAACATGGAATTGTTAAGAGACGTCAAAACAGCTTCCAAACGGTTTCTTCGTAAACTTTGGCCGATGTTTTGAATTCTTGTTCGCAGTAATGCAGGTCAGTGACCGCATCGTAAGAGACAACCTGACTCAAGCTTGGTGATGACCCTTTTCCACCCTTGGGATCAGTTCAGATGCTTCCTCAGATGACCGCGCATACACTCTGTCATTTTGCTTGTTAAATTTTTCCTGAACGGTAAAATTTTTACATCGGCAAACAAAATGTTTCTGTGCAAGTTATTAGCGTTTGCATTTTTTAATCCTATTTTTTTTTTAAAGCTGCAGTCAATAAATGTCCGGTACCTTGTTTGAAAGCCCCAAGTCTCAAGGCTTTTTTAATGATTCGACTTATGGACTTTTGCTTGATATTTATCTGACGGGCCATGATTTTCTGTTTTTGGAGCTGATATCTGTGAATTCTTGATTTAACGGCTTTGACGACATGCGGTCGCGTGGGCGGTCTTTTACATCTCCAACCTCCTCAAACAGTTTTATGTATCGGTAGACAAACATTGGCTAATACCTAGTGGTCGGAGCGTTTTGAAAATATCGTTTTTTCATTTCGCACTTGAAAAGCGCTATTACAGCGGTACGGTTCTCATTATCTGACCACTCCATGATGAAAGTTGAAACAATTTTAAAATCCCGTTACAGACTAACGCTATTGAGGTTAGCTCTAAAACCCATATGACATTAACGGGGTATGTTCAGTTCTACTATTGAAATGGGTGTGTTCAATGTTGTAACAGTATTTATGTCCCTACTAAGTACATGGTGCACAATTCGAGCTCAAACCAGCGCCTTTTTGACCGGCCTAAACATCGAGTTAATCAGTCATCCTCCGTACGGCACTGACTTGGCACTCAATGATTTCTTTTTATACCCACACATCAAGAAAAAAATGTGTGGTCAACGATTTTCGTCGCCAGAAGATGCTGTTGTAGCGTTCAAAAACCATGTTTTGGAGGTGTCTCCATCAGAGTGGTAATAGTGCTTCGACTATTGGTTTGAGTGTGTAAATCATGCTGGAAAGTACTTTGAAAAATAATAAATATTCGCATTTTTATTATTAGGCCAGAAATATATATAGCAGCCCTCGTACAACCCTGAACCTTGAAAGGCCATATCTCGCGAAATAATGCAAATATGATTGTAAGTATATATATATATATATATATATATATATATATATATATATATATATATATATATATATATATATATATATATATATATATATATATATATATATATATATATATATATATATATATATATATATATATATATATATATATATATATATATATATATATATATATATATATATATATATATATATATATATATATATATATATATATATATATATATATATATATATATATATATATATATATATATATATATATATATATATATATATATATATATATATATATATATATATATATATATATATATATATATATATATATATATATATATATATATATATATATATATATATATATTGTGAGTATGGAAAAAGCACATTCTGAGGGAAAAAAGGCCGTCTCCACGCCCTCTTGACACCACTTACATTTTCGACCGTGATCCTTGATGGAGTTTCGGTCCGACCCAACTTTTTTTTGTCAACTTTTTAATTGTCGTTAAAGTCTTTCTGATATTAAGGACATTTTCTTTTACATAGTTAAGTTTTATAAAAAAAGTTATACCTTTTCCCCCTTCGCTCTTCTCTTAGTTACATTGAGTTTGATAGTTTACAGCTCTCCCCCTGCTGATGCCATCTGAAATCCGTATCCTCAAAACAATAAATATGGCCCAATTCAGTATAGGGTACTCGTTCAGCTGTGCACATAAAATTATCAACGTCACAATGTTTTCCATCACATTGGGGGATATGTTTTTGTTGGTAAGCATTATATCTGTTTTGTTTTTAAAAGCCGCTGTTGACGCATGAATGCGATCGCATACTTACGTCCACATACGATGTCAGTACGTCCGTATTTCTCTATAGATCTGTATGTCAACGTGCGTGTGCTGTTTTGTTTTAGCGTATAAGCGCTAATAAAATGACGCATATTTAATCTTCATTAACAAGCAACCAAAAAAAGGAGAAACAAAACCAACAGCAACAACGAAGTAAATTCAACAACACCTTTACATACGTGAAGCATCGCGCCGCGTCGTGCGGTACCTTTTCTGCGTGTTTATGTTCGAGGTAAACTGCAGCCATTACCCGAATCGGGTCGCCACAGAAGAGGAGTGCGGGAGGGCGGGCATACATATGTGAGGCAGGGATGCAAAAGTTGATACAATTTTACGTTTTCTGTACAGTTTTAGATTCGAAGGCATCACGGCACTACCGCAACTCTTTTTTATAATTTAGAAAGATTTCCATTTTCAGTTCCTAAAAATAAAAATGTTTATTTGATTTTAAGCTACTGTTGTTTTTTTTTTTAATTTAACAACCAATTTAGGCAAAATCGAACTTCTAAGTCATTTTTTAGGCGATTAAAGTTTTCAACATAAAGGTACTTAGTACCAGCCACTAATCTGGAGACGAAAGTGAGAATCCTTGATTGCGGAAAACTTAAAATGCTAATGAAGACCTATCGAAACATATTTGCATGTGGCCATTTTATGATATGGACTAAAAATTTTAACGAAAAGTTATTTCCGCAAATGTTAACCCATTAATGCCCATTGGCAACTTAAGTTGCCTGTAGAATTGTTTCACTTTTGCATACTCTCAGAATGAAATGAGAGTGTATTATAAAGAAATAATGGTTCTATTATTTAGTTAGCCAAAGCATGCATCTTTTCCATTTATTTAATTTCATTTGCTTTTGTGGTCTGCATTTTATAAGTAATTAGTTTTGAAGCACATTTCGAAATCAAGTTTTGACTGAGGTTGCTGATTTAAAAAGTAAGTTTTTCAAGTATATTCGAATTTTTACTGCAACCAACACAGTGGCTTAGTTAGATTTAAGTCTAAACTAGCGTTTTTGATTAAAATTTTGCCAATTTACAATTTTTACTGCAAGTTAGAAATAAGACTAAACTAGCGTTTTTGATTAAAATTTTATCATTTTACTGTGTGCATTTTTGAGTAATGTGGTCATTTTATTGATGGCAACTTTAGATGCCAATGGGCACTTGCATGAATGTTTTGTTTAGTGGCATGTGTTCTTTCTAAAGAGTTATTCTGTAAACATCAGTAGAGTGTGGATTTTGATCCGAATATAAATATGTGATAAAGAAAGGGACCTAAGGGTAAACAAATCAATTTTCTTTTTTTTCTTCTTTTTTTGATGTGGACAACATCTGAGCATCGAATGAGACCGATCCCATGTCCCAAACGTATTCCCTCCCAGAGATATGCGCGTTTTATGAAAATGAAGTCGACGATTCTAAGCGCAATAAGAAAGGGACCTAATCTTTAAAATGGCTCTCCTGAAAAAAACTTTTCATCAACTTTTCACTTTTTTTTTTGATGTGGACTACATCTAAGCATCGAATGAGACCGATCCCACGCCCAAAAATTATTCCCTCCCAGAGATATGCGCGTTTTATGAAAGTGACGTCGACGATTCTAAGCGCAAATAGAAAGGGACCTAATCTTTAAAATGGCTCTCCTGAAAAAAACTTTTCATCAACTTTTCACTTTTTTTTTTGATGTGGACAACATCTAAGCATCGAATGAGACCGATCCCACGCCCAAAAAGTGTTCCCTCCCAGAGATATGCGCGTTTTATGAAAGTGACGTCGACGATTCTAAGCGCAATTAGAAAGGGACCTAATCTTTAAAATGGTTCTTCTGAACAAAACTGGTTTTTAACCTTAGGTCCCTTTCTCTATGCGCTGTCACAAATACTTAGTAGGGACATAAATACTGTTACACACGTTTTATGCTGTAAGATAAAAAGTATTGAATGTATTTCACCAAATATTTTTTTTAATATATTTATTGATGTATATTGTATCCAAAAAGAATCCCCTAATTCGAAATGTCCGCCTTTTGCCTTTACACACGCCTTAAGTCGCACTGGCCAATCGTCAATAGCTGCACGAACCTCGTCCATTGGAAAATTAGCCACAGCTCGAACTAAAGCAGTCTTAAGAGATCCAATGTTGGGGTATCCTTTGTGACAAACCTTGTCCTCTAAAACCTTCCACAATTTGTAATCCAATGGGTTCAAATCTGGACTGCCTGAGTGCCATTCTTCAGAGGAAATGAACGCTGGCAAATTGTTTCGAAGCCAGGCCTGGGACGTTTTAGCGTTATGGGCCGGAGCAGAATCCTGCTGGAAAGTCCATGGCTGGTTTTGGAAAAGGGAATTGTTAAAAGGCTTCACAACAGCTTCCGAAACGGTTGTTCGCAGAAATGCAGGTCAGTGACTCCATCGTAAGAGACACCCCACCAAACCATGACTGAAGCTGTGTGATGATCATTTTCCACCCTTGGGATCAGTTCAGATGCTTTCTTAGATGACCGCACATACACTCTATCATTTTGCTTGTTTAATTTTTCCTGAACGGTAAAAATTTTTTCATCGATGAACAAAATTTTTCTGTGGAAGTTATCAGCGTGCTTCACCAAAAGACGTTTGCATTTTTCAATCCTATTTTTTTTAAAAGCTGCAGTCAATAAATGACCGGTACGTCGTTTGAAAGCCCCTAGTCTCAAGGCTTTTTTAATGATTTGACTCATGGACTTTTGTGTGATATTTATCTCACGGGCCATGATTATCTGTTTTCAGAGCGGATTTCTGTGAATTCTTGATTTACATCTCCATTCTCCTCAAATTCTAATCCCTAGTGGCCGGAGCGTTTTGAAAATATCGTTTCTTTTCATTTCACACTTGAAAAGCGCTATTACAGCGATACGGTTCTCATTATCTGACCACTCCATCATGAAAGTTGAAACAATTTTAAAATCCCGTTACAGACTAACGCTATTAAGGTTAGCTTTCAAAACCCATATGACATTAACTAGGTATGTTCAGTTCTACTATTGAAATGGGTGTGTTCAATGTTGTAACAGAATTTATGTCCCTACTGAGTGTATAAAAATATTCCGCAGAAAAAAGATTTTGAAGTCGGCACTGGCAAAAGAAAGTGACTCTACCGAAAAGCCAAAAACTTTCAAATTCGAAAGTGGAGCAAAATGGAGCCAAATTTTGACATTCAAAGTCCCAATTCAGTTCCAGATGGTTTTAAAGAAAATTTAACAAAACAAGTTATCCAGCCAATTTATGCATTTTTGGAGTTTTGCTCTGATTGGTTTATAAGTAAGATAGTGACAGAAATAAACCTTTATCCACAGCTGAAAGGAAATCATTCCTTTTCGATCGATCATGGTCAATTCAAAACGTTTGTTGGTATCCTGGTTTTTAGTGCTTACCATATTTTGCCTTCACGGCACATGTACTGGAGAAGCGATGATGACTGTATTTGCCCAGTTATACTGCAATGAGAAGAAATACATTTGAAGATATTATGTGCAGACAATTCAAAATTCATTGAAAGCGAACGAATGTACAATAGCTTATAGTGGATTTTGTAAGTGTTGATGAGAGTATGATTCCGTATTATTGTAGACACGGATCCAAGTGTTATATACGTGGAATTCCAATTAGATTTTGGTTCAAACTGTGGTACTTGGCGGTTCACAATGGTTGTGGATCATCTACAAATTAAGTATAACATCTCTCGGATTGGACCAAGATAGTGGTATTTAGAGTAAAGAGGACAATACGTTATGTTCCTTTTACAATCATTTGGAACATTAGCAGCAAACCCGGCCCTTCATTTTCTGGTCAAAGAGATGTAATAGACAATATTTGCTTGGACAAAAAGGATCATATTATTATAAAAGGAGAATCAAAATATCACCGCTGTAAACAGTGTGGCGGGCGCACAATTTGCAATCTTTCTCTCCACCTTAGCAAATGTTTCGCAGAATTTCTTAACAAGTACTTATAGTTCAATATTTCTTTTTCTTCCTACTACAAATGAATTTAGCACATTTATTTTTAAACATTTTATGTTACCTTTTAAACTATAGGTCTTTTCTATTTGTTGACTATCTGCCCAGTGGCATCTTAAGTTGCCGGCCCAAAACTCCAGCCTTCCCTTTTTATACCCTCCACCATACAATGGAGGGTATATTAGTTTTGTCATTCTGTCTGTAACACCTTGAAATAATCATCGGAGACCCAACAAAGTATATATATTCTTGATCCTCGTAAAATTAAGACGATCTAGCCATGTTGTCCGGCTGTCCGTCTGTTGAAAACAAGATAGAGCCTGCATGAAAACAGCTAGGGAGCTGACATTTGGCACAAACATGTGTAGTTGAAAATGGGCTATATAGTTTTACGGGAAGTGTTGAAGACCCTCAACCGACACTACCTCATAAAAAATAGTTTTTTATTTGGAAATATCCATCCAGTTTCTTGAGCAAAATCACTGAATTTTTGTAAATAATAATCTCTTTACAGGCGAAATCATCTATGTAAAAATGGTTTAGATTGGGCTACCATTTCTTGTACCTCCCATACAAACGGCCTCGAGAATTAATATGACTATAACTCACCACAAACTTGACCTATCGAAATGGAATTTTCTGCATAAAGATTTTTATATAGAACACACCTCTGCATCAAATTCTGTTGAGATCGGAAAAGTCCTACTGGTACCTCCCACACAAACGTTCTCATGGGCTTTGAGAAATAATATGACGATAACTCACCACAAGCTTGACTTATCGAAATGAAATTTTGCACATAAAGATTTATATATAGAACACACTTCCGCACCAAATTTGACTTATCGAAATGAAATTTTGCACATAAAGATTTCTATATAGAACACACTTCCGCACCAAACTTGATTTTATTTGGGAATATGGTGGATGGTATCCAAAGTTCGGCACAGCCAAACTTAACATTTTTTGCTTGTTTAATCTCAAAGCTGCTGACCCAAGGAACATGTGTGCAAAATTTCGCCTCAAAATTCCAGACCTAAATTTCTAAGCATTAATGACTTAATATTCGTATTACCCTATTCAGTACTCCTAGCATTTATGTCCACTCCTAGGAGCTATAAAAATGTTGTGATAAATTCAGAATCCATGTTAAGTCACTAGAAATGTGACGGTTGGATTTGCAGGGTAAATAGATTAATCCAAAAATTATACGTTTAGCAACATAATTTATTGAAATACGTGAGCAAATTTCTTAAAAATACAGCTACTCCCAATGACATCTCGTCCTTTATAACTTAAAATTTATCTAATGAAACAGTTCTAGTGCTGTGCAAATACAGTTCCTGTAGAAAAGCCACACCAACATTATATCGATTAAGTATGTCAAATAATTCTAGTTTTCCTCGAGGGATCTAACATTAAAAGAAAATAAACTAATTGACCTACGGAGCATATACTGTGCAAATATCATCTAAAATATCTAAGCACTCTGGCTTTGTCTATTTTTAGTTAGTGACTGTAACCTACTTAAGAAGGAAGAAATTCATACTTTTAGACTTTAAGGTTCCGGTTTGCATAAATCTTCATGAATTCCTTAACAATATTGGACTTTCCGGACTTGTTTGAACTAGAATGCACTTCTGGGAACTTAAATAAAATACCAAAAGTCTTATTTGATTCAAAAATAAATTATTTTTTAAGTATTTTGTCGGTTCTTTGCCTCCTCTTCTTGTTTGTTTCGAATTGCAACATAGTCCTTATAAGCAGGATGTGCCTTTGGATTGCAATTAATACAAAACGGTAACTCATCTCCTTCGGAAACAAAAACATATTTTTCAGGTTTATGCCTCAGATCACACTTGACGCAAGCAAAGTATCGGTTACAGTTCTTTTAATCAAATCAAAACTCGATGATAGCACAAAATATGCATTTTAGAAAACCAAGATATCGAGAACAAGTAAATTAATATCGTCCTGGAACAGCTCTAAATTTACCCAAATAAGGCCGTATTTGATTTTTTGTTTTGGTACCCTTATGTCCATAACAAATTGTTAACCAAACCTAAATTTAGCCAAACTGCAAAAATAATTTTATTTTTAAAAAGGGTATTTTTAAGACGTGTATATGGTCCACTTTACCAAACTTAATTAATGTTAGCTCATAATGTACCATGCAAAATTTGGCTATGATCAGATGGAATTGGTGGCTTCTAGAGCTGCAGGGCCTCAAACCCGGAGGGTCTTTTGTGAAGAACATATTCTAAAACATTCACCAATATGGTCCAATGTTACAGGACGTGGTAGTTGGTTGCTCGTAGCGCTCTGTTTCAAATTTGGGAGTAATCGGGTGTAAAGTTTGGCTTTTAGAGCTGCATGACCTCAAATCGGGAGTGTCCTTTGTAAAAAACCTATGCAAAAATTTGGACCGATATGGTCCAATGTTACAGGTCATGGGGGTTAGTTGCTCGTAGCCTTTGTGCAAAAGAGGATGAAGCTATGGTTTTTAAAACTGCAAGCAACATTGTACTGGGGCAATATGAAACTATGGACATATGGTGTGCAGTTTCATAATCGGATATATTTCGTGGCTTCTAGACATGCAGGACCTCAAATCGGGAGGGACCCTTGAGTGGGTGCATTTTGTAAACATGAATCAAATTTCTCCAGAGATAGGTGTTGGTCTCTTTTAACGCTCTGTGTGAAATGTTGTTGAAATCGGATGTCGCATGGGTTAATTAGAGGTCTAGGTTCTAAAATCGGAAAATACCTATTTATGATAGCTAAATATAGATTGATGTGGACCAATTTCAATAGGTCAATTTGTCATTGGCCCAAAGTTGACGAATGAACCAATTTGTATCAAAATCGTTTAAAATCATTTCATCATGGAAAGACTAACACCGCGAAAACAACGGTTTGGTGCCGTTTATGGGCTGGTCATACCGGTCGAAATTCTCGAACGAGTCATCTAAAATTAGACCCTCAGAAAGGACAACCTGAGGTGTAGTTGCGGCCATTATTTATATTTCAAATGTTTTTTTCGAATGAACAATAAAGATTCTAAACTTGATTTGAATTTTTGTTTTTTTTATTTTGAAAAAAATTCCCTTAGTCATTCTAGGACTATCCCCTTTCCTTTAAGGTGTTGCAAATATCAGCACTAAGTAATAATACGCTGTATCACAGTGTGGTGTAGGGTATAAAAAGTACAAAATTGAAAATCATTTTTTGCATCCCTAATTTCAGGCCATGATGGTGGGCGATGGATTAGAACACTGCATTGAGGGACTGTCGCTGTTGACTTTAAAAAGGTCTCTTCGCCGTTGTAGGTTCTAAACAGACATTTTCATCATTTAGTTTACACGCACACCAAAACACCCTCTTTCACACACACACTGACACATATACACGAAGATACATGTTATGCTAACTACGAAAGTAATTTCTGTTATTTCAATGGTTTTGGGCATGCTGTGCTAGATACGCATAGCGTTTGTGAGTGTATGTGTGTTTGTTTACTTCTGTATGTGTGAATGCACAGATGTGTTAGTTGGGTTGACGGCTGTACCTCACGCTGACGCGGGCACTCTGGTTAGTTGTTGGGGTTTTAAAGTGGGCTTTGTCTGTATGAATTTGTGGTACTTTGCATGGCAAATGTATGCATATATGTATGTGCGTGTGTGTGTTGAGCCGAAAGAGTGTTTGTAGTTGTGTGAGCGTGTTTGCATTTCCGCTGTGTGTATTTAATGCATGTCACGCATTTCCCCTCCTGTTCCCACTGGGGTTGATACAACGTAACTTGTATGTATTTTTCACGTTTGTATGAGTGTGTGTGGGCATGGTTTAATTCGCCGCATGAGTAAATTTACAGAGGTGTCCAACGAATTAGCAGTCTGCCAAATGCTTCACGCCAACTATTCAATAATATATATTAATTTCTTGAAAGACCAATTCCCAGGATTGTTCAAACCAATGGAAATTGTTAAAGAAAATGAAGTAGTGAAATAATCGAACACTTTTTTTTAAAGGACATGAGAAGTTGTGCTTTTGACCAATGTTAAACCAATGAAACACAGAATCAAATAAAATAAAAACCAAGTTTTAGTCGGTTGAGACTCATAGCTTCATTTGAAACGGCAAATTTAAGCACTGAGCTAGGGAAGCATCATTCAAGCCAAAAGCATGTCCATCGGAACTGCCGCTCCGCAAGCTAAGAGATATGGTGCATTTCATATTTACTGATCCAATTGTTTAAAAATGTATACACCACTTGGAGAACTATTAAAAAATGCCGGAAGTTTCTGAAGAAGATATCGCGACATTCGTCGAAAACGGTTACATGCGTTTCTGGATATAGGGACATTGCTGGCACTTGTCCGATGATACACTTGCAATAGCTGGAGCCATCCAGAACTCAATGAGTGTAGTGGTGATACTGGAATTCCTCCCGTGAGGGCATATCAGCTTCTATTACGGAAGCTTTTCCTAATTGATAAGAACAGGTGGGAAAGGTAAGCCCCTTAAATATAGATCTAAAGATCTGACTTAGTATGAATGGGCAGAGAACGCTAACAGCAATAAACCAGCTAAGGATCGGTGTAAGGAACTTCATGGCTGCCATTACCAACCTCTCCTATGGTGATTTGAGCAGGGTCCACATCGTTATCATGGCAAAAGGCTGGCCGAAGGACAAAATATGCTGTGGTCAGTAGCATAGGAAGAGTTAAACGCGAGGATATCTCCTTAACGAAGCATCTAATCGACAAAAGAGCCTTAATTCGTGACCACTTCTTTCCTTGGGAAAAAACGTCGCACGACCATAGATAAACTTAAATCAGCGATATCTCCTAAACATTGCGACTAATCGAAAAAAGAACCTTAATTCGTGATCACTTCTTTCCTCGGCCAAAGACAAAGCGACATACTCTTGGACTCAAGTAAGCTACGCTTTGGGCAGCTGCATTTAAAAATAAACCTAAGCTTAATTAAGCAAAGTCAACAAAAAAAACGTAAAAAGATAACATCGAGCCTTGCCACTTTAATCCAGCCGACTATAATCCTGTATGTGCAGAAATGCCAATTTAAAACAGGATTTTGGACTTATAGCCTTTAAATTTCCACAGATTTTAACTAGCCAAAAGCTAAAGTCGTGCGTGGCCGAGTATTTTGTACTCATAAAAAGCCGACTGAAAATACGTTTTTGGATCCCCTTGGACCGTCTCTAAATTTAAACAGTTGTTTAAACCAATGTCATAATTTTATTCGTAAGAATTGGTAAAATAGGTTGAAAATACAGTGGTGGCCACAACAAATGCAACCACAATTCGCTAAGCTAAAAACTATCCATAATTCAGATACCTGTTCCCAAAAACATATCAGTAAAATCTACATATTTGTTGATACCATTTTTGAAAATAAAGTTATAAAATAAAAAGCTATTTTTTTAATAATAACGGGTGGTTAAATTTTAAGGGCAGGTATTGAATGTGAACCACATCTAAACGTCAAGTTTTTTTTGCATTTTATTTGATATTTCTAAATCTAAGACTAACTCAATTTGAAACATGGATATATACTCAAGCGAGAAATGCGTTAAAGTTATTCAAGCTTATTATGAAAATAAAAAATCAATTTTCGAAGAAAATCATCTTCATTGATGAGGCACATTTTCACCTGAGTGGATTTATCAATAAGCAGAATTGCCGCATTTGGTCGAATAATAATCCAAGAGTGATTGTTGAAAAACAATGCACCCAGAAAGAGTGACTGGTTGGTTCGGTTTATGGCCTAGCGGCATCATCGGGTTGTATATTTTCCAAAATGAGGCCGGTCAGGCAGTTACTGTGAATGGTGTTCGCTATCGTGAGATGATAACGAACTTTTTATGGCCCGAATTGGAAGATAGGGATGTGGACGATATGTGGTTTCAACAGGACGGTGACATTTGCTACACAGCTAACGAAACAATGGCTGTTTTGCGCAACAAATTCAATATCCGTGTTATCTCACGTGGTGGCGATGTAAATTGGCCGCAAAGATCATGTGATTTGACACCGTTGGGCTTCTTTCTTTGGGGTTTTTTCTAATTTCAACAGCTTGTTCTTGACACGAGGAACTTATTTAGGTCAAACTTCATCAATATTGGATGTAATATTTGGCTTCTAAAGCTAAAAGCATAGCTTGGAAATAATGATTAGAAATCCTAATGATTAGCAATTGGATTAGAAATTTTAATTGTGCTGAAAAATTGATTAATTATGATTAGTTAGCCATTTAAGACGATTACTAATTGATTTGATTAGAAATAATCAAAAATGTAATCACAATTAGTGACGATTAGCATTTGTAATCGAATCTAATCAAAACTAATCCAAAAAATAATTGATTAGATTTCTTGATTATTTTTGATTAGATTTGATTAGATCAACTATTTTTAACTATTTTTGTGAAAAGAAAATATTTATTTATCACATTTGTTGCTATATTTACATAATATGTATAACAGTTTTTGAATATTGCATAAAATTGCATACCCGAGGTTTTGGGAGAAATTAGCTCAATAGCAGTGCAATTAGAACAGCAATTGAGAGTAAGGTTTAAATTGTATTTCACATTGGCTCCAGAGGTAAACATGGCAATAGCGGCAGCTGTATTGACTCCAGGTGTGAAAATGAAATGGTTGCGGGTTATCCAAAAAACATCGCCTGACTGTACTGAGGAGCAGATCAGCAAAAGAGTGATTGAAGTCATATGCACTTTCTTCAAAAATGGTTTTTCATATAGTGCAACGGACGTGCCGAATTTTAATAATGGCAACTCATTTTATGATTTCGATGATGACGGTAACTTCATCAGTATTTCATGATTTTTCAAACTTTATATTATTTTCCTTACAGAAGATGACGTTCCCAAAACCCCGATAACACCAACCGATTCCAACGGTTTCAAAAATGCCATAAGCAATCAGTTTTACGCTTACTTAAATGACCCGGATCCCGGCCCTGAAATTTGGACCAAATATAATGTTTTAAAGGAAGCATTCCTATTGTGTAACACCCCACTGGCGTCGTCAGCACCCGTTGAACGACTATTCTCATTTGCAGGCATCATCCATACTCCAAGACGAAATTCATTGTCAGACTTTTCTTTTGAAAAGTTGGTATTAATGAAGTCTAATGTCAATTTTTTGTGAATTATATATAAGCAGCTGTGTCTTGTGTTTATTTAAAGAACAGGGTGCACCGTATGCAATTTTATGCAAAATTCAAAAACTGTTATATTATGTAAATATAGCAACAAATGTGATAAATAAATATTTTCTTTTCACAAAAATAGTTAAAAATAGTTGATCTAATCAAATCTAATCAAAAATAATCAAGAAATCTAATCAATTATTTTTTGGATTAGTTTTGATTAGATTCGATTACAAATGCTAATCGTCACTAATTGTGATTACATTTTTGATTATTTCTAATCAAATCAATTAGTAATCTGAAATTTTTATCAAAATTCAATTCTAATGATTAGATTATTTTATTTCTCTAATCGTAATGATTTCTAATTCTAATCGAAATTCCCAAGCTATGGCTAAAAGCATAAAATCATATGAAGATATGTGTGGAAACTATATTTGAATCTAAACCGATTTACTTTAAATTCCATTACTTCGGTGCTGGATCCAAAGAACTGACTTATGCCAAATTCAACAAGATTAATTGCAATATGTGACTCTTGCAACTAAAAACATGAAATCTGATTAACATAAGTAGCTATATATTGATTAAACCTGATTTTCTTCAATTTTCAAAACGTCCTTCCTTTGTCTGAAAAATGAACGTGTGGCTCAAAACACAAACATTTGATGAACCATAGAGTCTGTCCTTGGTCCAAAAAACTTACTAATGGTAAGTTTCATCGAGATTGGATATAATATGTGGCTTTTAGACTTAAAAACACAAAACTCGAATGAACATATATGTGGGAGCTATATCGGAATCAGATTTTCTTTATTTTCAATAATGTACTTCCATGGGCCTAAAAGAAACTAAAGTGTGCCAAATTTCATCATGATTCCATGTAGGATTTGGCTACCAGAACAAAAACACAAAAATTGGATAAACATATATGTGGGAGCTATATCTAAATCTAAACCGATTTTCTTCAATTTCCATTGCGTCCGTCAATGTCACAATAACTTGTGTCAAGTTTGATCAAGTTTAGATGTTATATGTGGCTTAAAGAGCTAAAAGCACAAAATCGGATGAACTTCTGTCAAATTTCACCAATATCGGGCAACAGATAGTTCAGTTAGCGAACAGACCAACGGACATCGAAAAATGGCTTCACCTGTTGAATATACGTCGGTCGGTATACTTAAATGTGGGTCTAGCGCAAATATCAATCCATATCAAATATCAACCATATGAGGTTCAAGAGGTGCCATTATACCCAGAGAAAACCACGGTCTGGTGCAGTTTATGGGCTGGTGGAATAATCGGTCCATATTTTTTCAAAAATGAAGATAGTCGGAACGTGAATGAAGCTCGCCTTGATATCATACGTTTTGCTTCCTGAAATTGAAGCCCGTTTTCTTGACGACATTTAGATTTAACAGGATGGCTCCACTTGCCATACAGCTTGCTCAAGCAATGGATCTATTAAGATGCCAATTTCACGTTTTGTACCGGTGAGTTGGCCGCCTAGATCGTGTAATGTCACAGCTATACCCTTTATTCTTTGGGGCTACGCAATGACGACTACGAATCAGGTTTTGGAAGCCAACATTACGCGTGTCATTAATGCCACACCGGCCGAAATGCTCGAACAAGTCATCCAAAATTGGACCCCCAGAATGGACAACCTGAAGCGTAGTTGCGGCCAACATTAAAAGGAAATTATATTCAAAAAATAAATGGCATAAAATGTCCTTTCGAAAGAACCACAAATATTCCACATATTATTTTTTTCTATTTTGAAAAAATACCTTATAAATCACTTATAAAAACATTATTATAGATTTTGATATGTTCAAAGTATTATAGGTTATAGCGCGTTTAAAACGCGGTAGCGCTGCCCATACCAACCCTAACTTGAAAGCCAATATCTCGAAAACAAATACCTATATGACGATAGTAATTTCATATTGGGCCATGATTTAGGGTATACTCGTGTAAGCTTCGTCACGGCCAAACTTAATTCGACCTGGTATTTTTCTTACCCACTGTATGTTTTAACATACGACATTCTTCCATAAAAAAACGTCAAACCTTACAATAAATGTCTGACAGGACTTTACTCTACCAACACTTTAATATCGTGAATGTTTTATGAATTTTTAATATTAATAATTCATTGATTTTTAGACAATTGGATGTTATGATAAAAGCTTCAATGCGGCTGGACCTATAGTCGGTTGTTTAACGCCAGCTCTAACCGAATGCAGTTTTATTAGGTCAAGTCTATGAAGCCTATGAACAGCTTATGTTTTATATGTGATAGGAGAGCACACGACTGTACTATTCTCTATATGTAGTTTATTAGCCGAAAGCATACTTAAATTATTTACAAAGGCATTTTTGAAACGTTTATAAAATTTACCTGGCTGGGTTTATATTTGTCGAAAATTTCTTGGTTTACACATGCTCACACACATGGCTTACATTTCCGTTGTGGGTTGAACAAAAACTAATTCTTTCAAAAATGAATAGTTGCGCTTACAATGTTGAAGCTTATATACTTATACATATATAACCGATTTGTTGGCGATATCAGATTAGGCAACTTTGGCCATGTTGAAACCATTGCCTATGTTGGGTGGTTAATGGACCTGCTGGCTGCCTGATGATAAGCAATATTTGACGTGAGTAATCTTTCGGCAGCTGATTGAAGGCTTTTAGGTAATTTTTAAGTAAAAGGTATTACGGGTAATACGAGTACGTTGGCAAGGATTTCATAATAGAAATGCTCTTTTACATATGCATGTTTGTGCAAGTGGGTGTTTGTACTGGCGCGGTAATTTTCCATCATTTGGCGATTTTAGGATTTTAGGGGATACGAATTATTATGTTTAGCAAAAAAGTTTAACGCGTGCATATGTTTGACTATTTAGAAATGTTTTTGAAGGTTTATATATTTGTTTTCCTTGGGTTTCAGATGAGGGCACCTTTTAGATGAAAACGCTGATGTTGGTATAAAATGCACATTCTTAGTTTATTTGTTGAGGACATTGTTTACTTGTCTACTAAAGGAAAATTGTATTTGCCACTTCGTTCTTAGCACCCATAATTCTATAATGGCGGGAAACTTTCGCGAAATCTTACAATATATTTTTTTATTAAGTTTGTAAAATGTCTACAGAATAGAAGCATAATTAACTTAATACCTTTGCATAATGTACCTTTTATAAAAAATATGAGCAGGCCAACTCTGATGGGGCCGACTAAATGTTACCCAACACCGCATCTGCTATTTCGAAGACTCCTCGCTCCTGCCAGGAATTTATGCAAGGTCGTACTTCATATGTGATATCTAAAGTGAGAGGCAATATTTAATTAGGGCTTCAAGAAAACACTGATCGATAAGGCTCGATTGACATGCCACTTCGTTCTTAGCACCCATAATTTTTTAATGGCGGGAAACTTTCGCGAAATCTTACAATATATTTTTTTATTAAGTTTGTAAAATTTCTACAAAATAGAAGCATACTTAAATTTATTACCTTTGCATACTGTACCTTTTATGAAAAATATGAGCAGGTCAACTCTGATGGGGCCGACTAAATGTTACCCGACACCGCATCTGCTATTTGGAAGACGCTCCTGCCAGGAATTTATGCAAGGCCGCACTTCAGATGTGATATCTAAAGTGAGAGGCAATATTTTATTAGGGCTTCAAGAAAACACTGATCGATACGGCTCAATTAACCTGTTATAGGTGAAATCAATTAGATCGTTGTTAAATGAGACAGAGTCTCGAAACACAGATATTAACAGATGTCGGTATTTGTTGGAAGGACCTTTTTATAGGTGCATCACTAAAGCACTAAACTATATATTATAAACTCACAAAGACTGATTATAGAGACCTGCTATATTTACTTAGTAGGGACATAAATACTGTTATAACATTGAACACACCCATTTCAATAGTAGAACTGAACATATCCCGTTAATGTCATATGGGTTTTGAAAGCTAACCTCAATAGCTTTAGTTTGTAACGGGATTTTAAAATTGTTTCAACTTTTATCATGGAGTGGTCATATCATAAAACTGTTTGAGGAGACTGGAGATGTTAAAGACCGACACCGATCGGGCCGCCCACGGAACACCATCAAAGCCGTTTAATCAAGAATTCACAGAAATCCGAATTCACAGAAAATCATTGCCCGTGAGATGAATATCACGCAAAAGTCCATGAGTCGAATCATTAAAAAAGACTTGGGACTTGGGGCTTTCAAACGACGTAGCGGACATTTATTGACTGCAGCTTTAAAAAAATAGGATTGAAATATGCAAACGTCTTTTGGTGAAGCACGCTGATAACTTGCACAGTAAAAGTTTCAACAAAAATTTAACAACCAAAATGAAAGAGTGTATGCGCGGTCATCTAAGGAAGCATCTGAACTGATCCCAAGGGTGGAAAAGGGTCATCACCCAGCTTCAGTGAAGAAACCGTTTTGGAAGCTGTTGTGAAGTCTGTTAATAATTCCCTGTTCCAAAACCAGCCATGGACTTTCCAGCAGGATTTTGTGCCGGCCCATAAGGCTAAAACGTCCCAGGCCTGGCTTCGAAACAATTTGCCAGCGTTCATTTCCTCTGAAGAATGGCCCAGATTTGAACCCATTGGATTACAAATTTTGGGCGGTTTTAGAGGACTAGGTTTGTCACAAAAGATACCCCATCGTTGGTTCTCTTAAGACTGCTTTGGTTCGAGCTGTGGCCAATTTTCCAATGGGCGAGGTTCGTGCAGCTTTTGACGATTAGCCAGTGCGAGTTAAGGCGTGTGTAAAGGCAAAAGGCAGACATTTCGAATAAGCAGATTCTCTTTGGATACAATATACATCAATAAATATATTAAAAAATATTTGGTCCAAAAACATTCAATACTTTTTTATTTTACAGCATAGAACGTGTGTAACAGTATGTATGTCCCTGCTAAGTATACCCATGTATACCTATTGGACCTTAGGAGTTTTTACTTAATAAATTCTGCAATTGTTCATACGTGCAATAACTGCAATAATTTCAGTCGTTATGGCTGCTCTTACACCCACATCATTTTAAACGGCCCCAGTTATCTCGCCGAAAAACAACTTCAAAGCGCTCTAAAAATTATGTCAAAATCCGCAAAATCATTTCGGAGTGATTTATTTAACAGTAGAACAAATTAATTTATTAAAATTGTTTCAGTTGTACTAGCCTAAAATTTTTTGTTTTAAAAGCTTTAATAAGTGCTATTATTGCGTTAGACTCGTAACAATAACATAGGCAAATTAAAAAAAAATATTACGATTTTGGCGGTATGTTTGCAGTAATCATATTATTATTAACATAAAACCCAAAAAAACAATACATTTGTCGCACAAACCATAGTTTTAGTGTACCTACAACCATATCTTTAACAAAAGCAACAATACAATACTCGTAAACATTTCAGCAATATTAACTTTGCCGCAATCATACTATTGTCAAAATGAAATTACGAAATTAATGCTTTGGTTGATATGACCATACTTTTATTGCAGAGAACATACAATGGCTGTCATGATCATATAGTAACCATATCTTTGCTCCGCGTGGGGATGATGCCACACAGTCAACAAAACAATAGCCATTTTGCGCCTGTAAATTAATGGCCGTGTTATCTTACGCCGTGTCTGTGTTAATTGGATGCCACTCATGTGATTTCACACCGTTGGATCCCTTTTTGGGGCAATTTAAAAGAAAAAGTGTACATAAATAAGTCGATTATAAATCAAGAGCTAAAGAATGAGATAATTCAGTAACTCAACTACATTGAACCTCTATTAAGTCTCAAAGTCGTTGCCACCGAAGCCATGGCGAGCATTTGACCGACAATCTGTTTCGCACATAAGTTTTATAGATCATTCTATTATAATAAAAAATGTTCAGATAAATCTATAAAAACTTTTTGTTTTATTTAACATCGTAAGTTTTAGTTGGACACCCCTATCCAAGCACCACTTCAATGTTCAACGATTATCTTTGCCTCAGATGATCATATTCAGTTTCATTTCCTTCTTTACTTTACACTATCAATTTGTTACAATTAATTGTTCTTGAGCAAATCAGAGTTATGTTTAATATCGTTTTGGACACTAGCCTTCATATTTAACAATATCCTGTTATAGTTCATTCAAATCAAGTCAGCTGAGAGACCTCTCAAGATCATTACCACAAAATCATTATTTGTTGAATGCAAGCTCGATTAGATATACAGGGTGGCCCAAATGAAACCTAGTGATGTTAAACACGTATAACTCTTGTAATAACGTTTTTTTTTAAATGATTTATTTTTATATGTTAAATACATTTTATGGAAATTTAACGTGACTATGTGTGAAATATGACATCAGACAAATGACCACCGTTTTGCTCGATACAGGCAATGGCTCTTTTTAGCGTCAAGCTGCTGCACAGCTTCCACGTTCTCTTCAGTACGAATATTTCGATGAGCACTTCTTCCTGGACGGTCGGCAACTGAACCCAGTTCCTCAAAACGGCGAAATAAACTTGTAATCATGAAAGATGTGGGCGCTGATCTTACGTTAAAAAAAACGGCGATAATTTGCTGCCTCAGAACAATTGATCGTTTAGAAGAATAATAAAAATCGATAATTTTAAGGCGTTGTTGTGGACTGTACGTACTCATTTTAAATTTCCAAGAGTTCAGTTATAATCTGCCAAAAATAAAAATAAATTATGTTAACAGATAAAAAAGTTATTTGTGTTTCACATCAGCTGGTCTTATTTGGGCCAGCCGTTATTTCATTATTCTTCCTTACCCACACCATTCATCTTTAAAGGGTGTTATTAAATGATTCCTTTCTGCCTTATGGAAACTTTCTTGAAGGAAATTTTCGAGTTAAGAATGTTATAAAAGTGCCAAATTTAAGTTGAACTATTAATATTTCATATGAAATCCTTTACATCCTTTTTACTTAATAAATTCTGCAAATGTTCATACGTGCAATAACTGCAATCATTTCAGTCGTTATGGCTGCTCTTACACACACATCATTTTAAACGGCCCCAGTTATCTCACCGAAAAACAACTTCAAATCGCTCTAAAAATTATGTCAAAATCCGCAAAATCATTTCGTCTCGTTATCGTGCTTTTGGCGAACGCCCGAGCTCTCCATGGAGACAAGGGAGACAACACTTCAATGAACTTCATTCGAAAGCGAACAGGAAAAAAGTACTTTAAAGCCTCTTTTATGACCCATTCAAAATGTTGCAATTCCCATTAATTGTTGTTGTACTCAACTCGCTCCAACTTTGTGTGGGGGGCTGTGTGCTTGCTCCTGTTAATGTTGCTGTTCGTTCGGCTGTACGTTTGTTTGTTGGCAACATTGATGCAAATTAAACATTAAAGTACTGAAAGCTGAGGTGATTATCACAAATACAGATACCCACACACACAAAGCCAGACTTACACACAGACACATTTGAATGTAAAAGTACCCAGCAAAGGAAACCTTCAGAATTCGGCCAGACTTCTGTACGACAATTGGCAAAATGTTCCGATTTCGGATCAGAATCCTTAGCGAGTTCGTAACAAAAAACATATGAGAGGGGTGACACGAATTCTGAACTACTTCCCTGAGGGAATTCTGATGTGTTTGCCCACATTTCGAACCGATTTCTGACCGAATTCTGAACTGTAGTCTTGGGAAATTCGAAAGGAAATTTCGATTTCTCGTATCGAATTCTGAACGACTTCGGTCAGAATTCTGGCATTAAGTCTTATTAAATTCTGATGTTTTTACCGACATTTCGAACCGAGTTCTGAACGAATTCTGAGCTTATGTCATGGTAAATGCTGAATGTAAACAATCAAAAAGAAGAAAATATTTTTGTTCTACAAAAAAAAAGTTGTACAACATTTTCAAAATCATTCGGAAAGACTTTTAGTTACAAGCAGGGGTGTCTGCAGTTTCGCAAGCTGAAACAATGTTTAGTGGCTATACACTTAAGGGCAACCAATTTTTCATTTAGCGAGAACTGCTGGCTGTAGAGTTTTCTTCCGAACACAATAAAAATCTCTCGCACAGCTAAGCTAACCAAACGTTCAGAATTTGAATTTGAAGTATAAAAATACCTCAGACAAACAGTTAAGAACTCGTTCAGAATTAGTTCCGACATGTCTGAACACAAGAACAACAGCTGTAAAATATGAAGCAAATAATAAAAATTTTAACGAATTGAGTACCTCAGATAAATAGTTCAGAATTCGTTGCGAGTTCGATAAGAGATGACTGAACAAAAAATTAATTAAAATCCCACAGACAAGTCTAGCGGAATTCGGGCCGAATTCGTTCAGATAATTCTTAACATAATAAATAAAAAATCCTCAGACAAATCGAACACAATCTGTAACGATTTCGGTAAGAATTCTCGATAGAGTTCAGATATTGTTCAGAATTGTCTGATATCAGACATTGTCGCCAATTTGGTTTACTGGGTATATAAACGAACACCCTGCAAACAATCTGCCAATTAATGGATCGTTCGTGAATAGTATTGACGAACTTTAGAGGATGGATTGCTTAACCATTACCAAAGCGGTGGATAAGAAGCCTCAAAATCTCTAAGCTCTCGTCAGCTGGGTGATGCTGGAGAGATTAGTCGTTCGAACGAGTTTACAGAGATTCTCTCTGAATCAGTTAAAGTAAGTTATTAAAGAAGTAGGTGGTCACTAAGTCGATTACCTGAAAACATTACTAGTATTTTTTAAATTTCTTTGGACACAAGAACTAATTTTTTTTATGCGTCATAGACTATTTGATTTAAAACATTGTAATTTGTTGTAGTTATTTATTTAAACTCGCTAAAGGCTCTTTATGAATAACTGTCCTTCCCAAAAAAATGAATTATTTGAAACAAACGGGTTTGACACAAATTGTCAAAACCCGTAAACAAAATCGTTTTTATATTTTTGTACAATAGTAATCGCGTTAGCAAACTACTAAGCATATTGCCAATAAAATACGGTCAATTTCCCTTCAAGTGAAGAAGTTCTATACAATTCCGCTTTCAATCTATATTTGTAAACGAATAGCTTTAGAATCACCACAATGATTGATTTAAGAAACTCCTAAAAAATATATCGAAGACTTGTCAACCAATCTTCCTGTCGATTCAATTTAGATTTTGCACTATGAAAACCACACGATTCTTCCTTGCAAATCACTTGAAAAGGTATAACAATAGCCGCGATTGTCCTCATCACCCGGCCGACTCGCCTGAGAGTCTTCCGCAATCAAAAATGTTTGCGTGGTAAAAAGACAACAAACAAACCGATTCTTTTTTTTATGGTTGGACCGTAATCGAGTGGAAATGTGTGGATATTTAAAGGGGCTGTAGTGTACTGAAACTTGATTACCGAAAAAATATGTGCGATAATTTACGAATGCGTGGGGAGGTGACAAATGTCCTTACAACTTAGAAATAATGCAGCTCATTATGTTCAGACTCATTTAAATTGTCGAAAAAATATTATTTATATATTTTTACAGAAATAATTAAAGAAATGTTTAATTGATATAAACTTATAAAAGGTGGTCCAACAACAATGCCTACCTTAACGTCAAGTTTTTTTGCCCAACTTAATTTGACATTTTTTTGTTTCAAGGTTTGACAAATAGAGGATTACACATTTGACCAGCGGGATAAGATTATTGAAGTCATTTACGAAAATGGACTTTCAAATCTAAATGCAGTTCGTGCATCTCATGATGTGATGGTCAATTCGGCAAAAATGTGTCCAAAGTGGATTCGTTAACAAACAGAATTACAGCTTTTGGACAAATAAGACATTTTTTGTTTCAGTGTTTGACAAATAGAGGATTACACATTTGACCAGCGCTATAAGATTGTTGAAGTCATTTACGAAAATGGGCTTTCAAATTAAAATGCATTTCGTGCATCTCCTGATGTGATGGTCAACGGCAAAAATGTGTCCAAAGTGGATTCGTTGACAAACAGAATTGCCGCTTTTGGACAAATAAGAGTCTACGAGTGATTGTTGAAAGGCCGATGCATCCACCAAGAGTTATTGTTTGGAGCAGTTTATGGGCATCAGTGAGCCGTACTTCTTCGAAAATGAGGTCGCCCAAGCCGATACCGTGAATGATGTTCTTTGTCAAACGAGGACTTCTTGTACGTCGATATCGTTACCTGCACGATATGTGGTTCGAACCGGATGGTGCCAATCAAACCAGGGCTCTTTTGCACGAGAAATATAATAAAAGTGTTATCTCACTTCGTGCCGATGTTAATTGGCCGTCACGTTCATGTGATTTGACACCACTAGACTTCTTTTTTTTGGAAATATTTAAAAGAAAAAGAGTACATCAATAGACCATGAAAACTATTCAAGACCTAAAGGATGAGATCATTATGTCTCAAAGTCATTGAAAATATAGACCATCGGAGGCATGCCTCCGGATCCGTGGCAAACATTTGGCCGATATTTTATTTCAAACGTAATTGTCATCGATTCTTCTTTCATAATAAAATGTATTAAGATAATTCTCTAAAAACATTTTTTTATTTACAATTAACATCGTGCGTTTTAGTTGAACCATTCTTTAATGTGATGCATTTCCTCAAGAAGAATGTCTGAACGATCTGGAACATGTTTGACATCTGCTCGATATATAAGTATAGGGTAAGCTAAAACCACTAACACATTGTTTATTGCCTATAGCATTAAACAATTTCGTTTAAAAGTTTTTTCGCCCCACAGTCACTCAAAAATATTGACATAGACCCTAGATTTAGAAAAAAAAACAATTCATGAAATATTATCATTATAAAATAATAAAGTAATTAAGTTTACATAGTATCTTGTTACTCTTTCCTAAGGAAGAGATTATTCAAAAAAAATTTGCTTAAAGTGTATCGTACACTACCTACACCACTCGGCTATTTAAAGGATTAAGCATTTCTATCTGAAGCTTCAGCAATTATAATTATTTAATTGTCGCCTGTTCTATAAAAAAATGTGAGCGAGATGGGGTCAAATTTGTGGCTTCTAAAGGTACATGACCACAAATCGAAAGTATCTTGAGAGGGTCTTATCGAAAACCTAGACCGAACCATGCGAAATTTGAAAGGAATCGGATGTAAAATGTGACTCCTTAAGCTGCAAATTTAAAAATCTAGGAGGCATTTGTGTGGAGGCCTAAGGAAAATATGGACCAACTAGTTGAGTCCGGCCCGCGTTGCTAATCCCTAAAACTAATGTCACGCACTTATTTATGAAATCATTAGTAGTGCATGTTGAACCGATGACAATACCAGAATTAATTGGAATGGAAAATCGGCTGGCATTAGAGCATCCACATTTAATAATAATTTGAGATGTGTGGTCTGAGCCACGCCCACCGCTTATGGGTGTTATAATGGGTTTATTAAAAAAGGGAGTGGCCCCGCACATTTTTCTAAAGAAATATTTTGCATCACATCATTTGTACTTAGTAGGGACATAAACAATGTACTGTATTGAAGTACTGAGTGTTTTTGGACCAAATATTTTTTAATATATTTATTGATTTATATTTTATCCAAAAAGAATATACTTATTAGAAATGTCCGCCTTTTACCTTTATACACGCCTTACACTGGCCAGTCGTCAATAGCTGAACAAACCTCGTTCATTGGAAAATTGGCCACAGCTGGAACCAAAGCAGTCTTAATAGATCCAATGTTTGGGTGTCTTTTGTGACAAACCTTGTCCTCTAAAACTGTCCACAATTTTTAATCCAATGGGCTCAAATCTGGACAGCCTGAGGGTCATTCTTCAGAGGAAATAAAGCTAGGCCTGGGACGTTTTAGCATTAGGGGCCGGCGCAGAATCCTGCTGCGAAGTCCATGGCTGGTTTTGGAACAGGGAATTGTTAAGAGGTTCACAACAGCTTCCAAAACGGGTTCTTGGTAAACTTTAGCCGATGTTGTGACTCCGTGTTCGCAGAAATGCAGGTTAGTGACCCCATCGTAAGAGACACCACTCCAAACCACTCTTGGGATCAGTTCAGATGCTTCTTTAGATGACCGCGCATCGGTGAACAAAATTTGTCTGTGCAAGTTATCAGCGTGCTTTAACAAAAGACGTTTGCATTTTTCAATCCTATTTTTTTTTAAAGCTGCAGTCGATAAATGTCCGGTACGTCATTTAAAAGCCCCAAGGCCCAAGTCTTTTTTAATAATTCGACTCATGGACTTTTGCGTGATATTCATCTCACGGGCCATGATTTTCTGCTTTTGGAGCGGATTTCTGTGAATTCTTGATATAAGGGCTTTGATGACATGCGGTGTTCGAACAGAGCGTGGGCGGCCCGACCGGTGGCGGTCCTTTACATCTCCAGTCTCCTCCAACAGTTTTATGCATCGGTAGACGAACATGCGGCTAATCCCTAGTGGCCGGAGCGTTTTGAAAATATCGCTTTTTTCATTTCACACTTGAAAAGCGCTATTTCAGCGATACCGTTCTCATTATCTGACCACTCCATGATGAAAGTTGA
Source organism: Hydrotaea diabolus (assembly GCA_963513945.1). Taxonomy (NCBI): domain Eukaryota; kingdom Metazoa; phylum Arthropoda; class Insecta; order Diptera; family Muscidae; genus Hydrotaea; species Hydrotaea diabolus. Next base: position 133,047,644 of record OY740717.1, on the reverse strand, counting down.
AACAATTTTAGAATCCCGTTACAGACAAACGCTTTTGAGGTCAGCTCTAAACCCCATATGACATTACGGGGTATGTTCAGTTCTACTTTTGAAATGGGTGTGTTCAATGTTGTAACAGTATTTATATCCCTACTAAGTAAATGTACCAAACCTCACCTTCCTACGAAGAATAGGTTATAAGATATGTTCCTTTGAAATTTTGACGTGTGTGAGCGGAGCTACGCCCACTTGACTTATTAAAAATTCAAGTACCGTTTTTCACCATTGAATACACAGCTTCATACTGTGAAAATTTCAAAAAGGTTGGTTTACCTGTTTTTAAGTCTATACTCGTATTGTACTAACAAACCAAACACAGGCTTATTTTTATATATTCGGATGTATTCCAGTTTCATAACAACGGTCGCTTATTGTGACTTCTAGAGTTGCAGGACCTCAAATCGTTAGGGAACTTAGTGTGGGACCTATTCCAAAACATGGGCCGAATTTCTCCAGAAATTTGTATTGGTCACTTGTTACGATCTGTTGGAATCGAGTGTCGCTTTCAGAGCCGTTAGTTCTAAAATTGGGGAAAACCAATGTAAGATATTTAAATATACTTTATGTATTTATGAGGGCCAATTTCTACAGCGATCGTTCTTGGCTCAAACTAGAAAAATTTCCAAGTTTCATTCATAATTGCGACCTGTACATGGTTTACAAGAATATATGGGAAGACAGTCGGACATCGCTCAATGCAATCAGATAGTCCGGAGTCGATCGGTATACTTAACATTGAGTCTGTCTCTATTTCTTTAAGGTGTTGCAAACATCAGCACATTATTTAACAAGTAGATAAATAAAGTTCGGCTGCACGCAGAGAAAATATATGGTTACACTATGGTCACCGCAATAATAATATGTTTTCTACAATAAAAGCATGTTCGTCACAACCATAGTATTGTTTTCCGAATTTCATTTTGACAGCAGTATGATTGCGACAATATTACTATTGTTGAACTGTAACAATAATATTATTGCCAAATTTAGAAATAAAAATATGGTTTTAGCAACCATATAAACATGGTTGCTAAAACCGCAACAAAAGTATTGTTGTTTAAAATTTACATTAACAATAATATGATTACGGCGATCATACAGTATGGTTGCGACTATGAACATAACAAAACAGGTTTTATAGGGCATACATGAATGTGTGTGCGTATGTTTTTTTGATACCCAAAAAAACACGTACACACGATACAGTCAATGATTGTTGTCCATTGAAAACAACAAAAACAATCGGAATGTAGTTTGAGGGATTTTTTGTGTGTTTACTTTGTTCGATGAAATACTCTAATACCGACTGGTTCTCGTTTATTTAAAATCTGCCTGCCCTTAAGTATATAGCCATTGATCATAGTTTAATCATATTCGTTTCTTGGGGTCTACGGATGGTGAAGTAGCATTCACCCCTGCTGGGAACTAAAAGTATTTTCGACTGCCGTTGGAATATATATTTTTGTTTCTTGAATGAAATTTTCAATAAAAACATGGCCTCAATTCTGGCTATTAACTTATTGTAATGCAATTAAATATAACTTGGTTGATAAAAATCTCTATTTTTGAATAACAACATTACCCAATCCTAATAAATATTTTTGGGGATCAAGTATAATTAAGCGTGAATCATACTATGGTTGCGTGTGAATCATACTTTAGTTGTAAGGGTCATACTATGGATGTATGAGAAACATACTATGGTTGAGAGCATCTTAATATGGTTGTGAAAATAATAGTATGGTTGAGTGTGAATCATACTATTGTTGTGTGGATCATAGTATTGTTGTGGAGATCATCCTATGGTTGAGTATGAATCATACTATGGTTGTGGGGATCATGGTATGGTTATGTGTGAATCATACTATTGTAGTGAGGATCATAATATTGTTGTGCCACAACCATATACCCAACAATAGTATTATCCTCTTCGAATATTGTCACCCCAACCATATTTTTTTCTGCGTGTGGGCCTAACATCCTAACATGGGTGTGGTATCGGCCTCTTTTCTTAAAGGCTTTGCTTCCAACGTCGAACTAATAGCGTAAGTATCAGTTCACGAGATATAGCCTTTGTATGGACACTTTTGTCCAAATGTAACAAAATACTTATATAGCCGATAATAATATCAGAGGGGGCGTGCGATCACCCACTTTCCTACAGGGTGTGTTAGATCCATTTCAAAATCATATGTATTAGATCCATTTCAACATCATATGTTTCTAATATCATTATCCTTAGTTTAGAAGGTGACATTAATTTTTTTGTCTTTTACTCAGTGTTTATACTCTAATTCGAAAAATATTTGGATGTGTTTGATCCATTCCAACATCATATGTTCCAAATATCATCGTCATATCTCTATAAGTTTAGGAGATGAAATTTATTTATTTTTTGTCTTACACTCAGCAAAGTGGAGTCTTCAAAAATATTTTTGAAATTTTGACTGAAGAACTAGGCTGCATTTTAGACGACGTGGCACTAATTTTATTCCCAGACACTTTTAAAAGTGTTATAATTTCAATCGACTTTAGGACACTTTCTTCAGTGCCATTATGTGCTTGGACATTATGACAGTAGCACTTATTGCTTCAATAGATCCTGATGTTAGACTAAGTCGTCGTTAATTGGTCCGACCGCTCGATGTTGTTCCACCGAAGTCAAGGCGGCCATTTAAAAGATTTGATATTCTGTATGCTAAAACAAAACTGTAGCTTTCAAATCCAGATAGAATCAGTTGGCTATCTCTCAAATTTTTGGTTTATTTCACATATTTTCATTAGGTTATTATCTGGTTGCCATATACTTTACAAAACGAGCACAAATTCCTTAGGTCTAAGCCGTTTCTGAAAAACGCCGATTTTATAACCTAAACTCTGTCGAAACCCCACGTACTCACAGTGGGGGCGTTAAGTGGCTTAAAAGTTTAGAGTGCGTTTTTTTTGTATTTTGTTGCAAAATGTGCATGCTCATACATACTTTTGTGGGTAGGTGCTCACAGCGTGGAAAAGTTTGGTGGCAAACAATGAAAAAAACGAAAACAAACAAAAATTTCATTTCGGTGAAAACTAAATTAGCTCAAAATAAGGTATTGACGTACATAAATTCGTATATAAGTTCGAATATAAATTTTAATTAGAGTTTCTAAAGGGATTAACATTTGAAAAGCTGCCAACGTTTGTAAATGATATGGATCAGTATAATAAAATGGCTAAGATTTTATTTTTCGGGCTTAATTGTTTACCTTTGGTTAAAAAAACAGATAAGAACTACATGGACCAATGTAAAACTTTTAATACGAACAAATGAAAGAGAATTAACCAACTTATGTCCACTTTTGGTCACTTTTTTTAACAGAATCTGTAAAATATTGACACTGTTTGACTATTGATCGGCCGTTTTGGCAATACATGAGTTTTTTGGAATCACTTCAAATTTTATTAATCCAGATAACATTTTTATCTTTAAATAATAACTACAGTAATATGATTTACCTTAACTAATAACAAGTATGTTGTTGTGTTGAATTGAAAAATCAATTTGGGAAAAACAAATGGAATTAACTCTCGGACATTTTCTTCCGATTATTTTTTACAACTTTCGACTTGGATTATGACGATAAGAGTGCATCGACGAACTTTAATCTTTGTATGGCGATGAAACACTATCCTATAGCACTGTGAATACCTGGTTTAATGAATCCAATCGTGGTCGACGCTCGCTTAAAGACGAGGTCGTGAAGGTCGTCCAAAAACGGCCGTTGTGCCAGATAACATTGATGCCGTGCGTGAACTGATAATGCAAGATCGTCATGTGACATACCGTGAGATAGAGGCATCATTGGTCATTTCTTCCACCAGCATACATTCGATATTGCATCAACACCTGCCCGTAAAAAAGGTTTGATCTCGTTGGATCTCGCACAATTTGACAATCGCTCAAAAAAAAGGCTCGTTTCGATTGGTGCAAAGAAATTTTGAAAAAATACGATCGCGGTGCTTTTAAATACGTTTTTAAGGATCTATGTATAAGAGCCCGAAACAAAACAGCTAACGATCGTGTGGGTTTTCGAATCGAGCCAAATCCACGAAAGTTGTTCGTGGAAGAAGCACTTCGAAGCAAATGGTCGCCTGTTTCTTCGGCAAAACTGGTCATGTGGCGACTGTTCCGCTTGAGCAACGTAGGACGGTCAATTCTGAGTGATACACCACAATTTGTTTGCCTGAAGTCTTCGGAGAAATTCGAAAAATGAACAAGAGAAGTCGAATCATTCTACACCATGACAACGCGAGCTCTCACACATCGGCTCAAACCAGCACCATTTTGATGGGTCATCCACCGTACAGCCCCGACTTGGCACCCAATGACTTCTTTTTATTCCCGCATATCAAGAAAAAAATGCGTGGTCAACGATTTTCGTCGCCAGAAGATGCTGTTGTAGCGCTCAAAAACCATGTTTTGGAGGTGTCTCAATCGGAGTGGAAAAAGTGCTTCGAAAATTGGTTTGAGCGCATTCAAAAGTGTATAAATCATGCTGGAGAATACTTTGAAAAACTATAAAACCATTTTTGATGATAAATATTTGCATGTTTAGCTCGTTTGTTTTATTTCGGTCTGTTGCTTTTACGCATTGAACAGGGATTAACCGGCTCAAGACCTCTTGCTTCTTCATTTAAATTGAAGACAAGTTTTTAAAAAATGGCGAAGTGACAATGATTTTCGTGGCTGCACACTGCATTTATCATGATTTCGGGTCCATGACAACCCTCGTGTATTACATAAATAAATAAATCACAAGTGATCTTGTTATGGGTAAAAAGGATATTCAAAACTATAAGTGAATGTTTTTTGAAAAAAATTACAAATATAATAGAATAAAAAAAATATTATTATAGCTTTATATTTATAGTATAATTCCTATTTGAATAATAATCTGTTATAGTCTATATTATATAATATATGTTATAGCTTTTATATTTATAATAAATCTGTTATAGTTTAAATTCAATATGATTTCATACTTTCGCGTATTTGCAATTCGCGAGAAGTTGAAATTTTTTGGAAATATTTTTCATTTAATTTCTTTATAAATTCTAAAATGAGTTGGTATCCGGTTTCTTCATGCTGCAGCAAAAAAGGAAACCGCCAGTGTTTCTTAGGTATCATCTTAAGACATTTGTTTTGCAGTATCTAAAGCTTTTTCAGATGACATTGAGCGGCACGGTACCATGTGGAAGACGCGTAGGATATTATGGGTCGGAATACACATACGAGTATGTATATAAGATATCTATTACTTATGCTTAAGGATGATCAACGGTAAAAAAGTTTATAAAGCTCTGAAAGCGAGTATTGTTTTTTGTCAAGAAAATTCGATGTGGTTTGGAAGATGAGTTTTTTGTCCAATATTACTCCTAAGAAGGTTACATCTTTAACGATTTCAATCATATTTCTATTAACAGAAAGTTGCCGAATTGGTACCCTCTTAGGCGATTTGTTGAAGAAAAATATACATATAATAGCTTGTGTTGTACTGCTATTGGTTTTTATTTTCCACTTAGCGAAGTACGAGTTAAGACAATGAGAGCTAAGAATGAACTCCATTTTCTTCAGAAAAGCTGTTGAAAACTTGCTTGCTGATATAAGTGCAGTATCGTCGGTGTAATATGCTGTATCAATATCTCGCGGAGGTTTGAAATCTGATGTATAAATTGAATACAGAGTGGGAGAGAGAATGGATCCTTGAGGCAAACCTGCATGTTCAAAATATAGGCTTAAAACTAGAAGCTGGGTGATGACCCTTTTCCACCCTTGGGATTAGTTAAGATGCTTCCTTAGATGACCGCGCATACACTCTATCATTTTGCTTGTTAAATTTTTCCTGAACGTTAAACATTTTTTCATCGGTGAACACATTTTTTTTGCAAGTTATCAGCGTGCTTCACCAAAAGACGTTTGCATTTTTCAATCCTATTTTTTTTAAAGCTGCAGTCAATAAATGTCTGGTACGTCATTTGAAAGCCCCAAGTCTTTTTTAATGATTCGACTCCAGCACTTTTGCGTGATATTCATCTCACGGGCCATGATTTTCTGTTTTCGGAGCGGATTTCTGTGAATTCTTGATTTAACGGCTTTGATGACATGCGGTGTTCGAACAGAGCGTGGCCCGACCGGTGGCGGTCTTTTACATCTCCAGTCACCTCAAACAGTTTTATGCATGGTTAGACGAACATGCGGCTTATCCCTAGTGGCCGGAACGTTTTGAAAATATGGCTTTTTTTCATTTCACACTTTAAAAGCGCTCTTACAGCGATACGGTTCTCATTATCTGACCACTCCATGGAGAAAGTTTAAACAATTTTAAGATCCGGTTTCAGACTAACGCTATTGAGGTTGGCTTTCAAAACTCATATGAAATTAACGGGGTATGTTCAGTTCTACTATTAAAATTGGTGTGTTTAATGTTGTAGCAGTATTTATGCCCCTACTAAGTATTTATTTCTTTGCCTTAGCACATTGAACAGGGATTATCCGGCTCGTATCTTCATTTTTATAAAAGACAAGTTGTTTACAAAATGCCAAAGTGATTTTTTTATCGTGGCTGCAAAAGCTTTCTGAGAAATGTCGTCATGGACCAGAAATCGCCATAGAAGCAATGTGGAGCCAAGAAAATCAATTTCAATTTGCCATTTTGTAAACAACATGTCTTCTATTAAATTGTAGATGCAGGCGGTCTCGAGCCGGTTTATCCCTGTTTTAAATGCATATGTTTTTTTTTATTATTTTTTTAATAAAACGAATTTCGGTCCAGTCGGAAGTTTTCCATCCAACTCCAATAAAACAATGCAAAAATCCTACATTCGAGAGTTGTCGTGCAATCCAACCACACAGACGGACATGGCTCAAAAAGTCGTGAAACGGATTTTTCAGAATGCTTTTTTCGACAACTGACCCTGTTTCAGTGGAAATTAGAACCCGCCTTACTTGTCATCTAGTGCATGGAATTTGCTTAAGTTGCGAACATAATGTATGAATTTCGCTTGAATTTTGTATAATTTACAATACGTTTATTTCATCTTTGTTTGCGCATAAAATAACAAGGGACACGCCCTAACAAACAACCTTCCAAACAAGCAATCTTTTACAACATTTCAATTAAATCGGTACGCTTAAGGCAATGTGGGGCAGAATGAAGGATTATGGGGTGAGGGTATATGTAAGTAATTTGAGCCCATAAAAACTTTTGTGTATAGTCGGCCTACATATTTTATGTAATGGCGACTAGACCAGATTTCGTTATGTATTCGCTGAGTAATTAAATTTTTTTCTGATAATTCTGAGAAAAAAATATTTTTTCCTTCCATTACATCTACTATTATTTATATTGCCATCATTTTCATTCATTATTTCAAAAGACATGTAATTGTTTGTTTATTTTACATCTTACATTATTATACTTATCGGGTTTTCCTACGTTCCTCCCGAAGGCAATCTGAAAAACCGCAAGTGCGCCCGGATGTGTCACAAAAACTTCATCCATTTGCGGAAATAGAGCAGTTCTCATTCAAATTGCATTTAATAATATGATTTATATTTTTAAATATGTGTCTCGTAGCAAATTCTAACATTTCAAAATGTTGTCTAAACTGAACAGAAAATACCCAAAGTTTTGCCTTCTCTCCAATCCATTTGCAGTTGAGTGGGATGTGTTTGTGAAATACATACAATTTACGGAGTTGCACATAAAGTGTTGACCAAACGGTTATATCCTCGCCTGAACTACTGTTTGAAAAAAGTTTTACCATTTTGAAAGGGGGACAACGAGGTGAAACCCCAAACACAGACAAATAAATTTTTATGTTGCAGTTAGACACGTTTTTCTTTTTTTTTTGTTCTAACTGCAGTCGTTTGTCTGCTCAACATGCAAAACTTTTGCCATGACTCACCACCCCATCGAACGCCTACGAAACTCTACCGCATAGTGTTCTTTCAATTTTTGACATAGGCTATTCATGATGTGCCCTCTAACATGTGCCTAGTTTTCGGCTACACACATCGAGGGTTGGTAAGTTTGCCAGACTTCGTGAAGCGCCCTGGTATTGCTACTCCTTCTTTCACTCGAACGAAATGTGTTTAAAATTTTATTGTTGTTGCATTTTTATTGCAATTGTCACAAAATGTTGGCATTTGTGCATTATGCTGTAAATTATTTTTAACACATTCAAATGTTTTGCAAAGAAAAATAAAAAAAACTCACCGACAGCAGTCAAAATATTTGATATTTGAAACTTTTTAAATGTATGGAAGGATGTATGGAAATGGGATGTTCAGCACATGGACATTTATAAAGGCAACAAAATTATTTTCAAATAGTGTGAATGCTCAATCTTATGCTAAATAGTTGAAACATTTCGAAATGAATTTAAATGGAAGTTAAGGTTTGAATTCAGTTTATAACAATTCAGAAGATCTCTTACAGACCAAAACGTATTTTTACAGCAAATTGAGAGAGATTTCCGCCTAAGTGCAACCCGTGCTGAAGCTACTACCATAAAGTTAAACAACAACAAAAAGGTCCGTTGAAAATCGGTTCCAAATACATTTATAATGTTTTACGATAAGACTTTCATTAGAAATTCTATATGATAATATTATGGTACGGACAACTTAATATTGTGTTATACTTTATCTTATTAAGTGCTCAGTTTTCAGCAAATTACTTAGTAGGGACATAAATACTGTTACAACGTTGAACACACCCATTTCAGTAGTTGAACTGAACATACCCCGTTAATGTCATATGGGTTTTGAAAGCTAACCTCAATAGCGTTAGTCTGTAACGGTATTTTAAAATTGTTTCAACTTTCATCATGGATTGATCAGCTAATGAGAACCGTATCGCTGTAATAGCGCTTTTCAAGTGTGAAATGAAAAAAGCGATATTTTCAAAACACTCCGGCCACAAGGGATTAGCCAACTGCAGCTTTAAAAAAAATAGGATTGAAAAATGCAAACGTCGCTGATAACTTGCACAGAAAAATTTTGTTCACCGATGCAAAAATTGTTACCGTTCAGGAAAAATTTAACGTCCCAGGTCTGGCTTCGATTTTGCCAGCGTTCATTTCCTCTGAAGAATGGCCCTCAGGCAGTCCAGATTTAAACCCATTGGATTATAAATTGTGGACGGTTTTAGAGGACAGGGTTTGTCACAAAAGATACCCCAACATTGGATCTTTTAAGACTGCTTTGGTTCGAGCTGTGGCCAATTTTCCAATAGACGAGGTTCGTGCAGTTATTGACGATTGGCCAGTGCGACTTAAGGCGTGTGTAAAGGCAAAAAGCGGATATTTCGAATAAGTAGATTCTTTTTGTATACAATATACATCAATAAATATATTAAAAAATATTTGGTTCAAAAACATTCAGTACTTTTTATTTTACAGCATGTGTAACAGTATTTATGCCCCTACTAAGTAAAGATAATAAGTGACCAATTCATATTTTCGCCTGGGCCGAAACTATTATAAACGCTAGTCCAACTCAAACGCAGAATCACAATTGTAAATTTAGACGTTGCTCGTACATAAACTTATTACGGCTAAGCACTCTGGCACACGAAGTTCTTGTATTTTTTTGACTCAGCATCTCAGTATTGACGTTTTTGCTCTCTTTAGATCTGACAGCATCCCTGTCTGTCAATAAACAAAATTGCCGCATTTAAGCTGACGAGCAACAAGAGAAGGTTCAAGAGGTGCCATTATACCCAGAGAATACCACGGTTTGGTGCGGTTTATAAGCTGCTAGAATCATCGGAGCATATTTTTTAAAAATGATGATGGTTGGAACGTAACCGTGAATGTTGCTCGCTATCGCGCCATGATATCAATCTTTGAGCTACCTGAAATTGAAAACCGTAATCTTGATAACACTTAGTTTCAACAGGACGGTGCCACTTGCCATACAGCTGCTCAAATAATGGACAAGTGAGTTGGCAGCCTAGATCGAGTGATATCACACCTTTAGACATTTTTCTTTGGGGTTACGTAAAGTCCAAAGTCGATGCTGACAAACCAGCTACGATTTAGTTTTTGGAAGCCATCATAACGCGTGTCATTAAAGCCATACCGGTCGAAATGCTCGAACGAGTCATCGAAAATTGGAGCCTCAGAATGGACAACCTGAGCCGTAGTTGCGGCCAACATTTGAAGAATAATATATTTGAAAAAATAATGCCATAAAATGTCCTTTTGAATGAACAATAAATATTCCACACTTGATTTGAATTTTTATATATTTCTTTATTCTGAAAACTACCTCTAGATTGATCACCCGTTACAAAGGCAGGGACGAAAATTTGGGCCACTGCAGTGAAATGATTCGTGTACATAAATACCATTCCAACAAGAGTAAGGTATTTATCTGCAAAACATGTAAATACGAGGGTGCTATATATATTTCTGGCCTAATAATGAAAATGCGAATATTTATCAACAAAAATGGTTTAATTGTTTTTCAAAATATTCTCCAGCATGATTTATATACTTTTGCATGCGTTTAAAGCAATTGTCGAAGCACTTTTTCCACTCCGGTTAAGACACCTTCAAAACATGGGTTTTAAACGCTTCAAGAGCATTTTCTGGCGACGAAAATCGTTGACCACGCATTTTTTTCTTGATGTGCGGGTATAAAAAGAAGTCATTGGGTGCCAAGCCAGGGCTGTAAGGCGGATGACCCATCAATTCGACGTTTTGGCCGGTCAAAAAGGCGCTGGTTTGGTGGTGCGCAATTATTCGTCTTCTCTTGTTGGTTTTTAGAACTTCTTCGAAGACTTCAGGCAAACAAATTGTGGTGTACCACTCAGAATTAACCGTCCTACGTTGCTCAAGCGGAACTGCCGCCACATGACCAGTTTTGCCGAAGAAACAGGCGACCATTTGATTCTTCCACGAACAACTTGCGTTTGATTTGACACGTCTTCGAAGACTCACACGGTCGATTGCTGTTTTGTTTCGGGCTCTTATGTATAGATCCATGATTCGTCACCTGCGACGATCTTATAAACGTCTTCTGAAGCACCGGTATCGTATTTTTTTCAAACCAATCGGCACGAGCATTTTTTGAGCGATTGTCAAATTGTGCGGGATCCAACGAGAAAAAACGTTTTTTACGTCCAGGTGTTCATGAATTATCGAATTATGTTGGTGAAAGAAATGCCCAAGAATGCCTTTATCTCACGACATGTCACATGACGATCTTGCATTATCAGTTCACGCACGGCATCAATGTTCTGTGGCACAACGGCCGTTTTTGGACGACCTTCGATATTGAGAGAGCGTCGGCCACGATTGAATTCATTAAACCAGTTTTTCACAGTGCTATAGGATGGTGCTTCATCGCTATACACAAATTTAAGTTCTTCGAAGCACTCTTGTCGTGATAATCCACGTCGAAGATTGTGAAAAATGATCGCACGTTAATTCCATTTGTTTTTTGCCAAATTGATTTTATCAAGTCGCTATAAACAACACAAATGATGGCCGTATGTCAAAACGTTCTGAGTAAGTTTATGCTAAAAATGTCAAACTTTCCAATGGAAATGTCAGATGGCGCCAGGTAACACTTATTGTTACCTATTGTTACCTATTATTACCTTCTCTGCAAGCATACAATTTGTTCGCTTTTAAAACCCATCATTAAACATTAAGTGCCGGTCAGTGAGTACACGAGCTAAATTGTGAACAGTTCATTGACATGAAAGAATTTTTCCATTTGCTTCTTTATTGGACGTTCGGGAAATAATTAAAGTAAATACAAGGATTTGGCTGTAGTCTTTAGTCTGCAGTAGTTCATTTTCAGAGACGCTATCAAGTCTTTGTCATGCTGTTGTTCTTTTTTTCTTTCGGCCGATTTCTTCGACAAATGGACTACTCCAAATATAACTCAATTACTTTCTTTACCCTGCAAGTCACACACAGAAAGTTCAAAAAGTTTGATATGATTTTATAAAATAACTCCAGAGAAGTTTTAAGTCTTTAGAAAATATGCACATAAATTTATCTAAATTAAAGAAAATTGAATTTCTTTAATGAAAACAATTTCTCAAATCTCTGGAGCACCTCCGCAACGATGCAGATAAATGAAGCTGTACTTATAGACTTGTGATTACTCAACCCAAACATACCAAAAGAAATTAAGAAACTTTACTCATAATTGTTCAAGGAATTACAATTTTGTATGTGCGTATATATACTGAAATATTTCCACATCCATTGCTCCTGTAAAGAAGTTGTTTTGTCATATAAGGTACTCTCATACCTCTCGCTGACGTTTGAAAGTTCTACGAACAGCTACAAATATTTGAAATGAATTTTCTTAATGACATGTGAAGTTGAAACTTTGAAGAGTCAACTTGAAAAGATTCATGGCAATGCCAAGGCATTGCAAAAAATTATCAAGCCAAAAAGGCAAAAAAATACACCCCAAACCATAGACAATTACTCGAGAAACATGTGTGATTATGTGGGAGGAAAGAAAGTTTAGTTTCTTATATTGTTGCTACATAAATGTCATAAGGGAAATAATTAAGATGTTCAGTACATCGACACAACAATTACAATGGAAGCAAGGAATAGAAAACCAACAGAATGTATTGTTCAAATCCAAGGAAACTAGTATGTGCAGCTATGTTACTGAACTACAGCCACTACACATACCCAACATAGCAACAACGACAGTAAGTAGTCTTCCAGAAGATGATGAGATAGAAAACAAGAAATTTAAATGGAAATGATACCGAAGAAATGGCGCACATTTGGTACATGACGTTGTAGGTCCACCGCAATGGTAGTTAAAAAATATTAGAAAAAGTGAACATTCTTTGGCGAAAAGCAATAAAGTGGCATTGATTTCCAAATTTATTAAACCACTGAAAATAAACATTTTAAGAATAAAGACTAAAGCTACACAAATAAACGGCCAAACGTCATATTTTATCTATTTTCAGACAAATTTCTGCGGAATTTTCTAGTAATGACAACTTGACATACAACTTTTGAAACATACACACAAATAAAAGATTTTTTGCCACAACCGAATTATTTGCCAACCGATGGTGGTTGCAAGTACTATACATGTATTCCATCGTTACAGCCGAATGCTAATCGGGTAGACAGCAATTTTCAGTAGAGGGCACTTTCGGCTGAAAAAAAAACAAGTATCGGTAGTCCTAACAGAATAAGTTAATTATTAGAACTGAATGTGTACATGTGTTGGTTGTTATTATAGATTGTTGGTTATAAGTACTTTTTGAAAAAGTTAACATTTTACCGCCTTGCAGGCCCAATCTGAAAATTAGTAATTAGGATTTATAACAATATTTATAACAATATTTTTTTCAAGCTTTGGGTGGCCGTAACTCGGAAAAATGGGTCCCCACCAAAAAATTTAGTTGTTGTTTTGAATAATAAGGAGGGGTATCTATGGCAAAAATACGTTTCAAGTCTGAGTAATGTCGGTAAATTACAGTTGAGCCTGTATCTATGTATTATCTGAAAAAAATATTTTTTTTATAGTTCGTTTATTCCTATTGCAGTATCGTTTGAAAGCATTTATAGTCTTACCCAAGAAACTTTGACTGTCTGACAATTTTTTTTGTTTTTATACATTTTCGGGGATTGTCGTAAACAAAGGTTTTGTTGTGACTAAAATCGATAAAATATTATGGGGTTTACTTTTTGATGTTGGTATAAACATTATTATGTTTCCACAGCCAACTTAACAGATTTTGGTCACTACAAGGATCAAATCTGTTGTCACCACCAACTATTGATACCAAAGTAACATCACAATTGGTGGGTTGTCATAGCCGCCAGTTACCGCAACCTGAATTCGGTCTGTAAAACTGTGTTTTTGGCTGTGAATACCGTGATATTGTAGTAGCAACCATCGTATGATATCTCGAACCGTGTTTCCATCAATACTATGGAATTATGGTTATTGGTATTTTGATGTTGGTATAAACATTATAATGTTTCCACAGCCAACTTAACAGAGTTAGACCGCTACAAGGATCAAATCTGTTGTCACCACCAATAATTGGTACCAAAGTAACATCACAATTGGTGGGTTGTCATAGCCGCCAGTTACCGCAACCTGAATTCGGTCTGTAAAACTGTGTTTTTGGCTGTGAATACCGTGATATTGTAGTAGCAACCATCATATGATATCTCGAACCGCGTTACCATCAATACTATGGAATTATGGTTATTGCAACAGAAATTTGGTTTGTCCAACCGAATTTTCGTAGTTCGGACAGCATTCCAACGGTTTTTTTCTCTGTGTGCATGTATATTAGTGCAGGCCGATTTGTAAGGACAAAAATTGGTCGATTTAAGGTTTTAACATAAAAGTTGAGAAAAAGTAAAAAAAAATTAAATTTGGGCGCCTCGAGAATGATTCGATGATCGAAAATCGATGGCACAATATCGACGTATAAATCGACTCACTTTATTAAAGACGTGCGTAGCTTACTTAATTATACCCTGCACTACTGGATGTTCAAAAAGCCAACAGCAAATAGGTTTTGGACCCCCTTGGACGTGCTCTAAATTGTCAAATATTTACATGTTTTGGACCATTTTAAAGATTAGGTCCCTTTCTATTTGCGCTTAGAATCGTCGACTTCACTTTCATAAAACGCGCATATCTCTGGGAGGGAACACTTTTGGGGCATGGGATCGGTCTCATTTGATGCTCGGATTTTGTCCACACCAAAAAAAGAAAAAGTTGATGAAAAGTTTTGTTCAGGAGAGCCATTTTAAAGATTAGGTCTATTTGCGCTTTGAATCGTCGCCTTCACTTTCATAAAACGCGCATATCTCTGGGAGGGAACACTTTTGGGACATGGGATCGGTCTCATTCGATGCTCAGATGTTGTCCACATCAAAAAAAGAAAAAAATGAAAATTGATTTTTTTACCCTTAGGTCCCTTTCTCTATACGCTGTCACATATTCTCTTTTGAGAACTTTATTTATTTATTTATTACGAGAATTTAGTTATAACTTCCAATTTATTCGGAAAAAAATCTTCGTCCTTTGTACTTAAAATTGTCTGCCTCTTCTGAAATTTTTTAATTTTGTTTTAAATTCTTTTATTAAACAAGTGCAAACTGATGGTCTTCTGTCATTGTAATTCTGCTCTATTGTCTCAGAAATACGTTTTGTTTGTGCATATTACTGGCCTGCCCCGTTCAAAACCTATTAGAGAGGCACTACATGCCAACATAAGTATGTATGTTTGAAATGTTTAACTTTACGTCTGTACGTAAAGATTGAGACAAAAAAGTACCCGTACGAAAGGAACAATACCAATTTCTTCATCATTATATGTTGTAAACATATTTTGAAGTTCATTTTTAAATGTATGTATGTATGAATACATATACGATATGTACATGTACGGACGTGCTTATGTTCTTTGAGAAACAAAAGAGGTAAAAAAACAACAGGAATTAAACCACATGCATTACTTGAAATGTACAGAGGCAGGCAGGTGGTCGGGTACTTTGTAAAGTCCTTTAAGTCTGTACAAAAAATTGTAGGTGTGTTTTCTATTAAAGTACTTTTACAAGGATGTTTTGCTCCTGTTACACAAACATGGTGATTTTTAAATACAAACAATATAGAAGAGAAATACATATTGTGCATACGTATCTTTAAATCGTCTAGCACCTAAACTATATAATCAAATTAAAGTGTGGGGAAATTGCTTACAAATTGTATCCAACTTTGGTTTATTAGAGCTTCCATCGTAGGGTGGATTGTGTTTGAATTTGTATTAAGATTTCTTTTACTGGTGTCCAATTAATTATGGACCTTTAAAAAATTCTAATATGATTTTTCATTGATTCTGTTTATAAATTTAAAGATGCCTATATAAATGTATACAAATAAAACATACCTAGCCAGCAGTTCCATTTCATTAGGGACAAACTTTTAACTAAACTATTTCAATATACAAACTTGGTTAAAATGTTTTTCTATTTAGTAGGGACATAAACACTGTTACAACATTGAACACACCCATTTCAATAGTACAACTTAACATACCCCGTTAATGTCATATGGGGTTTGAAAGCTAACCTCAATAGCGTTTGTCTGTAACGGGATTTCAAAATTGTTTCAACTTTTATCATGGAGTGGTCAGATAATGAGAACCGTATCGCTGTAATAGCGCTTTTCAAGTGTGAAATGAAAAAAAAACGATATTTTCAAAACGCTCCGGCCACAAGGGGACTTGGGACTTTCAAACGACGTACCGGACATTTATTGACTGCAGCTTTAAACAAAAATAGGATTGAAAAATTCAAACGTCGCTGATAACTTGCACAGAAAATTTTTTTTCACCGATGAAAAAATGTTTACCGTTCAGGAAAAGTTTAACAAAAAAATGATAGAGTATATGCGCGGTCATCAAAGGAAGTATCTGAACTGATCCCAAGGGTGGAAAAGGGTCATCACCCAGCTTGAGTCATGGTTTGGTGGGGTGTCTCTTACGATAGGGTCTCTGACCTGTATTACTGTGAACAAGGAGTCAGAACATCGGCCAAAGTTTACCAAGCAACCGTTTTGGAAGCTGTTGTTAAGCTTCTTATCAATTCCCTGTTCCAAAACCAGCCATGGACATTCCAGCAGGATTCTGCGCCGGCCCATAGGGCTAAAACGTCCCAGGCCTGGCTTCGAAACAATTTATTTCCTCTGAAGAAGTCTAGATTTGAACCCATTGGATTACAAATTGTAGACGGTTTTAGAGGACGAGGTTTGTCACAAAAGATACCCCAACATTGGATCTCTTAAGACTGCTTTGGTTCGAGCTGTGGCCAATTTTCCAATGGACGAGGTTCGTCCAGCTAATGACGATTAGCCAGTTCGACTTAAGCGGTGTGTAAAGGCAAAAGGTGGACATTTCAAATAAGTAGATTCTCTTTTTGGATACAATATACATCAATAAATTTATTAAAAAAATATTTGGTCCAAAACCATTCAGAACTTTTTATTTTACAACAGTAATAAAAAGTAACAGTAATTTTGTCCCTACTAAATATACACCGCGAGTATAAAGTACCCTAGCAAAATATACGAAGAAAAGTGTAGAGTGGGGGTAACAATATTTGAGGAGCAACATATTATTGTTGCTCTCAGAAAAATTTCCACCTCAGCCTCACAGATGGGAGCCCTTTAGAGCATATTTTTCATTACATTCAGCACGGCTTCGAATTTAGGTTGATGGATTGTTTTGAACACTTGCTTGTGCAGCAGTAATGCAAGATCAGCCGATCTTGCAGTACGTTGTGGTTCATACTTGGGCCTATCACCTACAGACTCCCTATTTCGAAATCATTCACTACACGATAAATAGTGCGTTTTGTTTGCACGTTGATTCTCCCAAAATTTTCACGTAACTTTCTCATCGCCAGAGTAATCGATGATTGATTTTGATAAAATATTTAATGATTTATTGAATGTCTTTCCATAATCAATTAACCGCGTCTCTAATTCACAATTGCCAAATATGAACTATCAACACTAAGGTTTATCAAAATGGCAAAAGTAGTATACCTTCCCAGAGGACACCCCCTATTATGATTCTCACGATCATAGTACGAGGGTTGTTATTTATAGTTCGGGTCCAGCATTAAAAACACATTAATTTATCATTGGAAATGTTTTTATTGTTTCTCAAAATATGTTCCTTTTGCTTGCGCACAAACCACCACGATTGAGACACCTCCAAAACATGATTTTTGAATGCTTCAACAGCTCCTTCGGATGATGAAAAACATTAACCACGCATTTTTTCTTGTGCTAGGAATTGAGAAGAAGTCATTCGGTGCCAAATCAGGGCTGTACGTTGAATGGCGCATCAATTCCACATCTTGAGTTATCAAATAGCTCATCGTTTCCGCTGATTTGTGAGAGCTCGCATTGACGTGATGCAAAATGATCCGTCTTCTCTTATTATCTCTCCTCATTTCTTCGAACACTGTTGGCAAACATATGGTAGTACCACTCAGAATTGACTGTCCTACGTTTCACTAAAGGCATAGTGGCCACATGGCCGGTTATACCGAAAAAAAAACACAATCATTTGCTTTGATGTACTTCTTCCACGAACAACTTTTGTTGGAATTGGCTTGTCTTGAAAGACCCATACGGTCGATTGCTGGTTTGTTTCGGGTTCATATGCATAGATCCATGATTCGTCACCTGTGACAATGTTAAACACTGCCTTTGTTATACTTTTTCAACATCTCTTTGCACCAAACCATACGAGCCTTTTTATCAGCATTCGTATGTGGGATCCAACGAGAAAAAAAATTTTTACGGCCAAACGAACATGCAATCTCTTATTGATGTTTGTCATACTAATGCCATAGGATGCCTTAATCTCACGGTATGTCACATGACGATATTGCTTTACCAGATCACGCACAGCATCGATGGTTTCTGGCAAAGTGACCAAAGATGGTCGTCCTTCACGAAATTCATCCTGGCACGAACGGCGTCCGACACTGAGTTGATTTAAACACTCTTGTCTCAATAACTCACGCCGAAAATCGTAAAAAATCATCGCACGAAAATGTTCACGGGATAATTGACTGAGATGAACTTTTCAACACACTGTAAATAATACAATTCGCCCTTAAATGACCAAACGTTCTGAGCGAAGTTATGCTAAAAATGCCAAAGTTTCCTATGGAAGTTCTAGTTTGCATCTGGGAACACTAGTATTGTCAGGACCCGAATATATAGGGTGATCCATCTAGAGGTATTTTTACAGAACAAACAAAAATATAAAAACTCAAATCAAGTGTGAAATCTTTATTTGTAGTTTGAAAGGACATTTTATGGCATTTATTTTTTGAATATAATTTCCATCAAATGTTGGCCCCCACTAAGCCACAGGGTTTCCATTCTGAGGGTCCAGTTTTGGATGACTCGTTCGAGCATTTCGACCGGTATGGCTTTAATGACACGCGTAATGTTGGCTTTAAAAACCTGAGTCGTAGCTGGTTTGCCAGCATAGACTTTGGACTTTACGTTACCCCAAAGACAAATGTCTAAAAGTGTGATATCACTCAATCTAGGCTGCCAACTCACCTGTCCAAAACGTGAAATTAGCTGCTTTTCGAAATGACCTTTCAACAGATCCATTGTTTGAGCAGCTGTATGACAAGTGGCAACGTCCTGTTCAAACCAAGTGTCGTCAAGATTTGGGGCTTCAATTTCAGATAGCATAAAGATCGATATCACGGCGCGATACCGAGCACCACTCACGGTTACGTTCCGGCCATAATCATTTTTGGAAAAATACGCACCGATGATTTAGCTAGTTTGTTTTATTTCGATCTGTTGCTTTAACACATTGAACAGGGGTTAAACCGGCTCAAGACCTCTTGCTTCTATATTTAAATAGAAGACAAGTTTTTAACAAAATGGCAAAGTGACATTGATTTTTCGTGGCTGCACACTACTTTTATCATGATTTCGGGTCCGTGACAACCCTCTTCAGAAAGCCTTGCTGCAATTGTTGAAAGTAAAATCGAACTCTATAAGGCCAGGTTCTCCCTAAACGAATGAGAACTACTGTTGTAAACCTTACTTTTCAAGTTTTCTTCACACAATTGCCCACGAAAATACAACTCACTCTTGCCATCTCTAAAGAGACTCCACATCGAGAGCCATTAATAGATTTCTTTTACAACGTGTGTGTGTGTTGTAAAAAGACCGATGTTCCACCAGCTTATAAACCGTACCAAACCGTGTTTTTTTCTGGGTAAAATGGCACCAGTTGAACCTCTTCTTGTTGCTCTTCAGCCAGAGCCAGAAATGGGTCTCATCACTGAACAAAATTTTGGTCAAAAACAGCGGATCTTCCCGCTTCTCAACGAACGCTCATTTCCATAATACAGTGATAACATTTGAAGGTAATTATTTTTAAGAAATAAATGCCATAAAATGTCCTTTCAAATTACCAA
Organism: Hydrotaea diabolus; assembly: GCA_963513945.1. Lineage (NCBI taxonomy): Eukaryota > Metazoa > Arthropoda > Insecta > Diptera > Muscidae > Hydrotaea > Hydrotaea diabolus. Next base: position 133,027,568 of record OY740717.1, on the reverse strand, counting down.
AAAGAGTATAAACTTGATTAGAATATTTATATTTTTTTTCTTAAAAAATACCTCTAGATCACCCTATGTAAATAACAACCGTATTGTATCATTAGTCGGCCCCTCCGGTTTTACCCTTATTCATTGGCTCAATAGTCAAATCATAGCCTAAGGTGTTTGTAGTACACAAAAACACTTCTAAGTTATTTTTTAAGCGAACCAATCTATTGTATCTAAACAAAATTTACCTTTTGCCACAATATAAACATCTGCCAGTCGGACGAAAACAACAGATTAAATTTTCTAAAATATTTATAGTTTTCTGTTTTCAATTGAAACTCATTTCAAGATGTATGTTTGTATGTGCTCGTAACAATATTTTCATGTTGATAAGAACACAAATTGCTACAAACATTCGAACATGAAAGCGTTTTTTAAAAGAGTCTTGTTTTTTTGTGAACATAAACTTAAGAATTTTGTTACAAATGTCATCTGTAAATGCATATTTTTAGTTCATCTTTTTCATGTTCCACAACAAATGACATTTTTCTAGTTGCTGTGTTCTCTGCTATGTTTTCCTTTTTGTGTGCGACTTGTGACTGGAGTCTTGAGTTATTTGCATTATTTATGAGTCTGTGAATATTTGTCTTCTTATTGCATTTTATCTCTGAAACGGAGCAAAAATGACACCGTCACAATTGTCAACATTTGTGGTTTGTTGGCAGATATTCCTTAATATCATTTGGCACACACAAAATATGGCAAGCAAAATGCAAAAATATCCATTTGGAATGAAGTAATGAACTTTTGATGTGAACTAAAGTGAACCCTTGTAGCATTTCTGTTCTTGTTGTTTCTTCGTTTTTGGAAGACATTTATGCCAGGGGTTTTTAGAATTTCTCAAATGGCATGGAGAGCACTTTGAGCTAAAACTTGATAACGAATTTCTTATACACGCATGTTTTCGAAACGATTGCACTTGACCACTGCAAGGAGTGCAAAGAAAGAGTACAAAGGATCGTAGGAATCACTTCAAACACTTTGTTAGTTGAGATAAAGATGTTGACCCCCGAAGGATAATACAGGGTGTCTAAAGGATAATACAGGGTTTTCCATTAAGGGCATAACAATTTTATATATTAATAAAACACAGAATTTTTAATAAAAATAGAAAGGGACCTAAGGGTAAAAACCGGTTTTGTTCAGGAGAGCCATTCTAAAGATTTAAATACGGGTATCTTTGGTGTAGCATCACTGTCATAAAACGCGCATATCTCTGGGAGGGGACACTTTTGGGGCATGGGATCGGTCTCATACGATGCTCAGATGTTGTCCACATCAAAAAAAAGTGAAAATTTATTTTTTTAGCCTTAGGTCCCTTTCTCTATGCGCTGTCACATATAGAGTTCAAATTTATTCCAGGTGTAGTGGAAATGTTACATTTTAAGAATACAATTTAATGTCGGCCTTATAAAAACCACGAGCCCGTGTACAGCGATCTATTCTTCGGACACAATTTTCCAACACTCTTGCAAACATTTCGACCGAAACGTTGGCGTTTTGGCTTTGGATGTTGTCTCTGAGCTCGTCTAAAGTCGGTGGCTTGTTGCCATAGACCAATGACTTGTTGAGGTCCCATGAAAAGAAATCCAATAACGTATATTTTGTTTATGGACAAAACCGTTTAGCCAGAAATGAGCTTTATCGCTGAATATGAAGAAAATTGGAGTAAGCGATCTTAAAGTTGCGACCACCGACTGCGAATTTCGGTAGTAATTTTTAATGATTTCAAACGTAGCTCCTAAATGAACTTTACCATGATGAAAATGCTGACTTCTACTAACGTTTTGACACTGAAAGATCATTAGAAATGTTTGAGGGTGCGTTAACATAACGATACGAAATTGGCATGTCCCTATTGGAAAACCCTTTATGAAATATATTCGTTAAAGGGATCAGCTACATGTTTTAAATTGTCATAAAAAAAACCTTTAAGCAGTGAGGAATGTCGAAAGTCAGTCGTGGCCGACTATGAGATACCCTTCACGACTATGATATTTAGAGAATTAGGCACGGAATAAAATAAAAGCTGACAAAAAAAAATAACTGTAACATCCCTATGGGAAATTTGACCGGTACAGAACCAGTCACGTGATAGGTCTCTCATGGATGGGGACCGGTCTCAGTACCGATCTAACTATATGAAAAGAGCCGGTAACTTTTACATGGCTTTGTCATTGGAGGGAGTCAATTAACTCTACTAAGATACTATGTGATATATCACGGGACTGATCAAAGAGGACAGGGTCACTGTATCCATCATAAAATACAAATCACAGAACACATTAAAAGATAGCTGAAATCCATCTTTTGTGTGCTGCAAAATTATACCGCGAATTTGACGACTTTGAAATTTCAAGTAATTGACAGCATTATATCCCTGCCTAACCAGTTCTGTAACAGGTACTGTTTTCACATATCCTCCATTCAGGACATTCGGGGTAATTTAATCTTCATTTTCCGTAGGGATATTAAGTCCGACCATGCTCAAGAACTACTTAGGTCGGACTTAATATGTTGCATTTAATTTTTTTCGCTTGTAATGCACCATTCAAAATTTAAACGCGATCGTTTATAATTTGCAAACCGGGTGGGACCTTTGTGGGGGGCTATTTGAAAACATTGATGGAACATTAAGCTGCGGCTTCTGAAACTGGAAAGGAACTTTGTGTGTGGGCTATTTAAAAACATAGACCAATAGGGTCCAATGTTATAGCGCCTATGTGTTGGTCGCTAGTAACGCTCTATGCGAAATTTAGTAGGAATCGAAAATAAAATGTGGCTTCTAAAGTGACAGGTACAGCAATGGGGAAGAACATTTATGTGGGGGCAAAAAGAAGCACCTATACTCGTATAGTCCAGTTTCACCACAGTTTTCTTGAGCTGCTTGTGTGGGACCTATAGGAAAACATGGACCGATATGGTGCAACTTCAACAGAGATATGTTAGTCACACATAATGGTCAATGCGAAATCGGATTAAAATGTGACTAATATAGCTTCTATAGATTCTAAAACCTGGAAGGACCTTTGTGTGAGGACATTCATCAGAGACATGTGTTGGTCACTCGTAATGCTCTGTACAAATTTGGTCGGCTTCGCGTGTAATATGTAGCTTTAAGAGCTGCATTTTCTGAAGGTGGGATGGAGCTTTGAGTAGGGCTATACGACAAAATGAAAATATGTGGGCTGATTTGCTCCACAATTATTTTTGATCGCTTATAACGTACCATGCAAAATTTGGACCTGATCGAATGCAATTTGTGGCTTTTAGAGCGGCAGGACCTCAAATCGGGGGATGGTGCGTATGTGTTAATACAAGGTTGTTAAATTTTAAGGGCATTGATGACGTTTGGAATGGTCAAGAGGCTTTAGTTCTTGAGTCAATTGCACTTTGTAAGCGTGTAATTGCAAGTCTTTATGAATAATGTTTATCAACGACGAGCGTGAAAGGTGCAATTGTTGGACACGACGACGAGTTGAGGTGAACGTCTCCTCAGCCACACTATTGCGAACAGCAGCAATATTTTCTGCGGAACGAGCTGTACGAGCATGCACTGGTGTTTTCACATCTCCTTTAAACCAGGTTTGCTCAACTTTTTGCACGATTTTTCCGCTTGTACACACATTTGGACGATTAAATTAACCGAAAAAATCACGAAGTGCACGACATGTATTTTCATAAGAAACCTGAATAACTTAACACTTGTATATCTTTCCACGGTTCTAATTGCGTTAGTCTGAAATTGAGAAATATCGAATGAAATGCATAAAATACGTAACGTTTAGGTGTGGTTTACATTCAACATCGGTCCTTAAAATGTAACCACTCTTTATTATTTAAAAATTTGGAGTAATATGGACAAATGCCACCAGATATGGATGTTGGTCTTTCAAGATGCACTGTGAGAAATTTGGACCGCTTTTAGAGCTCTAGGTTTTGAAATTAATAAAATGTTGGTTCTTAATTGTGACATATAATTTGATTTAAAGGACGGACACACGTTGCTTAATGGAATAAATTAGTGATTCCGAGTCGATCGGTATACTTAACATATTGTCTGTCTTTATTACTTTCAGGTGTTGCAAACATCAGCATTAAGTCATAATACTCAGAACCAAAGTGTGGTGTAGGGTATTATTGTACCCTACAATACTCTGTGGAACAGGGTATTGTAAGTACGTTTCATGACAAATGTTGTTGAATGGCCAGATTGAAAACCACACGTCTTAAAAAATACCCTTTATTTATAAAACGATTATATGTGTTTATCTCTAAAAGCCACATATTACATCCAAACTTGATGAAATTTGGCACACGGTAGATCCTTATGTCAAGAACGGTCACCCGATTTTACCGATTTTTAAGGTCACCCGATTTTACCGAAAGCAATGAAGCAATGAGCATGATGTAGGTTTAAAAATTTGGCCAAATTTATAGCACATCTAATGTTGTCCAAAATTTATTTTTAGAGTGCCTTTCAGAACATCCAGTAGTGCAGAGAATAATATAGTCGTTCACGCCCAACTTTAGCTTTTTTACTAGTTTTAAATGGCGTTCTTGGGTGTTACAAGCCGAAACGGAAAACAAACTTTCATTTTACAAAAAATTTAAAACAAAATGAATGCCATAAGTCATACCATGACGTAGACAGTTTGTGACCTGCTTCACAATTATACGGACGCACTTCACCATCAATAACACTCACCAAAAGTCAAAGTCAATCGGTGTGCTGTTCATATTCGATATTTACGATTGCGCAGCAATGACTTTTGATATGGCAATTGCTAAAATACGCTTGAAATAACGAAAACTTTCCAGACACATTTAATTAAATAATCAAACTGTAGAAAACTACAAGTGTTCGCTTGAGTACGCATTCGACTGTTCGGATAGGTAGGGATATGTATGCGATACGGCGATATGCTGGAGCAATACCAAGTGCAATTTTATTTGATATGCTTGCGAACTGACAACAAACTAATAAAACTGTAGATTTTGTTAGACAAATCCTTTGGCTGATGTTGGAGTGTATTTTAACATTCGGGGTTTAAAAACGTTTAATGTTGACTTTGGCATTCGGGTTTTTGTTTGGATTTATTCATATTGATTTCCTGTATTGGCTAAATATTAATGACATCATCTAAAAGTGAGATGAGTCATTCTGCGTTGAATGCTGAGAGCTTTTCCGGGAGCTTTAAATAACGGGTGATCAAGTTATTTTTTTCAATAGGTTTTTTTCACAGATTACCCTTAAGTGCGCTTAGACATTTTTCTGGTCGACAAATTCGGCCTACCGAACGCACTATTCGGATTACTATCGCCAACATTGAAACCCATTTTTTACTATTGGATAATACTCGACCTAATCGGTCACATTCAGCACGACGTATTAAAAACATAGCGGCAGTAGCTGAGAGTGTATGTGAAAACTCCAAGAAATCGATTCGGAACCGTTCTCAACAACGTGGCTTGAAGAACTTGGAGCATTTTGCGGCAGGATCTTGGCTAAAAATCGTACAAAATACAACTCGTGAGGAAATGAAAGCTAAACGATGTTTCTGCGCATCGCCATTCTAGTGTTTGGGCTCTTCCAAAGCTAGAAGAACATCCGCCTTTTTCGACCAAAATTTTGTTTTGTAATGAGATATTTCTGGTTCAACGGCAACTTTAATAGACAAAATTGCCTCATTTGGACTGAAGAGCAACCATAAGAGGTTCAAGAGATGCCATTACACCCATGGTGGTCGATATAGTGCCATTATATAAGGCTTTTTGCTACCTGAAATTGAAACCCCTAATTTCGACGACATTTGGTTTCAACAGAACGGTGCCACTCGCCATACAATTATTGAGAGGTCATTTCGAAGAGCAGCTAGTTTAACTTTTTGGACCGGCCAGTTGGCCATACCAAAAATTCGATCCCAATACGAATTGAGGCGGCTTCACCATGCAGATCTCAGCTGAGCCAGAACCACGAGCGTCTGTCGAGGTAGCGTCTTCTTCTCTAGTGAAATTTCAGGAAATATTCCCTAAGCACTACATTCGCGCTTTAGATAGGTACTGCCGCTGCGTAAATGTCGTTCAAAGCAGCATGATAGTTTTGACATCTAAATGTTCTCTCTTGAATTGCTAGAGCTCTCTTTATATCATTGAGATGGTGTCTTCCAAACGGTGAGGTTTGCTTTCTCTTTTCGGGCTTATTTTTTTTACTTTTTGAATCTGTTTTAATATAAATTTGTTCTTACTATAATTTTTAATTTAGTATTGTTTGACAAATCGCCAAAAAAAAGACTATGGTTCGGACCCAGGAACTCTTGGGGCCCAACGAACGTTAATTGTTGTAAAAAGCGACGAACTGTAAGTATGGATATCTGAGTACTTATATTAAAGCAAATGACACGTCTAATCGAAATATGGGTTTATTTTTTTGAATTTAATTGAGATTGGTGCCACTTAAATGAATCTGTGGGTCCCAACAATAAAAATGCTATTGCTTTATTTGTATATAAGATCCACCGCAAGCAATCAAGAAACAATAATACTGATTACTCCTATTCAAGGCCAGCGCCGTATTGCAGCCTTATCGAATTGCAAATTGCATAAGTGTTGTAGTGAATATGCCATTTACGAAACACAAAATAAAAAGTGTTAAAATGTCGTTTCAATAACAATATTTGCCATGAGTTTTAATTAAAATCCGATTCGTGGAAATTTTATTGAAGCTCAACCTTTCTTGTCATTCTAACGATTGTACGAAAGGGAGTTTTCTACCTGCATGTGAATGCTAGACACGGTATGCTACGAATAGGATTAAGACTCGACAGCAAAATGAGAAAATACCTCTAAACTAGCAACACCCTTTCCGAGAAATTGTATGTCAGTATACTAACACACACACACAACGCAGTACTTCCTCATATAACGCCCACACACATACTCGTACACGCTCATCAACTCAAAGATGACTAAATAAAAATAACAAGAAAGAGGAAATTTTTCATTACCTGACTTTACATAAAACATGCATATTCAAAGGAAGGAAAACAAAATCCAATAAAACTATAACATGGTTTCGAAGGAGGCAGTCCTATCAAGCGTTGCTACATGTTCTCGTTAAAGGTTGGTAGTTGGGAAACAAAGGGCGAGGATTCCATGTTATAAAATAGTTAGTCTAAGGATTGCGTTGTTTTTTTTTCGTAAATTTAATCCTTAATTTAAGAAAAATTTCAAATGCTATTTTTCACTTTGCGATGCCTTATCCTTATTTAGATATAATATTTGTTTGGCTTAAGTGAGGAGTTATATCATAGGGTAGAAGGTATATTTGCTTTGTCATTCTATTTGCAACACATCGAGATACTGGCCGGAGACCCCAAATGAGGGTTGCTCTTTTTATTTCGAGTTCGTCAATAAAAACACAACAATTTACCATTGAAAATAGTTTTATTGTTTTTCAAAATATTCTCCTTAAGATCAAAACACATTTGCATGCACTTTTTTCACTCCGATTGAGAAACATGATTTTTTAACGTTTTAACCGCTGCTTCGGTCGATGAAAAACGTTGACCACGCAGTTTTTCTTGATGCTAGGGAATAATCAAGGCTGTACGGTGGATGGTGCCAAATCAGGGCTGTACGGTGGAAATCCGATAGCTCAAATACGAGTAGCTCATCGTTTCAGCTGATGTGTGATAGCTCGCTTTGTCGTGATGCAAAATGATCCGTCTTCTTTTATTATCTTTCCTCATTTCTTCAAACATGGTTGTATACCACTCAAAATAGACCGTTCTACGTTCCACTAAAGGCACTGTGGCAACATGGCCAGTTATACCGAAAAAAAATCGCAATCATTTGCTTCGATGTACTTTTTCCACAAACAACTTTTGTTTGATTTGGCTCGTCTTGAAAAACCCATACTGTCAATTGCTTTTCTGTTTCAGGTTCATATGCATAGATCAATTATTCGTCACCTGTTACCATATTATGCACTGCCTTTGAGCTACCGGAGTTATACTTTTTCAACATCTCTTTGCACCAATCAATCCATACCAATCCATACGAGCATTTTTTTGAGCATTCGTCAAACTATGTGGGATCCAACGAGAACAAATTTTTTTCGCGGCCAAATGAACATGCAATATCTTATCGATGCTTTTCATACTTATGCCCTAGGACGCCTTAATGTCACGGTATGTCACATGTCGGCCTTGCTTAATCAGTTCCGCACAGCATCGATGGTTTCTGGCAAAGTGACCGAAGTTGGACGTCCTTCACGAAATTCATCCTGGAGCGAACAGCGCCCGGGACTGAACTCTTGATACCAGCGATTAACAGCGGTTTTTGATGGTGCTTCATCGCCATAAGTCGAAACAAGTTGATTTAAATACTCTTGTCTTGATAACTCACTCAGAAAATCGTAAAATATCATCGCACGAAAAGGTTCACGGGATAATTCCACACTGTAAAATCCAAGATGAATTTTTCAACACACTGTAAACAAAACAATTCACCTTCGAATGGCAAAACGTTCGGAGTGAAGTTATGCTAAAAAATGTTAAAGTTTTTAATGGCAGTTCCAGTTTGCATCTGTGAACACTAGTATTGCCAGGACCGAAAAATAAAGAACAAAACGTTCTGAGTGAAGTTATGCTAAATAATGTCAAAGTTTTTAAAAGAAGTTCCAGTTTGCACCTGGGAACACTAGAACGAGGGCGACCGCAAAAGTAACTGGCCTTACATAAAAAGAACCGTTTTTTTGGAATTATTATTATTTATTTTTCAACACAATCTCCTTCCAACTCAATCCACTTCATCAAACGTTTTTCAAGTTTTTTAATTCCTTCCCAAAAATAAGATTTTTCAAGACCTTCAAAATATGCCTCAGTTTCAACAATAACCTCGCTATTGGACGAACATTTTTTTGCCACCGAGAAATTTTTTTTAAATTTGGAAACAAGAAATAATCAGAAGGAGCTAAATCTGGACTATATGGTGGATGCGGAGCAATTTTAAATCGTAATTCGGCCAGTTTTTTGTTGAGTTAAAAATGCAGTGTGTGAAGAAGCATTATCTTGATGAAAAAGAACTTTTTTTTTCAAAATGCGGTGGTTTTATCTTGATTTCTTCACTCAACCGATCCAATAATGCACAATAATATTCACTATTTATAGTTTTTCCTTTCTCAAGATAATCAATAAATATTATACCCCTTGCATCCCAAAATACTGTGGCCATTACTTTACCTGCTGCTTTCGCCTTCTTGGACCACTTTTATTAGCTCCTATCCATTGTTTTGACTGTTCTTTGCATTCTGGGATGTTGTGATGGATCCATATTTCATCAACAGTTATGAATCGGCGCAAGAACTCTATTGGATTACGCTGATAAATCGCTAAAAGCTCCTCGGAATTGGTCCAACGGACGATTTTTTGGGGCAAAGTCAACGATCGCAGCACCCATCTTGCGGATAGCTTTTTCATGTGAAGTTCATCATGTAAAATACTCCAAACTTGTTTTTCGTGTATTTTAACAATATCAGCAAGTTCTCTGAGCTTTATTCGTCTATCTTTAGGCACTTCATAAAATATTTTTCTAATGCTTTCAATAGTAGTATCAGTTTTCGGTCTTCCAGAGCGTTGTTCATCTTCCGTACTTGAACCTATTTTGAATTGTTGAACCCAGGATTTCACGGTGGAGTATGATGGTGCATTATCACTATGAACAGAATCCAATTCATCTTTCGTTAATTGTGGCGTATAACCTTTCATATAAAAGTGTTTAATTACCGCACGAAACTCTTTATTTTCCATTTTTCAAAAATTATAAAACTTGTTTACTTCAATAACCTGTAACAAAGAAAATAATCATTAAATATTTCGGAAGTTTTGACAGATGGCTTATAAAAGATTGCTTTTAAAAAACAAAAAATAAACAAAAGTTGCTAGTAAAACAGAAAATGTGCCAGGCCAGTTAGTTTTGCGGTCTGTATTGTCAGGACCCGAAATATAAATGGCAACCTTCAAAAAATACATATATTCCGAGTCGTCGTAAAATTCTAAGATTATCTAGATACGAGTATCGTATGTCGGTCTGTCAGTGAAAAGCAAACTACAGGTCGCATTATTAAAGCTAAGTAGCTGAAATCTTACAGAAACATGTGTTGATGGACTGGAACGTTTGGTATTGTGTCAGATCGGTCAATAAGTAAAAATTTTTCTCCCACAAGAACTGAGTCTATCGCTGGAAAAATCAACAACGCTGAACTTAAAAATGCAAAATATTGTGGACGTTGATATATAAAGCATATGATATTGGCGTGGATCAAAACACATCCTAGGGGAAAAGTGGGATTGCCACGCCTCCTTTAAAAAATGGAAATATGACCAATCTAATGGACTGATTATTCTAAAATTTTAATGAAAGAAACAATTCTTTTTTTGACGAACCTTCCCACGGCGCTCACACCCGGCCCTTTCGACAGAGAGGGCCACGTCCCCAAGACGTAGGGACAACGTACACATTATGGACCGTTCCATAATGAAGAGATGACAAGAAATGTCATATGTATAAATTAGCTACAGATACGAGTATTTATCAACAGCTTATCGGTCGCTATGCAATTATTCCTTTTTTATAAAAAAATAAAACAAGGGGCGTGGCACTGCCCATACTTCCCTTAACTTAAAAAGATAATATCTCACGAACTTTGAGATATACGATGACTTTGACATTTAGAACATATAATGTTGGCATGGATCGAAACACATACTGGAAGAAAAGAAGGCGTCCTTTAAAAAATCCCATTCACGGCTAAAATATCATTATTCAACAAAACCGAAGAATAGGAAAATGTTATAGATTTTATTATGGTAAAATTGGATAAGGGAGCGTGGCACCACCTACACAATCCTGAACTTAAAAAGAATGAAAACAAAAACTAGGAAAACATTATAGACTATACGAGTATTATGGTAAAATTGGATAAAGATGAGTGGCACCGCACAAACAACCCTGAACATAAAATTATTATATCTCATGAATCAAAATATATCGTATTTTTGACCAAAGTAATAAACAGATCGTTTTAAACCTTTGACAGAAAGAAATCAAATATTAACATTTCAGTATAGATTCTATTGCAAAGGGTGTTTTTTTTTTCAGGCGTGTGGTTTTCAAGAAAAAAAACGCATATATAGGGTGATCCATCTAGAGGTATTTATTCAGAACAAAAAAAATATAAATATTCAAATCAATTGCGGAATCTTTATTGGTAATTTGAAAGGATATTATTTTATGGCATTTATTTTTTGATAATAATTACCTTCAAATGTTGGAACTGTATTAGGGAAATGAGCGTTCGGTGAGAAACAGAAAGATCCACTGTTTTCGAACAAAATTTTGGTCAGTGCTGAGGCCCAATTCTGGCTCAACGGCAAAGTCAACAAACAAAATTGCCACATTTAAGCTGAAGAGCAACAATAAGAGGTTCATGAGGAGCCATTATACCCAGAGAAAACCACGGTTTGGTGTGGTTTATTAGCTGGTGGAATCATCGGCTCATATTTTTTTAAAAATGATGATGGCTGGAAAGTAACCGTGAATGGTGATATCGATATTTATGCTACCTGAAATTGAAGCCCGTAATCTTGACGACACTTGGTTTCAACAGGACGGTGCCACTTGACATACAGCTGCTCAAACAATGGACCTATTGAGATGTCATTTCGAAAATAAGCTAATTTCACGTTTTGGACATGTGAGTTGGCCACCTAGATTGAGTGATATCACACCTTTAGACATTTTTCTTTGGGATAACGTAAAGTCTAAAGTCTATGCTGACAAACCAGCTACAATTCAGGTTTTGAAAGCCAACATTACGCGTGTCATATAAGCATTACCGGTCGAAATGCTCAAACAAGTCATCCAAAATTAGACCCTCAGAATGGAAGCCATGAGGCGTAGTTGCGGCCAACATGGCCGCAGTGGCTGGCTCGAATAAATTCCAGCCGAAAGGACCAATTTTCGTCCACTTTGCAGGACTTGGGGCCATATGTCAGCAATAACGCGCCGAATATTCTCTTCCAAGGCGTACATCGTGTCGCGCTTATCTGTGTAGACATGCAAAATTCTCAAACGAGTCATCCAAAATAAGACCTTCAGATAGGAAATTTTGAGGCGTAGTTGCGGCCAACATGGCCGCAGCGGCTCGCTCGAATAAATTCCAGCCGAAAGGACCAATTTTCGTCCACTTTGCAGGACTTGGGGCCATATGTCAGCAATAACGCGACGAATATTCTCTTCCAAGGCGTAAATCTTGTCGGGCATATCTGCGTAGACAAGCGACTTTTCATAGCCCCACAAAAAATAGTCCAGCGGTGTCAAATCGCACGATCTTCGGACCACGCCTTAGGCCCAAGATGCGACATAATGCGCTCATCAAAAGTTACCTTCAATAAATTGATTGTCTCATTGGCTGTATGGCATGTAGCTCCGTCTTGTTTGAACCAGAGGTTGCCCACATAAACATTCTTCAATTCAGGCACGAAAAAGTCATTAATCACATTTTCTGTTTTACTATCAGCTTTTTTGTTTTGTTTTTTAAAAGCAATCTTTTATAAGCCATCTGTCAAAATTTCCGAAATATTTAATGATTATTTTCTTTGTTACAGGTGATTGAAGTGAACAAGTTTTATAATTTTTGAAAAATGAAAAATAAAGAGCTTCGTGCGGTAATTAAACACTTTTATATGAAAGGTTATACGCCACAATTAATCAAAGACAAATTGGATTCTGTTCATGGTGATAATGCACCATCAGTGATAAATGCACCGTGAAATCCTAGGTTCAACATTTTAAAATGCGTCGTTCAAGTACGGAAGATGAACAACGCTCTGGAAGACCGAAAACTGCTACTACTATTGAAAACATTAGAAAAATATTTAATGAAGTGACTAAAGATAGACGAATAAAGCTCAGAGAACTTGCTGATATTGTTAAAATACACGAAAAACAAGTTTGGAGTATTTTACTCGTACATGATGAACTCCACATGAAAAAGCTATCTGCAAGAACGCTGCCGCATTTGTTGACTTTGCCCCAAAAAATCGTCCGTTGGACTAACTCCGAGGAGCTTTTAACGATTTATCAGCGTAATCAAATAGAGTTCTTGCGCCGATTCATAACTGTTGATGAAACATGGATCCAGCACTACATCCCAGAATGCAAAGAACAGTCAAAACAATGGATAGAAGCTGGTAAAAGTGGTCCCGATAAGGCGAAAACTGTTAAGTCAGCAGGAAAAGTAATGGCCACAGTATTTTGGGATGCAAGGGGTATAATATTTATTGATTATCTTGAGAAAGGAAAAACTATAAATAGTGAATATTATTGTGCATTATGGGATCGGTTGAGTGAAGAAATCAAGATAATACGAAAATTTAGAAAAAAAAGTTATTTTTCATCAAGATAATGCTCCTTCACACACTGCATTTTTAACTCAACAAAAATTGGCCGAATTACGATTTGAAATTGCTCCGCATACACCATATAGTCCAGATTTAGATCCTTCTGATTATTTTTTGTTTCCAAATTTTAAAAATCTTTTTTTTCGGATGGAATTAAAAAACTTGAAAAAACGTTTGATGACGTGTATTAAGTTGAAAGGAGATTATGTTGAAAAATAGATAATAATAAGTCCAAAAAAACGGTTCTTTTTATGTTAGGCCAGTTACTTTTGCGGTCACCCTCGTTATGTAGCATTATTTTCGTCTTCATTTTTGAGGCACTATGGACCAAGGATTTTCTCTGCCCATAGAGCACGCCAAACAGTTACGTTATGAGAATGTTACGGCGCCTCAGCAATGGCTTGGGGATTTTTATTACTCCAAATGTGACAATGTTGGTTATTTACGTACCCACCCACTCAACCAAAAGTAAGCTTCATCGATGAACAAAATTTTCTTGTAAAAATCAGGATCGGTGGTAATCTTGTTTTGGACCCATTCACCACGATTTGCAAACTTTGTTTAGGAGAAGGTCTACTTATTATGAAATGGCAAATCAAACGTAGCATAAATCAAGTGACAGCTGTCAAAAATACCAGCTCCGAAAAAGTGTGGCCATATTGAAACCACACATCTAAAAAAACACCCTTTATTTAAATTGGGCTTTTGCAATCCTGATCTTCATGATCTTAAACCGATATGACGATACGACGATACAAGTACTCGTAAGTATATATGATGTTGGTATGGATAGAAAAAAACATTGAAAGAAAATAGACCGGATTTGCAAGTTTCAATAGTTTAAAAACGTTTTTAAGAACTTTTGGTGTCGATTTCAGGAATTCCTGAACATTCTAATGAAGTGTCTTTAACGTTTACGTGACTCAAAAGGACACTGTGTGCATATTTACCAAATAATTTCTCCCTAATAATGTAAATTTACATAGACGCCTCTGTTACCCTTTTTTCTTTTTCGTTTAAGTAGTTTAAGAAAATGACTACAAAAATAAACTAGAAATAGTTGTGCGCTCCTTTAATCAACATATAAAAATACCTGTTAACCTGAATGCCATCCAAATTGCAGTCATTTCATGCATGGCATATCAGGCCCCTGCCTCTCACAAGTATGTATTTGTGTTGATGCATACGTATATATTCTCTACGTCTGGGTGTTCAAGTATATGTGAGGGATGTGTGCATGTGTTTTTGCATATTTGTACTTAAATAACAGTCATTATAAAGTCTGAAAGCTTTTCACATTACATTTGCATTGCATGCCAAATGCATGCGGTACGAGGTAGTTTTTTGCTGGACTTGCTTTGTTTGCTGCAGCAACAACAAAAAAACAAAACTGAAAACAGCAGTATAATTTTGTATAAACAAAACATAATAATGGTTTTAAAAAAAAATTCACCGAATCAGAGCAAAAACAAAATGCCGTATTTCACACAGAAGGGTCAATGTGCCGCAAGGTTCTGTAATTTAAGGTGTGTTAACCCATACATCCTACAGAACAATTACGGTTTAAGTCTGTTTAATCCTGGGATGTTGGGTGATTCCTATGGTCATGTCTGACAAGAAGAGTAATCCCATATGGCTAAAGAAGATTGTTAAATGACAATTTTTACAAGAAAGGAATATATATTCCTTGAAGAATGTGGTTACGGAAAGAGGAATGTAAATGCAAGTTGTTATAGTTGAGATAGGGCGCATAAGCTTTCATAAGAAGACGTTTCAACACCACAATACTTTGCGGAAAAAGAAGGAAGACCTATGCGTATTAAATTTGAGTCCCTGAACACAAAACTATTTTTCACAACTGCCTTAAGCAACAGTTTTAAATATGTTAACTATTGGAAATTGAAAAACACATTTTTTCTGGTACTTCAAGCTGCGGTCTACTGAATTTAGCCCTGCAATTTTGCACGATAATGGCTTAAAGTCGCAATCTGTTTCCGTTAAAAGACTAAATGTATCGAAAAAAAATAAAATTTATATATGTTAACATTGAAGTGCATTTGCTAATTTAATTTTTAATTATCGAAGGGCTAAGAGTATACGTAATTTGTCAATACATTTTCTACTTAGTAGGAAAATAAATACTGTAACACACTTTTTATGCTGTGAAATAAAAAGTACTGAATGTTTTTGGACCAAATATTTTTAAATATATTTATTGATGTATATTGTATCCAAAAAGAATCTACTTATTCGAAATGTCCGCCTTTTGCCTTTACACACGCCTTAAGTCGCACTGGCCAATCTTCAATAGCTGCAGGAACCTCTTCCATTGGAAAATTGGCCACAGCTAGAACCAAAGCAGTCTTAAGAGATCCAATGTTGGGGTATCTTTTGTGACAAACCTTGTCCTCTAAAACCGTCCACAATTTACAATCCAATGAGTTCAAATCTGGACTGCCTGAGGGCCATTCTTCAGAGGAAACGAAGGCTGGCAAAATGTTTCGAAGCCAGGCCTAGGACGTTTTAGCCTTATGGGCCGGCGCAGAATCCTGTTGGAAAGTCCATGGCTGGTTTTGGAACAGGAAATTGTTAAGAGGCTTCACAACAGCTTCCAAAACGGTTTCTTGGTAAACTATGGCCGATGTTTTGACTCCCTGTTCGCAGAAATGCAGGTCAGTGACCCCATCGTAAGAAACACCCCACCAAACCATGACTGAAGCTGGGTAATGACCCTTTTCCACTCTTGGGATCAGTTCAGATGCTTCCTTAGATGACCGCGCATACGCTCTATCACTTTGCTTGTTAAATTTTTCCTGAGCGGTAAAAATTTTTTCATTGGTGAACAAAATTTTTCTGTGCAAGTTATCAGCGTGCTTCACCAAAAGACGTTTGCATTTTTCTATACTATTTTTTTAAGCTGCAGTTAATAAATGTCCGGTACGTCGTTTAAAAGCACCAAGTCCCAAGTATCTTTTAATGATTCGACTCATAGACTTTTGCGTGATATTCATCTCACGGACCATGATTTTCTGTTTTCGGAGCGGATTTCTGTGAATTCTTGATTTAACGGCTTTGGTGACATGCGGTGTTCAAACAGAGCGTAGGAGGCCCGACCAGTGGCGGTCTTTTACATCTCCAGTCTCCTTAAACAGTTTTATGCACCGTTAGACTTTTTCATTTCACACTTGAAAAGCGCTATCACTGCTATACGGTTCTCATTATCTGACCACTCCATGATGAAAGTTGAATCAGTTTTAAAATCTTGTTACAGACTAACGCTATTGAGGTTAGCTATTAAAACCAAATGATATTAACGGGGTATGTTTAGTTCTACTATTGAAATCTGTGTGTTCAATGTTGTAACAGTTTTAATGTCCCTACTAAGTATCTATTGAAAAATATTGATTGGATAGCCTACAAAATATAAAGGGTGATCCATCTAGAGGTATTTTTCAGAACAAAATAAATATAAAAAATCAAGTCAAGTGTGGAATATTTATTGGTAATTTTAAAGGCCATTTAATGACATTTATTTTTTTTTAAATAATTTCCTTCAAATTTTGGCCGCAACTACGCCTCAGGGTTTCCAATCTGAGGGATCAATTGCAGAAGACTCGTTAGAGCATTTCGACCGGTATGGATTTAATGACACGCGTAATGTTGGCTTCCCAAACTTGAATCGTAGCTGGTTTGTCAGCATGGACTTTACGTAACCCCAAAGAAAAATGTCTAAAGGTGTGATATCACTCTATATAGGCAGCCAACTCACCTGTCCAAAACGTGAAATTTGCTGCTTTTCAAAATGGCCTCTCAATAGATAAATTGTTTGTGCAGCTGTATGGCAATTTGCAACGTCCTGCTTAAACCAAGTGTCGGCAAGATTATGGGCTTCAATTTCAGGTGGCATAAAGATCGATATCATGGCGCGATAGCCATGCTACGTTCCGTCATGGTTACGTTCCGTCCATCATAATTTTTGAAAAGATATGCACCGACTTAAATACCGCACCAAACAGTGGTTTTCTTTGGGTATAATGTCACCTCATGAACCTCCTTTTGTTGCTCTTCAGCTCAAATGTACATAATACATTTGCCAACATTCAAAGGTAACTATTTTCAAAAAATAAATGCCATAAAATGTCCTTTCAAATCATCAATAAAGATTGCACACTAGATTTGAATTTTTATTTTTTTTCTGAAAAAATACCTCTAGATGGATCCCTCTATATATATAAGAATCGTAGTAAAAATCTTAAACAAAACAGCGTTTTCCGTCCCTCTGTGTCCATACGTGTATCTGTTAAAATCACATTTTCGGTCGAAGGAGTTCACCTCGGATCCTGAAATTTTACATAGTAGTTAGTGGCTTTTGGTTATATCGTGTGACTGTAAATGAGATAAATCAGCTCACCGCAAAAAAGGTATACGAGTAATTTCTGTACGGCATTACGAATTAAGTTCCCAATGAACTGCGTCCCCATTTTTGGAATGAACTAAGCCAAAGGACAACAACGACTTTTAGGGGCTTATAACGTTAATATTGGGTAGTTATTTCGTTTCGCAATTAGAAAATAAATAAAATGTATTTTTTTTTCAAAACCAGACACATTACTGAAGGAGTTCTTTGTTTTGGTCATTATCCATCCTTTTTTGGAAAAAAATTCTTGTAAATCTGGGTTGACCAACTAAAACGCATGATAGTTATTGTGAATAAAACTAAAAGTTTGTAGGGAATGTTCTTAATATTTTTTATTATGATTCTCGTCACGGCTTCGTTGGCATACCTCTATCCAATGGTTCACATTTTAATGACTAGGAGACATAATAGAGGTTCAATGTGTTTAATGTGCCGAATTATCTCATTCCTCAACTATTGAACTCCGGCTACCATATTGTAAGCATTGTCCGTCGGAAGATTTCTATTAAGTTAAGTCCCAATAGATAGCGCTGCCTTACACATATTTAAGTTAGCTTTAATTTTGACATGATTTGAATCAATTTCTTGAATTAAAACAATTTTATTACATACGGAACTGCACAGTGGCAGGGAACTTGAGAAATTTACAAAACAATATACTGTGTATATTGCTATCATTATTGTTTGTCAGTATATCTTAGAACATAAGTCCTAATATATACTGCTAATTTCAACTGTGGGCAGAGAGACTTGCCTTAAATAGGGCTTCAAGCCAGAAAGACAATTTTTTTGTATATATACTTCTGATCTCGGAATTTGTTTGGGGAATAATTTCGTAGAGATTTAGTTCATAGCGGCGCATATTTTAATATTGGGCTTTTTCAAGTACGTAGCTGCCACAACGTTTATTTTTAATTAAAATGGCATTGTTCATATGAGTAAAAAAAAAGCATTTTGTAGATTTTGTTTCTATACAGAAATATTAAACTAACAATGCATCGAGTTAATGGGTGACCAAAAGTTGTTAGTATGTAATTAGCTGTAAGAGGTACCCCGCGTTGCCACAAACTTATATAAGGTGTAAAGGTGGACAATTAAGGGGTCAATAAAATATGTACATGCTCCACCAAAGTTTATAAGTTTAAGAACGAATCACAAAATATTTGCATTCGCAAGCTGAACTAGTTTCAAAACACCTTTAAAACTGGGAAACAAATTACCAAATAAAGTATAATAAAACGTAGGCAGTTTGTGTATTCTACCATAAACTCTTTTAAAAATTATATTTTTGGTAAAAAATGTGGAAAGTTTTGCATTTTTTTTGAGTTTCTTAGACCTGTACTTTAGGATAAAATTTCTCATCTTTACGTTAAAGGCTAAACGCGCAAATTGTTCGAGGTGGCGTATGAGTGTTAACGACAATGTTTAAATTGTTCATACGCATGTAGTACTCACATACAAATTAAATAGATAAACTTCTAACACGTTAATTTAGAACCAATTTCTAATAATGATTATCGCAATATCTACTATTCAGCTTAAACCTGATTTAAACACTTTCTTATATCGGCAGTGCAATAAATCGGTAAGATAATTGTGAAAGCTTTCTAAAAATTAGTACTGGCAAAACAGTTGATGTTGATGATAGGAGTAAATAAAGTGCTAGAGTCATTCAGTACCTAAATACCAGACAAAACATATTTCTTAATATTAATTTCGGCTCTTAAAAGCAACGTTTGGAGTTGGAATTTAAACTTCAGTAGGAGTAGAGAAATACCTTCTCAGATTGCCGGAATACTTCACTGTTCCGCCAGCAGATTTTTATGAAAATAATTGAGCAGTTAAATAATCTTAAGAATTAACAAATAAACTGGACAGAATCGATATCTGTATTTTTGACACGTGGCTTTTAAAGCCAGTCGTGGCTTTTAAAGCCAGTTTACACTATACTCGAAGTTGTATATATTGCCCCGTGGTTTGACTTAATATACAAGTAAATGACTAAATATAAAAGTTATTGAAAGTTAATAATGTTAATGAACGTTTAAAGCGTTATATGACAACCGTCACTGAAATTGGACCCTATCACCTCATGGGTTCGAATACCTCAACAAAAACGCCCCTTCATAAAAGAGGTCCAACCGACCAATAAATAACACTTAAAAGAGCAGCTGTACAAGCCTTTGATCTAGGTCTGTTTCTGATGGAACGTATAACACCTTGAATTTTTATGACTCTCTCCCAATTTGAGGCCCTGTCGCTCTAGATGTTACATTTGTACCATAATGTACCATAATTCTCTTATTTCACATTGTGCGTTATGATTTACTTTCAGCTTACCCAAAAGAAATAGCACCAGGTCTATATATGTATATCCCTCCACTGAAAACAAATTTCCGAATTTGACGTCAAATAGCTCTAAAGCAGCTTTTTACATTCGATCTTCCTTAAATGTGCATTATAAGCAACTTACTTACTTATCCTATTAAGGCTATGCATATCAGCCATGGTTTTATATAGACCACGAATAAAGGTCCATCCCATTCTGATGTCCACGGATTGTCGTTTAACTCTTTCAGGTATCTCCTTAAACTAAGTACAGTACGTTCAGAGCGAATTATAATTCACCCTAGTTAAATTTTACCATACAGACCAAAATTTTTAGATTACCTAATACAAGGAAATATTTGTCAAATTCCAAAGAGACGCGATGAGTCTTGGATATTTCATACATTAAGAAGAATTTTTCGATCCGATGGGTCTTCCGCATACTCGAGAAGCTTAGAGTTTCAGATACCTTTCTGCTTGATCTATCTAGGATACTGCTTCTCTTGGTCTGTTTTGAAAAAATGTATCTACTTCTGTAAGTAAACCGTATCCGGTTCTCTTCAAGAGGCTTATTTCAGGAAGGGTAAAATGTGGCGGCTGGAGACATCCATTAGTAGTCCAGCCTCTCTAATATACAAAAAGACTCGTTTAAACGCGGTCATTGGAAACTTTAGTCAGTAATCTAAGAACACATGGAATGGAAAGGATACTTGGATAACAAAAAAGTGGCGGCTCTGCGTAATAACTCCTCAGATTTTGGAGTAAGAAAGCGAGCGACAACACGGCGACTGGAGACGGGTGTATGTGTTTTTTGCGCAAATGTGTGAGAAGAGGACAACTGCTGGCCATATTTGGCGGCCAAGGACACATGGATAGGAAAATATCATTTTGCTTTTTCACTGTTCACCACTCCAGTAGATACTTTTAAAACTTCTCTACTGACTGATATTGTTTTTTTTTAAGTTTTGTGTTCTTAATTAAGCAGAGTAGGTTTCTTATCCATATTTATGGCCTTTTCCAATATATAACGTGTGCCTGTAGGTTGTCTGACATTAACAGGTCGAGCAAAGCATTCAAGGAAAAGCATGCCAACTACTACTCCCTAATACTGTCCAAATTATTCACCTGTGAGGTTCTGAATGTCCTGTTCGAGTGGCTCCAAGGAAAATTTTCAAAATTTCAGAGATCCACCCTACTTGCTATATTTAGAAAGCTGTGCCTATACTTAATAGGAACGTAAATACTGTAACACACGTTTTATGCTGTAAAATAAAAAGTACTGAATGTTTTTGGACCAAATATTTTTTAATATATTTTTTGATGTATATTGTATCAAAAAATAATCTTCTTATTCAAAATGTCCGCTTTTGCCTTTACACACGCCTTAAGTCGCACTGGCCAATAGTCAATAGCTGCACGAACCTCGTCCATTGGAAAGTTGGCCACAGCTCGAACCCAAGTAGTCTTAAGAGATCCAATGTTGGGTATCTTTTGTGACAAACCTTGTTCTCTAAAACCGTCCACAACTTGTAATCCAATTAGTTCAAACCTGGACTGACTGAGGGCCATTCTTCAGAGGAAATGAATGCTGGCAAATTGTTTTGAAGCCAGGCCTGGGACGTTTTAGCCTTATGGGCCGGCGCAGAATCCTGCTGGAAAGTCCATGGCAGGTTTTGGAACAAGGAATTGTTGAGAGGCTTCACAGCAGCTTCCAAAACGGTTTCTTGGTAAACTTTGGCCGATGTTTTGACTCCTTATTCGCAGAAATGCAGGTCAGTGACCCCATCGTAGGAGACACCCCACCAAACCATGACTGAAGCTGGGTGATGACCCTTTTCCACCCTTGGGATCAGTTCAGATGCTTTCTTAGATGACCGCGCATACACTCTATCATTTTGCTTGATAAATTTTTCCTGAACAGTACAAATTTTTTCATCGGTGAACAAAATTTGTCTGTGCAAGTTATCAGCGTGCTTCACTAAAAGACGTTTGCATTTTTCAATCCTATTTTTTTAAAGCTGCAGTCAATAAATGTCCGTTTCGTCGCTTGAAAGCCTCAAGTCCCAAGTCCTTTTTAATGATTCGACTCATGGACTTTTAGGTGATATTCATCTCACGGGCCATGATTTTCTGTTTTCGGAGCGAATTTCTGTGAGTTCTTGATTCAACGGCTTTGATGACATGACGGTGACGGTCTTGTACATCTCCAGTCTCCTCAAACAGTTGTATGCATCGGTAGACAAACATGCGGCTAATCAATGGTGGCCGGAGCGTTTTGAAAATATCGCTTTTTTTCATTTCACACTTGAAAAGCGCTATTGCAGCGATACGGTTCTCATTGTCTGACCACTCCATGAGGAAAGTTGAAACAATTTTAAAATCCCCTTACAGACTAACGCTATTGAGGTTAGCTTTCAAAACCCATATTACATTAACGGGGTATGTTCAGTTCTACTATTGAAATGGGTGTGTTCAATGTAACAGTATTTATGCCAGTAACAGTATTTATGTCCATACTAAGTATAATGGCATTAGCTAGTTTGAGAATAATTTAGGTCGATTTGCGAATAACCTCAAAATTGAAAGCACTCTTTTGATGCAATAACCTGCCTAAAAGCTGCGAAAAATGAGTGGCTAGCTACTTGGAATATCTTCAACAGAGCTGTAAAGAAAATGACAGTTTTAGGCCCTTTTGTAAAAATTCCCGAAATCGTTTTGGTACCTATGATATAAATATCATCAATTTTAAAGGTATTAAATGCCAAAAGTTGATACTAGAACTTTTTCCCCACATAAATAGTATTAAATAAAAGGCAGTCGCATCAGTGCTATTAGCTAGTATGAGGACTTTGAAATAACTTAAATTTCACTTTAATACAGGGATCGGCAACCTATACTAATGCACTTTGCGATTGTATGCGTTATATGAATTCTCGCACTCACCATAAACCGGTGTTGCCAGTAAGATTTCATATGAAAGACCCAATTTAAAAATAAAAATCTCCAATATAACACTCATTTTTGATATAATTTGTTGAAATTATAGCTGCATACCACAAATAAATTTCCCAAATTTATTGGGAAAACTGTTTTATTTTATTTATTTTGAAAATAAAAATAGACTTTTAGTCTATTTTATTTTTCTGATGAAATAAAATTTTATGTCAAGAAAAATTATTAGAAAAAAATTGTTAAATAATTTCATATTCTTCGTGGAATGTATTATAATGCCTTTGCATATCGTATTTTTTTATACGTGACAACGCACGTTGGCACACCAAACATTCTGGTTTGCCAAAATAATTTTCTGAAAATTAAATTCATATTCCCCGTTGAACATACTGATAGGGAAAATTTTAATTTTGTGGCAACACTGTTTTTGAGAAACATGCGACTACACAACCTGCCTTCTTGAATGCTCAAGCGAGACTGATTAATGTTGTTTTATTCTCTACAATGTGTGTGCACATGTACGTCAGCAAAGAGAAAACGAACGGGCGCCGCGCCCTCTCTTTGCCGACTACTGCTTAAATAAAACTTAAAAAACAAAACTTTTTTTCAAAAAAAGCAATGCAAAATTTTTAAATCATGCTCAAACTTTGCATAATTTCATCATTTTATGCTACATCAATGTATCCACTGAATCGACAACATCGAAGATAAAACCTATTTATGCATGACATATTTGTCATCTGACAACGGTGAAAACGACAATTGATTGGTTGCGGGAGGATGACATTCTGCCCGTATGTACATACTTATACATACGGTTACCTTTCATCGACTTCAATAAAAAGATTTTGTCGATGCGACCGGAATGGCAATTTAAGGGGGGGGTGGGCTCATGATCCTTTACAATTGTGTGAATGATGATGAACTTAACAATTAATGTGGGGGAAACTTATTCAAATACTATTCCCTTCCTGTAGGTTTTCTTGTTGTTTTCTGCTGATTTTTTACTTTTATTTTCTTGAGACATTCGCAATGGTTTTTTTGTCGCTTCATCGTTTAAGTTCTTCAAGAAATACAAGGGAAACAGAATACAAAAAGTTTTCCCATTTCAAAAGTTCACACGGATAAAATTGAACTTTATAACCAAGTTAGCACACTGGGTTGGAATTGAATGAAGCTGTTACGTTATCATTTTGTATAAGTATACTGCGCAAAGTATATTCAGATTCCATGGAAAAATATCGAGAAGCTATTTTTGACCATTAGAATATTAAAAAATATATACATTTTTTCTCACTAATAAACCAAATATAAAATAAAACAAGATAAATTATTAAGTGCCGGTTCAGGGTTTTATATTGGGTGACCTATTATTTGCATTGCTTAAAAAGTCTCCTCATCGAACTGGTGTGCGAAATTTGATATAAGTGTATTGAATAATTATTCGGGTAGCATGCCGGAATTTTGTTAGCGGGAAATATGGTGAATTTTTTTAAAATTGTTTAGTTTTTTTTTTTACAAGGCTAAATCTTTTTTATTCTTTTAAATAAAATACGGATGTTCTTTTTGTAAGGCATATAAAAAAAATATTTTATGATTCATTATTTCTCATTATTCCTCTAAGGAAATCTTTAGTTAAAGGTGAAAGTTTTTTTTTTTAAAACTGAAGAGAAGCCTGATGTCATATCTGAAATTACAAGATAACGCCTTATTACAAGATGATCTGAATTTTTTATGGCGCTTTTAGAGTGATCAATGATGATAATACGATAACTTTATTAATTGTTATTTAGAAAATATCAATTACAATTAAGAAATTTTAAGTGACAATTAGGATTTCGATTTGAAACAAAGAAATTACATTTGATTTTTAAAAAACACCATTTAAATTTTGAAATTTCTATTTAAAATGCAATTGACTGAAATCTAAGTTCAAAAAATTTCGCTTTATATTTACTTATATAATACTTCATTTTAAATTTGCAAAATTACTCAGTTCCACTCTTTCAAAGGCGACAGTAATAATGCTTTACCAAATAAAGGATGGCCCAACTAAGTTTTATAAAATTAATTGTAAGTAAAATGAAAAGTCTCAGAAAAGTATTCCATTATTTTATATAGGGTGATCCATCTAGAGGTATTATTTCAGAACAAAAAAAATCAAATCAAGTGTGGAATCATTATTGGTAATTTGAAAGGACATTTTATGACATTTATTTTTTGAAAATAATTACTTTCAAATGTTGGCAACTGTATTATGGAAATGAGCGTTCGGTGAGAAACAGGAAGAACCGCTGTTTTCGACCAAAATTGTGTGCAGGAATGAGGCCTATTTCTGGCTCAACGGCAAAGTCAATAAACAAAATTACAAAATCAGCAATCCCGCGACTGCCGGTTCTATGTACACGCAGAGAAAAGATATGGTTACACTATGGTCACCGTAACACTAATATGTTCTCTACAATAAAAGCATGTTCGTCGCAACCATAGTATTGTTTTTTGAATATTATTTTGACAATAGTATGATTGCGACAATATTGAAATTGTTGAAATGTAACAATAGTATTATTGCCAAATTTAGATATGAAAATATGTAGCAACCATATAAACATGGTTGGTGCAACAAGAGTATTGTTGTTTAAAATTTACGTTAACAATAATTTGATTACGGCAATCATACAGTATGGTTGCGACTATGAACATAACAAAACAGGTTTTATAGAGCATACATGGATGTGTGTGCGTATTTTTTTTTTGATATACAAAAAAACACATACACACGATACAGTGAATGGTTGCTGTCCATTAAAAAAACAATTAAAATCGGAATGTAGTTCAAGGGATTTTTATTGTGATTTCTTTGTTCGGTGAAATACTCTAATACCGACTGGTTCTCGTTTATTTAAAATCTGCCTGCACTTAAGTATATAGCCATTGATCATGGTAAAATCACATTCGTTACTTGGTGTCTACGGATGGTGAAGTAGCATTCACCCCTGCTGGCAACTAAAAGTATATTTGACCGTTGGAATATATATTTTTGTTTCTTGAATGTAATGTTTAATAAAAACATAGCATCAAATCTGGCTATGAACTAATAGTAATGCAATTTAAAATAACATACGAGTACTTAATAAAAATCTCTATTTTTGAATAACAACAATAACCATTCCTAATAAAGAATTTTGGGGATTATAGTATGGTTGAGTGTGAATCATACTATGGTTGTGTGGATCATAGTATGGTTGCGTGTGAATCATACTATGGTTGTGAGGATTATACTATGGCTGTATGAGAAACATACTATGGTTGGAGGATCATAATATGGTTGTGGAGATAATAGTATGGTTGAGTGTGAATCATACTATGGTTGTGAGGATCATAGTATGGTTGTGAAGATGATAGTATGGTTGAGTGTGAATCATACTATGGTTGTGGGGATCATAGTATGGTTATGTGTGAATCATACTATTGTTGTGAAGATCATAATATTGTTGTGTGACAACCATATACCCAACAATAGTATGATCCTCTTCGAATATTGTCACCCCCACCATACTTTTTTTCTGCGTGTACCGGATTGACCCGAAACTCTTCGGCCAGGGGCAGTCACCTCAACAATATATGTTTTTGGTTGGTTCAACAATAACATCAAAATTACCGCATTTGAAGAGCAACAAGGAGATGTTCAAGAGGTGCCATTATTACCCAGAAAAAACCACGGTTTGGCGCGGTTTATAAGCTGGTGGAATCATCGGTGCATATTTTGTTCAAAAATGATGATGGCCGGAACGTAACCGTGAATGGTGCTCGCTATGGTGGCATCTTTATGCTACCTGAAATTCAAGCCCGTAGTCTTGACGACACTTGGTTTCAACAGGGCGGTCTACTGGTCATACATCTGCTCAAACAATGGATCTATTGAGAGGTCATTTCGAAAAGCAGCTAATTTCACGTTTTGGACAGGTGAGTTGGCCGCCTAGACCGAGTGATATCACACCTTTAGACATTTTTCTTTGGGGTTACGTAAAGTCCAAAGTCTATGGTGACAAACCAGCTACTATTCAGGTTTTGGAAGCCAACATTACGCGTGTCATTAAAGCCATACTGGTCGAAAAGCTCGAACGAGTCATCCAAATTTGGACGCTTAGAATGGAAACCCTGAGGCGTAGTTGTGGCCAACATTTGAAGGAAATTATATTCAGAAAAAAAACCATAAAATGTCCTTTCAAATTGCCAATAAAGATTCGACACTTCATTTGAATTTTTATGTTATTTTTTGTTCTGAAAAATACATCTAGATGGAGCACCCTATATTTAAGAAATAAATAACATAAAATGTCTATTCGAATGATCAATAAAGATTCCACACATGATCTGAATTTTCGTTTTTTTCATTTTCAAAAAAATACCTCTGGTTTAATCATCGGCAGGAATACACGATTTCAACGGATTTTACGCCCGTTTGCAATCGATTGGCTGATTGACGGCACTTTATCCTTCAGATCGGCCGCATGTGAAATCGGCAAATAAATAATTAAAAGCGTCGTTAAGTTCGGCAATAGCAGGGGTGGTACAACTAAAACGATTGGCACATTAGAGTACTGTTTTCGTTTTAAATATCCCCATAGTCCAACGGTGTCAAATTTTATGAACTTGGCGGCCAATTAACATCGCTACGAGGTGAGATAATATAGCCATAGAATTTTTCGCGCAAAAGAGCCATGGTTTTTGGCTGTGTGGCACCATCGTGTTGGAACCACATATCGTCCTGCCCACAAGAATTCCGTTATCAACTCATGATAGCGAACACCATTCACGGTAGCTGCTTGACTGACCTCATGTCCGGAGAAGTACGGTCCGATGACGCCGGCAGCATGTTCAGGTATTTTCACATTTCCTACAGAGCCGGTTTACTGAAATTTGAGCACAATTCTCCCGATTGTGGACACATTTGGTCGATTAAGCTGACCAAAAAAATCAGGAAGGCACAGAGTGCATTTTGATTCGAAAGTCCATTTTCGTAAAAGGCTTCAAAATTTTTAACGTGCTGCTCTATTATTGCATAAGATTAGTAACAATGACATTGTTTAAAAACCATGTTCATACTAAGAAAAATAACAAAAATACAGTATGATTGCCGTAAACATGCTATGGTTAACATAAAACCCAAAAAACAATACTTTTGTCGCACCAATAATATTTACTCATATATTGTTCGCACAACCATATTTTCCTTTTCAAATTTGGCAATAATACTATTGTTACTTGTCAACAATATTAATACTGCTGCAAACATACTATTGTCAAAATGAAATTAAAAAAACAATACTATGGTTGCGACGAACATGTTTTTATTTCAGAGAACATAGAACTGCGTATTATTGTTGCCTTGACCATAAAGTAACCATATTTTTCTCTGCGTGTAGTATAGGCTATCTAATAGTCGGCCTCTTCCGACTTTATTTTTATTTTCGAGCACAACTTAAAAACTTGAAACCCATAAACTGTAGTATGGACTGCACCCATATCGATTCTCAGCGCGTTCTGGAAATAGTAAACAAAACTCAAATCCTTTGATAATAGAAGTCCGTAAATGCAAATAATGGGTATATTTTTAGTCGTGTGGTTTTCAAGAAGAAATAAAACGCATATACAGGGTGTCCGTCGGGAAAGTATACTACTTTGTTTGTTTATAATTTTTAATTAAAAGAAAGAGAATGGATCTTATATTGATAAATAATTTATTAATTGTCGGCAATTATGTATCAGGTAAATGACCGCCTTTGTTGACCTCACAAATGCGAGCATATTTTTTAATTACATTCTCACACATTCCACGCGGTATTTCATTAATTTAATCACGAATATATTGTTTGAGTTTCTCAAGCGTTTCTGGTTTGTTTGCATAAACCTTGCTTTTCAGACATCCCCACAAAAAAAAGTCTGGAGCAGTCAAATCAGTCGACCGTGGAGGCCAATCAACATCACCATTTCTTGAAATAACTTCTTTTGGAAAGAGGTCTCGCAGTAATTCTATTGCAATCCTGGCTGTATGCGATGTGGCACCATCTTGTTGATATCACATGTTAATCAAGCCCAAAGCATGCAGTTCTGGTGGTATAAAGTTTTCAATCATATCACGATGTCGCTCCCCATTGACAGTTACCGTTACGCCGTTTTCATTTTCATAGAATTAAAGTCCAATGATTCCTCCCGACTAAATTGCCCACCAGATTGTGACTTGTAATGGATGCAAAGGTGACTGATGAATAATTTGAGGGTTTTCTATTGCCCAGAACCGTCTATTCTGTTTATTCACACATCCACTCAAATAAAAATGTGCTTCGTCACTCATTATGATTTTTTCATGAAAATCGGGTTTGTCATGGGCGAGCTGTAATATCCTATTGGCATATGTACGGCGGCTTAAATGGTCTTGTGAAAGAAGCTCAACTGAATCTTATACTTGTATGGAAACAAATGCAAATCTTTGTGCAAAATTGGGGCCAAAGTTGTTATTTGAAGATCAATCTCCCGAGCAAGGCGTTGAATTGAGGTTGATGGATTGTTGTGAAGACTTTCTTGAGCAGCAGTAATGTTTTCAGCCGATCTTGCAGTACGTTGTGGTTCATGCTTGGGCCTTTCGGCTACAGACCCTCTTTCTTCGAAATTATTCACAACACTATAAAATGTGAGTTTTATTGGCACGTTGTTTCTCCCAAAAATTTCACAAAACTTTTTCTCTGTCACAGTAATCGATGGTTGATTTTGATAAAATGTTTTAACAATTCAAACACGTTGGTTTATCGTTCATTTTCCCATAATAAATTTGCCACGTCTCTACTTCATGACTGCCAAATATGAACTGTCAAGACTAATGTTTACCAAAATGGTGGTAAAACAAAGTAATATACCTTCCCGGTGGACACCCTGTACTTTAATATTATGGCAAAGAATCTAGCTTTATTATAAAGATGAGGGTTTGAGTTTTAAAAATGTTCTAAATGTACGTCTCAGAAGAAGAAACACCTTCAACCTGATAAGTGATGCGCAAAATAGAAAAGGACCTAAGGGTAAAAACCAGTTTTGTTCAGGAGAGCCATTTTAAAGATTTAAATACGTGTATCTTTGGTGTACCAACACTTTCATAAAACACGCATATCTCTGGGAGGAAACACTTTTGGGGCATGGGATCGGTCTCATTCGATGCTCAGATGTTGTCCACATGAAAACTGATTTTTTTACACTTAGGTCCCTTTTTCTATGCCCTGTCACATATAGCAAAATGAGGGCAAAATACATTATATTGCGTATTATACATTTAACATAAATATCTTTCTATCTTTCATCTATACAATTTGAATACTGTCTTAAAATCACATGTACAAATCTAGCAGGGTTGTGTACACTGGTAAGACTCTTTAGAATCAACTAAGTTTAAGATTTGAATACTTATTGTTATTTTCATTTTCTGAAAGATAAAATGTAAATAAATAAAAAAAAAATAATGTTCTAAAAATGATATCGGGCAAGTGGCCGCCGCGACTGGCTCGAATAAATTCCAGCCGAGAGGCCCAATTTTCGACTACTTTCTGCCGTATTTGGAGCCATATGTCAGCAAGAACGCACCGAATATTCTCGCCCAAGGTGTCAATCGTATCGAGCATATCTGCATAGACAAGCGACTTCACATAACCCCAAAAAATAGTGTAGCTGTGTTAAATTGCACGTTTTTGGAGACCACGCCACTGGCTAACGACTCGAGATTATGCGCTCACCAACAGTTTTCTTCAATAAATTGATTGTTTCGTTGGCTGTATGGCATCGAAAGCCGCATTTTTGGACCAAAGTTTGTCCACATGAACTACCTCCAATGAAGGCACGAAAAAGTCATTAATGAAGGCTCTATAGCGTTCCCCATTGACTGTAACATTGTGGCCGGCTTGGGTTTTAAAGAAATATGGACCAATAATTCCCTCTGCCCATAAATCACCAAACAGTGGCGTTTAGAGGATGTAACGGCCTCTCAAAAATGGCTTGTGGGTTTTCATTACTCCATATGGGACAATTTTGGTTATTAAAGTACCCATCCATATGGGACAATTTTGGTTATTAAAGTACCCATCCATATGGGACAATTTTGGTTATTAAAGTACCCATTCAACCAAAAGTGAGCTTTATCGCTGAACAAAATGTTCTTGTGAAAATCAGTATCGATGGTCATCTCGTTTTGGGCTTATTCACCACGATTTGCAAACATTGTTCTGAAGTTGGTCTACTCATTACGAAATGGCAAACCAAACTGAGCATAAATCATGTAACAGATGTCAAAAAGATCCGAAAAAATAGTGGCCAGGTTGCAAACCACACGTCTAAAAAAACATCCTTTAGAAGGATCAGTCTCTTCAGCCTAAATCCGCAATTTTGTTTATTGACGTTGCCGTTGAGCCAGAAAAGGGAATCATTACTGAACAAAATTTTGGTCGAAAACAGCGAATGTTTTTCCAAATACAGTACGACAATTTAATGACGTTGGTGCGGTGTAAGTCTTTTCATGATGAAATGGCAAACAATACTGAAAAGACAAACAAATAAAGTTTAACACAACTTACGAGTAATCTGTGAAATAACCCCTATTGAAAAAATACCTCTTTAGAAGGATCTGTCCAGGGAGACAGAGCTTTGTTAAACAATGTAGAATCTTGTATGTACTGGTTACTATTATTGCCAATAACGCTGATACTACGCGTGTTCCTTCATATCTGTGTGTTACGAGCACATGTATGTGTGTTCGGGTCTATTGTGGGTTATTACCGTTCAACAAGGATACAGTCAAAAACACTCAACTCGCACTAGTTGCCAAAGTTACCAAATACCACTCACGACCGCTACCCAGATTCAGAATCATTTCACTTCTGTTCAGTGAAATGTATTTTATGATTATTTTGCGTGAGGTAATATTGACGTACATGTGAACCTACGACGGGTATTGTGTAAGTGTAAGTCATCCATCTCCATCCCACCAGGCCATCACACGACCGCTGCCGAACAATAGCCAACGGATGCGGCATGTGGACGTTGAAGTAGTGGCAATACCAGCAACAGTGAAATGTAAGGTAAATGCTTACAACCATAGCCGAGCGAGGCCAAGTAATAAATCTGTGAGTGTGTGTGTGTGTGCCAGTGTATTGTGTTGTTGTATTTGTTTGCGGCCAGAAATTGAACTGAAAATATTGATGATGAATGATTTGCCATGGCACGGCGATGAGGCGACGAGCGAGAGTGGTTTCACGGTGCTATGGCGGAGTAATAAAATGATTTGAATCTTTAATGGTACATTAAGTTTTGTTGCTTACGCAGGAAAAAGATTAATCGCAATACGATGAGCGTTACTGCTGCACCCCTACCTGGTCAGCCTTAAGGAATGGCATTGAATAACAAGGATTTAGTTCTTTAAGCGCTGAGCATCCCCTTACCACAGCAAAGTGAGCAGTAATAATTTCGTATATTTTTTTTGTCTAAAGGCGGAACAAGTCGTAAATAAAATAAATGAGGAAAATGTGCTGATTTTCATTTTATTTTTAGGGCATGAATTTGTGTTGTTTTCGCCAGAAGAAGACTCGTCAGCCTCAACAGTGGGGTATTTATACTTTTCGTTTGTAAATAAATCAAAGTTTTGCTAAGCCTGACTTAAGTGTTTTCGGGATTACGTTTATCAAGCAGTAAGAAAAAAGGTAGAGCAGAAACAAGAAGGTGCAAAGTGCATAAATTTTAATTAAATTCGTCTAGGGGAACTTTCACAATCCAGAGGGAAATCTGTCTGGAGTCAACATCAAGATATGAACTACGATCGTTCATTTTACATGAGATCGCTATGGGCGAGCCAAAACGATTGAAAACAAACAAATTACAAGTAATACCAGGGCTGCTATATATATTTCTGGCCTAATAATGAAAATGCAAATATTTATCATCAAAAATGGTTTTAATGTTTTTCAAACTATTCTCCAGTATGATTTATACACTTTTGCATGCGCTCAAACCAACTGTCGAAGCACTCCGATTGAGACACTCCCAAAACATGGTTTTTAAACGCTTCAACAGCATCTTCTATCGACGAAAATCGTGATGTGCCAAGTCTGGGCTGCCAAGTCAGGACTGTGCGGCGGATGACCCATCAATTCGACGTTTTGGCCGGTCAAAAATGCACTGGTTTGAGCCGACGCGTGAGAGCTCGCATTCTCTTGTTCGTTTTTCGAATTTCTCCGAAGACTTCAGACAAAAAAATTGTGGTGTACCGATCAGAATTGACCGTCCTACGTTGCTCAAGTGGACCAGTGGCCACATGACTGGTTTTGTCGAAGAAACCGGCGACCGTTTGCTGCGAAGTGCTTCTGCCACGAACAAATTTCGTTGATTTGGCTCATCTTCGAATACCCATACGGTCGATTTCTGTTTTGTTTCGGGCTCATTCGCATAGATCCATGATTCGTCCCCTGTGACCATCTTATAAACGTCTTTTAAAGCACCGCGATTGTATTTTTTCAAATTTTCTTTGCACCAATCCAAACGAACCTTTTTTTGAGCGATTATCAAATTGTGCGGGATCCAACGAGAACAAACCTTTTTTGCGGCCAGGTGTTCATGCAATATGGAATGTATGCTGGTGGAAGAAATACCCAAGGATGCCTTTATCTCATGGTATGTCACATGACGAGCATGCATTATCAGTGCACGCATGGCATCAATGTGTTCTAGCACAACGGCCGTTTTTAGAAGACCTTCACGACTTTCGTCTTTGAGCAAGAGGCATTTATGCACTCTTGTCATGATAGTCCACGTCGAAAGTTGTGAAAAATTATCGCACGAAAATGTTCACGAGTTAATTCCATTATTTTTTGCCAAATTGATTTTTTCAAGTCACTGTAAACTACACAAATGATGGGCGTGTATCAAAACGTTCTGAGTACGTTTGTGCTAAAAAAATTCAAACTTTCCAATGTAAATGTGCCATTGGACATGGAATGTGCCAGGCAACACTTAGTGTATATAGTATATATAGCAACCCTCGTATTCGACTTCTAGATCAGCAGGACCACAAATCCGTCGGATTTAGCAGCACTAATTGGTACTAATAACTTCCACAGATGTATGCAGGGCTGTATAATTGGGCGACTCCCATTCTTTGAATGATTCTGGTGTTCAATACATTTTTATACTCTCCACCATAGTATGGGAGTGTATAATTATAAGTTTGTCATTTCTTTTGAAATATAAAGTAAATATATTTTTGATCATTATAAATAGACATGCCTATGTGTTCGTATGTTAAACACACGATTCAGTCCAAACGAAAAGACTGAGAGTCTTTAAATTTTCTTGGATTGCTGTTGAAAATGAACCAAATTGGACAAAAGAAAAAAATGTTCCCCATTAGGGACTACAAAAGTCCCGACCATATATTAAATTTTTTGCTATGAAATAGCATTTAAATCAGAATTTTTTAGAAGCGGTAGGCATAGATTCTTAGCTATTGCAAAAAGTGCGAGAACCTGAGAAATAGGAGTGGTCTATGGCCTCTGAGATATGTAGGTATTTGGAAACAGTGAAGTTTTCTCACCAATGTACCTATATTTAACCCTGCTGTTAGATTAAAAAAAAATTACGAATCCTCGATTATGAGACCATTTGGTACATTCCGCATTTTTTATACAAAATTTCAATTTAGTATAAAATTCTGTATCTACTTACGTCATTTTAATACTTCGTGAGCTTTTCAGTGATTGCCGGTAGAGGTCGAAGTGCATCGTGGTGCATAAAAAGCTTTTCAACAGATTTCGTAGTGGTGATATTGCAAAAAAAAATGCAATGCCTGAAAAGAATCTAGGAGAACGTGTTAAATTGGATTTGACGGAAGGCTTGAAAGGACAAAATATAACAGGCGACAATTTCTTTTCCACTTTTGAGTTGGTAAAAAAAACTACTTGAAAGAAAACTTACATATATGGGGACTGTACGTAAACATAAAACTTTCATTCCTCCGAAATTGCTGACTGTAAAAAATCAACCATTGTACAAGTCTACATTTGCTTTCAATGAAATTGCGACATTAGTATCGTACATCAGCCACAAAAACAAAGCTACGGTATTGATAAGTACAATGCACAGGACAAATGAAGTTGATGAGAATGGGTTGAAGAAAAAGCCGGAGATTGTTTCTTATTACAATTCGACAAAAGGTATGCTATTTTGTTGTTTATCTTTAACTTCTTATGCTTTTTTCTCCCCTAGGAGGCGTTGACACTGCTGACCAAATGATTGGCACCTACACCACTAAGCGCAAAACAAATCGATGGCCTAACGTTGTATTTGCTAATATACTAGATATATCTGCTTTGAATGCGTACATACTCTTTGCTGAAATTGATGCTTCATGGGCACCAGCTGATCGAAATCGCAGGAGACCAGAGTTCTTGCGGCAACTGGCACTTTCTCTGGCTAAGGCGCATATGGTGAAACGGAGTAGATTACCTCAACAACAGTTCTCAGCACAGCTTTTGACTGAAATAAAAACCGCATGCTCAGTTTCTGTGGCCTCTTCAAGCAATGCTACTTCCAATTCGGTAGCTAGAAAGAGAGGAATTTGTAGTTGCTGCAAGTCTAAATCTGACATCAAGTGTTCCATTTGCGGCAAGTTTATTTGCAAAATATCCCGAAACATACTTTGCTCAGCATGTAGTGCAACAAATAATAGCCCAAACCAATAAAAACTCATATTTTGTAAATAATACTAAAAAACGCTTGATATTTTAGTTTCACAAAATATATTGGACCAAATGGTCCCTAATCCAAGATACGTAACTGCTTATTTTTCTCAGTCTCAGCTTATGTCAGAAACTTGAATTTTTGGAAATAACACTGTGAGGGAACACTTTTGGGGCAAGGGATCGGTCTCATTCGATGCTCAGATGTTGTCCACATCAAAACAAAAAAAGTGAAAAGTTTATAAAAAGTTTTGTTCAGGAGAGCCATTTTGAAGATTAGGTCCCTTTCTATTTGCGATCAGAATCGTCGACTTCCCTTTCATAAAACGCGCATATCTCTGGGATGGAACATTTTTGGGGCATGGTATTGGACTAATTCGATGCTCAGATGTTGTTCACATCAAAAAAAAGAAGAAAAAAATGAAAATTGTTTTTTTTTACCCTTAGGTCCCTTTCTCTATGCACTGTCACATATATCGTTAGAAAGGTCTAAGTCTCTCAGTTGATAAACAACTAAGTAACACGCTTATAAGAACGCAATAGTATTTAAAACCGTTTTTTACCAGTATTTCCATATTTAGGAGCTATTTGGAAAATATTACAAAACGATTATTTTTGTGCTCGCCAAGATCCAGACATTTTTTTTATGTAGCATCAAGCTGGCAAGCTGTTATGTGCTGTCAAGCTGGCATCAGAAATTATCTGTTTTATCACAGAACGATATAAAAATAGACATGACGCAAGCAACCTAGAACATCCTTTTGTGGAAAAATCGTGTTCGAAAACGAACGATAGGTGAGCTTCTGTCAAATGTTACGTTTAATCTAGAAATATGTGGATCCGATTGAATACGAAATGCGCGAATATACTGCTCTCGCTATCAAGATCCGATTGATTATGTTCGTAATGCTTGGGCATCTTGCCTAACTTGGGCAAAAATAGGTTTTGGTTATTTTATGCTCGTTTTCTGTTTTTGGAAATAATTTTATAGTTGGCTATATGGATTAATTTTTTGCGAGCGTCCGCTGTATCTGCATGTATTATTAGCCCTTTGTGAGTCTGCTGGTGCAGTCTTTCACACGGATAAATTAATTAAAAACAAGTAAAAATGTTAAGTTTAGCTGTTCCGAACTTTGGATACCCTCCACCAGATTCCCAAATAAAAAACTATTTTTTTATTTTTGTAATTTAGTTCACGATAGGTCAAGTTAGTGATGAGTTATCGTCATATTATTTCCCAAGGCCTTTAAGACCGTTTGTATGGGAGGTATCAAAGGATGCTACCCAATATCAACTCAATTTGGTGCAGAAGTGTGTTCTATATATAAATCTTTATGTGGAAAATTTCATATCGATAGGCCAAGTTTGTGGTGAGTTATCGTCATAGAATTTCTCAAGGCCCATAAGACCGTTTGTATGGGAGGTATCAGAAGGGACTACCCAATCTCAACTAAAATTGGTCCAGAAGTGTGGTCTAAATAGAAATGTTTATGTGTAAAATTTCTTTTCGATAGGTCATGTTAGTGATGAGTTATCGTCATATTATTTCCCAAGGCCTTTAAGACCGTTTGTATGGGAGGTACCAAAGAAGGCTACCCAATATTAACACAATTTGGTGCAGAAGTGTGTTCTATATATAAATCTTTATGTGGAAAATTTCATATCGAAAGGTCAAGTTTGTGGTGAGTTATTGTCATATTATTTCTCAAGGCCCATAAGACCGTTTGTATGGGAGGTACCAGAAGGGACTACCTAAGTTCAACCAAATTTGGTGCGGAAGTGTTTTCTATATAGAAATCTTTATGAGCAAAATTTCATTTCGATAGGTCAAGCTTGTGGTGAGTTATCGTCATATTATTTCTTAAAGCCCATGAGACCGTTTGTGTGGGAGGTACCAGTAGGACTTTTCCGATCTCAACCGAATTCAGCGTAGATATGTGTTGTATATAGAAAACTTGATGTGTAAAATTTCATTTCGAGAGGTCAAGTTTGTGGTGAGTTATACTTATATTATTTCTCAAGGCCCATTAGGCCGTTCGTATGGGAGGTACAAGAAATGGTGGCCCAATCTAAACCACTTTTATATAGATGATTGCACCTTTATGTGACAGCGCATAGAGAAAGGGACCTAGGGGTACAAAAATCAATTTTCATTTTTTTTCTTTTTTTAATGTGGACATCTGAGCATCAATTGAGACAGATCCCATGCCCCAAAAGTGTTCCCTCCCAGAGATATGCGCGTTTTATGAAAGTGAAGTCGACGATTCTACACCAAAGATACAAGTATTTAAATCTCTAAAATGGCTCTCCTGAGCAAAACTGATTTTTCCCTTAGTATAGAGATTATTATTTGCAAAATTTCAGTGATTTTGCTCATGAAACTGGACGGATATTTCCAAATAAAAAACTAATTTTTTTGAGGGTCTTCAACACCTACGAGTACTTTCCGTAGAACTATATATCCCATTTTCAACACCAACCATGCTAGGTTAACTACACATGTTTGTGCCAAATTTCAGCTCCCTAGCTGTTTTCATGCAGGCTCTATCTTGTTTACAACAGACGGGCAGCCGGACAGTCGGACAACATGGCTAGATCGTCTTAGAGGATCAAGAATATATACTTTGTTGGGTCTCCGATTATTATTTCAAGGTGTTACAGACAGAATGACAAAACTAATATACCCTACATTGTATGGTGGAGGGTACAAAAAAAATTTGAAAAATTAAATACTACACTGAGACTTTTTGCTGGTGTTTAGTATGCCGATCGATTCAAAATTACTGTCTGTTTTAATTAAGTGATGTCAGCCCGTCCTTCTGTCGTTGTAATCAAAGTTTAGGTCGCAGTAATTAATGTATTTCGATGAAAATGTTTACATTGTTCTTGTTTGAGTTGAGAACGAAGCATATTGCATTTCGTCCATATCACTTATAGTTTTGATATCATGCTAAAGTTTCTCCAGATTTTAGAACCTGCATCTCTAGAAGCCATATATAATATTCTAAATGAACTAAATTTCGCACAGAGCGTCTACGAGCGACATCCATCTGTGTTAAAATTGGACCATCTATGTTAAATTTTGATAAAAGCTCTACCTTATTTTCGCAGTCATGTACAATTTTCGGTTAATGCTTCTGCGAAATAAAGGAATTCACTATGAAGTCCGACGTTGATTTAGTTTGACAGAGTGCAGTACGAATAACCAACACAGGCAAAATAATACTCATTCGGTCAAACCTCCCATATTAGAGGCCCCAAGGCATTATAAAATAATGTTGATGATTGTAACACTTAAAATAAGAGAAAATGACACTTATGCTTATTTTATCGATTCACTTTTTATAGTATAATTTTATTAAGAGATATTCGTTCGTTTTTATTACTACACACATTTGTCATCAATTTACCGGTCTAAATATAAACCGATCATTAAACTATGTACAGGTTTAGGCTAAGAAAAAAAAATGGAACATACAGCTCTGGTTATGGCATAATTAATCTTGTGCAACGGTTCCCTTGACTTGCAGACCTGCCTCTCTAATAGGCATATGTTTTATCCGACCTTCCTCAAACTAAGCATACCACGGCATGTGTAACTTACGGAAAACCCTGGTCCAAATGCACTATATCGATGTATGTATTTCAGAAGCCTCTATATAGAGATCTTCGAATTGAGTACCCTTCTTGTAGGCAAGCCACATGCAATTTTCGCTCCCGCTCACACTAAGCAAAGTGCGTAATAAGTGGTTTTTTAAAAACCCTGATACCTGGGCGACCGCAAAACAAACTGGCCTGGCACATTTTCTGTTTTACTAGCAACTTTTTTGTTTTGTTTTTTAAAAGCAATCTTTTATAAGCCATCTGTTAAAATTTCCTAAATATTTAATGATTATTTTCTTTGTTACAGGTGATTGAAGTAAACAAGTTTTATAATTTTTGAAAAATGGAAAATAAAGAGTTTCGTGCGGTAATTAAACACGTTTATATGAAAGGTTATACGCCACAATTAATCAAAGATGAATTGGATTCTGTTCATGGTGATAATGCACCATCATACTCCACCGTGGAATCCTGGGCTCAACAATTTAAAATGGGTCGTTCAAGTACGGAAGATGAACAACGCTCTCGAAGACCGAAAACTGCTACTACTATTGAAAACATTAGAAAAATATTTAATAAAGTGACTAAAGATAGACGAATAAAGCTCAGAGAACTTGCTGATGTTGTTAAAATACACGAACAACAAGTTTGGAGTATTTTACATGATGAACTCCACATGAAAAAGCTATCCGCAAGAACGCTGCCGCGTTTGTTGACTTTGCCCAAAAAAATCGTCCGTTGGACCAATTCCGAGGACCTTTTAGCGATTTATCAGAGTAATTCAATAGAACATGGATCCATCACTACATCCCAGAATGCAAAGAACAGTCAAAACAATGGATAGAAGCTGGTAAAAGTGGTCCCAAGAAGGCAAAAACTGTTAAGTCAGCAGAAAAAGTAATGGCCACAGTATTTTGGGATGCAAGGGGTATAATATTTATTGATTATCTTGAGAGAGGAAAAACTATAAATAGTGAATACTATTGTGCATTATGGGATCGGTTGAGTGAAGAAATCAAGATAAAACGAAAATTTAGAAAAAAAAGTTCTTTTTCATCAAGATAATGCTCCTTCACACACTGCATGTTTAACTCAACAAAAACTGGCCGAATTACGATTTGAAATTGCTCCACATCCACCATATAGTACAGATTTAGCTCCTGCTGATTATTTCTTGCTTCCAAATTTAAAAAAAATTCTCGGTGGCAAAAAATTTTCGTCCAATAGCGAGGTTATTGCTGAAACTGAGGCATATTTTGAAGGTCTTGAAAAATCTTATTTTTCGGATGGAATTAAAAAACTTGAAAAACGTTTGATGAAGTGTATTGAGTTGGAAGGAGATTATGTTGAAAAATAAATAATAATAATTCCAAAAAAACGGTTCTTTTATGTTAGGCCAGTTACTTTTGCGGTCGCCCTCGTAGCTTATACCATGTATGTAGATATTTTTCTATCTAATTAGACAGAGGTCGCCCTGCTGCTCTAGATGACACCTATTAAGTCCGATCGTAATAAAACTGAGCGTACTGAGGTATGTGAACATATAATCTAAGCTCTTAAATCGAACCGCTTCAGTCCACGTTATCACATAAATCACACCCAAGTGTTATACCGATTTTAGTCTTTGAAATTGCCATTTTAATAGCAGTCTTGACAAAATGATGGACAGATGCAGGTCATCCTTTACGACTGACCATTATCGAACGCCAGTGGTTTAATATAATACCGAATTCATTTCCATACGAAGGTCACTGCTTTGTGGCTCTACTGCACTCGAAGACTCATGTAAGCACATATACAATATAATCAGTCTCATAGCTATAAGCTAATATATTTAATAATTCTACTATTACAATATAATACTATTTACTACCCATTAAATCAGTGATCTAGCCCTTTTTAGCCACAGCTACAGTTTTTGCTATAGTCATTTTCAAAATGGGCGAGACTTCATGTGGGAGATAAATTTTTTAAATTTAAACCTTTTATCCCGATCATCTTACTCGTATTTCAATTGTAGATACTTCCCCTGTATCTTTACACTCCAATTTGCAATTACAAACATGTTAAACTAACAACAATGATAGCGACAATAAAAAAATCGGGTTACTTTTGCAAATAAGCTTGTATGTAGAACTTGTGTTAAACGTTTAACGCTTGTAATGGCGGATGCTAGAAACTACAGTCGCTCGATTGCTGCTGACTCTCTATTTACGTGAATAAACGGTTGTTATGCGAACACTAAAAGACAAAGTTTGACAAGTAAAATATTTATTTAATAAAACTTAATTTAACAACATGCCAGTTAACACAGATGTATACACACATATATACTTATGCAAACGGGATAAATATGAGTGAGTGTATGTATGTATGTACATGTAAATGTATGTTTGATGGCACAGTGTTTAAAGGACAACTTAATTTTATTTATCACTTTTACACATTGAACAGGGATTAAACCGGCTCAAGACCTTTTGCTTCTATATTTAAATAGAAGACAAGTTTTTAAGAAAATGGCAAAGTAACACTTTTCTGACATTAACTATAAGCCTTTTTACCACAATTTTACCTTTACATTGTCGTTAATAACTTTCAGACATCGATTTCATACGTAGTTTTATAACGATCGGTCCATTACTTTATCCATTAATGCGATTTTTTAGGGGGCCGTGGCACAGTCAACTTTTCTTCCAAGATGTGTTTCGATCTACGCCAACATCATTTGTGCAAGAAATTATTGTCATATCTGTAATAGTTCATGCGATATAGTCTTTTTAGTTCAGGAATATCTGGCCAATGTCACGACCGCTTGTACAATTTTATCATCACATATTCTATAGTAACTTCCTAGTCAATTTTTTTTAACGATCGCTCTATTAATATGGGCGTAAATGCGAATGTTTAAAGGAGCGTTTCAAAGCCCACTATTCCTCTAGGATGTGTTTCGATATATGATCATATGTTACATACTTATACACAACCGTCATATCTCTAATAGTTCATTATGCGATTTTATACACTGCACTACTCTATGGAACAGGGTATTATAAGTTTGTATCATGGCAAATGTTTGTAACTACCAAAAATATAAATATAAATTTAATTATTACGATCGACGTATTATCACCTGCTGATTTCATTTTACGATGACTGTCTGTCTCTCCATCCGTCCGCCAGTCCCTCCATAAAAAGGCTGTAATTAAATTACAATTCTCAATTGTTGTCGAATTTTCAGAAAGTTTGGCAGAATAAGGTCTTGAAACCAAGAACGGACGCTATTATCGTAAAATGAAGATCGTTTTAGTTTTATTTACTTAGTAGGGACATAAATACTGTTACACACGTTTTATGCTGTAAAATAAAAAGTACTGAATGTTTTGGACAAAATATTTTTTACTATATTTATTGATGTATATTGTATCCAAAAAGAATCTACTTATTCAAAATGTCCGCCTTTTGCCTTTACACACGAATTAATTCGCACTGGCCAATCGTCTATAGCTGCACGAAATGTCCGCCTTTCGCCTTTACACACGCCTTAAGTTGCACTGGCCAACCGTCAATAGCTGCACGAAACTCGTCCATTGGAAAATTGGCCACAGCTCGAACCAAAGCAGTCTTAAGAGATCCACTGTTGGGGTATCTTTTGTGGCAAACCTTGTCCTCTTTAACCGTCCACAATTTGTAATCCAATGGGTTCAAATCTGGACTGCCTGAGGGCCATTCTTGAGAGGAAATGAACGCTGGCAAATTGTTTCGAAGTCAGGAGTGGGACGTTTTACCCTTATGGGCCGGCGCAGAATCCTGCTGGAAAGTACATGGCTGGTTTTGAAACAAGGCATTGTTAAGAGGCTTTACAACAGCTTTCAAAACGGTTTATTATCAAACTTTGGCCGATGTTTTTGACTCCTTGTTCGCAGAAATGCAGGTCAGTGACCCCATCGTAAGAGACAGCCCACCAAGCTGGGTGATGACCCTTTTTCACCCTTGGGATCAGTTCAGTTGCTTTCTTAGATGACCGCGCATACACTCTATAATTTTGCTTGTTAAAATTTTCCTGAACGGTAAAGTTTTTTTCATCGCTGAACAAAATTTTTCTGTGCAAGATATCAGAGTGCTTCACCAAAAGACGTTTGCATTTTTCAATCCTATTTTTTAAAGCTGCAGTCAATAAATGTCCTGTACGTCGTTTGAAGGCCCCAAGTCCTAAGTCTTTTTTAATGATTCGACTCATGGACTTTTGCGTGATATTCATCTCATGGGCCATGATTTTCTGTTTTCGGAGCGGATTTCTGTGATTTCTTGATTTAACGGCATTGATGACATGCGGTATTCGAACAGAGCGTGAGCGGCCCGACCGGTGGCGGTCTTTTACATGTCCAGTCTCCTCAAACAGTTTTATGCATCGGTAGACGAACATGCGGCTAATCCCTAGTGGCCGGAGCGTTTTGAAAATATCGTTTTTTTCATTTCAAACTTGAAAAGCGCTATTACAGCGAAACGGTTCTCATTATCTGACCACTCCATGATGAAAGTTGAAAACATTTTAAAGTTCCGTTACAGACTAACGCTATTGAGGTTTGCTTTCAAACCCCATATGACATTAACGGGGTATGTTCAGTTCTACTATTGAAATGGTGAACCAACGCAGGACATTATTAACATTGAAAAAACGGAGCAGATTTAGATATAGCTCCCACACATATATGTTCATATCGCAAGCACTCTTGATAAGTTTTTTGGGCCAAGAAAGTTATTGAA
Organism: Hydrotaea diabolus; assembly: GCA_963513945.1. Taxonomy (NCBI): domain Eukaryota; kingdom Metazoa; phylum Arthropoda; class Insecta; order Diptera; family Muscidae; genus Hydrotaea; species Hydrotaea diabolus. The sequence goes on along the minus strand of OY740717.1, from coordinate 132,983,232 downwards.
ATTGAAGAAAATCGGTTCAGATTTAGATATAAAGGGTGGACAATTTAAAATTTGAATCGGATGTAAAATAAAGCACTAGAATTTTCCTCTGTTTTTATTCATTAGGTGAACTTTGTCATATGACTACCACAACTGGCTCGGCAGTACCTCATCCGACCAACCCAATTTTTCAGTATATTTCCGATTTCAAGTTTTACCGCTTCAAATGTCCCTGGATGCTTCAAATGTCCCTGGATGCTTCAAATGTCCCTGGATGCTTCAAATGTCCCTGGATGCTTTCCGTAACTTTAGCTTTTTAACAAGTTTTCCTTTTTTCGGAATAGGTGTTTTATCTCTCTTTCAACCCTGCGATATGTCTCCCATGCAACTTATGTTGCTACACCCTGCCGATCTGCGGAACAGGCAGTTGTCTATGCTTTTGTAGCTTTTTTGCAATCGTCGTCGTCGTACCATGGGTTCGGAACCAATTTTTTTTTGCTGCTTTCGACAATAAGTTGGAAGTATGCTTTTACTGCGATCTACTTATATTCTTTGGGCGAAGGAGTGTTTTTTCGTTGCAGTTGGGATAGATAGGTGAAGAACGCTTTAACCAACAATATTAAAATTGGACCATATAAATGATTTTTTTTTAAATATCTCCCATACAACAGCAACACCAGATTTGCCATCATGTTCTTCCTTTACCATGCTTCCTAAAAGGGTACACTTAGATGGCTAAATTAACAAATGGAGAAATTCACTCAAGCTTGCGAAGTGTGCACCATAGGATCTACTGTGGATGACACCAGATTTGCCACTTTTTTAGGCGACACTTTAAATTTGATCGAACTCAAATACATCAGACTACATCGGTCTATGTTTTCATATAGCCCATACGATATATACTCGCAACCCACATGCTACGTAAACCACATACTGATTTTGATCATGATCAAACTTTCTTAATAGCAGTGCGTTTAAGATTATCATACTTAGTAGAGACATAAATACTTTTACAACATTGAACACACCCATTTCAATAGTACTTATAGAACTGAACATACAGAAAGTGAGATGAATATCACGCAAAAGTCCATGAGTCGAATCATTAAAAAAGACTTGGGACTTGGGGCTTTCAAACGACGTACCGGGCATTTATTGACTGCAGCTTTAAAAAAAAGGATTGAAAAATGCAAACGTCTTTTGATAAAGCACGCTGATAACTTGCACAGAAAAATTTTGTTCACCGATGAAAAAATCCCAAGGGTAGAAAAGGGTCATCACCCAGCTTCTGTCATGGTTTGGTGGGGTGTCTCTTACGATTGGGTCACTGACCTGCATTTTTGCAAACAAGGAGTCAAAACAGCGGCCAAGAAACCGTTTTGGAATCTATTGTGAAGCCTCTTAACTATTCCCTGTTCCAAAAACAGCCAACAGGATTCTGCGCCGGCCCAAAAGGCTAAAACGTCCCAGGCCTGGCTTCGAAACAATTTGCCAGCGTTCATTTCCTCTGAAGAATGGCCCTCAGTCAGTCCAGATTTGAACCCACTGGATTACAAATTGTAAACGGTTTTAGAGGACAAGGTTTGTCACAAAAGATACCCCGGCATTGGATCTCTTAAACTGCTTTGGTTCGAGCTGTGACCAATTTTCCAATGGACGAGGTTAGTGCAGCTATTGACGATTGGCCAGTGCGACTTAAGGCGTGTATGTAAAGGCAAAAGGCGGATTAGTATATTTCGAATTAGTATATTCTTTTTGGATACAATATACATCAATAAGTATATTAGAAAATATTTGGTCCAAAAACATTCAGTACTTTTTATTTTACAACATTAAACGTGTGTAACAGTATTTATGTCCCTACTAAGTAACGGGTGGCCCAAATAAGACCAGCTGATGTGAAACACAAATAATTTTTTTTTATATTTTTTGACATAATTTATTTTTTCTTTTTGCAGATTATAACTGAACTCTTGGAAAAGTAAAATGAATACTTACAGTCCACAACAGCGCATTAAAATTATCGATTTTTATTATTCTTTTTAACTATCAATTGTTCTGATGCAGCGAAATTATCGCCGTTTTTTTAACGTAAGATCAGCGCCCACATCTTCCATGATTACAAGTTTAGTTAGACGTTTTGAGGAACTGGGTTCAGCTGCCGACCGTCCAGGAAGAGGTGCTCATCGATATATTCGTACTGAAGTGAACGTGGAAGCTGTGTAGCAGCTTGGCAGCTGTGCAGCAGCTTGGCGCTGAAAAGAGCCAATGCCTGTGTCGAGCATTTAAAAAAACCGCTATTACAAGAGTAATATGTGTTTAACATCACTGGGTCTCATTTGGGCCACCCTGTATATTGGGCCCGCTTGACTTCTTCCTGCGATACCCGTTGACAAATCACTTTATGCATTTATTTTACCTTTCTTTCCCTTTTCTTCCCCCAATATCTTCAACAAACGCGGAGCATCTGTGCAGTGCAGTGAACGATATTGTTTTCATACGAGTACTCACTTTCCGGAATCTATTTTTAATCGTGTGGCAATTTCAAAGGATTGTTTTAAATTGTTTAACCGCAATTCGAATGAGTTTTTGCGGCGGTTTGTAACTGTCGATGAAACATGGATCCATTACATCGTTCTGGAGACCAAGCAGCAATTTAAACAATGGGTTTGTCCGGGTGAACCGTCTCCGAAGAAGGCCAAAGTAACTTTGTCGGCCAAAAAGGTTTTTTTTTGGATGCACGTAGGATAATCCACGATTACCCTTAAAAGGAAAAACCAATAAACGGCGAAACTTATTGGACAGATTTAACGACGATTTAACAAGAAGCGTTCCCATATGGCAAAGATAAGAGTTCTTTTCAAATTGGTACCTTAACCACCATATTCTCCGGATTTGGACCCCAGTGACTACTTTCTATTTCCAAACCTAAAGAAATATCTCGGTGGAGAGAGATTTAGCTCCAACGATGAAATTATTGATCAACAAAATTCCTACCTTCAAAAATCCTATTTTTTTTGAAGAGATACAAAAATTGGAGAAACGTTGGATTAAGTGTGTTGAGCAAAAAGGAGATTATGTTGAAATATTTTTTCTCTGCAAATAAACCGTATTTTATTCAAAAACTCATGGAATCAATGATCTGCTCTTTTAAAGGGTGATCCATCTAGAGGTATTTTTTTCGAAACAAAAAAAATATGCAAATTCCAATCAAGTGAGGAATCCTTATTGGTAATTTGAAAGGACATTTTATGGCATTTATTTCTTTAAAATAATTACCCTCAAATGTTGGCAACTGTATTATGGAAATGAGCGATTGGTGAGAAACGGGAAGATCCGCTGTTTTTGACCAAAGTTTTGTTCAGTGATGAGGCCCATTTCTGGCTAAACGGCAAAGTCAATATACAAAATTACCGCATTTGGGCTGAAGAGCAACAAGAACAGGTTCAAAAGATGTCATTATACCCAGAGAAAACCACGGTTTGGTGCGGTTTATAAGCTGGTGGAATCGTCGGTGCATATATTTTTTTAAAAATAATGATGGCCGGAACGTAACCGTGAATAGTGCTCGCTATTGCGCCATGAAGCCCGTAATCTTGACAACACTTGGTTTCAACAGGACGGTGACACTTGCCATACAGCTGCTCAAACAATGGATCTTGTGAGATGTCCTTTCGAAAAGCAGCTATTTTTACGTTTTGGACAGGTGAGTTGGCCGCCTTCATCGATTGATATCGCACCTTTAGACATTTTTCTTTGGGGTTACGTATAGTCCAAAGTCTATGCTGACAAACCAGCTATGATTCAGGTTTTGGAAGCCAACATTACGCGTGTCATTAAAGCCACACCAGTCGAAATGCAGGAACGAGTCATCCAAAATTGGACCCTCAGAATGGAAACTCTGAGGCGTAGTTGAGGCCAACATTTGAAGGAACAACAAATGTACCCAACAAATTAATGCAATAAAAAAGGACCTAAGGTTAAACACCAGTTTTGTTCAGGATAGCTATTTTAAAGATTTGGTCCCTTTCTATTTGCGCTTAGCATCGTCGACTTCACTTTCATAAAACGCGCATATCTCTGGGAGGGACACTTTTGGGTCATGGGATCGGTCTCATTCGATGCTCAGATGTTGTCCACATCAAAAAAAAAGTGAAAAGTTTTGTTCAGGATAGCCATTTTAAAGATTAGGTCCCTTTCTATTTGCGCTTAGAATCGTCGACTTCACTTTCATAAAACGCGCATATCTCTGGGAGGGACACTTTTGGGGCATGGGATCGGTCTCACTCGATTCTCAGATGTTGTCCACATCAAAAAAAAGTGAAAAGTTGATAAAAAATTTTGTTCAGGAGAGCCATTTTAAACATTAGGTCCCTTTCTATTTGCGCTTAAAATCGTCGACTTCACTTTCATAAAACGCGCATATCTCTGGGAGGGAACACTTTTTGGGCATCGGTCTCATTCGATGCTCAGATGTTGTCCACATCGAAAAAAGAAAAAAAATGAAAATTGATTTTTTTACCCTTAGGTCCCTTTCTCTATGCGCTGTCACATATAATTTTTTTTATATTTTTAGTTCAGAAAAAATACTTCTAGATCGATCACCCTATATAATGCATTTTCATCATTTACGATTTTAAAACTGCATAAAATTGTATGATCATTTTTCTCATATTAAAGCTGGATTTTTTTGTGTTATATTCGTGCAGTCTGACCTTTGCTCAGGGGACAGACAAAGCTATTATTCCTCTTGAAATTGGCTGTACTTCTGTTGATTTCTTTTTCGATTTGGCTGGAATTGATGTTGAAAAAAGTTGTCATACTTGATTGCCCAGGTGTATATTTAAATAAAAAAAAGCATTGGAAAGCAAAAGCTATTAGGAGCCGGCTATAACCAGTAGATGCCAGCCAGTTAGTATGAACAATTAACTGTACACATTGCGTTAGTTGGGCTAATTTCTTAATTTATTTATTAATAGGATACACGAAATTAATCCTACATAGGAACGAATATATAAAGTTATTTGTTGAAATTATGTCCCATACATTTTTTTTTCGTTCAGCAAGAACACTGTCTTGCCCTTGCAAAAGACAAACTTTTTCATTCGATTTACTTTCATAAACAAACGATCCAAACCGTAAAAACTAATAGGGGCCAATAATGTCCTTTTGTGTCAAGCAACCAAGTCTGGAGACAAACAACCCAACGGCATGATTCGACAAAGAAAAACGAGAAAAAACAACAGCAACAACATCAACATAATGAAAAAAATATTGTGCTGTTTTCAGTGTCTGTATTGTTGTTGTTGTTGTTATTATTATTATTAGCGAAAAATGGAGGAAAATTTTAATGTTGAACAACAATAAAAATCCAAAGCATTATCACGTTCATACGAGACAACAACCGGACAACTTTAACGGCGAGCAGCGAAAACTTCCACGTCTGATAAATGGCTAGAAGTCAGGCAATTTTTAAATTTGTATTTAATGTTGGTAAATTAGGGAATAATTATACTATATAGACCAGCAGAAGGGGCGGCGGCGGAAAGATAAATGGACATAAGTTTATGAATGAAAATTAAAATATGGGGATGCGTTTTTTTTCTTGGTTTAGTTGTTAATAAAACACTGCAGTAAATTACACACACATGGCCAGAAACTGGAATGTAATTTTTACATTGTGGTCTAGTAAATATCATATGACATGACAAGAATGTCATGTTTTTTTGCAGGGGCTCACATTTGTAGTCGATTTGTATTATGACAACCACACGTAATTTTTACAAATTATTATTGCTGTACCCTTTCTATGCATACTGGAAGGGCATACTAGTATTGAGATGGGCAAATTAGTAAATGGAGAATTTTACTCAAACCAGTGACGCGTGCACCATAGGATCAACTGTGGCTAAGAGCTTAACCTATGGTCTAATCGAACAATCGACTTTTTCGTTCGATTTTTGGCTTCCGGCTGAACAAATAGTTTAACCCTGCACCATTCTGTGGAACGGGGTATTTAAAGTATATTTGAGCTGGACCCACTTTTAAGTTAACCGATTGACTCAGACTTACCAGCTGATTCGTCTATCTGCCCGTCCGTTCTTAGTCTTAGTCCATTTAAAGCTTTTTATACAACTACAGGTCTCAGAATCTCTAGCTGATTCGATTTAACGATGTCTTTATAATCGATTGTCTCCCGTCTGCTGTAGATCTAAAGCTTCTAATCAAACTTCAGTTCGCAGTTGTTGTTCATGAAATTTGCCTGAAGTAGGTTTTTTTTAAACAAGGAATGCTTCGGAATTTAAAAAATTCGGTTCCGCTTTACATATGTTTCCCACACATATGTTTAGACGGTTCTATATGTTTAGCCCTAAAAGCCACACATAACATTTAATCCTGATGAAATTTGAGACAAGATGTTTTTGGATTTGCTTGGTTGATTAAAAGAAATCGGTTCAGATTTAAATATAGCTCTCACACATATGGTTTCGGCGATCGAAAAAACGGCGTCCACATGAAACTATGGGAGAGTGGGTATCAACTGAGAATGACATTTTCGCACGAGGTCGAAAATAAACTAATTTTTTTAAAATTTTCTTAATTAAGTGACAGAACATTCGGCATTTTTAAAAATGGCCAAATGCTTAAAAATGCATATGTGACAGCGCATAGAAAAAGGGACCTAAGGGTAAAAAAATCAATTTTCATTTTCTTTCTTTTTTTGATGTGGACAACATCTAAGCATCGAATGAGACCGATCCCATGCATCAAAAGTGTTCCCTCCCAGAGATATGCGCAGTTTATGAAAGTGAAGTCGACGATTCTAAGCGCAAATAGAAAGGGACCTAATCTTTGAAATGGCTCTCCTGAACAAAACTGGTTTTTAACCTTGGGTCCCTTTCTATTTTGCGCGTCACATATGGTTAATTCTGAGATTACGGGCTACTTTGCTGTCATATATTTATGACATTAATAATGGAATACTTTTCCTTGTCCCTCAACAACCCATTAGGAAACGAGTGAAAACTCCCCAAAACTTGTCCCGTTATGTTCTCTTGTCCCATTATGTTCTCCAAAAATTGGACTTTTATAAGTATGGATATATAAGTATGAAAAAACAACAAAAAATTTCTTCACGAATTGGTAATAATATTAATTCTACGATTCAACTATATTTGGGGTTTTGACTAGGGTTATAAAGTCGAAGCAAAAAGTTGACTTTTGACTTTTTTTTTAAATTGAAAAATATATCGTAATCTACTTAACCACTTTTTGGCGGTAAAAGGTCAATTAACAGACTTTTATTTCAACTTTTTCCTATTAGAGATTTTAATAACTTCTACATATTTATATACTCCACCGCAAGTTGGATGGTAAATTAATTTCTCATTCCCATTCAAACACCACAGAATATTGAGACCCTATTAAATATATATACTGGGTGGAACGTGGAAATTTGCTTATTTGGGAATGATATAAAAAAATCATGAACATTAGAAAAATTAATTTTATTTTTTAATTATTAAGTAGGGACATAAATACTGTTACACACGTTTATGCTGTTAAATAAAAACTACTAAATGTTTTTGGACCAAATTTTTTTAATATATTTATTGATGGATGTTGTATCCAAAAAGAATCTACGTATTTTTTTGGAATTATTATTATTTATTTTTCAACATAATCTCCTTCCATCTCAATACTCTTCTTTTTTATTCCATCCGAAAAATAAGATTTTTCAAGACCTTCAGTTTCAGCAATAACCTCTCTATTGGACGAAAATTTTTTGCCACCGAGAAATTTTTTTAAATTTGGAAACAAGAAATAATCAGAAGGAGCTAAGTCTGGACTATATGGTGGATGCGGAGCAATTTCAAATCGTAATTCGGCCAGTTTTTGTTGAGTTAAAAATGCAGTGTATGAAGGGGAAGCGGGCGTCTACCAGACTGTGAAATTTTTGCTTTAACTTCGCTGTCTTTCTTTTCCTTCTCAATGGGACCAACAACAACAAAACTTTTTCTAATAAGATTGTGAAAACAAAATTTTTCGTTACGAATTCGAAAATAATATCAATTCTACAAGTTCTTAGCAAAGGATAAAGATCCTTAGAGTGTAAAATAGAAAGGGACCTAAGGTTAAAAACCAGTTTTGTTCAGTAGAGCCATTTTAAAGATTAGGTCCCTTTCTATTTGCGCTTAGAATCGTCGACTTTACTTTCATAAAACGCGCATATTTCTGAGAGGGAACACTTTTGGGGCATGGGATCGGTCTCATTCGATGCTCAGATGTTGTCCACATCAAAAAAAGTGAAAAGTTTTGTTCAGGAGAGCCATTTTAAAGATTAGGTCGCTTTCTATTTGCGCTCAGAATCGTCGACTTCACTTTTATAAAACTCGCATATCTCTGGTAGGGAATACTTTTGGGGCCTGGGATGGGTCTCATTCGATGCTCCGATGTTGTCCACATCAAAAAAAAAAGAAAAAAATGAAAATTGATTTTTTTTTACCCTTAGGTCCCTTTCTCTATGCGCTGTCACATATGGTTTTCCAGAAATAGTGGAATTTCCGAACTTAAGATTTGACCACTTGTTTGACTTTTTTTTAATTTTCGGATTTTTGTCTGAAGTTCTCCTGCAACACTTTCCACTGGTTATATAGGTTTCCGAAATTTCTGAAATGTACGGGTGGATATTGGCAAATACTTTTAAATTTTTCAAAACTCTAAGATAAACATATACACGCATATTTTACAGAAAAAATCGAATATAATGCGTTTTTTCAAAGGAAATCAAAAACTAGTTTTTTTCCAGTGGCAAGGTTGAATCACCCTGTCGATTAACTACAAAAGTTTGCGGATGGAATATAAAATGTGGCCGCATAGAAATGAATGCCTTTATATCAGCTATTTTCTCCAACTCACATACAATCAATTACGTTTTCGCCCTTTTTCAATTTTCCATTCTATTTAGATTATTGTCTGAGCAGAGCGTAAGAAGAAACTATCCTACTAAAACCTTATTTATTATTTAAGTTCTATTTAAAGTTTTTCCCATTCAATAGTTCACTTTTCTTCAGATAACATGAATGTAAGCATGAGTTGCAAGAAAATCCATATGTAATGTTAAGATTTCCAGCAGATAAACTCGAACTCATACACGTACACAGACCCCCTCGTGCACCCATGCTGCACGTCAATGTAAGTGAATATGTGAAAGCGGGTGTATGTGTGTATTTGTGTGTTTCATAGTATCTGTGCAGAATTTACTATGCATTTAGACAAGGAAGTGAAAGCAAAAGGAGGGAAAAAGGAAATGCAACCTCATGTACACTTTGCTGAATTTGAAAGGATATCAGTGAATGCCATGTACTCGCATGTGCGTGTGTGTGAATTTACGTATGTGTAGGTTTAGTGCTAGTTGTAGGTTTAGTCTCTCACACACAGCATCACAGTGTGTGTCAGAGAGAGTGTGTGTGCTCTAGGTGTGTCGTGAGTATTGAGTGAATTATATTGAGCTTAAAGCAGTTTTCACTACAAACAGCTTAACGTGCGTGACAGCAACACAAATATACTGCTTATGCCATACAGAGCAGAAAAAACTGGTGTATGTGAACCATTCAAACAAACATTTAAAGAAATGTCTATGTATGTATTAACACACACTCACACACGCACGTATACAAGTTTATACGTTCATGAAATGCTAGAGCAAAGCGATGATGTTGCAGATGTTTTATATACTGCGGATTCACCGAAAAGGTTTCAGATTTCACTTAGCATTACAAGGAAAATAGATATATTGCAAATAAATTTAACTCGAAGTAAGAGAATGAATAAATGAGTTGGTGCTATGCGCTTAGCTTGTAAGAAGAATTAAATGCAATAAAATGACTCTAGCTAATTAAGAAATATTAGCGTTCAATTATTTTGATCTATTCAAAGTAACATGATTTTTAAAAATACATTCTGGATCTATTCTTCTAACCTCTTATTGATATTATATGATTTCCTTGAAAACTTTAATGGAACACTGTTCTTTTTAAATATATAAATATTTCTACAAAATAAATATTTTTTAAATTATCTTTTAGTGCCGGCTACGACCTGTTGGTATGTTTGGTCTTCTCGTCAGTTGAAAATAGACCAGGACAAGAAAAAATACGTTGGACGAGACGAATTGCTGTTGTAATCGCAGAATGTTAGTACTCTTAATGAAAATTCGATAGCTGCTACGGAAATATTATGGTACAATTACGAGGCTTGCTATATATATTTCTGGCCGAAACAACACTAAGTGTCGCCTGGCGGCATTTGACATTCCATTGGAAATTTTGACATTTATTTAGAATTTTAGCATAGTACTCAAAACGTTTTGACGTACGACCATCGTTTGTGTTGTTTACAGTGACGTGAAAAAATCAATTTGGCAAATAAATGGAATTAACTCGTGAACATTTTCGTGCGATAATTTTTCACTACTTTCGACGTGGACCATCACGACAATAGTGCATCGATTAACTTAAATATTTGTATGGCGATGAACACCATCCTATAGCACTGAAAAAACTGGTTTAATGAATTCAATTGTGGCCGACGCTCGCTCATAGACGAAGGTTGTGAAGGTCGTCCAAAAACGGCCGTTGTGCCAGAGAACATTTATGCCGTGAGTGAACTGAGAATGCAAGATCGACATGTGACATACCGTGAGATAGAGGCATCCTTGATTTCTTTCACCGGCATATATTCGATATTGCATGAACAACTGGCCGTAAAAAAGGTTTGTTCTCATTGTGATCGCGCACAATTTGACAATCGCTCAAAAAAGGAAGGAATTTTGAAAAAATACGATCGCGGTGCTTCAAAAGTCGTTTATAAGATCGCCCCAGGTGACGAATCATGGATCTATGGTATGAGCCAGAAAGAAAACAGCAATCGAACGTGTGGGTCTTCGAAGACGAGCCAATTGTCGAAGCACTTTTTCCACTCCTTCTGGCAACGAAAATCTTTGACCACGCATTATTGTGTTGATGTGCGGGAATAAAAATAAGTCATTAGGTGTCAAGTCAAGGCTATGCGGCGGATGACCAATCGTTTTAGCCGGTCAAAATGGCGCTGCTTTGAACCGATATGTGAGAGCTCGCATTGTCATGGTGCACAATGATTCTTCTTCTTTTGTTCGTTTTTCGAATTTCTCCGAAGACTTCAGGCAAACAAATTGCGGTGTACCACTCAGAATTGACCTCCTACGTTGCTCAAGCGGAACAGTCGTCACATGACCAGTTTCGCCGTAGAAACAGGCGACCATTTGCCTCGAAGTGCTTCTTCCACGAACAACTTTTGTTGGATTTGGCTCGTCATCGAAGACCCACACGGTCGATAGCTGTTTTGTTTCGTGCTCATACACATAGATCCATGGTTCGTCGCCTGTGACGATCTTATAAACGTACTTTGAAGCACCGCGATCGTATTTTTTCAAAAATTGTTTGCACCAATCGATACGAGCCATTTTTGAGCGATTGTCAAATTGTGCGGGATCCAACGAGAACAAACCTTTTTAACGGCCTGGTGTTCGTGCCCTTTCGAATGTATGCTGGTGGAAGAAATGCCCAAGGAGACCTCTATCTCACGGTTTGTCATATGACGATCTTGCATTATCAGTTCACGCACGGCATCAATGTGCTGTGGCACAACGGCCGTTTTTCGACGACTTTTGTCTTTGAGCGAGCGTCGGCCACTATTGAACTCATCAAACCAGGTTTTACCAGTGCCATAGGATGGCTCTTCATCACCATACAAAGATTTAAGTTCATCGATGCAGTTTTGTCGTGTTGTGAAAAATGATCGCTCGAAAATGTTCACGAGTCAAATCCATTTTTGCCAAATTTATTTTTTTAAGTTACTGTAAACAACACAAATGAGGGTCGTACGTCAAAACGTTCTGAGTACGTCTCTGCCAAAAAATGTCAAACTTTCCTATGGAAATGTCAAATGACGCCAGGCAATACTAAGTGTTGCCTAGGCCAAAAACGTATATACTCGTATATTAACCCTCGTACTCAAAAAATAAGTTTTTGGTCAATAATGCTGTTTCTAATTAATCAATGTATTCTCGAAATTTTCACACTTAAACATGAGAAACTAAAATCTATTTTCATAAAAGAGTATGGATGGTTTGAAATATATTTTTTTTTATAAAAATGTGCCCTAAACCTAAACATATTTATACAAAGACTTTGTTCAATTTCAATTGGTTGGATATTTTTGAACTTTATTTTCGAGGGGTCAAAGAATATGTAAAAATTGAATACATTTATTATTGTCCCATTTATTAATTGAATGCAGTGCAGCAGCAAAAATTAAAAAAAAAACAAATATTTAAATGACTCTCTACAATTCAATGAATTTCAATGTTGCGTATTTGAACTCATTTCGCTTGCTATGATGATGACGATGTAGCAAAAATTGCTCTAACCTAAATTAGAATTTACATCAATGAAAAGCTGAAAGCAGCACTTAATTATTTACAATTTATTCTTCGAAATAAATCTCGGAGCTGCATGTGTTATGTGGATGCACTTCTAGGGGGCCTAGTAAGTGTGCGCTTTTATCACTGCACTCCATCTCGCATTTGGAGAGAAAGAGAGATATTCATCCATTCATTCGCAGGCACAGATTTGTGGCACAAGGTTACATAAACATATTCGTACGTATGACACAAAATCTTGCATCAGCAAAACTTTGTGGGTCCTCAGCGTCGTCATCTTCTTAAGAGCAGCAGGAGCTAAAGCTGCTCGGCTGGCAGCAGCTACGGCAGCATCAGTTTGGTCTCTGCGTTCAAATATTTATAATGTTTACAAAACTGTTGTGCCATTGGTTTACTTTCGTTTTTCTTGCAACATTGAAATGAAAGAAAAAGATTCCAGAAGAATCGTATATTTAACTTAACAAGTATCTCGCTCGTAGTACTTGTCAAAATGTATGAAAAACAAACAAATTGCGGGTAGGTTGGTTTGCTGGTTGCTTGGAATGTATGCCTGGCTGGCTGATTGTACGGCGAATGGCAGAATAGTAGCAGGCAGCAGCAGAGTGCAAGATTTGTCAGATGAAATGAGTTCTGAAAGATATTAAAAATTTTGTGTGTTTCTTTTTTAATGAATTCCTATAGAAACTGACTGAGCGAGCACTACGAAGAAAATTAATAATGCGAAAATTATAAACTTTCTTCTTTTATTACATCAATTCATTTCACTCTTCTTGTACGAGAAGAATATTTTTTCTTCATTATCATTCATTTGCAAAATGTTTCTCATTTCAAGAACTGAATGATAAAGAAATTTATGAGGGGGCATTTTAGTTGAGTCGGAGCTGAAGGCGGTCATAAAAGGTTGTTTTTTGATAATTGTGTAAGAGCATCTGAATTAGGTTAAGGAGCAACTCTTTATTGCCATAACTCTTTAAAAGCAGTTTCAGCTATACCGTGACTTGGTAATGTACAAATGCAAGCCTTCTTACTAAGCTAAAACTTATTTAAGGGGTTGAGGTCGATTTATATACCATTCTGCCAATATTTGCAACGCACGATTTTAAGTTGATTCCAAAAGGATCCAGCTCGGAGTTGTGATTTTCTGATCGGAGAATCGAGAGTGTATTCGATCGATTGGTGTTTTAGAAGAGCTATACACAACTATAGCTGGATAGGCGATCCATATAAAATCGTTTGGTATGATGATAAGTGTGCACGACCGTCACATAAATAGGCCCAAGTTAGGGTAAAAACAACTAAATTTGTTTAGCGATTTGTTGTCCACCTCGTAAATGCCGTCGACTTTACAAGCAATAGATTAATCTCTAAGCCAAATAAAGGATGGCCCAGCCATTATGCACGATGTTTACTGTGAGTCACACCTGAATGTCAAGTTTTTTTTTACCAACTTAATTAGATATATTTTTGTTTAAGAGTTTGACAAACTCAACCATGGAGCGTTACACAATTGAGCAGAGCGTTAAGATTTTTGTAGCCTTTTACAAAAATTATTGTTCAAATTAAAATGCATTTCGTGAACTTCGTTAGTTTTTTGGTCAGTAACATCGACCAAATGTGTCCACAGTGGATTCGTAAACAAGTAGCATTGCCGCATTTGTGCAAATGAGAATCTACTAGTGACTGTTGGAAAGCCAATTCTCCATAAATAGTAACTGTTTGGTGCTGTTTATGGGCTGGCGGCATCATAGGGCCGTACTTCTTCGAAAATGAGCTCGGCCAAGCAGTTGCCACGGTGTTAGCTATCACAAAATGATAGCGGATTTCTTGTGCCCAGAAATTGGGAATATGGACCTGGGCTACATGTGGTTCCAACAGGATGGTGCCACTTGCCACACAGCCAACAACACAATAGCTCTTCTGCGCAAGAAATTCAATGGTCGTGTTATCTAGTTTCGTGGCAATGTTAATTTGCCGCCATGATCATGTGATTTGACACCGTCGAACTTTTTTTGATATTTAAAAGAAAAAGTGTACGTTAATAAGCCAAGAACAATTCAAGAGCAAAAAGAATGATATTTCGGGGCTAATTGGCGACATTAATGCGTCATTATGACTCAGAGTCATTGAAAATACGGACTATCGGATAAAGGTATGCCACCGAAGGCGTGGCGATCATTTGGCCGATATTTTTTACACATTATTGCCATCAATCAATAATAATTGATGGCAATAATCAAATAATAAAAAATATTAAAATAATTTTGTTTTAGTAATTACCCCTGATGATGAACGACGAAGTCCGTTCGAAATATTGGGTTATTTAATATTAAATAAATTATAAAAACACCAACATCTGTTTTTTGCTTATGACCTCAAGCCTAACAATAACTGAAAAATAAAAAAAAAAATTAAAATAATTCCTTAAAAAATGTTTGTATTATTTTCAATTAACTTCGTGCTTTTTATTTGGTCAACCCTTTAGAAACTTCTGCACAGAGTGCATTACTCATTTGAAGCCGACATTAAACAGTATATCCCGATCAATAAGTATGCGATGTATTTGCGCACACCACATTGATATCCCTGATCCCTAATTGGGTGTTTAGGAAAATATATTGTTTCACATTATGCCATGGAAGGCCTTACACCACAACAACGCACAGTGGTTGGAAAACGACATAATTTGGAAATAATTCATTTCTTTCTGTTTCGTTTGTCGTAGATTCATCAAATTCCACATACTTACAGGTAATGTCCATTTGAGTTAACAGAACCAATTCCAGCCTCCTTTAGTCTGATGTTTTTATTTGATTTAAAAACAACTTTTCTCAACAAATTACAATACCCTGCACTTCTCTGTGGAACAGGGTATTATAAGTTAGTTTCTTGGTAATTATTTATAACTATTAATAATATTTGAACTAGAGCAACCTTTAAGTGTACCGATCCACGTATGATAAACAGCTGATTTCATTAAACGACTTCAGTGTGTCCATCCGTATATCCCCCTGCTGTCCTTTTAAATCTTATAATCATACTTAAGGAGGCAATTTGTTTTCGATTTTCAGGCAATTTTGCGAATGCCAGTTTATTGGACCTCCACAATCGCCCACTATTGAAAATTAAGAAAATCTGTTGAAATTTAGAAAAAAAAAATTGAAGAATTTGCTAAAAGTGTCTTAATATAGAACTGATTATAATAAAGAATAGCAAAATGAATTTAAGTCAGGCTTTACTTTGAATTTTTTATTTTTAAGAGGGAATATCAATATATCCGTGACTTTTGTGAAAAAACCCGTTTTTTCGCAAAAAAAATCAACATAATTTCCTCTTAGCTTAATGCATTTATCCAATTTTTCTCCAATTTTTGTATCCTTTCCAAAAAATAGCATTTTTCGAAGTCCATAGAATAGGCATTTGTTTGATAAATAATTTCATCGTTGGAGCTGAATTTCTTTACCCCGAGCCAAAACCGGAGAATAAGGCGGATGAGGTACCAATTCGTAACCCAATTCATGCAATTTTGCCATTCAGACTGCAGACGTGTGCACCCGATCACTATCTTCACCGTTTTTTATAATCTACGTAAAATTGGTCCAATAAGTTGGCATAATATTCGGCATTTATTGTTTATTCCACTTTGAAGGCAATCGATGCGGATTAACCTGCATGCATCCAAAAAAACTGTTGCCATCTCCTTGTTGCCCGACAAAGTTACCTGGACCTTCTTCGGAGCCGGTTCAATCGGAGAAACCCATTGTTTAGATTGCTGTTTGGTCTCCGGAGAAATATAGTGGATCCATGCTTTATCCACAGTTATAATACGCCGCAAAACTCATTCAAATTGCGGTTAAACAACTCCAAACAGTCCTTTGATGTTGTCACACGATTACATTTATGGTCAATTGAGAGCAAACGCGGCACCTATCTTGCAGGCAACATTCTTACGAGGGCGACCGCAAAAGTAACTGGCCTAACATAAAAAGAACCGTTTTTTTGAAATGATTATTATTTATTTTTCAACATAATCTCCTTCCAACTCAATACACTTCATTAAACGTTCTCAAAGTTTTTTAATTCCATCCGAAAAATAAGACTTTTTAAGACCTTCAAAATATGCCTCAGTTTCAGCAATAACCTCGCTCTTGGACGAACATTTTTTGCCACCTAGAAATTTTTTTAAAGTTGGAAACAAGAAATAATCAGAAGGAGCTTAATCTGGACTATATGGCGGATGCGGAGCGGTTTCAAATCGTAATTCGGCCAGTTTTTGTTGAGTTTGCAGTGTGTGAAGGAGCATTATCTTGATGAAAAAGAACTTTTTTTTAAATAAGGTCGTTTTATCTAAATTTCTTCACTCAACCGATCCAATAATGCACAATAATATTCACTATTTATAGTTTTTCCTTTCTCAAGATAATCAATAAATATTATACCCCTTGCATCCCAAAATACTGTGGCCATTACTTTTCCTGCTGACTTAACAGTTTTCGCCTTCTTGGGACCACTTTTACCAGCTTCTATCCATTGATTTGACTGTTCTTTGCATACTGGGATGTAGCGATGGATCCATGTTTCATCAACAGTTATGAATCGGCGCAAGAACTCTATTGGATTACGCTGATAAATCGCTAAAAGCTCCTCGGAATTGGTCCAACTGACGATTTTTTGGGGCAAAGTCAACAAACGCGCCACCCATCTTGCGGATAGCTTTTTCATGTGGAGTTCATCATGTAAAATACTCCAAACTTGTTTTTCGTGTATTTTAACAATATCAGCAAGTTCTCTGAGCTTTATTCGTCTATCTTTAGTCGCTTCATTAAATATTTTTCTAATGTTTTCAATAGTAGTAGCAGTTTTCGGTCTTCCAGAGCGTTGTTCATCTTCCGTACTTGAACGACCCATTTTAAATTGTTGAACCCAGGATTTCACGGTGGAGTATGATGGTGCATTATTACCATGAACAGAATCCAATTCATCTTTGATTAATTGTGGCGTATAACCTTTCATATAAAAGTGTTTAATTACCGCACGAAACTCTTTATTTTCCATTTTTCAAAAATTATAAAACTTGTTTACTTCAATCACCTGTAACATTTTGACAGATGGCTTATAAAAGATTGCTTTTAAAAAGCAAAAAAAAAGTTGCTAGTAAAACAGAAAATGTGCCAGGCCAGTTAGTTTTGCGGTCGCCCTCGTAAACCCAACTGATCATGTAAAATGTGAAAGTAGTCTATTAACATACAGCACTTGATGGGAGCAGTGTTGCATTTCAGATAACTACGTGGAAGTTCGAAAATCCTCGGAATGATTTATATGCCCTCGTAATAGATATTTATTTTTATTGTAGACGTTGGAGTTGAAAATTCTTTCAAAGCATCCAGGAACTTAAGTTATTGATTTGTAATCTTCTATAGCTGCTTGTTGTTATTGACTGGGTGTTCTCCTTTTACACGTCTGATCAATTCGTTGATTGTGAGGTTTGATTAGTCGTTTTTTCAGTAAATTCGTCGTATATTGTTCTCATTAGTACTGTAAGATTGTCTGTCGCTGATGTTTATCACTCGATTTATGATGTTTGTGGCCGTGTTGATGTTTATTCGTGGTAGATGCTTAGAAAAAGTTTATTTTATTTACTAAAAACCATTTTAATTTTTAATTTTTAGTGGCTCCTAAAGTGTAATTTCGCTTTCGATCATAATTCCCTTTATATCATAGCGTCTACAAAAAGTTATTGCGCATCATCGTCACCATAATCGCAGATGTGAACCATTTAGCCCAAATGTGTGTGTGTTCCTAAACTCCACCAAATTATTTTATTCGCTGCATCACTTGAAAGTTTCAACAGCAGCATACGAGTGTACCATTCAAGTGCACTACGACGCAGGCATCACCAATGCAATTTCGTGCCACATGATTGCCCCTTTGCACTCGTATACACAAGTATTTATTGGTTCATATTTAGTTGTGGAAACTTTTCTGTCGAGTCCTATTGTCTGTACTCGTATTTGTGTTCTCCTCATGCTCATACTGCTCGAACTGGTGTTCAGGCTCATACTCGTACGTACTTGCACAAGAGCTATAATAACCTAATTGTACATTTATGATTTTTGCGGTTAAAGTTGTGTTTTATCAATAAACTTTCTCGTCTAACTTTAAGACCAGAATGGTGTGCTGATATTTATACTTCAAGTATATTTACAGTTGGTTTTTGCTAAATGTTTTCTATTTCAATAAAAGCCATGAAGCTACAGAAAAAAAAGAAAAAGTTTTCAAAAGATCATAATGGTGATTACAATTGAAATGGCCCAGTGGACAATAGCAAAGGATAACAATTGAGAAAAGTTTTTAAATCTGCTTACAGAAGAAGGTTTGCCGATCATAGAGACAAGAGCTTCTATTTTAATAACAAGGAGTATACTATATTTAAGGTGGCAGTTCAATTTGTAAATCTAAAACACAAGATATGCCATACAAATGCAGTTTAGATAGTTAAATTTTGAACAAAGAAAAGAACGGTAGGAAAACAATTAAACCGTGTAAGATATCAAATTGATTACAGCAGGTGAAACTTCTGTGGATTATAAAATGACGATAGATGGCTAAACACTTAAGTGCAGACAGATTCTAAAGGGTGGTTAAATTTTAAAGGCCGATGTTGATTTTGAATAAAACACAAATTATTTAGAAAACTATTGTCATTTCTTTTTATTAGGATAATATTAGTATAGTCTAATAATGTATGGAACAAAATATCGGTCAAATGGCCGCCACGACCTCGTCGGCACACCTCCTTCTGACGGTTCAAATTTTTGATGACGCTGAGGCATACGAGGGCGGTTCGGAAAGTCTAGCACAAAAAGCGAGGTATAAACAGAAATAAGTTAAGTGTTTTGGAAACTTCCATCTCTGCTATGAACACATGTTAAATTTTGTTTTGATCTGGCAACTCCTTCATATAGAAACAGGTGTTCACAAAAGACGCATCCGCGATTTTTTTACAATGGAAAAATTAGAAATGCGTGGTGTCATTAAATATTTACATAAAAAAGGTTTATCGGGACAAGAAATTCATAATGATATGGTGAATGTGTTAGGTGAAAGTGCTCCTTCATATGCAACACTAAAAAATTGGGTTGCTGAATTTAAACGTGGTCGTAAAAGCGTTGAAGATTAACCACGTAGTGGACGTCCAAAAACAGCAACAACAACAAATTGTAGCCAAAGTCCATTATATGGTATTAAATGATCGACGAATAAAAGTGCGTGAAATAGCTAATATCATGGGCATCTCAAATGATCGAGTCCATTTAATTTTGCATGAAGAACTACAGATGAAAAAGCTTTCTGCAAGAAGGGTGCCGGACTTGTTAACAGTCGACCAAAAACGCATAAGAATGAACATTTCTCAAGCTTGTTTGGATCGTTTTCAGCGAAATAAAATGGATTTTAACCGTCGTTTCATAACTGTTGATGAGACATGGATCCACCACTATACTCCAGAGACAAAAGAACAATCCAAACAATGGACTGAAGCTGGAGGAAGTGCCGCAAAGAAGGCAAAAACAATTCAATCGGCTGGTAAGATTATGGCAACGGTTTTTTGGGACTTCAAAGGTATTTTATAAATTGACTATCTGCAAAAGGGTAAAACAATAAATTCAGAGTACTATTGCAACCTTTTAGATCAATTAAATGTACAAATTCGAGTAAAACGTCCTGGCTTACAACACAAAAAAATAATTTTTCATCAAGACAACGCACCAGCGCACAAGAGTGTTTTAACAATGGCTAAAATCAACGAATTAAAGTACGAGTTGCTTGACCACCCACCTTATTTTCCTGATTTATCTCCCAGTGACTTTTACCTGTTCCCAAATCTAAAAAATTCCTTGCTGGCAAGCGTTTTACCTCAAATGAAGATGCAATTACAGTTGTAAACCACTATTTTGAAGACCTTGAGGAAAACTATTTTAATCAAAGGATAGAATTGCTAGATAAGCGTTGGACTAAGTGTATTGAAGTTTCAGGAGATTATATTGAAAAATAAAAATATTTTTGAAAAACTAACTATTCTCTTTCATTGATAGGCTAAGAACTTTCCGAACCGCCCTCGTAATTGAGGTTCTACGCCGTTAATGTGTCGAATTATCTCATCCTTTAGCTCTTGAATTGTTGCTGGCTTATCGACGTACACCTCTTCTTTTAAATAACCCCAAAGAAATAAGTCCAACGGTGTAAAATCACATAATCTTGGCGGACAATTAACATCGCCAGGACGCGAGATAACACGGACATTGCATTTGTTGCGCAAAAGAGCCATTGTTTTGTTTGCTGAGTGGCAAGTGGCAGCGTCCTGTTAAAACCACTTATCCTCCACATCCTTATCTTCCAATTCGAGCCATAAAACATTCGTTATCATCTCACGATAGCGAACACCATTCACAGTAACTGCCCGACCGGCCTCATTTTGGAAAAAATACGGCCCGATGATGCCGTCAGCTCATAAACCGCATTAAACAGTCACTTACCGCACCAAACTGTCACTTTTGTGAGTGCATTGTTTTTTTCGACAATTACTCCTGAATTATCATTCGACTAAATGCGGCTATTACGCTTATTGACGAATCCACTGAGGTTAAAATGTGGCTCATCGCTGATGATGACTTTCTTCGAAAATTGATCATCCAATGTTGCCCGAAGCCTGAATAACTTTTACGAGTTGCTCGCGGTGTGTCTTTCCATGGTTCAAATTGAGTTAGTCTGAAATTGATAAATTTCTAATGAATGCAGAAACAACTTGATGTTTAGGTGTGGTTTGTATTCAAAATCGGCCCTTAAAATTTAACAACCCTTTAAATAAACGGGAATCAGCCATCAGTAGAGTGTTCCACCGAATAAAGGCAATCCCACGACAGCCGGTTCTATGGATCTATGGAACAATTCTTCGGCCAAGTCCTGCCGCTCTGATACACAGTTTATAAAAATAATAAAAATCTATTGCACCTTCTTCTGATTTCTCATAGGTTTGCATCAAAACTGCTACTAACTTACTTACTGTTGTTGCTGTTGTAGCGGCATAGAGCGCCGTGCGAAGTGAGCAGTGTGAGGGTAAAGCATTTTGCCCTCTCATGATTTTAATGTTCCCCATAATTTTGTTTTCTGCATCATGAAGTAAGAAGTGGAAAAGTTCGACTGGGCCAAAGCTTTTATACTCCTCAGCATAAATTTCGTTCTAGTCTTTTACGAGTATTGTCAATATTGGGGGATGTGGTTGTTAGTGGTGGATTCATCTTTGAGATCATTGGGCCAATAAAAGCCAAATCTTAAAATTAATGTCATAATCAGATTTATTAGAAATTGTTATTGTTTGTGGGTGCTCACAAGTCCATTGCTGAAGGTCAGATTTTTGTGGCCTATAGATGCGAAACCGAAATTTAGAAAATATTCAAGGTAAGTGCATATTTACATAACTGTGGGATATGTGGGGGCTATATATAAAACGATATATGAAGCGATTTTCTTCAGTATCAATAACGCCATTCCTTGGTCAAAAAACTAACGTGTGTCAAATTTCAAGAGCTTAAGATATGTGGCTTCAAGACCTTATGATATAAAAGCTATATCGATATCTAAATCTGAACCGATTTTCTTTAGGGTTAATATTGACCCACAAAATACTTTTTCGTTCTTAATTTCATCTAGATTGGATGTTAAATAAGGCTCCAGGAGCTATAGACAAAAAATCGGAAAAACATATATGTGGGAGCTATATCTTAATCTGAACAGATTTTCTTCAATTTTAATATCGCCCATTCTTGATATAAAAAACCTATTCCACAGATCGGTGGAGCATATGCATATTAAGGTGTTCATAATTTAATTCAATATTGTGAACTGGGTGACAAGTTATGTGGGTTCTAATTTGCACTTAACAAAACCGATTTGTGTGGGAGGTACCAGAATGGCCAATTATTTGTCACTAAGTTAAGCTTACAACCCTGTTCTTAAGTATTGATTTTGGGTTGTATCGTTTTAATAGATTAAAGATAGTCCAACAATATCAATAGTAGGCGTAATGGTATATTTGTGTAGGAGATACCAAAATGGGTGTGGCAATGTGGCTCATTTTTGAAGCCATAGGCAGTTTTGGACAAATATTGCGACGGAAAAAAATTAAAAACGATTCGTAGATCCTTTCGCGAGTTTAAGTGCGAACCAGCCGTAAACACGGACAGAAGGTCTTGGCTCAAATAACCCAAACATTCATGAAATAGATTTAGTCAAAACATACAGAGTTTTCCAATAGGGACATAAAAACTTTGTATCTTTATGTTAATGAACCCTCAAACATTTTTAGTGATCTTTCAGTGTCAAAAAGTTAGTCGTAGTCAACATTTCAGAGTAAAGTTCACTTACGAGCAACGTTTGAAAATCATTAAAAATTACTACTCAAATTTTGAGTTGGTGGTCGCAACTTTTAGAGCGCTTACTCCAACTTTCGGTGAAACTTATTTCTGGCTGGGTGGTTTTGTCAAATAACAAAATATGCGTACCTGGACAGCAACAAACCCACATGTGCTTTAAGAGACACAATTGGATCCGCAAAAAGTTACTGTGTTAGAAGTAACTTTACCATGTTAGAAAAATATTTTTGGCCAGAACTGGATGAGCTTGACATCGCCGATATGTGGTTTCAACAAGATGGCGCCACTAGCCACACAGCACGCGTTACAATCGATTTACTGAAAGGCAAATATTTCTCGAGAAATAGTCCGATCGAATGGCCACCTCGTTCATGCTATTTAACGCCATGGAATTTCTTTTTATGGGGTAACATCAAGTCATCGATCTATGCCAACAATTTTAAGACAAGCTCAGAGACAACATCCAACGCGAAGTTTCCAACGTTCCGATCGAAATGTGTGCAAGAGTGGTGGAAAATTGGGTCCAAAGAATATATCGCTGCACACAGGTTCGTGGTGGTCATATGACCGAAATCGAATTTCATTCTTTAAACGTAACCTTTCCACAACACCTAAAATAAATTTAAACTTTAATATCTTAAATATTCTGTGTTATATAAATATACTTAGTATATATAAAAGTATATATAAAATTAAATTAAATAAAAAATAAAATTATATAAAATTATTATGCCCTTAATGGAAAACCCTGTAAAACTCAAATGCATTTTTCGATGCGTTCCACGTTTTTCCCATTCCAAATGATATATACCCCCTTACTCATTAGGGTGAGGATATAAAAAAGTCAACAAAATTTAAGCTGCTTACCCTACCTAAAAACTACTTTAAGTTTCATATAAGCTGTTGCTGTTCTAGTCGTTTCTATGGTTTTCATTTCAGAAAAGTTATGAATTAGTAGCAAATAAAAAAACTTTTGGTACTTAATTTCTTGTGTGGCTACTAAATCATAATCAAAGGATTGCAGTCTAAATTAATTGAGACTGAACTAAAAAGCCTTTTAATTTCATTTCTTCCCCCATCAAATGTGTATGTTTTCTACAAGTTTTTCATACGCTACAGTCATAAAAAATGTTTAAACCTAATGAATAATACTTGGAGCCAATCGTAAAGATTTAAAGGCCTGACCCAGATAAACCCTTTCTAATCCATTATACTAATAATAACTTACTAACATGGCGTCATTGAGACATAAATCCCACCCAATAGCTTACAAACACTAATTTCGTTATTAAAATTCTATAAATAACATAATAAAAAATAGGATGTACAGCTGCAGCACCTCCCTTCTCCCCTACAAAGGAGGAGCGACCAGCCAGAAAAACTAATCCTTGGAAAATCTGAAAAGAAACTTATTTGTCAGGATACATAAACAATTTAAGCCTTATTTGCAAATGTCGCACTAAGTATAAGGCACTAAACCACATAAGCACACGCACACATGGACAAAGTCACACATACGAGTATACACTCACCGACACCGATCCCGCCACCGTCACACTTGACTTTGAAAAGCGTCTTAAGTACGGCCACAATGGCCTTATTCGGCCATACTTTTTGAGTTGGTGTAGGGAGGGAGAGAGGGGGCAATTGCCCAAGGACCCATTATTACATTGTTATGGCTGGGAGAGAAATACTCGTTCGTTCAGCAGCCACGTACATGAGTAGAGTATGAATTTCATTCATTTCTGTGATAATCTGTTCATAAAAATCTGAAAATTTATAGTTATAACTATTAATTTAGTTTTATAACCGATGTGCGTGATTTCGGTCACTCGTTCTTCAGTCAACCAGCTCCAGTTCCAGTACTTCTGCGAATATCAGTATGTTCTCGGTCCTTTTAGTTTTGGCAAAAAGAAAAAAAGGGAATCAGGAAAAAGAGATTTTTGTTTTTACGGCATTACCTTGAATAAACTTTAATGGAATTTTCTGTTGAGTATGTGTGTTTGTGTGCTCTTAAAACTATGATTACTCTATAAACCCTTCGTATTACTTTAGTGTGGATTTCTTTGGTTTTGTGCTGCCCTTTTTTTGGTCTTGGCTTATTTTTGCACATACTATATAGCTCTATGTATGTATGTGAGAAGATAGCTTCTTACACATGACATCTTAGTTTTGTATTTATACGTGAGTATATGAATTTATATAGGTTGGCTAAGTAAAAGGAATATTGACATCTCTTTGCAAGAATCAGGTACAAGAATGGGAAAAGGAAACAGTGGGTCAAACGAGATATTTTTGTTTAGAGGTAAGCTTGGCTAGCAAGAATGTTAGCATTTCTATTATAAGTTCAAGGTAATTCATATTTTATTAGTTTAGAAATTATTTGGCTAAACAAACGCTAAAAGTAGACTACGTTATACAGGGTTGCCCATATAAGACTGAACCAAAAAGGTTACGAAGAAGTTCCTTTATGGTTTTTGCTGTATGCTCATCCATCTTGCTGTCACATATGTGACGCGCAAAATAGAAAGGGACCTAAAGCTAAAAGCCAGTTTTGTTCAGGAGACCCATTTTAAAGATTAGGTCCCATTCTATTTGCGCTTAGAATCGTCGACTTCACTTTCATAAAACGCGCATATCTCTGGGAGGGAACACTTTTGGGGCATGGGATCGGTCTCAT
This sequence comes from Hydrotaea diabolus, assembly GCA_963513945.1. Lineage (NCBI taxonomy): Eukaryota > Metazoa > Arthropoda > Insecta > Diptera > Muscidae > Hydrotaea > Hydrotaea diabolus. The sequence goes on along the minus strand of OY740717.1, from coordinate 132,957,662 downwards.
TCGTTGCTCAATTGTTGTCAACATCAAAAAAAGTGAAAAGTTGATGAAAAGTTTTGTTCAGGAGAGCCATTTTAAAGATTAGGTCCCTTTCTATTTGCGCTTAGAATCGTCGACTTCACTTTCATAAAACGCGCATATCTCTCGGAGGGAACACTTTTGGGGCATGGGATCGGTCTCATTCGATGCTCAGATGTTGTCCACATCAAAAAAGAAAAAAAAATGAAAATTGATTTGTTTACCCTTAGGTCCCTTTCTCTATGCGCTGTCGCATATATGGATTTTTTTAATTGGCGGATGCAAAAAAGGAGCTCAATAATAGTCCTTTACAATGCCCTGTTACTGGTTTCTGGTTGAACCTCCTCAAATTCAAAAAAACTTCGGCACAGCTATCCCAGATAGTGCAGACAACCTGCGACACATTTCACAAGCAGAGAAAAAACATGGTTACTACATGGTCGCGGCAATAATAATATGCTCTCCGCAATAAAAGTATGTTCGTTGCAACCATAGTATTGTTAACTGAATTTAGTTTTGACAATAGTATAATTGCTGCAATATTAATATTGTTGAAATGTAACAATAGTATTATTGCCAATTTTAAAAATGAAAATATGGTTATATATATGGTTATACAATATAAATATGGTTGGTGCGATAAAAGTATTGTGTTTTGCGTTTTATGTTAACAATGATATGATTACGGCAATCATACTGTATGATTGTTATTTTTCTTCTTTTAAATATGCTTTGAAGGACAAATGTTATTGGTACGGATCTGATGCAATAATAGTACTTTTTTATCGAAATTAAATTTTTTTAAACAAGCTGCTTTGGCTTTGTTTAACTGAAATATTTTTAACAAAAACCTTTACGTTTGTTTAAACTTATTTTTTCTATTTTGAAATCACTTCTATTATTTTGAATCTAATGTATTTTTGAATAATTTTCATAATTCAAATCTATTGTTGACAACTTAAACCAATTCTAATAAATAATATTGGTGATCAAATGTATTAAACAAATTCAACTTAAATCATAGCATGGTTGCGTGTGAATCATACTATGGCTGTGAGGATCATACTATGGTTGTATGTGAAACATACTATGGTTGTGAGGATCGTACTATGGTTGTGGAGATTATAGTATGCTTGAGTGTTAATCATACTATGGCTGTGGGACCATAGTATGGTTTTGTGTGAATCATACTATGGTTGCGGGGATCATAGTATGGTTATGTGTGAATCATACTATTGTTGTGAGGATCATAGTATGGTTGTATTTGAATCATACTATTGTTGTGAGGATCATAATATTTTTGTACCACAACCAAATACCCAACAATAGTATTATTCTCTTCGAATATTGTTACCACAACCATACTTTTTTCTGCGTGCAGGTATTTAACGTTCTATAAACGCACGATTTTAATTGTAAATAAAAAAAACTTTCAGCGAATTATCCTAAGATTTTTTATTATGATAGCAGGATCTACGAGAATTATGCGTGAAATAAAATAACCGCCCAATGATCGCCGCGGTTTCAGTGACATACCTCTATCCGATGGCCCATATATATTTAATGATTTTGAGATAAAATGGTGGATCAATGTTGTTAATGTGACGAATTTTCTCATTCTTTAGATCTTGAATTGTTCTTGGCTTACTGACGTACGTCCCTTTTTTTAAATATCTCTAAGGAAAGAAATCCAACGATATCAAATCACATGATCGTTGCGGCCAAATAACAGCTCCTCGACAGGAGATAGCACGGCTATTGCATTTCTCGTTGGCTGTGTGGCAAGTGGCACCATCCTGTTGGAACCACATATCGAACAGGTTCATATCATCAATAACTGGTTACTAGAATTACGATATCATCTTTCGATAGCGAACACTATTCACTGCCTTGCCGACCACATTTTCGAAAAAGTCACTAACGTTACTGAGGTGCCACATGAATGAAGCATGTTCCATTGAAAACTTCAACTTAAAAATCACACTACTCATGTTTGGGGGTAACTTGTATGTTACAGGATTGATGAAGAAGCTGACTATCTGGAACCGAGGATGAAGAAACCCTTCAGAACGAAATTTACCAGAAAAGAAGATTATGCGACAGACGCTAAAATCGGAGGACTAAATATCAATCTTCACAGATGTTTCGAAAATGGATCACGTTCGGGATCAGGGGTCTACTCAGAATCCCTTAACCTAAAATGTTGGCGACCACTGCCAATCAAATTCACAGTCCAGAGATTTTGCTGATCAATACAATCGTAGACAAGATTCTGGACCTACCTTATACCTCCGTCAGATATGCGAAAATATGTAGACATGTAAAATTGGAGTTCTCCACTCTTAAAGTCTAGGTTTCTTGAATCTGAAAACAAAAATTTCGCGAATACTTCGGTAAATGACTGCGAAGGTCCTCTACAACTTTATCACGAGGTTTAAGCTAACTAAAGCTTAAAATTCTCAAACATTTAATCTAATACTGTTAATATACCACTGTGAAAAAATGAATGGAAATCCTGTCAAAAAGACGCCGAGAACCGCATAACTTATATCAGGATTAACTATTGAATTTTACTTAAAGATTCGAATATTTTTTTCCATAGGATCCTAAGGAGGAGATCCAATAAAGCAAAATTATGCATTATCAAGAAGAACAAATGTGACAGCTAGCAGGACTAAGTATGTGAAATTAAAATGTGTGAAATATGCATCAAATCACCCATACGAATCCGAAGACAAAATACACCTATCCCTCGACTTACACGATGGATACGTTATAGAAAAGATCGTGTAAATCGAATTCGAGATTAACTTAACTTAAATCTGTTTTTTTTATGAAAAAAAAAATGAAAACAAAACCAAAAATTAACTAAATTAGTTGATTTAACATATTTTTAACAATGATTTATTTGTTTTGTATGAAAATAACGTAATTAAAAGAAAAATTAACAAAAATCATTCCGTTTAACAACAAAAACCTAATTATATAAGTAAAATACATAAAACATTTATTCAAATTTTTAAAGAAAATAGTAATTAAAATCTGTCTTTTCATTAGCAAAAATATAAGGCAGTTTATAAAATAGGATCAGTTTATAAGTACGAGGGCGACCGCAAAACTAACTGGCCTGACACATTTTCTGTTTTACTAGCAACTTTTTTTTTTGTTTTTTAAAAGCAATCTTTTATAAACCATCTGTCAGAATTTCCGAAATATTTAAAGATTATTTTCTTTGTTACAGGTGATTGAAGAAAACAAGTCTTATAATTTTTGAAAAATGGAAAATAAAGAGTTTCGTGAGGTATTTAAACACTTTTATATGAAAGGTTATACGCCACAATTAATCAAAGATGAATTGGATTCTGTTCATGGTGATAATGCTCCATCAAACTCCACCGTGAAATCCTGGGTTCAACAATTTAAAATGGGTCGTTCAAGTACGGAAGATGAACAACGCTCTGGAAGACCGAAAAGTGCTACTACTATTGAAAACATTAGAAAAATATTTAATGAAGTGAATAAAGATAGACAAAAAAAAGCTCAGAGAACTTGCTGATATTGTTAAATACACGAAAAACAAGTTTGGAGTATTTTACTCGTACATGATGAACTCCACATGAAAAAGCTATCCGCAAGAAGGGTGCCACGTTTGTTGACTTTGCCCCAAAAAATCGTCCGTTGGACCAATTCCGAGGACCTGTTAGCGATTTATCAGAGTAATTCAATAGAACATGGATCTATCACTACATCCCAGAATGCAAAGAACAGTCAAAACAATGGATAGAAGCTGGTAAAAGTGGTCTCAAGAAGGCGAAAACTGTTAAGTCAGCAGGAAAAGTAATGGCTACAGTATTTTGGGATGCAAGGGGTATAATATTTATTGATTATCTTGAGAAAGGAAAAACTATAAATAGTGAATATTATTGTGCATTATGGGATCGGTTGAGTGAAGAAATCAAGATAAAACGAACGCATTTAGAAAAAAAAAGTTCTTTTTCATCAAGATAATGCTCCTTCACACACTGCATTTTTAACTCAACAAAAACTGGCCGAATTACGATTTGAAATTGCTCCGCATCCACCATATAGTCCAGAATTAGCTCCTTCTGATTATATCTTGTTTCCAAATTTAAAAAAATTTCTCGGTGGCAAAAAATTTTCGTCCAATAGCGAGGTTATTGCTGAAACTAAAGGCATATTTTGAAGGACTTGAAAAATCTTATTTTTCGGATGGAATTAAAAAACTTGAAAAACGTTTGATGAAGTGTATTGAGTTGGAAGGAGATTATGTTGAAAAATAATAATAATAATAATTCCAAAAAAAAAACGGTTCTTTTCATGTTAGGCCAGTTACTTTTGCGGTCGCCCTCGTATTTCGGATAATGTAATGAAATATAAAAATAACCTAAAATAAAAGTTATTCCCGTTCAATTTCGATGTCTATTAATTTGTCATTACATTCTGCGAGAACTAATCATTTTTTTTTTGGTGGGTGAGAAATTACTTTCATTACTCGGTAGTATTTCAAAATATTCTAATTCGGCGTTAGAGACAACTGCAGCCCGCGGAAATTTGGAAATATATTTCGTTATAAGGACTTGTGACGAATTTTTGTTTAGTTCTCTATATGCCTCCCGATATTGTGCCAGGCATTGAGAAATATATCTCTGGAACTTGACAGCTCTTTCAACATTATGGTGGTGTTGGACAAAATGATTTCCTAATTTCCGTTTTAATTCAAGGCCTTCACAAACAATTTAAGGCGTCAATCTACTCTTTCTGACTCGTCCTCACCTGAGTCGTCATCATCATCATCATCACCGTTTTCCTTAAACAACCTAAGTAAATCATAGTCACCCAATTCTTTGTCTGCTACTAGCTTCAAAATATCTACCTGAGCAAAGTCATTAAAACCTTTACCCCTAAGTTTGCGCGCAATTTCAGAATATGACAGTGCAACATGCTTTATGTAGTCCAAGATTGTAAATTTTTTCCATGCGGTCGTTACATCTACAGATTCATCATTGTCAATTTGATCTAGAATATATGCGAAACCACACTTAATATACAATGCCTTGAATGTTGAAATAGATCTAAGGGCTGAATTAAAGAAGTGCTATTCTTTGGTAAGAATATAACTTGGACATTTTCGTGTTGTAGATCTTGAGGATGACCAGGCGCGTTAATAATTGTTTAAACTACTTTAAAAGGCAATACCTTTTCATTAAAATATCGGTTTACATCAGGGACAAAAATATTGTAAAACCATTTACGAAAAAAAGCAGCAGTAACCCAAGTTTTCTTACTGGCCAGCTAATATACAGGCAAGTTGTCTTTATTGATTCCTTTAAAAGCGTGGGCGGGGCGTTTTTGATTTATTAATTACTAATGGTTTCACTATGTAATCACCCGAAGCATTACTGAAGAAATAAACTGTTATTCTTTCTTTGGCAGCTTTATGACCACTTGCTGATTTGAGAGCTTTTGAGAAAAAAGGTATTTTTTTCCAAAACAAACAAAACTTGTCAGCATTGAAGACTTGATCAGGATTGTATGAACTAGCGGCAATAATTTCGACAAACTTTTCTGGATATTCTTCTGCTGCATCTACTTAGAAGGGACAGAAATACTGTTACAACATTGAACACACCCATTTCAATAGTAGAACTGAACATACCCCGTTAATGTCATATGGGTTTTGAAAGCTAACCACAATAGCGTTAGTCTGTAACGCGATTTTAGAATTGTTTCATCTTTCATCATGGAGTAGTCAGATAATGAGAACCGTATGGCTGTAATAGCGCTTTTCAAGTGTGAAATAAAAAAGCGATGTTTTCAAAACGCTCCGGCCCCTAGGGATTAGCCCCATGTTCGTCTACCGATGCATAAAACTATTTGAGGAGACTGAAGATGTAAAAGACTGCCACTGGTCGGGTCGGGCCAAAGCCGTTAAATCAAGAATTCACAGAAATCCGCTCCGAAAACAGAAAATCATCGCCCGTGAGATTAATATCACGCAAAAGTCCATGAGTCGAATCATTAAAAAAGTCTTATGACTTGGGGCTTTCAAACGAGGTACCGGACATTTATTGACTGCAGCTTTAAAAAAAATAGGATTGAAAAATGCAAACGTCTTTTGGTGAAGCACGCTGATAACTTGCACAGAAAAAATTTTGTTCACCGATGAGATAATTTTTACCGTTCAGGAAAAATTGAACAAGCAAAATGATAGAGTGTATGTGCGGTCATCTAAGGATGCATCTAAACTGATCCAAGGGTGGAAACTGTTCCAAAACTAGCCATTGACTTTCCATCAGGATTCTGCGCCGTCCCATAAGGCTAAAACGTCCCAGGCCTGGCTTCGAAACAATTTGCCAGCGTTCATTTTCTCTGAAGAATGACGCTCAGGCAGTCCAGATTTGAGCCCATTGGATAACAAATTGTGGACGGTTTTAGAGGACAAGGTTTGTTACAAAAGATACCCCAACATTGGATCTCTTAAGACTGCTTTGGTTCGAGCTGTGGCCAATTTTCCAATGGACGAGGGCGATTGGCCAGTGCGACTTAAGGCGTGTGTAAAGGCAAAAGGCGGACATTTCGAATAAGTAGATTCTTTTTGGATACAATATACATCAATTAATATATTAAAAAATATTTGGTCCAAAAAAATTCAGTACTTTTTATTTTACAGCATAAAACGTGTGTTACAGTATTTATGCCCCTACTAAATATATCAGCAGATGCTTGCTCACTTTTAACCCTAGGATAGACTACTTGGTCTGGCCAGACCAAATTTGACTTTGAGCGCTTATAATTTTTTTTAAAGGCAAAAATTAAAAAATTGAGGGTGTTGATATCTATAAGGGAAGTATGCTGAATCGGACGAATTCAATTTTGACTCGAAAATTGCCAGCTAATGGGGAGAAATTCCCGTTGGAAAAAAATTACCACTAAACTAAACTCTTGGTCTGAGTAGACCACAGCAATCAAGCTATGAGTTTACTCATGAAACCCTCATGAAAGGTAGAAGTTTGCTTTTGTCTTTGTTTTTCTCTTTATTTTTGATTTTGTTTTGATTTTTATTTTGTTCTGCCTATGAAACCGAAGCAATCGATCTAGAAGTTTTGTTTTGTTTCTATTTTTACATGAATAGCTTTCTCAATAAATCATAAACAGATCAGTCGTCGGTCTACATTCGAAACGTAACACGTGTTTTACAGTTATTTTTTTTGGTAATCTTTTATTGCTGTTTGTGGTGAAATAATATGGCTTCTTCTAGTAAAAACTTATCGGGACTTGAAGCTAGTGAAATGGTCGTAAATAGACCAGCCAAATTTCAGCGTCTTACACCTGCTGAAAGAGAAGTTGCCGAAGAACGCATGATGTCATTTTTTGCTGATAGCGACGATGAGCAAGAACTATTTCCTTGCTCTGATGATGACGACGACGATTATGTTCCAGAATATAGTGCTAAGGATTTTGCGTCTGATGAGGAAACTGGAGATTGTGACGCGGAGCTTGTTGAAGATTTTGATGATGGCGACGTGGAAAATGAGGTTGAAACATTAGCTGCTGAAAGTGGTGAAGGTGAATGTTACCAAAGTAAAGCTGGCATAATGTGGTTGAAAAAACCACCATCAACGGTTAGAACACTAGCGCATAACATTCCAATTCTTGCTAGAACTGGCCCGTCCAGAAAGTTTCTACCATCTTCATCATCTACCTACCGTCCACTATGTGCCATTTGTAATTTAACATCGAAAACTAAGCGCAAAACCCGTTTTCGGTGTGGAATATGCGGAAGTGCTATGTGTCTGCAGCATGGAAAAGAGTCAAAATCCTACATTTGCGATGACTGCCAAGTGGTAAACTAATTATAAGAATACTTATGTTAAGAACTTGAATTTACTTCTTGAAAAATAAACATGAAATTTGATTTTATCAAAAAAGAGGATGTTTTACCTTTTTTGTATATTACTTTTTGTGACCTTTTTACCTTATTTTGGAAGTATGTAGATACAGTTTCGCTTTAAATGACTATGTATAACACATATCAACAATTTCCATATGAATTAAGACCCCATGATTAGGTATACAGTATGTTTATAGCCAAAAATCTGTCTATTATAGTCATGTGGTCTGGCCAGACCAAGAGGTCTATTTAGTGATCGAAAGCTTATCGCCTATCCTAGGGTTAAGTTTTAAATTAACTAACGAATGTCATTTTTCAAAGAGTTTTTTGCCGCTGTGGATGTTGACAGTAGTTCACTATTAAGTTTTTCATAAATCCGTAAGGCCTTATTTGTAATAGCATTGATATCAATTTAAATTTGTTTTTGCGTTTGATCTTCAATCTCGCTATATGGGAAGAGCTAACGTAAACTTTGACACCACTATGATGGTGCTTACTACTCACTTTAAATTAAACTTTAAAATATTTTAAGTCGACTTTAGTCGATGCCGTGCAATGCCAGATACAAAAATCAAGTAGGACATGTACGTATATGTGACAGCGTATAGAAAAAGGACCTAAGGGTAAAAACAATCAATTTTCATTTTTTTCTTTTTTTTGATGTGGACAACATCTGAGCATCGAATGAGACCGATCCCATGCCCCAAAAGTGTTCCCTCCCAGAGACATGCGCGTTTTATGAAAGTGAAGTCGACGATTCTAAGCGCAAATAGAATGGGACCTAATCTTTAAAATGGCGCTCCTGAACAAAACTAGTTTTTAACCTTAGGTCAATTTCTATTTTGCGCCTCACATATATTTTTACGGTTTTACTCACAAAAATTGCTTTTTTGATTCAATAGCATATAAATCGATTAAATTTAATTAAATATATAATCGAGGTAATTTCCATAGCCCTCGATTAACACAAGAAATAAAATAATCATGATAAAACGAAATCGTGCACAAAAAGTATCGTGTAAATCGAGGGATAGGTGTATTACGATAACATTGTTACCGGGTCACAAGGACATACCTGGCAACGAGATGGCAAACGAATGTGCCAGAATGTGGTCAGCAGCAGTGAGCGAGACAGCGTAACCCCAAACATACATATACCGCTCGTCGACCTGCTGAATGCAGAGACTGTCTTGGAATCAGGGTCCAGGCAAAACTCAATTCACAACTTCAGAATAGCCCAGTTTTCCTGGCCGGCAATATACAACAAAAAAGGCATGGAAACTGCTAAAATTGGAAAACGATTGATGGCAACCTTGATAAGAAATAACACGGAGCACTTGGACATCCCGTGCAGAGACTAATGTTGAAGTTTCCAAAAGGCAGAAGACGAGGCAAGGTTTTAAAATTTGTCAAAAGGTCATTCTGGTTTCCAATTACTCAAAGCAGCTGATAAATCATAACGGATAAAGGTTTAACCTATTGGATAGTTCAAGAAGTACGTTGCGTGATTTTCTCGGTCAATGTTACGGGTTACCTGAGAGCTGTTTGGTGAAGGAATTTGAAGAAACTACATGCAGAGAAAAGATATGGTTACTATATGGTCACCGCAACAATAGTATGTTCTCTACAATAAAAGCATGTTCGTCGTAACCATAGTATTGTTTTTTGAATTTTTTTGACAACAGCATGATTGCGACAATATTACTATTGTTGAAATGTAACAATAGTATTATTGCCAAATTTAGAAATAAAAATATGGTTGTAACAATAATATGATTATGGCAATCAGACCGTATGGTTACGACTATGAACATAACAAAACAGGGTTTATAGAGCACGAGTCTTCGTACTTGTAGTTCAGATGGAAATATTACTGATGTGAATGAATATGTGGACTAGAATGAGACAGGACGTGCCAAACTCAAGGATTGGAAGAAATTGCACAATATTTTCCTAAACGGCGGGGTTAGTCACTTAAGTAAATAGCTCATTTGTTTTAGAGAAATTCTACGTTCTTTCCTTAAAGTGTAGAATTCCCGAAAGTAAATGTTGCGTTTAGCTTATTTCCACAAAAATACTTCCCTAAAATTGATTTTATTTTTATCATTGCTCCACGGTACATCTCAATGTTTTTGGTATAAAAGGATTATACATAAAATATTGTAATAAAAATTTCATGTAAGTTATACCCCAAAGGATTTATTAAAATAACCTAACACAGTAGTACCCCATACACAAAACCCCACTTCTCATAGTTCTATGAACACACATGCACACACAAAGTGCCTTCAAAACGAAAGAATCTATTCAGATTTAATATTCAATATGAGAATACTGCTATGCAAAAGGTAAATATTTTCCAAATATTTTTTCATACACATTCTTAAGAGAAAGTTTCTTTTGATCAACATAAAAAACCCAACAGCCCCAATTTTCAGTGTCTGTGTTCGTTCATGTTAAGCTCAAGTGAGAAACGTTGGCTTCCACATCTGTGTCGTGTTGTGTATCGGCAAGTCCTGTCAACTCCTGGATGATGGCCATTGGTTGTGATTGGAGCTGTATGCTGCTTAGCTAAGCCAGTGTTCAAGCCATGTGAGTTTGTCAATGGAAATCTCTGCATGAAAGCGTAATTAAAGTTGATGAGATATTTTTGTGGAGATTTTGGATAAGATTTGTCAAAAATTTTTCCGAAAATTTTTAAACGAAAAATGCAGGATAATACTTTTTAGGCATTTTATAAGAGGTTTAGTGACGGAAGAATATTTATTTAAAGAACACTTAACAGAAGCTAGCAATTGAAGCTTGAAGGCCTGTGAAGTTTAGGCGATTAAAGTGTTTCCAACTAAACATTGGCAACACTTACGTGCCGATAATGCCAGCTATTTTTAGTTCATACCAATAATAGCTTGTCTACAAGCTACCACTATCATTTGCAATTAAATATTTTAGAACAAAAGTTACTCAAAATGAAATTAAAACGTAAGTGTGATTGCATTGTATAAGTCCGGAAAATCACAACCATGTTAAAGTGAATAAAATGTTTGTGTATTGTAAATTCAATTATATGCGTTTCATTTCTTCAGGAAACCCACACGTCTGAAAGAAACACTCTTTATTAAGAAACAAGTCTTTAATTTAGGCTAGCCTGAAGCTTTAATGCTCTCCAGCAAGGATTGCGTCGTAGGGATGGCTTTTGGGCTCCAAAATACGCCCAAAGGTCGAAGCCTCAAATTTAGTGGAGTGCAAAATTGGTTATTGGTTATATATATATATATATATATATATATATATATATATATATATATATATATATATATATATATATATATATATATATATATATATATATATATATATATATATATATATATATATATATATATATATATATATATATATATATATATATATATATATATATATATATATATATATATATATATATATATATATATATATATATATATATATATATATATATATATATATATATATATATATATATATATATATATATATATATATATATATATATATATATATATATATATATATATATATATATATATATATATATATATATATATATATATATATATATATATATATATATATATATATATATATATATATATATATATATATATATATATATATATATATATATATATATATATATATATATATATATATATATATATATATATATATATATATATATATATATATATATATATATATATATATATATATATATATATATATATATATATATATATATATATATATATATATATATTTGGCTTTGAAAGAAAAATGTTACTCATTCTGGATAACTATATCTCCCCGACCAATACGGGACGAATTTTGGGTCCCAGGTCCATTATGTTAAGGCCTATAGTTTAGCCAAATCGGAAATAGTCAAATTCTTTAGAAACTCCACTGTAAATATGTTTTAGGGATGCTTGACGAAATTTTAGTGGTTTTAAATTTTTATATATCCATAGTTCGAAGTGGCCGAGGCCCCTACGGCCCATACGAGTATAGATCGGTATAAGTTTCAAATCCTTAATTTAGGCACACATTTAAATTTGTCAGAAAATTTCAGTATTTCTCCAGGAACACGTCAGTTTAGTACCTCGATTCAGCAGCTTAAGTCAATCCCATGGTACCGACTTTAATACAAATTACCCCAAAAAAGTGTGATTTTTACAGATGTTGTTTAAGTCCTTGTATAAAGAGCCTTTTTTCCTCTGAATGAATTTAGTCCATGATAAATCCCAAAAAAACTTGGAACAAAATACATTTCTTTGCAAAGTTTTCACTTTCTAGATTTATTGTTTTGATCGCTATCGTGCTTTCAACAGACTCACTGACGGACGGACGGCCAGACATCGCTAGAGCGTCTTAGAATTGTACCCTGATCAAAACCATATATACAGGGTGAAGCGCGATATTTGGCTAATTTGGGCATGAAATAAAAAAATTATGAACCTTAGAAAAATTTATTTTATATTTTAGTTAAACTCGTATTGAACAGTAAAGAAAATTTTAAAATACACACAATGCTGCAACCTTTTTCTGAAATGAACTCTAACAAGCATGTCGACTGGTTTTGTGGCAATTTCAGCCTCAATATTGTTAATTACTTAGTAAGGACATAAATACTGTAACACACGTTTTATGCTGTAAATTAAAAAGTACTGAATGTTTTTGGACCAAATATTTTTTAATATATTTATTGATGTATATTGTATCCCAAAAGAATCTTCTTAATCGAAATGTCCGCCTTTTGCCTTTACACAAACCTTAAGTCGCACTGGCCAATCGTCAATAGCTGCACAAACCTCGTCCATAGGAAAATTGGTCACAGCTCGAACCAAAGCAGTCTTAAGAGATCCAATGTTGGGGTATCTTTTGTGACAAAATGGCCTGAGGGCCATTCTTCAGAGGAAATGAACGCTAGAAAATTGTTTCGAAGCCAGGCCTGAGACGTTTTAGCCTTATGGGCCGGCGCAGAATCCTGCTGGAAAGTCCATGGCTAGTTTTGGAACAGGGAATTGTTAAGTGGCTTCACAACTACTTCCAAAACGGTTTCTTATTAAACTTTGGCCGATGTTTTGACTCCTTGTTCGCAGAAATGCAGGTCAGTGTCCCCATCGTAGGAGACACCCCACCAAACCATGACTAAAGCTGGGTGATGACCCTTTTCCACCCTTGGGATAAGTTAAGATGCTTCCTTAGATGACCGCTTGTTAAATTTTTCCTGAACAGTAAACATTTTCATCGGTGAACAAAATTTTTCTGTGCAAGTTATCAGCGTACTTTACCAAAAGACGTTTCCATTTTTCAATCCTTTTTTTTTTAAAGCTGCAGTCAATAAATGTCCGGTACGTCGTTTGAAAGTTCCAAATCCCAAGTCTTTTTTAATGATTCGACTCATTGACTTTTGCGTGATATTCACCTCACGGACAATGGTTTTCTGTTTTCGGAGCGGATTTCTGAGAATTCTTGATTTAACGGCTTTGATGACATGCGGTGTACCAACAGAACGTGGGCAGCCCGACCGGTGGCGGTCTTTTACATCTCCAGTCTCCTCAAACATTTTTATGCATCGGTAGACAAACATGCGGATAATCCCTAGTGGCCTAGTGAAAGTATCGTTTTTTTCATTTCACACTTGAAAAGCGCTGTTACAGCGATACGGTTCTCATTATCTGACCACTCCATAATGAAAATTGAAACAATTTTAAAATCCCGTTACAGACTAACGCTATTGAGGTTACTATTGAAATGGGTGTGTTCAATGTTGTAACAGTATTTATCTCCCTACTAAGTATTTAAGGTGTTGGGACGGATGATATACACCTTCGACTTCAGATAACCCTTAGCATGGGGCTAAGTCTGGTAAACGTGCCGGTCATTGCACATCACCCCTCAAAAAGATAAGCCGTCCAGCAAATATTTGCCTCAAACCACGCACATTTATATTGGACCACGCACATTTTATATGGGTAAAAATTCAGTTCATCATGAAGAATTCAGTGGGGAGAACGTCTTGAAATGCCAAGAGCAAGTGTTTGTGGGGTTGTAATCCTTCTCTCAGGCCTCTTCGTACACATGACACATTCCCTGCTGTTCTCAATGAAGTTACCAAATTTACAATTGATTGCCGTCCAGAAACACGTCTGCGTGGCGGAATAGCAATCATTGCAGTGCAACAAAAAGCACGCTGCACTGCAATGATCGAGTAAGCAATTGAAAAATACGCTCCAACACAGAATTACCTCTTCTCACATGTCCAATGCATGATAGCAACTGAAAGGCAGACAAATACAAATCTCCCGTCAGCCACCATAAGCCACGCACACTCTCTACTCTCTTCGACCAATAGTGCCGCCACACATGCAGTGCAAAAAAGCAAATTTTTGCGCTCCACCCTGTACATTATAGGGTATCAGATCGATATTTTGAGGTGTACCGAAACGAAATGTCAAATTTGACACACCCTCATTATACGGTGAGAGATATAAAAAGGCCATTGTGGAAAAGTATCAATTCCTTTTTATTTGAATACAAAAAGGCAATACCATAAGCACCTGTGTGACATTTTTGTATATAAGTATATTGGTGTGTCATTCAAAATCGCGCCTTAAACTCTAATTTTTTTTAGTAAAAACGTGGCAGACCTATATACGAATCGACTGCAATTACTAATTTTCGGAAATTCCGCAATATTAATAACAATAGTCTTTTGGCTCCTGTAAAGTATAAGAAAAACACATATGCCTTCTGCTGGAAACACCGAAGATATACTCCTATCCCATGGTGGAGATTATGAAAAATGGTAAGAAAGTTTCGCTTTGGCAAACAATGTTCTCATTTATTATTCAGATTATCTGAAGTATCAGTGAAAACTACAAAGATTATTGTCAAAAGATGCGTTTTGCCCGATTTGGCCACTGCCACTCGGACACAAATTGCGACCTGTAGTTTCTTAACAAACTTTAGATGGGCAGACGGACTAACAGACATCGTTAAATTTAATTAGCAGGTGTTAAAAACATTTGCATTAAACAAATGCAAATAAGACAAATATGTGCTATTTTGGACTCTGTAAAAAGGCTGAAGAGCAAAACCCTTTCTCGAAAGATAAAGATTGCACTTTTCAACACTTTAATATTACCCGAGCTTTTATATGGCGCTAAATCGTGGGTGCTGTCAAAATATTTTATCAGATTTCTAGATTAAAAGCGTTAGCATAATCTACGGCATCAGATGCGTAGCTTCGTGTAGAGAAACAATTAGAACCTTGCAACTGGAAACGTTATGTGTGCTGAGGATATAGAAAGGGAGTGGCTGCTGAAGACCTTTCAAAAGATCCGCCATGGCCAAGGGGTGATCAAAATACCGACTGTTTACTAAGAAATACAGACATAGCTGCATGATAACAAAAGATACGAGCTAATAATATGCTTCCATTATTTTTATTAAATTTACAAAAAGGCTGACACGACCTTTTCGTAGTCTACAGTGGTTTATTCTTCTCTCCAATTTATAAAGATCATATTCTCTGACCTGATCTACCCTAACCACTTAAATCATCTGTGTAGTGTAGCAGTGTAACTGCGATGTTTTTACACTTAGTGATCTCTAATCATCCGGTCTTAGTTATAGTGACATTTTATAGTGTTGCTTCTTTAATGTTTTAATGCAGAAAATTCAGAAAATTCATAAAATCTAAAGGATATTAAAGCGTGTACAACTATCTCTAAGCGCCATATCTATATGGGACATGTAAAGGGTGGGCCAAAAGTTACAATGGGGTTTACAAATTTAATAACTTTTTCGTTTAAATATTTTTTCATTATTTTTCAGATTATATAAAATACACTTGGAGAACAAATAATGGAGAGATTCACAACTGAAAAAAGAACCAGAATAATAGAATTTTATTATTTAAATCAGCGATCAATTATTTTAGAGTATGAAGCTCATTTTTGTTTGAATGGCTTTGTTAATAAGCAGAAATGTAGGTTCTGGGGTTCTGAAAATCAAAAAGCCAGAGAATGAAGACGGAAGTGCTGTAACCGTAAATGGAGAGCGGTATCGGTTTATAGTAGAAAATGTTGTACGTCCTACTCTTGAAGACAGACCTGAGATGTGATTTCAGCAGGACGAAGCCACTGCCCACACTGCCCGATACACAATGGCACTTTTAAGTAAATGTTTGGAGAGCGAATGATTTCAAGAAATTCGAAAATTATTCGGCCAGCGCGATCGCCACAATTGTCAGCACCCGACTATTTTCTTTGGGGTTATTTAAGGGAGCGAGTATATGTGAACAAGCCTGGGACAATCTTTCAACTCAAGGCCAACATTGTTGCAGAAATTCGAACGCTACAGCCACAAATTTTGAAAGATGGGACAATCTTTCAACTCAAGGCCAACATTGTTGCAGAAATTCGAACGCTACAGCCACAAATTTTGAAAGATGTTATGGAATATACTTTAAAACGAGCACACCATTGCAAAGCTGAAAACGGGGGTCCTTTAAGTGACATCATTTTTCATATTTAGTGGAAAAAAATTCAATTTTTGTATTAAATAACTAAAAAATATAAGAAAAATTAATAAACGCAAAATGTACTAAAGTTTTGAACCCCATGGTAACTTTTTGCCCACCCTGTATATATTAGTTCTATCGGCTGAGCGAGATTTACCCGTAGTTTCGGATTTTGTCGGCTGATTAATAAAAATGTATAGCCAAATAACTTGACCAAAAGGCCACGCAACACTTGGCTAAGGGCGAGAAGACGTCGGTAAGGCTATCGTACGAGGGTTGTTATATATTTCTGGCCTAGGCCATGTGACATTTCCATTGAAAAGTTTGACATTTTTTAGCATAAACGTACTCAGAACTTTTTGACGTACGACCATTATTTGTGTTGTTTACAGTGACTTGAAAAAATCAATTTGACAAAAAAAATGGATTAACTCGTGAACATTTTCGTGCGATAATTTTTCACAACTTTCGACGTGGATAAGAGAGCATCAATGAACTTAAATCTATGTATGGAGATGAAGCACCATCCTATAGCACTGTGAAAAACTGGTTTAATGGATTCAATCGTGGACGACGCTCGCTCAAAGACGAAGGTCGTGAAGGTCGCCCTAAAACGGCCGTTGTCCCAGAGAGCATTGATGCCGTGCGTGAACTTATAATGCAAGATCGTCATGCGGCATACCGTGAGATAGAGGCATCCTTGGGGATTTCTTCCACCAGCATACATTCGATATTGCATGAACCCCTGGCCGTAAAAAAAGTTTGTTCTCGTTGGATCCCGCACAATTTGACTATCGTTTGAAAAAGGCTCGTGTCGATTGGTGCAAAAAAATATGGAAAAAATACGATCGCGGTGCTTCTAAAAATGTTTATAAGTTCGTCACAGGTAACGAATCATGGATCTATGCGTATGAGCCCGAAACAAAACAGCATTCGACCGTGTGGGTCTTCGAAGACGAGCCAAATCCGACGAAAGTTGTTCATGGAAGAAGCACTTCAAGGCAAATTGTCGCCTGATTCTTCCTCAAAACTGGTCATGTGGCGACTGTTCTGCTTGAGCAACGTAGGACGGTAACCCACAATTTGTGAGTGGTACACCACAATTTGTTTGCCTAAAGTCTTCGAAGAAATTCGAAAAACGAACAAGAGAAGACGAATCATTGTGCTCCATGTCAATGCGAGCTCTCACATATCAGCTAAAACGATAAGCTATTCGACTAATCAAGATGTCGAATTGTTAGGCCATCCACCGTACAGCCCTGATTTGGAACCCAATGACTTATTCTTATTCCCGCACATCAAGAAAAAAATGTGTGGTCAACGGTTTTCGCCGCCAGAAGATGCTATTGAAGCGTTCAAAAACCATGATTTGGAGATGTCTCAATCGGCGCATGCAAAGTGTATAAACCATGCTGGAGAATACTTTAAAAAACAATAAAACGATTTTTAATGATAAATATTCGCATTTTCATTATTAGGCCAGAAATATATAACAGCCCTCGTACAGTTTAGTCCGGCCCTGGTGATATCATTCAGAGACCTTATCAATTAACCAGAAATCAACACTCATATTCCACTTCCGGGAACTCTTTCATATGTTCCCTAGCATTAACACCACCCCCTTTTATTTATTATCTATCGTCAATATTATTTATCACAACTAGCAAATGAATGCAAATATTTAAAATGTTGTAATTAATTTAAGGCATTTCACACAGAGTTAATGCATCAACACACAAAATACAAGCCTAATGGATGAGCGGTGACTTTTTGGTTCCATTGTGGTTATTTCGATTATATCTATTAAACTACCTAATGCATTGGAGCCTATTTAGATCTCATATATTTACTTATAATTACTCGTACATATGTACACATCCATATATGACAAACCGAATTACGTCCATATCGATCTACAGAGTGTGTATATGATTGTGGTTTAAATCGTTATTTAACTTATGGCTGAATTGTTTGCAGTTCGATGTAATTTTCTAGATTACGGGTAATTATTTTGGGTTTAAGATGTGCGATGGCAGATACTACAAAATGTAGTGGTCATTTAGCTATTGAAATTTATTTATACCCTACATTATTTGGAAAAGTGTACAGGAATATTAGTTTCAGGGCTCATCTCTACATGAGTCGATAACAAAATGGATATGAGTTTATTAATTTTTTGAATCAAGCAAAAATGATATTTAATTCGACCAGCACTCTAACTTCACCAAGGAGTCGCTCTTGATAAGGGGAACAAAAATCAACTCATCGTTACGTTGATATGGAAGGAGCGTCCCTCTCACAATCTTGGCCAAACAAGCCCATATCGTATTAAAATTTGCTTTCATGATTATATTTACAACCTTTCTCTGGTTTTCACTACAAAGACCGTTTTTAAACTCTCCATAAAATACTGGTCGGAGACCCATAAAGTATATGTGTCCCGCAAAATAGAAAGGGACCTAAGGTTAAAAACCAGTTTTGTTCAGGAGTGCTATTTTAAAGATTAGGTCCCTTTCTATTAGCGCTTAGAATCGTCGACTTTACTTTCATAAAACGCGCATATCTCTAGGTGGGAACACTTTTGGGGCATGGGATCGTTCTCATTCGATGCTCAGAAGTTGTCAACATAAAAAAAGTGAAAAGTTGATGAAAAGTTTTGTTCAGGGGAGCCATTTTAAAGATTAGGTCCCTTTCTATTTGCGCTTAGAATCGACGACTTAACTTTCATAAAACGCGCATATCTCTGGGAGGGAAAACTTTTCATGGGATCGGCCTCATTCGATGGTCAGATGTTGTCCACATCAAAAAAAGGAAAAAAAAATAAAATTGATTTTTTTACCCTTAGGCCCCTTTATCTCTGCGCTGTCACATACACTTAGTAGGGACATACAAACTGTTACACACGTTTTATGCTGTAAAATAAAAAGTACTGGCTGTTTTTGGACCAAATATTTTTTAATTTATTTATTGATGTATGTATATTGTATCCAAAAAGAATCTACTCATTCCAAATGTCCGCCTTTTTCCTTTACACACGCCTTAAGTCGCACTGGCCAATCGTCAATAGCTGCACGAACCTCGTCCATTGGAAAATTGGCCACAGCTCGAACCAAAGCAGTATTAAGAGATCCAATGTTGGTGCATCTTTTGTGACAAACCTTGTCCTCTAAACCCGTCCACAATTTGTAATCCAATGGGTTAAAATCTGGACTGCCCGAAGGCCATTATTCAGAGGAAATGAACGCTGGCAAATTGTTTGAAGCCAGGAAATGAACGCTGGCAAATTGTTTCGAAGCCAGGCCTGGGACGTTTTAGCTTTATGGCCCGGAGCAGAATCCTGCTAGAAAGTCCATGGCTGGTTTTGGAACAGGGAATTGTTAAGAGGCTTCACAACAGCTTCCAAAGCGATTTCTTGGTAAACTTTGGTCTATGTTTTGACTCCTTGAATGCAGGTCAGTGACCCCATCGTAAGAGATACCCTATTAAACCGTAACTGAAGCTGGTGATGACCCTTTTCTACCCTTGGGATCAGTTAAGATGATTCCTTAGATGACCGCGCATACACTCTATCATTTTGCTTGTTAAATTTTTCCTGAACGGTAAACATTTTTTCATCGGTGAACAAAATTTTTCTGTGCAAGTTATCAGCGTGCTTCACCAAAATACGTTTGCATTTTTCAATCCTATTTTTTTTTTAAAGCTGCAGTCAATAAATATCCGGTACGTTGTTTGAAAGCCCCAAGTCCAAAGTATTTTTTAATGATTCAACTCATTTACTTTTGCGTGATATTCATCTCACGGGCCATGATTTTCTGTTTTCGGAGCGGATTTCTGTGAATTCTTGATTTAACGGCTTTGGCCTGACCCGACCAGTGGCAGTCTTTTACATCTTTAGTCTCTTCAAATATTTTTATGCATCGGTAGACGAATATGCGGCAAATCCCTAGTGGCCGAAGCGTTTTGAAAATATCGTTTTTTTCATTTCACACTTGAAAAGCGCTGTTACAGCCATACGGTTCTCATTATCTGAGCACTCCATGATAAAAGTTGAAAGAATTTTAAATTCCCGTTATAGACTAACGCTATTAAGGTTAGCTTTCAAAACCCATATGACATTAACGGGGTATGTTCAGTTCTACTATTGAAATCGGTGTGTTCAATGTTGTAACAGTATTTATGTCCCTACTATGTATACCCTCTGTCATAAGATACGGCGTATATTACTTTGTCATTCGTTTTGCCTCACATAAACTACTTTGGATTATGGTTGGATTAAGGAGGCATGGAACCGCTCAAGCAACCCTGAACTTAAAAGACAAACTATGATGAAATATTTGAGAATGTATGTTCTGTGTACCTAGAAATAGTTAATATTTCTCACAAATCCACAACTAGAACGCACGATGTTAATTGCAAATAAAATAAAACAGTTTTCAATGTTAATGTCAATGTTAATGTTATTTATTATAATAGAGGAATCTATGACAATTTTGTATGAAACAAAATATTGGCAAAACTCTTGCCACGGCTTCGGTGGCATAAATTTATCCGATGGTCCATATATTCAATGACTCTGAGATATAATGGAGGTTCAATGTCCTTAATTTGCCGGATTATCTCATCTTTTAGCTCTTGAATTGTTCTTGGCTTATTGACGTCCATGTTTTTTTTAAATATCGTCAGGAAACGAAGTTCAATGGCGTCGAATCACATGATCGTGGTGGCCAATTAACATCGCCACAATGTGAGATAACACGCCCATTGAACTTCTTGCGCAAAAGAACCATTGTTTTATTAGATATGTGGCAAGTGGCATCATCCTGTTACAACAAAATTTCGTCCATTTCATATCCTTAATTGCTGGCCAAAATAAGTCCGTTATCATCTCGCAATAGCGAACACCATTCATGGTTACTGCTTGGCCGACCTCATTTTCGAAGGAGTACAGTCTAATGATGACGCCAGCCCATAAACCTTCAATGCATCGGCTTTTTAACAATCACTTGTGGATTCTTATTTGTCCAAATGCGTCAATTCTGCTTGTCGTGAACACACACACTTGGTGGATTATGCTGACCAAGAAAATCGGGAAGTATACGAAATGCATTTTAATTTGAACGCCCATTATCGTAAAAAACAATCTTAACGCACTGCTTAATTGTGTACTTCTCTATATAGTACAAACACTGAACAAAGAAATATCGAACTATGTTGACGTTAAGGTGTGACTCACAATTAACATCCTGAATTATGGTTGGACCACCATTCACCAGTAATTAAGATTTGATCCCATTTTGCACTCGATCTATTGGGGCCCACAAATATCCTTCTTTCAGCTATGGGTATTAGAAAAAACAAAAAATTTCGGCACGAATAAAATGAAAATAACGTTAATTCTTCGATTAGAATCTTGGCGAGGTCTTGGCACATACGTCAAAGGTTCCCAGATCATATGGTTACGCAGAACGAGTCGAATTTCCTCACTCTTCTAAGTTTGCTTAAACTTTATGATTTGTCTAAAATTAAGGGCTGCCTAAAAACCTCTTCGGCCATCTTCATCAACGGACATATGGTTTCTCCAAAACAACGAAACTCAAAAATGGGACAACGAGTCATAGGGCCGCAAAAGTGTAGTTCTGTCACCAACAACCATATACCCCAGTATTGTCAATGCTATGCCACAACGTAATCCATGATAGAGACTACAAAAGCTTCAGTCCATAAGAACTTAGGAATTGTCCACTTGTTAACTTTCGAATGGTGAACGAGGGTGCATGTTAGCTTACAAGGGGTATAGAGAACTAACTACCCTGGTGACACCGCTAATGTCGAAGGTCTGTATCCACTTGAGATACTGGATGCCCAAGATAAGTACTGAATTTTGCCAGGTTAAAACCAATCAGACAGTTGTTTGACATCCAAAATCCCCAACATCACCCAAATCTTTTCTAGGAGCCAATAAAAGCAATCGCCTCATCACCTTGTTGTTCTCTACCAGAGCGTGAGAACAGACATATAAGGCATATCCGTGACTTTTCCAACCTCCCGAGTAGTTATAAAAAAGGAAACACTGCTCTCATCAAGTACCATTTGTTAGTAGACTACTGTCAAATTTTGAGAGAGTTCCGTCATTAATTTATGATTAACAGCTGTTCAAAACATACAACCTCATGGATTTTTTTAGAAAAGGAATAAGTGAATTTCGTCAATTAAACAAAGGAAAAGCCTGATAAAAACTATGGGGACTCTGCACCATCGCTTTCAACGGTAAAAAATTGATTTACTGACTTTCGTTGTGGTCGCACAAGTACAAATGACGCTGAACGTTCTGGACGGCCAATTGAGGTACACAATAGACCCGAAAATATCGAAAAAATACACGCCATGGTGTTGGCCGATCGAAAAGTAAAAGTGCATAAGATTCTTAATGTCCTACACATTTCATATGGCAGTGTGGTTTTGATTTTACATGATTAGTTGGGTTTAAGAAAGCTGTCCGCCGCGTTTGCTCTCAACTGACCATAAACGCAACCGTGAGACAACTTCAAAGAAATGTTTGGAGTTGTTTAACCGCAATTCAAATGAGTTTTTGCGGCGCTTTGTAACTGTGAATGAAACATGGATCCATTAAAACAGTCCGGAGATCAAGCAGCAGTCTAAACAACAGGTTTCTCTGGGTGAGCCGGCTCCGAAGAAGGCCAAGGTGACTTTGTCGGTGAATGAGGTGATGGTAACAGTTATTTGGAATGCACTCGATTACCTTCAAAAGGAAAAACTAATAAACGGCAAATATTATGGAAACTTATTGGCCAGATTTAACGAGGATTCAAAAAAACGACCCCATATGGCTAAGAAGAAAGTTCTGTATCATCAAGATAATGCACAGGCGCAAACGTGAGCAGTCTCAATGCTAAATTGCATGAACTGGGTTACGAATTGGTACCACATCTGTCATATTCTCCGGATTCAGCCCCCAGTGAATATTTCCAAACCTAAAGAAATGCCTCGGTGGAAAGAGGTTCAGCTCCAACGATGGAATTATTGAACAAACAAATGCCTTTTTTGTGGACCTCGAAAAATTCACATTTTGAAAGGGATATTAAAATTGGAGAAATGTTGAACTATGCGTATTGAGCTAAAGGAGATTATGTTGAAAAATTCTTTTTTTTTTCGAAAAGTCACGGAATTATTGATATGTCCTCTATGATGATGTAAAAGTATATGTACTTAGTAGGGACATAAATACTGTTACAACATTGAACACACCCATTTCAATAGTAGAACTGAACATATCCCGTGAATGTAATATGGGTTTTTGAAAGCTAACCTCAATAGCGTTAGTCTGTAAAGGGATTTTAAAATTGTTTCAACTTTCATCATGGAGTGGTCAGACAATGAGAACCGTATCGCTGTAATAGCGCTTTTGATGAAAAAGGTAGAAGTGGTAGAATTAAACGACTAGTCTATATCAAGTTACGTTAGGAAGTACAGATAACATTTTATTGACAATTATGTACATATTTTCTGTTTGACACATAAAACCAAAACGTTAGTGATTAAAACAAACAAGTAGAATTAAAACAGGTTCATTTTCAACAGCTTTTCAAGTGTGAAATTAAAAAACGATATTTTCAAAACGCTCCGGCCACTAGGGATTAGCCACAGGTCGGGCCGCCCACGCTCTGTTCGAACACCGCATGTCATCAAAGCCGTTAAATCAAGAATTCACAGACATCCGCTCCGAAAACAGGAAATCATGGCCCGTGAGATGAATATCACGCAAAAGTCCATGAGTCGAATCATTAAAAAAGACTTTAGACTTGGGACTTTCAAACAACGTACGTGACATTTATTGACTGCTGCTTTAAAAAAAATAGGATTGGAAAATGCAAACGTTTTTTGGTGAAGCACGCTGATAACTTGCACAGAAAAATTTTGTTCACCGATGAAAACATTTTTACCGTTCAGAAAAAATTTAACGTGCATGCGCGGTCATCTAAGCAAGCATATGAACTGATCCCAAGGGTTAAAAAGGGTCATTATCCAGCTTCAGTCATGGTTTGGTGGGGTGTCTCTTACGATGGGTTCACTGACCTGCATTTCTGCGAACAAGGAGTCAAAACATCGGCCAAAGTTTACCAAGAAACCGTTTTGGAAGCTGTTCTGAAGCCTCTTAAAAATTCCCTGTTCCAAAACCAGTCATGGACTTTCCAGCAGAATTCTGAGCCGACCCATAAGACTAAAATGTCCCAAGCCTGGCTTCGAAACAATTTGCCAGCGTTCATTTCCTCTGAAGAATGGCCCTCAGGCAGTCCAGATTTGAACCCATTGGATTTACTTTCCACTCGCTAACGCAATGCACCGCATGTATAGGGGGCGTCCCCTGAGTGTTGGTTATTTAAAAAAAAGACTGATTTGGTTCGAGCTGTGGCATATTTCCTAATGGACGAGGTTCGTGCAGCTATTGACGATTGGACATTGCGACTTAAGGCGTGTGTAAAGGCAAAAGGCGGACATTTCGAATAAGTAGATTCTTTTTGGATACAATATACATCAATAAATATATTAAAAAAGATTTGGTCCAAAAACATTCAGTACTTTTAATTTTACAGCATAAAACGTGTGTAACTGTATTAATGTCCCTACTAAGTAATTATTTAAATACTACAGGGTAGCTAACGATAGCCGCTACCAAAACAAAATGTAATAACTTTTTTTCATTTAATTACTCTGGTTAATTTTTTTTTTATTTTGCAGAATGATTTTTAGATTTAACAAAAATGAATAACTGGGACACTGAAACAAGAATTGTCCGCCTATCACGCACTGGAGTCCGTAGTTTCGGTTGAAAGAGAGTATAGGCGCACGTTTGGCGGCAATCCTCCGAGCAGATGGACCAAAATCAGACTTGTGAACAATTTTGCCGAGCAAAGGTTAGTAGTCAACAGAAGACCTTACCATCAAAACCCTTCACTTCAGACGGAGGAAACAATCGCTGCTGTATCTACTGCCATACAAAACAATCCTACAGTCTCGACGTGAAGCTTATCTGCTCAATAGGGTATAAGCAGGCAGTCATTGTAGTCATTATGCACAAAGGTTTGGACTTATTTCAATATAAAATTTAAATTGCCAACAAGCTGAAGACAGTCATTATGCACAAAGGTTTGGACTTATTTCCATATAAAATTAAAATTGCCAACAAACTGAAATCAGAAGACTTCCCAATTCGCTTGGATCTTGCCAGAAGATGCTTCAAATGGTGGAGGAGGACGGAAACATGTTGAAGGCCCATTTCGATTTAAATGGCAACATAAACAAACAAAATTGTCGAATAAGGAGTGCTTCCAACCCACAGATACTCCATGAGACCGAATTTCATCCACTTCGGTTCACAGTGTGGTGAGCAGTTTCATCACGTTGAATTGTCGGCACAACTCCACACCGTTACGGTTATTAGAGACCGTTATTTGAGCGTATTTAGAGAGTTTTTCTAACCAGAATAACGCCGAATGAGAACTTCTTTCAACTCTGTTGTGGTTTCTGCAAGATGGTGCAACTCCTCACATAGTCCGGCCTGTTATGACAGGATTGCGACGAAAACTTCCCAATAGGCTGATATCCAGAAAATCCTCATTCCGTTGGCCCCCCTAGGTCGCCTGACCTTACTGCACCTGAATTGTTCTTGTGGGAATATTGCAAACAGGAAGTCTACAAAGCAAAAGCAAAAAAATTTGAATGAACTAAAGCAATCCATTCTAAAAACAATTGCGGCTATTCCTGCCTCAACTCTGCAAGCAGCAATGAAGAACTTTTTGGTAAAATGCCGCACATGCATCAAGGAGCAGGGGGCATTTAAATTCCATTATTTTTAAAACTAATAAAGCTATGTTTAGTAAAATTGAATAGGCTTTGACATGTATAAAAAAAAATTAATCTCATACACTCAAAAAAAGTTCTTTGAGTTTCTTAATGTAGCAATATGCATTGGCCACTCTGTACTTGTACAGTTTTTTTTAATCCGTTTCGGAACCTTTTTTGTTCCATTTTTAAAATTAACGTAAAAAATGTGGTTAACGTATGATCTTTAGTTGCTAGGCCAACTGTTCAGCTGTTTCTAAGCCCGCTTAGGTTTTTTATCAGCAGTCATTAAGCAACCAGAATAAAAAACTATTAAAGTCATAAAAATGATAAAAAAAAAACTGGATGCTCGTAAATGCAAACAAAAAGGAAATAACTAAGTCCAAAAATTTGGTTTGCGTCTTCTGTTAAATTTATTTTTTGTTTAATAAGTTTTGGTACCCCGATTTGAATTTCAAATAACTTGGCCATTTCTAGCAACTAATTCGTACCAACATTAAATGTACGTTGTCTGCATGTATCAAGCCCAGTCCGCATGCAAACTATTTTTCTTTCTGCTTAATAGACAGTTAAAATCCGAAAGAAACATCTATGAGGCTTTGTGGCAGCCTTTCGTGCAATTTCCTTTTGTTAGGTATTATTTAATGGCTATCTGGCCATAAAACAATTCATTGTGTGTGTGTGTGTGAGTGTTTTAACATTTGGAATACTAAATTATATTCTGTGGCTTTTAGCTATTTCACTTTAATTCGCATCTTATGTTCATTCACTATAAATCAGATTTTTTTACTGTGTTTTTTGTTATCGCAACCAAGGAAAACTTTCAGAAGCACATGGACGGAGAAATACAAACGCAATCATGTGTCTAGTGTTGCGGTTAGAATTTAATTTATTGTGAATCTATGAACAACTGTGACCCAAAGATACGACCGACTATTGCAATTTGTATATGTAGTGGTAGTACTTGCTATGGCTAACGCCGTTTGTTTGCGTGTGTGTGTGTAGCGTGATCTGCTGGGTATCTGTGTGCGTTTGGCGTGTTGTTATATCTTTTCGATTTTATGTTTTGTGTGTTTTTGTTGTTGCACAGACCGCAAAAGAAAAAGCATTGGTTTTCAAAGGATTTCTGTAAACTGGCTATAAATAAATTGTTTGATCTAAGCCATGATATTTGGAGTGAACAAAAACGGTTTCCAATTGTTTTTATGTACTACAACCGCAATGTCGTAGATGATGCTGGTCCTCTAGTTCACATTGCAAAAAACAAAACGTTTTTTTTGTTCTTGCACAGACATTAAATGTACGACCATCGATATGACAGCCTATTGTTGCGGGGCCATTATCTTTTTGGGTGCCTTGTAGTGCAAGAGGAGTTAGAACAAGGTCCATAAAAAATAGTCGCGTACCATGGGGCAAACACTTTTGGTTAGTGTCTATGACACGAGTTTCACTAATTATAACCTGTGCCACTTTGAGGAACAGAGTATTATAGGTAAGTTGCATGGCAAATCACACAAATATTTGAGCCAGACCCACCTTTCGACGTCTAATCACCTGATGAGTTCATTTAACATTGGCTGTCGGCCCGTCCAACCATTCATCTATAGCTTGCTCTCAAACTATTGATCGCAACTGTTGTCTAATTTGCATTAAATTTGTCTGAAGAAACTTTTTTGGACCTAGGATGGTCAATGGTGACAAAGCCGAGGCAAAAGGACAACTTGTATCTTTAAAAAAATATATTAAAAGTTACCTTCCGACTTTTCAGAAAAAAATCAATAAATCGACTGTTTTTCGACTTTTCCTTCATGAAATTTTAGTAACCTTAAACAATTTTTATACCATCCAACGATGGGTAGATCGTATATTAAAGTTTGCAACACCACGACATTTTGACAGGATACTCTATAAAATATTTTAATTATAATTTTTATTGACCACCGTAATTCCATGACGAGTTAGCTCTGTCCGTCTGTCTTTGTGTATATTGAAAGCACGAAAACGATCAAGGGAACACACCAAGGACCCTAAAAACTAACATGACAACGGCTACTGAGTATGAGCGTATGAGCCCGAAACAATACCGCAATCAACAGTGTGGGTCTTCGAAGACGAGCCAAATCCAACGAAAATTGTTTGTGGAAGAAGCACTTCGAAGCAAACGGTCGCCTGTTTCTTCCGCAAACCTGGTCATGTGGCGACTGTTCCGCTTGAGCAACGCAGGACTGTCAATTCTGAGTGGTACATCACAATTTGTTTGCTGAAGTCTTCGGAGAAATTCGAAAACGAACAAGAGAAGACAGATCATTGTGCACCATGACAATGCGAGCTCACACATTCGCTGAAACCAGCGCTTTTTTGACCAGCCAAAACGTCGAATTGATGGGTCATCCGCCGTTCAGCCCTGACTTGGCGCCCAATGATTTCTGTTTATTCCCGCACAGCAAAAAAAAAAATGAGTGGTAAACGATTTTCGTCGCCAGATGCTGTTGAAGCGTTCAAAAACCATGTTTTGGTAGTGTCTAAATCGGAGTGGTAAAAGTGATTCGACAATTGGTTTGAGCGCATGCAAAAGTGTATTGATTTTACACGCAGAGAAAAGATATGGTTACTACATGGTCACCGCAACAATAATATGTTCTCTACAATAAAAGCATGTTCGTCGCAACCATAGTATTGTTCTTTAAATTTCAATTTAACAACAGTATGGTTGCGGCAATATTAATATTGCTAAAATGTAACAATAGTATTATTGCCAAATTTAGAAATAAAAATATGGTTGTAGCAACCATATTAACATGGTTGGTGCAACAAAATTATTGTTGTTTAAAATTTACGTTAACAATAATATGATTACGGCAATTATACCGTATGGTTGCCAATATGAAGATAACAAAACAGGTTTTATAGACCATACATATATGTGTGTGGGTATGTTTTTTGATATACCAAAGAAAAATACATACACACGATACAGTTCATAATTGTTGTCCGTTATAAAAGCAAATACAATCGCAAGGTAGTTCGAGGGTCTTTTATTGTGTTTGTTCGGTGGAATACTCTACTGCCGAATGGTTCTCGTTTATTTAAAATCTGCCTGCACTTAAGTATATAGCCATTGGTCTTGGTTTAATCACATTCGTTACTTGGTGCCTACGGAGGGTGAAGTAGCATTCACCCCTGCTGGCAACCAAAATTATTTCCAACTGCCGTTGGAGCATATATTTTTGTTTCTAGAATAAAATGTTCAATAAAAACATGGTCTCTACTAATAGTAATGCAATTTAAAATAACTGACTTGATAAAAAACTCTATTTTCGAATAACAACATTACCCAATTCCAATAAATAATTTTGGGGACCATAGTATGGTTGAGTGTGAATCATACTATGGTTGTGGGGAACATAGTATGGTTGCGTGTGAATCATATTATGTTGTTTATGTTTTTTCCTGATTCTAGGAAATACGAAGAAACCCTTGGGTGCCAAATCAGAGCTGTACGATGGATTGCCCATCAATTCGACATCCTGCGAGGTCAAATAGCTGGTCGATGTCGCGATGCAAAATGATCCGTCTTCTCTTATTATCTTTCCTCATTTCTTCGAACGCTGTTGGCAAACAGATTCCACTAAAAGCACAGTGGAAACATGGCTGGTTATACCGAAAAAACGCAATCATTTGCTTCGATTTACTTCTTCCACGAACAACTTCTGTTGGATTGGGCTTGTCTTGAAATACCCATGCGGTCAATTGCTGTTTTGTTTCGAGTTCATATGCATAGATCGATGATTCGTCACCTGTGACAATATTATACACTGCCTTTGAGCTACCGTAGTTATACTTTTTCAACATCTCTTTGCACCTATCCATACGAGCCTTCTTTTGAGCATTCGTCAAATTAAGTGGGATCCAACGAGAAAATTTTTTTTCACGGCCAAATAAACATGCATTATCTTATTGATGCTTGTTATACTATTGCCTCAAGGATGCCCCAATCTCTCGGTATGTCACATGTCGGCCATGCTTAATCAGTTGAAGCACAGCATCAATAGTTTCTGGCAAAGTGGCCGAAGTTGGACGTCCTTCACGAAATTCATCCTGCAGCGAACGGCGTCCGAGACAGAACTCTTGGTACCAGCGATTAACAGTGGTTTTTGATAGTGATTCATCGGCAAAAGTCGAAACAAGTTGATTTAAACACTCTTGTCTCGATAGCCTAGCCGAAAATTGTAAAATCATCGCTCGAAAATATTTACGGGTAATTCTATTTTTTGACTGAGAAGAATTTTTGAACACTCTGTAAACAAAACATACGCCCTCAAATGACTGAACGTTCTAAATAAATTTATGCTAAAAAATGTCAAAGTTTCCAATGGAAGTTCTAGTTTACTTCTGGGATCACTAGCATTGCCAGGACCCGAAAATAAATAGCAAACCGTACGAGTATCAGTATCAATTAAAAATTATAAAACCGTTATCCGAATCCTTAGCTCTTTGTAGCAGTCATTTGAATTCGGGAGGGCAGTTCCTTTAATTTGAAAATATAAAAATGATAACTCTAGCAGATAAAAGGTCTACAAAATATGCCAACAAAAATTATTATTTTTATTTCATCCATTTGCACTCTGATGACCTGGCCGAAAATGCGGCTCTTACTAGATCCCTCTTAAAATTTGTTCAAAGCTTATAAACCATAACGGATAGCTTCTACAGGGTGATTCATTCATTACGACTAGACAAATTTCACCAGCGTATTCCTTGGTACATGTCCATCTACGACCATGCCCGAAAATGCAGGGTAAAGGGGTAAAATTACTAGTTCTGAACCTTATATTTTTTAAAGCTAGCCCTACCTCTTACCTGTCAGAAATTACCTCAACGAAGCCCAGAGGTTTTAATGTTTCAAAGTTATGACTATTTGACTGAAATGCTAAAAATTTTGTTTTGTGTTTATTTACAAAAACAATTAAAAGTGTGCTGTTATTTCGCTTCCAAAAAAAATTGAATTTCAACCAAAAACGGACCATTGGTTTGAACTTAGCAATTTTACCCTTGTACCCTCCGACCACCAATCCAAAGATTTTCAAACCGCTTCCATTTCGCCCATTTGCATTTTGGAGCATGGTCATAGATGGACATATTTTCATGAAGTGAAATAGTGAAATTTGTCCATTAGTGAATAAATCACCCTGTATAAAAAATCGGATAACTGCCGACACCTCTTCTTTTTATAAATATAAGTATATACTAGAAACTTGCATGAACACACTCTGGTTTACAATACATTCATTTAGTCATTGTACCAGTACCACTGTCCCGAATAGTGTAAACAATGAAATAAAACGAGACGAGATTGCTTGCTCTTCGAATGAATGTTGTATGGTTCTCTGCTCTCTTAACTACTCTATTCGTCTCAATTCTGTTAAGAGAACACAATATTGTTCTCAATAAATATTCGAGACTGTAAAAGGCATTTGAATACATAAGAAGTCTTTGAATGGTATACGGTAAATTATGAATGGTTGTGGGTATCATTAGCTTTCAGTCATTTAAGAAATCAACAAGGGTGAGCAAGGTGTAAACAAAAAAATATATAAATATATTCTTCTTAAAAAAGTTTAACTGAGAAAAAAAAATGGAAATTGATGAAGTAAATAATTATTAAGAAGAAATAATTAATATTATTATTAATATTTAAAAATATTTTAGCTTTCAAATCAATTTTTTTTTGTAAGTAAATAATAATAAATATAGTCTGAACATTTGTTTTATACTAAATCTGTAACATTTGTTTTATTTGCAATAACTTAAATTTGATGAAACTATTTTTATACCATGATAACTAACTTGCAGTTTAATTTAACTCCAATTCTTCACACGAAGAGCATGAAATTCATTTAATTGTCGCCCTATTCTACATTCCAGAGAAATCAAAGCAAAAACATCATTTGCTACGCTCATCATATGTTACGCTCATCATATGTTACGCTCATGGAAATAGATTTTTTCTCAAATAGTCTTATTAATACATCTCAGTATTCGAGTAGTTGTGGTTGTCTCTAAAGACCTTTTACCCGATCACCTTACAACTCGTTCATACCCGAACTCTGTCGTCTCGGTACCATTCTGTTTCATTCCCGATGCTACTTGCTAAGAGGAATGGTTGTGTGTACTAGAAACTTGCATGAACACACTCTGGTTTACAATACATTCATTTAGTCATTGTACCAGTACCACTGTCCCGAATAGTGTAAACAATGAAATAAAACGAGACGAGATTGCTTGCTCTTCGAATGAATGTTGTATGGTTCTCTGCTCTCTTAACTACTCTATTCGTCTCAATTCTGTTAAGAGAACACAATATTGTTCTCAATAAATATTCGAGACTGTAAAAGGCATTTGAATACATAAGAAGTCTTTGAATGGTATACGGTAAATTATGAATGGTTGTGGGTATCATTAGCTTTCAGTCATTTAAGAAATCAACAAGGGTGAGCAAGGTGTAAACAAAAAAATATATAAATATATTCTTCTTAAAAAAGTTTAACTGAGAAAAAAAAATGGAAATTGATGAAGTAAATAATTATTAAGAAGAAATAATTAATATTATTATTAATATTTAAAAATATTTTAGCTTTCAAATCAATTTTTTTTTGTAAATAAATAATAATAAATATAGTCTGAACATTTGTTTTATACTAAATCTGTAACATTTGTTTTATTTGCAATAACTTAAATTTGATGAAACTATTTTTATACGATGATAACTAACTTGCAGTTTAATTTAACTCCAATTCTTCACACGAAGAGCATGAAATTCATTTAATTGTCGCCCTATTCTACATTCCAGAGAAATCAAAGCAAAAACATCATTTGCTACGCTCATCATATGTTACGCTCATGGAAATAGATTTTTTCTCAAATAGTCTTATTAATACATCTCAGTATTCGAGTAGTTGTGGTTGTCTCTAAAGACCTTTTACCCGATCACCTTACAACTCGTTCATACCCGAACTCTGTCGTCTCGGTACCATTCTGTTTCATTCCCGATGCTACTTGCTAAGAGGAATGGTTGTGTGTACGATACTCTTATCGCTAGAATGAGCACATTTACGCTTTTGTAAACAAAAGAATGTGTTCGGGTGTGTGAAAACGATGTTCATGCAGGGTTTTAGTATATACTACATGCTCTTCCATCAATAACTTTTCACTCTTCCAGCTCTGTCTCTGTCTTTCTCCCTCTCGCCCTTTCAGCAGAGTTTTCACAAAGGTCCTTTAAGGTAATCTCGCCATTTCTTTCTGGCGAGCTACCCTTTCAACCTAAACTTCCATTTTCACAGCGTATCAATGGTGGTACTTTTTTTATCCATGTGAAGTATTTATGAGGAAAGTTTACGTATCTACTCTTGTATTTAAGTAGCCGAAGCTATGGCTTAGCAGCTTTTTCCTGATCTTGAATGACGGGGGTTTCCACCAAACATGCTGTTCTCTTAGAAACACACAAAATTCTTGCCCATTGTGGTGAACGGTTTCCAACCAAATGTTTTTTCTCATAGTGATCATAAAATGTTCGCTGGGATAGTCTATCCATCGCCTAATTAATCGTTTTACAGCCGATGCTTTGCATAACACCATTTAAGATACTTACACATCTATTTATAGATGAGAAGTAAGTTACAGTGTATCTGTTATACCAATTCCTTTAGTCGCACCCCACGCCAAGCTTGACTTAGCACCATCGATGTGTATCGGATTAGTCTCTAGCAAGTCCAGGTTCAAAACCTGCGCGGACTCTCGAATTTTTTTTTCTATGCAATAATTCTTTTTGTGAGTCATCTATTTCCAAAATAAATGTGACAACAGTAAGAAGGGAAACCGGTTTAATGTGCATGTAAGTGTAAGTGAAGACTTAATCCGGACTTAAACAGCAGACAATCCACAAATGTTCTATTTTTAGAAACATTACGCACATTTCGTTTTTTTCTTTAATTCCTTAGGGAATTGTTGTTAGATTCTCATCTAACACATTTTAACTAGTGGTGAAAACCAAGAGTGGGTGTCATTATTTTTCGAAGATGAGCTTAAAATGCATCAATGCATGTTGCAAAAATTCTTTTTGATTTTGGTCCGCAGACAGTGCACAACGCAAATAGCGCAGCCCATTTATTAAAGAGAAAAAAAAGACAAATTCAAGTGCGGTTGTTACTTTGCCCGAACTGTAGTCAGATTAATTGAACAAAAATCTAAAGTTATCTCTGCCATCGGAAAATTAAAAATAACAAAAAGTAATAAAAATAAACTTACAGCTTCGAAGAGAAGTATTTTCTTTTCAATTTAATTTATTAAATTAAAAAAATTATTGCGCATAAGTGCAGTGAATGCAGCAGCGATAATTACAACGCTTTGGCAACTAGTCCCCAGAACATAAACTTTGCTCCACACCGCAAAGGTTGTGGAAGGGCAAAGTGATTAGAAATAAACTCGAGGTAAGAATTCTAGAGTTTTCATTTCTTAAAGATAATTTTAGCAAAATTACTTTTAGTGAGAACTGACGAATTCCTCAACAAGACGTCAAGCAATAGGTAGTTGCACCAAAACGATCATTAATTCAGTGTACGGTCCTAAAACTTTCGTGAAAAATCCACGATTAAGTCCCATCTAACTGACTGGATTCCTTGCTGATGGTTTTTTGTGCAGTATTAACAGGGCGTAAAACATAGAGAAAAAAGAAAACCACTATAAGCTAAATCTTCCGGGACAACACTAACTTTTCACATTGGAGATTATTCGACGCTGTTGGAATTCATGTATCAATAGTTTTAAGTATCTTTACTATAATTTAATCTTTATTTTTACCCTAGAAAATTACAAAGATTTCACATTCTATTTATTTAGCTTAACGAAATTATGGATTTTCAGCACCAGTTCCGAATCGGAACATCATCAAATAAGCAAAAAATGTTCTTCGAGGCCTCGACGTTCATCTATTAAAACTTCTGGATGGTGGTGAGTCAAGTCTATTTTTTTAAGCGTCTGTGAAAAAATACTGAAACTCCCTCAATAGAATTTGAAACCTTTTTTTCTCTTTTCTAAGATTCATTCCACGAATCTGTTAGTTTATCGCTGATAAATACGTCAAATTCTTTGTAAATAGTTACTAGGGGAGTACGTATTTGATTCGCAATATGTAATCAAGTCAAATGGAAGAATAATTTAACCTCTAAGTTCTTTTCAAATGCGTACTTCGCAAGTAAAGACGTCTAACTTAAGGGCATTTATGTGCCACAGAATCATGTGAATAACTCACCACATTTTTAATATTTTTTTATAGCGTAAACTGCGATATTTTCCAAGTCTCAATTATTTTCTTTATATTGTTTTTGGTACTTTCCTTTACCTAATTTAATAAGTTTTTTGAAAATGTTAAGTAAATGAGTGAATTAAGTAAATTGTGAATTTTAACCCTTGTTTTGTAATGCACAATGAACTGGTTATTAGTAGGTATTGCATATCAATAGTTTAATGAAGAACTTTAAAATAAATTTCAATTGTATGGATTGATTTTGTTAGCATGAACTCCTAAAGTGTGTAATTCTCTTACGAGGGTGATGTAGAAATTGGGTGTGTGAGTGGAGTTTTGGGGGTTTTAGAAAATATTGATTTCACTAAAACCATGGTAGGGCATCGGGTCAAGAGACAATTGATTCCATAACAGCTAGGAATCGTTGACAGTAAACGACGACTGACTACTATATATTTTTATATTTATGCAAACTTAGCCATTTGGGTGTTTTTTTTCTTGGCTAAACTCAGCTATTTAGTTTCAGTTTCTAAATTAAGTATTTTGTTAAAACGGGAGTCTATAATAATTTTGTTTATGCCCATGATTATAGGAACTATGGGTTTAAAGTAGACCTGAACCCCCCACCCGACTGTTAGCTAGCTTTTTAATGGCTCTACTTCGTTCCCTAAAACAACCAACCAACCATGATTTCATCTTCTGGTTTATATCATTTTACCCTATAATCTTATTCCAATTGAGGTATGATAAAACGCCTGGTAGGTATTTGAAGTGACCTACTCAGTTTTCGATAAAAAATCTCTATGGGACATTACACCATTTTCAACTCTTACGAGTTTGTTTTTCTCGAGTTTGCTGATAAACTCAAACTTAGTGATTTGCCGTCGTAACCTCGCCAACGGGCACTGTCTACTTTCAATTGACACTAGATTTTATACTCTAGATATAGGAAAAATTCTTCAATCTCCACAAAAGGCAGATATTTATTACTAGATGAAGATTTCTTTTAATATTCTTGAAGTCAAATTAAATTAAAGAAAATAATTTCCTAAACTAAAAACCAGATAAATTACAACTCTTTCGTATTTGGCTTTCGTATTCTAATCACATTTTCTTACGATTCACACATACTTGCACAGTCGAATAATTGCCATGGTATGTATCCATGTGCATTTGCTGGATATTTGTGTTTTAGTTTGTTCTAATTTACCTGTTGACAAGAAGTTTATTAAATTTCTCTCTGTATAATTGAATTAAATCCTTGCCAGAGGTAATAAATTTTATTAAAACAGAAATAATTTGTTTTGCCAAAAACTGAAAACCATGAGCCAAAATTTGATTTACTCTTCCTCTTTTATAATAAAAACGTTGCTGCTGATGCCGACGACACCGACGATAATGACAGGGTGGGAGTACTGATGGTGGTAGTTCTGAATGTGACAACGGCTCTGGTGCACAGGTCGGCAAGTAAATACGAGAAATGTAATTTAAATATTGGAATAGAAGACCGAAGAGGATTAGCATCTTTGCTACGTACACTTTAGTAGAGTTAAGTAATGTCAGAAATGTTATTTGTCGTGGACAGATGAGTGGGCTAGTAAAATGTAACCTTTTTGGAATGTGCCTTTTAGGAAGACGATACCAGTTGCGCTAAGTAGGTCAAAATGATGGTCCATAATCGGCTAACTTATGTTAGCCGATATGGATCTTATCTGAATTACTTGGTGATAGGAAAATACGTCTAAAGTACATTTGAACAATGCTTTCCTAAGCTATCAAATCGATTCTGACATTATTTTGAAGTAACACTTATGTCATGCTGAATCAAATATCACATTAGCTAACCGACTCAGAAAATCCTTTCGCTGGCTCTCTTGGTCATGAAATAATCTAAGAGGACCACTCATTTCCATGACGGTTGGGACTAGCCGAAATTCATGGTAGGTAATAGAAAACATAAGTACTACACGTTTCGAAAAGATCATCGTGTCTATTGGTCATGAACTATTTAAAGGGGCCACTCATATCTATGCCAGGTTTAATCACATTCGTTACTTGGTGTCTACGTAGGGTGAAGCATCATTCACCCCTGCTGGCAACTAAAAGTATTTTTCGACAACACCCAATACTAATAAATAATTTTGGTGATCATTGTATGGTTGATTGAATCATACTATGGTTGTACGGATAATAGCATGGTTGTGTGTGAATCATACTATGGTTGTGAGGATCATACTATGGTTTTATAAGAAAATACTATGGTTGTGAGGATCATAATATGGTTGTGGTGATAATAGCATGGTTGAGTGTGAATCATAGTATTGTTGTGAAGATCATAGTATGGTTGAGTGTGAATCATACTATTGTTGTGGAGATCATAGTATGGTCGAGTGTGAAATCATAATATGGTTGTAGGAATCATGGTATGGTTGCATGTGAATCATACTACGGTTGTGAGGATCATACTTCGGTTGTATGAGAAAAATACTATGGTTGTGAGGATTATAATATGGTTGTGGAGAAAATAGTATGGTTGAGTGTGAATCATACTATTGTTGTGAAGATCGTAGTATGGTTGTGTGTGAATCATACTATTGTTGTAAGGATCATAATATTGTTGTGCCACAACCATATACCCAATAATAGTATGATCCTTTTCGAATATTGTCACCCCAACCATACTCTTTTTCTGCGTGCAGGCAACGCACTATCTCGCGCTGTGGGCCTGTAGCGTGGCCCCTTATATCGTGCGATTAACCTCCTCCGGACTATTATTTGTTGGGTTTTGTGAAGCCGGTTGACTACGCAGATTATCCCGACATGATTGGCGCCTTGGATGATAATATTCGGGGCGCTATTGCTGACAAACGGCCCCAAATGCTGCAAAAAGTCGTCGAAAATTGGGCCTCTTGGCTAAAATTTATTCGAGCAAGCCACGGAGCCCGGAATTATTTTTAAAACATGATGGCAAACACTTATGCATATAATTAAGATAAATTCTTGGCAATAACCTTAAACTACATGCCTTTTATTTCTTCTGTAAAGCCATACGTCTAAAAAACACCTTTTAGATGTTTGTTATTCCGCTTGTTAAAGTTTATGTAATACTGATCGTCGAAAAATTCTAGGACGATATAGCCATATCTGTTTATCCGTACAACCGTTTGTCTGTTAAGAGCATAATTCGGTCTAAACATATAGAGCTAGAGGCTTATAAGTTACCAAATATATATCTTTTAAGTGTACGTCGGTTGATACGGAAAATGAAAAATGGATTAAGTCCTGGTCAACATTTTATTTTATGGACTTTTTGTCTATGTAACTTTAATGAATTAATTATAAATAGCTATATATGCAATTTGTAGCCGTAGACGCATTAAATGTAAAAATGGGCCTGTTCGTTGGATCATGTGATCCTAGGTGCCCAAAAAATGTCAGAGCAACAGTAATATTTTCTCACAAACCTAAATATGTAACGCGCAAAATAAAAAGGGACCTAAGGTTAAAATCCAGTTTTGTTCAGGAGAGCCATTATAAAGATTAGGTCCCTTTCTATTTGCGCTTCGAATCGTCGACTTCACTTTCATAAAACGCGCAAATCTCTGGGAGGGAACACTTTTAAGGCATGGGATCGGTCTCATTCGATGCTCAAATGTTGTCCACATCAAAAAAAGAAAACAAAAATTAAAATTGATTTTTTTACCCTTAGGTTTAATTTAATATAATTTCCTCACAAATCCGAAAGCTACATTAATTTTAAAAGTCGTAGTACTTTAAGGCCTTGACTTAAGGATCAAACGTCCCTTGGGCACCAAAAAATTGGTCCTTTCGAACATTGAAACCACAATTATGATTGCAGCCAAATGAGGTGAAAATTATACTTGCAGGCAAAGAACTAAGTGATGCCACCACAATTAAGGTAAGGGTTATGTCATTTTGATGAAAGCTAGTAGTTTTTCAGGTTTTTTCCACATACCAGTTTATTTTCAAAGAAAAAACACAAACCTCTATTCGCAGCGCAAGTGATTTTATTTATTTTAGAGTCTAGAAATGAGGACAATTAATTCACTTGGAGATTGAAGCTATTAGTTTTTCAGGTCTATTCCACATTCCATTTTATTTTAAAGAAAAAACACAAACCTCTATTTGCAGCGCAAGTGATTTTATTTATTTTAGAGTCTAGAAATGAGGACAATTAATTCACTTGGGGATTGATTTTCCGTTCCTTGACAAAAAATCCAATCCCGGAATGTCGGCCAACGCCTGGTTTTTACTTTTAAAAATATCGAGCTGTTAAGCCCAGATTTACACAACGCAACATATCCTTATAAAAGGTGATCCAATCATAATGCAGGATGTAAAATGTGAGATACACCTTAACATCAAGTTTTTTTTTCCCTAATTTAATATGACATTTGTTTGTTTTAGTGTTTGACAAATTCAATCACGGAGAGGTATATAATTGACCAGTTCGGTTAGATTGTTGAAGTCCTTTTCGAAAATGTGCTTTCAAATGAAAATGCATTTGGTGCATATCATTATTTTTTTGGTCAGAGGTCAGCTAAGCATGTTGTTTGCTATCGCGAAATGATAACGGCCTCTTTGTGGCCAGAAATTAAAGATATGGGCCCGGACAATGTGTGGTTCCAACATGATGGTCCTACTTGCCACAGAGTCAACGCAACCATGACTCTTTTGCGCGAGAAACTTAATGCTCGTGTTATCTCCCGTCGTGGCGATGTTAATTGGCCGCCACGCTCATGTGATTTGACACCGTTGGACTTCTTTCCCGGGGGATGTTTAAAAGAAAAAATTTACATTAACAAGTCAAGAACAGTTTAAGGATGGGATAACTCGGCACGTTAACAAAATTGAACCTCCATTACGTCTCAGAGCCATTGAAAATAGACCATCGGATAGAAAGGTATTCCACCAAAGCCGCGGCAAAGATTTGGCCGATATTTTATCTTATTTTAATTGTCATAGACCCTTCTATCACAATAAAAAATATTAAGATAATTCTCTGAAAACTTTTTGTTTAATTACAATTTCCATCGTGCATGTTATGTGGTCCACTCTTTACTTGTTTGCAGCTACAGGGACAAGTATACATGTGTGCTAAGACCAGCTACGTGGACGTAGTCAGTTAGTGTTTAATAAAAAGTAGCTTCTGTTATTTTTTGAACTTTTGAAAATATTTTTCGATGTGGTCAGCCGGTATATAGTTTGATCTTCAAGCCAAATATGGTGTATGGTTTAGACCTCTCTGACAACCATGCCCATATAATGTTAGGTACTCAATTGATTGGTTTTTAAGAGTTGACCCAAACCATATTACGAATTTAATGTTAAATCGATTTTTAAAGAGTTCGAAGAGTCGCCTAGAAATCTGTTATCATAGATAGACCGTACATAAGTATTTTATGGACCTCTGTTTCACATTGCATAGATAACGGGTGATCAATTTAGAGGTATTTTCTAATAGCGTTTTATCTCAGATTACGCGTGAGTTGTATTTAACTTCATTTATTTTTTTCTTCTCTGTATTGTTTGCCATTTAATCATGGAAAACGCGTTGCCGTTTCAATGTTTGTGCTCTTTAAAAGCTCAAAGAAAATCCGCTGTTTCCGACCAAAATTTTGTTAAGTGATGAGGCCGATTTCAGGCTCAACGGCAACGGCCACATTTGGGCTGAAGAGAAAATAGAAGAGGTTAATGAAGTGTCATTTCACCCAAATAAAACCACGGGATGGTGCGGTTTATGGGCTGGTGGAATCATCGGTCCATATTTTTTCGAAAATGATGATGGCCGAAACTTAACCGTGATTGGTGGTCGCTATCCCGCCATGATATCGAACTCTATGCTACCTGAAATTGAAGCCCGTAATCTTGACGACATTTGGCTTTTGGCAGCCTAGACAAACCAGCTACGATTCAGATTTTGGAAACCAACATTACGTGTTTTATTAACGCCATACCTCTAGAAAATCTCGAAAAAAATCATCCAAAATTGCACCCTTAGAATGGACACCCTGAGGCGTAGTTGTGACCGACATTTGAGGGAAATTTTTTTCAAAAAACAAGTAACAAATGTTAAGTTTGGCTGTGCCGAACTTTGGATACCCTCCACCAGATTCCCAAATAAAACCAAATTTGGTGCGGAAGTGTGATCTATATAGAAATCTTTATGTGCAAAATTTCATTTCGATAGGTCAAGCTTGTGGCGAGTTCTCGTCATATTATTTCTCAAAGCCCATGAGACCGTTTGTGTGGGAGGTACCAGTAGGAATTTTCCGATCTCAACAGAATTTGGCGCAGAGGTGTGTTCTAAAAATCTAAAAATCTTTATGTAGAAAATTTCATCTTGATAGTTCAAGTTTTTAGTGAGTTATTGTCATATTATTTTTCAAGGCCCATGAGACCGTTAGTGTGGGAGGTACCAGTAGGACTTTTCCGATCACAACCGAATTCAGCGTAGAAGTGTGTTGTATATAGAAATCTTGATGTGTAAAATTTAATTTCGATAGGTCAAGTTTGTGGTGAGTTATACTCATATTATTTCTGAAGGCCCATAAGGCCGTTTGTATGGG
Source organism: Hydrotaea diabolus (assembly GCA_963513945.1). Taxonomy (NCBI): domain Eukaryota; kingdom Metazoa; phylum Arthropoda; class Insecta; order Diptera; family Muscidae; genus Hydrotaea; species Hydrotaea diabolus. The sequence goes on along the minus strand of OY740717.1, from coordinate 132,915,417 downwards.
AGGTACAAGAAATGGTGGCCCAATCTTTACCACTTTTGCATAGATGATTGCGCCTATATAGAGAATATTATTTGCATGATTTTTTCAGTGATTTTGCTCAAGAAACTGTACGGATATTTCCAAATAAAAAACTAATTTGTATAAGGTAGTGTCGGTTGAGGGTCTCCAACACCAACCTCCCGTAAAGCTATATAGCCCATTTTCAATACCAACTATGCTAGGTTAACTGCACATGTTTGTGCCAAATTTCAGCTCCCTAGCTTTTTTCATGCAGGCTTTATCTTGTTTTCAACAGACGGGCCGCTGTACAACATGATCGTCTTAGAATTTTACGAGGATCAAGAATATATATACTTTGTTGGGTCTCCGATGATTATTTCAAGGTGTTACAGACAGAATGACAAAACTAATATACCCTCCATTGTATGGTGGAGGGTATAATAAATGGAATAAAATTTCCTTTTGAATGAACAATAAAAATTCCGCACTTGATTTGAATTTTAGTATTTTTTTATTTTAGTGGATCACCCTATAAATCACATTAAATGTCCTTTCGAATCAACAGTAAAGATTCCACTTGATTTTAATTGTTAAATTTTTTTTATTATTGAAAAAATACTTCTAGATTGATCACCCGATAGAATACGTTAAATGATCTACGTGTTTCAAATGAAATGACAAATTTTATAATCAAATTCTGAGATTTATAAAAACCAGTCCCTTTAGAGTTTTCTAATTAGAACCAATTTAAGAACGCTAACCAACGTGTGACGGCCTAATGTGAACATGACACGAATATGTAGAATGTCGTCAGCTGCATATTTACTGACACACATATGAAATGTGCTCGTAGTTACACGTTTATCTAAACAAATTAAAATTTCAAACAACGACTTTCTTCCTTTGCAATCTGTATAATCGTCATTTGAACACCTCAGATAGGTATAAAATAACAAAATGAGTATGTGTGTGTTTGTGTGCACATCCGTCTATAATCATATGTCGGCAATAAGGTATGTGCATCTGTGTGAGTGTGTGTAAGGATGTACATGCATAATTAAACACAATTTCCTCTCAACGTTTGTGAGCGCCATAAGTAGTACATATCATTAAAGCCATATTGTTGCAAGTTCCTCTCTCTCTCTCTCTCTCTCTTTGTGTTTCGCTCTGTCTCTCACTCGCTCAACAAAGCCACAAATATGCACTTACACTTGCATAGTCGTACACATGCATTTACACAGACGCATATCGACACAAAGAGTTGTAAAGAGCAAATTTTCGCTCACTCATTGTCAGTCAGTCATTCATTTATTCAGTCATTCCTTTCTCTTGTTAAGAATATTGTTAGTTCGTGCTGTAATGTCGTACATGCCGACAGACGCCTATGAACTCGCCTGACACACATACGTCTCTGCGGCGATTGTTGAATGTACGTACGTTTGTAAGTGAGTGTACGTTGTTGCATACTATCTGTCAGTAGTTACATTTGATTTAACTGCACCGAAGGTATATAAATGCATATACTATATAATGTTTGTCTATACAATGTTTGTCTAGCTCTGCATGGGTGTATGTGTGTTTTGTGCCTCTATGTGTGTGTGTGTTCTTCACAAACACATATTTGCGGATAATTACAACCGCAAAATTATTTGTATGACAAGATATTTGCATGAGCCTTTTGATGATGATTATTGTCCTTAGGCTTAGAGGCGTCCCATCTTTGTAAGCATGGGCGTCAAAAGAATTTTGAATTAAAATCTATGTACTCGTATGTACTCACATGTACATATGTATGTACTTAACTTTGTCTCCGCTTACAGACGAATATTTTAGTTAATACTCGGCTATGGAATATTTTCGGAAAAGCATATTCGAATCTCTGGGCTTTTGATTTTGCCTAGTGTCCTTTGTTAATGACAATTATGTGTGCAACCACTTTTTTGGGAACGGGGAAGGGTTTTAATTAACAAACTGGCATTAGAATTCAAGATTTGGTCTGTGGACAAACGTTATTTCGGCTGACCCAAGATAAGGTCAAATAACCCTCGTTTGTTTGTGATTATTTCAACCATGCCATGCATGCTAATGAAAAGCTGTAATAAAATCAGAAAATTCACTGCGGAAGCTATGGTTTTAACATAGGCACAATTATGTCTAGAGTTATTTTATTTGGATAAATTGGCTAAGCGTGAGAGTCAACCCAGATTCAACCCCAGGGTAAGAACATCTGACAATTTTTCGGCTTCAGGTTTTTTCCACCTCGTAAATACGAGGGTTGCTATATGTATCTCTGGCCTACGCAACACCAAGTGTTGCCTGGTGCCACCTGAAATTTCCATTGGAAATGTTGACATTTTTTTAACCATAAACGTACTCAGAACGTTTCGACATACGACCATCATTTGTGTTGTTTACAGTGACTTGAAAAAATCGATTTGGCAAAAAAATGGAAGTAAATCGTGAACATTTTCGTGCGATCATTTTTCACAAATTTCGAAGTGAATTATCACGACAAGAGTGCATCTATGAACTTAAATGTATGGCGATGAAGCACCATCCTATAGCACTGTGAAAAACTGGTTTAATGAATTCAATTGTGGCCGACGCTCGTTCAAAGACGAAGGTCGTGAAGGTCGTCAAAAACGGCCGTTGTGCCAGAGAACATTGATGCCGTGCCTGAACGGATAATGCCAGATCGTCATGTGACATACCGTGAGATAGAGGTATCCTTGGGCATTTCTTTCACCAGCATTTATTCGATATTGCATGAACACCTGGCAGTAAAAAAGGTTTGTTCTCGTTTGATCCCGAACAATTTGACAATCGCTCAAAAAGAGGCTCGTGTCGATTGGTGCAAAGAAATTTTAAAATAATACAATCGCGGAGCTTCAAAAGATGTTTATAAGATCGTCACAGGTGACGAATCATGGATCTATGCGTATGAGCCTGAAACAAAACAGCAATCGACCGTGTGGTTATTCGAAGACGAGCCAAATCCAACGAAAGTTGTTCGTGGAAGAAGCACGTCGAAGCAAATGGTCGCCTGTTTCTTTGGCAAAACTGGTTATGTGGCGACTGTTCCGCTTGAGCAACGTAGGATGGTCAATTCTGAGTGTACCCCACAATTTGTTTGCCTGAAGTCTTCGGAGAAATTCGAAAAACGAACAAAAGTAGAAGAATCACCATGACAATAAGAGCTCTCACACATCGGCTGAAACCAGCGCCTTTTTGACCGGCCAAAACGTCGAATTGATGGGTCATCCGCCGTGCAGCCCTGACTTGGCACCCAATGACTTCTTTTTATTCTCACATATCAAGAAAAAAATGCGTGGTCAACGATTTTCGACAGAAAGATGCTGTTGGTCGCCAGAAGATGCTGTTAAAACGTTCAAAAACCATGTGTTGAAGGTGTCTCAATCGGAGTGAAAAAATTGCTTCGACAATTGGTTTGAGCGCATGCAAAAATATATAAATCATGCTGGAGAATACTTTAAATACAATAAATTCATTTTTGGCGATAAATATTCGAAAGATCCTTCATTTTGTTTATGTTTAACAGCTGTTCAAAACACTTTTTGCTAAAATCGGATAAAAGTGAATTTCGAGTGCTCATAACATTATTTTTTGCGGAAAAAACTTCAATCAAACCATAAAAAAGCTCTGCACCATCTATTTCATTGGAAAAAATTGGTTTTTCTGAATTTCGTTGTGCTCGCAAAAGTACAAATGACGCTGAACGTCCTGAAAAAATCCACGATATGGTGTTTGCCAATCGAAGTGTTAAAGTGCGTGAGATTGCTGATGCCATACGCATTTCATATGGTACTGTGGTTTCGATTTAACATGTTCTGTTGGGTTTAAGAAAGCTGTCTGCAAGATGGGTGCCGTTTTTGCTCTCAATTGGCCATAAACGTAATCTTGTGACAACTTCAAAGGATTGTTAGGAGTTGTTTGACTGCAATTCGAATGCGTTTTTGCGGAGTTTTGAACTGTGGATGAAACATGAAACAAATACAGCACTCCGGAGTTTAAACAATGGATTTTCGGGGTTAACCAGCTCCGAAGAGGTGACTTTGTCGGTCAATAAGGTGATAGCAACAGTTTTTTGGGATGCACGCGGGATAATTCACATCGATTACCTTTAAATGGGAAAAACAAGAAACGGCTTCATCAAGATAATGCTCGGATGCACAAGTGTGCAGCCTCAATGGCAAAATTGCATGAATTGGGTTACGAATTGGTACCTCTTCCTCCATATTCTCTGGATTTAGCTCCCAGCGACTATTTCCAAATTGAAAAATAATTTTTTTTTTGCAAAAAAAAATGAGTTTTATTCGAAAAGTCACAGAATAAATAATTTGCCCTCGTATTTACTAGATCAAAAGTTATAGAATTTTGGCCGATGGAAGTCGATCCTGGACCACTGTGTACACGTAGTGCAATACGCAATAAATACAGGCACATGAACACTTCAATTAGATCGTAGTTAAAGGAAACTCCATTCAATTTCAATAGTAACGTATGGCATTGTTAGTACGAGTAGATGGGAACTTGTTGTGCAATTTTCAAATTTTAAGCATATTTGGATTCGTGCTCATAAGACTATTGGCGGGTCCGGTAAGAATGCCCATCATCTCTCTCCGAAGTGTTTTTGGTGATATTGCCGGCCGTTGTAAAGTTCCATAGCATTTTTTTAACGACCTAGGTCCATCTATGTCTATGTCAATAGCCTGTCTACCTAAACATTTCCTTGCCAGTTCTTCAGCTTTTTCGTTGCTGACAATTTTAGCATGTCCAGGGACCCGTATGATCTCTCGGGTGCCACTTCGTTCTAAAACGGCTTTTCATTATTTACCTTCCAGAAGCGTTCGTGAGTCCTCAACTCGTTGAAGACAAAGGCCAAAAGTTATCATGGGGTTAAAAACTTCATAGACTTTTTCGTTTATTATTTTTTTTTCTTTTTCAGATTTTATAATATACAAAATAGAAAATTTTTTTACACTAAGTATGAAAATAATGACCCCCGTTTTCAGCTTGGTAATAATGGACTCGTTTTAGAGATAACATTATGGATAACATCCTTCAAAATTTGTGGCTGTAGCGTTAGAATTTCTGCAACAATGTTGGCCTTGAGTTGAAGGATTTTTAGGGCTTGTTCACATATACTCGCTCCTTCAAATAACCCCAAAGTAAATAGTCGGGTTCTGACAGTTCTGGCGATCGCGCTGGCCAAATAATTTCCCAATTTCTGGAAGTTATTCGCTCAAAAATTGAACTTAAAAGTGCCATTGTGTCTCGGGCAGTGTGGGCAGTTGCTCCGTCCAGCTGAAACCACATCTCAGGTCTGTTTTCAAGAGCAAGAAGTTAAAAACGTTCTATCATAAACAGATACCGCTCTCCATTTACGGTTACAGCACTTTCGTCTGCATTCTCGTAGAGGTAAAGGCCCAATGATATTTGCAGATGTGATCCCACACCATACTGTATACCTAATGGGGTGCAATTGGCGTTGATGAAGGGTTTTGGATTTTCAGAACCCACAGTTCTGCTTATTAACAAAGCTATCCAAATGAAAATTAGCTACATCCCTCATGCTTTTGCGTTAAAATAATTGATCGCTGATTTAAATAATAAAATTCTATTATACTGGTTCTTTGTTCAGTTGTGAATCTCTCCATTATTTATTTTTCAAGCGTTATTTATATAATCTGAAAAAAATATATAAACGAAAAAGTTTTTAAATCTTTAAACCCCATAATAACTTTTGACCCACCCTGTATATAAAACCCAGCTTCAGTCCTGTTGCAGTCGATATAAAATTAGATGCCCGTTTTATTTCATATAAGGGGCCCAACTCACCCAACTGGATTTCTGTTTGAGGTTGGAAACTAGTCCTTTCCAGAATTTGGTCAGCATCTGGGTTTGGTGTTTGGAAGCCCTTTAATGTTTCCATTATGTTTTTGTGGCTGCATGTCCGATCTCCCGTGATTCATTAGCCTACTGCCATCAAACCTTTTGCTATGATGACCGCCATGTGTCTGATATAAATATTAATCGGGTTTATGTTTAGTATTTTTGATCAGCTAATGTATTTTATAGAAAAGTTTTTACACGATGCAGAGGTAAATCTCGTACTCGTAAAGTCAACAGTCGCCGGTTAAATATTCTTACGAGTACTCCGGCATGATAACCGTGAGCACAAATAATATAAGACAAGGCTAGTAATTTATGCAGTACCTAGACTTACATTTATTAACCTTTAAACTCCATCTATAAAGGTTCGCGCTTCTAACTACCCTTTTCCAAGTAAATGTTTTTAGTGTTTGCTGCAAAGTTCGCCAAATACTGCAATTTTGAATTCGTTGTAATAATAAAACTTCTTTTTCATAGTTAGTTGTAAGAACACATTTTCGTTAGGGCGGCCTCTTATATTTTACGGTATTGAATACAACTAAAAACTTAAATAGACCCTTTGCCAAAACTTTTGTGTGTTTTTTGTTCTATTTTGCCATTCTTGTTTTGTTTTAGTACAAATATACATAAATTCCCATTTACATACACGTACAACAAGAATGAAGTGGACGTATACTCTGTCTTCCAACCCAACCGAGTCCAATGGCATGGTGGGGTTTGAAGCAAAATAGAATACAACTAAACTCAGCTGAATATGTATAAGCCATTGAATTTTCTCAAGTTCTGGAGTTCGTTTCGGGTTCATTGCACTAAAAAGCCAAATTATGTTTCGGATGTAAATTGTATTGTTTCGACTTTTCAAGAATGTATAACGGGTGTGTGTGTGTGTGAACGTTGGCAAAAACACAGTAGCTCTGCAAGATGTTTATTAGGTAGGATCGAAGTGAAGAAAATTACAGAAAACTTTTTTATCGCATTTTAAAGGTTATCCAAAGTGTGAGATTCAACGCATATTTTTGGTAATCAAATCAAATTATCTTCGATAAATTATCATCTGAACGCGATGAGGACGCCCAGTAAGCGTAAAATTCCTGGGAGCCATGTCTGCAGTAGTATAGCTACTGGTAGGGTCACCCTTGCTGGTAAGTTCAATGGTGAACGCCGAAGCTAAGAACAATCCTTAACGTGATACGTCAATGGCGAAGGAGAATTTGCTAAGCTTAGAATGAAATTGTCCAAATGATTTCAGTAAGTACGCGTCCTTTTTTTAATGAGGTTGTATAAATGTTTTTAAAAATTGTAATTTTTCTGAGGTTAAAATGTTTAACTTAATCTACAGTTTCATCCTTTTTAAAAAAAATATATTTTCTTAAGTAAACTTTAATCAAAAAGTTATGTTCAGAATGAAAGCCAAAATCAAAACAGAGGGCTGATTGGAATATTACATTTTTTTGAATACCCTAATAAGTATGATCGGTATGAAAGTTTATACTTCTTCTATCACATCTATAAGACTCCAATTTGAGGTATTGTACCCTCTTCGTAGCCGAAAACATTTAAGTTTAAAATTACACTTTACTCCACATAGATAATGTATCAAACTAAAATTTAATTTTTTTACACTTTACCAAATCGATTCATAAAATCGTTCCACTTGTGCACGCAAACTTTATTAGATTCGAAAGTAAAAAACAAGTTTTAAAGAAACCTGCTCATATGTCGAATAACAGAATAAATATTTTTAAATCGTTAAATATTAAAGTTAAATAAAAAAAACTTTATTTCTTTATTTCGGTCAGATAAATGAAAACAAAAAATTTAACTATCACTTAAAGTTCCAGGTCCAGTTAACAAATGCTCGTGGTAATGACAACCAAATTCAAAGTGTGTACAAATTCAGTTCCAATTATCATCCTTATTAGTTTTGGTTACCGATACTTTGTCTTTTCAACCGAAACTGTCAGTTCCTTCTGCCGTGTACTCAATTAATAACTTAGCACGTTTTTTAACTGCAAGGAATATTAAAATATCCGCCTCCAAATCATCAGCCACACTATTTACGAGGGCGGTTCGGAAAGTTCTTAGCCTATCAACGAAAGAGAATAGTTAGTTTTTCAAATATATTTTTATTTTTCAATATAATCTCCTGAAACTTCAATACACTTAGTCCAACGCTTATCTAGCAATTCTATCCTTTGATTAAAATAGTTTTCCTCAAGGTCTTCAAAATAGTGGTTTACAACTGTAATTGCATCTTCATTTGAGGTAAAACGCTTGCCAGCAAGGAATTTTTTTAGATTTGGGAACAGGTAAAAGTCACTGGGAGCTAAATCAGGAGAATAAGGTGGGTGGTCAAGCAACTAGTACTTTAATTCGTTGTTTTTAGCCATTGTTAAAACACTCTTGTGCGCTGGTGCGTTGTCTTACTGAAAAATTATTTTTTTTGTTGTAAGCCAGGACGTTTTTCTCGAATTTGTACATTTAATGGATCTAAAAGGTTGCAATAGTACTCTGAATTTATTGTTTTACCCTTTTGCAGATAGTCAATCAATAAAATACCTTTGAAGTCCCAAAAAAACGTCGTCATAACCTTACTAGCCGATTGAATTGTTTTTGCCTTCTTTGGGGCACTTCCTCCAGCTTCAGTCCATTGTTTGGATTGTTATTTTGTCTCTGGAGTATAGTGGTGGATCCATGTCTCATCAACAGTTATGAAACGACTCTTAAAATCCATTTTATTTCGCTGAAAACGATCCAAACAAGCTTGAGAAATGTTCATTCTTATGCGTTTTTGGTCGACTGTTAACAAGTGCGGCACCCATCTTGCAGAAAGCTTTTTCATCTGTAGTTCTTCATACAAAATTAAATGGACTCGATCATTTGAGATGCCCATGATATTAGCTGTTTGACGCACTTTTATTCGTCGATAATTAATTACCATATCATGCACTTTGGCTACAGTTTCTGTTATTGTTGCTGTTTTTGGACGTCCACTACGTGGTTCATCTTCAATGCTTGTACGACCACGTTTAAATTCAGCAACCCAATTTTTTACTGTTGCATATGAAGGACCACTTTCACCTAACACATTCACCATATCATTATGAATTTCTTGTCCCGATAAACCTTTTTTATGTAAATATTTAATGCCACCACGGATTTCTAATTTTTCCATTGTAAAAAAATCGCGGATGCGTCTTTTGTGAACACCTGTTTCTATATGAAGGAGTTGCCAGATCGAAACAAAATTTAACATGTGTTCATAGCAGAGATGGAAGTTTCCAAAACACTTAACTTTTTTCTGTTTATACCGCGCTTTTTGTGCTAGACTAAGAGGTGCGTTTCTCACTCAATGTTAAAGTCAATGACGTCAACATCCCGACTACCAACTACCCCAAAATCCTAGGAGTCACATTTGACAGCCTTTTTTAATTCTCTGCACATGCTACAGCTATCTGCGATAAGCTCAAAATAGGAAAATGGTCCTCAAGTCACTTGTCGGCAGTACTTGGGCAGCCGACAAAGAAACCTTGTTGACCTCTTACAAAGCAATAGGTTGGTCTGCAGCGAACTACTCAGCACCGGTGTGGTCGGCGAACGTGAGTACGATGCAGTGGAAGAAAATTAAGACTTGCCAAAATGCGGCCCTCAGAATATCTGTCTTTTTATGTCTTCTGAGGCCATCTACGCAAGGAGACGAAGGTCCTTACCGTGCGCAGACACAATTTCCTGCTGTCTAAGCAATACCTGCTAGGATGTCGTCGCAGTAGTCATCCTAACCACCATGCCTGATATGATGCCTGATCTAGAGAGAGAGGTCCAGCGGTACAAGAGAGAACCTTTAGATCAACGAAACTCTCAGGCAGGTCTGAACAACATTCAGGCTGATAAAGTCGCTGCAGCAGTATCCAGCTATAGTGAGCATGTAGTGCAAGGTAACATCCTCCGGAGATTTCATCTGAGGAGAAGTTACTACCTCGGTTGATGCTTGTGTTTCTGGCTCAGCTGAGATCTGGATGGTGTAGCCGCTATAATTCTTATTGGGCTCTAAGTGATGCTAACGTTCCGGACATCTGTCCCGTCTGCCATTAGAGACAACACGAAGTGCTGCACCACCTTAATTGTAGGGCCAAGCCCACTCAGCTGACCACCAGGTCTCTGTGGAAGCATCCAGTTCAAATGGCGCGTTTCCTACACCTGTATATCGAAGCAGATCCCCTATAGAAGAACAGGACTTCAAAGTAAATATATATTGTTGTACTGATTGGAATACGTGGAAATTACGTGAAACCACCAACATTTGATTGGCAAGGAATTCAGTTGTGCCAACAAATCAGTTCTCTGTGTGTACGAATTCATATATACAGTAATTTTAAAGTTTAAGCGCTTTTGTAGCTTACGGAACATGGAGGAACTCGGCCTGGCCGAGCTTAACTAACTTTTTACTTGTTTGGACTGAATTTGTTTTTAATAGACGTAAGACGGAAGGACATGTCTAGATCGTCGAAGAATTTGTTAATGAGGTGTTGGTTTATTTAACTATCAATAATTCAATGCGTCTGTATAAGTACTTGTGTACAGTTTTAACAGGTTTTGAGTTTTTATCTTAAGGTGTATAGGGTAATCCATCCAGAGGTATTTTTTCAGAACAAAAAAAATATGAAAATTCAAATCAAGCGTAGAATCTTTATTGGTAATTTAAAATGACATTTTTGGCATTTATTTTTGAAAAATAATTACCTTCAAATGTTGGCAACTGTATTATGCAAATGAACGTTCGGTGAGAAAGGGCAGATCTGCTGTTTTCGACCAAAATTTTGTTCAGTGATGAGGCCCTTTTCTGGCTCAACGGCAAAGTCAAAAAACAAAATTGCCGCATTTGGGCTTAAAAGCAACCAAATCAGATTCAAGAGGTGCCATTATACCCAGAGAAAACCACAGATTGTTGCGGTTGATGGGCTGGTGGAATCATCGGTCCATTTTTTTTATAAATGATGATGGCCGGAACGTAACCGTGAATGGTGCTCGCTATCGCGCCTTGATATCGGATTTTTTGCTACCTGAAATCGAAGCCCGTAATCTTGACGACACTTGGTTTCAACAGGACGGTGTCACTTGTAATACAGCTGCTCAAACAATGGATCTATTGACAGGTGATTTCGAAAAGCAGCTAGTATCACGTTTTGGACAGGTGAGATCTAGTTATATCACTCCTTGAGACACTTTTCTTTGGGGTAACGTAAAGTCCAAAGTCTATGCTGACAATCCAGCTACGATTCAGGTTTTGGAAGCCAACATTACTCGAACGAGTCATCCAAAATTGGACCCTCAGAATGGAAACCCTGAGGCGTAGTTGCGGCCAACATTTGAAGGAAATTATATTAAAAAAATAAATGCCATAAAATGTTCTTTCAAATTACCAATAAATATTCCACACTTGATTTGAATTTTTAAACTTTTTTACAATTTACAATTTTTATATTAACTCTTAACATTTTACAAAATACATAAGAAAAAGATAGTAGAAAAAAACATACACACAAAGAACAGATTCGTTGCAACAACCGAATTTTATGCCAACAGAATGATTGAGGTGTCATATACCTCGAGTATTCTATCAGTACAACCGAATGTTAGTTGGTGCTCTATAATTTCCAGTTATTGGAACTGTAGTGTCGGTGCAACACACCAAGTATTTGAACTTTCAGAAAAGAATTTTTGGGATCTGAAAATCGAAATACAACACTTGTTCAGCGAGAACCCCCTTTTTGGATATGGTCATCACAACAAATCTTTGCAAAACTATAGGTTGTCAGAACCACCAATTGTGGCAACTTTATGAACTTTTTGCGTTTCATTGGTATGACCGATCAATATGTTGTGAGTATAGTACAGTAATCATATTTATCATCATGTGGTATTTCGAAGACTGATTAAATTTTTGTTTTAATTTCTATGCAGTTCTGCTGTGGAAAATCTTTTGTCGTCTTAGAATTTTACGACAGTTAATAATAAACACTCTTTAAAGGGTTGCAGATAAGTATTGTAAGATGTTACAAATCGAATAAAAGATTAGAAGCAATACTTTATTCTATGCTGGAGATAGTATTTTTTAGGTTTTCATTTTACTCCAATGCTCCTGAAACCCAAGCTCCATCTCTTCGGAACCATTCAGACACACGTCTTGTGCTCATTGTCTTTATATCCTTTAGCTCCGCAGGACAAAATATGTACCTTTACTTTTGTGATTTTAGTGTTGTCCATTGCGAGTTGTTCGAACCAGCCTCTTGTATTTACAAACAGACACTCTCTACTCGAATGTTAACAATTTTGCAGGCACCTTAAAAAATATTTCCTTTTCTTTTTAACGAACATTGAAACTCTGCGAGTCGTCTCTTTTGAATTTGTGCCTTTGTTTCATTGCTCTGTTATAAAGTTGTCAGAACTTACATGGTTTTTCGTTTATATATTTTTGTATATTGGTATGACTGTCTGTCTGTGTTTCGTTTCATTTCCTTCCCAACATGCCCTTCGGTTTTTTATGCGCTTGCTTTATTTGCTTTAAAGCGGCGGGAGAAATAAAAACAACGCCGGCCAGGAAAAGGAGTAAATAGTTTATGGCTCAAGTCATTATCGGTATAAACCGCAAAGGGCTGCGGTAGTAAATGTACAAGTGTGCCCGGCTAAGATACAGCATGTGGTGGTAGACTCGTATGAATACACTGGAACAGCTCCAGCCATGGGTATATTTTTATGGGCAAATTATAGTTTTATCTGGAAAATTTATAGATGCGACTATTAAAAAAAAGTAGCAAACAAACCAAAAAGGAAACGACTGACTAATATATTCAAAGGGAAAACCATGGGTAAATAAACAGAAAAGAGGAATGGACAGAATACTGAGTGTTGGTGCCACCATTAATAAAATTAAACAAAATGTGAATTCAGCCCGTAGGATTTCAAAGTTATATCCCTAATTGGGCCTACGTTGTGAGATATACCAAAGGATTAATTAAAAATGATAATTAATAAATAGCCTTCACGTAATTGTTGAGAAGCACAGTCGAATGTGAAGTATTATTTATTCTAGTGACCGTTACACCATTATCCCTTAGTATATAAGTAGTGTGCATCAAAATGTTGTATGCTAGAAGAAGATGGTAAAACAGGACATTAGCACCATTGATATATATATTTTTACTCACTAAGGATTACAAATAGGCATGTTGGGTTGATACTCCGTTACTAAACGAAAAGTGATCGCTTAGGTAAAACCTTTGAAACTTTTTGAAATTTTTTTTGGATCCAAACAGTTTGACTTTATGCATCATAAACCATTTGATTTAAATTTTTTTAATTGGTAGAAAATTAATTATTAAAGAAATACAACGGGTGATCAATCTAGAGGTAGTTTTTCAAAAGGGTTGTTTCACAGATAAAGAGTGAGTTGTATTAAACATTGTTTTTTTCTCTTCAGTATTATTTGCCATTTCATCATGAAAGGACTTACTTTGGTGCGGTTTATATGTTGGTGGAATCATCTATCCATATTTTTTCGAAAATGATGATGGCCGGAACGTACCAGTGTATGGTGCTCGCTATCGCGCCATGATATCGGACTTTTTGCTACTTGATATTAAAGCCTGTAACTTGCCGAATGATGACGGTGGCACTTGCCAGACAGCTGCTCAAATAACTGATCTATTGAGAGGTCATTTTGGAGAGCAGCTAACTTCATGTTTTGGACCGGTGAGTTGGCCGCCTATATCGTGGGATATCACACCTTTACACTATTTGCTTTGGCTGCGTAAAGTCTAAAGGCTTTGATGATAAACCTGCTACGATTCAGGTTTAGGAAGCCAATATTACGAGTGTTATTATTGCCATACCAGTCGAAATGCTCGAACGAGTAATCCAAAATTGGAATCTCAGAATTGACAGCCGAGGCGTAGTTGCGGCCAACATTTGAAGGAAATTATATTAAAAAAAAAACATAAAATGACCATTCAAATTACCAATAAAGATTCCAAACTTGATTGGAATTTTAGTATTTTTTTTGTTTTGAAAAAAGTACTTCTTGATTGATCTCCTGTTACAAGCGAGTATTAACCGGGCTCGCTCAAACTCGCTAAAGGTTAATCATGAATATTAAAAAAAACGTACTTTAAAGCAAAATACCTTTATTTTTCTGTTAACAATATCATTTGGATATGTGACGCGCAAAATAGAAAGGGACCTAAGCTTAAAAAGCAGTTTTGTTCAGGAGATCCATTTTAAAGATTAGGTCCCTTTCTATTTGAGCTCGACTTAACTTTCCTAAAACGCGCATATCTCTGGGAGGGAACACTTTAGAGGCATGGGATCGGTCTCATTTGATGCTCAGATGTTGTCCACATCAAAAAAAGGAAAAAAAATGAAAATTGATTTTTTTACCCTTAGTTCCCTTTCTCTATGCGCTGTCACATATACATGTACAATAGGGTGGAGTGAAATTCAAAAAAAAAAGTTAACCTCGGAAAGAGATGTAGTCTGGGGTCCTAAAGAGGGGAAAAATAAAGAAAAAAATTTAAAAAAATGTTTAGGGGTCGCGCCACTCCCTCGAAATTTGGAAATTATCGCTATTTTGGCGTTGATTTTAGAAAAATCCTAAAAAGTTTTATGTCAATAAATGTTTGCAATAGCGTAAACAATGAAATAAGGGCATGAAAAAATTTAAAAAAAATTTTCTCATTGTTCAAAAATTTCAAAAAGTAAAATAAGTCAAATCGTCCCTTCTTCAGAAAATTGACTGAACAATGAAATCGCCACCAAAGCTACAAATATTAGTCGATTATCCTCATATTTGCCTCAAATACTTTTGTTTGGGCACTGAACAAGCTCAAACTTTTAAATTTTGAATAAGTTAAGTCGTTAATTTTTAGGATTTTTCTAAAATCAACGCCAAAATAGCGATAATTTCCAAATTTCTAGGGAGAGGCGCGACCCCTAAAAATTTTTTTAAATTTTTTTCTTTATTTTTCCCCTCTTTAGGACCCCAGACTACATCTCTTTCCGAGGTTAACTTTTTCAAATTATAAAAAAAGCATGTTTTCACTCCACTCTAATGTACAATGCTGCAAGGTAATCGCGTTAGTGACCACCAATAAGAGGTGCCAATAAAATACGGCCAATATTTAAATAAGCCCTACAGGTATCACCCAGCTCAAGCCAGGACATCCAATCGTTTACATATTACCGGTTGACCCATTAAAGGGGACGTATAAGATTTGCAGTTTCCAGCCTCCTCAGATCCCGAAATAAGATCACCGCCGCACAATGGCCCAGGATCGATTTCCATCACTAATTGTACGCTAGCTTCTAAGGGACCAATTTCGGGAGGGAAAATGTTAATAAATTAAAAAAGTCCTTTAATATTTGGCTATAATGTTTTTTTTTACAGAGCTTAGTTGAATATTAGAAGTACAACAGGACAGAAGTAAAGCAATTTTTTAAATTGATTACCCCTGATGATGAACGACGAAGTCAGTTCGAAATATTGATTTATTTAAAATTAAATAATCTATAAAAATACCAACATCTGTTTTTTGCTTATGACCTCTAGCCTAACAATAACTGAAAAATGAAAAAATAAAAACTTAAATATATTTATTATTTTTATTTAAGTTAAGAATTTAAGCCGATGGAAATTGATCCTGGACCTCTGCGCCGGTAACTCGAAGCCAAACAAAGATGTGGTGGAGGAAGAAGACACCTGAGAGAATTACAAAACTGTCTTGACTGTAAGAAAGCCGAAATTAGGTACGGCCGGTAAGAAGCTTTTATACCCTCTATCATAACTCTGGTCCCATATAAAACGTTTTTAAGGATGCGTCGCACGGCACGACGCAGGATGTGATACTTTACCCACCAACATCGAATATACCAACTTTTATCGACATACCGGCATTAGTTCACAAGAAATGGCCTTTCAAAGTTTAGAGTTGAATGGTGGGGTCACGCCCATGTGTACAATTTTATATATAAAGGGTGTTTTTTTAGACGTGTGGTTTCCAATCTGGCCACAATTTTTTTTTAAAGTTGGTCTTTTTGATAGCTGTCATTTGATTTATGCTCAGTTTGGTTTGCCATTTCATTATAAATAGACAAACTTTGGAACAACGTTTGAAAATCGTGGTGGATGGACCGAAAACAGTTAGTCACCGAACCTGATTTTTATAAGAAAATTTTGTTCAGCGATTAAGCTCACTTTAAGTTGAACGGGTAGGTTAATAACCAAAATTGTCGCATTAGAAGAAATGAAAATCCTCAAGCCATTGTTGAGAAGCCTTTACATCCTCAAAAAGTCATAGTTTGGAGTGCTCTATGGGCAAATGGAATCATTGGTCGTAATATTACTGTCAATGGGGAACGCTTTAAAGCCCTAATTAATGATCTTTCCTTGCCTGAATTGAAGGATGTTGATATGAACGATCGTTGGTTCCAACAAGACGGTAACTTTTGGTTAGCGCATTATCTCGCGTCGTGGGCCTATGGCGTGGCCTCTAATTTCATGGACTACCGCTGGACTATTTTTTGTGGCCCATCTAGATCTGGGTGGCTTCAGAGGTCGGCGTTTCTGCTAGTAGTTCCTAGTAGTATAACTTTGAATGTAATGTCTAGATCTTAAAGGTGTATGAAATTATCATGTATACCTTCTAGTCTAACTGACAAACAATAAGCAATGAATAAGCAATGAATATGGTTCCACAGTATTCTCGTTAAAATAGTTTTATACAGGGTGATTCGTTCATGACTGGACAAATTTCACCAGTGTATGCCTTGGTTCATTTCATAAAAATATGACTATCTACGACCATGCCCTAAAATGCAAGGGGAGAAATGGCAGCGTCTTGAAATGTTTCGGATTGGTGGTCGGAGGGTACAAGTGATGCTGCCAACTTTAAAATATTTGAGGCGCCAAGAATGGACTCAATATGCAAATATTTCAGGAGTTTCCCAACAAAAGAAGTGACAAAATAATTTTTTTCTAACTGCCCCATTGCTTCAAAGCCAGATTACGGCCTGACAAAATTAAAAGCTCCCTCTATATACAAGAAGGACACCAGAATGTATTCCTTGTAGTGCAGGAACCAACCAATGAGTGCAGCACAGTGTCTACCATTAGTCATTTGTATGCAGGTGGTTATATAACAAATTATTCTACGTTTGGCTAATTTAACCAGAGAGTTTTATTACTAATTCAGTAGTAATACTCGTATACGTTTCTATCCCCAAGTCTTTATTTCATTAATACTGGTCTATTGCAAACTCCCCCAATTGCCAGCTAAATTCCAGTTTTATATCCAACAAACCGCCCCTGAGGTCTGTTTGCAACTCATCCCCGCACGGCTGGAACTATAAATCAAATTATCAAATGCTCAAATGTTCAATAATGAAAAACTACCGCCAAAATGCAATGAAATATTTAACGAAAGACAACGGCGAAAAGGAAACATCAACAAGCAAAAACGAGCCAATGTAAGTTTCGTCTAGACATGCGGACGCCTGGCACAAAAACACAACGGATGAACAACTACAACGAAGATCCAACATGTATTCGTTGCAAAGAAACAAAACGAAGGGAAGAAACAAAAAAACAACAGGAACGGCAACAAAACAACCGGAAATCCATTTAACATTAAAACTTCAAAATGCACGCCGAGAGCATTGGACCATGAACAGTAGGAATCACTAACTGGAAACCAAGACGAAGGTATGCCATGAAGAAAAATAGAACGAAAGAAAGCCAACTAAAAACATTGGGTATTTAAAAAATGAACAGAAGAAATAAAACAGAGACAAAGACCTAAAGCACTGAAATGAAATGCCATTGAAAGGTCTTAGTCTTCTGAGTCGTAGTGCACCAATAACGTATGCGTTTTTCCCTCTGCCCTTATTTGTGTTGTTTTGTTTCATGTGAATGTGAACGGGGCATTGGCGAAACGTAAACGAGATACGTGATCTCGGTAATGGAAAAATAATTACTGCAGTGGTAATAATTAATATGAAAAGTCAAAAGAAAACTGTGAAGAACTCAACAGGATATGCAATAACGTCTATGAGGTTATCACAAATTGGATATTGGGTTTTTAGTTAGATAAAGATGAGAGAATGAGAGAAAAAAGAAAAAAACTTTTAAGAAAACAAAACTCTGGTTGTCCTTACCTGAAATGCCTTAATGATCATTTTTTTTTGATTTCTATAAGTTCAAAGTATTTTTAGTCTGTAAATTAATTTTCATCTACACTTTTTTCTGCTACCCAGTTCTTAAGCATGCACTCTAGTTTGTCCAAAACCATAACCGAAAATCGGCATTCCGGTTTTTATGACCAAACCCGATAGTCGTATTCTCAATAATAGCTTCTCAATAATAGCTAAAACCGAACATGTCAGTTTTTCCGGTTTTGTGCTATCGGGTTTTCGGTTTTTTGTTTATGAAAGCAAAGAAAATTTATAATACTCTAGTACTAAGTCCGCATATGTGACAGCGCACAGAGAAAGGGACCTAAGGGTAAAAAATCAATTTCCATTTTTTCATTTTTTGGTGTGGACAACAGCTGAGCATCGAATGAGACCGATACCATGCCCCAAAACTGTTCCCTCCCAGGGTACGCGTTTTTCGAAAGTGAAGTCGACGATTCTAAGCGCAAATAGAAAGGGACCTAATCTTTAAAACAAAACTGGTTTTTAACCTTAGGTCCCTTTCGCGTCACATATATGAAAAATATTAAAGCTAGGCCCTCCTGTAAGTGTACTGCTCGACTTAGAACCAGCAGTTAATTCGATCTTGCGATATCTGTCTGTCCGTCCATCCGTCAGTCTAAAGCTTGTTGTCCCATCTTCATGAAATCTACAAACTTAATTTTTTTGTATGAAGGCTGTTGACTTTTATAAAAGTCGGTTAAAATTTCTGTATAGCTCCCGCACATAAGTTTAACAGATTTTATGCTTTTAGCTTTAGAAACCACATAGTACATCCAATATTGATGAAATAAAGTAACGATTGATCAGTAACCAGCTCAGCAAAAAGTGACTCATAACAGTCCATGTATTGAAATAGACCTAGTGCAAAGATCTCTCCCGATATAATATAAAACCGCTCTAGACCATATGTTTTTATTTAAGTTTTAATAAAATTTATAAGTAGTTTGGTAAAGGGTTGTCCAACCATAGCGCACGATGTGAATTTTCAGTCACACCTTAACGTCAATTTTTATGCCCAACTTAATTTGACATATCTTTGTTGCAGTGTTTATCAACCATGGAGATGTACTCAATTAAGGCGCGTTAAGATTGATGAAGCCTTTAGGAAAATGGGCGTTTAAATCAAAATGCATTTGGTGCACTTCGTAATTTTTTATGGTCAGCATAATCGCCGCATTTGGGCAAATGAGAATCCACGAGTGATTGTTGAAAAGCCCATACATCCCCAAAGAGTGACTGTTTGGTGCGGTTTATGGGCTGGCGGTGTCATCGGGCCATGGCCGTGTTATTTCTCGTAGTGGCGATATTAATTGGCCGTTGGACTTCATTTCAAAAAGTGTACATTAATAAGCCAGGAATAATTCAGGATCTAAAGATTGAGATAATTCGACACATAATTCGAGATAGAGGCATGCCACCGAATCCGTGGCGAGTACTTTAGCAACATTTTTTTTTACACATAATTGCCAAAGATGCTTCTATCATTATAAAAAATATTAAGATAATACTCCGAAAACCTTTTTTTATATTCAAAACTAACATCGTGCGTTTTAGTGGGACAACCTTTTATATTTCGATTGACAAACAAGTAATTTTGGATCGATTAAAGTCATACAAGTTTATTTTTTTAATGTAGTCATCGTACAAATTGTCTGGGGCCCAAAAATGGCTAGCTATGTACATTAGGGTGGAGTGAAATTCAAAAAAAAAGTTAACCTCGGAAAGAGATGTAGTCTGGGGGTCCTTAAGAGGGGAAAAATAAAGAAAAAAAATTAAAAAAATTTTAGGGGTCGCGCCACTCCCTAGAAATTTGGATATTATTGCTATTTTGGCGTTGATTTTAGAAAAATCCTAAAAATTAACGACTTAAATTATTCGAAATTTAAAAGTTTGAGCTTGTTCAGTGCCTAAACAAAAGTATTTGAGGCAAATATGAGGATAATCGACTAATATTTGTAGCTTTGGTGGCGATTTCATTGTTCAGTCAATTTTCTGAAGAAGGGACGATTTGACTTATTTTACTTTTTGAAATTTTTGAACAATGAGAAAATTTTTTTTAAATTTTTTCATGCCCTTATTTCATTGTTTACGCTATTGCAAACATTTATTGACATAAAACTTTAAAATCGGTTCAGGGGTTAGGAAAATTTACGCCTTCAAACATATGTATTTGTTTATTTTGGCGCGACCCCTAAACATTTTTTTAAATTTTTTTCTTTATTTTTCCCGTCTTTAGGACCCCAGACTACATCTCTTTCCGAGGTTTACTTTTTCAAATTAAAAAAAAAGCATGTTTTCACTCCACCCTAATGTACATAGACACATGGATTTAAAATAACTTGTACGAGTAAAGCATTATATAAAAATAAAATAATTTTTGGCACTTTGACTTATTTTGGGTGACCGACCCTATGTCCAAAAATCTGACCAGTTTTATAATGGACATATGGATACCAAAAACACAAATTCAAAATATGACTTTATTTTTAAAATCTGGGCAAATTAAGAGTTCTTTCAGGATACTATAACTTTACTTCTGATGCGGAAAAGAATTTCCTCCTAAGGCGAAGGGTTTCACCTGAATGTCGGTTAATGGCGATTTCTTACTTTAAAAAAACCCGACAGTCGGTTAATTTAAATCAAGAATTTGTAAAAACGCATTTCGGCTTTCTAAACTCTCCGGTTTGTTGGACACTCTAATGACCTTAGCAGCCTTTTTACAATTTTAAATTAATCTGAGTAAAACCGGGAGTACATCATTATCATCGTCGGCTGTCTGTAAAGTTCTGCAAAAGAAAATAACAATAGTTGCTTAAAAATGTTTGGGCGTTAAGGTGCATATTTAAATTTGCAATTCTCCTTTATGTTATTAGCCACCAAAACAGACGCTCTTCGTGGAATCTTTTCAATTCCTTCATTGAATTTCAAATTGCCCCTAGAGCACAACACAACAATTTATGTTACATTGAACCCAATTGTAGAATGGTTTACATTTTTTTAAGTGTCTGTCTAGTTAAGAGTTTGCTCCTCCATGCCGCCGCGAACTCGGTTACCTCGTTACAATAATTGAGCATAGCATAGACAACATCGCCTAGCTCGACACAATCAAAATCACCACCGTCATCGTCCCACTCATCCTCATCTGCAGCTCAAGGGGCCAACAAGAACATCATTAACAATGCCACAACTCAGTCATATTCATGCAATTCAACAATACATTCAAATTGTTCAGGTTTGCGTTGGGGCTTACCGTACTTTTTTTCACGTTTTCACGCCGCGTCGTAGAAGAGGCATCCAACGAACGCTCCGATACAAAACTCGTATAACACGGACTTTGCTCTGGTTCTGTACATATGTATATTTTTATGTAAATTTGTTGCAATTTCACTATTTGTATGTTTCACAGTTCATTTATTATTCATTACTAACTGAATTGTAGTTTTGGTGCTGAATATGTGTACGGCCACGGGCCTGTGAATTATGACTGGACGCAACGCACCCTCAAACCTTTTGAATGAACTTTTAGTGTCAAAACTTTAGTCGAATGAACTTTCAGTGTTAAAACTTTAGTCACAGAAAACATTTTAATCGAGCAACGTAAGGAACTAATTAAAAATTACTACCGAACTTCCGAGTCGGTGTTCGCAACTTTAAGAGCGCTTCTCCGATTTTCGGCCCTAATAATCGTCCTATCCGACAGGCTGTAGTGGAAAAATTTGGATCCAAATTTTTACTTTTGGATGTTACAGCGTCATAGAGATGCCGTACCGCTCGAAGCGACGAAAATATTGCAGCCGTAAGTATATCCGTTCAAAATAAACCAAATCAGCCGATTCCCCGTCGTTCTCAGGAATGGGGCATCTCTCTCGAACCCCACTGTGGCACATTCTGCAAAAAGATCTTGAACTTAATCCTTATAAGATCAAACTGACTCAAGAACAAAAGCCACTTGATCATTTGAAACGTCGAAACTTCTCCGATTGGTCTTTGGCAAAGTTTCACGAAAATCCAAAAATTCATCGAAAAATCATCATCAGCGATGAAGCTTATGGTTTTGTCTGGCTGAGTGGTTTTGTTAATAAACAAAATATGCGCTATTGGACAGAAACAAGCCCACATGAGCTTTAAAGGACACAATTGCACCCGCAAAAAACTACTGCGTGGTGTGGTTTTCATACCGGAGGTGTGATTGGGCCACATTTTTTCGTCGATGAAAACAATCGTCATGTTACCGCCAGAATTGGATAAGCATGACATCGCCGATATGCTGTTTCAAGAAGACGGTGCCACTAGCCACACAGCATGCGTTACAATCGATTTACAGAAAGGCAAATTCGGCGAACGTGCTATCTCGAGAAATGGTGAGGTTAAATGGCCACCTCGATCATGCGAGTTAACGCCATTTTAATTCTTTTTATGGGGCCACAACAGAGTGTCAACATCCAATGCGAAATTGCTAACTTTCCGGTAGAAATGTGTGCAAGAGTGAGGGAAAATTGAATCCAAAGAATAGATTGCTGTACAAGGGCTCGTGGTGGTCATATGACCCAAATCGAATTTCATAAATTTCTGTATCTTAAATATTCTGTGTTTTATTAAAATATAAAATTGAAATATCCTTAATGGAAAACCCTGTATTACCTGATGTTATTACTATTTTTTCTATTTAGAATTGCTTTAAATTTTGTAACATACTTATATATAGAATCTTAAACAAACGAATAAAAAAAAACGTGCAAGATCCATTGAAATTTTTCAGCTGCGGTATATAAATAGGATCCCCAGTTAGAGATTATTGAAATCATATATCCGGAAAACGGAACGGAGTTAAGTAGTTTTTACAGGGGAAAAGCTTATCATTGATTTTACAGAATATGATATATCCAGAAAACGGGTTTAAGAGAGTTAAGTACTTAAAAGCAAAAAAAGCTTATCATTGATTTTATAAAAGTTACCTTTCGATTTTTTGCTTATACGAGGGCGACCGCAAAATTAACTGGCCTAACATAAAAAGAACCGTTTTTTTGGAATTATTATTATTTATTTTTCAACATAATCTCCTTCCAACTCAATACACTCCATCAAACGTTTTTCAAGTTTTTTAATTCCATCCCAAAAATAAGATTTTTCAAGACCTCAGTTTCAGCAATAACCTCGCTATTGGACGAATATTTTTTGCCACCGAGAATTTTTTTTTTAAATTTGGAAACAAGAAATAATCAGAAGGAGCTAAATCTGGACTATATGGTGGATGCGGAGCAATTTCAAATCGTAATTCGGCCAGTTTTTGTTGAGTTAAAAATGCAGTGTGTGAAGGAGCATTATCTTGATGAAAAAGAACTTTTTTTTTCTAAATGCGGTAGTTTTATCTTCATTTCTTCACTCAACCAATCCAATAATGCACAATATTATTCACTATTTATAGTTTTTCCTTTCTCAAGATAATCAATAAATATTATACCCCTTGCATCCCAAAATACTGTGGCCATTACTTTTCATGCTGATTTAACTGTTTTCGCCTTCTTGGGACCACTTTTACCAGCTTCTATCCATTGTTTTGACTGTTCTTTGCATTCTGGGATGTAGTGATGGATCCATGTTTCATCATTAGTTTTGAATCGGCGCAAGAACTCTGTTGTATTACGCTGATAAATCGCTAAAAGCTCCTCGGAATTGGTCCAACGGACGATTTTTTGGGGAAAAGTTAACAAACGCGGCACCCATCTTGCGGATAGCTTTTTCATGTGGAGTTCATCATGTAAAATACTCCAAACTTGTTTTTCGTGTATTTAAACAATATCAGCAAGTTCTCTGAGCTTTATTCGTCTATCTTTAGTCACTTCATTAAATATTTTTCTAATGTTTTCAATAGAAGTAGCAGTTTTCGGTCTTCCAGTACTTGAACGACCCATTTTTAATTGTTGAACCCAGGATTTCACGGTGGAGTATGATGGTGCATTATCACCATGAACAGAATCCAATTCATCTTTGATTAATTGTGGCGTATAACCTTTCATATAAAAGTGTTTAATTACCGCACGAAACTCTTTATTTTCCATTTTTTCAAAAATTATAAAACTTGTTTACTTCAATCACCTGTAACAAAGAAAATAATCATTAAATATTTCGAAAATTTTGACAGATGGCTTATAAAAGATTGCTTTTAAAAAACAAAACAAAAAAAGTTGCTAGTAAAACAGAAGATGTGCCAGGCCAGTTAGCTTTGCGGTCGCCCTCGTATCCAGCAAATCTTCCTCTTTGTAATGTATTCAGATCGTCTCAAATTACGGTACCTACTTAGGCCACAGAGACTAAGAGTGTAGTTCAACTGCCTGGTACTGTATATTTATATTGTATGCCACATTGTTGGAAGGAATATGAAGAAGGATGATGACGCTGATGTTGTCGGTGTTGTTGATGGTGGCTTATACACACACACACTTATACGTACAGACAGACATAAGAATATCTTTCGAGATTTATTCAAGTTGCACTATTCACTGCATCATACAGCATGAGTACTCTACTTCTATCTCTCATAGCTGCCATTACCGCACTACTTTTAACAAAAGCTTTAGCGGTCTAGAAATTCTTTGCACAGATGTACGGCAAGAGCGGCAGCGCGACTAAATACATGTTCCCACAATACTGTCTGTATTCGGGCAAGAAATCTATAGGAAAATTCTGTAGACCTGCTCTCAGTCCCACGTGTGATTGTAGTACAAAAGAGCATATGTGCGAATAACAGAGACGTTTTCAAGTAGGAAGACTACAATATCAACAATGCAGTTTAAGTTTAGCGACAAGATTCAAAAGTATCGAAATTTTACGGTTTTAAAATTGGACTTAGTGAACCTCAATGTCATTTAAGGCAATATCTTTAAAAGGGGATCTAACTGGAATTATTTCAAATATATTAACAGTATTCGCAACTCAACTGACTAAAACAGAAAAAAAAACATCAGTTATCTACGTTGGCCAACGAAGGTTTTTATGGAGAAGGAAAGTTTCAAATCTTCGGAACAAACATTTTAAATCCATCGATATTTTTTTGTATTTGTATACTCGTAGTTGACCTTTTGTTTTTTTCTTCTTCAGTTATTGCTAGGCATGAGATTATAAGCAAAAAACGGAAGTTGGTGTTTTTATAATTTATTAAATTTTAAATAACCCAATATTTCTAACTAACTTCATCGTTCGTCATCAGGGTTCGTCATCAATGTTACAGGTTTATCTTTTATCTACCAGCTGTATTATTCAAAACATTGCAAACTAAGTCTTACTTACCGGGTCCAGCTAGTTTATTTTTAGTTCTCACTTGGTTTTTCTAAAAAACAATTATTTATATGCTTTTTTAACACATTTTGTATATACAGCCCAATTCTGAATACTCCCCGGGAGATAATTCCCGGGGAATTTATTTTTCCCGGGAATAAAATCCTCCTATTCTAAACAAACGGGGAGAATGGAAATAAGGGAGAGAGAATTGCATTTAGTTCCGCCTCCAAATTGCGCCATACCCGGTTTATCTCTTCTTTACTCCCCTTAAACCAACCTCGAGCAATGTCTGCATGCAATTGCTTTGAGGTTAGCAGAATGTCTAACTGCTTTTTGTTTGTTGTTTTTGGCCTGAAAAAATAAATGTGTTATTTTTTTAATTTTTCATGAAAAATTTTAAATACTTACATTTTTGGCGCAGCTCCCTTGCAATTTTTTGGCGGAATTATTCCCAAAAATTGTCATCACATTCTCCCTTTAATTGACATTCGTAATACCTACTTTTTTCCCGGGGAAGAGATTCCCTTTTTCGAAGTTCGTTTAGAATAAGGGAAGAGGGAAAAGTGAAAAAATTCCCCGGGAGATTTTATTTAGAATAGGGGAACAGGGAATAGGGAAAAAATTCCCGGGGAATTGTTATTCAGAATCGGGCTGATAGACTTCTTTTGTGAATTGATTTTGACAAAATCTCTCTATTCAGAACCGTTTCTGAACAGGCACGTCCTGAGAACAGCTTGCAATAAAAGAAAATTCTGTAAGCTTAGACACCACATATAGCTATAAACGCAAAAAAAACCACTGGTTAAACCAATCAAAACAGCGGGACTTGGAAGCATGCCAGTGCAATGTTGGCTATAGGCAACTTGAGACATGAGTGGGTTAACATTTGATATATATCGATCGCGGAGAAGCAGACGCCACTGTTTCCATTGCGGATTATTTATATACCCTCAACGCTGCCATGATTTATATGTATTTATGCAAGAATTTATAAAACGAAATGTAAATTCATGTAATGTGTAACTACACGTGCTTTTTGTCAGCTGGGGTTCTTTTCTGCTCTTTTGGTTTCATAAAAAATTGATGTGTGAATAAAATGTTTGAGTGAAACATTATTTTAAAACAAGAGAAATTCTTTGTCTGTACCAATAATTCGGAATGAAAATGAAAGTGGTACAAAAAGGTGTTGAAGAGAAATTGTTGATGACCTTAAAGATTTAAGAAGCGGATGTGTTTAAGCGTATCTGTGACGCGCAAAATTGAAAGGGACCTAAGGGTAAAAAACAGTTTTGTTCAGGAGAGCCATTTTAAAGAATTAAATACGTGTATCTTTGGTGTACCATCACTTTCATAAAACGCGCATATCTCTGGGTGGGAACACTTTTGGGGCATGGGATCGGTCTCATTTAATGCTCAGATGTTGTCCACATCAAGAAAAAAAGTGAAAATTAATTTTTTTACCCTTAGGTCCCTTTCTCTATGCGCTGTCACATATTGAATTAAACAAAATTAGAAATATTCTGTTACTATCGAAATCTTGATCATGCCCTGTAAGAACAATCTCTGACATTTTAAAGATACGAATCACGAGTAACTGGCGAACAATCTAGAAATTTTTTATAGGGTTTTTTTCCACAGATACGCATGAGTTGTGTTAAACTTTACTTTTTTTATTTATTCTGCAATGTTTGCCATTTCATCATAGGAAGACTTACACCGCAACAATGTCTCCAAATTGTGCAAGTGTATTATGGAAATCAGCGTTCGGTGAAACACGATTTTCGACCTAAGTTTTGTTCAGTGATGAGGCCCATTTCTGACTCACCGGCAACGTGAATGAACAAAATTGCCATATTTGACCTAAAAAGCAATCAGAAGAGGTTCAAAAGGTGCCATTATACCGAGAGAAAACAACGGTTTGGTGCAGTTTATGGGTTGGTAGAATCATTGGTACATATTTTTTCAAAAATGATGATGGCCGGAACGTAACCGTAAATGGTTCTCGCTATCGCGCTATGATTAAAGCCCTTAATTTTGAAGACATTTGGTTTCAACAGGATGATGCCACTTGTCTTCAGCTGCTCAAACAATGGATCTATTGAGAGGTCATTTCCAAGAGCAGCTTTTTTCACATTTAGGCTTTTTACGCGTGTCAATTATGCCATACCGGTCGAAATGCTGGAACGTGTCATTCAAAATAGGACCCTCAGAATGGACACCCTGATGCGTCGTTGCGGCCAACATTTGAAGGAAATTATATTCAAAAAATAAGTGGCATAAAATGTCCTTTCGAATAAACAATAAAGATTCCACACTTTATTTGATTTTATTGTTTTGAAAAAAATACCTCTAAACGGATCACCCGATATTACGAATGTAATGCGTACACCATCATATCCTTATGGCTATTCTTGTATTGTTTTTTTTTCGCCCTAATACAACGATAGCTAACAGCATTTAAGGAAGATACCTGAATTTTTAGGTCTCTAGCTAAAGAATAAATGTACTAAAATTACAATTAATACCGAAAAAGACCTGCCCAGACCCAAGTTCAAGTCCGAGGGTTAAATAAAATTTTATTCAAACGTTGGCCGCTACTAGCCCGTAAGTGATCTAGCTAAAAGTTCCAACATTTGGTGCGTCTATTCAGCATTAAACAATATTGGCTGCCATGTCTTGAATTAAAACTCTTTAATTCACAACACCCAGAGAAAAGAACTATTACCTAGATCACATTAACTCACAAGTAAGAGATTTATCTCCAAGCGATATAAAAACATCTCAATAAAAATGACATAGCCGTACGGAGCTGGCATCATACAGTAAGCTCCGTTCAGTGAGTGTAGAAATAAAACCGTTCACGGCTCACTTATTTGACAGAAGTTGTCCCTTGTTCCTAAATGGGATATGACGTGAGTAGAAAAATTACTCACGAAATGGTTTCATAAAAAAGGCATGGTGTAGTGCGCTGTTGACGAAGTCAACCCAGTACCAATTGATAATGAGGCCGAAGAATGCCAATTGCCAAGCCCAGAGCAAGACAAAACTGCAATAGAGCACCTTAAAAATATATATGCAGCAACTTCCTATAGTAGACCGGACATGTTACAACGCTTTAAGGCTGGAGAGTATGACTTGTTTATTTGCCGAGTTTGTTAAAAGAAAGCGTGCCTGGCAAGGGAATCCACTAGGTTTGCTTTTACTATCGTGGTATAAATTTATTTCAAATTACATTCAAGATTTTCTCGAGCATTTTAGGTGAACGACTGAAGCCTTACGTCAATCATATCACTGCAACTTTAGGTCTGGCAGATGTACAACTGACCGGGGCTTTGCATAGTGACAAAATCCCGCAACAAAACGAAAAAAGCAAATTGACACATACGGTCTTGTTGGCGATTTACAAAAGGAATAGTACATTTTATGCGATACTTAACTAAGTACGAGTAAGCTATATTTATCACTTCACTTTGATCATTGATAACACAAGGGAACAAGGTATTTTTTGTTTAAGAACTGAATTTTGTTTTTAAGGCAGTGCCTTCCAAAAAATTTTTGGTTGTGTATTAGTGAGCATGAGAGAGTAATTTTTACACCCGAAAAAAAATGTATGTAATAGACGTCATTCTGAATAATGCCTATCATATAACTGAAATAAAATCTTCCATATTTATACTTTTATGACAATTTCGTATTAAAAGAATGTTTTTTAGATGATTTGAAGTCAAAGCGTTTCGTTGTTTCGAACATATGAATTTCAAATCTGAAAAAATTTGTTCGCAAAGGTAAGTTGTTGTGAAAAAGGAAAGGCACTTATATGATTTTTTTTTAATTCAGGATAGATGGCACCGTCTATATCTTTCCAAAATTTTTTAATATTTGATTTATCTGGAACATTTACTTCGCTTCGAAGTATTAAAAGTTCAGATTGAATATTAAACTCGTGTTTGCTAAGATCGCAACGGAAAGGATTTTCAAAAAGATCTATTTTCGGCTGTACAGTTTCTAAATCCTGAAATCTGTCTTGGAAATTATAAAAAAGAGATTCAAATATATCTAAATATTTTTGCCTTTTGTAATTTTCGGGCCTTACGCATATGTTTGAAGTTATTGGAAAATTGCTGAAATCACCAGAATCAATTTGGGAAAGAAGAAGAAAAAGTTTGGTTTTAAAATTAAAAATTATTTTTGACAAATCGCATATATTGTGTTCCTTACCTTGCAATTCTAAATTAAGTTCATTGAGCATGCTTGTCGTGTCTGCCAAAAAAGCCAAGTCTAAAATAAAATCTTTGTCTCTCAATGCCTGAACTAAATTGTTTTTCATTTTTTCAGTTTCTAGGTAAACGAGTACTTCTTCTCTTAAGTCATATAGTACATTCAGACACTGGCCGCGACTTAACCATCGAACTTCTGTAAACATTTTAAGGTCATAATGTACAGCTTTTTTGTTTTTCAAAAAGTTTAAAAATTTTCGATGGGTAAGCGCTTGATGTCCGCCTCGTATTTTGTTTATAATTTCCTCTGCTGTTTTCATAGCAGGGTCATTGTTTAAGAACTTCGATGCTAGAGCAGTTTGATGAATTATGCAATGGAAGTTATTAACAGCAAACCCATGTTTCTTAAATTGTCCTATTAATCCATTATATTTACCCAACATTACATTGGCTCCATCGGTACAGACTCCAGCAAATTTATTTATATCGACAATAGATAGAACCTTTTCTGCGATAACATCAAACAATAACTTACCACTAACATTACCATAAAATGTTTCTAAAGTATGCATTGATTCACAAATATTGTATTCGCTATCTACGCATCGAATACAAATAATAAGCTGACAAAGATTATTTACGTCAAGGCTTTCGTCCAAACAAATGGAAAAAAATTCGCAATTATTTAATTTTTCCCTTACGTCAGCCTCTACACAAGTTCCTATTTCATTAGTACGACGGCCAACAGTTTGAGTGGACAAAGGAAGTGATTCAATAAGTTGTGTATTAAAATTAAGCCTTTGCAAAATTTTATTTACCAATTGCTTTAAGAAAATACCATCGCAAAATGGCCTACCCTTTTTAACTATTTCCAAACTGATCAAGCTAGAAATCTCCTTTTTTAATTTAGAAACAGGTTTTGTCACATTAATTTCTTCTCCCTCACACCATTGCTTCAATTTTTCCAAATAAAGTTTTTTATTTTTTTGAAACAAGTTCTCTTTTTCCTTTTCATTTAATTTATTTATAAAATTATGAAAATGATCGCAATGTCTTTTGATAACGTATTCAGTGCCTGTTTTAAATGTTAAATAACATATAAGACACTGAATGTTACCAAAAGGATTTTTGATCATACAATATTTTTCGAGTGTTTTCATTTTGATTCGTGTTTATAATCTGAAAAAAATTGTTAAAGCATCCGCTAGCATCTGCACTCGTTGAAGTCACATCAACGACTGAATGAAAGAGCGTAAGAATGTGTGTGAGTAGTGGTTTGCACAATTGTGCAAAGAAATGGAAGGCACTGTTTTAAGGTAAGGTAATTTTGCGATATACCGTTACGTCCAAAATTAAGGCACAAATATTTAAATAACTTGAAAACGGTTCACCATATTCTGTTAAAAAAAATGAAAACTCTTCAACAAAATTGTTTTTAATCCGTGTTTTTAATTTAGCCCAGTAGTTTCAGATATATCGTTGAAGTTTTGAAAAAACAACTATATTATAAAAAATTGTTATATAAAAATTCATAAAACATTTATTTAAATATATTTTGAATCAAATGAGCTTTATTTCATTGAAATCGGTGAAGAACTTTTGATATTATCAACAATTTACTGAGAAAACTGAATTGACAAAACTCGCGATTTCCATACAGACATAATAACATTTATGAACATGTGTGTGTTTGCTGCTTTTCTATTTATTTATAGGTAGAATCAAAAAAGGCGAAAAATCTGTTATCTCATTCTCATTCAATTTTCAATCGATTTGTATGTACACACGAGGGTTGCTGTACATATTTCTGGCCTAGGCAGCACTAAGTGTTGCTTGGCGCCACCTAACATTTCCATTGGAAATTTTCACATTTTTTAGCATAAACATACTCAAACCGTTTTGACAAACTTCCATTACACAGTACAACAGCCAATCTGGGGGGTGAGAAATTCTAAGTCAGGGTGATGGTACTAGGTCAGTATATTAAAACACTCAAAGGGTTTTGCGTTCGTATGTGCCAGTTTTTTTTTATGACCTTTAACATTTTTTCCTTATCTTGATGTTTTTTCGCTTAGTTGTAAAATGTTGGCAAAAACGTAGTTTGACATAACTCGAGAACGACTAGTTCGATTTTGCTGAAATAAATTGAGAAAAATTAATAATTACATTTTCGTTAAGATCGCATGTACTTAGTAGGGACATAAGTACTGTTACACACGTTTTATGCTGTAAAATAAAAAGTACTGAATGTTTTTGGGCCAAATATTTTTTAATATTTTTATTGATGTATATTGTATCCAAAAACAATCTACTTATTTG
This sequence comes from Hydrotaea diabolus, assembly GCA_963513945.1. Taxonomy (NCBI): domain Eukaryota; kingdom Metazoa; phylum Arthropoda; class Insecta; order Diptera; family Muscidae; genus Hydrotaea; species Hydrotaea diabolus. The sequence continues at coordinate 132,883,447 of OY740717.1, read as the reverse complement.
AAATATCCGCCTTTTGCCTTTACACACACCTTAAGTCGCACTGGCCAATCGTCAATAGCTGCACGAACCTCGTCCATTGGAAAATTGGCCACAGCTCGAACCAAAGCAGTCTTAAGAGATCCAATGTTGGGTGACAAACCTTGTCCTCTAAAACCGTCCACAATTTGTTATCCAATGGGTTCAAATCTGGACCGCCTGAGGGCCATTCATCAGAGGAAATAAACGCTGGCAAATTGTTTCGAAGCCAGGAATGGGACTTTTAGCCTTATGGGACGGCGCAGAATCCTGCTGTAAAGTCCATGGCTGGTTTTGGAATAGGGAATTTTTAAGAGGTTTCGCAACAGCTTCCAAAACGGTTTATTGGTAAACTTTGGCCGATGTTTTGACTCCTTGTTCGCAGAAATGCAGGTCAGTGACTGCATCGTAAGAGACACCCCACCAAACCATGACTGAAGCTGGGTGATGAGCCTTTTCCACCCTTGGGATCTTCCATAGATGACCACGCATACACTCTATCATTTTGCTTGTTAAATTTTTCCTGAACGGTAAAAATTTTTTCATCGGCGAACAAAATTTTTCTGTGCAAGTTATCAGCGTGCTTCACCAAAAGACGTTTGCATTCCTATTTTTTTAATCCTATTTTTTTAAAGCTGCAGTCAATAAATGTCCATTACGTCGTTCGAAAGCCCCAAGTCTTTTTTAATGATTCGACTCATGGACTTTTGCGTGATATTAATCTCAAGGGCCATGATTTTCTGTTTTCGGAGAGGATTTCTGTGAATTCTTGATTTAACGGCTTTAAGGACATGCGCTGTTCGAACAGAGCGTGGGCGGCCCGACCGGTGGCGGTCTTTGACATCTCCAGGCTCCTCAAACAGTTTTATGCATCGGTAGACGAACATGCGGCTAATCCGTAGTGGCCTGGGCGTCTTGAAAATGTCGCTTTTTCATTTCACACTTGAAAAGCGCTATTACAGCGATTCGGTTCTCATTATCTGACCACTCCATGATGAAAGTTGAAACAATTTTAAAATCCCGTTTCAGACTAACGCTATTGAGGTTAGCTTTCAAAACCCATATGACATTAACGGGGTATGTTCAGTTCTACTATTGAAATGGGTGTGTTCAATGTTGTAACAGTATTTATGTCTATACTAAGTGTAAACGTTTTATTTATCTTCACTGTTGACTATAAAATTAGTGAAATTACCTTTGTACGAACTCTTATGGAAATATTAGCTGCTAATATTGTGGAAAACTTGTAAATGATGATTATTTTTTCATGGTTATGATTTTCCACTAAAGCGATCCGAATAAGTTGGCTCTTTATTTCAAAAAAGATGTTTCAATGAACTTTTTGCTAACTTGTAGGGAGTCTTTGATATTACTCGATATGTCAATCAGAACAAAAAAAAAATCCGAATGGTCAAAGATGTTTTGTACCCTGTTACCATGACGACAATAAAAGGTCAAAATTGCTAATTTGTTGTAAGGATGACATCCTAGACTGAACCTTTCGTTATTTCTTATTAGCAGGTGTTGCAAATAATATTATGTTGCAAAGGAAAAATAACAGTGGAAACCAAATAGGTTTCGCAGTGCTAATTATCAAGCCTTTTAGATAGGAAAAGTTTACCACAGATTGCAACAGAGAGAATCTGCTTACAACGAAATCTTTGTAGTTCCGACTGATTGGCAACCAGGTATTTCTCAATGTGCAGCAGCTCTTAAAAGGTTTTTACCCCCTCGTAGTCGAAATATACATGTTTTAGCCTAAACCATTGGCCAATTTATATTTTCCAAATGCCGCTTCCCCCTTAGCTGCCATTAATAGCAATGGCAAATAATCTTGAAAAGGATTTTATCTTTTCGTATTACAACATGTATCCAATATGATACTATTACAGATTTTGCATGAAAACATTTTAAAACCAACCTCACATCCTCTGAATTAACATTTTCTGATTGTTAGGTTTTTCTGTTGCCTTCTGCATTTTTCTCATCGGTGTTTTGTGCAAAATGGGAAATAGGCACGTACAGGTGAACATTTTAATTAAACCTTAATGGCAAACGTATACCTCTAATGCTATTTTAAAACATGCTTGTGCGTTGGTGTGCGAGGGAGGACCTTAGACATAACCATGTGTAAGTATAATATTTTTTATGAAATATATATTCCTTTGGTTTGGTTCATTTTGCGATAGCTTTGGTTTGGTTCATTTCTCAGCATACTTTGTCAATGTTATTTCCATATTTTTTTTTGTTTTCGTTTAAAAATATACCCAGCGGAATTTGTGGAGAGCAGTTCGAAGTTATGAAAGCTTTATAAAGTAAGAGCGATATGATTTGTGTAGTTCCATCAATATGGAAATAAAGACATTATTAGGCAAACTGACCTTTTGATATGATTAAGTGATATCGTGCACCAATATTGTAACGAGTGATAAATCAAGTGGCATTTTTATCAATAGGTTGTTTTGTTTTTTTTTATTGTCTTTTCTTTTCAGAATTATTGGTCTTTTCATCATGGAAAGACTTACACTGCAACAAAGTCTCTAAATGAACGTTTGTTATTAAACGTTTTTCGATGAAAACTTTGTTCTGGGATGAGACCCATTTCTGGCTAAACGACAACTTCAACTTTGGCCGATGTTTTGACTCCTTGTTTGCAGAAATGCAGGACAGTGACCCCATCGTAAGAGACACCCCACCAAACCATGAATGAAGCTGGGTGATGACCCTTTTCCACACTTCAGTTCAGATGCTTCCATAGATGACTGCGCATATACTCTATCATTTTGCTTGTTAAATTGTTCCTGAACGGTAAAAATTTGCTTTCGATGAACAAAATTTTTCTGTAAAAGTTATCAGCGTGCTTTACCAAAAGAATTTGAATTTTGAATTTTTCAATCCTATTTTTTTTTTGAAGCTGCAGTCAATAAATGTCCGGTACGTCGTTTGAAAGCCCAAAGTCTTTTTTAATGATTCGACTCATGGACTTTTGCGTGATATTCATCTCACGGGCCATGATTTTCTGTTTTCGGTGCGGATTTCTGTGAATTCTTGATTTAACGGCTTTGATGACATACGGTGTTCGAACAGAGCGTGGGCGGATCGACCGGTGGCAGTCTTTACATCTCCGGTCTCCTCAAACAGTTTTATGCATCGGTAGATGAACATGCGGCTAATTCCTATTGGCCGGAGCTTTTTGAAAATATCGCTTTTTTTATTTCACAAATGAAAAGCGCTATTACAGCGATACGGTCCTCCATGATGAAAGTTGAAACAATTTCAAAATCCTGTTACAGACTAAAGCTATTGAGGTTAGGTTTCAAAACCCATATGACATTAACGGGGTATGTTCAGTTCTACTATTGAATGCGTGTGTTCAATGTTGTAACAGTATTTATGTCCCTACACGCAGAAAAAAAGTATGGTTGGGGTAACAATATTCGAAGAGCATCATACTTATATGGTTGTGTCAAAACAATATTATGATCGTCACAGCAATAGTATGGTTCACACACAACCATACTATGATTACCATAACAATATTATGGTCCTCACAACAATAGAATTATTTACACATAACCATACTATGATCCCCACAACCATATTATTATTCACATTCAACCATACTATGATCCCCACAACAATATTATGATCCTCATAACCATAGTATGTTTAACGTACAACCATAGTAGGATCCACATAACCATAGTATGACTTACACACAATCATACTATGATCCCCAAAATTTTTTGTAAAGATTGGATTAAGTTGTTATTTAACAATAGAGAAGTTTATTAAGTAAATTATGTAATTAAGCAGTAAAAAAATATTTATTAAAAATATTTCAGTTATACTAATTCGTAGTTTTGTTTCGAAAAAATTTAATTATTTTTACTATTATTGCATAAGATTCGTAAAAATAACATTGTCAAATTAAAAAAAATACGGATTTGCCGGTATGATTGCCGTTATTATGTTATTGTTAACATAAAACAGATGAAAACAATACTTTTATCCCACCAACAATATTTATATTGTTGCTGCAACCATATTTTCATTTTTAAATTTGGCAATAATACTATTGTTACATTTTAACAATATTAATATTGCCGCAATCATTCTATTGTCAAATTGAAATTCAAAAAACAATACTATGGTTGCGACGACCATACTTTTATTGCAGAGAACATACTATTGTTGCCGTGACCATATAGTAACCATATATTTTCTCTGCGTGTACTAAGTAAATAAATTCTTGGCTTTGAAATGCATGTACAATTCTTTTCTGGGATATCTTTGTTAAAGTTGGAGATACACAGCTTAAACTCTCATATACTCGTGCGAATTGTGTGTGCTGTGTTTTTTTATATTAGCAATTAGTTCCTGTATCACGTGTTACGTGATTGTTAACCGAAATCATTTTTTATAAATGCTACATCGGCAAAAACGACGAAAAACTGTGTATATTAGTGTGTGTGTGTAATTCTAGCATTTAATTACACTCACACACAGGCTTACAGACAACATTGGGGGTGGTGGTAGAAGATGTATCGTCGTGTCTGAGGATTTTGTTACAGGCACGCGAGCGTGTGTCTGTTTGCCTTTGTGAGAGTTCAACATAAAAATTGTATCCGTGAGTTCACAATACAATGTGAATGTGTGCGTGAGTATGAGTTGGTGTTTGCTCAAAGGTGTTAGCTTACATAAAGTAATAAACTCCTATGTATACACACAAGTGTAATTTTTACGGAAATTATAAGTTTCGCATCGTGTTGGTATTGTACGTAAATACTACTGCTGCTGCCGCTGCTGCTGCTTTCGCCTTTGCTCCGGCTGTCTGTGGTTCAACGAGTGTATGTTTGTCTTGGAACATCCAATATTTACAATTTAATTTGCCATTTACAAATGATAATTTTGCGTGTTAAAACCAAAATGTAAAGTCAGCTGTGGGATGAACATATAAATACGATATACACCCATACATGCATGCCATGATACTGAAACAGTTTTTTACTATATTCATAATTAAGCAGCACGTGTTTTTAATATCAATCATTGGGTGTGTTATTGGAAGTGGGTGTACTCGTACATAACATTATGCAAAATGCTTAAATTAACATTAAAGTTCAACTGAAGTTTTGGGATTATTAAATCTGTCCCGAAGATAAATCCAGATAAAACCGACATCTTTATAAAGACAATAAGGTAAGAGTGTCATAACTACGATATTTCTTTAAAAAAATTCTATAAAAATACCACAATTGGGATATTCAATATTAAAAAAGTTTTTAAATTTGGACTAGTACACAGAATTAAGAGATATTCTCTGTTGGCTTTAATTCTTAGTTTATTTTTAGTTGGGAACCCGTAGGGACCATGATTTCTTGTTTGAAAAAAAATGTTCAACAAAAATACTAAAGGGTAGTTCCGCTAGAACGCTGGAATTTAATTGTAAATAAAACAAAAAGTTTTCAGGGAAATATTTTTATGTTTTTTAATATGATAGAAATATATATGAAATAAAATATCGGCCAAATGATAGCCCCAACTTTGGTGGCACAACTCTATCCGATGGTGCATATTTTCCATGACAATGAGATATAATGGAGCTTCAATGTCGTTAATCTGCCGAAATATATCATCCTTTAGCTCTTGAGTTGTTCTTGGCTTATTGATATACACTTTTTTTTGATCTTTGACCGTGAGGACCAATCAACATCGCCAAGACGTGGGATAACACGACCAATGAATTATTTCGTTGACTGAGTGGCATGTGTATATCTTCATCTCTCCATACCGAACACACGCAGAGAGAATATATGGCTACTATATGATCACGGCAACAATAGTATGTTCTCTGTAGTAAAAGTATGGTCGTCGCAACCATAGTATTGATATTTGAATTTAATTTTGACAATAGTATAATTGCGGCAATAGTAATATTGTTAAAATGAAACAATAGTATTGTTGTCAAATTTAAAAATGATTTGTGGTTGTAGCAACAATATAAATATAGCTTACCTTTTAGCTAAAATATTTGCAGGAAATTCTTCCTTGCCGGAAAGCAATCAACCACTCCGTGCGATCGAAAATGTATCAAGTTCCATGCCTCAGATATTTTTTCGAACACATGGAGTTGAAAGGGTTCTTGCGAACCTCGATATAAATAAATCCTCGGGACCAGGTGGTATTTCGGCACTTATCCTATGTAAGTGCTCTTCGACGCTAGCCCGTCCATTACGCAACTCTTTCAACCTGGTTTACCGTGCGGGAGTCTTCCCAAAGTGTTGGAAGGTTGCGAACGTCCAGCCGTCCCCTAAAAAGGGTGAAGTCAATAATCGGTCAATTGCGGTTTGCTCTTCCCTCTCCAAGGTACTGTACGACCTGCTAAGTGATCGACAGTATGGCTTCTGTAGAAATCGCTTTACCGGAGACCTGTTGGCATTCTTGTCGGAGCGTTGGAGTCGGTCTATCCACCAGTTTGGTGAGAGTATAATCGTGGCTCTGGGTATCTCCAATGCCTTTGATAAAGTCTGGCACGGTGCTATCATATCAAAGCTGATGGCTTTTGGTATCGGTTATACGTTTGCTAAATCTGTATCGAGCTTTCTTAGAGATCGCACTATGAGAGTTGTTGTAGATGGGTTCTCATCCAACCAACATAGGCTAACCGCAGGTATACAACAGGGCTCTGTCTTTTCTCCCTCTTTATTTCTTATTTTCATTGATGATCTGGTTGGTCAGACCGTGAATCCAATCTACTTCTTTGCGATGACAGCAACCTTTGTCATTCTTATTCATTCAACCATAGGCCAAGTCTTCAAGATATTGAAGACAGAAGGCAAATTACGGATGATATACTTGGCCGAGATTTACAGGCCATTTCCGACAGGGGTCGAGTGAATAGAGTAGATTTTAATGCGAGTAAGACACAGTGCTGCTTGTTCTCTCACAAGAGATTCATTGACCCATCAGTTTCGTCATTATCTATCGATGGTATGGATATCAAACAATCGGATGCTTTTGATAAAAATACAAAGTGACGCTCGTTGGGCGAGGCATGTATTCGAAGTGTCGAAAGAAGCACTCATGTGTTGGCATCCTAAAGAGGTGCAAGAAATATTTCCCTTTTTCTGATCTATTAAATATCTATACAACTTCCATCAGGCCGAAGATGGAATACAACTCCCATATATGGACAGGTGCTCCAAAATCATCCTTAGAGCTACTTGACCGTGTTCAAAGGAGAGCGATGGTGCTGATAGGTGACAGTAGGGTATCCAACTCTATTGTTTCCCTTGAGCATCGTCGGAATATGGGTTGCGTGACGCTGTTCTATCGTTACTTTCATGGTGTGTTGATCAGACATCCGTCCCGACGTAAGGATAATCGGCAGAGATACGCGACTTTCTAGGAATGCACACCCGTTTGTTATCGATTGGCCAGTTGAGCGCACTATACACTACAGAGCAAATACTTTTTTCGCTCGTACAGTCCGTATGTGGAATCAATTTCCGGCAATTGTATTTCCCACTAATTGCGACATCCAGAAGTTCAAGTCAAGTGTCAATAAACATTACTCCCTCCTTCCCTCCAGCGATCCTATACTTTCCACTCGTTATGCACCGCATGTATAGGGGACATCCCCTGAGCGCTGGTTATTTAAAAAAAAATATGGGTGGTGCGACAACTATTATTAAGACCTCTTTAATGTATTTTTACATAATTTACTTAATAAAAATCTCTATTGGAGAAAATCAACTAAACCCAATTCTTACAAAAAATTTATGGGATCATCGTATGGTTGTATGTGGGTCATACTTTGTAAGGATGTGATGATCATACTATGGTTGTCTGTGAAACATACTATGGTTATGAAAATCATAATATAGTTGTGTGGAATTTATTATGGTTGAGTGTGAATAATAATATGGTTGTGGGAATCATAGTATGGGTGTGTGTGAGTAATTCTATTACTTTAAGATCCATAGTATTGTTGTGGGATTCATAGTATGGTTGTGTCTTAACCATACAATAGTTGGGATGATCATAATATTGATGTGCCACAACCATATAACCAATAATAATATGATGCTGTTCGAATATTAACCATTAACAGTAACTGCCTGGTCGACCTTATTTTTGATAATTACGGGCCGATGACGCCGCTAGCCCATAAACCGCACCAAGCAGTCACTCTACACTACAGTGCATCGGCTTTTAACAATCACGCGTGGATTCTCATTTGCTTAAATGCGGCAATTCTGCTTGTTTACGAATCCACTGTGCATTATGGTTGGACCACCCTATACTACATAATTAAAGTACTTCTAGGCTGATTTATACACTTTTGCATGAGCTCAAACCAATTGTCGAAGCACTTTTTCCACTCCGATTAAGACACCTGCAAAACATGGTTTTTGAACGCTTCAACAGCATCTTCTGGCGACGCAAATCGTTGCCCACGCATTTTTTTCTTGATGTGCGGGAATAAAAAGAAGTCATTGGGTGCCAAGTCAGGGCTGTACGGCGGATGACCCATCAATTCGACGATTTGATCGGTCAAAAAGGCGCTAGTTTAAGCCGATGTGTACGAGCTTGCATTGTCGTGGTGCACAATGATTCGTTCACGATTTAATTCCATTTTTTTTGCCAAATTGATTTTTTCAAGTGACTGCAAACAACACAAATAATGGTCGTACGTCAAAACGTTCTGAGTACGTTTATGCTAAAAAATTTCCAAATGTCAGATGGAAACACTTAGTGGCGTGCTTTACAATATATTTGTACAATATATTTGAAAAAAACTTTGCATCTTGTTCTGGTACAGGAAGCAACGAACCTATTCGATGAGATATTTGTCCTTGGTCTTAAATGTGGGTGAATACACTTCGTCGTTGACAATGTTTGCGACACCGAAAGAAGTCATTTGAAAGCACAAGTTATACGAGTATTCCATCATATGTTCTGCAAGAAGTGTTATGAAATTGGAGTGATTATACGACAAAAAGATAACTGAGAAGCTGTTTAGGTGGTTCAAGCAGTGATGGCAAAACAATTTTGCCGTTCGAACAACACAAGCCTTCTGATTCCTTATCGAACTTCAGAGCACGACAATATAAGTAGAACTCCCCCATCGGTCTAATTACTACAACCTAGTTATTCCTGTAATCGAAGTCTATGTTCTAGTTGAATGCTTCCAACTTTAAACTGGTTCTTTCTCTTGATAGAGCTAACCGTGAGCAAATGGCATCAAGTCGTCTGTAAGTTGAAACTATGGCATTGTTTTGTTTAAGTTGAGTTTCACGTGGTTCGCTGAAGCACTGCCACTGTTTTGTTCAAGGCGAGCTTCACGTTACTGGACGAAACAGCTGCTCTTGACGTAGAAGCTCTGTGGCGGTCTTGTTAAAGCAGCTCTTCACGCTTCTGCACCGCTTCAGCAGCTCTTGACGTTGAAGCTCTGTCGCGGTTTTGTTCAAGTCGCCTTTCACACTGCTAGACCGATTTTCTTGAAATCGTAATATGTTGCTGTACGATCGTTGCAGCAGCTCTTGGGTTTATCTTTGATGTTTTCTTTCTATAACTGTTTTTTTGGTGCACAGAGAATAAATCAATTTAAAATCGGTCTGAACTACAAAAATTCGGTTGGATAAACCGAATTTCTATTGCAATAACCAACATTCCATAGTATTGACGTTAACATGGTGATGAGATACCATATGATGGTTGATACAACCATGTCACGGTATTTACAGCCAATTAACCAGTTAAACAAACCGAATTGAGTTTAAATATTCGGTTGCGACAACTGGCAGTTATGGCAACCAACCAACTGTGATGCACATATTACTTTGATACTAATAAATGGTTTTTTGTAGTGACCATATATCCACATGGTAGCTATTTACTTATATACTTGGCGTCCTGACAATACTAGTGTTCCCAGATACAAACGGGAATTTCCATTGAAGACTTTGACATTTTTTATCATAACTTCACTCAGAACGTTTTGTCATTTGAGGGCGAATTGTTTTTTTTTACAGTGTGTTGAAAAATTCATCTGCGTTTTTTTTCGGTATAACTGGCATGTTGCCACAGTGCCTTAAGTGGAATGTAGGAGATCAATTCTGAGTGGTATACAACTATCTGTTTGCCAACAGTGTTCGAAGAAATGAGGAAAGATAATAAGAGAAGACGAATCATTTTTTGTCACGACAATGCGAGCTCTCACACACGAAACGATGAGCTATTTGACCACTCAAGATGTCGAATTGATGGGCCATCCACCGTACAGCGCTGATTTGGCACCAAATGACTTCTTCTTATTCCGTAGCACCAAAAAAAATGCGTGGTCAAGGTTTTTTATCGCCCGAAGCAGCTGTTGAAGCGTTCAAAAATTATGTTTTGGAGGTGTCTCAATAGGAGTGAAAAAAGTGCTTCGAAAAGTGGTTTGTGCGCATGCAAAAGTGTATTGATCTTAAAAGAGAATATTTTGAAAAACAATAAATCCATTTTGAATGATAAATTATTGTGTTTTAATTGCCGGATCCGAAATATAAATAGCAACCCCCTGGATGAACTTAACGTCGTTTTTACTCTTTTGGTATGTTTTGCCTACATTTTATGCCTGCGCATATAGGTCCTATGAGTGGTTTAAAACTAGCTTCTTCATTATTGCGCGCATGGGTACTGAAATTTTACAACTTCTCTAAACCGTGCGTCTTTACCCATCTGCTCCAGGAGCTAAAAACCGACATTCAAAAAGTGGGTTTGTTCCATACAGCATCAGCCTAGTAAACTTTTACGTATTGTTGACTTGACATGTTTAACATTTCAGCAGCTCATCTGTTCGGTGCATACTTTTAAAACATTCTGCTTCGAGTGCATATTTGAAATGTTTTAAATTTCATGTTGTTGTGCATACGCCCCAGCTCATGGTCCGATTAATGCTGCTGCTGCCGCTGGTGTGTGGATACTTTTTGCGCTTGCTGCCTCTAGTTTCGACGAGATGAAGGATGGATGGTCGGTCGGTCTTATGCGATGCATATGTGAGTGCGTGAACGAGTGTGAAAAATATTGCTAAGAATTATTTATTGCAGCAAATAAATAAAGCTTAACGGTTAATTGTGCCCCATTGTGCTGTTAAAAGTTTTGACATTTATTGTGTTTGTTGTTAGACGCCAAGTAAGCGAGCGGACGTATACACAAGAACACTCGCAAACAAACGTGCATTTGAATAAGGATATGTGCCGTGAGTGTGTGTTCGTGTGTGGATGGGGGTGTGTATTTGTTTTAGCCAAATGTCTTTGTATGCTGGGTGGCCGTATACGTCCGTATGTGTTGAGAGTTTCCGCTCAAACAAAAACTGTGTTTACTTTCCTGGGCACATGTGTGTGAACATCTACGTGCGTACTCGTACCAACACCAACAACAAACGAGCGAGTGTTAGTTGTATTTTTTTAGGAGCACACACGTGTGCAAGTTTTGTTTATATTTTGCATATATGTGTGTGTGTGCGTCCGAGTGTATGTGTACAGAAAGGACCTCGATACTAATGTAAGTAAATACTCACAGGTAGAACAACAACTATAACAACCGTATGCGAAAGTACTTTTGTGGTTTCCGGGAGTTTTCTACTCACACACACACAACCATAAAATAGTTTTTGAACAAGATTGAGAACGACGAAAGTTTTCGATATTTTTATGCTCTCCTGGGTCTTTGAGGTATTGTTTTTGCATACAAAAATAAATACCCAAAATATATGCTAAACTTTAAACTATTTTGCTTATACAAGTTTATAAATTCCCCGTGGAAGAAGGTTTTTTAATTTTTGAATGAAAATTGATCAAAATAAGCACAACTTGCGATGGCAGAATGCGAATTTTTGGGGAAACGTGGCGGTACTTAATAAGACGACATATTTTCAGACTTAAAAATTCTGCTCTTCTAGAAGCTGTATTCTCTGTGTGACGTTTAACATTTATTGAAATATGAAATAATTACAATTGAAATGATCTTTAACTTGCAAAAAAAATAAAAATTCCTCACATATTCGCTAAAAGAAGATTTGAGTTTTGAACCCATATTTCCTTTTGTAAAGATAGCTTATGATCATAACCAGTTTGGGCTTTCAATTTGTCGAAATCGGCCCAGCAGGGAAAAGTTGAATCAGAAAACAGTACACTTTTTGAAGTAACGGACCTTAAGCTTGAATAATAATAAAATAAAGAGATTGTTAGAACCAGACCGAATAAACCAGCACGAAAGAAAAGAAAGTAACGGGCTTTCCAATAGGAACATAGCAATTTTGTAGCTCTATGTCAACGCACTCTCAAACATTTTTAGTGTCAAAATGTAAGTCGAAGTCAACATTTTCATCGTGGTAAAGTTCACTTACAAGCAATTACTACCGAAATTTTGAGTTGGTGGTCGCAACATTAAAAGCGCTTACTCCAATATTCAGCCCTAATAATCGTCCCAATCGATAGGCTGTGCGTGCTATAGTGGATAAATTTGGATTCAAATTTGCAATTTTGGATATTCCGGCGACAAGAATACGCCGTACCGCTCGTAGCGCAGCCGTAAGTATATCCGTTCAAAATAAGCCCAATTAGACGATTTCAAGTCGTTTTCAGGAATTGACATCTCTCAAACCACAATGTGGCGTATTTTTATTGGGCTCTGGCAAAGTTTTACGAAAATGCAGAAGTTCATCGAAAAATTGTCTTCATCGAAAAATTGTCACACACACGTTGTAAAAGAAATCTATTGATGGCTCTCGATGTGGAGTCTCTTTAGAGGTGGCAAGAGTGAGTTGCATTTTCGTTATGTGAAGAAAACTTGAAATGTAAGGTTTACAACAGTAGTTCTCATTCGTTTGGGGAGAGCCTGGCCTTATAGAGTTAGGTTTTACTTTCAACAATGCAGCAAGGCTTTCTGAAGAGGCTTGTCACGGATCCGAAATCATGATAAAAGTAGTGTGCAGCCACGAAAATCAATGTCACTTTGCCATTTTATTAAAAACTTGTCTTCTATTTAAATATAGAAGCAAGAGGTCTTGAGCCGGTTTAATCTCTGTTCAATGTGCTAAGTGGTTTTGTCATAAACAAAATATGGGTTAGGTCAAATGTTCACCTCGTTCATGCGATTTAACGCCATTGGATTTCTTTTTATGGGACCGCAGCAAGTCATTGGTCTATGCCAACAGGCCAACAACTTAAGACGAGCTCAGAGACAACATCCAAAGCGAAGCTGTCAACGTTCCGGTCGAAATGTGTGCAAGAGTGGTGAAAATTGGCTCCAAAGAAAAGATTTAAACTCTATATCTTTCGTGCTTTATTAATATATAAAATTGTTTTGTTCCTTATCTTATGCTCTTAAAACCCTGTATTTCGTTAAGAAATCACAATTTTTGGTCTGCGAACAAAGTTAAAAAGTGGGGCACTTGGTTGGGACGCACTAAATATCCCAAAAATGGCATGGTTTCCGGACGTTCCGCCCCATGTGGCTGATTTGGTTAAAACGAGCGATTTATTGTTAATATGAGTGGCTATATTTATTTCTGGCCTAGGCAACAATAGGTGTTCCCTGGCGCTATCTAACATTTCCATTGAAAAGTTTGAAATTTTTTTTGCATAAACGTGCTCAGAACGTTTTGACGTACGACCATCATTTGCGTTGTGTGCGTTTTCGTTGTGGAATTAACTCGTGATCATTTTCGTGCGATCATTTTTCACAACTTTTAACGTGGATTATCATGACAAGAGTGCATCCATGAACTTGACAAAACTAGTTTAATGAATTTAATCGTGGCCGACGCTCGCTCTAAGACGAAGGTCGTCCAAACACGACCGTTGTGCCAGAGAACATTAATGCCGTGCGTGAACTGATAATGCCAGATAGTCATGTGACATACGATGAGATAGAGGCATCCTTGGGCAATTTTTTCACCAGCATACATTCGATATTGCATAAACACCTGGCCGTAAAAAAGGTTTGCTCTCCTTGGATCCTACACATTTTGACAATTGCTCAAAAAACGGCTCGTGTCGATTGTTGCAAAGAAAGTTTTTAAAAATACGATCGCGGCGCTTCAAAAGACCTTATTAAGATCGTCCTAGGAAACGAATCATGGATCTATGCGTATGAGCTCGAAACAAAACAGCAATCGACCGTGTGGGTCTTCAAAGACGAGCCAAATCCACCGAAAGTTGTTCGTGGAAGAAGCACTTCGAAGCAAATGGTCGCCTGTTTCTTCGGCAAAACTGGTCATGTGGCGAGCAACGTAGGACGGTCAATTCTGAGTGGTTCACCACAATTTGTTTGCCTGAAGTCTTCGCAGAAATTCTAAAAACGAACAAGAGAAGACGAATCATTGTGCACCATAACAATGCGAGCTCTCACATATCGGCTCAAACCAGCTCATTTTTGACCGGCAAGAACGTCGAATTAATGGGTCATCCGCCGTACAGCCCTGACTTGGCAACCAATGACTTCTTTTTTATTCCCAGACATCAAGAAACAAATTGAGTGGTCATCGATTTTCGTCGCCAGAAGATGCTCTTGAAGCGTTCAAAAACCATGTCTTCGAGGTGTCTCAATCGGAGTGGAAAAAGTGCTTCGACAATTGGTTTGAGCGCATGCTTAAGTCTATAAATCATGTTGGAGAAATCTTTCTCTTTGGTATGCAATAAAACTATTTTTGATGATAAATATTCTCATTTTTATTATTAGGCCAAAATATATATAGCAGTCCTCGTATATATTGAATCACTGAAAGTAATTGACCAACCTTTCCCCTTTTAAACATTGCGTTGGTAGTCTTTAGAGTAGAATTATAAACAGTAGTGAAGGTGAGCAGATTTTTCTATTATTTGAATTTACCTCTGTGAATATTGACATAAAACACCCTGAAATTGCACTAAATCTCTTAATTAGCACCAACAACGAGCCTATTCATAAATTACGCAACACTTCTCGTTAAAAATATATAAAGTAAAGAATTTTTTGTGGCCAAATGTTAGCCTATTTGCAATAAAGTCACCCCAATTAATGACATTTTACAACGCAGAGTTACCCCATTTTCGTGACTTCAAATTCCCATTCATGAATGTAGGATAAAAGACCTACTTCCTAGAGTGTTCAACACCCCACCAATCAACACCCAGAAAAAATAAATCCTGTGAATTGTGTGGTGAAGTTCACCTTCCTGCTATGACAGACATTCTTTGCAACGCCAAAGAAAATAAATAAAACGAAAATGGAAACAAAAGCTAAACTATAACTATAAATCCTTAACATTTCTCTTTGCCGAAACGAGAATAAAAACACGAAAAGTAACTTAAAGATAGTGAAACATTTAACTGTCATTGTGAATCATTGTTAAGATTGAAGCACCCAACAGCACGGCGACGGAGCACAGGACGAACGACAGACAAGATGTACATAAATAAACCACAACAGGAAAGCGATATAGGATTCCAAATGCTTAAGGGCGAAATGGTTACAATAATTCAGCACCACTGGCAGAGACATCCAGTGGTTTTATGCCAGCAACAACAAAAAAACAGAACGTATCATTGAGAGATTCCGTAAATAGCTGTGTGGAAATACAAACCAAATACATATATCTTGAAACATCACCGGTTGAAAAGTGTTAAAACTGTGGGGGAAATGACTGAAAGATAAACAAAATTTGAGGGAGAAACCTCGAAGGATCTTCGAAAAATCCAAAAAAAAAAAACAAATAGAAAAACATCATGTAACACAATGTAACCGGAAACCCAAAGGGAGCTTGGAAATTCTCCCCGTATTCATTCATTGCAAATAATACAGAAATATAAGTAGCGAAAGTAACATAAATTTGCATGTTTTCAGTGTGATGGGGCTTTACAGTGAACCAAAAAGTTGAAGGACATTTTAGTTGGCTGATTAAGAACAGCAGTAGTAACATCTGGCAAACGGTCACATGCTGATATGGAAAAGTTAAAAATTATTTAATACGTATTTTGATATCCTTTACCATCAAATGGAGTGTAAATTAAGTTTGCTTTAAAATATTGATCTGAGATACAACAATGTACTGGGTGGAGCGCGAAAATTTGCTTTTTTGCACTGCAGGCTGTGGCGGCACTGTTGGTCTAAGAGAGAATGCGTGGCTTATAGTGGCTGACGGGAGATTTTTGGTCGTCGGGCTTTCAGTTGCCATCATGCATTGGACACATGAGGTAATTTTATTTTGTATTTAAGCGTTTTTTTAAATGCACACTCGATCATTGCAGTGCAGCGTGATTTTCTTTTACGATTCGCTGTTCCCCCACGCGGACGTGTTTCTGCATCGCAATCAATTGTAAATTAGGTAACTTCATTGAGAACAGCAGGGAATGTGTCATGTGTACGAAGGGGACCTGAGAGTAGGACTGCAACACCACAAAACATCGAAAGAGTTAGAGCAGCAGTACTGCATTCTCCGAAACGCTCTTCTCGGAAGCAATCACTTGCTCTTGGCATTTCTAGACGTTCTCTCAACCGGATTTTTCATGATGAACTGAATTTTCACCCGCATAAAATGTGCGTGGTCCATCAATTGTTAGCACGGGACTATTTGATATGGCGGACCTACTGTGAACACATTCTTGCAACTATACCCCGTGACGCAATTGTGTTATTTTCTGATAAGGCAGATTTTCACCTCAGTGGATGTGTAAACAAACAAAATATGCGGTACTGGAGTGAAACAAACACAAGAGAACTTCACCAGAGACCTCTTCACTGTGTGGTGCGCCATACGAGTAGGCACCATTGGTCCCTCCTTTTTTAGGATAACCGTCATCCCGTAACTGTGAACTTCGAATGGTACATGACTAAGATACTCGTACAGGATTTTTATTATCTTATCTCTTTGAGGGGTGATGTGAACTGGCCGGCACGCACACCAGACTTAGCTCCATGCGATTTTATTCTTTGGGGTTACCTGAAGACCTAATTAACAATATTGAGGCAGAAATTTACAGAATACCAGCCGACTTGTTATTAGAGTTCATAAAAACTTCAGAAAACGTATGCAGCAATACGAGTATGTGGGTAGCGAAGATCGGCATTTACCTGATACACTACTTAAAACAATGTAATTTAAAAATTCCCTTACTGTTCAATATAATTAAAAAATAAAATATTTTTTTCTAAGATTTATAATATTTTTATTTCATTTTCAAACAAGCAAATTTCCGCGCTTCGCCCTGTATATATTGGGTTTCCCATAGATCTGAACAGCTCAAAAACAAAAGATATAGCGTATATTCACTTTGTTATTCCGTTCGCATAACCTCAAAATACTGGCCCGATACACCATAAATTATATACGAGGGTATATTAATAATTGCGTGACTTTTCTAACTTCCCTCGTAGTTATATGAAATGCGACACTGCTCCTATCAAGTACCATCTGTTAATAGATTACTGTTAGATTTTGAGAGAGTTTCGTCATTTAGTTTGTGTTTAACAGCTGTTCAAAATTTACAACCTCGTGGATTTTGTTAAAAATAGAAAAAAGTGAATTTCGAGTGCTAATTAAACATTATTTTTTGCGGAAAAAAACCGTCAGTTAAACCAAGAAAAAGCTTGATAAGTACTAGGGGGCTCTGCATCATCGATTTCATTGAAAAAAAAATTGATTTACAAACTTTCGTTGTGGTCACACGAGTACAAATGACGCTGAACGTTCTGGACGGCCAATTGAGGTCAATACATCCGAAAAAATTGAAAAAAATCCACGATATGGTTTTGACCGATCAAAGCGCAAAAGTGCGTGAGAGTGTTGATGCCATACGCGTTTTATATGGCATTGTGGTTTTGATTTTACATGATCTGTTGGGTTTCAGAAAGCTGTCTGCAAGATGTCTGCCGCGTTTGCTCAAAATTGAGCATAAACTTAATCGTGTGACAACATCAAAGGATTTTTTGGAGTCTTTTAACCGCAGTTTGAATGAGTTTTTGCGGCGTTTTGTAACTGTGAACCATGAAACATGGATCCATTACAACACTCCGGAGATCAAGCAGCAGTCTACACAGAGGGTTTCTCCGGGTAAACCGGCTCCGAAGAAAGCCAAGGTGACTTTATAGGCCTATAAGGTGATGGCAACAGTTTTTTTGGGATGTACG
Organism: Hydrotaea diabolus; assembly: GCA_963513945.1. Taxonomy (NCBI): domain Eukaryota; kingdom Metazoa; phylum Arthropoda; class Insecta; order Diptera; family Muscidae; genus Hydrotaea; species Hydrotaea diabolus. The sequence goes on along the minus strand of OY740717.1, from coordinate 132,865,273 downwards.
AGGAATATTCCACATTGATTAGCTTCAAAAGGGTAAAACAGTAAACGGCGAATATTATGCCCACTTTTTGGACCGATTAAACAAGGATCTAGAAATAATGACCCCATATGGCCAATAAAACAGTTCTGTTTCATTAAGATAATGCACGTGTGCAGTTTCAATGGCAAAATTGCATGAGTTGGGTTACGAATTGGTACCTCATCCGTCATATTCTCCGGACTATTTTCAACTCCAACTCCAGTGACTATTTTCAACTCCAACGATGAAATTATTGATCAAACAAATTCGTATTTTATGAACCTCGATAAATCCTATTTTTTTGGAAGGGATACAAAAATTGGAGAAACTTTGGGCTAAGTATATTGAGCTGAAATAAGATTTTGTTAAAAAAACTGTGTTTTATTTGAAAAGTGACTGAATTATTGATATGCCCTCGTACTTTCGGTAAAGCATGAAACCGGAGCCAATAGCTAATCCAGAATTGAGCAGCGAACCATATAGCCGTTAAAGTAGCTCGGGCTATGCCTTTATGCATATTACTTAGTGAAAGCCGGTGAGAAAACTACAGGTGGATCTACCAGAGGGAAAAAGGGTCATAATTTGAAGAGACGAGACAAACGTACCACCTAGCTAGAAAAGAGCTAAAAAACGCCATAAACCGAAGTAAAGTACACCAAGAAGAAAAGTATGGTTGTGGTGACAATATTCGAAGTGGATAATACTATTGTTGGGTATATGGTTGCGGTACGACAATATTATGATCCTCACAATAATAGTATGAACCATACTATGATCCTCACAACAATAGTATGATTCACACATAATCATACTGTGATCCCCACAACATTAGTATGATTCACACTCAACCATACTATAATCTTCACAACCATAGTATGATCCTCACAGCCATAGTATGATTTACAGGCAACCATGTTATGATCCCTACAACCATAGTATGATCACACAAAATTATACTATGATCCCCAATATAACTTATTAGAATTTGTTTAAGTTGCGGACAATAGATTTTATCCCAAATATTATTTATTAGAATTGGTTTAAGTTGTCAACAATAGATTTGAATTATGAAAATTATTCAAAAATACATTAAATTCAAAATAATAGGAGTGATTTATTTCAAAGTAGAAAAAATAAGTTAAAATGACGTAAAAATATTTCAGGTAAACAAAGATAAAGCAGCTTGTTTAAAAAATTTTAATTTCGATAAAAAAAAAGTACTCGTACTATTATTGCAATAACATTTGTTTTTAAATGAAGAAAAATTATAATAATACAGTATGACTGCCGTAATCATATCATTTTTAACATAAAACGCAAAACACAATACTTTTGTCGCACCAACCACATTTATATTGTTGCTATAACCATATTTTCATTTTTAAATTTGGCAATAATACTATTGTTACATTTCAACAATATTAATATTGCAGCAGTTATACTATTGTCGAAACTAAATTCAGTTAACAAAGCTATGGTTGCGACGGACATACTTTTATTGCGGAGAACATATTATTATTGCCTTGACCATGTAGTAGTCATGTTTTTTCTCTACGTGTAGAACGTTTTTATCGTGCAATTGGGATTTCATACAGAGAAGTAATATCACGGCTGAAAGGTGCTAAGTCGGCTCAGAGCGTATGAACATTTTTGATCACCAGTATAGTAACCACATTGTTTCCAGAAGGAGCCTCGCGTGTTGACACTGAGTAAAATGTTAACACAACTAACATAATATCTAAAAATAATCAGGAAACACTGCAGATTTGTAAAACAATCGGAGACAAAGCCTCCTGCCCTGACAGTAACTTTAAAAATTGCGTTACTATCAAGACCACAAATTGGCACAGATGTAATAAGCAGGTGCCTACACGCTACACTTTTGTTGGGCATATGGTTGTGGCATAACAATGTTATGAACCTCACATTAATAGTATGATTTACATTCAACTATACTATTATCCCCATAACATATTATGAGTTACATTAACCATACTATTGTCCCCATAGCCATATTATGATCCTCAGAACCATATTATCTTTCACATACAACCGTAGTATGATCCTCAAAATCAAAGTATGATTAACACGTAACCATTTTATGATCCCTAGAACCATAATATAATTTCACTCAACCATACTATGATCACCAACTTGTTTTTAGGATTGGTTTATGTATTTATTCAACACAAGAGATTCATATTAAGCATAAAATTAGTTCATAGACCGATTTGGGGCAATGTTTCTATTGGACATTTTATTAAAGAAACAAAAATTTATGCAAAAGGCAGTCGAAAAGGCTTTTAGTTGCAAGTAGTGGTGACTACAAGAGGGTAATGCTTCATTACCATCCGTAGACCCCACATATAATATCCAATCTTGATGAAATTTGCACAAGTAAGCTCCTTGTGCCAAGGATGGACGATCATAAAATTGGAGAAAATCGGTTAAGATTAAATAAAATAAAGCTTCCACATATATGTTAAATCGATTTAACCTTAAACAATGAATTTTTCTGACAAATTTAAATAGGTCGTTAGTTCTAAAATCAGGCTTAATTAAGAGCTCCTCCAAGGGGGTACAAAAACCTTTTTTTAGTTTGCTTTCTTAAGATAAGATCAAGAAGTGCAGATTAAAATATAGTCTGCCACGCCCGACTTAACCTGTTTTATTAGTTATTTTTTGTTTAAATGATGGTAGAGAGTATATGAGCTTCAGCCTGACTCAACGGAACGAATTTTCTAGTTGTTCCAACCAGCTTTTGTTATTAATTATTTTCTTCCACAAAACACTGTACCTCTTCTAATAGCCAGCTACATTTCTAAAATGCTACTGTTATTGTTTCATTTGTGCATGCATCAAAAAAGGGAAACCTTCCCTTCACTGCTGTTGCATAGACGTCCGAAATGCAAGGAAATGTGATATTTTTCAAATGTGAATAACTGCAATTTCATGCAGATATTTTAGCATATATCAAGATATAAATAAATTAGTGTACGAGTAATTTAATTTTATTGCCAACCACAACATTAATATGAAGCTGGGGTAAAGCATTCTGGGAATATTAGACTGCTGATGAATGAACTTCAATTTATTTTAACTTTAATGAAATAGAGACGGAGCTTCTGGTGCTAAAACTAAATTATAAACTTGTATTGTATAAACGTAAGGATTGTGAAATCGTTTGGTTCATCAACAAATTTTCAAGGATCTCTGTTTGTGAGATGGCTCGGCTTGAAGGCTGAGCGGGCTGACGGGGCAGCATTAATAGCAATTTGTTTGTTGAGGCCAATTTGAGGTTCAAAAACAATTGCCAATTATCTTATGCTTGACCAAAACTGCCAACGAAATAGAGCACGTTTGATAAGATAACCATGTATTTAACCACCGCTGTCTGCCCAACAGCCAGCCATAGACATGACGACGGCTTTGGCTACAACGACATCGACAGCCTACAATTGCAACTCCTGTATGTAGATGATGTTGCTGTTAATGAGAGTTACGCTCACGACGAGGAACGATTGATAAGTATGGAAAAATTCTTATTTAATGTAAAACTTACAACACATATTTTGAAGCCCTTATGCAAGTAATCGTGCATGGAATGAAGATTTACCTTTAAAGAAAGTGTATTTTTCTCTCAACTGCAACTTTCAGATTACAACTTAATCGTCCGAGTCCCAACAGACATCTCCCAAATTTGTAAAGAACGATAGCTAAATATATGAGGAGATTGTGACTAGTTATCTACCAAAGCTTGGATGAACAATCACCCAGTAAAACATAGCCTCTCGAAAAGGCTATTTTTGTAACCTACGCCAAAGAGTGGATGGTATATAACTTTTGTCATTCCGTTTGGAACAGCGCGAAATATTGATCGGAGACCCTACAAAATATATATATATATATATATTATTGATCGTCGGAAAATTCTAAGACGATGTACCCATGTCCGTTCGTGTATCTGTAGAAAGCACGTAAGCGTTCAAACGAATCAAGCTAGGCCATTAAAATTTGGCACATTCATGGATTATGGTAGAGTTTTTTTCCAGGGCTCTTTCATTTCCCGGGAAATCTGGATTTTTTTTCATTTCCCGGGATCCCGTGAACTTAAAAATTATGCCTAAAGCTTCACATATGAAATCAAAAACATAACAATTCAATTGATAAAAACGTATTATAATATTAAAAAATGAGATTAAAACATAAAAATTAATTTCTTTGATTTAAAGAATGTGATAAAAATAAGTTTTTTTTTAGGTTTAAAAATAATTCTTTAAGTCGCTTATTGCTTTAACAGACTAGTTCAAAAGTCGGTTTTTAACAAACTGTCATGTTACTAAAAAACTCTTTCGCTCTATACCGAAGTCGGTCGAATAATTAGGAGAGCGTAAAACAAATGTTTAACATTTTGAGAATTTTGCCGCTTCAAAATACTTGAGATCCATTTTTAAGAAATATTTTGAAGAGTGCACACATTTGCATTATCGATTGCTGCGTTCAATACTTCTTCAAACGTGTTTTCTTCTGCAGCCGCACTTTCTTCAATATTAATAAGTTCAGCCTCCCTAATATTAGAATATTATAAGAAGCCCCAAAGAACGGCCCGCATGTGCAAAACAAGCAATGAAAAGTCAATATCGACCTATGAGTGCACATAGGTTCTTCTAATCCAAATATAGAGTAATTTTAACGTTTTCGCTGAGATAAGAGATGGACACATGGGCGGAAAGCTCCTAGTTTGCGCTTTAGGGGCGTGGCGTAGGGCCGATGGAGGGTATATAAGGTTAGGCCAGGCCGAACTCAACGAAATTTTATTCGATTTTGATAAGTACTGGAGTGTCGAAAACCGACATTCCGGTTTTTATGTCCAAACCTGATTTTATGTCGATTCCTCAAAAATAGCTAAAACCCGATATGTCGCTTTAGCCGGAATTTGTCGTGGGTATTCAGGTTTGACGTTTTTTGGCTGTTGTATGTTAACGCAAAAAAGGGTCATCATTTTCCAGTCCGGAATACGTATCTGCTTAAATATTTAAGCTAGACTCATCTTTAAGTGAACCGATCGACTTAGAATTACCAGTGTCGACTTAACGTTATCTGTCTCACCGTCCCTCTTCTGTCTGTCTAAAGTTATTGTTTTTGAACTACAGGTTTACAATAGTTCTCAGAATTTCATTAAATTTGGCAGAAGTACGTTTTTTGGATCAAGGACCCTACATGTTAGAATTAATTTTTTGTTTCATACAAAATTTAAGCATGATCGGGTATAATTTGTGGATTATAGATCTGCATGATCTCAACTTAGGAGGGATCTTTGTGGGGCAGCTTTTCGAAAACATGGAGCGATATGGTCCTATTTTGCAATAGTTCTCTGAACTTTATTACATTTGGCAGAAGTACGTTTTTTGGACCAAGGACCCTACATGATTTAATTTTTTGTTTCATACAAAATTTAAGCATAATCGAGTATAATTTGTGGATTATATATCTAAAGTACATGATCTCAACTCGGGAGGGACTTTTGTGTGGAAGCTTTTCGAAAACATGGAGCGATATGGTTCTTTTTTGCTAGAGATATGAGTTGGTTACTCATTATACTCTGTGCGGAATTTGTTGTAATATGTGGAATCGGGTGTAATATGTGCTTTTAGAGCTGATGGTTGAATATGGGAAGTACCTTTGTATGGAGGATATACAAAAAATTGAGTATGGAAAGTACCTATGTATGGTGGATATACAAAAATATGAACTATGTGGTCCGGTTTCACTGCAGTTAATTATTGATCGCTCGTAGCGTACCATACAATGTTTGGGCATTATAGGATGTAATTTCTGGAGCTGCAGGATCTCAAATCGAGATGGACCTTTATGCGGGAGCTATTCAAAAACTTGGACCGAATTGGACAAATTTCACCGCAGATGGTCATTCAAAATGGTCTGTTTGAAGTTTTGTTGAAACCTGGTGTAATATGTTGGTTCTGAAAAACCATTGTACTCGTATGTTAAAATAAGCACCGATTTCAATAGCCTCGTCCTTTCCCCAACTTGAAGAATGTACAAAGTTTCACCGAAATCGAATCATAATCGGCCTGTACGTACTTTGATTACACCGATAGATGTTGCAATATACCACAGAATATACAATACGAGTATAACATAAAAAAAATGCAATCATTTATTTTATTTTCTCGCATAAATATCTCACATAAAATAAAAAACATAAAAAAGTAGTAAAAAAGCTGAAGTCTGGTGTGGCCGACTATATACTAATAATACCTTCACACATAGATGCTCAAAATGACAACTGGAATAGGTTTTTGGATCCAATTTACCCAGATTTGAAAACTAATGTCATATTTAATGCTGTGGGAAAATGTATTGTCGTTGGTAAGGTCGGTTTAACTTTATGTGACAGCTTAATCTAAATCTGTAACTTCATCAAGATTAGTTGAAATATGTGGCTTCCAGAAGTAAGAAAATATTATATGGTGGGAGTTATATCCAAATATTAATTGATTTTTTCAAGATTGGTTCTATTTTGTGGCTTCAGGAGCTTAAAACATAAAATCCGGTGAGTATTTAGTTGGGACTTATATGTTAATCTGGACCGATTTCCTTCAATACCAAAAGCCCCCGTTCTTTGTGCAAAGAACTTACGTCTGCCAAATTTCATGAAAATCGGATAACAACGGGGACCTGTAGTTTGGCACTAAACTTTATATGGAAGGACAGACGTACAGACAGACATCGTTAGATGAAATCAGCTGATGATCATACGTCGATCAGTATACTTAAAGGTGGGCCTTTCACTAATATTTTTGGTAGTTATAAACATTTGACATTAAACTGAAACGCAATACACAGAAAGTAAAGACCGGCTAAACGTACTCAAAAATGTTTTCTAGTTATTTGCACGAGTTTTCAAGCTGGTAATAATATCAGCTGCAATCACATTGAGTAAAGTTCGGTTAATGTGCCAAAGTTAGTCCAGAAGTAAAATCTACTTAAAGCTTAACGGGAAATATGTGATTATAACGGGTGTTTTTTTAGACGTGTCATTTTTAATCTGGCCAAACTTTTTGCGGAAATGGTCCTTTTGACAGATCTCACTTGAATTATACTCAGCTTGGTTTGCCATGTTATATTCAATAGATTTACTCCAGAACAACGTTTGCAAATCGCGGAAATTTATAACCAAAATAATGGTTCGGTCCAAGCGATGCATCGCGCGCTGCTCCCAATATTCGGTCGACATAATCACCCAGCAGAGTCGGTAATTCGAGCAAACATGGGTCGGTTTCGCACCACGTTTACTCTAGTGGATAACGCGCATCCTCAGAGACGCCGTACAGTGCGGGCCGAAGACCCGAACGAGTCCATCCGACATCGCACGCAACAATTCGAGCTGTTCCCATCCACTTTATGAACGATTTTGCGAAATGATCTTAGTTTGGGGGTTTACAAAATCCAACTCGTGCGAGAATTGAAGCCGAATGACCATCAATCGCGTCGCATGTTCGGTAAATGGGCCCAAAACGAGATGGCTATCGATTTTGATTTTAACCAAAAAACTTTATTCAGATTTTCCGATCCTGATTTTAACCAGAAAATTTTATTCTCCGATGAAGCTCACTTTTGATTAAATGGGTACGTTTATAACCAAAATTGTCGCATTTAGAGTAATGAAAATCCACCAGCCCTTGTTGAGACGCCGTTACAACTTAAAAAGTCACTGTTTGGTGTGCCCTCTGGGCGGAGGAATTATTAGTCCATATTTCTTTAAAAATTAAGCCGGTCATAATGTTAAAGTCAATGAGGAAAGCCATGATTAATGACTTTTTCGTGCCCGAGGGTGTTGATGTGGACGACCTTTGGTTAGACATGGTTGGCGCTACATGCCATATAGCCAACGAAACAATCAATTTATTAATGAAAACTTTTGGTGAGCGCATTATCTCGCGTCGCGGCCTCCAAGATCGTGCGATTAACATTGCTGGCCTATTTTTGTGGTGGTATGTGAAGTCGCTTGTCTACGCAGATAAGCCCGACAGGATTGACGCCTTGGATGAGAATATTCGGCGCGTTATTGCTGACGTACGGCTCCAAATGCTGCAAAAAGTGGTCGAAAATTGGGCCTCTCGGCTGGAATTTATTTGAACCGGCCGCGGTGACTACTTGCACGAAATCATTTTTAAAACATTATAGCAATAATTTAAAATAACGCGAAAGTCTTGGCCATAACATTAAACTATATGCATTTTATTTCTTATTGAAACTCACACGTCTTAAAAAACACTCTTTATCTACGAATCTTTCCACTCCAAATTATGGTGTGAGATGAATTCTGTGCGTTTCTGGATACCATTGCTTAAAGAACCGAAAACATTATATCTTAAATTACGCCGTATTGATTTACGAATAACGAGTCTGTACCAATCTCTTTTTAAATTCATTATAGCCTTAATTACTTTCGAATGAAATATCTACCGTAGCTGGACAACGCTAAGCCGTTTGTTGATCAGGCGCAATGCGTAATGTTAACCAGACCAATCGTGCGTACCTCGTACATTATCCGATAGGGCAAACAGACACATCCATACGTCCACCTAATAGTTATAGTACACTCTAATTCAAACTAGATCTTTCTCCAGAGTATACCGTACACATGCAAGAACACACACACACACACTCACACATATCAGCATTCGTACACTTAACCGTCTGTTTAAGGCACATGTCGATGGTGTTGAGGGCTCAGATTGCGAATACTTATGGGCATACGGGGCGTTTGTGTGTGAGTGTGTGATTGTTTGTATGCTATGTTTATTATGGGCTAATAAGATTTCACGAGAAAAACCAAAAGTGTTGTCAGGTTTTTAACCATGATACTCGACTACCGCCACAAGTACCGACTGCGAGATTCCTACTTAATGAAAATTTACTATGTTCATATAAGCATATGCACTGCTCGGGTATGTATGAATATGTCAATATGCAGTCATACATAAACTAATGGCCTTGTGAATTACGACTGCGTCAATGCGTCTTAATGATGGGCAAGTTGAGCTATCCTATTTTATAAAAGGTGTGGAATTGAACTCCCTACACTGGACTGTAGTTGGGTTAGGCCACAAGAAGTCTGACATAGGAATTTTGACCTTTGGTCCAAATATCGAAAGGGTATGTCAATATATAAAAAAAATAGTATTTTTCTATGCGCATAGAGAAAGGGACCTAATCTGAGCATCGAATGAGACCGATCCCATGCCCCAAAAGTGTTCCCTCCCAGAGATATGCGCGTTTTATGAAAGTGAAGTACACCAAAGATATACGTATTTAAATCTTTAAAATGGCTCCATTTATTTGTTCATGACTGTTTTCGACGCTTCGCTCATTGTTGCCATTTTCTGTTGCTTGCAATATTCGGGAATAATATAATTTGTGTTGTTATTCTGGCGAATCGCAAATAAAAAACAAGCAACAAGAAAGAACCCTTATTTTTCTTATACATCGCCATGCGGCAAGAATTACAAATAAACATATCGATCAATTTGTCAAATTTATGGCAGGCCTGCAAGATCAAACTTACTTTTTTATTAATATTTTGATAGTTTTTTTCCCAGAGGATTGAAACAAATTTGTTTTTTCACCATATTGGACCAGCTGAAAATTATTATCACAACTAACGACTTCTAAAAAGCTTAAGACAAATTGTTAGCTAATTTTCTTTACGCGATTAGCCAGAAAAACAACAACAAATAAATTATTCCCGAATATTGCAAGTAAAAGACAATAACAACAATGATCAACGCGTCGAAAACAGAAACAAAACATAAATAAAGAAGAACAAGAAAGTGGAACAGTTATAAACATTGCATTTTGGCTTTAGGCGAAAAGGTTGTCTCACTAAAAATGGTTAACTCAGAGACTACTTGAGAATATTTATTTTTTTCTGTTTCTGAAAGATCATATAATAATTTTGGTCAAGAGTTCTAAATATTTTTTTCCTATACTCGTAGATGCCTTCTTAAACAAGAAAATGAATTTTAAAAAATTTTCCCTGTGAAGTTTTTAAGATAGAATTTTTGAATTTTTTTTACGATGAGATTTCTCAGCTTTTTGGACTATAACTCCCAAACGCTATTACCGATTTGATCAAATGTGGTCGCAAATGAAAGATAATTCGCTTTTCTATAGATTTTTGATAGATATTAATATCAGTTCAATAGGTTGAACGTTAGAAACAATTTAAAAAACTGATTTTTTGTGCAAATGTGGAATTAAAAAAAATATGTATACATATATATATATAAATTGAGCATAAAGTTTGGACTTTCTCGAGCAAAAGAAGCCATGGTTTATTGAAATTGGATGAGAAATGCAGGAGCTACTACATGTTGTTTAGTGGGACAGTGGGACGTGATTATAATTTACATGACTCTATGTTAGGTGCTTTACAAAAAACAATCGGTCGTAGGCACCATTGCTCTACGGTAAACCTTAGGTTAGTAAAGAAGTAACAAAAATACTGCTAATCGAAAAATTTACCAGGACGTGTAACTCTACCAATTGTTGCCCAATGTTTATAAACGTTAGCTTGTTTTTAGCTCGTTTGTTTTTTTTCGGTCTGTTGCTTTTACACATTGAACAGGGATTAAACCGGCTCAAGACCTCTTGCTTCTATATTTAAATAGAAGACAAGTTTTTAACAAAATGGCAAAGTGACATTGATTTTCGTGGCTGCAAACTACTTTTATCATGATTTCGGGTCTATGACAACCCTCTTCAGAAAGCCTTGCTGCAATTGTTGAAAGTAAAACCGAACTCTATAAGGCCAGGCTCTCCCCAAGCAAAAGAGAACTACTGTTGTAAACCTTACTTTTCAAGTTTTCTTCACACAATTGCCCACGAAAATACAACTCACTCTTGCCACATTGTTTTGCTCGAGAAAGTCCCCACTTTATGCTTAATTTATTTTTATATTTTGATATTATTGTTATATATATTTTTTTAATTTAAAATCGTGATTTTTGCACAATAAATTAAATTTATTAAATTTTAAATGCCTCTATCTTTAAACTATTAAACTGATTTTAATATCTTTTTTTTAGTGTGAGTTTTTTGTGTGAAAAAGTTTTAGAAAAACTAATTTCCTTTCGTTTAAAACTAATCTGTTAAAGCGTTTAGCAGTTACGAGTATGGTCCAAAAAGCTAAGACATCTCACAAAAAAATAGTGAAAATTTTCAAAAATTCTATATTGAAAATTTTTAAAATTTATTTTCGTGTTTAAGGGGTCAATATCTACGAGTATATTTATATTTAAAGTAGAACTTTTTACCAGGAAACAAATCATAGTTTGTACTTTTAAACTTGTGTTATTTTTCTTGCTGGTGCTCATTGAAAAGGCAATTCTTTTATTTAAAAAACTTTTCGAAAATTTCCAGTGTACGTTATTTTCTGCGCTTTAGTTTTTTCCCTTTATTACTCATAAAAAATTAAAAAAAAAATATTGTATACATGGCTGATTCTGAGATTATGGGCCACTTTGCTGTCCTTGGTTATTTCAAGCGGGAAAAATAATATGTATTATACCTTATTATTTACTATACAATAAATCTTTAAAAAAATTATTTGTTCCTCAAAAAATTTCCTATCAAAGTGTTCAAATATCATTACCCTAGTTGTCCCTAACACTACTTTCAATCGGAATTTTCTCAATTTTTAACAAAAATATTAATTATTTATTTAATAAAACCAGTCCATAGCAACAAATAATATTCAACTACGAGGGCGACCACAAAAGTAACTGGCCTAACATAAAAAGAACCGTTTTTTGGAATTATTATTTTTTATTTTTCAACATAATCTCCTTCCAACTCAATACACTTCATCAAACGTTTTTCAAGTTTTTTAATTCCATCCGAAAAATACGATTGTACAAGACCTTCAAAATATGCCTCAGTTTCAGCAATAACCTCGCTATTGGACGAAGATTTTTTACCACCGAGAATTTTTTTTAAATTTGGAAACAAGAAATAATTAGAAGGAGCTAAATCTGAACAATATGGTGGATGCGGATCAATTTCAAATCGTTATTCGCCAGTTTTTGTTGAGTTAAAAATGCAGTGTGTAAAGGAGCATTATCTAGATGAAAAATAACTTTTTTTTTTGTCTAAATGCGGTCGTTTCATCTCGATTTCTTCACTCAACCGATTCAATAATGCACAATAATATTCACTATTTATAGTTTTTTCTTTCTCAAGATAATCAATAAATATTATACCCCTTGCATCCCAAAATACTGTGGCCATTACTTTTCCTGCTGACTTAACAGTTATCGCCTTCTTGGGATCACGTTTACCAGCTTCTATCCATTGTTTTGACTGTTCTTTGCATTCTGGGATGTAGTGATGGATCTATGTTTGAATCGGCGCAAGAACTCTATTGGATTACGCTGACAAATCGCTAAAAGCTCCTCGGAATTGGTCCAACGGTCGATTTTTTGGGGCAAAGTCAACAAACGCGGCACACATCTTGCGGATAGCTTTTTCATGTGGAGTTCATCAAGTAAAATACTCCAAACTTGTTTTTCGTGTATTTTAACAATATCAGCAAGTTCTCTGAGCATTGTTCGTCTATCTTTAGTCACTTCATTAAATATTTTTCTAATGTTTTCAATAGTAGTAGCAGTTTTCGGTCTCCCAGAGCGTTGTTCATCTTCCGTACTTGAACGACCCATTTGAAATTGTTGAACCCAGGATTTCACGGTGGAGTATGATGGTGCATTATCACCATGAACAGAATCCAATTCATCTTTGATTAATTGTGGCGTATAACCTTTCATATAAAAGTGTTTAAATACCTTACGAAACTCTTTATTTTCCATTTTTCAAAAATTATAAAACTTGTTTACTTCAATCACCTGTAACAAAGAAAATAATCATTAAATATTGCGGAAATTTTGACAGATGGCTTATAAAAAATTGCTTTTAAAAAACAAACAAATTTTCTAGTAAAACAGAAAATGTGTTAGGCCAGTTAGTTTTGCGGTCGCCCTCGTAATTTTGTTGCTATTAATGATTTTAATTTTTGATTCAATTTATATTTTTATGGATGCTTATTTCCTGTCCCTGAAAATACACAGTATTTTTCCTGTAAAATCTAATATTCGCTAAAATGCAAATTTCCAAACCAATCTTGATTTTAAGCAACTCAAATATGACTGATCGTTACGTGAAGTAGGTGCATCTAATAGTTTTTCGTCAACAGTCTTATTATTAAATTAAATATTAAATTCTGCAAAAAAAAATCGAATGCCAAAAATGATGTCGAAATTGGCCCACAATCTTAGAATCACCCATATCATGTCGCTTTCGAGATATAAAATTTTAAATAAAGCGGAAAAATACTAAAAATTGCAACAACAACTTTAGGACCCACTATGTCACAATTCTCGTGGATTGACCCAGATATCAAAATAAAACTGTATATGCCACAAATCTCTCTTATAAATATACACCCTATTTCCTTCCTATAACTCTTTACTCTCTCTTGTTTTCTCCCTTTCATGATGGTTCCACAATAGGCCTTTTAGGACTATGAGTGAACTCGCCTTTTTTCCTGTAGAAATACCTTTTCAACCTAACCTTGGTCGATGGAAATCGATACTGTACCACTGTGCGATACCAGCCACATTCGCGGGATCCCGAGTGTTGAGCACAACAAGTCAATCGCACAAATTTTTTGCTTATCTTGAGTACAACAGGCTTGGTGGGAGCTTCATTTTGAGCAAATCAAATTTGACTTTGAAAATTAGTTTGTATGAATTTTAAACATTGTTCAAGCTTAAGTCGATTTAATTCATTTTAAGATACTAGTTTTCTGACAGGATTTCGAGCTTGGACGACCCGGTTATTAACAGGGAGTTAACCAGATTTGCTATTAGGCCTTAATATAATAGCACAGTGTGGTGTATGGTACGAACACTTTAAATATCGAAATAAACATATAGGCAACAAAAGCAATTTCAATAAATTCGTTTTCAGTCCTAATTCAAGGACCAGGGACTGTGCACATATTCTAGATGCATGTGTGAGTGGATGTATGTATAACTACGGTTGAGATAAGAACATAATCTTAGTCAATAGAGTACTTCTACAGCGATTGTTTGTGTCCTTTCGAGCAGGGTCTCCACTGAATTGTTAGTATTTTCGTTTGTTAACGCCATGAGATATTGTTATTGTCGCCATCGAGGTCGTATAGTCGTTGTTCCTGGTCCTGGTAATACTGCAATGTAGTGGTCATATTAGACTGATGTTGTTTGCTGGGGTTTTCCGCAATCTCTAGAGTGGGTCACATCTATAATTAACACAGCGCCAAAGTTGCCAAAAGGAAAGCGGGCAGATGTGTGGGGAACTGGCGAAAGTAGAAATTAGTTGACATTTTAGCATACGGTTCAATTGACCATAATTACTTTGCTTCTTTTCCCAAGTGGCAATAATGCTGCACGACACAGTGAAGTGAAGTGGAGTATGCCCTCTAATGTGGATAATAAGAATTGTGAAACGTATTGCGAGCAGTAGTCCTGAGAGTGTGTATATGAAAGAAAGCACAAATTAGGATAATTTACATACTTCTAGCTGTAAAGGACTGATTCGGCTCTTGCTAGTGGTCCACTCAAACTGGTTAGTAGTTCAACTCCCCATTAAGTGGTCTGCGAACGAAATTAACTTTATAGGCTTGCTTATAAACACTCCATATTTACTCCATGGTTGTTGGAAGTCGCTGTACGGGTGAAACATAAGCTAATTACGAAGCTAGGTTGCCGTTTAACTCGTAAAGGCGACATTTAACCCTTAAATAAAAAAAACAACAACAATCACAAATTTGGAAACAATTTTTTTTACGAGATTTTATGTAATAGGTGATTGTATTCTAAAAGATATAGTGAACACTCCTCTAAATTTTAGTTTACAGTAGCAATCGATTATGGTAGACTAAATTTACCCTACGCAAAATGCAAAGTTAATTACCCTAAATGTACCGAATCGAGGATGGGTGAAAACAAAACCTGTCACAAAACTGGTTCGGTATGGAAATAATGGTGTCAATTATTTGAAATTTCAAAGTCTTCAAATTCACGGCAAATCTTTGCCCATAAAACCGCTCACAAAAGATCTTACATATCCACAGATCTTTGAAACACATCGAGTGGATTTCGATTAGAAATCTATTACAATTTGTATGAAAATTTTCATTTCCAATCGCACTTAAACCGCCAGGCAGAAATTAATAAAATTTTGTGCACTTCATAAACTTAAAAAAAAAAATTATTTTTAAGATTTTTTTATATTTTCAGGGTGGCCAGGAGGGGTGGTAGATGTTTTGACCAATAGCTAGATACAATATAAAAAATCCAAAAATATGGTGCATTAATTTGAAATTCTAAAAATTATTGATTACTTAATTTTATAATAACTTACCACTTGTGAAAATAAATAATGCATTTGTTGTGAACTACAGGGCATTTGAACTAAGAGTGTTTGTGACAGACGCGGCAACGACTAGGCTTTTAGCTTTCATAATTCCATCAGCTCATATCATTTAGCTCAGTTTAAAAGCTCAGTTTGGGTGCATTCGCATTATTTTTTTTTTGTTATTGGTTTAGCTTGATGTAGCAGAAACTCGGACACGTTAACACGGAATTTCAGTTGTGTTATTGTATAAGCACTGTCATTCTTTGGAGCGACTCGACTCTCTGACCTATCTCCCACCCACTCGGACGTGTTCGTGGAAGGCAATCCATTGTAAATTGGGTAACTTCATTTAGAACAGCAGAAAATGTGTCATGAGAGAGTTAGAGTAGCAGTACTGCAATCTCCGAAACGCTCTGCTCGGAAGCAATCACTTGCTCTTGGCATTTCCAGACGTTCTCTCCACCGGAATTTTCATGATGAACTGAAATTTTCACCCGGATAAAATGTGCGTGGACAAACAATTGTCAGCCACTGCACACACAGCGAGGGTAACCATGTATTGTTTGAGGCAAATGTTTCCTGGGCGGCTTATCTCTTTGAGGGGTGCTGTGAACTGGCCGGCACGCTCACCAGACTTAGCCCCATGCGATATTTCACTTTGGGGCTACCTGAAGTCGAAGTTGAATAACAACCGTCGCAATACCTTGGAAGACCTAATTAACAATATTGAGGCTTACATTGGCAGAATACTAGTCGACATGCTTGTTAGAGTTCATGGAAACTTCATAAAACGTATACAGCAGTGTGTGGATAGTGAAGGTCGATATTTGCCAGATGCAGTATTTAAAATCACTCAATTTAAAAATTCCTTTACTGTTCAATATGAGTGAAATTTAAAATTCATTTTTCTAAGGTTCCTAAGTTTTTTATTTCATTCTCAAATTAGCAAACTTTCGCGATCCACCCTTTGTATTGTATTATGTATCACTAAATTTAGAGTAAAAATGTGAAATCAGCAAAAAGGTTTAACCAGTGTATTGTATACACAACAGCATGTGAGTAAAAGCATCGTTCCGAATAATTATTTAAAGACAAAATAATGTCTTGCTTTTTAACTCAATGTTTCATAACTAGTGAGCCCTACACCATGATGTGATACTGGGTATTATTATTTAGTGCTGGTGTTTGTAACACATTTAAGGAAAGAAGACAGACCGCATTTTTATTATACCGATAGATAGAACCGCTCTCTGATTCCATTGAGTCCATGTATCATTGTTATCAAAATACTTTTCGCATATATGAACCGATCTTGACAAATATTTATGTATTTTCTAGGACAAGAATTAAATTTGAAATGAAGAAGCCACAAATAAAGGTTCCTCCCGATTATGATCCTGTCGCCTTAGAACACGCAAATTAATAACGATAGTGCAAAGTATTAGCGTTGTACGTTACAAGCGATCAAAATATTTCTGGTGAAATTGAGCCATTCAGGGTCAAGGTTTTCTTTAAGTATAAGTATAGTTCCCATGAAAGATCCATCGCGATTTAAAGCCACGCCACCAGTCACATTTAACTTCCGCCCTCACTCTAAGTTAGTATAGTGCATAGTGTTTACATATAGCTCTCATACGAAGGTGTGATTGGAGGTTTTAGATTTTTCTCAAATATGGCATGACGGCTTAAATAAGATCTGCAATTATGTCAGGTAAAATAAGACTAGTGATAGGGATGTATAGCTGACACTGATAAAATTGGACTATATTCTTCTATGTTTATACCTTCACCCCACTGTGGTATAATATATTCCGCGCCTCTGTCTGGACAACCTTTATATTAGGGCTGGAAAACATAGACGATATGTTCCAACTTGACCAGAGATAGTTGTTGGCCGCTCGTAACGCTTTATGCTAAGTTTGGTTGAAATTGTATTATGTCCAATTCTAGCATGAGTCTTTTAAGCTGCAGCTTTTGAACTCTAGAACTACTTTTGTATGGGGGCTGTACAAAAATATGGACCTATATGGCTTAGTTTCACCATAGTTAATTATAATTAAATAATTATTGGTCGCTCATAACGTTTCATAACAAAATTAAGAGTGATTGGGTTTAAATTTGTGTTGTCGATCTGCAGAGCCACAAATAAGTAGGGACATGTGTGTGATAACTATATCGACATGGTCGTATGTTCGCATAGATGTTTGTTGAATAAAAGTAAGGCATTTCGTAAAGCCGCTGGCATTTACAGGGTGAAAACCCGCCATTGTTAAATTGTTAGATTTTCTTACTCGAGGTTTAACATGGATTTACTGGCATGAAAGCTCACTTCCATCCCAACACAATGGCTCACAACTATCGTCGCAAGCGGATGCAACATGTGGCTATCAGAACTGTAACCTCTGTACCACTACAAGTCATCCTTCGCCTTAACTTGAAGAATGTATTAAGTTTCATCAAAATCGGTTCCTAATATAAGTATTTGACTTGTACTTCGATTACAATGATAGAATGATAGATAGAACAATACAATGATTCTGAATTGATCGGTATTCGAAACATAGGGGTATCTTGAAGCATTTTTTTCACTCCGATTGAGACACCCTCAAAACATGATTTTTGAACGCTTTAACAGCATTTTCTGGCGAAGAAATCATTGGGCGAAGACTTCAGGCAAACAAATTGTGGTGTACCACTCAGAATTGACCGTTCAACGTTGTTCAAGGAGGAACAGTCGCCACATGGCCAGTTATGCCGATGAAATAAGCGACCACGAAAAACTTTCGTTGTTCTCATATGCATAGATCCATGATTCGTCACCTGTGACGATCTTATAAACGTCATTTGAAGCACCGCGATCGTATTTTTTTCAAAATTTCTTTGCAAAAATCGACCGAAGCTTTTTTTTGAACGATTGTCAAATTATACGGGATCCAACGAGATCAAACCTTTTTTACGGCCAGGTGTTCATGCAATATCGAATGTATGCTAATGGAGGAAATGTCCAAGGATGCCTCTATCTGACGGTATGTCACATGACGATCTTGTATTATCAGTTCACGAACGGCATCAATGTTCTCTGGCACAATGGCCGTTTTTGGACGACCTTAGTCTTTGAGCGAGCGTCGGCCACGATTGAATTCATTACACGAGTTTTTCACAGTGCTATAGGATGGTGCTTCATCGCCATACAAATATTTAAGTTCATCGATGCACTCTTGTTTTGATAATCCACGTCGAATTTTGTAAAAAAATGATCGCACGGAAAAGGTCCAAGAGTTGATTCCATTTTTTTTCAAATTAATTTTTTCAAGTCATTGTAAACAACACAAATGTTGGCCGTACGTCAAGACGTTCTGAGTACGTTAATGCTAAAAAAATGTCAAACTTTCCAATGGAAATGTCAGATGGCGTCAGGCCAGAAATATATATAGCAACCCTCGTATTTTGCACACAGGATAAACATTGTTAAAATATACTAGATCGGTCCAATTCTTGATACAGCCACCATAATAAAGTTTCTTTGGATTTTGGATCTAACCGTCTTGTGGTCTAACCGACTTAAGACCGGATTTTAACAGTTTCCAGTAATTTTAGACCAAACAGAGGACACAATGGGCTCAAATTTGTTTAGATGGGTCTATGGTTTCATAAAAATCTGGAGCCATTTCCTTCAATTTCAAGAGCACCAAATTTCATGAAAACCAGACAACAATCGCTACCTGTAGTTTGATTACAGGTTTTAGATGGATACATGGACGGAACGACAGGCAGACATCGTTTAATCGAGTCAGCTGGTAATTCTGAGCCGATTGTTACACTTAAAGGTGGGTCTAGTTCAAATATTTTTGGTAGTTACAAACATTTGACATGAAACTAACTTGTAATACCCTATTCCACAGAGTGGTGCTGGGTATAACTAAATAACTGTTGAACAAAAGACACGCGTGATTTGCGAAAAAAATAGAAAAAACAAAACCTCCAAAAGAATCACAAAGTAAATAACGCAAATTTCAAAATTGTCCTTGAACCACCGTTTATTGGATTTTTTGCGTTTGGTTGGGTTTTTAACATTTTTACTGTGTTTGATTTTTGATATTTACTTATATTGAAGAAACGAAAACTTGGTTAAACGAAATAAATGACTTATGAAAAATCTCTCTTAAAACCCATGCGAACAATTTTTTTGGAAAACAAGCATATCCAAAAAAAAAAAATAAAATCGGAACTTGATATGATTCGTTTTTGTATACCCAATGTCTGATGAAGGTCGATATTAACCCAAAATCGCGATATCAATACTAGAGCAGTTCTCTTTCGCATTTTCTTTTTATACAAATATTTTCTCCTTTAATATGGAAAAAGCATCGTCCAGGAAGCAGGCCAACAAACACCTCTGGCATACGTAAAAATGTTACTGAAAATACCAAAACCTTAAACCCATTGAAGTATCTGCTTTGATGAAAAAAATTCTAAAAACAAGCACATATATTTTATTGTCAATACTTCCTTATTTATGATTGTATTTTTATTTCTCATTTTCTTCCTTGTATTCACATTGCTAAGAACTTGCCAGGCATCGAAAAAGAAATTTAGAAGTCACCGTCTGTGAAAATAAAGTGCCAATGTCATTGCCAACTCCATCCCGCTGAGCGTTAAGCACATTCCTCCCAACAGATTATGATTTATGCTCAAAGTTTAATAGTATTCCAAGGAAGAAATGTGGCAGACAACAATCGCACACATTCGTACTAGAACCATCTGACAGTTTTTTTCGGGTTTATGATTTCATTCTAGGATAAGGGTTTGCACCATGTTTGTGGCCACAACTAATGGGTTTATTTCCTGCAGAGCTGTAAAGAAAAAGAAAAAAAACAAAATATAATCGATGTGGTAAATGTCAATGACTTTTTCCCGTATTGACTGAGCAGAAGTCAAACATGGAGTGTCATGAGAAATTCTGCAGCCAGAGTCTTTAAGTTTTCTACAGCTGATTTAAAAAATTGTCTATTTTTGTTTACACATAGGAGAGAGAGTGAGGATAGCAGGTGATGTGTTTCCCTGTTAACTTCCTTCCATATCCTGCTGTGCTCGTTCTTTTCATTTCGAATTTTTTAAACTTATTATCGTTTGTTAATAATTCTTGCTTGCCTTATTCTTTGTTACGTTCTATTATTTATACACAAAAGGTAAAATACTCACGTATGGGTTGTTTTAAGACGATTTGCCATATAAGGGAAATTGAGTGGAAAACGTGCATATGTTTATGTCGTCCTAAATACTTAAGAAGTATTGGCAGCATGTGCTGGAATATTCATTATAAAAGCGATACAAAGTTGGATAAAAGCAAAATAAAAATTGATCGTCGAAAGGCAAGTGCATCCACAAAAGAAGGAGTATTAAATTTTTGGCGTCTGGAAAGTAAGCGAATGATTACGGACTATTTGGAATTGAAGACATTAACTGGAGATCAGACTGACCTACTACAGGGTAGAAAGCGTAAATTGGTTATTTAGGAATGAAATAAAAAAATTACGAACCTTAAAAAAGTTTATTTTATATTGAACTATGTATAAAGGAATTTTTAAATTACATGGTTTTAAATAGTGTATCTGGCAAATGTCGACTTTCGCTATCCACACACTGCTCCATACGTTTTCTGAATTTTTCATGAACTCTAACAAGCATGTCGACTGGTATTCTGCCAATTTCAGACTCAATATTGTTAATTAGGTCTTCCAAGGTGTTGGAGCGGTTGATATACACGTTCGACTTCAGGTAACCCCAAAGGAAAAATTGTCTGGGGATAAGTTTGGTGAGCTTGCCGGCCAGTTCACATTACCCCTCAAAGAGATAAACCGTCCAGAAAACATTTTCCTCGAACAATTCATGGTAGCACTCGCAGTGTGTGCAGTGGCACGATCCTGTTGGAACCATGTATCCTCTAATTGCATTGCCTCAAGAGCCGGCTGAAAAAAAGTCTGCAAATGCCAAGAGCAAGTGATATCTTAGGAGCAGAGCTATTCGGAGATTGCAGTACTGCAATCTCTCTCGATGTTTTGTGATATTGTAATCTTTCCCTCATGTCCCTTTCGTGCACATGACGCATTCTCTGCTGTTCTCAATGAAGTTACCCAAATTACAATTTATTGCCGTCCAGGAATACGTTCGAGTGGAGGAACAGCGAATCGTGAACAAAAAGCACGCTGCACTGCAATGACCAAGTGAGCATTTGAAAAATACGCTTCAACACAAAATGACCTCTCCTCACGTGACCAATTCATGATGGCAACTGAAGGCTGACGTATACAAATCTGCCATCATCTACTATAAGCCACGCACACTCTCCACTCACTTTGACCAACAGTGTCGCCACAGCCTGCAGTGCAAAAAAGCAAAATTTCGCACTCCACCCTGTACATTAGGCAACACATAATACGCTGATAAACTGTATTTTATTTTAATCGTCGTTTCACAGTGGTTGGAAAAAAATATTTCAGAAATAATTTCTGTTGTATTTGTCACAGATCCACGAAATTTTACACAGCTTTGATTGTTCATAAATCTTCAACTAAAGGTAATCGATTTCTTTTATCTAAGTTGTGGCTATCGCTTTCGGTACTGGAGTACTGCAATCTCTCTCGATGTTTTGTGATATTGTAATCTTTCCCTCATGTCCCTTTCGTACACATGACACATTCTCTGCTGTTCTCAATGAAGTTACCCAAATAACAATTTATTGCCGTCCAGGTATACGTCCGCGTGGATGAACAGCTAATCATAAACGAAAAGCACGCTGCACTGCAATGATCGAGTGAGCATTTGAAAAATACGCTTCAACGCAAAATGACCTCTCCTCACGTGACCAATTCATGATGGAAACTGAAGGCTGACGTATACAAATCTGCCGCCAGCTACTTTAAGCCACGCACACTCTCCAATCACTTTGACCAACAGTGTCGCCACAGCCTGCAGTGCAAAAAAGGAAATTTTCGAGCTCCACCCTGTGCATTAGGCAACACATAAGACTCTGATAAACTGTATTTTATTTAAGTCGTCGTTTCACAGTGGTTGAAAAAACAATATTTCAGAAATAATTCCTGTTGTATTTGTCACAGATCCACGAAGGTAATAGATTTCTAAATGTAATAGATTTCTTTTATCTAAGTTGTGGCTATCGCTTTCAGTACTGGGGTACTGCAATCTCTCTCGATGTTTTGTGATATTGTAATCTTTCCCTCATGTCCCTTTCGTGCACATGACGCATTCTCTGCTGTTCTCAATGAAGTTACCCAAATTACAATTTATTGCCGTCCAGGAATACGTTCGCGTGGAGGAACAGCGAATCTTAAACGAAAAGCACGCTGCACTGCAATGATCGAGTCTGCATTCAAAAAATACGCTTCAACACAAAATGACCTCTCCTCACTTGACCAATTCATGATGGCAACTGAAGGCTGACGTATACAAATCTGCCGTCAGTTACTATAAGCCACGCACACTCTCCACTCTCTTCGAACAACAGTGCCGCCACAGCCTGTTGTGCAAAATATCGCGCTCCACCCTGTACATTAGGCAACACATAAGACGCTGAAAAACTGTATTTTATTTTAATCGTCGTTTCACAGTGGTTGGTAAAACAATTTCTCAGAAATAATTTCTCTTGTGTTTGTCACAGATCCACGAAATTGTACACAGTTTTGGTTGTTAATAACTCTTAAACTAAAGGAGATAGATTTGTTTTTTGTAAGTCGTGACTATTGCTTTCAGAAAAGTCAAATTCTTTTCTGTGTAGTCGTCATGTTCGATTAAGGTCTGAACACTCTAAAGCTTTTTTTCTCACACTGTGTTTTTTACACTATCTACTGTAGAATAAGTATATTCACTACTACATTCCGTTTGCAACACATTGAAATACTGGTCGAAGATTCATTAAACTAATTCTAAAAAATCGTAAAATTCTAAGGTGTTCAACCATTTCCGTCTATTTTGGGTAAGGTAACGCCAGTGCCGTAACCATGACCAGCAGCTAAACACTTAAGAGCTAAAGGTTTTGCATTTAACGAGAACTGCCGGCAATAGAATTTTTTACCTAACAGAGGAAACACAATGTAAATACCGCGCAATGCATCCATACACATACACACACGCGATACAATATCTTACGAATTTTGTTGTTGTTGCCATTCATTAAATTTAATGCAATATTTGGCAAATAGTTCGGCTTATTTACGAAATATTTAATTAGGTGGTGATAATTTTCAGAAATATTATTGTTGCTGTCATTTTTCTGTGTATCCATATAATGGGTGATCCAAGAGAGATACTATTTTCAATAGCCTTTTTTTGACAGATAACGTGTGAGTCGTGTCATGCTGCCATGTTATTTTTGTTTAGTATTGTTAGGCATTTTATCATGGAAAGAGTTAGGCCAGAACAACGTTTACAAATCGTTCAACTTTCTTACGAAAATTCACGTTCTGTGAGGAATGTGTTTCGTGCGTTTTCGAGCCAAATTTTGTTCTGCGATGAGCCCCATTTCTGGTATGGGTATGTAAACAAGCAAAATTGCCGCATTTGGGCCGAAGAGCGACCAGAAGAGGTTCAAGAGCTGCCACTCCATCCAGAAAAAACAACGGCTTCGTGTGGTTTTTGGGCCGGTGGAATGATCGGTCCATATTTCTTCATAAATGATGCCGTTGAGAACGCAACCGTCAATGGCGACCGTTATCGTGTCATGATAACCGACTATTTGATGCCTGAAATTGAAGCTCGTGATCTCGGCGACATTTGGTTTCAACAAGACGGCGCCACTTCCCACACTTCGCATCAATCAATAGATTTATTGGGAGAACACTTCGTTGAACAAGTAATTTCACGTTTTGGGCCGGTCGATTGGCCACCAAGATCGTGTGATATCGCACCGTGAGACCTTTTTCCTGTGGGGATATGTAAAGTCTTAAGTTTATGCGGACAAACCCGCTTCGATTCAGGCCTTGGAGCAAAACATCACGCTTGTCGTTCGCCAGTTACCAGTCGAAATGCTCGAACGAGTCATCGAATATAGGACTCAACGGATGGTCCATCTGAGACGTAGCCGCGGCCAACATTTGATAGACATAATCTTCAAAAAATAAATGCCAAAGAATGTTCTTACAAATGATAATAAACATTCCCCACTCAATATGAATTTTCTGTGTATTTTTCTTTAAAAAAGTAGGGAACCTCGAAATATATGATACGATTAATCCTAAGCCAAATCTAAACAATCTTTACCATTTAAATTCAGTTTATATTTCGACCTGTACTTTGACTACAAAGGTATAGTAAAATCAAATAGTGATTCTAAACAGAAGTCTGAGTTATGCGGCTTTCAGGGATCGACAGAATGTCTCCGAAAATTTCTAACGCGCAAGGAAAAGTTGCAGGATATGATTCGTCACGCAAAAACTTTCAATTTCCTTGCTACATATAGTAAAAAGAAGCTTAATTTCACAAATCTAAAACTAAAACTGCACTTAGGACATTTTGTGCACCACGACTCATATGCTCAGCTACATCATATGCACCGCACCTCCAGCAACATATGGAGTTTTGTATTATTATTCCGAGCGGTTTTTTGTCTATGCTTCTTACCTTTCAATTTACTTGACAGTCAGCATACATATACAATACTTCCTTTTAATTTCGTCTCCATTCTTCCTTACACTTCGCTGGTTCAGTGTGAGAGGGTCTGCGTGAGGTGGTTCCGTTTTCATTTGACATTTTTTTTTGCTGTGACTCAACGTGATTGAATTATTCCACTTCATGTAAACATTTGCAACAAAACAGCAACAGCAGATTCGAAAGCAATGTCAGCAGCAGCAGTCGTAACTTCAGCATGGCACAAAGCCGAAGTGGAAAAGGAATGAACAAAATTAAGAAGATTTGCACATGAGCACATTAAACAGTCACACGGAATTCTTGTAAAAATCATTGAGCAAAAATATAGGAAGACAGCAAGAGAAGTCACATATTCGTTAATTTATCAGGTTTTCCATTTCCGTTTCCATGTACAATGTATTCCAGACATTTTGTAGAATGTTTTTTTTTAAATCTTAAATGCGTGTATACGATCGCGAACGAACTCAGTAAGGCCTTCTTCAACGAGAGTTATGTAAATGCTTCTTGCGAGTCATATAATAAGAATGCTATCCAGACTTCTTGAAGATAAAAATAGAAGGTACGTCTTTTTAATCAAGTGTGTGCCGAACGCG
Source organism: Hydrotaea diabolus (assembly GCA_963513945.1). Taxonomy (NCBI): domain Eukaryota; kingdom Metazoa; phylum Arthropoda; class Insecta; order Diptera; family Muscidae; genus Hydrotaea; species Hydrotaea diabolus. The sequence goes on along the minus strand of OY740717.1, from coordinate 132,839,519 downwards.
AAGGCAAAGTAGACATACTTACTACTCCTACGCATCCCATGATGAAGGGTATAAACAATGCAATTTCTTCATGGATTAAACTAAATAATTTTTCAAGGCTTTTGTCTAAATTTTACGCATGTGTAAAGTACATTTGAAACCGAAAATAGACAATTAATAAATACGGGCACATGTGTCCAAAAAACCGAAGTTTTCAGAAAATCAGCATTTCGGGTTTTTTTAAACAGTATTTTGAAAAAAACCAAGTGTCGGGGTTTTTTAAAAGTTAAAAATTGGCATTAACTGTTATTCCGCTTCTAGCATTTTGCCTAAAAATGAAATTATTTTATTTTAATTATTTTAAGATAAGTTCATATTTAAGTTTATGTTTTTGGTATCCATATGCCCATGGTTTAATTGGTCAGATTTTCGGACAAAGGGACCGGTACGAAAATTTAGCCAAACTGCAAAAATAATTTAATTTTTATATATAACTTTATATAGATAGTTTAGACCTATTTCTCCACGTAATATATGGGAAGTTGCTTTTGGGCCCCTACCAAATTTGATTGATATCGGAATTAATATGGATGTTTTAGAGCGGTTATTTGTTATATCGGGAGATATCTTTGAACTGGGGCTATATCAAAACGTAGACCGGTAATATGGGATGTACTATGAGGCTTCTAGAGCTAAAGACATGAAATCGGTTGAACAATTTTCGAAGAAAATCATCTTCAGTGATGAGACACATTGTCTCCTCACTGGATTCAATAAGCACAATTGCATCATTTGGGCAAAAGAGGGCGATTCGGAAACTTCTTAGCCTAGCACTAAAAGCGGGGTATAAATAGAAAACAGTTAAGCGTTTTGGAAACTTCCATCTCTGCTATGAACACATGTTAAATTTTGTTTCGATCTGGCAACTCCTTCATGTAGAAACAGGTGTTCACAAAAGACGCATCCGCGATTTTTTTACATTGGAAAAATTAGAAGTGCGTGGTGTCATTAAATATTTACATAAAAAAGGTTTATCGGGACAAGAAATTCATAATGATAATGAACGTGTTAGGTGAAAGTGCTCCTTCATATGCAACAGTAAAAAAGTGGGTTGCTGAATTTAAACGTGGTCGTACGAGCACTGAAGAGGAACCACGTAGTGGACGTCCAAAAACAGCAACAACAACAGAAATTGTAGCCAAAGTGCATGATATGGTATTAAATGATCGACGAATAAAAGTGCGTCAAATTGCTTATATTATGGGCATCTCAAATTATCGAGTCAATTTAATTTTTGCATGAAGAACTACAGATGAAAAAGCTTTCTTCAAGATGGGTGCCGCACTTGTTAACAGTCGCTCAAAAACGCATAAGAATGAACATTTCTCAAGCTTGTTTGGATCGTTTTCAGCGAAATAAAATGGATTTTAAGCGTCGTTTCATAACTGTTGATATGACATGGATCCACCACTATACTCCAGAGACAAAAGAACAATCCAAACAATGGACTGAAGCTGGAGGAAGTGCCCCAAAGAAGGCAAAAACAATTCAATCGGCTGGTAAGGTTATGGCAACGGTTTTTTGGGACTTCAAAGGTATTTTATTGATTGACTATCTGCAAAAGGGTAAAACAATAAATTCAGAGTACTATTGCAACCTTTAAGATCAATTAAATGTACAAATTCGAGAAAAACGTCCTGGCTTACAACACAAAAAAATATTTTTTCATCAAGACAACGCGCCAGCGCACAAGAGTGTTTTAACAATGGCTAAAATCAACGAATTAAAGTACGAGTTGCTTGACCACCCACCTTATTCTCCTGATTTAGCTCCCAGCGACTTTTACCTGATTCCAAATCTAAAAAAAATCCTTGCTGGCAAGCGTTTTACCTCAAATGAAGATGCAATTACAGTTGTTAACCACTATTTTGAAGACCTTGAGGAAAACTATTTTAATCATGGGATAGAATTGCTAGATAAGCGTTGGACTAAGTGTATTGAAGTTTCAGGAGATTATATTGAAAAATAAAAATATTTTTGAAAAACTAACTATTCTCTTTCATTGATAGGCTAAGAACTTTCCGAATCGCCCTCTAACCCAAGAGTGATTGTCGAAAATACAATGCACCCACAATGAGTGACTGTTTGGTGCGGTTTATGGGCTGATCATAGGGCCGTATTTTTCCAAAATGAGGCCGGTCAGGCAGATACTGTGAATGGTGTTCGCTATCGTGAGATGATTACGAACTTTTTATGGACCGAATTGGAAGATATAGATGTGGACGATATGTGGTTTCAACAGGACGGTGCCACTTGCCAAAATGCTAACGAAACCATGGCTCTTTTGCGCGAAAAATTCAATGACTGTGTTATCTCAAGTCGTGGCGATGTTAATTGGCCGCCAAGATCATGTAATTTGACACCGTTGGACTCTTTGGGGTTATTTGAAAGAAAAGGTGTACGCCGATAAGCCAGCAACAATTCAAGAACTAAAGGATGAGATAATTCAGCACATTATGGGCATAAAACCTCAATTATGCCTCAGCGTCATAGAAAATTTGTAGGTTGTTGTTGTAACAACAATATATTTATTTTGAAGTCTTGTTCGTCTATGGGCGATCTGTTTCGATATCCAGGTGGAGAAACGTGCCATTTGAACTGGAACACAGAGACCTGGGGGTCGGCTGAGTGGGCTTGGCCGGACAATTGAAGAGGTGCAGTACATCATGTGGTCCCTGATGGCAGGCGGGACAGATGTCCGGAACGTTAGCATCAATTCGTGCCCAGTAAGAATTGAGGCGGCTGCACCATCCAGATCCCCTAGAACTACATGCACACGGTAGCTGGATACTGCTGCTGCGACATCATCGGCTTGAATGTTGTTCAGACCTGCCTGATAGTTTCGATGATCTAAAGGTTCTCTCTTATACCGCTGTACCTCTCTCTCTCTAGATCATGAAGATCGTACCAGATCTGCCTGGGCAGAGGCATCCTGTTCAAGAGATGGTGGCTAGGATGACTGCTACGAAAACACCCTAGCAGGTATTGCTTAGACAACAGGAAATTGTGTCTGCTCAAGGTCTCCTTGGTCTCCTCTTGTATCGTAGATGGTCCTCAGAAGACATAAGAAGACACCCTGTTAATGTTCTGAGCGCAGCATTCTGGCAAGTCTGAATTTTCTTCCACTGCGTCGTACTCATGTTCGCCGACCTTACAGGTGCTGCGTAGTTTGCTACAGACCGACCTATCGCTTTGTAAGTGTTCAACAAGGTTCTTTGTCGGCTCCCCAAGTACTGCCGGCAAGTGACTTAAGGACCTTGTTCCTACTTTTGAGTTTATCGCAAATAGCTTTAGCATGTGCAGAGGATCTAAAAAGGCTGTCCAATGTGACTCCAAGGATTTCGGTGTGGTTGGTAGTCGGGATGTTGACGTCATCGACTTTCAAATTGAGTGACAACCGCACTTCTGCGGTCCAAGCAGTAAACAGTGTGGCTGATGATTTGGAGGCGGATATTTTCATATTACTCGCAGTGAAAACACGTGCTAAGTCATTGGGGTAACGGCCGATTTTCGCGCATATGTCATCCACTTTAGGTCCTGACGCCAGATTTATGCAATCGTCAGCGTACGACACAATTTCAACGCCGTCTGGTGGTGACGGAATTTTAGAGAGGTAGATGTTAAACAGAGTCGGGGTTAAAACTCCACCCTGGGGAACTCCTTGTTTAACTCTACGGGGCTTCGACTTTCTGTCTCTAAATTCTACATATGACTGGCGCCCACACATATAGTTTACGACCCAACGTTTCAAAGTGGGCGGAAGGGACGTTTCTTCAATGTCCTCGAACAGAGTGGCATGATTGACCGTGTCGAAGGCTTTTGTGAGGTCAAGAGCCACGAGAACCGTCCTGTCGTTAGGCTTGTTCTGGTTAAGGCCGCGACTTATACGTGTGGTGATGGCGCGTAAAGCAGTTGTTGTGCTGTGCTGCTTGCGGAATCCATGCTGTTGATCAGCACTAGGAAAGTGTTCGATCAGGCTGGGGAGGAGCAGTGCTTCAAGCGTCTTTGCTACTGGAGAAAGCAAGGAGATCGGCCTGTACGATTCTCCTTTACTTGCGTCTTTGTCTTGCTTCAGTAGAGGGACCACTCTGCCCATTTTCCAGGCGTCGGGAACTACGTGAGTGGCTAGCGACAGATTGAGCACTTTGGTCATGTACTCTACTCCCGGGGTATCCAAGTGCTTTAACATCAGCATTGAGATTCCGTCCGGACCCAGCGCCTTTGATGACTTTGCGCCGCGGATGACATGGGCCGCCGAGGTCGCGGCGGCCAGTTGGCCAATATTTTGTTCCATACATAATTGAACCATACTAACACGGGTATTATCATAATAAAAAGAACTGACAATACTTATAATATCCGAAAAAATTTAAGTTTTATTGAAAATCATCATCGGCCCTTAACATTTTACCACCCTTGATATCTACGCACAGAGAAAAGATTCATTGTCACTACAGACGTTTTTTTTCCAACCGAATAATTGAGGTTACATGCACCTCGAGTATTCTATCAGTACTGCCGAATGTTAGTTAGTGCTCTGTAATTGTCAGTTTTAAAAAAAAATATAAAAGGGAATCCTTGAATTAACAAAAACAAATTAAAAAGTTAGTTATAAGCAAAAACTATTTGCTTACACTATTAAAGAAGTTGTAGTAATCATAGAATAGTCTAGAAAAACAAGGTGGACAAGATAAAAGGATACTTTTTACTGGAAAAAAGTTAGTCAATCGATTGGCTTAAAGTCAGTAATAATCTTTTTTTTAAAATACTTATACATTAAATAATTGGTTACAACAGCTAAATGCAAAAAAATACAAAACTTTTGGTTGCCACTACCACCAGTTGTAGCAACTAAATACCTTTATAGCGTTTCCGTCTAATGGCTAATCAATACGTAGTGGTTACCGTACGATGATCATATTTTTTCATCTTGTGGTATTTCGAACCGAATATCTATTACGATTATAAACATTTGGTGATAATAACCACATCACTTCTTTGGTAACCAAATCAACGTAGTTTCCACCGATCTCCAACTAAGTGTTTGTCTAAGTGTATATTTTAACTTATTTTTATAAAAGTCAATAGTCTTTGTCTAAAATACCTACTATTGCAAATTTCATGAAGAATGGACTACAATTGCATCCTGTAATTTAAAAACAAGCTTTAGAATGACAGCAACCGGGCGGATGGACAGACAGACAAATATCGTAAAATCGAATTAACTGGTGATTCTGAGTCGAGCGGTATAGTTAAAGGTGAGTCTAGCTTAAATATTTAGTATATTTATGAATTTCGTACTTAAATATTAGGAATTTTCTTTGCTTATACAGGTCGATCCAAGAGTTACCATGGGGTTAACAACTTTATTAACTTTTTCGTTTATTTTTTTTCTCAGATTATATAATATACAAAATGGAAACTTCTTTACACAAAGTATGACAAATAATGTCACTTTAATGACCCCCGTTTTCAGCTTCGCAATAATTGGCTCGCTTTAGAGCATTTTCCATAACTCCTTTTAAAATTTGAGGCGTAGCGTTCGAATTTCAGCAACAATGTTTGCCTTGAGTTGAAGGATTGTTTTGTTCACATATACTCGCTCAATCAAATAACTCCAAAGCAAATAATCCGATGCTGACAAATCTGGCGATCGAGCTTGCCAAATAATTTCCGGAAACTATATGCTCTCCAAAAATTTTACTTAAAAGTGCCATTGTGTCGGGCAGTGTGGGCAGTGGCTCCGTCCTGCTAAAACCATATATCAGATCAGTTTTTAAGACCAGGACGTAACAAATGTTCTATCATAAACCGATACCACTCTCCATTTACGCTTACAGCACTTCCATCTTCATTTTAGAAGAAGTACGGCCCAATGATAGTGATAGTGAGATGTAACCCCACACCATTCTATTCACCTAATGGGGTGCAATTGGCGTTGATAAATGGGCCTTGGATTTTCAGAACCCCAGAGTTTTCAGAGCTTCATTACTCACTACTTTGCGTTAAAATAATTGATGGCTGATTTAAATAAGAAAATTCTATTGTTCTGGTTCTTCTCAATTGTGAATCTCTCCATTATTTATTCTCCAAGTGTTATTTAAATAATCTGAAAAAAATATATATAAATGATAAAGTTATTAAATGTTTAAGATCCATGGTATCTTTTGGCCCACCCATTTCTAATTTTTCCATTGTAAAAAAATCGCGGATGCGTCTTTTGTGAACACCTGTTTCTATATGAAGGATTTGCCAGATCGAAACAAAATTTAACATGTGTTCATAGCAGAGATGGAAGTTTCCAAAACTCGCTTTTTGTGCTAGGCTAAGAAGTTTCCGAACCGCTCTCGTACATATAACAACCGAAAAACCGGAAAAGCCGAATGCAAAAAAAAAACGGGTAAACCGACATTTCCGGCTTTTGCTATTTTAAAAAAACCGACTGTCAGTTTTTTACTTAAAAACTGGACTGTCAGTTTTCGGTTTTGGGCACTCTAAGGTCTTCCCACTATCTTTGAATTTGGCTCTTCCAAACACAGTGTGACAAGGTATTCTATAGTCGGTAAATTCTTACATTTGCAATTTCTATAGTCGGTAAATTCCTACATTTGCAATTTCTGCATTACTAAAGCGCTAGAAATGTCTGTCAAAGAACATGGGTAAGCCTTCGAAGTTCGAATTGCCATGGCCGTCTTTTTCCGCCTCTGCCATCATCTATGTACATTAGGGTGGAGTGAAATTCAAAAAAAAAGTTAACCTCGGAAAGAGATGTAGTGTGGGGTCCTAAAGAGGGGAAAAATAAAGAAAAAAATTTAAAAAAATTTTTAGGGGTCGCGCCACTCCCTCGAAATTTGCAAATTATCGCTATTTTGGCGTTGATTTTAGAAAAATCCTAAAAAGTTTTATGTCAATAAATGTTTGCAATAGCGTAAACAATGAAATAAGGGCATGAAAAAATTTAAAAAAAATTTCTCATTGTTCAAAAATTTCAAAAAGTAAAATAAGTCAAATCGTCCCTTCTTCAGAAAATTGACTGAACAATGAAATCGCCACCAAAGCTACAAATATTAGTCGATTATCCTCATATTTGCCTCAAATACTTTTGTTTGGGCACTGAACAAGCTCAAACTTTTAAATTTCGAATAAGTTAAGTCGTTAATTTTTAGGATTTTTCTAAAATCAACGCCAAAATAGCGATAATTTCCAAATTTCTAGGGAGTGGCGCGACCCCTAAAAATTTTTTTAAATTTTTTTCTTTATTTTTCCCCTGTTTAGGACCCCAGACTACATCTCTTTCCGAGGTTAACTTTTTCAAATTATAAAAAAAGCATGTTTTCACTCCACCCTAATGTACATACCCACGCTTGATGTCTTTGTTTGTTGCCACGAATAAATGTTGACTTGGCTAATTTAGTTAATACAAATATTTGGTGCAGCAAAAACATTCTTCGCAATAAGAGGACAAAATCTAAAGTAGCGAACATTTATTGACGTTAGAGGAATTTATTGATTAAATTTCAGAAAAACTTTGAAATATAGTACTCAGAATGAAAAAATGCGTGGGTAAGAAATGACCGGGGAATTAAATGGTAGCTAGTTTTATGATTATAACACAAGAAACCCCAGATAAAACCTTTCTTATGTGATTTCGTTCTTTCATGTGATTTGACTCTGCCGGACTTCTTTCTTTAGGGATACGAGTATTTAGAAGGAAAGTTGTACGTCAATAAGTCAAGAACAATAAAGGATGTAACGGTAAATGATGAGATAATTCGGCACATTAATGACATTGAACCTCCAGTATGTCTCAGAGCCATTGAGAAAATGGGACATTGGAAACGGGTATGCCACCGAAGACGTGGCGAGCAATCGGTCGATATTTGGTTTCACACATAATTGTCATAGATGCTTTTATCATAATAAAAAATATTAAGATTGTTCTCTGTAATTTTTAAATTAATACCACCGTTTATATAAAATTGAATTTATGTTTGTCCGTTTCTTTGTTGCGAGTCAAAACTACTCAACCGATCTACTAGAAATTTTCACAGAATATAGCTGTATGGCCGTTGGTTAAAATAGGCTACATCGATTTTTGATATCTCATGTTAGCAATTCACACTCTCACACCTCAAAAAATTTTAAATGACCATCAGTAAGGAACGATAAGAGCTACGAACAGAGGTTTAGTACGAGTGCTGCTTTATATTTTTTGGCCTAATAATGAAAAATCTCCAGCATGATTTATACACTTTTGGATGCGTTCAGACCAATTGTCTAACCACTTTTTCCACTCCGATTGATACACCTCCAAAACATGGTTTTTGATCGTTACAACAGCATCTTCTTGCGACGAAAATCGTTGACTAAGCTGCCTTTGAGCTACCGCTGTTATACTTTTTAAACCTCTCTTTGGACCGATCCATACGATACTTTATTTGAGCATTCGTCATATTATGTAGGATCCAACGAGAACAATTTTTTTCACGGCCAAATGAACATGCAATATCTTATTAATGCTTGTCATACTAATGCCCAGTTCATACACACGCAGAGAAAAGATATGGTTACTATATGGTCACAGCAACAATAGTATGTTCTCTACAATAAAAGTATGTTCGTCGCAACCATAGTATTGTTTTTTGAATTTAATTTTCACAACAGTATGATTGCTGCAATATTAATATTGTTGAAATGTAACAATACAATTTAGAAATGAAAATATGGTTGTAGCAACCATATAAACATGGTTGGTGCAACCAAAGTATTGTTGTTTAAAATTTATATTAACAATAATATGATTACGGCAATCACACAGTATGGTTGCGACTATAAACATAACAAAGCAGGTTTTAAAGAGCATACATGGATGTGTTTTTTTTTTTGATATACCAAAAAAACACATACACACGATGCAGTGAATGGATGTTGTCCATTAAAAACACCGCAGCAATCAGAATGTAGTTCGAGGAATTTTTATTGCGTTTATTTTGTTCGGTGAAATAACCTAATACCGACTCACGTTTATTTAAAATCTGCCTGCACTTAAGTACATAGCCATTGATCATGGTTTCATCACATTCGTTACTTGGGGTCTGGGGATGGTGAAGTAGCATTTACCCATGCTGGCAACTAAAAGTATGTTCAACCACCGTTGGAATAAATAATTTTGTTTCTTGAATGAAATATTCAATAAAAACATGGCCTCAGAGTGTAATGCGATTTAAAATATCTTGCTTGATAAAAATCTCTATTTTTGAATAACAGCATTTACCCAATCCTAATAAATAATTTTGGGGATCATAGTATGGTTGAGTGAATCATACTATAATTGTAGGGATTATAGCATGGTGGAGTGTGAATCATACTATGGTTGTGGGGATCATTGTATGGTTGCGTGTGAATCATACTATGGTTGTGAGGATCATACTATGGGTGAATGAGAAACATGTTATGGTTGTGAGGATCATAATATGGTTGTGAATATAATAGTATGGTTGAGTGTAAATCATACTATTGTTGTGAGGAGTATAGTATGGCTGAGTGTGAATCATGCTATGGTTGTGGGGACAATAGTATGGTTATGTGTGAATCATACTATTGTTGTGAGCATCATAATATTGTTGTGCCACAACCATATACCCAACAATAGTATGATCCCCTTTGAATATTGTCACCCCAACCATACTTTTTTTTCTGCGTGCACAGCATTAATGGTTTCTGGCAAAGTGACCGAAGTTGGACGTCCTTTACGAAATTCATCCTGGAGCGAACGGCGTCCGAGACTGGGACCAGCGATTAACAGTGGTTTTTGATGGCGCTTCATCGCCAAAAGTTGAAACAAGTTGATTTAAACACTCTTGTCTCGATAACCCACGCCGGAAATCGTAAAAAATCGATCTGTTACTTTTCTGTGTCTCTTGTACAACCCTTACTTTATTAATTTTTGATTTCGATGTTCTTTGGATTATCTTTAATCCTACACGCAGAGAAAAGATATAGTTACTATATGGTCACGGCAACAATAGTATGTTCTCTGCAGCAAAAGTATGGTCGTCGCAACCATAGTATTGTTTTTTGAATTTCATTTTGACAATAGTATAATTGCGACAATATTAATATTGTTGAAATGTAACAAAAGTATTGTTGCCAAATTTAAAAATGAAAATATGGTTGTAGCAACAATATAAATATGGTTGGTGGGACAAAAGTATTTTTTTCATGGGTTTTATGTTAACAATAACATAATTACGGCAATCATTAATTTGACAATCTTATTTTTACGATTCTTACGCAATAATAGTAATAAAAATTATATTTTTGAAAAAAAAAACTACGGATTAGTATAACTAAAATATTTTTAATAATTGATTTTTTTTACTGATAAATAAATCACTCCTATTGTTACATAACTTACTCAATAAAAATCTTTATTGTTGAATAACAACGTATTCATAAGTCATACTATGGTTGTGCGGATCATACTATGGTCATGAGGATCATAATATGGTTGTGGAGATCATAGTATGGCTGAATGTGAATAATAATATGGTTGTGGGGATCATAGTATGGTTGTGTGTGAGTGATTCATTCTATTGTTGTAAGGACCATAATATTGTTATGGGGATCATAGTATGGTTGTGTGTGAACCATACTATTGTTGTGATGATCATAATATTGTTGTGCCACAACCTTATAACCAACAATAGTATGGTGCTCTTCGAATATTGTTACCCCAACCATACTTTTTTTCTGCGTGTATACTTTAGTTATAAGATACGAGTATTGTATCTTGTTGCAAAGGATAACCGTGAATGGTGTTCGCTATCGCGCCATGATATCAGACTATTTGCTACCTGAAATTGTACCCCGTAATCTTGACGACATTTGGCTTTAACAGGCCGGTGCCATACATCTGCTCAAGCAATGGATCTATTGAGCGATAATTTCAAAGGGCAGCTAATTTCACGTTTTGGGCCGGTAATTTGGCAATCTAGATCGTATGATTTCACACCTTTAGACTTTTTTCTTTGGGGCTACATAAAGTCCAAAGTCTATGCTGACACACCAACTACGATTCAGGCTTTGGAAGCCAACATTAAGTATAATGATACGCTTAACGCCGTATCGGTCGAAATGCTCGATCAAGGCGTCCGTCCATTGGACCCTCAGAATGAACACACTGAGGCGTAGTTGCGGCCAACATTTGAAGTAAATTATATTCAAAAAATAAATGGTATAAAATGTCCTTTCAAATGAACTATAAAGATAGACACTTGATTTGAATTTTTCTATTTTTTTATTTTGAAAAAAATACTCCTATATTGATTGCCCGATACTACTACTTTAGAAAGATTCAATCAGTATATCGAATATGTTACTTCTATTGATTTCTCTAAATAATGTCTGGGGGTAGCAAAACGCTGCAGGTTACAGCTAGTTTTATATGCGAGGGCTGATCCATAATTTTGTGACTTTTCCAACTTCTCTCGTAGTTACATGAAATGCAACACTGCTTCCAACAAGTACCATCTGTTAATAGACTACTGTCAAAAATTTGGCATGCTCTCACCGAACGATTCGGGGAAATGCTGTCAATATAGAAAGGTATTTTGTATGCCTATGGTAATGGGCCTAGCCCTTCTCTTATATTAACAAACTCCTGTGTTTTTGTGTATGTTATTATTTTAAATAATCTTAACAATTTCAATATAAAACTTTTTTGCAACTTTGTAGCAAAAGATTTCTAATCCTGAACATATGTGTACCCTATAACAAAAAAAGTTTTGTTCCTTTTTGTTGTTGTTTCAGCTTTATTATTATTATTTGTTTACCCCTACTTCGCGTTGTTTATTTTCGTATTGTTCTTATCAAATATTTCGATTTTTTATTTGTGCGCGTGAGTACGACAGTGGTCTAAGTCAAATTTAGTATGGTCACAAATATATGAGGTATTGTGCCTTAGAAAACACTTCTTCCTCACAAGTGCAAAAAAAAACTTTTTTGTTTTCATAAAACTCAATTACTTGACGAAAAAAATCCTATTCATTGAAAAACTATGAAATACACTCAATTAAAGTACAATCACAAACATTTTTCGAAATAATTGTGACTTAGATCTTTTTCACTCTCACTGGCATAGTAGTGCCCTCTCATTTATGATGTTATTTCCGGTTAGAAAAAGAAAACTCAATGTGAAACCAAGAAATACATAGCGATGTTCCAAAAGTTTTTGTTTAAAAATCATTAAAATCTTGTTAGAGAAACCCACAAGTTTTCGATGGGTCTTAATGCACAATATTAACTTTGATAACAACAAATTTGGCCTTATCGATTCCTACCAATTCATTCAATCTATCTATCAGCTATGGTACGATGGCTAACTTTAAAGATTTGTTTTTTAACGGTCATCAAGTTTTTTTTGCAATTGCTAAATTTTCTATGATTTCCATGATTACAGTAACCGTGAAGGGTTCGAGTTGCGTTGTGAGTAGTGTTGCCAGTTGGGAACACTTTTTGATACACCATGGCTTCGAGAATATTGCATGTCTAAGATACCCGGTAAGAGTTTCATTGAAGAAAATACAAAAGTCTTATAGACTCCGAACGTAATATGACCTAAATAAATAATACGTCAGGGCATAACCTAAACAATGGGTGTTATATCAAAACCATGAAGCGTTAATGTTCAAATTCACTAGGTTTTGATGAAGGTTCCATATCAGACACTGCGCTCTATGTTTTCGGGATGGAGCCTCTGCATGGGGGCTATCGGAAAACATCTTCTTTTATGGTCCAATTTGTTAAATGATCGCTCTTTGGTTAATATGTTTAATATGACGCCCACCTTTTGATACCAGGGCTGCTATAAATTTTTCTGGCCTAATAATGAAAATGGAGTCTCTTTAGAGGAGGCAAGAGTGAGTTGTATATTCGTGGGTAATTGTGTGAAGAAAACTTGAAAAGTAAGGTTTACAACTGTAGTTCTCATTCGTTTGGGGAGAGCCTGGACTTATAGAGTTCGGCTTTACTTTCAACAATTGCAGCAAAAAATTCTAAATAGGGTTGTCACGGACCCGAAATCATGATAAAATCAGTGTGCAGCCACGAAAATCAATGTCACTTTCTCATTTTGTTAAAAACTTGTCTTCTATTTAAATATAGAAACAAGAGGTCTTGAGCCAGTTAATCCCTGTTCAATGTGAAAAAACGAAAATCCGAATATTTATCAACAAGAATGGTTTTATTGTTTTTCAAAGTATTCCCAGCATGTGCTCATACCAATTGTCGAAGCACTTTTTCCACTCCGATTGAGACACCTCCAAAACATTGTTTTTGAACGCTTCAACAGCATCTTTTGGCGACGAAAATCGTTGACCACTCAATTCTTTCTTGGAGTTATTGAGTGTAAAATCAGGGCTGTACGGCGGATGACCCGTCAATTCGACGTTTTGGCCGGTCAAAAAGGCGCTGGTTTGAGCCGATGTGTGAGAGCTCGCATTGCCATGGTGCACAATGATTCGTCTTCTTTTGTTCGTTTTTCGAATTTCTCCGAAGACTTCAGGCAAACAAATTGTGATTTACCACTCAGAATTGACCGCCCTACGTTGCTCAAGTGGGGCAGTCGGCACATGACCAGTTTTGCCCAAGAAACAGGCGACCATTAGCTTCGAGGTGCTTTTTCCACTTTCGTTGGATTTGGCTCGTCTTCGAAGACCCACATGTCGATTGTTGTTTTGTTTCGAGCTCATACTCAAAGATCAATTATTCGATCTTATAAACGTCTTTTGAAGCAACGCGATCGTATTTTTTCAAAATTTCTTTGCACCAATCGACACGAGCCTTTTTTGGACCGGTTTTCAAATTGAGCGGGATCCAACTAGAACAAACTTTTTTTTACCACCTTTTTTATGCAATATCGAATGTCTGCTGGTGGAAAAAAATGCCCAAGGATTCCTCTAACTCACGGTATGTCACATGACGATCATATTTTGGACTGTTACAATATTTTGGACTGTTAGTAAAATTTTGTTAATTCTCTATATTTAAATAAAATTTGGAATATTGACCCCGCCTTTTACTCCATCCTATAGTAATGGGTAAAGGGGCTTCTACCATATAGAATTTCCATCAGATCAAATTGGAACCACTTAACAATCCCAATAAAAACCCACAAGATTTAGAAATCGACATCTCTACATATGAGCACGTTATTTTGCTTGGATCGGAAGAAAACATATAAACATATAAAATCATATTACGAGCATAATGTACATATTGACCCTTTATCCCTTCTTTTGACTCGGGGCTAAATTACAATATAAGCTTTTTTTCTTCGTCGTAGTTATTCGAGTGTGTCTCCTCCGTTCTTGGCAATGTGGACTTTATAATGGCCAAGAATAAAACAAAACGCAAGAAAAAATAAACGAAAAGGAACAGCAGTCAAAGAAAAGGAACAAAAAAAATATGAACACGAACATAAATATAAAAAATAATTTGATTTTGCTGTTGTTTTCCTTTCGTTGCTTTCGCCTTGCTGTTGCTTTCAGCAACAAAATAATAACAATATCCGAGGGCATATAAAAGAAAGCTTACGAGGACAACGACGTATCGGACGACGACAATGGCCGTGATGAAGCTGAAGATGGACCATGAAAAATTGGTGCATGTTATATTTACGATACACTTGTATTGATCTATACACGAAAGGAGTGGAAAGGTTATGTTACAATGGAAAACATTGTGGTTTTCAAGTGGGACTCGCATCCGAGCTATTCCGTACATGTTTTTATGGGTTTGGGGGTTACATGTTTATCTTACCTTATGAAATCTAATTTGATTCTGTATTTAAGATTGAGAAAGAGAAACTCATTGGGCTTTTGTATATAGATTGCATTGACGTTATTACTTATTTTGCATTACATGTGTAGTAAAATTGTGGATTTGAAGATAGAGAAGGGAAAATGATATGGTAGAGATAAGCACAAAATGTATACAATAAACCGAAGCAGTCTTTACTATTTGTAACATATAACACAGCTCAAAAAAGGTAGACAACAATAAGAACCAGTAAAGAAACGTACATTTTGATTTGACCAATTATACGATACCCTACACCCATAGGCAAAATCTAATTCAGTCCTTGAAATTATGGAAAAGAGAAAAAATTCTTCACATTTTTCTGTTCATAAGGCTGCAGGGGTCCAATGAAAATAATAAGTCTGCCGCCAGACTGAACTGAGTAAACAGAAGACTCAACGCTTATGTACTGAATTTAAAAAAGATGTAATTTCAAATGTTTGAAGCGGCATGTTTCTGGAGCGGCAGGGCCTTGAATCCATAGGAACATTTTAAATTAAGCCTAATTGAAAACATGCACCGATATAGAATTGAACCAATGTTAGCTATAATCTATTATCACACATTTTTTTAAGTTTGACCAAGTTAATTTTTAAGGTGAGTTCGAGATCGAAAGGGCCTCAAATCAGGAAGGACTTATACTGCCAGCTTATATCTTTATATAAAGGACGTTCTTTTAGCGTGTGGTTTTCAATCTGGCCACACTTTTGTTGGAGTTGGTCTTTTTTACAGCTGTCACTTGATTTATGCATAGTTTGGTTTGGCATTTCATGAATAGACTTACTCGGGAACAACGTTAGCAAATCGTGGTGAATGGGCCCAAAACGACCGATGGCCACCGATCCTGATTTTTACAAGTAAGTTTTGTTTAGCCATGAAGCTTACTTTTGGTTGAATGGGTACGTTAATAACTAAAATTGTCGCATGTGTAGTAATGGAAGTCCACAAGCCACTGTTGAGACTCCGTTACATCCTCAGAAAGTCAATATTTGGTGCTCCTGGTCCATATTTCTTGAAAAATGATCCCGGCCATAATGCTACAGTCAGTGGGGAACACTATAGAGCCATGATTACTAGTAATAACGTTTTCGTGCCTGAATTGAAGGATGTAGATGTTGACGACATTTGGCTCCAACATGGCTCAAAAAATTCAACGTTTGGCATGTTGAATGTTTTGAAGGAAACTCTTGGCGAGCGCATTATCTCGTGTCGTGGTCTCCAAAAACGTGCGATTTAACACCGCTACAATATTTTTTGTGGGGTTTTGTAAAGTCGCTTGTCTAGGCAGATAAGCCTGACACGATTGACGCCTTGGAAGAGAATATTCAGCGAGTTATTACTAGCATGAGGCCACAAATACTGCAAAAAGTGTTTGAAAATTGGGCCTTTAGGCTAGAATTTATTTGAGCTATCCGCAGCGGCCACTTTCCCGAAATCATTTTTAAAACATAATAGCAAACCCGAATTTTTATAAACAAGCTAAATTCTGGGCCATAACATTAAATTAAATGTTTTTTATTTCTTCTTGAAAGCCAAGCATCTAAAAAAAAAAACACCCTTTATATATCCTCCATCCTTTGGTAAAGTGAATAAGTGGGACTTTTTTAAAGATTCCAACTTCTAATAATTTATGTGTTATGCTCAAAATTTCAAAAAAGGAATTATATAGGGTGTCCGCCGGGAAGGTACACTACTTTGTTTGTTTATAATTTTTGATTAAATGAAAGAGAACAGATCTTATATTGATAAATGTTATATTTAATGTCGTCAATTATGTATGGAATATCAGATAAAAGTCCGCCTCTGTAAGCCTTGTGCAAAATTGTGGCCAAAGTTTTTCTTTGAAGAACAAGCTCCTGAGCACGGCATCGAATTGAGGTTGATGGATTGTTTTGAAAACTTTCTTAAGCAGCAGTAATGTTTTTAGCCGATCTTGCAGTACGTTGTGGGCCATACTTGGGCTAATCAGCTACAGAACCTCCTTCTGCGAAATCATTCACTACACGATAAATAGTGCGTTTTGTTGGCACGTTGTTTCTTCCAAAAATTTCACGTAACTTTCTCATCGTCAAAGTAATCGATGATTGATTTTGATAACATGTTTTAGCGATAAAAACACATTGGTTTATCTTATATTTTTCCATAATTAATTTGCCACGTCTCCAATTCACGACTGCCAAATATGAACTGTCGAGACTAATGCTTAGGGCAAAACAAAGAGGAATACCTTCGTCGGACACCCAGTATAGCTTCTCGGCGGATACACTGTATATCACCCTATCTCTATAAAAATTTGAAATATGTATATGACGTTCTGAATTTTTTTAAAATTCTTCAGTTTCCGCTTTGAAGAAAGTAGGGCTATGGAACTCTGCTACGGCTCTAATTCCAGCACTTTTAACGACTCCTATTCCGTACACTATGTTGGAATATGACTCTGGCAAAATAGAATTTTAAAAATTGTATTCAAAGATTTTTTTTTATTAATTAACACCCATTGTATGGACCTATTTTTGTAGTTCATTGTGTTGGTAAGTGAAAGAAAGGTTATGTAGCAACAATGCTTTGTGACCACCTTGAAATGTTTTTAATCCTATCATCAGGGGTACTCCCATGGCGAATTTGGTTCTGGTTTAGGTATGGTAGTAAAGCTTGTTTTTCTTTCCGCAGGCTATTACCAAACAAAATATTAAGCAATTGGCAATGCTCATTATATTTAACAGTTTCAATCTTATAACGAAATCTAAGAAATGATCCATCAAGTGTGGATTCTTTATTCGTAATTTGAAAGGACATTTTATGGCATTAATTTTGTATATAATTTCCTTCAAATGTTGTCCGCAACTATGCCTCAGGGTTTCCATTCTGAGGGTCCAATTTTTAATGATTCGTTCGAGCATTTTGACCGGTATGGCTTTAATGGCACGAGTAATGTTGGCTTCCAAAACCTGAATCAAAGCTGGTTTGTAAACATAGATTTGGACTTAACGTAACATCAAAGAATAATATCTGATATCACTCGATCAAGGCGGCCAACTCACCTGTCTAAAACGTGAAATTAGCTGCATTTCGAAATGACCTTTCAATAGATCCTGTTGAAACCAAGTGTCGTCAAGATTACGGGCTTCAATTTCAAGTATCATAAAGATCGATATCATGGCGCGATAGCGAGCACCATTCACGGTTACGTTCCGGCCATCATCATTTTTGAAAAAATATGCACCTATGATTCCACCAGCTTATAAACCGCACCAATCCGTGTATTTTTCTTGGTATAATGGAACTTCATGAACCTCTTTTGGTTGCTCTTCAGCCCAAATGCGACAATTTTGTTTATTGACTTTGCTGTTGAGCCAGAAATGAGCCTCATTTCTGAACAAAATTTTGGTCGATCTTCCCGTTTCTCACCGAACGCTCATTTCCATAATTAAGTTGCCAATATTTGGTGGAAATTATTTTAATAAATGCCTTAAAATGTCCTTTCAAAGTACCAATAAAGATTGCACACTTGATTTGAATTTTTATATAAGTATTTTTTTTGTTCTGAAAAAATACCTCCAGATGGATCACCCTATACTTGTAAAGTGTCATGAGAGTTGGTCCAGGAAATATAAAATGAATGCCGTCAAGTTACCGAAATTCTATAAATAATTTAAGAGTATAATGTGTTATACAGGGTAGAGCGCAAACTTTGCTCTTTTGAACCGCAGGCTGTGGCGGCACTGTAAGTCGAAGGGAGTGGAGAGAGTCTGTGGCTTATAGTGGCTGTTGGGAGATTTGTACTCGTTTCCCTTTCCGTTGCAAGCTTGCATTAGACACGTGAGAAGAGATCATTTTGTGTTGAAGCGTATTATTCAAATGCGCACTCGATTATTGCAGTGCAGCGTGCTTTTCGTTTGCGATTTGCTGTTCCCCCACGCGGACACACGTACTGGATGGCAATCTATTGTAAATTAGGTAACTTCATTAAGAACAGCAGTGAATGTGTCATGTGTACCAATGGGACATGAGAGAAGGATTACAACACCACAAAACATCAAGAAAGTTAGAGCAGCAGTACTGCAATCTCAGAAACGCTCTGCTCGGAAGCAATCACTTGCTCTTGGTATTTCCAGACTTTTTTTTAGCCGGCTCTTGAGGCAATGCAATTAGAGGATACATGGTTCCAGCAGGATGGTGCCACTGCACACTCAGCGAGGGTAACCATGAAATGTTTGAGGTAAATGTTTCCTGGACGGTTTATCTCTTTGAGGGGTGGTGTGAACTGGCCGACACGCTCAGCAGACATAGCCTCATTCGATTTTATCCTTTGGGGCTACCTGAAGTCGAAGGTGTTTATTAACTGCCTCCACACCTTGGAAGACCTGATTAACAATATTGAGGCAGAAATTGGCAGAATACCAGTCGACATGCTTGATAGAGTTCATGAAAACGTATGCAGCAGTGTGTGGATAGCAAAGGTCGACATTTGCCAGGTACTCTATCTAAAACCATGTAATTTAAAAATTCTGTTACTGTTCAATATAAATAAAATATAAAATAAATTTTGTTAAGGTTCATAATTTTTATGTCATTCCCAAATAAGCAAATTTTTGATTACCACCCTGTACTTAATCTTATAAAAAAGTGCTTGTTCCACACATGTTATATTAAATTTATTTCACTGTCCGAAAATTTTTCTCTTCGTCGGAATTGTTGAAATATTTTTGTTTCCTACCCCTACAGCGGTAAAATTTTCCAAACTCCAACATCATAGAAAGGCCGTTTGGATTTAGTGCGGAGTTCTTGAGCGGAAATAATGAAGCAGTCGTATCACCGAAGACGATGAATTCAGGCATTAATTGTTTTTCTGAATTCTAGTTAAATTAAACGAATCTCTGAATCTATCTCTTTATTTTCAAGTAAGAAGTATAGTTTTATTACCTAACATGGCAACAATCTTGAAATGACTTAATTCAATTATTTGCAACGACGGCTTTTTATTATCAACTTTTTAGATTTATCCGGGTTGTGGCCCATAACCATTCGTATGAGGTATACATACAAAATATGTATGTCCACATACATACTGGCATTATTAAGACATAGGTATTTATTCCTTTCCCTTTTTTTGCCATTTCCCCATTTTTGGCTCAGATTTTTTGGGCATTAAATTGTACTTAAGTGGTGGCGTGTACACGACATGCATGCTAAATTTTGGAACATTTCCTTCACGTTTTTGTCCGACTCTTTCGCTCTCCCTCCCTCCCTCAGCCTCTTAGTGTATTGGAGTGCACAACATTTCACCAAATTGATGTCATCATGTTGCTGCGGCCTCACTCGCTGCGAATGGTAGGAAGGATATGGTCTTATAATCGCACACTCACACACACCCCTATATACACTCACACATGTGCCGCCACACTTCCAAGTAAAGAAGACATCAAAATCCTTTTTTAATAGCAACGGCCGTCAGCCAGTCAGGTGGGTTACTGGACACCTACCTACTCATATGGCGCAAGCTGACCGTGGAGGTGATGGCCTGATCTATACGAAGGGGTTTTTTGATGTTGCTGACAGGCTGTAGGTGACTTTAACTTTCAGTGACATATGATGGCTTCTTTTATACGTATTTTTTGGGATGTGGCATGGAATTGGTAAATATTGTATGATTGAGAATGACCAACACAAGAGAATTAATAAATGATAAGTATTGCACACACACACACACATAGGTATATGAATAAATGTAAGGGAAGGAATTGCGGAACTGTCCAGTTCGAAAATAGAAGTCGACCAGAGCCATGGGCACTTAAGAGTACTTTTATTGTAACTTATACCACTCTGTGGTGTAACCGACAGGTTGCACTTGCTGTCGGATTATTTTTTAAAATTAAAGAAAATCGGTTCTGATTTAGATATTGGCTCCCACATATATATTTTTATTTTTTGTTGATTTTTGATGTTGGTTTTTATATTTTAAGCTCAAGAAGCCACATCTTACATACAAACTTGACGAAGCTTGCCATGAAATAGATTTATTGGGCTTTATTAAAATTAAAGTAAATCGATATAGATTAAGCTATAGATTAATATTAATATATGTATGTTCATTCGATTTCACGCCCATAGCTGTACAAGCCACATATTTCAGCCGATTTTGATGCAATTTGTATCACGTTTGTTTTATGGAACGAGAAATGGCATTATTACTATTTTATACCTATAAAATCGTTTCAGATTAGGACATAGCTTTTACATAAATGTTTTACCGATTTTTCTCTAGTCTTGATGATTTATATATATATATATATATATATATATATATATATATATATATATATATATATATATATATATATATATATATATATATATATATATATATATATATATATATATATATATATATATATATATATATATATATATATATATATATATATATATATATATATATATATATATATATATATATATATATATATATATATATATAAATCATCAAGACTAGAGAAAAATCGGTAAAACACTCATATATATACATATATATATATATATATATATATATATATATATATATATATATATATATATATATATATATATATATATATATATATATATATATATATATATATATATATATATATATATATACATATATATATATATATGTAGAAATGTGAGAAAATCGGTTCAGATTAAGATATAGCTCCCTTATATATGTTCAACCGATTTTACAGACTATAATGACATTTTCTCATAAATTTAAATATGACAATAAAAAAATTATATCTCTTATTTGTGAGCGAACAAGGAAGACCCAGTTTAAGAAACCGAAGCGCAATTAATCCTAGATGTTAAAGTCTACCTCATAATACAAAAGTGTAAGTCCGGCTGATCCGTAATAGACCAGATGAAACGAAAAATAGGTTAAATGCATGCAGAAGCTTTTATGCTCTCCACCATAGTTTGCTTTAAACAATGATATTAGCAGTGTTGGGAGAGTTGGGTCTATTTTTGACGTGAACAATGGACGATTGGCTTATGCGTCAGGTGATCGATCCAATTAAGCCATATTCTAAAATTAATATCATATTTATATCTGCAAAAAACTTCAGTGTTACTGAGTACCCCATATTCAAAAATACTTATATTTCGGACGTTAATTGGAGCCACTATTTGAGAAATTAGGTTCATATGAACCGTTTCGAGTACCGGAACCTCCGCAATTATTATTTCTGGTTAAAAGTAAACAAATTCGTCCTGAGTTAATATACCCCCACTGAAGAGTAATACACTAAAACTTTCAGTCCGTTTAAAACACCACAAATTATTGATCGGAGACCCTACAAAGTATATATATATACATATATAATTGATCATCGTAATATTCTTAGACGAACTAGCCATGTCCTTCCGTGTGTCTGTTGAAAGCAAGATAGCGGTAATCAAATAAAATCAAACTTTGTTTTGAATTCAAATAAAGAGTAATTTTATAGTTTTGTAGAGTAGGCACGGTCGAGGGTATATGGTAGTATTATCAACTAAAATCAAATTTTGCAGCGAATTCAAATGTAGAGTAGTTTTGAAGTTTTTGTTCTGATTAGGGACGAGCGCATAGACATAGTCGATCGCCGAATACACGAGATATATCTGTTAAGTTAAAAGAGGACTCAATCTAATTTGAACTTACGAGATTAATAACAAGGGGTTACGGATAGGTATTTTAAGATTGAACAAGCTTATGTACTCGTATGCCTCATATTCTATGATGAAGAGTATAAAAATGGATCGCAGAATTAATATAAATTCTCAATGAATTCAAAACTTGGTAAGGTATTAAAACCATTACTAGCCAACCTGATTCTAACAGTTTTGCTTTTCTTATCCTTTAACTCCCCTCGACATTTCATTAAAGAATAGTGTGGGAATTTCTTATAAATAGTGAGCTGAGAAGCATGCTTTCCGGCCGAAACATTCTTCTTAACGTCAGGTTCAAAGTTCTTATTCATTTTTACCCTTTCTATAGGACCTAGGGGACCAAACAGAAACATATACCACAGCATTACATAAAGAAAGAGAAGGTAAACTTCTCCTCAAACAGGGAACTGTGCACGACGTAATTGTTCTACCTGCTAACTGGGACCTCCGAATGGCTTAATTTATTTATTGAAAGTTTACAGGCCTTAGTGATTTATATCCTAATCAATTCAACCACAGCAGGTTTTATGCACCAAAATTCTTACTCGGAGGTGAACCTGGTTTTACTTGTATGAATGTCGTTCACACCAACCGTTACGCGACGGTAACACAACTGTACATATAGGTACTAAATCGCAGTGAATACGTGGCATTATTTTTAAAATCTAGATATTTTTACAGTCCGGATTATTATCTTATTTAAAGCACAAGTCGATAATGTAAACCTATATCGGTAAAGCTTTGCCCATTGATAAGGTTTGGATATATTAATCTCCTTTTTAATGTAAGACAGAGGTATTTCCGATTTCGTCGACATTTTGGTCGGAGACCCATTAAGTATAAATATTCTGAATCGTCGTACCATTGGAGATAGGAGGCTGAAATTTTGCACAAACATGGTCATATCGATCAAGAGATAATATAATATCTCATTAACTATTATATGGCAATGGTATATGGAACGTGTGATGTTGGCATAAGTCAAAACACATCTCTGATTAAAAGTGGGCCGTGCCACGTCCTTTTTAAATATCGCATTTATAACAAAACTAATATACCGATCTTAAAAAAATTGTAGCAGGATGAAACCAATGACTAGGCAATTATAATAGGCTATGTTATGTAAATTGGACAAGGGCGTGGACTGCACACACAACTCTGAAATTAAAAATAAAATATCTCGTGAAGTTAACGAGATATGACGATGATATTTGGAAAATATGATGTAGGCATGGATCGAGACAGACCTTGGGGGGCAATGTCCTCTTTTAAAAATCGTATTTAGCCCAAAGTAGTGAACCGGTCGTTATAAATTTTTAACAGAATAACAAGACTAAGAAAATTGACAATGGGTGTGGCACCGCACATACAAAACTGAACATAAAAAGACCATACCTCAAGCACTTTTAGAGATATGACGATCTTATATGAAAAACATGATGTTGGCATGAATCGAAAACCATCCTGGAGGAAAATAGCACCTATGGCCAAAGTAATGGACCGATCGTTATACAATTTGTAAAAAAATAATTAAAATGCATGTGTTAACTAATGCCGATATGA
Source organism: Hydrotaea diabolus (assembly GCA_963513945.1). Lineage (NCBI taxonomy): Eukaryota > Metazoa > Arthropoda > Insecta > Diptera > Muscidae > Hydrotaea > Hydrotaea diabolus. Next base: position 132,815,372 of record OY740717.1, on the reverse strand, counting down.
AGATAGAAGTTGGTATATAATGGGTGGTCCAACCATAATGTACGTTGTTAAATGTGAGTGACGCCTTAACGTCAAGTATTTTCCCCAACTTAATATGATTTTTTTTTCTATCAGCGTTTGATTTGGTCAGCATAATCGACCAAATGTGTTAAAGAGTGACTATTTGGTTCGTCTTATAAGCTGGCGGCGGCATCGCGACATTCTTCTTCGGCGAGATGTCAAAAAAATTATTGTGGTCAGAAATTGAGAATATGGACTTGGACTATATGTGGTTCCAACCGGATGGTGCCACTTGCCACGCAGACAACGAAACAATGGTTTTTTTGGACGAGAAATTCAATCTCGGTATGCCATCTATTCCTTGGCGATAATTTGCATGATATTGTTATACTCGAATTTCCTTTTATCAATATAAAAAATATTAAGAGAATTCTCCAAAAAAATTGAGTTTCATGTACAATTAACATCGTTCGTTTTAGTTAGACCACCCTCTGTGATTCGGGTATGGGAAGAAACGCCCCCTTATTAATATTTTCAGATTGTCCCAAATCCACGATGGAGGGTATACAATTTTTAGCACAGCCGAACTTAATTTGTCCCCTTTTTTTTCAAACTATACGGACACATTGGACAACCTTTGGGGTTTAGTCCTGGTCTCTTAAAAATAAATGTTATACGTATGCACTTATTTCAGTTATTCGCCCACGTACGCATGTATGTATGTAGCTCAGATATATATATTGTCGTACAACGCAAAGTATAAGGAAATAATATCAAAGGTACGAGTATTGTACATGGGCATGTGGATTCAGATTCTGATGATGATGACAATGATTACGATTTATATATGCCGTGCACGTGCATTGCTCTACAGCCTTTTACTTCAGTTTCGTCCGTCACATACAGAACATGAGCAGTAAAATATATGCTTCACATACCAGGTTTATTAAGGCCCTGAATCTTTATTTGCCTTGGCCAAGACTGGGTAGGCCGAAAAGGGTCAATCAGAAAAGCGCTTAATTGAAAATTAAATTTAATTTATGAAAAGAAAATTTGGAATTCTCAGTCGGAGTGTTACAATTGAAATGTTAATACAATTGTTCACATTTACATTGCCCCAATAGCGTAAGACATTTTGTGATAAATACGAACAGATACAATGAAAGTTTATTTAGTTGAGGCATTGTGAATGCTGAAGAGGGGAATTTATCCTTCCAAAAAATTTTAAATATCCTTGGATTTTGGCAATCTTTTAAACAAAATCCACATTGAGCGAATTTTATTCAGAAATATATTCAAATTTGTTTGAAAATTTACATTCAGATCAAATTGTTCAAACAATCAGACTAATCGAAGTTTAATCACCTGTCATCTGGTTAAAATAATAATTATTATCTTAAATGCTGATTTTAGCAAGATCGCATAAATAGTATTAAAGATTTTGGTGGCAAATATAACATTTGTGTGGTTATTTTAAAGACCGTAGACAGTTCTAGAATCTAGACAGTTTTGGAGAAAAATTACGAGATGCAAATTTTAAAGCGATTAGTTATCTACTTAAATCAAAATTTGTCCTTCAACTCAGCCTTATAGACGATGGTGGCTCAACTGACTAAAGAACAGAGATGTGGTCTACAATACATTTTCAAAGCGCTGCGCTATTAGACCGTACTTAATATTATAAACCCTTCTAAACAGTAGATGAGAGTATTAAAGCAGCTAAGCAATTTAAATTCCACGCAAAATTATGCCTGTATCTGTTGCTTACCTCTCAACTTGTCGTTAACAAAAAAAGGGGATGGTTACTTTTGACACAACTTTTCAGGTTTGGATAATTATTGGTTTACTCCCGACGTTATTGGTTCATTTATACTTTTATTGTATTTTTATTAAAGTCATAAATATCAAATTGTAACTGCTCGTGAACGGCTACAGCCAGCATTTGATGACATTTTATGACCCATGAAAGGCAAACCGCCCAATAGCGCTGAGCTCTAGCTCCTGCAAAAAAAAAATAGAATGTCTATATTGTTATGTCTCTCCTTTGATAGTTAATTTGTCGGTGACAAAAATGTCAAATATCAAATATTTTTCTATTCGTTTCTCGTGTTTTGTTGTTTTGTTTGCTGTGCACATCTCTTGTTTTCGTATGTTATTGTTTAAATTATATTCATGTTTCATAGACAACGACGTCGAACATTGTGCGATTGTATATGTGAACTACAGTGAGGGATATACATATAAGTACACTTTGTTGTGTATATAAGGTGATTCATATAGAGGTATTTTTTAAGACCAAAAAAATAATATAAAAACTCAAATCAAGTGTGGATACTTTATTGGTAATTTAAAAATAATTTTCTTCAAATGTTGGCAACTGTATTATGGGAATGAGCATTCGGTGAGAAACGGGAAGATGCGCTGTTTTCGACCATTATTTTGTTCAGTGATGAGGCCCATTTCTAGCTCAACGGCAAAGTCAATAAACATAACTGCCGCATTTGGGCTGAAGAGCAACAAGAAGAGGCTCAACGGTTTGGTGCGGTTTATAAGCTTATTTTTGTTCATATTTTTCAAAAATGATGATGGTTGGACTGTAACCGTGAATGGTGCTCGCTAACGCGCCATGATATCGATCTTTATGCTACTTGAAATTGAAGCCCGTAATCTTGACGACACTTGGTTTCAACAGGACGGGGCCACTTCCCATACAGCTGCTCAAACAATGGATCTATTGAGAGGTCATTTCGAAAAGCAGCTAATTTCACGTTTTGGACTGGTGAGTTGGCCGCCTAGATCGAGTGATATTACACCTTTAGACATTTTTCTTTGGGGTTACGTAAAGTCCAAAATATATGATATGATTCAGGTTTTGGAAGCCAACATTACGCGTGTCATTAAAGCCATACCGGTCGAAATGCTCGAACGAGTCATCCAAAATTGGATCCTCAGAATGGAAACCCTGAGGCGTAGTAGCGGCCAACATTTGAAGAAAATTATAATAAATGCCATAAAATGTCCTTTCAAATAATTACCAATTAAGATTCCACACTTGATTTAAATTTTTTTATTTTTTTTTGTTCTGAAAAAATACCACCAGATGGATCACCATATATATTTACCCATCTGTGAAACGTAGGGGTCCAAAGAACACTGGAATTGTCAAAAGGAGCGTTTAGTATTCAATGTTGGGTAGTCAAATTAAAGCAAATTTCAGTGCCAAAAAATAGATTTATTTTCAATATTTTCCTTATATAGAAATAAAACTCGTAGACCCAAGGTACCGAATTAACGGCCCAATGACCAAAAAAGAAACCAGTGGCCAGTGGTTTCTAGAACATAAAAATCTAAAAAATACGTATATATGGGATCTTTATCTAAATCTTGAAAGATTGTCATTAATTTGATAGGGTCCGTCTTTGATCCAAAAAACGTACTTTTGCAAAATCTCATAACAATCGGACAACAATTGCGGCTTGTAGTTTGAAAAGCATTAGATGGACGGGTAAACGGACAGACAGATATCGTTTTACCGAATCAGCTAGTGACTCTGAGAAGAATCGTACACTTAAAGCTGGTGTACGATTCGTTGAATTTGTCGCGCAAAAGAGCCAAAAAAAGGCATGGCACATTTTATGTCTCAAAGACAGTTTTGAAGAAAATGTTTCAATTGATCTTTAATTTAATTTTATTACGCCTTCGATAGAAAAGTGCGACCAGAGCACTCCTTCCCAGAGTGGCGATAATGAATTCTTAGATAGGACGTCCTCATGTGCGTGGCTAATAATGGCTGACGGGAGATTTGTATTCGTCTGCCTCTAAGTTGCCATAATGCATTGGGCACGTGGGGAGAGGTCATTTTGAGTTAAAGCATATTTTTCAAATGCGCACTCGATCATTGCAGTGCAGGCTGCTTTTCCTCAGTGGGTGCGTAAACAAACAAAATATGCGGTACTGGAATGAAAAACATCCCAGAGAACTTCAGCAGAAACCTCTGGATTTGGACCGCGTTACTGTGAGGAGCGCCATATCACGAGTAGGCATCATTGGCCCCTACTTTTTCCAGGATAACCGACTTACCTTAACTTTGAAATCCGACTGGTCCTTAACTATGATACAGGACTTTTTTCAGCCGGCTCTTGAGTCAATGCAATTAGAGGATACAACAGGATGGTGCCACTGTACACACAGTGAGGGTTACCATGCATTGTTTGAGGCAAATGTTACCTGGACGGCTAATCAGTTTGATGGGTGATGTAAACTGGCCGGCACGCTCATCAGACTTAGCCCCATGCATTTTTTTCCTTTGGGGTTACCTGAAGTCGAAGGTGTATATCAACCGTTCCAATACCATGGAAGACCATATTAACAATATTGAGGCTGAATTTAGAAGAATACCAGTCGATATGCTTGTTAGAGTTAATGAAAACTTCAGAAAGCGTTTGCAACAGTGTGTGTATAGCGAGGGTCGACATTTGTCAGATACGAGGGTTGTTATATATATATATATAGGCATAGGCAACATTAAGTGTTGCCTGGCGCCACCTGACATTTGGAAAGTTTGACATTTTGTTAACAGTGACTTAAAAAAATCAATTTGGCAAAAAATGGAATAAACTCGTGAACATTTTCGTGCGATGATTTTTCACAACTTTCGACGTAGATAATCACGACAAGACTACATCGATGAACTTAAATTGTTGTATGGCGATGAAGCACCATCCTATAGCACTGTGAAAACTGTGAATTCAATCGTGGCCGTCGCTCGCGAAGGTCGTCCAAAAACGGCGTTTTGCCAGAGAACATTGATGCTGTGAGTGAACTGATAATGCAAGATCGTCATGTGACATACCGTTAGATAGAGGCATCCTTGGGCATTTCTTCCACCAGCAAACATTTTATACTGCATGAACAGCTGGCCGAAAAAAAGGTTTGTTCTCGCGGGATCCCACAAAATTTGACAGTCGCTCAAAAAAAGGCTCGTGTCGATTGGTGCAAAGAAATTTTTAAAAAAAATACGATCGCGGTGCTGCAAAAGACGTTTATAAGATCGTCACAGGTGAGGAATCATGGATCTATGCGTAGTAGCCCGAAAAAAAACAGCAATCGACCGTGTGGGTCTTTAAAGACGAGTCAAATCCAACGAAAGTTATTCGTAGAAGAAGCACTTCGAAGCAAATGGTCGCCTGTTTCTTCGGCAAAACTGGTCATGTGGCGACTGTTCGGCTTGAGCAACGTAGGACGGTCAATTCTGAGTGGTTCGCCACAATATGTTTGCCTGAAGTCTTCGAAGAAATTCGAAAAATAAACAAGAGAAGACGCATTATTGTGCACCATGACAATGCGAGCTCTCACACATCGGCTCAAACCAGCGCCTTTTTGACCGGCCAAAACGTCGATTGGGTCATCCGCCGTACAGCCCTGACTTGGAACCCAATTCTTTTTATTCCCGCACATCAAGAAAAAATGGCGTGGTCAACGATTTTCGTAGCCAGAAGATGCTGTTTAAGAGTTCAAAAACCATGTTTTGGAGATGTATCAATCGGAGTGGAAAAAGTGCTTCGACAATTGGTTTGAGGGCATGAAAAAGTGTAAAATTATATTGGAGCATAATTTGAAAAACAATAAAACCATTGTTGATGATAAATATTCGCATTTTCATTATTAGTCAAGAAATATATATAGCAGTCCTCGTAAAACCATGTAATTTACAAATTTCTGCTCTATTAAATATAATTGAAATATAAAATAAATTTTTCTAAGGTTCATAATTTTTTTATTTCATTACCAAATAAGCAAATTTTAGCGCTCCACCCTGAACGTCTGGATTTCAAGGAAAGCACCAAGTGACCATATTTTAATTTCATCGACTGTACCTTTGAATATGACGTCGTTCAATGTTGTCGTATTGTTATAGGTGGAGTGTATGTGGCATAGCAATTGTTGATATATGACAGCTCCCCATGGTACAGTAGCAAACGAAAAATGAAAAAACAAAAGCAAAACGTTTCTACATACGAGTATTTGGAATACAATTTCTAAAACTCTGCAAAACACAGAGTTTGTTCCACATCGAGAGAAATGAATTTTATGTTTATTTGCCGGGGTATGAGGTCGTTATGTTTTCGTTCCAATAAACAGTACGTACGAATGCGTACATATGTACGTACATTCTTTTGCATAAACATTGTACGAGTACATATGTACAGACGTCAATGCACCTACACACCATATATGTACTAAAAGTTCTGGGTATTGAATGAATATTTCGTTCTATAACCAAGCCGAACCGAACGTAGAACGTGTGTTGCTTTTCGGTTGATTTATGACCGTCAATAACCTTATTGACCTTTTTGTGTACTCACGGATGGTGGGGTGGTGAGCGGGCGGTATGGGTGTGGTGCTAGAGTTCAAATGACTGCTATTATAACGCTTAATATGTGGCTATTTATAATGATTTACCTCAACAATGCGGTTTAACACGAACGTAAAATAATACATTTTTCAATAACCACACTCCGAATTCCCCTGCCCATCACGATTTCTACATTTTTTGTTCATAATTCACGTACAGACAGCCCCACCCTATAATCAAGGGCTATGAATTCTGGTCATGCCTTTTCCAAGTGGGGGGTCTTTTTAGCCATGGTAAGTGGGTGGTTTTGACGCTGTCAGTACCCTTTTCTGTTATTGCCTATCTAAATATCTTTTGACAGAATAAGTATTATTTGGCCAATGGGATTCATTTTTTTTACTACAATTTGGATTAGGCAATTATGAGAGGAATAGGTCAAAAATTAAATTTGTATACATTGCATGCCTGGGGAACAGGCAAGCAAACAGCCATATTGCTTTTTAAATACAAGGTATCAATTGCAAGTTGCTGGTTTATAAAAGCTAGTTACGCTTTTTGTTTGAACACGATAAATTGGAAAGAAAATTTTTAAAGACTAAGTGAGATTAACCAATTTCATATTCCCTCGCCCGATTGAGTCTTACATACAAAACGTGAGAAGAACTTACATTTCGTACACCGGAACTTATCTTTTGTGTACCCTAGTGCATCCAGAAGACATTGAGGCTTGACTGGCGGCCTTTTCCACTAAAGACACCATTTTTATATAATTATAAAAAACAAAATATATAAGATATAGAGTTCATATTTATTTCAGGTGCAACGGAAATGTTACATTTTAAAAATGAAATTGACCTAATTTTTCACCACTCTTGCTACATTTCGACCGGAACGTTGGCAATTTCGCTTTGGATGTTGTTTCTGAGCTCGTCTAAAGTTATTGGCACAGACCAATGACTTGATGTGGCTCCATGAAAAGATATCCAATGGCGTTAAATCGCGTGAACGAGGTGGCTATTCGACCGGATCATTTCTCGAGAAAACATGTTTACCGAATTTGTCTTTCAGTAAATCGATTGTAACACGTGCTGTGTGCCTACACGCAGAGAAAAAATATGGTTACTATATGGTCACGGCAACAATAATATGTTCTCCGTAATAAAAGTATGTTCGTCGCAACTATAGTATTGTTTATTGAATTTAATTTTGACAAAAGTATGATTGCGGCAATATTAGTATTGTTGAAATGTAACATTAGTATTGTTGCCAAACTTAAAAATGAAAATATGATTGTAGCAACAATATAAATATGGTTGATGCGACAAAAGTATTGTTTTTTGTTAACAATAATATGATCATGGCAATCATACTGTATTATTGAAATTTTTCTTCATTTGAATATGCTTTTTAGAACAATGGTATTGTTACGGATCTTAAAATTTTTCGAACAAACTGCATTGGCTTCGTTTAACTAAAACAATTTAATAAAAACGCTTACGGTTTTTTAAATTGTTTTTCCTACTGTTAAATAAATTACTTCTATTATTTTGAATTTAATGTATTTTTTAAATAATTTTAATATTTCAAATCTATTGTTAACAACTTAACCCAATTTTAATAAATAATTGTGGGGATTATAGTATAATTGTGTGTGATCGTACTATGGTTTTAGGGATCATAAAATGGTTGCGTGTGAATCATACTATGGTTATGAGAATTATACTATGGTTGTGTGTGGAACATACTATGGTTGTGAAGATCATAGTATGGTTGAGTGTGAATCACACTATGGTTATGGGGATCATAGTGTGGTTATGTGTGAATCATATTATTGTTGTGAGGATCATAGTATGGTTGTAAGAATCATAGTATGGTTGTATTTAATTCTAACTATTGTTGCGAGAATCATGATATTGTTAAACCATAACCATATACCCAACAATAGTATGATGCTCTTCGAATATTGTTATCCCAACCATACTTTTTTCTACGTGTAGTGGCACCGTCTTGTTGAAACCACATATCCGCGATGTCAACCTCATCCAATTCTGGCTAATAATAATTTTCTAGCATGGCACGATAGCGCCCTCCACTGACGGTAACATGACGATAATTTTCATCGACGAAAAAATAAGGTGCAATCACACCTCCGGCATGAAAACTACACCAAACAGTAATTTTTTGCGGATGGAATTGTGTCTCTTAAAGCACATGTGGTGTGTTGCTGTCCAATAGCATATATTTTGTTTATTGGCAAAACCACTCGGCCAGAAATGAGCTTCATCACTTATTCTGTCGGTTGGGACGATTAGTACGGCCAAAAATTGAAGTAAACGCTCTTATAGTTGTGACCACCCACTCAGAATTTCGGTAGTAATTTTTAATGATTTAGAAACGTTGCTTGTAAGTGAACTTTACCATTTTGTTGATTTTGACTTACGTTTGCAAACTGAAAAACTTTAAAAATATTTGAGGGTGCGTTGACATAAAGATACGAAATTGTTATGTCCCTATTGGAAAACCCTTACAAGGTATCTGCTTAATGACATCTCCGGGAAACTTTCATCAGTGCGGTTACTGTTGGTGCACGTCCTAGATAACTGACGCAGACTTTGTTATGGTTAGTGTACTCGTTTTAGTAATTGTGGCAAAAATTATAAAAATAAGGATACTGTTCTGATTGGATTTTTCAAAATTGTTTTCCCAAGTATTGTGCTAAAATTCCAAGGCCCTAGGTGAGATAAGATCCCACACTCCCATAGCTAAAGAGCAGTCCAACCAAAATGCACGATGTTATTTGTGCGTCTCACCTTATCGTCTAGTTTTTTGCCGAACTTTATTTGACATTTGATTAAATCATTGTTTGAAAAATTCACCCATGGAGAGGTACCCAATTAAGCAGCGCATTCGTTGTTGGTGGATTTTACGGAAATGGGCGTCCAAATAAACAGGCATTTCGTGCACTTCGTACGTCTTTAGTCAGTATAATAGACCAAGTGTGTTCACAGTAGATTAATTAACAAGCAGCAATGCCGCTCTCATGAGAATCCACGAGTAATTGTCGAAAAGCCGATGCACCCACAAAGAGTGACGGTTTGGTGCGGTTTATGTGATGGCGGTGTCATCGGACCGTACTTCTTCGAAAACAAGGTCAGCCAAACAATAACCGTGAATGGTGTTTGTTATCGCGAGATGACAACATACTTATTACTGCCAGCAATTGAAAATATGGACCTGGACGATATATTGGTCCAACAGGTTGGTGCCACATGCCACTCAGTCAACAAAACAATGGCTCTTTGGAGCGAGAAATTCAATAGTAGCTATTTTGTCTCACGTCTTGGCGATAATAATTGGCCGTCACGATCATCAGATTTGACACCGATGGACTTCTCTCTTTGGGGATATTTAAAAGAAACAGTATACGTCAATTAGCTAAGAACAATTTAAGATCTTAAGCATTAGATAATTCGGTACATTACTGACATTGAACCTGCATGCCAACGCAGAGTCATTGAAAATATCGACCATCGGATAAAGGTATGTCACCGAAGCCATGACGAGCATTTGGCTGATATTTTTTAACGCATAATTATCATAGATAAATATATTAAATTAATTGTCTGAAAACTTTTTTTTTTATTTACAATTAAAATTATGCGTTTTAGTTGGACCACCCTTTTGTACTCAAGCCCACATCCTTTTGATTCCAATCTACGTCAGACACTTAAATTCAATTAAAAAATCCAGAAGTGATACGAATATTTTATACTCTAGTTTAACTAAAAAATTTTTCAGGAACAAAATTGCCACAATTAGGCAGCTAGGCAATCCGAAGAGATTTCCGAAATGCGGTCATCCTCCGTAATATTCAACGTTTAGATTGGTTTATGGGCTGGTAAGAAAATCGGTCTAACACCCAAATCTTTTGAAATATTACCATATAGGTCCAAGTTGTCGAAAAGCCCCTAGACAAAGATCTCATTTGATTTACGATGCTGCAGCTCTATAAACCACAAATGTTAACCAAAATATTAACCGCACGGTCCATATTTTCGTGTAGTCCCAACGATTCCTACCAAATTTCTCATGAAGCGTTACGACCGACCAACTCCCATGTTCTGCAACATTACCCTTCCGGTCCATGTTATCGAATAGCCCCCACCCAAAGATTCCTCCTGATTAAAGGTCCTGCAGCTTTAGAAGCCATGAATTATCACCAATATTAGCTCTTGTAAAACTAAACCATATCAGTCAATGTTTAAGAACAGTCTACATTCCTCAAACTTTAGACAGAGACGCGAAACATCTAAAGGACAGAATGCTGTAGGTATATCCAAGTCGACCGACATCAGTGTTTGGCTTATTCTTCTTTTAGTTACGTGAAGTCAAATCTCTTGATTAGCTCCGATTGAATTCTTTGAAGTCTTAATACCAGAATCAGTGCTGGGAATTGTGATCGATTGTTGATCCTCCTGAGATGACCACATATGGCGTAGTCGCAGTCTCAAAATTGGCCAATGCCTAAAGTTCAGCTAAACCGAAACATTTGTTTTCACAACTTAGGCATTTATTCCATCGTCGGCAGAAGGTGATATGGTTGATAGTTAGGTAGTTTATGTTTTAAAACAAATGTATCTAGCGGGTGATAAATCTAGATGTATTTTTTCAATAGGGGTTTTTCACCGATTACGCGTGAGCTGTGTTTATCTTTTTTTTATTTTCAGTATTGTTTGCCATTTCATCATGAAAAAATTTACACCGCAACAACGTCTCCAAATTGCGCAACTATCTTTTGGAAATGAGAATGAGAAGATTCACTGTTCGACCAAAGTTTTGATTAGTGACTGGGCCCATTTCTGGCTCAACGGCAACATCAATAAACAAAATATATGCATTTGGGCTGCTAAGCAACGAGAAGAGGTTCCAGAGTTAACATTATACCCAGAGAAAACCACGGTTTGGTGTGGTTTATAGGCTGGTGGAATCATCGCTATATATTTTTTCAAAGATAATGATGGCCGGATCGTAGCCGTGAATGGTGCTCGCTATCGCGCCATGATATCCGATTTTTGCTGCCATTTGCCAAACAGCTGCTGAAACAATGGATCTTTTGAGATGTAATTTTGAAGAGTAGCTAATTTTACGTTTTAGGCCGGCTTCCTAGATCGTGTGATATCACACTTAAAAAAATTTTACGTTGGGACTAAGTTAAGTCCAAATTCTATGTTGACACACCAGCTACGATTCAGGTTTTGGAAGCCGACATTATGCGTGTCATTAACGCCATACCGGTCGAAATGCTCGAACGAGTCATCTAAAATTGGACCCTCAGAATGGACACTCTGAGGCGTAGTGGTAGTCAACATTTGAAGGAAATTTTACTCAAAAAAATGGCATACAATTTCCTTTCGAATGAATAATAAAGATTCCATATTTGATATCAATTCTTGTACTTTTTTATTTATATATAACCCTATTTATTAAAATATGATACTCGTAGTATTGGAAAAACGCAAGAGTATTTGTATAACAAATTTTAATTTTTGTGGGCGAATAATGGCTTATATTGGCGGCAGTTACTGGAGACGAACGTAATACCTTAAACAAATAAATATGTTTTAAATATTAATTCCGGATAGGCCGAATCTCCACTATGATTTCGTTGTAGGTATGATTTTGGGCCGCAGGGTCCAGACCACGCCCATAGTTAATGTTATACAAAATATTTAGACCATTTCAAAATAGTAACAACAGTTATTTAAAGCGTACATAATTAAATTGTAAGTATTGTACCTCTAATTCAGTAGAATACAAATTGGTTCAGGTCTTAAAAATATATTTGGGTTTGGCCCATAGTTTAAGGCCTCTAATTCAGCCAAATCAAAAAATTTAAATTATAAAATTTCTTCGAATCGGAAAAAGAGTTTTATTTTTTGATTTATAAAATTTTTTTATTGTTTCTTAAAACCCATATGTCCATAGTTCAAGGTGGCCGTTTCTTGTGTACCTAAGGCCTTTATGGACCAAGTCCCAAATTGGTTCAAATCTTAAATGTAGGTCCATATTAAGATTTGTGAGATATTTTAATCGTTTCTGTTTACCCATATATACCACGATTTATGAATCCCGCCCATTGGTCAACGCCTTTAACTCAGCCAAATCTTTAAATTAATGTCAGATTCAGATTCTTCAGAAATTCCAGTGTTATATGTCTATGCTCCAAAGGACCTATTTTTCAACACTCCGAGGACAGGGGTCAAATCGCAGAACTAATGTTATATTTAAATACACGCAGAAAAAAAATTATGGTTGGGTTGACAATATTCGAAGAGAATCATACTATTGTTGGGTATATGGTTGTGGCATAACAATATTATGGTCCTCACAACAATAGTATGATTCACACATAACCATTCTATGATCCCCATAACCATAGTATGATTCACCCACAACTATACTATGATCCTCACAACAATAGTATGATCCACACTCAACTATACTTTTATCTTCACAACCATATTATTCTTCTCACAACCATAGGATGTTCCTCATACAACCATAGTATGATCCTTACAACTATAGTATGATTCAAATGCAACAATACTATGATCCTCACAACAATAGTATGATTCACACTCAACCATACTATTATCTTCACAACCATATTATGATCGTCACAACCATAGTATTTTTCTCATACAAGCATAGTATAATCTTCACTAACATAGTATGATTCACACGCAACCATGCTATTATGCCTACACCCATAGTATAATTCACTCAACCATACTATGATCCCCAAAATTATTTATTAGGATTGGGTAATATTGTTATCTAAAATAGAGATTTTTATCAAGCAAGTCATATATTGGACATTCCATTCAAGAAACAAAAATATATCTTCCAACGGCAGTCGAAAATACTTTTAGTTTCCAGTAGGGGTGAATGCTACTTCACCATCCGTAGACCCCAAGAAACGAATGTGATTAAACCATGATTAATGACTTTATACTTAAGTGCAGGCAGATTTTGTATAAACGAGAAACAGTCGGTATTAGAGTATTTCACCGAACAAAGTAAAGACAATAAAAATCCGTCGAACTACCTTTCGATTGTTGTTGTTTTTTTGTATATCAAAAAAACATTCATGTATGCTCTATAAAACCTGCTTTGTTATGTTCGTATTTGCAACCATACTGTATGATTGCCGTAATCATATTAGTGTTAACGTAAATTTTAAATTTATTGCACCAACCATGTTTATATGGTTGCTAGAACCACATTTTCATTTATAAATTTGGCAATAATACTATTGTTACATTTCAACAATAGTAATAATGTCGCAATCATACTGTTGCCAAGATGAAATTCAAAAAACAATACTATGTTTGCGACGAACATGCTTTTATTGTAGAGAACATATTATTGTTGCGATGACCATAGTGTAACCATATCTTTTCTTTGCGTGTAACTGGAAATTTTATTGTATTTTTAATACGCATGTGTCAATAGTAAAAGCACCTATATGGACCTGTTGGTACATATTTAGATTTGTGAGAAAATTTTACGACATTTTTTGGGCGTTTATTGCATTTACGGATACCACTTCCAATCATAAATTTTTAAATTACATTATTACAAGATAGTTGGAAAAATCGAAATCAAAGATTGGTCAAGACTTTTTTTAAGTCCGATATGGTCCATTTTTAATAACAAACGATCTGCAACCATAAAACATATATCTGGTATTTTATAAGCATCTTGCCTCAGTGAATCGTCATTGCTACAGACATACGGATTGATGAAAGGACGGACACACGTTCTGTATCCAATAGTGTATAGTATAAAAAAGCAAAGTTGTTAGACGTTTGGGCTTATTAGCCCCAAAAAAAGGTCGATATGGTCAAAATGAGCGACCAGTAGTAAATATGGGCATATGCGTAGTCAAAGTAAAGAAAATGAAACAACGATTTTATATATGGATTTTTTTGTTAAAAAGTTGGCTAATATTGTGTTAGGACTTTTGTATCCAAGAAGGCAAAAAACGGAGCACTTTGATAGCGAATTCACAGGGAAGAGTTTATAAAATTCGGCCTGGCCGAGGTTATTTTTTCCACATATTTTTTTTTATATCCTTAACACTTATTTAGTTTACCCGATGGTAACTCCTAAAATGATTTAATCAAACAATCTGACAACTTAATTTACACATTTTTCTTTTCATACTTAACATAAAATCCCCCTCCACAAGCAAACGAAGACCTAAATTAGTATTCAATTTCTAGTACCAACCTTGAAGTCCTCAAAAACAAATTAAATTACTTCAGCCTAGATTTCATCAAAACAAAACAATCCAATCTATTGTGCAATAATGAAATTACTTGAAGGCAATTCTATCACATCTATTCCACTTTCATTTCATTCGTTGGCTTTTGTTGTGCCCCAAATAAATTTATAAAAAATACCATTTGCATATTCTGCAGATATCCGAAAGAAAGGAAAATATTTCATGGTCACTTGACGTTGCTTTCACTTCGTACATTTCGCCAGCCGACATATGAATGAGAACACACAGTCAGATTGCAAAATCAAAGCTGAAAAATCTATCAAAGTAGATTACAACTTTATTTAATTTATTACTTTCTTCACACACAAACACACACAAATACTGACATACACAAGGAAACCCAATATCCACGCCCTTGGAAAAGTTAAGGAAACGAAAACTTATGTTAAGTTTATTTTTCCGAAATATAGAATAATATACATATGTCTCAACTTGAAATAGAGATAAGAACCTTTTTCTGTGTGGGTAAGGAAAAACGGCCCAACAAAACAGATTAAAATGTAAGAAAGCCTAGAAAAGAAAAAAATAAACGAAAAAAATGATGTATTGCTTGCTGTGCCCTTGAACATTTCTGGAATACTTAAACATTTTATTTTTTCTGAGGAAAAAAAAATCGGAGTTTGGTTAATTACAAAAGTTAATGTTATACAAAATATTTAGACCATTCCAAAATACTCGTAGTCACAACAGTTATTTAAAGCATACATAATTGAATTGTGAATATCGTTGAATTGACAAAAATATTTATACGGCGATTGTCGCAATATAAATTGATTTTCTATCTTTAATACGATTAAAGACAAACATCGCGGGACCCAGGAGAGCGCCCTGATTCGATTTAGCAATGCCTCGACGTCCGTATGCTGTCCATCTATAGCTTCTTAGCAAACTAATCACAACTGGGGTCCGACCTTTATGAAATTTGTCATTTTTTTACCAAGAGTTTAAGTAATTAAGAGAAAATTTGGTTTGATTTAGATATTTAGTTTGATTTAGATATAGCTGATAAATACTTAGTAGGGACATATATACTGTTACACACGTTTTATGCTGTAAAATAAAAAGTACTGAATGTTTTTGGACCAAATATTTTTTAATATATTTATTGATGTATATTGTATCCAAAAAGGATCTAATTATTTGAAATGTCCGCCTTTTGCCTTTACACACGCCTTAAGTCGCACTGGAAAATCGCCAACAGCTGCACGAAACTTGTCCATTGAAAAATTGGCCACAGCTCGAACCAATGTAGTCATAAGAAATCCAATTTTGGGGTATCTTTTGTGACAAACCTTGTCCTCTAAAACCGTCCACAATTTGTAATCCAAAGGGTTCATATCTGGATTGCCTGAGGGCCATTCTTCAGTGGAAATGAACGCTGGCAAATTGTTTCGAAGCCAAGCCTGGGACGTTTTAACCTTATGGGCCGGCGCAGAATCCTGCTGAAAAGTCCATGGCTGGTTTTGGAACAGGGAATTGTTAAGAGGCTTCACAACAGCTTCCAAAACGGTTTCTTGGTAAACTTTCCCGATGTTTTGACTCCTTGTTCGCAGAAATGCAGGTCAGTGACCTCATCGTAAGAGACACCCCACCAAACCATGACTGAAGCTGGGTGATGACCCTTTTCCACCCTTGGGATCAGTTCAGATGCTTCCTTAGATGACCGCACATACACTCTATCAATTTGCTTGTTAAATTTTTCCAGAACGGTAAAAATTTCTTCATCGGTGAACAAAATTTTTCTGTGTTATCAGCGTGCTTCACCAAAAGACGTTTGCATATTTCAATCCTATTTTTTTTAAAGCTGCAATCAATAAATGCCCATCGTTTGAAGGCCTCAAGTCCCAAGTCTTTTTTAATGATTCGACTCATGGAATTTTGCGTGATATTCATCTCACGGGCCATGATTTTCTGTTTTCGGTGCGGATCTCTGTGAATTCTTGATTTAACGGCTTTGATGACATGCGGTGTTCGAACAGAGCGTGGGCGGCCCGACCAGTGGCGGTCTTTTACATCTCCAGTCTCCTCAAACGGTTTTATGCAGCGGTAGACAAACATGCGGCTAATCCTTAGTGGCCGGAGCGTTTTAAAAATATCGCTTTTTTCATTTCACACTTGAAAAGCGCTATTACAGCGATAGGGTTCTCATTATCTGGCCACTCCGTGATGAAAGTTGGAACAATTTTAAAATCCCGTTACAGACTAACGCTATTGAGGTTAGCTTTCAAAACCCATATGACATTAATGGGATATATTCAGTTCTACTATTGAAATGGGTATGTTCAATGTTGTAACAATATTTATGTCCCTACTAAGTATTTATGATTACTAGATCTTATTCCTTTTAGTTCTTGAAATCAGAAAGCCAGATATTCTATTTAATCATGATGAAGTTTGATACAGTTTATAAAGTTTGGCCACTTTACAGCACACATTATCGTCTACGCTTTGATGTAGACCCAGTAAAAAGTTCCAAAATGGTACAATCTCTAAAAAAAAACCTAACTTGAATTTCCAAAATGGTACAATCTCTAAAAACCTAACTTGATTTTTTTTTCGATTTCGTTTAAATTTTTTATAGTGTATATAAGACAAACCAACAATTAGTCGGAACCATATAGATCCATGTTTTGAAAAAGTCTCCAAAAGAATACGAGTACGCCGGAAGCGTTATAACCGCTTTCCATTTGCGTACCAAATTTAGCAAAAAAAAAATCATTTACGATTCCGAAAATAATATTTTTTGACGATTTTGCAATAAATAGATTGACGAACACTAATAGGTTGAAACCTAGGGCCGTTACTTGGGGCCTGCACTTAAGTGAACAAAAAAAATTAAATTTGAATTTGACCCAGAGGTACTTGGGCCCAAAGACTGGTTTTCTATTACCCTGTATATATGTAGACTAAACAAGTGGCCACCTACACAACTCCGCTATTAAGAGTATTAAGCTTCCCTCCGAAAATACAATTTTTGACGATTTTGTAATAAATAGATTGACGGGCACTTATGGGTTAGAACCTAGGACCGTTACTGGGGCCCATAAGATCTGCACATAAGTGAACAAAAAAAATTAAATTAGATCTTGGTCCATAGGTACTTGGGCCCAAAGCCTGGTTTTCTATTACCCTGTGAATATGTAGACTAAACAAGTGGCCACCCACACAACTCCGCTATTAAGACGATTAAGCTTACCTGTCTGGAGCTTAAGCAAGTTCGGAATAAATATGTGAAAGTTTATTATTTATCAATCATAAGATAGCATATAAAGTTAAAGCGTAAAGGTGTATAATTTGTGGCTTCTAAAGTTTCTGAATATCCAATTTCGAGGACCTTTGTGTGGGGGGTACGAGCATTTGCAAATAAGGAACGATATGGTCCACTGTTACAGGATATGAGAGTAGGTAGATCGTGACAAAATTTGGTAGTAATCGGTTATAAATTGTGGCTTCTAAAACGGCAGATTCTGAAATGGGGATTTACCTTTGTATGGAGGCTATAGAAAAAACCTTTTGGTATCACCATAGTTAACTAATGGTCGCTCATAACGAACCATTCATTCGGCGTGATCGGGTGTAATTTGTGTGTTCTAGAACTGCAGGACCTCAAATAGGAAGAGATCTTTTCGTGGGATCTATTCGAAACATATCCCGACTTGGTCCAACTTAAACATAGATATCTGTTGGTCACTCATTATTATCTGTGCAAAATTTGGTCAGAATCAGGTGTAATATGCAGATCTGTAGGTTCTAAAAGCGGAAAGTATCTTTCTATGGTGGCTCTATGAAAATATAGGCCAATATGGTCCAATTTTACCACAGTTAATTGATAGTCGCTTATAACGTACCATTTAAACGTTGGGCTGGATTGGGTGTAGTCTGTGACTTCTAGAGCTGCAGGACCTCTAATCGGGAGAGAGCTTTGTGTGAGATATTCGAAAACTTAGTCCGATATGGAAAGTTTTCAGCACAGATTAGTATTGGGCACTCGAAATGCTCTGTGCAAATTCGGAGGTAATATGTGGCTTTAAGAGCTGTATGTTCTGCATTCGGTAAAAACTAATGTAGAATATCAAAATATGGATCGATGTCGGCTAATTTCAATAAGGTTCGTCCTACACTTGAAGCATGTACCAGGCTTACGCGAAATTAGTACATAATTGCGACCTGTTCTTTGACTTGAATCAGATAGATATTCTGAGTCTGTCGGTATACTTAACAAAGGGTCTACCTTCATTCCTTTATGGCGTTGGAAACATCAGCACTAAATCATAAAACCTTGTACGAATATCACTGTGTAGTGTAGAGTATAAAAACGATGGAAATTCACCATAAATACAAATATGACAGTATTGCAATACAATTCGTCCTTTCTCTTCACTTTTAGCCAAGACATGCCCACTAAGCTGGCTTCTGTTTTTTTTGTCACCTCTAAACAATTGTGAGTCACACCTTACCGTCAAATTTTTTGCCCAACTTAATTTGACATTTTTTGTCTCAGTATTCGACAAATTCAACTATGGAGAGGTACAAATTTGAGCAGCGAGTTAAGATTGTTGAAGCCTTTTACGAAAAAGTGCTTTAAAATCAAAATGCATATTGTGCACTTCGAGATTTTTTTGGTGAGCATAAATTCAGCAAACCGGTTGTGTAGGAAATGTGAAAATACCCGTGCAGACTCGCCCAGTTCGATCTGTTAAAAACGGTGACGTTGTTCGCGATAGTGCGACAGAAGAAACGCCAATCGCGACTCGTGAATGGGGTTTGCTGTCGCGAGATGATAACTGACTTCTTGAAGCCAGAAATTGAGAATATGGACCAGGACGATATGTGATTCCAACAGGATGGTGACACTTGTTTCATAGCGAACGAGTAGTTGAGCAAGTAATTTAATGACTTTGGTAGCTTACGTCTTGACGATATTAATTGGCCGCCACGATCATGTGATTTGATACCGTTGAACTTATTTCCTTCGAAAAATTTAAAACAAAAAGTGTGCCTCAATAAGCCAAGAACAGTTCAATAGCTAAAAGATCAGAGTCATTGAAAATATTGACAATCGGATAGAGGCATAGCCGAAATTTTTTTTAACACATAATTGTCATAGATCCTTCTATCATAATAAAAAATATTAAGATTATTCTATTTTTGGACCACCCTTTATATTAGAAGGGTACCCCTTTTCCTTCTCCCTCTTTAATATCCTTAAGATATGCCCGATCTACTTCTATTGCCTAGTAAAAGTATGACATATTGGAATTTGATTCACAAAAAATGTGTGCATTGTAGTCGGAACATACGGGTATTGCTAGTTGACGGTCGATAAATGATGCTGTGCCGCCTGCTGGATCTTTTAGTGGGTTCTTGTTGCATCGATGTTTTCTTACGATTTTCCTTGTTATTTGGTACAGATCTCGGATTCATTGCATATAGGCTGCAGCCTGAGCTTCTGCCTTCTTTTCTATTCACCGTCTTCTTTCCTCTTGAGTGCTGCGTTTTACCTTTTTTATAAAGTAGGGTATTCGAAAGTATCAAGATATAGTACCTATGGAAATTTTATCCTTTATGTGACTTTAAAAAGCGACATAAAGTCAATGGATGTATTACAGATTTTCAAAGAGTTCTTTTAGTGGGTATGAGCAAAGCAACAGTATGCGTGCCATTAAAGCAATGCCGGCGTAGTTGTAACTCTGAGGCGTAGTTGCAAGCAATATTTGAAGGATATTATATTTAAAAAAATAAATGACATAAAATGTCTTTTCGAATGAGCACTATAAATTCCACACATGATTTGAATTTTTGTATTTTTTTATTTTGAAAAATTACTTCTAGATTGATCACCCGATATGTTCTCTATGGTATTAATGTTCTTTCTATTTAATCACAAACTCAACGACATTGTGACCTTGTTTCACATGATTATTATTTACAGCTCGACATATTAAAAGAATGTTCAGCTAACCAATCGACCTAAACGTTCACATTCACTGTTGGAATAAATGCCTAAATTTGTGTGTGTTACCGAAAACTTGGGTTGTAAGTACTGCAGTAACCCAGCTCATCATAAAGGCAATTGATAAACTCCAGTAAAAAGGTATAAAAATAAACTCTAGATATTTCTATATCAAATATCAATACCAAAGGTGAACCATCTTTTCTTTTGAGTAATTACCAAGTGAATTCTAAACTTTTAAGCATATATCTATAAACCTCTTATACAGAGTGGAGCGCAATAAATTGCTTATTTGTACTGACCATGTAATTTAGAAAAACCCTTAATGTTCATTATAATTAAAATATCAAATACATTTTTCTAAGGTTCATAATTTTTTTATTCCATTCCTAATTAAGCAAAATACCGCGCTTCACCCTGTAGTTATAAAAATATAAAACTTGTATTCCCAATGAAAAGTTAATGCATTTGGTACTATCAGAATTGTTTTTAAATTTATGTTTTCGATAGAGTTTAATTTTTTCCTAAGTCGCTTCAAAACTTTCTGGAGTAAACTATTTCGAATAATTGTATTATTAGGGCGAACAGCTTCCTGTCAATACCACTTTAAGAGATATTATATAACATGCCTTAACGGATCAAAGTAAATCTTAAATTAAGTTCTATAGCCGCGTTGTCCGTATGTGGAACATACTTCCCGCAGAGGTGTTTCCTGCCACGTACGATATGAACAGCTTCAAATTAAATGTCCATAAACATTACTCCCTCTTTCCTTCAATACCCTAACCTATCTTCCCTTGACCGATGCAATGCACTGCATATATAGGGACACCCCCTTAGTGTTGGTCTTAAAAAAAACACGAATAAGTAATTTATTCAGTCTGGAACTTTTGTCATAAGTAATTAATTCCAATTTTGATTGAAAGTGTATTTTATTCCACATTTTTTCGGGAGTCATTCTATTGTAACAGCAAATACATACATTTACTGACAAAGACTAATGAGCCCCAAAGAGTATATGAGAAATGAACACTTTAATTAAGTTCATGTCAAGTATGTTAAACAAAAAAAAAATATCGATTATTTCCTATAGAATATGAGCAATAACCAAGGTTAGCCTGACAACTTCCCTTTAGGGATATCGACATGTTATGAGCCGATAATCAGCCATAAGAAGGCCACGTGGAACATTTTTAATCAACACCTGTCGAAAAGGATATGAGGGAAAAACATAAGCATGCCCATATCCAGGGTGAATAATAAATTGTGCTCTTCCCCACGTTATGTTTCATTAATATAATTGTTGTCGAACTGGAACGGTGGCTACTGTTAGGGTTATATATTATTAACTTGGCTTTCTAAGCCATCCATGACAAAACTTGGGGTATTTTTTTTTTGCATTGCTCTATGTAACACCTTTTTAAGAACCCCATCTGCTGATAATATTATGAGAAACACCAAGAAAAATCGTGAAATCAGGCATTCGTCATTGAAGCATGTCGAAATTGTTCTAAGCCTAGGCACATATACCAAGGTAATTTCATGAGTACCACAGATACAGACCGTAAAGTAACAACAGGGTTTTTGTTTGCGTGAAAAGAGGATGGAGTGTAAATTTGTCATTCCTTTCATATATTATTCTGTTTCAATCTAAGACGATCTAGCCATGCTGTCAAACAAAATGATCTTAAATTAGAGCAAATTTCATACAAATTTTAATATGGATATTAACAAAAAAACAAAAAAGTAACTAAAAAAGTATTCCTTACGGCATTATGAAAATGTGGCCACTCGAGTTAAATTAAATTCCAAATAGGGAATAAGCATCGTACATCGTGACCAGATACAGATCGTCTGACGACGAGGACAATTTCCATGTTTACTTCATAAGTTTATTTATTATTTGTGTATGCTAAGGACAAACGTTGTTGCCAC
The DNA here is from genome assembly GCA_963513945.1 of Hydrotaea diabolus. Lineage (NCBI taxonomy): Eukaryota > Metazoa > Arthropoda > Insecta > Diptera > Muscidae > Hydrotaea > Hydrotaea diabolus. Next base: position 132,792,779 of record OY740717.1, on the reverse strand, counting down.
GCCCTCTCCTAGTGCCTCTAGAAGATACTCTTTTTTATAGAACATTCAATAGTTTGAGAACAATATAGGATGAGCCAGTAAAAAAAAAACTTTTTGATCCGGAAATGTACAACGTATTTTAAACCTTACTCCACTCTTTGGTAAAGTGTATTATGGTATAGTGCTAATGTTTGCAACCCCAAATATACAACGAGATAGACCCGAATAGATTCAGAAAATTTCTCAAAGTTGGTCCATGATTGAATGCTTACTTTATGAATACTTACTAAAGCTTTTCCGGTTTCAGCTCAAAAACTGCAGCTAAAAAAGCCATACAAAGGGTGATCCATCTAGAGGTATTTTTTTCAGAACGAAAAACAATATAAAAATTCAAATCCAGTGTGGAATCCTTATAGGTGATTTGAAAGGACATTTTATGGCATTTATTTTTTAAAAATAATTACCATCAAATGTTGGAAACTGTATATAGCGTTCGGTGTGAAACGGGAAGATCCGCTGTTTTCGACCAAGATGTTGTTCAGTGATGTTGTGCCCCATTTCTGGCTCAACGGCAAAGTCAATAAACAAAATTGCCGCATTTGGGCTGAACAGCTGAACAAAAGAGGTGCCATTATACCCAGAGAAAACCACGGTTTGGTAGGGTTTATAAGCTGGTGGAATCATCGGTGTATATATTTTCAAAAATGATGATGGCTCGAACGTAAACGAAAATGATGCTCGCTATCTCGTCATGACATCGGAACTTTTGGTTCCGGTCCGTAATCTTGACTACACTTGGTTTCAACAGTACAGTACCACTTGTCATACCGCTGCTCAAAAAATGGATCTATTGAGAGGTCAATTTAAAAAGCAGCTAATTTCACGTTTTGGACAGGTGGGTTGGTCGCCTAGAGCGAGTGGACATTTTTATTTGGGGTTACGTTAAGTTGAAAGTCTATGCTGACAAACCAGCTACAATTCAGGTTTTGGAAGTCAACATTACGCGTACCATTAAAGCCATACCGGTCGAAATGCTCGAAAAAATCATCCAAAATTGGACCCTCAGAATGAAAATCATGAGACATAGTTTCGGCCAACATTTGAAGAAAATTTTATTTAAAAAATAAATGCCATAAAATGCCCTTTTAAATTAACAAAAAAGATTCCACACTAGATTTGAATTTTAAAATTTTTATTTTGTCTAAAAAAATACCTCTAGATGGATCACCATATATTACATACAATTTTGATGAAATTTTTTGAAGTGACGAGTCACTAAAAATTCATGTTCTCAAGAAGCCCCTGCACAAAGTTCCCTTCGATTCGAGTCAGCTTGGTACTACCATTTCATTGTAGACGGTGTCCTCTGGGAAGGTATACTACTTAGTTTTGCCGCCATTTGGTAAACATTAGTCTTGACAGTTCATATTTGGAAGTCATAAAGTAGAGACGTGACAAATTTATCATGGAAAAATATTCGATAAACCAACATGTTTTAATCGTTTAAATATTTTATCAAAATCAATCATCGATTACTGTGACGATAAGAAAGTTACGTGAAATTTCTGGGAGGAGCAACGTGCCAACAAAACGCATTATTTATCGTGTGGTGACTGATTTCGAAGAAAGAGGGTCTCTAGCTGATACGCCCAAGCGTGGACTACAACTTACTGCAAGATCGGCTGAAAATATTACTGCTGCTCAAGAAAGTGTTCAAATCAATCCATCAACCTCAATTCGACGCCGTGCTCAGGAGCTTGGTCCTCAAAGAATAACTTTGGCCCTACAATTTTGCACAAGGATTTGCATTTGTTTCCATTTAAGATTCAGTTGACACAAAAGCTTCTTCTACAATACCATTTACACCGCCGTACATATGCCAATAAGATGTTACAGCTCGCCCATGACAACCCCGATTTTCATGAAAAAATCATAATGAGTGACAAGGCACATTTTCAGTAGAATGGATATGTGAATGAACAGAATAGTCGGTCCTCGGTAATGGAAAACCCTCAAATTATTTATCAGAAACCTTGGCATTCATTAAAAGTGACAGCCTGGTGTGCAGTTTGGTCAGGAGGAATCATTGGACCTTACTTCTATGAAACGGAGTAACGGTTACTGTCAATGGGTAGCGATATTGTGATATGAAAACTTTTTAACACCAGATTAAGTCTTGATTGACAGCATTGGTCCTGATAAACATGTGGTATCAACAAGACGGTGCCACATCGCATACAGCCAGGATTACAATGGAATTACTGCGAGACTTCTTTCCACATCAAGTTATTTCAAGAAATGGTGATATTGATTGGCCTCCACGGTCGCCTGATTTGACTGCTCCGGATTTTAATTTGTGGGGGTATCTGGGCAGCACGATTTATGCAAACAAACCAGAAACGCTTGAGCAACTCAAACAAAATGTTTGTGATGAAATTAATAAAATACCACGTGAAATGTGTGAGAATGTAATGAAAAATGTGCTCAAAAGTGCTCGCATTTGTGAGGCTAACAGAGGCGGACATTTATCTTAAATTGTAATCCATACATAACACTACGTAACAAAAAAAATCTTTTTGTTTGTTTGAGTGAATTTTTTGCTTTTATCTAATGAATTAGGTCATAAATATAATATAATGAGTGTTCTTTCCTCTACTTAAACGTTTTTTTAGTATATAAACCGCTATTTTAAAAATGATGGAGGTTTCACCACACATTTTAGCATAACTCAAGAACAGTTTGTCCAATTTGATTAAGTAAAAACTCCGAGAATCCGCAGCTACATTACCTCCAAGTTACTCTTACAGTGTTTTTTGATAAAGTGAATAGTTTTGGAAATATTCAGAAACTTTTTCCATGCACAATTGGAAAAAAAATTTTGTCTTAAAATTCATAAAAAACCAAAAAAGTTCCAAATGCTCTTTTTTGATCTTTAGTTATAAACATAAATATGTTACAAATAAAACTAGCCACATTTCAATAAAATTGATTAACAAGTTTTGGTTTATGGTGAACGTTTTCACCAGGACATTCAAGCCTTTGAAAAGCGATACCAAGGGCACTACAATGAACGGATGCTTGGCGACTATATCTGGAATTTAATCAAAAAAAATGACCAAATCTACAAGAGGAAAGGTAGAAAACAAACCATTTTTAAACAGTATTATTAAGAGCATCCTGAATTTAAGGATTCAAGAGTATTTTTCGTTTTATTATTATATAAAAGCATACCTTAATTAAAATTAAGCTGTTTAACAATTTTTTATGCACACTCTTATCTATCTGTACCATGAAAAATAAAGGCACTATTTAAAAATTTGAAAATTCGATGTCATTTCTTAAAAAACGATTAGCCAGACATCAGTTAAAGTTTTTCTTCAGTTTAGAGACATAACCAATGAGAAACAGCAAAAAAATTCACTTAAACAAAATTTTGTTACATAGTGTAATTATCGACATTAAATAAAACATTTATCAATATAAGATTCATTCTCTTTCACTTAATCAAAAATTATAAATAAACAAAGTAGTATACATTCCTGACGGCCACCCTGTATATTGGATCATATCGCCTAATGTAACATACACTTTAAGCCCTCATGCTAAGGGCTTTTCAGATTTGTTGCCCTACCATTCCACAAGCCACAAGCCACATTTTGCATTCGATCTTTTTCAAATTTAGTATAGTTCACGTTTTGAGGCCCTACCGTTCCACAAGCCGCATTTATATTCGACTTTGGTTAAATTAAGTAAAGTGCTATATGGGAGATCTACTATCAAACAAAGTAATATCGAAAACTATTGGTTCACGTTTACATGTAGCCCCTAATATATAGGTAAACGCCGGTTTGAGGACCGGTCTACTTGTCCTATATTTTATTCAATCTCACTCATGAGCGACATAAACCAAACATCCCAAAGTTGAACCATATTGGAGCATCTTTTGATATAGCCCTTTCACTGTACATGACGAATTTAAAGTCCGATAAAATAAATCATTGTACAGCCTTTAACTTATTCTAATTAAATTTTGCCGTTCTGGCTATATTTTTAAATAGCCTTCCACGAAATATGTTTTTATTCAAGCAATAAAAAGTATAAAAACTAAGTACGTAAAAAATTACCTATTCAATTGTGCAAAATTTTATGATTTCGGGATACTTAAAAAGGTATCAAATGAGTTTCGTGGGTACCACGGTACTTTTCCACGTCAAAAAGTATCAAAAAAAGAACCAAGTATCAACGTTATCATCCCTGGTACAGGGTACAAAAATACTGGTGCGTATAAGTATTGCGAATTTTGTTTATATATTAAGTAGCCGACACATGGTCCCTCATAGAAAACAATTCGACGTTGCCTAAAACCATTTACAAAGGGAACATGCCTTTAGACGTGTATATTTATTTAAGGATCCCAGAACATCTGCAAATAGCAGTCCCTAATAGAGGATTGTGGTCAAATTGAATCATGAGTCTTGGTCGATCATCAAATTAAATGTTCAACCAAAGTATTCAAATTTAAAATACTTGTTGAAAAGATAGTGAGCAGCCATGCGCACGAGTTTCACCAGATAGTGCCTTGGTACTTATTTTGTGGAAGAAAACATGTATGAAAAATCGAAATAAGTTGTTCAACAAAATTATTTATTTATGCCGTAGCACCGTCTAGCTGAACACCATTTTGGCGACATCACGTGTTAAATTTCAAGCGACAAGAGGTCTTATATAATCGTGTGTTAGCGCTCGTCATTGGTGGTTATGTTTTGTCCAGCCTCATTTTTAAGGAAGTACGAACAGATAATATTTATTTTGCTGATCGAGGATCACTATCAGGATCTCCGTGAATTCATCGTTCCTTGAAGTTAAAGTACGTGTATCAAATATGAACCGTTTTCGACGAAACAGTGCATATTGTCAGCTTTGGGTCAATGTTGAAATTGGTCCACATCGCTTTATATTTACTGCTCCCCAAATCGTCTAAAACTACATTACAGCTGATTTTTTGAATAGCCTTCCACGCAAATGTTACTCGTTTTGAGTCCCTGCAGCTGTCCAACTTGGCTGAAATTTAACATCCAGATAAAACTGGACCATATCGACCTATGGTTTTATATTTCCTACGCTTAATGATACCACCCCCCACCCCTTTTTCCACAATGCTCTGAAAATCACTACTTAAATCCAATGGAGTTTAAATTTTGCATGCTTGGCTAGGTGCTACTAGTAGCCTACCACAATCAAATAGGACCATATTAGTTCATATTGAACTAAGGCCAGCATGCAAAGGGTATTCCCAAGTTCTGGATCTGCCGCTGTACAAGCCACTCTTTATATCAGATCTTTAAGAGAATAAGTACTGTCCATTAAGTGTAAAATTACCTTAAATAGACATGGTTTCCCTCCAGGTTTCCCAACAAAAATATTGAAAAGTCTGCATGATTTAGGATAATCAGCTCTGTCCAGCTTACGACTTTTTAACGTTTTGTTATAAAGCAGTATTTCGAGTATCTCTTACTGTTGTGACCCTTTTGTTATTTGATATAAAGTGTATTTATTTTGACGTGGGGTTTTCAATCTGGCCACACTTTTTTCGAAGTTATTCTTTTTGACAGCTGTCACTTGATTTATGCTCAGTTTGGTTTGCCATTGCATAATAAACCGATTTGCTCCGGAACAACGTTTGCAAATAGTGATGAATGGACCCAAAACGAGATGACTACCGATGCTGATTTTTTCAAGAATATTTTGTTCAGTGATGAAGCTCACTTTTGGTTGAATGGGTACGTTAATAACCAAAATTATCGCAGTTACATTCAATTTTTTGTGTATTTTATGGACAGAGGGAATCATAGATCCAAATTTTTTCAAAAATTAGGCTGGCCATAATAGTTCAGCAAATGGGGAACGCTATAGAGCCATGATTAATGACTGTTTCGTGGCTGAATTGGAGAATGTTGATGTGGACGCCCTTTGGTTCCAACAAGACGGCGCTACATGCCATACAATAAACGAAACAATTAATTTATTTAGGGAAACTTTTGGTAACCGCATTATCTTGCGTCGTGGGCCTGTGGCGCAAACCTCCAAGATCGTACGATTCAACACCGCTGGACTATCTTTTGTGGTGCTATGTAAAGTCGCTTGTCTACGCAGATAAGCCCGACAATATTGACGCCTTGGAAGAGATTGTTCGGCTCGTTATTGTCGACATTCGGCACCAAATGCTGCAAAAAGTGGTCGAAAATTGGGCCTCTCGGCTGGAATTTAATCGAGCCAGCAGTGGCAGCTACTTGCGCGAAATAACAAAAAAAACCACACCTCTGAAAAAATAATCTTTATAATTTGAGCTAGGAATTTTCCTGGTCAATAAACAGAAGTTAAAGCCCATTGGAGAAGTTATTGCAGTAAAATAGGATCTCTTTAAGCAGGTCAGCAAGCAACATTTGTAGAATTTGACTCGAAAACAGCTCGAAAACAGATCGATCAAAAATATTTTCCCAGATAGGGATACCCAGGTATCTCATATGGAGTTAAATTATATATCCGTGTGATCCTCTGTGATAATTTGAGTGGTGCGCGAGACTACCACACAAAAAACCCTCGGATAAGAACATGCGACGTTTTTAGAGGCAGTTTCCCCTAGTAAATGGCAGAAACTTGAGAGATTATAAAAAATGGTCATGTCTAAAACCTTTATACAGAAATGTTCATATTAATTGCATCCGTTCATTGAGTATTATATTTCTACCTTCATAGCTCACAAACTTGAAAACAGCGTTCGCTGTATTACTTATTGTAATCATGAATACGTACGTAATTCGCAATTTATCAGTATTTGCTGTTTTTCTAAATTTGGTTTCCAATTAAGCTCATATACATAAACTGCTATTGCACAATGTCCTTGCTACGCTAGGCATAATCCTTTAATTTTTTACACTTACATACACACAATCCCACCTCTGTAAAAAACTTCATGAATACCAGAGTTTCCTTTGTCCTCTGCTTAATTACATACCTAAAGAAAAACAAAGTGTCTATACTGAGCTGATAAAATATGAATTAGAAAGATATACTCGTACTGTCGGTACGAAGTAAAATGTGCTGCTTAAGGTTATGTTAAAAATGTGTTTTTAATACAGAAGGAACACTTTTTTGTTTTTGGATATTCTGGTAGTTTACATACTTTCGTAACTGTGTATGACATTATGCAAATGTTTATTATGCTTCGTAATTTCGAATGATAAAAACAAAATTCGTATATGAAAAAAAGAATAGAATTTTTCGGTCTCGACTTATGTTACTTTAAACTGCTTTGCATATTTCACTTTGTGAAAAGATAGACTGTAGATGAAAAAATGTGATGTATCTAAAAATAACAGAAAGAAAAAAATGTGCAGAGGTTTAATGTGGGTGGAAAGTGTTAAAAATACATTAACCTACATAAAATGTAAGCAGATTTTCCTTGACGTTCTCTGTTGTGTTAACTTTAATTACAAATAAAGAGAAAAATGATGAAAAGAAATCCGAACGATATAAAACATCTTATAAAAGAGTGCAAAGGGAAAGGTTTTGTTAGCAGATGTTAAAGGATATGACTTGCAAATGTTTCAAATATTGCGCAATATACGTTGTAAAGTTTTTTTTCAATTATCATAGTGAAAGTGCTCCAATTCCTATAAGAGTCACTGTCTCGTTGCTGCAACCAAAGCTGGTGCCTGGAATTGTTGTATTCTCTAGTGGGACCACTTTTGTGCAGAGACCTAATCATTTACTTAGTAGGGACATAAATATTGTTACACACGTTTTATGCTGTAAAATAAAAAGTACTGAATGTTTAACTCGTTTGTTTTATTTCGGTCTGTTGCTTTTATACATTGAACTGGGATTAAACCGGCTCAAGACCTCTTGTTTCTATATTTAAATAGAAGACAAGCTTTTAACAAAATGGCAAAGTGATATTGATTTTCGTGGCTGCACACTACTTTTATCATGATTTGGGGTCCGTGACAACCCTTTTCAGTAAAACCGAACTCTATAAGGCCAGGCTCTCCCCAAACGAATGAGAACTACTGTTGTACACCCTACTTTTCAAGTTTTCTTCACACAATTGCCCACGAAAATACTGAATGTTTTTGGACCAAATATATTTTAATATATTTATTGATGTATACTGTATCCAAGAAGAATCTACTTATTCGAAATTTCCGCCTTTTGCCTTTAAACACGCCTTACGACGCACTGGCCAATCGTCAATAGCTGCACGAACCCCGTCCATTGAAAATTGGCCACAGCTCGAATCAAAGCAGAGTTCTGAGATCCAATCATGGGGTATCTTTTGTGACAAACCTTGTCCTTTAAAACCGTCCACAATTTGAAATCCAATGGGTTCAAATCTGGACTGACTGAGGGCCATTCTTCAGAGGAAATGAAAGCTGGAAAATTGTTTCGAAGCCAGGCCTGGACGTTTTAGTCTTATAGGCCGGCGCAGAATCCTGCTGAAAAGTCCATGGCTTGTTTTGGAACATGGAATTGTTAAGAGGCTTCACAACAGCTTCCAAAACGATTTCTTGGTAAACTTTGGCCGATGTTTTGACTCGTTGTTCGCAGAAATTCAGGTCAGTGACCCCATCGTAAGAGACACCCCACCAAACCAAGACTGAAGCTGGGTGGTGACCCTTTTCCACCCTTGGGATCAGTTCAGAGGCTTCCTTAGATGACCGCGCATACACTCTATCATTTTGCTTATTAACTTTTTCCGGAACTGTAAACATTTTATATCGGTGAACAAAATTTTTCTGTGCAAGTTATTAGCGTGCTTCACCAAAAGTCGTTTGCATTTTTCAATCCTATTTTTTTAAGGCTGCAGCCAATAAATAAACGGTATAAGTCCCGAGTCTTTTTTAATGATTCGACTCATGGACTTTTGCGTGATATTCATCTCACGGGCCATGATTTTCAGTTTTCGGACCGGATTTCTGTGAATTCTTGATTTAACGGCTTCGATGACATGCGGTGTTCGAATAGAGTGTGGGCGGCCCGACCGGTGGCGGTCTTTTACATCTCCAATCTCCTTAAACAGTTGTATGCATCGGTAGACGAACATGCGGCTAACCCCTAGTGGTCGGAGCGTTTTGAAAATATCGCTTTTTTCATTTCACACTTGAAAAGCGCTATTACAGCGATACGGTTCTCATTATCTGGCCACTCCATGATGGAAGTTGAAACAATTTTTAAATCCCGTTGCCGACTGATGCGGTAAGCTTTCAAAACCCATATGACATTAACGTGGTATGTTCAGTTCTACTATTGGAATGGGTGTGTTCAATGTTTTAACAGTATTTATGTCCCTACTAAGTATTTTGTTCTTTGGCGACCAATCAATCTACTTTTAACAATGGAACACTGTAGTAAACTACAATTCCTGTAAAGGTCATTATCTTGTTGTTTCAACCAAAGAAGTCTCCATTCTTTTGCAGCGGTTTAACTATTTATTTTGTCATTTGTAGAAATTTCACTTAATTAAGCTTTTCATTATCAATAAGACCAACAGGTATTCTTAAGGCAATAGAATGCTGTAGTAAACCACTGACTCGTCGCCCCTGCGCTGAATTTAAATAAGAATGGATGTAATATGAGCCCTTCTCAAACCAGAATAGTTCTTTTTATGGGTGTCAAACTAAAAAAACTTCTTAAAAAGCTAAAGTCGAACGTGAATACTTATATAGTCCTCTTGAAAGGACTATAAATACTGTATAATATACTTTATAGTATGTGGTGTTCTTAAGCCAGAAGGGTTCTTTCTATGGGTGCCAAACTACCTAAAACTAGTTAAACAGGCTATGGTCGAACATGGCCATTTATTATACGAGGGCATATCAATAACTTCGTGACTTTTCCAACTTCCCTCATCCCCACAAACACCATCTGTTTATAGACTACTGTCAAATTTTCCGAGTTCCGAGAGTTCCGTCTTTTAGTTTTTATTTAACAGCTGTTCAAAAAATACAACCTCGTGGATTTTGTTAAAAATGGAAAAATGCGAATTTCGCGTGCTTAAAAAAATATTTTTTTGCGGAAAAAAAACGTTCAATCAAACTAAAAAAGAGTTGATAAATACTATGGGGACTCGGCACCATTTATTTCAGTGGTAAAAAAGTAGTTTACTGACTTACGTTGTGGCAGCACAAGTATAAATGACGCTGAACGATGAGGACGATACACCCGAAAATGTCGAAAAAATCCACGATATGGCGTTGTCGGATCGAAAAGTAAAAGTGCGTGAGATTGTTTATGCCAAACGCATTTCTTATGGCAGTGTGGTTTTGAAAGTGCCTGCAAGACGCCTGGTGCGTTTTCTCTCAATTGGCCATAAAAGTAATCATGTGACAACTTCAAAGGATTGTTGGGGTTGTTTAAACACATTTCAAATGAGTTTTTGCGGCCTTTTGTAACTGTGGACTAAAAATGAATCCATAATAATACTCCAGAGCCCAAGCAGCAGTCTAAATTTGGTTTCTCCGGGTGAACCGTCTCCGAAGGCCAAGGTGACTTTGTCGACCAATAAGGTGATGGCAGCAGTTTTTTGTGATGCACGCGGGATAATCCACATCGATTACCTTCAAAAGGGAAAAAACAATTAACGGCGAATATGCCAACTTATTGGACGGATTTAACGAGGACTGAAAAAAAAACTGACCCCATATGGCCAAAAAAAAGTTATTTTTTATCAGGCTATGCACAAGTGCACACGTGTGCAGTCTTAATGGCAAAATTGCATGAATTGGGTTAAAAATTGATACCTTATCCTCCATATTCTCCGAATTCAGTCCCCAGTGACTATTTCCTATTTCTAAGACTAAAGAAATGGCTCGGTGGGTGGATAGAGACTCTGCACCAACGATGCAATTACTGATCAAACAAATACCTATTTTATGGACCTCGAAAAATCCTAATTTTTGGAAGGGAAACAAAAATTGAAGAAACGTTGGTCTAAGTATACGAGGGTGACCGCAAAAGTAACTTTATTTTTCAACATAATCTCCTTCCAACTCAATACACTTCATCAAACGTTTTTCAAGTTTTTTACTTTCATCCGAAATATAAGATTTTTCAAGACCTTCAAAATATGCCTCAGTTTCAGCAATAACGTAGCAATTGGACGAATATTTTTTGACACCGAGAAATTTTTTTAAATTTGGAAACAAGAAATAATCAGAAGGAGCTAAATCTGGACTATACGGTGGATGCGGAGCAATTTCAAATCGTAATTTGGCCAGTTTTTGTTGAGTTAAAAATGCAGTGTGTGAAGGAGCATTATCTTGATGAAAAAGAACTTTTTTTTCTAAATGCGGTTGTTTTATCTTGATTTCTTCACTCAACCGACCAATAATGCACAATAATATTCACTAATTATAGTTTTTCCTTTCTCAAGATAATCAATAAATATTTTACCCCTTGCATCCCAAAATACTGTGGCCATTACTTTTCCTGCTGACTTAACAGTTTTCGCCTTCTTGGGACCACTTTTACCAGCTTCTATCCATTGATTTGACTGTTCTTTGCATTCTGGGATGTAGTGATGGATCCATGTTTCATCAACAGTTATAAATCAGCGCAAGAACTCTTTTGGATTACGCTGATAAATCGCTAAAAGCTCCTCGGAATTGGTCAAACGGACGATTTTTGGGGCAAAGTCAACAAACGCGGCACCCATATTGCGGATAGCTTTTTCATGTGGAGTTCATCATGTAAAATACTCCAAACTTGTTTTTCGTGTATTTTAACAATATCAGCAAGTTCTCTGAGCTTTATTAGTCTATCTTTAGTCACTTCATTAAATATTTTTCTAATGTTTTCAATAGTAGTAGCAGTTTTCGGTCTTGTGGCGTATAACCTTTCATATAAAAGTGTTTAATTACCACACGAAACTGTTTATTTTCCATTTTTCAAAAATTATAAAACTTGTTTACTTCAATCACCTGTAACAAAACAAATAATCATTAAATATTTCGGAAATTTTGACAGATGGCTTTTAAAAAATTGCTTTTAAAAAACAAAAAGAAAAGTTGCTAGTAAAACAGAAAATTTGCCAGGCCAGTTAGTTTTGCGGTCGCCCTCGTATTGAGCTAACGGGAGATTATGTTGAAAAATATTTTTTTTGCAAAAAATCTGTGTTTTTTTAAAAGTCACGGAATTTTTGATATGCCCTCGTCCAACCTGCAATTATGCATGTCCAGAAAAGCTAACTGAAAACAGGGGTTTTTTTTGCCCAATTCACCCATATTTTAAAACTTACCTCATATAGGAATTTGTCCGAAAATTTCATTGGTTTTGCCTCATCCGGTTAAATAGGATTTTCTGCAATATTAATAGCGTCGGTCCTTGGCATGAGTTACTTACTTTTAGCAAGTTTTATCAAGAGTAAATGTACTATGTGACTTCTATAACTAAAAACAGAAATCCGGGAGCTATATCTAAATCCAAACCGATTTTCTTTGATTTTACTAGCGTCCTTCACTGCTCCAAAAAGTAACGTGTTTAAAATTTCATCAAGAATAGCTGTAAAAGTTAAATTTTTCTAGAGGTAAAGACATAAAATCAGATGAACATGCATGTGTGGGAGCTATGTCTCAATCTGAACTGCTTTCCATGAATTTAATTAAAGTCCTTCATTGGTCCATACGACTTACTCGAGCCAAGTTTCGTTAAGATTTGGTGTAAAATGCTATAGCGAGCTATATCTAAATCTAACTAGATTTTTTCAGTTTTAATAATGTTCTTCTTTGGTCCATTAAACGAACTCATGCTACTTTTCATTAAGTTTGGATGTAAGATGCGGCTTCTTGAGCTAAAAACTTAAAAATCAGGTGAAAATATATGTGGGAGCTTTATTTTAGTCTGAACCGATTTTCTTCAATTTGAGTAGCATCCGTCCTTGGTCTAAAGAAATTACTTCTGCCAGATTTAATGAAAATCGAACAACAACAGCGACCAGTAGTTTGGATTAAAGCTTAAGACGGACGAACGAACAGACGGAAACTTAAATGGAATTAACAGGTAATTATACGTCAAAAGGTATATATATACACTTAAATATTGTTGCCATGCAACTAACTTATAGTACCCTATTTCAAAGAGTGAGACTTGGGCAATACAAACTGTTTATAAAACACAGCAAATTTACCATCTTAAAAACACAGCAATCTAACTATTCCAGATAATCAAGAAATTTTCAAGGTATCCATTATGTAAAGGGTGGAGCTCGATAATTTGCGTATTTGGGAATGAAATAAAAAAATTCGCACCATAGAAAAACTTATTTGATATTTTAGTTATATTGAACAGTAAAGGAATTTTGAAATTACATAGTTTCAAATAGTGAATCTGACAAATGTCGACCATAGCTATTTACACACTGCTGCATACGTTTTCTAAAGTTTTTATAAACTCTAACAAGCATTTCGACTGGTATTCTGCCAATTTCAGCGTCAATATTGTTAATTAGGTCTTCCAAGGTGTTGGGCGGGTTGATACACACCTTTGACTTCAGGTAACCCCGTAGAAAAATATCGCATGGGGCTAACTCTGGTGAGTGTGCCGGCCAGTTCTCATCACCCCTCAAAGAGATAAGCCATCCAGGAAACATTTGCCTCAAACAATTTATGGTAACCCTCGCTGTGTGTTTAGTGGCAACATCCTGTAGGAACCTCTAATTACATTGTCTCAAAAGCCGGCTGAAAAAAGGTCTGGAAATGCCAAGAGCAAATAATTGCTTCCGAGCCGAGCGTTTCGGAGTTTGCAGTACTGCTGCACTGACTCTCTCGTTGTTTTGTAGTGTTATAATCCTTCGAATAGGTCCCCTTTGTACACATGATACCTTCACTGCTGTTTTCAATGAAGTTACCCAATTAACATTTAATTGCTGTCCAGAAACACGCCCGCGTGGGGCACTAGCGAATCTTAAACGAAAAGCATGCTGCACTGCAAGGATCGAGTGCGCATTTGAAAAATACGCTTGAACAGACGTTTCAGCAAACGAATACAAATCAAACGAATACAAATCATCCACTTTAAGCCACGCGCAGGCTTTAATCTCTTGGACCAACAGTGCCTGCAGTGCAAAATGCAAATTTCCGCGCTCCACCCTGTATTTCCCGCATTGACACAAAATGCCGCCACTTTCGCAATCTCAACCTTATCCTCTTCGTTCATCGTTTGATCATTTTAAGCACGATTAAAAGTAGTATTTGACTTACTCGGCAACAGAGCCTCATTTCGGGAAGGACTATTTGCAAATATGGACAAAATTGTCCTGTTTTATTAGAGTTAATTATTAGTCACTTACAATGTAGTATGTGAAAATTTAATTTAAACAGGATCATTGTGTGCTGGCTATTTGAAAACATGAAACAAAATTCGATATTGACTGCATAAAACGCTCGTTGGGAAATTTAGTCAGAGTTGGATGTGATATGCGGCTTCTTAAACTGCAAGTTCTGAATTCAGGAAAAAATTTGTATTACTATAATGGATGCAATGCATGGACCAATTTTAAAACGGTTTGTTATTGGCTCAAACCTAAACAAGGTACAAAGTTGCGGTTCATAATTACTACCGGAACCTTGATTACAACTATAGGTGGGTCATATCGTTGTTTGACAGGCTCAAAAATAGTCCTCCAGTTATTTGTAAAATTAAACAATACAATTTTTGAGATTTGGGCTGGATTTTTGGCCACAGGCCGGTCAAACATGATATATTAGTTTAAAAACGCAATAAAAGTTTCCAATAAATCCCAATTTACCCAGATCTTATTCTTTAAGCTTTTTTTTACAAGACCAGACAAAGCTGCCAAAAAACTCGGTTTATTCTAACAAGGACAAGGGTAGCAAAAAATCATTCAATTTTTTAGGAATTATAAGCTAAATATTTTATCACTCATAGAATTTTTCTGATTATCGACTTGAGCAAGGTATAGTATAGTTGGCCCAGCATAGCCCAACTTAAACTATTCCTATTTTTAAGCTATTCCCTTAATCATTAATGTACTGGAAAATGACTGTCAACTTTCTATTCCGATACTTTATTAACCTCACTATGGAAAATATGATTCATGGCCTCCTTGATGTTAAACTACAATTAAGCTTGTTTCACAATGGTCTTTTGGGATTATCGAGGAATTAAAATGTAATAAATTCAATATAGTGATTAAGTTTACTGGACTAATGACAATTCGCCATAACCATGAGCACATTTGTCATATCTCTCCAAATTTAATGTTAGCTGTTTTCTGCTACTCAATACTCAATGAAACTCAACGACGTGGTGGATTAATGTGCCTTGTCTTTCAGTTTTTTATGGTATTATTATTATTAGTAAATATGATCGTTAATAACACAATAAGAGTGATTTCGTTTTTAGGTCATTCATTTAAACTTTGTTTACATAAAAGCTGAGCTGTCAAGAGCATGTATTTTCAACAAGAATTATACCAAAGTTTTAGCAACAATTTTACAAATAAATTGCGTTCATTTAATTCTTTTTTTTGCTGGTTTCAAATACCGAGATATATAAATGAAATATTTAATTTTGATGTGCATATTCAATATTCGCTAAACAAAACAAAAAAAAAACACTAGTTAAGAAAGCTAGAGTCAGTTGTGGCCGATTATATTATACCCTACACTCCTAGAAGTTAAGGAAAGCCAACTAAAAATATTTGTGTGGACCAAACTAATCAAGATTACTTGTAATATGAGGCTTCTAGGGCTAATACCAAATAATCAGATGAACATATGTGTGGGAGAAAATGGGTGGTCCAACCATAATCCACGAAGTTAATTGTGGGCCACACCTTAACCTCAAGTTTTTTTTGTCCGACTTAATTTGACATTTCTTAGTTTCAGTGTTTTACAAATTTAACTATGGAGAGGTACACAATTGAGTAGAGCGTTAGGATTGCTGAAGCCTTCTACCAAAGTGGTCGTTTTAATCAATATGCATTTAGGGCACTTCGTGATTTTTTGGTGAGCACAAATCGACCGACTGGGCCCAAATTCGGGAGAAAATGTGAAGGCACCTGTGCCATCGTTCTGTCATTGGGCCGTACTTCTTAGAAAATGAAGTCAACCAAGCAGTTACTATGAATGGTGTTTGCTGTCGCAAGATGATAACGGAATTTTTGTGGGCAGAAATTGAGGATTTACTTAGAAGGGACATAAATAATGTTACAACATCTAACACATCCATTTCAATAGTAAAACTGAACATACCCCATCAATGTCATATGGGTTTTGAAAGCTAACCTCAATAGCGTTAGTCTGTAACGGGATTTTAAAATTGTTTCAACTTTCATCATGGAGTCGCCAGAAATGAAAAAATCGATATTTTCAAAACTCTCCGGCCACAAGGGATTTTTTTTTAATAACCAACATTCAGGGGATGCCCCCTATACATGCGGTGCATTGCGTTGGCGAGTGGAAAGTAATGGATCGGAGGGGGGAAAGGGGGATTAATGATTATTGACGCTTGCATTTGCCGGAAGTCGATTCTACATACGGACTGTACGAGCGAAAAACGAATTTGATTTGTAGTGTATAGTGCGGTCAACTGGCCAATCGATAACAAACGGGTGTGAATTCCTAGAAAGTCGCGTATCCCTGCCGAACATCCTCACGTCAGGAATAAGGCGACGGAAGTCTGATGAACGCACACCATGAAAGTAACGATAGAACAGCGTCACGCAACCCACATTCCGACGATGCTCAAGGGAAACAATAGAGTTGGATACCCTACTGTCACCTATCAGCATCATCGCTCTCCTTTGAACACGGTCAAGTAGCTCCAAGGATGATTTTGGAGCATCTGCCTATATATGGGAGTTGTATTCCATCTTTGGCCTGATGTAAGTTGTATAGATATTGAAAACATCAGAAGGAGTTAAATATTTCTTGCACCGCTTTAAAAAGCCTATGCATTTGAGTGCTTCTTTCGACACTTCGAATACATGTCTCGCCCAACGAGCGTCACATTGTATTTTCATGCCCAGAACATCGAGAGCTTCTGATTGTTCAATATCCGTACCATCGATAGAAATTGACGATATTGTTGGGTCAGCGAATCGCTTGTGAGACAACAAGCAGCACTGTGTCTTACGCGCATTAAAATCTACTCTATTCACTCGACCCCATTCGGAAATGGCCAGTAGATCCCGACCAAGTGTCTCATCTATAATTCGCCTTTTGTCTTCAATTTGTTGAAGACTCGGCTTTCGGTCGAATGAATATGAATGACTGAGGTTACTATCATCTGCGAAAGAGTAGATTGTATTCACGGTCTGATCCAATAGATCGTCAATGAAAATAAGAAATAAAGAGGGAGAAAGGACAGAGCCCTGTGGTACCCCTGCGATCAACAACTCTAATAGTGCGATCTCTAAGAAAGCTTGATATAAACCGATCAAACGTATTACCGACACCAAAAGCGATCAGCTTTGATATGAGTGCACCGTGCCAGACTCTTTCAAAGGCCTTTGGAGATATCTAGAGGCACGATCTTACTCTCACCAAACTGGTGAGAGTAAGGTCGCCGCCGGTCAGGCCGCCCACGCTCTGTTCGAACACCGCATGTCATCAAAGCCGTTAAATCAACAATTCACAGAAATCCGCTCCGAAAACAGAAATTCATGGCCCGTGAGATAAATATTACGCAAAAGTCCATGAGTCGAATCATTAAAAAAGACTTGGGACTTAGGGCTTTCAAACGACGTACCGGACATATATTGACTGCAGCTTAAAAAAAATAGATTGAAAAATGCAAACGTCTTTTGGTGAAGCACGCTGATAACTTTCAAGCAGGATTCTGCGCCGGTCCATAAGGCTAAAACGACCAAGGCCTGGCTTCGAAACAATTTGCCAGCGTTCATTTCCTCTGAAGAATGGCCCTCAGACAGTCCAAATTTGAACCCATTGGATTACGAATTGTGGACGGTTTTAGAGGACAAGGTCTGTTACAAAAGATACCCTAACATTGTATCTCTTAAGAATTCTTTGGTTAGAGCTGTGACCAATTTTCCAATGGACGAGGTTCGTGCAGCTATTGACGATAGACCAGTTCGACTTAAGGCGTGTATAAAGACAAAAGGTGGACATTTCGAATAAGTAGATTTTTTTTGGATACGTCAATAAATATATTAAAAAGTATTTGGTCCGAAAACATTCAGTACTTCTTGTTTTACAGCATAAAACGTGTGTAACAGTATTTATGTATGTCCCTACTAAGTAGACCTGGGCGATATGTTGTTTAAGCAGGATGGGCCCACTAGCCACACAGCTAACGAAATAATAGCTCTTTTACTCCAGAAATTCAATTTTCGTATTATTTCAAGACGTGAAGGTGTTAATTGGCCGTTACGATCATGTAATTTGACAGTCTTAGGCTTCTTTCTTTGGGGATACGAGTATTAAAAGTAAAAGTGTATGTCAGTAAGCCAAGAACAATTCTAGAGCTAAAAAACGAGATAATTTGGCACATTAACGACATTGAATCCATTATGTCCAAAGGTATGGCCCATCGGATAGAGGTATGACCACAAAGACGTGGCGACATAATTTTCCAAGATCCTTCTTTCATCATATAAAATGTTAAGATAATTCTATGAAAACTCTTTGTTTTATTTACAATTGTTTCACCCTTTATGTCCTTATCTCAACCGATCTATCCCACTTTCAATAGCGTTCGCTTTGGCCGAAAAAACTTACTTAATTGTGTCAAGATTGAATGTAAGATTTCTTAAGCTAAAAACAGAAAAATCGGATATGCATATATGTGAGAGCTACGTACTCGTATATCCAAATCTAAACCGAATTTCTTCAAATGTTTTAAGAATTTCCTTGGACCAAAAAACAAACGTGTGTCAAATTTAATCAAGACTAGTCGCAATATGTGGCTTCTAGAGCTATAGACATAAAATCAAAAGAACAAACATATATGTAATGAAGCTAATACTAAATCTTAACCGCTTTTACTGAGTTTCATTAATGTACTTACTCGACCCATAAAACTTTCTTATGTTAAGCTTCATCAAGATTGGTAACTACTTTGAGTATACAAAATTCAGTATATGTGACGCGCAAAATAGAAAGGGACCTAAGGGTATAAACCAGTTTTGTTCAGGAGAGCCATTTTTAAGATTTTAACACGTGTATCTTTGGTGTACCAACACTTTCATAAACACACTTTTGGGGCATGGGGTCGGTCTCATTCGATGCTCAGATGTTGTCCACATCAAAAAAAACGTGAAAATTGTTTTTTTTACCCTTAGGTCCCCTTCTCTAGGCGCTGTTACATATGGAATTCATCTTTCTTAAATTCATGTTGAAGATCGTTTATTATATTAGCGTTGGTGCATTTGCGGGATCTTACCAAAAAGTTGTTCATTTCTGCTTCGAGGGTTGAGGCAGGAATAGCCGCAATTATTTCTTGAATGGATTGCTTTAGTTCATTCAAATTTTTAGGGTTTGCTATGTAGACTTCCTGTTTGCAATAACCCCACATGAAAAAGTCAGGTGCAGTAAGGTTAGTCGACCTGGGGGCCAACGGAATGTGGAGTTTCTGGAGTAGTATCAGCTTATTAGGATATTTTCGTAGCAATTCTGTCATACCAGACCGGGCTATGTAAGTAGTTGCACCATCTTGCTGAAACCACGCAGAATGGAAAGAAACTCTCATTCGGCGTGATTCTGGAGAGAAAAACTCTCTCAACATGCTCAAGTAAGGGCCTCCATTTACCGTAAGGGTGTGACCGATTTCTGGAAGAAGTAGGGCCTGACAATGCAAAATGATGAAATTGCCCACCACACTGTGACACGAAGTTGATGCGATTCCATCTCATGGAGTATCTGTGGGTTGGAAGCACTCCATATTCGGCAATTTTGTTTTTTTGTGTTGCCGTTTAAATCGAAATGGGCCTCGTCAGACATGAAAAGGCAGTTCAACATATTTCCGTCCTCTTCCATAATTTGAAGCATCTTCTGGCAAAATTCCAAGCAAATCGGAAAGTCTTTTGCATTTATTTCGTTAGTCATTTGAATTTTAAATGGGAATAAGTCCAGATCTTTGTGCATAATTGACTGCAATAACGGTCTGTTTACATCTATGTGAGCAGATAAGCTTGCATTTTTTGTATGGCAGCAGCTACAGCAGCGATTGTTGTCCTCCGTCTGAACTAAAGAGCATCGATGGTAAAGTCTTCTGTTAACTGTCCCATGCTCAGCAAAATTGTTAACAAGTCTCAGTATGGTCCATCTGCTCGGAGGATTGCCGCCAAACGTGCGCCTATACTCTCTTTGAACCGAAACTACGGACTTCAATGCGTGATAGCTGCGGACATTCCAAATTTATGTTTCAGTGTCCAAGCTATCCATTTTTGTTAAATCTTAAAATCAATCTGCAAAAAAAAGAAAAATTAACCCGAATAATTAAATATAAACAAAAGTTATAACATTTTTTTTTTTTGGTAGCGGCTTTTATCAGCCACCCTGTACTGACCGATTTTCAATTTAACTAATGCTGTTTCTTGGCCAAAAAAACTTTCTCATTCTAAGTTTCATCAAGTTTGGGTGTAAGATTTGGCTTCTAGAGCTAAAAAGATACAAATCAGATGAATCAGTTGTTGGAGATTTATCTAAATCTAAACCGATTTTTTAGAAATTTTTTATCGTCCTTCCTTCGTCCGAAAATCTAAGTTCCTCAAAATTTAATACAAATCGTACAGCATTTGGAAAATGTACTCGTAGTTTGATTGTTACCTCTGGGTGGATGCCCGTCCGGATAGACAGACTTCATTGAATAGAATCAACAGGTGAACGATACATCTAGTGGTGGATCCAGCTCAAATATTTTTGGTAGTTACAAACATTTGCCATGAAACTAACGTATAGTATCCTGTGGTGCAGGGTATAAAAACACACACATCGCATATTTAATTTATGGCAAGCCCTTTTTCATTTAAAGTATTCAAACCAATATATAATTTTATAAAAATTGATATTAACTAACTTGTTTTCAATAGTTTTTTTTTGCCCAGTGACAAATACGTTTATACAAATGATTTATTAATCAATTATTTTTAATGGCATCATGGCATCGAGTGCAGAATAATATGAAATGAAATAGCATGTGATTGAGGACATTTATATAAAAAAATTAAACAAACAGTGTGTTTTGAAGGAAAACAATCGTTTTGTAGTTAGTCAAATTTTGTTATAGGGTTGTCATTATATGATGTAGTAAAATTTGTTGGGGATATACAAATTTCTTTCACAAGTTATCATTCCTTTTATATAGATTTGGATGTAAAATAGATTATATATATTAGAATAGATTGTTTTCCTAAAACATCCATTATCATGGTTTTCGAATAGCATCCCTTTTACCATGGTAGTTAATGCAATGTAATTCAGTTTCAAAAAAAAAAAAAGTCAGTGCTGTGTTTTCTAAGATTGGGGTAAGTTAGTTCAAGCGAAAGGTACCCTTTTCGTGCCATTTACTGAAAGGGGTTAAACATACTTCATTTGTCATTCCGCTTACAACACCTTGATCGGAAAACTATAAACTTAATAAGGAAAGGGTTCATTTACATCGTTAATGTGGCTGTTTAAAGCACGATAGCTCTTAAATCAATTGCCATTGGGCGCTGAATTTTTGATGCTGGCCTATCGTTTGGGATCAAAAAAGGACAAAATTGGTTCAAGGGCAAAAAACTTTCCCTTTAAGGGACTAAATATTTCTCGAAAAATACAACACTTTTTATAGTCAGTTCCTATTTGAGTCTAAAAGGTGTTGTATTTTCCGTTCGTTAGTTAGTTAAAAATCATTGAATAACTTAAAAACTATGAATACTTAAAATGAAGCAAGTGTTACCACGAATGCATTTAAAAGTCTTGGCTGAGAAAAGGTTTATAGTATGAAAAGGCCAAAATGTCGGCCTTATGATCGTTGTACATCTGCAAACCATTACTTTTATTCATTTGGATGATTTATCTGAGTTTGGAATCAGATCGCGATGGATGTTTTTATTCCTCATGTACCAAGGGGCGCCGATGGTAAAAAGCAATGTTTTTAATTGGACTCCTTGTATTTTGTCGAGGTTACTTAAAAACTCTTTCCTCCATAGCTACTAAAGGGTGTCCCAAGAACAACGCAATTTTTAAATCTTTCAACATTCGAAGTGTCATTGTTTGACATTTGAACAATTGTTATTGTTTGTTAGTAGAAGGTACGAGGTTAGTAAAAATGGAGCGCTACACGAAAGGGAGTTCGTTAATTGCGTATTGGAGAGACAACATGAAAATGCTGATTTTGCCGATAAAATCATCTTCAGTGACGAGGCCCATTTTCATATTGATGGCTTCGTCAATAGGCAGAATTGTCGCATTTGGGGTGCGGAAAATCCTCGAGTGATTCACGAGAAGCAAATGCATCCTCAACGTGTCACTGTGTGGTGTGGTTTTTGGGCTGGAGGAATCATTGGATCTTTTTTTTATGAAAATGAGGCAGGTCAAGCGCAAACAGTCAATGGTGTTTGGTATCGTGAAATGATAACCAGTTTTTTCTTGCCTAGAATTGAAGAAATGAATGT
Organism: Hydrotaea diabolus; assembly: GCA_963513945.1. Lineage (NCBI taxonomy): Eukaryota > Metazoa > Arthropoda > Insecta > Diptera > Muscidae > Hydrotaea > Hydrotaea diabolus. Next base: position 132,770,161 of record OY740717.1, on the reverse strand, counting down.
GGAGGGCATGTGGTTCCAACAAGACGGCGCCACATGTCATACAGCCAGAGAAACAATTCAATTGCTGCATCAGTCATTTCCCGGTCGTGTTATTTCGCGTTTTGGAGATCAGAATTGGCCGTCTAGATCGTGCGATTTAACACCATTAGATTTTTTCTTTGGGGTTTTTTGAAGTCGATGGTTTACGCGAATAAGCCGATGACGACTCAAGCCTTAAAAGACGAAATTGGACGCTGCATTAATGAAATACCGCAGCATTCATGCAAAACGGTCATTGAAAATTTCATTAAAAGTTCGCGTGCATGCCAGCAAAGCCGCGGCGGCCATCTGCACGATATATTGTTCCATACATAACCTCATTCTGTCTACTTTACGATATAATAAAGTTTCACGATTTTTTCTTAAATATCTGTGTTAAAATTTAAAAATTGCGCTCTTCTTAGGACACCCTTTATATAACAGAACCTTTTATTCGGGACTCAGTTTATATATCCAGTGAAGTTGGCACACCTTACGCTTTAGTAAGTAGTAACACGCTTCCGTAAGTAAGTTGTATTATGGGGGGTCTTTCCATTGTATATGCCTTACCGCTCTAGAAGTCACATGTAAACTCCGATATTACTCGTACGTACATTTAGCATGGAGCTTTGTAATAGATCTAAAAAAACCTTAGTAGAAATTGACCGTATAAGTCGATGTATTATTATAATCTTCCTATTTGAAGCTCTGGTGCTCTGAAAGTTACAAATTCAATCCGATTGTTATAAAAACTTTGCAATGAAATTACATTAGACTACTATCCACTACGGTAAACTTTAATCATAACGGTATGCGTTTTTCTACTAAGTAGGGACATAAATACTGTTACACACGTTTTATGCTGTAAAATAAAATGTACTAAAGGTTTTTGGACCAAATATTTTTTAATATATTTATTGATGTATATTGTATCCAAAAAGGATCTAATTATACGAAATGTCCGTCTTTTGCCTTAACAAGGGTCTTAAGTCACACTGTCCAATCGTCAATAGCTGCACGAACCTCGTCCATTGGAAAATTGGCCACAGCTCGAACCAAAGCAGTCTTAAGAGATCCAATGTTGGGGTATCTTTTGTGACAAGCATTGCCCTCTAAAACCGTCCACAATTTGTAATCCAATAGATTCAAATCTGGACTGCCTGAGGGTCATTCTTAAGAGGAAATGAACGCTGGCAAATTGTTTCGAAGCCAGGCCTGGGACGTTTTAGCCTTATGGGCCAGCGTAGAGTCCTGCTGGAAAGTCCATGGCTGGTTTTGGAACAGGGAATTTTTAAGAGTCTTCACAAAACGGTTTCTTGGTAAACATTGGCCGATGTTTTGACTCCTTGTTCGCAGAAATGCAGGTCAGTGACCCAATCGTAAGACTGAAGCATGACTGAAGCTGGGTGGATTTTCCACCATTGGGATCAGTTCACATGCTTCCTTAGATGACCGCGCATGAACTCGTATCATTTTGCTTGTTAAATTTTTCCTAAACGGTAAAATTTTTTTCATCGGTGAACAATATTTTTCTGTGCAAGTTATCAACGTGTTTCACCAAAAGACGTTTGCATTTTTCAATCCTATTTTTTTAAAGCTGCGGTCAATAAATGTCCGGTACGTCGTTGGATGGGATGCGGTGTTCGAAAAGAGCGTGGGCGGCCCGGCCCGACCGGTGGCGGTCTTTTACATCTCCAGTCTCCTCAAACAGTTTTATGCATCGGTAGAAGAACATGCGGCTTATCAGTACTGGCCGGAGTGTTTTGAAAATATCGCTTATTTTCATTTCAGACTTGAAAAGCGCTATTACAGCAGTACGGTTCTCATTATCTGACCACTCCATGATGAAAGTTAAAACAATTTTAAAATGCCGTTACAGACTAACGCTATTGAGGTTAGCTTTCAAAACCCATATGACAGTAACGGAATATGTTCAGTTCTACTATTGAAATGGGTGTGTTCAATGTTGTAACAGTATTTATGTCCCTACTGAGTATATCTATGTGACGCGCAAAATAGAAAGGGACCTAAGGGCAAAAACCAGTTTTGTTCAGGAGAGCCATTTAAAAGATTTAAATACGTGTATCATTGGTGTACCATCACTTTCATAAAACGCGCATATCTCTGGGAGGGAACACTTTTGGGGCATGGGATCGGTCTCATTCGATGCTCAGATGTTGTCCACATCAAAAAAAAGTGAAAATTGATTTTATGCGCTGTCACATATATAGCAATTTTTTTACTGCCAACACAGTCACTACAGAGCAAATATTGCTCTATCTAAGTTGAACTATGTGGCTTTTAAAGAGAAAGCTCCCAATACAGCTGCGTATAATAATAAACTATGTTCAATGGTCAAAAACCAAATAGTCCATTCGAATTGTTTTACAAAATTATTTTAGCGGCTGGTGGTATACAATAAAATACTCGTATATACAGAAGCCTGTTGTTGTTTTTTTTGTAAATATTTTTCATGAAAACATTGTTTACATTTCCAATAGAGGCAACCACACCTACCTTCTCTTGGCGCCCACTGTGTATCGATGGCCAATATTTCGGAACACTTGCATTTGTGAAACATTTTTAAATAAACATAAATTCTAGGTATTTTTTCTACTGCACAGCAATGATAAATACTCGTATTTACCACACGTGCTGCATTTGCAGTTCTATTTTTTATCTTAGCCACCATAAAACACCGAGAGGGAGAGTGAAAGAAAATTCTGATTGAAAATCGGAGTTATTATTAAAGCATTCATAGGTTTTTAGTTTCATTAAAACACCGCTTTCATCGGTCGGGGGTTTTTTATTCTATAGAGCATGATTTTTGCTCAACAAATACAAATAAAGAGTCCATAAAGAATGTAGGTTTTGTATTGGCGGCATTATAAAAATGCATTACGAGTAAATAACAAAACAAACAAAGAACAAAAAACCATAAATTGCAAATAAAACATAACATTCAGAACAAAAATCAAACAAATTGAAAATATAACTCGGCAGTTTGTACGTGAGCACTTGCATATTGGAGCAATGATCAACCTTCACCCATTGTATTCAATTCGAAATAAGAGCAATTGCTTCATGGATGAAGAATTTAATAAAATTGGAGAAAATGAACAAAAAACAAAACATGGAAATATGCAGCAGTGCGAAGTTATGCCCACAGTTTAATTAATGATGGAGTTATTGCATACGAGTTTTTTACAGAAAGAGGGAACGATTTTTTGTTTTTTTAGTTTTTCAAACAAACCAATTTTTTTCATTAAAAGACTTTAGCATAGAGTGAACACACTTCAAAGAATTCAATTAGGTAAATTTTTTAGAAAGTTTTAAACTTTTGGTTTGTTAAGTATTGAGAAAGGGCTGTTGTATCTTTCTAGTACATTTTTTTATCATTCAGGGGGAAGAACTGTTGCTTTGTGAGGTAAAGGGTGGGCCATTTAAAATGCTATATACAAACTACTGATTACTTTCACTTTGAAAGAATATCATTAATTATTATTTTCAGATTTATCTTTGATATTTGTCAAATGGGAATGCGCACAGCGAAGTTGCATAAAGACCTCGTTACGAAGGCGTACTAAGTTCAATTGGTCCACGAGCTGAAGCCACTTGATTATCCGATGCCTTTAAGCATTACATGGCAATGCTCTTGTTCGTGCGTATACCGTACACGTCAGAAATTTAGAATGCTATTGTCTACAAACTGTTTCCATTGATCTTAAAACAGTTAATGGACGTGTATGTGAAACGCTTAGAGAAGCATGTGAAGCGTTGGCATTAATGGAGAATAATTCTCAATGGGACCTTGCCATGCAAGAGGCGGTTTTCTTTTCATTTCATTTGCTGGTACCTTGGTAAACACAATTTAATGAAGAATGATTCTCAATGGGATCTTGCCATGCAAGAGGCGGTTTTCGTTTCATTTCCTTCCAAACTAAGGGAACTAATTCCCATTTTAGTTGCCATTTAAGGGTTCTTCAAAACCCTTGGAGCTATGGGAGCCTTATAAAATGATTAATTGGAACATTAGTTTCGATATCCTGCTCGATTGTGTAATCCTCTTTATGAGGTGTCTAGCAAATAAAACTATAGGGTGATCCATCAAGAGGTAGTACCTTATAAAAAAAACATTTTGGAAATGATTTCCTCAATTTCAGAAGTTATAGTTAGAAGATTATATAGGTTGATCCATCTAGAAGTATTTTTTCAGAACAAAAAATAATATATAAAAATTCAAATCAAGGGTGGACTCTTTATTGGTAATTTGAAAGGACATTTTATGGTACTAATTTTTTGAAAATAGTTACCTTCAAATGTTGACAACTGTATTATGGAAATGAGCGTTCGGTGAGAAACGGGAAGATCCGCTGTTTTTGACCAAAATTTTGCTCAGTGATGGGACCCATATTTGGCTCAACGACAAAGTCAATAAACAAAATTGCCGTATTTGCGCTGAAGAGCAACAAGAAAAGAAGAGGTGTTATTATACCCAGAACAAAAACGCGATTTATAGGCTGGTAAAATCATCGGGCCATATTTTTTCAAAAATGATGATAGACGGAACGTAACCTTGAATGGCGCTCGCTATCGCGCCAAGGTATCGGACTTTTTGCTACCTGAATTTGAAGCCCGTAATCTTGACGACACTTGGTTTCAACAGGACAGGTGCCACTTGCAATACAGCTTTGTTCAGTGATGATGCCCATTTCTCGCTCAACAGCAAAGTCAATTAACAAAATTGCCGCATTTGGGCTGAAGAGCAATAAGAAGAGGTTCAAGAGGTGATATTATACCCAGAGAAAACCACGGTTTGGTGCGACTTATAGGCTGGTGAAATCATCGGTCCATATTTTTTTCAAAAATGAAGAAGGCCGGCACGTAACCGTGATTGGTGCTCGCTATCGCGCCAAGATATCGGACTTTTTGCTACCTGAAATTGAAGCCCGTAATCTTGACGACACTTGGTTTCAACAGGACAGGTGCCACTTGCAATACAGCTTTGTTCAGCAACAAAGTCAATAAACAAAATTGCCGCATTTGAGCTGAAGAGCAGCAAAAATAGGTTCAAGGGGTGCTATTATACCCAGAGAAAACCACGGTTTGGTAAAATTTATACGCTGGATTTCACCAGCTTTTTTGCTACCCGAAATTGAAGCCCGTAATCTTGACGACACTTGGTTTCAACAGGACGGTGCCACTTGCAATACAGCTGCTCAAACAATGGATCTATTGAGAGGTCATTTTGAACAGCAGCTAATTTCACGTTTTTGACAGGTGAGTTGGCCGCCTGGATCGAGTTATATCATACCTTGAGGCATTTTTCTTTGGAGTTACGTAAAGAATAAACCAGCTACGATTCAGGTTTTGGAAGCCAGGATTGCGCGTGTATTTTAAGCCATACCGGTCGAAATGCTCGAACGAATCATCCAAAATTGGACCCTCAGAATGGAAACCCTGAGGCGTAGTTGCGGCCAACATTTGAAGGAAATTGTATTCAAATAATAAATGCCATAAAATGTCCTTTCAAATTATCAATATAACTTGATTTGAATTTTTATATATTTTTTGTTTTGAAATAATACCTCTATCTCTCCCTCTCTATATAGATCACCCTATATAATCTTTTAACTATAACTTCTGAAATTCGCGTCCAAACTGTTTTTTGATAATGTACTCACAGAAAAATAAAATAAATCTACTATTGGCTCATATTCCGCTCCTCATGGTGGCCGGTCTGCCCACTCCGTATTGAAGTAACCGCCTGACTTAGCCCAAAATGAATTTCCTACTTGTAATATAAACATAAATAGCAGTCGGGGTGTATTATTGCAAAACTGCTAATTATTGGTTTGGGATGAGTGCACCATTAAATCGAGTGTCTGCAAGATATAAGAAGCTGCGGAGCACTTAAAGTTGGAATGGTTGTACTACTTGCTAGTGACTGTAGCCAAACCTATGACAACTAGAGGAACACCGGCAGATGAAATATATGCCTTCATCTCAATTATGGACGAAGTAACAAAAATTAGTCTTACAACCTATATGAGATGAAGCTGACTGATTACGAGTCACTGTTTGGTGTGGATTTTGAGTAATTTTGATCTGCCGCTACCTTCAACATTCAGCGTTACCGCGTTTCATCATTGCAAACTGTACTTTGAAATCAACGATAGATACACAGACATTGCTCAATGGAATCTGACAGTGATGCCGAATCGATCGGTTTATTTCTCGGTTTTATACCTTTAAGGTATTACAAATATAAGCACTAAGTAATACCGTACACAGAGTGGTGAACGACATAATTACTTCATTAAAATATCAATAAATATTTTACATACTGAATCAATTGTTGAAAGTTTTAAAAACAACCCGTTTTTTTGATTTAAGTGGTCCAGTTTATTAACAACTTGAGGGCACCAGGATTAAGTACCTCTACCCTTCTTTGTATTCTGTATGATTTTAGGTTTGTCAACCCTTTGTCAAGTATTTTTGCTTTTTTTAACCCTCACATCGTTACATTGTGTGCCAAGCGGTTTTGACGAAAACCTTCCCAGGAGGTCAAACATTTTTTTTGTTAAATGTGTGTATAAGTGATAAAAAAAACGATTTCTGAGATATCCCTACTCCATTGCGACCCCTACTTTTTATTTTATATAGGCTTTTTTGTGTCGTACATTTCTGTAAAAGTCGCTGTCGTCAAAAACGTACGACGCTTTTTTCTTGTTTTTTTTTATTATTTTTCGATTTCTTTTTTCTTTTCTTTATAGTTAAAATATAATAAAATAAAAAGCAAATACCTACAATGTCAAAACGATCGTTAAGAGAAAAGGAAATATTGAAAGTCTTGACGGAGAGTGGTGAAGATTTTGTTAATTATGATGTTTGTGATTGGATACCGGAGGTTTCGGATTTTGACTCTGAGCCTCACATAGATCCTAAGAAATCTATGACATGTTGTTTGAAGATGGTATCAATACGGAAGACGAAGCTGTCGAATCTAAAGAAAACAGTTTAACAGCAGGCGCGCAAATGTTCAATACCGAAGTCAATGGACTGAATTTTTATCACGTCAAAAGACCTTTACATTTACTGGAAAATCTTGTATCCAGCAAAATATTTCATCAGACATTTCCTGTTTGGATACATATTTGCTATTTGTAGACAATGATATCATTGATTTAATTGTCAAAGAAACCAACCAATACGCACAAGTGATTTTGAACCAAAACGCCGTAACTAGATCTTTGAGAAAAAAACAATGGGTACCGACAAGAAACCTTGAAATTAAAAAGTTTCTGGGACTTCTTTTATAGATGGGTTTGGTGAAAGTTGGATCTCTTTCAGATTATTGGTCAAAAAATCACCTGTATAACTTTACCATTCCTGGAAAAACAATGTCTCGAAATCGTTTTCAATTGCTACTGAGCTTCGTGCACTTTACAGATAATAGTAGCATTATTCCAGGTGATCGTCTTGGAAAAATCGAACCATTGTTAGATATGCTCCAGATGCGGTACCAAAAAGTTTATGTACCAGGAGAAAATATCGTTATTGATGAAACACTAATTTCTTGGAGAGACAGACTTGTTTTCCGACAATATATTCCCAATAAGGCTCATTCGTATGGAATAAAACTGTTTAAACTTTGCTCTACAGAAGGATTTACCTGGTCATTGAAAATATATTCTTGTTAATCAGCTACTGAGGTAAGAGAAGTTGGCTTAGCAACAAATGTTTGTGAATATTTAATCGCTGAATTGAAAGGAGAAGTTTGTACATTATACTTTGACAACTTTTATACCCGCTACGAACTCGCCCACTCAATGCTAAAAAATAAATCCCACCTTTTCGGCCCTATTCGCTTAAACAAGAAATATTTGCCAAAAAACTGATGAATTTTGCGCTTAAAAAAGGTGAATTGGTGGCCCAAGAAGATTAAAAAGGAATAGAAGTACTAAAATGGAAGGATAAGCGAAATGTCAGAATGCTTTCAACAAAGCATGATCCAGTAATGATATCCGATTCAAATAAAGAAGATGATCCAAATATGTCAGCAAAAAGACGTACAGCAAAAAGACGCAAAAGTATAGTTAAGTCAAACCCGTTAGCTATAATTGAATATAACAAAGGAAAAGCTGGTATAGATATATCGGACCAAATGGTTTCGTATGGTAGCACCCTACGCAAAGGTTTGAAGTGGTATAGAAAATTGGCAATTGAGTTATTAATTGGCCTGTCAATAGTAAACGCGCATATTGTTTATAAGGAAGCTACATAGACGAACATCAACATACGCAAATTCCGTCAACGTGACCTTCTGGATCTAACATCTCCGCAATCAGTTAACTGCGGCAAACACATTATAACTAAAAGGGTAGATGCCAACAATAAAGCAATTCAACGTTCTTGTGTTACGCAACTGCAAAAAACAGCTGGGCCGGAAAACAGCAAGGAATCACTTGAAAAAAACGAGTATTTACTGTCCAAAATGCCCCAATATCCCACACTTGTGCCTGCAGTGTTTCCCAAAATACGCCCATCTAAAATAACAATATGTACGAGGGTGGTTCGGAAACTTTTTAGCCTATCAATGAAAGAGAACAGTTAGTTTTTTAGAAATATTTTTATTTTTCAATATAATCTCCTGAAACTTCAATACACTTAGTCCAACTCTTATCTAGCAATTCTATCCCTTGATTAAAATAGTTTTCCTTAAGGTCTTCAAAATAGTGGTTTACAACTGTAATTCCATCTTCATTTGAGGTAAAACGCTTGCCAGCAAGGAATTTTTTTAGATTAATCAGGAGAATAAGTTGGGTGGTCAAGCAACTCGTACTTTAATTCGTTGATTTTAGCCATTGTTAAAACACTCTTGTGCGCTGGTGCGTTGTCCTGATGAAATTTTTTTTTTGTAAGCCAGGACGTTTTTCTTGAATTTGTACATTTAATTGATCTAAAAGGTTGCAATAGTACTCTGAATTTATTGTTTTACCCTTTTGCAGATGGTCAATCAATAAAATACCTTTGAAGTCCCAAAAAACCGTTGCCATAACCTTACCAGCCGATTGAGTAGTTTTTGCCTTCTTTGGGGCACTTCCTCCAGCTTCAGTCCATTGTTTGGATTGTTCTTTTGTCTCTGGAGTATAGTGGTGGATCCATGTCTCATCAACAGTTATGAAACGACGCTTAAACCCATTTTATTTCGCTGAAACGATCCAAACAAGCTTGAGAAGTGTTCATTCTTCTTCGTTTTTGGTCAACTGTTAACAAGTCCGGCACCCATCTTACAGAAAGCTTTTTCATCTGTAGTTCTTCATGCAAAATTAAATGGACTCGATCATTTGATATTAGCTATTTCACGCACTTTTTTTCGTCGATCATTTAATACCATATCATGCACTTTGGCTACAATTTCTGTTGTTGTTGCTGTTTTTGGACGTCCACTACGTAGTTCATCTTCAATGCTTGTACGACCACTTTTAAATTCAGCAACCCAATTTTTTACTGTTGCATATGAAGGAGCTCTTTCACCTAACACATTCACCATATCAGTATGAATTTCTTGTCCCGATAAATCTTTTTTATGTAAATATTTAATGACACCACGCATTTCTAATTTTTCCATTGTAAAAATATCGCGGATGCGTCTTTTGTGAACACCTGTTTCTATATGAAGGAGTTGCCATCTCTGATATGTGTTCATAGCAGAGATGGAAATTTCCAAAACACTTAACTTTTTTCTGTTTATACCTCGCTTTTTGTGCTAGGCTAAGAAGTTTCCGAACCGCCCTCGTATACTTAATTTTATCCTTTCAAAAATGAATATAATATTAAATTACTTGTAAATTTAAAGTACCTAAATTTCAAAAAAAAAAAACATTTCTTACATTTTTCACTTAATAAAACATCAAAAAATCATCCTAGACCCATGCATGCTTTTGCAAAAAATATTCAGTAAAGGATTCTTTATTTAAAAATCGCAACAAATTTTACTCAGTGTCGTATATAAAGGAACTACAAGCTCTAAGTAAAAACAATCACTGTCGTACGGAAATGTACCCATGATGGGTTAGGTGTCGTACGGAAACGTACGACGTGGCACTCAATGTGTTAAAGGTATTTTTCCCTCTGTTTCAATAAGTATTTTTTGAATAAATTTAAAACAAATTTTTTCAAAGCAATGCAAATAAATCGTATTGCATTTTCGATTGTTTATTTGTTCTAGTCCTGTTTTGTTTTCCATTTCGTCTTAAGCCCTTTCAAATAATTCATCAGTTCTTAATGCGTGTCGTGCGAAATGATTGATATTAAAAATATATACACTTTTTCAATTCCACATTATCATTCATTCTATTTTTCTTCTTCCCAATCATTGTTTTTCTCAAATTAAATCGGCAATCTTCCTCAAACGTGCTTAAGCGAACCCAGAAAAGAAAGCAGAAAGAAACTGCTATCATTTGAGATAATATGGAACGTTAAGTAATTGCGCCCATAAAATCGTATTATCGTACAGCAACCCCTTTTCCTGGTCGGGACACGAAATCACAAAGATACTGACGAGGCACAGTGTCGCAGTTGGTCAATCTAGAGGGGCAAAAATCACATAGGAAAGATATTGATTTAAAATTTTGCATGTAGACAGCTAGCAATGTAGAAAATAGTTAAACGAAAAATGGGCTGGAATAAAACTTGACACGCCCCTTATTTATAAAAATACAATAAAGACAGACAATTCTGGAATTTTAACGACACTCGGGTACTTAGTAGGATATGATGCTAAAAATGTTGGCCACCAAAATGGACAGAGTCAAATACTTGTCACGCCTCTTTTGTAATGAAATACTAGCAACAGGGAAATCTCGTAAACCCACTATTTTAACTATATTAAATATGTACTTATACTTAATTTACAGGAAGCGCATGATGTCATAAAAAGATAGGGTCAAGCATCTGGGACGCCTATTCTTCTAAATTAAGGCGGAATAATGCGTTTCCCTTTTAAATCTTTGAAAAAAAATGTCTGAAAATACCAAAAAAAATGCAACTAAATTTCAATTATTTTTTTGGAAAACAATAACAAGATGTTTTCCAAAAAAATAATTAATACCCCTGCCCCACTCTGTAGAACAGGTCATTATAAGTACATTTCAAATGTATGTACCCACCAAAAATATTCAAACCCTGTTTAAGTATATCAATCTACTCAGAATGACCAGCTGATTCGATTTAACAATGTCAGTCTATCCGTCAATGCTCCTTCCATACAAAGCTTGTAATCAAACTGCAGATTGCAATTGTTGACCGACATCCATGAACTTTTGTAGAAGTAAGTTTTTAGGACCAAGGATGGATGTTATTGAAATTGAAAAAAAATGGTTTAGATTTATAGGGTAGTCCAACTAATGCACGATGTTTGTGCCCCAAAAACAAAGCGGGGAATACTTAAACCAGGAACTCTTGGCTTACTACGTAATCCGGATGTCACTGAAGACTTTTACGGCTCAGACTAAAATATATTTAATTTTATACTACAAACAAACACTCGTACCTATAATTTATTCGAACCCTAAATAAGAATTAAGGACATAAAATCGCATAAACATATCTGTATGGTAGCTATATCTTCATCAGAACTGATTTTCCTTAGTTTTAATAGTGTCAAAAAAACTAACGTGCGGCAGCTATGCCTAGATCTGAACAGATTTTCTTCGATTTTATTAACGCTGTTCCTTGGTCTAAACGACTTACTCGTGCTAAATTTAATTAATAATCTATTTTTCGAACGAAAACACGAGCGAACGAAAGTCGGTATCTTGAATTCGGCTCAATTTGGGTTTCTATATGTGACAGCGCATAGAGAAAGGGACCTAAGGGAAAAAAATCAATTTTCGCTTTTTTTTTGATGTGGACAACATCTAAGCATCGAATTAGATCGATCCCATGCCCCAAAAGTGTTCCCTCCCAAAGATACACGTATTTAAATCTTTAAAATGGCTCTCCTGAATAAAACTGGTTTTTACCCCTTAGGTCCCTTTCTATTTTGCGCGTCACATATAACGAAACCTTTCGTCCGTCTGCTCTTACGTTCTTCAATTAATGTATGAACTTAGTAGGGATATAAATACTGTTACACACGTTTTATGCTGTAAAATAAAAAGTACTGAATGTTTTTGGACCATATGTTTTTTAATATATTTATTGATGTATATTGTATCCAAAAAGAATCTACTTATTCGAAATGTCCGCCTTTTGCCTTTACAAACGCCTTAAGTCGCACTGGCCAATCGTCAATAGCTGCACGAACCTCGTCCATTGGAAAATTGGCCACAGCTCGAACCAAAGCAGTCTTAAGAGATCCAATGTTGGGGAATCTTTTGTGACAAACCTTGTCCTCTGAAACAAGGCTTTTGAACGCTTCAACAGCATCGTCTGGAAACGAAAATCGTTTATCACGCATTTTTCTCTTAATGTGCGGGAATAAAAGGAAGTCATTGGGTGCCAAGTCAGGGCTGTACGGCGGCTGACCCATCAATTCGACGTTATGGCCGGTCAAAAAGGCGCTGGTTTGAGCCGATGTGTGAGAGCTCGCATTATCATGGTGCACACTGATTCGTCTTCTCTTGTTCGTTTTTCGAATTTCTCCGAAGACTTTAGGCAAACAAATTGTGGTGTACCACTCAGAATTGTCCTACGTTGCTCAAGCGGAACTGTTGCCACATGACCAGTCTTGCCAAAGAAACAGGCTACCATTTGCTTCGAAGTGCGTCTTTCACGAACAACTTTCGTTGGATTTGGCTCGTCTTAGAAGACCCACACAGTCGATTGCTCTTTTTTTCGGGCTTATACGCATAGATCCATGATTCGTCACCTGTGACGATATTATAAACTTCTTTTAAAGCACCGCGATCGTATTTTTTCAAAATCTCTTTGCACCAATCGACACGAGCCTTTTTTTGAGCGTTTGTCAAATTGTGCGGGAATTAACGAGAACAAACCTTTCTTACGGACAGGTGTTCATGCAATATCGAATGTATGCTGGTGGAAGAAATGCCCAAGGATGCCTCTATCTCATGGTATGCTACACGACGATCTTGCATTATCAGTTCATGCACGTCATCAATGTTCTCTGGCACAACAGCCGTTTTTGGACGACCTTCACGACCTTCATCTTTGAGACAGCGTCGGCCACGATTGAATTCATTAAATCAGTTTTTCACAAAGCTATAAGATGGTGCTTTATCGCCATACAAAAATTAAAGTTCATCGCTGCCCTCCTGTCGCGATAGCCCACGTCGAAAGTTTTGAAAAATGATAGCACGAAAATGTTCACGAGTTAATTCCAGTTTTTTGCCAAAATGATTTTTTTCAAGTCACTGTTTACAACACAAATGATGGTCGTACGTCAAAAGTACGTTAATGCTAAAACATGTCAAACTTTCCAATGGATATGTCAGATCGCGCCAGGCAACACTTAGTGTTGCTTAATCCAGAAGTATATATAGCAACTCTCGTATATTAATTGTAAATAAAAGAAAAATTGTCAGATAATTATCTTAATTTTTTTATTATGGTAGAAGGACTGATGACAATTACGCGTGAAACAAAATATCCGCCAAGTGCTCGCCACGGCTTCGGTGACTCTGTCCAATGTTCTATATTTTCAATGACTCTACGTAAGACACAATGGAGTATCAATGATATTAATTATCATATCCTATAGCTCTCGAATTGCCGGTTATTATCTCGCGATAGCGAACACTATTCACGGTAACTTCTTGGCCAACCTAATTTTCGAATAAGTAAGGCCCGACGACAGAACAAACTGGGCAATATTTGTACATTTCCTACGGACACGGATTTGCCCAGGTTTTCGCACAATTCTGCCGTTTGTGGACGCATTTAGTCGATTTTGTGGAATCATAATAAAAATGTTTTTTGATTTGAAAGCTCATTTTTGTAAAAAACTTCAACAATCTAAACGCGCTGCTCAATTGTGTACCACACCATAGTTGAGTTTTTCAAACATTGAAACAAAAAAAATGTCAAATTAAGTTGGACAAACAACTTGACGTTCAGGTGTGAACCACAATTGACCTCGTACATTATCGTTGGACCTCTTTATTAAAATATCAAACCATTTAAACCATTTTAATTTTCCGATTCATATCCCGCTAGATTGGGCAAATGCTCCACTGTGCAACGGTGTGAAAAACATTTTCACAGTTCCCACCTTTAGTTAACGTTTGAATGCTTTCTAATATTTTATTTTTGTACATTCTTGTTCGATTTGCCTGTGCTTTCGTTTTCCTCTCCCTTTTTTCTTAAGGGACATTTCCCTTTCATCTCGTTATGGTTGTTGGTGTAAATACTAGCGGGTGTTGTTTTTGTTGTTATTATTGTTAATAATGATGATGCTGTTGTTGCTGTTGTTGTATACTTTCACCCCTCCAGTTACAAATTATAGTCATTTGAATAACCATACATTCTAATTCGATGCACGTTTAGAAATTCAATAAATCTTCGAGATAGCACAAAAGCACTAAAAAGCGACCGGAGCATCGAACGAAGCCGTAATGGAAACACACTCACATTCAGAGAAAATTCGCACGAAATTTCTTTGTGAAATAAAAGAAAAGTACCTTGACTTTCGAACTCTCGATGATTATTCGTTGGATACAAAAAGGAACGCATGCAGTCAAAACAACAGAGACAGAGAAAGAGCAGCACGCAGAAACACTTTCGCGAAACAGGTTTATCGTACTAGGGTGGAACTTAATTATTTACGTTTTATGTTCGTACCCTGCCAACATTTTCTATCGCGGAAGTGACTAAGAAGTTAAAATTCATCGTCTGCGATACCATTTTCTTATCGCAGAAGTGTCTTCCGTATCGAGAAGTTGTACCCCTCGGAGTTAACTTCCAGAAGTCACTTCTGCGTAACTACAAAGAGTCACTTCCTGGTGCCTTCTTGGAAGTTACTTTTTATTCTAATTTTTTTTCGCGGTCACTGCGACTTTGGCAGAAGTGTATAATGTTGTTTAATATATCCATAACGGCACATGTGATTTTCGGCTGGTGTTGTAAACAACAAACAATCTTCCAATTGCCGTCTGGATGATTTAAAGACGACTGTAAAATAAAATGTTCTTGTAATATTTAAACTATCTTCCAATTACCTTATGGAAGTGACTAAAGCGTAACGCATTTGACGATGGACGATGAAAGAAACTTCCAAATGTTGGGTAGATCAAATTTTTCCTCAAATTGGTGTAATACACGATGTAAGTATTACGATAGTTGGCATCAGTTGTATGGTTGTTAGTGTACGCAGAGCATTGCGCCGGTCGACATCCAGCCGGCTTCAAATTTTGTTAGCCGCCGACCATTTTGTTGGCTCGTGACGGCTTGAAACAAGCCGCCGTAAAATGTGACAAATGTAGTTTATATATTTACAACTTAAAATTATAATCCATCCGTTATTGGCGAGTGAAATCATGTAGAATCGAAAATATAGAAGTATTTCGACAAAGAACTGGACGAAACATTCAGGTTGTGGAAAATTAATAAACCTGTATATCTAAATACTATTGATGTTATATTATCCGGTATATTTTAGTTTAGAATTTCTCAACATTAGCATAATTAGCTAAAAATATCCTTAGTATTCCAGTAACACATGCTTCCTCAGATTTTTTTTGTGCGCAGGGGCACTAATAACTGCAAAGAGATAATAATTAAATCCGAATACCATTAAATAGTGATATTTATTTATGATAATTTCGATATTTATAAAAATATAGTAAATTAATACTTAAATGTCGTTTCCCTAAAAATTGGCGCTTATTTACAATTTACCCGCTCCTAGTGAAAAACGAGTCAACTGCTGCCGGCTATGAGCCGTAGCAGCGTATTTTTACGCCAGCCGCCGACCAATGATACTCAGCTCTGTGCTCTGAGTGTGCGCGACTATCACACATTTTCAGCTGACATTTTCCATTTTGCGATTAGGAGATTTATCTTTGCGCCTTGTAAACCGTTTAAAGTGTATAAGCCGTAGTGACCAGTTTTGAAACAGAAGGACTCCATGTGTAAAGGAATTCATTATGTCGCTGTTTAGAGACTAGTGAGTCGCCCACTGTTTAATCCTTCCTGGGATGTGGTGGCCCAACCCAGGTTCATCTCGGGATAAGAACATCGAATTTGCTGCCGGCGTAAATCAGTAGGTCCATCAGACAAGATAATATAGCCCACAGCTTACTGAATTTGGAAAGGGCTCCCCATGTTCCTTAATGAGTTTAAGTCCTACAGGCCTAGAAGTTACAAACTACCTCCGATCATGTGCAAATTTTGTACGGTGTATTAAGATTTATAAATAAGTAACTCTACTGAAACCTTACTATACCGGTACATGTTTTCAAATTTCCCCAACACAGAGGTTCTCGCAATTTCTGGTCCTGTCGCTTTAGATAAAAGTTATTTACTTTGATTGGGTTGAAGTTTCACGTGGTTTAATTCTGGTAAAACTGGAATATATCTAGCCGTGTTTCGAATACCTTCCCACAAACGCCGCTCTTGATTTCAGACCCTGCAGCTCTGGAAACCACAAATCGCATCTGAATTGGAACAAATTCCTTATAACGGAGCAAGCTAATCCTATCCCCGGTAGAATTGGACCTTATTAGTTATTATTTTCATTATAAGTATAAGCCTACTGCGGTCGAATCTGACATTGTAGGTAAAAAAAATTGTATAGTCCCTATACAAAGATCCATCCCGATTTCAGAATCAGCGGCTTAAGAGGCCACATATTTTCGACTTAAACTCGCATAAGAGATGTTAGCAACCAACACCACAGTGTCTATGAAAATTCTACCATATAGGTCCATGTTTTCCAATAGCCCCCCACACAAAGATTAAGGTCCTGCAGCCCTAGAAGCCTCAAATTAAACACGATGAAGCTGAAATTTCACATTGTATGTTTGAAGAACCCTGGTAAACTTGACTAGCCCGGTCCATATTATTATATAACCTCCACTCAACGATACTTCGGATTTGAGAACTTACGGTTTTAGAAGACACAAATTATATTCGACCTTGTTTAAATTGAACATTTGAATCGCATGAAGCCTAAGGGTAAACCCAATGAAATTGGACCACATCGGTTCATGCTTTCGAGTAGTTCCACACAAAGGTCAGTCCGGATTTAAGGTTCCTGCGCGGTCAATCTTGTGATGTAGCCGCCTTTAAAATAACCTTTTTAATTTGATATCCTGCAGCTTAGAGGAAAGATTTAAAATTCAATTTAACAAAAATGGAGCATAGAGCACTAAGTGCGAACTATAACTATTCCTGATAAAGTTGGACTATATGGATCTAGTTTCCATAACGCCTTTCGATGTAAAAAGCTCATATTATATCCGTAAAGTCTTAAATTCAAACAAGGGGCATGGTACGTCATAGTCGGGCCTGTCCGATTTTTTTGCTTTTTACTCGTTTTGGGTGATATTATTTGATATCCTGCAGCTTTAGTGGGATGATTTAAAATGTAATCTAACTAAAATGAAGCATAGAGCACTAAGTGCGAACTATAACTCTTCTTGGTAAAGTTGGACTGTATGGGTCTAATTTTCATAAAGCCTTTCGATATAAAAGTCTCATATTATATCCGTTAGGTCTTAAATTCAAAAAACAGGCACGGTACGTCATTGTCGGCCCTGTCCGATTTTATTGTTTTTTACTTGTTTCAGGTGATATTACTTTACACGCATTTGTAATTGTATACAATAGATTTCGAATATTCTTTGGTGTGACTTTAATTTCAGTCAGACATTTATTTAGAGACGACATTAAATATTTAACGATTTTATTTATTATTTCATATAAACGTATCTGCTACCCTTGTCTACCAATTTGAGGACCGTCGGGGGCTTTTTTATAAAGTGGTTTCCAATAGAGACATAACAATTTCGTATATTTATGCTAACGCAAACTTAATCGTATTTAACGATTTTTCAATGTCAAAATGTAAGTCGAAGTCAACTTTTTCAACATGGTAAAATTCACTTACAAGCAACTTTTGGAAATCATTAAAAATTACCACCGAAATTCTGAGTCGGTGGCTCTGGCAAAGTTTCACGAAAATCCAGAATTTCATCGAATCATCAGCGATGAAACTCATTTATGGCTGAGTGGTTTTGTCAATAAACAAAATATGCATTATTGGACACCAACAAGCCCAAATGTGCTTTAAGAGACACAATTGCATCCGCAAAAAATTACTGTGTGGTTTTCATGCCGGAGGTGTGCTTGGGCCGTATTTTTTCGTCGATGAAATTAATCGTCATGTTACCGTCAATGGATAGCGGTATCGTGCAATGTTAGAAAATATTTTTTGGAATTGGATGAACTTGACGTCGCCGATATGTGGTTTCAACAAGACGGTGCCACTAGCCAAACAGCTCGCGTTACAATCGATTTACTAAATGGCAAATTCTGTATATAAAATTATTTTTAGTTGTGCGCAAAAAGATTTCTATACTCACTTATTCATCTTAACGCACTGCCCCAACTATGACCAATATAGCAATTAATAGGTATCTTCCAGATTTATCTTTGTAAGGCTGCAAATAAAAAATGAATGCCAACTTTGGTTTAAAAATTTGAAAATTCAATATAAAAAATCATTTGATAAAGAAATTGCGTACTAAATTGAAAGTTTTTAATTGAATTTTCCTTTATTAACAAATTGTAGTAACGACTAACAATTTTATTTGGGTTTAATCAAGAATATTTACTGTACAATTTTACTTTAAGTTAAAAAGTTTATTGGGTGCCATTTTCGGTTTTTTGAATTTGACAAAAAGTTAAACAACTTCTCAAATAAATTATTTAACTAATATTTGTTTTTTTACAACTTTTTATTTTAAAATATTCAGCTAATTATTTGTTTCGGTGTTCATTAAAACAAAAATATCGATTTGCATATGAAGAAATTTCCCAACCACATAATGCCACCCTAATGTAAATACATAATCTCAGCCATTGCTGCCTATCGACGCTCAGTTGCTGTTGTTGTTGTTGTTATATCATTGTTATTCTTCGTTTTCGTTAAGCAGACATGCAAAAACAACAATACGACAGTCATCTTAAGATTGTAGAAAACAAATCACATCGACCGACAACAGAATGAAACTTAAGCTCTTTGCCAGGCTCTTAAAGGTATTTTCTGTTGCCGCATATCTACTTATATTGTTGTTGCTCGTAACAATTCGTCTTATCGAAAGCAATGAAAACACAGCACCAACAAGCCTAATTCAGCTTTTGTTGCTGGTGGTGTTGAGGAAAACACGCCACACTCTCGAATTTTAAGTAAAAATTTTCTTAAAGCATTTAAGCGTTACACTGTACGCCATCGATGTAGGACAATAGTACGAGTCAACGAAGGTTTAGGAACGAGGGTGTTATGATAGTAACATGTGTGTTATAGCTGGTGCTAAAGGGTATCTTACACCGACCGAGGTTTGAATACGATCAACTAGTCTAACTAAGTAGGGACATAAATACTGTTGCAACATTGAACACACCCATTTCAATAGTAGAACTGAACATACCCCGTTAATGTCATAATGGTTTTGAAAGCTAACCTCAATAGTGTTAGTCCGTAACGGGATTATAAAATTGTTTCAACTTTCATCATGGAGTGGTCAGATAATGAGAAGCGTATCGCTGTAATAGCGCATTTTAAGTGTGAAATGAAAAAAACGATATTTTCAAAATGCTCCGGCCACTAGGGATAAGCCGCATGTTCGTCTACCGATGGATAAAACTGTTTGAGGAGACTGGAGATGTAAAAGACCGCCCACGCTCTGTTCGAACACCGCATGTCATCAAAGCCGCTAAATCAAGAATTCACAGAAATCCGCTCCGAAAACAGAAAATCATGGCCCGTGAGACGCAAAAGTCCATGAGGCGAATCATTAAAAAAGACTTGGGACTTAGGGCTTGCAAACGACGTACGGGACATTTATTGACTGCAGCTTTTAATAAAAATAGGATTGAAAAATGCAAACGTCTTTTGGTAAAGCACGCTGATAACTTGCACAGAAAAATTTTGTTCACCGATAAACAAATTTTTACCGTTCAGAAAAAATTTAACAAGCAAAATGATAGAGTGTATGCGCGGTCATCTAAGGAAGCATCTGAACTGATCCCAAGGGTGGAAAAGGGTCATGATTTGGTGGGGTGTATCTTACGATGGGGTCACTGACCCTCATTTCTGCGAACAAAGAGTCGAAACATCGGCCAAAGTTTACCAAGAAACCGTTTTGGAAACTGATGTGAAGCATCTTAACAATTCCCTCTTTCAAAACCAGTCATGGACTTTCCAGCAGGATTCTGCGCAGGCCCATAAGACTAAAACGTCCCAGGCCTGGCTTCGAAACAATTTACCAGTTTTTCATTGCCTCTAAAGAATGACCCTCAGGCAGTCTAGATTTGAACCCATTGGATTAGAAATTGTGGAGGGTTTAAGAGGACAAGGTTTGTCACTCTTAGGATCTCTTAAGACTTCATTGGTTTGAGCTGTGGCCAATTTTCCAATGGACGAGGTTCGTGCAGCAATTGACGATTGACCAGTGCGACTTAAGGCGTGTGTAAAAGAAAAAGGCGGACATTTCGAGTAAGTAGATTCTTTTTGGATAAAATATACATCAATAAATATTTAAAAAAATATTTGGTCAAAAAACATTCAGTACTTTTAATTTTACAGCATAAAACGTGTATAACAGTATTTATGTCCCTACTAAGTATTTCTTGATGAAAGTGTTCGCCTTTTTCATCACTGAACTGGCCCATGAAATATGACACCGAATTGTATTCGTAATAGTACTCTCTTTATTATAGAGTTCAAAAATTGGTTGATTCCTTTTAAAAAATTCTGTGTAAAAATGCATCCAAAGTAAAAAAATTACAAAAAATTTAAAAAAAATGAGTTTACAGGAAAAATACACAGATTTTTTAGTGTGATTTTAAAAGTGTATGAACCATTCGAAAGGCCGCAGTTTCTTCTTTTCAAATCAGCCGAAAAAGTCTGTTGATATTTTTACCCGTAACTCCTGATTTTGGAGGTGTTTGGGAAATTTCAAAACCGGTTTCTTGTTGTACTCATCATCTACAACATCTACAAGAAAAATAATCTCACTCCCCAGGTATTTGACTTCATTTTTTTTGTTACGCTGTGTAATATGATATCGGCAATTATACCGTAGGACTGTAATTTTTATAATTTTTGAAAATGGTTTTGTAAAAATATTATTGTTATACTAATATAACCTTTTATCTGTAAAAAAATATTTAAAAAAAACACTTGCGTGTTTTTAAATGAATTTTTTCTATCATCATTTCCAAAAATCGCTTTTATTGTTTTTATAAATAATTAGCATACATACGGTATGTTTGTGTGTGAATCCAGTTATGGTTGTGGGGCTCATACTATGTTTGTATGTGAAACATATTATGGTTGTGAGGATCGTAGTATGGTTGTGTGCAAATATTACTGTTGTAGTGAATATGATTATTTGTGATTCCTAGAGTGAGAGGCCTTTGTCATGTGGTCTACTACCATTAACCAATCGAGATAAAATTCGTACAAATGGTGTTTTTTAGACGTGTCAATCTGCCTACACTTTTTTTTGGATTGATCTTTTTGACAGCTGTCACTTCATTTATACTCATTTTGGTTTGCCATTTCCCAATGAGTAGACTTATCCGGAACAACGTTTGTAAATCGTTGTAAATGAACCAAATTGGAGATGGCCAACCATCCTGATTTTGACAAGAACATTTTGTTCATTGATGAAGCTCACTTTTGATTAATTATAAGTACGTTTATAACCAAAATTGTCGCATTTGGAGTAATGAAAATCCACATGCCATTGTCGAGACGCCGTTACATCCTCAAAAAGTCATTGTTTGGTGTGCTCTATTAGCCAAAGGTCTTTAAAAATGAAGCCGGCTATAATGTTACAGTCAATGGGTAACGCTAAAGAGCCATGATTAATGCCTTTTTCGTATCTGAATTGGAGGATGTTGATGTGGACGACATTTGGCACAACAAGACGGCGCTACATGCCATACAGACAACGAAACAATCAATTTATTGAAGAGAACTTTCGATAAGCGCTTTATTTCGCGTCGTGGGCCTGTGTCGTAGCCTCCAAGATCTTGCGATTTAACACCGCTGGACTATTTTTTGTAGGGTTATGCAAAGTCGCATGTCTATGCAGATAAGCCCGACAAAATTGAAGCCTTGGAGGAAAATATTCAGCTCGTTATTGCTGACATACCGCCCTAAATGCTGCAAAAAGAGCTCGAAAATTGGGCATCTCTAGAATTTATTCGAGTCAGACACGGCGGCCACTTGCCCCATTTCGAAAACATAACGGCAAACCATTATCTTTATAATAAAGCTAAATTCTTAGATACGAGTATAACCTTAAATTATATGCATTTTTTTTCTTCCTGGAAACCACACGTCTGAAAAAAAACACCTTTATTTGTCGCCTTTGACTTCCTAAGCTAAATTTGATCAAAAGCGGCTTTAATATGTTATTTATAGGTTTGTGGGCTCAAAAATCGGTCCATATTGGACCGAAGCAAGAGGCAATGAAAACAAATTTCATTTAAGTAATGGGCGATCCATCTAGAGGAATTTTTTCAGAACAAAAAATATATATAAAAATTCAAATCAAGTGTGGAATCTTTATTGATAATTTAAAAGGACATTTTATGGTATTTATTTTTTGAAAATAATTTACTTCAAATTTTGGCCGCAACTACGCCTCAGGGCTTCCATTCTGAGGGTCCAATTTCGGATGACTCGTTCGAGCATTTCGACCGGTATGGCTTTAATGAGACGCGTAATGTTGGCTTCCAAAACCTGAATCGTAGCTGGTTTGTCAGCATAGACTTTGGACTTTACGTAACCCCAAAGAAAAATGTCTAAAGGTGTGATATCACTCGATCTAAGAGGCGAACTCACCTGGTCAAAACGTGAAGTTAGCTGCTTTTCGATCCTCATCACTGAACAAAATTTTGGTCGAAAACTGCGGATCTTCCCATTTCTCACCGAACGCGCATTTCCATAATACAGTTGCCAACATTTGAAGGAAATTATTTTCAAAACATAAATGCCATAAAATGTCCTTTCAAATTACCAAAAAAGATTCCACACTTGATTTGAATTTTTATATATTTTTGTTCTGAAAAAATACATCTAGATGGATCAAACTTTAGTTCGTCCTTGATGTTAACTTGTAAAATGTGCAGAGTTACCCTACACCACATTTTAAAATACATATTGCAAATTCTCACATTGTTCGTCAAATTAACCTCTTGCTCAGTTCACTGATTTGAGGGAAGTTGCGCGCTTAATTCTTTCCATCACATATTCGCTGAAATGCTTTAAAATCGTTCTAAAGCTATGCTACTTTCCATTGAGGAATACGTATATAAGTATTTACGTTTTCATTGTATAGAACAAATTGGCTTAAACCGAATCGAATTGTCCCAAATATCTTAAGGAACATAACGTCTTTGTAACGCTTTACTTGTCCTGCGATACGGTGACTGCGGTATCCCTCACTTTGAGAGCTTAATGTATGTACATATTGTATGATACAGTCATCTCAAGATATTTTCATTTCTAATTATATCATTTTCCCTAAATGTGCCTATTTTCCAGAATGAATAATTGATGAGGGAATGTGTAGGATTGCTAAAATTCCGATGAGATAAATTTATAGCCATTATTTTATGAAAATAATAAAAAAAAGAAGAGGCTAAAAAGAAATCCTTTTTCTTTTCATAAATTTTCAACGTCAAAGGCCTGAATTTCGGCTGAGCGGCAACGTAACTTGTTAAATTTTAAAAAGAAAATTTCGTCGATATTAATTAGCATTATTTGGCAAGCAACCCATACCGCTCACTTTTGAAAATGATTTCCAAAAAAATGAATAACATTAAAACGAAAGGGTTATTCGAAGGTCATGTGCTGTAAGCATTTGAAAAAAAGGACGACATTTTTAGTTGCTCTCAATACTTCTCCCTTCCTTCTCCGTGTGTAGGCAGCGTGAACATTTCTCACAAGTATCCTTAATTCCAGTTAATTTGAAACTGTGACCTTCTGTGTAATTAGCAGCACTCAGAGCTCATTTGATATTCTTTTGTTTATGGTTCGTTGCGTGTCTCTGGCTGTTGGTTAATCTTTAATTACGTACAACTCCCAGTGTTGGTGTACGCTTCCGCTTGAATCCCACAACCACCTACTGCAACAATTTCACACAGGTGTCCTTATCTAAGGACAACGCTTAACTGCCTGCTGTTTGGATTGTTAAGCATGTGTGTGAGTTATAATAGATAATCAGAAAGTACTAAGAGAGCGACAATTAACACAACAATTATCTAAACGCAATGTGATAAATGCTTAGCTCGACATTTTCCTTTGTATGTTTGTATGACGCAGTAACATTCTGGCCATACGACCCACTAATGTTTCACCACCAAATAAATTTCACGGAATGCCTTTTGCGAACCGAACAATTGAGGTCATATTAAAGAAAATCCCAGTAATTTAGATTAGTTTTTATTACTTAATTTACTGAAAAAGTTTAAAAGGACAATGGCCTATAATTGCGACTTCGACAATGGCTTATAGAATCATCGCTTACGTTTAAATTTACTGAATCGCGACCGCCAGGGGAAACTAGAGTTTCGATCAGATCTTCTACATTGCCATAAAACTCGGGCTTTAATAAATGGTACAGTGATAAACGTACATATTTCACTCACCACCCCATCAATGAACCAACAAGGAACTTCTTTCAAATCTATGAGCTTTACAAGGTATAATTCTTGGTCTCACTCACCTGGGTCCCGAGCAGCTAATGGATTTAATAGAGAAGAGTCTACATGGCTAAGAAATTAATCTCATATTCGTAAAGTCGTCGGCGTACTAGTGAACAAACCGACACATATTTCGTGTGTCGAAGGACACCATCAAAATATACTTGACCTTTACTTAACTTCGCGCCCTAAATAGTACAAACCACTTCTTAAGTGGAAGCTTTGCTTTATTGACAACGACGTCAATGCTGCGGTTAGAATGATCTAAAATGTGATTTCATTTGGAATGAAGACATTTATTCCAAAGAAAGTTACGTCGGTTAAACCAGCCAAAAACAGTTAGTTTAACCAGGCATGCAGGGATGTTGTCAGATCTAAAGAGGAGGCGTTCAGAAATTCGTTCAAGAACTTCGTGTGCCAGAGTTTTTAGGCGTGAACAATTTCTGCGCGAATAACGTCTACGTACAAAGGTTCTTAGTTCTCCCAGGGGAAATAAGAGCTTTTAGTCGTTTTTAAACGCTTCAACAGCATCTTCTGGCGACGAAAATCGTTGACCACGCATTTTTTTTCTTGATGTGAGGGAATAAAAATAAGTCATTGGGTGCCAAATCAGGGCTGCACGGCGTATGATCCATCAATTCGACTTTTTGGCCGGTTAAAAAGGCGCTAGTTTGAGCCGATGTGTAAGAGTTCGCATTGTCGTTTTTCGAATTTCTCCGAAGACTGCAGGCAAACAAATTGTGGTGTACCACACAGAATTGCCCTTCCTAAGTTGTTCAAGCGGAACAGTCGCCACATGACCAGTTTTGCCGAAGAAACAGGTGACCATTTGTTTCGAAGTGCTTCTTCAATGAACAACTTTCGTTAGATTTGCTGTCGATTGCTGTTTTGTTTCGGGCTTATACGCATAAATCCATGATTCGCCACCTGTTGGTTACTGGAAGCATGTCTCTTGTAAGTAAGATGCCACTGGCGCATGTCCTTTAGACTGCAACAATAAGCTTCATTTTTAAATCACAATTTTAGCCAGGGAGTTCAACTAGAAGTTCGACGTTTTGGCTGGTCAGTAAGGCGCTGGTTTGAGCCGGTTCGTGTGAGAGCTCGCGTTGTCATGGTGCACACTGATTCGTCTTCTCTTTTTCGTTATCTGAATTTCTCCGAAGACCGCAGGCAAACAAATTGTGGTGTACCACACATAATTGACCGTCCTACGTTGCTCAAGCGGAACTGTCGCCACATGACCAGTTTTGCCGAAGAAACAGGTGACCATTTGTTTCGAAGTGCTTCTTTCACGAACAACTTTTATTGGATTTGGCTTGTCTTCGAAGACCAACACGGTCGATTGCTGTTTTGTTTCGGGCTCATACGCATATATACATGATTCGTCACCTGTGACGATCTTATAAACGTCTTTTAAAGCACCGCGGTCGTATTTTTTCAAAATTTCTTTGCACCAATCGATACGAGCCTTTTTTTTACCGATTGTCAAATTGTACGGGATCCAACGAGAACAAACGTTTTTCTACGGCCAAGTGTTCGTGCAATATCGAATGTGGAAAAAATGCCCAAGGATGCCTCTATCTCACGGTATCTCACATGACTATCATGCATTATCAGTTCAAGCATGGCATCAATGTTCTCTGGCACAAAGGCCGTTGGACGACCTTCGTCTTTGAGCGTGCGTCGGACACGATTGAATCTATAGGATGGTGCTTCATCGCCATACAAAGATTTAAGTTCATCGATGCACTCTTGTCGTGATAATCCACGTCGAAAGTTGTGAAATTGATCGCACGAAAATGTCCACGAGTTAATTGCATTTTTTTGCCAACTTTTTTTTCAAGTCACTGTAAACAACACAAATGATGGTCGTACGTCAAAACGTCCTGAGTACGTTTAAGCTAAAAAATGTCAAACTTTCCAATGGAAATGTCAGATAGCGCCAGGCAACACTAAGTGTTGCCTAGGTCAGAAATATATATTACAACCCTCTTATGATGCTGGAATGAATCGAAACGAAGAAGATATGATTCTCCAGAATGTACTTATATTTTAGGAAACTGACTTTCGAATCGTTGGAATTATGTGGACAGACACTATATGTGACAGCGCATAGAGAAAGGGACCTAAGGGTAAAAAAATCAATTTTCTTTTTTATATGTGGACAACATCTGAGCATCGAATGGGATGCTCAAAGTGTTCCCTCCCAGAGATATGCGCGTTTTTTGAAAGTGAAGTTGACGATTCTAAGCGCAAATAGAAAGGGACCCAATCTTTAAAATGGCTCTCGTGAACAAAACTTTTCTGCAACTTTACTTTTTCTTCTTCTTTTTTTTGATGTTGACAACATCTGACCGTCGAATGAGACTGATCCCATGCCCCAAAAGTGTTCCCTCCCAGAGATATGCGCGTTTATGAAAGTGAAGTCGACGATTCTAAGCGCCAGTAGAAAGGGACCTAATCTTTAAAATGGCTGAACAAAACTGGTTTTTAACCTTAGGCCCCTTTTTATTCACATATATAGGTTAACTTACAAAATATCATTTTCTGTTTTGTGACGAAATATCAAAGTTTTAGTAATGCTAGTGCATTTTAAGGTTAAGCTTTTAGATGACTTATGAACTTTCCCCTACTGATACAGTTGCCACCATTGGAGAGGTGGATACCCGCCGCTAAAAAATGTTAGAGGTTTTAACTAAACGGATTTTAACCTGGGCGCAATTTTTCTTTAGTCAGTATTTTGGTGTTTGCCTGAGAAATTTGTTAATGTAAGCGGTTCATTCATTGGTGAGGATATGTGTAAGTGTATTAAGTCGTATGAGACTAGTTTACTTGATTTCTGAATTAACAAATTTTTAAGTGTGTGTTTTCGGAGACATGTAACTGTGTATATGATTAAGTTCCCAATTAACTGTTTTTTTTCGTTATGTTTTGTTCATTTAATTATTTAATAATTGTAATTAGTCTAAATACTTTCAATGTTGTAGATTTACATAATTAATTGTAATATACGTTGCACTTGTACTTCGCATATGTATGCGTTTAAGCATAAATGAAATTAGAATTTTTCATAAACTGTTTGTTCTGAGTTAAGTGATTCCAGCAGTTTTGTGGTTTTCCAAAATGTGGCATAAAACGAACATTAGACATTGCGAAACAAGCGTAACGAGTTCCTCTTAGCAGATAAAGCAATTGACATTATTTAAATATTTATAACAAAAAAAAAAACGAGCGTACATTTTCACTATCATGGAAATCTCTTGCGCGTATTCAAATGGTTAATTGCAATTGTATTAAATGTAATGAATATTTTAAATCCATAGTGTTTAATTCAAAGCAATGAAAATAACTTTGAGCAGAGCTCTAATTTCACAACACTTATTGGTGTTTAGCTAATAGGGCAATGGTAATTTAAGTTTGTTGTGTCTACAGGTGTTCAAAACTCGTAATGATCATTATGGAGTAAATTGAAATGAACGCAAGACAAAGACAATCAAAAGGGCAGGCGACCGAAGTCTGTTTGAAGAACAATTAATTCGTCTACAAACCCTCTGGCTTTGGCGTTTTGGACGCATTGTGGGAAAAATTCCAGATCGTAACACATGCTCGCTTTGTCCGAATTTAAAATATAATTGCACAAAGAAGATTATCATGGAATACCTTCGAAGAAGACTTCAAAAATTATTGATATAATTAATATACACAGAGAACAGATTTATTGCCACAACCGAATTTTTTGCCAACCGAATGTTTTGTGGTTGTACGTTGTATACGTGCATTCCATCTCTACAGCCGAAAGTTGATTGGGGAGCCGACAATTTTCAGAGGGAACTGACACCACTGTTTGAATTCGGTTGTCCTAGCCCAAACGTTTGCAAACTGGACCAACTAATGGTCAACAACCGTCAGGTATTAATAGAAATTTCCGTATTTTAAAAAAATGTGGACTTCTGTTTTATAAAGTCAACGGTAACAGAAATCACATTGTGTGAACGGTTCTCAGTCCCGATTCAGACGGACATTTTAACAGCTTTTGCCACTCGAATACCTTACGCAATTATTCAATAAAATTGCTTTGAAGATTACATATTTCTCAAGTTTTTGATTTGATTTTAAAGTTTTGATTTTGCTAGGATAAAATCTCCTCTAATATAAACTTGCCTTGAGCTAGTTGCATCATCTCATATTCTAGGTAATCTTTTATTTTGAATGCAAACTGTTACAATTTTCCGGCCAGAACTCAAAAAAAAATCTACTTATTTAAGAAAGTTTTTTACTAGTTTCTACTTTTTTTTATATTTATTCCTTTTTTCATATTTGTGACTTGAACCAGAATAAAAACATTCTGGTTCGAGACCTTTTTGTTGTTTCTTTTTCAGAATCCACGTAAAAAGTTGGTGAAATGTATTGGATACGGTTGCCAGACAATATATTTCACCAATTTTTTACGTTGATACAGAAAAAGAAACAACAAAAAGGTCTCGAACCAGAATAAAAACTGTTCAAGTCATAATGAAAGTTGGTTACTACAAAAAAACTTATCTGTTCGCACCACCAATTATTGGTACCAAAGTAACGTGTACTTCATAATTGGTTGGTTGGTATTACAACGAGTTTGGACTGCAAATACTTTAACTGAATTCGGCAGGTGTAACCGATTTATTGAACATAATCTTCAATGCCATGGACTGTTGGTCATTGCAACAGAAAGTGTTTTCATCCAACCGATTTTTCATAGTTCGAACCGATATTCAAACGATTTTTTCTCTGTGTGTACGTATACCTGATGCTTGTAACAAATAAAAAAAGAAGATAGACCCCACGTTTTATATAACGGGTGATTAATCCTGAGGTCATTCATTTTTTTTAATTCACTATTGATTGCCATTATTTCTTAACGAGCCTTACCATGTTACTGCGCCTCGCTTTTCAGCGTTTGGGCTCTTCAAAAGATCGAAGAATATCCGCTGTTTTCGAGAAAAATTATGTTCAGTGATGAGGCCCACTTCTGGCTTAACAGCAACGTCAATAAACAAATTTGCCTAATTTGGGCTGAAGAGCAACCAGAACTGGTTCAAGAGGTGTCATTATACCCAGAGAAAACCACGGTTTGGTGCAGTTTATGGGCTGGTGGAATCATCGGTCCATATTTTTTCAAAAATGATGTGATGAGGCCCATTTCTGGCTCAACAGCAACGTCAATAAACAAAATTGCCGCATTTGAGCTGTAGAGCAACTAGAAGAGGTTCAAGAGGTGTCTTTATAGTCAGAGAAAACTACGGTTTGGTGCGGTTTATGGGCTGGTGGAGTCGTCGGTCTATATTTCACTATCGCTCCATGATAACGGACTTTTTGTTACCTGTAATTTAAGCCCGAAATCTTGACGACATTTAGTTTCAACAAGACGATGCCATCTGCCATACAGCTGCTCAAACAATGGATCTATTGAGAAGTCATTTCATAATTTTACTTTTTGGACCGGTGAGTTAGCAGCCTAGATAGTGAGCTATCAAACCTTTAGACTTTTTTCTTCGAGGCTACATAAAGTCTATGCTGATTAAACGGCCATGATTCAGATTTTGAAAGCCAATATTACGCGAGTCATTAAGGCCATACCAACCAACATGCTCGACGAATCACCCAAAATTAGATCCTTAGAATGAACAACCTAAGGCGCAGTTGTGGCCAATATTTAAAGGAAATTATATTCAAAAAATAATTGGCCTAAAATGTCCTTTCGAGTGAACAACAAAGACTCCACACTTGATTTTAATTTTTGTATTTTTGTTTATTTAAAAAAAACCTCATGATAGATCACACATTATAGAAATGGTTGTCGTTGAACAAATAAAAATAATTTAAAACTTTTTAGTTTTTTTGGTATAAACTAGGGCATATCAATAACTCTAAGCCCAAAGTTTCTCCAATTTTTGTATTTCTTCCAAAAAAATCTTTTTTGAGGTGCATAAAATAGGCATTTGTTTGATCAATTATTTTATCGCTGGAGCTGAATCTCTTTCCACTGAGCCATTTCTTTAGGTTTGGAAATTTTCACTAAATCCGGAGAATATGGCGGATAAATCCGGAGAATATGGCGGATGAGGTAAAAATTTGTAAACCAATTCATGCACACGTGTGCACCTGTGCATTATCTTGATCTTTGCCATAAATCCTTGTTAAATCGGTTAATAAGTTGGCATAATATTCACCGTTTATGGGGTTTCCCTTTTGAAGGTAATCGATTTGGATTATCCCGTGTCCATCCCAAAAAACTGTTGGCATCAACTTATAGGCCGACAAAGTCATCTTAGCCTTCTTCGGAGCCGGTTTACCTGGAAAAGCCCATTGTTACGACTACTGCTGAGACAAAGGAGTGCTGTAATGGATTCATGTTTCATTCACAGTTACAAAATGCAGCAAAAACTCATTCAAATTGCGTTAAATAACTCGAAACAATCCATTGAAGTTGTCACACGATTACGATTATGGTCAATTGAGAGCAAACGCGGCAGTCAACTTTTTAAAACAAAACTAATCTTGTAAAATCGAAACCACACTGTCATATGAAATGCGTATGGCATTAACAATCTCACGCACCTTTAGTCTTCGATCGGCCAACACCATATCGTGTATTTTTTTTGTCATTTTCGGGTGTATTGACCTCAATTGGCCGTCCAAAACGTTCAGCGTCATTTGGAATTGTGCAACCATAACGAAAGTCAGTAAACCATTTTTTTACCATTGAAATCGATGGTACAGATTTCCCAAAGGATTAATCAAACTTTTTCTTGGTTTTATTGACCGATTTTTTCCGCAAAAAATAATGTTAAATGAGCACTAGAAATTCACTTTTTTATATTTTTAAAAAAATCTACGAGGTTGAATGTTGTGAACAGCTGTTAAACACAAACTAAATGATGGCACTCTCTCATAATTTGACAGTAGTCTATTAGCAGATGGTACTAGATGGGAGCTGCATTGCTTTTTATATAACTATGAGGGATGTTGGAAAAGTCACGGAATTATTGATATGCCTTCGAATATGGTTTTCATGTTGGTTATTAAAATGGTCGTTACTAGAACGAAATTATTTGTTTAATTACTCAAGGGTATAAAGTATTTGTTGTTTAAGAACTAAATGTTGTTTTTAAGGTAATTTGGTACGCTGAATTATAATCTGCACTTTTTTATTAGCTCGACTTTACGCGATGTCCAGTATGTCATGTCCAAAATTAAGGCATTTCCACTAAAAATATTTAAATAATAATAACTTGAAAAGGTTCACCATATGTGACGTCAAAATAGAAAAGGACCTAAGGGTAAAAACCAGTTTCAGTGTTCAGGAGAGCCATTTTAAAGATTTAAATACTTGTATCTTTGGTGTACCATCACTTTCATAAAACGTGCAGATCTCTGGGAGGGAACACTTTTGGGTCATGGGGTCGGTCTCATTCGACGCACAGATGTTGTCCACATCAAAAAAAAAAGTGAAAATTGATTTTTTACTCTTTCTCTATGCGCTGTCACATATTCTGTTAACAAACCTAAAACTCGTCAACAAAATTATCCTAATCCGTGCCTACATTGTTTTTAATTTGACCCATCAATTTCAGATATATCGTTGAATTTTATAAAAAAAGAAGTTGTTTAAAAATGCATAAAAAAATAATGCGACTAAAATCACATTGTGGGTCAAAAAGCATATCTTTATATGTGACGCGCAAAATAGAAAGGGACCTAAGGTTAAAACCCAGTTTTGTTCAGGAGAGCCATTTTAAAGATTAGGTCCCTTTCTATTTGCGCTTAGAATCGTCGACTTCACTTTCATAAAACGTGCATATCTCTGGGAGGGAACACTTTTGGGGCATGGGATCGGTCTCATTCGATGCTCAGATGTTGTCCACATCAAAAAAAAGAAGAAAAAAATGAAAATTGATTTTTTACCCTTAGGTCCCTTTCTCTATGCGCTGTCACATATACATAAAATTCTCGTGTCACAGTGTTAGTTACCTTACTCCTCCGAAATTTTATACGCTTATTCAGTAGGTCTGAGAATCGGCTACTATCTATTTTTCATGCCACTATGTGATTTTTTTTTAATTTTTGGGCAAAATGTTTTGTTCTTATTTTTCTATAATGTGGCTTAAAAAAATACCTAGATCTCCGGAGATTTTCATCAAACGCTTCCCGTCATTCCGAAATCTTCTGATAAACGGCAAGTCAATAAGTTTAAATTGGCCCTGAACATGACAGTCGCGTTGCAGAACGACTCATCGACTCTTGAATTCTCGAGACAACTCCTAGCGCTTGGCAATGACCAAATTCCTGTTGATCGTTCCACTGGATTGATATCGTTCCCGCAAAATTTTTTCAAGTTCACATCGTCGAAGGAGTAACTCATCACTAAAGTGTTCCCGGCATTGCACAAAACTGTAAAAATCTCGATTGCATTATTGAACGGGCAATAAAAGCAGCGTGAAGCGACAAACTATCCGACGGATTTTCTGAATTTTTAAACTCGATTATTATGCCGGGAATTCCGTCGCATAATTAACAACTGAGGGGCGGATCGATCATAATCATGATGTGATATCTGAATCGTCCGACATTGTGCAAAGGTACGCAGTTGTCTGTCAAGGAACTGATGAACAATGTTATTTAAGCGACGATCGTCAGGGGCAAATTCAAAAGAGAGGAAGTTCTAATCCCAAGAATTTCGATTATTCCAACAGATCTTCAATTTTACAAGAGCGACCGCAAAAGTAACTGGCCTAACATAAAAAGAACCGTTTTTTTGAATTTTATTATTTATTTTTCAACATAATCTCCTTCCAACTCAATACACTTCATCAAACGTTTTTCAAGTTTTTTAATTCTATCCGAAAAATAAGATTTTTCAAGACCTTCAAAATATGCCTCAGTTTCAGCAATAACCTCGCAATTGGACGAACATTTTTTGCTACCGAGAATTTTTTTTTAAATTTGGAAACAAGAAATAATCAGAAGGAGCTAAATCTGGACTATATGGTGGATGCGGAGCAATTTCAAATCGTAATTCGGCCAGTTTTTGTTGAGTTAAAAATGCAGTGTGTGAAGGAGTACTATATTGATGAAAAAGAACTTTTTTTTCTGAATGCGGTCGTTTTATCTTGATTTCTTCACTCAATCGATCCAATAATGCACAATAATATTCA
Organism: Hydrotaea diabolus; assembly: GCA_963513945.1. Classification (NCBI taxonomy): domain Eukaryota; kingdom Metazoa; phylum Arthropoda; class Insecta; order Diptera; family Muscidae; genus Hydrotaea; species Hydrotaea diabolus. The sequence goes on along the minus strand of OY740717.1, from coordinate 132,736,040 downwards.
CTATTTATAGTTTTTCCTTTCTCAAGATAATCAATAAATATTATACCCTTTCCATCCCAAAATACTGTGGCCATTACTTTTCCTGCTGACTTAACAGTTTTCGCCTTCTTGGGACCACTTTTACCAGCTTCTATCCATTGTTTTGACTGTTCTTTGCATTCTGGGATGTAGTGATGGATCCATGTTTCATCAACAGTTATGAATCGGCGCAAGAACTCTATTTGATTACGCTGATAAATCGCTAAAAGCTCCTCGGAATTGGTCCAACGAACGATTTTTTGGGGAAAAGTCAACAAACGCGCCACACATCTTGCGGATAGCTTTTTCATGTGGAGTTCATCATGTTAAATACTCCAAACTTGTTTTTCGTGTATTTTAACAATATCAGCAAGTTCTCTGAGCTTTATTCGTCTATCTTTAGTCACTTCATTAAATATTTTTCTAATGTTTTCAATAGTAGTAGCAGTTTTCGGTCTTCCAGAGCGTTGTTCATCTTTCGTACTCTAACGACCCATTTTAAATTGTTGAACCCAGGATTTCACGGTGGACTATGATGGTGCATTATCACCATGAACAGAATCCTATTCATCTTTGATTAATTGTGGCGTATAACCTTTCATATAAAAGTGTTTAATTACCGCACGAAACTCTTTATTTTCCATTTTTCAAAAATTATAAAACTTGTTTACTTCAATCACCTGTAACAAAGAGAATAATCATTAAATAATTCGGAAATTTTGACAGATGGCTTATAAATGATTGCTTTTTAAAAACAAAAAAAAAAAGTTGCTAGTAAAACAGAAGATGTGCCAGGCCCGTTAGTTTTGCGGTCGCCCTCGTAATTCGTGTGTTAGCAAACCGTGTTTGTTGTTTATTTTTGCGCCAAAAAAAAATCAAAAAACAATGTTTTTCATAAAGCTCTCTACTGTTTTCGATTCCATTCAAATAAATCGCATTGAACTTTGAACTATCTGTGTTTTATTATCACTCTGGAGTTTATCTGAAGGCGTTAATTTGAGGTGAGTCCAAGTTCTCCGGGTTCGCTACTAGTTTAATATATTTTGAATCAAGTGAGCCTTATTTCATTGAAATCGGTAAACAACTTTTGATTTTGTGAACAATTTGCTGAGAAAACTGGATTGACAAAAATCGAGATTTCCATAATGAAATAATATCAATACTCGTATGTGTGTGTTTGCTGCTCTTCTATTTAATTATAAGTACCCAGTAAACCAAATTTGCCGACAATGTCTGATATCAGACAATTCTGAACAATATCTGAACTCTATCGAGAATTTCTACCGAAATTGTTACAAATTCTGTTCGAATTGTCTGAGGATTTTTTATTTATTATGTTCAGAAATATCTGAACGAATTCGGCCCGAATTCTGTTAGACTTGTGTGTGGGATTTTTATTAATTTTTTGTTCAGACTTCTCTTATCGAACTCGCAACGAATTCTGAACTATTTATCTGAGGTAGTCGATTCGTTTTAAAGTTTTTGTTATTTGCTTCATATTTAACAGTGGTTGTTCTTGTGTTCAGACATGTCTGAAAGTTTGGTTAGCTTAGCTGTGCGAGGAATTTTTATTGTGTTCGGAGGAAACCCCTACTGCCGTCAGTTCTCGTTAAATGTAAAACTGGTTGCCCTTAAGTGTATAGCCACTAAACATAATTACAGCACAATTATTACTTGCGAAACTGCAGACACTCCTACTTGTAACTAAAAGTATTTCCGAACGGTTTTTGAAAATGTTTTACAACTTTGTTTTGTGGAACAAAAATATTTGTTTCTTTTTGATTGTTTACGTTTAGAACTTACCATGACATAAGCTCAGAATTCGTTCAGAATTCGGTTCGAAATGTCGGTAAAAACATCAGAATTTATTAAGACTTAATGCCAGATTTCTGACCGAAGTCATTCAGAATTAGTTCAGAATTCGATACGAGAAAACGAAATTTCCTTTCGAATTTCCCAAGACTACAGTTCAGAATTCGGTCGTTCGTTGACCGAAGTCGTTCAGAATTAGTTCAGAATTCGATACGAGAAATGGAAATTTCCTTTCGAATTTCCCAAGACTACAGTTCAGAATTCGGTTCGAAATGTCGACAAAAACATAAGAATTCCCTCAGAGAAGTAGTTCAGAATTCGTGTCAACCTTCTCATATGTTTTTCGTTACGAATTCTGATCTGAAATCGGAATATTTTGCCGATTGTCGTACAGAATTCTGAACGAATTCTGAAGGTTTGGTTTGCTGGGCAGAATCAAAAAAAGGCAAAAACCTGTTATCACCGAACTTAGCATAACTCATAACATTTTTAATCGATTTTTATATAATTACATACATGTTTTAGAAAGCTACTTAAATATGCTACTTAATAAAGCTAATAAAAAGCACAATTTGCTGCTAATCGATCAACTTTGAGCGAGAAAAAAAATGAAAATGTGTAAGTTTTTTTTATATATTAAAACAAGCATTACTCAGCCATTTTTTTAGTGATATTGAAAAATTTGATTTTTTTCAAATTAACAACTACATCTTTGAAAAAAAAAACAAATTTAAAAATCGGCTTATGAAAACAAAATTTATGATTTCTCGAACTTTAAATTTTTGGAAAAAAGTCGAAACTACGATTAGTACCTGCAACTTAAGATTCGAGCTGATGGAGAAAAATCGAGATCAGATTTAAGATCGAGATCAAATTAGTAAAAAATTGCTATAGAATTCCAAATAAAACGTTCCATTTTGTTCCCTTGTGTTATCAATTGTTGGAACGAACGAACAATTCTACACATAATAATAATAATTACCAAAACAGGTGGTTCAACCATTTATTGCTGTCCCAGTTCTGTAGTACAGCCGAATTGTTAGTTATTACCGCCAAATTATTACCATTGCTCTTATATTATGGTACAACATCCCATTATGGAACAACGAAAAACCTTTTCTCAAACCAGTGAGCTGTGTACACTCTTATACTCACTGAGCGGGACCTGCTGCTTGTATTGCATTGATTTTAACTTCCTTATGTGTACTTGTAGATAATGTTTAAAAACAATAATGGTTAAGAATTTATTTTAGTTATATTTTAGTATTACATATTTTTTTAGCATTCTTTGATTATACCCCTTCATCGTTGACATTTTAAAACTCAATTAATGTGTGAAATGAATCTACGTCCGGTGAATATAATTTTTTTTAATGACGAATTGGTCGTTTAGTTTGGTACGGCTTACAAACTATCCGCAATCAAATGCATGTCCTGTGGTTTCTCTTGCGTGAAAATGTAAATACTTTATTTACTAAATTGGATTTTCCAATAATAATAATAACGAAAATATCTTTGAACGTCAACACGATATTTACTCGTTTCATAGAATAAACATAAAATTGCATTAAAATAACAAACCATGCATGTGCATGTGTACTCTTGTGTCTCTATCTCTTCGATAGGGTGGGCGGGTTTTTTTTAATAAATCACATGAAGCTTAAATATGTATCCTGTATGGTTTTTATAACCTCACCCTACTAGGTAAGAGGGTATATGTCATTTGGTACGAACAAAAAGTAAAACGCATTAAAAAAAAGCTTTTAGACCCTACATACGAGTATGTTTGACCAAATCAGTTTCATGACTTTTTTAGTCATATTTGCCATGTCCGTCTGTGCGTCTGTGCAGCTGGTTCGCTCGAGAATCAGCGAAAGGAGCTTGCTATTGTCTTTAAATTTTGAACATCGTAATGTTTTTCTGAAACTCCCTATGACATTAAAAATGCGCCCTATTTTCACAATTCTTCCAGCATTTTCCACACAAATGTAGCATTAAGGCTTAGTTTTGGTATTCTTGAAATATCTTCAATCCTATTCTATTGACCAAACCAATTCTTAAGAACAGGGTTATGCTACACGCAGAAAGAAGTATGGTTGTGATGACAATATTCGAAGACGATAATACTCTTGTTGGGTATATGGTTGTGCCACAACAATATTATGGTCCTCACAACAATAGCATGATTCAAATACAACCATACTATGATCCTCATAACAATAGAATGATTCACACATAACCATACTATGATCCCCACAACCATAGTATAATTCACACTCAACCATACTATGATCTCCACAACCATAGTATGATCCTCACAACCATAGTATGTTTCATATACAACCATAGTATGGTCCTCACAACCATTGTATGATTCACACGCAACCATGTTATGATCCCAACAACCATAGTATGATCACACACAATTAAACTATGATCTCCAATATTATTTAATAGAATTTGTTTGAGTTGTCGACAATAGATCTGATCCCCAATATTATTTATTAAAATTGCTTTAAGTTGTCAACAATAGATTTGAATTAAGAAAATTATTCAAAAATACATTAAATTCAAAATATTAGGAGTGATTTATTTCACAGTAGAAAAAATAAGTTTAAATCTACGTTTATTTAAACTTATTTTTTTTAGTTTTTATTAAAAATATTTCAGATAAACAAAGCCAAAACAGCTTGTTTAAAAAATTTTAATTTCGATAAAAAAAGTAATATTAATGCATTAGATCCGTACCAATAACATTTGTTCTAAAAAGCATATTTAAATGAAAAAAATTAAAATCATACAGCATGATTGCCGTAATCTTATCATTGTTAACATAAAACGCAAAACACAATACTTTTGTCGCACTAACCATATTTATATTGTTGCTTTAACCATATTTTCATTTTTTTAATTTGGCAATATTACTATTGTTACATTTCAACAATATTAATATTGCAGCAATTATACGATTGTCAAAAATAAGTTCAGTTAACAATGCTATGGTTGCGACGAACATGCTTTTGTTGTGGAGAATATATTATTATTGCGATGACCATGTAGTAACCATGTTTTTTCTCTGCGTGTACCAAACGAAATTTGGTAGCAATCTGATGTAATCTGTGGCTTCTGCATATTTTAATATCAGGAAGGACTTTTGTGTAGGGACTATACGAAAATATGAACCTATGTCGTCTTGTTTCACTAGAGTTAAAGATAGGTCGTCGATAAAGTACCATGTAAAATTGGGTGTAATTTAAAGCTTCTACAGCTGCTGGACCTCAAACATATTTTAAGCTATTTTAAGACATGGACCGATATGACCTTAAGAGCAGTAGGTTCTGAAATCGCAAAGGACCTTTGTGTGGGAGATTTTTGAAAACATGGACCAACAAGATCAAATTTATCATATCGCTCATTCTATCATTTGTCACTCGGAATACTCTATGTGAAATTTGGCTTAAAACTAATACAAAACGTAGCTAATAGAATTGTAGGCTCTGAAATCAAGAACGACTTATGTACATGGTGGTCCATTTAAATTTTGAATTGTAACTTTGAATGTGGAGTCTCTGTAGAGGTGGCAAGAGTGAGTTGTATTTTCGTGGGCAATTTTGTGAAGAAAACTTGAAAAGTAAGGTTTACAACAGTAGTTCTCTTTCGTTTGGGGAGAGCCTGGCCTTATAGAGTTCGGCTTTACTTTCAACAATTATAGCAAATCTTTGTGAAGAGGGTTGTCACGGACCCGTAATCCTGATAAAAGCAGCGTGCAGCCACGAAAATCAATGTCACTTTGCCATTTTGTTAAAAACTTGTCTTCTATTTAATTATAGATGCAGGAGGTCTTGAGCCGGTTAATCCCTGTTTATTTGAAAAGGCTATAAAACAAAAAATAAATTTAAATTACTAGCAGTATTGAAAGGTTAAACTTTGTCATTAATAATAATTTAAAAACACAATATCATCCATAGGATAACTACAACTGGCTCGGCAGTACCTCATCCGATCAACCCAATTTTTCAGTACATTTTCGATTGCTTCGGGTCGGATGTTTTCAATGGCAACTTCGATTTCATGTTTCATCGCTTTAATTGTGTATCTTTGCGTAACATTTTGCCTTAATGGCCCCGCGCAGAAAATAATCCAAAGGGCACAAATCGCAGATCCGAGACGGCCAATTCATATCACAATTTCGGCTGATGATTCGATTTTCAAAACCAGTGCGTAAAATATCGATGGATGAGTTTGTTGCGTTACATGTGGCCCCATGTTGTTGAAACATAATGCCTTCCAAGTCATTCTTTTGTTCTGTTGGCTGCTCCTTTGCACAATTTCGAAAAAAATTGACAATGCCCAGCCCAAAATCGGTAAAATTTTTCATCTCCTGCCTAACAATTTGGCGAAGCGAAAAACGCATCGGATGGTGTTTCATTATTAAACGACAAAGTTCAACCTTTCCAATTAAACTAGTAATTTGAAAATATTATCAGCACATTTTGTTTCGGTCCTTTATCATTATTATGACTTGAACAGTTTCAATTCTAGTTCGAGACCTTTTTGATGTATCTTTTCAGAAACAACTATTTTTTTTTTTTTGAATCTGGGGTTTTCACCGAAAGCCCATGCGAAACGGAATTTGTGGAAATGATATTGCGCTATGAAGACTGCTTTACGCACAGTTCGAAGACTATATGCAAAGGCTAATTCTCAGTTGTTCAAATGAGACTCCCGTTTATGTCATTTGATTTATAGCCGAAGTAATCGTTGCCAAAAACTGCTGAAGAAAAACCTTGGCGGGTTTAGATACAGCTGTACAGGCTGTCAGACAACCAAGCCAATACATTTCACCAGTTGTTTAGTTGTTTCTGAAAAAGAAACGACGAAAAGGTCTCGAACCAGAATAACAACTGTTCAAATTATCAGTACTTTTTTTAACAGCCGCTTTAGATTTAAAATGTTAAATCGCCCCACCTATATGATATCAAAATGGAAACCAATGTAAACCAATTTCAATACTGTTCGTCCTTGGACCCAAGTTAGAGAAAGTACCAAGTTTACATCGAAATCGGTTCATAATGGCGACCTGTATATTTATTACAACAATTGATAGACTAACTGACACCCATCGCTCAATAGATAGACTAACTGACACCCATCGCTCAATGGAATCAGAAAGTGATTCTGAGTCGATCGGTATAATTAACATTGAGTCTATCTGCATTGATTTAAGGTGTTGAAAACATCAGCACTATTTCATAATACTCTATGCCACAGTGTGGTATAGGATATAAATACTACAATTATAAGGCTAACTTGGTAACCAATATTTGGATTGCTAGCCACGCCTGTTCTGGTAACTCTCACAGAAACGGCACTGTGCTAGTACAGATTGTAATCCTCATAATTTGTCACCCAGTGGGTAAAATACGCTTAAGTTGTGATTTTTTCAGAACAAAAAAATATAAAAATTCAAATCACGTGTGGAATCTTTATTGGTAATTTGAAACTACATTTAATAGCATTTATTTTTTGAATAAAATTTACTTCATTCAAAAAATAGCTGGTTTGTCAGCATAGACTTTGGGCTTTACGTAACCACAAAGAAAAATGTCTAAAGCTGCGATATCACTCGATCTAGGCGGCCAACCCACCTGTCCATAACGTGAAATTAGCTGCTTTTTGAAATGACCTCTTAATAGATCTATTGTTTGAGCAGCTGTATGGCAAGTAGCACCGTCCTATCGAAACCAAGTGTCGTCAAGATTACGGGCTTCAATTTAAGGTAATATAAAGCTCGATATCATGGCGCGATTCATGAGCACCATTCACGGTTACGTTCCGGCCATCATCATTTTTGACAAAAATATGCACCGATGATTGCATCAGCTTATAAGCCGCACCAAACCGTAGATTAATCAGGGTATAATGACACCTCTTGAACCTCTTCTTGTTGCTCTGTAGCCCAAATGCGGAAATTTTGTTTTTTGACTTTGCCGTTGAGCCAGAAATAGGCGTCATCACTGAACAAATGTTTGATCCAAAACAGCGAATCTTCCCGTTTCTCACCGAACGCTCATTTTCATAATACACTTGGCAACATTTGAAAGTAATTATTTTCCAAAAATATATGCCATAAAATTTTCTTTCAAATTACCATTAAGATTCCACACTTGATTTGAATTTGAATTTTTTTTGTTCTGAAAAAATACCTCTAGATGGATCACCCTATATTTTTTTAACGGCTTTATGTACGTGTTCGAAAAGAGTGGATAACACTTCTCATTCTGGTAACTCCCGTCAAATGCATCATTCGGCCCATTTGTGGTATTTGCATAATAATAACTATGACCAATTTATACGATTCTACTAAAAATTAGAATCGTATAATTAGCAAATATAATATGAATTCGAATACCTGATGCAAATTTGGAGCCTTAGCCACTCCTCTTCATGAACCTTCTACTTACACGGTACTATTTGAGGATAGATTAGAACCCACATAACTTTTTTCCTAATGCATAAATATCTCTGGAAATTTTTTGCTTGAAATACTTAGTAGGGACATAAAAACTGTTGCACACGTTTTGTGCTGTAAAATAAAAAGTACTGAGTGTTTTTGGACCAAATATATTTTAATATATTTATTGATGTATATTGTATCCAAAAAGAATCTACTTATTCGAAATGTCCGCCTTTTGCCTTTACACACGCCTTAAGTTGCACTGGACAATCGTCAATAGCTGCACGAACTTCGCAGTCTTAAGAGATCCAATGTTGCGGTATCTTTTGTAACAAACCTTGTCCTCTAAAACCGTCCACAATATGTAATCCAATGGGTTAAAATCTGGACTGCCTGAGGGACATTCTTCAGAGGAAATGATCGCTGGTAAATTGTTTCGAAGCCAGGCCTGGGACGTTTTAACCTTATGGGCCGGCGCAGAATCCTGCTGGAATGTCCGTGGCTGGTTTTGGAACAGGGAATTGTTAAGAAGCTTCACAACAGCTTCCAAAACGGTTTCCTGGTAAACTTTGGCCGATGTTTTGAGTCCTTGTTCGCAGAAATGTAGGTCAGTGACCCCATCGTAAGAAACACCCCACCAAACCATGACTCAAGCTGGGTGATGACCCTTTTCCACCTTTGCATACACTCCATCATTTTGCTTGTTAATTTTTTCCTGAACGGTAAAAATGTTTTCATCGGTGAACAGAATTGTTCTGTGCAAGTTATCAGCGTGCTTTACCAAAAGACGTTTGCATTTTTCAATCCTATTTTTTTTAAAGCTGCAGTCAATAAATGTCCGGTACGTCGTTTGAAAGCCCCAAGTCCCAAGTATTTTTTTATGATTCGACTCATGGACTTTTGCGTAATATTCATCTCACGGGCCATGATTTTCTGTTTTCGGAGCGGATTTCTGTGAATTCTTGATTTGACGGCTTTGATGACATGCGGTGTTCGAACAGAGCGTGGGCGACCAGACCGGAGGCGGTCTTTTACATCTCCAGTCTCCTCAAACAGTTTATGCATCGGTAGACGAACATGCAGCTAATCCCTAGTGGCCGGAGTGTTTTGAAAATATCGCTTATTTTCATTTCACACTTGAAAAGCGCTATTACAGCGATAAGGTAGGTTCTCATTATCTGACCACTCCATGATGAAAGTTTAAACAATCTTAAAATCCCGTTACAGACTAACGCTATTGAGGTTAGTTTTCAAAACCCACATGACATTAACGGGGTATGTTCAGTTCTACTATTGAAATGGTTGTGTTCAATGTTGTTACAGTATTTATGTCCCTACTAAGTTTACTTACTTATTTCATCTCTTCATGTGTGTATAAGAAAAACATAGAGGCCCCGCCGCATTCGAGCATCTTCCACTCATTTGGTTATTAACGAGATTGCCATAAAATCGGTACTTTTCAGTCAATAGAGTACGGAAGGAAGAAATTCCATCTATGGAAGAGGGTATATGTAAGTCGAATCGACCAACTGAAATTGTTTTTAATAAATATTTGTTTATATCACATAAAAAATGACACTATTTTTTGTGAAATAAATTTGTTGTTTTTTACGTATTTGAATTGGGGTACCACCAGAAATCTTGCGCATATTGTAAACCAATATTTGTTTTTGCCATAAATTGCATGGACTTCGTGGATTATGACAAAAAATATATATATGACGGTCAGTAAGTAATGCGGACTGACTACACTGACTAAAAAACACAGTACATTCGGTATAGGACGGTATGGCATATAGTTCCTAAACAGCGAAAAAGACGTATGAGCCAAAAACAAAAGTTTGAAGGAGAAAGTTTTTTGAATTATCTTCGGTTTGAAATGCCATTTGCTATGTAAGATTAATTATTATAAAACTACGCAATACAATAAAAAATAGCAAATCTGCAGATTAACAGGAATTTGTGTCGCATACGTCTTTCTTGCTGTCATGATGGCAAGGTTTTGACTAATAATGTAGCTCTTGAGCCCATATACTCGTATTTAAAATAAATAAAATCGGTTTGCAATTTATTGACTTTTTTTAAATTTATTTATTTTAAAATGTTATAATATATCAATTCATAAAATTACAAAGGCCTCAGCGCCGAAAGGCATTTTAGAGGCAAGTTGGCACACATTTTTTAAACTTAAAATTTAATTTGAAATGTGAAAACGTATTGGTAGTACATATATCAGATTATATTATATTAAGAAAGAAAATAAAACTGGGTAAGGTAAATTAAACTATGTCAGGAGCTCATCAATATTCTGTACCAAAAATGTTTTTAATCTTGATTTAAAAAGTGAAAGGCTTGTAATATGTTTTATTTCATGAGGCAAGTTGTTAAATTCCCTACTGCCAGAATGTTCAAAGCGTTGTTTTGTGGTTTCTGTTCTGCTTAAAATTATATCCAATTGATTATTATTTCGTGTGTTAAATGGATGATGATTACGGGGAAATGAAATGGTATGGTGTCCTATGCCATGCAGACATTTAAAGACGTACAATAATAATTGTATTTTATATGTTGCGTGTATCGGCAAAACAGTTGGAAACACATTTTTATACAAAAACTGTGTTGGGTATGTAATTGGTAAGTTTGCCACGGCCTTTAGGGCCTTATTCTGAAGTCTTTGGAGCGAGTACTCTTTTTATGTCCATAGATAATAGCGAAGTAATTGCAATGACTTTGAATTAAAGCCTGATAAATAAGAATTTTACGTTGATCAAATTTGTTTTTAAATTTATAAGGCAATCCAACAGCAGGGGCGATTTTTGTTTTAAATGCTGTATATGTTGGTCCCAAGCAAGATTAGTTTGAAGCAATAGTCCCAAGTACTTTATGGTACCTACTTCTATAATCTGCTTACCATCAACATATATGCTAAACGTGTTATGAAAACGAAAATGCGGCCTAAACCTTATTAGCTTGGTTTTTGTGGATTTATAAAAAGTTTGTTTATGTGCGCATACTCCAGTATTAAAGATGCATCTCTTTCCATATATGGCTTAGCTGCTGTTTCATGGTTATACGGATACAAAATGCATAAATCATCAGCATATATAAACAGATTTCCATAAAAACCAAGATTTTTAAAATTATTAATATAAATAGAGAACAATAGCGGGCCCAGAACACTGCCCTGTGGAACTCCATGTTTTACAGAACCAAATATACTTTTATGTTGATTAATCTGAACAAACTGTTTCCTATTTTCTAAATAGTTATTTATTAGTAAAAGTTCGCTACCACCCACGCCATAATATTGCAGTTTTTGAGCTAATATTTTATGATCTATTAGATTAAACGCTTTGCTTAGATCGTAGAAGATACCAGCGACACCACTATTACCTTGATCTAGTCCTTTGCATATATAGTTTTGAACATTGAGTGTAGCCTCCTCTGTACCACAACCATTCCCAAAAATCAAATTGATTATCGTTAAGCAAACGGTTTTCCTGAAAGTATGATAAGAGTCTACTATAGATTATCCTTTCAAAAATGTTATCTATAATAGGCAATATCGAAATAGGTCTAAATTTATCAACAGTTGTAGAAATTCTATCTTTAGGTATTGGAATCACTTAATGTATTTTTAAAGCTTCAGGATAAACTGAAGTGTTTACTATGTCATTGAATATTTTTACCAGTGGTGGAGTTAAAAGGTTTTTGCACTCCAAAAAACGTTCAATTTGTTTTCTCAGTTGCTCTACCGACTCCAGAAAGTAGGAGTTTAACAGTTCAGCATTGCAAAAATCACTCAAAATGTATTCACCGTTAATATCCTTTAACTGTATATGTTTGCTTGATTCTCTTCCAAGTGATTCATTTATAAAACGCCAGGACTTTCTCGCATCGTAATGTACAAGCTATTCATTGAGTCCTTGTAGGCTTTCTTAATGACGTTTTTATTTTATTATATTTCTTAATAAGTTTTGTAAGCAATTATCATACTTAAGATGTATTTCATGAGTTGACTTATGTTGCCCTAAATGGCGATAGTCAGGGTCTTCAACAAATGTCCCAACAAAAAAGTTTACGACAGGTTGATAAAGGGCATTTACCTCGGTAAACAGTAAATCATCAATACCCTAATTATACTTATATACTTAAATATTATATACTTATATAATTAGGTTATTAAATATCAACTTCTTGGTCCTTCTTAGGCAAAGTATGTGTAATGCTTTATTTAAATACATTTATAGCTATCTAAGGTTGTTCTCCTACCTCCATTCACTTGGAGCCCAGAGAGTTCTATCTTAATGGTACTTAGTTGTACGCTTTCTTGAGGTGTGCGTTTATCTTACATTTTCATGTCTTAATTATAGAAAAATTATGGTAAAAATCTCATCTCCGCTTTCCATTAATTTATATCTACGAGTATCTCTGGCGATTTTCGCCATTTAAGCGTTAAGAGTTTTGAACAGGAATTATTAAAAAAGATCGGTACTAAAGGATGGTCCAGCCATAATGCACGATGTTAATTGTGAGTCACACCTTAAGTTGTGCCAAACTTAATTTTACATATCTTACGAAATCCATCATTGCCAAAAATAGATTTCGTGCATTCGTGATTTTTTTGGTTAGCATAAAAGACCAAATGTGTCCTCAATCGGGAGTATTGTGTGCAAATTTCGAATCGGTAGGAAATGTGAAAGCATATGTGACAGCGCATAGAGAAAGGGACCTAAGGGTAAAAAAATCAATTTTATTTTTTTTTATTTTTTTGATGTGGACAACATCTGAGCATCGAATGAGACCGATCCCATGCCCCAAAAGTGTTCCCTCCCGGAGATATGCGCGTTTTATGAAAGTGAAGTCGACGATTCTAAGCGCAAATAGAAAGAGACCTAATCTTTAAAATGGCTCTCTTGAACAAAACTTTCATCAACTTTTCACTTTTTTTTTGATGTGGACAACATCTGAGCATCGTACAAGACCGATCCCATGCCCCAAAAGTGTTCCCTCCCAGAGATATGCGACGATTCTAAGCGCAAATAGAAAGGGACCTTATCTTTAAAATGGCTCTCCTGAACAAAACTGGTTTTTAACCTTAGGCCCCTTTCTATTTTGCGCGTCACATATGTGCATGCTCGCCCAGTTAGTTCTAACATCATTTGTCATCAGGCCGTACTTCTTCGAAAATGAGGTAGGCTAAGCAAGTACCTTAAGTGGTGTTTGCTATCGCGAGATGATAACGGACTACTTTTGTCCAGAAATTGATGACATCAACCTGGATGATATGTGGTTCCAAAAGAGTCGTGCCCCACAGCCAACGAAACAATGGTTCGATTTAGCTAGAAATTTAATCGCCGTGTTATCTCACGTCGTGGCGATGTTTATTTGCCTCGGTTGGACTTATTTTTTGGGGATATTTAAAAAAATGTCTCACATTCATTGAAAATATGGAACATCGGATAGAGGTAAAACATAATTGGCATAGAAGCTTCTATCAGAATGAACATTTTAAGAAAATTTCTAATTTTTTTTATTAACAATTAACATCGTCCATTTTATTTCGACCTCCTTTGGTTTCCTTTGCTTTTAATTGCTCTTATGGCAGGTATGAATTTCATTCACTAGAAAAACATTAATTGCCTAAAAATGGTTCATAAATGCAGTTTTGGCAAGTTTTTTGTGTGAAATAATATTCATAGGGAAGACTAGCGGGTCGCAATTGTTTGTTTGATATGTGCAGGACTATCATGCCAGTAAACAAAGGATAAAATCGGGGTTAGAACATCTAACAATTTTTGAGCGGCAGTTTTCAAGGTTGTAAGTCCAAATATTGCGCACTGCGTCGATATAAAGGTACGCTTGGCTTATAATTGGACTACCATATTACTTATTCTCCAAAATCGAATTTCCTGATTTCTTTAATATACTATGTGACCCGGCCTATGAAAAGGTGGCAGCGTTTAATCCTGTTATTAAATTTTTCAATTTCATTTAAAATCTTGATTCTGGATTTTCAATAAAATTCTGTTTTCTTTCATCTTTCTCTACATGTTTAGTACATTTCTAAGCAAGTTAGGACTTTCTAGTTTCTAGCACCACGTGAAAGAAGAAATCGATAATAGTTGTTACGGAAATCTATGCTAACTTTCAATATTTTTTTAAGATAACACTTGGCATTTCATGTAGAGCTTTCTGCAGCTGCACACACAAGGGTTATATGGAAAATTTACGCAGTCGTTCAATTGGGTAAGTCACATGATCCTCATCAGGAATTACTGTAGGTCGCACATAACACACCTATACTCATTTGTTCTAGATATGATTTACACTGAGGCTTTTGGAGCGGCAGCTCCTTGAATTGAAATTCCCTTGGCAAAAAAGTAAACATTTTAAACAGATTTAATATGTTTTTTTTATAAAGTTTAGAGCTTATTCCTACAAGCCGTCATGATGTGAGGTTCTGCCGTTGAAGAAACCATATATCAGATTCTACACGCAAAGAAAAAACATGGTTACTACATGTATGTTCGTCGCAACCATAGCATTGTTAACTGAATTTATTTTTGACAATAGTATAATTGCTGCAATATTAATATTGTTGAACTGTAACAATAGTATTATTGTCAAATTTAAAAATGAAAATTATAGCAACAACATATATATGGTGGTTCTACAAAAGTATTGTGTTTTGCGTTTTATGTTAACAATAATTTTTCTTCATTTAAATATGTTTTAAGAACAAATGTTATTGGTATGGATCTAATGCAATAATAGTACTTTTTTATTGAAATTAAAAATTTTTAACAAGCTGCTTTGTCTCTGTTTAACTGAAATATTTTTAATAAAATCGCTTACGTTTATTTGAACTTATTTTTTTCTACTATGAACTAAATCACTCCCTATTATTTGGAATTAAATGTATTTTTGAATAATTTTCATAATTCTAATCTAAATAGTGATTTAGATTAGGGATCATAACATGGTTGCGTGTGAATCATACTATGGTTGTGAGGATCATACTATGGTTGTATGTGAAACATACTATGGTTGTGGAGATCATAGAATGGTTGAGTGTGAATCATACTATGGTTGTGGGAATCATAGTATGGTTATGTGTGAATAATACTATTGTTTTGAAGATCATAGTATGGTTGTATTTGAATTATACTATTGTTGTGAGGATCATAATATTGTTATACCACAACCATATACCCAACAATAGTATTATCCTCTTCGAATATTGTTACCACAACCATACTTTTTTTCTGCGTGTAGACAGGACAAACATGGCGCAGAATATTATAAACGACTACGATAGTAACCTAAGCAAACCTATCAAGTTTCACGGGTTATAACAGCGACTTCTTTTTGGATTACCACCATAACAAGACAGACAGATAACGCTAAGATCGGAAATCAACTGTGTATTGTAGGGATGCCGGAGGTCAAAATGGCACCAACCTTTAAGTCACCATGTACAAATTAAGGAAGATCTGAATTAAGAAGTGACAGACTGGCCAAGATTAAATAAAATATGTGGCTTCTTGAGCTAAAAACAGAACTACTCGTATATATGTGTGGGAGCTATATCCATCCCATCCTTAAACCAAAAACGTACTTCTGCTAATGTCACGAAGATCGGAGAACAATTGCGACCACTGAATTGGTTACAAGCTTTAGTTGGAAAGAAAACGAACGGAATTCAGACCGAATTCATTTAATCAGCTGTGTCTCATGTCCCCTAAGCCAGTAGATATAACGCTACATCTGGTCAGATACCCAGGGGCATACTAAGCCCGTTTAGATGCCCAGCAGGGTGTAGTCGGTTGGTTTTTAGATCCAAGACTCCACCTATCCTTACCTGAAAACCAGCTTTAAAGAGCCAAAAGCACAAAATAGACAGGTCTGGTTCAATAGTCAGACATAGCTGCGCATCGGCAACAATAACAACGGATAGACGGCTTGAAAAACCAAAAGCACAAGATAGACAGGTCGGCCTTAATAGACATTCTAAGGCATGTAGCCTCCAAGACACGTCGTGAATGCGTAACTATCATTCATGCCATCCCAAGTTCGAATACTCGTAAGAACTTCTTAAGTTTATTAGAGGTCTCCTAAGTGGCGGCCATTTTTCATATCTTTCTCTAGTATTTTAGTCACGATTTTAGATCAATGAGGTTGATAATAAGGAACGAATATATAACGGGTGTTTAATCTAGAGGTATTTTCTTCAAAATTTAAAAAAAAAAACATTTAATCTTGTGTGGAATCTTAATTGCTCTTTCGAAAGGACATTTTATGCCATTCATTTTTTGAATATAATTTCCTTCAAATGTTGGCCGCAACAACGAATCAGGGTGTCTACTCTGAGGGTCCAATTATCTATGACTCGTTCGAGCATTTCGACTGGCATGGCGTTAATGACACGCGTAATATTCGCTTCCATAACTTGAATCGTAGCTGGTTTGTCAGCATAGACTTTGGATATTACGTAGCCCCAAAGGTGTGATGCGAGTATCATATGGTCTAGGCGGACAACCAAACGTAAAATTAGCTGCTTTTCGAAGTGACCTCTCAAAAGATCCATTTTTTAAGCAGTATGGAAGTATGGAAGTGGCAACGTCTTGTTAAAACCGAATGTCGTCAAGATTACTGACTTTAATTTCAGGTAGAAAAACGACAGATATCATAGCACCAATCATGATAACGTTTCGGCCATCATCATTTCTGAAATAATATGGACCGATGATGCCATCAGCCCATGAACCGCACCAAACCGTGTTTTTTGCGGTGTAAGACTTTCAATGATGCAATGGCAAACAATACCGAAAAGAAAAAAGTTAAACATTAACATAACTCACGCGTAATCTGTTAAAAATGGAAAAAAAACCTCTAGATTGATCACCCTATATAATTTCGCGGAACATTGACCTGGTGTTTGCGGCACTCTTAATTACTACATTACGAAATAGGCAACTACTTATAATATTTTGAAAACGGAGAATTGCAGATACATTAGTATTCCCTTAATATGACTGATATAGGAAACGCAACTTGGATCTGTTGTTATAACTTTCTGTGGCGCATTTTTCAAACGAAATGGTTTTAAGTAAAAAAAATCAAATATTTGGAAGAAACAGAGTACCTTTTGTACTATTTTTAAACATATAAAGGTTAATTTTTAATGAATGAATTGCTCAAACTGAGGTAGTTGTTTTCTTTTAAAACAATAAATGGTGGATAACCTGATTTAGTAAATTTTGGCTTAACAAGTGCAAGGTGTCGCCCAGTGTAATTTTGGGTAGCAGTGGCAAATTGTAATGTTTGAATTCAATTATTCTTTTCATCAACAGTGAACTGCACTTTTGAATTTAAATTTTAAATTATCATGGAACTATTTACGTTACAAACATAAACCATAACACGAAATGCCAACGCCAGCAGTGTTAAACATGTTGAACTGAGTGTACGTTTTCAAAAAAAAAACTATGATCAATTTTTATTTTTCGAATTTTAATACTGAATACTCTCGCATCGCAGTTTAAATTCAATAAATACTGGTCAGAAAAACATGTTACAATTTAAATAAATATACGCTTACTTCACAATTTATTCATTTGCGTTAACATTTCTCGTTTTTTATGCCTCTTTTTTTGTTATTCGAGCAAATAAGCATGAGGAAAAACAATAATTAATATTACTCATACGCACACATGTATGGACAATCAAACTGGTTAGTGGCTGACTGGCGGGCAGACTGGCCGGTTGACTGACTGCATGGCTGGCTCTGCTGTTCTGCGTTGTGTTGATTGAATGAAGGAAATGTACACACATCGAGTAATTAGTAAATGTAGGTCAATATTAAATGAAAACAGAAGCGCAGAGCAAATAATTTGTTCAGCTATTAGATTGCTGTGCTCCCGATTTTCTTGCAATATCTGTAAACCAATACATCTGCGAAACATTTCCCATCACTTAACCTATTTACAGGGATACGAAGAAGCCAAGCCAAAGAAAAAAAGCATAAAAAACGGAAAAGGAAAAAGTGTGCTTACGGAACTAACTGGCGTGGAAAAAAAAATAAGAACACTTTTTAACGGAAGTAAAATGGCATCAAGTTCGGCCATGATGAAACTTAAAAATCGTGCACTAAAGATTTTCTATTTAAATGAAAAAAAATAACATTTTTATATTCTCAATTATTCGTGCTTTTGAGCCTGAGCCAGTCTTAAAACTAAATCTATGCGGGCATTGCATTAGGATCATATGCCTATTTAACTGCACACAGAGAAAAAATTATTTGGAAATCGGTTGGAACTACTAAAATTCCATTGCAAAAAAAGAATTTCGGTTTTAATCACGAAATTTTTGATAATCGTTATGGATATTAGGTTTGAAATACAAGATGATAAATATGATCATTGTATTGTGACACACCTAACTGATCGGTCCTACCAATAAAATGCGTAAATGTTTTGACAACATTTTGTTGCAGAAAAATCTTCCATCATCTTCCATCTTGCTTAAGAGTACTTCAAGTACAGGGTTATGGAAAGGACATAATAAATATATATATAAATAAAACACAGAATATTTAAATACGGAGTTCAAATTTATTCCAAGGGTAGTGCAAATGTTACTTTTTAAGATTGAAATTCGAATTTGGTCATATGACCACCACAAGCCCGTACACTGTGTGTAATACTTAGTAGGGACATACATACTGTTACAACGGCTCAGTGAATAAAGGCCTAACGAACTAACGCCTAAAAAAAAAATGAAATAATGCCTAAAAATTGCATCAAAAAATATATAGGAATAAGGCGGTTGTTCATTATGAAAGAATGTCTAATATTTTAGGCATTCCTTCATTAAAATTGTTAGGTGATTTTTCATAATGAAAGAAAGCCTAACAATCAGAAATGAAAAAACGCCTAATTAGATATTTATTCATTTTTGATTGTTAGGCTTTCTTTCATTAATGTTAGGCGATTTTTCATTTTGCTAAAAGTGTGATTTTTATTACTATTATGCGTGAATTCATTGAAAACTAACAGTTGTATTTAAGGCTAGACAAATGTTTTTGCAATTTGTTATCAGTTGACGTCATTCGTTAAACTTCTATCACTACGAGCAAGTCATTCATAAGTGTTGGACATTAAAAATTATATTTAAATATAATTTAAAAATACATTTTTTCCTTTCAAAATATATTTTCAGCATTTTAATTCCAATTGTTAGGTTTAATCCATAATGAAAGAAACCCTAACAATTTAGACTTTCTTTCATTTTTAAAATTAGACTTTCCTTCATTTTTAAAGTTAGACGTTCTTTCACTTTCTTCTTAGGCGTTCTTGTTTAGGCATTCTTTCATTTTGAAAAATTAGGCGTTAGTTCGTTAGGCCTTTATTCACTGAGCCTGTTACAACATTGAACACACCCATTTCAATAGTAGAACTGAACATAACCCGTTAATGTCATATGGGGTTTGAAAGCTAACCTCAATATCGTTAGGCTGTAACGGGATTTTAAAATTATTTCAACTTTCATCATGGAGTGGTCAGATAATGAGAACCGTATCGCTATAATACCGCTTTTCAAGTGTGAAATGAAAAAAAATCGATTTTTTCAAAACGCTCAGGCCACTAGGGATTAGCCGCATGTTCGTATACCGATGCATCAAACTGTTTGAAGAGACTGGAGATGTAAAAGACCGCCACCGGTCGGGCCGCCCACGCTCTGTTCGAACACCGCATGTCATCGAAGCCGTTAAATCAAGAATTCACAGAAATCCGCTCCGAAAACAGAAAATCATGGCCCGTGAGATGAATATCACACAAAAGTCCATGAGTCGAATGATTAAAAAAGACTTGTGACTTGAGGCTTTCAAACGACGTACCGGACATTTATTGACTGCAGCTTAAAAAAATAGGATTGAAAAATGCAAACGTCTTTTGGTGAAGCACGCTGATAACTTGCACAGAAAAATTTTGTTCACCGATGAAAATTGTTATCGTTCAGGAAAAATGTAACTGCCAAAATGATAGAGTGTATGTGCGGTCATCTAAGGAAGCATCTGAACTGATCCCAAGGATGGAAAAGGGTCATCACCCAGCTTCAGTCATGGTGGTGGAGTTTCTCTTACGATGGGGTCACTGACCTGCATTTCTGTGAACAAGGAGTCAAAACATCGGCCAATGTTTACTAAGAAACCGTTTTGGAAGCTGTTGTGAAGCCTCTTAACAATGCCCTGTTCCAAAACCAGCCATGGACTTTCCAGCAGGATTCTGCGCCGGCCCATAAGGCTGAAACGTCCCAGGCCTGGCGTCGAACAATTTGCCTGCTTTCATTTCCTCTGAAGAATGGCCCTCAGACAGTCCAGATTTGAACCCATTGGATTAAAAATTGTGGACGGTTTTAGAGGACAAGGTTTGTCACAAAAGATACCCCAACATTGGATCTGTTAAGACTGCTTTGGTTCGAGCTGTGGCCAATTTTCCAATGGACGAGGTTTGTGCAGCTGTTGACAATTGGCCAGTGCGACTTACGGCGTGTGTAAGGGCAAAAGACAGATATTTCGAATCAGTAGATTCTTTTCGGATACAATATACATTAATAAATATATTAAAAAAACATTCAGTACTTCTTATTTTACAGCATAAAACGTGTGTAACAGTATTAATGTCCCTACTAAGTAACTTAACTTGTACCAACATATGTGTGGCATGCCAAAACTCCTATGACCGGAGGTAATTTGGCACCACGGGTGTCAGGTAATAATTTGTTCTTCTCAAGACTTCATAAGTATGTTGATCTGATTTATGTTTTTAACTATAGAAACTGCATCTGACATATTATCTTGGTAAATCTTAGCATGAGAAAGTTACCATTTTTTCAGAGCGTAACATCTAAAGGGTGGCCCAACCCAAATGTACGATATAAATTGTGAGTCACATCTTAACGGCAAGTTTTTTGCCCAACTTAATTTATCATTTTTCAGTTTCAGTGTTTGACAAACTCAACCATGGAGAGGTGGAGTGAATGCTCGCCCAGCTCGTTCTTTGAAAACATTGACCATGTTCGCGATAGTGTTGCAGTAGAGTCTACAACCTCGATGCATCGTCGTGCCAACAATTAAACAACTGACAATAATCACTAATGTGAATTTTGAATAAAGGTTTGAATGTACACGGTTACAAGGCATTATTGACTCAACAGTTAAGGCCTACTAAACACTTCAAGCGTAGCCAATACGCCGAATGGTTGGATGAACAGATAATTGCCTTGCACACTTTCACCTCAGTGCTTTTGTGAAAAAGCAGAATTGCAGCATTAAGGAAAATGAGATTTTCCGAGTCATTGTTAAAAATAATTAATTATCTGTCACGATCATGTGATTTGACACCTTTGGACTTCTTTCTTTGGGGATATTTAAAAAAAAAGTGTGCGTTAATAAACCAAGAGTAATTTAAGAGCTAATGGTTGAGACAATATGACACATTAAAAACATTAAACCTCTAATATGGCTCAGAGTTATTGAAAGCTTGGACCATCGGATAGAGGTATGCCAGCGAAGCCGTGGTGAGCATTTTGACAAAATTTGTTTATACGCGATGAAAAATTATGACTTTAACAGTTTTTTATTCCGGTTCGAGACCTTTTTGTTATATTTTTTTAGAATCAACTTAAAATAAATTTGTGAAATGTATTGGCTTCGGTTGCCAGGCAGACTGTTCAGCTGTTTCTAAACCCGCCAAGGTTTTTCTTCAGCAGTCTTTGGCAACGATTACTTCGGCAACAAATTAAATGACTGATAAATGAGAATTACCCTTTGGTATATTCTTCGAACTGTGCGTAGAAAAGAAAAAAAACTATTAAAATGTATTGATTCGTCCCAATGTGCAATACATGTATGAGTATATGTACGCAAAAAACATGCACATTTTGTTTGTGCTTTTTGCATTTGTGGTTCTCAACGAAGACCCATGCAAAACGGAATTGGTGGAAATGATATTGTGCGTTGCAGATTTCTCTACGCACATTTCGAAGACTATATGCAAAGGGCAATTCTCATTAAAAAAATGAGTCTCCCGTATAAGTTACGAGAATTTGATTTGTTGCCGAAGTAATCGTTGCCTAAGACTGCTGAAGAAAAACCTTGGCGGGTTTAGGAACCGCTGAACAGTCTGCCTGGCAACCGTACCCAATATATTTCACCAATTTTTTACGTTGATTCTGAAAAAGAAACAACAAAAAGGTCTCGAACTAGAATAAAAACTGTTCAAGTCATAATAATGATAAAATACCGAATAAATATTAACAAAAAAACCGTAATGAAAAATATTAGGAAAATTCTCTGAATTTTTTTTTAATAACAGTCTACATCGTACGTTCTAGTTGGAGCACCCTTTATAAGTGGGCAGTTGTGTCTGCATATATACTATCTCACGACCGATGCCTTTTATTTGACCTCTTGCTTTGTATGGATCGCAAACTGGTAGTAGCTCAGCTACGAGGTCTATTCGGGGACTAAAGTCTGGTACCACGGGAAGTCAGGTACCTCTAGAACTTTGTTCTGGCCTGACTAGTGGGTGGCTGTGATTTAAACCCAAATCGCGGGGAATGCTTCGGCTCAGTGTGAAGTTACACTAAATCCGGTTGCTGGGCCCCTAGATCAGCAGAGCTTAAGATAGGCCTTGGCTCCTGATTAAGGGGGAAGTTGTGTCCATACTACACGTTTCGAACTGGTACCAGATAGACTGGCCTTTAGGGACGCTGGCTGTCGCTTAGTAATAGTTTCAGTGCAAAGGCGCACCATGCTTGAAGCTATCACAGCGAGAAATATGTAAAACACACGAAGGCAGTAATTCGTGAAGCCCGCAGGGATAAGAGGAAGCATCTGAATCACTTTAGGCAAGCCTGAATCCCCTTAGGTGAGCCAAGACTAAAGTGCATATTTTCTTAACCTATTTATCGACTATGCTAGATGTGTCATAAAACTTATCATTGGTTTAGGCATTTTTGATACCAGTTAAAGTATAAGTAGCTCAAACTAAAAGTCGTCATGGTGCTACTTCGTCGGACCAGAGACTAAAGTCTAGTGCGACGAGTGGTCAGAAGCCCCTACAACTTTTGTAGGGGCTCCTGAGGGGGTCCTCTTTCTACTGCACGCAAAACAAAAGTATGGTTGTGGTGACAACATTCGAAGAGGATAATACTATTGTTGTGTATATGGTTGTGGTACAACACTATTATGATCCTCACAACAATAGTATGATTCAAATACAACCATACTATGATCCTCACAACAATAGTATGATTCACACATAACCATACTATCGTATCCTCACAACCATAGTATGACTCACACTCTACCATACTATGATCTCCACAACCATAGTATGATCCTCACAACCATAGTGTGTTTCACATACAACCATAGTATGATCCTCACAACCATAGTATGATCCTCACAACCATAGTATGTTTCACATACAACCATAGTGTGATCCTCACAACCATAGTATGATTCACGCGTAACCATGTTATGATCCCTACAACCATAGTTGATCACCCACAATTATACTATGATCTCCAATATAGTTTATTAGAATTTGTTTAAGTTGTCGACAATATGTAGATTTGAATTATGAAAATTATTCAAAAAAAAACAATTAATTCAAAATAATAGGACTGATTTATTTCGCAGTAGAAAAAATAAGTTTAAATAAACGTAAGCGTTTTTATTAAAAAAAATTCAGTTAAACAAAGCCAAAGCAGCTTGTTTAAAAAATTTTAATTTTGATAAAGAAAAGACTATTATTGCATTATATCCGTACCAATAACATTTTTTCTTAAAAGCATATTTAAATGAAGAAAAATTACAATCATACAGTATGATTGCCGTAATTATATCATTGATAACATAAAACGCAAAACACAATGCTTTTGTCGCACCACTCATATTTATATTGTTCCTATAACCATGTTTTCATTTTTAAATTTGGCAATAATACTATTGTTACATTTCTACAATATTATTGTAAAAGCAATTATACTATTGTCAAAACTAAATTCAGTTAACAATACTATGGTTGCGACGAACATACTTTTATTGCGGAGAACATACTTTTATTGTCGTGACCATGTAGTAACCATGTTTTTTCTCTGCGTGTGGGAGAGGACATTCGGAAAGTTTTTGATAAAGCTAATGCTTGGCACAAAGTTACGTTTATCAACCAGGTTCTGCTGCCCATAGATCAGCAAAGGTGTACGATGGTTCTCAACGCCACACCACATGGTGGGAAGTTTCCACTCAACAGATCCCTAAATTGGAAAAATACAGAAGATCGGGGGGAGAGCTGGTAGTTGCATTGTAATATACCCCAGTAGTATGGAGCACCGTTGTAGAAACCAAATGGCAAGAATCACGTTTAACTGACTTTCATTTGTGATCCGAGAACAAATAATCCTGTGATACGATTCAGTTCTATAAATAAAACAATATTTGTTTATCAAGTTATATCTGTAACCTTTGCCCTAAAGTAGTGCTGCTTCTATTATGACAAATTATAAAATCTATGTATAAATGTAATTCAAAAGCGGTTTGCTTTCATTGATCACGCCCCTACGGGAAACAGGGCCGGTACAGAACCAGTCACGTAAGAGGTTCCCCATGTAAATGGGGACCGGTCCCAGTAACTATTTGAAAAGAACCGGTAACTTCTACTCGTACATAGCTTTGTCATTGGAGGGAGTCAATGACAGAGACACTACTCAGATACCATGTGATATATCATGGGACTGATCAAAAAGGATAGGTACCAAACGTGTCATTGTTTCCTAGAATTGTTTCATAGAATAACATTCACAGTACCCATCCTATCTATCCCATCACATCAGCTCGATTTAACGATTAGGTTGATTGTAAGAAAAATTTGATCTGAATGTTTGAGTTGAATAGTTAAAAGATAGATGAAATCCGTGAATACTCGTATGTAAAATCTTTTGTGTGAGGTTTTACGTGTGTAGTTATATAAGGTGATCCATCTAGAGGTATTTTTCAGAACAAAAAACAATATAAAAATTCAAATCAAGTGTGGAATCTTTATTGGTAGTTTGAAAGGACATTTTATAGCATTTATTTTTTGAAAATAAAAACCTTCAAATGTTGGCAACTGTATTATGGAAATGGGCGTTCGGTGAGAAAGGGAAGATCCGTTGTTTTCGACCAAAATTGTGTTCTGTGATGAGGCCCATTTCTGGCTCAAGGACAAAGTCAATAAACATAAATGCCGCATTTGGGCTGAAGAGCAACAAGAAGAGGTTCAAGAGGTGCCATTATAGCCAGAGAAAACCACGGTTTGGTGCGGTTTATAAGCTGATGGAATCATCGGTGCATATCCTTGTCAAAAATGAAGATGGCCGGAACGTAACCGTGAATGGTGCTCGCTATCG
Source organism: Hydrotaea diabolus (assembly GCA_963513945.1). NCBI lineage: Eukaryota > Metazoa > Arthropoda > Insecta > Diptera > Muscidae > Hydrotaea > Hydrotaea diabolus. The sequence goes on along the minus strand of OY740717.1, from coordinate 132,710,293 downwards.
CGCCACGAAACCTGAAATTGCAACCCGTAATCTTGACGACATTTGGTTTCAACATGACGGTGCCACTTGCCATACAGATGCTCAAGCAATGGATCTATTGAGAGGTCATTTCGAAGAGCAACTTATTTCACGTATTGGACAGTTGAGTCATTTAGACAATTTTCTTTGGAGTCCAAAGTCTATGCTGACAAACCAGCTACGATTTAGGTTTTGGAAGCCAACATTACGAGTGTCAATAAAGCCATACCTGTCGAAATGCTCGAACGAGTCATCCAAAATTGGAATGAAACCCCTGAGGCGCAGTTGCGGCCAACATTTAAGGAAATTATATTCAAAAAATATATGCCATAAAATGTCCTTTCAAATTACCAATAAAGATTCCACACTTGATTTGAATTTTTATATTTTTTTTGTTCTGAAAAAATACGTCTAGATGGATCAACCTAAACCTCGAATTTAACGACTTTGAAATTGCAAGCAATTGACACTATTTTATCCATACCGAACCAATTCTGTGACTTGTTCACCCATCCTCGATTCGGTTCTTTCAGGATTATTGCTCTGCATTTCCCGTAGGGGCTGTACCAGACGGTGTGCTGTACGTTTCCAGTTTGATCTCTCTATATGTAACTTTTAATTCCCAGTAACCTTGGGAATCCCAGTAACCTTGTACCGTTTTTACCTGTCAAACGAAATTTGTCACTTCAAGTAAGGTAATTTGGAGCAAATGGTCGTTACGACGATTTTAACCTATCCGTGATACTTTCAAATGTAATAAAATATATTTCGATGATTTGACCACAAACCAATTCTGGTTCGTTTTTATACACTCCACCGAAGGGTGGATGGCATATTGAATTTGTCATTCCGTTTGCAACACCAAGAAATATGGATATATGACTCCATAAAAAGTATATGTTCTTGATCTAAGTAAAATTCTGAGAATATCTAGCCGTGACCGCTATAGAGCTTTTATCAAACACACGGATGCTAAAAGCTGTACTTAGTAGGGATATAAATACTGTTACATATTGAACACACCAATTTTAATAGTAGAACTGAACATACCCCGTTAATGTCATATGGGTTTTGAAAGCTAACCTCAATAGCGTTAGTCTGTAACGGGATTTTTAAATAAATAATAGCGCTTTTCAAGTATGAAATGAAAAAAGCGATATTTTCAAAACACTCCGGCTACTAGGGATTAGCCGCATGTTCGTCTACCGATGCATAAAACTGTTTGAGGAGACTAAATATGTAAAAGACCGCCAACGGTCGGGCCGCCCACGCTCTTTTTGAACACCGCATGCCATTAATGCCGCCAAATTAAGAATTCACAGAAATCCGCTTCGAAAACAGAAAATCATGGCCAGTGAGATGAATATCACGCAAAAGTCCATGAGTCAAATCATTAAAAAAGACTTGGGACTTGACGCTTTCAAACGACGTACCGGATATTTACTGACTGCAGCTTTAAAAAAATAGGATTGAAAAATGCAAACGTCTTTTGGTGTTTGATACGCTGATAACTTAACTTAGCTAACAGAAAAAATGTGTTCACCGATGAAAAAATTTTTACCGTTCAGGAAAAATTTAACAAGCTAAATGATAGAGTGTATGCGCGGTCATCTAAGGAAGCATCTGAACTGATACCAAGGGTGGAAACGGGTCTCTTACGATGGGGTCACTGACCTGAATTTCTGCGAACAAGGAGTCAAAACATCGGCAAAAGTTTACCAAGAAACCGTTTTGGAAGCTGTTGTGAAACCTTTTAACTATTTCCTGCTCCAAAACCATCCATGGACTTTCCAGCAGGATTCTGCGCCGGCCCATAAGGCTAAAACGTCCAAGGCCTGGCTTCGAAACAATTTGCCAGCGTTCATTTCCTTTGAAGAATAACCCTCAGACAGTCCAGATTTGAACCCATTGGACGGTTTTAGAGGACACATTTTGTCACAAAAGATATCCCAACATTGGATCTCTTAAGACTGCTTCGGTTCGAGCTGTGCCTAATTTTCTAATGGAAGAGGTTCGTGCAGCTATTGACGATTGGTTAGTGCGACTTAAGGCTTGTGTAAAGGCAATAGACGGACATTTCGAACAAGTAGATTGTTTTTGGATACAATATACTTCAATAAATGTATTAAAAAATATTTGGTCCTAAAGCATTCAGAACTTTTTTATTTTACAGCAAAAAACGTGTGTAACAGTATTTATGCCCCTACTAAGTATAGTGGTCACACGAATCAACCTATGATCTTGAAATTTTGCATGTTGTAGATTAAGGTCATAAGCAATTTGGGATTGCTAATGGACGAAATCGTTTCAAGGAGGGACCAGTTTCTCTTTAAGGGGCTAAATGTATCTCAGAAAATGCAACACTTTTCTAATTACCCAGCAAACCAAACGTTCAGAAGTTCTGCACGACAATGGGCCAAATATTGCCATTTCGGATCCGAATTCTTACCGACAAACATATGAGAGGGTTGACACGAATTCTGCACTACGTCTCTTAGGGAATTCCAATGCTTTTGACGTCATTTCGAACCAATTTCTGACCGAACTCTGAAGTGAAGTATTGAGAAATTCGAAAATAAATTTAGATTTTTTTAATCAAATTCTGACCGATTTCGGTCAGAATTCTGGCATTACATCTTATTAAATTTAGATGTTTTAGCCGACATTTCGAAACGAATTCTTAACTAATTTAATGTATAGAAAAAAGACAATTACTGTAAATGTAAACAAACTAATTTAATGCATAGAAAAAAAGACAATTACTGTAAATGTAAACAAACAAAAAACAAGGATTTGAAATATAAAAATACCTCAGCCAAATAGTTAAGAATTCGTTCAGAATAAGCTCCGACATGTCTGAACACAACATCAACTGTAAAACATGCAGAAAATAACAAAAATGTTAAACGAATAGACTAACTCAGATAAATATTTCGGAATTCGTTGCGAGTTCCTTAATAGAAGTCTGAACCAAAAATTCCACAGGCAAGTCTAACAGATTTCGGGCCGAATTCGTTCGGATAGTTCGGAACATAATAAATAAAATATTCATAGACAAATCATTCATAGCCAAATCTAACAGAATTCGTAACGATTTCGGTAAGAATTTTCGATAGAGTTCCGATATTGTTCAGAATTGTCGGCAAATTTGGTTTACTGGGTATTTGCTTTTCAAATAAAATAATTTGGGTAGATGGACAACGGCTAAATTGCTAGTTGGGACTTATTGAATATAATGAAATGGGAATAGTTGCTGGACTTATTGGCTCGTGGAGCCCAAAATAGGTACCGCATGGTCAAATCGGACATTTAGTAGTCAATAAAGACATATGGGTAAGTAAATTAAATTTTGCTTTGAAACCAAGTATAGAGTAATGTGGACGTTTTGCCTGAGATTAGAGACGATCGCATTGTCCGAAAGGCCATAAAATAGAAACCATTCATTTTTTGAGCTTTAGTAGTAGCTTTAGGCGACGGAGGGTATAAAAAGTTCGGCCTGGTCGAACTTAACAACATATCTCTTGCACAGTTTACAATATGTATGCGTGTGTATTTCTCTCAATTACATTGATTACATGTCCTTAATCATATTGTTATGACTGTGCATCGGCGGCACCCACATCTAAAGCCATGCACCACATGATAGATTCAATTTCCTGTTCGCTTGCTTCTTGTCAATCACTCTTAAAAAATACATCAAGCCACTGTACATGTGGATTTTCCCCCCTTCTTTCGTTTTTATCCCACAAATACGAGACTATACATAGATACACCCACACACACACATGTACAGATTCATATATAGATAGATTGGTTGGTGTCTTTACCTGTACATACGCATTGAACAAAAGTACAGATGTATGTGTATGTGAATGTTCGTTCGTGTTTGTAGTTGTGCATGGATGGGAATTGTTAAAATATCAGTTGTAACAGATATAAAAAGTGTAAACACAAATTGGTTATTTGGCACGTGTACAATCTGAACGCCTACGCATACGTAGACACTTGTGTGGGTGTATAAGTGCGGTGTACGTATGTATTGTGTGTGTGTGTTTCTTTTTTGTTGTATGTGTGTATTGCGGCCGAATTTTCGAGAATACCACAAATACACTTTTGCCATAGAATGAAACAATGAATGAATGTTCGACGAATGTATAACTCTGGTGCGAAATAACACGCACTCACACACATGCAAATAGAGAGGCACAGCGTTACGCGGAAGCATGTTCGTGGTTATTGAGGGTGGTATACAAATTTGGTAAACATTTACTGTTTGGGTATATATGAATTTAAGGAACTTTTCCAAAAGAGGTAAGATGAGATCATGCACTATACCAGCTTTTGAACAAGTCCAACTTTAACACCAAGAATAAATTATTTTTGTGCAAAATGTGCGTCAGACTAATTCTCAATAATAGGTGCACAATTTGAAGAGACTGTGCAAACACTCACAAAAAATGGTTGAAAAACCTACAGCATTAAAACTTAAAAATCAATATAAACTGCCGAGAAGATTTTCAATTGCTTAACATCATTGAAAATCTTAAAAAAAACCATTCAGAGTTTGATATATGACATAACTCTGACATTTAATGATAAATGTTAAAAATCAAACTATGGCCATTTAAGAAGTTTGGTTTAGCAACAATTAATCCATTCTATATGTCATAATATTGAAGGACTTAGTTGTTGTTTCTAAAGCTTTTTTTACACTTATTGTGATATTAATTATTATTATTTTACTATCATTTTCCTATTAACTGAATTACTTATAAATGTCAAAAATATATTTATTACGAGGGTTGCTATATATATTTACATTCGAAAGTCTGCAATTTTTTTTGGCTTAAACGTACACAGAACCTTTTGAGGTACGACCATCATTTGTGCTGATTACAGTGACTTGAACAAATCAATTTGGCAAAAAATGGAATTAACTCGTGAACAGCTTTGTGCGATCTTTTTTCACAATTTTCGACGTGGATTATCACGACAAGAGTGTATCGATGAACTTAAATCTTTGTATGGTGATGCAGCACCATCCTATATCACTGTGAAGGACTGGTTTAACAAAATTAATCGTGGTCGACCCTCGCTCAAAAACGAAGGTCGTCCAAAAACGGTAGTTGTGCCAGAGATCATTGAAGCCGTGCGTGAACTGATAATGCAAGATCGTCATGTGACATACCGTGAGATAGAGGCATCCTCGGGCATTTCTTCCACCAGCATACATTAGAAATTACATGAACACCCTGCCGTAAAAAAGGTTTGTTCTCGTTGGATACAGCACAATTTGGCAATCGCTCAAAAAAAGGCTCGTGTCGGTTGGCGCAAAGAAATTTTGAAAAAATACGATCGCGGTGCTTTAGAAGACGTGTATAAGATCTTCACAGGTGACGGGTCATAGATATATGCATATGAGACCGAAACAAAACATCTATCGACCGTGTGGATCTTCAAAGATTAGCCAAATCCAACGAAAGTTGTTCGTGGAAGAAACACTTCGAAGCAAATGGTCGCCTGTTTCTTCGGCAAAACTAGTCATGTGGCGACTGTTTCGCTTGAGCAACGTAGGACAGTCAATTTTGAGTGGTAGATCACAATTTGTTTGCCTGAAGTCTTCGGAGAAATTCGAAAAACGAACAATAGAAGACGAATCATTGTGTACCATGACAATGCGAGCTCTCACACATCGGACCGAACCAGAGCCTTTTTGACCGGCCAAAATGTCGAATTGATGGCACCCAATAACTTCTTTTTATTTCCGCACATCAAGAAAAAATGCGTGGTCAACGATTTTCATCGCCAGAAGATGCTGTTGAAGCGTTCAAAAACTATGTTTTGGAGGTGTCTCAATCGGAGTGGAAAAAGTGCTTCGACAATTGGTTTGAGCGCATGCAAAAGCGTATAAATAATGTTGGAGAATACTGTTAACAAGAATAAAACAACTTTTGATGATAAATATTTGCATTTTTATTATTAGGCTAGAAATATATATAGCAGCCCTCGTATTGTACATTTTTGCTGTAATATCTTAAAAATAGTAACTCAAGCTATGCATAAGTACATAAGATGGCATATTCTGTGACTTTTCGAATAAAACACAGTTTATTTTTGCAAAAAAAAATATTTTTCAACATAATCTCCTTTCAGCTCAATACACTCAGTCCAACGTTTCTCAAATTTGTTATACCTTTAACAAAATAGGATTTTTCGAGGTCCATAAAATAGGCATTTTTTTGATCATCGTTGGAGCAAAACTTCTTTCCCCTTAGCCATTTCTTTAGGAATAGGAAATATGAAATAGTCACTGTGGCTAACTCCGGATAATATGGCGGATGGGGCACCAACTCATGCAATTTTTCCATTGGGACTGCACACGTGTGCCCGTGCATTATCTTGATGAAAAATAGATTTTTTCTTGGCCATATTGGATAGTTTTTTTAAATTTTTTCTTGGCCATGTTGGATAGTTTTTTTTTAAATCCTCGTTAAATCGGTCCAATAAGTTGGCATGATATTCGCCTTTTATTCTTTTTCTTATTTGAAGGTAAGCGATGAGGATTATTCCGCGTGCATACCAACAAACTGTTGGCTTCACCTTATTGGCCGACAAAGCCACATTAGCCTTCTACGGAGCAGGTTCACCCGGAAAAACCCATTATATAGACTATTCCTTGGTCTGCGGAGTTTTGTAATGGATCCATGTTTCATCCACAGTTACAAATCGCCGCGAAAACTCATTCGAATTGCGGTTCAACAACTCCAAATAATCCTTTGAATTCACAGGATTACGTTTATGGTCAATAGAGAGCAAAAGCGGCAGACATCTTGCAGGCAGCTTTCTTAAACCCAACTGATCATGTAAAATCGAAACCATACTGCCATATTAAATGCGCATGGCATCAAAAATCTCACGCTCTTTAACTCTTCGATCGGCCAACACCATATCGTGGATTTTTCTGATATTTTTGGATGTATTGACCTCAATTGGCCGTCCAGGACGTTCAGAGTTATCTCTACTTGTGTGACCACAACGAAAGCCAGGTAACCACATTTTTACCACTGAAATCGATGGTTCAGAGTACCCAAAGTATTCATCCAGCTTTTCATTGGTTTGATTGACGTTTTTTCCGTTTTCAATAAAATCCACGAGGTTGTATGTTTTAAACAGTCGTTAAACACAAACTAAATGACGGAACTCTTTCAAAAATTAAAAGTGGAACTTGTGAAAAACTATCATGTGTACGCTATCTCGTAAGCGAATATATTAGAATTAAAATAAAATTAAAGGTTGTATGTATTTGAGAAGTTATCATTTCCGCTACATCAAGTTGTAGTAGATGGATGCACATACTTATACATTCTCGTACACAATTTTTTCCAAATTCCGAATAATAAAAAAATGGGGAATTCTCTCAAATCCATGAGCTGAGATTCATCTTAGTACGAGGGCTGCTATAAATATTTCTGGCCTAATAATGAAAATACGAAAAATTATCATTAAAAATGGTTTTATTGTTTTTCAAAGTATTCTCCAGCTTGATTTATACACTCTTGCAAACCAATTGTTGAAGCAATTTTTCCACTTCGATTGAGAAACCTCCAAAACATGGTTTTTTAACGCTTCAACAGCATCTTCTGGCGACGAAAATCGTTGACCACGCATTTTTTTCTAGATGTGCGGGAATAAAAAGAAGTCATTGGGTGCCAAGAAAAGGCTGTAAGGCGGATGACCCATCAATTCGGGGTTTTGGCCGGTCAAAAAGCCCTGGTTTGAGCCGATGTGTGAGAGCTCGCAATGTCATTTTGCACAATGATTCGTCTTCTCTTGTTCGTTTTCGAATTTCTGCGAAGACTTCAGGCAAACAAATTGTGGTGTACCACTTAGAGTTGACCGTCCTACGTTGGTCAAGCGTAACAGTCGCCAGATGACCAGTTTTGCCGAATAAACAGGCGACCATTTGCTTGAAGTGCTTCTTCTACGAACAACTTTCGGTGGATTTGGCTCGTCTTTGAAGACCCACACGGTCGATTGCTGTTTTGTTTCGAGCTCATACGCATAGATCCATGATTCGTCACCTGTGACGATCTTTTAAGCGTCTTTTAAAGAACCGCAACCGTATTTTTTTAAAGTTTCTTTGCGCCAATCGACACGAGCTTTTTTTTGAGCGATTGTCTAATTGTGCGAGATAAACGAGAGCAAACCGTTTTTACGGCTAGGTGTTCATGCAATATCGAATGAATGCTGGTGGAAGAAATGCCCAAGGATGCCTTTATCTCACGGTATGTCACATGACGATCTTGCATTATCAGTTCACGCACGGCATCAATGTTCTCTGGCACAAACGCCGTTTCGTCTTTGAGCGAGCGTTGGCCACGATTGAATTCATTGAACCAGTTTTCCACAATGCTATAAGATGGTGCTTCATCGCCATACAAAGATTTAAGTTCATCGATGCACTCTTGTCGTAATAATCCACGTCGAATGTTGTGAAAAATGATCGCACGAAAAAGTTCACGAGTTAATTGAATTTTTTTCCCAAATGATGTTCGTACGTCAAAACGTTCTGAGTACGTTTATGCTAAAACGTCAAACTATGGAAATATCAAATGGGGCCAGGCAACACTTTGTGATGCATAGGCCAGAAATTTATATAGCAACCATCGTACCATATAGAACAAAGCATTTTGTACAGAAACATTTACACGAGCGTAGAACCCGTCGTTAACAAATTCAACTATACACTACCTATTTATATAGCTGCACTGTTTAAAACAATACATCCCTTTAGTGAAGATTAAATACTTAGTAGGGACATAAATACTATTACACACGTTTTATGCTGCAAAATAAAAAGTACTGAATGTTTTTGGACCAACTATTTTTTAATATATTTATTGATGTATATTGTATCCAATAAGAATCTACTTTTTCGTAAAGTGTGCCTTTTGCCTTTACACACGCCTTAAGTCGCACTGGCCAATCGTCAATATCTACAGCTTGAACCAAAGCAGTCTTAAGAGATCCAATGTTGGGGTATCCTTTGTGACAAACCTTGTCCTCTAAAACCGTCCACAATTTGTAATCCAACGGGTAGAAATCTGGACTGCCTGAGTTTTAGCCTTATGGGCCGGCGCAGAATCCTGCTGGAAAGTCCATGGCTGGTTTTGGAACATTGAATTATTAAGAGGCTTCACTACAGCTTCCAAAATGGTTTCTTGGTAAACTTTGGCCGATATTTTGACTCATTGTTCGCAGAAATGCAGGTCAGTTACCCCATCGTAAGAGACACCCCACCAAACCATGACCGAAGCTGGGGTATGAGCCTTTTCCACCCTTGGGATCAGTTCAGATACTTCCTTAGATGACCACGCATACACTCTATCATTCTGCTTGTTAAATTTTTCCTGGACGGTAAACATTTTTTCATCGGTAAACAAAATTTTTCTGTGCAAGTTATCAGCGTGCTTCACCAAAAGGCGTTTGCATTTTTCAATCCTATTTTTTTAAAGCTGCAGTCAATAAATGTCCGGTACGTCGTTTGAAAGCCCCAAGTCCCAATAATTCGACTCATGGACTTTTGCGTGATATTCTTCTTATGGGCCATGATTTTCTGTTTTCGGAGCGGATTTCTATGAATTCTTGATTTAACGGCTTTGATGACATGCGGTCTTCGAACAGAGCGTGGGCGGCCCGACCGGTGGCGGTCTTTTACATCTCCAGTCTCCTCAAACTGTTTTATGCATCGGTAGACGAACATGCGACTTATCCCTGGTGACCGGAGCATTTTGAAAATTTTTTTTTTCATTTCACACTTGAAAAGCGCTATTACAGCGATACGGTTCTCATTATCCGACCACTCCTTGATGAAAGTTGAAACAATTTTAAAATCCCGTTACAGACTAACGCTATTGAGGTTAGCTTTCAAACCCCATATGACATTAATGGGGTATGTTCAGTTCTACTATTGAAATGGGTGTGTTTAATGTTGTAACAGTATTTATGTCCCTACTAAGTAGATGTAAGAGGTCTTGAGCCGGTTAATCCCTGCTCAATGTGTAAAAGGAACAGACCTAAATGAAACAAACGTGTTCAACGTTGATCTTATAGTCGACTCTGTGCAACAGGGTATCATAAGTTAGTTTAATGCATTTGAGCTAAACCCACATTTAGGTAAACCAATCGACGTACAATCAACTGCTGATTTAATTTAACGATGTCTGCCTGTTAGTTCTTCCTTCCCACTATCTAAAATTTGTAATTAAATAAAGGTAGCATTTGTAGTCTGATTTTCATGAAATTTGGCAAAAGAAAATTTTCCGAACCAAGGAATTAAAGAAAAACGTTTGCGATTTGAAACTAGCTTCCGCATATGTGTTCAACAGATTACCTTAAGTAATGATATTTAGTCACATATTCAAATATAGATAATAATTAGTTTTAAAAACATATTTTCAGTTGGCTGTTCTGTACACCCAGGGGTAAAGGTTATAACATTGTCGGCCATGACCGACTTTAGCTTTTTTACTAATTTTTTTCTTAATTACTGGAGTAATGTTTATTAACTTTTGCCTTGAACTTCTGGGTGTCGTATTTAGTGGGAAACCCATTTGCCGGAAGTAGGTTCCACATAGAACTGTACGAGCGAAAAACGAATTTTATCTGCAGTGTATAGTGCGGTCAACTGACAAATCGACAATAAACGGGTGTGAATTCCTAGAAAGTCTCGTATCCCTGCCGAAAAATCCTCACGTCAGCAATAAGGCGACGGAAACCACCTTCCGACGATGCTCATGGGGATCAATAGAATTGGATACCCTACTGTCGCCTATCAGCACCATAGCTCTTCTTCGAACACGATCAAGTAGCTCCAAGAATGATTTTGGAGCAGTTGCCCATATGTGGGAAATGTATTCCATCTTTGGCCTGATGTAATTTGTAAAGATATTGAAAATATCAGAAGGAGTGAAATATTTCTTGCACCGCTTTAAAAAGCCTACGCAATTAAGTGCTTCTTTCGACACCTCGAATACATGTCACACCCAACGATCGTCACATGGTATTTTTATGCGCAGAACATCAAGAGTATCTGCTGTTCAATATTCATACCATCGATAGAATTTGACGACAATATTGGGTCAGCAAATCGCTTGTGAGACAACAGGCAGTACTGTATCTTACGTGCATTAAAATGTATTATTCACTCGACCGAAAATGGCCAGTAAATCCCGGAAAAGTGTCTCTTCCAAGAAACGCCTTTTGTCTTTAATTTCTTAAAGACTCAGCCCGCTCTTCGCGGAGCCATATTCGAAACAATATAGTTGTTGGATGCTGTTGACATGGAATAGATAGGATGATATCTCCTAAACTATCCGTTGTGTATGTAGCTTTGTGCCGACTAGTTTTATCTGTGCATTGTTTAGTAAAGCTTTCTCTATGCGCATTTACCACTTTAAAACCTAGTGAGTACCTTGGCTTATTTTGGGTTATAAGATATCTCTTCGTTAGCACTACATTTATCTAACTGTAGCATGAAATTATTGAGGTTGTGACACTTAGTCTAAAACAGTTATCAACATCTTTAGTTTTTTCTTGTGGACTTAGCACTTCTGTTTTACTAGCAACTTCTTTTTTTGTTTTTTAAAAGCAATCTTTTATAAGCCATCTGTCAAAATTTCCGAAATATTTAATGATTATTCTCTTTGGTACAAGTGATTGAAGTAAACAAGTTTTATAAATTTTGAAAAATGGAAAATAAATAGTTTCGTGCGGTAATTAAACACTTTTATATGAAAGGTTATACGCCACAATTAATCAAAGATGAATTGGATTCTGTTCATGGTGATAATGCACCATCATACTCCACCGTGAAATCCTGGGTTCAACAATTTAATGGGTCGTTCAAGTACGAAAGATGAACAACGCTCTGGAAGACCGAAAACTGCTACTACTATTGAAAACATTTGAAAAATATTTAATGAAGTGACTAAAGATAGACTAATAAAGCTCAGAGAACTTGCTGATATTGTTAAAATACACGAAAAACAAGTTTGGAGTATTTTACATGATGAACTCCACATGAAAAAGCTATCCGCTTTTCATGTGACTTTGCAGCAAAAAATCGTCTATTGGACCAATTCCTAGGAGCTTTTAGCGATTTATCAGCGTAATCCAATAGAGTTCTTGCGCCGATTCATAACTGTTGATAAAACATGGATCCATCACTACATCCCAGAATGCAAAGAACATTCAAAACAATGGATAGAAGCTGGTAAAAGTGGTCCCAAGAAGGCGAAAACTGTTAAGTCAGCAGAAAAAAGTAATGACCACAGTATTTTGTGATGCAAGGGGTACAATATTTATTGAATATCTTGAGAAAGGAAAAACTATAAATAGTGCATATTATTGTGCATTATTGGATCGGTTGAGTGAAGAAATCAAGATAAAACGACCGCATTTAGAAAAAAAAAGTTCTTTTTCGTCAAGATAATGCTACTTCACACACTGCATTTTTAACACAAACTGGCCGCATCCACCATATAGTCCAGATTTAGCTCCTTCTGATTATTTCTTGTTTCCAAATTTAAAAAATTTCTCGGTGGCAAAAATTGTTCGTCCAATAGCGAGGTTATTGCTGAAACTGAGGCATATTTTGAAGGTCTTGAAAAATCTTATTTTTCGGATGGAATTAAAAAACTTGAAAAACGTTTGATTAAATGTATTGAGTTGGAAGGTGACTATGTTGAAAAATAAATAATAATGATTCCAAAAAAACGGTTCTTTTTATATTAGGCCAGTTACTGTTGTGGTCGCCCTCGTACACTAGCTATTTGAATGAAATGAATTTTTAAATATTTTAAAAGAGACTTTAAATCGCTGTATTGTACTTACTGGTCGAAATCTGCAGGCCTGATAGTATAATCTTCTTCTATATATAAATATTTTTCCCTCTTCTGAATAGATCATAAGCAAATATTAACATTTATTGGAGCTAACCACATTCATTGAACTACCCCCCTTTAACCCATAAAATGCGGTACACATTTCGCGTTTATTCCAATCAGAATTTTTTGCTATTCACTTTTTTTCGATGGGACTCCGTAACATATCAAGCCTTTTCGGAAATATATGCACGCTCCAGTTTTTGCTCACCGATTTATATTTATTCTTTTGTTTCTCTTTTTCGTTGGTTATGGTATGAGATCAGATTACGAAAAAAGGGGGCATGTCACACTGTGACATACACACCAGCACACGTATTGGGTTTTCTCTATGTCACCTGCTTGTCGTGTTCGTTTTTCGAAATCGTCATAGGATTGCATTTTTTTTTTGTCGGCGGTACATTTTTCCCGGTTGTTAATGCTAAAATATATATGTGTACCGATGTACGAATACATGCAGAGCTGTGTTTTATTGTAATTAAAAAAGAAATGAAAATATAACTGTGACCACACCGAAATCTTTGAAATACTCGTATTTACATATATCGTTTCCAATAACTAGAAACATCGCGCTTTGGAATAATAAAAGCTTATGAAGGCGTGATGATTCGATTAAAAAAATTCTGTGAAGCATTCACTGAAAGAGAATAATGATTGCCTGCAGTTTTTTGCGCGACACATAAATATGTTTTAAAAGATTTCTTAAAGCCAGCTTAAAAAATTTCTGAAACTGATGTTTTGCTTAAAAACGACGTTAAAATACGTAGGTGCATTTAGAATAGAGGGAGAGAGGCGCAGTATATATGACGTGCAAAATAGAAAGGGACCTAAGGGTAATAACCAGTTTTGTTCCGGAGAGCCATTTTAAAGATTTAAATACGTGTATCTTTGGTGTACTATCACTTTCATAAAACACTTTTGGGGCATGGGATCGGTCTCATTCGATGCTGAGGTGTTGTCCACATCAAAAAAAGAAAAAAAATGAAAATTGATTTTTTTACCCTTAGTTCCCTTTCTCTATGCGCTGTCACATACTCGTATATAGATATGGATATGTCACTGAAAATATTTTTATATATATTTAGAATATTCTTAGGGGGCTAGTGGATTAAAGTTTCTAACTGACACACTTATTTCATACGTATAAGTTGACTTTATAAGAGTACGAGGGCGACCACAAAAGTAACTAGCCTAACATAAAAAGAACCGTTCTTTTGGAATTATTATTATTTATTTTTCAACATAATCTCCATCCAACTCAAAACACTTCATCAAACGTTTTTCAAGTTTTTTATTCCATCCGAAAAATAAGATTTTTCAGGACCTTCAAAATATGCCTCAGTTTCAGCAATAACCTCGCTATTGGACGAGAAATTTTTTTTAAATTTGGAAACAAGAAATAATCACAAGGAGCTATATCTGGACTATATGGTGGATGCGGAGCAATTTCAAATCGTAATTCTGCATCGGTTAAAAATGCAGTGTGTCTAAATGCGGTCGTTTTATCTTGATTTCTTCACTCAACCGACCCAATAATGCACGATAATATTCACTATTTATAGTTTTTCCTTCCTCAAGATAATCAATAAATATTATACCCCTTGCATCCCAAAATACTGTGGCCATTACTTTTCCTGCTGACTTAACAGTTTTCGCCTTCTTGGGACCACTTTTACCAGCTTCTATCCATTGTTTTGACGGTTCTTTGCATTCTGGGATGTAGTGATGGATCCATGTTTCATCAACAGTTATGAATCGGCGCAAGAACTCTATTGGATTACGCTGATAAATCGCTAAAATCTTCTCGGAATTGGTCCAACGGACGATTTTTTGGGGCAAAGTCAAAAAACGCGGCACCCATCTTGCGGATAGCTTTTTCATGTGGAGTTCATCATGTAAAATACTCCAAACTAGTTTTTCGTGTATTTTAACAATATCAGCAAGTTCTCTGAGCTTTATTCGTCTATCTTTAGTCACTTCATTAAATATTTTTCTAATGTTTTCAATAGTAGTAGCAGTTTTCGGTCTTCCCGAGCGTTGTTCATCTTCAGTACTTGAACGACCCATTTTAAATTGATGAACCCAGGATTTCACGGTGGAGTATGATGGTGCATTATCACCATGAACAGAATCCTATTCATCTTTGATTAATTGTGGCGTATAACCTTTCATATAAAAGTGTTTAATTACCGCACGAAACTCTTTATTTTCCATTTTTCAAAAATTATATAACTTGTTTACTTCAATCATTTGTAACAAAGAAAATAATCATTAAATTTTTCGGAAATTTTGACAGATGACTTATAAAAGATTGCTTTTAAAAAACAAAACAAAAAAAGTTGCTAGTAAAACAGAAAATGTGCCAGGCCAGTTAGTTTTGCGGTCGCCCTCGTAGATTCGGCCATTTAAACAATTGAATAGAAGCTTGGCAAGGTAATACTGACTTAGCAAATGCTTTCGATATTAATGATAAGATACGCCTAGCGATAAATATGTAAAAAAATATTATTATACACTTTTAGTAAACCGAAGAAAACCGGCTTATTCCAATATTTAAAAAAATCTTAAAGCCAGCTTGAAGAATTGCTAAAAATGATTCTTTGCTTAAAAATGACTTAAGTAGTTGCATTAAGAATATTGGCTGAAAGTCGCAGTATATGTGTTAGACGCGTTACTCAAAATTTGGATTATACCCCGGCAATATTTAAAAACATTCAGGCGTGCCGATTAAAGTTTGGTATTGACACAATTATTCCATACATAAATCTTATAAAAGTAGATTCGGTCTTTAAATAATTGTATAGAAACTTGGCAGGATAGTACTGACTTGGCAATTGCTACGAGTATAAATATTAATGATAGGCCAAGACATAAGTATAAGAGACAATATAAAAACCCCCTCAGGTGATTAATACCTGATATCCTTTTATATACACGCAGAAAAAAAGTCAGTGAGGACTCAGTTGCATAAGAACAATCTCCGTTACCATCAACGAATGATTTCAATCGTAATGAATATAACGCGCGGTCCATTTCGAGGTTCCCTACTTTTTTTAAAGAAAAAAACAGAGAAAATTCAAATTGAATGGGGAATGTTTATTATCATTTGGAAAAACATTCTTTGGCATTTATTCTTTGAAGATAATGCCTATCCAATGTTGGCCGCGGCAACGTCTCAGATGGTCCATCCGTTGAGTCCAATTTTCGATGACTCATTTGAGCATTTCGACTGGCAACTGGCGAATGACACGCCTTCTGCTCCAAAGCCTGAAACGAAGCGTGTATGTCCGCTTAAACTTTAGACGTTACATATCACCACAGGAAAAAGTCTAACGGTGTGATATCACACGATCTTGGTGGCCAATCGACCGGTCCAAAACGAAAAATTATCTGCTCACGGAAGAGTTTTCTCAATAAATCCATTGATTGATGCGATGTGTGGGAAGTGGCGCCGTCTTGTTGATACCAATTGCCGCCGAGACCACGAGCTTCAATTTCAGCCATCAAATAGTCGGTTATCATGGCACGATCGCCATTGACGGTTACGTTCTCACCGCCATAATTTTTAAAGAAATATGGACTGATGATTCCACCGGCCCATAAACCACACAAAGCCGTTGTTTTTTCTGGATGAAGTGGCAGCTCTTGAACCTCTTTTGGTTGCTCTTCAAATGGGAAATTTTTCTTGTTTACATTTCCATTAAGCCAGAAATGGGCCTCACCGCTGAACTAAATTTGGCTCGAAACGTCAGATTTTTTTGGACTTTTCAAGAGCCCATAGAGCGAAGCGATGTCGCTTGGGAACGTCAGGCGGCTTCAGTTCTTGCACAACCTATATTTTGTACCCTTCAATTCTAGATCTCGACAAAAAATGCGCCAAGTCGTCCCATACGTCAGTCCGAGTTGCTGCGAACGGCGCCGAATCGACTCTACGGCCGCTACATTTTCTTCACTGCGTGCTGGACGTAGTCTATTCGATCGAATATTATCCAATAATAGTACTCTCAGTAGACCGATTATGTTGACCATTAGTTGAAAGAAGTGCTCGAAACACATTCCTCACAGAACGTGAATTTTCGTAATAAAATTGAGCAATTTGTCAACGTTGGTTAGGCGTAGATCTTTCCATAATGAAATACCAAATAATACTAAACAAAAGTGATATGACACCATGACATGAGTCACACGTAATCTTTCAAAAAAGGCTATTGAAAAAAGTATCTCGACTTGGACCTCCCATTACATTTGACATACTATGAACATTTTCGTGCGATCATTTTTCACAACTTTCGACGTGGATTATCACGACAAGAGTGCATCGATGAACTTAAATCTTTGCATGGCGATGAAGCACCATCCTTTAGCACTGCGAAAAACTGGTTTAATGAATACAATCGTGGCCGACGCTCGCTCAAAGACGAAGATCTTAAAGGTCGTCCAAAAATGGCCGTTGTGCCAGAGAACATTGATGTCGTGCGTGCATACATTCGATATTGCATGCGTAGCATATTGCATGAACAATTGGCCGTAAAAAAGGTTTGTTCTCTGGATCCCGCACAGTTTGACAATCGCTCAAAAAAAAGGCTCATGTCGATTAGTGCAAAGAAATTTAGAAAAAATACAATCGCAATGTTTATAAGATCGTAACAGGTGACGATCCATGGATCTATGCGTATGAGCCCCACACAAAACAGCAATCGACCGTGTGGGTCTTCAAAGACGAGCCAAATCCAACGAAAGTTGTTCGTGGAAGAAGCACTTCGAAGCAAATGGTCGCCTGTTTCCTCGGCAAAACTGGTCATGTGGCGACTGTTCCGATTGACGGTCAATTATATGTGGTGCACCACAATTTGTGGTGCGGACCAACAAGAGGCATATGTGGCTACACAACCTCTTGTTGGTCCGGGCCTGCTCGATAAACGATTTATATGCACTTTGGTTTTGGGTGTGTTTCCCCCATTTTTAAATCCCAAGGATCATCGCATCATCCTCTGCTTGGCCTCTCCACCGAAGGGTCGGTCTTCCCTGTCTGCGCTTTCCGTGCATATTATCGTCATACGTTTGTTTGTACATACGAGGGATGCTTCTATATTTCGGGTCCAGCAATAAAATCACAATAATTTATCATTGGAAATGGTTTCAATGTTTTTAAAATTATTTTCTTTTCAGGCCAATTCACTTTTGCATGCGCACAAACCAATTGTCGAAGCATTTTTTCCACTCCGATTGAGACACTCCAAAACATGATTTTTCAACTCTTCGACAGCTGCTTCGGGCTATGAAAAACGTTGACCACGCATTTTTTTCTTCATAATAGGGAATAAGAATAAGTTATTGGGTGCCAAATCAGGGATGTACGGTGGATGGTCTATCAATTCGACATCTTGAGTGGTCAAAAAGCTCATCGTATCAGCTGATGTGTGAGAGCTCGCATTGTGGTTACGCAAATAATCCGACTTCTCTTATTACCTTTCCTCATTTCTTCGAACACTGTTGGAAAACAGATAGGTGTATACCACTCAGAATTGAGCGTCCTACGTTCCACTAAAGGCACTGCGGCAACATCGCCGGTTATACCGAAAAAACGCAATCATTTGCTTCGAAGGTACGTCTTCCACGAACACATTTGGTTGGATTTGGCTCGTCTTAAAAGACCTATACGGTCGATTGCTGTTTTGTTTCGGGTTCATATGCGTAGATCCATGATTCGTCACCTGTGACAATTTTATACACTGCCTTTGAGCTACCGCAGTTATATTTTTTCAACATCTCCTTGCACCAATTCACACGAGCCTTTTTTTTAGAGCATTCGTCAAATTATGCGGGATCTAACGAGCACAAATTTTTTTCACGCCCAATATCTGCAAAATCACGAAATTCATCTTGGAGCGAGCGGCGTCTGAGACTGAACTTTTGGCACCATCGGTTAACAGTCGTTTTTGATAGTGCTTCATTGCCAAAAGTCGAAACAAGTCGAATTTAAACACTCGTGTCTCGATAACCCAAGCCGAAAATCGTAAACAATGATGGCACGAAAATGTTCACGGAATAATTCCATTTTTTGACTAAGATGAATTTTTTAACAGACTGTAAACAAAACAATTCGCCCTCAAATGACAAAACGTTCTGAGCGAAGTTATGCTAAAAAATGTCAAAGTTACCAATGGAAGCTCCAGATTGCATCTGGGAATACTAGTACTGTCAGTACCCGAAATATAAATAGCAACGTTTGTATAAAAAATTCTGCAAAATTAAATTTTTTCGCTAGATAAAATGCTAATCTTTATCCGGAGTCTTAGTTGAGCACATTTTTTTGAATCCTGCTCCAACTCCGAATCCGACTCTGGGCAAATTCTCGAAACTCCAAAACTCTGACTCCACAGCACTGACACTGAAGAAGCTCTGTCGTTAAAAGCGCGCCGGACGGATAAATAATTTACTGTAACCACACTGCAAAATTGTTCACAAATATATTCCTACTGAGCCGCTTACAAGCTGAACTTAACTAACGGTTGTCAAGTTGTCCAATTTTATTTTTTAAGAAAAAGTATATTCTTTATGCTTTCATTTCATTGTTGAAAACCTTAATGACTTATAGCCGTAATCTGAATCCTTTCGTTTTTTCTGTATAAAAAGAAAAGTCATTTAACTTGTGACCCGTGCTATATTTACCTAAGATTTATTTACTTACCAAAGGATAATATTTCCACTTGGCAATTCATTAATCTCTTATATTTTAAAGCATAAATGGCTTTAATGGCTTTCTACACCCCGTTTTGGGTATGTGTGAGTATTTTCCGGAGTATTTGCGCGCGTGTGTGTGCGTCCTTTCAGCAAAGCACTCATCCATTTTTGGTGTACATATTACGGTCAACCATATTCCCACTTAATACGGCTGTCATAAATTTTCCGCAAAAAGTACGCTGTATGAATTTTAAAACAGAATTTTTCTCAAAAATCTTTGTTGTTCTCTTGTTCCTAAAGCCAAAATGCAGAGGAGCATACAAACACACACACCGATAGACATATGTATATACATGCATGTATGCGTAAACTTGTATGAGTTTAAATATGTATGAGTGCTTATGTCAGAGTGTGTGTATGTGTGTGTTATATTTTGGTCATCTAAAAATCAAAATTATAAAAATTATTTGGTACATACACACATAGCCACGGCCATACACAGAGAACCGCAGAAACCACTTTAGTCCATTCAAGTGACTGACACACATTCAGTCATGCATTCGTTCATTCATTCCATGCATGATACCACTTTCCATTCGGACCATATGTTTAACGAAACTCATACATATACAGATACGCTAGATACGCATACGTGAAACCAAAGTGTACCAGTTTTAGCCAAAACAACTATAAATGTCATTAAAGTGATCTAGGCCGAATATTATGTACCCTTCCCTGTTTGTCAGACACCATGAACGTTCCGGTGATTAATATCGCATCTGGTATCGAGAAAATGTCCACAATGATTTGATTGTTATACCCACTCTAATAGGATGGTGGATATGTTCACATTGTTATTTCGTTTGTAATAAATATTGATCGGCGACCCGGAAATATATAGACTATGGATTGTCGCAAAAACCTAAGGCGATCTATCCATGCACTTCCGTCCATCTACTAAAAGCTTAATTCTCCTTAGGTATGTATTAATTCGCCAAAAAGGGCTAGTATTTAAAATGGATTGGATCAAACACAGGATTGAGACAACCTCTGGCAAAAACATTCTATTTTTAGTATTTTTGAGGAAAGGTTGTCACAGAATACTAGGGTTGCTATATATAATCTGGCATTTCCATTGGAAAGTTTGACATTTTTTTAGCATAAACGTACTCAGAACGTTTTGACGTACGACCATCATTTGTGTAGTTTACTTAGTAGGGACATAAATACTGTTACAACATTGAACACACTCATTTCAATAGTAGAACTGAACATACCCCGTTAATGTCATATGGGTTTTGAAAGCTAACCTCAATAGCGTTAGTCTGTAACGGGATTTTAAAATTGTTTCAACTTTCATCATGGAGTGGTTAGATAATGAGAACCGTATCGCTGTAATAGCGCTTTTCAAGTGTGAAATGAAAAAAAGCGAGGGATTAGCCGCATGTTCGTCTACCGATGCATAAAACTGTTGGAGGAGACTGGAGATGTAAAAGACGGTAACCGGTCGGGCTGCCCACGCTCTGTTCGAACACCGCATGTCATCAAAGCCGTTAAATCGAGAACTCACAGAAATGCGCTCCGAAAACAGAAAATCATATCCCGTGAGATGAATATCACGCAAAAGTCCATGAGTCGAATCATTAGGAAAGACTTGGGACTTGGGGCTTTCAAACGACGTACTAGACATTTATTGACTGCAGCTTTAAAAAAAATAGGATTGTAAAATGCAAACGTCTTTTGGTGAAGACAAATTTTGTTCTCCGATGAAAAAATTTTTACCGTTCAGGAAAAATTTAACAAGCAAAATGATAGAGTGTATGCTAAGGAAGCATCTGAACTGATCTCAAGGGTGGAAAAGGGTCATCACCCAGCTTTAGTCATGGTTTGGATGGGGTCACTGACTTGCATTTCTGCGAACAGGAGTCAAAACATCGGCCAAAGTTTACCAAGAAACCGTTTTGGAAGCTGTTGTGAAGATTCTTAACAATTCCCTGTTTCAAAACCAGCCATGGACTTTCCAGCAGGATTCTGCGCCGACCCATAACGCTAAAACGTCCCAGGCCTGGCTTCGAAACAATTCCTTTTAAGAATAACCCTCAGGCAGTCCTGATTTGAACCCATTGGATTACAAATTGTGGACGGTTTTAGAGGACAAGGTTTATCACAAACATTGGATCTCTAAAGACTGCTTTGGTTCGAGCTGTGGCCAATTTTCCAATGGACGATGTTCGTGCAGCTATTGACGATTGGCCAGTGCGACTTAAGGCGTTTGTAAAGGCAAAAGGCGAACATTTCGAATAAGTAGATTCTTTTTGGATACAATATACATCAATAAACATATTAAAAAATATTTGGTCCAAAAACATTCAGTACTTTTAAATTTACAGCATAAAACGTGTGTAACAGTATTTATGTCCCTACTAATGACAGTTACTTGAAAAAATCAATTCGGCAAAAAAATGGAATTATCTCGTGAACATTTTCGTGCGATAATTTTTCACAACTTTTGACGTGGATTATCACGACAAGAGTAAATCGGTAAATTAAAATCTTTGTATGGCAATGAAGCACCTTCCTATTGCACTGTAAAAACTGGTTTAAAGAATTCATATTCATATCATGTGCCAGAGAACAATGATGCCTTTGTGAACTGATAATGCAAGATCGTCATGTGACATACCGTAATATAGAGGCATGATAGAGAGAGCATACATTTGATATATCAAGAATACCAGGCCGTAATAAAGGTTTGTTCTCGTTGAATCCAGCACAATTTGACAATCGCTCAAAAAAAAGCTCGCGTCGATTGGTGCAAAGAAGTTTTGAAAAAATACGATTGCGGTGCTTCAAAAGACGTTTATAAGATCGTCACAGGCTACGAATCATGTAATTATGCGTATGAGCTCGAAACAAAACAGCAATCGGCCGCGTAGGTCTTCGAAGACGAGCCAAATTCAACGAAGGTTGTTCTTGGAAGAAGCACTTGGAAGCAAATGGTCGTCTGTTTCTTTGGCAAAACTGGTCATGTGGCAAAGTTCCGCTTGAGCAACGTAGGACGGTCAATTATGAGTGGTACACCACAATTTGTTTGCCTGAACTAATCGGAGAAATTCGAAAAACGAACAAGAGAAAACGAATCATTTCATACCATGTTAATGCCAGCTCTCACCTATCGGCTCAAACCAGCGCCTTTTAGACCGGCCAAAACGTCGAATTGATGGGTCATCCGCCGTACAGCCTTGACTTGGCACCCAATGACATCTTTTTACTCCCGCAAGAAAAAAATACGTGGTCAACGATTTAAGTCGCCAGAAGATGCTGTTAAAGCGTTCAAAAACCACGTGTCTCAATCGGAGTGGAAAAAATGCTTCGACAATTGATTTGAGCGCATGCAAAAGTGTATAGATCATGCTGGAGAATACATTGAAAAACTAAAAGACCATTTTGATGATAAATATTCGCATTTTCGTTATAAGGCCATATATATATATATATATATATATATATATATATATATATATATATCGATATGGTTGATCGATATGGACTATCCCGCGTTCAACCCAAAAAAAACTGTTGCCATCACCTTATTGGCCGACAAAGTCACCATATTTATATATATATATATATATATATATATATATATATATATATATATATATATATATATATATATATATATATATATATATATATATATATATATATATATATATATATATATATATATATATATATATATATATATATATATATATATATATATATATATATATATATATATATATATATATATATATATATATATATATATATATATATATATATATATATATATATATATATATATATATATATAATATGGTGACTTTGTCGGCCAATAAGGTGATGGCAACAGTTTTTTTTGGGTTGAACGCGGGATAGTCCATATCGATCAACTTCAAAAGGAAAAACAATAAACCGCGTGGATTCAAAGCCCCATTTGGCCAAGGAAAAAGATTTTTTTATCATGAAAATGCGCGGGTGCACACGTGTGCAGTCTCGCTGACAAAATTGCATGAGTGGGCTTACGAATTGGTACCCTTTCCAAACCTAAAGAATTGGCAAGAGGTTCAGCTCCAGCTATAAAATTATTGATTAAACAAATGCCTATTTTATGGACCTCGAAAACACCTATTTTTTGGAAGAGATACAAAAATCTAAGAAAGTGTATTGATCTCAAAGGAGATTATGTTGAAAAATATTTTTTTTTTGCAAAAATCCCTGTATTTTATTCGAAAATTCACGGAATTACTCGTATTGATATGCCCTCGTCTTTCGATTGCTAACATACCCAACTGAGGTTGTGAGTCATTTCTTCAAGCCGCTAGCTGAAACTGTTCAAGTAATTGTTTATTGTAATTGCTTTGCATTTGCCGCAGCCTAAGAGAAAATAGTCAAAGGGTGTCAAGTCGCATAAATTTATTAGCGCTCGCCGTTCGATAAAGCAATCATCATATTTTTCCTTCCATCTTCAAGCATTGCATCGTTTGGCATGTAGTTCTCGGATTTATGGATGATATCAGAAAATCAGTTAATATTGCTTTACTACTACTTTTATAAGCTCCTGTCTCGGTCTTGCCAGCCAGCGCTTTCCATGTTAGTAGTCATTTAACACCTTCTGTCTGCAGCGTTCGTATCGATTTAAACGTTAGGTGGGGCTGGAAATTGCCTAAATACTCTAGATTCTTCATTTTAGTATAAAGTTGCAGCAATTTTTGGTTACAAATTTGAAAAAGAATCAGTCCATTATTTTGACAAATAACAAGTTTTTTTTTGTAATAGGGCTTGACGCCGTTCACATTTTTACCAGCTCTCTATACGGGCATCATATATGTTTGTATGCCACATATTATTAGTTCACGAGATATGGTCTTTCTACGTTCAGAGTTGTATGTAAATAGAACAGGAGAAAGCCGCCAATATCCGATAATTTTGCGTTTCGTTTTAAGAATAGATTTAGTGGCAGGCCTTATAGAACAATAATGCTAACGTGAAGTATAAATAAAATGTAGTGCCTAGGCCTTCTGGTAGCCACACAAAATAACGTTTTCCCGCTGCTGTGATATGTCACTATGGCGACTTCTTGCTTACGCGAGCTATTTTTGCATAAAATTCGCCTGGTAATATATGAATGTCGGAATGTTCATAAACATGAATGTAATATTTTCAGAATTATGTTTTCACTCTAATGTACTAGTCATTTGAATGTCTTTTTTATGTATCCGTACAGGAAATATACATACATCTATGAGTACCTCAGCATGAAGCAATCATCATATTTTTGGACATTTTTACGGATTTAATGAAATGTTCTAGCCGTGTTCCATTCTATGTTCAGCATAAATATGAGGCGATTTTTTTTAAATGTACTGAAATCATCATATGTGACAGCGTATAGAGAAAGGGACCTAAGGGTAAAAAAACCAATTTTCATTTTTTTATTTATTTGATGTGGACAACATCTGCGCATCGAATGAGACCGACCCCATGCGCCAAAAGTGTTCCCTCCCAGAGATATGCTCGTTTTATAAAAGAGAAGTTGACGATTCTAAGCGCAAATAGAAAGGGACCTAGTCTTTAAAATGGCTCTCCTGAACAAAACTGGTTTTTAACCTTAGGTCCCTTTCTATTTTGCGCGTCACATATGCTTGTCCTGTTAAAAATTGTGTTATATTCTTTCAGGTAGAAACAATTTCGTTCAAAAGAAGCATTTTACAAAAAGTTGTATACTCTCTTCCATAGGATGGAGTATAAAGGTAACTTCATTCCGAAACACTTATCTTTAAATAGGGTGATCCATCTAGAGGTATTTTTTCAGAACAAAAAAAATATAAAAATTCAAATCTAGTGTGGAATCTTTATTGTTAATTTGAAAGGATGACATTTATTTTTTGAAAATAATTTTCTTTAAATGTTGGCAACTGTCCTATGGATATGAGCGTTTGATGAGAAAAGGCAATATCCACGGTTTTTGACAAAACTCCGTTTCGGTGATGAGGTCCATTTCTGGCTCAACGGAAAACTCAATAAACAAAATTGCCGCATTTGGGCTGAAGAGCAACAAGAAGAGGTCAAGAGCTGCCATTATATCCAGAGAAAACCACGGTTTGATGAGGTTTATAAGTTGGTGAAATCATCGGTGCATATTTGTTTAAAAATGATGATGGCCGGAACGTAACCATGAATGGTGCTCGATATCGCGCCATGATATCGATCTTTATGCTACCTGAAATTGAAGCCCGTAATCTTGTCGACACTTGGTTTCAACAGGACGGTACCACTTGCCATTCAGCTGCTTAAACAATGGATTTATTGAGAGGTCATTTCGAAAAGCAGCTAATTTCACGTTTTGGGCTGGTGAGTTGGCCGCCTAGATCGAGTGATATCACACCTTTTGAAATTTTTTTGGAGTTACGTAAAGTCCAAAGACAAACCAGCTACGATTCAGGTTTGGAAGCCAACATTATGCGTGTCATTAAAGCCATACCGGTCGAAATGCTCGAACGAGGCATCCAAAATTGGACCCTCAGAATGGAAACCCTGATGCGAAGTTGCTGCCAACATTTGTAGGAAATTATACTCAAAACATAAATGCCATAAAATGTCCTTTAAAATAAACAATACAAATTTCACATTTTGAATTTTTATATATTTTTTTGTTCTGAAAATCATATGTGACAGCGCATAGAGAAAGGGACATAAGGGTAAAGAAATCAATTTTCACTTGTTTTTTGATGTGGACAACATCTGAGCATCGATTGAGACCGATCCCATGCCCCAAAAGTTTTCCCTCCCAGAGATATGCGCGTTTTATGAAAGTGATGGTACACCAATGATACACGTATTTAAATCTTTAAAATGGCTCTCCTGAACAAAACTGGTTTTTACCCTTAGGTCCCTATCTATTTTGTGCGTCACATATATATAATTTATGTAAAATTGAAAGATGATCCGCCCAATATGAAGCGTACCGGGAGAAGGGGAAAAATGTTCCTTTAAGGGACTTTAACAATAAAAAAGTTAATAATACTGTGCAACTCTTTTTCGGGGGACTTATGGATTAATCGGGAAATGAAAAACTCAGATGGGTACATGATATCCCTTAAAAGGTGAGATCCTCTCACATATTATTTGAAAGATAAGCATTTATTATAAAGATAAGCATTTGCCATAATGTTTTAAAAATGATTTCGGGCAAGTCGCTGTAGCGAATGGCTGGGTAGACCAGCGACTTTACATAACCCCACAAAAAATACTCCAGCGGTGTGGATTCCCACGAACTTTTGACCACGCCATAGGCCCACGACGCGAGAGAATGCGCGTTCTTTCCATCAATAAATTCATTGTTTCGATGGCTGTATGGCATATAGCACCGTCTTGTTGGAACCAAAGGTCGTTCACATCAACATCCTTCAATTCAGGCACAAAAAAGTCATTCTTCATGGCTCTAAAGCATTCTCATTGACTGTGGCATTATGGCCAGCTTCATGTTTGAAGAAATATGGACATACGATTCCCTCTGTCCATAGAGAACAGCAAATAGTGACATTTTGAGGATGTAAAGGAGTCTCGACAATGGGTTGTGAATTTTCACTACTCCAAATGCGAAAACTTTGATTACTAACGTACCCGTTCAACTAAAAGTGAGCTTCATCGCTGAACAATATTTTCTTGTAAAAATCAGGATCGGTAGCCATCTCGTTTCTGACCCATTCTCTACGATTTGCAAACGTTATTCCCGAGCAAGTCTCTTAGTTATGAAATGGCAAACCAAACTCAGCATAAATAAGGTAACAGCTGCCAATAAGACCAATTCCCAAAAAAGGTGTGGCCAGACCGAAACCACACGTTTAAAAAAACACCCTTTAGAAACCAGCACTTCCTATTTAAAACTACAAAAAAAAATTAAAGAAAGTCGTCGCCGTCTATATACTACACTACACTATGCAGAAAATGTGCCAAATTTCATCAAAAGTGGCTTTTTATGTAGCTTCTATAGTTAAAGATATAAAATCGCTTGTATATATATATATATAAACAGGATTTCCAAATCTTTTTTTTTCTTATATCCGCCATTTAAAGGCTTCCCACAATTTAGGCTTGCCCGCTATAGACGTCATGTTTTAATTTCGACCGTTCTCGAACCACACTCCATAATGGTTGACCTATTAATAATCCTATGTTTGGCCATTTTTGGTTGTATGTTTTCATTAACCCCCATACAAAGGTGCTGTCCGCTGGAGGATCTCCTGCTGTAGAAGACACAAGTCGATTTTAATCATGCTCAAATACTTAGTAGGGACATAAATACTGTTACACACGTTTTATGCTGTAAAATAAAAAGTACTAAATGTTTTTGAACCAAATATTTTGTAATATATTTATTGATGTATATTGTATCCAAAAAGAATCTACTTATTCGAAATATCCGCCTTTTGCCTTTACACATGCCTTAAGTCGCACTGGCCAATTGTCAATAGCTGCACAAACCTCGTCCATTGAAAAATTGGCCACAGCTTGAACCAAAGCAGTCTTTAGAGATCCAATGTTGGGGTGTCTTTTGTGACAAACCTTGTCCTCTAAAACCGTCCACAATTTGAAATCCGATAGGTTCAAATCTGGACTGCCTGAGGGCCATTCTTCAGAGGAAATGAACGCTGGCATATTGTTTCGTAGCCAGGCCTGGGATGTTTTTGCCTTATGGGCTTGCGCAGAATCCTGCTGGAAAGTCCATGGCTGGTTTCGGAACAGGGAATTGTTAAGAGGCTTCACAACAGCTTCCAAAACGGTTTCTTGATAAACTTTGGACGATTTTTTAACTCCTTGTTCGCAGTTATGACCCCATCGTACAAGACACCCCACCAAACCAATGCTGAAGCTGGGTGATGACACTTTTCCACCCTTGGGATCTGTTCAGATGCTTCCTTAGATGACCGCGCATACACTCTATCATTTTGCTAGTTAAATTTTTCCTGGAGGGTAAACATTTTTTCATCGGTGAACAAAGTTTTTCTGTGCTAGTTTTAAGCGTGCTTCACCAAAAGACGTTTGCATTTTTCAATCATATTTTTTTTAAAGCTGCAGTCAATAAATGTCCGGTACGTCGTTTGAAAGCCCCAAGTATTTTTGAATTATTCGACTCATGGACTTTTGGGTGATATTCATCTCACGGCCATGATTTTCTGTTTTCGGAGTGGATTTCTGTGAATTCTTGATTTAACGGCTTTGATTACATGCAGTGTTCGAACAGAGCGTGGGCGGCCCGACCGGTGGCGGTCTTTTACATCTCCAGTCTCCTCAAACAGTTTTATGCATCGGTAGACGAACATGCGGCAAATCCCTAGTTCATTTCATTTCACACTTGAAAAGCGCTATTACAGCGATAGGGTTCTCATTATCTGGCCACACCATGATGAAAGTTGAGATAATTTTAATATTCCCGTTACACACTAACGCCATTGAAAATAGCTTTCAAAACCCATATGACATTAACGGGGTATGTTCAATTGTAACAGTATTTATGTCCCTACTTAGTATATCACAGTGCACTATGAACGACAGATAACCATCCCAGCCGAAGCTGTTCTTTATCAAACTAAAACGCACGATGTTCATTGTAAGCAAAAGAAAGAGTTTTCAGAAAATTACCTATATATTTTTTTTTATATTATGATAACAGGATCTATGACAATTATGTATGAAATATATTATTGACCAAATGCTTGCAACGGCTTCGGTGGCATACCTATTTCCGATGGTCCATATTTTCTGTGACTCTGAGACATAATGGAGGTTCAATGTCGTTGATGTGTGCGAGCTATCTCATCCTTTAGCTCTTGAATTGGCTTATTGGTGTACACCTTTTCTTTTAAATATATCCACGGAAAGGCGTCTAACGGTGTCAAATCACTTGATCGCGGTGGCCAATTAACATCGCCACAACGTGAGATAACACGGTCATTGAATTTCTCGTGCAAAAGAGCCATTATTAGATTGGCTGTGTGCCAAGTGTTACCATCCTGTTGGAACCACATATCGTCCCGGTACATATAATCAATTTCTGGCTACAAGAGGTCCGTTATCATCTCGCGGTAGCAAACACCATTCATAAGTCGAGGCTGACTGCTCTTCTGCCACACTATCGCAAGCAACATCAATGTTTTCCGCAGAACGAACTAAGGGAGCATATACAGATGTTTTTCACACATTTCCTACAGACACAGTTTGCTGAACATTACGCACAATTTTACCGACTGTGGACACATTTGGTCAATTATGCTGACCAAAAAAACACGAAGTGCACGAAATGCATTTGGATTTAAACGCCCGTTTGGCAAAAAGCATTAAAAATCTCAACACTTTACTCAAATCTGGACCTCTTCATTGTTGATTATGCCAAACACTGAAACAAAGATATGTCTAACTAAGTTGGGCAAAAACTTGACGATAAGGTTTGACTCCCAACGAAAATTGTGCGTAATGGTTTGACCACACTTTAGTTAAACGGTTGATATTGCGCTCTGTCGAAAGATATATTCCGATATGCTTTTGATATAGCCCCACGAAATATATTCAACAGTTTCGGACTGAAACGCGAAGTCATCTGAATTGCCTTCAGAAGCTTTCAAACCACTCAATGCCAAATTTGGCTATGTCGTAGTGTCAATCCGTACTTTTTTGCTGTTAGATATGGATTGTGCTAACGAAAGTATTGGCCCCAAGAGGCACAGCTACATCAATAACAATTGCCATTATTGGAGTGAACTCAATCCAACTGAGTCCGACTTACCAACACTTTCTTTAATCGATAGACCTTTGAGTGGGAGCTATTTGAAAGCATGGACCTTTATGGTCCAATTTCACCGGAAATTTGTGGTGACTGCTATTTTTTTTTAAATATGTGACGCGCAAAATAGAAAGGGACCTAAGGGTAAAAACCAGTTTTGTTCAGGAGAGCCATTTTAAAGATTTAAATATGTGTATCTTTGGTGTACCATCACTTTCATAAACGCGCACATCTCTGGGAATGAACACTTTTGGGGCATGGGATCGTTCTTATTCGATGCTCAGATGTTGTCCACATCAAAAAAAAATGAAAATTGATTTTTTTTACCCTTAGGTCCCTTTCTCTATGCGCTGTCACATATGCTTTATTTGACTTATTGAATCTGCTCCAAAGGAGCCTAACAATAAGTATACGAATCTTAAGTATAATTTATTAATGAATCCAAGTATGGATTTCTTGTTATGTGGATCTTTGATAATTGGCAAGAATTTAAATTAATTTGGTCAAAATAGTATATAACTGGTATGGATCACATGTCTGAAAATTTTAAACCTGGTTTGGCTTAAACCTCGTGATAAAGGGCCAGAGGACCCTTACAGACATTTACAGAGTGTTCGCGATATTATGTAGAGTGAATAACTCTAGTTATGTATGTATAACGGATAACTCTAGAATAGCAGAGTGGACGACGTAATTTATGTATTGTAGGTTTTTCGTGTTGACTGTTTTAAGGATCACGTAAGAGAGCATTTAAGCCACGTGACGTAGAATAAAGAATTCTACACAGTCTTTTTTGAGTGTTGGTCCGCGATTGATATTGACTGTTTTAAAGGTCGCGTATAAGAACATTTAAGCCACGTGACGTAGAAAAAAGAATTATACACAGTCTTTCGGGCGCGTGTGTTCGCGATTACTGTTACGGATGAAGCACAAGTGTAGATTAGAGAGCACGGCGTTCGTTTCTCCGAAGTCTTAAAGAGCTTGGACTGCACAATAATTGTCTAGCAAGTATGTTATCATAACGTTCGAGCTTCTGTTTGTGCTTTATATTGATTTTTTGAATTGCCTCTTTAACGAGAGGTATTTATAAATTTCGGTGGATGTTTTCCTTCCTCATATACCAAGGGGCACCGGTAATGAGCCGCAATGTCTTGGATTGGACTCTTTGGATTTTGTCTAGATTGCTCGAGCTTGCTTTGCCCCATAGCTGGGCACCGTATAACCAGATAGGTTTGATTGTACTGCTGTTTAGCAGGACCTTATATTCAAGGCTTAGTTTTGAGTTCGCGTTTAGGAGCCAGAGAAGTTGATGGACCTTAAGTTTCAGTTGAGTTTTCTTGGTTTCGATATGACTTCTCCAGGTGAGTCGGCGATCCAGGTGGATTCCAAGGTATGTAACATGATCAGATTGAGAAAAAGGGATATTGTTTAGTTTCAACCGATCCTGTTTTGTACAAGAAAGTTTTGTTCAGCGATAAATATCACTTTTGGTTGAATGGGTACGTTAATAACTAAAAATTTTCGCATTTGGAGTATTGAAAATCCACAAGCCATAGTTAAGACGCTGTTACATCCTCAAAAAGTCACTGTTTGTTGTGCTTTATGTGGAAAGGGAATCTATGATCCATATTTCTTGAAAAATGAAAACGGCCATTATGTTACAGTCAATAGGGAAAGCTATAGAGCCATGATTAATGACTTTTTCGTGATTGAATTGGAGGATGTTGATGTTAAAGTCCTTCGGTTCCAACTATACGGCGCTACCTGCCATACAGTCAACGAAATAATCAATTTATTTGAGGAATGTTTTGGTGATCGCATCGTGTGATTTAACATTGCTGAACTATTTCTTGTCGGGTTATGTGAAGTGGCTTGTCTACGCAGATAATCTCGACACGATTGACCCCTTGAAGAGAATATTCGGCGCGTTATTGCTGACATACGGCTCCAAATGCTGCTAAAAGTGTACGAAAATTGGGCCTCTCAGCAGGAATTTATTTGAGCCAGCAGCGGCAGCCGCTTGCCCGAAATCATTTTTAAAACATAATGGCAAATCCTAACCTTATAATATAATTTTTATCTTTATAACATTAAATTATAGCGTTTTATTTCTTCTTGAAAAACACACATCGGAAAAAACACCCTATATATTCAAGTTGTATTGGAGTTAAATAAAGAAAGCTCATAAGGTACTATGCAAAATGTTAGCGTTTACGGGTTCAGTTTGTCTAGAGCTTTAGGACCTTGAATTCGGATAGACCTTCCTGTGGGAGCTATTTGCAAACATGGACCGTTATGGCTGCTGGCCGTTATGACCGTTATGTTCTGGTGCCAAAGAGGTGCTGTACCGTTCGAAGCGACGAAAATAATTGTATCAGTCCAAAATAAGCCAAATCAGTCGATTCCACGTCGTTCTCAGGAATAGGACATCTCTCTCGAACCACACTGTGGCATATTCTGTGAAAATATCTTGATCTTCATCCTTATAAGATCAAACTGACTCAAGAACCAAAGCCACTAGATCACTTAAAACGCCGAAACTTCTCCGACTGGGCTTAAAGTTTCACGAAAATCCAGAATTTCATCCAAAAATCATCTTCAGCGATGAAGCCCATTTCTGGCTGAGTGTTTTTGGCGATAAACAAAATATACGTTATTGAACAGCAATAAACCTACATGTGCTTCAAGAGACACAATTGCATCTGCAAAAAATTACGGTATGGTGTGGTTTTCATGCCGGAGGTTTGATTGGGCCATAATTTTTCGTCGATGAACACAGTCGTCATGTTACCGTCAATGGAGAGCGCTATCGTGCTATGTTAGAAAATTATTTTTGGACATAATTGGGTGAGCTTGACATCGCCGATATTTGATTTCAACAAGGCGGTGCCACACAGCACTCGTTACCGAAAGAAAAATTCGGTGAACGTTTTATCTCAAGAAATGGTCCTGTCAACCTCGTTCATGCGATTTAACGCCATTGGATTTCTATTTATGGGTCCAACTCAAGTCACTGTTCTCTGCCAACAAGCCATCATTTTCAGACGAGCTCAGAGACAACATCCAACGCAAAACTGCCAACGTTCCGGTCAAAATGTGTCCAAGAGTGGTGGAAAATTGGGTCCAAAGAATTGATCGCTGTACACGGGCACATGGTAGTTATATGACCAAAGAAATTTATTCTTAAAATGTAACATGTGCACTGCACCTGAAATAAATTTTAACTCTACATCTTAAATATTCTAGGTTTTATTAATAAATAAAATTGTTATGTCCTTAATGGAAAACCCTGTAATATCCTGAGTGTTGAAGTTGTGCTCTTCGCACTTCTCTGTCTCTAAGAGTGCAACATTTCTGTTGCCAAAACCCGCCCATATTTGTTTAATTTCCTGTTATGAATATAAAATGGCTAGCTCTAATTCAAGAAAAATTACATCCTTCCTTGTGGTCATAATTATAATTCATTTTAAACTGACTGACATTTGACCATTAAGAACAAATACTTCTTGCAAACTTCTTTACATACATACAATTTCTTAACAGGCCTTTTGGTCTCGTGGGAAAACGAGCGCAATCCATAAGGGTGTCATAAGGTTATACCTACACACATTACCGGACTTAAGCTCAGCACATAAACATCATTTGTCACTGGTCTACCTGGCCATCTTCCGACCACGACATCAGAAAGCCATATTAAGGTGGAAAAATATGTACGAATACTATGATGGGTCAAGCTGGCCTATACCCTTGTGTGACTACACCCTTAAGTCACCACCACCATCGGCCACTCACACCAGCCTCCACCTGGAAAAAGTTAAACTAAATTTATCATTTTACCAAAAGCAAAATAAAAACGCTCCTTCCGTTTCGTCTCGGTTTCGCTCCTTTGCCAACGAACAAACACGCACAAAAACAACAAGCTTTGATTAGCCCTGATTTTTATAGTATTTGTGTTGTTGTTGCTGATGCTGCTGCTGCTGCTGCTGCTTCGGCTGATGTTGTTGCCTTTTGTTGTTTTTGCCATCAACATTAACCTTAACTTCCTGCTTATAATCACGTAACTTGTGATAAAACTAATTACACCGAGTGATACTCAGAAGACCACCCATGTGTGTCGTTCAATATGAGTGCGGCACAACGGAACCGGAGCCCCTGTCCAGCTGAGCCGGAGCACAAAATGAGGGAAAACAAACACACAAACACACACACACACTTTGGACACGAGATGAAGGAAAGTTCACATTTAGCAGTTGACCCTTTTTTCTCGCTCGTTTCAATGATGATGACAAAATAAACACTTGAGGTTGCTGCAGGGTAGCAATGCAGGCAGGCCACCAACACCAACAGAGCAGTAGCGGCAACAACAAAAAGCAAACAATCTGCTTGAGTGGAATGGGTTCGGACGAAATTTTATTTTTATTTTTGTTTTCTTAGCCAAAGTTTTACGTGTGGAAACGAGAATTACCAACAACACAAAAAATACAAAAATAAACAAAAATTTGGACCAACGACTGGACGTATACCAGAAATAAATTTTAATTATTTGTTTTAAAGAATGCCAACAAAAAAAGGGTCAACGTTGATTTGATTACAGTGATTGAGCAGGGAAAAATGTATAAAGGAAAATTGAAAAATGTTTCAAATCTTAATCAATTTCCTAAGTTTATTTTTTATTAGCTTCACTGAAGTGGAAATGCAATGATATCCATGCCACGACCGCCAGCCATTCATCCACCCATTCAGCCATCCGAGCATCTTACCTAGTCCCCTATTTTCCACATCATGTTAATGGCCATTGGCATCATCGTCATCTTCACGGGCTATGCGAACGACGCGTCCGTCCATAGTCATCCGGGCAACATACACCACAACAAACAGTCAGCACCGCGCCGTGGCCTACACCATCACGGTCTCAGCTGTAACCCATAAACCTTTTACAGCCAACATTTTTTTGCCGTGAACAGAAGCACAGGCTAACACTTCAAACAGCTGCAAGCACACTTTGCACGAAACTAAATGAATGTAAAACATTTATTGAATCATCAAAAAATATATTACATCGTTTACGTTTTCATAAACAAAACATATCGAACGTGGCACAGTACAGCGAGACCCTTAAATATTTTAAACAAATGTGAGTGCCTCTAGTGGTTGCCAGTAGTTTATGAAAACTAATGCTCCAGCAGGATTTAAGGGAATTACAGAAAATTTCATTAATAGTAATAAAGGGTGTGACAAAATATACACTGGATTTAAACTAAAGACAAAAATTTGATATGGTAAATTCAAATTCCATTGAAGGAGAAAAGTTTTTACAACGTGTGACAGCGCAATGAGAAATGAACGTAAGGGTAAAAAAATCAATTTTCATTTTTTCTTTTTTTGTTGTGGACACCATCTAAGCATCGAATGAGACCAACCCCATGCCCCAAAAGTGTTCCCTCCCAGAGATATGCGCGTTTAATGAAAGTGGATTCGACGATTCTAAGCGCAAATAGAAAGGGACCTAATCTTTGAAATGGCTCTCCTGAACAAAACTTTTCATAACTTAACAATATTCGAAGAACATCATACTATTGTTGGGTATATGGTTGTGGAAGAACAATATTATGATCCTCACAACAGTAGTATGATTCAAATACATCCATACTATGATCCTCACAACTATACTATGATCTTCACAACAATAGTATGATTCACTCATAACCATACTATGATACCCACAGCCATAGTATGATTCACTCTCAACCATACTATGATCTCCACAACTATATAATGATCCTCACAACCACAGTGTGATTCACACGCAACTATGTTATGATCCCTACAACCATAGTACCATAATATGATCTCCAAAATTATTTATCAAGATTGGGTTATGTTGTCTACAATTAAGATTTGTATTAAGTAAATTGTTTAACAATACATTTAATTCAAAATTATAGGCGTAATTTATTTAACAGTAGAAAAAATCAGTTTTAAACAAAGTATGCGTTTTTATTAAAAAATATTTCAGTTTATCAGAAATAAAGCAGTTTGTTTGAAAAATTTTAAATTCCATATAAAAAGTTCTTTTATTGCTTTAGATCCGTTACAAAGACATTGTTCTAAAAATCATATTCAAATGAAGAAAAACTGACAATCATACAATATGATTGTCGTAATCATATTATTGTTGACATAAAACCCAAAAAACAATACTTTTGTCGCGCCAACCATATTTATGTTTTGTAAGTTTCATTTTTTAATTGGGCAATAATAATATTGTTACATTTCAACAATATTACTATTGCGGCAATCATACCACTATCAAAATTAAATTCAGTAAACAGTGCTATGTTTGCGACGAACATATGTACTTTTACTATTATTATTGTGACCATATAGCAACCATATTTTTCCTCCGCGTGTTGGTTGTGGTAAACAATAATTCGAAAGCCGTAGACGCCACAAAAAATGGAAGTGTTCATTGGGACACAAAAAAGTCCCATAGTGCTCAGGAGCATATGTGACAGCGCATAGAGAAAGGGACCTAAGGGTAAAAAAATCAATTCTGAGCATCGAATGAGATCGATCCCATGCCCCAAAAGTGTTTTATGAAAGTGAAGTCGACGATTCTAATCGCAAATAGAAAGGGACCTAATCTTTAAAATGGCTCTCCTGAACAAAATTGGTTTTTAACCTTAGGTCCCTTTCTATTTTGCGCTTCCCATATGGATATTCAGAAACATTGAAATCTTCTCAAAAATTAATATATGAACCTATAATTGTGATATGGGAATGGCCCTTACAGACTACGGACATTTGGGTATTATTTATTTTTAGTCCTTGACCCAACAGCAAAAGATCACTAGGATGTCGAAAAACCGGTTCTTTCGAATGTTTACAGTTTCTATCTCTCTCTCTCTCTCTCTCTCTCTATCTTTGAACTTTATGGTTTGGCTTAATAAGATTCCTTTACCTAAGGGGGTCTAAAAACTTCCTGTAATGTTTGGGGATATTTGTGTATCCAGAAACAGAAACATTTCCTATCAAATACAAATAGGTAACTATAGTAAAGATTAGGACCAATTTTAAACTCGGCCGACCCATAGGGGTCTAGAAATTCGGCATCTTCGACAATAGACAAATAGGTTTAAACAAACAACAAAAGTTTAGAAAAAATCTCAAACGTTCGAAAAAATCTGGCTCTCCAACTAAAGACATATGGATTTTAAAAAATAACAAAACGTTAAGTCGCTAATTAGAAAGTAACATTATTTCTACAATTCAACTTTATTTAAGGCATATCCTAGAGGTCAAATGTCTCTGGAGTTCCAAAAATAAGGTATGGTGAACATTGACATTTGTTTAATCAGAAACAGTAAAACTTCTTTACTAAACTCATAGTCTTTTAATTTTTAACATTTTTTAATTCCGTTTAGCTCGTTTGTTTTATTTCGAACTGCCTGCCTGGCCGTATAGAGTTCGGTTTTACTTTCAACAATTGCAGCAAGGCTTTCTCAAGAGGGTTGTGACGGACCCGAAATCATGATAAAAAGTAGTGTGCAGCCACGAAAATCAATGCCACTTTGCCATTTTGTTAAAAACTTGTCTTATATTTAAATATAGAAGCAAGAGGTCTTGAGCCGGTTTAATCCCTGTTCAATTTTTTAATTCCCTTATTTACGAGCTTCTCATTGCCCTGTAGGCTTACTTCAACATTAGACAAAAAAGTTCTACAAAACAATACAATTCACGAATTTGAACAGAACAACATTTATGGGACCCCAAAAATGTAGCTCAGAATTTGGAACAACTTTACCAGGAATGAACAATAGGTAACTGGTAAAAAATAAAAAGGCAATTTTAAAATAAAGTTTACTTATAAATTATGTTATTCTTGCAAACAGAAATGAAATTTGTCTGATCTATTTTTTTTTATTAAAAACACAAAAAAACAAGCAGACACATGAGGTCTAATAATGCCAAAGCCTGTCTACCCTCTATTTATTTATTGCAATTTCTTGTCGGTTGCTAAACATTGTTCAATTCTGCCGAATTGGATTCGTCGTTGAATCCACCGGCTAGGGTTTGTATTACAAGTACCTGTACACTCGTACAAGTAGCAGCATGGGTGTTGTCCTTTTTACATGCATCACCAAATGCTGAAATAAGTCCTCGTATTTGCCCATAAAGGAACGCACAAACACACACACACATACACTTACACACATATTCCAATATAAATATTTTCGAGTTCATAAAAATATTCGCCGCACATGCATAAAACTTACATCTGCAAACGAATTTCCTGAAGAACACACACACATACAGAGCTACTGGTATGCGACCTACATATTTACATACGAACGAGTGCATATAAATATTTACGTTTGTAAACAAGAGTCAACGAAATTTTTTTTTATTGAACTTTTTTTTTGCGCTGTCTCGAAAAATCCGATTTTGTGCTTCAATGCAGGTGTTAACGGCCAGAAATGATGCTGATACTTTGCGAGGGTGTGAACTCCTCATAACTTTTTAAAGTTTGCTCAAACTTTAAAAATACTAAATTTGAAGAGAATTATTATCTGATACGAATATATTTAAAATGTTTATGGCCTTTTTGAACCAAAGAACGTTGAGCATATGCGTGTATGGACTTTAAAGTTAGACTTTTTGAGAAACTTGGAAAAAAAATCCATAGATGGACAGAGAAAAAAAACAGTTGTAAATTAGTTAAAACTAAAAAAATTTCGATGCAAAAGAAGAATTTCAGTTGCCATTAACGAATGTTTTAAATCGTAATGAATAAAAATGTGCAAAAATATTCAGTTGTCACAACTTCTGGTTGTTAAGCAAACCAATTATAATTAAATTGTAACGTATTGATTTTTTCTCTTTCAAATGTAGGGTTATTCGAAAAATTATTGAAATCTGAGCTAAAATTTAATAACTTTAATAAAATTAAGTTATCTTAATTTTTCTTAAAGTAATTATTTTGATTAATCTGGGCTCAGACCTTTGATAACTTCCTTGCCAAATCTTTGATAGGGCATATACTTATACTTATAGTGATGAGTTAATAGCAAAAAATCATAGCTAGTGATTAATCTGGCTCAACGGAATTTCTGTCTCAACAATAACGTCAATAAACAAAATTTCAGCATTTGGGCTGAAGAGCAACCACAAGAGGTTCAAGAGGTGCCATTACTTAGTAGGGACATAAATACTGTTACAACATTGAACGCACCCATTTCAATAGTAGAACTAAACATACCCCGTTAATGTCATATGGGATTTGAAAGCTAACCTCAATAGCGTTAGTCTGTAACTAACATGAGTTGAATCATTAAAAAAGACTAGGGACTTGGGGCTTTCAAATGACGTACCGGACATTTACTGACTGCAGCTTTAAAAAAAATAGGATTGAAAAATGCAAACGTCTTTTAGTGATTAAGACGCTGATAACTTTCACAGAAAACTTTGGTTCACCGATGAAAAAATTTTTACCGTTCAGGAAAAATTTAACAAGCAATAAGATAGATTTTATGCGCGGTCATCTAAGGAAGCATCTGAACTGATCCCAAGGGTGGAAAAGTGTCATCACCCAGGTTCAGTCATGGTTTGGTGGGATGTCGCTTACGATGGTTTCCTGCATTTCTGCGAACAAGGTGTCAAAACATCGGCCAAAGTTTACCAAGAAAACGGTCTGGGAGCTGTTGTGAAGCCTTTTAACAATCCCTTTTCCAAAACCAGCCATTGACTTTCCAGCAGGATTCTGCGCCGGCCCATAAGGCTAAAACGTCCCAGGCCTGGCTTCAAAACAATTTGCCTGCATTCATTTCCTCTGAAGAAAGGCCCACAGGTAGGACAAGACTGCTTTGGTTCGAGCTGTGGCCAATTTTGCAATGGACGAGGTTCGTGCAGCTATTGACGATTGGCCAGTGTATGTCCATGAGCGAAAATTTATTTAGAACGAAAAGCTATCCAAAATCGAACAATTATTATAGGGCTTTTAAATAGGTGTAAAGTAGTTTAAGCCTTTTGCTAGAACTTTGCTCAAACATTTGACAAAGTAAGCACTTTGGCTTGACCAACAATATTTCAAAATACTTACCGCAAAATACGCATGGACATTTTGAGTCTTACTTAGAAAACTGCAGATGCCGAGTCAAATGTTGGCAACTCGTCACCGATGAACGTGAAATACTGGGGCCTTTCCTTTACATTCTGCTTCTGCAGATATCCCTACCTACAAAACATACTAATAAATATCCACTTTTGCCGAAGATACCTCTATAATGGATTCACATAGAAAGCAGGATACTCCGTATATGAATCTAGGTGTTCATCTCCGATGAGTATTATCATTACTATCTGAATGAAAAATAAAAGTCAATGACGCTAAATGAAGAGGTAATTTTGTCAAAGCCTTTTGTCAGAAAAAAATCCGTTTATTACAAGGGATGCTATATATTTTTTCTGGCCTAGGCAACACTAGGTGTTGCCTGGCGCCATCTGACATTTCTATTGGAAAGTTTGACATTTTTTTAGCATAAACGTACTCTGAAAGTTTTGACATACGACCATCAATCATCAATCAGGCAAAAAATGGAATTAACTCGTGAACATTTTCGTGCGATAATTTTTCACAACTTTCGACGGGGATTATCACGACAAGAGTGCATCGATGAACTTAAATCTTTGTGTGGCGATGAAGCACCATCCTACTGCACTGTGAAATACTGGTTTAATGAATTCAATCATGGCCGACGCTCGCTTAAAGACGAAGGTCCTGAAGGTCGTCCAAAACGGCCGTTGTGCCAGAGAATATTGATGAATGCGCGCGTGAACGGATAACGCCGTGATATAGAGGCATCCGTGGGCATTTCTTCCACCAGCATACATTCGATATTGCATGAACACCTGGCACTAAAAACGGTTTGTTCTCTTGGATCCCGCACAATTTGACAATCGCTCAAAATTACGATCGCGGTACTTCAACAGACGTTTCTAAGATTCACACAGTTGACGAGTCATGGATCTTTGCGTATGAGCCCGAAACAAAACAGCTATCGACTGTGTGGGTCTTCAAAGACGAGCCAAATCCAACAAAAGGTGTTCGTCGAAGAAGCACTTCGAAGCAAATAGTCGCCTGTTTCTTCGCAAAAGTGGTCATGTGGCGACTATTCTGCTTGAGCAACGTAGGACGGTTAATTCTGAGTTCTATATCACAATTTGTTTGCCTGCAGTCTTCGGAGACGAATCATTGTGAAACATGACAATGCGAGCTCTCACACACCGGCTCAATCCAGCGCCTTTTTGACTGGCCAAAACGTCGAATTGATGGGTCACCCGCCGTACAGCCCTGAATTGACACCCAATGACTTCTTTTTATTCCCGCACATCAAGAGAAAAATGCGTGATCAACGATTTTCGTCGCCAGAAGATGCTGTTGAAGCGTTCAAAAACCATGTTTTGGAGGGGTCTCAATCGGAGTGGAAAAAGTGATTCAACAATTGGTTTGAGCGCATGCAAAAGTGTATAAATCATGCTGGAGAATACTTTGAACAACAATAAAACCATTTTTTATGATAAGTATTTCCATTTTCATTATTAGACCAGAAATACATGTACATGTATGTATATAAAGGAGCCTTCGTAGTACCTTGATTTTCATCTCAAATGTGGTACCGTTTGCCATCAGAGAAATACCCATAAGTAAGTCATATTGAGCGACTTAAACTTGCTTACATGTAATTTTTCAAGGAAGTACGAGTAATGGTTTATATCCTTACTCTCAATCATACCACCCATATCCTCAAACACGTCCCTCCATACTGACAATTCCATATTGGTACGCCAATAGTTGTATATGGTGTAACCACGTTTCTTGTGACGAAGTTTGCCACGTTTTTACTGATGAATTGTTCATTTGATTTTCTCCCCATTAAATCTTTTAAAGTGTGTCCGTTTTTGTAGTCTGCATACATACATGTGTCGATTTCCACATATTTTCCATCCTTCTTATATTTCATTCTCCATGACTTTAACACATCCACACTTCCGTCGTCCGTCCTGCGTTCGCGCTATCGCACAAAAATCGATTAATCACTTTCAACATGCTACCAATAACGCACACACCCCCTCTACACATGCATAGGGAAAAACAAGGTTCATTGACCACAGATTGGCATTGGATTTGATGTGTGCTATGTTTTAGAGTCATGCTTTGATGTTGTTATTGTTGTTGAATTTTTTTGTTGCTTTCTTTCTCTCACTCTCCAAATAACTCTATTGCATTGTTTTGGCTATTTCCATCACTTCCTTTAGTTTGTGTATGTGTTTGTCGTCATCGTTGCTGTCGCTGTTCTTATTGTCCATAAAACCTCAGCAACAAAACAAAAATAACAACAACAATAGAAGCAAGAACAAACACGACAGCGATATGAAAACAACAAAAAGTGCATTGTGTGTACATTCGTTAGTTTTGTAAACATTGTTTATTGTTCGTGGCTTTCAACAAATATTTTCAAACACACTCGTACACCCTCACTGACATTCATATATGTGTGTGTGTAAACTCGTATACACGCTTACACAGGACCCAATCATATGTGTAATGTTAAATACTATCGGTGAAATTCGTCGGGGGCCTTTTATTGGTTTGTTCGTCGTGTCGAATGGCTAGTATGCCAGACTCTCACACAAGTAGAGTTGTGTCGCTTAGGAAATTATGATGTACGAAGATGCGTCTTAAAGATAATCAAGATTGATAAAATATCAAAAAAAGGAATATTTTTTAAAAAAAAAAAATATAAATGTAAGTTTTTTTTTTTAAAAAAAAATATTCTTTTTTTTGATATTTTATCAATCTCTAAGTGATTATCTTTAATCCACACACACATATATGTACGAGGGCGACCGCAAAACTAACTTGCCTGGCACATTTTCTGTTTTACTAGCAACATTTTTTGTTTTGTTTTTTAAAAGCAATTTTTTATAAGCCATCTGTCAAAATTTCCGAAATATTTAATGATTATTTTCTTTGTTACAGGTGATTGAAGTAAACAAGTTTTATAATTTTTGAAAAATGGAAAATAAAGAGTTTCGTGCGGTAATTAAACACTTTTATATGAAAGGTTATACGCCACAATTAATCAAAGGAATTGAATTGGACTCTGTTCATGGTGATAATGCACCATCATATTCCACCGTGAAATCCTGGGTTCAAAAATTTAAAATGGGTCGTTCAAGTACGGAAGATGAACAACGCTCTGGAAGACCGAAAACTGCTACTACTATTGAAAACATTAGAAAAATATTTAACGAAGTGACTAAAGAAAGACGAATAAAGCTCAGAGAACTTGCTCTTAAAATACACGAAAAACAAGTTTGGAGTATTTTACATGATGAACTCCACAGGAAAAAGCTATCCACAAGATGGGTGCCGCGTTTGTTGACTTTGGCCCAAAAAATCGTCCGTTGGACCAATTCCGAGGAGCTGAAACATGGATCCATCACTACATCCCAGAATGCAAAGAACAGTCAAAAACAATGGCTATAAGCTGGTAAAAGTGGTCCCAAGAAGGCGAAAACTGTTAAGTCAGCAGGAAAAGTAATGACCACAGTATTTTGGGATGCAAGGGGTATAATATTTATTGATTATCTTGAGAAAGGAAAAACTATAAATACTGAATATTATTGTGCATTATTGGATCGGTTGAGTGAAGAAATCAAGATAAAACGACCGCATTTAGAAAAAAAGTTCTTTTTCATCAAGATAATGCTCCTTCACACACTGCATTTTCAACTCAACAAAAACTGGCCGAATTACGATTTGAAATTGCTCCACATCCACCATATAGTCCAGATTTAGCTACTTCTGATTATTTCTTGTTTTCAAATTTAAAAAATTTCTCGGTGGCAAAAAATTATCTTCCAACAGCGAGGTTATTGCTGAAACTGAGGCATATTTTGAAGGTCTTGAAAAATCTTATTTTTCGGATAGAATTAAAAACTTGAAAAACGTTTGATGAAGTGTATTGAGTTGGAAGGAGATTATGTTGAAAAATAAATAATAATAATTCCAAAAAAACGGTTCTTTTTATGTTAGGCCAGTTACTTTTGCGGTCGCCTTCGTATGTATGTGTGGATTAGAATTGTTAATGTTATATATTGCATATTTACATTTGGTGGCTTGATCTTATCATATGTGATTTGAGTGAAATGTATTTTGCTAATCCTAGATAATTAACTCTAAATGCGCGGTGTGTGCTGTAGGAAAATAATAATAACTTTTCCTTTTTTTTTTATCAAAAAGACGTTAACCATCAACAACTGTTTATAACCTATCCATCCATAATATTAGATGGCTGTCTCGTCGTAAAAAAATA
Source organism: Hydrotaea diabolus (assembly GCA_963513945.1). Taxonomy (NCBI): domain Eukaryota; kingdom Metazoa; phylum Arthropoda; class Insecta; order Diptera; family Muscidae; genus Hydrotaea; species Hydrotaea diabolus. Next base: position 132,665,438 of record OY740717.1, on the reverse strand, counting down.
ATACAGTGCAATATTTAGGTCCCCTATTAAGCATTTTAAAAAAGCAGCATTTAAATCTATATATAGGGTCTGCCAAAAGTTACCATAGGATTTAAAAAAGTAACAACTTTTTCGTTAATATATTTTTTTTTCAGATTATATAAATAACATTTGGAGAATTATAATGGAGAGATTCTCAACTGAACGAAGAACCAAAATAATAGAATTTTATTATTTAAAGCAGCGATCAATTAATTTTAAAGCAAACACATGAGTGATGAAACTCATTTTCTTTTAAATGGCTTCGTTAATAAGCATAACTGTAGGGGGGTTCTGACAATCCAAGAGCCATTCATCAACGCCAATTGCACCCCATTAGGTGTACAATATGTTGTGGGATCACATCTGTAAATATCATTGGGCCTTACTTTTTCGAAAATGAAGATCGAAGTGCTGTAACCGTAAAGAACATTTTGTACGTGCTGCTCTTGAAAACAGACCTGAGATGTGATTTCAGCAGGACAGAGCCACTGCCCGAGACACAATGGCACTTTTAAATCAAAGTTATGGAAAGCGATAATTTCCAGATAGTCGGTAATTATTTGGCCAGGACGATCGCCAGATTTGTCAGCACCAGACTATTATCTTTGAGGTTATTTGAAGGAGCGAATATATGGAAACAAGCCCGATACAATCCTTCATCGTTGCAGAAGTTCGAACGCTAACGCCTTAAATTTTGAAAGATGTTATGGAAAATGCTTTAAAACGAGTCCAGCTTTGCGAAGCTGGACTCGTCATATTATTTTTCATACTAAGTGTAAACAAATTTTTATTTTGTATATTTTATAATCTGAGAAAAAAAATAAAACATATTAATAAACGAAAAAGTTATTAATGTTTTTAACCCCATTGTGACTTTTGGCCAGCCATGAACTTATTTAAAATTCAATTTATGTTTCTTTGTTCTTTATATGAGCCGAACTGAACCGATCTTCTTGAAATTGCAGCTGTATGACCGGTGGTTCAAATATGCTACTTCGATGTTTGAGATCTCAAGTGGGCAACTTCCCTAACAATAAAAAAGATTCATAACTCTAGAACTTTAAAAGCTACGAACATAAGGTTTAGTATACGAGTATAAGGTTTTAGTATGCAACCAAAAAGCAGCGAACTAAAGTGGACAGTGCCACCCCCTTTATAAAAAGCACTGTAGCGCCTTATATAATTAGCTGATTGTTTTGAAATTTTAACAGTAAGCTTGGACCCGTAACGGAAGATTGTCAGATGCTATAAACGGATACAATAATAAAGGGAATTGGCACCGCCAAACATTTAAAACACCTAAATCTTATACACTATAAGAGTTAGCAACACGTTTTTTGGAAAATATACTTTTAGTGCGTACTAAAATTTGTATAAGGAAATATGTTCAGGGGAAAAGTTAGTTGTGCCTCGCCCCTTTTTTAAAAAAGATGTAGTGACTGCCTTTAATCATGGCAGATATAGATATAGTATAGAGTATGCTACAATGGGCGAATAATTTGAAATAGAGTACACACGGATGCGTGTTTACCGAGGTGCGTTGCACCGCATAAAGAATTTCTATAACTATAGCGTAAAGAAATAAGCCAGAATAAATAAAGTCAATCAACATTTACAAATCTTCGAATCTTTGATCTTAAATTGAAAATACTTGATTTACTCTTTGGATAGAGAAAATAATTTAATTGAATATTTTCTTCTAGCCGTTTAAAAAAAGAATGTCCACTTTCTAATTCTAAAATGAAATCACGTATTTTTCGAGCTATTTGTGTTTTTTTTAGTGGATTGGATATCCATCAAATGGCCTCCACGGCTCTGATGACAGACCATTGCTCTCTTCCGATCTCTCATTGATGACAAGGATATCGGATTTAAGGTCATGAACTGTTTCTGGGTTTTTCGCCGAGATATCGGAAAACCGCAAAGAAGGAAATCGCACGGAGTACTTCGAATGAGAAAAAATTCCTGACCTCAAAACCGAGGTAAGAGACAGCATTATATGTCTTATTTTCGGCGAACGGTTATAAATTTTTTTTTTTAATTAGCCAACACTCAGGGGTTTTCCCCTATACATGCAATGCATTGCGCTGGTCGTTGGAAAGCAAGGGATCGAAGGGGGGAAAGAGGGAGTAATGTTTATTGACATTCGCCTTGAATTTCTGGATGTCGTAATTGGTGGGAAATACATTTGCCGGAAGTCGATTCCACATACGGACAGTACGGGCGAAAAACGAATTCGATCTGTAGTGTACAGTGCGGTCAACCGGCCAATCGATAACAAATGGGTGTGAATTTCTGGAAAGTCGTGTATCCCTGCCGAACATCCTCACGTCAGGAATAAGGCCACGAATGTCTGAAGAACACACACCATGGAAGTAGCGATAGAACAGCGACACACAGCCCACATTCCGACGATGCTCCAGGGAAACAATAGAGTTGGATACCCTACTGTTTCCTATCAGCACCATCGCTCTCCTTTGAACACGGTCCAGAAGCTCCAAGGATGATTTTGGAGCACCTACCCATATATGGGAGTTGTATTCCATCTTTGGCCTGATGTAGGTTGTATAGATATCGAAAAGATCAGAAGGAGTGAAATATTTTTTGCACCGCTTTAGGAAGCCTATACACTTGAGTGCTTCTTTCGACACTTCGAATACATGTCTCGCCCAACGAGCGTCACATTGTATTTTCATGCCCAGAACATCAAGAGCATCTGATTGTTCGACATCCATACCGTCGATAGATAATGACGACACTGTTGGGTCAGCGAATCGCTTGTGAGACAACAAGCAGCACTGTGTCTTACGCGCATTAAAATCTACTCTATTCACTCGACCCCAGTCGGAAATGGCCAGTAAATCCCGGCCAAGTGTCTCTTCCATTATTCGCCTTTTGTCTTCAATATCTTGAAGACTCGGCCTACGGTCGAATGAATATGAATGACATAGGTTGCTGTCATCCGCGAAAGAGTAGATTGGATTCACGGTCTGACCCAAAAGATCATCAATGAAAATGAGAAATAATGAGGGAGAAAGGACAGAGCCTTGTGGCACACCTGCGGTCAGCCTATGTTTATCGGATGAGAACCCATCTACAACAACTCGTATAGTGCGATCTCTAAGAAAGCTCGATATAAATCGAGCAAATGTATTACCGACACCAAAAGCGATCAACTTTGATAAGAGTGCACCGTGCCAGACTCTATCAAATGCCTTGGATATATCCAGAGCCACGACCTTACTCTCACCAAACTGGTGGATAGACCGACTCCAGCTTTCCGATAGGAAAGCCATCAGGTCACCCGTAGAGCGATTTCTACGGAAGCCGTACTGTCTGTTTGGGTCGCGAATGCAAAAATAACATAAATTCTACGATTCGACTATATTTGAGATTTTTCCATACGTCAAACACATACGGTTACTAAGAAACAGTGGAATTCCCTTCAAAATTTAAGGCTTCAGCTTACTGGTTCTATTTAACAATGGACATATGGGTTCTCCGAAACAATTGAATTTAAGAATCCGAATGAGGCAATGGTTTATAAGGCCCCAAAACTTTTGTTTTGTCACCACCACTAACAACTTTATTCCCCAATACTGTCAATGCCATAATACAACCCAATTCATGGTAGATGGTATCGGGGGATCAATTTAGAGGTATTTATTCAAAATAAAAAAAATCCTAAATTTAAATCAAGTTATGGTTCATTCGAAAGGACATTTTATGCCATTTATTTATTGAATATAATTTTCTTAAAAAGTCGGCCGCAACCATGACTGAGGGTGTCCATTCTGAGGGTCCAATTTTGGATGACTCGTTCGAGCATTTAAACCTGCGTAATGTAGGCTTCCAAAACCTGAATCGCAGCTGGTTTGTCAGCATAAACTTTGGACTTTACGTAGCCCGAAAGAAAAAAGTCTAAATGTGTGATATCACACGATCTATACAAACTAATTACCGGTCCAAAACATGAAAGTAGCTGCGCTTCGAAATTACTTCTCAATAGATCCATTGTTTATGCAGCTGTATGGCAAGTGACACAGTCCTGTTGAAACCAAATGTTGTCGAGATTACGTGCTTCAATTTCAGGTAGCAATCGGATCGAAATCATTGCGCGATAGCGAACACCATTCACGGTTACATTCCGGCCATCATAATTAAGTCTTTCCATTACGAAATGGCAAACAATAATGAAAAAAATAAAGTTTAACACAACTCAAGCGAAATCTGTGAAAAATGTCCTATTCAAAAAAATACCTTTAGATTGATCACTCGCTATGAAAGCTTCGGCTCGACCGAACCTACGAATTGTCCATTTCCTGTTTTAAGTAATAACCCCTATAGTGAGTTTTATCTCGAGGGGAATACGAGATTCCCAGAGGCGGTGTGGGTACACCGCTCCATCTACGCCTAAGGCAAGCCGTGGTTAGCATGGAACACTGAGTCCAATGCTCTCTCCCTAACAGCCACCTGGGGACGCACCCGTTAGGACACTGGCAACTTCTACGGTTCGTTTTCAAATAAAGTGGTTTACGTACTTTTCATGCTCTCTTTGTTTCTATATTTTTTTAAACCGCGTTACATGGAAATGACCATTGAGACTAAGGCCTAATGTTGTAAACCCTTTCCTTGGCCGCTGTTAACAAAGTGCCTGTGTTGTTGTAGTTTTATCGGATTTATTTTAGCTTGTGCTGCCTTTGCGTTTTTCGGCAAGTCCTGCCTGCCTGCCATTCCGTTCAATGAAATATTTGTAAAAACAATGTTTGTTATGTTGTGGTTTTGTGTGAACAAATGATATTTTTAAAATTTTTAACAGGCGCTGGCGTAGCTGTTCATTTTGTTGTTGTTGGCGGCTGCTGTTGCCTTTGATGTTTGTTGCGGTTCTAAAACACGGACAATTAAAGTTATACGTTTTCCGCTAATGATAGCTGTGGTTTCCATACTATCTCTTGTTGAAAGCACGAGTACGTGTTTTTTAGGCCAGCTTTTCCAAAAAATGCCAAGCAAAATGTTTTCGGTGGATGAAAATATTCCTGTTGTTGTACTTAGTCCAACATTGGGTTTGTAACAAATTTGAGAGGACAACTAAAAGATTTCGTGCCAACTTAAGTTTGTGTCGTCAATTTTTGTGGGTGGTAATTGGAATATGCCAATAACTTAGGATATTAATACGATTGAATTCAACAAAAATTAAAAGAATGAATCAAAGTCGGGTTTAATATTCGCACAGAAAAAACAAGGCTAAGAAGAGCGCAATTTTTAACTGACTGATGCAGCAATTGAATTGTTTCTGTGGCGCCGTCTTGTTGGAACCACATGCCCTCCACATTCATTTCTTCAATTCTAGGCAAGAAAAAACTGGTTATCATTTCACGATACCAAACACCATTGACTGTTTGCGCTTGACCTGCCTCATTTTCATAAAAAAGGTCCAATGATTCCTCCAGCCCAAAAACCACACCACACAGTGACACGTTGAGGATGCATTTGCTTCTCGTGAATCACTCGAGGATTTTCCGCACCCCAAATGCGACAATTCTGCCTATTGACGAAGCCATCAAGATGAAAATGGGCCTCGTCACTGAAGATGATTTTATCGGCAAAATCAGCATTTTCATGTTGTCTCTCCAATACCCAATTAACGAACTCCCTTTCGTGTAGCGCTCCATTTTTACTAACCTCGTACCTTTTACTAACAAACAATAACAATTGTTCAAATGTCAAACAATGACACTTCGAATGTTGCCAGATTTAAAAATTGCGTTCTTCTTGGGACACCCTTTATATGGTCACGGCAATAATAATATGTTCTTCGCAATAAAAGTATGTTCGCCGCAACCACATTATTGTTTTTTGAATTTAATTTCGACAATAGAATGATTGCAGCCATATTAATATTATTGAAATGTAACAATAAATAAAATATGGGTGAAGTAACAATAAAAATATGGTTAGTGCGAAAAAAAAGTATTGTTTTTGGGTATTATGCTTACAATAATATGCTTACGGTAATCATACTGTGGAACTATAATTTTTTTTTAATTTTTTTTTAAACTGATTTTTTCTACCTAAATAAATAAATCACTCCTATTATTTTGAATTTATTGTATTTTTAAATAATTTTGATTATTCAAATCTATTGTTGACAACTTAACCCAATTCTAATAAATAAATTTGAGGATCATTGTATTATTGTGTGTGGTCATACTATGGTTGTAGGGATCATAAAATGGTTGCGTGTGAATCATATTATGTGTGTGAGGAACATACTATGGTTGTATGTGAAACATACTTTGGTTGTGATGATCATAATATGGTTATGGAGATCATATCATGGTAGAGTGTGAATCATACTATGGTTGTGGAGATCATAGTATGGTTATGTGTGAATCATACTATTGTTGTGAGGATCATGATGTTTTTGTACCTCAACCATATACCCAACAATAGTATGATGCTCTTTGAATATTGTTATCCCAACCCTACTCTTTTTCTACGTGTAGAAGAATTAAATCGTGACTGAAGTTGTATGCATATTAAATTGCTACACTATATACAAGTACTTATACTCCTACACCTTGAACTCAAATTTTTGACTGGTCTTAATAGTGAGGTGAAATATCGTATTCGTAGGTTTTTTTTATTGGTTTCGAGTATGAATACGCAAATAGTTGAAGAGTACCGCTTTTTGGGGAGCTTGACCATGAGAGTGGCATTTAATATCAAAATTTATTTATTCGAGGAAACTTCATTGTTTCTGAGAACCCATTTATTATTGATAATTGGTAAACCTTTTTCGATCCCTTCGGCCTGTGGTACGGGACGCAAAATTTTATTCTTCAGAAAATGTCGATGTTCGTGTAAGCCCATTTTTCCGTTCCCTTCTATAAAATGGAGTTTATACTAAATTTGTCATCCCGTTGTTAACACCTTGAAATACTAACCCATAACAAGTGGACAATTTGTAGGTTCGGCCAGACCGAAGATTTTACACTCATCACCATGAATTGCGTTGTAGCACGGCATTGACAATACTGTGGTATCTGGTTGTTGGCGGTGTGTCAATATTTGAAAGAACTACATTTTTGGAACCGTATGAAACGTTGTCGTTTTCAGATTCGTAAGGAAAAACTTATTGTTTTAGAGAACCCATGTGCCTATTGCTTAAAAGAGCCTAGGTGCCATATGGTGCCTGTAGATTAGGGCCTAAAATTTAGACAAACTTAAAATTCCATGCTTCTTGAGATTAGTTCGGAAATTTCACTGATTCTGAGTAACCAAAAGGACTATATTTTCCGAAATCTTGTGACCTTTGAAATATGAGCCAAGGCCTTAGGTATAGTCGAAATGTAGAATTAATGTTATTTCGGATTGGCGATACTTGTTTTGTTTTTTGATACCCATGCGAGGTTTCTATTTATAATTCGGGTCCTTACAATACTAGTATTCCCAGATGCAAACTGGAACTTCCATTGAAAACTTTGAAATTTTTTAGCATAACTTCACTCAGAACGTTTTGTCACCTGGGGCCGAATTGTTTTGTTTACAGTGTGTAAAATAATTCATCTCAGTCAAAAAATGGAATTATCCCGTGAGCACTTTCGTGCGATAATTTTTTACGATTTTCGGCGTGGGTTTTCGAGACAAAACCAACTTGTTGCAACTTTTGGCGATGCAGCACCAATAAAACCACTTTTAGTCCCTGGTACCAAGAGTCCAGTCTCGGACGCCGTTCGCTGCAGGATGAATTTCGTGAAGGATGTCCGACTTCGATCACTTTGCCAGAAACTATCGATGCTGTAAGTGAACTGATTAAGCAAGACCGACATGGTACATAACGTAAGACTGAGGCATCCTTGCATGTTTATTTGGCCGTGAAAATAATTTGTTCTCGTTGGATCTCACATAATTTGACGAATTCTCAAAAAAAGGCTTGCATGGATTATTGCAAAGAGATGTTGAAAAAGTATAACTCCAATAGCTCAAAGGCAACAATGGTACAGGTGACGAATCATGGATCTATGCATATGAACCCGAAATAAAACAGCAATCGACCGTATGGGTCATCCAAGACGAGCCAAATCCAGCAATCGTTGATCGGGGAAGAAGTACGAGTACATCGAAGCAAATGATTGCGTTTTTTTCGGTAAAGCCGGCCCTGTTGCCTATTGCCTTTAGTGGAACGTAGGAGGTCGATTCTGAGTGGTATACAGCCATCTGTTTGCTAAAAGTGTTCGAAGAAATGAGGAAAGATATTGTGAGAAGGCGGATCATTTTGCATCACGACAATGCGAGCCCTCACACATCAGCTGAAACGATGAGCTATTTGACCACTCAAGATTTGGAATTGATGGGCCACCGTACAGCACAGATTTGGGACCCAATGACTTCTTCTAATTACCTAGCATCAAGAACAAAATGAGTGGTCAACGTTTTTCATCGCCTGAAGCAGCTGTTAAAGTGTTCAAAAATCAGGTTTTGTTGGTGTCTCAATCAGAGTGGAAAAAGTGCTTCGGAAATGGTTGGTGCGCATGCAAAAGTGTATTGATCTTAAAGGAGAATATTTTGAAAAACAAAACCATTTCCAATGATAATCCAATGTGTTTTTATTGTCTGACCCGAAATATATATAGCAACTCTCGTATGTCTCTTGTTGAATTTATAGGCCCTTATGGATAAGTTCGTGCGCAAAATTGTCCCAAATATACGTACGAGGGCGACCGCTAAAGTAACTGGAATTATTATTATTTATTTTTCAACATAATCTCCTTCCAACCCAATACACTTCATTAAATGTTTTTCAAGTTTTTTAATTCCATCCGAAAAAAAAGGTTTTTCAAGACCTTCAAAATATGCCTCAGTTTCAGCAATAACCTCGCTATTGGACGAACTTTTTTGCCACCGAGAATTTTTTTTAAATTTAGAGAGAAGAAATAATCAGTAGGAGCTAAATCTGGACTAAATGGTGGATGCGGAGCAATTTAAAATCGTAGTTCGGCCAGTTTTTGTTGAGTTAAAAATGCAGTGTGTGAAGGAGCATTATCTTGATGAAAAAGAACTTATTTTTTTCTAAATGCGGTCGTTTTATCTTGATTTCTTCACTCAGTCGATCCAATAATGCACAATAATATTCACTAATTATAGTTTTTCCTTTCTCAAGATAATCAATAAATATTATACCCCTTGCATCCCAAAATACTGTGGCCATTACTTTTCCTGCTGACTTAACAGTTTTCGCCTTCTTGGGACCACTTTTACCAGCTTCTATCCATTGTTTAGACTGTTCTTTGCATTCTGGGATGTAGTGATGGATCCATGTTTCATCAACAGTTATGAATCGACGAAAGAACTGTATTGGATTACGCTGATAAATCGCTAAAAGCTCCTCGGAATTTTTGGGGCAAAGTCAACAAACGCGGCAAACATCTTGCGGATAGCTTTTTTATGTGGAGTTCATCATGTAGAATACTCCAAACTTGTTTTTCGTGTATTTTAACAATATCAGTAAGTTCTCTGAGCTTTATTCGTCTTTCTTTAGTCACTTCATTAAATATTTTTCTAATGTTTTCAATAGTAGTAGCAGTTTTCGGTCTTCCAGGGCGTTGTTCATCTTCCGTACTTGAACGACCCATTTTAAATTGTTGAACCCAGGATTTCACGGTGGAGTATGCTGGTGCATTATCACCATGAACAGAATCCAATTCATCTTTGATTAATTGTGGCGTATAACCTTTCATATAAAAGTGTTTAGTTACCGCACGAAACTCTTTATTTTCCATTTTTCAAAAATTATAAAACTTGTTTACTTCAATCACCTGTAACAAAAAAAATAATCATTAAATATTTCGGAAATTTTGACAGATGGCTTATAAAAGATTGCTTTTAAAAAACAAAACAAAAAAGTTGCTAGTAAAACAGAAAATGTGCCAGGCCAGTTAGTTTTGCGGTCGCCCTCGTACATCTTTGGATGTAAAAGAATATTACTGTGTCTGCATACAAGTATGTCCCCAAACATAACGATACGGCTTTTTGTCTCTAAGGCAAGTCGAAAAATTTAAATTCTTTAGAAAATTCCACCTTTCCTAAGTTTTCATAAGTCCATGTTCGAAGGGACCTATTTTTCTGCAATCTAGGGCGTTATATGAAACGGTCAATGTCTTTAAAGTAGTCGAATTTTAAAAGAAGTATGATGAATGGATCCGCGACAAAATTTAGTTGTTTTTTTTATTCTCATATGCCCATAGCTTAAAAATGTCAATTTCCTAGCCCCTGAGGTCCATATGGTCCGAGTTCCAATTAAGCACACAGTAAGTAAGAAAATTGCACTGTTTCTACATATCCATATTTTTTCAGCATTTCATTTGATATTTCTCAATTTCAGACTAACTCAATTTGAACCATGGAAAGATACACAAGCGAGCAATGCGTTAAAGTTATTCAGGCTTATTATGAATAACAATCAATTTTCGAAGAAAATCATCTTCAGTGATGAGGCACATTTTCACCTCAGTGAATTCGTCAGTAAGCAAAATTGCTGCATTTTGGCGAATGATAATCCAGTGATTGTCGAAAAACCAATGCACCCACAAAAAGTTGCTGTTTGGTGCGGTTTATGGGCTGGCGGCATCATCGGGCCGTATTTTTTCCAAAATAAGGCCGGTCACGCAGTTACTGTGAATGGTACTTTTTATGGCTCGAATTGGAAGATATGGATGTGGACAATATGTCATTTCAACAGGACGGTGCCACTTGCCACACAGCTAACGAAACAATGGCTCTTTTGCGCGACAAATCAACATGGGCCCTTTAAATTTAACCACCCTTTATTAAGGTGGGTCGATTTAGCAATCGATATTCTGCTATAGATTTTTCGATAGCTTTTGGCATGTAGAAAATAAGTTCTACTCAACAAAGTATCGAAATTTAAATATTTAAATATTAAATTCTTTTTGTGATTAAACAGAGATTGGAGCTCGAAGTCGTTAATTGCTAAGTCCCTAAAAATGGCTTTTATTGTGAATAAAGCAATCAATTTTACTTAGTGACATATGAGTATTCAAGTTAAAGAAAATTTCACTACGATTCCAAATATTAATTAATTTTTGTAAGTTAACTGAGATTTGGGCTCGGATTGCGTTGAAACTTGTAAAAGGCTCGCTATAGCTTTACTTATACACACTGACCGGGGCCTACGTTTTAACGCCGGCTAATGCATTTTATACACGCAGAGAAAAGTTATGGTTACACTATGGCCACCGCAACAATAATATGTTCTCTACAATAAAAGCATGTTCTTCGCAACCATAGTATTGTTTTTTGAAATTCATTTTGACAACAGTATGATTGCGACAATATTACTGTTGTTGAAATGTAACAGTAGTTTTGTTGCAAAATTAAGAAATGAAAATATGGTTGTAGCAACAAAAGTATTGTTGTTTAAAATTTACGTTAACAATAATATGATTACGGCAATCATACAGTATGGTTGCGACTATGAACATAACAAAATTGGTTTTATAGAACATACATGTATGTGTGTGCGTATGTTTTTTTGATACACAAAACACGATACAGTGAATGGTTGTTGTCCATTAAAAAAGCAACAACAATCGGAAGGTTGTTCGAGGGATTTTTATTGTGTTTACTTTGTTCGGTGAAATACTCTCATACTGACTGGTTCTCGTTTATTTAAAATCTGCCTGCACTTAAGTATATAGCCATTGATCATGGTTTAATCACATTCATTTCTTGGGAAGCATTCACCCCTGCTGGGAACTACATGTATTTCCGACTGCCGTTGGAATACGAGTATATATTTGAACGAAATGTAAAATAAAAACATGGCCTCAATTCTGGCTATTAATTTATTGTACTGCAATTTAATATAACTTGCTTGATTAAAATCTCTGTTTTGAATAACAACATTACCCAATCCTTATAAATAATTTTGGGAATCATAGTATGGTTGAGTGCATCATACTCTGGTTGTGAATATCATACAATGGTTGTATGAGAAACATACTATGATTGTGAGGATCAAAATATGGCTGTAGAGATAATGGTATGGTTGAGTGTGAATCATACAATCGTAGTATGGTTGTGTGAATAATACTATGGTTGTGGGGATCAAAATATGGTTATGTGTGAATCATTATATTGTTGTGAGGATCATAATATGGTTGTGACACAACCCAACAATAGTATGATCCTCTTCGAATATTGTCACCCCAACCATACATTTTTTCTGCGTGTAGAGAAGCTTTTTCTGCGGGTAACAGATCAATCTCGTATTCGTTTTAACCCTGCTGTTAGATTAAAAAAAAATTACGAATCCTCGATTATGAGACCATTTGGTCCATACCGCATTTTTTTTTTACAAAATTTCAATTTAGTATAAAATTCTGTATCTACTTATGTCATTTTAATACTTCGTGAGCTTTTCAGTGACTGCCGGTAGAGGTCGAGGTGCATCGTGGTGCATAAAAAGCTTTTCAACAGATTTCGTAGTGGTGATATTGCAAAAAGCTGTTCCCAATGTTAGCTATTTATGGCTGTCTTCGCCGCAGGTTAAAATCTTCTATAATAACGTATTACAAAAAAACTACTTGAAAGAAAACTTACATATGAGGGGACTGTACGTAAAAATAAAACTTTCATTCCTCCGAAATTGCTGACTGTAAAAAATCAACCATTGTACAAGTCTACATTTGCTTTCAATGAAATTGCGACATTAGTATCGTACATCAGCCACAAAAACAAAGCTACGGTATTGATAAGTACAATGAAGTTGGTGAGAATGGACAAATGAAGTTGATGAGAATGGGTCGAAGAAAAAGCCGGAGATTGTTTCTTATTACAATTCGACAAAAGGTATGCTATTTTGTTGTTTATCTATAATTTCTTATGCTTTTTTCTCCCCTAGGAGGCGTTGACACTGCTGACCAAATGATTGGCACCTACACCACTAAGCGCAAAACAAATCGATGGCCTAACGTTGTATTTGCTAATATACTAGATATATCTGCTTTGAATGCGTACATACTCTTTGCTGAAATTGATGCTTCATGGGCACCAGCTGATCGAAATCGCAGGAGACCAGAGTTCTTGCGGCAACTGGCACTTTCTCTGGCTAAGGCGCATATGGTGAAACGGAGTAGATTACCTCAACAACAGTTCTCAGCACAGCTTTTGACTGAAATAAAACCCGCATGCTCAGTTTCTGTGGCCTCTTCAAGCAATGCTACTTCCAATTCGGTAGCTAGAAAGAGAGGAATTTGTAGTTGCTGCAAGTGTGAGTCTGACATCAAGTGTTCCATTTGCGGCAAGTTTATTTGCAAAATATCCCGAAACATACTTTGCTCAGCTTGTAATGCAACAAATAATAGCCCAAACCAATAAAAACTCATATTTTGTAAATAATACTAAAAAACGCTTGATATTTTAATTTCACAAAATATATTGGACCAAATGGTCCCTAATCCAAGATACGTGACTTCTTATTTTTCTCAGTTATTTTTCTTATGTCAGAAACTTGAATTTTTGGAAATAACACTGTTTTATAAAACAATAACGTGAGCTGAAATATTAAGGCAATATACATCACCGTTCAAAAGTTATAAAGGAAACGATCAAAAAATTGGACCAAATGGGCTTAATCTAACAGCAGGGTTAACTGCGACTTAAATCTGTGTTTACTACGAGTATACGAGTATAATAGTCGAGGTCACTTACCATTTTTTTTTTAGTTTGAGGCAAAAATGAAAAAGTCTATGAACATAAAGGTATACAGAGTGATCCATTTACGACTGCAAAAATTTCACCAGCGTATTCTTTGGCACATTTAATGAAAATATGTCCACCAACGACCATTGCCGAAAATGCAAGGGGGAGAAATGGCAGCGGTTGGAAAATGTTCGGATTGGTGGTTGGAGGGTACTAGGGTAAAATTGCTAAGTTCTGGACCAGTGTTCGGCATTTCAGTTAAATAGTCATAACTTTGGAACTGTAGGACCTCTTCGTTTAGGTAATTTTGGAAAGGTAATAGGTACGACTGTCTTTTAAGAGAAAAGAACAAAAAATCTGACCACTTGTTCTGAACTTAGCAACTTCACCCTATTACCTTCCGACCACCAAATTTTCAAACAGCTGCCATTTCGCCGCCTAGCATTTTCGGGAATTGTCATAAAGGAGCATGTTTTCATGAAATGAGAGAAGAAATAGTCCTGAATGAATCACCCTGTATTTCTCCAAGTTGAATGATTCTGCGTCTAATGTGGTAAGTGTTGGGTCCCCCGGCGTCCATAGTGTCCGTGTTTTAAATAACCTGTTACCTAGGACCAAGGGATAAGGCCTCTACTTAGTCAAATCGTCCAATAAATGTTACATTTGGATTTGTGAAATTGTATTGTTTTTGTGTACCTATTAGTATATGTCAATAATAAAACGTGGCCGGTTTCGGACCCCAGTGGCAGAGCTGAGTCCTTATTCTTCAAAACATGCTCGCATTTGAAAAAGTGTGACAAAATTAATGCTGCTGGATATTCGTATGTCCCTGAATATGTACGCTGATTCTGGGCTCATTAAAATTCCGTGAGGCTTTGGGAGATTTTAAGGCCAAGAGCCGTTAAATGACGCTTATAAACAAAAAAACGTTTGCAAATCTTATTTCTCTACCCGTGCTGAATGTCCATTCTTGGCTCATATAGAAATAAATTGATTTTGTGCGGTTTGTGGCGAGCCGTTTATTAACTGGGGTGAACCTAGAAACAACTTGGGCGAGCAACCAATTTATATCTACAACTATGCAGTAAGTAATATTTATAGTATTTATTTGCTTAGGGCTTCCACTGACCCTCCAACAGACTTGTCTTGGTCCAACCAATTATATTAACCTGTCCTAGTTGAGGCTTAAAATGTTCCACAAAAAAAATGTTTTTTGGAATTAAATCTACAATTCACACCACCTATGAACTATTAAATGAACTCAGTTCAAAACTACTAATATTCGATATTCCAGTTACAGACCAAATGAAAAATCTATAATACTTTCTCCTTTACCTAAGCACTCGTAATAATGGTGAACCAATATTTAGTATTTGTAAGAACAAGGCAATCGTGCAACAAAAAAAACGTGTGTAAAGGATATTGACGGCCATGAAATTAGACACGACAATATACGGCATGTAAGGCTATACACGATCTCCCGGGAATTTGTTGTGTAACTGACCCTAGTTAATTTCATTTATATTATTATAAATATTAGAATATTTGTGACATTTGCCGGTGACATACAATAAAAATGTGCTTTATGTTATTACCCCGCAGGGAAAAACATTTGCCATGGCCAAAGTGCGTGCGGGAGAAATATTTTACATTAACACAACAGGATTTTGAATAATCGTCTATTATTATTAAATTTTGTCAACAACTTTGTAGTTAAACATACAGCAATTATGTCGAAAAAAATTTATTAATACTCCGTAACTTGGCTAGTATGGCAGCTAGAAAATATGACATCAATGACGTTAATAACAGTTGTAAACTGTCTGGTTATAATAAAAGCAAATGTCTATCTCAGTAAAAATGTAATTTTTTTAAAGTTAACAAGGATGTTCAGAAACACCAAAAGAAAATAAGTTTTTGCACCCCTTTAATCATATTTTAAAACTAATGTTTATTAATTTGTGAAAAATGTCACTGTTTATGGTAAAATTGTTAAACATATTGTGGGAGATATAAGGGTGATTCATTTTGAGGTTCGCTCCATTTTTAAAGAAAAAACACAGAAATTTGAATCTGAATGGGGAATGTTCATTATCATTTTGAAGAACATTCTTTGGCATTTATTTTTTGAACATTATTTCTTTCAAATGTTGGCCGCGGCTACGTCTCAGATGGTCCATCCTTTGACTCCAATTTTCGATGACTCGTTCGAGCTTTTCGACAGGTATGGCGTTAATAACACGCGCAACATTGGCTTTTAAAACCTGAATCGTAGCTGATTTGTCAGCATAGACTTTGGACATGATGTAGCCTCAAAGAAAAAAGTCTAACGGCGTGATATCACACGATCTTGGTGGCCAATTGACCGGCCCAAAACGTGAAATTATCTGCCCACCGAAGTCTTCTCTTAATAAATCCATTGATTGGTGCGATGTGCGGGAAGTGGCGCGGTCTTGTTGAAACCAAATGTCGCCGAGATCACGAGCTTCAATTTCAGGCATCAAATAGTCGGTTATCATGGCACGATAACGGTCGCCATTGACGGTTACGTTCTCACCGGCATCATTTTTGAAAAAATATGGACCGATGATTCCACCGGCCCACAAACCACACCAAACTGTTGTTTTTTCTGGATAGAGTGGCAGCTCTTGAACTTTTACTGGTTGCTCTTCGTCCCAAATGCGGTAATTTTGCTTATTTACATACCCATTGAGCCAGAAATGTTGGACGATTATATTGACCATAAGTTTAAAGAAGTGCATGAATTACATTCTTCACAGAACGGTTTTTCGTATTTTTTTTTTTAACAAAAAATACCTTTTTGTGTACAAACAATCGGCTTATTTATGATAAGAGTTCACAAATTTAAGATAAAGAGTTCAAATGTATTCCAGGTGTAGTGCAAATATAACGTTTCATATGGTCATATGGCCACCAAGAGCCCGTGTACAGCGATTTATTCTTTGGAATAAATTTTCCACCACTCTTGCACATATTTTGACCGGAACGTTGGCAATATCACGTTGGATGTTGTCGTTGAGCTTATCTAAAATTGTTTCCATACATCTATCACTTAATGTGGCCCCATAAAAAGGAATCCAATGGCGTTAAATCGCATGAACGAAGGTGGCCATTCGACCGGAGCATTTCTCGCGAGAACATGTTGACCGAATTTGCCTTTAAGTAAATCAATTGTAACGCATGCTGAGTGGCGAGTGGCTCCGTCCCATTGATACTAAACTCATCCAATTCTAGCCAAAAATATGTTTCCAACATGGCACAATAGCGCTCTCCAATGACGACGGTTTTCATCGACGAAAAAATACGGCCCAATCACATCCCGGCATAAAAAATCACACCACACAGTAAATTTTTGTGGGTGCAATTGTGTCTCTTAAAGCACATGTAGGTTTGTTGCCGTCCAATAACGCATATTTTGTTTATTGACAAAACCACTCAGTCAGAAATGAGCTTCATCGCTGAAGATGATTTTTCGATAAAATTCTGGATTTTCGTGAAACTTTGCTAGAGCCACCGATTTCGAATTTCAAAAGTAATTATTAATGATTTTCAAACGATGCTCTTAAGTGAACTTTGCAATGATCAAAATGTTGACTTCGACTTGACTTCTTAAAGCCACATAATTACAAACATCTTTATGAAATTCGACTTGGTCCCTTCTATCGATCAGTAATAAGCTCAGACAAAAAGGGGTCACACTGGTTCGCGTTTTCAAATAGCCCTAGACCCTCCCTATTTTACCTACAACCGCTCTGAGACAACCATTTTAATCCACTTTTTATCATATTTGGTATAGAATTTTCGTAATAAAGTTGAACGATTTGTAAACGTTGTTTACAAGTTGAAATGCCAAACAATAGTGAACAAAAATAACATGACAGCATGACATGACTCACACGAGTTTGCTCAAAAAAAGGCTATTAAAAAAAGTATCTCTACTTGGATCACCCTTACATAAATCGTAACCGTTTTTTTCAATTTGATTAACTTCATTCCTTGATCCAACAAAGTAACGTGAGCCAGATTTCATCAAGATTAGATGAAATACTTAAATTCTTTAGCTTAAAACAGAAAAAAACGGAAAAAACAAACAGGGTGATTCATTCACGGCTGGAAAAATTCCAGCGGTTCCTTGTCTCATTTCATAGAAATATGTCCATCTACGACCATGTCCAAAAATGCAAGGGCAGCGGATTGAACATTTTTGGATTGGTGGACGGAGGGTACTAAAGTGCGATTGCTAAGTTATGAATTATTGGTCGGATTTTTTCTTAAAAGCTAGCCCTGTCTCTTACCTTTCCAAAATTACCTAAACGAAGCCCAAAGGTCCTACCATATCAAAAAGTTATGACTTTTTGACTGAAATGCAAAAAATGTTTCTTTCGAAGCGAAATATTAGTTTTTGTAAATTAACAAAAAAAAAATTTCTGTCGTTATTGAATCACCCTGTGTATTTCTTTTATGGGGTCACTGAAAAGTATTTCGATAGAATGACGCAACGGATACACCTTCTATCCTTTGATGGATGGTATAAAATACATCAAAAATACTGCAGAGGTAGACTTAATCCCAGCGTAGAGAAAATTTTTATGATTTCCGATTTTCAATACTAACCACCCAGTAAACCAAATTTGCCGACAATGTCTGATATCAGACAATTCTGAACAATATCTGAACTCTATCGATAATTCTTAACGAAATCGTTACAAATTCTGTTCGATTTGTCTGAGGATTTTTTATTTTTTATGTTAAGAAATATCTGAACGAATTCGGCCCGAATTCTGTTAGACTTGTCTGTGGGACTTTAATTAATTTTTTGTTCAGACTTTTGTTCTCTTATAGAACTCGCAACGAATTATGAACTATTTATCTGAGGTAGTCTATTTGTTTAAAATTTTTGTTATTTGCTTTATATTTTACAGTTGTTGTTCTTGTGTTCAGACATGTCGGAACTAATTCTGAACGAGTTCTTAACTGTTTGTCTGAGATATTTTTATATTTCAAATTCAATTCTGAACGCTTGGTTAGCATAGCTGTGCGAGGAATTTTTATTGTGTTCGGAGGAAAACTCTATTGCCGCCAGTTCTCGTTAAATGCAAAACTGGTTGCCCTTAAGTGTATAGCCACTTAACATAGTTACAGCCCAATTATTGCTTGCGAAACTGCAGACACCCCTGCTTGTAACTAAACGTCTTTCCGAACGCTTTTTGAAAATGTTTTACAACCTTTTTTTTGTAGAACAAAAATATTTTCTTCTTTTTGATTGTTTACATTTAGAATTTACCATGATATAAGCTCAGAATTCATTCAGAATTCGGTTCGAAATGTCGGTAAAAACATCAAATCGTAATAAGACTTAATGCCAGAATTCTGACCCAAGTCGTTCAGAATTAGTTCAGAATTCGATACGACAAATCGAAATTTCCTTTCGAATTTCCCAAGACTACAGTTCAGAATTCGGTCAGAAATCGGTTCGAAATGTCGGCAAAAACATCAGAATTCCCTCAGAGAAGTAGTTCAGAATTCGTGTCAACCCTCTCATATGTTTTTCGTTACGAACTCGATAAGAATTCTGATCCAAAATCGGAACATTTTGCCGATTGTCGTACAGAATTCTGGCCGAATTCTGAAGGTTTGGTTTACTGGGTGAATACTGTTTGTTGTCTGAATTAAGCCTTATACAGGGTGTCCATCGGTACTTTGTTTGTTCATAATTTTTGATTAATTGAAAGAGAATGGATCTTATATTGATGTATGTTTTATTTAATGTCGGCAATTAAGTATGGAATACAATATCAGATAAATATCCATCTCTGTTAGCCTTACAAATGCGAGCTCTTTTAAGCACATTTTTCATTACATTCTCCACATTTCAAGCGGTATTTCATTAATTTCATCTCGAATATTTTGTTTGGGTTGGTCAAGCGTTTATGGTTTGTTTGCATAAACCTTGCCATTCAGATATCCCCACAAAAAGAAGTCCGGAACAGTCAAATCAGGTGACCGTGAAAGCCAATCAACATCACCATTTCTTGAAATAACTTGTTGTGGAAAGAGGTCTCGCAGTAATTCCATTGAAATCCTGGCTGTATGCGATGTGGCACCTTCTTGTTGATACCACTTGTTAATCAAGACCAAAGTACTTTAAAAAGTTTTCAATCATATCACGATATCGCTCCCCATTTACAGTTACCCTTACGCCGTTTTCATTTTTATAGAAGTAAAGTCGATTCCTCCTGACCAAATTGCACACCAGACTGTCACTTATAATGGATGCAAAGATGATTGATGAATAATTTGAGGTGTTTCCATTGCCCAGAACCGACTAGTCTGTTTATTCAAATGATTTTTTCATTATGATTTTTTCATGAAAATCGGGTTTGTCATGGGCGAGCTGTAACATCCTGTTGGCATATGTACGACGGTGTAAACGGTCTTGTGGAAGAAATTCTTCTGGCAACTGAATCTTAACTGGAAACAAATGCAAATCCTAGTGCAAACTTGTGGCCAAAAGTTGTTCTTTGAAGACCACGCTCCTGAGCCTGGCGTCGAATTGAGGTTTATGGATTGTTTTAGATACTTTCTTGATCAGCAGTAATGTTTTCAGCCCATCTTGCCGTACGTTGTGGTCCATGCTTGGGTCTATCAGCTACAGACCCTCTTTCTTCGAAATCATTCACTACACGATAAATAGTGCGTTTTGTAGTCAAGTTGTTTCTCCCAAAAGTTTTACGTAACTTTCTCATCGTCACATTAAACGACGATTGATTTTGATAAAATGTTTTAACGATTAAAACACGTTGGTTTATCAAATATTTTTCCATAATAAATTTGCCATGTTTCTACTTTACGACTGCCAAATATGAACTTCTAGACAAATGTTTACCAAAATAGCGACAAAACAAAGTAGTATCCCTTCCGGGCGGACACCTTGTACAATCTAATCTTAAACTAAACTGAAAGATTTAAATCGACTAGAAGCAGAATAATTCACGAGTTTTTAGAAGCGGGCAGATGTTCAGTAGATCCCACATCATCCATCGTACTTTTCATTAAATTCAAATCCTTGTGGATTTAATAGCTCCTGTCATTCATGTTATTACTCTAAAATAAGGTCAGGCAGATGTATGTTTGTTTATTCATATGTACACACACCCATATGCAGACGATAGTGTTAGTTTCGTTGATTCCCGTTGTGGCGGTGGGATGGAGCGGATGGAGCGAGCGTGTGGTTAGCACCACACTTAAAATTCAACCACTGTAAGGATAAATACCCCGCTCGTCGGTTATTTTTCCTTGACCAACACATAAAAACTAAAAGTTTGCCAGAGAAAAATTGTTCAAGCGGCCATGAAGAGATGAACATGAAAGTGATGGTGAAACTATGTACAAAAAAAATTCATCCTCTGCCACAAGTGCCTCCAACTGAAACACCTTTGCGCATACACACACACCTATGCTCACACTAGCAACACCAACACACTCACAAGTGTATAGACCTAAATCAACAAATACGTGCAGTTCGGAGAACACCCTTTCTTTCACTTTTTCCATTTTACTCCATTTTGTTGCTGTTGTTGCAGCAATCGACAGAACTAAACAAATATGTACAAATGTGTGTATGTATGAGAGAAGCTGTCGTACTCGCAGCCCACTTTGCTTTGCACCATCACTAGTATAGTGAAAAAAGTGAACAGCAACAACGACAACAGCATGTTGTTGCTGAAAACGTCAACAGCAACATCTTTCTAATATTCCTCATCTAAGGCTCATTTAGATGATGTTTGGGTTGGTTTCGCTTGGAAAGGTAAGTGAAAACACACAAATAACTGGAAGTAAACAATGCCCGAAGTCGGCCTAAAATTTTTTTGACAGATAGATGTCTAATGTTATATAAGGCAACTACTCGAGGGATGTTGTTACTCACACTCTGCTATCAGCACTCACTTTTTCAATTAACAAGAAATGTCAGTTAGGGAGGTTATTTTAGGGAAACCGGAGATATATCATCAAGGTCCTGTAAAAAGTGATTGGCTAGCATTTTAAATAACGGGTAATTAATATAGAAGTATTTTCTTAATAGGGGATTTTTCACAGATTACTCGTGAGTTGTGTAAAACTTTGTTTTTTTCAGTATTATTTGCCATTTCCTCATGGAAATACTTACACCGCGAAAACCACGGTTTGGTGCGGTTTATATTCTGGTAGAATCATAATTCCCTTATTTTTTAAAACTCATGATGGTTGCAACGTAATCGTGACTGGTACTCGCTATCGCGCCACTATATCTGACTTTTTGCTACCTAAAATTGACCTTGCCATACAGCTGCTCAAACAATGGATTTATTGAGAGGTCATTTCGAAGAGCAGCTAATTCCGCGTTTTGGACTGGTGAGTTGGCCGCCTAGATCGTGTGATATCACATCTTTAGACTTTTATCTTTTCTGCTACGTAAAGTCCAAAGTCTATGCTGACAAACCAACTAAGATTCAGGTTTTGGAAGCAAACATTACGCAAACGAGCCATTTAAAATTGGACCCTCAGAATGAACACCCTGAGGTGTAGTTGTGGCCAACATTTGAAGAAAATTATTAAAAAAAATAAATGGCACAAAATGTCCTTTCGAATGAACAATAAAGATTTCACACTTGATTTGATTTTTTTTTTATTTTGAGAAAAATACCTCTATATTGATCACCCGTTATGTAAAATGACGAAAATACCTTAACTCAAAATGAATGAAATTACTTTACTTCTCTAACTATACTGGTACAATATAGTTTTAAATTTAGATAGAAGTGGTTTCAAATAGATGGATAAAAAATGAATCTCTGATTAACATAAATATATTCGTTGGGACACAAATTGGCAAAACATGCGACCTAAGTCAAAAAACAAGTGCACAATTTGTAAGCTCGTCTGGCCCGAAGCTTTTATGCTGTCCACCGTGGATTGTATGGCCTGACACAATGAGGGATATGGTTGTGAGTGTTTAAAAGAACTTAGTAGTTTTTGGGGCCCTATGCACGCAGAAAAAAAGTATGGTTGGGTTAACAATATTCGAAGAGCATCATACTATTGTTGGTTATATGGTTGTGGCACAACAATATTATGATCATCACAACAATAGTATGGTTCACACACAACCATACTATGATCCCCATAACAATATTATGGTCCTCACAAAAATAGAATTATTCACACATAACCATACTATGATATCCACAACCATATTATTATTCACTCTCAACCATACTGTGATCCCCACAACCATACTATAATCCTCACAACCAAAGAATGTTTCACATACAACCATGATGTGCATGATTCTCACAACCATAGTATGACTTACACACAACCATGCTATGATCCCCAATTTTTTTGTAAAGATTGGGTTAAGTTTTATTCAACAATAGAGATTATTATTAAATAAGTTATGTAAAAATACATAAAACTCTTTATAAAGGGAGTGATTTATTTAACAGTGGAAACAATTCATTTATTAAAAATATTTCAGTTATACTAATCCGTAGTTTGTTTTGAAAAAATTTTAATTTATATATAGAAACTACTATTATTGCGCAAGATTCGTAAAAATAACACTGTCAAATTAAAAATAAATTACGATTTTGCCTGTATGATTGCCGTAATCATGTTAGTGTTAACATAAAACCCATGAAACAATACTTTTGTCCCACCAACCATATTTATATTGTTGCTACAACCATATTTTAATTTTTTAATTTCGCAACAATGCTTTTGTTACATTTCAACAATAATAATATTGCCGCAATCATACTATTGTCAAAATTAAATTCAAAAAACAAAACTAAGGTTGCGACAACCATACTTTTATTGCAGAAAACATACTATTGTTGCCATGACCATATAGTAACCATATTTTTTCTCTGCGTGTGAATCGTTGTCGTGTTCAAATTCGTGAATTTCAATGATTTTGGGAACCTGCTTGTCCATTGGGCCTAAAATTTATAAAATATTAAAAGTTGAATCATAATAAGATAAGTCAGAAAATTCCACTCTTTATTACTAACCATATGTCGATGTAGGAAGGGACCTTATTTTCGCCACTCTAGGGACATTTAACGAGTGCACCAAGCCCTTAAATATAGTCGAATAGTAGAATTATTGGTATTTTCGGATTCGTTGTTTTTTAATACTCATATGCCCATAGCTGAAGGAGGCCGATTTGTGGAGCCCTAGGTGAGTATCCGAGTGCGAAATTGACCGAAATCTTAAATCTAACTACACATTTTAATTTGTGAACAAATTATTCTGTTCCTGGATACTGACATGTCGCCAAAAATTAATGGCCCATTTTCTGGGCCCCAGAGCACACCCATAGGTCTAAACCTCTATTTAAGCAAAAATGTAAAATTAATGTCATATTTAGATAAGTCAGAAAATTTCACTGTTTCTGAAGAACCATATGTATATTTTCAAAAAAGCCATGTTTTCGGCATCCTAGGTAACTAAGACCCATGGGTCCAAGACTTACAATAAATCGAAACATAAAACTAATATGATTTCGTGATGAGGTTTTAAAGTTTTTTTATTACCCATTCAAATTGACACAAATCCTTAATAAGATACTCGTTCATATTTGGAATTGCGAAAAAAAATCACTTTTTCTGAATACCCATATTTATTCAAACATTAGGGGGTAGTTTTTTGGCTCTGGGGTACATAGAGCATGTCCATGGGCCTTCCAGTTTAGCCAAATCGTAAAATCTACGTCATATTTGGATTCGTTAGAAAATTACACTGTTTATAAATAATCATCATCATTCAGTGCCCTAGGGACTTTACCACAATGGTTCGAGGCCCCAAATATTTTTTGAATCTTACAATTAATGTTTTATTCTGATTCGTAAACAAAATCGACTGTTTGTTTATATTTAAAGAAATCCGATTTTTAGGCCCTTTTTGCGTAATTTAGATTTCAGACCATGGAGGCTATAGGTCCGAATTAAAAATTGTTTTAAATTTTAAATATAGCAACAAATTTGGATTTGTGGGAAGATTTCATCATTTCCCTATACCCATATGCCCCAAACATTGTCGCGGTTTTTAGGTCTCTATGGTCCCTAGGTCTCTAAGGTCCAATGACCAAGCCCCTTTTCCCTTTTTTTACCTTAATTGGTCAATTTTCAATACCAACTTTCGGCGACGGTAAGGCATATATACTTACAGTTGGTAAGTTTGAAAACTCTATTTCGTTTGAACTAAATCGTACTTTAAAAAGAAGGACATGGCTAGATTCTCCTAAAACTTGATGAAGATCGATAATATAAAGGGTGTTTTTTTCAGTGTGTGTTTTTCAAGAAAAAAAGCATAAATTGTAATGCTACGGCTAATAATTTAGCTTTATACAGGGTGTCCGCTGGGAAGATATACTACTTTGTTTTGCCGCCATTTTGGTAAACGTTAGTCTTGACAGTTCATATTTGGCAGTCATGAAGGAGAGACGTGGAAAATTTGTGATGGAAAAATACCCAAAAAAATCAACGTGTTTCAATCGTTAAAACATCTTTCAAAATCAATCATCGATTACTGTGACGATAAGAAAGTTACGTGAAATTTTTGGGAGAAACTACGTCCCAAAAAAACTCACTTTTTATCGTGTAGTGAATGATTTCGAAGAAATAGGGTCTGTAGCTGATAGACCCAAGCATGGACAACAACGTACTGCAAGATCGGCTGAAAACATTACTGCTGCTCAAGAAAGTGTCCAGAACAATCCATCAACATCAATTCGATGCCATGCTGAATGTAATGAAAAATGTACTCAAAAGGGCTCGCATGTGTAAGGCTAATAGAGGCGGACATTTATCTGATATTGTATTCCATGCATACGAGTAATTGCCCACATTAAATAAAACATTTATAAATATAAGATCCCTTCTATTTCATTTAATCAAAAACTATAAACAAACAAAGTAGTGTACTTTCCCGAGGGATACCCTGTATTAATGATAAGTAGTTGCCATTATGTTTAAGGGTTTGCCATTATGTTTTAAAAATTATTTTGGGCAAGTGATCGCGGCGGCTCGAATAAATTCCAGCCGAGAGACCCAATTTTCTACCACTTTTTATAACATTTGGTGCAGTATGTCAGCAATAACTTGCCGAATATTCTCCTCCAATGCGTCAGGCTTATCGTGTCGGGCTTATCTGTGTAGACAAGCGACTTCCCATAACCCACAAAAAAGAGCGCTCACCAAAAGTTTCCTTCAATAAATTGATTGTTTCGTTGGCTGCATGGCATGTAACGCCATCTTGTTGGAACCAAAGGTCGTCCACATCAACATCCTCCAATTAAGGCAAAAAGTCAGTAATCATGGCTCTATGGCGTTCTCCATTGACTGTAACATTATGGCCGTCTTAATTTTGATGAAATATGGACCAATGACGACCTTTGCCCATAGAGCACACCAAATAGTGACTTTTTGAGGATGTAACGGCGTCTCAACAATGGCTTGTGGATTTTCATTACACCAAATGCGACAATTTTGGTTAGTTAGTAAAGCCATTTAACCAAAAGTGAGCTTCATTGATGAACAAAATTTTCATGTAAAAATCAGGATCGGTGGCCATCTCGTTTTGGGCCAATTCACCACGAGTTGCAAACGTTGTTCTGGAGTAAGTCTATTCATTTCGAAATGGCAAACCAACTGACCGTAAATCAAGTGACCAACTCCGAAAAAAATGTTGCCAGATTGAAAACCATACGTCTAAAAAACACTCTATATACTTTATAAAGTCGGAAATAAGTAATTCGAGGTGTTACAAACGAAGTGAAAAAAATTTATTAAATGGGTGGTCCAACTAAAACGCACGATGTTAATTGTAAATAAAACAAAAAGTTTTCATAATATTAGCCTAATATTTTCTCATCATTTAGCTGCTAAATTTTTCTTGGTTTATTGATGTGCACTTTTTCTTTTAAATATACCCAAAGAAAGAAGTCACACTGTGTCAAATAACCTGAACGTGGCGGCCAATTAAAGTCGCCATTGAACTTTGCGCTCAAAAAAACATTATTTCATTGGCTGCGTTGATAATGTCGATAATAATGCAACTACATATCGTACAGGACCATATTCTCAATTTCTGGCCACAAGAAGTCCGTTATCATATGGCGAGAGCGAACAGCATTCCGGTAACTGCTTGGTCGACCACATTTTCGAAGAAGTTCGGCCGGATGATGCCGCCAGCCCATAAACCACACCCAACAGCTGCTCTTTCTGGATGCATCGGCTTTTCAGCAATCACTCGTGCATTTTTATTTTTCGAAATGCGGCAAATTTTGCTTGTTAGTAATCCACTGTGAACACATATGGTCGATTATGCTGATCAAAAAAATCTTGAAGTTCACGATATGCATTTTGATTTGAACGCCCATTTTCGCAAAGGGCTTCAACAATCTTAACGAACTGCTCAGTTGTGTGCCTTTCCATGGTTAAAGTTTTTAAATACTGAAACAAAAAATGTCAAATTAAGTCGCGCAAAAATAAAAATTATTTCGGTCTGTTGCTTTTACACATTGAACAGGGATTAAACCGGTTCAAGACCTCTTGCTTCTATATTTAAATAGAAGACAAGTTTTTAACAAAATGGCGAAGTGATATTGATTTTCGTGGCTGCACACTACTTTTATCATGATTTCCGGTCCGTGACAACCCTCTTTAGAAAGCCTTGCTGCAATTGTTGAAAGTAAAACTGAACTCTATAAGGCAAGGCTCTCCCCAAACGAATGAGAATTGCTGTTCTAAACCTTACTTTTCAAATTTTTTTTCACACAATTGCCCACGAAATTACAACTCACTCTTGCCACCTCTAAAAAGACTCCACATCGAGAGCCATTTTGTTAAAAACGTCTCTTCTATTTAAATATAGAAGCAAGAGGTCTTGAGCCGCACAGTGTTGCGAAAGCGGAATTTTTTGGAAATCATATTGCCTAACCTGTATTTTTAATTGTATCGATGAGAAACTTCTACAGATTGGTCAGAATGAAATCCCAAACAGAGTGAGTGAAAAAAAAATTTACACCGAAAAAAATTGTTGGGTCAAATTTTCAACAAAAGTCAAAAAAAAAAAAATGTTCGAAAAATTTACAAAAAAAATTTATTTTAATTCTTCTTTTATTTCTGATAAATACCCTATGATTAGTTTTTTAAATAAATTATAGGGTGGTCCAAACAAGAATTATAAACGTCAAATTTTCATGATTTTTCGATATTTGTTGAAAAACTCTGAAATTTTATAAAAAACCAAAATCTATTTTATTTCTTATTTGAAAGGTGGCAAAGCTTTAATTTGATACCGGGTTGAAGTCAATAGCTTCAGTTTTAAGAGAGTTATGCTCATTTTTGTGGAGTGCTAGAATAGATGTAGAATAAAAAATAAGTGATTCCGAGAATTTCCGTTCTATTTCTATGGAATAAATACTGAGAGGGATATACTAAAATCGCTATAACTCCCAGGAGGGCAGGTATGGGCAGCTGATTTTTTCACAATTCGTTGAAAACAAATTATGTAACATTTCTGTAGTGGTTTGGAACTGGGACTCTCTGGGACTTTTTAGATATTGCTTACCTAACCCAAATTTAAAGAAAAAATGGACCTTTAGTCGGGTTTTCGTTCTAAAAAAGGTGCATATGAAAATGTCTCAAACAACATTCCTTTTTTTTACAGAAGATACTTGTCCGAAGGCAGATTTTTTTTCCGAATCAAAATATCTGTCACCAAAATCAAATGAGATCATTTTGAATACAGCCCTGAAATCCCCTCTTTTCGTGAAAATTTTGTATATTTGACTTCTAAAATCAATTAAAAATCAACGGGCCAACATAAAAATAAGCTTTATGTGTTTTTTTGTTTACTTGGAATGTCTGTGACAAAATTGCATCATTAAAAACACTGAAAAAAATAATCGGAAAAAAGTTACTTTTCCACTAGCCGCAACACAGTGAGCCGGTTAAATTCCTGTTCAATGTGAATTATGCTTTGATTCACAATTAATATCGTGCATTATGGTTGGACACCCCTTTGCTTTAATCCTTTGGTGGAGAGTATAATAATTATATACGTAATTATAATTGATTGCCATGTTCAATTTTGTTGACGTCCTCAGGGCAAAAATGTTTCGACATTAATATTGTTACGGTTTTGTTAAGAAAATACTGAGATTCGTCTGCCATTCCATTGTTGTCACTCAATATTCAATATCTTGTGCCATATTCATATTTCTTTTACTACTTCACTTCCTCATGAATCGATAAAATGTTTTTCCCCATAAAAATCATGGCCATTTCAATTAAAACCCAAAAAATATTGTAAATAATGCGAATGGGCTATAAGACACTGGCCGATAAAGTCACATATTCATTGGGATGTTGTCGTATGAATGTACACCATTCCCAGTGACTGCACTAATTTTTCATTCCAGAAATATTTATGAATATCTTTATCGAGCCCAAAAATATATTGGCCTCATTTTTACTGCAACCACATTGAAATTCAGTGAGTTTTTTTGCGGCCTCTTTTGGTGCAGTCGGGCCACAATCAACAAGGGCATAAACGTACAAATAAACGGTACAACAGTTTATGTTATATGCCCAAATATACAGTGTGGTTCAAAACTGAGAGGAATTTATCGAGGGGGTGAATAATTCAAAACTAGTTTGGAAGAAGAAATGACAAGGAAATCCCGTAATCACATTTGTTGGAGGCAATTTAAAATGCCTTCTTCTTGTCTTCTATAACCCTGAAGCTGAAAGAGGTGCCGAGCCGGTAATATTCCATGATAAATATTCTTCGTTATGACTACTCGTATAAGTGCTTAGCTCTGCTTCAAATCAGGCCTTTCAATTTAGGAATAAATTTATCTATTCTTATTGAATGAAATTAATAAGTTACCGCAAACTTGATCCTGGCTGTTTCCATATTCCTACTTTCAAGGAAGTGTATGTCCGTATTTGTTTTATACATACTTACACACTCACTCATACGTAAATTGTTCGTATGTATAGAGAATATTTATATTTGTATGAATGTCCGATTACTTGTAGCAAAAGACAATGCTATTTGCAATTTGCCATAAATTCACTTGAATGAATTTGTATAACTTCCGTGCATTGACTACAATCGATGTCGCCAGCATTCCTTCAAGTCGAGGGCCAGTGCACTCCACAAAATATCGTTCACTCATAATAAGCGGAATTGGAATGTTTCCTCCAGAAAATGTGCAATTTCTGATGGATAAGAAACTATCTGTATAACGGTGGGATATCCGCCATATAGATATACAAGGTCATTGATTCACGACTGGACAAATGTTATATGCAAGGAAGCGAAATATCAGCGGTTTGAAAATTTTCGGTTTGGTGGTCGGAGGATACTAGGGTAAAATTTCTCTGAACCAGTGGTCGGACAGAAAAAGTACATAAACGAAGCCCAGAGGTACTACTGTCCTAATGTTATGACTATTTGGTCAAATGCACTTTTTTGTGTTAATTTTAAAAACCAATAATTATTTATAAAAGAGCAGAGAAATTGAAGGTTGAACTTTGTATTTTTTTAATGTTAACCAGCAATTTTCACAAACAAATTCTGGCTCATACCAGCGCCAGCATTCCAAACTAACAAATTCTGGCTCATACCAGCGCCTGATTTGTAAGGACGATTAAAGTGATAAAAAGAATCAAATCAAACAAAACAAATGAACAAAAAATAAAACAATATGTTTACATGACAAACGGGATACTGAGATATTCAATAAAAAAAACGGTCAAATAAATATTTCTGAGTAGTTTGGCCAAAAATTGTATTTTTTCAAAACATTTTGTTGTAATAAAAGTTGAATAACTCAATCAGTTTCTAACGGATTTTGAAAAACAGCGAATTGTATTCGAAAGAACAATCTATTTTTTATTCAGTTCAAAAATTGTTAGCTTCCTTTTAAAAAATTCTGTGTAAAAACGCATCCAAAGTTAAAAAATTTAAAAAAAAAATTAGTTTACAGGAAAAACACACAGATTTTTTCAGTGTGATTTTAAAAGTGTATACACCATTCGAAAGGCAGTTTCTTTTTTTCCAAATCAGCCGAAAAACTTAAAATCGGTTGATATTGAACCAAGTTACCGGCATATAAGTGCGTAAAATCCGAAAAATCGGTTTTTTACCCGTAACTCCTGATTTTGGAGGTGTTTGGAAACTTTTAAAACCGGTTTCTTGTTGTAATCAGTAAGATCTACAAGAAAAATAATATCATTTCCCAGGTATTTTTTCTCTGTCACACTGTGTAATTGTGTGCTGTAATTTCGATTCTAAAAAAAATCCATTTCAGTCGAACCCGACCACTGGCTTAAAACTAAGCAATTTTAACCTAGTACCCGTCGACCACCAAACTGAAAGTTTTCAAACAGCTGCCATTTCGCCCCCTTGCATATTTGGGCAGGGTCGTAGATGGACATATTTTCATGAAATGAGCTAAGGAATATGCTGGTGAATTTTGTGCATTCGGGAATGAATCACCTTGTTTACTCACGAGTCTAAAAAGATAATTACACTGGTAAACACTTAATTTTTGGCAGAAGTTTTGATAATAATCTTTAGTTGATTTGAGCCTGCAGATTATGAATCTGGCCTCAGATTTGACAGATTCGCTCTAGTTAAGGAGATATTCACAAAAAATCGTTGTTTTCGGTTTCTTTTTTTTTTTGAATAAAAGGACCCTCAACTGCTTTATTTGTAAACCGATTTTTAAAAAGTTAATTTCGGTGTTAAGAACTTTTTAACGATGTGCAGCGCTTTGATTTTGGATACGATTTGTTGAACATGTAGGCAAATCGCTACAGGTACTTCGAATTCTCATTACAAAAAGTTACATTGAGCTGCATAAAGAAATGAAAACAAGGAAACAAATTTTAAGACTATAAAGTTGTTGTTGTTTCCTCGAATTTAAGAATTTACCCTCTGCTGTCAATTTCTAAAGGTGCCTCATATCCCGAGGGCCCGAACTATGACTATAATTGTCCATTGCTGAAAGTCTTTAAGTCCCATCGAAATACCGGAAGCAGATTTCATTAGAAGATAAATCATAAGTTCAATCGGATGTCATGTCATGGTATACAGCATTTTTTCCAGAAGATTTGCGTGATTTTAAGGTGCTTGTTGTTCTGTGTTCGCGCCTCGCCATTTCTTCGCTCCTCTGGGTTGGCGTTCTTTGCTTCCTTATTGTGAATTGGCCGCCGATGTTCATAGGTTACAGATAGTGCAAACCAGCTGATGCATGCATCTTTAATACCAAGATTCTTAGCACACTCTACGAATCCCACTTGTATCTTTTAGCGATCTATGCAAGCATACGAATCTTTTGTCTAGTCTCTAACTCTTTTACATAGAAAAAAAACTAGTTGAAAGTGGATTGGAACTACTTAAATTCTGTTGCAAAAAACGAATTTCAGTTGCAATCATCAAATCTTTTTTTCGCAATGCATATTCGGGTCAACAAACTACACGATGATAAATGTGATCATAGTATTGTTGATGCAACTAATTGATCGGTCATACCAATAAAACGCATGAAATGTATTAAGTTTCCCTTACTGGTAGTTCTAGCAACCAATAGTTTTGCAAACATTTTGTTGTTGAGTACTTCAGGTATATAAGGGAACAGTGTTTTCCCCTACTGAAAATTTAAAATATTTTTTTGTTAAACATGTGTGACATTTGGGCTTTTAGATTCAAAAATTATTTTCTTGAGACTCGGATACTTCTTATTTACGATCGATATTTCAGTTACAATTACTGAACGTTACAGAGCACCAACTTGCCTTCGGTTTTACTGATTGAATATGGTACTCGAGATGCATCCTACCTCAATCATTCGTTTGGCAAACAAATTCAGTTGTGGCAACGCATCTGTTCTCTATGCGTAGATAGAAAATATATTAACAGCCAATTTAAGTCAATAGTATACCCTGCTCATCGTGATCTCCGAAAGATCCACTTGAAATTATATTTTTGGCTCTAAATCTACCCTGATTTTTAACTAATGTCACTTAAGGACTTGTGTAAAAATTTTCATTTTTTGGTACCAATGTGCTTAATTTAAAATGGGCCGTAGCTCACATTTAATATAATTCTGAATACATTTTAAATTTTGGCTCTGGGAGAAAATGTTCATATTTGATATTTGATAATGCTATTCCCTGAATACTGAACCGAATACCGTTTTATGGCCCAAAAGCAATTGTATGGGAACTATGAAAAAATGGGCCTATTTGGTATAAATTGGTATAAAATTGATAGTTTAACCAGCGTCATATAAAGGGTGGTCCAACCAAATCGCGCGATTGTAAATTAAACAAAAAGTTTCTGAGAATCATTATTATATTTTTTTATTATGATAGAAGGATTTATGACAATTATATGTGAAATAAAATGTAGGGTGTTTTTAGACGAGAGGCTTACAATCTGGTCACACCTACATCGGACTTGGTCTTTTTGAAAGATGCCACTTGATTAATGCCCAGTTGGGTTTGCCTTTTCATAATGAATAGACTTACTCCGAAACAACGTTGTCGAATCGTTGTTAATGGACCCAAAACGAGATTGCCACCGATCCTGATTTAGCGATGAATCTCACTTTTGGATGAATGGCTACGTTAATAACCAAAATTGTCGCATCTGTAGTAATGAAAATCCACAAGCCAGTGTGTGCTCTATGGGCAGTGGAAACCATTAGTCCATCTTTCTTCAAAGATGAAGCCGGCCATAATGTTACAGTCAATGGGGAACGCTATAGAGCCATGATTAATGACAACAAGACGGTGCTACAACAAAACAATCAATTTATTGAAGGAAACTTTTGGTGAGCGCATTATATCGCGTGGTGTAGCCTCCAAGATCGTGCGATTTAACTCCGCTGGACTATTTTTCGTGGGGTTATGTGAAGTTGCTTGTATACGCAGATAAGCCTTACACGATTAACGCCTTGGAAGAGAATTTTCGGCGCGTTATTGCTAATGCGGCCCCAAAAGCTTTATAATAAAGCAAAATTTTTTGCCATACAATTAAACTATAAGCTTTGTTCTATTTGCGAAAACCACAAGTCTGAAAAAACACCCTTTATATGCCAAATGCTCGCCATGTCTTCGGTGGTCAATATTTTTCATGACTCTGAGACATAATGTATATTCAATGTCGTTAAGGTGCCGAATTATCTCATCTTTTAGCTCTTGAATTCTTCCTGTCTTATTAACGTACACCTCTTATTTTAAATATCCCAAAAAAAGACGTCACTGATTGTGGCGGCCAATACGCATCGGCACGACGTGAGATTGCACAGCTACTAAATTTCTCGCGAAGAAAAGCTATTGTTTCATAGGCTATGTGGCAAGTGGTCCATATTCTTAATTTTTATCCAAAAAAAAGTCTGTTATCATCTCGCGATAGCAAACTCTCTTCAAGACTCGAGATTGAAGGCTTTTCTGTCCTACAATTGCGATAACATCAAAGTTTTCCGCAGAACGAACCCTTTTGCTGAAATGTGCTCAAAATTCTCCCGATTGTGGAAATAATTGGTCTATTATGCTGACCAAAAAAATCACAAAGTGCCGAAATTCATTTTGATTTGAACAACCCTTTTTGAAAAAGGCTTTGACGATCTTAACGCGTTGTTTAATTTTGTACCTCTAAATGGTTGAATTTGTTGAATACTAAAACAAAGAACTGTCAAATTGAGTTGGACCAGAAACTTGATGTAAACGGTGACTCACAGCTAATATCGTTAGGGTTGGACCAACCTTTACTTTACCGAATATGATCGAAAAAATGGGTGTTCTAGAGCGGTAATATGAAAAATATGGAGGTAAATTTGTACTGGGGCTATATAACAAAACGGACCGATACTAGCTATTTTTATGAGATGGTAACTATTCTATCGTACTGAGGTGTACCAAATTACATTAGGTTAAGATGTTTTATGTGATTTCTTGAGCCATATGCGAGGAAGCATATGCGAGGACACTTTAGCAAAATCAGAACAGATTTATTTCATTTTCAATAACGTCCATACTTTTCATCAATCTGGAGTTTGCGCAAAATTTCATCAAAATTTAATTTAGTATGCGGCTACTAAAGCAAAGAATCGGTTTTACATATGTGTGGGATCTTTTTCTTAATCTGAACCGTCTTTTTCTATTTCAATATCGGCCGCCTGTTTATCCTTAAAACCTACTCGTGCCAAATTTTATCAAGATTGGATGTAATATGTCGCTTCTTGAGATCAAATCGTAAAATCGAATGCACATATTCCAATTTCCTTCTATTTCAAAAGCGTTGCTCATTGATCCTTGGCCAAAAAAACTTACATTTGCAACTTGATTATAAGCCTTAGAAGGACTGGCGGACAGTTATTTTTTTAATGAAATCAGTTAGCGATTATAAAGCGATTGGTATACTTAAAGTTAGTTCTAGCTCAAATATTTTTGGTTGTTACAAATATTCGCCACGAACTTAATTTATAATACCGGCTTTCACAGAGTGGTGCAGGTTATCATTTTTATCATGCATAATTTCAGAGTGCTAGCATAATTCGTTTGACTGCTATCATGCTTCAATAGTCACTCAGAAGGACGGATATTGTTAAATCAACCTAGAATTTAGCGAATCTTAATTGGCAAGGTTTTCGCCCATTACAAATTCTTTTACAAATTAAGTATACATTTCATCCTATAAAGGAGGTTTTAAAAAAATCCACCTGCTTGAGAGTAAGAAGAAAATTCCAGACATTGGCCCACTCAGCACCTATCCTAACCTATGTCAATGTAATGCCCTTGATTTTTTGAACAGCTTTAAGTAGCTGCCTCCCTATAGGGGCCCCATATAGCTCATTGTGGATTTAAATATGGTGCTCCTTTAATATACATGTTTCCACATCCATCTGCAACGGCTGCATTGAATTTTCATCGATATTCGTCTGTATATAATGCACGAGTGAAACGCGCAGGAAGGGGAGCACAAAAACAGCTGCACGAATTCAAGCACAGTCAGACGAAAACAATAAAAGGAGTACCAGTGAAAATATTTGATAGGCAAAGATTGACAAAAAAAACTTAACGAGCCATTGCTGCTGTGACCTATCTTCCTCTTCCTCTGCCCATACGAAAATAGCGACAGTAACAGTAAATCACACATACCGGCGTTCACATACATAAATATGACTTGTCGTCCGTCCAATAAGTTTGTCAACATTTTTCATCTTCAGCCAGGCAACAGACACTTCAATTTCCCTATTATTGAAAAATCACAATGAAGTTATGGAAGAGACCGAATTTGTCACTTTAAGCCTCATATTTGCGAAAAGCGAATATGCAAATAAACACAATCATTCACTTTTTTCTGCAGCCTCCAACTCGTGGTCCCTTCTTGGGTGGCGAGGGGGTGGGTGTGCGGTTGTGGAAAAACTAATCGAGAAGTCTTTGGATTTGATCCAAATCCAATGATTCAAATATGATTCTGTCCAGCATCACGCTGGCATTCATGTTGTTGCTGTCGTAGGCGTCTGTCGTTTGTTCGTCTCCTTTATATCAATTTTCGTTCATCCTTTATGCTGTTGATTAACCCTCAATGTCCAAATGAACCCATGTCATAGTTTTCATTCAGGGATTTCATCATGTCAATTTGTGACATTTTGCTTCCCCCCTTCAGCCCCAATCCATTTACAACCTCCCGCCCTCAATTAATTTTTTTTCTTTCTTTCTTGTGTTAGTTCTTGGTATCCTTCCTTTTGTTTCAACATTTTTGTGGTTTTTCAATATTTCGTCGTTCTGTGTGAGTGTGAGTCAGTCTGTCAGTGTGTGTGTGTTATTACCACAATTTCTCTGTTTACATCATTCAAGCCATTTTTCTTTTGCCTCACCCTTCCGCCGTTTGTACCCCGTGCAAATGTTCGATGCCATCCATGTTCGATGGAAGGAAACATTAGGAATTCCTCTGGCTTTTACTTCACATCACATGCACAGCAGGACATGGGCGTCTGCTGCGTAAGTATGCAAAGACTTCCGGTGCACGGTTGTAATAGGCACTAACAACCTTTAGAATTTGACAAATTTGCTTACTCTCTGCCTTTTCTGTGGTTGCATTCGTGAATACGTGAGTGGGGGTTGTCAGTGGGTATGCGTGGCTTTGATTCATCTTATCTGGCTGGTGTCCTTTCGTTCTGCCGTTGACGGTTGATAATCAATGAGACATTGTTCAAGTCCGGTGAGTGGAGGAATTCCCACGAAATTTCCTATTACCTTCTACGGATGGCATTTGGAAATCTCTCCTTTTGAGTATTCCTGAAATATTGTTTGAAACGGATTTTGCATATACGATTTCTCTGGATAGTTTTATGCCTTTAAGTGAGTTGGGACGGAAGGGTTTTAAGAGTTTCTGTTGCATATCAATTTTATTTTTGTACTAGCCGTAACCCGGTGCTAGAGAAACAAATAGGAGTAATAAACTCAGTACTAGGGTTGATATTTATATTTCGGGCGCGGCAATAAAGACACAATAATTTATCATTGGAAATGGTTTCATTGTTTTTTAAAATATTCTCCTTTAAGATCAATACACTTTTGAATGCGCACAAACCAACTTTCGAAGCACTTTTTACACTCCGATTGAGACACATACAAAACATGATTTTTGAACGCCTCAACAGCTACTTCGGTTGATGAAAAACGTTGACCATGCAATTTCTTCTTGATGCTAGGGAATAAGAAGAAGTCATTGGGTGCCAAATAAGGGCTGTACGGTGGATGGCCCATCAATTCGACATCTTGAGTGGTCAAATAGCTCATCTATTAAGATTATATGTGAGAGCTCGCATTGTAGTGATGTAAAATGATCCGTCTTCTCTTACGAGGACTGCTATATATATATTTCTGGCTTAATAATAAAAATGCGAATATTTATCATCAAAAATGGTTTTATTGTTTTTCAAAGTATTCTCCAGCATGATATAAATACTTTTGCATGCGAGCAAACCAATTGTCGAAGCACTTTTTCCACTTCGAAAATCGTTGACCACGCATTTTTTTTGATGTGCGGGAATAAAAAGAAGTCAGTGGGTGCCAAGTCAGGGCTGTAAGGCGGATGACCCATCAATTCGACGTTTTGACCGGTCAAAAAGGAGCTGGTTTAAGTCGATGTTTGAGAGCTCGCATTGTCATGGTGCACAATAATTCGTCTTCTCTTGTTCGTTTTTCGAATTTCTCCGAAGACTTAAGGCAAACAAATTGTGGTGTACCACTCAGAATTGACCTCCTATGTTGCTCAAGCGGAACAGTCGTCACATGACCAGTTTTGTCGAAGAAACAGGCGACCATTTGCCTCGAAGTGCTTCTTCCACGAACAACTTTCTTTCGAAGACCCACACGGTCAATTGCTGTTTTGTTTCGGGCTCATACGCATAGATCCATGTTTCGCCACTTGTGACGATCTTATAAACGTTTTTTGAAACACCGCGATCGACTTTTTTCAAAATTTATTTGCACCAATCGACACGAGCCTTTTTTGAGGGATTGTCAAAATGTGTGGGATCCAACGAGAACAACCCTATTTTACGACCAGGTGTTCATGCAATATCGAATGTATGCTAGTGGAAAAAATGTTCAAGGATGCCTCTATCTCTCGGTATGTCACATGACGATCTTGCATTCTCAGTTCACGCACGACATCACTGTCCTCTGGCACAACAGCCACGATTGAATTCATTCAACCAGTTTTTCACAGTGCTATAGGATGGTCCTCCATCGCCATACAAAGATTAAAGTTTATTGATGCACTCTTGTCGTGATAATCCACGTCGAAAGTTGTACAAAATGATAGCACGAAAATGTTCACGAGTTAATTACATTTTTTTGCCAAATTGATTTTTTTTCAAGACACTGTAAACAACACAAATGATGGTTGTACGTCAAAACGTTTTGAGAACATTTATGATAAAAAATGTTAAACTTCCCAATGGAGGTGTCAGATTTCTAGAAACCCTCGTATTCTCTTTTCTCAATTCTTCAAACACTGTTGGCAAACAAATGGTTGTTTGTATACCACTCATTGTACTACTGTTTTGTTTTGGGTTCGTATGCATAGATCCATGATTCGTCACCTGTGGCAATATATTTTACACTGCCTTTGAGGTACCGCTGTTATCCTTTTTCAACATCTCTTTGCACCAATCCATAGTAGCCTTTTTTTGAGCATTCGTCAAATTATGTGGGATCAAACGAGAACAAATTTATTTCACGGCCAAATGAACATGCAATATCTTATTGAATGCACAAGAATGCCTCAATCTCGTGGTATGTCACATGTCGGTCTTGTTTAATCAGTTCACGCACAGCATCGATTGTTTCTGGTAAAGTGACCGAAGTTGAACTCCTTCACGAAATTCATTCTGGAGCGAACGGCGCCCGAGACTGAACTCTTGGTTCTAGCGATTAACACCGGTTTTAGATGATGCTTCATCGCCAAAAGTCGAAACAAGTTGATTTAAACACTCTTGTCTCGATAGCCCACGCCGAAAATCTTAAAAAATTATCGCACAAAAATGTTCACGGAATAATTCCATTTTTTGACTGAGATGAATTTTTTAACACATTGTAATTAAAACAATTCGCCCTCAAATGACAAAAACGCTTGAAATATAAATAGCAACCCTCGTATAATTTCAGTGCTGTTTAATTGAATCTTACCGTAGTAATATCTATAAGAGAATGGTTTGTAGGTTTCCCAACTCACGCAAATTAACGTAAAGTACCTATGTAAAATGCATATCCGGCCAAATGTGTCCACAATCGGGAAAGATGTGCGCAAATTTTAGCAAACTGCGTCTGCATGCTCGCCTAGTTCGTTCTACAGAAAACATTGATGTTGTTCGCGATAGTATGGCAGAAGTGCCGTCAACCTTGATAACGGAGATGATAATGATATCGCGAGATCATAACGGACAGCTGATGGCCAGAAATTAAGGTTATGTACCTGGACGATATGTGTATGCAATAGGATGATTCCACTTGTCACACTGCCAACGAAAAATGGCTCTTTTGCGCGAGATGTACAATGGCCGTGTTATCTTACGTCCTGGCGATATTAATAGGCTGCCACGATTATGTGATTTGACATCGTTGGACTACTTTCTTTGGGGATATATAAAAGACAGAGTGTACGTCAAGAACTCAAGGACCATTCAAGAGCTGAAGAATGAGATACGAGGGTGGTTCGAAAAGTTCTTAGCCTATCAACGAAAGAGAATAGTTAGTTTTTCAAAAATATTTTTATTTTTCAATATATCTCCTGAAACTTCAATACACTTAGTCCAACGCTTATCTAGCAATTATATCCATTGATTAAAATAGTTTTCCTCAAGGTCTTCAAAATAGTGGTTTACAACTGTAATTGCATCTTCATTTGAGGTAAAACGTTTTCCAGCAAGGAATTTTTTTAGATTTGGGAACAGGTAAAAGTCACTGGGAGCTAAATCAGGAGAATAAGGTGGGTGGTCAAGCAACTCGTACTTTAATTCATTGATTTTAGCCATTGTTAAAACACTCTTGTGCGTTGTCTTGATGAAAAATTATTTTTTGTGTTGTAAGCCAGGACGTTTTTCTCGAATTTGTACATTTAATTGATCTAAAAGGTTGCAATAGTACTCTGAATTTATTGTTTTACCCTTTTGCAGATAGTCAATCAATAAAATACCTTTGAAGTCCCAAAAAACCGTTGCCATAACCTTACCAGCCGATTGAATTGTTTTTGCCTTCTTTGGAGCACTTCCTCCAGCTTCAGTCCATTGTTTGGATTGTTCTTTTGTCTTTGGAGTATAGTGGTGGATCCATGTCTCATCAACAGTTATGAAACGACGCTTAAAATCCATTTTATTTCGCTGAAAGCGATCCAAACAAGCTTGAGAAATGTTCATTCTTATGCGTTTTTGGTCGACTGTTAACAAGTGCGGCACCCATCTTGCAGAAAGCTTTTTCATCTGTAGTTCTTTAATGCAAAATTAAATGGACTCGATCATTTGAGATGCCCATGATATTAGCTATTTCACGCACTTTTATTGGTCGATCATTTAATACCATATCATGCACTTTGGCTACAATTTCTGTTGTTGTTGCTGTTTTTGGACGTCCACTACGTGGTTCATCTTCAGTGCTTGTACGACCACGTATAAATTCAGCAACCCAATTTTTTACTGTTGCATATGAAGGAGCACTTTCACCTAACACATTCACCATATCATTATGAATTTCTTGTCCCGATAAACCTTTTTTATGTAAATATTTAATGACACCACGCATTTCTAATTTTTCCATTGTAAAAAAGTCGCGGATGCGTCTTTTGTGAACACCTGTTTCTATAGGTAGGAGTTGCCAGATCGAAACAAAATTTAACATGTGTTCATAGCAGAGATGGAAGTTTCCAAAACACTTAACTTTTTTCTGTTTATACCGCGCTTTTTGTGCTAGGCTAAGAACCGCCCTCGTAATTCGGCTTATTAGCGACATTAAACCTCAATTATGTCTCGGAATCATTGAAAATATGGAGGTATGCCACCAAAACCTTGGCAAACATATGGTCGATATTTTTTTTTTTATTTTTGCATGTTAAATACAATATCCATTTTTTGTTATTTATAAGTCCCCAAGTTGCATAGTAAAAAGTGGTTGTTAAAATGGGGTCCTGGTTTAATGATTGGATCGACATCCTAAAATAGTTCATTATTGTAATCATCATTTATACCTCTACAGGATGTCAAATTCCACTGTTCGTTCTATTTTTTCAAAACATTTTGGTTATGACGTTCTTTACTGGTCAGTGCTTCCAAATCTAGCGGTTATCAAAAGCAGTTTCTAAACTCTAACCGAATTTTATAAAGTACACAAATGCCGTCTACGGTAAAAAAATTTCAAGAACATGCACTAGTGGCAGTTTAAGTAAATAGTACCCTGCGATAGTGTGTAGGTGTATGCGACGGTTCTTTTCTGCATGATTCACCTCAGCCATTAGCAAGACTACATACGAGCGAACCACACAACCTGCCATTGGTTTTGACATGGAATAAAATAAATTTTAATTGCCGACTTTGAGTGTTGTGTAAGTCAGCACTATAAATACTATACGCAGAATATATAAAATTGATTATAATGCAAACCACGTAATGGCCGATAAAGAGAAACGTCTCACTTAAATCACGCAAACACCTGTTGCCAACATGAAAAATGTTGTCAACGCTTTTCGACAACCAATTTAAAAGCCTTAAGATTTATTATGAATTTTCCGTACGCACACGAGTCTGTCTGTGTGCGTGCGAAACCAACCAATTTGTATAAATCAATGAATTACGGCATTTGTTGAG
Source organism: Hydrotaea diabolus (assembly GCA_963513945.1). Taxonomy (NCBI): domain Eukaryota; kingdom Metazoa; phylum Arthropoda; class Insecta; order Diptera; family Muscidae; genus Hydrotaea; species Hydrotaea diabolus. The sequence goes on along the minus strand of OY740717.1, from coordinate 132,623,236 downwards.
GACAATCACAATGGAAAGGATGATGACAAATATTATTTAAAATAAAATGGTATAATTATAAAATAATTGCTTATGCCAAATTCGAAAAATAAATTTAAATTGGAGTGAAAGAATTTAAGGATGCTGAAGGCGAATGTGATTTTACAGACGACATATCACACAACCATTCGATAATGTAGATGGCGAAAGGCATATCCGAGCGTTATGAATACGAATTGTCATTATTCTTTAAAAAGGCCACAAACATCTTACATTTACTCAATTTGCAAGTGATTTAAGAATGTTACGTTGTTACTATAAGGACAACCTATAAAACTTTCTGGTAGTGATAAGGGGTAACTATGACATATTTTGGGCAGAATCACTATCTGATTATTTCATCTAATTGGCCAACAAGTTTGACAATTGTGAAACTTAAATCACTAATTTAATAAGGCCGTTCTGAAAGGATTGAGGACCTAAGAAAGCTCAGTCATATAGACAAACGTTGAAAGAACTGAAGACGAGGGATTGAAAAGACTTTTACTTTAGATTCATAACACTTTTTTCCGTCAAATACGTTTTAATATAGAATTTACGCCACAACTGGATTCAAAATGTAATCTAAATCATAGCTTTCTAAAAACACATAAAAACACAAATGGTTTGTAAGAAAAACCAATTTAAGAAAATAACCCGTATTCCACAAACGTCCATTTTTAGTTTCTATTAAATATAAATAAATATAATGGGTGATCCTAGTAGAGATACTTTTTTCAATAGCCTTTTTTTGGCAAATCACGTGTGAGTCATGTCATGCTGTCATGTTATTTTTGTTTAGTATTGCTTGGCATTTCATCGTGGAAAGACTTACGACAGAACAACGTTTACAAATCGTTCAACTTTATTACGAAAATTCACGTTCTGTGAGGAATGTGTTTCGTGCACTTCATTCATATTCGACCGAATAGCCCACGTCCAGAAAGTAGTGAAGACAATGTAGCGGCCGTAGCTGAGAGTGTACACCAAGACCTTGGAGAGTCGATTCGGCGCCGTTCGCAGCTACTCGGACTGTCGTATGGAACGACTTGGCGCATTATACGTCGAGAACATAAATTAAAATCGTACAAAATACAGCTTGTGTAAGAACTGAAACCGCCTGACGTTCCCAAGCGACAAAGTTCCAAGAAGATCCGACGTTTTCGACCGAAATTTTGTTCAGCGATGAGGCCCATTTCTGGCTCAACGAGTATGTAAGCAAGCAAAATTGCCGTATTTGCGCCACTTTATACAGAAAAAACAACGGTTTGGTGTGGTTTGTAGGCCAGTGGAATTATCGGTCCACATTTCTTCAAAAATGTTGCCGGTGTGAACGAAACCGTCAATGGCGACCTTTATCGTGCCATGATAACCAACTATTTGATGCCTAAAATTGATCTCGGTGACATTTGGTTCCAACAAGACGCGCCACTGTCCACACATCTCACCAATAAATGGATTTATTGAGAGAACATTTCGGTAAGCAGATAACTTCAGGTTTTGGCTCGGTCGATTGGCCACCAAGATCGTGTGATATCACACCATTAGACTTTTTCCTGTAGGGATATGTAAAGTCTAAAGTTTAAGCGGACAAACCCGCTTGGATTCAGGTCTTGGAGCAAAACATCACGCGTTTCATTCGCCGGTTACCAGTCATCGAAAACTGGACTCAACGGATGCACCTTCTGAGACGTAGCCGCTGCCAACATTTTGATAGACATAATCCTCAAAAACTAAATGCCAAAGAATGTCCTTCCAAATGATAATAAACATTCCCCATTCAATATGAATTTTCTGTGTTTTTTTCTCTAAAAAATTAGGGAACCTCTAAAGGGATCACACGTTATATATACTCCTCTAGAGTTTTTGACGAATAACGTTAATGACCGATGATATGTCAACAATCCATTATCGATTTAAGCCCTTATCGCACATCTCGAGCATGCTGTTCACCAGCTTAACTCTAAAACTGCCAACTAAATTATTGAAAATTGGGTTGGTGGGCTGCTAAACTAAAAAGATATCCAAAGCAGTAAATAGTCCGCCCTTTGGGCCTATTTGGCCAGACGAAATCTTAAAAAAGTTCCATTTTCTGATTCCTAACAAAATTGGCTTTTATTTGAGTAAATATTACAACTGATCGCCAAATTTAAGAATACAGACCGTTGTTTTGGGCCACATGAGCTAAAACGTTCTGCCACTTTCCCTTTTCTTAAGGTATTAAGTACATCTCAACAAACACTTCCCACTTTGCCAATGTTCGTCGTGCTTTTTCCGATGTACTTCACACAAAACGTTTTGTCATTTGAGGGCGAATTATTTGCTTACAGTGTGTTGAAAAACTCATCAAAAAATGGAATTATCCCGTGAACATTTTCGTGCGATGATTTTTTGCGATTTTCGGATTGGGATATCGAGACAATAGTGTTTAAAACAACTTGTTTCGACTTTTGGCGATGAAGCACCAAAACTCAAAACCCACCGTTAATCGCTGGTGCCAAGAGTTCAGTCTCGGACGACATTCGCTCCAGGAGGAATTTCGTGATGGACGTCCAACTTTGGTCACTTTGCCACAAACCATCGATGCTGTGAGATTGAGGCATTCTTGGGCATTAGCATGACAAGCATCAATAAGATATTGCATGTTCATTTGGCCGTGAAAAAAAATTGTTCTCGTTGGATCCCACATAATTTGATGAATGTTCAAAAAAATGCTCGTATGGATTGGTGCAAAGAGATGTTGAATAACTATAACTGTGGTAGCTCAGAGGCAGTGTATAACATTGTCACAGGTGACGAATCATGGATCTATACATATGAACCCGAAACAAAACAGCAATCGACCGTATGAGTCTTTCAAGACGAGCCAATTCCAACAAAAGTTTTTCGTGGAACAAGTACATTGAAGCAAGTGATTGCGTTTTTGTCGATATAACCTTCCATGTTGCTAAAGTGCCATTAGTGGAACGTAGGGCTGTCAACTCTTAGTGGTATACCATCTGTTTGCCAACAGTGCTCGAAGAAATGAGGAACGATAATAAGAGAAAATGGATTATTTTGCATTTGGACAATACGAGCTCTCACAAATCAGCTGAAACGAAGAGCTATTTGACCACTCAATATGTCGAATTGATGGGTCATCAGCGTACAGCCCTGACTTAGCACCCAATGACTCCTTTTTATTCCCTAGCATCAAGAAAAAAATGCGTGGTCAACGTTTTTCATCGCCCGAAGCAGCAAATGAAGCGTTTAAAATCATGTTTTGGAGATGTCTCAATTGGAGTAAAAAAAAATGATTCGAAAATTGGTTTGCGCGCATGCAAAAGTGTATTGATCTTAAAAGAGAATATTTTGAAAAAACAATTAAACCATTTCCAATGATAAATTATTGTGTTTTTTTTTCCGGACTCTATATAGAAATAGAAACCTTCGTACGTTTAGTCCTTTAAAGGAATCTTTTTGGCTTTGGACCGATTGCGCCTATTAAAATAGCAAACAGCATTCGATTATAAACCATCATAAGGCGAATAGCAGGATCCTACCTAGGTTAATTAGTTTGACCGTTTGTTTCTTTGTTTTTAAAGAGACACCGTCTCCGATCAATAACTTCTTGCTCTCGCAAACGGAATGACAAATCGAATGTTTTATCTTTACTTTAGAGGAGGGTATACAAAAATAGTTTTGGTTGATCTTTTTCTGATTTTTAAAACAAAAATTTATTATATTTTGAGGTTTTGCAAACGGAAGCCTATTAACTATTCAGAGCGTATGATTAATTTTAAATTTGGATTAGTAATATTCATACGCCACCGCGTAGTGGTTTTAACTTCAAAATATAGGATGGTTCTTAGGTGAATTACTTTTGTCAATAGTAACAGTCGTTAATAATTTCAAATGTAAATTAACGATGTTATGTATATGTACCTTGCGATATGCCGTCTAGATGACTTTACTGCGGTAAATTTCATCAGATTTCAATAAATTTGGTTTGCAGCTTTGTTTTTCACACAGAAAAAAAAACACAGCTGAAAATAGGCTGGATAGAAGAAAATCTTGATACAGCCTATAGATAAAGAGTTCAAATTTATTACAGGTGTAGTTGAGATGTTTCATTTTAAGAATGAAATTCGATTTCGGTCATATGATCACCACGAGCCCTTGTACAGCTCATTTTTGACCCAATTTTGCAAGATTGGTGCACACATTTCGACCGGAACGTTGGCAATTTCTCGTTGGATCTTGTCTCTGAGCTCGTCTAAAGTTGTTGGCTTGTTGGCATATATCAATGACTTGATGCGATGTGTGTAACTTGATGATGATGACGATTGTTTTCATCGACGAAAAGATAGGACTTAATCACACCTCCGGCATGAAAACCACAGCACACAGTATTTTTTTGTGGATGTAATTTTATCTCTTAAAGCATATGTGGATTTGTTTCTGTACAACAACTCATATTTTTTTTATTGAAAAACCACTCAGCCAGAAATAATCTTAATCGCTGAAAATTATTTTTCGATAATATTCAGGATTTTAGTGAAACTTTGACAGTGCCCAATCGGAGAAATTTCAGCATTTCAAGGGTCAAGTGGCTTTAGTTCTTGAGGCAGTTTGATTTTTAGAGATAAAGGCCAAGGTTTTTTTTTGGTAAAATACGCCACAATGTGGTTTAAAAGATGTACAATAGGGTGGAGTGAAAACATGCTTTTTTTTATAATTTGAAAAAGTTAACCTCGGAAAGAGATGTAGTCTGGGGTCCTAAAGAGGGGAAAAATAAAGAAAAAAATTTAAAAAAAATTTCAGGGGACGCGCCACTCCCTAGAAATTTGGAAATTATCGCTATTTTGTCGTTGATTTTAGAAAAATCCTAAAAATTAACGACTTAACTTATTCGAAATTTAAAAGTTTGAGCTTGTTCAGTGCCCAAACAAAAGTATTTGAGGCAAATATGAGGATAATCGACTAATATTTGTAGCTTTGGTGGCGATTTCATTGTTCAGTCAATTTTCTGAAGAAGGGACGATTTGACTTATTTTACTTTTTGAAATTTTTGAACAATGAGAAAAAATTTTTTAAATTTTTTCATGCCCTTATTTCATTGTTTACGCTATTGCAAACATTTACTGACATAAAACTTTTTAGGATTTTTCTAAAATCAACGCCAAAATAGCGATAATTTCCAAATTTCTAGGGAGTGGCGCGACCCCTAAAAATTTTTTTAAATTTTTTTCTTTATTTTTCCCCTCATTACGACCCCAGACTACATCTCTTTCCGAGGTTAACTTTTTTTTTTTGAATTTCACTCCACCCTAATGTACAATGTCCGAGAACGACGACGAATCGACTGATTTGGTTCATTTTGAACGGATACACTTACAGCGTCTCTTTGGCGCCGAAACATCAAAACATATGAAAATTTTCAGAATTTCGATAGAAATTTTTAATGATTTACAAACGTTGCTCGTAAGTGAACATTACCACGATAAAAATGTTTACTTCGACTAACGCTGTGACACTGAAAGATTATTAATAATATTTGAGGGTACGTTGACAAAAGCATACGAAATGTTATGTCCCTATTGAAAAACATTTTATTAAATTTGTGGCATTAGGCGGCACATATGACTACTCGCTCGATGGCTTCATACAGCCCTCATTTCTCCCTTTTTGGGATGTACCCAAAATTAAACTTATAGTTTCGTCGATCAATACTTTGAGGTGTTGGAAACGAAAGTCTATTAATCAGTCAGAGCGTATGCTTGATTTTAAATTTTGTGTTGATAATAATCATACGCCACCATGTAATGCCCATTGGTCCATAAAATAGGCATTTGTTTGATTCAATAACACTGTGCGACAGCCACAATCGGTTTGGGATGAAACCACCGGGGAAAGTTATATCGGTCAAAAAAAGGTCATACGTGTCCCAGCGTTTCGTTGGGTCTCATCTAGGAATCGAGATATATCGATTTGAAGTTAGTAAGTATCGTATAGGGGAATTTGTCACGTTTTTGGCTCTTTTGCATCGATTTTCATGATTTATGTCTCATTTTGGTCATAGGTTATGTGACTTTACGTGAAAGTAATAGGACTTGACACTTTTTACCGTTTTGGATTTTTTATGAATTAAAAAAAAAATATTTTAATTTTTAGGCAAAAATAATTTTTTTTTTTCATACATTTATTTATAATTGCGAAACTGTTGCTTAAGTAGGAAAATGGTTTAAGAACAGATTAGAGGAATTGTAATTCTTAATTTTTCTAAATTTGTTTCAGCTAAATCGGACGAGTGGTTCTCGAGTTATGTCAAACAAAAGAGCCTAAAACGTGACAAATTCCCCTATACGATACTTACTAACTTCAAATCGATATATCTCGATTCCTAGATGAGACCCAGCGAAACGCTGGAACACGTATGACTTTTTTTTACCAATATAACTTTCCCCGGTGGTTTCATTCCAAACCGATCATTGGCCTTACCATTGGTCGCAGAGTGTAATCAGTGTTGCAGCTGAATTTCTTTAGGGTTGGAAATATGAAATAGTGACTGGTGGCTAAATCCGGAGAATATGGCAGATGAGGTACCAATTCTTAACCCAATTCATGCAAATTTGCACAAGTGTGCGCCTGTGCATTATCTTGATATATAAGAACTTTTTTCTTAACCATATGGGATCTTTTTTTAATCCTCGTTAAATAACTTGGCATACTATTCGCGGTTTATTGTTTTTCCATTTTAAAGATAATCGAAGTGGATTATTCCGCGTGCATCCCAAAAACTGTTAGTCGACAAAGACAACTTGGCCTTCTTCGGAGCTGGTTCATCCGGAATGCTGCTTGGTCTCCGGAGTGTTGTAATGGATCCATGTTTCACACACAGTTACAAAACGCTGAAAAAACTCATTCGAACTGCGGTTAAACAACTCCAAGTAATCCTTTGAATATGTCACACGATTAGGTTTATGGTCAATTGGACGATATGCGACACGCATTTGAAAGCTGTCTGTTTCTTAAACCCAACTGATCATGTAAAATCGAAGCCACAATGCCATATGAAACGCGTATGGCATCAACAATCTCACACACTCTTCTCTTCGATCTGGCAACACCGTATCGTAGACTTTTTCAATTTTGTCGAGTGTATTGACCTCAATTGGCCGACCAGAACGTTCAGCGTATGTTTGTACTTGTGCGACCTCAACGAAAGTCAGTAAACAACTTTTATACTATTGCAACTGAAATGGTGCATAGTGCTTTGATTGACGGCTTTATTACGCATAAAATAATGTTTAAAGAGCACTCAAAATTCCCCTTTTCCAGTTTTAACAATATTAGAACTAAATGACGAAACTGTGTCAAAATTTGATAGTAGTCTATTAAAAGATGCACTTGATGGGAGCAGTGTTGCATTTAGTTATATGAGGGAAATTGGAAAAGTCACGGAATTTTTGATATGCTTTCGTAGGTAGTTTATAGGGTCACTGAACAATATTTCGTGGTGTTGCTAAAAGGATGACAAATTAAGTATATCATCGACTTTTCGGTAGAGGGAAGTATAACTTCTTACATACGTTATCTACCCGATATTTTGAGCATTTTCAACTCATCTGATCGAAATCCATTATGTGTCATTCAAAATCAATGCCTGTTCCATCATTAGACCATAAACAAAGCTTATTGTTATTTAGTAAAACCAATAAATAAATAATACAAATTATCACTCATAGAAAAATAAACATGGTCCAGAAGAGCTGCCCTAGGGTACGTACATATCTCCAACTTCTTTAAGCTTTAAATTGTCTAAGGTGGTAAAATTTAAATAAATGCAACCACACATTGTACACACACATGTGCACGCATACATCGTAGCTCATATGTGAACGAAACACATTGAAGGTTTAATACAATATGGACTTTATACCCGAAAACCAAAATCTTATACATACACATGTGGGTTATCGCCCTCCTATTTTCCTATTGAAATTTACAATGCCTTTTAGTATTTGCTGCAAGGACAACAGCAACCAGACACTTGACCAGTAACACACACACACACATATACCAGCAAAGACACACGCACACTCTATCAAAATACAAAAGGATATACTGGCATTGTTGTGCTTGAATTACACTTAATTATTTATATTGTGGGTGTCATATGTTGTCCGTCCATCCGTCTGTCGACGTCTGTGAATCTGGTCAACCATTTGACAAGCAATAACAGCATTTTGGGATTGTTTATTATTCTGTTAATGCAACCAAAATGATACCAATCAAAGGCCCAACGCTACAACAAAAACGCCAACATCAAAATCCTTAAAGCCAGTGATGCGAGCATTTTTCGGAAAAGCTAAAAACGTCGGCAAAAATTTCAAAAAGGCCTAAAAAATTATCACTCCAAGTGAGATAAAAACTATTGGAATCTAACTAGCCATTAAAGGATACAAATTGAACAGGACCAACTACTCGATGCCCTACACAAAGTATTTTGTAGCAAAACGTATTAATCTGATCACAAAAGCGTGTAACACTTAAATTTTCTTACGAGGGTTGCTATATATATTTCTGGCCTAGGCAACACTAAGTGTTGCTTGGCGCCATCTGACATTTCTATTAGAAAGTTTGACATTTTTTAGCATTAAGGTACTCAGAAGGTTTTGACGTACGACCATCACATGTGTTGTTTACAGTGATTTGAAAAAATCAATTTGGCAAAAAAATGGAATTAACTCGCGAACATTTTCATGCGAGCATTTTTCACAACTTTCGATGTGGATTATAACGACAAGAGTGCATCGATGAACATAAATCTTTGTATGGCGAAGAATCACCGTCCTATAGTACTGTGAAAAATTGGTTTAATAAAGGTCATCCAAAAACGGCCGCTGTGCCAGCGAACATTGATGCCGTGCGTGAACTGATAACGCAAGATCGCCAGTGATATACCGTGAGATAGAGGTATCCTTGGGCATTTCTTTCACCAGCATACATTCGATATTGCATGAACACCTGGCCGTAAAAAAGGTTTGTTCTCGTTGCATCCCGCACAATTTGACAATCGCTCAAAAAAGGCTGGCGTCGATTGGTGCAAAGAAATTTTGAAATAATACGATCGCGGTGCTTCAAAAGACGTTTATTAGATCGCCACAGGTGACGAATCATGGATCTATGTGTATGAGCCCGAAACAAAACAGCAATCTGTATGGCGATGAAGCACCGTCCTAAAGTATTGTGAAAAATTGGTTTAATGAATTCAATCGTGGCCGACGTTCGCTTAAGGACGAAGAACGTCTGAAAACGGCCGTTGTGCCAGAGAACTTTGATGCCGTGCGTGAACTGATAATGCAAGATCGCCAGTGATATACCGTGAGATAGAGGTTTCCTTGAGTATTTCTTCCACCAGCATACATTCGATATTGCGTGAACACGTAGCCGTAAAAAAGGTTTGTTCTCGTTGGATCCCGCACAGTTTGAAATCGCCCAAAAAAAAGGTTTAAGCCAGTGAAAAACTAGTTTAATGAATTCAATCGTGAACGACGCTCGCTCAAAGATAAAGGTCGTGAAGGTCATCCAAAAACGAACGTACTCGTAGTGCCACAGAACATTGATGCCGTGGGCGAACTGATAATGTAAGATCGTCATGTGACATACCGTGTGATAGAGGCATCCTTGGTCATTTCTACCTGGCCGTAAAAAAGGTTTGTTCTCGTTAGATCCCGCACAATTTGACAATAGCTCAAAAAAGGCTCGTGTAGATTGGGGCAAAGAAATTTTTAAAAAAAAATACAATCGGGGTGCTTCAAAAGACGTTTATAAGATTGTCAAAGGTGTCGAATTATGGATCTATGCGTATGAGCCCGAAACAAAACAGCAATCGACCATGTGGGTCTTCGAAGACGAGCCAATTCCAACAAAAGTTGTTCGTGGAAGAAGCACTTCGAAGCAAATGGTCACCTGTCTTCCGCAAAACTGGCCACGTGGCGACTGTTCCGCTTGAGCAACGTAGGATGCTCAATTCTGAGTGGTTCACCACAATTTGGTTGCCTGAAGTCTTCGGAGAAAATCGAAAAACGAACAAGAGAAGAAGAAACATTGTGTACCATGACAATGCAAGCTCTCACACATCGGCTCGAACCAGCGACCTTTTGACCGGCCAAAACGTCCAATTGATAGGTTATCTGCCTTACAGCCCTGACTTGGCACCCAATGACATCTTTTTATTCCCACTCATCGAGAAAAAATAAGTGGCCAACGATTTTCATCGCCAGAAGATGCTGTTGAAGCGTTCGAAAACCATGTTTTGGAGGTGTCTCAATCGGAGTGGAAGGAGTGCTTCGACAATTGGTTTGAGCGCATGCAAAAGTGTACAAATCATGCTGGAGAATACTTTGAAAAACAATAAAACCATTTTTGATGATACATATTCTATTGCGTTTAAATTGCACAAAAATGCGTCGCCCTGCCCATACCAATCGGAACTTTGAAAGGCTATGTCTCGTGATCTTAAACCAATATAACGATAATAGTTGGCAAAGGGTTGAATCACACCTTAATGGCAGTGCATGACAAATGCAACCACGGATAGGTACACAATTAAATGGGCGTTCAAATCAAAATGCATTTCGTGTACTTAGTGAATTTTTTGGTCACCATAATCGACCGCATGTGTCCACAATCAGCAAATGTCTCCAGCAAAACGGGTCTGTAGAAAATGTGAAATCACCTACGCATGCGCGCTCCGCTCCATTCGATCTGCCGACGTTTTGTTAACGGCCCGTACTTCTTCGAAAATAAGGTCGGCCAAGTACTTACCGTGAATAGTATTCGCTGTCTCGAGAGGATAACGGACTTATTGTTTACCTAAATTGAGGATATGGACCTGGACAACAGGTTGGTGCAACTTTCCACATAGCCAACGAAACAATGGCTTTCTTGCCCGAGAAATTCAATGACCGTGTTATATTTCGTCGTGGCAATGTTAATTGGCTGCCACGATCATGTGATTTGACACTGTTAGACTTCCTTCTTTGGGAATATTTAAAAGAATAAACTAGGGACGATTCAAGACTTAAGGGATGAGTTAATTCGGCATAGTAACGACATTGGACCTCCATTAAATCCCAGAGTCATTACAAATATGGACCATCGGATAGAGGTATGTCACCGAAGGCCGATAGAGGTATGCCACCGAGCATTTGGCCGTTATTTTGTTTTACACATAATTGTCATAGATTATTGTATCAAAATAAAAAATATTAAGATAATTCTCTGGAAATTTATGTTTTATTCACAATAAACATCTAGCGTTTTAGTTGGACCCCCCTTTATATTATGCTAGTATGAAAAGAAATACACACTTTTAGAAATAACAATAGCTAATTAAGCAAAACCCAGTAAGAGTTTTACTTCATTCAGGTAGTACTATCATCCCAAAAGGGTTAATCTTTATTCGCCCTAAATTGGTCGGAAAATGTTACCCTTTCTTTTGGAATACGTAACTTGAAAAAAGTTGAATGGTTTAATTAAATGATTTGCAAATCATGATTTTTTGTGGCCCATTTTGAGCTAGTGTTAGTTGGGACGTTGTTAATACCCTAAAAAAGGGCATAGTTGCTGCACGATTTGGCTCACGATTTGCACTGGCGACCAAAAGTCAATATGTGACGCGCAAAATAGAAAGGGACCTAAGGTTAAAAACCAGTTTTGTTCAGCAGCGCCATTTTAAAGATTAGGTCCCTTTCTACTTGCGCTTAGAATCGTCGATTTCACTTTCATAAAATGAGCATATCTCTGGGAGGGAACACTTTTGGGCATGGGATCGATCTCATTCGATGCTCGGATGTTGTCCACATCAAAAAAAGAAAAAAGAAGAAAGTTGATTTTTTACCCTTAGGTCCCTTTCTCTATGCGCTGTCACATATGGACATTTGGCAACTCAAATTTAAGAAAATGTTGATACAACTCTATAGATCTATGCTGAGGTTTTGAAAAATTAGGGTTATACATAAGGCCTGAAGAGGCCAAAAACACTGACCACATTTTTTGCACTTTAGCTGAGTAGAGGGGATGCCGAACCTAACATTGTATAGGGTGATCTAACTTGAGGTATTTTTTTTAATAGCCATTTTTCACAGATTTCTCGTGAGTTGTGTTCAACTTTGTTTTTTTTTCTTTGCAATATTGTTTGCCACTTCATAATGCTGTTGTCGACCACAATTTTGTTCAGTCATGAGGCACATTTCTGGCTCAACCAGAAATTATACACCCAGATAAAACCACGGTCTGCTGCGGTTTTTGGGCTGGTGGAATAATCGGTCCGATTTGTTTTAAAATTAATAATCGGAACGTAACCCTGAAAGGAGCTCGCTGTCGCGCCTTGATATCGGACTTTTTGCTTTCTGCAATTTAAGTCCGTAATCTTGACGACATTGGCATTTAACAGGATAGCTCCACTTGCCATACAGCTGCTCAAGCAATGGATCTATTAAGAGGTCTTCACAAAGAGCATCCAATTTCACGTTTTGTTCTGGTGAGTTGGTCGCCTAGATCGTGTAATATCACAGCTAAAGACTTTTTTCTTCGGAGCTACGCAAAGTCTAAATTCTATGCTGACAGACCAGCTCAGGTTTTGGAAACCAACATTACCCGTGTCATTAAAGCCATATTGGACGAAACGCTCGAACAAGTCATCTAAAAAAGCGTAGTTGCGGTTAGCATTTAAAAGAAATTATATTCAAAAAATAAATGCCATAAAATGTCCTTTCAAATTACCAATAAAGAAAAACATTTTTGAGTATTTGCTTTAATAAATCATGCTGTTATGTGGCCTGTTTTGCGGAAGTGTTAGGTGGGGCGCTGTTAATACCTCAAAAAAGGACATAGTTGATAGGCAATTTGTCTAAGGATTTGCTCGGGCGACCAAGAGTCAATATGGACAAATGGCAACACAAATTAAAGAAATTTTTGCTACGGCTTTAAATGAGTCCTGAAGAGGCCCAAAACACAGACTACATTTTTTGCACTAACTACTTACATATTTACTTGTTTTAAATCCTTTTTTGAAACATGAATTTCAATATAAATTTTTCTTAAGATTTTTGCGCAACAATCATAGCACAATATAATAAATCACAAACTTTAATAATTTTTTAATATTGCATTTTGATTTTGAATATACCATATGATAAATAGAAGTAAAATATACTTTTTCCCCATTTCAAACAACAATGAATGATTCGAAAACTCTGAGTTATTTTGTCAAAAGCACACAGTTGACATCACTTGGTACATGTTCTGTATGATAGGGCGGGGGGCGACTTGACAACCACACTAATCTACTCAAAGAAATGCAATGTCACACAAAAGTAATGGCAAGTACACATACGGACGTACTATGTATGTCCTCTAAATAATTTGTTATACAATATGTGTATGTAAGGGTGCAGAAGTTAATTAATTTTCTTGCTTTTAGATATGATATCGTTGACATGCCAGTATTAAAATGGGACCAAGTAGTCAAATGCATTCCGAATGCCACGTCACAATCAACAATTGACCTTAATAAATTCTGCCACCTCACTTCACAGAGGCTATTACTATTGTAAAAATGTTATGATAGTTAATATGTATAGGTATGTATATCTAGAAATAACCTTCTGCTGTCCTTAAGCTTTATTTCTTAACAATCTGTTTACATTAGCCAAAAATTACAGAAAATAAAATGACTGTTTTCCTCATCCCAGGTAGTATTTTATGTCTTTCAAGGAAATCATAAAGATTTTATCAAATTTAATTACTAGAATTGATTTTGAATAACAAATAAATAAATTATGTTAACATGGCGATCGACAGAATTGTTCATTTATTTTATAAAACTTGATTCTTAAAAGCTACAAAACAATTGTGGAGAACAATTTCCATTCCGTTGTTAAATTATAATTTAAATGGACTTTAAACTTTGCAAGGATGTGACCTCCTGATATAATTATAAGAATTTGTCAGATTGATACAGGGTATTACTTTATAATTTAAATTTGTTTTTAATAAACTTAATCGGTAAAGATGCATGTTTTGTTTCTGCTTCCACTGTTCATCATTTTGCAAATCGATAGTTGTGATTAAAGTATAAGTTATAAATACTTACTAACTTAGCCAAAACTTTGCACATTATTCATACAGAGTAAATGCAAAGACAAACCCAATCGAAATTATTAATTATTATTACAAAATATATATCCCATTTTTGAAAATACTCGTATAGTTCTAACCAATTAAAGTAAAATTTTACCTCATTTCACCGCCTGATGTAAATTTGGTTCGCCCTACAAGCCGAGTAAGCTAGCCTGAAATACTTAGCAGGGACATAAATACTGTTACAACATTGAACGTAGCCATTTCGATAGTAGAACTGAACATACCCCGTTATTGTTATATGGGTTTTGAAAGCTAACCTTAATAGGTCTGAAACGGTATTTTAAAATTGTGTCAACTTATATCATGGAGTGGTCAGATAATGAGAACCGTATCACTGTAATAGCGCTTTTGAAGTTTGAAATAATAAAAGCGATATTATCAAAACGATCCGGCCACTAGGGATCAGTCGCATGCTCGTCTACCGACGCATAAAACTGTTTGAGGAGACTGGAGATGTAAAAGACCGCCATCAGTCGGGCCGCCCACGCTCTTTTCGAACACCACATGTTATCAAAGCCGTTAAATCAAGAATTCACAGAAATCCGCTCCGAAAACAGAAAATCGTGTCCCGTGAGATAAATATCAAGCAAAAGTCCATAAGTCGAATCATTAAAAAAGACTTGGGGCTTTCAAACGTAGTACCGGACATTTATTGACTGCAGCTTTAAAAAAATAGGATTGAAAAAAGCAAACGTCTTTTGGTGAAGTACGCTGATAACTTGCACAGAAAAATTTTGTTCACCGATGACAAATTTTTACCGTTCAGAAAAATTAAACAAGCAAAATGGTAGGGTGTATGCGGGGGCATCTAAGGATGCATCTGAGCTGATGCCAAGGGAGGAAAAGGGTCATCACCCAGCTTCAGTCAGTACGATGGGGTGCATTTCTGCAGGTCGAAACATCGGCCAAAGTTTACCAAGAAACCGTTTTAGAAGCTGTTGTGAAGCATTTAACAATTCCCTGTTCCAAAACCAGCCATTGACTTTCCAGCAGGATTCTGCGCATGCCCATTAGTCTTAAACGTCCCAGGCGTGGCTTTGAAACAATTTGCCAGCATTCATTTCCTCTGAAGAATGGCCCTCCGGCAGTCCAGATTTAAATCCATTAGATTACAAATTGTGGACGGTTTTAGAGGACAAGGTTTGTCACAAAAGATACCCCAACATTGGATCTCTTAAGACTGCTTTAGTTCCAATGGACGAGGTTCGTGCAGCAATTGACTATTGGCCAGTGCGACTTTAGGCGTGTGTAAAGGCAAAAGGCGGACATTTAGAATAAGTAGATTATTTTTGGATACAATATACATCAATAAATATATTAAACAATATTTGGTCCAAAAACATGCAGTACTTTTTATTTTACAGCATAAAACGTGTGCAACAGTATTTAGATCCATGGTCCATTAACCCCATCTCAGCAAAAAGCGTAAAATTCATGTCATATTCAGATTCGTGGGAAAACTTTATTGATTTTTAGTGTTCATAAGCAGTGCAGGGAAGATTTATGGGTCCATAGGGCCCGGACTACCCCCCGTAGAACTTCAGTTGGCTGAAAAACCTATAATGCCAGATATGTGAAATTCAGCTGTGTATATATTTCACAGCTATCACAAGTATTTGCATCAAAGTTTTTCATGAAATCTTGGTTTTTTCAGTGTAGATAAAAATGAGTACTAGTAGATCATACAAACCTTATACCCAGAAGTACAGTGGTGATTTCAAAAAATAGCAATCTAGTTTCTCAAAGAAATGTTGTTATCGGTATCTGTTAGTGGGAACAGAATATCACATCCATAGTTTCTTGTTATTCAGATTTAGTTTTCAAAATGACACGAGGAAAACCAGCAGTTTTTGAAAGTCGTGATGACTTTCGGTTTCGGTTTTCAAAATTACTCCGCGTAAAACAAGATAATAAGCGACATTAACTAAACAGGATCGTCAGGCTACGGTTAGAAATTTAGCAGCGGATTGGAATGCCCATGTGATGCGAATGAACCCGGCAGCATTTAAAAACTTAAGATATGGTATCTACTACACACAGAGAAAAAATCAGTCAGAATTCGGTCCAACCACAAAACTTCGGTTAGATAAACCAGATTTATAATAAAATAAGAATTCCTTCTAAACACATTGATTTTATCTTTCTTTCCGTTCTTTCCAATAATAATAATACATTTAACTTCCCATAAAAAATATGATTAAGTACTTGGTTATTTTTATATTTAACACCATAAAATAAAAATATCAACTACATATACAGCAATATATTTCTGGCCTAATAATGAAAAAACGAATATTTATCATCGAAAATGGTTTTATTGTTTTTCAAAGTATTATCCAGCATAATTTATACACTTTTGCATGTGCTCAAATCAATTGTCGAAGCACTTTTTCACTCCGATTGAGACACTTCCAAAACATGGTTTTTAAATGCTTCAACAGCATCTTCTGGCGACGAAAATCATTAACCACGCATTTTTTTCTTGATGTGCGGGAACAGAAAGAAGTCATTGGGTGCCAAGTCAGGGCTGTACGGCGGATGACCCATCAATTCAACGTTTTGGTCGGTTAAAAAGACGCTGATTGAGTTGATGTGTGAGAGCTCGCATTTTCATGGTGCACAATGATTAGTCTTCTCTTGTTCGTTTTTTTGAATTTCTCTAAAGACTTCAGGCTAACAAATTATAGTGTACCAATCAGAATTGACCGCCCTATGTTGCTCAAGCATAATAGTCGCCACATCACCAGTTTTGCCGAAGAAACCGGTGACCATTTGCTTCGAATTGCGAACGAACAACTTTCGTTGGATTTGGCTCGCCTTTACAGACCCACACGGTCGATTGCTGTTTTGTTTCGGGCACATACGCATAGATCCATAATTCGTTACCTGTGACGATCTTATAAATGGCTTTTGAAGCACCGCGATCGTATTTTTTCAGAATTTCTTTGCACCAATCGACACCAGCCTTTTTTGAGCGATTGTCAAATTGTGCGGGAACCAACGAAACAAAGCTTTTTACCGCCCGGTGTTCTGCAATATCAAATTTATGCTGGTGGAAGAAATGCCCAAGGATGCCTCTATCTCATGGCATGTCACATGACTATCTTGCATTATCAGTTCACGGACGGCATCAATGTTCTCTGGCATAACGTCAGTTTTTGGACAACCTTCACGACCTTCGTCTTTGAGCTATCGTCGGCCACGATTGAATTCATTAAACTAGTTTTTCACAGTGCTATAGGATGGTGCTTCATCGCCATACAAAGATTTAAGTTCGTCGATGTACTCTTGTTGTAATAATCCACGTCGAAAGTTGTAAAAATTGTCGCACGAAAATGTACACGAATTAATTCCATTTTTTGCCAAAATGTTTTTTTCAAGTCACTGTAAACAACACAAGTGATGATCGTTCGTCAAAACGTTCTGAGTACGTTTATGCTAAAAAAGGTCAAACTTTCCAATGGAAATGTTAGATAGCGCCAGGCAACACTTAGTGTTGGCTAGGCCCGAAACATATCGAGCCATAAGCGCTAACCTATCGTAAGTCAAATTTTTGGAAAAAAAATTTTATTGCTGAAAAATAATCGTTAGGACAAGCCTCATCGTTTTGTATTTTTAAAATGACAAAATTGTTAGTAAAACATCAAAAAAAAAGCTTTTGCATTTTATCGTAAATGATTGTTTAAATTTTATTGTGTAGCAATTTTATCGTAAGTCACACATCAAATTGCTGCAGCAATCGCAAATGTGTTCAGATTTTTTTTTTTTGTTTTTTGATACAGTTATATGAGTAGGTAGAAATCTTAAATTTTTGCATTAAAACATTTGCATTTTTAATAAAGTTGTTTGAAATAAATAATAAAAACCGTCTCCTGTAAAATTTGCATTTTTTCACTTACGATAGGTTAGCGCTTATGGCTCGATATATAGCAACCCTCATACGAATAATCCGCACATTTGAATAAATAGTGGCCGATTCCAATTACGTTGAGCTGAGCCATCTTAAAGTGAATAAAATTGTTGTTTATCGCACCATAAACGAAAATAATAGTACAGACAGCATTGTCAAACGCAACAAAAATCAGCAACATCACATACAATTGTTCAAAAATTGAGCCCACGAACAGACTATATAAGTAAGCAAATTTCCATCTCAAGTAATAGTAGAGACAGCTGTGAACTCTGTTCAATCGTTTTCATCGAGCCTGGTGTCAAAGTCAGAGCGAATTATTATCGGGAACATTTTTTGTAAACTGCACGCAAAATTTCGGTGGTAGTCCAACGACGTTCAAACAGGACTCGGCACAGTCTCAAAAAGCTGATGTGTTCTAAGAATGGATTAAAAGCCATGCTCCAAACTTCATTTCAAATTAATGGCTTTCAAATTCGCTAGGGGCAAATCCGATAGACAGTTTCTTCCGCGCCGTTTTGTTTCAATAAAAAATAACGTCACTCACATCACTGTCACTCATAACACTGCAATCCTCGATAGTGCAACATAAAATCTTAGCAAACTTCAATCTAGTTATTTCTATTTCCCCGTGTTTCTTATGCATTACTACATTTTCGTGTTTAAAATACAAAATTTAATTTTTCTTTCCCTGTTCTTTTTATTTCGTCTGTATTTATTTTCCTTACTATATTTTTGTAAAAAAAATTGGCATATATGCTCTTATATATATGTTTACATGATGTATCTTTTTAGTCTGTATGTATACAAATAGGTATAAGTTTTCCGATGGAATCGAACTTTTATATATGTACGAATATGTACGAATGGTCAGCTAAAAGCCAAAAGACGTAACAACACATTTTAAAACTTCACAAATTCAGTCTGACCGAGTGATATTGAACAATATTAGGACAGATCTACTTTCAATCTGAGACGTACATTCGTGGCTCCATTGAGTATATTGACAATTTCTCTTCGGGCTTATACTAAGTATGCCATATACCACTCTGCGGTGTAGGGTACTTTATGCAAATTCCATGGTTCAAGTTTCAAACATCTAGAATATTTTGATAGGGCCCGGTCAAGTAAGCCCTGGTTCAACTCCGGATAAAAACATCTTAAAATTTGCAGCAGCGGAATTTCACTACGTAAATACCGACGACATTATGAGTGAGGAATCTCTTTCCTCACAAAGCCATGTAAATTGTGTCTTTTTAATAAAAAACATTAGCTTTCGGATCAGGTGTCAAGCTGTAGGCCTCGGCGCGTGAAAATAATAATTTCAACGTGCACATCTCACTAATTCAATAGAATAACGCCGTTTGCGTCTTTATGGAATTTGTATGTATGTACGATGTATTTACCGGCCAACTCAGAATATGCGAAAATAGTAATTTTACGTATTCTAAGGTAGATACAATGAAAATATCGGCCTGTTCACACAGCGTCTGAACCTGGAGAGAATTCAAGGTCTCCCTTAAGGGTTCCACAGGAACCTCGGAGAAAGTAAATTTTTTTTGAGTATGTGCTCATCAAATCATAAGTTTTTGTAAACGACCAATGGTTAAAATAAAGACTTTTAATCCGGGCGCATCTAATACCTTAAAAGCGAGCATAGTTACTGGACGTAGTGGTCCTTGTGGTCCAATAAACTTCTGTTTGTATAAAACGAGTGGTCAATATGGATATATAGCTACTCAAATTTTAGCAACCAATTTTCATTTGGTTTTACTGGGTTCATGAACCGAAGGGGTCCAATGAAAGAGATTCTATCGTCAACCGACATAATTTATATATGCATATGGGTACTCAAATTATAGTTGGATTTACAAGGATTTATTTTACATGTTTGGCCGTGATTAGGTAGAACTCACAGGGAAAAGATATTGTTACTTTATGGTCACGGCAACAATAGTATGTTCTCTGCAATAAAATATG
Source organism: Hydrotaea diabolus (assembly GCA_963513945.1). NCBI lineage: Eukaryota > Metazoa > Arthropoda > Insecta > Diptera > Muscidae > Hydrotaea > Hydrotaea diabolus. The sequence continues at coordinate 132,603,135 of OY740717.1, read as the reverse complement.
GTCGTCGCAACCCTAGTATTGTTTTTTCGATTTTCATTTTTAAATGGTTGCCAAATTTAAACATAAAAATATGGTTGTAGCAACATTATACATATGTTTGGTGCGACAAAAGTATTGTTTTTGGGTTTTATCTTAACAGTAATATGATAACGGCAATCATACCAGCAAAACCTTAATTTTTTGTTTAATTTGACATTGTTATTGTTACGAATCTTACGCAATAAAAGAACTTTTATATATATATTAAGTGTTTTCAAAACAAACTACTTTGGATTATTACGAGTATAACTGCTATATTTTTAACAAGCAAATTTGTTCTACTGTTAAATAAGTCACTTCTATTATTAAGAGTTTATTGTATTTTTACATGTGTGAATAAGTATATCGTTGCGAGGACCATACTATTGTGCTGTGGATCATAGTATGGTCGTGTGTGAACCATACTCGTAGTGATGATCAAAAAATTGTTGTGTCACAACCATATACCCAACAATGGTATGATCCTCTTCGAATATTGTCACCGCAACCAAACTTTTTTTCAGCGTGCATGTACCCAATGGGCCCAACAATTTTAAAATTCGGTAACAAATTCACGGTGGATGGCATATAAGATTCGGCCTGGCCGAATTCACTGATATTGTTATTTTTTTTTTTTCTTTAAACCCTTCACCAAAGAATAGAGGGAAAACTTTGCTGTGAAATACCTCGAAATATTTATTGAAAATACCACGTGTTGTCGATCGTCACACAGGCGTCTGATAAGATCTAGCCACATCCATATCTACTTAGTACGGTAGTGGCCTTGTGATATGAGCCGGAAATTTTCCACAATAGCCGCTTACAGAAATTCGGATTTTATTTGGACAAAAACAGCTCAGATGAAAAAAAAATTGTTTTAACGCGCCAAATTCCTTTAATAAAGAGAAAAGGCACAAACCTCGGCTTTAGCACAGATTCTGGATATACTCGCATTTACCAAATTATATCTCAGATACACAGTGGCACAGGTTGTTATAATCTAGTTTTGATTACTGTCTCTTATCAGAGTGCAGCTCGCAAATACGAAACTATATCGACGATTTTTTGCAAATTGGGTACTTTTAGGCTAGAAACGTTTTTTTTTTGAAATTGATCCTAATCGGTCCTTGATTTTGAAAAGCCCGACACAAAGATCCCGCCCTATTCGAGCCGCTCTGCCGCTCTAGAAACCTAAAATTAAATCTGATCAGTATCTGATCTGTGTCAAATTTACGACATGTTAGTAATTTACGAGGTATGTTAGTAATGTTGGCGAATCTGGCTCACATCGGTCCATGTTTCGAATAGCCCCACACAAATTTAATCCCAGTTTCAGGTACTGTCGCTCTTGATGTCATATATTACATACATTCTCAAATTTTGCGTGATACGTTATGAGTGATCACTTATCATATCTGGTGAAACTCGACAAAATCAGTCTTTATTTTCATATTGTCTTGGGATCTTAACTGCCGATCACAAAGTCTCATTACAACCCGAATTTGCTCAAATTTAGAATAGTGCATTTCACGAGGCCTGAATTTCATAGTTATATAATTTGACTTCCTGGATCCATGTTTTCGAATAGCCCCATATTTTCTTATAATGGGTGGTCCAATAACAATGCACGATAATAATTGTGAGTCACGACTTAATGTCAAGATTTTGGCCAGCTTAATTTTACATCTATTAGTTTCATTGTTTGACAAATTCTACCATAAAGCGGTACACCATTTAGCAGTGCTTTCAGATTGTTGAAATGGGCGTTAAATTCAAAATGCGTTATCTTGCACGTATATTTTGTCAGCATAATCGACACAATTTAATCACAGTATAACGCACCAATTAAAGTAACTGTCTGGTGCGGCTTATGGGCTGGCGACGTCATCGGCCCGAACTTCTGAGAAAATTAGATTGACCAAGAAGTTCCGTAAATAGTATTCGATATCAAAAGATGAAAGATAACATATTTCTTGTGGTCAGAAATAGGAACATGAACGATATGTGGTTAAAACAAGACAATAGCTCTATTGAGCGAGCAATTCAATAGACATGTTGTCTCACATCGTAGTAATGTTAATTGGCCGTCACGATCATGTGATTTAACACTGCTGGGATTCTTACTTTGAGGGTATATAAAAGAAGTGTAAGTCAAGAAGCCAAGGACAATTCAAAAGCTAACGAATGAGATAATTCGGCACATTAACAATATTGAACTTGCATTATGTCTTAGAGTCATTTGAAATGTGTAGCATCGGTTAAAGATATGCCACCGAAGTCATGGCAAACATTTGGCCGATATTTTGCGGTATACATTATTGTCGTAGATCTTTCTATCATAATAAAAAATATTGAGATAATTCTCTGAATTTTTATTTGCTTTATTTACAATATACATCGTACGTTTTAGTTGGGTAATTCTTTGTATTCGTTCGAATATACCAAAAGCAAGGAAAAGTTCTCACAAATTAAAGTATTATATAAGCTTAAAATCTGGTTAAAATATAGAGGTATTTTTTCAGAACAAAAAAATATACTTAGTACGGACATAAATACTGTTACAACATTGAACACACCAATTTCAATAGAAGAACTGAACATACCCCGTTAATGTCATATGGGTTTTGAAAGCTAACCTCAATAGCGTTAGTCTGTAACGGGATTTTAAAATTGTTTTAACTTTCATCATGGAGAGGTCCGATAATGAGAACCGTATCGCTGTATTAGCGTTTTTCAAGTGTGAAATGAAAAAAGCGATACTTTCAAAATGCTCCGGCCCCTAGGGATTAGCCGCACGTTCGTGAGGAGACTGGAGATGTAAAAGACCGCCACCGGTCGGGCCGCCCACGCTCTGTTCGAACACCGCATGTCATCAAAGCCGTTAAATCAAGAATTCACAGAAATCCGCTCCGAAAACAGAAAATCATGGTCCGTGAGATGAATATCACGCAAAAGTCCATGAGTCAAATCATTAAAAAAAGACTTGGGACTTAGGGCTTTCAAACGACGTACCGGACATTTATTTACTGCAGCTTTAAAAAAAATATGATTGAAAAATGCAAACGTCTTCTGGCGAAGCACGCTGATAATTTGCACAGAAAAATTTTGTTCACCGATGAAAGAATGTTTACCGTTCAGGACAAATTTTACAAGCTAAATTATAAAGTGTATGCGCTGTCATCTATCTGGGATCTGAACTGATCCCAAGGGTGGAAAATGGTATCACCTAGCTTCAGTCATGGTTTGGTGGGGTATCTCTTACGATGGGGTCACTGACCTGCATTTCTGCGAACAAGGAGTCAAAACATCGGCCAAAGTTTACCCAGAAACCGTTTTTGGAAGCTGTTGTGAGGTCTCTTAACAATTCCCTGTTCCAAAACCAGCCATGGACTTTCCAGCAGGATTCTGCGCCGGCCCATAAGGTTAAAACGTCCCAGGCCTGGCTTCGAAACAATTTGCCAGCGTTCGTTTCCTCTGAAGAATGGCCCTCAGGCAGTCCAGATTTGAACCCATTGGATTACAAATTGTGGACAGTTTTAGAGGACAAGGTTTGTTACAAAAGATTCCCCAACATTGGATCTCTTAAGACTGATTTGGTTCGAGCTGTGGCCAATTTTCCAATGGACGAGGTTCATGCAGCTGTTGACGATTGACCAGTGCGACTTAAGGCGTGTGTAAAGGCAAAAGGCGGACATTTCGAATAAGAAGATTATTTTTGGTTACAATATACATCAATAAATATATTAAAAAATATTTGGTCCAAAAACATGCAGTACTTTTTATTTTACAGCATAAAACGTGTGTTACAGACAGTATTTCAGTATGGCCCTACTAAGTACATTGGGGCACGCCAAACTTAATCTTTTTTTAATTGTTTGTTTTCTGATAAGACACACGTGTTCTGACTTAACACGTTGTGAGCCGCTCTTGTGTGATGAGCATGTACATAACTGTCATGCCAGAAACGCCAGGCGCAACTCCGGTTAAGAACATCTAAGAAGTTTTTAGTGGCGTGTTCCACCTTTTAAATGCTGGGCGACTTTACGTGTAAGAGATTTATCTCTAAGCCATATTAAAACTACTCTAAAAAATGATTTAGTTGTTCAGAACAGTAGATCCAGTAATAGGTACAGAAGGTCCCTGCCAGTGAGTATTCGAATTGGATCGGGCACAGCTCACTGATTTTAGAGAAGTACCGCCTTGTTTTTTAAAAGGTTGTTGAGGGACTTCAGTAATAATTTAGTACTTATGTATAATTAAATATTTTAAGTAAATAATATACTGGCCTGCATTACACTTCATCCGAAACATCGTTCTAAACTTTGTGTTGTTACGTTTCTTTAGTTTTCAGCCGATGCTGCCCGTATACTCAATTGGTTTGCTTACAATTGGTAGCCACTTATGCAATGCCAATAAGTAGAGAAATGCAAACAAATTTCCATGCAATGCGCAAAAAAAAACAAAAGTGAATTCCGGAAAGGGGTCAAAGAAGCTGTGCGAAAAAATGTGCAACTCAAATTTACATTGAAGTTTTCTATTTATCTTTTTGTGTTGCGTTAGAAGGGAGAAACGGGGTCAATTTGAGCCATGTGTTTTGCGTTTTTTCCAAGCTCAAGTTTTAGTTTTGTTTTCGGGCTTTCGTTTGTTTGTTGTCAACACCAACTACAACAACATCGGAGGCAACAGCAGCCGAAGCAGCGCCAACGAAAACAAAATGAAGAGGAAAAAAACGGAGCTGCCGATGTTGATCCTTTTTGCTGTTCCCGGTTTTTGGTTCTGGTCTGTGTTCTAACAAACAAACAAATGGTAAAACTGATGCACAACAACTATCTGTAAGCGTAGCGAGCAGAGCTGAACAGAACAGAACCGACTCGAACTGAGCTGAACTGTCAAAGTTTTACTGTCATGTGTCTCTTTTTGCTTTATGTTTAGTGTCGTTTTATTTTATCTTCATTATTTATACATTTGTCGTTAAATCGTGTTCAATTTTTTCGTTCAGGCAGCCAACATGGCGTATACGTTATTTGCATAGAGCTACATTTTTCTCTTCAGTACCAGTTGTTTCTGCGTTTTTTCTTTTTGGTTCGCCTAACGTCGCTGTTTTTATTTAGTTTGGACAGCACTCATTTCTGGGAATATCCAAGTATGACAGTTGTTTTTTTCGTTTTCTTAAATTGTGCTTGCAAAAAAAAATATTGAAACCGGAATTTTTGGCTTGAGAGTTTTCCGAAGGCGTAGTAGCAAAAAAGTTACATAAAGGGTCCTCGGATAAAACCCAAATGCGTTGAGAAATAGTAAATAGTTGAAATAGTAATAGGCTCTTAGCCAGGATTAAACGACATGCAAGGCTGAATTCTATAACAGTTACAAAGTAACGATTATCACTTTTACGACCGTTGCAAAATATCGCTGCGTTCTTTTCAGAAAGGTACCCTAGCGAAAACCGGCCTCTGCCCACATTTTAGTCTACGACATATCTTTGATGCGCTTCAGACATACGTAGCGAAAATGTGGTGTTAAAAATATTTTTTGTAAATAAACTCAAAGGCAGAAAATCACGCTGTCGCATAAACCGTAAAAGAGCCGTCTTTGGTCCAAAATATACCCATAGACGGCTCCTTTCAATAGACAGATATAGGGTGATCAATCAAGAGAAATTATGTATTTCAATAGAGATTTTTTCACAGATTACGCGTGAGTTCTGTCAAACTTTCTATTTTTATTTTCAGTATTGCTTGCCATTTCATCATGGAAAGACTAACACCGCGAAAACCACGGTTTGGTGCGGTTTATGGGCTGGTGAAAACATCAGTCCATATATTTAAAACTTTGTAACTGGTGATCAATCGAGATGTATTTTTTTCAATCGGGGGTTTTTCACAGATTACTTGTGAGTTGTGGTAAACATTTTTTCTGTTCAGTCAAACGATGCCATTTCGTCATGAAAAGACTTACACCGCGAAAACCACGATGTGTGTTATTAACGCCATACAGGTCTAAATGCTCAAGCGAGTCATCCAATATTGGAACCTCAGAATAGACAACCTGTGGCGTAGTTGCGGACCATACATGAAGGAAATTACACTCAAATAATAAATGGTATATAATGTCATTTCGAATGAACAGTAAAGATTCCACACAAGTTTTGAACTTTCGTAATTTTTTTATTTTGAAAAAATACCTCTAGATTAATCAACCTATACTTACATGTCTTTTTATACCTTTCACCACACTAGTACAGGGTATAAAGCCATTCTTCTAATCCCGTATTAATATAACCATCTAATCAGAATTACTATCTGGTTCCATTGAGAGTGGCCCGTCTGACAATATTTCGTTATAATCAAAGTACACATTGGAAATGTGAAACGATTTCAACGAAACTGCATATCGTATAGGCCCCAGCAGAATGGTTTCAATGGTTTACTTAGAAGGGACATAAATACTGCTACACACGTTTTATGCTGTAAAATAAAAAGTACTGAATGTTTTTGTACCAAATATTTTTTAATATATTTTTTGATGTAAATTGTATCCAAAAATAATCTACTTATTTGAAATGTTCACCTTTTGCCTTTACACACGCCTTAAGTCGCACTGGCCAATCGTCAATAACTGCACAAACCTCGTCCATTGGAAAATTGGCCACAGCTCGAACCAAAGCAGTCTTAAGAGATCCAATGTTGGGGTATCTTTTGCGACAAACCTTGTCCTCTAAAACCGTACACAACTTGTAATCCAATGGGTTCAAATCTGGACTTCCTGAGGGCCATTCTTCAGAGGAAATGAACGCTGGCAAATTGTTTCGAACCAGGCCTGAGACGTTTTAGCTTTATGGGCCGGCGCAGAATCCTGCTGGAAAGTCCATGGCTGGTTTTGGAACAGGCAATTGTTAAGAGGCTTCACAATAGCTTCTAAAACGGTTTCTTAGTAAACTTTGGCCGATGTTTTGTCTCCTTGTTCGCAAAAATGCAGGTCAGTGACCCCAATGAAAGAGACAGCATCACCAAACCATGACTGAAGCTGGGTGATGACCCTCTTCCACCCTTGGGATCAGTTCATATGCTTCCTTAGATGACCGCGCATAGACTCTAATATTTATACCTGAACGGTATAAATATTTTCATCGGTGAACAAAATTTCTCTGTGAAGTTATTAGTGTGCTTCATCAAAAGACGTTTGCATTTTTCAATCCTATTTTTTTAAAGCTGCAGTCAATTAATGTCCGGTACGTCGTTTAAAAGCCCCAAGTCCCAAGTCTTTTTTGTGATTCGTCTCATGGCCTTTTTTGATTTTCTGTTTTCGAAGCGGATTTTTGTGAATTCTTGATTTAACGGCTTCGATGACATGCGGTGTTCGAGCGTGGGCGGCCCGACCGGTGGCGGTCTTTTACATCTCGAGTCTCCTCAAACAGTTTTAAGCATCGGTAGACGAACATGTGGCTAATCCGTAGTGGCCGAAGCGTTTTAAAATATCGCTTTTTTCATTTTAAACTTTAAAAGCGCTATGTAATGTAAAAGCGAATGTAATTTCGAATTGCTCCTAAATCCTTCAACGACTTCAATGGAAACATTAAAAGGACGAAACTGGCCATAGTTCAGTTAATAACTGGTAAATACGAATATATTATAAAGGGCTTTCCAACTTAAATATAACAATATAGTTTTCAAATAATTATCTTATTATTTAAAAAGGATCTATGATAATTAGGAGTGACGCAAAATATCGGCCAAATGCTCGCCATGGCTGCGGTGGCATACCCCTATCCGATTATCCATCCCTTTTGTTTTCCAATAGGGCCAAAAACAATTCCGTTTCTTTAAGTCAACGCACCCTGAAACATTTTGAATGATCCTTCAGTGTCAAAACGTTATTCGAAGTTAACATTTTCATCATGGTTAAGTTGAATTAGAAGCAACGTTTGGAAATCATTAAAAATTACTACCGAATTTCTGAGTCGGTGGCTTTGGTAAAGTTTTACGAAAAACCGGCATTTCATCGAAAAATCGTATTTAGCGATGGAGCTCATTTCTGGCTGAGTGGTTTAGTCAATAAACCGACTATGCATTGTTGGACAGCAACAAACCTAGATGTGCTTCAAGAGACACAACTGCATCCGCAAAAAATTACTGTGTCGTTTTCATGCCAAAGGTGTGATTGAGTCGTATTTTTTCGTCGATGAAAACAATCGTTATGTTACCGTCAATGGAGAGCGCTATCGCGTCATGTAAGAAAATAATTAAAATTGGATGAGCTTGACATCGCCGATAAGTGGTTTCAACAAGACGTTGCCACTAGCCACACAGCACGCGTTACACTCGATTTATTAAAGGGCAAATACATTGCATCGAGAAATGGTCCGGTCGAATGGCCACCTCGTTCATGCGATTTAACGTCATTACCTATCTTTTTATGGGGTCTCAATAAGTCATGAGTCTATGTCAACAAGTCAACAACTTTAGACGAGCTCAGAGACAACATCCAATGCGAAATTGCCAACGTTCCAGTCGAAATGTGTGCAAGAGTGATGGAAAATTATCGAAAAATCAGTTTACTGAAAGTCAAATTCGGATATCTTGAGAAATGGCCCGGTCGAATAAATACGTCGTTGATGTGATTTCACGGCATTGGATTTCTTTTTGTGTGTCTACATCAAGTCATTGTCCTATGCCAATAAGCTAACAACTTAAGAAGAGCTCAGAGACAACAAAATTGCCAACGTTCTGGTCGAAATGTCTGCAAGCGTGTTGGAAAATTGAGTCAAAAAAATAGGTCGCTGTACACGGGCTCGTGGTAGTCATATGACCTTAATCGAATTTTATTTTTAAAATGTAACATTTGCAATACACATGAAATAAAGTTAAACTCTATATGTGACGCTCAAAATAGAAAGGGACCTTAGGGTAAAAACCAGTTTTGTTCAGGAGAGCCATTTTAAAGATTTAAATACGTGTATCTTTGGTGTACCATCACTTTCATAAAACGCGCATATCTCTGGGAGGGAACACTTTTGGGGCATGGGATCGGTCTCATTCGATGCTCAGATGTTGTCCACATCAAAAAAAAAGAAAAAAAAAAGAAAATTGATTTGTTTACCCTTAGTTCCCTTTATCTATGTGCTGTCACATATCTTAAATATTCTGTGTTTTATTAATAAATAAAATTGTTATGTTCTAAATGGAAAACTCATGTACGAGTAATAACTCTGAGAATTGTTCTTGGCATATTGATGTCCGTTTTTTCTTTTAACTATCCCCAAAAGAAGATGCCAAAGATGTCAAATCACATGATCGTGGCTGCCAATTGACATCACCACGACGTAAGATAACACGGCCATTGAATTTCTCGCGCAAAAGAGCCATTATTTCGTTGGCTGTGTACCAAGTGGCATCATCCTGTTGAAATCGCATATCGTGCAGGTCGGTGTTCTCAATTGTTGGCCAAGAAGAAGTTAGTTATCATCCCGCGATATCGAACGCCATTCAAGAAACTGCTTGGCCGACCTCATTTTTTAGGAAATACGGCTCGATGACAGAATGGTGGCAGAACGAATAATTCACAGGTGTTTTCACATGTTTTACAGACCCGCTTTGCTGAAATTTGTGCACAATTCTCCCAATTGTGGGCACATTTGGTCGATTATGCTGACAAGAAAAAATCGTGAAGTGCACGAAATGCATATTGATTTGAACGCCCATTGTAGTAAAAAGCTTAAAGAATCTTAATGCGATAAGCAACTGCGTTCCTATTCAAGATTAAACTTTTCAAAAACTGAAACAAAGAAATGTCAAATTAAGTTGTACTTAAAGCTTGACTTATGGTGTGACTCACAAGTAACATCGTGCATAATGGACCAATCCTTATGTAAAAGTAAAGAAAATTCCTAATATTTAAGTAAAAAATACGTACCGCTCGACTCAGAACCACCAGTTGATTCGATTTTCGATATCGGTCTGTTTGCCTTTCTGCTGTCTGTTGTCTATCTAAACTACCGGTCGCCTTTGCTGTCCGCTCTTTATGAAATTTGCAAAAGTAAGTTTTTTGGATAAAGGCTGTTGATTTCTCCAACAAAAATGTTCAACTAATTGTATGTCTTTAGCTCTAGAAGCCACATATTACAACCAATATTGATGAAATTTGGCATACGAGGTTTTTTGAACCATGGCAGAAGGGCGTTTTTAAAACCGAAGAAAATTGGTTAGATTTAGATATACCTCCCACATATAAGTTCATCCGATTTTTCTGCTTTAGCCCTAGAAGCCACATTTTACAGCCAATCTTGATAAAATTTACCTCGAGTAAGTATTTTTAAGCCGAGACTTGACGTTATTGACATTGCAGAATATTGGTTTATATTAGGATTTAGATACAACACATATAAGTTCGCCCGATTTTATGGCTTATGCTCTGAAAGCCACATATTACATCCAATCAATGTTGATGAAATTTGGCACACATTCGTTTTTTGGACCTAGCACCAAAGTTATGGTAATTAACTGAAATCGGTTCGGTTTAGATAAAACTACAGGGTGATACAGGGTGATTCATTTGCTCATTTCATGAAAATATGTCCATCTACGAGCATGCCCAAAAATGCAAGGGGGCGAAATGCCTGCGGTTTGAACATTTTCGGATTGGTGGTGGGAGGGTACTAGGGTAAAATTACTAAGTTCTAAACCAGTGATCGCATTTTTTTGTTTCTTCTCTTCAAAAAATAGCCTTATATTTTACCTTTCCGAAATAACCTAAGCGAAGCCCGGAGGTCCTACCGTTCCAAAGTTATGACAAATTAACTGAAATGCATTTTTTTTTTGAAGTGAAATAACTGCACATATTTATTTGTTTTTTGTAAAATAACACGTCGACTGGATCATTTGTAAATGTTCGTTATATGTTCATCCGATTTCTATGCCCCAGAGGCCACATTTTACATCCAATCTTGGTGAAATTCAGCACGATTAAGTTTTTTTTGGGCCAAAGAAGGACGTTATTGGTACTGCAGAAAATCGGTTCCCACACACCGATTTTATGTTTTTAGTTTTAGGAGTCATAAATTGCATACAATCTAGATAGAATTTGGCTCAAGTCAGTTTTTTTTGATCTAGCACCGAGGTCTTTCTGTAAATCCAGATGTACATTGTAATATATAGTTTTCTAGTTTTTTACCTTTCATAATTTGGGGTTTGTGAAATAATATTTGCTATACTCAAAACCTATATCCAATTTAAATATACCAACTGTATTTTAGATGTTTTCATGTGATGCTTTGATAACATTCGCCAGTTTTTCAAGACTCCGTAGTTTAACTTACCAGGTTTAAAGGTTTTGGCACAGCGATAGACTTTAATGTGTATTTCTATCTGTATCTCGTCATTATTTGGCACGTATTGCACTACAATCATTGCATTGTATCTTCTCGAGTACTTCCGTGTTTGGCTGTATATGTGGAGGCTTTAATGTAGCGTCACCTCAAGGATTAATCGGAACGTTCTTCGGCCGTTATCCATGTGACCATAGCAGCCAAGAATATTTATACCAACGCAGTAGTAGATGTGTGTACACCTTTAAGTGTTGTTACTTAAATACATACACATGTAGCGATTCGTATGTCTAAACGTGTGTATGTACTGATTTTATATGGTTTATAAAGCAGTAGGAGTCCAGTAAGAGTTGACGTTTTTTACGACGGTAGTTTAAAAATTCGCTATTACGTTCGCTATTAAATTCGCTTACGTTCCTATCTTCTACTGTTGGCTCTAAAAACTACTTGTATTGTTGACCTAGAACTCTGATCCGATGGGTTTCTTCACTTCGTGGTTCTAAGCATATTTAATTCTACTTTTAGTTAGTCCTTCTTGAGGTCATCGGTCTACCCTGCCTGTGCATTCTATGGTTATTGACGACACACGTCATGTTGCCTATTGGCAGAAGCTTTCTTATTTATTTAACAAAAACTCAATTACCCAATCGTTATGTTCTTACTCGTATGTATCTTAATAACACACTTAGTTACTCCGATTGTAATTAGGATACATCATATTAGATACATTTCACTTTATCGCAGCTAAGCCCATGAATGTCGTAAAGTCTCCTGAGCATACCCAGACCACTTATTATTTTGCTGTTGGCTTATCTTATTGTATCATCTATTTGAAATCATAATTTCCTTTTTTATTTTATTGCTTAACATTATTATCTTATTAATTGGCGACCTGTTCGTTTATCCAATTCCGTTAGCAGTTGCAAAAATGATCTGTGTCCATTTTTGGTTCACCGTAAACCAAGGGCGTAGCCAGGATATGAAATAGGGTGGTGCCACGAAAATTATGATTTTCTATGATTATGATTTTTTATGATTATTACAATTTCGATCTATTTGAGGAGCAATCTGCGTGGATCTTCTGAAAATTTTTCTACAATTTTTTCCAAAAATTCGTCCTTCATCTCGGTTACCAATTTTCGGTGGACGCTTAGCATACATAGTCCTGCAATACATATATACTTATTTTTTGATAATAAATAAAATTGTCTATTATTTTACCGTTTAAACGAGCTTCAGTCATTGTGGAGCGCAACCATGTTTTTACTAGCCTTAAAGTGCTAAATGACCGCTCAACAGTTGCAGTAGTACACGGCTGTGACAATGAAATTAATAACGCCTTCCAGCGTCTTTACCCAAGCAAAGCTCAATTTCTCCTTCCAAATCATCCAACTCATAAAAATGCTCAAACGTTTTTTTTGGCTGAGCAATGGAGTTGAAGGCTTGTTTCCGCGTGTTCTGATTTCCTTCACCTGTTAACCTTTCCAATGTTTCCACAATATCAACAAAATTTTCTTTGAAACGCGCCATACTCTTATATTTGTGTGGCCAACGTGTCTCGCAGAGCATTGGGAAACTTGGAATGCACTTTCTTCTCAAAGGTGATTCCCGAAAAAAAATTATATCTTTTATTGTACCTGTAAATGAAAATATTGAAGATGAATTCATTGTAAATCCGTAAACAGTTAAATACATACCTATCGTGTTTCGAATTTCTGGGAGAACGTTTAGATCGTTTACAGCGAGGTTCAGTTTGTGGCTAGCACAATGAAAAAAGGGCTTTTTAAATTTTTGCCTCAAAATATTTTGTACACCTCCTTCTTTTTCAGCCATAGTACTACAACCACCATAGCCCTGCCCAACAAATTTAGATTCATCCAGTTGCAATGTCGATATAAAATTTTGAATTTCTTCGGCAATACATTTTGCATTCAATGCATTTAATTCCACAAACCCAAGAAATTCTTCTCGAATTAAACATTTTTGCTCTTTCCCCGATATATCCGCTGTTTCGTCAGCTAATATGCTGTACGCAAAAGATTTTTTTATGTCCTGCACGATGTCGTGTTTTATTATTAATTCACATATAGTAATTAATTGATTTTGGATTTGTGGTACAAGTATTTTTCATTTTTGTTCGAATTATCTAAATGCCTTTGCAAAATCTGGTCGCCACAATCGATTCTCAGACTTATTAGATCGTGGAAAATACTTAAATAAAAAAAATTATAGTATAAGATTTTTTTATTAAGAAACTATACTACCTGGAGTAGCGCTATATTGATTTTTTCCTCGCAAAGCCATGTCATGTGTTTTGCAAAATAAAATACATGTTGTGATGGAGGTAACAATTTTATGGTTCTCCTCAATCAGTTTCTTATGACCTGAAACCACCAAATTAGAATATTTTTTGTTTTTGTGGTATAATATATGGTCACACGCTAGAAGCGAAACAATATCTTCGTACTCTTTGATAATAACTATGTATATTTCCTTCAATTGAATAGTACCTTCAGTGGATTTTCAATAATTTTATATTGTATGCATTTAAAAAAAAATATTATAGAATTAGGTGGGTGCCACGGCCCTCTAGGCCCATACCTGGCTACGCCCATGCCATAAACTCCATTATTCAGGTATTTAAATTGAGGTCGTCGACTCGAAATTTTATTTACGCTTAATTTTGGATTTTGATTTATGGTATTGTAGTCAGTGCACAAATTGATCGCTTGTCACTGTAGCATTAAATGTATGTGGTAATTCGCGATATTTCATTCAAGCGATGTCAATTTGTACTTTTTCGGTCCAGCTGATACTTGTATTTTTATTAGTTTTTTATACCCAACACCACACTGTGACACAGGGCCGATGTTTGCAACACCTTAAGGGAATGGAGATAGACCATAGTTAAGTATACCTATCAACTAAGAATTGCTTTCTGATTCAATAGAGCGTAGTACGTCCGTGCATCAGTCCATCATCGTTTTTATGAAAGTACAGGTCGCAAGTATGAACCGATTTCGATGAAACTTGGTAGATTCTTTAAGTTTGGGCCAGTGACGATATAATACATATGTAGGATTTTTCAAATTTAGAACCTTGCATCCGATTTCACACAGAGAATTTCGAGAGACTTACACACATCTCTGGTGAAATTTGTCGATATTGGGTCAAGTTTTTAAATAGATCGCACACAAAGCTCCCTTCCGATTACGATACTGCAGCTCTAGAAGTCACACCCCGATCACACCAAAGTTTTGCATGGTACGCTATAGGTGACTACTAATTACCTGTAGTATAACTAGACCGCATAGGTCCATATATTCGTCTTACTCCAATACAAAGGTTCTTCCCGATTTTAGAACCTGCAACTCTAATAACCACATATTACACCCGACTCCGACAAAATTTCGCAAAAATTTTGACCCCATCACGGTCAAATTTTTTGATGACACGTTACTATTGAACTCTAACATATTGAGACCGACCTTGCTCATGCTCCAGACAGAGGTGCTTAACCCTCGGAATAGCATATTGCTGTATGGTAACACATACGGGCTGCTATATGTGACGCATAATAGAAAGGGACCTAAGGCTAAAAACCAGTTTTGTTCAGGAGAGCGATTATAAAGATTAGGTCCCTTTTTATTTGCGCTTAGAATTGTCGACTTCACTTTCATAAAACGCGCATATCTCTGGGAGGGAACACTTTTGGGGCATGGGATCGGTCTCATTCGATGCTCAGATGTTGTCCACATCAAAAAAAGAAAAAAATGAAAACTGATTTTTTTTACCCTTATGTCACATATATACATTTCTGGCCTTATAATGGAAATGTGAATATTTATCATCAAAAATGGTTTTATCGTTTTTAAAAGTATTCTCTTCCTTGATTTATACACTTGCGTGCGCTTAAACCAATTGTCGAAGCACTTTTTCCACTCCGATTGAGACACCTCCAAAACATGGTTTTTGAACGCTTCAACAGCATCTTCTGGCTACGAAAAACGTTGACCACGCATTTTTTCTTGATGTGAGGGAATAAAAAGAAGTCGGAAATAAGAATAAGTGGGTGCCAAGTCAGGGTTTAACGGCGGATGACCCGTCTATTCGACGTTTTGGCAGGTCTAAAAGGCGCTTGTTTGAGCCAATGTATTAGAGCTCGCATTATCATGGTGTACTATGATTCGTCTTCTCTTGTTCGTTTTTCGAATTTCTCTGAAGACATCAGGCAAACAAATTGTGGTGTTCCACTCAGAATTGACCATCCTACGTTGCTCAAGTAGAACAGTCGCCACACGACCAGTTTTGCCGAAGAAACAGGCGACCATTTGCTTCGAAGTGCTTCTTTCACGAACAACTTTCCTTGGATTTGGCTCGCCTTGAAAGACTCACACGGTCGATTGCTGTTTTGTTTCGGGCTCATACGCATAGATCCATGATTCGTCACCTGTGACGTTCTTATAAAAGTCTTTTGAAACACCGCGATCGTATTTTATCAAAATTTCTTTGCAATCGACACGAGTCTTTTGAGCGATTGTCAAATTGTGCGGGATCCAACGAGAATACACCTTTTTACGGCCAGGTGTTTATGTAATATCGAATGTATGCTGGTGGAAGAAATGCCCAAGGATGCCTCTATCTCACGGTATGCCACATGACGATCTTGCATTATCAGTTCACGCACGGCATCAATGTTCTCTGGCACAACGGTTGTTTTTGGCCGACCATCACGACCTTCGTCTTTGAGCGAGCGTCGGCCACGATTGAATTCATTAAACCAGTTTTTCACAGTGCTGAAGAAAGGTGCTTCATCGCCATACAAATATTTAAGTTCATCAATCAATCAAATCAAATTCATCTTGTCGTGATAAACCATGTCGAAAATTGTGAAAAATGATCGCACGAAAATGTTTACGAGTTAATTCCATTTTTTGCCAAATTGATTTTTTTCAAACCACTGTAAACATCACAAATGATGGTCGTACGTCAAAACGTTCAGAGTACGTTAATGCTTAAAAATGTCAAAATTTCCTATGGAAATGTCAGATGGCGTTAGGCAACAGTAAGCGGCCACTTCTGGCTTTAGCTTTTTTTACTTCTTTTTATCTGCCGTATACAGCTCTGCCGGTTTACCTCTGTTCTAGGTACTTTCTCTTTATCTCTATTATCTGTATATCTGTTAAGACATTGCGCAATATCATTAATGATGGATACTGGATAGGTTTTTTAGATGGATCTCCTAGAGAATACTTGTCTCAATATCTGTGATTATAAGTCTTATTCGTTGTAATATCTATAGATAAAATCTCGAAATTTTAATAATTTACTTATGTTAAAAATAACTTTAATGAAGATCTTATTATAAATAAATGAATGAATGAGGCTCCCGTTGGTGTTGTTTTCGTTATTTTAGGCCATTAGTTCTGTTCACACAATTGACAATCTCTTCATGTTGTGGTCTTATTATTTTATCAGTTATAAGTAGAGTATTTTCAGCCCTTCTCAATATCCGGTATTTTTCCAATGGAAAAACGCCGTCCTGGGTATAAGCAATTAACACGGAAGTTAATGATATCTCCAAAACTGAAAAAAGGGTAGACGAAAAATATAAGAGGTTCTTCATGGCAGTGTTGTGCACTATCCATGTTTAAGAACATAATATTAAATCTTTAGACCAGCCTTACTAAAGGAAAAGTCCATAGGTAACACTTGGTGTTGGAGTTTAGAGGTGTTTAGACGGAAAAATGATTTAGATTATATGGCGCCCTTGGTAAAGGAAATTGAAAATATTCTCTGCTAATATAGCCTGCAACACTCTGTGGAACAGGGTATGATAAGCTAGTTTCATGTCAAAAGTCTGTCACTAACAAAAACATTTAAGGTAGACCAATCGACGTATTATCGCCAGCTTAGCAATTGTACTGAGGTCGCAATTGTTTTCGGATGTTCATGAAATTTGGCAGAGGCATGTTTTTTGCACCAAGAACGGACGCTATTGCAGTTAAAGAAAATTGTTTAAGATTTAGATATTGCTTCTTCACACATACAGGGTGTGATGAAAACTGCTACCAAAGAAAAGTTACAACTTTTTTTTCTATTTATTAAATATCGATAATTTTTTTTTTTAATTTTGCAGATTGATTTTTAGATTTAACAAAAATACATTACTGGGACATTGAAACAAGAATTTATATTGTCCGCCGCTATCATGCACTGGAGTCCGTAGTTTCGGTTTAAAGAGAGTATAGGCGCACGTTTGGCGGCAATCCTCCGAGCAGATGGACCATCATGGGACTTGTTCACAATTTTGCCGAGCATGGGACAGTCAACAAAAGACCATACCATCGAAAGCCTTCAGTTGGGACAGAGGAAACAATCGCTGCTGCACCTGCTGCCATACAAAACAATCCAAGAATTTCGACAAGAAGCTTATCTGCTCAAATGGGAATAAGCAGACAATCACTGCAGTCAATTATGCACAATGATTTGGACGTATTCCCATATAAAATTCAAATGGCCAACAAACTGAATGCAGCAGACATCCCGATTTGCTTGGAATTTTGCCAAAAGATGCTTTAAAAGATGGAATAGAACGAAAGCATGTTGAATTGCCTTTTCATGCTTGGCGAGACCTATTTCGATACAGATGTCAACATAAACAAACCAAATTGTCGAATATGGAGTGCTTCCAACCTCCAGAAGGCGATATTAAATCCACTTCTTGTCACAGAGTGGTGTGCATTTTCACCACGCTGCACTGCCTGGCTCTACATCTTCGAAAAAACGGTCACACCGTTACCGCTACTCGAAACCGGTACTTGAGCATATTGAGAGAAATTGTTTATCCAAAATTACGCCGAATGAGAATTTCTCTCATCTCTGTGTGGTTTCAGCAGGTTTCAGCACATAGCTCAGCCTGTTATGACAGAACTGCGACGAAAATTCCCAATAAGCTAATATCTAGAAACTCTACATTTCGTTGGTGCCCCAGGTCGTCTGACCTTACTGCACCTGATTTTTTCTTGTGGGGTTATTGCAAGCAGGATGTCTACCAAGCAAAACCAAAAAATTTTAATTCATTCGAGACACAATTGCGGCTATTCCCGTATCAACTCTCCAAGCTGTTATGAACAACTTTTTGGTAAGATGCCACACATGCATTTACGAGCAGGGGGCATTTAAATTCCTTTATTTTTAAAACAAATTAAGCTATATTTAATAAAATTGAACGAGATGTAACATGAATAAAAGAAAAATGAATTCCATACAGTGAAGTTATTAGAGTTTCTAAATTAAGCAATATTCATCAGCCACCCTGTATAATCAGCGTTAAAGAAAGTTCTTGGAGAAGATATTCAAAAAAAAAGTTCGAAATTGTTTTGTGTTATTGGTGCTGTTGCCATCTGAAATACCGCATGTTTTATGTAAATTCTGAAAGTTAGCTCTAATTTCGGCAATCGCAAAGCAGGGATAAAAAAAATGATAGCATTATTAGATGGACATAAGTGTTTTATATCAAACTACAAAAAGATTTCACTTTTTCGCCAATAATGTGGCAAATATAGCACGAAAAATAAAAATCCCAATTTTGGATTTTTATAAAAATTTTGGGAATTGTGGGGTTTTGTCTTTAAGAAATATCAATTTTTTATTTACTTTTTTTTATTGTCCAACACTCAGTGGATGGAAAGTAAAGGATCAGAGGGGGAAAGAGGGAGTAATGTTTATTACCATTTGTCTTAACTTTCCGGATGTCGTAATTGGTGGGAAATATATTTGCCGGAAGTCGATTCCACATACGGACAGTACGGGCATAAAACGAATTCGATCTGTATTGTATAGTGCTGTCGACTGGCTAATCGATAACAAACAAGTGTAAATTCCTGGAAAGTCGCGTATTCCTGGCAAACATCCTAACGTAAGGAATAAGTCGACAGATGTCAACGGAACACACACCATGAAAGTAACGATAGAACAGCGACACACATCCGACATTCCGACGGAGCTCCAAGAAAACAATAGAGTTGGATACCCTACTGTAACCTATCAGCACCATCGCTCTCCTTTGAACACGGTCAAGTAGCTTGAAGGGTGAGTTTAGAGCACCTGCCCATATATGGGAGTTGTATTCCAACTTAGGTCTGATATAGGTCGTATAGATGTTGAAAAGATCAGAAGGAGTGAAATATTTCTTACACCGCTTTAGGAAGCCTATACACTTGAGTTTCTTTCTACACTTTGAATACATGTCTCGTCCAACGAGCATCATATTGTATTTTTATGCCCAGATCATCAAGAGCATCTAATTGTTTCACATCCAAACCATTGATAGAAATTAAAGACAATAATGGGTCAGCGAATCGCTTGTGAGACAACAAGCAGCACTGCATCTTGCGTGTACTAAAATCCACTCAATTCATTCGACCCCAGTCGGAAATGGCCTGTACATCCCGGCCAAGTATCTCATCCATAAATCGCCTTCTGTCTTCAATATCTTGAAGACTTGGCCTATGGTTGAATGGATAAGAATGACAGAGGTTGCTGTAATCCGCAAAGGAGTAGATTGGATTCACGGTCTGACCCAACAGATCATCAATGAAAATATGAAATAAAGAGGGAGAAAGGACTGAGCCTTGTGGTACACCTGCGGTAAGCCTATGTTTATTGGACAAGAACCCATCTTCAACAACTATTATAGTGCGATCTCTAAGAAAGCTCGATATAAAACGAGCGAAAGTATTACCGACATCAAATGCGATCAGCTTTGATAAGAGTGCACCGTGCCAGACTCTATCAAAAGCCTTTGAGATATCCAGAGCCACAACCTTACTCTCAATAAACTGGTGGATAGACCGACTCCAGCTTTCCCACAGGAAAACCATCAGGTTTCCCGTAGAGCGATTTCTTCGGAAGCCATACTATCGATCACTAAGCAGGTCGTTGGAATCTAGATACCTCACATGATGGTGGTTACCATGCTTTCCATAACCTTAGAAAACGCAGAGCAAATCGGGATTGGCCGATAATTCGCAGGATTATTGGCTTCACCCTTTTGAGGGATTGGCTGGACTTTCGCAACCTTCCAACACGCTGGGAAGACTCGCGCACGATAAGTAAGGTTGAAAATGTTGCGTAATGGACGGGCTAACATCGAAGAGCACTTACATAGGACAAGTGCCGAATTACCATCCGGGCCCCGGGACTAATTTACGTCGAGGTTCGCAAGAACCCTTTTAACCCCACGTGTTCCAAAAAATATCTGATGCATGGAACTAGATACGTTTTCGATCACGGGGAGTGGTTGATTGCTTTCCTGCAAGGAAGAATACCTGCAAACTTCTTGTGTTTCTACTGTCAGCTTAAAAACGGCTGAATTATTTCCATTTTTTTTAATCCCATCCCACTATGCTATTGTGGAGAGTAAAAATGAGTTTGAAACTTTTAAAGGTCCCTTCGTAGTCGAAGTGCAGCAACATCTGAAGTAGTTGCCATACCAGTACACACACATACATACATACGTACATAAATGTTATTATAAACTTAAGATGTATGTGCGTCTTCTGTAAAAATAATAATGAAGATTTATCCTCAAAACCGCTACTCTATAACTATTGTTGTTGGCCCAATGACACCGAGGAGACAGCCACTATCGAGATGACGATAATGAGGCCTCTGCAAGACGATAATGACGAAGGTAACGGCAACGCAACGTTGACGACACTGGATGCTGTCAGGCGTGCACCTGGTTGTTGTGGTGGACTTACGGTTGGGCGTAGCTGGAAAAGTAAATGAGAGTTGCCATCGTTGGATTACAGGTTTATGGAGGACAGAGAAAGGTTTATGAGGTTTTGCGTTGAGGGTTTCAATTCGTTAGAGTATGGCCAAGTATGCGTGAGTGTGTGTATGTGTGTGTAGTATGCCTGAGTAAAGATAGTGTGCTTGAGCGATTGTGGACTTATGCATGTACAGAGTTTAACTATTGCTGCACATGTGACCCAGATGCTCTTATAATGAAATTATTGTGAAGTGAAATGAATAATGCTGAGTTAACAGACATTCGCATCCACAGCCACATGAGTGAACGCACTGCCTCGTTCGTACCTACATTGAAAACTCAATATCCATGGCATGCAAGGCACCATTGTTTTCCAGTTATGGCCAATCACGATATGTCCGGTATTGTGGGGTGGACGAATTGTTCAAGACCTCTAATAAGGAAAATGTGTGTCATGGGTAAGATAAGCGATAGAACATTACATTATAATCAATTAATTAGGACCATAAACGGTAAGTGGGTTAATATAAACTTGTTCATATTTGGCAGAAAACATTGTCAAATTTTAGCATGTGTAACAGAATATTTTAATCTACTGGGCATCACCGTTTTTTTGCAATGTAGGTTTTGTGTTGTATTTTTGCAATTAATCTAAAAATATTACTGAGTGGAAAAACAAGCACAGAAAGTCTTAAGTTGGTCGAGACCGACTACATGATACCCTCACCACACTCTTAAGTCTCTTCGTACGTAATGAGAAAATGTGTCATTTTTATTTAATGAATCCGGTTAATTTTTTTTTTACTTTGCGGATTGATTTTTAGATTAAATAAAAATGGATAACCCTGACACTGAAACAAGAATTTGGATTGTCCGCCGCTTTTACGCACTGGAGTCCGTAGTTTCGGTTCAAAGAGAGTATAGGCGCACGTTTGGCGGCATTCGAGCAGATGGACCAAAATGAGAATTTTTAACAACAATAACAAAAGAAGCTTATCTGTTCAAATGGGTATAAACTGAGTCATTGCAGACTTGTTAACAACAATAACAAAAGAAGATTATCTGCTTAAATGGATATAAGCATACAGCGTCCGAGTGTTTGACATGATTCTCGCTGTAATAGCTTCAACCATGGTGCGCCATCGCAACTAGAGCCATTACCAAGCGACGGCCAGTGCCCCAAGCCAAATCTCGCCGGTCCCAATTCGAAGCGTGCTATATGGATACAACTTCCCCCTAGGTCAGGGGCCGAGGCCTATCCAACACCTCTGCTGTTCTATGGGTCACAGCACCCGGTTGCAACGCAACTCCACACAGAGCCGAAGCTCTCCCCACGATTTGGGATTAAACCACAGCCACCACGATACTACCCGAAGAGCCGCACCTGCTAGACAGGCCAGGCCAGTACAACAGTTCTGCGGGCTCTTGACTACCCGTGGTACCAGACTTAAGTCTCCGGTCAGACCTCGTAGGCGAGTTAGTATGCGAACCATAGCATAGCGAGACTGGTCAACCTCAAGTAAAGGCATGGTCATGATAGAGTATATATGCAGACACAAGTGCCCACATAAAGATGTAAGGTCTAAAACCATGCTGTACATGGACATGGTTTCCTCACCGCTCAGAGCGAGGTCTATCTCTACCTCTTCCATACGACGACGGTGAACGGCACCCATGTATTAAGGCTAGGCCCGACCGTACCCCCCACAAGGCCCGAGGGCCTATAATGACTAGGTGGATTCTTAAGAAAACCCCATAAGCCCCAGTCACCCGTGGTACCGGTTAACCACCGGCCAGGTTCCGTAACCAAGGTTACTAACCAGGAGACAGGTAGCCCCCGTCGCAGCAAGCGTCGGGTCAAAAGAGAACCATCGCCGTTTACAGTGGACACAAGACTAGACAAGAACAAGACGACGCCTAGAGAAGGCCTGACAGACGAACTGGCTAATCCTAGCTTGACATGCGCTAGTGAAGAGCACCCCACTAACGTCCCACTGACCGTCAGAGAAAAAAACGCCCATGGTGAAAACAGAGGATCTTCTTGGAACTTTTCAACAGCCCATAGAGCGAAGCGATGTCGCTTGGGAACGTCGGGTAGCTTTAGTTCTTGCACAAGCTATATTTTGTACGCTTTCTATTTAAGATCTCGACGTAAAATGCGCCAGGTCGTTCTATACGTCAGTCCGAGATGCTGCGAACGGCGAACGCTTAAGGTGTACACTCTCAGCTACGGCCGCTACATTTTCTTCACTACGCTCAGGACGTGGTCTATTCGGTCGAATATTATCCAATTATGAATGCTGGGTCTCAAGAGTGGTGATGGTGTTGCGAATAGTATTTTCAGTATGGCCAAAAGTTGGACGAATTGCACGAAACACATTCCTCACAGAACGTGAATTTTCGTAATAACGTTGAACGATTTGTAAACGTTGTTCAGGCGTAAGTTTTTCGATGATGAAATGCCAAACAATACTAAACAAAAATAACATGACAGCGTGACACGAGTCATACGTGATCTGTCAAAAAAAAGGCTATTGAAAAAAGTATCTCCACTTGGATCAGCCATTACTTTGGGGTTTGAAAACATCAGCTCTATATCATAATTCCCTACCACAGAGTGGTGTAGGGTATAGAAATCGTTTACCTTTCCGGCCTAAAAAGTACTTTTATATTGCTTTTTTGTACCAATTCGGCCACCACATGTATCATCCCTGCTACCAACCATAAACAACTTAACAGCTGATTTGATTACTGCTGTGTTTATTTTTGATAAATCGCGACACTGTTGCCAGATTGAAATACCTAAATGCAGTTTGATTTTGTGCATGTCCTCGTAAGACAGAGTAATTGCAGTTTGGGAGGAGTTAATGCACGAGTTAATTTAGCCTATTAGACTAAGTAAGCCTGCTTGTTAGGACTGACACTTTTACCTAACCTAACATTTTTAAGTCCGTGGGGTTCGTGGATCAACTAAGCGGTGTCCAACCATAATGCACGATGTTAATTGTGAGTCACAACTTAATGTCAAGTTTTTTGCCCAATATAATTTAATATTTCTTTGTTCTCTTATTTGACAAATTCAACTATGAACAGGTACACAATTGAGCAGCGCATTAGGATTGTTGACGAATTTTACAAAAAATAGCGTTAATTTCCTGCACTTCGTGATTTATTTTAGTCACCATAATTGACCAAATGTGTCCACTGTGGTTTCATTAACAAATTGAATTGCCGGCAAATGAGAATCTACAAGTGATTGTAGAAAAGCCGATGCATCTACAAAGAGTGACTCTTCGGGCCGTACTTTTTCGAAAATGAGGTCGGCCATGTAGTTACCATGAATGTTGTTCGGTAACGCGAAATAATAACGGTCTTCTTGTGGACAGAAATTGAGGACATTAACTTGGACGATAAGTGGTTCTGACAGGATGGTGCCACTTTCCACACAATTCAATGGCCGTGTTATCTCAGGTAGTGGTGATGTTAATTAGCCGCCACGATTATGTGATTCGACACCGTTGAACTTCATTATTTAGGGATATTTAAAAATAAGCCGAGAAAAATTGAAGATCTAAAAGATGAGATAGCTCATTAACCTGAACGACATTGAACCTGCATTAAATCTAAGAGTCATTGAAAATATGGACCATTGGTCAGAGGTATGCCGATATCAATTTATAATTAAAAATTTTAAGGTAATTCTCCTAAAAACTTTTTTTATTTACAATTAACATCGTGCATTTTAGTTGGACCACCCTTTACTTATAGTTGGACGAACCTTTATTTATAGGTAAATGTCGTAAATTAATGTCTAAAATCGGTACAGAACTGTGTATTAGAACTATATCGAAACATGGATTATTAAGGCCTATTGCAATTTGAATTTAGTAATTGGTGAGCAATGATCCATATCTATAACGCTTGTACGGGATCAATTACAGATTCGGCACCGACGGATGGACAGACACCGTTAAAAAAAAGTCGTTTAGGAGATTCAAATTTTCACTTTACTTACTTCTTCAAAAAACTTGTAAAGGGACAATAAAATTATCTAAACAAATTGGCGCCAATTACCAGCTAACAACGCAACAGGAAATTGCTGCATTTACATAATGTCTCCGATTTATCCCCCACAACTGAATCAATAATCTCAAATGCACATGCTCAAATTCGCCAAGGAGGTATGCCAAGAAATCCGATTATAACCATATTTTAAAGTATGTTTATTTCAGGAAAAGGTTCTCAATGCGAGTCGCAATTAAATCAGTTGTTCATGTAACCACAGCCCTCGGGAAACGCAGATGTTTGTGCGACAGCCTCGGCTTTGGCTGTTTCTGTAGTTTATACCCAGAGCCTTCTGAAATAAATCCATACATTTTATATATACGAGTATATATATAAGTACACATGTGCTTGGCCCATGCAACGCATTGAGCTTACTTTCTCATCATAACCACAGCTGCAGCTGCTCTTGTGTTGTGCTGGTCCTTATAGAGTGTGGCAGCAGCGACCAAACCACCACTAGAGCAACAACACACTTTGTTGTCCTTTTGCTAGGATTTCAGCTTATGGTTGTGGGTGGTGTTGATCGCATGGTCGTTGTAATGCTCCTTTTACGCGACATGTGCTCCTTCGTATGTTGCACAATGTCTCAGATAAGCATATCCTTCGCCTTCTCTGTTTTGCCTGCAACGCTGACAATGAGGACGATGATGTTGTCGACGATGCAGTTACAGCTGCAGTGGTAGTGTGTTGCTGTGGCTGGTGCAGATGATGATGTTGTTGCTTTTGCTGCTGGTGTTTTCCTCATCGGTCTTTTCTTTGGTTTTGCTTATGACGGATATGGATGTGTATAATTTTAATATAAACATGATTGCATAGCTTCCGTTGTTGCGGTCGAGGCTTTTTCTTGCGGATTCTCCTTTATTCGTTTCTTATGCTCTATCTTGTCATAGTCTGCCCGAATGTTTTGTCTATATGTGGGTTGTGTCAGTACTCCAGCAATGTGTTGCACAGTGATTAAAGAATATTTTTATTCTTGAGAAACCTCGCAATGCCATCTTTCAAAGTGGATCTGAATTCGGCAATACCTTTCTGTATTCTTCTCGCATTTCCCTGCTTACACTTTTCCTACCGCTAATAAGAAAATATGTGGACAACGGACCAGTGGCCCATGGAACAATGCTTCCAATTTTGCAAAATCGTAAAAATAATATGATTTTCACATTCGCGATGACATTCCTTTGTTTCTATACCCTCTACCGAAGAGTGAATAATATATTAAATGTTCCATTTCGTTTGCAACACCACGAAATATTGATTTGCAACCCTCTTCTTGATCGTCGTAATATTCTAAGACGATTCAGCCTTGGCCGTTCGTGTGTCTGTTGTTAGTACTATAGCGGTCAAAAAAGTCAATTAAGGATCCTATAATTGTTAATAATGATAGCTTATGGTCATAAGCTGTTTGGGAATGTAAATGGGCGATTTTTACCCAAAGAAAACAAATTACCTAACTAACTAAAGATACCTAGGGACTAAAGGCACCTCGCGAAAAAATACGATTTTTGAGTATTAGCTTAGCAAATAATAATTTTTTGTGGACAGACATTGGTTACAACGGGTACAGTACCCAAAGAAAAAAAATTACCTAACTAACTAAAGGTACCTAGGGACTAAAGACACCTCGCGAAAAAGTATGATTTTTGAGTATTAGCTTAGCAAATAATAATTTTTTGTGGACAGACATTGGTTAAAACGGGTACAGTACCCGCATTAATTACCTCATAAAAGGGTATAGTTATAGTATAGTTACGGGATTTTTTGGCTCATGTGGCCGCATGGTCAAAACGGGCGATTATAGTCAATGAGAACATATATTCACTCAAATTAAAGCAAATTTTGCTAGAATTGAAATGTAGGCTGGGCCAAATATAAATTTCAAATTGAAACGGCTAAAAAAGAGGTACTGATAATTTTTTTAAATTTCAGATTTTATTGGAAAGCTTGAACTTTTCCATTAAAAAATTGAACACAATATCATTCATATGAATACCACAACTGGCTTGGCAGTTCCTCATCCGATTTTTCGGCACATTTTCGATTGTTTCGAGTCTAATCTTTTCAATGGCAACTTCGATTTAATTTGTATAGTAATTTAAAATTTTTGCTGAAACGCATGGGCCAAAGAGCTTAAAAAACGTAAATTTTTTTTTAATTTTTTTCGCTTTATATACATAAGGACTGTGAAGGGTATATGAGATTTGGCCTGACCGAACTTAACGACGTTTTTGCTTGTTTAACACTCATATGTAGCTTTTTTTAAGGTTGGTTTAAGGATTCCAAGATGACCTAGAGCTGGACCCACTGTTCCTAAGACCATGTTTGATATGATTTATATTTTTGGAGCTCTAAGGACCTTAGACCCACTTACACTCTTCACTCTCTTCGTCTAACAGTGCCATCACAGCCTGTAGTGCGAAAAAGGAAATTTTCACGCTCCACCCGTATTATTGATCGTCGAAAGGCGATCTATACGTATCCGTCCGTCTGTTGCAAGCACGGCAGTGGTCTAACGAATCAAAGTAGGATCGCAAAATTTTGTATGCTGATGGCTTATGATCGTAAGTTATTTAAACGAAATCGGTTCCAAGGAAAAAACTTACCTTTAAGGGACTAAAAATACCTGGTGCACTTTGTTTAGTATTTGCCTAACAAATCATGTTTTGTAGGTTGAAATAGGTTCTGTTACATGTTGTCGCATAGATGCTGGACTTTTTGGCTCATGCAGCCCCAAAAGCATCCCACATGGCCAAAACGGACTATTACTAGTCAATATGGACATATGGTTGCTCAAATTAAAGTAAGTTTACTACCAAAACCGAACCATTTTTTACGCGTTAGGATATATAAGGTTCGGACTGGTCGAACTTAACGACGTGTTTACTTGAAAAAAATAAAATACAATACAACGTAGCCTATTATGCTAGCTTTTTTGATAATTAGAAATAATTTGGTATCATCACCAATTACACAGTGTAACAAAAAAGAATGAAGTCAAAATACCTGGGAAGTGATATTATTTTTCTTGTAGAACTTGCTGCTTATAATGGCTATTTTTAAAACGACGATTACATAAAGGCTGCGCTACAAAGGGCCTTTATTTACTTAGACAAAAATAAATATATTCAGGATACAAATGGGATTGCCATCATATATCACATATGTAGACGGACAAACGATAAAGCTGTACAAAGTACAGCTTACGATAACAGCGATTTCCGAATTAACACAAGCATATAAAATAAAGATATTGCTATGTTTTCGAATCGTAATAAATTTTGGTGGTTATTATAACATAAATTATATTCAATCAGAAATGTATATTTTTTCCTTTTACATGTAGACCATAGTTTTTATCTTACAAAATAGTCGAAATAACGAAGTAATGGGTTTCTTTATATTTTTCATTACATTTACCCCAGTCGTCGTACCTATCGTGACCTAAGGCAACGGTTGCAATCCAAGAAAAACCCAAAAACTCATAAATCCTTTAATACTTATGAAAGCTATGCTAACCAGTTTCCAAATAACTTAAGACAAAATGCTCCCCAGGAGGTAAATAAGTGGAACCAGCCCATATTTACCCCAAATAAAAATAATTTACAGAGTGAACCAAATAACTTATTCTCAATTGAGGAACTCCAAAGTTTGACCATGGAGCTAGTATCTAAACTGAAAACCTGCAAATCCAAAGCTGATCAGTTTACTGTTATTACCGAGCTAGCTTGCAAATTTTTATACTAATGGAACAGCAAATCAAAATAATAACATGGAATGCCCGAGGCATCCGCAACAAAAAAGAAGAACTTTTCAATTTTTTAATTACGAATAATATAAGTATATGTTTACTCTCTGAAACCTGGCTGAATAATAGTATCTCTATTCGACACCAGGAGTTTTATTGTTACAGGAACGACCGAAATGATGCAAGAGGGGGCGGAGTGGCCATTATCTTGAAGAAAAATATAAGACACACTGTATTACCGATTGTTAACACCACTCAAATCGAAAATGTGGGTGTTAGGATATTTTTGAACGATAACAATAATATCGACATCTTCTCCTGCTACTTCCCTGGCGGACACGTCGGATTAACTGGAAATAGAAAACAAAACTTTCGTGGAGACCTATCGAAGTTGTCCAATAACAGAAATAAATACATATTAGGCGGTGACTTTAACTCAAGACATTCTACGTGGGGCTGTATGAGAGCTAACTGCTGGGGAAACATTCTCCACGAAAAACTTTACTCAAACAACTTGCAATTAATCATACCCGACAAGCACACTTATATTTCTTCCAGTGCTGGACGTCAAAATTCAACGCTGGATCTATTTATAACAAACATGAAAAGAAAATGTTCTCCAGCAACGGTGATAAACGACTTAAGCTCGGATCATTTCCCTGTTAAAATCTCCATAAACATGCATTGTAACAGTGAACCTCTCAAAATTTTTGACTATAAAAGAGCAAATTGGAATCTTTTTGCTCGAGTAATAAATGAAAATCTAATAACCGTAAATATTGACTCTATCGTACAAAGCCACCAGATAGACGAACAAATTAATAAATTTACTGACATTGTTAAAAATGCTAAAGCACAGAGTATTCCTTGCAAAGAAATCACCGTAAAAAGAAAACCCTTCCCCACACATCTTAAAAATTTAATCGTATCAAGAAATAACTTCCGAAGAAATTGGATTCGCTACCGGAGTTATGCCGATCAAAATGAGCTAAAATTTTTAAATCAACGAGTTCAAGAAGAAGTTTTTAAATTCAGAAATAATTCATGGAATTCATTCCTGGCATCTTTAGAGGTAGGTTCTTCCCCTTTTTGGAATGCAACAAAAATATTAAGGAAGAAGTCCAACAACATACCTACCATAACTCATGATAATTCCTCGTTTACAAGTGGTTCTGAAAAATGTGAAATCATAGCTCGAACGTTTAAATTGAATCATCAAATCACGGCAGAACTAAGCGACGGTGAAACAGAAAAAGTCGTTAGAGATACGCTATTGCAGTTAGAAACACAAGGCCCAAATTCATTTGACAGCAATATCGATGTCAAAACAATCTCGCTATATATTAAAGAGCTAAAACCACGTAAAGCTCCCGGAAACGATGAAATAGACAACAGATGTTTAAAAGCTCTGCCCAATAACGGATTAAAATTTCTAGCCACGATTGTAAATGCATGCCTTCGACTTTCTTACTTTCCTAGCGTATGGAAAGAATCTAAAGTCATTCCCATTAAAAAGCCCAACAAGCCTGCTGAAAGTCCTACCTCATACAGACCCATTAGTCTGCTTTCATCAATAAGCAAAATCCTCGAAAAGGCCATAAAAACAAAACTCAACGAATTCATTGAAAATAATAACATCATACCCGCAGAACAATTTGGTTTTCGAAGAGAGCACAATACTGTTCATCCTCTTCTACGAATAAGAAAGATGGTACAATCTGACTTTAATAAGGGAAAATCTACCGGGATGCTGTTATTGGATGTCAAAGCGGCATTTGACTCCGTGTGGCACGATGCCTTAATTTTCAAAATGATAAAATTTAAATTTCCAAATTACTTAATTAATATAATCAAGTCATTTCTATATGAGCGTACATTTAAAGTACATGCATGTGGTGAGAAGTCATCCACCTTTGACATTCCAGCAGGTTGCCCTCAAGGTTCCTGCCTCTCACCAATTTTATATAACATATTTACGTCAGATCTACCTCATCTCGAAGACTGTATAATATCAGTGTTCGCCGATGATACTGCCGTCCTTAGTTCTGCAGTGGAAGCTTTTGATGTTATTACTAACCTACAAGAAGCAGCCAACGAGTTACATTCATATTTTACTAAATGGAAAATTCTCGTAAACGCACAAAAAACTCAAACCATCTACTTTACTAGAAGACGGAACCCAATATATGTTCCCCAAATTTGCCTCAAATACAACAATTTCGAAATCAATTGGGAGAAATCAGTTAAATATCTAGGTGTTACATTAGACCCTAAATTGAATTTTAAACTACATGTAGATAGTATTATTAGTAAATTTAACCACCTAATACGTATTATGTATCCTCTCATAAATAGAAAATCACAATTGAACACAACAAACAAATGTATATCTGTTTTCCAGGCGGTTCTATTTTATGGTGTTCCAGCATGGAGTACTGTTGCTCCCACACATAGAAAAAGACTTCAGATAAATCAGAACAAGGTACTTAAGATGATTTATAGGTTACCTTGGCACTTTTCAACTAAATGTCTCCACGAGCTTGCTAATGTGGAAATCGTCAATACAAGACTTGGAAGATTAACCAAGAACTTCATAGACATAGTCTCTACGTAGATTAGAATTAGTATGGAATAGGATATTATATAAGTGACAAAGTAGTGTTAAGAAAATAAAAAGTATCAGTAAGGTTTTGTAAATTTTCCTTCACATTATTATTATAAAATTATTTACATAAACTCACATTATCTGTATGATCATTCTTAAGTAGAAAAGGTCGTTTTTGAACCTGTACTTTTAATTTTGTATATATTAAAAATAAGCTGAAATTTATGTTATTAAATAAATGAAATGAATTGAAAAAAAAAATTCATTACATTTATAGGCTGTTTCCACTACGGTCGCGTCCACGATTTATCGAAAATTTTTAATGGTGTTTCCATTGTGTTGCGTCCAAACAGCTGTTTGTGTTTATTTGTTTTTTTTTGCGGTGCGAAAAATTTTAATATATCTGTGTTTTGACATTATCATGGAGTTAAATGATATTATTTTGCTAACCGCAGTGAAAAATGAGGATCAAATGGTATTGCGCCTAATAAAAATGTGCAGTAGCAGCAGCGCTTAAGAATTATGCTGATAAACAGCTGTTTTAATAGGGATGTGCAATTTGTGGTGTTGCCATTAATAGGTATGGGTGGGTTTCGATTGCAAAAATAATCGAATTTATAGTAAACGCGACTTATCGAAAAGCGCGTCCAATATGAACGCGACTTTTTCCCAAACCTAACTGCCTATGTTTTTTGTATAGGCTTTAACACGCGTTCATTGATTTTTGGACGCGGACGTGGACGCGAGCATAGTGGCAACAGCCTATTACTTTATATAATTGGTGAATTTATTTAATAAAATTTATCTTAGTAAACTGTAGAAATACAAGATATTCTGTTAACATACTATGCTCGAGCACCCGATTTGGGGACATTGTATAATGAACACAAATTATAACATGCTATTGTTTATTGTAGTAAAAAGTTTATAAGAGTTTTCATTCAATAAACGATTTTTAAAAAAATATAGTGTTGCTATCGAACTTCTTCAAACCACTGTGCACTATACTAAATATTAGTTTATGTTGTCTTCATATGTGACGCGCAAAATAAAATGGGACCTAAGGTTAAAAACCAGTCATTCATATGACTACCACAACTGGCTCGACAGTACATCATTCAATCAACCACATTTTTCAGTACATTTTCGATTGTTTCGGGTCGAGTCTTTTCAATTGCAGCTTCGATTTAATGTATAGTAATTTAGAATTTGAGATAGGGGACAGACGCATGTGACTAAAGGGCTTAAATATGTACCACTATTTATTTTTTTCGCTTTATTAGCGTAGACACGATGGAGGGTATATAAGGTTTGGTCTTGTTGAACTTTAAGACTTTTTTACTTGTTTAATAATAATATGTCCCTTTTTCTAGGATTCGATTTTAGAATTCTTAGAAGACCTAAATCCGGAGCCACTGTTCCTAAGTCCAAGTTTGAAATTACTTTTTTTTGGCGCCCTAAGGACCTTAGACCCATGGTGGTAATTCCATTTAGCTCCTTTGTCTTCTTTCGGTCTGTTGTTTTTACACATTGAACGGGGATTAGACCGGCTCAAGAACTCTTGCTTCTATATCTAAATATAAGACAAGTTTTTAACAAAATGGCAAAGTGACATTGATTTTCGTGGCTACACACTACTTTTATCATGATTTCGGGTCCGTGACAACCCTCTTCAGAAAGCATTGCTGCAATTGTTGAAAGTATAACCGAACTCTACAAGGCCAGGCAGGTAGTTCAGTTTTACTTTCAACAATTGCAGCAAGGCTTTCTGAAGAGGGTTGTCACGGACCAGAAATCATGATACAAGTAGTGTGCAGCCACGAAAATCAATGTCACTTTCCCATTTTGTTCAAAACTTGTCTTCTATTTAAATATAGAAGCAAGAGGTCTTGAGGCGGTCTTATTCCCGTTCAATGTGTAAAAACAACAGACCGAAAGAAAACAATCGAGCTAAACGGAATTAAAAATGTTAAAAATTAAAAGATTATGAGTTTAGTAATGAAGTTCTACTGTTTCTGATTAAACAAATGTCAATGTCTACCATACCTTATTTTGGGAACTCTAGAGACATTTGACTTATGGACCTAGGCCTTAAATATAGTTGATTTGTAGAAAAAGTTTTACTTTCTAATTAGCAACATTACGTTTTGTTATGGGTCGGCTGAGTTCAAAATTGGTCCTAATCTTAACTATAGTTACCTATTTGTATTTGATAGGAAATGTTTCTGTTTCTGGATACACAAATATCCCCAAACATTACAGGAAGTTTTTAGACCCCCTTAGGTAAAGGAATCTTATTAAGCCAAACCATAAAGTTCAAAGATAGAGAGAGAGAGAGAGAGAGAGAGAGAGAGAGAGAGAGAGAACCTGTATGTCCACATTCGAAAGAACCTGTTTTTCGACATCCTAGTGATCTTTTGCTGTTGGGTCAAGGACTAAAAATAAATAATACCCAAATGTCCGTAGTCTGTAAGGGCCATTCCCATATCACAATTATAGGTTCATATTTTAGTTTTTGAGAAGATTTCAATGTTTCTGAATGTCCATATGGGACGCGCAAAATAGAAAGGGACCTAAGGTTAAATCCAGTTTTGTTCAGGAGAGCCATTTTAAAGATAAGGTCCCTTTCTATTTGCGCTTAAAGTCCTCTACTTCACTTTCATAAAACGCGCATATCTCTGTGAGGGAACACTTTTGGGGCATGGGATTGGTCTCATTCGATGCTCAGATGTTGTCCACATAAAAAAAAGAAAATTGATTTTTTTACCCTTAGGTCCCTTTCTCTATGCGCTGTCACATATGCTGATACTGCTTACGTACACAGTGCCGCCACCGACCCTCGCTCTTTTTGCTATTATTTATCAGTTTTTGCATATGTGTATAATTTGAGTTTTAAGTATGTGCGGTCGGTCTGTTGTTGTATTTATAAACATTTTATAATTTAAATCTTTTGTTTTGGCTCTAATAAATTCTGTGGCTTTATTTGTGCACAGAGATAACAAAGCAAATCATCATAATACAGACTCTGCTGCTTCTGGTGATGATAAATTGTATGTAGGTACCCATGGGTGGATGGTTTCTGGTCATAAATTTTTGGCAATAAAGTTTTAAGATCCAAAGTGGTCTGCACTGTTTTGCCAATGTTCAGAGTACGTACATATACTTATACATATGTGAAACGGGAAAAGAGGTCATATATTTGTGGTAGTTAAGAGCGATGTGCTTCCTTTGTTAGCTGTTCATAGGAGACAATGTTTTCATATAAATTATGCTCAAGCATCTTTAATAAGTACGTCTGTTTCAATGCCAATGTTTTGACTATCTAGAAAATAATTTTATAAACTAAGATTTAAAATTAAGGTTTGCAAGAGAGTCACCATACTAAATTACCATACCCGACATATATAAGCTTTAATAGCTGGTTGGCAGATTTGTCATTATCTTAAACCATATTTCCTAGGGCTCTGAGACATAATGGAGGTTCAATGTCATTAATGAGTCAAGTTATTTAATTCTTTAGCTCTTGCGTTGTTTTTGGCCTATTGACGTATACTTTTTCTTTAAGAAAAAGTTCAACGATGTCAAATGACAAGATCTTAAAGCCAATTAACGTCGCCACGACGTGATATAACACGGCCATTTAATTTCTAGCGCAAAAGTGTCATAGTTTTGTTGGCTGTGTGGCAAGTGGCACCATCGTACTAAAATCACTTTTCGCCCAGGTCCGTAGCCACAATTTCTGGCCACAAAAATTCCAATATCGTCTCGCGATAGCGAACACCATTCAAGGCAACTGCTTGGCTGGCTTTTTTTTTGAAGAAGTACTGAACGAAACTTAACGCGCTGCTCAATTGTGTACCCGTCCATGATTGAATTTGTCGAACACTGAAACAAAGAAATGTCACAATTAACATTGTGCATTACAGTTGGAATACCCTATAGAAGTAATACCGATATCACGTTAGTAGTTGGTATACTTAGTAGGGACATAAATACTGTTACAACATTGAACATACCCATTTCAATAGTAGAACTGAACATAGCCCGTCAATGTCATATGGGTTTTGAAAGCTAACCTCAATAGCGTTAGTCTGCAAGGGGATTTCAAAATTGTTTCAGCTTTCATCATGGAGTGTTCAGATAATGAGAACCGTATCGCTGTATTAGCGTTTTTCAAGTGTGAAATGAAAAAAGCGATACTTTCAAAATGCTCCGGCCCCTAGGGATTAGCCGCACGTTCGTGAGGAGACTGGAGATGTAAAAGACCGCCACCGGTCGGGCCGCCCACACTCTGTTCGAACACCGCATGTCAGTAAAGCCGTTAAATCAAGAATTCACAAAAATCTGCTCTGAAAACAGAAAATCATGGCCCGTGAGATGAATATCACGCAAAAGTTCATGAGTCAAATCATTAAAAAAGACTTGGGACTTAGGGCTTTAAAACGACGTACCGGACAATTATTGACTGCAGCTTTAAGAAAATGGGATTGAATAATGCAAACGTCTTTCGGTGCAGCACGCTGATAACTTGCACAGAAATTTTTTTTTCACCGATGAAAAAATGTTTACCATTCAGGAAACATTTAACAAGCAAAATGATAGAGTGTATGTGCGGTCATCTAAGGAAGCATCTGAACTGATCCCAAGGGTGGAAAATGGTCATCACGCAGCTTCAGTTATGGTTTGGTGGGCCGTCTCTTACGATGGGGTCACTGTCCTGCATTTCTGCGAACAAGGAGTCAAAACATCGACAAAGGTTTACCAAGAAACCGTTTTGGAAGCTGTTGTGAAGCCTCTTAACAATTTCCTGTTCCAAAACCACCCATGAACTTTCCAGCGGGATTCAGCGCCA
This sequence comes from Hydrotaea diabolus, assembly GCA_963513945.1. NCBI lineage: Eukaryota > Metazoa > Arthropoda > Insecta > Diptera > Muscidae > Hydrotaea > Hydrotaea diabolus. The sequence continues at coordinate 132,566,755 of OY740717.1, read as the reverse complement.
GCCCATAAGGCTAAAAAGTCCCAGGCTTGGCTTCGAAACAATTTGCCAGCGTTCATTTTCTCTGAAGAATGGGCCTCAGGCAGTCCAGATTTGAACCCATTCGATTACAAATTGTAGACTATTTTGGAGGACAAGGTTTGTCACAAAAGATACCCCAACATTGGATCTCTTAGGAATAAAAAAATATTTTCCAAAAATATTCAGTACTTTTTATTTTACAGCGTGTTTTTTATTATTTGACAACATGTGTAACGTATTTATGTTCCTACTAAGTATATGTGACAGCGCATAGAGAAAGGGACCTAAGGATAAAAAAAAATCAATTTTCATTTTTCTTCTTCTTTTTTTGATGTGGACAACATCTGAGCATCGAATGAGACCGATCCCATGCCCCAAAAGTGTTCCCTCTCAGAGATATGCGCGTTTTATGAAAGTGAAGTCGACGATTCTAAACGCAAATAAAAAGGGACCTAATCTTTAAAATGGCTCTCCTGAACAAAACTTTTCATCAACTTTTCACTTTTTTTTTGATGTGGACAACATCTGAGCATCGAATAAGACCGATCGATCCCATTCCCCAAAAGTGTTCCCTTCCAGAGATATGCGCGTTTTATGAAAGTAAACTCGACGATTCTAAGCGTAAATAGAACAAAACTGGTTTTTAACCTTAGGTTCCTTTCTATTTTGCGCATCACATACGAGTATAATGTTATTATTGTAACGACAAAAGTCGATTCCCTCGTTTTTGTCTGAACTATTATTCTATTTCTTTCTATTATTTTGTCTTTCATTTATTTTTAAGCATTTATTTACATCTAAAATGAATTAAAAATGAATATTATAAAAATATATATATATTAAACAGGGTGATTCGTTCAGGCTGGTAATTTATTTACCAGCGCATGCCTTGGCAAATTGTATGAAAGTATGTCCATCTATGACAATGCCTGAAAACGCAAGGAGGGGAAATGTTTTCTCTCAAAAGATAGTCCTGCCTCTTAGTTGTCCAAAATTACCTAATTTACAAAAACATATAAATTAGTTCTTTAATTTCTCTCCAAACAAAAAAACAAACAAAAAAAATACATTTCAGTCAAATAGTCATAACTTTGCTTTAATTAGGTAATTCTGGACAGGTAAGAGGCAGGGCTATCTTTTAAGAGACTAAATACAAAAATCTGACCTTTAACAGTGACGACGCTGCCATTATACCAAGACCCCGCAACGAATTTGCTGCCGCCTTTAGCCAGCGCCACCGCTTACCAAGAGCCGAAATCACTGGGAGACTGATTGGTTTTCCCTTTCTCCCAGCCGTCACCTATTCGTCCGATAGTATTGTACTATTTCTACCTATCTTATTGTGCTTACGTATATAGTCTAAATTAGTAGAAACTAAATAAGGCTACGGTTTATGTTAGTGACTATACTTGAGTAAAGAAATACGACTATGTGCGTCACCTAAATATTTAATTTCTGACTTCGTTAGAAAAAATATATACATTTATACCGAAACTGTTTTGATCCCCAAATCATTTGTATGTGAACAATATTAAAAGATAGGCCTTAATTGTCAATTGGTATAAGATCGATTGTTGGTCCATCGTCAAGTTTGATCGAAATCGGATTTAAAAAAAATTAAAAGAGCAGTTTTACGTAAAACTAGAAGGTACTCGTATAATTATATAAGCCCTACCCCACCTCACTCTTTCTCAGTCTGAAATAAATAGTTTTTAACTACTCTAGGCCTGGTTGAGTTTTGCCCCAGCATAAGTGAAAACACGTCGTCACAGTATGACATATCCTGATATGAAAGAGGGTGGTGCCACGGCCCTTCAAATAATTATTTTTAAACACATCAACACTGTGGAACAGGTTATTATGAGTTTATTTAATGCCAAATATTTAAAGCTAAAAAAAATGTTTTTGCTCTTCCACCTTTCAGTATACCGATCACCTAAAAATGACGGTCTTATTCGATTAAACAATGCCGTCCGCCTGCTGTTTATCTTAAGCCTGTATTTTGGGTTCGATCTTAGTGAAATTTAACAAAAGTACTTTTTTCGATACAAAGAAGGAGGGGCTATTAAAATTAACGAAAATCAATACAGTAGCTCACACAGATATGTCAGAGTGATTCTATCTCTTCTAGATTTTTAGCTGAAGAAGACAAACATTACATCCAATATTGATGAAACTTGACACAGGTTATCAAGATTGATCACTTACCAAATAAATATAAGACATTATTTTTAATATACTCGTAATTGTAATTAAAAAAATATATATGCGACAGCGCATAGAGAAAGGGAACTAAGGGTAAGAATCATTTTCATTTTTATTCTTTTTTTCATCGAATGAGACCGATCCCATGCCCCAAAAGTGTTCCCTCCCAGAGATATGAGCGTTTTATGAAAGTGATGTCGACAATTCTAAGCGCAAATAGAAAGGGACCTAATCTTTAAAATGGCTCTCCTGAACAAAACTTTTCATCAACTTTTCTTTTTTTTTTGATGTGGACAACATCTAAGCATAGAATGAGACCGATCCCATGCCCCAAAAGTGTTCCCTCCCAGAGATATGCGCGTTTTATGAAAGTGAAGTCGACGATTCTAAGCGCAAATAGAAAGGGACCTAATCTTTAAAATGGTTCTCCTGAACAAAACTGGTTTTTAACCTTAGGTCCCTTTCTATTTTGCGCGTCACATATAAAGGCCGAAAACGGGTTTATATATACCGTTACATATGGGAACTAAATATATGTCAACAACCCTCACAAATTTTAATATGATATTGTATTTAGAATCCGGGTACATAAAGAGAATGGATTTTAGGCTAATATGGTCCATGAAACTCCATATTAGCCCAAAATCCATTCCTGTATATGCTTTTCATTTTTATCAGACATTTAAAGTATTTGAAAATAATATTCCACGGCATAACGCTGACACTTGAACTTTGATCCTTGATTTTGCTTGTGATACTTTCTCCACTTTTACATCATTGCCTCTTAGCTGACTCTGAGATGAGAAGCAACGAAAAAAATAAAAACAATTTTCTTTTTATAGGCAAACATCGTGTACCCTTCTAATAATGTCATTGTCGCCTTAGTAAATTTTCCCCCTAATGTCTTGTATTAATGCCATAACTAAATATATTCCCACACGTATTTAATATATGTAAAATTCAATCCAAGAACAAAAAACACAATAAGTGTAAATATGATGCATATGGGTCACTGCACAGAAATTAAATTGTTCATGTCGAGGAAAGAGTTAATAGTTTTAATCAAAACATTTAAGAATGATGTTGAAGAAATTAAGCAGTCGACACTTGACATTGTAAATACTTAGTAGGGACATAAATACTGTTACACACGTTTTATGCTGTAAAATAAAAAGTACTGAATGTTTTTGGATCAAATATTTTTAATATATTTATTGATATATATTGTATCTAAAAAGAATATACTTATTAGAAACGTCCGCCGTTTGCCTTTTCACACGCCTTAAGTCGCACTGGCCAATCGTCAATAGCTGCACGAACCTTGTCCATTGGAAAATTGGCCACAGCTCGAACCAAAGCAGTCTTAAGAGATCCAATGTTGGGGTATCTTTTGTGACAAACCTTGTCCTCTAACACCGTTCACAATTTGTAATCCAATGGGTTCAAATCTGGACTGCCTGAGGGCTATTCTTCAGAGGAAATGAACGCTGGCAAATTGTTTCGAAGCCAGGCCTGCTGGAAAGTCTATGGCTGGTTTTGGAACAGGAAATTGCTAAGAGCCTTCACAACAGCTTCCAAAATGGTTTCTTGGTAAACTTTGGCCGCTGTTTTGACTCCTTGTTTGCAAAAATGCAGGTCGGTGACCCCATCGTAAGAGACTCCCCACCAAACCATGACTGAAGCTGGGTGATGATCCTTTTCCACCCTTGGGATCAGTTCAGATGCTTCCTTAGATGACCGCGTACACACTCTATCATTTTGCTTGTTAAATTTTTCCTGAATGGTAACATTTTTTTCATCGGTGAACAAAATTTTTCTGTGCAAGCTATCAGCGTGCTTCAATAAAAGAGTTTGCATTTTTCAATCCTATTTTTTTTAAAGCTGCAGTCAATAAATATCCGGTACGTCGTTTGAAAGCTCCAAGTCCCAGCTTTGAGAAGACTGGAGCTTTAAAAAATAGGATTTTAAAATGTAAACGCATCGGTAGGCGAACATGCGACTAATCCCTGGTGGTCGGAGCGTTTTGAAAATATCGTTTTTTTTCATTTCACACTTGAAAAGCGCTATTACAGCGATACGGTTCGCATTATCTGACCACTCCATGATAAAAGTTGGAACAATTTTAAAATCCCATTAAAGACTAACGCTATTGAGGCTAGCTTTCAAAACCTATATGACATTAACGGGGTATGTTCAGTTCTACTATTGGAATGGGTATGTTCAATGTTGTAACAGCATTTATGTCCCTACTAAGTAGTTTATTGAAAATAGTTTTCATGTCAACCTAGTTACAGACACTCAATTATGCGTCAATAATGCCCATAGCCTGAAGCCAGTGGTAATCAGGCGAGAGATCTTGAACTTTTTGCATTTACAATAGAATAATACTGTGGGTTAAATCGTATAATTCTACTTATAGAAGGATCTTATATCCTAGGCCTCGGCTTGATTTTATATTTAAAGAGACAGGTAAGCCCATGCGCTTTAATACTCAAGCGGTATTTTTAACCTTCAATATGCTTTAACCAAGCCGTTGGTACAGATAGATCACCGTGAAAAATATATTATTGGATTGAAAAATTATGGAATATGTAAGCACGTCACACGTTTAGCTAATTTTTGTGAAAAAATTTCCATTTATTAAAGATGTCCAGGTATCATGAAAGTGCTTTTTACACGGCCTATAGCACAATATCTTGTATACTTTAGTGTGTATTTGGATTCGCGAGGTCATTCTTTAGTTTTTAAGTAATTTCTCAAAAGACCATATTTGAAGACTAGATTAAAGGTATGTGCATAATGTAAAGTCCGGTTACAAATTTAGCTAAATCTTAACAAGCTTCATATTAGGTGGGTGATTTAACATTCTAAATTTGAATAGGCTATAAAAAAATCTGCCGCAGAAGGTGTGATAGTCAACTTTAGTTGATCTTGGGCTGCTGATCACGAGGAGATATGCACTTAAACAATAGTTTTCGGTTTATTTGATTAAAGGACCCCTAACAGCTTTATTTGTAAACCGAAATTTAAGCTGGGTGTTTAGAGGAAAAATTGGCGTTTTCAATAACATTGACGCTTTTATTTCAGATACAAATTGTTGGAGATACAGGCAAAATTCAACAGTAATTTCGAATTTTCGTTACAAAAAATTATTTTAAGCTGTCTAAATTTTTTGGACTGCTTTACCAGCGTTGTAGTATTTAAAAACTAAACTTTACAATCCGATTTAATTTGACTGAGTTATTCAATGAGTTGTTCTCATTTCTGACTAAACCGCGCTCAAGTTTTCGAAAATCGGTTTACAAATAAAGATGTTAGATGAAAATAACGCCCCTCTGCCGCAAATTTAGTGTTGATTGGAAAGGTTGAACTTTGCCATTTAATAATTGAACACCGTGCGTTTTCGTTTTGTCCAATGCTCTGAAGTTTGTTTGGCAGGAGATGAAGAATTTAACCGAAAAATCTTTGTAGAGAATATGTCATTTATGCGGTGACCATATCTTTTTTGATTGGAAATGTTGAACTTTGCCATTTAATAACCGAACACCGTGCGTTTTCGCTTCGTCCAATGCGCTGAAGTTTGTTTGGCAGGAGATGAAAAATTTAACCGAAAAATCTTGTTTTCATATGGAGCTTATTTTCATCTCGGTGGCTATGTCAATAAGTAAAATTGCCGCTTATAAGGTTCAGAGCACACACAAGTGACTGTTGAGAAGCCAATGCATCTACACGCAGAGAAAAGATATGGTTACTATATGGTCACCGCAACAATGGCATGTTCTCTACAATAAAAGCATTCCATCGCAGCCATAGTATTGTTTTCTGAATATTATTTTGACAACAGTATGATTGCGGCAATAATAAAATTGTTGAAATTTAACAATACTATTTTTGCTAAATTTAGAAATGAAAATATGGATGTAGCAACCATGTTAATATTGTTGGTGCGACAAAAGTATTGTTGTTAAAGATTCATATTAACAGTAAAATGATTATAAAATTCATACTGTATGGTTGAGACTATGAGCAAAGCATAACAGTTTTTAAAGACTATGTGTGTGTGTGTTTTTTTTGGTATACCAAACCGACTACCGACTGGTTCTCGTTTATTTAAAATCTGATTGCACTTAAATATATAGCCTTTGATCATGGGGTTTAATCACATTCTTTACATTCTTTTTGATGAAATTCTGGATTTTCAGGAAGCTTTGCCAAAACCCAATTGGATAAGCTGCGTCGTTTCCAATGATCCAGTGGCTTAAGTTCTTGAGTCAGTTTGATCCTATAAGGATGAAGACCAAGATCTATCATACGCCACAGTGTGGTTTGAGAACTGCCCAATTTCTGACAACAACATGAAATCGACTGAATTGGCACATTATGAACGGATGCACTTACGGCTGCGATATTTTCGTCGCTTCAAGCGGTCTCTTTGGAGCCGGAACATCCAAAAGTGAAAATTTGGATCCAAATTTATGCACAGCCTGTCGGGTGGCACGATTTTGATGGCCGTAAATTGGAGTAAGCGCTCTTAAAGTTGCGACCGCCGACTGAGAATTTTGGTAAAAATTTTTAATGATTTCCTAACGTTGCTCGTAAGTGAACTTTTCCATGATGAAAATGTTGACTTCGTTTAATATGACTCGAAGATCATTAAAAATGTTTGCATTGACATAAAGATACGAAAGTGTTATGTCCCTATTGGAAAACCCGTTAGCTTCCCCATAAAGTTTTAGCCGATTTTATCAAAAGCACTGAAATTTTCTCACAAATTTTAAGATGAAATAAGTTTTAAACTCTGGATAAATTGGGTCCAAAAACATATTTTTAATTGGATTTTCTGAACACACAGAATGTCAGGATATAATACAATCGGGCAAGCCCTAGTTTTTGTTCTGCTCAGCCCAATATTTGGTTCAATCAGTAACAACAGATCTATTACCAATCTGACAAAAATTGGACCATACAAATTTCACCGCCGATTCCTGGCCCAGGCTCTTTAAATGCTATATTTAAATCCGGTCTTGATTAAAATTACCACATTTCGTTGCAAGTGGCCTATACACAACCATATATTTAAGAGTATTTTTGTAGTGCTGAAACAAAGGTTCCTTCCGATTTGATAAGATTAAATTATCTTATTCACATATGTGACCTTATCCGAGAAAAGGGGCCTAGTGTGTGAGAATGAAGTTTTGAGAAAAACGCATTTAAAGTTTCATAACGAATTATCACAGTGAACATACCTTCAGTTGGGAGATGCGATTTGGTATGGTCAGTTATGATTAGGTTCCGACTTTGGTGAAGTCATGAAAAAGATACATTGAAAATATAAAGACGTTTATAAGATCGTCACAGGTGATGGCAACACTAAGTGTTGCCTTTCGCCATCTGACATTTCTGACGTTTTGATGTACGGTCATTACTTGTGTTGTTTACAGTGGCTTGAAAAATCAATTAGGAATAAACTCGTGAACATTTTCGTGCGATCATTTTTCACAATTTCGACGTCGATTATCACGACTAGAGTCCATCGATCAACTTAAATCTTTGTATGGCTATGAAGCACCATCCTATAGCACTGTGAAAACCTGGTTTAGTGAATTCAATCGTGACCGACGCTTGCTCAAAGACGAAGGTCGTGAAGGTCGTCCAAAAACGGCCATTGTACCATGTGGCATACGGTGAGATAGAGGCATCCTTGGGCATTTCTTCCCCCATGCATAAGCACCTGGCCGTAAAAAAAGGTTTATTCTTGTTGTATTCCGCACAGTTTGACAATCGCTCAAAAAAGACTTGTGCCGATTGGTGTAAAGAAATTTTGAAAAAATACGTCGCGGTGCTTCAAAAGACCTTTATTGGATCGTCACAGGTGACGAATCATGGATCTATGCGTATGAGCCCGAAACAAACCAACAGTCGACCGGGAGAGTCTTCGAAGACGAGCGAAATCCAACGAAAATTGTTCGTGGAAGAAACACTTGGAAGCAAATGGTCGCCTGTTTCTTCGGCAAAACTGGTCATGTGGCGACTATTCCCCTTGAGCAACGTAGGAGGTCAATTCTGAGTGGTACGAGTACACTACAATTGGTTTGCCTGAAGTCTTTCGAGAAATTCGAAAAACGAACAAGAGAAGACGCATCATTGTGCACCATGACAATGCGAGCCTTTTTGACCGGCCAAAATGTCGAATTGATGGGTCATCCGCCTTACAGTCCTAACTTGGCACCCAATGAACAAATCAAGAAAAATGCCCGCACATCAAGAAAAAATGCGTGGTAAACGATTTTTGTCGCCCGAAGCAGCTGTTGAAGCGTTCAAAAACCATGTTTTGGAGGTGTCTCAATCGGAGTGGAAATAGAGCTTCGATAATTGGTTTGAGCGCATGCAAAAGTGTATAATCATGCAAGAGAATATTTTGAAAAACAATAAATAACTTTTTGACGATAAATATTCGCATTTTCATTATTAGGCCAGAAATATATACGTATAGCAGGTCGTAACCAACCCAACGTTAAATCGAATACATTTGCCTATCTTTTGATTCAGTCCCTTTACAAAGAAACTTTCCTATTTAAGGTGGTGCCGTTCGACAGGCCACATTTAATACTATTTATAGCTCATACGAAGCACGTTATGTGCCATCTAGACCTTATCCGTGGGAAATATTATCGGTCTATATTTAAAAGAAGTAATTAGGTTAGATAAGGCCTTGCTTAGATTACAGTTAGAAGTTCATACTAAATTTGTTACTTCATTTATACCATAATGAAGTAACAAATTTAGTATGAACTTTATCCAATTGTCGAGGGCTTCCGAACCCGGAGAATGAGCCGATAAATTTCAAGCGTATTACCCCATATATGTACATACACATGTGCTTCCCTATTTACACTTGAAATTATCCAACTTAAAAACTTGTAACATCGCCATCATCCTTCGCACTTAGCGTTGCCTTTGACTTTGTCATAATCATCAGCATCAGCATCATCGTCATTGCCAGCATTGTAAGAAACTTTGCCAACTACAACTTGCTATGTACACATATAGTGTGGTACAATATAGACTTGCTGGTAGTTTGTAGTTGTTCTTCTTCAAGTCAAGGATAACGTTCGTCCTTTAAGGGAGCAAAACGAAGAATGGGTTTCAGTGTGAAAGTCGGGAAGTGTGGAAGCGCGCAATGAAGACAGCCGACAAACAAAAAGCATAAAGAAATGTATATTTAATATTATTTTGTTTGTACTCCATATTAAAGGATATCTGTGCGTCTTAATACAATTCCTTGCGTTACAATATTTACAAGTCACTTGGTTTTATGTCCCTATTAATTACGTATCTCTTCACCCAGCCATTGTTCAAACGCTGACTGTCAGGCGAACTGGCGGGAGGCAATTGGACAGGCTGTTGTTGTGTTCCTGTCGTCTTGTTTCATGGCATCTTGTCGTTTTTTGTGTGAGTGTGTGTGAGAATTATCTTGTGTTGTCTTTTGTTTGTGTGAATGTGTTTGTTTGCTTTCTTCTTCTTCTTTTTTATTGTTATCTCCGTGTAGGCCTTGAAAATTCATTCACTCTTTGTCTACAAAGGATGAGACATTGGAGTGATAGCAGTTGCGGTATGGTGGCTTCTATTTTAATTTTATTCATATCCGATAAGTTGTTAAGTTTTGCTGAATAGTCAGATTTCGCGGCAGTGCTGTGGGAGCTATAAATTTGTTAAAAATTGTTTCATTAGTTTTTCACACTAAAATTACTGAAATGAGCTGCTTTCGAATTAGGCGATTTTTATGACCACATTTTTGTGGCTGGCAATTTTTGTAGTAAATTTAAAATTGTAAATTGTGAAAATTGTTTCTTAACTTTTTCACACTAAAATTATAAAAATGAGCTGTTTTCGAATTATCCGATTTTTTATAGCCACATTTTGCAGGCTGTCAATTTTTGTAGTTTATATAAAATTGCTTTTGTTGGCGAATATAAGTTGGCTCATACTTTTTGATCATAAAACCGTTGTATTCTTTCTAGATTCTATAATAATTTGTATGATTAATTGAAATAAGCTCAGTTGGCACTGTATGGCGTAGATAGGTCCAACAAAAAATCCATATAATAAATTATGTGGCCCTCATTAGAAAACGAATTATTTGTATTGAAAATTATAGAAATAGTGGGTGTAAGAAATAAACTCACCCGCTTTCCTTTAGCCATCTAATTCTCCTCTTTGAAGGGATTATATCCTACTGCATGATCTTGCGGCAGCCGCTTGGACAGTAAAAACATCATGTTGTATAGGGTGGTTAAATTTAAAGGGCCGATGTTGAATGTGAACCACACCTAAACGCCAAAAACTTTTTCTGAATTTCATTTGATATTTTTTAATTTCAGACTTATTCAATTTAAACCGTTGAAAGATATACAAGCGAGCAACGCGTTTAAGTTATTAAATCTTATTATGAAAATGAAAATAAATTTTCGAAGAAAATCATCTTCATCGATGAGGCACATTTTCACATCAGTGGATTCGTCAATAAGCAGAATTGCCGCATTTAGGCGAATGATAATACAAGAGTGATTGTCGAAAAAAACCATGCGCCCACAAACAGTAACTTTTTGGTGCGGTTTATGGGCTGGCGGCATCATCGGGCCGTATTTTTCCAAAATAAGGCCGGTCAGGCAGTTTCTGTGAATGGTGTTCGCTATCGTAGCCTTTTATGGCCTGAATTGGAAGATATGGTTGTTGGCGATATATGGTTTCAACAGGACGGTGCCACTTGTCACACAGCTAACGAAACAATGTTTTTTTTGCGCGACAAATCAACATCGACCCATAAAATTTAACCACTCTTTAGTACCATGTCTCATCCTCATCTCACACACTTTGCAGGAGTGTGGTGATTTGTTGTTTCATTTCAATATTTTCGCCCTAATAAATAAGTGTCCAGCATTAAACACTATTAATAGGCTATGATTCCTCCTGTCATGTTTTTATCACTACACTTGAATATGGTAAAAGAAGTAAAAAAATCAAAGTCGGTCTTGGCCTACTATTTTATACCTAGCACTTCTGGTTGTTCCAAAAATCCAACTGAAAATAGGTTAATGGATCACCCTGGACGGACTCTAAATTTACCCAAATTTTAGGATTTTTGTCCTATTTACTTATTAGGGACTTAAATACCGTTACAACATTGAACACACCCATTTCAATACTAGAACTGGCCATACCCCGTTAATGTCATATGGGTTTTTGAAAGCTAACCTCAATAGCGTTAGTCTGTAACGGGATTTTAATATTGTTTCAACTTTCATCATGGAGTGGTCAGAAAATGAGAATCGTATTGCTGTTATAGCGCTTTTTAAGTGTGCAATTAAAAAAACGATATTTTCAAAACGCTCCGGCCACTAGGGATTAGCCGCATGTTCGTCTACCGATGCATAAAACTGTTTGAGGAGACTGGAGATGTAAAAGACCGCCACCGGTCGGGCTGCTCACGCTCTGTTCGAACACCGCATGTCATCAAATCCGTTAAATCAAGAATTCACAGATATCCGCTCCGAAAACAGAAAATCATGGCCCGTGAGATGAATATCACGCAAAAGTCCATGAGTCGAATCATTAAAAAAGACATGGGACTTTTAAACGGCGTACCGGGCATTTATTGACTGCAGCTTTAACAAAATTAGGATTAAAAAATGCAAACGTCTTTTTTTGAAGTACGCTGATAACTTGCACAGAAAAATTTTGTTCACCGATGAACAAATTTTTACCGTTCAGGAAAAATTTAACAAGCAAAATGATAGAGTGTATACGCGTTTATCTAAGGAAGCATCTGAACTGATCCCAAGGGTTTGAAGGGGTCGTCGCCCAGCTTCAGTCATGGTTTGGTGGGGTGTCTCTTACGATGGGGTCACTGACCTGCATTTCTGCGAACAATGAGTCAAAACATCGGCCAAGGTTTACCAAGAAACCGTTTTGGAAGCTGTTGTGAAGCCTCTTAACAATTTCCTATTCCAAAACCAGCCATGGTCTTTCCAGCAGGATTCTGCACTGGCCCATAAGCCTAAAACGTCCCAGGCCTGGCTACGAAACAATTTGGCAGCGTTCATTTCCTCTGAAGAATGGCCCTCAGGCAGTCCAGATTTGAACCCATTGGATTACCAATGTGGACGGTTTTAGAGGACAAGGTTTGTCACAAAAGTTACCGCATTCGAGTTGGTCACAGCTCGAACTAAAGCAGTCTCTTAAGACTGCTTTAGTTCGAGCTGTGGCCAATTTTCCAATGGACGAGGTTCGTGCAGCTATTGACGATTGGCCAGTGCGACTTAAGGCGTGTGTAAAGGCAAAAGGCGGACAATTCGAATAAGTAGATTTTTTTTGGATACAATATACATCAATAAATATATTAAAAAATATTTGGTCCAAAAACATTCAGTACTTTTTATTTTACAGCATAAAACGTGTGTAACAGTATTTATGTCTCCTGCTAAGTAGAACCACCTTGTGTCTCGATCGACTCAAAATCACTAGCTGACTCGCTTTAACGATGTCTGTCTGTTCGTCCATCCATCTTGTTATCAAACTACAGGTAGCCGTTGTTGTCGGATTGATAAAAGTTATTTTTTAGGATCAAGGAAATTAAGGAAAATAGGTTCAGATATATACATAGCTCCCACATACATGTTTATCCGATTTTATATTTTCAGCTCTACACAGCCACATATAATATCCAATCTTAACCTTTAACTGTCGAGGTGAAATTTTGGGACATAGTTTATGACGTGGTAGTAAATTTTACCCCTCTTAATTTTACTAAAAAAAATTTAGTAAAAAATATTTTCTGATAATTTTTTGTTTTTTAAAAACAAGCTACTATATTTTTAATTACAAAAGATATAGAAAACAAAAATTTTTTTTATTCGCTTAAACAAAACAGGTATTTTACTTCACAAACCTTTTTTTAATATAAAAAAAACGATATATAAATAACTTATAAAAAAAATATGAATTTAAAAAAAAAACAAAAACTTAAGAGGCATTTTTTCACAGCCAAATGTATACATTTAAAGATATAAAAGAGATCATTAAAATAAATAGTCAGGTATAGAAACTGCAGGTCCACCTTTCAGGTGGTTTTTTACTCATCATAATCTGTGTTCGCACAAGGTAAGCATATACGTTTACTGCATTCCATACACATTGGCTTACTACACTGGAGACAAAAGTGTGTAGTTTTTCTCTTTAGCCTAGTCCGGCATATGTAGCATAACTTACGACCAACAGGGACCGACTGTACTGAAGGCGGAGGTACTGAGTCCGGACCCAAAATGTTACCAATTGTGTCTCGTAATAAACGGGGGAGCTTTTGGTTGTGTTGACGTCTTTGCAAATGTGGTAAAATCAATTGTCTTGCAAGCTTTTTTAAAAAATCTCCCCTTGAGCTGTTATCATAATCCTTTGAAGATTGAAAAATAATGAAAGAGTTGACACCAGAAATATCTACAATTCTATAAAATATGGCTAATGGCCAGCGGCGTGTACGTCGACCGGATGAATAAATTGAGCATTTGTTATCAAGCTCATCCACTCCACCTTTTGTATTATTATAATCCGCTATCATTGCAGGTTTTAAAGTGAGTGGGTCATCTTCTTTTCTGTGATGCATGGAGGATAATAATAAAACAGCACGATTTTGACGAGGCACGTAAGATAAAATAGTGACATCTTTGGTAAAACCATATATGAGTCATTCCATGCCAAACGGTACGCATTTTTTACATCACAAGCTTGGATTGCTTAACTAGTTTGTGTATGCATTCTTCTCTTAAAAATATTATATACGTGTTTCAAGAAAAAAAATTTAAAATTTTTTTTTAAATGTTATGACCAATTGAACTTTGGTGAAATGAAGATTTTATCAAAGAGGTGTGTTCATTCAGTCGCATGTAACTCCGGAAATACTTGACCGATTTTACTCTGCTATACCTTATTTTGAAGGTAATTTAAGCACTTCTAAAATAACGAAACGGTATGGCATAACGCCATAGAATTTTTTAAGTTTGTATCATTTTAATCCTTTTATTTCGATTTTGAAAATGATTACATCTTTTTTTATTTTTGAAAATTTGCAGGCGTATTCTTACAGGTCTGTTTTACCGACTGTGTAAGTTTTAAAGTGGTGAAATAATGCGTTCTATTTTTAAAATTTTTTTTTTACCTTATACCTTTTTCACTTCCATGAATATAGAAAATATAATATAGAAAAAAAAATACTTTTTAATAGTTTATTGACACAAGATATAACAACAACAAAAAAACAAAGAAAAAAAGAAATAAAAACATGATACAATAGCCGTGCACGTATTCCAGGAGGGGCTTGTAAATTTTTTAAAGAAAACCTTAGGACCTGTAAGTAAAATATTTTACTTTTCTGATGGCGCAAGCGCACAATACAAAAACAAGAAAAACTTTTTAAATCTGACGTTCCACGTAGAAGATTTTGGAATACCAGCGGAATGGCATTTTTTTGCAACGTCTCATGGCAAATGGCCCTGCGATGGTCTGGGAGGAACAGTCAAAAGACTAGCAGCACGTGCAAGCTTGTCCAGCCTCATAAATCCCATTAATAGTGCCGTCAAATTTTATGATTGGGTGAATAAAAACGTGAAGAATATTCATACAGAATTCTTCAATAACTATCAATATCAAGATAGGGCGAAACACCTGAAGGAGCGTTTTGAAAAAGCGAAAACAATTTCTGGAACTCTTGGCTACCATGCATTCATTCCACAACCCGATAAAATAATGAAAGTCCAGACAACATCATCTTCTGAGCAGTACTGTATGAAGATGGTATGCAAGGCATAACATTTATTTCATTACTCATTTTTTTATTTCTTTTTTTCTTTGTTTTTTTGTTGTTGTTATATCTTGTGTCAATAAACTATTAAAAAGTATTTTTTTTTCTATATTATATTTTCTATATTCATGGAAGTGAAAAAGGTATAAGGTAAAAAAAAATTTTTAAAAATAGAACGCATTATTTCACCACTTTAAAACTTACACAGTCGGTAAAACAGACCTGTAAGAATACGCCTGCAAAATTTCAAAAATAAAAAAAGATGTAATCATTTTCAAAATCGAAATAAAAGGATTAAAATGATACAAACTTAAAAAATTCTATGGCGTTATGCCATACCGTTTCGTTATTTTAGAAGTGCTTAAAATTACCTTCAAAATAAGGTATAGCAGAGTAAAATCGGTCAAGTATTTCCGGAGTTACATGCGACTGAATGAACACACCTCCTTGATAAAATCTCCATTTTACCAAAGTTCAATTGGTCATAACTTTTGAAAAAAAAAATTATATTTTTTTTTTCTAATCGCGGATTAAATAGAATTGCTAGAGGACCAAATCTGCAAATTTTCATAAAAATCGGAATCATTGCGTTAAATTTTTGCCCAAAATCGTACCGTTTGGCATGGAATGACTCATATGCAGGATCCCAACGATCTATTTTTTTTAGGCAAAAATTCTGGTGGGATCTCTCTTTTGTTTTTTTTTTCAGTGTACCTAAATAAGTTAGTTCTCGTTTTTTAAGTTCTTCCACCAGCTGGAGTGATGAAAACCAATTGTCAGCAGTTATATTTCTTCGACTTCCTTCTAATATTTTAGATAGCCTTATTACTGATTGTGTTGGTACTGCAAGTCGTTTTTCTTCATTTGTTAGACCAACTCCATCCGAGTTTTTTCCAAAGTATATATAAGCATTTGCAAGATATTGTGTGCGTGCATCAGTCAATGACATTATCTTAATGCCATATTTTGCGGGTTTCTTTGGCATGTAAATTTTGAACTTGCATCTTCCTCGAAATGGTACCAACATTTCATCAATGCAGGCATGAGTACCAATTGAATAACTTTTTCGGCAGTTTTCTATGAATTTGTTAAACAAATCTGAAACTGCTGCTAATGGGTCGTTTAATAATCGTTGTTGTCTATTACAACAGTTGTCAAATCTTAAGCAATTTAGAATAGAAAGAAACCGTGCCTTGGACATTGTAGCTCTAAAAATTTCTCTGCCCGTTCCATCAGTTGCAAATATAAATTGGGCGGCCTCGTGGTTAGACTTGAATACGGATGAATAAATCAAGATACCGAAAAATGCACGCAATTCTATTTTATCAAGCATTTTCGCTTCAATTTGTGCTGTTAGATCAAATTTTGCTTTTAATTTTGTATTTGTATGTTCTAAAATCATGTTCTCCATATCGCTATCAAAAATTCGCGACCAATATCCACATAAATCGTTTTCCGATTGCGGTTGTGTAGCAACTGGTAACCGCACAATATTATGTAGAGGAGTTTTTACGCTGCGTGTTGGTTCCAATGCTGACCACTTGAAGCCGTTTTTTCCATAAAAGTAGTTTACACGAGATTCACATGCATTTTCTTCAACAACTAGTTCTTCTTCATCATTGCCAACAATTTCATCAACAATCATTGTATCCGTTTCATCGTATTCACTGAATTCATCATCTTCTATACGTATTTCATCCTCCATGTCACTTTCTTCAATGCAAAAATCCGGATCGACAATTTCGTCGTCGACTTCGCTAACATCGTCATCGTCTTCAAAACATTCTTCAAGAAATTGAGATATGACCGAATCACTGAGTTTTTTTGAATTCGACATGATCTGTAAACATAAATAGCATATAACGTAGTTTAAAACATGTATAATATAACATTTTTGAAATAAATAATTTTTTTACCAACAAGAAAACGGACGAGTGGTAAAAATAATTCCACGAAAATATTACGTTAATTTTGATGTGGGGTAAATTTGTTTCTACTAAATACTTACGCTAACGCTGACGTGGTGGTAAAATATTTTCAAAGAAAAACTTACGTAAATGTTGACGAGTGGTAACTTTTACACCAGCATGTGCGTAGCTCCGCTCGTGCTATGTCTAGCTCAGCCAAAACACAACTGAATAACGACGATCACAATATAAGAAGATACTAAGAGAATTAAATTGATTGAGCGCAATAGAAGAGAGTATTTTAAAAAAATGTAAAGAGAGGGTAAAATTTTCCACCACCTCGTTAGTTAAAGGTTAATAAAAATTTGGCACGAGTTAGTTTTTGGTCCAAGAAATGACGGTTTTTGAATTGAAGAAATCGGTTCAAATTTACATTTAGCTCTAACACATACAGGCTTATGCGACTTTATGTCTTTAGCATTAGAAGCCACGTATTGCATCCAATCTTAATGCAATTTGGCAAACGTTAGTTTTTTGGATCAAGGATAGACGTAATTGAAACTGATGAAAATCGGTGCAGCATTAGATAAAAACCTATTTTCAGTTGATTTTTTTTGTTTTGAAAATTTAGAAGTGCAGGATATAGTATAGTCGACCACGACTTAAGCTTTTTGACTATTTTTTTAAATAAAAAACTGAGCAAAATAAGACTAAAATAAAAACAAAATAAGACAACGTGGGAATCTTCTTTCGAAACAGTGAACTGTCATAATATATTCTTATCCTTACTGACCGGGACCTACATATTAATGGCTACTCCCATTTATCTCTTACTCGTAAAGTTGCCGGCATTTATGATGTTTGCAATTTGAGGAGATCTTATTTGGATTCGAAGCTGGCTTTAAAAATGTGATCGTCATGTACACTAACCATCACACAACGAAGACCCAGAGAAAGACAAATATCATTTCCAATGTCAATGTCCACACTTTCGAGATGCAACCCCTAAGAAGACGAACACTTTAATGTTTTTCATCTCGAATATCTAAAAATTGACATGCTTGGTTAGTACCGACAACTTATTCGGAAATAAAGTCAAAAATTTCCTGAGTCTTAACTCCATATTTTCTGATACAGCTTTTTGGGGCCTCTAAGTATTGCATTTAATTTTGTTGCATTTAAGTTGACCCAGTTACGGACATTAATTTAAAATCCCATCATTTTAATCGGGATGGCCCTTTTTAATCGTTCTTTTATTTATGCCGAGAATATTGGTAGTGTTGTCATCATCATTCCTTTTGATACAAATATGAACATACAATGGATGTTGTTTGTGATTTCTTGAGTTTTGTTTCTGTTCACTGCTCCTCATGGCCGTGGTTGCTGTTGGTTTTTTCCTATGCTTTTCTGTTGTTGTTTTTTGTTTTGTTTCCATCTTCATTTCCTTTTCTTATTCATATTTAATGTTTATAATTTTTCTTTGGCTTTGTTGAAGGCGTCAGGATTTGTGGTAGTAGTGATGGCTATAGTCGCTTCTCGTTGTAGTTGTAGTTATGTCAGTGGTTCTATCTGCGGCTGTGGCAGTGGCTGTAGCGTTGTAGTCCTGAACGTACTCGTATCGTGAGCATTGTGTGTCTTCTTTATGTCAATGTTTTATTGTTAATCCTTAAAATATATGACAATGTTTCAGACTTATTCTATTAATGTTCTCTTTGTCAACGCATTCCATTGCCGAGTGTTGAAAATTGTTTTCCACGAAGGCTGTTTACTGTTGTGATGTTCGTTATTTTCATTTTCCTGAGCGACAGTTTGCGGCGATGGGTGGTATATACTGTGAAGGACCATACAAAGTGAAAACGTTTCAAAAATAGATGTTGTCTTGTTAAATAAATTTAAGATTTAGTTAGGCAGAAACATTCGCATTTTAAGAATGTTAAGTAGGCCGGATTAACTTGGGTGTAAGTATGTACATTTGTATGTATAATGGGTGACCTTGAGGGAAAATCTGAGCACTCCAGGTCGAATAAATTAAGCGGTCGCGTTTGCATCACAGTGCGTACGAGTATATTTCTATACCAACATCATTTATTCCAACTACTTTCGGCATATCGGTATTAGTTCATATCCTTTTAAAGCTCGGAGTTGTATAGGCGAGTCGCTCTCATTGGTAAATTTTAACACAATAATGCGAAAAATTGTTTAACGATCGGTCCATTACATTTGCCATATATAAGTATGCATGTTATTTTATATAGGAATTTGCACTGCCCAGAATATTTTTTGATTTATGCCAACAAAATACATTCTATCATCGTTGTTATATCTTTATCTCTAGTTCATAAGATACAGTCTTTTTAAATTCTGGGTTGTGGGGTGGTGGCACGGACCTTGCTCAATTTTACTATTACTCGTACTTAGTTTATAATAATTTGTTAGTCATTTATTTTATTCTGATAAAATTTTACAAGGCTGGCTTTATTACATTAGCCAGTAATGCGATTCTTTAAAGAAGGCGTGACACCGCCTATTTAATTCTGTTTCTAGCTCAAGGAGCCACGTCTTACATACAATCTTGATAACATTTAGCACGAGTAAGATTTTTTGGCAAAAAGGGACGTTACTGTAATTGAAAAAAATCGGCTTAAGATATCCGATTTTCTTTAAGTATAACCGATTTTATGCTTTTTGATCTGCGAGCCACATAAGGCATCCCGTCTTAATGATATTTGACACACGTTTCTTTTTTGGATCAAGGAAGGACTTCATAAAAATTGTAGAAAATCGGTATAGATTCAGATAGAGCTCCTTCATACATATACTCGTACTCATCCGATTTTAAGTTTTTAGTTCTAAAAGCCATCGCATCCGATCTTCATGATATTAAGCACATTTAGGTTTATAAGACCACGCATCAAAGGTATGGAAACTAAAGCAAATCGGTATAAATTTAGATAGCTCATAGATTTAGGTATAGTTCATCTTATTTTGTTATATTTTTTAGCTTTAGAGCCTCATGTTGTATCCAATATTAATGATATTTGGCACGAACTAGTTATTTCCATATAGCTCCCAAATATATTTTCAACGTTTTTACTAAAAACAATGAAATTTTATCACAAATTTTAATATTTTATTAGTTTTAAAATTTAGGCAAATTAAGAGAACGTTTAAGGAGGGCCAAAAACCTATTTTCAGTCGGCTTTTCTGAACATCCAGAAGTCGAAGTTTCTAAACATCCAGAAGTCGACCACAACCTAATTAAGCTTTTCTTACTAGTTGCTTTTTACTTAATTAGCCAAAACTCAGAAGATTTCCTTGTTACATGAAGTACTTAGTAGGGACATAAATACTGTTACAGACGTTTTATGCTGTAAAATAAAAAGTACTGAATGTTTTTGGACCAAATATTTTTTAATATATTTATTGATATATATTGTGTCCAAAAAGAATCTACTTATTCGAAATTTCCGCCTTTTACCTTTACACACGCCTTAAGTCGCACTGGCCAATCGTCAATAACTGCACGAACCTCGTCCATTGGAAAATTGGCCACAGCTTGAACCAAAGCAGTCTTAAGAGAGCCAATGTTGTGGTATCTTTAGTGACAAACCGTGTCCTCTAAAACCGTTCACAATTTGTAATTCAATGGTTTCAACGACAGCTTCCAAAACGGTTTCTTGGTAAACTTTGGCCGATGTTTTGACTCCTTTTTCGCAGAAATGCAGGGCAGTGACCCCATCGTAAGAGACACCCCACCAAACCATGACTGAAGCTGGGTGATGACCCTTTTCCACCCTTGGGATCACTTCAGATGCTTCCTTAGATGACCGCGCATGCACTGTACCATTTTGCTTGTTAAATTTTTCCTGAACGGTAAAATGTTTTCATCGGTAAACAAAATTTTTCTGTGCAAGTTATCAGCGTGCTTCACCAAAAGACATTTACATTTTTCAATCCTATTTTTTTTAAAGCTGCAGTCAATATAAGTCCGGTACGTCGTTTGAAAGCCTCAAGTCCCAAGTCTTTTTTAATGATTCGACTCATGGACTTTTGCGTGAAATTCATCTCACGGGCCATGATTTTCTATTTTTGGAGCGGATTTCTGTGAATTCTTGATTTAACGGCTTTGATGACATGCTGTGTTCGAACAGAGAGTGGGCGGCCCGACCGGTGGCGGTCTTTTACATCTCCAGTCTACTTAAACAGTTTAATGTATCGATAGACGTATATGCGGCTAATCCCTAGTGGCCGAAGCGTTTTGAAAATATCGTCCGGTACGTCGTTTGAAAGCGCCAAGTCCCAAGTCTTTTTTAATGATTCGACTCATGGACTTTTGCGTGATATTCATCTCACGGGCCATGATTTTCTGTTTTCGGAGCGGCTTTCTGTGAGTTCTTGATTTAACGGCTTTGATGACATGCGGTGCTTGAACAGAGCGTGGGCGGCCCGACAGGTGGCGGTCTTTATATCTCCAGTCTCTTTAAACAGTTTTATGCATCGAAAGACGTATATGCGGCTAATCCCTAGTGGCCGGAGCGTTAAAAAAATATCGCTTATTTTCATTTCACACTTGAAAAGCGCTAATACAGCGATACGGTTCTTATCATCTGACTACTCCATTATGAAAGTTGAAACAAATTAAAAATCCCGTTACAGACTAACGCTATTGAGGTTAGCTTTCAAAACCCATATGACATTTACGGAGTATGTCAAGTTCTACTATTGAAATGGATGTGTTCAATGTTGTAAAAGTATTTATGTACTAAGTACTTAAGGGTGATGGCAGAGTGCGCGCTCAAAGCCGAACGGAGCCGAGCTGAAAGCTGATTGAAATTCTTAAAACTGTGTACACACAAATTAGAAGAAATAAGCGTCGGGATGGCAGAGTGCACGCCGAGCCGAGCCGAGGTGAAAGCTGATTGAAAGGAACAAAACTGTTTTGAAGCGTTTTTCGTGCTGATTGGTGCTGGTATTTGATTGTTGTGTGAAGATATAAGTTGTTTGTAATTTGTAGACGGTTCTTGACGTTTTGATACTGGTGAAATAATAATAATACAAAATTAATGAAATTTGATGATTCGTATTTACGATTAAGTGAATTAAGATTAAAATCAGAAATTTCGATTTTTAGATTAATTAATTGATCACATTATTGATTAACGCAAATGTTGACTGATCGATTACCATGTTGTTTTGTGTTTATTTTATATGACAAATTGTAGTTGTTACATTTCTAATTCCGTTCCTTTGTTTCTGTACCCCCTCTTGTGCTAGGTAACATACATATGTATGTGCGTATATATATTCTTGCATATGGTATAATGATGTACATGGTAGTGCTGAATGAACACAAATGAATAACAAGACTACAAAATAAACATTTAAAAACACACAACAACAGCGCCGATTTCAGCGCCGATTTCAGCGTTCACTCTGCCATCCCCAAATTTTACATAAGCATGAAATAAGTTCGGCTCGGCTCGGCTCCGCTTTGAACGCGCACTCTGGCATCAGCCTAAGTCGCAATTTTACACGAGCGTCTTGTGTACACCTTTCGATCGATGCTCTCAATGCCCAAGGGTTAGATCTATGTGCTAGAGTTATAGAAAATTGGATAGATGAAGGAAGCCGCTGCGGTCATTTAAACGATATAATTATAACGAATAGATATGCATTTTAAATACATCTTAATGCCCAAGGGTTAGATCTATGTGCTAGAGTTATAGAAAATTGGATAGATGAAGAAAGCCGCTGCGGTCATTTAAACGATATAATATATTATACATTATAACGAATAGATATGCATTTTAAATACATCTAAAATAATCGAGATGACCTCCATGGTAATTGTAATTTTATTTAAATGAGGCTTACATCACCTGCTGCTGCATATACTAATGTTTTTTTTACCCCCAGGCATTCTTCGAGTAGAGTACTTAGCGCATTTTCTATAAATCATCTGATAATGTACTTAAGTGTAACAACATTCGCTTGAGGCCATTTAAAGGATCCATTCTAAGCCTTCACCTCTTTTATGGAGAAAAAAATAACAAAAACTTAATAAAAGCTGCAAGAGCTGACTGTCTGTGTGTGTGTGCGAGTGCAGGCGAAGTGACATGACTGAACCTTTATCAGCATTAGAGCGAAATAGTTGCTGTTGTGTACGGACCAACAACGAAAACAACAACTACGCTCTAAGACCCATTCCGCTCTTTATATTCAATTTTTTGAAACTCCAAATGGCCCCGTGGAATTCGTTTGCATTCATCCATTTCGTTTGAATGTCCGCCGTTTCGTTGGCCCATTCTTCGCCTAACGCCACTTTTTGTTTCGCCTGCACTAAATTGTGACTCAATTTAAGGCGTTATAAAGTATGTGGAGTGATAAAAATAAATCATTTTTTATTGCGTACATTTTGCATACTCATTCATAGACACGAGGCGAGAGCATAACGAGGAGGAGAAGAATGGCAAGCCGGATTGCAATATCATCATCCGACTACTAGTGATGGCGGTGGTGCCATCATCTTCACCAGCAGCATCATCATCGTCGTCATGGACATTGCCGACAACATCATCATTGTGGTGTTGGTGGTGTCGATATCATTGTTCTGAGAATTGTTCACCATCATCTACCCTATCGGCACAGCACAGTGGCTCGGGATGTGGTTTGTGGGGAAATCTTTTGGACACCAATCAGAGCATGAGGGCACAATCAAATGGATATTCAGTTTGTGTTTGGGCGGGTTCTTTTAGTGCTCTGTTATTAAGCGATTTAGTGGTAGCTAAGGCAATAACTTTAAAAAAGTCTGTAGAAATGTCTATGTATAAAAGGCCTGAACAACCCTGTGCATTATTAACCTTTTGGTACGTACTTTAAGTACAAAGTGGCTGATGAATATTGCTACATTAAGAAACTAAAAAAATTTTATTTTTAGTGTACTTTGTAGTCTTCCCGTTGGCAATAACCCCAGAAGAAAATGTCAGGGGCAGTAAGGTCAGGAAACCTGAGAGCCAACGGAAGGTGGAGTTTCTGAGTTTCTGGATGTAAGGTTATTGGGAAATTTTCGTCTCAATTCTGTCATAACAGGCCGGGCTTGCTGAAAACACACAGAGTTGCAAGAAATTCTCATTTAGCCTGATTCTGGATAGAAAAACTCTCTCAACATGCTTCAGTAACGGCCTCCAGTAACCGTAACTGTGTGACGGTTTTTTTCGAAGAAGTAGAACTCGACAATGCAGCGTGATGAAACTGCACACCACACTGTGAACCGAAGTGGATGAAATTTCAACTCCTGAAGTATCTGTGGATTGGAAGCACTCCATATTCGAAAATTTTGTTTGTTTATGTTGCCGTTTAAATCGAAATGGGTCTCGTCAGACATGAAAAGACAACTCAACATGTTTCCGTCCTCTTAGACCATTTGAAGCTTCTTCTGGCAAAATTTCAAGCAAAATGGATAGTCTGCTGCGTTCAGTCAGGGGCAGTAAGGTCAGGAAACCTGAGAGCCAACGGAAGGTGGAGTTTCTGGATGTAAGGTTATTGGGAAATTTTCGTCTCAATTCTGTCATAACAGGCCGGGCTTGCTGAAAACACACAGAGTTGCAAGAAATTCTCATCTAGCCTGATTCTGTATAGAAAAACTCTCTCAACATGCTTCAGTAACGGCCTCCAGTAACCGTAACGGTGTGACGGTTTTTTTCGAAGAAGTAGAACCCGACAATGCAGCGTGATGAAACTGCACACCACACTGTGAATCGAAGTGGATGCAATTTCAACTCATGGAGTATCTGTGGATTGGAAGCACTCCATATGTGACGCGCAAAATAGAAAGGGACTTAAGGTTTAAAACCAGTTCTGTTCAAGAGAGACATTTTAAAGATTAGGTCCCTTTCTATTTGCGCTTAGAATCGTCGTTTACACTTTCATAAAACGCGCATATCTCTGGGAGGGAACACTTTTGGGGCATGGGATCGATCTCGTTCGATGCTCAGATGTTGTCCACATCAAAAAAAAAGTGGAAAGTTGATGAAAAGTTTTGTTCAGGAAAGCCATTTTAAAGATTAGGTCCCTTTCTATTTGCGCTTAAAATCGTCGACTTCACTTTCGTAAAACGAGCATAAATCTGGGAGGGAACACTTTTGGGGCATGGGATCGGTCTTATTCGATGCTCAGATGTTGTCCACATCAAAAAAAGAAAAAAAAATGATTTTTTTTTACCCTTAGGTCCCTTTCTCTATGCGCTGTCACATATTCGAAAATTTTGTTTGTTTATGTTGCCGTTTAAATCGAAATGGGCCTTGTCAGACATGAACAGACAACTCAACATGTTTCCGTCCTCTTCCACCATTTGAAGCATCATCTGGAAAAAGGGATGTCTGTTGAATTAAATTTTATATAGGAATGAGTCCAAATCATTGTGCATAATTGACTGCTATGGCTTTCTACATATACCCATTTGAATAGAAAAACTTATTGTAGAAACTCTTGGATTGTTTTGTATGGCACAAGGAAGGATTTCGATGGTAAGGCATTCTGTTGGTTGTCCCATGCTTGGCAAAATTGTCAACAAGTCTCATTATGGTCAATCTAATCGGAGGACTGCCGCCAAACGTGCGTCTCTACTCTCTTTGAACCGAAACTACGGACTACAGTGCGCGATAGCGGCGGACAATCCAAATTATTGTTTCAGTGTCCCAGTTACCCATTTCGGCAAAATCTTAAGTTCAATCTGGAAAATAAAAAAATTAAACAGATTCATTAAATAGAAAAAGTTATTAATTCCATCAGCCACCCTGTACTAACCGAGCTCGTTTAAGGTAATTTTTTTATATTTTTTTTTTATATTTTTTCCTTAAAACTGATATTTTTAAAATAAATTGTAAACAGTTTTTTGTAAACAACATCAGTTTTCTATTTTTTTAAATTCGAGTTTTCGCGTTAGCAACCTTTTACTCGATTAATAAGAGAACACGCCTAATATATTAGGCGTGTTCTCTTATTATTTGCGAGTAAATTAACTCTTATTTGCGAGTTAATTCAGCCATCTACGTCTAGTCGAATGTGGAACAAAATTAAAACTTAATTGAGTCGTAACGTATTCTAGGCAACGAAGCTTTGAGATACTTATAAACAAATAATTATTGCGTACTGTTGCGCATGAAGATATAATATTTTTTAAAATTATCCTCTTGTGACTGTTGGAAAAAAAACTTACGAAAAAATTAACGCTTCTGTACAATAATCAAAGGTCGTTTTTTTAAATGTGACTACAAGACCAAGGCCTCAAATCTGACGGTACCTCCTTAATGGATACTTTATAAGAACACCTACCAATATATTTGAATTCCGAAGGGAAGGGCTAGCTCGCACATCATACAATATGCTCGATTTCTGCAAGATTGGATTTAAAACGTGATTTGTAGAGCAGCAGGATATTCAATCTGAGGATTTTGTATTAAAAATATTCACCGATATGACAAAAAGCTAGATTATATATCCTTCAAAACTCACTATACCAAATTCGAGCATGATTGAATATAAAATGTGGCTTGTACAGTGGCAAAATCTCAGATCAAGAACATCCTTTGCATGAAAGATTCGCTGGATTGATATCGTTCCCGGAAAATTTTTGCGAGTTCACATCGTCGAAGGAGGAAATCATTACCAAAGTGGCCCCCGACATTGCACAAAATTATAAAAAATATCGATTGGATAAGTGAACGAACAATACTAGCAACGAAGAATAAGGACGTCGATAGCTTGAATTTGATTATTTAAAGTGTAATCGCTGTAGAGCTGTTCGACGGTATTTTAAACTCTTCATGTGCCAGGAACTCCGCCTTATAATTTACAGCTAAAAGTGGGATCGATCACAGTCATGTTGCGGAATCTGAATCATTTGAAACAAAAAACTGATGAACGATGTGATTTAAGCGACTATCATCGAGGGCAAATTCAGAGGAGAGGAAGTCCTTATCTTATGAATTCCGATGATTCTGACTGATATTCCATTCCAATTCAAGCGTTCGGTTGACTTATGCGATGACAATCAATAAATCGAATGGTCAATCGTTGGAAGTCTGTGGGTTAAATTTCGAATATTCCTGTTTTTCGCACAGTACGTTGCCTGTTCTTGTGTTGGAAACCGTTTTCGTTGTTTGTTTTTGCGCCGGAAAACAAATAAAAAACATTATTTATCATATCGATCTCTACTGATTTCAAATCCATTCAAATCAATCGCATTGAAATGTGAAATATATATGTTTTATTATCACTCTTGAGTTTATCTGAAGGAGTTAAATTGCGACGAGTCGAAGTTCAACAGGTCCGCTAGTATTTAATATTTCATCAGTAGTTTTTTCCTTCAAAGGGGAATATTTTTCTCTCTTCTCCGATTTTCAATACCAATTGATCGCCGACTATGAGATATATAAATGGTAGCTCTTTTTGCTTGGGCATAATCGTTCTTTCCACAGACGGAGAGAAGGAAATGGTTGCAGATAAGTATATCGAGGTGTAACAAACGGTTTGACAAACTCATAAATACTCCCATCCTATAATGGAGTGTATAAAAATAAAATTTGATCAAAATAGAGTGTACAAAACCGAAAACCTGGCATGCCAGCTTTTATGTCCAAACCCGACTGGAGGTTTCTTAAAAATAGCTAAAATCTGACTGCAGGTTTACCCAGTTTTTTGGTGTCTGGTTTCCTGGTTTTTGGTTGTTCTATGTAAAACAAAGAAAAGTCATAATTTTAAAATACGAACTCCGTAACTACCAAAAATATTTAAGCTAGACCCGCCTTTAGTGTACCACTTGCCTAAAAATCACCATTTTTATTTTATTAAACGGTATCTGTCCGTCTGTCTGTTCCTTCTTTCCTCTGCTGCCTATCTAATGCCTGTTTTCAGACTACAGATTGCTATTGTTGGATGATTCTTATTTTGCTTAAGTAAGTTTTTTGGAAAAAGGCTGTCAAGTATTATGAAAATTGGGTAAAATTTAGATGTAGCTCCCACATATAAGTATATGTTCAGAAAATTCAATGTATTAAACCCTATAAGCCACAAAGTAAAGTGAGTTTTATAGACGTGTGGCTTTCAAACTTTCCATTTTTTTTCGGAGTTGATCTTTTTGACAGCTGTCACTTGATATATGTTCAGTTTGGTTTGCCACTTATTAATAAATAGACCTACACCCGAACAACGTTTGCAAATTGTGGTGAATGAGCCCAAAGTGAGGTGGCCACCGATCCTGATTTTTACAAGAAAATTGTGTTCAGCGATGAAACTCACATTTAGTTGAATGGTTACGTTAATAACCAAAATAGTCGCATTTGCAGTAATGAAAATCCACAAACCATTGTTGAGACGCTGTTACATCCTCATAAAGTCACTGGTGCTCTATGGGCAGAGGGCATCATTGGTCCATATTTCTCCAAAAATGAAGGAGGCCATAATGTTACAGTCAATGGAAGACGCTATAGAGCAATGATTAATAACTTATTCGTGCCTGAGTTGGAGGATGTGGCAGACCTTTGGTTACAACCAGGCGGTGCTACATGCCATACAACTAACGAAAGAATCAATTTATTGAAGAAAACTTTTGGTGAGCGTAATATCTCTTGCCGAGGTCCTGTAGTGTGGCCTCCATGATCTTTCGATTTAACAACGCTGAACTATTTTTAGTGGGGTTATGTGAAGTCGCTTGTCTACGCAAATAAACCCGACATTCTTAACGCCTTGAAAGAGAATACACGGCGCTTTATTACTGGTATACGACCCTAAATGCTGCAAAAAGTGGTCGAAAGTTGTGGCTCACGGCTGGAATTTATTCGAGCCGGCCACGGCGGCCACTTGCCCTAAATCATTTTTAAAACATAATGGCCAACCCCTGTCTTTATAATAAAGCTAAACTTTTTGGCATAACATTAAATATTTAAATAAATTATATGAGTTTGATTTCTTCTTAAAAACCACACGTCTGAAAAAAAACACCCACATTGGATGTTGATAGTGATGAAATGTTGGATGTAAATATTGATGAAACTCGGAACAATTTATTACGATTGATCAATAATCTCCCAAATTATTATGGTCTTAACGGTGCAAAGATCTCTGCCTATGTAACTTACAACCGCTATAAAACATTCGTATTAATTCCGATTACAATCAAATTTGGTATATACTTAGTAGGGACATAAATACAGTTACATAAGTTTTATGCTGTAAAATATAAAGTACTGAATGTTTTTGGACCACATATTTTTTAACATATTTATTGATTTACATTGTATCCAAAAAGAATCTACTTATCTGAAATGTCCACCTTTTGCCTTTACATGCGCCTTAAGTCGCACTGACCAATCCGTCAATAGCTGCACGAACCTCGTCCATTGGAAAATTGGCCTCAGCTCGAACCAAAGCAGTCTTAAGAGATCCAATGATGGGGTATCTTTTGTGACAAACCTTGTCCTCTAAAACCGTCCACAATTTGTAATCCAATGGGTTCAAATCTGGACTGCCTGACGGCCATTCTTCAGAATCCTCCTGGAGAGTCCATGGCTGCGTTTGGAAAATGGAATTGTTATGAGGCTTCACAACAGCTTCTAAAACGGTTCCTTGGTAAACTTGGCTGATGTTTTGACTTCTTGTTCGCAGAAATGCAGGTCAGTGGCCCCATAGTAAGAGACACCCCACAAACCATGACTGAAGCTGGACATTTTTCAATCCTATTTTTTTAAGCTGTAGTCAATAAATATCCGGTACGTCGTTTGAAAGCTCCAAGTCTTTTATTTTATTCGGCTCATGGACTTTTGCGTGATGTCCATCTCACGGGCCATGATTTTCTGTTTTCGGAGCGGATTTCTGTGAATTCTTGATTAAACGGATTTGATGACATGTGGTGTTCAAACAGAGCGTGGGTGGCCCGACCGGTGGCGGTATTGTACATCTCCAGTCTCCTCAAACAGTTTTATGCATCGGTAGATGAACATGCGGCTAAACCCTAGTGACCGGAGCGTTTTGAAAATATTGTTTTTTTTTTTATTTCACACTTGAAAAGCGCTATTACAGCGATACGGTTCTCATTACACAGTACAACAGCCAATCTGGGGGGTGAGAAATTCCAAGTCAGGGTGATGGTACTAGGTCAGTTTATTAAAACCCTCAAAGGGTTTTGCGTTCGTATGTGTTTTTTTATGACCTTTTACATTTTTTCCTTATCTTGATGTTTTTTCGCTTAGTTGAAAAGTGTTGGCAAAAACGTAGTTTGACATAACTCGAGAACGACTAGTTCGATTTTGCTAAAATAAATTGAGAAAAATTAATAAATACATTTTCTTTAATCCATTAATATACTGTTTCTCTACCAAATCAACATTTTTGCAATTAGAAATAAATTTATGAAGAAAATTTTGCCAAACAAATTTTTTTTTTTTTTTTTAAAACATATAAATCCCAAACGGAAAAACGTGTAGAGTCAGTATGTCAATTTTGTAACAGTATCTGTGTCCCTACTTAGATAGTGTGATCCATCTAGAGGAACGAAAAAAAATATAAAAATTCAAATCAAGTGTGAAATCTTTATTTACAATTTAAAAGGACATTTTATGTCATTTATTTTTTGAACAAATTTACCATCAAATATTGGCAACTGTTTTATGGAACTGAGCGTTCGGCGAGAAACGGGGTGATCCACTGTTTTCGACCAAAATTTTGTTCAGTGATAAGGCCTATTAATGGTTCAACTTCAAAGCCAATAAACAAAACTGCCGCATTTGGGCTGAAGAGGTTCAAGATGTGCCATTTTACCCAGAGACAACCACTGTTTGTTGCGGTCTATAAGCTGATGGAATCATCGGTGCGCATTTTTCGAACATGATGATGACCGCAACATTACCGTGAATGCTGCTCACTATCGCGCCATGATGTCGATCTTTATCCTATCTGAAATTGAAGCCCGTAATTTTGACGACACTTGGTTTCAACAGGACGGTGTCACTTGCCATACAGCTTCTCAATAAATGGATCTATAGAGAATTTACTGGGGCCCAAAAAATTTCACATTGACATACGGTTTT
Source organism: Hydrotaea diabolus (assembly GCA_963513945.1). Lineage (NCBI taxonomy): Eukaryota > Metazoa > Arthropoda > Insecta > Diptera > Muscidae > Hydrotaea > Hydrotaea diabolus. The sequence continues at coordinate 132,535,688 of OY740717.1, read as the reverse complement.
AGAGCTGGCAAGAGTGAGTTGTATTTTCGTGGGCAATTGTGTGAAGAAAACTTGAAAAGTAAGGTTTACAACTGTAGTTCTCATTCGTTTGTGGAGAGCCTGGCCTTATAGAGTTTGGGTTTACTTTCAAGAATTGCAGCAAGGCTTTCTGAAGAGGGTTGTCACGGACCCGAAATCATGATAAGAGTAGTGTGCAGCCACGAAAATCAATGTCACTTTGCCATTTTGTTAAAAACTTGTCTTCTATTTAAATATAGAAGCAAGAGGTCTTGAGCCGGTTTAATCCCTGTTCAATGTTTTAAAATTCCTATAAAATTATCTCACGAAGCTAAAAATTAAATAAATTTGGCAGTTCGGTTAAATTTGGCTTAAGGACCCTATGTCCTAAAATCTGACCAATTAAAACATTCACATATGGGTAACAAAAACAATTAAATTTTTTCGTAAAAAAAATATGACAATAGTTTAAAATTCCTCAATGACACTAGTACTTTACTTCTTTCTCGAAAAAAAATTCCATTTTTAAGCAAAGGGCTGAAACCGGAATGTCGGATTATGCCGGTCCTTCATTAAAAAATAACCTGAAATGCAGAAAACTCCGGTTTTTTGGTCACTCCAGATCAAACATTTTCCACGTTTATTGTTTAAATGCCACTGTGCGTTGTGTGTTCATGATTTTCTTGGTTTATTCTTTAGAATTTAATCATTGAAAAGGTTATCATAAATCTATCCACAAGTTCTCTCCCATCTCCACTTATATTCGTTCTTTATTAGATTACTTGGCATGGGGGCTTGAGTTTACAACAATTCTTGGTAGCTTGCGTTGCGCAGTTGTTTAGTTCCTTTATGGCAGAGGAATTTAAATCCTTTATCGGCAACTGCCATCTCTTCCTTTTTGCCAAGGGTTTTTACGAGTTTATTTCTCTTTTCCATAACGAATTTCATAAATTTCTCAAAGGTTTGCTTGACGGTATCTTTGCAAATATTGTTTGCTGCTTTCATTCGGCTTTGAATTGAAGCCAGTTTGAGACAGCTTATCATAACGAATATTTTTGAAGAAATCGTTTTTCAATTTACTTTTATCATATTACGGCAATTGTTGGCGTGGCTGCTGTTCCTTTAGTTTTTGTTGATATTTGCCATTAGCAAGGAAGGAATGGCGAACCTTTATCTTGGAAATGATTTAACACTACATGTGTCAAAGGGGGCGAAATACAAAATATTTTTTCACTATTAAGGCAGACAGAGACTATGGCACTGTTTGACGTTTTATTTTAGACTGTTAATTTTTTTAGCTTCTAAGATAAGGAAATAATTTATTGTTATTTGGAATATTTAGTGGACCGCTTTGTGTAAATGGGCCGCCTTGGTGTGATAGATAGTATGAACGACTGTTATACAGTTAACCCAGGTTCAAATCTTGGTAAGAACATTCAACAATTTTGAGCTGAGAGTTTCACCTCGTAAATGCTGGCGACTTTACTAATAAGAGATTAATGTTCATGCCTGTAAAAACTTCTCTTTAAAATCTATAAACCGTTCGGGTTGTGCGTAACACAGTCGCTGCTAGTGAGTATAAAACTATATCGTGCACATTTCACTGATTTTAGAGAAGTTTCCCTCTTTCCTTTATGTTGTGAAAATTAAGTTGTGTTCTAGCATGCTAAGGCCTCACGACTTAACTGACAGACCATTACGCTTTTTATTAAATTTTCCATGACTTTTGCAGATACGTATATGGCTATATCTCACCGATGACGCGTTCGATCTCTGTCCACCAGGATCCTGCAACTTAACATTGTGCGTTTTCTTTCTTTTGTGTTTTATGATACCACGGTCTTATGCGAATAAACCGCAAACTATTCCTGAGCTTAAACCTAAGATTCAATGCATCATCGGTGAAATACAACCACATTTCTGTGCAAAAGTCATGAAAAATGTCATGAATAGAGTAATGGCCTGGAATCAGAGTCGTGAAGGCTTTTCGACGGATATTTTATTTCATACTAATTTGGAACATGTCTTCTTCACAATCAATAAAAAAATCACAACTATCTTAAAAAAATAAGTATTTTAATATTAAAAAGAAAAAGTACATTCTTATTGGGGCACCCCCATTAAATACACGGATCTATATCGTATTCTATTTTGGAGGAATAGCCGCATACAGACATATAATTTTACGTTTAAAAATGTTTACAAATGAAATAAGACAAGTTAAAACGTAATTTAGTTACCTTTTATAACCTCCACCGTCACTGCCCTACTAAAAATAAAATAAAGAAAAAAACAAGTCAAAAAAGTTAAAGTTAGTCGAGGTCGACTTCGAGCTACCGTACACCGCTCTGCATCTGCAAAGATTAAGCACCTCTGTCTGGAGCTTGATCAAGGTGGGACGCAATATGTTGGAGGTTATTGTATGTCGCTTACAACGGATCATACAAAATTTAAGCGTGATGGGATACAACTTGTGGCTTCTAAAGCTGCGGGACCTAAATTTGCAAGGGACCTTTGTGTAAGGGCTATTCAAAAACATGGACCCATATGGTCCAATTTCACCAGAGGTGTGTGTTGGTCACTATGCAAAATTTTTTCGGAATCGGATGAAATATCTGGGCTATGGTTCTAAAATCGGGAAGTACCTTTGTATGGGCGCTATGCGAAATAATGAACCTATGTGGTCCTGTTTCACTAGAATTAAATAATGGCCGCTTAAAACCAACCACGCAACATTTAGGAGTTATCGGATGTAATTTGTGGCTTTTATAACTGTAGGAACTTTAATCAGGAGTTTCCTTCGTGTGGGAGCTATTCAAAAACTTGGACCGGTATAGTCCAATTTTACCAAAAATATGTATTAATTACTTTTGATTCTCTGTGTGAAATTTAATCATAATCGTAACGTAACATTTAACATCGCTATCGGTTGTAATTTGTGGCTTTACAGCTGCAGGATCTCAAATCGGGAGGAACATTTGTGTGGGAGCTATTTGAAAACATTGACCGATATGGTCCAATTTCGCCAAAAATGAGTGTTGGTCACTCGTGATGTTCTGTGCGCAATTTATTAGGAATAGGATGTACAAATTTTGCATTGAAAACTTCAGATTTTAAAATCAGGAAGGACCTTTGTGGAGTTCGGACCTATGTGGTCCAGTTTCGCCACAGTCGATGGTCGCTCAAAACGTCCTTTGAAAAATTCGGGCGTGATCAGATGTATTTTGTGGCTTCTATAGCTGCAGAAACTCAAATCGGGAGGGACATTTGTGTGGGATTGTGTCCAATTTCACCAGAGATGCGTGCTAATCACTCGTTATGCACTTTGTGAAATTTTGAGGAAATTGGGTGTAATATGTGGTTTGAAGCGTGAGATAGTGCTGGATGTTCTGAAATCGGAATGAGACTATAGTAAAATAAAGACCTATTTGGTCTAGTTGTACTACAGTTAATTGACGGTCGTTCATAATGTACCAGTCAAGATTTAGGCATGATCAGGTGTAATTTGTGAATTCTTGAGCTGGAGGACCTCACATCGGACCTTTTTGTAAGACCTATACAAAAAGATGGAACGATATTGTCCAATTTCGCCAGAGAAATGTATTGGTCATTTGTGATGCTCTGTGCGAAAGTTTGTCATAATCGTAACGAACCATATATCAACGTGAGCGGTTGCAATTTGTGGCTTATACAGCTGCAAAAACTCGAATCCAAGGCAACCTTTGTGTGAGACCTAGTCGAAAACTTGGACCATAAGTTAAAAATTTCACTTTAGATGGCTGTTGAACACTTAAAATGCTCTGTACAAATTGGACACACAATGTGGCTTTTAGAGCTGTATATTTTGAAATCAAAAAAACATATGTATAATATTAATATATAGACCGATGTGGACTAATTTGAATAGAGTTTGTGCTTGGCCCAAACTTAAAGAGTGTATCAAAATTCATCGAAATCGGTTCATAATTGCGACCGGTACTTTGATTAAAATGATAGATGGACAGACGAAAGGAAGGACAAACATCGCTCCATGGAATCAGATACTGATTCTGAGTTGATCAGATAGGGTCTATCTCCATTCCTTTAGGGTGCTGCAAACATCGGCACTAAGTCATAATCAATCCCGCGACTGCCGGTTCTATGTACCGGATTGACCCGAAACTCTTCGGCCAGGGGCAGTCACCTCAACAATATAAGTTTTTTGTTCGTCCATTTTTTCGTCGTGGGAGCAGCACTTCCCGGAATGCCTGCTCCGAATACTACTGGTCCGAGCCGGGATCGAACAAAACCCCGGACCTTGGATCTGCTCGGTTTGTCAGAACCGAATACACCATCGTGCTACGTCTGTAAGGTGTAATCGTTGCATTGAGTGGGTGCACTTCAGGAGCTGTTCAGGTCTGAACCACATCAGGGAGTACAGCGAAGCAGACTTTGCTGCCTCATGCTGTATCAACGAAGTTAGCAGTGGGTCTCTGTATTTGGTGTTATCATCGTCGTCTGCATTTTCGTCGTCGTCGCCATCATCATCCAACTACGAGACTCCCCCGCAGTCGCCCTCGCAACAACATCAGCATCTTACACCACAGATTGCTGTTGCCACTCCTGACAGTGCATCAATCTTGCAATTTAATTGTAATGGCCTACGCAACAAAATCAGTAATGAATCAGAATTTATGAATCGGAGAAACATCATGGTCGCCGCGATCCAAGAAACTAAGCTGAATGCCACCTGCAGCCTGCACAGTTGTGATGGATACAACGTGCTACGTAAGGATCGCACCAGAAGTGGAGGTGGGGGACTTGCTTTCATGTTACACCATTCTGTGCAGTACAGTCCTATTTCGCCTGAGCTTGACTCTAGAGACCCATACATGGAATGTATGGGGGTAGCAGTCAAGTCTGGAACTGCCGAAATAGAGCTGTACAACGTATACATCCCGCCGGTTGGTAGCTGTGCCCCGCGTTATCTGCCAGACATTAGCAATTTGCTACAAGGCAATAACCGCTTGGTCCTAGGAGACTTTAATGCTCACCACGAACTGTGGCAATCTCTCCTAGACAACGACCAGAGGGGCATAGCTTTGGCAGAGCAAATTGATAGCTCTACGTTCTGCACAGTGAATAAGGGTGCCCCCATCCGGATTATGGGCGCTTGCCATAGCTCGCCAGACATCACTTTGGCATCGCCTGGCCTGATCAACGACGTCACCTGGCAACCCGTCACCTCACTAGGATCGGACCACCTTCCCATAATTCTCTCCATAAATAGACCACCCGATTTCATAACCTCTGAACGCCGTACGTTTCTCAATCAAAAAAATGCTGATTGGGAGGCCTTCAGAGAAGCCACCAACCGCAGCTTTAATAATCTAGCTATTCCGTCGGACGTTCGGGTAGCCGAGAAAAAGTTCCGGGCCATCATTAACGCAGCAGCCGCTAGCCATATCCCTGCTGGTCGAATACCCGAAGTACGACCAAACTTCCCAGCAGAGACAGCGGGACTCGCAGACGAACGTGATGACATTCGTCGCTCCAACCCTACTGACCCTAGAATTAGGGATCTCAACTCCGAGATCAGTAGGTTGGTCAACGAATATAAGCGGAACAAATGGCTAGACAGGCAAAGACGCAAGTAAAGGAGATTCGTACAGGCCGATCTCCGTGCTTTCTCCAGTAGCAAAGACGCTTGAAGCACTGCTCCTCCCCAGCCTGATCGAACACTTTCCTAGTGCTGATCATCAGCATGGATTCCGCAAGCAGCACAGCACAACAACTGCTTAACACGCCATCACCACACGTATAAGTCGTGGCCTTAACCAGAACAAGCCTTACGACAGGACGGTACTCGTGGCTCTTGACCATACAAAAGCCTTCGACACGGTCAATCATCCCACACTGTTCGAGGACATTGAAGAAACGTCCCTTCCGCGCAGATTAAAACGTTGGGTCGTAAACTATATGTGTGGGCGCCAGTCATATGTAGAATTTAGAGACAGAAAGTCGAAGCCCCGTAGAGTTAAACAAGGAGTTCCCCAGGGTGGAGTTTTATCCACGGCTCTGTTTAACCTCTACCGCTCTAAAATTCCTGCACCACCAGACGGTGTTGAAATTGTGTCGTACGCTGACAATTGCACAATTCTGGCGTCAGGACCTAAAGTGGATGACATTTGCGAGGAAGTCAACAATTACCTCACTGACTTAGCACGTTTCTTCACTGCGAGGAATATGAAAATATCCGCCTCCAAATCATCAGCTACACTGTTTACTGCTTGGACCGCAGAGGTGCGATTGTCACTCAATGTGAAAGTCGATGACGTCGACCACCCGACCACCAACTACCCCAAAATCCTTGGGGTCACATTGGACAGCCTTTTTAGATCCTCTGCACATGCTACAGCTATCTGCGATAAACTCAAAAGTAGGAACAAGGTCCTCAAGTCACTTGCCGGCAGTACTTGGGGAGCCGACAAAGAAACCTTGTTGACCTCTTACAGAGCGATAGGTCGGTCTGTTGCAAACTACGCAGCACCTGTATGGTCGGCGAACGTGAGCACGACGCAGTGGAAGAAAATTCAGACTTGCCAGAATGCCGCCCTTAGAACATCAACAAGGTGTCTTTTTATGTCCTCTGAGGACCAACTACATGAGGAGACGAAGGTCCTTACCGTGCGCAGACACAATTTCCTGTTGTCTAAGCAATACCTGCTAGGGTGTTTTCGCAGCAGTCATCCTAACCACCATCTCTTGAACAGGATGCCTCCACCCAGGCAGATCAGGAACGATCTTCATGATCTAGAGAGAGAGGTCCAGCGGTATAAGAGAGAACCTTTAGATCATCGAAACTATCAGGCAGGTTTGAACAACATTCACGCCGATGATGTCGCAGCAGCAGTATCCAGCTACCGTGTGAATGCAGTGCTAGGGGAACATCCACCGGAGATTTCACCTGAGGAGAAGGTACTACCTCGGCAGACGCGCGTGGTTCTGGCGCAGCTGAGATCCGGATGGTGCAGCCGCCTCAATTCTTACTGGGCACGAATTGATGCTAACGTTCCGGACATTTGTCCCGCCTGCCATCAGGGACCACATGATGTACTGCACCTCTTCAATTGTCCGGCCAAGCCCACTCAGCTGACCCCCAGGTCTCTGTGGACGCATCCAGTTCAAATGGCGCGTTTCCTTCACCTGGATATCGAAGCAGATCCCCCATAGACGAACAAGACTTCAAAATAAATATATTGTTGCTACAACAACAACAACTGAGTCATAATACCCTGAACCCCAATGTGGTGTAGGCGTCTGACCCTAATCTAAGCCAATACTTCAAAATTATTTAATATTTGGATTCGCTTTATACTACATTTATATAAATCTATATAAGGATGGTATATAAATTATTTATATATTATTATACATTTAATTATATATATTTTACCAAAACACTATATAAAATTAAATATATTAAAATTGTATGTCATAAGCTACTTAATTAAATTGAATTTTTTTTTCTCTAGATTAATAGATATATCCATACTCATTATTGATCGGCATTCCTAGCATGCCGGCTATTTCAGCTTCTGAGCAAAATTTTTAAAAGTTTTAAGTGCGTCCCAACCATCTGTAAACATTTAAATTATTGTTCGTCCAAAAAAAATATTATTTTAAAAGGAACTACTTAAGGAAGTGTACTTTTTTCGAAGTACCTTTTGTCCCTTAACCCTTCGATGAGTAAGAAGGTCCCTAGGGCCCTTTTTTTATTTTCAAACTGAAATAACTCCTATTTCGGCCAGGACAAGGTACCCTGTATTCCAAGATAATTTTGTATGGAATCGTTAAAAAAAAAGAAGGCAACCCGACCAATAATTTAGTTTTTATTGAGGTTTTAATGATATTAGTACGTGGACGTGTGATAAGGTCCGTAGAGACCTTGTACTGAATTTTCAAAACTAATAATTTTCATTACTAATAAATGCACGTTCTTTTGGCATCATTATACTTATTTTTATTGATTAAACGCATCTCTAATTTGTGGTTCTGCAAATAATATTTCTTGGCATCTCAAACGTATTTTATCCACCCTTCGGTGGAGAGTACAAAAAGGAAGAAAGTTCTCTCAAGGATAAAACACTCTTTTGCAACTGAAAGTAGGCCCCAACAACTGAAGAATAATACAAACCTATCCTAATTAAGTTCCTTGTAAACGGCTTCTTAAATATTTGATTCACATTAAATACCTTAATTATACGCTTAATGTTAATGGTGCTTTTATTGACAATGTTATTTAAAACAATTTGGCAGAGTTTTGAAATGCCTTCGTTCAGGGATGCACTCTTAAGTGGTATAACATTAATTTCAATCCGCCGTGAAATGAAATGTAAGGAAACTGCTGCCTCCTGCTCCTTCAAGGTACGTTTGTTCTTGACCGACCTTCTTCTGCTTCTACATAGTATGCTTTCGTTAGTCTTCCCTTCCTTTAAACTTTTGTTAAAGAAATTTTAGATGTTGTTTGGGGGTTTTTTTTTTGGAGTATTCTTTCTTTTTGTAAATTTTGCCCCAAGGGGGAAATCTCAGGTGCTGAAATATAATACCTTCACACTTATCTAAGATTGTTTTGCTCTGAGCCAAATAGTTCTCCTTTAATATTCCATTTGTATTTGTGTTATTTCTTCGACAAACAACTGCTGCCATCTTCGCACCCACCTCGATGCCATTTCTGTTTAATGGCCAGAGTTGCTGGTTCACCGCGCCACCCCCAGCGAACGACGGAAGAATCACAAACCTTCGCCTGCCGCATTTAGAATGTATTCCTTTTGTAATGGAGATAAGATAATACGTTTGTTCGAGTATAACTATTGAATAATTTCACGCTTAATTCATTCTCGTAACAGCATTTCTATATTAAATTTTGCTGTTCGCCATTGTGTTATTTCCCCCTTCTGGAAGCGTTGCGCATCCCCCTCCACGAATCTGGTTTCGCAAAATTTCACAATTTCATCTTTTCTTGTGTTCTCCATTAAATCGCCAAAAGAAAAAAGGCACAATGAACGGCAAAAATGTTTGTATTTGCAGGTTTTCCACTTCTATTTCTATACAACCAAATACGCTGGTGGGTGCTTTAGCCTTCGCTGCTTTCGGTTTGGTCCTGTTTTACATTCTGTGCTGAGCGCAAACGAATTTCCAATGAATTTCAAATTAAAAATCGAATACATAATCCGGGTATGGCCCCTTTTATTTGGTGTACTATTATTTGCATAATAATAAGTTGCAAAGATGATGAACATTTTTTCCAATTTACTTTCGTTGCCCTCTCCCCTTCGACGCCGTAAACTGGCTACCAACAACTGGCAAGCGTGCTGAAGCGAACCAACAATCCAAAGGACTTTGCATATTTTGCGGATGAGATGGTGGGGAAAATGTGAACGTGGGAAAACGACCGGTAGATGCCAAGGGCTGGGGTGTGAGAGTTTGAGAAAACATTGAAGTCAGTCGGTAACTGTACTGTAAATTCAATAAATTGAATGCATCGGGCATGAAGATTTTAAATTTGTTTTATTATTTACATATTTGCAATTTAGTTGGGGATGATCTTTTAAGAAAATTATTTCATGCTTTGCCAGATTAGCTTGAATTAATTTTGATTAAAAAGTTCGTTTTATTTTTGTTTTCTCCCTCGCCTTCTCTTTTTAGTTCTTGTTCGGTGTTTGTCATTGAATTTCCATGTTGCGAGTATAGGGCATTTACCAGCATTTTGGGCTTTATGGTTGGTCTTATTTATATCTGAACAGTTTTAATACATTTTGCGACTTCAAAATTTTATAACAGAATATCAATGTTAAGTTAAGGAAGGACTTAAATATAAAAATAACAATTATATCAACAATATCCGCTTGAAATCGGTTTAAAAACTAATTTCAAAGTTGCATAATTTTGATAAATGGCTTCAATCTATTACATATTGCCTTTGGGCCGACGCGTCGTGGAGTTATGGGAGTGTATACGTCTATCATGCTAGAAATCCTGGGTTTAAATCGGCGTAGAAACATCTTCAAATTATAAGCGGGGCTTTTCCGCCTCGTAATTACCGGCCGTTAAAGGAGGTATCGCATCGGTCTTCCTCTTTCCTTAAGAAATCTATAAATTTATTCAAGGTAAGTGCAAGTATTCGTAAGAATGCAGCTTGTAAGCTAGTTTTGTCTCCCAACAAACAAGGAGCGGAATAATAAAATTAAATAAATTTTTAGCATAATTTTCAAAATTAAGCATAATTTAAAAGATACGAGGGCATATCAATAATTCCGTGACTTTTGGAATAGTTTATTTGTTTTGCAAAAAAAAAAAAAATTTCAAAATAATATAAAATAATCTTTACTTCAAAACACTCCATCCAACGTTTCTCCTATTTTTGTATCCCTTTCAAACAATATGATTTTGATGTCCGTAAAATAGGCGTTTCTTTGATCAATAATTCATCGTTGGAGCTTTCCTCCGAGCCATTTCCTTACGTTTTGATTTAGGAAATAGTCACTGGGGTCTAAATCCGGAGAATATGGCGGATGAGGTAACAATTCGTTACCCAATTCATACTATTATGCCATTGAGGCTGAACAAGTATGTACCAGTGCATTATCTTGATAAATTGGTAATCGCAGCAAGCATCTTGCAGACAGCTTACTTAAACTCAATCTCACGCACTTTTGATCTTCGATCGGCCAAGACCATATCGTAGTTTTTTCGCCATTTTCGGGTGTACGAGGGCGGTTCGGAAACTTCTTAGCCTAGCACAAAAAGCGTGGTATAAACAGAAAAAAGTTAAGTGTTTTGGAAACTTCCATCTCTGCTATGAACACATGTTAATTTTCGATCTGGCAACTCCTTCATATAGGAGTATAATGGAAAAATTTGAAATGCGTGGTGTCATTAAATATTAACATTAAAAAGGTTTATCGGGACAAGAAATTCATAATGATATGGTGAATGTGTTAGGTGAAAGTGCTCCTTCATATGCAACAGTAAAAAATTGGGTTGCTGAATTTAAACGTGGTCGTACAAGCATTGAAGATGAACCACGTAGCGGACGTCCAAAAACAGCAACAACAACACAAATTGTAGCCAAAGTGCATGATATGGTATTAAATGATCGACGAATAAAAGTGCGTGAAATAGCTAATATCATGGGCATCTCAAATGATCGAGTCCATTTAATTTTGCATGAAGGACTACAGATGAAAAAGCTTTCTGCAAGATGGGTGCCGGACTTGTTAACAGTCGACCAAAAACGCATAAGAATGAACATTTCTCAAGCTTGTTTGGATCGTTTTCAGTGAAATGAAATGGATTTTAAGCGTCGTTGATGAGACATGTTTCCACCAAAATACTCCAGAGACAAAAGAACAATCCAAACAATGGACTAAAGCTGGAGGAAGTGCCCCAAAGAAGGCAAAAACAATTCAATCGGCTGGTAAGGTTATGGCAACGGTTTTTTGGGACTTCAAAGGTATTTTATTGATTGACTATCTGCAAAATGGTAAAACAATAAATTCAGAGTAATATTGCAACCTTTTAGACCAATTAAATGTACAAATTCGAAAACGTCCTGGCTTACAACACAAAAAAATAATTTTTCATCAAGACAACGCACCAGCGCACAAGAGTGTTTTAACAATGGCTAAAATCAACGAATTAAAGTACGAGTTGCTTGACCACCCACCTTATTCTCCTGATTTAGCTCCCAGTGAATTTTACCTGTTCCCAAATCTAAAAAAATTCCTTGCTGGCAAGCGTTTTACCTCAAATGAAGATACAATTACAGTTGTAAAGTTGTTAGAATTGCTAGATAAGCGTTGGACTAAGTGTATTGAAGTTTCAGGAGATTATATTAAAAAATAAAAATATTTTTGAAAAACTTACTATTCTCTTTCATTGATAGGCCAAGAACTTTCCGAACCGCCCTCGTATCAGCACTAATCTAGGAACATTTGAATTCCTTGCAAATCTAGGAGTCACATTACGTTTTGATTTGCATTTATATGCTCCTTTAGCAATATCAAAACTACCCAATGTGCCTCTCCCAAATATTGGGATCAAAAAACAGTTCACCATTAGAAAATAGACTGAGCTTACAACTCAAGGATATACTCGTAGAACTTCTACATTTCCCCTTACGTCCACTTATCTAATAACAGAAATAATACTATGGGGAAAGTAATTATTTCTGAGAGCAGGCTTTATCCTTACACCTACACGTAGTTAAGTAATGTCATTCCTTCTTCTACTTCTACATACTGGCCACGTTCTAATAGTAACTCGCTTAGGAGTAACTCGCGTTAGCGATAAATTCACGCTATTGTATAAGTACAAAAATATAAAAATGATTTTTTACAGAAAATTGTAGACGTTTGGCGTAAAAACCCGTTCGATATCAGTCGAACTTCCCTATAATTGACCTTGACGGGACCAGAAAATTACTTCATTATATAGAAACTTCATTATACAGAAATTATATTTTTTTTCCACTTTTTATTTAAAATAATATGGCATATTAGTTTGGCTTACACTTTTACATTTTTCGTCCTCAACAAAACCTTCTAATACCAAATAACAAAACCATTGGATACAAATTATATTTTTTTACCATTTTTATTTAAAATAATGAGGTATTTTATTTTGGTTAACACTGTTGCATTTCTATATGTCAACAAAGCCTTCTAATATATTTAGAGACTTAAATACATTAGTCGGCACGTTACTCACCATCTGCACAAAAGTTCAAAGTACATCAATTGATGAAGAAACGTGTTCCAATGTATTTATCGTCTTATTGACATCTGCCAATTCTTTACCGGCCGGTTCTTCTCATCGATTTCTGAATCTGTAGATGTAGAAGTAATGTTTGTCACACATTTATTTGACATTAGGATTAAAATATGTATGTATGCACATAAAACTAATAAAGAGACATGTACCTGCCATAGCCGGAACTCCACGAGTTTCCAGAAAACTGTTGAGAATATCCTCATCGGACGGGATGCCCATGGTCTGCACATCAATATCAACATTGAAATAATCTTCAAATGATGCATCAACGTTCGTTACTTGCCTAAATGAAGTCTGTAAAGCAGCCAAATCAGCTAACGGAAGAAAGTCTTCCTCATCCCAATAAGCCTGCATTCCATCTTTTGAAAATCCTGCCTTTCTGAAACCATTAACAATTGTTTTTGGTTTTACAAATGCATTCCACACTGTGCTTTAATTTCGAATAGCTTGAAGCAAATCTATGTCCAGAACAGGTTCGTTTTTTGTAAAGTTATTTTATGTTGCATATAATGCCGTGGTCCATTTTTTAAGTAAGGACGTCTTGTTGGGAGGAAAATACGCAAGCTCAATATTTTGCAACTTATCTTTGCAAATTATCCGCCTTAGGATGCGCAGTGCAATTATGAATAAAAAGTAAACCTTTCCTTTTTTTGGGAAATTTTTGTCAATCTCTAAAAGCCACTTCGTAAAAATGCACTTGTCATTCAGGCTTTTTTGTTGAACTGATAATCCACATCTAGAGATATTATTCCTTTAAAACACATACGATTTTTGGCCTTTCCTATGTCAGGCAGTTTCAGTTTCTCCAAAATAAAGGGTGTTTTTTATTGAGGTATAGAACTTCGAATTCAAATAAAACACAAGAAAATCGTTTTAATGTCCATCAATTTGGCTTTATTGGAAGGATAATTTTATGCCATTAATGTTTAAATATGATTTCGGGCATGTGGCCGCCGCGGCTGGCTCGAATAAAGCCAATTCTACAGGTCCAATTTTCAACCACTTTTTCGAGCATATGGGGCCGTATGTTGGCAATAACGCCACGAATGTTGGCTTCCAAGTCCCCTAACGTGTTTCTGGTTTGTTGGCGTAGACGAGCGACTTCACATATACCCAAAAAAAATAATCCAATGGTCCATGTTAACCGATCCATGGTTAACCGAATTAATTGCTCTAATGGACGATTATGTCGACCATAAAATGGACGGAGCTTGCGGTGAACTTCGCGAACTGAACCATTACTTTCATAATAAATTTGCACGATTTGCAAGCGTTGTTCATTTGTCAACCTGTTCATGATGAAATGGCAAACCAAACTAAATATTAATCACTTGACAGCTGACAAAATGGCCGCCAGTTAAAAAAGTGATGCCAACTTAAAGTTCTATACCCCAATAAAAAACACCCCTTAGTTTTATTTCTTGCTACTAAGACAGTAATTCTTTCTTTACTCCGTTTTCCTCCAAAGCATTTTTCATTTTTGAATGTTAGTGTTGTGTTAGGCAAACATTTGAAAAACAATCCAGTCTCATCGGCATTAAATATGTCCATTTTGATCATATTTTTGTGGCAATCTCGGTAAAACGTTCCCACATAAGGTTTTTGCTACAATACCATGTCTAACCATCCTGTACTAGCTTCAAAATTTACGTAACTTAATGCATTAGCGAAGTCTTTGGCTTTTTGCTTCATTATTGGTCCAGAAATAGGAAGACTTTTACCACGTAAAGCAGTGACCCATTTGAGCATTACTTCATCAATATTCTCTAAAAGGAAGGTTCGAAGCTTTTTCCGTTTAGTGCCCAACTGCTCATCTTCTATATTTTTTTAGAATCACTGCTGTGTTTTTTAAAATATTTGATAACGTGGTAGGAAGAATTCCAAACTGTTTAGTTTTTTTTACTCTTTCTTCAACTTTATTGATAATTAATATTTATTTTTCAAAAGAAATGCTACTGCGCTGCTTCATTATCAATTCACTGAACACCGGCAACTGATGCCAAAATTGTTATTGATGTGACTTTCTTCTATTGGTTGTTTTGATTTTCCTGATTTGGGAATCCCCTCATTGTATTTAATTTCATTCTCGGTGCACAGAGCTGTTAGTGTGCGTAACAGAATTTTTTTTTGAAAAATTCATTATAAGGAGACAAAAACGCATATGAGTAAAATTTACACCTGCAAAATTGTTTCATTGTAAAGCAAACTTCACTGTATAGAAATTCTTTATAAGGAGATCAAAGTACAAGAAAATAGGAAGAAAAAAACTGTGTTTTTTGAAGAACTTCATTGTATACAAGTTCACTCTAGAGAAGTTTGACTGTAATTAATATTTCATTTTTATTCAGGAATAACCTTTAGCGAGTTTAAGCGACCTCGGTTATTACCCGCTTATTCAATTTCTTGAATAACTTTTTTTCTACAAATTACAAATTTTCAAATCTATGGTATTATGATGCATAAGGCTTAATGCAATTTAAAAAACCCTAGTAACGTCTTGAAGTTATCGCCTTAACGACTACTTACACGTTTTATAGACGAGTACCAATAGAATACGCCTAATGTATTGAGATAACGATGAAGTCATCAAGAACAAACCGAAACAAATACTGACAACTTAATTATAGTAGCTCTGATATACAAAACAAATTTAAAAATGCCCATTATCAAGATTAATTTTGCTACTAAAAAACTTTATAAAAAGGCATGGAAGACGTCATTCAATCCATTTCTAGGGACGCCTATTGAACACACAATCGAAAAATGTTCCTTCTCAGTATTGGTTAGTACAACGGTAAGGTACAAAATGAAAGACATGTCCTTTGTGTAAAATCCTTTTATGGCATCCTTCATTTTTAGTTATGCTTTCGTTTAGCGCGAATAAAAGAAAGGAGGGTTTTGTCGCTTCCACTAGAATAATTTTCATTAAGCTAATTTGCTAAAATTCATTTTAATACTCGTAGTATACTTTTGCAATAAGTAAATTTCATAGAAACATTATGAGGACTTTTAATGTTTCATACTGTTATTGCTGATGTTAGTTAGTTATAAAATTTAATAAAACGTGTCTGACATAAGGAACACATAAAACTTAAAGTTATAATTTAATATACTCTTAAGCAGTGTTGCGTCTTCCATGTTAAAAGCTTAGCTTTCGGTGGTTGCCTTGCTTGGGATTGAGCTCATTTTATTGATTTTTGTTTTCTCTGCAAGTAGTTTTGGTATGTTTTGACACACTTATGTGTTATACTGTTCTTTTTAACAATATTGCATCAAATTCAAAGATGTTTAAAGTAACAGAATGTGAGTACAACCTTTTTCTGTTGTAGAGGTGTCTAAGGGCCAGAGCTTTTTTACGGTATATAGCCGGATGGTTTCGATTGGTAAACAGTCCCTAAGCAAGTGCAACAAAACCCGAGAACAACAGAATACGACTACAACGTTTGTTTGCATAGAAGTGTTTGAGGGCAGGCCTATTTCGAGGATGGGCTGGTGGCGGATAACTGGGAGGATTATATACGTATATTCAAGCGAAGAAACATCAACTCAAGACAAATTAGGAAACTATAGGGTGATCCATCTTGAGGTATTATTTTCAATAGACTTTTTTCACTGATTTCGCGTGAGTTGAGTTCAACTTCTTTTATTTCTTTTTAGTATTGTTTATCGTTTCAACTCACCTTGATATCGGACAATTTGCTTCCTGAAATTGAAGCCCGTAACCTTGACGACATTTTGATTTAACAGGACGGCCCCACTAGCCATACAGCTGCTCAATCCATGGATCTATTAAGAGGTCATCACGAAGAACAGCCAATTTCACGATTTGGACCGGTGAGTTAGCTGCCTACATCGTGTAATATCACAGCTATGGACTTTTTTTCTTAGGGGCTACGCAAAGTCCAAATTCTATGCTGACAAACCAGCTACGATTTAGTTTTTAGAAGCCAACAGTACGGGTGTCATTAAAGCCATACCGGTCGAAATGCTCGAACAAGTCATCCAAAATTGGACCCCCAGAATAGTAACCCTGAAGCGTAGTTGCGGCAAACACTTAAAGGAAATTATATACAGAAAATAAATAGCATTAAATGCGCTTTCGAAAAAAAACACAAATATTCCACATTTTATTAGATTTTTTGAATTGTTTTTTATTTTGAAAAAATACTTTTAGATTGATCATACAAAAAACTCTTAGCATAGCCATTAGCCGAACTAGCTTATTTTGCTGGTGAATTTAAATCATGAACATGTTGGTAAATGTTTTAAAAGGAGATTGGATGATTTTTGTGCCCTCCGCTTAAGTGCTTTGATATATCCGAGCTGTGGGTTTAACAAGACGGCGCTTCATGACATGCAAGTAATGCAACGTTGAAAGCTGTAACCAAAATATTTAGAGGCAGGGTTTTCTCATGGTGAGTTCTTATCGGTTGACAGCCTAAGAATAAAGAAAAGAACCAACACTTTTCTGTAAAAAAAACTAGTCGAAACATGTACGGAGGGTGGTTAAATTTTCAGGGCCGATGTTGAATGTGAACCACACCTAAACGTCAAGTTTTTTCTGCATTTCATTTAACATTTCTTAATTTCAGACAAATTTAATTGTAAACGTGTAAAAATACACAAGCGAGCACCACGTTAAATTAATTCAGGATTATTTTGAAAATGGATGTTCAAATCAAAATGCATATCGTGCACTTTGTAATTTTTTTCGATCAATTTAATCGTCCAAATGTGCATACAATCGAAAAAATCTGCAAAAGTTTGAGCAAACCGGGTCTGTTGGAGATGTAAAAACACCAGTGCATGCTCGTACAGCTCGTACTGCAGAAAATATTTCTGCTGATCGCGATAGTGTGGCTGAAGAGCCGTCCACCTCAACTCGTCGTCGTGCCTAACAATTTCAACGCTCGTCGTTGATGAACATTATGCATGAAGACTTGCATTTGTCCGCTTACAAGGTGCAATTGACTAATGAACTAAAGTCTCTTGACCATTCCAAACGTAAATAATGGTCAGAATGATGGCAAGAAATGGCAACAGTGGATTGGCTCTTAATATTTAACCACCCTTTACAATAGGCGTGTTTTATTGGTACTTACTTATTAAAAGAGTAAATGGTTCCTAAGGCGGTGACTTAAACTTTAAGGGAAATGTTTAAAATTTCTCTGTATACTAGAAGTGATTGCCTGTATGCACCATAAACCGTTTGACTTAAAAAATGTTATTCAAGAAATCCACTTAACGAGTAATAACCGAGCTCGTTTAAGATTCTTCTTGTATAACTTTCTTCCCAAAAATGTTAATTAATTAAAACAAACGGGTATTACGCATATTGTCTATATTTTTTTATTCAGTTAATTGCATTGTGCTTACACGTTAAGTTAATTTTATATATAAATTTACGGCAAACAAATAAAAAGCTGCTGCCAATGGCTGTTTGTCGAAAATTACACTGGAATTCGCTAAAAGGATAGAACTAAGACTTTAAGAATACCTAAGAGAAAGAAAATAAAAAAAGCTTGAAACCACGAAGTAAAGAAAACACACCCTAGTTTGGAGTTTTGAACCAACAAAGTTTGTAGAGCCAACAGTAACGGTTGACCAATCAGATGTATTTTTTTAATGCGGTTTTTTCAATCTTTAGTAGTGTTAAACAGTATTTTTGTTCCTTTCCTTATTGTTTGCCATTTGCAGGAGTTAAGGCCTAACGATGTTCCTGAGCGCAGGCGTCTTAGTGTTTGGGCTCTTCAAAAGCATGAAGAAGATCCGCTGTTTTCAACCAAAATTTTGTTCAGTGATGAGGCCCATTTCTGGCTCAACTTCAACATCAATACACAAAATTGCCGCATTTGGGCTGAAGAAAAACCAAAAGAGGTTCAAGAAATGCCTTTATAACCAGAGAAATCCACGGTTTGGTGAGGTTTATGTGCTGGTGGAATCGTGGGTTCATATATTGTCAAAAAATGATGATAGCCAGAACGTATTTTTCAATGGTGCTCGCTATCGCGCCATTATATCGATCTTAATGCTACCTGAAATTGAAGCCCGTAATCTTGACGACACTTGGTTTTAACAGGACGGTGCCATTTTTCTTGCAGCTGCTTAAACAATGGATCTATGGGGAGGTATTTTCGAAGTGCAGCTAATTTAACGTTTTGGACCGATGGGTTGCTATGAGGCCAACCCGTCGTGTGATATCACATGTTTTCATGAAAAATAGACCCTCAGAATGGACACCCTTAGGCGTAGTTAAGGCCTAGATTTGAAAAATAAATACCAAAAAATGTCCTTTCGAATGAACAATAATAATTCCACACTGGACTTGATTTTTTGTATTTTTTTATTTTGAAAAAAATACATCTTCATTGATCGATCACCCGATCAAACTATAATATTGTTTTCTATTTTGCTTATTATTGCAGGCAATTATTGGATAAACAAAAAAAATATTCACTCCAAATTGATGGGGTAAATCTTTCATTATCCGATAGTGTCAAATAACTTGGATTGGTGCTATGGGTAACTAGACAAACTACAAAGGTTAAAAATGCTTCATATTGACGAAGGAATGATCTGCTTGGGGAATGATTCCAAGAGCGTGCACTGTTTATATGAGTTGTGTCAAACAGATCCTATAATATGGGGATGTATTTGGTGGGTGGCGCTGCAGGAGGAAAATCTCCAAAGTAGGTTCGAACATATTATGCGAACGGTAGGATAATAATAACAGAAGCTAAGCATGAAAGTACAAGAACTAAACCATTCCTTAATCCTGGCTGTACTTATATGGGCAATCTTGTTGACAATGTGGGACCTGACCCTATCTTATACTCCAATTTTGCGACGGACATATGAAATATATCGGACTATTTGTTTCACCAAAGAGCATTCAGGCCGAAATTTATGCCGTAGCTACTGCCTCGCGACAAGTTCAGAACTATCGTACATCATGCATCTGTTTTAAGAAATTGAAATTTCAGTCATGTCAAGATCGCTTCTGGAATGTAAAGAAAAAATTGTCTTTTAAGAACGAAATTAAGTCTCTGAATATTCTATCGTTGAAGGCAAAGGAAATTCTGGCAGGCAGTTGAAATAGAAAAAGTCATCCACTTCAAGCAATAATAGCTTTAAAAAATCAAACGTTATATAGCGGCACAGTGGGCGGCAAATCAGACCTCAAACATGTTCGAGGCTTGCGAAGAGGATATCGAAACGATTGTGCATTTCTCTGTCAATGCTAAGCTTTTACGTGGTTGAGACTTCATCTTCTTTCGACCAGTGTGAAAAACCTAAAGAGCATTAAGGGAATGTCTTGTACATGGATCAAAAGTTTAATATAAAACAATGAATATCTCTTACCATAAAACATTAACAAACGATCAAACAAAAGCTCACAGCAAGCGCACCGCGTACTGGCTTGCGTGTATACACCTCAGCATATGAGTCCTCCCTCGGATCTCACTTCTTGAAAAAAAACACCAACCATCTGTTTTATATCCCTAATTGCGGTTATCACTGTTCTTTCAGTTAAGGCGCTAGAAGGCTGCGTCTGCCATACAAATACTTCTATGGGGGAGTAAACAATGAATATAGGAGAAGGCAACTAAACTCCTACTAAAACACACTCCTGCTTCTGTAAAATTAAGACGAAAACTATTTGGTCTTTATAGATCCGTACCGACCAAACATCTCTTTCTCTCTCTCTTTCTCTTTATCTCTCTCTCTGGTGTTTTGGAAACCTCCGCGTCATAATTATGGCTGCAGAAGCTTAAACGAGTCTGAGCCAGGTAGCATACAATTATCAGCGTCAAGAAAAGGGACAGCCCATCAGGACCTACTAATGACTCGGGTGGGGTAGCTTTTAAATAAACCAAACCTAATCTATCTGCACCAAATGTACTTCTCGTTAACTTCGTGTGCGAGTGGAAATTAATTAAAATAGTGAGATATACTTACCTACTAATTCATGTTGACTACTTTATAAACGGCTATATAGCTCATTTTATTGACTTAGAGATTAATCTTTTACTCGTACAGTCGCCGACATTTACGAAGTAGAAAACCCCACCTTTTGGATGTTCTTGACTGAATTACTTGTGTAAAAGTCGAATGCGCTACGATGTTTCTCTTACTTACTTACTTAAGTTGGCCTGCAACCTGTTGTTGGTCTTAGCCTGTTACATAAATGACCTCCAAGCACTTCGGTCTTGTGCGTGCTGTCTCCAGTTTGTAATAATAAGGATTCTCACACGTTCTTTAACTTTGTCCTACCACCGGAGGTAGGACAAAGTTCCATTCGACCGACATATCCTAGCCAGCGCAATCGCTGTATTTTGATGGGCTTAACTACATTCATGGCAGGATACAGCTCGTATAGCTCACGGTTAGTTCGGCGTCTATACTATATGTATACGCAGATGCTTTATCTGCTTTCGCAAGTACCCGTGTTTTTTGGCGCCATATATAAGCTCAGGTAGTATCAGCGTGTTGTGCAACGTAATTTTCGTCTTCTGAGAAAGGCCTCTGTTTTTAAGCTGCTTACCGAGCCCAAAAAAAGCATCTATAAGCCAGTACGATCCTTCTTTTAACCTCAGTGCTGACATCGTTCTTTTGGTTTATGGCGGATCCGAGGTATACGAAATCATCTACTACCTCTACGTTGCAACTGCCGGTCGGAACTATCTCGCCTTTCTTTCGTCGTGGCGCTACTCTAGCAGTTGCCTACATCATCCTCGTATTGTCATTATTAATCAGCAGACCACTTTTTGACGACTCTATCGCAATTTTAGAAAACGCACTAGTATCATTTCTTTTGGTCCTTCCAACGATGTCAGAAAGTGGCCCTTGGCGTTGACTATGTCTGTTTTATTAACAAAAATGTTCTCCATCAGGATGTTGAAAAATTACACGATAAGCTGTTACCCTGTCTGAGAGCTCTTGTAGTAGTGAATGGTTCGGAGAGGTCACTTTTTATTTATAATGAGGATTTCCTCTTATTCTACAAAGGCGTACAAGTTTAGCTGGTATACCATACGCAGACGTGGTTTCAAATCGTTTTTTTCTTATCGGAGTATCAAATGCAGCCTTTTAATTGACGAAAAGGTGGTATTTATCGCTATGTTTTCACATCTTGTAAATTTATTCACATCTTGTAAAATGACGTATGTGCGGTAGGTAGTAGAGTGAGGCGGACATGCCCCATGCGAATACCATCGTTTGTACATCATTATAAAATATTGTTAAGTTTGCAATTTAAGCGTATTTAATGCACTAGGAGACAAGTTATATGGGTTCTAATCTAAACTGAAGAGGGGTCGTTTGTAAGGAAGGCACTAGACTGGGCATGGCTGGGAATCCAGTTATTTGATACCGAGATAATCTTTCAACTCTGTTCTTAAGTTTAATTTAAAGCTTGATCGTATGAATAAAACATTGAAGACATTACAAGAGTAGAAAAGGTGGGCGGAATGCTGTATTTGCATGGGATGTACCAGAATGGTACCACTTTTTCATAAGCGGCCGTAGTATTGTTAAAACCAGTGGCGGTTTTAAAATATTACGGTGTTTACAATTTTTTTCCAGTCTTACACACTGGGTGATACGTTTTGTGGCTTCTTATCTGTATAAAACCATTTATGAGAGAGCTACCAGATGGGTCGTGGCTTGGAATCCAATTATTTGTCACCAAGTTAACCCTATAATTGGGGCTTAAGTATTGATTTTGGGTAAAACCGTATGAGTTTGATCAGAGATATTTCAAGAATAAAAAAGTGATAGGAATGGTTTATTTGCATGGGTGTTACCAGAACGAGCCGTGTTTAACCCTATTTTTAAATTCAAGTAAAGGGTATGCCAAAAGTTACCATGGGGTTAACAACTTTAATAGCTTTTACGTACAATATTTTTTTTTATTTTTTCTCCGATTATATTATATACAAATTGGAAATTTTTTAAATTAAGTATGAAAAATAATATCACTTAAATGAACCCAGCTTCGCAATGATGGGCTCGTTTTAAAGAATTGTTCATAACATCTTTCCAAATTTGTGGCTGACGCGTTCGAATGGTTGCAACAATGTTGGCCTTGGTATGAAGGGTTGTCTCGGACTTGTTAGCATATTCTCACCCCTTCAAATAACACCAAAGAAAATAGTCCGGTGCTGACAAATCTGGTGGTCGCGTTAACCAAATACTTTCCGAATTTCTGGGTAATAATCGCTGTTTTCAACAGCAGCACTTAAACAATTTTCTATCATAAAACGATATCGCTCTTCTTTTACAGTTACAATACTTGCATCTTCATTCTCGAAGATGATATTGATAGATGTGATCCCACACCATACTGTTTACCTAATGGGGTGCAATTGGCGTTGATGATTGGCTGTTGGATTTTCAGAACCCCTGAACCTACAGTTCTGCTTATTAAAAAAGCCGATTAAAATGAAAATGAGCTTCATCACTCACAGTCAACTTTTGAATAAAGTTGATTTCTGGCCAACTGTTGATTTAGACGTTGTCAAAGCGGTTTTAAATCTTGCACCAATTGCACCTTCTATGTATAAACCAATATATCTTTTTTTTTAAAATGTGCCGTAGGACGTACGAGATATTCCCAGCTAACCAGAAGCCTTCTGGCAGATGTTTCTGGTGTTTCGTTAACACTTTGCTGTACTAGTTCAATATTTGCCGCACTTCGAATTAAACGTGGTCTACCGGTTCGAGGTAAATCTCTTACGGTGCCATGTTGGTGATGTCGATCAACTGAGCAACGAATCATGGCTTCAGAGGGCGAAATTCTGACGTTGAATTGTCGACGATATGCTCTTTGCGTTAAAATAAATTGATCGCTGATTTAAATAAAAAAATTCTATTATTGTGGTTCTTTGTTCAGTTTTAAATATCTTCTTTGTGTATTCTACAAGTGTCATTTATATAATCTGAAAAAACAAAATAAGAAATATGTAAACGAAAAGGTTATTAAATTTGTAAACCCCATGGTAAATTTTGGACCACCTTAAACATAGCCTTTATATGAATGTTTTGGTGTTCACAGTAAAAACTAATAACACTTGGTGCCAGATATTTATGTTCTTATATGCACTCAACAAAAGTCGTTTGTGTGTGAGCTACCAGAAGGGGCGTGGCTAGGAGTGGTTGTCACTAAGTTAAGCTGATTAACCCTTATCTTATGTATTATGTTGGGTAAGATAGTATGCATAGGATTAAAGATATTTCAAGAACACAAAAAGTAAACGGGGTGTGACTATATAGCGCATTTTCAATCTTATAGGCAGCTTAGACAAAGTATTACAACGTGCCAAATTTAAACACCATTGCTAACTCTTTTCGCTAGCAGGCGGTTAGAAGAACAGACCAACAGGGCTTGAATGACTTAAAAAGTCATGAAACGCATTTGTTTAAATCATATGAATGGTATTACATGCTATTTTTGATGCGTTACACTATTTGCCAAGGCCAAATGGCATATGTACTAATATACCCTCTTACGAGGGCGGTTCGGAAAGTTCTTAGCCTATCAATGAAAGAGAATAGTTAGTTTTTCAAAAATATTTTTATTTTTCAATATAATCTCCTGAAACTTCAATACACTTAGTCCAACGCTTATCTAGCAATTCAAACATTTGATTAAAATAGTTTTCCTCAAGGTCTTCAAAATAGTGGTTTACAACTGTAATTGCATCTTCATTTGAGGTAAAACGCTTGCCAGCAAGGATTTTTTTTAGATTTGGGAACAGGTAAAAGTCACTGGGAGCTAAATCAGGAGAATAAGGTGGGTGGTCAAGCAAGTCGTACTTTAATTCGTTGATTTTAGCCATTGTTAAAACACTCTTTTGCGCTGGTGCGTTGTCTTGATGAAAATTATTTTTTTGTGTTGTAAGCCAGGACGTTTTTCTCGAATTTGTACATTTAATTGATCTAAAAGGTTGCAATAGTACTCTGAATTTATTGTTTTACCCTTTTGCAGATAGTCCATCAATAAAATACCTTTGAAGTCCTAAAAACCATTGTCATAACCTTACCAGCCGTTTGAATTGTGTTTGCCTTCTTTGGGACACTTCCTCCAGCTTCAGTCCATTGTTTGGATTGTTCTTTTGTCTCTGGAGTATAGTGGTGGATCCATGTCTCATCAACAGTTATGATACGACGCTTAAAATCCATTTTATTTCGCTAAAAACGATTCAAACAAGCTTGAGAAATGTTCATTCAACAAGTGCGGCACCCATCTTGCAGAAAGCTTTTTCATCTGTAGTTCTTCATGCAAAATTAAATGGACTCGATCATTTGAGATGCCCATGATATTAGCTATTTCACGCACTTTTATTCGTCGATCATTTAATACCATATCATGCACTTTGGCTACAATTTCTGTTGTTATTGCTGTTTTTGGACGTCCACTACGTGGTTCATCTTCAATGCTTGTACGACCACGTTTAAATTCAGCAACCCAATTTTTTACTGTTGCATATGAAGGAGCACTTTCACCTAACACATTCACCATATCATTATGAATTTCTTGTCCCGATAAACCTTTTTTATGTAAATATTTAATGACACCACGCATTTCTAATTTTTCCATTGTAAAAAAATCGCGAATGCGTCTTTTATGAACACCTGTTTCTATATGAGGAGTTGGCAGATCGAAACAAAATTTAACATGTGTTCATAGATGGAAGTTTCCAAAACACTTAACTTAACTTTCTGTTTATACCGCGCTTTTTGTGCTAGGCTAAGAAGTTTCCGAACCGCCCTCGTATCCAGTTGGGTGAGGATATAATTATAGAAATCAAATATTGCGTACATTTTGGGACACCCTGTATAATGATGTGAGTACATCAGCTGCGAAATCCTAAATTGTAAATTTTTCCTTTGAGTATTTCTCATAGCAAAGCATTCCACCCATCGTATACGTA
This sequence comes from Hydrotaea diabolus, assembly GCA_963513945.1. Classification (NCBI taxonomy): domain Eukaryota; kingdom Metazoa; phylum Arthropoda; class Insecta; order Diptera; family Muscidae; genus Hydrotaea; species Hydrotaea diabolus. The sequence goes on along the minus strand of OY740717.1, from coordinate 132,509,943 downwards.
ATATTAATATAAAATTCCACATAAATCATACGCTCCAGTAAACGGACAACACGGCCTCTTTTAAAATGCCAACCAAACCATACTTATCCTTCCTCGTACATACTTATCACCGCCGGTTCTTAGGAATATTTCAAATAAAAATGTCATATTTGTTAAATTTTTCATTAAATATTAATTTTTCTCCTTTATTTCAGTTTTTTTTTTGTTCACAATTTCTTGTTGTTTTGTTGTCGCTTCTTGTAATTTTTGTTGCTTTTTCTCTTCTGGTTTTAATTTGTTAGTGTTCTTTATTTATACGCTTTTAATAAATTAAATATATTATTTACTTAGAACATACCTCTCAATTTATTACAATATTTTACATAATTGCTTACTTTGGTATTGAAACTTATAAAATATTGTGTTGTTATTTTTTTTTTTTTATTTTTCGCTTTTTTGTCATCTATTTTTTGTGTTATTTATTTTCTTTTTACTGTTTGTTGTTTATTTGCTTACTTGGCTTATCATTTAATTATTTATAATAAGTATGTGTGTTTGTTGTATGTCTGAGTGTATGTATACATGTAAGTGTCTAATATCTACTTACCGCATGTAGCTGTTTAATACTACGGAATAGCCTATATATATAAATATATATTCAGATATATATGTATGTATGTATGCGTGTATGTATATCTATATATAGTATCTATAACAAGTCTTAAAAATAACAACTATAACTATGTTTTTGTATTCTTAAGAATTTCACTTCCAATCGATTTCTATACATTTACACAATTTTTTTTAGGCTTTTTTGCAGTTTTTGTTTTGTTTTTGGTAGTGTGAGTGTTTGTGATGTTGATTTTGTTTCAAAATGAAAACAAAAATATTTTGACAATGCTTAAGGTAAATTCTTGAAATTTGAAACAAGTCTATATGAAGTTTAATTGAATTTCATAAATATTTTTAATTTCTTATAAAAGGTTTATTAACACATTGCCAATAATTGAGATTAAAGGTTGCTGTGAAGAAAATAGTTTATTGAGAATTCTTGTTAAAAATGTAAAGAATTTACCCAGCAATTAAATAAAATATTGCATCAAGTATTAAATATTACTGTGTTTTATAAAAATACAAAAGAAAACTAGTTACATTTCTATCGTTGTTTAAAACAAAGTCTAAGCAGAAATGTACTAACTATGAAAACGTAAAAAAATAAATATCTACAATGTGGCTTTCGTAGTGCAGTTTGTACGAATAGTGTGATATAGCATTTTCGGCTGATTATTCGATTTTCAAAAACAGTGCGTAAAATATCGATGGTTGTAATGGCTGTGTGACATGTAGGCACGTCTTGTTGAAACAAATTCCGTCCAGCTCTCGTGAATTTTAGGAAATAAAAATTCGTTGGGCCTGGTGCAGTAATGCTTACCGTTGACGCTAACGGCTGCTCCTTAGTCATTTCCGAAGAAAAATGGCCCAGTGACGCCGACAGCACAAAATCCACTCCAAACAGTGACTCGTGGTACATACATTAGCTTCTCAATAGTCACGTGAGGGTTCTTTAAGTCCGTATGCAGCAGTTTTTCTTATTGACATTGCCACCGAGGTAAATAGAGCTTCATCTTAACACACGATTTTTCGGTAAAATTCTTCATCTCCTGTCAAACAATCTTTAGCCCATTGGACCCATTACTAAATGACAGAGTTCAACCTTTCCAATAAAACTAGAAAATTCAATAAATCATCAGTACTTATTTTTACAATCGATTCAAATTAAAAATGTTAAAACGCCAACTCTTTAGAAAATCTGCTTGGCATACATCTCCCATTTTCATATACCAGCCTATAACCTTTCTAGGCTCGAAAAGAACAACGACCTTGCTCATTGCGGCAAATGGTAAGGAGTCAGTGATCAACTTACTTGCTTACCGGAAAAATTTTTATTGATAAAAAATAAAGTTATATGAAACTTAGTAGGTACCGTATAGGGAAAGTAGCGCTATTTTGTGCATATTTCAGGCATTTTGACCATCTTAACGGGTAATATCGCGAAGTGAAGTTCAGCAAAGCCAACTACAATATATAATCAATAGTGTAGTTTTAGTTTATCTTGAGTGGATCCTTAAAACTCAGTTTTTCAAATTGTTTCGTAAGTTGTCTGACAAAACTAATTACACATCGGTCCCATTTACAACAACATTTCACATTGCATCAAAAATACATACATACAAAAATAACTAACTTCAAATCGCTTTATCGCGATTTATAGATCAGACCCAGTAAAACGCCGGAACTCTACAACTTGGGTTTTGACCGGTATAAACTTTCCCGGCTTCGTTAATAAGCAGGACTGCCCCTAGGTGGGGGATAGGAGAACTCTCACGTGATCGCTTGTATCAATATTGTACACGCTATGTCTTTTCAATGTGTTATCAGCTATGTCGGTGCTTTAGGCGAATATCGAGTGAACCACTTGTGAGATAGACAAGAACAAAGGTCTTGAGGCAGGATGCGCTACTAAGTACTCGACCAAGGCAACCAAATGAATGAAGTTTTCATTTATAAATAGGCATTTAGGCTAAAAACGGTTGTGAAATAGTTTCCATAGGGTTGAAACATCATTGAAACAACTCATCAGTCTCAAAGTATACTGGTAATATAGAAAGTGCCAAAGAAGTTCCAAAGTAATACTGTACATAGTATCGGCATGTGCTCTGACATTTTGCATAAGGACTTTCTTCTTTCAGATTCACATCTCCACAGCAACGTTAGACGTTAAGTGCGACCTGAGATATAAACCACAGCCTAGCCGAAACTTTGTATAGCTCTTGGACCTACAAGGTCTACTTTTATAAGGTTTGATTACAGTTCGCAATACGAACAACACACAAGGCTTTAAATCAGCAATACATGAAGTAAAATATGGCTTGTATAGTGGAGGGACTTGAAATCTGTTGCGGCTCAAGGAATTCATGAAACGACTTAGTTTGTTTTAACAGAAGCTATATTTTATCAAGATTATATTAAATTTGTGACTTCTAGATCTTTAGGACGCCAAGACGGAAAAGAACTTTGTGTGTGAGCCATGTAAAAATATGGGCCGATAGATTTCATTTCACGATAGTAGGATATTAATCATGTATATCGTAATTTGAGTACAACTGTTACTTATTTGTGATACCATAGCGATGGGGTGTCTATTTGGGGGGTAGTATATAAGGACAAATTGCTTAACATGGAATCGTAGGGTTATTAAGGCTCCTAGTGTCAGATTGTCATATCCTTAGTTTGGGTTACCTTGGTTTTAATATGTTTCCCCCCAACTGAAATGTTGTGACCAAACATTGTGTCATTTAAATTAGTTCCTAATTATATTCTGGTTTAGCTTCATGCCATTCAAGGCCTAATCTAACTTTACTTGCCTTTTTCAAAAAACACGATATACTTTATTTTTTTAGTCGTACATAAACAGATAATAAACCGAGTTTTTCAAAAACAATTGAGGCAAGTAATCATACAGTAAATTCGAGTTCAACTCAGGGTACGAAGATTCCTAATTTTATTGAGTGCAGGTCTCCACTTCTTAAATGCTGGCGATAGTATTCCCTAATCCATTTTTAATGTTCCTATAAAATCCATTGGCTGGTCGAAAACAGCATTAGGTGCGGACCAGTGACCAACATGACATTATCAAGCAAAGTTCATTGCTTTAGCAGAAGTTCCTTATTTGTTTCTTAACGAGATGCTGAGGAAGTTTATGAGTAGAGATACCAATTTGTTTTAATTATTTACTGGTACTTTTAAGCTTAAGTAATTTAACATTATTATGCATAACAGGTCAATAAAAAATGGCAACAACTTCATCACGATGTCCCAAATAATATCGAAATAAAAAGAAATTTAATTATTACGAAAATTCTTAAAGCACGCAGATATTCTTTAATTTATAAACAAACAACAAAAATAAAAGAAAATCAATCTAAAAACATTGATGCAAATTACAACGATACTGTGTTCTTCCGAGCTACCTGTAATCAAAAAACCATTAAATCAAAAAAAAACACATTGAAGAAAAACACCAACGGGCTCCTTAAAGTCCAGGCTGTGAACAAGAACATCCGACGAATTCTGTTCATCAGATATAATGGTTTTCTGACTACGTTGTAAGTAGTGGAGAAAAAATGCCATGTTCGCTAAATTCAACTAATTTTTTTTTTGTAAATTATTTTTTCTTTAATTTTCACCAAAAAATCATAGAACTTTTTTCTTTACGTAATGAACTAAAACTTTTTATGTGTGTTATTTATTGTTTTTGTATGTATGTATGTACAACCTTATCGAAAGATTTTTTACTTAGGTTCTAGTTTTATTTCAGTATACATTACATTGCATTGTTTTGGTGCTGCTAAAAGTCTAATATTTCTTTAAAACTATTTTTTTTATTTTTTTTCTCGGTTTTTTGTTTACTAATATTTTCTCTTAATTTAGCTTCATTTTAAGTCTTATCTATTAAACAATTTATTTAAGTACAATTTGTTTAATATATTCTCTACAATTTTGTGTATGTAATTTTTCTTTCATTGATTGATTTATGTGGTACTCAACTTGTGTTTTCAAATATTTTTTTTTTGTTTTCTGTGTTTTAAATTTTTTGTATTTTTATTTATTTTTTATTAATTTTGTTTTTATTTAAAAATTGTCCAAGTTTTTGTTTTAAAACTAGATTTATAAGTCTTGAGGGTTTTTTTTTGTTATATTTTGCCTTTGGTTTTTTTGTGTTTATTTATTTCATTTGGTAACGAATTTTTTGTGTATTTGCAAATAAAAAATCGGGTTTTAGTTTAAAGAAAAAATATTATAATTTATGATTAATTGTTACCTTTAAAAGAGAAATTACCTGAATTTATGAAATACTGAATTGTTTTATCTTTAAAACTATTATGCTATTTGACCACTCAAGATGTCGAGTTGATGGGCTATCCACCGCACAGCCCTGATTTGACACCCAATGACTTCTTCTTATTCCCTAACATGAAAAAATAAATTCATGGTTAACGTTTTTCATCGCTCGAAGCAGCTGTTGCGCTCAAAGATCATGTTTTGGCGGTGTCTCAGTCGGAGTGGAAAAAGAGCTTCGAAAATTGGTTTGTGCGCATACGAGTACATTACTGATCTTAAAGGAGAATATTACTGATCTTAAAGGAGAATATTTAGAAAAACAATAAAACCATTTCCAATGATAAATTATTGTGTTTTTATTGCCGGACCCGAAATATAAATAGCAATGCTCGTATACATCAGAATTTTAATTTACAAATTTTCAAAGCCAGTTTTGCAAGTTACAGCCTCCAGATTTGCATTTTTGCCTTTGGGTTTATGCCAAAGTCTAGATTCTATTTAAATTTCCCTACATAGAGAAATTATTTTTTTACTCGTTCTACAGACATGCGAAAGGTCTTTGAAAAAAATGCCTCCTTTTCATTTATTTTTGTAACTTTTTAATAGAATCTAAGCAAATCTTCTACAAAATATGTCAAAAATGTTATCAATTTTATATCCTATTCATTGCTTGCACTTAACCGTTTCTCCGTTGACCTATTGTTTTTTCATGGTTCGCCCTCAGGGTTACCCACACACCTGCACATCACCGCTAACTTGCATTATAGTCATTTACTTTTCTAACCTTGTCAGCTCCTAACAATGGCGATTGTTTTCTATCCTTCCCAAAATAAAACAAAAACTTTCCACTTAACCCCGGGTTTTGTTTTACTTGGATTGTGCGGTTCTCTTCCATTCTTGTCCCCCCCCCCCTTGTATTGTTCTGTTTATTTTAATAAAACGCGTCAGTCACAATAACAGCAACAATGGTAAAAAAGTTTAAATTATATTTAACTTTTTCAATTACTCGCGGGTTGTGAGAACAAGAAAGAACTGGCGAGCGATTGTGTTCAGTTTTATTAAATTTGAAGAGATCACAAAATTTATTTAGAATAAAATTGTATGGACAAAGGAAACAAACGAAGCAAGTGTGGCAAGAAAAGAAGGAAGGAAACAAAAAAATTTAAATTTTTCATAACGGATTATGGTTTTGGTGGAATTTGTGGCTTAAAGTGCTTTCATGGTTGCTAAGAAGTTATGGACCGAGATTAATATGTCGTACATGGACAATTCATGTATTGATAAATCTTTAGTACTCGCATTATTTTTTGAAATTGTTTTTAGAAAATAAACTAAGAGTATTTATATTTATATAGGCATACTAGTATGCCATTACCTTTAGCCATAAGCCTTCCTTTAGGTCAGTTACACCAAGTGCTTTTAATTTTTTTAGTCGGACAGGCTGCATCAAACTGGCGAAGTTCCAATAATACTTTTCTGGTCTTTCAAGTTAAGGTAACCAGGCTATTGTGAAATAAGAAAATAATTTGGAAATTTGCTTTTGTTAACTTTTGAGTTGTAACCATTTTGTCAAACAATTGCAAAATATATTTATTCCTAAAAATACTTCGGGCACACAATGTGGGCCTTAATTTAGTTCAATTATATCAAGTGGCTCTTATTTTTTAGTCTGTCAGGCTCTATCCACCAGGACAAGTTCCGATCATACTTTTCTGGCCTTTGCAGTTGCAGTTAAGGTGATGCCATTTGGTGTATCCCACTAGTTCCCAGCTCACATAGGACTGGATTGAGAAAAAAACATTGCTAACCCTACCGTTAACTGAATAACGTCTTTATAGACCTCCGAAGCTTTGTAGGAGGGTTGGTCAATCTAAGCCTAATTACACCTTTGGTGCTTTCTAATATATACGAAGAAGTTTGAAAAAGACCTGGTTCTGAGCGGTGAGAATCCATCCAATGTATATGTACAATTGGATGTAGATACTTGCGTCTGCTTAAATGCAATAAAAGAACAGAATATAATTTTGAATAACTGGTACCACCTTTTGAGCATGACCAAATCGAAATAGTCTTTAGATTGGTGCAGCATTTATGGGGATTAGGGTGGTTTCGTGGTCCCAGTGTGGGGCTGTATCGCAACCGTGTGTTGAAACCCATACCCAACAGAGGTATTAGAAAGACCTCTACTAATCACTAAGGAGGCAGTTTTGTCCATATCGCGTGCCTCGCTCTGGCAATGACCTGTCTTTGGGGGGACTGACCTAGGTCTGTACTTAAGATGCAATGGCCGTTTCATAGTAATGTATGTCTTTAAAATACTCACTAGTAAAACCATGTAGTCCCCTGCGAGATTAAATACTTCACAGACAGTACCATTCATCCTCTGTATCTATGTGGTGGTGACATAGATTAAATCTACTTTATGGTGACAGAGTAGATTTTGACCTGATTACGAAGGAGGAGTATCATGGTAATTTTTGGTTAAAATCGCAACCAAGGTTCAGACCCATTTATTAGCAGAGTTGTCAGATAGGCGTCGCCATCCACCAACAAATTAAAAGTGGTAATGGTACGATGTTTGACCGTAGTCTGTAATATATTACCAAGGCGGATCAGAAACCCATAGACCCGATGTTCTGTCGTTGTCAAGAGGGAATGTTTAAATACGTACAAGTATGTACATGGCTTGAAGACTGAAATCTGGTCGTAGGATCTCCGTCATTTACAAGATAGGCTAAGAAGGTGTTTCAGTTATATATCTAAATGCCTGTTTTATCTATATTGCATATTCATTGCAACCAGAGAACTAACAACAGTTAAGTTCTCTGTAATGACCAAACCCTGTGTATTTGGGTGTTGTTACGTAGAATTGGTTATTCCAAAATCAACATATAAGCCCATAATATTTTATCGGTTCTTTGCTAACGACGAAAACATATTTCGAAATCTCCAACAAATTTAGAAAAACGCAAAAACAAAAGGGTCATACAGCTTAAGTTTTTTTGGGTTCGACGGTTAATTAACAATGTTTAAAATAAAATTTCCAGAAAATAGAAACAGGCTTACTCGTAATTTGGCGACATTACGCAGACATATTTCGTCATAGATACCCCTCCTTATTATTCAAAAAAAAAAACAACCAACTTTTTTTGTGGCAACCTATTTTTCCGGATTTACGGCCACCCAAAGCTTTGGCTGTGAATACCGTGATATGGCTGTAGCAACCTTCATATGATATCTTGAACCATGTTACTATCAGTACTCGTACAATGGAATGCTCTGACCGATATCCAACTGATTTTTTCCCAGAGTGTGTAGGATAATATACCGGTTAAATGGAACTCTAATGTAATCTTCGCACCCTAAAAACATTGAGAATTGTTATCTATACCAAAATCTTCAATGTTACGTGGTTTGCTATATATATTTCTGGCAACACTTAGTGTTGCCTAGCGCCGCCTGACATTTCCATTGGAAAGTTTGACATTTTTTAGCATAAACGTACTCAGAAGGTTTTGACGTACGACCATCATTTGTGTTGTTTAAAGTGATTTGAAACAATTAATTTGGCAAAAAATGGAATTAACTCGTGAACATTTCGTGCGATCATTTTTCACAATTTTCGATGTGGATTATCACGACAAGAGTGCATCGATGAACTTAAATCTTTCACGATGAAAGTCGTGAATGTCGTCCAAAGCGGCCGTTGTGCCATCGAACAATGATGCCGTGCGTGAACTGATAATGCAAGATCGTCGTGTCACATATCGTAAGATAGAGGCCATTTCTTCCACCGGCATACATTCGATATTGCATGAACACCTGGCACAATTTGACAATTGCTCAAAAAAAGGCTCGTGTCGATTGGTCCAAAGAAATTTTGAAGAAATGCGATCGCGGTGTTTCTAAAGACGTTTATAAGATCGTCACAGGTGACGAATCATGGAACTATGCATATGAGGCGGAAACAAAACAGCAACTGACCGTGTGGGTCTTCGAAGACGAGCCAAATCCAACGAAAGTTGTTCGTGGAAGAAGCTTCGAAGAAGCAAATGGTCGCCTGTTTCTTCGGCAAAACTGGTCAAGTGGCGACTGTCCCGCTTGAGCAACGTAGGACGGTGAATTCTGAGTGGTACACACAATTTGTATGCCTGAAGTCTTCGGAGAAATTCAAAAACGAACAAGAGAAGACGAATCATTGTGCACCATGACAATGCAAGCTCTCACACATCGGCTCAAACCAGCGCCTTTTTGACCGGCCAAAACGTCGAATTAATGGGTCATCTGCCGTACAGTCCTGACTTGGCACCCAATGACTTCTTTTTATTCCCGCACATCAAGAAAAAAATGCGTGGTCAACGATTTTCTTCGCCAGAATATGCTGTTGAAGCGTTCTAAAACCATGTTTTGGAGGTGTCTAAATCGGAGTGGAGAAAGTGCTTCGGCAATTGATTTGAGTGTATAAATTATGCTGGAGAATAGTTAGAAAAACAATCACACCATTTTTGATAATAATTCGCATTTTCAATAATTCCCATTTTTATTATTAGGCCAGAAATATATATAGCAGCCTCGTTTAACTCTGTTGAATTACTCTCTTATTAGAGAGCATAATATTATTTTTTGTTAAAGAAATAAGGGATAAAGCGATTGGTATGGTGTACATTAGATAAAGACATCCACTGTGTGTTCTTAACAAACAAAAAAAATAAAAATGGGATATTTTGAGTTAATACCCTTTATCTGAATAACTGCGATAATCAGTAATATGGTTACAGTTTCCTAAAAATAAATTTCTGTGCAACAAACAATTTAAATAACAAAATTATACTGGCTTAACACCCTGCAAATGTTGTCCCAAATTCAAACAATAAGCAACAAATCTTCACACCCTATAAAAAAAAATTGACACCTCGTGTATTGTTTCAAAACTTCATTTGTGATTAAAATCCTTTTTATCTGAAATCTTAAGGTACTCTCAAAGTATCCTACAATATTTAATTTAAAAATTAAATTTTCGCTTAGTTTAAAATTTTAATTCGTTTTAAAGGTAACAATTAACCATGAAGCAAATAAAAATACAGCGTCGTTGCTGTTGCCCACTACAGCATAACCCTTTGTGAGAACTTAAAACTTTACATGTACTAGCAAGTGAAACCAAAGGAAATGTGTATGTAACAGCAAAACTAAGGACTCGAATCATACATACAAACTATTTTACAAAGCCACCGAATCATCGGATAGTGATGATGTTGCTGTTGATGCATGTTTACTACTGGATGTTGCCGCCGCCGTGGAAACATTCAATTTAGAGGCAGGTAAGGTATTCGACAAACTACTACAGGTGGTTGCTGTTGTTGACAGTGATGACGCTGATGAAGGGGATGTGGCTGAGGTTGCGGTGCTGAGGGTGCTTCGTGGCGATGTTGCTACTGAGCCATTCGCCTTCACCGAACGCTGCTGCTGTTTCTGTTGCTGTTGTCACATATCGGTTGTGGTGTCGCGGGGATCGCCCACATAACCCTCGTCGGGACTGTCGGCCAAGGGGCCGTTCAGATGCCGCAATTTCGTGTTCTGCTCCTGTGACGACGAGGACATGGATGGCGCCGTTGCGGTGGCCGCTTCGCCCACCGCCATGGACGATGTTGAGGGTGAGATGTCGGTTTCATCGCACTCGTGTATGGTCGATGAATCGGCCTGAGCGGCCACACAACGTTTGCGGCCATCGGAGCTTGTTGCCGACGCTGGCGAGCAGGAGGATGTGGAGGATGGTGATTGCAGCGATATTGTATTCGCATTATTGGTGGTGCTCGACGAGGTGGTATTCAGTTGCGATGCTGTAGAATTTAAAGAGGTAAGTGGTTGCTGTTGCTGGTGCTGATGCTGTTGGGGACTCAACATGCCCATGATCGTGGGGGCGAAATGTATGGGCTGTGCGTGGTAGCCCGGCAAACACGGTGGCCATTGCTGCTGCTGGGGTCCGACGTTGGCCTGTTCACTGCTATTGCTGCTCTTATAGCCTTCGGGCGGTGAGGGATACTGCACCAAATGCGACTGCGGATAACCTTCGGCAGTGAAGCGCACATTTGGAAGATTATATTTGTCGTATGAGGTTGGCGTCATCGATCTTTGCTGTAGAAATTCCGCCTCCAAGCTGTAGCGCATGCCATTGTTGTTGGCATTGGCAAACTGTTGCTGTTTGTGTTTGTGTGGCAAAGTGCGATAGAAATTCTGTTGCTGCTGCTGTTGGTGTACGGCATTTTGCTGCTGTTGCTGTTGATGCTGCTGCTGTTGCTGGTTGGCTGCCTGCTGTTGCATCAGATGATGGTGAGCCGGTGGCTGTTGGGGCGATTGCTGTAAGTGGGCATTGCTGTAGTCATAGGCAAAGCCGTCCTGACCCAAAAAGCACACGGGATTCAAATGGACATCGACCGGGTGAGTGGGTATAGAATTCATGACCGTCTTCAATTGCATACCCCTGGGTAGGGTTGTCATGCCGCCGAAACGCGAAGAAGCCATAGCGGCCGCTGCATTGGGCCTCAAGATCTGAGAGCCAAATTGTGGCGCGGCCAATTGGTAGTATTGTTCATATTGCACGGGATTCTGGCAATCACTTTGGGAATCGTACTCTGAACCACCGGTATCGAGCGAGGCGGAGGCTTTAAGCTTGTGTTTGACACCACTCTCGGCATCGTTGACCAAATCGGGATTTTTCTCGGCATAGTTTCTCAGCGAAGACGGCGGAGAGCAGTAAGCGAGTGTGGAACTTAAGGCCGGATTGACCATCAACGAGCTGGGTGGCGGTGGAGTAGCCGACGACATGGCCGAGGCGGCTGCCATGTTAACGCTTAATTGCAAAGTTTGCGTAGAGCTGTCCAGGGGATTGTAGAGCATAATATTTTGTTTCATTTGCTGGCCCAAAATGACACCGTTCTCCTTGGACAGCTTGGTGGGCGTTAAGTTGTCACATTGCCCCAGTATAAGGCCAGAATTGCCGTTTATGCTGTCGTTGTCATTGATGATTGACGAACATTTCATGAGGCCGGTGTCATTGCTGGAGGAGCCATCCGACGACGAAGTGTTATTGCCATTAACGGTGGTCACCGCCGACGCGGAATATTTCTTCCGTTTTACAGGATTCTGGCGTTTTTTGCACTGTATTATAATAAAAGCCATGACCAGAACGAAGATAATGCCTCCACCCGCCGAACTGGCCACTATGTAGTTCATGTAGTTTTGGGGAAAGGACACTTCATTGACGACGGGCGGTTCTTTGATCATTACCCTTATGGTGTAGTTGCTGAAAGTGGTGCCGGCTATATTCTGCCCTACACATGAGAAGGTGCCATTATCCTCCACGCCCACATTGTAGATAAAGATTTCACTTTTCTTCTCCTCCGATGTCGTCGACGATTCGTCAATGTAATACAACATATGCATGTTATCGATAAAGCTATCATTGGACATAACCTGACCGTTAAAGAGCCACAGCACCTTGGGTTCCGGTATGGCCCGTACCACACAGGATATTGTGAGATTGCGGCCTTCGGAAACCTCCGTGTAGGTGGACTGTGGTGTCACTTCTGGCAAACAGGCAAATTCTTCCTTTTTCAATGACTTAATGACCTGGCCCTTAAGGCGTAAAGGCTCTACACATTTCGGTTCTTCCGTCTGAGGGGTGTTGTAGCTATTGAGCCACGAGTGCAAGTCCAGTAGGCGACAGTCACAGGTCCAACGGTTGCTTTGCAAGCTAATGCCATGCAGCGACTTGGGTAAAATATGATTACCCTGTATGTAACTGATGCGATTACCATCCAGACGCAGCCATTCCAGATTGTCCATGCCCACAAAGGCTTCATTTTCGATGCGCTCTATTTGGCAATTGCTCAGCTCGAGAGTGGTCAGAAAGGAGAGGTAGCGGAAGGCCGCCGTCTTCAGTTCTCGTATGGGATTGCCACTCAGCGAGAGACGCATAAGCGAACTGTAGTCCTGAAACGTCTCGGAGGGTATGTGCTGCAGTGAGTTCTCCGACAGATCCAGTTCCACAAGATTTGTCAGGCCACGAAAAGCTTTCTCGTGTATGCGTATCAATTGATTGCGTGACAAGTAGATTTTCTGCAAATTCAGGAGGTCCATGCGCAAGAAGCGCTCACTCTGCAGCACCTGCAATGAGTTGCCGGAGAAGTTGAGGACCTGAGTGCCAGGATCCATGCCCTCGGGTATGTTGGGCAGCGATTGACCGCCACATTCCACCGTCTGTTTGCCGCCCTTCCATTTGCAAATGCAAACTTCGGCCGGACAGGCCTGGACGGTGGTGGCGTAACTGATTAAGGCGATGCAAGTGAAGGTGAGCGTTATAAAAATAGTTTGTGATGCTGTACAAGTCATGTTTGCTTGAGTTTAAATTTAAAGTTTATTTCGCTTTACGAGTGTTTTTCTATTTGATATTGGATGTGGGTTTTTAAGTGTAAAGTCTGCTTCGAAATGCGTTTAATTTTCTTAAGTGCTGCCGTCAAAAGGACATATTCATTTGGCCCGATTTGTCAAATGAGACTAGAGGAGCAGAGCATACTTTTGGCAATTGTTCAGTAACCATCAACGCCATCTATTGCTGAGATAATGGAGACTTTTATTAATGTTTTCGGTTTGGCCGTCTCCCTGCCGCCTGCTGGAGCCCTGCCTTGGCCAACGATGTATGGGTGTGGGTATCTGTGTGTGTCTCTGCGTGTTACTTGCGGCTATAATCCCTTTAGAGTAATGGCCTAAAGCTTCGTTTGCCAGCAAGCATTCGTGTGAACGTTTTTTGACAATCACAATGAAAATCTGATGATGGGTTTTAGCCGAAAAACAAACTGGCGTAGATAAGCATCGTCCCGATTGTAGTGCCTGCTATTTTCGTTTCGTTTTTTTTTTTTTCTTTTTGTGGACTTTGTTCTTTTGTCGTCTGCTGTTGTTTGAATATTTCTCAATTATTGTGTATTTTTTTGTTTTTTATTTAATTTTTCTTTCGACCATCATTTAAGCTCATGTTACATACGCACTATCCTGGCGTTTAGCTGCCTTTCAATGCGTTGCTCTTAACCGCAACGTTGTCGGGCGTCTGTTTGTCCTTTTCATTTCCCGTTTAAGGATCCGCTTGTGGTGGTGTTGCCGATTTTGTTTTGTTTTTTTCTCCCTTTCTTCTCCTTCGTCTTTGCTTTATTGGCTTCTGCCTTTTTTGCGTAGTGTTGCTTTTTATATACTTCTTTTATGTCCGAGTTTGCTCTTTATGGCGTGGCTGACGTCAGCATATTCTCTATTGGTTTGTTGCTAGTTTTTTTTTCATTGGCCCTCTTGTTTTTCGCTACACCCTGTGCCTTTTTATGAAAATCCTTGTTTTTCTTTGTAGCGAAGGAGGGGTATGTTTTTGCACCCGTTTTTATCGCCGTTTTCTGTATTGTTTTTTCTTCGTTATACCATGCTGGTTTTTTCGGTGTTTCTTATACTTCCTGTATAGCCGGGTATTGCACTACACTCGCCGCCATTCAATCTTGGTTTCGGGTTTCCTTCTTCATTGCTTACTTTCAACTAATCATTAAGGCCATTAGTAGTCGTTTGGTTTTTCCAACATCTCCCGTTTTTGTGCGGATTCTGTAAGTAAAAGAGCAAAAAAGAGGAGAACTCAGAAATGGCGTTTATTATTTTGAGAGCGAAAAAAAAACATTTGTTAATTTAAAGAAAATAAAATTGAATTGAGATATACCATTGAAAGTTTGATGACTTTCTAAAATGCCAGCGGCTAGAATGTTGATGACCCGTTGGCTCCATTGGCTTAGCATGATGAGGTTTACTTTGATTGAAGTGTAGTTTTTGTATTTGGTTCTTCTGCCGAATAATAAATACAAATTATCTAAAGAAGGTATACTATAATGCTTATTGGCGGGGTCCTTATGGCCATCTGTTTGTTAGATAAGAATACAAGATAGCTATATAGAGTTCTGTGTAAACCGCATAACGTCCTTTTGAGAATTTTTGGCTCTACTTATATTGCCGTTTGCAGACCAACCCGAAGTTAAAGTCCTTTTTGTTTTGACAAAAGCTAAATTTCTGTCGTTGTTTAGACTTTAAAATAATTTTTAATGTACTATTTAGTTGTTATTGAATCTGCTTCGTGGAAGCCTAAACTATTTACTTCTTTCTATTTATTCTTTTAATAGAAGGCACATTGCCCTTCGCTTTTAAAGTCTAATATGAAGAGCCGGTAACAGCTTAAGTGATCACAATATGCGCTGATACGCTTTAGGTTAGTGCCCTTCTGTACTGGACCACATTGGTCTATATTTTTGCATAATGAGATCCTTAACAATTTTAGAATGAGAATCTTTAGAAGCCACATTCTACAGGGTGCGGCTAAAGTTACTATATGATGTAAAACAATTGTAACTTCTTTGCTTGCGAGTATTTAACTTTTTTTTTCCTATTTCAGAAATTAAACTTGGGAGAATATTTAAAAATGGAACGCTATACAATTGCGCAAAGAACTAAGATTGTTTTTCTATTCATTGAAAATCATCGTTCGATAATTAATACTCAACGTGCATACAGAAGATTTTATGGTGTAAGAACTGCTCCAACGGGTCCAACCATTCGTTCGTTGGTGAATAATTTTGCTGAATATAGGACTGTCGGAGATTCAAGACGTACGGGCAGACCTCGAACTGGCAGATCGGCCGAAAATATTGATGCTGTGCGACAGAGCGTCGAAGAAAATCCGGAGACACCAACGAGAAGACGATCTTCCCAGTTGCAGCTTTCTGACCGCACTCTTCGGCGAATTTTAAAACACGATTTGCACCTCTTCCCTTACAAAATCCAACTAGTCCAAAAACTAAATCCTGAGGACTTCGTATTGCGCTTGGAATATGCTAGAGCAGTTTTAAATCTCGTTGATCAAAATGAAAATTTTTTGTCAAATTTAATGATGACCGACGAAGCGCATTTTCACTTGAACGGTTTCGTAAATAAACAAAACAACAGATTTTGGGGGATCCCAAAATCCCAAAAATCTTCATCAGAAATCTTTACACGCAATTCGTGTTACCGTTTGGTGTGGCATTACCGCCCAAAAAGTTTACGGTCCTTTTTTTGAAAACGATCAAGGTGTATGTGAAACAATAAATGGAGAACGTTACAGAGTAATGCTACAAAATTTTTTATTTCCGCAACTGCCACCAAACGCCAATATATGGTTTCAACAAGATGGTGCAGCAGCTCATACAGCCCGTGCAACGATGGACTTATTAAGACAACAATTTCCAAATCGGATAATTTCTAAAAACGGCGATTTGAGATGGCCACCACGATCGCCAGATTTGACTGCACCGGATTTTTTCTTGTGGGGCTATCTCAAAGACAAAGAAATTGATCGTATACCACAAGAAACACTCAACAAAGTTATGGAAAATGCCATAAAAAGAGCACATTTTTGCGTTAGAGAAAACGGTTCTCTTAACTGATATTATTTTTCATAATTAATGTAAAAAATAACATAAAATAAACTTTCTTTTTATCATAAATTTTTTTGTTTTTTTCATTCCATTCAATAGTTATTTAAAAAACAAATCATATAGTTACTTTAGCCGCACATTCGATTCCTACCAAATGTCCAATGGAGCGTTACAAGCAATCAACATCCATGTCCTGTAACATTGGACTTTATTGGTCTTTGTTTTCAGAAAACTCCACCCAAAGGTCTCTCCCGATTTAAGGACCAGCAGAATTAGAAGCCCCAAATTTTACCCCATTACTCTAAAATTTTGTATGGTTCGTTATGAGCGACATATAACTAACTTCCGAAGATTCGGGTCTTAAATTAAGACAAATCTTAAAAGTTTAGCATATTGAGACTATTGAGGAACTTCCACTGTTTCTGAGTAACCATATGTCGACTTTCGATAATATTGCATTTTCGGTGCTCTTAAGACCTTTGTCGTAGAAGTAATATTTATTCAGATTCGTGAAAGATACCCGTAGATATCCATATGTCGCCGAACATTACGGGACAGTTTTTGCGTCCCAGAGCACAGAGAACACAACCCTTCCAATGCAGGTAAATCGTTAAAAATTAATGTCATATTCGGATTCTGCTTATATTATTTTCTAAGTACCCATATGTCCATGTTCGAAAGGGCCAGTTTTTCGGCACCTGAGGGACCTTACCCTAGAACGTAATTTTAGCGAAATCATAAGAAAACAAGTTATTCAGATCCGTGATGAAGTTTTTATATTTTTTAGTACCCAAAAGTCCTAAGTTCAATGTGTCCGATTTTTGAGCATGTGTTCATGTGAGGTAGGTTGAGTTCCGATTGGAAAAAATCTTATATATAGGTACATATTTGGATTTGTTAGAAAATTGAACTGCTTCTAGAAGTCCCTGAACGTTATTTGGCCCCGGGGTCAACTCCCACTAGACCACTCCCACTTATCAAGGTTTCCAATGAAGCCCAAATGTAAAATATGCTTCATTTTTAGTTTCGTCACAAGCATCCTTGGTTTTAAAGTTCCCATATGTCCATTAGAGCGCCCACAAAACAAAAAGTGTTATTTTTTCCGCTCCCGTTCATTTTCTAGTATACTCGTATTGGGCATCAAAAATAATATCCGTCCGTCACGACTTTTAGCCCTTAAAATGTAGTAAAACCATTTGCAAGCTTTGATGAGCTATAACTCGTAAGCCAGACGACTTTCGGAAAAAACACCTTAAGCATTTGTGTTGCAAATATATATGCAAAAATGTTTCTCTTACATAATTTTTGACCTACGAGTAGCTATGACCCTTCATGGTGTTTTCAGAGTTCAAACTTCAAAATTGAGTCACAATTTTTTTCAAGCGTAAATCAGTAATTTTATTTTAAACGTTTGAAAAAAATGTTGACTCAAATTTGAAGTTTGACCTCTGAAAACACCATGAAGGATCATAGCTAGGTCAAAAATTGTGTAAGAGAAAACTTTTTGCATGTAGGTCAAAAATTGTGTAAGAGAAAAATGTTTGACTGTATATTTGCAAAGCAAATGCTTAAGTTGTATTTTCCGAATGTTGTCTGGCTTACGAGTTATAGCTCAGCAAAGCTTGCAAATTTAATGTCCCAGTTAACAAACGTTCGTAGTTATGACAACCGAATTTACAGAGTACTTCCAACGAAGCATTTGTAACAACAACCAATACATGTAAAAATTCAGTTTCAATAATCACTTTATCTGGTAAGGTTAACCGATACTTTGCCTCCTCAACCGATATGGTCGGTTGTCTCTACTGAAAATTGCCGTGAACCCAATCAACATTCGGTTGTACGAACATTCGGTTGGCAAAAAATTCGGTTGTGGCAACAAATCTGTTCTCTGTGTGTAGGTAAATATTAGTATTTGTGATAAGACTTAACCGTTTCTCGATATCAATGTATCCCAGAACATTAGGGGACGGAGCATTGACCAAGCCCATTTATGAAAAGAAAGTAAATAATTAAAACTACATAGCAAAAATAGCCTTAAAGTAAAATTTTGAACAAGAGTTTTTTAAGTGCCTCACGGGGGAATCTTTAGCCCAAATAGGTTTATTTTTTACACCAACCGATCGCTGATTCTAAGACATATATCTGATTAGTTTTCGTTTTCGTATTTTCATGTATAACAAACGAAATAACAAACTAACATATACAACAATCCCAAGGTCGAGAGTGTAACAAATGATGCATTTTTCCTTATATATGGACAAATGAGAACTTATTTTGTGTCGGTAGGAAGGAAAAAAACGTTCACTTTTTTCGATTATAAATATTAGAATTTTCAATATATACAAAATCGCTTCTAGACATATGTATGTATTTATCCCAAACATATTTGTACATACATATGTGCCTCAAAATTTGAAAGAAACCCTAAATGATAAATAATACTGTCAATAAATCAAAGTGAAATTTGTATTCTTAATGATGTACATTAGAAAGTTCACTTCATCTTAGTTTCAAGCGAACTCATTGTTGCCTACATTCTTCAGTGGGGATCCCCCATCCATAACAGAAGAACAATATTAAATTCAATTCCCCTACTGTAGGCCCTAAACACATGCTTCATCATTTGGGTAGACACACATGCATACGAGTATTGAGGTATAATCCGGTTTATTATTCAGCCCGCTTACCCAATACACTCTGTGTTTGTGTGTGTGTGTGTGCGTGTGTAAAGGGAAAATTTAAAATGAAATTGCCAATCAATCATTACATTTATTTTATATTAGTCATGTACCAGTTTTGTATGCCATTTTGGCCATAATAACGTTTATTTATTTTGCATAGAAACCATATTTATTTATATGGGATTTCTTTATTGCCAACATTATATAAACTGGCAGAAAAGGAAAGAAATTTCCATTACCAGTTCTCCGAAAGCTTTACCCAACAATTGTTACTGTTCGCCGTTGTTTCCAAGGATTTTGAGTGTGTCTAAAAATTCTCCGCCGGGGGAATCGAACAGAGGCGCGCGTGTATTTCAGATTTGCTGTGTATGTTTGTGGGTGTGTGTGTGGGTGCGTTGAAACCCTAGATTATGCGTATGTTGCTTGTGCTGCATGCATGAGGGAGGGGTAAAAATTGCTGTCAAGGTGCATATAGTTTGGGACCTGTCACTTAAAATCTCATGTGGTATTTGTCAAGTGGCATTTGCGATACGGACACGTTTTCATATGTGAGATAATTTTGATCTCCATGGCATTGAGAAAACATGAGTTTGAAACACTTTTTACTTTAAAATAAATTATCGAAAAACAATTAGGATATAAGGAAGTATGAGATGGCTACTTGAACAATTTAGTTTCTAAGGGTCTTAACTACGCAAATAAATACAGGGTGGCTGATAAAAGCCGCTACCAAAAAAAATTTAAAAACTTTTTTTCTATTTAATGAATCTGGTTAATTTTTTATTTTGCATATTTATTTTTAGATTTATTAAAAATGGATAACTGGGTCACTGAAACTAGAATTTGAATTGTCCGCTGCTATCATTCACTGGTGAACGTGCTTTTGGTTTAAAGAGAGTATAGGAGTATAGGATTGGCGGCAATCCTCCCAGCAGATGAATTATAATGAGACTTCTTAACAATTTTGCCAAGCATGGGACAGTCAACAGAAGACCTTACTATCGAAAGCCTTCAGTTCGGACGGAGTAAAAAATCGCTGCTGCCATACAAAACAATCCATGAGTTTCGACAAGAAGCTTATCGGCTCAAATGGGTATAAGCAGACAGTCATTGCAGTCAATTATGCTCAAAGATTTGCACTTATTCCCATATAAAATTCAAATGGCCAACAAACTGAACTGAGCAGACTTCCCAAGTTGCTTTAAATTTTGCCAGAAAATGCTTCAAATGGTGGAAGAGGACGGAAACATGTTGAACTGTCATTTCATGACTGACGAGGCCCATTTCGATTTAAACGGCAAAATAAACAAACAAAATTGTCGAATATGGAGTGTTTCTAACCCACAGATATTCCATGAAAAGGAATTGCATCCATCATCATTGCATACATCAAGAAAAAATGCGTGGTCAACAATTTTCGTCGGCAGAAGATGCTGTTGAAGCGTTCAAAAACCATGTTTTGGAGAAGTCTCAATCGGAGTGGAAAAAGTGCTTCGACAATTGGTTTAAGCGCATGCAAAAGTGTAGAAATCATGCTGGAGAATACTTTGAAAAACAATAAAACAATTTTTGATGATAAATGTTCGCATTTTCATTATTAGGCCAGAAATATATATAGTAGACCTCGTATTTTCATGTATTACAAACGGGATAAGTTATTTACATATACTCTAATCATAATGTCGAGAACGTAACAAAGGAAAAGGAATTGCATCCACTTCGTGCTAAGTGTGGTGTGCAGTTTCATCACGCTGCATTGGCAGGCCCTACTTCTTCGAAGAAAATGGTCACACCGTTACGGTTACTAGAGACCGTTACGTGTTTATGTTGAGAGAGTTTTTCAATCCAGAGTGACGCCGAATGAAAATTTCTTTCATCTCTGTGTGGTTTCAGCAATATGGTGCAACTCCTCATATAGCCCGGCCTGTTATGACCGAATTGCGAACTAAATTTCCCAATAAGCTGATATCAGAAATCCCACATTCCGCACCTAAATTTTTCTTGTTAAGTTATTGCAAACAGGAAGTCTAAAAAATTAAATAAACTAAAGCAATCCAATCGAGAAACAATTGCAGCTATTCCAGTCTCAACTCTACAAGCAGTAATGAACAACTTATTGGTAAGATGCCGAACATGCATCAATCAGCATGGTGGGGGGGGGCATTTAAATTCCATTATTGATAAAACTAAAACTAGTTTTATTTAATAATTGAATGGGCTTTAACATGAGTAAAAGAAAAATTATTTCCATGCATTGAAAACAAATTCATTTGAGTTTTTTAATGTAGCAACATTTTTCAGCCACCCTGTATGACTCCGACAGAAAATGTAAATTTTTTTTCAAGACTTTTCAATCTCTCAATATTAACCCTTATGTTTCTGCATCTTATTTACTTAATATATTTCAAAGCTCCATTGAGGAATTTCTCTCATATTACATGCAGTGTCCTTTATAGTTCCCATACTCACTGATAGCGATCTAGTGTTTAATGGCATGAGAATATTATCGAAATTGTTGTGTGGGTGGTTACATTTCAAGGGCCGATGTTGATTTTGAATAAAACACAAATTGTTTAGGAAATTATTGTCATTTCTTTTTATTGTGATAATATTGGTATAGTTCAATTATGTACGGAGTAAAACATCGGCCAAATAGCCGCCGCGACCTCGACGGCACACCTCAACCCGATGGTCCAAATTTTCGATGACGCTGAGGCAATATTGGCATTCTACGCCGTTAATGTGCCGAATTATCTCATCCTTTATCTATTGAATTGTTGCTGGCTTAGCGACGTACACCCTTTTTTTAAATAACCCCAAAGAAAGAAGTCCAACGGTGTCAAAGCTCATAATCTTGGCGGCCAATTAACATCGCCACGACGTGACATAGCACGGCCATTTAATTTCATTATCATCTCACGATAGCGAACACCATTCACAAAAACTGCCTGACCGGCCTTAATTTGGAAAAAATACGTCCCGATGATGCCGCCATCCCATTAACCGCACCAAAGAGTCACACTTTGAGCATTGTTTTTTCGACCATAACTTTTGGATTACCATTCGCCCAAATGCGGCAATTCTGCTTATTGACAAATCCACTAAGGTAAAAATGTGCCTCATCTCTGAAGATGATTTTCTTCGAAAATTGATCATCCACTTTATAATAAGCCTGAATAACTTCAACGCGTTGCTTGCTTATATATTTTTCCGTGGTTCCAACTGAGTTAGTCTAAAATTAAAAAATATTGCATGAAATACAGAAAAAAGATTTACGTTTAAGTGTGTTTCGCATTCAACATCGGCCCTTAAAATTTAACCACCTTTTATATGGCTTAGAGATTAATCTGTTATACTTCATGTCGCCAACCACCAACATTCGGTTGTGGCAACAAATCTTGTTACTGTTTAAAGATAATTCAAGATTATTCCCGTCTCATTGCATAAAATCTTTTTTTGTTAAATATATTTTGAGAATATTCTATATTGGTAGAGCTTATCTAGTAAATTTATAAGCTTGGTAGAGACGACTTAAATGTTAAAGTCTTTAAAATCATTGTACAGCTAACAGCTTAATTTCTTACTATCTAAGTCGTTAGAACAATCCAAGTGGTGACACCCCCTCCAAAAGTGTCGATCTTTGATCATGGGTTTACATGGTGACACTTGCTCACACTACCCCTCAATTGGTTCCAGAACAGTTTCCATACCCTCCTCCTTAGCAAAAATGTATTCTAAATAGCTCAGATCACATCTTCCCTCTGCGAAGGAAGTAGAACAACAACAAAGACATGAAAACAAATAAGACCCTCTTAAAAAGTAAAATACAAACAATTCGAAGAAGGAGTTAATATTGTTGTTGCCCCACAACAAAAAAGCACCATGCAATAATGTTCCAAATCAAGTCTAAGTCAAAAGGGGGAGGAGAGTGTGGCAGAGACCGTTGTGATGATGTTGCCGATGACACGAACTGGCAAACACCAGGGGGAGGGCGAATATGCGAACGATAATAGGAGAATGTCATAAACAAACGCTGCCACTTCCAAAAGAAGACAACGAATAAACCACACAATCAAGAATGGAAGAGAACGCATAAATACGCATTAAATGGAAAGCGCTAGACTTCGTTACCAAGAAACAAATAGAAATTTTTGAAATAAGACTTTATTGTGGAAAGCAAAGCGACCCGTTTGTAGCAATGGTTAAAGCAAATAGCAATAAGGACAACTACTAAAACACAAAACGAAACTGAAAGGCAGTTGAGTAGACAAGAAGAAGCTGAGTAGACAGTTTTTTTTATATTTGGCAACACTTAACGTTATTTGCTTTTTAAGGTTTTCTCTATGAGGCCTGGGCGGAGGGCAAATCGTACATAGAAGTTTTATTTATCAAAATAAAGCACACATATTGTCGAGCCTTGATTTGCAACGAAGGCTAACAAACCGGGTTATATGACAGAAACGGAGAACTTGCAAATATATGATGGCGACAGTAAAACATCTTGATTTCTATCCGTGGAAGATAATCGCAACGTTGTGCCAGACTCAATAAAATAAAAGACGTGTTAAAACATTTCAAGAGCAAAATTTTGGAGGCCATCCCGGAAATACCTCGGTTTCTGAGTCTGGGCAAAAAGAGGCATTGTTAGTTAGTAAATTGTCATGAAAGGTGGTCGAGATACAAATAATACTAATCACGCAGCGGTTAAGTTTGTTTATTCCAATTATACAGGGTGAAGCGCGATATTTTGCTTATTTGGGAATGAAATAAGCAAATTATGAACCTTAGAAAAATTTATTTTTTTATTTTAATTTTATTGAACAGTAAGGGGATTTTTAAACTACGTGGCTTTAAATAGTGTATCTGTAGACCTTCGCTATCCACACACTGCTGTATACAATTTCTGAAGTTTTCATAAAATCTAACAAGCATGTCTACTAGTATTCTGCCAAATTCAGCCTCAATATTGTTAATTAGGTCTTCCAAGGTGTTGGGACGGTTGATATACACCTTCGACTTCAGGTAACCTGAAAGGAAAAAAAATCCCTTGGGGCTAAGTCTGGTGAGGGTGGCGGCCAGTTCACATCACCCCTCAAAGAGATAAGCCGTGCAGGAAACATTTGCCTCAAACAATTCATGGTAACCCTTGCCTCAAACAGTGCATTGCCTCAAGATTCGGTTGACAAAAAAAAACCAGCAAATGCCAAGAGCAAGCGATTGCTTCCGAGCAGAGCGTTTCAGAGAGATTGCAGTACTGCTAATCTAATTCTCTCGATGTTTTGTGGTGCTGTAATCCTTCTCTTAGGTCCCCTTCTTACACATGACACATTCCCTGCTGTTCTCAATGAAGTTATCCAATTTATAAGGGATTGCTGACCAGGAATGCGTCCGCGGGGGAACAGTGAATCGTAAACGGAAAGCACGCTGCACTGCAATGATCGAGAGCACATTTAAAAAAAAGCTTCAACACATAATGGCCTCTTCTCACGTGTTCAATGTACAGTGGCAACTGAAGGGCAGACAAATATCCCATCAGCCACGCATACTACCCACTCTCTTCGACAAACAGTGCCGCCACAGCCTGCAGTGCGAAAAAGCAAATTTCCGCGCTCCACCCTGTACATATCAGTGTTTGTTATTTTCTGAAAAAGCCAGCTAGAGGCGATCTTTCGTATCTAATTATCGCCATTTACTTCAATGGTACTTTTGTGTAAACTTAAATTTTTTATTTGGTTTGCAACACCTCGGAGATCGGAGAACGTATAAAAAGTATAAAAATAAAGTAGTGATAGTGAAATTATATTACAACATGTATGTTATGGCTATATGTCCGTCCGTGGATACCGGTAAAACGAAAAACGGTAGGACCTACAAATTGTACACTATGTTCTTGTTTAGTAATCGGCGTTTTGGAGAGTATAATAGAGCAGGACTTTTTTTCCATAGCCAAAGTTAACCACTTTTTTAACAAATAGCATAACTATTGTGGTTCTGCTATCCAGCCTTAGTAACCGAGACTTAGAAAAAACACTACTGTTGTTGATTCTTTATGACTTTCCATCCAAAGAATGGTCTAACAAATGTTCAACTTATGAAATGTTAAGTAACACATGGATGGATAACACTCAAAGCTTTCTACGATAAAAAATAGATATATGTCCATTCGTGGAGACCAGAGGGACGTCATACAGTCTCTAGAGCCTGACAATATCACTTACAATACCCGCACATCACCATAGTATACAGAAGTCTAATCGCTTTTGTATGGAATTTAACAAAAGTTTGCTTTTAAAATGCATAGAGTAGCTGGTGATTAAACCTGTAAGAAACTTTTTAAACCAATGAATCAATGTAGCCCCTTTGCACCAGTGCAACGTTATGTACTATGGTCAACTTCTGCAAAATGAAATATAATAATGAGACTTAATGGTATCCATATCGTTAGGAGACCATAAATTGTTATTTAAATATTGACCAATATGTCCTAACTTCACCAGTATTGGTTGTAGATATCACAAGACACACCAGGATACATTTGGCCAAGGTAGGGTGTAAAGGTTGCTTTTTGAGCGGCAGGTCTTCAATATTTTTCAATGGTGGTTATAGAAAAATTTTGGCGACTATGGTTCCAGTCCTACATGGATTGTTTTAATTCGCTGATAACATACCCTGCAACATTTTGCCAAGATATGGTTTAATTTATAGCTTCTAGACGACAGGATATCCAATTGAAGTTATAATTTGTGTAAAGGATATTAGAAAACATTCCCCGATAAGATCTAATTTTACAAGAAATAGTTACTGGTAGATAGAGATTAATTTGTGGCTGCTAGGGCAACAGTATCTTCAATCGGAGTTGATATTTGTGTTAGAAAAATTCAAAACATTGTCCGATAAATTCCAATTTCACCAAAATATCTTGCTGGTTGCTCGTAATATTTTATCGGACCGAATAAATATTTGTAAAATAAAAGTACTGTAAAATAAAAAGTACTGAATGATTTTGGACAAAGTATTTTTTAATATATTCTTTTGATGTATATTGTACCCAAAAACAATCTACCTATTCGAAATGTCCGCCTTTTGCCTTTACACGCGCCTTAAGTCGCACTGGCCAATCGTCAATAGCTGCACGAACCATTGGGAAATTGGCCACAGCTCTAACCAAAGCAGTCTTTAAAGATCCAATGTTGGGGTATCTTTTGTGATAAACCTTGTCCTCTTAAACCGTCCATAATTTGCAATCCAATGGGTTCAAATCTGGACTGCCTGAGGGCAATTCTTCAGAAGAAATGAACGCTGGCAAATTGTTTCGAAGCCAGGCCTGGGACGTTTTAGCCTTTTGGGCCAGCGCAGAATCCTCCTGGAAAGTGCATTGCTGGTTTTGGAACAGGGAATTGTAAAGAGGCTTCACAACAGCTTCCAAAACGGTTTCTTGGTAAACTTTGGCCGATGTTTTGACTCCTTGTTTGCAGAAATGCATGTCAGTGACCCCATCGTAAGAGACACCCCACCAAACCATGACTGAAGCTGGGTGATGACCCGTTTCCACCCTTGGGATCAGTTCAGATGCTTTCTTAGATGACCGCGCATACACTCTATCATTTTTCTCCTTTAAATTTTTCCTGAACGGTAAAAAATTTTTCATCGGTGAACAAAATTTTTCTGTGCAAGTTATCATCGTGATTCACCAAAAGACGTTTGCATTTTTCAATCCTATTTTTTTTAAAGCTGCAGTCAATAAATGTACGGTACGTCGTTTGAAAGCCCCAAGTACCAAGGCTTTTTAATGATTCGACTCATGGACTTTTGCGTGATATTCATCTCATGGGTCACGATTTTCTGTTTTCGAAGCGGATTTCTGTGAGTTCTTGATTTAACGGCTTTGATGACATGCGGTGTTCGAACAGAGCGTGGGTGGCTCGTCCGGTGGCGGTCTTTTACATCGGTCAGATCGGTTCATAGTTACATCCTATACTTTAATTACTACCATTGATGGACAAAAAGACGAAAGGGATTACATAGCTTAATGAAATCTTACATAAGTTCTAACCGATCGGCACGAAAAACCTTTCCTTTTCTTTAAGGCGTTTTAAACATTAATACTAAATTAAAAAAATTTGATAATATAAAAACTAAAAAAAAAATTGTTGATAAAAAATCCGTAAAAATACATGTTGGACTGATTTTTAATGTCAGACAAGTGAGACCGTAGAGTTCCAAAAAATCATTTAAATGGTCTAATCAAGTATCCAACATTAAAAATCGACATGTAAGTTTTTAATGAAAAAAAAATCTTTCTTGTTTAAAATTCGAACTCATAATATTGTGTCAGGGGGAACAAACGATCAAAACAAGCTTAAATCAAAGTTTTCCTACGAATGAATATAAGAATTTATTTGTAAGACATGGTTTAAAATTTGAACACGTAATATTATGTCAGCGGGACCAAACTTCCAAGACATGCTCAAATTATTCACGAAACTAAATACAGATTTATTTTTAAAATCTTTTTAAAATTGATGTACGAGTTCGTATACGATGGGTACCCAAAAGTTGGCCCTTGTGAAAAATTCAAGCAACCAATACGAGTAGTAAATGCGAAAATAAGTTTACTCAAGTTTAATCAAATAGTACTAGTGACCAGTAGTAAATATTGGCATTGGGACTCTCAAATTTCATTACAAACAAAAAAAAAATATTTTAAAGATGTAGCTGAAATAAAAGACTCAATACCCATTCCGTCAAATCAACCAACATACGGGTCAAACGAATGCAAATTAAGTTAAAAACTCAAATATAGAATAGTATTTAAGAGTTTGCGGAATTTTTTGCCTAAGCCATAGAAACTACAAAAATGATAATCGTTATTTCTCCCATTTCAATAGCGAAACCATGGTGAAGGGTTTTTATAATTTAGTCTGGTTGAAAAGTTGAACAAAATAATAAAAATAAATAAGAGCTAGGGGTGATTCTACGTTTGCGAATTCAAGTCTCTAGGCACTAATCAAAAAAAAATACTGGGCATGGCTACCAAAGATGAATCTGAGGTGGTTCACCCTACTACATTTTAAGACAAAATTTGAAGAAGATTGACATGAATGAATCTTACAATATGTAATCCGTTTAGCTCGTTTGTTTTATTTCGGTCATTTGCTTTAACACATTAAGGAGGTATTACCCGGCTCGAGACCTCTTATATTGATATTTAAATATACGACAAGTGTTTAAAAAAGTGACATCGATTTTCGTGGCTTCACACTGATTTTATAGCAATTTTGGGTCCGTGACGACCTTCATCAGAAAGCTTCGCAGCAATTTTTGAAAGAAAACTAAACTCCTTTATATCAAAATCTTAACAAACGCATGAGAATTACTGTTATAAATCTCACTTTTTAAGTTTTTTTCATACAATAGTCCACGAAAATACAATTCACTCTTACCACCTCTACTGAGACTCCACACTGCGAGTCATCAATAGATTTATTTTTACAAAGTCCTTTCAAAACTGTCTTTAAATTGAAGGTTTCGAACAATAAAAAAAAGTGTACCAAACGTAACTCATTATTTAAAAATAAGAAAATAGGTTATTTATAAAAAAGGGTTATTATGATTTTTAATAAAAATAAAAAAAATAAAACAGGATATAAACTGTTTCAAGTAGTTCAATAAGAGTTCCCTACGCAATAGTCGCTAGGACCCAATCCTCTACGTTCGGTTACTAACATTAGGATAAATTAAATTTTCTTTCTTTCAACCTTCTCATCAATCTTCGTCTCAAAACAATCATCAAAAGTAAAAAAGAAATCGAAATTAAAAGAAAACACAGTTGTATTCCATTAAAAAAGAAAGGAAAGGTTAGGAACACTATAATAAAACAACATCAACGCTTTCTTCTTTCACCCGACTACATAAAGCAGCCAATAAAATTTCATTAGCTATGAATTTAACCCAACACACGCAACAAAACAAATTTAATTCCTTGAAAAACTTCCACTTTTTAGCCATTAAATGTAAGAGCTTCCCATTGTTGAAGATGGGTTTTGTGTTTTTGTTTTAAAACTTTTATACTATAAACTTTAATTAACTGAAATTGTAGGGGTTTTCCTTCTTTTTTTTCTCTGTAAGTTGTAGACTTTGTCATCAGCACACGGCAAAGTTGAGAATTACTAGGCTGTACATACCAACAGACACTCGCTTAGCAGTGCTGCCTTGCAATTTCCACCATTGCGGCAGTTGGCCGCGTTGAGTTAATGGTTTCTGTTGGACGTTGGTGTGGTTATGCTGATGCTTGGGTATTCTGTTTTCTTTTGGTGCTGTCACCTTATGTACAGCGATGGCAACAAAGACATAAGATGGCGTAGCAAACCGACTTATTAACCCACAGAAGTTTGTCAAGGACTTCTAACCGAAAACAATGCCAACTCTAGTGGTAAGGAATGATAAGGAGACTTTCAATTTGCAAACTACGACGAGCGTGTTTTCGGATAATGGCACAGAAAATATTATATAAATCATTTTAAAGTTTTCAAATATTTTAAGTGATTAAGCGTGAGAGTAGTCGATTGTTAATGCTATTACTTTGTTAAGCAGCAAGTCTTTAAAAATAACTGGGAATAAATTTTACTGAAAATATTTTAAAGAAAGAGGGTTACTTCCTGCCAACATTTGAAAGAGTTCGGTCTGCATATATGTATGAAATATCTATCTTGTCAATGATTTTAGGGCTCAGGGCCCAAGCTTTCGTCCAATAATTAAGGGGAATAATAATTGAGTTCTTGAAGAAATTCTAGGTTTAATTTTTAAGCAGTGCGCCAAGTTTTCGCCTTGTGGTTCAGTGGCACTATAGCTATTAATCTTATTACTACTTTAGGAGTTAATTTGGGCAGAAACGACAATGCAATAAGGGGTATGAGCAATTAAAAGCAATCACGAAGAATCTATAGAAAATTGCAAATACACAAAGTGATTATCATGTAAGTTTCTTGTTTGGAGCATGCTCCAAACATTTATATGTTTCCTGCAAAATGTGCTTGCAAGCAAACGTATTTTTTTCTCCGGGTAGTATGGCGGAAGTTTTCTGAGCTTTATTGCCAAAAATCTAACAACTATGCTCTTTTTTGAGGTATTTAATGCGTTCCAACTAAGGGTACACATTTTAACTATTGCCTTCGTTATGCAAACACTAAAAAAAGTATACATTTTACGAAGGTACCTGTAGTTCCTTCAAGGGAAACTGATTTTTCCTATTTACTGAACTAAATTATTCTGAACTCAACCATTTGGGAAGCAGTTGTGTTTTAAACATATGAAAATACTCCGAAATATATAAAGAATACCAAACTACTACAAAATGGAACTTCCTGGAACTCGGGGATAAATCTGAGAGCATAATATAAGATTAAAAATATATATTGTAACAATTTGCTAAAAAGTTTTCACTTCTCCGGAAATATACTATTTATATATTTTTCCATAATAAAAATGCGGTTTTTATTATTCCTAAAATAGCCAAAAATTGTCCATCGATGACCAATCAAAGTTATATTCTAACGAGTTACAGTATCTTATATAAAAATCCTTCAAAATGTGGGTTCTTCCACTTAGGGTTTTTAAGTAGATTGACGCTGTAGATATTTCCCGTAGTTTCCGTGGAAATCGGGAAACGTAAAATACAAAAATTTCCCATGAACTTTTGGAACTAGAATTCCGGGGAGGAATCCCAGACAGGATTTGAAGTACATTTTATAGAAGATTGTATTAAATTGTGTAGCTTCTTGAGAGAAATGGTCTAATGGACCATGATGGTCCAATTTAAATGGGGTTCGACCAGGCCTGACTATGTTTATATTAGCGACCTGATCTTTGATTACAACGATATATGGTTAGGTGCACAGACAGACATCGCTTAATGAAATTAGCTGTTTATTCAGAATCTATTGGTATTCTTCACAATCCCAAATCGCTTATGACTACCTGGGTGCACAAATTCATGATCCAAGCTCATATTATTCGATCGTAATCGATCGTTTAGGATAAATACACACAGAGAACAGATTCGTTGCCACAACCTTATTTGTTTGCCAACCAAATGATTGAGGTTACATGCGCCTCGAGTATTCTCTTAGTAAAACCGAACGGGGCTCCGTAATTCTCAGTTATTGAAACGTCAGTATCAGTGCAACTCACCAAGTATCCGAACCTTTAGAAGAGAATTTTTGAATAAACCAAAAAAATTAAAATTTAAGTCAGTGGCAAAACTGTTTGCTTACACAATTAAATAATTAAAGTACGCATCGGAATAACCATGACGAGCAAAAAGTAGAAAAGATATTGGATGATTGTTAGTGTAAAAAATTTGGCAAATCTATTGGCTTGGAATCAGTAATAACCAAGTTATTTTACTTTTAAAAAATACTATTAAAAAATTGGTTACAGTAACAAAATGTTTGCAAATCTATTGGTAGCCACAACCACAAGTTACGACAATTTAATATCTTTATCGCGTTTCATTGGTAAAGCCGATCAATATGTTGAGAAAACAGTACGATGATCATATTTATCAGCTTGTGGTTTTATATATATGTATATAGGGTGATCCATCTAGAGGTATTTTTCCAGAACAAAAAAAAATAAAAAAATTCAAATCAAGTGTGGAATATTTATTGGTAACTCGAAAGGACATTTTAAGGCAATTATTTTTTATTAAATATAATTTCCTTCGAGTGTAGGCCGCAATTACGCCTCAGGGTTTCCATTCTGAGTTTCGAATTTTGGATGGCTCGTTCGAGCATGATACGCGTAAGCGTTATGTTGCGAACCTAAAAGTCGGCTAACCCGGGTTTTTGCTGTCGGGTCTTTCGGCTTTTTGTTTGTTAAATGAAAATGCAAAGAAAATTCATAATTTGCACGTACGCAATACGTAACTATCAAACATATTTCAGCTGAGGCCAGAGCAAGAAAGAGCGAGCGGGAGAGAGAGAGTATGGGAGGGAGAAGAGTTAAAGGAAATATATAAGATGTATATACTTATATAAATTAAGTATATAGGCAACTGTACGATTCGGTAGACTGTTAACAATTATGGTTTATCAGAGAAATTCAGAACCAGCATGAGGGGTCAAAGTTTAAGTAGGTCAAAGGTCAAAGTTTAAGAGTAGGGCAAAAGGTATCGGGTAATCAATCAAGATGAAATTAGCTGTTTTTCGAAATGACCTCTCAATAGATCCATTGTATAAGCAGTTGTATGGCAAGTCGCACCATCCTGTTGAAACCAACTGTCGTCAAGATTACGGGCTTCAATTTCAGGTAGCATAAAAATCGATATCATGGCGAAATAGGGAGCACCATTCACGGTTACATTCCGGACATCATCATTTTTGAAAAAATATGCACCGATGATTCCACCAGCTTATAAACAGCACCAAACCGTGGTCTTCTCTGGGTATAATTGCACCTCTTCTTGTTGCTCTTCAGCCCAAATGTGGCAATTTTGTTTATTGACTTTGCCGTTGAGCCAGAAATGGGCCTCATCACTGAACAAAATGTTGGTCGAAAGCAGCGGATCTTCTTATTTCTCATCGAATGCTCATTTCCATAATACAGTTGCCAAAATTTGAAGGAAATTATTTTCAAAAAATAAATGCCATAAAATGTCCTTTCAATTACCAATAATGATTCCACACTTGATTTGAATTTTTATATTTTTTTTTGTTCTGAAAAACCTCTAGATGGATCACCCTTCATTATAAGATCTTCAGACAGTTTTTCAAGGAAATGGCAAATTTAGTAGTCACTCTATTTCATGGTGTGGGGTGTACATAAACTTGAAAAGGACAGCTAACAAATAATATGGAGGATTTTTGCTGGTCACGTCTCCTCGCAAATTTCTAAGAGGACTGCATTTACACAACAGATTTATATTTGCTATTAGAATTAATATCGATTTATAAGGGCGTTAGATGGAATGGTATGGTAAGTAGTTCCATTGCCAAAAGCCTTGGATAATTTAATATAAATTTGCAGCAAATACAAATATAAGTAAACTCTGGAAAGCAAGTGAGTCTCTCAATGTGTTATGCTTTTTATCCTTAGTAAATTTTCTATTGGTATCAAATAAAGTGTTTGCTTTCCAAACATTAAAACTAATTACTGCATTTCTAGGACGTTAGCACGACAGCTAAAAGAAACAAGTTATTGTATAAAATAGTTTGCTTTTTGTCTTTTTATCTAAGAATGAATGCATATATGACCAACAGAACCATTTCATTTGGTTTTTGTTTAATGGCCACAATTTTTCCTAAGCTTTTACTATAACAAAAAAAAAGTAAGTTTTCCAACATTCACATGTAGGTGGGCATCGGGTACATTTATCAAACTTTACATTCTTTAAAAAAGAACAGCATTTATTTCTAACGTCCTTTTTGCAGAAAATCTCTATATGTCCTCGTTGACCCTTTCTCCCCAAAGAGAACGTGCAGCATTCCCCAGGATGTCATCTTCAAGTACAGCGGCAGAGGGGGCGGAAGTGGGCGTAACATTAAGTATCCAACTTCTCTTGTGGGGGTTAAGGCACACACACACACACACAAAAATTTCTCTAAAAGAAGATGTATTACCTGCTATTTGTAGTAAACTACCAACAATTTAGCACAGACTTGTTTGCTGCATGTACTACCAGCTGACGTACATGTGTATATGTGAGTTAACTATTTATATGTATACTATAAAGATGGGTGTTTGTGAGAGTGTGGGTGTGGCTGTCTCTGTGTCTGTGCAGTCGTATAAAATACTAATTTATTAAAAATCACACTGTTGTTGTGCAGTTGGCCCCATTGTTGTGCGTTCGTTATTTTAGATGCTGGCCGAGATTGCGTTACTTTGTGTTGTTCACTTTAGCAAAATAAATTATTTTCACTTTATTTCCAACAGTTTAGGTGAATGTGGAAGACACTTAACTTAATGTACCAACATAGGCCTGGCTCGTTTACGCTCACACTGCCATCCAACTGACAGACGCACAGACGTATACATTCCACAGCCTTTACCAGTACTGATGGACCTGATAGAATGCGGCCATATTGCATTCACAGAAAAACCTTTGGACCAAAAAAAGAACTTAAATATAATATCTTTGATGATCCTACTTTAGTCCTGCAACATTCTGTTAAGGAACAAGGGGTAAACTATCTTAAACCGCGGAACTGTGCACGATTTAATTCCTGTACACGGCATGGGACCTACTGTATAACGCCGTCCCTGTATGGCTAATATATTTTTAGAAATGTTTTAACATTTTTTGTATATACGCTTTATTTGAATTATTGAATCTGCTACAAAGGAGCCTAACAATAAGTATACGAATCTTAAGTATAATTCAACAATGAATCCTAGTAGATATGGGTTTCTTGCTATGTGGATCTCTGCTAATTGCCTGGAATTTCAATTATTTTGGTCAAAATAGTATATAACTGGTATGGATCACATGTCTGCGAATTTTAAACCTGGTTTGGCTTAACCTCGTGATAAAGGGCCAGAGGACCATACAGTCATTTACAGAGCGTTCGCGATATTATGTAGAGTGAAGAACTCTAGTTATGTATGTATAATGGATAACTCTAGAATAGCAAAGTGGACGACGTAATTTAGGTTATGTAGGTTTTTCGTGTTGACTGTTTTAAGGATCACGTAAGAGAGCATTTAAGCCACGTGACGTAGAATAAAGAATTCTACACAGTCTTTTTTTAAGTGTTCTTTCGCGATTGATATTGACTGTTTTAAAGGTCGCGTATAAGAGCATTTAAGCCACGTGACGTAGAAAAAATAATTCTACGCAGTTTTTCGGGCACGTGTGTTCGCGATTACTGTTACGGATAAAGCACAAGTGTAGATTAGAAAACACGGCATTCGTTTCTCCGAAGTCTTGAAGAGCTTGGACTGCACTATAATTGTCTAGCAAGTATGTTATCATGACGTTCGAGCTTCTGTTTGTACTTTATATTGACTTTTTGAATTGCCTCTTAAACGAGAGGTATTTTTAAGTCTCGGTGGATGTTTTCATTCCTCATATACCAAGAGGCACCGGTAATGAGCCGCAATTTCTTCGATTGGACTCTTTGGATTTTGTCTAGATTGCTGGAGCTTGCTTTGCCCCATAGCTGAGCACCGTATAACAAGATAGGTTTGATTGTACTGTTGTTTAGCAGGACCTTATATTCAAGGCTTAGTTTTGAGTTCGCGTTTAGGAGCCAGAGAAGTTGATGGACCTTAAGTTTCAGTTGAGTTTTCTTGGTTTCGATATGGCTTCTCCAGGTGAGTCGACGATCCAGGTGGATCCGAAGGTATGTAACATGATCAGATTGAGAAAAAGGGATATTGTTTAGTTTCAATGTCGGACAAGTGCTAAAATTCAATGTGAAAGTTACCTGTGTGCATTTAGCCTCATTGACTTTTATTCTCCAGTCAGAGAGCCAAGACTCTACTCGTCTGAGATGTACGCCTAGATTCATAGATGCAATATCCTGCTTTTTATGTGCGGCCATTATAGCGGTATCGTCGGCAAAAGTGGATGTTAGCACGTTTGGGCTGGTAGGGATATCTGCGGTAAACAGAAGGTAAAGGATAGGCCCCAGGACGCGGTCATCGGTGACGTGTTGCCCACATTAGACTCTGAATCTGCGGTTTTCTATGTTGGACTCAAGAATTCGATGCGTATTTGCAAATTTTGTAGGTCAAGCCAAATTGCTAGTCTTTGTCAAATGCTTGAGCAACATCCAGAAATACGGGGCAGCAATACGAGGGCGAACTCAAAAGAATTTGGCCTAACATAAAATGAACCGTTTTTTTGGAATTATTATTATTTATTTTTCAAGATAATCTCCTGCCAACTCAATACACTTCATCAAACGTTTTTCAAGTTTTTTAATTCCATCCGAAAAATAAGATTTTTCAAGACCTTCAAATTATGTCTCTGTTTCTGCAATAACCTCGCTATTGGACGAACATTTTTTGCCACCGAGAATTTTTTTTAAATTTGAAAACAAGAAATAATCAGAAGGAGCTAAATCTGGACTATATGGTGGATGCGGAGCAATTTCAAATCGTTATTCGGCCAGTTTTTGTTGAGTTGAAAATGCAGTGTGTGAAGGAGCATTATCTTGATGAAAAATAACTTTTTTTTCTAAATGCGGTCGTTTTATCTTGATTTCTTCACTCAACCGATCCAATAATGCACAATAATATTCACTATTTATAGTTTTTCCTTTCTCAAGATAACCAATAAATATTATACCCCTTGCATCCCAAAATACTGTGGCCATTACTTTTCCTGCTGACTTAACAGTTTTCGCCTTCTTGGGACCACTTTTATCAGCATTCTGGGATGTAGTGATGGATCCATGTTTCATCAACAGTTATGAATCGGCACAAGAACTCTATTGGATTACGCTGATAAATCGCTAAAAGCTCCTCGGAATTAGTTCAACGGACGATTTTTTGGGGCAAAGTCAACAAACGCGGCACCCGTCTTGCGGATAGCTTTTTAATGTGGAGTTCATCATGTAAAATACTATAAACTTGTTTTTCGTGTATTTTAACAATATCAGCAAGTTCTCTGAGCTTTATTCGTCTATCTTTAGTCACTTCATTAAATATTTTTCTAATGTTTTCAATAGTAGTAGCAGTTTTCGGTCTTCCAGAGCGCTGTTCATCTTCCGTACTTAAACGACCCATTTTAAATTGTTGAACCCAGGATTCCACGGTGGAGTATGATGGTGCATTATCACCATGAACAGAATCCAATTCATCTTTGATTAATTGTGGCGTATAACCTTTCATATAAAAGTGTTTAATTACCGCACGAAACTCTTTATTTTCCATTTTTCAAAAATTATAAAACTTGTTTACTTTAATCACCTGTAACAAAGAAGATAATCATTAAATATTTCGGAAATTTTGACAGATGGCTTATAAAAGATTGCTTTTAAAAAACAAAAAAAAAGTTGCTAGTAAAATAGAAATTGTGCCAGGCCAGTTTGTTTTGCGGTCGCCCTCGTATTCTCGCCGGTCAAATATTTTTTCAATTGCTTGGGTCGGACGGTTTACTTGTTCGATGGTGCTGTGCCCTTCCCGGAATTCAAACTGATGGTCTAGTATTATGTTATTTGACACGATGAACGGTTTTATTTTCGATAAAAGAACTTTTTCAAATAGTTTGGATAAGCAGGGTAGCAAACTTATCGGCCTGTATGAGGACGGTATTGATTTGTCCTTTTAACATGACTTAAAGATAAATCTCTTACTATTTAGGTGGAAAGCCCGTCGCTAAAAAATTGTTAAATGTTCTTAGCCGGGGTTGCACCTAGGTTTTCTGGTATGATAGTAGTGCACACTTGCAATAAAATCCTTAGTCTACGAGAGCGACCTGTTCACATTCGGTTCTTATATACATGTACTTGTGAACCTCAAGCCCATGACCGTATTTCTGTGTGTGTGCCTTTTTTTGTTTGAAGTACCATTTTGGATTGTTTATCTTTTTCCAACACAACAAAGAGAAAAAAGGAACTGGAAATAGAATTCCATCACAACCATTAAGCTTTTCCTCCTTTCCGAGCCTCTCTCCACCCGTTTGACTGTATGTTAATGAATGCATTCTTTTAATTTTCCAAAGTGTACAACTTTACATTTATTTTACTTTTGCTAAATAAAGAAAGAACACTGCAAGCAGGAGAATTGAATGGATGGATGTGCGTTGTGGTGGAGCACCCTTATTTCAAAATTTCTGCTAGTATATTTAACATAAATGTTACTCGTATTTGTGTGAGCACATCATAATTTTTCTTCGTGCGTTGTATTTTTTTGGGAACAGTGTTTAGAAAAGCAAATAGTGATTAATAATAGGTATTCGAAACTGCTGGACTAAATGAAAAAGATCTAATGGTAAGTTTACTGAAAACAGTAGTGGTTTTCAGAATTCTTACATGAAGTCTAACCTACGTGGAGAGGATTGGATTGTATTGGTTGGAAACTTGACCTGCTTGGTTGAGACAAATCATCCTGAGCATGAAACCAAATTGAATTTTAAGTTTACAAAACTATTAATTATAATCATAACAAAAAATACGAAGGTATTACAAATGGTTCATTCATCCTCACTTCTTTTTAGTTGAAACCCACAACATCCCATTAAGGAACAAAGGAAACTTCTCTCAAATCAGTGGGCTGTGCATGATTCAATTCTAATACATTCTGACTGGGAGCTATTTTGTAGAGGAGCTTAAAGATAAATATTTTACTCGTAAAGTTGCCGACTTTACTGGGCCTACTGGCGTGCTACACGCAGAGAAAAGGTATGGTAACTATATGGTCATGGCAACAATAGCATGTTCTCTGCAATAAAAATATGATCGTCGCAACCATAGTACTGTTTTCTGAATTTCATTTTGGCAATAGTATGATTGCGGCAATATTAATATTGTTAAAATTTAACAATGGCATTGCTGCCAAAATTAAAAAATAAAATGTGGTTCTAGCAACAATATAAATATGGTTGGTGCGACAAAAGTAAAGTAATAGAACTTTTTATATATAAATTAAGTTTTTTTGAAAAGAAACTACTTTGGATAGGTAAAGGGTGATCCAAGTAGAGATACTTTTTTCAATAGCCTTTTTTGACAGATCACGTATGAGTCGTGTCATGCTGTCATGTTATTTTTGTTTAGTATTGTTTGGCATTTCATCAAAAAAAAAACTAACGCCTGAATAACGTCTACAAATCGTTCAACTTTTTTACGAAAATTCACATTCTGTGAGGAATGTGTTTCGTGCGTTTTCGTTTTGTTCAGCGATGAGGCCCATTTCTGGCTCAATGGGTATGTAAACAAGCAAAATTGCCGCATTTGGGACTAAGAGCAACCAAAAGTGGTTCAAGAGCTGCCGCTTCATCTAGAAAAAACAACGGTTTGGTGTGGTTTGTTGACCGGTGGAATCATCGGTCCACATTTCTTAAAGAAGATGCCGGTAAAAACGTAACCGTCAATGGCGACCGTAATCGTGCCATGATAACCGACTAGTTGATGCCTGAAATTGAAACTCGTGATCTCGGCAACATTTGGTTTCATCAAGACGGCGCCACTTCCCACACATCGCATCAAGCAATGGATTTATTGAGAGAACACTTCGATAAGCAGATAATTTCACGTTTTGGGCCGGTCGATTGGCCACCAAGATTGGGTGATATCACACCGTTAGACTTTTTTCTGAAAGAATATATAAAGTCTAAAGTTAATGCGGACAAAGCCGCAGTGTTATAGGGTGGTGATTCATCGTCATACAAAGATTTATGTTCATCGATGCACTCTTGTTGTGATAATCCACGTCGAAAGTTGTGAAAAATGATCGCACAAATTTTTGTTGCCAAATTGATTTTTTCAACAATAACACAAATGATGGTCGTACGTCAAAACGTTCTGAGTACGATTATGCTAAAAAATGTCAAACTTTTTCAATGGAAATGTCAGGTGGCGCCAGGCAACACTTAGTCTTGCCTAGGTAAGAAATATATATAGCAACCCTCGTAGTAAACATATCTTTTTCCGAATGTTTAAACTAAGCAGAGAGTGTGTAAAAGTATCAAAATACATTTCAATCCTTCTGAAGTTGTTTTCGTCCGAATTAAAAATTTAGTAAACGTTTTTTACCTCTAGGTGGAGTAAAAACATGCTTTTTTTTAATTTGAAAAAGTTAACCTCGGAAAGAGATGTAGTCTGGGGTCCTAAATAGGGAAAAAATAAAGAAAAAAATTTAAAAAAAATTTTAGGGGTCGCGCCAAAATAAACCAATACACATGTTTGAAGGCGTGAATTTTCCTAACCCCTGAACCGATTTTAAAGTTTTATGTCAATAAATGTTTGCAATAGCGTAAACAATGAAATAAGGGCATGAAAAAATTTAAAAAAAATTTTCTCATTGTTCAAAAATTTCAAAAAGTAAAATAAGTCAAATCGTCCCTTCTTCAGAAAATTGACTGAACAATGAAATCGCCACCAAAGCTACAAATATTAGTCGATTGTCCTCATATTTGCCTCAAATGCTTTTGTTGGGGCACTGAACAAGCCCAAACTTTTAAATTTCGAATAAGTTAAGTCGTTAATTTTTAGGATTTTTCTAAAATCAACGCCAAAATAGCGATAATTTCCAAATTTCTAGGGAGTGGCGCGACCCCTAATTTTTTTTTAAATTTTTTTCTTTATTTTTCCCCTCTTTAGGACCTACATCTACACCTACATCTCTTTCCGAGGTTAACTTTTTTTTTTGAATTTCACTCCACCCTAATGTACAGGTATGATTCAGATTATACTAACAAGAAACACATTCATCCTATTTACTATATTACTTTATCCCATTTATCTTTACTACATCCCATTTCGATTTCTGTTTCCTACTGCTAATATGTCATTTTATCTGTTTTGTAACACTGTGACACTTTTAACAGATTCATTATACTTCGTTATAATATATGATGTTGTCGTCTCTGCTGCTTTTGTTATTCCTTATTTGGGTATCTTTTATTTGACTTTCCTGCAATATTACCCACTTTCCCACAAGCTCACCTATGCTGAAAAACATCTTTTATCGGGGCATTACCACCACACAAAACAAATCCCCTGCCTCCTGAGTTTTTCAAAAACGATTTACATACGAGTACCTTTAGGTACATTTGGTTTGTTTGTCACGAGCATTAGTGTTGTTTTCCAAAATGCTAAAAAGCTAAAAATTTATTTGTTTTCGTATCGTTTAATTGTTGGAGTTTTAGCAACTAACTCATGTGTATTCGGTCTCATACTTTCAGAGTGGGAACACTCCTGGTCGGAAGGAATGGCAAGGAGCAAGCAAAACTGGGAGCGAGTTGGTTTTACTGCTGATGCGAATGTTCCAAATATTGGCATTCTCTGGGTGGGTGGCAGTTATGGCTGTGCCTTGTAAATTGTTGTTATAACTCCTGGTAATTTATGTTTTATTTACCTCTTAAGTAATTTCCTGCAATATGCTACATTTTGATTTATGTACTCAGGAACGAGAATATATTTCTTGCTAAACGGAGGTATTTCGGAGGTCGACCGTAAGCAATTCGTTCTTCGTTGGAAAAATACTACAGAAATATCCTTGGAAGGAAACATTGTAATTATTAAGTGGAGTTCCTTTTCTTGTACGGCTTCAAAGGTATTTGAAATGAAATTCTCATTATGCTTCAAATCACTGATAAGCAATTGAGAGATCACAAGCATTACCTCTGACGGTGGTTTACACTGGATAGCAGTCATTAAAGGAGTGCTGAGGTAAAGTTTCCAGCAACTTGAATAACACAAAGACGCACTTAGTTGGTGTTTAAAGTAATCCTTAATGGGCTGTATAATTTACAAGTGGTTTATGTTAATTTATAATAAATGAGAAAACGTAAATAATTCTGGCGTCATATAAAATTGTAATGCTTAAATTTAGATATTGTCAAGACATGGGATAAGTACTTAAGACGCAGCATTCTAAATGACAGTGTTACAGAATAAAGCGAATTTTATCCTACCCAGTGGGGTGAGGGTACAGAAACAGACAAAGCTGGATGTATCAAGTGTTCCGATTGAGAGCAGGCTTTATGAACGATATTAGAGCGAAGACTTACATATACCCTTTACCATAGACAATTTATTTATCAAGCTTCTCTGGGACATTGCCGAAGGAGTGAAGCGCAACATTAGCGTAGGAGGTACTAAAAGGAACATGGATACGTTTTAAATTCCCCGTCGTTGTATTCATAGCCAAATAACTTTCTAATAATGACAAAAATAAATTCAGCGGTTGTCTAGCTGGAACATGGTAGACAAATGGAAACAACAGCTAGAGCCAGAAAGACGAAACGAAAGACTCACAGAGCAACTTTCAGCGAAGATAGAGTGGGAAGATTGCCAGGAAAGACAGAGACTCCATTCGAAGGGCCAAGTGAAGGAAGTTGCCGGAAACCTTAGTACTGCAAACACGACGAAAGTGCTTGGAAAGTGCTGTTGTGGAGCTAGCTTCAGTAAGAAAGTAAATAAGTACTTAGTAGGTCTACACAGGAAATATCTGTTGAAAATCGGTCCGTACTTCAAAAATTCGGTTGAATAAAAATACTTTCTGTTGCAAGCACCAACACTCGATGGCATTGATGGTTAGATGGTTCGATATATCTTACTATAATATTACGATACTTACAAACAATAAGTCGCTTATACCAACCGAATTTATTAAAGTTCTTGGTTGCCAAAACTGATGATTATGACTACCAACCATTTATGCAGTACATGTTACTTTTTGTACCAATAATTGGCGGTACCAACAGATAAATTCCTTGTAGTAACCAAACCCCGTTTAGTTCGATATTGCAACATATAACACTATTCGACAAGATTTCGGACTTTCTATGCGGATGAATGATTTGTTCCGAAAATGTAAGACCTAGATGGTTATAAAGGGTGTTTTTTTCAGGCGTCTGATTGCGAGAAGAAATAAAATGCTTATAACACTAGTTTTCAGCCATTTTTTCTTGAGTTTTAAATATTTTTTTCCTGTAGATTTTGGCCTCATAAACACGAAAATGAATATTTCAAAATTTTGCTCTGATTAGTTTTCAAGATTTGGAATTTTTGGATCCTTTTGACAACGTTTTTATGAGATGTATCAGCTTTTTGGACCATAACTCCCAAACGCTATTACCAATGGTCAGGAGGGATCTCATATTCTAAAACTTTTTCATACAAGGTCTTAAAATCCGTTCAATAGTTTTGACGTTATTTTTTGTGCAAAAATCATTTAAATAAATGAAGCAGTCAGAAAAACAAGCCATGGATTGTTAAAATTGGTTGAGAATGGTAGAATGGTAAAAGCTAATTTCCTT
The DNA here is from genome assembly GCA_963513945.1 of Hydrotaea diabolus. NCBI lineage: Eukaryota > Metazoa > Arthropoda > Insecta > Diptera > Muscidae > Hydrotaea > Hydrotaea diabolus. Next base: position 132,466,966 of record OY740717.1, on the reverse strand, counting down.
TTATTTAAGATCATTCTTGATCAAATCTGCAGTAGCGTTTGGGAGCAATGGTTCAAAAAGCTGAGTCATCTTATAAAAAAAATTCTACAAATTCTATCTTGAAAACTAAATAGAGAAAAAAATTTAATAATTCATTTTTGGATTTAGGAGGCCAAAATCTATAGAAAATAATATTTAGAACTCTGGACCAGGAAAAAAATCATAATATGTAGAATCATAGTGAAATCAAATGTTTTGGCCATGAATTTATCTTTATTATAAAGATAGGGTTTTCCATTATGCTAGAATACATTTCAGCCCGGAGGCCCAATTTTCGACCACATTTTGCAACATTTGGGGTAATAATATGTCAGCAAAAACGTGTCAAATATTCTCTTCCATTACGTTGTGCCGCACTTATCTGCTTAGATAACCGTCCTCACATAACCCCACAAAAAATAGTCCAGCGAAGTTAAATCGCACGATCGTGGAGGCCACGCCACAGGCCCACGACGCTATGTAATGCGCTTACCAAAAGTTTTCTTTAATAAATTGATTGTTTCGGTGGCTGTATGTCGTGTAGCGCCGTCTTGTTGGAACCAAATGTCGCAAAGAATTCGGGCCTCAAATTAAGGTAGCAAAAAGTCCGATGTCATGACGAGATAGCCAGCACTATTCAGCACCGATGATTCCACCAGCCCATAAACCGCACCAAACCGTGGGTTTCTCTGGGTATAATGGCTCCTTTTAAACCTCTTCTGGTGGCTCTTTAGCCAAAATGCGGCATTTTGTTTATTGACGTTGCCGTTGCGCCAGAAATGGGCCTCATAACTGAACAAAATTTTGGTCGAAAACAGCGGATCTTCAAGTTTAGCACCGAATGCTCATTTCCATAATACAATTGCTAACATTTAACGGAAATTATATTCACATAATAAATGACATAAAATATCCTTTCTAATGAACATTAAAGATTCGACACTTGGTTTGAATTTTTGTATTTTTTATTAGTTTGAAAAAAATACCTCTAGATTGATCACCCGTCATAATATCTCAGAAAGATATCTCACACCTTTATCCTGACATGAATGTTGTAAGGCTTTTTAATATTCAGCTATTGAGCTGATTAGATCATGTCAATATACTGGATAGGAATCGTCCAACAAGAAAGGCGACAAAGGACAATTTCTGCGGAATACGCAGAAAGCAAAGAGACCGGCGCCAAAAAGGTGAAGCTCCAAAAAGGAATATATATTTGGATATAATTTTTTTCTGAACGCCAAGCCTAAAAGCATGATGTAGTGCCAAACTATGAAAGTGTGTTAAACCGTCAATCGATAAAAATAACATCCAACCTACGGTGGAATGTTTAAAATGCAACTTTTTCCTGAATGCCTTAGACCCTACAGTAGCAATATATAATATCTTTAGAGGATAGCCTTATAACAAACTGTGTAGAATAAATAAATACTCAATCTAAACGAACCCACCATGTACCAATTGTATTGTGAAACTAAGCCGCATACGAAGGTAGCTATATATATTTTTGGTTTAGGCAACACTAAGTATTGCCTGGCGCCATTCCTTTGGAAAGTTTGACATTTTTTAGCATAAACGTACTCAGAACGTTTTGACGTACGACCATCATTTGTGTTGTTTACAGTGACTTGAAAAAATCAATTTGCCAAAAAAATGGAATTACGTCGTGAACATTTTCGTGCGATCATTTTTCAAACTTTCGACATGGATTATCACGACAAGAGTGCATCGATGAACTTAATGAATTCAATCGTGGCCGACGCTCGCTCAAAGACGAAGGTCGTGAAGGTCATCCAAAAACGGCCGTTGTGCCAGAGAACATTGATGCCGTGCGTGAACTGATAATGCATGTGACATACCGTGAGATAGAGGCATCCTTGGCCATTTCTTCCACCAGCATACATTCGATATTGCATAAACACCTGGCCGTAAAAAAGGTTTTTTTCGTTGGATTTGACAATCGTGCAAAGAAATTTTGAAGAAATACGATCGCGGTGCTTCAAAAAACGTTTATAAGATCGTCACAGGTGACGAATCATGGATCTATGCGTATGAGCCCGAAACAAAACAGCAATATACCGTGTGGGCCTTCGAAGACGAGCCAAATCCAACGAAAGTTGTTCGTGGCAGAAGCACTGCGAAGGTGACGAATCATGGATCTATGCGTACGAGATCGAAACAAAACAGCAATCGACCTTGTGGGTCTTCGAAGACGAGCCAAGCAACGAGCCACTGTGAAGCAAATGGACACCTGTTTCTTCGGCAAACCTGGTCATGTGGCTACTGTTCCGCTTGAGCAACGTAGGACGGTCAATTCTGAGTGGTACATCTCAATTTGTTTGAAATCTTCGTAGAAATTCGAAAAACATACAAGAGAAGACGTATCATCGAGCATCATGACAATGCGAGCTCTCACACAACGGCTCAAACTAGCGCTTTTTTGATGGGTCATCCGCCGTACAGCCCTGAATTGGCACCCAATCACATCAAGAAAAAAATGCGTGGTCAACGATTTTCGTTGCCAGAAGATGCTGTTGAAGCGTTCAAAAACCATGTTTTGGAGATGTCTCAATCGGAGTGGAAAAAGTGCTTCAACAATTGGTTTGAGCGCATGCAAAAGTGTATAAATTATGCTGGAGAATACTTTGAAAAACAATAAGACCATTTTTGATGATAACTATACGCATTTTCATTATTAGGCCAGAAACATAAAGGGTGCGGCTAAAGTTACTATATGATGTAAAACAATTGTAACTTCTTTGCTTGCGAGTATTTAACTTTTTCTTTTTTCCTATTTCAGAAATTAAACTTGGGAGAATATTTAAAAATGGAACGCTATACAATTGCGCAAAGAACTAAGATTGTTTTTCTATTCATTGGAAATCATCGTTCGATAATTAATACTCAACGTGCATACAGAAGATTTTATGGTGTAAGAACTGCTCCAACGGGTCCAACCATTCGTTCGTTGGTGAATAATTTTGCTGAATATGGGACTGTCGGAGATTCAAAACGTACGGGCAGACCTCGAACTGGCAGATCGGCCAAAAATATTGATGCTGTGCGACAGAGCGTCGAAGAAAATCCGGAGACATCAACGAGATGACGATCTTCCCAGTTGTAGCTTTCTGACCGCACTCTTCGGCGAATTTTAAAACACGATTTGCACCTCATCCCTTACAAAATCCAACTAGTCCAAAACTAAATCCTGAGGACTTCGTATTGCGCTTGAAATATGCTAGAGCAGTTTTAAATCTCGTTGATCAAAATGAAAATTTTTTGTCAAATTTAATGATGACCGACGAAGCGCATTTTCACTTGAACGGTTTCGTAAATAAAAAAACAACAGATTTTGGGGATCCCAAAATCCCAAAAATCTTCATCAGAAATCTTTACACGCAATTCGTGTTACCGTTTGGTGTGGCATTACCGCCCAAAAAGTTTACGGTCCTTTTTTTTTTGAAAACGATCAAGATGTATGTGAAACAATAAATGGAGAACGTTACAGAGTAATGCTACAAAATTTTTTATTTCCGCAACTGCCACCAAACGCCAATATATGTTTTCAACAAGATGGTGCAGCAGCTCATACAGCCCGTGCAACGATGGACTTATCAAGACAACAATTTCCAAATCGGATAATTTCTAAAAACGGCGATTTGAGATGGCCACCAAGATCGCCAGATTTGACTGCACCGGATTTTTTTCTTGTGGGGCTATCTCAAAGACAAAGTTTATGTGAATAAGCCCCAAACCTTGCAGCAACTAAAGGACAACATTCAAGAAGAAATTGATCGTATACCACAAGAAACACTCAACAAAGTTATGGAAAATGCCATAAAAAGAGCACATTTTTGCGTTAGAGAAAACGGTTCTCATTTAACTGATATTATTTTTCATAATTAATGTAAAAAAATAACATAAAATAAACTTTCTTTTTATCATAATTTTTTTTGTTTATTTTTCATTCCATTCAATAGTTATTTAAAAAACAAATTATATAGTTACTTTAGCCGCACCCTGTACATAGCAGCCCTCGTAAAAGGCTTTGATTTGTTATTTTGACAGATGATTAAGACAAAGATAATATGTGTGTCTTTCATGGTGCAGTTAATCACACCTTTGAAGTCCTCTAAATATCGACGCTGAAGAACATTTCTTACATTATTACGACAGTCAAACGAACGACATATGTAGGTCTGACTTTATTTTAAATTTGAAAATCCAATACGAAAACATAAACCCAAAATAAATCAAAGAAACGGAACAACAACAACAAGAAAGGAGCACACATTAAAGTATTCATATTTCCAAGTCTTGTGCTCGTCTCGCATACCGCACCGACACAAATACATAAACTCTAATCTGATTAGGACCGACATAACACAAGAAATATTATACAATATTTATATAATCCCAAAATAAACAACAAATTTCCATACTCGTACACGTGCACACGCCCAGGAAAAATTAAGCTTTTCCTTTATATTATGCACACAGTCTCCTTCGGTGGCACATAAGGCACATATGGATTTCCCGGCACGACTGAAACTTTAAAACCTTTCACACAAACAAACACGAGAGTAGGGCGTGCAGCGCACGGCAGAGGGAAAGAGGAAAACGGGACACAACGACATCTCAAACACTTTTTGGAGGAAAAAGGAAATACCAAAATCCCTTTATGGCAGAGCAAAAAAAACAAAAACATAAAGAAAAACATAAAGTCCCAAAAATATATATACTCGTACCCTGTGCACATAAATACAGAAAAATGCCATATTTCAGTATGATGACCATAAAATCCGAGTGAAAATTGTGACATTCCTGTGACAGTTCCTTTCCAACAGATGCAATGTATATCTCCGTATACTTTGCCCCGGAAAGTATATTCTCCAAGCAAAAACCAAAAAAGAACGAGTATCAGCGTGGCCAAAAGCTAGACACAAATTTGCTAAAAAAAAAGTCGGGACGAGTGAGTGCAGGATGTTGACTGGCCAGCACCAAAAGGGGAAAATGTCTATTTTTTGGGGTGGGCAGGGCGGCAGAGATAAATACTTATAGCAGTTTTTCTTAGCTGTGATACTGAAATCTCGGTGAGTGTGTATATGAAATTTGCATAGCATTATGTGGCCAGTGTAAATATTAAATCTCTTCCTTATGGACCTCGTTGTCCTTTTTTCCTCTGTTGATGTTTGGCAAACAGGAACAAAATTTAAACATTCATAATATTTTGCTGCTCTTGTCGGCTCTCGGTACGAGGAGGGGGCAGACAAAGCTGGCCTACTAAATCAAATACCTTGACGAGGATTTATGTTGTGTAATATAATTTTAAGGTTTTTATGTTAATAAATTTGATTTAGTCTTAACTTAAACTGGGATTGGTTAAAGTGGTGGTTGACAATTTTTTTGAGCTATTTCTTAGTAGATGACACCACACCTGCGAAGTACATAATTTTTTCAAATTCTTAGAAGGATATTATCAGGCTTATGTGCCTAATTCTTAATTGGACTTGAATAATGTGGTGGTTTAGACAGGGCTATATAGAATAAGTCATCAACATAGAATTTGGTGCCCAATCAAATATGCCCAAAATTGAAATAAATTGGTATTAAATAAAGTATTGTCCAACCATAATGCACGATGTAAATTGAAAGTCATGCCTTAACTTTAAGCTCTTTTGCCCCACCTTATTTGACATTTCATTGTTCAAATTTTTGGCAAAGCCCTATTAAGCATCGCGCTGAGATTGTAAAAGCCCTTTGGGCTTTAATGGGCGTTCAAATCATCGCGCTAAGATTGTAAAAATCCTTTGGGCTTCAATGGGCGTTCAAATCAAAATGCATTTCGTTCCTTTCGTGATTTTGTTTTGGTAAGCATAATCGACCAAATGTGTCCACAATCGGGAGAATTGTGAGCAAATTGGCCAAAATCGGTGAGTAGGAACTGTAAAAGTTCCTGTTCATGCTTTTTTAGTTCTGCGGAAACGTTTATGTTGTTTGCGATTGTGTGGCAGAAATTCCGTCAACCTCGACTCGTCCTAGTGCCCAATAATAAAACATCTTTCGAACGAATTTTGAACAAAGATTTCATTTTACAAGCTTACAAGTTATAATTTACTCATTCCAAGCATCGTCAATATGCCAATGCTAAGTTGAATGGTAACTTCTTCAGCGACGAGGCACACTTTCACCACAGTGGCTTTGTTCACAAGGGCATTTGGGCAATTTTCGCTATAGATGATAACGGACTACTTGTAGCCATAAATAAAGAATATGGACCGGGATGATTTGTGGTTCTAACACGATGGTGCCACTCCCCATACAGCCTGTTTTGTTGGCTCTTTTGCACGAGATATTCAATGCCCGTGCTATCTCATGTCGTGGCGGTGTAAATCGGACGCCACGCCACAATCATGTGATTTGAAACCGTTGTACTACACTCTTTAGGGATATTTAAAAGGAAGGGTTAAAGTCAATAGGTCAAGAACAATTAAAGAGCTTAAGGATGAGATAATTCGGCACGTTAACGCCATTGAAAATATGGAGTTATACCACCGCAGCCGTAACGAGCATTTGTATGATATTTTTATATATTTTTTTTGTTTCGCACATAATTTTCGTAGATGCTTTTACACACAGAGAACAGATCCGTTGCCACAACCGAAATTATTTGCCAACCGAATGATTGGGTTGCATGCACCTCGAGTATTTCATCAGTACAACTGAATGTTAGTTGGTGCTTTGTAGTTTACAGTAAGTGAAAATGAGGTATCAGTGGAATATGCATAGTATCCGATGTAAGAGGAAAATAGTTTTTCGATCCTAAAATTTAAAAGCCGCACTTGTTCAAAAAAAAATTTTATCAGAGACGAAAATTCTTTGCTTACACGCATAAAATACTCTAAAGAGTGGGGGGGGGTCATATCAAGGATAATGGAAAATATGTACTAAAAAAATTGGATTAAACAATTGGTCAGTAGTAATAGAATTATTGAATTTAAAAAACACCTATTCAACACAAAAAATACCATTTAACAATCATTTTTGGTTATGATGGTATTTCAGTTATGATCCCCAATAATTGGTTAAAACAACAAAATGTTTGCAAGACTTTTGGTTGCCACAACCAAAGAAATTAGTTTTAAATAGACGATTTGTGCCATTGTAGATCCAACCGATTTCAATCTATTTTTTTCCATGTGTGTATCATGATTAGAAATATTAAGTTATTTCTCTGAAAACTTTTTGTTATATTTATAAAAACATCGTGCATTTTAGATGGGCCGCTCTTTATAATAAACAAAGAATTAGTTCTAAATAGACAATTTGTGACCAAATTGCATCATGCATGTTTTTTTATTATTGAAGAGGAAGATCATGCTGTAAAATATGAGGACACCATATAGAGCGATACATTTGATCCTCTGTACATTTCGGTTTTAATGTCCAAACCCGACAGTCGGATTATTAAAAAATATCTGAAACCCCTCTTGTCGGTTTACCCAGTTTTTTTTCTGTAGGGTTTTTTGTTGTTGAATGTGACATAAAAACAATTCATAATTTCATTTACGGAATACGAACTGGTATTTAGCTAGATCCAACTTTAAGTATACCGATCTACATTAAATCACCAGTTGATGCTATTTAACAATTATGAGTATGTCTGAACGTCCTTCCATCAGACTACTGTCTTTCTGAAGCTTGTTATCAAACTTCAAGTAGTAATTGTGGTCAGATCTTAATAAAATTTAGTAGAAGTAAGTTCTTTGGACCAAGGATGAACGCTATTTAAATTGAGGAAAATCGGTTAATATTTAGATGAAGTAGATTTAGATTAAGATAACACATAAGTTCAGCCAGTTTTATGCTTTTACGTTTTATGCTTTTGCGATCTGGTGACGCAACAAACAGTCCCTATTGTCCAAACAATCGTTTTCTATTAAAAATGAAGATATTAGGACTCAAAGATAAAACTAATCGTTATTATTCGAAAAACAAATGTATTTTCAAGAGCTGTATAAAATTTAAACTATGGTGAACTTTCTACCTTTATACTAAATACTAACAAACACTGGGCAAATTTTACTTCAAATATAAAAATAATTTGATTGTGATTATCTATATCCTTAAAAAAAGAAATACTAAAATCATTAAAAAAGAGAAATACTCAAAATATTTTTACTTTTCTCCGAGATACCTTAAGTCCATTAAAGGGAAACTTTTTCCTCCCTGCGCTGATTTCGCCTTTTTACAGTCCAAAGCAGACTATAGGTTGAGTGAACAGAGAAACGGACAGAATTACACCCGGACGTGTGGGTGGACATGACAAGATTTTCAAAGAATTTTACGTAACCCTAATCAGTGTTTTTTGGTATTGCAAGCAGAATGCCACATTGTGTATACAATACACCCTTCGGGAAGGGGTATACATATAATAACATTTACTCAAGCGGTTTTATGTATCAGATATTTTTCAGGTATTTATCTCTAGACTTTACCTAATAAATCTAGTCATAATGAAACGATGAAGCGATACTACCAGAAAATATATCGGTCCACCTTTGGATTTACCCCCAGTAAAAAAAGTCCCACTCGATTTTATTTTTAACATCTCTAAAATACTTATACGCACATTAGCTTCGACTTCATAAAAAATGTTACGACCAATTCTGCAACAATTTGACCCGTTTTTTAATGTAGTCCTTTTACAAGAGGTCAGGATTCGCAAAAACGCCACTCAATATTAACTTAAGTATTTAAAATCCAGGGATAACAACGGACCCCGTAAGACGTTGCTGTGAGTGTACGCAAAAGCATGAAATTTTCTTACGAATTCTCATAACTAAACAAAAAAAACTATTGTATTCCTGTCTGGATTATTTGACCATTATTTCGAATTATTTCAATTGGTTTTTTTGCAAATACAGAGTGCCGCAATGTATCGTATAAGCATTCACGCCCGGCTTAAAATATTTTTATTTGTTTTGAGTTGTGACGTTCTTGGAAGAAACGATAGAATATTTTTGTGCTAGGCTCCTCAGTTTTTTTAATTTCAAGAAAAGGACTAAATTTGTTTTCCAGCATTTCTTTCCTTACAACAAGTTAATAGCGAAAAATGTTAATGTCATGGACCACCTGAGTACCACACAGTAATTGTTGCCTAGCTTGCCGAGCTAAGAACAACGTAACTTTTAAATCCAACAAGAATTTTTAAAATATTGTTGTACTTTTCAAATATTTCAAATGAGCAAAGCAACACACTTGCTGTCGGTTCCTTATTAAAATTCTATTATCCTTCCGCCTTTCGCCAGCATGTTCTTGCATAATTATACACTTTAAGTTTATAATTATTTTACTTAAGTGTTTTTTTCCCTTAAATATTCCACTGCTGATGATGTATTCTCGAGACACATCTGTGTCCTTTTGTTCGCAGGCTCTTCGTATAAGGCGACATGAGTGTGCGTGTGTGCGGAAGTATTGAGGTGCAGATGTACTGTGAGTGTGTAAGTGCCAGCCTATAAGTGTTTGCTCTTACTGTGTAAAGTGCAATTTGTTGCCATTTTCTTGTTTTCTGTTTCTGTTTTCTTCATTTTTTGTATTTGTCTGATTCTCTTTGCCTTGCGCTTTATTGTTCTGGGTTTTGTGCACAACAAAAGACCGAACGATGTAAACAATGGATACTTGGCATTGAATAAAACAATATGAGTTAGAAGAGACGAAGATGGCGAATAAGGACAAGATGAGGAGGATGTGTGAGCGAAGAAATCGAGAAGATGAAACTAACATTGAAAAATATGTAGTGTACTGCATAGTTGTTGTCAACAATAGATCGAAGACAATGCGAACGTGAATGGCCATAAGTGGCATAGTTATGGGACGAGTATTAACTGGTTTTAGCACGTATTTTGATGGAATCCATTTTAAGTGGACACTTTTTTCTAAAGTCTGATAAGTGATGCTCTATGCAGTTGCATGAAAGAGCAGTGCTAGGTCAACAATTGGTAAGCAATGCAACTTAACGAAATATATGAAGAATTAAGTTGTATTTGTAAAATACATGCAACAGTTGTTTCGTTTTCATTCTCTACATCATGGAATGCGTTTTTGTATCACATTATCTAAACAGGAAGATATGCTTGATGGTGCGTCCATGCTTTGCACGACCTAATTTTCAGGATCCTACCCACATGGGTTAAAGCTCTTATTTTGTCAAATTGTAAAATTGATATCATTCGGATAGATGAGGAAATTTTTTGTTTTTAAGTACCCACTTGTTTAAAAGGCCAATTTTTGGATCCTTGTCCTGCGCATCTGGATCCCAAATATAGACAAATCGTAAAAAGTAGCTCTTATTAGTATAGGGTGATCCATCTAGTGGTATTTTTCGGAACAAAAAAAATAAAAAAATTCAAATCAAGTGTGGAATCTTTATTGGTAATTTGAAAGGACATTTTATGGCAATTATTTTTTGAAAATACTTACCTTCAAATGTTGGCAACTTTATTATGGAAATGAGCGTTCGGTGAGAAAGGGGAAGAGCCTCTGTTTTCGACCAAAATTTTGTTCTGGCTCAACGGCAAAGTCAATAAACAAAATTGCCGCATTCGATATTCATTTCATACCCGAATGGATTTTGTATTTTAGTGCTTGTAAAAAGGTGTTTCTGCGATTCGAATTTAACCAATTTGAGCTTTAAACCTTCTGGTATCAACCAATAATCGAAGTCGATTAAAACTGAACTTAACTTCTTAGATTACACAATGTATATTTTTATACCTCTATCGAAGGGTAAATCGTATATTAAATTTGTCATTTCGTTTGCAACACCAGGAAATATTAATCTGTAAACTTATAAAGTATGTAGATTCCTGATCGTAAATCGAAAGCACGATATCAGTAAAACAAATGAACCTAGGATCCTGAATTTTTTTACGACGATGGCTTAGAGTCTTGAGCTGTTTGAGTTTGTAAATAGGCAAAATCGGCACAGGAGGAAAAATGATTCCCTTTAAGGAACTATTGGTACCTTTTTAGTGTACTTCTTGACAAGTGGACCAAAAAAAAAAAACGTCCCGGTATATCGACATATTTTTACTAAAACTGAAGCAAATTTTGTTAATTAAAAGTTCTGGCTGAGATAACAGACGGATGCATGGGCCGAAAGGGCCTTAAAAATGTCATACGAGTAACAATATCATAACAATACATGCTATTTTAAGTGGTTAAATTGGCAGCGGCGATGAAAAAGTACGACGAAAATATACATAGCAGGCATTGCAAGAACAAAAGAATTACGAGAATATACACGAGAATAAAAGTCAGCTAAGAAAGAATCCACACTAAGAAGTCTTTTGAATTAAAGCAAATTTTGCTACGAAAGTTCTGGCTGAGATAAGGATACGTACCGCTTTATTATTATAGGGACGGTTGATGGAATGTAAGGAACGGCCTGATCTAATTTCACGATGTTTCTAATTTTTCCGTATTAAATAATCAATGTAAGCAAAAAATTTAATTAAAAATGTTTGATGTACCATAGCCAACGGTATGGTATTTTTTCGTGGGCAATTGTGTGAAGAAAACTTGAAAAGTAAGGTTTACAACAGTAGTTCTCATTCGTTTGGATAATGAGCCTGGCCTTATAGAGTTCGGTTTTACTTTCAACAATTGCAGCAAGGCTTTCTGAAGGGGGTTGTCACGGACCCGAAATCATGATAAAAGTAGTGTGCAGCCACGAAAACCAATGTCACTTTGCCATTTTGTTAAAAACTTGTCTTCTATTTAAATATGGAAGCAAGAGGTATTGAGCCGGTTTAATCCCAGTTCAATGTGTAAAAGCAACAGACCGAAATAAAACAAAATAGCTAAACATTAGTGTGAAATATTATTCACAACATTTTGAGAGTTTAGGAACTTCTCAACTAATTGATATGACTATTAGGTAGAACCCCGTCGTTTCAAACTGGTTATAGTCTACCCTGGCCATCTTGTTCCTCGAAAAGAAACACAAACGGAGTAAGCTTATTTATGCTCAATCGAAAAACTCAATGGCAAATTCCTTCTGCTTTCTTAAGCCTTAGTACGAGCAATATTCCACAGTATTTTATTTGTCTGTCAAACCAAATAACTTCCATATTATCAATAATACAATTAAATGCCAAAAGGTCTACCCTGACCTTTTGCCATTTCATCAAGTGCTTAAATCAATGACTATTAAATGTAAAAGCATTTCCTGGACATATTTTATTCTGTAAAAAAATATTGAAATTTGCAAATAAACTAATGAAGGTAAAGCGGCTTATGCGTTTTCACTGTAGCTTCATATTGACTAAATATAAATTTCTATTGATTTTTAATTCCGAGAAACCTAATATATTTTTAAATAATTGCAAAAAGCTTAGGAATCTTCAATTACTGTGATGAGAAATTGTAGCTTTAAGTAAATTTCCGTAAAAAAATAATCCTTTACATATTAGCAGTAACTCATGTAGACGGACGTATTCGTTCTGCAAGCACTACAGTCACGTGCTAAGACACTTAAAATCAATAGGTATCACAGTAGTTTTTAATGGTTGTTACTCATCAAACCCTCAAGCCACAAGATGTTCGACCATAAACTTAAATTCTTCTTATGTAATTTAATATTTCCTTTTGTCTTATCTTTCGAGCATTCAGAGTCATCATTGCACTGAAACTTAGCAAAAAAAAGGGGGAAAAATTAAAAAATAAACAACAAAGAAAACCATACAAAAAAATGTTCATGGTTATGGTCGTTAAGTACAACGTCATCATCATAAACCTATGAGCAGCAGTCATTCAGCCCTGTCAGATTCTCCCTGTCGCCAATGTTGCTGAGTTATAAGACTGCAACATAGTTAAAAGTAATATCATAACAATACATAAGATTTTAAGTGGTTAAATTGGCAGAGGCAATGAAAAAGTACGACAAAAACACACAAAGCGGGAACAAAGGCATTACAAGGATTTACACGACAAAAATCAGCTAAGAATGAATCCCCACCAAGAAGTCCTTCAACTTTATCCAGTAGCGCGTGGCATGTTCTGAGGCGGGCTTGGCCAACCGACTGCTTTTGCCGACAGCCGGTCGGTGCAAGGCCCCACCCACATAGAGGTTGATAAAAAGTGAGAACGATAATAAAAGAAAAGCGAAAATTCTTAAATATTCATTAAGCGCCATTGCGCTTTATTGTACGTGTGCCGCAAATGCTGTTATGTTCTTTTAACAGTTTTCGGTAATTAAAAAAATATGCTAAAAAGTCTGCATTGGTTAACGTTATTTGTTCGGGGAAAAATGCGGGGGCTGGGACCCATAAAAAGGGTTTGTGTCATAGCATTTCATGGCATTTTTATGATTGGCTGTACTCTGTCATTTTGGATGGTAGTGGATGTCATGGGCTGTCGAAGTAACTGTGGTAAATTATGAGGTCTAAAGCAATAATTTGTAAGTATTTTATAATTGGGTTTTGCTTAATAACAAAACAAATTGACTTGCAGATTTTTTAACATATTTTATGACTAATGTCCATTTTAGAAAAGGACACGGATGGTCCAAATGCAATATTCTTTTTAAATATTGCAAAAAAAACAAATGCCCAATTGGTATGTTAGGACAGGCCAAAGTTTTTGTAATCCCCTCCATAAATTGTGTTCCAGTATGGCATTGTAATTATAAGGTGATCCATCTAGAGGTATTTTTTCAGAACAAACAACAATATAAGTATAAAAATTCAAATCAAGTGTGGAATCTTAATTGGTAATTGCAAAGAACATTTTAAGGCATATATTTTTTTTTGAATATAATATCCTCCAAATGTTGGCCGCAACTACGCCTCAGGCTTTCCATTCCGAGGGTCCAATTTTGGATGACTCATTCGAGCATTTCGACCGATATGGCTTTAATGACACGCGTAATTTTGGCTTCCAAAACCTGAATCGTAGCTGGTTTGTCATTATAGACTTTGGACTTTACGTAATCCCAAAGAAAAATGTCTAAAGGTGTGATATCACTCGATCTAGACGGCTAACTCACCTGTCCAAAACGTGAAATTAGCTGCTATTCGAAATGACCTCTCAATAGATCCATTGTTTGAGCAGCTGTATGACAAGTGGCACCGTCCTGTTGAAACCAAGTGTCTTCAAGATTACGGGCTTCAATTTCAGGTAGCATAAAGATCAATATCATGGCGCGATAGCGAACACTATTCATGGTTACGTTCTGGACATCATCTTTTTTGAAAAAATAAGCACCAATGATTCCACCAGCTTATACTCGTATATCGCACCAAACCGTGGTGTTCTCTGGGTATAATGGCACCTCTTGAACCTCTTCTTGTTGCTCTTCAACCCAAATGCGGCAATTTTGTTCATTTACTTTGCCGTTGAGCCAGAAATGGGCCTCATCACTGAACAATATTTTGGTCAAAAACAGCCGATCTTCCAGTTTCTCACCGAACGTTTATTTCCATAATACAGTTGCCAACATTTGATGGTAACTATTTTCAAAAAATAGATGCCATAAAATGTCCTTTCAAATTACCAATAAATTTTCCACACTTAATTTTAATTTTTAATTTTTTTTTGTTCTGAAAAAATGCGTCTAGACGGATCACGCATTATTAGAGAAATTTATTGTTTGTGGTGGTTTCACAAGATCCAATATTCAGCTTTTCCTTTTCGAAAACATTGTGGTACTGAGAATATAATTTTGTTTTCATTTCTGACTATATCTTTAATAACTCGCACAAATTTAATCGGATTGTAAAGTTTATTAGCTTTGACGCTGATTTTTAAAACTCTATAAAGGAGTTATTATGAAAATACAACACTGGCAAATAATCCAAAAAATTAAGGCAGCTCAAAGTAATCTTTTCTAACGAAACTTCAAAATTTCGGTGGCATTTTGCCTATATCTCCAACAATTCTTATCCGAAGTAAAAATGCCGCATATCGTTGAAAATGTCAAAATTCTCCTCTAAGCACCACGTTTTCGAAAATCAATTTACAAATAATGAAGTTTGTGGCCTTTTTATTCCAAAAAACCAAAAATATCTCCTAAACTATGGCGAATCTGGCAAATACGAGGCCAGATTCGTGATCAGCCCAGTTCACTTAAAGTTGACTATCGAACCTTCTGCCGTAGATTTTTTTCAAATTTTATTGTCCAGTGGTATTGGTACCAAAGTAACATCAACTTCATTACTGCTTGGTTGTCATAACCACCAGTTATGACAACTATAAGTTTTACTGAATTTGGTTGGTATGACCGACTTATTGGTTGTAAGAATCGTAATATAATTGTAGCAACAATCTTAAGGTAAGTCGAATCGTAATACTTATAATTGCAACAATCATATGATAAGTCGAACTGAATTGAAAGAAAATCGCTTCAGATTTAGATATATGTAGCTGTGACACATATGTTCACGTGATTTTATGTATTTAAATGATATTTGACACTGTTTATTACGATCGATCTGTTACCGGCTCAGAAAGAAATAAGTCATATCGATCCACGTAATGATATAGCCCCAGTACAAACAGCCGCTTTACTTTTTAACTATATTATGATGGACAAACAGCTAATCTTTGACTTATTTTGACTATTTAGGCCCTTTTTCGATAAAGTCGGTATTAAAATGGTTTAGGGCCCAAATTCGGCTTTCTGTGTACATGGTCCTATAACATCCCATTAAAGAAACTAGAAGGTACCTCTTCTAAATCAGTGGGCTGTGTACTATTCAGTTCGTATACTCACTGACCAGGAAGTACTGTTTAACGCCGGTTACGAATTGCTTATTTTACTTTTCACTCATAGAGATGTTTTTACATGCACAAAAATAAATCTCGTACTTGCAAAAGCGGCTGCATTTACGATGTAGAAATCCGCAGCTGAAAAATTTTACCCGGAGTTGAACCAGGGTCAACTGGCATGATGCTCGTGCGCACTTCTATTACACCACGGCAGAGAAAAACTATGGTTACTATATGGTCACGGTAATAATAATATGTTCTCCGCAATAACTGAGATCAGATGTGTTACCACAACTGATTTTTTTTGCCAACCGAATATTGCTGGTTGCACATTCTATCCATGTATTTCATCCCTACAACCCAATGTTGATTGGCTTTACAGCAATTTTCAGTAAAGATTAAAAAAATCGGTAGTCGTTAGAAAATATTTATTTTTTATAGTTCGTTTATTTATACGGCTGTATTGTTTGGAAGCAAAAGCCGTCTAAACCAAAAAAAAATATAGTGTATGACCATTTTATTTTTATTTTATACATTTTGTGGGGATTTTGAAATATGTTTTCATCATAAACAAAGATTTTGTAGCGACTAAAACCGGTAAAATATTATTGGGCTTATATGTTAATGTTAGAATAACCAATTTTATGTAAGAATGAAATAGAGTTTAGTCACAAAAAGAACTTATCTGTGTTCTCCACTAATTATCGGCACCAAATCCACATGAACAATTTGTTGGTTGACATAACCACCATCTGTGTTATTAATTCTAAATACCTTGATATGACTGTTGCAACCATCATATGATATCTAGAACCATGTAACCAATTATACTATGGAATGTTGATAATTGCAACAGAAAGTCGGCTTATCCAACCGAATTTTTGTAGTTCGATGTTTTTCTCTGTGTGCATGAAGAAAAACTTAAAAATTTGAAAAGCACGGTTTGGCGCGGTTTATAAGCTGGTGGAATTATCGGTGCATATTTTTTCAAAAATGATGATGACCGAACGTAACCGTGAATGGTGCTCGCTATCGCGCCATTATATCGATCTTTTTGCTACCTTGAAGCCTGTAATCTTGAAGACACTTGGTTTCAACAGGACGGTGCCACTTGTCATACAGCTGCTCAAACAATGGATCTATTGAGAGGTCATTTCGAAAAACAGCTAATTTCACGTTTTGGACAGGTGAGTTGGCCGCCTAGATCGATTGATACACCTTTAGATATTTTTCTTTGGTGTTTCGTAAAGTCCAAAGTCGATGCTGACAAACCAGCTACGATTCAGGTTTTGGAAGCTAACATTACGCGTGTCATTAAAGCCATACCGGTCGAAATTCTCGAACGAGCAGCCAACATTTGGAGGAAATTTTATTCAAAAAATAAATGCAAAAAAAGTCCTTTCCAATTAACAATAAAGATTCCACACATGATTTGAATTTGAATTTTTTTTTGTTCTGAAAAAAATACCTCTATGTGGATCACCCTATATAAGGGGTTCAAAAATGCGATTTAAATTTGCTTTTCTGGAAATACAGACGTGTAGTGTCTAATATGGCGACTACTCCCGTCTTTATCTTGTTTACTAGTTCCACTTAAAAATGTTTTTTTGAGATGCTCTGTAATTCTAAAGTTAACCAGCTAGAAATCTGCGTCTCCTACCCGAAATCCTCAACTTTGTCGGTATTAAAATGCTTACATTTACAGTGAAAGCATGTGCGAGTCCCCACTGTTCACCTAACCCGTAATCGGGCATAATATACACCATATGGTCTGGCTACCAACACCCCTAGCAGCTCACCTTTTTTCTCCTGCCTTTATAATTACACAACATTTTTTCCGAATAAAAACAACAAAGAATATCTTTCAAGACAAACATAAAGGAAAAAAAACGACAAAAACAACGAAAAGGCAAGAAAAGTTGAAGTAAAGCAAAATCATAATAATAGCAAACAGGCAAAGTGTTTACAAAAGTGTTAATAATATGGGTACCCATGTGTGTGTGTGCGTGTTTATCCCAGGATAAAGACGAAAAGTTATTAACATTATCTTCATCGTCTGCGCTGAGCCACAATCACACATACACACGATATGTATCCTGTTTGGCAGTAGTGTACGGGTGGGTGTGTGTATGGGTGAGTGCCGTGATGCATACAATTAAAAAGTAAAACGGTGTGCGCCTAAAAGCATACTTACTTTCATTGCCAAACTGAGTCCTGGTGCGAGCTGAAGAAAGGACACAGGAGATGTGAAAACTTCTATAATGAATATGAGTTTCCTTTTTTTTTGCTCAGCCCTAGCCAGAGCATTAAGGCTTTTGCCTTTGCTGAGCAAAAAAGCGTGTTGCCTACCGGCTGAGGCTGCAGGAATGTGCTCTCCCTGCCAGGCTAGAGTTTAAACTTTTTTCTGGGCTTTTTTGCCCCTCCACCAGCCATCAAGAGCAAACAAAAAGAGGACCAAGGAAGATTATTATGGATTCACTTTAGTAGTTTTTATATTTATTATGTTTCCCATTGTTTTGCTAATGTTTGGAGTTTTTAGACGAAAACTTGAGGGATCTAATGATGCACGCAAATGAAATGGAAACACAGCCACAAACATACTTTGCCGGCCATTTCGTACAGGCGGCAGCAATTATGATGTTGATAAAAAATGCTCGTAGGAAAATTACAATTGTGTCGTTTTCCATGGAAACCTGGATGTCAACTAAAGGACACATTTTCTGACAAAGATGTGTAGGTTTTTAATTTGACAAAACCCATGATATTTAGCTTGAATGGACCACACATTCCGGAAAGACAATTTCCAGTGATACCAAATTGAGTGCAAACCTTGGGTGGAGATTTATTAAGAAACATTTGCAGTGACTTTCACAAAATTAGATCAAAAAATGTATTACCATGGCAAAAAGTCGGAAGTTGTCTATCCTAAAAGAGATACAGGAACCTTTACCAAGAAAACGAATCTGCAAATTTTGGCACTTACAAACAAGTCCGAATCAGGGATGGGTGTACTTGAATATACAGGGACACTTTTTAAATTAATTAAAAGTTTGTTGGACAAGTCCAACATAATTCTTGCAATGGAACGTTATGCCATAGCTGCAGCCAGATTAAACATATGTGACAGCGCAAAGAGAAAGGGACCTAAGGGTAAAAAATCAATTTTCATTTTTTTATTTTTTGATGTGGACAACATCTGAGCATCGAATGAGACCGATCCCATGCCCCAAAACTGTTCCCTCCCAGAGATATGCGCGTTTTATGAAAGTGGTGGTACACCAAAGATACACGTATTTAAATCTTTAAAATGGCTCTCCTGAACAAAACTTGTTTTTACCCTTAGGTCCCTTTCTTTTGGCACATGGTAAAATCGCTGGATATTTGAAAATAAGTTCACTGAGCTGGAGTGCCCAAAACCGAAAACAAAAACCGATATTTCGGTTTTTATGTCCAAACCCGACTACCGGTTTCTCAAAAATAGCCAAATCGGAAAATCGGTTTACTGATTTGTTGCTCTTGGAATTTTCGGCTTTCGGTTTTTTGGTTATTGTATGTAAATACAGCAACGAAATACGCAACTAACAATAGTATTTTAGCTAGACCAACAAGACCAAGTGTACCAATATATGTCGATCCGTTTATCCGTCCGTCTATTTAAGGTTTCTTTTCAAACTACAGGTCGCAATTGTTGTCCAATCTTTAAACTTTCACATTTGGCAGAAGTAAAATATTTGTGTAAAGGATGAATGCTGTTGACTTTAGAAAAAATAATATAAATTTAGATAAAGTTCTTGCAAATAAATCTAGATGTGTTTTTAGCTGTAGAAGACACACTTTAGAGATCCAATCGACCATTTAATTCTGATTCGATCAAATTTGGTGTAGTATATTACGATGGACAAACAGCCAATACTAGAGCAATTTGGGTCATAGTGGCTCTTTTATTAAAGTCTAATGTTTCAAAATGGCTCCTAATATAAAGGGTTATCCAAGTAGAGATATTTTTTTCAATAGCCGCTTTTTCACAGATCACGTGTGAGTCGTGTCATGCTGCCATGTTATTTTTGTTTAGTATTGTTTGGCATTTTATCATGGAAAACTTACGCCTGAACAAGGTTTACAAATCGTTCAACTTTATTACGAAAATTCACTTATGGTCAACATAATCGACATACTGAGCGTACTATTTGCAACACCATAACCCATCATGAGACCCAGCATTCATTATTGGATAACATTCAACCGAATAGACCACGTCCAGCACGCAGTGAAGAAAATGTAGCGGCCGTAGTTGAGTGTACACCAAGACCGTGTATAGTTGATTCGGCGCCATTCGCAGCAACTCGGACTGACGAATGGAACGATGAACGATTTCAGGCTTGATGGGTATGTAAACAAGTAAAATTGCCGCATTTGAAACGAGCAACCAGAAGAGGTTCAAGAGCTGCCACTTCATCCCGAAAAAAACATCGGTTTGCTGTGGTTTGTGGGCCAGTGAAATCATCCGTCAACCGTCAATGTGCACTGATAACCGACTATTTGATGCCTGAAATTGAAGCTCGTGATCTTGGTTTCAACAAGACGCCGTCACTTCTCACACATCGCATCAATCAATGGATTTATTGAGATAACACTTCGGTGATCAGATAATTTCACATTTCAGGCCGGTCGATTGGCCACCAAGATCGTGTGATATTACACCGTTAGACTTTTTCCTGTGGGGATATGTAAAATCTAAAGTTTATGTGGACAAACCCGCTTCGATTCAGGCCTTGGAGCAAAACAGCATGCGTATCATTTGTCAGTTACTAGTCAAAATAATCGAACGAGTCATCGAAAATTGGTCTCAACGGATGGACCATCTGAGACGTAGCCACAGCTATCATTTGATAGATATAATCTTCGAAAAATAAATGCCAAAGAATGTTCTTTCAAATGATAAGAAACATTTCCCATTCAATTTGAATTTTCTGTGTTTTTTTTCTTTAAACAACTTCGAAATGGATCAGGTGTTACATGTACATATGGCTTTTTGGTTTAAATTGGGCGACGAACCATAAATTTGAAAATCAGCCCTATTTTTGAAATCTGGGTAAACTAAGAGTGCGTTTAAATTTTCCAATAACCGAATTTAAATATTTTACTAGTTTATTTAAAAAAAAACATCTATATGTAGTTATAGCAACTGATATAATTGAATTCACACACTCTAGAAATTACTTCACTTTTAATTTGAAAAATATTTTCTATGCAACTCGAAAAGGTGAAACCGGAAAGTCGGTTGTTTTTAAAACACCCAACAGTCGTTTTTTTAAAACACGGTTTTAAAAAACAGCCCGAAATGCTAGATTTCCAAAAACCCGTTTGTATAACACTCTTAAATTAAGCGTACTGTAAGGATAAAATGTATTTCCGAAAATTATTATTGTATTCTAGAACCAGGTTTGATACCGGTAATCTCAAGCATATGTTTCGGTTTGTAGGACACATTAGTGCTCCACTAAGGTACACAATTTCAAGTCAGGAGTACCTGCAGTATGGCGATGTGGGCGTAATTATGCAGCTCCCTAAGCGCAACCAATCCCAATCCCAATCAAGGGTCATTTACTTATATAAACAGTTAGGCTACTGAAGTTTTTACGCAGCTCTCCAGATGTCGCGAATTTTCCGCCAAGAGCCCTTACAACCATTTGAGCCTACTACATTACTTAACCAGTTCTGCAGTCGTCGCGAATTTGCGCCTATATCTTCGTTATCGAATATGTGCTTTCTGGAAAGCCGACGCAGGCCTCCCGTCGCCTTAAAATCCCTTTCCGTCAGCGACTTGGAATACTTTCAAACATATTAGGAAGCAGGTATATCTCGAATTCCCATTATGAAGGGGTACCCTTACTAAAATAGTACTGCATTATTTTTTCCGTCTGCATGGAATCTTCACACGCCGTTAAGTAGTATAACAATGTGGCTCCCGTTCCTATTGGTAGTGAATTTTGGTACCTATAGCCTAGTACACAATCGTTTCTTATAAATGACGTGTCAAGGCCAAAACCTAAGGTCATCTAAAGTAGAAGGCTGGAGTTATAAAGGATCATATCAAGGTGTTTTCCTCTCTCCAACCACAAGCGATACCCGCTGTATAGGAGGCTATTTTTAGATATTTAACTTTGCTAACGATTCTGTTAGCTGCTAGCAGGAGTTAAGGCTCTTCCAGCTATGTCAAGGAGACATACCATATCCGCTGTTAGGTAAATCCAACAATGATCAACCTATTTGCGATTTTGATGCAAAACGAGCAACCATGTCCTGGACGGTTAGTTTCTTTGGAAATCTCTTATGTTAAAAGTACAAAATTCTTTGCTCTACTTATG
Source organism: Hydrotaea diabolus (assembly GCA_963513945.1). Lineage (NCBI taxonomy): Eukaryota > Metazoa > Arthropoda > Insecta > Diptera > Muscidae > Hydrotaea > Hydrotaea diabolus. The sequence continues at coordinate 132,444,809 of OY740717.1, read as the reverse complement.
GACTCCTTAAAGTTCTAATCGTAACAGTACTCATTTTTGTGGATTTCTCTGGAAACCAGTTTGAAAAATTGTTAGGCTCATCTGGGCTAATGACATGAGATCAGCCGCAAATACAGACTATGGTAAGCCAAAATGTTGTCTATCGCTTTGGTATAAAGTTCTCAACATAATCGGGATAAATATATTAGCTGACAGACATGTAGCCTTTAAATCCTGTATTATATCTTCTATTAACGAGATACGCCAGCAGCAGCTAAGAATCAGACAAGTTTTTCTAATTCAGAACTGTGGATTTAATTGGGCCTTAAACAAGCAATTCGCGCTCTTGCTATCTGCAATCATTTCTGACAGCAAAGATTTTACAAGCATACTTACGAAAGATATGCTGTACTTAGAGGTAGCAATCAGTTTTTACCTGATCAGATGCAAAGCTTTCTTTTGTAGTGTTGTTACTATCATTGCTGAAATGACACCGTCTGTCAGAAAGGTATGTATTGCGATTTATGAGGCGCTTTTGTTCGTTTGTATAAAAGTAAAGAATAAGTCTTCATCTATCCCAACCATTTTTTAAGAACGACCAGACTTTCAGTGACCTGGTGGATATAACTCACTGGCTTAAATGTTTGCAGGGAATTTTTCCTCGCCGGAAAGCAATCAACTGCTCTCCCCGTGATCGGAAACGCATCTAGTTCTTTTGCTCAGATATTTTTTCAAAAGCGTGAAATTTAAAGAGTTCTTGTGAATCCCGATATAAGTGAATCTCCGGGGACGGATAGTATTTCAGCACTGGTGCTATGTTAGTTATCGTTGACGCTAGCCAATGCATTAAGTAACCTTTTCGACCTTACTTACCATGAGGGAATCTTCCCAGCGTGTTGGAAGGTTGCAAACGCCCAGCTAAAAAAGGTGAAGCCAATAATCCAGCTAAGTACCGGGCTATTTTGATTTGCTAAGCGCTCTCCATGGTAATGAAAAGCATGGCGAACCACATGGTGAATCTTGTGAGGTTTTTAGAGTTCAACGAAAAATGATCGACAAAAATTATCCCGAAGGATCGCTCTACGGGAAACCGAATGGCATTCCTGTCGTAACGTTGAAGTCGTTATATCCACTAGTTTGGTGAGAGAAAGCTCATTGCTTTGTATATCTCCAAGGCCTTAAATTCAGTCATTCTCTGAGTACTCATATCAAAGCTGATCGCATTTGGTATCGGCAATACCTTCGCTCGATATATGCTGAACTTTTGAGTTCTCATCTAGCAAACATAAGCTGATCGCAGGGTTCTGTCCTTTAGCTCTCTCTCTAACTTATGTTCATTGCCGACTTACTCAATCGCGGATGACAGCTACTTCTGTCATTTATATTCATTCGAGAGTAGGTCAAGTTTTCAAGATATTGAAGACAAAAGGCGAATTATAGATGAGACACTTGGCCAGTATTTACTGACCATTTCCGAATGGAGTCGAGTGATCAGGGTAGATTTTAATGAAAATAAAGCGCACAAACTAGCATTTCTTGCTGCCTCACAAGCGTTTGGTTGACCTAACAGTGTCGTCATTATCTATCAATGGTATATCTATGCCATCGAGCAATCAGATGCTCTTGAAAATGCTATGTGACTCTCGTCGGGCGAGACATGTATTAAATGTTTCAAAATGATAACTCAAATGTATGGGCTTTCTAAAGCGGTGCAAGAAATATTTCATCCTTCTCAACTCCTACTGTCTATATGTATACAACTTACATCAGGCCTAAAATGGAATTCAACTCGCATATACGGACAGGTGATCCAAAATCATTATTGTAGCTACTTAAGCATGTTGAAATTAAATCAATGTTAACAGTAGGGTATCCATCTTTTTTGTCTCCCTGGAGCATGATGGGAATGTCGGTTGCGTGTAGCTCTTCTCTCGTTTCTTTCATGGTTTGCCTTCTTAAGACATTCGTTGACGTGTTCCTGACTTCAGGGCTACGGCAGGCTGTTCGGCAGAGATACACGACTTTCCAGGAATTCCCACCTGTTTGTTATCGATTGTCGGGTCGACCGCACTAGGCACTACCAATCGATATTGCTTTTCGGCCTTACAGTCCCTATGATATTTTCACCCTTAGGGGCCATTCTCTATGCGCTGTCACATATGGAATCGACTTCCGACGAACGTATTCCCTACTTGTTTCGACAGCCAGAATTTTAACGCAAGTGCCAATAACCACTACTCACTCTTCCCCCATTTCAATCTCTTACTTTCCACTTACCAACTCACAACACTTCATGTATGTAAGATGTACCCTCTTCTTAGTGTTGACAAATTAAATAAAATGCGGATTATCCCGAAAAGCTTAATTGTAGAAGATATCAACTTTCGGGCTTACGTTTTTGGTATTTGGTGCGTATGTGACATATTTAAAATTCTCATAATAATAATCATACGCTCCAGGTGGCTCTTTCAATTTTAAGCAAATACTTTGATTTTGCTGAAAACAACTGTGTTTTACATGGCGACACTACCAACACACTTCATTGCTTTAAAATGCCTACGATCTGAAGAATAACAGAGTGTATTTTCTGAATATCTCAATCTCAATTTCCATTATACTTACGAGCATTGATATTTAATTTTTTTCGTTTCCTTTTGCCAGCATTTTCTCTTGCTGCTTGATGTTAAAAATCGTTAGTGTACAAATATTTACTATTGTCCGTTGTATTTCTCTAGTACTAGGAATAACGTCAGCAAAATTTGTTGCAAGCGAATCGGAAAAAGGTAGTCACGACAAAAACTATAAGAGACATCCATCCGCCATAACATCACTTACATTAATGAAATGTCTGAAGATATTTTGATAGCTCTTGAAAGTCTTCAAAACAAAAACAGACTTTCTCATTTGTAATGCATCTTGTTTTTTTGTTTTGTCCTCTTTGCTAAAACTTAAGGGAAAGCCTTGGCATTTTTTCTTAAAAATAAAAAGGAAAGAAATCCCTTTTAGTCTTGCTCCGATTAGACAGTAAAACCCGCACTTTTATCTTCAAGATTTGTACACTCGACAATGGTAAAAGATAAATATGCATTAGTGAACGAAATATAAAACACAAACCCAAACTAGACAAAGACAACAACTTCCTGAAATACGAGCGAGCAAAACATAAAAGTCAAAAAGGGAGGGAGGAGCTGAAAACATTTACGGAAATGCAAATTACTGTTGTCTACCACGGATGACTGAGTGAGTGCATCGTATAACAAGCTACTAACAATTTCCTTTATGTATATCAGCGTCTAGTATTTCACTCTATTTTCTAGGATTTAGCGCTTCAGTAAAAAAATAAAAAGGGAAGAATAGTCTCCTTTATAATGGACATGTCAGGTTTATGACGTAGGGCGACTTGCTGCAAACAGACCGGGCAAATTTCCCGCCACCAAGACAATTCTAAACTTATTTATATTTTTTTTTTCTTTTTTGTGTACTACAACAATAGATGGTTTACGACTTCACTTGAGGTTAGGTTGAAAACAAAATTCTATAAAAATTTTGTAATAATATAAAACGTGATATTCTGTTTTGCCAGACAACGACGGGCAACACTGTTGAAAATATTCTAAAAAAATCATAAAACAAATATAAATGACTATACAAAGAATGCTCTAAGCGTGGTTATATTGTATAAGGAAAGTATGTACAAAGTGGTGGATCACAAAATGAATAAGATCAAACCTGGCACTACTCGTAACTAAAGGCACGGCATAACAATATTAATGGTTAACAATGAGGTGACTTTCAACATCATATTTCAAATAGGATTTTCTCCAGATGGCTCTAAGCAAATAGAAAGACTAGGGTATGATATCTAATCTCGAGAGGTATGGTTTCATGAGATAACACTGTATGACAAATTTAAGCTTTTGGTTGCACACATGAAAAAAATTAGTATATTCTGAAAGAGGAGGAAAAAATAAAATACACGTGTATCCCACTTTTTCTGCATCAATTCGTTATATTTGCAAAAAATTTATGGATATGGACTTGTATGTTAATACAAAATATGTCTATATAAGTGGTTTTTAACCAAATATATATTCACATTTTTCGCGAAAATACGAATTGATCTAGAAAAACTGGGACACACGGGTAGTTTATTTTTCGACGTAGATTCCGAATATATAGGTCTTCTTCATGTGTGCAAAAGCGTGTTGAACGGTGTAATCAGACATTCTCTCTTTGGATGCCAGATCACAAGTCATACTAGCAGTAGATTGATAAATGGGACAAAATGTATTAACAGCAATCGACAGCAATATTTAATCTAATCAATCCCACTGCAGCCGGTTCAATGGACCGAATCGCCCTAGGTAATTTTCGGCCAAGGGCTGTCATCCGGCACATAGTTGCCGCTATAACAATAAAAATAAAAATGTCTACTCTAATTGCCAGGATGCGTTCAAATATCTGGGTTTAGAATTTTTCATTTTTTTTATTCATTTTGAATCTAAAATAGCTTATGTGCCCACATATATTTTTGAATAAATGATCTATCTGCAAATGCTGCGTATGTCTTTCGGAGATGGCAAATCACTTTACTGGCTCTATGAAATAAAGCCCCAAGAAATAGGGCCCCAAACTGAAAATGAAATAAAGCCCCAAAAATGGGGCCTTATTTCGTTAGGAATCTAAGCTCAAATTACTACAATGAAATAAAACCCTAAAAAGATGAAAAGAGACCCCAAACAAAATGAAGAATGATATAGTCAAGCAATAATTTTCGACTACACATATTTCGCCGTATAGCTTGGCAATAATGAAACCTACAAAAATAATTTGTTTTAACATTCAATTTACACTTTCATTAAACTAAATATAATTTGAATTTCAATTTTAAGAAATTGGTGGAGTTGGAAAAAAAACATGTAATTTTGTCGAAGTGTGAAAGGTGTAGAAATTAAAAATTCGAGCGAAAGATTAAAGTTTTTTTCCAGCACCACCAATTTACTTTTACAGAACGACGTGTGTAAATACATGGTGCAGAAAGACAATTCGAATTTCAGTTTTAGGTAAACGTAAATTGATGGTGTGGAAAAAAAAATTGCACTTAAATTTGTCGAAGTGTAAGAGGTGGATAGACTTAAAATTCGCGCAAATTTTGGAGTGGAGTCTCTTTAGAGGTGGCAAGAGTGAGTTATATTTTCGTGGACAATTGTGTGAAGAAAACTTGACAAGCCTGGCCATATAGAGTTCGGTTTAACTTTCAACAATTTCAGCAAGGCTTTCTGAAGAGGGTTGCCACGGACCCGAAATCATGATAAAAGTAGTGTGCAACCACGAAAATCAATGTCACTTTGCCATTTTGTTAAAAACTTGTCTTCTATTTAAATATAGAAGCAAGAGGTCTTGAGCCGGTTTAATCCCTGTTAAATGTGTTAAAGCAACAGACCGAAATAAAACAAACGAGCTTAACAGAATCTTTCTTTTTAAGAAAACGAAATAACAACCGAAAAGTAATACTTATGGCTTTATTTCATTTTAGAATTTAGAACTTTATTTTATTATGAGATAATGCCCTAATTACTAAAAATAAATAAAGGCCTAAAAAGATGAAACATCTGTACAATTTTTGGGGCTTTATTTCATTTTCAGTTTGGGGCCTTATATCTTGGGGCTTTATTTCATAGAGCCCACTTTACTATCTTCTAAATAAAAAAGATTAAGGGTAATTTATTATAAATGCCGGATTGGCTTCAAATAACATTGTTATACTCGTATGTGACAGCGCATAGAGAAAGGGACCTAAGGGTAAAAAAATCAATTTTCATTTTTTTTCTTTTTTTGATGTGGACAACATTTGAGCATCGAATGAGACCGACTTCATTCCCCAAAAGTGTTCCCTCCCAGAGATATGCGCGTTTTATGAAAGTGAAGTCGACGATTCTAAGCGCAAATAGAAAATGGCTCCCCTGAACAAAACTGGTTTTTAGCCTTAGGTCCCTTTCTATTTTGCGCGTCACATATACATTATTCCCTTATCTCTCTTATAAGGAACAAACAAAGAATCTTCTCTAAAATCAGTGATCAAACTTAAAATAGTTCTTAGCCTTGCTGACCGGAACCAACTGTTTAATGTCGGCTAAGAACTGCCAATTATTTTATATAGAGAAGCTTTAACACGGCTGAGCTATAATGGTCTTACTTATTTAATTCGTTAGTTGCCAAGTCAAAACAAGCCGCTTTAAACGTTTTAGATATTTTAGCCGGTTTTAAATTTAGGATAACTTGCATGATAGTTGTTCATACTAACCATTGCCATTGTGGAGCACAATTAAAATTCAATTAGATTCTCTGATAAAAAAAACATGGCTTGTAGGAAAAGCACATTCCATGGAACGATAGAGCTAAACAAACTGATACGATTTAAGAGGACCTTTTTACGTTTTACCGCAACTGGTTATTTTGTAATCGTAAGCTACGAGTACAAAATAACTTTCATGTCAGGAGCTCCTAGGCAGTCAAACGATAGATAGTCCACGACAAGAATATAAATGATAGTCTGACTATAATGTACGATGTTAATTATGAGTCACACCTTTACGTCAAGTTTTTTGACATTTTTTTTTTAGTGCTTGACAAATTCGACCATGGCAAGGTACACCATTAAAACGTTAGGATTGTTGAAGACTTTTACGTAAATGGGCTTTCAAATCAAAATGCATTTCGATCACTTCGTGATTTTGTTGATCAGCATAATCGACCCAATGTGACCACATCTCGGACCACAACCGGGTCTGTAGGAATAGTTATAACACCTGTGCATGATCGTTTAGCTCGTTCTGTCATCGAGCCATACTTCTGTGATTTCGGCCAAGTATTTATCGTGAATCGAGAGCTAATAACGGACTTATGGCGAGAAATTGAAGATGTGAACCTGGGCGATATGTAGTTTTATCATAATAAAAAATATTTACATATTTTTGTTTAGTGCGTTTAAGTTGGATCAACCTTAACAAGTCAATTCTAGCTGCCTTACGATATAAAACGTCGTTCCCAAGTTCGATATTTGGCGCTACGCTTGACATGGTTGATAAGTAGATTGAGAGTATCGGATGTTGAGGACATTAAAAAAAAATTGTTAAAGTTCGCGTGGAAGGCATGCAATAAGCCTAAAAGTTCTGACTAACGACTGCTGCAGAACTGTATAGATAAAAGGAGTCCTTTTCTGTACATGACCTACTATGCCGCTTAGGAAACACTGTGGGTTATTGCTTTAATATGGATCTAGCCAAAATGACCATATGTGACGCGCAAAATAGAAAGGGACCTAAGGGTAAACACCAGTTTTGTTCAGGAGAGCCATTTAAAAGATTTAAATACTTGTATCTTTGGTGTACCATCACTCTCATGAAATGCGTATATCTCTGGGAGGGAACATTTTTGGGACATGGGATCGATCTCATTCGATGCTCAGATGTTTTCCACATCAAAAAAAAGTGAAAATTGGGTTTTCTTACCCTTAGGTCTCTTTTTCTATGCGCTGTCACATACAAAGAGCTTTTTAAAGAGATCAAAATGGTTCAACGTAGGCAAGTACTGAATTTTTGTTAGTTTTCACAGTATAGCAATAGACCAGATTATCTCAATGCGTCAGCTTGTTTAGATTGCTACTTCCATCTAACCTAAGAGGGTCAGTTCATGAAACAGTCCATTCAAAAATTTGAATTCAAAAAGGGGTCTGTCACAAAGCCTAATGAAATAAAAGAAAGAACAGATCATTCAGTGGGACTACTTGAAAGGATTCTTATTCTGTTTTTATACCCTGCACCACTTTGTGGAACAGGTTGACAAATAGGTTACATTCGACCAGCGAAAGTTAATCTGATCCCTGTAGATTGCTGAAATAAATTCATTTCCATGCCTGTATAACCTCAGAATAAACCTTTTATTAATTTCACAAATATAAAAACCAATTGGAGTTGGACATTTGACTCTGGAAAATTGAAGCTATTTGAATAATGTTTGGAGAATGATTGAAATATTTTACCAATGCAGTATCTCAAAATCTATCTTTCTAACAACTCAAATTTCTTTATCACTGTCTGAGATATATTAAACCATATTGACAATATTGTACAGTAACAGTTTAATCTTTACCGATAAATTCCTATTCCACAAAATTTTCAAAAAATATCCCACATATAAATATCCTATAACCTTTCTGCAGAACAAATCTGGCATGCCTATTCAATATCGAGCATATGTGTTCAACCGATTTTACCAGAAACAATGAAATTTTCTTACAAATTTATATATGGCATAAGTTTGAAAATCTAGGTAAACATAGAGCAGTCCAAACACTATTTTCTGTTGTCTTTTCTGAACATCCAGAAGTTGAGGGTATAATAAAGTCGGCCACGCCCGATTAAATTATGCATCTTTATAACTGAAATCAGCGTTCACTGAAAAATGTTTATTAAACAATGTATGTTTTGTAAAATATTCGACCGTCTCAGGCATATGCCCTTCCCAATTTTGGAAGATATGCGATCACATAGACCACATCCACTCCAAGATAGTACTTAGTGGTGACATAAATACTGTTACACATGTTTCATACTGTAAAAAAAAGTACTGAATTTTTTGGACCAAGTATTTTTTAATATATTTATTGATGTATATTGTATCCAAAAAGAATCTACTTATTCGAAATGTCCGCCTTTTGCCTTTACACACGCCTTCAGTCGCACTGGCCAATCGTCTATAACTGCACGAACTTCGTCCATTAGAAAATTGGCCACAACTCCACCCAAAGCAGTCTTAAGAGATCTAATGTTGGTGTATTCTTTGTGACAAACTTTGTCCTCTAAAGCCGTCCACAATTTGTAATCTCATGGGTTCAAATCTGGACTGCCTGAGGGCCATTCTTCAGAGGAAATGAACGCTGGCAAATTGTTTCGAAGCCAGGCCTGGGACGTTTTAGCCTTATGGGCCGGCGCAAAATCCTGTTGGCTGGTTTTGGAACAGGGAATTGGTAAGAGGCTTCACAACAGCTTCCAAAACGGTTTCTTGGTAAACTTTGGCCGATAATTTGACTCCTTGTTCGCAGAAATGCAGGTCAGTGACCCCACCCACCAAACCATGACTGAAGCTGGGTGATGACCATTTTCCACCCTTGGGATCAGTTCAGATGCTTCCTTAGATGATCGGGCATGCACTCTTTCATTTTGCTTGTTACATTTTTCGTGAACAGTAAACATTTTTTCAACGGTGAACAACATTTTTCTGTGCAAGTCATCAGCGTGCTTCACCAAAAGACGTTTGCACTTTTCAATCCTATTTGTTTAAAGCTGTAGTCAATAAATGTCCGGTACTTCGTTTGAATGCCCCAAGTCCCAAGTCGTTTTTAATGATTCGACTCATGGGGTTTTGCGTGATATTCATCTCACGGGCCATGATGTTCTGTTTTTGGAGCGGATTTCTGTGAATTCTTGGTTAACGGCGGTGTTCGAACAGAGCGTGGGCGGCCCGACCAGTCTCCTCAAACAGTTGTATGCATCGGTAGACGAACATGCGGATAATCCCTACACGCAAAAAAAGTTATAGTTGGGGTAACAATATTCGAAGAGCACCATACTACTGTTGGTTATATGGTTCTGGTACAACAATATTATGATCATCACAACAATAGTATGGTTCACACATAAACATATTATGATCCCCATAACAATATTATGGTCCCCACAACCATATTATTATTCACCATCAACCTTACTACGATCCCAACAACCATATTAATATTCACATTCAACCATACTATGATCTCCGCAACCATATTATGATCCTCATTACCATAGTTTGTTTAACGTACAACCATAGTATGATCCTCACAACCATAGTATGACTAACGCACAACCATACTATGATCCCCAAAATTGTTTGTAAAGACTAGAATACGTTGTTATTCAACAATCAAGAATTTTATTAAGTAAGTTATGTAACAATAGGAGTGATTTATTTAATTAAAAAAAATCATTTATTAAAAATATTTTAGTTATACAAATCCGTAGTTTTTTTTAAAAAAAATTATAATTTTTATTACTATTATTGCGTAAGAATCGTAAAAATAACATTGCAAATTAAAAAAAATATAAGGGTTTTGCCGGTATGATTGTCGTAATTGTGTTATTGTTAACATAAAACCCATGAAAACAATACTTTTGGCTAATCAACCATATTTATATTGTTGCTACAACCATATTTTTATTTTTAAATTTGGCAACAATACATTTGTTACATTTCAACAATATTAATATTGCTGCAATTATACTATTGTCAAAATGAAATTCAAAAAACAATACTATGGTTACGACGTCCATACTTTAACTGCAGAGAACATACTATTTTTGCCGTGACCATATAGTAACCATATCTTTTCTCTGCGTGTAGTGGCCGGAGCGTTTTGAAAATATCGCTTTTTTTCATTTCACACTTGAAAAGCGCTGTTACAGCGATACGGTTCTCATTATCTGGCCACTATATGATACAAGTTGACTCAATTTTAAAATCCCGTTACAAACTAACTCTATTGAGCTTACCTTTCAAAACCCATATGACATTAACGGGGTATGTTCAGTTCTACTATTGAAATGGGTTGTGTTCAATGTTGTAACAGTATTTATGTCCCTACTAAATATTGCGGCTGGCGCAAAGAGCGTGATGCCGGCGATATATGGGGTAGGCAAGACTTTTCTACAGACAATAGCTCTATAGCTAGTTCCTTATTTCGCTCCTGTCAACTGGCTACCTAGATAGTGCTTGCGGGTCATAATCATTATTCCAATATCCCATTCCATTTTAAGTGATTTCTTCATTTAAATGGAACAACGTTTTTTTAAACGAAACTAAATTTATCGCGGATTCACCGTGTAGTCACGAAATTTATTTATTGCCGCGGAATTTATTTTTATGATTTCTATATTGTGTACCTGTACAACATTATTTTGGAGGTCACTTCATAGTACGCCATATTTTTTTTCTGGCTATCATTTAGTGCTCAGCACCCTACTTTTAGCATATTTTGTCTATTTGGTCATATGCCCCCAAATACTGTAGCAAGGGTCAAGTGCATCTTCTGCATAAAAAACGCAAAAAAAGCATTTGTAATTTCCATCACCTATATTTTATTTTAAAAATGATTAATAGAAAGCACAAAATGTTGATCTACATATGGATGTTTATCTTCTCACATGCAATATTTGCAAAGGAAAGAAATCCAAAAGTGTTCTTTGTTATTTCCATCATCCACACTGAGCAAGCGTGGGATTTGTTAGTTTCAAGGATATTTATTGTCCCAAAAAAAACCCACAGAGTATTTTTTGAAGCTTTTTGGGCATCGAAAACACACAGAAAAAAGAACAAAGAGAACAACATCAGCTGAGCTACAAATATACAAAGGACTACTTTGTATCCTTTGAATGCTAACAATTTGGCAGCACAACATAAATATGTCGAACATAAATATGATCTTCATACTCGTATATGCTGATAATGAGAACAGTAAGTGGAACAATGGTGAAAGCACTATAGTTTTGTCTAGGTTAATAGAAATTAATACAGGATGATTTAAGCTGTTCGTGTTACGGAGGTCGTGTTTAAAGTTGTTGGGATATTAAGGCATCTGCTAAGGTTGGAGCCCTTGTAAAGCATTTAGTCATTCTGTCGGTGTGATAAGGATAAACTCATTACCTCCTGTTTTCATATGTTTTTGCGTGAACGTCTGCGTGTGTTTGTTAAGCATTTAAATAAAACATGACCCTTTTAATGTTGTCTCATCGCAAATATAATGCAATTCACTCGCTTTGTCTGACGATGCTAATGATCATTCCTTCGTTCATTCATGTGTGCGAATATTTACACATATTTGATGCGATACTTTATCCAGAATACAAATACACAGTGCGAAGACAACATCGCAAAATTTCTTACATATCGTAAAGTTACTTACTTTCGTTGCGGAAAACATTTTATTTCGCAAGAAAACTTTTCACAAAATGTTATGTGTGTGAGTTCCTTTTCGTTTTATTTTTAAAGAATCGTTGAAAGGAAACGAAAACTTTTTTTATTTAACTTTAAACATGTGCATAAACATTTGTAAAGTGGCAAAACAAATTCAAAGAAATTTAAAAATTCTCATGCCGCAATACCAGTAACAGTGGCAGCATTCCATGCAACCAGCATACCAGCCACCAAGGCACAGTAGTTGGAAAACAAAATATTGAGAAATAAGTTGCTGGTCTCAGTTGGATTTACTCTAGGTTCATGACATTGCGCACAGCTTTAGGCACTGTGTATTTAAGTTTAGAGGAGACCACAGCTTTAGTTAAATCTATTTTTTGCTTATTTCGTAGTCAGACCGTATGTTTTTAGAACTTTTATTTAAGAGAAACTAAAAACTGTTAAAAAGACTTTTCGTTACAAGCAGGGATGACAGTTTTGATGAGCACCACTTCATTATCGTCAGACCACAAACAAGAAATTTTCTGCAACTTTGATAGGCGACTATAAATTACATATAAGAGCTGGCAGATTCTTGTAAAGGATAGACCCCCACCATAATACACAATATCAATCGTGAGTCACACCTAAACGTCAAGTTTTTGCCCCACTTAATTTGACATTTCTTTGTTTTAGAGTTTGACAAAGTTAATCTTGGAGAGGTATACAATTAAGCAAAGCTATAAAACTGTTGAAGGCTTTTAGGAAAATGGGCGTTCAAATCAAAATACACTTCCTAATATTGTTGGTCAGCATAATCGACCAAATGCGCCCGCAGTGGATTTTTCAACAAGCATAACAGCCGCATTTGAGCCAATGCGGCTGTTCACTTGATTGTTGAAATATTGATTGTTGAAAATCTAATGGATCCACAAAGAGTGTCTGTTCAGTTCGGTTTGCGGGAAGGCGTTGTCATCGTATCGTAGATCTTCGAAAATGACATCAGCCAAGCAGTTACCGTAAATGGTAGCGGGCTTCTTGTGGCCAGAAGTTGAAAATATACAGGATATGTGGTATCTACCGACAGGATGGGGCCACCTGTCCTACAGCCAACGAAAAAATGGCTCTCTTGAGCGAGAATTTCCATTTCCGTGTTATATCGCGACGTGGCATTGTTAATTTGCAGCCATGATCATTTGATTTGATTCCGTTGGACTTCTTTTTTTGGGATATTCAAAAGAAAAAGTGCTCTTCAATAAGCCAAGAACAAATCAAGAGCTACTAGGGTTGCAATATATATTTCTGGCCTAGGCAACACTTGGCATCATTGGGCATTTCCTCCACCAGCACACATTCGATACTGCATGAACACCTGGCCGTAAAAAAGGTTTGTTCTCGTTAGATCCCGCACAATTTGACAATCGCTCAAAAAAAAGGCTCGTGTCGATTGGTGCAAAGAAATTTTGGAAAAATACTATACGAAAAGACGTTTAGAAGATCGTCACAGGTGACGAATCATGGATATATGCGTATGAGCCGGAAACAAAACAGCAATTGACCGTGTGGGTCTTCGAAGACGAGACAAATCCAACGAAAGTTGTTCGTGGAAGAAGCACTTTGAAGCAAATGGTCGCCTGTTTCTTCGGCAAACCTGGTCATGTGGCGACTGTTCCGCTTGAGCAACGTAGGACGGTCAATTCTGAGTGGTACACGACAATTTGTGTGCCTGAAGTCTTCGGAGAAGTTCGAAAAACGAACAAGAGAAGGCGGATGATTGTGCACCATGGCAATGCGAGTTCTCAGACATCGGCTCAAACCAGCGCCTTTGTGACCGGCCAAAATGTCAAATTGATGGGTCATCCGCCGTACAGCCTTGACATGGCACCCAATGACTTCTTTTTATTCCCGCACATCGAGAAAATAATGCGTGGTCAACGATTTTTATCGCCAGAAAATGCTGCTGAAGCGTTCAAAAACCATGTTTTGGAGGTAGAAGTGCTTCGACAATTGGTTTGAGCGCACGCAAAAGTGTATAAATCATGCTGGAGAGAATTTTGAAAAACAATAAAACCATTTTTGATGATATATATTCGAATTTTCATTATTAGGCCAGAAATTTATATAGCAGGCCTCGTATAAGGTAGGTGTACGTCTTAAAGCCAATCACTATTCATGAGCAATAGGATAAGATAATTCGGTACATTAACAACGTTGAACCTTCATTAGTCAGATTCATTGAAAATATGAACCATCGGATAGAGCTATGCCACCGAAGCCGTGGCAAGCATTTGGCCGATATTTTGTGTAACTCATAATTTTCATTGATCATTTTATCTGAGTAAAAAATATTAAGATAGTTCTTTAAAAAAAATTGGTTTTATTTACAATTAACATCGTTTGTTCTAGTTAGACCACTCTTTATAACGAAAGTTGCAGGCTTTTTAAAAAATTGAAAATTTTTTAGAGCACCGAGTAATCGAATTTAATACATCACACTTTGGTTACATACATAACACTGTGGCACAGTTTATACGGACTTTATGCTGATATTTGCAAAACTAAAACGAATGAAATATTCTGCCACAAATAAATCCATATTGCGCTCAATATGCATGGTACATTGTGACCGACTACTTATAACCTGTGGTGAAAATGGAACATTAACGTTCATATTTTCGTATACTCACCATGCAAATGTCCGTTTCGATTTCATAACCTACAGCTCTAAAATACGCACATTGCTTTTAACTCCGAACAATTTTCGCCTTGAACGTTTCAGTCGATCAGCACCAATGAGTGGTGAAATTGGTCAAATCGTGATCCATACTTAAAGGTCCTTCAGTGAGATGAGCCGGATCTTTTGAACAGCAGAATGGTGTAGGGTATCCCGTTGTTTGCCCCGCCCGATTTTTCCTTTGTATTGGTCTCTGTAAATTGGTATTACCGAAACATACACATTTGACAAGTTTATTTTCTATACAAAATTTTAAATTTACTACTGGTCCAGGCTACGAGAATTGTAACATAGAGGGTCAGGGATTATGACACTTGGTCCAAATATCGAAAGGATGTGTCAATATACCATTCTGTACAAAAAATAAAAGTAAGATTCCTAAAGTTTTCAATACGCGAACAACAAAAATTAAATTATTCCCGAATATTGCAAGCAAAAGCCAATAAGAACAATGAGTAAAACGCCGAAAACAGATAGATACGTTATAAACGATTTATGTAATTGACGCAAATGTAAAATAAACATACGGGATACCCTACACCATAAACAAAGAATAACAAGAAAGTAAAACAGTTGGAAACATTGCACTTTGGCTTTAGACGTAAAGGTTGTCTCACTAAAATTGGTGTACCTCAGAAACTACTTGAGAATAATTATTTTTTTTTCTGTTCCTGAAAGAAAGTTTAATGTCCTAAATTCTTATTAATAATTATATTTAACGCGCATAATAGAAAGGTAAAAACCAGTTTTTTTCAGGAGAGCCATTTCAAAGATTTAAATACGTGTATCTTTGGTGTACCATCACTTTTGTGACATGGGATCGGTCTCATTCGATGCTCAGATGTTGTCTACATCAAAAAAAGTGAAAATTGATTTTTTTTTACCCTTAGATCCATTTCTCTATGCACTGATTATATTTCTTGCTGATGCTCCTAATTTAAAATGCGAATCTTTTATTTAAACTTTATTACCGATTTTTCTTTCAGTTTAGTTATTTTCTGATTTTTAATTTGTTCCCTTAACTATTATTAAAAAACAAAACAAAAAAATTTCAAATATATCAAGTCGTTTTCTATATATAAGTACTTATATGAAAATTTAAATAATTCAGAAAAGTAATAAATTTCTGAATTTTTTTATATTGAATTTGCAACAACAACGCCAGAAAGATTATCTTTATTTTGTTTACAGTTTTATGCTTATATATTGACATGCCTTTTCGATAATTGGACCAAAAGTCAAAATCACTGACCCACTATGACACACTTCTGGTGACTTGACCTATATTTTATATATGCTCTATATTTTACCAGAAAATAAAAAACTAAATTATTTTTTTACAAATTAAAAATTCAAACAGATCTAACTTTAAACTTGTTCAATATTTTTATTATACGTTTACTATACTTTATTTATAAATTAAAATTATTAACCTAAGTATAGCAAAAAGTTGGAAAAACAATTAAAATCATGTGAGCATGTTTTCTGTAGAAAGTCTCTAGATCATTCCTTGAGATCAAATGTCATCCAAATTGGATTAAAACTTTGGTTTTGTTAAGCATTCAAAATTTTCTCACGCCCAAAGTTGCCTAGCTATAGATTTACAATTTTCATGTAAACTCAAATAAAAAATTTTTCCAACCACTGTGCCGATTCATAGCACATACATAAGCACACACACATACGTATGTATTTAACTTTAAAATGGAAACGAAACTTTTTAATTGTCTTTTGGGGAGTATTATTTAAGTTTTAAAGAAATATTTGAGTGTGGAAATTATTTATGCCAGCTATAGTTAGTTATACAAGGCAATCGAATGCTTTTCGTGTGGGTAGGACTTGCGCAAGCTCATGTAGGATACAACTATTGTATGGAGTCGGCATAGATTCCATGGAAAGAGAGTATTTCTGGGTGTATACCACAAAATCATCTTTTTGGTTATTATTTAATGAATGACTAGAGAATTTTTAGAACAATATGAAGATGGCATTCTACCATGGATACGTTATGATGGCAAAAGTTCCAAATATTTCACTTCTTAATTAACGAGTAGGTGGTTGTTAAAGTTCATGAAATTATTCAAGGCAATTTTAGTTAGCATGAATCATTTTAAGATTTGAAATATCGGCCATAGGCTTTCTTTACTAGTAATTGTGTAACACTAGAAAAATGCATATCTTTCGTTCCCATGTTCGCGATTAAACATTTGGATAATTTTGGTAAAATTATCTCTATCTACTTTTATATGCTATATCTAAGCAATATCACTGAATGTTATTTTTCATTTATTTAGATACATTCTCTCTATGAGATGGTCGAACAGTAAATAGTTCGAAGGCGTTAAATCTGGCGATCAGCATAATTCACGCACTTAAATCGTCGAACTGCATCCGAATCAAAACTTAAACCCATTTCACAAATAAAATTTGTTCCGCCATTGCAAAAATAAACATTCTCTGATTAAAGTGTACCCATGCACTGTACGCTTTTTAAATCAATGGTGCTATGACCCAAATAGTTTTAATGTCAACTTTGGAATGCTGTGTTTTTAAACATAAAACGCTTTAAAACGTTTGCATAGCATATTCAATCTGTTCCACTTGTCACTGTCACGTTTTTTGATGACATCAAAAACATTTCAGTTTCTTTTTTTTCTTGTCTCCTCTCACACTCTACGGCATAACACTTGCCGATTGATGTGAAATCGATCCAATTCTTTATTTTTTCAACTCGTTCGTATTGGCCTATAACACTTTGTGCGGCGGGCGGGAGGTGGCAAACATTCATTTTGCCATTGCAATGTCATGCTATTATAATCTGCTTTAGGCATTATCGTTTTGCTGTATGTGTCAGATGCCTCAATGACAATTTCAATAATACTTTTCTCTTTCGTATTTATGATTGAAGTGCATGAATAGGACTTGAATTCCAATATTATTTTTCATTTTAAGTACGCCATATCCGTTGGCGTTGAGTACATATAGTAAATTGTATCCTCTGGAAACGGAAATCTTTTAAATTATTAACAAGGGAATATTACAAAAAAGCCTAAAACTATATTATCCAACTTATCCCAATGGTTTATCCCATTTGGAACACTTTTTAATAAGAACAAATACGAGTATAATCGAAGTTATTATAGAACGGCAACTCTTCCAACCTTCTCTGACCAACTTCAGCTAAAGCTTCAAATATAGATTTCAGGCTAAGAACTTATTTTGTAGTCTCCTAGAAGATAGGTTTCGTTTAACAATACAGAGCGGAGAATATACAAGAATGACATGGCTAATAACCTTTTAAAACACTTTCCCCCATACTAAGTTAACTTTACGATCGTCGAGATAGACTATAATATTGAGGAATTTGTGACAACAGTACGATTTATTACCAGACTCTAATTTAGCGAAGTCGATGTAGGATACAAGAAGTTTGTGGTATCAGAAAGAACTACAAAGCTTTTATAGATAAAATAAAGTTAGCAAAAAGATTTAAAAAGAGATAAATTATAACTTTAAATAGGTCTCATACGGACTACCTACTTATTTCTAAACAGATTTATTTGATTAAGATTATTTTCTATACTTACTCGTATAGAGCAATCACAATATTTTTTCTGACAAACTTATTAACGCAATTACGAGGATTGCTATATATATTTCTGGCCAAGGCATCACTTAGTACTCAGAACGTTTTGACGTACGACCATTATCTGTGTTGTTTAAAGTGACTTGAAAAATCAATTTGGCAAAAAATGGGAATTACTCGTAAATATTTTCGTGCGATCATTTTTCACAACTTTTGACGACACGACAAGAGTCCATTAATGAACTTTAATCTTTGTAAGGCTATGAAGCACCATCATATAGCACTGTGAAAAACTGGTTTAATGAAT
Organism: Hydrotaea diabolus; assembly: GCA_963513945.1. Lineage (NCBI taxonomy): Eukaryota > Metazoa > Arthropoda > Insecta > Diptera > Muscidae > Hydrotaea > Hydrotaea diabolus. Next base: position 132,426,212 of record OY740717.1, on the reverse strand, counting down.
TCAATCGTGGCCGACGCTCGCTCAAGGACGAAGGTCGTCCAAAAAAATTGATGCCCTGCGTGAACTGATAACGCAAGATCGTCATGTGATATACCGTGAGATAAAAATATCCTTGGGCATTTCGTCCACCAGCACACATTCGATATTGCACGAACACCTGGCCGTAAAAAAGGTTTGTTCTCATTGGATACCGCATAATTTGGCAATCGCTCAAAAAAAGGCAAGGAAATTTTGAAAAAGTAAGATCACGGTGCTTCAAAAACGTTTATAAGAAATTTACAGGTGACGAATTAGGGATCTATGCGTATAAGCCCGAAACAAAACAACAATCGACCGTGTGGGTTTACGAAGTCGAGCCAAATCCAAAGAAAGTTGTTCGTGGAGAAGCACTTCGAAGCAAATGGTCGCCTGTTTCTTCGGCAAAACTGGTCATGTGACGACTGTTCCGCTTAATCAAAGTAGGATGGTCAATTTTGAGTGGTACCCCACAATTTGTTTGTCTGAAGTCTTCGGAGAAATTCAAAAAACAAACAAGAGAAGAATAATCATGGTGCACCATGACAATGCGAGCTCTCACACCAGCGCCTTTTTGACCGACCAAAACGTCGAATTGATGGGTCATCCGCCATACAGCCCTGACTTGACACTCAATGACATCTTTTTGTTCCCGCACATCAAGAAAAAAATGCGTGGCCAACGATTTTCGTCGCCAGAAGGTGCTGTTGAAGCGTTCAAAAACCGTGTTTTAGAGGTGTCTCAACCGGAGTGGAAAAATTGCTTTGAAAATTGGTTTGAGCTCATGCAAAACTGTATAAATCATGCTGGAGAATACTTTGAAAAACAATAAAACTATTTTTGATGATAAATTTTCGCATTTTCATTATTAGGTCAGAAATAACGGGTGAACCAAATAAGACCAGCTGGTGTGAAACAAAATAACTTTTTTATTTTTTAACATAATTTATTTTTTCTTTTTTCAGATTATAACTAAACTCTTGGAAATTTAAAATGAATACGTACAGTCCACAAAAACGCATTAAAATTATCGATTTTTATTATTCTTCTCAACAATCAATTGTTCTGACGCAGCGAAATTATTGCCGCTTTTTTAACGTAAGATCAGCGCCCACATCTTCCATGATTACATGTTTATTTCGCCGTTTTGAGGAACTGGGTTCAGTTGCCGACCGTCCAGGAAGAGATGCTCATCGAAATATTCGTACTGAAGAGAGCGTGGAAGCTGTGCAGCAGCCTTGGCAGCTATGCAGCAGCCTGGCGCTAAAAAGAACCAGTGCCTGTATCGAGCAAAATGATGGCCATTTGTCTGATGTCATACATAGTCACACATAGTTACGTTAAATTTCCATAAATTTTATTTAACATATAAAAATAAATCATTTAAAAAAAACGTGATTACAAGAGTTATACGTGTTTAACATCACTAGCTCTCATTTGGGCCACCCTGTATATATATAATACATAGGACAACAGATACGAGTATTATCGATCTGAAAATCAATTTTAATTTTCCGTTCCACCTCTTGTACCAACCAACGCTTTCAAACACATTTTCTTTAATTATAAATCATTTTCTAGGGTCTTAAATAACACTTTAAGATTTTGCATGGCATGGCAAAGCCTCTTCCTACCGCCATCCGATTAAAATCCAATTATTTCGTTCTCTTTCACCTTTTCTGCCACAATGACCCGCTCTAGAGTTGGTAACAAACTCAGCACCTCTAAAAACAACAAAAAAAATCTTTAGTTTGCACTTCCACTTGCTGCATGCATTTTATCTGTGCTCGTCTTGCTCTCAAAATAGAAGAGCAAAAGAAAAATATCTTGAAATAATTATAATTTAATGATAATTAATACCTTTTAATCAGATTGCCATTCTTTTGAGATTTTTTTTTGTATTATTTTGCTTGCACATAGTTTTGCCTGTTCACAAGTGCAAACCCTACTCCCGCACCACCACCATCGTATTTAAACAGAGCTTTTCTTTAATAATTTAATTTTCGCTTCACTGATTCGCAGACAGACACAGGGGAAGATACAAAGATAGAGAGAGAGAGTAAAAATTCTATGCAAAAACTTAATTGTGCATAATAAATACGATGACCGAAAAGAAATGGCAACGAATGATAAGAACAAAAAACCTGGCAAAACAGTCTAGAGAACAGCAAAAACAAAGAAGAACAATTAAGGATAACAATTTGTGAACGCTCTTTAGTGTAGCGGAGTTCGAAAGGTTGTATTAATTTCGACATACGGTTGGCAACACCTTAGAGACTAAAGCAGATACATTTTTATATTCTTAATAAAATAGAAAAATTATAATATTTTAAAAAATTAAGACATTTTGGGAGTTTTTAACAATTTCGTTTAATTGTTTTATTGGTCATTAGTGGAAAATGGTCCTTGCATATTGTCCAACCTCCATCATGGTGAAGGCTGTTGCAGATTCGGTTCGACCGCAACTGACACAATTTCTATGGACACGTTTCGCTGTTGCCTTCATCTACGAATTGCTAGCAGCGCATAGCAGACATAGAGTACATTCAGCTGCAAGCTCACAAACAATGCTCGCTTTTAAATACAATTAAGGAGTAGTAAAATTGGAACAATGACGTTGATGAGATGATAGAAAGTGTAGCAACCAAAAAAAAATCATAATTAAAATGAAAGTATGTTCAGCATTATTTGCAGTACGATAAGTTAGGTGAAAACGACAATAGCCAAGTTAAAATGGTCAACAAACTTATGGATAGTTTTACATAAGTTATTGAGACCAAACACAAATCTTTGCTAAAGCATCAACTTCATGCTAATGGCTATTCTACAATATTATTCGCAATTTAATAATATTTGTCAATTGATACGTGTTTATTTATACATTAAGTATTAATTACTTTAAGCTATTGTTATCAAGTTAAAGTGATGTTAAGGTAGGTTAGACTTATTAACCTTTTTCCGCTGCTCAAATACTCAAATGGATGTTCTTTTTTCCGATGTAGCCTTTTGTCCTTGGGTCCTAAATGTCGATTATCGATTAGTTGACAAATCGAATTTTTGTTGCAAAAATTTGAAAAGTAGTGATCGACTTTTGTTTCCGATTTTAATCGTTTACTCGACTATTGCGTTCGACTTTTTGTTGCCGGCTAACAAGTATTTATACTGAGCAACAGTCTGTATTACAGAGTATTATAAGTTAGTTCAATGGCAAATATTTGTTACTATAATCAGGTGATCTAGATATATTTTTTTCAATAGTGTTTTTTTACAGATAACGCGTAAGTTGTGTTTTATCAGTTTTTTTGTTTTATCAGTTTGGTTTTTCATTTTATCATGGAAAACGTTACACCGCGAAAACCACGGTTTGGTGCTATTTATGGGCTGGTGGAATAATCGGAACAGATTTATTTTGAAATAACAATGATGGCCGGAACGAAACCGTGAAAGATGCTTGCTATCGCGCCATGATATCGGACTTTTTTCTATCTGAAATTGAAGCCGTAATCTTGACCACGTTTGGTTTCAAAAGGACGGTGCCACTTGCAATACAGCAGCTTAAACAAAGGATCTATTGAGAGGATATTTCGAAGAGCAGGTAATTTCACATTTTGGACCGATGAGTTGGCCGCCTTAATCGTGTGTGCAATATCACTCCTATAGACTTTTTTTGGGGCTACATAAAGCCAACATTACGCGCGTCATTACCGGTCGAAATGTTGACACGAGTCATGCAAAATTGGATCCTCAGAATGGACACCCTGAGGCGTAGTTGTGGCCAACATTTGAAGAAAGTTGTACTCAAAAAAAATAGTTCGAGATTGATCACCTGTTAAAAATAGTTAAGCAGGGAAGACATTTATGTGTACAGATCGACTCAGATATAAATCTTGTAATCAAACTGCAGGTCGCAATTGTTGTCCGATCTTTAGGAAACTCGGCAGAAGTACATTTTTTTAAACAAGAACAGACGTTATTGAGTTTAAGGAAAATGGTTTAGATTTATATATAGCTACCACACATATGCTTTTAGCTCTAGAAGCTACTTATTACATCCAATCCTGATGAAATTTGGCACAGTTGCTTACGATCGATCGGTAACCAGCTTAAAATGGGTCCTTTAGGCCCACCATTTGTTACCGCCCTTAGTACCAAGGTCTTACTCGATATAAGGTACAACCGCTCAAGAACACTTTTAATAGATTCGATTTTAATTAAATTGCATATAGTATAAAACGATATACAAACATCCAATCTTCTCTGTTTCTGAAAGCCCCATAAAAATGGTTTGGAACCAAACAAACCAACTTGCAACCAAAAGTACCTATATTATCCATTGTTCGTCCACAAAAAATATTATTTTTATAGCAAATACTCAAAAAAGTATTTTTTCCGAAAATTTTTTAGGAAAACATTTTTTCCCTGGGTCTATTTCGCCCTTTTACAATCGTAAATAGCTTTGGGACATAAGCCATTATCTTGCAAACTTTTTAGAATTCTAGCTTTATTCGTTAGACTGGGATCGTGCATTTAACAGACACACGTATGGACATTGCTTGATTTCTTAAAATTTTACGACGATCATTAATATGTGAGGCGCAAAATAGAAAGGGGCCTAAGGTTAAAAACCAGTTTTGTTCAGGAGAGGCATTTTAAAGATTAGGTCCTTTTCTATTTGCGCTTAGAATCGTCGACTACACTTTCATAAAACGCGTATATCTATGGGAGGGAACACTTTTGGGGCATCGGTATCATTCGATGCTCAGATGTTGTCCACATCAAAAAAAGAAAAAAAAAATGAAAATTGTTTTTTTACCCTTAGGTCCCTTTCTCTATGCGCTGTCACATATATTAAACTGCAGATGATTAATATAGAGATATTGTTTTCAAAATAAAAAAAAACAAAATACAAAAATTCAAATCAAGTGTGGAATCTTTATTGTTCATTCGAAAGGACATTTTGTGCCACTTATTTTTTAATATAATTTCCTTGAAATGTTGACAGCTGTATGATGGACATGAGCGTTCGGTGAGAAACGGGAAGATCCGCAGTTTTCGACCAAAATTTTGTTCAGTAATGTCCATACCCATTTCTGGCTCAACGGTAACGTCAATAAACAAAATTGCCTCATTTGGGCTAAAGAGCAACTTAAAGAGGGTTAAGAGGTGTCATTATTCCCAGAGAAAACCACGGTTATGAGCTGGTAGAATCATCGGTCCATATTTTTTTTAAAATGATAATGGCCCCAATGTTACCATGAATGGTGCTCTCTATCGCGTCATGATATCGGACTTTTTGCTACGTGAAATTAAAGCCCGTAATCTCGACATCTGGTTTCAACAAGATGGTGCTACATGCCATAATCCATTTATTGAAGGAAACTTTTGGTGAGAGCATTATATCGCCCAATGGGCCTGTGGTGTGGCCTCCAAGATAGTACGGTTTAACACCACTGGACTATTTTTTGTAGGATTATATGAAGTCGCTTGTCTAAGCAGATAAGCCCGAAAAGATTGACAACTTGGAAGAGAATATTCGGCGCGTCATTGCTGACATACATGACCAAATGCTGCAAAAAGTGGTTGAAAACTGGGCCTCTCGGCTGGAATTTATTCGAACCAGTCGCCGCTGTCACTTGTCCGAAATCATTTTCGAAACATAATGGCAAACTCTTATCTTTATAATCAAGCTAAATTCTTGGCCAAAACATTAAATTATATGCGTTTTATTTCATCTTGAGAAGCACACGTCTAAAAAACACCCTATACTATTTCGTGAATTACTCTTTTCTACCAAAAACAACACTTATATTCCAATTGGAAAGTTTGATATTTTTTAGGAAAGTTTGATATTTTTTAGCATAAAATTTCTCAGCACGTTTTGACGTACGACCATCATTTGTGTTGTTTACAGTGACTTGAAAATATCAATTTGGCAAAAATAGAATGGCGCCATGTAACATTTCCATTCGCAAGTTTGATACTTTTTAGCATAAACTTTCTCAGAACGTTTTGACGTACGACCATCATTTGTGTTGTTTACGGTAACTTGAAAAAATCAGTTTGGCAAAAAAAATTGAATTAACTCGTGAACATTTTCGTGCGATCATTTTTCACAAATTCCGACGTGAATTATCACTACAAGATTGCATCGATGAACTTAAATATTTGTATGGCAATGACGCACCATCCTATAGCACTGTGAAAAACAGGTTTAATGAATTCAATCGTGGCCGACGCTCACTCAAAGACGAAGGTCGTGAAGGTCGTCCGAAAACGGCCGTTGTGCCAGGGAACATTGATGCCGTGCGTGACCTAATAATGCAAGATCTTCATTTGACATACCGTGAGATAGAGACATCCTTGGGCATTTCTTCTATTAGCATACGAATATATATATATATATATATATATATATATATATATATATATATATATATATATATATATATATATATATATATATATATATATATATATATATATATATATATATATATATATATATATATATATATATATATATATATATATATATATATATATATATATATATATATATATATATATCTATATATATATATATATATATATATATATATATATATATATAGCAGCCCTCGTATAAAGTTATCGTCTTAGCGACCACTTACTTGTTCAATAAGCGGGTACCAGAACACGCATGATATTATCGAACTTGGTGCGCTAAGATTGATTGAGTGTAACCAATAGCGCCCAAAACCATTGCTTAAATGTAATGCTCACCGTTAGTCGAAATAGCATCACGGCATCTAACTATTGATATCCAGGTGTGTCCGGTTTGCTGCTAACAAGGCCACCAAGGAAAATCCACTTTTTCAAAAGATGTAATTTGTCGAGCATTATCGTTGTCTGCTTTGAGCTGCCCTTATGTTCAGAAGATGTCGAGCGTTATCGTTGTCTACTTCGAGCTGCCCTTATGTTCAGAACTTGTCATTTGTCGAGCGTTATCGTTGTCTACTTCGGGCTGCCCTTATGTTCGAACTGACCACATGATTTTTTTTTTTTTTTGAGGCCTTGCCAGGCCGACCTAACCACGAAGTATTGACCACTTGTTGGGTGCTTATTTGTTTTGCATTTAATGGAATATTTGAGTATCGGATACTTGAATATGCGTATAATTGATGAGGCTATATTTACTAGAGTACTTCAAACCCTAAATTGATGAAATGCAAACGAAGTTAGAGACCTGTTTTTTTTGCGAACAAACACTGGAAATTACAAATTTATATCACATTTTAAAATAGATTTTCACGTTCAGTTTATTAAAACTAACCAAAAAAAATATAAGGAAAAAAAACATAAAACAAACGAAAAATAAAATCACTTTGAAATGGGACTAAAACATTCAAATCCGTTTAGCACATCTCCTGTTTGTTCATATCAGTCAATTATTTTTCCACTTTAAAAAACCGAGTTTTTTTTCGCACACCCAGCACGCTGTTCTATTTTAGAAACACTAGTAACTGACAGTTTTCAAATTGATTGCATGCTGGAAACAAACAACTCCAAAATCAAATGGGATTTGGTTTTCCTCTATGCAAATTGATTAAAGTGTATTAGTGTCACAAACGTTACGTACCGTCGCGTCGCGTCCCATGCCGTACCGTTCTCAACCTACATAAGGCTGCGGCTATAAGGGGGCGATAGCCCGTATATTCGCAGTTAGTTCTGTTCCATACCGTTCTCAAGCCAAACGCAGGTGGCAACGGTTAGGGGTACATTTCACTTGTGTATGCACAGTGATTTTGAAAACCCATTTTTGTAGGTTAATGTTAAATTAAGATTGACAATTTTCGCATAAAGGATTTTATCCTATAGTCTAGCGTAAAGGCCTTTAATATGCACACTACTCACAGAAGGGTGAATTCGAGAGTTAGCCTTCATTCAAAAGGAAAAACGTCATCATTGAAAGGCAACTAAAAGTCGTATGCCAATAAAAAATGTATGGCGTTGCTAGCAGAACTTATGGTCCACTTGACATTTGATTTAATTTAGTCGGTATTAATATTTCATTTCCCTGTACGCAAGTTGGCCACTTCAGTTCTCTCGAATTTCACAGAAATTGCCATTTAATTTGAAATTGATTTGGATTTGAAATTCATTTCAAAATGAAATAGTTGTAAATGCAGTGTATCTCGGTCCCTCTGTCTCCCCATGTATGTATGAGTGTTTGGGTGTGTGTGTGTATTAGACCCGATCTCAACATGTCAAATATTTAAGACTAAATTGTCAATGTTAACACTGTGTTGGTGTTGGTAAGTCCGTTCGTATGTACGGACATATTTATTTGCAACAAAATTGACAGAATACTTTAAATGCCACTTAAGTTCTCTTCTTGTCGCCATGCATCCCTCCTCCATCCCGCTCCTTTTATTCTTCCAGTGCCTTGTTGACAACATGTTTCCTAGAGAATTTTAGGAAAACAACAACAAAAAAGATAGAAATTCTTTCTATTGACACTTGCTGACACTTGTGTGTAGTCATAGTAACTATTTACAAGATTACAGATACATTTGTTGTGTGTCGTGAGGGAGGTTTGATAAGTGTGGTTAGCATAAAAAAAAGCCGTTTGAAGGTTTACGAGTATGTGCATACAATATTAGTAGAAAGTTCCGTACGGCTTTATTGTTCTTATCTCATTCCAGAAATACTAAGAAACAAATGAAGAACTTCTCTTGGCATTCATTCCTTTCGACTGCCAACCATTAGAAAATTTCTTTGAAATCGTTATTCTAAGAATATTATTTCATCATTTTACAAGAGGAAATTTTACTAAACCGTTTTGCTGTATGAAAATTACCACACCGTTGTCACAGTAACATTTATGTTGGGAATGAGGTTTCATTAAAGGCACAAAGCAGAAATCCATAAGTTTCTACGGCATCCATATACCATTTACCACAGTGTGTGTGGGGCAAGATGGAATACGTTAGATGATCACGTGTTGTACCTATTTACCTCAACCTCCTTTTGGGAAATAAACAGGGAAACCACTCTCACGTGTAAAAATATTTTATTTTGACTGAACAACTAATAATCAATCATTCACATCGAAACGCAAATTGGTTTAAATCTTAACTATAGGTACATATTAAGAATTGGGAGAAGTTTTTACCGTGGATACCCATAAATCTCTGAACATGAAGAGAAATTTTTTGGGCCCCAGGGACCAATGGCCATGTCCATAAATAAGAAGGTTAATTAATCTATCTTCCAAAAAAGCGGATTTTAAGGGTGATTTACATAGCAAAAGTATCAAAAAAATTAGAATTTGATCAGGACTTTTTTAGCTTTTCACAGGAGAACAATTTCTGACACAACCCGAATGCCGACTATTGGACATATAGAAAGGGACCTAAGGGTAAAAAAATTGATTTTCATTTTTTTTTCTTTTTTTGATGTAGACAACATCTGAGCATCGAATGAGACCGATCCCATGCATCAAAAGTGTTCCCTCCCAGAGATATGCGCGTTTTATGAAAGTGAATTCGACATTTCTAAGCGCAAATAGAAAGGGACCTAATCTTTAAAATGGCTCTCCTGAACAAAACTGGTTTTTAACCTTAGGTCCCTTTCTATTTTGCGCGTCACATATAGACCTTGAAGACTCTAGCTCTTTTCGTTTGGATTAAATCGTACTTTCAACAGACAGACAGACATGGCTACATCGTCTTAGAATAATTATATACTTTATATGGTCGCAGAAAAGTATGTCGATGTGTTACATACTGAATGAGAAACTTAAATATTGGTGGATAGTACTAAGTAGTGACATTTGGTGGTGGTGGATAGTACTAAGTAGGGACATAAATACTGTTACACACGTTTTATGCTGTAAAATAAAAAGTACTGAATGTTTTTGGACGAAATATTTTTTAATATATTTATTGATGTATATTGTATCCAAAACGAATCTACTTATTCAAAATGTCCGCCTTTTGCCTTTACACACGCCTTAAGTCGCACTGGCCAATCGTCAAAAGCTGCACGAACCTCGTCCATTGGAAAATTGGCCACAGCTCGAACCAAAGCAGTCTTAAGAGATCCAATATTGGGGTATCTTTTGTGACAAACCTAAGTATAATAATGGGCATATATATTGTCCAAATCGGTCCTTTCGTCATATACTTTACAAAATTTGATGAAAACCCTGCATTTCGTGTTGTGAACAACCAAAATACAGCGTGGCTGATAAAAGACGGTACCAAAAAAATTTAATATTTTTTTCTATTTAATGAATCTGGTTAATTTTTTTTTATTTATTTTGCAGATTTATTTTTAGCTTTAACAAAAAATGGATAACTGATACAGGGTGGCTGATGAAAGTCGCTACCAAAAAAAATTTAGTATTTTTTTCTATGACTTGAACAGTTTTTATTCTGTTTCGAGACCTTTTTGTTGTTTCTTTTTCAAAATCAACGTAAAAAAAAAGAAATTGGTGAAATGTATTTGCTACGGTTGCCAGGCAGACTGTACAGCTGTTTATAAACCCGCCAAGGTTTTTCTTCAGCAGTCTTTGGCAACGATTACTTCGGCAACAAATCAAATGGCTTATACGGGAGACAAGGTACAGTATCAAAAAGAAATCGATAACATTAGGAGCATTTCAAAATTTTTTTTAGCAGATAGTTTTTAATTTGTCTTTAAAGTGAACATTTTTGAAGTATTCTTGAAGAGCTGTGGCAAGTTATTATATTCAATGCAGCCAGAACAGTTAAAAACATGAAATCGCTTAAAAATGTCTATCTTTGTTCTAATAAACTTACTTCCAGCTAATTTAAAGAAGACCAGAGACAAATTTCGACCTATGGTTATCAAATGCTTTATATGGTCGGTTGGACACCAGGCAGCATCAAATCGAACCAGCTTAAGATTCATTGTGGATCGGTACACCTAACTGGGAGTTCTAAAGTCATAGTCCTAAAAAATGTACAGAGAAAAATATTTTCGAGCTCTTTATGCACAGCGTCCCAGGACCTCAAGTTTTGGGTGGTTTTTAGACTCTTTTAGAGGAACATGGCCGAATCTTACCTCTGAGTCATCACTAAGTGTTTTTTTTACTTTTAAAACGACAGCAATCATATATTAATTTTGCCATCCGCCCTAATGTAAATAAACTAAATTTGATATCGGTATATGTATTACATTTACATGTACTTAAAATGTTCGCAGATATTATTTGCCAAATTGTCACATTTTCTATTTTGTAATTTGACTTGTTTTTATTGGTCCTTTGTCCATTTGGGAATTTTCACCACTACTTATATTGAACATTAAGTATAATTTACTGACATATTTGTTGATAACATTAATAAATATTGTTGTGATACCTACACAAACATACATCTGTATGTATATATGTATATGAATGTACATACACATGAATGCGCTTAAGGATTATGTGGCGATGGGTAGATTTGTTATTTCAGATAAAATGTTTTGTAAAACACAATGTAAATATGTCTGTTTGCGTACATAAATACAGTCGTATGTGTCCTGTCGCCCGTACTAAATTAGAATATGTCTACGCTTGCATATACGAGCATGTATCTGTCATCCTATGTATGTACTTGTGTACTTACATATATTTACAGATAATTGCAAATATTTGCTATTTTATTGTTCTGAGTTTATACTTTAAGCTTGCTTTGTTTCGATACGCTATTAAACATTTATTGATCTGTGACAAAATATTTAAATTGCATGAAAATAAGAAGATTTAATAGGCGAGTTGTAAGGTATTAAATAACTCAACAGAATAAATAGGTTACAGTAGCTTGTGGTGTGATGAATCCCTCAAAACCCTAAAATGAAAAAGGGGCATGCAGGGCTGAGGAGCGTTTCTGAGTGTCGAATTAGTTTTGAATAACTTAATAATTGCCATATATCTTGATATCAATGCTAGAGATACAAAAACAAACTTTTAGGCAGAGCTACAACGAGCAATTAATTATTTTGCAGACTCAGGGCAAAAGCTACATCCTATCAAAATAGTTGTTTACCCCAGGTAACCCAATCTGACACACTTTTTTACTAACCCCGTTTACAGGAAATAAAAGGTGGACCAACCATAATGCACGATGTTAATTGTGAGTCACATCTAACATCAAGTTTTTTTGCCCAACTTAATTTGACATTTTTTGTTTCAGTGTTTGACAAAATTAAATGTAGAGGTTTGAAATCGAGCAGCGCGTTAATATTGCTGAATCAAGCATTTCGTGATTTTTTGGGCAGCATTATCGACCAAATGTTTTCACAATCCGCAGAATTGTGCCCATATTTCAGCAAACCGGGTCTGTAGGTAAAGTGAAAACACATGTGCATGCTCGACCAGTTCATTCTGACACTGTTCTGTCATCAGGCCGTACTTCTTCGAAAATTAGGTCGGCCAACTAGTTACCGTAAATGGTGTTCGCTAATGCGAGATTATAACGGACTTTTTGTTGTCAGAAACTGAGGATATGAACCTGGAAGATATGTGGTTCCAACAGGATGGTGCCACATGGTCAACGAAACAATGTTTTTTTTTGAACAAGAAATTCAATAGCCGTGTAATCTCACGTCGTGGCGATGTTAGTTGACCGCTACGATCATGTTATTTGGCACCGTTGAACTTCTTTGCTTGGGAATATTTAAATAACAGTGTACATCAATAAGCCAAGAGCAATTTAAGAGCCAAAGGATGAGATAGTTTGGCACATTTGCGATATTGAACCTCCATTACGAGTATGTCACAGATTCATTAAAAACATCGACCATCGCACAGAGGTATGCCACCAAAGCCGTGGCAAGCATTTGGCCGATATTACAAAAAATAGCCATTTTCTGTCCTGCTAAGTTGGCAAGGGTGTGTATTCGGTATGGTGCAAATCAGACTGTACATCTGTTTCTACATGCAGAGAAAATATGTGGTTACTACACGCACAGAAAAGATATGGTTACTATATGGTCACGGCAACAATAGTATGTTCTCAGCAGTAAAAGTATGGTCGTCGCAACCATAGTATTGTTTTTTGAATTTCATTTTGACAATAGTATGATTGCGGCAATATTAATATTGTTGAAATGTAACAAAAGTATTGTTACAAAATTTAAGAATGAAAATATGGTTGTAGAAATATAAATATGGTTGGTGGGACAAAAGTATTGTTTTCATGGGTTTTATGTTAACAATAACATGATTACGGCAATCATACCGGCAAAACCTTTATTTTTTTTTAATTTGACAATGTTAAATTAAATCTTTTCAAAAAAACTACGGATTAGTATAACTAAAATTATTTTATTAAATGAATTTTGTTACTGTTAAATAAATCACTCCTATTGTTACATAACTTACTTAATAAAATTCATTATTGTTGAATAACAACGTAATCCAGTCTTTACAAATAATTTTGGGGATCATAGTATGGTTGTGCGTAAGTCATACTATGGTTGTACGTTAAGCATACTATGGTTATGAGGATCATAATATGGCTGTGGGGATCATAGTATGGTTCAATGTGAATAATAATATGGTTGTGGGGATCATAGTATGGTTGTGTGTGAATGATTCTATTGTTGTGAGGACCATAATATTGTTATGGGGATCATAGTATGGTTGTGTGTGAACCATACTATTGTTGTGATGATCATAATATTGTTGTGCTACAACCATATAACCAACAATAGTATGGTGATCTTCGAATATTGTTACCCCAACCATACTTTTTTTCTGCGTGTATATGGTCACGGAAACTATAATGCATGTTCTTCTGCACTAAAAGCATGTTCTTCGCAACCATAGTATTGTTTTTTGAATGTTATTTTGACAATAGTTTGATTGTGGCAATATTAATATTGTTAAAATGTAAAAATATAATTAATGCCAAGTTTAGAAATTAGCATAAGGTTGTAACAACCATATAAATATGGTTGGTGCTACAAAAAACCTGTTTTTGTAACAATGTTATTTTGTTTAGCATTGTTTGGCATTTCATCATGGAACAACAAAAACGTTTACAAATCATTCAACTTTATTATGAAAATTCACGTTCTGCGATGAATTTGTTTCGTGAACTTCGTTCAACTTATGGTCAACATAAACGGTCTACTGAGCGTACAAAATCGGCCTACTGAGACCCAGCGTTCATTATTGGATAATATTCGACCGAATAGACCACGTCCAGCAGGTAGTGAAGAAAATGTAGCAGCCGTAGCTGAGAGCTTACACCAAGACCGTGGAGAGTCGATTCGACGCAGTTTACAGCAACTCGGACTGACGTATGGAACGATTTGGCGCATTTTACGACAAGATCTTTAATTGAAACATGCAAAATGCAGCTTGTTGAAGAACTGAAGCCGCCCGATATTCCCAAGCGACATCGCTTCGCTCTATGGGCCACTTCATTCAGAAAAAATAACGGTTTGGTGTGGTTTGTGAGCCGGTGGAATCATCGGTCCATATTTCTTAAAAAAAATTGAGAATGTAACCGTCAATGGCGACCGATATCGTGCCGTGATATCCGACTATTTGATGCCTGAAATTGAAGATAGTGATCTCTGCGACAAGCGCCACTTCCCACACATCGCATCAATCAATGAATTTATTGAGAGAACTCTTCGGTGAGCAGATAATTTCACGTTTTGGGCCGGTCGATTGGCCACCAAGATCGTGTGATATCACACCGTTAGACTTTTTCCTGTGGCGATATGTAAAGTCTAAAGTTTATGCGGACAAACCCGCTTCGATTCAGGCCTTGGAGCAAAACATCACGCGTGTCATTCGCCAGTTACCAGCCGAAATGCTCAAACGAGTCATCGAAAATTGGACTCAACGGATGAACCATCTGAGACGTAGCCGCGGCCAACATTTGATGGACATAACCTAATGGCAAAATTAAAAAAAAATCATTATGTATGTTATATAATCTGAGAAAAAAATAAAAAAAATAATAAACGAAAATGTTATAAACGTTTTGTAACCCCACGGTAACTTTTGGCCCATCCTGTATATATATTCTGCGGAATATGTGTTGATGGCGGAAATATGTATTGATGGTCTGATATTTAGCCGACAAATGTGGACTGAAACGGTTGGAGTTAAAAATCAACGAGATCAGTCATGACGTAAAAGTTTTTCTCGCACGGTGACTGTGCTGGGGTTTTTCTTATACACATATATATATATATGTCACCACCTATACTCCGATAGATATTGTATATTATGTTTCATTCCGCTAGACAATATTTGTAGCGTACTTTACCATGTGATTAGACAAAGGTCGTGGCACCGCCCATATAACCCCGAACTTATAAAGAACATATCTAAGAACTGTGAGAGATATAGCGGTGGTATTTGTAATACTATACGAGTAATATACATACAGGCTAAAAATGGGCGTTTCCATACTTCCTTCAACAAACACATAATGGTTGATAAGTGGGTGTTTCCACACTCCTTTTAAACAAATCGCTTTATGGCAAGTGTATGGACCGACCGTTATAAATTATTAACATAATAAAATCAACAACTAACAAATTATTATGGACTTTGTTGTTTTAAAATTAGACAAAATGGGAATGGTATCGCTCACACAAACCTCAACGAAGAACGACCTTATCTCTTGAAATGTTAGGGTAACGATGGTATTTGGAACAGAAGATGATGGCATGCAATAAAGCAAACATAGCTCGTAAAAATCGCGGTGTCACGCCCCCTTAAAATTTGTTTTAAAGATATAAGTAATGGACTGGTAGTGGCGGAAATAGTGTATAACGATTAAAAATGTTGCAGAATGAAATCAATGCTTAGCAATTATTGTAGACTATGTTTTGTAAACATTGAACAAAAGGGCGTGGCAGCAGATACAACCCTAAACTTTCAAAGGCCATATCTCGTGAACTATGCTATGAGGTCAATATTTTAGCATATGATATAGGCATGGATCGAAGCACATATCTTTTCAAAAGTTGGTGGTTCCACTTTAAAAATACTGAATTAGTGGCCAAAGTAGTTATAAAATTTTATCCGAATGAAAAAAGGATTTCAAATTAAAATAGATTTGTCGTTTTATAAGTTAGTTGGTATATATAATTTGGTGTTCAGTTGCTTTTATCATCCACTGAATGGTTCTTTGGAAAGGACGACCAACTAAAGGAACACACAATGATTAGTGTTTTCTGTGCGTATCCTAAAAACGAGTGGCAGTAAAAAGGAATCTTTTAATAACCTTTTCTCTGGATTTCAAAATTATTTGACTGTGCGTGGGTGCACGCAGATATGCTGGGACTACTGCGATAACGCGCAGGGTACTTACGATTTTCGGTGCATTAAAAGTATGTGCTTGCCTTAGGTACCATTTGCATTTATCGCATGTATGCATTTTCCGTCAGTATGTATATTTAGTTTAAGTAAAATAATTTGTGCTAAATTAAAAGAGTTCTTTCAAAAACATTGAAGTGTTTGGCTGTCGCATCTTTGATCCGTTTCCATATGTAAAGTGCATACGAAACGCGGTGTTAGTAATAGTAACAGTTGGTATGGAAAGAAATACACCTTGATTTAAAAGTGAGTGGTGCCACGGCTCTTTCACACAATTTCCATTTAACCGAAATGCATGATGAACGCTTCGTATATGAGCTTCGCCTCGGCCTTATTAATTTGTCCACTTCGGCTAAAAAGTCGAGTGAAAGTGTTTAGACGTGAATCGTCCTAGAATAAAAAGACGGTGGCGGCGTTAAGCCGTCTTCTCTCTTTTAAGGCCCGTTGGTCTAGCGGATAGATATATTTGTTATTCTCGTGCGGGGTTACCAAAACCTACCCTACGTCCGATTTAGTCTCATATGTGTAGGTGCCCGTATACTTTTTTTGCCAAAAACTTGTTTCTACCCTTGCAACCTAACAACGCTTGCCTTATGTGCTTTCGCTCTAAAAAGCTAAACTACCTAAAAAAAACACAATTGAAAGAAAACCTTATGTTTCCTGAAATGTCTGTGTACAGATGCATCTGAAACTTGTATCGTACAAAGTTCAAAAACTAAACACTCTGTCAAGAACATCCACCACAGCTGTACGTGGATGTGGACATCTTAAAGTGTACCGCAGCAATTTCCATTCTCATCAATTAAACCATTACTTAAAAAACTTTAAGTTTCTGCTTTGAGGAGGAAAAACTCCAACTCTTAGGCCGTAAAATGGCACTGTTTATTTTGAGGAAAAAAAGGAGGCGTTGATAATTACTTTAGAAAACTACTACTTATTTACAGACAAACAAACGAACGAATTAATGCCAGGACCAACACAAACAGCTGCAGCAATAACAGAAACGACAGCAACCAAAGTAGCAGCAGCAACGGAGCAACAACCGAACTGATCTGAAACAAGCTCATACTCGTATCCTGCTGTTCCTTTCAAAGAGCGTCGACAAACAGCAAAAGCAACAACAGCAGCAAACCTTGTTAAAAGCATAAAGTATGCCAAAGTTTTGTGATACGTTTTGCTTTGCACTCGTTTTCGCTGTAAGTGTTTGTGTGTTCATGTTCGGCAAGAAAACTACTACAGGCCAACAAAGAAAGTGAATTTATTCGTCTTGCCAGAGATGGCTTTCAACATTAGGCTTAATGAGGCTGGAATTGTCTCTGTGTTTTTGCAAGCGTGCGCTTGTGTGTGTGTGTGTGTGTAAAAGATTCTTCGAGGCTGTGCCTCTGTCTGGGCAAAAAGGAAAATTCTGTGGCCCCCAAATACGCCTTATAATCAGTTGCCGCTGCCGGTGTTGCTGTGTGTAATATCAGCAGCAACAAAGACATCAGCAGCAGCAATAGGAACAACATCAGCATCTATTAGTGAGAACAGCACTAACTGTGTGAGGACTTTGCTTCGACATCGTTGCTCGCCGAAGCAGCACAATTGGGCCATGCCATTGCTAAAGTACTCGAGTGGGTGCGCTCCCGTTAATGTTAAAATAAATGACATTTTTGTGAACTCGAACACGGAGTGGCCTCGTAGGCGTTACTCCAACATATATCAATAAATTATATAACATAATTAGAGAATAATATAATTGGATGAGAAATTAGCGCAGAAAACAAAAATGTATGTTTATTTAACTATTTGGCGTAAAATATAAATTAGTGTCGAAATTATTACGGCGACTCGACTGCTGGGAATAGCGAATCTGTTTTCTTACTGCGAAATGATTTGCGCTGGGGATTGCTAATGGCTTGGGTGGGTTTTGATTTAATTTGGAGGCAGCGGTGCTTTAATACGGCATACGGAATATTCAGTTAAAGTTTACAATTAATAAACTGGAGTATGCGCGTAGCAATTTAAAACTTTTAATCAAGTGTAAAAAAATGGCCCAAGACTTTAAATTATAGCGCAGCTATAAGCATAAATTGACTTTAGATGACAGGGAGTCACTAACAGGGTGGAGCGCGATAATTTTCTTTTTTGCACTGCAGGTTGTAGCGGCATTGTTGGTCTAAGAGAGTGGAGAGTATGCGAGGCTTAAAGTGGCTGACGGGAGATTTGTATTCGTATACCCTTCAATTGCCATCATGCATTGTACACTTGAGGAGAGGTTGTTTTGTGTTGAAGCGTATTTTTCAAATGCACACTCGATCATTGCAGTGCAGCGTGCTTTTCGTTTACGATTTGCTGTTCCCCCACGTGGGGGGATAAACAAACAAAATATGCGGTACTTGAGCGAAACAAACCCTAGAGAACTTCGCCAGAGACCTCTGCATTCGGACCGCGTCACTGTTTGCTGCGTCATATCACGAGTAGGCATCATTGGCCCTTACTTTTTCCAAGATAACCGTCCTGTCGTAACTGTGAATTTCGAACTGTACTTGACTATGATACAGGATTTTTTTCTGCTGGCTCTTGAGGCAAAGCAATTAGAGGCTGCAAGGTTCTAACAGGAGGGTGCCACTGTACACACAGAGAGGCTAAGCATGAATTGTTTGAGGCAAATGTTTCCTGGACGGCTTATCTCTTTGAGGGGTGATGTGATCTGGCCGGCATGCTCACCAGACTTAGCCCCATGCAATTTTGTCCTTTGGGGTTACCTGAAGTCGAAGGTGTACACAAGCATCCCAACACCTTGGATGACCTAATTAACAAGTTTGAGGCTGAAATTGGCTGAATACCAAACGACATGCTTGTTAGAGTTCATGAGAACTTCAGAAAACGTATGCAGCAGTATGTGGATAGCGAAGGTCGATATTTGCCAGACACAATACTTACTATTTAATATATTTAAATTATAAAACAACATCTAAGGATCATAATTTTCTTATTTCATTCCCAAACAAGCAAAATTCCGCGTCCACTATTTAAGTTGCCTATTTTTAGTAATTGATGTTACATACAATGTGTGAACCGATTTTGGATTTGTAAACTGCCCATGAAATACAACCAGAATACCTAAATAGTGATGTCCTCCGATATTTGAGAACCACTTGAGGTCTCACACAAAAAAGCCTTAAAAATTCCATAACTAATAAGCCAGAAGAAATATGTGATTTGATACACTAATCATCAATAAGTAACGAAAAAAAGTTTTTGGGAAAGTAGGCGGTACCACAGTCGTTAGTTTATAACAGCGCTGAAATGCCAGTAATTATAATCTAAAAATTTAAAAATTATGCTACTGTGGGCTAGAAAATTGCTATAGACTATGGAAGGGAGCGATTTTACAAAAAAGCGTGGCACCTATGTGGCCAATCTCACGATAGCCGGTTCTATGGACCGGATTGAACCGAAGCAGCATTTTTTCGGCAGAGGGCTGTCACCCCGGTACACAGTTTTTGTTTTGTTTTGAAAATTAAAAATTTGAAGGAACAATTGTTAAGCAAAAAAGAGGATCCACTTAAGTCCGCTTACTGCCATTTGAGACAGCTTAACGATTTTCCTTCAAGATTTTTGTTTTAATTAATTAAAAATGTTTAAGCAGTCGAGTTTTGATGGATATATCCGACAAATTTTTAGGGTACTAACAAGTTTTAGGTTTTTTGAAATGAGAAGTTTAAAGCAGATATTTTCGCTTATACTTATAAAATAAAACACGCCTTATTTGGCAAAAAATACATATGTGACGCGAAAAATAGAAAGGGACCTAAAAGTAAAAACCAGTTTTGTTCAGGAGAGCCATTTTAAAGATTTAAATACGTGTATCTTTGGTGTAACATCACTTTCATAAAACGCGCGCATATCTCTGGGAGGGAACACTTTTGGGACATAGGATCGGTCTCATTCGATGCTCAGATTGGACGACATCTGAGCAAAACAAAAAAGTGAAAATTGATTTGTTTACCCTTAGGTCCCTTTTTCTATGCGCTGTCACATATTTTTTTCTCCTCATTTTTGGAATTTAATTTTGGCTGTGCAATTATCGGGTGATCAGTCTAGAGGTATTTTTTTCAAAACAAAAAAGAAAATAAAAAATCAAGTGTGGAATCTTTGTTGTTCATTCGAAAGGACATTTTATGCCATTTATTTTTTAAGTATAATTTCCTTTAAATGTTAACCGCGACTTAGTCTCAGCGTGTCCATTCGGAAGGTCCAATTTTGGATGACTCGTTCAAGCATTGCGACCGGTATGGCGTTCATGGCACGCGTAATGTTGGCTTAGAAATCCGAATCTTAGCTGGTTTGTCAGCGTAGACTTTTGACTTTATGTGGCCCCAAAGACAAAAGTCTAAACTCGCGATATCACACGATCTAGGCGGCCAACTCTCCGGTCAAATACGTGAAATTAGCTGCTCTTTTTTAAAATGACCTCTCAATAAATCCATTGTTTGAGCAGCTGCATGGCACGTGGCACCGTTCTGTTAAAACCAAATATCGTCAAGATTGCGGGCTTCAATTTCAGGCAGCAAAAAGTCCGATATCAGGGCGCGATAGCGAGCACCATTCACGGTTACGTTCCGGCCATTACCATTTTTGAAAAAATATGCACCGTTGATTCCACCAGCTCATTAACTGCACCGAACCATGGTTTTCTTTGGGTATAATGACTGCTCTTGAACCTCTTTTGGTTGATCTTCAGACCAAATGCGGACATTTTATTTATTGACGTTGCCGTTGAGCCAGAAAGGGGCCTCATCAGTGAAAAAACCGTTGTTCGAAAATAGCGGATCTTCTCGTTTCTCATTTCTATAATGCAGTTGCACAATTTGGAGACGTTGTTGCGGTGTTAGTCTTTCTATGATAAATGGCAAACAATACTGAAACGGAAATAAAATAAAGTTTAACGCAACTCACGCGTAAACTCTAAAAAAGCCCCTATCGAGAAAAAACCTCCAGATGGATAACCGTATATGTTTAAGCGCATAGAGAAAGGGACCTAAGGGTAAAAAATCAATTTTTATTTTTTTTCTTTCTGTTTTTGAAGTGGACAACATCTGAACATAGATCCCATGCCCCAAAAGTGTTCCCTCCCAGAGATATGCGGGTTTTATGAAAGTGAAGTCGACGATTCTAAGCGCAAATTGAAAGAGACCTAATCTTTATAATGACTCTCCTGAACAAAACTTTTCATCAACTTGTCACTTTTTTTGATGTGGACAACATCTGAGCATCGAATGAGACCGATCCCATGCCCCAAAAGTGTTCCCTCCCAGAGATATGCGCGTTTTATGAAAGTGAAATCGACGATTCTAAGCGCAAATAGAAAGAGACCTAATTTTTAAAATGGCTCTCCTGAACATAACTGGTTTTAACCTTAGGTCCCTTTATTTTTTGCGCGTCACATATATGGAATTTGTGTCACATTGTGGGCAAAGTTTATAACTCCCCTGCCCCAAATGACAGTATCTGCATTGAACATTTTGAATATCACTATAAGTTGCGAATTTGTACAATAGCAGATGCGATTACTTTGAAACATATCCACTACGTTTAAAATTAGACTTCTACCTTATTTTAAGTAACTAATCAGAATTTTTGTGTTGAAGTTTAATGTTAGCAACAGATTTTAGGCTGTTAAACGTTCCGTTAAGATATTTATTAAATATTAGTTCTTCAAGATGACTGCCCTTTTTACATTTGTTTCTAAAACTTGAAT
Organism: Hydrotaea diabolus; assembly: GCA_963513945.1. NCBI lineage: Eukaryota > Metazoa > Arthropoda > Insecta > Diptera > Muscidae > Hydrotaea > Hydrotaea diabolus. Next base: position 132,404,109 of record OY740717.1, on the reverse strand, counting down.
GCTTAATCCGGACCACGAAATAGATAACCTCGTACACAGAACTCACTTTAACAAGAATTTTCCCCTGCGTTACCTGTTCTGTTCTTGTTAGCTTTTTGCTGTTGCTGATTAGCAATTAATATTTAATTTAACTATGATATAAAAAACAATTGCACACTTACCTAGACGAGCTAATTTCCACCAACAATTTAACTTGTATATTTCGTGTTATTCTGAAATGAAATGCAAAAAAAAAGCACTGAACTCATTACTTTTTTCTCTTCACTGTTATTTCCAATAATCGTACACATGTGTATAAATAAACATTTATACAAATTTATATACCGAAAAAAAGTTATTATATCTGTTCTGTACCTTGAATGAAATCAAACATCCAATTATAAAAGTTATTGTTTGCATTCATTAATTATGGCACGAAAACAGAAAATTAAAACCATTTCTGTTTTTGCTCATTTCAACAATACTCGTACTTGTACGAAAAAAACACACCAACACACTCTCACACAAAAAAGATAAAAATACAGATATTTCTGTGTACTCGCTCGCATTAAACAAATACTTCATAAATTGCAAAAAAGCATAAAATAGAGCCGAGAAGAAAAAAAACAGTCAAATCGAACTGAACAAAATAAATAAACGACGCACAAATCGAATCAAATTAAAAAGAGTGTGCAAACAACATCACCAGAACGCATTCGAATAAAAACTAAATTTAATATGCCACATAAACGAATGCGAAGCGACAAAAACAACAACTGCGGCAGCGTCACCAATGAACATAAAATAGCCAACCAACACCCGAACACGCATCCAGTGGATACCACATGTGCCACACTCAACGTAAACGACAATAAAACGAAAACCAAAACAACAACAACGGCAACAGTAGACTATAAATGACAAGAAAAAGATAAATTTACATGGTTGTGGTTGGCTGTGCGCGTCTCAGTGTGAGCGATTGTTTTCGTTTGTTTGCACAAATTAATTGCATGATATGCAACTGGAGTTGCACTTTGGGCAAAGATAATCTCTTTCGAATGAACGTAAATACACAAATGTACGAGGGTCGTTGTGGAAGGTCTTTGGAATATATTGACATTCATAGCCTAAACATTGGGTTTATTCAAAAAGCTGTAGTTATGATTGTGCAACAAACCTCATGATAAAAGTATGCTGCCAAATGTTGAGAATATGGCTGCTGTAGTGGAGTATGTGCGACTTCGACTTTTCCATCGAAGCCAACAATACAACATTTTACACACTAGCCTGATGCGAGTTTTGTACCGATACCTCGAACTATTAGCTTACCAGGTCCAATTGAACACACTTGAACCTCTGGTTCCATATTACTTCATAGCTGGAAATGTCTACCGAGCCATTCGTGAAATAGAGCTAGAAACCTTCACATAGATTTTGAAAAATTGTGATGAGCTATTAGAAAGCCAGCCAGGTCAGCTACATAAATACTAATCCTTTTACAAAAACCTCGTGATACTGGTATGTTATAGGACAGCGCTTATCGTTGACGTGAGGTGCCCACTGATGCGAATGTGGCCGCCGTGGTAGAAAATATGCGACCCTGACCTTGCCATCGACCCCAACAATCCAACACTTTACGCACTAGCCTGATGCGAATTTTGTACCGAGACCTAAAATTGACTGAGCAATTAAAAACAAATGATTGTTCGTTTAGTTATCGCTTTATAGTAGCTCCAATTAGATGAATATCGACCAAGCAATTCCTATAATAGACCCACACGTCATCACTTAATTTTTGAACAATTTGGGATAAGCTTTTTCAAAGCTACACAAATAAAATTTAATTCAAAAAAAACGTGGACATTTTTGCTCTATCGAATAGTTTAAAAATATGACCAATAAAATTAATTTTTATAGCCTCCACCGAAATGTAGATGGTATACTTAATTTGTCATATTGTTGCAATGTCACGGAATATTGATGGGAGACCCTATTGTACAGGGTGGAGCGCGGAAATTTGTTTTTTTTTTGCAATGCAGGCTGTGGCGGCACTGTTGGCCAAAGAGAGTGGAGAGTGCGTAGCTTATAGTGGTTGACAGGAGATTTATATTTGCCTGCCTTTCAGTTGCCATCATGCATTGGACACGTGAGGAGAGGTCATTTTGGTTTGAAGCTTATTTTTCAAATGCACGCTCGATCATTGCAGTGCAGCATGCTATTCGTTTACCTTTCGCTGTTCCCCGACGCGAACGTGTTCCTGGACAGCAGTTTAAATTGGGTAACTTCATTGAGAACAGCAGGGAATGTGTCATGTGTACGAAGGGGACCTGAGAGAAGGATTATAACACCACAAAACATCGAGAGAGTAAGAGCAGCAGTACTGCAATCTGCGAAACGCTCTGCTCGGAAGCCGGTTCTTAAGGCAATGCAATTAGGGGATTAATGGTTCCAACAGGATGGTGCCACACACAGCGAGGGTTGCCATGAATTGTTTGAGGCAAATGTTTTCTGCCGGCCGGCCGCTCTCCAGACTAAGCCCCATGCGATTTTTTTCCTTTGTGGTTACCTAAAGGCGAAGGTGTACATCAACCGTCCAAACACCTTGGAAGAGCTAATTGACAATATTGAGGCTGAAATTGTCAGAATACCAGTGGAAATGCTTGTTAGAGTTCATGAAAATTTCAGAAAACGTATGCAGCAGTGTGTGGATAGCGATGGTCGATATTTGACAGATACACTATTAAAAACCATGTAACTAAAAAATTCCCTTACTGTTCAATAAAATTCAAATATATAATAAAGCTTTCTAGGTTTTAAATTTTTTATTTCAATTCCAAATAAGCAAGATCGCGCGCTCCACCTTGTACATATTTTATTTATCGTAGTATTCTAAGACGATCCTGCCAAGTATATCCGTTCATGTGTCTGTTGAAAGTTTGTTTGATTGAAAGGAATCAAACAAACAATTATGAAATCCTGAAAATTAGCAAGAAGTCAGAACTGTTTGAATTGTTAATGTGCGAAGTCGACCCAGGGGGAAAATATTTATTTTTAAGGGGATAAAGGCACCTCGCTAAAAAGAAGTTTCATAAAAAACGGACGACACCGCTCCGACTCCGGAAGATGGAATGACATCGGGCTCCGAGTCTTAGAGTTTCTCCAGACTCCCACTAAATATATTGATTCATCTTTATTTTTTTTCATAAAAATTGAAATTATGAAATGGGAACCGGTATTTCTCTTCTATCGTAGAAGATTAAGCAACAATTAAACAAATAAAGCAATAAGATTTGGAAATCAATATTTAAGCCAAGGAGTTTAATCGCATGTTCAAAAACAAGCAGCGCGAGAAAAAACTTCAGTGTGCCCGGGCTTTTAAACGGATCTGACAAAAGGTTATATTTGAAATAATGTTGACATTGAGTACTAATTTGGATTATCATTTTGAGGAAGGCTTTCTAATGGTCCTCATAATGCTAGATTGCAGGTATATGGGTGGTCCAAGTAAACGACTTTAATTGTAAATAAACCAAGAAGTTTTCAGAGAATTATCCTATTATTTTTCCTATGATAGAAGGATTTATGACAATTATGTGAAAAACAAAATATCGGCCAAATGCTCTCCACGGCTTCGGTGGCATTAACTCTACCCGTTGGTCCATATTTTGAATGACTCTGAGACATAATGGAGGCTCAATGTCGTTAATGCGTTGGATTATCTCATACTTTAGCTCTTGTTCTTTGTAAAGTGACGTACACTTTTTCTTTTAAATATCCTCAAGGAATGAAGTCCAACGGTATCAAATCCCATGATTACCAAAGCCAAGACGTCAGATAACACGAAAAGGGTCATTCTTTCATTGGCTGTATGGCAAGTGGCCCCATCGTTTTAGAGCCACATATCATCTAGGTACCTCAATTTCTGGCACAAGGACATAACACTGACGGTTCAAACTAAAACAATCAAGTAGGTTACTGGATAATTTCAACAATCTGGATTTAATATAGCGCGGATACGATCTAACCATCGATGTATAGTATTTAAGTAGTAGAGTAACTATGCTTTCCAGAGTGGGGAGAAATATAAACACCGACAGCCCAACTGGCATTATATTTTTACATATTGTCTTAACACAATGACTCACGTTCGCCTAATTTGGGTTTTAGCAAAGAGACTTAAGACTGGCACCAGCTACTGCGAGAATTTCAAGGCGATCATAAAAACACGGGAGTTGGATTTCTTTGAAGCAGTATAAAAAAGAACCACTAAAAATTTCCCCATTAAGATACTAGCAGAGAAATTTAATTATATATACAAGTTGAATGATTTTTTATGTTGACTCTATCTTTAGAATTACGTTAACATAAAAAATCTACGAAGAATTAAGGAACAACCTTAGACGACATTAATTTTGTCCAAAACTCCACAGAATTAATATAAAGCCACCCACAATAGTAAAATTGCTGGGAATAGAGACAAGGAACACATATAATAAAATAGCTGACATTAATAAAGAATCTTAAAATATTAAAAATGCACAAAACACATAAAAAAATCATAAAAGCCCTAAAGGGTAGAAAACAAATAATTTTAATATTGACCACAAGGTGAATGAGTGATGGTTCCGCCTATAGTCAAAGACAACGGGCGGAGATCGTGTTGTCTATGTTATCATCGCCGACACACACTGCGGATATTAATGTCGCCTTCATTATCATTATCGCCCTCATAATCGTCGAGAAGTCTAAAAGTGATAGTGTCGCCTACGTTATCGTCGACGAAAGGGCTGTGTGAAAATATCTTGAACGAATTGTAGGGACTTTCACTATGGTCGTGCACAATTCAAAATGATTGGGTTTATAACGATCAAGGAATACGTGTTATGAAGTCAAATATACTTGAAAATACATATGTGACGCGCAAAATAGAAAGGGACCTAAGGCTAAAAACCAGTTTTGTTCAGGAGAGCCATTTTAAAGATTAGGTCCCTTTCTATTTGCGCCTAGAATCGTCGACTTCACTTTCATAAAACGCGCATATCTCTGGGAGGGAACACTTTTGGGGCATGGGATCGGTCTCATTCGATGCTCAGATGTTGTCCACATCAAAAAAAAAGTGAAAAGTTGATGAAAAGTTTTGTTCAGGAGAGCCATTTTAAAGATTAGGTCCCTTTCTATTTCCGCTTAGAATCGTCGACTTTACTTTCATAAAACGCGCATATCTCTGGGAGGGAACAAATTTGGGTCTCATTCGATGCTCAGATGTTGTCCACATCAAAAAAGAAAAACAAAATGGAAATTGAATTTTTTACCCTTAGGTCCCTTTCCCTATGCGCTGTCATATATAAGGTGTGGTTTTAAGACGTGTGGTTTTTAATCTTGCCAAAGAATTTTCGAAGAGGGTCTTTTTTGACACCTGTCACTCGATGTATGCTCAGTTTGGTTGCCATCTCATAATCATTAGAAGAAGAAATTATTTTTTACCGATAAAGCACACTTTTGGTTGAATGGGTACGTTAATAACCAAAATTGTGGTGATTTCCTATTCGAAAGTCTAATGGTTATGAAAGCAGCAACGCACAATGAAAGAGTTAAAAAAGAATTTTAAATCTCCAATTCTTAACTGAATATCTGATTTTAATGGAATTGCATAGAAATATATCCACAGATTGCATAGAAATATATATCGCAAGTTCTAAGGCTGGTATACAAAGAGTCGGATTTCCAAACTGGCTACCTCGGACATTGTCATTTTTCAACAAACCGCCATCTACGCATTTGCCATGTTGAAAAAATTGCTAATAGGGCCATATTTATATATTCATTCAGAACATGTACACCAGGGAGACAAAATGTGAAAACTTTATTACATAGTTTAGGTCGTAGTGTTCTCTTTCATATGACTCAGATCTTTCGTACAAATCAGTTAAGCCGTTTCAGAACAGCAAGGTTTTTAGTAGAGCCCAAAAATTATTTTTGTGGCCATTTTGAAATTACAGGTCCACGTTTTGATAAAGCCCCAGTGCAAAAAGATCTCTGACGAAAATACAAACGCTCTATAACATCAATTTTAATTCCGAATTCAATCAAATTCGGTATATATCGATTGATAAACAACTAATTTTGGATCGATTTATTTTTTAATATAGTCGACGTAAAAATTATCTTGGGGCCCAAAACATGGCTTCCCATTTAAGTGCACGTATGGCTTTTAAATAACTTTATAATGTTATACTAAACAATAAAATTATTTATTTAGTTTTGCTTAATTTAAGTGACTATGTCCGAAATTCCAACCAGTTTAAACATGGACATATGATTACCAATAACAGAAGTTCATATATAACCTTATTTTAAAATCTGGGTAAATTTAAAACTGTTCCAGGACACCATTACTTTACTTCTGATTTGAATAATAATTTCTTTTTATTTCATATTCGAACATAACGTCGGTTAATGCCTGCTGTTTACTTTCAAAATATGCGACAGTCGGTTTTTTCAATAAACAGTTTTTTTATATGGCTCACCTGGTGTTACCTTAATTTAAATTCTGGGTAAATTAAGAGCTGTTCCAGGACACCATTACTTTACCTCTGATTAGGAAAATAATTTCTATTCTAAGGCTATCGGTTTTTTCTGTTATTTGCCATTTTTACTTTAAAAATGTTTTCCAATACACGGTTTTGAAAATTAACCGATTTGCCGATTTTTCTATAAAACTCGGTTTTTTTCACAATCGTATATACTCGTAGATCGATATTGGCAGACATTCGGAGGTCAGAGTTGGACAGGGTAAGACCAGTTTTGTTCAGGTGAGCCATTTTAAAGATTTCAATACGTGTATCTTTGGTGTAACATCACTTTCATAAAACGCGCATATCTCTGGAAGGGAACACTTTTGGGGCATAGGATCGGTCTCATTCGATGCTCAGATGTTGTCCACATCAAAAAAAGTGAAAATTGTTTTTTTACCCTTAGGTCCCTTTCTAGCATATATGTATAAGTACATTCAAAAAAATTACTTCCCAGCAAACCAAACCTTCAGAATTCGGTCAGAATTCTGAACGAAAATTGGCAAAATGTTCCGATTTCGTAACGAAAAACATATGAGAGGGTTAAGAAAAATTCTAAACTACTTCTCTGAAAAAAAAGAATTCTCAATAGAGTTCAAATATTGTTCAAAATTTTCTGATATCAGACATTGTCCGTAAATTTGGTTCACTGAGTTATTACTCATATTGCCTGGATTTTACATATGAGAAGAAGTAAGCTGAAGACCTGGTCAATACCACTACCTGAAAACTGTCTTTCAAGTTGACAGGCTGTTCGACTGACTTTATTTCAGAACGAGGCGATTTAGTCTGTTATATTACCGTTGTTTCCATTTCATACTTTTTAAGTCATCATAAATAGCAAGCAAATATTATTTACAAAATTATAATTTTCTTTAAAATCTTTAAGATTTCTCAGAATTTTAAAAGTCCTTGTATTTGGCAGCTCTTGAACATGACAAACAAATTTAATTCAACGCCAATACTTTTGCAGTGAACCTCTTCCATCATTTCTCACTAATTTAAATTTGTTTCACACAACATGTAATCTGTTTTTACGCTTCTTTTTCCAACTAATTAATGAACAAATGTGCAAACTTGAAACAAAAACACGGCCAGTTTAATTTTAGTAAATTGGTTATATTTAAACCACACAACATAAAACAAAAACGCGCACAGACTCTTCAGAAAAAAAATTCACTGTGACATTGTGTCATAGGGACAATTAAAAGAACTGTCTAAAGATCAAAAACAGGCGATATGTGGTCTTAACCCAAGGGGAGTGTGGGGTGCAATTTACAAAGGCCAACCACAAATACATGTGTATGTACTCGTACTTATACCTATACTTATACTTGCAATGTCCTCCAAAGTGTAAGTATCCATACTCATTCCAGCGCTACCTCTATTCCTATGTATTTGTAAGTATACTTTATGGAATATAATCTGGCTTATAAGACCACACGTCAGTGGAATCTGTAGTCGTTTTCGTTTTTTTTTGTTCTGCTTACGGAAATTGTGTGTTTTATGTATTGCTGGCAGTACTCGTATGTATGAGTGTTTGAATATACGAGTGTGCAAATTTAATTAAAACCATGACTTTGAAGTGAAGTTCATGTCTTTAGTGCTTACCCATACAGACACACAAAAGTGGAGGATATGATATTCTATGCGAGTGTGAGTGGATTTATCAAATCTTTTAGAAAGAAACCAGAGCTTAGATGAAGTTCTTATCTCGTTTTATCTTTGGAATAACATAATGCCCAATCTAGAAATTCTTACAGAATGCACGACATAGTCTTGTGGATCAGATGAGAAAAGTTTTGACTTTTGGGCGCCGTACTGTGCGAAGAAATGTGCATACTGAACTCAAAACAGCAGGGTAGGATACAGATGTGGCATTCTCGATAAAATATGGTTAATACTATGTTGTTTTCCAATAAATTCTTTAATTATAATAATTGATAATTATCAGCAGTGCTCACAAACGCCTAATTTTTATACCGGGTGATTTATTCACGACTGGATAAATTTCATCAGCATACCTTGGCATATTTCATGAAAATATGTCCATCTACGACCATGCCCGAAAATACAAGGGGGCTATGTTCTGAAACAGAGGTCGGACACTGGTGAAATTTGTCCAGTGGTGAATGAATCACCCTGTATAACACGCCATATCGGTAAAAAAATAGCATGGAATTTGTATATTATCCATCAGAAAAAAATATAAAATTTATCCTACCGTTTTTAACAAACTTTCTTACTTAATTAACAAAAATAAATTAAGGAACAAGGACAAAGCTTCCCCCGTATCAGAGAGCTGTGAATGATTCATTTTGTTTATACTCGCTAAGCGGGACCTTCTGTTTAATTCCAGCTCCGAACAACTAATTCATTTTATTAGTTTAAGTATGGCTTAGACACATAAGTCGTCGGCAATTACGAGTTGGAAAACCGCCGTTGAAAAGTTGTTTGATAATCTTACCCGGTGTTGAACCTGTGTTGATAGTCTCGCACATTTCCATCACACCACGGTGACCCCCTTTAAAGAGTTGTACTTATAACTATATAATCCTAAGACGGGAGCTGTTAATGTTATATGATGAAAGAAAAATATCTGACTGGTTCAGCTGGTGAACCTACTAAGATCCTTATTAAGTACACCCCAAGTGGTATCATGTTTTTTTATTGATGTGGACAACATCTGAGCATCGAATGAGACCGACCCCATGCCCCAAAAGTGTTCCAGAGATATGCGCGTTTTATGAAAGTGAAGTCGATGATTCTAAGCGCAAATAGAAAGGGACCTAATCTTTAAAATGGCTCTCCTGAACAAAACTGGTTTTTAACCTTAGGTCCCTTTCTCTTTTGCGCGTCACATATATAGATTTTAAAATTTCCATTGCCTAAAGTGACCGATTTTGTTAAAATCTCATAAAAGATCTGTTGCGTCGAAGGTCCTCGTATGTAATCTACTTTCTTATGCGCATACAAAGATGATATAAACATTTGCAGAACACAAAAATCCAAATTGGAAAAAACTATGTGGGTTTCAATCTACGCTCGGATAGTGTATCTTGCATAAGAGATACCGGGACGGGATGTGTCTAACACCCTTTTTATATGAGGAGGGATACTACTTATTCTACTGTAGGTTTTGTCGAGTATAAGAAGAATTTCCAAAACACATCCAAAATCCCAGGTTATCTTTCGGGTTGACGCACCGTTGCGCACTTATACGCCTGTAACCGAATTGATTATATACACTGCCACTCATCCGAATAGTTTCAGTAATTTCCCTTAGCACAAACGTTATTATTTCGGAAAATAATAAAAGTACAATTTTTTTGAAAGTATGTTACGCATAAACAACCTTTTTAAGAATATTTTTTATTAAACAAAAATTTTTAATTTTACTCTAAGGATAAGCTTAGATAGAAATAAACCAATAAAAAATATTCATTATTTATAGCTCATCAGAATAGGTTCTGGCACATAAACACGATTTAAGACTGAAGCATACTTAAGCTTATATTTATTATTATTATAAATGCTTTATTTATTATTATCAATGCTTGCTGAAGCGTATTTTTTTGGAAATCAGCTTCATCAGTTTCTTCTTGAAGTAACCAGCAATACTCTTAACTGATATCTATTTAATTTCCTTTTCAAAGGCTTTTCGACTGTGGCAATTTCATATTGAAAGCGTTCGCCGTGTCCAACGCTGAATGGTCCCAAGTTATCTTTGGAGATTTTTGGGGTCCTTAGGAAATGTCACATTGCTGTTGTACTCATCAAGACCTATAAGAAAAACAGTACCAATTTCCAGAATTTCAAACTTCATTCATTGTTGTAGCACTATGCCTTTTGACCAAGAATACACGCAGCGGAAAGAAATGGTTACTAAATGTTCACCGCAACAATAGTATGTTCTCTGCAATAAAAGTAAGGCCGTCGCAACCATAGTATTGTTTTTTGAATTTTATATTGACAATAGTATGATTGCAGCATTACTAATATTGTTGAAACGTAAAAATAGTATTGTTACCAAATTTAAAAATTAAAATATGGTTGTAGCAACAATATAAATATGGTTGGTGCCACAAAAGTATTGTTTTTTTTGGGTTTTATGTTAACAATAATATGATTAAGGCAATTATAAAAGCATCATTTTTTTAACAATGTTATTGTTAATCTTACGCAATAATTTAGTACTTTTATATGTAAATAAAATTATTTTAAAACAAACTACTTTGGATTAGTATAACTGATACATTATTAACAAGTAATTTTTTTCTACTGTTGTCACTCTTATTATTAAGAGTTTAATGTATTTTTACATAATTTACTTAATAAGAATCTATATTGTTGAATAGTAACTTAACCCAATCCTTACGAAGAATTTTGGGGTTCATAGGATGGCTGTGTGTGAGACATACTATGGTTGTGAAGAATATACTATGGTTGCATGTGTGGAATCTTCATTGGTAATTTGAAAGGACATTTTATGGCATTTATTTTTTTGAAAATAATTACTTTTAAATTTTGGCAACTGTATTATAGAAATGAGCATTCGGTAAGAAACGGGAAGATCCTCTGTTTTCGGCCAAAATTTTGTTCAGTTCTGGCTCAACGGCAAAGTCAATAAACAAAATGCTGCATTTGGGCTGAAGAGCAAAAAAGAAGAGGTTCAAGAGGTGCCATTATACCCTGCGAAACCACGGTTTAGTGCGGTCTATAAGCTGGTGGAATCATCGGTGCATATTTTTCAAAAATGATGATGGCCGGAACGTAGCCGTGAATGGTGCTCGCTGTGGCGCCATGATATCGATCTTTATGCTATCTGAAATTGAAGCCCGTAATCTTGAAGGCACTTGGTTTCAACAGGACGGTGCCACTTGCCATACAGCTGCTCAAACAATGGATCTATTGAGCGGTTATTTCGAAAAGCAGCTAATTTCACGTTTTGGACAGGTGACTTGGCCTCCTAGTTCGAGTGATATCACTCCTTTAGTCTATGCTGACAAACCAGCTACGATTCAGGTTTTGGAAGCCAACATTACGCGTGTCATTAAAGCCATACTATTCGAAAAGGTTGCACGAGTCAGCCAAAATTGGACCCTCAGAATGGAAACCCATTGTCCTTTCAAATTACCAATAAAGATTCCACACTTGATTTGAATTTTATATTTTTTTTTGTTCAGAAAAAATACCCCAAGATGAGTCACCCTACATATAACGAAGGACAAACAATCTCCTAATATCAATGACTCTAAGACAGAATGCAGGTTCAATATCGTTAATGTGTCAAATAATCCATCCTTTAGCTCTTGAATTGTTTTTGGCGTATTGTTATCCACAACAAAAGAAGTTCAAAGGTGTCAAATCACATTATAGTGCCATCCAATTAACATCGTCACTACATGTGATAAACGGCCATTCAAAATCTTACACAAAAGAGCTATTGTTTTATTAGCTGTGTGGCAAAAGGCACTATCCTGGTGGAACCGCATATCGTCCAGTTCCACATCATCAACTCCTGGCCACAAAAAGTCCCTTATACTCTCGCGATAGCGAACACCATTTACGGTAACAGCTTGCCGACCTCATTTTCAAAGAAGTACAGCAGGATGACGCCGCCAGCACATAACCAGCACCAAACAGTCACACTTTGTGGGTGCATCGGCTTTTCAACAATCACTCGTGGATCCTCATTTGCGCAAAGGGCAATTTTCGTAAAAGGCTTTAACAACATAACCGCGCAACTAAGAAAAAGAGTATGATTGAGATAACAATAATCGAACAGCATCATACTATGATCCTTGCAACTACAGTATGATTCACATACAAGCATACTATGATCCCCACAACCATAGAATGATCCTCACAACAATAGTATGATTTGCATACAACTATACTATGATCCCCACAACCATAGAGTGATCCTCACGACAATAGTATGATTCACACACAATTATACTATGATCACCACAACCATGGTTTCGTGATTTACACTCAACCATAGTATGTTTCCGGTACAAACACAGCATTATCCCCACAGCAATAGTGTGGTTTTTATTTAATTTAGCTTATATTACAATATATAGGATAAAGGCCCCAGCGCCTTTTAGGCTTAATAGGGGCTAAATGTGACCATAGTATGATCCCCAAAATTAATTTTTAGGACTGAGTTATGTTGTTAACAATAGAGATTACTATAAAGAAAATTATATTAAATTTAAAACAAAAGGATTGTTTTATTTAACAGTAGAAAAAAACCTTTTAAAATCGTAAGCGTTTCATTTAATAAAAATATTTTAGTTAATCAAAACCAAAGCAGTTCGATTGAACATTTTTATTTTACATAAAAAAAGTTTTTTTTATTGCAAACCCGTATTTAAATTAAAACTTTTTGCTACCATAAATTATGATTGCCGTAATCAAATTATTGTTAGTATAAACTCAAAAAACAATACTTATGTTTTACCAACCATATTTACATTGTTCACTTCAACCATATTTTCATTTCTAAATTTGGTAATAATACTTTTGTTACATTTCAACATTATTAATATTGCTGCAATCATGCTACTGCCAAAATGAAATTAAAAAAAAACTATAGTTGCGACGAACATACTTTTATTGCAGAGACCATATTATTATTAAAGTGACCATATTTTGTTCTCTGTGTGTTCTCAATTGTTTACCACTCCTTGTCTGATGTTGTCAGACACTAAAACTTAGAAATGTCAAATTATGTTGGACAAACTTGACGTTTAGGCTTGACTCACAATTAACATCGCGCATTATGATTAAACCACCCTTTACGAGTACAAGAAAATAATAGTAAAATTTACTTATTTTTTAGTACTGTAACCTAGGACCAAAAATTTAAAAGTGAAAATGTTTTAAAAGAAAAAATTCTATTTAAATGGCGTTTATTAACTTGACCAACCCACGAATGTTGCTAGCTAGAGCTAAAGTATTTGGGATTCGCTTTAAAATAAATCAATTTCCAAATTTAAAGGGGTTAATTTATATATTATTTTACCTGCACACATATCAAGGCATTCTTATACACAATATGTTTCTACCTAAAAATGTTTTTAAGAGAAAAAAGTACTCGTATTCTAACGTTATCAGAAAAAGCGTAGTCTTGTATTGAGTCATTCGTAAGTATCTTCTGAGGAGTAAGTATTTTCGTGGCAGAATAGACCAATAATAATTCGAAACAAATACATGACATTTCCTTGTACGATTTTAAATTAGAATCTCTTCATGGTTGTTAGGTCCTTACGCATCCTTCCCCACTTACTCGTATAACACCCTCCGTCGGTAAGTACACATTCTGTGAAAATTTATCACACGGAAAATTAAATAATAATTTTATATATCACATACTGTTTAAATATACGTATGTATGTACGGGTATTCTTGCTACTCGACATTCATATAATTTTGATATTTGCATAATAAAACTATAAAACAAGGATTTTTTTTTCTGAAAAGAAATTCAAATAAAATTTTATTTAAATTTTTTCCCTCCATAATCCACAGAGTAAAGCGGGCAACATTTGTCGCCTAATCCTAAATCCCATAATTCTCAGTGTGTTCGTACAAGCAGAGGAGAGAAGAAGTAGAAGTAACAAAAACACACAAGAAAATGAGCAAATGTACAACGAAATGAAACCTGAAAGACGACATGTAATCTTCTGGTGCTACACTTGTCATTTCATTATATGTGTCTACACAACTTTGGTGACACTTAGCAAAATGTATTTTATGTTTTATCAGAATTTCGTCGTCGTTTCTGCGTGTTTCTCGTACGGCTACAACGAAAGCCGCGCCGCGTCTTTCTACGCTGCTGCTGCCAAGCATACGATATTAACATTTAAAACACAATTTATGACATGTGTTCAGTTTTTGTTTCAGCGTCAGCGTCATTGTCATATTCACATTTACATACAGGGGATGTGTGCTCGTAGGGATATTTCGGCGGTGATTCCACGGGCAACGCTGTCTGTCTTCGCCTTCACCGACCGACTGCCAGAGGGCTTAGGTTACGGAAGGGGGACAACTGTTCCTTATGCGACAATTGATTTATGCTGTAAACACTTGCCGTAGGGCAAATGCTGCTGCGGGGCATGGAGGGCAACGGCTGGTGGCCGGGCTGGCATATACAAAATCATCGCTAAGCACCAACGGAAAAGGGGGATTTCGGTGGAGATGTTTTATGAAGGAAATAAAATTGTTTATGATTTTCTTATCATTTTCATGTATAATGAACACTGGCTGAAGAAGAAGAGCTCGAAAAAACGCTCGAAATTTATTAAGTTACTTAATTTATGTTTGAAATAATTTGAAAAAACATTTAAGTTATTTGGAAACAATCTTTAAATATACTTGTTTGTGTGTTTTCAAGCTAAATTAGCTTTTCGAAATTAATGGACCTTCCGACTGTGGGAAAGTTTATGTGTCTGCATCTGGGAGAGTTGTTAAGTAGTTATAATGAGGAAAAACATTAAAACGTTTTTGTTTTTTTTTATTACCATCTGATTTGTGACTAATGACTATACAATAAAGTTATAAATATTTTTTGGTTAATTAGTAAAAAATGTTTATTGAGAGATGTTACTGTAAAATGTTATTTATGAACATTGAATATTCCGTCTAAGTGTCTATTTTTTACTAGATTGTTCAATTTAAGGCTCAGGCACTCTGCAGCGTTTTTTTTTTGTCTTAAGCTGCGTATTTTTTTATTTGCGGCAGTCTTAAACGCATTTAAATAAACGTCCAAAACCAACTAAAAATTGATGGAAGGGCTTTTCAAGCCGACAAAGCAACATTTTGCAGATTTCTAACAAATATTTCAGAGGTTTTCAGACAACCGGACACAAAGACAAAAAACGCTTCAGTGTGTCTGGACCTTTAGAAGGATATTTATATTAAGTAAACTTCACAACCTAACCTAATTTTCCATTTGCCTGTATTAATTTGTATAGGGTTCTCCAATCATAATGCACGATAATTATTGCGAGTCACACCTTAACGTGAAGTTTTTTGCACAATAAAATTTGGCATTTCACTGATTCAGTGTTTGACAAATTCAACCGAGGATAGGCACACTATAGAGCAGCGCGCTAACATTGTTGACGCCTTTTACGGAAATATTAGTTCAAATCAAAATGCATTTCGTGCACTTCGTGCTTTTTTTGGTCAACATAATCGGCCAAATATGTCTACAATCGAGAGAATTATGAACATATTTCAGTAACGCGGGTCCGTAGATAAATAAAAAACATCTGCGCATGCTCGCTCTCTCGATTGTAGACATATTTGATGTTGTTCCCTATTGTCTGGCAGAAAAGCCGTCAACCTCGACTCGTCATCGTGAATCGTCAAGAATTAAACATCTCACGAACATCCCAGATGCGATTGTTGAGTTAAGATTTGAATTTACACGCTTACAGGTTTAAATTGACTCAGAAGCTGAAGTCTACTACGAGGCTTGCTATTTATATTTCGGGTCCGGCAAAAAAAAACACAATAATTTTTCATTGGAAATGGTTTTATTGTTTTTCAATATAATCTCCTTTAAGATCAATACACTTTGGTTTGCATGCGCACAAACCAATCTTCGAAACATTTTTTCCACTCCGATTGAGAACCTCCAAAACATGATTTTTGAGTGCTTTAACAGCTGCTTCGGGCGATGAAAAACGTTAACCACGCATTTTTTTTCTTGTTGTGCGGGAATAAAATGAAGTCACTGGATGCCATGTCAGGACTGTACGGCAGATGACCCATCAATTCGACGTTTTTGCCGGTCAAAAAGGTGCTGGTTTGAGCCGATGTCTTCTCTTGTTCGTTTTTCGAACTTTTCCGAAGACTTCAGGCACACAAATTGTGGTGTACCACTCAGAATTGACCGCCCTACGTTGCTCAAATGGAGCAGACGCCACATGACCAGTTTTGCAGAGAAAACAACTTTCATTGAATTTGGCTCTTCTGGATTTGGATTTGGCTCTTCTTCGAAGACCCACATGGTTGATTGCTGTTTTGTTTCGGGCTCATACGCATAGATCCATGATTCGTCACCTGTGACGATCTTATAAACAAAAATTAGTTCGAAATCAGTTGGAACTACAGTGATTCGGTTGCAAAAGAGAAATATCGGTTGCAATCGCCAAATGTTTATAAACGTAAAGGATATTTGGTTCGAAATACCATAAGCTAATAACTATGATCATCGTACAATTTTCACAACTTATTGATCGGTTTTACCAATGAAACGCGAAAAAGATATTAAATTGCCGCAACCAATAGATTTGCAAACATTTTGTTACTGTTACCAACGTTTCGTTGACCACGCATTTTTTCTTGATGCTAGGGAATAAGAAGAAGTCATTGGGTGCCAAATCAGGGCTGTACGGTGGATGGCCCATCAATTTGACAGTCAATTTGAGTGGTCAAATATCTCATCGTTTCAGCTGATGTGTGAGAGCTCGCATTGTCGTTATGCAAAATGATCCGTCTTCTCTTATTATCTTTCCTCATTTCTTCGAACGCTGTTGGCAAACAGATGGATGTATACCACTTAAAATTGTCCTCCTATGTTCCACTGTGGCAACATGGCCGGTAATATTTAAAAAAAACGCAATTATACTGAAAAAAACGCAATGCTTAGATGTAATTCTTCTACGAACAACTTTTTTGGATTTGGCACGTCTTGAGAGACCCATACAGTCGATTGCTGTTTTATTTCGGGTTTATATGCATACTCGTAGATCCATGATTCGTCACCAGTGGCAATGTTATACACTGCCTTTGAGCTATCGCAGTTATACTTTTTCAACATCTCTTTTCATCAATCCATGCGAGCCTATTTTTGAGCATTTGTCAAATTGTGAGCGATCCAACGAGAATATATTTTATTTACGACCAATTAAACATGCAATATCTGATTGATGCTTGTCATACTAATGCCCAAGCATGCCTCAATCTCACGGTATGTCACATATCGGTCTTGCCTAATCAGTTTACGCACAGCATCTATGGTTTCTAGCAAAGTGACCGAAGTTGGACGTCCTTCACGAAAATTATCCTGGAGCGAAAGGCGTCTGAGACTGAACTCTTGGTACCAGCGATTAACAGTGGTTTTTGATGAAGCTTCATCGCCAAAAGGCAAAACAAGTTAATTTAAACACTCTTGTCTGGATAACCCACGCCGAAAATCGAAAAAACTCATCGCACGAAAATGTTCACGGGATAATTGCATTTTTGACTGAGATGGATTTTGTCAACACACTGTAAACCAAACAATTCGCCCTCAAATGACAAAAGTTTTGAAATCAAATTAAATGAAATGACAAACGTTCTGAGTGAACTTATGCTAAAAATGTCAAAGTTTCCAATGGAAGTTCCATTTTGCATCTGGGAACACTAGTCTTGTCAAAACCCGAAATATAATATAATCTTAAAAAAACATATATAAACGGAAAAGTTGTTAAATTTTTAACCCTAACTTTTATCCCTGCCTGTATAACTACCGTTTTTTGGGCTCTTTCGGAACATAAGTACGAACCAAATCTTAGGCAAAACTGTAAAATAAATATATATTTGAGTTGCTACCAATATTTGCTTTAACTTAAGAACCCATGATTATTTACTTTTGTTCTCTTGTCTTAGCCAAACGGCCCGTTTTTTGGACTCAAAAAAGCCTAGACGGCTCTTTCTATGAAGAAAACCTTTTTTCCCTGTTCGGATTGCGTCCACTTACAATCACTAAGAGCTTAAGACCATATACCATCATGGCGCGCCATATTAGGCCCCTAACTTATTTCGTTTCCGGACGGGCAGACAGACATGGTTAGATAGCTGAGAGTTTTACGGCGATCACTAATATAAGCATATGTGACAGCGCATAGAGAAAGGGACCTAAGGGTAAAAAAAAAATCAATTTTCATTTTTTTTTTTCATTTTTTTGATGTGGACAACATCTGAGCATCGAATAAGACCGATCCCATGCCCTAAAAGTGTTCCCTCCCAGAGATATGCGCATTTTATGAAAGTGAAGTCGACGATTCTAAGCGCAAATAGAAAGGGACCTAATCTTTAAAATGGCTCTCCTGAACAAAACTGGTTTTTAACCTTAGGTCTTTTTCTATTTTGCGCGTCACATATACAGTTTTCAAGGCTCTGCGATCAATATTTCGAGATGTTGCAAACAAAATGCCAAGAAAGTATAACTACAGATAAGGTCAGAAAATATTTTATGCCATGTATACGATTACTTGCAGGCGATTAAAAGTATTTATTACTTCCACCATGGAAGTTTAATTTTCTTGGATTTAAAAATGAATTCCAGGAAATTTTTACTCAACAGCCACACGCAGTGGCTATGAATTTCATACTTTAATACATGTTGTTGTTGTTGTTTTTATTATGCAAATTGTAATCTCCTTTTAAACTCTACTTGCCGCTGCTGGAAATTATTGAGAACCTTTTGCACAGTTTTAATGAAACGCATGCATCATACAATAAATTAAAACAAGAACAACAAACGGGCCAGCAAACAATGAAATAATCATTCGCATCAAGGAAGATTTAAGCCTTGGCCTTAAAGGAACCATGATGATGAATGCGATGATGAAGATGACGATGATTACGATGATGGTGCGCGCTTATGTATGGTTGAGGCATCCACAGCAACAGCTGCATTTAATTTGCTATTTGCGCGGCCCGTACGTCACGTGTGTTGTTGCTGTTGTTATTGTTGACAGTATTATTGAACAATACGCACACGCCGACAAACACGAGCGTAAAGGACACGCACCGCGATGCACAATTGATCAAGACACATGTGCAATTTGTTGCTCACACACAAGTGACTTTGGACGTGTTATACACACAGTTACCACAACAGTGAATGTACCGTTTCGTTGCGAGCAAAATTGTCACAACTCAAAAATAGGGTATTTTGGGGACAACATGATATTGTAAAGCTGTCAAATGTGACACAAAACGAATAAAAAGTCGTTAAGTTCATACAGATCGAATCTTATATATTCTTTGTCCGAATCATATATTTTCTTTGTCTGGGAACCTTGAGCCTGACCTCGATCAGAGCTAAATCTTCAAATTCAATCCAAACTCGGATTCGAAGAAAAATTTGTATTCATGCGAAATCCCATAAGTCCCCATTTCATAGCGGTTACTCGTTTTGTCTAAACTGACGGTTTTTTAGGCCCCTTAAGCATAGTATTCAAAATAAATCCATATTTAGATTCGTAGTAAAATTTCCCCTTATGTCTATATGTGACGCGCAAAATAGAAAGGGGCCTAAGGTTAAAAACCAGTTTTGTTCAGGAGAGCCATTTTAAAGATTAGGTCCCTTTCTACTTGCGCTTAGAATCGTCGACTTCACTTTCATAAAACGCGCATATCTCTGGGAGGGAACACTTTTGGGGAATGGGATCAGTCTCATTCGATGCTCTGATGTTGTCCACATCAAAAAAAGGGAAAAGTTGATGAAAAGTTTTGTTCAGGAGAGCCATTTTTAAGATTAGGTCCCTTTCTACTTGCGCTTAGAATCGTCGACTTCACTTTCATAAAACGCGCATATCTCTGGGAGGGAACACTTTTGGGGAATGGGATCAGTCTCATTCGATGCTCAGATGTTGTCCACATCAAAAAAAGAGACAAAAAAAAACGAAAATTGATTTTTTTACCCTTAGGTTCCTTTCTCTATGCGCTGTCACATATTCACTATTGAGTGCTCGTTTTGACTATGCTGTTCTTTTTTGGGCTCCTACGGAACAAACTTCCCAGCCAAAATTTAAGGGCGATTTTTAAAATATATGCTTATATGAAATTTTAATGAATTTTAATAAAATTTTGTATAAGAGCCAAAACATCCCTCACATGCAATTTTTAGGTATTAAAGGAGTTCCATGCGTATTATAAAATCTTAAACTTCACCGACGGCTCAATAATTGAAAGAGGCACGGAATCGGGAGTATGGTTAAAGTGGATGAAGAGTGGTAATGCTACTGAAGTCAGGACGCAAGCAAAGGAGAATTGTACAGGCCGATTTTCTGGTTTTTGCCAGTAGCAAAAACGCTTGAAGCACTACTCCTCCCATGCCTGATCGAACACCTTCCTTGTGCTGATCATCCACATGGGTTTCGCAAGCAGCACTGCTCATCAACTGCTTTACACACCATCAATATACGTATAAGTCACGGCCTTAATCAGAAAAGCCCAACGACAGGACGGTTAACGTGCCTCTTGACCTTACTACTCCTTCGACACAGTCAATTATGCCACTTTGTTCGAGGATATTGCAGAAACGTCCCTTCCGTTTAGTTTTAAACTTTGGGTCGTTACCTAAGTATATGTGTGGAAGCCAGTCATATGTAGAACTTAGAGGCTAGAAGTCGAAACCCCGATGAGTTGAACAGGGATTTCCTAGGGTGCTATCTCCGGCACTGTTTACCCTCACTTCTCTAAAACTCATGCACTACCAGACAGAGTTGAAATAATTGTGGTTGTTGTAGCGGCACACTGTACCGGCGTGACAGCTCTTGGTTGAAAAATTGCTGCTTCGGGTCGATTGGTGCATAGAACCGGCTGCTCAACTCTGACGTTAGGAAATAGAGTGGATGACATATGCGAAAAAGTCAACTGTATCCTAACTGAGAAGAGTGCTATTCTCCACTGCGAGGCATATGAAAATATTCGACTCTTATTTTTCAGCCACACCATTTACTGCATGAACCGCAGAGGTTAGGTCAATTTAACGTCAACATCCCGACTACCAACTACCACAAAATCCTTAGGGTCACATTGGACAGTCTTTTTCGACCCAATGAACATGCTACAGCTATCTGCGGTAAGCTCAAAAGTAGGAACAAAGGTCCTTAAGTCGCTAGCCGGCAGTACTTGGGGAGCCGACAAAGAAACCATGTTGACCTCTTACAAAGCGATAGGTTGATCTATAGCGAAACAGTTAAGACTTGTAAGAAATCAGCCCTGACAGCATCAACAGGGTGTCTCCATATGTCTTTTAAGGACCATCTACATTAGGAGACGGAGGTCCGTACCGAGTGCAGAAACAATTTCTTGTTGTCTAAGCAGTATCTGCTTAGGTGTCTTCTCATGGACGGGATGCCTTTGGCCAGACTGATAAGGTACAATCTTGAAGATCTGGAGACAGAGGACCTGCAGTATAAGGAAAAGCCTTTAGATCATCAAAACTATAAGGAAGATCTGAACGACACTCACGCCTATGAAGGCGCAACAGCAGTATCCAGCAATAGCGTGAATGTATTGCTAGGGGAACTCCTCCGGAGATTTCACCAAAGAAGAACACGCTACCTCGGCAGATGCGCGTGGTTCTGGCTCAGCTGATATGTAAATGGTGCAGCCACCTCAATTCGTATCGGTCACGAATTAATGCTAACGTTCCAGACGTTTGTCCCACCTGCCATCAGGGACCGTACGACGTGCGCACCTCTTCAACTGACCAACCGAGCTCACTGAGCTGAGCCCTAGGACTCTTTTAACGCATACAGTTAAAAAGGGCGCGCTACCTCCTCCCGTAGACTAAACGGACTTCAAAACAAACTAAGTTGTTTTTACAAGAAGAAGTTATGATCCTTTGGAACAGGGCATCCTCGAGGTTATGTAAGAATCAATTGTACCGCTGTCTAATCTTACAAAATTGACACGCTGTACATCAACTCGGGGCGGTGGGCCGTGGTTCATTTTAAATGGCTTTTGTATATAAGTATGATAAAAAAATATTAAGAAAAAAAATAGTCTATGTGGTGTGTGAAAAGCTGTCCTTGAGCCACGACAAACCCTTCATTAAACACAGCAGATCTACCATCTTGCAGGCGGATAGCATTTCCTGTTCTTCCAGAAAATACTTCCCTAGGTAACTACGCTGTCGTTTCTGGAGGGACATTTCCCAAGCTGTATTTATAATCTATGTCAATAGCCGGAGAGCTAAAAATGCCTTAGACGAAAGGACAATAAAATATTGTTGTATACAGGACCGAAGTTCTTGGACACGATATTATGCTCTGCAAGGTCCCACAACGCAGGAACGTACCAGGCAACGGATTAACAAACGAGTGTGCCAGGTCAGGCTCATGTACATGCGTTTTTCGTTAGTGGAGCTTATAAATCAGTTATCCAAGTGGAAGCTGCAAAAACCAGATCGAGGTGAGAGCCAGTACAGAATTGCAGAATTGATCCATTCCTGTAAGCCGGTTCTTGATGTGACTCCCATCAAAGGGCTGCCTTTTCTTTTGAAAAAGCACACCCTGTATTCTAACATCATGTCATCAGCGAATACTGCGTGATAGGCCAAATGGCTGCAAGCCAGTAGCTTCCATTCGAAGACTTCTATAGAAGCTGTTTAGATGACGAAGAGGATGAATTAGTACAGCACCTTTGATGTTTCAGAAAAGATTCGCTTCACCTCTCTAGGGTACAGGCTCTTCTATGACTAGAAACGTTAAACATATGCTCCTCAAACCACAACCATCAAATTCATAAAAAAAAATCTACCTGAATCAATAGAGCCTATAAGAATAATGGAGATTGATATGAAACCGAACTCCTTCTTTTATACACATTTTCTTCTATCAATTTTTTCTAAGGTAATAAAAATAGACCATAAGTCTGCAAATAGGCGGATGTCCCATTTAATCTAACATAAGTCCCTATTTACACGAGGCTACTTTACTTGCGGCAACTCTCAGTTTGTTGGAGAGAGAGGTAAGGGGAATGGAAAGGGAAAAAACTTGCCCGTACTGTCAATTCCTTTTGTGTTTTTGGTAATGTAAAGTTGGCTGCAGATTCTTTTAGAATGTTTTCACATAAAAATCAAAATTGCCGTAACCGAGTTGCTCTGTGTAAACACAAGAAGATAGTTCGAAAGGGGATCGTAAAGTTGCCTCGTGTAAATGTAGACTAACCTTAGTGCTTCATAATTAAAATTTCTAATTTAAGCCACGAAATACCTTGAGTTCTTTCTTTTTGACCGATTTTGCATATTCAGAACCAAAATTTGCTTATAATCATAAGCCATCATCTGGCATATGATTGATTTCTTTAAACGCAATACTGGATGCAATAGGCACATGGAAGGACGTTAGGACGACCGTACGGTTATATATAAAGCCTCTTAGAATTTTACTATAAGTATAATCAATAACAAATACAACATATGGTCTTTACAGAAAAAGCTCCCTAAAACCATTGCTCTTAAAAATCTTATTTTTGAGTTGTTCATGTCTCGCATGAAATGACGATTATAAATGGAATAACAGTCGTTACTTGCTTTAAATATACAAACAATAAAGTGTCAAATAAAATACACACTACTACAACTGTGCGTCGATGATACGACAGACATACAAGTACACACACACACAGAGGCGCACGCAATCAGTCAGTCGAAATAATTTGCATTTTATAGGAATTTAAATATTTAATGTCCTTTTTACTCACAACTGCTCTCGTCGGTCCATGTGGTTCTTATAATAATGACTTGAGGACTGTTCAACGATGTTGGCGGCAAGGCTTTGGTAATGGCCCGGGGATGTGTTGCGCGTACAAATTAAAAATCTATTGTCTTGATTTTGTAATTTGTAAAATTACAAGATTCCATTGTTGTTTGGTCATTAAAAAATCCTTGCTACTTGTTCAAAGGGGTTGCATAAGGACGATAGACCGCAACGAGTTGTTTAAAGAGACATTCAGTAAAATTTAAGTAGTTTATGACAAAAAAAATCTACAAGGAAAAATGACATCAAGTTCGGCTTGGGCGAATCATATAGACCCTACACCATTAAAATGGGGAAGATGTGCCCAAGGGCTGAAGAGACCGGACCTTGTCTATGATAAATCTTAAAAATAAACTCATATTTGGATTTGTTAAGACATTTTCTTTAATCATATAGACCCTACACCACTAAAATGGGGAAGATGTGCCCAAGGGCTGAAGAGACCAGACCTTGTCTATGATAAATCTTAAAAATAAACTCATATTTGGATTTATTAAGACATTTTCTTTAATTATATTCATATATACTATTGGCTGTAACGGTCGTTTTGAATGTAACAAGAGTTTTTCGAGGTCGAAACTGAACTTAATTAAGAAATAATTCATATTCGAAGGAACGGTCGTTTTCAATGTAACTAGAGTTTTTTGAGGTCGAAACTGAACTGAATTAAGAATTAATTCATATTTGAACTCCTAGTGAATGTTCTAAATTTTTTTTATTAATGCTTTATTTGGCATTTTTGAATCTGCTCCATATGATCCTTACTCGTACAATAAGCATACGAATTTTAAGTAAAAATTATATAGTGAATCCTGACATGAATTTCTATGTTCTATGCATCTTGTTGGCAGGACTTGCATTAATTTTTGCACAGTGGTACGAGTATGTTACCTGTATAACATTCCACATATGAGAATTTTTAGCTTAATTAAGCTTTAACCTTGTACTAGAGGCCTAGGGTACCTTCGTAGTCATTTACCGACGAACTCGAGATTTTTTTCACTGTAGAGTGAAGAACTGTAAAATATCAATTTGGCAAAAAATGGAATTAACTCGTTAACATTTGCATGCGATAACTATTCACAACTTTCGACGTGGATTATCACGACAGGAGTGAATCGATGCACTTAAATCTTTGTATGACGATGAAGCACCATCCTATAGCACTGTGAAAAACTGGTTCAATGAATTCAATCGTGGCCGACGCTCGCTCAAAGACGAAGTTCGTCCAAAAACGGTCGTTGGGCCAGAGAACATTGATGCCGTGTCTGAACTGATAACGCAAGATCGTCATGTGACATACCGTGAGATAGAGTCATCCTTGGGCATTTCTTCCACCAGCATACATTCGATATTGCATGAAAACCTGGCCGTAAAAAATGTTTGTTCTCGTTAGATACCGCACAATTTGACAATCGCTCAAAAAAGGCTCGTGTCGTTTGGTGCAAAGAAATTTTGAAAGACTATGAAAGAAGTTTATAAGATCGTTATAGGTGACGAATCATGGATCATTGCGAATGAGCCAGAAACAAAACAGCAATCTACCGTGTGGGTCTTCGATGACGAGTCATATACAACGAAAGTTGTTCGTGGAAGAAGCACTTCGAAGCAAATGTTCGCATGTTTCTTCGGCACAAACAGCAATCGACCGTGTTTGTCTTCGAAGACGAGCCACATCCAACGAAAGTTGTTCGTGGAAGAAGCACTTCGAAGCAAATGGTCGCCTGTTTTTTCGGAAAAACTGGCATGTGTGGCGACTGTTCCGCTTGAGTACCGTAGGACGGTCAATTCTGAGTGGTACACCACAATTTGTTTGCCTGGAGTCTTCGGAGAAATTCGAAAAACTAACAAGAGAAGAAGACTCATTGAGCATCATGAGAATACGAGCGTCCACAAATTGGCTCTAACCAGCGCATTTTTGACCAACCAAAACGTCGAATTGATTGGTCATCCGCTCTACAGCCCTGACTTGGCACCCAATGACTTCTTTTTATTTCCGCACATCAAGAAAAAAATGCGTGGTCAACTATTTTCGTCGCTAGAAGATGCTGTTGAAGCGTTCATAAGCCATGTTTTAAAGGTGGCTCAACCGGTGTGAAAAAAATGCTTCGACGCAGGACGTGTATTATTCATGCTGGAGTATACTTAAAAAAACAACAAAGCAATTTTTGATGATAAATATTCGCATTTTCATTGTTAGGCCAGAAATATATATGTGACGCGCAAAATAGAAAGGGCCTAAGGTTAAAAACCAGTTTTGTTCAGAAGAGCTATTTTAAAGATTAGGTCCCTTTCTATTTGCGCTTAGTATCGTCGATTTCACTTTCATAAAACGCGCATATCTCTGGGAGGGAACACTTTTGGGGCATGGGATCGGTCTCATTCGGTGCTCAGATGTTGTCCTCATCAAAAAAAAGTGAAAAGTAAAAGAAATGTTTTGTGCAGGAGAGCCATTTTAAAGATTAGGTCCCTTTCTATTTCCGCTTAGAATCGCCAACTTCACTTTCACAAAACGCGCATATCTCTGGGAGGGAAAACTTTTGGGGCATGGAATAGGTCTCATTCGATGCTCAGATGTTGTCCACACCAATAAAAGAAAAAATATGAAAATTGATTTTTTTACCCTTAGGTCCCTTTCCCTATGCGCTGTCACATATAGCAACCCTCGTATCTACAAAAAAATGTATCTTTCCTTAAATTGCATAAAACTCGTAATATATTCTTTCCATTGCAGTTAATATTTGTTTTTAAAACTTTTCTTTTATCATAAAGTATAAAACATTTATCAAAATCCATCAACGCTTTTAAATCCCTCCAACGTTTTGAAACCCTTCAATCCATTTACACTGAAACGGTTATTCGCCAGCAACACTATCTCAGTGCGGTTCCTTAAGAGGCACCGCCGCAATCGCACTGTCTGCCATTCTCATGCGTACAAGAGAACATAACCCGACCCCTGTATTAAGTTCCCCCTTTTTTTGGTGAAATGTCACTATAATTTCGTATTTTATTGTTTTTTTCAGCATTCTCGTGAGTGTGGTTAATCGCATATGCGGTATGCTGTATGATGATTAATGAGACAATTTCTTCATATCTGTGTTTTTTTATTCACCCTCCCGATAAATTTTGTCTTTTTTTTCGTCCAAGCCTTATGCTGTCAGTTCTACACATTGTGATGTGTATTCATAAATGGTGCTTTACCTTGTGCCAACGACGACTACTCGTATGTGTGTGGTGGTTTTTTGCCCCTTCGAACCCTGCTGACTGGCTGAGTGACAATGACAACGCCTTTGAAATCTTGAAGTATTTCTAAATGAATTTGTATATCGTGCGGTGTGTTTTTTTCGGTTCTGCGAATGATTGAAGGGACAGGCAAAACGAAAAAAAGTGCAAAGTGTGAAAAACGATTTAACAACACTTTGCAGACAGTAGTTGTCTTCCCCTTTTATTGTGGGGTTCTATCGCAGCACCAGCGATTTTTGGAACGACGAGTGCTTCATCCATTCCCCAATGATGCATAAACCCCGCGCACACACACCCATCCCCGAACATGACGTCTTGGGGGCATAATGATGATGTGGCATCTTTGCAGCTTGAACGACGTGCTCGTACTTCTGTATGGAGCAAACATGTTGGATGATGAAAAATTACCCTAAAAATTATTACTATCAGCATATGATGGGAGTTGCTTCGCAACCAAGAAGAATGCACGTACCTTGCTCGCAGCCACCTTCATTTCTCCTTAATACATATTATTGGATGGTTACACATTGATGCCCCTGGGAGATACTGAGGAAGTGTCTGGCAGCACTCGGCCCTTTTATGCCCTCGTTTGACTTACTTTACAATGGTACTCGCACTTGACATTTTGTGTGGCTGGCTGTTATCTCGGCTACCGCATGACATTGTTTTATGTTTTGGAGTTATGTTCATTTGACATGTCATCAACACATATCCAATGACACACACGCACACATATGCAGACCTTTGTGCGTCTACGCCTGCAAATGGTGAATGCAATATGATGCTGCATTTACCAGTTACTTATCATTTTCTAGAGTTCAAGCGATTTTTCTTCTCTGCCCCCTCTCAAATGGCTGTATAGTTTTTTTTCTGGTACTCGTATGTGGCAAGTGTAATTTCAAAATTGATGATGCTGGTTACATTGGCTGGCTGGATTGCTTCACTTCACCCGGGGGCTGTTCAAGTTTATGACACGTAGTCTTGCATACTTGTCGAGATAGAAATGATTAATGATAAACAATTTCTTAGGTTGCTGATAGACATTATATCTATGAAGGAAACTACTTATACAATTCGCGGAATTGTAGTCTTTTCAATACCGTGTTTTTCTTTTTAACTTTTTTTTTAAACTAGAAAGAGACGTCTTAATAATTATGCGATATGCGTTTGCAGAGTTCCAAGACTGAGAAATGTATTTAAATTTCCCCAGCAAAATGATTTTTTTTTGCTACTACAAAGTTATCATGCGGGGTACGTAGAAGGTATATAAAGGGTGGTTAAATTTTAAGGTCCTATGTTGAATGTGAACCACACCTAAACGTCAAGTTTTTTTCTGCATTTCAACTGATAATTTTCAATTTCAGACTTACTTAATTTTACCCATAGAAAGGATACACAAGCGAGAAATACGTTATAAAATTGGGCGTTCAAATCAAAATGCATGTCGTGCACTTCGTGATTTTTTCGGTCAATTAAATCATCCAAATGTGCGTACAATCGGAAAAATTTCAGCAAACCGGGTCTGTAGGAGATGTCAAAACACCAGTGAATGTTCGTTTAGCTCGTACTGCAGAAAATATTGCTGCTGTTCGCGATAGAGTGGCTGAAGAGCAGTCCACCTCAACTCGTCGTCGTGCCCAACAAGTGTAACTCTCACGCTTGTCGTTGATGAACATTATGCATAAAGACTTGCATTTACACGCTTTCAAGGTGCAATTGACTCAAGAACAAAAGCCTCTTAACTATTCCAAACGTCTTCAATGGTCAGAATGGTATCAAGAAGTGGCAAAAGTGGATGTTCACCCCTGATGATGAACGACGAAGTCAGTTCGAAATATTGGGTTATTTAAAATTAAATAAATTATAAAAACACCAACATCTGTTTTTGCTTATGACCTCAAGCCTAACAAAAACTGAAAATTTTAACCGCCCCTTGAAAATTGCCCTATCTGGTCAGAGGAAGATTAACTCAAGAAATAAATATTGAAAACCTAGCCGGAATATTTGGAGCATAACCTGGTAAGAGTTAGATTAACTCACCGATGGAATATTGGTAACCTCGCCACTCTTAATTCTTTTTCCACAATCTTTTAGAGAATATTAAAATGAGCCATTTGCTTGCGGGGTACATAATTTACATCCAGTTTCGTCGACTTAACTGGATGTAAATTTTGCAAGAGCTCTAGATCCGGGATACAGTAAATCCTATATCCATGTCAACATATGTGTGATACGCCAATACAACTTTAATGATGGCACCTAATTATTGTTATTACAATTTGACTGTCATTTCCTCATTTCATATTATCCTTTCTGAAGTCATGTAAGAGGATATGGAGGCCACATGACATACTATAAACTTTTCTTGGTAATCTTAGGAGACAGAAACTACACTTTTCTGCCTCTGTGGTGCAACCGTAGCCATTATCGAGGTATTAAAGGTGTCTTAACTCACGGAGCCCTTTCCTTCTTCATGGTTTGTCTTCATAAAATTTGAATCAAAAATGTTCAAGTACTCTTTTTAAAATCCTTAAATCTGATCTTGATCCGGGATTCAGCAACTCTTATAACCACCTTGTTGATTTCACATAATAAATGTTATAGCGAATTGGTTGTCATATCTTAATTCCCTATTATTTATTCTGTCATCATGTTAGAGGCAACCAGCCGTATTATTAACTTTTCTTGATTATCTTAGGTGACAGACGACCTATCAGCCTCTGTGGCGCAACCGTAGCCATTATCGAAATATTAAGGTCGTCTTAACTTACAGATCGTCTGGACAGACGTATACAGCTAGATCATCTTATTTTATTGAGGGTCCAATAAATAATTCAAAGGCTTGACAAATATTCTATACACTCCACCCTATGGTGGAGGGTATAAAACTAAAAACAGTGAATAGTTGTACGTACGTATGGGACCAGTGCAATCTGGTATCGTTCATAAACCGCGGCAGTTTCTTGGAGTAACGCGCACCAAGTTAAAATAAACCAAGGATTCATTTGAGAAACCTCATTGCGGTCATTACCCTGGCTTTTCAGAGTAGACGCTGGAAGTCTCCGTCTATCATACAATAACCTTTGTGTTAGTTGCAACTGTAAGGCGGAGGAGGAGACAACTGAACATCTACTCTGCCACTGTTCGGCATTTGCGGACTCAAGACGTAAACTGTCTTGTCTACAGATACTTCAGACAAAACCTTTCGCTTCGATGATGATTTGGAAGGGATTTGCAGCTTCATCATGGTAACAGGCTGGCTCGATAAGGTAGTCTAGAATTAATTATAAATTAATCGCGACGATTTTAAGGTATCACAACGTGGACCTAAGAGAGTTTTGATTTGGTCAGCTGTCAATTCAATTTAACTCAAAATTTACAATTTGTGGTTCTTTAACGTAAGAGGGTTGCTATTTATATATCGGGTCCTGCCAAAACTAATGTTCCCAGATGCAAAGTGGAACTTCTATTTGAAACTTTGACATTATTTTCGCATAACTTCACTCGGAAACGTTTTGTCATTTGAGGGCGAATTGTTTTGTTTACAGTGTGTTGAAAAATTCATCTCAGTGAAAAAATGGAATTATTCCGTGAACATTTTCGTGTGATGATTTTTTAAGATTTTCGGCGTGGATTATCGAGACAAAAGTGTTCAAATCAACTTGTTTTGACTTTTGGCGATGAAGCACCACCAGAAACCACTGTTAGTAGCTGGTATCAAGAGTTCCGAGACTGAACTCCGTTCGCTCCAGGATGAATTTCGTGAAGGACGTCCACCTTCGGTCATTTTGCCAGAAACCATCGATGCTGTGAGTGAACTGATTAAGCAAGACCAACACGTGACATACCATTAAATTGAGGCATCCTTGGACATTAGTATGACAAGCATCAATATAAGATATGGCATGTTCATTTAGCCGTGAATAAAATTTGTTCTCGTTGGATCCCACATAATTTGACGAATACTCAAAAAACGCTCTTTTGGATTGGTGCAAAGGGATGTTGAAAAATTATAACTGCGTTAGCTCAAAGGCAGCGTATAACATTGTCACAGGTGACGAATAATGGATCTATGAATATAAACCCGAAACAAAACAAGACAAGACAAGACAAGTATGCAACCATCTGTTTGCCAACAGTGTTTGCTTCATTTTTGAAAAATATGGACCAAGGATTCCCTCTGCCCATAAAGCATACCAAACAGTGACTTTTTGAGGATATAACGGCGTCTCAACAATGGCTAGTGGATTTTCATTACACCAAAACTGACTTTGAAATACAAAACTATACAAAACTGACTTTGAAAAATAAGAATCGGTGGCCACTTACCACGATTTGCAAGCACTGTTCCTTAGTAAGTCTATTCATTATGGCATGGCAAACCAAATAGAGTATAAATCAAGTGATAGCTGTCAAAACAACCAACTCCGAAAAAGGGTGGCCAGATTGTTAACCACGCGTCTAAATAAACACCCTTTGTTACTGGTGATGCAAGAAAGCAGTTAGTATTAAGCTTAAGAAAACTTTTTCTGAATAAGTGATTGTTGATTCGACAAAGTTTAGATCAGAAGAAACGCCTGAGCTTTGTTTTAAAAGATAATCATCTTTTATTGTTGCTTCGTAGCTTGCTAAGTAATTTTAGAAAAATAATTTGTTGAATTTTTGTAAAATTTTCTATCCAGAATCAAATACGGTAGTGTTTTTTTATAGGCGTGCTCAATATTCACAATTTTTGTTAAGAAGTGACGTACTTATTTCGGTGTTGATAGCCAGTCTTTGTTATGAAGGCTTAACCAAAAAACACTTATGATATAAAAATTCAGTTTGCTTTTAAAAATTTAAAATTTTTAATTGGGTATATATGACAACATTCTACTGGCAACACTAGTTCGTGATGAGAGCAAGAATGCATATAACGCATACAATCGCAAAATGTAATTGTATAGATTGCATATCGCTGCCCTAGACCAAAGTTAAAGTAAACTGGAGCTGGACCAACATGAGATTGTGGAGCCAGCTTAATGTAGTCAGTCAAAGTCGCCAAATACACTTGAGGTAAAGCAGTGTCTTTGGCAACAGACAACTAATTCTTTGAAAGATAGCTTACAAACTCAGCGTCAATAATGTTGACAGTCGCAACATCATAGAGAACGTTTTTCTTCCTCTGCATGGCTCCGTCCCAGAGAGGAGACACAAATGTACATAGGCCAGTTTTTATCTTCAGAGACAGCGGTAAATAATATATCAATTATCTAAATCTACCATAAATGGCATAATTCTAAATCTCTACACCACTTCCAAAATAATTTATTAAATTTGTTAAACATTTAAAGGCAATATTAGTAAACATAATATGCCTTGTGGTTTCCGCAAAGCAAAAAACGACAACAACAAAAAAGGCAAAACCAACAATAACATTTATGGCCTGTTTGTCTAAAGTGACTACTAGTAATGGCTGGTAAACTCCCCCAAGAATGCCCGACACTCCTTCTTAGAACTGGTGTTGCCTATTTGCTTGGATGCAGATGTAAAACAAACAAAAAAATCAGCAAAATAAAATTTCCACTAGGGATATATTTAAAGCAGCTGTAGCAGCAAAAAAAAAAAATCATGCAGATAAAATTCGAAACATGCGGGTAAGAGGAAAGATGAAAAAAACGAAACAACCAGAAGTGCGGCAGGGGTCGAATCGTATCGACCATCCACATCATGGCCGGCATACCATAAAATTCTGATTATTAAACGCTTCAGGGGCATTGACTCTTAAATGCTACAGCTAATATGAAAACGGCGATTACACAACAATGAATTAAAAAAGTAGTAATATTTTAACCATATCAATAGGTGCCCAATGTTTTTGTAAATTGTAAGTTGTAGAAGAAAATAAACTAAAGATTTTGGTAGATGAATTATCCAGACTTTATAGGAGTTTACATCTTGTAATTGCAATCCAACATCATCCAAGTACAATCCAATATATCTTATAAATATGACCACAAATCATTCCAATCTTCTTTGAGATGGACATTTAAAAATTCGCAATTGATCACATTTACTTCCTAATTATTTCTGCTTTCCGTAATGTAGCATACATGTAGATCAACTAAAACTACTCATTCATTACATGGTGTGGAAACAAATCAGCAACAACAACATCAAGTCAAGAAAAATCTCTACATAAAGTACGCTACAACACCAACAGCAGCAGTGGCAGCAGCAGCGGCAAGGACAAGCGAATGGTGATGGTTAGACTAGATAGACTCGTACATATGCGAGCACGGTCTGAACTCTCTCTGGTGTGACTTATTATGTTTATGGCCTGCGGCGCTGCAAAGGCGTGCAAAACATGGTAATGTTTCATTGGCTTTTCGAAACCAAGTGTAACGAATCGGAAAGATTTGCCTTTTGGTGCTCGATGTTGTCGTCCATCAGACACAGAGCAGGGGATTTGCAAAAGAAGGTGGTCCGCCAGTCGGTCGTTGAACGGCATCAGAAGGTGGGGCTGGGGTTTGGGGAATGAAAACGGCGATATTGAAAATAATCAAATGCATAAAGTAAAACCGAAACATATGGCAAATGAGTAATGAAGAAGGGTCGGGGTGTGTAATCTTTAGATACTCCGGAGGTGGGGCACTAGGTGTTCCACGGAAATCCAATGTCTGTAAATGCTACATGTAGTAAAGCTTATAATCCTTTAGGGGGATAACAGCTAATGACTGTAACAGTTATATGTTTGCCGGGACGAGGGTGGTTACACAATTTTATATTTTAGGATAGTGGATTTTCGCTTAAGAAAATTGCATATGTGACAGCGCATAGAGAAAGGGACCTAAGTGTTAAAAAATCAATTTCCCCTTTTTTTGATGTGGACAACATCTGCGCATCGAATGAGACCGATCCCATGCCCCAAAAGTGTTCCCTCTCAGAGATATGCGCGTTTTATGAAAGTGATGGTACACCAAAGATACACGTATTAAAATCTTTAAAATTGCTCTCCTGAACTAAACTGGTTTTTACCCTTAGGTCCCTTTCTATTTTGCGCTTCACATATGCGTTCCCCCCGCGTAAAGGGTCATAGGAATCTTAGTTCTATGGTACCAAGAGTCCAAGCCAATGAGATCTTCAAGAAAAGTTTAAATTTGAAATAAAATATTCTTTCAATTAGACCCTGGGATGCCATAAGGATTATATAGGGTGATCCATCTAGGGGTATTTATTCAGAACAAAAAAAAATATATAAAAATTCGATCAAATCTTAATGGTAATTTGGAAGGACATTTTATGGCATTAATTTTTTGAAAATTACCTCCAAATGTTGGCAACTGTATTATGGATATGAGTGTTCGGTGAGAAACGGGAGATCCGCTATTTTCGACCAAAATTTTGTTCAGTGATGAGGCCCATTTCTGGCTCAACGGCAAGGTCAATAAACAAAATTGCCGCATTTGGGCTGAAGAGCAACAAGAAGAGGTTCAAGAGGTGCCATTATATCCAGAGAAAACCACGGTTTGGTGCGGTTTATAAGCTGGTGGAATTATCGGTGAATTTTTTTTTTCAAAAAAGATGATGGTTGGAACGTAATTGGTACTAGCCATCGCACCATCAAATCGAACTTTTTGCTACCTGAAATTGAAGCCCGTAATCTTGACGACATTTGGTAAAAGGAGGATGGTGACACTTTTCATACAGATGCTCCAGTAACGGAGCTATTGAGAGGTAATTTTGAAGATCAGCTAATTTCACGTTTTGGACCGGTAAGCCGTCTAGATCGTATTTTATCACATCTTTGGACATTTTTCTTTCGGGGTACGTATAATCCAAAGGCTATGCTGACAAACCAGCTACGATTCAGGTTTTGGAAGCCAACATCAAGCGTGTAATTAACGCCATGCCCGTCGAAATGCTTGAACGAGTCATAAAAAATTGGACACTCAGAATAGACACCCTGAGGCGTTGTTGCGGCCATCATTTGTAGGAAATTATACATAAAAATAAAAGGCATCAAATGTTCTTTTGAATGAACAATAAAGAATCCACACTTGAATTGAATTTTTTTATTTTGAAAAAAATACAGGGTATCCGCCGGGAAGGTATACTACTTAGTTTTACCGCCATTTTGGTAAGCATTAGTTTTGAAAGTTCATATTTAGCAGTCGCGAAGTAGAGATGTGGCAATTTCATTATGGAAAAATATTCAATAAATCTTTAAACATTTTACCAAAATCAATCATCGATTACAGTGACGATGAGAAAGTTACGTAACATTTTTGGAACGCACTATTTATCGTGTAGTGAATGATTTTGAAGAAAGAGGGTCTGTAGCTGATAGGCCCTAGCATGGACCACAACGTACTGCAAGATCGAAGGAAAACATTACTGCTGCTCAAGAAAGTGTTCAAAACAAGCCATCAAACTCAATTCGACGGCGTGCTGAATGCAATGAAAAAGGACTCACATTTGTGAGGCTAACAGAGGCGGAAATTTATCTGATTTTGTATTTCATTAATAATTTCCGACATTAAGTAAAATATTTATGAATATAATTTCCATTCTCTTTCATTTAATCAAAAATTATAAACAAACGAAGTAGTATACCTTGCTGAAGGACACCC
The DNA here is from genome assembly GCA_963513945.1 of Hydrotaea diabolus. Taxonomy (NCBI): domain Eukaryota; kingdom Metazoa; phylum Arthropoda; class Insecta; order Diptera; family Muscidae; genus Hydrotaea; species Hydrotaea diabolus. Next base: position 132,368,142 of record OY740717.1, on the reverse strand, counting down.
TGTAGTATATCTTCCCGGCGGACATCCTATACCTCTAGATTGATAACCCGTTATAACTTGCCTTTTTGGTTGCAGGATTTCTATTTCCTTGCTTTCAAAAGTCCAAGCAAAAATGTCAGGTGTATCTTTAAAAAAAATTAAATTGGTTTCTTAATCGATAATAGTTCAGACTTATAATAAAACACATGTCATGGAGCTGAAAACCAGGCTGAGGAACTATAAACGACTCTTCTTATATCGAGATATAGCACATTGAACGACTGTGACTTGTAAATGATGTTATTTTCTGATGAGGATTTGCCATTATGTTTTAAGAATGATTTATGACAACTAGCCGCACAATGTTCGACCACTTTTGGCAGTATTTGTGGCCGTTATCAGCAATAACGCACCGAATATTCTATTCCAAGTCGTCAATATTATCGGACTTATCTGAGTAGACAAGCGACTTCACATAACCCCACAAAAAATAGTCCAGCGGTGTTAAATCGCACTATCTTTGAGGTCAGACCACAGCACCACGACGCGAGATAATGCGCTCACCCATAGTTTCCTTCAATAAAATGATTGTTTCGTTGGCTGTATGAAGCGCCGTCTTGTTGGAACCAAATGTCGTCAACATTACGGGCTTCAATTTCAGGTAGCAAAATATCCGATATCATGGCGCTATGGCGAGCACCATTTACGGTAACAATCCGCTCATCATCATTTTTCAAAAAAATATGGACAGATGAATTTACCATCACATAAGCCACATCAAACCGTGGTCTTCTATGGGTATACTGGCACCTCTTGAACCTCTTCTGGTTGCTCTTCAGTCCAAATGTGTCAATTTTGTTAATCGACGTTGCTGTTTCGAAAGCAATTGGCCTCATCACTGAACAACATTTTGGTCGAAAACAGCGGATCTTCCCGTTTCTCACCGAACGCTCATTTTTATAATAATTTTGCCAACATTTGAAGGGAGTTAGTTATATTCACAAAAAAAGGAATTATATTAGTACACGTACGTGAGTCATTGAATATTCGACTGATAACGATGACCTAGGATAAGTAAAGACAAAAATGGCTTAAGGAGAGCCTATGCAGTACCACGACTAAAAATGGCACTGCGGGTATTGGGCCAAAGGGATCTTCCACAGTACCCTCCAGACGGAATGGCACTGTGGGTTTTAGAGAGTTACTACAAACTCATTTTAATTGAAAAGTTTGCGCGTCCTCCAGACAATGATCATCCAACTGCAACATATTCTATTCTATGGATATAAGTCAATTTATCAACTTACCAGAAATGTATTTTTAAATATTTACGAGAATTTCATGGCTTACCTAAAAATAGAAAAAGGAAAAAAATAGTCAGTACAATTATATAAACATTTTAATGAGAGTTTAAAAGTTTCTTAAGGGTATATGAAAAATGTTTGAATGGATTACTAAACATCAGCAAGTAAATGCAGATTTGTCAATTAAAACAAAAAATAAATCCATATTAAAACCCTTTCTTTATGTAATTTACAATTCCCTGATAATAAAAATAGTTGTTACGGCCTGACCATTGATTTAAGCTTGTTAAGTTTTATTACCTACCCACGCATAAACTTTTTTGTACATACCTATTGCTACGGTCTGACCATTGCTGAAGCTTGCTCAGTTTTCACCTACCCTCGTATAAACTTTTATGTTTTTTTTATAACAGACTTTTCAATAAAAAAAAAAACAATTTCATATTAAAACCTTCCTTCTTTTATTTTGCAATCCCTTGATGATAAAAATATTAGTTACAGCCTAAACATTGAATTTACCTAAACATGCTAAGTTTTTTTCCCAACCCTCGTATAAACTTTTTTGTACATTCCTAATGTTCTTAAGTATGTGCGTGAGTGTTTGCTGCCATCGAAACGACAGTATTCATGTTTCGCCCCAAAAGTCTAACCTTAACCGGAACTGTGGAAAATTAATAAATTACCCACAAAATACATCCGGTTACTTTAGCACCTTCTCCATACGTCATTCATTCATTCATTTGTTCGTCTATCGTTTGCTGCTAATGAAAAAACTTCCCCTCAACCACAAAACTTGGTTGACCTTTCGTCACCCACACATACACCTACTGGGTCGTCTCTCCAACGGCATCACTTAACTATGGTAAGACATTTCTCCGAGAATTGTTTTTAATACCTTGGGCATTAATTTATTAAACAAAACAAATTTCAATTCGTTTGTTTTCGCCTAAGTTTTATTCAACAGCAAATAAACCTTTTCCTTTAATTTCGTTTCATTTGTTTTATATGGGTTCGTTGGGCTGCTCGTTCGTTCAGGGGCTCTATAGAATTTTTACCACAATAAATAAATCCTTTTTTTTCGTCAAAAATCCGTCTAGATTAAATGCTTCCAAGAATGATGGCAGCATCAACGTTGGGTTTCGAAATCATATAATTTCTCGGGCATCTGCCATGGGGTTTGCGCATTAGGGAGCCTTATGTTCGAACAGTCACATGTTGTTTGTCAAAATTTTAAGATTTTTAAGTTTTTCTTAATTACTTAGGCAAACAGTTGGATAAAGTTGTTGTTGTAAGGAAAAAATTACCAGAGTATTTTCCCCATGTTGAAACATAACGCCACTGCGTTAGATTAATTTCTGAAGTGAGCTTTAAAGACCGGAAGTGGGAAAATTGTAGACAATCCATCCGTAAAAATTTGTTTTGGTCGGTTTGGTCAAATATTATGAATTCTCCATTATTTATTACTCGTACTCTTTAATATTATTTAAATCATTGTGAACGTGGGTATAACATGAACAATTTCAATATAAATCAAAGATGCTGTACAAACGAGTATTTGGAGATGGATTTTTCCTTCATGGGAAATTTAGCGCATCTCTGCCAAAAATGCTTGTTCGAACTTAGGGTCGTTTCCGCAAATTCAGTAAATAATTACTTTTGGCTCAGCTTTAAAAATCATACATAAATGCAACGTTTGTTGTAGTTATCTTATAACGTTCATGCTATCTATACAGGGAGAAAAAGTAAGTAGGAAAATGGTTGGGACGACAAACTTTTCGTTGTTAAAGAAGAATTTTCATTGCCTTTGCCGAACAGTAATGAACATTCGTTTCGATATACGACTAGATGATAAATATGATAAAAGTATGGTGCACACAGCCAATGAACCATTAAACAATAATTGTACAGAAAAAAATCAGAAAAATATTTAGTTGTCTCAACTGGTGGTAGTGCAACCAAAAGTTTTTAGAAAATTCATTGCTGCCACCAATAATTGATAATGATAACAAATAATAGATGATCAATCTAGATCAATAGGGGTTTTCCACAGATTACGCGTGAGCTGTGTTTAACTTTATTTTTTGTCTATTTAGTATTGTTTGCCATTTCATCATGGAAAGACTTACGCATCGTAAACTACGGTTTGGTGAAGTTTTTGGGCTGGTGGAATTGTCAGTCCATATTTTTTCAACTTTGTAATGGGTGTTCAATCTAAAAGCATATTTTCAATACAGTTTTTTCACAGATTAGGAGTGAGTTGTGTTAAACTTTATTTTTTTATTTTCAGTATTGTTTGCCGTTTTATCATGGACACACTTACACCGCGAAAACCACGGTTTGGTGCGGATTATGGGCCGGTGCAATCATCGGTCCATATTTGTTCAAAAATAATGACGGCCGGAATGCTATCGTGAGTCGTGCTCGCTATCGCGCCATGATATAGGACTTTTTGCTACCTGTAATTGAAGCCCGTAATCTTGACGGTATTTGGTTGCAAAGGGAAGGTGCCACTTGCCATACAGATGCTCATACAATGGATCTATTGAGAGGTCATTTCGAATAGCAGCTAATATCTCGTTTTGGAAGCCAGCATAACGTGTCCCATTATCGCCATACAGATCGAAATGTTCGAACGAGTCATACCAAAATTGGACCCTCAGAATGGACACCCTGAATCGTAGTTGCGGCCAATATTTGAAGTAATTATATTCAAATAATAAATGGCTTGAAATGTCGTTTCGAATGAACATTAGAGATTTCACACTTAATTTGAATTTTTGTATTTTTTTTTGAAAAAAAAACCTCTAGATTGATCAACCGTAGTTTTTAAAAATGGGTTGTTTGTTAAAGCCGTTCTTGGTTCAAATGAAAAAAGAATTTATAGCTTTAAGCCGATTGGAATGAAGTGGATTTGGTCCAAAATATTATTTAAATATTCCAACATAACGAAATAATTAACAGCAGTATAATCTAAAATTTGGTAAAATTACGACTTACTTATTTAAAAAAAAAACAGAATTGTCTATGTGTGTGCCTTATGTATAATATGGAGTTTTGTGGTGTATTAAAAACAAATTCTCAAACGCACTTAAAAATCTTTGTTTACGACTAAAATATATTTCGAAATCCCCAAAACTGTATAAAAAACAACAAAAAAATTCACACAGTTGTAGTTTCTTGGGTTAGACGGTTAGTGCTTTCAAACTTTGCTGCCATATAAATAAACGAACTACGAATAAAAAAATATTTTCCAGAATATAAAAACAGGCTTCACTGTAATTTAGCGACAATTACAGACAAAACAATAACCAAATTTTGTTTTGATGGCGACCCATTTTTCCCTTTTAACGGCCACCCCAAGCTTGACAATAAATATTGTTATATACGCTTATTAATTCTTTTCAGATTGGGGCATCATTGCAATGCTTATCAAAATATCTATCCAAAGACGTATATACTTAGTAGAGACACAAATACAACATTGAACACACCCATTTCAATAGTAGAACTGAACACACCCCAATAATGTCCTATGGGTTCTGAAAGCTAACCTCAATAGCGTTAGTCTGTAACGGGATTTTAAAATTAAAATTGTTCATAACGATCCGGCCACTAGGGATTAGCCGCATGTTCGTCTACCGATGCATAAAACTGTTTGAGGAAACTGGAGATGTAAAAGACCGCCACAAGTCGGGCCGCCCACGCTCTGTTCGAACACCGCATGTCATCAAATTCGTTTAATCAATAATTCACAGAAATCCGCTCCGAAAACAGAAAATCATCACGCAAAAGTCCATGAGTCGAATCATTAAAAAAGACATGGGGCTTTTAAACGACGTACCGGACATTTATTGACTGCAGCTTTAAAAAAATTAGGATTGAAAAATGCAAACGTCTTTTGGTGAAGCACGCTGATAACTTGCACAGAAAAATTTTGTTCACCGATGAAAAACTTTTTACCGTTCAGGAAAAATTTAACAAGCAATATGATAGAGTGTATGCGCGGTTATCTAAGGAAGCATCTGAACTGATCCCGGGGTTTAAAAGGGTCATCGCCCAGCTTCAGTCATGGTTTGGTGGGGTGTCTTTTACGATGGGGCCACTGACCTGCATTTCTGCGAACAATGAGTCAAAACATCGGCCAAGGTTTACCAAGAAACCGTTTTGGAAGCTGTTGCAAAGCCTCTTAACAATTTCCGGTTCCATGGTCTTTCCAGCAGGATTCTGCGCTGGCCCATAAGGCTAAAACGTCCCAGGCCTGGCTACGAAACAATTTGGCAGCGTTCATTTCCTCTGAATAATGACACTTAGGCAGTCCAGATTTGAACCCATTGGATTACAAATTGTGGATGGTTTTAGAGGACAAGGTTTGTCACCAAAGATATCTCAATATTGGATCTCTTAAGACTGTTTTGGTTCGAGCTGTGTCCAATTTTCCAATGGACGAGGTTCGTGCAGCTATTGACGAATGGTAAGTGCGACTTAAGGCGTGTGTAAAGGCAAAAGGCGGACATTTCGAATAAGTAGATTCTTTTTGGGTACAATATACATTAATAAATATATTAAAAAATATTTGGTCCAAAAACTTTCAGTACTTTTTATTTTACAGCATTTTACAGTGTGTAATAGCATTTATACCCCTCCTAAGTATTTTACTGATTAGTTAACCCATTGCATGACGGTGAAATGTTAAATTTTTTAAAAAAGTACTTATAGCTAACAATCTGTAACAACTATCATTTAATGTACAAACTCAGTTGCAATAATCATCTTAATCTGTTTGGATTACCGATACTTGTTTTCTTCGTCCGAAAGAATCGGTTCACCCTGCAGAAATTTGCTATGTACCTAATCAACATTCGGTAGTAACGATGGAATACATGGATAATACGTGCAACCACCAACAGTCGGTTGGCAAAAAAATTGGGTGTGGCAACAAATCTCTTCTCTGTGTGCAAAAAAATCAAATTTTCTTTGTAAAAATCATTGCTCACTTTCTCTACTCTCTTATTAAGAAACGACCTCATCGTCTTATTGTTGCAGTGAACTTGAAGTATATAAAAAGATTATTTTTGACCTCCAAGCGTAATGTATGGATATTAAGATCCATTAAAAAGTTGTGACGGTTTCGGTACTTTATCACTTCTACCGATACCTTAAGTTTCATTTAATGGCAATTGCAACAACATTCGGATGTACTGATGGAAACTTAATTGTAGATACAACCTCAATCATTGGGTTGGCAAAAAAATGCGGTTGAGACAACAAATCTATTCTGTGTGTGTGCAGACATGCCGCTTAACTGTTTAAGATAAATATTCTTAAAAAAATTTTTAAAGTTACTAAAAAATAGTACATATTCCTATTTTTGGCTTTATTATAAAATAGATTAGCTAACGTTTTAATATCATTTGTTTTAATGTACTTTAAACTTTTTCTAGTTAAATATAAGGCACTCTAATGTCCATTCAAGCGAATATACAATACACTAAACTACTTAATTAAATTCTCTTTTTCTTTCTCTCTCTCTCTTAGCTGGCGTTATTGTCTGCCTGCGTCTGCTACGACCACTGCCATATTTCGATACATACCGTCCCTGTTGGACTGTGATACGCGCTATTTCTTATTGGCATTTCTTGAGCTAAATTGTTTAATTCCTTTTGGTTGGCAACATCTTGACAACATTAGTATGCCGCTCTGCCATTGCTTTTGGCTGTTGTTCCTTACATCGTTCGGGTTCGGGCTGTTCAACTACTTCCTCTGTTTGTTCCTTACAGCACGGATGAAGTGCTCCCATTACCGAGAGCAGTTCCTATGTACATGGTTGAGCAATCACAATTCTTTACTTTCAATCGTGGGGATTACTTAAATTTATAACAAAAGAGCGAAACGTGGACACAGTGGTTTTCAGTGTCAAAAGCCGGTGTGACAAATCGGATTAGTTGTGGGCTCTTAGAAGGGGTAAAAATATTTGATGTTTTCCAAAAACGAACAAGCACAAAGGTAAAAGTTGGGTGTGGCCGACAATGAGCTACCGTACACCACTCTACTATTCAGGGAGCTAAGCACCCTTGCGCATGATTGGACTCTAAGTATACTTAGTAGGGACATAAATACTGTTACACATGTTTTATGCTGTAAAATAAAAAGTACTGAATGTTTTTTTTTATTTTTTTTACGTATTTGTAAAACTTGGATTCGATTATAAGAAAATGTTGTGTTAGGTCAACAAAACCACCTCCATTTTAGAAGTGTCCCCACTAAAGTTATTCTTTTTAGTGATACTTTTTACTTTTAAAGAGAAAACATTTTCCTCGGTGTCGATTTTATTCCATTTACAATCCCAAACACATTTTTATGCAAACATTTAAGTTTATATTTTAATTCTTTTGACCGCTGTTGTTATTTTCAATTGGCACCTGGTGGACCTGGATAAATTGTCTTAGAATTTTACGACGATCAATATTATACATGCATTTTAAGCTCTCTGATCAATATTTTGAGGTGATGCAAAAAGAATGACAAATTTTGTCATTCCAAAGGCGGGGGAGTAAAGACGTTAATATGAATGAGAACGAAAAATGCTGCCTAAAGGACAGTTCAAACTATACTTAGTAGAGACATAAATACTGTCACACACGTTTTATGCTGTAAAATAAAAAGTACTAAATGTTTTTGGATCAAATATTTTTAATATATTTATTGATGTACATTGTATCCAAAAAGAATCTACTTATTCGAAATGACCGCCTTTTGCCTTTACACACCTTAAGTCGCACTGGCCAATCGTCAATAGCTGCACGAACCTCGTCCATTGGAAAATTGGCCACAGCTCGAACCAAAGCAGTCTTAAGAGATCCAATGTTGGGGTATCTTATGTGCTAAACCTTGTCCTCTAAAACCGTCCACAATTTGTTATCCAATGGGCTTAAATCTGGACTGCCTGAGGGCCATTCTTCAGAGGAAATGAACGCTGGCAAATTGTTTCGAAGCAATCCCTGGGACGTTTTAGTCTTATGGGCTGCCGCAGAATCCTGCTGGAAAGTCTATGGTTGGTTTTGGAACAGGGAATTGGTAAGAGGCTTCACAACAGGTTCCAAAACGGTTTCTTGGTAAACTTTGGCCGATGTTTTGACTCCTTGTTCGCAGAAATGCAGGTCAGTGAACCTATCGTAAGAGACACCCCACCAAACCATGACTGAAGCTGGGTGATGACTCTTTTCCACCCTTGGGATCAGTTCAGATGTTTCCTTAGAAGACCGCCCATACACTCATTTTGCTTGTTAAATTTTTCCTGAGCGGTAAAAATTTTTTCATCGGTGAACAAAATTTTATAAATAATAAATGTCCGGTACGTCGTTTGAAAACCCAAGTCTTTTTTAATGCTTCGACTCATGGAGTTTTGCGCGATATTCATCTCACGGACCATCATTTTCTGTTTTCGGAGCGGATTTCTGTGTATTCTTGATTTGATGACATGCAGTATTCGAACAGAGCGTGGGCGGCCCGACCGGTGGCGGTCTTTCTCCTCAAACAGTTTTATGCATCGGTAGACGAACATGCGGCTAACCCCTAGTGGCCTGAGCGTTTTGAAAATATCGCTTTTTTCATTTCACACTTGAAATGAAAAATTGCACCGATACGGTTCTCACAATCTGACCACTCCATGATGAAAGTTGAAACAATTTTAAAATCCCGTTACAGACTAACGCTATTGAGGTTAGCTTTCAAGACCCATATGACATTAACGGGGTATGAAGTAATAATTTGTCGCTTAAAACGTACCATACACAAGATAAGCGTCATTGGGTAAAATTTTTGGCTTCTAAAGCTGCACGACCGAATCAGGAGGATCATTTGTGTGGGGCTACTCAAAAACATGGAACGATATAGTCCAATGTCTCAAAGGTGTTGGTAGCTCGTAACACTCCTTACGAAATTTGGTAGCAATCGGATGCAAAATTTGGCTTCTAAAATCTGGAAAGACCTTTGTGTGGAATCTATAGGAAAATATAGACCATTGTGGTCGATTTTTAGAACAGTTTTTTAGTGGTCGCTGATGCAACCATCAGCCCTATAACATAATATGCTGTTTCGCAGTGTGGTGTAGGGTATAAAAATTATTTTTATTTTTACTTCATTCGCTGTAATCTTTCGGATTGTTTAATATTCCAGTTGAATAGATATGGAATGCAATGGCTAATACTGGTTTATGTAGCTTAAACCAATAAATCTAAAGATATTTACTACAGGGTGACCCAAATAAGACCAGCTGATGTGGAACACAAATAAATTTATTATTTTTTAACATAATTTATTTTTTCTTTTGCAGTCGGTCATAATTTACCATACACAATTTAAGCGTGATCGAGTTAAATTTATAGCTGCATGACCTCTAATCAGGAGGGACCTATGTGTGGAGCTAGTCGAAAATATAGACCGATGTCGTCCAATGCTACAGGACATGGGTGTTGGTTGCGTATAACACCCATTTGAAATTTAGTAGAAATCTGATGGAAAATGGGGCATCTGAAACTGCAGATTTTAAAAACTTGTTGGGAGCTTATTTAAAAAATATGGACCTGTGTGGTCCACGAGACTCTGGTGAAAAGAACAATTTCAGCAAGACGTATGAATGATCGAAGCTTGTGGAATTCAAAGCGTATAATGGCTTAAGAACTTTAAATGTTAAGAACAATTAGTAAGAATTAAAATTTCTGATGAAATGTACTATACCAAATATAAACAGGATTGATAGTATAAGTAAAATGTGGCTTTTCCAATAGCAGGACCTTACGTATGCATAAGGACTATACGAAACCAATAATCAATATCGAATAGTTTCACTAGAGTACACTAATAGTTCCACTTTACGTTGCTTGCGAAATTTGTGCACAATCTCATTTGATTTGTGATTTTAAGGCTACAGCAACCTAATTCGTAAAGGACTTCTGCGTGGGTCCTTTATGAAAACATGGACAAACATACTAATCTTGACTGAAATAATTATAGGCTTCTGGCAACACACTGAGCTAAATTTAAGCAAGATAACTTGTAATATGTAACTTTTAGAGCAGCAGGACTTTAGTCAGAAAGAAACTTTTTATTGCAGATATATGGAACTATAGACTGATATGGTCCAGTTTCTCAAGAGATATGTGTTGATCGAACGTAACATTCTGCTCGAAAGTGCTCCGAATCTGTTGTTATACGTTGCCTCTATAGGTTCTAAATCGAGAAAAGCCTATGTATTGTTGAAATCAATACATAAACCGATATGAACCAATTAATATAGGTCCTTGACTCAAACCAATCAAGTTTAATCGAGATCAGTCCATAATTATGGCTCGTGCTATGATAACGTTAAAATAAGTGAAAAAATGAAGCCAAGTAGCTTAATGGAGGCAAATAGTGTCTCAGAATCGATCAGTAAACAACAGCCCAAAGTCATAATATCCAGTACTACAGGGTGTGTATGATTTTGATTTAATGTCTGATTGTTGAACAAGACCCAGGTTACTTTAATGGAACCGATATCTTTAGCATGACATTTTATTAGGAGATGAAGCTTGTCAGTGGCCATGGTCCTAAGTTTATAAGTCATGAGCACTACGCCTCATGACTGATGCGTGGCTCTTCCGATAAATGGGCACGAAATACACAAAGGATTTATAAATATTTAATCACTTTCATTTAAGTCTCATAATGGTTCCTTAAGATATCGTCTTAGACAAAAACAACCGTTACCATCAGGAGACAGCAGATGGAATGGATTTCGCCTAAGTCATATGGTCCTCATTATATGTGACAGCGCGTACAGAAAGAGACCTTAGGGTAAACAAATCAATTTTATTTTTTTTTCTTTTTTTGATGTGGACAACATCTGAGAATCGAATGCCCCAAAAGTGTTCCCTCGCAGAGATATGCTGGTTTTATGAAAGTGAAATCGACGATTCTAAGCGCAAATAGAAAGGGACCTAATCTTTATAATAGCTCTCCTGAACAAAACTTTTCATCAACTTTTCACTTTTTTTTTGATATGGACAACATCTGAGCATCGAATGAGACCGATCCCATGCCTCAAATGTGTTCTCTCCCAAAAATATGCGCGTTTTATGAAAGTGAAGTGGACGATTCTAAGCGCAAATAGAAAGGGACCGAATCTTTAAAATGGCTCTCCTGAACAAAACTGGTTTTTACCCTTAGGTCCCTGTCTATTTTGCCCGTCACATATATTGGGCCCAACCACGAAAACGACGTAAGCGCAAAAAAGAAAACTCTGAAGAAAAGGGTTTACTTTGGTGTTTTGTCCAATTCTTCTAGAGGATTCCGATATCATTGTGTTTGCTATATCTTTGTAAATATAAGTATAAATATTTAATATATAAGATTGAAGGCGTTGTACATTTTTCAATTAAGTTCATTAAAAAGCGAATTGCACTTACGACTGTTTTCGCGATAAGGGCTATATTGTTTCCACTGGCTAGAATTAAGGGCCATTAACAAGTTCCTCCATTTTGATCTTTGCAGTACCCTTAAATTTACTTTCGTCCAGCTAATACCAGCCATTTTTGCTTAGGATAACACTTGTCTTCTTAGCATGCTGGTAGGACCAACACTCTGCTATCTTGTGGTTCCATTCGATTGACATACGAGAACTGGCTATGTCTTCATTTGATCTTCTCAGAATATGACCAATCCAAGTTCATTTCTATCTCTAGTCGATTGGCTGTCTTCATTGACTTCTTTGCAACTTTCACCTGTATCCTTTCAATCTAAGGTTTGGTTGCGAATACTTTCTAATTATTCCAAATAACTGTAGATACTTTCATTACTCTGGATATTCGGCGCTCCTCCACTGTTCGCTGCGGAGTTCACACAGTTGCGAGTTCAAAAGAAATGCTAATAATTGTTAACTTTTTCTTGCCTTTGTTGTGTTTTGCTTAACAAAACAACAAAAAGGATGCCATAACATTTGTTCCTTCATGTCTTTCTGTAAATACTCACTCCCATGGTCGGGTAAACGTACAGCCAGCCAGCTAGTCGAGGAGGCACTACAGCCAAAACAAAAGAAACTACTTTCTGGCAAAACGACGAACGACAAACCCGACACTGCTGCAGCCATCGTAAATTTAAAGCAGGATCTATCTACGTATACACTCACATATATTTACAAGTATATATATTTTCAGCATCTGAAGGATTCTCAAGTATCTGTGGGATGTTTGTTGTTGCTATTGTTGTTGTGCCTACCCTGGGCTTTGTTATTTATCCATCCTTCTGCTTGACTGCTTTATTCATTTATTTTAAAATGTTAACATTTCGTTGCTTTCTTTGAGGAGGAACAGCTACCCTTCCCCCTGCTCACCGGCCTTTCACAGAACTCCTTTGTTGAGCACAAGTTTAAATCAATATCAGTTCAAAATACAAGAAATTCACTAACATCAACATTTAAAAGAAGAATTTAAATGAGTTTTCTTTAAAGATTTACTATCCACAACATTTCCGTAACGTTTTAGGGCCGCCCCAAACCAAGCGCACTGGGTCTTTCTCCCGTCGAACTTTTGTCCAGCCCTTAGAAGGGGCAAACAAAAAACAATAAAACCAACAATACTATCGGCCCGAAGTGAAAAAGGATAACTAAACAATTAATTTCTGTTTGCAATTCTGGTTGCGGATGAGTGACTGCCTGACTGAGTGAGTGACTGAATGATCTGTGGTGAAGGGGTTTTTGGTGGACTGCAGATGGGGATGAACAAACATTTCTCGTTGGGCTAACTCAATTGATGTCACTTAATGGAATAGTTTAATTTGTATTTGAGGAAGTTATGTTATAATAGAATTTAAAACGATGTTGATGAAATTTAAATTGACCTCTTCAGAAGTTGAATGAATATCGCAACACACATAAATTAAAGTGGGCGTATAATTGCTGTTTCAACTAAAAGATCACATTTATCGATTTTTTTGTGTACAAGCGTCAATCTATTATCTATTTATTTGTCCTTATAATCGAATTCAATAAGTAGGCGGAATGGCATGTTTGGAAAGTAGCGGAAGGGTTGTGCAAAGTGGCTAGGCATCATGGGGAATTGTTTGAGGTCTTTACCTTCATAGATTGTATAAACGTTTACAAATAAATCTATATTTTTTATATATTGAAGTTCTACTCGTATTCTAATCTCTTGACAAATGGACAAATTAAGTGTGTTCAGAACTAAGTTTGTATACCCAACATTCGAAATGAAAAATATTTTCAAGCTATCTTGCCACTGTCAGCTTTTCCATCACTTTGTATTTTTTTTTTTTTGTATGCACACAGAGAAAAAAATAGTTAGAAGTCGGTTGGAACTACAGAAATTCCGTTGACAAAGAAGAATTTCATTGGAAACCACTAAATGTTTATAATCGAAATAGATATTCGGTTCTACATACCGCAAGATGATAAATATGATCATCGTATTGTACACACAACTAATTGATCGATCATACCAACGGAACAGGTATATAGTTGACACAACTGGCGCTTGTGCAAACCTAAAGTTATGCAACCAATTATTAGTGGAGATAACTAAAATTTAATCATAACCAAAACCGTTTATTTTATATTATTTTTTTGATAGGCTTAATGAAATAAAATAACTCGATTATAAGCCAATTGATTAATTCAAATATTTCATAAAATCTTCCATTATCCTCTTCTTTTTTTTCTCGATATACACCCTCCCTCCTATACGTTACCGTGTAAACAGTATTGTTCATTTGGGCGATAGCATTTTTTATCTCTTAGTATGTTCCACCGATACTCCAGTTCCAATTACTGAAAACTACAAAGCACCAACTAACATTCGGTTGTAATCATGGAGTACTCGATGTGCATTAGAGCGCCCATAAAACAAAAAGTGTTATTTTTCCACTCCCCGCTCATTTTCTAGTATATTAGGCATCAAAAATAATATCCGTGCAAAATTTTTTTCAATCGGATGGAAACCGGTCAGTCCGTCACGCTGTATAGCTATAGTCCGTCAGCAGCAGCAGCAAGTGGTACCATACTATTAAACCAAATGTCGTCAAGATTGCGGGCTTCAATTTCATGTAGCAAAAGTCCGATATCATGGCGCGATAGCAAGCACAATTCACGGTTACTTCCGGCCATCATCATTTTTGAACAATCATGGAGCAATGATTTCAACAGCCCTTAAACTGCAGCAATCAGTGTTTTCTCTGAGGATAATGGCACCTTTTGAACCTCTTCTTGTTGCTCTTCAGGCCAAATGAGGCAATTGTGTTTATTGACATTTCCATTGAGCCAGAAACGGGCCTCATCACTGAACAAAATTTTGGTCGAAAACATGGACCGTTAAGATCCCATTTCACAACAGTTGGCTATACGTCGCACATTTCGGGCTATGCTTAATTTCTGTAAGTTTGGACTAAAAATGTGGTCTTGAGAGCAGCAGGACCCCATTCGAGATATTTTTGTTCTATTATATAGAATGATCCATCTGGAGGTTTTTTTTTCAGAACAAAAAAAATACAAAAATTCAAGTCAAGTGTGGAATCTTAATAAGTAATTTGAAAGGACATTTAATGGCATTTATTTTTTGAAAATAAATAACTTCAAATGTGTCCAATTGTATTATGGAAATGGGCGGTGAGAAACGGGAAGATCCGCTGTTTTCGACCAAAATTTTGTTCAGTGATGAGGCCCATTTCTGGCTCAACGGCAAAGTCAATAAACAAAATAGCTGCATTTGGGCTGAAGAGCACTAAGAAGAGGTTCAAGGGGTGTAATTATACCCAGAGAAACCACGGTTTGGTGCGGCTTATAAGCTGGTGGAATCATCGAAGCATATTTTTTCAAAAATGATAATGGCCGGAACGTAACCGTGAATGGTGCTCGCTATCGCGCCATGATATCGATCTTTCTGCTACGTCAAATTGAAGCCCGTAATCTTGACGACACTTGGTTTTAACAGGACGGTTTGCCATACAGCTGCTCAAACAATGGATCTATTGAGAGGGAATTTCACATTTTGGACCGGTGAGTTGGTCGCCTAGATCGAGTGATATTTTTCTTTGGGGTTACGTAAAGTCCAAAGTCTATGCTGACAAACCAGCTACGATTTAGGTTTTGGAAGCCAACATTAGGCGTGTCATTAAAGCCATGGACCAGTCGAAATGCTAGAACGAGTTATCCAAAATTGGACCCTCAGAATGGAAAACCTGAGGTGTAGTTGCTGCCAACATTTGAAGGAAATTATATTCCAAAAATAAATGCCATAAAATGACCTTTAAAATTATTAAGAAAGATTCCACACTTGATTCAAATTTTTTTTTGTTCTGAAAAAAATAGCTCTTGGTGGATCACCCTATATAAAAACTTGATCGATATTGTCAAATATCACTATAGTTGTTTAAGCTCGTTTATATCTCGGTACAATAAATTTGAGAAAGATCGGACTCAACTTACTTTTTCGGGATCGACAGGACCTTAAAACGGAAACAACATCTGCATTGAGGCTAAATAATACATGGAAGAATATGGTCAAACTTCACTGCAGTTGGTTACTGGTCTCATATTATGTAACAAATTAAACACAATTAAATATATTATGTGCCTTTTAGAGTGACAGGACCAACATAGACTGATATAGTCAAATTTTATTGGGCAGAGTAATATTAGTAATATTAGTAATATTATTATTATCGGATTTAATTTGTAGCTTGAATTAGATCTAAAGTTAATTTCTGCAGCAATCCCAGCACAGTTTTATGGAAGATTTTTTGAAAAACTGCTCGTCTTTGTGCTTTTGTGGCCGCAAAAAAAACTCAACCCGGCCAATAACCGTTTCATGTTATACAAGAATAAATGCTTCTTTCAACCTGCAATTGATATAAAAACATTTTTACAAATCTAAAGCAACTAGAACAGAAGACAAAACGATATACCCAAATAAAATGAAATATACTACCAGTAATTTAAGCTTTTATATTTAACTCCTTTTCGGTTAAATGCATAAATTACTTAATAAATTGAAGGTAATTTAAAAGATCATCTCATATTATTCTTTAAAAATATAACATATTTACAAATTTAGAAAAGGTACCACGTTCAGATGGCATTCTGTAAATCAAATCAGGCCTTTTTTTAACAAATATCCTTTTCAAGAGCACCCTCAAAAAAATGTAACAAAGAACATATAATTTAAAATTAATCAACTGCTAAAAAGGTTTTATGGCCCATTTATCCATAAAGATTATGTAGGAAAAAAGGAAGATAAAAAGCTATGTATCCTCAATGTCCTTAATGTAATATAACATACAAAATTTACGAAAATTGCTCTATAATATTATGTTCAATCAGAAAGCAGAAAAATGGCCGAACTGAGCAACGACTCAATCCCTTAGGTACGTTTTTGGCAAATGAAGCGATTGTTGTCGTCCTGATTGACATTATGCCACTCATAATGACGAGGCATGGGTAAAATATCAATTAAGCTATTAACAAAAAAATAGGTTTCCATAAAAATCAATTTATTTTAAATTAATATAAGCACATGGCATTTAAGTAAACAAACCACAAAATTTATTTACTCTTGATTATTTATTCATATTTACAACATGAAATCAGACGATACCAGAAATCTGATGGGATGCGAGGCGGGATGACAAGAGATGAACTGATACTGATTGGTCGGTTACATTTCAGGCCTGAATTGTACCTACAAGTGTTGGTTGGGATGGTTTCCAATAGCCTGTACAATGTACAATAACAACCATAATATCGGTTGCATATCATCATTAGCAACAAATAAGCTCATCGACATCATCAGCAACAATATCATTATCATAGGCATCGTCATGCGGGCAATGATTATCTTCATCAGCAACATCAACGTTATCATTGCCGTCGTCGTCAGCAGGCGTCATCGTCATCGTCATTATCATCATCATTTTCATTCTCATCGACGTCATTATCGTCATCAGTAACAGCGTCATTTCACATCGTATTGTGTGATATTATGAATACTTAACAGTGTACGAGTAAACAGACAGACAGGCACACTCACACACACACACACATATGGACGGACCTACATTTGCAGATATCCTGATTATTTCTCCATCCTCGTCAACAAATACACACGCACCCATACACACACTCTACGTGGTGTAATATCTCTCGCAGAACATGTTGTATACCGAATATACTAACACACATACAAACGTTTTGAATACCAAAAAATACTAACAAATCAGTGCACAGTGTTTAAAAACAATAAATGCGCTAATAATAATTAGTTTTTGCAAACATAAAGTTGGTACGAAAAGTCTAAACTCAGGCGGGACCTACTTTACCCTCAAAACACTTCTTAGACTCCAAAGTCACAGAATACGACCTCTAATTCTAAAATTATTTTACGCAATGGTTGGTCTTGGTCTCTGTATTAACCCTACGGTCAATAAGCAGGTACGCGGGTACTTTTTTCAACTTTTAAATGCTCTCATTTCTTTAATAATAGAGATAGGGTAACGAAACTCTAGTTCGTCGCGATTTAGGTTTTTAAAAACATAATTTTTACCAAAAAAATAATATTGTTAACTTGGTCTATATATAAAATGGATTTTAATTTTATACATATGGGAGTCAATGACCGGGTACCCCACATACATTTTCTACCTGTCGTGAACTAACTATATCAAAACTTTCTTTGTCATATTTCAAATGGAAAACACTTTTTTTAAATTTAATGTTGTTTTTTTAAAATATTGTACACAATTTTATATTTTCTTCATTATAAGTAGATATACTTAAATACATTCAAGGTATTTAGCAATAGTTTATGCATGCATTGGCTTATCACACTCGATGGATGATTTTAGGGTTTTTCGTCTTATTTTTCAGGTAATGCTAGGCTCAAATAACAACATCCAGTAAAAGTCTTTCTTCCAGTAGCGCTGTTGTAGGTCGATGTATAGCTTTTTTTATCTGCTTTCATAATATCGGAAATACATGTTTAATTTTTGCTTAATGTACCCACCATTCTCAATTTATTGGACAGCAGATGTTCTGCCAATGAGAGTGGTAAAAAAATTATCTATAGTGATGTTACGTCCATTTCCATTGAATGGATCTGTCAAATCTTTAAGAACTCTTTTTTCTTGTTTAGTCTGACGACACGTTGAAAGTTTACCGATGTACGCACAGTTGCCCTTCGAGTTGATAGGTGTTTTTAGCATCACAAATCCACCAAACTTTGAACCCATATTTTACAGGTTTTGACGGAATATACTGAGTATACTTAGTTCTGCCTCTGTAAGGGAAGAGCTGTTCGTCGATCGTAAAGTGCTCACTTAGCTTGTAATATGCTGATTTGCATTGAGCACTGTCCATATATCGCGGATTGGTGCAGCCTAGTTCGTAAGTGCTCTTTAGCTTCTGGTGTTCGTCAAAACGAAAAAAAGTATCAATGGCCAGAATCTGTCTATGCCCATTGTTGGCCGGTACAAAGGTTAAGATGTAATCGCCCACAAATCTTTGGCATTATAATTTATTCAATAATTTGCCAATAAAAGCGTACCTTTCTATTACTGTTACATCTTTTCACTTTAGCTGTGCTTTTGTAGGGTGTTCTTCATTATAGGCTGCATACGTAGCATGTGCTTTTTTGGTTGTGTGTCGCAAAATTATATCCATCATCTCCACGCTTGAATAGCATTTAAAAGTTTGAGCTATCATTCCCCTTGCTCGAGCTAGGCCACATCAATGACGTACGATATTAGAGATCCTTACTTGATGGGAAGTTGTAGGGTTCTTCTGCCACTCTAAGACATCACGAGCAACATACTTTTCGTTTGCATAACCGGTTCACTTTTACTAACACCTTCAACGTCACTTTTATCACAAGCAGTACTTTCAAGACCTTCAGTGTCTGATTTTTCCGCATCTCCTACAAATGATATTTCATTATCTTTTGCTTGGGGTAAGCGCTCGTCATCCACAACGTCGTTAAAAATGAATGCGATATAATCCAAGTTTTTATCCTCCGCAGACGTAAACATTTTTTCAATGACACCTAAGTCCTATAAGGTTATAGATAAGGGATAAACTAAAGCTAAAGATAACAAACGAATATTTGATTATCTACATTCTAAAGTTAATTTTTATTGTAAAGAGCCGTAAATTAAATTATTATAACACATAGTAGATATATAAATATAGTTTTCTATACAAAAGCAGTGAGAAATACAGTGGGGTACCCGGGTGCTCGGTTATTGACTAATGTATTTTTTTTTTTGCTATTGACCGTAGGGTTAAAGATATTTACTGTTAATTTAGTACAGATCACAAATGCTCAAATCAAATTTTACTAAAATCAAGTGAACATTTGCCTCTTTTTATGGGTTAGATCCTTAATTGGGAGGTATGAAGACAGATTTGGCAGAATTAAAGTGTTGTTTGTCTTATGTGAGTACAAAAGTCGCACATCAAATTTTGTGGAAATCTATTTTAGTTTACTGCTGCTTGGTGGCTTATATCTCAAATCGGAAGGTATATTTGAATAAGGCCTACTTCACACCATTAACCGATTTTCAAAAATGTTTAAATTTGGACCTTATTTGTTCAACTTCGAAAATGGGCCCAACCAAAGGGCACCCACATATAATTTTATTCAAATTTATTATACTGATGGTATATAAGTAGATATTCATAGAATTGAGATTATATTCCCTTTGTCATTCCGTTTGCAATCGAAATACTGATCGCATACCCCATAAAGTATATTTACTTAAGTTAAGTATTCTTAATCGCCTTGAAATTCTAAGATGATCTATCGATATCCGTCCTTTTGTTGCACTTCAGGTCGCACTATCAAAGCTTGGTGAATGAAAATGAAAAAACATGTGTTGATGGACTGGCACGGTTGGCATAGAAAATACGTCAGATCGGCCAAGAGGAAAAAACTTTCTCCTTACAAGGACTGGGTTAACCTCTGGAAAAAAGTAAATCCTTAACATTAAAAGGAAATTTCTCATGAACTATTAAAATTATGAGGCTTATATAAAAAACATATAATATTGGCATTGAAACACATCCTGGTGGAATGGATGTGGGGCAACGCCCATTTTAAAAATAACGCATTTATGGCGAAACTAAAGGACCAATCGTTATACAATTTTAACAGGATAAAACCAATGACTAGGCAATAACTCTACAAACTCTCTTTTATAGAAAAATTAAATAAGGGGCGTGACCACGCTCCTACAGCCCTAAACTTAAAAGACAATATCTCATGAACAAATAAAAAAAGGAGGATGAAATGTGGAACATACGATGTTGACATGAATCGAAACACATCTTGGAAAAAAATGGGCGGTGTCAGGCCCTCTTTAGAAAATGACATTTATCGCCAAAGTAATGAACTGATTATAATCATGAATGCTTATAATAATGAACTGATTATAATATCATCATTATACAAATTTAATAGGATTTAGTCAAGGACTATGGAATTATAATAAATTAAATGCTATGGTAAAACTGGGCAAGGGGGCGTGGCAACGACCACAAAACCCTGGAATTATAATTAATAATGCTACGGTAACATTTTAACATAGGCGTGTCACCGACCTTACAACTACTGAACACAAAAAGACAATATCTCACGAACAATTGGAGATATTTCAATTTCAATTGGAGATATTTCAATGTCATATGGCACATATGATGCTGGCATAGATTGACGCTCATCACAGAATTAAAGTGGACGATGCCACCCCTCCTTGATAAATTTTTTTTTATATCGGACCATAATTCATGAAATGTTGTTTAAAAGCTTCGTTCGGCCTGGCCGAAATTTATTTGTCCACTTGTTTATACTGCAATGTTCGCTTCTAGTGGTCCTTTCGCCTAACAAGACACATAATAAATCCAAACTAATTCATATTGATGATAGACTCGAATTGGGTATATGCTATCCACATTTTTTATACCCTCCACCATACAATGGAGGGTATATTAGTTTTGTCATTCTGTCTGTAACACCTTGAAATAATCATCGGAGACCCAACAAAGTATATATATTCTTGATCCTCGTAAAATTCTAAGACGATCTAGCCATGTTTTCCGGCTGTCCGTCTGTTGAAAACAAGATAGAGCCTGCATGAAAACAGCTAGGGAACTGAAATTTGGCACAATCATGTGTAGTTAACCTAGCATGGTTGGTATTGAAAATGGGCTATATAGCTTTACGCGAAGTTGGTGTTGGAGACATTCAACCGACACTACCTCAAAAAAATTAGTTTTTTATTTGAAAATATCCGTCCAGTTTCTTAAGCAAAATCATTGAATTTTTGTAAATAATAATTTCTATATAGGCGCAATCATCTATGTAAAAATGGTTTAGATTGGGCCACCATTTATTGTACCTCCATACAAACGGCCTTATGGGCCTTGAGAAATAATATGACTATAACTCACCACAAACTTGACCTATCGAAATGAAATTTTACACATCAAGATTTCTATATACAACACACTTCTGCACTGAATTCGGTTGAGATCGGAAAAGTCCTAATGGTACCTCCCACACTAACGGTCTTATGGGCCTGGAAAAATAATATGACGATAACTCACCACACACTTGACCTATCGAGACGAAATTTTCGGCATAAAGATTAATATATAGAACGCACCTCTGCGCCAAATTCTGTTGAGATCGGAAAGGTCTCCCACACAAACAGTCTCATGGACTTTGAGAAATAATATGACGATAACTCACCACAAGCTTGATCTATCGAAATGAAATTTTGCACATCAAAGATTTCTATATAGAACACACTTCCGCACCAAATTTGGAGAAATTTTGTGTGTAAATAATAAAAAAACGACAAAAAAAAGAAAATATGTTAATTTTAAGTTATAATAAATTATATTAGTTGTATTGCTTTAAATAAATAAATAAATTACATAAAAAAATTACAAAAATTAAAAAAATAGTTTTTTATTTGGGAATCTAGTGGAGGGTATCCAAAGTTCGGCACAGCCAAACTTAACATTTTTTACTTGTTTTTTTATAAGCAGCAAAATGTTTTTCATAATTTCATTAAGTTTATATGCACACACACATGCACGAGTAGTTCTTATTGAAACCGAAAATTTGCTACTTTTTTCGTACACTAATTTAAGCTCAATAAAATTTATCGACACTTCGGCAATGTCGTCCTACTGTTTGCGGACCACTGTGAGTCACACAGATTTTAGACCACCGAATAAAAAACGAAGGAAAATTCCTATAAAATATTCACAACGAAAATAATGTCAGAAAAAACTATGGTAACATTATTTCCCACACATACTCCCACCGATGACAGCTCGCAGTTCGGAAAGAATATTTGTATGGGCCCGGCCCGGCCGTAACAGTGGGAAGACCAAATCTGACGCATCTCAAACAGCGCAATGTTACATGTAACAGGCGTCATCGATAAATACGCGTATGTTTGTGCTGGTCCTGTTTCTGTTTTTATTTGTTTTATTTTATTTTTGGCGTGTTAAAGAATCGTGATCTGCATACCAAACGAAGTTGTTTTCTCCTGTTTGTATCTGTGGATCCGCACACATGTAGTACGGTTGTCGCCAACGAGCTGTGGCAGAAAACAAAATCATCCAAGAGCTTTCTTTCTATAAGTTGTATATGATGTCGGTGTCGGTGTTGGTGGTGTGGCTGGCTGGCTGGTTTCGTTATTGTCATGAAAAAGATTTGCATGAAATTTAATACAATCGTAATGTAAAATTTATTTGATTTTATTTCTTTGCGGGTTGTTTGTGCGTGGGGGTCTCTTTTGCGGACAACATGGAGTGACATTTAAAAGTCGCTTTGTGGTATGTACACATGGGGGGAATTATGTAAAAAAAAACCCCAAACAGAAACACTGACACCGTTAAATGGGACATTCCCCGGGGAGGAATGTCAACTATTTTGAGGGACATCCTTGAGCGAGGAATATGTTTTTGTTTTTATTTGTTTATAGGAAAATGCAAAATTTCACAGATTCCTAGAGCAGAATAATTTTGGAATTGAAAGTTAAAGACGAAAATGGGAACTTATCAAGTTTTGTACTTAAATGTAATTTCAGAAATACATATTTTAAAAGCAAATTTGAAGAAAATAGTCTAAAAAGTAGCCTAGTAAATATTTCTCTTTCAAAAACATCGGTATGAAAAATTCATTAAGTTAGTGTAGGCCGAATCTTAACTACGTGCGTAGTGCCAGGACTTTGGCAGTAAATCAATGTCTTCTCTCTAGAAGAAGACATGTAAAAACGCAAGGTTCAGCTTGGTCAACCCTGCATACCATCCACATACCCACCACCGAGTCCTACCCTAAATTAAACGAAATCTTTAAATTAAATCCCTTTTTGGTTACAAAGTAAAATTTCATAGTTCAAGTACACCTTCGTCAATATTTATCATTGATTCGTTTGGACCATACAGAAGTTTTGTTGGTTTTTCAATCCAAAAGGTTCAGCAACTATGCCTTTTTCGAGTTATTCAAATCGTTTCAACTAACAAATCCCATTTCAACCATTATTTGTTGACAACAAAATATAACTTGTTAAGCTAATACTTAAAAACTTGTAATCTTTTCATTCCTGCTTCAAATTAATCTCTTATTACTCCTAAACAACTCATAACCATAAGCCATCATCATGAAAAACTTCATGATCCTAGGTTAATTCGTTCGACTGCCATTGTATTTTTAAGAGACACATGAATGACCGATGAATGGCTTAAGAATTTTTAGGAGGTCAATAATATACACATATGTGTCGCGCAAAATAGAAAAGGACCTAAGGATAAAAACTAGTTTTGTTCAGGAGAGCCATTTTAGAGATTTAAAGATTTAAAGAAGTGTACCATCACTTTCATAAAACGCGCATATCTCTGGGAGGAAACACTTTTGGGGCATGGGATCGGTCTCATTCGATGCTCAGATGTTGTCGACATCAAAAAAAAGTGAAAATTGATTTTTTTTACCCTTAGGTCCATTTCCCTATGCAATGTCACATATACTTTACAGGGTCTCCGATCAATACTTTGAGGTGTTGCAAACGGAATGACAAACTAAGTAAGGACTCTGTCCTTACAAGTAAAAAAGCCGGCCAAATATTAGTTGATGGTAGCCCTTGTTCCAATCACTAAACTAACCCAAACCTAATGAATAATTATATGGAATTATTTCTAACGAAATGGTATTTTCTTTGGTACTCCCCATCTTTCTTAGCTTTTGTCCGCAGGGTCTGGTCTGACTGTAAAATTTAGTCGAATCTTAAAATCTGCTAAGATTTTCTATTCTGAGGATAATTTTGGGCACTACCCATGAGTACAGGTGTATACTTAGTAGGGACATAAAAACGGTTACACACGTTTTATGCTATAAAATAAAAAGTACTGAATGTTTTTAGACCAAATATCTTTTAATATATTTATTGATGTATATTGTATCCAAAAAGAATCTACTTATTCGAAATGTCCGCCTTTTTCCTTTACACATGCCTTAAGTCGCACTGGCCAATCGTCAATAGCTGCACGAACCTCGTCCATTGGAAAATTGGCCACAGCTCGAACCAAAGCAGTCTTAAGAGATCCAGTGTTGGGGTATCTTTTGTGACAAAACTTGTCCTCTAAAACCATCCATAATTTGTAATCCAATGGGTTCAAATCTGGACTGCCTGAGGGGCATTCTTCAGCGGAAATGAACGCTGCCAAATGGATTCGAAGCCAGGCCTGGCACGTTTTAGCCTTATGGGCACGTTTTAGCTTTATGCGCCGGCGCATAATCCTGCTGGAAAGACCATGGCTGGTTTTGGAACAGGGAATTGTTAAGAGGCTTCCAAAACGGTTTGTTGGTAAACTTTGGCCGATGTGTTGACTCCTTGTTCGCAGAAATGCAGGTCAGTAACCCCATCGTAAGACACACACACAACCAAACTATGACTAAAGCTGGGTGATGACCCTTTTCCACCCTTGGGATCAGTTCAGATGCTTCCTTAGATGACCGCGCACACACTCTGTCCTCTTGCTTGTTAAATTTTTCCTGAACGGTAAAAATTTTTCATCGGTGAACAAAATTTTTCTGTGCAAGTCATCAGCGTGCTTCACCAAAAGACATTTGCATTTTTCAATCCTATTTTTTTTAAATCTTCAGTCAATAAGTGGCCGGTACGTCGTTTGAAAGCCCCAAGTCTTTTTCCTTTGGGATTACCTGAAGTCGAAGGTTTATATCAACCGTCCCAACACCTTGAAAGACCTAATTAACAATATTGAGGCTGAAATTGTCCAAATACCAGTCGACATGCTTGTTAGAGTTCGTGAAAACTTCAGAAAACGTATGCAGCAGTGTGTGGATAGCGAATGTCGACATTTGCCAGATACACTATTTAAAACCATGTAATTTAAAAATTCCCTTACTGTTCAATATACTCGCAATTGAAATATAAAACAGATTTTCATAATTTTCGTATTCATTACCAAATAGCAAATTTTTGCGCTCCACCCTGTATAAACGACGTTCAAATAACACCATTAATTTTTATAAATTCGTTGACTTTTTAATTAACTTATCAATTTTTATGTAAATAACGTATAAAAACATAACTAAAATAAAATAAGATCAATTACAGATTCGAGTTCAGCAGACCAAATTACCCTTGGAAAGATAATTGTTCCTCCAGTCCAAAACCTTGCTGCCCAGTGTAATTCATATCTTTAATTTTTGACAGCAGCTCTGATTGCCATATATTTTGTCTAACTCATTCCTAATTTGGAAAAGAGCTTTTTATGCGATCGGTACACATCTCTGCTACAATTGGACCACACATCGGTCCATATTTTCGAATACACCCCACAAAAATGTTCCTCCCAAATTAACGTGCTGCATCTTTGGGTTTTTTAAATTAAACCCGATCACACTCAAAATTTGCTTGGTGCCTTATAAAAGACTGTAATGTATATTGATAAAACTAGCTCTCATGGGTCCAAATTTTTTATAGATTAGCAAATTAAAAGTTTTGCAATTGCCCTGTTAGCATCCCCAATGCAATTTAACTATTACGGTTCATGTTTCTGATTAAGGGTTCTGCTGCTCTAAAAGTCAAAAGTATAAACTTTGTATATAACCTCAAAGACAAAGGACATTTTCATTTTGTAGTCCTACCGATAAAGAGAATACATTTTAAACTCAATTCGGCTCAAATAAAGTGTCTAAGAGGAAATTGTGACTCCAAGACCTTCCAGCTCTAGGAGTCACAAATTATATCACTCCTTTCTCTAACATCACATACAGTAGCAGAATTTTTGAAATAACATGGTACTGTAGCGTTTCTCATTGCCGGACTTTAAATTGCTTGCTTGCTTGTCACAAAGTCGTCATTTCTGTTATTAGTTTTTGCAAAGTCACACGATCTGAAATTGGCAATGTATCCAATAACTCTACACCAGTTACTCAATCACCTTTATTCCATTAAAATATATTGAAATTAAAATAAAATTGTAATCTTCTACATGTATGAACATTGTCGTACACGTTCTATCCCTACATAATCAATTATAAGTTCCACTAATTTGATGAACATATAAGCGTCAATTTAAAATATCATTTTTAGCTCTGCTTTGCAAATGGCAAATTTTCGCAAATGCCATTGCGCTGAGCAGCAACAAAAGACCACTAATTAAACATGCAGCACCATGGGTCGTCGAGGTTTTTAAGCTTCTGTTCTGTTTGAAATATCAGCCAACCACTAAATCATTAAATTTGCGCTTCACGTACTTTGTAATTCCAGCCAGGCCGTCAGCCTCCCCGGTGTATGCGACCTGTTTGGGTGGCCCACACGTACCGGTGGACGTACGTACGTACGTTTGCCTGGCTAGCAGTCATTGTGCGCCACGGTAGATTTTTTCGGGTTTCGTAGCATAGCAAAACAGTCTAGCAACTAAGCAGCTTAAGTTGTCTGATCTGAGTTTTCAACTTATTATAATAAATAAAAGTGCTGCGAGTGCTGCATTAGCCGGGGAGGCTGCGACCGAAATGGCAACAATGGTAGCAATCGGTGGTACGTAAACTGCGCCGCTGACCACAAATGCCACAAAATTTTAACACAATTTTAACTAATGACCAAAAATTTGTCAGCAAAATACAACCGCAATTTATGCTGATATGTTGGAAAGCAGCTGCATAAGTATGCGTGTAAATATGAAGGCATACAGCATCGAGCCAATACATTATGACAAATGTCAAGCTTCATGACATATGTAAATTGTGTTTGGTAATGAGAATTTTTGGTGTTTATCTTCGACAACAAACGTTTACTTCTTTGTATTTTTTGTTTTGTTATAACCATTTTTTTTTTTTTTAAAGAATGATTTAACCCACAAGCGTATTAGATCAGGTTTGTTGTTGTTTGTCTTATGGGGAAGGAAAAGTATGTAGGCGAAGTTAAAGCAAACTCATAGACACCTGATAGACGCACGTTTAACCATTGGTGTGGGACGGCTCATCGGTACCATATATGTGTGATGCCGACAATGTTTGCTTGATTTTTCCATATGCAAATTAATACTTCAAAGAGTGCAGGCACTGGCGTCTCAATAAAACAATTCCTACCATATTGACAGACTGTCCGACTGACGTTTTATTTTCATTACGAGCACATTTGCTTTCGTTCATACACACACGAATGTGGATGATTTGACTTTTAGTAGCAATCACCAAATTTTATAAGTAATGGAATACGCACCATATTTTGCAACATTGTAAATCCAATGAAATCATTCTAATCGTCAAGACAGAGACGCGGGATCAGAAGAATACAGAATGATGTAGGGTCTCCTTTTTTTTACTTTTTTAAGACAAGTTCAAGTTCAACTTATGCAGAATTGGATGCTGGTCGCTCCCAATTTTCTTATCTATGGTAAAGCTCCAGGCTCTCAAAACGGAAAATACCTCCTCATTATTTCAAAATACGTAACGACAAGGTCCAATATCAACAAGGGTTTTATTCGATATTTCATTTCCTAACAGGTGTTACAAAGTCATACTTCGCTTTGCCGCAGTAGGATTAGAAATTGATCAAGCGAAAGTTCTTTAAATGGTTAAGGATCCATGTCCGGAGGTCATATAAGACATGGTCGACTATTATCTTTATTCGCCAATTCCAATTCGAGTTCAAGGAGCGACACAGTCTTTAATCAAGACGTACGGTGGAATCAGGACCTGGTCCAAGATTTAACCACATAATGGACAGGTATAAGATAATTCTTCCTGGGGCTGCACATACATGGCAATACTCAATACTGAGCTACGTGAGTCACATACCTGGTAAGTTGAAAGAAGCTTTGGCCGTTCCATTAAAACTTTTTAATCTATAGAACCCTAATTGTAAAAATTTGTATCATTTGAAATTGATATATTTTATTCAAGTCATAGTGAAAATTAGACTTGATCTTGATCTTTTATTCATCATAGTCCAAGTTTCTCAACACTTTAGCTAAACCTTTGTAAAATTTCTTTAATAATAAATATTCCTTAAATTTCTCCTTCCACCTATCAAAACATAAACTTTTGCATAGCAGTCTTATACCTGCACGAGTATACTTAGTAGGGGCTAAATACTGTTACACACGTTTTATGCTGTAAAATAAAAAAGTACTGAATGTTTTTGGACCAAATATTTTGTAATATATTTATTGATGTTTATTGTACCCAAAAAGATTCTACTTATTCGAAATGTCCGCCTTTTGCCTTTCCACACTCCTTATGTCGCACTTGCCAATCAACAATAGCTGCACGAACCTCGTCCATTGGAAAATTGGCCACAGCTCGAACCAAAGCTGTCTTAAGAGATCCAATGTTGGGGTATCGTTTGTGACAAACCTTGTCCTTGTAATCAAATGGGTTCAAATCTGGACTGCCTGAGGGACATTCTTCAGAGTATATAAACGCTGGCAAATTGTTTCGAAGCCAGGCCAGACCGGCGCAGAATCCTGCTGGAAAGTCCATGGCTGGTTTTGAAACAGGAAATTGTTAAGAGGCTTCACAATAGCTTCGAAAACGGTGAACGGTGAAACGATGAAGCTGTTTGATGACCCTTTTCCATCCTTGGGATCAGTTCAGATGCTTCCTTAGATGACCTCGCATACACGCAAAAAAAAAGTATGGTTGTGATGACAATATTCGAAGAGGATAATACTATTGTTGGGTATATGGTTGTGCTACAACAATATTATGGTCCTCACAATAATATTATGATGCAAATACAACCATACTATGATCCTCACAACAATAGTATGATTCACACATAACCATACTATGATCCCAACAACCATAGTATGATTCACACTCAACCATACTATGATCTCCACAACCATAGTATGATCCTCACAACTATATTATGTTTTATATACAACCATAGTATGGTCCTCACAACCATAGTATGATTCACACGCAACCATGTTATGATCCCTACAACCATAGTATGATCACACAATTATACTATGATTTTATTAGAATTGGTTTAAGTAGTCAACAATAGATTTGAATTATAAAAATTACACAAAAATACATTAAATTCAAAATAATAGGAGTGATTTATTTCACAGTAGAAAAAAATAAGTTTAAATAAACGAAAGCGTTTTTATTAAACATATTTCAGATAAACAAAGCCAAAGCAGCTTGTTTAAACAATTTTAATTTCGATAATTAAAGTAATATTATTGCATTAAATCGGTACCAATAACATTTGTTCTATAAAGCATATTTAAATGAAGAAAAATTACAATCATACAGTATGATTGCCGTAATCATATTATTGTTAACATAAAACGCAAAACACAATACTTTTCTCGTACCAACCATATTTATATTGTTGCTATAACCATATTTTCATTTTTAAATTTGGCAATAATACTATTGTTACATTTCAGCAATATTAATATTGCAGCAATTACACTATTGTCAAAAATAAATTCAGTTAACAATGCTATGGTTGCGACGAACATATTTTTGTTGTGGAGAACATATTATTATTGCCGTGACCATGTAGTAACCATGTTTTTTCTCTGCGTGTACACTCTATCATTTTGCTTGTTAAATTTTTCCTGAACGGTACAAATTTTTTCATCGGTAAATAAAATTTTTCTGTGCAAGTTATCAGCGTGCTTCACCAATAAACGTTTGCATTTTTTCAATCATTTATTTTTTTTAAAGATGCATTCAATAAATGTCCGGTACGTCGTTTGAAAGCCCCAAGTCCCAAGTCTTTTTTAATGATTCGACTCATGGACTTTTGCGTGATATTCATCTCACGGGCCATGATTTTCTGTTCTGCAAAGGCTAGGACTTTCGTTAGATTTAATCTAAATATTTGTTCTTTATTAATGATTGAACAACTCGATCATTGCATTAAAAACAAACCGTTGTATTAAGCCGAAAGATGTCGTAAAAGGGACCACATTTATGATTACCTCTTTATCTTCCATTAAAATAGTGGGCCGCCGTGGTGTGATGGAAATGTGCACGATTATCTTGCCAGTAAACCCAGGTTCAACCCCGGGTAAGAACAACTTTTCAGCGGCGGGTTTTCTTTTACCTTGTAAATGCTGCGACTTAACGATTAAGAGATTTAAGTCTAAGCCATATAAAAACTTTCTTATACAATGCATTTGGTCGTTCAAAGCCGGCGGTGTTAAACAGTAGGCCCAAGTCAGTGTGTTGTATAAGAATTAAATCATGCACAGCTCACTGATTTGAGAAAATTCCCCCTTGTTTCTTAATTGGATATTGTGGAATTTAAGTAATTAGTAAATAGCTGATTAATAATGGTTGGTTTAAGTAGACCTGGCTGACTAATATATTAATTATTCATCCTTTCAAACATTTTTTGTCAGTTTCAAGTCAAACGTAATATTATACCAGTTTTTAAGTTTTTATGTGATTTTAGCACTTCAACTCCACGTTTCGAATTCTGCACCCATGGACATATTTCAGATATATAATTATATTAATTATTAAAAAAAATCTTTTATTTGTTGAAAACTTACCATGGAAATAATTGAGGAAAATATGTTTTTGTTTATATTTATTCGGCCTTTTATCATTATTATGACTTTGACAGTTTTTATTCTGGCTCGACACCTTCTTGTTGTTTCTTTTTCAGAATCAACTAAAAAATTGCTGAAATGTATTGGCTACGGTTGCCAGGCAGACTGTACAGCTGTTTCTAAGCCCGCCAAGGTTTTTCTTCAGCAGCCTTTGGCAACGATTACTTCGGCTACAAATCAAAGGACTTAACGGGAGTCTCACTATGATTAATGAGAATTACCCTTTGCATATAGTCTTCGAACTGTACTAAGAGCAATCTTCATAGCTCAATATCATTTCCACGAATTCCGTTTCGCATGGGCTATCGTTGAAAACCACAGATGCAAAAGCACAGAGTGTGGGTGTTGTACATGTACTCATACATGCGTTATACATACTTTTTTCAAATTTCTGGTTTTATTGGATAGGCTGAACTTTGTCATTTAATAATGAAACACAATAGCAATCATATGACTACCACAACAGGCTCGGCAGTACCTCATTTATTAAACTCAATTTTGCAGTACATTTTCGATTTTTTCGGATCGAAAATCTTCAACGGCAACTTTGAATCATGTTTCAACGCTTCAATTGTCTCCGGATGGTTTGCGTAAAATTTATCCTAAATGGTCCCCCACAGAAAATAATCCAAAGGGTTCAATCACAATCACAGCTCCAAAGCAGCCAATTGACATCACGGCTGATTATTCGATTCGATTGATTATTCGATTCGATTTTCAAAAACATCGTTGGTTGCGTTGACTGTGTGACATGTGGCCCCGTCTTGTTGAAAACAAAGGTCGCCTAAGTCGTTCTCTTGAATTTTTGGAAACAAAAATACCATTGACGGTAACGGCGACTCCTTACTTATTTTTAAAGAAAACCCAAACAGTGTTGTGGATACATTTGCTTTTCAATAGTCACGTGTGGGTGCTTTGAAAACCATATGCAATTGTGGTTTGAAGTGAAAATTGATTTTTTTACCCTTAGGTACCTTTCTCTCTTCGCTGTCACATATGCGTCAGTTTTGCTTATTGGCATAGCCACCGAGATGAAAATGAGCTTCATCTGAAAACACGATATTTCGGTAAAATTCTTTATCTCCTGCCAAACAATCTTCAGCCTATTGGACAAAGCAAAAACGCATTGAATGGTGTACCGTTATAAAAATGGCAAAGTCCAGCGTTTCTTATTAAATCAGGAATGGGAAAAAATTATTAAGTACTTCTTTGTGATAGCCGATTAAAATTTCTTCCAAAAATATACTCTAAATTTCCACAAAAGCTGTGCTAGATAAATTGCAAAAAAAAGGAGTGAACAGTAGCATGACCTAATGCAGTTCTTCAGGGTCCACTAAATATTTCGTTGCATAAACTATTTCTGCATCGACTGTTGTTTAACGGTCCGGTGCTGTACACAAATAATCCGGTGTATATGTATGCGTGTGGTTTTAATTTTATATCCGGTAGTACAAGTTTTATGGCATGCCGGTGCTCTTTTAGCCCGAGTAATTGCAATTTGCAGGCCATTGTTTTACAACATTGTTTGAGCCGCGCTCATTTATATAAACGTATTTATGACATTCTTAACAATTTTATAACCTTTGCCTCATGGCCCTTCTCGGTAAGACCAACAGAAGCAACATAACAGCAAGAAGGAAATCGCTGAATGTTGTAGCAACCGCCAGCAGTATAGGGTGTAGTTATATACAAGTACAATTGTACTTAGGTTTAATAACAATATAAAGTACATACCTTAAAAGGCGTGGATATATAAGTATGTGTGTACTCATGGTATATATGTATGCATATGTTGATATCACATACCTGTTATACCTACATGTGCTTTGCTATGTCTATGGCTTTGTGTATGTCTGCGTCGATGTTGCTTTTGTATGTATTAAAATTTAAATGTTACATGTGTTATTGCAACCAAAGTGAGACACATAAGAGCTATTATAGGGTTTTTTTTATATGTTTTAACAAAATAACGACTCTTGTGTTCTTGTTGGAGTATGGCTTTCGTTAGAAATCTTCTTTTGACGGCTTTGTTTTATGCAGCACTCGGGTGAAGGGTACTCGTAATTGGTTTTGATTACAAACAAAGAGAAATAGGTATGTGTACTTTTTTGGGTCACACAGACAAAGGAATAATTTTGTTTCGAAAATTAACCGCATAAAAGCGATGTTCCGGGAAATCCACTTTACATATTTCAGCCCAAAAGTTGAAGCAAAAACAAAGCCGACTTGCATGCGTTACACGGCAAATGCGAAGAGATGCTGTGGCTGGAAATCGTTTGATTTTGTTTCTAATTAGATAATATGTTACACATAGCCATTAGCTTATCTGAACAGGTAGCTATTACAAACATTATTCTAGTTCAGAGAAATGGAGGCCCATCTTCAAATTAACCAACATCGGTTTTTATTTAGTTATAGCTCTTCAGCAAATGCCTCTACAGATATCAGAATCTGTCACTTACACACCCTATTAAAAAATAAGGGAAATCCCAATTTAGTTAGCTGTGCACGATATAAGTTTTATAATCAATGATTGTGACCTTCTGTTAGTGCCGGATTCTAGCATTTAAAAGAATTTTAAAAAAAAAATTTAAAAGGATAAGAGGTAAGTATCTTTCTTGTAAAGGCGCTGGCATGTTGAAGGTAGAAACTTGCAGCTGTAAATTTCTTGGGGTTTTCTGCCCGAAGTTGAACCTGACTTGAATACGAGTGCGACCGCAAAACTAACTGGCCTGGCACATTTTCTGTTTTACTAGCAACTTTTTTTTGTTTTTTAAAAGCAATCTTTTATAAGCCATCTGTCAAAATTTCCAAAATATTCAATGATTATTTTCTTTGTTACAGGTGATTGAAGTAAACAGTTTTATAATTTTTGAAAAATGGAAAATAAAGAGTTTCGTGCGGTAATTAAACACTTTTATATGAAAGGTTATACGCCACAATTAATCAAAGATGAATTGGATTCTGTTCATGGTGATAATGCACCATCATACTCCACCGTGAAATCCAGGGTTCAACAATTTAAAATGGGTCGCTCAAGTACGGAAGATGAACAACGCTCTGAAAGACCGAAAACTGCTACATCTATTGAAAACATTAGAAAAATATTTAATGAAGTTCCTAAAGATAGACGAATAAAGCTCAGAGAACTTGTTGACATTGTTAAAATACACGAAAAACAAGTTTGGAGTATTTTACATTATGAACTCCACATGAAAAAGCTAATCGCAAGATATGTGCCGCGTTTGTTGACTTTGCCCCAAAAAATCGTCCGTTGGACCAATTCCGAGGAGCTTTTAGCGATTTATCAGCATAATCCGATAGAGTTCTTGCGCCAATTCATAATGCAAAGAACAGTCAAAACAATGGATAGAAGCTGCTAAAAGTGGTCCCATGAAAGCAAAAACTGTTAAATCAGTAGGAAAAGTAATGGCCACAGTATTTTGGGATGCAAGGGGTATAATATTTATTGATTATCTTGAGAAAGAAAAAACTATAAATAGTGAATATTATTGTGCATTATTGGATCGGTTGAGTGAAGATATCAAGATAAAACGACCGCGTTTAGAAAAAAAAGTTCTTTTTCATCAAAATAATGCTAAAATAAATAAAAACTGGGCGAATCACGATTTGAAACTGCTCCGCATCCATCATATAGTCCAGATTTAGCTCCTTCTGATTATTTCTTGTTTCCAAATTTAAAAAAAATGCTCGGTGGCAAAAAATGTTCGTCCAATAGCGAGGTTATTGCTGGCATATTTTGAAGGTCTTGAGAAATCTTATTTTTCGGATGAAATAAAAAAACTTGAAAAACGTTTGATTATATTAATCAAATCACGGCAGCCTACAACCCGATGTTATATAAACCACTTATGAGGTTTACTCTTAATCCAATATGGAAGTTTTTGTTAATACGATGGTTGCCATATATATTTCTGGCCTAGGCAACACTAAATGTTGCCTGGCGCTATCTGACATTTCCACTGGAAAGTTTCACATTTTTAAGAATAAACGTTATCAGAAGTTTTTGACGTACGACCATCATTTGCGTTGTTTACAGTGACTTAAAAACCCAATTTGGCAAAAAAAATGGAATTAACTTGTGTACATTTTCGTGCAATCATTTTTCACAACTTTCGAAGTGGATTATCACGACGAAAGTGCATTGATGAACTTTATTCTTTGTATGGCGATGAAGCAGCATCCTAAAGCACTTTTAAAAACTGGCTAAATGAATTCAATCGTGGCCGACGCTCGCTCAAAGAAGAAGGTCGTGCAAACATGGCCGTTGTGCCAGAGTACATTGATGCCGTGCGTAAACTGCTAATGCAAGATCGTCATGTGACATACCGTAAGATAGAGGCATCCTTGGGCATTTCTTACAGCAGCATACATTCGATATTGCATAAACACCTGTCCGTAAAAAAGGATTATTTCGTTACAACCCGCACAATTTGACAATCGCTCAAAAAAAGGCTCGTGCCGATTGGTGCAAAGAAATGTTGATAAAATACGATCGCGATGCTTCAAAAGACGTCCATAAGATCGTCACAGGTGACGAATCATGGATCTATGCGTATGAGCCCGAAACAAAACAGCAATCGACCGTGTGGGTCTTCGAAGCCGTGCCAAATCCAACGAAAGTTGTTCGTGAAAGAAGCACATCAACGCAAATGGTCGCCTGTTTCTTCGGCAAAACTGGTCATGTGACGACTGTTCCGCTTAAGCAACGTCAGACGGTCAATTCTGAGTGGTACACCACAATTTGTTTGCCTGAAGTCTTCGGAGAAATTCGAAAAACAAACAAGAGAAGACGAATCATTGTGCACCATGACAAAGCGAGCTCTTACACATCGACTTAAACCAGCGCCATTTTGACCGGCCAAAACATTAAATAGGCGGGTCATCCGCCATACAGCGCTGACGTGGCACGCAATGAATTCTGTTTATTCCCGCACATCAGGATGCGTGGTCAACGACTTTCGTCGCCAGAAGATGCTGTTGAAGCGTTAAAAACATGTTTTGAGTTTGAGACACCCCAATCGGAGTGGAAAAAGAGCCTCGACAATTGTATTTTTTCAAAAAATGTTGTTTTAATAAAAGTTGAATAACTGAATCAGTTTCTAACGGATTTTTAAAAATGACACCGTTCGTAAGAACACTCATTATTTTACAAGAAAAATACTTAGTAGGGACATACAAATTGTTATGCTGTAAAATAAAAAGTACTGATAGTTGTTGGACCAAATATTTTTTAATATATTTATTGATGTATATTGTATCCCAAAAGAATCTACATATTCGAAATGTCCGCCTTTTGCCTTTACACACGCCTTAAGTCGCACTGGCCAATCGTCAATAGCTGCACGAACCTCGTCCATTCGAAAATTGGCCACAGCTCGAACCAAAGCAGTCTTAAGAGATCCAATGTTGGGGTATCTTTTGTGACAAACCTTGTCCTCTAAAACCGTCCACAATTTGTAATCCATTGGGTTCAAATCTGGACTGCCTGAGGGACATTCTTTAGAGGAAATAAAAGCTGGCAAATTGTTTCGAAGCCAGGCCTGGGACGTTTTAGCCTTATGGGCCGGCGTGTGGAAAGTCCATGGCTGGTTTTGGAACAGGGAATTGTTAAGAGGCTTCACAAATGCTTCGAAAACGGTTTCTTGTTAACTTTGGCCAACGTTTTGACTCCTTGTTTATAGAAATACGTGTCAGGGACCCCATCGTAAGAGACACCCCACCAAACCATGACTGAAGCTGGGTGATGACCCATTTCCACCCATGGGATCAGTTCAGATGCTTCCTTAGATGATTACGCATACACTCTATCATTTTGTATGTTAAGTTTTTTCCTGACCAAAAGACGGTGTTTGAACAGAGCATGGGCGGCCCTCCCGGTGGCGGTCTTTTACATCTCCAGTCTCCTCAAACAGTTTTATGCATCGGTAGACGAACATGCGGCTAATCCCTAGTGGCCGGAGCGTTTTTCATTTCACACTTAAAAAGCGCTATTACAGCGATACGATTCTCATTATCTGACCACTCCATGATTATAGTTGAAACAATTTTAAAATCCCATTACAGACTAACGCTATTGGAGTTAGCTTTTAAAACCCATATGACATGAACGGTGTATGTTCAGTTCTACTATTGAAATGGGTGTGTTCAATGTTGTAATAGTATTTATGTCCCTACTAAGTACACAGATTTTTTTCAGTGCGATTTTAAAAAAGTATACACCATTCGAAAGGCCGCAGTTTCTTCTTTCCAAATCAGCCAAGTTCAACCAAGTTACTGGCATATAAGTGC
This sequence comes from Hydrotaea diabolus, assembly GCA_963513945.1. Taxonomy (NCBI): domain Eukaryota; kingdom Metazoa; phylum Arthropoda; class Insecta; order Diptera; family Muscidae; genus Hydrotaea; species Hydrotaea diabolus. The sequence continues at coordinate 132,330,387 of OY740717.1, read as the reverse complement.
GAAAGATCCGAAAAACCGGGTTTTTACCCGTAAATCCAGTTTTTTGAGGTGTTTGGGAAATTTCAAATTTGGTTTCTTGTTGTACTCAGTAACATATACAAGAAAAATAATATCATTTGCCAGGTATTTTTTCTCTGTCACACTATGTTATTTGTAACGAAATTCACTCTCATATGTTAGTAGATCCATACAGTCGCTAAATGATTCTCAAATAATACATGGGACCAAATTCACCCATACGCTGGCCACCCAACCTGATTTTTAAATCGTCGTAGAAAGCAGTGGTAAACGCTGCTGACTGAAATAGACTGAAGGTTGTGAGACCAAAATGTTTTGCAATAATTGGTGGTCACGATTACTTTCAAGGGCTGCCTAACCTCTGCACACACAGAGAAAAAGTTGATTGGAAATCGGCACGGACTTCAAAGATTCCGTTGGGTGAAAATATTTTCTGTTGCAATCACCAAATGTTAATAATATTGATGGTTGCGAAATACTGAGACACAGGCAACTGATTTTTCGTGATGTTGCAAACGTAATGGCCAAAAGAGGGTATAAAAAAACGGTCCTCAAGATCAGTAAAAAATATAAGCTTACGGGCAATCATATTTTAATAATGTTTCACTAAAAATACGGGCAATCATATTTTAATAATGTTTCACTAAAAATATACATAAGCATGTATAAATTGAGAAGATTCAGACGAGATAACGGCCAAGACTATGGATACCAGGGGCCAAAAATGGTCCAGATTGGCAAAAGAAGCGATCACGTGTAAATATGGATAAATGTATGGGATTAAAAAAATTGCTTGATTCCGAAGGAGAACCAACCACCGGAACGTCGTTCTGTACTCCGGCTAACATGGCACACTTGGCAAAATATTGGAATGGATAGAATTTAACAGGCTGCTCTCAATAGTATATCTGGTCTATAATATGAATTAAATTTTTTTTGGTTCAACAGAATGTAAACAATTTAATAAGTAATGCAAAATTTACTCAAAAGAATTGCGGTACCATTACGTAACTGATAATTAAGAAGCTCATTTTTAAAAACGATATCGAATCAGAACAATACGACATCATAGGTTCTATGCACTGCCCCTTTAAGTCGTCCATGAATATTCATAGAATATCTTGTTGCAAGTTGTGTTAACCAATAATGTGCGGATATGAGCGAGCATCCATTTGTCAGCATGATCCTGATTTTAAATTTGCAGCTGAAAATTTTAATTTTATCAAGGGTGACCAGAGGTAGGTAAATTTGTCTACTATCTCAACGCATTAACTGACCACAGCTTTTCCAGATTTCTTAAAAAAAATCATTTTCCTCTGAATAATATTTTTCTGAAAATTAAGAATCGAATTTTTGGTTAGGTTTGTGAATTCCATATGTGAAATTTAATGATAAGTGGATTTTCAGGCAATGTAGGATGGACGATGGACACAACACTGGAGTTGTATATCTCACCAATTTTTCGTTGTAACCACATTAATGTATAATTATATTATTCATGTGTTTTTAACTTTATTCATTAAACTGATGTCCTCCTTAAATATGCAGAATGATAAGCGAAAACACTGTAATCCAATTGCCTTAAATCTTATGCATTAAATTTACATGAGATGTGGTGTGTGACTGATATCAATAATTCCACTGAAGACGGCGACGACGGCGACGGAGACGACGTTGCCATGACAACATAAGTAAATGGAAGCTCTTACAGTCATTGAGTTATAACCGTCTGGTATGCTTAATTTAATTAATAAATATTTAATCACACTCATATTAATGTGAGTGAGGAGAGTGTTGCAGTGTTTATGTATGTGTGCGTGCGTTTTCTTAAGCATTCCTTGAAATTTTTATACATACAGACTTTTCAGGGATGGTGCAACCGTTTTTTCGATTTGAAAATTAAGGCCATTGCCAACAGTTATAGTACTGAGTCCCATATATTACGAAGTGTTCTACAGACATATTCTTTGAACAATCACAAGGCCAGGTGCGTCCACCTAACTGGTGTTCATGTCGTTATAATTTTACATTCAGAGTCAAATATTGCTAAGAAAGATATAGGCATTTTAGAACAAAACCAGGACCTTAATGGTCCAAGTTTTCATACAACACACATACATTGATTCCTTCTGCTTCGAGGCCCTGCTTTTTAGAAACAACATTTGAAATCCAATCTGGTTCAAAATTCGAAACAAAAAATTTAGGTCAACCTTTGGTTAACCCTGAATATACACTTCATCATGGGGTAGAGGGAATATTTTCATTATCATTCCCTTTGAAACATCTCGAATTATTGCACTCAGAGAAGAACTTCGAAAGTATTGAGCCGACAGTCATTAAATTTTAACAGAATGAAATCAATGTCTAGAAAAATTGTATAGACTATGTTATGTTTAAATTAGAAAAAAGGCACGACATCGCTCATACATCCCTGAACTTATACTCATAAAAACTTTCGATTACACATGCATCATGCACTATTAGAGATATGACGATGCTGTTTGAAAAATATGGCATTGTTATGGAACGAACACAAGCTGGTGGACATTTGGTGGTGCAATGACCCCAATATAAAATCGCATTAGTGGCCAAAGTATTGGAACGAGTCTTTTAAAATCGAAAAAAAGAAATCAATGATAAGCAAATTACAATAAACTATGTTGTGTTGAAGTTAGATAAGAAGGCGTGGCACCGTCCATTCATTTTTGAATTAATATGAGGACCTCAGCTGGTAAATTTGATGTTCCTTCCAAAAGACACACATCCAAGTAGAAAGGGGCAGTATTACGCCCCTTCAACAAATTTCTGGAATCCATGATGAAGTGCTTAAGCTAGGCTAAACTTTATATGTTCACTTGCTAATACTAGCTTTCCTATAAGCTTATCAAGAAACCCACTAGTTTTAATTTTCCATCGAAACTTTTAGCATTTTTAAAAGTTATAACAAAGTGCTACCTGATCCTGGAAATAACATATTATTTCCCACAGCATGTGTCATTTGACAATTGACACTACTACCAAAAGCTTATATCTTTATTCAAAGCTAGGTTTGATGTTGGCTTCTGCAGTGTATCACCAAAGTTTGAGTCTTGAGAAAATATTCGATCTTGTATGATTGCCCAACCCTGATACCATCCTAATGCAGTATATATCTAAATGTATTCATGTATGCTTTCATATATGTAAGCTAAAGACAACAACAACAAAAACACATATTGTTTTTAACAAAATTACTTGGAAAGTGTATAAAATATAAGGCACAAGCCCACTCACGCATAAACGTGTAAGTTAACAGGAGGCTTCACTTGAATTTAAATAAAATATATTTGATGAAATGCAAATGAACATAACTAACAAAACTAAATTTAGCACGCATTGTTTGATTCAATGTAGAAGGAAAATGAGCCTGTCGTATGCAACTTTCAACAACAGAGATCTTGTCAAGGACATTCCAAAGGACTGATTGGTATATATATTTATTGCCGTCGTTCCTATGTAGAGTGTAAGGGCCGAACTCCTTGCTGTGCTGAAGCATACTTGTTTGTCTCTGATTTAAGTGCGTTTGCATTTCAGCCAACGCCTTACTCATATGTATGCTTATATGTCTGTATCTACACTCCATAAAGCCAAATGTCAATATATTCGACATAATGAAAAGACAAATAACATTGAGGCCATTAGGAAAACAGAAGCAAAAATAATGCCCCCACCCCCAAAATATGCGAATTTGTTCACATTAACTCCGACATAAAGCAGCACAAAAATAATTACGTTTAAGTATAAATTATAATGAACTCCCATGTTTTCATTCCTACTTTCTTGTTTGTCCTCTGTTCTTCAGACGACAACAAAGTCGCAAAGACAAAAGGCATTAATCACCAAATGAGTGACAAACTGAAGTAGGAAAAACACAAAAGAAAACTCTGATCAAATATTTATTTTCATACAATAAAGAACCGACAATGAATGTTACCGAGACGATTTAGTAACCGTCGCAATAAACAAGAAGCTTCAGTTGATTTGAAGGAAACCACAACACAACAGCCCCACAAACACCCCCTCCGCATGAATATTGCATGTGCTGGATGCCACTTCCACTTTTACTTTGCGGTGGAAGCTTCCTTACACAACGACATAAAGTAGGATAACAAATGGGCTCTCTATGTGTGGCTTATGTCAAAAGGTGACAGTGTGAAAGAAGTCAACATTTTCAATGTCTCAAAAGCAAAAAAAAAACGAATAAAATCTGGAATGTACTGAAAAAAGTAAACGTACGTACAGTTTTGATGGCATTTAAGCAAAAATGCTTAAAAAAAATGTGGGTGTACACAAAAATTGTTGGTGGAACTAATAATGGCTATGTTTAACACGCTGATGAAATTGATGAAGAAAAACTAGGAAGAAAGAGCTAAAGAGGAGTACCCGCAAGTTTAAGATCATTCAAAAGCTTAAGTCAACAAGCTGTGATAAAGCGGTAGGAACTGTGCTATTTGAAGGTGTACACCAGTACTAAATACTAAAATATAAAATACTAAATTGGAACGAGGCTCTAACTAGAAGCCTCATCTCTAACTCTTAATACTTTTTTCTTGACGACGGATAGCCGAAAAGGCTCAATTCTGTAATTGTAAATTTCACTGTGCCAAGATTCCCATATGTCCCCAAACAGTGGGGTACGGCCTTTGTTCAAGGTCTCCAATTCGGCTAAATCGTAAAATTTATGTCTTATTCAGTAGCCCCTAGGGCCCAAAGACCACGCTCATTAATAGCAAGGATAAAGCACTTGAGCCTTTCACATTCAAAAAATGCTGATTAATGTTAATTCATTAAATGATCAAAGGGAAACTTTTTGGATTGTTTTTGAGAAACCATTAGCTCTTGTTAAAAAGAAAATACATTTTAGCGTCCTGGGTGCCCTACTTTAATGGGTCAAGGACGATTTTTTTGGCCTCTAGACCCTATATGGTCCCAATCCCAAATTGATTCAAATCTTAAATGTAGCTACATATTTGGATTTGCGAGAAGATTTCCCCGTTTGTCGATAGCCATATAACCGCGAATATCAGGAGACGGTTTAAGCGCTTCAAGAGCCCAATAACTAAGCTCATTTATGGGAACGCATTTATGTCTACCATATCCAGAAAAGTGTTGATTTAAAAGTAAGTTTTTTTAAATTAAAAAAAATACAATTTTGAAAAGAATTTTTTTTAGTCCCTTAAAGAGGAACTTTTTCACATTTACCAGATTTATTCCATTTTCAATGCTAACCTGTAGCCGAATATAATACATTTACCTTGTAAGTTTGAAGACTAATGCTTTTTGTTGGGACTGAATCTTGCTTTCAACAGATCGTCTTGTAATAAAATATTTACTTTATAAGATCACAGAAAATTATTTCGAGGTGTTACAAACTGAATGACAAATTAATATGTACTCCCACCCTATTGTGAAGGATATAATAAATCACTGAAAATTCACTACGTCTTAATGGTAGGCCAAACGCTCATAAATGAATGCTTTGCCAGTACTAACACTGTGCAACACTTTTTTGAGGTGAGTAAAGCTGATTCTAAAATTATAGGGTCCTGCGGCAGATTTAATTTTTGTTTTAATTCGAGGAAGTTTTCATTTTTCATTGCAATACCGTATGCAAGAAGTTCAAAACCTGTAAATATTCCATCATTTTAGTGAATTTTATGCTGATATTTCTTGAGTGAACTCATAAGGAGAGTATTTTCGTAGAACATTTTTACATCCTATAGCAGATTTTGGCGTATCTTTTCGTCCTTTCGGCTCTTTAACGCGAGTTTTGAGTATTTATATGTTCTACCTATATGTTATCCTTATATTGAGAATATATTAATTCTATCATTTTAGACGTTACAATATTTGATTTGATTGATATCGAACAGTTTGCCAGAACTTTCACTATTATTTATAGTATTGGGCCAATAACTATTGCCATTCTGTCTCTGTCTGGGTGCTATTCCAATAGCTATGAAATAAAAACTGCTCCTTCCAAATCTATTATTGCACGAAGGAAACATTCAATCCTTTTAATGTAAGTGAAAGAAAAACTAGATTTCGAACACGGCTCCCATGGAACCCATGTGGAATGAGGAGTTAAGAAAAAAACTACAGAAACAAACAATGTTGCCCATAACACTAAGCTGCAGGGTGTAACAACAAGAGTTATACGGAAGACATATCAGAAGATAAACAAGTAATAACGTTGTCAAATTGAGGCAGGCCATACCTTATATACACTCCACCATGACTTAGCTTTTCAGTATAACAAACGAACATTGGACCCTTTTTATATCCCCTTGGGTCCACTAGTCCAGCCTCCAGAAATCTTCAAAATTAATCTATATTTGGATCCATCAAGAAAATTTACATTGATTTAAGTTCGAAAGTTAAGATTCGTATAATTATTGTTAGGCTCCTTTGGAGCAGATTCAATAATTCAAATAAAGCATATATAAAAAGTTCGAAAATGCCCGTATTTATTGGTAGTGCCTTCTTTTGAATAGAAGGGACATTTTTGGGCCCCTGAAGACCATGCACCCCACTGTAATTTCTGTCAAATTTTAAATTTTTTTGAATGCGTAGAAAAATTTGCTTACAGTGTAGTTCTTGCCTATTAATCGCCTGTTTTTACCGTGCGGCCAGATTTTAAAGCTAAATATTATAGTGTTATGTGCTTCCCAAATAGCAGTATTTTGTTTAACTTTTTTTCGTCCCAACAAATTAAGATTTGTGAAGCAAATACTCCAAAAAAATTTCTCTTTGTCCCATGAAGGGAAAATAAATATGCCATCGTATAAATCGTATATGGACAAACTAATAGACCGATCGTTCAAAAAATTAAACAAAAATCGTAGGCTGTGCCGCGCACTCAACCCTGAACTTGAAAATACAATATCTGGTGAGCTTTGAAAGATATGACTATGACATTTTATGTTGGTATGGATTAAGGCTCATTCTGGAAAAAAGGAAGGATCCAAAATCGCATAAATGGCCAAAGTAATAGAATAATCCTAATAGAAATTTAACGAAATGAAATAAATGTTTAGAATATTATTATAGATTATATTGGCAAATAAGCCAAAATGGAGTGGCCCCGAATATATAGGGTGATCCATCGAGAGGAGTTTTTTCAGAACAAAAAAATATAAAAATTCAAATCAAGTGTGAAATCTTTATTGGCAACTACGCCTCAGGGTTTCCATTAGAGGGTCCAATTTTGCATGACTCGTTCGAACATTTCGACCGGTAATGACACGCGCCAACAATAGTTGGCTTAGGACTTTACGTAACCCTAAACAAAAATGTCTAAGGGTAGGCGGCCAACTCACCTATCCTAAACGTGAAATTAACTGCTTTTAAAAATGACCTTTCAATAGATTCATTGCACCGTTGATTTCACCAGATATCAAATTTCCAATAATGATTCCACACATGATTTGAATTTTTATATTTTTTTGTTCTAAAAAAATACCTCTAGAGGGATCACCCTATACAACTCTGAACTTCATAAGGCTATAATTCGTGAACTAATACTGCTATGATGATAGTGGTTGATATTTATGATGTTGGTAATGATCATAGGACGGTGCCACCCCCCATTGATTAAATTTTCATATTGGATCGTAATGCATGATAGAGGATATATAAGCATCAGCATGACCAAACTTAATTTGTCCACTTGTTTCGACATAGGAGAAGTTAAAGAAGGTTAAGAAAATAGGTTCAGATTCTACACTTATGTTCATAGGATTTTATTTTTTTGCTCTAGAGCCCACATATTACATAAAATTTTAATGAAACTTTACATAATTTAGTTCCTTATACCACTGGCGGAGAAAATTGGTTCAAATTAAGATACAGTTTCCACATATATGCTCAACCGATTTTAAAAAATACAATGGACAGTCGTTGTAAAATCTAAGTTGTTTTAGAGCTCGTCCAAGGGGGTCCTAAAACCTATTATCAGTTGGATTTTCTAAACATCCAGGAGTGCAGGGTATAATATAGTCGGTCATAATAGACTATAGCTTTTTTTAATGGGTTTTCCCTTAAATACGTAGGAACAGTGTTACTTTTTCAAATTCAAATTTTAATGAAACTTTACATAGTTAAGTTCCTTATACCAATGCGGAGAAAATTGGTTCAAATTAAGATACAGTTTCCACATATATGCTCAACCGATTTTACAAAATACCATGGACGTTTATCACAAATTCATAAATGACAGTAGTTGTAAAATCTAAGTTGTTTTAGAGCTCGTCCAAGGGGGTCCCAAAACCTATTATCAGTTGGATTTTCTAAAAATCCAGGAGTGCAGGGTGTAATATAGTCGGCCATAATAGACTTTAGCTTTTTTTAATGGTTTTTCCCTTGAATACGTAGCATTTCCGTCAATACTCATCAAAAACTTCAGTCGCAAGATGTGCTGAAAAGTCGATTAGGCTTACCTGTTCTTATTCTCTGCATTCTGTACGAGTACTAATGTATGCTTAAAAATCATACCAAAATTATTTGAAAAAAACAAAAAAAGATATGATTTGATTCGCTTTGCCAAGAATCTTACATATATACTTCAATAAAACTACCCAGAAAACCAAACGTTGAGAATTCGGCCAGAATTCTGTACGACAATCGGCAAAATGTTTGGATTTCGGATCGGAATTCTTACCAAGTTCGTAACGACAACAATTCCGAACTATGCTTATGAAAAAAATGCTCAGACAAACCGAACAGAATTCGTAACGATTTCGGTAAGAATTCTCGATAGAGTTCAGATATTGTTCAGAGTTGTCTGATATCAGACATTGTCGGCAAATTTCGTTTACTGGGTAGTGATATATGTTTCTTAAATAATATTGGCTCTTAAATAATACGAAGCTTACATGATTTCATGGCTTCTTGTGTTTGAAATGTGGTCACTTCAATGCGTGAGTAGCTCAGTATGTGCCGTAGAGTACTCGTACTGTAACTGAATAATTTAATATTTCAATGTGCATATGACATTTATGTGTGTGTTGGACCTACTCTTCCGTGGTTACTTTCCTTCAACTACACACAGCACAGCAGCCTGAAATTTCTACATTTCAATATTGCCACTGAACGGCGTGGCATGCTGTCGTGAGTTGTACGTACGCCATGAGTGAGAAATGTTCAGCTGGCACGTATTAATGTCACCCTCTATGATCGTTAATGCCGTGCGTATGTATTGATGTGCTTTGCATTTAATTTTTTGTCATGTTCGGCATATTCCGCACACCCACCTCGCACCACACACCCACTTTCCGCCCCACACGAAACTCGCTCAGGCATATGGAACACAAACTCTCAGTCTCACACACGCACAGGCATACACAGAGGTACTCACATGCATGCTCTGAAATGTATGCGTGACAATGTAATCACATTAATTCATAAAATCTCTTCAGAGTCGCCCGAAATGAAACTGGTTAAACGTAATGCCAAACTATTATATGGCAACGTGCCACCAACACATCGATGGCTGACTGACTGCCGCCAGCCTGCAAGCTGTTGTTGGGAGTGACGCCGACGTGCGATGCTGGTCTATCTCAACTAAAATGTGTGCATGCACAAGCAACGACACGACACACATACTCGTACACACTTTTCCAGATTCACACTTCCATATCTACACGCACACGCACACGTTCCACGTACTCGTACATTCAAATGTACACAGAGAACATTAACCGAAATATTGCGTGTTTAGCGTTATCAAATAGTAAACATTCATGTCTCAACTAGTTGCGAGGTGACCATGGAATATAGATATATACACTTACACATACTCATATATACCACACACACACATACACACCTACCAGTATTTGGATATGCTGCATATCTAAAGATTGGAGGTGTTGGTAAGGGAGAGTAGAATTCATCGCAAATTTAACTTATCTTTTACGAAAAAAAGAATATCTTGGAAAATACGGAAATATTTGAGATGCGAAGGATAGAGTCTATACTTCATTTGTCATTCTGTTTGCGATAAAATATAAGAGATCCTATAAAGTAGATATCTAAGTGATGCTCTCCACAGTATTATAGCAAGTAGTCTGACCTCAGCCTATGCAATTTTTTTTTTTTTTTTTTTTTTTGAAAATAAGCAGACCCCTATTTTTTAAGCTGAATGACCTTCGGCTGAACCATTAGATTTTTTTAATTTTTTTTTTTTTTGCGATTTTTTTTCTGTATTGGTTACGTAAACTATGTTTTCTGTTTTGTATTCCATACAACCAAAAACAGTGCCATTATTGTAAGACTTTGGATCACTCTAAATTAATCTATATTTAGTTTTGTAAAATCACAATAGATGGCGCATCTATACTACATTAAATATTACCCTATATTTTTACTTGTAGGGGGCGCTGTCACACCGCTAGAAAGATGAGCCATGAAAAGGGGCAGGTTTAAACTTTTCAGAAATCTAGTGATCATAACTGGTTACGGCATAGTTTTTCCTCTATGGGGTTTTAAAGTTGAAAAATTATTTTTTTTAATTTATTTTGCGTATACAAAATCTGAGTATAAAGCAAAGGCCATCAACATTTCTAACACACAAAACAAGAGAGTGAGGTTGAAAGGTCCGAAAATCTGCTGAAATACTCGTATAGAAATTTCACTCATGTATATGGGCAAGGCCACCGTCAGTAACGTCACGCTCTTATACACATTTTGGTCAATATCTTTACAAATTACAATTATTTCTCCCAACTTAAGAGCGGCATATGAAAGTTCTCGTCATAACTGTTGTTTTATACGCAAACAATTTAGCTGTATCTCGTTTTGTTGTGAAGCTATGACCATTTTAAACCGTCGGTAAAGTCATCGGATTTTGGAAGTGTGTTTTGAGGTTACTAAACGTTTGTGTAAAAGTGAGCGAATTGAAAAGAGTTCATGTTTATTATTGCACAGTATTTTAAAAAAGGAAGGATGAAAAATGATTTTTATTCAAAAGGTGGGCTTTATATGTTATGTGTTAATCACGTAAATGACAAAAAAGCAGTGTCAGTCACGTGACGCAAAATGTCGGTAACGTCATACGTACGAATCTTCGGGTCTTTTTTTTCTTGGGGTAATTGAGGTACCTTAAGCAGCCAAAAATCATAGTAGAGGAGGTTTAAGATGCAACCCTGTTGAGATATTAAGACAAAAACAATTCGCACTAATCTCATAAAAAAAATTTTAGTAAATCGGGCTTGCCCTTTAGAGCTGACTTTTGTATGGTAGAGTGTTAGTTAATTAAAATATCTCTTCAATTATGTATAGCTTGAGGGTTGAAATCGGATTTTGACCAGTTTTGCATCATTGAAATGAAAATTTCTAATTTTTCCCTACTTTTTACTTTACTTTCTTCCTAAATGGCGATTAAAATTTTGTGTCAGTATTTTGAACTAAAGCCAGGACACTGTAAAATATAAAGACATTATTAACGGAAAATAAAAAATTCTTTATTAATTTCAGTCTTTGAAAGAAATTGGTTCAGATATGGATATAGCTTCCATGTGTAACGGGTGTTTTTTAGACGTGCCATTTTATAATGAATAGAATTACACCGAAACAACGTTTTTATTACCAAAATAATGGTTCGGTTCGAGCGACGCACAGTCGGTTATACGAGCAACCATAGATTGGTTTTGCACCAATTTTACTTCGCATCCTCAAAGACGCCCAAGGCGCACCGAAGGAAATATTGCTGCAGAGTATCGAAGAAGACCCAAATGAGTCCATTCGCTATCACGGGCAACAATTGGAGCTGTACCCATCCACTTTATGGAAGATTTTGCGGAAGGATCTTGGTTTGCGGGCTTACACGTACAAAATCCAACTCGTGCACATACTGAATCCGAACGACCATCAAGTGCGTTGCAAGCGATGAAGCTCACTTTTGGTTGAATGGGTAAGTGTACAGGGTGTGCCTAAAGTTACCACGGGGATTTAAAAATTAAACAACTTTTTCATTTTTATATATTTTTTAAATAACACAATAACAATAAATAATGAAGGGATTAACAACTACACAAAGAACCGGAATAATATAATTTAAATTTTTAAATCAGCGATCAATTATTTTTGCGAAAACGTCAAAGTCGTTCATTTTCATTTGAAAGACTTTTTTAAAAAGCAGAACTGTAGGTTCTGAAGTTATGAAAATCCAATGGCCATTCATCAACGCCAATTTTACCCCATTAGGGGTACAGTATGGTTTTGGCTCACATCTGCAAATATCATTGGGCCTTACTTCTTCGAGAATGAAGATTGGAGTGTTGTAACCGTAAATGTAGAACGGTATCGGTTTATGATTATGGTATATGCTATTTTTAACGTCCTGCTCTTGAAAACAGACCTGAGATGTGGTTTCAGCAGGGCGGGGCCACTGCCCGAGACATAATGCCACTTTTAAGTAAAACTTTTGGAGAGCGAATAATTTCCAAAAATTCGGAAATTATTTGGCCAGCGCGATCGCCATATTTTTAAGCACCAGACTATTGTTTTTGGGGTTATTTGAAGCAGCGACTTCATGTGAACCAGCCCGAGACAATCCTTCAACTCAAGACCAACATTGTTGCAGAAATTCGAACGCTACAGCCACAAATTTTGAAATGCTCTTAAATGAGCCCATCATTGCGAAGCTGAAAACGGGGGTCGTTTAAGTGACATAATTTTTTAAACTAAGTGTAAAAAAAATTCCATTTTTTATAGTAATCTGAGAAAAAAATAAAAAAAATATATAAACGAAAAAGTTATAAAAGTTTTTATCCCCATGGTAACTTTTGGCCTACCCTGTATAACCCTAAAGTTATAGAAGTTTTTATCCCCATGGTAACTTTTCGCCTACCCTGTATGACCCTAATTGTCGCATTTGGAGTAAGGAAAATCCACAAGCCAATGTTAAGACAACAAAAGTCAATGTTTGGTGTGCTCTATGGACAGAGGGAATCATTTGTCGATATTTCTTTAAAAATGAAGCCGACCACTATGAGCCAGCCAATAAGAAACGCCAAAGAGCCCTGATTAATGACTTTCTTATGCCTGAATTGGAGGATGTTGATGTGGGCGTCCTTTGGTTCCAACAAGGCGGCGCTACATGTCATACAGCCAACGAAGCAATCAATTAATTGATGGAAACTTTTGGTGAGTGCATTAGCTCGCGTCGTGGGCCTGTGGCATGGCCTCCAAGATCGTGCGATTTAACACCGCTGAGCTATTTTTTTGAGGAGTTATGTGAGCTCGCTTGTCTACGCGGATAAGCCCGATACGATTGACGCCATGGAAGAGAAAATTTGGCGCGTTATTGCTGACATACCGGCCCAAAGGCTGTAATTTATTCGAGCCAACCGCGGTGGCCCCTTGCGCGAAATCATTTTTAAAACATAATGGCAAGAATTTACTATTATAATAAAGCTAAATTCTTAATACAAGATGATTTAAGTGTAAAACAAATACATCTTTGGCAGCAATTATTTGTTATTTAAATATTTCTCTTTTTGACTACACAGTGGAACAACCAAAATGCGAATGGGATGAAACCAATTTCCAATGAAAGCTGACATTATTCGTAACAAACCCTTCAAGGGTTATTTTTAGTTCAGTGCTAGATTTTTTTACACGCATTTGAAGTTGGTGATTTTGGGATGCTCTCTAACAAGAAAAGATAATTAAAAAAATACGCCGTTTTTTATAAAAATCTACAAGAAATAGCACCATTTTGTATAAAAACGCCATCTAGTGTGAGTTTTAGGTAAAAATAAATATCAAAAGTTAATTCCTCGACCCCAAAAACAGTAAAGTACCACAACTTTTTAGGATAATACAAATAAATAAGCATTATTTTATCAAATTTTCAATGCTCTTTTCTTGTTAGACAGCGTTCCAAAATCACCAACTTGAAATGCGTGAAAAAAATGAGTTATGAAAATGCGAATTATGGAATTTGTTTGGTCTAAAAAACTGCCCCATTAGCGTAAAATCTGCCATTTATTTCGGTAGTTCGACGAAACAGGGTAGGTGCAAAAATTACTCGGTTATACTAAAACAACTATGTTCATATTATTGGTTGCCAAAACCGTCTGTTTGGACTCCTAATTGTGTTTTAAAGACTTGTACGCAGGTACCAACAATCAAAAAAAATGTTTTATTTGTAAATTTTACCCAACAAAATAGCCAATAATATACTTTTAAAAATCAAATGATAAAATAATTAATTTTCTGTTGATTTGACTTATTTAATTGGATGCTCCATTAAAACCTTTTAAAATTAAAGCTTTTACAACTGACGGTCAATTTACCGAATATTAAATATAACGAACAAACTTTCGGTTGTCGGAATCAACGCACAACAAATCTATTCTCTGTGTGTAAACTAACACATATTAAGACATTTGTTTATGCCACAATAGAGAATTTCATTAAAATATTTCGACTTGCTTCAAAATTATATTGTTCTTTTTCGACTTATGATATTTACCTAATCATTGTGATCATCGTTTAACGGATTTCTACTAATCATTTGATTGTACAACCCTCTTCTCGCCGCCGCCCCACAAAAAAAAACCCTTGTATGGACTCGTATTTACATGCAATTTTTAATTAGTTTTATTGTTCTTCTTTTTCTATTGTAATGCCATAATTCAATTTGTACTTTCATATACAAACGTACACACATACATGCATGCATGTGTATGAAATTAACACCACACATACATATATACGAACACAACAAACTTTTCCATTTTCTGTCGCCGTGTGACCCCAATTCGTATGCCACGGCGTCCCTATGCAATAATTTAAAAGTTTCTCTCTCTCTGACATTGACATGTAACACACGTTCTCAGCTTAAGATGATGAGTACCAAACAGCAGCAACAACAACACAACAAACAGCAACAACGTTGACGACGACAACAACAAAAACACTTACACAACAAATTTTGCTTTTTTACAACTACTTTTCGTCCCTTCGCATTCCGTCCTTCTTCATTGGGAACTTTTTGCAACAAAAACAAGCCGGCAATTGGTAGGGTGTGGGTGAGTGAGTTTGTCTCCGGTAGCGAATGTTTGTTTGTATAAGTCTGAGTACGTTTTAGTATATAAAAACAAAGTTTTGTTTCCTTCTTTTATTGTCCTTGTTATATGTTCATATGTACGAGTGTGTGCGTGTATGTTTGCTGTTACATTGTTTGTAATGTTAAAAGTTGAAGCTCCTGTTAACTCTCCTCCCCCACCATAGCTTTTCATTGTTTTTCATCAATCCGTACTTTAATACTTGATTTTGTCGTCGTCGTCTTCCAAAACTTTTCCAGTATGATTTCGGGGTTTTATGGACATTTCTGGTGCTTATTCTGTTATTTTTGTTGTTGCTGTGTTTTTTCTCGGGAAAAGTACGAGTAATTCATATGAATTTTATTTCAGTTCAGTTACTATTTTTCAAACGTCTGTTCGTATGATCCTTAAGAATGTTGCAAATGCCATATTGCCATTGCAAAGGTTTTTTTATGACAACTACGCACAGTGGGGTAGCAATGGGTATCAATGAACGGAATAATACCTAGGAATGCAGTGGCAAAAAAGTTTTTTTATTAACTCAAAGAGAAGGCAGTTTATTCAATTCAAAGTACAAATATCTTGGCTCATCTTAGATTTTTTGTGACTTAAATAAAATTGGTATATTTGGCTTAAGAAAATAAGTCGTTTTCTAAAGACTGTTTTTTTTACACATTTTCAATCTGGCCACACATTTTACGTAGTTAAGCACAGCTGTCACTTGAAAAATGCTTAGATTGGTTTGCCATTTCTAATGAATAGAGCTACTCATTGATTTGCCATTTCTAATTGGTTTGCCATTTCTAATGAATAGAGCTACTCATTTGAGAGCTACTCAAATCGTGGTGAATTGTGAATTTTTACAAGAAAACTTTGTTCAGCGATTAAGCTCACTTTTAGCTCACTTTGGTTGAATAACCAAAATTGTCGCATTTGAAGTAATGATAATCCAGAAGCCATTGTTGAGACGCCGTTAAATCTCAAAAAGTCACTGTTTAGTGTTCTCTATGGGCAGAGGAAATCACTGGTCCATATTTCTTCAAAAATAAAGCCGGCCATAATTTTGCTGTCAATGGGAAATGCTTAAGCCAATGTTGCAGTCAATGGGAAATGCTTAGAGCCTTGATTAATGCAGTTTTCGTGTCTAAATTGGAGGACGTTGATGTGGACGACTTTTGGTTCCAACAAGAGGGCGCTACATGCTAACTAACGAAGTAATCAGGAAACTTTTGGCGAGCGCACTATCTCGCGTCGTGGGCCTGTAGCATGGCCTCCAAGATAACGCGATATAACACCGCTGGACTTTTTTTGTTTACGCAGATAAGCTCGACACAATTGACGCCATGGACGAGAATATTCGTCGTGCTATTGTTGACATACGGCCCCAAAGTACAGAAATTGGGCTTT
The DNA here is from genome assembly GCA_963513945.1 of Hydrotaea diabolus. Taxonomy (NCBI): domain Eukaryota; kingdom Metazoa; phylum Arthropoda; class Insecta; order Diptera; family Muscidae; genus Hydrotaea; species Hydrotaea diabolus. The sequence goes on along the minus strand of OY740717.1, from coordinate 132,313,870 downwards.
TCTGCTGGAATTGTCTCGAGCCGGCCGCGGCGGCTACTTGCCTGACATTATTTTTAGAACAAAATTGCAAACTCTTATCTTTATAACAATTCAAAATTCTTGGCCATAGCATTAAACTTTATGCGTTTTATTTCTACTTGATAACCACATGTCTGAAAAAACACCCTTTATAATGGAAAATAGTCTTATTTTTATATGAGTAGTCAAATTATTCTTTCAATGGGAAAACTGAACTTTCTTAAACGACTTAGCTCTGTAACTGCAGAAATGTAGCATGATGATGGCTTATGATCATAACCGAGTTGCAATAAAAATGGGCACAATCGGCCTTGGGGGTAAAAGATCTTCGTTAATAACTGAAGGTAGCTCGGATATTGGTTAAAAAAAATTATAATTTTTTGTGTACAAACAATGCTTAAAAAGGTAGTGTTAGATAATAAGCACTTAATAGGCCAAAAATTAGCATCGTTGCTCGACCTTTCAGATCTTAAAGCTATTAAAACCCCGGCCCATGTGGTTCTGCGAAAAGTCTACTGCTAAACAGAGACGAACTGTCATTTAAAATTAATTTTATTTAATTCGATAAATGCATATATTACCAAAATATATCTAAAACTGGTTGAACGGGTGGACCAAGGGCTTAGAAATACTACCAGTATTCTTAAAATAAATGATCAATGGTAAATATGGCCGTATGGGAACTTAAGTTATAGCGAATCCAAAATTTTGCCGATAAGGCTTGTACTGGGGCTAGTTTTATGAACCCAAGCAAGGAATTACCAAAATAAACCACCTTTAGAACATGTGAATATGTGGGTCTTAAAATTAGAATACATTTTGTAACGAAAAAATTTGTATCTAGGCCATTTCAATGCCGAATCTACGGTGGAGGATATATTAGATTCAACCTGGCCGTACTTTACGCTATTTTTACTCATTTTTTTTAAATCGATGTGGCAAACATACTTTTTCTGAAGGGTGGGGTAAATGAATGAAAAAAAATGATCGTTCTGGCGTATTTGAAATTTCAACCCCTCAACAAAAACTTCGGCCACCTAGCTTCTACATAGCCTACACAGACATGAAGATAGACGGACATAGAGATCTCGGCATTGATTTTCGACGATTTACCGATCTATACTTCGATATGATGCAAACGGAAAGAAAAGTGAATAAACCCTCCACCCTATGGTGGAGAGTATAAGTATAAAATACGCCCGATAGTTGGGTCTTTAGTGCGTATTAATAATTTTATTATGTATGTCGATAATCCTCATACGCCACATGGTCCGGGTACATGATAGCAGTCCGGGGTACGATAAAGCCTCTGCTAATATGAACTATATTCATTTGATTGAAGCAGAATTTCCGTACGAATCCTAATGACAATTTATTTTAAAGATCTGTCAAAATTTAAGCCAAAGACGCATGAAAGCCATATCCGGTAAAAATAAGCATTTATGGGCAATGAAGTGTATTTACTTCCACAATAGTATGTATAGTTTTAAACATCGACTAGATATCGATCTTTAGAATTCATTTTGCGCAACAGCCTGAAGCACATTTTAACAAAGGTATTCCATTATTTACTTACAAGTTTTAATTGACTAAGCAATTGAAGGTATATGACCGTCTGCTTTGTTGTAGCTTCTTCATTTCTTAGAGCAACTCGAAAAGACCACCAACTCGAAAAGACAATCAAAATAGAAACGTTTCTGACGAAGTTTTGTTTCTTCTTGTCAGCTATGATTACTATGCCGCATCTGGAAATAGGAAACCCCGCTCGATGACATGCCATTGTGTTCTCAAAGAGGGACAGTTACACCACGAGTTTCTTCGTATATCAAGCCAGATGTACGTTTTACCCCACCGCGACGTCCCAATCGACGAATGGCCGGTTTTGTGATACCCTGGATGTGATCACTAGGTACTTTACCATGACGCTTTGCACCACCTGTTCCCAAGCCTTTGCTACCTTTAGCACGACCAGTCATTTTTAATGATCAGAGTTTTTTTCGCTAGAAAAAGTTTGATGCTAGCCTGCAGTTTTGCGCGAATTTGTCACTACTGGCAAGATTGGTCTATTTTTCTTTAAAAATACGATTGATAATAAAATTTCTCGAACGGTGAACCATAATTTACCAGTTTTTGAAACTGGTTATCAGAGACATGTACGTGCTCTTTCTTTGGTTACTGCAATATTGATCTTTTAAAGGCCAATTTGGGAAATTGTATAATTATCAGTTTTCTTGGCGGTATGATCAGTTGGTCAGATCGGAGGCACATATAAAGCTACCCATTCATGAAATAGAGCCAGAAACCATCATCATACCTACTTACTTAAGTCCCACAACATTTCTTTAAGAAACAAGTTAAATTTCTCTCAAATCAATGAATTTTAAGTTTTTACATGACTTAGAGATAAATCTAATAAAGTCGCCAGCATTTAAAAGGTGGTAACCTTCCACTGGAAAATTGTTAGAGGTTCTTACCAGGTGTCGAACCAGTGTTTACTGGCAGGATAGTCGCGCACACTTCCATCACACCACGGCTGCCCACAAAACCGTTCTCTGGGTTGTGGAAAATTGTGCTGAGAGGATGCTTTACTACAAAACCGGCAAAGACAAATTAATGAAATTGTGCTTTATAAATGATTGGAATGTTTGCTTTTTCGAAAAAACTCATGTGATGACGAACAAATATTATGTTGGTTTATTATATTTTTTTGAGTTTTTAAAAATAAATTTTTTTTTGTACCACTCTATACTTTACACCTTAATTGCCAAACTAATGTATATGTGACAGCGCATAGAGGAAGGGAACTAAGCTTAAAAAAATCTGAGCATCGAATAAGACTGATCACATGCCCCAAAAATGTTCCCTCCTAGAGATATGCGCGTTTTATGAAAGTGAAGTCGACGATTCTAAGCACAAATAGAAAGGGACATAATCTTTAAAATGGCTCTCATGAACAAATCTGGGTTTCAACCTTAGGTTCCTTTCTATTTTGCGCGTCACATATAGCAAAAAATAATACAAAACCATATATTTTCTAATTACTTATTTTTCTATAGATCCTGGACATTTTTGTTTCTAAATTGGGTCATTTCTAATTAGCAAATACTTTTTAAAGCATGACCAGTATTTCTATTTATACCCTCACCATACTAGGATGAAGGGTTATCATTAGGTATGACGATCGGCTCAAAAACAAACACCAGACTGTGGTTCAGGGCATTAATAGTTATATAGACCTGACCATATGTTTGTCTGTCTATCCATCTCCTCCGTCTATCCATCTTTAAATGTCCGTCTATCCATCTTTAAATGTAATCAAAATGAAGGTCTTAAATAGAAGCCGATAACGTAGAAAATTAATTGTTATTTGGTTTCCTGCTAATGGCGGTTGAAATTGAAGAAACCGGTTTACTTTCTGCCATAACCCGCGTGAAAATGTACCTTCTGATTTGGAGTCTAAAGCAAAAAATTCTGTAGATTTCAATTAAATTTGGTATGTCTTACAGAGGTAATAGTGCTGAAACTCAATCTCATTAGTTCATGGTTTGATATAGTAGCTATGGTTTGATACGTCTAACAAATGCACCTCCCGGTTATAGGTTAAGCCGACCTCACAGGGGAAATTTTATCCGATTTCAACGGAGATCGATTCTTAGTATTTTAACAGCAAAAAATGTCACCTGCTTTTAATGGAATTTGGTTTCTGCGCACAAGAAAAATAATATCAAAAACCTCCTGTTTTAATATGAGTCTCCGTTTTGGGCTCTAAAGTGCGGTACATTTTACTAGATATAAATGTAATTATGCATCTGAAGTTTATTAAAGAAACCATAATAATAAAATAGATTTAATCAATCCATGTTTTAATAAAACCCCCATTAAAATAACCTCCCAATCGGGCTCCTGCCAAGTAAAGAACGGAAAAGTTCAGCCGAATCCAAGAAAATTTAATGCGTGGCATTCAGGGATTGTATAGATAATATGGCTACAATTATACCTGACCAGTTTATGGATTCTTATTCCTCCCTCAAGCCTTCCGATTTGGAATATAAACGAAAAAATTTACTAGATTTTAATACAATTTGTGATAGGCTAACACTAATTAAGCGCTATATATATTTATCTTCCTTGAGAATATTCTTCGATTTGTTTTCTAATATTGGGAAAGACGAGGATACCTAGAAATACTTTTAGTTTATATGTACAGACAATGAGGTCTTAAAAGTGTAATAATATGTACAGACAATGAGGTCTTAAAAGTGTAATGACGTTATCATTAATCGATGCTGACCAACTTTTAAATGTAATTATTCGTACCACTGAAAAATTCCCTTTGGCGAAATCAATGGGTTATTCTATGAATTTGTCAATATCTCATTAGAAACTGAACTAAAAACTCGCAAATCCTTAGCCTCACATGGGCGACTTCTAGAAGTTATTATTTCGCATTCGTTGGTCGGAATATACGATTGTACCCGTAACACGACGTCGAAAGGTTCAAAGAAGAAGAGTTTTAAAATGTTTAGCCTTAAAGCCGTCAACGCAACCACGAGACCGCAGAAAAAATGCTTTAGGTGATAATCAAAGATTAGGATTTGGCTTACAAACAGAGAAAGTCTCTCAATATACTCGTATTTACTATAGAGTATATGTTTTTTTTAGAATCGTTTTGAATTACAATACCTTCTTGTTATCGATCTACATAAAATCTGTATTATCAAAAATAAGCATTTTTCCCACTGTGCTAGGTTGGCATGTGAAGGTGAGCGAGAAAATAAGTGGGTGTATATTTCTAGTGGGATGACGACAAAATCGAACTTAATAAGAGTAAAGTCATATAAGATTAATTTTATGGCCAAAGTTTCTTACGTATGATTTTGTGTTCTTTTGTTTTGTCCTCATCGTCGTTATTTGTATTTCAGTGTTTGCTCAGCTCAGTTCCGTATAATTCTGTGTTATCGAAATGTCGTTTGTTACAGCGAAGAAATCTGATTTATTATTTTCTACTTTGTAACCAACAAAATCTCTGATGGGAAGGTACAGCGCTCGCATATAAGAGGGTGCGTTTGTATTTATGCCATTTAAAGGAATAAAACGCAATTGCAATAAAAAACAAATAATCTCAGTTGCGCAGAAATATCAAAAGAGTCTGGAGTTTTATTTATATAACCGATGTATATTCTGCGAAATTCAATTATTTTGAATGACCACATCAATATAAATGTTGTTTGTGTCATTACGGCTACCAACAGAAAGCCAGCGTGAGCGTTAGACTCATAAAGGCTTTATTTTGTTATTGATTTGGGCTCTAAGAATACAAGTAAATTAACAAAGTTTTCATAAGAATACCTCTCAAATGCCCAAGATTGCCTTACACGTGTTAGAAGATTATAATTTCATGCGGATTCAATAGAATGTTAGACGTCTATTGTATAAGGGTCCAGTGGCCTGCCAACTAGTGTGGGCTATAATCCACAAAGTTAAGCAATTAAGGCAATTTTCAAACAACATTCTTCGAATGGCTTAATATCAAAACAACAACAGAAATTCTTTCTGTGGTGGCAGTTGTAGTAGTTCGGGCTATTAGGGACATGTCCCATAGTACGGGATGGAAGATATGTCTAATCTCCCAGCAAAGCTATTAAAAATGTTATGCCATATTAAATTTCTAGCAAGTTAATTTATTTGCAACGCAACAACAAATGGATGCGGACGGTTGAAGAACAATGTGGCCTTCCGTGAAATAATAATAATTTAGAAAAACTTCTCCACATACTTGTAGTCGCCTTTTACATAGAAACAGAAATTTCCAAGAGCTGCAATATCCTCTCGATTAAATGCGTCATCGAAAATTTCGTAGTTTGATTGAAATCAAGCACACGTTCCTTTCCTTTACTATTAGAACATAATTCTACCAAAAAACATATTTTATATACAGCTTTAATGAAGGAAACAGGGCATTATAAGTCACTGCATTGGAAAATGTTTGTATGTACCACACGAATTTAAGCTAGATCTACTTTTTCGCAACCAAGCGGTCTTTAGTGAAACCATTCAATGATCTTGCCGCTTTAAACGCCCCATTGAAAATCCACTCTTGCTTAAGTGAAGTATAGTACCTAATGGACGACCTCTAATTATCCCTTGCGCAATAAGGATTGTCTTAATTTCAGATAGCCCCTGAAATATGTCTTCCCAGACTTTGCTCAAGCTCCACACTGAGACTCAACATATTCTGAATAGTAGAGTCACATTGTCAACCACGTCTGACTTTAGCTTTATTAGTAGTTTTTATTCAGATTTTTTAAAAGATTTTTTTATTAAAAAACACTTTAATCAATGAGTGCTTTTCATTTTTAAGTTCACCAATGAAATTACTGTAGACTTACCCGCAAGGTTCTACTACACTTTAGTATTTTGATAAACAATAATGGTTGACATACCTGAAAATAGAGAAGAAAATTACAAATTAAAATGTCATCAACATTGCAAAAAATCAATTATACTGGCAAAGAAGTGAGTGAGAATTCCGAATACGAACTTTATTTTCCATATGGCTACAAGTGGAAACTACTAATTATGATATGTGACAGCGCATAGGGAAAGGGACCTAAGGGAAACAAATCAATTATCACTTTTTTTTTGATGTGGACAACATCTGAGCATCGAATGAAACCGATCCCATGCTCCAAAAGTGTTCCATCCCAGAGATATGCGCGTTTTAGGAAAGTGATGGTACACCAAAGATACACGTATTTAAATCTTTAAAATGGCTCTCCTGAACAAAACTGGTTTTTACCCTTAGGTCCCTTTCTATTTTGCGCGTCACATATGAAGAATTTAAAGCGATTCCTGGCATGTGTCCGAAATATTTTTATAGTGGGAATGAAGGCACTTTACAATAAGATATGAAACCAGTATTAAACGCGCAAACCCCGGTTCTTACTCCAGTATTCCATCTATGGAACGTCATTGTGTGATGTCTATCATGTAGATTCAAGATCGTGTTGGGGTAAGAAAATTTAAAATTTTTAAAATTATTGGGGCGTTTTTTTATATCGTCAATGGCCCCGACTTTAGAAATTTATCTCTAAGCCACACACAATTTTCTCTATAAAAAATACATAATCTGTTCGAAACCGGCATTTAACAATAGGTTCCGATCAGTGAGTACAAGAATTATACAGTGCACAGATCATAGATTTAAAAGAAGCTTCTCTATTGTTTCTTATTTGAATGTCAAGGGTAATGAGTATCTATATATTTCAACTTTTCATATTCGGCCCGACGAGTACTTTCAATAAGACAAAATCTGTAGCAAACTGATTTTATACTAAAAAGGGCGATAAGAATTTTAAAATAAATTAAACGGTGGCGTATGAGTGATATTGGCACAACATTTAATATTACCCATACGTTCCGAATGCTTAATAACACACCTGTGGGGGTGGATTAGGAAATGAAAAAATTAGGAAATGAAAGATTGGGCCGAGTAAGTTTTCATTTATATACTGCATGAAATATGAAAGAAATAGTACTTACATATTCCTTCATTCTAGCTAATTTTCGTAATGAGATTTTTAAAATGAAATCGTATGGAGACTATGCTCCTAGAAATTTTAATATCCTATCTTTAAGAATCGCATCGGGGTAAGAAAATTTAAATCTTTTTAGTGATGGGTTTATTATATCGTAAATACCGACGACTTTACCAGTAAGTGGCCCATCTCAGAGACACGCACCATATTCTCTATAAAATGCATAAGCCGTTCGGAGGTGGCATTTAACAGTAGGTCCCGACTAGAATTATACAGTGCACAAATCACTAATTTGAGAGAAGTTCCGCATTTGATTTTGTATTGAATAGTTAGGGTAATACGTATGTATATATTAAGGCATATGACTTTTTGACTTTTTTTGAAATAAAATGTTTCCTTTATCATAAAGTGGTAAAGTTTTACCTTAAATAACTAAAAAAAGACATAAATAACTTTCTGAAAGCAAAATGGCCACCCCCAAAATAAAAATTTGATTTGAAAACCAAATGATCATCTACGCGGCCCGTAAATGATCATTTGATTTTATAATTCTCCTTATCTCACTATATGTTTACAACGTCTATAAAACCTAGAAAAAGAAAGCAAAGGACAGGTGGGGGGTACTCAACTGGACAAGTGGCAAGTAAAGAAACTATTCACCCTTTCGAAGAGAAGAAAATCCAGTCTGGAACAGCAATACCCACAACATCACAAGTTGTGTGTCCCACTGACAGTGGTACTGATTTTGAAAACAACAAAAGTAAGAATAAAGATAATGAAAACGATGACAGTAAAAAAAAAATGATTTGGACACTCAGATACAAAACTAGAAAGCACTACAAAAGTAAATTTGCTGCAAATACTCGTATGGATACATCAAGTAAAGTTCCCACAAAGAAAGCTGCTAAAATATGCAATGAATTATCACAAGTTATTGATATTCCTACTCCAAGTCAATCAGGAATTTACGACTCCACATTTGAAGAAGCAGCTAAAATAAAAAAATTAAGTGCTAGAACAACTTCAAATGAAACAGTGGTCCATACACGTTGACGGAAAACGAATAGATGGTAAGGCATAAAGACTGGTTAAATTTTAAGGGCCGATGTTGATTTTGAATAGAACACAAATTGTTTAGGAAATTATTGTCATTTTTATTTTATTATGATAATATTGGTATGGTTGAATTATGAATAGAACAAAATATCGGCCAAATGACCACCGCGACCTCGGCGGCACACCTCCATCCGATGGTCCAAATTTTCGATGACGCTGAGGCATAATTAAGGTTCTATGCCATTAATGTGCCGAATTATCTCATCCTTTAGCACTTGAATTGTTGATGGCTTATTGACGTACACATTTTCTTTCAAATAACCTCAGAGAAAGAAGTCCAATGGTGTCAAATCATATGATCCTGGCGGTCAATTAACATCGCCACGACGATCCATTGTTTCTTTAGCTGTGTGGCAAGTGGAACGGTCCTGTTGAAACCACATATCGTTCACTTCAATACCTTCCATTTCTGGTCATAAAAAGTTCGTTATCATCTCACGATAGTAACTGCCTAACCGGCCTCATTTTGGAAACAAATACGTCCTGATGATTCCGCCAGCCCATAAACTGCATCTAACAGCCATTCTTTGTGGGTGTATTGTTTTTCGACCATCACTCTTGGATTGTCATTCGCCCAAATGCGGCAATTCTGCTTATTGGCAAATCCACTGAGGTGATAATGTGCCTCATCACTGAAGAAGATTTTCTACGATTATTGATCATCCACTGTTGCCATTTCATGCCATCATTCTGACCATTGATTATGACCACGGTTCAAGTTGAGAAATGGAAAAATATTAAATGAAATGCGGAAAACAACTCGACGTTTAGCTATGGTTCACATTCAACATCGGCCGTTAAAATTTAACCACCCTTTATAATGTAGATGTTCTTCAGAATGAAAGAACTAATCGGAAAATTTATGCACTGCGCTTGAAAGATGGAAAAGCGGAAACTATTTTTGAAAAAAGTACCAAACTAATTGATGAACACAATTTATAGAATTTAAGTTAGGCGGTCATTACTGATACAACAAACGTCAATACTGAATTAAGAAATGGAGTTGGGATAAAGTTGCAACATATGTTTGAATTAAAGGGTGTCACAATACCACAATTTATCGTTTGTCAGCATCATGTACTAAACAGGATTCTCCACCTGGTGATGGAGGAAGAACTTGGCGGTGATACCAAATCTCTAAAAATTAAATACCCATTTGTGACTGAACTGTTGAAAAAGTATGATGAACTGCAAGATGATTTCTTAAATAGAATTGAAGAAATTCTTGATAAATCAGACGATATGAAGTTTTTGTACCATTCAACAAGATGGATCAGATGCTATCGTAGCACACGTCTTCTCTCAGTTTGAGCTCCGCATACTATGACTGGTAGCTTCAATGTCTACACCAAGAATTCGCTCTATGCCACCATCAAACAAAGAGGATGAATAAGATTAATTCGAGATGCATTTTAATCTAGCAGGGGAGCTCTTGGGTTCATATAAGGAAATTCGGGTGAATCCACTCATCCCCTGCGGGTAGTCAAAAGAACAATAAGGATGACTTCAAGAATTTTGACATTTAAAAAAACACTGGAAAAAAGAACCATCCGTCATCGACATACCACGAGGTAATATGATAGCTGAACGTGTATTCAAATTGATGCAAGACCTGTATGCTTCTTTCAGAACGAAAGACAAACTGCAACTTTGATTCATTCTAAGTATTAAGCACTAGAATCATTAGCAGAAGTGTGTATCGCGTGAACCCTGTGCTACACGCAGTAGGCGTAAAGACACAGACAGCTATGTATATTGTTGTACTAGAGGCTTTGTGTTAATTTTGTAATAATAAATTTTTAATTATTTAACACATAATATTTTTTGTTATATCACATCACATGTTTCATAAATAATTAAAAAAATACAATAGGAGTACAACTATTTTACATCTTCGGCCCTTAATATTGATTTTCATTTACAGAACTTATTCAAAATTCGCTTTTTGGTTTGGGGGTGACCTTTTTTAAAATATGTCCAAAAGAAATATCAATCCATTCTTTTTACAGAAAAGTTTATCCAATTACGATACAGGCTTCAACGATTGCAAAAACGTCATATCCCTAATATATATCTAACTTTTCGCATTCGGCATACCGAAACCTTATGAGCACTCACAATAAGACAAAATTTGTACCAAACCGATTTTTGACTCATCTGAATATCTCAAAATGTTAATTTAATGCTCTGTTATACGAGTCGAACAAGGGAGATTCAAATTTTGCAATTTGAAATAGACTATACGGTGGCGTATGAGTGATATTTGCACAACATTTAATATTAACTATACGCTCAGAATGCTTACTACAACAAACTTTCAGACTTTTTGTGGAGGTGGATAATTCCTTTGGGAATTGAAAAACTATGTTTAGTATAGTAAATCCCCAAAAGGAGCAAGGCCCTGGTAGGTCTCACTTATTTTCTTTGGGCCTAGAAGTTTTGATTTTGCGGCGTAATGCCGTATGAAATATGTAGAGAATTAGTACATATAATGAGATGTCTAAAGTGAAATCGAATGGAGATTATGTTCCTAGAAATTTTAATATATTATCTCTAAGACTATCTCAATAGCTCCGAAAAGGAATAGATTGTTATTTACTTCTACGGTACCATCGATTAAGTTTTTTTTTAAAAAACGACAGCAGCACCATACTAAAGGATACTAGAAACAGTATTTCCGCAGCTAAAAATTTTTTTTGGACCATTTAATGCACCTACCAATATGACAATGCTGCAAGAGCTGTGAAGGAGTAAATTCGTGGGCAAAATGTAAATCCTTTGAATTAGGATATAAACATTATGGAAAACATAAAAGGCTGGCTAGCAAGACGAGTATATGAAGAAGGAAACTCAAGAGGCCATTAACGATGCTGTAAAGAAAGTACAGAGTTCAATAAGCTTAAATTATATGAGTTTTATATACCGATTAATGTCCAACCGTATTTTTGAGGTAATTTCAGCAATCGACCGTATGGGTCTTTAAAAACGAGCCAAATCCAACAAAGGTTGTTCGTGAAAGAAGTACATCGAAGCAAATGATTGCGTTTTTTTTTGGTATAACCGGCCATGATGCCACAGTGCCTTTATTGAAACGTATCCTACGTCAATTCTGAGTGGTATACAACAATCTGTTTGCCAACAGTGTTCGAAGAAATGAGAAAAGATAATAAGAGAAGATTGATCATTTTGCATCGCGACAATGAGAGCTCTCACACATCAGCTGAAACGATGAGCTATTTTATTTGACCGCTCAAGATGTCGAATTGATTGGCCATTCACCGTACAGCCCCGTTTGGCACCCAATGACTTCTTCTTATTCCCTAGCACCAAGAAAGAAGTGTGTGTTTAACGTTTTCCATCGCCCGAAACAGCTTTCGAAGCGTTCAAAAATCATGTTTTGGAGGTGTCTCAATCGGAGTGGAAAAAGTGCTTGGAAAATTGGTTTGTGCACATGCAAAAATGTATTGATCTTAAAGGAGAATATGTTTAAAAACAATGAAACCATTTCCAATAATAAATTATTGTTTTTATTGACGGACCATAAATATAAATAGCAACCCTCGTATTTTACCATTTTCTTCAAAGAAGTATTGTCCCACATTGCAGCTTGATTATATTCTTACCACACAGCAAGTATGGTCCCACATTGCAGCTTGATAATATTCTTACCACACAGCAACTCGTTAAGGGTGCAGTTCAGGGTTATGGAATATTTGTGGACCACATTCACTTCAAATACGGTAATTTTGCTTGCTTAAATTGTCCTTCAAACCAAATGGGCCTCATCTTCTTCTTCGGCCATTTCAATAATTTTTTGCTGAAAATCCATTCGTATAGAGGGTTTAACTTGCTAGCAATTTGGACTTTGTTGAAAGCATAATTAAGTCATCACTAATTATCCGTTGCAATGACCGTCTGCTTAGTGCAATTTGCGCCTACAAAATTTCGAGTCGAAACGTTTGGATTTGCCTGATTTGTCAATGCTACAGCCGCGATTATGCCTTGAGCCCGAGCATAGGAATTTCGAAGGTACGGCCTTCGTTCTATGCTTTCAGATACGGCAATCATATATGCTCATAGCAGCTTCGTAGTGGTCCTTCTACTCTGGAGAGTTTTGTACAAAATGGCAAAGTGACACATATTTTCGTGGCTGCCCACTGCTTTTATCGCGATTTCAGATCCGTGACGTACCTCTCAAGTAAGCTTTGCAGCAAAAAATTATAGATTTTAAAGTACAATTTTAAAATTCAAGAACATTTAAACGTTATTATTTTTTTGTTCGTTTCGTTTCGTTTTTTTGTTCGTTTTTCATTTTTTGCAATTTAAACTTCGCATTTGTATTAGTTTCCCTCATAGCCCCGCAAATATTTACTTTTTGTTAATATTTCAATATTCCATTTCCCCTACGGGGCATTTGTTTTGTGTGCGCCTCATAAATATCCCCCACATTTCACAATGCCACCGCAAATCTCTAGAATTTCTCTTTTCATTTTCCGAGTATTTAGAGAAATGTCCAGAAGTTGGAAAATCCGTAACAGAGAAAACACTTATGAAATGAAATCACGTTTTTCGCTTACGTCCACAATGTTAAAAAATACCAATTATTACATTATATTAAAAAAAAAGAACGACACGCACACACACACATCCACAAATAACAACTGAAGAGCAGAATACTACGAAAGAAATGAAATGAAAATGTATGAACGCATGTGGGTCTGTATGTGCGGCAAAGATCGTGACGCTGAAGGAAAATGTCAGACAATACCATCATAAATACCGAAAGAAAAATAAACTCATGTACCCACGATGTGACTGACTTATGGAGCAACTAAATAAATAATATTTAAGATATATTTATATACCTTTCAATCTATATAGAAAGATACTCGCATATCTTTATATAGGAGTAAGTACAAGTATGTTAGTGGTAACAGAAGGATACGTAAGATAAGGAATTTCATAAATTTAATTACAAAAGCTTCAACTGTAGACAAGTGAGATAGAGACCCACAAAAAAAAACTAAACAAGTTATCTTAGATCTGTCCGAACCGCACATCACTGATTGACCACCATCAAGAGGTTGTAAGTGGTTCATTCGGACAATTTTTATAGAGAGCAAACTTAAACTGAGATCTTTTTATCTGCGGGCACTATATAAAGTATGTCCAAACGTAATGTGGTTCAAAGGTGAGCCTGCCGTAAAGGTGGGCGTGTTCACTCGGAAGCCCATTTGCCTATTGTAGTACCCTATGTTTCAGTATCAGAGAGAAGAAAAATTTTGACAGATGTAGCGAGAAGTTCTGGAAAAAATGTATATTGTCAGCCGAAATTTCTGTAAGCGTTTATTCGTTATTTTCTAAATCTATCTTACAAAAACGCTTAACGAATTTCGGCTAACATTTATACAGGGTGATTAAATTTGAGGTTCCCTAATTTTTTAAAGAAAAAAAACACAGAAAATTTAAATTGAATGGCTAATGTTTACTATCATTTGAAAGAGCATTCTTTGCCATTTATTTTTTGAAGATTATGTCAATCAAATGTTGGCCGCGGCTACGTCTCAGATGGTTCATCCGTTGAGGCCAATTCGATGACTAGTTCGAGCATTTCGACAGATATGGCATCAATAACACGTGCAGCGTTGGCTTCCAAAACCAGAATCGTAGCTGGTTTGTCAGCATAGACTTTGGACTTTACGTAACCCCAAAGAAAAATGTCTAGATCACTCGATCTAGGCGGCCAACTCAACTGTCCAAAACGTGAATCTAGCTGCTTTTCGAAATGACCTCTTCATAGATCCATTGTTTGAGCAACTGTATGATGACAAGTGGCACCGTCCTATTGAAATTAAGTGTCGTCAACATTAAGGGTTTCAATTTCAGAAAGCAAGCACCATTAACGGTTATGTGCCGGCCATCATCATTTTTAAAAAAATATGCACTGATTTTTCCTTCATCTTATAAACCGCACCAAACCGTGGTTTTCTCTGGGTATAATGGCACCTCGTGAACCTCTTCTTGATGCTCTTTAGCCCAAATGCGGCAATTTTGTTTATTGACTTTGCCATTGAGCCAGAAATGGGCCTCATCAGTGAAAAAAATTTTGGTCAGAAACAGCGGATCTTTTTCGAGCTTTTGAAGAGCCCAAACACTGAAACGGCGATGCGCAGAAACATTGTTAAGCTTTAATTCCTGAAATGGCAAACAATAGTGAAAAGAAAAATAAAATAAAGTTTAACACAACTCAGGCGCAATCTGTGTAAAAATACCTCTAGATTGATCACCCGTTAGGTCTTAAATGAGAAGAGTATATGTTGCCTAAACACTTATTGAACTAAAGTATAATTTTTATACTCACTAAAAAGAAGCTACAGTCTAAAGCTGGTTTCGAGGACTAAGCCAACGGCAGATAAGTATATGTGACAGCGCATAGAGAAAGGGACGTAGGGGTAAAATAATCAATTTTCATTTTTGTCTTTTTCTAATGTGGACAACATCTGAGCATCGAATGAGACCGATCCCATGCCCAAAAGTGTTCCCTCCAAGGGATATGCGCGTTTTATGAAATTGAAGTCGACGATTCTAAGCGCAAAAAGAAAGGGACCTAATCTTTAAAATGGCTCTCCTGAACAAAACAGGTTTTTAACCTTAGGCCCCTTTCTATTTTGCGCTTCACATATACATTTACATTTTCTAGCCAAGTTTTAACATATATATGTAGGGTGAACCAAATTGGGCTGGTAAGTATTTTAAAGTAAGTATTTAACAATCACAAGTATTTTTAATTAAGCTATTTCAAATCATTGCCAACGCTATGAGAAACCCAATATTACAGCCAACATTTGTTAGAGTCTACAAATCCGTCATCATGAACGGAGAATACAACCGCCCTGGGCTAAAGAGACTGTCTGCAAATAGCGCAATCACACTCGGCATTGCAAGTGGTTATATTGTGTACTTATTAGCCAAGGCAGCAGAAGCGAAAACCCAGACACAGCCACGTTTCAATGTAAGTGTGTATGTTCAAGTACATACGAGTAAAGTAGGTGGTCCTTTACTTGCGATGTCCAACGAAAAAAAAATCCCCCCCTCCAGAACTCAACTCAACCATAAGTGTCTTATATACAGTTGGACTTGAGTGGCCGCTGCCTAAACGAATGAAATATAAACTGAATTTAAAATGTGATTTACCAAAAGTTTTCCTTTAGAAAACCGACCACGACCACCAAATAAAAAAAACTACCATAAAATTACATTTTTGTTGTGGTGGTAAATTCTGGTAATTTTCTCCGAAAAGAATAACGCCAGAGCACATTTGAAACATATATTTATATACTCGTATGTTATTTAAAGTAAAAGCCAAGTAATTTATGCTTTTAAAACGTGTTTGAAATATTCTACTATTTCGAGAGCCAAACTTCGTCCATCGCAAAATGTTTCACTTTGCGCTGGACACACATACTGAAGAACAAGGTAATATCTCGTTGTTAAACAGGCAATAAGAAATGAAAACAACTCAGAAAAGAAAGAAAATAAAATACACAAACTAATTGCAGTGAAATCAAGAAAAATATACGTTTTCTTCATCTTCTACTGGCTCTTCTTCTACGGAGGGGGGCTTTTTAGTCGTATCTGTACCTTAAATCAAATGTAATTCGAAAATATGCCAAATGCCACGAATGAACATGAAAAGTTAATTTTACGATATTGTAAAATGCGGAAAACATGCACTCAATTTCATTTCTATTCTTAATTAAGTCCGATATGAGAAGCCGAAGCCAAAAAGAAAACCAATAAGAA
The DNA here is from genome assembly GCA_963513945.1 of Hydrotaea diabolus. NCBI lineage: Eukaryota > Metazoa > Arthropoda > Insecta > Diptera > Muscidae > Hydrotaea > Hydrotaea diabolus. Next base: position 132,297,395 of record OY740717.1, on the reverse strand, counting down.
CGAAATCGTACCAAATGAGTTTTTGATGTGGCACAGATAGTAATTAAATCGTTGCTGGTTTGAGGTAGACGGTGCTTCATTTCCTGGCAACAATTTATTATTATCGATTACACGGAGAAAAAAAAACAGTCGGAGACAATCATAAATCTTAAGATATTCAAATGAGAAATAAGTAATTAAAAGAATGTACTTGGTCGGTATTTTAGTCGTTAAGCTATAGTAAATAATAACCAATAGCAAATCGATCTTATTAAGAGAGAATCCCATATGTGACGCGCGGAGGGCCATATTGTTCAGAAGGGATATATTAAAGATTAGGTCCCTTTTTATTTGCGCTTAGAATCGTCGACTTCACTTTCATAAAACGCGCATATCTCTGGGAGGGAACACTTTTGGGGCATGGGATCGGTCTCATTCGATGCTCAGATGTTGTCCACATCAAAAAAAGAAAAAAACCGTAAATTGATTTTTATTACCCTTAGGTCTCTATGCGACTTTAAGCGCTCTTAAAGTTGCTACCACCAACTCAGAATTTTGGTAGTAATTTTTAATGATTTGCAAACGTTGTTGTTGACTTTGACTAACGCTTTGACACTGAAATATTATTAAAAATATTTGAGGGTGCGTTGACATAAGTATACAAATTTGTTATGTTCCTATTCGACAACCAAGGAAGAATAATATAATAACAGATTATAGATTGGTGGCGGTCTGAGGTTGGTGAATAAGCGTTCACCGAAGTCACCCCTGCTTGCAAATAAAAGTCTATTCGACTGTCTGTTGAATAACTTATAAGTTTTTCTTGGAACAAAATGTTTAAATAAAACATTTTTTTAAATCTGACTATGACCATTATAGTTTTCATAGACCAACAATTCATGCAAAAAATAAACAAATAATTTCTATCACATATTTAATAAATAAAAAACTTTTTAGTTTTTTGATAACGGATTGAAATTATTGTGGCTGCGGCCTTAACGCTTGCCACATAAACCACGCCTAATATATGTCTAGCCCGGGTTTTACACACTTGCTGATGGTACAACAAACGTACCTCAATAAACTATTCATGGTGTTAAAATAATAAGAAATCTCAACTGAGAACGAAGTAGTAAAAAAATGATGCCACTATAAACCCAGAGGTAGACAAAAAGTTTTTGTTCTCGAGAATATTTTCGTCAAAATAATGGTTCATTATATCACCATTAATGGCTTTCTCTATTCTCTAACGTTTTAATAAATGAATATTTAAAATGAAAATTAATTTTGTCTTCGTTCTCACAACCCAATTGAGTTTATTTGAATCGCATCAAATATTCATATTTCTAACAGCATTTTTAAAATCCCAAAATGCAAAGAATGCCAATAAAGGAAAGTGCATATGTGACAGCGCATAGAGAAAGGGGCGTGAGGGTAAAAAAAAAACAATTTTAATTTTTTTTTTCTTTTTTTGATGTGGACAACATCTGAGCATCGAATGAGAGCGATCCCATGACCCAAAAGTGTTCCCTCCCAGAGATACGAGTATGTGCATTTTATGGAAGTAAAGTCGACGATTCTAAACGTCTAAGGGACCTAATCTTTAAAATGGCTCTCCTACACAAAACTTTTCATCAACTTTTCACTTTTTTGTGATTTGGACAACATCTGAGCTTCGAATGAGACCGATCCCATGTCCCAAAAGTGTTCCCTCCCAGAGATATGCGCGTTTTATGAAAGTGAAGTCCACGATTCTAAGCGCAAATAGAAAGGGACCTAATCTTTAAAACGGCTCTCCTGAACAAAACTGGTTTTTAGCCTTAGGTTCCTTTCTATTTTGCGCGTCACATATATACAAGGAAAAAGTGCTAAAACGCAGTCATAACTTCGGCACAAGTGAACGAAAAGTTATGCTTGCAGAGCAGATGGCAACAAAAACTACCTTATTTACTATAATTATTATACCGCAACAATATTTGCAAAGGAATAACACAACTCGCTACGAGTATATCTTTATTTAACATTTATTATCTGGCAGCGCATCTCCCTGAACACTTTCAGTACCACTCAGTAGCGCGAATACATTTCTCGGAATGTACAGCGTACATATGTTGGTTCATGGCATCATACGTAGAAGGAAAGCTTCTCTGTGTGATACGAGTGAACTGCTGCTGTAGGGGAGGTCTGGGCTGGAAACAGTTAAGCTTACTTATATTAGGCAACATACATACTTCGGCTTTAACGCTATTACAGCTACTTCCACATCGTTTCCAACGCCATGATAGTCGACATTATCTGTTGGCGTAACATCATCATGCTCATATCATGCCCCTCTCAACACACTCACACACATACGCAAGCAAAAAAAGGATGCTTCTACGACGATGTTGTGCTATGGGTATGTGTGTGAGTACGACTATCTGTGTGTCAGCGTGTAGTTTGTGTTGGTGTTCGTTTAGTTGGGTTGGCGTTAGCATTCGCGTTCACATGCGAGTTGAAATATCTATTATGCACACGTCAGGCATAACGATTATGTTAATACATTTTTTATGAGTGCAGCTTTATTTTAACCATTAACTAAATTTTTGTTTGCCAACTACAACTTTTTTTTGTGCGCTATGCTTTTGGTATCATTCAAAGTTTGTAATATCACTATACAGTCACTGAAACAAACATATACATGCGGTAAAGCCACGCCATAACATTTATATAAACAAACTCACACCATGATTAGAATACAAAAATTAGGCACAGTGGTGGGGAGCAGCATAGTTGTGCCATTTTCGATTCTAGACTTTTGGAAAGCAATCAAAGAAATTAGCAACGTTTGCTTTTGGTGTGTCTAATGTGGGGCTGGCTGCGGTGTCAAAGGCAGGGTTGCAATTTTACATAGGAAAGCTTTTCAGTAGTCGAATGCAATTGCTGCTGCTAAAGATGAGCTTAAGATGAGGTGTCTACATCAAGAAGGCAGACATTAGGAGATAACTAAGTGGTTTCTTCAGTCTATCGCAGACGGCTGGCGCTGCAAACTCTGCAGAGCTGGGCTTCAGGTTGTGAAAGGGTGACACCTTATATCGGGTGTATCAACAGGGACGTGCGAATAAGCTGAGTTGCTGAGCATCTAAAATTATAAAGTATTCCATGTTATTTTTCCGAAGCTAATTCGTCAATTAGTGTCCAGTACAAGTTCAGAAGACTATTTTTACAACATTCATTTGTATGAATTTGACTTAGCTGGCTTTACAGCCAACGTAAAGTTGGCAATACTTCAATCGCCGATACCGCAACGGTTTGTCTTTAGGTACTCTCCTCCTCCTAGGCTACCTCAGTAGGATGGTCTCCAAGCACGGCCTTCACTTTGAAGTTAATGCCGTTCCCACCTTCCATATGAACCCTTTGATCTTGAAACACAGGACATCCCTTAAGGTTCAGGAAGATCGCTCTAGAAATGCCGGCATTGGGAATGCCTATTCTTAAGGGATTCTTAAGGTTAAGGATCGGATGATCCCTTCTATAGCATCCCAGCAAGTAGTGCATTTCTTCATCTCCTCATTGCTGGTTGCAGTCTGAGAACTTGAGGAAACGTCCCGTTCTCAGTGCCTTCTGACAGGTCTGCCTATTCAAATTTTTAGTAGCGCGTCTCAGTTTATCACGGACCAACCAGTCGTTTTATAAAGGCCAAGAACGCTTCTCTCTCAGTACCCTAAACGATGCCGAAGGGCGATTTAAGAACCCAGTTTCTATATCTCGCGTTAAGAACTTAAAAAATCTGTCGACAGTGACTCCAATGTTTTTTGAGTGTTTGCTGTGTTATGGATTCTCATTGATTAAGGTGCAGCCATACCTAAGCAGCTCATTTAGTGCACAAAAACGCTTCTCTCTCAGTACCCTAAACCATGCCGAAGGGCGATTTAGGAACCCAGTTTCTATATCTCGCGTTAAGAACTTAAAAAATCTGTCGACAGTGACACCAACGTTCTTTGAGTGTTTGCAGTGTTATGGATTCTCATTGATTAAGGTGCAGCCATACCTAAGCAGCTCGTTTAGTGCACAGTGTAGTGTGGCAGATGATTTTGTGGCAGATATATTCAAGTTCCTAGCAGTGAAGAAATCGGTAGAGCAGGATGGTAAGCATATATCGAAGATAACATCTCCAAGGGGAGCTAAGGATCTACACAGATTTTACTTAGAACTGGCTTTACAACAAAAAGGAGCAAGGAGGTGGATGATTTGGTTAACGATATCTTCCAGTTTTTAGCAAATATGGCAGATATGATCTCTTAGGTGACTGTCAAAACTCAGACAAAAACTTAAAAGTGATTTTAGCCACCACAATAATGTCCGATGAGGAACTTTTTAAGCGTTCTTTAGTTAGAGATGTCAGAGAGCGCTAGAACAGATCAAAGTAGTCCCTTATTTCATCTTTTAGTGAAAGCCACATTCTTGACTCCAAATTCTGTGATGAAAGAACCTCCACAGTCGTTTCTTCAGAAACTCCGAAGACACAACATTACGTTGACATGCGTACCGAATTACAGCGTTATAACGAACGAGATATCAGACGAATGCACTAGAATAGGCTAAGAAGACAGAGCATCCATATCCCGTTCTTCGAACTGACAAATGCAATCGACGAAATGGCGGTTTTCGAAGCAGGGTCAAGGTGGAACTCGATTCACAACTACAGATCGCAAATAAAGACAATTGAAAAAAAAATCTTTATCAGAAGTCCTCACGGAGCAATGCTTAATCGTGACTATAACAACGCGCATAGGCATCCCATGCACAGACTTTAAATTTACTCTTTCAAAATTAATATTTTTTTTTTGGAAGTTGTCAGTACGCAGAAGAAGAGGAGTCAATGGAGCATTTTCTATGCAAATGCAAGGGTCTTTAAGAACGGAAACTTACCTTTCTAGAGGGAAGAAACTTTGACGACATAGCAGAAATGGTCGGGCTGACTCCGAACTACTCGAACCAATTGATAAACCATAATGAATAGCGAAATAAAACTGGATAACTGAAACACATCTCTCTTATAAATATACACTCTCTTTGCTTTCTATAATTCTTCATTCTCCCTCCTACCCCTCTATCTAGTTCTCTACTTTACATCAGTGTTCCACAATGGGTCTTTTAGGCCTCCGAGTGAACTCGCCATTTATTCCTGGTGACCTACCCATTCAACCTAACCTTACCTAATTTTAAAAAATACTTATATCTTTTTTCTCAAAGAGCGGAACAACATTGTATGCTATTGGTCTCTAGGTGGAGATGCATTTTTTTACTACCCTTCCTAATAATCCAAACAAGAGAAATTTGTCAATTTCTTCACATTAAAACAGCTTTTGGCCAAACATTATTCTAGATATTGACATTATAACGTCTTATGTCGATTTAAGTGAGTGTCGTTTATAGTAGATTAACTATTTTTCCGATTGCGTGTATTTATCACGGTTAACTGTTTACAAAGGCCAGGCACAAATAATGGAATGACAGACCTAAAGACTTTTTAACGTTGTGGAGGGACGAGAATAAGCTGGAAATGGTTAGGCGTATTCTGTACACAATCCGTGCATAGCTCCACACTTTTGGTGGTCATGTGGGGGCGATAATAACCTGGAAGTGGAGAAGCACGTTCTCTGCACAATCCGTGTCTACATTGTAATAAACAAAAGTGGCTTAGGAAAAACCTCTTTATGAAAGAGAGTGATTTCGCAAGTGAAAATTGTATTTAAGGTGATCAAACCAATGAGGGGTCATTGTTCCTTACATAACAACAGCAAAAGTTGAATACTTCTCTACTTCTACTCTACGAAGCTCCTTCAGTATTTTTATACCCTCCATCATACAATGAAGGGTATATTAGTTTTGTCATTCTGTCTGTAACACCTTGAAATAATCATCGGACACCCAACAAAGTATATATATTATTGATACTCGTAAAATTCTAAGACGATCTAGCCATGTTGTCTGGCTGTCCGGCTGTCCGTCTGTTGAAAACATGATAGAGCCTGCATGAAAACAGCTAGGGAGCTGAAATTTGGCACTAACATGTGTAGTTAACCTAGCATGGTTGCTATTGAAAATGGACTATATAGCTCTACGGGAAGTTGGTGATGGAGACCCTCAACCGACACTACCTCATAAAATTTAGTTTTTTATTTGGAAATATCCGTCCAGTTTCTTGAGCAAAATCACTGAAATTTTGCAAATAATAATCTCTATATAGGCGCAATCATGTATGTAAAAATGGTTTAGATTGGGTCACCATTTCTTGTACCTCCCATACGAACGGCCTTATGGGCCTTGAGAAATAATATGACTATAACTCACCACAAACTTGACCTATCGAAATGAAATATTATATATCAATATATCTACATACAACACACTTCTAAGCTGAGTACGATTGAGATCGGAAAAGTCCTACTGGTACCTCCCACACTAACGGTCTCAAGGGCCTTGAAAAATAATATGACAATAACTCACCACACACTTGACCTATCGAGACGAAATTTTCGGCATAAAGATTAATATATAGAACAGATTTTTGCGCTTAATTTACTAAGATCGGAAAGGCCCTACTGGTACCTCCCACTCAAACAGTCTCATGGGCCATGAAAAATAATATGACAATAACTCACTACAAACTTGACCTATCGAGATAAAATTTTCTACATAAAGATTTTTATATAGGACACACCTCTCCAAATTCCAAATTCTGTTGAGATCGGAAAGGTCCTACTGGTACCTCCCACACAAACGGTCTCATGGGCTTTGAGAAATAATAGGACAACTCACCACAAGCTTGACCTATCGAAATGAAATTTTGCACATAAAGATTTCTATATAGAACACACTTCCGCACCAAATTTGATTTTATTTGGGAATCTGGTGGACGGTATCCAACTTAACATTTTTTACTTGTTTAAGTTCAGCTTTTTATTTCCAAGGAATACTTAATAATTTTCAACAAGCTTCGCACAGTCTTTTGGCTAGAAGTATTGCTGATATTCATAAAAGTGTAGACCAGGTCACTACAAGCTCCAGTCGTCGCCATGCACAGGAATTGAACCTTTTATAAGTATATAGTATGGTTACAGTATATAAATATAGTAATGTTACGAATATAAAGGATTATTTTTTCACTTCTTCCCAATCTCGTCAACCTTGTTTGTTTAAGTAAGCACATAACCACTATTAAGCACATATCACTACAAATTTATCCTATGTCACAATTATTATTATCTGTGAAAGTTTGACCGCGTGATTTTGTATCTTCCAGACTGCTGGAACAAAAGACAAACCATTTGCTTCGCACTTCCCGACATTATATGGCATCTATTTAGTAAGCCACTTTCTAGTTCGATTTATATTTTTGTAACGAAGTCCTTTTGTCAGCACACAACTACTGTGCAACAGCGGCACTTCCACATTTTTGCCCCCCAGCGTTCATGCAACGTGATGAGCATAGTTTGTTCATGTTCTGCGGATTTGTATCCTTCGCATTCGAGATGTGGAAATTTAATGCGATGGGAGTCAATTTTGGTAGGTATGAGTTTTATCATTGTTTATACCTACAAACACATATCTATCCAAACACACACACACATAGATATGCAGATATGTCGTATGTACTCTCGGCCCGCTACTATGTGACTCTGTGTGTGTGTGTGTTTTTAAGTGCATAAAAATGCCATTATTTTAATAGCACTTTTAGCCAAAAAAAAGTGAAGGAAAAATGTAAAACAACTGCTTTATTTTTCTAGAGATTTTTTGTTATATTAACATTATTTTGTTAGAATTATGGCGTAAATTAAGACAGCTCGACTACGGACTATGTTGGGGTTAGGGGTGGGAAGAGTATATATTTCAAAGTAAAACATTACACGGAAAACATGATCAACAACTTTTCATAACTAGTATATATAAATTTACATTGAATATATTCCTAGGATAAGGAAAAAAGGAGCAAAACATGCCGAAATATTGCACCGAACGGCAAGAAGCAAAAGCCTTTGCATATAGGGGATTTTAAGGGACTTAGTTTTTCTTGAAAATTGAGTAAAGATGAATATAACAGAATTTTGTTCATTTTCAAAAATTCTTGCTTGGTTTTTTGTAAACGCAAATATTTTATACTTAAACCTAGCTCCAGAGCAATGATGCCCAAACACATATCACTACATATTGCGCTCGTGTTTTTGAAGCAGAATTAAACGAAGATCAACTTGAAATATGCATTTTAAAGAAAGTGTTAGCAAAATTCCCTCTAACAAAACCTCACAAAGACAGTTATACATTTATATTTTCGACAGCTCATGAACAGCATTTATGTTTTCCTCCGTGAAAGCTTTGTAAATTTAAAATTTTGTTAGTGGCAAAGACAGAGTCTGTGCCACTGTGACAACAGCGATCATCAAGAGATATCGCACTTGAACACTTTAAAATATGACTTCCAGAGTCCCTATGGAATAGCCGTTGGACATTTTCGGTAAGTTCTCTGGGATCCAGAGAATGCTGTCGCACATAAAGCATAGCGCCAAGGGATTTAAAATGAGGATAGCGACCTAATCGCAAATCAAGAAGATTTTTTTGTGGAGTCGTGCTTTGCCAAGGTAGCATTAAAGTCACTCATAGCACACTTTGCATTTCATAAGCATAAACTGATATTTTTTTGTGCCTGTTCAAGCGGCAGGGCCATATGTAGTAGGAGACCTTTGTATGAGTGTTACATGAAAACATGTTACGATATAGGACAATTTTACCAAGATAAGTTATAGACAACGTGTCCTTAATTAGAGCAAGAGTGAATTTTAAATGGTTCTTCAAAACCGATAGGCTTTAAATCGCACTCGTTCAACGAAAAGGTATTCAGTCAAACCTTTGCATTCTTTAGTAGAGGCAAAATCACTTTTTGCTTGTGCCTTCGAAGTATCCACTTTAAAACATTCACAGTGTATTGTCTCTATTTTGGTCAAAGAGTGGAGAGATAAGATTTGTACTGTGGTAGATTTTGCCATTATCATAAATTGATAATTTAAATATTTGAGAATCTCCAATAGTCATATGTGATGCGCAAAATAGAAAGGAACCTTAGGGTAAAAACCAGTTTTGTTCAGGAGAGCCATTTTAAAGATTTAAATACGTGTATCTTTGGTGTACCATCACTTTCATAAAACGCGCATACCTCTGGAAGGGAGCACTTTTGGGGCATGGGAATGGTCTCTTTCGATGCTCAGATGTTGTCCACATCAAAAAAGTGAAAATTGATTTTTTTTTACCCTTAGGTCCCTTTCTCTATGCGCTGTCACATATATGAATTTGTGAGAAAACTTTATTATTTTGGTAGAATAGATTGAACTTATCTGTGGGAGCTATATTATAATCTGAACCGACGTTCTACTATTTAAACAGCACCCGTTCTTGGTAAAATGGAACTTACAGGTGCCAAATTTCATCAAGATTAGAGTAAATATGTTACTTCTAGAGCTAAAAACATTAAATCGGACGAACATATGTTTGGGAGCTATATCTTTATCAGAACTAATATCCTTCAATTTCCATGCGTCGATGATTAGTCCAAAAACCTGGCTTGTGCCATATTTAATCAAAATTGGATGCAATATGTGGCTCCTAGAACTAGAAATACAAAACCGGCTGAACATATATGAGGAATCTATATCTAAACCTGAACCGATTTATTCAATAATAACTTCCGTTTTTGGCAAAAAAAAAATTGCTCATGCTTATTTTTATTAAAACTGGATGTAAATTGTGGCTTCTAGAGCTAAAAAAATTTTAATCGGATGAACATATGTGTGGGAGCTATATCAAAATATGAACCAATTATCCTTAGTTCAAAAAAATCAAAATTTTGGCCAAATTCATGAAGGTCGGACAACAATTGCAACCTGAGCTTGATTACAAGCTTTAGATGAACGGTAAGACAGGCAGACATCGTTAAATGGATTCAGCAGGTGATACTAGTTCGATCGGTTTACTTAAAAGTGGGTCTAGCTAAAATATTTCTGGTAGTTATACACATCTGCCGTGAAACGAACTCATAATATCCGTTTCCACATGTATAAAAATGTGTTAAAACCTCATCCCCAACCTTTTCAATTCTACTTGGATTTCCCCGGCCTTCTAGACAATCCCTACACCATTAGCAAACAGCAAGGAACAACAAAATGATGCCACATAAAACGCTTACTTCCCATGGCAATATAGGTAAATATTTTTTGCGCTGGTAGGTTGTCATGCCAGCCAATCGAAGAGACGAAATTGTTTTTAAAACGGCTCACATCTAGACTCCTAGCTTGCAGAAGGGCAAAAACGCGTCTTGGTAGACAGACATCGTTAAACAGTTTCAGCACTTCACATTGTTGAATAAGGTGAATGAGATATCTCTACACTAAATCTGTTTCAGTTTTCATGATACTCATCCAGTTTCCTTGTAGGTTGAAAATTTTAGGATATCTAGTTTGGGCATATTCTCGCTGTTGGTGAAGGAGTTTGCGACTCTGTTAAATATCGGCTATACTATTTATGAGCCATAGCACCCGTTTAAAATGCATATCCACACTAAGCATTAACTTTTCCTTTGGTTTGGACTTTAAATCACAGCTACCACAAAAATCACCGAAAGACCCTTTCCTGATGGCCAGGCCAGGTAAACACTTCTGAGGCTCCTGACCACCAGCGGTACAAGATTGTTTATTACCGCGAGACCTCGTAGCACATTATTTCTTCCAGTTTAAGCTACGCTGTGACTGGTACCATAATTTCTAAACCAGATATTCAATCTATGCTACAATCTATGGATTCAGCTAGCCAAGATACATTTAATTCAAGCAGTGAGGCTATTGGGTCACATTTTCACGTTGTTTTAGTTACATTCTTTATCTGACTATATAAAATTCTTTACCAGGTTCCAAAACCATTCAGTATCATGTGGTTATGTACTTTTTGTACCCTACACCACGCAGTGATATGACTATATTATGACTTATAGCTATTGTTTGTAATATCATAATGGAATGGAGATAGTCTATGTGAAGTAAACTGATCGACTTTCTTATTCCATTAAGTAGCGTCAGGGCGTCTGTGCGTTCGCATAGACGGACTCACTACTTAGTAGGGACATAAATACTGTTACAACATTGAACACACCCATTTCAATAGTAGAACTGAACATATCCCGTTAATGTCATATGGGTTTTGAAAGCTAACCTCAATAGCGTTAATCTGTAACGGGATTGTAAAATTGTTTCAACTTTCATCATGGAGTGGTCAGATGATAAGAACCGTATCGCTGTAATAGTGTGAAGTGTGAAATGAAAAAAAAACGATATTCTGGTTACGATTATTATTGAATAAACAACTGAAATAGAGCCACGCCTCTTTTAGACAGAAAGGTTTAAAAAATAAATCGTCTTAGGGTAATAGTTTATGTGAATGGATCAACCGACAGAAAAATACGTACCTGTTTTCTTTATCCAACAGTTTGTACTACATATATGGGGTGATCCGTCTAGAGGTATTTTTTCAAAACAAAAAAAAAACTATGAAAATTCAAATCAAGTGTGGAATTTTTATTGGTAATTTGAAAGAAAATTTTATGGCATTTATTTTTTTTAAATAATATCCTTCAGATGTTGGCAACTGTATTATGGAAATGAGCGTTCGGTGAGAAACGGGAAGGTCCGCTGTTTTCGACCAAACTTTTGCTCAGTGATGAGGCCCATTTCTGGTTCAACGGCAAAGTCAATAAACAAAATTGCCGCATTTTGGCTGAAGAGCAAGTAGAAGAGGTTCAAAAAGTTGCATTATACCCGGAGAAAACCACGGTTTGGTGCGGTTAATAAGCTGGTGGAATAGTTCAATAAATCTAGTGTGGAATCTTTATTGGTAATTTGAAAGGACATTTTACAGCATTTATTTTTTGCAATTAATTACCTTCAAATGTTGTCATCTGTATTATGGAAATGAGCGTTCGGTGAAAAATCCGCTGTTTTTAGCCAAAATTTTTTTAAGTGATGAGGTCCATTTCTGGCTCAACGGCAAAGTCAATAAACAAAATTGCTGCATTAGGGCTGAAGACCAACAAAAAGAGGTTCAAGAGGTGCCATTATACTCAGAGAAAACGGTTTGGTGCGGTTTATAAGCTGGTGGAATCATCGGTGCATAATTTTTCAAAAATGATGATGGCCGGAACGCAACAGTGAATGGTGCACGCCATGATATCAATCTTTATGCTACCTGAAATTGAGGCCCGTTATCATGACGACATTTGGATTTAACAGGACGGTGCCAATTGCCATCGGCTGCTCAAGAAATGGATCTAATAAGGAGTTATTACGAAGAGCAGCCAATTTGACGTTTTAGACCGGTAAGTTGGCCGCCTAGATCGTGTAATACCACAGCTATAGACTTTTTTCTTTGGGGCTGCGCAAAGTCCAAATGCTATGCTGGCAAACCAGCTACGATTCAGGTTTTGGAAGTCAACATTACGCGTGTCATTAAAGCCATACCGGTCTAAATGCTCGAACAAGTTAACCAAAATTGGACCCCCAGAATGGACACCTTGAAGCGTAGTTGCGGCCAACATTTAAAGGAAGTTATCTTCAAAAAATAAATAGCATAAAATTTCGTTTCGAAAGAATCACAAATACTACACATTTTAGTTGATTTTGTTATTTTTTTTTATTTTGAAAAAATACCTTTAGATTGATCACCTGATAATATCATACATAGCTTTTGCGATTTTTAGAACCTAAAACTCTTAAATTTATATATTACATTCTATTTCAACGAAATTTCGCACAGAGCTGTACGAGAAACTATCTCCCAACCCTGATGAATTTAGACCATATCGGTCCATTCTTTCGAATGTCTCCTTCAAGATACTCCCTTCCGATTTGAGGTCCTGCAGCTCTAGCAGCTACAACTTATTCCTGATCAAGCACAGATTTTGCATGAAAAGAGTCACGCTTCTTTCAGACAGATATGGGTGATAGTTAATGGGAGTTGGATTAACCAAAAGAAACGTGCTTATTTGATTTATTTATCTGACTCTTATGTACATAAAGAATATATAATGGGTTTTCCTAAATTCTTCGTTAGCCTTCAGCAAGTCTATTCTTAATTTAAAAGGTTAATATTAACTAAATTAAAATTACTTACATCAATGCACAGTGTGTCAAAATACAATTATACACCCTTTTATTTTGCTGGTTGTATACGACATTATAAAACTTCGTAGGTACTGCTTTTCTAGATGCGTTAAAATTTTCCGTATTTTACCTTATGTGACAGCGCATAGAGAAAGGGACCTAAGGGTAAAAAAATCAATTTTCATTTTTTTTTCTTTTTTTGATGTGAGCATCGAATGAGACCGATCCCATGCCCCAAAAGTGTTCCCTCCCAGATATATGCGCGTTTTATGAAAGTGATGGTACACCAAAGATACACGTGTTTAAATCTTTAAAATGGCTCTCCTGAACAAAACTGGTTTTTACCCTTAGGTCCCTTTCTAATATGCGCGTCACATATAATATATACCCTCCTAAAAATTAGGGTGAGGGTATTACAAGTAATTAATGTTTTGTTTTTATATTGTATACACTCACACATTCGCAAAGACAAGAAAGAACAACAAAAACAGCAAAAATAGTTAAAGAAGTTTAACGATGTGTGTGCGTGCGGGTGTTTAAAAAAGCATCGAATCGTGAAAACTGCGGCTGTCAAAGCGAAACGGTGACAATGATGCTGATGACGTCAACGCTAATCAGCCCAAAAAGGCTCATATTCACAGAGACTATGACGAAGACGGCATTTAATTAAAAATTAAAAATTTAATAACAGAAGATGACAACAACACGAGCGAGCAGCCGCCAACGCAACGTTTGCTCTGCTGTTGCCATGACGAGCGAGTTAACACATTACAAATACAAAAACAAACAAACAGACGAGCATCACACACAAACGAAAAATAAAAACAATGAATACTTCATATACACCCGTGACATACATACGCACAGACAGAATGATTGTCACAGACACACTTACACATACACACAAACAATCACATATGTGCTATAACAAGAGGCAAAACAACAACACTTCATGATAATCCTTACAGCTCTATGAAAGACAAAAGGACTCTGACAGAATGACTGAGCGAAAGAAAGAAACTGTTTGCACAGCGCTAAAAGAGAATGAGGCAACATCACATATACTTATACACACATACATACAATATTACTTGAAGCGCTACAACAATGAAGGATGTCAATGTTGCACATCGGTCTGAAACACATGGATGAAGGACATTTATTCCGCATTCACATACACAAACACAAAGAGAGAGAGAGGATGATGTCTTCACAAACAGTTGTACGTACCGTGCTGCAAAGAGAAAAATAAGAGTTTCACTTAAATATTTGATTTGTTTTTTGTTTGCAGTTGCATATGAGTAAAGTGTTTATACAAATATTTAAATATTAAATTTAAATTTAGAATTGCACTGCATCGCACAGTGGCATCTTTTAGAAGAGAAACTGTAATAAATTTAGAACTAACAAGCTATTGATTTTATTGTTTTCAAATAGAATATTGTAGATGGGGACAAGCTGTTAAGCAAACAGGTATTAATCTTGGATGTGAACATGAAAATCTAAATTTACACCTGAATTCGTGGAAACCTGCATAACTAGAATAGTTTTAACTATGAACCAATTTCAACGATATTTCCAGAAAGTTAAATAGAGTTATAGTTATGTAGACAGGACCTGTATACCTTTTTACGTTGGGAACTGAGGAATTATAGTTTAGATTATCAATCCAATATAAGCGCTATGGAAACTGTTCTTTCAGAAATTCTCAGAAAGATAGATACTGTATTCTCAATTTCACCTTTTGGATAATTACTTTAAATTAAACATCAACGATGGCTGATACCAAATTACTTTTTTATGTTATTTTAAATTAAAGCCACATTTATTCTATTACGTTTGGAATATCACATCATTAAATAGACCGACTCGGCTTAGCTGATACTGCTGGAAGAGGTCAATCCGTTCTTTAATCACCAACTCCAATCAGGGATTGAAATTTTTAAATTTTATTTTCCGTATTACGGGACTTTGCGACGGGATCCCGCGGGAATTTTGTTAAAAGTTTTACACATTTAAGTAGTAATTTATCCGATAATCTTACTGTTAATGGTGATTGGACAACTTTTGGCGCGTATTCATATTTTGTTGCTTCTTTTAAGTGAAGAAGTAAAGGCAATACTAGTAATATTAATATCTTTTTTGCTCAATGACAACCATTTAGATAGAGCTTAAAAAAAAATAGTAATCATATTTTTTCCCCAACTTAATTTGACATTTCTTTGTTTCAGTGTTTGACAAATTCAACAATGGAGAGGAATACAATTTAGCAGCGCTTTAAGATTGTTGACGTCTTTTACAAAACTAGGCGTTCCAAACAAATTGTGATTGTCTTGGTAAGCATAATCGACCAAATGTGTCCACAATCGGTAGAACTGTGCGCAAATTTCAGCAAACTGGATCTGTAGGATATGTAAAAACACCTTTTACATGTTCGCCTTATTCGTTTTGCCCTTGCTCTGTCGTCGGCCCGTACTTCTTCAAAAATGAGATCGGTTAGGCAGTGACAGTGAAAGATGTCCTGTGGCTAGAAATTGATGGTATGAACCTTGAAGATATGTGGTTCCCACAGGATGTTGCCACTTGCCTCACCGCCAATGAAACAATGGCTTTTTTGCGGGAGAAATTACACGATCATGTAATTTGACACCGTAAAAATAACACCGACAAGAAAAATTCAAAAGCTCAAGGATGAGATAATTCGGCACATTAACGACATTGAACCTCGACTTTGTATCAGAGTCATTGCAAATATAGACCATCGAACAGAGGTATGCCACCGAAGTCGTGGCCAACTTTTGTGCCGATATTTTACTTCACACATAATGATCATAGATGCCTCTATCATAAGAAAAAATATCATGATAATTCTATGAAAATTTTTAGTTTTATTTCCAATTAACATCGTGCGTTTTAGTTAGACCACCCTTTATATACAAATTATTGTAACGAACATTTATTATTTTATAAAAATGTGTACCACAAGATTTGAAGAAAGAAACGTCGTTAGGGCTTGAGTTCTTAACGCGATGAGGCTTAACAATAAAAAGTACTAAAATGTTTATTGGCCTATAAATTGTTATATTATGCAAAAGTTAGCAAGTACAAAATTCAGTTGCATTGAAGAAAGGTTAAAAAACGAATAATCATTTGTAAAATAACCGATTAATATTACAGAAGTCAAATTTCCTGTTAATGTGTTAATGCTCTCATCCATTTTGTACTTTTTTGCAGTTGGCTCAGTGGACAAATAGACTATTATTAAAAAAAGATTCTTTAATTGAGAAAAAATACACTTGTTAGCTTCATTTGCGGATCTCATAATTAAAAGAGGGTAAAAAAATCACTGGTTGGTCCACGGCCAAGTTAAGGCTCATATCAGTGACCTAATTTTTTTTTTATTTTTGAGATCGCAGTTTTGTCTTACCAAAACTAATAGTGTAAATATTTTCTTTATTGAATTTTACCTTTTTTTAGTGAACCGGTCCTTGGAATTACTACAGTAATCTAAGAGATATTTTTTTATTCATACGTATCAAGTCCTTTTTTATAAAGACTAAAAGTATAAACTATTATCTTTTCAGATTACCCGTCAACACAGCTGGGCCGTAGATTGTATAAAGAATTTTTCTCACGAACATACATTTAGTTGAAATTAAATGAATTTCATTTAAACAAAAAATGTTTTTTTGGTGGATTTAAAAGTAATCCATGACTTAGAAAAAACTAAATAATGAGATATGCGAATAACTGAAATATCTGTTCTCTATTGAGTACTTATAACTCCAATTGGGAACAGGTTATTTTGACTTGACCAGTCTGTACTTCCTGGGAGATCAAATCTCCGAAATCACAGAGTTCTCTGTGGGCATTGGTTGTTTTGAAGTAGAGGTTGTGGTAGCCTGCTCTATGTGTCGAAGCCATACACATAAGCCGGTATTTCAGCCTGTTGATCTCTCAAGTAAAGGGTTCGTTTGAAGTGTTAGAAAGATTATTATAGATCGTCTGTTTCAATTGCGAAGTTTCTGAGGTTCTCCCAACTAGTGTCAGTCAAATTGCCTTAGTCCTGAAAAACGTCCTTATGTAGTGAACTTGGAAATTGTTGTCCCCCTTTCCCATTTATAGTCTTCGCACAGATTAAATATGACCCTCCGATTCGGGAGAGGATGGCAGGAAAAGTTAGTTTGTTGATTATAATTCTCATTTATTACTTGAGATTCCTATTCGTTCATTCTTTGGAATATCGCCATTAAGTTTTGGTAATGTATGCTGCCTAAGCCCACATTGCCCACGCGGCTATGATGGCCTGAAATTGTGTTTCATTGTCCAGATCAATGGCCTTCACAATGAAAACATCCCAAGTTATTTCCTCAGCTTGTTGGTTGCCTCTTTTGTAAATGTGTACCGTGACCCGAAATAATCCTAAATTTGTATATTTCATACAAATTAAGAATTGTCTCTTTGCGATTGGCCTCACCCCTGCCTGAAATACTGTCGGACAGTCGTTAGTATTTCCCTATATTATAATTCTCTTTATAGTAGCATCATTGATCAGCGATCCTAGGTTTGAATATTTTATAAAGATTCGATAGGCCTAACCCCCTGCCTGAAACACTGTCAGACAGTCGTTGCGTGTCTCGAGTTGCCTCTGCTTACAAACTTCTGACTGGGATACAGGCTACAGTACTATGTATCCCTAAAGAATTTTTGTGATTTTCACAGAATTTTTGGTAATGAAAGCATATGTGACAGCGCATAGAGGCCGATTATACCGATGCAGAAGATGTGATTCAGTTTTTGCTATGTTAGGATTTTTTTTAATCCACATTGAACAGGGATTAAACCGGCTCAAGACCTCTTGCTCCTATATTTAAATTGAAGACAAGTTTTTAACAAAATGGCAAAGTGACATTGATTTTCGTGGCTGCACACTACTCTTATCATGATTTCGGGCCCGTGACAACCCTCTTCAGAAAGCCTTGCTGCAACTCTTGAAAGTAAAACCGAACTCTATAAGGCCAGGCTCTTCCCAAACGAATTAGAACTACTGTTGTAAACCTTACTTTTAATGTTTTGTTCACACAATTTTTTAATTTTTTCTCTGTAGCCGTCAACTGTACTAGGGACCCCTAGGATATTATTGGACTTATAACACTTGCTTAACGCCATCTGTTAATTTTTTGTGTTAGGATTGATTCTTTTGCTATTCTGTATAGAGCTCAACATCTTTGGCCCCTTTAAGATCTGCTGTAAATGTGGTATTTCACACCAAATTCTTGTCTATGATAATATGATTATATTTCTGGCTTAGACAAAAAAGGAATTACTCGTATGCTATGCTTCATGGAAGTCGCACAATACTCGCGTTTTTGGTTTTTAAATCGCTTAGTTAACATACCTCAAAAAATACACCAGTTTACAAATTATGATTTTTTTGCCTTGTCCACAGTTTTAAATATTTTTCTACTACAGATTTAGGCCTCCTTAACACGAAAATGAATTTTAAAAAAATTTATTAATTTTCAAGATAGTTTTTTTTATGAGATGAAGTAAATTAATTTTTCTAAAATATTTAGAACTCTTTACCAAAATGGCTGTTAACTTGTGAAATAACTACAAAATCGTAAATAATAAAGAACTACTTAGAACAAATGTCCTCAAATCTGCAGTTGTTTAATTTCAAACATCATTTTCTTTAACAACCTCACACTCTAATGCACTTATATGCAACAATAAATTCGCTTGCTTTTAAAAGCACAGAGTTTTATCTGTGTCATGATGACAAGTACATAACCCGTCACATCTGTTACCACTTCAACCACGATATTACCACCATAATTGCCACAATCAATACAAACTACGCTTATGCTAATAACTTATCTTTATTTGTATTTATTTATTCGTTCATATGGTTATGAACATTGATCTTAGGGAAGATGAAATAGAATGGAATTGTATCGCTTATATTGCAAACACAAAATATAAGTTCAGCCAGATGTTTAGAAGAATTAAACTGTGAACTAACAAAACTGCAGTGCTAGTTATCGGTTGCGGTACTGTATATACACAAATTTTTATAAAATAACATAAGAAAATATTTCTAAGCAGGGTGACCCAAATACGACATTATTTTTTAAGATTAAAATTATGAAACTAAAATTATGATCATGGTTAAAACACATTCTTTGCTTGGGGTCTGAGGATAATGAAGTAGCATTCAACGAAACCGCAGTCACCTCTGTTTGAATTAAATTTCTTTTCGACTGACTTTTGAATAACTTGTTGGTTTATCTTTGTACAGGCTGCTCAAAAGAAACATGTAACTAATGTACGAGTAAATGAACTAAGCATAGCAATTAATAAAAAATTAAAGTTTCTTTTCGAAAATCAATTGAAACGAGCAAACTTAATTGTTGGCATATTATTGTTCAAATATACCAAAAGTTTCGTGGAATATTTGCTAGCTTCCTATTAGCGGATTCTGTTCCATTACATCGGTCATTTACAGCACCCAACTACGAAAGCGATTGCGTCAAATCGCAGCTTCGAGGAAGCCAATTGAAATAAGAAAAGAAAAAAATACTGCTGAAACCAAAGTTCATCTAAGCTGATGTCTTCAACTCCGGCTTTAAAAACGGGTCACGTTTGCTTTGTCGGATTATACTGCTTTTCAAAAAGAAGTTAAACGGACTATTGACACGCCAAAGTATACACCAATCTGTCACTAGCACAGGCTGCATTGTTTTCTTTACGATGTCTCAGGGGCTTTCCGATCTCCAGAAGAAGCAATTTGGGTTGGTAACCTCTTCATTGAGACGTTAGAGAAGATACTTTATGACGAAGCAAAGAAGATCATGCGCATTTAATTTTTTAGTCAATACAGACTTGATAGCAAAAGTTGTTGAGCAAAAGTCCCATCAAATTGGATGCGAATGCGTAATCAAAACGTTTTTTACGCTTTAAACGTTGTAGTCCTTTTATGAGGCAACAGGAAAAGGAAATAGAAAAATGAATATGCCAATTTACTCCGTTTTGCCTATTTTTTCAGACGTATATCACCTGGTTCTAGTGTTATGTGGTGTGTCGGTCGGTGTATCTTCTCAATTTTGACCTATTAAACAATGAACCATTTTTAAGCTTGAAAATTCTGATGAGGTCAGACTACATAATTGTGAAAGCTCATGATTGTAGTAGTAGGGTTTTGTGTGGGTGATAGTGTTTTTTTAATAGCACTTTAAAGTTTTTGAAACCGATTTGGGTTTTGGGATTGCTTTCCATGTCTATATCCCTTAAACTATTTTGAATTTTGCTTTGGAATTTTCATCAAAATTGTAGCTATTGATTGGGCCTACAAAACATTGGAATTTTCATCAAAATTGAAGCTATTGATTAGGCCTACAAAACATTCCTATATAAATTCAATTTTTTAGTTTTTTGTTATTTTGAACATGAAGATGATGTATTATTGATAGCTAAAGTTTTGCTGACAGCTTCAAAACAAAATTCAAAACAGTTTCCGAGATACAGGCATGGAAAGCAATTCCAAGGCCCAAATAGATTCCAATAACTTTAAAGTGCTATTAAAAAAAAGCGCTACCACCCACACAATACTACAATCATGAGCTTTCACAATTTTGTAGTCTGACCTCATCAGAATTTTCAAGCTTAAAAATGGTTCATTGTTTAATAGGTCAAAATTGAGAAGATACACCGCTGCCACCCAAATAAAACCCAACTTGGGTTAGCTATTACCATAATGAGCTTTCAGAATTTTTTGGGGTCTGAACCTCATTAGATTTTTAGTGGTGCACAGTGTTACTGTATTACTTAAAAAATTCTCTAGAAAATTTGGGGGATTTACGAACTTATCTTGCTTTTCTTTTAAATCACTCATATATTTCTAAGCTATTAGTCATGTTATTTTTGCCAAACGTTTTCCCAGAAGCAGCATTAGACACAGTTTATTTATATTTTCCTTTGGCATTTTAAAAAACTTTTAGTAGAGAAGAATAAACAAGGCATTTTTAAAAGCTTAAAACAAAAGAAATGCCCAATTATTTGAATTTCAATCATAATAATATTTGTTACTTTTTTATTTATAGCGAACTTACAAGTAATTTATATGAGCTTCTAGTAACAAGTACATATAAGACCATTACCAATTCAAAGTGGAAAATATGTTAAATATAACCTTAGAGGCATTCCAAGAATCATGAGAGAAAAGTATTTTTATACAATCACCATACGGGAAAGGAGATTGCATTTATTTTGGTAAAGTTAAAAAGTGTGATGCTTTGAAAAAGTTGTTTAAGACCATAAAAATGCTTAGACTTAAATCGTTGTATGACTTTTTTTTCGTAGGAATAAGTTTGCCTTTCTTTTTAAGATATTTCTCCTGACATGTCTTGGTGGACGTTGCGACTCCCTCATATGAAAATTCGGTTGATTTCTCAGACGATTAACCTGCGGAAACAGCTTAGACTACATCATGTTGTGTTTTCATTTCGAGAGTATCTTAGCCTACTTATGTAGGTGATCCCGATGTGTCATGAGGAGGCAACCCGTAGCTGTGCTTAGGATATCTAAGCTCACGTAGATGATTCTGTTGCGTCACAAGAATTCAGACATAGGCTGTCCCAATATCGACATTCCAAGAATTTTGCGACTTCTACCATTACGTGTCACTAACTTTTATCATTCTTACTGGCGCAGTATAGTTTACCCCGACCTTCATATATCCTTTTAATGGCTGATCCATCTAGAGGTATTTTTTCAGAACAATAAAAAAATATAAAAATTCAAATCAAGTGTGGATTCTTTATTGCTTATTTGAAAGGACATTTTACGGCACTTATTTTCTGAAAGTAATTACCTTAAAATGTTGGCAACTGTATTATGGAAATGAGCGTTCGGCGAGAAACGGGAAGATCCTCTGTTTTCGACCAAACTTTTGTTTAGTGATGAGGCCCATTTCTGGCTCCACGACAAAGTCAATAAACAAAATTGCCGCATTTGGGCTAAAGAGCAAAGAAGAGGTTCAAGAGGTGCCATTATACCAAGAGAAAACGACGGTTTGGTTCGGTTTATAAACTGGTGGAATCATCGCCTCATATTTTTTCAAAAATGATGATGGCTGGAAATTAACCTTGGATGGTGCTCGCTATCGAGCAAATATATATCGATTCTACCCGATATTTAGCCCACAATCTTGACGACACTTGGTTTCAACAGGACGGTGGCACTTGCCATACAGCTGCTCAAACAATGGATCTATTGAGAGGTAATTTCGAAAAGCAGCTAATTTCACGTTTTGGACAGGTGAGTTGGCCTCCTAGATCGAGTGATATCACACCTTTTTTCTTTGGGGTTACGTAAAGTCCAAAGTCTATGCTGACAAACCAGCTATGATTTAGGTTTTGGAAGCCAATATTACGCGTGTCATTAAAGCCATACCGGTCGAAATGCTCGAACGAGTCATCAAAAATTGGAAGCTCAGAATGGAAACCCTGAGGCGTAGTTGCGGCCAACATTTGAAAGAAATTATATTCAAAAATTAAATGCCATAAAATGTTCTTTCAAATTACCAAAAAAGGTTCTTGATTTGAATTTTTATATTTTTTTTGTTCTGAAAAAATACCTCTAGATGGATCACCCATTAAAAGGATATATGCAGGTCGGGGTAAACTATACTGCGCCAGTAAGAATGATAAAAGTTAGTGACACGTAATGGTAGAAGTCGCAAAATTCTTGGAATGTCGATATTGGGACAGCCTATGTCTGAATTCTTGTGACGCAACAGAATCATCTACGTGAGCTTAGATATCCTAAGCACAGCTACGGGTTGCCTCCTCATATATAAGATATCAAGCAAGATTTCCCTTTTGGAAACCCAAGTGCTGAGATGAAGTGACTTCAGGAACTTGTTCCTATTCTGCATTTTATTACGGGTAGTATTGACATGCGTGGAAGATCTTATTCTTAGTATTTTATTCACCGCCGACTAACACATTTATGCTGAGCCTTACTTCCGTCATCCTGTTGGTAAAGATTGTGACCTCGCGATGGACATCTCCATAGTCCTCGCCTTGAAAAAGTAGAAAAGTCAATGAGATACTCATTTATAATAACACAGATGTGCTCAATCGAGGTCAACACAGAACTACATCTAGTGAAATTAGAACATATGGGTCTATAATTTAAGATAGCTCCTTGTGGTTTAGAAATTATGCCACACTCTAGAAGTCACACATCATTTCCGACATTTATTTAGTTCCAGACATATGTGCTGGGTCTCCTGAATTACAGACAGCTGTAGTTTCTCATTATGTTCCCGCCCGACTTTAGACTTTGGTACCTTATGCATGTATCGTATGTGTTGAAGCTAAAATACTGTTCAAAAATGTTTACTAGCTGTTTGGGTTCCACATTTATCAGTAGGGCCCGGTAGTTCAACCATCATTTAGATTATACTTATAGATAAATTAATCATGCACATCTCCCCAATTTGAACGTAAATCCCTCTATCTAGTTCATGACATTTAGGGGTAACCACTTAAGACAAACTTTACTAAAGACTACATACATCTTCAAAATTTCCCATATCTCATATTTTCAAAGAAACACAAGCCTTGCTTATGACATGATTAAGAGCAGCAGCATCATCACAAATTCCACATTAAATAACGCTAATGTACCCTTCACGTGTCGCACTACCTTGTCAAGGGTTAATTTATGATATAGTCTGTGCTTTTTTGTATCTGCTATCTTTTTCTACATTATAATTTATAAAACGTTGCTCATATATTGAGCTTGTTTTCCTTACTCTAGCCTTACTAACGTGCATACGTAAAAAACGCGTATATATCATGGATTACTTTAAATGCCATAAACATTTATGCCAGTTACATACAAACATAAGGATCGTATATGTGGGATAAATAGTCAATGTCCTCCTGCCACAAGCACTTCACAAAAAAAAGTGTGTGAATATTGAAATGGTATGTGTGGCATAAACGCATTGGGGTCGGGTCGTGAGAGTGCTCAGCTCAATATGCAAATATAAAATATGGATTTTTTTTATATATAACTTTCACTTGTATACATACACACACGTCTACATTCTACCACCAACCATGGGGGCACCAGTCGAAAGAAATACCGACGTTCTACAGTGGATACGAACGAAAAAATACGCCAAAAAGTTAAAAAGATTTGTTAGTTGTTAATTTTAAAATCAGTATTAAAAAAACAATGAAATGGGGAGTGTTTGAGAAAAGAAAATTTTAAGTATTAAAACACAAGTGAAATAGTCAGGGCAACTTCATGAATAGGGCAGGCAAGGACCACTAAGGCGGCAACTCCTTTTTATGCTGCAAAAAGGACATTGCCCTCAACTGGGGAATGAGTCCTAAAAACGTACTCGTATACTGACTAAATGATTGCGTTGTCTAACCGATTATGGTCTGAAAAAAGGCAAAAGGCTAAGAATACAGCTGTACGACTTCGCTCCATGGGGGCATGAACGGGCAAGGACTATGCCCAAAATGCGTTTTTTGATCTTGGCTAACGAGAATAACGAACGAATCGGACAACTTGTGTGCCTTCGCCTCCCGGTGAATATAACTCAAATATACACTGACGGCTCAAAGTCGTGAAGAGAAGTTGGGTGTGAAATCCACTCAAATCAAATAAAATTTAAACTGATCTTACAGCAAGGCGGAAAGATAATCTCTAAAGAATGTGCGCACTACGTCCAGAGTTTTTTTTTAAATGGCGGATGGCCAAGGAGGATATAAATACAGTTACAACATTGAACACATCCATT
The DNA here is from genome assembly GCA_963513945.1 of Hydrotaea diabolus. NCBI lineage: Eukaryota > Metazoa > Arthropoda > Insecta > Diptera > Muscidae > Hydrotaea > Hydrotaea diabolus. The sequence continues at coordinate 132,272,411 of OY740717.1, read as the reverse complement.
TCAATAGTAGAACTGAACATACCCCCTTAATGCCATATGTGACGCGCAAAATAGAAATGGACCTAAGGGTAAAAATCAGTTTTGTTCAGTAGAGCCATTTTAAAGATTTTAATAAGTGTATCTTTGGTGTAACATCACTTTCATAAAACGCGCATATCTCTAGGAGGGAACACTTTTGGGCATGGGATCGATGCTCAGATGTTTTCCACATCAAAAAAAAAAAAAACCAACAAGTGAAAATTGATTTTTTTACCCTTAGGTACCTTTCTCTATGCGCTGTCACTTATGGGTTTTGAAAGCTAACCTTAATAACGTTAGTCTGTAACGCGATTTTAAAATTGTTTCAACTTTCATCATGGAGTGGTCAGATAATGAGAACCGTATCGCTGTAATAGATCTTTTCAAGTGTGAAATGAAAAAAAGCGATATTTTCAAAACGGTCCGGCCACTTGGGATTGGCCACATGTTCGCCTACCGATGCATAAAACTGTTTGAGGAGACTGGAGATGTAAAAGACCGCCACCGGTCGGGCCGCCCACGCTCTGCTCGAACACCGCATTTCATCAAAGCCGTTAAATCAAGAATTCACATAAATCCGCTCCGAAAACAGAAAATCAAGGCCTTTGATATGAATATCACGCAAAAGTCCATGCGTCAAATCATTAAAAAAGACTTGGAACTTAGGGCTTTCAAACGACGGATCGGACATTTATTGATTGCGTCTTAAAAAAAAATAGGATTGAAAAATGCAAACGTCTTTTGGTGACGCACGCAGATAACTTGCACTGAAAAATTTTGTTCACCGATGAAAAATATTTTACCGTTCAGGAAAAATTTAAGAAGCAAAATGATAGTGTATGCGCGGTCATCTAAAAACGCATCTGAACTGATCCCAAGGGTTTAAAGTCATGGTTTGGTGGGGTGTCTCTTACGATGGGATCACTGACCTGCATTTCTGCGAACAAGGAGTCAAAACATCGGCCAAAGTTTACCAAGAAACCGTTTGGGAATCTGTTGTGAAGCCTCTTAACAATTCCCGGTTCCAAAACCAACCATGGACTTTTCAGTAGGATTCTGTGCCGGCTCATAAGGCTAAAACGTCCCAGGCCTGGCTTCGAAACAGTTTGCCAGCGTTCATTTCCTCTGAAGAATGGCCCTCGGACAGTCCAGATTTGAACCCATTGGATTACAAATTGTGGAAGGTTTTAGAGGACAAGGTTTGTCACAAATGATACCCCAACATTGGATCTCTTAAGACTGTTTTGGTTCGAGCTGTGGCCAATTTTTCAATGGACGAGTTTCGTGCAGCTATTGACGATTGGCCAGTGCGACTTAAGGTGTGTAAAGCCAAAAGGTGGACATTTGGAATAATAAGATTCTTTTTGGATACAATATACATCAATAAATATATTAAAAATATTTGGTCCAAAAACATTCGGTACTTTTATTTTACAGCATAAAACGTGTGTAACATTATTTATGTCCCTATAAGTATGTACAAAGGGACATTGATGCCAATTGTGCAACAGAAACACTAGCGAAAGCTGTCTCAACCAGAACTCACATTAGTATAGTGGGTAAGCAGTTTATATCGCGGATGCTCATTCTCATTGAAAAGTATAGGTGAAAAATTGAAAGCACTTGCATGGAAATTGAACCAACTTGCACGGATGAGCAGAGAAGAGGCCACGATTAATCTGCCAAGGATTCAGCTAACAAACCTTATTCGGGTCCTCGCTGACCTTTAGGTATACATGCTGAAAACCTACGTCTCCTATACAATGACTTCTATGAGAGTTGCATCAATGAAGAGGCTACAAGGTGACAACTAAACATCTTTTCTGCTACTGCTCGAACAGGTCATCCAAAATCGGACCCTCAGAATGGACACCCCGGGGCGTTGTTGTGGCCATACTTTGAAGGAAATTATATTCAAAAAATAAATGGCATAAAATGTCCTATCGAATAAACTATCGAATAAACATTTTCACACTTGATTTTTGTATTCTTTTTTATTTAAAAAAAAAATACTGCTAGAAAAATAATGCCCATTATATTTTGATAAGTTCCACACGTTCGTTAGGCGAAAATTGACGACCGACGATATGGCAAACCTAACAGAATTTTTCGACTGCTTGTTGGCATTGTGGAATATTCAGCTTCTGAAAATGATGATTTGTATCTGGTCTTCCTGTAAACTTTACCCCAATTTATTTTATTTATTACAATTAAAATTATAATAAACTAAGTTAAAGGACTCTAGCATTGAAGGCTTTCGGCCGAATTTTTTCCAAATTTACCCTCTATTAATTTCTTTTGCAGACCACTGTACAACATTCTAGTGCCGACTTCATGTGATAACATATTTTTCGTGGCATTTGCCTTGAAGTCATGTTTTTGGGGTGCCTTACATTTCTTGCCGTATCCTTCAGGCAAATCAGCGGCAGCATTGCTGTGGCTGTTGTTGTTGCTCTTATCAGATATTAGCAAAAAGTGTGAAACACGAAATATGTATGAACACATTCTGGAAAATATATTAAATTCCAAATAGAAAAAGCATGTACATATTTTCTATCTGCAGCAGAGGAAAGCCAACGGAAAAGCACGATGAGAAGGAAAACCTGAAGTACAAACGAATCAATAAATAATCTCGTTAAGACGAAGCGTCGTTGAGGGGGATGGTCCCAAAAAATATAGACGCGTTTTTTCTGCAAAAGTCAAATTGCGAAAATGTCTGCAACAACATACATACTACGTGTAGAAGAAGAAAGAAAAATTATATGAAAACGAAACGAAGAACCACAAAACGAGAAGTTCAAGGTCAACCAAGTGGAATAATATTGAGATGAAGTAGAAGAAGAAAAAAAACGTTAAAATAAATTATTTAGGCATGTTCGACGAAACACAGCGAGGGAGGACGTCTAAGTCGTATAAAACATTTTACACGAAATAGTGTTTAATCGCATTATTAAGGCGTATGAATATAAATAAAAAACCGTGATCCCTACCTAGCCCGACCACACTCGAACTAATTACAAATATTCATCATACGTCTGGGTAAACATGGAATTAAAACCGCTGCCTATGCCACACTTACGGGCTTTTAAAACCCAGCCACAAACTGCTGATCCCATAAATGTTTTGTTTATTTCATTTTGGATTTTCTCTTAGTATTCACATGGCTACTTTGTGGCATTAGAGCCATTTTTAATGCAAAATTAATTAATCACATATTATCATTGCAGAATATTTCAATTTGATATAAATCATACGCCCCAGTGAACCAAACATCGCAGAGTATTCCCATTATGCCGGAAAATTCCACTGAAACTGGTAAAATATATTTGCAACAATATCAATTTGTTGTCATATAATTTTAATTTATATTTGTTCTCTATACAAACTTATTTTTTCGTTTCCAGATTAAAATGTTTTGATGTGCGTTGCTAAGTATTGTTTTCCTAGTACATTCCTTGCAACCCCCTTCTCGATCGATAACAATAATTTGGGAAATCTGTTGCTGTTGTTAGTTTTGGCCGCAATTACAGAAATTTTTAATTTTTATTTAAACAATCACTTCGATTATTAACGCTTAGTCGCACGTAAGTAATAGCAACAAATCATAAATTGCAATTATTAGCCTATGAAATGCATTCAAATGAAATAAATATTGACGGATAATCGTTTGTAGGTTTTGCCATTTGTCCAGAGCTAACATGCAAATATTTTTAATTAATTTGTGAATAATGTCAAATGCATTGTGGGAGGAAATTTCCATAGCAGTTTTTGGAAAATTTCCACGAGCTTGCCAGTACCAGATTTTAGTGATAAAAAATTTGTTGAGCTAAAATTATTTTTATCGGAAAAGCAAATCAGTTTGAAATCTCTGTAACAACATTTGATGATAGCGGAGGTGGTTTACGCCTTTTATTTCACCAAACCTCACCAGTAATAGACTAATCTCTAAGGCCGCGCCAAAAAATCTCTATGATAAAGCCTAAAGCCTTTCGGAGCAAGACTTGAACTTTAGACTTGCACGCTTTTTCACTGCCAGGAATATCAAAATATAATTATACGCCTCCAAATCTTTAGGCAAACTTTTTACTGCATGGACCGCAAGGGTGCGGTCAACTCAATGTGAAAGTCGTTGACGTCAACATGCCGACCAACTACCCCCAAAATCCTTGTGGCCACATTGGACAGCCTTTTTCGATCCTCTGCACATGCTACAGCTATCTGCGATAAGTTGAAAAGTAGGAGCAAGGTCCTCAAGTCACTTGCCGGCAGCACTGGGGGAGCCGACAAAGAAACCTTGTTGACTTCTTACAAAGCGATAGTTCGGTCTGTAGCAAACTATGAAGTGCCTGTATGTCCGGCGAACGTGAGTACGATGCAGTGCAAGAAAATTCAGACTTGTCAGAATGCCGCCCTCGAAACATCAACAGGGTGTCTTCTGAGGATCATCAACATGAGGAGACGAAGGTCCTTACAGTGCGCAGACAAAAAATCCTGCTGTCTAAGCAATACCTGCTAGGGTGTTTTCTCAGCAGTCATCCTAACCACCATCTCTTGGACAGGATGCCTCCGCCCAGGCAGATCAGGTACGATCTTCATGATCTAGAGAGAGAGGTCCAGCTCTATAAGAGAGAGAGCCTTTAGATCATCGAAACTCTCAGGCAGGTCTGAACAACATTCACGCTGATGAAGTCGCAGCAGCATGAGATTTCACCTGAGGAGAAGGTACTACCACGGCAGACGCGCGTGGTTCTGGCGCAGCTCAGATCTTGATGGTGCAGCCGCCTCAATTCTTTTTGCGCACGAATTGATGCTAACGTTCCAGACATATGTCCCGCCTGCCATCACGCAGCTGACCCCCAGGTCTCTGTGGACGTATCCAGTTCAAATGGCGCGTTTCCTCCACCTGGATATCGAAGCAGATCCTCCATAGATGACCAAGACTTCATAATAAATATATTGTTGTTACAATAACAGCTCTAGGTTACTAGCAATGAGTGTATAAATTATTACGTGTATAACGTGTGGTTTTTAATCTGAAGAGACTTACTCCGGTAACACGTTTGCAAATCGTGAAAATTTATTGCTAAAATAATGGTTTGGTTCGAGCGACGTTTCGCTCGCTGCGTCCAATATTCGGTCGATATAATCGCCCGGCAGAGTCGGTAATTCGAGCAACCTTGGATCGGTTTCACACCACGCTCTAGTGGATAATGCGCATCCTCAGAGATGCCGTGCAGTGCGCATCGAAGGCGCCATTGCTGCTTAAATTGCTAGCAAAAGACCCGAATAAGTCCATCCGCCATCGCGGGCAACAATTAGCGGTGTGCCCATTCACTTTATGGAAGATTTTGCTGAAGGATCTTAGCTTACGGGCTTACAAAATCCAACTCGCGCAAGAATTGGAGCCCAACGACCAAATAGCGCTTAGCACGTTCTGTAAATGGCCCCAAAACGAAATGGCCACTGATCCTGATTTTTGAAAGAACATTTTGTTGAGCGATGAAGCTCACTTTTGGATGAATGGGTACGTTAATAACCAAAATCGTCGCATTTGGAGTAATGAAAATCCACAAGCCATTGTTGAGACGCCGTTACATCCTCAAAAAGTCACTGTTTGGTGTGATCGATGGGCAGAAGGAATCGTCGGTCCATATTTCTTCAAAAATGAAGTCGCCTATAATGTTACAGTCAATGGGGAACGCTATAGAGCTATGATTAACTACTTTTTTGTGCCTGAATTCGAGGATGTTGATGTGGACGACCTTTGGTTACAACACGACGGCGCTACATGCCATACAGCCAAAGAACCAATCAATTTATTGAAAGGAACTTTCGGTGAGCGCATTATCTCGCGTCGTGGTCCTGTGGCATAGCATCCAAGATCGTGCGATTTAACACCGCTGGACCATTCTTTGTGGAGTTATGTGAAGTCGCTTCGTCGCGCCCGAGACGATTGGCGCCTTGGAAGAGAATATTCGGCAGTTTATTACTGACAAACGGCTGCAAAAGGTGCTGGAAAATTGAGCCTCTTAGCTAGAATTTATTCGAAGCAGCCGCGGCGGCCACTTGTTCAAATTCATTTTGAAAACATAATGTCAAACCTGCTATTTTATTATAAAGCTAAATTATGGTCATAACATTAAACTGTATAAGTTTTATTTCTTCTTGAAAAACTCACGTCTAAAAAAATTACCTTCATTATAAAAAAGGGGGACTTAAAAATTGGATACCTTATTTGGACTAAACAGTATAAACAAAATAACCCAATCCTAGTTAAGACTTAAATCACGTAGCTTTCCTTCGAGTTTGGGCCCGGATGGTATTTCGGCACTTCTACTGTGTAAGTGTTCCTCGACGCTAACCCATCCATTACGCAACCTCTTCAACCTTGCTTATGGTGCGCGAGTCTTCTCAGCGTATTGGAAGGTTGCGAACGTCCAGCCAATCCATAAAAAGGGTGAAGCCAATAATGCTGCAAATTATCGGCCAATCGTGATTTTCTCTGCGCTCTCTAAGGTAATGGAGAGCATGGTTAACCACCATCTTGTGAGGTATCTAGAGTCCAACTGCCTGCTTAGTGATCGACAGTATGGCTTCCGGCGAAATCGCTATCTACCGGAGACCTGATGGCTTTCATGTAGGAGCGCTGGAGTCGGTTTATCCACCAGTTTGATGAGAGTAAGGTTGTGGCTCTGGATATCTCCAAGGCCTTTGATAGAGTCTGGCACGGTGCACTCATATCAAAGCTGATGGCTGTTGGTATCTGTGATACTTTCGCTCATTTAATATCGAACTTACTTAGAGATAGCACTATAAGAGTTGTTGTAAATGGGTTCTCTTTATTTCTCTCTTTATTTTATCTCTCTTTATTTCTAATTTTCATTGATGAACTGTTGGATCGGACCGTAAATCCAATCGACTCCTTTGCGAATGACTGTAACCTCTGTCATTCTTATTCATTCGACCGTAGGCCGCCTCTTTAAGATATTAAAGACAAAAGGCGAATTATGGATGAGACACTTGGCCGGGATCTACTGGCCATTTCCGAATGGGGTGAATAGAGTGGATTTTAATGTACGTAAGACACAGTGCTGCTTGTTGTCTCACAAGCGATTGGCTGACCCAACAATATCGTCAATTTCTATCGATGGTACGGATATTGAACAACCAGAAGCTCTTGATGTTGTGGGCATGAAAATACAATGTGACGCTCGTTGGGCGAGACCTGTATTCGAAGTGTCGAAAGAAGCACTCAAGTGCATAGGCTTTTTAAAGCGGTGCAAGGCATATTTCACTCCTTCTGATCTTTTCAATATCTATACAACTTACATCAGGCCGAAGATGGAATACAACTGCCATATATGGGCAGGTGCTCCAAAATCATCCTTGGAGCTACTTGACCGCGATGGTGCTGATAGGTGACAGTAGGGTTGCAAGGGAAACAATAGAGTTGGATTACTCTATTGTTTCCCTTGAGCATCGTCACGCTGTTCTATCGTTACTTTCATGGTGTGTGTTCATCAGACATCTGTCGCCTTATTCCTGACGTGAGGATGATCGGCAGGGATACGCGACTTTCTAGGAATTCACACCCGTTTGTTATCGTTTAGCAAGTTGACCGCACTATACACTACATATTAAATTCGTTTTTCGCTCGTACAGTCCGTATGTGGAATCGACTTCCAGCAAATGTATTTCCCACTAATTGCGACTTCCAGAAGTTCATGACAAGTGTCAGCAAACATTACTCCCTCTTTCCTCCCTTCGAACCCCCACTTTTTTCTCGCCAACGTAATGCACCGCATGTATAGAGGGTATCCCCTGAGTGTTGGTCATATAAAAAAAGAAAGAAAAACAATATTGCCTAGCGGTAATTAATATTTATAAATTATTATCGTTCCGAGATCATAGTAGAGAAATATCGGCATCCAACCCTAAAAAATTCTACAACCATAGCGATTTTCCTAAGGTTTACTCAGTTTTTTTTTGAGGGGAAATTGTTTACCTTTTACACGATCTGGCACTTAATCAATGCCAACCGTTTCAGAGCATCAACACATATTTTATACAATTTTAGCCACTTTGCTGCAATAGTTCAATAGTAATACAGACTATATTTGTGACGATTTACAAAATATATACCTTTTTGGGTTTAAGGAGGATTTCGTAGAGAAGGATTTCGTAGTATTGCAAACGGAATGTAAAAGTGAATGTACTGTCCATCCTAAGATAGAAGGTATTATATTCGAAAATAATGAAATAACATATCCTCCAATGAAAAAACATCTCCACAGCACGAAATATAGAATTTGAAGAAACGACAACAGTTTGTTGAACCTATTCAGCGGCCAGTATTTTGACATTTTCTTATCTAATCCATGGTTGATTGTTTCGTTTGTCTAACTATCCCCAAGACTTATCATGACAAAGAAGATTGTCTTATCACTCAACCAACTGCCCTGACAACAGAAGATTTATAACGAAGCCGGCAGCTAATCTAGAAAACATTTGAACCTCCACCACTACCGGCGATTCGTGTTCTGAGCGAAAATGTGTTTATCTTTTCGCAACGAAATCATAGCACAGGACGAAATTCAGTTATATCTCAGTCAAACCTAAATGGTATTTTAATACGAAAATCCGAAAACTCGTATATCATTTGACCTTTCTTTATGACAATGATTAACAGTTGCCATGATGCTGTGTCACAGCGTTTGGGGTGGCGGTAGTGGTGATGGTGGGTGCGGAATGGCAATAGGTGGCAGAAGCGGAAAAGAAAAACGAATAGCAGCAATGACATTTGTAACATTCATTTCTTGTTTACTCACTGCAAAAGGCATAAAAATAATGTTATTAATAATACGGTATTTATGAATATATGCGTTTGTTCGTATTTCCCGGATACGGATACAGGCCAGTATGTGTGAGTAGAGTGAAAAGGATTCCAAACCAAACTCACAGGACTAGCTTACACAGACACTAGCTCGTTCTGGTGTACGGCTCGAGGCAAATACAGACAACTACAAACACATTCATAAATATAAATGTATTTGTATGCTCCAATGAATGTAACGCCATTATGTGTGAGTGGGTGCGTGTGTATATCCGTATCCTGTTCTACCAATAATAACTCGTAAAAATAAAATTTATGACTTTGATGAAAGGATACTCTGGGCGACTCTGGTGTGGCTATAAATGACACATTTGTCACATTGATACGTACGTATGTATGCAATGCGAGCGAGCGAGCAATTGCCGCTCTGTCTGACAGCATGCCTGACGTGGTGACGTGACACAGGACAAAAAGGCGAAACATATGAACACAAGTAAAACAACACATCGTGCGAAGGTTCTATGGAAAGTCGGTTGAAAATTCGGACAATGGATAATGCGACTTGAGAGGAAAGAATGAAAAAAATGTGGTACCGTGCTGGTTCGAGTATTTGTATCAAATTGGAGGAAATAATATCGATAGCAGACGCCCATGAAGAACCTCTTTGGACTAAAGAGCAACGCGAAGAGGTTCAAGAGGCGTCCACTAAACCCAGAGAAAATGACGGTTTAGTGCGGTTTATGGGCTGGAGGAATCATTGGTCCATATATTTTCAAAAATGATGACGTGAATGGTGGTTGCTATCGTGCCATGATATCGGACTTTTTTCTACATTGAATTAAAGCCCGTTGGTTTCAACAGGATCTATTGAGGGGTAATTTCGAAGAGCAGCTAGTTTCACGTTTTGGACCGGTGCGTTGGCCGCTTAGATCGTGTGATATTACATCTTTAGACTTCACACGTTTTTTTCTAGAGGCATTTTTTCCCCAATTTTTTCTGTGTTTCAGTTTTGACTTTCTAGCGTTCTTGTAATTATGTTCAAACAAAAGTGGATACAAAACCATGAATTTGTGCGTTACTGAGTTCTGTTTTTCTACATTTTTGCAAAGAAAAGGCATATCGCCCATCTTGTACAACTTATTTATTATTATTATTATTATTATGGAGGTGCGCTCCATTATGTGTACAATGTTTTTTTCTAAACGATAACTATTGATTAAATAAAAGCGGGAAGGCTATTGGACATTATTGACAATTGCTGGTCAAACTTTATTGTACCTTACTTATAACACCACCCTCGTACTTGTAGCCGAAAATTACGATGAATATCCTGAGAGACGTTTATACATAAACCATTTATCGCACACTCCCAAAGAGTTTTAGAGACACATTCATATTTGTTTGTTTTTTTCGCCGTTTTCTCCAATTCATTTTTTTGTGTGCATACGAAGCATATCCTGCTGAAGATTGTGACACACATTCGAAGGCTGGGTTAACATGACAGACAAATGCTATTCACATGAATGTAAATTATGACTATTTTTATTCTGAATTATATGCCCATCCCTAACAAACCGTATCCTTAGCTTTCCCCCAGCCACCCAAAGAAGATATAGATCGTTCATTCCTCCTGATGACTTATAGTGAGTGTTAAGTATTTATAACTAAATGTTGAAATACGAGGACAAGAAATCAAAATCGTAAACAGAATTTTCTGTGAAAAACGAAAGAAATATAATCGAAATGAACAAAAGGACAAGGCGACGTTGGCATAAAAACAGTTTATCCTTTTACGACATATTATTTGGGAAGTTATAAAACAATTTATTGATAGAAATTTTTGATTTATATTTTTTAGTTTATGGCCAAGCATTAGATTTTATGGCAATATTTTTCCCGTTAAAGTAGTTTATGTTGGCAATCAGAAAGTTTAGTAAAACAAAAACATGAACAAGAACAGTTTAGTCGCAGTGCAAAAATGGGGCTTTTTAGTATGGATGATAGCATTTGAAATTTGATGGTAATTTTTTGAGTTTTGAACCATAAAGCGGCTAATAAATATTAGTTTCCGGCTACGCTCTCATCTGGTTTATCATAGATAAATATTAATCAGTGCATATAAATTTACCTTCAGCCATGGACTTTGAAGAGCAGTAAAGCTTAATTGAAATTGCTACGAATAATATAGACAGTAAAATAGAAAGAATATTAAGCTGTTGACGAGCGAACTTAATCGATTTGCTGCTACTACTGGGGGAGGATGAATCACTGTTTTTGAGTATCACATGTTCATTATTAAAGGGGTTCGAGTCTGTATTAAGGCCCATAATTTAGACAAATCTTTAGAGGTAGTACATATTTAGGTAGGGAATGCATTTCCACTGTTACTGAAAACCCATATATCGATGAGAAAAATTTACTTTTTTTCGGCGCCTTTTGGATCCAAAATGTAGTCAAATAGCAGAGCTAAACTTATATTCCGATTCGTTTCAAATGTCATTGTTTTTAATACCTACATGTTTATAGTTGAGGGGTTGATTGTTTGGCCTATATGGACAACGTAATCGTGAAAATGGGTACATATTTAAATTTGTACATAATTTTATATATTATATTAATTAGTCAAATCTAATTTTTGATACCGCCTTTCGTCTGCCTACTTGTATGTACTTATATATACAGGTTGATCCAACTGGAGGCATTTTTTCAGAACAAAAAATATATAAAAATTCAAATCAAGTGTGGAATCTTTATTGCAAGGACATTTTATGGCATTTATTATTTGAAAGGACATTTTATGGCATTTATTTTTTGTAAAAAATAACCTTCAAATGTTGCCAACTGTATTATGGAAATGAGCGTTCGGTGAGAAACGGGAAGATCCGCTGTTTTCGACCAAAATTTATTTAGTGATGAGGCCCGTTTCTGGCTCAACGACAAAGTCAATAAACAAAATTGCCGCAGTTAGACTGAGGAGCAACAAGAAGAGGTAAAAGAGGTGCCATAATACCCAGAGAAAACCACGGTTTGGTGCGATTTATAAGCTGGTGGAATCATCGGTGCATATTTTTTCAAAAATGATGATGGCCGGAACGTAACCGTGAATGGTACTCGCTATAGCGCCATGATATCATACTTTTTGCTACCTGAAATTGAAGCCCGTAATCTTGACGACACTTGGTTTTAAAAGGACCAGTGCCAGTTGCCATATTCAGGCTTTGAAAGCCAAAATTACGCGTGTCATTAAAGCCATACCGGTCGAAATGCTCGAACGAGTCATATAAAATTGCACCCTCATAATGGAAACCCTGAGGTGTAGTTGCGGCCAACATTTGAAGGAAATTATATTCACAAAATATATGCCATAAAATGTCCTTTCAAACTACCAATAAAGATTTGAATTTTTATATATTTTTTGTTGATTAGCTCGTTTATTTTATTTCGGTCTGTTGCTTTGACACATTGAACAGGGATTAACCGGCTCAAGAACTCTTGCTTCTATATTTAAATAGAAGACAAGTTTTTAACAAACTGGCAAAGTGACATTGATTTTCGTGGCTGCACACTACTTGTATCATGAATTCGGGTCCGTGACAACCCTCTTCAGAAAGCCTTGCTGCAATTGTTGAAAGTAAAACCGAACTCTATAAGGCCTGGATCTCCCCAAACGAATGAGAACTACTGTTGTAAACCTTACTTTTAAAGTTTTCTTTACACAATTGCCCACGAAAATACAACTCGCTCTTGCCACCTCTAAAGAGACTACACATCGAGAGCCTTCAATAGATTTCTTTAATATAAAAATACTTTTAGAAATACAAGCTGGCAGATGAAAGCCGCAACAAAAAAAAATTATTAGCTTTTTTCTATTTACTGAATCTGGTTAATTATTTATTTTGCATACTGATTTTTAGATTTAACCAAAAAGTGATAACTGGGACAATGAAACAAGAAGTTCCATTGTCGCTATCACGCACTGAAGTCCGTAGTTTCAGTTCAAAAAGAGTATAGGCGCACGTTTGGCGGCAATTCTTCAAGCAGATAATCCATAATGAGACTTGTTAACAATTTTTCTGAGATTGGGACAGTCAACAGAAGACCTTACCATCGAAACCCTTCAGTTCGGACGGAGGAAAGAATCGCTGCTGTAGCTACTTTCATACAAAACAATCCAAGAGTTCGACAAGAAGCTTATCTGCACAAATGGGAATAAGCAGATAGTCATTACAGTCAATTATGCACAAAGACTTGGACTTAGTCCTATATAAAATTTAAATGACCAACAAACAAACTAAAGGCAGCAGACTTTCTTTTATTCGCTTGGAATTTTGGCAGTAGATTATTACATTATTCCATCTTAGGTCTGATATAGGTCGTAAAGATGTAGAAAAGATTAAAAGAAGTGAAGTCTTTCTTTCACCGCATTAGAAAGCCTGTACACTTGCGTGCTTCTTTCGATACTTCGAATACATGACTAGCCCATCGAGCGTCACATTGTATTTTTATGCCCAGAACATCAAGAGCATCTGATTTTTCAACCTCCATACCATCGATAGAAATTGAAGATATTGTTGGGTCAGCAAATCGCTTGTGAGACAAAAAGCAGCACTGCATCTTGCGTGTATTAAAATCCACTCTATTCATTCGGCCCCAGTCGGAAATGGCCTGTACATCCCGGCCAAGTATCTCATCCATAAATCGCCTTCTGTCTTCAATATCTTGAAGACTTGGCCTATGGTTTACAGAGCTTGGTGTCATCCGCAAAAAGTAGATTGTTTTCACGGTCTGATCCAACAGATCATCAATGAAAATAAGAAATAAAGAGGGAGAATGGACAGAGCCTTGGGGTACACCAGCGGTAAGCCTATGTTTGTTTGGATGAGAACCCGTCTACAACAACTCTTATAGTGCGATTTCTAAGAAAGCTCGATATAAATCGAGGAAAAGTATTACCGACACTAAAAGCGATCAGCTTTAATAAGAGTGCACCGTGCCAGACTCTATCAAAGGCCTTGGAGATATCCAGAGCCACAATCTTACTCTCACCAAATTGGTGGATAGACTGACTCCTGCGCTTCGACAAGAAAGCCATCAGGTCTGCCGTAGAGCGATTTATTCGGAAGCCAGACTGTCGATCACTAAGCAGGTCGTTAGACTCTAGATACCTCACAAGATGATGGTTAACCATGCTCTCCATTACCTTGAAGAGCGCAGAGAAAATCGCGATTAACCGATAATTTGCAGGGTTATTGGTTTCAGTCTGTTTAGGGATTGGCTGGACGTTCGCAACCTTCCAACACGCTGGGAAGACTCCCGCACAATAAGCAAGGTTGAAACGGTTGCGTAATGGACAGGCTAGCTCGAGTAGCACTTAAATAGGACAAGTGCCGAAATACCATCCGGGCCCGGGTACTTATTTAGGTCGAGAGTCGCAAGAACCCTTTTAACCCCACGTGTTCGAAAAAATATCTGAGGCATGGAACTAGATACGTTTTCGATCACTGGGAGTGGTTGTTTGATTGATCTGTGATTTAACTCAGTTGTATCTTTTCTTAAGGGATATTTTTAAGAAAAAGTATACGTCAATAAGCCAAGAATAATTCAAGAGCTAAAAAATTAGATAATTCGGCAAATTAACGACATTGAACTGCCATTATGTCTCAAAGTCATTGATAATATGGACCATCGGTTAGAGATATACCACCGAAGCAGTAGCGAGCAGTTCGGCGATATTTTGTTTCACACATAAATTTCATACTGAAACATTTTTGTTTTATTATGAATTAACATCGTGTATTTCAGTTGGACCAATTTTTTAAAAGGAGATCTGTTTAACATTCTCTATTCAAAGGAACCACTCTAAAATACCATCATACTTCATGGATCACCCTCTGAACATTCTGAACAACAAAATAAATAAAATATATGTCAAGGATAGATACTTCTTAAAGTATTTTTTTTATTCGCTGTTGTCATCAAAAGAAAATAGTTTCTCATCTTGTCTTCGCATTTCTTTCTTTATCTGTTAAATAAATACACACATACATACTTCTATGCACATACAAGTATATAGAACAAACCATACATATATGTACTGTAATAAATGTAATACAGAGCAACTGGCAACAACAACTACGAGTATGCCACACTATGAGACATTTTTAAATGAAATGTTACATTTGATGTCTGCTCTCATACGAGTGTTTGGAGCGTTTATAAGTGGTTCACTATCGCAATCATACATACTTACACACACTACCAAGTACAGATATAATTCTACACACACACACACACAGTAACCCTAGCACATTCACATTCATTCGGAGAAATTCTCATAAAATGACGCAATTTAAGAGATGTGCTTTTAAACGCAATAACAGCAGTGACGACAACGGCAAAAACCACAGCAGCAGCATGAGAGCAAAATTGTAATGAATTTGAGTTTAACAATATCCTGTGAAATTAGGACACATCAACAATCATTTGGTTTACATACACACACAGATACACACACACTTATATAAACTTTAATCTAAATGTGTGTACATTTTAGTGAAAACGCAAATATTCTTCATATGTAAACGTAGGGCATCAGTCAGAGTTTTAATAGTTATAACAAGAGTTCAGAATCTTTTACTAGAGAATATATAAAGGGTTATCAATAGCAATGTTTGAAGTTTCAGTAGGACCTTAATATATTAAGGTGGGTCACTTTAAAAATCGCCCAAAATAAGAAACTTTGTCCGAAGAACCATACCTCTAAAACGAATTCTGATGCCTCGACTTTTGATTCGTACGGTCAAATTTTAAAAAATCCCACTTTGACCCATTGGGGTTTCGTTAGTTGTTGTAGCTTCATCTTGTGATGAAGAGGATGGTGGATTCATTGTAAACTAAAGAAAATATAAAAAACTGAAAAAAATCCATATTTTAAAATCTGATAACAATAACATAACAATCCAAGAAACAATAGCAAAAAACAAAGATGGTACGCGTACTTTAAATGTCTACAAAGACGAAATCTCTTTCTTTCAAAGAAAAATTTCTTTTGCACTTGATTGGTGAACTCTCAATGGATCAAAGTGGGAATTTGACCCTACGGTTCAAAAGTCGGGACATCAGAGTTCGTTTTAGAAGTTTTTTTTTTGATCCATAGAATACGATTTTCCATGTCACTTGAGCGATTTTTTGCCTCCCTACAAATCGACCCATTTGCAATCGAGACACAATTCAATGCGATATTGTGAATCTTGAGCAAATTGGTTTCCTATGCAATCAAACAAAGTCCGTACGATGTTTATCCGAGCGGTCAAGCGAGAATATGGCTGGCTTAGCAGAAAGCAGTGATCGAGTCCCCCAGGGAGTACGGTGCTGGATCATTCTACCACCTTAACTTGTTAAGCGCAAAGGCAAATGCGATATTTGCGAAAGAGACGGAATTGGGAGGCAAACTAAAATACACTAATTTTAGGTTCGTTGACTGGGATCTTAAGAAGTCGGAATCGAAGCCACTCAATTTTTAGCAGAAACTGATCTCCAGTGAAGGAAATACAATTTTATGCTCACCACCATAGAATGGTAATATATACTCGTATGTATCAGTTTGTCCTTCCGTTTCTGACACCTGGAGGTACTTATCTGTGACCCCATAAAGTATATATGTACTTACATACATGATTGATCGTCGTTAAATTCCAAGACAATACTTATAACCATGTCCGTCTGTTCTGCTTCCTTTTTTCCTTTCGAAAGCATGAATCAGACCAAATGAGGCCAGAGGCTTATAAACTGCCATGTACTTATATATTTCTTATTTCTGCGGCCCAGTAGGTATTAAAAAATGGACCTAATCGGACAAAATGAGAAAAAGTTCTTCTTTGAAGGAATAAACCAAAAGTCATGGCCAAAAAATGTTCCTTGGACTTTTCCACTATATAACTGGAATTAAAAAATAGTAATGTGGACTTAGATGCCAGGCACAGTAAAACTTTCTCACAAATCTAAATATGCACCTATAATATAGATTAAGGTCAATTTGCGGCAACACTGAAAGTTTGTGTACAAATGTGTACCTATATTTTAAATTTGCACCGATTTGGAAATCGGACCGTGGGGCCCGAGGGATATTAAAAAACAAAAAAATGTATCGCCACTAATCCAAAAAAAACATTTATTCCACTTTTTGATTTTTTTTGGAGCCTTGGTCCATATATTAAATGTTCTTAGAGTTCCGAATATAAGGAGCTTTCGAACATCGACATATGGGCTTTGAGAAACTGTGGAAATATATATAATGTCGCCTGTGTGAGAAGTTTGTCGAGATCGAGACAATTGGGAGTAGTTAACTTGTGAAGTACTTTTTTTAATACCTGAATAAGTTATCGGCCTGCATGATGTTAGATGTCGAGGCTCAAGAGTATGCTTTCTACAGAACTTATAGCATATTTTTGGTATCCCGTGGTACAATAATAGTATACAGAATTTAAGTAAGTATGTATATGAAAATCGCATTACCTTTATTATATAATTTTTTTTCAATCCTTTTTCTTTTAATTATTTTACTAATCAATTGAGTATGTAACAGTTTGCCAAACTCACCATAAGTTTTAATAGTCAATACATGTTAACGTACCTGTAAGTATAAGAGAAAGGAACAATTAATAAAAATATAACATTACACAAAGTAACTATTCTAATGAAACAAATAATAGAAGTATTTTTTCCTCATTTAAAGGACTCTTTAATTTTGGACCCAGCTGCTTTTGTAGTCGCTATCAAATTCATGTATGTAATCAATAACTCACACTGCTAATATGGGACTATATCGCTGCATACATTTCTAATGGCATACGCACAAAAGGACCTTTCCGACTTAAAAAATACAATGGAAAGCCTTTGGTACCGTACCATATATACTAAGTAGGGATATAATAAATGTAACAA
The DNA here is from genome assembly GCA_963513945.1 of Hydrotaea diabolus. Taxonomy (NCBI): domain Eukaryota; kingdom Metazoa; phylum Arthropoda; class Insecta; order Diptera; family Muscidae; genus Hydrotaea; species Hydrotaea diabolus. Next base: position 132,254,617 of record OY740717.1, on the reverse strand, counting down.
ACGTTTTATGCTGTAAAATAAAAAATACTAAATGTTTTTGGACCAAATATTTTAAAAAATATTTATTGATGTATATTGTATCCAAAAAAATCTACTTAATTGAAATATCCGCCTTTTGCCTTTACACACGCCTTAAGTCGCACTGGCCAATCCTCCATAGCTGCACGAACCTCGTCCATTGGAAAATTGGCCACAGCTCGAACCAAAGCAGTCTTAAGAGATCCAAAGTTGGGGTATCTTTTGTGACAAACCCTGTCCTCAAAAACCGTCCACAATTTGTAATCCAATGGGTTCTAATCTGGACTGCCTTAGGGCCATTCTTCAGAAGAAATGAACGGTGAACAAAATTTTTCTGTGCAAGTTATCAGGGTGCATCACCAAAAGGCGTTTGTATTTTTTAATCCTATTTATTTTAAAAGCTGCAGTCAATAAATGTCCGGTACTTCGTTTGAAAGCCCCAAGTCCCAAATCTTTTTTATTGATTCGAACATGGACTTTTGCGTGATATTTATCTTTCGGGCCATGATTTTATGTTTTCGGAGCGGTTTTCTGTGAATTCTTGATTTAACGGCTTCGATGACATGCAGTGTTCGAACAGACCGTGGGCGGCCCGACCGGTGGCGGTCTTTTACATCTACAGTCTCCTCAAACAGTTTTATGCATCGGTAGACGAACATACGGCTAATCCCTAGTGGCCAGAGCGTTTTGAAAATATCGCTTCTTTTTATTTCACACTTTAAAAGCGCTATTACAGCGATACGGTTCTCATTATCTGACCACTACATGATGAAAGTTGAAACAATTTTAAAATCCAGTTACAGACTAACGCTATTGAGGTTAGCTTTCAAAACCCATATGACATTTACGGGTATGTTCAGTTCTACTTTTGAAATGGGTGTGTTCAATGTTGTAACAGTATTTATGTCCCTATTAAGTACCTTCTGTGGGGCACTGAAATATCCCTTGTTTTATCTGTCGCTTGGTATCTGGTGTATAATACTTATTACAGGTTTCATCAACGTTGCTTATTAAAGCCAAAGCTCCTACGAGGTTTGATTAAAAAGGTCCAAACACTGTTCCGCAATCAATCGTGGTACACATTGGGAGGACACTATTCTCATACATAATTTTTCAAATATTAATTATTATTCCGTACGATACGAATGATTTCAAAACGATTACATTAACATACACTTGTCCGTTTGTATTTTGGATAATTGAAAGAAGTTAGGAAACCCGAAAATGTGTCAAAATACTAAATCTTTTGCCACATCAATCAAGGACAGTTTAACTTGCTAGTATTAGAAATTTTGAAGATATTCAAAAATTTGTTCATTATTATCAGAAAAAGTTTAAGTTCCAGAAATACGAAAACTCTACCCTTTGCATGGCTTTAATTATGTTTCGTTAAATAAACTCTCACTAAATTTTGTTGAACCCCTACTGACAATACATACTCGTGTTCCTACATATTTTCCAGCAAACTATACCATTTATTTGCGTAGATTGAAAAATGTCCAAATACAACAACAGCCAGAGAAAAGCAAATAAATAAACGTAAATAACTCGGCAATGATAACAGACATTGATTGACGTGGTTTCAAATATGTTACGGGTGCTAAAGAAATAAAAATATGGAAATTCGCGCTCACAAACACACACAAACGCAAGTATATGTACATAAATATAAATAAACATAAATGGGAAAACGAGAAAAAACAACAAGCGTGGGGACACTCAAAACAAACAGTAAACAAATAAAATTTTCATACGACTATTTACGGAGTGAAAGTATTTGCGCTGCGACCAGAACCCTCGATAGGCCATATTTGCCATTCTGGTCGGGGACGTGATGTGAATGCACAGAGCATAGAGCGCTGAGCACAGCGTGACATAAAATATTAATATCGTTTTAGGAGCAGCAGGAAGCGCCGCTTTAAACTTTCTGATGTCATTTCAATAATATTTCCAAAGATTATTAAATTGAAAACGAAAATATGTATGCTCACGTTATCTACGGTAGTGGGCGGAATACTTTATTTGCTCTTTTACTTGGTTATTCCGGAAGTGTTTCATTGGCCAGCATTAGGTAATTTAAAAAGACGAGATCTTAAAGGAAACAACGGGAGGTGTGTACGGTTTTCTATTTAAACCGGAAACATAAATAATGTGGGAGTTGTGGTTGAACTGTTTAGTAAATGTACGAATTTTAAAAAAATATGCTCACTGATTTTAGAGAAAGAAGGTCCCCATTTGTTGATTAATGGGATGTTAAAGAAAATACTCGTATGGATGCGCTGGTAATAGAGCGAAGGTCAGCCGAAAGTATTTCAATGTGGTCGGTGAGTGTAAGAATTGAATTTTAAACAACTCACATTCATTAATGGGATGTTGCGCGATTTATGTAATTAAGAAATACAAAGGATCCCTATCGTTTATATAAAGGCCTGCTGCTAAAATAATAGTTTATATTGACAACAGGGAAAACATGATAACTATGCAAAGGTGAATCCCAGATCTCATCTTACCACCCAATCTTACCAATACTTTTTTACTTAGTCAATACCACGGGCCAACTTTGGACTTCCGAACTAAACTACACACAAAGAAAATATATGGGTGCTATTCAGTCACGGCAATAACAAAAGTATGATTGTCGCAATCGTAATGTTGTTTTTACAATTTCTTTTTAACAAAATTGTGTATGAGGCAATAGAAATATTGTTGAAATGTAGCAAAAGTATTATTTCTAAACTTAAAAATTTAAATATGGAAGTTAGTATTGTTTTTTGAGTTTTTTGTGAAGAATAAAATAATTACGGCAATCATACCGTTTGATTGTTTTTTTATAAATTTGAATATGGTTTTCAGAAAAATATTATTGTTGCCAATATAAGGCTAAATTAAATTATATAAAAATGTATTTAAAACAAACAGTTTTGAATTTTTAAACTAACGAATATAACCAATATAAGGCAAAATTAAATTAAAAACTAATTTTTTTCAAAACAAACTTCCTTGGCTTTTTTACCTCAAATATTTTTAATAAATAAAAACCTATGTTTTTAGCTTTAATTTTTTGTTATTGTTAAATAAATCCCTCTTATTATAGTAAATAAAATGGAATTTTGAATAATGTATTTATTTAATAAAAATCTTTATTTTTTAATTGCAACATAACCTTATCCTAAAAATAATAATTTTTGGTATAATAAAATGGTTGAGTGAGATCATAGTCGTACTACATATAGTTGAGGGATCAATTCATGATCGCGTGTTAATCATACTACGGTGGTTAGAATCATATTATGGTTGTATGTGAAACATAGTATGGTGCGAGGATTATACTTAGTAGGGACATAAATACTGTTACAACTTTGAACACACCCATTTCAATAGTAGAACTGAACATACCCCGTTAATGTCATATGGGTTTTGAATGCTAACCTTAATAGCGTTAGTCTGTAACGGCATTTTAAAATTGTTTCAACTTTCATCATGAAGTGGTCAGATAATGAGCCCCGTATCGCAGTAATAGCGCTTTTATAGTGTGAAATGAAAAAAAGCGATATTTTCAAAACGCTCCGGCCACTGGGGATTAGCCGCATGTTCGTCTACCGATACATAAAACTGTTGAGGAGACTGGAGATGTAAAAGACCGCCACGAACACCGCATGTCATCAAAGCCGTTAAATCACGAATTCACAGAAATCCGCTCCGAAAACAGAAAGCCATGGTCCGTGAGATGAATATCACGCATAAATCCATGAGTCGAATCATTAAAAAAGATTTGGGACTTGGGGCTTTCAAACGAAGTACCGGACATTTATTGACTGCAGCTTTAAAAAAATAGGATTGAAAAATGCAAACGTCTTTTGGTGAAGCTCGCTGATTACTTGCAAAGAAAAATTTTGTTAACCGATGAAAAAATTTTTACCGTTCAGGAAAAATTTAACAAGCAAAATGATTGAGTGTATGCGCGGTCATCTAAGGAAGCATCTGAACTGATCCCAGGGGTGGAAAAGGGTCAACACCCAGCTTCAGTCATGGTTTGGTTGGGTGTCTCTTACGATGGGGTCACTGACCTACTTTTCTGCTAACAAGGAGTCAAAACATCTGCCAAAGTTTACCAAGAAACCGTTTTGGAAGCTGTTGTGAAGCCTCTTAACAATTACTTGTTTCAAAACCAACCATGGACTTTCCTGCAGGCTTCTGCGCCGGCACATAAGGCTAAAACGTCCCGGGCCTGGCTTCGAAACACTTTTCAGCGTTCATTTCCTCTGAAGAATGGCCTTTAGGTTGTCCAGATTTAGCCCAATTGGATTACAAAGTATGGTCGTAGAGGACAAGGTTTGTCACAAAATATACCCCAACATTGGATCTCTTAAGGCTGCTTTGGTTCGAGCTGTGGCCAATTTTCCAATGGACGAGCTTCATGCAGCTATTGACGATTGGCCAGTGCGACTTAAGGTGTGTGTACAGGCAAAAGGCGGATATTTCGAATAAGTAGATTACTCTTGAATGCAATATGTATCAATAAATATATTAGAAAATATTTGGCCCAAAAACATTCATTATGGTTGTCAGTATGGTCAGTGTGGTTGTGGGTTTCATTAAATCGCACAATGGTTATGAGAATCTTTGTATTACTGTACCACAGCCATCTACTGAACAATAGTATGCATTTTGTCACCCCAACCATGTATTTATTCTCCGTATACTTTAAGCTGATTAATTTATTTTCTCCACCAAAACATTTTCCTAACTAAAGACGATTTTTTCTCAACATACAAGCTTTATTTACAATAATTAAGTCATTATTTTGTGATTTAACACAATGACATATGAAATGAGTTATTAGTAAAGGTTGATCTATCTAGAGGTATTTTTTCAGAACAAATAATAAATATAAAAATTCAAATCAAGTGTGGAATCTTTATTGGTAATTTGAAAGGACATTTTATGGCATTTATTTTTTGAAAATAATAACCTTCAAATGTTGCCAACTGTATTATGGAAATGAGCGTTCGGTGAGAAACGGGAAGATCCGCTGTTTACGGCCAAAATTTTGTTCAGTGATGAGGCCCATTTCTGGTTCAACGGCAAAGTCAATAAACAAAATTGCTGCATATGGGCTGAAGAGCAACAAAAAGAGGTTCAAGAGGTGCCTTTATACTCAAAGAAAACGGTTTGCTGCGGTTTATAAGCTGGTTAAATCATCGGTGAATATGTTTTCAAATATGATCATGGCCGGAACATAACCGTGAATGGTGATCGATTCTACACTTGATTTGATTTTTTTTATTTTTTTTTATTCTGAAAAAATACCTCTAGATGGATGACCCTATATAAGGTAGTTATAGTGAGGAGTTGTTTGTACTATGATGTTATCGTTGGGCACCCATTTATATTCATAAGTTACACATACACATATTTGTGTGTATACGTATACTTACGCAATTAATAACTTTTGTTCATATTTGCCAAAAGTCTACACAAGTTAATCGCCAAACACACACACGCCACGCTCATTTCTACAAATGGCCAAATTAATAAGAAAAAAATATCAATAAATTGATGAAATTTATGAAAAACAAACTCAAACAAAATTATTTATCCTTCCGAAAAAATGATGATGGTTGTTTCCAAAGTCAAACACAAAACAGTTCGTACATTAATATTTGGAAGATACAAACATGGTCATATAGCATTGTATGTGAGTAAGTATATGTAAATGAAGAGAGATATGTATGTGTATAGGAGTGGTCCTAACCTGTATGGAAACTCCTTATTGTCCGATTCTTGAAAAGTTATCCAAACTTTTCCAACAAAGTCTAAGGTTTTCTCCAATAAGTATAATAGTATTTCGGTCCAGTAAGTACATAGCATGTCGGCCCATCTACACAGAAAAAGGACAACCCTTAATTTTAACCAAAAATTGGTTTGTGAATTTTATTACATTATTTAAAAATTTGGTAAATAATCTAGACTATTCAATCAATATAATGAACCATGAAATTCTTTAAATTCTAGCACTGTACCGTATGTTTGTGTACGGGTGTATGCGTTTTTGTATGCATTCAGTGTGACGGATTTTTAGTGTGTTCGTTGGCAAACTACAGCCGGTAGTTCTCGTTAAATGCAAAACAGCCTGTCCTTAAGTGTAAAGCAGATAAAAATAGTAACATTACATTTATTGCTTGGGGTCTTTTGTTGCTAGTAACTTAAAGTCTTTCCGACTGCATTTTGGACAAATTTAACAATTTTGTTTGTTAATATGTGCATTTTTTCACCGAAATTATTTTCAACAAACGTCAGTTTTTTATATCTAAGTGAATCTCTTTACCGCTTAATCGGAAATATTTTGGATAAACAACCAACGAATATTTTAGTTAATTAATTTTTTGTTTAAATATTTGAATTTTATTTTTTTATTCATTTAATTGAACCGACAACATTTTTTTCTGTCTACTAAATATTTGTTAAGGAAGCATTAGAATGTCAAAATGGCACGCGCTTTTGTCTAACTAAAGGTAGGTTAAATTTTAAGGGCCGATGTTGAATATGAACCACATCTAAACTTTAAGTTTTTTTTTCATTTCATTTGACACTTTTCAATCTCAGACTAACTAATTTGAACCATGGAAAGATACACAAGCGAGCAACGCGTTAAATGTGTTCATGCTTAGTATGAAAATGAAAATCAATTTTCGAAGAAAATCATCTTCAGTGATGAGGCACATTTTCACCTCAGTGGATTCGTCAATAAGCAGAATTGCCGTATTTGGGCGAACGATAATCCAAGAGTGATTGTCGAAAAACAATGCACAGACAAATAGTGAATGTTTGGTGCAAATTATCGGCTGGAGGCATCATCGGGCCATATTTTTCCTAAATAAGGCAGGTCAGGCAGTTACTGTGAATGGTGTTCGCTATCGTTACTTTTTATGGCCCGAATTGGACGATATGTGGGTTCAACAGGACTGTGCCGCTTGCCACACAGCTTGCGAAACAATATCTCTGTTGCGCGACAAATCAACATCGGCCCCTAAAATTTAACCACCCTTTATAATCATATGCTCTCTATGACAAACTCTGGTTGAAAAAATCATTAAGTTTAAAATTTACATCTGTCAGTCAATGTTTTTAGGTCAATACGAAAAAAAAGGTGTGCCATGAGTGTTCTCTTTTTTCAATCAACGAGTTTATCTTCTTAGGCTTAGAATATATATAGAAATATCACTGTCCAACTCTGGCATCAGTTCGAGAGATATGGTCTTTTTAAATTCTGAGTTTAATGAGCTGTATCACGCTCTTTTGTTCAACAAAAACATGTTTGACAATATAGAAATTTCCTAGTCATTGCCTTTATTTTTTTAAATTGTATTAATATTTTAACCAACAAGACGAGTTTTGTGTTTTACTTTTCATCAGAGTGTGTTTCCTTCCATACTAACATCAGAAGTACTACATATCATCATCATATCTCTAATCGTTCATGAGAAATGGCCTTTTACAATTCAAACATATATGGAAATACCCCGCCCATTGTCTAATATTCGCCTTATGTACCTGCAAATGTTTCCTGGAAGAACTAAACGCTGTGTAAAATGGCATACTTTACACTTCTGTAATTGATAGGATAGTTTTACAGTGTTGCCTTTAAAGCATTAGGACCTTTTGTGTGGGAGCTATTCAAAACATTTAACGATATGGTCCAGTTTTACTAGAGATGGAAATCGGACACATAACGCTTCGGTTGAAATCGGGACCTTTCTCTATTTTTATGGATGTATAACAAACAGAATCACTATATCCTTAATCATGTAGCACAGTGGGGTGTAGTATAGAAGGTATGTCCGCCTGAAGGTTTATTTTAAAATCATGTTTTATTTGGACATTTTCTCAAACTACCGGACTTTTGTTGTACTGTTCAGGCCGTAATTATGGCCAAAAAAACTGCTGAGCGTTACTATGGGATATTATGCAGGTGCACCTTTCTATTTACTGACAGCAAGGCGACCATTAGATCCCTTGAATTGTTTCAGAATGCCTGATTTTCCTGGAGGAGGTAGCAAGGCATTTGTTGGATACCCTTATATGGGTTGCTTGACATAAGTACATTACGATATGATAAAAATAAAGCAAACACTCTTGAAAAGGCTAGCGCTGTCCGGAATTTAAGTGAGCGTAGTGGTGATATTTGTATTCATCTTGCTGGCAGTAAGCAGCTTATATTATGAAAACGTTATCCCTCTGCCAAGAATAGATGTGAAAAGATTGCATCTGTACGGAGACCAAAAAGGTCTGGTCTGATTTGGATTAGCAGAAAACAAGCACCGCGAGTAACTTGCCCTACATCCACCTTAGGAACCTTACGACTATCATAAACCTCTGGCTTTTGGGCATACACTGTATGGAACTGTCCTATACAATGACTTCTGTTGGATCTACATAAAGAATTTTCCAACGAAAGAACCCCGTCTTAATATATACTATTAGTCATGTGAAGCTACCTTTTTACTATAGGCCCGGGTATGTGAATTTAAAAATTATATTGTAAACAGCCGTCTGATAAGACAAATGCTATCAAATGAGTTCTTTATTGGATTTTAGGGGGGGAAATCTTCTTCTAGGATGAGCAGAAGAAATCTCGAGTCTTTATAAATCAGCTATCCGTTTTAAAAGTTCACACTTCATTTTGGGGACCAGTCTATTGTTTGTGTTTGAAATTTATATGAGAACTATAAAAAATAATGTTTTGTTTTTCAAATACATTAGCAACAATAAAAATAATAAAGAAGATACAATGAAAAATATAACCAAGCTAGAGTGAAAGGGATAGAGCGACGAAAAACACAAAATACAGCAGGACAACAAAACAAACTACAAACATCATTTATAAATTATGCCTATGTAGACACCGATAACACGAGAAGCGCCAGAATGTTATCTGAAAATTACGAACATACACACAATAGGCTTTGAACGAGTGGTTATTGCTCGTGGGTTCTGATAAAAGGTTTTACAAAGATTTCCCCTCATAGTGTCATTGATCTAAGGTATTTCCTGAAAAGAAAACTTTAACAAGCTTTTAGAATTCCTCAGTCATAGTTCTTTAAAGTTTGTCAAACTTTTCCCACATGGGTTTTGGAAATCCGCACAATATAAGCGTTTTGGGACCATTTGGTGAAATATGCTGCCATTAGGCACAAAAATACAGGTAGTGTCGGCAAAGAGCTGATTGTATAAATTTTTTGTTGTGTCAAGAAACTGTTAAGTTTTCTTGAACGAACTTGAAGTGACCTTTTAGTTTTGGAATCCTCTGAGAACTTTGACAATTTTTTTAATACTACAAAAACAAATTGGCTGTAGTCATTGCTGCAGCTGATGCCCCTACTTGTATTTGTGTGCCAATAATATTTACCAAAACGTCAATATTCTCAGGTTTTAATGCTATTAAATGTATTTTGCAAACTAGCAATACATGCTTCAAAACCCTAAAGGGCCATAAAAGGTCGTAACCTACATAACGCCGAAAACTCATTTTTTACCACACCACACTGCGCTATAGATTATTGTCATATATTGCAAGCACCTGAATCAATCTCTTGCTTTAATCAAAGTCTAGTTCGCATGTATGAAACGCTTTCCATGAACTTTGAAAAATGTTCCAGTTTGGGCCAGCGTTTTTAAGTACATATGAGCCCATGTTATAGTATGAGGGCTGCTATATATATATATATATATATATATATATATATATATATATATATATATATATATATATATATATATATATATATATATATATATATATATATATATATATATATATATATATATATATATATATATATATATATATATATATATATATATATATATATATATATATATATATATATATATATATATATATATATATATATATATATATATATATATATATATATATATATATATATATATATATATATATAGCAGCCCTCATACTATAACATGGGCTCATATGTACTTAAAAACGCTGGCCCAAACTGGATCATTTTTCAAAGTTCATGGAAAGCGTTTCATACATGCGAACTAGACTTTGATTAAAGCAAAGATTGATTCAGGTGCTTGCAATATATGACAATAATCTATAGCGCAGTGTTGTGTGGTAAAAAATGAGTTTTCGGCGTTATGTATATATATATATATATATATATATATATATATATATATATATATATATATATATATATATATATATATATATATATATATATATATATATATATATATATATATATATATATATATATATATATATATATATATATATATATATATATGTATATATATATATATATATATATGTATATATATATATATATATATATATATATATATATATATATATATATATATATATATATATATATATATATATATATATATATTTCTGGCCAAATAATGAAAATCCAAATAATTATAATCAAAAATGATTTTATTGTTTTTCAAAGTATTCTCCAGCACGTCGGATGACCCATCAATTCCACGTTTTGGCTAGTCAAAGAAGCGCTGGTTTGAGCCGATGTGTGAGAGCTCGCATTGCCATGGTGCATAACGATTCGTCTTCTCTTGATCGTTTATCGAATTTCTCCGAAGACTTCAAGCAAACAAATTGTGGTGTATCACTTAGAATTGACCATCGTACTTTGCTCAAGCGGAACAGTCTCCACATGAAAGTTTAGCCGAAGAAACAGGCGTCCATTTGCTTCGAAGTGGTTCTTCCACGAACAACTTTCGTTGGATTTGGCTCGTCTTCGAAGACCCACACGGTCGATTGCTGTTTTGTTTCGGGCAAAGATCCATGATTAGTCACCTGTGACGATCTCATAAACGTTGAAGCACCGCGATAGTATTTTTTCAAAATTTCTTTGCACCAATCGACACTAGCCTTTTTTTGAGCGATTGTCAAATTGTGCGGGATCCAACGAGAACAAACCTTTTTTACGGCCAGGTGTTCACGCAATATCGAATGTACGCTGGCTGAAAAAATGCCCAAGGATGCCTTTATCTCACATGTCGATCTTGCATTATCAGTTCACGCACGGCATCAATGTTCGCTGGCACAACGGCCGTTTTTGAACGACCTCCACGACCTTCGTCTTTGAGCGAGCGTCGGCCACGATTGAATTCATTAAACCAGTTTTTCACGGTACTATAAGATAGTGCTTCATCGCCCCTACAAAGATTTAAGTTCATCGATGCACGTCGAAAGTTGTGAAAAATGATCACACGAAAATGTTCACGAGTTAATTCCATTTTTTTGTCAAATTGTTTTTTCTAGTCTCTGTAAACAACACAAATGATGGTCGTACGTCAAAACGGGATGCTAAAAAACGTCAAACTTTTCAATGGAAATCTCAGATGGCGCCAGGCAATAATTAGTGTTGCCTAAGCCAGAAATATATATATATATATATATATATATATATATATATATATATATATATATATATATATATATATATATATATATATATATATATATATATATATATATATATATATATATATATATATATATATATATATATATATATATATATATATATATATATATATATAACTTTACTTACATTCTCTTATTCATATTAAAGAATTCAAGCAAGGAATCTGCTGCGAGCGACCAAAAAACAACTCTGATGAAATTAAGGCATATAAGCCGATGAAAAGATACTGTCGCAAAAATGTAAATCGGATTGTTCTCATATTGGTATGCATGGTTCGTTACATGAGATCTGTATTGGTAAAATATATTTTCTCACGTTTTCCTACAGCTCCCGGTACGTCATAAGAGATCTACAACTTATTCCGGTGAAATTGGGCATATACGAGTAGCACCCAATTTGAGCTCTAGCAGCACTAAGAGACACATTTCAAATCCGATCTTGGCGAAATCAAACATAATGAGTGATATGCGACTTATAACCCATCATGTCGAAATGGGTCCATATCAGTCTATATTTTCATATAGGCTTCATTTTATAGCAGCCTCCAGATTTTAGACACTTCCGCTCTAAACTTTTCCAATATGGTCTTTGTCAAATTTCGTACTATGAGTTTATGTCGGTTGATTACAATGTTGGTGATATAGTCGGAGCTCTGACTGCAGTGTTTCTTCTGTTTTAATATTTTTCAGTACCCAGTATGAAATTGATGAAAGCTAGACCTCGGCTCAAAACAGCTCAATCTCAGCCACCGTGATCGGCTCAGCCTGGAGTAAGTTCTGGTAGGCTCAGACATCTAGCTGACATCATCACTCCTTATTGGTTTTATTTATTTTTGGGTTAGGCACATATTTGTAACTACTAAAAGTATTTCAGCCAGACTTATCCCTGAGTTTACCGATCGACGTTTAATTACCAGCTGATTCCATTTAACGATGTCTGTCTGTCCTTACATTCGTCTGTCAGTCCCTACAAGCATCTATCCATCTCTGAGTCTACCTATCAACATATAACTACCAGCTGGTATTATTTAACGATGTATGTCCGTCCCCGCGTCGTCTTTCCGTCCTTCAAAACGTCTCGTCGTCTATCCGCCAGTAAGTTTTTGGGCAAAGAATGGATGCTATTAAAATTTAAAAAAATCGGTTCAGATTTGGTTATAGCTCTTACACATATGTTTAACCAATTAAAACCCTTTTTATCTTTAAGCCACATAATAGATCGCATCTTGATGACATTTTGCAGATACAAGTTTTGTGGACAAAGGATAGATGATGTTGAAATCGGTTCACATTGACATATAACTCCCACACATATGTTTTACCTATTTTGTGCCTGTAGCTCTAGAATCCACATTCAATCTAGATACGGGTAATATTTATTTGGCACAGTAGCTCTAGAATCCACATTCAATCTTGATGCGAGTCATATTTATTTGGCACAGTTCATAACGATCAATCTGTTCCAGTTGAGAAAAAAATGAGTGATATTAGTCTCCTTTTTGATATAGCCCCAGTTCAAAGGTCCCTTTCATTTAAATTCTTTTTCGATTAAATTTATTATAGTACATAATAATAGACCATTTTTTGATATAGTTTCCATACAAATGGTTCGTTGGCACAAAAAGCGGCTCCCAGATACATGGGAACCAAAAAACTGCAAAAATTTCCTGACGAAGCCAAAAATAAAATTATTTTTGCAATTTTGCTTAACTGCTGCCCATTTAAACAAGGACAAAAGAGTACCAAAAAACAATGAAATTTGATCACAGACCCTTGTTCCTGTCTCTACATCAATTTCGTAAGGATACAGGTTTAAGGTATTGTTGTTGCCGTTGAATTGATATGTTATTGGTTTTATCTTGGCAGCACCATGAAATTTCTATTCTGGTTAGGCATGAAATTGTAAGCCAATCAAGCCATAACACTCTCCTTTAATACGTCGAAAGGTTATGCTTTGCTCATCTAATCCACGTGTTACCCTATGGCACTAGCCAGTATTTAATGTAAGCAAATAACAATTTGTTCCACGAAAAACGAAATTTTGCTCATGTTTTTACATTTTGAAATTAAAGCTAAAAGTACGTTTTTAATACCTTTTTTCAACCCTAGAGGGGGTAACCGAACATGCGGCCACAATTTTAGTATTTAACAGTATTACCAGACATTTCCTACAAGAACAAAAAAGGAATTTATTAAAACTCCGAGGCCTCTCAAAGTGTATATACGGCAAAAGTCAAAGGTTATATGACCCGCTAGCATTTTTGATGAATTATCTTTAACATTAAGTCTTAAATTCCTGTTTAATTTAATTTCTATTTAATACCCAAGCAGCTAAAAGGAGTATTTTAATTTAAGTATTAAAGCAGTACTTTAATTTAAGTTAAGATAAAGACTCAAAAACTAAAGCAAAAAGTTGCCTTCTGGCCGAATACGGCTGTATTTTCAAGTGTGTCGTCTTGTCACAAAAAAAATATATCACATTCATGTGTTTGGACATATTTGTTATGACACACTTATGCCCTCGGGAACAATATTCCGTTGTCCTGTGGTCAAGGATATTTAGATTGTAAAAGAAATCACTGACCTCAATTTATGCGTGTAAGTGGGTGGACGTGTTTGCCACAACAACCGCAAAAATTTATTAAACTTTCTTTGAGTCCCTCTCGCATAATTGCAAAGCAAAGTGTGTTAATGTATTAGGGAGACCCTTAAAATGATTGTAAGAATGGAAAGCAATTAATCGGCACTAAGAATCTTCGACAGGGACCTTGAGCGAACACAAGTAGAGTGGGCGAACTTCAGAAGAATACGGTGATAATCTAAAAAAAACTTATATGTGGCCTTTTCCGAGAAAAGGGTCGTAGTATGTGAAAATGAAGTTTTGAGAAGAACGCATTTAAAGTTTAATAACGCATTTAAACTATAAACACACCTTCAGTTGGGAGATGCGATTTGGTTTGGTTAGTTATGATTGGGTGCCGACTTTGGTGACGTCATGCCTATGTAGTGACGTTTTTTATTCGCTTTTAGTGTGACAATACCTTTGCTATTCTTGCTACCAAACGAATTACCTCCGCTCATTGCAAAAAAGTAAAATTTTAATGTTTTTCTCATTTTTACCGATTTTTCCAAGTTCGTTTTGTACGTTTTTATGGCGTAAATTTTTTTCAAAAATCCAACTCATTTCATCTTATTTTACACCCTTTTAGCTACCAGAATCCACTCTTAAGTCCAAACCCGCTTTTTGACACACTAGGTCTCTTTTCTCGGAGGTCACATATGCTGATTTGGCTACAATTGGGCTGCGGCTGTGAGTCACAACGAGTTAATTTCCAGTTGGACTTGGGTATAGATCCGTAAAAGAATGTGCTGTCACAAAATTCTATACCGGAAATGTTGCCGGACATTAGTCTAAATATAAGAAGCCCATTATAAGGAATAAAAACAAAATTGTCAGTGAATCTTAAAATGATTAATTGTATTAAACAAAAAAAGAATTTAAAGAAAATAAATTAAAATTTGTTCACGAAAAGTTTATCTCTACAAAAAGAGAACGGGTATATTGAGATCAAGGAGGTTCCATATCATATCAGTAAGCCTCGGATATTTGCATATTTTTTTTATTTTTCTTCCGATTGGAACCTCATTTGGTATTTAGACGTTCCATAGTGCACATATAAAAAAAATTGAATACATCTCAAAAAAGAGCAAAACACTTAATCGGAAAATATAAATCCACACTGCATTTTATGTGGAATGGAATGGAATGGAATGGTTGTAGTACTGGTACTTGCTGGTGACTTTAGGCCAACTCTACCTGTGATACCTAGCGGAACTCCCGCACATGAAATAAATTAGTGCTTCAATGCCTCTCAATTATGGACCGAAGTAACATAAATGATTTTAACAACCAATATGTTTTTACTAATGCCGAGGCTGGAACGCTACCTAGCGAGCTTCTTAGAATTGGAAATGGAGAAGTTATGAAAGACGTTAATAGTGAAGTAAGTTTTCGAAGAGGATTCTGCAACTTGATGTCCTCCGAAGAAGATCAAATATTCAATGTAAATCCAGATATTAACTGTAACATTTCAGATGAAAGCTGGTTATGTGGAAGAACTTTGTTGGCACTAAAAAATAGTGTTGCTACAAACATTTACCATCAAATTCTCAATAAAGTTGACGGCGAATCCACAATATGTGACGCGCAAAATATAAAGGGACCTAAGGGTAAAAACCAGTTTTGTTCAGAAGAGCCATTTTAAAGATTTAAATACGTATATCTTTGGTGTACCATCACTTTCATAAAATGCGCATATCTCTGGGAGGGAACACTTTTGGGGCATGGGATCGGTCTCATTCGATGCTCAGATGTTGTCCACATCAAAAAAAGTGAAAATTGGTTTTTTTTACCCTTTGAAGGTCGATTCATTTACTGGTCAAATTTCACCAGCATATTTCTTGGCTCATTTCATGAAAATACTCGTATGTCCATCTACGACCATGCCCGAATATGCCAGGGGGCGAAATGGAAGTGGTTTGAAAATTTGCGGATTGTTGGTCGGTAGGTGCTAGGATAAATTGAAGTTATGCACCAGTGGTCGCATTTTGTTACCCTATACTACATCTTGCCTTTCTAAAAGTACATAAACGAAGCCCAGAGATCCTACCGTTCCAAAGTTATGACTGTTTGACTGAAATGCAAAATCGATTGTAACACGGGCATCTGTCATGTTGAAACCACATATTGACGATGTCAAGCTCATTCAATTCTAGAGAAAAATAATATTCTAACATGGCACGATAGCGGTCTCCATTGACGGTAACATGGCGATTCATTGACGAAAAATACGGCTTAATCTCTTAAAGCAGATGCGAGTTTTTTGCTGTCCAATAACGCATATTCTGTTAATCAGCCAAAAATTAACTTAATCGCTGAAGATGATGAAAATTAGAGTAAGCGCTCTTAAAGTTGCGACCACCAACTCAGAATTTTGGTAGTATTTTTTAATGATTTCCATACTATCCATCGTAAGTAATCTTTACCATGATGAAAATATTGAGTTCGACTAACGTTTCGGCACTGAATCTTTAAAAATGTTTGCGGGAGCGTTGACGTAAAGATACGAAATTGTTATGTCCCTATTGGAAAACCCTTTAAAACAAAACTAATATTAATGATATTGAGAGAATTAATCTCAGTTTGGTACGGCATAATAAATAATTCACCATTAACATACAAAGTCATTCCTAACTGAAACTGAGATGTTTGTCTTTAAGAAAAATATGCCTGGACAAAGCCGGGTTCAAACAGCCAGTACTTTCAGAAAGCGCCCATAAAAAGGTCTCTCCAATTTCACAAGCCACATTTTAACACTTTTTTTACTCTCATTGGTCATACCACTTTATAAGTAATGTCGTGGTGTTAATGCAAATCCTAGACAATGGACGCTAGTGATTTTAGGTCCGACCTATTAAGAAGCCACATTTTATAGATGATCTTGCTTTCTTTGAAAACACTGCCTTATATTAAGTGACAACGTTATAAGTAACCTGCAAACTACTCTCTATTGTAGAATCCCTAATCTGGGCTCATCATAGTGTTATAAGTAGTATGTGAAATTGGATCGGTACAGAGCCAGTCACGTGACGGGTCCCTCATGAATGGTGACTGGCCCCAGTACCGACCCATCTATATGAAAAGAACCGGTAGTTTTAACATGGCTTTGTCATTGGAGGGAGTCAATTGACACTACTCAGATACCATTTTATATATCACGGTACTGGTCAAAAAGGACAGGTACCAAACGTGTCATTGTATTCATTTTAGAATACCTATCATAGAATCCATCCATCAAACCAGTTAAATTGAATTAGTCTGATTGTTTGAAAAATGTGTTCTGAATGTAAATGTTCATATAAATTTGATTAGATTTCTAAACAATATCCGCTCAAGGTGGATTTTGTTTAAAAGATAGCTGAAATTAGCGGATATGTGCGGTTTAATGTGCGAAGTTATACCGCGAATTGGACGACTTTAAATGTTAGGTTATTGACAGCGTTATATCCATACCGAACAAGTTCTATGACAGGTTCTGTTTTTACCTATCCTCTATTCGGTACCTTCAGGGTAATTGATTCTGCAGTTCCCGTAGGGCTGAAGGGTAGGAATAGCTTTTCAGCATCGGAGCTTTTAAGTATCGGTTCTGATCAGGTATTAGGTTCTAAGCCATTTTAATGTTCCTTGAGTACTCTTTCCGTTTTGAATATGCAAACTTAAGGGAACACCCTAATATACGTATTAAAGTGTGTGTGTTGTGATATGGACGATATTTGTTTATTCCATGGAGTACAATGTATGAAATTTATTTCAATTTAAATGTGTTTTTCGCTCTCTGATTCCTTCTATCTGAATGGCTGTTAGTTGTATATAAGTTTGAATTTGTTTATGTAAGAGGATATAGGGTAGGATACATGGATGGAAGGATGTAGGGGATGCGACAATATGCAAATGTATGACTTTTTCTATATTTGTACGTATTGGTGCTGTATGTGTTTCTTATGAACTAAAAAATACGTGAGTGGGCATTATTTATAGAAACTGAGCGAAAACAAATAATAGGATTTCTTTATACTTACACATACTCTAGTTTTCAGTTTTTTTTCCGATGTTTTTTAACAAAACAAATAAACGAAATTCTACGTTCTGTTCTTTATGATATATGGTATGGTAGGCAAATGGTAAATATTTGCTTTCATTTCTGGCAAAAAGGACTTCCAATTAAAAAAGACTTTTCCCCAAAAAAAAACAATGTATTCTTTTTTGTTTTTCTTTCTTTCGGCTGAATAAGAGAGAATTAATATCAAATTATTCTAGTTGTGTTCCCTCAATTCATTATAGACGCCAAATGTCGATTTCGTTCGGTAGCATCACCCACTGCCCCCGGCCCCGGCTGCCTACAAAAATCAGTACAAACTGATAACAGCATCGACACGTGTTGGTTTGACGTTTTCTTTTCCCATAGATGTGTATGTGTTGGTTTGCGTGCTTTTACTCATCTAACAGTTCGTATCAATTACTTTCAATCTTGGTAACAAATGTTTGACTTTTAGTGATATGTCTCACTGTCAGTCAGTTCCATTGTCTATCAGTCAGAGCCAGTCCGTCTGTCGTCTCTACATAGAAATCAATAGAACCGTGCACCCGGTGTTTTCGTCCATTTTTTGCTTTCGCTCTTCTCTCTCGTAGACATTTCGTAAACTGACAATGCCATTAAGACATCAAATAATAAACGTTTTTCGCCAATTTAACGGTTTTCTTTTGTTGTGCCGTTTTTTTTCTTGTTGTTTAACGTTTCTGGTTTGTAGCGTTAAAACGAAAAATATTAAAGGAAAATCATTCTAGGAACAAATGCCCTGGAGGTAAAGGCAAATTGCAAAAAAAGTCAAATAGAAAATTGATGATATTTTTCTTTTGTAAATTACACGAGTTTGTGTGTACATGGCAGCGAACAGAAACATTAAGGTGGGTGGACTTTTGACTGGATGAAGGAGAACGAAGTAAACAAGTTATTAAGTCGGCCAAACTGACAATTTTATATTTTGTCCCCAGGAGACTTTTCGGCTCTGTATGGAGTTTGAGCAGAAATTATTATACATACGAGTATATCATCTATCGTACAGCGGCTGGTTTTCAAATTTGGAGGGACCTTTTATCGCCGCTTATGAAAGACAGGAACCGATATGTTCTTTGGGTTTTTTGTTTTGTTATGATCAAATTTTTGAAAGAGTGCATTACTCCACTAGCTATTTAGATCAGGTTTGTTGGTGTTTGTCATATGGGCAAGGAAAAGTTAGTCAGTGAAGCTAAAGCAATCACATCACCGTCTGATAGACGCACGTTTCGCCGATGGTGTGGGATGGTACCTTATATGTGTGCTGCCTACAAGGTCTCTTTACTCATGTAACGATCTATATATACCAAACATTGTTAGACTTTACATATGTGACAGCGCATAGAAAAAGGGACCTAAGGGTAAAAAAAATAATTTTCACTTTTTTTTTGATGTGGACAACATCTGAGCATCGAATGAGACCGATCCCATGCCCCAAAAGTGTTCCCTCCCAGAGATATGCGCGTTTTATGAAAGTGATGGTACACCAAAGATACACGTATTTAAATCTTTAAAATGGCTCTCCTGAACAAAACTGTTTTTTACCCTTAGGTCCCTTTCTGTTTTGCGCATATTATGCGAAGATTAGATCAAAGAGTAAGAGGCGACTCTATAATCCAATTCCTACTATATTGGTAGACTGGCGTTTTTTTAGTTCCTTTCTATAAAACTGAGCCAGATTGACCCTAAAATGAGGCTTACTTTAAAGCGTCTTGAGCGGCATGACCTTAACTCGGGAGATTCTCAGCATGGCTGATCTACGAATGTCATGCATCTGTATGGCTAACATTTTACTGCAGTATGCAACTGGTCACTCTTAGCGTACTATGCGCAGTTTGATTAACGCCGGATTTAGATTCAGGCTTTTAAAGCAGCAGTACCTCTAAACGTTAACCATTATCATAGTAAGATATTGGTCACACGTAATGTAATATGCGATATTTGAGTAAGATGGTTTGAATATGTGGCTGCCAGAAGGACAGGACATCAGGTAAGGAATGAACCTTAGATTGAAGGTTATCCATAGACATTATCCGATAACAAGTTTACCTGAGTTGCGGTTACAAACATTCTTAGTTCCCGTAACATCCCATTAACTAATGAGGGCAACTTCTCTCAAATAAATAAGCTGTGTACGATATAATTTTAAAACTCTCTAATCAGTACCTACTATTTAATGCCAAAGGATAAAGCATTATATAGAAAGGTTTTTATATGGCTTAGAGATAAATCTTTTACTAGTAAAATAGCTGAAATTTACGGATGGGAATGCACCACTGAAAAACTGTTGTATGTTCTTGACCCAAGTTTAATCTGGGTAAGAACATTTAACAATTGTTCAGTTGCGTATTTTCTCCTAAACGTCGGCAAGTTGACGCATAAGAGATATATTTCTAAGCCATATAAAAACTTCTTTACAAAATCCATTGGCCGTTTGAAGCCTGCGTTAAACAGTAGATCCCAGTCGCGTACCTCACTGATTTGAAAGAAGTTTTACCTTTTCCCCTAAAGTTGCATTCTATACTTAGATTGCTGCCTGTAATAAACAGCTGGGCGGACTTTGTCAATAGACTATGACAGTGATTCTGAACCAATCGGTATTACAAATATCAGCACTTATTTGGACAAAACATTTTCCGGAAGTCAATTCTATATACGCACTGTCGGACGAAAAACGTTTTTAATCTGTAGTGTATAGTGCGGTCAACAGGCCAATCGATCACAATTAGGTGTGAACTTTAAAAAAGGCACGCATCCCTTCCAAATATTCTCACGTGAGGATAAGTCATTGGATGTCTGATAAATACACACCATAAATGTAAAGCGAGATCTGCATCAAGCAAACCACATTGTTCAAAGAAGACAATATAGTTGGATACCCTACTGCAGCCTCTCTATTGAACATGTTCAATTAGCTCCAAGGATAACTTTAGAGTATTTGTTCATATATGGGAGATGTATTCCATCTTTGGCCTAATGCTAGGTGCATAGATTTTAAAAATATAAGATGGATTGAAATTTTCCTTGCACCGCTTTAGAAAGCTTATACACTTGAGTGCTTCAGTCTATACTTCAGATGCAAGTCTTGCCCAACGATATTGACGATTTTGTTAGGTCAGTGAAACGCTTGTGAGACAATAAGAAACATTACGCCATGGATGCGTTAAAATATTCTTTATCATTCGGTCTATAAATCCCCACCAAGTATATCATCCATTATTCGCCTTTTGTCTTAAATTTCTGGAAGACTCGGCCTGGGTGAATATGATTGATTAAGTAGCTTAAAACCCACGGCTCTTAGAAAGTTCGCCAGCGAGTGCGAGAGCACGCTTATGAGGGAAAACGAAAAGATTCGCTGTTTTCGACCATAATTTTGTTCACTGATGAGGCCCATTTCTGGCTCAACGGCAAAGCCAATAAAAAAAATTGCCGCATTTGGGCTGAAGATCAACAAGAAGAGGTTCAAGAGGTGCCATTATACCCAGAGAAAACCACGGTTTGGTGTGGTTTATAAGCTGGTGGAATCATCGGTGCATATTTTTCAAAAATGATGATGGCCGGAACGTAACCGTGAATGGGGCTCGCTATCGCGCCATTATATCGATCTTTATGGTACCTGAAATTGAAGCCCGTAATCTTGACGACACTTGGTTTCAACAGGACGGTGCCACTTGCCATACAGTTGCTCAAACAATGGATCTATTAATTTCACGTTTTGGACAGATGAGTTGGCCGCCTAGATCGAATGATATCACACATTTAGACATTTTTCTTAGGGGTTACGTAAAGTTTAAAGTCTATGCTGACAAACCAGCTACGATTCAGGTTTTGGAAGCTAAAATTAGACGTGTAATTAAAAATTGGACCCTCAGAATGGAAACCCTGAGGCGTAGTTGCGGCCAACATTTGAAGGAAATTATATTCAAAAAATGAATGCCTAAAAATGTCCTTTCAAATTACCAATAAAGATTCCACACTTGATTTGAATTTATATATTTTGTTCTGTTCTGAAAAAATGGATCACCACACATCCCTACTTATATATAAAGCAACAATGTAACTGGAAAAAATAGAGCAGATCGGATTATGATGTAACTGATACACTGGCTAAGATTCGACCTAAACCAGATCAGCAGCAATCGACATGCCTCGAGTATATACAACAGGAATATATAGCCCAGATATAAACTGGATTGAATTTCGTGGTGACATGTAAGCTAAGGCACTGAGAATTATCGCAGATGAGTTCGAGGGATTAAGCTAAAATGTGACGGAGGTGTATTAAGTAAAACCAGGCCAAAGATGACCTAAGAAAAACCTGTGTAAACCTCTGAAAAAATGTATACAAAATAAAAGAGCGCGGAAAGCTACAACTTATACTACTTTAAATAGAAAACAATTCTAAGTTCTTAATCTGTGGTGTTACCACGAAATACTGTGCAATTGTCGACTAAGTAATCCAGACCTTTTGTATATGTGACGCGCAAAATAAAAAGGGGCCTAAGGGTAAAAACCAGTTTTGTTCAGGAGAGCCATTTTAAAGATTTAAATACGTGTATCTATGATGTGCCATCACTTTCATAAAACGCGCATATCTCTGGGAGGGAACACTTTTGGGGCATGGGATCGGTCTCATTCGATGCACAGATGTTGTCCACATCAAAAAAAAAAAATTAAAATATTTTTTTACCATTAGGTCGCATTCTCTATGCGCTGTCACATATGTTTAGTCCATGGACCGTGCCCAAACAGCGGTTCATTAAGAACATCTTAGAAGAACAAAGGAACATTAGTGTAAACTTCTAAAGGCCTTGCTCATAAAATAAAGAACATAAAATTCAACTACTTTGAACTGTAGGTGGGGCAAAATAAGGGGGCGCTTGCACTGATTCATAGATTGAGACTCGAACTCTACTGTGTTTGGAAATATTGATATTTGTGGCATGTATGCAAAATGCAAGATGGGTAAATTAGTCGGCAATTGAATATCATAAACCCCAAAACCTTATCTGAACAGGAAATTGAACAGAATAAACCAACACTGGAAATCGAATGAAAGTACAGGAAATAAACGGGAACGTATGCATAACAGGACTAGAATTACAGGAGCTTAAATAAATTGATACCGATGCCAATATGGTTCGTGTTCAGAGGTCTTTGACATATGCATAACAGGACTAGAATAAACGTTAGAATGACAAAAACTCAAATAAATTAATGCCGATGCCAGTATAGTTCGTGTTCAGAGGGGTTTGACTTAACTATTATATGTAATTGACACTTTATGGCTCTTTTTACTGAATGAGCTCTGTTTCTTAAATTTGTAGTCATTCTAATGAAAATTTCGGACGTTTTGATTTCTTTGTCGAAAGTTATTTAGGCTCCTTGAGTTATCTTTGCTCCATAGTCAGGGTTTTGCTCACTTGTACCTGTGACATAAATAAAATTCTTTATTGATAATGAATTTAACGATCAAATCAAGGAATTTTCCGGTCACTGCAAATTTTAAAATATTATTTAGCATTCAGCGGAAGAGAGTAGAGTTTATCAGGGTTGTGAAGTGCTCACGGGCAATAAGCATACCCCTTCGTGCACTAAAAATTTAGATAATGATAAGGTCCGACAGAAATTTGTCGACGTTATTCCATTATTTGTCAACACAAACCTAGAATTGCCATTATTGTTTATTCCATTTGGAAAGATGAATAACGTAATTTTTAAAAAATTTATTTTAATTAATTTAAGTCATTATAAATCCTTTCCTCTTAGCTTATGTGAATTGTACGTTGTCTATACTTAAGTTGTTTTTCTAAAACCCGCCTTAATGTACATAAACCACCTGATTCCATTAAAAATTGATTTTACAACGTTCGTGCTTGTAGCCACAGAAGTCTAAAAATGTCAATCAGTTGAAGGCGGAAATTTTTTGCTTTATTTTTTTCTTGTACACCAAGAAATGCGTATTTACACAAATTTTGTTATTTTACTTCAAAGATTTTCAGACGTTGTGTTTTGATGAAATTGCTGATATTTTCGGTGGAGTAAATTCTCTGCTAACTGTAGAAACTTTTCTTCTTTAGATTCTTTTAACGATGCTTTCGGTTTAAGCTTACTTATTTCCCTCAACTTTCCATTAAGGAAGAAATAATGAAGTTCTCGCAAAAAATAGATGGCCACATAATTAAACAATTTAGAGAGAAGCTTGTGCAAAACAAACCCATTTTCTTATTAAATGCCTTTTTGTACTCACTAGAGCAGTAGTGGGTTTTGAGATAATTAAGAACTGCCAATTATTTATGTGATTTTATCGAAAATCAACACAGAAAAACTACTGTTCTCATCAGTTTGTATAGGCCATTAAGAAGATCGTGACTTCAAACATTGCTTCAGATATGCATGACTACAAGCATCAATGTTTGGAGCGGCTTATAAGCTGGCGGATTGCGTATTTTTTACATGAAAAGGTGGCAAAGATAGTCTGAATGTTAGATTTCTACAACTTTGAAGGATTTGTAAATACTCGTGCCATATAGACGGTAGGACTGTTGCATAATTTTATCACATTTTTTTTAGGGTAGACCTGTACTAACCGGACTTACATTGTAGGATCCAAGCAGTCATTAACAGGGACGAAATAGCAGATAAGTTAAAACATATTAGCTTGTCTAAGGATGCTGACAATTCAGCACAATCGGCTTTCTAAGGCTTAACTCACATAAAGGGCTGTTAGAAAAATGGACGAATACTAATGTGAGGCAAGAATGGTCTAGGATAAACAAGTATAAAGTCGCTAGTTCACTGTGGCTTAAAAAATACAGGAACAAATATTTAAAATATTAGGGCACGGACTTGAAATTGGCAGGCGGAAATAGTCGCAAAGAAAAAAATCGGTGTGGATGTCTGGGAAGTTGTGTCCCGCCATGTGTGATATATGTTCATGATAGTTTAACTCCGGGTAAGAACATCTTAAAATTATTTCACCACATGAATGTAGGTGACTTAAGAGATGAAGCTCTTGAGCATGTAAAAAGTTCTCTATAAAATGTATTAACCGTCTGGTACCGACATAACATGCATTGTAACCTGCATTGAGTAAAAGTAAAGGGTGTTTTTTATTGAGGTATAGAACTTCGAATTGAAATAAAACACAAGAAAATCGTTTTAATGTCCATCAATTTGGCTTTATTGGAAGGATAATTTTATGCCATTAATGTTTAAATATGATTTCGGGCATGTGGCCGCCACGGCTGGCTCGAATAAAGCCAATTCTACAGGTCCAATTTTCAACCACTTTTTCGAGCATATGGGGCCGTATGTTGGCAATAACGCCACGAATGTTGGCTTCCAAGTCCCCTAACGTGTTTCTGGTTTGTTGGCGTAGACGAGCGACTTCACATATCCCCAAAGAAAATAATCCAATGGTCCATGTTAACCGATCCATGGTTAACCGAATTAATTGCTATGTCGACCATAAAATGGACGGAGCTTGCGGTGAACTTCGCGAAATAAATTTGCACGATATGCAAGCGTTGTTCTTTTGTCAACCTGTTCATGATGAAATGGCAAACCAAACTAAATATTAATCACTTGACAGCTGACAAAATGGCCGCCAGTTAAAAAAGTGATGCCAAATTAAAGTTCTATACCCCAATAAAAAACACCCCTTATTATATCGTGTACAGCTGAATGGTTTAAGAGAAATTCCCTCTGGTCTTAAATGAAATGTTGAAAGAATAAAGAAGGAAGATGCCTCGGGGAAATACTCTCTTAAAGATCACGAAGACTTACTGTACTGCGCAATGGTAGATCTTCATAGGTTTGTACACCGTTTATAGTGGCTCAAGAATAGCTTCCTACGGAACTTTTAGTGTAATTCAAAAAAGTTCAAGGCTAATAACAATGGATTTTTAAGTATCACCAAGGATATACTATAAGTCAAATTTAAAAGATGGATAAAAAGTTCTTGTTAGAGTCCTGAGAGGTTGCTGTGGTTTTAAAGGACTTAATATAAATGTACGTGGGTTGCTATAAAGACACAATAAACACACAATAATTTATCATTTGAAATGGTTTTATTGTTTTTCAAAATATTCTCTTTTAAGATCAATACACTTTTGCATGAGCACAAACCAATTTTCAAAGCACTTTTTCCACTCCGATTGAGACACCTCTAAAACATGATATTTAAACGCTTCTACAGCTGCTTGGGGCGATAAAAAAAAACGCTAGGTGTTGCCTGGCGCCATCCGATATTTCCATTTTTGGTTGGTTTAACGACCATCATTTGTGTTGTTTACAGTGATTAAAAAAAATTAATTTGCCAAAAAAATGAAAATATCTCGTGAACATTTTCGTGCGACCATTTTTCGCAGGTGTCGACGTGGACTATCACGACAAAAGTGCATCGTTTAACTAAAAACTGGTTTACTAAATTCAATCGTGGCCGACTCTCGCTCAAACACGAAGGTCGTGAAGGTCGTCAAAAAACGGTCGTTGCGCCAGAGAACATTGATGCCATGCATGGGCTGATAATGCAAGATCGTAATGTGACAAACCGTGAGATAGAGGCATCCTAGGGTATTTCTTCCACCAACATGCATTCTATAATGCATGAACACCTGGCCGTAAAAAGGTTTGTTCTCGTTGGATTCCGCACAATTAGAAAAATCGTTAAAAAAAAGGCCCGTGTCGATTGGTGCAAATAAATTTTGAAAAAACACGATCTCGGTGCTTCAAAAGACGTTTAAAAGATCCTCACAGGTGACGAATCATGGATATATGCGTATGAGCCCGAAACAAAACAGCAATCGACCGTGTGGGTCTTCGAAGATGAGCCAAATCCAACGAAATTTGTCCGTGGAAGAAGCACTTCAAAGCAAATGGTCGCCTGTTTTTTCGGTCACGTGGCAACTGTTCCGCTTGGGCAGCGTAGGACATTCAATTCTGAGTGGTACACCACAATTTATTTGCCTGAAGTCTTCGGAGAAATTCGAAAAACGAACAAGAGAAGACGAATCATTGTGCACCATGACAATGCGAGCAGCTCACACAGCGACTTTTTGACCGGCCAAAACATTAAATTGATGGGTCATCCGCCTTACAGCCCTGACTTGGTACTCAATGACTTTTTTATTCCCGCACATTAAGAAAAAAATGCGTGGTCAACGATTTTCGTCGCCAGAAGATGCTAGTGAAGCGTTTGTTCAAAGTTGAACATGTTTTAAATTGTGTGTTAGGTATTGCTGCATTCTTAAGTGCAGCCCATAAAATTGTTAGCTGTATACATTAGATATTTGTACGCTCGCTCATGATCGTACTTTTCCACATGGTGATAATAACCAGTGGAAGGAGCAGCCCGCACACACAAGAAATGTGTCACTTTTCGAGTACTTAGGATGAATACCAGCCTAAGGGATGTACATATGTTATTAAAAATTGTATTGTATATTGTGTATTGAATATTTGGCCTCCGCTTTGATTTTTAATCTCTGCAGTTGGTTTACTAGATGACTTGAAATATTTTCGATATTTGATATAATCACTTATTGTATAAATAAAATTTTAAAAATACTCAACATGGAATGACGTGTATATCTCTCATTTTTGGCATATTCGAGCCTTTAAAAACGAAGAGTTTTCCCCTATCAAAGGTAAGAGACTCTAAGTTAAAAAATCGGAGCTTTTGCGCCAGAGCTAAAGAAATCTATTTTACCGCCTGCGGTAATATTTAAAAATCAACGAGTTTTCGCCACACCTGCGGTAAGAGACTCGGAGTATCTTACAAATGCTCAAAACTGAATGACGTGTGTCTTAGTCAGCGTTCAAAAACCATGTTTTGGAGATGTCTCAATCGGAGTGGAAAAAGTGCTTCGACAATTGGTTTGAGCGCATGCAAAAGTGAATAAATCATGCTGGAGAGTACTTTGAAAAACAATAAAAACATTTGTGATTATAAATATTCGCATTTTTATTATTAGGCCAGACATATATATAGTAGCCCTAGTAAACTGCCTTTGAGCCACCGCAGTTAAACTTTAACAACATCTCTTTGCAACAAACCATACGAGCCTTTTTTTGAGCATTCGTCAAATTATGTGGGATTTAACGAGTACAAATTGTTTTCGCGGCCAAATGAACATGCAATATCTTATTGATGCTTGTCATACTAATGCCCAAGGATGCCTCAATCACACGGTATGTCACATGTCGGTCTGGCTTAATCACGCACACCATCGATGTTTTCTGGCAAATTGACCGAAGTTGGACGGCCTTCACGCAATTCATCCTGGAGCAAACGGCGTCCGAGACTAAACTCTTGGTTCCAGCGATTAGCAGTGTTTTTGTCAAAACATCGCCATCGCCAAAAGTCAAAACAAGTTAATTTAAACACTCATGTTTCGATAACCCACGCCGAAAATCATTAAAAATCATCATCACGAAGATGTTCACGGGATAATTTCATATTTTGACTGAGATGAATTTTTCAACACACTGTAAACAAAACAATTCGCCTTCAAATGAGAAATCGTTCCAAGTGAAGTTATGCTAAAAAATGTCAAAGTTTCCGAAAAAAATTGTCAAAGCATCTGGGAACACTAGTATTGTCATGACCCATAATATAAATAGCTACCCTATTGAAATACAAATTAATCGAGACCCTTAAATAACAGCATGATTTTTGAATCTGATATGCTTGGAGAATCCAACACCAGTGACTATGGAAAAATGTTTTGGATCTAACTAGCCTATCGTCCTATAAAACCGTAGACGTAAAGGGACTTCACGGATATATTTTGTTGAAAATCAATAACTAGCAGCTTTTATTAATAAAGCCTTCAATTCAGAAGTCTTCAGCAAATTTAAATCTTTACATATTTCAAAAAATATGCATTCTGTTGCATTACCAATAATTTGTATCAACACACAACTTTATACAACGGTATTGGTTACCACGACCACCAGTTATAGTTGTACATGGACTGCATTCGTTTGTGGGTATGTCATACCAATTATTTACTAATATAACTATTATTTGTTGAAAACAATAACAAATTGTATTGTCCAACAACATTTTGTAGTTCCAACCAAAATTAAAACGTTTTTTTTGCCTGTAGAAAAAGTAAAATTTTAGCTCTTGTGTTCGAATCTCCAGAAAATGTATATAAGTAGGCGGGAAGTTGATTGAGACCATAGAACAGCTGACTTCATGCACAATGGAAAAAACTGCAAAGTTTGGTAAACTGCGGCCAACAGCAGCCCAAGAGTGGCCTAATAAAATATGTACACTGTAATCTAATACAGGAAAATGACAATCACAATTACATCTGTAATAATCACCAAGGTAATGTACTTCTTGTCAAAATGTTAGCTTGTCACTGATACAGTTCCTCCCTGCCTAACCTATGCTATGCTGAAAACTTGTATACCTTCTTTTAAATTCTTAAAGTCATTAAACCCAACCTCAATGTTGGTTGCCAGCAGCCACACCATCATGTCAGTTCGGTACATTACATCGTAAACTTATTCCTTCCTTATCAAAATTTTACGTCTTTTTGGTAAAAAATAAAATGTTGTTTTTCTTTCCTTGGCAGAAAATTCCAAACTTGCCGTTTCATAATGGGCGTTCCTCTCCTGCGGGTAACATTTCAAATATTTGAGACATTTAAGTGTCGATAAAATTAACACGGATCCATATGATATGACAGTTTTCATACACTTCGTATGTGAAAATATTATGCTCGCAATATTCTTTTAAGTTTCGGCAACGAAAAAATTACCCAACTTCCTTTAAAGTTCAGAAATGTTCTTTATAAACTAATTTCAGTTACCTCAAATACTAAGGGCATATGTATGTACATTAGGGTGGGTCGATTTAGTAATCGATATTATGCCATCGATTTTTCCACTGAACGAATCGTAGAGAATCGAATCAGTCTTATTTATATTCTCACGCGCTCATATGTTATATTGTATTGTATGTCACCTTGGAAAGATAATACGTAGGCTGCTAAATATTTTTCGTACCTAATATTGAAAATGCGAATATTAATCTTAAAAAATGGTTTTATTGTTTTTCAAAGTATTCTCCACTTTTGCAAGCGCAAAAACCAATTGTCGAAGCACTTTTTCCACTCCGATCACGCAGAGAAAAATGTGGTTACTATATGGTCACGGTCAATAATAATATGTTCTCCGCAATGAAAGTATATTCGTCGCAACCATAGTATTGTTTATTGAATTTAATTTTGACAATAGTATGATTGCCGCAATATAATTATTGTTAAAATGTAACAATAGTATCATTGCCAAATTTAAAAATGAAAACATGGTTATAGCAACAATATAAATATGGTTGGTGCGACAAAAGTATGGTGTTTTGTCTTTTATGCTAACAAAAATATGATTACGGCAATCATACTGTATGATTGTAATTTTTCTTCATTTGTATGCTTTTTAGAACAATGTTGTTGTTATGGATCTAATGCAATAATAATACTTGTTATATGGAATTTATAATTTTCAAACAAACTGCTTTGGCTTTGTTAAACTGAAATACTTTTAATAAAAACTTTTACGATGTTTTAAACTCATTTTTCTACTATTAAATAAATCACTCCTATTATTTTGAATTTAATGTATTTTTTTAAATCATTTTAATAATTCTAATAAATATATAATATTAATATTAATATTGGTGATCATAGTATAATTATGTATGTATGATCATACTAAGATTGTAGGGATCATAACATGTTTGTGAAGATCATACTATTGTTGTATGTGAAACAAACTATGGTATGGTTGAGTGTGAATCATAATATGTTTGTGGTGATCATAGTATGGTTATGTGTGAATCATAATATTGTTGTGAGGATTATAGTATGGATGTATTTGAATCATACTATTGTTGTGAGGATCATAATATTGTTGTATCACAACCATATACCTAACAATAGTGTTATCCTCTTCGAATTTTGTCACCACAACCATATTTTTTTTCTGCGTTATTAAGACCTCCAAAACATGGTTTTTGAATGCTTCAACGGCATTCTTCTGGCGACAAAAATCGTTGACACGCATTTTTTCTTGATGTGCGGGAATACAGAGAAGTCATTGGGTGCCAAGTCAGGGCTGTACGTCGGATGACCCATCAATTCGACGTTTTGGCCGGTCAAAAAGGCGCTGGTTTAAACCGATGTGTGAGAGCTCGCATTGTCATGGTGCACAATGATTTGCTTCTCTTGTTCGTTTTTCGAATTTCTCCGAAGACTTCAGGCAAAAAAAATGATAACTGAACGCCCTTCGTTGTTCAAGCGGAACAGTCGCCATACGACCAGTTTTGCCGAAGAAACAGGCGACAGTTAGATTCAAAGTGCTTCTTCCACGAACAACTTTCGTTGGATTTGGCTCGTCTTCGAAGACCCACACAGTCGATTGCTGTTTTGTTTCGGGCTCATACGCACAGATTCATAATTCGTCACCTGTGACGATTTTCTAAATGTCTTTTGAAGCACCGCGATCGTATTTTTTTAAAATTTTTTCGCAATAATCAACACTAGCCTTTATTTAAGCGATTGCGGAACGAGAACAAACCTTTTTTACGGCCAGGTGGAATATCGAATGTATGCTGGTGGAAGAAATGCTCAAGGATGCCTCTATCTCACGGTATGTCACATGACGATCTTGCATAATAAGTTCAGACACGGCATCAATGTTCTCTGTGACAATAATGGTTTTTGGACGACCTTCAATACCACGGTATGTCACATGACTATCTTTCATTATTAGTTCAAGCGCGGCATCAATGTTCTCTGGCACAATGGCCGTTTTTGGACGACCTTCAAGACCTTCTCTTTGAGCGATCGTTGGTCACGATTGAATTTATTAAACCAGTTTTTCACAGTGCTGTGGATGGTGCTTCATCGCCATACAAAGATTTAAGTTCATCGATGCACTCTTGTCGTGAAAATCCACGTCGAAAGTTGCGAAAAATGATCGCATGAAAATATTCAAGAGTTAATTCCGTTTTTTTCCAAATTGATTTTTTCAAGTCACTGTAAACAACACAAATGATGGTCGTACTTCAAAACGTTCTGAGTACGTTTACGCTAAAAATGTCAAACTTACCAATGGATATGTCAGATGGCGCCAGACAACGCTTAGTGTTGCCTAGGCCAGAAATATATGTATAGCAACTCTCGTATTAAAAAAAAATATTTTATTGTTATTACCTACTAAAAAACCTTAAAAATATAAGATAAGAAAAAGTCAAAAAAATTATGTTTGATTTTTATGATATGTCGTAGTGGTAATTTTTTCCTCATGCCAAAAGCTATCGAAAAATTGATGGACCAATATCGAAAAATTTTTGTCCTTACAAATCGGCCCACCCTAATGTACACACACATATATTTAAATATATATTCACATATATTTATATACATATAGTTGCCCTGTACGTTTTTTGGTTGGGGGAAAACACTTTTATACATACTCGCATATGACTGCAGGAAAACTTGACATGAAAATTCGAAAGGATTACCGACATTTTCCATGCACTTCTTGCCGTCGTTCCAGTAAGCATACCTGAAAATAAAGAGAACAGAGAAAATACCATTACAAAAAATTATTGACATTTTCTATATTTTTTTTTTTTGTTTTGGCAGTGACGCTGAAAGTTACTTGAGGAATTCGAGTAACGTAACGAAATATGGCACAAAAAAAAGATCCAGGAGTATATATTATATACTAGTTACATATACATATATTTTATTTTTGGGTGGCGAAAAATGGTTTGACTATCGCATATAAATTTTGTGAGGTTTTGGAGTCATCTCTTTATGGGATAGGGCGGTACAGATATGTGAATAATTTGAGACACTTTGTATTTATGGAACACATAACGTTTATGGTATTTAACCCTCCGACAAGTCAGAAGGTCCCTGGGGATAGTTTTCATTTTTAAACTAAAATTACTTCATGATGGTACATGGGAAGTATACCCGACCTCTGCATGTATTCCAAGGATTTCTTATTTAGAATCGTTTAAAAAAGGTCAAGGCTATCCGACCAATAGTTTAGTTTTTATTGAAATTAAAAGATGATTAGCACGGGAATGAGTGAAAAGATTGGGGGGATATTTTTCATTTATAAACGGGATCTACTCCATGATGGTCCATGAGAAGTTTACCCGAACTCCACATGTATTAAAAGGAAATCTTATCTACTTATAGAATCGTTTGAAAAAAGTTTAGGCGAACCGGCTAATAGTTAAGTTTTTATAAATATTTAAAAGTTATTAGTACGGGAACGTGCGAATTGGTCTGGGGAATATTTTTCATTTTCAAACTAAAATTACTCCATGATGGTCCATGGCATTAATTCTAAAGAAATATTATTTAAAATCGTTTAAAAAAAGTTCAAGGCACACCAAACAATAGTTTAAGTCCTGGTATGTTAAAGTCCATTCAACCGCAACGTTTCTACAGACCTTATGTGTGACAGCGCATAGAGAAAGGGACCTAAGAGTAAAAAAAAATCAATTTTCACTTTTTTTTTTGATGTGGACAACATCTGAGAATCGAAAGACACCGATCCAATGCCCCAAAAGTGTTCCCTCCTAGAGATATGCGCGTTTTATGAAAGTGATGGTACACCAAAGATACACGTATTTAAATCTTTAAAATGGCTCTACTGAACAAAACTGGTTTTTACCCTTTGGTCCCTTTCTATTTTGCGCGTCACATATACCGCATCCAGATACTTTTTCATACACGAATGCTAGTCAATATTTCATGGGAGTGTGCACTGGAGTTGTATAAAATGTTATGATATTGAAATAAACTAAAGGGAATACATAAAAAAATTGACGTATTGTTATCAACGAAAACAAAACTCCCCGGAATTTGATCAAAAGTTCTGGTATCTACGTAAAATATAAGGATATTGACATGGTGGCCCCAAACTCAAAACACTATTTAAGAACCATTGAAGTCACTCTAAAGTACAGTTCATAGTACGGCTAACGCAAATTTTTGAGCTTAAGTAAACTTATTTATATGTAAAGCCACCAGTTTGACTAGATAGAGAGTGACGAAAACGAAGCCGCTGTAGCCGCTTAAACAAGCTCCTGTTTTAAATGGCATATCGTTAGAAAAATAAAGAGTGTTCTCTTTGATATATACAGCCAACAAGCGGACTAAGATTAAGTTAAGAAAACACTACGGCCCAGAAACGAAGCTACCCATCAACTCAATTTTCACTGCCCGACATATGATACTGCTAGATTTCTGCGAATAAGATTATCTATACTAATGCAATATCGCTTAATCGGACAAAGCTTTTCTCACCACCATAGCTCACCAGCAATTTTTTGAGGAGCTAATTTAATCTGTTTCTTTTCTGTCCTAGTTTCGCTATTAGAGAAATGTCGTTCATGATTTCAGAAAATGCAGAGCAGAAAGCTTCCTTCTAAATCTGAATAGGCATAAATTTAGCCAAAACATAATAAATCACCACTTATAATCACAATTAAAATTCACATGTTTTCGACTATTTCGGCTATTTCTGCGAATAGAACTATACTAATGCAATATCGCTTAATTGGAGGAAGCTTTTATCACCACCATACCTCACCAGCTATTTAAAAAAAAGCAAAATCGCCTGTAATGGGCATGTAATGCATGCGCAATTGTATGACCAAGCCACACTGTGCCATACGAGTGTAATGATTGATAATTTGATGCTGTTTATGGCATGACAACATTATCAGATTATATTATACCCTACAACACACCAAGGAACTTAGTAGTATGACTTAGTGCTAGTGGTTGCAATACCCAAAAACGAAATGAATTAGGCTTCATGTTGACCGATTGAAACGAAATCACTATCACTTTTGAGCAGAGCTAATTGAATCTGTGTTTTTTTCTGCCCTAGTTTCGCTATTAGAGAAATGTCGTTCATGATTTCAGAAACTGCAGAACAGGAAGTCCCCTCTTAAATCTGAATAGGCATAGATTTAGTCAGAACATAATAAATCACCACTTAACAACTCAATTAAAATTTACATGTTTTTGACTAGCCCCAACACTAGAGTTCCTCTCAATTTGCGGCCCTGGCGCTCTAAATTAAATCCGACATTTGAGAGTCATATGGTATATTATAAGCGCGTATTATCAAGCCAAATCCGTCTTTATACGAGGGCGACCGCAAAAGTAACTGGCCTAACATAAAAAGAACCGTTTTTTTTGGAATTATTATTATTTATTTTTCAACACAATTTTTGTCCAACTCAATACACTTCATCAAACGTTTTTTAAGTTTTTTAATTCCATCCGAAAAATAAGATTTTTCAAGACCTTCAAAATATGCCTCAGTTTCAGCAATAACCTCGCTATTGGACGAAAAATTTTTGCCACCGAAATTTTTTTTTAAATTTGGAAACAAGAAATAATCAGAAGGAGCTAAATCTGGACTATATGGTGGATGCGGAGCAATTTCAAATCGTAATTCGGCCAGTTTTTGTTGAGTTAAAAATGCAGTGTGTGAAGGAGCATTATCTTGATGAAAAAGAACTTTTTTTTCTAAATGCGGTCGTTTTATTTTGATTTCTTCACTCAACCGATCCAATAATGCACAATAATATTCACTATTTATAGTTTTTCCTTTCCCAAGATAATCAATAAATATTATACCCCTTGCATCCCAAAATACTGTGGCCATTACTTTTCCTGCTGACTTAACAGTTTTCGCCTTCTTGGGACCACTTTTACCAGCTTCTATCCATTGTTTTGACTGTTCTTTGCATTCTGGGATGTAGTGATGGATCCATGTTTCATCAACATTTATGAATCGGCGCAAGAACTCTATTGGATTACGCTGATAAATCGCGAAAAGCTCCTCGGAATTGGTCCAACGCACGATTTTTTGGGGCAAAGTCAACAAACGCGGCACCCATCTTGCGGATAGCTTTTTTTATGTGGAGTTCATCATGTAAAATACTCCAAACTTGTTGTTTTTGTATTTTAACAATATCAGCAAGTTTATTGAGCTTTATTCGTCTATCTTTAGTCACTTCATTAAATATTTTTCTAATGTTTTCAATAGTAGTAGCAGTTTTCGGTATTCCAGAGCGTTGTTCATCTTCCGTACTTGAACAACCCATTTTAAATTGTTGAACCCAGGATTTCACGGTATAGTATGATGATGCATCATCACCATGAACAGAATCCAATTCATCTTTGATTAATTGTGGCGTAAAACCTTTCATATAAAAGTGTTTAATTACCGCACGAAACTCTTTATTTTCCATTTTTCAAAAATTATAAATTATAAATTTTTCAAAAATTATATATTCAAAATTATAAAAATTATAAAATATATTATGTAACAAAGGAAATAATCATTAAATATTTCGGAAATTTTGAAAGATGGCTTATAAAAGATTGCTTTTAAAAAACAAAAAAAAATGCTAGTAAAACAGAAAATGTGCCAGGCCAGTTAGTTTTGCTGTTGCCGTCGTATATAGCCTCTTCTACTTTTAAATACATTTTTACATTTGATAATGCTCAAGTTTTGCATAGTGGAGTAAAAACTCCAGACCTTTAACGGACACAATTTAAATTTGTTCTTGCACAAATAAAGCATAGTGACAAAACTCTATTTTAATTAGACCATATTTGTCCATGTTTGTTGCTCTAATACCATATAAGGGTTTCACACAATTCGCCCCTCTAAAATGTTGCCATTTTTATATTTGATATTCTATGGTCTGAGCTCGACAGTGTTCCTCTATGCCATATAAGCGACGAATTGCCCAAAGTTGTAAGCAAAAATTTGGCCAATCAATTGATCAACGCGATCATGCTACCTAACAACCCTCAATTATTTTCTATTGTGCTACATCAAGTCCAGCCAGCCAAGATCGATAGGGAAGAGGCCATATTTAATAATGCTATTGGCGGAATAGCATATATTTCACGAAATTATTTAAAATATTTTTCACTTCTAAAGCACGATTGGCGCAGTCGAGGCGGCCATTCTATTTTAATGATATTCCATAAAAAATGACATAAATATAGCTTTAAAATTAAGCAATCATCGAAATGATGTCTCACACCGTTGCCTACAAATTTAAATGATTTTGCTTTTTGTTCTTATCTCGTCACCTTAGGTTATTAGTGAAATTAGTGATCGTAATAGATAATAGGGTGGTGTAACAACAGTGCACGATATCAATTGTGAGGCACACTTACGTCAAGTTAGTTTGCCCAACTTAAGTATTCAATTTGTTCAGTTTTAAGTAATTCAACCAGAGAGAGGTACACAATTGAGCGGCGCGTTAAGATTGTTGATGCAGTTCAAGATAATGGGTATTCAAATCAAAATTCATTCCTGACTTTACAGAGAAAATAATCTTCATCGACGAGGCACACTTCCACCTCAACGGATTTGTTAACAAGCAGAATTGCCGCATTTGGGAAAATGAATGATTGTTAAATAGCCCATGCATCCATAAAGAGTGACTGTATGGTGCGGTTACGGCGTCATCGGGCCGTATTTATTTAAAATTGGGTTCTGTAAAGCAGATAACGGTGTTCGTTATCCCAAAATGAATATGGACTTCTTGTGGCCAGATGAGGATATAGACCTAATCGATATGAGTATCTACCAGAGTGGTGACCCTTGCCACACAGACAACGAAACAATGGCTCTTTTGCGCAAGAAATTCAATGGACATCATATCTAACGTCGTTACGATGTTAGTTGCCTGCCTCGATCACGTGATTTGACACCGTTGGAATTCTTTTTTTTGTGGGCACATTTAGAATAAAAGTGTACGTCAATAAGCCAAGAAGAATTCAAGAGTTAAAGGATGCGATAATTCGGCACATTTACGACATTGAACCTACATTTTGTCTCGGAGTCATTTATAATACGGATCATCGGATAGAGGTATGCCACCGAATCCGTGGCGACCATTTGGCTGTTATTTTCTGTCACACCTAATTGTCATAGATCCTTCTTTTATAATTAAAAATATTAAGATAATTTTCAGAAAACTCTTTTATTTACAATTAACATAGTGTGTTTTTAGTTGCACTGCCCGTTCGTAATCCAGCGAAAAGAAATTAATACATGCGTCCGTGTGTTTGACATGATTCTCGCTGTGGTAGCTTTAACCATGGTGCGCCATCGCAACTGAAGCCATTACTAGGCGACGACCAGCGCCCCTTAAGGCAAATCTCGTCGGTACCAATTCGAAGTGTACTATATGGACACAATTTCCTCCTTGGTCAGGGGCCGATATTGCATGCCCAATATAAATGTAGCACAGCATAACGTGGCAGTCACTTTAACCTCACCCAGCAGACTTTGAACCCGGTTTGTAAGACACTATTCCACTACGGCTGTTCACCCTTCTCCCTTCTTTGTAAAATTGACATAACTTCTTGAAGGATTTTTACAGTTCGAAGAATTTACACAAAGGGTAATTCTCAATTACTGATGTGGGGCTACAGTATAAGTCCTTTAATTTGTGGCTAAAGAAATCGTTGGAAAAAACTTGGCAGGTTTAGGATTAGCTGTAAAACATATCACCAATTTTAAATATTGAAAATTGACCTCGGAGATCATAACGGCAGGGCCATAGGTTTTTCTTCAGTATTATCCTCAAAATTGTTCACTTCTCACATTCATCCCACATGATGGAATCTTTGGTAAGGCTGGATACGTGTTTAGCGTCCAAAGATACGTAGTCGGGTCACATACACGTATTGTGTGTGTGTCCCAGCAAAATTACACTTTGAAATCGTGCAGTGATTTTTACTCCACCCTGTGCATTTCTGTGAACTCTTATTAAATGTGGTAAAGACGACAGATATGTATGTTTTCGACTACCCCGGTGTATTAGTAATACACAGAGTTAGACACAACCGTACCTACATTCCATTCAACATGCGAATGTTACTGATCTAAGGAGGACAACCAACAACAAGGAAACACCAAAAGGACATAAACACGTACATCCCAAGAAGACATATACTTATTTTTGTTTGCAATATTTCTGGATTGAAATCGATGGCATTGGGCACGAGGGAAGGCAGCAAGTGGTGAAAAGTAATAGTCATTCGTACATAAAACAACTATAGACTTACAGACGCCGTTGTCATGCCATAGATTCGGGTTACTATCCCACCATTTGTCTCTGTGCCATGACTTTTGTATTTCATCCCTTTCGCCCAATGCCTGCGTCCACGGGGGAACTGGGACACAGGCAATGCCATAAACGAAGGGAAGACATAAAATTGCTAGTATGGTATCTGTCCTTTATGTACATCTATTGGAATTCTAAGAAAGACAAAAAGCCAATGGTCAATTCTTGGCCAAGAGACACAAGTGACTTTTCTTTTATGAATTTATGTGACTGTGTGTGTTTGCGTTTATGTGTATGAGTGTGCGTGTGTTTGAAATATCGTAACGATGTGTTATGAATCTATAAATATAATGACTTCTTTTACCGTATTTAGTAGTGTGTACCCAAAAAAGAGGAAAAAAATTAGGGTCGGCGTAACCGGAGCATAAAAAATTATCAAATAGTTTGTATAATGTGCGTTGGGACTGTAAAATATGGAATGTTATGAATCTAATTTAAAGATTTTCATTTTATTTGCACAAAATTGTGATGGAAGTTTAAGGGAATATTTTTATGTTCACTGATATCAGCAACCTTGAAGTAGTAGCTGGGTTCTATGCAAGGGAAAACAAGTAAAAAATGCTGAATTTGGCTGTGCCGAACTTTAGATACCCTCCACCAGATTCCCAAATAAAACTAAATTTGCTGCGGAAGTAAAGGGTGTTTTTTATTGGGGTATAGAACTTTAAGTTGGCATCACTTTTTTAACTGGCGGCCATTTTGTCAGCTGTCAAGTGATTAGTATTTAGTTTGGTTTGCCATTTCATCATGAACAGGTTGACAAAAGAACAACGCTTGCAAAATGGGCCGAAAATGAGATTCATCTCGATGCTGATTTTCATCACAAAATTTCGTTCAGTGATGAGGCTCATTTTTGGTTGAATGGCTACGTCAACAAGCAAAATTGCCGCATTTGGAGTGAAGAGAATCCACATGAGACCCTTGAGACGCCATTAAATCCACAAAAACTGA
This sequence comes from Hydrotaea diabolus, assembly GCA_963513945.1. Classification (NCBI taxonomy): domain Eukaryota; kingdom Metazoa; phylum Arthropoda; class Insecta; order Diptera; family Muscidae; genus Hydrotaea; species Hydrotaea diabolus. Next base: position 132,214,275 of record OY740717.1, on the reverse strand, counting down.
CTGTTTGGTGTGCTCTATGGGCTGGTGGAGTCATTGGGCCATACTTCTTCCGAAATAATGCTGGAGAGTCAGTTACCGTTAATGGAGACCGATATAGAGCCATGATAACCGACTATTTTGTTCCCGAATTGGATGGCATGAATGTGGATGAGTTGTGGTTCCAACAAGACGGCGCTACATGCCACACAGCGCACGTCACAATCGAATTATTGAAGGAAACATTCGATGAGCGCATAATTTCGCGGAATGGACCTGTCAATTGGCCACCAAGATCGTGTGATTTGACACCATTGGATTATTTTCTTTGGGGATATGTGAAGTCGCTCGTCTACGCCAACAAACCAGAAACACGTTAGGGGACTTGGAAGCCAACATTCGTGGCGTTATTGCCAACATACGGCCCCATATGCTCGAAAAAGTGGTTGAAAATTGGACCTGTAGAATTGGCTTTATTCGAGCCAGCCGCGGCGGCCACATGCCCGAAATCATATTTAAACATTAATGGCATAAAATTATCCTTCCAATAAAGCCAAATTGATGGACATTAAAACGATTTTCTTATGTTTTATTTCAATTCGAAGTTCTATACCTCAATAAAAAACACCCTTTATATAGAAATTTTAATGTACAAAATTTCATTTCGATAGGTCAAGCTTGTGGTGAGTTATCGTCATATTATTTCTCAAAGCCCATGAGACCGTTTGTGTGGGAGGTACCAGTAGGACTTTTTCGATCTCAACAGAATTTGGCGCAGAGGTGTGTTCTATATAAAAATTATCTCGATAGGTCAAGTTTTTAGTGAGTTATTGTCATATTATTTTTCAAGGCACATGAGACCGTTAGTGTGGGAGGTACCAGTAGGGCCTTTCCGATCTTAGCCAAATTAAGAGCAAAAATCTGTTCTATATATTAATCTTTATGCCGAAAATTTCGTCTCGATAGGTCAAGTGTGTGATGAGTTTTTGTCATATTATTTTTCAAGACCCATGAGACCGTTAGTGTTGGAGGTACCAGTAGGACTTTTCCGATCTCAACCGAATTCAGCATAGGAGTGTGTTGTATATAGAAATATTGATGTGTAAAATTTCATTTCGATAGGTCAAGTTTGTGGTGAGTTATAGTCATATTATTTCTCAAGGCCCATAAGGCCGTTTGTATGGGAGGTACAAGAAATGGTGGCCCAATCCATTTTTACATAGATGAATGCGCCTATATAGAGATTATTATTTGCAAAATTTCAGTGATTTTATTCAAGAGACTGGACGGATAATTCCAAATAAAAATCTAATTTTTATGAGGTAGTGTCGGTTGAGAGTCTCCAACACCAACTTCCCGTAAAGCTATATAGCCTATTTTCAATACCAACCATGCTAGGTTAACTGCACATGTTTGTGCCAAATTTCAGCTCCCTAGCTGTTTTCATGCAGGCTCTATCTTGTTTTCAACAGACGGACAGCCGAACAGCCGGACAACATGGCTAGATCGTCTTAGAATTTTACAAGGATGAAGAATATATATACTTTGTTGGGTATCCGATGATTATTTCAAGGCGTTACATACAGAATGACAAAACTAATATACCCTCCATTGTATGGCGGAGGGTATAAAAATGTGGTTTGGTACTTCAGGACAATGATAAATATTATTTTCTAATTCTAAGATAATTACAACTTTTTTCGACAAATGGGTTTCTCTGACCTGTTTTTATGTTTCAGAACACAACTTGGCAATTTAGTTTGCTTTATGTACAGTTAGTGGCAATCATCATGTTGAGCTTCTAAAAGCCTTTGAGGCCTTTGATATTCTCAAGGTCACTCTTAATTGTTGTAATGAACGATGACGTTTAAACCAAACAAAATAGAGACACTGTATCAGGGAAACATCCATAGATGTAATAACTTGTAAACAATGGTTCTGTCAAAGGCAGATTGGTTTACTATGAGGGCCCTGACAACACCTGTGTCCCCAGAAGCAAACTGGAACATCCATTGGAAGTTTTGATATTTTTTATCATAACTTCACTCGGAACGTTTTGTCATTTGAGAGCGAATTGTTTTCTTTGCAGGGTGTTGAACAATTCATCTTAGTCAAAAAATGGAATTATCCCGTGAACATTTTCGTGCAATAATTTTTTACGATTTTCGGCGTGTTTATCGATACAAGACTTTTTTTTATCAACTTGTTTCGACTTTTGGCGATGAAGCACCCTCAAAAACCACTGTAAATCGCTGGTACCAAGAGTTCAGTCTCGGGCACCGTTCGCTCTAGGATGAATTTCGTGAAGGACGTCCAACTTCGGTCACTTTGACAGAAACCATCGATGCTGGGCATGAACTGATTAAACAAGACCGATATAGGATATACCTTGAGATATAGGCATCCTTGGACATTAGTATGAAAAGCATCAATAAGATACTGCATGTTCATTTGGTCGTGAAAAACCTTGTTCTCGTTGGATCCCACATAATTTGACGAATGCTCAAAAAATGCTCGTATGGATAGGTGCAAAGAGATGTTTAGAAAGTATAACTGCAGTAGCTCGCAGGCAGTGTATAACATTGTCACAGGTGACGAATCATGGATCTATGCATATGAACCCGAAACAAAACAGCAATCGACCGTAAGGGTCTTTCAAGACGAGCCAAATCCAAAAAAAGTTTGTGGAAGAAGTACATCGAAGCAAATGATTGCGTATTTTAGTAGAACGTAGGACGGTAAATTCTGATTGGTATACAACCATCTGCTTGCCAGCAGCGTTCTAAGCAATGAGGAAAGATAATAAGAGAAGACGGATCATTTTGCAGCACGGCAGTGCGAGCTCTCACACATCAGCAAGATGTCGAATTGATTGACCATCCACCGTACAGTCCTGATTTGGCACTCAATGACTTCTTCTTATTCCCTAGCATCATGAAAAAAATGTGAGGTCAAGGTTGTTCATAGCCAGAAGCAGATTTTAAAGCGTTTAAAAATCATGTTTTGGCGGTGTCTCAATCGAAGTGGGAAAAGTGCTTCGAAAATTAGTTTGTGCGCATGCAAAAGTGTATTCATCTTATAGATGAATATGTTGAAAAACAATAAAACCATTTCCAATGATGAATTATGTTTTTTTTATTGCCAGACCCAAAATATAAATAGTAACCCTCGTACGTAAGTGATTTTCAATTTCCGCTTATTATAAGTATAATACAAAAATTTTGTTCAGATTTTAGTCAGTTTTCATTAAGTGACCTTCTTTAAATTTGTCAACCCCGTGAATAAAATAAAATCTAAAACATAAATTTCAAATGTTTCACTTGAACCTTAAAAAATTACCACCAATTGCAATGTTGAAACAAAAGAAAATCTGTCGGCAAAGAAGGAATTAAATTTGGCTTGGCCAAAGCTTGTATCTTTCACCACAAAATAAGTTCCATTGTGGCATTTCAATTGATTGCAAAATATGGTTGCGAGTGGATTGTGACATGAATATTTACTACTTATAAAGTATATACTCCTTTACTCGTATAGAAAATATTTAAGTCATTAACAAAGTACTTTGTACTGACCAAGCCTTTATTTCAGTTATATTTTGAATAAAAGTTAGAAAGTTTTAGCCGGTTGAGTCGGTTTGTTAGCCTATGTCGTAGTGAAGAAAAACGTTTAAGTACTGATAGACAATTTCGACATGTCCTTGAGTGGAAAGAAATACACAGGCCACTTTTATACTGACGTAGCCTTACTCTACAACCGCATGTTTTCTTTAGCCAACTCGTTAGATATACGATATTATAAGCTCACCGGTCTCGGTCGTGCTTCTCTAGTTTCCAATGCATTCGGTCGCTCCATCGCATTCTTTCGATTTTTGATGTAGTTATTGTTTAACGTCTTGTCTAAACCCAGCACAAACGCTGTATTACACGCTTATATCTGAATATAGCTTACGGTTTGCCGGACGTATGTAGTTTCCACCTACACTGCTGGGGCCATAAATTATACAACGAAGATTCCTTTAGAACATTCCTAAAGCAACTTCATCCGCCTTTTATAGGGTAGTATGAGTGGTTGTAAGTGTAAATTTCATCCTTATAAGTTTTGATGATATCCTATGGTTTTGAATTTGAATAGTTTATTTTATATAGAGTTTGCGAATACAGCCTCATAATCGATAAAGTGTTGGTATGTATCGGTTTGTGAGGGTTTTCAGTATGGTGAAAAGATTTGATTGATTGTCGATGAATTCCAAACTGAAAAGCGTCATTTGAAATTTCCTTAGGCGCTAAAGCTTCAATCATTGTGTACGCGTTTGGTGTTCCAAATAGTGAAAACCTAAGGCGTTAAATTGTACAAGACTGGCAACATAAGCTAATTCGTGAAATCGAAAAACAGAGATGAGTAAAAATCGTTTTAGGAATGCGTGATTTTTGTGTGTTTAAAGTGTGCATTTAGTGTTTTCTGTGTTACTTCAAAACACTAAATCTTAACGAAATCGAAAATAAAGAATAAGCCGAAATGGACTAACCGTTTGAATTCTTTGTTTTATAGGTAACTAAACATCTTAACAGTCTAGCCGATATAAATATAGCCGTTTGAAATTTTGAGTTGGCACCGACCACACAACTTGTTGTTCGATGAACCTGGTCAAAAGTAGAGTGGTTAATTCGAAATCCAAACTAAAGCATTGATATTAGGCCATTTATCCCTATCAGTATTTTAAGAAACCGCATTAATAGTTGCTCAAACAATTTTGATACGTAGGACGAGTGAAAGAAATATTGGTTCTGGCACGTTTGAATGTTTCACGACGGCGTCTCGCTTACGTTTGTTGTCGTTTCTGTTGCCGTTCAACTCGATTTCAATGATGTCATTTCATTTTCGTTCCTTTCCTCAGAATAAAGGATTTTACTCGTCCTAGACGTCAGTTGTGCCCTGTAAGCTTACTTCATTGCTACTGTTGCGGCCCTAAACACGTTATCATATCATTGGCGACTTTTTTCGGCAATTTTGAAGGTAAAAGTTTACAATTTTCGTGAAACCTTGATTTCTAAAACATGTACACATTTTATAAGCTTTAGACATAACAACTGGTTTATGTATTTCTCTTTGTGGGCCTCCGTGGTGTGATCGAAGTGTGCATGACTATCATGCCTGCAAACCCAGATTTAACCACAGGTAGAAACATATAACAATTTCTAAGTGGCGGGTTTCCACCTTATAAATGGCGCCTACATAACGAGTAATAGATATCTCTAAGCCATGCATAAAATACTCTATAAAATGCGTTAGCTATTTGCAGACGGCATTAAACATTAGGTCCCAGTCAGTCAGTATAAAAATTGAACCGTTCACAGCTCTCGGATTTGAGAGAAGTTCCCTATGTTCCTAAAGGGGATGTTGTGGGACTTAAATAAAAATTTATCTATTTCCCTTTAATTCAGGTTCTGGAAAGCGTCAAAATAAATCCATAAATGTCTTTAAAGTTTTTGCAATGAATCTTAAAAATCAATCAATCAAATGTGTGCGTGTTTTATTTTTTTCATTCAAGAAAAACTAATTAATTATTGTAAAAACTCCCGAAATGATAGACAAATTTACACAATAATTACTGATGACTAGCAAGCCGTGGAGAAATGAAATGATGATTTGCTTGTTGTTCTCGTTTGGCAACCCCCCCACTAATTTATTATTTGGACTACAAAGCACTTGCGCCAGGCAGCATTTGACGCAGAACAAATGATGAAGACATACGCACACAGTGGCACTCGAGTGGGAGGCGAAGCAAACGAAGTAGCCCATTTAGATATTTTAGCTAATTTAATTTGTTTGCTCATTACGAGAAACAAACATTAAGCGCGATAAAATGGAATAGACGTTGGCCCACCACGATGAGCCCCTAACAGGCCACGTTCAATCTGGCTACACTTTACGAGGCAAGAAGAGGACAATGCGGAGATTGATGCTGGAGCCAACTATGCTCGCCACGGCTCGTCCATAGCTCATTTGAAGGCAACTAAGCTTAACAATGTTTCAAGTTTCGAGTTTTATGTCGAGTAAGTCTATATGGAGAGATTGTGTGTCGGTCGGCGTACAGTTATCGTAAGGATACTGTATATATCGGTGGGTATGCGAGTATTTTTACACAACTAATAGGTCCCTTTACTGCTCTTTTGGCAAATGCCACAGCATAATTTTGCTGTAAGTATATATGGAAATAGTATTCCATATATGTGTACATACACATGCATGTTGGTATATGGGTTTTAGTTCCAGAATACACACTCGTATATATGTACAGACATATACGTCAATGTGTAAGTAGAAAAGCTATATATCTTAAAGTACGCCCTATTATATACTGATCATTTATTAAACTTTCCTAGACACAACACATGCACCATAAAGAAAAAGTTCTGTGTGGTCGAGTCGAATATGAAATTCCCTCCGCATATAGACGTTACCACAAAATTATGCAGTAAATATTGTAATGATTTAATCGATTTAGATTTTCTAAGGAAGGGACATTCAATTTAAAGTAAACAAAAAAGGTGTGTTTGCTTAAACTTCGCTGACTACCTTTTCCTTCCCTCTTTAATTATTTCAAGGAGGGGAGATAGCCGAAATCACCATCAAAACCGATAGAGGTTATTCTTGTTATCCATCTGTACATACCAGTTAGTTAAGGTTCACAGCATCCCATTAATAAACAAAGGGAAACTACTCTCAAATCAGATATGCGGGAATCAATTCTTATACTCACCGACCGGGATCTACAATTTAAATCCAACTCCGAACGGCTAATGCATTTTAAAGAGAAGTTTTTATATGGATGAGTGATAAACCAAATAAACGTAATGTCGCCCGCATTTACGAGGTGGAAACCCGCTACTGAAAAATTGTTAGATGTTCTTACCCGGAGTTGAACCTGGGTATACTGGATTGACCAGTCGTGCACACTCTCATCATACCACGGCGGTTATAAATGAAATTTTGCACATGGACAAAAGTCGATCCATATCGACTTCTGTATTTTTAATTACCAGCGCAATGTTCTTTAGCGATTTAAAATTCTGTCGCTCATATGAATTTATAAAAGACAAGCAATCAGTGCTGGAAATTGTCGAATATTTCGTTCAATTTGTATATAAGCCTCATATAAGTATATAGGTAGTACTATCCGATTTTTTTGTATACCGCCTAAGAAGCCGTATATACTAAGTAGGAACATAAATACTGTTACACACGTTTTATGCTGTAAAATAAAAAGTACTGAATGTTTTTGGACCAAATATTTCTTAATATATTTATTAATGTATATTGTATCCAAAAAGAATCTACTTATGCGAAATGTCCACCTTTTGCCTTTAAACACGCCTTAAGTCGCACTGGCCAATCATTAATAACTGCACGAACCTCGACCATTGGAAATTCGGCCACAGCTTGAACCAAAGCAGTTTTAAGAGATCCAATGTTAGGGTTTCTTTTGTGACAAACCTTGTCCTCTAAAACCGTCTACAATTTGCAATCCAATGGGTTCAAATCTGGACTGCCTGAGGGCCATTCTTCAGAGGAAATGAAAGCTGGCAAATTGTTTCGAAGCCAGGCCTGGGACGTTTTAGCCTTATAGGCCGGCGCAGAATCCTGCTGGAAAGTCCATGGCTGGTTTTGGAACAGGAAATTGTTAAAAGGCTTCACAACAGCTTCCAAAACGGTTTCTTGGTAAACTTTGGCCGATGTTTTGACTCCTCATTCGCAGAAATGCAGGTCAGTGAGCCCATTGTAAGAGACACCCCACCAAACCATGACTGAAGCTGGGTGATGACCCTTTTCCACCCTTGGGATCAGTTCAGATGCTTCCTTAGATGACCGCGCATACACTCTATAATTTTGCTTGTTAAATATTTCTTGAACGTTAAAATTTTTTTCATCGGTGAACAAAATTTTTCTTTGCAAGTTATCAGCGTGCTTCACCAAAAGACGTTTGCATTTTTCAATCCTATTTTGTTTAAAGCTGCAGTCAATAAATGTCCTGTAAGTCGTTTGAAAGCCCCAAGTCCCAAGTCTTTTTTAATGATTCAACTCATGGACTTTTGCGTGATATTCATCTCACGGGACATGATTTTCTGTTTTCGGAGCGGATTTCTGTGAATTCTTGATTTAACGGCTTTGCTGACATGCGGTGTTCGAACAGAGCGTGGGCTGACCCACCGGTGGCGGTCTTTTACATATCCAGTCTCCCCAAACAGTTTTTTACATCGGTAGACGAACATGCGGCTAATTCATACGAGTAGTGGCCGGAGCGTTTTAAAAATATCGCTTTTTCATTTCACACTCGAAAAGCGCTATTACAGCGACACGGTTCTCATCATCTGACCACTCCATTATGAAAGTTGAATCAATTTTATAATCCCGCTTCAGACTAACGCTATTGAGGTTAGCTTTCAAAACCCATATGACAATAACGGGGTATGTTCAGTTCTACTATTGAAATGGGCGTGCTCAATGTTGGAACAGTAATTATGTCCCTACTAAGTAAGGTAAGCTATCCGTAGATGCCTTAATAGAACTCTGTTGGTCTAGACGAAAATCATGCTGATAACAGCAACGAGAAGTGCATAAAGATTCCGGGCAACAGTTGCAAAATCTAGATAAGGAACTTTGTTGAATATCCTACTGTACTGAAATGAATCGTGTTGACAATTAGGTGCTGATTTGGGTTCGGTGAAGTGCTTAAAAACAGTTTACAAAAGACGAAAATTACACTTTAACTTCCAGGGGGAATATCGTTACCTTAATATAAAAAGACCCTAACTAATATTTTTTTTTTCATGAAATGTCTCTACAGAAAACCTTCGTTGATACAAAATCTATAAAAATGAAATTATTTCAAAAATGTAAAGCTCTGAATTACACATTATATATTTTTTTTAAATGTGCATTTACAAAGATTTTGAATCTAAATTGTTACCAGATTTATATTTTATATATGATATTTTTTATGAGTTAGGGCGTTTTTATATTAAGGTAACGATAGATGTCGTAAAAGCATGGCTGCCAGCAAATCGAATAAATTTATTTTTGAAAATTTTGAGAGGAAAGTTCCTTGTAAAGTTCTTCATAACCCTGCTGCATAGGCTACAAGTTGAGTTCAGTGAGCTGTATAAGCTGCATCCCTGAGTAATTTTATTCATTTATCATGTAAACAAAATGTAGGTCACATATTCGAATCAAATTCGATGAAATGGTTAAACGCATGGGCATTTCTTTTTTATTATTAAGGAGTCGGAATTATATTTTTTTAAATCGGTCACAACGCACCTAGTCGCTGGCGACAACTTTGTTGATAAACAAAACAGAAATACCTCCTCTTTTCTTATGGATATGTAAATAGCGGATACATCGCAAGTCAATAAAAGAATATAAGAGGCGGAGCATACTTAAAACTTCATAATTATGCCGTAGTTTAGACGATTTCAACGAGGTCTATGAGGGTGAAGATGTGTTTTCGTACAAAGACAATAGTTAATAGTTTTTTTAACTCCGTATATTTGTTTAACATAATTATTAGAAGTAACACCACCGCATTTTAATATTAATGGATGGTAATTATTTTTGGATAATACTTAGTAGGGACATAAATACTGTTACAACATTTAACACACCCATTTCAATAGTAGAACTGAACATACCCCGTTAATGTCATATGGGTTTTGTAAGCTAACCTCAATAGCGTTGGTCTGTAACGGGATTTTAAAATTGTTTCAACTTTCATCATGCAGTGGTCAGATAATTAGAACCGTATCGCTGCAATAGCGATTTTCAAGTGTGAAATGAAAAAAGCGATATTTTCAAAACGCACCGGCCACTAGGGATAAGCCGCATGTTCGTCTACCGGTGCATAAATCTGTTTGAGGAGACTGGCGATGTGAAAGACCGCCACCGGTCGGGCCGCCCACGCTCTGTTCGAACACCGCATGTCATCAAAGCAGTTAAATCAAGAATTCACAAAAACCCGCTCCGAAAACAGAAAATCATGGCCCGTAAGATGAATATCACGCATAAGTCCATGAGCCGAATCATTAAAAAATACTTGGGACTTGGGGCTTTCAAACGACGTACCGGACGTGTTGACTACTGCTTTAAAAAATAGGATTAAAATACAAACGTCTTTTGGTGAAGCACGCTGATAACTTGCACAGAACAATTTTGTTCACCGATGAAAAAAATGTTACCGTTCAGGAAAAATTTAACAAGCAAAATGATAGAGTGTATGCGCGGTCATCTAGGGAAGCATCTGAACTGATCCCAAGGGAGGAAAAGGGTCATCACCTAGCTTCAGTCATGGTTTGGTGGGGTGTCTCTTACGATGGGTTCACTGACCTGCATTTCTGCGAACAAGAAGTCAAAACATCGGCTAAAGTTTACCAAGAAACCATTTTGGAAGCTGTTGTGAAGCCTCTTAACAATGCCCTGTTCCAAAACCAGCCATCGACTTTCCAGCAGGATTCTGCGCCAGCCCATAAGACTAAAACGACCCAGGCCTGGCTTTGAAACAATTTTCCAGCGTTCATTTCCCCTGAAGAATGGCTCTCAGGCAGTCCAGATTTGAACCCATTGGATTACAAATTGTGGACGGTTTTAGAGGACAAGATTTGTTACAAAAGATACCGCAACATTGGATCTCTTAAGACTGCTTTGGTTCGAGCTGTGGCCAATTTTCCAATGGACGAGGTTCGTGCAGCTATTGACGATTGGCCAGTGCGACTTAAGGCGTGTGTAAAGGCAAAAGGCGGACATTTCGAATAAGTAGATTCTTTTTGGATACATTATACACCAATAAATATATAAAAAATATTTGGTCCAAAAACATCCAGTACTTTTTATTTGTGGTGAACGGTTTCCAACCAAATGTTTTTTCTCATAGTGATCATAAAATGTTCGCTGGGATAGTCTATCCATCGCCTAATTAATCGTTTTACAGCCGATGCTTTGCATAACAACATTTAAGATACTTACACATCTATTTATAGATGATATGTAGGTTACAGTGTATCTGGGCTACGAATTTCTTTAGTCGCACCCAACGCCAGGCTTGACTTAGCACCATGGATGTGTATCGGATTAGTCTCCAGCAAGTCCAGGTTCAAAACCTGCGCGGACTCTCAAATTTTTTTTATGCAATAATTCTTTTTGTGAGTCATCTATTTCCAAAAGAAATGTGACAACAGTAAGAAGGGAAACCGGTTTAATGTGCATGTAAGTGTAAGTGAAGACTTAATCCGGACTTAAACAGCAGACAATCCACAAATGTTCTATTTTTAGAAACATTACGCACATTTCGTTTTTTTTCTTTAATTCCTTAGGGAATTCTTGTTAGATTCTCATCTAACACATTTTAACTAGTGGTGAAAACCAAGAGTGGGTGTCATTATTTTTCGAAGATGAGCTTAAAATGCATCAATGCATGTTGCAAAAATTCTTTTTGATTTTGGTCCGCAGACAGTGCACAACGCAAATAGCGCCGCCCATTCATTAAAGAGAAAAAAAGACAAATTCAAGTGCGGTTGTTACTTTGCCCGAACTGTAGTCAGATTAATTGAACAAAAATCTAAAGTTATCTCTGCCATCGGAAAATTAAAAATAACAAAAAGTAATAAAAATAAACTTACAGCTTCGAAGAGAAGTATTTTCTTTTCAATTTAATTTATTAAATTAAAAAAATTATTGCGCATAAGTGCAGTGAATGCAGCAGCGGTAATTACAACGCTTTGGCAAATAGTCCCCAGAACATAAACTTTGCTCCACACCGCAAAGGTTGTGGAAGGGCAAAGTGATTAGAAATAAACTCGAGGTAAGAATTCTAGAGTTTTCATTTCTTAAAGATAATTTTAGCAAAATTACTTTTAGTGAGAAATGACGAATTCCTCAACAAGACGTCAAGCAATAGGTAGTTGCACCCAAAACGATCATTAATTCAGTGTACGGTCCTAAAACTTTCGTGAACAATCCACGATTAAGTCCCATCTAACTGACTGGATTCCTTGCTGATGGTTTTTTGTGCAGTATTAACAGGGCGTAAAACATAGAGAAAAAAGAAAACCACTATAAGCTAACTCTTCCGGGACAACACTAACTTTTCACATTGGAGATTATTCAACGCTGTTGGAATTCATGTATCAATAGTTTTAAGTATCCTTACTATAATTTAATCTTTATTTCTTACCCTAGAAAATTATAAAGATTTCACATTCTATTTATTTAGCTTAACGAAGTTATGGATTTTCAGCACCAGTTCCGAATCGGAACATCATCAATTAAGCAAAAAATGTTCTTCGAGGCCTCGACGTTCATCTATTAAAAATTCTGGATGGTGGTGAGTCAAGTCTATTTTTTTAAGCGTCTGTGAAAAAATACGGAAACTCCCTCAATAGAATTTGAAACCTTTTTTTTTCTCTTTTCTAAGATTCATTTCACGAATCTGTTAGTTTATCGCTGATAAATACGTTAAATTCTTTGTAAATAGTTACTAGGGGAGTGCGTATTTGATTCGCAATATGTAATCAAGTCAAATGGAAGAATAATTTAACCTCTAAGTTCTTTTCAAATGCGTACTTCGCAAGTAAAGACGTCTAACTTAAGGGCATTTATGTGCCACAGAATCATGTGAATAACTCACCACATTTTTGATATTTTCCAAGTCTCAATTATTTTCTTTATATTGTTTTTGGTACTTTCCATTACCTTATTTAATAAGTTTTTTTGAAAATGTTAAGTAAATGAGTGAATTAAGTAAATTGTGAATTTTAACCCTTGTTTGGTAATGCACAATGAACTGGTTATTAGTAGGTATTGCATATCGATAGTTTAATGAAGAACTTTAAAATAAATTTCAATTGTATGGATTGATTTTGTTAGCATGAATTCCTAAAGTGTGTAATTCTCTTACGAGGGTGATGTAGAAATTGGGTGTGTGAGTTGAGTTTTGGGGGTTTTAGAAAATATTGATGTCACTAAAACCATGGTAGGGCATCGGGTCAAGAGACAATTGATTCCATAACAGCTAGGAATCGTTGACAGTAAACGACTGACTACTATATTTTTTTATAATTATGCAAACTTAGCCATTTGGGTGTTTTTTTTTTCTTGGCTAAACTCAGCTATTTAGTTTCAGTTTCTAAATTTAGTATTTTGTTAAAACGGGAGTCTATAATAATTTTGTTTATGCCTATGATTATAGGAACTATGGGTTTAAAGTAGACCTGAACCCCCCACCCGACTGCTAGCTAGCTTTTTAATGGCTCCCAGTCTACTTCGTTCCCTAAAACAACCAACCAACCATGATTTCATCTTCTGGTTTATATCATTTTACCCTATAATCTTATTCCAATTGAGGTATGATAAAACGCCTGGTAGGTATTTGAAGTGACCTACTCAGTTTTCGATAAAAAAATCTCTTTGGGACATTACATAAATAAATGGCGCCCAACGTGGGGCAAAAGCAATTCCACTTGTATTGTCCTCTCTCCGACTGTTTTTTTTTTCTATTTCAAGTTAATATCAAGTTCATTTTAACGTAATTGCGGAAGTTCTGTGGCAGTCCGAAAAATGCGTTGGAATAGTTGTAGAGATCTTTCTGGACTTCGTTTGTTTGATTGTCTCGGATAAATGACCGAGAGACAGCTCTACAATCCTTTCCGCGTAGGTTGGAAAACTTTTACAGTAGTTTCCAATATTTTAATAGTAAGATTTTTATAGGAAGTATCAAATGGATTCTGTATGGATATCAGCATTCTGGGGGCTTATGGATATACTTTAATATAGCACGACGTTGTATTTTAAAGTCCTTAGTTTCCAGTTAGGAAAAGAAAATTACTTACATGTTGGTTTTCAGATTTTATTTGTTTTTCCTATCAAAATTCCTACTCCATAGACTATTTTTTTTTTCTTTTCTGTAGTCAAAGTTTACAATTCTATATTATATGCCCAATTTCTACAAAAAAATCCCTCAATGAAAGAGAATATTATTGTTTGATATTGAACAATTTTGTATTTGTACATCATTATTTTGATTTTATTTTCTCGTTAATGTTAATGGATTAAGAATGGCTACGGTACACAGTCCTCCCCCTCCCTCTTCAGAAATAGGAGCTCAGTCCTTGACATCTAATATTTCTGAATATAAGTGTTCGATATGTGGAGAATTTATGCATTTTGAAAGCCAAGAATGTTACATAATTTCAACTTGTAGTCATGTCTTCCATCGTGTTTGTATTGAACCCTCATTATCTACATCGGCACAATGTCCGCATTGTAAGCTACCATGTACGTTAGCAGATTTGAGGAAGTACAATTTAAACCCTAACGTGTCCACAGAAATGTCCACTCAAACGGAACAAAATAAAAAGCTGCGCCCTAATACAAGGGGTAAGCCCCGTGGAGCTATGGTTAATCGTCCTCAAACGAGAAGTCTTAGCAAAAATTTATTTACTGAAAATCATAGTTATAGTCTTGACGCTACTCCACGTCAAATTCCAGAAAGCCCAATAGATGTGAATGAGCCGATATCTGCTACTCACATTTCTAATTCAGATCACATAGAGTTTAGACAGCACATACCAAACACCAATTTAATTGATTATCCAAGAATCAATCAAATGATTGAACAGAACCTTACCCGAATATTACAAAGTATGAATTTACAACCTTTTACCGTGTTGCCTCAGGAACCACCACATATACATTCTGGTACTGCAAATCCGTCACGATCTTATATTAATAGTCGTCCTAACAGCAGCAATAATATATCCTTTAGTAACCTAGAGCATTTGGCAGGTACACGTCCAGAGAAATTAACTGCTATCATTCAAAACTGGAACGTAAAATTTGATGGCTCAAGCTCAGGTCACACTGTGGATGAATTTCTATACCGCATCAAATCTTTAACAGCGGAACATTTTGCAAACAATTTTAATATTATTTGTAAAAATCTCCCAGTTCTTCTTTCTGGTAAAGCTAGAGATTGGTATTGGAGATACCACAAGCAGGTAGATTCCATCGAATGGGATCCATTTTGTGCTGCATTGAAATGCCAGTACAAAGATATGCGTTCCAATTTCGATATAAAAGAAGAAGTTAGAAATCGGAAAATGAAACCTGGGGAAACCTTCGAGTCGTTTTACGATTCCATTTGCTCCATCGTTGATAGGTTAGAACAACCGATGGCGGAAGATGAGCTAGTGGAAATCTTGGTACGAAATTTGCGGCCGGAGATTCGGCATGAGCTTTTGTATGTGCCTGTTTTTACAATTTCTCATTTACGCAACCTCGTTCAAAAGCGGGAGAAACTTTTCGCGGACGATTGCTATCGTAGAAATCTGACGACAAAACCGCACACTCCAAATACAGGTCTGCGCCGCAATATAGCGGAAATTGAAGACAGCGCAGATTTTTTAGCTGAAAGCGATCATCAGACTTGTGTTGATGCTGTTAGTCAAAATATGACATTGTTTAAATGCTGGAACTGCGACGAACCAGGTCACTACTGGGTTGATTGCCTACAGGATCGCACTATATTTTGCTACGGCTGTGGTGCAAAGAAGGTGTACAAACCCCAATGTGTTCACTGCGCGTCAAAAAAGTCCTTGGCCTCAAAAAACTACATGCGTCCAAACCCATCGAAACAGTCATAATTCATTCAGATTCAATTCCTCATATAAATTCCCCAATAACTAAACCCAATATTACAATTTTAAAACGAGAAACATGCTGTGACAGACCCAAAGACAAAATTTTATACCCAATTCGCCCTTATCATACAAGATATGAAGAATATCTTGCCAAGCGTGACCAAATCTTTCGGGTTGATGCTCTTATAAGTTCAAGCAGAAAGCGAACAAAACGTTCTACTCGTCGCTTAAGAAAGTACTATAAATTACGTAAAAATGCTTCGAAATATATTATTTCTGCCATAGTTACTAGTCCAGTTGACAAACGATATTATGCAAAAGTAAAATTTATGGATTTTAACGAGTATGGTTTATTGGATACCGGAGCAAATGTCTCATGTATCGGTTCAACTCTGGCATCGTATGATTTTTCAAAGTCGCCGTATTTCTTTTCTGCCAAAACCTGTGTTAAAACTGCCGACGGAAACATACAGAAAACAGTTGGATATTTAGAGGTAGATATATCGTTTCGCAACAATATTCGACGATTAAAACTGTTAATCGTGCCCACCATCACGCATAGGTTAATTCTTGGTATAGACTTTTGGAAAGCCTTTAATCTGGCAACTGACGTTTTCGAGGAAGCAATTATATCTGATCCAACTCTTCAAATTAATGTACCAAATCCGCTTGACTTATCTACATTGGAAAAACCAAGTATCTCGGTACACAAAGATCCTGCAACTATTCCTGCAACTGAAAATCTTAAGTATCCTCTTTCTTCTAACCAACTTCAACAGCTTAACCTCATTGTTCAATTATTCCCAAATTTTTCAAACCAAGGTTTAGGTAGAACTAGTTTGATACAACATGACATCGATGTTGATGGGGCAAAGCCAATAAAACAGCGATTCTATCCAGTTTCCCCCGCAGTGGAAAAACTGATGTTCCAAGAAATTGATAGAATGTTAGCTTTAGGAGTTATCGAACCGTCAGCTTCGCCATGGAGTTCACCCATGCGCTTAGTAATTAAGCCCAATAAAGTTCGTTTATGTTTAGATGCCCGTAAAGTAAACCATGTTACAAAAAAGGATGCTTATCCCCTTCCAAGCATCGAAGGCATTTTTTCGCGTTTACCAAAAGCCAACATTATTACAAAATTGGATCTAAAAGATGCATATTGGCAGATTGGACTGAGTGAAGACGCAAAAGCTTTAACTGCATTTACTGTACCGGGACGACTATTGTATCAGTTCGTCGTAATGCCCTTTGGGTTATGCAATGGTCCCCAGACTATGTGTCGTCTTATGGACCAAATAATACCTCCCGACCTAAAACATTGCGTGTTCGGTTACCTTGACGATCTGGTCATAGTCTCAGAAAACTTTTCCGATCATATTTCAGTATTAGTTCGTGTTGCAGAGGAATTTCGAAAGGCCAATTTAACATTAAACATAGAAAAGTGTCAGTTTTGTGTTACACAAGTAAAATATCTCGGATTTGTTATAGGCCATGGTGGAATACAAACAGATCCGGGAAAAGTTGATGCAATTTCGAAATGGCCCATTCCAAAAAACATAAAACAAGTTCGTGGGTTTTTAGGTTTGGCCGGATGGTACAGACGGTTTATTGAAAATTTTTCTTCACTTACTTTTCCTATTACTGAAACCTTGTCGACTAAACGGAAGTTTGCTTGGACTCCAGCCGCTCAAGAGGCCTTCGATGAAGTCAAAAATCGGTTGACCACCGCCCCTGTTTTGGCTAATCCTAATTTCGAGAAAAAGTTTTACTTACATTGTGACGCTTCAGATTATGGAACTGGTGCCGTATTAGTACAACTAGATGACAATGGTGAGGAGAAGCCCATCGCATACATGTCGAAAAAGTTAAATACAGCACAACGCAACTATAGCGTAACGGAAAGAGAATGTCTGGCCGCAATCGAAGCAATTAAACGCTTTCGGTGCTATTTGGAAATGCAAGACTTCGAAGTCATTACTGATCACTCTTCTCTTATGTGGCTTATGAAGCAAACCGATCTTACGGGAAGGTTAGCTCGTTGGGTTTTTAAACTACAACCGTATAGATTTACAATAAGCCACCGAAAAGGAAAAGAAAATGTAGTTCCGGATGCCTTATCTCGAATTCCAACAGATGAAGTGTTGGCTATCGAACATGCTTCACCAGAAATTGATTTAAATTCGACCTGTTTTGAAGACCCAGACTATCAAGATCTTAAATTGAGAATCAAGAAAAATGAATCTATGTATCCTGACATACAAATTTTAGAGAAATTTGTCTACATTCGAACCGAACATTACACCGGAGATACTGAGCAGGAACAGGAAGCTTGGAAATTGTGGGTACCTTCTAACTTACGAAGCTCCGTAATAACTCGAGCTCATAATTCGCCAATAGCCTCACATGGTGGCATGGCCAAAACTATCGATTTGATTCGTCGTAATTTCTATTGGCCTGGCTTAGTAACGGATGTTCGTAATTACGTTCGAAATTGTGATGTGTGCAAGAGCACCAAGCATCCGAATACCATTCTTAAACCCGAGATGGGAATGCCAGTCAACACCGTTAGACCTTTTCAAAGATTATACATCGATATTTTAGGGAGATATCCCAGATCAAAAAGCGGTCATATTGGACTTTTCATTGTTTTAGACCATTTAACCAAATTTCATTGGTTATGTCCATTAAAAAAATTTACCTCTGGTATAATTCAGGATTTCCTTCTGAAACAAATTTTTCATGTGTACGGTGTTCCTGAGTTCATAGTCAGTGACAACGGATCACAATTTAAGGCTAACGACTTTAATGCCTTTTTAACCAAACTGGGCATTAAACATGTATACACTGCTCTTTACTCCCCTCAAGCAAATGCTTCTGAGAGGGTAAATAGGTCAATTATTGCAGGTATTCGTGCTTTTCTAAAAGACGATCATAGCAGTTGGGAAGAAAACATAACCTCTATCAGTTGTGCTCTACGCAATTCGATCCACCAAGCCACCAAGTGTTCCCCATATTTTGCCACATTTGGCTTTAATATGATAACCCATGGGGATTCATATAAATTGTTGAAAAATCTCAACCTCCTGGATGAGCCAAGAACCCGCCTAAATAGGGAAGATCAGCTTGCATTGATTCGGAAAGAGTTATGCAAAAATATAGCTAAAGCTTATGATACCAATAGGGAGCATTATAATCTTCGCGCTAGGCCAATTTCGTACTCTGTTGGTCAAACAGTGTATAGGAGAAACTTCGCACAAAGCAGTGCTGAAAAACGATTCAATGCCAAATTATCACCAATTTTTCTTAAAGCAGTAGTTCAATCTAAAATTGGTACCAACTATTATGTTCTCAAAGATATTGAAGGAAGTTCCACGGGAACATACCACGCGAAAGATATACGCCCCTAATAACTTTTCCTGTTAATATTGTTATCAAAAGATCAATATTACCCGGTTTGTGGTGAACGGTTTCCAACCAAATGTTTTTTCTCATAGTGATCATAAAATGTTCGCTGGGATAGTCTATCCATCGCCTAATTAATCGTTTTACAGCCGATGCTTTGCATAACAACATTTAAGATACTTACACATCTATTTATAGATGATATGTAGGTTACAGTGTATCTGGGCTACGAATTTCTTTAGTCGCACCCAACGCCAGGCTTGACTTAGCACCATGGATGTGTATCGGATTAGTCTCCAGCAAGTCCAGGTTCAAAACCTGCGCGGACTCTCAAATTTTTTTTATGCAATAATTCTTTTTGTGAGTCATCTATTTCCAAAAGAAATGTGACAACAGTAAGAAGGGAAACCGGTTTAATGTGCATGTAAGTGTAAGTGAAGACTTAATCCGGACTTAAACAGCAGACAATCCACAAATGTTCTATTTTTAGAAACATTACGCACATTTCGTTTTTTTTCTTTAATTCCTTAGGGAATTGTTGTTAGATTCTCATCTAACACATTTTAACTAGTGGTGAAAACCAAGAGTGGGTGTCATTATTTTTCGAAGATGAGCTTAAAATGCATCAATGCATGTTGCAAAAATTCTTTTTGATTTTGGTCCGCAGACAGTGCACAACGCAAATAGCGCCGCCCATTCATTAAAGAGAAAAAAAGACAAATTCAAGTGCGGTTGTTACTTTGCCCGAACTGTAGTCAGATTAATTGAACAAAAATCTAAAGTTATCTCTGCCATCGGAAAATTAAAAATAACAAAAAGTAATAAAAATAAACTTACAGCTTCGAAGAGAAGTATTTTCTTTTCAATTTAATTTATTAAATTAAAAAAATTATTGCGCATAAGTGCAGTGAATGCAGCAGCGGTAATTACAACGCTTTGGCAAATAGTCCCCAGAACATAAACTTTGCTCCACACCGCAAAGGTTGTGGAAGGGCAAAGTGATTAGAAATAAACTCGAGGTAAGAATTCTAGAGTTTTCATTTCTTAAAGATAATTTTAGCAAAATTACTTTTAGTGAGAAATGACGAATTCCTCAACAAGACGTCAAGCAATAGGTAGTTGCACCCAAAACGATCATTAATTCAGTGTACGGTCCTAAAACTTTCGTGAACAATCCACGATTAAGTCCCATCTAACTGACTGGATTCCTTGCTGATGGTTTTTTGTGCAGTATTAACAGGGCGTAAAACATAGAGAAAAAAGAAAACCACTATAAGCTAACTCTTCCGGGACAACACTAACTTTTCACATTGGAGATTATTCAACGCTGTTGGAATTCATGTATCAATAGTTTTAAGTATCCTTACTATAATTTAATCTTTATTTCTTACCCTAGAAAATTATAAAGATTTCACATTCTATTTATTTAGCTTAACGAAGTTATGGATTTTCAGCACCAGTTCCGAATCGGAACATCATCAATTAAGCAAAAAATGTTCTTCGAGGCCTCGACGTTCATCTATTAAAAATTCTGGATGGTGGTGAGTCAAGTCTATTTTTTTAAGCGTCTGTGAAAAAATACGGAAACTCCCTCAATAGAATTTGAAACCTTTTTTTTTCTCTTTTCTAAGATTCATTTCACGAATCTGTTAGTTTATCGCTGATAAATACGTTAAATTCTTTGTAAATAGTTACTAGGGGAGTGCGTATTTGATTCGCAATATGTAATCAAGTCAAATGGAAGAATAATTTAACCTCTAAGTTCTTTTCAAATGCGTACTTCGCAAGTAAAGACGTCTAACTTAAGGGCATTTATGTGCCACAGAATCATGTGAATAACTCACCACATTTTTGATATTTTCCAAGTCTCAATTATTTTCTTTATATTGTTTTTGGTACTTTCCATTACCTTATTTAATAAGTTTTTTTGAAAATGTTAAGTAAATGAGTGAATTAAGTAAATTGTGAATTTTAACCCTTGTTTGGTAATGCACAATGAACTGGTTATTAGTAGGTATTGCATATCGATAGTTTAATGAAGAACTTTAAAATAAATTTCAATTGTATGGATTGATTTTGTTAGCATGAATTCCTAAAGTGTGTAATTCTCTTACGAGGGTGATGTAGAAATTGGGTGTGTGAGTTGAGTTTTGGGGGTTTTAGAAAATATTGATGTCACTAAAACCATGGTAGGGCATCGGGTCAAGAGACAATTGATTCCATAACAGCTAGGAATCGTTGACAGTAAACGACTGACTACTATATTTTTTTATAATTATGCAAACTTAGCCATTTGGGTGTTTTTTTTTCTTGGCTAAACTCAGCTATTTAGTTTCAGTTTCTAAATTTAGTATTTTGTTAAAACGGGAGTCTATAATAATTTTGTTTATGCCTATGATTATAGGAACTATGGGTTTAAAGTAGACCTGAACCCCCCACCCGACTGTTAGCTAGCTTTTTAATGGCTCCCAGTCTACTTCGTTCCCTAAAACAACCAACCAACCATGATTTCATCTTCTGGTTTATATCATTTTACCCTATAATCTTATTCCAATTGAGGTATGATAAAACGCCTGGTAGGTATTTGAAGTGACCTACTCAGTTTTCGATAAAAAATCTCTTTGGGACATTACATATTTTATAGCATAAAACGAGTGCAACAGTATTTATGTCCCTACTTAGTATTGTACGAATATGGAATGCGTTCATTGTGCTTAAGCAGCTCTATGATGATTGTCCACTTTAAGTGAGTTTTGATTCCGCGGAAGTTGCCCACGTTAAGATTAATTTGATTCCGAGATGCTTGTCGACTTAATTTTGCGGAAATATATAAGGATAGTGCTGTTGCAGGATGGACAAATTTTAAATAACCGAGTATCATTGTCCTCCTCATCAGTCACGACTTAATGTTTCCTGCAAATATTTCTAGACTAAACCTTACATTATGTAAACATTTCTTAACGATTGGTGTTAATATTGACAATAAATAAGCAAAAAAATACCATATTTGTTTTGTCTGAGACTGAACTCTGTTAACATAGATATGGTTTGAAATACTAACTATTTATAGAACTACAGGTAATTTACTGGTTTGTAACGTTTGAAGAAAGAATACAGTGTCTGGGCATCATTATGTTAATTAAATACTAACAAAACATTTTTTTATTTTTTAAATGCTAGAAGAAAACTGTAAGCCGTGTCTAACATTTTTTTGCATTCACTTCACTAAAATTATAGTTGCTGCCTTCTAAATAGACCGAAGACGATTTTATAGAAGCTAAAATCATTGGAAATTTAAAGTAGTTTCCACATCGACCATCATAGGTAGATTTACTTTGAACTTATTATACAATTTCTAATATCCCATCCTAAACCTCAAAGTGTTACATACGTAATGACCAGCACGACATGCCCTCTTATAGGGTGGGCAAATTTATAACAACTTTGCAAATTTTTATATTTTGTGTAGGTTTGTATGCTTTAACTTTTTTTCTTGCCTCTACGCTCTTTGGTAAAACTGGAAAAAGGAACAATTTATGATTGTGCTTAACGCTTCATTGGTCGGCTGGCAAACGTTATATATTAATGCCAACTTGACGTGAGGAATGAGAAATGAAATAAGCAATTTCCAGATTAAATTGAAATGATTCTGTAACTGAAATGTGTTTAGTACTGTTTTGGGTTTTGCTCCCACTTTTGGTGAGATTTCAAAGACTTGAAATGCCTAATACCCATTTAAAATGCAAACAAAATGTTAAAAGCTGCTCGCATTAGGTATATAAGTACTCGTATGTACAATCAACATATATGAAGGCATCTATTTGGCAGTGTATGTGTCTACATTGGTACTGAAGGTTGCCATAACATTAAATCTGCTTAAACCGCCAAGAGCAGCGGTTTTAACATTCCCTATTAGCAAACCTAATTAGAAATTGACTGGGTGATTTTGGCAAAGCTTGAACTTTAAACTGAAATATTTTCAGATATGAACACTTCTTGTATAAATACATTTTAAGAGCAGCGAAATAAGAAATCAGATTTAAATTGAATAAGTCTAGACATAGACAACAGTACGGGGACGTTAGTTTCTTTGAAACTGGCGGTGTAGTTTAATTTTCCAAAAAATATACACACAGATTTGCAGATGAATCGAATATGTGACGCGCAAAATAGAAAGGGACCTAAGGGTAAAAACCAGTTTTGTTCAGGAGAGCCATTTTAAAGATTTAAATACGTGTATCTTTGGTGTACCATCACTTTCATAAAAGGCGCATATCTCTGGGAGGGAACACTTATGGGGCATGGGATCGGTCTCATTCGATGCTCAGATGTTGTCCACATCAAAAAAAAAGTGAAAATTAATTTTTTTTACCCTTAGGTCCCTTTCTCTATAAGTATAATATTTATGTAGTACACTTGGGGTCTAGGTAAAATATAGCCAAACAAATTGTTAACAATATCAATATAATGAAAAATTGTGACATTTTTAAATTCCTATTGAAAATACTTCACAGGGTTTTTCACATTAAAATTCATCACATGGTCAGCCACTCTGTTTTCTTGTACTTATATTGTGGAAATCGTCTACTACAACTTCAAGGTTTGCTACTCTGATAATGCTCTTATGCTCTGAATAGAAATTGCAGCCTTCACAGACTGGCTTTATATTCTACCAATTAAACACTACCTACAAACATATTTTTTTATCAAACACTAGTTTATGTTCGTTGTTATCGAGGTACAACGATTCTGCCGTAATTTCACATAGTAGGTATGATCATGCAGTAACCAATTATGATAAGACTGGTTGATGTTGTCTATAAGCCACACAAATAGAACATTACCGATCTTTGCTTAAATTTCGCAGGGTATTTCATAAACGATCAATAACTGTTCTTTGTAAAGTTTGATCTCATCGACCTTTTGAGGTTCATCCGTTTGAGAAAAGACAAATTAATACCCATCTTGCCCAAATTTCATATGGTATATCATAAGAGAGCCATGATTTAGGATGGTGCAATAATTTCAAAGAGCTCCCACACAACGGACCGTACCATTTTGACTTCCTGACGCTCTAGAAGCTATAAATTAAATCTCTTTTGTCACATGATACGTTATGAACGACAGGTAACTACCCCGGGTAAATATGGACCTTAAGGGTTCATGTTTTTCTTTAGCCCCCATGCAAAGACCACTGCCGGCTAAGGGTGCTGCCACTCTATAAACTACATTCTCTATAAGATCTTGCTCAAGTTTAGTAAAGTAATAAAAGATTTGCTGGCAAACCCTAGTAATATTTAACCATATCAGTTAATTTTTTCATAAATCCGCTGTACCAATTCCCATGATTTGAGGCCCCGGCGCTCCAATAGCCACATTTTAAATCAGTTCTTTAACAATTTAAGCACAACTGGTTATATGTGATCTTTAATCAACTTTGTTGAAATGGGACCATATCAGTACATCAAATTTGAAATCTAGAGTCTACCAATTGTGCCCAACCCTTGTATGGTACCTTAAATAGGACCTGTTACCAACTACGGTGAAATTGAACCATATTCATATTTTCATATAGTCACTTCTCAAACCATACTCCTGATTTTCGCTTCTTCCCCTATACATTCCACATTTCACAACCGAGCTTGCTTAAATATTTTCAAGTGAGCTAAAAAAGATCGTTAAGCTACCCTAGGAAAATTGGACCATATCGGCCAGTGTGTGTATATTGGAAAGATCAATTTGGTCTACGTTTTATTTGGTCTACGATTTGACGAATTCTGCACAGAAGCGATTAATCTTCTGTACACTACTGAGTCGTAGGGTATCATTGTTTCAAAGCTGTTGGGCTTCGGACTTTCTTGCTCCTTCAATTAACGCTGCAGAGCATGCATTCCTTAACATCCACTAACGAATTTCCAAGCATTTATGGAGCAGAATTTTTTTCACTTAAACGTCGACGCCGTTATTTGGAGGATGTTGAAGCACTAAAGGTTTACAATCGTAATAAATACTTGGATCGACCATCATCAAGATGATAAATATGATCATAGAATTGAACACGCAACCAATAGTTCGGTCATAGTAATAAAATGCAGAATAATATTTAGTTAAACTAAAACAAACTTATTGGAATATAACTGACTTTAAGTCAATCGATTACTCCACATAAAAAATAAGCTTTTTTGCCTGAAAATTTGAAGTTTTTGCTTTAAACCTTTTGTTGAACAGGTGCGATTTATATCCAAATTTTCATTTTTAAAGATTAAGATTTTTATTCACGTCCATCGATACTTCAGTTCCACTTACTAAAAAGTACCATGCATAAATTTCCATTCGGATAAACCTATGAAATAATCGAGCTGCATGCAACCCAATCATTTGGTTGGCACAAAAAATCGGTTATTGCAATGAATTCGTTCTCTGTGTGTTGGTCTTGAAATGGGAAAAATTTTCTCTTTGTTGCACTAACAAAACTCAGGGTCAACATTCATTTTAAGTAACATTTCTACTATGTTAAGTAATGAGCTTTCAAATAAGCATTCAACGGCATTAAATGAGCTTGTTCGTAGGCCTCTAGTATCTAGGGGATACAAAAACCGTCCCCTAATATTGAAGGAAATTTGGGTATCCAAAAGCAATGACATTTTCTCACGAATCCAAATAATTACATCTGTATATTTGAGGTTTGAACTAATTTCAGAGTCAGACCGGCCGACAGAGGCACAAGGTCTTCGTATACGAGTTCTATGGGCATACGGCTACTTTAAAACAACAATAAAATTCGTTACGAATCCGAATATACATAATTTTAACTGTTTGAATAAATTTAATGAACTTGACCCAAGGGTCTAAGTTATCTTCCTTCCGAAAAAAGAATTTGTATTCCCTCACCGCTCTTACCACAGAGTGGTATTATGGGTTTGTGCTGAGGTTTGATTCCTTAACCGCCCAGAAAAAAGTGTAATCGACCCATTGAGAATTGTACCGATCGATTTAAACTTGTCCGTCTGTCAGTCCATTTATTTTTGTAATCAAAGTCTAGGTAGCGAATACGAGTATAAACCGGTCTCAGTGGAACTTTAGAGATTTTATTGTTTTCGGGTAATGAGAGATTGTATTGTAAAAGGGAGAATGTATGTTATGTAATAGTTTGTCGATTTAGGTACTAACTGACCTAACAGCGGTAATTTTCATAAGATTTCAATGGAATTTGGTTGGTGGCACAATTAAGCATACAGGAAAGTATTGCAGATAATATTCAAAATCGAACTAAGTCTTGATATAGACCCCATACAAATTTACCAACAGATTTGGATCTAACCGACCTAACAGAAACAAATTTCATTGAATTTTAAATTATGTGGTTTTTTCATTATTTGTCAAAAAAAATATTTAACGTCTATAGAGTCTAAGTGTGTAGTCGGTCTCTGGTTTTACCATGAGCATATCAAGCCCTTACAGCGAAAAAAAAGTGAGCGCTACTCGCTTTTAAATGAAATTCGATAGAAAAATTCTAAACACTCTTAACCTTAAATATTAGAAAATTAAATATTAATATTTACAAAGATAAGCAAATTTAATTGTATCGAAATCCTAGAGAATTTGACAAGAAAAAAACCAAATAAAACCCTCTTCTGTAAAATTTTCTTTTTAGAGCTTACGTCTTTTTCGCGGTTAGGGCTCGATATAAGTCCTCAGAGGAAGTGTCCTTCTCACTCACTTACTTCCAAGTTTGTTTTAATTTCAAGTCCGGACGAATGACTATAAAATCGGTCTGTTTATCAATCGAAAATGAGTACTCAAAAACACAGAATATTATATAAATTTTACGGTTTGCCTGAAATGAAGGCCGTGGCCAATATGCCTATAGTCCATAGGAGGACAAAAATAATATTCTGTCAAACAGGGATCAACCACATTATCTGCCAACATCATACTGAAACACAATCCATAATGTAGTGTATACAAGAGTTGGACCAGTCGAACTTTGGTATTGACCAGTTGTTATTTGTTTCCTATTTTTTTTTTTCTTGGAACTTAGGTTTTTTCGCGGTAAGGTCTCGATATGAGTACTCAGAAACAGTGTCCTTTTCACTCACTTACTTCCAAAATTTGTTTTAACTTCAATTCCGGACGATGGACTATAAAATCGGTCTGTTAAACAACACAAGAATGAGTACTTAAAAACAACGAATATTATATAAATTTTACTGTTTGCCTGAAATGAAGGCCTTGCCCAATATGCCTCTAGTTCATAGGAGGCCAAAAATAAAATCCTGTAAAACACGAATCAACAATATTTTCTGCCAACATCATACTGAAACACAATCCATAATGTAGTGTATAAAAGATTTGGAACAGTCGAACTTTGGTATTGACCAGTTGTTATTTGTTTCCTATTTTTTTTTGAAAAACACTGCCTTCAGTTTAGTCATCCATAATTATTATCACAATATTCATAAAACTTTATCACTGAAGTTTAAGATTAGCCTGAGTTTACCTACAGTTCTAATCGTTCAATTCACTTTTCTCCTGCTAAACTTATTGGTTCTGCAGTTTTCAAAATAAACCCGTTTTTCTTCTAATATCCCAAAATTACCTCGATGAAGTTGAGTTTTCTAATCGGTTTTAGTCCCTTTTATAGGCATCTGTGCCTTCATTATATCTGCCATAAAAAATAATAGCAAAAAGTAAGTGAAAGCATAGATTTTATTGTTTTTTTGTACAATATTTGCCAAAAGTCACAAAATCTTAGCAAAGCCTACCCCAAACTCTTCAGCTAACCAACTGCACCAACAGCCTCCTATCGATGTATGGCCGCAGCTTTCCGGTGTTTTGCCTTTTATTTGCGATTTTTCCAATAAAATTACGAAAAGATGGAAAAAAATGTATATAACTTATGTGTTAAGCTTATGAGATTAACTTTTTTAACGACATTTTCTTTGCACACCAAAGTACTCGTACTGCCGACAACACCATCGAGCAGAACTTGGCTTATTTTACATATTTATTGTTATATAAGTAAGCCCACTAACGTACACGTGTATCCTGGCGTACACGATTTTTGATCGGAAATTTTTTTTTGCTGTTTTTTCCTTGCCACACAAGTACTTTAGACACACACACGGACACGTATACAGACACATACAAAGTCACTTCACTCATACCCACTCATGGAGGATTTAAGCGTGAAGGAAGCATCAAAGTCATCTCAACCATCAACAGCCTCGTAAAAAAAGAATGGTGGAGGGGGGAATAGGAGCAGAAATAAGGCCGGGTAAATTGGAAACTACAAAGTCAGCTTTCCAATGTTGTGGAGTCGGCTTTGCTGTCGTTAAGTCAAGGTTCCTTTAGATTTTTGTTTATGTGTGCATGTGTGTGTATGTATATGTGTGCTTGCAAATATATTTAAATGATAAAGAAAGGCACCGATATTCGATTGAATAAATTTATACTTAATCTTAACATAATACGGACGTATTAAATGTTTTTTATGTGAACAGCGAGGGTCTGGCAATTGTCAGAATAAGAAACAAAGTTTCTTTAGCTTAACCGGGAGTTATTACAATTGAGAGAAAAGTTTTAAATTTAGTAAGCATAGCGAATTTAAAAAAAATACTTATACTACAGGGGGGCTAATGAAAGCCGCTACAAAAAAAATTAATAACATTTTTTCTATTTAATAAACTTGTAAATTTTTTTTATTTTGCAGATTGATTTTTAGACTTAACAAAAATGGATAACTGGCACACTGAAACAATAATTTGTATGGTCCTTTCTATCACGCACTGGAGTCCGAAGTTTCGGTTAAAAGAGAGTATAGGCGTACGTTTGGCGGCAATCCTCCGAGCAGATGGTCCATAATGAGACTTGTTAACAATTTTGCCGAGCATGGGACAGCCAAAAGAAGACCTTACCATCAAAACCCTTCAGTTTGAACAAAAAAATACAACACAATCCAAGATCGACAAGAAGCTTTACTGCCGGTAGAGGTCGAAGTGCATCGTGGTGCATAAAAAGCTTTTCAACAGATTTCGTAGTGGTGATATTGCAAAAAAAAAAAAAATGCAATGCCTGAAAAGAATCAAGGAGAACGTGTTGTATTGGATTTGACGGAAGGCTTGAGAGGACAAAATATAACAGGCGACAATTTCTTTTCCACTTTTGAGTTGGTAAAAAAACTACTTGAAAGAAAACTTACATATGTGGGGACTGCACGTAAAAATAAAACTTTCATTCCTCCGAAATTGCTGACTGTAAAAAATCAACCATTGTACAAGTCTACATTTGCTTTCGTACATCAGCCACAAAAACAAAGCTACGGTATTGATAAGTACAATGCACAGGACAAATGAAGTTGATGAGAATGGGTCGAAGAAAAAGCCGGAGATTGTTTCTTATTACAATTCGACAAAAGGTATGCTATTTTGTTGTTTATCTATAATTTCTTATGCTTTTTTCTACCCTAGGAGACGTTGACACTGCTGACCAAATGATTGGCACCTACACCACTAAGCGCAAAACAAATCGATGGCCTAACGTTGTATTTGCTAATATACTAGATATATCTGCTTTGAATGCGTACATACTCTTTGCTGAAATTGATGCTTCATGGGCACCAGCTGATCGAAATCGCAGGAGACCAGAGTTCTTGCGGCAACTGGCACTTTCTCTGGCTAAGGCGCATATGGTGAAACGGACTAGATTACCTCAACAACAGTTCTCAGCACAGCTTTTGACTGAAATAAAAACCGCATGCTCAGTTTCTGTGGCCTCTTCAAGCAATGCTACTTCCAATTCGGTAGCTAGAAAGAGAGGAATTTGTAGTTGCTGCAAGTCTAAGTCTGACATCAAGTGTTCCATTTGCGGCAAGTTTATTTGCAAAATATCCCGAAACATACTTTGCTCAGCATGTAATGCAACAAATAATAGCCCAAACCAATAAAAACTCATATTTTGTAAATAATACTAAAAAACGCTTGATATTTTAATTTCACAAAATATATTGGACCAAATGGTCCCTAATCCAAGATAGGTAACTTCTTATTTTTCTCAGTCTCAGCTTATGTCAGAAACTTGAATTTTTGGAAATAACACTGTTTTATAAAACAATAACGTGAGCTGAAATATTCAGGCAATATACATCACCGTTCAAAAGTTATAAAGGAAACGATCAAAAAATTGGACCAAATGGGCTTAATCTAACAGCAGGGTTAAAGCACTGAAACACAAAATCGAAGTAGCCATTGAAGAGATTCAAAATAATCGAAAATGTACCGATAAATAAGGTTTATCGGATGATATACTGACAAGTGAGTTGTGGTAGTCATATGAATGATATTGTGTTCCATTATTAAATGACGAAGTTCAAACTTTCCAATAAAATCAGAACTTGTAAAAAATTATCGGTACTTGTTTTACAGCCGATTAAAATTTAAAATTTTAAATGGCCCACCATTTTTTTTCGTTTATTAATATTATATAATTACTTTTATGTATTATGTATAGTTTTTTATTTTCTAGTACCCACAGGTGATTAGATAATCTTCAAGTTTCTCTACAACTAATGCGGCCTGTTGTGGCTGAACGGGGTCTTCGTAAATGGAAACGATCACGCCTTGTGTAGTTTTCATGCAATGCACACCACTGCGTCCAAACTTGGCGCGAACTACACGATCTGTACCAGACAAATAAATATATCTTTGGTTTTTTTTTGGTTTTTTTGTGTTACTCCGTTGCTGGTAAGGAGGTCCTGATTATCAAATCCAGAAATAAGTTTCGATAGTTCTTCCCTCGTTACCTCAAAACCTTTAGAAGATGCCCACATATTTCCTTCATGGCCGGCGATACAAGCTTTGGTCACGCATTGCGAGGCCATCAATTGGTTGTCAACATAATCTTGCCAGTTCATATTTAATTTGTAGTGGTTATTTAACTTGAAATTTGAAAGATATTACGCGTCGAATATTTGTACACAGCAGGCTAATTTATCCAGATCAGTGATGATTTGTTGCAAACTTTTTTCCCTTTCTAAGGAACACGGGATGAGAATGTTACGTTCGTAGAGTATTTCTTCTTACGATACGATAAAGAGGCAAACTAACCGACTCACTCTCTCTGTTCAAACGACTGACTTCAAATTTAATTGATGGCCAAACGTGTTTTTTTGTAGCATAATTTTACTGTCGTTACTAGATAAAGAGTATAAAATAAATTACACCACCCCATAGCTTTTGCTTCAAAGATAAGCTAACTCACATTTTTTTTTCAATGAAACAACTTGAAACAATTCTAAAGTACACGTAAAGTACAGAGGGCAACTTCATGATATCCTGCACCACTATGGTGTACAGAAACATATTCGCTTGACCTTTGGTATAGACGCAATATGAAAACATTGACAGATATGGTTAAATTTCAGCAGGATAGTTTTTAGATATCAATTAAATTTGAAGTGTGGTCCAACCATATTGCACGATGTTAGTTGCTTTACAAGCCACGAAGAGATACGCAATTGAACAGCGCATCAAGATTTTTGAAGCCTTTTACGAAAATGTGCGGTTAAACTAAAATGCATTTCGTGCACTTCGTGATTTTTTGGTCAGAATAATTGACCAAATGTGTCCACAGTGGATTCGAGGATGAGCAGAATTGCCGCATTTGCGCCAATGAGAGTCCACGAGTGATTGTTGAAAATCCAATGCATCCACAAAGAGTGAGTGTTTGGTGTGGTTTATAGGATAGAGGCATCATCGAGACGTACTTCTTCGAAAATGAGGTCGGCTAAGCAGTTACCTTGAATGATGTTTGCTATAGCGAGATGATAACAGACTTCTTGTGGCCAGAAATTTAGAGAGTGTTGTAGTTGCATTGCGACCTGGCCCAGTGCTGTGAAGTATCGTGGTTGAAGCCGTTATGGCGAGAATTACTAGAAACTGGTATACTATTGCAGGGCTCGTTAATGACGACGATGATCTCACCAACATGGTTTTAAGCAAAAGACCGAGTAATTAAGGATTATACTGTAAGTTTTGCTAAAACTTGTGGGGGAAATGCTTTATTGGAAATCCTTTATTAACAATCATTGTAGAAAAGCCTCTGCCAGGCAAAGAATTGCTACAACTTTTAGCCAACCATCTTTAATAATAACCCCTCGTTTACTTTTTTAAATATCTACCCTCTCAAGCCCATACAGACTTATTTATAGTATACTCGGTATATGAAAAAATACATACACACACACACACACACTCGTATAAATGTGTTTGTGTGCGGTTATATCGAATATTCAAATGAGTTTAATTTGTTTGTAAAAATGTTCTCAGTTTTATTCATTTCTTTCGGTCGTTTCATTCTGGTATGTTATTCTCCTCTCCAGCGTTGTCCTCATCAACGACATTAACGCCATCCTTTTCCCCAGACATGAATCCTTACACCACATACCACTCGTATATTCAATGACAACAACATCACCACCAATAACACCAACAACAACAACAGGAGCGGAACCCTCTCCTCACTACTCGTTGAGTTCGGTTTGCTTGGAATATGTTTTCTAAATGAAGACAGTTCAGTCAGTTAGTCAACATCGTCGCTCCTGCGATATGTTGAGCAGGATCTCCGACATGTGCTTTCCATTAAAGACAGCAGTCCCGCCACATCATGTGGCATACGGACACACATACAGGCGAGTTTGTGCCACAGTCTAAAGTGTGTGCAAGTGTGAGTATGTGTTGCCGTGTTGTTAGGTGGTGTTCGATGTTTGATGGTTCCTTGGGTTGTTAAGCACTTTTACAAGTGCAATTATTTATCGTTTGATTATGGATCGTTGCCAAGGGTACTTGGTACTCGCATTCGGTACTCCGCGTTGAATGCTATCAAATGTAATTTTGTTATTTTCCAAGCATAAATTAATTTTGCATGTGTGTTTGTTTTAAGTTCTCCTTTTATTCTCTTCAGTGCAAAAGGGAACGAACCGTCAAGTGTTTGTTTTAATGAGTTGAAAATTCATTAACAGTGCATTTGGTTTCTATATTATTTTTTAAAAAGAAAAGGGTTTCTTAATCATGACATGTTTTTAGACATATGTGGGTGTAGTGTGCACTGGAAATATTCCCGAAGCAAAATTAATGATGCCTTAAGTATTCTATGGAATATTTGGGTTTTTAGTAAATTCTTTTGTAAAACAAAACTATTCAACTGTATTTTAATATAGGGGATATACACTTTGTCATTCCGTTTGCAATTCCACATGCTCTATACATATATGCTCTATACATATATCCTGAATCGTCTTATGGTTCACGTCCGTCTGCCTACCTGTGGAATAAAAAATACAGATCGCACTATTATAGAAAGGTGGCTGATATTTTGCAGAGACTTGTGTTAATAGGCTTAAGTGCTGAGTTTTAAAAATGGGCCAGATCGGTCAAGAGGTAAACATTTTCCCCTTACAAGAATTGGGCAAACCTCTGGAAAAAAAACAATCTTGAACTTGAAAAAATTAACTGTTAGAAACAGTAAACAGAAATTTGGAGCATATGATAGTGGTTTGGATCGAAATACATTCAAGAATAAAAGTGGGCGGTGCCACGCTCCCTTTAAAGACTCGTATTTATAGCTAAACTAATAGACCGATCGTTATAAAATTCTAACAAGATGAAACCAAATACTATTTTATTATTGTAGACTATGGTTTGGTTAAATTTGAAATACAAAATCTTACGAGTAATTAGAAATATGGCGATGATATTTGAAACATATGATGTTGGCATGGTTTGAAATACATACGAGAAGAAAAAGGCGGGGTAACACTAATTTAAATCTAATTTATTCCCAAGGTTGTAGACCTATCTTAATACAATTTTAGCGCAATCAAATAAATAATAAACTGAAACATGCTTATCATCTGCAAACACAATTAGTCAATTAAAATTAAATTGAATTTAATATATATATAAAAAAATATATAAAATACATTGATTAAATAAAAGTTGTTTAAATTTCTTATTGTAGCACCATTAATGCGCATCCCTGTATTATTGACATTATTGTGCTCAAATTGGAAGAAAAAGCTTGACCCCGCCCATAAAAACCTGGACGTTCGCGTGAACTAATACCGATAGTACGGTAGTAGTTGGTATATATGATATCGGTATAGAAAGAAACCCACCCTGATAAAAAAAGAGGTCGGTACAAGGTTCCATTTACAAACTTTTCATATTGGATCGTACTTATAATTCAAGCCGTTTGGGTGTGATGAAATTTGAAACGCTTATCATACCAGTTAACGCAAGTTAAACCCCGGTAAAACATCTAACAATTCTGTCATGGGCGGGTCTCCATCTTGTAAATGTAAGAGATTTACCTCTAAGCAAAGTAAAATTTTCTATACAAAAAGCACTAGCCTTTTAAATGTAGGTCACGGCTGTAAGAATAAAAATTTGATTCGTACACACTTCACTGATTCGAGAGAAGTTTCCTTTTTGTCCTTAAAAGGATGGGGTGGGAGTTAAGTCAGTAAGTAATCCAAGATGGAATGCATATAGGCTTTAGCACGACCGAATTTAATTTGTCTACTTCTTAGTGCTTACCTTGCTTTGTAAAATGACCTTAATGCATCTGGCGAATTCGAATTGAGTGGATGAAATGAAGTGTGAAAAATAGTTTTTTTTTAAGCCCCCATGGCCTACGCAAGCTAAAAAAGCTTTTAAAACATTTTTCTGATAATAAGTAGCATTTTTATCGAACCACAAAACGATTCATAAGCGTCCTTCGGTGGTCATAGCTTCCCATAATATTACTTCAGATAGAAATTTACTTAAGATGACGGCCATAGGCTTAAATGTGCGTTCAATTAATTTTACACTCGCCATATAAACAGTTGATGAACTGCTCAATAGGATAACTTTCTCATCAGAAAACAAAATGTTTGGATTACCACACCTTTCCTCTTCATAGTCTACCTTTTTTGCTTTTGTATAAGATCCATGTGGCTTTTGGATCCTATAAGACTTTACCTTGAGCTGATTTTGCCATATGCTTGGGATGCTTCGCAGGGAAGTTTTTTAGTTCTTTAGCCATTTGATGACTCATACGACGTAGGTTTTGTTGTATAGGATGATTCAACTAGAGGTATTTTTTAAAACAAAACACAATATAAAAATTCAATTGTCCTTTCAATTTGAAAGGACATTTTATGGCATTTATTTTTTGAAAATAATTACCTTCAAATGTTGCCAACTGTATTATGGAAATGAGCGTTCGGTGAGAAACGGGAAGATCCGCTGTTTTTGACCAAAATTTGTTCAGTGAAGAGGCCCATTTCTGGCTCAACGGCAAAGTCAATAAACAAAATTGCCGTATTTGGGCTGAAGAACAACAAGAAGAGGTTTAAGAGGTGTGATTATACCCAGAAAAAATCACGTTTTAGTGCGGTATATAAGCTGGTGGAATCATCGGTGCATATTTTTTCAAAAATGATGATGGCCGGAACGTAACCGTGAATGGTGCTCGCTATCGCGCATTGATATCGATCTTTGTGCTACCTGAAATTGAAGGCCGTAATCTTGACAACACTTGGTTTCAAGAGGACGGTGCCACTTGCCATACAGCTGCTTAAACAATATATCTATTGAGAGGTCATTTCGAAAAGCTGTTGATTTCACGTTTTGGACAGGTAAGTTGGCCGCATAGATCGAGTGATATCACACCTTTAGACATTTTTCTTTGGAGTTACGTAAAGTCCAAAGTCTATGCTGACAAACCAGCTACGATTCAGGTTTTAGAAGCCAACAGTACGCGTTGGATTATAGCCATACCGGTCGAAATGCTCGAACGAGTTATCCAAAATTGGACCCTCAGAATGGAAACCCTGAGGCGTAGTTGCTGCCAACATTTGAAGGCAAATGTCAAAAAATAAATGTCATAAAATGTTCTTTCAAATTACTAATAAAGATTCCACACTTGATTTGAATTTTTATATTTTTTTTGTTCTGAAGAAATACCTCTAAATGGATCACCCTTAAGTACTTCTTGAATAATATTTTCCTACAAATTACAAATTTTCAAATCAAGTGGTTTAAAAAAAGTTCTCGTAAAGTTTGGAAGTTATCGCCTTAGCGACCACTTACTCGTTTAACTGGCGAATACCAATAGAACACGCCTACTATCATTTGAAGAGTTTATGAACTGATCATTAGGCACATTTTTTTCATCAGAGAACAAAATGTTTAAAAATTCGCTAGGTTCTTGCAGGCTTAAACACTCCTCTGCTCTTCTGAGTCTAATTTGTTTGCTTTAGTGTTCTTGTCCCTTTGGATCCTGTAATTATTTACATTGAGCTGATCTTGGAATATGCTTTGGATGCTTCGTAGGGATATTTTTAGTTCTTTGGCGATTTGATGGCTTATACGACGCAGATTTTGCATTCACTTTCCAAACAATTTTGAGTGATTTTGTGGTTTTTTAACATTTTGTTTAATTTGAGATGGCTCAGGTCCCGAACAATAGCTGCTTGTTATTTCCGCCAAATATAAGTCAGTCACAATTTTACGTTTGAATTTTATTTTGAAAACATTTTGTTCTATTGAACTAAGAAGCAAATGCTTGTGTTTGCTATAGAAACAGCTGTCACTGGTTAGACACAGCTGGCATTATCTGTTTGCCAGTGTGGTTATCTTAAAGTTGGTAATACTTCAATTGCTTAGCCCTGTATATACACGTTGTCTAGTACAAATAAAAATTATAAGGTTCCCAAGATAATATTTCAGTGTTCCTTGCCGACTTATAGAGTAAAATCTGCTTCCAGTGCTAGAGGTATACAAATACAAAAATAGCCAATGACAGCTTGCAAATCTCATTTCGACATTGTACCTACCTACACACTGAGAAATATTAGTTGGAACTTAAATGATTCGGTTGCAAAAGAGGAATTTCGGCTGCAATCACCAAATGTTTTTAATCGTTAGGGATATTCGGTTCGAAATACCAAAAGATGATAAATATGATTATCGTACTATACTCACTACTTCAATGATTCGGTTGCAAAAAAGGATTTTCGGTTGCAATCACCAAATTTTTTAATCACAAGGGATATTCGGTTAGAAATACGAAAAGCTGTTAAATATAATCCTCATACTGTACTCACAACTGGTAGTTGTGGCAATCAATAGTTTTGCAAACATTTTGTTGTTGTAACCGATTATTTGTGATGATAACTAAATCTTCATCAAGACCAAAAACGTGTTGTTAATGGTAATTTAAAAAAAATAAAATAATTTGAATATTACTGACTTTAAGCGAATCGGTTAACCAAACTTTTTCCCAGTAAAAACTGTCCATCTTTTTCACTTCCGCCTCGTTTACTTCAATTGTTTAAGCAAACAAGTGTGGTAAGTTGATTTTTTGATCCAAAAATTTTCCTCTGAAGGTTCGGATATTTAGTATGTTGCAACGTTACTACAGTTCCAATAACTGACAATTACATAGCACCAACTAACATACGGTTGTACTGATGGAATACTAGATGTGCATGTAACCTTAAAAATTCGGTTGACAAATAAATTCGGCAGTGGCAGCGTATCTGTGCTCTGTGTGTATAAAAGCTACAAGAATTTGTGGAAACAATTTAAATGCCTGCACTAGAAAGATCATCGCTGAACTGCCTTAAAATTTTGCTCATCTTATTTTGACGACGGTTTAACGATAAATCTATATATGTGACAGCGCATAGAGAAAGGGACCTAAGGATAAAACAATCAATTTTCACTTTTTTTTGATGTGGACAACATCTGAGCATCGAATGAGACCGATCCCATGCCCCAGAAGTGTTCCCTCCCAGAGATATGTGCGTTTTATGAAAGTGAAGTCGACGATTCTACACCAAAGATACACGTATTTAAATCTTTAAAATGGCTCTCCTGAAAAAAACTGGTTTTTACCCTTAGGCCCCTTTCTATTTTGCGCGTCACATATACACACAGAGAACAGATTAGTTGCCACTACTAAATTTTTTGCCAACTGAATTTTGTTCGTTGCAAGAACTATCCCAGCATTCCATCGTTCCAACCCAATGTAGGTTGGGTATACAGCAATTTTTAGTAAAGAGACACATTTGGTTGAAGAAAACAAGTATTGGTAATCCAACTGAATTTTTACATGTATTGGTTGTTGTTATAGATTGTTGGTTATAATTACTTTTTGAAAAAGAATGTAATACTTGACCGCCTTGCATTGGGTCAACTGTAAGTAATTAAGGTTGATATAATATTTATCGTCAAGCGTTGGGGGGCGGCAGCTCAGGAAATATGGGTCGACACCAATGAAAAAAAATGGTTATTGTTTTGAATAAAAGGCAGGCCTTTCTATGGAGGTTTATTTGATCAATTCTGAGTAATGTCACTTAATTACAGTTAATCCTGTTTCTATATTCTGAAAATATTTTTTTATTTAAAGTTCGTTTATTTATAGTTCGTTTATTTTTAAGATCAGTATCGCTTGGTTGCATTCACCGTCTAACCCAAGAAACTTAAATTGTTTTACCATTTTTTTGTTTTTATATATTTTTTGCGGACTTCGAAATATATTTTCGTCTTTAAAAAGTTTTTGTTGTGTCTAGAACCTATAAAATATGATAGGGTTTATTTGTCTGTGTTGGAATAACAAATATTATATTACAAAAGCCAACTAAACAGGGTTTGGTCACTACAAAGAACTAATCTGTTGTCACCACCAATTATTGGTAGTATTGGTATGTATAAATACATAACAATTGGTTGATTGCCGTAACCGTTAGCTGTGAAAATCAATAGTTAAACCTCATTCGATTGGTTTAACTGAGTTATTGGCTGTGCATGCTGTGATATGGTTGTAGTTACCAACATATGATATCTCGAACCATGTTATCATCAATACTATAGAATATTGGTTATTGCAAGAGAAATTCGGTTTATCCAACCGAATTTTTGTAGTTTGGACCGACTTCCGACAGTTTTTTTTATTTTTAAGGTATAGTTGATATTGGGGTCGGACTTGAGGACCTAAGGGCCAAAAAAACGAATAACTTTAAAATCGGCGGAAGGCAAAGGAGACTCGGCCTGACAAGCTTAACGACGTTTTAACGTGTTTCTTTAAATATGTATCTGTTGTATGGTGGGTTTTAAAATTAATGTGCATACGATCGTGTAATCCAGAATAACTGTCGACTAAAAAGTTTACAACACTACATTAATTTTCTAGCAAAATTTGTCTTTGCTAATTTTTAATGTCAAATAAAGTAACCTCAATCTTAATATGGCATAACAAATTCCAGAATATTCCTTCAACACCACAACAAGTCATTTGCATAGCCATCACCCGGGTAACCACATAACTCTCACAACTGGATTCCTTATCGCACTGTTTCCAGACCGTCTCGACACTCCCCCGCTTGGCACTTATGTTTACTTTACGATTTTAGAATATCCGATTTCAAGATTTCCCTTTTATAGCCAAATCGGCGGTAAATAAATTGCCAAGGTAATGTATTAATACAACGCCATCAAAACAAGCCGTAGCTCGCCGTCAAATGAGAGTGAAAAAAACGGAACATTTCAAAGTCAACATCTTGCATTCGCCATAGCTTCTTCGAACGTTAGCTTAATAAATTTTTATTTTTATTTTTATTAATTTCAATAAAAATTTAATACCTGCAAATTGCCATCACGGCCATTATAAACGCGTGGCAAGCACAGGACGCAACGCAATAGAAATTCCCGAAAGGTCTCACCTGGGTAACAGACAACGAAATCCACTTCAAAGTTCAACTGCCGAACGACGACATTCATAAAAAAGAGAAAAAACAAGCCGCTGCTCTTCCTTGAAGTTCCAGCGACAGGGCGTTAGGAGTAAATTACAAAAACGAATCTATGGCAAATATGTCTTATGCACACTTCAGTAATTTTCGGCGTTAGTACCCATCATTCTATGTACCGAATCGCCTCCCTAGAATGTACTGTGTTCTGGGGCTTCAAAGGGAAATCTTGCCATTTTTAATAACTTCTTTTTAGGTTCACACACACCAAGCGGTGGTATGAGTTCATTTGTCCTGGCTGCTCTTTGAATGTTGCTTAAACATCTTTCATTAGATAAACATCATGGCATCGTAAATTTTTTAAAGTGGAAATTATTTTTTTTCCTTGTTTTCCTTTTTTCATTTCTTGTTTTTCGTTGGCTTTATTTTGTCCTCCTGCTGTTTGTCTTTACAACTTTAAGGGAAATAGGGCAGAGGATGAAAGTGCTGAAGGTGCTGGATGGGGGGGGGGGCGTAAATTTTCCTAAATATTAAGAAAAGTGTTTATGGTTTATAGACATAATATCAAATTTAATTAGAGGAGAAGAAGAAGAGCTGAATCAACTGACTCTCGGTTTACCGACAAAGGCAAACAGCGAAGTTTCTTTTCAGGGAAGTTTTTAAATTAGTTTTTGGCAAAAGTGAAAGAAGGTAAAAGGTAAAAATCTCGAGGCGGTGACCTGCGGCCAGCGACGTTGTGTTGTCCCGTATTATTGTAAAATACCGTTGATATTCGTTTTATTATTCAATTTTGACTAAACGTAACTTGAAAAACACTTTTTGTATAATGAAGCTTCTTACACTTCTATAGAAACAAATCTGCTCCACAAAAAATTATTATTTTCCTAAAAAAGGGGAAAGACGTTTGAAGTTAACTTTCTGCTTCTATATATTATGACTTAGAGCTGATATTTGAAAAACTTCGAATGAAGGAGATAGATAAGAGATGTCAACAATAGAGCGAGATATGGACAGCACAGAAAGCCCAGTTAAATCGATTTAAAGGGTATTATTTCTTTTCATTGGATAAAACGTTTTTGAGTTTATTAATGATAAAATCATATATAAGCACACAGAAAAAAATCGGTTGGAACTTGAAAGGCGGAAAAGGTATTTAGATTTGTTGTTGTAGCCAATTATTGCTGACAATATATAAAATTTCACCATAACCAAAAACGGGTTGTTTACTGGTATTTTTTTAAGTTCAAATTAAAAAAAAATGCAATTATTACAGACTTTAGTCCATTTTTTTAGTAAAAATCGTCACCCTCTTTTTACCTTTTCACGACATAACCCTTCCGATGTTTTAGAGTACTTCAAGTGAAACAGTTTTTTGTCTCTGACGAAAATTTTTAATTATTTCATCAAATAAGAGCGGCATGTGGATTTTCAGATCCAAAACTTTTTTCTGAAGCTTCGTATACTTTGTATGTTGCTCTGATACTTGACTTCCAATGACTGAAAACTACATGGCACCAACTAACGTTCGGTTGTACTAAAGGAATACTCGAAGTACATGCCACCTGGATCCAAAACTATTTTCTGGAGGTTCGGATACTTTGTAGGTTGCTCCGATACTTGAGTTCCAATTACTGAATATTACATGGCACTAACTAACATTCGGTTGTACTAATGGAATACTCATGGTACATGCAACCTTCATCCAAAACTACTTTCTATAGCTCCGGATACTTTGTATGTTGCTCTGATACTTGAATTCCAATTACTGAAAATTACATGGCACCAGCTAACATTCAGTTGTACTGAAGGAATACTCGAGGTGCATGCAAAAATAATCATTCGGTTGGCAAAAAAACATCGGTTGTGGCAACGATTCTGTTTTTTGTCTGTGCGTCTGTTATAGTTGTATTTATTATTTTATCATTTTTAATCGTCGCACAAATCTAAGAAGATGTCCATCTGTACGAACGATGAACTTATCTTAATCACTTCGAAGAAAAAAGTATTGTTAGGGTTACAATATTTAATAGTCATTATACTTTTATTTGGTAAATGGCTGTGTAACAACAATATTATGATTGTTGGATTCATAGTTTGGTTGAGGAGATCATAATGTTGTTATGCCACAACCTTATACCCAACAATAGTATGAATCTCTTCGAATATTGTCACCCTAAACTTAAAAATTTTCGGCCTGCAGCTACCTGATTATTTATAATTTCTTGTAGTAGGATGTTAGCATTAAAATGGAATAAATTTTATAAATTGTTTAAGAGCGACAACTGTTACTAAACTTGATTATTTGAGAAGAAAATTAGCTTTATATCCTTGCCTACGAATTTGCAAAGAATACAGTGATGCTCTTATCATCCTATGAATTGCCAAGAACATTAATCCCATTTGTGTCCAAAGTAGTCAAAAATGATATCGGACTTTTTGCTACCTGAAATTGAAGTCCGCAATCTTGACGACATTTGGTTCCCACAAAACGGCACTACATGTCATACAGGCAACGAAACAATCAATTTATTGAAGGAAACTTTTTGTGAGCGCATTATCTCGCGTCTTGGGCATGTAGTGTGGGCTCCATGCGATTAAACACCGCTGTACTATTTTTTGTGGGGCTATGGGAAGTCGCTTGTTTCAAAGATAGGCACGACACAATAGACGCCTTAGAAGAGAATATTCGGCGCGTTATAGCTGACATACTGTCCCAAATTCTGCAAAACGTCGTCGAAAATTGGGCGTCTCGGCTGTAATTTATTCGAACAAAGCACTACCATTTCTTATCCAATTTTAACAAACCATGACTTGTTGTGCTCGAGAAAGTCCAAACTTTATGCTTAATTTATTTATATTTCTTTATTATTTTTTATAGTGATTTTTGCACAAAAAATCGACCATCATTTGTGTTTAGCAAAAACTAGAATTAACTCGTGAATATTTTTGTGCGATCACTTTCACAACTTTCAACGACAAGAGTGTATCGATGAACTTAAATCTTTGTATGGCTATGAAGCACCATCTTATAGTACTGTGAAAAACTGGTTTTATAAATTCAATCATAGCCGACGCTCGCTCAAAGACGAAGGTCATGAATGTCGTCCAAAAACGGCCGTTGTGCCAGAGAACATTGTTGCCGTGCGTGAACTGATAACGCAAAATCGTCATGTGACATATCGTGAGATAGAGGCATCCTTGGGAATTTCTTTCACCAGCATACATTCGATATTAAACATCTGGCCGTAAAAATGATTTAATCTCGTTGGATCCCGCACAATTTGACAATCGCTCAAAAAGACGGCTCGTGTCGATTGGTGCAAAGAAATTTTGAAAAAAATGCGATCGCCGTGCTTCAAAAGACGTTTATAAGATCGTCACAGGTGACGATTTATGAATCTATGCGTATGAGCCCGAAACAAAACCGCAATCGACCGTGTGGGTCTTCGAAGACGAGCCAAATCCAACGAAAGTTGTTCGTAGAAGAAGCACTTCGAAGCAAATGGTAGCCTTTTTCTTCGGCAAAACGGGTCATGTGGCGACTGTTTCGCTTGACCAACGTAGGACTTTTAATTCTGAGTGGTACACCACAAATTTGTTTGCCTGAAGTCTTCAGAGAAATTTGAAAAACGGGCAAAAGAAGACAAATCATTGTGCACCATGACAATGCGAGCTCTCACACATCGGCTCAAACCAGCGCCTTTTTGACCGGCCAAAACGTCGAATTGATGGGTCATCCACTAGCCACAGGCCTGACTTGGCACCCAATGACTTATTTTTATTCCCGCACATCAAGAAAAAAATGCGTGGTCAACGATTTTCGTCGCCAGAAGATGCTGTTGAATCGTTCAAAAACCATGTTTTGGAGGCGTCTCAATCGAAGTGGAAAAAGTGCTTCGACAATTAGTTTGAGCGCATGCAAAAGTGTAGAAATCATGCTGGAGAATTTCTTGAAAAGCAATAAAAACATTTTTGATGATAAATACACGCATTTTTATTAGTATTAGGCCAGAAATATATTTAGCAGCCCTCATAGCCATTAGTAATGTCAGACGCTACCTAGATAGACGTGCTTGGTTCTATATCGGCTGAGATTTGTGCAGCCGCCTCAATGTGTATTGATTGAGAA
Organism: Hydrotaea diabolus; assembly: GCA_963513945.1. NCBI lineage: Eukaryota > Metazoa > Arthropoda > Insecta > Diptera > Muscidae > Hydrotaea > Hydrotaea diabolus. The sequence goes on along the minus strand of OY740717.1, from coordinate 132,170,291 downwards.
CTTATGGCACCGTCCCGGACGCATTACCTACTTGCCTTCAATTTGGGCCCATTCTAAATAAGCAGATGCAGATTTCAGATGATCGAAAGAACAATGCCTCGGATAGATGTCCAGCATGCCATCAGTTAACACATGACGTGCTGCACCTCTTCAATAGAAGCACCAAGTCCATGCCAGTTGACCCACAGGTATCTTTGCAAGTATCCAGTTCAAATGGCGCGTTTCTTGACCTGAGTGTCACAGCAAAAAAAAAAAAGATTTGTTGCCACAGCCCACTGAATGCTGTAGGTTACATGCATTCCATCTGTACAATCAACTGTTAGTTGGTGCTTTTTAATTTTTAGTTATTTGAACTGTAGTATAAGTGCAACATACCAAAGAACCGAGCTTCAGAAGAGAAAAATTCACATGCTACATTTGCTCAACGAAAGAAATTAAAATTTAAGTCAGATGCAAAAAACTGTTTGCTTACACTATTAATTTGATTGAACTGCTCTTAGGAAGGGTTATGGCGAGGAAAATGTCAAAAAGATGAAGGATGAAATTTACTAGAAAAAAAATGTGCTTAAAAATTGGCTTAAAGACAGCAAAAATCGAATTATTTTTTTTAAAAAATTTCATTAAGCAATCCGTTTTGGTTATGGTTATCACTACTAATTGCTTGCAACAACGAAATGTCTACAAAACTATTCGTTTCCACAACCACCTGTTAGTTTTAGCAACTAAATACCTTTGTCACCTTTCATAGGTATGACGGATCCAAAAGTTGTACAGTATGATGATCATATTTATCATCATGTGGCATTTGGTTATTGCAACCGAAATTCCTCCTTAACAACCGCATTATTGTTAATCCAACCGATTTTCCACTAAGTTTTTCCATGTTTGTACGTTTCGACCTTTTTTCTAAATTTTACAAAAATAGTATTACTCGTATTTATCTATGATCCTTAACCCAAAAACGTTAGTACTCATTTTGTTGTTTTCATCATTTCCCGACTATCTAATTTGGTTTTTAGAGTTTTCGAAAAAATAAAATCGATTGTCTCATACTTATAACTTTTGACAACAGTTGAGATTGCTGAACCTCCTCAAAAGTTTTCTTAATAAGGGATATAATTTTAAAGTGAAATTATACAATTTTCTATATTTTCATGGTTGATTTTGTGTTGCTCTCCTGGCTTTATGTATGTATATGCCCAGCAATTATTCAAGTCTAACCATATTAACAAACATCTTTAAAATGCGTTTTCGACTTCTGGTGATGGTTGCACGAGATAATTTTAATTAAAATTTCCCAAGGCTTCACGTCTGTTAGCTAGAATCAATTCTTCCATTTGAATATTTTAGATATTCGCGATATTATCAAACAAACCGCCGCTGACACCCCGCCCCCCAAATTCCATACCACGCAGCAGAGCGCGAGCCATACTTCACAACTAACTGGCCCCAGAACGTGGCCCGAGAACGCAGTGAAAGAAAGGGAACACTTAATTTAGAAATCAATAGAATTCATTAAATTAAAACAAAACACAATTTTTGCTCATACAAAACAAACATAAAAGCTTTGCATCCCTTTTATCTTCTTCGGCGTTTAGGACATTCGCACAGAGACTGGTTATGATAAGCCTCTTCGTTTCCGCCATACCCCCGGCAACTCGACATAACCATTATGAGTACAAAATGATGCCAATCATCGACATTGAAAACAGACGAAGGAACGGCAAGGCAGCGTATAAAAAATGAACAGTATCGAAGAAAACATAAACTTTCGTTTATTTGGGGAATGGCGGAATTGTTTTGGGTTTCGTGGCGGGTAACACCAACAACGACCACAACGCCAGAAAGAAGAAAAATGAAAAGAACAGCGACAAGGGGTAAGGCGGCAGGATCACGCAAAATAACCAAAATGGAAGCACGAAACCATCAAAGTCAGCATTAACATCAATGTTTTTGACATACAGACAGAGAAGATGTTACAAGATGAAATGCAAACTAACTTAACCAACGAAAGTAGAATTTTGATTTTTTTTCTTTAAAATCTCTTTAAGGGTACTAGACTTTAATATCTGCAAGTGTTCAATATTTTTTACGTTACTGAATTCACTACGTTGCAATTCCACAGAGTGTCAGAGTGTCTGATAACTATCATAAGCTCTGATCAGAATATATCCGTACTTTCTACTATAATTTCTGCAAACGTTTAATGACTTTTAAGTTACTTTAGCCACTTAGATCTGATTTCTAATCCTAATCTCACACAAATTTTAAAATATATTCATATTTGAATGTGTAGCGAAATTTGTCTGATGTATATGTATATTTATATGTATATCCATATCAAGTTTTCTGCTTACACTTTACGGCCTTTTTCGCTCACATGAGCCAAAACGTCTAGTAGGTATGCCATTCTTTGAGCTCTTATAAGCGGTTCAACTAATGGTCCCCATTAAAACCACATGTACTTTTTATGAGGTACCTTCAGTCCTATAAAGGAAAAGTTTTTCAATGAGCCAACTTTGCTCATTTACTATCCCAGAGAGATTCCTACCAAGTTCAGCAAATACTCAAAAAACTGTACATTTTTTGAGGTCTCATAAAGGGATAACATTCCTTCCTAATCTGATTTAATTAATACTGCACTGTGGGCTGCCTTGGTGTGATGGAAGCGTGCACCATTAACATACCAGTTAACCCAGGTTACACCACGGGTAAGAACATCTAACAATTTTTCAGCGGCGGATTTCCACCTCATAAATGCTGGCGACTTTAGGAGTAAGAGAAACTCTAAACCATGTAAAACCTTCTCTATCAAATGCATTAGTCGTTCGGAGCCGGCGTTTAACAGTATTTCCCGGCCAGTGAGTATACGAATTAAACGATGCATAGCTCACTGATTTGAGAGAAGTTCCCTCTTATTCCTTTAAAGGATGTTGTAGGACTTAATAAGTAAGTGTATTGCATAACCTATATGAATTCCATGTCACAATATTACTCTGAGATGGAAACCACATCACGGTATTATACCTGGCAACGAGATGTAGGACGAATATGCCATAACAGGACCCGTTTACCAACTGATGAACGCAATCGACGAAATGGCGGTCATTGGAACAGGGTCAAGGTAAAACTCAATTCATAATTGCAGAATATCTCGATCTGTCTAAACATACAAAAGACGAACGAAGACAGATCACATGGGTGTCATTTAGAGGTATCGACTAGCAGGAACAATGGCGTTGTGCACGGGTACTAGGAATGACGTTCAAGACTGACTTTTAAAATTCGCGGGATTCGGTATTTAATAGCTGAGATCTCGGATTCATGGCATGTTTCGGGATTTTTTGGGATACCGGCAAGTTTCGGGATCCCGGGATTTTTCTTCATTTTGGGAGCGTTTGGGATTTTGGGAATTGTCTACATTTTAGGATATTTTCTTTTCAGGATCGTTTCTTTATTTCGAAAAACATTTCGTTGTCAAAATTAACGTAGAAACCGTTTAAAAAAAATAATTTAACATAAGAAAAAATTTCGCTTGTTAAAAAAACAACAAATAAAAAAGAAAGCATTAAAAGAGTGTTCTTAACTCAATTGACCTTTTCTGGCTTTATCCAGATAAGTGTCATAAAATAAAAGTAGCTAAAAGACTACGCCACGATTTCCGAAAGATAACTAAAGGCTCAACCATAAAACAATTGGAGGTCTTAAAAGGCCGATTACAGACTTGACTGTATGTCCAAGAAAAGCTTTTAAAAATTTCCCAAAAATAAGAGAATCTAATATTTAATCAGATAGTCATGACTTAATTTAAATTCTACTATTTTCCGATAGAGAAAGCAACGCTTGTAGGTATAATTGTTATAAAATAGTTACATGCTGCTTGAGAATAGGTAATTTGATATAAATATTCAAAAAATAAAATTTTTAAATTTAATTTCAAAAATAAATGTGTGGCATGCCTCGATAAACAAGCCTGGGTAGCACAACCTCTTTAGTTAAGTCATTTGTTAACAAAAGTTACCAATTCCTGTCATGGCTGTTGAAAAGTTTTCCCAAACTCAACATGTTTTATTTAACAAAAATTCTTAAATCGTTTCTTTATTTCGGGAAACATTTTATTGTCAACATTAACGTAGAAAACGTTAAAAAAATAATTTAATATAAGAAAAAGTTCACTTATTAAAAAACATCAAATCAAAAGAAGAAAGCGTTAAAAGAGTGTTATTAACTCATTCAACCTTATCTGGCTTTATCCATAAGTACAAAGTTCCGTAAGATAACTAAAGGCTGAACCATAAAACAATAGGAGGGCTTAAAAGGCCGATAACTGGGTTTGGTTTATGTTTTGTGGAAATTTATGAATTAATAAATCTAAAAATTAATGGGATAGTCTTGAACGAAATATTATTGCACTATATGCCGATGAAGAAAGCATTTCGTAATCAACTCTTGTGGATATAGTTGTTAGTTGTGTACTGGTTGAGAATGGGTAGTTCTAATTCCTTCTGAAATTCGGCTTTCTTCCAATACTGGATTTTATATCAATTACAATGTTAATTTACTTCGTAGACCTGTTAGACTTTCACTAACAAAGTTGCTGTATTTCGTAACTATTTTCTGACACAAATATCCAAAAAATAAAAATTTTAAATTTTATTTAAAAAATTAAATGTGTCACAAGCCTCGCTAAATAAGACTGGGTAGCAAAACTACTATAGCTAGGCCATTTGTTAACAAAAAAAAACTACCAGTTTCGATCATGTCGGTTGAAACTTAATGCCAAACTAAACTTGTTTCTTAAAACAATTTTAAAAAAATAATTTTATGTGGCTATTTTAGTAAAATGAATTAGTTACAATAACATTTATTGTAATACATTTTGTAATTTTTTTTATGAAGTCAAGTACTTCATTTCTTTTTATTTAAACACGAACAAAATTGGCACTTTGGCTTAACCTTTGCGACTTTACTATCCAGTTCTAGTTTTAGAGGCTTACCCTAAAACATCACTCTTATAAATTAACATAAAAATGACGATTTCCCGGGGTTAATGAGGAAAACTTACAGCATTCGGAATTTTGCAATCCCAAAAAATCCTAGGATTTCGGGATTTCCCAAACGACATCCCTAATGGGTAGCCCGTGCAAAGACAACTGTTAAAGGTGGAGGATGTAAAAGAAGATCCGTCAGTAATACGTTTGCAGTGCGCCTGCAATAAATTGCCTGATGTGGCAGTAGATTCTTCGATGACCTGACCCATCTAGCAGATGTTCCTCTCAAATACATTTTTAAACTTTGTTTGAAGATCAGGTGGGTTGTCAGCTACTCGAAGCAGTTGGTTACCATAATGAATACCTAACAATGTATACGAGTATATCATCTCATTTTGCACACCTATAACTCTTTACAAAGAAAGACGGCAAATTTCACATAAGCTGTTTTTTCCCGGCGGCATTGATGTGTGCATAAAGCAAACTCTCTGAATCCAAAGGTCCAGTTGGCGTATGAGCGATTTCAAAAATATTTTTAATAGCTCATACGACAGGTATGTCGAGAGAAACAAAAATCAAATGGTGTTTTAGGCATGTAAAATAATATATGAAAACTTTTTACTAGAATGTCGTAATGAATTACATGCATTTTATATATACATACCCTATTTTAATTTGTGGACTGGTATAGAAAGTAATTGAGGATTTATGTAACACCCAAAAAGAGGGAAGATAGACACTGATATTACTAATACATATATATTAACTTAAAATCATTATTTGCAACGCTTTAGCTATCTTCGCTCATACAACAACCTCTAGTACTAGCAATCAAATTGCAGATAACAAATGTCAACGGGTCACTTCGAAATATATTTTGCAGGATCGGCCCAATAATGCAACTCGATTTATTGTCATGCTGCTCAGAAAAAAAAAAATCTTCCTCGAAATTTTATCATTTAGTTCTTTGAACGGGAGTTGCCCCGAGTCAGAGGAATCTCGCGATTTGTTGCGCTATCGCTATCGCTTTCGAAACTCGAAATGGGGGATTTTATTAAAATCCGGCACAATTAAGTGTGCCGAGCTCCAACCTTGATCAAATCCTCCAAATATTATTTGGCTGGGAAAGTAACCAACTTAATGATAACAGGCCAATTTTGGAACATGTTTTGATATACCGTACAAACTTTTATCCTAGTTCGAGGCAGTGTCGATCGGAAAAAAAGTTCCAGCTTTCTAAAATTTCATGAAAACGAGACAATCGTTCTGTATGCTAAAGAAGTGCTGGGTATCTCTTAGATTTCCTTACCTACCGTTAGCCTCCTTCTTACCCTCTACCGAAGGATAGAGAAATGATGATCTAAGACCCTTTAAGTTATATAATATTGAATGTCGTCAAAATCCAGGACATTGTAGCCATGTTCGTCCATCGTTCGTCTATCGGTACATCCGCCCGTCTATCCTTAAGTTCGCTTGTTCGTCTGTATGTCCGTGTTTCTGTTAAAGGCACAAAAGCGGTCAAATAAAACTTCCTAGGTTACGTAAACAATGCACAAAGGTAGATTAGGGTCATAAGCTGGCTGAGGTAGTAAATGAAAAAGATGCCGAAGTAAAAACTAAAGTTTAAGGCAAATTTTACTTAAAAGCAAAATAGATATTAACATAGCAGTTTTGGCAGACGATTCGACCGAATACATATAGCCCTTATATTCATAGAAAGGACCACCGGTGAATATGGACACTCAAAATTAATATCGTTCTCATTATTTATTATTTTTTTAAGAGACTTGTCTTCAAATTTTAATAGGACTAATGGACCAAGTGGCCAAAACAACTATGACCAATTCAATTCACCGTAGAGGGTGTATGTGTGGTGGCTTGGCTGAGCGTAACGTCTTTCTGCTGTGTTTACACCAAGAGCTTTGCGTAGTTGAGTACCAGAATTTCCAGAAGGTGGCATTTTTTTTTTTTGAACAAACTTCAATTCTCATGTGCAATTAACTGAAGGGTAGAGCTAAATAACCACAAATGATTTTTCTTAATGATCTCATTTTATATTACCCTCAAATACTTAACAAAATTAAGTTTTCTCTAATCTAAGTATACGAAATCGCTACCCGGTAACGAAACATTTAAGAAATCAAATTATTTTCAGATTTCTTCAATAATATGGTACTCACGTCAAACTTCCACGGTTTTTTTCGACGTCTTCGAAATCAAGAAGTCTCTGGTTTCCTAAATCCAATGCAAGGAAACTATGATTAGGCTATGCGTTTTTGTATTTGTGATATTTATTTCATTCCAAATTAGTTTGAATGGGCTCTATTATATTTGTAGAATCTTCCTATGAGGTATGGTCAGAGTGGGCATTAAGACAGGAACCTTAAATTAAAAAAAAAAAACTTACCATACATTCTCTCTGGAAACCATATATAATTTCGCAAATATTATATCCAATGTTTAACCACATTTTGTTTTAAGCGGGCTTTTGATCAGTTTAAATTAACTCAAATTTTTTGAGAGATTACTCCAAGGAATTTTAAAAAGGCTCCTTTGGATAACAGACAGGTTGGGTGATGATCACGCAGATACATTGTGCCTAAACCACCGAATCCAACAAATTCATCATAAGTTCGCTAATTTGGTTTCGAAGCTGGTGGAATGCAATTTAATTTAGAAAAAATGTCCAGCATTTTGATTCTTTTGTTGAACAGCTTTGAGTTCAATCGATATTATTGCAGTTTTTAAGAGATTATTCCAGCGCAGTTTAGATACTCCATATCACCTGGAGACTCTTTGTATAAGGTGAGGGTGGCGCACAATGACCCTCAATAGTGGACCGCACCTGGATTTGGAATTTCCACATTCTAGCATCTATTTTGAATATCTTCTTGTACGCCATGTGTTTCTTTTAAGACGGCTTAACTTCGTGTTTATCAGGCGTTACATTGATATTGTTGAAAGAAGATATTCCCGATCGCATATTTTCATGAGGGAGAATATGTTGGAGATGCTATGATCGTAAGATATGATGTTCTTAGAGTTTTTTTATCTGGTTTACGCCAACTACCATGTGGAGAACAATATTATACGAACCATTATTACTATGGGCAAATAGAATAGAAAATTTCGATCAATGCGAAAGCAAGTTGACTTATGCTAACTTGACGGTTTGAGATTGAAGAAAAATTATTGGTAAATATTTTTATTTTTTCGAACTAAAATAAATTTATAATTTGAAATTAAAAATTGAATACTGAATGAATACTGAAATTTCCAGGATTACTATGTTTGTTTGTAGTTTATAGTTAAATATTTTCACAAAATTTAGCTGTATGGCCGGTGGTTAGACTAATTTGATTTATGATACCCCAAGTGGGCATTGCCACGCCCTTAAAACTTAAAATTTAAAATGACCATAACTCAAGAATTATAAATGCTGAGAACATGAGGTTTTGTATATAAGCTGTTTGTGTGAAATGAAAGAAGTCATGAAGAAAAGTATGCGGTGCCACGCCAAAAGCAATGAACTTAACTATAAACTGTGCAACTGGGTGCTAAGAATTACTGTAGTATAAGTATATGTGTACATTTTTAAAATGAAGCGCGCAACAGCCCACTTTTTCCTCGAACTTATTTCTTTATACTTTAAGCGAATGTATTCCAAATCCGGTGTTCCTTATAATTTATGCAAACATCTGATTTAGAGTATGTGCTATGAAGTGTGGCTGGCACACGCCCATTTAAACCGGTGCAGATACCATAATTTTAGGCATATCGTTTTGAAAAAAAGACAGTATGCTATTAAGGGCCAACAACTTTGCAAAACTTTATCCATTGTTAAAGTTTTGCAAAGTATTTAGGTTAGGAACAGAGGATTTGTAATATATAATATTAGTGGGTAAAGAAATGTCTTGAAGGAAATTAGGATCTTCCACGTCCTTAAACGGCTTTGATAAGCGTAATAGTTGGCAGATCAAATCAAATCTACACATAATATCAGTCAAGCTTCAATAATAACTTTGAACAATAAAGACTTGATAAATTTATATTTCAATTAAAACAACTCAAATTTAAAAAAAAAATCGTTAATTAACATACAGGTGGCTGATGAAAGCCACCTCTATTCAAATTTAAAAAAAAAATTGTTAATTAACATACAGGTGGCTGATGAAAGCCGCTACCGAAAAAAAATTTAATAACATTTTTTCTATTTAATGAATCTGATTATTTTTTTTATTTTGCAGATTGATTTTTAGATTTAACAATAATGGATAACTGGGACACTAAACCAAAAATTTAGATAGTCCGCCGCTATAACGCGCTGGAGCCCGTAGTTTCGGTTCAAAGAGAGTGGCACGTTTGACGGTAACCCTTCGTGTAGATGGACCATTATGAGACTTGTTAACAATTAAGCCGATCATGGAACAGTCAACAGAAGATCTTGCTATCATCACCCTTCCTTCAGTTCGGACGGAGAAAACAATTGCTGCTATAGCTGCTTCCCTACAGAACAATCCAAGAGCATCGGCAAGAAGCTTATCTGCTCAAATGGGTATAAGCAGACAGTCATCGCTGTAAATTTGGCACAAAGATTTGGACCTAATTTCATATGAAATTTTAATGGCCAACGAACTGAACGCAGCAGGCTTCCCGATTCGCTTGGAATTTTTGCCAGAAAATGGTGCAACTCCTTACAAAGCCCGGCCTATTATGACAGAATTGCGACGATTTTCCAATTGCCCAATAATCTGATATACAGAAACTCCACACTCCGTTGACCCACCTCCCCCCACCCAGGTCGCCTGACCTTACTGCACCTGACTTTTTCTTGTGGGCTTATTGCAACCATGAAGTCTGCACAGCAAAATCAACCAATTTAAATGAACTAAAGCAATCCATTCGAGAAACAATTGCGGCACTAATGAACAACTTTTTGTAAGATGCGATTATTTTTAAAATTAATTAAGCTGTTTAGCTCGTTAGTTTAATTTCGGTCTGTTGCTTTTACACATTGAACAGGGATTAAACCGGCACAAGACCTCTTGCTTCTATATTTAAATAGAAGACAAGTTTTTAACAGCATGGCAAAGTGGCATAAATTTTCGTGGCTGCACACTACTTTTATCATGATGTCGGGTCCGTGACAACCCTCTTCAGAAAGCCTTGCCGCAATTGTTGAAAGTAAAACCGAACTCTATAAGGCCAGGCTCTCCCCAAACGAATGCGAACTACTGTTGTAAACCTTACTTTTTAAGTTTTCTTCACACAGTTGCCCACGAAAATACAACTCACTCTTGTCACCTCTAAAGAGACTCCACATCGAGAGCCATCAATAGATTTCTTTTACAACACGTGCGTGTGTGTTGTAAAAAGAGTTTAGTTGACTATGTCAACTTGTGTGCCGTGCCGTGCATGTACGTAAGTAGCTTTATTTAATAAAATTAAGTGAGCTTAAATAAGTAAAAAAAGTTAATTCCAAACGCTGAAAAAAAAGTTATTTGAGTTTTTTAATGTAGCAATATTCATCAGCAACCCTGTATGTACTTTACTTGTATTTTTGTGTGTTGGAGAGCCTATAAATTAGATAGTTAGATTAATTCAGTAAGATTTAATTTATCAGTATAAAAATTATAATGAATATATAACTTCATACTCATATGTCCGTTTAAATAAATGATTTACAGTTTTGACTACACGGCCCTTTTTAGAATCACATGAGACAAAACGTCCAGCAACTATGCCATTTGTGAGGTTTGAAGTGCTTCCCACCTTATATACCCCATTTAATCCATTGCCCATCGTCCACAAGAAGTTATGATTTGTTAAGCTATTTCCTCCTTTGGCCGATCCATAATATTTACGTACAAATTTACAGAGTCCTAGGTTAATTGGCTAGACGCAGCCGGACAAACGGACATTAGATAGTCTTGGCTTTTATATAATCTTAAATCTGATACCCTGCATTATATTTCGAAGCATTGCAAGAATATTAATAAGGTTATTAACAATCTATCCTTTAGAGAAGATTCAAAAAAACCAAAAAGTGACACCATGTATTACATAAATATTTTCGAGAGAAAACTATATATGTATGTCCAAATTTGTCATTAGGTTACTTTGCATATATCTCAGAACAAAGTTTTATCAGCAATATTTCGTTCTCAATATTATCTTACTTCACGTGCCCTCTTCTGTTTTTTGCTTTCATAGAAGAGACTTTGATAAAAATAAGCAAAAAAGACGAATACAACATTGTTTGAACGTATACATTTTTTTGTGGCAAATTGCTTTATTTTGCGTAATTTTTTGCCACTGCCAGGGTAAGCAGACCAGACTGAAGAGAACGAGAAGGAGGCAATCTACAAAATATTTCAAAATCAAATTTTTCAAGCCATCCCCTCATACCAATTCGTTCCGTTTGCATTTAGAATATTGTTGTCTGAAAGGAAATTTTATGGATTTTTTTTTTGGAAAGGAAATGAAATTATGTCTTCCTCCCCGTTCCTAACCTACCCGCCAACAAGAATGGGTTGTTGTCTGTTTAAGGAAAACTTTCCATCATGCCAGCCAGCAGGCGTCAGAGGGTAAGCAAACGAGAGGAGCCACGTAGGTCTGATTTTAATAGAAAATATGATTTTGCTATATTTTCCACTTCAAAATTCAATCTAATTTCCCCGTTGCGTTCTGTTAACATTTGTGTACGAAATTTCATAACAAAGTTTTTTATTTTTGTTCATCATCATTCGAAACAAAAACAAAAGTGTATGGGTCGAATACTGTTTAATTTCTAAAGTGATTGTTTTCTTTTTTTGTTTCGTTGAAAAAACATCAATCGCCAATGAGCGGTGAGTAGACGAAGGCAGATGTTTGATAGTAACCGAACGCCACTAAGTCTATATAGGAGGCAAACAGCGATTATTGATTATTTGGGAAAAAATAATGATTTTGCAGTTTACGCACAATTTGGTATTGGCTCGGAGACTGCTTGTACAAATTTCAAATGTAAAAATTCTGTAAAACAATTTACTTGGATTTCAACATGTCCTTCATCTAAGGTAATATCTAGGTATGGCTACCATATTCTGTCAGGAGCCTAGCTCTTGCTGTCGAATGCTTCAGCCTTAAACACAGCCTTCTTAGGCATGGCATGGGCATCGGTAAATTGGAATTGAAATTTAATTTCTTTCAAAGGAAATATGCTTTGTCAAAGTCAATTATCATGACATGACAAATTGCGACGAAATTCATATAGGCACACACGACATCCTAAGGTGGCAAGATTGCCTATGTCATTCAGTCTCATCTGCAGATGCGAAGCTGTTTAGAGCCCAATGGGCGTTGGAAGTCAGTGGAATTGAAGGTACGCTTTTGGTTCTACATTGAAGACATATGCATTTTTTTTACATCTCACATTTAAGGCACGTTTTGCGATATAAAAATTCCTCAGTTCTATAAATTTGCTTTAGTAACATCTGTTCACAAGCATTCCAAATTACAACTAAATCATATTTTTGTCGCTTTCTTCATAATCAGGGATTCCTTAAATCACATTTATAAAACGTCTACTGAAAAAAGGGACTGTATGGTTGTCTATCATATATCCAAGAGAAATTTAATTTTAACATGTAAAAACTTATTTAAGTCCGGAACATTTATACAGTACACTGTAAAAGAATAGTGGTGTGTATTTTTTGGGAGGGGGGGGGGAGGGTTTGGTCTAATAGTTTGACAACAATCTTAGCCAAATGATCAAAATATTTTGATCAAAATATGCCCACATTTATATTCACAGAGAAAAAATCAGTTCAAAAATTGGTTGGAACTACGAAAATTCCGTCAAAGAAAGAAGAATTTCAGTTGTAATTACCGAATGTTTTCAGTTGTAAAGAATTTTCGATTAGCCATACCATTAGATATTAATTACGATCATTGTATTTTGCACACAACCAATAGATCGGTCATGCCAATTAAATGCGGATAAATATTTAGTTGTCTCATCGGGTGGTTGTAGACACCAATAGTTTTGCAGCTATTAATTGTTCCAACCATGTGTTAGAAATGATATCAAACAATTTATTATAAGAGACTGATTGATGATAAAGCTTGTTTGTTTCCAAGGTAGTCTTATTTGAAATTAATACTCAAATATTCACAACTTTAAGCCTATCGGAAATGAGTGCATATAGATGGAAATTAAATCTAAATTAATTTAATTTTTAATTTTATTTTATAAAGCAACGTTAACTTAAATTTTTTTAAGAAACTATCGGGTGATCCGTCTAGAAATATTTTTTCATTAAAAAAAATACAAAAATTTAAATCAAGTTTGGCATCTTTAATGTTTATTCGAAAGGACATTTTATGTAATATTTTTTAGAATATAATTTACTTCAAATTATGGCCACAACAACATTCTGAGAGTCCAATTTTGGATGACTCATTCTAACATTTCGACTGGTATGGCTTTGATGGCACGCGTAATGTTGGCTTCCAAAACCTGAATCGTAGCTGGTTCGTTAGCATAGACTTTGGACTTTACGTAACCCCAAAGAAAAATGTCTAAAGGTGTGATATCACTCGATCTAGGCGATCAACTCACCTGTCCAAAACGTAAAATTAGCTGCTTTTCGAAATGACCTCTCAATAGATCCATTGTTTGAGCAGCTGTATGGCAAGAGGCACCATCCTGTTGAAACAAAGTGCTGTCAAGATTACGGGCTTCTATTTCAGGTAGCATAAAGATCGATATCATGGCTCGATAGCGAGCACCATTCATGGTTACGTTCAGGCCATCATCATTTTTTAAAAAATATGCACAGATGATTCCATCAGCTTTTAAACTGCACCAAATCGTGGTTTTCTCTGGGTATAATGTACCTCTAGAACCTCTTTTTGTTGCTCTTCAGCCCAAATGCGGCAATTTTGTTTATTGACTTTGCCGTTGAGCCAGAAATGGGCCTCATCACTGAACAAAATTTTGGTCGAAAATATCGGATCTTCCCGTTTCTCACCAACGCTCATTTACATAATACAGTGGCCAACATTTGAAGGAAATTATTTTCAAAAAATAAATGCCATAAAATGTCCTTTCAAACTACCAATAAAGATTCCACACTTGATTTGAATTTTTATATATTTTTTTGTTCTGTAAAAATGCCTCTAGATGGATCACCCTATTCATAAGACCGTAACACATTTTAACAAAAATGTGTGGTGGTACGAACACCTTCGAATACAAAGTATTTTTGCAAAGCAGTTTAAAACTCGTTTTTAATTTGTTTATTTACCGATCGTTGGGGTTGTTCTTCTAATTTTTTAGTATATCTTTTGGATCTTTAAGTGTGATCGATGTTTTTTCGATCAGAAAATTGAAGCTCGCAAAAAAACTAAACGAAAACATTTTTTAAAACTGTTCTGCTGAAATTATCATATAACTTTACTTCCTTTGCAAGAGTTTAATGCTTTTGTGCTAGCTTTCATTTTCTGAAATTAGAGTGGACCATTAGGGTACTAGCAACTGAGATATGTTGCGTACCAGAAGACGGTACTTGAGGTCAATAAAGTAATCAAGAGTTTTCCAATAGAGACCTAAAAATTTCGTACATAAAGATACGAAATTTTTAAAGATATGCACACTCAAACATTTTTAATTACCTTTCAGTGTCAAAACGTTAGTCGAAGTCAACATTTTTTTTGTGGTAAAGTTCACTTACGAGCAACGTTTGGAAATCAATAAAACTTACCACCAAAATTCTAAGTCGGTGGCTCTGGCAATGTTTCACGAAAATCCAGAATTTCATAGAAAAATCATCTTCAGAAAATAAACAAAATATGCATTATTGGACAGCAAAAAACCTACATGAGCTGCAAGAGACACAAATGCATTCGCAAAAAATTACTGAGTGGTGTGGCTTACATGCCAAAGGTGTGATTGGACCGTCGATAAAACAATCGTCATGCTACCATCGAGAGCTCTATCATGCCATGTTAGAAAACTATTTTTACCCAAAACTGAATGATCTTGACATCGCCGATATGTGGTTTCAACAAGACGGTGCTACTAGCCACACATCACCTGTTACAATCGATTTATTGAAAGGCAAATTCGGTGTACACGTTATCTCGAGAAATAATCCCATCGATTGGTCCGCCTCAATGATGCGTTTTAACGCCATTGGATTTATTTTTATGGGGCCACATCAAGTCATTGGTCTATGCCAACAAGCCAACAACTTTAGAGGAGCCCAGATATAACATCTAATACGAAATTGCCATCGTTCTGGTCAAAATGTGTGCACGAGTGGTGGAAAATTGGGTCCAAAGAATAGATCGCTGTACACGGGTCATATGACCCGTATTTGGTCATATGACCAAAATCGAATTTCATTCTTTAAATCTACCATTTGCACTACACCGGGAATACATTTGATCTCTATATGTGAGAGCGCATATAGTAAGGGACCTAAGGGTAATTTTTTTTTTGATGTGGACAACATCTGAGCATCGAGTGAGATCGATCCCATGCTCCGAAAGTTTTCCCTCCCAGAGATATGCGCGTTTTATGAAAGTGATGGTACACCAAAGATACACGTATTTAAGTCTTTAAAATGGCTCTTCTGAACAAAACTGGTTTTTACCCTTAGGTCCCTTGCTATTTTGCGCATCACATATCTTAAATATTCCGTGTTTTATGAATATATAAAATTGTTATGTCCTTAATGAAAAATCCGTTTCTTGCTCGTAGGAGTAAAAGCTTAAATCGCTTTTTGTCGTGTATTCGGAATATTCCCAAAACTTCGAAATAAAAATGACCGGTACGAGTAGTACCAACTTGGACTCTTAAAACTGGAAATTAATGTATGCAACCACTTAATTTATATCTCCATTTTTATATTTTCCCTCGCCCTTGACAAGGAGATTTAACCAAAGACTCTTATTCAAACTGAAATAATACCTGTATCTAATTCTGCTTTAACTGCAATGTTTTCAAATTCACTTTGGGGATTCGACTGCTGTTATCTAAGCATATGAAAGATAAATAAAACAGAAGTATAAAATTTAAATCGATAAACTTCCTGTCAACTTTTATTTCCCCCCTCGCCACTCAAAATTAGGTCATCACCATGTGTACCCAAGAAATATGACAAAAGTTCCAACAACAAAAACGACACCCTCAAAAAAAATACAGAAAGAAAATGTAAATCATTTCCACATATTGAAAATAAATTAACTTTCAACCACCAGGGCAGGGCGATGGAGGACTGATTCACTGTTGTCATCTGTTCATTAATTCATACGTAAAGGCAAGTTGGAATAAATGTTTTTTCGGCCCCACCATTTTCCATGAAAATACCAAGTTTTGGTCATTTTACAAACTTGGTGTAGCATGATGTTGTTCTAAACTTTAAATTTAACATTTTCCAAGGCGGTGGCATAGTGGCGAGAGTCCCTTCGCGTGGCAGACCAACGGCGTATAAATCATTTTTATTTCCATATTTCTATACAGCGTAGCTCAAACTGGAAAATAATTTATATTCTTTTTGAAATCGAGTGGATAAGCATGGTAAAGGGGCACGTGACAAAGGCAAGACAAGAAAAGAGCCACGGTCTGTCAACATCAATAAACATAAAATATGTAATAAAATCGCGCGCGTGTGTATGTATATTATATGCATTTTATTTTATTTCCATAAACTTAATAAATGACATTATAAAGTGTCGTTAACATTAAATGCCCCACAGATATACTTGTTCATTCGAAAAACAAGTAGAACAACAAAAACCAAATCATCATTGGCAGTATCAGTATCAGTGGCACCGCACCGTTGCAGATACCTCTGCCTACGCGCTCCTTTCAACAGTCCCACACATTAAAGGGGGCAAAAACGCGTCGTAAAAATTTACACCTTTTTGTCAGGTCCATTATAAATAACTCTACCTATACCTACTTGCACAATATATGTTGAATTTTTGTTCTAGAGTATAAAAACATTGGGGTGTGTCGGAAATATGGAAATTCGTACCTTTTGACAGACTTCCTAAAAATCACCAAAGTTCAATTTTGTGTATGCGAATATTCACTGTTAAAATAAAAGCAGACGAAATTAATTTTATTGGTTCGAATGTAGGATATTTCTCTGATATTTTTTTGCTTTTGCAGATTAAAATTTTTTGCTGCAAAGTTTAAGTATGAACCTACGAAATGCTTTGGGCCTTTTTAATTTGTCTCGACGTATCCAATCTTAAGATTGGGCTTATTTTATTTGCTCTGGGCTTATTTTATTTGTGTTGCGTGTGTTAGATGCGGTGAGCCTGAAACGGTAGAGTAAGTGTTTTTTTCATTTTTCATGTCTACAGCGCCACAGACAAAAGTAGTGCGGGAAGTCTTCCTAATAAATTAAGGAATGCCGCTTGGATCCGAGTGTTGGATATAATCCATTTTACTGATATATAGTAAATTCCTACAGTATTAGAAAATAACAAAAATAAACACATTACTAATAAAAGCACCAAACTCACCACATACTAATAGAATAATCCCGTATCTTCAATTTTGAACATACCTATAATTAGAAGAAATAAAAAAAATATGTTATAATATTTTTTTAAATATGAACGCTTACAAAAATAAATATTCAAATACTAATATTATTAAAAATTTGATTATAAAAAGGAGTAAAGTTTAAAATGGGCCCCTGTTTTGATATAAATTTTTGTGACCTACAGTTGTAATAAAATTATAATTTTTATTTTTAAATTTAAAATTCAACACTGGATCGTGGGCTAGTGATAAATCAACATAACGTCACCCGTTGTCAAGACAAGTTAATTCATTAATACACTTACATCAACTAGCTATCAATCATCCATGCAGTGTAGAATATTTTGTTGCTTTTGCTGTTCAACCAGAAAAGTGATTACATCGTAGCCTTCTAGAGCTCAGTTCATTCAAGTGAGACGCTTTGGTGTGATAGGTTGTATACTTTTGGAAATAACTCAAAATTCCTTAATTAAGTCCGATCTTCCCTCATTCTAATAATTTGGTAAAACGAATCCCAAAAATTTTGATGAGTATCAGCGAAACCAAGCAAAATCACGTATTATACTCTCGTCGATAGGATGGAAGTATATATGTTTGTAATTCGGTTTGTAACATGCAACACTTATCCGCGACATTTTAAGGCATATCTACTATTGATAGTCATGCAATTCTAAGACGATATTCCGTCTGTTAAAAGCATATTTAAGTCAAAATTAAAAGAGCTAGAGTCTTAAAATTTACCAGATATATTTTTTATAATCGGCGACGAGTTGGTATTAAATGGATTGAATCGGCCAAAACGGCCAAAAATCGGCCTCCTTAACCTATGGACATATTAGAATTTCGTTTTACATTCAAATTACCTATTAATTTTACGATAAGATTAATTTTCAGTCCTGAAATCATTGGTCTAAGGCTCACGCAATTCTAACACATCGCCCCCTGAGATGTTGCAGGTGTTTCCATTAAAACCATTATATGCAATGATTTTGTAGCTGGTTGTACAAGTCTAATAAGCCTACTCATCTCCGTTGAGCAAAAAGGCAAACCCATGTCCTAATGTACATCCACAGTTTACATTTTCACAAAATTATTTACACTGACTTTTGCCTCTTTATATTATGAATTTTGCTCAAGTGCTCAAATTTCGGTACACCCCATTACACCTACATATGTGTAGGCTGCGCCTATAAATCAATTGTTTGTCATTTGTTGGGTTTCGCGATTGCTTTCGAAATTTGCTTGTTGGACTTTAATGGCATAATAGGTGAACAATTTTATTTTATGATATACGAGTATCGGTGTGAATGATTTTTATTTGTTTATACAAATTGCCTTGCGGCGACAAAAAAAAACACAAATGGTGATAGGCCATTGTGTGAACATTGTTACTCGTATAGATAATTTGAATTTTTACGAGATTTTAGATTTTTGCTTTCACATGCAGCGGGTTTCAAGAAATTTAACAACTTCCTCAATCGATGATTGTGGTGGTGGTGACAACATTAACAAGGATGTGCTAATTGTCCACCTAGAAGGAAACGGCTTTAATTGGAAAGGGTTTTTTTGAAATTTGCAGATTCACAGCGAAACTACAATAGATTTTAATGAATGGCATTAAAATCCTTTTAATTCTCATCATTTGGCATAAAGAGTGGTCAGGGAGTTAATGCCTTCGCACTTCCTGCTGAAGATTTAATACTGAATTAAGTGTTGTGTTAGAAGGGTTATATCAAATTCAGGCAGTTTGAACCTTATGCCGCGTTTTTTAATCTTTTTCGTTTCGCCTTCGTTGAGTGTTAAGGCAAACATAAAATTGCCCATTTTAGCCTATCAAAATTCTAAAGTTTCATCTTCTGTGCGCACACAACACAAACAGACCATACAATTTGATAAACTTGTGATTTTTTGTCTGTTTGAGTAATGTAGAAATGTTAACAGCTCAAAACTCTGGGTAATGTAATCCTTTTAAAACCACTTTGAACACGAATCGTCTGTGTAATGTGAAAACAAGCGCCTTTCTTGCAAGATTCACATAAACCCATTGTGCATAATTATCTTCAAGGTTGGCAAGTAAATTAATATTGCTTTCATTCATGTACACCACTTGAATATGCCCTAATTCCGGCTACAACCTTTGCCCGTCCTTGTACCGGCAAATCCTTATCCTTATCAAGAGCTCACAAAAAATGCTTACCATTGGATCTTTTTTCCCATTCATTTATTTCGGCCTAAAATACATTCAAACAAAGGCACGAACATACAGACTTAAATACAGACAATCTCTCATACATACTTACTTACATACATATGTAATAATGAAAATTCCATTGTGTATCATCATTTAAAACCGCATTTACGCATATTTTTCGGTACATAAAACATAACCGCAGACAAAGTTTAATTTGTTCGACCCAGCCACCCCCACTTAAAGTCAAAACAGAGGGAAAGACACACCCTTCCAGACACACATACACACAAACAATTCGCAATCCAATTGTCTTTATGTATTCGCCAGTAAAAAAATCCACTCGACTTTATTGAATGCCGGAATGATAAAAACCCTGTTATTTTTGAAAATGTTTTCAGGTTTTTTCTCCTCTCTTTTCTTGTCTTTGACATAAAACCCACATTTTATTACGTACGCAAGAATTTCCAGAATTTCTGCTACTCCTCGTTTCTGGAGGTCTGCTACTAGTTTCCGGTAACATCTGGTAGCTAAAGTATGCTACTACAGAAGAAGATTAATCATAGTCTTCAAACACCAAAAGTGGGTATGAAATAACACACTAGTGTAGCTTGAAGACAACCAGCATGACGAAATTAATTTCGAAAACTAGAATCGGACGGTTAAAACTCTATCAAGTAGACCTTCGTAAACCACTAGCCTCAATAATAAAGATTGAAGGCCTATTACTTTGGATACAACACCACTGCCTGTATTTATAAACACTTCATTATGGATATATGTGACAGCGCATAGAGAACTAAGGGTAAAAAAATCAATTCATCAAACATCTGAGCATCGAATGAGACCGATCCCATGCCCCAAAAGTGTTCCCTCCCAGAGATATGCTCGTTTTATGAAAGTGATGGTACACCAAAGATACACGTATTTAAATCTTTAATGGCTCTCCTGAACAAAACTGGTTTTTACCCTTAGGTCCCTTTCTATTTTGCACGTCACATATGATTATTCCGTTTGCAACACCTCGAGATACTAAACAAACCCCTATAAAATATAAATTCTGCATCGTCGTCGTTAGTCATGGCCGTGGAAACTTTGTGTGGAAAGCAGCCTGTAGATCGGCGGAAAATTGGGAGATACCACGCTCCCTCGCATTTATGGGAAAAGTAGTAAACCGATCGTTAAAAAATTTTAACAAAACGAACTCAATGATAAGCATATTAGAAAGGGTGGTCCAACTTAAGCACACAATGTTAATCTAAATAAAATAAAAAGTTTACTGAGACTTATGTTAATATATTCTTTACTATGATGTAAGACAATTATGTGTGAAACAAATCGCCACAAAGGCCATTGAATTTTTCGCGCCATTGTTTCGTTGGCTGTGTGGCAAGTGCCTCTATGATGTTAGAACCACATATCTTCCAGTTCCATATCAACTTCTGGCCACAGGAAGTCCGTAAACAGCTCGCGATAGCGAACACCATTCACGGTAACTGCTTGGCCGACCTCGTTTTTGAAGAAGTACTACCCGGTGACATTACGAACTAAGAGCGCATTTACAGGTGTTTCCACATTTCCCAAAGACCGGGTTTGCTGAAATTTGCGCTCAATTCTCCCAGTAGATTATGCTGACCAAAAAATCACAAAGTGTACAAAATGAATTTTGATGTGAACGCCTATTTTCGTAAAAGACATGGTTAAATTTGTCAAACACTTAAACAATGAAATGTCAAATTAAGTTGGGCAAAAAACTTGAGGTAAAGGTGTGACTCATAATTAATTTCGTACATTATGGTTGTACCCCCCTTTGAAGTTGTCTTAAAATTTGACAAAAGGGAGTGGACCCGTCTTTAGAAACTTGAAATTTGAAAGGCTATATCTCAGGAACTAAAACCGATATTGAGTGTTGCTATGGAACCCCGATAAAGAAGAGACGGTACCACGCCCTCTTGACAATTTTTTTTATAGTAGACTGTACGAGTAATCTATGATGGAGGTATCTAAATTGTCCATTTCTTTTTTCTTTTTTTTAATTATTATAACCAAACATCAATATAATTTAAAAAAAAAAAAAAGTAAGTATTGCCTGGTGCCATCTGACATTTCCATTAGAAAGTTTGACATTTTTTAGAACAAAAGTATTTAGAACGTTTGGACGTACGACCATCATTTGTGTTGTTTACAGTGACTTTAAAAAGCAATTTGGCAACAAAAATGGAATTAATTCGAACATTTTCGTGCGATCATTTTTCGCAATTTTCGACGTGGACTATCACGACAAGAGTGCATCGATAAACTTAAATCTTTGTATGGCGATTAAGCACCATCCTCTAGCACTGTGAAAAACTGGTTTAATTAATTCGGTCGTGGCCGACGGTCGCTCAAAGACGAAGGTCGTCCAAAAACGGCCGTTGTGCCAGAGAACATTGATGCCGTGCGTGAACTGATAATGCAAGATCGTCATGTGGCAAACCGTGAGATAGAGGTATCTTTGGGCATTTCTTCCACCAGCATACATTCGATATTGCATGAATTTTTGGCCGTAAAAAAGGTTTGTTCTCGTTGGATCCCGCACAATTTGACAATCGCTCAAAAAACGGCTCGTGTCGATTGGTGCAAAGAAATTTTGAAAAAATACGATCGCGGTGCTTGAAAAGACGTTTATAAGATCGTCACAGGTTACGAATCATGGATCTATGCGTATGAGCCCGAAACAAAACAGCAATCGACCGTGTGGGTCTTTGAAGACGAGCCAAATCCAACGAAAGTTGTTCGTGGAAGAAGCACTTCGAAGGAAATGGTCGCCTGTTTCTTCGGCAAAACTGGTCATGTGGCGACTGTTCCGCTTGAGCAACGTAGGATGGTCAATTCTGAGTGGTACACCACTATTTAATTGCTTGAAGTCTTCGCAGAAATTTGAAAAACGAACAAGAAAAGGCGACTCGTTGTGCACCATGACAATGCGAGCTCTCACACATCGGCTAAAACCAGTGCCTTTTTGACCGGCCAAAATGTTGAATTGGTGGGTCATCCGCCGTACAGCCTGGCTTGACGCCCAATGACTTCTTTTTATTCCCGCGCATCAAGAAAAAAATGCATGGTCAACGATTTTTGGAGCCAGAAGATGCTGTTGAAGCATTCAAAAATCATGTTTTGGAGGTGTCTCAATCGGAGTGTAAAAAGTGCTTCGATACTTGGTTTGAGTGCATGCAAAAGTGCTGGAGAATACTTTGAAAAACAATAAAACCACTTTTGATGAAAAATATTCGCATTTTCATTATTAGGCCAGACATATATATAGCAGCCCTAGTATGAGTCCTCACGGGATAATGCTTAGTTGGCACCTTGGCGGCGCATATGAGCTTCCTTGTAGAGATTGTAGAGGTTGCAACGACGCAGAAGTTGAGTTGTCAGTGGAGCATATGCCATGCACATGTTTGGCTCTTCGAGAATGCAGGCTTACCTGTATGTGTAGTAGATACTTTGAACCAGGAGAAGTATCGGATGCTCAATTGAGAGGCATTAGGATTTTTACAAATTATGCGTGAGTTGTGAAAACTTTTTTGTGTTCTTCTCAGTATTATTTGTCATTTCATCACGGAAAGACATACACTGCAACAGCGTCTCCAAACTGTGCAACTGTACTCCTATTTTCGACCAAAATTTTGTTCAGTGATGAGGCCTATATCTGGCTCAACGGTAACGACAATAAAAAAATGGGCGCGTCTGTGCTGAAGAGCAACCAGAAGAGGTTCAGAAGGTATCAGTATACCCTGTGCGGTGCGGTTTATGGGCTGGCGGAATCATCGGCCCATATTTGTTCAAAAATAATGATGGCCGGAACGTAACTGTGAATGGTGCTCGCTATCGCGTCAAGACGCCGGACTTTTTGCTACCTGAAATTGAAGCCCGTACTTTTGACGACATTTGTTTTCATCGGGACATTGTCACTTGCCATACAGCTGCTTAAACAATTGATCTATTGAGAGGTCATTTCGTTATGTTTCCGGTGAGTTGGCCGCCTAGATGGTGTGAAATCACACTTGTATAATTTTTTTTTGGGGGCTTAAGTCTACGAGTATGCTGATAAACCAGCTAAATTAAGTTTTTGGAATCCAACATTACGCGTGTCATTAACTCTAGAATGGACTCCTGAGGAGTAGTTCCGGCCAATAACTGAAGAAAATTATATTCAAAAAATAAATGGCATAAAATGTCCTTTCGAATGAACTATGAAAATTCCACACTTGATTTGAAAGTTTGAATTTTTTTTTAAATACCTCTAGAATGATAACCTGATATATTTTAAACCAATCTTAAACTTTGTTGAGAGATGACCTCGGGCTCGAATTTTTTTTCAAACCATAACGGATAAAGTTCTAACGAATCGTATAGTTGCCTTTATACTTTTTATATAAGTAAAAGTATGCATCTTATCTGTTTCCTTTAACTCTTCTCTCTTCCGTGCTCTCTCTCTCTCTCTCTAGGTTTGGCCTCAATATCTGGAATAATTTTTATAGTTACGTATTGCGTACGTGCTAATTATTTTTCATTTAACAAACGAAAAACCCAAAAAACCCGACAGCAAAAACCCGGCTTAGCCGACTTTTGGGTTCGCACATAAAATCCGGAATGTCAGGTTTTCGGTTTCGGACACTCTAGTTCCCCTCAATATGGTCGTGCAAGTAAGAGAGTTTGTGAGGCGGTGTTGCTGTCGGTTCCGTCATAAATTATCCTGTAAATATGTACACAGCTAAAGTGCGTGTACTTTGTGTGAGTATGAGTGTGTGTATGTGTGTACAAGCTGGAAATAAACAAACGCTAAACGAAAGCGTTTTTGCGTTAGATAACCACTTTATGGTTTTTATGTTTTTTTTTGCATTTTCGTAGCGCGTCCCTTCTGCCTTTTCCCCGCTTCTGACGGCACACAATAAAATATATTTTAAACTTTTCTGTCTATTGCGGTAAGCCGCTGTTGAGCACAACATATTTTTAAGTATAACCACTCACAATTCCAGTACATTTTTTTTGTTCACTTTGTTGAGGGCAGAAAAAGATGAAAATAAACCCCCAGCATGACATGTGCTGGTTTTTAGACCCATTTTGGATTGTTAGCTGTTATGTTGGTTTTTTTTTGTGGAAATCCGTCGGTTGGATTATTTCGTAGAAAATGTTTATTATAATTTATGGCATTTGTGGGGGAAGGCCGCAGTTAAACATTTGTTAATTACAGAAAATTAAGTGTACAAAACGTATTCCCCAAATTGGATTACTACGAATGTGTTGCCTAACTACTTTTGTTTTCTTAACGGCGTAATAAATTTGGTGCGGCAAATCCTCGGCATGATAAATTCTCCGATTGGTTAACCCAAGAAAAACGTAAGCTAAAAAGTACTTAAAACTGTTGGTCACATTCAAATTATAAGTGAAAAATAGTTAAAAATGAGAAAAAAAATAGTTTAAGGTTACATTCATAAAAAATTACGATCGGGGTTCATTGTGGTTATACAGGGTGGGCGAAAAGTTATCATGGGGTTTACAAATGTAATAACTTTTTCGTTTATATATATATTTTTTTCAGATTGACTATAACACTTGGAGAATAAATAATGGAGGACTTCACAGCTGAACAAAGAACCAAAATTATAGAATTCTATTATTTAAATCAGCGATTAATTATTTTAACGCAAACGCATGAGTGATGAAGCTCATTTTCATAAGAATGGCTTTGTTTATAAGCAGAACTGTAGGTTCTAAGGGTTCTGAAAATCTAACAGCCATTCATCAACACCAATTGCACACCGTCCGTTGTACGGTATGGTGTGGGATCACATCCGCAAATATCATTGGGCCTTACTTCTTCGAAAATAAAGATGTAAGTGCTGTAACCGTCAATAGAAAGCAGTATCGGTTTATGATGGACAATTTTTTACGTCCTGCTCTTGAAAACAGACTCGAGATGTGGTTTCAACAGGACGGAGCAACTGTCCACACTACCCGAGATACAATGGCACTTTTAAGTAAATTTTTTGGAGAGCGAATAATTTCCAGAAATTCGGAAATTATTTGCCAGGACGATCGCCAGATTTGTCAGCACCGACTATTTTCTTTGGGTTTATTTGAAGGGCGAGTATATGAGAACAAGCCCGAGACAATCCTTCAACTCAAGGCCAACATTGTTGCAGAAATTCGAACGCTACAGCCACAAATTTTGAAAGATGTTATGGAAAATTCTCTAAAACGAGCTCATCATTGCGAAGCTGAAAACGGGGATCATTTAACTGATATTATTTTTCATACTACATGTAAAAAAATCCATTTTGTGTATCTGAAAAAAAATAAAAAAACGAAGAAGGTTTTAAAGTTTTGTACCCCAAATTTTGATATTTGTTATGGAAATTTCTCTAAAACGAGCCCATCAGTGCGAAGCTGAAAACGGGGATCATTTAACTGATATTATTTTTCATACTACATGTAAAAAAAATCCATTTTGTATATCTGAAAAAAAAAAAATAAAAAAACGAAGAAGTTTTTAAAGTTTTGTACACCAAATTTTGAAAGATGTTATGGAAATTTCTCTAAAACGAGCTCATCATTGCGAAGCTGAAAACGGGGATCATTTGACTGATATTATTTTTCATACTAAATGTAAAAAAATTCCATTTTGTATATCTGAAAAAAAAAATAAAAAAAAACGAAGAACGGTAATATTTGATTACCTTGAATATTTGCGAAATTCGGGTTCCTTTAAAGCTATTTTGAGTCACCATTTTATGTTTGTCAATTTATCGGTCATTAACCAACTCAATGGAAGTTCAAGGTGAATGCCTTCTGCTTTTGTAGCGGCAATCGAAGAAGGTTAATCATTAATAATGATTGAACATTGTGAACGAATCAATCTATTAGTCAATCTAAAAATTAACATTTTGTCTGTTCTGCCTAGAGAATCAACCAACTGAGTAAAAAGGAGAATTTTGTCTGTTCTGCCAAGAGAGTTATCCATCTACGGTGTTGGTTGGATCAAATTTATCCAATGTACTTTGATCACATTGACCTCTTCATCTCAACTCAAGATCGAATGCACCTTACATGAGTCGATTTGGCACTAACATTTACAGCATAAGGCATAACTCCACTATCGGTATCAAAAACTAGTTCTGGATCTCTAGTTAGGTTTTAACTACTCCACTCCGCATTTTAATACTCTTTGCAATCCCATGCAGAGTGTATGTAAATTTTCCTATTTTTAATAATTGATTGTCCAAAAAGTTCTTTCACGCCAACATTGTTCTTACAACGGCGAAAATTGTATATGCAAGAATGGCCAAATCAATCATTTTTTAATCCGCGTTGAACTCTTTTTTTCCTTAAGACTGTAGACGTCTTAGCAGAGAAATTTATCCGAGATCATATACTTAGTAGGGACATAAATACTGTTACACACGTTTTAAGCTGTAAAATAAAAAGTACTGAATGTTTTTTGATCAAATATTTTTTAATATATTTATTGATGTATATTGTATCCAAAAAGAATCTACTTATTCGAAATGTCCGCCTTTTGCCTTTACACACGCCTTAAGACGCACTGGCCAATCGTCAATAGCTGCACGAACCTATTCCATTGGAAAATTGGCCACAGCTCAAACCAAAGCAGTCTTAAGAGATCCAATGTTGGGCTATATTTTGTAACAACTCTTGTCCTCTAAAACCGTTCACAATTTGTAATCCAATGGGTTCCAATCTGGACTGCCTGAGGGCCATTCTTCAGAGGAAATGAACGCTGGCAAATTGTTTCGAAGCCAGGCCTGGGAAGTTTTAGCCTTATGGGCCGAAAGTCCATGGCTGGTTTTGAAACAGGGAAATCTTAAGAGGCTATACAACAGCTTCCAAAACTGTTTCATGGTAAACTTTGGCCGATGTTTTGACTCCTTGTTCGCAGAAATGCAGGTTAGTGACCCCATTGTAAGAGACACCCCACCAAACCTTGACTGAAGCTGGGTGATGAGCCTTTTCCATCTTTTTGGGATCAGTTCAGATGCTTCCTTAGATGACCGCACATACACTCTATCATTTTTCTTGGTAAATTTTTCCTGAACGGTAACTATTTTTTCATCGGTGAACAAAATTTTTCTGTGCAGCGTGCTTCACCAAAAGACGTTTCTATTTTTCAATACAATTTTTTGTTAAAGCTACAGTCAATAAATGTCCGGTACCTCGTTGGAAAGCCCCAAGTCCCAAGTCTCTTTTAATGATTCGGCTTATGGACATTTGCGTCATATTCATCTCACGGGCCATGATTTTCTGTTTTCGGAGCGGATTTCTGTGAATTCTTGATTTAACGGCTTTGATGACATGCGGTGTTTGAACAGAGCGTGGGCGGCCCGACCGGTAGCGGTCTTTTACATCTCCAGTCTCCTCAAACAGTTTTATGCATCGGTAGACGAACATGCGGCTAATCCCTAGTGGCCGAAGCGTTTTGAAAATATCGCTTTTTTCAGTTCACTCTTGAAAAGCGCTATTACAGCGATACGGTTCTCATTATCTGACCACTCCATGGTAAAAAATGAAACAATTTTAAAATCCCGTTACAGACTAACGCTATTGAGGTTAGCTCTCAAAACCCATATGACATTAATAGGGTATGTTCAGTTCTACTATTGAAATATGTGCGTTCAATGTTGTAACAGTATTTATGTCCCTACTAAGTATAGCTTAGGAGCGCTTTCAACACTTATTATTCACAAATATACCAAGAGCATATTTTAAGGTTACTAATGGTTTTACATAAATAGCTAAAGTTATGTTTAACAACGTTTTTCCCGATAACTGAATATTCCCATGACGTCACGCACAGCTGAAAAATTAAGTTATTCGATTTAACAATGAGGCATGTTTAAATGCACACATGTAAAGAAATTTAATATTCTACGAACTATGCATGTATGTATTTTTATGTTTGAGGTCGATGCTATGGAGAAACCAAAGAAGATTCCAGAGAAAACAACACGCCAACTATGAAGAATCAGAAACGAAAGTAGTATGAAAACAGCAAGAAAAGCAGGAACAACAGCAAAGACACAAATATCAACACAGAAGAACACACTGAAAGGCATACAAAACAAATTCTCGTGTTTCTTATGGCTTAAATGTTCTGTACACAGATTCACGCAAAGAAACAACACCGGCACCATCGCAGGCACATACAATTTATATATATACTCGTATATATACATACGAGTATATGAATGCATATAGTCCTGTACAAACAAGGTGGTCCATTTATTGATTTCGGAAAAGGGTTCATATTTAAGGGAACACCTATAGAAAAATCAAGTGGACACGTAAGGTTCGGCGGTGTCGAAGCTAATGTACCCTCTATCATGTATTACGGTTCAATAAGAAAATATTATCAAGCGGGCGTGGCACCGACCTCTTTTCTTTTAGGATGTGTTTCTTTTAGTACCAACATATACCAGGTACTTTTTTCGTAGCAGTATTCGTTTACGAAATTTTGATTCTTAAATTCCAGGGTTGAGTAGGCGTTGTTATGCCTCCTTGTCCAATTCTTTCATAATATAGTCTAGAATAATTGTCCAGTCATTGATTTCACTCTGTTAAAATTTTAGAACGATCTGTCCATTAGTTTGGCCATAAATGCTATTGTTACAAGGGGAGTAGCACCTCCCACTTTTCCTCCAGAACGTGTTTTATCATTATAATCATACTTCTAATAGTTCATGAGATGTTGTGCTTCCTGGTCCTGGGTGGAGTGGGCGGTGCCAGGCCCCCTAGTCCAATTTTTTTCATAATATAGTCTTTAATAATTGGCTGGTCGTTGATTTCATTCTGTTTAAATTATAGAAAGATCGGCTTATTACTTTGGCCATAAAAACGATTTTTTAAAGGCGGCTTGGCCCACATTTTCTGCAGGAGGTGTTTTAATTAATGCCAACATCATATGTTCCAAATATTATAGTCATATTTCTATATATATTTCACGAGATATTGTGTTTTTGTGTTTAGGACTATAGATCTAGAGGTTGACCCTGTCCTTGCGAGGGGAAAACTTGCACCTCTTAAAGGATCTGGCTCACTTTCAATAGCAACCATTTCAGTGAAGCGAAATATAATTTGCTTTACACAGACAGACAGGCAAACAGAAGAATCGTTATAGGTATCGTTACAGTATTTCTATGTGTTGCAAACAGTTTGACAAAGTGAATATACCCATAATCCCATGATGCAGGTTGCAAAAACCAGCACGAAAATAAGCGTCAATATTGGGGCTGAAAATGGCCCCGCTTAAACGTGCGACTTAAATGAAGGTGCTTGAGCTCAATGACTTCAAAGACAAAAAAATCGGCCTCGTCGAGACAAAAACATCGATGTATCACACTTTAAAATCCGTTTATAAATGCAGAAGTTATATAGAAAAATGTAAAAGCGCGACCCCTACGTTCGGCATAAAAAAATAAAAAAATTTTTTTTGAAACTACCTTTCAATAATACTTCATATTCGAAGGTGTACGGCGAACTTTTTTTTTTTACTTGTAACCTGGTACGCTCTAATGGACAGCCCTAATTCTCCGAACGTTGAAGTATTTCGGTATTGTTCAATGAGTTCAGGTGTTTTGATAAAATTCTCAGGTTTAAGGAAAACAAAAACTATATCGAAACATTTAGAGGCAAGAAAGTTATCGTAAAAAATGCAAGACTTCTTTAAAAAAAATTTAATTGGCGGGTTCTTTTTCACAATTTTACACTCTCTGTGGGCGTTCATTCTAAAGGAGTTGGAATATTTTGTATTTTTCCTCTGGGGATCTTCCCCTTAATTAAACTTCTGCCAGCAAGCGAAATTGTCGAATTTAAAGGTCAAAATAGAAATAAATACGTAATCGAAGAGAAGCAAGCCAATATAAGTATACCATCAGAGAGTGACAGTTTCGTCCAGATTTTGGAGTCCACTTTTCTACGAAAATGCTACTGGACAAGCTCTTTCGTCTACTGGTGTGCGCCTTAAAGACACGAGTATTTATTTTAGGGCTGCCGGAGATTACAGACATCTTCAGGGACAATCTTTGGTTTCGGTAGTATGGAGCGCCATGCCATATTCAAATACATACTCACTGATAGACAAACAACCAGGAAACTTCTTCAAGGCGTTGAAAAATTGACTTGAGTAGTGCTGCGATGCTCCTAGTAAAATAATCCAAAATAAATGGTAAAATAATCCAAAATAAATGGTATTATTTGCTCTTTGGAATAAACCTATAACATGCAGACAACAATGTTTTTTCATAATCAAACTTGTATTCGGACCACCCCGTAGTCATCTATATACACGAATTACATTCAATATTTATGCAGATGAGGTTTTCTCTGCCAACTTGAGAAAGATACGTTAAGTAATTCAAGAACAACAGCAACAACGACGAATAACATATAAAAACACCTTCAAAAACCTACCAACATACTGAGGTAGGTAAGCTCACACATATACACACATATTTGTGAATCATACGTCCGTCCCCTTCCGACATTTGGAAGTTTATTTCATCGTCCATCATCAAATGCGTAACGCGTTAGTCACTTCCAGAAGATAAATGGAAGATAGGTTGAATTTTACAAGAACAATTTACATAACAGTCGTCTTTAAATCATCGAGACGGCAATTGGAAGATTGTTTGTTGTTTACAACACCAGCCGAAAATCACATGTGCCGTAATGGATATATTAAACAAAATTATATACATCTGCCAAAGTCGCAGTGGCCGCAAAATAAAATTATAATCAAAGTTATCTTCCAAGATGACGCTAAGATGTGCCTCTTTACCGTGACGCAGAAGTGACTTCTGGAAGTTAACTTCGGGGGGTACAACTTCTCTATACGGAAGAATCTTCTGCGATGAGGAAATGGTATCGCAGACAATGAGTTTTAACTTCCTTGCGTCACTTCATAGTCACTTCCGCGATAGAAAATGTTGGCAGGGTACATATGTGACAGAGCATAGAGAAAGGGACCTAAGGGTAAAACAATTAATTTTAATTTTTTTTTTGATGTGGACAACATCTGAGCGAATGAGACCAATCCCATGCCCCAAAAGTGTTCCCTCCCAGAGATATGCGCGTTTTATGAAAGTGATAGTACACCAAAGATACACGTATTTAAATCTTTAAAATGGCTCTCCTGAACAAAACTGGTTTTTACCCTTAGGTCCCTTTCTATTTTGCACGTCACATATGTATATATGTGGAATATATTGCATTTACAAACACACACACAGCCATGAGATTGTTGTATTATGACTGGTGATGTACTCGAACATTGAACAATCTTGTGTTGATTTCATTCACAACTCATCTATATGTATATCAGTTTATGCACACACACAGACATACAGGCTCGCTTTAATATACGTACACGAATAACTGTTATGTTTGTTATATTTGGTTTTATATTACTATTAACATACTCACACACACACACACACACATCCGCTATGAGTGACACAAACACTCACCTATACATACGAGTACAAGCGTATCCTTATAAGAAAAATCTGTGTATAAATGTTTATTAAGACGAAGACCATGCTAGTGTTTGTATGTGGTTTGTGTTTGAATGCGATATGGTTGCGGATGTGTGTCAGCAGTGTGCACATTAGTGTTGGTGCTTTAGGCTGCTCGCTTCAGTGTGTGTGTACGAGTACTTTGAGGTTATGTGTTTGAATGCTTGTTTAAATATCGTATGTGTGTGTGGGTTTATTGATGTCTAGATTTCTGTTTTGGGGTATTGTTTTTATGTAATCGTTTGTTTGTATGGCTGTTAACATTTACTTATATGGGAAAGAAGGAGAAACTATCAAAAACTAATACCACACTAATGTAGTGCCAAAAAATAGTCGTTTTTCCCAAGGCGACTAAGAACATGGATATTTTTTCTGCTGCCATTTTACCAGCTCGTAAAATTCTAGTAAACGTTTTATATATAAGCCATGTAACAAATTCTCTATTAAATTCCTTAGCAGTTGGAAATCAGCTTTGCAGAGATCGTTGAGATTAGAGTGTCCAAAATTCGGGGTTTTCAGAAAACCGAGTTTTTTTCAATACCATAAAAAAACCGACTATTGAATTTAAAAATTTTAAAAGTAAAAAACCGTCAGTAACTGTCATTCTGGTATTAGCCTTTTACCTAAGCGTGGAAATTATTTTCCGAATCTGATGGAAAACGATAGTGCCGTGAAACAGTTCTAAATTTACCCAGATATTTAAATCAAGGCCATATTTGAATTTGTGTTTATGGAACCCATATGTCAATGTTCTCATTAGTCAGATTTTGGCACATAGGGATCGTCACCCAAATTTAGCCAAACTGCAGAAATAATTTTTTTATATATTTTATATAGTTATACTTTATATAGTTATTTTGTGGTCGTCTTAAAGACATTGGTCCATGTACAGGGATTTCCATTAATGGCATAACAATTTCATATATTAATAAAATACAAAATATTTAAGATATATATTGCATCCCAAAATACTGTGGCCATTACTTTTCCTGCTGACTTAACAGTTCTCGCCTTCTTGGGACCACTTTTACCAGCTTCTATCCATTGTTTTGACTGTTCTTTGCATTCGGGGATGTAGTGACGTTTCATCAACAGTTATGAATCGGCGCAATAACTCTATTGGATTACGCTGATAAATCGCTAAAAACTCCTCGGAATTGGTCCAACGGACGTTTTTTTTGGGGCAAAGTCAACAAACGCGGCACATATCTTGCGGATAGCTTTTTCATGTGTAGTTCATCATGTAAAATACTCCAAAATTGTT
Source organism: Hydrotaea diabolus (assembly GCA_963513945.1). Classification (NCBI taxonomy): domain Eukaryota; kingdom Metazoa; phylum Arthropoda; class Insecta; order Diptera; family Muscidae; genus Hydrotaea; species Hydrotaea diabolus. Next base: position 132,136,732 of record OY740717.1, on the reverse strand, counting down.
TTTCGTGTATTTTAACAATATCAGCAAATTCTCTGAGCTTTATTCGTCTATCTTTAGTCACTTTATTAAATATTTTTCTAAAGTTTTCAATAGTAGTAGCAGTTTTCGGTCTTCCAGAGCGTTGTTCATCTTCCGTACTTGAACGACCCATTTTAAATTGTTGAACCCAGGATTTCACGATGGAGTATGATGGTACATTATCACCATGAACAGAATCCAATTCATCTTTCATTAATTGTGGCGTATAACCTTTCATATAAAAGTCTTTAATTACCGCACGAAACTCTTTATTTTCCATTTTTCAAAAATTATAAAACTTGTTTACTTCAATCACCTGTAACAAAGAAAATAATCATTAAATATTTCGGAAATTTTGACAGGTGGCTTATAAAAGATTGCTTTTAAAAAACAAAAAAAAAGTTGCTAGTAAAACAGAAAATGTGCCAGGCCATCCCAGAATGCAAAACAATGGATATAAGCTGGTAAAAGTGGTCCCAAGAAGGCGAATATTGTTAAGTCAGCGGGAAAAGTAATGGCCACAATATTTTGGGATGCAAGGGGTATTATATTTATTGATTATCTTGAGAAAGAAAAAACTATAAATAGTGAATATTATTGTGCATTATTGGATCGGTTGTGAAAAGAAATCAAGATAAAACGACCGCATTTAGAAAAAAAAGTTCTTTTTCATCAAGATAATGCTCCTTCACACACTGCATTTTTAACTCAACAAAAACTGGCCGAATTACGATTTGAAATTCCTCCGCATCCACCATATAGTCCAGATTTAGCTCCCTCTGATTATTTCTTGTTTCCAAATTTAAAAAAATTTCTCGGTGGCAAAAAATTTTCGTCCAATAGCGAGGTTATTGCTGAAACTGAGGCATATTTTGAAGGTCTTGAAAAATTTTATTTTTCGGATGGAATTAATAAACTTGAAAAACGTTTGATGAAGTGTCTTGAGTTGGAAGGAGATTATGTTGAAAAATAAATAATAATAATTCTAAAAAAAACGGTTCTTTTTATGTTAGGCCAGTTACTTTTGCGGTCGCCCTTATGAACCGCTATACCAATTTAATGCAGAAAAAAACATTTTTTCTAAAAACTGCTCATAATTTAAATAAAAGAGTTAATACATTAAATTCCTTAAATAAAAATTTAATAAAAAAACTGATTCATTTCGGCCAGAAAACTAAGTACATTATATTTAACCATTAGTTGGTCCGGTTAACAAATGTTCGTGGTAATGGCAGCCGAATTCAAAGAGTACCTATAACCAACAATCTACAACAACAACCGGTATAGTTCCAATAACCATCTTAATCTATTAGTATTACAGATACTTTATTTCTTCAACCAAAAGTGTCAGTTCCCTCGACCGAAAATTGCAATGTACCCAATCAACATTCGGTTGTAGTGAAAGAAAGATTGGATAGTACGCGCAACCACCAACACTCGGCTGGCAAAAATTCGGTTGTTGCAACAAATCTTTTCTCTGTGTGTTGCTTTAGAGTTTACATACGAGGGCATATCAATAATTTTGTGACCTTTCCAACTTTCCTTGTAGTTATATTAACCCATTAGTGCATAAGGTCCCTTTAAAGGGACGGTCAGCTTTTGCTCTCTTACTCTCCCATTTTGCAATACAGATCTCATGTAAGTTGATGGTATAGTTGTTGGCATTACACCAAACCAGTTTGTGATTGATTGCAGTGCAGTAAACTTTCAATTGTGTGATTTTTTTTGCGAAATATGGAACAACAACTAAAAAAAAATATCAGAACACGTGGGAGGTAAATAAATGTGAATAACAAATAAATACAGGTGAAATTATTTAACAATTTTAAATGCAATTATCTTAAATTTATTGTAATAAACAAATTTAAGTTGTTGTGAGTGATAAAAATATTGTAATTTGTGAATAATACCGTTATTTATCCAACGTCTCTTATAAGGGACGCTATGCAGACAGGACAGTTAACAATAATATTTTATTACAACAATAATATTTTATTACAGACTAACAGTAGCTGAAATACTGGAAGAGATCGAAGCTTTTGATGGTCAGTTGCAAGAACTTGACATTTTTGCAATCCCACCATTGGAGGAAAATGAGACCGACCGGCATTCGGACGGTAGTGATGACGAACACGAGGCGAACTTGGATCATCTCGGCCCGAAATTATTGACTGCGGAATGCGAGATCCAATTCGAATTCGATGACTGGAGTGACAGTGACGATGAGCCACTGGCTAAATACAGAAAACCCGTCAGTTCGAGTGTGCGTGCGGGAAATGCCTTGCGTTGGCGAAAAGTGGTCCGGTGTACGACATTCAAACGGAATGCGAAACAATACCGCCGAGTGCCGAAGCTCAAGCCGCCAGTTCGCCTACTGATTTCTTTGAGCTATTTTTTTCTGAAGGCATTATAAATTTTTGTGTTGAGCAGACAAATTTATATGCTCTTCAGAAAAATGTTGACCTGAGAATGAGTATGGACGAGGCGAGAGTTTTTATTGGCGGTATTTTGATGTCGGGGTACGCAAAATACCCCAACAAACGTTTGTATTGGTCGGAGAAATCTGATTCGCCAAGATTGCTAGCGAACAGCATGAGGGTGAATCGATTTGAAAAAATTCTAAATAATTTCCATCTGAATGACAACACGCAAGCCCAGGGTACCGATCGGCTTTACAAAATTAGGCCACTAATTACTCACCTGAACGAGGCGTTTCTAAAGCATGGTGGAATGGACGAGAATCTCTCCATTGATGAGAGCATGATACCGTATTATGGTAGGTACTATGCTAAACAGTATATCCGTGGTAAGCCCATTCGATTTGGATTCAAAAACTGGGCTCTGAATTCCAGCGATGAATATATGCTTCAGTTCGATGTGTATATGGGCAAAAATGCAGAGAGCGTCCCACAAGGATATGGAGTAGGTGGTGACAAAGTGGTTGATCTCCTCACGAAAGCAAATGTACCACACCATAAGGGATGCAAGGTAAGAAATGAAATGTTCGTCATATGATATTACAATAATAATATAATTTACATTATAGCTTTTCATCGACAACTATTTTACGTCCGTGAAACTGTTGCGCAATTTGGCCAGTATGGGGATTTGTACATCTGGTACAATTAGAGACGGTCGCATAGAGAAGTGTCCTCTTCGTCCAATAGCCGCCATGAAAAAGGAGCAGCGAGGATCCAGCGATTTTCGTTTTACTGACGATGGCAAGATTCTCGTTGTAAGATGGAAAGATAATAATGTGGTGACCATTGGCTCCAACTTTGATACCGACGATATCGGGACGTGCAAGCGCTACGCGAGAGGGCAAGGTGCGATACAGATAACACAGCCGAAACTTCTTCAGCGCTATAATCAAGGCATGGGAGGCGTTGATAAAATGGACCAGATCGTGGCTGTGTACCGGTCTAGAATTAGACAGCGTAAGTGGTGGTGGCCCATATTTGCATATTTGTTGGACGCATCGATCGTAAACGCATGGATCCTTATGCGGAAAGTTCATCCGAACGACCCAAATTGTGGCACTCTGCTAATTTTTCGCAGGTACATTGCCACTTCGTATCTAGAGAGATACGGAATGCCGTCCTCAAGAGGATCGAGTAGAACCAGCCTCAACCCTGATGCGCGCTACGATGGAAAAAACCATATGATTGAGTACTCGAATACGGATAAGAGATGTGCCTATTGCGGAAAGAAGTCTAACTTTTTATGTACTAAGTGCGAGAAAGGGCTTCATCCGAAAGAATGCTTCAAGCAATATCACACTTCAAATGCCCATACTGCATAGTGCCCCTTATAAGGGCTGGTCCCCAAAACCCACAAAACACATTATTTTAATAAATCAAATTAAAACTACTTTATTAGACTTATTTCAATGCATAATGATTAAAAAAAAGGTAAGTATAGCGCCAGGGAACTTCATGCACTAATGGGTTAAAGGCAATACTGCTTCCATCAAGGACCATCTGTTAATACTTAGTGACTACTGTAAAATTTTGAGAGAGATCCGTCATCTAGTTTGTGTTTAACAGCTGCTCAAAACAAACAACCTCGTGGATTTTGTTAAAAATGGAAAAAAGTAAAGTTTGAGTGCTCATTAACATTATTTTTTTTTGCGAAAAAAAACGTCAATTAAACCAAGGAGAGCTTCATAAATGCTATGGGGATTTCGATTTCAATAGTTAAAAAAATGGTTTACTGACCTTCGTTGAGGTTGCACAAGTACAAATGACGCTGAACGTTCTGGACGGCCAATCGAGGTATGTAGCAAAAATCCACTCTTCGATTGTTGGCCAATCGAAAGCTATCTGCAAGAAAGCTATCTGCAAGATGTCTGCCGCGTTTTCTCCCAATTGACCATAAACGTAATCGTGGTGCAACTTCTAGGGATTGTTTGGAGTTGTTTAACCGCAATTCGAATGAGTTTTTGCGGCGTTTTGTAACTGTGAATGAAACATTGATCCATTATAACACTCCGGAGACCAAGCAGCAGAGTCCGGGTGAACCGGCTACGAAGAAGGCCAAGGTGAATTTGTCGGCAACAGTTTTTTTGAATGCACGTGGGATAATCCACATCGATTACCGTCAAAAGAAAAAAAACAGTAAACGGCGAATATTATGCCAACTTATTGGACCGATTTAACGTAGGATTAAGAAAAAACGACCCGAAATGGTCAAGAAGAAAGTAGTGCACGGGTGCACACGTGTGCAGTCTCAATGGCAAAATTGCAAGAATTGGGTTACGAATTGGTAACTCAACCGCCATATTTTCTGAGTTTAGCCCTCATAGAATATTTCCTTTTCCAGACTTGACCCAGCTCCAACGATTAAATTATTGATCAATTAAATGCCTATTTTATGGACCTCGAAAATTCCTATTTTTTGGAAGGTATACAAAATTTGGAGAAATGTATTGAGCTAAAAGAAAATTATGTTAAAAAAATAATATTTTTGCAAAAAAAATATGTGTTTTATTCGAAAAGTTATGGAATGATATGCCCTCGTATAATTCCCACAGAACCAGTGAGGAATTTACTTCTAATTCCAAAAGAAATTCCATTAACTCTATTTAGTAAACCTCTGCAATTTGTAGATAGCTTTATCAAGGCATTTGTAAACCATATCAAGGCATTTGTAAACGATACGAAATGGTATTGACATTGTCTGAGATATTCTACCTATAAAGTATTGAACCAAATTTTTTTTTATAATCACACCGTAGAAGTCTGCATCACGTTCTTTTGATTTTTACCTTGAACATGCCTAAAATCGCATAACGCTTTGTGGTGTAGGGTACAAACACTTATGCCACACTTACGTTCGCAGTATAAATTTATCTTTGAGTAGGTTTAATTTGTTGTTTCTTTTCAATTTCGTTTGCATAATTCCCCATTTCCCCATAATACTCGGTCGTACTCCGGTCTCCCCTGCACCTGCGGTAGATGCGATTGTTGTGCACGACCTCGGTTTTCTTCTCAATTTAAGACACTTTTATGTACGATTGTTTGATGTTATTTATGACAAGTACGTAAGCACACACATTTTTACTTATACCCGTACCCCCTACCATTTTTCCTTAGGGAGCATGGTGACGGGGGTGGGTTATGGTTGTTGGTGCGAGCGGTTTATAGCTACTAAATATTAGACACATGCATGAACACACTCTGGTTTACAATACATTCATTTAGTCATTGTACCAGTACCACTGTCCCGAATAGTGTAAACAATGAATGAAACGAGACGAGATTGCTTGCTCTTCGAATGAATGTTGTATGGTTCTCTGCTCTCTTAACTACTCTATTCATCTCAATTCTGTTAAGAGAACACAATATTGTTCTCAATAAATATTCGAGACTGTAAAAGGCATTTGAATACATAAGAAGTCTTTGAATGGTATACGGTAAATTATGAATGGTTGTGGGTATCATTAGCTTTCAGTCATTTAAGGAATCAACAAGGGTGAGCAAGGTGTAAACAAAAAAATATATAAATATATTCTTCTTAAATAAGTTTAACTGAGAATAAAAATGGAAATTGATGAAGTAAATAATTATTAAGAAGAAATAATTAATATTATTATTAATATTTAAAAATATTTTAGCTTTCAAATCATTTTTTTGTAAGTAAATAATAATAAATATAGTCTGAACATTTGTTTTATACTAAATCTGTAACATTTGTTTTATTTGCAATAACTTAAATTTGATCAAACTATTTTTATACGATGATAACTAACTTGCAGTTTAATTTAACTCCAATTCTTCACACGAAGAGCATGAAATTCATTTAATTGTCGCCCTATTCTACATTCCAGAGAAATCAAAGCAAAAACATCATTTGCTACGCTCATCATATGTTACGCTCATGGAAATAGATTTTTTCTCAAATAGTCTTATTAATACATCTCAGTATTCGAGTAGTTGTGGTTGTCTCTAAAGACCTTTTACCCGATCACCTTACAACTCGTTCATACCCGAACTCTGTCGTCTCGGTACCATTCTGTTTCATTCCCGATGCTACTTGCTAAGAGGAATGGTTGTGTGTACGATACTCTTATCGCTAGAATGAGCACATTTACGCTTTTGTAAACAAAAGAATGTGTTCGGGTGTGTGAAAACGAGTTCATGCAGGGTTTTACTAAATATATTGTTTATATCCACATAAAGTGTGTTAATTTCATTTTTGTTGTCTGAGTCTGGCAAGAGACGCCAAAAAGGAGAGAAAACAAAAACAGGAAACACTTTCTGTCGACACTATTCACGTTGCTCCACGTTCGGGTCTATTAAACGCGTGGATTACGGTGGTGCGTGCGATAGAAGAGATTGCAGGATCTTCAAAAAGTGCTAGAGGAGGAGGAGGAGAATGTGTTGGTGGCGGTGGAGCTGAATGTGTTGGTGGCGGTGGAGCTGAATGTGTTGGTGGTATAAACATCTCATAAAGTAAAAGAAAATTATTTGATTAAACGCTCTTGTCGCCATCGCTGCCATTATGAGTGCGTGTGTGTGTGTGTGGTCCTCTGTTTTCTATGTTCTAATATAAATAATTTCATACATACTCAAGTGTGCATACATACACTTGCCTATTCTCTTATACAAACACATGCCTATTTGCCAAGCCGTATACACACATCTTGCTACAAAGTATGAGTACTCTACAGTCGCCAGCCCCCGCAAAAGTGATACTACCCTGTACTTGTACGCACACATATGTGCGTATTTTTTGGTTTACACAACACTAGGTTCGTTGTTGCCATTTGTCATATGTCAGTGTGTGTGTTTTCATGAGTGTTACGAACATTTGGTTGTGTTGTGGTCTTGGGTGTGTGTGTGTGAATGTGACTGACTGTTTAAGTGAGTGTTGGCCGTGGTAGTGGTGTTGGTTTTTGTGTTTTAGTGTGCCAAAACATTAAATTTTATGCTACTAATATACCTTTAATAAATGGTAAATAATTAATTTTCCAATTTTGGTTTTATTTAATTATTTACGTAACACATTAATATAACATTAAAGAAAGACAAAAAAATGTAAACATAAATATTTGAACACGCTCTCGTATATAAGGATGTCCGGAGTAAGAGTCAGGAGCTTCAAATGGCGGCAGATATGCTGGAGTAAATTGGTATTGGATCAGTAGTTACTAGGGTGTCTGAAGCTGGAATATCTAACTAGAGTATTAACTTGATATTTCGGACCACGCTAATCAGAACTGAGCTTCCCTATACATAGCACATTCTATAGTCCTTGTTAATTGCAACTTAAACTCAGATTATATGTAATCAGTAATTCATATTTTTAATTTTTCTTTTTAAATCTCAGTATGCCTTGCAAGTTTGAATTATATGCGGTGAACTATTAGTGGCTGCACCTCCGTTGTAAGTCCAAATAAATTTCTCATTTTTTTTGATTTATTGTCATCAATTGTTGGTATTATTTTTGAAAGAGGAATTACTCTACAAGATAATAAGTATTGTTGTTTGTCATAGAGGGAAGTAAAAGTAAGACAGCGAACTTAAGAAGAAGTTGATTTGAAAACACCGTAAAACAACACTTTGCTATTTATAATAAAACTATGTGTAAAGAGCAAAGGCATTGTTTGAGGGAAGATATGACAAATTTAGATAATTTATGGTTAATAATGAATGATTTCATGAGTTCAACCTCCATGCTAACATGGTAAGTAGCACCAAATTCAAACATTGCGATATCCAAAAGGCTGCGTGGCTATTACCTGATGAAAACACCAGAAACCAAACCGTATATGTTGCGATTGACGATAGACATGTAAGTCCTGAAAAGACCAGCTGATAAGGGAGGTATCCCGACATGAATGTAGTTAAGCGCATCGAAAAAGAACGATTGCCATGGCTTGGACATGTAGGACAAATCGGCACAAATGCTCCAGCCAGAAAGGCGTTAGATGAAAAATACCAGCGCAAACAGGGAACTCCGATAGACCAAGTAGAAGATGATGCGAAGATCTTTGGAATTCGAAACTGAAGAAAGCGAAATTAGATTTTTTACAGACTGGATTCGATTATTTTACAAAAAAAAGGTTTGATTTTTATTACCTTTTAATTTTTTTTTTGATTGGCTGTATTAACTTAAAAAAAACTTGTAATTTTTGCAATGAATTAATTTATTTTTTAATAAATACAAACCTACTTAGTAATAAATAACATACTTAGACGACTTTCAGTAAAAACAATATTAAAACAACTTTAATCAGAAATCTTGATAAACTTGATTCGGATCTGCAATTAATTAACCGGATTATCGAGTGCTCACTGTAATTGTTTTTCCCCGAAAGCCTGGTGTTGAAATGGCGAAACCGCAAACAATCGGATTGCCGCCTTTTCAATACGTATCACATATTTCATCGTTTTACCACACATTCTTCATCTTCAAGGGTTTGCGCAATACATTAATACTAAATTAGTCATTCAGCTTCTAACACTTTTAAAATCCATCGGAGCCCCTATGAAGTATGTTGTTAATAGTGGTTAAATTTTAAGGGCCGATGTTGAATGTGAAGCACACGTAAACGTCAGGTTTTTTCTGCATTTTATTTGACATTTCTCAATTTTAGACTTACTAAATTTGAACCATGGAAAGATACACAAAGCAAGCAACGCGTTAAAGTCATTCAGGCTTATTATGAAAATGAAAATAAATTTTCGAAGAAAATCATATTCAGTGATGAGGCACATTTTCACCTCAGTGCATTCGCCAATAAGCAGAATTGCCACATTTGAGCGAATGATAATCCAAAAGTGATTGTCGAAAAAACAATGCCCCCACAAAGAGTGACTGTTTGGTGCGGTTTATGGGCTGGCGGCATCATCGGGCAGTATTTTTTCTAAAATGAGGTCGTTCGCGCAGTTACTGTGAGATGATAATGAGCTTTTTATGGCCCGAATTTGAAGATATGTGGTGACACTTGCAGCACATCTAACAAAACAATGGTTCTTTTGCGCGACGAATTAACATCGACCCGTAAAAGTAAACCACCTTTTATTTCAAGACGATGTAGCCATTTACTTCCTTCTGTGTGCATGTTGAAAAACAGTAGCGTTTTTTCTTTTAGGAACAAAGATATCTCGAAAATACACATAACACACTCACCGATAGTTTACTAATTAACATGGACTTTAAAATCTATTTTGAGATGTGCTTAAAATTTGAACTGATACTCTTAAACACTTGCGGTACAAAAAGAGCTGTTATAGTCAAATCTATCTGTTATAGTCAAATCAAATTTTAAACTTGTATATGGGAACTGAAATAATATTTTTACAACGAGGCCACATTAAATTTATATTAAAATGAACTCGGTGTTCGGACTGAGGGCCGAAAAGGGCCGTCGGTCGCATCAGATAACAACGCTTGCGATGGATGAATTTGCTCCAGCATGATAAAAGTTTCGACAACGAGCTTCCTTAAACCACATAACATTGGCAACTTATCCTATATTTATCATATTAGAAATAAAACGAATTAACACACAGAAAACAGATTTTAACCGACCCATTGTTGCACGTACTATCCATGTATTCCAACGCCACAGCCGAATTTTGATTAGGACGACGAGACAAAAAAATTTTGGGTTTTAAAGTATCAATAATTTGTAAGATAAAGCTGATTATGATATACGATATTACTTAAGTAGGCTCTTATACCTTAATATTTGCGACTACAAAATACCCTAAAACAATTCTTGAAATCTTGGATACGAATATAATAATGATGTATGTCAAATTTTGTAGGTAATTAAAAAAAATAATATTTAAATTGACCCAATGTGTCGATTTTGGTTTATTAAACAAAGTGTTTTTTTTTTAAGGAAGAAAGGACCCAGATTATCTTGAAAACATTTTGATTTTATTAGACAATCTATACCAAAATGGAAAAAGTAGTAATCTAGTAGGAATATTTATACAATTTCACATAAAATAAGGACAACTTTTTTTTTAATTTTTCTTCTTACGAAAATAAACTGTCAAAAAATATTTTTACAATTTCACATACAAAAAGGACACGACCCATCTAAACTTAATTGGACAACATTTTTAAATTTTCTTCTTACGAAAAAAAAAATCGATACGATTCCACTTAAGACATCTCACCGTGAAAATTCGGTAAAACGGAGAAAAAAAAACAAACTCGGACCTAATAGGGCCGTTGTTTTACTAAAACCACCTAAGTCTTTCATTTCTAGAATGAATAAATATGATCTATTTCTAGAATAGATCATTTCTGTTCATCTCCCGTAATGTAATACGTTTATTATAATATGTAATATGGCTTAACAGCGAACTAAACAGGGTTTGATAACTACAATCAATTTATTTGTTGTCACCACAAATTATTGCTACTACAGAAAAATTTAAAGGGTCAGTTTTGAATATAAACCACACCTAATCGTTAAGTTTCTTCTCTGCATTTCATGTGATATTTCTCAATCTCTGACTAATTCAATTTAAACCATGAAAAAATACATAAGCGAGCACGAGTTAAAGTTATTCAGGCTTATTATGAAAAAGGGGTGTTCAAATCAAAATGCACTTCTTGATTTTTTTCGTTCAATTTAATCGTCCAAATGTGCGTACATCATGCAAAAATTTTAGCAAACCGGGTCTGTAGGAAATGTGACATACCAGTGCATGCTAGTACTCGTATAGCTCGGACTGCCAAAAATATTGCTGCTGTTCGCGATAGTGTTGCTGAAGAGCTGACCACCTCAAATCGTCGTGCCCAACAATTGCACCTCTTACGCTCGTCGTTGATGAACATTATGCTTAAAGGCTTGCATTTACTCGCTTACAAGGTGCAAATTGACTCAAGTATTAAAGCCTCTTGACCATTCCAAACGTCTCAATGGCCAGAATAATGGTAAGACATGGCAACAGTGGATGATAGGCCCTTGAATTTTAACCACCCTTTACTTCGCACTTGTTGTCATAACCCCTAGTTGTGGCAAGCAAAATTTTATGAAACCATCAATACCATTGAATATTGTTGTTAGCAGCAGAAAGTATGTTTATCCCACGGAATATTTGTAGTTCGGACCGATTTCCAACCTTTTTTACAGTGTGTACGTTATGAGTGTCAATATTTTCCCCCATGAAAAGGTCCCATACAGTTAAAGATTTTGTTAGTGATTCACAAACAGCTCCACGATAAAAATTATTCTTGACGAACCATAACGACGCTCAACAAAACGCTAGTAAACGGAGTATTCGAGCGAAAGGTTCTTCGTAAAATCTATTGCTGTCTTAGCTGTAACAGCAAATATCGATCGCGAATGAAGTGTAAAATCTATGCTGACATCTACGTCGTCGGACTTGTAAGATTTAATTGTTTGCGCTGAAGCATGAATATGCTCCAGCATGATAAAAGTTTCGACAATGAGTTCGTCCAGCAGCTGTCTTTACATCCATGTCATTGGAAAATTATCCTATATTTATCATATTGGAAATAAAGCTAGCTTACTCTATGTGTTCCTGCTACTCCACACCTTTCGCAACCTGATCATAACAACTACGAATATATTTGAAAAATACTTGTTGACGATTTGAATACATTCAGCGGTAATGTGTTCCCCATTAAGAGGATTTTTTTTATGAAAATGCATTATATTAATTTAAGTATGATAGAATAGTTCCCTTTTTTGTATTCATACCACAGTTCTGTGGAACTCATCCATATAAAGAGGCAGAATACATGCTGAAACTTTTAACTTGTCATTTTCTTCGGAACACCCTAATAAATACGAAAACATACATAATTACAACAACATGTTTATTATGTGTCGTCGCTGGCTGCTATTATTGTTGTTATTATTCAACTCAGTCTTTGTATTTCCGGTATTAATTTTTATAATTAAAATATTTATGTGCAGCGAAAACCACATAATTAATACCACCGCATCCCCATTCACATATCTCCCGTATTACTCCAGGGAGCTCTTTCCGCTGACACGTAATGAGATTTATTTCCCTCAATGTCATTCTGTATGTTTGTGTGTGTGTTTTTATGATTTTCGTCTACTTACATAAAACTAAGTGATACAAATTTGATGGAAGGTCTTCTTCCATTGCGGCGCTAGACAGAACTGGGGAGATGGGATTGCAGGTATAATAAAGCACTAGACATTAGATCGTTGAAAGCAGACATTTGATGACTATTTTGATGATGACGTTGAGAATGAATGTGAAAGCATTTCTTATAGCTGCTCGTACATTAGAGAAGCTCAGGAAGAAAAATGTATGTTGTTAAACTGAGCGAAATTAACTAAGATTTACATAATTCCCTGAGTGGATTAACTTCAAAACTTTAGGAACAGTAGTTAGTCGACACACATGGTAAAGGAATAGCAAGCATGATAGCTTAAAAACGATTAGTGATAATATTTTTTCTGTAAATTAACTTTTTGTTCAAAAGTATCAAAAGCTTTCTTGCATTCTTTTTCCAAAATCTCAATAACGAATAGCGGGTTCTCCTTTTTCAATACCTTGAAATGATTTATTGTTGTTAAAACACTAAGAGCGACATTTTAAAACAGTTTGATTAGTGGCATGAAATCTTTCGATTCGTATTAAGCTATAACCCCATATGTGACAGCGCATAGAGAAAGGGACCTAAAATCAATTTTCACTTTTGTTTTGATGTGGACAACATCTGAGCATCGAATGAGACCGATCCCATGCCCCAAAAGTGTTCCCTCCCAGAGATATGCGCGTTTTATGAAAGTGATGGTACACCAAAGATACACGTATTTAAGTCTTTCGAATAGCTCTCCTGAACAAAACTGGTTTTTACCCTTAGGTGCCTTTCTATGCGCGTTACATATGAAGTGGGAGTAAATTTCAAGGGGACTATATAAAGAATTGGTCCGATATGTTAAATTTTTATCGGATTTGGTTAGAAAGGGTGGTCCAACCAAACGCACGATTGTAATTGTAACTATAGGGTGATCCATCTAGAGGTATTTTTTCAGAACAAAAAAAAATATAAAAATTCAAATCGAGTGTGGAATCTTTATTGGTAATTTAAAAGGATATTTTATGGCATTTATTTTTGAAACAGAATTTCCTTCAAATGATGGCCGCAAATACGCATCAGAGTTTCTGTTCTGAGGGTCCAATTTTTGGATGACTCGTTCGAGTTATGTTGGCTTCCAAAATCTGAACCGTAGCGGGTTTGTCAGCATGGACTTTGGACTTTACGTAACCTCAAAGAAAAATGTCTAAAGGTGTGATATCACTCGATCTAGGCGGCCAACTTACCTGTCCAAGACATGAAATTGGCTGTTTTTCAAAATAACCTCTCAATAGATCCATTGATTGAGCAGGTGTATGGCACCGTCCTGTTAAAATCAAGTGTCATCAAGATTACGGGCTTTAATTTCAGGTAGCATAAAGATCGATATTATAGCGCGATAGCGAGCACCATTCACGGTTACGTTCCGGCCATCATCAATTTTGAAAAATACGGCCCGATCATTCCACCAGCTTATAAACCGCAACAAACCGTGGTTTTCTATGAGTATAATGGCACATCTTGAACCTCTTCTTGTTGCTCTTCAGCCCAACTGTGGAAATTTTTTTTTATTGACTTTGCCGTTGAGCCAGAAATGGGCCTTATCACTGAACACAATTTTGGTCAAAAACAGCGGATCTTCCCGTTTCTCACCGTACGCTTATTTCCATAATACAGTTGACATCATTTGAGGGTAATTATTTTTAAAAAAATTAATGCCATAAAATGTCCTTTTAAATTACCAATAAAGATTCTACACTTGATTTGAATTTTTATATATTTTTGTACTAAAAAATACCTCTAGATGGATCACCCAATATAAAAAAATGATTTTAAAGAATTTAAATTAATATGTTCTACTATTATTGAGGATTCTAAAATATATCGGCCAAATACTTGCCACGGTTTCGATGCCATATCTCTAACCAATGGTCCATATTTTCAATGACTCTAAGACATAATGGACGTTCAAGGTCGTTAATGTGCCGACTTTTATTATGCTTATATCTGGAATTGTTCTTGACTTTTTGACGTAGATTCTTTCTTTAAAAGATTCCCAAAGAAAGAAGTCCAACGGTATCAAATCACCTGATCGTGGCGGCCAACTAACATCGTCACGACGAGTCGTGAGATAACATAACAAAAGAACCATTGTCTCATTGGTTATTTGTTAAGTGGCAACATCCGGTATGTGGTTCCACATATCGTCCAGCTTTTTTACTAGTTTTTTATGAAAATGTTAGGGTATCGATTAATATTATTACAGTTTGTGAACATTAGCCTGTAATTTTTAGGTAACTAGCTTAGTTACCTACTTAGTAGCAATATGGTATTCTGACAACATTCGACAACATTTTGAATCAGCATAAGCTCAACAAAACAAGAAACTATACGAAAAACGCAAAATTCGTTTTCTCAATTGAGAAAAACGAATTTTACTTTTTTCGTATAGTTTCTTGTTTTTATGACTTGAACAGTTTTTATTCTGGTTCGAGACTTTTTTGTTATTTCTTTTTCAGAATCAACTAAAAAAATTAATGAAAAGATAAAAGACCGAATAAATGTATACAAAACAAAAACATGTTTCTTGTTTTGTTAACCTTTTATTGACAAATCATGCCTTCTAAAATATGTTGGTAGGCATTTATTTTTCGCCAGGGACATTCGAATTCATCCCGTCTGGCTTTGTAGCAAGCTAACAGCATAAACGTCTCGTTCTTGGTCCACAATTTTTGTTAGTCTACCTTAAAATAATATAGCTACTTTTTCAGAATCAACTTAAAAAGAAGAAATTGGTGAAATGTATTTGCTACGGTTGCCAGGCAGACTGTACAGCTGTTTCTAAACCCGCCAAGGTTTTTCTTCAGCAGTCTTTGGCAACGATTACTTCGGCCACAAATCAAATGACTTATACGGGAGACTCATTTTTATTAATGAGAATTACCCTTTGTGTATAGTCTTCGAACTGTGCGTAGAGCAATCTTCAACGCGCAATATCATTTCCACCAATTCCGTTTCGCATGGGTCTTCGTTGAAAACCACAAATGCAAAAAGCACAATCAAAGTGTGCATGTTTTTTGTGCGTACATATACTCATACATGCGTTGCACATTAGGGCGTACCAATCCTTTTTAATAGTTTTTTCGTTTTTTTGTTATTTATTCGGTCTTTTATCATTATTATGACTTGAGCAGTTTTTTATTCTGGTTCGAGACCTTTATGTTGTTTCTTTTTCAGAATCAACTTAAAAAGAAGAAATTGGTGAAATGTATTTGCTACGGTTGCCAGGCAGACTGTACAGCTGTTTCTAAACCCGCCAAGGTTTTTCTTCAGCAGTCTTTGGCAACGATTACTTCGGCCACAAATCAAATGACTTATACGGGAGACTCATTTTTATTAATGAGAATTACCCTTTGTGTATAGTCTTCGAACTGTGCGTAGAGCAATCTTCAACGCGCAATATCATTTCCACCAATTCCGTTTCGCATGGGTCTTCGTTGAAAACCACAAATGCAAAAAGCACAATCAAAGTGTGCATGTTTTTTGTGCGTACATATACTCATACATGCGTTGCACATTAGGGCGTACCAATCCTTTTTAATAGTTTTTTCGTTTTTTTGTTATTTATTCGGTCTTTTATCATTATTATGACTTGAGCAGTTTTTTATTCTGGTTCGAGACCTTTATGTTGTTTCTTTTTCAGAATCAACTTAAAAAGAAGAAATTGGTGAAATGTATTTGCTACGGTTGCCAGGCAGACTGTACAGCTGTTTCTAAACCCGCCAAGGTTTTTCTTCAGCAGTCTTTGGCAACGATTACTTCGGCCACAAATCAAATGACTTATACGGGAGACTCATTTTTATTAATGAGAATTACCCTTTGTGTATAGTCTTCGAACTGTGCGTAGAGCAATCTTCAACGCGCAATATCATTTCCACCAATTCCGTTTTGCATGGGTCTTCGTTGAAAACCACAAATGCAAAAAGCACAATCAAAGTGTGCATGTTTTTTGTGCGTACATATACTCATACATGCGTTGCACATTAGGGCGTACCAATCCTTTTTAATAGTTTTTTCGTTTTTTTTGTTATTTATTCGGTCTTTTATCATTATTATGACTTGAGCAGTTTTTTATTCTGGTTCGAGACCTTTATGTTGTTTCTTTTTCAGAATCAACTTAAAAAGAAGAAATTGGTGAAATGTATTTGCTACGGTTGCCAGGCAGACTGTACAGCTGTTTCTAAACCCGCCAAGGTTTTTCTTCAGCAGTCTTTGGCAACGATGTGGCCGAAGTAATCGTTGATAAAGATTTTCACTTACCGTTTTTGCATCATTGTAATTTATGGAAATGATATTAACCCGCTTTTTCTGTTTTCTTTTTCTTAAATTCTATTCATTTTCTTTCTGTATCAATAATAAAAAAACATATGTTTTTGATTTTGTTATGCAAGCCGGGTCTATCAAAATATTTTTTTGTTAAAAAATAAGTCAGGTAACTCAAACTCGTTTCGTTACCGAGAAACAGCCAACTCGCTTGCTTGCCGAGTAACTTCCATACAAATGCTTGTTTAGTAACCTGAAATTGATCACATTAAGTCATTTTCTTGGAATTTCTTTACTGTTGAAAAACTACTCTAAAAGAGTGAAAACCAAGGAACGTTTAGCCCCTTAAGTAAGACTTCTGAAGAAGGAAGTAATGGACCATGAATTGCAATATAAGTGTCCATCCACTTAAATTTGTCTCACTTAGCGAAAGATGCAAGGGGTCTCGAGACTGTAAATCCCTCTTCAATATAAAAACTTTTTTCTCCGTTAACCGATTTCGCCCATTAAGAATCTTGAACAGCTCATGAATATTAGCCATCTTCGTGCAAGATTTTTTAGTTCTGCTATAACTTGTGTAACCGCTATCATACTTTCAACAAAAACACAGGTACGGGTGTACGAAACATAAAGGGTTGGTTATCCATAATACATGATTTTAATTGTAAGTCACACTTTAATGTCAAGTTTTTTGCCAAGCCTAATTTAATATTTCTATTTTTCAGTGTTTGAGAAATTAAACCATGGAGAGTTCTACAATGGAGCAGCGCAGCGCTTTAGGATTGTTGAGGCCTTTTTCGGAAACTTGCGTAAAAGGCCCGTTTAATGATTTATATGGTCAGCATAATCGTCGAGAGAATTGTGAGCAAATTTAAGAACATCAAGTCTGTAGTACATGTGAAAACACCTGAGCCGGCTTGATTAATATTGTTCGCATTAGTGTGGAAAAAGAGGCATCAACCTCGACTCATTATCGTGCCCATCAACTGAACATCTCACAAACAACACTCAAGCAAATTTTGAATAAAGATCTGGTCGTAGTTCTTCAAAAATAAGGTAGGTCCAGCAGTTACTGTGAATGGTGTATTCATTCACAAGGAGTGACTGTTTAGTGCGGTTAATGGACTGGCGGCTTCAACGGGTCGTAATTCTTCAAAAATAAGGTCGGTCCAGCAGTTACTGTGAATAGTGTTCGCTACCGCGAGATGATATCGGTCTTATTGCGGCCAGAAATTGAAAATATGAATCTGCTCGATATTTGCTTTCGCCAGGATTGTGCTTCTTACCACACAACCACCGAAATAATGGGTATTTTGCAAGAGAAATGCAATGGCAGTGTTTTTTCCCGTTGTATCGATGTAAATTTGGCGCCTCGATCGTGTTATTTGACACTGTTGGACTTATTCTTTGGGGATATTTAAAATAAAAAGTGTATGTCAATAAGAAAAGAACAATTTAAGAGCTAATGATGAGATAATTCTGCACATGAACGACATTGAACATTCATTATGTCTCAGAGTCATTAAAAATATAGAACTTCGGATAGAGGCACACCACCGAAACCTTGGCGATAATTTGGCCGGTATTTTCTTTCGCACATAACAATAATAGATGATTCTAAAGGTTTTTCCAATAGGGACATAGCAATTTGGTATCTTTGTGTCAACGCACCCTCAAACATTTTTAATGACCTTTCAGTGTTCAAACGTTAGTCGAAGTCAACATTTGCATCATGGTAAAGTTCACATTCGAAGAATGATTGGAAATCATTAAATACTACTACCGAAATTCTGAGTCGATCGTCGCAACTTTAAGAGCGCTTACTTGAATTTTCGGCCGTAATAATCGTGACATCCGATAGGCTGTGCTGATAAATTTGGATCCAAATTTCCACTTTTGGATGTTCCGGCGCCAAAAATACGGCGTGCCGCTCGAAGCGACTAAAATATCGCAGCCGTAACTATATCTGTTCAATATGAGCCAAATTAGTTGACTTCACGTAGTTTTCAGAAATAGTGCATCAAACCACACTGTAGCTTTTTTGCAAAGAGATCTGTTCAAAATAAGCCAAATCAGTCGACTTCACGTAGTTCTCAGAAATGGAGCATCAAACCTTTTTTTGTGACCTTTTTTCCAAAGAGATCTTGGCCTTTATCCTTAGAAGATCATACTGACTCAAGAACTAAATTTATTTGTAACGCCTAAACTTTTGCGATTGGGCGATGGCTAAGTTTCAAGAAAATCCAGAATATCATCGAAAAATCGTCTTCAGCGATGAAGCTCCTTTCTGGCTGAAGACTATATGTTACTGGACAGCAACAAATCCACATGTGCTTCAAGAGACACAATTGCTTCCGCAAAAAATTACTGTGTGGTGTGGTTTTCATGTCGGAGGTGTGATTGGACCGTATTTGTTCGTGAATGTAAACAATCGTCATGTTATCGTCAATGGAGAGCGCCATCGTGCCATGTTAGAAAATTATTTTTGTCCAGAATTGGATGAGGTTCACATCGCCATCGCGATAAGTGGTTTCTTAAAAACGGTGCCACTAGCCACATAGCGCACATTACAATCGATTTACTGAAAGGCAAATTCTGTGAACGTTTTTTTCGAAAAATGGTCTGATCGAATGGCCACCTCGTTAATGAGATTTAGCGCCATTGGATTTCTTTTTATGGGGCCATATTAAGTCATTGGTCTATGCCAATAAGCCAACGACTTTAGACGAGCTCAGAGACAACATCTAACGCGAAATTGCCAAGTCATTGGTCTATGCCAATAAGCCAACGACTTTAGACGTGCTCAGAGACAACATCTAACGCGAAATTGCCAACGTTCTGGTCGAAATATGTGCATGAGTGGTGGAAAATTGAGTCCAAAGAATATATCGCTGTACACTGGCTTGTGGTGGTCACATGACCGAAAACGAATTTCATTCCTAAAATGTAACATTTGCACTACACCTGGAATAAATTTGAATTCTACATCTTAAGTATTCAGTGTTTTATTAATATATAATACTGTTATGTCCTTAATGAAAAACCCTGTATCATAATGAAAAATATTAATATAATTCTCTGAAAACTTTTTGTTTTAATTACAATTAATATCGTGCGTTATAGTTGAACCACCCTTTAGAGGGTTTTCTGATGGATTCAAATGAAAACCTATTAAAACTGGGTATATTTACACAGTGTTGCTACATGCATTAAAATAATAAATCTGCATAAACGGAAAAATAATATCTGGCCCTTATCTTTTGTTCATCATGGCCTATTTGCATTATTTACTAACTCTTCTTACCCGCTTCAACACTTCTAACCGGCTTTGTTTTTTTCGCTATAGACATTTTTTTTTATTATTTTATTTATTTCCCTTCTCTTCTATGTTTGTGTGTGCACTTTATCATTTTTTTTCCACACAATTACAAATGACAAGTGCAAAAAATGCAAAAATGAAATGAAAACCGCCGCTGCCACACATACAATCACAGGCATAGAGAGGAAGACAGATGGAAAGCGCGCCAGTATCTGTGACTCTGCATAATTGAAAACAATATTTTATTCTGTCTTTTTTTCGAATTTGCTGTCTTTAGGGTTCGGTTGGTGTTTGTCTATGTTAATGCCATAATAATCCTCTTGTAAAATTCTATTTTATATTGACAATAACATTTAAAGCGAAATACGGGAATTACACAATTACACTCACTCGTACAAATGCAGATGTACTCGATGCGCGCAAATAAATACTGGAAAAACGCAAAGACTTAATTAAATAACAGCTGACAGCGACAAAACGGATGTACAACAAAATCTCTGTGTAAATAGTTATCAAACTAGCTAGTGACACGGTTTTATTTTTTAATGCGGTAAACCATGAATTGTTCGACTGTTGCCAACGAGCTTTTTGAAATTCTGTCGCGGAAGCGGAAACTGTGGCGGCTGAAGTCATAAACACAAGTTAAACTCAGAACAAACATACACAACTATTGAAGGGGCGAATCGTTTAGTTTTGGAAAATGTGTTGTGCAAATGTGAAAACCCCCCTAGGGGTAAATACGTACAGCCCTAAAACACATGAGCTATTAGTCAATGTACGAGTATTCTTAACGAATGGAATCAGGCATCCTTTCAATCTGATTTTTTATAGATTGATTCGAGTTGTTGTTGGAAAAAAAAACATTTAAATTAAAAACTGTTTTCGTCCCAAAGTAGCTTAACTACATTAACCAAGATTTTGATTGGCATAACTTAAGATCGAGTTAATTTTTTTGAGGTCCTGGTCACTTTTCTCCGAAAAATTGGAAAGTACGAGTACAAGTGGCAAGATGATGATACGCATCGCGCGCTCGAAGAGAACGGTCGATAAAAGAACTCCTCTCGGAAATTAATTCTAATAAAATAAAATAAGCAGGGAAAGTGCAAAAAATAAACTCAATTGTCGGGAAAACAATTATCTAAAATTGTTTGAATTCATTATAAGTATTAACTTGTAAGGAATTCAAACAGTTTTTTGACAAAATAAAAATTTTAAGTTGAACAACAAACCCAGTTGTGTAAGAATCAGTGTAACAAAACAACCAAAATTAAAAAAGGCACACACACAGCTAAACAAACCCACAGCTTGATGAGCCATCGTCTCACTCAAGAGTTGGAACAACGCAGACACTCTTTCTGCAGTGTAAGTTCGCGGAATGCATACTTCGCGATAAATGCAGATGTAAACAATGGAATGAGAGAGGTAGCGCCACTAAGACAAACTCTCTCACCAGGCAGTGCTAGCAACAACAGTAATAACAAAGAAGGTGGAAACACAGCGAACACAGAAATAACACACGAAAACAACGACAAACCATTAAAGGCGGTACAGACAGGCATGGATCGCTACATTACTATAAAGCGTAAATCCAGCCCAGCCAAAGGCAACTCTAACAAAAAAAGTTGCAAAACTGTGAACGGTGAAGAACCAACAACGTCCGTCACGGGTAAGAACCGGTTTGCATTGCTGAGCGAAGAAGAACCTCAATCTTCTACCTCGGCAAATGCCGCAACTCCAAGGCCGCCCCCAATATACCTACGTGAGAGTAGCTCAAATGAGCTAGTAAATATTATTGCCCAAGTTGTTGGTAGTGGTGGCTTTCACATAGTGCCAATAAAGAAAGGGAACATTAACGAGACTAAAATTCAGGCATACACCGAAAACAGCTTTCGCGCTATTTCTAGTTATTTTAACGATAGAAATAAAAATTTTTACACGTATCGTCTTAAGAGTAGTAAGGGTATCGCGGTAATCTTAAAAGGCATTGCATCATTTGTAGGACCAGATGAAGTAAAACGAGCACTGGAAAAAGAGAATTTTAACGTTCACTCCGTGGTGAACGTTCTTAACAATAAAAAGGTTCCCCAACCAATGTTCAAGGTCGAACTTCAACCTGACTCGCGGAAACTAAAGAAAAATGAAGTTCATCCTATATACAAACTTCAATATTTGTTATATAGAAGAATCACGGTCGAAGAACCCCACAAAAGAAATGGTCCCGTTCAATGCCAAAATTGTCAAGAGTATGGACACACAAAATCATACTGCACTTTGCCAACCGTTTGTGTTGTATGTGGTGATCTACACCAATCGTCCGCCTGCAAAGTTAAATCGCAGGAACAGAAAAAGTGCAGTAATTGCGGGGAACAACATACCGCAAATTACAGAGGTTGTAGGGTTTACAAAGAACTTAAGCGTAAACTAGAAGAGAAGCGTAAACTCATTTCTAACCGAAACGCGCCGAATCCTATAATCGACATCCAACAGACTCCAGTTTACTCTAGCAACGGAAACGGCATTACAAACGGTATAACATACGCGAATGTTCTAAGGGCGCATACACCTAATGCCCCAGTGCAACAACATGGTAACTCTGAATCAATGATTCAACAACTGGTACAGAGTATAAACATGTTCATGTCAACTATGCAATCAATGATGCAAGAATTCATGCGAAACCAGAATCAGTTAATTCAAACTCTACTTACCAAAAAATAGGCCCTCTTAAGATATGTACATGGAACGCAAACGGTGTGAACCAACATAGACACGAACTGACCGAGTACCTAGATCGGCAGAATATTGATATAATGCTACTATCAGAAACTCATCTCACAGACAAATACAATTTTCAGATACCTAATTTTAGATTTTATGGTACTCATCACCCCGACGGTAAGGCTCATGGGGGCACTGGAATCCTAATACGTAAACGAATGAAACATGAAGTCGCTGAAGGAGTCTCACAAATCTACCTCCAAGCGACAACAATTCGTATCCAGATTCAAGGTAGTTTTCTTACCATTTCAGCAATATATTTCCCCCCGCGGTTCGCGATATCAGAAGATATACTTCTGAACTTCTTCAATGGTCTCGGACACAACTTTATTGCTGCTGGTGACTACAATGCCAAACATACGCACTGGGGATCCCGTTTAGCAAACCCTAGGGGAAACCAGCTGTATAAATGTCTAATGCGACGTCAAAATAAATTGGACTTTATATCTCCCAGTCAACCTACATATTGGCCTTCTGATATTAACAAAAAGCCTGACTTGATAGACTTCGGTATAATAAGAGGAGTTAGTAAATCTAACTTATCTGCTAGTACCTGTACTGACTTATCGTCAGACCACTCGCCAGTTATATTTCTTCTTCACGGGAAGACAGTACTTGTAGATGACCCACTAAGGCTTACTTCATACAAAACTAACTGGTTAAAATACAGGAAGTACATTAGTAGTCATTTAGATTCGAATCATCTAATTTCTAACGCGGATGAGATCGATAACAACGTATCCAACTTGAACGTAATCCTGGAACAGGCGGCCATTCACGCTACACACAGACAAATAAAAGTGACAAATAGTTTGAATACTTACACTAACCGGGAAATAGAGCACCTTGTAAGTGAAAAAAGGAGGTTCCGTCGCGAATGGCAGCGAAATAGGTCACCAGCGGCACGACTAAGACTGACTGAAGCTACTAAAAGGTTGCAAAGCGCACTTAGAAAAGAAGACAGTAGACAGCAGGCTAGTTTCATTGCAAGTTTAACTCCGACTGCTTCAACCAAATTCTCATTATGGAAAACATTAAGAAATAATAGTATGCCCACCGAAACGCAATTTCCAATACGCGACGCAAATGGCAAGTGGGCAATATCAGAAGAGGAAAAGGCCAATGTTTTTGCAAACCATCTATCACAGGTATTTCGCCCAAATCCTGCAAGTAGCGACACCCTTCCACCTGTTGATAAAATGTCTGCCGTAATTCCATTGTTTACTAACGCAAATGAAGTTCTGAATGTCATTAAAGAAACCGTGAATCCAGGTAAAGCACCTGGATATGATCTTATCACGCCTAAAATGATCTTGGAACTTCCCTATATTGCTGTGAAGTTCCTGGCAAAATTATTTAACTCTATTTTGAGAAATGGGTACTTTCCTAAAGTGTGGAAAATTTCTCTGATTCAAATGATTTTAAAGCCAGGAAAGGACAAATCAATACCTTCCTCGTACAGGCCGATCAGTTTGCTTCCCTGCTTATCCAAACTATTTGAAAAAGTTCTTTTATCGAAAATAAAACCGTTTCTCGTGTCAAATAACATAATACCAGACCATCAGTTTGGGTTTCGCGAAGGTCACAGCACTATCGAACAAGTAAACCGTCTGACCCAAGCAATTGAAAAATCATTTGAACGGCGAGAATATTGCTGCGCAGTATTCCTGGATGTTGCTCAAGCATTTGACAAAGTCTGGCACTTTGGCTTGACCTACAAAATTTGCAAATACTTACCGGCAAATACGCATCGAATTCTTGAGTCTTACTTAGAAAACCGCAGATTCAGAGTCAAATGTGGACAACACGTCACCGATGACCGCGAAATACTAGCAGGTGTTCCCCAGGGAAGCGTCATGGGGCCTATCCTTTACATTCTGTTTACCGCAGATATTCCTACCAGCCCAAACGTGCTAACATCCACTTTTGCCGATGATACCGCTATAATGGCCACACATAAAAAGCAGGATATTGCATCTATGAATCTAGGTGTACATCTCAGACGAGTAGAATCTTGGCTCTCTGACTGGAGAATAAAAGTCAATGAGGCTAAATGCACACAGGTAACTTTCACACTGAATTTTAGCACTTGTCCGACATTGAAATTAAACAATATCCCTTTTTCTCAATCTGATCATGTTTCATACCTTGGAATCCACCTGGATCGCCGACTCACCTGGAGAAGTCATATCGAAGCCAAGAAAACTCAACTGAAACTTAAGGTCCATCAACTTCACTGGCTCCTAAACGCGAACTCAAAACTAAGTCTTGAATATAAGGTCCTGCTATACAACAGTGCAATCAAACCTATCTGGTTATACGGTGCCCAGCTATGGGGCAAAGCAAGCTCGAGCAATCTCGACAAAATCCAAAGAGTCCAATCGAAGACATTGCGGCTTATTACCGGTGCCCCTTGGTATATGAGGAATGAAAATATCCACCGAGACTTGAAAATACCTCTCGTTAAAGAGGCAATTCAAAAAATCAATATAAAGCACAAAGAGAAGCTCGAACGTCATGATAACATACTTGCTAGACAATTATTGTGCAGTCCCAGATCTTTAAGACTTCGGAGAAACGAACGCCGTGTTTTCTAATCTTCATCCGTAACAGTAATCGCGAACACATGCGCCCGAAAGACTGTGTAGAATCCTTTTCTACGTCACGTGGCTTAAACGCTCTTATACGTGATCTTTAAAACAGTCAATATCAATCGCGGACGAACAATCAAAAAAGACTGTGTAGAATCCTTCATTCTACGTCACGTGGCTTAAATGCTCTCATACGTGATCCTTAAAACAGTCAACGCGAAAAACCTACAAAACCCAAATTACGTCGTCCACTCTGCTATTCTAGAGTTATCCGTTATACATACATAACTAGAGTTCTTCACTCTACATAATATCGCGAACACTCAGTAAATGACTGTAAGGGTCCTCTGGACCTTTATCACGAGGTTTAAGCCAAACCAGGTTTAAAATCCTCACGTGTGATCCATACCAGTTATATACTATTTTGACCAAATTAATTAAAATTCCTGCCAATTAGCAGAGACCCACATTACAAGAAATCCATACTAGGATTCATTATTGAATTATACTTAAGATTCGTATACTTATTGTTAGGCTCCTTTGGAGCAGATTCAATAATTCAAATAAAGCTTATATAAAAAAAAAAAAAAAAAAAAGACTTCTCAAGGTGCAATCCAAGGGGGCCAGCATAACAGAACTTCTGGCAAAACCTGACGGAAACGTTATTGAGAATAAGAAAAAGACGATAAAACTACCTAAGGAAACTCATTTCCCGGGCTGCCAGGACGAGCAGGGTTATGCGGATAGTCAAAGTGCTTCACTCACATCAGCACAGAAAAGATCATAGGGAATGTCCCCGACAAGGACAAGATGTCATGGGCAGTAGTTCGTTTCTACCAAACAAATTGACAGCATCACCCAGGAGCAATTACAGGTATCT
This sequence comes from Hydrotaea diabolus, assembly GCA_963513945.1. Lineage (NCBI taxonomy): Eukaryota > Metazoa > Arthropoda > Insecta > Diptera > Muscidae > Hydrotaea > Hydrotaea diabolus. The sequence continues at coordinate 132,110,271 of OY740717.1, read as the reverse complement.
TTAGAAGTCTAACTTCCAAGGCTACAGGAAATCTTTACTGCAAACCTTCATATATAATTGTAAATAAAACAAATAATTTTCAGAGAATTATCTTAATACTTTTCATTTTTACAAAGGGTGATCCATCAAGATGTATTCTTTCAGAACAAAAAAATAAAAATATTCAACTCAAGTGTGGCATCTTTATTGGTAATCTGAAAGGGCATTTTATGGCATTTATTTTTTTAAAATAATAACCTTCAAATTTTCGCAACTGTATTATGAAAATGAGCGTTCGGTGAGAAACTGTTTTCGACCAAAATTTTGTTCAGTGATGAGACCCATTTCTGGCTCAACGGCAAAATCTATAAACAAAATTGCCGAGTTTGGGCTGCAGAGGAACCAGAAGAGGTTCAAGAGGTGCCAATATATCCAGAAAAAGCCACGGTTTGGTTCGGTTTATGAGCTGGTGGAATCATCGGTGCAATTTTTTCAAAAATGATGATGACCGGAACGTGAATGGTCCTCTCTATCGCGCCATGATATCAGTATTTATGCTACCTGTAATGGAAGCCCGTAATCTGGACGACACTTGGTTTCAACAGGATGGTGCCACATGCCATGCAGCTGGTCAAACAATGGATCTAGTGAGAGGTAATTTCAAAGAGCAGCTAATTTCACCGGTGAATTGGCCCCCTAGATCGTGTGATATCACACCTTTAGACTTTTTTCTTTGGAGCTACGGAAAGTCCAAAGCCTATCCAGAAAAACCAGCTATGATTCAGGTTTTGGAAGCCAACATTACGCGTGTCATTAAAGCCATACCGGTCGAAAAGCTCGGAAGAGTCATCCAAAACATTGGACCCTCAGAATGGAAACCTTGAGGCGTAGTTGCGGCCAAAAATTGAGGTAAATTATATTCAAAAAATAAATGCCATAAAATGTCCTCTCAAATTACCAATAAAAATTCCACACTTGATTTGAATTTTTATATTTTTTTTTGTCATGAAAAAATATCTCTAGATGGATCGCCCTATATTAGAATCTACGACAATTATTTGTGGAAGAAAATATCGGCCAAATACTCGCCATGGCTTCGGTGGCATATTTTTATCTAATCGTTCATATTTTCAGTGACTCTGAGACATAATGGAGGTTCAATATCATTAATTTGCCGAATTATCTCATAATTTAGCTCTTAAATTGTTCTTGGCTTATTGGCGTCCACTTTTGCTTTGAAATATCCCTAAAGAAAGAAGTCCAACGGAGTCGAATCACATAATCGTGGTGGCCAATAAACATATTCACGAAGTAAGATAATTGACCATTGACCATTGAATTTCTTGGGCAGAAGAGCCATTGGGGCCAACCTGTTGGAACCACATATCGTGCAGGCCCATATCCTACATGTCTGGCCACAAAAAGTCTCTTGTCATCCCGCAATATCGAATACCATTCACTGCAACAGCTTGAAGTGCAGCAAAGATGTTCGGCTCGATGACGCCGCCAGCCCAAAAACCTCACCAAACAGCAACTCTTTGTGGATGCATCAGCTTTTCAACAATCACTCATGGATTCTCATCGTCCCAAATGCGGTAATTCTGTTTGTTAACGAATTCACTGTCGACGCATTTGGTCGATTATGCTGACCAAAAAATCACGAAGTGCTCAAAATTCATATTTTCCATTTTCGTAAATGCCTTTGCAATCCATAGGCGCTGCTCAATCATGAACCCCTCCGAGTTTGAGTTTGTCGAACACTGAAACAAAGATATGTGAAATTAAGTTATGCAAAAAACTTGACGTTAAGGTGAGACTCACAATTAAAATCGTGCATTAGGGTTGGACCACCCATATTATACCGAAGGCATGGAGATGTCAAAGTGGTCTTTATCCCAAAAGCGGGATAAATAAACCACAACACGACGAAGGATAACAGACCTTTTAGGCTCTCATCGTTTCTTTTGAAAACCTTGGAAAGAATTTCGGACATTCATGTTAGAGAACTTCTTATACCCAACCATTTTAGTTGGAACCAACACGTCAATCTCAAAGGTAGGTCAGTTGAAACAGCACTCTAGGAAGTGGTAAGCTTCGTAAAAAACTACCCACACCACAAGGAAAACACGATGACAGCCTTTCCGGGCGTCGAGGGCGCCTTCTACAACTTGAAAATAACCTTGATTCATGAAGCTTTTAACCACATTAAGGTACAACCAGACATATTTCTATAGAAGGGTAACACACTAGGGGGGCAGAATCATAAACTCGTCTCTAGAGGAAATAACTGTAAAAAAAAGATTTATGGGGGAAACGCCTCAAGGACGAGTCAACATTACTGTGGTATCTAGATATAAAAAAAAATCCTTCATGAGCTCAACAAGGCACCAAACTGACAGCTTATGCCGACGATGTGCTGCTGCTGGTCCGAGGCAAATTTCTACCAACGATTAGTAAGATTATGGAACAGTCATTGAGAAAACTCTCACAGTGGATGAATGACAGCTGACTTGATAGCGATCCCAGTAAGAAAGAGCTAGTTCTGTTTACAAGGAAATCCCAGATCCCGATCTTTGAAATCCCAACACTAAAAAGGGAAAATGCTGCAACTATCGAAGGAAGCAAAATAACTGGGCTTAATACTTGACTCCAAGTTTTCGCGAAAAGTGCAGGAGCAAGAAAAGTAAGCTATTTGTACCTCCTATACATGCCGAAGGATGTTCGGCCGAAAATGGGGTATTCAACAAATTATGGTACACTAGATGTTCACTGCAATCATTAGACCAATTCTTACATATAAAGCACAGGTATGGTGGACTGCAGTCGAAAGGAAGACAAACCTCCAAAACCTTACCAATATCCTGAGACTTTCAAGTGCAGGCATTACTGGGGTATTGAGATCCACACCACAGATGGTGCTGGAAGCTTTACTAGACATTCAACCCATAGAATTCATGAAGAGATGTTCCACAAGGGTCGTCCTACGTTTAAGGGAAACTGGTATGTTGACACACAGCACGCATTGACATGGACCAATACTGAGATAAGTTGGCATTTTGGACAGGATTGGTGTAGAGTCGGACTATCTGACACCGAAGTCGATTCAAAGGAAACCCTTTGACATCAGGCGCTGTAATGGGTTGGACTGGATTGATGTAGAGTCGGACTTCTGACACCGAGGTCGATCCAAAGGCACCCCTTTAGGATACATTTTCCAACAAGAGAAGACTGGGCATCGGTTTGGGCAGCACGCACCGACATGGAGCGATACTGAGATTAGTTGGTAGGTTGAACAGGATTGGTGTTGAGTCAAACTATCTGACACCGAGGTCGATACAGAGGAAACCCTTTGACATCAGGCGCTGTAATAGGTTGGACTGGGTTGATATAGAGTCTGACTTTCTGACACCGAGGTCGATCCAAAGGAAACCCTTTAGGATGGATTTTCCAACGAGAACAGACTGGACATCGGATGCTGTAAAGAAAAAAATAATAATAATGTAAACTCAGTCATCACGGATGATTCGAAAAGGGAGCAGGTACGGCTTCAGGTGTTCACTGGGAATCCCTCAACCTAAAAATATCTTAACGACTACCGTCTTCAGGCAAAGATTTTTGCAATCAGTGTAGCACAGAAAACATTCTAGAACTAAACATACCTCCGTCAAATATTAGAATATATGTGGACAGCAAGGCAGCCATAAATGCGCTGAACTGTATGACATTAAAATCAGAATGTATGAAGAGATCACTCATACGAATCCAAACAACATTACACTGACATGTGTACCGTGTTACATCGATATACCCGGCAACGAGACAGCAGACGAATGTCCCTGAATAGGTTTAGGAGCAGTGGACGAACCTACAAACCCAGCCATACACATCCCACTTGTCGAACTGATGAATGATATCGACGAAGCGGTGTTTTTCGAAGCAAGGTCAAAAATGCAAAATAGATCCGTCTTTTTGACCGAAGAAGAAAAAGGGAATTGCCTACACTTTGGAAAAATTCGATGTCAACCCTCACAGGAGTCCTTACAGGGCACCTTACCCATGCAGAGAAGTAGAAGTGAGTGAAGTAGAAATTGTAGAAGTGGCCAGGACGCAGAATAAGAGGAGTAGGTAGAGCATTTGCTTTGCAAGACTTACCTTTTTAGGCAGCAGATATTTTGATGACCTGGCGGAAATGGCGGATGTACCTCTTAAATTAGTCTAAAAAATGTTTGACAGTCCGGCTGTTTCCGAACTACTCGAACCAGTTGATAAATCACAATGGACAGCGAAATAAAATTGGATAAATACCACATACTTCTCTAAAAAATATGTACGCTCCCTCCTACCTAAGCTTTTCATCCTTTCCCTTTTATCAGGGTTCCACAATGGACATTTAAGGGTTCATGAGTGAACTAGCCATTATTTTATGCCGACCTGCCCTTTCAACCTAACCTCTTTTTTCTTATGTCTATCCTATTAACGTAACCTATTTTTACTACTACTAACCTATTTTTTCTATTCTTTACCGAAGAATTTTGACGAAAAGAACGGCTTCGGCCAATGCCCTGGGCACATAGCGGCTAACTCAGACACGTTGCCCTCTCTGTAATATTGTTTTCATATCAATTCTCCTTTTATGTTAATCGAGCAACTTTTTATAGAACCCTCGTCCAATTGTCTTTATATCTGATGGCCTTTACGATGGACACCTGTATACCCGCCACTCTTTTGGACAATAGTTTAGCACTACATAACATATGTAGGTTTAAATTTACAAAAGGCTCCCTATGGCTTCCTATGGCATTCCTCATTCTTAACAAACGGCAGGAGACCCTTATCACCTGTAGGGGCAAAATTCTGCTAAAACAAACAAAATAAAGTTGACAATAGAGAAGGAGAAAACACCAAACTATAAAAATAAATATATACGAGTATACATAAGTCTAATTAAATGTCACAACATAAAATCTAATAAAAATAGCAATGGGTGTTTTGCAGCAAACCTAAAAAAGGAAGCCAAACCAAACACAGCAGAAGTCGATAAACTACAAAGGGGGTGCCTTTTTAAAGTGACACAATTTAAACGGCTGAATTTGGTACTTAAACGGAAACTATTCACTTTTAAAAGAAAATTTTGAAATGAATACCATTTATGAAAATGTCCAAATTTAAATTATTGCTATCCAATGGTTTTACGTGTCGCTCAGAAATAACTCAAAAGTCTTGGAAGTCAATCTACTGCACCAAAACCTGCTGAAATCTCTTCTGGTTTTCAAACTGCGCATACATTTTCGAAAAACCAGAAAACATGATAATATGTACTCAAGTAATCGCTTTCGATTAAAAATAAATAAGCCATTGTTCAGAACAAATCTAAAAATTTAATATTTTGTGATAGGGATCGGAACTCTATGCATATTTGTAGTTGTTAGTCAAAACGTAACCCAACTAAATATCTTGGCGAAACATCGATTTTACAATGCCATTAGTTTGTCAATTTATACGAGGGTTGCTATTTATCCTGACAATACTAGTGTTCTCAGATGCAAACTGGAACCTCCATGGGAAACTTTGAAATTTTTTAGCATAACTTTACTTAGAACGTTTTGTCATTTAAGGGTGAATTGTTTTGTTTACAGTGTCTTGAAAAATTCATCTCAGTCAAAAAATGGAATTATCCCGTATACATGTCCGTGCGATCATTTTTGGCGATTTTCGGCGTGAGTTATCGGGACAAGAGTGTTTAAATCAACTTGTTTCGACTTTTGGCGATGAAGCCCCACCAAAAACCTCTGTTAATCGCTAGTACCAAGAGTTCAGTCACGGACGCCGTTCGCTCCAGGATGAATTTCGTGAAGGACGTCCAACTTCGGACACTTTGCCACAAACCATCGATGCTGTGCGTGAACTGATTATACAAGACCGACATGTGACATACCGTGAGATTGAGGCATCGTTGGGACAATATTGCATGTTCATTTGGCCGTGAAAAAAAATTGTTCTCGTTGGATCCCACATAATTTGACGAATTCTCAAAAAAAGGCTCGTATGGATTGCTGCAAAGAGATGATGAAAAAGTCTAACTGCGATAGCGCAAAGGCAGTGTATAACATTGTCACAGATAACGAATAATGGATCTATGCATATGAAACCGAAACAAATCAGCAATCGGCCGTATGGCTCTTTTAAGACTAGCCAAATCCAACAAAAATTGTTCGTGGAAGAAGTACATCGAAGCAAATGATTGCGTTTTTCCGGTATAACCGGCCATGTTGCCACAGTGCCTTTAGTGGAACGTAGGACGGTCAATTCTGAGTGGTATACAACCTCTGTTAGCCAACAGAAATGAGGAAAGATAATAAGAGAAGACGGTTCATTTTGCATCACGACAGTGCGAGCTCTCACACATCAGCTGAAACGATGAGCTATTTGACCACTCAAGATGTCGAATTGATGGGCCATTCCCCGTACAGCCCATATTTGGCACCCAATGACTTCTTCTTATTCCCTAGTATCAAGAAAAAATGCCTTCAACGTTTTTCAACGTCGTCAACGTTTTTCATCGCCCGAAGCAGCTGTTGAAGCGTTCAAAAATCATGTTTTAGAGGTGTCTTAATCGGAGAGGAAAAAGTGCTTCATAAGTTGGATTGTGTGCATGCAAAACTGTATTGATCTTAAAGGAGAATATTTTGAAAAACAATACAACCATTTTCAATAATAAATTGTTAATTTTTATTGCCGGAGAAGAAATATAAATAGCAACCCTCATGTATTTCAGATTATACGCATTTCAGATTATATGCATATTTAAGTAAGAAATTAATATTCTTTACAAATTTTGTAAAAAAAAAAATAATTTAAATGCATATATTGCGTTAAATATAATTTTTTAGCAATTTTTGTAAAAATACATTTTTTATTCCACTTTCAAGACGTTAGCAATATTTTTAGTGGATGCATTGTCTTGAAGCCAACATAATTGATATTCTATCTATCTCATAGGTTTTCATTCGATTTTGAATTCATTAACCGACAGAAGATAATGTACCCTTTGTCATTAACATTTTTATTGCATTGGCTTCCGAACATACGTAGATATCGAAATGGAGTTAGTCAGTTTAGGGAGAAAGTCGATGATATGTAATTAATCCTAGAAATGAAGATTGTTTCAAAGTGAGCCCCTAATATTTTCATTCGATTGAGCTATATTTATAAACTAAAAATGGAAATTTCATTCAATAACACTCGATTTTATTTTTTATTATAAGTAGTAAAAAAACTGACAAAATATAGTAAAGTTGTTTAAAGACAGAACTTTGCACTAAAGTTACATTAAACTCATTTTATCGCCAAGAAATACAAAGTTTTTAAAGAGTTTCATTCAAATTTATGATTACCAAATAATTTAATAAATAGTTTTATTAGATTTTTAAAATTCATATTCAAAATAAATCTCACATTTGCATTTAATTTTCGACTTATGGTATGATGGAAAGTTCTTTTGCGTTACCTAAATTTCTGTAACTTTTCAAATCAATTGAAAATATACTTTTCAAATCAATTGAAATAATCTCCTAATAAAACTTGGAGCATATAAAAAACCACTAAATAGAGGGATGTCCAACCATTATGCTTCAAGTTAATTTTGTGTCACACCTTAACATCAAGTTTTTTGCCCAACTATATATAACGTATCTTTGTTTCGGTATTTGGCAAATTTAACTATGGGGAGGTTTACAATTTAGCAGAGCATTAAGATTGTTAGAGCCTTTTACAAAAATGGACGTTCTAATCAAAATGCATTTCGTGCACTTTTTGATTTTTTTGTTCAGAACAATCGCCAAATGTGTCCACAATCAGGAGAATTGTGCGCAAATATCAGCAAACCGGGTCTAAAGGAAATGTGAAAACACCTATGCATGTTCGCCTAGGTCGTTCTGCCATTGTTCTGCCATCGGTCCGTACTTATCGAAAAGGAGGTCGGCAAGGAAGTTACCATGGTAGATGTTCCCTATCGCCAGACGAATACGGACTTCTTGTCACCAAAAATTGACGACATGGATGATATCTGGTTTCAACAGGATGATTCCACTTGCTACACTACCAACAAAGCCATGGCTCTTTTATTCAAGAAATGCAATAGCCGTGTCATCTCACGTCGTGGCCATGTTTATTGGCCGCCACCACTATGTGATTTGAGACCGCTGGACTTTTTTCTTTGGGGATTTTATAAAGGAAAAGTGGACGCCAATAAGACAAGAATAATTCAAGAGTTTAAGGCTGAAATAATTCGGCACATTTACTTCATGTTATGTCCATTCTGTCTCAGAGTCATTGAAAATATCGAACATCGGATTGAGGTATGCCATTTTTCCGATATTTTGTTTCACACGTAATTGCTATAGATCCTTCCATGGTAACATAAAATAATTCTCTAAAATTTTTTTGTTTTTTACAATTAATATCGTGCGTTTTAGTTGGGCCGTGTTTTAGATTAGAATTTTAAAAAAAGGTTAGCAAAATGTTATAAGCAATAAAAATTCTTGTATATCAAAAAATTTAAACTTTACGTCTAAACCAGCTTCAATTTGTTTCTGCAAAAAGTGATTGTTAAATATAGATTTATTTTCGTGTCTTTCTTATTGGTCTAATTCGCCCAAATAATTTCATAAATAAATTTTATAGATTTTCAAAATTTGGAATTTTATTTTAAACTGTAGCTAGACTTTTGTTGAAAATAAAAGAATGTATCGCGTGTACATTTTTAAAAACATGATGACACATTAAATAATCAAGAATTCCCAGTCTTGTATCGTCGCTCATCTCCAGCGTGTACCAGCGACGAAAAGTCTTATTTCACTGCAACTTTGGGTAAAAGCGTATTTACGATTATCTATAAAGCTTTGGGACATTATGTCATATAAGTAATAAAATATAAAATATAAATCATACGCCCCGAAGGTATACAATATTTTTGCCGTTTAACAAGATGCAACGGCATTATGGACTTAAAGAATGGGCACTCTGAATATTCAAATTTTGTTACGCTGCGAATTCTTCAATTTAGGTAGGGGCCCGTCGTAGTGCGATGGAAGTGTGCACGACCAGCATGCCAGTCACCACAGGTCCAACCCCAGGTAAGAACATCTAACAATTTGTTCAGCATTGACTTTGCACCTCATAAATAAACGTGACTTTACGAATAAGAGTTTTTTCTCTTAGCCATATAAAATATTCTCTATAAAAAACATTAGCCATTCAGAGACGGCGTTGAGCAGTAGGTCCCGATTAATGAGTATACGCAGTGAATCGTGCACAGCTCACTGAATTAAAAAAAATTCCCCCTTGTTTCTTGACTTTATGTTGTGTGACTTAATTAAGTAAGTAGGTAGTCTAAACTAGCGAAGCTTGAAAGTGTCTTTTACGATAAATGTATGTGAAGACTTTTCTTTGCTGCCACTGCAATTGTTTGACCTTTCCATAAATGTTTACCATTTATTTCATGTATTTTCAGACTATCCTACCATTAATCTAGGAGCTGCCATACACTGGGGTGCGTTACAACAGGGCGAAGACTAGAGATCTCTTGGTTTTTTCCTGGCGGCTAACATTTCGATTTATTGTGTATTTACATATTCCAAACACTTAGTAATGGGTTACCTTAACAACTTTTATTACCAAGTAATGTTGCGTATTAGGAAAAGACTAATTCTTTTCAGTTTACACATAAATAAACTGTCGTAAACATTCTTTAATCGAAAATACTTAGTTTTTGAAAATTTGTATTTTCTCAATTTTAATTTGTACTTTCTCAACTTTATTTTTTTTTCTTTATTTATTTCAATATAGGATTCTCAATATTAATTTGTTATTTCTCAATTTCAATATGGGTTCTTAATTGCAATTTGGGTTCCTAATTTCAATTAAAGTTTTCTCAACTTCTATTTCTGTTTTCTCAATTTCTATTGGAAATGGTGAGGACTATGGATACCGGACTTAGCACCCATTGACATAACGCCCAAAAAAATTGAGTGTAATGACCGCCTCAAAAAAAAATTGAGTGTAATGACCGCCTCTTGGCAAGACTTAGTGCTCATATTTTTTTAGGTTTTTTGTCCGCCCAATGGCAGTCATAAGGCACAATGAAGCCGCGGTCAAAAGAAACAATATTTTTGGGATCTATGATCACCCACTTGTCGAACGAAACGCCAAAATTTATTTTCGGCGCTATGGCCGCATTAATACAACAAACTTATTTCTATTTTTGAATAAAGCGCTTTAGTTTTATTATTGAACGCTAATGAAATATATAATAAAACGAGAGCAAATATTGGCAAGTTTTTTGTGCCAGGTTCACGAAACAATTGTAAATTATTATATGCTCATTTGCAAAACAACTTTATAAATCTAAATACTAGTAGACAAATAAAAGTTGTAAAAATATTAAAAGCCATGTGTTCTACCACACTTAGTGAGAAGTGGATGGACAAGTGACAAATAATTAAAATTGTTGGTCAATTGGGAGTGAAAACCTTTTAAAGGAGTTGCAAATCAAAAATGCTATTGAAATAAAGTTGCGAAGATAACATTGAGAGTAATTCGAATATGTAATGTGTTCAATTCAGATTGCAGAAAAAGCAGTGATGCGGCATAACTTGTGATGGAAATATTTACACCGCAAAAACGTCTTCAAATTGAGAAGATCCGCTGTTTTCGCCCAAAATTTTGTTCAGTCATAAACACAATTTCCGCAACCCCAAGACAGCCGGTTCTATGGACCGGATTGACCCGAGGATCAATTCTTCGGCCAAGGGCCGTCACCCCGGTACACAGTTGCCGCTAAAAAGCGCTGAAGAACGACCGGAAGATGTTCAAAGGGTGTCATTCCCAGAGAAAACAACGGTTTGGTGCGCTATATGGGCTGGTGGAATCATCGGTCTATATTTTTTTAAAAAATGATGATGGCCGGAACGTAACCGTGAATAGTGACCGCTACCGCGCCATGAAATCGGACTTTTTGCTACCTGAAATCGAAGCCCGCTATCTTGACGACATTAGGTGTCAACAAGACGGAGCCACTTGCCTAAAGCTGCTCAAACAAGGAATCTACTGAGAGGTAATTTCGCCTCGATGGTGTGGTATCACACCTTTTTACTTTTTTCTTTGAGAACTGCATAAAGTCCAAAGTATATGTTGACAAATCAGCTAGTATTCGAATCTTGGAGGCCAACTTTTCTCGTTTCATTGTCGGTGGAAATTGTCAAACGATTCCTCCAAAATTGGACCATTAGAATGGACAACCCGAGGCGTAGTTGCGGCCAACACTTGAAGGGTTGTCACGGACCCGAAATCATGATAAAAGTAGTGTGCAGCCACGAAAATCAATGTCACTTTGCCATTTTGTTAAAACCTTGTCTTCTATTTAAATATAGAAGCAAGAGGTCTTGAGCCGGTTAAATCCCTGTTCAATGTGAAAATTATCTTCAAAAAATAAATGGCATAAAATGTAATTTCGAATGAACAATAACGATTCGACACTTGATCTGAATTTAAGTATTTTTTTCATTTTGATAGAAATTCCTCTAGATTGACTTAAGAGGTTTATGGGCCCGATATAACAATTAAAAAAAGTGGGGAGTGGGGCCCATTATATAAGTACATGTATAAAAGTTGGAATATATCACCAAAACAAATATGTGGAGTGCGGCGCCGCAGCCAAAAATTTGTTAAAGATTTGTGCCAGGGGCGCCATTTCTATTGTGTATCGAGATTTAGCTTAATTACGTGGTTTAAAAAAATGTCAAGCTGTGAATATTTTTTTCTTAAATATTTCACAAGTTCAGCCAAATTAAAGGCTGAGATAAATAAACTCCACGAGCACATGGCGAAAAAAGCGCTCATGTACGGTGGACAGTGGAGGGCGGTCCAACCATAATGCACGATGTTAATTGTGAGTCTCACCTTAACGTCAAGTTTTTTGCGCAACTGAATTTGATATTTCTTTGCTTCAGTGTTTGATTAATTTAACCATGGGGGGAGGGGTTTAAAATTTAACAGAGCGTTAAGATTTTTGAAGCAATTTACGAAATTGGGCTTTCAAATAAAAATGCATTTCGTAAACTTCGTGATTTTTTTTAGTCAGCATAATCGAGCAAATATGTACACAGTGGATTCTTTAACAAGCAGAAATGCCTTATTTGGACAAAAAAGAATCCACGAGTGATTGTTGAAAAGATAATGCATCAACAAAGATTGACTGTTTGGTGCGGTTTATGGGCGTCGTCGGGCCGAACTTATTTAAATGAGGTCGGCCAAGCAGTTATCGTGAATGGTTTTTGCTATCGCGGGATGACAACAGACTTTTTGTGGCCAGAAAGTGAGGACATGGACCTGGAGGATAGGTGGTTTTAATTGACACACAGCCTACGAAACAATGGCTCTTTTTTGCCAGAAATTAATGGCCATGCTATATCATATCGTGGCGATGTTAATTAGCTGCGACGATTTTGTGATTTGACACCGTTGGACTTCTTTATTTGTGGATATTTAAAAAAGAAAGTGTACGTCAATAAGCCAAAAACAATTCAAGAGCTAAAGCTTGAGATAATACGACATATGACCGACATTAACCCTCCATTAGGTCTCACAGTCATTGAAAATAGGGAATCACTGTATAGAGGTATGCCAACGAAGCCGTGGCGAGACTTTGGCCAATATTTAGTTTCACACATAATTGTCATTGATCCTTCTGCCATAGTAAAAAATATCAATATATTTCTCTAGAAACTTTGTTGGACCACCGATTATAAATAATTCGACCATGCCAAACTATACTACGTTTTTCTTGTTATTGGCTTTATTTATTGAAATTTTTCCTGAGCTTAAACTAAAGGATCTTTGACTAAAAAAAAACAATTTTTCAAAAATTCTATCACTCCATAAAACGACACTCTTTAGAAATCAAACAATACAAGGAAATGCCACATACCTTTAGTGTTGAAGTTGTTTTGTGCTGCTCCTAATGTTGTTTGATATTCGGTGCTGTTGGCCGTTTGTTGCTGTTGCTTTGTTCTTGTATTTTTCGCAGAACGTTAGAGTACAACAAAACAACAACTTGACACAATTTAATCCATTTCCATTTCAGCAAACAAAACACACAGGCAGAGCACACATAAAACGAGAGCGCGCACAGGATTTTGTTTGATTGTATTTCCGTGGCGAGTGCGCTGGTCGGCGCGGGTTGAGGTGTGAGCTGTGTGGCAAGCAAAATGCAAATGTTGTTTTAAATTTATGATGATGTTTGTTGTTTTTATTTTTCAAAGATTTTTATTATTTGCCACGGGGAGCGCGGGGGCACGTTGTATTATATACAACGCTATAATTTATTGTTATTGTTGAAAACACTTTTAATTGAACGAGTTGTTTTATTTTGGTTTTATTGTTGTCGATTTTAATGTTGTCTGTTGTCTGATTCATCCGGACACTGATGATTTGGCTTTATTTTATTTTTATTTATTTTCTACTTTACGGTGTTAGTTTTGCAATTTATAGCTTGTTGCTGGGCTGTTTGGTTTTTTTTTATTCTTTTTTTTGTGTGTTAATTTTCCTTTTATAAATTGATTGTAATTTCATGTGATGTTCAATTGAATTTGATGTTTTTTTTCGTTAAATTTAATAAAAATTATTTCAGTTGTTTTTAAATTGGTTTAATTTTTGTTGCATAGTTAAGCTGGTTGTTGTTCTTTTTTGTGCTTTTTTAATTAATGAAACTTTTCATAGTTGATTAACTCTTTTTTAATTCCAAATTTAAATTTATGGTATTTAATTGCAGCTTTCACTTTGAATTCATAGGGGACTTTTTAAAATTTTCATTTTTTATTTTGTTGGAATTTAAGTGATTTTTTTTTGAGTATTTCAATAAATTCCTTTTTAAATTTTTTTGCAATTATTAATGGTGATTTTACTATTGTTTCGAATTTGTTGTGAAAACATATGCTGCTGGTCTTAATGTATTTTTGTTATTTATTTTTAATTGTGGTGGAAACACTTGTAATGTCGGTCTGAATAATTTTTTTCAAAAATCTAAGCAGCTGACAAGTGTTATAGATTTTTTTTTTAATTTTCTTTTTTTCCGATTTTTTTTTGTTTGAATAATTTAATTTTCTTTTGTTGGCAACACTTCTGATTTTATTTTTCTCCAAATTATTTAGCGATTTCTTTTTTATAATTTTAAAGTTATTATTTTCTTTATAACTTTATATTTTTATACTATTAAAAGTATATTTATAATACCTGTAAATTAAACATTAATTAGTTCAAAAAATTCAATATAACAATTACTCGTACTTAAGTTTTTGGATTTGTATCCTTTGACTTATTTTTTATTTGTATTGCCTGCAGTTTTTGCTGTTTATCACTTGTACAAGTACGGGTATTCATTCATTTCTATGTTTATCGAACCAATTAAAACTTAAATTTGTTTGTAATTAAAAATTGATTCAAAAGAAATATTGCCAGGAAAATATGAAAGATAAGGATAGAAAAAATAGGATGCCACTCCCAGTCTACCGCATAGGTTTTTAAAATTATTTTGTTTCATTCCACTTTAATTGAATTTATTTGATTTATAATATAATTAAAATTAAAAAAAATCCATTTTGAATGTATGATAGGCGGTAATTCAATTGTAATATTATTTTTATTCACCACTGGTATAAACATGTAATTCTGTGAAATATAGATTACAAATTATATACCATGAAACCTCTGATTTGTAATTTTTAACTCCGAAAATTTGTGAAAAGGATTTGGCATAGAAATTTTATAATTGAACGCTTTTAGTTTTAGTCCTCTAAGGTACCTTATTTAAATAAATAAGAAAAGGCAAGACCAACTTTCGGCATTCTATACCGTGGTTTAACGTTTTATATATGCCTTTAATTTAGAATATATTTTGGAATAATTGACTTATCTTTTGAGGGGAAACAAATCTCAGCGGAACGCCATTGTATGACGGTAATTTAAATATTTTTATTCTTCACTGGTATAAACATGTAATTCTGTGAAATATAGATTACAAATTATATACCATGAAACTTCTGATTTGTAAATGTTTAACTCCGAAAATTTCTGTAAAATGGATTTGACATAAAAATATTATAATTGGGTGCTTTTAGTTTTAGTCCTCTAAAGCACTTTATTTAAATATATAAGAAAAACCGAGACCAACTTTCGGCATTTTATATCACACGTTTAATATATGCCTTTAATTAAGAATACATATATTTTGAAATAATTGACGAAGCGGAACGCCGTTGTATGCCGGTTAGTGCTTACATATATCATACAAGTAAACATAGGTTAAAATCTGGGAATAAATATATAATAATTGTACAGCGGCTAGTTTTCGCAATTCGTAAATACTAGCGACTTTACAAAAAATACGATTTATCCCTAGGTCATGTAAAAAATTCTCCATCAATGTTGAATTGTCCGAAGTCGGCAATTAATAAAAGTTCTTGGTCAGTGAATATAAAAATTAATAAGTAAACAGCTAATTTTATTTGTTTTTTCTTTTCAGTATTGTTTGTTATTTCATCATGGAAAGACTTTTACAGCAACAACGTCTCCCAATTGTACAACTGTATTATGGAAATGAGAATGAATAGATTCGCAGTTTTCGACCAAAATTTTGTTCAGTGACTAGACCCATTTCTGGCTTAGCGGAGTCCGCATTTGTGCTGAAGAGCAACCAGAATAGGTTCAAGAGGTGCCAACAGATGCCAGAGAAAATCACAGTTTGGAGTGGTTTACGGGCTGGTGGAAACAGCGGTCCATATTTTCTCAAAAACGATGATGGCCGGAACGTAACCGTGCTCTCTATCGCTTCATGATTTTGGAACTTTTGCTACCGGAAATTGTAGCACGTGATCTTGACGACACTTGGTTTCAACAGTACGATGCCACTTGCCATACAGCTGCTCAAACAATGGATCTATTGATCTATTGGATCTATTGAATAAATGACATTCAATTTCTTTTTAATTAAATAATTAAGATTCCACACTTGATTTGAATTATCGTATTTTTTTATTTTAAAAAAATACCCGCGATATCTAGTGCACGACCATCATAATCCAAAAATGCCACAGACTAAATAGCATGGACATCTTAAAAAAGATTCCAATTTCGAAGTGGATAAAGCCCCAACTATAGTGATTATTAGTATAGAACGTTAACACCTATACTAATAATTAGTATAGGACGTTAACGCCCTCTAAAATAAATTAAATAAAATTTTTCGCTCATTGCTCGGTAATACTCCGGTTCAAAGCGGAGCAATCTGCACATCTTCGACTAGAGCAATGTAAGAAATAATTAAAATAAGCCCGATTGATATTTATATCAGACACCTGGCGAACATCACAGAAAAAAATTGCTGGCAGTAGGCGATTTGATCACCGGACATCCTGCCAACAAAACATCCTAGAAACATTAACGGGTTAAGCAACACCAAACCGAGTTGTTGACCAAATTCCGGAAATAGTTTTCTACCATAAAACAGAAATCCTTAACTGAGAGTCATGGCCACATGGGTCCCTTTTATCAAAAAAAAACGGGCATAGTTGGTTACACCGACAGCTGGAAATTGGACAACAAAACTGGAGCTGGTTATATGAAAACCTCTGTATCAAAAAATATTTCCAACTACTGGTCTACAATGCAGTATTCCAGCAGAGATTAAGGCCATCACCGAAAGGGTACAGTGGTTTAACTCAAATAACATTTACGGCAATGTAAAGATTTTCACAAACGGCCAAGCTACAATTAAGGCACTGTCCTTAACAACATTCAAGGCACGAATGCTTCTTTAATGTAAAGAATAACGATGTACAACAAAATAGCACTCTAGAGATTATATGGGTCCCTGGAAATTCTAACACTGACGATAACGAAAAAGCTGACGAAATCGCAAGGAAAGGGTCGGATAGACAGGCTGTTGAAATATGTAATGAAATTTTAAGCAATAATAGCTGAAACCAAATCATGGGGCAAAATAGCTCACAAAACACTATTGAATGGCACAGCGGGCGGCAAAATCACCAAACCACTTTGGGGAGACCCTAATTAAGTCAGAAGATAACTGAATTAAGCAAGATGACGGGTGTTTTTACTGGGCACTCACTACTTAAGGCACATGTTTTCCGTATTGAAAGAGCGGGATTTCGATATGCTCCTAAGACATATGTGAAGCATGCGAGGAGGATATCGAAACTACTGAGCACTTTCCCTGTCAATGACTAGCGACAACACCATATTTCGGCCCTTATATAAAACATGAAGCATATGTGAGGCGCAAAATAAAAAGGGACCTAAAATCCAGTTTTGTTCAAGAGATCCATTTTAAATATTAGGTTCCTTTCTATTTGCGCTTAGAACCGTCGACTTCACTTTCATAAAACGCGCATATCTCTGGGAGGGATGCTCAGATGTTGTCCACATCAAAAAAAGATAGAAATGAAAATTGATTTTCTTACCCTTAGGTCCCTTTCTCTATGCGCTGTCACATATAAAGGGAATGTGTTGGAAGAGCATCATAAGTTTCGTGGACAACACAGAACGTCTCTAACCGTAAAACATTAAAAACAGTGGGCAACAAAATTTAAAATTAAAACTGCGGCAGAAGGTTTGATAGTCAACTCTCGATGGGTTTGAGCTGCTGATCACGAATTTCCTTACGTTTTCAGCGATATGCAGCGCTTCTACTTCGGATAAGAATTGTTAAAGATATAGGCAAAATTCAATAGAGATTTTGAATTTTCGTTACAAAAATTTACTTTGAGCTGCCATTGTTATAGCGTATTAAAATCCGCGTCGAATAAGCTTACTTTGCCATCCGATTAAATTTGAGTGAGGTATTCATCTTTTTCCAAATAAAGCAGTTAGATTTTAATTTATTCAAAAAAACCAAAAATAACGTTTTATGTGAATATCTCATAAGTTAGGGCGAATCAGGCAAATCGGATTATGCTGCAGATTCGTGATTAGCAGCACCAAATCAACTAACGTTGACTATCGAACCTTTTGCCGCAAAATTTAGCGTTGACCAGTGTAATCCATTGAATAAGTGCACACAGCAAGCCGTGTACTGACTTAAGTGTATACTAAGTATACCCCTCAGGGTATGGGTCCTCCGTTGGACCACTCTATTTTAAACCAACCAAACTATAGTCCTGGGTGCAAATTTCTGTGAGGGCTAAACAGAGTAGGTATCGATTTAGCAAAGTTAAAATAGCGATCGACCCTGACCGGAACTCAAGTAATATGTTAATATTCATGAAGATAAGTTCATAATGTCGTCCAGTACTTTAATTTAGGCAGTTGTCCTGAATCAATCGGTTTAATTTTTAATAAGACTACCACACTTTTTCTGGGTGTTGCAGACGAATATACAAAGTCATTATACAAATTTACCACATAATGATGAAGTTATAATGAAAATTTTAATTTAATAATGAATCCGATTTAAAAAAAATCACTGTATTTAAATAGTGACACTGGCATTTGACTTTGAAATCTACAATAGCGGTTGACCTTTTTTCTTGAGTATAAATCTCTGTAATTGATTTAGATATTAGAATTTTAGAAGTTGTGTTGTGCTAAAAATTTATTTGATTTGATAGAAGATCCAAAATAGCTTTTAAGTAGGAAGTTATGAGAAACATGCGTTTCTATTGAACCATAAGGTTACTGTACATCATTTTGGGCAATATCTGTAAAAAGCGTTTAGACCTATTCCCATCTGAGTGATGTAAATGCTGGTCTCTTAAAAATGTGGAAAATTAATTAAACCGTTGAAATTTTACAGCCTCTGTTTTTTTATTTACGAAATATCGTTGATTGAGAATTTACTATAAAAACATGCATAATCTTTTCTATAAAAATTATTTTGAGGTAGCTTTCCTAGAAGTCCCCGCCAGCTAGAATAAGGATTAGCATGCACAGCTTACTCAGTACAGTTTGCTCCTTATTCTGATGATGTGGGAAATAAGGAGAAGGGAGGAAATTAGTTAATCAATACCAATACTTTTTAGACTTAAACTGGCATCAAGCGATAGCAATTGTTATCATTATACAAACATTTTTTAAGGATTAAAGTGAAATTATTTTCTCATATATACAAAGCTTAATAGTAACATTTTCTTACATTAAACAGTTCTCCCAGGGCAGTGAATATTAAAAACCCACAGATTTAGGAGAAGTTTCCTCATAGTTAAGGGAAATAAGTAAGTTTTATTAAGGCTTAATCCCTGCATGAGAAACAAAATTATTTAAAGTAAGAAAAAAACTGAATCGGTAGTACTGTAAGCTTTGAATTGAATGCCGCCACAACTTTTCGGTTATAAAATAAATCGGCTCTGTTAACGAATATATTAAAGTAGTGGCATTAAACAGATAAAATAAGAACTTAATATACTTTACTAAATGTGATCCCTACTTGATGGGTATGTTGATATTTTGTTTTATATTAGAATGACTGTTGCTCCGGTATTACTAAAGTCACAAAAGCCACCATCAGCAGCAGACTAAAACCACCATTAGTGCCAACCCAAAACCACCAAGAGCTTACAGGACAAAAAGGACACTAGTATGTGAGCTCCACCATTCTGATATCCAGCATCCATATTAATCCACAGAAGAGTTTATTTCTTAATGGAGAGTAGTTAAAATCTGAGGCCTTACTTTCTTCATCCTAAAGAAGCGGTTTAAAAAGTCGACATAAAAGCTGTTAGACGAGTGATGTTCAAAAAAAAAATAACGCGCACTTAATTAAATGTTATGGTCAAGAATTTAGCTTTATTTTAAAGATAAGGCTTTGCCATTATGTTTTGATGAAAATTTCGGGCAAGTGCCGGGCGCGGCTGGCTTGAATAAATTCCAGCCGAGAGGCTCTATTTTCGACCACTTTTTGCAGCATTTGGGGCCGTCTGTCAACAATAACGCGACGAGTATTCTTTTTCAAGACGTCACTTGTGTCGGACTTATCTGCGTAGACAAGCGACTTCATATAACCCCACGAAAAATAGTACAGCGTTCTATCAACATCCTCCAATTCAGGCATGAAAAATCAGTAGTCATGGCCCTATAGCGTTCCCCATTCACTGTCACGTTATTGCCGGCTTCATTTTAAAGAAATATGGACCATTTAACATACCCTTTCAACCAACCCGAATTTTTTACACTTTAAGCATTCAAGACAGCTTGGTCTCTCCATCTGTAAGCGTATTTATGCAAGCTTATTGCATATTTAAATGGGTCGAATTATTGAAAAAACCCATGCCGGTATGTGTAAAAATTATTCAATGTGAGGTAAACAAAATTTTAGCAATATTTAACATATTTAATTTTGCAGCAGTTACCCCTATTTTGAATATCTAAAATATTGTTGATACATGATTAAAATCGTTTGTTTCTCTTTTAATAAAGAAAGATATTTTTCACGTTAAAACAAAATAGTTTCTCAACTAATTTTAAATGTAAAAACTATTCGCAGAAATTTATCACATATTTTTTGGATAATGACATTCACAAATTTCGGAAAATAATAAAGATTATCAGATCTGAACCTACGTATTTCATTGATGCACCTATTGATGGATGTTTTGACATTTCATGTATTCGCTTAATATCACCTTCTAATTATTTTTATTGGAGAATCTTTTTATAATCGTGTGAAACGAAGAAGCCTTAGCGCAAACCGATTTTTAGTAGCTACTGTCAACTAGAAAGTTGACCGCAACCACCGAAATATGACCGAAAGTACTTTAAATAGTCATTAATTGCCAAATCTAAGATTGATCTGTTGTTAACCCATGGGCATCAGTTATTACCCAATGCAATAAAAAAAACAATGTGTCCTATTGGCAACTCGCTTAGGAGGTGGCTAACGTGATAACTTCACAACATTGCACAATAATATTAAAATGATTTTGAAAATGATTATTCAAAAAGCTATAGACATTTTGCGTTAATCCCAGTTTATTTTATATAATTATAATATTTGGAAAGAAAGCTATTCAAGAATAACCTTTAGCGAACTAAGGCTAGCTCGGTTATTACTCGCTTAAAGTATTTCATGAATAGGTACCTTTTTTTCTATAAATAACAATTTTTTAAAGCAAACAGTTTATGAAGTTCAAAGAAAAACACTACTTCTGTGCAAAATAAATTTCAAAAATATTTCGAAAAAGTTTGAAGTTATTGCTTAGCGACCACTTACTTGTTTAATAAGCGAGTACCAGTTGAACACGCCTATTATATTTATTGAAAATAAAAATACTTTAATGTCTAAAATTTGTAGAGACAGAAATTTTTAACAACAAAATCGTTTATTTCTTTAAAGTCTTCATAAAGCGAGTATATTTTCTTTTGTGGGTTTCATAAGAATCCACTCACAGAGAAACAATTAATTGGAACTCGGTTGAAACTACAAAAATTGCATTTAAAATTGTGAATTTCCATTGTTGCCAGGAAATGTAAATAATGTTAATGGCTATTCAGTTCGATATACCACAATATGATGATGAAGAAGATGATGGTCGGGTCAACCAATAGACTTAGAGTCATTTTTTTTGTTTTAACCATTTATTAATGAAAATACGAGTATTGACATTTATTTTGGTTTCACTCTTTTCTCTTTTTGAATATAGGCATAATAATACTAAATAGACTACTGACTTTAAGCCAATCCATTAATCCACATACTTTCTGTAAACATTTTCAATTAATCTCTCCACTTATTGCTTGAAAGCTTTAAGTGAATTACTCCTAAGTTTTTTGGTTCTAATAAAAATTAAAAATTTCTGAGCTTATATCCCTCATTGGTTCTAATAAAAATTAAAAAAAAATTAAGTTTATATCCTTCTTTGGTTTTAATAAAAATTAAAAATGTTTAAGTTTATATCCTTCTTTTAATCAAGTGCAATATGTGTATTTTTAGATACCAAAACTCTCAAGATATTCAGATAAATCGTAGCTTTCATCCATAATACAGTTTTACTTACTAAATATTGACTTTACTTATGGAATACTTAAGGTACCTGCAATCTAATCATTTGGTTGGTAAAACAATTCAGTTGTGGCAACGAAACTCTTTTTTGTGTTAAAAAAGGTATCTGTGATTATGCTATGAGTAAACCTATATAAGATAAATGCTTTTAAAATCCGTTTAGAATTTATAATTTAAATCAACCATCAGGGAAGTAAGCCACTGCTATATTAAAAAAACTCATAAATGACAAACATTTTTTTATTTACGGGTATCGATGGATGTTAGTTTTATTGAGATACCTAAAAATTACAATGCACCAACTAAGATTCGCTTGAACTGATAGAATTTATCCGTTTTTCTTGCTAACAAAGAAGGCTATGAAAAAGAATCTGTTTTCTGTATGTCACAACCACGTCTTGTTGTAACTTAAAATTTGACTGCATACTGTGGTTAACCACCTAAATCGCAGCTTACGTGAATGCTTGGAGTAGTTCTGTGTATTCAAAGGGTGCTACAACCCAAAAAGTAGCAGAGGCATATGGTACACCTCAACTTCTCGCCAAGGGGCTAGGTGAAACCGGCACAGCATATCCTATAATTGGCCAGTTTATATGGTTGCTATCACCATAGTGGTGATAATCACGTAAAACTAACATTATCCGTATGTGATTAGTATAATAGATTTATAAGATCCATGTCTATAAGTATCTGTACATAAGAACCATAATGTTTTCGCAGCTATATCGAATCGAAAAACTAAACAAACATTTAAGAATTTGGAGATTGTAGCTGAAAATTATTTTTAGTCCAGCGTATTTTCGTTATATCAAACTGCCTCCTAACTAATGTGTTCTTCATTCATAACAGTTTAAACATTCATATAGAGTTTTCTGAGTGGAATTCCGCTTAATATAAAGCAGAAGGCATGCTCATATCTTGTAATAGGCTCATATTTTTTTTACTGATTTTTATCAAACGAACAAGAAATCGGTCTCATCTAAAACAAAACCGATTGGAAAGAATCACTTAAAATTACAATCACCAAGGACTGACAAAGCATCAAAAATGATAACAAACACTTGTCTGTTGTATCAATAGAACTGCTTATACAGAAAAGATTTGTTGCAACAACCGAAAGTTGGTAGTTGCTCGTACTATTCATGTATTCCATCGCTTCAACCGGTTTTTATTTCCACGAGCTTTTGTGTATTGGACCAGCTGATGGTAAATTGTATGTATTCGGTTATCAGGCCAAAATAATATGGTTTTTTGTTTAATTTTTGTATATAACGATTTGAAAACATTTTAAACGTAAATATTTCTGTCTACTTAGGGGTTAAAGTGACACAAAACACCTCAAATAAATGCTTAAGGTCTTGGCTACAGATGCGAGGAAAAATATATACTTTTATATCGGTTTTTAGATCTTTGGTGCAGGACAATAAGACAAATTCAAAAGAGCAAAGCTAATGACTTAAATCAAAAACTTTTTCATTTCGAGAGTTTTGCATCATTTACGAGAGCACTTTGATGTTGTTTTTCTCCAATAGAGGCCTTTATTTTAAGATGCTCTAATCCATTCGCTATTCACACAATTAAAATAAAATGCCAACATTGAAAAGCAGCAAAATGGGGGATTTAAAATGTTTTCGACTTGAACTCTCTAATAAGCAAGATATCTTAATGGAATACATACTCTCTTGAAGGCCCAGGCACAGAGTGTCATTGCTTTAACCGGGTGACCAAGCTAAATCGTACACGTTGGACGCTACATAAGAAAGAATCAAGAACTGGGTTCAATGGCTCCATCCATTGCCTTCTATTTTCGAACTTGAAATGTCTATTACCTTTAAAGTTAACGACTTCTTGACCTATTATTTTAACTTGTTAGATGGCTTTGCAATTATCTTTCAAAGACTATACAACAAACATTGTTAATACAACAAATTAAATGAGAAAAGTGGTAAATGAATCTTTACTCAATTAAGTTAAAAGTTTTTGATTTTAGTCCATTTGTGGCAGGATCCAATAGGTATGGAACTGAATATATTGCTGAGTAGCCTCTTAAAGGCGCTAGGTCCTTCCCTTACTTTTTTTTTTTTAATTTTGATGACATACAGTTTCTTTCAAGGCATTGAGAACTGTTTGACGGGCCTTCATGCCGATCACGGTTTGGAACTTTGTAATACGTGGTCATTTTAATAAAGAGAGTTGGTCCTTAACAGTCTGGGACTGCAGCATTTCGATTGTAGGTAACTTCTACTTAGATATTAATTACTTAACTCCTACAACATTCCATTATGGAACAAAAGGAAACTTCTCTCAAATCAGTGAGATGTGCATTCCAAAATTTGTTTACTTACTGACCGGAACCTACTGTTAAACGTCGGCTCCGAACGGCTAATTTATTTTATAGAGAAGTTTTAATATTGCTTAGAGATAAATCTCTTACTCATAAAGTCGCTGGCACTTATAAGATGGGAAACAGCTATTGAAAACCGTTACCCGGATTTGAGCTTGGGTTTACTAGCATAATAGCCGTGCATACTACTATTTTACCACAGCAGCCCACACCTCCTCCTTAGATACTAAGACTTGAAAAGTCAAAAGCATGGTCAATTCAATGTCGAACTCTTTGTATTGTTTATGAATCATGGATCGTCACTCCAATAATCCATTTTTTTTTGGATGTCAATTATAGGTTGGCTCCCTGAGGTTGACAAATGATTTTATACCACCGTCAACCTCAGGGAGCCGACCTATGATTGGCATCCAAAAAAATGGATTTTATGTTGGACGTAGAGTGCATACATACGAATTGTTGTCAGTACGAAATACGCTTTAGCTAGCTTTTAATGCATATCTCAAGTGAAATACTTTAACTTGAACGGCTTTCATACATAAAACTCATTTAAACTGTTCACCTCTAAGCTCTCTTCTTCTACAAATTCATGGAGAAGACATCTCGAGAAAGAAATAAGACCGACTTGTTGGGCCGACATAAAGCCAATGGCTAGTTAACGAACTACCGGTAATGATTTTCTAATAAAACTCTGAACCTTGGAGGAATTCAAGGAGCAAATACTATTTTCTTAAACAACTAGAAAGATAGGGAACAATTGTTGGCCGAGCGCTATAAATGGCCGATATGTCAGGCTGTTTATATGCCGACTAATTTATATTTTAGACTGCTGCTGGAAATATCCAGGTTAAGAACTTTGCCAACTATTTCCAATGGCTGCTTTTCCAGCACTTTCTTACTCGTTGTTGCAGCACCAAGAGCTTCGCCAGTGCTTTTCTTATGAAGGCGTCTGTAATTTTGCTCTGGGTCATAATTGTTAGAAAATAAAACTCTTTAGTTTGGATGGATCTAGCCGATAAGCTGTTTATATGTATTGTTTTTGACTCACCGCCCCTATAGTAGGAGTGTATTTTCTCTATACACTAGAGCTGATCCTTTGAATATTATCCGCAGATTTTTACAAAATTCTCCTGATAAACTAGTAGAATTAGTTTTAATCCTCTCCTCTATAACTTTGGAAATTCCAAGGTTTTGTATTGCTGTTTATTAAGGGAAACACGAGCCATGATGTGTTTTTATTTATTTTTCTTTCGTTCGTAAATTATGAAACAGAACTTATTAGCGATAAACATATATTCTGTTTTATTTATATTTGTATTTTTCCAGTTTGTAAAATGGTTCACTGTTGCTTGCTATTTATTTATTTACTTCTGCAACTTTAATCGGCTTTTTTAATTCAAACTTTTTTTCTGGTTTATATTTAAAAGATATTTTTTCTTAAATTTTCCAGCAAAAACTTTTCACTTTTTTCTTATTTTTAACTTTGTGATATACAATATTTTTCCATTCGATTTGCCATCAATTATGTCAAGCACACAACTTTTTCCTGAACACAATTTTTCTTGTTGGGGAAAGGAATTTTCATTTTCAGCATCGTTGGTGGTTGGTTGCCTTGTCTGATGGTGACGTACTACAGCCACATTGCGTACCAAAAAAAAATGTAAGGAAACAAGCAAAACACATACACGTTCACACGGCACTTTCATCCATGCATCCCACTCAAAAGAGGAAACCAAAGAAATAAAAAAAACGTAAATACAAAAACACTCAGTCAGTCGGTGAGGCAGTCGTCAGAGCTTCATTGACTTGCAACAATCACTGACAACATGCCACACTGTCAATCAATATCCATCATAATTTGTTTCAGCGACTGTCAGCACAAAACACAACAACAGCAAAACCAGTGATGATGCTGATGGTGGATGATGCTCATGCTAGAATGCAACAACATGTGTGCGTTTCCGCTGCTGAACCACCAGCTACAACCATCATCATAATGTTAAACACTTAAGGACTTTCCGATGTCTTTTGTTTTTGTTTGTTTTTTTTGCACCACTAAAACTAAAAACCCAAACCACACAATCCGTTGTAGTGTCAAGCGTCAAGTGAATGAATATCAAAACATCCCTTTGTCTCATGCTGACTGCCACTACTAAGTGGGTGCTGGTACATAATGTGGCGTAGGGGTGACAGACCTGACCTGAGTGGATTCTGGGTAGCTGGGAGGGCAGTGTGACAAGACCTTTATGACAAGTGATGATAAGTTGTAATCGAAAACAACAACAAATGATTTTTTATGAATTTGAGTTATTAAACCAATTTTTTTTTAAATTAATTTTAGTATATTTCAATTAGTGCACTAACATTATATTTGTTTTGATAAATCCATGGAATATTTGTTTAATTATCACGCAATCTTTTACAATTTTAATTATATTTTTGTAATTTCTTTTTTGTTACCCTTTTTTAGTATTTTTACACTGTTCACTATTTATTTGCACTGTAATTTTTCAAATTTCTAGTAATTTCCTTTTTCTTAAATTTGTTTATTTTTTTTTTTTGCACAAAACCTTTTGCTTTTAATTCACATTAATTTTTTTTGGTTTTTATCTTCTTGTGTTATATTTTTCTATCTCACTTTTGCAGCACACGACACAACATCGTTGTGTGTTGTGTATGAAAGACGCTAATAGACTAGATTTCAAATCATGCCGCACATACAACAGATTTTTTTTTGTGTGTGCCTCTACTGCTGCTGATTCTTTTCCGAATTCTCCGGCCGTTCTCGTCTCCGGCTGGCTGCCTCTCAAAACTCCCACCCCCTCACGGCGAGGCAAAAGCATAGCTACCAGTGCCAGTGAGGTAAAAAGGCCAAAGAAAGTGTACTAAAAAATGTGTGTTGTGCCCACAAAAACATTAATAACGCACCAAACACATGATATTCCGAAAATGTTAAATTCTCTTGCTCAGCCAGAGCAGTAAGAGCGGCAAAGTGTTATATCCTCAACAAAACACTCGCAATTTTCCGGGTTATCATAGAGAAACACTAGGCAATCCCATACACATGGTCTCGCACAACCTCTTTTCGGCTAAGAGGAAATGTACGTAACTGTGCTACGCTCTGCTTAGTTGCTCTAGTCAGAGAACATGCAACCCCCACACACATGCACACATTTATCACAGATTTGTTTAAGCATTGTTTACGTTGTCACGCTCTCTTCTCTCTGGGGTTCTGCTACTAACCCACTCTTCCTCTCTTTTTTGCTCGATTTCTCTTTTTGACTATAATTACCAGGGTTGCCATGCTTTAGAGGAGAGTAATAGCTGGCAAGTTCTTTTTTATATTAAGACCAACACTCAGGGGTGTCCCCGTATGTGACGCGCAAAATAGAAAGGGACCTAAGGTTAAAAACCAGTTTTGTCCTGGAGAGCCATTTTAAAGATTAGGTCCCTTTCTATTTGCGCTTAGAATCGTCGACTTCACTTTCATAAAACGCGCATATCTCTGGGAGGGAACACTTTTGGGGCATGGGATCGGTCTCATTCGATGCTCAGATCTTGTCCACATCAAAAAAAAAAAAAATGAAAATTGGTTTTCTTTACCCTTAGTTCCCTTTCTCTATGCGCTGTCACATATGCAGTGCATTGTATCGGTCAATGGAGATAGGTTAGGATAGGGAAGGAAAGAGCAAGTAATGTTTATGGCCATTTGATTTGAACCTGTTCATATCGTACGTGACAGGAAACACCTCTGCGGGAAGTCTGTTCCACATACGGACAACATGGCTAAAGAACGAATTCTCCCTGTAATGCGTCGTGCGATCAGTAGGCCAATCAATAACAAGTGGATGCGAACTTTCAGACAAGCGGCTCTGAACACTCTGACCCTCGGGATGAGATCATCTATCTCAGAAGACCACATCCCGTAAAAAGTAAAAGAGTAAAAGAGCAATACTCAACTAATACTTCGCCGATGTTCTCTCCAACAAGCCTCGGCGCCCTCCCATGTACCCGGTCGATAAACTCCAAAGAAGACCTGGAAGCACCCGCCTAGATGTGGGAGTTACACGCAGAAAAAAGTATGGTTGTGGTAACAATATTCGAAGAGGACAATACTATTGTTGGGTTTATGGTTGTGAAACAACAATATTATGATCCCCACATTAAAAGTATGATTCAAATACAACCATACTACAATCCTCACAACCATACTTTGATCCTCACAACAATAGTATGATTCACACATAACCATACTATGATCCCCACAACCATAGTATGATTCACACTCAGCCATACTAAGATCTCCACAACCATATTATGATCCTCACAACCATAGTATGTTTCACATACAACATTAGTATGATCCTCACTACTATAGTATAATTCACTCGTAACCATGTTATGATCCCTGCAACCATAGTATGATCACACAGAAATATACAATGATCCACAATATTATTTAGTAAAATTGGGTTAAGTTATCAACAACAGATTCGAATTATGAAAGTTATTTAAAGATACATTAAATTTAGTAGTAGTAGAAAAAATCAGTTTTAAAAAAGCGTAAGCGTTTTTATTAAAAATATTTCAGTTAAACAAAGCCAAAGCAGTTTGTTTGAAAATTTGTAATTTCCATATAAAAAGTACTATTATTGCATTAGATCCGTAACAATAACATTGTTCTTAAAAGCATTTTTAAATGAGGAAGCATTACAATTATACAGTATGATTGCCGTAATCATATTAGTGTTAACTTAAAACCCAAAAAACAATACTTTTGTTGCACCAACCATATTTATATTGTTGCTAAAACCATATTTTCATTATTTAATTTGGCAATAATATTATTGTTACATTTCAACAATATTAATATCATACTATACTACAATCATACTATTGTCAAAATTAAATTCAGTAAACAATACTATGGTTGCGACGAACATACTTTTATTGAGGAGAACATATTATTATTGCCGTGACCATATAGTAACCATGTTTTTTCTCTGCGTGTATACTCCATGTATGTGATGTAGATATTGAGGAGGTCGGAGGAAGTGAAGTATTTCTTGCACCGCTTTAAAAAGCACAGGCACTTAAATGCTTATTCAACACACCAAAAATGTGTTTGTTCCAGCGAACATCACACTGAATTTTCATGCCCAGAACATTAAGAGCATTCGACTCCTCGACAATAGTCCCATTCATCAATATTGCCGAAGTTGTTTAGCCCGATGATCGTTTATGTCTCAACAGGCAGTATTGGGTTTTACTAGCATTCAACTCGACCCTATTTGCAAAACTCCACTCAGAGACCCTCACAAGATCTTTGTTGAGTGTGTCAGTCATATTTTGCCTCATCGCCTCTGTAGCTGTGAGGCCCGGACGAACGAATATAAGTGACAGATGCTGCTGTCGTCAGTTAACGAATAATTAGGTTTTGTTGTCAGACTCAGGAGGGCATTGAGAAAAATGAGAAACATAGAGGGAGAGAGAACGGAGCCTTGCGGTACCCCTGCATTTTCAGCATACTCATCGGAAGAGACTCCGTCTACTCGTATAACAATACGTATAGAGCGATCTCTGAGAAGACTCTATATGAATCGAGAGAAATCAGTACCGACTCCAAAATAAATTAGCTTTAATAAGAGATGGCTGAAAATATACTCATAAATACTAACTGTGGACAGTTATCCTCCAGTTATTCGATTTGCAATATTTATGAGGGGTTTTTTGGGGGCTTAAATTAAACTCAATTTGGAATAAAATTAAGTATTAGGAGAAAGGAACCTTTGCTCGTCTTTTAGTTGCTAACCTAAATATAAACCCTCCGATATGTAAGAAGGTCCCTGGGGATGGTTAAAAGCCGAAGGTTAAAAGATGTTCAGAAACATATAAAGAATTCGCATTAAACACTAAAAACCTGAATTCTTGTACTTATTGTGCCACATCTTTCAAGTGGACAAAGTTACCCCAAAGAAAGGAAAATCCTTTACCATTCCAAATTGATACGAGATTAATATATAAAATTCTGGCCTAAGCAACACTTAGTGTTGCCTGGCGCCAACTGGCATTTCCATTGCGAAGTTTGACATTTTTTAGCACGTACGACCATCATTTGTGTTGTTTACAGTGACTTGAAAAAACCAATTTGGCAAAAAATGAAATTAACTCGTGAACATTATCGTGCGATCATTTTTCACAACTTTCGACGTGGATTATCACGACAAGAGTGCATCGATGAGCTTAAATCATTGTATGGCGATGAAGCACCATCCTATACACTGTGAAAAACTGATTTAATGAATGCAATCGTGGCCGACGCTCGCTCAAAGACGAAGGTCGTCCAAAAGCGGCCGTTGTGCCAGAGAACATTGATGCCATGCGTGAACTGATAATGCAAGATCGTCATGTGACATACCGTGCCCTATCTCACATCCTCAGGCATTTCTTCCACCAGCATACATTCGATATTAAATGAACACCTGGCCGTAAAAAAGGTTTGCTCTCGTGGATCCCGCACAATTTGACAATCGCTCAAAAAATGCTCGTGTCAATTAATGCAAAGAAATTTTGGAAAAATACGATCGCGGTGCTTAAAAGACGTTAATAATGTCGTCACAGGTGACGAATCATGGATCTATTTGTATGAGCCCGGAACAAAACAGCAATCGACCGTGTGGGTCATCGAAGACGAGAAAAATCCAACGAAAGTTGTTCGTGGAAGAAGCAAATTATCGCCTGTTTCTTTGGCAAAACTGGTCATGTGGCCGCTTGAGCAACGTAGGAGGTCAATTATGAGTGGTACACCACAATTTGTTTGCCTGAAGTCTTCGGAGAAATTCGAAAAACGAACAAGAGAAGACGAATCATTGCTCACCATGACAATTCGAGCGCTCACACATCGGCTCAAACCAGCGCCTTTTTGACCGGCCAAAACGTAGAATTGATGGGTCCGCCGTACAGTCCTTACTTGGCACCCAATGACTTATTTTAATTCCCTTACATCAAGAAAAAAAAGCGTGGTCAACGATTTTCGTCGCCAGAAGATGCTGTTGAAGCGTTCAAAAACCATGTTTTGGAGGTGTCTTAATCGGAGTGGGAAAAGTGCTTCGACAATTGGTTTGAGCGCATGTAAAATTGTATAAATCATGCTGAAGAATACTTTGAAAAACAATAAAACCATTTTGGATGATAAATATTTGCATTTTCTTTTTTAAGACATTGAACAGGGATTAACCGGCTCAAGACCTCTTGCATCTATATTTAAATAGAAGACATGTTTTTAACAAAATGGCAAAGTGACATTGATTTTCGTGCTGCACACTTCTTTTTATCATGATTTCGGGTCCATGACATTTCTCTTCAGAAAGCTTTGCTGCAATTGTTGAAAATAAAACCGAACTCTTTAAGGCCTGGCTCTCCCCAAACGAATGAGAACTACTGTTGTAAACCCAACTTTTCAAGTTTTCTTCACACAATTGCCCACGAAAATACAACTTACTCTTTCATTTTCAATATTAGGTCAGAAATATATATAGCAGTCTCGTACGAAGAGTTTTAATACAAAATAAGAAACTTTTCATAAAACATACTCGTATGAAGAAAAATAACCTAACTTTAAAGAATATTTTTAATAAGCCGGTTCGTAAGTTCCTAAAAACTTCTTCCCAAAAAACACGAAATATATAAAAAGAAGAATGTTTCATAAATAGTACGAACGTAATTCTTTCCGTGTAAAAATTAATCTTGAAATTCTTCAATCTTAAAAATCTCTACGTGGTTGAAACCCGCCGCTGAAAAATGTTTCTTAATGTTCTTATTCTACTTGACGCTATTAGTACACACTAACCATCACAAACAAGATTGTACCCAAATAGTTGAATATCCCCAAGACCAACGGCAACACTGCTAACTACAAAGTACTAAATTGGTTGTATTCTCTTATCTCTTGTAAATAAGTTCTCTATTGCTCATCAAAACGTTCTTATTTTGCTTTACCTTTTCACTCTCACCCCAACTCTTTGGCGCTCTAAAATGCTCTCACTTAAAGGATATCCACCACTTGTGTGTAATTTTCAAGGTTGTTGTGTTGTCATATCTTTAAAGTGTGTGTTCGTTTGTGGTGCTCTCTTTAACACACCCTATTTATTCGGTGTACCGTACTCTCGTACCTCTGAGCTTTCTATGGTCATGCCATGCAAACTCACCCTTAGTCACGTGGTGTAATACACATATTCAGCAAAATACTGGTAATGGTATAAGAGTTTAAAATTTCTTGTGATAGTTTGCTCTCTGGGAGTTCTATCCCAATTCGAGGGGTTGATTGTGTGTGCGCTATGATGAGTGTTCCCAGTTTTGTTTGATGTCGTGTGGTAAAAGACAAACACGGACGCACCACAGTATCATCTTTGATGGGATAAAAATATGAGTTTGGATTATAAAAACTCAGGAAAGGAAATGTTATGATATTTATGTTGGCGCCAAAAATCACTGTACGTCACAGGAAGCGTATGACTCAAGGAAAATTAAAATGGTTTTGGACAAACAAATATTTAAAATTTTTTAAAACCATAGCGCTTTTTTGTAGCTCTCATAGTGGAGAAGAAGGCTTTTGATAAATAAATCAGGAGAATGTAAGTAAAGCGCTTTTTCATCATACACTCAACCAAAACATTGGTATGTAGTTGTCCTTTCCGTTGTAGAAGTGAAGTAAGACATATTAATTTGGACATCCTAACTTTTGGGAGACAACAACGGGAATAAAAGATACCTTTTGAACAATTGATAACATTTTAAAGTGGTTAGATCTAGATCCAGATGCAGATCAAATGACCATGTCATAAGGCTAGGGCCTGAAATATTCTTCAAAACATTATTTATTTTATTGCATTATATTATTTTGCTAGTGAAAGCAGTAAGAGAGAAATAGCTCGAAAAATCTCTCAGTAAAAAACTAGAAAAATTACGCGAACGAAAAAAAAAGTAAAACAAGTAAATTGCCAGCAAACTTAAAAAAACATATATTTTAAATGTTATAAAATTGAAAAAAATATATGAAATAAATATAATTAGAACCAAGTTAAAAAGACGATACTTTCCTGCATCTAAGAAGACTCCTGAATATTTTTGTATGTCTGCTTTACATGCAACCTTTTAAGAGAGACTGACCTGCATATACATATGTGAGAACTTCGGTAGTGTTCCTCAAACACAATGCACAATGATAGATTTGAGCATAAACTGATTTGATTTCTTGCGTCTAGGGCAAAAAGGTCTTCTTACATCGCTAGCGAATTTTATACGGCGTCTACACAAACACAAGGAACGTTGTGGTATAATTTGACTGGAGATGCCCAGTATCAAAAGAATATCGAAATTCTGTATTGTTGGTTATACATGATAGGATCTGACCATAATTATAGTTTATCTAAGAACCGATATAATATCGTTATACCAGAGTCTTTATGTGTGAGCTTTTCAAAAGTATGGGACGTACGAGTAAGGTTCCAATTTTAACAAAATTGGTTTTTTTGTACATGGCGAAAATTGGTCGGAGTCTGATTAAATATATCTGCCTTTGTGTCTTAGTATTATATGAAATTATGGACCGATATGGACCACTTTGAATAGGCCTCGCCTATCTGAAAAATGTAAGTCGATTGCGACCTTTACTATTAGTGTAACGATAATTATCGATAATTATGTAAGTCGATTGCGACCTTTACTATTAGTGTAACGATAATTATCGTTATACTAAAAGTAATTACTGGAATCACGCAGTAATTTTATCGGTCAAAAAGATCTTAATAATATTTCGTATAGACGCCCGAGCCTTTTTTATATCCAATATTACGAAGGCTGCTGTATATATTTCTGGACTAATAATGAAAATGCTAGTAGTTATCATCAAAAATGGTTTCATTGTTTTTTATGGTACTTATAAGGGACATAAATACTGTTTCAACATTGAACACACCCATTTCAATACTAGTATTCAGTTCTACTATCTATACTACCCCGTTAAAGTCATATGGGTTTTGAAAGCTAACTTCAATCGCGTTATTCTGTAACTGATTTTTAAAATTGTTTCAACTTTCATCATGGAGTGGTCCGATAATGACAACCGTATCGCTGTAATAGCGCTTTTCAAGTGTGAAATGAAAAAAAACGATATTTTCAAAACGCTCCGGCCACTAGGGATTAGCCGCATGTTCGTCTATCGAGCATATAACTGTTAGAGGAGACTAGAGATGTATAATACCGCCACCGCTCGGGCCCACGCTCTGTTCGAACACCGCATGTCATCAAAGCCGCTAAATCAAGAATTCACAGAAATCCGCTTCGAAAACAGAAAATCAGGCCCGTGAGATGAATTTCTCGCTAAAGTCCATGAGTCGAATCCATGAGTCGAATCATTAAAAAGACTTGGGACTTTGGGCTTTCAAACAACGTATCGGACATTTATTTACTACAGCTTTAAAAAAATAGGATTGAAAAATGCAAACGTCTTTTGATGAAGCACGCTGAGAACTTGCACAGAAAAATTTTGTGCACCGATGAAAAAATTGTTATCGTTCAGGAAAAATTTAACAAGAAAAAATGATAGAGTGTATGATCCCAAGGGTGGAAAAGGGTCATCACCCAGCTTCTGTCATGGTTTGGCGGGGTGTCACTTACGACTGGTCACTGACCTGCATTTCTGTGAACAAGGAATCAAAACATCGGCCATAGTTTACCAAAAAACCGTTTTGGAAGCTGTTGTGAAGCCTCTTAACAATTCCCTGTTCCAAAACCAGCCATGGACTTTCCAGCAGGATTTTTCGCCGGCCCATAAGCCTAAAACGTCCCAGGCCTGGCTTCAAAAAATTTTTCAGCGTCCATTTCCTCTGAAGAATGGCCCTCAGGCAGTCCAGATTTTAATCCATTGGAATACAAATTGTGGACGGTTTTAGAGGGCAAGATTTGTCGCAAAAGATACCCCAACCTTGGTTTGTTTGGCTTATGAATTGGTATAACTTTTTCCTTCTTGAACGTTTTTGGGAGGTACTCTATACACAAAATTATAATTTTCTATGCTTATATGGAAACGGAAATTTTTTTCTCATTAGACCGATTTCCCATTTATAATTCCAAATAGTTTATGGCCATAAGCCATGAAAGATTTTGCCGCTATTGTGCTTCCGACAGACACACTGGCGGAAGGACTTGGCTAGATCGTATTAGAAATGTACGATGCAGAAGTGTATAAGTAGAAATCATGCTGGAGAATACTTAGTAGGGACATAAATACTATTACACACGTTTTATGCTGTAAAATAAAAACTACTAAATGTTTTTGGACCAAATATTTTTTAATATGTTTAATGATGTTTATTGTATCCAAAAAAAATCTATTTATTCAAAATGTCCGCTTTTTGCTTTACACACGCCTTAAGTCGCACTGGCCAATCGTCAATAGCTGCACGAACCTCGTCCATTGGAAAATTAGCCACAGCTCGAACCGAAGCAGTCTTAAGAGATCCAATGTTGTGGTATCTTTTGTGACAAACCTTGTCCTCTAAAACCACCGTCCACAATTTGTCCGTCCACAATTTGTAATCCAATGGGTTTAAATCTGGACTGCCTGATGGTCATTCTTCAGAGGAAATGAACGCTGGCAAATTGTTTCAAAGCCAGGCCTGGGACGTTTTAGCCTTATGGGCCGGCGCAGAATGCTGCTGGAAAGTTCATGGCTGGTTTTGGAACAGGGAATTGTTTAGTGGCTTCACGACACCTTCCAAAACGGTTTCTTGGTAAACTTTGGCCAATGCTTTGACTCCTTGTTCGCAGAAATGCAGGTCAGTGACCCCATCGTAAGAGACACCCCACGAAACCATAACTGAAGCTGGGTGATGACCCTTGGGATCAGTTCAGATGCTTCCTTAGATGACCGCGCATACACTCTATCATTTTGCTTGTTAAATTTTTCCTGAACTGTAAAAATTTTTTCATCGGTGAACAAAATTTTTCTGTGCAAGTTATCAGGGTGCTTCACCAAAAGCCGTTTGCATTTTTCAATCCTATTTTTTTAAAGCTGCAGTCAATAAATGCCCGGCACGTCGTTTGAAAGCCCCAAGTCCCAAGTCTCTTTTAATGATTCGACTCATGGACTTTTGCGTAATATTCATCTCACGGGACATGATTTTCTGTTTTCGGAGCGGATTTCTGTGAATTCTTGATTTAACGGCTTTGGTGACATGCGGTGTTCGAACAGAGCGTGGGCGGCCCGACCGGTGGCGGTCTTTTACATCTCCAATCTCCTCAAGCAGTTTTATGCATTGGTAGATACATGACTTTAATCCCTAGTTACCGGAGCGTTTTGAAAATATCGTTTTTTTCATTTCACACTTGAAAAGCCCTATTACAGCGATACGGTTCTCATTATCTGATCACTCCATGATGAAAGTTGAAACAATTTTAAAATCCCTTTACAGACTAACGCTATTGAGGTTAGCTTTCAAGACCCATATGACATTAACGGGGTTTGTTCAGTTCTACTATTGAAATGGGTGTGTTCAATGTTGTAACAGTATTTATGTCCCTAATAAGTATATAATTAGTTGCACGAATAATGACCCTATGCTCAATACTTTTTGCTTTTTGTTTAAATCCTAACTCTAAAACCATCATATAAAGTCTTTTTTTAAACCTTTTTGCCTTAACAGATCACAACTGAAATTAATTGTTATCAAAATAAATGTATATTTAAATAGTCCCATTTCCTGAAATATCCAAGAGATAGAAACCAGAAGTATGTTACGAGGGCGACCGCAAAAGTAACTGGCCTAACATAAAAAGAACCGTTTTTTTGGAATTATTATTTATTTTTCAACACAATCTTCTGCCAACTCAATACACTTCATCAAACGTTTTTTAAGTTTTTTAATTCCATCCGAAAAATAAGATTTTTCATGACCTTCAAAATATTCCTCAGTTTCAGCAATAACCTCGCTATTGGACGAAAATTTTTTGCCACCGAGAATTTTTTTTAAATTTGGCAACAAGAAATAATCAGAAGGAGCTAAATCTGGACTATATGGTGGATGCGGAGCAATTTCAAATCGTAGTTCGTCCAGTTTTTGTTGAGTTAAAAATGCAGTGTGTGAAGGAGCATTATCTTGATGAAAAAGAACTTTTTTTTCTAAATGCGGTCGTTTCATCTTGATTTCTTTACTCAACCGATCCAATAATGCACAATAACATTCACTATTTTTTAGTTTTTCCTTTCTCAAGATAATCAAAAAATATTATACCCCTTGCATCCCAAAATACTGTGGCCATTACTTTTCCTGCTGACTTAACAGTTTTCGCCTTCTTGGGACTACTTCTACAAGCTTCTATCCATTGTTTTTACTGTTCTTGGCATTCTCGGATGTTGTGATGGATCCATGTTTCATCAACAGTTATGAAATCGCTAAAAGCTCCTCGGAATTAATCCAACGGACGATTTTTTGGGGCAAAGTCAACAAACGCGGCACCCATCTTGCGGATAGCTTTTTCATGTGGAGTTCATCATGTAAAATACTCCAAACTTGTTTTTCGTGTATTTTAACAATATCAGCAAGTTCTCTGAGCTTTATTCGTCTATCTTTAGTCACTTCATTTCGTACTTGAACGACCCATTTTAAATTGTTGAACCCTGGATTTCACGGTGGAGTGTGATGGTGCATTATCACCAAGAACAGAATCCAATTCATCTTTGATTAATTGTGGCGTATAACCTTTCATATAAAAGTGTTTAATTACCGCACGAAACTCGTTATTTTCCATTTTTCAAGAATTATAAAACTTGTTTACTTCAATCACCTGTAACAAAGAAAATAAGCATTAAATATTTCGGAAATTTTGACAGATGGCTTATAAAAGATTGCTTTAAAAAAAACAAATAAAAAGTTGCTAGTAAAACAGAAAATGTGCCAGGCCAGTTAGTTTTGCGGTCGCCCTCGTACATATCTTATGTTAGACGTTATTTTATTATCTGGATTAATAAATATTTTGAATTGAAAAACTTCAAATATAGAGTAATTTTTATGTTTTGGTAAGTAAAGAAAACCTAAGCCGAAAGGGCCCGATAACGTACCATTGTTTCTACTTTTTTAGAGTCCCTACGCTAATAAAGTGGGAAAATGATACGTTTTTGGAACGTATATAAGGTTCAGACTGGCCGAACTTAACGAGGTTTTTACCTGTTTTTTTGGTGTAGAGAACTTAACTGGTAAAACGGACGACTTACAGTCAATGTTGACATTTTTTATTTTCTTAAAAAGGTCAACTTTTCTAGGAATCTAAGGGACGGACGGACGCATGGGCCATATTTTTTCCGCTTTATGATCATCGGACTGGCCGAACTTAACATCGTTTTGACTTGTTTAATTTTCCTGTAGAGAACTTAAGTATTACCGTTTATGATTTCTGGTCCCGCGGCGATTTCAAGCTATTTCACATGTGTTCCTTAGGAATAAACATCTCATCAAATTCATTATGAAGCCAATTTAAATAAAGTACGAGTATGTACGAGTATTGATTTGTTGTAGTTCAGATTTTTATTTTCCTAGGCCTGTTTGCTTTCATTTTTACAACACCCCCCTCAGCTTTGGGTTACTGAAATGGTTGTAGTTGCCGATGGCGGTGGTGGTGGTGATATATCAATATACTGTGGCCATTACTTTTCCTGCTGACTTAACAGTTTTCGCCTTCTTGGGACTACTTCTACAAGCTTCTATCCATTGTTTTTACTGTTCTTGGCATTCTCGGATGTTGTGATGGATCCATGTTTCATCAACAGTTATGAAATCGCTAAAAGCTCCTCGGAATTAATCCAACGGACGATTTTTTGGGGCAAAGTCAACAAACGCGGCACCCATCTTGCGGATAGCTTTTTCATGTGGAGTTCATCATGTAAAATACTCCAAACTTGTTTTTCGTGTATTTTAACAATATCAGCAAGTTCTCTGAGCTTTATTCGTCTATCTTTAGTCACTTCATTTCGTACTTGAACGACCCATTTTAAATTGTTGAACCCAGGATTTCACGGTGGAGTGTGATGGTGCATTATCACCAAGAACAGAATCCAATTCATCTTTGATTAATTGTGGCGTATAACCTTTCATATAAAAGTGTTTAATTACCGCACGAAACTCGTTATTTTCCATTTTTCAAGAATTATAAAACTTGTTTACTTCAATCACCTGTAACAAAGAAAATAATCATTAAATATTTCGGAAATTTTGACAGATGGCTTATAAAAGATTGCTTTAAAAAAACAAATAAAAAGTTGCTAGTAAAACAGAAAATGTGCCAGGCCAGTTAGTTTTGCGGTCGCCCTCGTACATATCTTATGTTAGACGTAATTTTATTATCTGGATTAATAAATATTTTGAATTGAAAAACTTCAAATATAGAGTAATTTTTATGTTTTGGTAAGTAAAGAAAACCTAAGCCGAAAGGGCCCGATAACGTACCATTGTTTCTACTTTTTTAGAGTCCCTACGCTAATAAAGTGGGAAAATGATACGTTTTTGGAACGTATATAAGGTTCAGACTGGCCGAACTTAACGAGGTTTTTACCTGTTTTTTTGGTGTAGAGAACTTAACTGGTAAAACGGACGACTTACAGTCAATGTTGACATTTTTTATTTTCTTAAAAAGGTCAACTTTTCTAGGAATCTAAGGGACGGACGGACGCATGGGCCATATTTTTTCCGCTTTATGATCATCGGACTGGCCGAACTTAACATCGTTTTGACTTGTTTAATTTTCCTGTAGAGAACTTAAGTATTACCGTTTATGATTTCTGGTCCCGCGGCGATTTCAAGCTATTTCACATGTGTTCCTTAGGAATAAACATCTCATCAAATTCATTATGAAGCCAATTTAAATAAAGTACGAGTATGTACGTGTATTGATTTGTTGTAGTTCAGATTTTTATTTTCCTAGGCCTGTTTGCTTTCATTTTTACAACACCCCCCTCAGCTTTGGGTTATTGAAATGGTTGTAGTTGCCGATGGCGCTGGTGGTGGTGGTGTTAGTGGTGATATATCAATACAAACCTTTAGTTTTTGTTCCTTCAACCACTTTCACAATTTTTGTGATTTGTTTCGCTTTCCTTGTGTTGTCGCTGTTCCTGTTGTTTGTCGCTATTATAATTATTATAGCTATTTGTTGGGTTTAACCCCCAAAACAACATACTCGTACATACAGACTTGTATATCTGTATGTATGTACTCGTACCAGTACAACAACAACCAGCCGACAGCGTAGCAAATACGTAGCATAACAAATTCCTTGCTGTGTCCCCTGTTCCTCGCTGAGTCCCATGTTTATTCCGCTTTAGATATTTTTCCTTCTACTTTCCTTGGCTCACCCTCACCCTTCTTACCCTTAACCCCCTTCCCATACGAAGCAATGAATACGTTCGTATTATCGTTTTGCCTTCTCATTTAACAATCAGTAGCAATTTAGCCAAAGTCGTTTGTTTGTTCTGGTAGACGCTGTTGGTTGCCGCTCCTTGTACGTACCAGGATATATTCGTCAACATCGTCAGGCTTCTCTCATCAGGAACAACGTAATTATCATCGCGTCCATCATCATCATCGGTTGGTATCGGCATCTATCGAATCCATTGAAGGGAAGAACACACCAACAAAAAACTGAAAAAAAAACAAACAAAAAATAACATATTTTGTATTCACGGAAAAAAGGAGAGAAGAATGAAATGTTGTTAGCATTAAAGTGTAAGGACCAAAGACGACTAACAACGGCAATGCCAACAAACAAACACGGGCAAAGATGTGTGACGTTGACGGCATTGGTAGTCTTGGCTGCGGCAGTGGCAGCATCAGCGTTCGAAAAATATCGATTCTTTTTGTGATTGGTAAAATTAAGTTCTTATGACTTAAAGATCTATGTTCCGGTGGCGGACATCGAGAGGCCTTCCCGTTAACAGACCTTATAATAAATTGACGTGACAGCAGTTTAAAGAAAGCTAAAAACGCTGGAGGCAATGCCGTAGTTGAGATGGTTATACAGAAAAAGTTATTTATATACGAGGGCATATCAATAAATCCGTGTCTTTTCCTACTCATAGTTATATAAAATGCTCTCATCAAGTAACATCTGTTAGTAGACTACTGTCAAATTTTGAAAGAGTTTCGTCATTAAGTTTGTTTTTAACAGCCGTTCAACACATACAAACACGTGGATTTTGTTAAAAATAGAAAAAAGTGAATTTCGAGTGCTCATAAAACATTATTTTTTGCGGAAAAAAACCATCAAACAAGCTAAGGAAATGCTTGATTAATACTATAAGGACTCTGCACCATCGATTTTAATGGTAAAAAGTGGTTTTCTAACTTTCGTTGTGGTCGCACAAGTTCTTAGTAGGGACATTAATACAGTTACACACGTTTTATGCTGTAAAATAAAAAGTACTGAATGTTTTTGGACCAAATATTTTTAAATATATTTATTGATGTATATTGTATTCAAAAAGAATCTACTTATTCGAACTGTCCGCCTTTTGCCTTTACACACGCCTAAAGTCGCACTGGCCAATCGTCAATAGCTGCACGAACCTCGTCCATTGGAAAATTGGCCACAGCTCGAACCAAAGCAGTCTTAAGAGATCCAATGTTGGGGTATCTTTTGTGACAAACCTTGTCCTCTAAAACCGTCCAAAATTTGTAATTCAATGGGTTCAAATCTGGACTGCCTGAGGGCCATTCTTCAGAGGAAATGAACGCTGGCAAATTGTTTCAAAGCCAGGCCTGGGACGTTTTAGCCTTGTGGGCCGGCGCAGAATCCTGCTGGAAAGTCCATGGCTGGCTTTGGAACAGGGAATTGTTTAGTGGCTTCACAACACCTTCCAAAACGGTTTCTTGGTAAACTTTGGTCGATATTTTGACTCCTTGTTTGCAGAAATGCAGGTCAGTGACCCCATCGTAAGAGACACCCCACCAAACCATGACTTTAGCTGGGTGATGACCCATTTCCACCCTTGGGATCAGTTTAGTTGCTTCCTTAGATGACCGCGCATACACTCTATCATTTTGCTTGTTAAATTTTTCCTGAACGGTAAAAATTTTTTCATCGGTAAACAAAATATTTCTGTGCAAGTAAAAAAGGTTTGTTCTCGTTG
Organism: Hydrotaea diabolus; assembly: GCA_963513945.1. Classification (NCBI taxonomy): domain Eukaryota; kingdom Metazoa; phylum Arthropoda; class Insecta; order Diptera; family Muscidae; genus Hydrotaea; species Hydrotaea diabolus. The sequence goes on along the minus strand of OY740717.1, from coordinate 132,067,707 downwards.
GATCCGGCACAATTTGACAATCGCTCAAAATAAGCCTCGTGTCGATTGGTGCAAAGAAATTTTGAAAAAAATACGATCGCGGTACTTCAGAATTAGTTTATAAGATCGTCACAGGTGACGAGTCATGGATCTAGGCGTATGAGACCGAAACAAAACAGCAATCGACCGTGTGGGTCTTCAAAGACGAGCCAAATCCAACGAAAGTTGTTCGTGGAAGAAGCACTTCGAAGCAAATGGTGGCCTGTTTCTTCGGCAAAACTGGTCATGTGGCGACTGTTCCGCTTAAGCAACGTAGCACGGTCAATTCTGAGTGGTACACTACAATTTGTTTACATGAAGTCTTCGGAGAAATTCGAAAAACGAACAAGAGAAGATGAATCATTGTGCACCATGACAATGCGAGCTCTGACACATCGGCCAAACCTTCCAATTGCTGGGCCGTATAGCCCTGGCTTGCCACCCAATGACTTCTTTTTATTCCGGCACATCAAGAAAAAAATGCGTGGTCAATGATTAATATTCGCATTTACATTATTAGACCAAAAAAATTATGTATAGCAGCCCTCGTACACCCAATCGATGTTGGCCAATCAAAGAGGAGAAGTGCGTGAGATGGTTGATTACATTCGCATTTCATATGGGTTTCGATTTAACATGCTCAGTTGGGGTTTAGAAAGCTGTGTGTGTTTAGAAAAATGTCTGCCGCGTTTGCTCTCAACTGCCAACTTATTGGACTGATTTGGCCAAGAAAAAAGTTACCTTCATCAAGGGTGCACACGTGTGCAGTCTCATTTACATGAATTGGGTTACGAATTCGAACGTCTTCCGCCATATTCAAAAAAGGTGTTAAGAATAATTTTTAGGTCTGCAAACTAAATACTGATTTTGAATAGACGTTGACTTTATAATGATACCCATGTGGCCTTTATCTATTAAAAATTAAAAAAAAAGTAAAACAATATTTAATGTCAAGCTTTGGGGGACCCGTAACTCAGGTAATATGGGTCGCAGCTAAAAAAATGTTTGTAAAAATGTTGATCAAGACTGAGTAATGTCGCTAAACATTAAAGCCTGTTTTAATATTCTCATTTGATATACTCTGGCTGTGAGTACCGCAACATTATAGTACCTACCATCTTATGGTATATCGAACCATGTTACAATCAATACAGTGGAATACCAAGGATGATAAGTAGTCCCATATCATTGTTATCATATTTTCAGGCAAATTAAATGGGAAATCTATAACCTTGAATAAATTGGACCATATAAGACGCTTATTTTCATATCGAACAGCACAACGATCCCTTATTCTGAGGATGTCACAAATTAAATTTCATTGTTCTCAAATAAAGCTTAGTTTGCCTCGAGCAACCTATAACTTATTTAAGTCCCTCAACATCCCATTAAGGAACAAAAGGGGGTACTGTGCACAATTCAATTCACTGCCTGGAACCTATTGTTTAACGCCGGTTCCGAAAGGATAATGCATTTTATAGAAAGTTTTTTACATAGCTTAGAGATAAATCTCTTACTACTAAACTCGCCGGCATTTAAGAGAAGAAAACCCGCCACTTAAAATTGTTATATGTTTTTATCCGTGATTGAACCTGGGTTTACTGGCACGATAGCAACGCACACTTTATCATCATACCATGGCGGCCTACACAACTTATAACCACTCTTCCCGAAACTCGGCCATATTGGATTATCTTTTAATATAAATAAAGGATGCTTTTGATTTGACGTCCTTTCGCTATACAGGAAATATTTGAAATTCTAGTTGAAATGAAGCATATCACTCTATGTGTACCAAATAATTATTTCTGGTGAAATTGGACGAAATGTTTTCATAAAGCCCCAATCAAATATAAGTATATCCCTTTTACTCTAGAAGTCAAATCTTAAGTACGACTTTGCTCAAACTCAGATAGAGGCGTGGAATCTTCTGAACAACAGAGTGGTTTTAACTTGTTTTGCACAGATGTGAGGCAACATTTAAACAACTTTGACATAAACAGGATAATTCATTCACGACTGGACAAATTTCACCAGCGTATTCCTTGGCTCATTTCGTGAAAATATGACCATGTACGAAAATGGCAGCTGACAAAAAAAATTCCTAACACTAGTTCAGAACTTAGCAGTTTCACCATAGTACCCTCCGACCACCAATACGGAAATTTTCAAACCGCTGCCATTTCGCCCCTTGCATTTTCGCGCATGGTCGTAGATGGAAATATTTTCATGAAATAAGCCAAGGAATACGATAGGAAATTTGTTCAGTCGTGAATGTATCACCCTGAATAAGAAGCAAATACCTTTGGTTTGGTGTGTCTTGTTCCGAGTAATTGGAGATATCTTAAGCAAATTGTGAAATACACTTACATCGAGCGATAAGGGCAGCTGACCGAATTTCTGGTTTAAATCTATGACACAATCATTGGGTTACAAAATCCGTCTTAGTGTGAAGCTTAAAACAGTGTTTGGTTAGTAAAGACCGGTTTTATTGCAGTCCTTCTAAAAGAAAGCCAAGAGGCCTTACCCTCATCCCGCCGCTGGGGAACAATTATGTATTGGTATGTGTGAACACTTGCCATTGTCTGTAGGCTTTCTGCAAAACCAGCATATTGACATGTGTATGTTTTGCACAGTAGTGACTATATTAATAGCACTGATTGGAAATGGATTTTACAAACATGAAAAATTTGTTCATTTTGTCATTCAGTGAGAAAAAATAATCTTTACCTCCTAGTTTTTTCTTCATGATTTTAAAACTTACAACACGGTGCTGTGTAAATAAATAGGTGGGCCGATTTGCCATTACCGCTCCACACGCCGCTGAATTTTTCGATAAGCTATAGAGGACATTGTTTTTCAATTGTCATAACTTTGGTCAGAGTTTAGATATTTTGGCACACGAAACTGCATTTAAAAAAGTATTGGGATTAATAATACATTTTTCAAAAATTTTTCACCTGTGACAATTTTATACACTGCCTATGAGCTACCTTTTTTTGAGCATTTGTCAAATTATGTGGGATCCAACGGGAAAATTTTTATTTCACGGCAAAATGAACATGCAACATCTTATTGATGCTTGTCATACTAATGCCCAAGGATGCCTCAATCTCAAGGTATGGCACATGTCGTTCTTGCTTAATCAGTTCACGGACAGCATCGATGGTTTTTGGCAGAGTGACCAAAGTTGGACGTCCTTCGCGAAATTCATCCTGGGCGAACGGCGTCCGAGACTGAACTCTTGGTAACAGCGATTATAAGGGTTTTCGATGGTGAAATCGAATCAAGTTGATTTAAACACTCTTGTCTCGATAGCCCACGCCGAAAATCGTAAAAATTAACGCACTAAAATGTTCACGGGATAATTCCATTTTTTGACTGAGATGAATTTGTCAACAAACTGTAACCACGAGCAGAAAAAAAGCATGGTTGTGGTGACAATATTCGAAGAGGGTATATGGTTGTTTTACAACAATATTATGATCCTCACAACAATAGTATTACACACATATAATCATACTATGATCCCCACAACCATAATATGATTCACACTCAACTATACTATGATCTCCACAACCATATTATGATTCTCAATACCATAGTATGTTTCACATACAACCATAGTATGATCCTCACAACCATAGTATGATTCACCCGAAATTTTTAATTCCATATAAAAAGTACTATTATTGCATTAGATCTGTATTAATAACAATCATACAATCATATAGTATTGCCCTAATCATATTATTGTTAACATAAAAGGCAAAAAAAATTATTTTATCGCATGAACCATATTTATATTGCTGTTACAACCACATTTTCTTTTTTAAACTTTACAATAATACTATTGTTACATTTTAACAATATTGATATTGCGGCAATCATACTATTGTTAAAATTAAATTCAGAAAACAATACTATGGTTGCGACGAACATACTTTTATTTCGGAGAACATAGTATTATTGCCTTGAACATATAGTGACCATGTTTTTCTCTGCGTGCAAAATAATTCGCCCTCAAATGACAAAACGTTCTGAGTGAAGTTATGCTAACAAATGACAAAGTTTCCAATGAAAATCCAGTTGGAATCTGGGAACACTAGTATTGTCAGGACCCGAATAATAAATAGCAACCCTCTTTATTACTATAGTTGGTATATAAATGATAAAACCAATATTTTCCCTGTATTACAAACTGATCTAACTAAAATTTGCTATATTATTTGCTCACCACTGCCGATGTAGGCTCTTATGTTCTAGAGTTTCTTTTATATTTTCTTCTCCGAAACATTTTCCCTGTTGTTGTTCTTCATGTTTCTCATGCGAACATCTTTCTTGCCTTGAAAAATACATAAGACTTTTGGCTATAGTACAAGCTTACCACTGGGAGGTATTGTCGGAGAGAATATAAGAAAATTGATAATATTGTGGCTGTTATTGAAAAATGCTGTAGGGTGCTGCAAGACAACCAAGAAAAACGTAAATATCATAAAATGTAGAACGTACGTCTTTTGCCAATGGGATGACATTCAAAGGATAACCGAAAAAATGACAAAACGAATATGTCTCGCATTTAAAACGGATAACGAGCAATTTAAATAAAAACAATATATTGCAAACAAAATTGTACGATAACATTAAAGTCTTGGCCATTGGCTCAAAGATATTGGAAAATTGTGTCGTTATGTAGTACCAAAAACCCTGTACCAAATTTAAGGCTATCATAATAATTTAATTTTGTTGTTGTTGCTTTTGCCCATCCTTGGATCAGTTATTTGATTTTAATTATTTGCCTAAAATATGCCTTAAGAAATTATCAAATATTGACTTAACGTCGAGACTAATTTTGTAAATGAATATATTTATACGCCGGTACGTACATTAATTTAGACGTTGTTGGCGTTAAACAAAGCGAAACACAATTACGTAGGCTGACTTAATTAATTTACTTCAAGTGTCCAGTGTTTACGCAACTGAAAACTTATCGAAAAAATATCTCCTATTAAAATTTAATTAGCTAACATCAATTAAACGAAGTATTCTGAACCCTATATAAATAAACATGCAGTGTTTAATATAAATATGTATGTCTGTGCCGAAGTGAAAGAATAATTTAAGAATTTCTAGGACAACAAAATATCAAAATAGCGCGGACCTACATCATTTTTTTAATCGTAAGAAACTAAGAAAAATTATAAATTAATTATAAACATTTTCCTGTGATGATTTTTTACAATCTTCGGCGTTGGTTATCGAGACAAGAGTGTTTAAATCAGCTTGTTTCGACTTTTGGCGATGGAAAACCATCATAAACCACTGATAATCTCTGGTACCAAGAGTTCAGTCTCGGACGCCGTTCGCTCCAGGATGAATTTCGTGAAGGACGTCCAACTTCGGTCACTTTGCCAGAAACCATCGATGCTGTGCGTGAACTGATTAAGCAAGACCGACATGTGACATACCGTGATATTAAGGCACCCTGGGACAATAGTATGACAAGCATCAATAATATATTGCATGTTCATTTGGCCGTGAAAAAAATTTGTTCTCGTTGGATCCCACATAATTTGACGAATGCTTAAAAAAATGGGCTCGTATGGATTGGTGCAAAGAGATGTTCAAAAAGTATAACTGCGGTAGCTCAAATGCAGTGTATTACATTGTCACAGGTGACGAATCATGGGTCTATGTATATGAACCCGAAACAAAGCAGCAATCGACCGTATGGGTCTTTCAAGGCTTGCCAAATCCAGCAAAAGTTATGCGTGTTAGAAGTACATCGAAGCAAATGATTGCGTTTTTTTCGGTATAACCGGCCATGTGGCCACGGTGCCTTTAGTGGAACGTAGGACGGTCAATTCTGACTAGTATACAACCATCTGTTTGCCAAAAGTGTTCGAAGATATAACGAAAGATAATAATAGAAGATGGATCATTTTGCATCACGACAATGCGAGCTCTCACACTTCAGCTGAAATGATGAGCTATTTGACCACTCAAGATGTCGAATTGATGTGTCATCCACCGAACATCCCTGATTTGTCACCCAAAGACTTCTTCTTGTACCCTAGCATGAAGAAAAAAAATGCGTGGTCAACGTTTTTCATCGCCCGAAGCAGCTGTTGAAGAGTTCAAGCGATTTTATGTCTTTAGCTCTAGAAGCCACGTTTTAATCTAATCTTGAGAACATTGGCACACATTTGTTTTTGGACCTAGGCAGGACTTTGTAAAAATTTAAGAAAATTGGTAAAGATCTAGATAGAGCTTCCACAAAAATGTTCATCTGATTTTTCTGTTATTAGCTCTAGAAGCCACATTTACTATGCTAGCTTGATGAAATTTAACAACAGAAAGAAATTTATTATTGTTGTTGAAATTGAAAAAAATCGGTTTAGATTCTCCCACATATATTTTTAACCGATATTATAGAAAACAATGAAATTTTGTCACAAATCGAAACACGATATTAGCTTTGGAATTTTTGTAAATTTAATGCCGTTCCAATTGACACCTTAAACCGTTTTTCAATTCGCTTTTCGAGAATCCAGCTTCATCGTTAATAAAATACGTAGATAACCCACCTCTGAAAAATATTAGGTGTTTCTACGCGGATTCGGATAGAGGGTTATTCACTTTATCATACGTTTTTAACACTTTGAGATACTGGTCGGAGATCCCATAACGTTTATATTTTCTGAGATAATCTAGCCATTTTTTTGTGAAAAGCAAACTCCAAGTCGCACTATCAAAGTGGGTGAAATTTTGCAGAATCGATCAAGAGGTAAACATTTTCCCCTTACAAGGATTTGGTCAACCTCTTGGAAAATACAATTCTGAATATAAAAGCGCAATATCTTAGGAACTATAAGAAGCCGACACTTGGAACATATGACTTAATAGGGAAATAAATACTGTTACACAATTTTTATGCTGTAAAATAATAAGTACAGACTGATTTTGGACCAAATATTTTTTAATATATTTATTGATGTTATTTTATCCAAAAAGAATCTACTTATACGAAATGTCCGCCTTTTGCCTTTACACATGCCTTAAGTCGCACTGACCAATCGTCAATAGCACGAACCTCGTCCATTGGAAAATTGGCCACATTGACCAAAGCAGTCTTAAGAGATCCAATGTTGGGGTATCTTTTGTGATAAACCTTGTCCTCTAAAACCGTCCACAATTTGTAATCCAATGGGTTTTAATCTGGACTGCCTGTCGGCCATTCTTCAGGGCTAATGAACGCTGGCAAATTGTTTCGAAGCCAGGCCTGGGACGTTTTGGCCTTATGGGCCGGCGCAGAATCCTGCTGGAAAGTCCATGGCTGGTTTTGGAACAGGGAATTGTTAAGAGGCTTCACAACAGCTTCCAAAACGATTTCTTGGTAAACTTCGGCCGATGTTTTGACTCCTTGTTCGCAGAAATGCAGGTCAGTGACCCCATCGTAAGAAACACACCACCAAACCATGACTGAAGCTGGGTGATGACCCTTTTCCACCCTTGGGATCAGTTCAGATGCTTTCTTAGATGACCGCGCATACACTCTATCATTTTGCTTGTTAAATTTTTTGTGAACGGTAAAAATTTTTCCATCGGTGAACAAAATTTTTCTGTGCAAGTTATCAGCGTGCTTCACCAAAAGACGCTGCATTTTTCAATCCTATTTTTTTTAAAGCTGCAGTCAATAAATGTCCGGTACGTCGTTTGAAAGCCCCAAGTCCCAAGTCTTTTTTAATGATTCGACTCATGGACTTTTGCGTGATATTCATCTCACGGGCAATGATTTTCTGTTTTCGGAGCGGATTTCTGTGAATTCTTGATTAAACGACTTTGGTGACATGCGGTGTTTGAACAGATCGTGGGCGGCACGACCGGTTGCGTATTTTACATCTCCAGTCTCCTCAAACAGTTTTATGCATCGGTGGACGAACATGCGGCTAATCTCTAGTGGCCGGAGCGTTTTGAAAATATCGCTTTTTTTCATTTCACACTTGAAAAGCGCTTTTACAGCGATACAGCTCTCATTATCTGACCACTCCATGATGAAAGGTGAAACAATTTTTAAATCCCTTTAAAGACTAACGCTATTGAGGTTAGCTTTCAAAACCCATATGACATTAACGGGGTACGTATGTTCAGTTCTTGTTGAAATGGGTGTGTTCAATGTTGTAACAGTATTTATGTCCCTACTAAGCACAATTTTAACAGAATGAAACCAATGAAAGGGTATTCATCATTGGTAATGCTAAAATACTTGAACCTTGAACTTTAAAAAACAATAACTCAGGATCTATAGAGATATGGCTAAGACGATGGATCAAAACTCATCGATAAAAAAAAGTGGTCTTTCCCTTTAAAAAATCGACGTTATGGCGAAAGTAATGGCCCGATCGTTATAAAATTTTCACAAAGTAAATGATTATATTGTGCAAAATTAGACAAAAGGGCGTCAACCCGCCCATACAAACCTGAACTGTGAAAGGCTATATCTCATGAACTCATACCAACATGGCGCTACGAATAGTAGTTGGTATATATATTAAGTTGGTATGGAAAGAAACACACCCTAATAGAAATGTAGCCGATGCCGCGCTCCATGACAAAGTGTTCATATTCATGAAGGGCATATAACCTAATTTGTCCACTTGTTTAAGCAATGAACATTTAAACGATCTAGCCATGTCCGTCCGTCCGTGACTCTGTTGAAAAAACAATAGCGGTCGAACGAATCAACCTAGGATCCTGAAATTATGCATGATAATAGCTTGTGGTCATAGGCTATTTGGGATTTTAATGGGCGAAATCGGACACTTGTTTTTGAGTATTTCCCTATAACACTAAAGTTTTTGTGCACGAAAAATACTTCAAATGGGTACTTCCAAAAAAACGTCCAGCATGGTCAAAGTAGTCAATGTGGAATACAAATATAAAGTAATTTTGAAGTGTTGGCTGAGTTTAGGGAAGGACCAATCGGTCGACTGTGCCCACATTTTGTTGCAATCACCAACATCATTGTATCAATGTATTGATGGTTACATGGTTCGACATACCAAAAGATGGTAGCTAAAATAACATAACGCCATATCCGTCGAAATGCTCGCACGAGTCACTGGACCCTTAGAATGGACCCCCTAAGGCGCAGTTGCTGCCATCATTTGAAGGAAATTACATTCTAAAAATAAATGGCATAAAATGTCCTTTCGAATGAACAATAAAGATTCCACACTTGATTTGAATCTTTGTGTTTTTTTATTTTAAAAAAAATACCTCTAGATTGATCACCCGATGACAAAATTGTGGACTTTCGCGGGAAATGCATGATTTCTTCTGGAAATGAAAGACTTTGGTGATTATAGTAAATTTCCAAAAAGACGGCCCTGATATTTTTTATGGGCCGAGGACTTTTTCATTTTGCAACTCTATACTGTATAAAATTAGATAAAAATTAGCACATATTACTACGTTTTTAGTGAAATCGTATAGAGTTTATTTTCGTAGAACATTTTAACATCTTATCTCTAAGATTGTTGTTTTCTTTTGGTTTTTTTTTTTGAAAAAGTGAAAAAAGATTTTTTAACCGAATTTTGAGCATTTTTATGTTCTACAAAAAAACTGTTTCGTTAGTTTCAGTTGTGGTGTGTCCTTTTTTAGTTAAATTGTAAAAAATGTTTTAAAAATGGTCGGTTTTGGGTTATTATTTTCTTTTTAATTTCTACTATTATCATTTTAGTATAGATGACTAAAAAATCTGAATATTTTTCTTTTTAACCTTTTTGAAAAAAATAATAATAAAATGTAAAATGTAATAAGTTATGTTTAGAATGGAAACCTAAACTACACAGTGGGGCGATTTGAATATTCGAATTTTCCACACACTTTTTTTAACATCACCTACAAAATATGATTAATATTTAATAAACATGTAGTCAAGACTTCATTGACTTACCATTTCATAGTGAATAGACTTACTTCGAAACAACGTTTGCAAATCGTGGTGAATGAGCCCAAAACGAGATGCCTGCCGATCCTGATTTCTACAAGAAAATTTTGTGTAGCGTTGAAGCTCACTTTTGGTTGAATGGGTACGTTAATAACCAAAATTGTCGCATTTGTAGTAATGAAAAATCCACAAGCCATTGTTTACATCATCCTTACAACCTCAAAAAGACACTGTTTGCTGTGCTCTATGGGCAGGTGGAATCATTGGTCCATTTTTCTTTAAAAATAAAGCCGACCATAATGTTACAGTCAATGAGGAATGCTATAGAGCCATGTTAATGTGGACAACCTTGGGTTCCAACAAGACGGAGCTACTTGCCATACCGCCAATTAAACAATCAATTTGTTGAAGTAAACTTTTTGTGAGCGCATTATCTCGCTTCGTGAGCCTGTATCGTGGTTTCTAAAATCGTGCGACTTAACACCGCAAGACAATGTTTTGTAGGGTTATGTGAAGTTGGTTGTCTACGCAGATAAGACCGACAAGATGGACGCCTTGAAAGAGAATATCGTTAGCTAAAATGCAAAAAGGGGTAACAAACAAAAATATAATTTTACCGGAGAAGCAAAAAACGTTGTAACATAAAAACTATAAACATTTTTAACGAAGTTTTTTTTACTTTTTTGTAAATAAAAGCGTCACTTTTGATCACAGAAGTGTAAAATTTGTCAGACATGTAGTTTAGTGGCATTTAAAATAATCAATCAAAAAGTCGATTTTGAATTTTTTGTTAATTACGCCTTTTTGCATTTTAGCTAACGATATTCGGCGCGTTATTGCTGACATACGGTCCCAAATGCTCGAAAATTAGGCCTCTCGGCTGATCGAAAATTAAGCCTCTCAGCTGGAATTTATTCGAACTAGCCGATGCGACCACTTGCACTAAATCATTTTTAAAACATTATGGCAAACGCCTTTCTTTATAAAAAATCTAAATTCTTGGCCATAGCATTAAATTATATGCGTTTTTTTTCTTGAAAACCACACGTCAGAAAAAGCACCCTTTACTTTTAAATCGTTAAATAGAAAAATTAAATAAAAATAACTTCTTTATTCATCGGTTGGTCCAATTAAACAAAGCTCGTGGTAAAAAAAATTTAAAGAATACTATAAGCCAGTAATCTATAACTACAACCAATACATGCACAAATTCAGTTCCAATAATTAACCTAATAAGTTAGGGTTATCAATACTTTGTCTCTTCAACCGATATTGTCAGCTTCCGAAAATTGTCATGTACCCAATCAACATTCGTTTGTGGCTATAAAATATATGGATAGTACGTGCAACCACCAACATTCGGTTGGCAAATAATTCGGTTGTGACAAAAAATCTGCTCTCTGTATGTACCGCGATGGAAATGTTGGTGGTGTGTTGCTGCTTTAAAAGATAGACTTTTTTGCTAAATGATGGACCGGTCATTATAAAATGTTAAAATTGTTTTTGTTATACTACGTTAAAGTTGGAGAAATGGGCTTGATAATAGATAAATAATAGATAATAAATAGATAAATTCCATTCAACTCTGAATTTATCTATTGCCAGTATTATGGTCTATGGTTTCACTAGTTTAAGTAAACTCTGTCATTTATTGCTCAAGCAAATATCTTTAGAAATGCCTATCGAATTTCAAAAATGCTAGCAATAAGACCCAAAACAAAATATTGCTTTGACACAGTTTAAGTCCCTACAAAATTTATGCTTTTGGAACTCTCCCCTTAGAAGCACAACAAATATTGTTTCCGTTGCTAATTAACTAGAAAATATGCTAAAATCCGTACTTTTGTGTTGTGCTACTACCCAAGCCTTACTGACACTGCCACATACGCAATTGCAGTCTGCATTTAATCGTTTAACTTCCCCGCTACCACGCCAGCACCCACCCGTCATGCACCGTGAATATCAAAGATTTGCAGCAGATTGAGCTTACGTAATCTGGGGGTAAACTGTTATTTTTAACCATCATATCATCTTAATTTTCATTTAAAACAAACTGTCATCAATTCTTGCAAGAATTCCAAGCAGCTGTAAAAGCAGCAGCAAGAGCAAAGCGCGGCAAAGCAACTTCTGTCAGCACATTTTAAACATTTCAGTGGCAGCAGTAGTAGTTGCGGGAGCCAACAAGGATGCCATCGTCGTGGCAGGCGGAGTGGGGCGTTGGCATTTGTGTTAGGAGCCGCAGGGGCTGTAGCCCCATACATGCAATTTGCCGCTATTGCAATAGCAGCAACAATAACAACAACAATAACAACAACACGACAACGAGCGGCGACAGCAGCAACTTACAACGAAAGTTTTTGGGTTGATATTTACATGTTTTGCATGTTCTAACAGCAAAATCAACCTAAGGCACGTTTTTGCCTGATCGACAACGGAGCACACCACAACCACAACTAACTGGAAACGGAAATCCCTACGAACATTTCTTACACACAAACGCTCACACGTACCGTGCACACTGCAGCACACTCTCTGCGCGCGTGTATGAGTGTGTGCAAGTTTTATTATAATTCAGAAAAATGCAGAAGGAAAGATGTCATGAAGAACACTTGAACTTCAAGCTGAGGTTTTTAGTCTTTTGTGCACAAGTACTGCGAGCATGTGTACGTACGTTCGTACGTACGGACGGATGGAGTGCCAGAGAAATTATAAATTGCTGAAGTATGTGTCATGCCACCGTCACATACTTGCTTACATGTGCACACGCCGGATGCTGAAGGATGTTGAATAGACTAAAAGATTTTTCCTTACTTAGATAAAAGTAGTGAAATCGCAACATTGCTTAGTCAATGGCTGGCACAAGTTTCGAAGGTTGGGGTCGCCTCAGAAGTGCCTTCATGGTTGAGTACTCAACGATATCTGTGGAATACAATAGCAGTATCAGATCAAGAGGAGACATTGTTTCGCAGAATTCCAATGCAATTAATACTTTGGCATTAGCTAGCTAGCCTTTGGTAGATTACTTGAAGTTATGGTCGAAGAGCAGGCTCTAGATGGTGGGAGATATTTGTTTCATATAAATACCGGCATTCAGATTTGGGAACTTTAACATAACTAGTGAACATTATGGGAGAACTTATTTTTTCATGTAGATTTTTTTAAGGCACATCTCACTGATCTAATAGGAACTCCACTATTGATCCATAACTAGTTGTTTTGTCAAATGAGGTAGTAGGTAAAAAAAACATTAATTAATGTCATGGCTCTTGACAATATTGATAGACTGTTTGCGATTGTCTTCATTACAAAAGGAGGGAAGGCATCTCATAGTTAGGCGAACGATTTCAGACCAATCAGTCTTTCATCATTTCTGCTTTCAACTTTGAAAAGAATCATCGATGTAAACATTAGATCATCCCTCAGACCGGACGCTTCTGTTGGAGGCCACCATGCCTGTACGAAGGGAAAATCCCGTTAAAACCATTCACTAGGCGATACAAAATACCTAATTTTTTTAAACGCACCATCGATAGGAAAACACTTTCGATATCAAATGGTGTGAAATATCTTCGACCGATGCTGTATAGTAAACAAAACTGGAACCTGGACACACAGACTTTTACTGGCTACATGATTTTGTTGTGAAGCCTATTCTGTTATACGGGGTTGGATGGCGTTAAAGAGGAAGAACCACCAAAGCATTTGTAAACGGGTTATGAGAGTGTCCACAAAAGCGGGGGTTTTAGATAACCAGCATTTCGGGTTTTTTTTATAAAATCATGTTTTGAAAAAAACTGGCTGTCGGGCGTTTTTAAAAGTAAAAACCGGCGTTTAGCGGTATTCAGACATTAGCGTTGTCATAACAATTGTAACAATTATTTTCCTAATCAGAAGTAATGTAAAAGTGGCCTGGAGCAGCTCTAAATTAATCCAGATTTTTAAAATAAGGTCATATTTGAGTTCGATCCCGGCTGTGAAACAGAATACCTTGTGAATCAGACTACGCACTTTGCCAGCGCCTCCCGGAGAATACACTGCAAATATACACTGACTGATCAAAGTCACTAAGAGGATTTGGATGTGGTATCGAACTCGAAACTGTCCCTTAAGCTACCGGGGTATAATACAAGGATATCTTATCCATTTTATGTATGTACACCACTTCGAAAATTAAAATTAAATTTAAGATTGGCGGATATCTCTTGTTGATATAGCGACCATTCGTCGGTAACCCTTAAATAGGTTGCTGGGCACAGCGACGTTGATGGGAATTGTACAGCTGATACACTTGCAAAAGCCAGAACTTAAATTACATCTTTTCGACCCACTTTCACTGGAGATATGCGTTGGATACTCGTAATGCTCTGTCCGAAATTTGTTCGGAGCCGGATGAAATATGCGGCTTTAAGAGCTGTTAATTCTGACATCGGAAGAGACCTGTATATACAAAAATATTATCCTATTTGGTCCAGTTTCACTACAGCTAGTTAATGCCCGCTCAGGGCATTAAGGGCAGGTTTTGCAGATCCAACTTTTGCATAGGTCCTTATTTTCCTTTTGTCTCCAAAGGTCGTTCCATATTTAAGAGCTATATTCTACAGCAGATTTTTTTGAAATTACGCTTGGAGCGTTACGAGCGACTTACGCCCATGTCCTGTAATATTGGACCATCTCCATCGATGTTTTCGAATAGACCCCACTCAAAGGTCCCTCCCGAGTTTAGGTCCTATAGCTTTGGAAGCCACAAATTTTACCCAATCACCCTCAAGTTTTAGGTTGTATAATGTAATGATAAGAGCTCTGAGGAAACAACAGTAAGTACTATTATCCTTCCTAAAATTACACCACTGCTTCTATGCTTTGCATCTGACGAGAGGTCTGCCAAGGTGGAGCTTGCCATTAGAAACAGCACAAAACCATAGTTCGAGATAAGTTTCGATTCCAGCGTGGACCTGATGAGCAGTGTAGCCGGAATCTACTGTTCTGTAAAAGCAAAAATGAAGTTAAGTAATTAAAGATCATCATTCATATGTTATTAGCTGGCATTTCTAAATTAACGATCCTTGATCGGCATCGGATGGAGTCCTGTGCATAGAAACGATCGTCGCGGTACCATGGATTTGGGTATAACAAACAATTTTTTTTAAAAATTCAAAAATCTTCTTAATGTAAATCTCTCTTACGAGGGTTTAAGAAGTACAAAACTCTGTTTGTATTTGGTTTTTGAGCGTTTCCACTGGTGCAAAATATAATATATTCTTTGATATGCTGAGTACTCTTTAAAATGCAGCCTGCTATTCAAAACTAGAGTAACTTCCCTGTGCTCATAAGTCATTGGGTTTAGTCCCTTCGGACTACTAAGTATTTCCGGGAGGACTGTTTTCTCAGCTAGGGGGATTAACTCTTGGGTTCCACAGATAAATACCCGAAATGGCAGTTTAAAAAATGATTTGGGTGTACTCTTTCAAAACAGCTAATTTAAAATACATGCCTATATCGTCGAGTTCCATTGGGTGAGATGTCATCCAGCAATAGTCTCACTGGCTGCGAGTTCTGCACATGGTTACCAATGCAACGACCAACATAATACATCTCCATCGCGGATGAGTGACTCAAGAGGAGGAACAAGACATTTGTTTTAAGTTGCAGCATGTATAAGTGAGCTGTACACAGGCACGCACGCACTCACTCTTAAAGTACCGGAGCGTTCATACAAATCCAAGCGCAAGTATTCCTCTGATGGCTGTGTGGTATTTATTTACAAAAACTTGTTGTTTCTCTTCTTTCACAAAAATATGTCACAACAAAAGGTAATTGTTATGCATGTTTTAATGCCTGTCGCGTTTTTTTCTCTCTCTTCTACGAGCTCCCGTACATATCCTATCTACACATGTTTCACATCGTCCTGTCGTCTACTGTACGAAAGTCTGTGTGTGTGTAGAGTAATAGGCTGTTTCCACTACGGTCGCGTCCACGTCCGCGTCCATGATTTATCGATAAATTTGTAATGGTGTTTCCACTGTGTTTTGCGTCCACGTTTGCGTCCAAACAGCTGTTTGTGTTTATTTGTTTTTTTTTAGGGGTGCGAAAAATTTTAATATTTTTGTGGCCCAACTAGCGCCTACTCCTTTCTGCAATAAACACAATCGATTTAATTCCAAAAAAATATTGGTATATAATTTATATTTAAAAAATTACCTGTATTTTTTCGTTAAATTATCCAGTTTGTTTTTTACTTCGGCGCCAGTCACTGCCAACTTCTCGCCCATCTCTTTGTGTATGTGGGTGTTTTTTCGGGCACCCCTCAGGCCATCAATGTTCTCCTCCCAGAGGTCCAACAGATGCAGTGTTGTTACTGCTGTCCACTCCGCCTTTTTAAATTCTAAAATAATTGGAAACATTAATATTATAAACAAAACCAAAAATATTAACTTACCTCCTGTTTTTTGCATTTTGGATTTTTTTTATTTATACTGATTGACAGCTGTTTTCATATGGATGTGCAATTTGCGATTTTGCCATTGATAGGTATGGATGGGTTTCGATTGCAAAAATAATCGATTTTATAGTAAACGCGACTTATCGATAAACGCGTCCAATATGAACGCGACTTTTTCCCATACCTAACTGCCTATGCTTTTTGTATGGGCCTTAACGCGCGTTCATTGATTTTTGGATGCGGACGTGGACGCGACCGTAGTGGAAACAGCCTATTACATGTCTTCACCAAGAAAAAAAAGGATACGAAGTAAGTTTCTGTAAATGCCGCTTTTTGCGCGCCGTTGATGCTTCAGCATTTAGGAGAAGTCTTCAGACAACAACCGCACTTTAGCACATACGAGCAATACTAACACACACCATGCACATCCACACTCAAATGCAATACACGCTCGCGCTCCACCAAAGACAAATGAGTTGACATCACAGGTAAAGTACTTTTCAGTGCGTGGCTTTGCAACTTTGCGGAAAATTCGCCCCCACCCTCACTTAAATAAATACACAATTGCCAACAAAAGGGAAAATATTTTGTTGATATGGGAAACAAATGAAAACTTTTATTTTCCACATTTTCTTTTCATTGCTTTGGAATACATATACATACACCCTTTCATGTGGACAGCACACTTCGGTTAATAGTTTTGATAAAATTGCCTCAAATTAAATGCTGAATTTTGTGCTAATCGAGGACTCTTGCATCTTATGTGACAAGTGGGTAAGGACACCAAGTGGAACACAACATGCTGAAAATTAAATTATTTTTGAATTGCAATCTGGTAAGTTTTTTTCAGTTTAAGAGAAGCCAAGCTGATGTAACTTTCAGAATATTCCGAAAAATTAGAGCCGTTAGGCTTAAAATACGGTTTAGCTTTCAAAATTGTTTTAAATCGACAAAATGTATAGTTTTTCATCAATATGCGAACTAATAACAAAAGATGCACTCAACAGATCCTTATTCCTTGTTGGTGATTTAAATTTATTTAATCGCTGCCATAGAATGTGGTACAAACAGAGAAAAAAAAAACAACACTGAAAAACAAAACAGAAACTAGGTACGAGATCTGCTATATATATTTCTGGCCTAGTAATGAAAATGCGAATATTTATCATCAAAAATGGTTTTATTGTTTTTCAAAGTAGTCTTCAGCATTATTTATACACTTTTGCATGTGATCAAAAAAATTGTCGAAGCACTTTTTCCACTCCGATCGAGACACCTCTTAAACATGGTTTTTGAACTCTTCAACAGCATCTTTTGGTGACGAAAATCGTTGACCATGAATTTTGTTCTTGATGTGAGGGAATAAAAAGAAGTCATTGGGCGCCAAGCCAGGCTGTACGGCGGATGACCCATCATTTCGACGTTTTGGCCGGTCAAAAAGCCGCTGGTTTTAGCCGATGTGTGAGAGCTCGCATTGTCATTTTTCGAATTTCTCCGAAGACTTCAGGCAAACAAATTGTGGTGTTCCACTCAGAATTGACCTCCTACGTTGCTCAAGTGGAACGGTCACCAATTAAGCATTTTTGCCGAAGAAACAGGCGACCATTTATTTGCTTCGAAGTGCTTCTTCCACGAACAACTTTCGTTGGATTTGGCTCGCCTTCGAAGACCCACACGGTTGATTGCTGTTTTGTTTTGGGCTCATACGCATAGATCCATAATTCGCAACCTGTGACGATCTTATAAACGTATTTTGAAGCACCGATCGAATTTTTATCAAAACTTCTTTGCACCAATCAACACGAGTCTTTTTTTGAGCGATTGTCAACTTGTGCAGGATCCAACGAAAACTAACCTTTTTTACGGGCAAGTGTTCATGCAATATCGTATGCTGGTGAAAGAAATGCCCAAGGATGTCTCTATCTCATGGTATGTCACATGACGATCTTGCATTATCAGTTCACGCACGGCATCAATGTTTTCTGCACCAACGGCCGTTTTGAACGACATTCACGACCTTCGCCTTTGAGCGCGCGTCGGCCTCAATTAAATTCATTAAACCAGTTTCTCGGAGTGCTATTGGATGGTTCTTTATCGCCATACAAAGATATAAGTTCATCGATGCACTCTTGTCGTGATAATCCACGTCGGAAGTTGTGAAAAATGATCGCACGAAAATGTTCACGAATTTATTCCATTTTTTTTGCCAAATTGAATTTTGCAAGTTACCGTAAACAACACAAATGATGGTCGTAAGTCAAAACGTTCTGAGTACGTTTATGCTAAAAAAATGTCAAACTTTTCAGTGGAAATGTCAGATGGCGCCAGACAACACTAATGTTGCCTAACACAGTACAACATTTTTCAGGTGATCGATTCGGGACTCAATTCTGATAATTGTTTGTGAAATCAAATAACCTTTTGTTTAATACTTATTTTATTTTAAATTCTGAGAATCATAAAAAAATCATCAATGTTTTTCCCAAAGAATTTTGTGCATATCTCAAGTAAATTTTTGAAATTCATACCTTCACTTAATTGTAAATAAAAGCGAAACGCGTAAATCGATTTTCATGATCTATGTCTCATTTTGTTCATAGGTTATGTGCCTTTACGTGAAAGTAATAGGACTTGATACTTTTTACCGTTTTGTATTTTTTATGAATTAAAAAAAACTTTAGGCAAAAAATATTTTTTTTCATACATTTATTTATAACTGCAAAACTGCTGCTTATTTAGCGAAACGTTTTATTATTAAAGGAAAGGATTAAATGAATTGTAATTTTGAAATATTTTAAATTTGTTTCAGCTTATTCGGACTAGTGGTTCTCGAGTTATGACAAACAAAAGAGCCTAAAACGTGATAAGTTCCCTTATACGATACTTAATAAATTCAAATTAATTATTAAATTATTGTTTGCTGTACCCTGACCAAACGAATGATGCACAAGTTCTTCTTTTTGGGGCTACTTTCACAAACAATTATCAGAATTGAGTCCCGAAATCATGTATTGTGCTGTGTAATTTTTTAAATAAGCTAAAGTATTTATCAGCTACTGTAATGTTATTTAATGAGTGAAGACAACAACAAAATTCATGCACGTTTGTGTGGGTGCGTGTTTTTTTTTGAATCTTCAATGATACAAGTGGCCCCTGTCAAATGTATGCACGATTTGCCATTGCTGGCATCTAACTGTAAATCACAACCCCTATATTGCAATCACTCTCCCCCCACGAGACTACCATTGGGCATTACTTAGCAAAGGCTGGTAAGTATTTACACTATCAATGCATCATCTTGTCTAGCTTCAAAGTTTCGAAGGCATTCCGTTCTCCACAGCTCTTTCAGCACTGCCATTGTGTGCGTTTCGATCTTACCCCAGTTTTCCATACGTTGGAGCATAAATCGCAAAACATGTTCAAGTCCCGGAATATCCATAAGGCATGCTCGAATCTGGGACAATTAAAAAGAACTGGCCTACGTTTTCCTCACCTTCACGCAGCCTAGGCATACAGGCTAGCTGTCATTTTTAAATATGTGCAGGTATTTTCTAAAACATCCATGACCTGTCAAAAATTGTGTTAGGTAGTAAACTACTCTCTCTGGGACCTATTTGTGCAGTCGGGTATAGTGGGAATTAACTGTCCAGTCGGATATAAAGTAGTGGGAATATACTGGTGTGTCCATCTGCCTTTGGCACTGCTGTCCCATCTAGCTTGACACATTTCCATGGAGACCTCTCTTTTGGTCTCTTTGTTCAGCAGGGTCTTGTCTCGAGTTATATATTCGACGCATTTTATCCACCAGTATGTCAATCGGCATTACCCCTAACACGATAGTTGCTTCTTGCGATATGGTGCGAAATCCGCTTATTGTGTATAGGGTATTCAATCAATAATATGAGGTTTGCTTCCATTAAGATCACGGAATGTGGCTGTATGTGTTTCAGAGAATGGGGTTTTTTAGTGTGTTCGGTGCAAAACTCTATTGATTGCAGTTCTAGTTGAATTCGAAACTGGCCCTTAAGTGTTAACAAAGATACAGCACATTCGTTGCATGGAGTCTTATGATGGTGAAGTGGCGCTAACTGAAACTGCAGTCATCCCTGTTTGGAATCAAAAGGTTTGCGACTGCTTTTTGAAAAAAATTGACAAATTTTTTGTAAATATCTGAACGGCTTACATCTTTTTTTATGTGAAGTTAGAAATGACCTGATACAAAACTATTTTAGAAACAAGGCTTACAACATTTTTTTGCAAATATGTGCTTCTTCTTATCAAAAATGTAGAAAAACTGCACTCAGAAACGCGCAAATGCCCAGTTTATTTATCCACTCTCGTTTGATCACAATCACAAGAACACGAAAAAGGCAAAAGGAAAACACTCTCTCAAAATGTTTGTTGTGTTTCTCAAATTCTTGTAAAAGCTCATTTCGTCCATCCTCTACAGGGTGAAGCACGGTAATTTGATTTTTTGCACTGTAGGCTGTGGCGGCACTAATGGTCGAAGAGAGTGGAGATGGTGCGTGGCTTATAGTGGCTGACGGGACATTCGTATTCGTCTGCTTTCACTTGTCATCAATTCAATTACATTCAATTCAATTCAAAATATTTATTAATCCAAATAATAAAATTACGTCTTACATTAGCTATTTTACATAGTTTTGGGTTCTATCTCTTGGATTTTTCAGCAAATGGGACTATTTAAATACACATTTATTTTGATAACAACTTATTTCAGTTGTGATCTGTTAAGGCACAAAGATTAAGAAAAGACCTTGTATGATGGTTTGAGATTGTTGTCATCATACATTGGACACGTGAGTAGAGGCCATTTTGCGTTGAAGCGTTTTTTCAAATGCGCACTCGATCATTGCTGTGCAGCGTGCTTTTCGTTTAAGATTCGCTGTTGAGTCTGATATGGCACATTTTTACCTCAGTGGGTGTGTAAACAAACAAAATATGTAGTACTGGAGTGAAACAAACCCCAGAGAACTTCAACAGAGACCACATGATGTGCTGCACCTCTTCAATTGTCCGGCCAGGCCGACTCAGCTTACCCCCAGGACTCTGTGGGCGCATCCAGTTCAAATGGCGCGTTTCCTACACTTCGATATAGAATCAGATCCCCCATAGACGAACAAGACTTCAAAATAAATATACGAGGGCGACCGCAAAACTAACTGGCCTGGCACATTTTCTGTTTTACTAGCAACATTTTTTTGTTTTTGTTTTTTAAAAGCAATCTTTTATAAGCCATCTGTCAAAATTTCCGAAATATTTAATGATTATTTTCTTTGTTACAGGTGATTGAAGTAAACAAGTTTTATAATTTTTGAAAAATGGAAAATAAAGAGTTTCGTGCGGTAATTAAACACTTTTATATGAAAGGTTATACGCCACAATTAATCAAAGATGAATTGGATTCTGTTCATGGTGATAATGCACCATCATACTCCACCGTGAAATCCTGTGTTCAACAATTTAAAATGGGTCGTTCAAGTACGGAAGATGAACAACGCTCTGGAAGACCGAAAACTGCTACTACTATTGAAAACATTAGAAAAATATTTAATGAAGTGACTAAAGATAGACGAATAAAGCTCTGAGAACTTGCTGATATTGTTAAAATGCACGAAAAACAAGTTTGGAGTATTTTACATGATGAACTCCACATGAAAAAGCTATCCGCAAGATGGTTGCCGCGTTTGTTGACTTTGCCCAAAAAAATCGTCCGTTGGACCAATGCCGAGGAGCTTTTGGCGATTTATCAGCGTAATCCAATAAAGTTCTTGCGCCGATTCATAACTGTTGATGAAACATGGATCCATCACGACATCCCAGAGTGCAAAGAAGAGTCAAAACAATGGATAGAAGCTGGTAAAAGTGGTCCCAAAAAGGCGAAAACTGTTAAGTCAGCAGGAAAAGTAATGGCCACAGTATTTTGGGATGCAAGGGGTATAATATTTATTGATTATCTTGAGAAAGGAAAAACTATAAATAGTGAACATTATTGTGCATTATTGGATCGGTTGAGTGAAGAAATAAAGATTAAACGACCGCATTTAGAAAAGAAAAGTTCTTTTTCATCAAGATAATGCTCCTTCACACACTGCATTGTTTACTCAACAAAAACTGGCCGAATTACGATTTGAAATTGCTCCGCATCCACCATATAGTCCAGATTTAGCTCCTTCTGATTATTTCTTGTTTCCAAATTTAAAAAAAATTCTCGGTGGCAAAAAATTTTCGTCCAATAGCGAGGTTATTGCTGAAACTGAGGCATATTTTGAAGGTCTTGAAATATGTTATTTTTCTGATGGAATTAAAAAACTTGAAAAACGTTTGATGAAGTGTATTGAGTTGGAAGGAGATTATGTTGAAAAATAAATAATAATAATTTCAAAAAACGGTTCTTTTTATGTTAGGCCAGTTACTTTTGCGGTCGACCTCGTAACTGTTCTTTTGTGTGTAATGTCTCAAAATACGCTTCCGAGATACCAAGACCCCACAAGACGAACAGGTTTTTTCATCTCTATGTTGTAATTACGATATGTAACTTTCAGTTGTAAATCGGCTAGTATTTAAAATGTACCAATTCAGAAGAAAGGGGAAAAAATTGTCTATATCTTTAAAATAATGACTCATTTGCATTTGTAAAGAAGTTGAATAGTTATTCGTACACTTAATACTAATTTACCAAATATAACCAAAATCAGAATTAATACGTGTGTTCTAGAGTGGTACAGGGGCTATATCGAAACGTGGTTCAATTTGATCCATTTCTATCTGAGCTGTATACTGATCGATCGATGAACTGTGCCAAATTTCATCATGAACGGATGAAACAAGTGGCTTCTAGAGCTAAAGACAAACAATCGGATGAACATTCATATGTGTGGGATTTATCAAATATTAACCGATTGTCTTTTTAATAGCGTTCGTTCTTGTGCTAAATGAACAAATTCAACAAAATGTGATTAACATCGGAAAAAAATTGTAATCTTTAATTTTTTAACCTCTTGTTTGATGAATTGGATCTCTAATCAAAATATCCCTTTGGTCTTACAATTTTTAAAATATGCCGCCTTAGAGATTCTAAAGATC
Organism: Hydrotaea diabolus; assembly: GCA_963513945.1. NCBI lineage: Eukaryota > Metazoa > Arthropoda > Insecta > Diptera > Muscidae > Hydrotaea > Hydrotaea diabolus. The sequence goes on along the minus strand of OY740717.1, from coordinate 132,044,191 downwards.
CAAAAAACTGGTCCCTTCTAAGATTTAAAATGGAACTTTGTCACATATATAAGTACAATAGAGACTTATTTTAAAGTTATGGCTAAACGAAGGGTCAAAATCCAACTGCCTTGTCAAGCCTACTTCGGCTAAAGTCAACTAAACTCAACCGAACTAGCTAGCTATACACAGAAGTACAAACTAAAGTACAATTTTCTATTGAATATTCAGGCAGCGAAGCCATTGAGTTAGAAATACTAACAGTAGGTTGTCTAATATGTATATATTATTATAGACGTGACGCGCAAAATAGAAAGGGACCTAAGGTTAAAAACCAGTTTTGTTCAGGAGAGCCATTTTAAAGATTAGGTCCCTTTCTATTTGCGCTTAGAATCGTCGACTTCACTTTCGTAAAACGCGCATATCTTTTGGGGCATGGGATCGGTCTCATTCTATGCTCAGATGTTGTCCACATCAAAAAAAGAAAACACAAATGAAAATTGATTTGTTTAACCTTAGGTCCCTTTCTCTATGCGCTGTCACATATGTATATATTTTTTCCCGAAGTCGAGCATATTTCAAGCAAACACTAAAAAGCCATGTTAGCATCAAATATGAAATGACCTTTTGTTTCGTAATAATTTGTTGAGGGATACATACATGTGTGTGAAGGAGTTTTGTCCAAACGTATAGAATTTTTGAATTACGCCTTCGACGCGTTACACATTTAAGAGAAATACATTATATAATATTAAAATAATTCTTTCTTCATTTAGTGATATAGGCATTCTAATATGACAACCAATTTTTTACCGCAGAAACCCCTTTGGTTGCATTCCTAATCTAAAATATCCCAAGGCACAGTGACACTGTGCATAAAGCCTAATACGAGTATTCGACCCAAACGAATGTGTTACTCTTATTTGTTATTATTAAATAAGTATGAATTCCCAGCGGAGGAATTAGGTTGATAGATGGCCTGCGAGCAGGCCTTAACTGATTGTCATTGGTGTAACCTTCATAGTTTATACACATTTTTATTGCTCAGAGAAGAAAAATGCGTTTTTTTTTAAAGAAAGTTTTCAGGAAACCGGCAATTCAGGATTATTAAAAGAAAAAACCGACATTTATTTTTTAGGATTTTGCCTAAGAATAGAAATTACTTTCCAAATCAGAAGTAAATTAAAAGTTCGCTCGAAAAGCTCTTTAATTACCCAGATTTCAAAAATAAGGTCAAAAATTAATTTGTGTATTTGATACCCATATGTGACGCGCAAAATAGAAAGGGACATAAGGGTAAAAATCAGTTTTGTACAGGAGAGCCATTTTAAAGATTAGGTCCCTTTCTAATCGCGCTTAAAATCGTCGACTTCACTTTCATAAAACGCGCATATCTCTGGGAGGGAACACTTTTGGGGCATGGGATCGGTCTCATTCGATGCTCAGATGTTTTCCACATCAAAAAAAAGTGAAAAGTTGATGAATAGTTTTGTTCAGGAGAGTCATTTTTAAGATTAGGTCCCTATCTATTTGCGCTTAGAATCACTTTCATAAAACGCGCATATCTCTGGGAGGGAATACTTTTGGGGCATGGGATCGGTCTCATTCGATGCTCAGATGTTGTCCACAACAAACAAAAAAAAATGAAAATTGATTTTTTTACCTTGGGTCCCTTTCTCTACGCGCTGTCACATATTGATTTTCTCAAAAGGCCTCTCACAACCCGCCAATGTAGTTTTGTAGCAGAAGTGAGAATATGAAAGTGTGCCTCTGGGTGTGTTTGTTGTATGTTTTCTACTTGAGCTTAACAGCGATTATCCTGTGTTCAGCATATCAATTGCCTTTCTCATGGCAACGCCTCTGAGAACTTATAAACTCGTATGTGTGTGCGTAAGCCTGCGTATGCAAGTGTGTATAAGACTGCATGTGTGAGTGTTTGTGTTTTTCTGCGTATAGCTGGGAGTATTTGTGCAAGTATTTATGTATGCGTGTTTATCCTTGTTGCGTAAGTCAGCGGGATTTGATATGAATAGCTTATGGATAAAAGGATTTCAGTCGAATGATATCTGAACAAAAAAGAAATAGACATAATACAAATGTATGTATGTATGTACAAATGAATGTACAAAATACATGTGTATTCGTACATTTATGGTACTGCAAGAGTGTGAGTACTTATATGTATGTTTAACATACACAAGTACTCGCATGATAATATGTGTATTTTCTTTTGTTTCTTGCTCGAAACCAAAGATGTTTCTATTAGTTACTTGACAATTACTTTTTCTATGGTACATTTTTAGGCTTTGCATTCGAATTTCAGTGTAGAATTCAAATCTAGGAATGCTACTTAAGGACGGCTGCAGGCAAACATCAATTCGGGATTTAAAACTAAGTTCGAATTACTTTACCCAGACTTTGTAAGTATCCAATTGATACGACTATGTCCCCCGTTATAACCAAAAATGATGTTAAGTAGAATTTCTTGTATCACTTAACCGAATACGAATATCATGAGCTATTGCTGTTCACATCTTAAAGAATCGCACAAATATTTTCATAAATTCTATTGGGGTTATGTATATAATTTAATGATTTAAAGACTAAATAAGAGAAGTTCTCGTAATTGATTTCATAAGTTAAGAAACGGTAAGTTTGTCATAGAAAACACCGAACTTATTCCAGCCGAAAGTATACAGAAACAGGCAGATAAAATTGTTATTCGAGTAAGATTTCTGACAAAATGACTAAAAACCGACACTCACATTAAAGATCACAAATCAAGTAGATTTAAATTGATTAAATCTCAAAACAACTAAAACGGAAGAACGTTGGGTTCTAAATGAACTGATATTGAACAAAGGAAAAAGGCTAAGTGGTGCATGGCCAACTAAAAGATTGCTTATATCGCTCTGCTCTTTAGAGGAGTACAAGCCTCGTTCTGGACTGAAAACGACATATTTCGTGGGGCTCTTGGAAACCTAGACCGGCCCAATTTTAACAGGCATAGTTTATATAATATATATTCGCACAATACGCATTACCTAAGCTAGATGGGATCTTTAATGTAGCCTTAAAGCGGCGGAACCTCAAATCAAAATGCATTTCGTGATTTCTTTGGCCAACGACTAAGTGAGTTAACAGTGAATTCGTTAACCAGCTAAATTGCCGCGTTTGGACCAGTGCGAATCCTCGAGTGATTGTTGAAAAGCAGATGCATCCACAAAGAGTTACTGTTCGGTGCTGTTTATGGGTTGGCGACTTCATTGCGCCGTGCTTTTTCGAAAATGTGGTCGGTCCAGAAAGTACAGTGAATGATGTTCGCTATCGCTATATGATAACTGACTTCTTGTGGCCAGAAATTGAGGATAGGGATGGTGCCACTTGCCAATCAATCAACGAAACAATGGCTCTTTTTCGCAAGAAATTCAATGGCAGTGGTATCTCACGTCGAGACGATCATGTGATTTGACATCGCACAGTGGGATGAGATTAAAAAAATTGAAATAAATTTGCCGTTTCTAAACTAACAGTCAGATTTTGATGCAATTTCGCACAATTATAGAGGTGTTTTCTAGCTTTTGTTTTTGGGCCGCTCACGATATGCGGGGGTGGAGTTACAGGCCCCCCAAGTTGGCCACCTCTAGTTTAATAATTTTAAAACGCATGTAACTTTTGTATTTTTGAATCGATTTGAATGATTTTCTATATCGTAGCTGTTACAAAAATAAGTATAAAAGTTACATGCGTTTTAAAATTGTATAAACTAGCGTTGTCCAACTTGGCGTCCTGTAGCTTCTCCAGTGCTTATCGTGCGGGCCCAAACTCAAAACTTAAGCTCGAAAACACCCCTTCTATAAGAGTGTGAAATTTCATAAAAATCCGGTTGTTAGCTTAGAAACGGCTGAATAATTTTCATTTTTCTAATCTCATCCCACTGTGCGTCGTTGGACTTCATTAACTGAGGAAATTTAAAAGAAAAAGTATACTCCAATAAGCCAATACATACAATTCAAGATCTAAAGGATGAGATAATTCGTTACACTAACGACATAAGACATTCATTATGTCTCAGAGTCATTTAAAATATTGACCATCGGAGGTGTGCCAGCGAAGTCGCGACGATCACTTGGCCGATATTTTTTTCACACATATCATACATATTTTGATCAAAAAAATATTAATAAACCCGCAAAAAACATCTTGTCTTAATTACAATCATGTATTTTAGGTGAACCTGCATTTATCATATCGTAATTTTTTTCATATACTTAGCCCACACGAACCAAGTCCTAAGGGCTCACATGTAATGTTCCACATTTCTCAAACTCCAGAAAGTGGCGCGATACCTTCTTAAGAAGAGAGTTGAGTAGGATATCCCCTTGTCAGAACCATCCGACTTTAACTTTGGTGGTAATGTGGAAGTAAGTAGTAGATGAAGTCATATCCCTAAATATTACCTACTAACAGAGAACAAAGTACGAGTAGTTAAAATTCAGTTGGAACTACAAAACTTCTGTTGAAAAAATAGGATTTCTGTTGCAATACATACTTTAAATAGATATTTGGTTTGAAATACCACAAGGTGATTAATATGATCATAGTTTTGTACATACAACCTATAATTCGGTAATACAAATAAAATGCGACAAACAAATTATTTTTAATTGCTAAAGCCACTTATAGTATAGTAAAGGAGATTTTTTTCATTGTAAACAATTATTGACGATGACAACTATAACTAAAGTAAAACCAGGTTGTTTATAAGTTTTGTTATATTTTTTTGATTCTCTTACTTTCAGCCAATCGTAAATCCACTTTTTTCTTAAAAATCATACAAATGTAATTGAAGTTTGCACAACTAACATGCCAGTTAACCGTGGCTCAAGAACATCGAATCTACCTTGGAAATGCAGGCGACTTTACAAATAAGATATTTATCTCTAAGCCATGTAAAAACTTTTCTATAAAATGGATTAGATGTTCGGAGCCGTCGTTAAACAGTTGGCTCCGCTCATTGAGTATAGGAATTTAATCGTGCATAGCTCACTGATTTAAGAGAAGTTAGCCCTTGTTCCGTACTGGTATGTTATAGGATTTAAGTAGTATCTTCCACTATGTTAACCCTTGTTGGTTTTACCAATAGACTATCCATGGGGCATGTAATCTCAATCATTGGGCTGAAGCAACGAATATGATCTCTATGCGTTCAATATGTCCCATGTCATTAAGAAATAAACTGGTTGGCCGCCGTTGTGTGAAAGTAAGTTGTTGTTGAAACAGCAATATGTGACGCGCAAAATAGAAAGGGACCTAAGGTTAAAACCCAGTTTTGTCCAGGAGAGCCATTTTAAAGATTAGTTCCCTCTCTATTTGCGCTTAGAATCGTCGACTTCACTTGCATAAACCGCGCATATCTCTGGGAGTGAACACTTTTGGGGCACGGGATCGGTCTCATGCGATGCTCAGATGTTGTCCATATCAAAAAAAAAAAGTGAAAAGTTGATGACAAGTTTTGTTGAGGAGAGCCATTTTAAAGATTAGGTCCCTTTCTATTTGCGCTTAGAATCGTCGGCTTCACTTTCATAAAACGCGCATATCTCTGGGACGGAACACTTTTGGGGCATGGGATCGGTCTCATTCGGTGCTCAGATGTTGTCCACATCAAAAAAAAAGAAAATTGATTTTTTTACCCTTAATTTCCCTTTCTCTAAGCGCTGTCACATATGTTTTATTTTACATGTCCTATTCGTCTATAGGGGACCTGCTACCGTCTAAAGAGACCGGGGGTTAGCTGAGTGGACTTGGCCGGACAATTGAAAAGTTGTATCACGCACGGGGACGTTGCTACCAATTCACGCCTTATACGAATTGAGGCAGCGGCACCATCCACATTTCAGCTGAGCTAAAGCCACTCGCATTTGTTGAGGTAGCATCTTTTCCTTTGCTGAAATCCCCAGGGGATAGTCCATTAAAACTATTATACGAGGGCGACCGAAAAGGAACTGGCCTAATTATTTTTCAATTATTTTTCAACATAATCTCCTTCCATCTCAATACACTTCATCAAACGTTTTTCAAGTTTTTTAATTCCACCCGAAAAATAAGATTTTTCAAGATTTTCAAAATATGTCTCAGTTTCAGCAATAACATCGCTATTGGACGAGCAATAATATCGCTATTGCCACCGTGAATTTTTTTTAAATTTGGAAACAAGAATTTATCAGAAGGAGCTAAATCTGGACTATATGGTGGATGCGGAGCAATTTCAAATAGTAATTCGGCCAGTTTTTGTTAAGTTAAAAATGCAGTGTGTGAAGGAGCATTATCTTGATGAAAAAGAACTTTTTTTTCTAAATAGGTCGTTTTATCTTGATTTCTTCACTCAACCGATCCAATAATGCACAATAATATTCACTATTTATAGTTTTTCCTTTCTCAATATAATCAATAAATATTATACCCCTTGCATCCCAAAATACTGTGGCCATTACTTTTCCTGCTGACTTAACAGTTTTCGCCTTCTTGGGACCACTTTTACCAGCTTCTATTTATTGTTTCGACTGTTTTTTGCATTCTGGGATGTAGTGATGGATCCACACCGGCTACCGGTTTCATCAACAGTTATGAATCGGCAAAGAACTCTATTGGATTACGCTGATAAATCGCTAAAAGCTCCTCGGAATTGGTCCAACGGACGATTTTTTGGGGCAAAGTCAACAAACGCGGCACATATATTGCGGATAGCTTTTTCATGCGGAGTTCATCATGTAAAATACTCCAAACTTGTTTTTCGTGTACTTTAACAATGTCAGCAAGTTCTCTGAGCTTTATTCGTCTATCTTTAGTCACTTCATTAAATATTATTCTAATGTTTTCAATAGTAGTAGCAGTTTTCGGTCTTCCAGAGCGTTGTTCATCTTCCGTACTTGAACGACCCATTTTAAATTGTTAAACCCAGGATTTTACGGTGGAGTATGATGGTGCATTATAACCATGAACAGAATCCAATTCATCTTTGATTAATTGCGGCGTATAACCTTTCATATAAAAGTGTTTAATTACCGCACGAAACTCTTTATTTTCCATTTTTCAAAAATTATAAAACTTGTTTACTTCAATCACCTGTAACAAAGAAAATCATTATTAAATATTTCGGAAATTTTGACCGGTGGCTTTTAAAAGATTGCTTTTAAAAAACAAAACAAAAAAGGTGCTAGTAAAACAGAAAATGTGCCAGGCCAGTTAGTTTTGCGGTCGCCCTCGTAGCTGTATACTTCTGTTGTTACTTCATCTGCGTGAATGTCGTTCAGACCTGCCTAATAGTTTCGACGATCTCTTGTACCGCTGGCCTCTCTCTTCAGATCATGAGGATCGTACCGGATCTGCCTGGTTGGAGGCATCCTGTCTATGAGATGATCGTTGGGCTGGCTAATACGAAGACACCCAAGCAGATACTGCTTAGACAACAATAAAGTGTTTTTGCGAGTGGTAAGGACATTTGTCTCCTCTTGCAGATGGTCCTTCGAAGACATAAGCAGAGATCCTGTTGATGTTCTTAGGGCGGCATTCTCTATTAATTTTCTTCCTCTGAGTCGTACTGACATTCGCCGACCACACCGGTGCTGCGTTTTTTGCTACAAACCTACCTATCGTTTTGTAAGAGGTCAACAAGGTTTCTTTGTAGGTTTCTTTGTGTGGGGATGGCATGTAAATCAGTTGTTGTACTAAGCTGCTTGCGAAGCACATTCTAATGATTGACTCATGAAAGTTGTTCGATCTGGATGTGGATGTGTGGTGATCTAATAGTCTCTGGAATTGGCGAAAACAAGACCTTTTCCCTTTCTTGCTCCTTTGCCTGGTAGCGATACCACTCTGTCCATTTTCTAGGCTAATGAAAGATTGATCACTTTGGTCTACTACCGGAGTATTTAAGTACTTTGACTCTTTGAATCGGAAAGAGCGGATACAAAGAAATACTTTCCTTTTCGCCTTATCGATCTGTGGGTGCTCAATAAAAACGCAGTTTTACCTGTAACATATTAACATAAAAACTTTGCAAAAACTGTTCTACCAAATTATCTGATTAATAAATATAGGAATTGTATACTTAGTAGGGACTTAAATACTGTTTCACACGTTTTATGCTGTAAAATATAAAGAACTGATTGTTTTTGGACTAAATATTTTTTAATATATTTATTGATGTATATTGTATCAAAAAAGAATCTACTAATAAAAAATGTCCGCCTTTTGCCTTTACACACGCCTGAAGCAGCACTGGCCAATAGCTGCACGAGCCTCATCCATTGGAAAATTGGCCACAGCTCGAACCAAAGCAGTCTTAAGAGATTTAATGTTGGGGTATCTTTTGTGACAAACCTTGTCCTCTAAAATCATCCACAATTTGTTATCCAAGGGGTTTAAATCTGGACTGCCTGAGGGCCATTCTTTAGAGGAAAGAACGCTGGCAAAGTGTTTCGAGGCCAGGCCTGGGACGTTTTAGCCTTATGGGCCGGGGCAGAATCCTGCTGGAAAGTCCATGGCTGGTTTTGTAACAGTTAATTGTTCAGAGGCTTCACAACAGCTTCCAAAACGGTTTCTTGGTAAACTTTGACCGATGTTTTGACTCCTTGTTCGCAGAAATGCAGGTCAGTGACCTTATCGTAAGAGACACCCCACCAAACCATGACTGAAGCTGTGTGATGACCTTTTCCACCCTTGGGATCAGTTCAGATGCTTCCTTAGATGACCGCGCATACACTCTGTCATTTTGCTTGTTAAATTTTTCCTGAACAGTAAAATTTTTTTTATCGGTGAACAACATTTTTCTATTCAAGTTATCAGCGTGCTTCACCAAAGGACGTTTGCATTTTTCAATCCAAAAGCTGCAGTCCACCCTTGGGATCAGTTCAATCCTATTTTTTTTAAAGCTGCAGTCAATAAAAGTCCGGTACGTCGATTGAAAGTCCCAAGTCCTAAGTCTTTTTTAATGATTCGGCTCATCGAATTTTGCGTGATATTCATTCCATTATTTTCTGTTTTCGGAGCGAATTTCTGTAAATTATTGATTTAACGGCTGTGATGACATGCGGTGTTCGAACAGATCGTGGGCGGCCCGACCGGTGGCGGTCTTTTACATCTCCAGTCTCCTCAAACAGTTTTATGCAGCGGTAGACAAACATGCGGCTAATCCCTAGTGGTCGGAGCGTTTTGAAAATATCGCTTTTTTCATTTCACACTGTAAAATGACTATAACAGCGATACGGTTCTCATTATCTGGCCACTGCATGATGAAAGTTGAAACAATTTTAAAATCCCGTTACAGACTAGCGCTATTGAGGTTAGCTTTCAAAACCCATATGACATTAACGGGGTATGCTCAGTTCTTCTATTGAAATGTGTGTGTTTAATGTTGTATCAGTATTTATGTCCCTACTAAGTAGTGTAAAACACATGGATGGGATAAAAGTCTACCGTTTGATCCCTCATTCAGAATTAATCATTGTTAATTAAATTTTATCCTTTAACTGTTAATTTCACTGCTTATCCAAAAAGTTTCTGTGAATAATATATTCAACGCGACGGACGTTGTCTTTTTTTAATTGTTTAAAAATATATCTCTTCACAAATCAATATGCAAAGTCTAGACATAATTTCAATATTTTTGCAGCTTTGAGCGACTATGTGCATATTGTTGCACATTTTTATGTAGAAGTCACTAAATAATGTATAAGTATTTATGCATTAATTTATATTTATAATCAATCGACAAAGTATAGCATGAACGTATTTGGTCAATGCTTGTATATTCATTCGCTTTGTAAACAGCATAATTATTCCTTTACAAAATTTATGGAAAATTGTCTCCCATGTGTTTTTTTTAATTGGTTATTAATCAATGGTCATTGTATTCATTTGTGTTAATTGACCAAATACAAAAAGGGACAAAATACAACTACCCGATCAGGCGTATGAGAAATGGGTGCACAGAGCTGCCATCACCCACACACATAGACAAGACTACTTTTGATCAATAATACAAATGAGTGCATGTGTATATTGTGGTGTGTATTTATTGTAAATATCTATGATTGCGGATGATAAATGCAGTCTAGACGCCAGCGTTGCAACCTTTTGCCTTGCATTTGTTATAAACAAACATATTAAAAACATTTGAACACATACTGGCACAAATATATTCCGCCTCTTCCATTGTATTTGGTGATGATGTCGTCCTTGTCACTCGAGTATGCGTGTGTATAGTTATTTCATGCATATACATAAAGTACATGTGCTGGCATGTGTGCCTGTATGTGTTGATCCATGCATCCTTTGGCTGCATGGTTTTAAGAGTAAACTTTTTGCAGCTGTCGCCAAATTCAATTGAATTCTTTGTTTTGCCGTTAACGCCGTTTTTATATTCTTAAAAAAAAGACAAACGCTGTCATCCGGATGAATGACACCGACTAGAAGTCACCTTGCCTCATAAAACGAACAGCCATACATCTGAACACATGCTTATTCAGAACGTGAAAGTTTTCAGCCTACTCTGTAAAAAGTATATGTGACAGCGCATAGAGAAAGGGACCTAACGGTAAAAAATCAATTTTCACTTTTTTTTGCTGTGGACAACATCTAAGCACCGAATGAAACCCCATGCCCCAAAAGTGTTCCCTCCAGAGATATTCGCGTTTTATGAAAGTGATGGTACACCAGAGATACACGTATTTAAATCTCTAAAATGGCTCTCCTGAACAAAACTGGTTTTTACTCTTAGGTCCCTTTCTAATTTGCGCGTCACATATATAAGTTGTGACGAAACATTACATATTTTACGGCTTAGTTTTGAGCTGTATGCCCCTTGTAAGAACAGGTTCTCTCGAACAGTGAAACGAGAAGGACATGTCAATTAGATTGCAAAAGAAATGGACAATTTTTTCGAATCATGTCAATATTTACGGGACCTATTTTCTACACTAGGAACTTGGATGTGGGCATGCATTTTCATCAAATCCTAAAAATAAATTCATTGGATACAGAAATTCATTTCGTTTTTTTGAGTATCCTTACAACCATAGTTAAAGCCTGTGTAAGATATATATTCCCTGCACCGATCTGCGAAAGAGGGTATTACAAGTTAGTTTTTTGGAAAATGTTTGTAACTACAAAAAATATTTGAGCTAGACGAATCTATAGTGAACCGATCTACTCAGAATCACTAGCTGATTGATTAAACAATGTCTTTTCTTGCGGACATACGTCCATCTAAAACTTGTATTCAAACTAAAGGTCGCAGTTGTTACCGATATTTGTATAATGTTGCAGAAGTAATTTTCGTATAGCAAGGAGAGACGCAATTGAAGTTTAAAAAAAACGGTTTAGATTTAGGTATAGCTCCCACACATACGAGGGCTTCCATATAAATTTCGTGCTTGATAATGAAAATGTGAATATTTATCAATGGTTTATAAAATGGTTTTATTGTTTTTCAAAGTATTCTCCAGCATGATTTATACACTTTTGAATGTGCTCAAACCAATTGTCGAAGCAATTTTTCCACTCCGATTGAGACACCTCCAAAACATGGTTTTTGCAGCCACGAAAATCAATGTCACTTTGCCACTTTGTCACTTTGTTAAAAACTTGTCTTCTATTTAAATATAGAAGCAAGAAGTCTTGAGCCGGTTTAATCCCTGTTCAATGTTTTTTAAATGTTTCAACAGCATCTTCTGGCGACGAAAATCGTTGACCATGCATTCTTTTCTTGATGTGCGGGAATAAAAAGGAACCATTGGGTGCCAAGTCAGGACTGTACGGTGGATGACCCATTAATTCGACGTTTTTGCCGCTAGTTTTAGCCGATGTGTGAGAGCTACTATTGTCATGGTGCACAATGATTCGTCTTCTCTTGTTCGTTTTTCGAATTTCTCCGAAGACTTCAGCCAACAAACAAATTGTGGTGTACCACTCAGAAATGACCGTTCTACGTTGCTCAAGTGGAACAGTCGCCACATGACCAGTTTTGCCGAAGTAACAGGCGACCATGTGCTTCAAGGTGCTTCTTCCACGAACAACTTTCATTGAATTTGGCTCGTCTTCGAAGACCCACACGGGCTCATACTCCATGATACGACACCTGTGACGATCTTATAAACGTTTTTTGAAGCACCGCGATCGTATTTTTTTAAAATTTCTTTGCATCAATCGATACGAGCCTTTTTTTGAGCGATTGTCAAATTGTGCGGTATCCAACGAGAACAAAGATTTTTTACGGTCAGGTGCTCATGCCATATCGAATGTACCTAGTAGGGACATAAATACTGTTACAACATTGAACACACCCATTTCAATAGTAGAACTGAACATACCCCGTTAATGTCATATGGGTTTTGAAAGCTAACCTCAATAGCGTTAGTTTGTAACGGAAATTTAAAATTGTTTCAACTTTCATCATGGAGTGGTCAGATAATGAGAACCGTATCGCTGTATTAGCGCTTTTCAAGTGTGAATGGAAAAAAGCGATATTTTCAAAATGCTCCGGCCACTAGGGAGGGATTAGCCGAATGTTCATCTACCGATGCATAAAACTCTTTGAGGAGACTGGAGATGTAAAAGACCGCCACCGGTAGGGCCGCCCACGCTCTGTTCGAACACCGCATGTCATCAAAGCCGTTTAATCAAGAATTCACAGAAATCCGCTCGGAAAACAGAAAATCATGGCCCGTGAGATGAATACCACGCAAAAGTCCATGAGTTGAATCATTAAAAAAGACTAGGGACTTGGTGCTTTCAAACGACGTACCGGACATTTATTGACCGCAGCTTTAAAATAAAAAATGATCGCAAAATGCAAACGTTTTTTGGTGAAGCACGCTGATAACTTGCACAGAAAAATTTTGTTCACCGATGAAAAAATTGTTACCGTTCAGGAAAAAATTAACAAGCAAAATGATAGAGTGAATGCGCGGTCATCAAAGGAAGCATCTGAACTGATCCGAAGGGTGGAAAAGGGTCATCACACAGCATCAGTCATGGTTTGGTGTGGTGTCTCTTACGATGGGCTCACTGACCTGCATTTCTGCGAACAAGGAGTCAAAACATCGTACAAAGTTTACCAAGAAACCGTTTTGGAAGCTGTTGTGAAGCCTCTTAACAATTCCCTGTTCCAAAACCAGCCATGGACTTTCCAGCAGGATTCTGCTCCGGCCCATAAGGCTAAAACGTCCCAGGCCTGGCTTCGAAACAATTTTCCATCGTTCATTTCCTCTGAAGAATGGCCCTCAGGCAGTCCATATTTGAACCCATTGGATTACAAATTGTGGACGGTTTTTGAGGACAAGGTTTGTCACAAAAGATAACCCAACATTGGATCTCTTAAGACTGCTTTGGTTTGAGCTGTGGCCAATTTTCTAATGGACGAGGTTTGTGCAACTATTGACGATTTGCCAGTGCGACTTAAGGCGTGTGTAAAGACAAAAGGCGGACATTTCGAATAAGTAGATTATTTTTGGATACAATGTACATTAGTGAATATATCTATAAATATTTGGTCCAAAAACATTCCGTACTTTTTATTTTACAGCATAAAACGTGTGTAACAGTATTTATGTCCCTACTTAGAACATGAGCCGGCTAGAGTACTTAAGGGGCATCGACGTTCAATTTTCCGTGAACTATGTCGGGTATATTCTGCAAGGAATATATTTGAACATAAATATCCTAAATATAGATTGCTCCCTTTGGACATTTCGGAGAAATGGCACTCAATGGTAATTTTAAATCGTCTTATAATACGTAGGTTTGTAAGACCGAAGACAAATTTCACTATTGTTTATTACTGTAACTTTATATCAAATCAGAAAGACAATTCATATTGAAAAGGATCATGTTTTGAATATCGATCATTTATGCATTTGATTTCAACTGTAGGGTGTACCTACAGTTGAAACTGTAGGGTGTACCTGCAAACAGTACTAGACGTTCCGTTAAAAGTATTCAGTTAGCATATGTACGACTGGAAGTAAATTCGTTTTGACAATTGTTATTGTGAACCTTTCGCTTTAATTTATTTACTATTGACATGTGATGCTTTTTAAAACACTCAACACCACCCCACAAAAAAACCCACCCACCCACAATCATGTGCATTTCAATCGCTGGGCAAGTTCTTGCAAAAAATAACGCAAATATCTGCTGGTGTATCTGTCGATCTGTCTGTCCGATTGCATACGCTGGAGTTCATACTAGACAACTCACCCATGTGGGTATACACGGTTATAAACATCTATTGAGCGCTGTTTTCTTTTTCTATGCAGCTACAGCAGCATATGTTGCACAGCAGGTGAATGATTCAGCTTCAATTTTATTCTTTGCTTCACAAATAAAAGGGCTTTTGCCTCAAATCGCTGTTGCATGTTTACTAGTTTCGGCACTCATGTGTACCTGCCTCTACAAGTGCACATATATACTATGTATGTACACATCACCTATTCTGCCACCAGAACAGGAGCGTAAAATAAAGGCGCATTTGGCTTAGTTTAGGAATGACGTTAGGCTGATCAGTAGAGGCTTCAAATAGATTTCATTTCCTTTCAAAGATATCTGCCAGACAGCGCTATCGCTATACATATATCGCTATTATTACATAACTAAGTTCATGGAAGGGTACATCTCACAGAACTTAGACTTTAATGCCTATACCTGAAAAGTATTTATCCCTCTTGTTGTAAAAAAAAGTTCCAATTATCGAGCATATATCCTTTTTTCTAGATAGTGCAAGCCTGTTGATACATACACCTTAGCACTTTGTCTCCTATGGTGTTATACATTACTGCCAGTAATTTGTCGGATCCCACTACAATGTTATCCTTAAGCCAGGATAACATCAGATTTGACCTCTTCCTAGTTCAAGGTGGGCTCTCAAACGAATCATCTGTGATTGGTAGCGTGCAACCAAATTAATTTCACACCCTGAGGCCCCGGGTACCGTTGATTCATACTGTGTATTGCAGTGTGAGCCCCTCTCCATTTTTTATCTGGCTCTATTACCATAGTGAATTTGAGAGGCAATCGCTGTAATAGAGCCAATAAACTGCAATAGTTTTAGTATATACACACACATATCTATGCATATGATAGTACATATGTATGTATGTATGCATATGTAACTAAAACTGCTATGAATACAGGAACTATTACACTAGTGCAAAGTCAACCTAGCGAGCTATTTGGGAGATTGAGAAGTTATTTCTAAATATGAACCGATTTTCTTTAATTTCTATAGCTTACTCAAAAAAACTTACTCGTGACAAACTTCATCGAGTTCTAACATCAACAAATAAACCCTATAATATAAGTCCATTGGTTCTAGTCACTATAAAATCATTGTTCCAACGAAAAAATATTTCAAAGTCCCCGAAAAAAACTTATAAAAACAAGAAAAAACCGTCAGACAGTTAAAGTTTATTTTCCTTCCAAACGACACATCCACTAAGTAGGGGCATAAATACTGTCACACACCTTTTATGCTGTAAAAATAAAAAGTACTGAATGTTTTTGAGCCAAATATTTTTTAATATATTTATTGATGTATATTGTATTCAAAAAGAATCTATTTATTCAAAATGCCCGCCTTTTGCCTTTACATACGCCTAAAGTCGCTCTGGCCAAACGTCAATAGCGGCACGAACCTCGTCCATTGGAAAATTGGCCACAGCTCGAACCAAAGCAGTCTTAAGAGATCCAATGTTGGGCGATAAATCTTGTCCTCTAAAACCGTCCACAATTTGTAATCCAATGGGTTCATATCTGGACTGCCTGAGGGCCATTCTTCAGAGAAAATGAACGCTGGTAAAATGTTTCGAATCCAGGCCTGGGACGTCTTAGCCTTATGGTCCGGCGCAGAATCTTCCTGGAAAGTCCATGGCTGGTTTTGGAACAGGGAATTGTTAAGAGGCTTCACAATAGCTTCCAAAACGGTTTATTGGTAAACTTTGGCCGATGTTTTGGCTCCTTGCTCGCAGAAATGCTGGTCAGTGACCCCATCGTAAGACACCCCACCAAACCATGACTAAAGCTGGGTGATGACCCTTTTCCACCCTTGGGATCAGTTCAGATGCTTCCTTAGATGACCGCGCATCCACTCTATCATTTTGCTTGTTAAATTTTTCCTGAACGGTAAATTTTTTTCATCCGTGAACAAAATTTTTCTGTGCAAGTTATCAGCGTGCTTCACCAAAAGCCGATTGCATTTTTCAATCCTATTTTTTTTAAAGCTGCAGTCAATAAATTTCCGGTACGTCGTTTGAAAGCCCAAAGACCCAGGTCTTTTTTATTAATTCGACTCATGGACTTTTGCATGATATTCATCTCACGGGTCATGATTTTCTGTTTTCGGAGCGGATTTCTGTGAATTCTTGATTTAACGGCTTTGATGATATGCGGTGTTCGAAACTTTTTATGGCCCGAATGGGAAGATATAGATGTGGGCGATATGTGGTTTCAATAGGTCAGTGCCACTTGCCACACAGCTAACGAAACATTGGCTCTTTTGCGCGACAAATTCAATGGCCGTGTTATCTCACGTCGTGGCGATGTTAATTGGCCGCCACGATCATGTGATTTGACACCATTGGACTTCTTTCTGTGAGGTTATTTGAAAAAAAAGGTGTACGTCGTTAAGCCAGCAACAATTCAAGAGCTAAAGGATGAGATAATTCGGCACATTAACGACATAGAACCTCAATTATGCCTCAGCGTCAAAGGAAATATCGGCCTTTTGGCCGATATTTTGTTCTATAAATAATTGAACCATGCCAATATTATCATAATAAAAAGAAATAACAATAGTTTCCTAAATAATTTGTATTTTATTCAAAACCAACATAGGCCCTTAAAATTTAACCACCTTTTAGAAGCCACATCTTACATCCAATCATGATAAAACTAAGAACGAGTGAGCTTTTTACTGGAGCAATGGCAAGGTCGATCTTAATTTATTATAATTAATTATTTGTAGCTCATAACGGATCAGGGAAAATTTGAGCTTGATAGGTTATAATTCATTGCTTCTAGATATACAGGACTTCAAACCGGTAGGATCCATCTTGTGAGTTTATTCGAAAACATAAACCTATTGTCCAATGTGACAAGGCATGGGTGTTGGTCGCTTGTATCGCTCCATGCTAAATTTATTTAAAATCATGTGTAATATGTGCTTTTAAGAGTTGTTGGTTCTGAATCCGGAAAATACCTTTGTATGGGGACTATACGAACAAAAATGGCTTAGAACATGGCTTGCAATATGTAAGCGTAATTGGGTTCTTTGAAAGGCTCTTAGATCAGGAGGCCCTCAAACTGAGAGTGACCTTTGCGTGGGATATTTTAGAAAACTTGGACCGATATGGTTATATTTCACCAGAGATAGATGCTAATCGTTTGTTATCTTCCATGCGAAATTTGATTGAAATCAGATTTAATGTAAGGCTCTTAGAGTTGTAGGTTCTGAGATCGCGAAAACCGATGTGTTATCAAAATATTGGCCGATATGGATTAATTTTAATGGAGTTCGTCCTTGACCAAAACTTGAAGAATGTACCAAGTTACATCAAAATCAGTTCATACCTGCGACCTGTACATTGATGACAGCGATAGATGGACAGATATACGGACATCGCTCTAGGGATTCAGATTGGTCGGAATATTTATAAAGTTTATGTCTATCTGCATTGCGTTACGGTGTTGAAAACCTCAGAACTGACTAACCAATAACCTGTACAAAGCGCGTTGCAGGTTTTGTACTATACAGGGAGGAGCACAGTTTGCTTATTTGGGAATTAAATAAAAAAATTATGAACCTAAGAAAATTTATTTTATATTTTATTTATATTGGCCAGTAAGGGAATTTTTAAATTACATGGTTTTAAATAGTCTATCTGGCAAATGACGACCTTCGCTATCCACACACTGCATGTCGACTGATATTCTGTCAATTTCAGCCTCAATATTGTTAATTAGGTCTTACAAGGTGTTGGGACGGTTGATATACACCTTCGACTTCGGGTAACCCCAAAGGAAAAAATCGCATAGGGCTAAGTCAGGTGAGCGTGCCGATTAGTTCAAATTACCCCTCAAAGAGATGAACCGTCCAGGAAACATTTGCCTCCAACAATTCTTGGTTACCATCGCTGTGTGTGCAGTGGCACCATCCTGTTGGAACCATGTATCATCTAATTGCATTGCCTCAAGAGACGGCTGAAAAAATTCCTGGAAATGCCTTAAGCAAGTGATTGCTTTCCAGCAGAGCATTTCGGAGATTGCTGTACTGCTGCTCTAACTCTCTTGATGTTTTGTAGTGTTGTAATCCTTCTCTCGGTTCCCCTTCACTGCTGTTATCCAATTTGCAATTGATTTCCGACCAGGAACACGTTTGAGTGGGGAAACAGCGCATCGTAAGCGAAAGCAAGCTGCACTGCAATGATCGAGTGCGCATTTGAAAAATACGCTTCAACAAAAAATGACCTCTCCTCACGAGTCCACTGCATGATGGCAACTGAACGGCAGACGAGTGCAAATCTCCTGTCAGCCACTATAAGCCACGTACACTCTCCACTCTCTTCGACCAACAATGCAGCCACAGCGTGCAGTGCAAAAAAGCAAATAATCGCGCTCTATTCTGTACAATACATTACTTAGTGTTGCAGGACATTATGATTTGGTGATGAAAGTTTAACGAAACTTTGCCAGTTCTGCATTTTTGTTGGTGCATGTGGCGCAATTCAAGCCCCTAACACTCTAGAAGCCATTAATGAGAATCGATCATGCTGAAATTTTGTTATACGCTATCAGTTATTTACTCTGGCAAATTATACCATCTACCTGGTAGTCTCGTAAAGCTTACACACATACTCGTAGATCCCTCCCGATCTGATCTTGCTAACAATGCACGCGGTATGTTGGTGTAGATTCTTGTGCTGCTTACTCTGGAAGGCTGCTGACTCAGGCTCTCAAAAGTATAGACTTAGACCGGATCAGTCCACAGGAAACTACACACCAGCTGAGTACGGTTTAATGGGCATCTTAACAGGTGTTGTGTGTCTTATGCATTTCGCTGGCATGCGTGGCATGTTCGGACACACTGTTTGAAATTCGGGCCCATTACGAATTGAGCCGACTACACCAGAGAGATCTTAACTAACCTAATACCACTCTGGGTTGTCGGAGTAACATCTCCTCCTTCTGGCTTCATCTGGAGGAAGGTCTTCGAGCATAGCATTTATTTCGATGTTGTTGACGATTTCTTCGATTGCGACAGACTGAATACCGGTCAGACATGTCTGATAGGCCTTTGGTCTTGGAGTTTCTGCTGGTACCGTTGGATCTCTCTCCTTAGACCATGAAGATAACTACTGATCCGCCGAGATGCCTAAACGTTAGGTGGTCATTCGGATAATACCTTTTGTAACATCAGATACTGCTTTGACAAAATGTAGTTGGACAAGATCTTCGTATCTTGATGTAGGTAGTCCTTAGTGGACATATAGACCCACCCCCTATCAGATCTCAGAGAGACGTTTTTGTAGGTCTACATGTTTCTGCAATTCGCCTACTATACATTCTGTGTTCACATTGGCGCTGTATAGTTCACCAATAACCGTTTTATTATCAGTTTATTATAGTTAAACAAGGGTTCTTTGCCAGTACGCTAAGTGCTACCGCCGAGCGATTTAAGGACCTTGTTCCTTCTTATCGGCTTTTTGCTAATAGCCGAGGGATGCTCTGATGACTTGAAAAAACCTCGAGCATAACACCAAGCATTTTTGGACAATTGGTTGTTGTTGTAGCCGCCCATAGTACCGGGGTGACAGCCCTAGGCCGAAGAATTCCTCATTTGGGTCGATTCGGTGCTTAGAACCGGCTATCGTGGGATCGTGGACAATTGGTGGTCGGATTTGGTGTGTCATTGACTCTCACATTCAAGGGCAGCCTTTTCTAAGCAGTCTATGTCGTATTGATTAAGTGGCGGTTATCTTTAGGTTGCTAGCATTGTATTGGTTGGTCATAGATTATCACATTCCATGTAGTGATAATTTGGTGGCGGATATCTTAGGGTTCCAAGCAGAGAAGAAACTGACAAGATTAGCTAAGAAAGCGTTCAGACTATAGCAGATGTCATCGGTTTTTGGGTCCTACATCTGAATCGAGCAGTCGTCAGCAAAGGACACGATTTTAATAAAGTCATATGGCTGCGGAATTGCAGAAAGGTAAAGATGAAACCATGCCAGAGACATCACGCCACCCTGGTAAACACCCAGTTTCATTCTTCGGGGCTTCGACTTGTTTTTTCTTAATTCCAAAAATGACTAGCACTAAAATATATATTTTTGATGATCAAACTTTTGAAATATGGTTACATGGCTGACAGTATCGGAGGCCTTAGAGGGTTGAAGATCCACGAGGACCTTCCAGTCACATCGCTTGTTTTGGTTGAGACCGCAATTTATACGCGCAGTTATGACGTGTAAAGCGGTTGTCGTGCTGTGTAAACATGTTGGTGATTGGTAATTAGGAATTGTCCGTTCCGCCTCGAAAGAAGGAGAGCCTCAAGTGTCTCGGCAATTTACGACCCAGACAAATTTTCATTCTGACGTAAAAATTCTGTTATGATCGTGCGCCTATGATGGCTTTGCACCACGGACGACATGTATCATTTCGTATACAGAAAATTGTGTTCATACCTCCTTAGCTCAGAGAACACAAATACGGTAAATGGATTCCCTTTTCGCTTTATAACTTTCGGGTAACAATAAACTTCTAGTTACAATCAAAAAACTTCTAGTAACAATAAATCTTCCCTCTTTGCAGGTTCAAGAGCGAGTATCCCGTTGCCCACAATTTTCCTTTACCGGAACTTATAACACGTTGCAACAAGCCATCCATCCATTTATTTCGCTTGCAAATATTGATATTTAGTGCCCTGATTCTTGGGTAGACGGGGTTGCCCGCCTTGCTCATCTACAAGTTTCGCTGAATCTGCTGATAATTTTGGTGGGCTTCGGGTATTCGACCAACAGGAATGAAGCAAGAGGTTGCTGCCTTAATGATATATCGGATTATTTCTACACACAGAGAAAAAAAATAGTTGGGAATCGCTCTGAACTACATTATGTTTAATAAACATAATTTCGGTTCCAATCACCAACATACGGTATTGATGGTCACATGATTCGATATTTCACTAGATGGTAGCTTTAATAATCTTACGATACTTAGAACCAATAAGTCAGTTATACCAACAGTATTCAGTAAAACTATTGGTTACCAAACGGTTTGTTTATGTAAACCACCCAATTATAAAATACATGTTACTTTGGTACCAATAATTGGTGGTGGCAACAGCAAAATTCTTTGTAGTAACCAAAACCCTTCGACAATATTACTTCGCATATACATAAATAAATGTATGCTTCGTATATACTTATATAGATCGTTAAACGAGTAGAGGCCAGGTCGGCAGCACACATAAATGGTATTGAAAAGTCGCCCACAACAACGACAAAACGCTGCGTCTACCAAATGGCGATGTCTTTACTTCGCTGACTTACTTTTCTTTCCCTCAATGACAAACAACAACAAAAACCTGATATCATTAGCTTGTGGAGTAATTCCTCTTTTAAAAGTAATAACGACAAATGATCACAACAAATTAAAAAACTCGAAGGACAAAACCCGTTTAGTTCGCTGATGTAACAGATTACACTATGCAACAAAATTTGGGACTTTTCAGGGGTGAATGATTTTTTCTGGAAATGAAAGCCTTAGGGGGTTATAGTAAATTCATAGGCCGCACTTTTTATTTGGGAACTCTTCACTGTACTTATATACTTAAAATAATTTAAAAATTCCTTCGCTTTATAGAACTTTCGTGATAAGGTGTTTTTAGTAAAACGTATGTAGTTTCTTCCGTTGAATATTTTAACATCCTATCTATAAGATTGAATTGTCCTTTTCGTCCTTTTTATCAAAAAAGCAAAGAAAAGTAAAAAAAAATGATTCTTTAACAATAAAAATGATTCTTTGTTTGGCTCACTTTACCAATTTAATGCATCAAATCGTTCCACTTCTGCATACAAACTTTATTAGGTTTAAAAGTAAAAACCAAGTATACGTATAAAAAAACTGCTCATATTTCAAATAACAGAATAAATACTTTGAAATCGTTAAATATAAGAATATAATAAAAAAAATATTTCGGTCAATTAGCCGAATATATGAAATTTAACTATCTGTTGGTCCAGATAACAATTGCTGGTAGTAACGACAACCGAATATCAAGTAAACTTATTACCAATAATCTATAACAAAAACCTCTTTTTTTAGAGTTAAGACTCTTTGTCTCTTCTACCGAAACGTTCTAGTTTCTATGTTGAAATTGTCGTGTGCGCGATAAACATTCAGTTGTAGCACCAAAATGGGGTTGTGGCAACAAATATGTTCTCTGTATACATGCTACATGAGAATTTGAAAGGAGCTACGATTGGTGCACTATCCGAACCCTTCCTAGGCAGATTGTACATCGCATACGAGTACATAATTCAGTAGTTAGACTTTTACATTCTGGTTTTCTAAAACTATCAAAAATGTTTGCTGGTCATTGTGCAACGCTATGCATATTTCGATGTGGTTGTTTTTGTACTTCTTCCACTTCCTCGGCGTTATATTGAATACGAGTAACAAGATCAGCCCAAAACAAAACCCTGCATAGAAGGTAAAATTGAGAATTATTTTCAATTTTATTACAAATTGAAAAAGCAAACATATGTATGAAATGCATTCATACATACAAATATTTGTATATGCAAACATCTGTAAACAAGATATTGTATATACATATAAGTACATATGTATGTCAACCATAGTGTATCTGAACAAACCAGACCATGTGCATTGTTGGCGGGTTAAAGTGTTTGAATTTCTTGGTTATATCCTGGGTGAAGTAGAAGAGTGTACACAATGTCCAATGATTATTTTTCAATAATTTAACAATAAGATGGAAGGAATATTGTTTAGATTTATCGAAACATACGGTAACATTAAAGGTTGATTCACAATTTGTATCAAGGGTCAATTCGATTTAATGTTCATATTCGCAATGGAAATAAGATGGAAACTAGTCAATAAAACGTTAAGTGGAAAGTAAATAAATACGATTTTTTCATTATCAAAATTTTATCAAATAGCTTTAGAGAAAACATATAACGGGTTTTCCAATAGGGGCATAACAATTTCGTATCTATATGTCAAAAACATTTTTAATGACTGTTCAGTGTCAAAGCGTTATTTGAAGTCAAAATTTTCATCATGGTAAAGTTCACTTACGAGCAACGTTTGAAACCCATTAATTCTGAGTCGGTGGTGTCATCTTCGAGTATAAGAGCGCTTAATCCATTTTTCGAATGTAATAATCGTCCCACCCGATAGGAAGAGCGTTGATGCTCATTTCAGGCTGATTGGTTTTGACAATAAACAAAATATGCGATTTTAGACAGCAACAAACCTACATGTGCTTTAAGAGACACAATTGCATCCGCTAAAAATTAGTGTGTGGGTTTCATGCCGGAGGTTTGATTGGGCCGTATTTTTTCATAGATGGAAAAAATCGTCATATTACCGTCAATGTAGAGCGCTATCGTGCCACGTTAAAATATTATGTTTGGCCAGAATTGGATGAGCTTGGCATAGCCGATATGTGGTGTCACTAGCTACACAGCACGTGTTACAATCGATTTAATGAAAGGCAACTTCTGTGAACGTTTTATATAGAGAAATGGTTCGGTCGAATGGCCACCTCGTTCATGCATTTTAACGACATTGGATTTCTTTTTATGAGGCTACATCAAGTCATTGGTCTATGCCAACAAGCTAACAACTTTAGAATAGCTCTGAGACAAAAACGTTCCGATGCATCCGTTTAAACTATGCGAGTTGTTTAACACTTTTTTTTAAATAACCAAGACTCAGAGGATGCCCCCTATACATGCGGTGCATTGCGTTGGCGAGTGCAAAGTAAAGGATCGGAGGAGGGAAAGAGGGAGAAATGAGTATTGACGCATGCCTTGAACTTCTGGATGTCGCAATTAGTGGGAAATACATTTGCCGGAAGTCGATTCCACATACGGACTGTACGAGTGAAAAACGAATTTGATCGGTAGTGTACACTCGTAGTGCGGTCAACAGGCCAATCGATAGTAAACGGATGTGAATTCCTAGAAAGTCGCGTATCCTTGCCGAACATCCTCACGTCAGGAATAAGTCGACGGATGTCGTAGATATTCAGTGCGTCCCAATGTACTGTGCCTATTTAAAGCATTGCCAATCTACAAAAATATATATTTGTTAAGCAAATACTCAAAAGAGTTGACTTTTTACCAAAGTACTTTGAGTTCTTTAGCAACAAAGTTCTTAGCCCATATGCGGATTTCGCCCATTTACTATACTTAAGAGTTTATGTCCATAAGCCAGTATCAGGATCCCTGGTTGTTTAGTTTGACTGCTATAGTGCTTTAAACAGACACTCGGATGGTCATGGCTAGATGGTCTAGGACATTTACGACATTCAATTATTTATGTACTTTATAGGATCTTCGATTAATATTTCGTGGAGCTTTTTGTGGTGTATTTCGTGGCCCCATAACCATAACACCATGAAAATTGAAAGGCAATATCTCGAGAACTAATACCGATAGAAAATTTATGTTGGTATGGAAAAAATACACCCTGATTAAAAAGTGGCCTATGTAACGACTTTGACAAAATTTTCATTTTGGACTATAAGTACAATCCATGATGAAGGATCTTCTTTCTACATTTTCCTTTGATATACCTAATTTAAAAAATCCAGCAATGTTAATATCTCAGACCCTCACTTATTGTAGTAATATCTATGTTGATTAATATCTATGAAATACGAAAATAAAGATGAATATAAAAAATAAAAATGAAATGATAAAGGGTATGCAAGCTTCGACCCGGCCGAACTTAATTTGCAAGCTTCGAACCGGCCGAACTTAATTTGTTCACTTGTTTAGGTAATAAGTGCGTCTTAACTTAAATTCTTACTTTATCTAGAAAAAAATATTTTATGTTGAGCAAATACTCCAAAAAAATGTGCATTTCCCGATGTACCTTTAGTCGATTGAAGAGAGACTTTTTCCGCTTAGCCGATTCACGCCATTAACAATCTGGAAAACCTTATGACTATAAGCGGACGTCGTGCATAATTTCAAGGTCCCAGCTTAATAAGTTTGACCGCCATCAGGCTTTCAGCACACATACAGACAGATGGACAGACAAAGCAAAATAATTTTCGAATTTTACAAAGATCAATTTTACAAAGGGTGGCACAACAGTAATGCTTTAATGTGGAATGCAAATTTATAGAGGTCGGAGCTCAGAATTTTTCTTATTTGGGAATGAAATAAACAAATTATGAACTTTAGCAAAATTTATTTTAAATTTTAATTATATTGAACAGTAAGGTAATTTTTAAATTACATGGTTTTAAATAGTGTATCTGGCAAATATCGACCTTCGCTATCTCCACTCTGTTGCATACGTTTTCTGAAGTTTTCATGAACTCTAACAAGCATGACGACTGGTATTCTGCCATTTTCAGCCTCAATATTGTTCATAATGTCTTCCAAGGTGTTGGGATGGTTGATATACACCTTCGACTTCAAGTAACCCCAAAGGAAAGTTTGCATCATCTCTCAAAGAGATAAGCCGTCCAGAAAACATTTGTCTCAAACAAACTCATGGTAACCCTCGCTGTATGTGCAGTGGCACCATCCTTTTGGAGCCATGTATCCTTTAATTTCATTACCTCAAGAGCCGCTGAAATAAAATCCTGTATCATAGTCATGTACCTTTCGAAGTTCTTTCGAAGTTCACAGTTTCGGCAAAACGGATATCCTGGAAAAAGTAAGGGCCAATGATTCCTACTTGAGATATGGCGTGAAATGTGCCAAATAAAGTTGGCACATTAAACTCCTTAGTTTCTTAGTTTCTTTAAGTTCTAATATTAATTTGGCTCTTAGTTCGCACCTTTTCTGCCAATTACGTTCTTGTTATTTCTTTAAGGTCCAAAGGCGTTCAAGTCTCAACAATAACAACATGAACTTGTGTAATTTGAAAACAAATCGTTTTCCAAAGTAAATAGTACGAGTGTTCAATTGGTACTCGCTACTTACATCTAAACTTAACAACAAATTTTGAAATATCTTTGTATGCCAGAACTGTTTGACTTTTTGCGCACCACACTGTGACACGGTCCGAATGCAGAGGTCTCTGGTGAAGTGGGGTTTGTTTCACTCCTGTACCGCATATTTTGTTTGTTTACACTCCCACTGAGCTGAAGCACGCTGCACTGCTATTATCGGGTGCGCATTTGAAAAATACGCTTCAACACAAAATGTCCTCTCTAGCCACTCTACTCTCCACTCTCTTCTGCTATCAGTGCCACCACAACCAGCAGTCAAAAAAGCAAATTTGCGCTGCACCCTATATAAAAAAGATTCTGCTTGTACTAAAAGTGTATGTAAAAAATTAAAGTTTATTATGTCTTTTGCACCACCTGTTATTACTGTAAATGTTTCAGATCAACATTTCGAGGTGCTGCCAACGGAATGACAAATTTGGTATACATTTCATTATACTGTGAAGGAGGTTAATAGACATTCCACCGGGAAATGCGAAATCATTGTGAGGTATTACAGTAATTGTCCACATAATGTCTGGCCTAGTGGTGTCTTTTTAAATATTATGACATTTGGACAGAGACAGCTCTTTCCCTCTCGAACTTAATGAATTTCTTCATGGTAAGACAAAGGTTTATGGAGACCCTATGTTATACCGATCGATTCATAATCACTACCAGATTCTGCGAAGTCCGTCGTCTGTTCGTCTTTTCACCTATAGTTTTAGTCAAAGAACAGTAGGTTGTTATAAGCAGATTTCGATGAAACTTGGTACATTTTTCAATTTTGGTTCACATCATTTTTGATATCATACGTAGGTTTTACTGATTCCAACATTTTAAAACAGCTGTAAAAGCCAAATTTTACATATGATTAATTTGGCACAGAGCGTTAATTACAACCAACAGTCATCTCCTTTTTGCATGGTACAATATAAGCGTACCGTTAGGCTGACTTCCTAAACGCATGTTGCTTTGTAGTATACAATGCAGAGTGTTCGTAAATGCAAGCCTGAAAATGTTGACAATGTATTGTGTTCCCTTTTTGCAACACTGTTGTACGAGGGCGACCGCAAAAGTAACTGGCCTAACATAAAAAGAACCGTTTTTTTGGAATTATTATTATTTATTTTTCAACACAATCTCCTTCCAACTCAATACACTTCATCAAACGTTTTTCAAGTTTTTTAATTCCATCCGAAAACTAAGATTTTTCAAGACCTTCAAAATATGCCTCAGTTTCAGCAATAACCTCGCTAAATTTTTTGCCACCGATAATTTTTTTTAAATTTGGAAACAAGAAATAATCAGAAGGAGCTAAATCTGGACTCGTCATTCGGCCAGTTTTTGTTGAGTTAAAAATGCAGTGTGTGAAGGAGCATTATCTTGATGAAAAAGAACTTTTTTTTTCTAAATGCGGTCAACCGATCCAATAATGCACAATAATATTCACTATTTATAGTTTTTCCTTTCTCAAGATAATCAATAAATATTATACTCCTTGCATCCCAAAATACTGTGGGCATTACTTTTCCTGCTGATTTAACAGTTTTCGCCTTCTTGGGACCACTTTTACCAGCTTCTATCTATTGTTTTGACAGTTCTTTGCATTCTGGGATGTAGCGATGGATCCATGTTTCATCAACAGTTATGAATCGGTGCAAGAACTCTATTGGATTACGCTGATAAATCTCTAAAAGCTCCTCGGAATTGGTCCAACGGACGATTTTTTGGGGGCAAAGTCAACATACGCGGCACCCATCTTACGGATAGCTTTTTCATGTGGAGTTCATCATGTAATATACTCCAAACTTGTTTTTCGTGTACTTTAACAATATCAGCAAGCTCTCTTAGCTTTATTCGTCTATCTTTAGTCACTTCATTAAATATTTTTCTAATGTTTTCAATTATAGTAGCAGTTTTCGGTCTTCCAGAGCGTTGTTCATCTTCCGTACTTGAACGACCCATTTTAAATTGTTCAACCCAGGATTTCATGGTGGAGTATGATGGTGCATTATCACCATGAACAGAATCCAATTCAACTTTGATTAATTGTGGCGCATAACCTTTCATATAAAAGTGTTTAATTACCCCACGAAACTCTTTATTTTCCATTTTTCAAAATATATAAAGCTTGTTTACTTCAATCACCTGAACCAAAGAAAATAATCATTAAATATTTCGGAAATTTTGACAGATGGCTTATAAAAGATTGCTTTTAAAAAACAGAAAAAAAAGTTGCTAGTAAAACTGAAAATGTGCCAGGCCAGTTAGTTTTGCGGTCGCCCTAGTAGTTAATACGCAAGGAAAAGCAACAAAGGCTTCGAAATAAATGTAGATGCAAAACAAATGCAGCAAATAAAACAAAGGCGACGCAGGCAGATAAGTTAGCATTTTTACTAATTTATTGATATGAATTATACAATG
The DNA here is from genome assembly GCA_963513945.1 of Hydrotaea diabolus. Lineage (NCBI taxonomy): Eukaryota > Metazoa > Arthropoda > Insecta > Diptera > Muscidae > Hydrotaea > Hydrotaea diabolus. Next base: position 132,015,531 of record OY740717.1, on the reverse strand, counting down.
CATATAAATGTTCCTAAACAAGTTCAGTGTTGCAAAGTATTACTCGTATTATGCAACGTATTGAAAAAGTAACTACACAATGTATCAACTCTGTTTTGAGACTGTATTGATACATTGTAAATATACGTTTTGGAAGTCAGCCTTATTAACTATGGTGAAAACGGACCTTATCTTAATACATAAATATATGTGACGCGCAAAATAGAAAGGGACCTAAGAAAACCAGTTTAGTTCAGGAGAGCCATATTCAAGATTTAAATACGTGTATCTTTGGTGTACCATCACTTTCATAAAACGCGCATATCTCTGGGAGGGAACACTTTTGGGGCATGGGATCAATCTCATTCGATGCTCAGATGTTGTCCACATCAAAAAAAGTGAGAATTTATTTTTTTTTACCCTTAGGTCCCTTTCTCTATGCGCTGTCACATATAATGTTCGATAAAAGAGCCCTTAAGAACTACAGAAACTAGACCGATTAACACAAAACATAGGCAATGTGTTGGCGTTGTCTGTCGAAAGACTTCTCTTTAAATTGATCCCGATGGGTGGCTCTGCCTTGTAATCATTTAAATGTTTTGTATTTATGGTACGATTTAAAACAAATTCACAAAATGAATTTCTTATATGTGACAGCGCATAGAGAAATTGACCTAAGGGTAAAAAATCAATTTTCATTTTTTTTTCTTTTTTTGATGTGGACAACATCTGAGCATCCAATGAGACCGATCCCATGCCCCAAAAGTGTTCCCTCCCACAGACATGCGCGTTTTATGAAAGTGAAGTCGACGATTGTTAGCGCAAATAGAAAGGGACCTAATCTTTAAAATGGCTCTCCTGAACAAAACTTTTCATCAACTATACACTTTTGTTTTTGATGTGGACAACATCTGAGCATCGAATGAGACCGATCCCATGCCCCAAAAGTGTTCCCTCCCAGAGATATGCGCGTTTTATGAAAGTGAAGTCGACGATTCTTAGCGCAAATAGAAAGGGACCTAATCTTTAAAATGGCTCTCCTGAACAAAACTGTTTTTAACCTTAGGTCCCTTTCTATTTAGCGCGTCACATATACTTAACTTCAAATAGGGCCTATCATTAAATCTTCTTGCAAAAATGTTACTGTGTTGCCTAAACAAATAAAGTTGGCACATTTAACTCTCTTAAGTTATCGCTTTATTTATTTCTTATCCATAAGAGGAGCTAGTTCCTTTTTTAGTTCCATAGTTCCTTTAAGATCTAATATTAATTGGGCTCATAGTTCGCAACCATGGCGTTCTGGTTCTCTCTTTTAGGTCCAATGACATTCAAGTCTCAATAAAAACAACAAGAACTTGTGTAATTTGAAAATAAATCTTTTTCCAAACTAAATAATAGGCGTGTTCGATTGGTACTCGCAACTAACATCTAAACTTAAACATTATTGAAATATCTTTGTATGCCAAAACTGATTTTTGCATCATAAATCGTTTAAAGAATAAAAGTTATTCAAGAACTTAAACGCTTAAACTCGCTAAAGGTTAGTCTTGGAAAACTTTCTTCCCAAAAATTTTTACTATTTAAAATAAACGGGTTTTAAAGCCAATTGTGTATAGATTTCTGCAAACAAAATCATTTTTATATTCTTGTCTCCTAAGTGAGTTTCCTATAGAATAAGGCCAATCAATATCTTTTTCAAAATTAAAAATTGCGGCTTTAAGAAAAAAATCTTGAACATTACTCTTCAAGTGATTTTTACACAGTTCATATTGTAAAAGAATATGATCGAGCAATAGCAAACGTTTTTAAAAAGACTGCAAACGCAAAAGAGATGTTTGTGTGAACAAAAGAACTAATAAAACTGACTGGTGGTCCAACTGAAATGCACGACCTTAATTGTAAATAAAACAACAAGTTTTCAGAGAATTACCAAACTATTTTACAGTGATACTCGTAGAAGGGTCTATGACAATTATTTGTGCTAGACCCTAGCCGATGGTGCATATTTGCAATTACTCTGAGACATAATGAAGGTTCATTAATGTGCAAAATTATCTTATCCTTTAGCTCTTGAATTGTTCTTGGCTTATTGAGTTACAGTTATTCTTTTACAGGTTGGGCTAAAAGTTACCATGGGGTTTAAAAATGTAATAACTTTTTTGTTTATACTTTTTTTTTTTTAATTTTTTTCAGATTATATAAATAACACTTGGAGATTAAATAATGGAGAGATTCGCAACAAAGCACAAAGAACCAGAATAATAGAATTTTATTATTTAAATCAGCGATTAATTATTTTAACGCAAACGCATGAGTGATAAAGCTCATTTTCATTTGAATGGCTTTGTTAATAAGCAGAACAGTAGGTTCTGGGGTTTTAAAATCCAAGAGCCATTCGTTAACGCCAATTGCATCCCATTAGGTGTACAGTGTGGTGTGGGATCACATCTGCAAATATCAATGGGCCTTACTTTTTCAAGAATTAAGATGGAAGTGCTGTAACCGTAAATGGAAAGCGGTATTGGTTTATGATAGAATAAATATCAATGGGCCTTACTTTTTCAAGAATAAAGATGGAAGTGCTGTAACCGTAAATGGAAAGCGGTATCGGTTTAGGATAGAAAACCTTCTACGTCCTGCTCTTGAAAACAGACCTGTGATGTGGCTTCATCAGGACAGAGCCACTGTCCATATTGCCCGAGACACAATGTCACTTTAAAGTCAAATTTTTTGAGCGTAATTCCCTGAAATTCGGAAATTACTTGGCCAGCGTGATCGGCAGATTTGTCGGCACCCGACTATTTTGTTTGGGGTTATTTGAAGGAGCGAGTATATGTGAACAAGCCCGAGACAATCCTTTAAATCAAGTTCTATTGATGGCTGTTAATGTGGAGTCGCTATAGTGGTGCTCAGACTGAATTGTATTTTCGTGGGCATTTGTGTGCAGAAAACTTTAAAAGTGAGATTTAAAACAGCAGTTCTCATTCGTTTGGTGAGAGCATGGTCTTAAAAAGTTCGGGTTTTCTTTCAACAATTGCTGCGAAGCTTTCTGAAGAGGCTCGTCACGGAACTATAATCGCGATAAGAGCAAAGTGCTTTCACGAAAATCTATGTTACTTTGCCATTTTTTTGAAAACATGTCTTCTATTTAAGATACAAAAAGTCTTCAGCTGGTTAATCCCTGTTTAATGTGTAAAAACAAAAGACCGAAATAAAACAAACGAGCTAAACATAAAACAAACGAGCTAAAAAAGGCCAACATTGAAAGAAGTTATGGAAAATGCTCTAAAAAGAGCCCGTCATTGCGAAGGGGACATTAAAGTGACATTTTTTATTAAAAAATTTCCATTTTGTATATTATTTAATCTGAGAAAAAACATTAATTAACAAAGAAGTTATTAAAGTTTTTAACCCCAAGGTAACTTTTGGCCCACCCTGTAAGAAGCCCCAAAGAAAAAGTCCAACGATGTCAAACCACATGATCGTGGCGGTGAACAACATCGCCTCGACGTAAGTTAACACGACCATTGAATTTCTCGCGCTAGTGGCACCATTCTGTTGGAACCACATATAGTCCAGGTCCACAACCTCAATTTCTGGCCACAAGAAGTCCATTATCATCCTGCGATTGCGAACACCATTGATGGTAACTGCTTGGCCGACCGCAGTTTCGAAGAAGTACGACCCGATGACAAAACGAACTCGGCGAGAATGCACAGGAGTTTTTACATTACCTACAGGCCGATTGTGGACACATTTGGTCGATTATGCTGAGCAAAAAAATCACGCAGTGCACGAAATGGACACCCACTTTCGGAAAAGGCTTCAACAATCTTAACGCGCTGCTCAATTGTGTACCTCTCCATAGTTGAATTTGAATTTCTGAAACAAAGAAATGTCAAATTATGTTTGGCAAAAACTCGGCGTTAAGGTGTGACTCACAATTACGAGGGCGGTTCGGAAAGTTCTTAGCGTATAAATGAAAGAGAAGAGTAAGTTTTTCAAAAATATTTTTATTTTTCAATATAAACTCCTGAAACTTCAATACACTTAGCCCAACGCTTATCTAGCAATTCTATCCCTTGATTAAAATAGTTTTAATCAAGGTCTTCAAAATAGTGGTTTACAACTGTAATTGCATCTTCATTTGAGGTAAAACGCTTGCCAGCAAAGAATTTTTTTAGATTTGGGAACAGGTAGCTAAATCAGGAGAATAAGGTGGGTGGTCAAGCAACTCGTACTTTAATTCGTTGATTTTAGCCATTGTTAAAACACTCTTGTGCGCTGGTGCTTTGTCTTGATGAAAATTTATTTTTTTGTGTTGTAAGCCAGGACGTTTTTCTCGAATTTGTACATTTAATTGATCTAAAAGGTTGCAATAGTACTCCGAATTTATTGTTTTGTCCTTTTGCAGATAGTCAATCAATAAAATACCTTTGAAGTCCCAAAAAACCGTTGCCATAACCTTACCAGGCGATTGAATTGTTTTTGCCTTTTTTGGGGCACTTCCTCCAGCTTCAGTCCATTGTTTGGATTGTTCTTTTGTCTGTGGAGTATAGTGGTGGATCCATGTCTCATCAACAGTTATGAAACGACGCTTAAAATCCATTTTTTTTCGCTGAAAACGATCGAAACAAGCTTGAGAAATGTTCATTCTTATGCGTTTATGGTCGACTGTTAACAAGTCCGGCACCCATCTTGCAGAAAGCTTTTTCATCTGTAGTTCTTCATGCAAAATTAAATGGACTCGATCATTTGAGATGCCCATGATATTAGCTATTTCACGCACTTTTATTCGTCGATCATTTAATACCATATCATGCACTTTGGCTACAAATTCTGTTGTTGTTGCTGCTTTTGGACGTCCACTACGTGGTTCGTCTTCAATGCTTGTAAAACCACGTTTAAATTCAGCAACCCAATTTTTTACTGTTACATATGAAGGAGCACTTTCACCTAACGCATTCACCATATCATTATGAATTTCTTGTCCCGATAAACCTTTTTTATGTAAATATTTAATGACACCACGCATTTCTAATTTTTCCATTGTAAAAAGATCGCGGATGCGTCTTTTGTGAACACCTGTTTCTATATGAAGGAGTTGCCAGATCGAAACAAAATTTAACATGAGTTCATAGCAGAGATGGAAGTTTCCAAAACACTTAATTTTTTTCTGTTTAGACCGCGCTTTTTGTGCTAGGCTAAGAAGTTTCCGAACCGCCCTCGTAATATCGTGCATTATGATTGGACCATACTTTATAATACGAGTAGTTTGATTTAATACACCTTTTTGAAATTAATTTAAATTCTTTTCGAATCATTCGTAAGATAGTGCCAAACACCAATACTAGCGCTACTGCAAAGCGAGCTGAGGCAGCCAATTGAAATTTCGAAAAAAAATTCCCTATGAATTACCCTGTCCATTTGCTCAACCCTTCTAGCGTAGCACAAAAAATATACCATTTCCCCGGCAGTCCTTTCTCATTTCAGCACCAGCAGCAGCTACAACAAAGGACCAAAGAGCAGCAGGAGGAGCACAAGTCGTAATGACGGTGGAACCACTAAGCGAACGAAAACCGTCATCAGCAGTCAACCGTAACCACATTGAAAGTTCTCAATCTGTGTGTGTGCGTGTGGCTTTAGGTGAATGTGCGTCAGTGTGGGCCGCCATCCCGAAGTCTGTGGGAAAAGTGTTGACGGCTTATTAAAATGTGAACGTAAACAAAATAGCAACAACAGCAGCAGCAAGAACATCAATGAATGCAATCCTTTCACACACTCACAATTCACACAAAAAAGTAAATTGTCGAGGTAAGTTACAGAAGGTGAGAGAAAATACTAGAAAATATAAAAATAAAAGTTAGTTCGCTTACATTGAAGCTTTTAGATTTTAGGAGGATCGGGGATGCTACTGTGGAAGAATACTGAAAAAATTATAAAAAAAAGACTGCTATACTCGTAGGTCTGATCACTCTGAGCCATGTTACAATGAATGTGAAAAGCATAAAAAAGCATGTAATGCTGCCCATAAAGCAGTAATACAGGTCGTAGCAATACTATAAAGAAGAGCTATTGTAGGAATTGAGCGAATGTGGGAAGACTGATACTCGTATGAACAAAGTAATAATGAGGTTTAAAAATACGTTTCTTGTCGTATATTATTGGTATATAAAAACTGTTATGCTTAGTTCATAGTCAGATTTAAGACCATGTTTCTTTTGAACATTTTGCTTAAAGAGAAACCAAAAAGTTATTTACAAAAAAATGTATTAGAAGCGAATGCTATAATGAAAATGTACGTTGTGTTAGTCTACAATACTTACACGCACACAAAAAGTATGGTTGTGATGACAATATTCGAAGAGGATAATACTATTGTTGGGTATATGGTTGTGCTACAACAATATTATGGTCATCACAACAATAGTATGATTCAAATACAACCCTACTATGATCCTCACAACAATAGTATGATTCACACATAACAATACTATGATCCCCACAACCATAGTATGATTCACACTCAATCATACTATGATCTCCACAGCCATAGTATGATCCTCACAACCATAGTATGTTTCATATACAACCATTGTATGGTCCTCACAACCATAGTATGATTCACACGCAACCATGTTATGATACCTACAACCATAGCATGATCACACACAATTAAACTGTGATCCCCAATATTATTTAATAGAATTTGTTTGAGTTGTCGACAATAGATTTGATCCCCAATATTATTTATTAAAATTGATTTAATTGTCAACAATAGATTTGAAATATGAAAATTATTCAAAAATACATTAAATTCAAAATAATAGCAGTATTTTTTTTCACAGTAGAAAAAATAAGTTTAAATAAACGTAAGCGTTTTTTTAAATATTTCAGATAAATAAAGCCAAAGCAGCTTGTTTAAAAAATTTTAATTTCGATAAAAAAGTACTATTGTTGCATTAGATCCATACCAATAACATTTGTTTTAAAAAGCATATTCAAATGAAGAAAAATGACAATCATACAGTATGATTGTCGTAATCATATCATTGTTAACATAAAACGCAAAACACAATACTTTTGTCGCACCAACCATATTTATATTGTTGCTATAACCATATTTTCATTTTTAAATTTGGCAATAATACTATTGTTACATTTCAACTATATTAATATTGCAGCAATTATACTATTGTTAAAAATAAATTCAGTTAACAATGCTATGGTTGCGACGAACATACTTTTGTTGTAAAGAACATATTATTATTACCGTGACCATGTAGTAACCATGTTTTTTCTCTGCGTGTAGTAGGGACATAAATACTGTTTCACACATTTTATGCTGTAAAATAAAAAGTACTAAATAGTTTTTGGCCAAATATTTTTTAATATACTTATTGATGTATATTGTATCCAAAAAGAATCTACTTAATTGAAATGTCCGCCTTTTTCCTTTACACACGCCTTAAGTCGCACTGGCCAATCGTCAATAGTTGCACGAATCTCGTCCATTGGAAAATTGGCTACAGCTCGAACCAAAGCAGTCTTAAGAGATCCGATGTTGGGGTATCTTCTGTGACAAACCTTGTCCTCTAAAACCGTCCACAATTTGTAACCCAATGAGTTCAAATCTAGACTGCCTAAGGGCCATTCTTCAAAGGAAATGAACGCTGGCAAATTGTTTCGAAGCCAGGCCTGGGACGTTTAAGCCTTATGGGCCGGCGCAGAATCCTGCTGGATAGTCAATGGTTGTTAAGAGGCTTCAAAGCAGCTTCCAAAACGGGTTCTTGGTAAACTTTGTTCGATCTTTTGACTCCTAGTTCGCAGAAATGCAGGTCAGTGACCCCATCGTAAGAGACACCCCACCAAACCATGACAGAAGCTGACCCTTTTCCACCCTTGGGATCAGTTTATATGCTTCCTTAGATGACCGCTCATACACTCTATCATTTTTCCTGAACGGTAACAATTTTTCATCGGTGAACAAAATTTTTCTGTGCAAGTTATCATCGTGCTTCACCAAAAGACGTTTGAATTTTCCAATCCTATTTTTTTTAAAGCCAGTCAATAAATGTCCGGTACGTCGTTTGAAAGCCCCAAGTCCCAAGTCATTTCTAATGATTCGACTCATGGACTTTTGCGTGATATTCATCTCACGGGCCATGATTTTCTGTTTTCGGAGCGGATTTCTGTGAATTCTTGATTTAATGGCTTTGATGACATGCGGTGTTCGAACATGGCGTGGGCGGCCCGACCGGTGGCGGTCTACATCTTCAGTCTCCTCAAACAGTTTTATGCAGCGGTAGACGAATATGCGCTAAATCCCTAGTGGCCGGAGCGTTTTGAAAATATCGCTTTTTCACAGCAATACTGTTCTCATTATCTGACCACTCCATGATGAAAGTTGAAACAATTCTAAAATACCGCTACAGACTAACGCTATTGATGTTAGCTTTCAAAACCCATATGCATTAACAGGGTATGTTCAGTTCTACTATTGAAATGGGTGTGTTCAATGTTGTAAAAGTATTTATGTCTCTACTAAGTACTTATACACTGCTGTATAGGTACAGGGTATACAATTTGGTGCTGATGTTTGCTGCACCTTAACGAAATGGAAAAACATTGAGAAGATATGTTTATGATTCTTCAATAATTCTACATAAAATTGATGAAAATATTCCCTGATTTGAAGAATAAATTCTTCAGTTTAAAGAATTTAAAGGATGGTCCATTCATAATGCACGATGTTAATTGTAAGTCACACCTTAACATCAAGGTTTTCGCCCAACTTTACTTGACATTTCTTTGTTTCAGTGTTTAACAAATTCAATAATGGAGTGGCACACAATTGAGGAGAGCGTTAGAATTGTTGGTTGAAGCCTTAACGAAAATGGACCTTTACATCGAAATGCATTTCGTGATTTTTTTTTTTGGTAAGCATAATCGACCAAATTTGTCCATAATCGCAAGAATTGTAAATAATGTTCGCTATGGCGAGATGGCCCATAAATTTGTTTGCAGTCCGCTTTTTTGAATATAAAGTGACATCAGGTGTAAGCTTTTTTACTAGTTTTATAGAGTGTCAAAATTTCGGTTCACTTATAAATACGCAACATAAATTCCGCTCTGAGGTAACTGTCCGCTGAAAATGTGAGTAGGACTTAGCCGGGCTGAGTCCGATCCGGGTTGAGTCCGATCCGGGCTTAGCCGGAGGCTTGTAGGCGAAGCTGTTAACTTCAATGGCCCTTGATGTAGATGTTTATCTGGGGCCAAGGCTTGACTACAATCGTACAGTCGGTTGTGCTTAAGTGAAAATGCGAAAATGCAGCTACTTCGATTCAGTTATCCGTAGTTTTCACTTAAGGGTAGTTTGGATAAATGAAACACGTTTCAGGTCTGTAGAAAAAAGATGTAAATATTTATAATTTATTTCATAAAAACTAAATTTCATTTGTTATATAATTCAAAAAGGGTATATTAATCGGATTACATATACTTATACGTTAAGAAGTCAACAATTTGGTTGTGCGGAAGCCAATACTCGATATGCTTTGATAATGCAGCCCGCCTGAGTCACTTTCAATTAGAGTGATCACGTGTTAGACTTGAAGCAAAGCCAATTCGGCCATTTGATTAATGTTCTAGTCCATGCGTAATGACGTTAGTTAAATTTCCTTCTTATCTAGTCACAGACTAAAGGTGTGAATGGAACATTACCTGAGATGTTTAGTCACAAGACTCTAGGAGGTTAAAAACTGAAGGGGTTTTGTTGGCTAATGGCGTGTATCAAAATTATTACATAATTTAGTTCAAAGAATACATAAACCTGTTTATACATATAGGGCCGCATGGATAGAGCCAATCACCATGGTCCTCACGATCGTATTATTTTAGCTACTCACACATACATCATGGTTGGCCCGACCACTGAGGATTTCGGCCTTTCATCTACATACGACAAGGTATTTAAATTCCGCACAATCTCAATACAGTTGCTATATAAGTCAATTGACATATACAATTTGAAACTGAATTAAAATCCACATTCGAAAGTTAATAAGACTGATGTTGTTTGAAACCATTTCTGACTTTCGTATCTCCCATAAAATATGACGAAATATCTACCACCGATATTATTTCGACAAAGGAATAGGATCCGTATTGAATAGGATCAATAGCTTTATATTTTCAAAAGGGTGTACTCTCTACAAACCACATGACCGTAAATACGAAATTATCTCGAATTTGATACTATTTGTTTAAATATGGCATTCAAAGCATATCCACCATATAAAAGGTTTGAACTTGATCAAAACCTATAAGTACTATAACTGGTGAAATTTGATTGATTCGTCGCATGTTTTTCCATAAATCCAATATATATTTCTGGCCAAGGCAACTCTAAGTGTTTATCACGACAAGACCTGGTCGTAAAAATTGTTTGTTCTAGTTAGATCCCGCACAATTTGACAATCGCTCAAGAAAAGGCTCGTGCCGATTGGTACAAGGACATTTAAAAAAAAATAGGATAGTGTGGGTCTTCGAAGAGTAGTCAAATCCAACGATAGTAGTTCGTGGAAGAAGCACTTCGAAGGAAATGGTCGCCTGTTTATTCGACAAAACTGGTAATGTGGCGACTGGTCCGGTCACATCGGTTCAAACCAGCGCCTTTTTGACCGGCCGAAGCGTCGAATTGATTGGTCATCCGACGTAAAGCCCTGACTTGGCACCTAATGATTTCTTTTTATTCCCTCACATCAAGAAAAAAAATGCGTGGTCAACTATTTTCGTCTCCAGAAGATGCTGTTGAAGCGTTCAAAAGTCATGTTTTGGAGGTGTCTCAATCAAAGTGGAAAAAGTGATTTGAGAATTGGTTCGAACGCATGTAAAAGTGTATAAATCATGCTGGAGAATACTCTGAAAAACAATAAAACTAGTTTGGATGATAAATATTCGCATTTTCATTATTAGGCCAGAAATATATATATATATATATATATATATATATATATATATATATATATATATATATATATATATATATATATATATATATATATATATATATATATATATATATATATATATATATATATATATATATATATATATATATATATATATATATATATATATATATATATATATATATATATATATATATATATATATATATATATATATATATATATATATATATATATATATATATATATATATATATATATATATATATATATATATATATATATACATATATATATATATATATATATATTATATATATATATATATATATATATATATATATATATATATATATATATATATATATATAATATATTTATATTATATATATATATATATATATATATATATTATATATTTATATATATAGCAGCCTTCGTATATATGAACCTTTCAAATCCGCTTCCGATACGATTGAGGCGGGTACACCATTCAGATCTTCTTCTTTGGTGAAATCTACGGGGATGTCCCCCTAGCACTTAATTCACCTTGAAGCTGGAAACTGTCGCTGAGACTTCATCCGCGCAAATGCCATTCAGACCAGCCTGCTAGTTACGATGATCCAGATGCTCTCTTGTATCGCTAGCCCTCAATCCTTTAGATTATGAAAGTCATACCTGATCTGCCTGTGCGGAGACATCCTTTCCATGAGATGGTGGCTGGACTCCCAAGCAGATACAGCTTAGCCAACTTGAAATTGTGTCTCCGCACAATAAGGATCTTCGTCACCTCATATAGATATTGCCCAAAAGACATACGGAGACACATTGTTGATGTTCATTGGACGGCATTCTGACAAGTCTTAATTTTCTTTTACTGTCTCATACCCACGTTCGACAACCACTCAGACCCTACACAAGAAGCTATAGACCGACCGGCGAAGGTCCGCCGTGGTGTGATGGATGTGTGTACGACTCTCATGCCAGTAAATCTAGGTTCAACCCTGGGTAAGAACGAACAATTTTTAAGCTTCAGGATTCCACTTCGTAAATGCTCGAGACTATACGAGTAAGAGATTTATCTCTATTCCATGTAAAATCTTCTCCATAAATTCAATAGCCATTCGGAACTGGCGTTAAACAATAGTACCAGTCAGTAAGTATAGAAAATTTAATGGTCCACAGCTCTCTGACCTTATTCCATAATGGGATGTTGTGGAACTTAAGTTAGAAAAATAAGTAAAAAGAAAAAAGCTGAAGCCCATGCCTATTAAACCGATCGATTCCGAACCACTAACTGATTCCAATAAGCAATGCAATCTAAGCACTAGCAGCCAGTTATACCAATTTAAACGAAAGGTTGCATATTATTTAGGGTTTAGGGTAATCCCTATTAAAATGGGTCCATATCGGTCCATGTTCTGATCAATACACAGTTCTCCTGATTTCAAAGCCGGCAGCTCTAAAAGCCGCATCTTCAATCAAACTCTGTCAAAACTTGTGTAAGACAAATAACCAATTCTGGTAAAATGGGGCCATTTCATTTACATTTTACCATGTTTTTTATGTAGCAACCAAAGGACCGCCCGATTGAAGGTCTTTTATTTTGTTCCATTTCATATAATCCAGCTTTCACTCAGCTGATAAGAATATACGAGTATAAAAAACTAAAGAATCTAAACAATTTTTTTTATTTTATAATTAAATGCACGAGTGGACTGAAATAAGTTGAATGATTAATGAACAAGTCACAAATGTAAACCAAGGTTAAAATCCGAGTAGAAACATCTAAAAATATCGCCTCACAAATACCGCCGACTTGACAAGTAAGGTAAAAATCTCTAAGCCATGCAGAAGCTTCTATATAAAATGCACTGTACGTTCAGAGTCGACTTTGAACTGTTGGTCCCGGTCAGTACTGCAACAATTAAGAAGAAAAAAACAGGGTTCGGATTCAGATATAAAGAAAGGCTTGGATCTTCAGCAAAAATAAAGGAAACAGTTCCTAGAAAACGAATTAAGTCTCCCTTAAATACATCTATACCTGGTAACAGCTACAACCTTACAATACTATCCTCTTAGAAATGCCCGTCTTTCTGTTTGTTGTATTACGTTTGATTATGTAAAAATCAGAATCTGTGAAAAAAGTGCTGTAGAAAAAAAAGACGATTTTAATTATGAAGTTGCATGAAGCAAACGACAGAGAAAGAGAGAACAAACGAGTAAGGAAATACTGCTTACTTTGCATAAATCTATAGCTGTGCATCTGAATGTATCTCATGCAGCTTCAATAGATGCTAGGAAATCATCAGAAACACCTTCTCCTCCACCTTCACTCAAATATGCAAAAAGGATGCAACCTAGAAAACAGCAACACTTACAAAACAACCTGCAACATGCACACATCCATACAGCTAGGATACGAAGGACAGAACCCCTGCAAACAATTATACAACTTGTAAAGGATTAGTCAACGTTGCGAAGATTTGCCGATTCTTTCTAACGATCATTGCACCAAAATGCTTGTGCTGAAGAATTTGCGAAGCATTTGCAATTCATCCTGAATTAACATTTTTATGGTAATCTCGTGGGCAGAAAAAATCTCGATTCATTCGCGTTTCTTAAAGGGACGAACATAACAATCAAAGAAAACAAAATTATTTAGTATGCACATATACAGGGTCTTCCAATAGAGTTTCAAATTCCAGTAAATCTGAAAAACGTTGTATCGTCTTATAAACCAATAAGTTTCATGTTTTGAACTTATTTCAGAGGCTTTTATTTAAGCATTAATTTCGTCATAGGCTTGGTACCCCTAAGCAGCACCATAGGATTTTTTAACGCGTAAATAAATCTTACGAACGAAAGTTGAACTGCTCTGCTGTATTCATTCAGCAGGTATTCAATAAGGTATGGCATATTCGTCTTTTGTATAAGCTAAAAATAAACTTTCGAATACGTTAATTTGCGATTGAACAAGTTGCAGAATTGCGATTGAACAACTCCAAACAATTCTTTGAAGTTGTCACACGGTTACGTTAATGGTCAATTTGAAAGCAAACGCGGCACAGCTTTTGCTGACAGCTTTCTTAAACCCAACTGATCATGCCACTGCCATATGAAATGCGTATGGCATCAACAATCTCACGCACTTTTACTCTTCGATCGGCCAACACTATATCGTGGATTTTTTCGACATTTCCGGCGGTATTAACCTCAATTGGCCGTCCAGAACGTTCAGCGTCATTTGTACTTGTGCGACCATAACGAAAGGCGGTAAACCACTTTTTTTACCATTGAAATCGATGGTGTAGAGTCCCCATAGTATTTTTTTTAACAAAATCCAAACTAAAGGGTGGTTAAATTTTAAGGGCCGATGTTGATTTTAATAAAACACAAATTATTTAGAAAATATTAAATATTGTCATTTCTTTTTATTATGATAATATTGGTATGTTTCAATTATGTTATATGCAATCTCAGCGACACACCTTCATCCGATGGTCCATATTTTCAATGACGCTGAAGGCATAATTTAGGTTCTATGCGTTAGTGTGTCGAATTATCTCATTCTTTAGCTCTTGAATTGTTGCTGGCTTATCGACGTACAACTTTTCTTTCAAATAACTCCAATGAAAGAAATCCAACGGTGTCAAATCACAGGATCTTGGCGGTCAATTAACATCGCCACGACGTAAGATAACACGGTCATTGAATTTGTCGCGCAAAAGAGCCATTGTTTCGTTAGCTGTGTGGCAAGTGGCACCGTCCTTTTGAAACCACATATCGTCCACATCTATAAGTATATCTTCCAATTCGGGCCATAAAAAGTTCGTTATCATCTCACGATAGCTAACACCATTCACAAAAACTGAATGACCGGCCTCATTTTGGAAAAAATACGGCTCGATGATGCATTAACCGCACCAAACAGTCACTCCTTGTGGGTGCATTGGCTTTTCAGCAACCACTCGTTAATTCTGATGCGTCCAATGGCGGATATTATGTTTGTTATCGAATACAATGTGGACACATTCAGACGATTCTGCTGAACTAAAAAATGACGAAGTGCATTTTGATTTGAACGCCCATTTTCATAATAAGCCTAAATAACTTTAACGCATTGCTCGCTTGTATATCATTCCATGGTTCAAATTGAATTAGTCTTAAATTGAGAAATATCAAATGAAGTGCATAAAAGAACTTGACGTTTAGGTGTGGTTCACATTTGATATCGGCCCTTAAAATGTAGCCACCCTTTTAAATGACGGAACTCTTTCAAAATTTGATTGTAGTCTATTTACAGATAGTACCTGATGTGAGCAGTGTTGCATTTTATATAACTACGAGGGAAGTTGAAAAAGTCACGGAATTATTGATATGTCATCGTAAGAAAAACGAACCAGTCAACTGGAGGATTATTATACTCGCGGCGATCGTTCTTTGCGAATATTGCGCGAATCACCATTTGTACGCGGCTGCCCGGAGCTAAGCTATTTACCTATATTAGTCGCCTGTTACTCCACCAAGCGATTCTGCGGCAAGTAGTCCAGTGCAAAGCAAATCGCCAAATAAATCTTCTGCGCGAATCGCCAAAAATTCGCATAGATAAATCATAGGCGATTCATCATGAAGATTTCATTTTGGCGATTTGCTATGCGCCGGACAGCCACGTATGGGAGTGACCGCCGCGATTCAATCTATCGTCCAGATGATCAAGTGATCCAAAATGTTTGCAGGGAAAGGATACGTTTATAAATATTCCAGATACACACACAGAAACCCACACAAGATAAGATAAGGCAAGTCAGAAGTGTTAAAGCATAAAAGGTATGCGCCATGAAAAAACAACAACAACAAAATATCTGCGTGTGATTGCTTGAAGACAGCAACAAAAAGTGAAACTTCTTACATGGGCAAGGATGATACGAGTACAAAAACCGTACCCGAAACGACAGAAAACAAAAGGAGTAAAAAACATTTCAGCAAATTAATTACAACAAAAGCTGCAAATGCATACATGTTCGCACAATTGCCTGGTCGCTGATACAAGCCCATGTTAGGATGATACCCTCCTTTTGTGTCCCGAAGAGTGTTGGTAACATCTTAAAGACGTGTCCGTTTGAAAAATGTTCATTATTAGCGGGCGGAACTGTGCAATCTGCGGCACAAGTAAATAGCAACAAACGTTATTTTATTAATTTAATATTTAATTCTATAATTTAATATGTGATGCAATTTAGCTTCCTGAGATCAAAGACGGAGCAAAAATCTCAATCGGTCTAAACTTCAGACTTTGGGTTGGATAACAACGGACTCTGTTTAAGTCATTGAGTTTTTGTAGTCCTTAACTTAAAAATGTACAATTTTAAAATTTCTAAAGTCGGACCGTACTGCTAGTTGCTACCCTATACCACTGTGGTACACAGAAGTCTTATTGTTTTAATATGAAATATTCCAAGTAAAATGAGACTTCTTGAACGAAAGGTCCATAAATCTGGAGGATCCTTCGTAACTGGGGCTATAGCAAACAACATGATTTGACAAGGTTCCATTTCACATGGTCTCAAAAATCTGGTTGCAATTGTGAAACCCATTACTGTTATGATTATGCTCTATGATAAGTTCGATCAAGGGCCTTTACAATGAACTTAACGTATGATGGTAGACTAAGACGACAATGACCTGATAACGTCCAGATTGTGGGTTTCGCGGACGATGTTGCGCTAGTGATGGTGGTAAAATACCTGGGAAAAGCGAAAATTGGGAAGAATGCAAACTGATTCAATCTTCGTTTAAAAAACACGTATCACGTTGGCAGAACACAAGACGGAAGTCATACTGAAGATTTAATGCATGTTGGTATAGATGATAAATATGTTCGTTAGTAATTGTACAATAAGCTCCAAACCATATCTAAAATATCTTAAAGTGCTGATCGACATGAGACTATCATTCAAGCCTCACCTGTTCTACTTTGACTAGAATGACTCTAACTTCTTTATCTCGAATAATGCCAAACAATCACAATGGAGGTTTCTGGTAGGGGTCATACTATTTTTAGCTCCAGAGTGGTCTCAGTCCATGATATATAAATCATTATATATCGAGTATGCTCTACCTACCGGACGGTATCGGAAGCGGATGGTAACTGTAGATATGATTTTGAACTGAGAGGAAATATACTAAATTGTATGAAACGATGCGCGGCCCAAAAAATTTTGAGGTACAGCAACATGTGTGATGGGCAAAGCAGGTGATCGACATCGAACCATGGACGTCTGCGTGGGGTAAAGTGCCCATAAAACAAAAAGTGTTAGTGTCTCCGCTCCCCGCTCATTTTTTAGTATATTGGGCATCAAAAATAATATCCGTGCAAAAATCGGAGGCAATCCGTCACGACTTTAGCCCTAAAAATAGTAAACTAGTTGCAAACTTTGATTAGTAAAACTGGAGTTAAACTAGTAGCAAGCTTTGATGAGCTATAACTCGTAAGCCAGACGACTTTCGGAAAATGCACCTTAAGCATTTGTATTGTAAATATACAGGTAAACATTTTTGTCTTACTCAATTTTTGACCTAGGTATGACCCTTGATTGTGTTTTCAGAGGACAAACTTCAAATTTTAGTCAAAATTTCTTTCAAACGTTTTTAAAATAAAATTACTAATTTACGTTTGAAAAAAAATTTTGACTCAAATTTAAAAAAGTACTATCAACTAAGGCTATCGTTGCTGGCTTATCGACGTACACCTTTTCTTTCAAATAACCCCAAAGAAAGAAGTACAATGGTGTCAAATCAAAGGATCTTGGCTGCCAATTAACATCGCCACGACGTAAGATAACACGGTCATTGAATTTGTAACGCAAAAGAGCCATTTTTCGTTAGCTGTGTGGCAAGTGGCACCGTCCTGTTGAAACCACATATCGTCCACATTTATAAGTATATCTTCCAATTCGGGTCATAAAAAGTTCGTTTTCATCTCACGATAGCTTAAACCATTCACAGTAACTGCATGACCGGCCTCATTTTGGAAAAAGTACGGCCCGATGAAGCCGCCAGCCCATAAACCGCACCAAACAGTCACTCCTTGTGGGTGCATTGGCTTTTCAGCAACCACTCGTTAATTCTCATGCGTCCAATGGCGGATATTCTGTTTGTTTTCGAATACAATGTGAACACATTCAGACGATTCCACTAACCATAAAAATGACGAAGCGCATTTTGATTTGAACGCCCATTTTCATAATAGGCCTGCAAAACTTAAACGCTTTGTTCGCTTGTGTGTCTTCCACGGTTCTAATTGAATTAGCCTGAAAATTAGAAATATCAAATAAAGTGCAGAAAAAAACTTGACGTTTAGTTGTGGTTCACATTCGATATCGGCCCTTAAAATTTAGCCACACTTTTAAATGACGGCACTCTCTTAAAATTTGATTGTAGTCTATTAACAGATAGTACTTGATGGGAACAGTGTTGCATTTTATATAACTACGAGGGAAGATCAAAAGGTCTCGGTATTATTGATATGCCATCGTAAGAAAAACGAACATCGAGTCAACTGGAGGATTATTATACTCGCGGCGATCATTCTTTGCAAATATTCCGCGAATCCCTACTCGTATGCGGCCTATTTACTTATGTATATTAGTCGCCTGTTACTCCACCAATCGATTTTGCCATGAGCAACGCTCCCGGAGACAATTGAAGCGTTTAAATATATTCGAAGTTGCCATTGAAGAGATTCGACCCGAAACAATCGAAAATGTACTGAAAAATTTGGAGCCACTTGTGGTAATCATATAAATAATATTGTGTTCCATTATTAAATGACAAAGTTCAAACTTTTCAAAAAAAAACAGAAATTTGAAAAAATTATCAGTACTTTATTAATCGATTTATTACAATTAAAATTATAATAAAAACTAATTTAAAAAAGTACTATCAACTAAAGCTATCGTCCTTTTTAAAAATGTTAAATTGCCCACCCTGTTCGTTCCGGCCGAAAGTATTGACGTTTCTACCTATTTGATTTTATATTGTCCAATTTGTTTTTACAGTGACTCTCCTACTCCATGAACCACTTCACAAACTAATTAAATAATATTTTTTATTATTATTTAGCGAAGATATAGCGAAACCAAAATCACTAGGTAGAATCAAAATAGCACAAGAGCGACAATATGAGAAGTAGTAAACCGAAGGGCGGGAGTAAGATGGCTTACTAAGAAACATTCCTTCCGTGTTGACGGGTTTTGTTAGTTGTCCCTTATAGGAGACATAGCCAAATCTGACTAATAACCCACCTTATTTTTGCTTTAGAATTGACATGGCCATAAATTGAGAGCATCTGGACAAATGTCAATAGGATTCGCTTAAGTCTGACCCGTAGTACTGTGCAAAAGGTTCCTAAAGATCGGCTATTATAGAAAACTTTAATGGTCTAAAGGGCAGACGGCTATTTTTAAATCGACACAGTTGGTCATTCTGAGTTAGTCGGTAAATGAACATGCAAATCTATCTTCCATCTTTTAAAGTTCTCCGAGGGTCAATATCTAATGGCTTATAGTACGAACTCTTAAAAGAATAGGTTCAATGACTAAAATTTTGTTAGGACTATTTAAAGAAATTTAATAAATCCTTTAAAGTATGCAAATCTCACAAAAATATCCATATACACTCAAATCCCTAATGAAGGGCATCGAAAATGTCTGCTAACAAGTACCCTTCATCCTTTGCCTGCGATAAAGATAAAAACATATGTCAGGGAGGAGTTGCAACGTCGACGTAGACTAACTGAGCACCGTTGGTTGCCCATGACTTCGACGGTAATACAGCCAATCAAGGCTGCCAACTCCATCAAGTTCGTTACATCTCCTAGCTATTGTCTTCGCGTTATTGTTATGTTCGTCGTCCTTTCGGAGGACCAAGAACTCACAAAGTCTAACAGCCAAACGAATGTGAGGGGGCACAGCGCCGATGGAAGGGTCTATAAAAGAACGTATTCTTCGTGTTGTCTTAATGTTATTGTTTACTTTTCCGTTGTTGTGCTTATGTTGGCGATGTCGTTGTTGCTGTTGCCGGCGATATTGCTGACGATAACGACGATGACGTTGCAAAGAGGTTGGTTTTGGTTTTCGCGTTGAAGCTGAAGTTTGCCGATGGTGTTGGGAATATGAATGTAAACGCTGAACGGTAGTGGCAGTCGCACCGCCTATGGAGGATGAAACATCCTTAGAGTAGTAATGCAGCTGCAGGTTGTTTTCCTTACACTTACTTTATCCAACTTCAAAACACTCCCTGCTTCGTACGCCGCTAGTGTGTGTGTGTGTGTGTGTGAGCTGAGCTACTATTGCTTGTGTTATTGTTTTCGTGGTAATGTTTTCCTCCACTTCACATCAACACAACGTGGAAGCTGAAGAGGGCAGAAAAAACTCGAGTCCTTTTGTCGTCAACAGCATTTACATTTTGCGGATTTCCTTTAATTTCTGTTATGCTGGTTGCAACATTATTTCCATACTCTTTCTTTTTTCCCCTCCTTTCCAACTGGCTCTTGACAGTATTGTTTGGCTTTTGTTTGATTTGCTTTTCTTTATTGTATTTCTTTCTTTGGTTCTCTTTTTTCGTTGTAATTTAACTTGATGTTCATTAGAGTAAGACGCAGAACAATGGCGAAAGAAAAATCCAACATGCCAAATGAATTAATAGAATCTTAAGTTTGAGTAATAAATAATGAATTAAATTCATTATGGAAGCTAACCAGAGTGGGTGGACTCCTTGCGCTTTAGGTTTTAATTAAAAGACGTTGCTTCGATTTAAAGTTTTCTTTTTTTTTGCAGTTTGAGATATTTGTAGATTTGCACAAAGGATTGGACAATTAAATAGTCATTACCAATTGGTTAATTATCGTATGGATTGGAATCAAATTTTTCTTAAGATAGTCATGAAAGCTGTACTATTTTTTTGGAGCATGACTTCAAATTCTGCCCAAGGTTATGTACCTGATCTTACTAATATTTATTTGCCTGGCTGCCCAGCCCCTGGCCGAAACTAAGTTCTTTCGGGTCAATCCGATGCAACGATCCGTCTGGTGTAGGATTCACACCTTTGATATCCTTTTTATGGCTACCTACGATTAAATTTAAAGTAGAAACATGGTCCTAAAGTCTCTTGCCGGCAGCAATTGGGGCGCAGATATTCCCTTCTCCTATTTTTCCATTGCTTTATCCTTGCTCTTTACTTCTATTATAATTTTCTGCTTAAAGCGTCGGCCTCACAGAAAATATACAATTGCACATCTGAAAGCCTCCGCATTTGTTCAGTTTCATTTGGAAGCAGATCTCCTTTTGCGTAGGCCACCCAGATAATATCCAATTGCACATCTGAAAGCCTCAGCATTTGTTCAGTTTCCCTTAGAAGCTGATCTTCTTTTTTGGTTCTTCAGATTTTCATGACCTTGCCACTGACCTATAGCTACGATTTGACCTCGCCCAGCCCCTGGCCGGAACTATGTTCTTTCGAGTCAATCCAATGCAACGATCCTGGAGTAGGATTTACACCTTTGATATCCTTTTTATGGCTGCCAACGATTACATTTATCATAAAATACGCTCATCCAGTTTATCTTGAGGGTCGTTGGTAGTCGCATTATAGCTTACCCCTATGGGTGGTTCATGTCATAATGGTGATAATCATGTAAAACTGACATTAATCTGTTTCCTTTTTGGAACTATCGGCTTGAGCCAGGTCGATGTCTGTGATGCCTTTCTTGTACGAATAACATCTTATGCCTTTTTATCGAACAGAGGACTGCCGGTAGAGAAATTTAATACTTTTTATTACATTTCTCATTGGCTGGACATTTTCAGAACTTCACTTGACCTTGTATATATTATTCTTACTCATAGGAAGCTAATTGTCCGAATTTCTATTCGACATGCCTTCATTTTATTTTTTGCAACAAATCGATTCAACTGTAACGTTACACACACAAAAAAGGAACTCCTACGAACGGGAAATTCAGGATTAAGAAGAGAAACTGGGATACCAATTAAATCTGCAAGGTATCGTGGTGAAATGGGATCTACAACTTTAAGAGGGAGAGAAATTATATTGGCATGAAGCCGCCAAGAAATTGAGTGTTTGTGATGGTTGAAGTGGGTACATTCTTACGTATTGTTTTTTATCTACTGTCTTGCTTAGGGTCCGTGTTTATAGTGTTGTCCCCTACGTGTTTTTCGTTCCTTCAAGCCTGGTATGATAGTGTGTTTTTTTTATCTGTTACAGTATCCAGATTGCTGTCGAGAACCACTCCCATTCGGCGATCTTAGCCGCGCTGAATGGCCGAATACCAGCATAGGCCGACAATCTGGCACAACTTATGCTTCTGTTTGGGTAATCCTAAAGCCAAAGACAGCTACTACAAAGCTGCAGTTATCTGTTTTCATTACCCTTTTTTACGTCGATTAATTCGATTCAAGGCCTTCGGCCAGATAGACCCTATGTTGCAGGTGGATGACGAGAAGAATACCTTTCCAATTAAGGAGTCGGCAATTCAAAGGAAAACTGATGCTGCTTTCGAAAATTTGGTGCGGACCATTTTTATATTGGTTTCATTTTTATGAAGGTGGCTTTTTAGGACTATGCGAACAACTATTTTTGTGTTTTCTTATGGTGAAGGCGCGGCGTATACTAGCTGTTTAGAATTTGGTCATTTTCGGAGAGTGTATCTACTTGAGATGAAGTGTGACCAATATCAGTGTTCAATTTTGTGAAGTTAAAATCATTTAAATAGTTGATTGGTATGCAAAATCCCCTAAAACCCAGACGAAATTTTTAGTATATGGCAGAATTTTTAATTGCCATGGTATCTCATGGTAACATTTATGATGAACTGACTCTAATGTAGAAATGTCGTTTACATTTGATTGACTTCAAAATACAGATATCACCAAACTTCTATGCTTAAGCATACTCCGGCAAGTGCTCGTTCGTAAAATGAAATCATCATAAATAAACTACATATTTTATATACATATACACGAGTTTTTATGATAATTTTATACGATATTTATGTAGGGTGGTACATCCAGAGGCATTTTTCAGAAAAAAAAATATAAAAATTCAAATCAAGTGTGAAATTTTTATTGGTAATTTGAAAGGCCATTTTTTAGCATTTATTTCTTGAAATTAATTACCTTTAAATGTTGGCAACTGCATTATGGAAATGAGCGTTTGGTGAAAAACGGGAAGGTCCGCTGTGTTTGACCAAAATTTTGTTCAGTGATGAGGCCCATTCCTGGCTCAACGGCAAAGTCAGTAAACAAAATTGTCGCATTTGGGCTGAAGAGCAACAAGAAGAGGTTCAAGACGTGCAATTATACCCAGAGAAAACCACGGTTTGGTGCGGTTTATAAGCTGGTGGAATTATCGGTGCATATTTTTTCAAAAATGATGATGGCCGGAACGTAACCGTGAATGGTGCTCGCTATCGCGCCATGATATCGATCTTTATGCTACCTGATTTAAGGCCGTAATCTTGACGACACTTGGTTTCAATAGGACAGGACAGCTGCTCAAATAATAGATCTATTGAGAGGTCATTTCGAAGAGGAGCTAATTTCATGTTTTGGACAGGTAAGTTGGCCTCCTAGATCGAGTGATAGCACACCTTTAGACATTTTTCTTTGGGGTAATGTAAAGTCCAAAGTCTTTGCTGACAAACCAGCTACGAATCAGGTTTTGGAAGCCAGTATTACGTGTGCCATTAATACCATTCCGGTCAAAATGCTCGAACGAGTCATCCAAAATTGGACCCTCAGAATAGAAACCCTGAGGCGTAGTTGCGGCCAACATTTGAAGGAAATTATTTTCAAAAAATAAATGCCATAAAATGTCCTTTCAAATTACCAATAAAGATTCCACACTTGATTTGAATTTTTATATCTTGTTTTTGTTCCAAAAAAATACCTCTAGATGGATCACCCTATATATGATATTAATGACGATTATTATTTCTATGTATGAATTCATTACAAATTTAAACATTTTTCTATTCCAAAACCATCAGTTATTATATTCGTGATGCATACGTCTAGACACTAAAACCTCAAAAATTAAATTAGTAAACTTTGTTTTGTCAGTCCTAGCAGCCCTTCGCTTGCAGCACTACCGAATCATTTGTGTGCTGTGCATCAGCCAACCCCAGCTCAAGTTTGAAATAAATTATGTTTAGTAGCTTCTGCTGCTGCATTTCATATGCAACATTTGCACATTGCTGGCAACTAAACAGTTTTTACGCTTTTCCAAACTCGCTCCATTCTACGCATTCTTTTTCTTTGGCTCAGCGACCAAACAAAAAACAGCGAAGCAAAGCAACGTAAATATTCATTTGTTGTTATAACTTCTGAAAAATATTTATTTCCACAGACACAATCACATAAACACATACACACACCCTTGCACAGCCAGCACAATCAAACCTTTCGCAAGTCAAATAAAGTTTTGTTGCGCTTTTCCTTTGCGTTACCATGAGTTTTCATCCCAACAGAAGAAGCAAAAAAATGTATATAAAACCAAAAGTGTGGGGGAAACTATAAAAATAATAGAAACATAGAGAAAAGAATGGACGGTATGCACCGAACGTATTTTGAAAGTTATTGGCATTGGTGAAAAACTATAATTTCTGTAATTGGGAAAATAAATGGCTATAGGAAAATATTTGGTCCATCTTTAATTGTCTTGGATATATGCGCTATGCTAATTGGTAGTGGCTGTGTTCTAAGTACACTACACAAACACTAAAAAAAAAACAAAATCGAATGAGTTCCATAACCTTGTCGTACATGAAACGTAATGTTACAAGCAGCAGTCTGGTTGTAACCTGGCAAATGGAGTAATGTGTATTGTCATTTTTCTTGAATCTTGGATGTCGTTATTAGGGTAAAAAAAACATTTGGCGGATGAAGATTGCACATACTTACTGTTCGGGCGAAAAGCAAATTTGATCTGCAGTGCATATTGCGGTCAAGCGGCCAATCGGTAACAAACGAGTGTGAATTTCTGCAAAGTCGCGAATTTCTGCCGAACAACCTCACGTCAGGAATAAGTCAGCGGATGTCAGAAGACCACACACATTATAAAAGTAACAATAGAACAGCGTCACGCAAACCACTTCCATTATGCTCCATGGAGGCAATAGAGTTGGATACCCTACTGCCTCCTACCAGCACCAGCCCTCTCCTTTGAACACCCAACCCACTTTCCGACAATGCTTTATGAAGGCAAAAGAGTTGGATAACTTCTGTCTCATATCAGCGCCATTGCAATCCTTTGGAAACGGTCAAGTAGCTCCAAGTATGATTTTGAAGCAACTGCCCATATTTGGGAGTTGTATTCCATCTTCAGCCTGATGTAATTGAAAGAATCAGAAGGAGTGACTATTTCTTGCATCTTCTTAGGAAGCCTATACATTTGAGTAAATCTTTCGACACATCGAATACATGCCTAGCCCAACGAGCATCACATTTTCATGCCCAGAACATCAAGAGCATCCGATTCTTCAATATCCATAACATCGATAGTAATTAACGACATTGTTGGGTCAGCGAATCGCTTGTGAGACAATAAGCAGCACTGTACGAGGGTTGCTATATATATTTCTGGCCGAGGCAACACTAAGTGTTGCCTGGCGCCAGCTGACATTTCCTTTGGAATGATTGACATTTTTTAGCATAAAAGTACTCAGAAGGTTTTGACGTACGACCATTTGTTGTTTTCAGAGACTTGAAAAAATCAATTTGGCAAAAAAAATGGAATTTTTTTTTTTTTTTTTATATAAGCTTTATTTGAATTATTGAATCTGCTCCAAAGGAGCCTAACAATAAGTATACGAATCTTAAGTATAATTCAATAATGAATCCTAGTATGGATTTCTTGTAATGTGGGTCTCTGCTAATTGGCAGGAATTTTAATTAATTTGGTCAAAATAGTATATAACTGGTATGGATCACACGTGAGGATTTTAAACCTGGTTTGGCTTAAACCTCGTGATAAAGGTCCAGAGGACCCTTACAGTCATTTACTGAGTGTTCGCGATATTATGTAGAGTGAAGAACTCTAGTTATGTATGTATAACGGATAACTCTAGAATAGCAGAGTGGACGACGTAATTTGGGTTTTGTAGGTTTTTCGCGTTGACTGTTTTAAGGATCACGTATGAGAGCATTTAAGCCACGTGACGTAGAATGAAGGATTCTACACAGTCTTTTTTGATTGTTCGTCCGCGATTGATATTGACTGTTTTAAAGATCACGTATAAGAGCGTTTAAGCCACGTGACGTAGAAAAGGATTCTACACAGTCTTTCGGGCGCGTGTGTTCGCGATTACTGTTACGGATGAAGATTAGAAAACACGGCGTTCGTTTCTCCGAAGTCTTAAAGATCTGGGACTGCACAATAATTGTCTAGCAAGTATGTTATCATGACGTTCGAGCTTCTCTTTGTGCTTTATATTGATTTTTTGAATTGCCTCTTTAACGAGAGGTATTTTTAAGTCTCGGTGGATATTTTCATTCCTCATATACCAAGGGGCACCGGTAATAAGCCGCAATGTCTTCGATTGGACTCTTTGGATTTTGTCGAGATTGCTCGAGCTTGCTTTGCCCCATAGCTGGGCACCGTATAACCAGATAGGTTTGATTGCACTGTTGTATAGCAGGACCTTATATTCAAGACTTAGTTTTGAGTTCGCGTTTAGGAGCCAGTGAAGTTGATGGACCTTAAGTTTCAGTTGAGTTTTCTTGGCTTCGATATGACTTCTCCAGGTGAGTCGGCGATCCAGGTGGATTCCAAGGTATGAAACATGATCAGATTGAGAAAAAGGGATATTGTTTAATTTCAATGTCGGACAAGTGCTAAAATTCAGTGTGAAAGTTACCTGTGTGCATTTAGCCTCATTGACTTTTATTCTCCAGTCAGAGAGCCAAGATTCTACTCGTCTGAGATGTACACCTAGATTCATAGATGCAATATCCTGCTTTTTATGTGTGGCCATTATAGCGGTATCATCGGCAAAAGTGGATGTTAGCACGTTTGGGCTGGTAGGAATATCTGCGGTAAACAGAATGTAAAGGATAGGCCCCATGACGCTTCCCTGGGGAACACCTGCTAGTATTTCGCGGTCATCGGTGACGTGTTGTCCACATTTGACTCTGAATCTGCGGTTTTCTAAGTAAGACTCAAGAATTCGATGCGTATTTGCCGGTAAGTATTTGCAAATTTTGTAGGTCAAGCCAAAGTGCCAGACTTTGTCAAATGCTTGAGCAACATCCAGGAATACTGCGCAGCAATATTCTCGCCGTTCAAATGATTTTTCAATTGCTTGGGTCAGACGGTTTACTTGTTCGATAGTGCTGTGACCTTCGCGAAACCCAAACTGATGGTCTGGTATTATGTTATTTGACACGAGAAACGGTTTTATTTTCGATAAAAGAACTTTTTCAAATAGTTTGGATAAGCAGGGAAGCAAACTGATCGGCCTGTACGAGGAAGGTATTGATTTGTCCTTTCCTGGCTTTAAAATCATTTGAATCAGAGAAATTTTCCACACTTTAGGAAAGTACCCATGTCTCAAAATAGAGTTAAATAATTTTGCCAGGAACTTCACAGCAATATAGGGAAGTTCCAAGATCATTTTAGGCGTGATAAGATCATATCCAGGTGCTTTACCTGGATTCACGGTTTCTTTAATGACATTCAGAACTTCATTTGCGTTAGTAAACAATGGAATTACGGCAGACATTTTATCAACAGGTGGAAGGATGTCGCTACTTGCAGGATTTGGGCGAAATACCTGTGATAGATGGTTTGCAAAAACATTGGCCTTTTCCTCTTCTGATATTGCCCACTTTCCATTTGCGTCGCGTATTGGAAATTGCGTTTCGGTGGGCATACTAGTATTTCTTAATGTTTTCCATAATGAGAATTTGGTTGAAGCAGTCGGAGTTAAACTTGCAATGAAACTAGCCTGCTGTCTACTGTCTTCTTTTCTAAGTGCGCTTTGCAACCTTTTAGTAGCTTCAGTCAGTCTTAGTCGTGCCGCTGGTGACCTATTTCGCTGCCATTCGCGACGGAACCTCCTTTTTTCACTTACAAGGTGCTCTATTTCCCGGTTAGTGTAAGTATTCAAACTATTTGTCACTTTTATTTGTCTGTGTGTAGCGTGAATGGCCGCCTGTTCCAGGATTACGTTCAAGTTGGATACGTTGTTATCGATCTCATCCGCGTTAGAAATTAGATGATTCGAATCTAAATGACTACTAATGTACTTCCTGTATTTTAACCAGTTAGTTTTGTATGAAGTAAGCCTTAGTGGGTCATCTACAAGTACTGTCTTCCCGTGAAGAAGAAATATAACTGGCGAGTGGTCTGACGATAAGTCAGTACAGGTACTAGCAGATAAGTTAGATTTACTAACTCCTCTTATTATACCGAAGTCTATCAAGTCAGGCTTTTTGTTAATATCAGAAGGCCAATATGTAGGTTGACTGGGAGATATAAAGTCCAATTTATTTTGACGTCGCATTAGACATTTATACAGCTGGTTTCCCCTAGGGTTTGCTAAACGGGATCCCCAGTGCGTATGTTTGGCATTGTAGTCACCAGCAGCAATAAAGTTGTGTCCGAGACCATTGAAGAAGTTCAGAAGTATATCTTCTGATATCGCGAACCGCGGGGGGAAATATATTGCTGAAATGGTAAGAAAACTACCTTGAATCTGGATACGAATTGTTGTCGCTTGGAGGTAGATTTGTGAGACTCCTTCAGCGACTTCATGTTTCATTCGTTTACGTATTAGGATTCCAGTGCCCCCATGAGCCTTACCGTCGGGGTGATGAGTACCATAAAATCTAAAATTAGGTATCTGAAAATTGTATTTGTCTGTGAGATGAGTTTCTGATAGTAGCATTATATCAATATTCTGCCGATCTAGGTACTCGGTCAGTTCGTGTCTATGTTGGTTCACACCGTTTGCGTTCCATGTACATATCTTAAGAGGGCCTATTTTTTGGTAAGTAGAGTTTGAATTAACTGATTCTGGTTTCGCATGAATTCTTGCATCATTGATTGCATAGTTGACATGAACATGTTTATACTCTGTACCAGTTGTTGAATCATTGATTCAGAGTTACCATGTTGTTGCACTGGGGCATTAGGTGTATGCGCCCTTAGAACATTCGCGTATGTTATACCGTTTGTAATGCCGTTTCCGTTGCTAGAGTAAACTGGAGTCTGTTGGATGTCGATTATAGGATTCGGCGCGTTTCGGTTAGAAATGAGTTTACGCTTCTCTTCTAGTTTACGCTTAAGTTCTTTGTAAACCCTACAACCTCTGTAATTTGCGGTATGTTGTTCCCCGCAATTACTGCACTTTTTCTGTTCCTGCGATTTAACTTTGCAGGCGGACGATTGGTGTAGATCACCACATACAACACAAACGGTTGGCAAAGTGCAGTATGATTTTGTGTGTCCATACTCTTGACAATTTTGGCATTGAACGGGACCATTTCTTTTGTGGGGTTCTTCGACCGTGATTCTTCTATATAACAAATATTGAAGTTTGTATATAGGATGAACTTCATTTTTCTTTAGTTTCCGCGAGTCAGGTTGAAGTTCGACCTTGAACATTGGTTGGGGAACCTTTTTATTGTTAAGAACGTTCACCACGGAGTGAACGTTAAAATTCTCTTTTTCCAGTGCTCGTTTTACTTCATCTGGTCCTACAAATGATTCAATGCCTTTTAAGATTACCGCGATACCCTTACTACTCTTAAGACGATACGTGTAAAAATTTTTATTTCTATCGTTAAAATAACTAGAAATAGCGCGAAAGCCGTTTTCGGTGTATGCCTGAATTTTAGTCTCGTTAATGTTCCCTTTCTTTATTGGCACTATGTGAAAGCCACCACTACCAACAACTTGGGCAATAATATTTACTAGCTCATTTGAGCTACTCTCACGTAGGTATATTGGGGGCGGCCTTGGAGTTGCGGCATTTGCCGAGGTAGAAGATTGAGGTTCTTCTTCGCTCAGCAATGCAAACCGGTTCTTACCCGTGACGGACGTTGTTGGTTCTTCACCGTTCACAGTTTTGCAACTTTTTTTGTTAGAGTTGCCTTTGGCTGGGCTGGATTTACGCTTTATAGTAATGTAGCGATCCATGCCTGTCTGTACCGCCTTTAATGGTTTGTCGTTGTTTTCGTGTGTTATTTCTGTGTTCGCTGTGTTTCCACCTTCTTTGTTATTACTGTTGTTGCTAGCACTGCCTGGTGAGAGAGTTTGTCTTAGTGGCGCTACCTCTCTCATTCCATTGTTTACATCTGCATTTATCGCGAAGTATGCATTCCGCGAACTTACACTGCAGAAAGAGTGTCTGCGTTGTTCCAACTCTTGAGTGAGACGATGGCTCATCAAG
This sequence comes from Hydrotaea diabolus, assembly GCA_963513945.1. NCBI lineage: Eukaryota > Metazoa > Arthropoda > Insecta > Diptera > Muscidae > Hydrotaea > Hydrotaea diabolus. Next base: position 131,985,105 of record OY740717.1, on the reverse strand, counting down.
CTGTGGGTTTGTTTAGCTGTGTGTGTGCCTTTTTTAATTTTGGTTGTTTTGTTACACTGATTCTTACACAACTGGGTTTGTTGTTCAACTTAAAATTTTTATTTTGTCAAAAAACTGTTTGAATTCCTTACAAGTTAATACTTATAATGAATTCAAACAATTTTAGATAATTGTTTTCCCGACAATTGAGTTTATTTTTTGCACTTTCCCTGCTTATTTTATTTTATTAGAATTAATTTCCGAGAGGAGTTCTTTTAACGACCGTTCTCTTCGAGCGCGCGATGCGTATCCATGGAATTAATTCGTGGACATTTTCGTGCGATCATTTTTCACAACTTTCGGCGTGGATTCTTAAATCTTTGTATGACGATGATGCACAGTGGAAAACTGGCTTAATGAATTCAATCGTGACGCTCGCTCAAAGACGTATGTCGTGAAGGTCATCCAAAAACGTCCGTTGGGCCAGAGAATATTGATGCCGTACGTGAACTGATAATGCAAGATCGTCATGTGACATATCGTGAGATAGAGGCATCCTTGGGCATTTCTTTCACCAGCATACATTCGATATTGCATGAACTCCTGGCCGTAAAAAAGGTGTGTTCTCGTTAGATCCGGCACAACTTGACAATCGTTAAAAAAAGGCAGTGTCGATTTGTGCAAAGAAATTTTGGAAAAATAAGATCGCGGTGCTTCAAAAGACATTTATGAGATCGTCACAGGTGACGAATAATGGATCTATGCGTATGAACACAACAAAACAGCAATCGACCGTGGGGGTCTTCGAAATCGAGCCAAATCCAACGATAGTTGTTCTTGGAAGAACTGACAACGATAGTTGTTCTTGGAAGAACTGACCGACTGTTCCGCATGGGCAGCGTAGGAAGGTCAATTCTGAGTGGTACGAGTACACCACAATTTGTTTGCCTGAAGTCTTCGGAGAAATTCGAAAACAAGCAGGAGAAGACGAATCATTGTACACCATGACAATGCGAGCTCTCACACTTCGGCTCAAACCAGCACCATCTTGACCGGCCAAATTGATGGTTCATCCGCGGTAGAGCCCTGACTTGGCACCCAACGACTTCTTTTTATTCCCGCACATCAAAAACATAACGCGTGATCAACGATTTTCGTCGCCAGAAGATGCTGTTGAAGCGTTCAAAAACATGTTTTGGAGTTGTCTCAATCCGAGCGGAAAAGTGCTTCGACAATTGGTTTGAGCGCATGCGACAATTGGTTTGAGCACCTTGAACAATAAAACCATTTTTTATGATAAATGTTGGCATTTTCATTATTAGGCAAGAAATATATATAGCAGCCCTCGTATCTTACGGGCATTAAATCTACTCTATTTAATCGACCCCATTCGAAAATGGCAATAAATCCGCTGCAAGTGTTTCATCCACATTTTGCCTTTAGTCTTTAATTTCAGGTTGTTGTTATCTGAAAATAACAATGTTGGACTGACAAAAATTATCGTCAATGAAAATATGAGAAAGTGGTGGAGAAAGGACAGAACTATGCGGCTAACCTATGTTCGTTGGATTCGAACCCATCTATAACAACCCGTATAGTGCGAACTCTAAGAAAGCTTCATATAAATAGAGCAAACGTATTACCGACGATACGCTTTGATTGGAGTGAACTGTGCCAGACTCTAGCGAAGGCCTTGGAGATATCGAAAGCCACGACCTTACTCTCACAAAACTGGCGGATAGACCGACTCGAACGGTCCGAAACCTTCCTCTCTCCAGCTGGCGGATATCCTTGAAAGGTACAAAGCTGATATCACCACCTTGCAGATAGTACGATGGATAGGACAACGTGGATTTAAACATACAACAAGCTCAAATTTAGATGTGGTGAGTAAGAGGATACGACATCTTCCCTCCAAATTCACCCCAGTAGATGAACGACGGGCCTCAATCCACAAATAAGCAAAATATTTTTTTTTTACATCAGTCTAAAATGAGCACATGCTCCCAGAAAGAAAAGACGACGGTGCCAAAAATAATTTTCATGAGCACCTAGAGCAGCTTACATATGAGTCATTCCATGCCAAACGGTACGATTTTGGGCAAAAATTTAACGCAATGATTCCGATTTTTATGAAAATTTGCAGATTTGGTCCTCTAGCAATTCTATTTAATCCGCGATTAGAAAAAAAAAATATAATTTTTTTTTTCAAAAGTTATGACCAATTGAACTTTGGTAAAATGGAGATTTTATCAAGGAGGTGTGTTCATTCAGTCGCATGTAACTCCGGAAATACTTGACCGATTTTACTCTGCTATACCTTATTTTGAAGGTAATTTTAAGCACTTCTAAAATAACGAAACGGTATGGCATAACGCCATAGAATTTTTTAAGTTTGTATCATTTTAATCCTTTTATTTCGATTTTGAAAATGATTACATCTTTTTTTATTTTTGAAATTTTGCAGGCGTATTCTTACAGGTCTGTTTTACCGACTGTGTAAGTTTTAAAGTGGTGAAATAATGCGTTCTATTTTTAAAAATTTTTTTTTACCTTATACCTTTTTCACTTCCATGAATATAGAAAATATAATACAGAAAAAAAAAATACTTTTTAATAGTTTATTGACACAAGATATAACAACAACAAAAAAACAAAGAAAAAAAGAAATAAAAAAATGAGTAATGAAATAAATGTTATGCCTTGTATACCATCTTCATACAGTACTGCTCAGAAGATGATGTTGTCTGGACTTTCATTATTTTATCGGGTTGTGGAATGAATGCATGGTAGCCAAGAGTTTCAGAAATTGTTTTCGCTTTTTCAAAACGCTCCTTCAGGTGTTTCGCCCTATCTTGATATTGATAGTTATTGAAGAATTCTGTATGAATATTCTTCACGTTTTTATTCACCCAATCATAAAATTTGACGGCACTATTAATGGGATTTATGAGGCTGGACAAGCTTGCACGTGCTGCTAGTCTTTTGACTGTTCCTCCCAGACCATCGCAGGGCCATTTGCCATGAGACGTTGCAAAAAAATGCCATTCCGCTGGTATTCCAAAATCTTCTACGTGGAACGTCAGATTTAAAAAGTTTTTCTTGTTTTTGTATTGTGCGCTTGCGCCATCAGAAAAGTAAAATATTTTACTTACAGGTCCTAAGGTTTTCTTTAAAAAAATTACAATCCCCTCCTGGAATACGTGCACGGCTATTGTATCATGTTTTTATTTCTTTTGTTCTTTGTTTTTTTGTTGTTGTTATATCTTGTGTCAATAAACTATTAAAAAGTATTTTTTTTCTATATTATATTTTCTATATTCATGGAAGTGAAAAAGGTATAAGGTAAAAAAAAATTTTTAAAAATAGAACGCATTATTTCACCACTTTAAAACTTACACAGTCGGTAAAACAGACCTGTAAGAATACGCCTGCAAAATTTCAAAAATAAAAAAAGATGTAATCATTTTCAAAATCGAAATAAAAGGATTAAAATGATACAAACTTAAAAAATTCTATGGCGTTATGCCATACCGTTTCGTTATTTTAGAAGTGCTTAAAATTACCTTCAAAATAAGGTATAGCAGAGTAAAATCGGTCAAGTATTTCCGGAGTTACATGCGACTGAATGAACACACCTCTTTGATAAAATCTTCATTTCACCAAAGTTCAATTGGTCATAACATTTAAAAAAAAATTTTAAATTTTTTTTCTTGAAACACGTATATAATATTTTTAAGAGAAGAATGCATACACAAACTAGTTAAGCAATCCAAGCTTTTGATGTAAAAAATGCGTACCGTTTGGCATGGAATGACTCATATACGCTCACCCATACTTATATATGGATATAAAAGTTTCCATCGTTCCGTATATCATTGCCTAAAGCGTACCGATTTTATATGAATCTCGTAAAATTTCGTTTGTGTGGAAGGCTTTAGAATAGGGCGTGGCATGCACTTTTTCTTTTGCGCATACAAAGATAAAATTACATATTGCAGACAACAAAATTCAATCGAAATTCATGAATTAGGGATAAAGGTAGGTGGTTTTCTAACTACGCTCAAGTAATGTCGTTTTTGTGGAAGGTACAAGCAGGGGCGTGGGTAAGGCTCCAATTTTTCGTCAGCTGCTCTAACTTATAATCGTATGAGTAGTAAATGGTGACCTAACCCTTATGTACAACTGCGAGTTACACTTTAACTTATTTTTTTTTGTAGAACTTAATTTGGCATTTCTTTGTTTCAATGTTTGATTAATTCAACCAAAGAGAGGCACACAATTGAACAGCTCGCTAAGATTGTTGAAGCCTTTTACAAAAATCACTTTGGGATTTTTTGGTTCTGATCGACCATACGTGTCCACATCGTGAGAATTCTGAGCAAATTTTAGCAAACCTGGTCTTTAGGAAATTTTATAATATCTGTGCGGAAAAAATTGATGTTATTACCGACAGTGTCTTCTGTCATACTGTTGTCAATCTCGACTCGTAATTGGCAAGAATTTGGCCGACATTTTTGTCATACATCATTGTCATAGATCCTTCTACGATCTACACGCAGAAAAAAAGTATGGTTGTGGTGGCAATATTCGAAGAGGACAATACTATTTTTAGGTGTATGGTTGTGAAACAACAATATTATGCTCCTCACATTATTAGTATGACTCAAATACAACCATACTATAATCCTCACAACCATACTTTGATCCTCACAACAATAGTATGATTCACACATAACCATAGTATGATCCCCACAACCATAGTATGATTCACCCTCAACCATGCTATGATCTCCTCAACCATATTATGATCCTCACAACCATAGTATGTTTCACATACAACAATTGTATGATCCTCACAACAATAGTATGATTCACCCGTACCATGTTATGATCCCTACAACCAATGTATGATCAAACACAAGTATACTATGATCCCCAAATTATTTAAAGGAATTCGGTTGAGTTGTCAACAACAGATTTATTTTATGAAAATTATTTAAAAAATACATTAAATTCAAAATAATAGAAGTGAAAAAATCTGTGTAAAAAACGTAAGCGTTTTTATTAAAAATATTTCAGTTAAACAAAGCCAAGGCAGTTTATTTGAATTTTTTTAATTTTCATATAAACAGTACTTTTATTGCATTAGATTCGTAACAATAACTTTGTTCTAAAAAGCATTTTTTAATAAGGAAAAATTACAATCATACAGTATGATTGACGTAATCATATTATTATTAACATAAAATCCCAAAAACAATACTTTTGCCGCATCAACCATGTTTATATTGTTGCTACAACCATATTTTTATTATTAAATTTGGAAATAATACTCTTGTTACATTTCAACAATATTAAAATTGCGGCAATCATACTATTGTCAAAATTAAATTCAGTAAACCAAACTATGGTTGTGACGAAAACACTTTTATTGAGGAGAGCATATTATTATTGCCGTGACCATATAGTAACCATGTTTTTTCTCTGCGTGTATGTATCGTATCATAATAACAATTGATATAATTCTGTTTTTGTTTTATGTACCACCCATTATTAATATAGTTCTACGAATACTGAAAATTGGAGGAATGGTGCATTTGCATTGTAGGCACCAGAATAGGGCGTGCCATTCAGTATTTTTATAATCACATGTAAAGCCATTATTTATGTGTTTTGGAATTTACAATTTTAGCGACTTACATCTTTTCCCTTTCCTTATCTGCACTTGAACAGGGTCATTTGTGTTTGTGATACCAGAAGGGGCTTGGCCTAATGTTTGCCATATAACTTCAAATTTAAATACCGATTTTATGAGAGATCGTGCAAAAATCACACTGTTCTGCAAAAATTAATTCTTGAGCATATCGCCACAACCCATCTAGTATCCCCCCACATAAGTACCATTCTGCCTACTTTTTGTTTTTGCAACAAAATCCTCCTTTGGACAAAACCAACTGATCCTCAGGAAAATGATCTCATGAATCCGAATTGGATGTTCGTTATACGTGATGGACCACAACGAACATTCAATTCGGGTTCAGAAGATCATTTAACATAAGGATCAGTTGGTTTTTACCGAATGGTACGAGTGCATACGAGGGTTGCTATTTATATAACGGTTACTGACAATACTAGTGTTCCCAGATGCAAACTGGAACTTCCATTGAAAACTTTGACATTTTTTAGCATAACTTCACTCAGAACGTTTCGTCATTTAAGGGCGAATATTTTCGGCGTGGACTATCGAGACAATAGTGTTTAAATAAACTTGCTTAGACTATTGGCGATGCAGCACCATCAAAAACTGTTAACACTGTTAATCGCTGGTACCAAGAGTTCAGTCTCGGCCGCCGTTCGCTCCAGGTTGCATTTCGTGAAGAACGTCCAACTTGGGCCACTATGCCAGAAACCATTGATGCTGTGCGTGAACTGACTAAGCAAGACCGTCACGTGATATACCGTGAGATTGAGGCATCCTTGTACATTAGTATGGCAAGCATCAATAAGAAGATGCATGTTCAGTTGGCCGTGAAAATAATTTGTTCTCATTGGGTCACACATAATTTGACGAATGCTCAAAAAAGGCTCGTATGAATTGGTGCAAAGAAATGTTGAAAAAGTATAACTGCGGCAGCTTAAAGGCTGTGTATAACATTGTCACAGGTGGCGAATCATTGATCGATGCATATGAACTCGAACCCGATGGACCGTATGGGTCTTTCAAGACGTCCCAAATCCAACAAAAGTTGTTCGTGAAAGAAGTACATCGAAACAAATATTTGGGTTTTTTTCGGTAGAACTGGACATGATACCGCAGTGCCTAAATTGGAACGTAAGACGATCAATTTTAGGTGGTATAAAACCATCGGATTGCCAACAGTGTTCGAAGAAATGAGGAAAAATAATAAGAGAAGACGGGTCATTTTGCATCAAGACAATGCGAGCTCTCACACATCAGCTGAAACGATGAGCTATTTGGCTACTCAAGATGTCGAATTAATGGGACATCCACCGTACAGTCCTGACTTGCCATCCAATGACTTCTTTTTATTACCTAGCACCAAGGAAAAAATGCGTGGTCAACGTTTTTCATCGCCCATAGCAGCTGTTGAAGCGTTAACAAATCATGTTTTGAAGGTGTCTCAATTGAAGTAAAAAAAGTGCCTCGAAAATTGGTTTGTGCGCATGCAAAAGTGTATTGAACTCCAAGGAGAATACTTTGAAAAGCAAAAAAAAACCATTTCCAATGATAAGTAATTTATTGCCGGAACCGAAATATAATTAGCAACCCTCGTATGTGTGAGAGGTACCAGAAGGGTTGTGGCGATATAACCCATTCTCAATCCCTTATATTATGACATGCAAAATATCAAAGCGATTGGTAGCTTCAATCGAGAGTCATCGTGCGAATTAGCCGCTCAGGCGGATATGGCTTAAATGACTTAAAAAGTCACGAAACGATTTTCGGAAAAATATGTGTAAGGTCTTAAATATTGTTTTCGATTATCCTTTTTATCCGTAATTAAGGGTATATATCCTCTTACTTAATAGGGTGAGCGTATTTAAATAATATTTCTTTAACATTTGCGGCTGAGTTTACGGATACGACGGCGTCTTAGGGCTATTGAATTATTGAGCTTGGGTCTATGCGCTCGCCGCGAATTCTGTACAGGTGCAAGTGTTCGACTAAGTCCAGCGACATCAACATGCAGTCAATCACAGCAACTAAACAGATTACGTACTTTAACGTTGTGAGTTTTGCACGAAGAGTTTGCATTTATTGCCGTCAAAGAAATATTAACATAGAAATAAGAAGCGACTGGTCGCTTGGTTTTCGCTTTTCAGTTCAGAGCAACTCGAAGTGGTCAATGATAAAACATATTTTTTATTATATGGAAATTTGGTGCTGATTTAAAAGCAATAACAGCATTGGCCCATTTTTCTTTGAACATGCAGCTGCTCGTTATTTCAGCTAACATTAAGCGCAACAGAGTTAGAGGAACCCATTTTTGAGGCCGGTAATTGTAGTAACGAGCTGGGATTATTTTTGGTTTCAGCAGAATTGCACGCCTGCCCCACAGCCCGGTCAACAATCGATATCTTGCGCACCAAGTTCGTCAATCTTGTTTTTAGCAGTTTCGACGTTGTCTCTTTGAGGAGTACCATGAACCGATGTTATGCGAACAATTCATAAACGTTCGTAAGATTCCGCTAATAAATTTTAACCAAGGCCTTAGAAATTTTCGGCGGACACGATGCTCTACTACAAAGACAGTCGCTTGAATGATGTCTTCAATGATTTCAAAAAAATCATCCCCTTTAGAGGATCTTCTAAAGTCTTGCTCCACCATGAACTTAGATGGCCCTCCGAAAAATGGTAGGATGTTAGAAGGACCACATAAATTTAAACATAAAATGATTTCTGAGCTTGTGCTGCTGCTGCTGTTGTTGCTCAACTCTTAGATTTGTATGCTGTAGGTGAAGAGTTTGTAATGTTTCAGTGGAAAAATGTTTCAGAGCTGAAATACATGTTGGGGAAATTTATACGAAACTTAACAGAATAAAGTCAAAAGTCAGAGTAGTATTTCTTTTGTTCTGTTCGCTTTTTCAGCGCAGAGTTTTCCTAAGTTCTAGAGCTTGTTTAACAATAAATTTATGGTACTCACATAAATAAAGCATTCTCTAAACAGTTAAAAGCGACCAACAAAATAACAACAATGTTTTTTTTTGTTTCTATTCGCTATTTTTTCTATTTCACATTTTGGCATTGTATTCTCGGGTGATCGTATGTGTGTGTGTGTTTTATTTTCATTTTAACCAAAGTCTCAAGTGTTATCATGTTTATCAATGTGTCTGTATGGACACACACATGGATGTGTGAGTGTGTGAACACACTCATATACATACAAACAAAACGAATTGCAGTTTGAGGTTTGTTAGTTCGAACGTCCCACCGACTGACTGTCTGTCTGTCTGTGTACTTATGTGGCCAGTATTTATAGATTTGACCATGACAATACAATTGTGGTTTGGTTTGTTTTGCAAAGCTAGCCAAAACAGTGCTTACAAGTTCCATGTCTATAGTACCATTTCACATACACACATATTATGGAGAAGTGCTTCTGAACTTTGGAGGTTAAAACTGAGGAAATTGATGACTATACTGTACCAAGTTTACTATTTATACGTTTCATACCGAAAGTGACCTTTAGGCGACCCAGAACAAGGTTCACCAAATTGTTTAAGGTTCTATCCAAAATGAAAAAATCTACCACAAGCGCATAAAATATATGATTACTATATGGTCACGGCAACAATTATATGTTATCTGCAATATAAGTATGTTACGAGTAGTATTGTTTTATGAGTTTCATGTTGACAATTATATGACTGCGGCAGTATTGATATTGTTGAAATGTAACAATAGTATTATTGCCAAATTTAAAAATCATTATATGGTTATAGCACCAATATACTAAATATGGTTGGTGCGACAAAAGTATTGACTTTTGGGTTTTACGCTAACAATATTATGACTACGGCAATCATACCCTATAATATGTATGGTTTTAGAAACAATGATATTGTCATGAATATTACGCCATAATAAAGGGTGGTCCAACTAACACGTACACGCAGAAAAAAAGTATGATTGTGGTGACAATAATCAAAGAGGATAATGCTATTGTTGGGTGTATGGTTGTGGTACAACAATATTATGATCCTCACAACCGCAGTATGATCCTCACAACCATAGTATGTTTCACACACAACCATTTTAAGATCCACACAACCATAGTATGATGACACACAATTTTACTACGATATCTTTAATTAATTTAGAATTCGGTTGAGTTTTAAACAATACATTTGAATTATGAAAATTATTTAAAAATACATTACACTGTGCGACAGCTACAATCGGTTTGGGATGAAACCACCGGGGAAAGTTATATCGGTCAAAAAAAGGTCATACGTGTCCCAGCGTTTCGTTGGGTCTCATCTAGGAATCGAGATATATCGATTTGAAGTTAGTAAGTATCGTATAGGGGAATTTGTCACGTTTTTGGCTCTTTTGTTTGACATAACTTGAGAACCACTCGTCCGATTTAGCTGAAATAAATTTATAGTAATAAAGTAATAGGACTTGACACTTTTTACCGTTTTGGATTTTTTATGAATTAAAAAAAAAAATTTAATTTTTAGGCAAAAATAATTTTTTTTTTTCATACATTTATTTATAATTGCGAAACTGTTGCTTAAGTAGGAAAACGGTTTAAGAACAGATTAGAGGAATTGTAATTCTTAATTTTTCTAAATTTGTTTCAGCTAAATCGGACGAGTGGTTCTCGAGTTATGTTAAACAAAAGAGCCTAAAACGTGACAAATTCCCCTATACGATACTTACTAACTTCAAATCGATATATCTCGATTCTTAGATGAGACCCAGCGAAACGCTGGAACACGTATGACTTTTTTTTACCAATATAACTTTCCCCGGTGGTTTCATTCCAAACCGATCACTGACCCTTACCATTTGTCGCAGAGTGTTATATTCAAAATGATAGGAGTGATTTATTTAAGAGTAGAAAAAAATCTGTTTAAAAAACGTAAGCGTTTTTAGTAAAAATATTTCAGTTAAACAAAGCCAAAGCTGTTTATTTGAAAACTTTTAATTACCATATAAAAAGTACTATTATTGCATTAGATCCGAAACAATAACATTGTTCTAAAAGAAAAATTCTAAATAAGAAAAATTACAATCATACAGTTTACGTAATCATATCATTGTTAACATAAAACCTAGAAACCAATACTTTTGTCGCACCAACCATATTTATATTGTTTCTACAACCATATTTTCATTATTAAATTTGGCAACAATTCTATTGTGTCCATTTCAACAATATTAATTTTGCGGCAATCATACTATTGTCAAAATTAAATTCAGTAAACAAGGCTATGGTTGCGACGAACATACTTTTATTGTGGATAATATATTATTATTGCCCTGACCATATAGTAACCATGTTTTTTCTCTGCGTGTACGAAGTTAATTGTAAATAAAACAAAAAGTTTTCAGAGAATTATCTTCAGAGCCATTGTTTGCTTTGCTGTGTGGGCAAGTGGCACCATCCTGTTGGAAGCACATAACGTCCAAGTACATATCCTTAATTTCTGGCCACAAGAAGCTCGTTATCAACTTGCGAAAGCGAACTCTATTCACGAGCCGATGTTTACGTCTCTTCTGTCACACTATCCGAATATGCACATGTGTTTTCACATTCCTACAGACCTGGCCTGCTGAAATTTGCGCACAATTCATCCGATTGTGGACACATTTGGTCAATTATGCTGTCCAAAAAAATAACGAAGTGCACGAAATACATTTTGATTTGAAAGCATATTTTTGTAGAAGGTTCTAATAAGCTTAACGCGCTGCTCAAGAAACGTTAGATTTAGGTGATCACAAAACTTGTGGTTAAGGTGGGATTCACAATTAACATCATGTATTATGGTTGGACCACCCTTTATATACATTATTGATCGTCGTTAAACTGTAAGAAGATTTTGTCTTGTTCGTCTGTCTGTTTGTGTGTCTTTTGAAAGCAGTCAAGAATGATGAAGGCATATAATCATAAGCTGTGTGGGATTGTACGTAAATAGACGAACGGTATGAGTATATCAAAAAGCGGTTCCCAATGTCCAAAATTCTATTCATAATATTTAAATAATTTATATATTTTCAAAATTTGTCCAAAATTTGATCACAAAAGTGAAAATAGGGGCCCAAAAAGACCTGCATAATGAGCTATAGTAATTAAAGTCAAAAGGGTACTGAATTAAAAGCAAATTTCATCTTGAGAACGCAACATTTTTTCAGTCAATCCAGTTTTAACTCTGGGTATAATCTTCTTAAATTATTTCCTCATTTAAATAAATCTGTATAAAATGCATAAGCTGTTCGATATTTGTACTGAACAGAAAGTCCAAATCAGCAGTAACAAGAACTTACTCGTATGAACGAATTTCCCCGTTGGTTACTTAATGGTATTTAAAAGGAAATATATACTTAGTAGGGACATAAATATTGTTACAACAATGAACACAGCCATTTCAATAGTAGAACTGAACATACCCCGTTATTGTCATATGGGTTGTAAGAAGCTAACATCAATAGCGTTAGTCTGTAACGGGAAATTAAAATTGAGTGGTCAGATAATGAGAACAGTATCTCTGTAATAGCGCTTTTCAAATGTGAAAAGGATTAGCCGCATGTTCGTCTACCGATGCATAAACCAGTTTGAGGAGACTGGAGATGTAAAGACCGCCACCGGTCGGGCCGCCCACGCTCTGTTCGAACACCGCATGTCATCAAAGCCGTTAAACCAAGAATTCACAGAAATCGGCTCCGAAAACAGATAATCATGGCCCATGAGATGAATATCACGCAAAAGTCCGAGAGTCGAATCATTAAAAAAGACTTGGGACTTGGGGCTTTCAAACGACGTACCGGACATTTATTAACTGCAGCTTTAAAAAAAATAGGATTGAAAAATGCAAACGTCTTTTGGTGAAGCACGCAGATAACTTGCACAGTTCACCGATGAAAAATTTTTTACCGTTCAGGAAAAATGTAACAATTAAAATGATAGAGTGTATGCGCGGTCATCTAAGGAAGCATCTGAACTGATCCCAAGGGTGGAAAGGGGTATCACCCAGCTTCAGTCATGGTTTGGTGGAGTGTCTCTTACGATGGGGTTACTGACCTGCATTTCTGCGAACAAGGAGTCAAAACATCGGGCAAAGTTTACCAAGAAACCGTTTTGGAAGCTGTTGTAAAGCCTCTTAACAATTCCCTGTTCCAAAATCAGCCATGGACTTTCCAGCAAGATTATGCGCAGGCCCATAAGGCTAAAACGTCCCAGGCCTGGCTTCGAAACAATTTGCCAGCGTTCTTTTCCTCTGAAGAATGGCCCTCAGGCAGTCCAGATTTGTACCCATTGGATTACAAATTGTGGACGGTTTAAGAGGACAAGGTTTGTCACAAAAGATACCCCAACATTGAATCTCTTAAGACTGCGTTGGTTCGAGCTGTGGCCAATTTTCCCATTGACGAGGTTCGTGCAGATATTGACGATGGACCAGTGCTACTTAAGGCGTGTGTAAAGGCAAAAGGCGGACATTTCGAATAAGTAGATTTTTGTTGGATAAAATATACATCAATAAATATATTTAAAAATATTTGGTACAAAAACATTCAGTACTTTTTATTTTCCAGCATAAAACATGTGTATGTCCCTACTAAGTACTTATATATGAATTTAACTTTACTTTATATACATACATCTTAAGTGGACAATATTCATATTTAAACTTGCACAGTTCTGATACTCGTATGTAAGTACTAATGTCTGTACTTACACATAAACATACGAGTACCATGACAGATTGCGTAAGTGGATTGATAACTTTGGTTTGGAAACTTATCCAAATGCTACAGAAACTACACTTAAGATTTAAAACAGAAAACTTGGGAATGTGTTAAAGAAACTCTCCAAGGTTTTGGAAAATCTCCCAGGAAGAATTGAAAAACTTCTCTACGGCTTAGTGCTAACCTTTACAAATGTAAAACTAAATAGTATTATTAGCAATGATACGTACATTCTGATACGTTTCTTACAAAATTATTTTTAGAGAGTAGAAGTTGACAATACGAGTGTATTAACACACTGATGTTATGTGCGATAGTTTCAATGACGTAACTGAAAGCCCCATTAAGGGAAGAACTTTTAATTTGCTTTTTCAACTTAAAGAAGCAGAATTGCTTTTCAACAGTTTATGTTGTTTTGTCAACTGAACTTTAATCTAATCACTGCAATTGTTGTGGCGTGTCATAATGCCCACTCATATTTTGTCCAGTGACCTTATGCCTCTCAATTTGAGATGTTATGTCATTTTCAAAAGTGTCGCAACTTCCGTGGACACTAAAACCATTCCTACCAATTTTTAGGAACGTTTTAAGTGTTTCAATTTTTTTTTTTTTAAATTCGGGTTGTGGAAATTTTTCTCCCTTCAATTGATAAATATTAAACAATTTGTGGCAGTAATCATCTCATAAAGGGCTTACTGTTTGAGTTCCTAGATTCGGCACGTCCAAAGCTCAAGCCGTAAGGTCGCGCATAAACATGGAATCGATCTAGGGGTCAACATCACAGGGAATTTCTAAATTTTACGATGATATATAGGGAAGCAGCATTTCTTTTTTGACTTTTCACTCGCCAAAGTTTACTTTTGTACTTTGTCGCTGATCTCCAAAAAAAATCGTTATTTCGACTGTTATTACTTTTTAAAAATGGGTCAACATCCATGGACGTTGTTACACCGCATTGATGGTTTTCTTGTATCTGTTAAATCTTAAAGATGAGAAAGCTTCTTGCCGTAGTTTCTTCGATGTCTTCAGCTATGTGAGTAATTCACACTGTTGTCTTTAAATATTCAATCTTCTACAATTGTCAGTAAATGTGTCTGTCTGGGGATTCATTTACGACTGGACAAATTTCCCTAGCGTATTCCTTAGCTCATTTCATGAAAATATGTCCATCTACGACCAAACCCTTAAAGCAAGGGACCGAAATGGCAGCGGTTTGTTGTTTTTCTCCTAAAATATAGCCTTAGCTCTTACCTTTCCAAAAAATACCTAAACGAAGCACAGAGGTTCTACCGTTCCATAGTTATGACTATTTAAATGTGTTCATTTACAAAATCAAATAAATGTGTGCTGTTATTTAGCTTCCAAAAAAATGCATTTCGTTCAAATAGTCATAACTTTGAGAGTCTTAAAGGTAGGACCTCTAGGCTTCGTTTAGGTTATTTTGGAAAGGTAAGAGGTAGGGCAATATTTTAAAAGAAAAATAACAAAAAAGTCCGACCACTGGTCAGAACTTAGCAATTGTACCCTAGTTCCCTCCGAACACCAACCCGAAAATTTGAAACCGGTGCCATTTTGCCTGCTTGCATTTTCAGGCATGGTCAAAGATGGACATATTTACATAAAATGAGCTAAGTAATACGCTGGTGAAATTTGTCTAGTAGTGAACGAATCATCCTGTATATACGCCAAATGTTAGTTTTTTTACGCCGTGCGCTCGCAATCATATCTTCCCGCTGTATTCTTGGAGGACATCCATCAGTTAGTTAGAAGCACATAAACACAGGGGCGTCCGTACAATCCATGCGGTTATACATAATGATCCTTTGTTCGATTGCTGATTTCAACAAAAGATGTCGCATCGATCAGGAAGTTAAAAGCCGGTCCCAAAGGTCTTTCCCGATTTCAAAACCAGCAGCTGCCGATTCTACACATATTAGAGATTAAGGTCAAGTTTCGCAAAAACCGTTAAGATCTACTAATATCCAACTCTGATGAATTTGGATTATATCGGTCAATGTATTCGTACAGCCAGACAAAGGTTCCTCTCGGTTTGAGGTTCTCCAGCTCTAGAAATTAAAAACTTACATCGATTCTGGTGAAATTTCAAATACTTTATTGTAAGATTTCAATAGTTAGCTCTGGTAAAACTGGACCAAAACTCTATATAATCCCCTTAATCATATTCCATCCGAATTAAACCAGATTTCTCATAGAGCATAACGAAAGACCAATAGCCAATTCTACCTTTACTTAGTAGGGACATAAATACTGTTACAACACTGAACACATCCATTTCAAAAGTAGAACTGAACATACCCCGTTAATGTCATATGGGTTTTGAAAGCTAGCCTCAACTTTCATCATATAGTGTTCAGATAATGAGAACCGTATCGCTGTAATAGCGCTTTTCAAGTGTTGAATGAAAAAAAGCGATATTTTCAAAACGCTCTGTCCACTAGGGATTAGCCGCATGTTCGTCTACCGATACATAAAACCGTTTGAAGAGACTGGAAATGTAAAAGACCGGCCGTGCCGTCCACGCTCTGTTCGAACACCGCATGTCATCAAAGCCGTTAAATCAAGAATTTGTTGAAATCCGCTCCGAAAATAGAAAATCATGGCCGTGAGATGAATATCACGCAAAAGTCCATGAGTCGAATCATTAAAAAAGACGGGACTTGGGGCTTTCAAACGACGTACCGGACGTTTATTGGCTGCAGCTTTAAAAAATAGGATTAAAATTGCATAGGTCTTTAGGTGAAGCACGCTGATAACTTGCACAGAAAAATTTTGTTCACCGATAAAAAAATGATTGCCATTCAGGAAAAAATTAACAAGCAAAATGGTAGAGTGTATGTGCGGCTATCTAAGGAAGCATCTGAACTGATCCCAAGGGTAGAAAAGGGTCATCACCAAGCTTCAGTAATGGTTTGGTGGGGTGTCTCTTACGATGGGGTCACTGACCTGCATTTCTGCGAACAAGAAGTCAAAACATCGGCCAAAGTTTACCAAGAAACCGTTTTTGAAGCCTTTTAACAATTCCCTGTTCTAAAACCAGCCATGGACTTTCCAGCAGAATTCTGCGCCGTCCTATAAGGCTAAAACGTCTCAGGCCTGGCTTCAAAACAATTTGCGAGCGTTCATATCCTCTGAAGAATGGCCCTCAGGCAGTCCAGATTTGAACCCATTGGATTACAAATTGTGGACGGTTTTAGAGGACAAGGTTTGTCACAAAAGATACCAGTGCCACTTAAGGCGTGTGTAAAGACAAAAGGCGGACAGTTCGAATAAGTAGATTCTTTTTGAATACAATATATATCAATAAATATATTAAAAAATATTTGGTCCAAAAACATTCTTTTTATTTTACAGCATTAAACGTGTGTAACAGTATTTATGTCCCTACTAAGTATAATCAGTTGTTGTTGATATTTGATACTTAACCACACCCTTTCTAATAGAAATAACCTTCTCCTAGCATTGATTAAAACCTGCTGAACCTTTTTCCAAAGCAAGAAATTCTTCTGGCTCATATGACAAAAAATGTTTCGAACTTTATCCTGTCTAAAGCCACCAAATGACTTAAGTGACTCTTTCGATGCACTTAAGGTTTTGCCCATATCAAATTGTATGTACCCCCTCCACCTTAGGGTACTAACAACCTTGGCCATTACCTCCCAATGGTCGCTGCCACCGACGGGACGTGGGCATGCCGCTCTTAATGCTACCATTTTTATTTGTTTTTCTTTTGCCATGCATGCCAACTGTATCAAGGCCATACAATTTCCGAATTAATTTCCTTTTATCAATAATTTTCTCCATTAACCACTTGCAGATTATGTTACCACTTACATTTATATAACACAAGACTCTTCAATGTACGACACGATTCGAATCACTTCAAACAACACGTGTTAAAACAGTGGTTTATGGGCATATCTCCATGTGGTTGCCACATATCCTGGTACGTCCCCAAAAAAAGGGCGGCGTTGGGGTTCACTGCATGGGAAGGATCAACTTCAGCCATACGAAAACCACGAAGTGGGGCGAACAATCTGTGTTGTTTTGTTCTTCTTTTTATTTTTGTAATGACAGAAGGTATTATTTATTTCATATTAAGCAGAATTCAATTTAAGAAATTTACACGCACTCACACACACATTAAACAAATAAGCAAACAAACACATCTGTACAGTGTGTATTTGGCGAACAATAACAACGACAACATTGTTGTCAATAAGGACCTAAAATACACAGGCACTTACATACGCACACGTATGCGAGGTATATCGAAGGATGAATACTTTCGTACACACACAATATACGATCTGTATGGATGTGTATGAGTGTGTGTAGGCTACCAAATAAACAAAATAAAATAAAAGATGAAAAATAATATAAACAAAAGAGATAAATATACAAAATATGGCGAAAGAAGAAAAGTAGGAAAACACTTCTACACATAAGTTTTATGTGTAAGGACCCCATAGGATACCAAATCCTTAGGCAACGGACTTTTGTAACATTTTGATTGTAGGTGCTCTGTGGGGTTACTATTTTACAGAACATCTTACGAATGCCCCTGTTAAGGGGCAGAACTACAAACTCCTCCTGGCCTTTTATGCTTTGGAACTATCGCTCAACTTGGCTAAACCAAGGGGCTTAAACATTAACCCTGAGAAAACCGTAATATGCATCGTTATAAGAAAGACGAAGATTTCAACGTTTGACGGACCTTAGTCGTCAAGCTGACTTATAATGTTAAATACCTTGGTGTAGATTTTGATCAGAAGCTGTTATTATTGAAAAGGCCACACAGATACGAGTAACAGAGGGAAAAAGGATCACAACGTGTGGTTTTCATTGTGGCCACACTTTTTTCAGAGCTGGTCTTTTTGACAGCTGTCACTTGATTTATACTTAATTTGGTGTGCCATTTCATTATAAATAGACTTGCTCTGGAACAACGTTTGCAAATCGTGGAAATTTATTAACGAAGCATCGAGCGAAGCATCGCGCGCTGCATCCAATATTCGGCCGACATAATGGCCCAGCAGAATCGGTTGTTCGAGCATCCATAGATCGGTTTCGCACCACTTTTACTGTAGTGGATAGTCCGCAACCTCAGAGATGCCATATAGTGCACACCGAAGGCGCTATTGTGCTCTGAAGCAGAGTATCGAAAAAGACTCTGAGTCCATCAGCCATTGAGCGCAACAGTTGGAGCTGTGCCCTTCCACTTAACGGAAGATATTGCGGAAGGATCTTGGTTTGCTTACAAAATCAAACTTGTGCAAGAATTGAAGCCGAATGATTATCAAGCGCGTCGCACTTTCGGTGAATGGGCCCAAAACGAGATTTCCACCGGTCCCGATTTATACAAGAAAGCTTTGTTCTGCAATAAAGCTCACTTTTGGTTGAATTTATACAAGAAAACTTTGTTCTGCAATAAAGCTCACTTTTGGTTGAAGTAATGAAAATGGAGTAATGGAGAATGATCCACAAGCCATTGTTGAGATCCCGTTACGGACTCAAAAAGTCACTGTTTGGTGTGCTCTTTAGGCAGAGAAAATCACTGAACCTTTTTTTTTTAAATGAATCCTTCCATAATTTTACAGTCATTGGGGAACCCTATGGAGCCATAGTCATAATGTGAATTTGAGGATGTTGACGTAGACGTCCTTTGTTTCCAACAAGACGATGCTACATGTCAAACGTCGTCTCTTACACTTTAGCCTATGCCTTGATGGATGTCAAAATACCTTTGAGTTACCACGCGGAGGTGGTGAGGCGACTTGTAGAATAGTCAATTAGGATCGCACTGGGCTAACCAAGTTGAACTGATCAGATACAGACTCCACCCGATTTTTACAAGAAAACTTTTTTCAGCAATGAAACTCACTTTTAGTTGAAGTAATGAAAATGGAGTAATAAAAATCCACAAACCATTGTTGAGACGCCGTTACATCCTCAAAAAGTCCCTGTTAGGTATGCTCTGTGGGCAGACGGAATCATTGGTCCGACCATAATGTTACAGTCATTGGGGAACGCTATGGAGCCATAGTCATTGTGTGAATTTGAGGATATTGATGTGGACGTCCTTTATTTCCAACAAGGTTGTGAAGCGTCACAACCGACGAAATAGTCAATTTATTGAAGGAAACTTTTGGTGAGCGCATTATCTCGCGTCGTGGACCTGTGGCGTAGCCTCCAAGCTCGTGCGATTTAACACCTTTGGACTATTTTTCGTGGGGTATTTTGAAGTCGCTTGTCTACGCAGCTAAGGCCGATACGATTGAAGCCTTAGATGAGAATATTCGGCGCGTTATTGCTGCCATACGGCCCAAATGCTGCAAACAAATGTTTTCGGGCCTCTCACTGGAATTTGTTCGGCCACTCACTCGAAATCATTTTTAAAACAAAATGGCAAACCCTTCTCTTTATAATAAAGCTGCGTTTAATTTTTATTAAAAACTACACGTCTAAAAAACACTTTTTAAATGTTGGTCAATATGCAAGAGATGAATCGGATATACTGTTGAACGCCAGCTCCAAACGGCTGATGTAATTTTTTCTAGAGAAGTTTTTACATGGCCTATAGATAAATCTCTGACTAGGCTGAAGAGCACTGGTTTTATTGAAATCTCGTAAACGGTCGTTTATGTGCGAGATACTAGAATAGGGCATGGCATTCACATATTTCTTATGGACGCACAAAGACGAAATTATCATATTGCAGAATACAAAAATCCAGTGAAACTAAAGCATTAGATAAAAAGTTATGTGGGTTATGTGGGGGTAGTCTGTGTGGAAGGTTCCACAAGGGGGGTGGCAGATGTCTAATAATCTATCTCTTAACTCCATTTATCTTTATCTTGCTACTTATTTTGAGCAGAATCGGTTGAATAGTATTAAAACTATGCAAACACCAAATGTGGGCGGGAAACTCATATGGAGTGGTGAATTAGGGAGTGTCATCCATTATTTTCGTACTCGAGTATGAAGCCGTTTTAAAACTATTATGAATGTCACCATTTTAAGCGAATTTCACCAACTAGGTGACAAGTTATGTGGGTTCTACTACATTGAAACTTGGAATCCAATTATTTGCCATCAAATTTACATTTTTACTCTGTTCTTAAGTATTGATTTTGATATAGATCTTATAAATTGCAGACATTACACGGTATCCAAAAGTAGATGGAATGGTACGTTGCATGAAAGGTGCCTAAAATGGGCGTGTCAACCACTTCTTATTCTTTAGGCAGTACAACGTTGTTATAAAGGGATAAACGCGTCACGCTTTTATCGAATTTTACGCACTGTTACAAGTTATGCGGAGTCTTAGCTTGAGTGAAACAGAACCATTTGTGTGGGAGGTACCAGAAGAGGCGTGGCTAGAATTATAATTATCTGGCACCATGTTTACCTTATTTCTCTGTACAAAAGTATTTATTTTTGGTGAGATCGCACAAACAGTATTGAAGAAAATAAAAGAATATACAAATTGGTACATTTACGTGGGAGGTACGAGAAGGGGTGGGGCGTTGTGATATAAAATTTGGAAAAAAAAAATTACTGATTAATGGCTCCTTTCGAGAGCTACCGTGAGAACCAGCGGCACAGTCGAACATGGCTCAACCCACGACAGCCGGTTATATGCACCGGATCGACCCTAAGGAGGAATTCTTCGGCCAAGGACTGTCGCCCCGGCACTATGTGCCGCTACAGCAACAATAACGGACATGGCTCAAGTCATTTAAAAAGTCAAGAAACGGAATTGGTCAAAACAGAAGTTGGGACTAAAGTACATTTTTCGATGCGTAACACTCCTGGTACGTATCAAATGATATATACGAGTATCCTCAGGGTGGATGTCGTTACCAATGCTATGTATCCTTATACCTAGAAGGGTAAGGGTATAACAAAAGAAGATAATGTGGAGTGAATCTGCTGTTTGGGTACTAGTGTTGCAATCTGCACAACTTCAACAAGGTGGCGCAAATTTAATTTCCCTTTCCGAAGATTTTAAAAATTTCGCCAATGGCGTCTTACGTCAACCATATTTGACATTTGTGAACTAGACAGCTTCAGAATACTTATACAAACAGACAAGCAATGGAAAGCTATACATTGTAAGATAGTGGAATACGAGGGCGGTTCGGAAAGTTCTTAGCCTATCAATGAAAGAGAATAGTTAGTTTTCCAAAAATATTTTTATTTTTCAATATAATCTCCTGAAACTTCAATACACTTAGTCCAACGCTTATCTAGAAATTATATCACTTGATTAAAATAATTTTGCTCAAGGTCTTCAAAATAGTGGTTTTCAACTGTAATTGCATCTTCATTTGAGGTAAAACGCTTGCCAGCAAGGATTTTTTTTAGATTTGGGAACAGGTAAAAGTCACTGGGAGCTAAATCAGGAGAATAAGGTGGGTGGTCAAGCAACTCGTACTTTAATTCGTTGATTTTAGCCATTGTTAAAACACTCTTGTGCCCTGGTGCGTTGTCTTGATGAAAAATTATTTTTTTGTGTTGTAAGCCAGGACGTTTTTCTCGAATTTGTACATTTAATTGATCTAAAAGGTTGCAATAGTACTCTGAATTTATTGTTTTACCCTTTTGCAGATAGTCAATCAATAAAATACCTTTGAAGTCCCAAAAAACCGTTGCCATAACCTTACCAGCCGATTGAATTGTTTTTGCAGTCTTTGGGGCACTTCCTCCAGCTTCAGTCCATTGTTTGGATTGTTCTTTTGTCTCTGGAGTATAGTGGTGGATCTATGTCTCATCAACAGTTATGAAACGACGCTTAAAATCCATTTTATTTCGTTGAAAACGATCCAAACAAGCTTGAGAAATGTTCATTCTTATGCGTTTTTGGTCGACTGTTAACAAGTGTGGCACCCATCTTGCAGAAAGCCTTTTCATTTGTAGTTCTTCATGAAAAATTAAATGGACTCGATCATTTGAGATGCCCATGATATTAGCTATTTCACGCACTTTTATTCGTCGATCATTTAATACCATATCATGCACTTTGGCTACAATTTCTGTTGTTGTTGCTGTTTTTGGACGTCCACTACGTGGTTCATCTTCAATGCTTGTACGACCACGTTTAAATTCAGCAACCCAATTTTTTACTGTTGCATATGAAGGAGCACTTTCATCTAACACATTCACCATATCATTATGAATTTCTTGTCCCGATAAACCTTTTTTATGTAAATATTTAATGACACCACGCATTTCTGATTTTTCCATTGTAAAAAAATCGCAGATGCGTCTTTTGTAAACACCTGTTTCTATATGAAGGAGTCGCCAGATCAAAACAATTTAACATGTGTTCATAGCAGAGATGGAAGTTTCCAAAACACTTAACTTTTTTCTGTTTCTACCGCGCTTTTTGTGCTAGGCTAAGAAGTTTCCGAACCGCCCTCGTAGTTGTGTGGATTTTTTTGTGCAATATACTGCGGGTGGTTTGGCACATCGTGAGTTTCGACTTCAATTTTCTAAAAGCGTCGCGCGATGTGGGCAACCATTTTTAGCTTCTAGCGTCGAACAGATAGGAACTACACGCGACCATACTGGTCGTTGGGGCGAGAATATCAAGGCTGTGGCTGCCAATGTCTCTGAAAATGATAAAAGACCAGCCAGACGACAGGCCATACAATTGGTCATCACCCGAATTTTACTGAACGACTTATACAGGGTGGGCCAAAAGTTAATCATGGGGTTTAAAAATTTAATAACTTTTTCGTTTATATATTTTTTTTCAGAATATAAAAATATCACTTGGAATATAAATAACAACTGATTTATTATTTAAATCAGAGAACAATTATTTTAACGCAAACACATGAGTAATGAAGCTCATATTCTTTAAAACGGCTTTGTTAATAAGCAGAACTGTAGGTTCTGGGCCTCTGATAGTCCAAGAGCTATTCATCAACGCCAATTGCACCCCATTAGGTGTGCAGTATGGTGTGGATTACATCTGTAAATATCATTGGGCCTTACTTCTTCGAGAATTAAGATGAAGGTGTCGTAACTGTAAATGGAGAGCGGTATCGATTTATGATAGAAAATTTTGTACGTCCTGCTCTTAAAAACAAACCTGAGATGAGGTTTCAGCAGGACGGAGCCACTGCCCACTCTGGCCGAGACACAATGGCACTTTAAAGTCAAATTTTTGGAGAGCGAATAATTCCAGAAATTCGGAAATTATTTGGCCAGCGCGATCTCCAGATTTGTATATGTACGAGGCCATCCTTCAACTCAAGGCCAACATTGTTGCAGAAATTCGAACGCTACAGCCACAAATTTTGAAAGATGCTATGGAAAGTGCACTCAAACGAGTCCATCAAAGCTGAAAACGGAGATCCTCATTATTTGTCATCTGAGAAAAGCAAAAAAAAATAAAAGAAATTAATAAAAAAGTTATTAAAGTTGTTATCCCCATGGAAACCTTTGGATCACCCTGTACATGTTCCCGAACACTGCATGTGTTTATGACTGCTGACCGTTAGTCATGTGTGAACACATGCTCAATTTCAACATCGAAGAGGAAGATTTTGTGTCGAAAATCAATATAAACGACATAAGCGAAATCTTCGTTTCTGGGGCATTCACGCGGTAGGATTCATTGGGTCATTTTTTTTGTTGAGAACACCATCATTGAGAACATCATCAGAACACTAACACACTGTCACTGTTACAAGGGAACGCTATAGGGCCATGATAAACGATTTTATAATGCCGGAATTAGATGAGCAGGGTACAGTGAACATGTGGTTTTAACAAGACAGTGCAACACACATACTCGTACAGCACAAATCGCAATGGATATTGTCAAGGAAGCGTTTACTGGTCACGTAATTTCCCGTTGTGGCAATTTGGCATGGCCAGTAAAATCGTTCGATTAAACCCACCTAAAATGCTATCTTTAGAGCTACTTGACTTGCGGGTAATTGCCAACAAGCCTTGGACAACTGCAAACCTTCAGGAAAATATTTGACAGGAATGCGAACAGCTATATTTTTTAGTAATTAAAAATGGTATTCAAACCCAAAATCGGAAGATCAATTTTGCGCCACCTTGTTCAAACCAATAATATGCATATATAAATTTTTTTTTCCTAATGAGCAGTTCATAATAAGATTTGAGACCATGCTTCTATTGAACATATCACTTAAGAAAAACCAAGAGTTAATCTAAAGCAGTCAAAAGAAAAGTCGAAATCATCAGAACCCAAGCAAAGAATGTGAACCAGCTGGCAACTAAAAGTCTTTTCGGCTGCCTTTGAATAAATTTTGGATTATTTTAAATGGAATCTTTAAAATAAACATTTGTTCGTTATTTGAAAATAAATGAGATAGCTTTCAAATTATTTGGTATTGTCAATAACGAAATCAGCAGACCAGTAGCCATCTGTTCGACCACTAGAAAGCAGCAGTTTTTAAATTTAATTAACACGTACAGTTCTGGAGTTATACGAGTACAATATATATTTATTCCTTTTACTCCTATAAGGAGCACAGGACCGTAACAATTGATTCCAATTTAATCTATTCAATGACCAGTATTTTATTTCATTTCAGCTTAGGTTAAGGGTCGCTGGTTCTATAACAGCTGCCTGCGTCAGCTGCCCTGCGTCCGCGGATTTTCTTAGGGAATGGCCTATTCATCCCCATTTACACCTTCTGATTTCGTTATAGACTGGTTGCTGTTGTGATAATGCCCTTAGATCGTCGTTGGTAATTGTCCTGGCCAAAATGTGGGCAGAAGTTTGCACAAGCATTTGTTTTTAAACACTTTGGGTATTTCTTGATGCAACATTCCATAATTTGCATCCATATAGAAGGTCAGATTTTACTTTGGAGTTGAATATTCTTAGTTTTATCCTTCTCGAGATATAGTTTGCATTTGAAAATCATCCTGAATAAGGTCATAATATTTTGATCCTGTAGCTATGTTGTAAACTAGGGCTCAAGATATAGCCCAGAGAAAAATCGAAGCCTTGTAACATTATTTGCGTACAAACAGAGAAACAATGAGTGTTCAAATCTTGTCTTCATGAGATAAAAATATTTATTCTAAGTAGTTTGGAATTCGTATATGTCAGCTATACATTTCAGAGTATTTCCAACGGGGATGACTTCTTACTCATGCCGAACATAAAATGCCATGAATATAAATACTTTTTTCCCCGAAAAATAGTAAACGTCTCGTAAAGTTTTTCCATCACCCAACCATTCAGTGGACGGAAAAAAATCAATGTATATTTTTTATGAAGTGTGTATTGCTATTAATATTTGTATATGCATATACGAGTAGATGTGTGCGACTATACTAACAGACACTATCGCAAAGGAGGTATAATAGTGCCCTTAGAAGGGCCCTTTATATGGAGTCGCTTTAAAATTTGTACGATTCCAAGTTAATTTCTAGTAAACATTTAATACTCGTAATTAAACGTTTTTTACTTATCCATCTTTAAACTCAAATTTGATTTCGCTTAGCTTGAAAGATAATGGCATCATCCAGTTATAAGGAATGATGTTCACTGATACTAAACTAGGTCTATTGCGACCGCACATAGTAAGAGGGTTTCTAGAAGAGGCAACACTAAGTGTTGCCTTGCGCCATCTGATATTTCCATTGGACGATTTTGACGTACGACCATCATTTGTTCTGTTTACAATGACTTGAAAAAATCAATTTGGCAAAAAATGGAATGAACTCGTGAACATTTTCATGCGCTCATTTTTCACAACTTTCGACGTGGATTATCACGACAAGAGTGCATCGATGACCTAAAATCTTTGTATGGCAATTAAGCACCATTCTATAGCACTGTGAAAAACTGGTTTAATGAATTCAATCGTGGCCGACGCTCGATCTAAGATGATGGTCGAGAAGGTCATTCAAAAACGGCCGTTGTGCCAAAGAACATTGATGCCGTGCGTGAACTAATTATGCAAGATCGTCATGTAACATTCCGTGAGATAGAGACATCCTTGGGCATTTCTTTTTCTACCAGCACATATTCTATATTGCATGAACACCTGGCCGTAAAAAATGTTTGTTCTCGTAGGATCCCGCACAATTTGACAATCGCTCAAAAAATTTTGAAAAACTACGATCGCGGTGCTTTAAAAGACGTTTAAGAGATCGTCATAGATGACGAATCATGGATCTATGCGTATGAGCCCGAAACAAAACAGCAATCGATCGTGTGGGTCTTCGAAGACGAGCTAAATCCATAGAAAACTGTTCATGGAAGAAGCACTTCGAAGCAAATGGTTGCCTGTTTCTTCAGCAAAACTGGTCATGTGGCGACTGTTCCACTTGAGCAACGTAGGACGGTCAATTCTGAGTTGTTTGCCTGAAATCTTCGGAGAAATTCGAAAAACGAACAAGAGAAGACAATGCGAGCTCTCACACATCGGCTCAAACCAGCGCCTTATTGACCGGCCAAAACGTTGAATTGATGCGTCATCTGCCGTACAGTCCTGACTTGGCACCCAATGACTTCTCTTTATTTCGTCACATCGAGAAAAAAAATGCGTGGTTAACGATTTTCGTCGCCAGAAGATGCTGCTGAAGTGTTCAAAAACCATGTTTTTGAACACTTTGAACTAGACTATCGTCTATTAGAAATAAAGCGAAATCTTCTCGGATTCCTTTTGATTTTCACTTTTTTAAAAGTGTCTTTGATTATGTTTTTTTTCGAAAAAATCTCAATTTTTTATGCAACAAAATTTTTTTAAAAAATTTGGTGAAATTTTTTTTGCACAATAAATTATTATGGACTTTCGTCTACGATTTTCGAGCAAAGTTATCGTTATACGATTTTTTCTGATTTTCACTTATTGAATTTTCACTTATTGAATATTCTATGATATTCATCATATATTCGAAATATTCTCAATTTTGAATGACAAAAACAAAAAATTCTGTGACAGTTTTTGCACAATAAATTAGATGGACTTTCGTCTATTGGAAAAAACGAAATCTTCGCCGATTTTTTTATTTTCGTTTTTAAGAAGAGCCTAAGATAATTTTTACTCTTTAGACATTTTACAAGAAAACCACGAATGTTACATAAATGCCGATAATATTTTTGAAATAAGCGTATCATAATCCATTCCAACAACTGCTTCTGTTTTTCTCCAATGTTAGTATGGGAACGAAGCACTGTGCCGTGCCTTGTATCCGATCAAGCTAAAATCACATCTAACGTTATGAGCAATTAATAATATACTCTGGTGAAACTGGACCATATCGGTCCATGCTTTCATTAATTCACCACCCTAGGATAGTTTCAGTATTTTGGTCTCTGTCACTAAAAGTTGATTAATGAAATTAGTTTGAACTCATATTTTGCATGTTGAGTACTTACCCAGGTTTGCTCCATAAGCTGTTCAATAATGATTAAGCCTGTGAATAAGCCTGTTCAATAATGATTTATAAGCACTTCAGTCTGGGGCGTGCTGTCTCCAGATTTCAATATGAAGAATTTTCGCATCATTCACCACTTGGGCGTACCATCGGCATCTTGGTCTTTCCGGTCGGCGCTTTTTGTGACAGTATGGTCAAACGCGGTTTTCTTCATTAGACAGACTTCTGTCCTCACGACAAAAGCTATGTGGCCTGCACACTTGAAAAAAATGCGACCATTTACATTTTTTATTATTTTCTCTATTATGAGACCTGTCTGAGAACTTTTGTGGTACGAAATGATTCAAAAAGGGCACTCAGTGCCATTCTACAAATGCGTATAAGTATTGATGATATCCCATTTTCAGACAATGCATCAAATAAGTTGTCTTCCATCGGTGAATGTATCGATTTACTATTCTTGGATTTATACCAGGATTTGGGGAAGAGTAAAAATCTAATCGATTATTAATTTATTTATTAGAAGTATAGGACCCATATTACATTCGAGTGCGGCAAACCGTCTGAGTTTTCAAACTTCAGGCGTATGTATTGTCTTCTAGATAGTCAAATCTAGCTGATTAATGCACTTTATCAGCTCACCTCCTTGGGTCTTGTTAAGCTGCAACTTTGATGTCCCACTACTTCCCGTTAAGGAACTTTTCTCTCAAATTACTCACTGACTGAATTTACTCACTGACCGGAACCTACTGCTAATGCATTTTATAAAAAAGTTTTTTTTTACCGTCAATAGATAAATCTTTTATTCGTAAAGTTCTTGCCTGGAGTTGAACTTAAGTAGGTGTTGAGTTTGTCTTTCCCTAGACTTTTTCATTTTCCCGGGACTCCTTAAGTATAAAGTCGCTTGTCTCTTCTGCCTTTGACTCGCTTTTCTATAGCCTTTTATGTTTTTTCAGCCAAAGGTGTATGAATTACAAATAAAGTTTTTAATATTGCATCCGAGGCTAATAGAGATTAGAGATAGATTCGTATATCCTCGGTAAAGCGCTTCCACGGCTAATTTATTTATTTTTTTAATATTTAATATACCTGCTAGTACATATTAATTACCTGCAATTCAAAGCCTAATTTTTCTAAATCAAAAAGAGCTATTTTAAAGAATATTTTAAACGTAAAAACTTTTCCAACATTAGCATCATTGAAATTCACTGAGTAATGTCATGCCTGTGGTAGTAGAAAATAAATAATTTCCGGGGAATACTGAATGAATTTTTCGGGTGGAAACTTTAGGTAGGTATCATGATAGTCGTGAACAATTCCATCACAACACAGCTTTGTTGTTCCTCATGGAAATTATTACAGGGTGTCCGCCGGGAAGGTATACTGCAGGGTGTCCGTCGGGAAGTTGTACTGCTTGGTTTGTTTATAATATTTGATTTAATGATAGAGATTGGATCTGCAATTCAAAGCCTAATTTTTTCTAAATCAAAAAGAGCTTTTTTAAAGAATATTTTAAACGTAAAAACTTTTCCAACATTAGCATCATTGAAATTCACTGAGTAATGTCATGCCTGTGGTAATAGGAAATAACAATTTTTCCGGGAATCCTGAATGAATTTTCCGGGTGGAAGCTATAGGTAGGTATCACGATAGTCGTGCTCAATTCCATCCTAACACAGCTTTGTTGTTCTTGAAACGGAAAATTGCTGTTTTAGGCTCCTCATGGAAAATATTACAGGGTGTCCGCCGGGAAGGTATACTGCAGGGTGTCCGTCGGGAAGTTATACTTATTGGTTTGTTTATAATTTTTGATTTAATGAAAGAGACTGGATCTGCAATTCAAAGCCTAATTTTTCTAAATCAAAAAGAGCTTTTTATGTCATGCCTGGGGTAATAGGAAATAATAAATTTCCCGGAAATCCTGAATGAATTTTCCGGGTGGAAGCTATATAGATATCATGATAGTCGTGAACAATTCCATCACAACACAGCTTTGTTGTTCTTGAACAACAGGGTGTCCGCCGGGAAGGTATACTGCAGGGTGTCCGTCAGGAAGTTATACTACTTTGTTTATAATTTTTGATTTACCCACAGACTTCATACTCTCGCAAATGTAGAGTTAGTTGCGGACAGATTAAGTAGGCTAACACTAAATTTCAACACCAGATGTATAGACTCTGAGTACGTACATATCAATGAGCTGGTCTGATCCTAGTAGTCATCATTAGGGTTAATATAGGTTAAGAGTAAGCTAGTTAGAATTAAAAAAAAATCAAATAGGTTTTTTGAAAATTTTTACCTCCATATGTAAATATTTAAAACTTTAATTTTATATTCACATTATTATTATTAACTAAGAAGAAAAAGGAATATTCTTTAACTCTTTACATTGTATATTAGTATTAAGCACTTGTAATATTATATAAATTAAATTGAATAGAATAGAAAAAAAATAATTTTTGATTTAATTGATAAATGTTTTACTTAATGTCGGCAATTATGTATGGAATACAATATCAGATTAATGTCCGCCTCTGTTAGCCTCACAAATGCGAGCTCTTTTGAGTACAATTTCATTCAGCGCGGCGTCGAATTGAAGTAGATGGATTGTTTTGAACACTTTCTTGGGCAGCAGTAATGTTTTCAGTCGATCTTTTCTGAACATAATAATTTTGCCTCGTCTCTACTTCACGACTAGTAATGTTCCTCATTACTTGTGTTACGAAACGTCGAAAAAATAATTACGAAAGAAATAAAACGAAATTCGAAGAAATAATTTCAAATTTACATGTAAATTAAAGTCCAGGACCTGATGGAATATCGGCGAAGATGCTGTTGAAATGTAAAGATGCAATTCTCTCAAGTGTGGTGACAGTTTTAATGCTACTACGAGTATTTATACCTAAAGTTATCCTAAGATAACTGAAGATCTCAAAAATAATTCCCATTCGAAAAGGCGGAGATTTTTGTAATATTGAAAATTTTTAGGCATGTTGCGTTATTATCAATCATTGGTAAGTTTTTGAAAAAATCGTACAAAAACAGCTTAACGCGTATTTAGATGAGCATAACCTTATGTTAAAATTAGAGTTTGGGTTTAGGAAAGGAAGTGGTACACAAGAAGCGGTAGTGGATGTTATAAATGCAATATGTTTGGATAATGGTTATGGGGAAGTTGCTGGAATCTTTTACGATTTTTTGATCTAGTAGATCACAATATTTTATTACAAATACTTCACTATTACGGGATTGCTGGAAGTGCTAATAAACTTATTAGAAGCTTTCTATTGCATCTCTCAAGTTACACGATAAATTAATAATGTAAGCTGATGATATTAGTCTCTTTTATCCCAATTGTCTTGAAGTTATTGTCAAAGCTCCAATACGAGGGCGACCGCAAAACTTACTGGCCTGGCACATTTTCTGTTTTACTAGCAACTTTTTTTTTGTTTTTTAAAAGCAATCTTTTATAATCCACCAGTCAAAATTTCCGAAATATTAATTGATTATTTTCTTCGTTACAGGTGATTGAAGTAAACAAGTTTTATAATTTTTGAAAAATGGAAAATAAAGAGTTTCGTGCGGTAATTAAACACTTTTATATGAAAGGTTATACGCCACAATTAATCAAAGACGAATTGGATTCTGTTCATGGTGATAATGCACCATCATACTCCACCGTGAAATCCTGGGTTCAACAATTTAAAATGGGTCGTTCAAGTACGGAAGATGAACAACGCTCTGGAAGACCGAAAACTGCTACTACTATTGAAAACATTAGAAAAATATTTAATGAAGTGACTAAAGATAGACGAATAAAGCTCAGAGAACTTGCTGATATTGTTAAAGTACACGAAAAACAAGTTTGGAGTATTTTACATGATGAACTCCACATGAAAAAGCTATCCGCAAGATATGTGCCGCGTTTGTTGACTTTGCCCCAAAAATCGTCCGTTGGACCAATTCCGAGGAGCTTTTAGCGATTTTTCAGCGTAATTCAATAAAGTTCTTGCACCGATTCATAACTGTTGATGAAACATGGATCCATCACTACAACCCAGAATGCAAAGAACAGTCAAAACAATGGATAGAAGCTGGTAAAAGTGGTCCCAAGAAAGCGAAAACTGTTAAGTCAGCAGGAAAAGTAATGGCCACAGTATTTTGGGATGCAAGGGGTATAATATTTATTGATTATCTTGAGAAAGGTAAAACTATAAAAAGTGAATATTATTGTGCATTATTGGATCGGTTGAGTGAAGAAATCAAGATAAAACGACCGCATTTAGAAAAAAAAGTTATTTTTCATCAAGATAATGCTCCTTCACACACTGCATTTTTAACTCAACAAAAACTGGCCGAATTACGATTTGAAATTGCT
The DNA here is from genome assembly GCA_963513945.1 of Hydrotaea diabolus. Taxonomy (NCBI): domain Eukaryota; kingdom Metazoa; phylum Arthropoda; class Insecta; order Diptera; family Muscidae; genus Hydrotaea; species Hydrotaea diabolus. Next base: position 131,952,904 of record OY740717.1, on the reverse strand, counting down.
CCGCATCCACCATATAGTCCAGATTTAGCTCCTTCTGATTATTTCTTGTTTACAAATTTAAAAAAAATTCTCGGTGGCAAAAAATGTTCGTTCAATAGCGAGGTTATTGCTGAAGCTGAGGCATATTTTGAAGGTCTTGAAAAATCTTATTCTTCGGATGGAATTAAAAAACTTGAAAAACGTTTGATGAAGTGTATTGAGTTGGAAGGATATTATGTTGAAAAATAAATAATAATAATTCAAAAAAAGGTTCTTTTTATGTTAGGCCAGTTACTTTTGCGGTCGCCCTAGTAGAAGAGGATGTTCGTATTTTAACGGAATTTGCCAGAATAAATGGACTACTGTTGAATGCCGAGAAAACTAAGTTAGTGCGATTTCGACCTTACTCAGTTGGTAATAATGCTTTCAATATTTCTATTTGTGGAAAAGATGTTGTTAAATCCAGATCAGTTCGATACTTAGGAGAACTTTTGCAAGGAAATTTATCATGGAACTTACATAAGCAACATTTGAGGAAAAAAAAAACTCCAGGAATTGGACTACTCTATAAATTTAAAAATAAATTCGATGAAAAAACTAAATTATTGCTATACAATGGGCTAATCCATAGTCATTTTAATTACTTACCGATGATATACTCTTACAAAAAAAGTCTCGAGTATAGATATCTACAACGAGCACAAAATAAAGCACTCCGAATTGTTTACAATCTTCCACCAACGTATTCGACGGTATCCAAGGGTGTCCCAAGAAGAACGCAATTTTTAAATCTGGCAACATTCGAAGTGTCATTGTTTGACATTTGAACAATTGTTATTGTTTGTTAGTATAAGGTACGAGGTTAGTAAAAATGGAGCGCTACACGAAAGGGAGTTCGTTAATTGGGTATTGGAGAGACAACATGAAAATGCTGATTTTGCCGATAAAATCATCTTGAGTGACGAGGCCCATTTTCATCTTTATGGCTTCGTCAATAGGCAGAATTGTCGCATTTGGGGTGCGGAAAATCCTCGAGTGATTCACGAGAAGCAAATGCATCCTCAACGTGTCACTGTGTGGTGTGGTTTTTGGGCTGGAGGAATCATTGGACCTTTTTTTATGAAAATGAGGCAGGTCAAGCGCAAACAGTCGGTGTTTGGTATCGTGAAATGATAATCAGTTTTTTCTTGCCTAGAATTGAAGAAATGAATGTGGAGGGCATGTGGTTCCAACAAGACGGCGCCACATGTCATACAGCCAGAGAAACAATTCAATTGCTGCATCAGTCAGTTAAAAATTGTGCTCTTCTTAGGACACCCTTTATAAGAACGTATCTAAAACAATTTCCCCATATATGGACTATATAAAATGCAGTTGTTAATGTACATGTTTAAATCAGTGCGTAACATTGGTTATCATTCTATTTCTTTTTCTCAAAATCAAACTTTTTTCAATACTAGAAATCGATCAAACTTGCTTATCAAAAGATGTAGGCTGGAATCAACAAAACAACGTATTGAGCATACCGGTTGCTCTAAATATAATCGTCTACCTCAATATAACAAAAATATTTTACGAATCTCAATTTTCAAAACAACATTAAAAACATATTTATTAGATAATATTGAATTGCTTCTATTGTAAGTTTTTTTTTATTTTTTAAGTGCACAGTTTTTTGTAATATCTAATTTTCGAGCTACAAAGCCAAATCTATGCCAACTGGCCTCAAAATGGCCACGTGGCGCTGGGGCAATAATTTGTTTTTGTATTATAAAAATCATTTGGTACGAATTAAATAAATAAAAAAACTAGTGTTTACCAAAATGGCGGCAAAACGAAGTAGTATAACTTCCCGGCGGACACCCTGTACTTTCACAAATTTAGCTAAATTGAAAAGTGGCATATTCAATTTGTTTATGGTTGGCTTTCCAAGAAAACCAATTGTTTTAATCATAGGGCACTGTACAACTTTCTTTGAGTGGAAGGAATTTCCAACTCCGCTACTGGCCGGAGTGTGTGTTCTATTGTCCATGGCCCCTGAAAATTGTTATTAGCTGCCATTCACACATTGTTCGTATATTTGTGGTGCCCTTTGTTTGGTATATGTGCTCCTATAGTATGGATATATACATATACACATACGTATACATATGTGAATTTGTATATGTGACGCGCAAACTAGAAAGGGACCTAAAGTTAAAAACCAGTTTTGTTCAGGAGAGCCATTTTAAAGATTAGGTCCCTTTCTGTTTGCGCTTAGAATTGTCGACTTCACTTTCATAAAACGCGCATATCTCTGGTAGGGGACACTTTTGGGGCATGGGTCTCATTCGATGCTCAGATGTTGTCCACATCAAAAAAAGAAAAAAAAAGAAAATTGATTTTTTTACCCTTAGGTCCCTTTCTCTATGCGCTGTCACATATATGTATGTATATATCCTACATGGTATGTATGATTGTGTATCATACACTAGAAAGAAACATATCAATGCGAAATTATTTTGAACATTTGTTTTGTTGTGATTTTTATAACCGAAACTACTATTGTGGTTGTAAAGGGTATTGTCAAAATGCGTTGACGTCTATAGAACATAAGGGCGGTATTTTGTTTTTACTCGTATTTCGTTTTGTTTTGTTTCGCTTTAATCCTACGCGGTTTATACACATCAGGCTACACGTCATTGAACTATATAATTATACAACTTTAAAAGACGAATAAAAATAAGGAGTCCTTTATATTAACAGCACAATTAATCGATTTCATGACATAAGAATTGATCACAAATTCCACGTAATGTTGCCAATCCACTGAACCCTCTTATTCAAATTTGAGAAAAAAAAATCAAAAAATGCTTTTAAGTTTGACTTTTTTAGCAAACGTAATAATTTTGACTTCTTATGTGGATACTTTTTTAGTGTTATTAATTGTTATTCGACTTTAAAAAGAGCATTTTATACTAAACACATAATATAGGGTGATCCAAGTAGAGATTCTTTTTTCAATAGCCTTTTTTTGACAGATCAAGTGTGAGTCGTGTCATGCTGTCATGTTATTTTTGTTTAGTATTGTTTGGCATTTCATCATGGAAAGACTTACACCTAAACAACGTTTACAAATCGTGAGGAATGGTCAACACAATCGGCCAACATTTCTGGCTTAATGGCTATGTAAACAAGCATAATTGCCGCATTTGGGACGAAGAGCAACCATAAGAGGTTCAAGAGCTGCCACTTCATCCAGAAAAAACAATGGTTTGGCGTGGTTTGTGGGCCGGTGGAATCAACGGTCCATATTTCTTCAAAAATGATGCCGGGAAAACCTAACCGTCAATGGCGACCGTTATCGTGCCATGATAACCGACTATTTGATGCCTGAAATTGAAGCTCGTGATCTCGGCTACATTTGGTTTCAACAAGACGGTGCCACTTCTCACACATCGTAAAGTCCAAAGTCTTTGCTGACAAACCTGCTACGCCTAAAAAAAAAGCCATACCGGTCGAAATGCTAGAACGAGTCATCCAAAATTGGACCCTCAGAATGGATACCCTGAGGCGTAGTTGCGGCCAACATTTGAAGGAAATTATTTTCAAAAAATAAATGCCATAAAATGTCCTTTCAAATTACCGATAAAGATTCCACACTTGATTTGAATTTTTATATTTTTTTTGTTCTAAAAAATACCTCTGGATGGATCTCCCATTAGTAGCAACCATTCTATGATGAATATGACAGTTAAATCTTTGAATGTATTATTTTTATTTAATTTACGATAGATTAAAAAAACCGCATAAAATGCTGTGAGTATTTAAATTTTCCGATTAATTTTTTATCGCTGTGCATAATTTTTGCGTATACGAGTATTTCTGCATATTTTTATCATAATATGACAGCGCATAGAGAAAGGGACCTAAGGGTAAAGAAATCAATTTTCATTTTTTTTTCTTTTTTTGATGTGGACAATATCTGAGCATCCCATGCCCCAAAAGTGTTCCCTCCCAGAGATATGCGCGTTTTATGAAAGTGAAGTCGACGCAAATAGAAAGGGACCTATTCTTTAAAATGGCTCTCCTGAACAAAACTGGTTTTTAATTTTAGGTTCCTTTCTATTTTGCGCGTCACATATTCTTTTGCATAATTTTTGCATATTGATAATGCGAAACTTCGAAACGTCTAAATACCAAATTTGGTTGCAATCGGATGAAAAAAAATGTACAAAAATCTGAGGTCTACCTATAAGGAATTTATTGGTTTGATCCACGTAAAATTTAAACAAGCTAGCCAAGTCCGTCTCTCTGTCATAAGTTACCCAATACAAAGCATGCATATTCATATGAAGAAACGATTTTCTCTACACGAAGCCGTCCTTCAATTTAACATCAGCCCGGCAATGTCAATCATCACTCACACCACTCAAATGCTTTCTGCTTGCATTCAATACCAATACCTGCTGACTTTAAGATATACCATTACAATGACCTTGAAGAAATTGTATATGGACTTAAGCGAATGTTGGCACTCGTGTTGTCGCCACAGGCAGAAGCAGTTATGCGCGTCATTTGAAGTTAATCAAAAGATCAGCCCCCGCCAATCGGCCCAACGAAAGAAGCATGTGCAGTAATTACATGGAGACCAGCGCTATAGAAGTCATCAATTACTGGTGGAAATATTTCAGCTCCAACAGAGCACATGTCAACTGGCTGTCGGGGCAGCAATTGTAACTTTTCGCTTGAACGACAGACAAACCACAATTTTAAACACATGAAAAGATGGTGGGAGGTTTAAAACAGAAAGTGGAACGAACAAGTCACTTTAAAACGTGTCAATTGAAACGAAAATTGCTGTAATACAATGCCCAAATGAATTACACGTGTTTGATAAACGAGGGCGTACCGGAGGAGTTTTTCAACCTAAAAAAGCAGCAATTTCTCTTACAAAAAGGTATAAGCACTCACAGAGCATTATTTTATGGAATACGAGTGCAAGGAACCTTCCTTAAGTTTACTTATCCATGTCTGGTGGGCACCTGTTAAAACTTTTAAAGGCACGAGCATCACTGAATGTTAGTGCTCTGCAATTAGCATCATTTGTGTTATTTATAAAATAAATGACTAAAAGTTTGGCTCATCTTTATATTTAAACGTTTCTCCTAAGGATGGGGGAAATTATCGATTCGTCCTTCGTACCAAAGAAAGTTTAATTCGTAATTGAAAAAAATAAACTTTATCAAAGGCTCTCGAGCATAGAAAGATTCACGCAATTGTGTATCGTTTGATGTTTCATTTTTCAAAGAAACAAACACTCAAAGTCTTAATTTTTTTCTGTGTGTGAAATGCGAGCTATAATTTGTTTGCGAAATAGTGAACATTTAAAGTTTCTTTTTGTTCAGAGTATTTTTATTGTTAATTAACTTTGTTTCAAGAATAAAACAGACAATTAATTTATAAATGGTTCATTAAATGTAGAAACTATAAAATATACGAGTATGTACGTTATACAGGGTGAAGCACAAATTGTGATACTTTTTTATCCCAAGCATTAATTTTAATAAACTGAAAGGTTAATTTGAACCTTTTGTTGTTGACTGGTATTTAACAATAATAATAATTTAGTTAATTTAACTATTCTATGGTTGCATTTTTTAACAATGAAAAATGTTAATTTTAAAATAATTATTGTTGATTTAACAATGCATTGTTTTTGACCATGAAAGTTGTTAATATTAAAATTTCATAGTTAATTTTTAAAACAATACATGTTCAACTCTACAATTAAATAGTTAATATTATTAACTATAAACATTGTTATAGAAAAGAGGGTTGTCACGGACCCGAAATCATGATAAAAGTAGTGTGCAGCCACGAAAATCAATGTCACTTTGCGATTTTGTTAAAAACTTGTCTTCTATTTAAATATAGAAGCAAGAGGTCTTGAGCCGGTTTAATACTTTTAGTTGCCAGCAGGGGTGAATGCTACATCACCATCCGTAGACACCAAGTAATGAATGTGATTAAACCATGATCAATGGCTTTATACTTAAGTGCAGGCAGATTTTAAATAAACGAGAACCAGTCGGTAGTTAAGTATTTCACCGAACAAAGTAAACACAGTAAAAAACCCTCGAACAACCTTCCGATTGTTGTTGTTTTTTTTAATGGACAGCAAACATTCACTGTATCGTGTGTATGTGTTTTTTTGTATATCAAAAAAACATACGCACACACATACATGTTTGCTCTACAAAACCTGTTTTGTTATGTTTATAGTCACAACCATACTGTATGATTGCCGTAATCATATTTTTGTTAACGTTAATTATCAACAACAATACTTTTGTTGCACCAACAATGTTTATATGGTTGCTAGAACCATATTTTCATTTCTAAATTTGGCAATAATACTATTGCTACATTTCAACAATAGCAATATTGTCGCAATCAAACTATTGTCAAAATGAAATTCAAAAAACAATACTATGGTTGCGACGAACATGCTTTTGTTGGAGAGAACATATTATTGTTGCGGTGACCATAGTGTAACCATATCTTTTCTCTGCGTGTGGAACAACGGCCGTTTTTGGGCGACCTTCGTCTTTGAGCGAGCGTCGGCCACGATTGAATTCATTAAACCAGTTTTTCACAGTGCTACAGGATGGTGCTTTATCGCCATACAAAGATTTAAGTTCTTCGATACACTCTTGTCGTTATAATCCACGTCGAAAGTTGTGAAAAATGATCGTACGAGAGGTTCACGAGTTAATTCCATTTTTTTTGCCAAAATAATTTTTTCAAGTCACTGTAAACAACACAAATGATGGTCGTACGTCAAAACGTTCTGAGTAAGCGTTTGCTTAAAAATGTCAAACTTTCTAATGGAAATGTCAGATGGAGCCAGATAACACTTAGTGTTGCCTTGGTCAGAAATATATATAGCAATCCTCGTATCCCCAAGGCCTTCGAACGAGTCTGGCACTGTGCACTCTTATCAAAGCTGATCTCATTTGGTGTCGGTAACACTTTCACTCGTTTCAAATCGAGATTTCTTAGAGATCGCACAATAAGAGTTGTTGTCGATGGGTTCTCAACAAACAAACATAGGCTTACCTTAGGTGTACCACAAGGCTCTGTTCTTTCGCCCTCTTTATTTCTTATTTTCATTCATGATCTGTTGGATCAGACCATGAATCGAATATACGCCTAAACGAAAGACAGCAACCTTATTCGTTCAACCGTAGGCCAAGTCTTCAAGATATTGTAGGCAGTAGGCGATTTATGGATGAGACACTTGCCCGGGACTTCCTGGCTATTTCCGATTGGGGTCGAATGAATAGAGTAGACTTTAATGTGAGTAGAACAGTGTTGCTTGTTGTCTCACAAGCGATTCATTGACCTATCAATGTCGTCATTATCTATAGTTGGTATGGTTGTTGAACAATCAGATGACCTTGATGTACTGGGCATTAAGATACAATGTGTCGCTTGTTGGGCGAGACATGAATTCGAAGTGTCGAAAGAAGCATTCAAGTGTATAGGTTTTCAAAAGCAGTGTAATAGATATTTCAATTCTTCTGGTCTTTTCAACTTCTTTAGGAGTACAACCTAAATCAGGCCTAAGATGAATTACAACTCCCTTATATGGACAGATGCTCCAAAAACATCCTTGGGGCTACTTGACCGTGTTCAAAGGAGAGCAATGGTGCTAATAGGTGACAGTGGGGTATACAACCTAAATGTCTTCATCGATCGTCGTCGGAATGTGGGATGTATGTCACTGTTCTATAGTTATTTTTATGGTGTGACATCCGTCGTCTTATTCCTGACGTTGGGATGTTCTGCAGGATTACGCGAATTTCCATCAATTCACACCCGTTTGTTATCGATTGGCCAGTTGGCCGCACTAAAAACTACATATAAAATTCGTTTTTCGCTCGTATAGTCTGTATGTGGAATCAACTTCCGGCAAATATACAGGGTGATCCATCTAGAGGTTTTTTTCAGAACAACAAAAAAAAATTCAAATCAAGTGTGGAATCTTATTGGCAATTTGAAAGGGCATCATGACATGTTTTTGAATATAATTTCCTTCAAAAGTTGGCCGCAACTACGGCTCATGGTTTCCGTTCTGAGGGTCTTATTTTGGAAAACTCGTTCGAGCATATCGACCGGTATGGCATCCAAAACTTGAATCGTATCTGGTTTGTCAGCATAGACATTAGACTTTACGTAACCCCAAAAAAAATATCTAAAGGTGTGATATCACTCGACCTAGGCGGCCAACTCACTTGTCCAAAACATGAAAAAACTGCTTTTCGAAATGACCTCTCAATAGATCCATTGTTTGAGCAGCTGTATGGCAACGGGCACCGTCTTGTTGAAACCAAGTGTCGTCAAGAGTACGGGCTGCAATTTCAGGTAGCATAATTATGCTACCTGAAACATTTTATGGCATTTTTTTTAATATAATATCCTTCAAAAGTTGGCCGCAACTACGCCTCAGGCTTTCCATTCTGAGGATCCAATTTTGGATGAGTCGTTAGTGCATTTCGACCGGTATGGCTTCCAAAACCTGAATCGTAGCTGGTTTGTCAGCATAGTCCTTGGACTTTAAGTAACCACAAAGAAAAATGTCTAAAGCTGTGATATTACTCGATCTGGGCGGCCAACTCACTTGTCCAAAACGTGAAATTAGCTGCTTTTCGAAATGACCTCTGATTAGATCCATTGTTTGAGCAGCTGTATGGCAATTGGCACCGTCCTCTTGAAACCAAGTGTCGTCAAGATTACGGGCTTCAATTTCAAGATTACGGGCTCAAAGAATTCACGGTTACGTTCCGGCCAACAACATTTTTAAAAAAATATTCACCGATGATTCCACCAGCTTATAAACCGCACCAAACCGAAGTTTTCCCTGGGTATAATGGCACCTCTTGAACCCCTTCTTGTTGCTCTTCAGCCTAAATGCGGCAATTTTGTTTATTGACTTTGCCATTGAGCCAGAAATGGGCCTCATTACCGAACAAAATTTTGGTCGAAAGCAGTGGATCTTCCCGTTTCTCATCGAACGCTCATTTCCATAATACAGTTGCCATGAAGGAAATTATTTTCAAAAAACCGTGGTATTCTCTGGCACCTCTTGAACCCATTCTTGTTGCTCTTCTGCCTAAATGTGGCAATTTGTTTATTGACTTTGCTGTTGCGCCAGAAATGGGCCTCATCACTGAACAAAATTTTGGTCGAAAACAGTGGATCTTCCCGTTTCTCACCGAATGCTTATTTCCATAATACAATTGCCATGAAGGAAATTATTTTCAAAAAACCGTGGTATTCTCTGGATATAATGGCACCTCTTGAACCTCTTATTCAGCCTAAATGAGGCAATTTTGTTTATTGACTTTGCCGTTGAGCCAGAAATTGGCCTCATTATTGAACAAAATTTTGGTCGAAAACAGCGGATCTTCTCGTTTCTCACTGAACGCTCATTTCCATAATACAGTTGCCAACATTTGAATGAAATTATTTTCGAAAAATAAATGCCATAAAGTGTCCTTTCAAATTACCAATAAAGATTCCACACTTGATTTGAATTTTTATATTTCTGTCTTGTTCTGAAAAAATATAAGTACCTCCCGATGGATAATCCTATATTTTCCACTAATTGCGACATCCAGAAGTGCAAGGCAAACGTCAATAAGCATTGCTCCCTTTCCCTCCTCCGATCCTTAACTTCCCACTCATCAACGCAATTCACTGCATAATAGGGGACGTCTCAATTAAAAAAAAATCAGTTTTTAAAATCAAAAACCTTATGTAAGTTTTGAATTTCTTTTACACTCAGATCTTTCGAAGTAGAAAATGCCATCCGGCTGATGATTTCGCTTATCGTACTTTAATATCCACAACAGTTCTAAAACTAGGTTAAGGCTTTTTGGGCAAACTGAGTTAAAATCGTATCCTTGTGTAAGAACGGAAATGTTGCTAGTTTCACTAAAATATTCCATATCGTCCTCGGTTTTACCATAAAGGTAATCGCTTTGGTGGAGACCATATGTCTGCCTATACGCCACGCCGAACGTTCAAGGCTGTCGAAGATATAAAATTCGCTTCATTGAATTTAGAATATCTCCGGCAATTGCCCATACACAATTTGCTTATAGCCAGCCGGCAGACGACGAACGATTACCAGCAATAACGTTTAGCCGTTTTTATAGCAATGAATTTACATTTAGTACGTACTGGCCGATAAAAGTAATGATTTCTCTTATGGCTGAAGAGCAAAGCCAGGCATTTCGGGGCACTCATAAATAAAATATTTATTTTTGTTTCGCTTAACAATATTATAAATTATTGATCATAATTCACCCACGACTATGAATAATATGATGGCATAGAACAATTTCCATTATAATAGTGCTTCAAACGAAAAAATAAAACGGCCACAATAAAGAATCAAAAATTGTTTCCAACAAAAAAGATGATGACACGAGAGGGAGCCGAATGGGGGAGAAGGAGAAGTATGGTTTGCTTGGAGGGCCCATAACACCGCATAGGAATATACGACAATAATAATGTTACAAATGGCACTGAAACGACTAGGCGCTGCTGCAATCAAATATTACAACATTTGCCGGCCAGCCAGCCAGCATAACATCAGGCGAAATGTAAATAATTGAAAAACTTTAACCTCAAATAACATTTTATGGTAAATCAAAATATAGAAATTTCCACTCTCGAACACATTTTGTTTCCTCCTTTCAGTTTGAAATGGGTATTTTGTCGTTTATTTTTTTGGTTTTTTTTTGGCAACAATTCTCGATAAAAGAAACAATGCTGACGATGGCAACGACTAAAATGTTGCTGCTGATGCTGCCACCGCTCCTGCTGCTGCTGCTGGTGCCGTTGCCGATGGTGATGATGATGGCAAAATAAAAATGTTTTTTTGCAACATAAACAGCAAACGGAAGACAAAGTATAAACAATACACAAAGAAAAACAAAATCAACAACAACACAAAAAGCAAACAACAATTAACACAATATGCAAAATTATACGAACAATATGCTCTGTGTATGTTGCTCTGTCCGTCTGTCTGTATGTTCCGAATATTTGCACACAATACACACACACATACAAAGCAGAACTACAAAATTTGTGGATGAGGGAAACAGTTTGCAAAAAAGAGAAGAAAAAAGCAAACATTTATGCTGAGTACAAAATAATTTTTGCCAAAAAGTTATTCATTTACGTCAACATAATGGTAGAAAAATTACTTTTTAGGTTCGAAAGCAAAAGCAGTTCTAACAAGTACAGTAGGTTCTATGACTAAAGCCCTTATTACTACATAGCAAAATGTTGCCTATACGATGTCTACAAGGAGGTTAAAAAAGGTGTCTGATATATTTTCATGATATCATAAATAGCTAAGCAACTTGCTGCAAATATATTATGTTTGGGCCAAATTGCAAAATACACATATAAATACTGCTACACACGTTTTATGCTGTAAAATAAAAATACTGAATGTTTTTGGACCAAATATTTTGTAATATATTTATTGATGTATATTGTATCCAAAAAGAATCTACTTACTCGAAATGACCGCCTTTTGCTTTACACACGCCTTAAGTCGCACTAGCCAATTGTCAATAGCTGCACCATTGTCAATAGCTACACCATTGGAAAATTGTTGACAGCTCGAACCAAAGCAGTCTTAAGAGATCCAATGTTGGGGTATCTTTTGTAGCAAAACTTGTCCTCTAAAACCGTCCACAATTTGTAATCCAATGGGTTCAAATCTGGACTGCCTGAGGGCCATTCTTCAGAGGAAATGAACGCTGGCAAATTGTTTCGAAGCCAGGCCTGGGACGTTTTAGACTTATGGGCCGGCGCAGAATCCTGCTGTGAAGTCAATATCTGGTTTTGGAACAGGGAATTGTTAAGAGACTTCAAAACAGCTTCCAAAACGGTTTCTTGGTAAACTTTGGCCGATGTTTTGACTACTTGTTCGCAGAAATGCAGGTCAGTGACCCCATCGTAAGAGACACCCCACCAAACCATGACTGAATATGGGTGATGACCCTTTTCCACCCTTGGGATCAGATCAAATGATTCCTTAGATGACCGCGCTTGTTAAATTTTTCCTGAACGGTAAAAATTGTTTCATCGGTGAACAAAATTTTTCTATCAGCGTAGTTCACCGAGAGACGTTTGCATTTTTCAATACTTTTTTTTTAAAGCTGCAGTCAATAAATGTCCGATACGTCGTTTGAAAGCCCCAAGTCCTAAAACTTTTTTAATGATTCGACTCATGGACTTTTGCGTGATATTCATCTCACGGCCCATGATTTTCTGTTTTCGGAGCGGATTTCTGTGAATTCTTTATTTAACGGCTTTGATGACATGCGGTGTTCGAACAGAGCGTGGGCGGCCCGACCGGTGGCGGTCTTTTACATCTCCAGTCTCCTCAAACAGTTTTATACATCGGTAGACGAACATTCGGCTAATCCCTCCCTAGTGGCCGGAGCGTTTTGAAAATATCGTTTTTGTATTTCACACTTGAAAAGCGCTATTACAGCGATACGGTTCTCATTATCTGACCACTCCATGATGAAAGTTGGAACAATTTTAAAATCCCGTTACTGACTAACGCTATTGAGGTTAGCTTTCAAATCCCATATGACATTAACGGGGTATGTTCAGTTCTACTATTGAAATGGGTGTGTTCAGTAACAGTATTTATGTCCCTACTAAGTAGATGCGTGCAGCAATGCTCCGAGACCTTTCGGTCCCACCATTTCGTTTACACAGCATCATGTAGTGAAACAATTTTTAAGATCAAAGGCTCGTTTTTTGGAAAATTTCGGCCCAAGCGTCCGACCCTAATCTAAAAAAACTTAAAATATAATCTATGTTTGGATTCGTAGCAAAATTTAAATACTCCCATGTCCATATCGATTGCTGATCTGTAGTGCGATTCTATAACTTTTTAACGAAAATCGGAATGGCTCAAAATGGCTAACAACAAAATTGTCGATTTTGCAATTCAGTAAAATTTTTAACGATAGTCGTTACTGTAAAATCAGCTGTTGTTGTTAAGTAAACGACAAAAAAATTTGTGTTGTTAAGAATTCGATAAACTGTTTTAAATGTTTAAAATATCTTTTAAGTCTTGGCATATAATTTGTCGCCGAATGAATTATTAAGTCGTGTACCAACAGTTGATAGGCGCTTGCTCCGATATTTAGATAACCCATTTGAATTGACTGGAACCGAATTTCGAACTCTACAGATTATCTCCAGACATAGTCGAAAATCATGATTTTCAGCTTGATGGCAAATTAAGAGGTTCGAGATTTACAGCAATTTCGACTGGAAAACAGGTAAAAGCGTGCAAAGGGTCATATTTAAATTAACTTAGAAGCGTTGTTTTGCTAGGTTCTAGCTGCCTTGAGATTCATTGCAACAGAATGTTACAAACTGCCCGTGGGAGAGCAATGGGGTTTATCAATGAGTCAAACGTCAGTTAGTCGTGTAAAGGACGCAATAAACGACTCCATGTTTTTTGCAAAGGTAAGATTCTCAATGACTCAAGTGGAACGCCAAGCGGCTAAAGCAGTGTTTGCTTTAGTACCCTCACCATTTGTAGGAGGCTCTATCGAAGCTATCGATTGAAAACATATCTCCATTTTGACCCCAAAATATCATGAGGAGGCGTATGTCAAACACCATGGCTACCACTCAATCAATGTGAAATTGGTGAAAGGAAAATTACATGAAAATGCATTCGAAATTATATACTATATGTATATGTGACAGCGCATAGAGAAAGGGACCTAAGGGTAAAAAAATCAATTTTAACTTTTTTTGATGTGGACAACATCTGAGCATCGAATGAGCCCGTGTATAATGTTGTTAAATATATCTATAACGGCACATGTGATTGTGTTTCGGCAGGTGCTGTAAACAACTAACAATCTTCCAATTGCCTTTTGGATGATTTAAAGACGACTGTAATGTAAATTGTCTGTCTTCCAATTATAATTATCAAGCTTATCCAATTCTGGCCAAAAATAATTTTCTGACATGGCACGATAGCGCTCTCTATTGACGGTAACATGACGATTGTTATCATCTACGAAAAAATTCAGCCCGGTCGCCCCTTCCAACATTTGGAAATTCCTTTCATCGTCCATCGATAATTAAGCTTGACATCTCCGCTAGCCACATAGCACGCGTTACAATCGATTTACTGAAAGGCAAATTCGGCAAACGTGTTATCTCTAGAAATGGTCCGGACGAATGGCCACCTCGTTCATGCAATTTAACCATATTGTGTTTTTTGGTAGTCATTGTTCTATGCCAATAAACCAACAACTTGAGACGAGCTCTGAGACAACATCCAACGCGAAATTGCCAACGTTCCGGTCGAAATGTGTGCAAGAGTGTTGAAAATTAAGTCCAAAGAATAGATCGCTGTACACGGGGTCGTAATGGTCATATGACCGAAATCGAATTTTATTCTTAAAATGTAACATTTGCACTACACCTGTAATAAATTTGAACTCCTACATCTTAAATATTCTGAACTTTATTAATATTTAAAATTGTTATGTTCTGAATGGAAATCCCTGTACGAGTATTAATAGATACTTTATGAGGACTATGAATATTTTGTGGTATTGCAAACGAAATGACAAATTTGGTATACCTTTCAACCTTCGGTGGAGGTTATAAAAATGCATCATGTAAGTTGTGAGTCACACATTAACGTTAAGTTTTTTTTGCTCAACTTAATTAAACATTTCTTTGTTTCAAAGTTTTAAAAAATTCAATCATGAAGAGATACACAATTGTGCAGTCCGTTTAGATTCTTAAAGCCATTTACAAGAATGGACTTTTACTTATAAATTAAAATGAATTTCGTGCAATCTTGATTTTTTTGGGCAGCATAATCGATCTTATAAGCCAACAGTGGATTCGCTAACAAGCAAATTTGTCGTATTTAGGCTAATCAGAACCCACGAATGATGTTTGAAAAGCCGATGCAAACACAAAGAGTAACTGTTTTGCCGTCCTTCTTCGAAAATGAGGTCGGTCAAGCAGTAACCGTGAATGGCGAATGGGATTTCTTGTGGCCAGAAATTAAGGATACTGACCTGGGCGATATGTGGTTCGAAGAGGAAGCTGCAACTTTCCACACAGCCAATGAAACAATGGCTCTTTTGCGCGAGAAATTCAATTGAGAAAAATTCACTCCGTGACGCTGTTAATTGACATGTGAATCGACTTCCTTCATTGTGGATATTTAATAGAAAAGATGTACAACACAAAAGTTCCAAGAACAATTCAAATTAACAACATTAAACCTCCATGATGTTTCAGAGTCATTGCAAATACAGACCATTGGGGTATGCCACCAAAACCGTGTTGAGTGAGCATTTGCCCGATATTCTGCTTAACACATAATTGTAATAGATCCTTCTATCATAATAAAAATATTAAGAAAATTCTTTGAAAATTCTCTGAAAACTTTTTGTTTTATTTACAATTAACATACGAGTAGTGCTTTTAAGTTCAGTCACCCTTTATAATAAAAAAAGTAGACAGTGTTTCTTTTCAAACTAACATCATATATAACAGGCAATCAATTTAGAGGTATTTTTTTAAAATAAAATAAATCAAATCAAGTGAATCTTTATTGTTTCATCGAAAGGGCATTTTATGCCATTTATTTTTTGAATATAATCTTCTTCAAATGTTGACCGCAACTACGTCTCAAGATGCTCATTCTGTGGGTCCAATTTTGGACGACTCGTTCGAGCATTTCGACCGGCATGGCGTAAATGAAACGCGTTATATTGGCTTTCAAACTCTGCATCGTAGCTGGTTTGACTTAAGTAGCCCCAAAGAAAAAAGTCTAAAGGTGTGATACGATCTAGGCGGCCAAGTCACTGGTTCAAAACTTGAAATTAGCTGCTCTTCGAAACTACCTCTCAATAGATTCATTGTTTGAACTGCTGCATGGCAAGTGGCATTACTGGCTTCAACTTCTGGTAGCAAAAAGTTCGATATCAAGGCTCGGAAGCGAGCACCATTCACGGTTACGTTCCGCCTATCACCATTTTTGAAAAAATATCAACCAATGAATCTGCCAGTCCATAAATCGCACTAAACCTTTGTTTTCGCGGTGTAAGTTTTCTATGATGAAATAGCAAACAATACTGAAAAAAAATAAAGTTTAACACAACTTTCGCGTAATATGTGAATTAAACCCTATTAAAAATACCTTTAGATTGATCACCATTACCAACTATGTATTATCTCGTATTGGTATTAGTTCAAGAGATATAGCCCTAAAAATTTTCAGAGTTGTTTGGGCCGTGGCGCGCCAACTTGCCCAGTTTTAACCAACTTCAAATTTTCTAACGATCGGTCTCTGACTGTAGCCGTTAATGTAATGCAAAAGTGGGACGTAGCCCTGCCCACTTCTCCTTCTGTTTGTGATTTGATCCATGCCAATGTCAGTTGTTTCAAATATCATCGTCATATCTCTAATAATAAATAGGATATGATATTTTTATGTTGACGGTTGTGTGGGTGGCCATAGTCACGCTCCCTTGTCCAATTACATCGTCATGTCATGGCCGAATGGAACTTAATGTGAAAATTTCGTTATGATCGGTGTCGATATTGGTGATATATAAACAAATATACCTGAAATAAATAACGATTTTTTAAGAGGCTGACTAAGTCTTTTTGTGGGGATAAATAGTACTCGAACCTCTTCACCGAACAAGCATGTTTCCAATACCAAACGTTCCAATTCAACAACTTATATTTCTGCAAACTTTCAGTCACATTACTTTAATAGTGCCACTAGTAGTTGGGTTTCCACAGACAGTCATGGACAAAAAAATGCACGGAAAACACACATGTAAAATGCAAGAACTTTGTATACCCTCCAACATAGGATAGGGGGTATATTAGGCGTCTTCTACTCGTATAGGTACTCGTTTATTAAGCGTGTAAGTGGTCGCTAAGGCAATAACTTTGAAACTTTACGAGCAAATATTGAAATATTTTTGTATAGTACATAAGCAGTTTATTGACTATATACGAGTATGTTGGCATTATAAAGCGTTTGATTTAAAAATTTTGTAATTTGTAGAAAAAAATATTTTAAGAAATACTGTATGAGCGAGTAATGTCCGAGCCAGCTTACTGTTATTTTTGAAAAATATTCTTCAAAAAATGATAATTATTTAAATCAAATGGATATTAATAAATTTTATGTAAAATGATGTGCAGTTAAAGCGTTAGCATCTTCGAAAGCGATTCGCCAGTAGAACACGGCTATTAACTTTCTCTTTCCAGTTTCAACGCTTAGAAATACTGGTCGGGCACCACATTAAGTATATAAATATGTTCTGATATGTAGTAAAATTCTCAAATGGTTAAGCCAGGCGTGTCACCTAACACACTACTCTGAACTTAAAAACACCTGCTGAGGAAAGCGAGAGAAAAGTGGACGTAATACATCCCTTTAAAAATCGAATTTATGACCCAAGTAAAAGACAGATTCTTATTACATTTTAACAGAATGAAACCAATAATTTGAGCTACAAAGGAGCATGACAGTTAGACATTTTATTGCTACCTTAATAGGCAATTTGTAGGTGTACCAGGATACTATGGGCCACAAGAAATATTTTGTATACAAATTACGGCACGGACGAACTGAATTGGTCCACCTTTAAAAAAGTGGTTTATGAAACCCTGATACACTATACTACACTTCCAATTGCAAACCTTGTCGATACGGTAACATCCTTTTGCTTATCTATTTTTATTATTGCTTCTTTTCGTTGCGTACTACTGTACATTTTCCTAATCGCATGACACCATCATCTGCACTGTGCAAATAGAAAATATGTTAATATTATCCTGTCTCTTCACTCTAACGCCTACTAAATATGAATTACTTTACAGTTTTTTCCGATACCTTTTTTCGGCAGCTCACAGAATACAAAAAAAATCCATCACATATCCGATAAAAGAAGCGCATGTTTATCACTCAGTCTTTTTGTCAGATTCTGTGTTTGTAATAATCCTCTTTGGAGATTTATTTATTTTTTTTTTAAATCTCTACAGATCCTTTAGCTTAATGGCTCCTTTGTCGGTTTATTTGAAATGATATGCGTCACACACTCACAAACCAAAAACGCCAACACAAACAAAAGCCTCAACATCAACAGTCGCAGGCATTGCAGCGACACAAAGGTTCAATGTACGTACAAGTATTAAAATATTTATCTGTATTTGTAAATATTTGAGTGTATGTGTAGGCATGTGTATCCTGCCAGTATACATTTACCAACATACTCGTACTACACAGTATAGAACATTTTGCATATTGTTTCTCTACGGCCAAAATGGAAATAATACTCAGAGCGACGGCAACAGCAACAAAAAAAACTGAAAACTAAAACAATATACACTTAAAGAACATATTGGCAACAAAAACAGTACGATTCGAAAAAAATGTCCCAATTTCTACATTTGATTTTTTACAGTGGCGGTCTTAGGGTAACTGTATTGAAAAGTGGTCAATTTGAAATACTATGATCCGCCGTATTATAGCGTATCTACGAATCCGGTCATTAGGTATGCTACTTTTTAATAAACATATATTAATCGGAGACCCGATAAAGCGTATAAATTTGTTCCGTATATAAATATACGATCACAATTATCTATTGATTTTTTGGTGATATTTTTTATTATGATCTATTATGAAGGATCTTTGACAATTATGTGTGAAACAATATATTGGCCAAAGCTGGCCACGGCTTCATTAGCCATCCTTTAGCACATGAATTGTTCTTGGCTTATTGGCGTACACTTTTTCTTTTAAATAACACCAAAAAAGAAGTCCAACTGTGCTAAATCACATAAAGGTGGCGGCCAATTAACATCGCCTCGGCGTGAGATAACGCGGCCATTGAATTTCTTTCGCAAAAGAGCCATTGTTTCGTTGGCTGTATGGCAAGTGGCACCTTCCTGTTGAAACCAGGTCCACATCCTCTATTTCTGGCCACAAGAAGGCCGTTATCATATAGTAATAGCGAACATCATTCACGCTAATTGCCCGGCCGACCTTATTTTCGAAGAAGTAGAGCCCGATGACGCCGCCAGCTCATAAACCGCACCAAACAGTCACTCTTTGTGGATAGACCGGCTTTTCAACAATATCTAAAAGCGGCAATTCGGCATGATTACAAATCTAATGAGGTAAAATTAAATATCCCAAAGAAAAAAGTCCAACGGTGTCAAATCACATGATGGCGGCGGCCAATTAACATCAACTCGGCGTGAGATAACGCGGCCATTGAACTTCTTTCGCAAAAGAGCCATTGTTTCGTTGGCTGTATGGCAAGTGGCACCTTCCTGTTGAAACCAGGTCCACATCCTCTAATTCTGGCCACAAAAAGGCCGCTATCATATTGCGATATCGAACATCATTCATGGTAATTGCTCGGCCGACCTCATTTTCGAAGAAGTAAAGCCCGATGACGCCGCCAGCTCATAAACCGCACCAAACAGTCGCCCTTTGTAGATAGACCGACTTTTTAACATTATCTCGTGGATTCCCGTTTGACCAAAAGCGGCAATTCGGCATATTAACGAATCTTCTGAGGTGAAATTATGCCCTGTCGCTAAAGATGATTTTCTTTGTAAAGTCACGAAATGCATTTTGATTTGAATGCCCATTATCGTCAAAGGCTTCAACAATCTTAACGATCTGCTCAATTCTGTACCTCCCCATGCTAGAATTTGTCAAACACTCAAACAAAGAAATGTTTAATTAAGTTAGGCAAAAAACTTGACGTTGAGGTGTTACTTACAATTAACATCTAGCATTATGGTTGGGCACCATTTTTAAGAGAGACAAACAAGTAAAAACTGTGTACAATAACCTAAGCCACACGCAGAGAAAAAATTTGGTTACTATATAATCACGGCAACACTAAATGTTCTCCACAGTAAAAGTATGTTCGTCGCAACCATAGTATTGTTTATCGAAATTTATTTTGACAAAAGTATGATTGCTGCAATATTAATATTGTTGAAATGTAACAATAGCATTGTTGACAAATTTAAAAATAAAAATATGGTTGTAGCAGCAATATAGATATGGTTGGTGCGACAAAAGTATTGTTTTTGAGTTTTATGATAACAATAATATGATTACGGCAATCATAGTGTATGATTGCTATTTTTTTATTTTGTTTAACTGAAGTATTTTTAATATAAATGCTTGCGATTTTTGAACTGAATTTTTCTTTTAAATATAAAACTTCTATTATTTTGAATTTAATATATTTTTAAGTAATTTTCATAATTCAATTCTATTGTTTACAAGTTAACCCAATTCTAATAAATAATTTTGGGGATCATAGTATGGTTTAGGCGGATCGTACCATGGTTGTAGGGAACATAGCAAGGTTGCGTGTTAATCATACTATTGTTGTGTGGATCATAATATAGTTGTGGACATCATAGTATGATTTGTGCGAATAATACTTTTGTTGTGAGGATCATATTATGGCTGTTATAATCATAGTATGGTTGTATCTGAATCATAATATTATTGTGAGGTTCATAACATTGTTGTGCCACAACCATACACCCAATAATAGTATGATCCTCTTCGAATATTGTCACCCCAACTATACTTTTATTCTGCGTGCACTCTGCTATTCAGAAGACTCCGCTCCATTAAACGGATTAGTTTGCACATATCCTACTAAGCAAAATTTGAGCGAGATACATTTTAAAAGTGTCGCCTGCATATAGGCAGAAGAGATGTAAAAAGGTGCCCCAATATGGTCGATCTTCATGCATAACGAAATAAGGGTTGACCATAAATAACTCATAAATCGCTATGTCACATTTGAGCAAGATCTTATCTGATTTGTGGCTTCAGAGCGGCAAGGCCTCACGTCAGGAGAGACTTTTTTATTGGACCTACATGAAAACTTGGAACGATATAGTGCAATGTTACTAGGTTTGAGTTCGATTGGACTTTTGATCTAGATTTTTAAAGCTGCACGACCTCAAAGAGATTTACTTTACACATACGAGGTCCTTTCGGGTTCTGACAATACTAGTGTTCCCAGATACAAACTGGAACTTCCATTGAAAAACCTGACATTTTTTTAGCATAACTTCAATCAGAACGTTTTGTCATTTGAAGAAGAATTGTTTAGCTACAGTGTGTTGAAAAATTCATCTCAGTCAAAAATGAAATTATCCCGTGAACATTTTCCTGCGATGATTTTTTACAATTTTCGGCGTGGGTTATCGAGACAAGAGAGCGATGAAGCACCATCAAAAACTACTGTTAATCTCGGTCGCCGTTCGCTTCAGGATGAATTTCGTGAAGGATGTCGAATTGATAGGCCATCCACCGTACAGCCCTGATTTGACAGCCAATATCTACTTCTTATTCCCTAGCATCAAGAAAATAATGTGTGGTCAACGTTTTTCATCGCCCAAAACAGCTATTGAATGGTTCAAAAATTATGTATTGGAGGTGTCTCAATTGGAGTGGAAGAATTGCTTCGAAAGGTGGTTTGTGCGCAAAGTGTATTGATCTTAAAGGAGAATATTTTGAAAAACAATCAAACCAGTTTCAATAATAAATTATTGTGTTTTTATTGCCGGACCCGCAATATAAATAGCAACACTCGTATATACACGTTTTACCTCCCATGCAGTTGCAATACTTTACCCACTTTTGGTATTCGCAAAATATCTTTAATACCATTCATTGAATTATACTTATATTGGTACTGGGAAAATGATTATAATAACAGTACTGACAAAATATTAAAGCCGTAACCACGCCCCTTCTTGTAACGCAAAAACACTATCCGATCGTAGATTTAATTGGGGCAATTTTAATGGTCGCTCATAACTTTCCATGTACAATTTTGACGTGATCGAGCCTAATTTGTGACTTCTGGAGCTGCGGGACCTGATATTGGCTGGGACCTTTGCATGTGAGCTATTTGAAAACATGGAACGATGTGGTCCTATTTTACTAGAGATATGTGTTGACCACTCGTCATGCTTTTAGAGCTGTAGGTTCATAAATCGGAAAAAAACCTACGTATGGGCCAATGTGGACCAATTTCAAAAGAGTTTGTCGTTGGTCCAAGCTTGAAGAATGTACCAAGTTTAATCGAAATCGGTCCATAAATGAATCTTAGAATACATGGTTTACAACGATAGATGGACAGATAGACGGACATCGCTCAATGGAGTCAGATAGTAATGCAGAGTTTTTACTTTTTTTTGTTTTTCGTGTTGGGGGAAAACTTTAATGAGATTCCAGATGTTTTTGGATATGTTAGATACTTACTCACTAAAAACCCTCCTTCTGCTTCATCCCAATTTCACCGCGGAACTGCAATACGTCAATACAGCGCCTTCAGGCCATTCTCGATTCAGCCGACCTGTCTCATTCAGGTGCCATCGCCTCATTTTTTCGGGCTTCTGCATTGCTTATTTACTCTAGTGATGATGGATGATTAACCGCCTCCCAATTTCGCTCGCAGCTCAGCATCGTGTCGATCACGTTATCTGCTGTCAGCCTTACACCAATGTGGATTACTAACCGTGTTCTTATATCTGCGAACCGAGGGCACCAACATGTCACGACCTCGGCTGTTTCTTCACCGGTAATGCATGCTGGGCACATCGGGGATTCATCGTGCCCAAATCGATGCAGGTAGCTACTGTATCCTCCACTCGGCAGTTTATGACGTCAAAACCTGCAAAATATGGTTTGAAATGTTGGTTATCGGTGTTTTTAAAGTCAGGCTACGTGTGGAAGATACAACCACACCTCGGAAATCCTAGGAATGCAAAGCCTGGGCAGAATCAAAGACAACGCATTGTATTGTACTAGTTACCGGAAGGCTTAAAAGGGGCCAAATGTAACTCGTAAAAATTTCTTTTTACGTATCAAACTGATAAAAACAACCACGTGAAAGGAAACTAACTTATTTAAAATAAAACTGTCATCCTTTCAAAATTAACGACTGGAAAAAACTCCCATTGTATAGGGTAATCCATTTAGGGCTATTTTTTCTAAATAAAAGAAAAATATATAAATTCTAATCAAGTGTAGAGTCTTTAGTAGCAATTTGAAAGGACATTTTATGGCATTTATTTTTTGAAAATAATTGCCTTCAAATATTGGCAACTGTATTATGGAAATGAGCGTTCGGTGAGAAACAGGAAGATCCGCTGTTTTCGACCAAAATTTTGTTCAGTGATGAGGCCCATTTCTGGCTCAACAACAAAGCCAATAAACAAAATTCCCGCATTTGGGCTAAAAAGCAACAAGAAGAGCTTCAAGAGGAGCCATTATATCCAGAGAAACCAACGGCTTATAAGCTGGTAGAATCATCGGTGCTAATTTTTTCAAAAATGATGATGGCCGGAACGTAACCATTAATGTTGCTCGCTATCGCAAAATGATATCGATCTTTATGCTACCTAAACTTGACGACACTTGGTTTCAACAGTACGGTGCCATTTGCCATACAGCTGCTCAAACAATGGATCTATTGAGAGGTCATTTCAAAAAGCAGCTAATTTCACGTTTTGGACAGGTGGGTTGGCCGCTTAGATCGAGTGATATCACACCTTTAGACATTTTTCTTTGGGGTAATGTAAAATCCAAAGCCTATGCTAAAAAACAAGCTACGATTCAGGTTTTGGAAGTCAACATTACGCTTGCCATTAAAGCCATACCGGTCCAAAATTGGACCCCAGAATGGAAACCCTGAGACATAGTTGCGGCCAACATTTAAAGCAAATTATATTTAAAAAATAATTGCCATAAAATGTCCTTTCAAACTAACAACACGATTCCACACTTGATTTGCATTTTTTATATTTTTTTTTGTTCTGAAAATATACCTCTAGATGGATCACCTTATATAATGATATTGATAAGTACAATGTATAGAGAAGCTGTATATGACGAGACTGGGTCGAAGAAAAAACCGGAGATTGTTTTTTATTAAAATACTTTACTACAAAAAGTATTTCATTTTTTTGTTCCTCAATAATTGCATATGTGGCGCGCAAAATAGAAAGGGACCTGAGGGTAAAAAGTTTTGTTCAGGATAGCCATTTTAAAGATTTAAATACGTGTATCTTGGGTGTACCATCACTTTCATAAAACGCGCTTATCTCTGGGAGGGAACACTTTTGAGGCATAGGATCGGTCTCATTCGATGCTCAGATGTTGTCCACATCAAAAAAAAGTGAAAATTGATGTTTTTACCCTTAGGTCCCTTTCTCTACGCGCTGTCACATATGCTAATATCTCTTAGAAGGCGTAGACTCTGCGGACCAAATGATTGGCTGTTACACCACAAAACGCAAAACAAATCAATGACCAAATATTGTATTCGCTAATATAATTGATATACCCGCTTTGAATGCGTACATACTTTTTTCTGATCCAAATCGCAGGAGACCTGAGTTTTTACGGCAACTAGCAACTTCTGTGGCTAAGGCCCATATAATGAAATGGGGTAGATTATCTCAACATCAGTTCGGAGCACAGTTATTGGCTGATATTGCTGCATCATCAGATGATTGCGCAGAATCTTCAAGAAAGTGTGGATTTTTAGTTTCTGCAAGTCTACTTCGATATCAAATGTTCAATTTATAACAAGTATATATGACTGTTCAAAATTTATAAAGAAAAAAAATATACCGAATAGGCATAGAAAATAAGGCTCGTTGTCTATTTCCACTAAGGAAAAGGCTAATAAACGATAGTAAATGGCTGTAGGTCTCGAATTGCTGCCGAATTCTACTATATTTGGTGCATAAAATGAGGAGTTGTTTTCAAGACGATGTTTCAGGACTGAGTCGCATACTCTTGGCTACGGCAGCCAATTTCTCGTCAGTGCGTTCCTTACGACTATTGGGACAGTAAGTGATATCCATTAGTATCAATGCCTCATTTTGTCTTAAACTTCTTTTCAATAAACTAACCATTATGAGCCGCACAGTGCTTACAGTGCTGGACTTAGAACTTATTCTCTTACAGGCAAAGCCGCCACTGTGTTCATTTTCGTAAAAAAAAATAAAAATATAAATGTACAAAGTAATAACGCATCAACGGTATATATACGAACATCCTTATGCAGATGTAAATGTATAGTCGCATTTAGCAGACCGATATAAAGGTGGTATGTACGTAGTATATCTGTCCGATCAAAAATAAAGTAATATGTCCAACAACAACTATTGCAAACAGCAGCAGCGACGTGAAAGTGTATGCGAATATGGGGTGGTGTGTCCCATTTACGACCATTGGCATGGGGCCACCGAACATTTTTGCATTTCTGTTTCCTTTATTGCAAAACTTTTCGTATTAATATTTGTTCCATATAAACATTTCAACCAGAGCGAACCGTACATAAACGTACGTACATGCCCGAGCGGGTACACTCAGTACGTATTGCAATAGTAAAATTACGCCGTATAATGCCAAAATAATAAAAATTCTTTTTGTCATTCTTCTGCAAGGGGGGAAAAATAATGTTTATGCACATTGCCCATACATTTATGTCTGTGTATTTGTGTGTGTTTGTATGTAATGGTTATTTTCACCGGTTTTCTAGAATATGGATTTCTACCAGCTTACCTACATAAGTAGGAAAATCTAATGGTCTTTTCGCAACGCCAACAAATTGGTGTAAAATCAGAGATTATGGAAATTTTTTGGAGTGGAAAATACTTTTCGATTTAACTAAAATTATTTATTTTATTAGATTGGCAAAGGGCTGATCGACATCACACCATCTTACCGCCCTAGAAGGTTAAGACTGGGGTTTAAACTTTGTCTGAAATAAAGAAACGCAAAGTATGCAATGTTATCAGCTACCACACAAAAGCACTACAGCTTCAGCTTAAGAAAAAAATCGATGAATTTAAAGCGTAGTAATTATACAAACGGTCAGTAGCCCTCGTAGGATAAGCATATGCTAGCATATATGTGTTTAGATGTGTAATAGCTTCAAATAGCTATGCAACTAAATAATAATCCCAAAGAGGGACAGAAAAATTTACTTTATAAGTACTTAGTAGAAACATAAATACTGCTACACACGTTTTTTGCTGTAAAATAAAAAGTATTGAATGTTTTTGGACCAAATATTTCTTAATATATATATTGTTGTATATACGTATTGTATTGTATCCAAAAAGAAACTACTTATTCGAAATGTCCGCCCTTCGCCTTTACACACGCCTTAAGTCGCACTGGCCAATCATCAATAGCTGCACGAACCTCGTCCATTGGAAAATTGGCCACAGCTCGAACCAAAGCAGTCTTAAGAGATCCAATGTTGGGGTATCTTTTGTGACAAACCTTGTCCTCTAAAACCGTCCACAATTTGTAATCCAATGGGTTCAAATCTGGACTGCCTGAGGGCCACTCTTCAGAGGAAATGAACGCTGGAAAATTGTTTCGATGCTAGGCCTAGGACGTTTTAGCCTTATGTGACGGCGCAGAATCCAGCTGAAAAGTCCACGCCTGGTTTTGGAACGGGGAATTGTTGAAAGAGTTCACAACAGCTTCCAAAAAGGTTTATTGGTAAACTTTGGCCGTTGTTTTGACTCCTTGTTCGCAGAAATGCAGGTCAGTGACCCCATCGTAAGAGACACCCCACCAAACCATGACTGAAGCTGGGTGATTTCCACCCTTGGGATCAGTTCAAATGCTTCCTTAGATGACCTCGCATACACCCTATCATTTTTCCAAAAGGGTTTCTTGGTAAACTTTGGCCGTTGTTTTGACTCCTTGTTAGCAGAAATGCAGGTCAGTGAGCCATCGTAAGAGACACCCCACCAAACCATGACTGAAGCTGGGTGATGACCCTTTTCCACCCTTGGGATTAGTTCAGATGCTTCCTTAGATGACCGCGCATACACTCTATCATTTTGCTTGTTAAATTTTTCCTGAACGGTAAAAATTTTTTCTTCGGTAAACAAAATTTTTCTATGTAAGTTATCAGCGTGCTTCACCAAACGACGTTTGGATTTGTCAATCCTATTTTTTTAAAGCTGCAGTCAATAAATTTTCGGTAATTCGGTTGAAAGCCCCAAATCCCAAGGCTTTTTTATTTATTCGACTCATGGACTTG
This sequence comes from Hydrotaea diabolus, assembly GCA_963513945.1. Lineage (NCBI taxonomy): Eukaryota > Metazoa > Arthropoda > Insecta > Diptera > Muscidae > Hydrotaea > Hydrotaea diabolus. The sequence goes on along the minus strand of OY740717.1, from coordinate 131,925,689 downwards.
AGATATTCATCTCACGGGCCATGATTTTCTGTTTTTGGAGCGGATTTCTGTGAATTCTTGATTTAACGGCTTTGATGACATACGGTGTTCGAACAGAGCGTGGGCGGCGCGACCGGTGGCGGGTTTTTTTACATCTCCAGTCTACTCATACAATTTTATGCATCGGTAGACGAACATGCGGCCGGAGCGTTTTGAAAATATCGCTTTTTTCATTTCACACTTGAAAAGCGCTATTACAGCGATACGGTTCTCATTATCTGACCACTCCATGATGAAAGTTGAAACAATTTTTAAATCCCGTTACAGACTAACGCTATTGAGGTTAGCTTTTAAAACCCATATGACATTAACGGGGTGTGTTCAGTTCTACTATTGAAATGGGTGTGTTCAATGTTGTAACAGTATTAATGTCCCTACTTAGTTCATTAGCCCCAAAACTAAATTGCCTAGCCCCAGTAATAGGATATTACAATCGGATACAGATTATATCATCAGAGCATAGAAAAGCGTCTAACTGGCCTCCTGGGACCAGTTAGAGAAGCAATCTAAACATTAAAAAAAACTGCTGGGAACTTTTCACAGCTGCCTTAATTTTGTAATGAACAATTTGAAAAATAATTTCTTTAACTATTGCAATACTACAGTGAAGTAAACGGTCAAATGACGCTCAAAGGCCTACAGTAGTATGTAATGGGTTCTCCAAGTAGAATTACTTTTTTCAATAGCCTTTTACAGATCACGTGCAAGTCGTGTCATGCTGTCATGTTATTTTGGTTTAGTGTTGTTTGGCATTTCATCATGTAAAGACCTACACCTGAACAGCGTTTACAAATCGTTCAACTTTATTACGAAAATTCACGTTATGTGAGGAATGTGTTTCGTGCACTTCGTTCAACTTATGGTCAACATTTTTTTTATATATGAATCTGCTCCAAAGGAGTCTAACAATAAGTATACGAATCTTAAGTATAATTCAATAATGAATTATAATGTGGATCTCTGCTAATTGGCGGGAATTTAAATTAATTTGGTCAAAATATTATATATGAGTAACTGGACATGTGATCCATATGTCTGAGAATTTTAAACCCAGTTTGGCTTAAACCTCGTGATAAAGGGCCTGAGGACCCTTACAGTCATTTACAGAGTGTTCGCGATATTATGTAGAGTGAAGAACTTTAGTTATGTATGTATAACGGATAACTCTAGAATAGAAGAGTGGACGACGTAATTCGGGTGGGCTGTTTTAAGGATCACGTACGAGTATGACAGCATTTAAACCACGTGACGTAGAATAAAGGATTCTACACAGTCTTTTTTGAGTGTTCGTCCGCGATTAATATTGACTGTTTTAAAGATCACGTAAAAGAGCATTTAAGCCACGTGACGTAGAAAAAAATTCTCCACAGTCTTTCGGGCGCGTGTGTTCGCGATTACTGTTACGGATGAAGCACAAGTGTAGATTAGAAAACACGGCTTTAGGATGGTGCTTCATCGCCATACAAAGATTGAAGTTCATCGATGCACTCTTGTAGTGATAAACCACGTCGAAAGTTGTGAAAAATGATCGCACGTTGTGAAAAATGATCGCACGCTCAAAAAAAGACTCGTGTTATTTGGTACAAAGAAATTTTGAAAAACATCGAAAGACGTTTATGAGATCGTCCCAGGTGACGAATAGTGGATCTATGCGTATGAGCCCGAAACAAAACTGCAATCGACCGTGTGGGTCTTCGAATCCAACGAAAGTTGTTTGTGGACGAAGCACTTCGAAGCAAATGGTCGCCTATTTCTTCGGCAAAACTGGTCATGTGGCGACTGTCCCGCTTGAGCAATGTAGTAGTGGTACACCACAAATTGTTTGCCTGATGTCTTCGGTGAAATTCAAAAAACGAACAAGAGAAGACGAATCATTGCGCACCATGACAATGCGAAATCTCACACATCGGCTCAAACCAGCGCCTTTTTGACCGGCCAAAACGTCGAATTGATGGGTCATCCACCGTACAGCCCTGACTTGGCATCCAATGACTTCTTTTTATTCCCGCACAGAAAAAAGCGTGGTCAAAGATTTCGTCGCCAGAAGAAGCGTTCAAAAACCATGTTTTGGAGAAGTCTCAATCGGATAGGAAAAAGTGCTTCTACAATTGTTTAGAGCGCATATAAAAGTGTATAAATCATGCTGGACAATACTTTAAAAAACAATAAAATCCATTTTTGATAATAAATATTTGCATTTACGTTATTAGGCCAGAAATATATATAGCAACCCCTATCATGTAGTTGTGTCCGTATATGGTTATATTTCCATGACTTAAAAAATTACACACAGTATTATTATCCGTATCCAGTGGAAAAGTCTACACAAAATTGGTTAGGACTTTGTTTAGTCCCTCTGAGGGAAACTTTTTCCCTTTGATCCATTTTCAATACCAACCGATCTGCAAAAATAAGAATTATATGTGGTAATTTTTATTATATACATTAGGAGCATGATCCAAATATATATATATGCTTGAGTTACAGCAAATATTGATATGGTTGTAGCACGTTGCAAACATATATATGTTTACATGCAAACACATTTTTAATATACTTTTTCCGTGTATAGTGGAGAGTATAAAAACAGTCAATGAATAAGAATAGTGGCTAACAATAGTAAACAACATCTCTGGCAGCACTTATTTAAAGTTGAGAAACATTAAGTAGATATTAACGATAACTTAAAGGCGGTTTAAAAAATTATTTTAAAAAAAACACAATAATTTTCTTTATTTTAGGTCCTACACCATACTTAATTCTGAGTGGAGATGCTCGTTAAACCGAAAATAGGAAGGTTAACCCATGATTTATTATCTGATTTGATTAAGCGACGTTCACCTATTCATCCCTGAGATGCATGCACGACTTGAGTAAATCCTACCGAAGTAGAGTAGCATATCATGTATTCTAGTACAAAAATTGTTTTCTAACAGCACAAAATTTTTTTATTTTCATCTGTTATGAATACACTATAAAAATTCATCTGGTCCAGCCAAATTTTAGTGGTCGTCGACTATATATTCCCCGCCGCCACAAATTTTAAGGCGAATTGTACCTCAGCATACGAGAAAACTCAGGCTGTGTCCACCAAAAGTTTTCCTGTTATTTCATATAGTTAGAATACGAAATAGTGAAGCTGTGTTTGTTTAAGAACGGTTATTAATTCTAAAGGCCACTCTAACATCCCTGCACTGTACGTTGAGCACATTTGCACACATACAAGAATGCATTTTGATGTTAGACAAAAAAGTAACAAAGAGAAAAAGAAAGGACTCAAGAGAGAAATTTCAATTGATAGTGTGTTAAAGATAACGCCATAACCATGAAATACAACCATACACACACGTACACAGCTGAAAACACATATACACATACACACACACTCATGCATGGCAAAAATCACACATACGCTGACTCACTAGTCGCCGTTTACACACAAAGGAAGAATTGTTCCATGAATTATGGTGTAATATTAAATGGTTCTTCTTTCATATGTTCAATGACAAATGCAACCACACACGAACCCACCAACTACATACACAGACTTTTTTCTCCAACCACAATAATTGAACGACACATAGACATACGCAGATCCATTTCGTTGTATGTGTATACATTTAGAGCAGGGATGTACCGAATGTTCGTTTAGACTACTGATGAAGTACACCCAGGTTTACATTTGACATTTTTCAGTACCGGGTTTTAAAAATGTTAATTTACGATAAAAAGGTTAATCTTCGACCCACTGGAAAGCTTCTGTAAAAATATACTAGGCAATTGGAGCCGAAAGAAAACTGTATGTTTTGTTCGGTAAGCATAAAATTCATATCGTTCACAGCTCTGTCCCATATTAAAATAGAGACAAGTTCACTTTCTAATTTAACGAGAATTTGAAGAGTATTCCACCAAACAAAATCGGTTGAGATTTGTATGTAGTTCCCACACACATGTTCATCCGATTTTATGTTTAAAGCTCTAGAAGCCACATCAAAGATCAAATCTAAATGAAATTTGGCAAGACGTGCGCTGTTGATATCGGAGTAAATCGGTTGAGATAAAGATATAGGTATCACATAGATGTTCAACCATTTGTACCAAAAACAATCACATTTTCTGACAAACTCAAATATGACGCTAATTTTAAAATCTAGGTAAATTTAGAGACCGTCCAAGGGGGTCCAAAAACCAATTATCAGTTGGCTTTTCGGAATATCAAGAAATGAAAGGTTATACCTTAAGTCGGCCACATCTCTCATTAGTTTTTTTCTAGTTGGAAGTAACAAACGCTTTCCATGAAACTAACTTATAAGTATTATACTCTTCCACAAAGTGCAGCAGGGTATACTCTAGAGCAAAAGGCAGTACTTTGTGCGTTTTTTTTAAACACCCAAAGAATCCTTTTTTTAAATCGACACAAGAAAGTACATCGGCAAGGACATCGCCCCATTCATTCGCCATGTTTTGATATGATGCTGTACAAAAGAAATCTTAATTTCCATTTCATACGTAGCCTTATATTACCTCCTAGCTCAACCCGGTCCGCGTTGTTGGTCCTAAAACCTAACGACAAGAATTAAATGAGTACAAGCATAAATTGGATTGGAGGGTCGCCTGCAATCAAAACACACTCGTCTTGTTTTGATTATAGAAAAAATCGGGTGTAGTCAAAGCTGATTGGTATCTCCATCTTATAAATAAATTCCCTTAAAGTTAAAGATAATTTGTAGGTTCTTCAATCGTTTACGAATTAAATCGAAGTTTAAGCTGTTTGAACCTGCCTTCTGTTTGTGTAGAGGCAATTTCGGTAGGTTAAGTAGCAAGAATAACAACATTATATTTCTTTCTTTCAACTGCAGTCCATCATATTAGTGCTTCATATATTGCAGTAGGTCTTATGATTGCTATGAACATCCAGTGTATCGTCATTAGTTAAATACCCCATTTTCTGCCGAACAGCCTTTGCAAGTATAAAAGGCACAAAGAGTCTTCTTTCGGCGTTCCTCAACATTTCGATTCTGTAGATAGTTGCAGTGCTTTTCCGTCTTGTGTTGGGTTTTAAAATTTCTGGATCTTATATTTCCATGCGAACAGAACTAGCTCTGTTTTGCTTGGATTGAGGTCTAGTTATTAGTTTTTGTCACACCGAGAGAGTTTTCTCTGTGATCGTTCCATAATCTTACTAATCGTTGCCAGGATTTTGCGTCGGATCAGCAGTTCCACATCGGCATACGTTGTCATTTTGGTGCCTTTTTGTTTTAGATCCAGCAGGATTAAGTTTATCTCTGTTTCACCGTAATGTTGATTTGATTCCATTGTCGTAGTTAATTTTATTTGAGTACCCATTGTATGCTATCGAATTTTTAGCATACACTCGAGCGGACATGGTTAGATCAATAAATATATATACTGTATAGGGTGTCTGATCAATATTTCAAGGCGCTGCGAACGGGATGACAAATTTCGCTCAATCTCCATCCATCGATGGAGGATATACGAGTAAAAACACAATTGATTGAATAAAATTTAATACAATAAATTAAAAATAATTTAATAGGCGCCTTATTAATAATAGCGTTGCCAGATCGTCCCAAGTAGTGACCTCTTAATCTTCATTGAAAAATGAATTCTCTTGAAAGCTCCCTTTATTAATGAGTTTTCCAAAAATGTACAAGTTTATTGTTACCTCGATATTGAAGGGGAATAAGTGTAAAAACGCAGTCGGAAAAAATCTAACCAATTTTAAAAACCTACTTCACACAATACAAATTAGTTAGCCCGGGCCAATGGTTATATACCCTGCATCATGGACTCCGGTCCAATATTTAAATTTTGCCAAGGGGAAGAATATCATATATAGTTTATGAGATATTGTGTTTTACGTTTATGATTGTTGTTTTTTGCATAGTCCTGGTGAGGGCAAAATGTGTACGGGTAGCTGATGAAAGCCGCCACCAAAAAAAATTAATTAACGTTTTTCCATTTAATAAATCTGGTTAATTTTTTTTACTTTGCAGATTGATTTTTAGATTTAACAAAAATGGATTACTAGGACTCTGAAACAATAATATGGATTGTCCGCCGCTATCTCCCACTGAAGTCCGTAGTTTTGGTTCAAAGAGAGTGTAGGCGCACGTTTGGCGACAATCCTCCGAGCAGATGGACCATAATGAGACTTGTTAACAATTTTGCCGAGCAACAGAAGACCTTACCACCGAAACCCTTCAGTTCGGACCGAGGAAACAATCGCAGCTGTATCTGCCGCCATACAAACCAATTCAAGAGTTTCGACAAGAAGCTAATCTGCTCAAATTATTATAAGCAGACAGTCATTGCAGTCAATTACGCACACAGATTTGAACTTATTCCCATATAAAATTCAAATGGCCAAAAATCTTCCCGATTCGCTTGGAATTTTGCCGGAAGATGCTTCAAAAGGTGGAAGAGGACGGAAACATGTTGAACTGCATTTTAATGTCTGACGAGGCCTATATCGATTCAAACGGCAACATAAACAAACAAAATTGTCGAGTATGAAGTGCTTCCAACCCACAGATACTCCATGAGAAGGAATTGCATACACTCCGTGTCACAGTGTGGTGTGCTGTTTCATCACGCTGCATTGTCGGGCCCTACTTCTTCGAAGAAAACGGTCACACCGTAACGTTGTTACTGGAGACTGTTACTTAAGCATGTTGAGAGAGTTTTTCTATCCAGAATTACGCCGAATGAGAATTTCTTTCAATTCTATGTGGTTTCAGCAAGATGGCAACTCCTCACATAGCCCGGCATGTTATGACAGAATTGTGACGAAAATTTCCCAGAAGGCTGATATCTAGAAACTCCACATTACGTTGGCCCCCCATGTCGCCTGCCCTTACTGCACCTGACTTTTTCTTGTGGGGTTATTGCAAACAGGAAGTCTACAAAGCAAAACTGACAAATTAACATTGCGTACGAAACAATCGCTTGACCAGTGAAAACAAGGATCATTATGTCTTTTCATTCAAGAGATTCAAGAGACATACTACAATGATGATTTGTTCATATTGATCACATTGTCTCTACTCACGATTACATGGGGCGGTTTGCCGATAACATTATCAACATAGAACACAACTCCTCCATCGATGTCAACAACTCATTCTTGGTTTGTAGTTAATTTTTAGTATTCCACTACATCTTTTAATATTTTCTCTCAAAACGGATATTGAACTTGACCCCGAAACTCATAAATACTCCCCTCCTCCCATACATGCCTACTTAAATTCAGAAATACACTTTTACCGGAAAATAAAATGCTGCCGTCTTTTGTGTATATAGCCTATGAAATGCAAATTGGGGGAAAACCCACTTTTACAATGTTTTAGACTTCTAAAAATACATTTTATTTTATTTATGATATAAAAGGTATGGTTTACTTTTACATTATTACAATTCATTTTGCCTTAAAACCCATTTCCATCCAAACACTGGCTTTTAAGGATCTATATCGTGAAATACAAAAAAAGTTTATTTGCCTCGACTACACAGCTCTATGCCGAAAAATGGTGTACAACAACTTTATACAATTTTCGGTTTGTACAAATTTTAAAAATTAAAAATTAAAAACAAGAAGTCAAACGGATAAACGACAGAGTTTCTTTGCTTAAAATTAACAACCCCTGAAGATGATTGACGAAGTCAATCGAAATATTGGAAATTAAAATACATACATAAAAACACAAGTTTTTTATTACCTGACCTCAAGCCGAAAATAATAGCAAATGATAATAAAAAATACCGCTTCAAACTGAACTATCCCTAAGCGTCAAAAACCCCTTATGGCATCGCCTTCTTTGCTGACATTTCAAAAATCGAAATCTCAATTTTCTGTTGATGAATTCCGATATCAGTTCTATATATCGGGTGATTAATCCAAAGGTATTTTTGTCAAAATAAATAATTATAAAAATTCAAATCAAGTGTGGAATTTATATTGTTCATTCGAAAGGACTTTTTTACAAATTATTTTTTGAATATAATTTCCTTTAAATGCTTTAGGGTGCCTTCTGAGGGTTCAAACATTTCAAGAGGTATGGTGTTATTGAAACGCGTAATTTTCACTTCCAAAACCTGAATTGTAGCTGGTTTGTCAGCATTGACTTTGCACTTTAGCGTAGTTGGAAATGTTTAGTAATTGGAAATGTGGATTTGTAATTACGATTTACACACTACTCGGCAATTTGAGTTCATTTGAATTTGAGTTCATTTTTTAAGCATCAATTAAGGTTTATATCACACAGATGAAACTTTCAAAATTCAAATTTCAAATTGTTCAAAATATTATTATTAAACTCTCGACAACCGAAGACGAGTGCATAATAAATATTTAAAATATTTAAAAAAAATCGTTTGCCTACTGACAGTTTGTTTTATCTAAGACGGATTCATTTCATCAAAGCAGACTACTACAAATCAAACCCAATGTTCAAAATTATACATATGCCAACATTCGTTAGATCTCTCCTTTATAGAGACATATGCTGCAAATGACAAAAATGCTGCAAATATTGTCACACTCTAGTGAGGGACTTTATTCTTTTTGGATATGTTATTTTGTGGTCTTTTCTTTTTTGTTCGTTCTTTTTCTGTCGTTGCAATCGCTCGTTTTCCTTTCATCTTCCTTTTGTAAGTTCGCATTTCAAAGACTTTCGGTTAAAAATATCTGTTCTTTTTGGCGTTGAAGCACATTAAAATGGTTTCCTGGTGAGAAAGTCTCAATACTGCCATAGATGATGATTACTGTATATGCTCTCTTTAATGTCAGTGCTGCAAGTTTTTATTACGGCAGTGGTATATTCGGTCCGGTAATATTACAGAAGGAAAAGAAACTTTAATGTGATGGGAAGGTATCTAAACCAGAGAGTACTTTGTAAAGGTATAGAATATGTTTAAGGGATATTTGCCGAAATTTAACAAAAAAATCAGGCAATGTGTATATGATCATCGCAATGAACTTAATAATACTAAGACGAATGGGTATTTCTTTACAAATTCAAATTGTGAAGACATTTCTATTTATTTAATATCCCACTTACAAAAATGTTCTGCATTAGGTACGAATCAAGAAATGTGTTTGAAAATGTGCAATAATTTGAAAAATTATCAGTAGCAGATTTGGTAAGACCTCTACACTTTCACAAAGCAGTCAACATCGTGAATATGTCGAAAAGTATTCAAATGTATCTTTTTGGCGCCGCAAAAAGCATTTTGGTCTATCTGACCCCAATGTGGAAAGGAAAGCATGATACACCAAATGTTGATTTTAACGATCCAATTTATTTTATTACGCCTGGTTCATGTTGTTAAATCTTGTCACGTGTCGGGCAAAAAGGAATTTTAATTAATACTGCTCTTTAATAGCTTCCGGTCAAACGTTCCACCACATTTGAGGCCCTGCCTCTCTAGAAACCACATATTACACCCCGATGTTGCGAAGCTTAGCATTTTCTTAGCGACCTTTAACCAATCCTAATAAAATAGTACCAAATCTGTCAGTTCCCACTCAAAGACCCTCTAGTATGGAGGCTCTACTATTCAAGCAGTCACATATTTAATCCTAAAGCTCTTGATATTCTAAAAACGATCATACGTTTGTCCAGAAATGGCCACGACTTGTCCAAATATTTACTGAAAAATGTAGAAACATTGACGGTAGTTTTCCTGCTTAAGATGTGAATTAAAAATAGTAACTATGAAATCGTTGACATTTGATGAAATCGGACCGTATGAGTCTCTCAAATTTGGATTCTATTGTTACTTATACGCACCGAGGTACACTTGTATTTCGCTTAAAGACCACATAGGGAACATTTTACTAAGAAGATTTCACAACAGTTAAGTAGAGACAAACAAGTACATACAAAAAACATTAAGTTCGGCCAGGTCGAATCTTACTTAGTAGGGACATAAATACTGTTACAACATTGAACACACCCATTATGTTAATGTCATATGGGTTTTGAAACCTAGCCTCAATAGCTTTAATCAGTAACGGGATTTTAAAATTGTTTCAACTTTCATCATGGAGTGGTCAGATAATGAGAACCCTATCGTTGTAATAGCGCTTTTCAAGTGTGAAATGAAAAAAAAACACTAGGGATTAGCCACATGTTCGTCTACCGATGCATTAAACTCTTTGAGAAGACTGGAGATGTAAAAGACCGCCATCGGTCGGGCCGCTCACGCTCTGTTCAAACACCGCGTGTTATCAAAGCCGTGAAATCAAGAATTCACAGAAATCCGCTCCGACAACAGAAAATCATGGCCCGTGAGATGAATATCACGCAAAAGTTCATGAGTCGAATCATTAAAAATAATTTGGGACTTGGGGCTTTCAAACGACGTACCGTCAGCTGCAGTCTTTTATTAACTGCAGCTTTAAAAAAAATAGAATTGAAAAATGCAAACGTCTTTTGGTGAAGCACGCTGATAACTTGCACGGAAAAATTTTGTTCACCGATAAAAACATTTTTAACGTTCAGGAAAAATTTCCAAGGTTAATCCCTGGTAAGAACATCTGACTTGTCTAACACGGCAGCCATGCAAAAAATTTTCTATAAAATGAATTATCCGTCTGAAGCCTGCATTTAATCGAACGTCCAGGTCTTGTCTAGTGGAAAACTCTTTGATCTGTGCCAAGTTCCTCCTTGTGTCCTAATGGAATGTTATTTGACTTAAGTAAGTAGTTGTGTCAATGCGTCTGACCCCAAAATTGGTATTGCGTTTATATTTATCAAAATACCACAATTTTATTAGCTCGAAACACTATATTTCCTTGTGAATTAAGATTTGTTTGTTAGGACCAAATGAGCCACAAATATTAAAAATGAATTCTTCAACAACAAAAAAAAAAGAATTATCCCATGAACATTTTCGTGCGATGATTTTTTTTCGGGTAGGGTTATCGAGACAAGAGTATTTTAATCAACTTGTTTCTACTTTTGGCGATGAACAACCATCAAAAACCACTGTTAATCGCTCATACCAAAAGTTCAGTCTCGGACGCCGTTCGCTCTAGAATGAATTTCGTGAAGGACGTCCCACTTCGACGACTTTGCCAGAAACCATCGATGCTGTGCTTGAACTGATTAAGCAAGACTGACATGTGACTTACCGTCAGATTAAGGCATCCTTGGACATTAGTATGACAAGCATAAATAAGATATTGCATGTTGAAAAAACTTTGTTCTCGCTGGATCATACATAAATTCACAAATACTCAAAAAAAGGCTCGGATTGGATTGGTGCAAAGAGATGTTGAAAAAGTATAACTGCGGTAGCTCAAAGGCAGTGTGTAACAGGGTCACAGATGATGATTCATAAATCTATGCTTATGAACCCGAAACAAAACAGCAATCGATCGTATGGGTTTTTCAGGACAAGCCAAATCTAACAAAAGTTGTTCGTAGAAGAAGTAGTTCGTAGAAGTAAATGATTGCGTTTTTTCGGTATAACTGGCCATGTTTCCACAGTGCTTTAGTGGAACGCAGAACGGTCAATTCTGAGTGGTATACAACTATCTGTGTTCCAACAGAAGAAATGAGGGAAGATAAAGACGGTTCATTTTGCATCACGTCAGTGCGAGCTCTCACACATCAGCTAAAATGATGAGCTATTTGACCACTCAAGATGTCGAATTGATGGGCCATCCACCGAACAGCCATGATTTGGCATCTAATGTCATCTTTTTATTTCCTAGCATCATCAAAAAAAATGCGTGGTAAACGTTTTTCATCGCCCGAAGCAGCTGTTGAAGCGTTCAAAAATCTTAAAGGCAAACTTAACAGCTTTAAATCATTGACCATCATCCGGCAAATTTCTGGATCCTAGCAAAATTTGTTTGACCTCTTTCGTGCTTTCAATCCAAAAATAGCTAGGCTGACATGGTTTATAGCCTTTACGATAATAAATAATATATTTATTTTACTGTGAAGGGTATAAAAACGACAAAAGGTTTTACCCGCTTGAACTTTATATATGTAGCTCTTAGTTTTTAAAGCTCCCTAACAGCGACTTGGTAACTTGAAATGTTTCTGTACTTCAGAGTAGTAGATTTAATTTTGATTAAATTGCATGCGGTCTAACAGAGAAATCTTGTCCTTCATATTCGGAGAATTGGACTCGAGGACGCAATATCAGTAAATTTGGGTAGATCCAAATTGGAAGATCGAGGGTTCGCAAAAACTCTAAATACCCAGTATTTCTTATAGCTTGAGCGATTTTTAAGCAATTACACAAAGGCTGGCTTTACCTAGTCGACTGTATATATATATAAGTACAGCCACCAGTTTTGGGAGCTCTAAGATAATGCTTTGGAAAATTGGTGTGAGAGTTCTTCTAACTATTTAACACATTTTGTTTTTTCTAATTGGTGCATTGTCGGGCCCTACTTCTTCGAAGAAAACGGTCACACCGTAACGTTGTTACTGGAGACTGTTACTTAAGCATGTTGAGAGAGTTTTTCTATCCAGAATTACGCCGAATGAGAATTTCTTTCAATTCTATGTGGTTTCAGCAAGATGGCAACTCCTCACATAGCCCGGCATGTTATGACAGAATTGTGACGAAAATTTCCCAGAAGGCTGATATCTAGAAACTCCACATTACGTTGGCCCCCCATGTCGCCTGCCCTTACTGCACCTGACTTTTTCTTGTGGGGTTATTGCAAACAGGAAGTCTACAAAGCAAAACTGACAAATTAACATTTCGTACGAAACAATCGCATGACCAGTGAAAACAAGGATCATTATGTCTTTTCAATCAAGAGATTCAAGAGACATACTACAATGATGATTTGTTCATATTGATCACATTGTCTCTACTCACGATTACATGGGGCGGTTTGCCGATAACATTATCAACATAGAACACAACTCCTCCATCGATGTCAACAACTCATTCTTGGTCTGTAGTTAATTTTTAGTATTCCACTACATCTTTTAATATTTTCTCTCAAAACGGATATTGAACTTGACCCCGAAACTCATAAATACTCCCCTCCTCCCATACATGCCTACTTAAATTCAGAAATACACTTTTACCGGAAAATAAAATGCTGTCGCCTTTTGTGTATATAGCCTATGAAATGCAAATTGGGGGAAAACCCACTTTTACAATGTTTTTGACTTCTACGAGTGAAAAAATACGTTTTATTTTATATATGATATATATTCATTCCTAGAATAAAAAGGTATGGTTTACTTTTGCATTATTACAATTCATTTTGCATTAAAACCCATTTCCATCCAAACAATGGCTTTATAAGGATCTATATCGTGGAATATAAAAAAGTTTATTTACCTCGACTACACAGCTCTAAGCCGAAAATGGTGTAAAACAACTTTATACAATTTTCGGTTTGTACAAATTTTAAAAATTAAAAATAAAAAACAAGAAGTCAAACGGACAAACGACAGAGTTACTTTTCTTAAAAGTGACAACCCCTGAAGATGATTGACGAAGTCAGTCGAAATATTAGAAATTAAAATACATACATAAAAAACACAAGTTTTTTATTACATGACCTCAAGCCGAAAATAATAGCAAATAGATTAAAAATACCGCTTCAAACTGAACTATCCCTAAGCGTCAAAAACCCCTTATGGCATCGCTTCCTTTGCTGACATTTCCAAAATCGAAATCTCAATTGTCTCTTGATGAATTCCGATATCAGTTCTATATATCGGGTGATTAATGCAAAGGTATTTTTGTCAAAATAAAAAAATTACAAAAATTCAAATCAAGTGTGGAATTTATATTGTTCATTCGAAAGGGCTTTTTTGCAAATTATTTTTTGAATATAATTTCCTTCAAATGTTGGCCGCAACTACGCTTCAGGGTGCCTTCTGAGGGTTCAAGCATTTCGACAGGTATGTCGTTGATGAAACGCGTAATTTTCACTTCCAAAACCTGAATCGTAGCTGGTTTGTCAGCATTGACTATGGACTTTAGCGTAGTTGGAAATGTTTAGTAATTGGAAATGTTGATTTGTAATTACGATTTACACACTACTCGGCAATTTGAGTTCATTTGCATTTGAGTTCATTTTTTAAGCATAAATTAAGGTTTATAGATGAAACTTTCAAAATTCAAATTTCAAATTGTTCAAAATATTATTATTAAACTCTCGACAACCGAAGACAAGTGCTTAATAAAAATTTAAAATATTTAAAAAAAATCGTTTGCCTACTGACAGTTTGTTTTATCTAAGACGGATTCGTTTCATCAAAGCAGGCTACTAAAAATCAAACCCAATGCTCAAAATTATACATATGCCAACATTCGTTAGATCTCTCCTTAATAGAGACATATGCTGCAAATGACAAAAATGCTGCAAATATTGTCACACTCTAGTGAGGGACTTTATTTTTTTGGATATGTTATTTTGTGGTCTTTTCTTTTTTGTTCGTTCTTTTTCTGTCGTTGCAATCGCTCGTTTTCCTTTCATCTTCCTTTTGTAAGTTCGCATTTCAAAGACTTTCGGTTAAAAATATCTGTTCTTTTTGGCGTTGAAGCACATTAAAATGGTTTCCTGGTGAGAAAGTCTCAATACTGCCATAGATGATGATTACTGTATATGCTCTCTTTAATGTCAGTGCTGCAAGTTTTTATTACGGCAGTGGTATAGTCGGCCCGGTAATATTACAGAAGGAAAAGAAACTTTAATGTGAATCAGAGAGTACTTTGTAAAGGTATAGAATATGTTTAAGGGATATATGCCGAAATTTAACAAAAATCAGGCAAATCAAATATGATCATCGCAATGAATTTAATAATACTAAGACGAATGGGTATTTCTTTACGAATTCAAATTGTGAAGACATTTCTATTTATTAAAATCCCACATACAAAAGTTTTCTGCATTAGGTACGATTCAAGAAATGTGTTTGAAAATGTGCAATAATTTGAGAAATTATCAGTAGTAGATTTGTAGAGGTCTTGCACTTTCACAAAGCAGTCAATATCGTGAATATGTCGAAAAGTGTCCCTATGTATATTTTTGGCGCCGCAAAAAGCATTTTGGTCTATCTGACCCCATTGTGAAAAGGAAAGCATGATACACTATATGTTGATTTTAACGATCCAATTTATTTTATTACGCCTGGTTCATGTTGCTAAATCTTGCCACGTGTTTCGGGCTTAAAGGAATGTTAATTAATACTGCTCTTTAATATCTTCCGTTCAAACGTTCTATCAAATTTGAGGCCCTGCCTCTCTAGAAACCACATATGACATCTTGATGTGCTGAGCTTAGCATTTTATTAGTGACCTTTAACCAATCCTAATAAAATAGTACCAACTCTGTCAGTTCCCACTCAAAGTCCCTCTCGTATTGAGGCTCTACTATTCAAGCAGTGACATATTTAATCCTAAAGCTCTTGATATTCTGAAAATGATCATACGTTTGTCCAGAAATGGCCACGACTTGTCCAAATATTTACTGAGAATTGTTGAAACATTGACGGTAGTTTTCCTGCTTAAGATGTGAATTAACAATAGTAACTATGCAATCGTTGACATTTGATGAAATCGGAGCGTATGAGTCTCTCAAATTTGGATTATCTTGTTATTTATACGCACCGAGGTACAATTGTATTTCGCTTAAAGACCACATAGGGAACATTTTACTAAAAAGATTTCACAACAGTTAAGAGACAAACAAGTACATACAAAAAACATTAAGTTCGGCCAGGTCGAATCTTACTTAGTAGGGACATAAACACTGTTCCACACCCATTTCAATAGTAGAACGGAACATACCCCGTTAATGTCATATGGGTTTTGAAAGCTAACCTAAATAGCGTTAGTCTGTAACGAGATCTTAAAAGTGTTTCAACTTTCATCATGTAATAGCGCTTTTCAAGTGTAAAATGAAAAAAACGCTATTTTCAAAACGCTCCGGGCATTAGGGATTAGCCGCATGTTCGTCTACCGATGCATAAAACTGTTTGAGAAGACTGGAGATGCAAACGACCGCCGCCGCTCACGCTCTGTTCGAACACCGCATGACATCAAAGCCGTTAAATCAAGAATTCACAGATATCCGCTCCGAAAACAGAAAATCATAGCCCGTGTGATGAATATCACGCAAAAGTCCATGAGTCGAATCATTAAAAAAGACTTGGGACTTGGGGCTTGGGGCAAACGATGTACCGGGCATTTATTAACTGCAGCTTTAAAAAAAAGGATTAAAAAATGCAAACGTCTTTTGGTGAAGCACGCTGATAACGTGCACAGAAAAATTTTGTTCACCGATGAAAACATTTTTAACGTTCAAAAAAAATTTTACAAGCAATGTGATAGAGTGTATGCTCGGAAGCATCTGAACTGATCCCAAGGGTGGAAGACGTTCATCACCCAGCTGCAGTCATGGTTTGGTGGGATGTCTCTTATGATGGGGTCACTGACCTGCATTTCTGCGAACAAGAAGTCAAAACATCGGCCAAAGTTTACCACGAAACCGTTTTGGAAGCTGTTGTAGAGCCTCTTAACAATTTTTTTTTTTTTTTATATAAGCTTTATTTGAATTATTGAATCTGCTCCAAAGGAGCCTAACAATAAGTATACGAATCTTAAGTATAATTCAATAATGAATCCTAGTATGGATTTCTTGTAATGTGGGTCTCTGCTAATTGGCAGGAATTTTAATTAATTTGGTCAAAATAGTATATAACTGGTATGGATCACACGTGAGGATTTTAAACCTGGTTTGGCTTAAACCTCGTGATAAAGGTCCAGAGGACCCTTACAGTCATTTACAGAGTGTTCGCGATATTATGTAGAGTGAAGAACTCTAGTTATGTATGTACAACGGATAACTCTAGAATAGCAGAGTGGACGACGTAATTTGGGTTTTGTAGGTTTTTCGCGTTGACTGTTTTAAGGATCACGTATGAGAGCATTTAAGCCACGTGACGTAGAATGAAGGATTCTACACAGTCTTTTTTGAGTGTTCGTCCGCGATTGATATTGACTGTTTTAAAGATCACGTATAAGAGCGTTTAAGCCACGTGACGTAGAAAAGGATTCTACACAGTCTTTCGGGCGCGTGTGTTCGCGATTACTGTTACGGATGAAGATTAGAAAACACGGCGTTCGTTTCTCCGAAGTCTTAAAGATCTGGGACTGCACAATAATTGTCTAGCAAGTATGTTATCATGACGTTCGAGCTTCTCTTTGTGCTTTATATTGATTTTTTGAATTGCCTCTTTAACGAGAGGTATTTTCAAGTCTCGGTGGATATTTTCATTCCTCATATAACAAGGGGCACCGGTAATAAGCCGCAACGTCTTCGATTGGACTCTTTGGATTTTGTCGAGTTTGCCTGAGCTTGCTTTGCCCCATAGCTGGGCACCGTATAACCAGATAGGTTTGATTGCACTGTTGTATAGCAGGACCTTATATTCAAGGCTTAGTTTTGAGTTCGCGTTTAGGAGCCAGTGAAGTTGATGGACCTTAAGTTTCAGTTGAGTGTTCTTGGCTTCGATATGACTTCTCCAGGTGAGTCGGCGATCCAGGTGGATTCCAAGGTATGAAACATGATCAGATTGAGAAAAAGGGATATTGTTTAATTTCAATGTCGGACAAGTGCTAAAATTCAGTGTGAAAGTTACCTGTGTGCATTTAGCCTCATTGACTTTTATTCTCCAGTCAGAGAGCCAAGATTCTACTCGTCTGAGATGTACACCTAGATTCATAGATGCAATATCCTGCTTTTTATGTGTGGCCATTATAGCGGTATCATCGGCAAAAGTGGATGTTAGCACGTTTGGGCTGGTAGGAATATCTGCGGTAAACAGAATGTAAAGGATAGGCCCCATGACGCTTCCCTGGGGAACACCTGCTAGTATTTCGCGGTCATCGGTGACGTGTTGTCCACATTTGACTCTGAATCTGCGGTTTTCTAAGTAAGACTCAAGAATTCGATGCGTATTTGCCGGTAAGTATTTGCAAATTTTGTAGGTCAAGCCAAAGTGCCAGACTTTGTCAAATGCTTGAGCAACATCCAGGAATACTGCGCAGCAATATTCTCGCCGTTCAAATGATTTTTCAATTGCTTGGGTCAGACGGTTTACTTGCTCGATAGTGCTGTGACCTTCGCGAAAACCAAACTGATGGTCTGGTATTATGTTATTTGACACGAGAAACGGTTTTATTTTCGATAAAAGAAGTTTTTCAAATAGTTTGGATAAGCAGGGAAGCAAACTGATCGGCCTGTACGAGGAAGGTATTGATTTGTCCTTTCCTGGCTTTAAAATCATTTGAATCAGAGAAATTTCCCACACTTTAGGAAAGTACCCATGTCTCAAAATAGAGTTAAATAATTTTGCCAGGAACTTCACAGCAATATAGGGAAGTTCCAAGATCATTTTAGGCGTGATAAGATCATATCCAGGTGCTTTACTTGGATTCACGGTTTCTTTAATGACATTCAGAACTTCATTTGCGTTAGTAAACAATGGAATTACGGCAGACATTTTATCAACAGGTGGAAGGATGTCGCTACTTGCAGGATTTGGGCGAAATACCTGTGATAGATGGTTTGCAAAAACATTGGCCTTTTCCTCTTCTGATATTGCCCACTTGCCATTTGCGTCGCGTATTGGAAATTGCGTTTCGGTGGGCATACTAGTATTTCTTAATGTTTTCCATAATGAGAATTTGGTTGAAGCAGTCGGAGTTAAACTTGCAATGAAACTAGCCTGCTGTCTACTGTCTTCTTTTCTAAGTGCGCTTTGCAACCTTTTAGTAGCTTCAGTCAGTCTTAGTCGTGCCGCTGGTGACCTATTTCGCTGCCATTCGCGACGGAACCTCCTTTTTTCACTTACAAGGTGCTCTATTTCCCGGTTAGTGTAAGTATTCAAACTATTTGTCACTTTTATTTGTCTGTGTGTAGCGTGAATGGCCGCCTGTTCCAGGATTACGTTCAAGTTGGATACGTTGTTATCGATCTCATCCGCGTTAGAAATTAGATGATTCGAATCTAAAAAAAAATGTACTTCCTGTATTTTAACCAGTTAGTTTTGTATGAAGTAAGCCTTAGTGGGTCATCTACAAGTACTGTCTTTCCGTGAAGAAGAAATATAACTGGCGAGTGGTCTGACGATAAGTCAGTACAGGTACTAGCAGTACAGGTACTAGCAGTTAACAATTGTCTGTTCCAAAACTAGCCATGGACTTTCCAGCAGGATTCTGCGCCGGCCCATAAGGCTAAAACGTCCCAGGTCTGGCTTCGAAACAATTTGCCAACGTTCATTTCCTCTAAAGAATGTGAAGAATGTGTCAAGTGGGCCTCCGCGGATTGATGGAAGTGGGGACGACTGCTGGTAACCCAAGGTTAATCCCTGGTAAGAACATCTAACATGACTAACACGGCCGGTCTCCCCTTCGTAAATGCCGCCGACTTAACAACTAAGAGATTTATATCTGAGTCATTTAAAAATTTCTCTATAAAATGAATTATCCATCTGAAGAATCAAAATGAATGCTTAGTTATGTGTAGGAGCTTTATTTATACCAGAACAGAATTTCCTCAATTTTAATAAGGTCTTTCCTTGGTTCAAAAAACTTACTTTTGCAAAATTTCATGAAGATCGGGCAAAAACAGAGACCTTAAGTTTAATTACAAGTTGTAGATAGACGCGCGGGCCACCATAAATCTAGAGTGTCCAAAAATCGGGGTTTTCCAGAAAACCCCGGTTATATTTCGCAAAATACCAGAATTATATTATATGCAGACACCATCTTTCCATGTTAATTAGTATTTGTTTGTTAGAACCAAATAAATTACAAATATTAAAAATGCATTCTTCAACTACTCAATATGTGTAAATTATCTGAGGTTTTTTTTAGTCTCTTAAAGGCAAACTTAACAGGGTCCTAGCAAATTTTTTTTGACCTCTATCGTGCCTTTAATTCAAAAATAGACAGGCGGACATAGTTTATAGCCCTACGATAGTAAATAATATATTTATTTTACTGTGAAGTGTATAAAAACGACATAAGGTTTTACCCGCATGAACTTTATATATGTAGCTATTAGTTTTTAAAACTCTTTAAGAACGACTTGGTGCCATAAAATGTTTCTGTACTTCAGAGTACGTAGATTTAATTTAGATTAAATTGCATGCGGTCTAACAGAGAAATCTTGTACATTATATAAGGAAAATTGGCCTCCAGGACGCAATATCAGCAAATTTGTTAAGATCCAAATTGAAAGATCGAAGATTCTCAAAAATTTTAAATATTTCTAATAGCTGGAGCGATTTTTAAGAAATTGCACAACGACTGGTTTTATCTAGTCTACTATACTTATACAGCCATCAGCTTTGGGAGCTCTAAGCTAAAGCCTTGGAAATTTGGTCTGAGAGTTCTTTTAACTATTAAACACATTTTGGTTTTTCTTATTGGTCCGATACAACTACATGGCGGTCTAAAGGAGGTATCTTGTACCTAAAACTATTGGAATTAACCTCATTCGGGAATCGCCAGACCGTGGATCCCCAACAACTTTAAAAGGCATTTCGAAGTCCAGAATTTTTACATAGCTGGTCTGATTTTTAAAATTTTTTCAACATTCTAGTAGAAGTATTTTGGACCCTTAGCTAGCAGAATTTTAGGGTCCAATGTCAAAAAATTTGGAAAGATTCTAATTCTAAAACCATGGTTCCCTAATAAATATGTACGTCCATTCTTACTTCAGTATTTCTAACTTGATCGTACGACTTTAAAACCTTAACCTAGGAAAATTGGCCCCTAGGTCTAAATGAACAGATCAAAATTTGAAGACCGTACAGTCCTAAAGGTTTAAACACCCTTCCAAACTTCAGTAATTCTACCTGGCGAGTATGAATTTAATTAAATTTAAAGTCAGTTTAGTTGAAATTTTTTGGTATGGTATAAGGCGGAATCGGGAAGACTTAAATTGTTGAACTGGAGGTTCGTAGTAACATTAAACAAATATTTCACTAATGTACGCTACATACAAAGTGGTCTCTACTGGAGTCTCAGTCTTACCTGACCACACTTTCAGTGCAAGCTATTATCAAATGCCTATTTAGCTGGAACTTTGGGTTTCATTCGATGTCCAAACCAGTTGGGTGTTGATAGTAATGGGCATTTTTTTTTTTGATAAGATTAAGTCCGCTTATGTCAAAATAAAGCACACTGTTCATTCAACGTATGTACTCCCTGCCTACGCAGCTCGAATATCGCTAATACACCCAAAGCACCCATTTTTCGCCACAGTATAAAAGCTCGGTTAGTACTCGTATAAGTTCATTGTTAAGTAAAAACTACGTCTATCGAGATAGGGCTCCGTTCTTAAGCTATTTACCAGAAGAACACCTTTTAGGCAACGCGATTCTTAATTATATTTAAGTGCACCTCCGGATGCTACTATCCTTGGATTCAAGAAGACCATCATCATGAATTTCTTAACTTTTGGTTCAAAAGGTCAATCTCCTTGATTAGGGTCAAAGCTTCTTCCACTAGACCGCCATGAAATTTCTTCAAAATCAGACCAGTCCGTAAGAAATACTTCAGTTGAAAGGACGTTCAAAGAGATCAATTCCCGGAGGTTAAGGTCCAAGATAACTCAAGATCGCCGAACACATTCATAATCATCGGACCAGCCAATAAGAAATATAGGAATTTTTGGAATTGTTTGTAGAATTTTCTCACCAACTCCCCAAGGCCGAAAAGAGCTCCTAAAACTGATGACTTCATATATGCAGTCTACAACATAAAGTCATTGTAAAAATTTGTCCATTTGGTCTGCAATGCGATGGTAAAAGAAAACGAATGCAATTCAATTGGACCAGGGAGCGTATGATTGATACTTAAATAAAAATCAATGAAACGTATACGTATAAACGTATTGACACACATGGTCTTGTTTAAAAATAATAGTTTATAGGTCACTCACAATATGCTGTGCGATAGATATATCGACGAAATATCTAAAAAAGGCTTGGTCTTTTTTCTCATCTTCACAATATGGTCACATTTTAGAGCTCTTATACCCAAATTAATGAACGCAGCGTTGTCCCAAGCTTAGTAAGGAATCATATCAAAAATCATTAATATCTCTAAGGCTAATACCCCTGTACCTTTTAGAAATTTTTGTCATCTAGTTTGTCAATTATACAGCGAATTTTCTCTATCAGTCTGTGAAAAAATGTAAGTCGCAACCGGATTTTGCCTACCACGAGACACAGTACAGTATTCGTCACGTATTCGAAGACAATTTCTTTGGAAGACTCAGCTTGTTTTCTTGGTTTTGCTAAATGATTTTGCTGTCCGTTTCAAGGCGTACCCGGGGTCGCCGGTTCTGACGGTGACCACATGTATTTAACATAATTTCAGCTATTTCTCTCTAAACGACACCAACTTTTCTTTCAAAGGTCGCATTCATTCTGGACAGATGTTGATTTTAGTATATATGAAACACTTTTAGTCGTTTTTGCCATTATCGAAATCGGAAGCTTATTGGTTGCATGTACCATGGCGAGACTCTGTATGATTGGACGGCATGCAATGAGACAAAATATAGTGACAAGCATCTACCGCAAAAGCTGTGACGTTGATAACCGTCTTCCGTTTAATCTCCGGCGATCAAATGGGGATCCAATTCGTTCTATCTATATAGGAATCAAGCCAAGTGATATTGTTATAGGCTACGAAGATTTTTATGGCGTTAAACATAGCTCAACAGGAGGAAATATGCAATCATCACCGGTATTAAAATTAACCTTAGATGAAGTGAGACTGCAAACACGCTTCTACTTCTATTTATCTTTATCTCGCATCCTGTCAGTTATGTCTATGTTTTTGAAGATCACAATATCGATCGAACGATATTATGTAGAGTCCAACAAATTGGTACGATGAACGCTTGTAGTCATACTGTTAATGGGAGATATTTTGAGTTAGAGAAAAGCAAACGTCAGCCATGGCCAACAGTATTTACTCTGATTTTCTGGGTGTTCAGAAAGCTTACAGAGAATCAGTTTTTGGACCCAGGATTACAACTAATGTCATACTTGAATTTTTGAGAATTTGCCTTTATTTTTGGTAAAATCGCTTGAATATGTACGTGGCAGCTAGCTCTTAATTTGAACCGATTTTATACAATTTACTTGGTTTTGTCTGATTTAAACGAGATTGGAAATCATATGTGGTTTTTATAGTTTAAAACATAAAATAGTATGAACATATGTGTGTAGGAGCTATATCCAAATCTAAACCGATTTTCTTTAACTTTAATAACGTAATATCTTAGTCCAGAAATATAATGTGTGTCAAATTTACTCAATATTATATTTAAGATGTGGCTTCTTAAGCTGAGGGATCAAAATAGGATGCTTAGTTATGTGTGGGAGCTTTATTTACACCTGAACTGAATTTCCTCAATTTTAATAGCGTCTTTCCTTGGTTCAAAACTCTTACTTTTGCAAAATTTCATGAAGATCGTGCAAAACAAAGTAAGTTTAATTTCAAGCTGTAGATGGACGTGCGGACCACCATAAATCTAGAGTGTCCAAAAACCGGGGTTTTCAGAAAACCGTCATTTAGCGTGTCTTTCAAAGCCTTAGTTTAAAAACCCGATTGTCTGGTTTTGTTTTAAGTAAAATAATGGCAATAACCGACACTCCAGCTTAAGCCTTTTGCCTAATAATGAAAAGAAATTCCTATTCTGATATGAAGTAATTGATCCCATTTACGGATTCTAAAAATGCAATAATCCATTTTCACGAATAGAGTTGTTTTTTTGATTTAAAAATAAACTAGAAAAAAATCACTATAGTCAGGCGTGGCAGACACCAATTTGCTAGATGTGCAAAAGGCGAACTAAAATCAGGTTTATGGACCCTTAAATATCGGTACATATGAATTTGTAAGCAATTTTCATTGTTTTCACGAAAGTAAAATTTATTCGATACTACAACCCCATTTGTATGGGGACTTTATCAAAAAATGGGCGTATATAGTCCATATTGTTCCAAGATTGGTTATTTGTCTATCGTAATATACTTATTATGTATTCAATTTGATTAAAATCGAAATTAAATACGTATGTGTTCTAGAGCGGCTGCATGGAAATTTTGAAGGATCAGACAGAATAACTAATCGATACTGGTAGTAATTCCCTATGGATAACACTATTTCATATGAGTTTATATGTGACGATGGAATTTATCATTTCTATAGCAAACCTGATGACGAAACGTATGTCTATTTAAATGCAACCATATAGTAATTGTGTTTAATTTCGTTGTTCGACATAAAATTACCGCGACAGAAAAACCATTGACATTAAATTAAAATAATCAACCAAATTATAGCTTCACACCCTCGTTCTAATAGTGACAGAAAATCCATAGAAACTATTATGCCATCTAGTATAAGTAAGTGTGAGCGTGCAGATAGATAGTTGCATCCATATCTCGATATCGTATGTTTGTGTGACTGCTAAATGACATTTAACCTCGGGGGCATGCTTAATGAAATTGTGCACTCAATCGAGTGTAAAGATGAGAAAAAGTCAATGAAATTGATGTTGCACGCTGATGTGAAATAAAAACTGCAGCTTGCCGGCAATCCATTCCCCGAAGTATGTCAGTCGAAATGTCAGTTAGTCAAGCTAAATCAATTTATATATGAAATATAATATAGGGTATATTCTATAATTTTCGACCCTGTCCGGCAATCGGCCAATTTCGATCTAAATTAAATTAAAGACTTTTCGAGGCTGCTCCTTTCCAAAATCGCTAAAGCAATACGTTAACTAGTATGGTCCAATTTTATTGCAGATATCCAGCGGTCGGACGTTACGTAAAATGCGAAATATGAGTACAATCGGATTTAAAGTGGGTCTGCTAGATCGGCAAGCTCGGAAGTAAGGAGTGACATTTGCATGGAGGCTACAGGAAACCGTGGATCAATATAGTACAGTTTTAGTAGAGATAAATATTGGTCGCATATGAAGTATTTAATATAATTTTTAATATACAATTTAAACAAGTCAAAAGGTCGATAACTTTTGCCAGGCCATTCTAGGGTCAATCAGTCCTACCCCTACCTCTGCCAAATCTTCAAAATAAATAGTAGACCCATCTTTAAGTTGAGTTTAACGGGGGTCCCTTCTTTTTGACACTAGATTTCTTTGACAACAAAAGCGACTTTTAGGTCTATGACTGTATTCCAAAACCCACGCCTTCAAGCACAATTAGGAAGAGCAGTTTTCACACAGCATTGATTGACCCATGAACCTACTGAAACTAGTAGCTATAGCTGGATGTTGTGAAGGATTATAATTTTGATTATGTAAAAGTCTGCTTTAATTATATTTTCCAATTTGTGTGACATTTCTAGTCTACAGCGATCTCCATATGGACTCTTAGCATAATCAGTGCTAAAGTCCACAAACCAGACATCAAAATTTAAATGCCATTCTTTTACTTGCTCGAGGATTACACGGAAAGAGACGATCTGTTTACTGCATGAGCATTTGGTGCGAAACGCGACTTTCTGTCTAACGGGAGTTGATTCCAACTTGTTTTGCTTTCTGTTCAGCAAAAGTTTTGCTAGATTATTAGAAGGGAGGCTTAGTAGCGTTACGCCCATGTAAATCATGCTGTGGGATATATCCCCCTTTTTGGGAACTTTGATTAGTGTCCCAACCTGCCAGTCTTTTAGGCTATTTCTTCTTTTTAACTAGCTTTCAATTAAGGGTGAAGGTGTAGGGCCGATACTTTTGGATCAGTCGTTTGAGGTTTGGTGGATATGACATTTCCGGGTTATTAGCGCACTCTTATTTTTTAAGGCCTATGTGTTTTCATCGGTGCTGGGGGTCTCTTCTCCGTTTCATTTATTTTTTACCGTCATGATGATGTAAAGTATAGGGCCTTTACAATTGCATTCCAATTAGATCAATTCCACGTGTGGTGTCCTATGCAATTCCACTTGAGGTTTAACATTTATGTTCTCAGTGGAAATTGATTTGTAGCTGTCCCTTGGTTGGTATTGACTATCACCTTGGCGCAAGAGATTTTCAAAATCCTTCTTTGATATCAGCGTGCCAACCCTTAGTGCGTTTGTATTGAAGTTGATTATTTTAGTATTTGTTTTTCTAGATATGTGACAGGCTTTCATGTCTGGATTTAGAAGACCAAAGCTCTGTGCAACTGAAACAGTTTGTAATATCCGCACTTGATCATACCCAGTGCATGGCTTTTGTGATCCCTTTTATCTAAAAAGATTGCTTACAACTCAATTAAAAGATTTCCAGTGTCGCAACTACGACTCAGTTCCAATTTTGGATGGCCAGTTCGAGCATATCGACCGGTATGGCGTTAATGACAAGCGTAATGTTGGCTTGAATCGTTGCTGGTTTGTCAGCATAGGCCCTGGACTTTACGTAGCCCCAAAGAAAAAAATCTAAAGGTGTGGTATTACACGATCTTGGCGGCCAACTCACCGGTCCAAAACGTGAAATTAGCTTCTCTTCGAAATGGCTTCTCAATTGCATCGTCCTGTTGAAACCAATGACTATCATCTTGGCGCAAGAGATTTTCAAAATCCTTCTTTGATATCAGCGTGCCAACCGTTAGTGCGTTTGTACTGAAGTTGATTATTTTAATGTTTGTTCTTCTAGATATGTGACAGGCTTTCATGTCTGGATTTAGAAGACCAAAGCTGGGTGCAACTGACACAGTTTACAATATCCGCACTTGATCATCCCCAGTGCATGGATTTTGTGATCCCTTTTATCTAAAAAGATTGCTTACAACTCAATTAAAAGTTTTCCAGTGTCATTTCGTTGTTCTAGGCCAAGTGAGCTCAGGATATGCTCTAGCGGAGTGTTATCTTAGCCGATTTGGACATTCAGACTACTATTAGATCAGCGTTTTAGACATCCTGTTTTTGAACGCAGTTTTGCGCTACGGAAGTTGTATAAGTTGCATTTATTGTTGGTGTCTTTTGACTCTGTTGGTGCGTATATTTTAACGCTTTATACTTTGTGGGCTAGTCCTGCCCACAAAGTATAAATCAATTATTTTTTTAGATGATAGTTTATAGATAATAGTATAAATACTGTATTCGATTTCGAATGTAACAGGTGATCAATCTAAAGGTGTTTTATCAAAATAAAAAAATACGCAAATTCAATAAATTGTAAAATACTAAGTAGAGACATAAATACTGTTACACACGTTTTATGCTGTAAAATAAAAAGTACTGAAGGTTTTTGGATCAAATATTTTTTAATATTTTTATTGATCCAAAAAAATTTAATTATTCAAAATGTCCCCCTTTTGCCTTTACACAAGCCTTAAGTCGCACTGGCCAATCGTCAACAGCTGCACGAACCTCGTCCATTTTAAAATTGGCCACAGCTCGAACCAAGGCAGTCTTAAGAGATCCAATGTTGGGTTATCTTTTGTGACAAAACTTGTCCTCTAAAACCGGCCACAACTTTAAATACAATAGGTTCAAATCTGGACTGCCTGAGGGCCATTCTTCAGAGGAAATGAACGCTGGCAAATTGTGTCGAAGCCAGGCCTGGGACGTTTTAGCCTTATGGGCCGGCGCAGAATCCTGCTGGAAAGTCCATGGCTGGTTTTGGAACAGGGAATTGTAAAGCGGCTTCACAACAGCTTCCAAAACGGTTTCTTGGTAAACTTTGGCCGATGTTTTGACTCCTTGTTCGCAGAAATTCAGGTCAGTGACCCCATCGTAAGAGACACCCCACCAAACTATGAATGAAGCTGGGTGAAGACGTTTTCCAGCCTTGGGATCATTTAAGATACTTCCTTAGATGACCGCGCATACATTCCATCATTTTGCTTGTTAAATTTTTTATGAACGGTAAAAATTTTTTCATCGGTGAACAAAATTTTTCATTTCAAGTTATAAGCGTGCTTTACCAAAAGACGTTTGCATTTTTCAATCCTTTTTTTTTAAAGCTGCATTCAATAAATGTCCGGTACGTCGTTTGAAAGCCCTAAGTCTTTTTTAATGATTCAATTCATGAACGTTTGCGTGATATTCATCTCACGGGCCATGATTTTCTGTTTTCGGAGCGGATTTCTGTGAATTCTTGATTTAACGGCTTTGATGACATGCGGTGTTCGAACAGAGCGTGGGCGGCCCGACCGGTGGCGGTCTTTTACATCTCCAGTCTCCTTAAAGAGTTTTATGCATCGGTAGTTGAACATTCGGCTAATCCCTTCCTAGTGGCCGGAGCATTTTGAAAATATCGTTTTTTTCATTTCACACTTGAAAAGCGCTATTACAGCGATACGGTTCTCATTATCTGACCACTTCATGATGAAAGTTGAAACAATTTCAGAATACCGTTACAGGCTAACGCTATTGAGGTTAGCTTACAAAACCCATATGACATTAACGGGGTATGTTCAGTTCTACTGTTGAAATGGGTGTGTTCAATGTTGTAACAGTATTTATGTCCCTACTAAGTATTTATTGTTCGCTCGCCATTTATTTTTAACATAATTTCCATTTAATTTTGGCCGCAACTACGACTCAGGGTCCAATTTTGGATGGTCAGTTCGAGCATTTCGACCGATATGGCTTTAATGACAAGCGTAATGTTGGCTTGAATCGTAGCTGGTTTGTCAGCATAGGTCCTGGACTTTACGTAGCCCCAAAGAAAAAAGTCTAAAGGTGTGGTATTACACGATTTTGGCGGCCAACTCAGCGGTCCAAAACGTAAAATTAGCTTCTCTTCGAAATGGCCTCTCAATTGCATCGTCCTGTTGAAACCAAATGTCGTCAAAATTTCAGTTAGCAAAAAGTCCGATATCATGGCACGATAGCGAGTACCATTCACGGTTACATTCCGGCCATCATCATTTTTGAAAAAATATGGACCAATGATCTACTAGCCCATAATGATTCTTCAGTCCATAAGCGGCAATTATTTTTATTGACGTTGCCGTCGAACCAGAAATGGTCCTCACCACTGAACAAAATTTTGGTCGAATAAAGCTTAAACGATTTAAAGAGGCAAAACGCTGAAACGGCGACACGCAGGACGATCGCGCAAACATAAGTAAACAGAAAAAAATTCGGACACAACTCAAGTTTAAACTGTAGAAAAATACGCTCTATTCTTGGAAGAAATTCTGTTGCCACCTAGTGTTAGTGGCTCAATTTTCCGAATATGTTGGTATATAGTAAAAAGGCCGAATTAGATTTTATCCGAATAAACCCTCAGCGAATTTTCTAATGTCCATGTTGAGATTCTCCGCAGCAATCAACCCTGTACACTTTTCTTATGAGAGTCATGCGACAATATTGAGTTTCTAGTACTCACAGATCTTAGTAGACCATTCCTCATCCAAACAGAGTGTAACCAATTTCCCTCACGAATCAAATGAGTTGAATATTTTTGGAATTACCCAAGCGGTAGCAGGTTGCCATTTTTCCCTGCCATTTGTTCTTCGTTGCGCATATTAACATTGCCTCAACATCATTTGTGAGTGTTTATCCCATTCGCACTCCACCCTACGTATGTGTGGCATCGTTAGTAAATACCTCCGAAAAAATACCAGACCAGATTGGTCTGTTGTGGTTTAGTTTTTGATGTTGTGGCTTCGATTTGTTTGCGACATAAAGTCATCATCGGCATCGAGACCAAAGTGTCTAATGATGTAGTCGCTGCCACCACATCATGCCACATTTCGAAACTGTCATCTGTGCTTGTGTCGAGTGGCACATCGAGTCGAGTCGAGTCGCGTTCACTCATTTCAATATTTATCTTATTAGTAGCACGGAGCTTGGCTGGCTCGGCGTCCGCATGTGTTACCATCAATGCCACAGCACAAACACTGACAACAACAACAATGACAACGGTGACATGCATATGCATGTCCTTTTCATCCTCGACAGGATAAATCCACTTCCTGTATTTGCTGTGCGCTACTTAAACACACCATTCGTTCGTTAGCGGGCTGAATGGCTACACTGAGCCGGGCCGGGAGAGAGAGCTGCAGCTCTGTGATGTGGTTTTGTTCGCTTCACTTATCATCTGGTGTACATCTACCCACAACTGCGTCATTAGCTGATAACCGTTTGGGTTGAGCAATTCATTGGAAGCTCGGTTTTTTTTGTGCATGCAATCATTTCGCGATTCTTAGAAGCAGGTACTCTGGAAATCACATACGAAAATAAATTTTAAAGCTTGTGGTGGTATTCGATTCGTGGAATCATGCAATAACTCAAGTGTTATTTATATGCAAACAATGTCAAAATGTTGCCGATAATCCCAGAGGATTCACACCAATGGACCTGTTTAGTTTTTAGTGCAAGAGTCGAAGGTCATATATCTAAATATTTACGAAAATGTTCACTGAGTATGAAGATCGCAATATCCTTGATTTAATCATAGCAGTCTTTATGAGCGGTATTTTAAATTTGTGCACTTAAAGTATTACAAATTTGTGCATAAATATAAGCTTATTTTCATGAAGTTTTGTACAGCGTTTAAGTTTCTTCTAAGGAAGAAGCCTTTAGACGAGGGTTAAATCGGCTCATAGTTTAATACAGCTTCCCTGAAGTTGTACTCCTGACCTCGCGCAAATGCCACCTAAGAGCTGAACATTTCTAAAGATTTCCTTGGAATTATTATTTTGTGGCCTTTTCTTCCACACCACTCGGACACAGTAAAAATGCGTTTGGATTGGTTTATGTATCGCTTTACAAATGAGGCTTTTTATTATGGTTCCGTACGATCGCATGGTGATAAATAGCATCTGAATTTACACGAACTATTCTTGGCTGTTTGTTTACGGTAGGATTTTACGATACAATCTCAAAGTGATACATAGCAGCAGACATAACATGAACTAGGGTTTTTTTATATATGCTTTATTTGAATTATTGAATCTGATTCGAATTCTTAAGTATAATTCAATAATGAATCCTAGTATGGATTTTTTGTAATCTGGATCTCTGCTAATTGGCAGGAATTTAAATTAATTTGGTCACATGTGTGAGAATTTTAAACCTGGTTTGGCTTAAACCTCGTGATAAAGGGCTAGAGGACCCTTGCAGTCATTTACAAAATATGTTCGCGATATTATGTAGAGTGAAGAACTCTAGTTATGTATGTTTAACGGATAACTCTAGAATAGCAGAGTGGACGACGTAATTTAGGTTTTGTAGGTGTTTCGGGTTGACTGTTTTGAGGATCACGTATGAGAGCATTTAAGCCACGTGACGTAGAATATAAGGATTCTACACAGTCTTTTTTGAGTGTTCGTCCGCGATTGATATTGACTGTTTTAAAGATCACGTATAAGAGCATTTAAGCCACGTGACGTAAAAAAAAGGATTCTACACAGTCTTTAGGGCGCGTGTGTTCGCGATTACTGTTACGGATGAAGCACAAGTGTAGATTAGAAAACACGGCGTTCGTTTCTCCGAAGTCTTAGAGAGCTTAATTGTCTAGCAAGTCTGTTATCATGACGTTCGAGCTTCTCTTTGTGCATTATATTGATTTTTTGAATTGCCTCTTTAACGAGAGGTATTTTTAAGTCTTGGTGGATGTTTTCATTCTTCACATATACCAAGTGGCACCGGTAATGAGCCGCAATGTCTTCGATTGGACCCTTTGGATTTTGTCTAGATTGCTCGAGCTTGCTTTGCCCGATAGCTGGGCACCGAATAATCAGATAGGTTTGATTGCACTGTTGTATAGCAGGACCTTATATTCAAGGCTTAGTTTTGAGTTCGCGTTTAGGAGCCAGTGAAGTTGGTGGACCTTAAGTTTCAGTTGAGTTTTCGATATGACTTCTCCAGTCATATCGAGTTGAGTTTTCTACTCGTCTGAGATGTACACCTAGATTCATAGATGCAATATCCTGCTTTTTATGTGCGGCAATTATAGCGGTATCGTCGGCAAAAGTGGATGTTAGCACGTTTGGGCTGGTACGGATATATGCGGTAAACAGAAGGTAAAGGATAGGCCCCATGACGCTAGGGTAGGCTGTTTATCTTGGCATAAGGAACCACGCGATGAAAATTCGCACCATCAGCTACTTATATACAAATATAATGCCCAACCGATTATTAGATGATTGTTATTACTGGCATTTGGTTTGAGAAACTTTATAATCTTTCAACTTTGAGCTGATAATTGTAACACCTCAAGGGAACTTATACAGGGTGTCCGTCGGAAAGGTATACTTCTTTGTTTGTTTATAATTTTTGAATAAATGAAACAGAATGGAGCTCATATTGATAAATATTTTATTTAATGCAATTTTGTTTAGAATACAATATCAGATAAATGTCCTTCTCTGTTATCCTCACAAATCCAGGGTGGCCTCAGACCTAGTGATGTTAAGCACGTATAACTCTTGTAATAGCGTTTTTTTTAAATGATTTATTTGTATACGTTAAATACATTTTATGGAAATTTAACGTGACGATGTGTGAAATATGACATCAGACACATGACCACCATATTGCTCGATACAGGCATTGGCTCTTTTTAGCACCAAGCTGCTGCCAAACTGCTGCACAGCTTCCACTTTCTCCTTAGTACGAATATTTCGATGAGCACCTCTTGGACGGTCGGCAACTGAACCCAGCTCCTCAAAACGGCGAACTAAACTTGTAATCAAGGAAGATGTGGGCGCTGATCTTACGTTAAAAAAACGGCGATAATTTCGCTGCGTCAGAACAATTGATCGTTGAGAAGAATAATAAAAATCGATAATTTTAAGGCGTTGTTGTGAACTGTACGTATTCATTTTAAATTCCCAAGAGTTAAGTTATAATCTGCAAAAAGAAAAAAATAAATTATGTTCAAAAATAAAAAAGTTATAAAAAAGTTATTTGTGTTTCACATTAGCTGGTCTTATTTGTGCCACCCATTACAAGCCCTTTTGAGCACATTTTTGATTACATTTAGCACGACGTCGAATTGAGGTTGATGAATTGTTTTTAACACTTTCTTGAGCAGCAGTAATGTCTTCAGCCGATCTTGCATACAGTCCATGCTAGGGCCTATCAGCTACGATCCTCTTTTTTCGAAATCATTCACTACACGAGTAATAATGCTCTTCGTTGGCACGTTGGTTATCCCAAAAAGTGTACGTAACTTATTCATCTTCACAGTAATCGATGATTATTTTTGATAAAATGTTTAACGATTTTTCGATTATTTTTCTATAATAAATTTGCCACGTCTCTACTACACGACTGCCAAATGTGAACTGTTAAGACTAATGCCCGAATTGCACATTGTTACCAAAATGGCGGCAAAACAAAGTAGTATACCTTCCCGGCGGACACCCTGTATATACACCATACTACTTATAACCACCGATTGAGCAATATATCGTTAAAATCGAAGTACAGGTGGGAAATATGTACCGATTTCGATGAAACATTGCACATTGTTCAAGTGTTGGCTAAGGACAAACCCTGTTGTAAGAGATTTATATCGGTAATTATTTTGATATAGTTAAAAGTTGTTTTCCAGTTTTATATCCATGACTGCAAAAACCCACTTATGGCATATAATGATAAACACGTTAAGAACGACATGAGCCAATAATAACCTATATATGTGAAAGCTAGAGCTAAAGCCTTTTTACTTGCCACACACAGGGTTTTCCGTTAAGGGCATAGCAATTTTATATATTAATAGAACACAGAATATTTAAGATATAGAGTTTAAATTTATTCCAGGTGTAGTACAAATATTACATTTTAAGAATGAAAGTCGAATTTGATCATATAACCACCACGAGCCCGTGTACAGCGATCTATTCGTAGGATCCAATTTTCTACAACTCTTGCACACATTCAACCGAAACATTGGCAATTTCGCGTTGGATGTTGTCTCTGAGTTCATCTATAGTTGTTGGCATAGACCAATGAGTTGATGTGGCCCCATAAAAAGAAATCCAATGGCGTTAAATCGCATGAACGAGGTGACCATTCGGCCGAACCATTTCTCGAGATAACACTGAAGTTGCCTTTCATTAATCATCCAATTATGGCCGAAAATAATTTTTTAACATGGCACGATAGCGCTCTCCATTGACGGTACGAGAAACATGACGATTGTCTTCATCTACGAAAAAATGCGGCCCAATCACACTTTCGGCAAGAAAACCACACCACACAGAAAATTTGCGGATGCAATTGTGTCTCTTGAAGCACATGTGGGTTTTTTGCTGTCCAGTGACGCATATTTTGTTTATTGACAAAACCACTCAGCCAAAAATGAGCTTCATCGCTGAAGATAAATTTTCGATGAAATTTTCGTGCATTTTCGTGAAACTTTTCCAGAGCCCAATAGAAGAAGTTTCGGCATTTCAAATCATCAAGTGGATCTATTTCTTGAGTCGGTCTAATCCTTTAAGGATTAAGGCCAAGACCCTATCGCAAAAACGCCGCAGTAAGGTTTAAAAGATGCTAAATTCCTAAGAACGACGTGGATTCTACTGATTTGGCTCACTTTGAACGGATAGACTTACGACTGCGATATTCCTCGCTTCGAGCGCTACGGCGTCTCTTTGGCGCAGGAATACCCAGAATTGAAAATTTGCATACAAATGTATCCACTACAGCACGCACAGCCTGTCGGGTGGGACGATTATTACGGCCGAAAATCGATAAAGCACTTTTAAGCGACCACCGACTCCGAATTTCGATAATAAATTTAAATGATTTCTAAACTTTAAATGGTGAAAACGTTGATTACGACTAACGCTTTGACACTGAAAGATCATGTTAAAAGATGTGTTGACATTAAGGTACAAAATGGTTACGCCCCTTTTGGAAAACCTTGTATATGTCTTACAGTTGTTGATCGGTTGAGATTGCTTGAGAATGGACTACTCGTATGTCAGGTAAAAGAGGAAAAAGTTCTACTTTTAGACCATAATTAAATCAGGACCTTATTTGTATACCCTACGCCACACCGTGGGTATGCACGTAGAAAAAAGGTATGGTTGGGATAACAATATTCGAAGATCATCATACTATTGTTGGTTATATGGAAGAAAAAGAGAATTTAATTAACTGGCATAAAAAGTAAATAATTGGCTTAACGTCCGGAACTTCGTGGGTTGCTATTTATATTTCCGTTAACATCAATTGGAAACTTTGACATTTTTTAGCATAAATTTACTCAGAACGTTTGTCATTTGAGGGCGAATTGTTTTGTTTACAGAGTATTGAAAAATTCGTCTTAGTCAAAAAATGGAACGGAAGCGTTCAAAAATCATGTTTTGGAGGTGCCTCAATCGGAGTGCAAAAAGTGCTTCGAATAAACTGGTTTGTGCGCATGCAAAGTGCATTGATCTTAAAGAAGAATATTTTGAAAAACAATAAAAAACCATTCCAATGATAAATTATTGTGTTTTTATTGCCGGGCCCGAAATTTAAAAAGCAACCGTATGTTGTTCATTTATACTCTTTATCAAAGGATATTCACATTGTCATTTCGTTTGCGACATATCGAAATACTGGTCGCAGTCCCCATTAGGTATATATATATTCTGAATCTTGGTAAAATTCTGAGATGATCTAGCCATGTTCGTCTATCCGTCCATATCCGTCTGTCTGTGGGAATCAAACTACAGGTCGCATTATTGAAGCTAGGTGGCCGAAATTTTGCAGAAAAAGGCGTTAATGGACTGAAACATTTGGATTTGGGCCAGTTCGGTCACGAGGTAACCCTCACAAGGGCTAGGTCAACCACCCACGCTAGTTTTAAACACTGCTTTTATGGCCAAACTAATGGATTAATCATTCTAAAATTATAAGGGAATGAAATCAATGACTAGGCAATTATTATTTTATAAGAATACACGGGGCTTTGCATCGCCCACTCAACCTTGAACTATAAAAGGCTATATTTTGTAAATTAATAATGCTAAGACAATTGAAGTTCGTATATATGATGCTAATACGACGCCGCCCTGACAACGTTTTCATATTAGACCGTAATCCATGATGGAGGGTATATAATCTTCGGCAGAACTTAATTTGTCCACTTCTGTATTTTAAACTTAAATTGTCGCTTCTCTTTTTTTCAATCCGAATCTATGCGCAAATCAAGGCAGCTCTTAAGACATTGACTTGAAGAATTATATATTTATATATAAATCACGACGATAATTTCCACATCAACATTCACGATAACGAGCTGGCAGACTATAATATAAGGGCGGGTTCCGAAACAGTGGACGCGGCCTAGGCCTCAGACGTATGGACAATCTGTCATGCACGAAGGCAGAGCCATGACGGGAATCGGTTGTTACACGGTTGTTATAGTCATCCTTATGGTCCAGCATCAGGTAGAAGAGAACAAATAAGTTTTGGCTCTTGGCCAAACGTCTATCAGCACTCTTACAGAAATCCTCGCAGGGCACTGTACTTGAGGTTATAGCCGAGTGTATCGGCATCTCAAGGGAA
The DNA here is from genome assembly GCA_963513945.1 of Hydrotaea diabolus. NCBI lineage: Eukaryota > Metazoa > Arthropoda > Insecta > Diptera > Muscidae > Hydrotaea > Hydrotaea diabolus. Next base: position 131,889,140 of record OY740717.1, on the reverse strand, counting down.
CACTACGAGGGCTGCTATATATATTTCTGGCCTAATAATGAAAATGAAAATACTGATTTATACACTTTTGCATGCGCTCAAATCAACTGTCGAAGCACTTTTTCCACTCCTATGGAGACACTTCCAAAGCATGGTTTTTAAACGCTTCAACAGCATCTTCTGGCGACAAAAATCGTTGACCACGCATTTTTTTCTTGATGTGCGGAAATAAGAAGAAGTCATTGGGTGCCAAGTCAGGGCTGTACGGTAGATGACCCATCAATTCGACGTTTTGGCCGGTAAAAAAGGCGATGGTTTGAGCCGAAGTGTGAGAGCTTGCATTGTCATGGTGCACAATGATTCGTCTTCTCTTGTTCGTCTTTCGAATTTCTTCGAATCTTCAGGCCAACAAATTGTTGGTTCGAAGTGCTTTTTCCACGAACAACTTTCGTTCGATTTGGCTCGTCTTCGAAGACCCACACGGTCGATTGCTATTTTATTTCGTCGCCTGCACCAATCGATGAGAGCCTTTTTTTTGAGCGAATGTCAAATTGTACAAGATCCAACGAGAACAAACCTAGATTTCGGCCAGGTGTTCAGGCAATATCGAATGTATGCTGGTGGAAGAAATGCCCAAGGATGTCTCTATCTCACGCTATGTCACATGACGATCTTGCATTATCACTTCACGCACGGCATCCATGTTCTCTGGCACAACTGCCGTTTTTGGACGACCTTCACGACCTCATCTTTGAGCGAGCGTCAGCCACGATTGAATTCATTATACCGGTTTTTAAAAGCGCTGGTGCTTCATAGCTATACAAATATTTAAGTTCATCGATGCACTCTTGTCGCGATAGTCCACGTTGAAAGATGTGAAAAATGATCGCACGAAAATGTTTACAAGTTATTCCATTTTTTTGCCAAAATGGTTTTTTCAAGTCACTGTAAACAACACAAATGATGGTCGTACGTCAAAACGTTCTGAGTACGTTTAAGCTAAAAAATGTAAATTCCAATGGAAATATCAGGTGTTGCCTAGGCCAGAAATATATATGAACAACCCGTACTGCAGGAACTCGTACTGCAGGAACTATATTTCAAAAATCGTTCTCTTCTTTCTTCTCTATCTAGTCCTCAGACACAATAGGCAAACATGCCTTAGAGTGATCTCGTGATTGAAATACTGACGAGGTTGAAATATAACCAATTGGGATCAGAACAAACTGTATTTTCCAGTCACCCTCCAACTTTATGGGTTTATATATTAAATGTTTCTTCTTATAATGGAATTTCCCTAACAATCCTTGCGCACCTCAGTTACTTTTTTTTCTTCCCTTAAGAAAATTTTTCTAATTATGTGCTTTGAAAACTGACCTTTTATTGGTTTCGCCAAAATCAAAGAGATTATTATAAAGTTTTTTTTTTTTAGTAATGTGGTTTTTAATCTGGCAAAACTTATTTCGGAGTTGATCTTTTTGACAGCTGCCACTTGATTTAGAGTTTGCCATTTCATAGTGAATAGACTTACTCCTGAGCAACGTTTGCAAATCGTTATGAATTGGCCCAAACGAAATGGCCACCGATCCTGATTTTTACAAAAAAAAAAAAAATTGTTAGGCGATAGAGTTGATTTTTGTTTGAATGGGTACATTAATAACCAATAACGTCGCATTTGGAGTAACGAAAATCCATAAGACATTCTTGAGACGCCGTTACATCCTTAAAAAAGTCACTGCTTGGTGGGCTCTATGGACAGAGGGAATCATTGGTCCATATTTCTTCAAAATGAAGCCTGCCATAATGTTATATGGAACGCCTGAATTGGAGGATCTTGATGTCGACGACCTTTGGTTCCAACGAGATGGCGCTACATGCCATTCAGCCAACGAAACAAATACTTTTTTGAAGGAAACTTTTGGTGATCGCATTATCTCGCGTCGTGGGCCTGTAACGTGGATCGTGCGATTTAACACCGCTGGAGTATTTTATGTGGGGTTACGTGAAAGTTGGCTATGGAGTAAAGCCCAACACGATTGACAACATGGAAGAGAATATTCGGTGCATTATTGCTGTCATACCGTCCCAAATGCTGCAAAATAGAAAACTGGGCCTCTCGGCTGGAATATATTTGAGCCGGACGCGGCGGCCACCAGCCCGAAGTCATTTTTAAAGCATAATGGCAAACCCCTATTTTTATAAAGAAGCTAAATTCTTGGCCATGGCATTAAACTGTATATGTTTTATTTCTTCTTGAAAACCACACGTCTGAAAAAAAACACTCCTATTTATTATGAATACGTACTCGTATTTAAATAAATATTTTATAATTTGAAAACTGTACGACACAGCCGGCAGACATATAAACAAAGACCATAATTATTTTTATTAATAATCCGGATATTGTCACAGGAGCCTTGTTAATAGCGCTAATTTATTTATTTGCGTTAATTATGGGTAGTAACAATAAATCTTTGGATGTTTGCAACAAACATTTAACACAGAAGCAAATTATATATTTAAATATATTAAAATTAATTCAAAATATTGTGTTAATGGGAATATGCAAGAAAAACAACCACGATTCAATATATTTTATTTAAAACAACAACATTATTGATGTTCATAGTACGAAATGATTCGATGGGCATGTTGTAAGGACAACTATAATTAATATATCTTCAAAGCCATACAGTGGGTTGTTCACAATGGTTTTGCATTTAATACTCATGGAGTTTATACTGCACTTGTCATACTGGGCATTTGCAATACTATGAGATAATTAGTGAACGTTTTGAGTTGATGTGTTATAGCCATTATCAATTGTATGGGGCAAGACAGCGGTCAAACGGATTAAGGTACGATGGTTAACTCTGGAGATTTTAATTATCCCTTAAACATTACACTGTGGTGCGCTGTAGTATGAAGGTTTTTGTAGTGGATTTATAAAAGTTAGCCAAGATCATAGCTTAGTAGAGTAGTAGGCAAATCTAACGTTTTGTGAGCTATTATCGTTTTGTGAGCTATTATCGTTTTGTGAGCTGTTATACAATCCACCGAAGAGTGAATGGTATAGTCAATTTTTCATTCCGTTTGCAACATCACAAACTATAAACAGAGACCTTATAAGGTATTTACATGGTGGGCGTATAACATTTTAAATTTGAATATGAGGTACATAAAACTACTGAATTTTTTTTAAACTACTGGGGTTATTGAAAATATTGAACTTTGCCATTTAATAATGAAACTATTGTATTCCATTCCTATGACCACCTTAACTGGCTTGGCAGTACCTCATCTGATCAACTCGATTTTTTAGTAAATTTGCGATTGTTTAGGGTCGAATCTCTTCAATGGCAACTTAGGTTTTTTGTTTAAGCGCTTCAGTTGTCTCTGTGCGTAACATTTATCCTTAACGGCTCCCTAGAGAAAATAATCCAAAGGACTCAAATCACAGCTCCGATGCGGCCAATTGATGTGACAATTTCGGCTGAGCATTCTATTGTCAAAAACATTGCGTAAAATAGCGATGGTCGGGTTGGCTGTGTGACTTGTGGCCCCATCTAGCTGAATCAAAATGTCAACCATGTAATTCTCTTAAATTTGGAAACAAAAATTCATTATGCATGGTGCGGTAACGCTCACCGTTAACAGTAAGGGCGGCTCCTTGCTAATTTTTGAAGAAAAATGTCCCAATGATGCCACCAGCCCAAAATCCACACCAAACTGTGACACGTTGTGGATGTATTGAACCCCATATGAGGCAATTTTGATAACACGAGTTTTCGGTTAAATTCTTTATCTCCTGCCAAACAATCTTCAACCCAATGGGCAAAGTAAAAACTCATCGGATGGTGTTCCATTATTAAATGACAACGTACAAACATTCCAATAAAACCAGACATTTGATAAAATTATCAGTACTTCTTTCTACAACCGATTCAAATATAAAATGTTAAATCGCTCACCCTGTATAATTGATAAAATTCTAAGATGATGTCATCCATCCGGCCGTCCGCTTGTCTGTTGAAAGGACGATAGCATTCAAACAAATCCACCGGGTTAGTGTGGTCGAATAAACTAGGATCCTAAAATTTTGCATGATGTGCTTTTAGCTGTTTTGGATTGTAAATGAGCGAATTCGGCCTAGAAGCAAACGATTTTCAATTTAAAGGACTAAAGGCACCTCGCTTATAAACGGTAATCTATTTAAGAGTTTTTACTTGACCCACCTAGGGAATTACGGCGAAGTTCGCTAAGAATTTTAACTCTAAAACTTCAGTCGGTCTAATATATGTAACGCGCAAAAAAGAAAGATACCTAAGGGCAAAACCAGTTTTGTTCAGGAGAGCCATTTTAAAGATTTAAATACGTGTATCCTTGGTGTACCATCACTTTCATAAAACGCGCATAAATCTGGGAGGGAACACTTTTGGGGCATGGGATCGGTCTCATTCGGGATCCTTAGGTCCCTTTCTCTATGCGCTTTCACATATGATGCCAACTTACGAATCTCAATAAAGATCAGAATTAAATGTAACAGTCTGGAGGGACCATTTTATAGCAGCTTATTTCACTGACCTACCGCGGTGAAATGGTTTACTTTATCGATTTAACTTAAAAAGACCGATATTCAATTTTGTAAAACACGGCTTTGAAATAAACCCGAAATGCTGGTTTTCTGAAAACCACGGTTTCATTGACATTCTAGACCCGATATTGCTCAAATTAAGCACACTGTGAATGTTTAAGGTCCTGTAGCTCCAGAAGCCACATATCAAATCTGATACTTACCATAGAGCCTTAGCAGCCATTTGGTCTTTATTTGAATATAGCCCAATGACAGATATTAAGAGCACAAACTCTGAACTGAGGCGAAGTGAATTTATCCTATTAATAACCTGCATCACTCTGTGAAAGAGGGTGTTACAACCAAAAATATTTGAGCTGGACCCACCCTTAATTATAACGATCTATATATAATTACCAGCTGATTCCATCCAGATTTAGATAAAGCTCCCAGATTTAGATCTGATGTACATATATTTTAAGTTTCCAGTTCTAGGAGCCACATATTACTTAGTAGGGACATAAATACTTTTACAACATTGAATACTCCCATTTCAATAGTAGAACTGAACATACCTCATTAATGTCATATGGGTTTTGAAAGCTAACCTTAATAGCGTTAGTCTGTAACGGGATTTTAAAATTGTTTCAACTATCATCATGGAGTGGTCAGATAACACTGTGGAACATTTTTGGGGTTATTGTCTGTGGGGTGAGAAATTCCAAGCCAGGGTGATGGTACTAGGTCAGTATATTAAAACCCTCAAAGGGTTTTGCGTTCGTATGTTCCAGTTTATGACCTTTTACATTTTTCCTTATCTTGATGTTTTTTCGCTTAGTTGTAAAATGTTGGCAAATACGTAGTTTGACATAACTCGAGAACGACTAGTTCGATTTTGCTGAAATAAATTGAGAAAAATAATTAATAATTACATTTTCTTTAATCCATTAATATACTGTTTCTCTACCAAATCAACATTTTTGCAATTAGAAATAAATTTATGAAGAAAATTTTGCCAAAAAATAATTTTTTTTTTAAAATATATAAATCCCAAACGGAAAAACGTGTAGAGTCTTATAACTTTCACGTAAAGTCACATAACCTATAAACAAAATGCGACATAGATCATAGAAATCGATTAACGCGAGTTATGTTTTTTGTGTTGTTGTATTTTCTCTTCAGAGAAAAATTAAAACAAACAGAACTTTAATTCCGTTTACTTGACTTTATTTCTTGAATGTGGTCTTAAGACTAACTATTACAAAAATCTTCAAAAATATTCTTACTCGAATGTTCTTACTTTGTGTGGTGGACAAAATATGTCCACTCAGCACATTTATGTATTTGTGTACAGCAAACAGGGCAACGGAAACGATCGCAGTCGTTGCCCTTAGCTATTGCTGTGCACAGCAATTTGATCATTCGAAATGTATCTGTTTACAATTCTATCCACTTCAGTGGCGTAGAAGACAGTGGGGTACGGATACGTAACTCTTCCCCATTTGTCTCAGAATTCTCCTGAATTCTTTTGTTAATTCTAATGTCTACAGTTTTTGGTCTAAAAATGTAACATATAACCGTAAAACTTATGACTGTAGATATAAATACAAATACAATAAGTGAATATGAAATATGTTGATGGGTTTTCAATTCATAAATGTCTCTGATATTTTTAAAATTACTTAAGGCTATATCGTTAAAAGTTAGTTTATTTGAAAAATTTTTCCTTTCGTAATCTGTAAAATCTGGAATCTTTTCTAGGTAACTTTCTTTTTGGTTATAGAATATTTCATTTTGAATAGTTATTTTACAATTTGAAAACATTACGATATTATTACCATCTATTACAGAAGTTGTGTTTGAATTACAATTGTTATCGATTTTCATATTCACGGCATTTTTCACTAGTACAGTTTCATCGTCCATCAATTCAAAAGATGTTTTGTTGTTAAATATTAATTTACAATCATCTTTAAGGACACAATTTTTTGTTAATTTTAATTCTTTTAACATTTTATTAGTGTTGTAAGTATATGTATTGTTGTCTATGTTCACAATCATTTCTTGTTCCTCTTCGATTTCATAATACATATTATTAGGCATGGGTAGAATTAATCTGACTTCCACTTTAATAAAGTTTACAGGTATTTTAATTGAGAATATTAAGCAATCATTATTGTATAGTAATACACCCATTCTGATTAATTTTAATTTATAAAAATCAATATTGAATTTATCTATTTCTTCGGAAGTCAGAATTGAGGGGTGAAAAATGTTATATTTAGCAGAGGATATATTGTCTAGAATTTGATTTATCTTATTCTCTAAAAATCTTAATTTCATTAGTTGGTCGTTAAAGAGCAATTGACTTCTTATTTCCGAATTTTGTGTTTGAATGTTATTCATGGATAAATCGATTTTCTTTCTATCATCTAATATACTGGATCTTATCAGATTGATGCTATCATTAAAGTGATTATTTATAATTACTTGTTGATTAACTGTTTTAATGACATTATGATTATTGCCATTAGCAATGTCTAGTCGACCTATAATATTCTGTCTATCCTCATCGTCCATTACACCAAACAGCCATTTGCCCGCCGATCCGACTATATTCAGTAGGCCACGTTTTTGGCGGTTACTCAAAGGCATTATAGACTTCAGTTTAGTCCTAAGGGTGATAATTTCAGATTGGATAATGTTTCTATAATCGCTTCCCAATCCTATTGTATTTTGCTCTAGATCATCTATGATGTGGTCTATCTCGATCGGTCTGATTATGTGTAGTACTATCCTAGTCTCGTTTACTATTTCAGTATCAAACATTTTCAGCACAGTGTATCCATCCTCGTTATTAATTGGTGTTATTTGAATGTTCGCCTTGAAAAGCGTTGGCAGGTTAACTATTATTAACAGGATTATCGTCTTAATCATTCTGCAATGGTTGAATATATCTGCATATGTTTTCTTCGGTTGAAGATGATGTCTCAATGTATCTTTCATCATCTCCCTCGTTGGTTTAGGGCCCAGTTGCCTTATTAAATACGAATAGTCACCACTGATCTTCTCATTTGCCACAATTTGAACTCCGTATTCCATCAGTTCATTGTTGTCTTTGCACAGAACGATTGTAGCCTCTACAGATGCAATGAACTGGATCAGTGTTCCTTTCTCCAAGGGTTTTAGTCTTCGGAATTGTTCAATAATGTCCCTAGGTGATAGGTAAAAATTATTTAACTGATTGACATTATTATTCTGTTGGCCCTGTTGTAGCTGCTGGAGTTGGGTTTGTTGTTGCTGGTACTGCCACTGTTGCTGTTGTTGTTCCAACTGTTGCTGTTGTATCTTCTGTTCCTGTTGTAGTATTACAGCCTGTAGTTGATCGAGTTTTACTTTCAATCTTTCCCAATCCGTTTCGTCGTCAATTTGGCGACTCTGGTCAAATGTCTCTTGTCTTGACATTTTTTTTTTGTTTCTAACTGTTTTATCTTCAGATAAATCAGAATTTTTTTAATTTTATTTCGGTTCGAAACCGACTGCGCCAGTTATGTTTTTTGTGTTGTTGTATTTTCTCTTCAGAGAAAAATTAAAACAAACAGAACTTTAATTCCGTTTACTTGACTTTATTTCTTGAATGTGGTCTTAAGACTAACTATTACAAAAATCTTCAAAAATATTCTTACTCGAATGTTCTTACTTTGTGTGGTGGACAAAATATGTCCACTCAGCACATTTATGTATTTGTGTACAGCAAACAGGGCAACGGAAACGATCGCAGTCGTTGCCCTTAGCTATTGCTGTGCACAGCAATTTGATCATTCGAAATGTATCTGTTTACAATTCTATCCACTTCAGTGGCGTAGAAGACAGTGGGGTACGGATACGTAACTCGCGTTCTGCTTTTATTTACAATTAAGTGAAGTTACTTAATTTTGAATAAAAGCAGAACGCGTTAATCGATTTCTATGATCTTTGTCGCATTTTGTTTACTGGCACATACGAATGCAAAACCCTTTAAGGGTTTTAATATACTGACCTAGTACCATCACCCTGACTTGGAATTTCTCACCCCCCAGATTGGCTGTTGTACTGTGTAATGAGAACCGTATCACTGTAATAGCGCTTTTCAAGTGTGAAATAAAAAAAACGATATTTTCAAAACGCTCCGGTCACTAGGGATTAACCGCATGTTCGTCTACCTATGCATAAAACTGTTTGAGGAGACTGGAGACTTAAAAGACTGCCACTCTGTTCGAACACCACATGTCATCAAAGCCGTTATATCAAGAATTCACAGAAATGCGCTCCGAAAACAGAAAATCATGGCCCGTGAGGTGAAAATCATGCACAAGTCCATAAGTCGAATCATTAAAAAAGACTTGGGACTTGGGGCTTTCAAACGACGTAACGGATATTTATTGACTGCAGCTTTAAAAAAAAAGGATTGAAGAATGCAAATGTCGTTTGGTGAAGCACGCTGATAACTTGCACAGAAAAATTTTGTTCACCGATGAAAAAGTTTTACCGTTCAGGAAAACTTTAACAAGCAAAATGATAGAATGTATTCGCGGTCATCTAAGGAAGCATCTGAACTGAACCCAAGGGTGGAAAAGGGTCATCACCCAGCTTAAGTCATGGTTTGGTGGGGTGTCTCTTACGATGGGGTCACTGACCCGCATTTCTGCGAACAAGGAGTCAAAACATCGGCCAGAGTTTACCAAGAAACCGTTTTGGTAGCTGTTGTGAAGCCTCTTAACAATTCCCTGCTCCAAAACCAGCCATGGACTTTTCAGCAGCATTCTGCGCCGGGCCATAGGGCTTAAACGTCCCAGACCTGGCTTCGAAACAATTTGCCAGCGTTCATTTCCTCTGACGAATGGCCCTCAGGCAGTCCATATTTGAACCCATTGGATTACAAATTGTGGACGGTTTTAGAGGACAAGGTTTGTCACAAAAAATACCCCAACATTGGATCTCTTAAGACTTCTTTGGTTCGAGCTGTGGCCAATTTTCCAATGGACGAGGTTCGTGCAGCTATTGACGATTGGCCAGTGCGACTTAAGGCGTGTGTAAAGGCATAAAACGTGTGTAACAGTACTCGTATTTATGTCCCTACAAAGTACATAGATTTTAAGTTTCCAGTTCTAGGAGCCACATATTACATCCAATCTAAGTAAGTTCCATGTGCCGAGGATGCATATATATGTTGAACGATTTTAACAAACACAATGAGATTTTATCACAAATTCAAATATGACAACAAAGTCCGTCCAACAGGTTCAAAATTTTATTGAATTGAACAAAATTGAACAATAAGCAATTAACACTTATATTGTACAGCAAATAACTTCCCAAATTAAGGGTGGGTTTTCAAAGCCATCACTTGTTTAATAAAATATTCTTTTTGCATTTTTGCTATAAACTAACTTTTTCCTATAACCTAACCTAACTTAACTATAGCTGTTTCCTCCTTTATAGCGCGAACACTTTTTTCGAAATTTATTATTTAACTTAGAACGCTAGACAGGTTAAAAAAAACATTGATAAGGCAACCAAAATTCAAAAACTAGTAATGCTTGGTTTACTTAAACCAAATGCTAATCACGAGAAACGCTCAAATCCAAATATTTTATATTAACTACACTTTTCTGAACATCCAGGAGTGAAGGGCATAATTAAAATATGATTTTCAGGATTTACTAGTATCATTGTCCATTCGATCAGTCCTAGTTTTACTACTTTTTGCTTCCAGGGTTGCTAGTTTGTCGGTAAAAATCAATGACACAAAATTAAATCCAGGCAGGATAGATTCTTGTGAAAACAATTTTATGTATTTTTCAGAATAAATTTCATTGTTTTTGTTTTTTTTTTAATTTTATATTAAAATAAAGGGTGTTTTTATTCAGACGTGTGGGTTTCAAGTAGAAATATTACGCATATAATTTAATGTTGTGGCCCAGAATTTTGCTTTGCTTTAATTTTGCTTTGCTTGGTGTTAAATCGCAAGATCTTGGAGGCCAAGTTGCAGAACCACCACGCGAGATAACGCGCTCACCAAAATTTTCTTCAATAAACTTGTTGTTTCGTTGGCTTTATAGTATGAAGCGCCGTCCTGTTGGAACCAAGGGTCGTCCACATCAACATCCTCCAGTTTATACACCAAAAAGTCATTAATCATGGCTTTATAGCGTTCCCCATCGGCTGATATAGACCAATGATAGAGCACACCATACAGTGACTGAGGATGTAACGGCGTCTCAACAATGGCTTGTGGGTTTTCATAACTCCAAGTGCGAAAATTTTGGTTATTTACGTACCAATTCAACCAAAAGTTAGCTTTATCGCTGAACAAAATTTTCTTGTAAAAATCAGAATCATCACTTTACATTGCAAACGTTGTTCCGGAGTCTATTCACTAGACAAACTAAACTGAGCATAAATCAAGTGACAGCTGTCAAAAAACCAACTCCGAAAAAAATGCTACCAGATTGAAAACCAAACGTCTAATAAAACTCTCTTTATATACGCTGTGTTTATTTGATAGCCTGTAAACGTACATTGTCCACTGTTTCGCACACAATTTCCATTTTCTATTAAAACCATTTAAATATGTATAACATTTTTTTTTGTATACTCGTACAATTAATATGTCAGAGAAGTGCACCTTTTCTCGTGTTGTATGACTGAATTTTTTTTTACTTTTAATTATTTGTAAACGTTCAATTTACTTTTGTATTCTATACGCAAATACTCGTACATACACCTACATCTGATTTTCATAATTATGAAATTAATGTGATTTTTTTGCTTTGTTTGGCTGCAATCCCTTTTCGAGACAATATTAAATTTTGTTTGTGGTTTTAAATTAACGCAAGGGTGTTTGTGCATGTGTGTGAAAAATAAATTAACCGCACTCTTTCTGTCTGACAAGATATCAATGCGTGCGGGTTAAATAATAAACGCACAAGCCAGAGCTGCAAGGAAGGATTTAAATGGTCAGGTAGAAGGCCTTCTTAGGATTCCTTTTTGGCGGCAGATTCATGGAATCTGGCGTGAGTTTCGTTTTCTGAAAAAATACAAACTATGTATTTAGGTAATGGGTTTCTAAATATATTTTAACTTGGATTAAAATTTGTTAGCTGAGTTTTGAAAGTTTAAGTATATACTTTATGTATATTTTTCTTGGTGTCTTTGAGTCGAACTTATGGGCTTCAGATATAATGTTTAAGCATACGTGCTACCGTCGCATAACGGTTAAAAAACAAAATATTTTCGAAATAATCTTTACGTTCTGTTGCCATGAAATATCATAGGGCTATAGATATTTTAGTTTGCAAACAGAATAGCTGTCGCTTAGCAGTAAGTTGAAGATATAGGGTGTAAAAAAATTATATGCTCGTGAAAACCACAGTTTCTATCCGATTTAGATGGCATTTATCTCTTTGGAAAGCATGACTACCTACGGTAAAAGTGTCCATATATTTTTTAGTATCTACTATAGTTTATGAGTTATGTACAATTAAAAAATAGTTTAGCCTATTTTTGCCCTATATTTAATTATTATTTATCATGTATCCTTTTAGAAGACCATTCTATAATAAATATCATTCGATTTGCAGCAGAACTCTATATACTCGTATAACTTTAAAACTAATGCCATATTTAAATTTGTGAGAACATTTCATTGTTTTTAGTAAAATCGGTTGAAACGTTTTTTTGCGATCTGTAGTTTGATTACAATCCTTATTTGGACGAACGGACTGACTGACAGACAGACACCGTTAAATGAAGTCAGCAGTTGCTTATCCGTCTATTGTTATACAAACATTTGCCATAAAACTTACTTATAATATCCAGTTCCACAGACTGATGCTGCGTATATATACGAGGGCTGCTATACGTATTTCTGAAAATGCGAATATTTATCATCAAAAATGTTTTTATTGTTTTTCAAAGTATTCTCCAGCATGATTTATACACTTTCGCATGCGCTCAAACCAATTGTCGAAACACCTTTTCCAATTGAGACACCTCCAAAACATGGGTTTGCCCGGTCAAAAGGCGCTGGTTTGAGCCGATATGTGAGAGCTCGCATTATCATGGTGTACAATGATTCGTCTTCTCTTGTTCGTTTTTCCAATTTCTCCGAAGACTTCAGGCAAAAAAATTGTGCTGTACCACTTAGAATTGACCGTTCTACGTTGCTCAAGCAGAACAGTCGCCACATCACCAGTTTTTCCAAAGAAACAGTCGACCATTTGCTTTGAAGTGTTTCTTCCACGAACAACTTTCGTTGGATTTGGCTCGTCTTTGAAGACCCACACGGTCGATTGCTGTTTTGTTTCGGGCTCATACGCATAGATCTATGCTTCGTCACCTGTGACGATCTTATAAACGTCTTTTGAAGCACCGCGATTGTATTTTTTGAAAATTTCTTTGCGTGTCGTTTACACGAGCATTTTTTTGAGCGATTGTCAAATTGTACGGGATCCAACGAGAACAAACCTTTTTTATGGCCAGGTGTTACTGCAATATCGAATGTTTGCTGGTGGAAGAAATGCCCAAGTATGCCTCTATCTCACGGTATGTCACAAGACGATCTTGCATTATCAGTTCACGCACGGCATCAATGTTCTCTGGAACAACGGCCGTTTTTGAACGACCTTCGTCTTGGAGCGAGCGTCGGCCACGATTGAATTCATTACCATTCAAAGATTTAAGTTCATCGATGCACTCTTGTCGTGATAATCCACGTCGAATGTTGTGAAAAATGATCGCACGAAAATGATCACGAGTAAATTCCATTTTTTGCCAAATTGATTTTTTCAAGTCACTGTAAACACCACAAATGATGGTCGTGCATCAAAACGTTCTGAGTACGTTAATGCTAAAAAAATGTCAATTTCCAATGGAAATATCAGAAGGCGCCAGGCAACACTTAGTGTTTCCTTGTCCAATAATATAAATAGCAACCTCGTATTAAGTCTATAGGTTCTTAAAATGCAAAGCTGCGATCTTTAAAGTATTAATATAGCTGAAAGTTTCGCTGTTTATAAATTCCGCACCCTAACTTGGTGCAATTTTTTGTCTTTAAATTCATTGCTTCAAAAGTTATTACCGTCAGCGGTGAGCGTTACCACGCCATGCTCAACAAATATTTGTTTTCAAAAACTCAAGAGAATGACATGGAATGACATTATTAGCGATATTTTACGCACTATTTTTAAAAATCGAAATATCAGCCGAAATTGTAATATTAATTGGCCGCCTCGAAGATGAGATTTGTGCCCTTTGGATTATTTTCTGTACGGAGCCATTAAGGAAAAATGGTACGCAAAGCACCCAGAGACAATTGAAGCATTGACAAATGGAATCGAAGTTGCTATTAAAGAGATTCGTCCCAAAACAATCGAAAATGTAGTGAAAAAATCGGATGATCGGATGAGCCGAGCCAGTTGTGGTAGGGAAATGATTGATATTGTATTTCATTACGAAATGACAAAGTTTAACTTTTATAATAAAACCAGAAATTTGAAAAAAAAAATGTCTTAAATTTTGCGTAAACTGTACCTTCCCCTCTTACATTTAAATGAAACAATATGATAAAAAAAAAGCTCCAGTATTTGAAATGAGCCCAAGAAGTTCATTTCTTATCATTATTGGTGCAACAGCTTTCGATGCCCCATATTAACTTCAATCGCGATAATGTCCTATTTTTGATATGGGACGCAAAATAGGACCAGTAAAAATATAGACATATCGGTATCAAGCCATCTAGACCCGGCATAAAAAGTATACGAAATCGTGTAACATTTACTAATTTAAGAAAATTTGCACGATTTTGAACTGTGAAGATAGAATGACTTAATATTAAAATGACATGCTGCTTCAACATTTGTCAAAGCTATGTGTAAATCAGTTCTGATTGCTAGTACTGGGTTTTCTGCAAATGTTCCTTTTGAATGCGTCCTAATTTCAAAAGGGTTCAAAAGGCCCTTAGTAATGCCTTTCCAAAAAACTCAAATTTGAGAAGGCCTTTTCAGTTCCGCCGCTGGGTGGAAAATCCACACCATAGCACATGCAGTTTTTGTTTTGTAAATGAAGTGATTTTGACAATGTTGACTGATATTGGATGCATGAGTGAGTGCTCAGTAATCGGATGAGAGTTGTGTGCGTGTGTCTAGATGACAGTGAATGTGTGAACCGTGTTTGTATGTCGGCCGACGTCTGTGTTGATTAACAAATAAGTATTTTTAATTATATTTAGTGATAGGTTGTCATTCAACAGTATCATAAAATAAGTTGTTAAGAAAATGATTTAAAACCTGTATGAAATAAAATAATCACAGGAGAAATAAAAATCCTTTCAAGAAAGGGACACAATTCTATTTTCCCCCCTAAAAAAAATTGTTTATATTTTAAAAATTGTTTGCAATTTAGTCGGAATCAGATGTAATATTAATTTTTAGAGCTAAAGGTCCTAAAACCGGAAAAAGCATTGCATGAGATCAAAAGATGATCCGATGTGAACCAATTTCAAAAGGGTTCATCCTTGGCCCAAACTTGGAGAGCGTACAAAGTCTTATCGAAATCTTTCATTTGTCAACACCTCGAAATACTGGTCGGTGAGCACATACAAGTTATATGCAGGTTTGTGTTGGTTTTCACTTTTAAGTTTAAAGTGGAGCATTTCACCTTAAGGTTGTGCTGGTTTTTACTTAAACCTCATTTTGGGGTTTAAGGTGAATATATTTAACGCATATTTAGAGCAATGTGAGTGTTTCAGTTACCAAATAAAATGCACATAATGAACACAAACAAAAGCCACAAATGCAAATTGAACTTTTACACTTTTCTATTTATTTTTATAAAGTGTAATTTTTTTTATTTTTTTTTGTATTGTATTGTATTCTTTAATGTTTCTCTTTATTATGTGATGTTGCTAGAATTTTATTAACTATTTAAATACTGCTTAATTTTAATGTTTTTTTGCAATATCTTTCCGAAATTCTTTCTTTTATTTCATATAAACTCATATATGCATTTAAATTTATCAGATTTCAAAAAAAAAAAATGGAAAATAATTGTATTGCAATAAATTCTTAAATAAAAACGACATATGGCAACATACATTCATATGCTGAACGTGGGTGGTAAAACTGTAAAGGCCGATTTTGAATGTGAACCACACCTAATTTCTGGAAATTATTTGCTCTCCAAAAATTTGACTTAAAAGTGCCATTGTGGGCAGAGGTTCTGTCCTGCTGAATAAACCGATACCGCTCTTCATTTACGATTACAGCACTTCCTTCTTCATTCTAGAAAGAGTAAGGCCCAATGATATTTGCAGATGTGATACCACATTATACTGTACACCTAATGGGTGCAATTGGCGTTGATAAATGGGTCTTGGATTTTCAGAACCCCAGAACCTACAGTTCTGCTTATTTACAAAGCCATTCAAATGAAAAGCTTCATCACTTTGCATTAAAATAATTGATAGCTGATTTATATAACAGAATTCTATTATTCTGTTTCTTTGTTCAATTGTAAATCTCTAGATTAATTATTCTAGAAGTTTTATTTATATAATCTTAAAAAATATAAAAATAATATGTAAATGGTAACTTTTGGCCCACCCTGTAGTTGGTATATATGATGTTGGTATAGAATCAATGTCTAGCCAATAAATATAGACTATACCATGCATAAGGGGACACGGCACCGCCCACATAACCCTGGACTTAAAAAGACAATATGTCTTGAGCTATAAGAAGCATGAAGAAAACATTTGAAACATACAGGGTGGGGAGCGGAAATTTTTTCTTGCACTGCAACCCGTGGCGACACTGTTGGTCAGAGAGAGTGGAGAGTATACGTGGCTTATAGTGGCTGATAGGAGATTTGAACTCGTCTGCCTTTTAGTTGCCATCATGCATTGGACACGTGAGGAGAGGTGATTTTGTGTTGAAGCGAATTTTTCAAATGCGCACTCGAACATTGCAATGCAGCGTGCTTTTCGTTTAGGATTCGCTGTTTCCCGCAGATGTGTTCCTGGATGGCAATCAGTTGTAAATTGGGTAACTTCATTGAGAACAGCAGGGAATGTTGCATGTGTACGAAGGGGACCTTAAAGAAGGATTACAACACCACAAAACATCGAGAGAAAATCGCATGATGGACAAGCTAATAGACCAATCGTTCTAAAACTTAAATAGAATGTAATCAATGTCTAGGCAAAAATTATAGACTATATTATGAAAATGGGGGCATGGCACCGCCTAATCTATAATTAATTTGAAAATACAATATCTCATGAACTATTAAAGGTATGACTATGAAAAAAATGGGCGGTGCCACGACCCCTTAAAAATCGCATTTATGGCCAAACTAATGGACCAATTGTTGTAAAATTTAAACAGAACGAAATCAATAACGGGTGATCATTATAGACTATATAATGGAAATGGACTAGGGGACGTGGCAGTGCCCCTATAACCCTGAACTTTAGAAGACAATATCTCATGAACTATTAGAGATATGTCTATGATGTTTGGAACATATGATGTTGGTATGGAACGAACAACGAAAAATTAGGCGCAGCCACGCCACCTTTAAAAAAATTATGTCTATGACCGTATTAATAAATCGGTCGATAGGGTGATATATCTAGATGAATTTTTTCAGAACAAAAAAATTATAAAAATTCAAATCAAGTGTGGAAACTTTATTGGTAATTTTAAAGGACATTTCATTTTATTTATTGAAAATAATTACCTTCAAATGTTGGCAACTATGGAAAAGAGCCTTTAGTGAAAAACGGGAAGATCCGCTGCCTTCGATCAAAATTTTGTTCAGTAATGACTTAACGGCAAAGTCAATAAACAAAATTGCCGCATTTGGGCTGAAGAGAAACAAGAAGAGGTTCAAGAGGTGTCATTATACCCAGAGTTTCTCTGGCGCGGTTTATAAGCTGGTGGAATCATCGGTGCTTATTTTTTTTAATGATGATGGCCGGAACGTAACCGTGAATGATGCTCGCTATCGCGCCATGATATCGATCTTTATGCTACCTGAAATTGTAGCCCGTAATCTTGACGACACTTGGTTTCAACAGGACAGTGCCACTTGCCATACAGATGCTCAAACAATGGATCTATTGAGAGGTCATTTCGAAAAGCAGCTAATTTCATGTTTTGACTTTTTTCTTTGGGGTTACGTAAAGTCCAAAGTCTATGCTGACAAACCAGCTACGATTCAGGTTTTGGAAGCCAACATTACGCGTGCCATTAAAGCCATACCGGTCGAAATGCTCGAACGAGTCATCCAAAATTGGACCTTCAGAATGGAAACCCTGAGGCGTTGTTGCGACCAACATTTGAAGGAAATTATATTCAAAAAATAAATGCCATAAAATGCCCTTTCAAACTACCAATAAAAATTTCACACTTGATTTGAATTTTTATATTTTTTTTTTTGTTCTGAAAAATACTTCTAGATGGATCACCCATTATAACTTTAAAACAATCACATACAAGAATAGGAAATTATTACTCGTGTTGAGTTGGTGGGCGTCTGGAGGATTGCTGGGATGGTGGTAGCTGCTCCGGGTGTCTGGAGTACTCCACAGGTGGTCCGTGTTGCTGGCAAAGTTGCTGCTTCTTCTTCCTGAGTATTAA
The DNA here is from genome assembly GCA_963513945.1 of Hydrotaea diabolus. Lineage (NCBI taxonomy): Eukaryota > Metazoa > Arthropoda > Insecta > Diptera > Muscidae > Hydrotaea > Hydrotaea diabolus. Next base: position 131,870,906 of record OY740717.1, on the reverse strand, counting down.
TTCTTTTAAGGGGTTTCGGCCTTTCCCCGCGGATTCTCCCAATTAAAAAAGGTCTTTTTAGCAAGATTGACGGCGTCCTCGAGCCCACGGGACACTTTAATTAATTGTTTATTACAATTCTTTAGCAATTGTATTTGTTGAATGTTTTGCTGTGGCTGGTGAGGTGTTGCTCGTCTGACAGTTTTCAACTAATAGAAAGAGGCTTGGAAATGGAAAGCCGCAAGACGGCTAAGCCAACCAAGTCAGTAGCAACGGCGGCACAACACAGAGTCCTGCGCAGTCCGTGCTGCGAGATCGTCGGCGATCTCAAAATGAAATTGTCGACGGCCATCGATCCCTAAATAACAACTCGTATAAACTATATTATAAAAAACACACACTAATATAAAGGTGACCGGTGTCTCGCCCTCTTTACAACATTGTCATATTAGACCACAATTCATAATAAAGGGTATATGTGACAGCGCATAGAGAAAGGGGCCTAAGTGTAAAAAAAATTAATTTTCATATTTTTTCTTTTTTTGATGTGGACAACATTTGAGCATCGAATGAGACTGATCCCATGCCCCAAAAGTGTTCCCTCCCAGAGATATGCGCGTTTTATGAAAGTGAAGTCGACGATTCTAAGAGCAAATAGAAAGGGACCTAATCTTTAAAATAGCTCTCCTGAACAAAACTGGTTTTTAACCTTAGGTCCCTTTCTATTTTGCGCGTCACATATAAGTATAAGCGTCGGCACGCCCGAATTAAATTTGTCCACTTGTTTATTTTTATGAAATTTCACCAAAGTTGAGCATAAATCAAACAAATCCAAAATAGTAATTCCATTATGGGATCGCCATAATTGTTGAAGTTATTGACATAACAATGGCGTTAATCGGTAAATGGTGCATATTTTAGAGGACATTTTCATTAATGTAGAGAACTCTGCGCTGTGCGTGTGTGCTTTGAGGGGAAGCATCCTATGATAGAGGGTAAAAAGGACTCCTTTAAATGAAGCACATCCTTTTTTGACACACATAGTTTATATTCTGCAGTCTGTGGTCCCATCTCCCGGGGATCGGTTTCTTTTTGAAATGCCTCTATAGACATTATCCACAACGAACGTTTATCAAAATTTTCCACAACATTCTGATTGCACACATTTTAGTATGATGCGTTGTTGATAAGGTATACAAATTTCCATGTTTTAATTTTCATACACTTCTTTGGGAAAATACATACTTATACATATGCATACTGCCAGACGTGTTAATGAGACTCACATACACATACATGCATGAAGGTGTTTATGTATCTGCGCATTTTGCTTTTATAAGGCTTTGACTTCTCGTCTTAAACGTTTTGACAACCGTTAATTGAACAACAGTCAGCACTTAAAAATACATTTTAAATATTTCGTTATGTTCGCACTGGCATGTCTGGGCGTATGTGTGGTCTTTTTAATATTTACCCTTTGCCATATTTTTAAATCACTTTCGGGCGGCTTCACAAGGCTCTTTCCAACGAGTTGTTGTTTATCACTTGTTTGGGTTGAATTCACTTGTACTTTATGTCTGAGTACATGTATTCCATGTATTTGAAATAAAGGCAGGGAGCAGGATTTTCTTTAAATATCCTTTGTTTAAAATTCATACATATTTCTTTTTGTATGTTAACGATAAAAGTTATAGAAGATTGAAAGCGGCATGCATAATACATGAACTTAGGTCTGAAGTTCACAGTTATTGCTAACAATTTAATTTTAGGATCTTGAATTAAGAAATACCAAAAACAGTTCATGACAAAAGTTGAAACGATTTATGATTGGTTGAATTCGTTGGTTCTCAAAATAAATTTCCACGAGTTGTGAACATAAAATTTACAAACCGATCTAGACTTTACTAAAATGAAGTTGTCAGATGTGACCTGTGAGGTAAAATTTTTTTTGTAAAATCCCATATAGCATATGTCTACACATATGCCATCATCATGGGAATTACAGCTACTTTCCCTATGGGAAATTAGACCGATACAATACCAGTCACTTGACAGGTCCTTCATGTATGAGGACCGGTCCCAGTACCGACCCAACTATATGAAAAGAGCCGGTAACTTTTACATGGCTTTGCCATTCGAGGGAGTCAATTGACACTCAGATACCATGTGATACATCACGGGAATGATCAAAAAGGACAGGTACCGAACATGTCGTTGTACCCATCAAAGAAACCATTCTATCCATCCCATCACATCAGTTTACCTTAACGATTATTAAAAAAATTTGATCAATATGTACATTTTCATACAAAATTAAATAGATTTCTAAACAAAATATACTTTGAGTGGATTTTGTTTAGCTATGTTTGTTTTGTTTGTAATAGATAAATCCGCGGATATGTAAAATCTTTTGACGACTTTGAAGTTTCAAGTAATTGACAGCATTATATCCATACAGAATCAGTTATGTAATAGGCCCAGTGACAGGTACTGTTTTAACCCATCCTCGATTCGGTACATTCAGGGTAATTGAATATGCTTTTCCCTCTGGGTCATGACTTAGTTACACAAGGGTTGCTATTTATATTTCGGATCCAGCAATAAAAACACAATCATTTAACATTGGAAATGGTTTTATTGTTTTTCAAAATATTCTCCTTTAAGTTCAGTACACTTTTGCATGCACACAAACTAATTTTCGAAGCAATTTTTCCACTCCGATTGAGACACCTCCAAAACATGATTTTTGAACGCTTCAACAGCTGCTTCAGGCGATAAAAAAACGTTGTCCACACATTTCTTTCCTGATGCTAGGGAATAAGATTGGGTGCCAAACCGGGCTGTACCGTGGATGGCCCATCAATTCGACATCTTGAGTGGTCAAATAGATCATCGTTTCAGCTATTGTGTGAGAACTTGCATTGTCGTGATGCAAAATGATCCGTTTTCTAATATTATCTTTCCTCAATTCTTAGAACACTGTTGGCAAACAGATGGTTGTATACCACTCAGAATTGACCATCCTACGTTCCACTAAAGGCACTGTGGCAACATGGTCGGTTATACCGAAAAAAAACGCTATCATTTGCTTCGAAATACTTCTTCCACGAACAACTTTTGTTGGACTTCGCTGATTTGTTGGACTTCGATTGCTGTTTTGTTTCGGGTTCAAATGCATAGATCCATGATTCGTCGCCTGTGACAATGTTAGTACTGTTACAATATTGAACACACCCATTTTAATAGTAGAACTCAACATACCCCGTTAATGTCATATGGGTTTTGAAAGCTAACCTCAATAGCGTTAGTCTGTAACGCGATTTTACAATTGTTTCAACTTTCAACATGGAGTGGTCAGATAATGACAACCGTATCGCTGTAATAGCGCTTTTCAAGTGTGAAATAAAAAAAAACGATATTTTCAAAACGCTCCGGCCACTAGGGATTATGCGGCAAATCCCTAGTGGCCGGAGCGTTTTGAGCGTTTTCGTCTAGCGTTTGAGCGTTTTCGTCTACCGATGCATAAAACTATTTGAGGAGACTGGAGATGTAAAAGACCGGTCAGGATGCCCACGCTCTGTTCGAACACCGCATGTCATCAAAGCGGTTAAATCAAGAATTCACAGAAAGTTCAGTGGTGTATCTTGGTATTGCACTTCCGAACATGGAAATTAAAATTATAACATAAAAATTCTAAACTTAAAGTTTTTCAACTTATAAATAACGGGTGATCAATGTAGAGGAATTTTTTCAAATAAAAAATATACAAAAATTCAAACCAAGCGTGGAATTGTGTTGATCGTCGAAAGGACATTTTATGCCATTTATTTTTTGTATATAATTTCCTTCAAATGTTAGCCACAACTACACCTCAGCGTGTCCATTCTGAGGGTCCAATTAAAGATAACTCATTTGAGCATTTCGACTGGTATGCGTTAATTACACGCGTAATGTTGGCTTCCAAAATCTGAATCGTAGCTGGTCTGTCATCATTGCACTTTACGTAATCCCAAAGAAACAAGTCTAAAGGTGTGATATCACACGATCTAGGCGGCAAACTCACCGGTTCAAAACGTGAAATTACTATTCTTCGAAATGACCTCTCAATAGAACCATTGTTTGAGCAGCTGTATGGCAAGTAAGACCGTCCTTTTGAAACCAATTGTCGCCAAGATTACGGGCTTCAATTTCAGGTAGCGAAAATTTCGATATCTTGGCGCGATAGCAAGCACCAGTCACAGTTACGTTCCGGTCATTATCATCTTTAAAAAATATAGAGCGATGATTCCAACAGCCCATTACCAGCACCGAACGAACCGTGGTTTTCGTGGTGTAAGTCCATGATGAAACGGAAAACAATACTGAAAATAAAGTTGAACACAATTCAAGCGTGATCTGTGAGATGATGGTCTTTTTGAAAAAAACCTCTAGATTGATCACCCGTTTGTACTTACTACATTTTGAAAGAAATTGATGACATATTGCTAGAAGATACCAGTAATGCCAAGAATATATAAGTACCATAATACGACCAATGTAACATTAGATTTGATAATTATATTCTTTAATGCACTGTGATACGGTGTACTTGTATTACTGACAGATTCCCATTTATTTACGACTTAAGGCTCGGCGGACCTAAAGTTCACTATTTGCTTTCATTGTGCAATATCCAACAATTGTTGTAAACTAAACTTTAATGAATCAATAAGCATCATATGTTTGGACCAAGGACCAAGAATAATCTAGAGTCGCTACAAATATTAGTCATGCAACGATTTTGTAAAACCCTATACCACAGTGCAATGGAGAGTTTAAATGTATCTAGTAACCATGTGCAATTTATTGGCGAGAAATTTCCCACGATGACAACCAGCCAGCAAACACATAAGCAATTCTGCCAAAGAACATCATTGTCATCCATATTCGCATTTTGAAAATCCACCTCCCAAAACCGAAAACATCTACACTCCGAAAACATCTACACTTATGTCGGGGACACACAGAACAATCAAAAGGCAAACAATTTTGGGAAAATATGAAATCAAACACACACCAGCCCGCACTACTCATACGCCAAAATGTACATTAAAGCCATCTAACCACGAAATGGCCACAAAAAGCTGGCAGAGAAAATGGAGATGATATTATGTAGTTTCGAGTTTAGTTGTATCGAAACTTATGAGAGCGAATGCCGTTTCTTTTTGCTTTCTTCTGCTTGTCTAAACCAAACTGTTTAGCGTTGCTGCCGTTCTTCCTTAGTGCTGCTGGAGACTCGAGTACGTTTGCCATGTAAGTTAGATGGCGTTGCAATTTATGCACTTGTGACAACTGCCACAATAACACTAACATCGGTTGCAACTACCAAGTATTGGCTGCCGGCGATGGCCATGTTGGTGTTGGCATCTGCCTCTCAGCGTTTTTCGGCTACCGACATATTTTCTGGTTATTTGTGTTGTTTTCGCTGGATGCGGGTGTTTTCGTCCTTTCGGATCGTTATGTGTATGTGGGCGTCATTTTATTTTTAGAGTACATATTTTTATGACTACAGAGTAAACATTTTATGGTCTGCCTTTTACCACCACCCACCACTCACAGACTCTGAGTGTATGTGTGTTTGTGCATCTAGATACAATATTGGTTTGCTGAGCTGGATCTGATGGTTTTGGAAATTAAAGTGTACTCTTATGACATAAGAAAACATGCGACTCCTATATGAGTTTATTTTTTATTTACCACTAAAAGGATATAAGCTGTCGTTGATGTTGGTCTACAAAATAAAGCACAAAAATATTTAATGTCAACAAAACTATAAGTGAAATATTTTAAAAATCGTAGTGAAAGGTTTTTAGTATAAGGTTTAATAGAAAGAAATACCTCCGCAGATCCTTGGCATTGGAAACTGGAGAAAGTATGCCTAAGACCAAAGGGATTATAAGTCGTTTATGGATCCAGACAGGACTAGCAAGAGGTCGTACACGCAGAAAAAAAGTATGGTTCATTTCTATTGTTACATTTCAACAATAGCAATATTGTCGCAATCATACTATTGTCAAAATGAAATTCAAAAAACAATACTATGGTTGCGACGAACATGCTTTTATTGTAGAGAACATAGTATTGTTGCGGTGACCATAGTGTAACCATATCTTTTCTCTGCGTGTAGAGCCAGCCTAATAAGATAGTAAAAATCATGTCGATATTTTTCAATAGGACCTTAACACAACCAACGTTAGCGGCGGTTTTGGTTAGTCAATTAATTTTTTTCTAACAAGATGAAAAATAAATATAGATTGCCGAAGGAATTATGTTTCCACGAAGTTTTTCCTACATTCCGTGTATTTTACGAATTTATATACACTTATTTGGTCTTTTATCATTATTATGATTTGAACACTTTTATTTTGGGAAAAAATTGGTGAAATTTGTTGACTAGGTTGCCAGGAAGACTGTACAGCTGTTCCCAAATCCGCCAATGTTAAAATTGTCATTAAATTATAAAACAATTTGGAGAAAAATACGTTTTATTTCATATAAAATAGAAAACTAAGTAAAATAAATTCTTAAAAAAAAGTTAATACTAGTCACAAATTTTTTCATCAAATTGATTTCGAAATTTTTAAGGTTTTTTTTTGTATTTCCAATGATAAGTTTTTTTGGCTGTAAAAATAGGACCAATTTTATAATTTAAAGGGTTGGCGATTTTACGTTTAAAGTTCGAATCGGCTGGTTTTTTTTTATATATGCTTTATTTGAATTATTGAATCTGCTCCAAAGGAGCGTAACAATAAGTATACGAATCTTAAGTATAATTCAATAATTAATCCTAGTATGGATTTCTTGTAATGTGGATCGCTGCTAATTGGCAGGAATTTAAATTTATTTGGTCAAAATAGTATATAACTGGTATGGATCACATGTCTGAGAATTTTAAACCTGGTGTGGCTTAAACCTCGTGCTAATAGAGGTACCTTACAGTCATTTACAGAGTGTTCGCGATATTATGTAGAGTGAAGAACTCTAGTTATGTATGTATAACGGATAAGTCTAGAATAGCAGAGTGGACCACGTAATTTAGGTTTTTTAGGTTTTTCGGGTTGACTGTTTTAAGGATCAGGTATGAGAGCATTTTAGCCACGTGACGTAGAATAATAGATTCTACACAGTCTTTTTTGAGTGTTCGTCCGCGATTGATATTGATACTGTTTTAAAGATCACGTATAAGAGCATTTAAGCCACGTGACGTAGAAAAAAGAATTCTACAGAGTCTTTCGGGCGCGTGTGACCGCGATTACTGTTACGGATGAAGCACAAGTGTAGATTAGAAAACACGGCGTTCGTTTCTCCGAAGTCTTAAAGAGCTTGGACTGCACAATAATTGTCTAGCAAGTATGTTATCATGACGTTCGAGCTTCTCTTTGTGCTTTATATTGATTTTTTGAATTGGCTCTTTAACGAGAGGTATTTTTAAGTCTCGGTGGATGTTTTCATTCCTCATATACCAAGGGGCACCGGTAATGAGCCGCAATGTCTTCGATTGGTCTCTTTGGATTTTGTCGAGATTGCTCGAGCTTGCTTTGCCCCATAGCTGGGCACCGCGTAACCAGGTAGGTTTGATTGCACTGTTGTATAGCAGGACCTTATATTCAAGGCTTCGTTTTGAGTTCGCGTTTAGGAGCCAGTGAAGTTGATGAACCTTAAGTTTCAGTTGAGTTTTCTTGGTTTCGATATGACTTCTCCAGGTAAGTTGGCGATCCAGGTGGATTCCAAGGTATGTAACATGATCAGATTGAGAAAAAGGGATATTGTTTAGTTTCAATGTCATACAAGTGCTAAAATTGAGTGTGAAAGTTACCTGTGTGCATTGAGCCTCATTGACTTTTATTCTCCAGTCAGAGAGCCAAGACTCTACTCGTCTGAGATGTACACCTAGATTCATAGATGCAATATCCTGCTTTTTATGTGCGGCCATTATAGCGATATCGTCGGCAAAAGTAGATGTTAGCACGTTTGGGCTGGTAGGGATATCTGCGGTAAACAGAAGGTAAAGGATAGGCCCCATGACGCTTCCTTGGGGCGCACCTGCTAGTAATTCGCGGTCATCGGTGACGTGTTGCCCACATTTGACTCTGAATCTGCGGTTTTCAAAGTAAGACTCAAGAACTCGATGCGTATTTGCCGGTAAATATTTGAAAATTTTGTAGGTCAAGCCAAAGCGCCAGACTTTGTCAAATGGTTGAGCAACATCTAGAAATACGGCGCAGCAATATTCTCGCCGTTCAAATGATTTTTTAATTGCTTGGGTCAGACGGTTCACTTGTTCGATGGTGCTGTGACCTTCCCGGAATCCAAACTGATGGTCTGGTATTATGTTATTTCACACGAGGAATGGTTTTATTTTCGATAAAAGAACTTTTTCAAATAGTTTGGATAAGCAGGGAAGCAAACTGATCGGCCTGTATGAGGAAGGTATTGATTTGTCCTTTCCTGGCTTTAAAATCATCTGAATCAGAGAAATTTTCCACATTTTAGGAAAGTAACCATGTCTCAAAATAGAGTTAAATAATTTTGATAGGAACTTCACAGCAATATAGGGAAGTTCCATGATCATTTTGGGCGTGATGATTTACCTGGATTCACGGTTTTTTTAATGACATTCAGAACTTCATTTGCGTTAGTAAACAATGGAAATACGGCAGACATTTTATCATCAGGTGGAAGGAGGTCGCTACTTGCAGGATTTCGGCGTAATACCTGGGACAGATCGTTTGCAAAAACATTGGCTTTTTCCTCTTCTGATATTGCCCACTCGCCATTTGCGTCGCGTATTGGAAATTGCGTTTCGAGGGGCATACTAGTATTTCTTAATGTTTTCCATAATGCGAATTTGGTTGAAGCTGTCGGAGTTTAACTTGCAATGAAACTAGCATGCTGTCTACTGTGTTTATTTCTAAGTGCGCTTTGCAACCTTTTAGTAGCTTCAGTCAGTCTTAGTCGGGCCGCTGGTGACCTATTTCGCTGCCATTCGCGACGGAACCTCCTTTTCACTTACAAGGTGCTCTATTTCCCGGTTAGTGTAAGTATTTAAACTATTTGTCGCTTTTATTTGTCTGTGTGTAGCATGAATGGCCGCCTGTTCCAGGATCACGTTCAAGTCGGATACGTTGTTATCGATGTCTTCCGCGTTAGAAATTATATGATTCGAATCGAAATGACTACTAATGTACTACCTGTATTTTAACCAGTAAGTAGTGTATGAAGTAAGCCCTAGTGGGTCGTCTACAAGTACTGTCTTCTCGTAAAGAAGAAATATAACTGGCGAGTGGTCTGACGATAAGTCAGAGCAGGTACTAGCAGATATGTTAGATTTACTAACTCCTCTTATTATACCGAAGTCTATCAAGTCTGGCTTTTTGTTAATATCAGAAGGCCAATATGTAGGTTGACTAGGAGATATAAAGTCCAATTTATTTTGACGTCGCATTAGATATTTACAGCTGGTTTCCCCTAGGGTTTGCTGAACGGGATCCCCAGTGCGTATGTTTGGCATTTAATAATGGAACACAATATCATTCCTATGACTACGACAACTGGCTCGGCAGTATCTCCTCCGATCAGTCTAATTTTTCAGTACATTTTCGATTGTTTCTGGTCGAATCTCTTAAATGGTAACTTTGATTTTATGTTTCAATGCTTAAATGGTCTCAGGATACTTACCGTAACGTTTATCCTCAATGAGTCCCCACGGAAAATAATCCGAAGGGCTCTTATCACAGCTCCGAGGTGGACAATTTACATCACAATTTCGGCTGATTATATGATTTTTAAAAAAATCGCGTAAAATATAAACTGTCGCATTGGCTGTGTGATATGTGGGCCGCCTTGTTGACACCAAATGTCGTCCATGTCATTCTTCTGAATTTTTTGAAACAAAAGTTCGTTGAGCATGGCGCAGTAATTTTCGTTGACAGTAACGGCGGCTCCTTGTTCCGGGCCAAATAATGGCCCAAAATCCAAACAGTAGGCGTGTTCTATATGCACTCGTTTATTAAACGAGTAAGTGGTCGCTAAGGCAATAACTTCAAATCTTTACTAAAACATTTTGAAATGTCTTTGTATACAAAAACTGATTAGCTTAATGCATCATAACCGGTTTGATTTGAAAACTTAAAAGTTTATGAAAAAAAACTTTAAGAAAGATTATAAACGTGTAATAAACGAGCACGTGTGGGTTCTCTGAACCATATATGCGGCAGTTTTGCTTATTGACATAGCAACCAAGATAAAAATTAACTTCATCTGAAAACACGATTTTTAGCCAAAATTCGTTATCTCCTGCGAAGCAATCTTCATCCCAATGGGTGAAGCGAAAGCGCGTCGGATGGTATTCTATTATTTAATGACAAAGTTCAAACTTTCCAATTAAACGAGAAATTTGAATAAATAATCTTTTCACTTTTTTACAGCTGCTTCAAATTAAAAATTTTAAATATCCCATGCTTTATAAGAAATATGTCGTGATTTACACTAGCATAATTTTCTCAGTGTACTTGAAATGTCATTCTCAAAGAACCAAGCAGACCCCATAAATTAAAACAATGAAATTCTGACAAATAGTAATGATGCATGTAACAGCTAAGAGGAAAGCATTTATATCCCATTTAAATGCCGATCGATTGGGCATCTCTATCTTATTCTATTGAGCTTTGTCCATTCTTCTGTTCATCTCTCGTTGCCATAAAAGTACAGTTTCGATTATGGCGACACTCCCGATTGATGGAACTGCTGCTCTACAAGCCATAGTTTATATCCAATTACCATAGTGGACCATAAATTTATATAGCTTCCCCACCGCTCTAGAGGTCACATATTAAGGCCATAATTAACATACTTTTAGAAACTGTTATATTATCCACCAAAGGATGGAGTGAATACTAAATACATCTGTTTCCAATGCCTCTAATCAATAATTATTGATCGGAAACCCTATAATGTATAATCGTAAAATTCTAAGATTCTAGCTATGTTCGTCTGAGCGTCTGCTGAAACAGGAAAATGAACCTTATCTATTCTTATAGTCATAAGCTATTTGGAATCTTAAATGGGCGAAATCGGCCCACTGGGAAAAAGTTTCCCTTCAAGAGACTAAAGGTACCTCAATGCTTGAAATGGGAACTGTTTGGACATATTTGGGCGAGCCAGCTAACAACACGTATGATCAAAGAGAGGATTAACTGCCTATTTGGATATATGGGTACTCAAGTTAATGCAAATTTTACTTTAACGTTTTGGTTAATGTTAGGTTCGGACTCATGGGCTAAAGTTGTCCAAAAGCGGTCCATATGTTCACAAGATGGGATCCCCGGTCAATGAAACTATTGACAGAACAGCGAAATTATGACTGTAAGGTTTAAAGTCGTTCATGTGCCCAATTATCTCACCATTTAACTCTTCAATTACTTTTGGCTTATTGGCGTACACTGTTTCTATTTAATATACCCATTAAAAGAAGTCCAAAGGGTAACATCTACACGACGTGAGATAACACGGCCATTGAATTTCTCACGCAAAAGAGCCATTGTTTCGTTGACTGTGTTGCAAGTGCCACAATCCTGTTGGAACCACATATCGTACTGGTCCATGTCCTCCAAATCCGTTATCATCTTGCCATAGCGAACCACGAGTCGAGGTTGGAGGCTCTTCCTCTTCACTATCGCGAATAACATCAATGTTTTCCGCAGAATGAACTTTGAATGCAGAGGTGTTTTCACATTTTCTTCAGAACCGGTTTGCTAAAGTTTGCGCACAATTCTTCTGATTGTGAAAAGATTTGTTCGATTATGCATTACAAACAAAATCACGAAGTGTACCAAATGCAGGTTTATTTAACCTCCATTTTTTTCAAAAGGCTTCAGCTACCAGGACGCGCTGATCAATTGTGTACTTATCCATGGTTGAACTTGTCAAACACTGAAAGAAAGTAATGTCAAAAAAAGTTGGGCAAAAAACTTGGCATTAAGATGTGACTACTGACAAAGTAGTGGTATATGCAAAACACGCCGATTTGTTCAAGCTTAAACTCTTACTCTATTCCCAAGACCTGATATAGCGAACAGGACACCGTTAAGCGATATCTAAGTTTTTGGGGTTACGCACGTGGTAAGACTGGCATCCCTCTCTCATGGGGAGAGCAGCTTATCTAGAGAACATTTCACCACACAATCAAGTATAGTTGGGGAAAGGAGACTAGAAAGATCGGATATGGCCTTAATGAGCAGAGGATACAAAACGCGACTAATCTTTTAAGGCTTCATCTAAGATACCTCATAGTGATTTACTGGTCTTTGGGTAGACAGGTTCAGTAACTGCGATTACCATACTTCGACTCCTAAAATCGTTGCAATAGTATATAGGAGGTGGACAGAACAGAATCCATTTTGTCGTTGTCGGTATATTGTGAACCTAAGACGAACATTGTTTGGTGCATAAACACTATTTGACAACACTCCAATAGTAATGTTGACACTATCCATACCGTTATTGTGACAAAGAGCTGATTGAAGGATAAAAAGGTCCATGATGAAGAGGCGTAGGATGCGAAGAGTTCAAGGGGATGCGAAGAGTTCAACAGGATATTCACATGTAACTTGGTGAGCTATGTGTGTCTTGGACCGCTGTCAAATGAGTCGAACCAAATAAACATTTAAGATTTTTCAGCTCGTAAAGCCGTAAGCATCTACAGGATGGAAAAATCTTAACTATAAAATTTAAAATCTTTCTGCACGGATTTACGCCTGAGTTTATTTGTATGATAGACCACTACCACTACTACGGCGCCCCACAATACTACTCTAAGAGACAATATTTAATCAGACTTTTCATTGCACATTTTTTTTGCTGAAGTAATGTTTTTTTTTTATTCCTTAAAATTAATCCAGAGTTGATTGTGATTCTTAAACCCCCGACCGATCCCTTTCTAATACTCATTTCTCGTGTATATTTCTTTTACAGAAGTATTTTATCAATCGATACCAATTGAATTTGGGTTTTTTCCATTATTCCTACAATGCACAAAATTGAGTCGAAATTCACACAATATCAAGAAATGGAGACAACTAATACTGAAGCTTACATACGTACATTTTACAAACACTTAAACGCTACACATATAAGCTTGTTCTTATAAAGAATTGAATTTAAATGTGACATACATATATCTTTAAATCATTGCATATGTGTGGGTGTGAGTAAAACATGTAACAATAGAACTTGAATTTTCGAAAAAAAATAAGCAACATTCCTTTTGACGAAGGCTACAAACTGAAAGGACACGTCAATGTAATTTTATTAGAATAGTTCAAATATGTAACTATACGTAGTATATATTTTCCCAATACAAACTTATTTAAATGTACTTACAGACACTGGACAAGCAGACAAACAAAATATTGTGCTTCAGGTAAGAGTGGAAACAATAGCATACTACATTTTGAAGATCGAGTATTCATATTTGCAAAAGGAGTAAACTTACGAGCTCTGGCATTAAAATTGAATTACGAAAGTCTAATCTCTTCAGGCGAAAGCTTAAACTAACGCATTTTTACTATTATAATTTAACTAAGTAGTCGTTTTATAGCTTTTAATGTAAAATTCTTAGATCTGAGTTTTTTTGTAATAGCAGATAGTTATTGTTGCCACATTTTCAATTAATATTGCAGAAGTAAGTTTTTTGGACTAGGATGGGTGTCTTTAGAGTAGTGGGAACAGACAGCGTATCGGTAGCCCTTACTTTGTATTGGTTGTAGTTAATGGCTATAAGAACTCATTAAATTCGGTAGGCAGTACCACGAACATTTGTTATCTGGTTACATTTTCGGTTACATTTTCAGTTACCTGAACGAAATAAAAAAAGCTATTTTGATTTAATTTTAATTTCTAACTTTTTTAAAATATTTTTTTTATTTGAATTGTAAGCCGGTTCTTTTAAAACTTGATTTTTATTATTAAATCTAATAAAGTTTGTATGTACAAGTGGAACGGTTTTATGTATTAAATTGGTAAAGTGGGTCAATTTTTGTTTTAGTGTCAACAAATTGTATGATAAAACTGATTATGAAAAATAATTCAACTGGAGTAAAGTGGAATTTCAAACTTTAATACTTCCGACTACTTTAAAGTCATGTGACACAAAATACCCCAAATGGATTCTAGAAGTCTTTGCTTCATGTGATAAAAAATACACACTTTCATATTAGTCATATTTTGTTGGTTATGTAAAAAAAAATTAATTTAATATATCGCCTCTCTTTTGTCAATATCGACACAGTCCGAACTGTTGTAGCATAGGGTAATAGGTAACAGCAGCGACCTTAACGGCGTTTGGTTACTAAAGCGTGTTTTTCCAGACGTGTGGTTTTCAAGAAGAAATAATAACAAATAACGCGCATAATTTAAGGGTATGACCAAGAATTTAGCTTTATTATAAAGATAAGGAATTGCCATTATGTTTTAAAAATAATTTCGGGCAAAGTGGCCGCCGCGGCAGACGCAATAAATTCCAGCCAAGACGCGCTTTTCGACCACTTTTTGCTGCATTTAGGACCGTATATGTGACGCGCAAAATATAAAGGGAACTAAGGTTAAAAACCAGTTTTGTTCAAGAGAGCCATTTTAATGATTAGGTCCCTTTTTATTTGCGCTTAGAATCGTCGACTTCACTTTCATAAAACGCGCATATCTGTAAGACGAAACACTTTTGGGGCATGGGATCGGTCTCATGCGATGCTCAGATGTTGTCCACATCAAAAAAAAGTGAAAAGTTAATGAAAAGTTTTGTTCAGGAGAGCCATTTTAAAGATTAGGTCCCTTTCTATTTGCGCTTAGAATCGCCGACTTCACTTTCATAAAACGCGCATATCTCTGGGAGGAAACACTTTGGGGCATGGAATCGGTCTCATTCAATGCTCAGATGTTGTCCACATCAAAAAAAGAAAAAAATGAAAATTGGTTCTTTTACCCTTAGGTCCCTTTCTCTATGCATATAAGTAATAACCCGTCCAATATTCTCTTCCAAGGCGTCAATCGTGTCGGGCTTATCTGCGTAGACAATCGACTTCATATAGCCACACAAAAAATCGTCCAGCGGCGTTTAATCGCACGATCTTGGAGGCCAGAAGCCCACGATGCGAGATAATGCGCTTACCAAAAGTTTCCTTCAATAATCTGATTGTTTCATTGGCTGTATGGCATTTAGCGCCGTCTTGTTCGAACCAAAGGTCGCCCACATCAACACCATTCAATTCAGGCACGAAAAATCCATCTATAGTTTTTCTCATTGACTGTAACATTTTTAAAGGAATATGGACCAATGATTCCATCTGCCCATAGATCACACCAAACAGTGACTTTTTGAGAGTGTAACGGAGTCTCAAAAATACTTATAGCTTGTGAATTTTCACTACTTCAAATTTTAAATTTTAGTTATTAACGTACCCATTCAACCAAAAGTGGGCTTCATCGCTGAACAATATTTTCTTGTAAAAATCGTTTTGGGCCCAATTTTAAACGCTGTTCCAGAGTAAGTCTATTTATGATAAAATGTCAAACCAAACTGAGCACAAATCAAGTGACAGCCGTCAAAAAGACCAACTTCGAAAAAAGTGTGGCTAGATTGAAAACCACACTTCTAAATCAAACACCTTTTACAAAGAATTTATTTGTTGTCACCCACAAGTATTGGTACCAAAGACACATGTTCTTTATAATTGGTTGGTTGTCATAACCAACACTTGTGGCAACTGATAGTTTTACGGAATTTGATTCTTATAACCGACTTATTGGCTGTAAGTATTGAAATATTTTTGTAGCAACCATATTATGTTAAGTCAAACCATGTAACCATCAATAACATGGAATGTTGTTGATTGCAACAGAAAATATGTTTATCAAGTCGAATATTTGTAGTTCAGACCCATTCTGTGAAAAATTCCGTTCCCAAAGATGAACTTCCGTTGCACTCATCAAATGTTTATACTGTAGTGCGAATTCGGTTCGATATGCCACAAGATGATAAATATCATCATCGCATTGTACATAGAACGCATTAATAGGTCATATTAATGAAACGCAGAAAATGTATGTAGTTGCCACAACTGATGGTTGTGCCAACCAATGGTTTTGCAAGAGAAGTGTTGTTGTAACCAATTATTGGTGTTGATAACTAATCTTTCATTACAACCAAAATCGTTTTGGTTGCTGGTATTTTTACATGGTTTGATTATTCCTTTTTGAAAAAAAATTATTCGATTACTATGGCCTTTTAGCGAATTGTTTTATCAAATCATCTTTTCCTTTTTTCCCCGACACGAACGTCTATTTTTTGAAGTGCTTCAAGTGAGTAAGCAAACAATTTTTGCATATGACGAAAATTTAAATTTGTTGTTGAACAAGTGCGGCTTTTGGTTTTTTGGATGCAAAAACTCTTTGTTTTGAATACTTCGTATGTTGATCCGATAATTCAGTTCCAATTACTGAATATTATAGTGCGTAACTAACATTCGGTTGCAATGAATCGCAACCGCAATTATTCAGTTGGCAAAAAATGCTGTTGGGGCAACGAATCTGTTATCAGTATGTGTGATTTGATTAGCCATGGTCCTATGTGGTCACTTCTTCTCTTTACTATAAGGTGGTATTTAATGCCATTCTTCAAAAAAAAAAATTTGTTTGGATTCGTGGTGAAATTTTCTCTAATTTGAGAACCTAAATATGCATATTTACTATTAATCCCTTGTTTAAGCCTCTATTTTGGGTCCTTATTTTGGAAAAGTACATGCGGGTCAACTAACAGTCACTACTTTAGCCATGGTTTATTTACCAAAAATTATGATATGTGGAGCAACTATTCTAAAATGTGTAGTATTTCATGAAGTATAGGGTGATCCATCTAGAGGTATTTTTCAAAATAAAAAAAAATACTAAAATTCAAATCCAGTGCGGAATCTATATTGGTAATTTGAGAGGACATTTTATGGCATTTATTTTTTGAATATAATTTCCTTCAAATATTGGACGCAACTACGCCTCAGGGTTTCCATTCTGAGGGTCCAACTTTGGATGACTCGTTCGAGCATTTCGACCGGTGTGGCTTTAATGACACGCGTAATGTTGGCTTCCAAAACCTGAATCGCAGCTGGTTTGTCAGCATAGACTTAGGACTTTCCATAGCTTCAAAGAAAAAAGTCAAAAGGTGTGATATCACACGATCTAGGCGGCCAATTCACCGGTCCAAAATGTGAAATTAGCTGCTCTTCGAAATTACCTCTCACTAGATTCATTGTTTGACCAGCTGCAGGGCAAGTGGCACCAGTTGAAACAAAATGTCGTCAAGAATATGGGCTTTAAAATCAGGTAGTCGTTTCGACCGTCATCATTTTTGAAAAAATATGGACCGATAAATCCACCAGCCCATAAATCGCACCAAACCGTGGTTTTCTCTGTATATAATGGCTCCTCTTGAACCTCTTCTGGTTCCTCTTCAGCCCAAATGCGGCAATTTTGTTTATTGACGTTGCTGGTGCGCCAGAAACGGACCACATCACTGAACACAATTTTAGTCGAAAACAGCGGATCTTCTTGTTTTTCGCCGAACGCTCATTTCCATATTACTGTTGCCAACATTTGAAGGAAATTTTATTCAAAAAATAAATGTCATAAAATGTCCTTTCGTATGAACTATAAAAATTCCACACTTGATTTCAATTCTAGTGTTTTTTATTTTGAAAAAAATACCTCTAAATGGATCTCCCTTTATGTTTATTCCCATAGTGGGACACTATTTTCCCTTGAACTATACGGTCGTCGATCGATATTTAGAGGTGTTGCAAAAGAAATGAAAAATGTAGAATACAATCTATTCATCACACAGATATTATAAGGATCTATTTCAGACCTCATAAACCCTCATAATTCGCGCTCGAAGGAGTCACTGGGTATGTGCTATGCAAGCTATTGTTTCTACAAATTGTTTTCTTAGTTTTTCTGTACATAAATTCCCTTAATATATGCTTGGTGTAGGGCGATCATGTAACTCTGAGGGAAAAAACTTTTCTATTCCCAACATTTGACTACAATTACATTGCAATTCAACATTTGCCTTGGTCTACGATATTATCCTTTGTTCCTTCGTATTGTGAATATTTTCAATTTGTTTTTGTTTCCTTTTATCTCTTTTTCTTTGTCCCTCCTTATTCCATCTGTGGATGGCAATCATCAATGTTTAACATATTTAAACACAGAGAGTCCCCACAGTGCTAGCCCCTCTCCACCCTTTACCACGGACGACTGTATGTGTTCTTACATGATTGCATGCATGTGTGCAATTGAAGCCAATTTGGTGCAATTTTCAATGATGTTCTCGTCGTTTTCTTTCGATCTATGCTCAAATGTATGTATGCATCTGGCATGTCCTCCATGTTCGTAATGGCATCCTTCGTGTTGGAATCCAATTGTACTCGTACATACGGGGGGCGTTGAGCTGCAGAGCAGAGTAATTTGTATAATGTAACTATAATCAAACTGTTATTTTATGCACGGTGTTTTCGTCTTCTTCTTCTTCTTTGTCTCCTTCATCTTATGGCATCCTGGAAATGACAATCTTTGTTTTACTTCTCCATGCCCGGCCACTCGCCTCCAACAATGACAATTTCAATGTTATTTTACACTAATGTATCTATATTCGAACATTAAGTGTTTTCATATGTTTCGTATGTGAATGTGTATATTTCGTTAAAATACGTTTTGGATCTATAAACATAATGGAGAGTACGTAACATTTTATTATTTTGTTATCCCACCAAAAAATATGGCGATCGAAAGATTGAACGAATTGTTCTATACATCCACTATTATACAGGGTTTTGCATTAAGGACATAACAGTTTTATATATATTAATAAAACTCAGAATATTTAAGACAGAGTTAAAATATATTCCACGTGTAGTGCAAATGTTGCATTTTAAGAATGAAATTCAATTTTCGTCATATTACCACCACGAACCTGTGTACAGCGATTTATTCTTTGGGCCTAATTTTCCACTACTCTTGCACACATTTTGACCGGAACGTTGGCAATTTCGCGTTGTATGTTGTCTCTGGACTGGTCTAAAGTTGTTGGCTTGTTGGCATAGATCAGTGACTTAATGTTGCCCCATAAAAAGAAATCCAATGGCGTGAAATCGCATGAACGAGGTGCCCATTAGAGGTAACATCTTCACCGAATTTGCCTTTCCGGAAATCGGTGTTACCCGTGCTGTGTGACTAGTTAGTAGGGACATATATGTGACAGCGCATAGAGAAAGGGACCTAAGGGTAAACAAATCAATTTTCACTTTTTGATTGTGGACAACATCTGAGCATCGAATGAGACCGATCCCATGCCCCAAAAGTGTTCCCTCCCAGAGATATGCGCGTTTTATGCAAGTTATGGTACACCAAAGATACACGTATTTAAATCTTTAAAAAGGCTCTTCTGAACAAAACTGGTTTTTACCCTTAGGTCCCTTTCTATTTTGCGCGTCACATATACTGTTACACCCGTTTTATGCCGTAAAAAAAAAAGTTCTGAATGTTTTTGAACCAAATAGTTTTTAATATATTTATTGATAAATATTTTATCCAAAAAGAATCTACTTATTCGAAATGTCCGTCTTTTGCCTTAAGCCGCACTGGCCAATCGTCAATAGCACCACGAACCTCGTTCATTGGAAATTTGGCCACCGCTCGAACGAAAACAGTCTTAAGAGATCCAATGTTGGGGTATCTTTTGTGACAAACCTTGTCCTCTAAAACCGTCCACAATTTGTAATCCAATGGGTTCAAACCTGGACTGCCTGAGGGCCATTCTTCAGAGGAAATGAACGCTGGCAAATTGTTTCAAAGCCAGGCCTGGGACATTTTAGCCTTATGGGCCGGCGCAGAATCCTTCTGGAAAGTCCATGGCTAGTTTTGGAACAGGGAATTGTTAAGAGGCTTCACAAAAGCTTCCAAAACGGTTTCTTGGTAAACTTTGGCCGATGTTTTGACTCCTTGTTCGCAGAAATGCAGGTCAGTGACCCCATCGTTAGAGACACCCCACCAAACCATGACTGAAGCTGGGTGATGACCCTTTTTCACCCTTGGGATCAGTTCAGATGCTTCCTTAGATGACCGCGCATACACTCTATCATTTGCTTGTAAAATTTTTCCTGAACGGTATAAATTTTTTCATCGGTGAACAAAATTTTTCTGTGCAAGTTATCAGCGTGCTTCACCAAAAGACATTTGCATTTTTCAATTCAATTTTTTTAAAGCTACAGTCAATAAATTTTCGGTACCTCGTTGGAAAGCCCCAAGTCCCAAGTCTTTTTTAACGATTCGACTCATGGACTTTTGCGTGATATTCATCTCACGGGCCATGATTCTCTGTTTTTATAGCGAATTTATGTAAATTCTTGATTTAACGGATTTGATGACATGCGGTGTTCGAACAGAGCGTGCGCGGTCCGACCGGTGGCAGTCGTTTACATCTCCAATCTCCTAAAACAATTTTTTGCATCGGTGGACGAACATGCGGCTAATCCCTAGTTGCCGGAGTGTTTTGAAAATATGACTTTTTTCATTTCACACTTGAAAAGCTCTATTACAGCAATACGGTTCTCATTATCTGACCTCTTCATGATGAAAGTTGAAACAATTTTAAAATCTCGTTGCAGACTTACATTAACGGGGTATGTTTAGTTTTACTATTGTAACAGTATTTATGTCCCTACCAAGTAGTGGCACCTTCTTGTTGAAATCATGATGTCAAGGTCATCCAATTCTACCCAAAAATAATTTTCTAACATGGCACAATAGCTTTCTTCATTAACATATATAAACCACACCACATATAAACCACACCACACATTATTTTTTGCGGATGCAATTGTGTCCCTTAAAACACATGTTGATTTTTTGCTGTCCAATAACGCATATTTTGTTTATTGACAAAACCACTCAGACAGAAATGAGCTATCGGTGTACTCGCTCTTAAAGCTGCGACCACCGACTTAGAATTTCGGTAGTGATTTTTAATGATTTCCAAACGTTGCTGGTAAGAGAACTTTACCGTCATGAAAATGTTGACTTAGACTAACTTTATGACGCAGAAAGGTCATTAAAATGTATGAGGTTGCGTCGACATAAAGGTAAGAAACAGTTATGTCCCTATTGGAAAACCCGTAATTTTATATCGGTTGATTAATCTAGAGATATTTTTTTCAAAACAAAAAAAAAACAAAAGTGTAAATCAAGTGTGAAATGTTTGTTGTTCATTCGAAAGGACATTTTATGGCGATTATATTTTATATATAATTTCCCTTCAATGTTAACCGCGACTAAGTCTCAGCGTGTGCATTCGGAAGGTCCACTTTTGAATGACTCGCTCGAGCATTTCGGCCGGTATGACGTTCATGACACGAGTAATGTTGGCTTCGAAACCTAAATCTTAGCCGGTTTGTCAGCGTAGACTTTGGAATTTACGTCAAATAACAGCTAATACGTTTAGATACGTTGTTGCGGCGTCAGTTTTTCTATGATTTAATGGCTAACAATACTGAAAAGGGAAAAAAAATAAAGTATAACGCAACGTATGCGTAAACTCTGAAAAAACCCCTATGGAAAAATACCTCTAGATTGAACACCCTATATAAGCGAAACACTTACGTTTTTAAACTGATTTTTCTATTTTAAATAAAATACTCCTATTGTTATGAATTTAAAAACAACAACATTTCCTAATCCTAGTAAATAATTTTGGGGATCATAGTATGGTTGAGTGGAATCAAGCTCTGGTTTTAGGGACCATAACATTGTTGCGTATCATACTATGGTTGTATGTCAAACATAATATAGTAATATGATAATAATATGGTTATGGGAAGAGTGTGAATCATAATATATTTGAGAGGTCCATAGTATATTTTAGTGTGAATTATAATATTATTGTAGGAGTCATAGCACGGTTCTGTGTGAATTATACTTTTGTTTTGAGTATCATAATAGTCTTGTATCACAGTAGTATGATGTTCTTGAAATATTTTGCATCCCAACCATACTTTTTATACCCGCACCACATAGTGGTATGGGGTATAATGGCTTAGTGCTTGCGTTTGTAACACATCGAAGGAATCGAGTTAGAATACCGGAACCAGAGAGAAAGTTGCTCAGAATTACATTTTGAGTCGATCTAGCCATGTCTGTCTGGCTGGCTGGGCGGCTGGCTGGCCGGCTGGCTGGCTGGCTGGCCGGCTGGCTGGCTGGCTGGCTGGCCGGCTGGCTGGCTGGCCGGCTGGCTGGCTGGCCGGCTGGCTGGATGTAAAGATGTCCATCTATTCTTGTAATCAAAGTACAGGTCGCATTTATGCACCGATCTTGATGAAACTTGGCAAGTAGTAATATATTGGGACAAGGACGGACGCTATTGAATCGGAGCACTTTCTGATAGACCCCCCATACAAAGGAACTCCCGGATTTGGTCCAAATCCAGTTGATGTCGCGTGTATTGGTCAACAAATTAAAAAAATATGACATTCGATGTAGAACTGACCACAAAATGTAAAAAAAATAGTTGGACCCGCCTCTCGGACCTACGGGGCCTTCAGAACCCAAAAAATGGACCCATGATTTTAAATATAAGTGTGACCCCTTAAATGAAAGGAAATTATCTTACAATTTTAAATACAGAAAAAAATTCGACCTGTTTGGGCCCCAGGGTCCATTAGGAGGGTCCAAAAGTTTCGGTTTACCCGGATTTTAGTGTGACCCCTCAAATGACAGGGAATTGCCTCAGGAAGCCAAATGATTTATCTCGTCCGTGGGAGGGCACAGGGTCCGAAAACAAGGTATGGAAATGTGGACCAACTATAATTGTTATACCCTCACCACATAGTGGTATGGGGTATAAAGGCTTAGTGCTTGCGTGATAGATACAGATAGAAATAGCGACGAGTGCTTTCGATTAACAGGAGACTTAATCACATTTATAGTGGTGCGGGTATCATAGAGTCGGCCACGCCCGACTATAGCACTTGCTTACTTGTTTTCTTTGTACTATTGTAAACAAACATGTTTGTGTTAACCTTTTTCTTTTGCTGATATACAAACATAAATATGTATGTAGCATGTTCCAAAAATATATATGTGTGCACGCAAACATATTTTTAACATATTTTTTTTTTCTCCACATGTGTGATGTCGTTTTAAAGTTTAGAAATTATAGTTACTATCTGGTCTCTTTTTAACTGCTGATCAATCTAGAGGTATTTTTTTCAAGTGGGGTTTTTTCATAGACTATGCGTGAGTTATGTTAAACTTTATTTATTTTTTCTTTTTAGTATTGCTTGCCATTGCAGGAATTGAAGCCTAAAGAAGTTCCTGCGCGTCGCAGTTTCAGTGTTTGGGCTCTTCAAAGTCTTGAAGAAAATGCAGAGTTTTCGACCAAAACTTTGATCAGTGATGAAGACCTTTTCTGACTCAACGACAACTTCATTAAACAAAATTGCCGTATTTGGGCTGAAGAGCAATAAGAATAGGTGCACATATACCCAGCAAAAATTACGGTTTGGTGCGGTTTATAAGCTGGTGGAATCATCGGTGCATATTTTTTCAAAAAAGATGATGGCTGAAACGTAACCCTAAATGGAGCTCGCTATCGCGCCATGATATCGGATTTTTTGTTACCTGAAATGGAAGCACTCAATCCTGACGACATTTGTTTTCAACAGGACGGTATCACTTGCCATACAGCAGCTCAAACAATAAATATATTGAGATATCATTTCATAGAGCTGCTAATTTCACGTTTTGGACCGATGAGTTAGCCGCCTTGTTCGTGTGATATCACACTTTAGACTTTTTTCCTTAATGGTACGTAAAGTCCAAATTCTATGCTGACAAACCAGCTACGATTTAGGTTTTGGAAGACAACATTACGCGTGTCATTAGGGCCATACCGGTCAAAATGCTGGAACGAGTCATCCAAAATTGGACCCTATGAATGGACAGCCTTAGGCGTATTTGTTGCCAACATTTGAAGGAGTCTATATGAAAAAAATAAATGGCATAAAATGTCCTTTCATATGAAAACTAAAGATTACACACTTGATTTGAATTTTGTATTTTTTTTATTTTGAAAAAAATTCGTCGTAATTTTTATAAAACCGATAGGTGGTTACATCGGTTTTATAAAAAATTTACTTTTGAATTTTAAATTCGACATTGATCAACATTACTAATGGTGGTTAAATTTTAAGGGCCGATGTTGATTTGTCGCGCAAAAGAGCCATTGTTTCGTTAGCTGTGTGGCAAGTGGCACCGTCCTGTTGAAACCACATATCGTCCACATCCATATCTTCGAATGCGTGCCATTAAAAGTTACGATAGCGAACACCATTCACAGTAACTGCCTGACCTGCCTCATTTTCGAAAAAATACAGCCCGATGTTGCCGCTACCCCATAAACCGCACCAAGCTGTCACTCTTTGTGGATGCATTGTTTTTTTGACAATCACTCTTGGATTATCATTCGCCCCAATGCGGCAATTCTGCTTATTGACGAATCCACAGAGGTGAATATGTGCCTCTTCACTGAAGATGATTTTCATCGAAAATTGATCATCCGCTGTTGAATAACTTTAACACGTTGCTCGCTAGAATTAGTCTGAAATTGAGAAATATCAAATGAAATACAGAAAAAAGCTTGACGTTTAGGTGTGGTTCACATTCAAGATCGACCCTTGAAATTTAACCACCCTTTAGTTGAATTTATGTTTACCTTCTGACTTGTTGATTTTCACATATTGAACATTTTTATTAAACGGCCGATTACAATGATTAATCTCAAAGTCAAAAAATTCCTAAACAGCCTGTCGCAAAGTAAGAGTTTTTATTAGAATTATTATGGGTCCGGCAGCCCTACAGACATAGCCCTGTGTCAGTCCCTTAAAATCCTCGAAGTTTCTTAGCTACGCTAAACTTTATTGTGTCCTGAAAATATCCAAATAAGAACGTAAACCAAAATGTGCTGGGTAATTGGCAAACAAATTGGGAAAAGTACCAACTACAGATTGTTTTTGGCAAAATGTTCACTTAGAGATTGCCTTCACTTGTCTGCAGCACAAAGTTGTGCAATTCCATCAATTGTATGTGGTTATTTTGAGCAAACGAATGGAGGAGCAGACAAAAAAATACCACATTCAAGTGTCTATTTAGCAGCCAATTAGTGTGGAAATAGTATTTTTTTTTGGCATCAATTAAGGTCAATTTAAGAAATCCTTTAGACTTGAATGCCGCTAAAGTAACATACAGACACATATGATGGCTTAAGGACATTGTGAAGGTTGAACATGCGAGTATGCAAGTGATGGCGAAGTTATACCATAAGGCCAAGTTTTCGATTTGGCTGGTGGAAAAGTATTCAAATGTCCAAGAATCATGGTTCAGTGCCAAATATTATGTTTAAAAATCGATTCTGATTTCAAACATTACTACATTTCTACGTAGTGCAATTGAATATGTATGGCATAGGAACGATATGAAATTAATGTTAAGGACATATACGAGTAAATTCGGGGATATGCACTGGTATATTGAAATATTGAAAATTTTATCAGGGATTCGTTACCTTGTAACACTCTGTTAAACTAGGTATATTATCTTTATATATAGCTAAAGCTGCGATACATAGATATATGTCTGCCAATGCTTCTGTTGTCCACCAGAAACTTATAATCAGAAAAAAGTCACAACTGTTGTCCGATCCTAATAAAATCTGGCAAAAGAAATTTTTTGAACAATATATAGACGCTATTGAAACTGAAGAAAACAAGCTAATAATAAGAAAATCGGAAATTTGACGCAGTTTATGAGAATAGCCTAGTAAATAAGTCATTGGAAATAGAATCGCCTCGGCACATGTATCGATAAAACCCCAATACCAATCGTGTTTCGAATTTGGAAGTATCATACTAATTTTGATTTCGATAAAATTTTGTACTGATGTTACTACGGGCCAACAACTAGTGGTGTGGTGTTACTTTAGTACCAATAATTGGTGGTGACAACAGATTAGATCTTTGTAGTGACCAAATCCTGTTTAGTTGGCTTTTGTAACCTAATATTTTTTATAACAACGTAAAAAAATAAACCCTATAAAATATAAAAATAACCTTTGTTTACGAGGAAAACATATTTTGAAATATCCAAAATATGCATAAAAACAAATAAATGGTCAGACAAAATATTTTCCGGAATATTGGAACAGGCTCATCAGTAATTTAGTCTGTTAGGATTACCGATACTTGTTTTCTTAAACCGAAAGCGTCAGTTCTCTCTACTTAAAACTTCTATCTATCCAATCAACATTCGGTTGTAACTATGGCATAGATGGAGAGAACTTGCAGCCACCAACATTCGGTTGGCAAACAATTGGCTGTGACAACAAATCTGTTCTCTGTGAGTATAAATGAGTAACAAGATTTCAGATAATTATCTTTATATCTGTTATTGTGATAAAAGAATCTATTGTGTTTGTGTGTGAAACAAAATATCGGCGAAATTTTCACCAAGACTTCGGTGGCATACCTCTATCCGATAATCCATATTTACAACGAATCTGAGGAATAAAAGAGGTTCAGTATCGTAAATGTGACAAATTATTTCATCCTTTTGACCTTGAATTGTTTGCATCTTTTTCCCAAAAGAAAGAAGTCCAATTGTATCAAATCACATGCTCGTAGCGGCCAATAACCAACGCCGCGACGTAATATAACATGGTCTTAGAATGTAATTTTGATTTCTTATTTAATAACGGATATAATGCTGGTCCACATCTTGTAGCCTTTAGACACACCTCCTCTAGATTTCTTAAAAGTTAATTTCTGGTCCACAATGATTCCAAGGTATTTAATTGATTTTGATAGGGGTATTTCTCTTCCCGGTACCATTAGTTTTATGGAAGGAATTCTTTTAGGAGATTTATTGAAAGGAAATAAAATAGCTTGGGACTTTTCCTCGTTTATTTTTATTCTCCATCTGGAATAGTATTTGCCTGCGGAAACTATAGCTTTTTGCATTTTCTTTACTACGGCATTTGAAATTTTTCCATGGCATATGAATGCGCTGTCATCGGCATAAAAAGCTACCTCATTTCCGACAGAAGGTTTAAAGTCCGAAATATAAAGCGAGTATAACAAAGGAGAAAGAACAGATCCCTGAGGAACTCCAGCAGGGATACATTTAACCGCCGATTTCTCTCCATCTATTTCAACAACAAATCTTCTGTCAGTAAGGAAATTTTAATCAGCTTAATTATATATGTCGGGCAGTTCATTTTGTAAAGTTTGTATACAAGTCCATCGTGCCAAATGGAATCAAAAGCCTTTTCAATATCTAAAAAGAGTACCCGGTGGATAACCTTTTGTTTTTGCTTGATTTTATCATATTTACAACTCTTTTCACCTGATGAGTTGTCGAATGATGAGCTCTGAAACCATACTGACATCTGTGGATAAGATTATTTTCTTCCGCATATGTTTGAAGACTATGGAATATTATTTTTTCCAGGACTTTATCTAGGGATGATAATAAGCTAATTGCAGGTGCCTTAGGATCTTTACTTTTTTTAGAATAAGAATAACCTTAGCCATTTTGAAAACATTTGGGAAATATCCATTTTTTATACTGAAATAAAACAGATTTACCAGATATTCATAAGCAGAGTGAGCCAGTTGTTTAAGCAAAACATTGCTTATCTGATCAATACCTGGAGCTTTTGAATTCTTCAAACTTTTTATGAAAAAAAGCACTTCTTCATATGTGGTAAGAGTATTTGGATCATTGTTAGGAGTATTATTTATTAACGTTATAAAACGGCTAACTTTTCTCTCTGCAGGGCTGTATGAGTTGTTAGTGGTCAGATGAGCGTTTGCAAATTTGTTTGCAATTATCTCTGCTTTTTCTTTGCAACTGGATATTTCCTGGTTGTTAACAATTAATGATTTAATAGATTTATCTCCACTCCTCATCTGCTTTGTTAATTTCCAAAAGTTTTTGCCACCAACTGGTAGTTTGTTTAAAAACCTAGCCCATGCATCATTTCTTGACTTCCCGATGGTCCATGATATTAATTTGTTAAGTTCCCTCACTATTGCACGATATGTGATATTTAAGTTAGGATCAGAGCACCTCTAAAAGCGACGTTTATACATATTTCTTGTGGAAATAAGACGTTTGCATTCCTCCGATATATATATATATATATATATATATATATATATATATATATATATATATATATATATATATATATATATATATATATATATATATATATATATATATATATATATATATATATATATATATATATATATATATATATATATATATATATATATATATATATATATATATATATATATATATATATATATATATATATATATATATATATATATATATATATATATATATATATATATATATTTCTGTCCTTATAATGATAATACGAATATTTATCATCAAAAATGGTTTTATTGCTTTTCAAAGTATTCTCCAGCATGAATCACTTTTTCCACTCCGATTGAGACACCCCCAAACATGGTTTTTGAACGCTTCAACAGCATCTTCTGGCGACAGAAATCGTTGACCACGCAATTTTTTCTTGATAAGCGATAAAAAGAAGTCATTGGGTGCCAACTCAGGGCTGTATGGCGGATGACCCATCAATTCGACGTGTTGGCCGGTCAAAACGGCGCTGGTTTGAGCCGATGTGTGAGAGCTCGCATTGTTATGGTGCACAACGATTCGTCTTCTCTTGTTCGTTTTTAGAATTTCTCCGAAGACATTAGACAAACAAACTGTGGTGTACCAATCAGAATTGACCGTCCTACGTTGCTTAAGCGGAACAGTCGCCACATGACCAGTTTTTCCGAAGAAACAGGCGACCATTGGCTTCTTCCACGAAAAACTTTCGCCGGATTTGGCACGTCTTCGAAGGTTCACACGGTCGATTACTATT
This sequence comes from Hydrotaea diabolus, assembly GCA_963513945.1. Classification (NCBI taxonomy): domain Eukaryota; kingdom Metazoa; phylum Arthropoda; class Insecta; order Diptera; family Muscidae; genus Hydrotaea; species Hydrotaea diabolus. Next base: position 131,841,832 of record OY740717.1, on the reverse strand, counting down.
TTGTATCTGGCTCATACGTATAGATCCATGTGGCGATCATAAAAACGTCTTTTAAAGCACCGTGATCGTAGTTTTTCAAAATTTCTTTGCACCAATCAACAAGAGCCTTTTTTTGAGCGATTGTCAAATCGTGAGGGATCCAACGAGAACAAACCTTTTTTACGGCCAGGCCATGCAATACCGAATGTATGCTGGTGGAAGAAATCCCCAAGGATGCCTCTATCTCACGGTATGTCACATGACAAACTTGCATTATCAGTTCACACACGGCATCAAAGTGCTCTGGCACAACGGCCGTTTTTGGACGACCTTCGTCTTTCAGCGAGCGACGGCCACGCTCGAATTCATTAAACCAGTTTTTTTCACAGTGCTATAGGAAGGTGCTTCATCGCCATAAAATGAGTTAAATTCATCCATGCACTCTTGTCGTAATAATCCAGAAAAATGATGGCACGAAAATGTTCACGAGTTAATTCCATTTTTTGCCAAACTAATTTTTTTAAGGCACTGTAAACAACACTATTTATGGTCGTCAAAACGTTCTGAGTAGGTTTATCCCAAAAAGTGTCAAAATTTCCAATGGAAATGAAAGATGGTTCCAGGCAACACTCAGTGTTGCCTTGGCCAGACATTTATAAAGCATCCCGTATACATATTCTCAAAAAGTACTGACATTGGATGAGGTACCATTTTTTAGGATTGTTATCATTATCCCTTTCATTTTGTGAGAAAAGGGATAATTGTTAGTCGCTTACTAAACAAGTAAGTGGTTGCTAAGGCGATAACTTCAGAACTTTACGAGAAATTTTTAAACTGGCTTTGTAAAGAAGAACTGAATAAATTTATGCATTAGCAACCGTTTGATTTGAAATTTGTATAAGTATATAGAAGAATGTTATTAAAAAACACAATAAGCAGGTATTAACCGAGCTTGCTTAAACTCGCTAAAGGTTATTCTTGAATAACTTTCATTTAAAAAAAATTTTAAATTACTTAAAGCAACTGGGTTTAACGCAAATTGTCTATAGTTTTGTGTTAAAAATATATTTTCTTGTACAATGGTGTGAAGTTATTTCGTTAGAGACCTCCTAAGCGAGTTGCCAATTGAACGATGCCTGTTATGTGTTAAAATTTAACTAAAGGACATTGCTTCATCCTTATAGCGTAGAAAGTCTTAATCTCATAATCTTATACGAATGTGATTTTAGTCGTTAATATATATGATGTTGGTATGGAAAGACACACATCCTGTTAGAAAAGTCCGGTGAGACACCCCTTGAGATTTATTAACGAGGGAATATGCTGCGGCAAACTTAAATTTGTCCACTTTTTCAAACTCCAGAGAAAAGCGCGGAATTTTTTTAAAAACTCGGTACTGTAGGGTGTCACATAATATTATTCGCCCACATTAATCTTTTTATTTGCTTTTTTCTGTATGTCCTTAATAAGTGTTATACCTAAACGATTTCTCAGCGCATGGTACCAATTTCAATTTACATTTAAAATTTTCCGCAGCTCGCTTTCTTATCAATTACTTAAAACTCTCCAATTGGGGTGGGGGTTTTTTTGTATCGCCACTTTTGCCAACACGGACACAATGTTATGTCTAAGTTTCGAAATCAAATCAAATGCTGTCACTCTTCCTTAAATGGTTGAAAGGAAAATAACATCAAGATCGATGATTGACGGGCATTAAGCTGTGAAATAAATGAACACTTTCTTCGTAGTGCCACAGTGGCAGGATTCCAGTACACTTTGCAGCCACCCCCTCTAAGGTATATCCCTAAATCCAGCATACCGGAATGAAGGCACAGCTTTCTTGGCGCACATGCAGACATACGTAGTATAAAGTTTATAATTAAATATTTATAACTCCACTCATCAATGGCGGCATCAGCAACGTCACCACAAAATTGAGGCCCGCTAATTTCATCAGCAATCGATGGCGTTAAATTTCGGTCGCGCACCCTACATCTGGTGTGTATTCAGCTTACAATAGGGAGATGTTTTGGAGTGGTCATACTGGGCCACCACTACTCTATCTCAACATAACTAATTGATATGAAGAAATAACTGTTGAGAATACCAGGATACTTTTGTTTATTCTGATGGTAACCTGCAGTGGTTTCTTTTGCTAAAATTTCGGTGGAAATTAACATGATTACCTGTGATTAATGACACCACTCGGTCGACCTTATTCGACCTTTTTAGGTGCGTTTTTTTCCTTCTTATTTTTTGTGCGTTCTTTGTAAAGTTTGTTAAGTTCTTCTTCTGCGCTGTGCTCGGTGGGTTTTTTTATTTGTAATTGTCAATTTACGTTTAAAATATTTTGAAATCAGCGACAAGCTGCCTTTAGATTGTGTCAAAACTTCAGACAGAAAACATTTTTCTGTTAAAAACTTATCTTTGTTTGCCATTGTTCGTTGTTCGTGCTCGTTTTCCCCGCTCCCGCGTCTTTCGTTTTCTGGCCAAGTTAACATTTATTTTCTCGGCTTATTTCATTTTATGTCTTGGGGCCATATTCTAATTGCCTTTGAATGTATAGGTATTTGTGTATATATGTATGGGTATGTGTCTCCAAATATTTGCTGGTATGTGTGTGTGTACGTGTGACGGTGTTCGCTTGTGAAAAGTGTTTTGTTTGTTAATTTTCGTCCTTTGCTTGCGGGCGGTGGGGCCATCGAAAATATCTTTGAAGTCATTATTGGACATTTGAGTCATTTATAATTAAATATAATTAATGAATATTATGGTCCATGTATATTTACATTAAAAATGCATATGCTCAGCTTATGAGTGATTTATTCGTTAACTAGTTTGTTCCACCTATGCCCTCCGGCTGAATAGGTCCGTACGTATGTATGTATGCGCATGGTTATTTTAAAATTACTTATGTAAAAAATAGAATTTCTCCTCAAGAAGGCAATAACATGAATATCGGACCAGAGGCTCTGATAAGCCGACTACAATGCACATTGTGTGAGTATCACATCTCAAATCAGTAAACAAATGCCGGACCTTGCAATATAACCTCCAACATAAAGGGTGGTTAAATTTTAAGGGCCGACATTGATTTTGAATAAAACCCAAATTATTTAGGAAATTATTATAATTTCTTTCTATTATGATAATATTGGTATGGTTCAATTATGCGTGGAACAACATATCGGCCAAATGGCCGCCGCGACCTCGGCGGCACACCTCCATCCAATGGTCCAAATTTTTGATGACGCTGAGGCATAATTGAGGTTTAATGCCGTTAATGTGCCGAATTATCTCATCCTTTAGCTCTTTAATTGTTGCTGGCTTATCGACGTACGCTTTTTTTTTAAATAACCCCAAAGAAAAAAGTCCAACGGTGTCAAATCACATGATCATGGCGTCCAATTAACATCGCCACGACGTGAGATAACACGGCCATTAAACTTGTCGCGCAAAAGAGCTATTGTTTCGTTAGCTGTGTGGCAAGTGGCACCGTCCTGTTGAAACCACATATCGTCCACATCCATATCTTCCAATTTGGGCCATAAAAAGTTTGTTATCATCTCACGATAGCGAACACCATTCACAGTAACTGCCTGACCGTCCTCATTTTGTAAAAAATACGGCCCGATGACGCCGCCAGCCCATAAACCGCACCAACCAGTCACTCTTTGTGAATTGTTGTTTTCGACAATCACTCTTGGATTATCATTCGCCCAAATGCGGCCATTCTGCTTATTGACGAATCCACTGAGGTGAAAATGTGCCTCATCACTGAAGATGATTTTCTTCGAAAATTGATCATCCACTGTTGCCCATTTTCATAATAAGCCTGAATAAATTTAACTCGTTGCTAGCTTGTGCACCTTTCCATGGTTCAAATTGAGTTAGTCTGGAATTGAGAAATATCAAATGAAATGCACAAACTTGACGTTTAGGTGAACTGTCAAGATTAATGTTTTCCAAAATGTCGTACACCTTCTCGGCGGCCACCCTGTATAAAAAATTGCTATGTCCATAATGGAAAACCCTGTATACCTAGTAGGGACATAAATACTGTTACAACATTGAACACACCCATTTCAATAGTAGAACTGAACATACCCCGTTAATGTCATATGGGTTTTGAAAGCTAGCCTCAATAGCGTTAGTCTGTAACGGAATTTTAAAATTGTTTCAACTTTCATGATGGAGTGGTCAGATAATGAGAACCGTATCGCTGTAATAGCGCATTTCAAGTGTGAAATGAAAAAAGCGATATTTTCAAAACGCTCCGGCCACTAGGGATTAGCCGCATGTTCATATGTGATAGCGCATAGCGAAAGGGACCCAAGGGTAAAAAAATCAATTTTCTTTTTTTGATGTGGACAACATCTGAGCATCGAATGAGACCGATCGCAAGCCCCAAAAGTGTTCCCTCCAGAGATATGCGCGTTTTAAGAAAGTGAAGTCGACGATTCTAAGCGCAAATAGAAAGGTACCTAATTTTTAAAATGGCTCTCCTGAACAAAACTGGTTTTTAACCTCAGGTATATTAACCGATGCATAAAACTGTTTGAGGAGACTGGAGATGTAAAAAACCGCCGCCGCCCACGCTCTGTTCGAACACCGCATGTCATGAAAGCCGTAAAATCAAGAATTCACACAAATCCGCTCCGAAAACAGAAAATCATGGCCCGTGATGAATATCACGCAAAGTCCATGAGTCGAATCATTAAAAAAAGACTTGGGTCTCTCAAACTACGTACCGGACATTTATTGCAGCTTTAAAAAAATAGGATTGAAAAATGCAAACGTCTTTTGGTGAAGCACGCTGATAACTTGCACAGAACAATTTTGTTCACCGATGAAAAAATTGTTACCGTTCAGGAAAAATTTAACAAACAAAATAAAAGAGTGTATGCGCGGTCCTCTAAAGAAGCATCTGAACTGATCCCAAGGGTGGAAAAGGGTTCTCACCCAGCTTCAGTCATGGTTTGGTGGGGTGTCTCTTACGATGGGGTCACTGACCTGCATTTCTGCGAACAAGGAGTCAAAACATCGGCCAAAGTTTACCAATGAACCGTTTTGGAAGCAAGTTGTATAGCTTTTTAACAATTCCCAGTTCCAAAACCAGCCGTTCTGCGCCGGCCCATAAGGCTAAAACGTCCCAGACCTGGCTTCGAAACAATTTGCCAGCGTTCATTTCCTCCGAAGAATGGCCCTCAGGCAGTCCAGATTTGAACCCATTGGATTACAAATTGTGGATGGTTTTAGAGGACAAGGTTTGTCACAAAAGATTCCCAAACATTGGATCTCTTAAGACTTCTTTGGTTCCAGCTGTGGCCAATTTTCCAATGGACGAGGTTCGTGCAGCTATTGACGATTGGCCAGTGCGACTTAAGCGTGTGTAAAGGCATAAGGCGCACATTTCGAATAAGTAGATTCTTTTTGGATACAATATACATTAATAAATATATTAAAAAATATTTGGTCCAAAAGCATTCAGTACTTTTTTCATTTTACAGCATTAAACGTGTGTAACAGCATTTATGTCCCTACTAAGTATTTCCTGGCCGAACTTTGCAAAATGTGAAAATTTCATAGATTGGAATTTGTGTGAAATTTATGTGGGTTATATAGGAGCAAAAACTAACAAAAACAATACGACATATACTCTTATAGTGACTATTCCTGAAGTTGACATAGTCCAGTCTTTGTGTCTTACTTACTCTTACCTGACCGAGATGTCCCATTTTAATAACAAACTTTCGAAAATATATATCACATATCACATAAAACACTGCATTCTATGATAAATGGGTATACAAATAGAATTCCGGCATCTTTCGTTGCATATTACGTAATTACAAAAAAAATGTATAATTGTATACCCCCTAAGAAGTTATTGCCGTTTTTCGCTTCTGGTTGCTTTAAAGCCGAAGTACACATTCATAAATATTGCCATATTATCATAATTGAAGTTTGTTTATTTTCTGTCAACATGTATAGCACTTTGTCCATAAACGTCTGTGAAAATTTAAACAAAACAAAGAAAATGTCGCAATATTGCTATCATTGTTTGCCTTTAAGAAGGAAACAATACAATACTTTCCGTGACACCATGTTGATATTTACGATTATTACAACTTCCGCACCCCCAAACCTGGCATGGTGATGCTCTCGCCAGGCATTTGTTTATCTTTAGAATTTCCCAAATCCTCAATGTTCGAAAATGTGTTAAACAAACAAAATTACACAAATATTGATTCATCAACACTTTTCACACTCACTCACACACACACACGCACAATGTTTTCGCCTTCCATGGAAGCGTGAACAAGGAAGTCGCCATCCCTCTCAAAAGTTCAGAGGCAAGTGAACAAAGGTTACATTTTTTACTTAATAAATTGTATTTCTTTTTCTTGCCTTTTTGCCCTGTTTTCTTCTTCTTCTGCTATAAATAGAAACATTAAATAAGTGAAAAATATTTCATACCCCCCCCCCCCAAGTCTCACAAAAGAGGCGAATGGATGCATGGCCGGAGAAGTCACAAATGATCACAACCAATGATTGTGAATGAGGCAAGCAAAATAAATACCAATCAATGCAAAATGTCTACAAAAAACGTCAAAATGTCAATTTATCGAAAGCAACAACAGCAGAGAAACATCAAAGATTGCACAAGAAACTTTAGGGTAGAAATTGAACTCTTCATCCTGCATCATCGTCTGTTAACAAAAAGTATAAAAAATTTAAAGAATGAAGCGAAAATGATGAAGGCTAAAACTTGTAGGGAAAACAACAAATATTATTAACAACATCAGCTGGAAACAAAGTTAACAAATAATATTGGATGGCTGGATGAAGAATAATCATTTATCACAACGACTTTGAGGGTGACCCTATAAATAGTTTAAATGAAATTTGTTTATAACAGGCAACTGATTGGACTTGGAAGTCAATCCTGTCTGCAGGATATCTGTTGTATCGGCTTCTTCTTTGAGCTTTTTGAAGGCATATTGCAGAAATATGTATTGATGGACTGAAACGGTAGGTATTGAAAATGGGCCGCATCGGTTAAGACGTAGAACTGTTTCCCACATAAGAATTGAGACAATCTTTGTTAAAATCGCTTATTTGTAGTATCGCTTATTTGTAGTAAATATTGCTACACACGTTTTATGCTGTAAAATAAAAAATACTGAATGTATTTGGACCAAATATTTTTTAATATATTTATTGATGTATATTGTATCCAAAAAGTATCTACCTACTTATTCGAAATGTCCGCCTTTTACCTTTACACACGCCTTAAGTCGCACTGGCCAATCGTCAATAGCTGCACGAATCTCGTCCATTGCAAAATTGGCCACAGCTCGAACCGAAGCAGTCTTAAGAGATCCAGTGTTGGGGTATCTTTTGTGACAAACCTTGTCCTCTGAAACCGCCCACAATTTGTTATCCAATGGGTTCAAATCTGGACTGCCCGAGGGCCATTCTTTAGAGAAAATGAGCGCTGGCAAATTGTTTCGAAGTCAGGCCTGAGACGTTTAAGCCTTATGGGCCGGCGTAGATCCCTGCTGGAAAGTCCATGGCTAGTTTTTGGAACAGAGAATTGTTAAGAGGCTTCACAACAGCTTCCAAAACGGTTTATTGATAAAATTTGGAAGATGTTTTGACTCCTTGTTCGCAAAATGCAGATCAGTGACCCCATCGTAAGAGACACCCCACCAAACCATGACTGAAGCTGGGTGAGAACCCTTTTCCACCCTTGGGATCAGTTCAGATGCTTCCTTAGATGACCGCGCATACACTCTATCATTTTGCTTGTTAAATTTTTCCTGAACGGTAACAATTTTTTCTTCGGTGAACAAAATTTTTCTGTGCAAGTTATCAGCCAAAAGACGTTTGAATTTTTCAATCCTATTTTTTTAAGGCTGCAGTCAATAAATGTCCGGTACGTCATTTGAAAGCCCCAAGTCCCAAGTATTTTTTATGATTCGACTCATGGACTTTTGCGTGATATTCATCTCACGGGCCGGCCATGATTTTCTGTTTTCGGAGCGTATTTCTGTGAATTCTTGATTTAACGGCTTTGATGACATGCGGTGTTCGAACAGAGCGTGGGCGGCCCGACCGGTGGCGGTCTTTTACATCTCCAGTCTCCTCAAACAGTTTTATGCATCGGTATACGAACATGCGGCTAATCCCTAGCTGCCGGAGCGTTTTGTAAATATCGTTTTTTTTCATTTCACACTTGAAAAGCGCTATTACAGCGATACGGTTCTCATTATCTGACCACTCCATGATGAAAGTTGAGACAATTTTAAAATCCTGTTACAGTCTAACGCTATTGAGGTTAGCTTTGAAAACCCATATGGCATTAACAGGGTATGTTCAGTTCTACTATTGAAGTGGGTGTGTTCAATGTTGTAACAGTATTTATGTTCCTACTAAGTATATAGGGTGTTTTTTAGAGCTTGAAAAATTAAAACGATAATACAGGACAGAAATAATGTTGCTATTAAATTTGGTTTAAGTGTTCATGGCATTGGATCCATTTGATCAGTCCGATTGTTCACTAATTTTTTCCAATAAATCTGGCCTATGACATCAATGATGGCTCGAGAGCGCTCGCCACTAACCGCAATGACACGTTCGACCCAAATACGGCAATTTAGCTTATTGACGTAGCCGCTTTTTCGACTTAATCGTGAAATACAATTCCTATGCTTCCCAAACAGATTTATTTTGTTAAAGTAAACTTTTACCTTTAGTGTTGTTATTTTATAAAATTATTTTTCGGCTTGAGGACATTTATTTAAACTCGTTGTTCTATGTGTTGTTTAATTGTTATTTATCCCAATATTTCAATTGACTTCTTCAATCATCTTCAGGGGTTGTAACTGACAAAATACAAAACATGATTACATTTAATAAACAAAACATTAACATAACATTTGAAAAATAATTACATTAACAAAACAATGTTGCCCGTCTGATTATCGCTGTCAACCGATTTTTGTGTTACGCTTCAGCTTGCGCCTGTGCTTATGCACCACAACGAATTTAAATAAATGACCCCAAGTCGAAAAGTAATTTTATAAAATAGTAAACTTTTGCTTCATGATGAATATTTTTTTTATATATTTATTTATTATAACGCCTGATCCATTTCGAGGTTCCCTACACAGAAAATTCAAATTGAATGGGGAATGTTTATTATCGTTTGAAATAACATTTTTTGGCATTTATTTTTTGAAGATTATGTCTATCAAATGTTGGCCTGAGACATAGCCTTAGATGGTCCATCCGCTGAATCCAGTTTTCGATGACTCGTTCCAGCATTTCGACTGGTGACTGGCGCATACGTGATGTTTTGCCCCAAGGCCAAAATCGAGGCGGGTTTGTCCGCATAAATGTTAGACTTTACATATCCCCAGAGGAATAAGTATAACGGTGTGATATCACACGATCTTGGTGGCCAATCGACCGGCCCAAAACATGAAATTATCTGCTCACCGAAGTGTTCTCTCAATAAATCCATTGATTGATGCGATGTATGGGAGGCGGGGCCGTCTCGTTGAAACCAAATGTAGCCGAGATCACGAGCTTAAATTACAGGCATCAAACAGTCGGTTATCATGACACGATAACGGCCGCCATTGACGGTTACATTCTCACCGGCATCATTTTTGAAGAAATGTGGACCGATGATTCCACCGGCCCACAAACCACACCAAACCATTGATTTTTCTGAATGAAGTGGCAGCTCTTGAACCTCTTCTGGCTGCTTGGCAATTTTGCTTGTTTACTTACCCATTGAGCCGGAAATGGGTCTCATCGCTGAACAAATTTTGGCTCAAAAACGTCGGATCTTCTTGGAACTTTTCCAGAGCCGTTCTCAAGCGATGTCGCTTGAGAACGTCGGGCGGCTTTACTTCTTGCACAAGCTGTATTTTGAACGCTTTCAATTTAAGATCTCGACGTAAAATGCGCCAAGTCGTTTCATACGTCGAACCGAGTTACTTCGAAAGGCGCCGAATCGACTCTCCACGGTCTTGGTGTACACTCTCAGCTACGGCCGCTACATTTTCTTCACTGCGTGCTGGACGTGGTCTATTCGGTCGAATATTATCCAATAAGGAATGCTGGGTCTTAAGATGGGTGATGGTGTTTCGAATAGTACACTCAGTAGGCCGATTATGTTTACCATATGTTGAACTAAGTGCACGAATCATATTCCTTACAGAACGTGAATTTTCGTAATAAAGTTGAGCGATTGGTAAACGTTGTACGTCTTTCCGACGTAAGTCTTTCCATGATGAAATGCCAACACTATCGCAAACATCAGCAATACTTTCTGCAGTACGAACTGTACGTGCATGCACTGGTGTTTTCAAATCTCCTACAGACTGGGTTTGATCAAATTTTTGGAAGATTTTTTCGATTGTATGCACATTTGGACGATTTAATTGACCGAAAAAAACACGAAGTGCACGATTTGCATTTTGATTTGAGCGCCCATATTTCTGAAATTGAGAAATATCAAATGAAATGCAGAAAAAATTGACGTTTAGGTGTGGTTCACATTCATCATCGGCCCTTAAAATTTAACCACCCTTTAGTTCATGAGATATTGTATTTTCAAGTTCAGTGTAAAGTGGGCGATGTCACGCCCTTTTGTCAAACTTTTTCATCATATAGTCTATAATTATTGCCTAGACATTGATTTCGTTTGTTAAAATTTTAGAATGATTGGACAATCATCATCATATCTCTAATTGTTCATGAATATTGTTTTTTAAGTCCATATAAAATGTTTAAATAATAGTTGCATAGTCATTTGTTTTATTCTGTTAAAATTTTAGAATGATCGTTATAGTAGTTTGGCCGAGGTATTTTTTTTTTAAATAAAAAAAATACACAACTTCAAATCAAGTGTATAATTTTTATTGTTCATTCGAAAGGACATTTTATGCCATTTATTTTTTAAATATAATTGTTTTCAAATATTGGCCGCAACAACGTCTCAGTGTGTTCATTCTGAGGGTCTAAGTTTGGATGAGTCGTTCGAGCATTTCGATGATCTTTTAAAGCGGTATCACTAATTTTTTAATACATTCTGCAGGTGTCGCTAAAATAAAAGTGCTTGATATCGGTAACATAAAAACCATATCAAAATGCAGCGCAAATTACTTATTTTATATATTATGAATGCAAATCTGCATATGTGACAGCGCATAGAGAAAGGGACCTAAGGGTAAAAAAATCAATTTTCATTTTTTTTTCTTTTTTTGATGTGGACAAGATCTGAGCATCGAATGAGACCGATCCCATGCCCCAAAAGTGTTCCCTCCCAGTCGACGACTCTACACCAAAGATACACGTATTTAAATCTTTAAAATGGCTCTCCTGAACAAAACTGGTTTTTACCCTTAGGTACCTTTCTATTTTGCGCGTCACATATACAGGGTGCGGCTAAAGTTACTATATGATGTAAAACAATTGTAACTTCTTTGCTTGCGAGTATTTAACTTTTTCTTTTTTCCTATTTCAGAAATTAAACTTGGGAGAATATTTAAAAATGGAACGCTATACAATTGCGCAAAGAACTAAGATTGTTTTTCTATTCATTGAAAATCATCGTTCGATAATTAATACTCAACGTGCATACAGAAGATTTTATGGTGTAAGAACTGCTCCAACGGGTCCAACCATTCGTTCGTTGGTGAATAATTTTGCTGAATATTGGACTGTCAGAGATTCAAGACGTACGGGCAGACCTCGAACTGGCAGATCGGCCAAAAATATTGATGCTGTGCGACAGAGCGTCGAAGAAAATCCGGAGACATCAACGAGAAGACGATCTTCCCAGTTGCAGCTTTCTGGCCGCACTCTTCGGCGAATTTTAAAACACGATTTGCACCTCTTCCCTTACAAAATCCAACTAGTCCAAAAAACTAAATCCTGAGGACTTCGTATTGCGCTTGGAATATGCTAGAGCAGTTTTAAATCTCGTTGATCAAAATGAAAATTTTTTGTCAAATTTAATGATGACCGACGAAGCGCATTTTCACTTGAACGGTTTCGTAAATAAACAAAACAACAGATTTTGGGGATCCCAAAATCCCAAAAATCTTCATCAGAAATCTTTACACGCAATTCGTGTTACCGTTTGGTGTGGCATTACCGCCCAAAAAGTTTACGGTCCTTTTTTTTGAAAACGATCAAGGTGTATGTGAAACAATAAATGGAGAACGTTACAGAGTAATGCCACAAAATTTTTTATTTCCGCAACTGCCACCAAACGCCAATATACGGTTTCAACAAGACGGTCATACAGTCATTTCCAAATCGGATAATTTCTAAAAACGGCGATTTGAGATGGCCACCACGATCGCCAGATTTAACTGCACCGGATTTTTTCTTGTGGGGCTATCTCAAAGACAAAGTTTATGTGAATAAGCCCCAAACTTTGCAGCAACTAAAGGACAACATTCAAGAAGAAATTGATCGTATACCACAAGAAACACTCAACAATGTTATGGAAAATGCCATAAAAAGAGCACATTTTTGCGTTAGAGAAAACGGTTCTCATTTAACTGATATTATTTTTCATAATTAATGTAAAAAAATAACATAAAATAAACTTTCTTTTTATCATAAATTTTTTGGTTTTTTTCATTCCATTCAATAGTTATTTAAAAACAAATCATATAGTTAATTTAGCCGCACCCTGTATAACAGTTGTTGGCAAAATGGTTGCGTTGCGTTTGTAGAAAACTAATGATATTTCAGTAACATCGAAGCAATGTAATTTAACTACTAACGAATTGCTTTCTATGATATTAATACCTAGTAACAACTATCAGCGTGACAAAATTTCTGAACCGGAAGAGTTTCACTCATACATACATACGCATATGAACACAAGACCCCCAAGATCCCATTAAGGAACAAGGGGAAACTTCTCTCAATTCAGTGAGAGTTCAATTCTAATGCTCACTTACCTGACCTAGTGTTTATTGCCGGCTCCGAATGGCTAACGCATTTTATAGAGAGAAATTACATGGTTTAGAGATAAATCTAGTACTAGTTCAGCCGCCGGCATTTGCAAGTTGGAAAACAGCCGCTGCAAAATATTTGATTTTCTTTCCCGGATTTGAACCTATTTTAGCAGACATATAGTCTTGCGCACAACACGGCGTCCAAGACGTTCACTCCAAATGAAACACTTAAATAGAGAATATAAGAATTCCCAGCTAAACGAATAATATTTTTAGAAATAAAATAATATGTGGGAAATAAAATTCTTTTTTAATTGTTACTTCTGATAGTTTTCTAACTACAATTGAACATTTCTAACTATACCCTTAACTTTCTAACTATAATTGTTTACATTTTTATAGTTTCTTCTAACAAAGTGAAAGCCAATAAATTAGACATCTGTCAAAACCTATGATGTTTATAACATCCTGCTGGCATTGTACAAGTACTATTCCCCAACATACATCCGATCTGATATGTATAACTTAATACTTCCGGTCATTTTAGGTGACCTTTTTGTACGATATCATCCACATTTCTTTACTCCATCTCACATTCATCATACAGTTTGCAGATATTGGGTAGAATTTGGTCGGCGTAAAACAAACAATAATTCCCTGATTCCCTTTTCGTAACATAAGGTAGGCCAACACAAAAAATATGTGTGTAAACAAAAGTCAATACAACAACACAATTACCAATCACTGAATATACAAAAACAACCACTAGACTTGCAATAGCAAAAGCAACAATACACACACACACTTTGTTGTGCCAACAAAACTGACAAAATCTTAAGGATAACAACAGGAGCTAACAATAACTTCCTGCCAACACCAACAAAAAGCCCAACTCCGTCCCATTGTGCCACCCCACTTTACAGGCGTACCAGCCAAAAGCAAAACTGTCATACCCATTCCACCCTACCGTGTGACTTTTTCCAAAGCCGGGGAGAGTGAGGACCTTCTATGGCTTCGATGATAAGCAGAAGGAGCGAGCGAAGAATAAAACCTCTTTATTAATCCTCAATGGGCTCATGTTCAAATGATGGAAAATTACGCTGGCGGCACTTTTAATACCCTGCACCATTCTGTGGAACAAGGTATAAGTAAGTTAAGTTCATGACAAATGTTTGCAACTAACAAAAATTTTTAAGCTGACATATAATAGCCTGATGATTTCTGTTCACGAAGTCCGTCCGCCTGTCCGTCTATCCATATAAAGCTTGTTTGATTACAGTTGGCAATTGTTGTCCAATTTTTATGAAATTTGCCAGATGTAAATAGGAGAACTGCTAATGAAATAGAAGAACATCGGTTCAGATTTAGCTCCCACCTTTATGTTCATCTGATTTTTATGTTTTAAGCTCTAGCAGCCACAAATTACATTCAATCAGAATGAAACATAGCATGAGTTAGTTTTTTTGGCTAAGCAACAACGTTATTGAAATTGAAGGAAATCGGTTCCGATTTAGATATTTCTCTCATACATATATATTCATCCGGACCAATGATGGACGTTATTGACATTGAAGAAAATCAATTCAAATTAGATATTGCCCCCAAACATACATATATGTTTATTCGAATTTATCTATTATATTTAAGGTCTGTATGCCACATATTACATCCATTCTTGATGAAATTGGACACACTCTAGTTTTTTGGACGAAGGAAGGACGTTATTGAAATTGAAGAAAATCGGTTCAGATTTAGATAAAGCTCCCACACACATATGTTTATCCGATTTGATTTTTCTAGTTCTAGGAGCTATATATTGCATCAAACCAAGATGAAATTTGGAACAAGTCAGTTTTTGGATCTAGCACCGAAATTATGGAAATTAAAGGAAATCGCAAATTTATATATCGGGTGATCAATCTAGACGTATTTTTTCAATAGGGGTTTTTTAACAGATTTTTTTTCTTTTCAGTGTTGTTTGCCATTTCATTATGAAAAGTCTTACACTACAACAACGCGTTGCGTTTCAGTGTTTGGGCTCTTTTAAAACTCAAAGAAGATCGGCTGCTTACGATCAAACTTTTGTTCAGTGATGAGGCCTATTTCTGGCTCAACGGCAACGTCAATAAACAAAATTGCCACATTTGGGCTGAAAAACAACCAGAAGAGGTTCTAGGGGTGCCATTATATCCAGAGCAAACCACGGTTTGGTGCGGTTTATGGGCTCGTAAATCGTCTGTCCATATATTTTTTTCAAAAAGGATGACGGCCGGAACGTAACTGTAAATGGTGCTCGCTATTGCGCTATTGGCTTTTTGCTACCTAGAATTGAAGCCCACAATCTTGACGATATATGATTTCAACAGGACGGTGTTATTTCCATACAGTTGCTCAAACAATGGATATATTGAAAGGTCATTTCGAAGAGCAACTAATTTCACGTTTTGGACTGGTGAGTTGGCCGCCGAGATCGTGTGATCGAGTCCAAAGTCTATGCTGACAAACCAGCTACGATTCAGATTATGGAAGCCAACATTACGCGTGCCATACCGGTCGACATGCTCGAACGAGTCGTCCAAAATTCGACCATCAGAATTAACACCCTAAAACGAAGTTACTGCCAGCATTTAAAGGAAATTAAACTCAAAAAAACAACAAAAAAGATTCCATACTTGATTTGAATTTTTATATTTCTCTTAAAAAACGTCTAGATTGATCACCCGATAGCTTCCACACATATTTTCATCCGATTTTATGTTTATAGAAGCCACATATTACATACAATTTTGATGAAGGACGGACGGACGCTGTTGAAATTGCATCAAATCCGTCCGGATTAAGATGCAGCTCCCACATATATATGAGTATTAAACCGATTTTTCCAAATACAATATAAATTTCTCATAAATTTATATACAGGGTGGCATATGAAAGCCGCAACCAAAAACAAATGTAATAACTTTTTTTCTATTTAATGAATCTGGTTAATTTTTTTTTTATTTTGCAGATTGATTTTTAGATTTAACAAAAATGGATAACTGGGACACTGAAACAAGAACTTGGTTTGTCCGCAGCTATCACGCAATGGAGTCCGTAGTTTAGGTTCAAAGAGAGTTTAGGCGCAAATTTGGCGGGAATCGTTCGAACAGATTGACCTTAATAAGACTTGTTTACAATTTTGCCGATAATGGGACAGTCCGAAGAATAACTTACCATTAAAAACCTTTAGTTCGGACGGAGGAAACAATCGCTGCCGTAGCTGCTGCCATACTAAACAATCCAAGAGTTTCGACAAGAAGCTTATCTGCTCAAATGGGCATAAGCAGATAGGAACTGAAGTCAATAATGCACAAAGATTTGGACTTATTTCTATATAAAATTCAAATTGCCAACAAACTGAACGCAGCAGACTTCTCGATTCGCTTGAAATTTTGCTAGAAGATGCTTCAAATGGTGGACGAGGACGGAAGCATGTTTAACTGTCTTCTCATGTCTGACGAGGCCCATTTCGAAAAATTGTCGAATATGGAGTGCTTCCAACCAACAGTATCTACTTCTTGTCACAGTGTGGTGAGCAGTTTCATCACGCTGCATTGTCGGGCAATACTTTTTCGAAAAGAAAACGGTCACACCGTTACGGTTACTAGAGACCGCAACATGAGCATGTTGAGAGAGTTTTTCTATCCAGAATTACGCAGAATGAGAATTTCTTCGAACTCTGTGTGGTTTCAGATGGTACAACTCCTCATATAGCCCGGCTTGTTATGACAGAATTGCGACGAAAATTTCCCAATAAGCTGATATCCAGAAACTCCACCTGACTTTTTCATGTGGGGTTATTGCAAACGAATATTCTTAAAAGCAAAACCAACAAATTTAAATGAACTAAATCAATCCATTCGGGAACAATTGCGGCTACTCCTGACTCAACTCTCCAAGCAGTAATAAACCACATTTTGGTAAGAAGCTGCACATGCATCAACGAGCATGAGGGCATTTAAATTCCATTTCTTTTTTAACTAGTTAAGCTATATTTAATAAGATTGAATGAGCTTTAAAATGAATGATAATAAGACAACTAAACTCTAAACACTAAAAAATGTTATTTGAGTTTCTTAATGTAGCAATATTCATCAGCCACCCTGTATGACATAAGCTGTAAACTTTAAGTTGATTTAGACCCCATCCAATGGAGTTCAAAAATCTATTTCTTGTTGGCTTTTCTGAATATCCTGAAGCGAAGGGTATCATATAGTCAGCCACGCCCGACTTTAGCATTTTTTACTAGTTTGTTCTTGTAGCTGTTGTCTTTAAACGAACCAAACGCATGTACACACAGCTCACACTCACACGCGTACAGCACGCGTCCTTAACGGCATCAGCAGCATAAGGAGCGTTTGTTGCAAAAGCCCACAAGGAACAAATACACAAAAAAGCAGCAACAACGAGGGGGAAGAAAGAAGAAAAGAAACCATTAGACAGCTAAAACTGAAAGAAACTTTAAATGTTGATTAACATGCGATAAGTTGCTGTTTTTTTCTGTCGCTGTTGTTGTTCTTGTTTATCTGCTATGAAAACAAAAACAAAGTATTGGCCCCATTAAAGTCCACCGAGAGCATGCCGAAGAGATAGAGTAAGCGCGTGAAAACTTTGCTTTTCCGAGCGCCAATTATAACGCGAATTAAAATCGGCTAAATTTTTGCAAAATGTTTTTATACCCTCCGCCAAAGGGCGGATGGTATACAAAATTTGTCTTTAAGTTTTCAAAACCACCATAGAAATTATTAATTATCGTAGACTAGCCATGTCTGACAAAGTGTCCGTTGAAATCTTTATACTAGTCAAATGAATGCATTTCAGATCCTGAAATTTTGCATGATGATGGCTTATGGTCATAAGCTTTTGATAATTGTAATGGTCAAAATCGGCCTAGAGGGAAAAAAGTTCCATTTATGGGACAAAATGAACCTCAAAAATTGACACTTTTTAGGGTATTTGCCAAAAATGGTGAAAATGGGAACTGTTGGGTGGACGCACTTAAGATCCTAACAAAGACATAAATGCCACCCGCTTTGACTTATGTATGTTGCCCAACTTAAGGGCCGCATGGTCCAGCAATTGTTAATATGGACATATTGGTACTCGAATTAAAGTACATATTTCTAAGAATCCATATGTGACAGCGCAAAGAGAAAGGGACCTAAGGGTAAAAAAAATCAATTTTCATTATTTTTCTTTTTTTGATGTGGACAAAATCTGAGCATCGACTGAGACCGATCCCATGCCCCAAAAGTGTTCCCTCCCAGAAATGTGCGCGTTTAATGAAAGTGAAGTCGACGATTCTAAGCGCAAATAGAAAGGGACCTAATCTTTAAAATGGCTCTCCTGAATAAAACTTTTCATCAACTTTTCACTTTTTTTTTGATGTGGACAACATCTGAGCAACGAATGAGACCAATCCCATGCCCCAAAAGTGTTCCCTCCCAGAGATATGCGCGTTTTATGAATGTGAAGTCGACGATTCTAAGCGCAAATAGAAAGGGACCTAATCTTTAAAATGGCTTTTCCGTAGGGCTCCAGAAATCAGCCTCCTTCAACCATAGACATATGGGTATTAAAAGCCAACAGAAAATATTTATCACGAGTTCGAAAATAATAATAATTCTACAATTTGAATTTATAGGGTGATCCATCTAGAGGTATTTTTTTACAACAAAACAAAATATAAAAATTCAAATCAAGTGTGTATTCTTTATTGGTAGTTTGAAAGGACATTTAATGGCATACATTTTTTCAATATAATTTCCTGCCAATGTTGACGCAACTACGCCTCAGGGTACCCATTCAGAGGGTCGAATTTTGGATGACTCGTTCAAGCATTTCGACCGGTATGGCTTTAATGGCACGCTTAATGTTGGCTTCCAAAACCTGAATCGTAGCTGGTTTGTCAGCATAGACTTTGAACTTTACGAAACCCCAGAGAAAAATGTCTAAAGGTGTGATAGCACTCGATCTAGATGGCCAACTCACCTGTCCAAAACGTAAAATTAGCCGCTTTTCGAAATTACCTCACAATAGATCCATTGTTTAAGCAGCTGTATGGCAAGTGGCACCGTCCTGTTAAAACCAAGTGTCGTCAAAATTACGTCAATTTCAGGTAGCATAAAGATCGATATCATGACGCGACAGCGAGCCCCATTCACAGTTACGTTCCGGCCATCATCATTTTTGAAAAAAAAGAACCGATGATTCCAACAGCTTATAAACCGCACCAAATCGTTGTGTTCTCTGGGTTTAATGGCACCTCTTGAACCTCTTATTGTTGCTCTTCAGCCCAAATGCGGCAATTTTGTTTATTGACTTTGCTGTTGGGCCAGAAATAGGCCTCATCACTGAACAAAATTTTGGTTCAAAAAACAGCGGATCTTCCCATTTTTTACCGAACGCTCATTTTTATAATACAGTTGCCAACATTTGAAGGAAATTATTTGAAAAAAATAAATGCCATAAAATGTCCTTTAAAATTACCAATAAAGATTCCATACTTGATTTGAATTTTTATACTTCTTTTTGTTATGAAAAAATACCTCTAGATGGATCACCATATATTTGAGATCTTGGTCCATACTTCAAAGTTCCCGAGAGTGCCGAAAATTCCATCAAACGTCGTCACTAATCTCAACATGCTTTAACCTTAAAGATTTGTCTTAATTTACGGGCTCTCTGGGGCCCCCTCAACCATGGACATATGGATTCTTCAAAACAATACAATTCACAAATCAGAACATGACAACGGACCACAAAAACGTAGTTCCGTCACACATGGACAGACCATCAATAACTATATTCCACAAAACTGGCAATGCCATAGTACATCCATTCTATGTTGAAGAGTTTAAATGCTGCGGATCTTACGAATTGTCCTGTTGTTTAATTTTAAAGAATATTTTAATTGTATAACTAATGATACTTGAAAGAATACACTTCATATGCGTTACTATATATGAGTAGTATATTCGTATATGTAGTCCTTCAAGCTTAAAATAGAACTACATACGAACGAAACTAAAATTCAAAAAGAAGCCAAAGTCAATTAGTGATTTATTATCATATCCAAGTACATTTTTAAACCATAACTTCATCTCATTAATAATATTGATGATGTCTCTGGAGAAAAAGTTTGTTTGGTTTTTAACACTAAAGCAAAACACGGAAACAACCGGAAGAACAACTGTAGCAACTACTACAGTGGAAACCACAATGTCATCAGCATTGGCAACGACGCACATAGGACTACACCGCATAAAAATTTGCGAAATTCTTGAAAAGCGAGAATTTGAATCTAAACTCATTATAACAGAGAGTCAAATTATTTGCAAAAAAAGACAACATGGAAACATTCTGTGATTTATCGTAACCTCTTATTTATTTAATTAATAAATACAAACCCCTAAAAAATACTTTTGTTTTACCAACCATATTTATATTTATATATTATATATTTTCTTTTTTAAATTTGGCCGTACTATAGGGTGTTTTTTAAACGTGTGGAGTTGGTCTTCTGGACAGCTGGCACATGATTTATCGTATGCTCTGTTTGGTTTGTCTTTCATAATAAACAGACTTGCTCCGGAAAAATGTTTGCAAATCGTGGTGAAAGGGCCAAAACGAAATGACCACCGATCCTGATTTATACAAGAAAAATGTGTTCAGCGCTCGGACTATTTATTTGTGGGGTTAAGTGAAGTCGCTTGTCTACGCAGGTAAGTCCGACACGATTAACCCCTTGGAAGAGAATATTCGGCACGTTTTTGCTGACATACGGCTCCAAACGCTGCAAAAAGTGGTTGGGCCTCTCGGCTGCAATTTATTCGAGCCAGCCGCGGCGACCACTTGCCCGAAATCCTTTTTAAAACATAAAACCAGACTTTTATCTTTATAATTAAGCTGAATTGTTGGCAATAACATTAAATTATATGCTTTTTATTTTTTCTTAAAAACCACAAAACAACAATTTTATATGTGACGCACAAAGTAGAAAGGGATCTAAGGTTAAAAGCCAGTTTTGTTCAGAAGGGTCATTTTAAAGATTAGGTCCCTTTCTATTTGCGCTTAGAATCGTTGACTTCACTTTCATAAAACGCGCATATCTCTGGGAGGGAACACTTTTGGGGCATGGGATCGGTCTCATTCTCATGCTCAGATGTTGTCCACATCAAAATTGACAAAAACACTTAGCCTGAAATGAGCTTAATCGCTGAAGATGAGTTTTCGATGAAATTCTGGAAAATCTTGAAGCTGTACGAGAGCCCGATCGAAGAAATTTCAACATTTCAAACGCCTAAGTGGCTTTAGTTCTTGAGTCAGTTTAACCTTATAAGGACTAAAACCAAATCTTTTAGCAAATTATCCCAAAGTGATGTCCAATTCCTGAGAACGACGTGGAATCGACTGATTTGGCTCTTTTTGAACGAATACACTTAGGGCTGCGATATTTTCGTCCCTTTTAGCTGTACGGCATCTCTTTAGTGCCGGAACATCTACAAGTAAAATTTTGATCCAAATTTATCCACTATAGCACGCACAGCCTGTCGGATGGGACGATTATTACTGCCGAAAATTGAAGTAAGCACTCTTAAAGTTGCGACCGACGCAGCATTTCGGTAGTATTTTTTAAGGATTTCCAAACGTTGCTCGTAAGTGAGCTATACCATGATAAAAATGTTGACTCCGGCTAACGTTTTGACACTGAAAGATCATTAAAAATATTTGCTTTGACATAAATATACGAAATTGTTATGTCCCAGTTGAAAAATCCGTCATTATTAATTTTAAATGTGTTTTACTTGAAAAAGACCTAAAAACTATTGTATTGTGTCTCGTCCAATTGGCTTTGATGACTGGCTCTTGGATTTTTCAGAACCCTAGAACCGACAGTTCAGCTTATTAACAAAGCCATTTAAATGAAAATGAGCTTCATCACTCATAATAAAATTTTCAATACAGTTGATCTCATTTCTGGCTAACTGTTAAAATTTAACTGCAAAACTTAGACGTTGCCGATGATCAGCAGGTTTCAATTTATGCACCAATTGTACTTTACATGGTACATGGTACCTTACATAACAGTATTTTTTTTTTAAATGCGCCGTAGTGACGTACAAGACATTCCTAGCTGAGCAGAACGCCTTTTGGCTGATGTTTCTGGTGTTTCGTTAGCACTATTCTGTACTCGTTCAATATAATAAAAGTTGAATAACTCAATCAGTTTCTAATGGATTTTAAAAAACGACACGAATTGTATTCGTAAGAACACTTTCTTTATTATTCAGTTAAAAATTGTTCGCTTTCTTTTAAAAAATTCTGTGTAAAAACGCACCCAAAGTTAAAAATTACAAAAAAATTTTAAAAGTGAGTTTAAAAGAAACGTACACAGATTTTTTCATCGTGATTTTAAAAGTGAATACACCATTCGCCGTAATTTCTTCTTTCCAAATCGGTTGATATTCAACAAAGTTACTGGCATATAAGTGCGTAAGATCCGAAAAACCGGGTTTTTACCCGTAACTCCAGATTTTGGAGATGTTTGGGAAATTTCAAAACCGGTTTCTGCAAGATCTAGCAGAAAAATAATATCATTTCCCAAGTACTTTTTCTCTGTGTTAATAACATATAAAATTGGTATGTTCCTAATGGAAAACCCTGTATAGCAAAAAGTATGGTAACAAAATGTAATGATAACTTCAAGGAACAAACATAGGGCAAGTAACAACAATTGAAAAATGGACGGACAGTTTATTTTTTATTCAAGGAAAGGCACAATAAAAATAACCAAAAAGAAACTACAATTCAAATGATTTCTTCAAACTACAAAACCAAAAACATGCCAAGAAAAAGTAAATTTATTAATGAGCTTCTTTGCATGGTGATGGAAATTTCCATCATAACATTTATTGAATAAGAAAACGCACAAAAACATGTGTACTGTAAATTGGTTTATGTTGACAACATTTCACATGACTATTGTATACATTGGATCATAGCGGTAAAAAAAAAGAAGAAGCATAACATTAAAATTTGTTGGTTTTGTATCGTTACACCGCTGTTTGTGGAGTTAGATAAAACTTGTACAATTCTTGGTATCTTTTGGAAGCTGATCTGAAGCTTTTTGTAATATAAAAGTGTTAATGAGTGGAAAAAAAGGTTTGTTTTAGTGTGTCTGTAATATTCTGCGCAATTGATATCGAAATACCTATAGAAATTATGAAAAACTATGTGACAGAAATTTACATCATTATGCAAAAGCTTCACTTGTAGTGTATGGTAAAAATGTATTTTAGTAAAAGTGCTTTATGTTGGTTTTTTAGACAAATATGGATGAAAGAGATATTGAAGCGTACTTGGCTCAGTTGGAAGACGGTTGGCTATCAGAAGATGACCTTGATGCCGAAAATTCGGATGATGAGAACAACGATGCTGATGAAATTGTGAGGGCATTGCAGGAGGAAAATGTTGTTGATGATGTAATAGATGAAATCGGCGAAAGTGATTCTCCTCCAGTAGAAAAGGACACCATAAGTGATCAGGAACCCTCCCACTCAGCTACCCCACACAGCTCGTCAACTTTCTCTTTTGACAAAAGGCAATTAGTTTGGAAAAAAAAGAATATGGCGTACGATAGAGATCGCATTACTTTCCTGGAAAGTTCTTCTGCTTCAAACGAAGTTGTACAACTGGAGACCCCATATCAGTGCTTTACTCATTTTTTTACAAGAGATCTGATTAATATGATAGTCGAAGAAACAAATTTATATATAATACAAAGCAATCCCAATTCATGTACAACTTACACTGAAGCCGATATCAACAAGTTTTTTGGTATACTTTTATACATGTCTGTGCAGAAATTTCCGAGCACAAGGTCATACTGGTCACCAAATTATGGCTATGAACCAATTTTTTCAACAATGCCTGTAAACAAGTTCGAAAAGATAAAACTATCACTACATTTCAGCAACAATGAACATCATAAACCTGTAGGCCATCCCGAACACGACAGGCTTTACAAAATCCGTCCTGTAATCACGCACCTCAATAAGAGGTTTTCCACAGTTCCAATAGATCAAAGACTTTCTGTAGATGAGCAGATGTGCTCCACAAAGATAGGACACTTTTTAAAACAATACCTACCCAATAAGCCACACAAATGGGGCTTCAAGTTGTATGTTCTTTGCAACCTAATGGGATATGCTCATAAGTTTGAAGTATATTCTGGACAAGAGAACTTAAAAAAAATTCCAGATGAACCAGATCTTGGTGCTACAGGAAATGTTGTAGTTCGGTTGCTTCGGGAAGTTCCAAAAATGCAGAACCATATTATATACTTCGACAATTTTTATACGTCGCTACCCTTAGTACACTTTTTAGCTAAGAATGGCATTCACACTGTGGGAACTGTGCAACAAAATAGAATACCAAATAATAAATTGCCGGATAAAAAAGATTTCATGAAGAAATCCGTACCCAGGGGAAGTTATGAAGAGAGAGTTTCCACGTTTGACGGTGTAGATATTAGTTGTGTAGCTTGGAAGGACAACAAGGTAGTGACCCTCTTATCTACGTATGCTGGAGCATTGCCCGTTGCTGAAGTCAATAGGTTCGAAAAGTCCAAAAAAGAAAAAGTTAATATAACCTGTCCATTTGTTGTCCAAGAATATAATAAACACATGGGAGGAGTGGACCTCATGGATAGCTTCTTGGGACGAAATCGCATAACAATGAGGTCAAAAAAGTGGTACTTACGTATTTTTTTCCATTTGTTTGATTTAGCTGTAATAAACTCTTGGATAGTTTACAAAAAAAATGCTCAAGAAAGAAATTTGTCACAAAAGGATCTGCTTACATTGAGCCAATTTAGGAATGAGTTGGCATTTGTGCTATGCAACAAAGGAGCCAATAAAGATGCTAAGCGCGGGCGCCCAAGCAGTAGTTCTCTTGAAAAAGGATTGCAATCAAAAAGAAGAAAAGGTTGTGCTACTCCTGCACCCCCAAAAGACATAAGAAAAGATGGTTCGGATCATTGGCCAAAAGTAGGTGGATCACTCAGATGCAAATACCCAAAATGCAAAGGTTACTCAACAATAATTTGTAGCAAATGTGGAGTTAATTTGTGCCTTAATAAGAATAATAACTGTTTTTTGAATTATCATATGGAATAAAATGGATACAAAATTATTTTGTTTTTTAATTATTTAGTACTGAGCTTCACATGCGAATTTGCATGGTGATGGAAATTTCCATCATACTGTTTTTTACATATTTTATACTATTTACTTATAATAAAAATTTTTTAAATATTTTTTCCTTAATCTAGAGCACGAATTACATTACTGTGATTTATTTCACAAAAATAGAAAAAATCATGCAAAGAAGGGTTAAATTTCAGTACAAGGTGCCCTTCTCAATCGTTCATACATAGAAAAAATCTGGTGGAAATCGGTTCAAACTACAAATATTCGGTTGGATAAACATTATTTATGTTGCAATCACCAACATTCCACGACATTGATGGTTGCTTGGTTCGACATACCATAATATGGTAGCTACAATAATATAACGATACTAACAACCAATAAGTCGGTTATACCAACCGAATTCAGTAAAACTATTGATGGCCAAAACTGGTGGTTATGACAACCAACCAAAAATTAAGTATATGTTACTTTGGTACCAATAATTGGTGGTACTTTGTGGTAACCAAACCAGTTTGCTGTTGTAACATATTACACTATGCAACTAAAATTCGACCTGATTGGTCCCAGTTATTTTTTATGGCCCGTGGAAATTTTCATTTTGTAACTCTACTGTTTAATAAGTTAAAAAGTAGAAAATATTTCTTCATTTTAGCAAAATTTGTATAATGAGGTATCCTTAGAAAATCGTATTGAGTTAATTTTCGTAGAAGATGTTAACATCTTATCTCTAAAATTTGAGTTTCCTGTTCGTCCTTTTTCGAAAAAGTAAAAAATGATTGAAATGAATTTTTAAAAAATTTTTTTATTAGTTTTAGTTGGGGTGTGTTCTTTATTAAGTAATATATTATCAATGGTTTTAGTGATGTTTGTTCTTGGATGAAAGCGTTCTACAAAATTACTATTTAATATTCTTTTGAAGATAAAAATTCCATTTCCGTACATTTTCAAAAAAAATAAGATTTGTAATAAAATTTTAATGAATAATTTATGTTAAGAATGGAAACCAAATCGACACAAAGGAGCGATATGAATATTAAATTTTTTTCTACCAATGTTTATTAAATAATCTAGTAATTATGTCCGATATGAAGGTATTTATTTATATCATATTTGGTCTCACAATAACCCTTAAGTAGGCGGAAATATTAAGGATTAAATTCCACTTAACCTGACTTCAATATTTTCATATTCAAAATTATCTTAAAATTCACTTGTGCATACAACCTTTATTAGATTCGAGATTATAATTTAAATAACAGAATATGTGACAGCGCATAGAGAAAGGGATCTAAGGGTAAAAAAATCAATTTTCACTTTTTTTGATGTGGACAACATCTGAGCATCGAATGAGACCGATCCCATGAGCCAAAAGTGTTCCCTCCCAGAGATATTCGCGTTTTATGAAAGTGAAGTCGACGATTCTAGACCAAAGATACACGTATTTAAATCTTTAAAATGGCTCTGCTGAACAAAAGTGGTTTTAACCCTTAGGTCCCTTTCTATTTTGCGTGTCACATATATATTTTTAAATCGTTGAATATAAAAATTAAATAAAAAATATTTTTATTTCGGTCAGATAACCGAATACATAAAATGGTACTATCAGTTCGGCCCAGTTAACAAATGCTCTTGGGAACAGCAACCGAATTCAAAGAAAACGTATAGCCAATAATGATAACAACCAATACAAGAACAAATTTAATTCCAATAATCATCCTAAATAACTAGGGTCACCGATAATTTGTCTCTTTAACCAATACTGTCAGTTTCCACTACTGCAATTTGCCATATACCCAATCAACATTCAGTTGTAGCAATGAAATACATGGATAGTACGTGCAACCACCAAAATTCGGTTGGCAATAAAATTGGTTATGTTTACAAATCTGTTTTATGGGTGTTCCTGTACTAATATCTTTAAAATATTAATAAAAACTTATCTATTGGTCTTGAACTTTTGTGAACGATTCTAGATAAAATTTCTTTGGAACACATGTTGGAGTCGGGTATGCTCCCCATGGACCATCATGGAGTTATTTCAGTTTGAAACTGAAAAATATCCCCAGGACCTTTTTACTCGTTCCCGTACTAATCACCTTTTAACCTCAATAAAAGCTAAACTATTCGTCAGATCGCCAAGCACTTCAACAATGAAAATTGTCCCCAGGGACCTTCTGGCTTATCAGAGGGTCAATTAACACATTGAACGTTTTTCGAAAGTAATCTTATTACTTAGTTCTGAATGGCATACAGCCCAGTGTGCGTTGGAGAGGATACTCAAAAACTGATAAACTCTCCTGGATACAGAGACATACCAATGCAATTTTATGCTTGTATTAATCATAACTTCGACACAACTACATTGAATATCACCGTAATACAAACACAAGATACATTGCGGTGATTTAGATGAGAATTTCAGTTTTGACAGAGTAAGAGAAAGGGGAGAGAGTGAGAAGCGGGAGCCGCTTGAATGCCGAGAAATAAAACAGTCGTCGTCGTCGCCGATTCCTTCATCAACAATCAGATGAGCAGATGAATTTGAGAGTATTGTTGCCGTAGTTGTTTTTGATGTTATTGCCGTATCATACAAACATACGTAGACGCATTCATCGAAACATGCAAACATACATACAAACATACGTACAAACTGTTTAGAGAGATGAGATGCGAGAAATACGCTGGAGGAAAAAACTTTTAATTAGTGTTGGAAAGTTTTTCAATTAACAACACCTGCAAACTATTTATTTTTGCAAAATATACACCTACAACAACAAAAATAGCAACAGCATCGAAAATACCAGCAACGGTATATGTCCATACGTACGTACATTCGCATGTATGTTTGTATGCTGTGTGCACGGAGCAGTACAAAATCATGAAGAAACAAAACAGAAGTGCGTAACGAACATTTGAACATTACTATTATTCAGGATATCAAAGGTGCAGAAATGGAGGTAACGACTATGGTTGCTATGGAGGGTGGTCTGTAAATGGTGTTACACTTTTAATAAATTGAACAAATGCATTAGGAAACAAGTGATGGCATCGGACATATTTATGTAAGATCGGTGCAACATAATCTATAGAAATAGAAGATAAGCCTTTGGACGGCCGATAAAAACTGAGATGCTTGATGAAAGGGCCACAAAAAGTCTCCAGAGCTAAGTAGGCCTTATACGAGAAAATGATTCTTTGGCTAAAAAACAGATATCTGGACAAATTTTTAGCTCCCATTAAGCGATCTCTCTGCGATACGTTTTTCTATCCAGCTTTTACTTTTATATAAGCATACATATATTCGAACATTGTTCCAAATCCCAACGCAAAATCACTTGGATTGAATCTATGGCTATGCCCAATGGAACTAATCAGCGCTAAAACAGCATTCATGGATCTTCTTAGATACTGGCCGCTACGTCGGCTATGTTTTCTTCATCGCGGACTAAATGTTGTATGATCAATTTCAGGTCCACAAAAATGTACTCAAGCTAAAAATTTTCCAGCGGGGATTATGATCGATCGAACGACCAATTTTACGTACCACTGCTAACTTTAAAATTGGAAAAACTCTTGACATTATCACGGCTTTGTCTAAACGGCTGATACTGTTTTGAAGTACCAAGCCGAAGAGTCCAACTACTACCCCTGTTTTTGAATATTCAGTGCATCCAAACTAATATATACGAGAATGTACGGACTGCTTAGCCGCCCACATGAAAAGAACACCATCGCTTATTTGAATCCTGGGAAGTGCTCACCTTCGCAACTGTGTCGGCCGCTTACATACCATCAATATCAAAAATATGCGACACTAACTTTCTCTATTGGTGGATGATTTCTTCAAAAAATGAAAGAATATGTTGAGTATAGTAAATCGCAAAATAAACAGGGTCCTAGTATATCTCAGTTATTTTTTATAAGAGGGAGAAGTTTTAATTTTGAAAGTTGGCCAGGCCGAACTTTTTGTACTCTTCACCATACACGCAGAGAAAAGATATGGTTACTATATGGTCATCTCAACAATAATATGTTCTCTACAATAAAAGCATATTCGTCGCAACCATAGTATTGTTTTTTGAATTTTATTTTGACAACAGTATGATTGCGGCAATATTAATATTTTTGAAATGTAACAATGGTATTATTGCCAAATTTAGAAATGAAAATAAAGTTCTAGCAACCATATAAACATGGTTGGTGCAACAAAAGTATTGTTGATTAAAATATACGTTAACAATAATATGATTACGGCAATCATACAGTATGGTTGCGACTATGAACATAACAAAACAGGTTTTATAGAGTCTGCATGCATGTTTGTGCATGTACACACACGATACAGTGCATGTTTGTTGACCATTATAAAAAACATCAGCCATCGGAAGGTAGTTCGAGGGATTTTTATTGTGTTTACTTTTTTCGGTGAAATACTCTACTTCCGACTGGTTCTCGTTTGTTTAAAATCTGCCTGCACTAAAGTATATAAGTATAGCCATTGATATGGTTTAATCACATTCGTTACTTGGGGTCTACGGTTGGAGAAGTAGCATTCACCCCTGCTGGCAACTTAAAGTATTTTCGACTGCAGTTGAAATATGCGAGGATATTTTTGTTTCTTGAATGAAATATTCAATAAAAACAAGGCCTTAAATCTGGCTATGAACTAATTGTAATGCAATTTAAAATAACTTGCTTGATAAAAATCGCTATTTTTGTAATAACAACATTACGCAATTCTAATAAATAATTTTGGGGATCATAGTATGGTTGAATCATACTGTGGTTGGAGGTATAATAGCATGGTTGCGTGTGAATCATGCTATGGTTGTGCGGATCATACTATGGTTGCATGAAAAGCATTCTATGGTTGTGAGGATCATAATATGGTTGTGGAGATCATAGTATGGTTGAGTGTGAATCATACTATGATTGTGGGAATGATAGTATAGTTGTGTGTGAATCATACTATGGTTGTGAGGATCATACTATGGTTGTATGAGAAACATACTACGGTTGTGAGTATCAAAATATGGTTGTGGAGATCATAGTATGGTTGAGTGTGAATCATACTATGATTGTGGGGATCATAGTATGGTTATTTGTGAATCATACTATTGTTGTGAGGATCATAATATTGTTGTGCCACAACTATATACGCAA
The DNA here is from genome assembly GCA_963513945.1 of Hydrotaea diabolus. Taxonomy (NCBI): domain Eukaryota; kingdom Metazoa; phylum Arthropoda; class Insecta; order Diptera; family Muscidae; genus Hydrotaea; species Hydrotaea diabolus. The sequence goes on along the minus strand of OY740717.1, from coordinate 131,811,441 downwards.
CATTAGTATGATCCTCTTCGAATATTGTCACCCCAACCATACTTTATTTCTGCGTGTAGGTTGCGTTGTAGTTTTGCATTGACGCTATTTTGGGATATGGTTATTGGTGGTCCTTTATTCTAATTTTATGGGGCCAATAAACCGTTATACTGTTTACATTCGTGAATTTCATTGTTTTGGAGAACCATTATGAGTACAGAGCTATACGCAGAAAAAAAGTATGGTTGGGGTATATGGCATCATACCATTGTTGGGTATATGGCTGTGGCACAACAAAATTATGATCCTCGCAACAATAGTATCATTCACACACAACCATACAATGATCGCCACAACCATATTATGAATCTTACAACCATAGTCTGTTTCACATACAATCACAGTATGATCCTCACAACCATAGTTTCATTCACACTCAACCATACTATGATATCCACAACCATATTATGTTTCACACAACCATAGAATGGTATTATTTAAAAATATGGAGTTTTATTAAGCAAATTATTTAAAATTACATAACAATTAGTTCATAGTCAGATTTGAAACAATGTTTCTATTGAGACTTTTCCTTCAAAGAAACCACAAACCTATTCATAAGGCATTCGAAAAGACGTTTAGTTGCAAGCAGGGGTGACTGCAGTTTCGGCCCCAAGCAACGAACGTGAATAAGCCATGATCAAAGACTATGTTATTAAGTGCAGGCTGATGCTAAATAAACGAGAACCAATCAGCAGTAGAGAATTTCACCGACAAAGAAAACAAATTAAAAATCCCTCGCAATGCCTTCTGATTGTTGTTGTTGTTGTGTTTTATAATGGGCAACAAACATGCCCTGTATCGTGTATGTTTTTTGCTGTTTTACCAATAAAAAAAACAAACACACGCAGTCCCATACATACATGTATGTACGTTGGTCTATAAAACCTGTTATGCTTAGTTCATAGACACAACCATAAGGTATGGTTGCCGTAAACATATTATAACTATTAACATAAATCTCAAACAACAATACTTTTGTCGCACCAAACAAGTACATTTTGCTACAACCATATTTTCTTTCTTAATTTGGCAATATTGCTATTGTTACATTTCAACATTATTAAAATTGCCGCAATCACACTGTTATCAAAACGAAATTCAAAAATCAATAATATGGTTGCGACGAACATGCTTTTTTTGAAGAGTTAATATATTATTGCCGTGGCCATATAGTAACCATATCGTTTCTCTGCGTGTAAATTTTTGGGGCCCTATGAACCGTTGTCCTGTTTAGATTCGTGAATTTCATTTATTTGCATTGTTAAGGGCTCCCTATGGATCTTTTAGACTCGGACTAAATTTAGAGAAAACTTTAAATTTGAAACATATTGGGATCAGTGAGGAAATCCCGCTGGTTACCACTTTTTGAGTAGCCATATGTTGATGTTCGTAGGGTTCTCATTTTTGTCATTCTAGGGACCTTTCAGCTATGGACCAACACCAAGTCGAATCTTTGAATTAATGTTATTTTCGGGATCGTGACGAATATTATTATTGTTTTTTAATACAATAGTTGGCCATTGTTGAACGACGGCGAGTTTTGCTCGAGTATACATATTCCTCATAAAATTCCACAATTATTTTTCACCCTAGGGATCTTAGACCGGTGGAAAAAGAGGAAGGAATTTGACTAAAACACGTTATTCAGTTTTGAGAATATGTAAGATAATAAATTTTATTCAGACAATGAGTGGTTACATTAAATGTTGAAAATATTTTAAGTCATCTAGTATAACCTCTAGCAGAGATTACAAATCCAGGCGGAGACAAAATTTACAATACAAAATATCCAATACAATTTTTGATAGCATACGAGTATGAACAAACAGCTGTTTCAATCCAGACACCAATTTTTTTTGGGTCCCCATGATCCATAAACCCTGCTCATTGCTGATGGCTTCCAGTATAGACAAGAGTAAAATATATTCAGATTCGTCAGAAAACAAAAATTAAAAAATTATCAGAAGTTTTTTTACAGCCGATTTAAATTTAAAATGATAAATCGCTCAACCTGTGCATTATCGCTGAATGACCTTCTTCATTTTTACGGGATGGTTATGAGAAAAACATATAGGCGATTGGTATTCTGAGTGCTAAAGCGTTACTCAAATCAGTGGGAAATAACTAATAGCTGACCCTAATAGTCTTCTTGTATCAAGATGTACAACATTTTAACAGATTTTCCATACTAACCCAGTGCCACGGAGGCCATGAGAAGAGAAAGAGAGAGCGAGAGAGAGAGAGAGAGAGAGAGAGAGAGAGAGAGAGTGAAACGTATTATAGTTTGCGTTGGCTGTCAACGCTTAATTGTAAAAACTGTACAGGGTACAGTGTATTTCATTGTTGCAGCAATATTTTAGTTTTAAAAAGAAAATGCAACAAAAAAAATAAGTTCAGAACCTTTGCACATTAACAAAAATGCGAAAACGATGAATATGCATCTACAGAAGAGAACACATTGATAGCCTGCAGTGGTCAAGAATTGAGGGCCCTATTAAAAACGTAACCAAAACTGTACCTCTCACACATAAGGATTGTAATAACTTTTAAAAATAGATTTCTACCAGAAAAATTCTTTAATCACATTCTGAACTTAATGCATATACCCGTGTTCAAATACGGCGTGTTTTTTGTTATATCAAATACATGTTTCACATAAAGTTACCACTGAATCTCGGCCCGATGGCCATCCCGCGCTGCACACCTTTTCAAAGAAAAATATTCTGAAACACAATGAATTTTTGTAATACCTCCCCCCCACTCTTTAAAAACTTTACAAGTAAATTACTTGTAGAAAATTTCTTGTTGTCTTTCTTACCGTCAACATCAAGCAGCAGCTCATGAACAAGAAAAGACCGTAAGGTTGCAGCAATAATTGCTGCAACTTGGACAGGATCATTGAAGTTATTTCTTTTGCTCGACTCACCGACATACAGAACGCTTTTTGTTTAGTAATTTGTTTCGGAAACTGATTAATATCAGCTTAGTTAAACCAAGCAGAAATTTTCAAGAAAATTGCATTTCATTTTCATTCATTTATTCTCAAACAACTTAAGCGTTTCGCCAGTTTATGCCAAGCTCAAAGAAGAAGAAGAGATAATTGGTAAATATCTCTCAAAAGTTTAACGATGAGTACTTATCATTAAAGAAAAAATAAAACGAACAATGTTTGTAACGTATTTTCTGGCAAATTTAAACAGGCCAAAAGTGATTTACACAAAAAGCAGGCTTTAAACTATAAAAATTGTTTATAATTGCCCTCGTTTTCTGGGAAACGTGCGGCGGAGGAGAGGACCGAAGGAAATTAATTTGCTTTTATATTAACTCTGAGCTGTAGGTGAACTGAGGACATCGCTATACAATGAAACGTTATGGCAATGCTGCTGTTGACGCTAGTCAATATTCGTATGAGCACAACCACGTGGGGGTTCCTATGACAGAGGCGTCAGCTGCTGGGTTTGCATTTCCACTACTACAACATGAAATACGTAAGAACGGCAAAAGTAGGGTGTGGCCGATTATGAGATGCTATTCAGAAGATTAGATTGAGATAAGTACCCTTAGTGCGAACTTTTTGTGGGAGTCATTCAAAAACGTAGTCCGATATGGTTCAATTTTACCAATGATGGGTGTTGGTAGCTGGGAAAGGACCAATCAAAATAGGGTTTCCCTATTTTCTCTTGCAACTTATTAACTTCTATTTAAAACGCAATACCTAATAAAAGATCTTATTTGCTGGATTATCAAGAATCGAATCTCAAATAATGTGAATATGTAAATAAATAAAAGAAAATAAAGATGTTGTTATAAATTCGATTGAAAACGCGGATCTAAGGTTCAATTAAACTAGAGATATGTGTTATTATTATATATGTGACGAGCAAAATAGAAAGGGACCTAAGGTTAAAAACCAGTTTTGTTCAGGAGAGCCATTTTAAAGATTAGGTCCCTTTCTATTTGCGCTTAGAATCGTCCACTTCACTTTCATAAAACACGCATATCTCTGGGAGGGAACACTTTTGGGGCATGGGATCGGTCTCATTCGATGCTTAGATGTTGTCCACATCAAAAAAAGAAAAAAAAAAAAGAAAATTGATATTTTTACCCTTAGGTCCCTTTCTCTATGCGCTGTCACATATGGTTTTTAGAGCTAGAGCTGCAATTTCGTTAGGGTTTGTTCGTGACTCAAGCCTGAATATAGTTTCATCGAAATCGTTTCATAATTGCGACCTGCACTTTGTTTATGATGATACATGGACAGGTGGATGGATTAGGCAGCGATTCTGACTCGATCGGTAAACTAAACATGGGTTCCATTACTATTTCATTAAGGTGCTGCAAATATCTAAATTATTGATGTACCACAGTGCGGTGAAGGTACAGTACATAAAGTAAAGCATATTGCTAAAGTAAGTGTCAACATCAGTCTATTGACGGATTTTAAGTTATTGATTCAAAGATTCATCTTAGACCAAAATGCTTTGAAATCATTTATTAAGCCGGCAAAGACCGATAGCTGATTTTAGAACCATGCTTAAGTAAGAGCGTTATCTTCCCTCCCAGCTGCAGATTCGCCTAACAAAACATTGTATTCGAGGAATAAATTAAAACATTTTATTTTTAGATCATAGTCAATGACCTTACAAGATGAAGAAGGTGACCGTGTTTAAGTCGATAGGCACATGGAGGTGACCTACAAATATTATACAGGGTCTCCGCCGGGAGGTACACTACAGGGAGTCCCTCGGAATGGTATACTACTTTATTTGTTTATAGTTTTTGATTAAATGAAAGAGAATGGATCATATATTGATAAATGTTCTATTTAATGTCGGCAATTATGTATGGAATACAATATGAGATAAATATCCGCCTCTGTTAGCCTCACAAATGCGAAGCCTTTTGAGCACATTTTTCATTACATTCAGCACGGCGTCGAATTGAGGTTAATGGATTGTTTTGAACGCTTTCTTTAGCAACAGTAATGATTTTAGCCGATATTGCATTATGTTGTGGTCCATGCTTGTGCCTATCAGCTACAGATCCTCTTTCTTCGAAATCATTTACTACACGATGAATAGTGCGTTTTGTTGGCACGTTGTTTCTCCCAAAAATGTCACGTAACTTTCTCATCGTCACAGTAATCGATGATTGATTTTGATAAAATGCCTAACGATCTATCGAATATTTTTCCATAATTAATTTGCCACGTCTCTACTTCACGACTAACACATATGAACTGTCAAGACTAATGTTTACCAAAATGGCGGCAAAACAAAGGAGTATACTTTTGCGGCGGACACCCTGTATACTTATATATGATCTGGACAACGCATCGTTATTATAGGTCGTTAGAGCCGAATGGACTCTGTGAGCTATGCATTGCGTGGAAAACACAAGCAAAACTTAATCTGTATACGGTAGATATAAATAGTGAAAAAGTGCAACATACATATATTACAAAAAGTTAAAAGAATGTGTTCTCTTGGCGTATGCAGAGCGATGTCAGCTACGCCTACTATATCATTGGTGAGAGTTCCATATGTCCTACTAAAACCAGATATGAGGCGGCCCTCACAGCAATAAGGCATAAAGTGAAGGGCGAATGAATCGAGGGCGATCACAACTTATATCACAAAAGAATAATTGTGCCAATAAGAATGATATTGTTCTAAGCCACATGTACTTTATAAGTATAGTCGCATAAATGTAAGATTGAGCACCTTAGATAGCTGTCATCCACGTCGACACAAACTAATCGTCTATTTTTATCTAAAACTTAAAATTTTCGAACACAAGGTTTTAATGCCAACTATGCCTGTTTAGTGAAAAATTAATTTTAAGTTTATATACTTATAAATACAGGTTGACGCGCGAAATTTTGCTTATTTGGAAATGAAATAAAAAAATTATGAACCAGACAAAAATTTATCTTATATTTTAGTTATATAGAACAGTAAGGGAATTTTAAAATTACATGCTTTACAATAGTGTTTCTGGCAAATGTTGACCCTCGCTATCCACACACTGGTGCATATGTTTTCTGAAGTTTTCATGAACTCTAACAAGGATGTGGACTGGTATTCTGCCAATTTCAGTCTCTATATTGTTAATAAGACCATCCCCAACGTACCCTAAAATTTCGTACCAATTACCAGACTTCTAGCTCAAAAACCAGTTTCTTTTTCAGACTTATTATGAAAATGAAAAATCAATTTTCGAAGAGAATCATCTTCAGTGATGAGGCACATTTACACCTCAGTGGATTCGTCAATAAGCAGAATTGCCGCATTTGGGCGAAAGATAATCCATGAGTGATTGTCGAAAAAATAATGCACCCATAACGTGTGACTGTTTGGTGCGGTTTATGGGCTGGCGTCGTCGGGACGTATTTTATTACAAAATGAGGCCGGTCAGGCAGTTACTGTGTCCGCTATCGTATGATAACAAATTTTTTAGGGCCCGAATTGGAAGATATGTATGTGTACAAAATGTGGTTTCCACAGGACGGTGCCACATGCCACACAGCTTACGAAACAATGGCTCTTTTGCGCGACAAATTCAATGGCCGTGTCTCACGTCGCGGTGATGATAACACAGTACAACAGCCAATCTGGGGGGTGAGAAATTCCAAGTGAGGGTGATGGTACTAGGTCAGTATATAAAAACCCTCAAAGGGTTTTGCGTTCGTATGTGCCAGTTTTTTTTATGACCTTTTACATTTTTTCCTTATCTTGATGTTTTTTCGCTTAGTTGTAAAATGTTGGCAAAAACGTAGTTTGACATAACTCGAGAACGACTAGTTCGATTTGGCTGAAATAAATTGAGAAAAAATAATAATTACATTTTCTTTAATCCATCTACCAAATCAACATTTTTGCAATTAGAAATAAATTTATGAAGAAAATTTTGCCAAAAAAAAAAATTTTTTTTAAAACATATAAATCCCAAACGGAAAAACGTGTAGAGTCTTGTAACTTTCACGTAAAGTCACATAACCTATAAACAAAATGCGACATAGTTCATAGAAATCGATTAACGCGTTCTGCTTTTATTCAAAATTAAGTAACTTCACTTGGCCGCCAAGATCATGTAATTTAACACCGTTGGACTTCTTTCTTTGGGGTTATTTGAATGAAAAGGTGTACGTCGATAAGCCAGCAACAATTCAAGAGCTTAAGGATGCGACTCGGCACATTAACGGCATAGAACCTAAATTATGCATCAGCGTCATCGAAAACCATCGGATGGAGGTGTGCCGCCCATATTTTGTTCCATACATAATTTAACCATACCAATATTATCATAATAAAAATAAATTACAATAATTTCGTAAACAATTTGTGTTTTATTCAAAATCAATATCGGCCCTTAAAATTTAACCACCCTTTACATAAAATAATCTGAGAAAAAACAATTAATAAACGAAAAAGTGTTTACAGTTCTTAGCTCCATGGTAACTTTTGGCCCACCCTGTATATTACATCATACAATACAATTTGCATTTCTATTTTGCCAGCATTGGTTTGAAGCCTGTCTTAGGGTACTATTCTTAATTTGAGCGTGACCGGAAGTAAAATGTGATTTGTAGAGCGACCTGACATCATTTGCTTGGGCCAAAAGCAAAACTTTAAACAATATTTATAAATATTTGACACTGCAGGAGTTGTTAAAGAAAATCTTCCTGAATCCAGAACAAGCTATGTAAAATTTAAACCAAGATGATGTTTTTATGGTGCTGAACAAATTAAATTGTCTCCGACATCAACACGCTATCAAGTCACCTAATATTAAAGAACTATACAACCACAACAATTCAATAGTTGATCTCACAATGACATACTACAGTTCTGATATGCTTTATCAACAAAAAAAATTGTAGAATATATTTGTTACAGTGTCCCAAACTAACGACGCCGCTACTGCTTTAGTTAAACACCATTTCCCACACATATGTGTATCGTCACAAAAAGGTCAAAACAAGTGGAAAAAATAGCTCCAGCGAACTCTTAAACTATACCTCAGAATTATATATGGTAGAGCTCAAACATAAACTATGATGTGGTCCATACAATTTCATCCTGTAGCCTCCTTTATGAAGCCAAAGGCTATTAATATAATTCTCTTATGCCCGCTTGACTGTTTTCCCTGCATCTTCATGGAGTTTCTTCTTCATTTTCTTTCTCTTCTTATAATAAATTGTAACAATGACAACCGCAATGAGGTCATATTGTAAGAAATTGAATTGAACTACGGGCATGATGCGGTGCGGTAAGGCTTGCCTGGTTATGTCGTATGTGTTCCATAGTCGGTCAAAGTGTATGTGCCACACATGTAAGGCATTTATGCGAACTGCTAACAAGAAAAGCTATGAAAAAAAGCAAAAAAACAGAAGAAGAAGTAATGAAAACGCTTATAAACTACGACAATACAAGTCAATTTTCAATTGGGCAGAAATAGAAATGGTGCGAATTTCTCTTGGTGTGATAGATTTTTAGTTGAATGTTTCTATCGTAAATTTTTCCCTTATTCGTCGACTTTTTTGTATTTTTGTTTTATAAACTTCAGTTTGTATATTTCTGCAACCATGTGTGGAAAGTGACGAGAAGTTTTAAAACTTTAGAAAAATAAATCACTTTCAAACAAGCTAGATAGTCTAATACGAGGGCTGCTATACATATTTCTGGTCAAATAATGATAATGCTAATATATATCATAAAAATGTGTTTAGTTTTAAAGTTTTCTATAGCATGATATATACACTTTTGCATGCACTCAATCCAATTGTCGAAGCACTTTTTCCACTCCGATTGAGACAACTCCAAAATATTGTTTTTGAACGCTCCAACATCATCTTCTGGCCACGAAAATTGTTGACCACGTATTATTTTGTTGATGTGCAGGAATACAATGAAGTGGTTGCCAAGTCGGGGATGTACGGCGGCTGACCCATCAATTCGACGTTTTGGCTGGTCAAAAATACGCTGGTTTGAGCCGATGTGTAAGAGCTCGCATTGTCATGGTGCACAATGATTCGTCTTCTCTTGTTCGTTTTACGAATTTCTCCGAAGACTTCAGGCAAACAAATTGTGGTGTACCACTCAGAATTGACCTCCTATATTGCTCAAGCGAAACAGTCGCCACATGACCATTTTTGCCGAAGAAACAGGCGACCATTTGCTTCGAAGTGCTTCTTCCACGAACAAGTTTCGTTGGATTTGGCTCGTCTTCGAAGGCTCACACCGTCGATTGATGTTTTGTTTCGGGCTCATATGCATAGATCCATGATTAGTTACCTGTGACGATCTTCTAAACGTCTTTTAAAGCACAGCGATCGTATTTTTCAAAATTTCTTTGCACCAATCGACACGAACCTTTTTTGAGCGATTGTCAAATTGTGCGTGATTCAACGAAAACAAACCTTTTTTGCGGTCAGGTGTTCATGCAATATCAAATGTATGCTGGTGAAAGAAATACCCAAGGATGCCTCTAACTCACGGCATGTCACATGACGATCTTGTGTTATCAGTTCACGCACGGCGTCAACGTTCTGTGACACAACTGCCGTTTTTGGACGACTATCACCACCTTCGTCTTTGAGCGAGCGTCGGCCAGGATTGAATTCATTAAACCAGTTTTTCACCTTGCTATCGGATAGTGCTTCATCGCCAGACCAAGATTTAAGTTCATCGATGCACTCTTGTCGTGATAATCCACGTCGAAAGCTGTGAAAAAATATCGTACGAAAATGTTCACGAGTTAATTCTTTTTTTTTTTTGCCAAATTGATTTTTTCAAGTCACTGTAAACAACACAAATGATGGTCGTACATCAAAACGTTCTGAGTACGTTTATGCTAAAAAATGTGAAATTTTCAAGTGGAAATATTAGATGGCGCCAGGCAATAGGTCAGAAGTACTGCAATTATATATAGCAACCCGAAATATGTATAGCAACCCGTATTCGACATGTCAGACTGTAGAATTTTGGCCATATAAAAGATACTTGTAAAATTACTTTAAGCCTTCCGAGCCGGCTTTAAACAGTAAGTTGCGCTCAACGATTAAGAGAATTATACCGCACACCAGTATGACATGCGTAATGCTTGCTTCCAAACCTGAATCGTAGCTGGTTTGCCACCATAGACTTTACGTAACACATTGGACTTTACGTAGCGCCAAAGAAAAAAGTCTAAAGGTGTGATTTAATACGGCTGCTTTTCAAAATTACATCTCAATAGATCTATTGTTTGAGCAGCTGTATGGCAAGTGGCACCATTCTGTTAAAACCAAATGCCTTCAAGATTACGGGCTACGACTTAAGGTAGCAACAAGTCCTATATAATGCGCGATAGCGAGCAGCATTCACTGTTACTTTTCGGCAAACATCAATTTTGAAAAAATATAGATTGATGATTTTTATTGCCTATAAACAGGGTATAGGGGCACCTCTTGAACCTGGTTTGGCTCAACCCAAATGCGGCAATTTTGTTTATTGACGTTACCTTTTAGCCAGAAATAGGCCTTATCATAAATTGGTCCAAGCCCACACGTAATCTGTAAAAAAAAAAATCCGTTGAAAAAGAGGAATCTTGCTTGCAATCACTAAGTGTTTATATTTTAAAAAATATTAGTATGATCATCGTACTGTACTCACAACTTATTGATCAATCTAACGAATGAAACTCAACTAATTTCGCTAAAAAATTGTTGTTGTTACCATTTATTAGTGACGAAAATAACATAAAATGGGTTGTTAAATGAATTTTTTTTAAAAAAAAATAATAATTTGTTTATAACTGACTTCGAGCAAATCGCTTTAACACATTTTTTCCAGTAAAAATCAGTGAAGCCTCTTAATAATTCCCTGTTCCATAACCAGCCATGGACTTTTCAGCAGGATTCTGCGCCGGCCCAGGCTAAAACGTCCCAGGCCTGGCTTCGAAACAATATGCCAGCGTTGACTTCCTTGGAAGAATGGCCCTCAGGCAGTCCAGATTTGAACCCATTGGATTACAAATTGTAGATGGTTTTAGTGGACAAGGTTTGTCACAAAAGATACCCCAACACTGGATCTCTTAAGACTGCTTCGGTTCGAGCTGAGGCCAATTTTCCAATGGACGAGGTTCGTGCAGCTATTGACGATTGGCCAGTGCTACTTAAGGCGTGTGTAAAGGCAAAAGGCGGACATTTCGAATAAGAAGATTCTTTTTGGATACAATATACATCAAGAAATATATTAAAAATTAGTTGGTCCAAAAACATTCAGTACTTTTTATTTTACATCATAAAACGTGTGTAACAGTATGTATGTTCCTATTAAGTAGATCGTTAGACGAGTAGAGGCCAGGCCACTCACAAATGGTATTGAAAAGTCGCTCACACCATCGACAAAACGCCGCGTGTACCAGACAGTGACGTGTTTGCTCTACTTCGCTGACTTACTTTTCCTTCCCTATTTGACAAATAACAACAAACCTAATCTGAATAGGTTGTGGAGTAATTCCTCTTTTAAAAGTTAAGCTTTGAAATTTAAATACCCTTTTTCTCCCAAAATTAACTGTGACCATTAAAATATGTATAAAGTTTGTTTAGATTTAAAACGTGTAAGAAGATTCGATCCTACATTTTTGCCTCATCACCCCAAGTTTAACACCCTTCAAGTAAACGAGGCCGAAATACAAGCTGATGCCCATAACATATGCTAATAATTTTCTATGCTTGCTTGTTTTTGTATTCCGCTTTGTGATTCGCCCTGCTTGTTCCCCAATTTCGTTTTATTTCAATACATACACACTTACACACACACAAACACACACTTTACAACTGACTTTCAATATTTGTTGGCAGTGTGAAACCGAAGGCAAACTTTCCCACTAACACAGCCTTCGTACAACAACAATAAGTACAAACCACAGCAAACAATAGGAAATTGTATTTTTCGGTGTTGATAGTGCTGGAATTGTTGTTTCTTGCAAAACTGAACTCTTCCGAAGTGAAGTTGCCAGCATCGTTCGCTTTAACCGAAACTAGAATTTCATTTGTTCAAATGTTGCCACCACACAAACACACACGCACACAGATGCGTCCATGTTCGTACATCTGAACATGTCCCTGTAGCCGAGCTGAAATATTGATGGTGTTGCTCAAAGTTGAACGGCAGCAGGAAATTGAATGTGAACATGAATGATGAGGTGTTATAGAGGCACTTTTTCTTTGTCCTCGATGATGGAACGAGGATAGTTTTCAAGTGGTTGACTGTGATATTGTACAAAACATAAGGGAGCTATGCCCTCACTCGGCCAATGAGAGTTAATATTAATCTTAGATAATAGCTTTCGAACTATTATATTCGTACGTTAAATTGGGTGCATTGAAATTATGAACCCCCAGAGCGTATGATTAACAATTCGTATTCAAATCGCGCATACGTACACAGCAAAAATGCATGGAGCGGTAATAGAAAATTTAGATCTTACTTTATTGCAGCACATGTACGAAAGTTTTCTAAGAACACAATAAATGTTTCCAAGGTGAATTTGCAATATCTTTGACGAATTTGTACTACATCAATTACTAGCTATTGTGTATATTTAGAACATACTTTCATTAGTCGTGGACAAAAACAAATATTTTACATTGCAGTTCATTAACTAACATTAAAAATTGGAAAGACTACTTAATTAGAGACCTTTCATAGAATCTCCTAGCAATATCTAAGATAATGAAATACAAACACAACAGCAGCCTAATGGGAAAAGGTAATTTCCGGAAATGCATAAATCGTGAACATATTTGACACAGGAAAACAAATTAAATTTTAATTATTTTCTAATTAGGAGAAGAGAGTTTATTTTTTTTAAGAATTTACGTTTTTCGCTTTCCCGGAAATTTTAAGCCGGCATCCCGGAAATTTTAAAAAAATTTACAAAGCTCGTGTACTTTAAAAAGTCATAATGAAAGGAAATAAAATTAGGTTAATTTTATATTAGATATTGTAGTTCGTTGGAATTGGACTTTGAATGACCATCAAAGGATAATTTTATGAATTTTCAAGATAAAATACGTAAAGGTTTTATTGTTAGGTAGAAATGAGAAAATATAATCTTAAATAATATGTTTCCATGAAATAAGCAACTTTTAAATAAGTTGTAAAATAATCGAAATAAATTAAAAGATGCAACACAAAAACCATTTATATATCTACGGGGACTGCTATATGTGACAGTGCATAGAGAAAGGGACCAAAGGGTAAAAAAATCAATTTTCATTTTTTTCTTTTTTTGATGTGGACAAAATCTGAGAATCGAATGAGACCGATACCTTGCCCCAAAAGTGTTCCCTCTCAGAGATATGCGCGTTTTATGAAAGCGAAGTCGACGATTCTAAGCGCAAATAGAAAGGGACCTAATCTTTAAAATGGCTCTCCTGAATAAAACTGGTTTTTAACCTTAGGTCCCTTTCTATTTTGCGCGTCACATATGCTTATATATTTATGGACTAATAATGAAAATGCGCTTCAACAGCATATTCTGTCGACGAAAATCGTTGAGCACGCATTTTTTTCTCAATGTGCGGGAATAAGACGAAGTCATTGGGTGCCAAGTCAGGGCTGTACGGCGGATAACCCATCAATTCGAAGTTTTGGCGGTAAAAAAGACTTAGGTTTGAGCCGATGTGTAAGAGTTTGCATTGTAATGGTGCACAATGATTTGTCTTCTCTTGTTCGTTTTTCGAATTTCTCCGAAGACTTTAGCCAAAAAAATGTAGTGTACCACTCACAATTGAGCATCCTGTGTTGCTCAAGTGGACCAGTCGCCACATGACCAGTTTTGCCGCAGAAACAGGCGACAATTTGCTTTGAAATGCTTCTTCCACGAACAATTTTTATTGGACTTGACTCGTCTTTTAATGGTCGATTGCTGTTTTTTTCGGACACATACGCATAGATCCAAGATTCGTCACCTGTGAAGATCTTACTTATATACTAAGTAGTTACATAAAAAGTGTTACAACATTGAACACACCCATTTCAATAGTAGAACTGAACATACCCCATTAATGTCATATGGGTTTTGAAAGCTAACTTCAATAGCGTTAGTCTGTAGCGGGATTTTAAAATTGTTTCAACTTTCATAATAGAGTGGTCAGATAATGAGAACCGTATCGCTGTAATAGCACTTTTCAAGTGTGAAATGAAAAAAGCGATATTTTCAAAACGCTCCGGCCACTAGGGATTAGCCGCATGTTCTTGTACCGATGCACAAAACTGTTTGAGGAGACTGGAGATGTAAAATACCGCCACTGGTCGGACCGCCCACGCTCTGTTCGAACACCGCATGTCACCAAAGCCGTTTAATAAAGAATTCACAGAAATCCGCTGCGAAAACAGAAAATCATGGCCAGAGAGATGATTATCACGCAAAAGTCCATGAGTCGAATCATTAAAAAAAGACTTGGGACTTGGGACTTTCAAACGACGTACCGGTCATTTATTGACTGAAGCTTTGAATAACAATAGGATTGAAAAATGCAAACGTCTTTTGTTGAAGCACACTGATAACTTGCACAGAAAAATTGTGTTCACCGATGAAAAAAAATTTTACCGTTCAGTAAAAATTTAACAAGCAAACTGATAAAGTGTATGCGCGGTCGCCTAAAGTAGCATCTGAACTGATCCCAAGGGTGGAAAAGGGTCATCACCCAGCTTCGTCATGGTTTGGTGGGGAGTCTCTTACGAGTCAAAACATCGGCCAAAGTTTAACAAGAAACCGTTTTGGATAGCTGTTGTGAAGCCTCTTAACAATTTCCTGTGCCAAAACCAGCCATGGACCTTCCAGCAGGATTCTGCGCCAGCCCATAAAGCTAAAACGTCCCAGGCCTGGCTTCGAAACAATTTGCCAGCGTTCATTTCCTCTGAAGAATGAATGGCCCTCAGGCAGTCCAGATTTGAACCCATTGGATTACAATTCGTGGACGGTTTTAGAGGACAAGGCTTGTCGCAAAAGATACCACGACATTGGATCTCTCAAAGGTGCTTTGGTTCGGGCTGTGGCCAGTAGAAGATTTATTTTTCGGCTTTTGCGACATCAGTAGAAGATTTATTTTTAATTAAGTGACAGTTTTTGACAAAATTTTAATTAAATACTTGTATCGCATACCTTAAAGATAACCTTACAATTAGCTTACATTTCGTTCTGATTATTTATGTTTATAGATTCCGTAGGATGCAGAAATAATCTGCTGCAAAAACCGAGAGTTAAAAATCAAATAGAATTTTATAAAAATATATACATGTTTTACTTATATTACAACCCCTTTCATAGGATGGGGGTACATTGACTTTGGCATTCTGTTTGCAAATTCCCAAAATATTGATCGGAGACCCCATAAAGTAAATATATACTGAATCGTAGTAAAATTCTCATATGAACTAGACATGTTCATCTGTATCTCTGTGGACGTCAAACTAAAGGTTCCACTATTAAAGCTAAGTGGCTAAAATGTTGCGGAAACATGTGTTGATAGACTGAAACTACGAGTATAGGTATTGAAAATGGGCCAGATCGAAAGGTTTATTTTACAAGGACCGGTTCATCCTCTGGAAAAATCAATAACACTAAACTTAAAAACACCTTTTTTCTCTTCAAGATATGACGACTTTGTTTGGCACATATGATACTGAAATTGATCAAAACACTTCCTGGAAGCAACGTGGGCGGTGCCTCGCTCCCTTTTAAAATTCTCATTTATGTCTAAAGAAGGGGACCGATCATTGTAAAGTTCTAACAGAATAAACTTTATGACCAGGAAATAACACTCTGCGACAAATGGTAAGGGTCAGTGATCGGTTTGGAATGAAACCACCGGGGAAAGTTATATTGGTAAAAAAAAAGTCATACGTGTTCCAGCGTTTCGCTGGGTCTCATCTAGGAATCGAGATATATCGATTTGAAGTTAGTAAGTATCGTATAGGGGAATTTGTCACGTTTTAGGCTCTTTTGTTTGACATAACTCGAGAACCACTCGTCCGATTTAGCTGAAACAAATTTAGAAAAATTAGGAATTACAATTCGTCTAATCTGTTCTTAAACCGTTTTCCTACTTAAGCAACAGTTTCGCAATTATAAATAAATGTATGAAAAAAAAAAAAAATATTTTTGCCTATTTTTTCTTCATGCGCTTATTTTTAACTTGGAAACTATTACTTGTAAAGGAAAATAATATATGAACAGATTAAGGGAATTGTAATTCTTGGTTTTTTTCAGCTAAATCGGACGAGTGGTTCTCAAGTTATGTTAAACAAAAGAGCCAAAAACGTGACAAATTCCCCTATACGATACTTACTAACTTCAAATCGATATATCTCGATTCCTAGATGAGACCCAACGAAACGCTGGGACACGTATGACCTTTTTTTGACCGATATAACTTTCCCCAGTGGTTTCATCCCAAACCGATTGTGGCTGTCGCACAGTGTAATTAATGGAACCACCTACACAACCCTGAATTTAAAAAGACAATATATCAAGAACTATTAGAGATATGACGATGATATTTGGAACATGTAGTACAAAAATACATATGAGGCAAAAGTAATAAACCAATCGCTATAAAATGTTGAGAGAATGGAATATAATTACCATATTAGTAAAAACTATATTGTGTTTAAATTTGGCAAAAAGGCGTGGCCCCGCTCATACAATTCTTCAATTTGTAAGGCTATATCTTCTAATCAACTACCGGTGTGTCGACAGTAGTTGGTTTATAAGATAGTTTTATGAAAAGAAATACACTCTGATAGAAAAACTCCTTGGCAAAATTGTCATATTGAACCGCACTTCATGATGGGGGGTATAAAAAATTCAGCACGACAGTACTTAATTTGTCTCCTTAATGAAATATACTTATACAAAGCCTACAAGGCCATTTGGTTGAGCATGGTAATTGTGAAAATATTAAAATCAAGTTTTAAAAAATTCTATTACGCTAAAGTATTAATATAAAAAGTATTAATTATAAAATTAATATGTATAGAGTTGGTCCTTGTTATCAACTCTAGACATTGTAAAACAATTTTTAACGTATAATACTAGAAAAAAAGCTAACGCAATCATTCGGTTGGCACAAAATTCAGTTGTGACAAGGAATCTGTTTTCTGTATCGGCCACATGAATTCGCAATATGCGTTTCACCTAAATTCCCTTACTATTTTACATCAGCACTACTTTTAAAATTTAACAAACACAATTAGGGCATTTAACAAAGTCAAAGTCGTAATCGGCTATCAGATAAATTCTCTTACAAAATTTTGTATATTTTCAATTAATATCTTATATTCCCAAATCAAATTCGAACAACATTATAGGGCCTCCCAACGTAACTGTTTTTTTTTCTAGATGTATCTTACAACTCGCTGTCGAACTATAGGTTTCTATGACTAAACGCTAATATTTGTAACATAAGGAATTAAGAACAAAAAAGAAAACTTTTGTATACCCTACAGCACATGGTGTTCAGGGTGTTATGACTTAGGGCTGATGTTTGCAACACCTTCAAGGAATGGAGGTAGAACCTATCCTAAAAATACCAATCGATTCAGCATCTCTATTTGATTTCATTGAGAGATGTTTGTCCGTCTTTCCATCTGTCATTCAAATCAATGTTCAGGTCGCAGTTATAAACTGATTTCGATCAAACTTGGAACATTCTTCAAGATTGGGCCAAGCATGAACTGCATTTAAATTGGTACACATTCGTCAATATTTTAATATTATACATATGTTTTTTTAAGATTTCTAAACGTGCATATTTAAAAGATTTTAATATCTTAAAGAGAATTACGAGCTACCACTACCTATCTCTGGTTAAAGATCCCTTACGATTTCAGAACTTACAGCTCTTAAAACCACATATTTCTGCAGACTACGACTAAATTTCGTATAAAGCATTACCAGTAATCAACAACATACTCGTATCTCTGGGGGAATTTTAACATATCGATTTATGATTTTGAATAGTCCCTAAACTAACGACCTCCACACAGAGGCTCGCAATCTTTTGAGTGACAGAGCGGTGTAGGCTACACAACTGCGGCTCGCGCCCGCATTTACATATTTTTACCTATGCCTATCATATAAAAATTTTTTTCTGGACGAACAATAATTGAAATGGGGACTTAAAACCTCAAAACTTGCAGAACATTTCGGCACCCGCTGCCAACAAAAAAACGGCTCGTTTTGCTACATATATTTATATGTTTCGCTTTGTGTTGCCTGGCGCCATCTGATATTTTCATTGGAAAGTCTGACATTTTTTGGCATAAACGTACTCAGAACGTTTTGACGAACGACCATCTTTCGTGTTGTTTACAGTGACTTGAAAAAATTAATTTGGCAAAAAATGAAATATATTCGTAAACATTTTCGTGCGACCATTTTTCACAAATTTCGACGTGGATTATCACGACAAGAGTACATCAATAAACTTAAATCTATATATGGCGATGAAGCACCATCCTAAAGCACTGTGAAAAACTGATTTAATGAATTCAATGAATGCTGACCGAATGTATGTATTTCTTCTACCAGCATACATTCGGTATTGCATGAACACCTGGCCGTAAAAAAGGCTTGTTCTTGGTGGATCCCGCACAATTTGACAATCGCTCAAAAAAAGTCCGTGTCGATTGGTGCAAAGAATTTTGAAAAAAAAGATCGCAGTGCTTCAAAAGAAGTTTTTAAGATCGTCACAGGTGACGAATCATGGATCTATGCGTATGAGCCCGAAACAAAACAGCAATCGACCGTGTGGGTCTTTGAAGACGAGCCAAATCCAACGAAAGTTGTTCGTGGACGAAGGAAATGGTCGCCTTTTTCTTTGGCAAAACTGGTTATTTGGCGACTGTTCCACTTGAGCAACGTAGGACGGTCAATTCTGAGTGGTACACCACAACTTGTTTGCCTGAAGTCTTCGGAGAAATTCAAAAACGAAGAAGAGATATTCGTCTTCTGTTCAAAATGACAATGCGAGCTCTCACACATCGGCTCAAACCAGAGCCTTTTTGACCGGCCAAAGCATCGAGTTTATGGGTTATCCGCCTTACAGCCCTGACTTGGTACCCAATGACTTTATTTTGTCCCGCACATTAAGAAAAAATTTGAGGTCAACGATTTTCGTCGGCAGAAGATGCGTTCAAAAACCATGTTTTCGAGGTGTTTCAAAAGGGGTGGTAAAAGTGCTTCGACAATTAGATTAAGCGCAAGCAAAAGTGTATAAATTATGCTGGAGAATACTTTGAAAAACAATAAACCCATTTTTGATGATAAGTAATCGCATTTTCATTACTAGGCCAGAAATATATATAGCAGCGCTCGTAAGTCATATGTAAATATGGGTAATCAAATTGAAGCAACTAAAATATATGGATTTATCTTAAATTGTTAGCTGAGATTAGTGCCGGACTCTTAGACTGAGTAGGCCCAACAAACAGCATTTACTGTTTAGAGAATTGATAACCAGTAAATATTGGCATATGGCGTACTCGAAAGCTGGTTTCACTATGAATGCAAACTTTTTTTTATTTTGCAAATTTGCCTAAGATTGATTTAAGATTCCAAACAGCGGGCCACTACAAGAGCGAATTCACGGCTAAGGCAATAAAAGATTCAGTCTCTCCAAACTAAACGAAATTTTTATGGATTTATATAAATTCGAGTTAAAGATTTATCGTCCCATGAACATAAAAATTTGAATTTAAAATCTGCTATCACATATTTCGTTGTAATATTTCTAAGAAATAATTTTCGTTTAAGTAGCCACTTAAAAAATTAATTTCACATCTCCTTCACGGAAAAGCGTAAATTACGAATTTCATTTGAACTTAACAAAATATCGGGGTGGCATGTGTTTGCTAATGAAAACCATTATTGCGGATAATTGTATAATTTCCGTTTATTATACAGCATGATTCTATGAATTTTCATTTAAAACTCAACCGAAATACAATAAAACACCTTTGATTGTTCGTTGGATGGTTTACACAGATGTGGTCAAAATTGGATTCAAATGCAAATCATTAAAAAGGAAATTTGTATTAATTCAAAATGGCCACATCCAGTTCCGTTTGGCCCCTGCAATGTGAACTGTGAAAACTCGCCCATTTCATTTCAGTTGTCATAGAAAAGCACAAACGAATGTATGTGCATATCTTGGACAGAGTTTTTTTGGAAAATTAAAAAGAGGAAACAACCAGCGAACGAACACTCATACCCACGCAATAGCGCCTCATGTATTCGAAACGTTGAGCCCTTTGTTTATTCAAATATTTGATTTCAAGGTTGATTTATTTTGCCAGAAAACATATTTCGGAGCATGGTTGCCACAGGCATACCACTACATTCGTATGCTGGCGTAGCCACTTAGAACAGTTATGGCGACTCATGCAAATCGACATTTTCTATTCGGCTAACATTGGGGAAAAAGCATAAATTTATGAAATGTTAGAGACTTTTCGCATATATTTTGTGGAATTAAAGTTAATATGTAAGTACGAGTGGATTTATGTGTGTGTGTGAGAGTTTTGTATGAATGATTTTTCCTTTTTATTGAATTGGAAAATATGCAAATTTTTGCCAGCGCATGTATGTGTCATTTTCCAAATAATACCAACCCAGATCTGCGGTTAATTTATTTCTAGTCCATGTGTAGTGCATGATGAGAACTCTGAGTATTTGATCGCATCTGTAACAAGATAAATTAAACGCTACGGAATTTTGCAGGAGCCTAAGATTAGGGCAACACAAAAAAGCCCCATGGCAATGACAATTAAAACATGTTGTGGCTGACTTAATGCAATGTTAGAAGGGTTAATAAAGGGTACAAGTTAGCAATTAGCAATCCGCAACTACGCCTCAGGGTTTCCATTCCGAATTTTGTATGACTCGTTCAAACATTTCGACCGGTATGGCTTTAATGACACGCGTAATGTAGGCTTCCAAAACCTGAATCGTAGCTGGTTTGTCAGCATAGATTTGGACTTTACGTAACCCCAAAGAAAAATGTCTAAAGGTGTGATATCACTCGATCTAGGACCTCATCACTGAATAAAATTTTGGTCGAAAACAACGGATCTTCCCGTTTCTCATCGAACGCTCTCTTCCATAATACAGTTGCCAACATTTGAAGCCAATTATTTTCAAAAAATAAATGCCATAAAATGTCATTTCAAATTACTAATAAAGATTCCACACTTGATTTTAATTTTTATAATTTTTTTTTTGTTCAAAAAAATAACTCTAGATATATCACCCTATATTTTGATGGACTCGTAATTGTTCTATCCTAATAAACCGTGCCAAATTGTATCTACATTAAATGGATTATGTGTCTTTTAAAGCTTAAAACATTTAGTCGCTTCAAACTATATGAGTGAGAGTTATATCTAAATCTGAACAGATTATCTTCATTCAAAATGAAGATAATCCTCGACCAAAAAAAAAACTTACTTGTGCCAAATGTGATTAAGGTCGCACAATTTTTATGGACTAGTAACTGTTCTATCCTAATAAACCGTGCCAAATTTTATCTAGATTAAATGAATTTTGTGCCAAATGTGAATAAGGTCTCACAACATTTATTTCACAGAGGTTTGATGGGTATAAAAATCAAAGCTGATTCCCTTATTCTATCACAAACCCTTAATGCAACTATTTTAATTGCGTTACAATTTTCTGATACAATTTTCGGTCGTTGGACCTGAAAAAAAATAATTAAAGATACATGCGCACTTTCCAGGGCAGTTTTTCCTATGTGCGTTTAAACATTGGCATATATTTTCGGTTTGAGGTCTACATTTCTGTGGGGGTTTAGCAGAACGTTCTTAAAAATTGAATATAACGCATCCAAACAGCCTTACATACTATTAGAAATAAATCTTCGAACTAAAAGACAAAGGTACGTACGAGTATAAGTCGACCATGCCTCCTATTTGCCGTCTCAGATATACCAACATGTTTCAAACAACAAAATCAAAATACAACATCAAATGATACATTAATAACGGAAACCCATAAAAAATCCTGAATGAATTCCCAACCATGTTTTTCCTGCGGAAGCAAAAGCCAACAAAATTTGCAACACGCGAAAAAAATAAATGAAGTTGCATAGCTGAACACCTGCCTACAGCCCTTATCTCTGCAAAGCAATCACACAAAAAAAATCATTTGACATTTATGCACGTTTGAATTTCATCGTACAAAAAATTGCATTTTTGTTTTATCTTTTTAAACGTTAAAACCAATTATCGATTCTTATAATTGAATTTTTAATTTAAAAAAAAACCTGGCGAAAGGAGTTGTAGCCAGACAGATACACGCAGAGTGAATCGAACTTTGTGTATGAAGGAGTAAGAAAATTTTTTAAAATCCACCAAAATCACAGACAATGTTTACAAGGATGCGAGGGAAAATACGGTTGCAAAAAACATTGTCATCGTTGGACTGATTGGCTCTTATTGCCATCATCGCCAGCGGAGCGATGTCTTAAAATAATTAAATTTAAAGCGTTTTTAAATTGCAACGCGTATAAGTAATACCGCAAAATGATTCATACGCACATTTTGGATGGGAAAATTATAGTGCAGAACTGGTGCACCGTGGGACATTTTCATAAAACGTTGTCAAAAAGCAAAAACATGAAATTACAAAGGAAGTCGAGTTTAAAATGAGAATCCATCCCACGACAGCCGGTTCAACGCACCGGATCGACCCGAAGCCCCAACTCTTCGGCCAAGGGCTGTCACCCCGGTACGGTTTGCCGCTACAACAACAACAACATTAAAATGCGAATTGTTATACCCTTCACCCTACTGTGGTAAGGAACTAATTAAACAACACATTAAGGGACATTTGGTCTATATATAAAGTATACCGATCGATTCAGAATCACTATCTAATTCCATGGAGTGAAGTCCGTCTGTCCACATATCGTTGAAATCAAATAAAGGTCGCAAGTACAAACCGGTTTAGATGAAACTTGTTATTTTTTTCAATTTTGGGCCAGGCAGAAACTTTATTGAAAGTGGTCTAAATCTGTGTATATTTTGATTTCAAACATAGAATTTCGATTTAAGAACCTGCAGGTCTAAAAGCCATATATAATACCCGATTTTATTTCTAAATGCTAAATATTATATCCGAGTTAAACAACGTTTGCACAGAGCATAACTAGCGACGAACACCCATCAGTGGTGAAATTTAATCACATCGATATATGTTTTCAAACAGTTTTTACACAAACGTCCCTATCATGAGTTTCTTAAGCTCTAGAAGACACAAATTAAACCCGATCAAGTTCAAATTTGGCATGGTACATTATTAAAGACCAGTTAATAATTGTGGTGAAAATGTAACACATGGTCTCATATTTTCGAATAGCGCGTCTTTAAAGGTCCTTACCTAATTGGGAGCCTAAATATTTTTAAGCCACATAGTACACCCGATTCCGACAAAATTTCGCCTAAAGCATTACCAGCAACCGATACATATTCCTGTAGGTGAAATTGGATCATATCCGCCCATCTTTTCGCTAAAAGCTCCCACGCCGATATTTCTCACGATTTGAGATCCAACAGCTTAAGATACCACAATGTAGTCACGATGACGCTCAAATTGTGTCTGGTACTCGTACGTTATGAGCGATCCAAAATCAAACAAGACCATAGCCCCTATGTAAAGGTCCTTCGCGATTTTCGAACATACAGATCTAAAATGTACTACATCTCATATAGACCAAGCGTTACATGCGACCCACAATTATATTTTGTTAAATTGAACTATATCGAACCATGTTTTAATAGAACCCACAAAGGTCCCTCCCGATGTAAGGTCCTGCTGCTTTAGAAGCCACAAATTAAGCTCGATCACGTTCAGATTTTGCATTGTTAGCTATGAGCCACCATTCATAAACTTTGTTGTTAACTTTGTAATTAACTGGACCATATCTTACTTACTTAAGACCCACAACATACCATTAGGGAACTAGCGGGAACTTCCCTCAAATCAGTAAGCTGTGCACGATTCAATTCGGGTACCTACTGCCGGGACCTACTGTTTAATGTAGGCTCCAAAAGGCGAATGCATTTTATAGAGTAGTTTTAACATGGCTAAATCTCCTTTTCGTTATGTCGCCAGCATTTAAGAGGCATACTCACTGTATAATTCTCATTTACTGCTTAACGCCATCTCTGAACGGCTAATGCATTTTATAGAGAAGATGGCCTAGAAACAAATATCTTGCTCTTAAAATATTTACGAGGTAGAAACAAGCGGTTGAACAATTGTTAGATAGTCTTACTAGGATTTGAACCTGAGGTTATTGGCATGATATACTCGTACGTGCACACTTTAACAGTACCACGGCGTACAGTGGTTCAGAATCGTTTCTTACTGGACAAAACTCTGTACTTTTGAACCGAAAGAGACGATTTAGCAGTTTTTCTCCTGTTTCAATTTCAATAAAATCGGTTCATAGAGGAACTCAAGGTCAAGGTCGAACTTTTGATTTTTTTAATATTTAGCATGGAAATGTGGGTTTTTTTTTTTTAATTTTGTTACTTCTTAAAAAAATGGTCATACGTTGTTAAATAAACCATCCTAATACTCTTAAAAATATTGAAAAATTAAACAAAAAAATCCCATAAATGTTAATTTTATTTTATATTTAAAAAACATTAGAGGAAAAAAATATGTTTTACTTATACAGGGTGTGCGCCGGTAAGGTCCACTACTTTGTCTATTTATAATTGTTGATTTAATAAAAGAGATTGGATTTTATATTGATAAATGTTTATTTAATGTCTGCATTTACGAGGGTTTTACATATATTTCTGGCCAAGGCAACACTAAGTGTTGCCTGGCGCCTTCTGCCATTTGCATTAGAAAGTTTAACATTTTTTAGCATAAACGTACTCAGAGCATTTTTCCGTACGACCATCATTTGTGTTGTTTACAGTAGCTTGTAAAAATCAATTTGGCAAAAAAATGGAATTAACTCGTGAACATTTACGTGCGATCATTTATCACAACTTTCGACGTGGATTATCACGACAAGAGTGCATCGATGAACTTAAATCTTTATATGTGACAGCGCATAAAGAAAGGGACCTTAGGGTATACAAATAAATTTTAATTTTTTTTTTCTTTTTTTTATGGGACAACATCTGAGCATCGAATGAGACCAATCCCATGCCCCAAAAGTGTTCCCTCCCAGAGATATGCGCGTTTTATGAAAGTGAAGTCGACGATTCTAAGCGCAAATAGAAAGGGACCTTATCTTTAAAACGGCTCTCCTGTACAAAACTGGTTTTTAACCTTAGGTCCCTTTCTATTTTGCGCGTCACATATGGCGATGAAGCACCATTCTATAGCACTGTAAAGAACTGGTTTAATGAATTCAATCTTGGCCGACGCTTGCTCAAAACGAAGGTCGTTCAAAAACGGCCGTTGTGCCAGAGAACATTGGTGCATTCTTGGGCATTTTTTCCACCAGCATACACTTGATGTTGCATTAACACCTGGCAGTAAAAAAGGTTTGTTCTCGTTGGATCCCACACAATTTTACAATCGCTCAAAAAAAGATCGTGTCGATTGGTGCAAAGAAATTTTGAAAAAAAACCGATCGCGGTGCTTTAAAAGACGTTAATAAGATCGTCACTGGTGACGAATCATTGATCTATGCGTATGAGCCCGAAATAAAACAGCAATCGACCGTGTGGGCCTTTGAAGACGAGCCAAATCCAACGAAAGTTATTCGTGGAAGAAGCACTTCGAAGCAAATGATCGTCTGTTTCTTCGGCGAAACTTGACATGTTGCAAATGTTCCGCTTGAGCAACGTAGGATGGTCAATTCTAAGTGGCACACTATAATTTTTTTGCCTGAAATCTTCGGCGAAATTCGAAAAACGAACAAGAGAAGATGAAACATTGTGCACCATGACATTCCGAGCTATCACACACAAAAGTACTTCGACAATTGGTTTGAGCGCATGCAAAAGTGTATAAATCATACTGGAGAATTCTTTGAAAAACAATAAAACAAATTTTGATGATAAATATGCGCATTTTTAGTATTAGGCCAGAAATATATAAAGCAGCCCTCGTATGTATGCAATATAATATCAGATAAATGTCCGCCTCACAAAATGCGAGCCCTTTGAGCACATTTTTCATTACATTCTCACACATTTCACGCGGAATTTTATTAAATTCATCAAAAATATTTTGTTTGAGTTGCTGAAGCGTTTCTGGTTTGAGTTGCTGAAGCGTTTCTGGTTGATAAATATTCGCATTTTCATTATTAGGCCAGAAATATATATAGCAGCCCTCGTATGTATGCAATATAATATCAGATAAATGTCCGTCTCACAAAATGCGAGCCCTTTGAGCACATTTTTCATTACATTCTCACACATTTCACGCGGAATTTTATTAAATTCATCATATTTTTGTTTGAGTTTCCGGTTTGTTTTCATAAACCTTGCTTTTCAGATATTCCCACAAAAAGATATCTGGAGCAGTCAAATCAAGTGACCGTGGAGGCCAATCAACATCACCATTTCTTAAAATAACTGGATGTGGAAAGAGGTCTCGCAGTAATACCATTGTCATCCTGGCTATGTGCAATGTGGCACCGTCTTGTTGACACCACATGTTACAAGCCCAAAGCATGCAGTTCTGGCATTAAAAAGTTTTCAATCATATCACAATATCGCTCCCCATTGACTGTTACCGTTAGGCCTTTTCATTTTCATAGAAGTAAGGTTCAATGATTCCACCTGATCAAACTGCTTACCAGACTGTCACTTTTAATGGATGCAAAGGTGACTGGTGAATAATTTGAGGGTTTTCCATTGCCCAGAACCGACTGTTCTGTTAATTTTCATATTTTAATGAAAATGTGCCTCGTCACTCATTATGATATTTTCATGAAAATCTGGATTGTCATGGGCGAGCTTTAACATCCTATTGGCCTATGTACGGCGGCGTAAATGGTCTTGTGGAAGATGCTCTTGTATCAACTGAATCTTAAATGGAAACAAATGCAAAATTGTGCAAAAATTGTGGCCAAAGTTCTTCCTTGAAGACCAAGCTCCTGAGCATGGCTTCGAATTGAGGTTGATGGATTGTTTTGAACACTTTCTTGAGTAGCAGTAATGTTTTCAGCTGGTCTTGCAGTACATTGCGGTCCATGCTTGGGCCTATCAGCTACAGACCGTCTTTCTTCGAAACTATTCACTACACGATAAATAGTGCGTTTTGTTGGCACGTTGTTTCTCGCAAAAATTTCACGTAACTTTCTCACCGTCAAAGTAATCGATGATTGATTTTGATAAAATGTTTTAACGTTTAAAACACGTTGGTTTATCAAATCTTTTTCCATCATAAATTTGCCACATCTCTACTTCACGACTGCCAAATATAAACTGTCAAGACTAAAGTTTAGGAAAATGGCGTTAAAACAAAGTAGTAAACCTTCCCGGCGGACACCCTGTATAACGAAAACAGTACAGTATAATTTTTAATTGGTTCGGTTGAAAAGTTGCCTGCAAATATTGAATTTTTTTCCCGAGTAATTTCATTAAAATTACAAAAAGTGTTTGTTCTACAAACATAGGTACAAAAATATATGAAATCCATAGGACACTTTCACATTTTCGCTTGTAGGAAATCCACCTTAACCCCTTATGCCCACTAAAAGTTCGATTTCTCTAAAACTCCAATTAAATAGTTTGCGATAAATTGCTATTTTCTTCTACACAAATTAACAAAAATTTCATTTTTTCTAAAATTACATAAAATATTTGGTTCAGCAACACACCACTCCCGCAGTTACAAACACTTTGAACTCATTTTTTGTCTGCCTTAGTTTCATCATTCAACGATTCTCATCCTTCGGAAATGGGATACAAACAAATGCACACCCATAATGCACTGTGCCTTGTTATGGTAAAAGACAAAATAAAATTGATATGGGATAGACATACCTTAGTTTTTAAAGGACTCGTTCGACGAGTCGTGATGTACGCCCCTACCCTGTAGGAAGCGGGAAACGGTAACTCTTAATTTTATATTTACAACTTAGGTTAAAGCTTTATCTAAGTCCCACATAAAACGTATGCTAACTAGTTCTAACTGAGCTTTGCTTATTTATCGGTATCAATCGATTTGCCCAACCCCCGAAAAATATGCCACTACCAGATTATTGAACCCAGTTAATGTACCGTAGAGAATTATTTTGCTGCAAACCAACTTTTATTTACTCAATAATCAAAAATGATAATGTTCACACTCTGTTTGCGTTCAAATGTCCGTGAATTGTCCTTCAACGAGCTATTGGGTGACTGAATGAATGACTGAATGAATGGTAGTGCGTTGTGCCATCCCTGTGCAGGATAAAGACAATGCATTTCTATTTATTTCATTTTATGTCCAATCCTTAGATTACTCCACTACTCCTTCTGCTCACTTCTCGACTTGCTGTCGCTAAAGCCAAAAACATAATCTTTTGTGCATTTATGTGGTATTCCCTACACTTCTCGTCCACTGCTCCATTTCGATGAGGCGGTTATGAAATGCAATTGTGTTGTATTCGAAGCGACCCGGCAACTGAAACCGTTTTTCTATTTTGAGCTATATTGACTAGAACAGGGTATTCTGCAGCAACTGCCACCGAGGAGTGGCTGTAACGGGTTGTAATGACAATGCAAAGAGCTCTTTTTTGGACAATTCACAGATAAGGTTTCATGTTAAATCGCATGTCATACTGTTACTGCTAATGCTGTGCGCTTCACAGCTTGTTTTGTATGCGGGTGACGGCTGCTATTTCTCCAGTCGGTATATGTGAATTTGATACTGATTAAATGACGAAGAAACATTAAGTAAAGTGATTTTCGCACTAGCGCCCTTAGCATGGAGTAAAGGAAAAGAAGTTCCATTTAGAATGGCAAGCTACAGGAAAGGAAGTTAATGTTCAGATTTGAAATGACCAAAAATCTTGCATATTTTGAAAAAAATAGAAAGAAAAATTGCATTGCAAAATAACGTAATACTGTTGTACAACATATCGTTAAGAACATATAGAAATAATTGGGAACGGCTCCTTAGCCGAATATTAATTAAGTCTAGCCGAATATCTTTTAAAGTTTACTAATGTAAGAAACGAAATTCAATTTAAGATCTCGACGTAAAATGCGCCAAGTCGTTCTATACGTCAGTCCGAGTTTTTGCAAACGGCGCCGAATCGACTCTCCACGGTGTTGGTGTACACTCTCAGCTACGGCCGCTACATTTTCTTCGCTGCGTGCTGGACATGGTCTATTCGGTCGAATATTATCCAACAATAAATGCTGGGTCTCAAGATTGGTGATGGTCGATTATGCCGATTATGTTGGCCATAAGTTGAACGAAGTGCATGAAACACATTCCTCACAGAACGTGAATTTTCGTAATAAAGTTGAACGATTTGTAAACGTTGTTCAGGCGTAAGTCTTTCCATCATTAAACGCCAAACAATGCTAAACAAAGATAACATGACAGCATGACACGACTCATACGTGATCTGTCAAAAAAGGCTATTGAAAAAAGTATCTCTACGTGGATCACCCATTACTATATAATTTTGTTTTTTTTTTTTATTGTAAAATAACAAACTGAATTGTTTTTCCATCTTAAAGATAAACATTCGAAAAGCCACATATCGAAAATATGTTGGCGGAAAAATGCCGACAAAACGAATATGTATTCAGATTATAGTCTCAAAAACATGTACAAAGACTTTAAGTTATACAACGAATATGATAGTAAATTAATGGGCTTATTCAAGAACCTATGAGACCTTTACGAAAATGGACGTTAAGAAAAATGTCCCACACACTTCTACACTTGGTCAGCATAATTGAACAAATGTGTCCACAATCAGGATAATTGTGCGCGAATTTCAGCAAACCGAGTCTGTACGAAATGTCACAACACCTGTACATGTTGGTCCAGTTCGTTCTGCGGAAAGCATTGATGTTGTTCAAGAAAGTATAGCAGAAGCGCTGTCAATCTCGGCTTGTAAATATTTTTGGCTATTGCGAGATGCTAATGAACTTCTTGTGGACAGAAATTGAGGACATGGGCGTGGACGATATGTGGTTTCAACAGTATAGGTATAGTGTCACTTGTCACATAGCCAACGAAACAATGGCTCTTATGTGCATGTTATCTCTTGTCGTGGCGATGTTAATTGGCCGCCATGACCATGTGATTCGACATCGTTGGACTTCGTCGTCGCTGGGGATATTTAAAAGAAAAAGTGTACATCAATAAGCCAAGAACAAGTCAAGTGCTAAAGGATGAGATAATTTTGCATATTAACGACAATGAACCTTCATTCTCAGGGTCATTGAAAATATAGACCATCGGATACAGGTATGCCACCGAAGCCGTGACGAGCCTTTGGACTATATTTTCTTTCTTGCATAATTGGCATAGATACTTTCATCACAATAAAAAATATTTAGATAATTCGTTGAAAGCTGTTTGCTTTATTTACATTAAGCTCCGTGCGTTTTAGCTGGACTACCCTTTATGTGGCTTCAAGAGCTATAGACATAAAATCGGTTGAACATATGTGTGGGAGCTACATCTTAATTTTACCGGCTTTCTCCAAA
This sequence comes from Hydrotaea diabolus, assembly GCA_963513945.1. Taxonomy (NCBI): domain Eukaryota; kingdom Metazoa; phylum Arthropoda; class Insecta; order Diptera; family Muscidae; genus Hydrotaea; species Hydrotaea diabolus. Next base: position 131,780,689 of record OY740717.1, on the reverse strand, counting down.
TTTAGTTACGTCCAAATCGATTAAGATCAGGCGATAATTGCGTTAGTTCAATAACAAGCTTAAGATACACGCAGAAAAAAAGTATGGTTGTGGTGACAATATTTGAAGAGGATAATGCTATTGTTGGGTATATTGTTGTGCTACAACAATATTACGATCCTCATAACAATAGTATGATTCAAATACAACCATACTATGATTATCACAACAATAGTATTCACACATAACCATACTATGATCCACACAACCAAGGTATGATTCACACTCAACCATACTATAATCTTCACAACCATACTATGATCTCCACAATCATAGTATGTTTCATATACAACCATAGTATGATCCTCGCTACCATAGTATGATTCATACGCAACCATAGTATGATCACACACAATTACACTATGATCCCCAATATAATTTATTAAAATTTGTTTAAGTTGTCAGTAATAGATTTGATCCCCAATATTATTTATTAGAATTAATTTAAGTTGTCAACAATAGATTTGAACTATGAAAATACAAAAATACATTAAATTCAAAATAATAGAAGTGGTTTATTTCACAGTAGAAAAAATAAGCTTAAATAAACGTAAGCGTTTTTATTAAAAATATTTCAGTTATACAAAGCCAAAGCATTGCATAAGATCCGTACCAATAGCACTTGTTCTTAAAAGCATATTTAAATGAACAAAAACTACAATACAATACAGTATGATTGCCGTAATCATATTATTGTTAACATAAAACGCAAAACACAATACTTTTGTCGCACCAACCATATTTATATTGTTCCTATAACAATATTTTCAGTTTTAAATTTGGCAATAATACTATTGTTACATTTCAACAATATTAATATTGCAGCAATTATACTATTGTCAAAAATAAATTCATTTAACAATGCTAAAGTTGCGATGAACATACTTTTATTGCGGAGAACATATTATTATTATTGCCGTGACCATGTAGTTACCATGTTTTTTCTCTGCGTGTAGACAACAGACTGATAGAGGGACGAATAGACAGATAGCGTTAAACCACATCAAGAGATTTTTCTAGCTCTATCGGTACCATTACATGTGGGTCTAGATCAAAAGCTTGCAACGTATTCAATATGTAAAATTATGAACTTTCTTCGATTTTACATGCAACACCAAAAAAAAAACGGAAAACCAGAGAGCTGAAAAACAGAGTAAACTGAGATGTCAGGTTTTGGATATTTTTGAGAAAACGACTGTCGGTTTTGTCGTTAATATGCAAAATTATCTCATCCTTTAGCACTTGACTTGTTCTTGGCTTATTGATGTACACTCCACCCAACACTCAAAATAAAGCCAAGCTTAAAACCTCATACGACAAATACAAATGAGAATAAAGGGTGGTCCAAATAAAACGCAATATATTAATTGTAAATGAAATAAAAAGTTTTCTTAGAATTATCTTAATATTTTCTAATTATGATACAAGGATCAATGACAATTATTTGTGAAACAAAATATTTCGGCCAGATCTAGCCAAGGCTTCGGTGGCATACATCTATCCGATGGTCCATATTTTTAATGACTCTGAGACATAATTAATATTCAGTGTAGGTTATGTGCCGAATACTTTAGCTCTTGTCTTATTGACATACATTTTTTCATTTATATATCCACCGGTGTCAAATCACATGCTCCTGGTATTCAATTAATATCGCCACGACGTGAGATAACATGGCCTTTGAATTTCTGGCGTAAAAGAGCCATTGTTTCGTTTGCTGTGTGCGAATCTATCGTACCATCCTGTTGGAACCAGGGCCTATTCGGAAATGCAGCACTGCACTGCATGTGCTGCGCAGCGTTTTCGAAAATGCATCGTCTGGCAGCATTGCGGAAGTCATGTGTTCTAAAAAGCATCAATTTAGCATTTACTGCTTAAATATCTTGCAAACGTGCAGTAAAAAAAGGATAATGCAGTTAACGAGTAAGCGCCTATTTTAATTCCGATTTTGAATAATTTTGGTATGTTACATTACGAAAGCCAAACAACAAATAATATACTAATTTGGTACATAAAGAGCTATTTTTTTGATATGTGAAGTCTGGGAAAGCAAAAAATAGGATTTAAGTATAAATGGAAGTATGGGTATTAAATAACAGTAAAATTGTCCAACGAAGTCAGAACTAAAATAATTTAAAAACTTGAAATTTTCAAATGTTCCAATTGTAATGCAATCATGTTTGCAAGTTCAGCAAAAAAAAAAGCATCAATTAGGCATGTACAACAACTTCATTGCGTGAGTATCGTCATAGCATGATTGTTGGACATTAAATGCAATGTAGTGCTGCACTTTAGAAAAGGCCAACACATATCGTCCATGTCCTCAATTTCTCGCCACAAGTTGTCCATTATCATCTCGCGATAGCTAACACCTTTCACGGTGTTTGGCCAACCTTATTTTTGAAGAAGTACGGCCCGATGACGCCGCCAGCCCATAAATTTCACCATACACACGCAGAGAAAAGATATGGTTACACTATGGTCACCGCAACAATAATATGTTCTCTCCAATAAAAGCATGTTCGTTGCAACCATAGTATTGTTTTTTGAATTTCATTTTGACAATAGTATGATTGCGATAATATTGCTATTGTTGAAATGTAACAATAGTATTATTGCCAAATTTAGAAATGAAAATATGGTTGTAGCAACCATATAAACATGGTTGGTGCAACAAAAGTATTGTTGTTTTAAATTTACGTTAACAAAAATATGATTACGGCAATCATATAGTATGGTTGTGACTATGAACATAACAAAACAGGTTTTGTAGAGCACACATGTATGTGTGTGCGTATGTTTTTTTGATATACAAAAAAAAACACATACACACGATACAGTGAATTGTTGCTGTCCATTAAAAAAGACATCAACAATCGGAAGGTAGTTCGAGGGATTTTTATTGTGTTTAGTTTGTTCGGTGAAATACTCTAATAACAACTGGTTCTCGTTTATTTAAAATCTGCCTGCACTTAAGTATATAGCCATTGCTCATGGTTTAATCACATTCGTTACTTGGAGTCTACGGATGGTGAAGTAGCATTCACCCCTGCTGGCAACTTAAAGTATTTTTGACCGTTGGAATATATATTTTTGTTTCTTGAATGAAATGTTTAATAAAAACATGGCTTCAATTCTGGCTATGAACTAATAGTATTGCAATTTAATTTAATAAAAACAATATAATAAAAACCTCTATTTTTGAGTAACAACAATAACCAATCCTAATAAATAATTTTGGGGATCATAGTATGGTTGAGTGTGAATCATACTATGGTTGTGGGGATCATAGTATGGTTGCGTGTGAATCATACTATGGTTGTGAGGATCATACAATGGTTGTATGAGAAACATACTATGGTTGTGAGGATCATATTATGGTTGTGGGGATCATAGTATGGTTATGTGTGAATCATACTATGGTTGTGGGGATCATAGTATGGTTATGTGTGAATCATACTATTGTTGTGAGGATAATAATATTGTTGTGTCATAACCATATATCCAACAATAGTATGATCCTCTTCGAATATTGTCACCCCAACCATACTTTTTTTCGGCGTGCAGTAACGCTTTTGTGAATGCATCGGCTTTTCTACAATCACTCGTGGATTCTCATTTGCTCAAAGGAGGCAATTCTGCTTGTTATTTCACTGCGGACACATTTGGTCGATTATGCTGAACAAACAAAATCACAAGTGCACGAAATGCATTTTTGTTTGAACTACCATTTTTGTTAAAGGCTTCAACAATCTTAATGCGCTGGCCAATTGTGTACCTCTCCACGGTTGAATTTGTCTAATACTGAAACAAAGAAATTTCAAATTATGTGGGGCAAAAGACTTGACGTTATGGTGTGACTTGCAATTAACATCGTACACTATGGTTGGACTACCTTTTACAAACAGGAATATTGATGGAATGAAATATGGTGGGTAAATTCATCAAATTTATTTTTTAAATATGATTTGGGGCTGATGTCCGCCGCGGCTACGCGGTCTAATTTGTTACTTAAATCTGGCCATATTGCATCAATGGCGGCTTGAATAATGGCATCCAAAGCTTCAATAATTGCAAGTTCTTACATTAAATGATTGATGCTGTCTTGCCAAACCTTACTGAATAAAGAAAACAACGCAGTTGCCATTATCATCCATAGCTATCGTTATAGATAGTTCTCATGCAGCTTAAAAAACACCCTATAGTTTATTAAATCTGTCGACCTATTGCCCAATTAAACACAATTTCCACTATGGTGTTAATTTCATCAATCATAAACAAATGTTTTTTGGATAGTGTATAATTGGTACCTTAACGATTTGTCTGATAAATGACTCAAATGTATCTTTGTTCTTTAAAGAATATCTGAACACACTGAACCCTTTTTGACAAATGAAAAATATTTATCACTTATATTGAGACCAGAACGCTCAAATGGCCTCTCACGTTTTATATCATTATTTTTAAAAGGGCAAAAATTTCCATATATAACAAGTAAGTCTTCTTCATGTTGTACATACTTATATGTACATTCGGGTTTTAACCATTTTTGCAAACGGTCACATAACATGTAAATAATGTTTCATGTATGGCCGGACGGATTTACCATATGTGACAGCGCATAGAGAAAGGGACCTAAGGGTAAAAAACTTTTTTTCACTTTTTTTGATGTGGACAACATCCCGATCCCATGCCTCAAAAGTGTTCCCTCCCAGAGATATGCGCGTTTTATGAAAGTGATGGTACACCAAAGATACACGTATTTAAATCTTTAAAATAGCTTTCCTTAACAAAACTGCTTTTTACCCTTAGGCCCCTTTCTATTTTGCGCGTCACATATTTAGCCAAAATATTTCTTTTTATTATTTACTACAAAACCTTAAAAATAAAAGTTGAGGCAAAGTAAAAAAAAAAAAATTTGGGTACCACGAAAATGATTTTTTTTAATGTGTAACTTTTTTTCCTTATGGCAAAAGCTATCGAAAAATTTTCGTCCTTAAAAATACCCACCCTTGCGTTGATATTTATAGAGGCCGTCTTGATAGGAGTGTTTCCTCGTAGGGCTCTCGGTACGAGTCGTTTGAAAAGCTCAATCGTTTTACACCATTGTTAGGCGTTTTTAGCTTTCCTTCCATTTCTTTCCCTTCGTCATTATTGTCTTCTCATCCCCAGGACAGACACTTTTGATTTCTAGAAGACCATCTGGATGTCCCATTTTTAAGTTTCGTATATTTTGAGCTTCCCAATGTCTACCATGATGTCTTGCCTTCTTAAGATGGCATATGAAAAAAGTATAATAGGGGTGAAAATATTCGAAGACGACCTGACTACTTTTGGGTATCTGATTGTCGCACTACAATATTATGATCCTCACATTCGCATACTACCATAGTATGATCGACATAATTATAGTAGTATTCGCACGCAGTAGGATTCGCACGCAACAATGATCCCCAAAATATTTTTTTAGGATTGGGTTGTGTGAATTATTTTAAATAAAATTACAATTATTTTATAACCTGCTTTGCAACCATGTTCGTTCAGACAAAAAAAGTCTATTCAAAAGACTTTTAGTTGGAAGCAGGTGAACGCCAACTCATCATCCTTAGACCCCAAACAACTTATATGTAATTGGAGGCAGATTCAAAATAAACGAGAACTAGCAGGCAGTAGAGTATTCCACGGACCAAAGTAAACTCAATAAAAGTCCCTCGCACTGCCTTCTTATTGTTGGTGTTTCTCAATAAAATAAAAGTGTTTCTCAATAAAAGTCCCTCGCACTGCCTTCTTATTGTTGGTGTTTTTTTATAAGGGAAAACTACTATGCACTGTACCGTGTGAGTTTGTCCGTTTTTTTTTTTGGTATGCCAAAAAAATTCATATTATTAGTAATATAGAATTCAAACAAAACTATTTTTTTTTTCGCACCAACCATATTTATATGGCAAGAATATTATTTGTTACATTTAAATAATATTGATATTGTCGAAATTATACCACTGTCAATATGAAATTTTAAAAACCATACTAAGTTTGCAACAAACATGCTTTTATTGCAGAGAACATATAAGTGTTGCCGTGACCATATACTAGTGGCGTTTGTTATGGTTTGTATGGTCGAGGTAAGGTTTGAAGTGCGATAGATGAGTCTGCAGCCTGTAGGCATTGCGGCCCTGCCGATGAACCATCTGAAGATAACTGTTCTGATGTATTTCTAGATCCAGCCTGGCGATCCCCTGCAGTGATCAAATTAATATGGTGACTCACCGATGTATTTTGGTTAGGTAACCTTTGGTCAGGCTGTTCCTGAAATCACGATATTCTTCTTAAGAGGCATAAAGGAAAAATTGCGACCAAAGGAACAACAATAATTCACACCACCGCTGCAAGATTGTTACCTGGTGTGGAGGTTATTATAACGAATTTCACTTAAAGTTCGCATGGTGTTACGACCAACCAGTAGTTAACTCTGATATCAAGCAGAAAAAAAGTATGGTTGTGGTGACAATATTCGAAGACGATAATACTATGGTTGTGAAACAACAATATTATGATCCTTACAACAATAGTATGATTCAAATACAACCATTCTATGATCCTTACAACAATAGTATGATTCACAGATAACCATACTATGATCCCCACAACCATAGTATGATTCACTCTCAACAATACAATAATCTTCACAACCATAGTATGATCCTCACAACCATAGTATGTTTCACATACAACCATAGTATGATTCTCACAACCATAGTATGATTCACACGCAACCATATATAAATGAAGAAAATTACAATCATACAGTATGATTGCCGTAATCATATTATTGTTAACATAAAACTCCAAACACAATACATTTGTCGCACCAACCATATTAATATTGTTGCTATAACCATATTGTCATTTTTCAATTTGGCAGTAATACTATTGTTACATTTCAACAATATTAATATTGCAGCAATTATACTATTGTTAAAAACAAATTCAGTTAACAATGCTATGGTTGCGACGAACATACTTTTATTGCGGAGAACACGTTATTATTGCAGTGACCATGTGAGTAACCATGTTTTTTCTCTGCGTGATAATTCGACCATATCAGTTAATACTGGCTTATATCCCCCACAGAAATGTCGCTGCCGCTTCAGAAGCCAAGTAATAATTGCAATTTTCAATTAACCCTGGTGATATCCGACTCTATCCGGTACATGTTTTTTATGTGTCGATATGGTTCTTTTGAAAATACCCTACCTAGGGTGTCATACACGGATTCTTCCTGTTCAGTTTTCTTATTTTATAAATAATTCATACTGGCATTGTGGCGTTAGTTTTTTAACCATTCTCGTACTGGCGTTAGCTCTTTAGCCACCAACACACCACCCTAATGTACATGTAGTACCTCTGCATATACTATATGAGGACATACACATCTAACATCATCTTCTAGACTGTCATGGTAATCGTCGAAGAACATCGTAGGAATTATTGCCTTGATGTTCAGATGAGCCTAAAATAATTGTACGCGTCAAATTTTTACAGCTTTAAGTCTAGACCTTAATATCAAACACTTACACATATATGGTAAGATATTCACATATATGTACGTACAAAAAAACACATACTTGCACACATTTTCACATATTACTTTGCAGAGTTCCTGTCAGCATGTAGGCATTCTGTTTAGGAACCGACAACAAATGGTTCAGTGAACTTTTAAGCTGAATACGTGTTTAAACCAAATGGCCCTTAATGTGTTCACATGCCTTTTTATATCCTCGACCAGAGGGTGGATGGTATATTTAATTTGTGAATCCGTTTGCAACATGGATGTTCATGGGGGTGTATGTCATAAGGCAAAGTTACTGATCGGTTCAACTTGGCGAACCCAGTGCGATCCTTATTGACTGCATCTCAAGTCGTCTCACAGACCTCCGCGTGGTAACATCCGGGCAACAGTGTTTTGGCACCCGTCAAAACAATGGCTAACGTGTGAGAGGCGAAACCTTCCTCAGGTCAAAGAGGTTGAAGTTGTGTTTGTAGCTCACTTCGGAAAAACCCATTACAATGAAAAGCAAAAGAAATGAAAATAAACGGACTCCCCTTAATGTTTACGACCACCGCAAACGTTTTAAGGACCATGATTTACGGATATACACTTGGAATGTTCGAACACTCTTAAGACCAGGTGCCTCTATCCAACTGGCGGATGTCCTCGAAAAATACAAAGCTGACATCACCGCCATCCAGGAAATACGATGGAAAGGACACGGCGTTAATAGAATGAACAACTGCGATATATACTACAGCTGCCATGAAAACAAGCATCAATTCGGATGTGGATTTGTTGTGAACAAGAAACTACGTCATCTGGTCGTCGGTTTCACTCCAGTCGACGAACGACTGGCCACAATACGCATCAAGGCAAAATACTTTCTTATCAGCCTAATTTGTGCTCATGCGCCAACGGAAGAAAAAGACGAAGAGACCAAAGATAAGTTTTATGAGCGCCTAGAACAGACATATGACCGCTGTCCCGGCCATGACATTAAAATTTTTCTAGGAGATTTTAATGCCAAAGTAGGCAGGGAGAACATTTTTGGTCCGACAGTCGGTAAGTTCAGTCTCCATGATGACACCTCCGATAACGGAATGAGGCTGATCGATTTCGCCGCCGCAAGGAACATGGTAATAAGTAGCACCAGATTTAAACATCGCGAAATCCATAAGGCAACATGGCTGTCACCTGATCGAAAAACAAAAAATCAAATCGATCACGTTGTGATAGACGGAAGGCATTCATCCAGCGTGTTGGAGGTACGAGCAGCAAAGGTACGCACTCGATTAAGTGCCGCAAAGCACGTACGTAACAACAAAAAGAGAAAGCTAGTCGTCGAGAAGCTGCATTCACAACAGACAGCTCAAGCCTACTCCACGAAGTTATCTCAACTGCTCCTAGCGAACCCTCCCCCACCTGATGATATCAGCGCACAATGGCAACACATACAAGAATCCATAAGAAAGGCCGCCGAAGAAGAAATTGGTTACCGAAAGCGGCGAGAAAGGAACCAATGTTACGATGAGGACTGTAAAGTCGTCACTGAAGCTAAAAACGTAGCTTACAAGGCGACTCTCGCGCCTATGGCAACGCGAGCAGTGTTGGAGCGATACCGGGAGTTGAGGAGTGAGGAAAATCGTCTATTCCGAAAAAAGAAAAGAGAAATGGAAAGACGACAGTGTGAGGAGATTGAGGTTTACGGGAATAGAAATGATGCCAGAAAATTCTACCAACGAGTAAAACACCAAACAGACTCGCCTACTGGCATAACTTCGTGTAGAGATGAAAATGGAAATCTGATAACAGATACGTCGAGTGTACTGAGGATATGGAGACAACATTTCTCCAACTTATTAGCGGGCGAAGATCCAGTTGAAGAAAGCAACCCGCAACCAATCATAGATGATGGTGTTGAATGCCCACCCCCTAATACAGATGAGGTCAAAGCAGCGATAACCCGGCTTAAGAACAACAAAGCCGCAGGTTCCGACGGTATACCGGCAGAGCTGTATAAGACCAGAGGAGACGAACTGATAAGGTGCATGCATCAGCTAGTCTGCACAATCTGGAAGAATGAACGCATGCCTGATGATTGGAACCTCAGTATACTGTGTCCGATTCATAAAAAAGGAGACAAGACCGTTTGCGCCAATTACCGCGGCAAAAGTCTCCTATCAATCGCATACAAGATCCTAGCGAGCGTATTTTGTGAACGACTTAAGCCAAAATTAGACAACCTGATTCAAACCTATCAGTGTGGCTTCAGGCCGAATAAATCAACAGTCGACCAGATATTCACACTAATCCTGGAAAAGACCCACGAAAAGCAAATCGATACATACCATCTTTTCATCGATTATAAAGCCGTCTTCGATACTCCGATAAGAGAAAAACTGTTTGAAACCATGTCTGTGTATGAGATACCTGCAAAACTTATACGCCTTTGTAGAATGACACTGAGTGACACTAAGTCCTCAGTAAAAATAGGAAGCGACCTCTCCGAGACATTCACCACTACAAGAGGTCTGAGACAAGGTGACAGCCGTGTAATTTTTTCAACATTCTGTTGGAAAAGGTACTAGAAAATGCAGTGGTTAATAAAACTGGCACTGTTAACACCAAAGGCCACATTCTCCTCGCGTATGCCGACGATATCGACATTGTCGGAAAAATAGAGCGAGAGGTAACTGCTGCATTTTCTAGAGTTGAGAAGGAGTCGGCAAAGATGGGTCTAGAAGTGAACGAGGACAAAACTAAGATTATGCTTGCAACTGCAAAAGAAACGTCGCGACGGAAGAAAGGCGACATTGTTGAGGCCGGCAGTTGCAAAGTCGAGGTAGTTGATGAGTTTATATACCTCGGCTCTGCCATTAATACGAAAAATAATGTCAGCACCGAAATTAAAAGATGGATCGTGCTGGCAAATAGATGCTACTTTGGGCTAAGCAAACAGCTAAAGAACAGAGCCCTCTCTCGACGAACGAAAATAACGCTTTACAACACGCTTATTCTATAGCTAGAAAGGCGTTGGACGACAACTACCACGGAATGCGCAGACGGGGTAGACCGAGGCTCCGGTGGAAGGACCAAGTGGATGAAGATATGAAAATTCTTGGTATTACGAACTGGAGACAGCACGCACAAGATCGAAGTGCTTGGAAAACATTTCTGACGCAGGCTAAGACCAACAATAGGTTGTAGCGCCAACTTAAGTAAGTAAGTTTGCAACATTACGAAATATAGATCTTGGTCCGAAATAGTGATCTGGGATCCAGTAAAGTATATATATTCTTGATCGTCGTAAAATTCAGTGACGATATAGCCAAGTCCGTCCTTCCGTTTGTCAGTTGAAAACACGATAGCAGTCATCTTAAATGCAACCTAGGATCCTGGAATTTTACATGATAATGGTTTATAGCCATAAGCTGCATGGGATAGTAAACGGGAGATATCGGTATAGGGGGGAAAAAGTTTACCTTTAAGGGACTAAAGGTAACTCTTTAGAAAGTACATTCTTTTTGCATGTACTTAGCTAAAAATATTTTTTTTTGGACACACAATACGAGTACTTAAATAGGTACTCAGGTGGCCCATAAAACGTACTTCATTGTAAAAACGGGCGATTTGTAGTCATTGTAGACATATAAATACTTGAATTAAAGCAGATTGTGCTACGAATGCAAAAAAAAATAATTTGAAAGTTTTGGCTGGGATTAGGGACGGATGCACGCACGGGCCAAAAGCGCCTTAGAAACTAACCTTTTTTTATTTCTGTTTTTTTTGCCTTTCTAAGTTGCTTAGGGCGGTGGAGGGTATATAAGATTCGTCTTGGCCGAACTTAGCGACGTTTTCACTTATTTCAATTCGCTCGTTTAATCAAAAGCGAGCAAAAACGACAGCGTTCAGCAAAGTATTTGAAGTTGAAGTTCGTTTTGGATTTATTTCAAATTTTTTTTTTATGTGGTACACACGTCCATATCAAATGTTAAAGTGTGCTCTGTTTGAAAAAAAGTAGGAGGAATATGCATAATTAAGTACAAACCATCATCATAAAGCATAATCAGCAACTCAATAGTAGTAACATGCGGAATGGAGTTTGAATAGCCAAAATAAAGGTTGTTGTCATTTGGCATGATTTTTGTAGTAAAAAGATTTAATGCCTCACCATGTAATTTCACTCAGCCACCAATCATACGTTAGATGTGTTTGATGTGTTAAGAGATTTTAACAAAATGTGCTTTCAAAACTAAGTGGACTTAAATTCAATTTGATTTATTCTTCAAAATGTATAAATCTTTGATGTGGCTTCAACTGTTTTTGCTCCCTGTCGAGCAGATCGCGATAAGTTGATACAGCATGTCTCGCCATGAGTCTGACTTTACAAACATTTAAAAAATTGTGACAACTCTTCTTGGAATCCCTTTCAAACAAGATTTTTCTTTTGTTGCGCATTAGTGCGAGCTTACTGAAAGAATAAAAAGTGATTTTACTAGACAGATTGAGATCTAAAGTACCATCATCTGCCATAATCGTAAATTTCAAGTGCCACATTTTCGGCAAACTGCTTCATCATGTTTGCGTTTGGCAGTCATTGAAAACACTCATTATCGCAAAAGTATTAAGAAATACGAAAACTGAAAGTGTGTTCAACAAACATTATTTTTTTGCGTAAAAAACAAAACAAAATGCCATGTACTTATAGAGTCTTGATAAGTGCTATGGGCGCTCAAAACTATTAATTAAAAAGGTAATGGACTCGATGGTGCAGGTAGGTGCAAGCACACCGTATATTTTGGAATTACACAATTAAAATTAAAGTCCCCAAAACAATTGAGACAAGAAACAAGTAACCACGTCGTTACGTTCGGTCAGGTCGAACCTTATACATCTCTTAACCGTTCCTAAGTATCTTAATCGCCCTAAATGGCCCTTCGTCCTACGCGTATGTCCCTTATTTCAGCCAAAATTTCAGGATAACTCCATTTTTGGATTCGTAGAAAATTTGTTTTTCATTTGAGTACTTTATGTCCGTATTGACTAATAATCGCCCGTTTTGTCCATGCGGTACGTTGTTGAGCCACATAACCCAATAAGTGCTGCAACTTTGCCCTTCTTGAGGTATTAAGTGGGTCCCATTTAACTGTACCATTTTAACGATTATCTGTCCACAAAGAATTATGATTGGTTAATCAAATACTCACATAATAAAAGAACCTAGATTTATTCGTTTGACCGGTTTCAACAAACACAAGGACGGACACACGTGTGTTTGTATACTCCAATCAATGTCAATTTAGAAGTGAATCTAAGTGTGGATTTATTTTGATTTGGCTAATATTTAGGTCGGAATCACATACCCAAGAGGCCCTTCCACTATCACTAGAAGATACGGTTATATTGGTCCCAAAATAACGAAAATTTCGATTGCATATGCGGAAGATAGTAAATTCGGCAGATTTAGCATCAATATGTCATCGAAATCGTCGAGCAATATAACTCGAGGTTGTCAACTTCGCAGCAGTACCAGACTCCACTAAAAAATGTGCCTCTCATCTCGAATGCACCTTACCTAAGGCTGTGTGATAATATTTTTATAAGTTTACGAAAAAAAAACCCCAACCTAAATTATTGATTAATTTCCAAAATATTGTTTTTTCAACCAATAACAAAAAAGATTGTTCAACACATTCAGTTGAAAAAAGTTCGTTCAGTTCAGTAAAAGTTTTTGCAATTATTATTTTTCATAAACGGTCGAAGTTTAAAACATCATCCAACTGACCCAGTAAAGAATGCCATCGATTTCCTCAACTAAGAATTGATAAAGAACAAAACCGGCTTAGTTTGCGGTAGTACGAGTATGTTGGCTAACATCTGTTTTAGATTGTGCTGATGCAAGAATTAAAAATGACTGATCAAACAAATATAGAAAATGGACTAACCGCACCCCTTCTGGTACCTCACAAACAATAATCTGGCCTCAATGTAGATAAGAACCCATATAGCTTGTCGCCCACAAAATTCACTTTGTGCGTAAAATTCCATTAAGTCACAAACAAATATAAGATGCGATAACTCAAAACTTGAATCCAATTGGTCAAACGTATAAGGCCAAAAGTATTGTCATTACAAAACGTATGTCTGAAAAGATGACCCAAAAATTCATGCATTGTCTTCTCCTGTGGCATGCAGAAATCTCGTCACACTTCGGGAAAAATATAGTTACTTTATGGTCCCAGCAATAATAATATGTTCTCCGCAATAATATTCGTCTCAATCACAGCATTGGTTTTTGGATCTATTTCTGACAATACTCGTAGTATGATTGCTGCAATATTTATGTTGTTGAAATGCAACAATAGTATTGTTGTCGAATTTTAAAATTGAAATATGGTTGTAGCAACAATATCAACATGGTTGGTGCTTCAAAAGTTTTGTGTTTTGGATTTTATGTTAACAAAAATATGATTACGGCAATCATACTGTATGATTGTAATTTTTTTTTTTATTTTGAATATGCTTTTAAGAACAATGTTATTGTTGCAAATCTTATGCAATAATAGTACTTTTATATTAAAAATAAAAAGAAACTGCTTCGGCTTTGTTTAAGTGATACATTTTTAATAAAAACGCTTACCTATTTTTAAACTGAATTTTTTACTGCTAGGTAATCCACTCCTGTTATTTTGATTTAAATGTGTTTTAAAATAATTTTTATAATTCAAATCTATTGTGGAAAACCTTTCCCAATTTAAATAATAATTTTGGGGCTCATACTTGTGTGTGATCATACTATGGTGGTAGGAATCATAACATGGTTGCGTGTTGATCGTACTATGGTTGTTTGTGAAACATACTATGATTGTGAGGATCATAGTATAGTTGTGGAGATCATAGTATGGTTGAGTGTGAAGCATACTGTGGGTGTTGGGATCATAGTATGGTTATGTGTGAATCATAGTATGGTGTGTGAATCATAGTATGGTTGTGAGAAGCATAGTATGGTTGTATTTGATCCTTACTATTGTTATGATGCTCTTTGAATAATGCTATCCGAACCAATCCTTTTTTGGCGTATGTACTTAAGTTTTATTGTTTCCCCATACTGATCTCTTAAAATATTTATTTAAAGGAAAACAAATGGATAACCACGTAAAGTTTATGAACCAAAAGGAAAAGTTTTGTTAATATGAACTCATATTTAATAAAAGAAAAAACGTAGTATGGTAAAGCAAGGGAGTATATAAAGTTAACGGAGATAGGATACCTCGAATTTAGCTTGAGGTATCATGGTGGAGAAGGATCTTCCGATTCCATTAGAAGATCAGTGTCCGTGACAACCGTGTTATTGTTATCTCCTGTCTTGCTTCGGATACGCGTCTACACGCAGAGAAAAAAAATTGTTGCTACATGGTCACGGCAATGACAAAATTTTATCCGCAATATAAGTATGTTCGTCGCAACCATAGCATTGTTAACTGAATTTTGTTTTGACAATAGTATACTTGCTGCAATATTAATATTGTTCAAATGTAACAATAGTATTATCGCCAAATTTAAAAATAAAAAAGATACGGATCTAATGCAATAATAGTACTTTTTTTTATCGAAATCAAAATATTTTGAACGAGCTGCTTTGGTTTTGTTTAACTGAAATATTTTTAGTTAAAACGCTGACGTTTATTTAAACTACTGTGAAATAAATCACTCCTATTATTTTGAATTTAATGTCTTTTTGAATAATTTTCACAATTCAAATCTATTGTCGACAACTTAAACAAATTCTAATAAATTATATTGGGAATCATAGTATAATTGTGTGTGACCATACAATGGTTGTAGGGATCATAACATGGTTGTGTGTGAATCATACAATGGTTGTGAGGATCATATTATGGTTGTATGTGAAACATAATATGGTTGTGAGGATCATACAATGGTTGTGGAGATCATAGTATGGTTGAGTGAGAATCGTGCTATGGTTGTGGGGATCATCGTATGGTTATGTGTGAATCATACTATTGTTGTGAGGATCATAGTATGGTTGTATTTGAATCATACTATTGTTGTGAGGATCATAATATTGTTGTACCACAACCATATACCCAACAATAGTATTATCCTCTTCGAATATGGTCAATACAACCATACTTTTTTTCTGCGTGTATGTGTTGCCCCTTGAGTGTTTCTTTTTGATGCCTGGTATGATTATGTGTTTTTGTTTCTGTCTTAATGGCCTGATTTCTGCCAAAAACTACTCCAATCTGGCAAATATAGCCACGGCATAAAAGCGGAAAATATATAATTTTGGTTGCGGTACGATATCAAGCTGCTACACTGCCTTAGTCAAGATTTAAACTCAAATAAATCGTCTCCTACACGCAGAAAAAATATGGTTGGGATAACAATATTCGAAGAGCATCATACTATTGTTGGATATATGGTGGTGGCGCAACAATATTATGATCATCACAACAAAAGTATGGTTCACACACAACCATACTAGGACCCCCACAACAATATTATGGTCCTCACTACCATAAAATTATTCGCACACAACTATACTATGATCCCCACAACCATAATATTACTCACACTCAACCTCACTATGACCTCCACTACCATATTATGATCCTCATAACCATAGTATGTTTAACATGCAACAATAGTGTGATCCTCACAACCATAGTATGGCTCACACACAACCATACTGTTATCCACAAAACTCTTTGTAAGTATTAGGTTAAGTTGTTAATACAGAATTGTATTAAGTTAATTATGTTAAAATACATTAACCTCTTAATAATAGGAGTGATTTATTTAACAGTAGAAAAAATTTCCTTATTAAATCTATTTCAGTTTTTAATCGTTTGTTTTGAAAAAAATTAATTTAAATATAAAAAGTACTATTATTGTGTAAGATTCGTAACAATAACATTGTCTAGTTAAAAAAAATATTATTCTCAACATAAAACCAAAAAAAAACAATAGTTTTTTGGCACCAACAATATTTATATTCTTGCTACAACCATATTTTTATTTTTAAATATGGAAACAATACTATTGTTACATTTCAACAATATTAATATTACCGCAATCATACTATTATCAAAATAATTAAAAAAATAATACTATGGTTGCGATGATCATACTTTTTTTACAGAGAACATACTATTTTTCCGTGACCATATAGTAACCAAATATTTTCTCTGCGTGTAGTAAATGAAATTCGCATAACTTAAGCTGGTACGAAAAAAGAAGATAACACGACGCTTTAGTGAAAATGCACTATTCCGCATAATTTTGGTATTGAAATAATAATTGTAATACAATTCTCAGGACTCAGCTGAAAATTAGTAACTAGAAAAATAAATTTTAAGTTAGCCTAGCCGATGAAAAATTGGAGCGTTAGCCACGCCTCTTCTTGTACATCTCACACACGCAGAAAAAACATGTTTAATACATCGTCACGGCAATAATAATATGTTCTCCACAACAATAGTATGTTCGTCGCAACCATAGCATCGTTAACTTAATTTAACTTTAATTTATTTTTGACAACAGTATAATTGCTGCAATATTAATATTGTTGAAATGTAACAATAGTATTATTGCCAAATTTAAGAATGAAAATATGGTTAAAGCAACAATATAAATATGGTTAGTACGACAAAAGTATTGTGTTTTGCTTTTTATGTTTACAATGATATGATTACGGCAATTATACTGTATGATTGTAATTTTTCTTCATTTAAATATGTTTTTTAGAACAAATGTTATTGGTACGGATCTAATGCAATAATAGTACTTTTTTTATCGAAATTAAAATTTTTTAAACCATCTGTTTTGGCTTTGTTTATCTGAAATATTTTTAATAAACTTATTTTTTCAAATCTATTGTTGACAACTTAAACCAATTTTAATAAATAATATTGGGGATCAAATCTATTGTCGACAACTCAAACAAATTCTATTAAATAATATTGGGGATAGTAGTTTAATTGTATGTGATCATACTATGGTTGTTTTGATCATAACATGGTTGCGTGTGAATCATACTATGGTTGTGAGGACCATACTATGGTTGTATATGAAACATACTATGGTTGTGAGGATCATACTATGGTTGTGGAGATCATAGTATGGTTGAGGGTGAATCACACTATGGTGGTGGGGATCATAGTATGGTTATGTGTGAATCATACTATTGTTGTGAGGATCATAGTATGGTTGTATTTGAATCATACTATTGTTTTGAGGACCATAATATACCCAACAATAGTATTATCTTCTTCGAATATTGTCATTACAACCATACTTTTGTTATGCGTGCACGAACTATACTTTCGAGTCTTAGTTTGGCACTTACATAACATTATCTCTAGTTCATGAATTGCGCTTGAATTTATGTTTTGGGCAATGTGTTTATTTTAGCTTTGTATGCGCATAACAAGAAAGTGGACCTTTTGGAGGAGATTTCAATAAAATCGACATGCTTATGGCAATGAGAGATTGAACAACGAAAAATTTTAAATCCAAATACTGAAAATTTATTACTGGTCTTAAATGGCAACGGAGACACCTTTGTATACACCATGTTAACCATTGTTAAAGCTCACCAATAGTAATATACGTATCTAACTAGGCTGCGTTTCAACCAAATCAGTGCTGCATGTCGTACAAGGTACGCTTGAAGTTGTTAACAAAATATGGCTTTAGGGTTAAAGTAAAGCGGGCACCCTACTAAACTACTTCTAGCTCCAGCGTTTAAAATAGGGATTAGGAAAATCCATCACGCCTAAAAGACACATATTCTTCCATAATGCACTCTTGAAATTCAAAGTAGTTCTAGTACAAGCAAAACTCTTTCACAAAAAAATTAAAAAAAACCCCAAAGTAAGTACCAACGCCGAGAAGCATTTGATGTTTTCGTAAATATACGGCAAAAGCACACAGCGCATTTCCCAAAACCCACACAAAAGAGAGCGCACCAGAAGCAAGATATTGTTCCGTAACATAATGAATGTTTAAACCCGAAGTATTCATTTTATTGCCTGCAAAAAAAAACCAAAACTTATTAAAAATACTGCGATAAATTTAACAAAAATTATGCAATTTCATGAGAATAATTTCTCATTTTGTGGTCGTTGAATAAATGCTACAGACGTCGGTACAGTCGTTGCTTTTCGGCATACTCGCAGTGCCTACATTCAATGCTGTAATGCATTGAAATACTGCCATTTTCGGGCTGAGTCGAAAAAGGAAAAAAATCTATTTAATTTCCTTAGAAGAGCAACATTTGTTTTTGATATTAACATTTTAATGTCGGTGGCTGAGTTATTTTCCAATGTTCCTTCTTAACTTCGCAGTCATAAAGTATTTTTTTATAGATTTTTGTGCTGGATCCACCGCAGCACTGCAACGAACCAGCCAGTAGCCAGCAGCTTTTGCTATTCGCCCTCGCTTTCATTGATGGCCGTCGGTCGCCCGGTTGGATGGTGGGCAATTCTTGCATGGTTTTGTTTCAACATAAACTTCACTCATAATTTACCGAACGCGGTTAATTAAATTCTTTATGCCGTTTATAGCATATTTTTAAAATGCAAAATTGTAATTAAAAGAACAAAAAAAAACGGGGAAAATGGAAACTGCCAACAGCGGAAGATGTGGAGCTGGTGACTTCTAACAAAGTATGAAATCTTTGACAGTAAGAAAGGCAGTTCGTCGGTGGTACAGAGGAAATACGGATAGAATGTGTGGGAGTGGGTCCGGTGGTGGTTGGTTGGCTTTATGTCATTCGGTGTTAAGTGCTTGAAGGTAATGGCAGAGTGCTATGATTGCCATCTAGTCACTCAAAATGATAATGGAGAATATAGAAATTTTTCAATATAAAGGTGTAATATTACGGATATGATGTGAAATGCTGTCTTGGCTGGCAAAGCAATAACTTTAAATAAGGATAGACAAGTAAAACATGCAAAAGATAAGCAACAACTACATTCAGTTTGACTAGGCCTGCGACACACACACTGAGAAATAACGAAGTAATCGGTTTATTTTTTTAACATTATCTAACAGAAAGGGCGCCATTAATATTTTCCGTTGTTAAGTCAATCCAGTATTATTTCTTTTAACAACTCATTGTCACTACAGTTGCTTGAAGCGTACTGATTTTAATGAAATTTCCTAAAGGGTCCTTTGTATAGGAGGTATTAGAATGCAGTGTGGCAACCGTGTCATCTTACACGTGTGTAAAGATGAAATAAACATATGGCAGAATTTACAATATTCAAGTTACACACCCATACAGGGTGATTCATTAACGACTGGACAAATTTCACCAGCGTACTCCTTAGCTCATTTCGTGAAAATATGTCTATCTACAACCATGCCCGAAAATGCAAGGGGGCGAAATGACAGCGGTTTCAAAATTTTTGTATTGGTGGTCGAAGGGTACTAGGGTAAAATTGCTAAGTTCTGAACCAGTTTTACCGTTCCAAAGTTCTACTGTAAAATGTAACATTTTTTTGTGTAAATTTACAAAAATAATAAAATGTGAGCTGTTATTTAGCTTCCAGAAAAAATAGGAATTCAAGCAAATAGTCCTAACTTTCAAACGGAGGACTTCCGAAAATTTTGAAACAGCTGCCATTTCGCTCCCTTGCATTTTTGGGACATGGTCATATTGTCATGAAATGGGCCAAGGATTACGCTTGTGAAATTTATCCAGTTGTGAATGAATCACGCTGTAAGAGGTAAAAAGATAATTAGTAGGGACATAAATACTATTACACACGTTTTATGCTGTAAAATAAAAAGTACTGAATGTTTTTGGACCAAATATTTTTTAATATATTTATTGATGTATATTGTATCCAAAAAGAATATAATTATTCGAAATGTCCGCCTTTTGCGTTTACACACGCTTTAAGTCGTACTGGCCAATCGTCAATAGCTGCACAAACCTCGTCAATTGGAAAATTGGCCACATCTCAAACCAAAGCAGTCTTAAGAGATCCAATGTTGGGGTAACTTTTGTGGCAAACCTTATCCTCTAAAACCGTCCACAATTTGTACTCCAATGGGTTCGAATCTGGACTGCTTGAGGGTCATTCTTCAGAGGAAATGAACGCTGGCAAATTGTTTCGAAGCCAGGCCTGGGTCGTTTTAGCCTTATGGGCCGGCACAGAATCCTGCTGGAAAGTCCATGGCTGGCTTTGGAACATAGAATTGTTAAAATGCTTCACAACAGCTTCCAAAACGGTTTTTGGTAAACTATGGCCGATGTTTTGACTCCCTGTTCGCAGAAATGCAGGTCAGTGCCCCATCGCAAGAGACACCCCACCAAACCATGACTGAAGCTGGGTGATGACCCTTTTCCACCCTTGGGATCAGTCCAGATGCTTCCTTAGATGACCGCGCATACACTCTATCATTTTGCTTGTTAAATTTTTCCTGAATGGTAAAAATTTTTTCATCGGTGAACAAAATTGTTCTGTGCAAGTTATCAGCGTGCTTCACCAAAAGACGTTTGCATTTGTCAATCCTATTTTTTTTAAAGCTGCAGTCAATAAATGCCCGGTACGTCGTTTAAAAGCCTCAAGTCCCAAGTCTTTTTTAATGATTCGACTCGTGGACTTTTGCGTGATATCCATCTCACGGGCCATGTATTTCTGTTTTCGGAGCGGATTTCTGTGAGTTCTTGATTTAACGGCTTTGATGACATGCGTTGTTCGAACAGAGCGTGGGCGGCCCGACCGGTGGCGGTCTTTTACATCTCCAGTCTCCTCAAACAGTTTTATGCCTAGTGGCCGGAGCGTTTTAAAATTATCGTTTTTTTTTCATTTCACACTTGAAAAGCGCTATTACAGCGATACGGTTCTCATTATCTGAACACTCCATGATGAAAGTTGAAACAATTTTAAAATCCCGTTACAGACTAACGCTACTGAGGTTAGCTCTCAAAACCCTAATGACATTAACGGGTATGTTCAGTTCTACTATTGAAATGGGTGTGTTCAATGTTGTAACAGTATTTATGTCCCTACTAAGAATATAGATGTGGTCTTAGTCTACGCTCTGATAGTGTTACTTTATGTAGCAGGTACAAAGAGGGAGATGTACAAGAAGAGGCGTGGCTAAAGCTCCAGTTTTTTATGAACTATTTGCTCATTCTTATTTTTATCGCATAAATGAAAAGTGGGCGTAGTTGCACAGGAGTTACCATATAGGACGTGCTAACCACTCGTGTTATGCATTTATATAAAAACTTAGTGTTTACAATTTAAGCGAATTGTATGCATTCTGTGACATGGGTGGCTTATCGACATTGTTAAGGGGTCATTGTGTAGAGGAGTACGAAAGGGGCGTGGCTAGGAATTCGATTATTTGTCCACAAGATACATTCGTTCCTAAGTATTGATTTTAAGTATGATCGTATATACTCGTAAGTAAATAATATTAAATATATAACAATAACAAAAGAAGTCAGCGGAATTGTGCACTTACATAGTAGGTACCAGAATAATTCGTATCAACTACTTTTTTCATATGCGAGAACAAATTCCTTATTAAGGTATTATGGAGATGACAATTAAAGCGAATTTCACTTACGAGCTGACAAGTTATGTGGGTTTCAATCTGAACTAAAACAGGATCATTTGTGTATAGGCATTGATTTTGACTTAGATCATTAAAAAAGCATTACAGATATTTTAAGAATACCGAAAGTTTGCGTAATTGATGTGTGTGGGTTATACAAGAAAAGGATTTGGCCTATTTTCAATCCTTTAAGCAGTCTAAAATAAAAATTGTAACAGGCAAAATTTAAAAACGATTGGTAGCTCCATGGGAGAGATATCGTAAAGGTAATGGCTTAAATGATTTAAAAAGTCATAAAACGGATTTGGTCAATACATAATGAGGGTCTTCACTGCATTTTGCAATTGTCCTTTTATCCAGTGGGATGAAACTTTCCGCCTTCAGAATAAAAGATAAGTTTTCCGCGGTGCTTGGCTTTCAATGACAAATACTCCGGGGAAGATCTTTTGCATTTTTCTTAAATATATGTGACATCGCATAGAGAAAGGGAACTAAGAGTAAAAAATCAATTTTTTTTTTTTGATGT
The DNA here is from genome assembly GCA_963513945.1 of Hydrotaea diabolus. Classification (NCBI taxonomy): domain Eukaryota; kingdom Metazoa; phylum Arthropoda; class Insecta; order Diptera; family Muscidae; genus Hydrotaea; species Hydrotaea diabolus. Next base: position 131,757,968 of record OY740717.1, on the reverse strand, counting down.
GGACAACATCTAAGCATCGAATGAGACCGATCACAAAAGTGTTCCCTCCGAGAGATATGTGCGTATTTAAATCTTTAAAATGACTCTCCGGAACAAAACTGTTCATCAACTTTTCACTTTTTTTGATGTGGCGCAAAATAGAAAGTGACCTAAGGGTAAAAACCAGTTTTGTGCAGGAGAGCCATTTTAAAGATTTAAATACGTGTATCTTTGGTGTAGAATCGTCGACTTCACTTTCATAAAACGCGCATATCTCTGGGGCATGGGATCGGTCTCATTCGATGCTCAGATGTTTCCCACATCAAAAAAAAGTGAACATTGATTTTTTACCCTTAGGTCCCTTTCTCTATGCGCTGTCACATATACTTTAAAGGGTCACAGATAAGTATTTCGAGATGTTACAAAAGAAATGACTAATTTATATTGACTCTCACGCAATGGTTGAGTGTAAAAAATTGGGTGAAATTGTTCCACGTAAGATCCTAATTCCGATTTTGATCGAATTTAGTAGGGCATATGATGATGGTTAATCAGTCAATCTTATACCAATTTGTAGCATGTGGGTTTTTATACTTTGCACCACTCTGTGAAATGGGGTATTATCATAAGTTTTATGGCAAATCTTTTTAACTATCCAAAATGTATGAGCTACGTAGACTCAACATTAAGTATACCGATCCGTTGGTCGGTCCATCTATAGCTTGCTATCAATTACAGGTTGCAAGTATTGCCCGATCTCCATGAAATTTGGCAAATTTGAATATTTTGGAACAGGGATGAAAGTTATTTAAATTGAAGATATTCGGTTCAGATTTAGATACAGCACTTACATACTTATATAAGTTCATGCTTTTTTTTTGCAATTTTTGGCTTTTTATATTCAATCTTGATGCAATTTTTATTAAGACCAACGAATGACATTATTGAAATTAAAGAAAATCGGTTCATCCATTTTTATGTTAAAAGCCACATATTACATCCAATATTCATTAAATTTGGTACAGTTCATTAAGTGCGAAGAGTTACCAGCTCATTAAAATAAATGATGCATGATGGTTGCTAATTATATTTCGGGTCCGGCAATAAAAACAGAATAATTTATCATTGAAAATGATTTTATTGATTTTCAAAATATTCTCCTCTAAGAACAATACACTTTTGCATGCGCACAAACCAATTTTCGAAGCACTTTTTCCACTCCGTTTGAGACACCTCCGAAACATGATTTTTGAATGCTTCGGGCAATGAAAAACGTTGACAACGCATTTTTTTCTTGATGCTAGGAAATAAGAAGAAGTCATTGGGTGCCAAATCAGGGCTGCACAGTGGATGGCCCATCATTTTGACATCTTGAGTGGTCAAATAGCTCAATATTTCAGCTGATGTGTGAGAGTTCGCATTGTCGTGATGCAAAAGGACCCGTCTTCTCTTATTATCTTTCCTCCTTTCTTCAAACACTTTTGGCAAACAGATGGTTGTATACCACTCAGAATTGACCTTCTACGTTCCAGCTATGGCTCTGTTGCAACATGGCTGGTTATACCGCAAAAAACGCAAACATTTGCTGTGATGTACTTCTTCCACGACAAACTTTTGTTGGATTTGGCTCGTTATGAAAGACCCATACGGTCGATTGCTGTTTAGTTCCGGGTTCATAAGCATAGATCAATGATTCGTCACCTGTGATACACTTTGAGCTACCGCAGCTATACCTTTTCAACATGTTTTTACACCAATCCATACGAGCCTTTTTTTGAACATTCATCAAATTATGTGGGATCCAACGAAAACAATTTTTTTTCACGGCCAAATGAGCATGCAATAACTTATTGATGCTTGTCATACTAATGTTCTAATCTCACGGTATGGCACATGTCGGTCTTGCTTAATCAGTTCACGCACAGCATCTGTGGTTTCTGGCAAAGTGACCGAAGTTGGACGTGCTTAACGAAATTCATCCAGGAGCGAACGGCGTCAGAGACTGAACTCTTCCTACCAGCGATTAACAGTGGTTTTTGATGGTGCTTCATCACCAACAGTCGAAACAAATTGATACTCATTGAATACTCATGTCTCGATAACCCACGCCGAAAAAAATGTTCACGGGATAATTCCATTTTTTGACTGAGATGAATCGTTCAACACACTGTAAACAAAACAGATTGCCCCCAAATGAAAAAACGTTCTAAATGAAGTTATGCTAAAAAATGTCAAAGTTTCCAATGGAATTTTCAGTTTGCATCTGGGAACACTAATATTGTCAGGACCCGAAATATAAATAGCAACCCTCGTATCGGTCCATGTTTTCTTATTGCCCCGGTACAAAATTCCCTCCCAATTTTACATAGAACCGCTCTTTTTATTCATTTTAATTCTGATTTCCATTAAACTTGACGGTGGACCAACAATTAATCTTATACCAAAGGATCGTATAGGTCCAAAAAAATGCACGTAGCGAAAGTATACAAAATTTTCGCAAATTGGCGAAATGTAGGTGACGGAGATAAGAGCCGCAAAATCATCCCATTTACACATGGATATTTGGGGCCAAAAATCTGTGTACATTAAGAGACTGTCCAAGGCGGTCAATAAGCCTACTTTCATATATATATATAATATAGTCGACCACGCCCAACTTTAGTTTATTTCCGAGTGTGATTGGGTTCCGCACAACTATCAAGTCAGTAAACCCTGGTTCTAATCAGGGTAAGAGCATTTAATAATTAGTAGCTTATCTCACTTGTTTGAGAGATATTTCCCCCTCATCCTTAATGGGATATTGTGGAAATTAGGTAAGTTAATAAGACCTATTTTTGTAATAGGCACGTATTTAACTGTTTCGTCGCACATCAGAAGAAGAACCTTGTTTAAATTATTAAAACAGCCACACTAGCACTAATACGCTCATCCTTTTCGAATTATAATAAAAAATCTGTTACAAATCCCTTCGGGAAATTGGACCCGTGCAGCACCTGTGATATGTCACTCACGGATAGGGACCGGTCCCGGTATCGACATTGAGGGAAACAATTAACCCTGCTCAGATACCATGTGACTTATCTCGGGACCGATCAGAAAGGACAGATACCGAACGTGTAATAATTGTACCCATTATGGACTACCTCTACGAGTAAGTTGTACAAATCATTTCATCTCAACTAAAATTGCTGCGTTAATTTCTTGGCTCTATTTTCAAAGCCGACTTAATAACAAATGGAGGGGACGCACATCAGTTCAATTAAACCGCGTACAAGTCCGCCCAATTAATCTGTCAATTTTTTATATAAAATTTACACGCAAAAAAAGTATGGTTGCGGTGACAATATTCGAAGAAGATAATACTATTATTGGGTGTATGGTTGTGGTACAACAATATTATGATCTGCATTACAACCGTATGATTCAAATACAACCATACTATGATCCTAACAACCATACGTTGATCCTCACAAGAATAGTATGATTAACACTCAACCATACTATAAACTGCACAACCAAATTATGATCCCCACAATCATAGTATATTTCACATACAACCATAGTATGATCCTCTCATCCATAGTATGATTCACACGCAACCATGTTATGATACCGAATATTTTTATTATTTATTAGAATTGGGTTAAGTTGTCAACAAGAGATTTAAGTTATGAAAATTATTTAAAAATACATTTAATTCAAAATACTCGTAATAGAAGTGTTTTATTTAACAGTAGAAAACAGTTTAAAAAAACGTAAGCGTTTTTATTAAAAATATTTCAGTTAAACAAAGCCAAAGCAGTTTGTTTGAAAATTATTAATTTCCATATAAAAAGTACTATTATTGCATTAGATCCGTCTCATATTATTGTTAACATTAAACCCAAAAAACAATTCATTTGTCGCACCAACAATATTTATATTGTAGCTACAACCATATTTCCATTATCAAATTGGGAAATTATACTATTCTTAAATTTCAATAATATTAATATTGCGGCAATCTTACTATTGTCAAAATTAAATACAGTAGATAATACTATGGTTGCAACGAACATACTTTTATTGCGGAGACCATATTATTATTGCCTTGACCATATAGTAACCATGTTTCTTCTCTGTGTGTAATAGATTTCTAAACGAACTCTTTTTTTTTGCGGATTTTGTTTAAAAGACAGCTTTTATCCGCGGATTTGTGAAAACCTCGCATTTTGCGTGAATATCTGTATGCCTCGCATTTTGTGTGAATATCTGTATGCGGTTTTATGTTTAATGTTATACCGCGAATTTGTCGACTTTTAATACTTCAAGTTACTCGTATTGCAACCATTCTGTCTCTAACAGAATTATAGGTAATATGATTTGGTTTTCACCCCTACTCGGTTCGTATATTTTAGTATTGACTGCTTTTTTCGTAGGGCAATTTCAGGAATCTAAAGTTTTATAGTTATTTTATATAAACTTTAATCTGGGAAAACACACTAGATGTGGCACTAATTTTTCCCAATTTACCTGTGTTTTTCTCAGTTCGAGTATGATCTAAAAAAGTAACCTTTCAAGTGGGAAAATATCCGAAGAGTTGGCAACCCTTAACGTTGTCCGCTCAAAATAATAACATCAAAAGATGACGACAGTTAAGAAGTGATACACATCAAACATAATTTCCGTTAACATTTTAAGACCATGTTTAGTGCCGTGACACTTTAATAAACAAAATATGATTATCATAATAACAAGCACACAGCAACAACAACACACGAACCAGGACTGAGCAGGACGCAGCGACAAACAATAAACAATTTAACACAGGTAATTTGAATTTAGAACGAAAATGTTGTGCTAATTGAAAATTTCTTTAAAACAAAGAGAATTTTTTGTCCACATTTAAAACGTGGCACACAACACAATTAAAAGAAATTCGTTTTGAGTGTTTGTATGTGTTAGTGTCCCACCGAATATCCAGCCACAATCGCCACCACAGGATACTCGTATATATTTAATAAAAAATATGCTAATCGTGTGACGCAGAAATTTGAATCGAAAACCCTCTATGGCACAGACCCGTTTTGAAGTTGAATTAAAAATTGTACTTGATTTAAACGTTCAAGAATTAACATAAATAATGCAAAGTTGGACATAAAAACATACAAACTTATGACGAATATAATTTGAAAGTGACTTCAATAAGGCATAATTTGTCATTATTAAATATTAATTAAAGTGCGACGTCCACACGCAAGTGGACGCAATGAAGATGTTGGTCAAAATATTGAACGATTTGAGATGGATATTTACAATTTAAATGCAAAGAAAAAAATGGGGAAAAATTTGTAAATACAAATTCTGAAGAACATGAAAATCGAAGAAAATTAAGCTGAACGTTCCAAATATTCAGCTAAGCACTCAAAACAGATGCAATGTGGTTGTATTTTATTATGAAAGTATTTTATTAGAAATACCTAGGTTGATAATTTAACCTCCGTTTTTAAAAAACAGGTCTTCGGCTTAATCAAAATATGAAATGTTTTAAGAAACCGGTTTTAATTTTTATTTTTTTAGAAACCGGTTAAACTGGGTTTTCCCAAACAAGAAACACATGCTTCTTAATAACATAAAAATTACTACTAATGTATAGGGTGATCTATCTTGACGTTTTTTTCAGAACAAAAAATATATAAAAATTCAAATCAAGTGTGGAATCTTTATTGTTAATTTGAAAGGAAATTGTATGCCTTTTATTTTTTTTAAAAATAATTACCTTCAAATGTTGGCAACTGTATTATGAAAATGAGAAACGGGAAGATCCGCTGTTTTCGACCAAAATTTCGTTCAGTGATGAGGCCCATTTTTACCTCAACGGCAAAGTCAATAAACAAAATTGCCCCATTTGGGCTGAAGAGCAACAAGAAGAGGTTCAAGATTAGCCATTATGCCCAGAGAAAACCACGGTTTGGTGCGGTTTATATGCTCGTGGAATCATTGCTGCCTATTTTTTTAAAAATGATGATGGCCGGAACGTAACCGCGAATGGTTCTCGCTATCACACCAAGATATCGGACTTTGTGCTACCTGAAACTAAAGCCCGTAATCTTGACGACATTTGGTTTTAACGGGACGGTACCACCTGCCATACGGCTGCTCAAACAATAGATCAATTGAGAGGTCATTTCGAAAAGCAGCTAATTTCAAGTTTTGGACAGGTGAGTTGGCCGCCTAGATCGAGTGATATCACACCTTTAGACATTTTTCTTTGGGGTTACGTAAAGGCCAAAGTCTATGCTGACAAACCAGCTACGATTCAGGTTTAGGAAGCTAACATTACGCGTGTCATAAAAGCCATACTGGTCGAAATGCTCGAACGAGTCATCCAAAATTGGACCCTCAGAATGGAAACCCTGGGGCGTAGTTGCGGCCAACATTTAAAGGAAACTATATTCAAAAAATATATGCCATAAAATGTCCTTTCAATTTACCAATAAAGATTTCATACTCGATTTGCATTTTTATATTTTTTTTGTTCTGAAAAAATACCTATAGATGGATCACCCTATATTTACATTTTAAATTAAATAGATATTTGTATAAATTCACTAATTTTAATTGATTTTTCTCCATGTTTCTTGATATGTTGCCACACACATAAACAAAGTAATATGTTGAGTTTATGCACAATGAGTGTCTCAAATGGTTGCAACACTAGAAATGAGGATTTTCCGTACATATATAAGTCAATCAAGCAATCATTTTTCATTTTTTTATGTTGACAACATCTGAGCATGGAATGAGACCGATCCCATGCCCCAAAAGTGTTGCCTCCCAGAGATATGCGCGTTTTATGAAAGTGATGGTACACCAAAGATACACGTATTTAAATCTTAAAAATGGTTTGTACCCTAAGGTACCTTTTATGAAAGTGATGGTACACCAAAGATACACGTATTTAAATCTTTAAAATGGTTTTTACCCTTAGGTCCCTTCCTATTCTATTTCTTATTGCGCGTCACATATGTTAGAACGATTCACAAAGTATATCGGCTCTTGCTGTCAGCACTCCTGAGCTGGACACATTTTAAAACAGCATTACAAAATCGTCAGTAATGGTCACATAAAGAATGGTCCATCTAAAACGCACTTAATTGTAAAAAGACTTACAGTTTTCATATCTTTTATTTGTATAGAATGATCTATGACAATTATGAGGGAAACAAACTATAGGCCAAATGCTCTCCACGGCTTTGATGGTTCATATTCTTAATAACTCTAAGACATAATAGAGGTTCAATGTTCCTAATGTGCCGAATTATATCATCCATTAGCTCATAAATTGTTTTTGGTTTATTGAAGTACACTTAATATTTTAAATATCCCTATAGAAAGAAATGCAACTGTGTCAAATCATATGATCGTGGCGACCAATTTACATTGCCAGGACGTAAGATAATACGGCCATTTAATTTCTCGCGCAAAACAGCCATAGTTTCATTGACTGAACGTTTGCGGTTGAGTGTACTGCAAGTATTTTATTAGGAAAACTTATTAACCGCCCTCTTTAAAAATCGGGTTTCGGTTTAACCGAAAAATGTTATCAATTCTTCTTCTTTGACCAAATGGGTATTTCTTTTATTTGTTTATGTCGTTTTTGACTGGTCTAATTGGTCAATCTTCCTTAATGAATTTAATAAAACTATTTTTTCTACGTTTTCCCAACGTTTCCTTAGATTTTTTCTAACTTCTTCAGAGGATGATTATTTAAAAATCCTGTCGACAAATGTTATGTTTTAAGAAACCAGGTTTCATTTTTTATTTTTTAAGAAACCGGCTAAACCAGGTTTTCCTATACAAGGAACATGATTCTAAAAAAATTAAATATTAGCATTAATGTTTAGCTCGTTTGTTTTATTTCGGTCTGTTGCTTTTACACATTGAACAGGGATTAAACCGGCTCAAGACCTCTTGCTTCTATATTTAAATAGAAGACAAGTTTTTAACAAAATGGCAAAGTGAAATTGATTTTCGTGGCTGCACACTACTTTTATCATGATTTCGGGTCCGTGACAACCCTCTTCAGAAAGCCTTGCTACAATTGTTGAAAGTAAAACCGAACTCTATAAGGTCAGGCTCTCCCTTAACGAATGAGAACTACTAGCATTAATGTAGTAACATTTTTAATTAAATTCAAATATTGATATTTGTAAAAACATACTTATTTTAATTGCTTTTACTCCATGTTTTTTGAAATGTTGCTACACAAATACTTATACATACAACAAATACATATGATGTGTTTATGCAGTAATCCTACAAAACATTATAAAGTTACACCTTCCGTATTTAGAGTGCCTCAAAAAATGGTTACAACTCTAGGAATGAGGAGTAACTCGTATATTTGTTAGAACCATCCACAAAATATTTAGGCTCTAGCTGTTAACACTCGTTAGCTGCACCCATCTAAAAACCCCAACAACAAATCGTCAGTAATGGTCATTTAAAAGGTGATTCAACTAAAATGCACGATGTTAATCTATATTAAGTAGGGAAATAAATACTGTTACAACATTGAACACACCAATTTCAATAGTAGAACTGAACATACCCGTTTGTCTCATATGGGTTTTGAAAGCTAACCTCAATAGCGTTATTCTGTAACGGGATTTTAAAATTGTTTCAACTTTCATCATGGAGTGGTCAGATAATGAGAACCGTATCACTGTAACAGCGCTTTTCAAGTCTGACATGAAAAAAAGCGATATTTTCAAAACGATCCGACCACTAGGGATTAGCCGCATGTTCGTCTACCGATGCATAAAACTGTTTGAGGAGTCTGGAGATGTAAAAGACCGCCAACGGTCGAAACGCCCACGCTCTGCTCAAACGCCGCATGTCATCAAAGCCGTTAAATCAAGAATTCACAGAAATCCGCTCCGAAAACAGAAAATCATGGCCCATGATATGAATGTCACGCAAAAGTCCATGAGACGAATCATTAAAAGAGACTTGGGACTTGGGGATTTAAACGACGTACCGGACATTTATTGACTGCATCTTAAAAAAAACTAGGATTGAAAAATGCAAACGTCTTTTGATGAAGCACGCTGATAACTTGCACACAAAAATTTTGTTCACCGATGAAAAAAATTTTACCATTCAGGAAAAAGTTAACAAGCTAAATGACAGAGTGTATGCGCGGTCATCTAAGGAAGCATCTGAACTGATCCTAAGGGTGGAAAAGGGTCATCACCCAGCTTTAGTTATGGTTTGGTGGGGTATCTCTTACGATGGGGTCACTGGCCTGCATTTCTGCGAACAAGGAGCCAAAACATCGGCCAAAGTTTACCAAGAGACCGTTTTGGAAGCTGTTGTAAAGCCTCTTAACAATTCCCTGTTCAAAAACCAGCCATAGACTTTCCAGCAGGATTCCGCGCTGGCCCATAAGGGTATCACAAATGATACCCCAACATTGGATCTCTTAAGACTGCTTTGGTTCGAGCTGTGGCCAATTTTCCAATGGACGAGGTTCGTGCAGCTATTGACGATTGGCCAGTGCGACTTAAGGTGTGTGTAAAGACAAAAGGCGGACATTTCGAAAAAGTAGAGTCTTTTTGGATACAATATACATCAATAAAATTATTAAAAAATATCTGGTCCAAAAACATTCAGTACTTTTTATTTTACAGCATAAAACGTGTGTAACAGTATTTATGTCCCTACTAAGTAATTTAATGTTATGGCCAAGAACTTGGCTATATTACAAGTGGCCAACGCGGCTGGCCTGAATAAATTCCTGTCAAGAGGCGCACTTTTCTACCAGTTTTGCAGCATTTGGATCGTATGTCAGCAATCATGCTCTTCCAGGGCGTCAATCATGTATCTGCGTAGACAAGCGACTTCACATTACTCTACAAAAGATAGTCCAACGGTGTTAAATCGTACGATAGTGGAGGCCACATGCCCTCGACGCCAAACAATGCGCTAACCAAAAGAAGTCTTCGACAAATTGATCGTTTCGTTGGCTGTATGGCATGTAGCGTCATCTTGTTGGAACCAAAGGTCGTTCACATCGACATCCTCCAATTCAGGTAAGTCATTAATCACGGGCTCTATAGCGTTTCCCACTAACTGAAACATTTCGAAGAAATATGGACCAATGAGCCCCTCTGCCCAGAGAGCACACCAAGCAGTGACATTTGAGGATGTAACGACGCCTCAACAATGGATTGTGGATTTTTATTTTTTCTCCATATTCGCGAATGTTTTTTATTAACTTACCAATTCAACCAGAAGTAAGCTCTAGAGCTGAAAGAAATTTTCATGTAAAAACCAGGATCGGTGGACATCTCGTTTTGGGCCCATTTACCACGATTTGCTAACGTTGTTCCGGAGTAAGTATATTTATTGTGAAATGGCAAACCAAACTAAGCATAAATCAAGTGGCAGCTATCAAAAAGAGCAACTCCGAAAAAAGTGTGGCCAATTTGAAAACCTAAAAAAACACGCTAAAATTAAGAACCGATAACAAACACCTTCAAACCTAGAGGTATGAATGCGCAAAACAATGAAATTACTCAAAAGTTCTCGAAAAAAATAAATCTTTTTTTCCTTAGACATATACGAGTATTTTAGGGTATACGGTTATATACAGTCGGCACCTTTAATATTTCAAGGTATACGGTACAGTCGGCACTTTAGCGTTTTTACTTGTTCTTTTATGATCTTCACAACAAATCTATTTGAAAATAAATTATAGCCGACTTTGACCAAGCATAATTCGTTGTCTCTCATTATGCTAGTGTACCATCATTGCTCTGGACAAATCCACCAAATATACGCGCGTATAAATGTGTTTCTAATAACAACTAAATGCTCCCAAGGGATCTCTAGGACAGTTAAAACACGAGCGCTAAATATATTTTTTCACGCATGCCACGTTAACATCTCAACATGCCTGGCTGTGTCGAAATGGAGTTAAATACACTTTTGTTTTTATGGGCTTTCGATGTTATCCCAAGGACAATGGCGGCAATGACAAACAAACGAAACAAACAAAGCCCAAAATCGTAATTAATTTAACATAAAAACATTGTATCGTATTGTATTTGTTGACAATTTAAGTACATAGTTTTACATTTTCACACATCCGCCTACAAAAATACAGCCATACACACACACGCACGCACATACAAATGTATCTCTAATGCCAGGACAAACAGGCGCATACTTAGAACACGCTCCAACACTCATATACAATCATTGTTTATTGGTCCCCAGTGAGACATCACATGATGACCTCGTCCCCTCCCGACTGTATAAATTTTAAGCTCTTTTATGTCCCACTAATACCACCGCTCACTCATCCTCGTCGACACACGCATTGTGGCACTAACACACACACACACACACAAGCTTAAGCAGAACTCGTTCTAACACTAACACATCCATAAAACATTTATAATTTTGTCTTTGTCGTTGGAGTTGGGTAATGTACAGTAGTTCGAAGCGACAGCGAGTTTTTAGTGTCACCGCTAAGCATAGGTCAAAGCCACACAGTGTAACATTTTTAATGATGGAGCCAAAAATCCAAAGTTACGAATAGAGTCAATAATCCTTTTTTGCAGTTTAGCATTTATGGTAACTTTTTTGTACGTAGGAAAAATTAATTTAAATTGGCATGTTATAACCAAATACAAACAGATCCCTGAAAATCGATTTAAAGCCTCAAAAAGGGCATGATTGTGAGCACGGACCATAGTCCCTCCTGTATTTATATAAATATTCGAATTTTAGACAGTTCCACATGTTGCCACTTCTGCTACAATGATCGGTTAAAAGTATCTTTAATCGGCCAGTGTCCCATCAGCGCCGCCATAATTCTTGATATGTCTTTTTTGCTATGGCTGATAAGTAGTCTTCCTTGTATCGTATTTCGGCCAAGTTTACTTAAATATCCTGCACGACTCCAAAGCGTCCCAAATGTCTATGCACATTTCCCCTAGCGGTATATATTTATTTTTACTAGAGGCTGACTCAGCTCTTACTCGTACCAGTTCATCCGCCCATTCATTCCCATATAGAAATGGAATGGATATCCTGGAATCCATGTAAGAGTCACATCGAACGTGATGCCGATTTTGGTAAGTTCTTTTTTGCATCTTAATGCTAGTGATGATGTGGCCTTACAGGATATGAGAGCCAAGATTGCTGCCTGGCTGGCAACGCAATTACGTATACGACCCGTTGCACCCTTCACTGGCAATAAACAACATGCCTCTTTAATAACGAAGATTTGGACATGGAAAAAGCTGTTTTTCTAAGGAAGAAAGTAATGGTGTAGTATATGTGCGTACTCCCGTAACTCCGATGCAGGCAGATCTCTGTGTCTTGTTTACTAGTTTGAAAATGGTGGCCTTTTTAAGTACAGGACAACAAATATAAAGACCTTACGCTCAGTCTGAGATTGATCACTGGCATTACTTTCGTAATAATTTTTAAATTGTAAGTCGCTCTTGAATATGTTATGGTCCCGAGAACTGATTGTAGCTACACCCACTTTTATTAATACTACAAAAACTAGTGCTTTGACTGGATTTATTACTGTTGCGAATTTGTGGGCAATGGTGTGATAATTTCTTGAAAAGATTTTAGCACTTGAAAAGATTTTATCACATGTCGGTTGTTTTGTATGCATCCTACGGGTTTGATATATATATGGGGTGATCCATCTAGAGGTATCTTTTCAGAACCAAAAAAATATAAAAATTCAAATTAAGTGTGGAATCTTATTGGCAGTTTGAAAGGACATTTTATGGCATTTATTTTTTGAATATAACTTCCATCAAATGTTGGCCGCAACTACGCCTCAGGGTTTCTATTCTGAGAGTCCAATTTTGGATGACTCGTTCGAGCATTTCAACCGGTATGGCTTTAATGACACGCGTAATGTTGGCTTCCAAAACCTGAATCGTAGCTGGTTTGTCAGCATAGACTATGGACTTTACGTAATTCCAAAGAAAAATGTCTAAAGGTGTGATATCACTCGATCTAGGCGGCCAACACTTATGTCCATATTAGCTGCTTTTCGAAATGACCTCTCAATAGATCCATTGTATGGCAAGTGGCACCATCCTGTTGAAACCAAGTGTCGTCAAGATTAAGGGCTTCAATTTCAGATAGCATAAAGTTCGATAAAATGGCGCGATACGGTTCACGGTTGCATCATCATTTTTGAAAAAATATGCACTGATGATTCCACCAGCTTATAAACCTCACCAAACCATGGTTTTCTCTGGGTATAATGGCACCTCTTGAACCTCTTCTGGTTGCTCTTCAGCCCAAATGCGGCAATTTTGTTTATTGACTTTGCCCTTGAGCTAGAAATGGGCCCCATCACGGAACAACATTTTGGTCGAAAACAGCGGATCTTCCCGTTTCTCACCGAACGCTCATTTTCATTTCTCACCGAACGTTTCCATTTCTCACCGAACGCTCATTTCCATAATACAGTTGCCGACATTTGAAGAAAATAATTTTCAAAAAATAAATGCCAAAAAAAGTCCTTTCAAATTACCAATAAAGACTCCACACTTGATTTGAATTTTTATATTTTTTATGTTCTGAAAAAATACCTCTTGATGGAACACCCATTAGTTTGAATGTTAGGGAAACTATTTTTAGGATAAGGTGGGAGTGGTTCTAGGTAGAGTGTACAAAACCCTAAGTCGAATTTACGGTTTTTGTTTCGAAACCTTATGGTCAGTTTCTCAAAAATATCTTAATGTCGGTTTCGGTTTTTTGGTTGTTGTATGTAGAAGCAAAGAAAATTCATAATTTTCAATTAGGGAATACGTAACAACCAAGCTTACTGTAAGCTTGATCCACCTTTAATCGTACTGATCGACTCAGAATAACCAATTAATTCGATTTAATGATATCTGCCTGTCCGTCCATCGAAACTATAGGTCTTAATTGTTGTCTCAACTTCATGAAATTTCCTTTTTTTGGACAAATGCTATTGACTTTAATGAAAATGTGTTAAAACTAAGATATAGCTCCAACACCGATTTTTTAATATAGCTTTTGAAACACAACCAATATTAATGAAATTTGCACAGTTCATCACGCTCTATCAGGAATCAGCTTAGATAAAATGGGTCATACTGGTTCATGTTTTGATATGGCCCCAATGCATATATCTCTCTAGATACAACCAATCTAGAACATTCATATTAATACCAATTTCATTCAAATTTGAAATGTTTTATTACGATTTACAAACAACCATATAGGCTTATTTTTTGATATAGCCGCCGTAAAAATTGTCGGGGGGCCCAACGCATGGTTTCCCATATAAATGGGCATAGGGCTTTAAGTTAAGTATAATATATCCCCACGAAGCTTATATAATTATTTGGCTATATTTGTGTAACTGTCCCAAAGTCCGAAAATCTGGTCCATTTAAACATAGGCATATGGGTACCCAAAATAATGCAATTTTCAACCAATTCCAAGTAGGACCTTATTTTAAACATCTGTTGAAGATCACAATGACTAAACTTCCGATTCTTAAAATATTTTCCATTTTAAGACAGAGGCTAAAACCGTTTTTTACTTTAAAAAAACGACAGTCGATTTTTTAAATCGCGGTTTTAAAATAACCCGTAATGCCGGTTTTCTTAAAAACCCCGGTTTTTTGACAATCTAGTACTAGGGTACGATGTCTGGCCGATACTTAGTAATATACAGGAGCCTCTTGAACTGTAATTTTGGCCTAACTGGTGGGTGATGGAAGAGTATAGGCTCAACAGAGTCATTTCATGTCAAACTGGACAAAAAATTGTTCACTTGTCGTCAATTCTTCTGAAAATTTGGGAATATATTCGTATCGTTCACGAATAAAATGCAAATTCACAGTTATGCATGTTAGTATTCCCATACTATCTATAATTCTGTTTATGGTTTTCTAATAAAAATTAGTAATTGGAAAAATATTTATAAAAAAGACTAGCTGGCAAAAAATTGGAGCCCTAACCAAGCCCCTTGTCTTGTTACCACTACCCAAAATGACATAATTCGAGCGCTGATTGAAACCCATATAAATCTTTACCTAATGCATTAATTTCAATAAAATTTTGTATTCTGCCATACGTTTATTTCATCTGTGTTTAGGCCTAAGACTAAAGTAGTTGCTACGCCCTTAATCTAGTACCCCTTGCACAAACTTCTTACTATGTTAATGATATGGTCATGTAGAGAATTGTTTTACAGAACACGAAAAACACATTAAGAATGATTTTAAATATATTTTGAGAAAAAAATATATGAATGTAATCCTTTCTGAAAATCGAGACCAAAATTAAAAATTGTTAAAATTACAAAAACAAAAAAACGAATTATAGTAAAATACTCCTAAAAATATTTAAAACAAGGTGTGGAATTCTGAAATCGATAAGGCGAGTTCCTAGATATTAAAATATTAATATCTAGTGCTGGTAGCCCTGCCGTCAGTAAATATGAAGATACCCCTGCACGATACTTATCAGGTAAAACAAAGCTTGCCGCGCGGTAGTTTATATGGTTATGACTTTGGCTTGAATAAAGAAACAATAGTTCGGTACCCTCATGCTACCCGATTATTGTATCTTTACTTAAGCCGAAGTAATGGCCATATAAACTACCGCGCGGCAAGTAATCTACCGCGATTTAAATTTAGCTGGTCTGAGTAGAATCCACATCTAACCCCCTTTAGTGTGTATTTTCAGTCAATGTATATTTGGATTATATTCTCTGGAAGGCGAAGTATACTCATTGGACCAAGGACTGGCGCTTTTGCAATTAAAGAAAACCGGTTCAAAACATTGATGTAGCTCACACAAGTATATTTTGCCGATTTTATATCTGTAGCTCTAGAAGTCAAACATTACATCTTATTTTGATTACTTGTTTCGGTCTATTTTTTGATATAGACCCCGTACAAAAGTCCCTCACGATTTGACACACATCCGCTCTAGAGCGCCGAGCTTAGTGTCGACATTTATAAAAATGGTATATTTTATAGTGATTTTACCATTTGCGTGCTGCTTGTTATATAATAATATAATATAATATAATAATATAATATATTCTTCTTAAAAAATATGTTTTATTTACGTATCTAAGGAAAAAAATCTTAAAAATTTATTTACTGACATATGTGCCTTTGAATTTCAGCGATTAAGGGGTTTAACCCCTTCTAACTGGTGTACTTTACTATCTAGGAATCTGACTAACTGATTTCAGAGTCTATTATACTGATATTTTAGAATAATTGGAGACATGTAAAAGTTTTTTTGTACGGCACACATCTTCTACCGATCCTGCCCATATGTTACCAATTTTACCAACTAAAACTAAAACAAGAAAACAAGTACAAAAGTCGTGCAGGCCGACCACTGGTTTCCCTACACTACTCTTTTGTTCAGAAGAATCCGCGCTACTGTCAGAGGACGTTTTTTTTGGTCGTTATTCCAGATCATTGCTATACTCCATGCGAAATTTAGTTGCAATTGAATATAAAAAGTGGCATTTAGAGCTGTTCTAGAAGGAAGGATCTTTGCATTAGGTTATTCGAAAATAGACCTGTATTTGGTCCAGTTTCAAACAAAAATTCAAAAAGCATCCTACTATTGTTAGGCATATTGTTATGGTAAAATAATGTGGGTATCTTAATATTGTTGTGCCACAACCATACAGTATAATGCTTTTCCAATATTGTCACCCCAACCATAGTTCTTTTTGCGTGCACCAGAGCTATTTATTGAGCGCTCATTAAATACTTTGCGTAATTTGAGCATGATCGCGTTTGATTTGTGGCTTCCTAAGCTACATGCCCTCAAATCCAGTAGAATTTGCAGAATGTCCATACTTTTCTTTCATTCTGCGGACCACCTCAAGCTTGTAGCGGCAATTGTTGTCAAAGATATGAGTTTGACCATATGCGAAACACTGTGCGAAACCAAGGAACTTCCATACTTGAGTGTGTGTTGGTGTGTGGCTGGTTCGGTTCCAGCCTCCGTTTCCGTTCGGTTGATGTCCATTGAAAATGACAAAATAAAATGTGTTTTATATTTATTTCAGATATCAAAAGTAATTTTTTATTTGCCTTCAGAGGCATATTTCTGTGTTCGTTCCCTCTGCTCGTTCGTTAGCTCGTCCGCTCGTTTATTCGTTTGTCTGCCTTGTCTACAGGCTTACAACAAACGTAATATTATTTATCAAACAAAGAGCACCGAACCACCAACAACAAAGACGTCGGACAGTCGGCAAAAAGGAGGACGACATCCAGAGATGATAGAGATGTAAACCGGAAATAATAAGTGTTATTCTTTCAGCTGTGTTTGTGTTAAACGCTCGGCTGACAGTTGGTATCATTAACACAATAACAACAACTACACGCACAACATCGTAGGGAGTGGGGTCCTTTTTTGCGTTGTTTTGGTGTATCACAACTAGGAGTGCAATCCGGGTTGTGACGTCTTTTCGGCCGTTTTTTTCGTCGCCCGTGTAATAAATGATCATGTTTGATAATATAAATGATTTCGGATTAAAAAGTAGATGGGTCTTAATATCTGCCATAAATTAATTATATGAAATACTAATGCTTCCCCTTTGCTTGTCCTGTTTAACAAATAGCTTCACATCAATGGCGCAAATGGCCACATGAGACCGAACGAGTTTGGGTCAGGAATCATCAGCGCTATCTATTGTTGTTTCTTGTATGCCTAAGACGGATGTTTCTCGAATTTTATTGTAAATACAATAGGTTCCTGTTGGAAAATAAATAAAAGTGATGTTATAGTATAAGCCCTTTTCATAAGGAAGTAGAATTGGAAATGTTTGCTATGGCACACATGCTCCATTTGTCTTTGTGTTAAAGAGAACAGGAAGTAACAATGAAATATCTTATGGTGTTTACTATTTGCCTTTTAAACTATGGAGACCTAAACTTATGTATAGCAAACCAAGAGGGAATTATTTAGTAAACATTAACAGCCCTCGGTTACTTTTGTCTATTTGATAAGAACTTCATGAAATGTCCATGCTACAAAAATACTATATACTTACTGACAACATCATATTAAATTTAACATCACATTTAATAGGAATAAGATGTAAAAGACAGTGCTGGCTACTTAATTCTCAAATTTCCATCCATTGTAGTTTAAATGTTTAATATTGTCTCCACTTCGTAACGCCTAAAACATTCATGTTCTCTGCTTTTTGGTCTTTCCCTAAGTGTTGCGGCCTTTCATGGTTTTATTGAATATTTCATTCAAGAAACAAAAATATACTCGTATATTCCAACTGCAGTCAAAAATACTTTTAGTTGCCAGCAGGAGTAACGGACTTTTTACTTAAGAGCAGGCAGATTTTAAATAAACGAAGTCGTTAGTAGAGTATTCCACCGAACAAAGTGAATACAATTAAAATCCCTCGAACTACCTTCCGATTGTTGTTGTTTTTTATAATGGACACCAAACATGCACAGTATCGTGTGTATGTGATTTTTATGGCATTTCAAAAAACATACGCACACACATACATGTATGGTCTATAAAACCTGTTTTGTTCATTCATAGTCGCAACCATACTGTATGATTGCCGTAATCATATTATTGTTAACGAAAATTTTAAACAAAAATACTTTTGTTGCACCAACCATGTTTATATGTTGCACCAACCATGTTTGCACCAACCATGTTCATTTCTAAATTTGGAAATAATACTATTGTTACATTTCAATAATGGTAATATTGCCGCAATCATACTGTTGTCAAAATAAAATTATAAAAACAATACTATGGTTGCGACGAACATGCTTTTATTGTAGGAAACATATTATTGTTGCGGTGGCTACATAACCATATCTTTTCTCTGCGTGCACATGACCGAAACGCAGAAGCTTAAGGGAGAGCCATTTAAATAAAGTAAATAATGGCCACCCTGTAATTAAAGTATTGATAATTGTTTCAAATTTCTGGTTTTATTGAAAAGCTTGTAATTTATCATTTGATAATGGGACAAAATATCATTCATATGGCTACTACAACTGGTTCGGCAGTACCTAATCCGAACAACCCAACTTTTCAGAACATTTTCGTTTGTTTCGGGTCAAATCTCTTCAATGGCAACTTCGATTTCATGTTTCAATGCTTAAATTCTCTTTGGATGCTTTGTGTAACATTAATCCTTAACGGGCCCCAAAGAAAATAGTCCAAAGGGCTTGAATCACAGCTTCGAGGCGACCCATTAACATCCAATTTCGGCTGATTTTTTGATTTTCAAAAATAGTGCGTAAAATATTGATGTTTCTTTGGCTATGTCACACGGCTCACACAAGCCCCGTCTTGTAAAAACAAAATGTTGTCCATGTCATTCTCTTGAATTTTTGGAAACAAAAATTTGTTGAACAATGCGCGGTAACGCTCACCGTTGGCGGCGCATCCTTGCTCATTTTCTAGGAAAATGATGCTGCCAGTCCTAAATCCACACCAATAAGAATCTCGTTGTGAATGTATTGGGTTGTCAACAGTCACGTGTATGTTCTCTGAACCCCATATGCCACAATTTTGCTTATTGACATAGCCACAGACTACAGGTGCAAATGGGTCTTTTATATTGACCAATTAATCAGAAACTCATTTATGGTTACGAATCTGCCCTTGTTTGTCATTTGTGGAATTTTGGCGCTTGTGACTTTTTTCCTAGGACATCATTATACTAGATCAATTATTCCCCTTTACCAGTTAGATCTCGCTCTGTGTCACAAAGTATTTCATGTAAAACTATCATATTTTCCTAAAGTTATTTATTTTTTCTTGGGGTTTTGTTCTTTGGCATATATCGTAGCCGAAAACTAAATATAATGGCTTTTATTAAAGGATAAATATTTCACATTATTTCTCTCTAGGGTAGTTCACCGTGAAGAATTGGCGAGTTCACTCGGAGGCCTTACAAGCCCCTTGTGTAACCTTGATGAAAACACAGAGCAAGAGTGAAAGTGAGAGGAGTGTTGGCAAGTGAGAAGATGTATATGTGACACGCATAGAGAAAGGGACCTAAGGGTAAAAAATCAATTTGCATTTTTTTCTTTTTTTGATGTGGACAACATCTGAGCATCGAATGAGACCGATCCCATGCCCAAAAGTGTTCCCGCCCAGAGATATGCGCGTTTTATGAAAGTGATGGTACACCAAAGATACACGTATTTTAATCTTTAAAATGGCTCTCCTGAACAAAACTGGTTTTTACCCTTAGGTTCCTTTCTATTTTGCGCGTCACATATGTATTTAAAAAAAGGTATATAGGCAAACTATCCACTTTGTTAGACTGTTCTCCGTCGTAGTTGTCAACTTATTTGACCAATTCAGAACCAGCCTGACAATTCAACCATACACGCAGAGAAAAAACATGGTTACTATATGGTCATGGCAATAATAATATGTTCGTCGCAACCATAGTATTGTTTACTGAATTTAATTTTAAAAATAGTATGATTGATGCAATATTAATATTGTTGAAATGTAACAATAGTATTATTACCAAATTTAAAAATGAAAATATAAAAAAAATAAAGGAAAATACGGTTGTAGCAGCAATATAAATATGGTTGGTGCGACAAAAATATTATTTTTTGGGTTTTATGTTAACAATAATATGATTACGGCAATCATACTGTATGATTGTAATTTTTCTTCACTTGAATATGCTTTTTAAGAACAATGTTATTGTTTGTTACGGATCTAATTAATAATCGTATTTTTAATGTGGAAATTAAAATTTTTCAAACAAATTGCTTTGGCTTTGTTTAACGAAAATATTTCCAATAAAAACGCTTACGTTTTTTTTAAATTAATTTTTTCTTCTGTTAAAAAAATCACTCCTATTATTTTGAATTTAATGTATTTTTAAATTTTTATAATCAAATCTTTTGTAGACAACCTTAACCAATTCTAATATGTAAATATTATCATAGTGTAATTGTGTGATCATACTATGGTTTTGGGGATCATAACATGGTTGCACGTGAATCATTCTATGGTTGTAAGGATCATACTGTGGTTGTAAGGATCATACTATGGTTGTATGTGAAACATACTATGTTTGTATGTGAAACATACTATGTTTGTATGTGAAACATACTATGTTTGTATGTGAAACATACTATGGTTGTGAGGATCATAATATGGTTGTGGAGACAATAGTATGGTTGCGTGTGAATCATACTATGGTTGTGAGGATCGTAGTATTGTTGTGACGATCATAGTAAGGTTGAATGTGAATCATACTATTGTGGTGACGATCATAATATTGTTGGACCACAACCATATACCCAACAATAGTATGATGCTCTTCGAATATTGTTATCCCAACCATACTTTTTTTCTACGTGTGTGTAAAAGTGATTTAAGAGGTACATCGCATAGTTGGGCCAAGTAATCATAGTATCTACAGTGTATGTGTATAACAATTCTTCCATTGACTTTTATTCTTCTGCGCCTTGTCAACTTCTTTTGTAGTCTATACACGAAATGCTCATGCGCGCCGACTAAGTGTCTTATAAGCAGTGTACCGTGAGGACCCTATAAGGTTGTCGCGAATCGTTTTCCGAATATTAACAGTTTTCTTGTCCTATTTCGGTCTATTGCCGACCAAAAGAACCGGCCGACTCTGCAGTTATGAATTGAGGTACCTTTTGACCCTGCTTCCAAGATAGACACTTCATTAATAACATTCATCAGTTTGACGAGCGGAGCTAAAAACAAACAAAAACTAATGAATGTGTATCTGAGAGATGAATCAAAGTCTGAACCGATTTTCTTTAATTACAATAACGTTCCTCATTGGTTTATAAAACTTATGTGTTCCTAACTTCATCATGTTGTGGGTTCTAGAGCTAAAGGCAAAAATCGGATGATCAGATATGTGTGGGAGGTATATCTAAACCTAAACTGATTTTTTCTATTTCAATTTCATTCTACCTTGGCACATAAAACTTCCTCGTGCTAACATTCATCAGGATTTGATTAAAAATGTGGCTTCAAGAGCTAAAAATAAAAATATCGGATTCAACAAATCGCTTTCATTATTTTGCATAAATTTTATTTTATTTTTTCATTTCCAATAACGCCCTTCGTTGGTCCTAACAACCAACGTCTGCTAAATTTTTACAAAATTGGATGTACAATGTGTCTTTTTTTCCAACTGTTGTCTGATTTTCAAAAATGTGGCAGCAGTAAATATTTTGAACCAACAAAGGGCTCTGTAGAAATTGCAGAATATCAATTAAGCTATAACTCCCAAATATGTTCGTTCGATTTTTATGTTTGTTAGCTCTAGGAGACACATACGAGTATTACACCCAATCTTGATAAAAGTTAAAACGAGTAAGTTTTTGGGACCAAGAAAGAATGTTATTAAATTTATAGAAATTCGGTTTAGATTCAAATACAGCTTCCAAATATACGTTCATCCAATTTTGCTGTCATTAGCTCCAGAAGTCGCACCCTACATCCAATCTTGATGAATTGTAGAACGAGTAAATGTTGGGATAAGTAAGAATGTTATTGAAATTGAAGAATAAAGATTTAGATTTAGATAATGCTTCCTCACAAATACGAGGAAGCATTATGTTCATCCAATTTTATGTCCTTAGCTCTAGAAGCCATATTTAATCATGATAACTCCCACATGTATGTCCAACCGGCTATACCAAAACCAATGAAATTTTGTCACAAATTCAAATCCCTTCCAAGGTGGTCCGAAATCCAATTTTTAGTTGGCTCTTCTAAACATCCAGAAGTGCAGGGTTTTATATTACACGCAACTTATAGATTAGCTTTTTTGTTGGTTTTATTCAACATAATATAAAGGGTGGTCCAACTTAAACGCACGATGTTAATTGTATATAAAACAAAAGGTTTTCAGATAAATATGCTTGACCGACTTCCTTTTCGAAGAATTACTGCCCGACGACAGAACGATAACAGAACGAACGCGAGCATGCACAGCTGATTTAACATTACCTACAGAAACGGTTTGCTAAAATTTGAGCACAATTCTCCCGACTGTGGACACATCAAAAAAATCACGAAGTACACGAAATGCATTTTTATTTTTCGTCGAAAAAGCCCACAACAATCTTATCGCACCCTGGTTGAAATTGTCAAACACCAAAAAGAAATGTCAAATTAAGTTGGTCAAAAATCGTATTGTGAAGGTGTGACTCACAATTAACATCGTGCATTATGGTTGGACAACCACAATTAACATCGTACATTATGGTTGGACAACCTTTTATACGCAATATCCGTTCATAATACGGACTTTAAAGGGACTATGGATGCCCAAATTAAATAAAATATCTGCACGAATCCTTATATGAACACTCTCTTGTAAGATCGAACTACAATAAAATATCAGGAGCATTATAAATTCGCTTATGTTCTACACTAGCGACCAATTGTAAATAAGGGCAAATGGATATTTTATAACAGCCACTTCAAAGTCACGAATACTTGTGTTCATTTATTTTAAAAAAATTTCTGAGGTTTGGGCCTAGAATAAAAGAACCTTGTTGCCCAAGAAACGTCCTTTATATCAAAACAGACCATCAATTTTAGACATGGGCATAGTGTAACTCTCATCAAAATAAATTTCACTTCGATTCCAAATTAGCATTTATAAACAAATTGCATCTGAAATTATCGGGAGCTAACACAATCAACTTTTGAGAGCAAGTAAAAATCCATATATTGCGTTGGGATCAATTAAGTATTCATCCGAAACGTTTTTTTAAACTTGTTACGTTGAGAGCATAAAAATGCAACAGTGGAATACAACAAAATCGTCTAGTGGAGAATCGTCTGGACCGTGCAAACCAGAACCTCACAATTATTTCGGAGAAATTTAACTTTTTCGGCTGAGGCTAATAGCAAAAACAGTCCACTTGCCGCCGTTTTTTGGTAATTTTACAATAAATAAACGTGCAGGCGAAAAACAGACAACGGTTGCTTGGCATCGACGAAAAAAAGCAACTCGTATAAACCATGAATATCATATTTCATGGAGTTTTTTTTATTGTCAGTTATTGTGTTCATATTCATATTCGTATAGAAAAACAAGAGCGAAGTGAACAAAAAACCTGACCAGAGCCGAAAGAGTTGCACAGGAGAAAAACAGAATTCTGTTTAATTAAAAAATCCAAACACTCGGTGCTAATTTGACTTTCAACGCTTTAGTTCAACGATGCATAATTCAACAAAAGTGGCATATGATAAAGCACATATACAGTGGTGGACATAAATATGTGACTTATAATTTTCACTCTATGCAACAGGGTCATATATGATAACCTAAGGGCAACTTTTGTTATATAGATAATACCCAATGCCAAAACACAGACTATGGATCGAAGTTCCTAAATAATTTAAATAATATCAGCCGAATAATAACTGTTGGCTTGAATTCTTTGAGTCCAGTTTTCAATAAGCCAATCTTACTGCCCTCAATAACACATTTTAAATTACTGTAATTGCTCCATATCTCATTTGAAGGTATTTCTTACTTAGGTTCTGTATTCTACCCAACTGTAATGCAAAGGCAATAATTCCATTTGTAGCTGTGAGCTCTGCTTGATATAATTCTAACAATTACTTCTACAAATCGATTGAGATTATTTAGAAAACTGCTTTATGTATAGTCAAACTATACAAGAAAAATACTTTTTAAAGATCAGGGAAAATTGGAAAAAATTACTATGAGGGTGACTAGCACTTTCTCAAACGATAAATGTCACCCAAATCTGATAAAAATGTTTTTTTTTTACTACCGAGGTTAAAAACTTCTGATCCGTATTACACGGTGTTCTAGAGCGAAATAGAGACTTATTTCCACAATAGTTTCTTTTCCAAACACTGTGCGCCTGACGACAGACATTCTTGGAACATCGACTCGCCATCAATCTCAAGAACTTAAAATTTCACTCTCAAGCCTAATTTCGCAAAAAACCCTCGCAGTATTGGCTTACATGGTGCTATTGGCTCAACATTTAAGCACATACGACCTTCAGTAAGTTTAACGCTTCTGAGTTATATATGAACAAAGATGTTGCTCGAAAAGTCATCTTGCTTCGAATCGCATTTTAATCTCGGTACCTATACAATAAAGCAAAACTTCCGAATCTGGATATGGGAAAACCCGCACGCAACCTCAGACAGTTTAGGGTAGTGGTATCATTGAACCAATTTCAAGGGTGTGCTGTGGCGATGTCGGCTGAGACAGGCAACTAATTGGAATTGTGTTCTAAACATTGGCAATGTTTGTTCTCTTTTAAATACACCAATAACACAGTGCGACCGCGAAAAAATATCTTGGAAATGATATTTTTTTTTTGTAGATCTTGCTGAGTTCAACAAGAAACCGGTTTAGAAATTTACCAAACTCGTCCAAAATCTAGAGTTACGGGTAAAAACCCGGTTTTTCGAATCTTACGCACTTATATGCCAGTAACTTGGTTGAATATCAACCGATTTTAAGTTTTTCGGAAAAATACGAAACTGTGGCGTTTCGAATAGTCTATAAACTTTTAAAATCATACTGAAAAAAATCTGTGTATTTTTCCTGTGAACTCATTTTTATAAATTTTTTGTAATTTTTAACTTTGGATGCGTTCTTAAACAGAATTTTTTAAAAGGAACTGAACAATTTTTGAACTGAAAAATAAAGAAAGTGTTTCTTGTTGTACTCAGCAAGATCTACAAGAAAAATAATATCACTTCCCAGGTATTTTGGTAATGTGCCAGAAACAAGTGTTGGTAAATTTGTTTTGGCCCGTTTTACTTGAATTTAAAGCTTACTTGGTGCGGAGTACAGTTATTGGTGGGGCCTATGCGCAATTTCCACGCAACGCGCCGCAAAAGTTTTTAAATCCTTTTGAGATTGTTTAAGAAACTTGCGCTTGAAAGGTAAGAACTTAGGGATTGATAATATCGCTTACAATTTTTTTAGTTTTTGAAAAAAAAAATATTTTTATACACCCCACCGCAGGATGTTATTATCTATAAGTTTGTCATTCTGTTTGTAACATATTAAAAAACTAATCTTCGCCCCTATAAAATATATATATCGCGTCATCCATTTCGAGGTTCCCAACTTTTTTTAAAGAAAAAAACACGGAAAATTCAAATTGAATGGAGAATGTTTATTATCATTTGAAAGAACATTCTTTGGCATTTATTTTTTTAAGATTATGTCTATCAAATGTTGGCAGCGGCTACGTCTCAGATGATCCATCCGTTGAGTCCAATTTTCGATTTCTCGTTCGAGCATTTCGACTGATAACTGGCAAAATGACACGTGTGATGTTTTGCTTCAAGGCCTGAATCGAAGCGGGTTTGTCCGCATAAACTTTAGACTTAACATATCCCCAGAGGAAAAAGTCTAACGGTGTGATATCACACGATCTTGGTGGCCAATCGAACGGCTCAACGCGTGAAATTATCTGCTCACCGAAGTGTTCTCTCAATAAATCCATTGATTGATGCGATGCGTGGGAAGTGGCGCCGACTTGTTGAAACCAAATGTCGCCGAGATCACGAGCTTTAATTTCAAGCAACCAAAAGTCGGTTACCATGGCACGATAACGTTCGCCATTGACGGTTACGTTCTCACCGGAATCTTTTTTAAAGAAATATGGACCAATGATTTCACCGGCCCACAAACCACACCAAACCGTTGTTTTTCTGGATGAAGTGGCAGCTCTTGAACCTCACCTGGTTGCTCTTCGTTCCAAGCCAGAAATGTTGGCCGATTTGGGTGATATGAAAGAGAACAATAACTTGATTAAATACGAATATTTATGCCCAGCAGTGTTACCCTGAGCTTTAAGAATGTACAACTAAAAGTGACTATATACATATAAAGTAGATGATGTTATGACTAAATGACGTAACCGAAATTTTTATCCAATTTTGGTATAGAAGAAGAATGACGTATATATGATACGAGTACAACATTTTCAACGTTACGTGTTTGGGAATCTACCGTTGGTCGAAAAAAAAACTTTTATGCATAGTTCATAGTCAGATTTGAGACCATGATTCATTTAAAATAAAACTAAAAGTCATTCGAAAAGACTTTTAGTTGCAAGCAGCGGTGAATAAAGTTACGCTCAACACTACTTCACCATCCTCAAAATCCAAGCAACAAATGTGACTTAACCATGATCAAAGGCTGGAAGATTCCCATTACATGAGCAACTACCGGCATTAAAGTATTCCATTGAACAAAGTAAACACAATAAAGCGTAACTTTAAAAAAAGTCACATCGCCGTGGTTTGATGGTCTGTGTGCTCAGCTATCAACAAGTAAACTCCAATTTAAATCCAAAAAATAACATCTAATATTCTTCTGTGGCGAAATAATGGATTAATTTCTAAGCCATGAAAAAGTTTTTCTCTATTTTCGGTATTATAAAGGGTGATCCATCTAGAGGTATTTTTTCAGAACAAAAAAAAATAAAATTCAAATCAAGTGTGGAATCTTTATTGGTAATTTGAAAGGACATTTTAAGGCATTTATTTTTTGAAAGTAATTTCCTTCAAATGTTGGCAACTGTATTATGGAAATGAGCGTTCGGTGAGAAACGGAAAGATCCGCTGTTTTCGACCAACATTCTGTTCAGTGATGAGGTCCATTTCTGGCTCAACGGCAAAGTCAATAAGCAAAATTGCAGCATTTAGGATAAAGAGCAACAAGAAGAGGTTCAAGATTTGCCATTATGCCCAGAGAAAACCACGGTTTGGTGCGGCTTATAAGCTGGTGGAATCATCGTTGCATATTTTTTCAAAAGGATAATGGCCGGAACGTAACAGTGAATGATGTTCGCTATCGCGCCATGATATCGATCTTTATGCTACCTGAAATTGAAGCCCGTAATCTTGACGGCACTTGGTGTCAACAGGACGGTGTCACTTGCCATACAGCTGCTCAAACATTGGATCTATTGAGAGGTCATTTTGAAAAGCAGCTTATTTTACGTTTTGGACTGGTGTGTTGGCCGCCTATATCGATTGATATCACACCGTTAGACATTTTTCTTTAGGGTTACGTAAAGTCTAAAGTCTATGCTGACAAACCAGCTAAGATTTAGGTTTAAGTAGCCAACATTACGTGTGTCATTAAAGCCATACCGGTCGAAATGCTCTTACGAGTCATCCAAAATTGGACCCTCAGAATGGAAACCCCGAACAACATTTGATGGAAATTATATTTAAAAAATAAATGCCATAAAATGTCCTTTCAAATTACTGATAAAGATTCCACACTTGATTTGAATTTTTATATTTTTTTTGTTCTAAAAAAATACCTCTAGATGGATCACCTTATACCTTTGGGCCTGGTATTAAGCAATAGGTCCCGGTCAATGAGTACAAAAATTATATCGAACATATCTCACTAATTGGAGATATGTTCTTAATGAATGTGATATATATCTCGTATTACACAACCCGACTGAAATAAGTGAGCAAAAAACACTTAACTGAAAAATTAAAACAAAAGACTGATACGCCATTTTGTTACAAAATGTATAAACCTACATATGAAGAATTTTCAAACAGACGTTTTTACATCAATTACTAGTGTATATACTCGTATACTAAAATGTCTGAATGTTTTTTTTATTCTTCTGCATACGTTTATAATAATATTTGTTTGTGTGTGTTTGTTTCGATGATACCGACGAGTAATATTTTTGCCTTTTCAGCCATCATTTAGCCATGGCTATTGAACTGACCACCATCAAACAAACAGCTATGCCGTCCATTACTTTAACGCCGTACCACGAGTTTGTCCGAGTGCCGGCTTTCTAACGAGAACATATATTTCAACTAACTAGGCATTCAGTCTTTATTGCAGTTGAGCTGTTGTTCTTGCAAAGAATTGGAAGCAATGGAAGTTTTGGTAAAACATACCCTGTTTAAGACAGATTCGTTACAGTTTTTGGAGATATGTGCTAACAACAGCATTATTTTAAAAGTAATTGAAATAGCAACTAACTATTGCTATAGAAAAAGTTTTTGTATAGGTAAATAATATTGAAATCAAATGACATTGGTGTACGACATGAAAAAGATGTTGGCTTTATTTTAAGGCTAAATTTATGAGTATAAAATATCACTGATACTTAACATGGGGTCTATCCCCATGTTAAGTATACCGATCGATTTATAATCCGTCTGTCCGTATAACGTTGTAATCAAATAACAGGTCGCAGTTATGAACCGATATCGATGAAATTTGGTACATTCTTCAAGTTTGGGCTAAGGCCGATCCCTATTGAAACGGGTCCACTTCGGTCCATATTTTGATATGATACATACATAGGTTTTTCCTGACTCCAGAACCAATAGCTTTAAAAGCCACATATAACATTCGATTTCAACCAAATTTCGCACAGAGCAACCAATACTTAGTAGGGACATAAATACTGTTACAACATTGAACACACCCATTTCAATGGTAGTACTGAACATCCCCGTTAATGTCATATGGATTTTGAAAGCTAACCTCAATACCGTTAGTCTGTAACGGGATTTTAAAATTGTTTCAACTCATTGAACAGGGATTAAACCGGCTCAAGACCTCTTGCTTCTATATTTAAATAGAATACAAGTTTTCAACAAAATGGCAAAGTGACATTGATTTTCGTGGCTGCACACTACTTTTATCATGATTTCGGGTCCGTGACAACCCTCTTCAGAAAGCCTTGCTGCAATTGTTGAAAGTAAAACCGAACTCTATAAGGCCAGGCTCTCCACAAACGAATGAGAACTACTGTTGTAAACCTTACTTTTCAAGTTTTCTTCACACAATTGCCCACGAAAATACAACTCACTCTTGCCAGCTCTAAAGAGACTCCACATCGAGAGCCATCAATAGATTTCTTTTACAACAACGTGTGTGTGTGTTGTGTTGAGCCTGGCCTTATAGAGTTCGGTTTTACTTTCAACAATTGCAGCAAGGCTTTCTGAAGAGGGTTGTCACGGACCCGAAATCATGATAAAAGTAGTGTGCAGCCACGAAAATCAATGTCACTTTGCCATTTTGTTAAAAACATGTCTTCTATTTAAATATAGAAGCAAGAGGTCTTGAGCCGGTTTAATCCCTGTTCAATGTGTAAAAGCAACAGACCGAAATAAAACAAACGAGCTAAACAATTGTTTCAACTTTCACATGGAGTGGTCAGATAATGAGAACCGTATCGCTATAATAGCGTTTTTCAAGTGAGAAATGAAATAAGCGATATTTTTAAAACGCTCCGGCCACTAGGGTTAAGCCGCATGTTCGTCTACCGATGCATAAAACTGTTTGAGGCGACTGGAGATAAAAAAGAATGCAACCGGTCAGGCCGCCCACGGTCTGTTCGAACATCGCATGTCATCAAAGCCGTTAAATCAAGAATTCACAGAAATCCGCTCCGAAAACAGAAAATCATGGCCCGTGAGAAGAATATCACGCAAAAGTCCATGAGTCGAATCATTAAAAAAGACTTGGGACTTGGGGCTTTCAAACGACGTTCCGGACATTTATTGACTGCAGCTTTAAAAAAAATATAGTATTAAAAAATGCAAACGCCTTTTGCTGAAACACGCTGATAACTTGCAAAGAAACATTTTGTTCACCGATTAAAAAATTTTTACCGTTCAGGAAAAATTTAACAAGCAAAATTATAGAATGTATGCGCGGTCATCTAAGGAAGCATCTGAACTGATACCAAGGGTGGAAAAGGGGCATCACTCAGCTTCAGTCATGGTTTGGAGGGGTGTCTCTTACGATGGGGTCACTGACCTGCATTACTGCGAACAAGCAGTCAAAACATCGGCCAAAGTTTACCAAGAAACCGTTTTCGAAGCTGTTGTGAAGCCTCTTAACAATTCCCTGTTCCAAAACCAACCGTGGACATTCCAGCAGCGCCGGCCCATAAGGCTAAAACGTCCCAGGTCTGGCTTCGAAACAATTTGCCAGCCTTCATTTCCTCTGAAGAATGGCCCTCAGGCAGTCCAGATTTAAACCCATTGGATTACAAATTGTGGGCGGTTTTAGAGGACAAGGTTTGTCACAAAAGATACCCCAACATTGGATCTCTTAAGACTGTTTCCAATGGATGAGGTTCGTGCAGCTATTGCTATGCGTATGAGCCCGAAACAAAAGAGCAATCGACCGTGTAGGTCTTCGAAGACGAGCCAAATCCAACGAAAGTTGTTCGTGGAAGAAGCACTTTGAAGCAAATGGTCGCCTGTTTCTTCGGCAAAACTGGTCATGTGGCGACTGTTCCGCTTAGGCAACGTAAGACGGTCAATTCTGAGTGGTACATTACAATTTTTTGCTTGAAGCCTATGGAGAAATTCGAAAAACGAACAGGAGAAGACGAATCATAGTGCACCATGAGAATGCGAGCTCTCACACATCGGCTCAAATCAGTGCCTTTTTGACTGGCTAAAACGTCGAATTGATGGCTCGTCCGCCATACAGCCCTGACTTGGCACCCAATGATTTTTTTATTCCCACACATCAAGAAAAAATGCGTGATCAACGATTTTTGTCACCAGAAGATGATGTTAAAGCGTTCAAAACCCATATTTTGTAGGTGTCTAAATCAGAGTGGATAAAGTGCTTCGACAATTGTTTTGAGCGCATACAAAATTGTATAAATCATGCTGGAGAATACTTAGAAAAACGATAAATCCATTTTTGAGGATAAATATTTGCATTTTTATTATTAGGCCAGAAATATATATAGCAGCCCTCGTAATGTCACCTTTTCAACCTCTTCTAGTTGCTCTTCAGCCCGAATGTGGCAATTTTGTTTATTGACGTTGCCGTTGAGCCAGAAATGGGCCTCATCACTGAACAAAATTTTGATCGAAAACAGCGGATCTTCTTCGAGCTTCTGAAGAAAAGTTTAACACAACTCACGCGTAATTAGTGAAAAAATACCTATTGAAAAAAATACCACTAGTTTGATCACCCGTTAGTTCAAATTTGGATATAGGTTATATGTGACGCGCAAAATAGAAAGGGACCTAAAGGTAAAAACCAGTTTTGTTCAGGAGAGCCATTTTAAAGATTTAAATACGCGTATCTTTGGTGTGCCATCACTTTCATAAAACGCGCATATCATGGGACCGGTCTCATTCGATGCTCAGATGTTGTCCACATCAAAAATAAAGTGAAAATTGTTTTACCCTTAGGTCCCTTTCCCTATGCGCTGTCACATATGACGATTTTTTTAATCTCTCCCACCACCCCGATTTAAGGACATGCGGCTCTAGAAGTCAGACGTTAATTCGGATCTCCACTAAATTTCGCGCAGTATAACAGTTACAAACTCAGCGGAAATTATACCATACCGTTTAACATATCGTAACATTACCTATCAACTTAAATAGAAAAAGTGGACAAATTAAGTTCGGCTTGGCCGAAGCTTATGTACCCTTTAACATGCATTCCAGTCTAATCTGAAAATTTCGGCAAGTGGACATCGCACCGCCCACTTTTTCATTGGAATGCGGTTTTTCCTATACCCACACCAATTTTTCCACCGAGTTGTGTTTCGTTCCATTACAATATTATTAGTTCCAAATATCATCGTATATCTCTCAATGGTTGCGAAATGGTCAACCTAAGTTCAAGGTTGAGTAACCGTTGTCACACCCCCTTGCTCAATAACATGGTAGTGCATCTCACAAATATTTTATGGCCGACTGTCTCTGCACATCATACATTTTAAATCTTTCGTAGCTAAAAAGAAGCATAGCTCGTGCACTCTACAACGAACAATTGTGAAATTCGACCCAACGATACATATCTATGTAATAATTCAAGTCATCCGTTCCAATGACTTTAATTCACGATGGACGGCATATAAGTGTTGTCCTGGCTAAAGGACGTTGTTTCATGTTTTTAATGACCAAGCCATATACAGCGTGGAGCGCGGAATTTGCTTTTATGTACTGCAGGCTGTGGCGGCACTGTTTGTAGAAGAGAGTGGAGCGTGCGTAGCTTATAGTGGCTAATAGGAGATTTGTATTCGTCTAACTATCAGTTGCCCTCAGTCATTCGAAACTTGATCATTGCAGTGTTGCGTGCTTTTCTATTGTGATTCTCTGTTCCCCCACGAGGACGTGTTCCTGGACGGCAATCAATTGTAAATTGGACAACTTCACTGAGAACAACAGGGAATGTGTCGTGTGTACGAAGGGGTCCTGATAGAAGGATTACAACACCACAAGACATCGAGAGAGTTAGAGTAGTAGTACTGCAATCTCTGAAACGCGCTGCTCGGAAGCAATCACTTGTTCTTGTTCTTTTCAGCTGGATCTTAAAGGCAATGCAATAAGAGGATACTTGATTCCAACAGGATGGTACCACTGCACACACAGTGAAGGTTACCATGGATTGTTTGAGGCAAATTTTTCTGGAAGGCTTATTTTTTGAGGGCTGATGTAAACTCGACGCCATGCTCATCACACTTATCCCAATGCAATTTTTTTCTTTGGGGTTACCTGAAGTCTAAGGTGCATATAAACAGTCCCAACACCTTGCAAGACCTTATTAACAATATTGAGGCTGAAATTGGCAGAATATCAGTCGACATGCTTGTTAGGGTTTATGAAAACTTCAGAAAACATATGCAGCAGTGTGTGGATAGCGAGGGTTGACATTTGCCAGATACACTATTTAAAACCATGTAATTTAAAAATCCCCTTACTGTTCAAAATAATTAAAATATAAATTCCATCAAATTCAGCCCGATCTAATGTGTGTGCATAACATGCGTGCATTCATACGTATTGAAGTACTTATGTAAGAATGCCGGTGTAATCGTCGCTGGCTGTGTACTCTGCAAGTACAAGAATGGATGTATTTCTGCAGGCAATCGGAATAGTTAAACTATAAATTCCAAAATATATTTGATTGCCTTCTGGCAAAGACGACATACATACATACATATAGCAACGAGGGCGAAAAGGATATTAATGCACATACATAGAGATATAGCGAAGAGCAGAAGAATTGAAAATCTGTTTGCCACTTATTTAATGGAAAAGAGCTTTTACCAATGCATGTAAAAGTGTGCATATGTATACCAATGGGTGTGTGTGTCTGAACAAGTAAGTGTGCGTGTGCAGAAACATACCAATACATAAATACACCACACATATGTTCAAACTTTTACACGCGCACATAGACATAGACACATTCGAACTGGTTGTTAACGAAAATCTATCAGACACGTCCATTTTAGATTTATCACTATGTCTGTATATATGTGTGTGTGTAGTGGTACACAATGTAAGCATGTGAATTGGTTTTATTCAATTATTTACATGGACTCACACACACACACTCTCATACATAATCACATACACCCTTCCATGCTTAAATTTACACAAACACTCTACATGATGAAAATCAACACAACCATATGGAAATTGGACCCGAAAAAAATAAAACTAGAAAAAAAGACCTCGTACAATGAATATGATAAGTGCTCTTATTAAACAGACCGCCCGACCGTCAGTCTGGAAGCGGTTACGACAGGGAATGAGATAATTGAACATGTTTGGCCAGAAGATAAAACTTTGTTGTGCTAGTGTAGGTCCGCTGTATCGTTCAGCAGGGCAGGCAGCCGGGAATGTAAAACTTTACTACCGTTAAACTAATTTAACAAAAATGCAAAACAAAAACAGCAACAACAACAGTTTTAAAAGACAGCCATCAATTGAGGCGAAAACGAGTGAATGAGCCAGCGTACGTACAACACATCGGAAGCCAGCCAAAAGGCAGCAAAGGTTTAATTTGATTTTAGAATAAAATTGTTTTGACCATGAAATGAAATTAAATGAAAAAAGTATGTAATCGATATGTAAGCAATGGTTGTTGGCACTAAGTCATGATGAGTGGAACATTCATGTTGTTACACCTGATTTGTAGTGTAGTTGGCTAATTGCAACTGAAGATAGCAATTGCGCTGTACCTGGGTGATGTACACATGGGTGATTCCATGCTAAACCGTTTGATTCCCGAGAGAATTTTATGGTTTTTAAGGCCAAGACAAAACGAATAATGTTAGTACTGAAACAATACGAAGCATCGAGTCATATGGGTGATTCCATGTCAAACCATTTTCACGACTTTTAAGAAGTAATTATGTTGAGAAGTAAAATTTTAATTAATTATGTGATATCATTTTTCAATGATTTCTTTTCATACCAACATCATATATCGAGTGATTACTCTACAAGTATTTTTTTCAAGATAAAAAAATACAAAAATTCAAATCAAGTGTGGAATTCATATTGTTCCTTATTTAAGCCATAGACCAACAGAACCATTTCAGCATTGAAACAACACCAGACACCGTGTCATATGGGCGATTCCATGTCAAACCGTTTTCACTACTTCCAGGACGTAATTATGGTGAGAAGTGAAATTTTAATTAATTATATGATATAATTTGTCAATGATTTCTTTTTAAACCATCTTCATAAACAGGGTGATCAATCCACAAGTATTTTTCAAAATAAAAAAATAAAAAATTCAAATCAAGTGTGGAATCCTTATTTTTTGTTCGAAAGGAAATATTATGCCATTTATTCTTTGAATAAAATTTCCTTCAAATGTTGGCCGCAACTACGCGAGCATTTCGACCGGTATGGCTTTAATGACACGCGTAATGTTGGCTACAAAAACCTGAATCGTAGCTTATTTGTCTGCTTAGACTTTGGACTTTACGTAGCCCCAAAGAAAAATCTAGGCGGCCAACTCTACGGTCCAAAACGTTTAATTAGAAGCTCTTCGAAATGACCTCTCAAAAGATTCATTGCTTGAGCAGCTATATGGCAAGTGGCATCATCCTGTTGAAAACAAATGTCGTCTAGATTACGTGCTTCAATTTCAGGTAGAAAAAAGTCCTATATCATGGCGCGATAGCAAGCACCATTAACGGTTTCGTTCCGGCAATCATCATTTTTGAAAAAATATGGACCGATGATTCTACCAGCGCATAAACCGCACCAAGACTCTGGAACTTTTTCTGGTTTCTCTTCCGTCCAAATAGGGCAATTATGTTTATTGACGTTGCCGCTGGGCCAGAAATGAGCCTCATCACTGAACAAACGTAAACGTTTCTCACCTAACGCACATTTCCATAATATAGTTGCACAATTTGGAGACGTTGTTGTGGTGTTAGTATTTCTATGATGAAATGGTTAAGAATACTAAAAAATAATTAAGTTTAACACAACTTAAGTATAAAACACCGCTAGATAGATCACCCGTTATACCACCAACCATTGCCATATCCTTATTAGCTCACAAGATATGGCCTTTGAAAGATCAGAGTCGAACGAGCGGTGTCACTCACACCCTTTTGTCTTATTTTAACATAACATAGCCTATAGTAGTTTTCTCTTCATTAATTTCATGCTACTTAAATTGGATAACGATCGGTCCACTGCTTTGGCCATTAAGGCAAGTTTTAGTAAAACAACTTGGGACTTTCCAATTTTCCACCAGGGAGTAATGTTTGTTGACATTTGACTTGAATTTCTGAATGCCGTAATTGGTGGGAAATACATTTGCCGCGAGTCGATTCCACATATGGACAGTACGGGCGAATAACGAATTTAGTCTGTAGTGTATAATGCGGCCAACCGGCCAATCGATAACAAATGGGTGTGAATTTCGGGAAAGTCGTGTATCCCTGCCGAACATCCTCACGTCAGGAATAAGACGACGAATGTCTGAAGAACACACACCATGAAAGCAACGATAGAATAGCGACACACAACCCACATTCCGACGATGCTCCAGGGATACAATAAAGTTGGATACCCTACTGTCACCTTTTAACACCTTCGCCCTCCTTTGTACACAATGAAGTAGCTCCAAGGACGATTTTGGAGCACCTGCCCATATATGGGAGTTGTATTCCATCTTTGGCCGGATGTAGGTTGTATAGATATCGAAGAGATCAGAAGGAGTGAAATATTTCTTCCACCGCCTATACACTTGGGGTCTTCTTTCGACACTTCGAATACATGCCTCGCCCAACGAGCGTCACATTGTATTTTCATGCCAACAACATCAAGAGCATCCGATTGTTCGATATCACCACCATCGATAGATAATGACGATACTGACGGGTCAATGAACGAATCGCTTGTGAGACAACAAGCAGCACTGTGTCTTACTCGCATTAAAATCTACTCTATTCACTTGACCCCATTCGGAAATGGCCTGTAAATCCCGACCAAGTGTCTCATCCACAATTCGCCTTTTATCCTCAATATCTTGAAGACTCGGCCTACGGTCGAATGAATACGAATGACAGAGGTTGCTGTCATCCGCGAAAGAGTAGATTGGATTCACGGTCTGATCGTCAATGAAAATAAGAAATAAAGGTGGAGAAAGGACAGAACCCTGTGGTACACCTGCGCTCAACCTATGTTTTTTGGATGAGAACCCATCTACAACAACTCTTATAGTGCGATCTCTAAGAAAGCTCGATATAAATCGAGCAAAAGTATTACCGACACCAAATGCAATCTAAGTATATACATTTTTTATCCGTTATGGTTTATCAACTGGTCGATAGTTCGGTACCAGCCAGACCGTTCAAGAAATTTTAAGAGTAATTTAAGAGGAATATTCACTATTTCGGCTTGATCAACAAAGTATCGACAGTCTACATTCTTCAAGACCCGTGCATTAGGGTGGAGTGAAAACATGCTTTTTTTTAATTTGAAAAAGTTAACCTCGGAAAGAGATGTAGTCTGGGGTCCTAAAGAGGGGAAAAATAAAGAAAAAAATTTAAAAAAAATTTTAGGGGTCGCGCCAAAATAAACAAATACACATGTTTGAAGGCGTGAATTTTCCTAACCCCTGAACCGATTTTAAAGTTTTATGTCAATAAATGTTTGCAATAGCGTAAACAATGAAATAAGTGCGTAAAAAAATTTAAAAAAATTTTTCTGATTGTTCAAAAATTTCAAAAAGTAAAATAAGTCAAATCGTCCCTTCTTCAGAAAATTGACTGAACAATGAAATCGCCACCAAAGCTACAAATATTAGTCGATTATCCTCATATTTGCCTCAAATACTTTAATTTAGGCACTG
The DNA here is from genome assembly GCA_963513945.1 of Hydrotaea diabolus. Taxonomy (NCBI): domain Eukaryota; kingdom Metazoa; phylum Arthropoda; class Insecta; order Diptera; family Muscidae; genus Hydrotaea; species Hydrotaea diabolus. The sequence continues at coordinate 131,719,775 of OY740717.1, read as the reverse complement.
AACAAGCTCAAACTTATAAATTTCGAATAAGCTAAGTCGTTAATTTTTAGGATTTTTCTAAAATCAACGCCAAAATAGCGATAATTTCCAAATTTCTAGGGAGTGGCGCGACCCCTAAAAATTTTTTTAAATTTTTTCTTTATTTTTCCCCTTTTTAGGACCCCAGACTACATCTCTTTCCGAGGTTAACTTTTTTTTTGAATTTCACTCCACCCTACCGTGCATAGCAAATGTTCCACTGATTCTTCTTCTTCTGGCCAACATTTACAAAAGTCTCTGCGCTGGAGCACTCCCATTGACATCAATTGTTTATCTTCACTCAATTCCTATATGGTTTATCCCTATCGAGCTCGGGCTCTACAATGTGAAAATTTCGTCACGTTCCGAGTTGATGGAAGTGATATCGAAGCGAAATTCCCCCAAAAAACAAATATGTGACTCCCAAAATAAAAAGGGACCTACGGTTAAAAAACAGTTTTGTTCTGAGAGCCATTTTAAAGATTAGGTCCCTTTCTATTTGCGCTTAGAATCGTCGACTTCACTTTCATAAAACGCGCATATCTCTGGGAGGGAAAACTTTTGGGCATGGATCGGTCTCATTCGATGCTCAGATGTAGTACACATCAAAAAAATAAAAATTGATTTTGTTTACCCCTAGGTCCCTTTCTCTATGCGCTGTCACATATAGTGATTTTTTTCAGAGGTTGACTCAGTCCTTATGAGGTGAATTTTTTCCATCTTGACCGATATTATTTTCAATGCCAACAGGTTCTGTCCATCAACAGAGTTTTCTCCAAAATCAGTGGAACATTTGCATAAAAAATGTTTCACTGAATCCTCTTCTTCTTCCGGCCAATCTTTACAAAAGTCTCTGCGCTGGAGCACTCCCATGAGCGTTGACACTAATTGTTTGTCTTCACTTAATTCCTATATGATTTATCTCTATCGATCTCGGGCTCTACAATGTGAAAATTTCGTAACGTGGTGATTTTTTCAGAGGTTAACTCAGTCCTTATGAGGTGAATTTTTTCCATCTTGACCGATATTATTTTCAATACCAACAGGTACTGTCCATCAACAGAGTTTTCTTAAGCTGCCTGCTTTAATAATGCGACCTTTTTCGTCTACATAACTTTTAATTATCCTCCAACATATTCCCTCATGTGCCCTTAAGCTGGTCACATAGCCGAAATATGTTGTAGTCTTGATCTCGTGAATGCTGAGCATTGGCAAAAAAGTGCTCTATCCTTTCGGTATCCTACTCTGATACCGCCCCTCCAATGCGGAAGAGATGTGTCTGAAGTGGTAAGTGGCATAAAAAAGGCTTAATTCAGTGTTCTTGAGACTTAATAGCTTTTGCTTTTCTTTAATCAGGGTCTCTCCAAAGAATTTTGGAAATTTTGTCATCCGATGTGCTGTTCCATAGCGCTTTCTGAACGACCAGCGCCCAAGATTAAATTTTAGCTCTTATGGCTTGAAAAGAACTAGCGTTGTACACGTACTACGATGACCGAACCGTTAGTTTTGACTTCTTACATATCAGTCTTATAAAGTTTTTGCTCAAATTTGCGTACAACAACTTGATTTAGGCTCCATGGTCTATGTTTTAATTATGCGAGTATACCCAACACCATTTAAGTGCAGAGCGATTATTTCCATTCCATGGAGATGTAGAGGTAAGCCACATGCCACTTTTGGCAGGGCGTGTTACTAAACCTCCTAGTTAAAAGGACTATAACTAACAAAGAGGTCCAAAAGGAGGTAAGCATGCGAAATATGCAGTTTTGCAGAAATCGATCAATTTGTCATTAGATTTACAGTCGAAATAAGCGAATTTCCTGACTAGTTACCCATTAAGCTTCTCGAACTCTAATACATATTCGAGATTATAAGTTGATGTAGGTTGGGTTTTATTGGCAGCCTCCCGAATCAGAGCCCACTTGTGTACATAGCTAGGTCCCGTTTGGATACCGTTAACTCGTAGCGAATTATTCTTACTATGTTACGTGGATACGACCTCTTTTATCGTTAGACCACCCTGTAGCTTTAATAAAAGTGTAGAGCTTCTCCAAACCATCATCAAAGAGATTAATTTTCTAGATTAGCATCTGTAAATCAAAGAGTATTTTTGTTTCTAGTTCACAAAAGCCCGCTAATAAAAGAGAATATGTTTAATTGGCTTATCTTTATTGTTGCAACTCTCACATACCTAGTTATATGGCATACTCATACTTCTAGCATGTAAGTTCAGTTGTGACCACCAAAAGGTTTCTGAAATGGATTTTGGCACATTAGTAGTGGTCGTGTTCTCAATACTAAATTTGGTTTTCATGCAGACGACTTCCATTTTTCACCTATCTAATAATAATGAGTTTTCGCGAGATAATTATAAACTTAACAAGAACCACAATTATCTGGTTTTGAAGTAAGCTTGTACGTTGTAAATTGTTTTTCGGACTTGTTACTTCCATCTGCAACGCTTCTTCTCCACAAATAGAAAAAGTCCAGAGAAATATTCAAGTTTTGAAGCCAAATTGTTTTATACATTTGAGTGAATTCGAATTTGATATGGAATTAGCTGTTATTACATTATAGAGGAAGTTACAAACAACCCGATGGTCAGCCAATATAAATTTAAATCGGAAATGCAAAATGACCTGCAAACGAAATGCATTCTACTACGCCACGCTAAAGTTTACATGGTGGGGAGGGGTACATGGTGCGTATGATTAACATTTAATGAAATACTCAATACTCATGCACATGAGTATTACCATATAAATTAAATGATCTCTTTCACTTGTCTCTCATTTCCGTTTCCGCTTGAGTATTTGATCCGTTTAACGAATCGCTCGGTGTTGTCGTACGTTAATGTACTTTTCATCGGGTGTTAGGAATTGAATTTAAATCCCTTTGTTTGGTATAAATTATGTTAATACAATCCAAACTAATGTTTATTAAATGCCACTTGAGCGCTTGTGTCCTTAACTCTCACCGAACGGAAAGAAAAAGAAACAGAACAGAACAAAACAAACGGAATTCGGGGAACGGGATATACTGCAAAAGACGGCATCGCCTATTTGGACAAGTTGTTTGGGCCCCGTCTTAAGAAAGTCATAAAAATTTATGTGTTTTTAGCGTATGTCAATTAGCAATTAAATTCATAGTTATTGTTTGTTTGCATTTGTTCCTCCTCGGTACTGCGCACAGAAGTATTTGATTTTGGTAATCGCTTTTGTATTTGTGCTCGCTATTGTAGCCAGTACGTACGTACGGTCGACGAATTCACTGAAAGCAAAATTACACAAAGTTCTATTGGAACTAAAAATCTTATTATAATTCCGATATATTTTGGTCTTTGCAATTAATTTCACAATAATGTTTTCTTTTTCTCTTCTTTTGTATGCAAAGAGAATCTCGCCAATAAGACTGTGGTGTACAAATGAAGGCCCGCCGCTTTGTATGTAATCCAAAAGAACAAGTAATCGAAATTTAGATGCGGGACAACACAACAGTAGCTGCAAGTATAACACTGTATGACAAATTTAAGCTTTTGGTTGCACACATGAAAAAAATTAGTATATTCTGAAAGAGGAGGAAAAAATAAAATATACGTGTATCCCACTTTTTCTGCATCAATTCGTTATATTTGCAAAAAAATTATGGATATGGACTTGTATGTTAATACAAAATATGTCTATATAAGTGGTTTTTAACCAAATATATATTCACATTTTTCGCGAAAATACGAATTGATCTAGAAAAACTGGGACACACGGGTAGTTTATTTTTCGACGTAGATTCCGAATATATAGGTCTTCTTCATGTGTGCAAAAGCGTGTTGAACGGTGTAATCAAAGAAAACATACCCCTGAATGTATTTTCAGACAATAATCGCATCTTCGTACCATCGACATATTAGCCAATTACAGCTTGGTGAAATTCCACGGCACTACGACAAAAACAACAGAAATTAAAGACTTATTTCCAAATTTTTTTTCTCCAACTACAGTGCAATTTTCACATACTATGGATATATTTCTAACCTTGGTGGAACTGGAACATATGCGTGCACTTCTTTCTATGGCCTCCTACAAAGGCAACGGGTGATAAACCTAGAGGTATTTTTTTCAATGGTATTTTTTCACATACTCGTATTATGCGTGAGTTGTGTTCAACTTTATTTTTTGCCATTTTATCATGTTTGCCATTTTATCATGTTTGCCATTTTATCATGTTTGCCATTTTATCATGTTTGGCATTTCATCATGTTTGCCATTTTATCATGAAAAGACTTACACCGGAACAAAGTCTTCAAATTGTGCAACTGTATTATGGGAATGAGCGTTTGGTGAGAAAGGTTTTTCGTGCGCTTTGACCTGTAAATGGTCGACATTATCGGCGTACCGAACGCACTATTCGGATTATCATCGCTGATATTGAAAACCCCAATTTGGATAATAATGCGCATCGCCATTTCATTGTTTGGGCTCTGCTTTCGACCTAAATTTTGTTCAGTGGTGAGGCCAATTTCTGGCTCACCGGCAACGTCATTAATTAAAATGCCGCATTTGGGCTGAAGAAAAACCAAAAGAGGTTCAAAAGGTGCCATTATACCTAGTGAAAACTACGATTTGGTGCGGTTTATGTGATCCAAAATTTTTCAAAAATGATAATGTCCATAATTTTTCAAAAATGATAATGGCCGGAACGTAACTGCTCCATGCTATTGGACTTTTTGTTACCTGAAATTGATGCCCCTAATCTTGACGACATTAAGTTTCAACAGGACGGTGCCACTTCAGCTACTTAAAAAATGGGTTATTAAGAGGTCATTTGAAAAGGTCAGCTAATTTCACGTTTTGATCCGGTGAGTTGGTCGTCTAGATTGTGTGATTTTACACCTTTACATCTGAACTAAACTAGGTCCAAAAAGAAAGCCGATAATGTGAAATATATACGGCGAATTTTATTGAAAGAGGACGAATCATGCAAACAATACCCCAAGTTCATGCTTTTCCAACGTTTAATGCATTTATATTGCTTTATCGTGTATGCATAAATATATATGAATTTTAAACGCCTTCTCAGTCAATCAGAAAATCGAAAAAAAAACCAGCCCACATAAATCTATCACGTGAGCAGTTAAAATTTACAAACATCCATTTCGTGATTATCTCAAGGCTCTTTTCACTGTGTGGGTCCAAAATTCATCATAAAACTTCAATATATAACTAAATATTAGCTTTTTTTCTTTACTTCAAAAGGAAATAAATAAACAAACAATAGTATGATTCTCTTCGAATATTGTCTCCCCAACCATACTTTTTGTCTGCGTTTACCGAACTCAGAGCTCTTAATGACACATTTCACACCTGATTTCGACCACATTTCGAAAAAAAACGTTACCATCATATATCTCTAGTAAAATAGGAACATATTAGTCCATGTTTTAGAATAGAATCCTCCCGATTTTATGTTCCGCAGTTCAAAAAGCCACAAATTACACCTGATCATTTCCAAATTTTGCATAGCCCCCACACAAAAGGACCTTGCGATACGAGAATCTGACACTTTAGAAGCTACATTTTAGATCCAACTTTAACCAAATTTCAAACGAGCGTTACAAGTGACCAATACCCATGTCCTGTGACACTGAATAACAGCAGTACATTCGAATAGCCATACTACAAAGGTCTCTTGCGATTTGAGATCCTGCTGCTTTAAAAGACACAAATATTACCCCGCCACACTCTAATTTTTTATGGAAAGTTATGAGCGACATATAATTTAGTCTAACATATTGAGTCCAACCTTGCTCAAGTTTGAGACCGAGGTTCTTTATCCTCTGAAAAACAGAGTGGTGTAGGGTATCTCGTTGTAGTCTATGCCCGACTTTAAGTATTTACCTAATTCTACTGGGCTGATTAAGTTAAAGTATCCTCTTTTAAGGCTCCTAGCGATTTGTACGGCTTAGGTATTTCATATAAACATTCTTTCTATGTGAAAGCATTCTCGTTTGTCAACTTTTATAAATCCATACATAGTAGATTTAACGCTTTAAGGTGATCGATGGTCACCCGCCGCTTCTTGAAGTAAAAAATGAAGTACATGTTGTTTTTTTCTTAACATCAAACGTTGAGTAAAGGACTACCCTTAAAAATCGTATCTAGAATAATAGGCTCATTGGTCTCCTTTTAAATAACTCTCCTTTTAAAATAACCTCAAAAAGTGATTTCCCTGATCTGCTCTACTTTCAAAACGAGCGATTTTCGTACTATTTGTTTTTTGCAAGTATGTATGCATGCGTGTGAGTGTGTGTGCTTTTGCTAACATTTATGTCAACATAAACACAAAACAACACATGCGTTTAATGAACCAAAATTAAATCGGGGCAACAATCATTAATTCCGCTTTAATAAATGCCACATAATCCAATCACTGCTGCGAAAAGGTATTAAAACTACAGAAACGAATCAACGGATAAACGAAACAAGCGAAGAAAACAAAATTCATTCATGCACACATACTCACACATATGTACATGGACACACACACACTCGTACACACGCACATACTTATAAGCATTTCCAAAGAAAAGTTTAGCATTCACTCACTCACTTAATATACGCACATATACACAAACCCCAGCGGGAAAATTGGCAAGGCCTTCTTATACGAAGACCTTTTAGAAGGTCTCTTTTTAGATCCAACACACATTCGTTAATGCCTTCCAAATGCCTTCATTGCATGTGAAAAATGGTCTCCCGATTCTCATGTTGCTTTATAAGGAAGGCCTTGTTACTAATCCTCTTATCCTTCGCAAGTGCATTCTTTAAGAAAGCCTGGCCATCACATTTACAACAAGAGAGGTCCAAAAACAGTCCTGGCTTCCTTCTTGTAAAAGTCATTCTACGTACCTTACCTGGTGAGTAAAGGCAGCGATGGAAAATGAGGGTGTAAAGTATAATCCATTTGACATTAAAAGACAATCTGGTTTAGTTTGATGGGAGTATACGAGGGTTGCTATTTATATTTCGGGTTCTGACAATACTAGTGTTCCTAGATGCAAACTGGAACTTCCATTGGAAACTTTGACATTTTTTAGCATAACTTCACTCAGAGCGTTTAGGCATTTGAGGGCAAATTGTTTTGTTTACAGTTTGTTGAAAAATTCATCTCAGTCAAAAAATTCAATTATCGCGTGAACATTTTCGTGCAATGATTTTTTACGATTTTTGAAGTGGGTTATCGATACAATAGTGTTTAAATCCACTTATTTCGACTTTTGGCGATGAAACACCGTCAAAAACCACTGTTAATCGCTGGAACCATGATTTCAGTCTCGGACGACGTTCGCTCCATGGTGAATTCCGTGAAGGACGTCCAACTTTGGTCACTTTGCCAGAAACCATAGATGCTGTGCGTGAACTCATTAAGCAATACCGACATGTGACATACCGTAAGATTGAGCCATTAGTATGACGAGCATCAATGCAAGTTCATTTGGCCGTGAATAAAATTTGTTCTCGTTGGATCCCAAATAATTTGACTAATGCTCAAAAAAGGCTATATTATTTATTGGTGCAAAGAGATGTTGAAACTCCGGTAGCTCACAGGCAGTGTATAACATTGTTGTAGGTGACGAATCATATATATATGCATATGCACCCGAAACAAAACAGCAATCGACCGTATGGGTCTTTTAAGACGAGCCAAATTCAACAAAAGTTGTTCGTGGAAAAAGTTTATCGAAGCAAATGATTGCGTTTCTTTCGGTATAACCGGCCATATTGCAACAGTGTCTTTAGTGGGACGTAGGATGTCAATTCTGAGTAGTGTACAACCATCTGTTTGCCAATAGTGTTAGAAGAAATGAGGAAAGATAATAAGAGAAGACGGATTATTTTGCATTACGACAATGCGAGCTCTGACACATCAGCTGAAACAATGAGCTTTTTGACCACTCAAGATATTGAATTAATTGGCCATCCACCGTACAGACCTGATTTGGCACCCAATGACTTCTTCTTATTAGCAAGCATCAAGAAAAGAAATGAGTGGTCAACTTTTTCATCGCCCGAAGCAGTTGTTGAAGCGTTCAAAAATCATGTTTTGGAGGTGTTTCAATCGGAGTGGAAAAAGTGCTTCGAAAATTGGTTTGTGCGCATGCAAAAGTGTATTCATCTTAAAGGAGAATATTTTGAAAAACAATAAAACCATTTCCAATGATTAATTGTTGTGTTTTTATTGCCGGACCCGAAATATAAATAGCAACCCTCGTATAAACGTTTTGTTCCATTTGTAGTTTCTTAAAATACTTATCTGCGACCATAAAAAGTATATATTTACAACTACCCGTAACCCGGTTCGCTTTGCTTCCCCCAAACATGGTTTAACAGATAAAAATACAAGTAGAAATAATTAATTCGGCATAATTGTATACTGGCAAACTGAAAGTAATATCTGAACTGATTTAGAGGTTTTCCAACATACAAAAATACGAAATTACGTACGCAGAGTAAATATGTTAAACTAAAGTTTTTTTTAAATTTGAGCTGTTTCTTTTCGAAGTTGATAAATACAAAATTGTATCTTGATGTGTATATTTTAAATGATTAAACTTTTATTTTGTCATTAGCCCTTTAAAAGAAGATTCGTGGAACCGCCAACTTGTCTCCCACGACTTTTTTCTTTACACTATAATATAATATATTTCAAATCTAATGTTTTGCTTCACAATACAATACTGGGTTTTTTTAAGATGATCAACCTATAATTATCGGGGTTAAATTACTTTAAAAAGGGGCGTGACAATACCCTCTTTTACCAGAAAATATATGTCAATACACTAAAAGTACGTTTTCCAAGTCTGGTGTTCTTGGGTCTGTAACATATAATCTTAAAGTATAAAGAAGTAAGTTTGGCGGAAAAGTGGACGGTGCCACATCCCTTGTTAAAACCGTTCACATACACTATAGAAGTTTCTGAAACACAGTAGCATACAATGTAAATTTTAAAATGGTCTGCCTTTTGTTATGTTGATTACATTGCTTTTAAAAAAGGATACCCGGTACTACTCACTTGTCTCCTGAACTTATTCCTTAGTATATTGTATATACCAGATAGTATATAGCAAATACGATTTTCTTAACTTTAACATTTTATGACCGTGTAACATTTGTAAATGTAGGTGGTGCCCTCTATAAAAAAGCATCCTTGTATACTTTGCTTATACAAAAAACTATTTGCCCGATGTATCTATAACTATGGTCGTTAGATCGCTTTTAAAACAGGGGCGTGGCACCGTCCACTTGATCTCTGAAAGTAATTCATTATATACTGGTATATTAAGTATATACCGAATATGATGTTTCAAACTCTTATTATTTTTAGGAATTCATTATTAGGAGTTCTATTCTTTTTCTTTATTATTTGAGAAAGCTTAACTTTTCAACGACAAGTGATTTTACCAATTCAGTTAAATTCTCCCATCGAATGCTTACAAAATACTCCTCCTGCTGAACATAGTTTCAATGAATTGCCTTCAATCACTCATTTCTAATATGGCAGATTAGTGCAATAAATTTAAGCTTCATGACATGAGCAAAATCGTAGTTTTTGAGCTTCAGGGTTTTTAAATTTTTGAGTATGTGAGCGGTGCAATTTCGCTTTAGAAATCGTATCCGTTTATAGCTTGTGATATTCTCCAGGTTCACACCAGAATACTGATAAACTTCCAAATTTTAATTGGCGTTACAACGCTTTTATAAAAAGGGGCATGTCACCGCCTACTTTTCTTTCTAACGTATTTCATTAGCAACACTAATAGTATATGTAACGAATCTGATGTTATAAACTCTTACAGCATATGAGCTTAGAATGTGTTTAATTTCTGGATATGTGGGCGGTACCCGTATATAGCCTGTGACTATCTCCTTGTCCATCATGGCACACTGTTAAAATTTTGAGACGATCGGCCTTTAATATAGGTGCTATATCTCTTTTTAAAAAGGGCCGTAGCACCGCCCACTTTACCCCACGACTTTTTTGGTTACATACCAACAGCTTATATACTAAACCTCATGTTCGTAGCTTTTATAGTTCTTGAGTTATGATCATTTTAAATTTTAAAGGTGTGGGAGTAGAATGGCACACATAAGATTACAAAATATCAAAGTAGCCTATATATTGGTTAATATATATCGGTTAAGTAGTTCAGACAAACACCAACCAGATTTTATATATGTGACATCGCATAGAGAAAGGGACCTAAGGGTAAAAAAATCAATTTCCATTTTTTTCTTCTTTTTTTTGATGTGGACAATATCTGAGCATCGAATGAGACCGATCCCATGCGCGTTTTATGAAAGTGAAATAGAAAGGGACCTAATGTATCCCTTTCTATTTTGCGCGTCACATATATAGATTTATACCAATTTGAAATTCAGACTATATAGACCCAAATTGTCCTCTTTGAACTGTGGATATATGGGTATTAAAAAACAATAAAATGTCGCCACGAAGCAGAATATCACATTATTTATACGATCCTTATAGGACCTTATAGGATCCTTATAGGACCGATCCTTATAGGATCCTTATATGACCGATCCTTATAGGACCGATCCTTATAAGATCCTTATAGGACCTTACCCCTATGGGTCTTGGCCCATAGGGGTAAGGTCCTTAGACCCATATTGGACCAAGGGGTCCAAAGTCGATCTCCCTGAACTATGGGCATATGAGTGTGAAAAACAATAAAATGTTGTTACGAAACAGAATATCACATTCATTTTATTATTCGAAGAAATTTGAGGCTTTGACCTATGGGGATACGGTCCCAACGTAAGGCCCACAAATCAGCCTACTTGAACGTTGGACATAAATGTATTAAAAAACAAAAAAAAACGTTTAGAATCAGAATATCACATTAATTTTTCGATTGGAGAAATAACAACAAAAAACAACAAATTTCATCCTAATCCGAAAATAACAGTAATTTTACGATTCGAATATAGTAAAGGTTTTGGTCAAAGTGCCAAAAATGAGGTCCCTTTAAACATTGACAAACATTGATGATCAGTTACTCAGAAACAGTAGAATGCCGTTTTTAATATCAATATACTTTAATCTTTAAGATTTGTCTAAATTTAAGTCCCGAATCGACCAGCTTCCTAGGGCTCGCTCAGCAATGGACATAGTGATTCTCCAAAACATAAAAACCAAAAATATTAAGACGACGACATGATCCATCACCAAAAACCATATCTCCCAACACTGTCTATGCATTCTATAACGAAATCTGTGGTTTTGAGTATAGAGCTTCGGCCTAACATAACTTACGAATTTGTTTAAGGAGGCCTTCTGGAAAGTCTTCCCATAGAAGGGAACGTGAAAAGCCTAGCACTTCAATCTAACCCTGTGTTAATTCGAAATAAGCTTAGAATGAAGCAAGCATGCCTTCGAGCATCCTAAGAAGGCCTTGCTGTGCCCTTCCCTACACATACACTCGTACACACACAAATAACCTCACTCACACAACCGAATGCAATACAACAGTCACCAACCTCATCCTAAATACTCGTACACATACTCCAAAATACCAAAAGCAACTGGAAAAAAAATCCGATTATTTTAAGTACTCTCTGCATTATAGAAAACACAGATCGAACCGAGACCAGGCTGATGAAAAAATAGCTGAGAAGGAGCAGGACCTACTGGAGGATGACGCTGATGAGAATGTAACAAAATTATACGTTTATTTAATTGAAATTCTTTGATAAAAAAAAAGAAATAATTTTATTCTTGAGTTCGTTCAATTCTTTTTTCTCCCCTTCTTCTTAGCCTTGTATGGATTTTATTAATTCTATTGGCTTTTATATATGCCTACTTTTGTGGATAAGAGGCAATGTAGGAAGTTAACGAATTACGTTTATTTGCGATATTTTTTGTTATTTGTTGTGTAGCAGAATCAATATGAACACTTGTTTGTATGAAAGCAAACAAAAATTATTAATGATTCAACAAATCAACCATTTGTTGAGACATAGGGTGTTATGTCTTGGTATCAAAGTACAAGTAGCTAAGCTAATTACAAGGAAGCCCTCACCCTTGAGAAGATAACTGAGAAAGTGTTTTAGTTCTTTTCGAGATAATAAGAAACCTTCCAAAGATTAAACTGGTCCGGACTAAGTTTACATAAGTCCCATAACATTCCATTGAGGAACAACAGGTAATTTCTTTCAAACCAGTGAGCTTTGCACGAAATAATTCATATACTCGTACTAACAGACAGAGGCCTACTGTTTACCGCCGGCTCAGAACAGCTATACATTTTATAGGGATGTACTGCCAACCTTAATCCGATCAAATGATTAGTGCACCCTCTTTTCATAGGAGGGTTCATCTTCTAATTAAAAATATTGTCACTCCTTCTCAAGTGCTTTAGTTGTTATTTTCGTTGACTTTTACCATTATACATACACTTAGACTTTGACTTAATAAACCATTGTTCGTCCACAAAAAATACGATTCGTTGGGTAATTGAACCGATTAGGGTACTTAATCCAAGGTTCCTTTAACCCCTCAAACGGAGACATTTCTCACCAATGCCGATTTTGGAATTTATACCAGACTTTGAGCTTAATTCGCTTGACCGCTATAATAGATTCAACAGACACACGGACATGGTTCGTCATGATGATCAAAAGTATCGGGTGATCAATCTAAAGGTATTTTTTATCAAAATAAAGGAAGGTTGAATTGTAAGGGCCGATGTTGATCTGTCGCGCAAAAGAGCCATTGTTTCGTTAGCTGCGTGGAACAGTCCTGTGGAAACCACACATCGTCTACATCCATATCTTCCAATTCGGGCCATAAAAAGTTCGTTATCATCGCACGATACCGAACACCATTAACAGCAATTGCCTGACCAGCCTCATTTTGAAAAAAATACGGCCTGACAACGCCGCCAGCCCATAAACCGCACCAAACAGTCACTCATTGTGGGTGTATTGTTTCTTCGACAATCACTCTTGGATTATCATTCGCCCAAATGTGACAATTCTGCTTATTGACGAATCTACTGAGGTAAAAATGTGCCTCATCACTGAAGATGATTTCTTCGAAAATTGATTTTCATTTTTATAATAATTCTAAATAACTTTAACGCTTTGCTCGCTTGTATATCTTTCCATGGTTCAAATTGAATTAGTCTGAAATTGAGAAATATCAAATAAAATGCAGAAAAAAAATTTGACGTTTAGATGTGGTTCACATTCAACACCGGCCCTTGAAATTTAACCACCCTTTGACAAAAAATTCAAATTTTTATTGTTCACTCGAAAGAAAATTCTATCCCATGTATTTTTTGAATATAATTTCCTTTAAATGTTGACCGCAACTACGCCTCCATTTCCATTCTGAGGGTCTAATTTTGGATGACTTGTTCCAGCATTTCGACCGATATGGCGTTAAGGCCACTCATAATGTTGGCTTTCAAAACCTGAATTGTGGTTGATTTGTCAATATTGACTTTGGACTTGACATAGCCCCAAAAAAAAAACCGTCTAAAGGTGTGATGTCACACGATCTAGGTGGCCAATTCACCAGCCCTAAACGTGATATTAGCTGCTCTTCGAAAGGACCTCTCAATAGATCCATTGTTTGAGCAGCTGTATGGAAAGTTGCACCGTCATGTTGAAACCAAATGTCGCCAAGATAACGGGCTTTAATTTCAGGTTGCAAAAAGTCCGCTATCATGCCACGATAGCAAGCACCATTCACAGTTACGTTCCGGCCATCATCTTTTTTGAAAACGTATAGACCGATGATTCCACTAGACCATAAACCAAACCAAACGGTGGTTTTCTCTGGGTATAATGGCAACCTCTTCTGTTTGCTCTTCCGCCCAAATACATCAATTTGGTTTATTGACGTTGCCGTTGAGCCAGAAATGGACCTCAACAGCAGATCTTCTTCTAGGTTTTTAAAAGCACAAACACTGAAAAGTCGGCACGCAGGACCATCGTTAGGCTTAAATTCCTGCAAATGGCAAACAATACTGAACAGAAAAATACAAAGAGAGAAAAAAATAAAGTTTAAGAAAACTTGCGCCTAATCTGTGAAAAAAACCTTATTGAAAAAAACACTAGATTGATCACCCTATATATACATATGACAAGTGTTTAATACACTCCATTCTTAGGCGAAGGATATAGTAAGTATTTTTAAAAATCGTTAAAACCCCAACATATTCGGTAAATGTTAGTTTCTTCACATTTATTCTTGTGCGAGTTGTGCTCTTTAAGCAACCTCAACTACTAGTATAAAATTCCATGGAAAACTTTCCCACAAATACCAACAAAACCAAACATGCGTTAGTAATGGTAAGTAAAATTGGCCACAAAAACCATTTCCGCTTCCGTTTCCTGACAATGCAATATTCTATCACGCTAAACAAAAATCTCTGGCACCACAGGGAACATACGTACCAATACTCACCCACCACAGGCCCGACATAAATCGTACATTTATGACTATGTCGCAGACACATATACACGCGTATGTGTGAGTATGTGTACAGCGTAACATATAGAAAAATGTGGCCCGAAATATTTATGCTGTTGTCGTTACGCTCTGTGTGCTTCTGCATTTTGGTTTCCTTCTCAAAAATTAAGATTTCTTGTAAATAATTCATTAAATAAATGTAACGCATAAACTTTGTGTGAAATAATAATCAATCAAAAGGTATTTCGAGTGTTCCATCAGCACCATCAGTCAGTGAGGCAGGCAGCCACCCTCTAGTATTAGCAGTAGGCTGCAGGAATTCACCAACACCATCCTATAAATATCGTAGACAAGGTGGCGGATTTGGTGGCGGTGGTGATGGCTGCGATGGTTGCATTGGGAACTGAAGGGCAAATGGGATGGGGATATGTTTTATAAAGAAAGCATAAATAAAACAAACAAAAGTTATATTTATTCGAAAAATGCCGGCATATGTTATAAAGTATATACTCGTATATGTGACAGCGCATGTGGACAACATCTGACCATCGAATGAGACCGATCCCATGCCCCAAAAGTGTTCCCTCCCAGAGATATGCGCGTTTTATGAAAGTGAAGTCGATGATTCTAAGCGCAAATAGAAAGAAACCTAATCTTTAAAATGGCTCTCCTGAACAAAACTTTTCATCAACTTTTTACTTTTTTTTGATGTGGACAACATCTGAGCATCGAATGAAACCGATCACATACTCCAAAAGTGTTCCCTTTTGCGCGTTTTATGAAAGTGATGGTACACCAAAGATACACTTATTTAAATCATTAAAATGGCTCTCCTGAACAAAACTGGTTTTACCCTTAGGTCCCTTTCTATTTTGCGCGTCACATATATATAAGTATATATGTACGAGTATACATATTTACTTTGGGCATATGTGCGTACATCTGTAGTGCTTTTAGGTGGGATAAAAACTTCCGATTCTTTTGTAGATTACAAAATGTCAGCACAGAGAGTTGTTTATTGGGTCTCAATTATTAATTCTGCTATAGGAACTTGGTGGTCCCTTTAGCAGTGCACTAGTGTGTATGACTATTACACAAGTAAACCATGCATCACCTCCGTGTCAAAATTACATTTATACAATTTTTTTTCATCAACGGGGTATTACCTCTTTACAGTGACTTTGCGAGCAAGAGATTTCTCTAAGCCAAGTAAAAGCTTCTTTCAAAAATGCAATGCGAGCACAAAGTGGGCTAACGTACTCGTAGTGTGATGGAAGTGTGCACGACTTTCATGCCAGCCAAGTTCACCCAAGTTCAACCACGGGTAAGAACACCAAACAGTTTTTCAGTGGCAGGTTTTCCACTTCGCAAATGTCGGCGACATAACGAGTAGGAGACTTATCTCTAAGCCATGTAAGAAGACTTCTCCATAAAATGCATCAACCGGCGTTAAACAGTAGGTCGCAGCCAAAGAGTTAAGAATTGAATCATGCGCAGACCACTGAATTGAGAAAAGTTTTCCCTTGTTTCTTAGTGGAATGTTGCGGGACTTAAGTCAATAGAAATGAAGCCCAAAGCCGACATCAAAGATAGCACAGTACAACATTTTTCAGGTGATTGATTAGGGACTCAAATCTGATAATCGTTTTTTCCAAAGAATTTTGTACATATCTCGAGCAAATTTTTGAAATTCATACCTTCACTTACGAGGGCGGTTCGGAAAGTTAGCCTATTAATGAAATAGAATAGTAAGTTTTTCAAAAATATTTTTATTTTTCAATATAATCACCTGAAACTTCAATACACTTAGTCCAACGCTTATCTAGCAATTCTATCCCTTAAAATAGTTTTCCTCAAGTTCTTCAAAATAGTGGTTTACAACTGTAATTGCATCTTCATTTGAGGTAAAACGCTTGCCAGCAAGGATTTTTTTTATATTTGGGAACAGGTAAAAGTCACTGGGAGCTAAACCATGGGAGAATAAGGTGGGTGGTCAAGCAACTCGTACTTTAATTCGTTGATTTTAGCCATTGTTAAAAAACTCTTGTGCGCTGGTGCGTTGTCTTGATGAAAAATTATTTTTTTGTGTTGTAAGCCAGGACGTTTTTCTCGAATTTGTACATTTAATTGATCTAAAAGGTTGCAATATTAATCTGAATTTATTGTTTTACCCTTTTGTAGATAGTCAATCAATTAAATACCTTTGAAGTCCTAAAAAACCGTTGACATAACCTTACCAGCCGATTGAATTGTTTTTGCCTTCTTTGGGACACTTCCTCCAGCTTCAGTCCATTGTTAGGATTGTTCTTTTGTCTCTGGAGTATAGTGGTGGATCCATGTCTCATCAACAGTTATGAAACGACGCTTAAAATCCATTTTATTTCGCTGAAAACGATCCAAACAAGCTTGAGAAATGTTCATTCTTATGCGTTTTTGGTCGACTGTTAACAAGTGCGGCACCCATCTTGCAGAAAGCTTTTTTATCTGTAGTTCTTCATGCAAAATTAAATGGACTCGATCATTTGAGATGCCCATGATATTAGCTATTTCACGCACTTTTATTCGTCGATCATTTAATACCATATCATGCACTTTGGCTACAATTTCTGTTGTTGTTGCTGTTTTTGGACGTCCACTACGTGGTTCATCTTCAATGCTTGTACGACCACGTTAAAATTAAGCAACCCAATTTTTTACTGTTGCATATGAAGGAGCACTTTCACCTAACACATTCACCATATCATTATGAATTTCTTGTCCCGATAAACCTTTTTTATGTAAATATTTGATGACACCACGCATTTCTAATTTTTCCATTGTAAAAAAATCGCGGATGCGTCTTTTGTGAACACCAGTTTCTATATGAAGGAGTTGCCAGATCGAAACACAATTTAACATGTGTTCATAGCAGAGATGGAGGTTTCCAAAACACTTAACTTTTTTTCTATTTATACCGCGCTTTTTGTGCTAGGCTAAGAACCGCTCTCGTAATTGTGCATAAAAGCGAAACACGTAAATCGATTTTCATGGACTATGTAATGGTATACTTAACATGTCATTCCACGAAATATTTATCGGAGATCTTATAAAGTATAGGGTGATCTATCTAAAGATATTTTTTCAGAACAAAAAATTTAAAAATTCAAATCAAGTGTGTAATCTTTATTTGTAATTTGAAAGGACATTTTATGGCATTTGGTTAAATTTTAAGGGCCGATGTTAAATGTAACACACACCTAAACGTCAAGTTTTTTTACACAAGCGAGCAACGCGTTAAAGTTATTCAGGCTTATTATGTAAATTTTTGAAGAAAATCATCTTCTGTTATGAGGCACAGTTTAATTAACCTCAATGGATTCGTCAATAAGCAGAATTGCCGCATTTGGGCGAATGACTGTTTGGTGCGGTTTATGGGCTGGCGGCACATTGGGCCGTATTTTTTCCAAAACGAGGCCGGTCAGGCAGTTACTGTGAATGGTGTTCGCTATCGTGAGATGATAACGAACTTTTTAGGGCAGAAATTGGAAGATATGGATGTGAACGCCACACAGCAAATTCAATGGCCGTGTTATCTCACGTCGTGGCGATGTTTATTGGCCGCAAAAATCAAGTGATTTAACACCGTTGGACTTCTTTCTTTGGGGTTATTTAAAAGAAAAGGTGTAGGTCGATAAGCCAGTAATAATTCAAGAGCTAAAGGATGAGATAATTCGGCACATTAACGGCATAGAACCTCAATTGTGCCTCAGCGTCTTCGAAAATTTAGACCATCGGATGAAGGTATGCCGCCGGGGTCGCGGCGGCCATTTGGCCGATATTTTGGGCCATACATAATTGAACCATACCAATTTTATCATTATAAAAAGAAATTACAAAAATTTCCTAAATAATTTGTGTTTCATTCAAAATCAACATCGGCCCTTGAAATTTAATCACCCTTTATTATTAATCTGAAAATTCTATTGCGATCTAGTCATGTCTGCCCATCCATATACGAGTATTTATGCTTGTTAAAATCATGACATTTTGTCATCTGCTGTATGGAATTCTTAACCCATTCTTGCCTAATGGGTATCTATATACCCAAGAAAGTGTTGATACATAAATAATTTTAGCGTGGGCCAGGTGAGCGATATCGCGGTGATTTTTTTATAGAAAAGATTGGGCTAAATTGAAGCATTTAGCAGGATTTTTTTTTATTTTTTATCTTTTGTTTTTTGCAGGCATAAATCCAAGATTTTTTTAGTAAAATGCTGTCAAACACAGGTAAATGGTAGAAATAAAAATTTCTTATTTTATCGAATATTTAGTTGGTATTTAGTTGTCTACTATGTAAAGAAAAAAATCAGGCAGCAATACGTCAACACACCTGGCCTCCAGATCCGGTCAAATGTAAATGGGTATTTAAACTATTTTTTACTTTGTATTTTTTTTTTAAGAAAACATGGTACTTAAAAGAATAAATCACCTAGCCTTGGTTATTTTCTTTTGATCTGGTGCAATACTGTTACGATAATCCAGAAAGCAAGAAGCGGGATGCAAATTAACCTTGCACTTCAAACAACCATACTCAGTTTTCCACTGCATAGCGAACAACGATGGCGAGTATTAAGTTTTCCGATAAAGTGATCGATCGTAACGCATTGTCAGTTGTGCCCTAGAAAACCGACGTTCTACCTTGGACTTGATCATAATTGATTCGCAAACCTCGACTCGACTCGTGGCTTGTTTTCATACTTGCGGCAAAGGCAATGTAGTTTCCACGCGTTTACCATAGCTGCGTCGAACTTATTTGTTATTGATGGCCAATACCACTTTTGCCCCCGAATTCGAATTCTGTAATTTTCTAATTGTATTGGTTGACCAAATGGGGCTGCTCAATCGCAACTATTTTTCGTTGCTTTCTATCATACCGTTTTGCGCGGACCATTGATGTATGGCTAAGGAAATTTGATAGTAAGGCCACGACCTGAAAAGATAAGAATTAATGAATGGAGGTAGAGCTAAGAATAAACCCAGTGAAAAAATGAAATGTTTCTTTGAATTACTTACCGCGTTATCATTCCAACGCACGGCGAGTATACAATTATTCTTTTATTCATTATTCATGATTGGTCCAATTATCACGTACAGTTCCTAAAGCGAAATATCCATCGCTCAACAAACGAGTCAATAGTTTGTGACTTGTCAAATATAACTGTGTGCTTGGCGCGGTCCTCCAAATGTGACAACAGTGATAGGACTACCCTTTCTCGTAGCCCAAAACCTGGGTCCACCTGTTCAAAACACACCAACTTGCCCTGTATTTAAATGCCCATGTCATATCTCAGGTAAAAATTGAGTTTTTTTTTTTTAAATTCTTGTCTTTTGGACATAAATGTCCAAATTAAATAGAAATCGTACGAGCCGATCTATGGGCAGGCAGCAACGTCTTAATAGGTAAAATCTACCCCGGAACAAAAAGAATTTCACTTTAACACGTTGAGTGCCACCATATAAAAAAATAATATATTAGTAAAGTGCCACCATATAAAAAAAATATATTAGTAAAGTGTTAAAAAAAATGTCTTTTTCTAGGTGCCATAACATAATATTTATTCACTTTACTGTGCTGCCGCAGAAAAATAAAGTGTGAACCGCCGGCGGTGCACAGGGCACTCTAATAAAAGTAAAATGTGAACCGCCGGCGGTGCACATGGCACTCAACGTGTTAAGGGACTAAAGACATCTCGAAAAAAGTACAATTTTCAAAAATGTACTTCACATATCATAAGTTTTTTGGACGTACAATGTTTTAAGGAGTATGTTGGCTAGAACGTATTTAAAACCTTTAAATAGGAGCACTGTTGATGTACGCTTTTTTCGTTTTTGTCCCATGAAACTACCGTATTGTCAAAACGGGCGATCAATAGCCAAAATGGACATATGAGCACTGCTATTAAGGTAAATTTATTGGATTCTACGATATCTAAAATATAGTTATATTGTAGTTTTGGCTGGAACTATGGTTGGACGCACAAGGCGAAAAAACGTACCTATTTTTCATCGTAGGGATGGTGTAGTGAATATAAGGCTCGGCCAGACCGAACATAACCACGTTTTTACTTTGTTTTTTTTTTTTTAATTGTAACACTGACCTAATCGTATGTTGTCAGAGAAAAAACACCAAAGACAGACGCCTTTGCCACCTCAAACCCCAAAGCCAAAAACCGCCAAAGTTCGGACTTAGCTATCGCAACCTGCTTTGCATGCAAACATATCCAATTAGTGCAAGTAACTAACAACTGGTCAGAACTGAATTGCATATTTCATAGCTTTTTTTTAGCAGACAAAAAACAAAGTCCAAAGTGGCAACCATGGATACGTTTGAAAACGTAGTGTATCTTCCAACAAATAAAGCAAAAAAATATCAGAAATGTGAGCACCATGAAGTGGCTCCAATCAGCTATTTGAGCCATTGTATATGAGTTAGCTTGTAATCTATAACTTTGTACAAGTGGACATGTACAACACTATGTGTGTATGTGTGTGTACCTGAGTGCAGGTGTGTGTGTAAGCCTCTGGCAATTTGTTAGTTTTTCAATCAAAACAACATTTGAGAAAATTAGAAATAAAAACTTTCATAATTTCTGCATCCGAAAAAAGCGTAACCATAACGCTCCTAGAAATATGCATACGTACTTTACATATCCAACGTTAAATTCTCTCGTTAGACATGCATATATCTGTCAAAAACAACAGCATTATTCTAACGAGTGGCTAAAAGCATATCTATCACCGTTGCCATCGCCAGTGCCAACCCCATCGACATCAACATCGGCATGTCTGAGAAAGGTGATGATACCGGCCGCCGCTGAACGTCGGCGCTGCTAGCGAGTCAATTAAATTTTTTTCCTGTTCACTGCACTGATATTGCCTCAATCATCATGGTTCGATACAAAATGGTCGAGCCAGTAAGGCGTTATATGCATACATGAGTATGTATTCCCATGTGAGTATGCATGGTAAGCATTTGGGTACGTGTCAGAATGAAGTACATGGAACGCCTTCAAAAGGCCTCTTACACAAACCTTTGCGTAATTTTAATACCAGAACAAGATATTAAAAGTTTGTTTATTGGTAAGAGTTTGTAACTCCCAAAAATGTACACTTTAAGGTATGGGAATCAACTCTGTTTCACATTCTAATTTATCTGTTGCAAGCACTTAGGGCCAATGAATTAAGCTAGAATCCTGAAACTTTTCATGATGATGACTTGCAGTCGCAAGCTTTATGGGGGTAAAAATCGCGTAAGAAGCAATAAAGTTTCCATTTAAGGGACTTTTTTCCGTATTGACACAACCTTAGAGATTATACATATACTTTTATTATGGGTTATCCAAGTAGAGATACTTTTTTCAATAGCCTTTTTTGACAGATCACGTGTGAGTCGTGTCATGCTGTCATGTTATTTTTGTTAAGTATTGCTTGGCATTTCATCATGAAAAGACTTACGCCGGAAAGACGTACTACGTCTTCCAATCGTTCTGTGAGAAATGTGTTTCGTGCACTTCGCTATTTGATACCTGAAATTGATCTCGGCGACATTTGGTTTCAACAAGACGCTTCCCACACATCGCCACTTTCCACACATCCCATCAACTAATGCATTTATTGAGAGAACACTTCGCTGAGCAGATAATTTCACATTTTGGGCCGGTTGATTGGCCACCAAAGATCGTGTGATATCACACCGTTAGACTTATTCCTCTGGGGATATGTAAAGTCTAAAGTTTATGCGGACAAATCCTCTTCGCTTCAGGCCTTGGAGCAAAACATCACGCATGTCTTTCGCCAGTTTACAGTCGAAATGCTCGAACGAGTCATCAAAAATTTGACTCAACGGAAGGACCATCCGAGACTTAGCCGCGGCCAACATTTGATAGACACAATCTTCAAAAAATAAATGCTAAAGAAATTTCTTTCAAATGATAATAAACATTCCCCATTCAATTTGAATTGTCTGTGTTTTTTCTTTAAAAAAAGTAGGGAACCTCGAACTGGATCACGCGTTATAATTCGGCCTAGCAGAATCTAATTTTACATGGTAAGATGTGGATAAATCTATAGCCCGTCCAATGTGCCCTAGGCGCTTAAAATGTGGGATCCTATTGACGACGCTTTTCATTGATGTGAACTTTTTAATATTTTTTCCTGGGTATGATTTTATCACTTGACGATTTTGTAATCAAAGTCTATTTCCAACATTATCTCATTAAAATAAGATTTTCAATACAGAGTGATTCATTTAAGACTGGCAAATTTCACTTGGCTCATTTCGAGAAAAAAATGTCGATCTTAGACCTTGCCCGAAAATGCAAGGGGGCGAAATAGCAGCAGATTGCAAATTTTGGATTGACAGTCAGAGGGTACTGGGGTAAAATTGTTAAGCTCTGAACGAATGTTTGGATTTTTTGTTTTTTTTTTCTCTTAAAAGATAACCCTTCCACTTACATTTCCAAAATTAACAAAACGAAGCCCAGAGTTCCAAAGTTATGACTATTTGACTGAAATGAAAAAATATTATTTTTTTTGGAATGAAAGTAACTGCACACATTTGTTTGATATTATAAACTGACATACATAAACTGTTGGCATTTTAGTCAAATAATCATAACTTTTAAACGGATCTCTTCGTTTAGTCAATTTTAGAAAGGTAAGAGGTAGGGCTATTTTTGAAGAGAAAAAAACCGACCACTGGCTCAGAACATAGCAATTTTACCCTAGTACTCTCCCCCACGAATCCGAAAATGTTTAAACCGCTGCCATTTCGTCCCTTGTATTTTCGGTTATGGTCGTAGATCGACATTTTTCACGAAATGAGCAAAAGAATACCGTGGTGAAGTTTGTCCAGTCGTAAATATATCATCCTGTATAAAAGGACATGTGTGATTCACATTGTAAAGACGAAGAACGTTGGGATTCTATTTGAAAGCCGCATATCTATCCTATACAAAGCAGTGCATATAATCGAGACTTGTAGTAAAAAATAATTTTTTTTTACATCCTGCACTACTCTCTGCATCAGTTATTTTCATGGCAAATGTTTGTAACTACCAAACTTATTGTAGCTAGACCATTATGGTTAAATAGCAAGTCCCTTTAGTGATGGACATGTAAGTAAGAAATAATAATGCAGTTTCTGCGGTCAACCGGACAATCCAATAAATGGATGTGAATTCCTGGAAATTCGCGTATCCTTGCGAACATCCTCACGTCAGTTTGGAAAAAAGGATGATCATTGAACGTGACGGCTGTCCACGTCACGTTCAATGACAAAACAGTGACAGATCCGTATGGGTGCCCGAGTTTTGACAAACGCCTTTTATTAAGCACCTAGGGAGCGATAAGGCGAAAGGAAAGTAGTGCGTAGTATCCCCGCTCTCCGAGTCGAAGAGGCACCACCACAATTTAACGTTGGATAAGTTGCTCATGGCGTTGAGTCCGGACGAAATATCAATGCTGAAGTTGAAGCACTTGGATATCCCGGGAGTTAAGTACATGACCAAAGTGATCATTCTGTTGTTAGCCAATCACTTAGTTCCCGATAACTGAAAAGTGGGCAGAGCGCTTCCGCTACTAAAGCCAGGCAATGACGGAAGCAAAGTAGAATTTTACCAACCGATGTTCTTGTTTTTGCCATTAGGAAAAACGCTTAAAAAACTGTTACTCCCCAGCCTGATCAAACACTTCCCATATGCTGATCATCAGCATGGTTTCCGCAACAAGTACGGCACCATAACTGATTTAATCGCCATCACCACACATATAAGTCGCGGCCTTAACCAGCATCCTTAGCCCAACGACAGGACGGTGCTCGTTGTTGAAGCGATTCTTCCGTCTAGTTGTAAAAGTTAGGTCGTAAACTATACGTGTGGGCGCCAGTCATATGTAGAATTTAGAGACAGTAATTCGAAGCTCAGTAAAGTTAAACATGGAGTTTCCCGGGGAGAGGTGAAATTTCCAGCACTGTTTTGCCTCTACTTCTCTAAAATTCCTGCATCACCAGACGGCTTTGAAATTGTGTCATCGCTCGGTCTCTAGCGATCTATACAGCACCGGTATGGTCGGCGAACGTAAGTACGACGCAGTGGAAAAAAAATTCAGACTTGCCAGAATGCCGCCATCAGAACATTAACAAGATGTCTTCTTATGTTTTCTATGGACGAAGGTGATTACCTTGCAAAGACTTTCTGTTGTCTAAGCAATACCTGATATATAAGTATACCTGTTTTCGCAGTAGTCATCCTTACCACCATCTCTTGAACAAAATGTCTTCGCCCAGGCGGATGAACTCAGTTGAGATCTGGATAATGGAGCCGCCTCAACTCTTATTGGTCACAAATTGATGCTAACGTTCCGGACATCTGTCCATCCTGCCATCAGCGACCACATGACGTTCTGCACCTCTTCAATTGTCCGGCCAAGACCACTCACCTGACTCCTAGGTCTCGGTGGACGCACCCAGTTCAAATAGCGCGTTTTCTCCACCTGGATATCGAAGCAGATCCCGCATAGACGAGCTGGACTTCAAAATAAAATATAAGTTCTGTTGTTACAAGAATGATTTTGGAGCACCTGCCCATACATGAGAGTTGCATTTCATTATTGGCCAGACATAGTTTCTGTAGATATCGAAAAGATTAGAAGAAGTAAAATATTTGTTGCACCGCTTTAGGGAGCCTATGTACTCTCCACACTTCTACGAGTAATATATACCTCGCCCAAGAAGCGTCACATTGTATTTGCATGCCCTGAACATTAAGAGCATCAGATTGTTCTGAAACAAGATTGTTCTGAAAACAAGACCTGTGATAGATAATGACGACACTGATGGGTCAATGAATCTCTTGCAAGACAACAAGCTGCACTGTGTCAGACGCGCATTAAAATCTACTTTATTCATTCGAGCCAATTCGGAAATGGAAAGTAAATCCTGGTCAAGTGTCTCATCCATAACTCGTCTTTAGTCTTCAATATCGTAAAGACTTGGTCTAGCGTCAAATGAACATAGATAAAAGAGGTTGTTGTCATCCGCGAAAGACAAGATTTTATTCACGGTCTGAATGAAAACATCGTCAATGAAAATATGAAAAAAGAGAGAGAGAGAGGACAGGTCCCTGTGGTACACCTGCATACAGCCTCTGTTTGTTGTATGATAACCCATCTACAGCAACTCTTATAGTGCGATCTCTAAGAAATCTCGATATAAATCGAGCAAAAGTACTACCGACACCAAATGCGATCAGTTTTGATAAGAATGCACTGTGCCAGACTCTTTCAAAGGCCTAGGAGATGTTCAAAGCCACGACTTTTCTCTTACCAAACTGGTGGATAGACCGACTACAACGCTTTGATAAGAAAGCCATAAGGTCTCCCGTAGAGCGATTTCTTCGGATCGATACTGTCGTTGACCAAACAGGTCGATTGACCCCAGATACTCCACAAGATGGTGGTTAATTATGCTCTCCGTTACCTTAGAGAGCACAGAGCAAATCGCGATGGCCCGATGATTCGCAGGATTAACGGCCGATAACACTGCCTTATCTGACTTTTGGTTGTTAATACTCGTAGATATTGTAATAGCAAGCTTCCTTAAACTAAATCTCCATTTTAAAAAGGCCTTATTTACGAAGGCCCACAGAATTCCACGCTAGTCTATGCTGTTATTTTTGCATGACTGGCTGTTCGGCAGCAAACAACCATAATTGTGTTATGATCAAAATAACCGTCATCTCCGCTTTTTCTCCGGAGTCATAAGAGTTGGAAAACAACACGCAGACACCCGAAAAAAGGAACAGATGCCTTGTCAGTGGTATTCTCATAGCTGGCATACAACATCCTTGTTGACGGCATGATGTTCCTTGTCTGTTGCATGCAACATGCATGCCATATACAAGAGTATTAGTTGGTAGCATCGAAAAGATGGCAAAAAAGCAGCTTTCAATTACCATAACACCGTGATTCGAATGGTTTGGTGGAAATTTCGTTCACAAATTCCGTTGGAATCGAATTGAATCGAACTGAATGGATGCCGGAAATCTCAGTGAATGCTGAAGAGTGTCAAAAGAAAATAATATGCTTGCTTTCATCAGTGGACAGCATCATTTTGGTCAAATTGCTATGGTATTTTCATAGTGAACAAAAGTCAACTTCTAGCCGAATTGGTAAAAACTTCAATGGAGTCGAAAAAAAGCTAGTGTCAGTGTGGATAATTTCTTTGTATTTATGGAAATATTAGTATTATTGTAACATAATAAAGTAATTTTCGAAACTAATACAAAAGCTCTGGAAGTTGAGACATTAAAGTGCAATTCAGTATGCGGATAAAATAAGAAGTTCCTGAGTGAAATGATTTTTCAGCGGAACTCTTGTATTTAAGTTTCTATTTTCAACATTGTTAAAATTTCATCACACTTGGTGGAATAGATATAATAATACGAGTATGCTCTGGACTTTGTAAATTTACATTTCCCACAAGTTTTTTTTGCTGACTATTCCCTTGATGTCATCACCAAAGTCAAGTCATGTCATACTTTTCTTTAAAAAACAAACACCCTTCTGAGCCAGCTTTAAGCGGTCAGTAAGTTTAATAACAATATCGAATACAAATAATCCTATGGGCAATTCAGACGTACTTAAGACTAAGAATCTTTTTAGCTACTTCGCATTACGCTAAGTTTTAAACTTGGCTGGATATTGCTGAACAATACTCGCAGTAAACTTTTTCTACTCAAAATGATTCACCTACTGTGGCATATAGACTACCAGTACACAACAAATCACAGCCATATTAGAGGACTGCAGTCGTATGACAGTCTGTCCCTCCGACACAAACATATTTTCCCGTACAAACCTGCAAGTTCTATCGTAGAAAGTCGTGGGAGACTCCAACAAATGCATATAAGATTCGTCCATGACAAACATATACCGAGGACAAGTAAATTTTTTTTTACATGCTTTCATTTATTGCCTCTTGTTATTTATGTGAAGTTCTACGTAGTAAAACACAGAGGAGAAAATGAAAGCCTTGTTGTCGGGGTTCAGCTGTTGTTCTGCGACTTTCCAAAGAAAAAACCGCCCTCAGGGCAATTCAACTTCAGTTGTACAACACACAAAATGTTCTTAATTGGGAAAATAAACAAAATATTTCTTGAATTTGTATATTTTCACACTCACCCACGTGCAGGAAGGACTAAGGAAAAACTGTACACACACAGTCTCCGAACAATATTTGTGGGCTTGCATTCATTTGGGCAGACATTCCTGAACTGTACAGGTGACAATTTGAAAGATTAAATCAGGCTTTATCTCAGCGTTTGTCTGCTCGAGTGTAAAATTAGCAGAATACGTAAGTGTTGCTCCAAAGCTTCTTCAGTGTCAGATATCATTAGATTTATTAGACGTGTTAGGCTCATTTTTGATGCTTTTACCCAGTTAAAATATATCAGTAGTATACAAATTATGATTTTTCTCCTGGTCCAGAGTTCTAAACAGTTTTTTCCTATAGATTTTGGCCTTCTTAACTCGAAAATTAATTTTGAAAAGTTTTTCCTCTGATTAGTTTTCAAGATAGAATTTTTGGAATTTTCTTACAATTTTTTTATGAAATGCAGAAAATCGAACAATTTACTAGGACGTGTATCATACCATTTGTTGCACAATTTCTATAAACGATAGCTTGTTTTGCTCGAGAAAGTCTAAACTTTATGCTTATATACATTTTATATAAATGTGACCCGGCCTATGAAAAGGTGGCTTATGACTCAAAAAAGAAATTGCGAGAAGCAGCTGTTGAAGATAAACAATGCACTTCTTCAGTTTCTTAATAGTGGAAGTAATTTTGAGTCATAAGCCACCTTTTCATAGGCCGGGTCACATATATTTTTTTTCAATTTAAAACGATAAAAATAAAAAATTAAATTTTTTAAATTTTAAATACCTCTAACGTCAAAACTATTAAACTGATTTTGATACTTTATATGTAAAAGTTTAAGAAATTCTTCAGTTTCATTTGAGACCACTCCTGATCAAATCGGTAATAGCGTTTGGGGGATATGGTCCAAAAAGCTGAGACATCTCATAAAAAAATTGGTAAAAATTTTCCAAAAAGTCTATCTTGAAAACGGTTCATAGGAAAATATTTCAAATTCATTTTCATCTTTAGGAGGCCAAAATCTTTAGGAAAAAAATATTTAGAACTCTGGACCAAAATAGCTGTAAGCTAGTGTATTCAGTAAGATTCTGTATTGAAATTTCATCAACCTGCCGGCTTTCTTAAGCACCCAAAAACATGGAAAACATTCACTTTTTTAGCCTGGTCTATTAAGAAATATCATGCCATAGGTATGTGAACGTCCTGACTATTGCCATTGCCGACAGTAACAATGCCAACTAGTATAGCCAGAATAGTTGCTCGCCCATAAAATGGCTTGAAACCAGTAGCAGTCGTGTTTACTTGTAGCTCCTTCACGTTAAGGATGGCTGCAATAAACACTTAACGTGTGTTCACAGCGACATTGTCAAACGATGCGTTTATGATTTTGTAGCCGTGGCAATTATACGCTCTCAAAAAGTTTTTGTCGTCACTTCATGTTGCGCGTATGCGGTGCAAGTTGCTTTAAACGCGTGTCATTGTCGTCGATAGTTTGTGTGTGCAACGTACCTACGACAGACATTTATTGCTGTCGCTTTTGTTGCTGTTATGATTAGAATTTAGATTACGTCCAAAGTTACTTAGTGTTGCATTCGAAATAAGGATTGCCAATTGTTTGAAGGCAATAAAAGAGTTTAATAAAATGCCCAATAACACGAAGAAAAAAAGATATGGTTGGGATAACAATATTTGAAAAGCATCTTCATACTATTGTTGGATATGATAGTATACGTACTACCATACAATTACTGCAAGCATATTTCGATCCACACTTAACCATACTATGATCCCTACAACCTTATTTCGTGAGAATCATACTATGGTTGTGGTGATCATACTATGGTTGTATATGAAACATACTATATTTGTGGGGATCATTATGTAATTGTGGGGATCATAGCGTGGTTGAGTGTATAGTATGTTTCTCACGAAACCTTGTTATGATCCATACAACCATACTCGCAGTATGATCAAACTCAACCATACTTTGATCACCAAAATTATTATTTTTAAAAGTTACTCGTATGTTGTTATAAAGTACATTATTTAAAAGTACATTTAATTCAAAATAATACGATTGATTTATTTAGCAATAGAAAAAAATCGTTTGAGAAAACGTAAGTGTTTCATATAATAAAATAAATAAATAAATAAATAAAAACAATGAAATTTGTTACAAAAATAATTTAATTTACATGTAAAAAGTAATTTTATTGCTTCAAATTCTTAATATTAACATTGTTTCAAAACCAATAGTCAAAGTTTTAAAAATTACAATCATACTGTATGATTGCCATAATATTTTTGTTGTTAACATGAAACCCAACGAACACTTATTTTGTCCCACCAACCATATTTATATTGCTGCTACAACCATATTTTCATTTGTAACTTTGGCTATAATACTATTGTTACATTTCAACAATATTACTATTGCCACAAACATACTATTGCCAAAATGAAATTCAAATCAATTCTATGGTTGCGACAAACATACGTTAATTACAGAGAACATTTTATTGTAGCCGTAATCATAGTGTAACCATATTTTTTCTCTGCGTGAACTGGATATGTTCTAAATTTTGTATTCTTGTAATTTACAATTAGATTTCGTTGGCTTACATTTTTAAATACCCATAGTAGCTATCCATTCGCCAGTCCATCTGTTGGCCACATACAACGTGCAACATTGTTTTGGGGGTGGAAGATTTCGTGAAAAGGTAAGTTCTAGGTAATTACACAAAATCCCCAAATCGACAGGGTCCTGGTAGGGCTCACTTATATATTTTGCAATTCAATACCTTATGAAATTCTTTAAAAAATAGATCACATGTAACTTTAAATAAATTTTCGTGATGATATGTTTTAAATTAAATCGAATGGATATTACGAGGGTATATCAATAATTCTGTGACTTTTCGAATAAAACAAAAAACAAAACATAATCAATTCTTTAGCTTGATACAATTAGTCCAACGATTCTCCAATTTTTGTATCCCTTACTACGAAATAGGATTTTTCGATGTCCAAAAAATAGGCATTTGTTTGATTAATAATTTCATCGTTGGAGCTAAATCTCTTTCCACCGAGCCATTTTTAGGTTTGGAAAAAGTCACAAGGGGCTGAATCCGGAGAATATGGCGGATGAGGTAGAAATTCGTAACCCTATTCATGCAATTTTGCCATTGAGACTGCAAACGTGTGCATCCGTGCATTACTTATTAGGGACATAAATACTGTTACACACGTTTTATGCTGTAAAATAAAAAGTACTGAATGTTTTTGGACCAAATATTTTCTAATATATTTATTGATGTATATTGTATCCAAAAAGAATCTACTTATTCGAAATGTCCGCCTTTTGCCTTTACAAACGCCCTAAGTCGCACTGGCCAATTGAGGTATCTTTAGTGACAAACCTTGTCCTCTAAAACCGCCCACAATTTGTAATCCAATGGGCTCAAATCTGGACTGCCTTAGGGCCATTCTTCAGAGGAAATGAGCGTTGGCAAATTGTTTCGAAGCCATGCCTGGGACGTTTTAGCCTTATGGGCCGGCGCGGAATCCTGCTTGAAAGTCCATGGCTGGTTTTGGAACAGGGCCGATGTTTTGGCTATTTGTAAGCAGAAATGCAGGTCAGTGACCCCTTCGTAAGAAACACCCCTTCAAGCCATTACTAAAGCAGGGTGATGACCCTTTTCCACCCTTGGGCTCAGTTCAGATGCTTCCTTAGATGACCGCACATACACTCTATCATTTTGCTTGTTAAATTTTTCTTGAACGGTAAAATTTTTTCATCGGTGAACAAAGTTTTTCTTTGTAAGTTATTAGCATGCTTCACCAAAAGACGTTTACATTTTTCAATCCTATTTTTTTTAAGCTGCAGTCAATAAATGTTCGGTACGTCGTTTGAAAGCCACAAGTCCCAAGTCTTTTTTAATGATTCGACTCATGGACGTTTGCGTGATATTCATCTTACGGGCCATGATTTTCAGATTTCGGAGCGGATTTCTGTGAATTCTTGATTTAAAGGTTTTGATGACATGCGGTGTTCGAACAGAGGGTGGGCGGCCCGACCGTTGGCAGTCTTTTACATCTCCAGTCTCCTTAAACAGTTGTATGCATCGGTAGACGCATATGCGGCTAATCCCTAGTGGCCGGAGCGTTTTGAAAATATCGCTTTTTTCATTTCACACTTGAAAAGCGCTATTACAGCGATACGGTTCTCATTATCTGACCACTCCATTATGAAAGTTAAAACAATTTTAAAATCCTGTTACAGACTAACGCTATTGAGGTTAGCTATCAAACCCCATATGACATTAACGGGGTATGTTCAGTTCTACTATTGAAATGGGTGTGTTCAATGTTGTAACAGTATTTATGTCTATACTAAGTAAATACATTTTTTGCGTTAATTGGCATGACCAATCAACAAGTTGTGACTACAGAACGATGACTACATTTATCATCATGTTGTAGTTCGAACCGAATATCCATTACGGTTATAACAATTTAGTGATTGCAAACAAAATTCCTTTTTGCAACCGAATTATTATTATAGTCCCAACTGATTTCTTACTAAACCTCTTCTGGTTGGACTTGCGCCCTCATGCTGCAGTTTTGTCTATTGACGTTGCCGTTGAGCCAGAAATGGGCCTTATCACTGGAAAAAATTTTAGTTAAAAACAGGTTATCTCCTCTTTTCGCACTGAACGCTCATTTCCATAATACAGTTGCACAACTTGGAGACCTTGTCGCGGTGTAAGTCTTTCCATAATGAAATGGCAAACAATACTGAAAAGAAAAAAATTAAGTTTAACACAACTCACGCGTAATCTGTGAAAAAACCCTTGCAAAAAAAATACCATTAGATTGATCACCTGTTACATTGCAAGTAGTTTGAAATGTTATGGAAAAAATGAATTTGAATAAAAATAATTAAAGATTTTGATGTATCAAAACTTAAGGTCCCCGCATTAAAGAGGTGGAAACCCCCTGCCAGTAACATTCCAAGTTCTTATCTGGATTTAGATCTTGGTTACCGTCACACCATGGCGGCCCACCACGAACCAATCACGCCGTTCCATAAACTACAGTAGATTTCGATTATTTCGTTAGCATCTATGCTAATAGAAGCAACTTTTTACGGACCCCAATTGTTATTAAAATTCAGTGCTTATTTAGCGTTTCCCGACTTTATGCATAACCGTGATGACACGGCAATGGTAATTGGGCATGTTTATGCTTGGCACATGTCACATATCACATGAAAACTGCCAAAAAAATTTAACCGAACTGCAATAAAAACACCTTTCATTCTGTTATTGAAACGAAATCCCCCACATCTTTTTCCACCTTTTAGCCATTTTCAATGTCTCATTACCATTAGGCGCTCAACAAAATTTATTCGTGCACAATATTATCATGATTTGTCAACCCTATTCTGGTAGCTATTTGTGTTTGCTTCCAATAAAAACCCACCATATGCCATACGCCACCAACAGCAACCACCGTCGGCAACTGCCGTCATCGGCGACTTCAATCCAATGCAATCGTTTTAGTTTCCGCAGCAGCAATTTCAGTTTTCATTTTCGTCGCCGTTTTGTTCACAAACATCTGAACGTACATTTTTGAGCCTCTGTTTGTTGCTACCACTCCATAACAATCTGCAATTTTTGTCCAGCATCGTGCTATTGGCATATTTGAACATGTTCGATGTCATTTGGATTTTCTCGTTGTCCAACTCCATGCTAGCAGCTGCATCCATGCCTGTGTTTGCATTCATTCCTCCACTTGCGACGAGGACATGGAATGCGAATGTCTGTGCAACGGCCGGTGTCAGAAGCTGCAGCCGCATGGGCCATGTGGCATGTTAACCGCAGACTCGTCGCCAAGAGCAGAAAAAATAGCACCCTAAGCCATGTCACATGATTAGATGTTGCAGCCTCCCCGAAATATAAATCTTTCGAAAGCGTCCAATATATCATGTTACTATCGCTTTTAACCATATCATCATTTACCACTTTGGTGACTCCGATACTACTACAAAACCAATATTTGACTTTTTCCTGCCTCCGTTGGCGGCGCATGGAAATGCGTACAGTTGTGCAAATGCCAATGGGTGCGAGCGTGTTTGCGTGTGGGCACGAATGTCTGGACATGGAGTAGCAGCCATCGACATTGATTGAGAGGTTTCCTCCGTGATTGGAAGAAATTGTTTAAAGAACATTTTGGAACTTATTAAGGAAAAGAGGAAAGTTAAACATTTGTTTTAATTATTAAGGGAACTTTCAATAGCTACTGCTCTGTTTCTATCCTCCACCACACGATAGAGTGTATACAAAATGTATCAATTCGTTTGCAACACACCCGCGCAATATGTCGCTGAAGTTTTCGATGAGTTATAGAGGACGTTATATGGGGTGATCAATCTAGAAGTATGTTTTTTTTTAAAATAAAAAAAAAATACAAAAGCTCAAACCAAGTGTGAAAACTTTAATGTTCATTCGAAAGCACATATTATGCCGTTTGTTTAATTAATATTTTTGGAGTTAATGACACGCGTAATGTTCGCTTCCAAAACCTGAATCGTAGCTGGTTTGTCAGCATTTACGTAGCCCCAAAGGAAAACATCTAAATGTGTAATATCACACGATGTGGACGGCCAACTCACCGGTCCAAAACGGAATTAGATGGGGTTGGGGGTTTATGTTTACAATAATATGATTACGGAAATCATACTGTATGATTGTAAATTAGTTTTAGAACAATATCATTGTTACGAATCTTATGCAATAATAGCAATTCAACACGCATAGAAAATATATGGGTACTATATAGTCGAGACAATAATAATAGGTTCGCCGCAATTAAAGTATGTTCGTCGCAACCATAGTATTGTTTTCTGAATTTATGTTTGACATAAGTATGCTTGCCGCAATATTAATATTGATGAAATGTATTATTACCAACTTTAAAAATAAAATTATGGTTGTAGTTGCAATATAAATATGATTGGTGCGACAAAAGTATTGTTTTTTTTTGGGTTTTATATTAACAATAATATGGTTACGGCATATTTTACGATTACGGCATGATTCTAATTTTTCTTAATTTAAATATGGTTTTTAGAATAATGTTATTGTTGCGGATCTTATGAAATAAAAGTAAATTTTGTATAAAAATTAAAATTTTTCAAACAAACAGCTTTGGCTTTGTTTAGCTGAAATATTTTTAATAAAAACGCTTACGTTTACTGATTTTTTCTATTGTTAAATAAATCCATCCAACGAGTATTATTTTGATAATAATTTTCATAATTCAAATCTATTGTGGACAACTTAACCCAATTCTAATAAATAATAT
The DNA here is from genome assembly GCA_963513945.1 of Hydrotaea diabolus. Lineage (NCBI taxonomy): Eukaryota > Metazoa > Arthropoda > Insecta > Diptera > Muscidae > Hydrotaea > Hydrotaea diabolus. The sequence continues at coordinate 131,684,701 of OY740717.1, read as the reverse complement.
TGGAGATCAAAGTACTAAGTAGGGACATAAATACTGTTACACACGTTTTATGCTGTAGAATAAAAAGTACTGAATGTTTTTGGACCAAATATTTTGTAATACATTTATTGACGTATATTGTATCGAAAATAAATCTACTTATTCGAAATGTCCGCCTTTTGCCTTTACACACGCCTTAAGTCGCTCTGGCCAATCGTCAATAGCTGCGTGAACCTCGTCCATTGGAAAATTAGCCACAGCTCGGACCAAAGCAGTCTTAAGAGATCCAATGTTGAGGTAACTTTTGTGACAAATTCTGTCTTTTAAAACCGTCCGCAATTTGTATTCCAATGGGTTTAAATCTGGACTGCCTGAGGGCCATTCTTCAGAGGAAATGAACGCTGGCAAATTGTTTCGAAGCCAGGCCTGGGACGTTTTAGCTTTATGGGCCGGCGCTGAATACTGCTGAAAAGTCCATGGCTGGATTTAGAACAGGGAATTGTTAAGAGGCTTCACAACAGTTTCCAAAACGGTTTCTTGGTAAACTTTGGCCGATGTTTTGACTCCTTGTTAGCAGAAATGCAGGTCAGTGACCCCATCGTAAGAGACATCCCACCAAACCATGACTGAAGCTGAGTGATGACCCTTTTCCACCCTTGGGATCAGTTCAGATGCTTCCTTAGATGACCGCGCATACACTCTATAATTTTGCTTCACCAAAAGACGTTTGCATTTTTCACTCCTGTTTTTTTTAAAGCTGCAGTTAATAAATTTCCGGTACGTTGTTTGAAAGCCCCAAGTCCCAAGTTTTTAAATGATTCGACTCATGGACTTTTGCGTGATATTCATCTCACGGGCCATGATTTTCTATTTTCGGAGCGGATTTCTGTGAATTCTTGATTTAACGGCTTTGATGACATGCGGTGTTCGAGTAGAGCGTGGGCGTCCCGACCGGTGGCGGTCTTTTACGTCTCCAGTCTCCTCAAACAGTTTTATGCATAGGTAGACGAACATGCGGCTAATCCCTAGTGGCCGGAGCGTTTTGAAAATATCGCTTTTTTCATTTCACACTTGAAAAGCGCTATTACAGCGATACGGTTCTCATTATCTGACCACTCCATGATGAAAGTTCAAACAATTTTAAAATCCCGATACAGACTAACGCTATTGAGGTTAGCTTTCAAAACCCAGATGACATTAACGGGGTATGTTCAGTTAGTATTTATGTCCCTACTAAGTACATTGTGTGTGATCATTCTATGGTTGTAGGGATCATAATATGGTTGCGTGTGAATCATACTATCGTTGTGAGGATCATACTATGGTTGTATGTAAAACATACTATGGTTGTAGGGATTATAATATAGTTGTGGAGATCATAGTATGGTTGAGTGTGAATCATACTATGGTTGTGGGGATCATAGTATGGTTATGTGTTGTGAGGATCATAGTATGGTTGTATTTAAATCATACAATTATTGTGAGGATCAAAATATTGTTGTACCACAACAATATTTCAAGAGGATAAATAGTATTATCCTCTTGAAATATTGTCACCACAGCCATACAGCCAATAATTTTTAATAATTTTTATTATGACAGAAGGAAACAAAATATGGGCCAAATGCTGGCCGCGGCTTCATTGGTATTCCTCTATTCGATGGTCCATATTTTCAATGACTCTGAGACATACTGGAGGTTCAATGTCGATAATGTACCGAATTATCCCATGCTTTCGCATTAAATTGTTCTTAGTTCATTGAAGTACCATTTTTCTTTTAAATATCCCTAAACAAGAAGTGCAACGGTGTCAAATCACATGATTTGCCAACAACTCTCCCTGTTGTGGACACATTTGGTCAATTATTCTGACCAAAAATATCACGATGTGCACTTTAATTTGAGCGCCCATTTTCGTAAAAGGCTTCAACAGTCTTGATACGCTGCTTATTTGCCTTCATGTTGAATTTGTCAAACACTGAGTCAAAGATATGTCAAATAGAACTAGGCGTTAAGCCGTGACCCGCAATTAACATCGTACATTATGGTTGGAACACCCTTTATTATTCCGCTTAAATATATTTGTATGCATGTACAGTATGTCGGGCCTAACGTCCTTTATATCAAGGTGCTACTAAGGTAATGACAAATTAGGTAAATCCTTCAACGGGGTACAAAGTACTGGACTTTCAGCTGACAGAAGTAAAGGCAGACAATAGCATACTAATACGTCGTTGAGTCCATTCAAAAACTTGTATGTCTTATCAAATGGTCCACACCCCATGGAAAATTTAAAATTTTCCATTGTCAGTTTCAGTTGGCACACAATAAACGAAAAGTGTGAATTTTAGTACCACGGTTTGCCATTACTTTTCATATCCTTTGCATTTGAGTTTCCAATTTCGTTGCTAATACAAATATGACACATTAAATGCTGAAAACAAGAAATTGTCATTTAAGCGATTGTACTTTTGTTGACAATATCCTTATATTCAATAAAATTGTAACATTCTACACCATATGTGTCCTTGTATCCGTATCCACTTGTATGCTTATGTGTATGTATGTGGCTCTGTGTATGCGAGAGTGTGTTTCACTCGAAATTGTTTTACGATATCTAATGTCAAATTGCCATCATGATAATGTCAAATTGATTTTATTTTTCTCTTTTTTCTTCATTGTTGTTCCATTTGAATTTCCCTCTCCTCTAACGGAATTGCAAGAAAATGATTTTTTTTCGGAAAACATTGAAAATTCAGAGCTTCAGTTTCGAAGAAACCTCGCATAAATGACAATAAATAAATTGACGCTGAAAGAAAATAAACATTCAACGAGAAGTGGAATAAAACGTTTATTTCTGTTTTTTTTCTTGTTCTTTTTTCTTTCTCTTATTTTTGCGATGAGAGTTAAAGGAGTATTTGTTCCGTTGCAACGACAGACGTATGTACTTATATACATACATATATGTATGCATATTTATTAGGGTCGATCGTAAATCGTACTCTGTTAAATATACATCAAATTTAGTTCAGAAAATGGAGAACATTATTGAAAATAAAACATTATACACAGACCAGTAATTTCATGATTAAATTATGAAACGATTTGTTTGACTTGCAATTGCTTTGCAAAAAATCTGCCTCAACGAGACATAAGTCTACAATGTTTTTTCAAGAAATGAGGTAAGGTTAATTATCAATTAATTACACTTATTGCCAAAGGATTATGCTAGCCTTCACGTTTTCAGGTTTAGTTAGGACGTACGGGTGGCCAAAATACATGTTTATGTTTTTTTTTAAATTCAAAGAAATTGACAAATATATATTTTTTTTTAATCTTTTGATTTATTTAAACTAGTAAAAAATCGGAAGTCGGACGTTACCGACTATATTACATCCTGCATTTCTGTGTTTTCCGAAAAGCCATCTGAAACTAGATTTTTGAATGCCCTTGGACTGGTTCTAAATTTACCCAGATTTTAAAATTAATGTTATATTTTAACTCATGAGAAAATTGTACTGTTTTTGGTAGAATCAATAGAAGATATACGAGGGCGGTTCTTAGCCTTGTGTTAGGCTAAGAAGTTTCTGGCAACTCCTTCATATAGAAACAGGTGTTCACAAAAGACGCATCCGCGATTTTTTTACAATGGAAAAATTAGAAATGCGTGGTGTCATCAAATATTTACATAAAAAAGGTTTATCGGGACAAGAAATTCATAATGATATGGTGAATGTGTTAGGTGAAAGTGCTCCTTCATATGCAACAGTAAAAAATTGGGTTGCTTAATTTTAACGTGGTCGTACAAGCATTGAAGATGAACCACGTAGTGGACGTCCAAAAACAGCAACAACAACAGAAATTGTAGTCAAAGTGCATGATATGGTATTAAATGATCGACGAATAAAAGTGCGTGAAATAGCTAATATCATGGGCATCTCAAATGATCGAGTCCATTTAATTTTGCATGAAGAACTACAGATGAAAAAGCTTTCTGCAAGATGGGTGCCGCACTTGTCAACAGTCGACCAAAAACGCATAAGAATGAACATTTCTCAAGCTTGTTTGGATCGTTTTCAGCGAAATATAATGGATTTTAAGCGTCGTTACATAACTGTTGATGAGACATGGATCCACCACTATACTCCAGAGACAAAAGAACAATCCAAACAATGGACTGAAGCTGGAGGAAGTGCCCCAAAGAAGGCAAAAACAATTCAATTGGCTGGTAGGGTTATGGCAACGGTTTTTGGGACTTCAAAGGTATTTTATTGATTGACTATCTGCAAAAGGGTAAAACAATAAATTCAGAGTACTATTGCAACCTTTTAGATCAATTAAATGTACAAATTCGAGAAAAACGTTCTGGCTTACAACACAAAAAAAATAATTTGTCATCAAGACAACGCACCAGCGCACAAGAGTGTTTTAACAATGGCTAAAATCAACGAATTAAAGTACGAGTTGATTGACCACCCACCTTATTCTCCTGATTTAGCTCCCAGTGACTTTTACCAAATCTAAAAAAATTCCTTGCTGGCAAGCTTTTTACCTCAAATGAAGATGCAATTACAGTTGTAAACCACTATTTTGAAGACCTTGAGGAAAACTATTTTAATCAAGGGATAGAATTGCTAGATAAGCGTTGGACTAAGTGTATTGAAGTTTCAGGAGATTATATTGAAAAATAAAAATATTTTTGAAAAACTAACTATTCTCTTTCATTGATAGGCTAAGAACTTTCCGAGCCGCCCTCGTATGTGGGAGCTATATATATTAATCTAAACCGATTTTCTCCAATTTAAAACAGCGTTCGTTCTTGGTGCAAGAAACTTACTTATGCCAAATTCCAACATGATTAGAGCGATTGCTATGAAATCGGCTGAACATATATGTATAGATTTATCTAAATCTGTATCGATTTTCTTCAATTTCAATAGGGTCCGTCATTAGATACATGAACTTACTTCTGCACAATCTTATAAAAATCTGAAAGTAATTGCGACAAGTAATTTTATTACAAGCTTAATATGGACGAACGGACCAACATACATCGTTAAATGCAATCAGCAGGTGATTACATGGCGATCGGTATACTTAAATATGGGGATAGCTTAAACATTTTTGGTTATTACAAACATTTGCAACAAAACTAACTTACTTATATAATACCCAGTTCCACCATGTGGTGCAGGTTAAATAAAGCAAACATATTCTTTATTTTTCCCCAACACTTCATGCAGCTTCATCCTCCGGTTTCCCAGTATCATATGATGTTAACAAAATATTCCATGCCCTTGCCGAAGGTTTCTAGCTCTATTTCACGCATGGCCTGCTTTATATTCCCATTAATGATATAAATTGATAATAGATTGTTCGCATTGCATCGATTATTTAGGGTACTCCACAAAGAAAGTCCGATTGCGTAAAACGTCAGCTCCAGGATGGCTTTCTGAAATCGCCACTTAGACTGATAAAACTATAGCCGATAGAGATCGCTTGAGTCCTTCGTATAAATCCATTTCTTCAATTTTCGGCTACAAATATGATTTATTAAAATGGTGGCCTTTGCAGCGCTCAACGCTTCAAAATCTTCAACAACGACGATTAATAACGGGTTTTGCGGTCCACAAAGGCGACAGTTTTGTTTGCTAGTATAGCCGTCGAAATGAAAACTCACTTCGAACGATAAGATAGGTTTTCGAACAAAATCGTTTTCTATTTTGAGATCTAAGGCCCCATCTGAGAAGAAAAACAAAGCGAATGGTGGAGTGACTTAAGCAGCTGTGTCACTTGAACCTTGTAAGCGAATAGTGCGAAGTATTGGTGTAATTCGCATCGTCTGGTGTCAGCATGATGAGCTGTTTCGGTCGATGGCTATATAGCGGATAAGCTGAACAGTCATGTTGTTAACTTAACCACATTACGGATAATTATGAAAAGGACAATATTCTGTTATGTTGCTTTAATTGATGGGTATTTTATTTTAATTTACCTATTGATTTAATTCACACCCCTACTCCAAATAAATTAAAACCAAGTGCAAAGACTATGGATAACGAATACAGCGATCCATCTGACATTCGTTAGTTATCACATTATTCATGCCAAAAAAAAAACTGTTCAATATACCCTAAACCACATATGAAGAATGTACATTTACTTATCTACCTTTACACAATTGAAATGTAGTTTGCCATTTAAGAAGACTTTTTGCGGGGGCGGGTTAAAAGCGTTCACAGGAAAATGAGATATAAATATTTGTCAGACAAACAACAGGAAAATAAAATAAATAAAAAAGGCTAAAGTGGAGTGGGGCCGACTAAATGAAACCCTATAACCCTCTGATAACAGATGACATTAAAGATTTGGTTTGATTCTCATTCATATGCCCGCACGTAAAGCTGTAAATAAGCTCCTAGTGCTGAAAGAGGTGAAAGCTTGAAGAAGGCAGTTAATAAGTGCTTGAAATATATATTCATAAAGAGTTTAAAGTTACGATTTTATATATATTATCTTTTTCATACTGTTTTTAAGACCACGAAATATTTGTTTGCGACATTATGCAGGGTGGGCCAAAAGTTTATTAATTATTTTTTTTTCAGATTATATAATATACAAAATGGAAATTTTTTTACACTAAGTAAGAAAAAGAATGACCCCCGTTTTCAGGTTCACAATGATGGGCTCGTTATTGGCCATTTTCCATAACCTCTATTAAAATTTCTGGATGTAGTGTTCGAATTTCTGTAACAATGTTGGTCTTGATTGTCTCGAGCTCGTTCACATATCGCTCGCTACTTCAAATTACCCCAAAGAAAATAAGCGAGTGCTGACGAATCTGGCGATCGCGCTCGCCAAATAATTTCCGAATTTCTGGAAATTATTCCCTCTCTAAAAATTTGACTTAAAAGTGCCATTGCGTCGCGGGTAGTGTGGGCAGTGGACTAAATTCTGAAACTACATCTCAGGTCTGTTTTGAAAGCAGGGCGTAAAAAAATCAAAAAAAAATCTTTATTCGCGACGAATGGTTACTTTTGACCCATCCTGTAGTATTTTTATAATGGATCAGACTAAAAACTAGTTCACATACATCTTTAAGTCTGCGCCAGCAAATCTTGAAGCCAGATGTCAGAAAATTTTTAGATATAGGTGATTCTGAGATTATGGGCCAATTTCGAGATCATTCAATCGAATGCCATTTCGTTCGTAACGAGTGACAAAACACGACTTTATTTTAATAAGACTGTTGACGAAAACACTATTAGATGTGCACCCACTTCATGTAATGTTCAATCATATTTAAGTTGCTTGACATCAAGATTTTGGAAATTTGAATTTTTAGCGAATATTAGATTTTACAGGGGAATGCTGTGTATTTTCAGGGACAGAAAATAAATATCCATAAAAATATAAATTGAATAAAAAATTATAATCATTAATAGCAACAAAATTAATTGAATATTTTTTTTACAACGGACTGGTTTTATTAAATAAATAATTAATATATTTGTAAAAATTTGAGAAAATTTCAATTGAAGGTGGCGTTAGGGACAACCAGGGTAATGAAATTTGAACACTTTGGTTGGAAATTTTTTGAAGAACAAATAATTTTTTTAACAAACAATTTTAAAGACTTTAAAGGTCCTTTAAAGATTTATTGTATAGTAAATAATAAAGTATAATATATTTTATTTTTTCCGCTTAAAACAACCAAGGACAGCAAAGTGGCCCATAATCTCAGAACCAACCATATGCTTATTGATCCTTTTGGTAATAAAAATGGGTGGGATCACCTGAAAGTGAACAATTTTCCCACACAACTACTAAATAGCACCTACATAAAACTCACTACATAACAGAAAAAACAGCAACTTTGTCAGAAATGGTCCGAAAGGTGAAGGCGAGAATTGGAAGAATTCCCAAGAAGAGTGCTAGGAAATTGTCCGCAAATCTCGCAATATCTAGAACTTAAGCAACATCCTTCCCTGGTCCTAAAAACTAACGTGTGCCACATTTCATCAAGAATGAATATAAGATGAGGCTTCTAGATCCAAAAGCAGAAAACCAAATAAACATATATGTATAAGTAGAAGCTTTATCCAAGTCTGAAGCGATTTCTTTCTATTCCAGCGAAAAGGCAGCACGAATCCAATCCGCACTAGCTAGAATGTTGCCCAATATTGGAGGCCCCAAACCAGCTAGAAGGAAACTACTAACAACTGTCATTAACTCGCTGATCCTCTATGCAGCTCCTGTATGGGCAAACGCGATGTCGAGACAGGAAGCCAGAAGCTAACATCTATTTACCGCCTAAGTGCCCTGCGAACAATAAGTGGATATCGGACGAAGCCGCTTGTGTTGTAGCAGGGATGATGCCGATCGACATTTTGGTAGATGAAATGAGACGCATATACGATAAGAGACTAGAAAACTTAACTGGGAGAAGAGGTATGAAAAATTCTGAAAGTAAAGTGAAAGGATAGTTGGCAAGCCAGGTGGCACAGCAGCACGAAAGGCAGATGGACGCACCAGTTAATCCCCACTATCTCCGACTGGATAAATCGGTCCCAAGGGGACGTAAACTACGTATTACCTGACGCAATTTCTTACAGGGCATGGTTGCTTTAGGAAATATCTTCACAGATTTGGAACTGTCCGAACTGTGTGGAGGAAGAACAGCCGAATACGCTATATTTAACTGTCCCAGATTCAGCGCTCCCGGACCCTCAACACATTGTGGAACTTATGCTCCAGAGTGCATTTGGGTAAAGGTAGAAATGTACACAGCAATAGTGCTTAAGGAACTACGAAGGACGGAACGCACTCGAAACGTGGAACTAAGATCCAACGATAAAACGACAACGAAGTGCGGGGGTGTTTTTTTTCGTCAAGGGGAAAATCTTCATGAGATTCCAGATGTTTCTGGATTTGTCAGATTCTTACTGACTAAAAACCCTCCTCCTGCTTCATCCTTATTTCCACGCGGAACTGCCATACGGTATTACTTCGAGGGGGCTCTCGAAACAGCCGACCTGTCTCATTCAGGTGGCATCGCCGCATTCTTTCGGGCTTCTTCTTCGGCCCGTAATTCCTGCCTCCCAGTTTCGCTCACTGCTCAGCATCGTGTCGATCACGTTATTTGCTGTCAGCCTTACGCCTATGTGCATCTCCAACTGTGTTCTTATATAGGCGAACCGAGGGCACCAAAATGTCACGTGCTCGGCTGTTTCTTCATCGGTAATGCATGCTGGACACATTGGGGATTCATCGTGCCCAAATCGATGCAGGTAGTTCCTGTATCCTCCATGCCCAGTATGGGGTGTGGTTAAGTACGTAGGCGCCAGAGATGGCGAATCGTGCATGCCTGTAGTGCGGGATACTTGTGTCGATGAAGATTCCACACCTCCGGTTGGAACAAAAAAAACTTGTACTATGCATAATCAAAAAAAAATTAAAAAGTCCCAATTTACACTGTGCTATACAATTTTCTCAGGAAGCTAAAATTATATTTGCAGTTTGAACAAATTTTGGATCCTAAGACCGAAAATTTATCCATTTAAGCAAGGACAAATGGATACCAAAAACAATGAAATTTATCGACAAATTCCAATATGGCCTTATTTATAAATCTGTGTAAATATAGAGTTCAATCAAGGGATTAAAAAAAACGGTTTTTAATTAGCTTTTCTCCCAGAAGCGAAGGATACACTAAAGTTGACCATGTAAGACTTAAGCTATATATTCAGTTTATTTTTAAATAAAAAAAACTCTGTTTGCAGCAAATGATTCTTTTGCCTTCTAGAAAAAATTCCGATCCTCTGCACATGCTACAGCTATCTGCGATAAGCTCAAAAGTTGGAACAAGGTCCTCAATTCACTTACCGGCAGCACATAGAGAGCCAACAAAGAAACCTTGTTGACCTCTTACAAAGCGATAGGTCGGCATGTTGCGAACTACGCAGCACCTGTGTGGTTGGCGAACGTGAGTACGACGCAGTGGAAGAAATTTCAGACTTGCCTGAATGCCGACCTTAGAACAACAACAGGATATCTTCTGAGGACCATCTATATGAGGAGACGAAGGTCCTGTCTAAGCAATTCCTGCTAGAGTGTTTTCTCAGCAGTCATCCTATCCACCATCTCTTGGACAGGATGCCTCCGCCCAGGCAGATCAGGTGCGATACGAGGTCCAGCGGTACAAGAGATAACCTTTAGATCATTGAAACAATCAGGCAGGTCTGAACAACTTCCAGCTACAGTATGAATGTAGTGCTAGGGAGCATCCCCCGGAGATTTCAACATAGGAGTAGATACTACCTCGGTAGACGCGCGTGCTTCTTGCTCAGCCGAGATCTGGTTGATGCGGCCGCCACAATTTTTATTGGGCACGAATTGATGCTAACGTTCCGGACATCCGTCCCGCCTACCATCCGGCACCACATGGTGTGCTGCACCTCTTCAATTGTCCGGTCAAGCCCACTCAGCTGACCCCCAGGACTCTGTGGACGAATCCAGTTCAAATGGCTCGTTTCCTCCACCTGGATATCGAAACAGAGCCCCCATAGACAAACAGGACTTCAAAACAACTATATTGTTGTTACAACAACAACAACAACATTGCTTTTTACAACTATAGGGTGATCCACCTAGAGGCATTTTTTAGAACAAAAAAATAAAAACATCAAATTAAGTGTGGAATCTTTATTGGTATGGCACTTATTTTTTGAAAATAATTACCTTCAAATGTTGGCAACTACGAGTATATTATGGAAAAGAGCGTTCGGTGAGAAACGGGAAGATCTGTTGTTTTTGACCAAAATTTTGTTCAGTGATGAGGCCCAATTCTGGATCAACGGCAAAGATAATAAACAAAATTGCCGCATTTGGCCTAAAGAGCAACAAGAAGAGTTTCAAGACGTGCACTTATACCTAGAGAAAACCACGATTTGGTGGGGTTTATAAGCTGGTGGAATCATCGGTGCATATTTTTTCAAAGATGATGATGGCAGAAACGTAACCGTGAATGGTGCTCGCTATCGCGCCATGACATCGATCTTTATGCTACCTGAAATTGAAGCCCGTAATCTTGACGACACTTGGTTTCAACAGGACGGTGCCACTTGTCATACAGCTGCTAAAACAATGTATCTACTGAGAGGTCATTTTGAAAAGCAGCTAATTTCACGTTTTGGACTGGTGAGTTGACCGCCTTCATCGAATGATGAAAGCAGTCTATGCTGACAAACCAGCTACGATTCAGGTTTTGGAAGCCAACATTACGCGTGTCATTAAAACCATACCGGTCGAAATGCTCGAACGAGTCATCCAAAATTGGACCTTCAGAATGGAAACCCTGAGGCGTTGTTGCGGCCAACATTTGAAGGAAATTATATTCAAAAAATAAATGTCATAAAATGTCTTTTCAAATTACCACTAAAGATTTCACATTTGATTTATAATTTTTATATATTTTTTGTTCTGAAAAAATATCTCTAGATGGATCTTCTATCCTTTGGCAAAAGGCTAAACCCGGAATGTCGGTTTATGCCGTTTGTTTGCTTTTAATAAACCCGATAGTTGGTTTTTTGGACACTCTTGATTTGATGCTAGGGATTGCCCATTTCGACACGATTTTATTGTGTTATTTGAATAAAGAACATTAATTGGGAACGAGTATTTTGACACTATTAGTCTTGTATTTAAGCCAGGTCGTTTCGGCTTTTTTAAAGTCGTGCAATCTTATTCAAAGAACCCATTTTTTAGTGCAGAGAGAGAATCACGCGTTCAAGTTTATATAACACTGCGTTCATGAACTAAGAATAGAAAAAGTCCAGGGACCTTCATACAGTTACAATAACAAGTGACAAGAACTTAACAAAATATTTGAATTGCATCACGCTTCAAACAAACGACAATTGTACTATTTACAAATAAAATAAGGACAATGTACGAGTACCATTCTTTCACAGGTATTTCTTCGACTCAAATTGTGAGAAATAAAATAAAAATTAATATTACTTTTGACTCCGTGCTGGGACCATAAAAAAACTATGTGACACATTTGTCGTCAGGATTTGATATTTGAAATTATAATAAAACACTTTGCCCTTTCTTTACATTTTCGTACTCGTATGTTGCTCAACTTTTATCCTTCTCCGTAATCATCGAGCAATGACTTTAAATTTGTGATGCAAAGAAATTTTTTTGGGGTTGGCTTCATTTTCTTCTTCTTCTTCTTCGGTGTCCTTTGAAATAAGAAACCATTAATTCTAAGCATCAATAAAAGTCAAATAAATGTGAGCATAAAGTAACATGAATAAGATAAATTAACTGTTAAAATTTTTAAGGATTAAGTAGGATTTTCAAGTATCCTGACGAATAGCAGCAACACATACGAAAAAAATGGTTTGTATTTTTTTTGCTTTGGAGGGCAGGAAAATTAATAGGTCCTTGTATATATGTATGTATGTTTGTCTCTATAAGTGTGAATTTAAGAACTTAAGATATTTTTTTATTACTGAGCTGTCTATCTTCTGATAGGCAATAAGAGATTGGTGACAATTAAAAGTCTTTAGGAAGCTGAAATGAATTAACAGAATTTTTATATACACCCGCTAATCACTGAGGAGAGTTTGATATTGTGAAGGTTATACTCAGTTAGTAATAATTGTCTACATACAGTCGACTCTCGATATTTTGACATTCGTTATTTCGTGTATCTCGGTAATTTTAATTGTTTGCTCGCTCGCTTGAAAAATACTAGATAAATTAAAAAATCAATGTAATTTGTCCGCCGACATTCTATAATTTTAAGTCGTACCGTTCTACTTTCTATAATTTTAAGTCTGTAATTTAAAGTCGGTTATTCCCACTCGTGATATTGTCTGGTGTTTCCAACAATGAGATATGAAAGAGGTCGCAGTCTTGAATATGCTTCCAATTGTTAAATTGTGTTACTTTAATTATAAATTATCAAAATGAGTTTAGAAAAATCAAGTGTATTTCCATAAGTGATAAAAAACGTGTGATTCTAGCTAAGAATTTGAAGAACAAAGATCAAATCACAGGGAGTGCCTTATGTGCCAGCAGAAAAAGGTCACGTCAGGGTGAATTTCCCCGTGTTTAGGAGAGCTTATTTAGGTGGATTCATCAGCGGTTTCATGATGAAGGAAAAAGCTAATTTTTTTACATAGTCCCTTGGCTTTAAAGGATTTGCAGCAAGTGAGAGCTGGCTTTTAAATTGTAAAAACCGATGCGGCATCACATTTAAAAAGATCCGCGCAGAGAGCGCCAGCATGGAAAGTTCCATTTGGCAATAAATGGCTATAACCCAAGGAACATTTTCAACACAGACGAGACCGGACTTATTTATAAATACCTGACATTCAAAGATGAAAAGTACCATGGAGAGAAACTGACAGAATAACCATCCTTTTAGCATGTAACATGGGCGGAACTCAAAAGATATAGGGAAATCTGCAAAACCACTCGGTTTCCACGGAATTAAATCATAGCTCGCAGAAATGTTTGTATGGTTGTGGTGACAATATTCGAAGAGGATAATACTATTGTTGGGTATATGGTTGTGGTAAAACAATATTATGATCCTCGCAACAATAGTATGATTCAAATACAACCATATTATGATCCTCACAACAATAGATTGATTCACACATAACCATACTATGATTCCCCAAAACCATAGTATGATTCACACTCAAACATACTATTACCTCCACAACCATATTATGATCCTCACAACAATACTCTATGCGAAATTATTCGCGTACAATAGCATTCTGTGTACATTTTTAAGATGATCTGCCGCACTGCACTGTTTTTGAAAATCAAATAATCAGCCTAAATTTTGATGTTATTGGCCGCCTTGGATGTGTGATTTAAGCCCTTTGGATTATTTTCTATTGGTAGTCATTAATTGTAAATGTTACGCAAGGCAAGTAGAGTCAATTTAAAACTTTAAATCGAAGTTGCCATTGAAGAGATTCAACCCGAAACTATCGAAAATGTACTGAAAGTTAGGTTGGTCGGATGAGGTACTTTCGAGCCAGTTGTGGTAGTCATACTTGTTTGAATGATGTTCCATTATTAAATGAAAAAGTTTAACCTTTCCAATAAAAACAGAAATTAGAAAAAATATCAGTACTTTTTTCTACAGCCGATTCAATTGTAAAATGTCAAATCGCCCACCCAGTACATAGATTTCGCATACTTTTATTAAGGTCGATATGTTTGACGCCATTTAAAGTTTTTGGAGCCTTCGACATTAAAATATTTAATGAAATGGCTTTAGTACGACTAATAAATCCATCACGTGTTTTATTCTACTCACTAACCACGTGTGTACATACATCTGATGTGTACGGAATATGACGACTTAATTTAAAATTCAAAACTTAATGGACTTCACGTGCCTCAACAATTTGTCATATGAACTGTAGGCAGTCAAATCAGAATATCCATGGCCGCCTAAAAACAAAAACACGCTCGGGGATAATTTAAGTTGCAAAATGTACCGCACACAAAAATGGCCGTCGTCGTGCACAACGAAGAAACCCACAAAAATAACTTGGAAAATAAAGGAAACCATTAAAATCAAGTCAAGCGTCAAGGACGAAAAAACAACACCCAAGTCTGCTTCAAGAAACACCCACGCAACATCCACACCATTCGCAAATCTAGCAAATTATATTATTGGGCTACCGAAAAAAAGAAACGTACGCTTACGGATGCAAGCCCAAAGAGGGAAGCAGCAAACGTATTTTTATGATTTATCAAGATAAGTCTGAATATAACAGCATAATATAATAAACAAAAAAAAAGTCTCGTTGTTATTCAAGATCCTTCTTATTACCACTTCGCCTCTTTCACTTCACGGTGTGGTTCACACAAAAATAATTGACTTAAAGTGAAAGTGAAGCGGCAGGAGAACTGGTGGGAAAAAGGTAAAACGTGGCTTTGGTTTATTGCGTAATGCGAGATCGAAAGAAGAAAAGTTATAATAAAAGAAGGCAAACAAAAAATAAATCCAGAAAAAAACCCATAAGAAAATAAAGAACACGTACCAGTAATCGGTTATTATTGGACATACAATACCACTCTGGCAAGCAGACGGTAATTTCTCAATAGTTACTTAGATATAAATTGAACCCGTGTCAGAGACCATATAATTTTTACGAACATTTTTTGTGTATTTTTATACCCTTCACTATAGGATGGTAAATTTGTCATACTGTTTGAGAGATCTCGATTACTGAGCTTTAGAATAATATAGAAGATATCGGTTTGCAGGATGAAGTTCCATCAGGAAGAGCTGTCTATCGGTAACCTACGGAAAATTAGGCCGGTACCGAGCCAGTCACATGACAGGTCCCTCATGAATGGGGACCGGTCCCAGTACCGACCCACCAATGAAAAGAACCTGTAACTTAAACATGACTTTGTCATTGGAGGGAGTCAATTGACTTAACTCAGATACCATGAGATATATCACGGGACTGCTCAAATAGGACAGATATTGAACTTGTCATTGTATCCATAGAATAGAATACCCACCACAGAACCCATTCTATCCAATCAATTGAACGATTAGTCTGATTGTTTGAAAAATTTGATCTTAATGAAAATTTTCATACAAATTGTAATAGATTTCTAAACAATATTCCCTCAAATTGGATTTTGTTTAAAAGATAGCTGAAATCTGCGGATGTGTAAAATCTTTTGAGTGCGGTTTTATGAGCGAAGTTATACCGCAAATTTGACGACTTTAAAATTTCAAGTAATTGACATGATTAAAGTAAATCCATACCGAACCAGTTCTGTGACAGGGTCTGTTTTCACCTATCCTCCATTCGGTACACTCAGGATACTTGACTCTGCATTTCCTGAAGAATATGAATGTGGTATTAATTAAGTCAAAACGAAATGCGCAGATAAGTTTTTTATGATAATGCACGATGTTAATTATGAGTCACACCTTTACATCAAGTTTTTACCCAACTTAAATCGGCATTTCTTTGTTTCGGTATCTGACAAGTTCAATCATTGAGAGGTGCACAATGGAGCAGAGCGTTAAGATTGTTGAAGACCTTTACAAAAATGTGCGTTTAAATCAAAATGCATTTCGTGCACTTCGTGATTTGTTTTGCCAGCATGACCGTCCAAATGTGTCTACAGTCGGGAAAAATTTCAGCAAAACCGGGTCTGTAGGATATGTGAATACACCTGTGCAGTCTTGCCAAGTTCGTTCTGGGGAAAACATTGATGTAATAGTCTGACAGAAGACCCATCGTCGTCGTGCCCAACAAATGAACATTTCACGAATATCACTGATTTTAAATACTGATTTGAATTTGCACGCTCACAAGGTTAAATTGACTTAAGAGCGGAAGCCTTCTGACCAATTTAAGCATCGTCAAGACGCCGAATGGTGGGTTGAGCAGATAGAAGTGATTGGTGACTTTACAAAGAAAATCATCTTCAATGACGAGGCACACTTTCACCTCTGTGGATTCGCCGCATTTTGCCAAATGAGAATCTACGAGTAATTGTTGCAAAGCCGATGCGTCCGCAAGGAATGACTATTTAGTGCGGTTTATGGGCAGGCGGCGTCATCAGTCTGTACGTCTCAGAAAATGAGGTCGAGGATCGTGAGATGATAATAGACTTCTCATGGCCAGAAATGGAGGATATAGACCAGGACTATATGTGGTTCTAACAGGATGGTGATTGTAACACAACCAACGAAACAATAACTCTTTTGCCAGAAAAAATCAATGACCTTGCTATCTCACGTCGTGGCGATGTTAATTGAACTCCACGATGATGTGATTTGACATCATTGGACGTACCGTGTTGTGTTGCCTGGTATCATTTGACATTCCCTTTGAAAAGTTTGACATTTTTCAGCATAAACGTACTCAGAAAGTTTTGACATACGACCATCATTTGTGTTATTTACAGTAACTTGAATAAATTAATTCGGCAAAAAAATGGAAATCACTCGTGAACATTTTCTTGCGATCATTTTCACAACTTTCGATGTGGATTATCACGACAAGAGTGCATCAATGAACTTAAATCTTTGTATGGCGATGAAGCACCATTCTATAGCATTGTGAAAAACTGGTTTCAGGAATTCAATCGTGGCCGACGCTCGCTCAAAGACGAAGGTCATGAGGGTTGTCCAAAAACGGCCGTTGTGCCAGAGAACATTGATGCCGTGCGTAAACTGTTAATGCAAGATCGTCATGTGACATACCGTGAGATAGAGGCATCCTTGGGCAATTCTTCCACCAGCATACATTCGATATTTCACGAACTCCTGGCCGTAAAAAAGGTTTGTTCTACTTGGATCCCGCACAATTGGACAATCGCTTAAAAGAAGGCTCGTGTCGATTGGTGCAAAAAAAGTTTTGAAAAAATACGATCGCGGTGCTTCAAAAGACGTTTATAAGATCGTCACATGTGACGAATCATGGATCTATGCGTATGAGCCCGAAACAAAACAGCAATCGACCGTGTGTGTCTTCGAAGACGAGTCAAATCCAACGAAAGTTGTTCGTGAAAGAAGCTTCGAAGTGCAAATGGTCGCCTGTTCCTTCGGCAAAACTGGTCATGTGGCGGCTTTTCCGCTTGAGCTACGTAGGACGGTCAATTCTGAGTGTTACACTACAATTTGTTTGCCTTAAGTCTTTGGAAAAATTCGAAAAACGATGAATCATTGTGCACCATGACAATGCGAGCTCTCACACATCGGTTCAAACCAGCGCCTTTTTGACAGCCGCGACTTGGCACCCAATGCCTTCTTATTATTCCCGCACATGAAAAAAAATTGCGTGGTCAACGATTTTTGTCGCCAGATGATGCTGTTGAAGCGTTCAAAAACCATGTTTTGGAGGTGTCTCAATCGGAGTGCAATTAGTGCTTCGACAATTGGTTTGAGCGCATGCAAAAGTGTATAAATCATGCTGGAGAATACTTTGAAAAACAATAAAACCATTTGGGACGATAAATATACGCATTTTCATTATAAGGCCAGAAATATATATAGCAGCCCTCGTATTTAGATAATTCTCTGAAATATTTTTGTTTTATTTACAACTTACATCGAGCATTTTAGTTGGACCACCCTTTAGTAGTAGATACGAAATAATGTAAATCTTCCTCTTTATGACAGTTAAACAAATATCTGTTGTCTTTTTGACTCTAAATTTTGATAACAATTGGTTTTGCTTGACAGTTTTATGAATGGGCTTCGCAAAAATCGATTAGTGCATTGCGTTCTTGGGTTTTAAGTACTAAAAATCTGCTCCAAATATCTTGAACTTATCGGTTCTCAAGAACTACAAAATTCTGTCATAAATCTGTTGATTCAACATATTTTAATACACGCAGAAAAAAGATATGGTTACTATATGGTCATGGCAACAATAATATGTACACTCCAATAAAAGCATGTTCGTCGCAACCATAGTATTTTTTTTGAATTTCATTTTGACAACAGTACGAGTATGATTGCGGCAATATTAATATTGTTGAAATGTTACAATACTATTAATGATAATGTAAGAAATGAAAATATGGTTGTAGCACACAATATTATAGGTGCGACTGAAGTATTGTTGTTTAAAAATTATGTTAACAATAATATGATTGCGGCAATTATACCGTATGGTTGTGACTCTAAACTAAGAATAACAGGTATTATAGGCCAACATTCTCACATACATCATGTGATTTTTTTGTTTTTAGTTCTAGGAGGCAAATCTTACATCCAATCTTGATAAACGCTAGAACGAGTAAGGTTTTGGGACAAGCAAGAACTTTGTTGATATCGAGGGAAACCGGTTCATATTTAGATTAAGCTCCTATACATACTTATACATGTTCATCCGATTTTATGTCTTTAGCTCTAGAAGACATATTTTTTAGCCAATCTTGTTGAAATTTGACTCACGTTACTTTTTTGAACCAAGGTGGGACGCTAGCAAAATCGAAGAAAATTGGTGCAGATTTAGATATAGCTCTTACACATAGGGTGATGACTCTAGATATATTTTTTTAAATAGAAAAAATACAAAAATTCAATCAAGTGTGGAGTGATTGTATTGTTCATCTCAAAGGAAATTTTATGCCATTTAGTTTTTGAATATAAAATCCTTCAAATGATAACCGCAACTACGCCTGTGTTCATTCTGAGGTCTCTTTTGAGCATTTCGACCGGTATGGCATTAAAGGCACGAGTAATGTTGGCCTTCAAAACCTGAATCGTAGCTGGTTTGTCAGCAACGCATCACTCCAAAGCGTGAAATTAGCTGCACTTAGCAATTATCTCTCAATAGCTCTATTGTTTGAGCAGCTGTATGGAAATTGGCACCAATGTCCTCAAGATTACGGGCTTCAATTTAAGGTAGCAAATCATGGAGCGATAGTGAGCACCATTCACAAGCCCATAAACCGCACCAAACCATGGTTTTCTCTGGTTGTAATGGAACCTCTTGAACATCTTTTGATTGCCCAAATGCGCAAGTTTTGATTATTTACGTTGCCGTTGAGCAAGAAATGGGCCTCATCACTGAACAAAGTTTTGATAAAAAACGTTCTTCATCGACCGCTCATTTCCATTAAGTTGCACAATTTGGAGACGATGTTGAGGTGTAAGTCTTTCCATGATGAAATGGCAAACATTACTGAAAAGAAAAAAATAATGTTTAAAACAATTGTAAAAAAAAACTATTGAAAAAAATAGCTCTAAATTGATTACACAATATAAAATTGTGTGTCTGTAGCTCTAGAATCCACATGTTGCATCTTGATGGAATTTGGCACACGTTAGTTTTTTAGACCAAAGAAGGACGCTGTTAATATTAAGGAAAATCCGTTAAGATGTATTTATAGCTCCTTAGCTATATTTATATTTACTAATTTTATTTTAAAACGAAGAAGTGCACTCGTCAGTATCACACTCTCTATATGTGATGCGCAAAATAGAAAGGGACCTAAGGTTAAAAACCAGTTTTGTTCAGGAGAGCCATTTTAAAGATAAGGTCCCTTTCTATTTGCGCTTAGAATCGTCGATATCACTTTCATAAAACTCGCATATCTCTGGGAGGGAACACTTTTGGGACATGGGATCGGTCTCATTCGATGCTCAGATGTTGTCAAAAAAAGAAAAAAAAATGAAAATTGTTTTTTTACCCTTAGATCCCTTTCAGTATGCGCTGTCACATATGCCAATGCCTCAAAACTTATAAAGATAATTAAAATGATAAAAAAGCCAAGTTTTAAACTGTCAGCAGTGGACGTCCCTTGACATAACACGTACATGGCTTACAGGTTATTAACACATTAACTGTCATCAAAGAGGTGGAATATTCATTCAAATACACACGCAGAAAAAAAGTATGGTTGGGGTAACAATATTCGAAGAGCACCATACTATTGTTCGTTATATGGTTGTGGCACAACAATATTATGATCATCACAACAATAGTATGGTTCACACACAACCATACTATGATCCCCATAACAATATTATGGTCCTCGCAACAATATAATCATTCACACACAACCATACTATGATCCCCACAACCATATTATTATTCACATTCAACGATACTATGATCCCCACAACCATATTATGATCCTCATGGTCATAGTATGTTTAACGTACAACCATAGTATGATCCCCAAAATTGTTTGTAAAGACTGGAATACGTTGTTATTCAACAATAATGAATTTTATTAAGTAAGTTATGTAAAAATAGGAGTGATTTTTTAACAGTAAAAAAAATCAATTATTAAAAATATTTTAGTTATACTAATCCGTAGTTTTTTTTGAAAAAAATTAATTTTTATTGCTATTATTGCGTAAGAATCGTAAAAATAACATTGTCATTTAAAAAAAAAATAAGGTTTTGCCGGTATGAATGCCCTAATCATGTTATTGTTAACATAAAACCCATTAAAACAATACTTTTGTCCCACCAACCATATTTATATTGTTGCTACAACCATATTTTCATTTTAAAATTTGGCAACAATACTTTTGTTACATTTCAACAATATTAAAATTGCCGCAATCATACTATTGTCAATATGAAATTCAAAAAACAATACTATGGTTGCGACGACCATACTTTTAATGCTGAGAACATACTATTGTTGCCGCGACCATATAGTAACCATATCTTTTCTCTGCGTGCAGGATCTATTAATGGTACCCGTGTACTACTTGACCATAATAATGGCATTTGCTTGCCGCCATCATGTCTATAAATTGGGTCTGAAAGAAGTATTTAAGGCAAAAATAAGCGAATTGTATAAATCCCGACATTTTGTTGTTATACTAGTAAACTAGACAAATGTCGATCGAAAAATACAGAGCTGTACATAAAATCTAACATGTCAAAATGATGCAAATGTTGACTAGCGAATAGAATTTTACCGAAATGAATCGACTAATGGAGTTTTCAGAAATATATTATTAGACACCGAAAAAAAAACAAAATTCAATTGCCAGGTCTCATGCAAGAGTTATTTATTCCTTGGAAATATTATTAATAAACTCTCAAATAAGAATTTTAAAAAGGATAATACTGCTCGGTTGGTCGTCTTTAAGCGGCACTCGTAAAAGCTCTTAACCAGGATTTTGGATGAGTATGAGGCTAACGAGACAATTGTCAAAAGCATCTAAACAGCAGGTTAACAGAATTGTTGATGATATAACTATGATGATTAGGAACAAGAAACTAATGTAAAATGCGTTGCTAACTCGGCCGTTGACAACCCATTACCTCACTGTAAATGCAACAGCCAATCTATATAGGGTTAGTCTGAAAATTAAAACTCTTCTGCTTTGCATTCCTTTTTATTCTTCTTAATTTCAAAAAAATAATAACTGCTTTGTTGCAATCAAAAGCAAAGCTTTGTGTTCAATCACTTGGTAAAATCTCGAAGGACCTTTGCACATTCGCTGTCAAAACGTGGTCTGATATGACACATTTTTGTCTGAGCTGGTCGCTTATTGATCGTAAAGAACTATGCAAAATTGCATTAAAACTTGATAGAATATGTAGCTTCTAGAGCTAAGGACAGAAAATCGGTTAAATATTTAAGAGGGAGCTACACAAGTATCTAAATCTGAACCGGTTTTTATTGTGCATATATAAAAATGGTATTCCATATGTACAAAATATACATTTTCTTTTCTCTTTCAAACACCAACAAATAATCCGAAAGAATAAAAAAAATATAAAAATTTAAATTAACTGTGGAATCTTCATTGGTAATTTGAAAGGACATTTTATGGCATTTATTTTTTGAAAATAATTTCCTTCAAATGTTGGCAACTGTATTATGGAAATGAGCTTTCGGTGAGAAACGGGAAGATCCGCTGTTTTCGACCAAAATTTTGTTCAATGATGAGGCCCATTTCTGGCTCAACGACAAAGTCAATAAACAAAATTGCCAAATTTGGGCTGAAGAGCAACAAGAAGAGGTTCAAGAGATGCCACTTTACCCAGAGAAAACCACGGTTTGGTGCGGTTTATAAGCTGGTGGATGGCCGGAACGTAATCTTGAATGGTGCTCGCTATCGCGCCCTGATATCGATCTTTATGCTACTTGAAATTGAAGCCCGTTATCTTGACGACACTTAGTTTCAACAGGACGGTGCTACTCGCCATACAGCTACTCAAACAATGGATCTATTGAGAGGTCATTTCGAAAACCAGCAAATTTAACGTTTTGGACAGGTAAGTTGGCCGCCTAGATCGAGTGATATCACACCTTTAGACATTTTTCTTTGGGGTCACGTAAAGTCCAAAGCCTATGCTGACAAACCAGCTACGTTTCAGTTTTTGGAAGCCAACATTACGTGTGTCATTAAAGCCATACCGGTCAAAATGCTCGAACGAGTCATCCAAAATTGGACCTTCAAAATGGAAGGAAATTACATTCAAAAAATAAATGCCATAAAATGTCCTTTCAAATTACCAATAAATATTCCACACTTGATTTGAATTTTCAAATTTTTTTGTTCAGAAAAAATACCTTTCGATGGAAAGTTATATATATTTAAAAATACTATAAGCTCAATTTGTTTGCTATAAGCTCAATTTGTATGTGATCAAAGACTACGAGGGCGACCGCAAAACTAACTGGCCTGGCACATTTTCTATTTTACTAGCAACTTTTGTGGTTTTTTTGTTTTTTAAAAGCAATCTTTTATAAGCCATCTGTCAAAATTTCCGAAATATTTAATGATTTCGAAGCAGAAGAATCTCTATCTCAGGGTAGAGCAGAAGAAGCTCTATCTCAGGGTAGAAGCTCCAAAAAATTCTATTTTTACGAACTGTCAACTCAAAGTTTTGTAACTTTGAATAATAATCTTTTATATTATTTTGTTTTAGCAATATAAGTACATAAATAAAATAACTCTTGTATTAATCAAGTTTTATATTTTTTCGCCTTTATATCATCGAATAGGGTAACTTATTCAACAAAATTTATTTATTTCTTTAAACAGTATAAATTAAAATAGCTCCTGTATTAAAATTTTTTTGGCCTTTATATCACAAGATAGGGTGATTTATTTGTTGATAACACATATTTTAAAGAGAATATAAAAACAAAATTTTCGTAAAAACATCGATGTTTTCGAACATCGATCACACCTAAACGTCAAGTTTTTTTCTGCATTTCATATGATATTTCTCAATTTCAAACTAACTCAATTTGAACCATGCAAAGATACACAAGCGAGCAACGCTTTAAAGTTATTCAGGCTTACTTATAACCCGAATTGGAAGATCTGGATGTGGACGATATGTGTTTTCAACAGGACGGTGCCACTTTCTACACAGCTAATGAAACAATGGATCTTTTGCGCGACAAATTCAATGACCATGTTATCTCCATCGTGGCGATGTTAATTGGCCGCCAAGATCCTGTGATTTGACATCGTTGGTCTTCTTTTTATCTGAAAGAAAAGGTGTACGTCGATAAGCCAGCAACAATTCAAGAGCTAAAGGGTGAGATAATTCGGCATATTAACGGCATAGAACCTCAATAATGCCTCAGCGTCATGGACCATCGGATGGTGGTGTGCTACCGAGGTCGCGGCGGCCATTTGACCGATATTTTATTTCATGCATAATTGAACCATACCAATCATATCATAAAAAATAAATGACAATAATATCCTTAATAATTTGTGTTTTATTCCAGATCAACATCGGCCCTTAAAATTAAGCCACCCTTTATTTCTCTATGGGTCATTATACAGCAATTAAAATTAATCAAATTGCTGTTTACTAACTGAAATTATTTAAATTAACTTGGTAATCATTTATAAAGTCAAAAAACCCTTATATATGGATGATTCTGAAATATGGGCCAATTTCGTCATGATTTTTGGGATTCGATTTTTTTTTGCAGAATTTAATATATAATTCAGGTAGATGTCTTAGTTCTAAGAAAGACTAGCCATTTTTAAAAGGTACACATCAAGTTTTTAACGGAATCATGCAACAATTTAAAAATATGAACTACTGGGTAATGACTCATTGAACAGTGAAATGACGAAGACAATAAAATATATAGTATATATTCTTTAAAATCAGTTCTATTGTAAAAATAATAAAAGAACAATTCTGTTAATCGTCATTCCCCTGTAAAAATTTTTGGCAGGGGAATGATGAATTTCTACGAAACCCTCTGAAATGTTTATTTAAGTACTTACCCTTACAAAATTGACTTGAGCTGGAAGTTTATACTTGCAGTAAACACAAAAAAATACTTGCAAAATTATAAAAAGTATTAATTATCTTTTTATAAAACAACACAGGGCAATGACCAACTTAAGTGTGAACGTTCGTACGAGTGACAAAACACGACGTACTTAATTTTAATAAGACTGTTGACGAAAAAACTATTAGATGTGCACCCACTTCAAGTAATGTTCAATCATATTTGAGTTGCTTGAAATCAGGATAGGTTCGGAGTTTGAATTTTAGCGAATATTAGATTTTACAGGGGAATACTGTGTATTTTCAGGGACAGAAAATAAACATCCATAAAAATATAAATTGAATAAAAAATTATAATCGTTAATAGCAACCATATTAATTAAGTATTATTTTTTACTATGGACTGATTTTATTAAATTAATAATTAATATTTTTATAAAAAATTGAGAAAATTTCAATCGAAAGTAGTGCTAGAGACAACCAGGGTAATGATATTTGAACGCTTTGGTAGGGAATTTTTTGAAGAACAAATAATTTTTTAAAAAACAATTTTAAAGACTTTAAAGGTTGTATAAAGATTTATTGTATAGTAAATAATAAAGTATAATATATTTTATTTTTCCCGCTTGAAACAACCAAGGACAACAAAGTGGCCATAATCTCAGAATCAACCATATATTTGCTTGTGCTCACAATTTAATATCTGCGTTTCTCTTATTTGCTTAGAAATGCTTTTACGGAAATTTTATTCCATTCGAAAATGACCTTTATTCATGTTTACAAAATTCTTCGTAACTACTGCATGACGTTGTGATCGATGACAAAAAAAAAATTTTTCTACACTTGTTTTGCAAAAATATTTCCGTCCCCAAATTTGTTCTTTTGACATATTTTTCTATTTTCAGCATAACAAACCCCAAAAGAAACAGAGAAAAAAGCAAGTATAAATCTCTGTAGCGACAGGCACAATATGCGTGTGACCATCCCAATACGAAAGAATAGAACTTCCCACTGAGTAGTGACATCAAAGGAATTCAATTAAATGGAATTCAATTACAGACCCCCGAAATGACAAATGTCCCCCCTCACAGCAAAGTGTCCAAAAAAGTATATCCGAAGGCTGCCCGTATCCAAGTGCATGATGTGCCAGTTTGTGAGCGAGTGAGTGCAACCAGCTCGCACTGCGATAGAAAACAAAGGACCAAAGTTCAAGGTCAATGTCGAAACAAAAGAGTGTCCTTTTGTAGCAAACACAGCAATGTTGACAACAGCAGCACCAAAGCAATGTTGATGGTTGTTGGCGATAAAAAAGAAGATACAAAGAAAATGTTAAAAAAAAAATCCATCAATAATGCAACACCAAAAAAAAGAGTTTGTTTACGTGTTTCAAGATAAAGAAAATTCCTTGAAACAGTGGGGCCCCCACATAACGTGCCCATGGAACGTATTATATTATTTGACACGCGTGCAAATATGAATGCTTTCTGAATCTTAGTGAAAAGAACCAGCTCTGCACAGTGGAGAATATTGTAGGAACTCAGCCAATCTTATGTTATCGGACATTTTTCAAAATATCGAGCAACCTTACTCTAAATAGAAATAGACCCCGATGAGGGTGATTACGAGTAGTTTAAAAATGTTATATCCTCCACCTTAAAGTGTATATCAAAGTGATGTCTATACGAGGGCTGCTATAAATATTTCTGGCCTAATAATGAAAATTGGAATATTTATCATCAAAAATGGTTCGATTGGGACAGCATCTTCTGGCGACGAAAATCGTTGACCACGCAATTTTTCCTGATGTGCGGGAATAAAAAGAAGTCATTGGGTGCCAAGTCAGTGCTACAGCCCTGTACGGCGGATGACCCATCAATTCGACGTTTTGGCCTGTCAAAAAGGCGGTGGTTTGAGCCGATGTATGAGATCTCGCTCATACTCAGAATTGACTTCGAAAGTTGTGAAAAATTATCGCACAAAAATGTTCACGAGTTAATTCCATTTTTTGCCAAATTGATTTTTTTAAGTCAAACAACACAAATGATAGTCGTACGTCAAAACGTTCTGAGTACGTTTATGCTCAAAATGTCAATCTTTCCAATGGAAGTGTCAGATGGCGCCAGGCTACACTAAGTGTTGCCTTGGCCAGAAATATATATAGCAAGATTCGTACACTGGTCAATGCACAATGAAATTCGTATACTAACAGATTGCGACCCGTGACAATTACACAAAAATTCCAGGTTCATACGAGGATCTGCGATTGTTCAGCGGCTGTTTTTACAAATCAAAAATGGAAAAGTAAAAAAGTTTCACCCAAATAAAGAATTAAAATTTTGCTTCCTTTAGCGATTATTCAAATTTTGTTAAGGTCGACTGAGAATAGGCGTGGCATTCTAATGTGTGTTCTAATGTCAACTGAAACAGTGCATATGTATGGGAGGTAAAAGAAGTTCGTGGCAAGGAGTTACATATTTTTCGCCAAGTAAACCTTATAACAGTGGTCTAAACTATTGATTTTGTGTTAGATCGAATGAGTACCATTAATGATATTTTAAGCAAAAAAAAATTTGGTGGAATAATGCATTTGTATAGGAGGTATATGAAAGGGACGGTACAATAATTTTTTTGATATACCAGTATAAAGCCGCTATAGAAACATTATGGTGTTTGTAATTTAAGTTAGTATGTTAATTATTTGAGTATATTTATATATTTACTTATCTGCACTGAACAAAATTTATTTGCGAGGTAGGAATCAGAAGAGAGTAGCTAGGAACCTAATTAGGCTTACAATCCTCTGATTAAGTATTGATATTGGGTTAGATCGTATGAATAGGATTAAAGATATTCAAAGAAATCTAAAGGTAGACCTAATGGTACATTTGTGTGGGAGGTACTCGATCAATGTGGCCCATTTTTACTCCTACAGGCAGTTCTAGAAAATATAACGACGTGTCAAATTTAAAAACTATTGCTAGCTCCCTTCGATACTTATCGTGCCAACCAGACGCAGAGACGAACGAACGGTCATGGATCAAATGACGAAAAGACATGTGAAGGGTCTAAAATGCTTTTTGGGTGCGTTACACTTTTTAACTGTACCAAATGATATACATAAACCCTCTTACCCAGTAAGGTGTGGTATAAAAATAAGTAAGATCGTCGTTAAGTTAGGCCAGTCGGACCTTATATACCCTTCACCGTCCCAATGCTGCTAAAGAGCTAAAACTTGTCCTAATTTATACTCGGATTAGCAGTAAAAATTTCTTTAACTTGAGTGCCCATATATCCATTTTGACTGAGTCGAAATTGTTTTCAAAAGTTTATAAATAGAATTCCTAATTTATGTTTGAAAAAAATTTTGACTTAATTTTGAAGTTTGACCCATGAAGGGTCATAGCTAGGTCAAAAATTGTGCAAGAGAAAAATGTTTGCCTGTATGTGTCCAACACAAATGCTTAAGGTGTATTTTCCGAAAGTCGTCTAGCTTACGAGGTATAGCTCATCAAAGCTTGCAATTAGTTTTACTCCATTTTTAGGGAGTAAAACTAAAAATCGTGACGGACTGGCCGGTTTCTATCCGACTGAAAAAAATTGTGCACGGATATTACTTTTCATACCCAATATACTAGAAAATGAGCAGGGAGCGGAAAAAATCACACTTTTTGTTTTATGGGCGCTCTAATGTGTATTTTGACGGTTACGAGATGAAAATTTAAATAATTTAAATCGATCATATCGTTCATGGCAGAAAACACCTCTACCGAATGTTTTTCCAGACAATGCTAAGGAAGAATTCTTCCCGCTATGCTTAGTGCGACAAGTAGAAAAATTAGCCATGAATGGATAAGAACTTCTAGACAAGCAAATTTCTGACCTCGATAAAAAGTGGCTTACGTTAGACGAGCACTTTGCTGAATGGGAAGTGCAAATATAATTGCGTTGCATATCGTGAAGGGTCTAAATGGGGCATTTGTACTTTTGATCAAAGGTTGTTTATGTAAATGTATGTCTATTGTTTGCCCAACAATATGCGCAGTCGCTCCATCTTGTTAAAACCACTAATTATTCATTTTGCGGTAACAGGCCTCGGAGGCCTTTTTTGGCGTATCATGCAATTCCCAAAGATATATGCTGAAAACATTTCTGGCCATAACACCGCACCAAACTAATGCTGATACATTTCCCTTGGATATCGAGTTCCCATAAACTACACTTCTGCTTATTGACAAAGTCAGTTCAATCGAAATACATAATATGACATCAAGGATAATTAGAGAAAAGACAAACACACCTTATATTCCCCCTACCGTAGATTAAAGTGGCCAGTTCTTAGACCCTAAAGCACCATGTCTTCCCCCCATTCCAGTTAAATCTTCAATAACGGATTTATCCTTATAAACATAAGCACCGTTTATAGCTCTTTTGATACATGAGTTCGACTCTTAGCTTAGCCAAAAAAATAAGTTGCTTTAACTTGAGTAGTTAAAGAAAAGAAGAACACACTTTATATAACTCCTACCGTAGAATAAAAAGGTCAGTTTTTGCACCTGGGCTTATCCCAGTCCCAGTCAAATCTTCAAAAACAGCTTTACCCTTTTAAACATAAGGACTGTTTATAGTTCTTTGGTCACATGAGTTTGACTCTTAGCTAAGCCAACTATTTTGCTTTAACTAGAGTACCTATATGCAAATGTTTATAATTTATCGCCCTTTTGATCAACTACTATGCCTTTTTTAAGGTTCTAACTGCCTCTTAGCTAACAGTCCCAATTAAATTATTGTTCGTCCAAAAAACTATGGTTGTTCAGCAACTACTCCAAAAAGGGTACTTTTAACGTGGGATCTTTTAGTGTCTTAAAGTAAAGGGTTCTTCCAAGGCCTAGTTTTTCCCATTACTAAGGCGAGAACACATTTCTGTAATAACTATAAAAAGTTGCATTGATTTTTTCCCAATGAAAAATATATATTACATATAAGCATAAATAGTTTTATATATTTATGTATGCTATACAAGTTTGTCACATATTCAATATAAAAGTCATTAAATTCGGCCAGGCGATTTCGTTTTAGTACGGCGTTTACAGTATTTGGGAGTTTGGTCGTTGGAACTTGCTTCACGTTTGAAAGGACTTCATTTTTGAGTCCCAATAAATCATTGTCCTATTCAGATTCGTAAAGAATATTTAAATGTTTTTTGAGACACCATATTTCTATTGCCGAATAGTCCCGAAACTCTACAGGGACCCTGTAGGGCCTTAAATTGAGACAAATCGTAAAAGTTAATGTGAGATAATTCCACTGTTAAAGAGTAACTTAGTACGGACATAAATACTGTTACAACATTGAACACACCCATTGTAATAGTAGAACTGAACATAACCCGTTAATGTCACATGGGTTTTGAAAGCTAGCCTCAATAGCGTTAG
The DNA here is from genome assembly GCA_963513945.1 of Hydrotaea diabolus. Lineage (NCBI taxonomy): Eukaryota > Metazoa > Arthropoda > Insecta > Diptera > Muscidae > Hydrotaea > Hydrotaea diabolus. The sequence goes on along the minus strand of OY740717.1, from coordinate 131,654,517 downwards.
TCTGTAACGGGATTTTAAAATTGTTCTAACTTTTATCATGGAGTGGTCAGATAATGAGAACCGTATCGCTGTAATAGCGCTTTTCAAGTGTGAAATGAAAAAAGCGATATTTTCAAAATGCTCCGGCCACTAGGGTTTAGCCGCATGTTCGTCTAACGATGCATAAAACTGTTTAAGGAGACTGGAGATGTAAAAGACCGACACCGGTCGGGCCGCCCACGCTTTGTTCGAACACCGCATGTCATTAAAACCGTTAAATCAAGAATTCACAGAAATCCGCTCCGAAAACAGAAAATCATGGCCCGTCAGATAAATATCACGCAAAAGTCCATGAGGTGAATCATTGGAAAAGACTTGGGACTTGGGGCTTCCAAACGACGTACCGGACATTTATTGACGGCAGCTTTAAAAAGTTGGGTTGAAAAATGCAAACGTCTTTTGGTAAAGCACGCTGATAACTTGCACAGAAAAATTTTGTTCACCGATGAAAAAATTTTTACCGTTCAGGAAAAATTTAACAAGTTGAATTATAGCGGTCATCTAAAGAAGCATCTGAACTGATCCCAAGGGTGGAAAAGGGTCATCACCCAGCTTCAGTCATGGTTTGGTGGGGTGTCTCTTACGATAGGGTCACTGACCTGCATTTCTGCGAACAAGGAGTCCAAACATCGGTCAAAGTTTAACAAGAAACCGTTTTGGAAGCTGTTGTGAAGCCTCTTAACAATTCCCTGTTCCAAACCCAGTCATGGACTTTCCAGCAGGATTCTGCGCCGGCCTATAAGGCTAAAACATCCCAGGCCTGGCTTCGAAACAATTTGCCAGCGTTCATTTGCTCTGAAGAATTGCCCTTAGGCAGTCCAGATTTGAACCCATTGGAATACAAATTGTGGACGGTTTTAGAGGACAAAGTTTGTCATAAAAGATACCTCAACATTGGATCTTTTAAGACTACATTGGTTCGAGCTGTGGCCAATTTTTCAATGGACGAGGATCGTGCAGCTATTGGCGATTTGCCAGTGCGACTTAAGGCGAGTGTAAATGCAAAAGGTGGACATTTCAAATAATTAGATTCTTTTTGGATACAATATACATCAATAAATATATTAAAAAATATTTGGTCCCAAAACATTCAGTACTTTTTTATTTTGCAGCATAAAACGTGTGTAACAGTATTTATGTCCCTACAAAGAATATGTTGAAATTCAAAAGCAACTTATTTTAAGAACTCTAGGGACCTTTGGCCCATTGGTCAAGGCTTCAGATATAATCGAAATGTGGAATAAATGTTATTTTTGGACCGATTAATAAACCCCAATGGCCCACATATATAAATTTGTAAGAAAATTTCAGTATTTCCGGATAACCATATATCTCCGAACATTGGGGACACGGTCCATAGACCATGGTCATAGGTCTAGGCCTCCAATTCTGGGAGGACAAGAGCCATCAAAAAATTTATGTCATACTCAGATAATTCAGAAAATTTCACTGGTTATGAGTACCCATATATCAATGTTCGAAAGGACCTATTTTTCGGCAGCCTAGAGACCTTAGACCCATGGGTCAAGACCCTAAATCAATGTGATTTTTTCATTTTATATAATTGGCAGTTTTTTGAGCTCCAGAGGCCCATATGGGCTGGTCCATGATCCGAATAGACACAAATCTTTCATAATCCATATTTGGAAGCAGGAAGAAGATTTCACCATAAATGGATACCCATATGTCCCTCAACATTAGGGTGTTCGTTTTGGACCCCAGGACCCAATGGGCATGGTCAATGCCTCCAATTTAGCCAAATCGTAAAAATAATGTCATAGTCATATTCTTTAGAAAATTGCATTGGTTATGTCCCTGTTTAGGAACCCTAGAGACTTTTGATTCATGGATCAAGGCTCAAATAAGGACGAATTGCAGAACAAATATCATCTTCGGACTCCTGAATAAATTTTATTGTTTTGTTATACCTCTATGTTCATAGTCAAAGGTCAAACTCTTAAATATAGACACATATTTCGATTTGTGAGAAAATTTTACCCATTTGTTCCTGAGTATTAGGGAATATTTTTCTTAACCCTAGACCCTAAGGCCCAATGACCACGCCCATTTCTGGGACATTAAAGCCTCTAAGGTTACAACTTCTAAGAATAACTAATTGTTTAATTTAATTATTACAGCTATATAGTGGAAGACATTTTAAGTCCCTTAAAGGGAACCTTTTTCCCCTTTTGCCAGATTTGGTCAATTTCCACCAACTAATCTATAATCAAAAGAAAAAAGTTTGATGATTTATAACAATCCATCTCTTTTTTTCGGACTGAATCGTGCTTTCCACAGACAAATCGTCATAGATTTCTTTAATGATCAATAAAAAATGTTACAAATGGAATGAGAAACTCATATACGAGGGCTGCTGTATATATAAGTATTTCTGGCCTAATTATAAAAATGAGTGTATTTATCATCAAAATTGGTTTTAATGTTTTTCAAAGTATTCTCCAGCATGATTTATACAATTTTGCATGCGGTCAAACCAATTGTCGAAGCACTTTTTCCACTCCGATTGAGACACCTCCAAAACATGGTTTTTGAACGCTTCTATAGCATCTTCTGGTGACGAAAATCGTTGACCACTCATTTTTTTTCTTGATGTGCGGGAATAAAAAGAAGTCATTGGGTGCCAGGACTTTACGACGGATGACCCATCAATTCGACGTTTTGGCCGGTTAAAAAAGCGATGGTTTGAGCCGATGTTTGAGGGCTGGCATTTTCATGGTGCACAATGATTCGTCTTCTCTTTTTCGTTTTTCGAATTTCTCCGAAGGCTTTAGGCAAAAATACTGTGGTGTACCACTCATAATTGACCTTCCTACGTTACTCAAGTGAAACAGTCGATACATAACCAGTTTTGCTGAAGAAACAGGCGACCATTTGCTTCGAAGTGCTTCTTCCGCGAACAATTTTGGTTGGATTTGGCTCGTCTTCGAAGACCCACACGGTCGATTGCTGTTTTGTTTCAGGCTCATACGCATAGATCCATGATTCGTCACCTGTGACGATCTCATAAACGTCTTTTAAAGCACCACGATCGTATTTCCCGGAAATACCTTAAGTATTTTCCAAATTTTCTTTCGTTATATTGTAGTGGATTAACCCCTTATATAGTCGGCATTATTCGATATTTGCCTTATATTACTGGTTGTCAATTACCCCTTTTACAAACATGAACCTACTGTTGAAAATTCCTCAATGATTTGTCTTCATTAGAATTGTACCCAGTATTTGAAATAGACGAACAACAGTCTAGACATTGAACTGAAGCGTTTGTACGAGAGTCACATCTGAAAGCAAACAATGACAAAATCACACTGTGACGAACGCGCATTATTTACGCATCGCACATATGTTTGTAATTCAAAAGAAATGCAAAGAGGAGCCGAAACAGTCAACACATTTTCCAGTTTATTGATCTTTTCGGCGAAAATTGTACGCTCCTTGCAAATGTAATAAAATAATTGATTTTCTTCTTTGACACATTCCCCTTCGAGGCACAAATCAAATGTTTTATTGGCAAAACGAGGTTATTTATTGCTTTATTAGCATTGCCGCTTTGCCTTCTTTAAGCAAGCCCCAAACCTCGTATCGCTATAATGTAATCAATTTATTTATTTCTTTTTTTTTTTGTACGTATCTAGGAGCAGTAGCTCTGTGGGAGCAGCCTGGGCCACGTTACGCCAGTACTCTTGCGGAGCAGTCGGTAGTAAACGGTTAAGTAACCGTATTTTTATGGCCGTTAACAATAACCAAACATTTACAATATTGCAGAATTTCAGGGAGGGTGATGAGAGGTAGGAGGGTAGCAAGGCAGGACCAGTGTGGACGTTCATAGTAATAAAACAACATTAAATACCAGAAGTTTTTAAAAGGACTGTAAAAATGTTTTTTTTTTTTGTTTTGTGATCACCATCATTTGTTTATCCCCATCGAGGAGTTTTAGAGCATTTGGACGGACTTAAGGGTATTTAGGCCTTTTTGTAAGTTATACATCACTAAAACTTAAAAAAACAGTAAAAAGGATTGAATCGGTAGTGGCCGACTATATTATACCCTGCAGATTGTAAATAAGAACCTACTGAAAACAGGATTTTGCTCCCTTTGGACTTATAGGCCGTGATCTAAATTTACCAAGAATTTAAAACAAGTAAAACTAGCGGGTGTGGCCAACTAAATTATACCCTGCACCCCTGGATGTTTAGAAAAGCCAATTGAAAATAGGGTTTTGGACCCCCTTAGATGGTCTCTAAATGTAACTAGATTTTTATTTGGGAGAAAATGTAATTGTTCTTTGGTACCCATACATATATCTTTGGTACCCCTATATCAATGTTTAAATGGGCCGCATGTTTGGCCCTAGGGTCCGTCGCAAATTGTGTAAAATCAGGAGGGACCTTTGTACTAGGACTTACTTATTACTCATTAGTATAAGCTGGTAATTTTTCGATCGTAATGAACATTGCCAAATTCCACCAGTAATGGGCTTATAGAGCAAAAGACTTAAGATCGGTTTAACATATATATGGAAGCTATAAAGTCCTTCTTAGGTCCAAAAACGTACTCGTCCTAAGTTCCATTATGATTGGAAGTAAGATTTGGTTTCTAGAGCTAAAAACATAAAATTGGAAGCTATAAAATTGGAAGCTATATCTAAATCTGAACCGATTTCCTTATATAAGATTGGTTGTCTGTCTATCGCCATACCGGATTTTATCGAAATCAGAATTAAGGTAAGTGTTCTAGAGTGCTTTTATTTTATGTAAAATCAGCAGGGACCTCTGTCCTGGGGGTATATCAAAACGTGAACCGATATCACCCATTTTTATGAGCTGGTAACTCTTCGATAGTAACTAACTGTGCAAAATTCCATCAAGAATGGGCTACTAAAGCAAAAGACTTAAAATTGGTTGAACATTTGTGTGGGGGTTATATGTAAATCTGAACCGATATTCTTATTATAAGTAATTTCAATAAGGTCCTTCTTGGCACAATAAACTTAATCATGTTTAATTCCATTAAGATTGGATGTATTACTCGTATGTGGCTCCTAGAGCTAAAATCATAAAATCGGTTGAATATATAAGTATGTGTGGAAGCATTATCTCAATTTGAACCATTTTTCTTTAATTTCAATAACGTCCTTCCTACAGATTTAAGTATGGTATTCTTAAAGGTGGTTCTAGCTCAAATATTTTTGGAAGTTACAAACTTATAACACCCTGTTCCCCAGAGTGGAGCAGGGTAATTAACACCAGCATGTTATTCTAAAGATTTGCGCCTCTGTCGGAAATATTAGCAGTGTCGGACTAAATTAGTGAATTATAGACCGTTAGGGACATGTTTCGTTAGGGCTACTTGAAACGATATGGTCAAAATTTACCAAGAATAGATATAGATCGCACATATGCTACTGCGTTAAATTTTAGCACATCGTAATGACTCTGCGGCTTCTAAAGCTTGAGAACCTCAACTCGCAAAGTATATGTGAGGGGCTATATGAAAACGTGAACATGGGCACTATTCAAAGTATTGACCAATATGCTCCAATTTTATCAGAGCTACCTACAGGTCTCGTGCAATGTACTATGCAAAATTTGATTAATAATGGAAATAATAGGATACTGCTAGATCATATGGTCCTTAAATCGGAAAGGATCAATGAAATTATGGTGTGTTACGATTTAGTGTCAAATAATAAATGGTCGTTCAAAACCTACTACGCGAAATTTTTAGCTCGATCGAATGTTATTTAAGGCATTTAGAGCATCAGGACCGCAAATCGCCAGGACCTTTCTTTGAAAGCTATTCTAAAACATAGACCGATATGGTCCAATTTACAAGAGAATGATGTTGTTCGCTCGAAGCGCTCCATACAAAATTGGGTATTTCATAAAAAAAATGTATATGTGACGCGCAAAATTGAAAGGAACCTAAGGGTATAAACTAGTTTTGTCCAGGAGAGCCATTTTAAAGATTAAATTACGTGTATCTTTGGTGTACCATCACTTTCATAAAACGCGCATATCTTTAAGAGGGAACACTTTTGGGGCATGGGATCGGTCGCATTCGATGCTCAGATGTTTTCCACATCATAAAAAAGTGAAAATTGATTTTTTTTTTACCCTTAGGTCCCTTTCTCTATGCGCTGTCACATATATAATATCGAAACATGAGCTGATGTGCACCAATGTAGAAGAATATACCATGTTTTATTACATTCGGTTTATAATTACGACCCGTACTTTGATTACAACGGTAGACAGACATTCGGAAAAAATTACGGACAGACTGAGTAGCGAAAATTGCTAAACAACATTATAGTCATAATAGCCGGAGTAATTTATTGGTCGCTCATAACATATGAAGCTAAATTTGAACGTGTGCGACATCTCAAGCGCCAGGACCGGGAGGGAGCTTTGTATGGGAGCTATTCAATTTCAAGGATCGATATGTTCCAATTTCGAAAAACAAGTGTGTTGGTCGCTCGTAACGCTCTATGTGAATTGCGGTCGGAACCGGATGCAATATGTGTCTTTTAAAGCTGCAGATTCTAAAGTCGGGAATGACGTTTGTATGGGTGCTATACGAAAGTATGAAATAATATAGTTACCAAATATAATTACCAAAGTTAATAATGACATTTGAAATTTGAGTTCGACCATGTTTAATGTGTGACTTCTATAGCGACAGGACCAATCATCGGTAAAGACCTTTCTGTGGGTGCTATTAGAAATTATAGGCCCATCCCGTTTCCCCATAGAAAATTTTGGTCGATCATATATTACCATGCAAAATTTTAAACACAATCGTGAATATGAGAATTTAAGAACGATTGGACCTCACATCGAAACCAATGATTTTTCAGGTTTAGCTTCACCGGAACTGGGTATTGGTCGCTCATCAAACTCAAAGCGAAATTTGGTCAGAATCGGATATTATATGTGGCTTTTACAGCTGCAGGTTCTGAAATCAGGAGGGACCTTTGTAGTTGTAGAAGCATGGCATGATATGGAATAATCACACAATTAGTTTCGTCGAGATTGGAGTCATGTACTTTGATGACAACGATAGATAGATATACGAGCGGAAGGACATAGTTTAATGGAATCGTTTATAGATTCTGAATCGATCGGTGCAATAGTAATCGCATGTTATTGCTAACAGGAACATAAAGGATGTTCCAACCACAATGCACGATGTTAATTGTGAGTCACACCATAACTTTACATTTTTCGCCCATCTTAATTTGACATTTCTTTGATTTAATATTTGACAAATTCAATTCACATAAGAGCAACCCGTTAAGACTCTTGAAGCCTTATACAAACATTGACGCATATTTTTTCAGAAGAGCCGTCAACGTCGACTCGTGAATGAAGTTCGCTATCGCGAGATAATAAATAACTTCTTGTGTTCAGAAATTGAGGACTTGGACTTGGTTGATATGTGGGTCCAACAGGATGGTGCCATTTGCCACACAACCAACGAAACATTGACTATTTTTCACGAGAAATCAATGACCGTATTATCTCACGTCGTGGCGATGGTAACTGGCTGCCACGATCATGCGATTTAACGCCGTTGGATTTATTTCTTTGAACATTTTTTAAAAAAAAAGTGCACATCACTTTTTAACTACACTAAACCTCTGTTATGTCTCAGAGTCATTGGAAATATAGACCATCGAAAAAAGATATGACATGGTACCGGTGATATTTTTCTTTACGCAAAATTGCCATAGATCCTTCTATGCTAGTAAAAAATAAAAGGATAATTCCCTGAAATGCTTTTCTTTTATTTGCAATTTACATCGTGCGTTTTTGTTGGACAGCTCTTTGTTTTTTAGCCTTTAAAAAATAAAAACACACTAAGTTTCTCAGGGGAATTTTCATTAATTTGAGTAGCCATAAGTCCATAGTTACTACGGACCGCTTGCTTTACACATACGGGTGGCCACTAGGTTCCAGAAATCGATGTCCTGGTTGATCTGGAAGATGTGCCTCTCAAATCACCCTTAAACTTTATTAGGTTCCAAATTACCTTAACATCTGATGTTCATAACGAATATCTATAAGTAGAAAAATACCTTCTCCTTCTTTCCCATCTATTGAATCTTCTTTTTGGGAAACACAATTTCGACTGTTAACTGGCGAATGACACACGTGATATTTTGCTCCAAGGCCTGAATCGAAGCGGGTTTGTCTGCATAAACTTTAGACTTTACATATCACCACAGAAAAAAGGCTAACGGTGTGATATCACACGATCTTGGTGGCAAATCGACCGGTCCAAAACGTAAAATTATCTGCCCACTGAAGTGTTCTCTCAATAAATCCATTGATTGATGCGATGTGTGGGAAGTGGCGCCGTCTTGTTGAAACCAATTGTCGCCGAGAACACGAGCTTCAGTCTCAGGCATCAAATAGTCGGTTATCATGGCACGATAACGGTCACCATTGACGGTTACGTTCTCATCGGCTTCATTTTTGATAAAATATGGACCAATGATTCCACCGGCCCACAAACCACACCAAACCGTTATTTTTTCTGGATGAAGTGGCAGCTCTTGAACCTCTTCCGGCTGCTCTTCGTCCCAAATGTGGCAATTTTGCTTGTTTACATACCCATTGAGCCAAAAATTGGCCTCACCGCTGAACAAAATTTGGCTCGAACACGTCCGATCTTTTTGGAACTTTTCAAGAGCCCATTGAGCGAAGCGTTGTCGCTTGGGTACGTCGGGCGGCTTCACTTCTTGCACAAGCTGTATTTTTTACTTTTTCAATTAAAATTCTCGATGTAAAATGCGCCAAGTCGTTTCAGACGCTAGGCCGAGTTGCTGCGAACGGCGCCGAATTGACTCTCCACGTCTTGGTGTACACTCTCAGCTACGGCCGCTACATTTTCTTCACTGCGTGCTGGACGTGGTCTGTTCGGTCGAATATTATCCAATAATGAATGCTGGGTCTCAAGATGGGTGATGGCGTTGCGAATAGTACGCTCAGTAGGCCAATTATGTTGACCATAAGTTGAACGAAGTGCACGAAACACATTCCTCACAGAACGTGAATTTTCGTAATAAAGTTGGACGAGTTGTAAACGTTATTCAGGCGTAAGCCTTTCCATGCTGAAATGCCAAACAATACTTAAGAAAAATAACATGACACCATGACACGACTCACACGCGATCTGTCAAAAAAGGCTATTGAAAAAAGTATCTCTACTTGGATCACCTTCTATAATACTTCATTCTTTCTCCCCTCTCTTTTAACCTATCTCTTTCTTCCTCTCTATCTTTCTCATTCGGTCCCCTTTTCTGTAGGTTTCCACAATGGACCTTTAGAGCCTTCGATCGAACTCAAATTTTTTCTTCTGGTAAGAGTATCCTCCCTAATACTTCTATACCAATTTAAAAAAATTATTTAAAAAATATATATTTTGTGTGTTTTTGTAGAGTAAAGTGTCGCCATAACAAATCCATATTATACAAAAGCAAGAACGCACAAAAATTTTGCAATAGTAATCATCAATGCGCCGATCAGGCCCCATTTTTATCTAGTTGCGCCCTTAAGATTCTCTGCAAAAACACATACTCCTACACTGTACTGAACCACATACGGGAAATTGACTTAAAACGCCATAAAATAGCAGTTAGCCTTAAGTCACTCCATGCTGCTGCTGTACAGACATATCTACTACATACCTATACAGCCATTTATTACTGGCGGCGAATGTGCCCATAAAAAGCATACTAATGTACACAGTTCAGATAGTAAAATGTCAAAGTTGAACGCATATCTATCTGGACAGTGTACCACATGCACATAGCGAACCACGCTAAGACACCCACTTAGACTGGTGTAGACGCAGCTTTTCTGCATCTAGTATTTACACAGATGTTAAACATTTAACTTCACATCCAAGTAAGTATTGTACAAACAAATATCAATAAATATTGCAATGAAATTGTTTAAAAAAATATTATTGGCGTAACACTCGAAAGAAAATCTTAATCCGATTTTTCGACAACGGGAATCTGGAATATAAGTATTCAGACGCGACCATATTTAAGAAACCTAACCAGTCTCTCATCAAAAAAAAATACTTTTACAACATTTATCACACCCATTTAAATCAAGAATTCATAGAAATCCGTTCCGAAAACAGAAAATCATGGCCCGTGAGATGAATATCACGCAAAAGTCCATGAGTCGAATCATTAAAAAAGACTTGGGACTTGGGGCTTTCAAACGACGTACCGGACATTTATTGACTGCAGCTTTAAAAAATAGGATTGAAGAATGCAAACGTCTTTTGGTGAAGCACGCTGATAATTTGCACAGAAAAATTTTGTTCACCGATGAAAAATTTTTACTGTTCAGGAAAAATTTAACAAGCAAAATGATACAGTGTATGCGCGGTCATCTAAGGAAGCATCTGAACTGATCCCAAGGGTGGAAATGGGCCATCACTCAGGTCCAGTCATGGTTTGGTGGAGTGTCTCTTACGATGGGGTAACTGGCCTGCATTTCTGCGAACACGGAGTCAAAACATCGGCCAAAGATTACCAAGAAACCGTTTTGGAAGCTGTTGTGAAGCATCGTTCCCTGTTCCCAAACCAGCCATGGACTTTCCAGCAGGATTCTGCGCCGGCCCATAAGGCTAAAACGTCCCAGGCCTGGCTTCGAAACAATTTGGCCCTCAGGCAGTCCAGCTTTGAACCCATTGGATTCCAAATTGTGGACGGTTTTAGAGGACATGGTTTGTCACAAAAGATACCCCAACATTGGATCTCTTAAGACGGCCTTGGTTCGAGCTGTGGCCAATTTTCCAATGGACGAGGTTCGTGCAGCTATTGACGATTGGCCAGTGCGACTTAAGGCGTGTGTAAATGCAAAAGGCGGATATTTCGAATAAGTAGATTATTTTTGGATACAATATACATCAATAAATATATTAAAATAAATATTTGGCCCAAAAACATTCAGTACTTTTTATTTTACAGCATAAAACGTGTGTAACAGTATTTATGTCCCTTCTAAGTATTTCGTTGAGGCTTTATTAAAACATAGACCGATATAGTAAAATTTTGCCGGTATTACGGGTGAATAATCTAGAGGAATTTTTTTCAATAGGGTTTTTTATCGATTACGTGTGAGTTGTGTTAAACTTTATTTTTGTTTCTTTTCAGTATTGTTTGCCATTTCATCATGGAAAAACTTACACCGCAACAACGTGTCCAATTTGTGCAACTGTATCAGTATTATGGAAATAAACCTTTGCTAATGCCGTTGAACCAGAAATGTTGAAAAGCAATAAACAAAATTACAGCCTTTGGGCTGAAGAGCAACAAGAAGAGGTTCAAAAGGTGCCATTATACCCAGAAAAAAACACGGTTTGTTCCGGTGTATAAGCTGGTGGAATCATCGGTGCATATTTTTCGAACGTGAATGGTACTCGCTATCGCACCATGATATCGAACTTTTTGCTACCTGAAACTAAAGCCCGTAATCTTGACGACATTTAATTTCAACGGGACGGTACCACCTGTCATACAGCTGTTTAAACAATGGATCTATTGATAGGTCATTTCGAAAAGCAGCTAATTTCACGTTTTGGACAGTTGAGTTGGCCGCCTAGATCGAGTGATATCACACCATTAGACATTTTTCTTTGGGGTTACGTAAAGTCCAACGCCTTTGCTGACAAACCAGCTACGATTCAGGCTTTGGAAGCCAACATTACGCGTGTCATTAAAGCCATACCGATCAAAATGCTCGAACGAGCCATTCAAAATTAAACCGTCAGAATGGAAAACCTAAGCGTAGTGGCGGCCAACATTAAAAGGAAATTATATTCAAAAAAATAAATTGATTTGAATTTTTATATTTTTTTGTTCTGAAGAAATGCCTCTAGATGGATCACCCTACATTTATAGGTCGCACTTAACGCTCGGTGCTCATTTCGATCTTGATAGAATATGAAATGTTTTCTATTTAGCGGCTAGACTTCAAATTAGAAATGTCAAACCTTGTCCTCTAAAACCGACCATAATTTTTATTCCGATGGGTTCAAATCTGGACTGCCTGAAGGTCATTCTTCAGAGGAAATGAACGCTGGCAAATTGTTTCGAAGCCAGGCCTGGGACGTTTTAGCCTTATGGGCCGGCGCAGAATCCTGCTGGAAAGTCCATGGTTGGTTTTGGAACAGGGAATTGTTATGATGCTTCACAACAGCTTCCAAAACGGGTTTTGGTAATCTTTGGCTGATGTTTTGACTCCTTGTTCGCAGAAATGCAGGCCAGTGACCCCATCGTAAGAGACACCCCCACCAAACCATGACTGAAGCTGGGTGATGACCCCTTTCCACCCTTGGGATCAGTTCAGATGCTTCCTTAGATGACCGCGCATATACTCTATCATTTTGCTTGTTAAATTTTTCCTGAACGGTAAAAAAATTTTCATCGGTGAACAAAATTTTTCTGTGCAAATTATCAGCGTGCTTCACCAAAAGACGTTTGCAGGTTTCAATCCTATTTTTTTTAAAGCTGCAGTCAATAAATGTCCGGTACGTCGTTTGAAAGCCCCAAAGTCCCAAGTCTTTGTTAATTATTCGACTCATGGGCTTTTGCGTGATATTCATCTCAGGGGCCATGATTTTCTATTTTCGGAGCGGATTTCTGTGAATTCTTGATTTAAGGGCTTTGATGACGTGCGGTGTTCGAGCAGAGCGTGGGCGTCCCGACCGATGGCGGTCTTTTACAGTCTCTTCAAACAGTTTTATGCATCGGTAGACGAACATGCGGCTAATCCCCAGTGGCCGGAGCGTTTTAAAAATATCGTTTTTTTTCATTTCACACTTGAAAAGCGCTATTACAGCGATACGGTTCTCATTATCTGGCCACTCCATGATGGAAGTTGAAACAATTTTAAAATCCAGTTACAGACTAACGCTATTGAGGTTAGCTTTCAAAACCCATATGACATTAACAGGGTATGTTCAGTTCTACTATTGAAATGGGTGTGTTCAATGTTGTATCTTTAATGTCCCTACTAAGTAGTTAACTTCAAATCCAAAAATAATGCTAATGCCTTTTCATCGCTTGGCCATGAATTCTTCTTAATAATTCGTCTTTTTCTTAAGGGAGTAGCATTTAAAACCTTTTTAACCAAATAGGCTCTTGTTGGTTGTGTTTGTGATCGCAATTGATATAACATTTTTTTTGCAATAGTTTCACATCCGATTTCTTCAATGATATTCTCAAGTTTCCACCTTTTAGATCTATCCGCCTTTAGATTTCTGGTCTCCAAGAATTCATTTGATTTTTTAGTTCACCGTCTTACCAGTTTGTAAAGTTGCTATAATATGTTTCTTTACTCAGTCTATCTTTTGGGAGTGTTTAGTTAGGTTTTTGACGAAATCATTTACTTTATTTTGCAGTCTCAGTTGTATTCGGTGCTGCAGAAATTAACTATTCATCGAACATAACTTAAAAACCTTCATTGTTTTTGTGTCTAAAATACTCTTCGGATAATTATTTTGAGCTGAAGTTCTTGATATTTTGAATATTTCAAAATTTGATTGTTTTTGCTAATATATATTTTTCAACTGGGTTGGTATTCGAATACCACTTGCTTTTATCCTGTGGCGCTGAATAATTTGAATAACATAGTGGGATCGGGTATCTTATTGTCGATCCCGGCTTCAGCTTGTTTACTAGTTGTAGAAAATATATTATGTTACATTTAGTGTTATTTAGAGGAAGTCCAATCCCAAATAGACCTACATTCAACTAGTTTGCCTTTAACAAAATTGTTCGACTATCAAATGTTTTTCCTCTGGTGTATCTTAAGCTCTTTTTCTTCATATTAAACGCAGTAATAATAAATAAAATCGAACTACATAGTCTTAACAAAAAACAACATTGACAATACAACAACAACGAAATTATTTCATAGCAAAATGTTTTATTAGCCACAAAGAAAATGACCTAAAATCCTACTAAAAGGACTAAGACTTAATAGGAGAGAAATGGAGCAATGCACAAAGTTTCCAACGGCGACTTAAACAAAACAGTGGCTAAAAATCATGTGAAACATTGTATCACAACGCTCCCACACACACACACACATACACAGTTATTCCGAGAAGGAATAACAAAGAAAATTTATGGATGGTCATAAAAATAGTAATGGATTTCAGCGGTCGTATAGTTAGATACAGACGAGGCCTCCCGGTGAGGCAGCACCAGCAATATCGGTAGCAGTGGCCAGGGAGTGCAACAGCCTTTAGGCCAATAAAGGTAATTGCAAAACAAATTTAAATCCCGTCTTCTTGTTGTTGTGCTGTTATGTTCTTTACATTTTTTTACTTTTGCGCATTTAAATTAAAATACTTTTATGCTAAAGCTCCTCTCCAACCAAACACTGGGTTCGAAATTAAAATCTGAACGTCGCTGTTACGAGTATACCTCCAAATTTAATTACCCAACCAATTTGTGTGTGAGTGTGTGCATCCACAACAGTGCACAGTGGCTAAATTGAAGCACTCAAATGTGAACAGGACTTTAAGGATTTCCGAAAGAATGTGAATTTTTAACTTATAACGATTTGAAGATATTAGCTGACATCAAGACGGCAATTAGATCCCTAGAGAAGATATACACCAATTTGAGAATTTTTCAAGAACGATAGATGCCTCTGAAGGAGATAGCGAGACATTCTTCAGTAACCCTTATATGAATTCCAGATCAGAGGGGCATTATTGGTAGTTGTATAGCTGACATACTTGAGAAGGCTGGCGCCACCCGGAACTCCATAGAGCGCAGTGGTAATATTGACATTACTCTTGCAAACGGTCAGCAGCTTCTATCTTAGAAACCCTATCTCATTGCCTAGGATAGGTGGACAAAATAGCTCACCTGCATGAAGACTAGAAACATTTAGTTAGGTATGGATGAGCAGTGAGCGCAGACCCTCAATAAACGTCCGAAAATAAATCTTACAAAACTTATTGGGGTCTCTTGGCTAGGAGACTACGTCTGTCATACAACGACTTCTGTAGTAGTTGCACCAATGAAGAGTAGGTGGAAACAACTGAACATTCTCGAGGTCATTGTCCAGTTTTGTGGTCTAAAGACGGTCCACAGATACTAACCGACTAAACCTGTTTCTTTCATGGTGAGGTGGGTAGGATCCGCAGCTTAATGGCTCAAGGATTAACTTAGTTGTGATCAATAAGCATAGAAATAACCATTTGTGACGATTATACGATGTCACAACGCAACCCAGTCACCGAACCAAGTGATCTTCCGTTCGGGCGGCCGCTAATTGAACCCAAACTATAATCGTTGCCACTTTTTATCACTGGATTACAGGGTAAAATGACTTGTGCAGATGTTCTTACACCTTAGATAAGCGAAGATAGGCCCAATGTTAAGTATGCCGATCGATTCAGGATCGCTATATGATTCCACTTAAGTTGTTATGACATTACAGGTCACAATTATTAACTGATTGCAATTAGATTTGTTACATTGTTCAGGTTTAGGCAAAAGAGGAACACTATTGGTTCACAGCGGACCAAGAATTTCCGACTTTAAGGCACCTCAAGTCGATTATCTCTCACACAAATCTCCAGCCGATCTGATGTTCCCACGCAGCGTTGATACGTTATAACAGATAAGTAATTAATTTTGATGCAAATGGAGCAAAAATTTCCATATATACAAAATATATACTTTACAAAAGGCCATTCTCATTTCTGAACCTGTAGCTTTAGAAGCCACATATTATACATCCGATTCCAACCAAATTTTACACAATCATTAGGAGCACTCAGCAGTCTTCTCTAATGATATTGTTATATAGCGGTCCATGTTTTAGCTGTCACACAAAGCTCAAGGAACCACAACTTAAACCCCCATCAAGCTTAAATTTGGCATGACACGTTATATGCGACCAATAAATAACTCTGGTGAAAATGAAACAAATAGGTCCCAACTTTTCTTTTGCCCCCAAAGATCATTTCCGATTTCAGAACCTACAGTCCCAAAAGCCTTATATTACAATAGAGTCCCACCAGCATCCAATAGCCAAAAACAAAGGTACTGCAGGCAGAGCCACTGAATCTTCTGAATAGCAGAGTGGTTTAAGTTATCCAATTGTTGGGATGCAGATGAACAGCAGAGTGAAACAGAGGCATTACAATTTAACGATGTCTGCTGTCCGCAATTTTTGTCCGATTTTCATGAAATTTGGCAGAAGTAAATTTATTGGGCCAAGGACGGATGCTTCGACATGTATAAGAATGTTTGTCCGGCTTTAATGTTTTTAACACTAGAAGCCACAGCTTTCATCATATTCTTGATTCTTGAAAAACTTAGCACGAGTACGTTTTTTAAGAAAATCGGACCAGATTAAGATATATGTCATCCGATTTTAGCTTTTTTAGCACTAAAAAACCATGTATTACAATTCTTGACAAAATTTGGCACATGTTAGTTACTTGCACAAAGGAAAGGCATTATTAAAATGGAAGCTCCCCCATATATGTTCATCCGATTTTTTCGGGTTTAAGCTGTGAAAGCCACATCCAACATTGATAAAATTCAGCACGAGCTAGTTTTTTGGCCAATTAGGAACGTTGATAAAATTGAAGAAAATCGGTTCAGATGAAGATACAGCTCCCACATATATGTGTGTCTTGGCACAAGTCAGTTTTCTGGCATGGAAATTAAAATAAATTGGTACAGATTAAGATCCCCAATCTAGAGATATTTTTTTAGAAAAAAATATAAAAATTCGAATCAAGTGTGGAATCTTTATTGGTAATTTGAAAGGACATTTTATGGTATTTAGTTTTTGAATATAATTTCCTTCAACTGTTGGCCGCAACTACGCCTCAGGGTTTCCATTCTGAAGGTCCAGTTTTGGATGACTCGTTCGAGCATTTCAATCGGTATGGCTTTAATGACACGCTTAATGTTGGTTTCTAAAACCTGAATCGTAGCTGGTTTGTCAGCATAGACTTTGGACTTTCCGTAACCCCAAAGAAATATGTCTAAAGGTGTGCTATCACTCGATCTAGGCGGCCAACTCAACAGTTCAAAACGTGAAATAAGCTGCCTTTCGAAATGACCTCTCAATAGATCCATTGTTTGAGCAGCTGTATGGCAAGTGGCACCGTCCTGTTGAAACCTAGTGGCGTCATGATTATGGGCTTCCATTTCAGGTAGCATAATGATCGTTCCGGCCATCATCATTTTTGAAAAATATGCACCAATGATTCCACCGCAAAAAACCGTGGTTTTCTCTGGGTATAATGGCACCTCTTGAACCTCTTCTTGTTGCTCTTCAGCCCAAATGCGGCAATTTTGTTTATTGACTTTGCCGTTGAGCCAGAAATGGGCCTCATCACTGAATACAATTTTGGTCGATCTTCCTGTTTCTCACCGAACGCTCATTTCCATAATACAGTTGGCAACATTTGAAGGTAATTATTTTCAAAAACTAAATGCCACAAAATGTCCTTTCAAATTACCAATAGAGATTCCACACTTGATTTAAATTTTTATATTTTTTTTGTTCTGAAAAAATGCCTAGAAATAGCTCGCACACATATTTTTTATCCGATTTTATATTCTAAGCTCATAAAGCCATATATTACATCCAATCTTGATGAAATTTTGCACAGGTAAATTTCTTGGGCCATTGAAATTAAAGAATTTTTTTTTTTAAATTTGGACATTGTTCCCGCACATATAAATTCATCCAATTTTATGTTTTGAGCTGATAAAGCCACATTTGACCTCCAGTCTTGATGACATTTGGTGCAGGTAAGTTTTCTGGACAACGCCCAGACGCTTTTGAAATTATAGAAAATCGGTCCCGAATAAGATAAAGCTCCCATTTATAAGTATATGTATGTTTAACCGATTTTACCAAAAAAAAGAATTTTTTTTTTGGTTTTTTTGGTTGAAATTAAAGAATTTTTTTTTTAAATTTGGACGCAGTTCCCACACATATAAATTCATCCAATTTTATGTTTTGAGCTCATAAAGCCACATTTGACCTTCAGTCTTGATGAAATTTGGTGCAGGTAAGTTTTCTGAACAACGCTTTTGAAATTATAGAAAATCGGTCCCGAATAAGATAAAGCTCCCATTTATAAGTGTATGTATGTTTAACCGATTTTACCAAAAAAAATGAAATTTTCTCAGAAGTTCACATATGACACAACTTTAAAATGAAGTAAATTAGAACCCACACAAAGAATTCAAAAGCCATTTTCAGTTGACTTTTCTGAACATACCCAAGTGCAGAGAATAACATAGTCGACCATGCCCGACTTTAGCATTTTTACTAGTGTTATATGTCATATTCTTGTAGTAACCAGTGTGCATCGTCGGATGTAGATCCATCTTGTATGCGTGTGTGTGTCTGTATGTATGGCAGTGTGATTTTCTTCATTTTTATTTGGGCGTTTTTTTATAGCCGAACCCTTTTTCTCTTGCAGCGCTTTAATTAAAATTTAAAACATAAAGAAATTGTGTATAATTTAATTTCTTCAATATAACGAGCAGAGCAAGTACTTGTAGCACACACACACATACGTATGCACATACATCTGTAAGCCTGTCGGAGTACACGTACATTCAAACAACTTGAAAATATTTGTGGCATTTGCAATTCGCGTATACGTGCACGCAACGCACCACACCCCACCACATCTCATTACACCACGCCTGGTCTGGTCTGGCTTGGGACGTATTTTAATTTGGCCATAAAGCATTTCGCTGGAAATAACACTTTGTATGAGTGCAAAGATGTAACCGAAAAAAACATCCCACATTCGAAAAACAGCAGCAACAGACAACAGAAGTGCATAAATTTAACAAATTAATAGGATTTTATTCTCTTTGTTAAAAGGATATTTGCATTTTAATTACCTCAAGTATTAAAAAAAGAGCTTGCAACGACTTTATCAGGATTTAATAGAAAAATCAGAAAAAAAATCTTAAGGCAATATAACACACACATCTTGTGAAGAAACTTTTACACAACCGAAAGACACATATTGGAAAAGTACAAGGATGTTTTCTGAAAAAAATACTCTTACTTCAAGTGCAGTTAAAATGGAAATTGCCTGTCTTGGAAAATGGGGTTTATTCGAAAAGGGCAGGACCAATCAACTGCAAATGTGGCAAATATTTATTGGTGCTAAGCTTTTTGAAGTATGTGCATTTTAATTGCAAAATTGTTATGTTGGAAGTACATCAAATTTTAAACCGGATACAAAATAACTCCAACAAAAGGGTGAACTTGTAAAAACACGTTATCATATTGAATATAGTAAGAAAGATTTAAATTAAATGGTTTGGGTGACTTTGTAAATGTTATGATGCCAAGCACAGTGGTTGGAAAAAAATATTTTTGAAAAAAGTTTCTTAATTTTGCTGTGTTTGTCTTAGCTCAATGAAATTTCACACAGCAATCACTAAGGTACAATCACGCATACTGGAACATTTTAAAGCTTTATACAAAAAAAAGAAAAAATCGATCCGAAATACAAACATTCCGTTGAAAAAACATACATTCTGTGACAAGCACTAACATTCTATAATATTAATGATTACATGGTTCCACTCACCATAAGATAGTTACTACAATAATATTACGACTCAAACAGCCAATGTGTTGGTTGTAAAAACTAAATTCTGTAAAACTATTGGTTGCCGCAACTGGTGGTTAATAAAAACAACCAGTTGTGAAGTACTTGTTACATGTGTACCAATAATTGGTGGTGACAACAAACAATTCCTTGTAGTAACCAAACTCCATTTACTTCGCTGTTGTAATGTATTACACACGCAAATAAAGTTGGGGCGATAAATGATTTGTTCTTGAAATAAAAGACTACTTAGTAGGGACATAAATTCTGTAATACACGTTTTATGCTGCAAAATAAAAAGTACTTAATGTTTTTGGACCAAATATGTTTTACTATATTTATTTATGTATATTGTATCCAAAAAGAATCTACTTATTAGATATGTCCGCCTTTTGCCTTTACACACGCCTTAAGTCGCACTGGCCAATCGTCAATACGAGGGCGACCGCAAAACAAACTGGCCTGGCACATTTTCTGTTTTACTAGCAACTTTTTTCTTTTTGTTTTTTAAGAGCAATCTTTTATAAGCCGTCTGTCAAAATTTCCGAAATATTTAGTGATTATTTTCTTTGTTACAGGTGATTGAAGTAAACAAGTTTTATAATTTTTGAAAAATGAAAAATAAAGTTTCATGCGTTAATTAAACACTTCTATAGGAAAGGTTATACGCCACAATTAATCAAAGATGAATTGGATTCTGTTCATGGTGATAATGCACCATCATACTCCACCGTGAAATCCTGGGTTGAACAATTTAAAATGGGTCGTTCAAGTACGGAAGATGAACAACGCTCTGGAAGACCGAAAACTGCTACTACTATTGAAAACATTAGAAAAATATTTAATGAAGTGACTAAAGATAGACGAATAAAGCTCAGAGAACTCAGAGCTGATATTGTTAAAATACACGAAAAACAAGTTTGGAGTATTTTACATGATGAACTCCACATGAAAAAACTATCCGCAAGATGGGTGCCGCGTTTGTTGACTTTGCCCCAAAAAATCGACCGTTGGACCAACCGAGGAGCTTTTAGCGATTTATCAGCGTAATCCAATAGAGTTCTTGCGCCGATTCATAACTATTGATGAAACATGGATCCATCACTACATCCCAGAATGCAAAGAACAGTCAAAACAATGGATAGAAGCTGGTAAAAGTGGTCCCAAGAAAACTGTTAAGTCAGCAGGAAAAGTATTTATAGTTTTTCCTTTCTCAAGATAATCAATAAATATTATACCCCTTGCATCCCAAAATACTGTGGCCATTGTATTTTGGGATGCAAGGGGTATAATATTTATTAATTATCTTGAGAAAGGAAAAACTATAAATAGTGAATATTATTGTGCATTATTGGATCGGTTGAGTGAAGAAATCCAGAAAAAACGACCGCATTTAGAAAAAAAAAGATAATGCTCCTTCACACACTGCATTTTTAACTCAACAAAAACTGGCCGAATTACGATTTGAAATTGCTCCGCATCCACCATATAGACCAGATTTAGCTCCTTCTGATTATTTCTTGTTTCCAAATTTAAAAAAATTTCTCGGTGGCAAAAAAATTTCGTCCAATAGCGAGGTTATTGCTGAAACTGAGCATATTTTGAAGGTCTTGAAAAATCTTATTTTTCGAATGGAATTAAAAAACTTGAAAACGTTTGATGAAGTGTATTGAGTTGGAAGGAGATTATGTTGAAAAATAAATAACATTAATTCCAAAAAAACGGTTATTTTTATGTTAGGCCAGTTACTTTTGCGGTCGCCCTTGTATACATAAAATTTAACTATCAGTTGGTACAGTTACAAATGCTTCTGGTAAAAAACCGAATTCATAGAGTATTTATAGAAAGTAATATAAAACAATAACCAAATTTGTTCCCTGTGTTTGGTCGGATTGAGTTTTATGTAGTACGGCTCTGAAGTTGATAACCTCGAGTATAAAAAACCTTATAATGCTCACCAAAACTACATTTTTCGGGTGGCATTCGACTTTTTAAGAAACGCAAGTCACTACTAACATATAATGTCAATCCCCCTACAGGCGGTTCTTGGAACCGGATTGACCAGAAGAGCAATTCTTCGGCCAAGGGCTGTCAGCCCGACACACAGTTTCCGCTACAACAACAGATAACGTGTTCACATATTTTTTAGTACCTTCTATAATCTAAGAGTTGAAATATTATTTGTTTGTGGAAAAACATGAATTCTGTTATTAAAAATATTTTTTAAACTGCATTTTTTTAGTGGGTAGTTATTGTTCAACAGTGCAAGCAGAAAGCCCTAAAAACATTAGTGAATATCAGTAGCGGATTTTCAATGCATAAAATGGAATTTGGATTAAATTGTTTAGATTATTAAAAAATCGATGTTTTAAAAAAGCATGTGCTCAGTACCAGACAGTTTTCGGCACTTTGATTACAACGATCGAAAAAGAATAGAGTAGATCAGAGACTAAACACAGAGTGGTGCAGGTCAGAAAAAAATACTTAATGTCCTCTACAATTAGAGGGTATAAAACACCGGGGTTTTCAAAAACCATCATTTCTAGTTTTTAAACCCGTGTTTTGAAAGGTTTTTGAAGCCAACATTATGCGTGCCATTAAAGTCATGCCGTTCGAAATGCGAGTCATCCAAAATTGGACCCTCAGAATGGAAACCCTGAAGCATAGTTGCAGCCAATATTTAAAGGAAATTATATTCAAAAAATAAATGCCATAAAATGTCCTTTTAAATTACCAATAAAGATACCACACTTGATTTGAATTTCTATGTATTTTTTTTGTTCTGAAAAAATACCTCTAGATGGATCACCCTTAGTATTTCTTAGTTGAATAATATGCGATTTTTTTGCTTTTACATACAAAAACGAAAAACTCACAGCCAAAAACCAGGTAATCCGACATGTCGAGTTTAAGCCAGGTTTGGGAAACCGACTGTCGGGTTTGGACATAAAAAGCGGAATGTCGCTTACAGTTTCGGTTTTGGACACTCTAGTTGCTTTTAAATTATTATATTTTACGTATTAAACTAAGAGTACTAGGTCCTTTTATAAACCATGGATATTTATTACCAAAAACCCAAATACTCAATACTTTCCAACACTAGTGTAGAGTATACACTGAAAAACTGATTGTAGAACTTAATCATATCCACCTCTACGGTGGAGGGTGTGACAACTCCTATTAATAGTTCAAGTCATTGGATATTTATAAAAGAGATGCCAAGACATCTTGTTTAGCGATATGCACTACACTACTCACAACATGCACGTTTTACAATCCCCAAAAAGTGTTCCCTCTGACGAAGGCATACATTTTGGTTAAATGTATATAAAGACAGACATACTCGTATACCGATATACATACCAACACAAAAGTATGCACGTATTATGTACAGACAATTTTTAGAACCTGCTGTTCAATTATTTCACTCATAATACCGAATACGCGTAAATCCGTATACGAAAAGCGCACCGGGGTACAGGCGGCATGAGAACGACTCGCATTAAGGGCTGCTGGGATGAGTATGAGAGCAAACAAGTCGGATAATGTTGCTGTCAATGTTGCGGATGTGCCGCGTTGTGGGCCTTTGTTTTTTTGAGGCGTCGCATTTCGCTAATAATTGCGAGCGTGTTTGTCGTCTCTAAACTGTGGATGTACGCGTACGCAGGTGAACGAACATGTTATTGACATAATATTAAGATATAAAAGCTTACCCACACCAATTGCCTGTCAAATACGCGGCAAATTTGTAATTTTTTCATAGAATATAGATAGATGCTCGTAACGCTGATAAGGGGATGATGTGGATGTGGACGGCGAGGCGATGGGGAAAAACAGAATGAGGATATTGTGAGGCCATAGGATAGAACAGTGGAGTATGAGTAGAACGTAATAAGTTATACATATTTTGGAATGTATTGGTTCCTGAATGCTAAAAAGAATAATTACTTATATAATTATACCTGTATGCAGTTCTCCAAGTAGACATAAATCAAATTGTCATAAACAATAATTAAATGCGATTTTCGAATGATTTAGAATTATACTATTTTAGAAGCAGTTGAGTGATAAAAACATGTGATTGACCTAATTTTCACGTATTTGTCAAATATACTTTTTTTCAAGCTGTTTAATAGAGCAAATTTGTTTCTATACTTCAAATCACTGGTATACTTTATGTTATGTTCATTAAAAATTATACGATTATATGTATTTCTCACATTTGAACGAAGATCATCGTGATTATTCAAATTCAGACATGCAACCCATTTTAGAACTATAGTCGGGATTAGAAAATTGCCAGTAGGCCTGCACCTAGAAAAAGTAATGTACATTTATAATAAAAGATTTATCAACCTTACAGATGCATATCCTTCTAAAGATAGGCTTTCGAAGTATCGATTTCGTTTTTGTGAATCGAACCACGTTTGTTTGTAATTTTTTGCGTTTTATTTCCTACAGGGTTCTGAATTACTGACCAAAAAAGTAAAATAGTTCGGTTCAAACCCATCTCGTGTCCGGTTCGGTTTGCATCCATAAGATCAAATAAGATCAAAGAGCTAATCGCTTATGTGCTGTGTTCCGGGAATTTTTGAATCCGCGCATTTTTTTGTTGAACGGTGTGCCACATTCCGAGAGATACCACACATATCAAAATGTGCGGAAATGTGCGATTTCTTAGAAGCAATACTTTTTTCTGACCTAAAAAGTCACCATTTCCAAGTACAGACAAGAATCATCGTTTGAAAATGGGTAAAATTTTATTAAGGAAATGTTAATGTTAACAATATTTTTACAAATGTGATCTAACAACATATTACATTTTAACATTGTTGTATTTGTTTTAATGTGCTTATAAAGGACAAAAACACATATGTGACAGCGCATAGAGAAAGGGGCCTAAGGGTAAAAAAATCAATTTTCACTTTTTTTTCTTTTTTGATGTGGACAACAGCTGAGCATCGAATGAGACCGATCCCATGCCCCAAAAGTGTTCCCTCCCAGAGATAAGCGTGTTTTATGAAAGTGATGGTACACCAAAGATACACGTATTTTAATCTTTAAAACGGCTCTCCTGAACAAAACTGGGTTTTACCCTTAGGTCCCTTTCTATTTTGCATGTCACATATTTAAAGTAATTCGATTCACAAGAGTACATGTGGTAGATTTGAAACAACAATATTTTTTGGATATTCGGAATAGCGCACAATAAGGGTTGTAATTTATATTTCGGGTCCTGACAATACCCAGTAGCAAACTGGAACTTCCATTGGAAACTTTGAAATTTTTTAGCATTACTTCACTCAAAACGTGAATTGTTTTGCTTACAGTGTCTTAAAAAATTCATCTCAGTCAAATAATGGAATTATCCCGTGAACATTTTCTTGCAATGGTTTTTTACGATTTTCGGCCTGGGTTATGGAGACAAGAGTGTTTAAAACAACTTGTTTCGACTTTTGGCGATGAAGCATCATCAAAAACCACTGTTAAACGCTGGTACCAAGAGTTCAAGCTCGGACGCCGTTCGCTCCAGGCTGAATATCGTGAAGGACGTCCAACTTCGGTCACTTTGCCAGAAAGCATCGATGCTGTGCGTGAACATGCGACTTACTGGGAGATTGAGGCATCCTTGGGCATTAGTATGACAAGCATCAATAAAATAATAAGATGTTGCATGTTCATTTGGCAATGAAAAAAATTTGTTCTCGTACGAATACTCAAAAAAAGGCTCGTAGGGATTGGTGCAAAGAGATGTTGATAAAGTATAACTGCGGTAGCTCAAGGGCAGTGTATAACATTCTATATCACGAAATTGGCTTAACCGATTTCAGAGTTACTTTTTAGTAAATTTGACAATTTCTTATTTTGGTCTCGCTTTACAGAAAAAATTTATTTTTATATTTATACCCTGCGCGATAGAGGTCACTTTGCCATTCCGTTTGCAACACATGGAAATACTGGTTGGAGACCTCATAAATTAAATATATTCTGAATCTCAGTAATATTCTAAGATAATGTCTGTCTGTGGAAAGCACACTACAGGTCGCATTACTATTGGTAAGTGGCTGAAATTTCGCACAAACATGTTTTGATAGAGTTAAACGGTTGGTACTTAAAATGGAGCAGATCGGCCTAGAAGTATTTTTCTCACAAGGGCTGGGTCAACCTCTTGAAAAATCAACAACTTAAAAACACAATATATTTTAAACTTTTACATATAAGACGATGATACTTACATATATTTGGAACATATGATGGATGTTACCACTTATCGAAACACATCCTGGTGGATAAGTTGGTGAGGCCACGTCCTCTAAAAAATGCAGAACGAACATTTACATATATGACGATGATATTTGGAACATATAATGTTACCACTTATCGAAACACATCCTGGTGGATAAGTTGGTGAGGCCACGCCCCCTAAAAAACGGCATTTGAAGCCAAACTTATAGACCGATCGTTCTTAAAGAGTAACTGAATAAAATCAATGGCTAGGCATTTATTAAAGACTATATTATGAACAACTTGGACAAAGGGAGTGACACCGCCCACACAAACCTAAACTTATGAAGACAATAACCCATGAACTATAAAAAATATACGATAATATTTGGAACATATGATGTTGTCATAGAACGAAACATATCCTAGTGGAAAAGTCGTCGTTACCACGAGTCTACTTATTCGAAATGACCGCCTTTTGCCTTTACACACGCCTTAAGTCGCACTAGCCAATTGTCAATAGCCACACGATTGTCAATAGCTGCACCATTGGAAAATTGGTCACAGCTCGAACCAAAGCAGTCTTAAGAGATCCAATGTTGGTGTATCTTTTGTAGCAAACCTTGTCCTCTAAAACCGTCCACAATTTGTAATCCAATGAGTTCAAATCTGGACTGCCTGAGGGCCATTCTTCAGAGGAAATGAACGCTGGCAAATTGTTTCCAAGCCAGGCCTGGGACCTTTTAGCCTTATGGGCCGGTGCAGAATCCTGCTTGAAAGTCCGTGGCTGGTTTTGGAACAGGGAATTGTTAAAAAGCTTCACAACAGCTTCCAAACCGTTTTCTTGGTAAACTTTGGCCGACGTTTTGACTCCTTGTTCGCAGAAATGCAGGTCAGTGACCCCATCGTAAGAGACACCCCACCAAACCATGACTGAAGATGGGTGATGACCCTTTTCCACCCTTTGGTTCAGTTTAGATGCTTCCTTAGATGACCGCGCATACACTCTATCATTCTGCTTGTTAAATTTTTCCTGAACGTTACAGATTTTTTCATCGGTGAACAAAGTTTTTCTGTGTAAGTTATTAGCGTGCTTCACCAAAATACGTTTCCTTTTTCCAAATCTATGTTTTTTTAAAGCTGCAGTCAATAAACGTCCGGTACGTCGTCTGAAAGCCCCAAGTCCTAAGTTTTTTTTAATGATTGGACTCATGGACATGATTTTCTGTTTTCGGAGCGAATTTCTGTGAATCCTTGATTTAACGGCTTTGATGACATGCGTTGGCAGTCTTTTACATCTCCAGTCTCCTTAAACAGTTTTATGCATCGGTAGACGAACATGCGGCTAATCCCTAGTGGCCGTAGCGTTTTGAAAATATCGCTTTTTTTCATTTCACACTTGAAAAGCGCTATTACAGCGATACGGTTCTCATTATCTGACCACTCCATGGTGAAAGTTGAAACAATTTTAAAATCCCGTTACAGACTAACGCTATTGAGGTTAGCTTTCAAAACCCATATGACATTAACGGGGTATGTTCAGTTCTTTTATTGAAATTGGTGTGTTCAATGTTGTAACAGTATTTATGTCCCTACTAAGTAGAAATTTAACAGAATGAAATCTACGAGTTTCATATTAAAATTGGGCAAAAGGGCGTAACCCCGCCAACACAACCCTGAACTTTATAGGCTTATTTTGCGAACTAATACCGCTAGTTGGTATGAGGAAGTATGGAAACTCTTCCGGCCGATCCACGCCCCCTTGACAAAATTATAATATTCAACCGTTTTCTATGACTCATAAAATTCAGACCGGCCGAACTTAATTTGAACTATTGTTTGTTTTCTCAAAATATATTAAAAATCATCTTTACGTAAAAAGCTATGAAATTTTAAAAAAAAAATTGAGAAATGTGAAAATTTTTATGTCCGGTTAGACATGGAATGGCTCACTTGTAACACACAGTGGCATGTACAAGTCCGTACTATGTTCTGTGTACCCTGTCTATACATACATATACCACTGTAGCACTCAGGTTCAATTGAACCTATTCGTGTCTACATACAAAAGGACGTTGTCGTTGCATGAATATATTAGAGAATCATAGGACTTTCTGTTATATTCTAATCAGAATGACAGTTTTGTTGTAACGTGATGTGTATACAAAATTAATACTTCATCAAAAAGAATAGACATTTTTCCGAATACAACAACACACAACACACTATGCTCTAAACACACTCACACACATGCAAACACGCATAATCTGATGAAGTGTGCTGGGATGTCAGCCGATGTGTATGTTTAAATGTCAATTACTTCTCTGTGTGTGTGTGTCTGTGGCCCTGCTTAGCAAGTGCGTGCATACACGAATCCTTGTTCACACAACATAGATATAGCGTATGCGTGTGCGGTGCGTTCTCTACACACCTATTAATTATTAATTAAAATAATAATTTGTATTGAAATAATTCAATTTTACCACAACCCTAGCGCACCTCACCACAGCTCCAGCTCCGTTCTGCTACAATTTTACGATGCGATGATAATTTCCCCTTCATTTGATTCCATTTCTATTATTTGTACGTACCGTCGTGAGTGATGTGTCCTTCGGAGGTGGTATGAGCGCATGTTTCTTATCGCTTTATTCACGCAGTGCGTGCTCGCATTTGATGTAAGGTGGAGATATGTTGGGTCTGTTTCGTTGTCGAAGAAGAATGGAAGGGTTCAAGTTTGATTGAAATTGACAAACCTCAATTCACACCTTGTTTTTTGTCGTTGTTCACGTGTGTCATGTGATATGATATGATAAATGGATTAACCTTATCTTATGGTTGCTTCACTTTGATTTTATTACCAGGTGTTTTTAAATAGAAACGAAAGGTATTGCTTTTGGAGTGATGTAATTTTAAGCAGAAAAAAAGTCATTAAGTTCGACCAGGCCGAATCGTATATGCGTGAGCAGATCAATAATTCCGTGACTTTTCGAATAAAATACAATAATTTTTTGCAAACAAAAAATAATCTTGTTGAAAGAGGAACTACTCCACAAGCTAAGATCAGGTTTGTTGTTGTTTGTCATAGAGGAAAGGAAAATTAAGTCAGCGAAGTAAAGCAAACACATCACCGTCTGGTAGACGCGGTCAATACCATTTATGTGCCTCTGCTTGTTTAACAATCTATATATGTAACAGCGCATAGAGAAAGGGACCGAAGGGTAAAAAAAATCAATTTTCATTTTTTTTTTGATGTGGACAACATCTGAGCATCGAATGAGACCGATTCCATGCCCCAAAAGTGTTCCCTCCCAGAGATATGCGCGTTTTATGAAAGTGATGGTACACGTATTTAAATCTTTAAAATGGCTCTCCTGAACAAAGCTTGGTTTTACCCTTAGGTCCCTTTCTATTTTGCGTGTCACATATACGAAGCATGCATTTATTTTGCATATGCGAAGTATTATTGTCGAAGAGAGAAAAAATATTTTTCAACATAATCTCCTCAATACACTTAGTCCAACGTTTCTCCAATTTTTGTATCCCATTCAAAAAATAGGATTTTTCGATGTCCATAAAATATGTATATGTTTGATCTATAATTTCATCGTTGGAGCTGAATCTCTTTACCCCGAGCCATTTCTTTAGGTTTGGAAATAGAATATAGTCACAGGGGGCTACATTTGCAATCATGCATCATGCAATTTTGTCATTGAGACTGCACACGTGCAAAATCTTGATAAATTGGTAATCGCGGCATGTATCTTGCAGACAGCTTTCTCAAATCAACTGATCATGTAAAATCGAAACCACAGTGTCATCTGAAATGCTTATGGCATCAACAGTCTCATGCACTTAAGCTCTTTGATCGGCCAACACCATACGTGGTTTTTTTTCGACATTTTCGGGTGTATTGACCTAAATTGGTCGTCCTAAAGGTTTAGCGTCATTTGTACTTGTGCGACCACAACGAAAGTCATTAAACCACTTTTTTACCATTGAAATCGATTGCGCAGAGTCCCCATAGTATTTATCAAGCTTTTCCTTGGTTTGATTGGCTTATTTTTTCCGCGAAAAAAATGTTTAATGACCACTCGAAATTTATTTTTTGTCCATTTTTTACAAAATCCACGAGGTTGTATGTTTTGAACAGCTGTTAAACACAAACTAAGTCCGCTCCCAATTTCAACCAAATCTTCAAAATAAATAAATTTTTGGGTCATCCTTGAACTTTATCGGCGATAAGATCTAATATAAAAAATTCTCGTGTCACGGTGTTCGTCACAAATCTCCTCCAAAACGGCTGTACCGATTTGTATGAAATTTGTTGTGCATATCGGGTAGGTCTGCGAATCGAGCAACATCTATTTTTCTATTTTTATGGACCCAATAAGTGGCGCTGTTGTTGAAATTTAAAATTTTAACGTTTTATATTATAAGGGTGCCTTCTAGAGGAGCAAATGTATGACCGACAGTCAATATTTTTGCAATCCCAACAGTTTCCCAGAACATCCACCCTTTATCTTCAACCCTTAGGGTGGTCCCCACACAATTTGGACCAATTTAAGTGAAGTTCAGAATATATGTTTGTATGATCATTGGAGAAAATTTGTTGTTCACATGACCAACAGTATGTGGATTACTCCCGATTTGGCTCTAATCAACAAACTAACTTTAGAGGGCCGACCCACCCATGCCAGCGGAGCATCCCATGAAACCCCCCTGGGGCGTTTCCCCTACAAAAAATAACAATTTTCAGCACTTTTGATGAAAAAACCAGCGAAATGGCTATGTTGTTTCTTTTTTGAGTTTATTTTTCAATTTAGAAATTTATTTAGTCAGAACATATGTAAATGAAAAAATGAATTAAACTAGTTAATTCATTAAAAAATGAATTAACTAGAAAAGAAAATAAAAAAATTATTGTTTGAAGTATTTTTTGCATTCAAGTACGTTTTAAAATTCGGGACATCAGCATTCGTTTAAGAGGTATGGTTCCTCGGGAAAAGTTTCATATTTTTATTCCTAGAATACGATTTTCCTTGTCACTTGGGCGATTTTTAAATCGACCCGCCTTATATATACTTTGTATGGTCGCACATAAGTATTTCGATGTGTTACAAACGGAATGACAAACTTATATATGCTCACATCGTATAAAAACGTACCTAACTCCTATACCAAAGAGAACACCGTAACAACTCTTTTTACACGCACATAAAGTCTAATCAACTTCAAACACTCCTTAAGACAAACTTACACACACCCCGTGGTTTACACACCACCACAACAAGGGAAGGGGAGAAAGCGAATCCTTTGCATAATTTTTGTATAAAAAGTCCATAAATTTAAATTCGAACAATGCTTCCTTCCTAAGAAAGAACGAAGTAACGACTTTCAAACAAAGAAACAAACCGCAATGACTCTGAATGCCACCATATCATTTCGACGCCGTCATATTGACTGATAAGGTGTGTTTCAGCCAACAACATTAACTGGAAAAAAAAACCACAACATTATCGTAAAATTGTATTTCGACAATCCCATTTAAATAAACGCTGTGGAGATATGCATGCTATGTAATTAATTATGTTGTATACGAGTAAGTATCGATTGTATGATATTGAAAAATGAAAGCAAAACATGCAATTTCAGGATTACCAGGAATAAACCATCCTTCGTTTAAGCCATCTTCTCATTAAGTTAAAAGGTTTAATTATGAAAATCTTAATGATTTCTATGGAAACACGAACGAACGGTGGCTATTTTTAATGGCATAAAAGGATTTTAATACACACCTCGACTGTGTATACAGTGTACGTATGTGTATGTAAATTGTATGACATGTACAGCGGGCGTTGGTGAAAAACAGGACCATTTAATGGTTGTATATCCTACAAAATAACTATGGATAACCAGAATTACAATAGAAGAATTATATAGAATTATACAAAGTGTTTTTGAATCATAGTTTAGTTCGAAACTTTGTTTGATTGAAGGAAATTATTTCTCCTGGGACACTATTTCACAAAAAAACCATCAAACTCTGAACGAAAAAACAATGCATTGGTGTTTTAATTACAAAGGCCTAGGAGAAGCAAGTTTTGCCAAATTTCGCTGGGAATGCTGACAAACTGATAATGCCAGCTATGTCAAATCCATACTAATGACAGCTGCTTATATTGATTACAAGCTATCATGTGAATTAGCATCTGAGTTTTATAGAACAAAAGTTATTTGAAATGGAATTAATGCATAATAGTGTGAAAGTGTTAAAGTTGGCCGAAAAATCACAATCAGCTATTGTTTATGAGCTGAGCCATCTCAAAGTGAATAATATGTTTGTGTATCGTACCATTAGTCGGTATAATGATAGAGGCAGCATTGCCAAACGCTATGGTGGTGAACGAAAAAAAAAACGCATCATCATATTAAATAGTTCGGAGTCTGTAGGTTCGACGTCAACGAAATCCGCGTCGTTTTAGTCATAAATTGGCCAAAGAACTGAAAATATCCCAGCGAAGCATCCAACGCATATTTCAAAATGAGCTCAAGATAAAGCCTTACAAGTTCCAGAAGATATTCGATCTCAGACCAAAGCAACAAAGTTAGACTTGAAAGAGGAAGAAGTTGTTACTCTTGTGCGAACGTGAAAATTTCCAAATAAAAGGTATTTTTTAAGACGTGTGGTTTTCTATCTGGCCACATTTTTTTGTCACTTGATGTATGCTCAGATTGGTTTGCCATTTCATAATGAATATACTTACTCCAGAAAATTTTTTTCAGCGATAAAGCTCACTTTTGGTAGAATGTGTACGGTAATAACCAAAACTGAGACATTTGGAGTAATAAAAATCCACAAGACATTGTTGAGACGCCGTTATTTCCTCAAAAAGTCACTGTTGGGTGTGCTCTATGGGCAGACGGAATCATTGGCCTATATTTCTTCAAAAATGAAGCCGACCATAATGTTACAGTCTATGCACGCAGAAAAAAAGTATGGTTGTGGTGACAATATTCTAAGAGGATAATTCTATTGTTGATCCTCACAACAATAGTATGATTCAAATATATCCATACTATGATCTTCACAACAATAGTATGATTCACACTCAACCATACTATGATCTCCACAACCATAGTATGATCCTCACAACCATAGTATGTTTCATATACAACCATAGTATGATCCTCACAACCATAGTATGTTTCATATACAACCATAGTATGATCCTCACAACCATACTATGATTCACACGCAACCATGTTATGATCCCTACAACCATAATATAATCACTATTTAGATTTGAATTATGAAAATTATTCAAAAATACATTAAATTCAAAATAATAGGGAGTGATTTAGTTCACAGTAGAAAAAAATAAGTTTAAATAAACGTAAGCGTTTTTATTAAAAATATTTCAGTTTAACAAAGCCAAAGCAGCTTGCTTAAAAAATTTTAATTTCAATAAAAAAAAGTTCTATTATTGCATTATATCCATACCAATAACATTTGTCTTAAAAGCATATTTAAATGAAGAAAAATTACAATCATACAGTATGATTGCGTAATCATATTATTGTTAACATAAAACGCAAAACACAATACTTTTGTCGAACCAACCATATTTATATTGTTGCTATAACCATATTTTCATTTTTAAATTTGGCAATAATACTATTGTTACATTTTAACAGTATTAATATTGCAGCAATTATACTGTTGTTAAAAAAAACTCAGTTACCAATGCTATGGTTGCGACGAACATACTTTTATTGCGGATAACATATTATTATTGCCGTGACCATGTAGTAACCATGTGTTTTCTCTGCATGTGGGGAACGCTATAGAGTCATGATGTATGACTTTTTCGTACCTGAATTGGAGGATATCGATGTGGATGACCTTTGGTTCCAACAAGATGCCGCTACAATCAATTTATTGAAGAAAGTTTTTGATGAGCGAATTATCTCGCGCCGTGGACCTGTTGCGTGGCTTCCAAGATTGTGCAATTTAACACCGCTTGACTGTTTCTAGTGGGGATTTGTGAAGTCGCTTGTCTGTGCAGATAAGCCCAAGACAATTGACGCCTTAGAAGTGAATATTCGTCGCGTTATTGCTGGCATACGGCTCCAAATGTTGCATAAAGTGGTCGACAATTAGGCCTCTCGGCTGGAATTTATTCGAGGCAGAAGCGGCGGCTACATGCTCGAAATTATTTTCAAAACATAATGGCAAACCCTTATCTTTATAATAAAGCTAAATGCTTGGCAATAACATTAAATTATTTGCGTTTTATTTCTTCTTAAAACCAGACGTCTGGAAAAAATATCCTTTATTTTATTTTCTGACGAAAACAAAATTCTACTGAGTAGTTTATAATCTCTTGAAATGATAACTTAAGCGGAACTCACTGGCGAAAAGTTGAGCCTATGAACGGACACCCGAAGTAATTTTCCATCTCAAGTAATGGTATTGGCAGTCATGAGCACCGATGGACGATGTCTAATCGATTCCATCTAGCCTGGTGTCAAAGTCAATGCAACTTATTTTCGGGAAAGTGTTTTGGTATCTGCTATAAAGCCGTGGGCACGCAAACATTTGGGTCATAGGCCATGAACGTTCCAACAAGACTTGACATCTCGGCTCATAAAACTCGTGAGAACCTAGAATTGTAAAAAACAAACCATATTCCACAAAACGTTTCCTCCACACAATGGATTTCGAATTCGCCAGATGGAAATCCGTTTTAGAGAGCACTAAAAAATATTCCAGTATGGATGCACAAAACCAGAAAACCATTGTACGGAATAAAAACACAGCATGCACTCATTTTTAAATTTATTTGAAGGCCTTGGCCCAATCTACCTAAACTAAATGGATTCTAGGGTATAAATAGTTTCTACACTTTTATTTAAAAAAAATAATTTTACAACAACAAAAAACTAGTAAAATAAAGCGAAAGTTAAAACCTGTACTTCTTGATTTTCACAAAACTTCTTGATTTTCGCAAAAATCA
Source organism: Hydrotaea diabolus (assembly GCA_963513945.1). Classification (NCBI taxonomy): domain Eukaryota; kingdom Metazoa; phylum Arthropoda; class Insecta; order Diptera; family Muscidae; genus Hydrotaea; species Hydrotaea diabolus. Next base: position 131,619,553 of record OY740717.1, on the reverse strand, counting down.
GTAGAACATATATGTTGGAGCTATATCTTAATCTGAAGCGATAAATATAGGTACATATTTGGATTTGTTAGAAATATTTCATTGTTTTTAGATTCCCATAAGACTTGCGAACATTGGGGATGCTATTTAGGCCTAGAGCTTAAAGGCCATGCTCATATGCCTCTAATGTAGGAAAATCGTAGATGTCCTAATGTCATATTCAGATTCTTCAAATACTTCGACTGATATTGAGTACCTACATGTTCATTTTCTAAGGTTCCCTAGAGACCACACCCCCATGGCCTCAAATGTCTTTGAATCATAAAATTAACGACATAATCTGAATTGCAATAAAGCTGTATTGATTTGTAACACCCATATGTCCGTAGATTTAAGAAGCCGATTTTTGGGCCCTTGTGCCCTAGGGACCTCACAATCATGGCTCAAGGCCTAAAATATCTTCGAATCGTAAAATAAATGTGATATTCAGATTCGTGACGAAATATTTGCGTTTTTAATACCCACTTTTGCATAGTTTAATGAGTCCGATTTTTGGGTCTCATGAGCCTATATAGTAAGAATCCCAAAATGGTCCAAGTTCTTTATATAGGTATATATTTTGGATTTATGTTCGCAAACATAAGGAAACGGTTTTTTGGTAGTAAGAAAAAGCTAAAGTTAAACCCTGTATTTCTTGAAGTTCACAAATGCCAACTGAAAATAGTTTTTATACAAAATTAACCCAGATTTTAAATTGTGAGAAAATGTCATTATTTTTGCTAAAATCGGTTGAACATATATGTGGGAGCTATATATTAATCTAAACCGATTTTCTCTAATTTAAAAAGCGTCTATCCTTGGCCAGAGGAACTTACTTGTGCCAAACTGCATCAAGATTGTATGTAAAATGCGGCTTCTAGAGCAAAAAACATAAAAATCGGATAAACAGAGCTATGTCCGAATGTCAACCGACTTTCTGCCATTTCAATAGGCCAGTGAGATTGATGTGGGCGACTTTTCAATACTATTTATGTGTGCAGCCGGCAAATTTATACTTCTCGCTGTTGTCTGTCATATGACACCAGATTTGTGTGCCGGTAGGGATCGACTCGAGTCTTACAGCATCTTAATGTTGTCATCAGAAATAAACGATGACTTGCTGCCGGGAAGGTAAAAATGTCTTCCTTACGAGCATGTAAAAAATCCTTGTTTTACATAATCCTCTTACGAATATATCCTTGATTTTGTCGTAATTTTCATTATTTTTTTTAAAAAAAATTGTCCTAATTAGTTTTTCTATCTGTGAACAATTGAGAGTGGGTTCGCCATTAGTTTAGAAGTTACAGAACTTTTACAGAAGCACTTACTTAATTGTACAGCAAAAACTTTCAGTAATTGGCTGAGCTATTTAAGTTTTCAAACAAAAAGGAAATTTCGCAAAAATGTTTTGGTCAATCAACTCAAAAATTATAAACAACACACTGTTCTCAAAACGTTAATAAAATACTCGTATACGAGTATATATCGCTTTTCTTTTAAAATCCGTTAAAAACCTAAAGATCGATTGAAAATCAACTTAGTTACAGGCTTTTAAGCGCTCTAAAGTGCACAAACCCGAATTACAACCAAATCTCCAGATTTTGGGAGTGTTTGGGAAATTTCACAACCAGAATCTTTTTGTATTCGACAAGACTTACAAGAAAAATTCCAGAAATTGTTTACTGTCTCATTAAATATAGGAAATTAAAAAAAAATGGTTTCCTATTTTCATCACACTCTTAAATAGGAAAAAAATATCTTTTTTTGAAATAAGTAAAGATCATGGGGATATTCTTGATTAAGATGGTTATAAATTTGTTCACATTGTCGAAAATAGGTCATCAAAATCTTTCAGGCGGAACCACATTTGTTTTTTTTTTTGATGCCGTGTTCCTTACATAGTTGGCCTATAGCAAGCCAACTTTTAAGATGCTGTAAGATTTGCACCAAGCAATATTTAGACATAATTAAGATATCATATACCCCATTTTATAAAACTCCAACAAGACTGTGTCGAGAATTACTGGAATCAACCAATATAGTTAGAGAGCTGATCCTTAGTTTAAGGGAGTAACTAGGGAACAACACTATAATCTGAAATTTTAAATACTGAAATTTCACTTGAACTGAAACAGTCCCAATTTATATTTTCGACATGTCCCATAAGGAAAAATATATATTTATACTAATAGTTAATCTAATTCTAAAGAAATCTTCAGATGTGTACAAATATTTGAGTCTATTGATCTAAACGCCCTTCGCAGTTAATTAATTAATTTATCTCAGTCTACTTAATAAGAACTTCTTTAAGAACTCTAGTGGCATTGCACACAAATTCTTAAATATTTTCGAAATCAGTTTTAAACAAATACAAATCTTCAGCATTTTTCAAGTACCGCCATTAATTGTTGTCATATAAGGGTGTGAGAACTTGCATTGCAAAAATTCCTTGACACATTTTTGTTGTTGGAAGTTGTGTATATAAGTATATGTGCGTATCCACATTTTTGATCTTAGCAAATTCACAGGCATATACTTATACTTTATATACTAAAAAATACACGCACGTATACATACTGATTGATGTACATTAGAACGGGTAGCGAAAAAAAAATTCTGCGGGAAAAATAAATTAGAAGAAACTAGGAAAACCTCGGGAAAAATTCTATCAAATTCTAACTGTAAATAACAATTTTCATTTCTGGGGAATTTTAAGTCAGGGGGTCGGAATCTTTACATAATTAAAATTATTAGTATGACCTGATATCACAAGTAAAACCATACAGTCAACAGGACAAGGAGTAAATCTTTCCTGTGTCCATTATGCGACCAGTAGAGGGTGTACCACTGAAAATGTAAGTAATAAGGCTACAATCGCTGAACAGAGCCTTTAATCTCCTCCCAGATCTGTTGCAAAAAATAATCAAATGAAACGTTCTTTACAGTAATTTCAGACAGACAAACTTGCTTATTTCTTATATAAAACAAATTTGAGTTGTCAGTCATGTATTGGATTTATATTGGAAAAAGACTTACAAAACTACTCAGGAAGCTTCGCAGCAATTGTTGAAAGCAAAACTGAACTCTTTAAGACCTGGTTCCCACAAAACGTATGACAATTACTATTGTAAATCTCACTTTTCCTGTTTTCTTCAAACAATTGCCCACAAAAATACAATTAATCTTAAACACCTCTCCAACGTGTGTTAAGAAGAGTTCAGTTGTCAACAGTTTTGCAGTGCAGTGCATTAACATAATTTTAGCTCGGTTAAAAATTTCTGCCTTTTCATTTAACACGTTGAACTGGGACTATCCGGCCCAGAGTTTTAAATGAATATCATATTTGAATTTGACAGGAAATTTCATTGTTTTTTTACACCTATATGTCAATGGCCGATATTTTCGGTCCGTCACTACATGTACCTACCTAAACTTCGAATATATATATTATTTTTGGCTTTGTATATTGGAAAAAATGGTCTTATAAAAACTTAAAAACATTAAATCGGAAAAACATATGTGTGTAAGAGCTTTTTTTTAATCTAAACCGATTTTCTTAAATTTTCAAAGAACTTACTTGTGCTAAATTTTAAAAGGAGAAAGGAGAACAATACACCCATTGTTTGGCTTCTAGAGCTTAAAACATAAAAATCGGATGCAAATATGTGTGGAAGCTATATCTAAAACTGAACTGATTTTCTTCAGTTTTAACTATGTCCTTCTTTGTTTTCAATATTTGATGTAATATATGGCTTCTAGAGCTAAAAACATAAAATCGGGTGAACATATGCGTGTGGGAGCTATATCTAAATACGAAGAGAATTTTCAATTTTACGGGGGTTGCTATATATATTTCTTGCCTAGGCAACACTAAGTAATACCTGGCGCCATCTGACATTTCTATTGGAAAGTTTGACATTTTTTAGCATAAACGTACTCAGAACGTTTTGACGTACGAGACGTTGATATTTCACTGGGATAAATTTAATCAAAATATTGAACTATTATCAACTGATTTGTAATTACACAGTACAACAGCCAATCTGGGGGGTGAGAAATTCCAAGTCAGGGTGATGGTACTAGGTCAGTATATTAAAACCCTCAAAGGGTTTTGCGTTCGTATGTGCCAGTTCTGCTTTTATTTACAATTAAGTAACTTCACTTAATTGTAAATAAAAGCAGAACGCGTTAATCGATTTCTATGATCTATGTCGCATTTTGTTTATAGGTTATGTGACTTTACGTGAAAGTTATAAGACTCTACACGTTTTTCCGTTTGGGATTTATATGTTTTAAAAAAAAAAAATTTTTTTTGGCAAAATTTTCTTCATAAATTTATTTCTAATTGCAAAAATGTTGATTTGGTAGAGAAACAGTATATTAATGGATTAAAGAAAATGTAATTATTAATTTTTCTCAATTTATTTCAGCAAAATCGAACTAGTCGTTCTCGAGTTATGTCAAACTACGTTTTTGCCAACATTTTACAACTAAGCGAAAAAACATCAAGATAAGGAAAAAATGTAAAAGGTCATAAAAAAAACCCTTTGAGGGTATTAATATACTGACCTAGTACCATCACCCTGACTTGGAATTTCTCACCCCCTAGACAATAACCCCAAAAATGTTCCACAGTGTTATCTTTCTTTTTACTCAATTCTAACACATTAATCCTAGAATTTGGAATATCAAATAAGACCAGAAATTATTTATTGAGGTACTTGTGTTGTACGATCAGCAGGTGTGTTCAAATCCGAATTAGATACGACTACTCGTATACATTAGGTGTGATTTGTTTGACAAGCTTTAAGTCCGCTTTAAATTCCACTAAAACAATACTTTCAGAACTTTGTATAATAATAATTGCTTGCCAGCGTTGCTGTATATATTTCTGGCCATCTGAACCATCTGAATTTTCTGACATTGGAAAGTTTGACATTTTTTAGCATAAACATACTCAGAACGTTTTGGAGTACGACCATCATTTGTGTTGTTTTCAGTGACTTGAAAAAATCAATTTGGCAAAAAACTGGAACTAAGTCGTGAACATTTTCGTTCGTTCATTTTTCACAAATTTCAACGTGGATTATCACGTCAAGAGTACATCGATGAACTTAAATCGTTGTATGGCGATGAAGAACCACCATATGTGACGCGCAAAATAGAAAGGGACCTAAGGTTAAAAACCAGTTGTGTTCAGGAGAACCATTTTAAAGATTAGGTCCCTTTCTATTTGCGCTTGGAATCGTCGACTTCACTTTCATAAAACACGCATATCTCTGGAAGGGAACACTTTTGGGGCATGGGATCGGTCTCATTCGATGCTCAGATGTTGTCCACATCAAAAAAAGATAAAAAATGAAAATTGATTTCCTTTCTCTATGCGCTGTCACATATAGCACTGTGAAAAACTGGTTTAATTAATTCAATCGTGGTCGACGCTCGCTCAAAAACGAAAGTCGTAGAGGTCCTCCAAGAACGGCCGTTGTGCCAGAGAATATTGAAGCCGTGCGTGAACTGATAATGCAATATCGTCATGTGACATACCGTGGATAGAGGCATCCTTGGGCATTTCATCCACCAGCATACATTCGATATTGCATGAAGACCTGGCCGTAAATTGGTGCAGAGAAATTTTGAAAAAATACGATGGCGGTGCTTCAAAAGACGTTCATAAGATCGTCATAGGTGACGAATCATGGATCTATGCATATGAGCCTGAAACAAAACAGCATTCGACCATTCGCAGGCGAGCCAAATCCAACGAAATTTTTTCGTGGAAGAAGCACTTCGAAGCAAATGGTCGCCTGTTTCGTCGGCAAAACTGGTCAAGTGGCGACTGTTCCTCTTGAGCAACGTAGGACGGTCAATTCAGAGTTGTACACCACAATTTGTTTGCTTGAAGTCTTCGGAGAAATTCGAAGGATGAACAAGACAACACAAATCATTGTGCACCATGACAACGCGAGCTCTCACACATCGACTCAAACCAGCGCCTTTTTGCCCGGCCAACACGTCGAATTGCTGGGCCATCCGCCGTACAGGCCTGACTTGGCACCCAATGACTTCTTTTTATTCCCGCACATCAGGAAAAAATGCGTGGTCAACATAAACCGTGTTTTGAATGTGTCGCAATAGGAGTGGAAAAAGTGCTTCGGCAATTGGTTTGAGCGCAGGCAAGCGTGTATAAATCATGCTGGAAAATACTTTGAAAAACAATAAAACAATTTTTGATGACAAATATTCGCATTTTTATTATTAGGCCAGAAATATATATAGCAGTCCTCGTACTTGTTGTTTATTTGATCAAAAAATATATATGTGCGAAATTTCATAAAGATTGTATAGATGTATGTGGGAGCTTTTTTAAACCTGACACTATCTTCTTTAATTTCAACAACTTCCGACCTCATAAAACTAACTTGTGCCAAATTTCTTCAATATTTGATGGATTCCCGATCTGAAGACATAAAATCGGACGAACATATGTGTGTGGGAAACAAGCTTAATATAAACCGAAATTTCATAAAGATTGTATGGATGTGTGTGTGAGCTTTTTGAAAACTGAAACTATCTTCTATAAGTTCAACAACTTCCGACCTCATAAAACTTACATGTGCCAAATTTCTTCAATATTTGATGGCTTCTAGATCTAAAGACATAAAATCGGATGAACATATGTGTGTGGAAAATACATCTTAACATAAACCGATTTTTGTCCTTGGTCCAAAAAACTGAGTTGTGCCAAATTTCATCAGGATTGGATATAATATATGGCCTCTGGAGCTAAAAAAATAAAATCGGATGTGAGTGGGAACTGTATTTAAATCTGAGCCGATTTTTTCCAATTTCAACAACGAGCGTCCATGGTCCAAAATACGTACTTAAGTCCAACTACATACCTTTAAGCAACAAGGGGAAACTTCTCTCACATATCAAAATCTGGATCGATTTTCTTCAATTTAAGTAGCCAAAATTATGAAAATCGGATAGCATTTGTTACCTGACATCCCAGTAGGAATGGTTTCGTTATAAGTGAACAATTATTCTTTGCCGTAAGGATATTTTGTTTCCTCGTGTAGGTGTCATGACGATGATATACGAATAGAACCTGAGATGGTTTAGAGTGCAGCGGTTATTGAGCTTTTTCCACTGGGTATCGCTTACCCACCGACAACATTTTTTGTATGTTGCTAATAATTTCTCCTTTTCCAGGCCCTAAGTACTGCCGGAGGGTGACTTCAGGACCTTATTTCTACTGCGCATCTTATTGCTGATTACGGTGATAAGCGCTGCAGAGAAATGTAACCCCTAGAATTTAGTGGTAATTTTGGTTGGTTTTAGTACTCCATCGACCAGAAAATTTAACCCCACCCTCACCTTAGTACAGGTAGTGAACCGAGAAGAAATTGCACAGGGAAGACGGGTACTTTTTAATTCCGTTTCAAAGGACATTGATATAATGGCACATTGCCAAAAGATTGCATCTTTCGGCACATGATACTATCTCCACTTCTCGCGGTGGTGCCGGGAGATTCGGGAGGTATAAATTAAACATTAAAGGTGGGAGGATTCCACCTTGTGATACTGCCTGTTTAATTTTATAAGGTTTGAACCTGTCATACCCACGACGATAGGTTCACTGCATTGGAACGACTTGAAATCTACGGATCTCGACCAACGGTCCTCAACTCAGCATCACTAAAAAATGACGTATGTATCGTCAACATCCTATATTAATTTGGCATAGTGCATACTTATGAATTGGGAGGTATTGGAATGGAGGCTGTATAAAGATTTTGGACTGATCTGGTATATTTTTGCTTGCCTGTAAGTAAAAAAAATCCAAATACCAAATTTTGTTAAAAGCTTATGAAATTTGAAGTTATAAGGTTGGTAGAACCTAAAACCGGGAGTAATATTTATATGGAATATTTGGGGGGCCGAAAAGATCGCAACCCAGCCTAACGTATATCTGTTAAAGAACGTATGCCATATATTTATCAACTTTGATTACAGTATGGCCTTCGGCAACCCATACCTTAGCTCATCATAATTTTTTGCGACTTTATATTGCTGCTGTTTTCTTTTTTTTAGTTTTTCTACGCTTCTAACAGGAGTATTTACCAAATTATACTGTTTCGGAAAACGTATGTGTGTGAGACGAGAAACAAAACAAAAAAAGAACAAACTGAGCACTAACAATATTTACAATCTACAACTTCGTTAATAATTTCAAAGTTTTTTTTGTTCGCTTTTTGTTTTATATATTGTTGTATCTCATTTTCCCAATGATACAGTCGGTTTCAAAAGTATGAGAACGACGTGGAAGTGGGGTTGGAGAACTTTTTGCCATACTAAAATTACATACAGGCATACTAAAAGGTCGACCAATGTAAATGTTAAAGAGTTTTAAATCTGTCACAGCAAAAAAATGTAGTTGTATAGCCCCTTCACGAGTGTGGATATACTAAATATTAAATGATTTGGTGGCAGATATCTTCAGATTTGTAGTAGTAAAGAAACTGGGAAGATCATGCCTACTGCTAACCTATCATGCCTACTACTAACCCATCGTGTATATCATTGTACGTACAGCCATCAGGATGATTTAACTTCGTCAGGTTGATTTAAATATTACGGAGATATCACACCTCTCTTGGGATCTTCCTGATATAATCATCGCAGCTGCGACTTTTTTTCTATGTGAACTTCACAAATGTCTGGGTCCCACACAAACAGTTCACAACGCTTTAAACAAAACGTAAGAGAATTGTTGACGATGTCCTTAAATAAGGTCGTATTGAAGGCCCTTGATAAGTTTAGAGCTTTTAGGACCATCTTGTCACACGGCTTGGTTTAATTGAATCCGAGTGGTTATGATGTAAAGCAGTTTACGTGCTCTATAGCTGGAGCAATCCATGTTAATAATCAGCAATTAGAAAATGTCCAGTCAGAGTCGGGGAAGAAAAGTTTTAAGTGCCTTTGCTAACAGCGAGAGTAATACATCGGCGTGTACGATTCTTCCTTGCTAGCATCTTTTTCCGATTAAGTATATGGCGACTATGTACTTATTCCAGACTTCGTACGCTTCTAGTGTGACAAGGGAAAAGTTGAAAAATATTGTCAAATCATCAACTACCGATAAATCCAATTGCTTTGGCACCAGCATGGAGTTTTTAAAGGTCCGAGTGCTCTAGATGATGACATCTGTAATGCCGCGGCGTCTGTTACTTTGCCGGTGGTAAATTGTGGTGATGTGCTACCTTATCTGCTCGTAGAGTACGAATATGACGCATGACTCTCCTTTTTGTCTAATCACTTTTGGAATGCTAAATGAACTGCCGGGTTAAACAACTCGCGATCCTTTTGGAATCAGTCTCTGTATGACCTAATATGACTGACCGAATGTGATCCTGCCGTCCTTCTTTGCGGAATTCGAGATTGACTTAACCGTTGATAAGAATTTACCTGCAGCGGAACTTAAGTGACACTGCTTCAAGTGAACCTGCTATTTATTCCACTTGTGTTTGTCGACTATTCTATCAATCTTGATAATCAGTTTCTGATTCTTTGATCGGCAGGGTTCACCATTAGAATCTCTTCACGCTTATTTACAAATCCTGCTTCCCTTGCAACGAAATTTGGACTGACTTTGGGCATTTGACTAAATAGGACTAATCTAGAGGCTGCTACGCTATTAATGTCTCGGATGTTTCTTCTCTGCTACCCAAACATCTAAAGGAATAGGAAGATCACTGAAGCGACGATTGGTTAACTCTCTAAACCCGTCCTAGTTGGCTTTCCTGTGGTTGAGAAAAGTACGACAATCAGGGGTTACGATGATTATTGGTTGAATGAGGCGATTATGGGGAGGTGGTTTGATCGTAGTCAAATGACTTGATATCAGATTATGTCGAACTATTACAATCACAAATAATCCGTATGGGGTGTCCATATTTAATGTTACGCTACTCTGCTCGTTATCCAGGGGGTAGTACCAAAGTTCGTGATGGGCATTTAAGTCCCCTTAGTCCCCAAGCTGTTATTGCCTTCCAGCAGAGGCCTTATTTCGAGCATATAACGCAGGGCACAGCTAGCAAACTCGATGAATCGATTACATCTTATCGATGTTTAACGGCGATTAATGCGGTGCCAAGAAATAGAGCAGAACGATTTTCCGAGATTATTGCTCGGTCCAGGCACAGATCATCAGGAAATAGAGAAGACACTCAGGGATGTGACTCTCCCCTGAAAGAAAAATGGACGCTAATTATAAGGACATATAGCACGAAGTACTGAGGTGACAGCTCCTGGCCGAAGATTTGCTATTTTAGGACAATCCGGTGCATACCACCTGTAGTGGAATTGATAAGTGCGGTGTTTTTAAAGTACCGGATTCGAAGCGGAGTCACCTGATTTTAGTTAAACTCCACGGCTTAGCCTACAGCAAAGTTATATTCTGCATTTAACTAAAATCATTTTTAACAAGTAAATCAGGCTTAAGTAAATCAGGCTTATGTAAAGCACTTCATTGTCGGCAAAGCCCGACAAATTTCAACAGGAATAATTAAAGGTAGCACATGAAGCACTAATCGTATACTGTATTTGAGCAAAATAAGATTTACAATGTGGCATTGCTATACGTAAATATTTCTGGCCTAGGCAACACCAAGTGTTGACTGGCGCCATCTGACATTTTTATTGGAAAGTTTGACACTTTTTAGCATAAACGAACTATGAACGTTTTGACGTAGGACCATCATCTGTGTTGTTTACAGTGACTTGAAAATATCAATTTGGGAAAAGAATAGAATTACCTCGTGAATATTTTCGCACTATCAATTTTCACAACATTCGATGTGGATTATCACGTCAAGAGTTCATCAATGAACTTAAATCTTTGTATGGCGATGAAGCACCATACTATAGCACTGTAAAAATTGGTTTAATGATTTCAATCGTGTTCAACGCTTGCCCAAAGACGAAGGTCGTGAAGGTCTTCCAAAAACGGCCATTGTGCCAGAGAACATTGATGCCGTGCGTGAACTGATAATGCTAGATCGTCATGTGACATACTGTGAGATAGAGGTATTCTTGGGCATTTCTGCCACCAGCATACATTCGATATTGCATGAAATCCTGTCCGTAAAGAAGGTTTGTTCTAGTTGGATCCCGCACAATTTGACAATCGCTCAAAAAAAGGCTCGTGTCGATTGGTGCAAAGAAATTTTGACCGTGTGGGTCTTCGAAGACGAGCCAAATGCTATGAAAGTTGTTCGTGCAAGAAGCACTTCGAAGCAAATGGTCGCCTGTTTCTTCGGCAAAACTGGTCATGTGGCGACTGGTTCACTTGAGCAACGTAGGACGGTCAATTCTGAGTGGTACACCACAATTTGTTTGCCTGAAGTCTTCGGAGAAATTCGAAAAACGAACAAGAGAAGGCGAATCATTGTGCACCATGACAATGCGAGCTCTCACACATGGCTCAAACCAGCGCCTTTTTGACCAGACAAAACGTCGAATTGATGGGTCATCCGCCGTACAGCCCTAACTTGGCGCCCAATGATTTCTTTTTATTTTCGCACATTAAAAAAAGGCGTGGTCAACAATTTTAGACGCCAAAAGATGCTGTTGAAGCGTTCTAAAACCATGTTTTAGAGGTGTCTCAATCGGAGTAAAAAAAGTGCTTCGACAATTGGTTTGAGCGCATGAAGAAGTGTATAAATCATGCTGGAGAATTTTTCTAAAAACAATGAAACCATTGTTGATGATAAATATTCGCATTTTCGTTATTAGACCAGAAATATATATAGCAGCCCTCGTATGTCTATGGCTTTTAGAGCCGTGGGTTCTAAAAATCGGAAAACCCCTCTATACTATATCAAAAAATGAACCGATTCGTATCAATATGTTACGTTCCTGGCCCAAACTAGCCGAAAGAAAGTACCAAGTTGTATTGCAATAAGTTCATATTTACATCTGTACTTTGATAACAAAAATAGACAGGCAGACGGTCGGGCGGGCGAAAATCTGAGGGTCGAACATTGCTCAATAGAATCAGAGAGAAATGTATCATTCCATTTAAGTGTTACAAACGTTGACACTAATGCATAATACCTTGCACCTCCGATCCCAGCAGGTTCTATGTACCGGATCCACCCGAATCGGTTAATGGCTGTCACTCTGACACTACGTGCCGCTACAACAACAACAACGATTCTGTACCACCGTATGTTGTAGGGTATTACTTTTTAATGTCCGAGATTTTTTTTATAAAAAATCTTTCGAATAAATCACAAGCTTTTTTATCGTCACAATGAGATATAGATTTCCAATGTTAGATGAAAATTCTCCCAGATAAGACCATCTGACATATTTCGGCTGTTTTCCATCATTAAATACTGCTATAAGGCCAGTCTTATTGGATTTTTTGTGACAGACTGTACTGAACATTCATTGCGAACAGCAGTAGCATTTCTAGCTCGTTCCTCAGTCATCATACATTCCATCATACATCATCTTAATGAGGAAACAAAGAAAGAGAGAGAGAGAGAGAGAGAGAGAGAGAGAGAGAGAGAGAGAGAGAGAGTCAAAGAGACAGGGAAAGATAATGGCGAGGACATACATATGCGAGAATTTGTTGTTCATGAGAATACTAAAAAAAATATTTCAGTTCATTTTCACGTGTGTCTGAGAGTGTTTACGAATGCAAGCGAGTGTATTCGGTGTTCATATGGCTTTGTGTGTTTTGTATGTTTTTATGTTGTTGTTGTTGTGAAAAACTTATTTCAACTGATGTTTGCACTCGTACCTTTTTTTGTCTCTCATCCAGAGTAGTTGTTTCTCAGCCGTATGTCTGTGTGCGAGGGTGATTGTGTGTCTCCATGTGTAAGAGTGCCACTCCATACGTGTGCTTTGTGTGTGTCGAGTTATTTCAAATATTTGTATTTATCATTATGATTATTGTTGTTATTTTTCTTTTGGCATACTTTTCGCATTTGTTTTTCCGTCCGCCATCCAGCCTTCATTCCCCACCCCCGCCAGCGCAATTTTCCTAATAATTTCGTTATACCACCACATTCATCGTTTTTCTTGTTATTGCCATTGACGTTGTTGGCGCTGTCGTTATTTAATATTTTTCTTTGTAGTTATTCTCAACGCAGCAAGTTCATTTATGCTGCCATAAGGCACAAAAGCTGAAGCACAACCCAGGGAGCAAAACACAGGAATTGTGAATTGTATGAGTGCCATGCCCTTTTAGGTTGTTGCTGTTTATTTTCGTTCTTTTTGTGTGCTATCTAGAAGAATTTCTTTCCAGAAAATGTCAACTTAAATTAAAGTATTTTGTTGTGCAGTATGTGCGCCATACTTGTCGCAGGTAAAAGCAAGTAAATATTTTCATCACAAAAATTACAACAATTTTATTTATATTTTATTCTTTTAGTAGTTTTTTACGGGGTGCTTTTCGTTGCGTACCCCCAACTTTTCCTATTGCTTAGTTTATGGCCTGGCAAAAAGAATTTCTTTTATGTGAGCAATTTTGTTAAAAAGAACAATTTATAAGTTCACAGGACTAGAAATGTTTGCTTTCATCAAATTCCTTGTATGCATGCGCTGACCACTGTGGCGTATGAATGTTATGAACTCTTCAGGGCAGAGGAAATAACTCATACGTCTACGTTGAGAAATATACAGTATTCTTATTTGTTTAATGACAAGAATTTAGATAAAGCCAATGAGAACTGAAACTACTATATACTTTAGACCAACAAAACCCATTAAAAAAACAAGACGAATCTTCTCTTAAATCAGTAAGTTGTGCACTATTTAATTCTTATACTTACCAAATGGTACCTACTGTTCAACGCCGGCTCCGAACGGCTAATTGATTTTATGGAGAAGTTTCAACATTGCTAAGAGATAAATCTCCTTTTCGTAAAGTCGCCAGCATTTACCAGATGGAAAACCCGCCGCTGAAAAATTGCTTAATGTTCTTATTCGGATTTGAACCTAGGTTTACTGGCATGATAGTCATACACACTTCCATCACACCACGGCCCACGAGAACACAAACTCCTTATTTCAAATACTTAAAATAATTATTATAAAAAAATGAACTAATTTATAGCAATGTGTGCTAAAAGATTTCAACAAAGAAATGTTGCTGATGCTTGACATAATAGCGGCGATTGAAAAGTTTACTAGTCAAGAAAATGATCTAGTATAAAGAAGTCAGTGATAGATCATAAATATAAAAGCCCCATAAAACTGTTTAAACGCAGTCATTACTCTGATAATGGCAGAAGCTGTTATGAATATTATATTCACAAACAAAAAACACATAGTTCTGAGATAACTGCCCTTGGCCAAAGAGTTTTTGTTTTGGTTCAATTCGGTGCAAAGAACAGGCAGTTGTAGGATTGTACTGTACTCGTGGCCCTGTGGACCGGTCTTCGTGGCTGTTGATCTCACAAAGGCCTTCGAACATCCCTCCCTCCAGTCATCATAGAAGTTGGAGACAGAAAGTCAGAGCCCTGCATAGTTAAATCCTACACTGTTAAACGTCTACCCCTCTAAAATTCCCGCACCACCAGGCTGCATTGAAATTGTGTCATACGCTGATGGTTGCACAATTCAGACATCAGGACCTAAAGTGAATGACATATGCAAGAAAATCAACTTTTACCTCGCTGACTTAGCCACGCTATTTATTTCACTTAAAATTGGACAGACCTTTTCGATCCTCTGCACATGTGACACGCTATCTCCGAAAAGCTTAGGATTAGGAACAAAGAATATTGGGCGACATTTTGTTTCAACAAGACTGGGTCACATGTCACATGTATTGAAGTCAATGGCCGCCTCGGAGCAGTGATTTGAACCCTTTAGATTATGGATAAATGTAAATAAAAAGCACCCATAGAAAATTAACCCGAAATAATCGAAAAGTAAAAGAAAAATCGGGTAAGCTACTGCCGAGCCGGTTGTGCTAGTCATATAAATGACACTATGTTCCATTATTAAATGATAATGTTCAGCCTTTCCAATGAAGTTAGAAATTTTAAAAAATTATTAGTACTATTTTTACAGACGAATCAAATTAAAAATGGTAAATGGCCCACCCTGTATTATAGTCTAAAATATACTAGTGTTTTCGAACAAATTTACATTGAGGGCAGTCTTTCCACTCACTTTTCGAATAAATCATGGGTTCTGAGTTTTTTAGAGAAACAAAATGTTTATTTTTACACATTTCCAAAAATATTTTCCTTTCAAAATCCACATAGAACTTCCAACATAGCTATTCTAGTAATATGAACTAATGAATGTTATTTGTCATAAATTAAAAGTTTTCCAATAGGGACATACATATTTCGTTTCTTTATGTCAACGCAACCTCAAAAATTGGTAATGATCTTTTAGTGTCAGAACGTTAGTCGAACTCAACGTTTTCATCATGGTAAAGTTCACATACGAGCAACGTTTGGAAATCATTCAAAATTACTTCCGAAATTCCAAGTCGGTGGCTCTGGCAAAATCCGAAAATCTAAAATTTCATCGAGAAACCATTTTCAACGATGAAGCTCATTTCTGGCTGAGTGGTTTTGTCAACAAACAAAATATGCCTTATTGAACAGAAAATCCCCATGTTCTTCAAGAGATACAATTGCATCCGCAAAAAAAAACTGTGTGGTGTGGTTTTCATGTCGAAGGTGTGATTGGGCCGTATTTTTCCGTCCTTGAAAACAACCGTCATTTTACCGTCACTGGAAACGCTATCGTGCCATGTTAGAATGTTAGATTTTGGCCAGAATTGTATGAGCTTGACATCACTGATATGTCGTTTCAACAAGACGGTTTACTAAAAGACCGTGTAATCTCGAGAAAAAATCTGGTCGAATGGCCACCTCGTTCATGCGATTTAATGCCATTGGATTTCTTTTTAAGAGCCACATCAAGTCATTGGTTTATGCCAGCAAGCCAACAACTAAAGACGAGCGAAACAACAACTAACGCAAATGGCCAACGTTCCGGCCGAAAGTCGAAATTCATTCTTAAAATGTAACATTTGCACTACATCTGGAATAAATTTGAACTCTTTATCTTAATTATTCTGTGTTCTATTAATGTACGAGGCCTGTTATAAATATATTTCTGGCCTAATAATGAAAATCCGAATATTTATAATCAAAAATGGTTTTATTGTTTTTCAAAGTATTCTCCAGCATGATTTATTAAATTTTGCATGTGCTCAAACCAATTGTCGAAGCACTTTTTCCACTCCGATTGGACACCTCCAAAACATGGTTTTTGAACGCTTCAACAGCATCTTCTGGCACCGAAATCCTTTGACCACGCACTTTTTTCTTGATGCGCGGGAATAAAAAGAAGTCATTGGGTGCCAAGTCAGGGCTGTACGGTTGATGACCCATCAATTCGACGTTTTGGCCGGTCAAAAAGGCTCTGGTTTGAGCCGATGTGTGAGAGCTCGCAGTGTCATGGTGCACAATGATTCGTCTCCTCTGGTTCGTTTTTCGAATTCTCCGAATACTTCCGCCAAACAAATTGTGGTGCACCACTCAGAATTTACCTCCTACGTTGCTCAAGCGGAACATCGCCACATGGCCAGTTTTGCCGAAGAAACAGACGACCACTTGCTTCGAAGTGCTTCTTCACGCACAACTTGCATTGGATTTGGCTCGTCTTCGAAGACCCACACGGTCGATTGCTGTTTTGCTTCTCGTCATACGCATAGATCCATGATTCGCCACCTGTGGCAATCTTATAAACGTCTTTCGAAACACCGCGATCATTTTTTTGTAAAATTTGTTTGCACAAATCGACACGAGCGTTTTTTGAGCTATTGTCAAATTGTGCGGGGTCCAATGAAAACAACCTTTTTACGGTCAGGTGTTTATGCAATATCGAATGTATGCTGCTGGAAGAAATGCCCAAGGATACCTCTATCTCACGGTGTGTCACATGATGATCTTTCATTATCAGTTCACGCACGGCATCAATGTTCTCTGGCACAATGACTGTTTTGGACAACCTTCACGACCTTCGTCCTTGAGTGAGCGTTGGCCACGATTGACTTCATTAAACCAGTTTTTCACATTGCTATAGGAGGGTGCTTAATCGCCATATAACGTAAACAACACAAATGGTGGTAGTACGTCAATTTTCTGAGTACTGTTACCATTCTGGAAATACTTATACTCCTATAACTCCGCAAGATATGCGAATTGCCTCAAACTCGGCACATTCTACATCAAAACGCGACTTTTTCCCATGCCTAACTGCCTATGTTTTTTGTATAGGCTTTAACGCGCGTTCATTGATTTTTGGAGGCGGACGTGGACGCGACCGTAGTGGAAACAGCCTATAATATAACTAACTTGTTTGGACTTCTAGAGTGTATTTATCAGCATGATAACGCACATATACACACGGCACGCGCAGGTAAATCATGGATATCTAGGCAAAATATTGATTACTTACCGGACCTTAATATTATTGAAAATGTTTGGGATTGGCTTACACGTAAAAACCAGTACGAAACTACGGATTATCTTGTTGATGGAATAAATGTAGCATGGGCCAACATTTCTCTTGATTATTTTTAATCCCTATACGAATCAATAAAATATTAAATTTACGAAGTTATTGTAAAAAATGGCAGAAGTACACATTGCTAAATTAACATTCCGTCAAAAAAATTGAATAAAATGCCTTTTTCAATATAAACAATGTAATTTTGCTTTATATATATATAATAATTAAAGCTGGTTCTATTCTGTAGGACCATAAAAATAAGACAAATTTTCAGTATGTTTTAAAACAATGCCAAAAAAGTGCCCTTACAAAGCACCGAGGATTACTTTTTAGTGTTTAAATACAAGGGTTTCTATATATATTTCTGGCCTACACACTTAGTGTTTTCTGGCGCCATCTGACATTTCAATTGGAAAGTTTGACATTTTCTAGAATAAACGTTCTTAAAACGATTTGGCGTACGACCATCAGTTCCGCTGTTTACAGTGACTTGAAGAAATCAATTTGGCAAAAAAAAATGGAATTAACTCGTAAACATTTTCGTGCGATCATTTTTCACATCTTTCGACGTGGATTATTACGACAAGAGTGCATCGATGAACTTAAACCTTTATATGGAGATAAAGCACCATCCTATAGCACTGTGAAAAACTGGTTTAATAAAGTCAATCGTGGTGGACACTCGCTCAAAGATGAATGTCGTGAAGGTGGTCCAAAACGGTCGTTGTGCCAGAGAACATTGATGCCGTGCGTGAACTGATAATGCAAAATCGTCATGTGACATACCGTAAGATAGAGGCATACTTGGGTATTTCTTCCACCAGTATTCATTCGATATTGCATAAACACCTGGCCAGGAAAAAGGTTTGATCTCGTTGGATCCCGCACAATTTGTAATCGCTCAAAAAAAAGGCTCGCGTCGAGTGGTGCAAAGAAAATTACGATCGAGGTGCTTCAAAAGACGTTTAGAAGATCGTCACAGGTGACGAATCATAGATCTATGTGTATGAGCCCGAAACAAAACAGCAATCGATTGCTATCCATTGCAATCGAAAATTTCTTTGATCATTTTAGAATGGGAAGCGTACTTAGAACGTTTTGACGTACGACCACCATTTGTGTTGTTTACAGTGACTTGAAAAAATCAATTTGGCAAAAAAAATGGCATTATCTCGTTAACGATTTCGTTCGATCATTTTTCCAAACTTTCGACATGGACCATCACGACAAGAGTGCATCATTGAACTTAAATCTTTACATGGCGATGAACCACCATCCTATAGCACTGTGAAAAAATGGTTTAATGAAGTCAATCGTGGCCAACGCTCACTCAAAGACGATGGTCGTGAAGGTTGTTCAAAACGTTTGTTATGCCAGAGAACATTGATGCCGTGCGTGAACTGATAACGCAAGATCGTCATGTGGCATACCATGAGATAGAGGCATCCTTGGGCTTTTCTTCCACCAGCATACATTTGATATTGCATAAACACCTGGCCGTAAAAAAGGTTTGTTCTCGTTGGATCCCGGGCAATTTGTAATCGCTCGAAAAAAAGGCTCCCGTCGATTGGTGCAAAGTAAACTACGATTGTGGTGCTTCAAAAGACGTTTATAAGATCGTCACAGGTGACGAATCATAGATCTATGTGTATGAGCCCGAAACAAAACAGAAGTTCAGAATGGGAAGCGTACTCAGAAAGTTTTGACGAACGACCACCATTTGTGTGGTTTACAGTGACTTGAAAAAATCAATTTGGCAAAAAAATGGAATTAACTCGTGAACGATTTCGTTCGATCATTTTTCCCAACTTTCGACATGGACCATCACGACAAGAGTGCATCGATGAACTTAAATCTCAGTATGACGATGAACCACAATCCTATAGCACTGTGAAAAACTGGTTTAATGAAGTCAATCGTGGCCGACGCTCACTCAAAGTCGATGGTCGTGAAGGTTGTCCAAAACGGTTGTTGTGCCAGAGAACATTGATGCCGAGCGTGAACTGATAACGCAAGATCGTCATGTGACATACCGTGAGACAGACGCATACTTGGGCTTTTTTTCCACCAGCATTAATTCGATATTGCATAAACACCTGGCCGTTAAAAAGGTTTGTTCTCGTTGGATCCCGCACAATTTGTAATCGCTCAAAAAAGGATCGCGTCGATTGGTGCAAAAAAAAACTACGATAGAGGTGCTTCAAAAGACGTTTTTAAGATCGTCACAGGTGACGAATCATGGATCTACGTGTATGAGCCTGAAACAAAACAGCAATCGACCGTGTGGGTTTTCGAAGACGAGCCAAATCCAACGAAATTTGTTCGTGGAAGAAGCACTTCGAAGCAAATGGTAGCCTGTTTCTTCGGTAAAACTGGTCATGTGGCGACTGGCTCGCTTGAGCTACGAAGGAGGTCAATTATAAGTGGTACACCACAATTTGTTTGTCTGAAGTCTTCGGAGAAATTCAAAAAACGAACAAGAGAAGACGAATCATTGTGCACCATGACCATGTGAGCTCTTACACACCGGCTCAAACCAGCTCCTCTTTGACCGGTCAAAACGTCGAATTGATGGATCCACCCGCCTTACAGCCCTGACTATGCAGCCAATGACTTCTTTTTATTCCCGCACATCCTGAAAAACTGCGTAGTCAATTTTTCGACACCAGCAGATGCTATTGAAGCGTTCAAAAACCATGTTTTGGAGGTGTCTCAATCGGAGTGGAAAAATTGCTTCGACAATTGGTTTGAGCTGGAAAATACTTTGAAAAACAATAAAACCATTTTTGATGTTAAGTAATCGCATTTTCATTACTAGGCCAGAAATATATATAGCAGCTCTCGTAGTTGCACGCTGCCTCCATTAATTTTCTGGAAAGATAGATTTTTTTGCGTCTTCGTTTACAATGTACACATATTTTTGTACTTAAAATTAGGTTGTTTCTATCACGATGAACTACGGTGTATACACAAATTATAGAAAAAAAATTAAATTGGCGTGGCACCGACTACTCAACCCTATACTTTGAAAGGCAAAATCTAGTGACTTTATACCAATAAGACGAGAATAGTTGCCACGAGTATATATGTGACGCGCAAAATAGAAAGGGACCTAAGGGTAAAAACCAGTTTTGTTCAGGAGAGCCATTTTAAAGATTTAAATACGTGTATCTTTGGTGTACCATCACTTTCATAAAATGCTCATATCTCTGGTAGGGAACACTTTTGGGATCGGTCTCATTCGATGCTCAGATGTTGTCCCCATCAAAAAAAGAAAAAAAATGAAAATTGATTTTTTTACCCTTAGGTCCCTTTTTCTATGCGCTGTCACATACGAGTATGTTAATGGTAAGAAAAGACACCATCCCTGCTAGAAAAGAGGCCAGTGCCATGTCCCCTTGACAAAATTTTTATATGCTTCGGCCAGGCCGAACTTTAATATTCAATTCATTCAATGGCATTGCCGGCTATGATTGTCTAACAACCAAATACTTTCTTACTTTTCCAAATTTGACAATTGTTTAATAGCTTTTTTCCAGTTGAATAAAAATAATTTGAGAACCCCCTTGATACAAAGCTCAATGGAAAATGGTTCACCAAAGAGCCCTTGGTCATCTGCTGCGGCACAATCAACATCATCGACATCATGAACATCATTCTCATCATCATCATCATTTTGAGCATCGTTCTCATTGTTACTGTTGTAATTTTATTCCTTAAACACACACATACACACACATACAAACAAGGAAGAGACGCAGGCGAGTGAGTAATCAGTATCAATACAGTAAATATTTGTTACAACCTTACGCCGAAGTAAGGAAAATATGTTCTGCGGTTACAACACAGACTGTGGGTGTACTCGGAATTTGTATGTGATTTCGTTACTCTGCTTGTAAGCTCCCCAACTCGCCTCCTCGAAAAATAATGTTGACATTACTGATTTTTTCGCCCAGGGGGATATTTTGTGCAAGATGTAAAAACAGCAACATAAAAAACCAAAAAAAAAATCAATACGCAGTTTCGAATTGTACAGCAATGTCTGGTGTCCAATAGCCCCTGTACAGTGGAACATTATTGTGAAAATGTGACAACAAACTAAGTAGTTTTTTAAAGCAAAAGGATTACAATAACACTACATGGAAGTAAAAGCTATTGTAGCTGTACTACTACTACCGTCTCTATGTGAGAGAAGCAATTGTTATACCCTCCACCAAAGGATTGAGAGGATATTAAGGGATATTGAGAAACCTTTAAAATTTACAAATTTTGCAGTATTAGTTTTTTCTTTTTGTTTTTATTTATTCGGCCTTTTATTATTATTATGACTGAGCAGTTTTTATTCTGGTGCTTTTGTTTCTTTTTCAGAACCAACGTTAAAAGAAATTGGTGAAATGTATTTGCTACGGTTGCTAGGCAGACTGTACAGCAGTTTCTAAACCCGCCAAGGTTTTTCTTCAGCATTTGTTAGATTTGTTGGCCGTTCGTAGCGTGATATTACTGTAGCTACCTCTTATGTTAAGGCGAATCGTGCTACCTTCAAGACCATGAAATGTTGGTAATTGCAACAAAAAATCTTTGTATCCGAACCGAATTTGTGTAGTCTGGACTGAGTTTAAAATGATTTTTTCTCTGTGTGTAGTAACAAATCTATCTATGAACCATCAACCAATACTGGATCAATTTAGACCAATCAGGTACATTTTTGACCAAATTGATTTAAATTCATGGCAATTAGCAGAGATCCACATAACAAGAAATCCATCCTAGGATTCATTATCGAATTATACTTAAGATTCGTATAATTATTGTTAGGCTCCTTTGGAGCAGATTCAATAATTCAAATAAAGCATATATAAAAAAGGTACATTTTTGAATAAATTCCTTATACCGAAAAAAGGGCTTCAAATATATATGAAAAAATTGGTTTCATATTACAATGAGGTTTTCTTGCAAAGCTATATATAACATTACTTAGACAATTTAGCTAAATTTGGGGTGACGAAACCCAATTAGCCCGACCGAAAACTCGACCCTTTCAAACCAAGGACGTAAAATAGGTTTATTCATTTTGTACTTTTTCGGTAATTCAGATTGTACATTTTCGATTCACACGGTATCAAAACCGAATTTAATTTAATAATTCTAGAAACTTAAATCCGAAGAGACCCTTGTAAGGTTACTTTTCAAAAACATTAAGCTCAATGGTAAAATTTCTCCTGAGTTGGCCGCTTGCAGCCTCTCTGCAGGGCCTCAAACCTACATGATCCGGTTTCACTAGAATTAATTTTTGGTCGCTTAGAAAGTGTCCTGCAAAAAGAAATCATGATCGCTATTGATTTGTGTTTTGTTAGAGCTACAGGACCTCACATCGGGCAAACCCTATATAAATTATTAAAACTAGTACTGATATGGACCAATTTCAATAGGATTCGTCCTGAACAATGTACCAAGTTTTATCGAAATAGATTTAATTTGGTCACAGCTATAGATGGAAGCACAAAAGAACAGAGTGACGGGCGGACGGGTGGACGGACGGATAACTGTCAATGAAATCAGACTGATTCTGAATCGATTGATAAACATACAGTCTATCTCAATTCATTTAAAGTGATAATAGTGTGCACCACTGTGTGGTGCAGAGTACAAAAAGACAAGAGATCGGAACATTTGTGAAATGATGAAAAAGCCCCAAATGAACAGCGGTTTAATCACGGTACTTTCAATATCGAAAATGTATCAAAAAAGTAAATGCTGTTTTTAAGACGTGTGGTCTTCAAAAAGAAATAAAACGCATAGAATTTAATGTTATGGCCAAGAATTAAGCTTTATTATAAAGATAATGATTGGTAAGGATGGATAAGGATTGGTCATTCTGTTTTAAAAATGATTTCGGGCAAGTGGCCGCCGCAGCCGGCTCGAATAAATTCCAGCTGAGAGGCCCAAGTTTCAAGCACTTTTTGCTCCATTTGGGGTTGTATGTCAGCAATAACGCGCCGTTTATTCTCCTTCAAGGCGTCAATCGTGTCGGGCTTATCTGCATAGCTAGCGACTTCACATAACCCTACAGCGGTGTTAAATCGCACGATCTTGGAGGCCATGCCACAGGCCCACGATTCGAGATGATGCACTCACCAAAAGTTTCTTTCAATAAATTGAGTGTTTCGTTGGCTGTAAGGCATGTAGCACCATCTTGTTGAAACCAAAGGTCGTCCACATCAACATCTTCCAATTCAATTCAGGCACGAAAAGATCGTTAATCATGGCTCTGTAACGGAACCCGTTGACTGTTACATTATGGCCGGCTTTTTTTGAAGAAATATGGACCAATGATTCCGTCTGCCCATTTTTCCATCTGCTCCGATTTTTAAGCTTAATCGCTGAACAAAATTGTCTTGTCAAAATCAGGATCGGTGGATCGTGTTGGGCCCATTCACCACGAATTGCAAACGTTGTTCGGGTGTAAGTCTATTCATTATAAAATGGCAAACCAAACTGAGCATAAATCAAGTTGTTGGGGTGTTGTCTATTCCAACTTGTTGAGGAGGGCCAACCTTAGGATTTCTGCTGTTGCACTCCTGGACTGCACTGCTCACTGATGTACTATGGGGTCGGCTGTAGAACCTTTTCACGTCGTTCCTGTTGTTCCTGAGAATACCGCACTGGCTGTTGATCGGTCTTAGCACCTTCTAATGTCACTGCTGCCTTTTGTCCCTGATATCGATAGGAACTGCACACGTTTTTTTTTATTTTTGTTCGCACTTTTATTTTATTCTTATGTTTTTAAAACACTTAGGCTAGTGATCTGCTCGAGCTCACACACATAAGTGTTTGAGCATTGCAAAATTATCTATTGCCTTTCCCTCTACCATCCAAGTGGACGAAACTGATTAAGAGGGAGAGGCTGGCAGAGAGACACCTTCGCGAGCAAACGGACCTTTAGTAAAAAGGGTTTTGACAACGCACTCTTTGCGGGGGTGGGCCACTGCAGGCTCGTTTGAACGCGAACACAAGTGGCAGCTGTCAAAAGACCAACTTCGAAAAGAGTGTGGCCAGATTAAAAACCACACGTAAAAAACACCCTTTACAATTGTATCAACTTCGGTGTTTCAAACGTGGAATGAAATCAAAAAAAAACAATGAAATCTTCTCACCATCAAAAAAAAATGCACATTTTCCTCATAAAGGTTCCTAGCACAGTAGAATAGGTAGTTTTAGATTAAAATGAACTAGAGTTAAGGCAGAGTGTTATCTAAAGCTTAATTCCAAATCGTCGTCAATAGCTGTTGGGCTACCAAAATCTCAGTCTTAAGGGCATACCACGGGCTGCTACCCTTTCATAAATTAAATTTAATTGCACTTAAGTGCATTTTAATGCTCTGCTGAGACATAGATCCGGGAAATGCATCAGACGACTACGCCCAGGATGTAAGCATTTCATGCGTGGCATTAAACAACCACGATGTCGACCTAAAAGCATCAGAAACAAGGTCGAGGAAGCAATCAGTGCAGAATTATAGGGTTATTATAGCATTTGACATGCTCAATTACAACTCATCGTCAACAGCCGGATGGATACCAAGGCCCCAGTCTTAAGGACGTATAAGGGGCTGCCATCTCTTCTTAACCAAAACAAAAGTTCACAATAAAATGCTCTGCTAAAGGTGTCTTCATCTGATAAGCCAAATGGCTACTCGCCTGGGACTCTAATTTAAGAACTTATGTCGTAGAATATAAGGAAAGGGATTCGGTGCAACACTTGCTATGTTCCTGCAAGGGGTGATTGCTCTAGCGTTCCATCTTATTCCATGGTATTAACAAACTCGCAGATGTAATTCTTCAACCACCAATTCAAAAGTACTATAGTAAAGGGTGATCCATTTAGAGGTATTTTTCAGAACAAAAAAAAGTATTAAAATTCAAATCAAGTGTGAACCTTTATTGGTAACTTGAAAGGACATTTTATGGCATTTATTTTTTGAAAATAATTTCCTTTAAATGTTCGCAACTGTATTATGAAAATAATACTTCTCTTAAATGTACCACTGTGCATCTCTGTTGTCTACCACCCTACCAACATCGTATTCATTTATTATGCACAAAAAAGAGCCGGAAGATTTTTACTGTTTATTCCAGCGATTATTGAAATCAGAAATGTTTGTTTTAAGAGGGAAACAAAATCAACATTATTTAATGGTAAATGTGGACGAAAAAAAAAGAAAATCTTAATTACACAATGTATTTATTTTTAATTTGTATGCACTGATGGACAGCCGGGTGCAATGGCAGAACCAGGGCAGTGCAGTGTCTGCAAAATACCGGCTCGTTTCAACGATGCTAGGAGGAAGAGAAGACAAATGCATCTGAAGGCAGTCATATGTTTACTTGCAAGGATATAAAGAAAAACACTGTAGGTAAATAACAAATGACTTGACACATGGTCATAAAAATCCACTGACAGGCTATTGCAGAAACCGGCAAGGACGTTTACTTGGCTCCGAATTTGTCACTTGTCAAAAAGATTTTTTTTTATTTTCGACCTATCATACCTATCACTACAATGTTAAAGGAGACCAAGGTAGTCTCTTCAAACCCAAAACGAGAAGGCCTTCCCATATGGTACCTAAGAATTTCAAACCTTTTTGGCTGCCATAGATACTTCCGAATAAACTGGATAGTGAATGTCAGTCACATTAACGCCACTAAGGCCACAACTACTTATAATAATGCAAGATCGTCATGTGACATACCGTGATAAAGGCATCCATGGGCATTTCTTCCACCAGCATACATTCGATATTGCATGAACACCTGACCGTCAAAAAGCTTTGTTCTTATTGGATCCCCCACAATTTGACAATCGCTTAAAAAAATGCTCGTGTAGATTGGTGCAATGAAATTTTGAAAAAAAAATACGATCGCGGTGCTTCAAAAGACGTTACTAAGATCGTCACAGGTGACGAATCATGGATCTAGGCGTATGAGCCCAAAGACGAGCCAAATCCAACGAAAGCTGTTCGTGGAAGAAGCACTTCGAAGCAAATGTTCGCCTGTTTCTTCGGCAAACTGGTCATGAGGCGACGTAGGACTGTCAATTCTGAGTGGTACACCACAATTTGTTTGCCTAAAGTTTTCGGAGAAATTCGAAAAACGAACAAGAGAGGACAAATCATTGTGCACCATGACAATGCAGGCTCTATACATTGGCTCAAACCAGCGCCTTTTTGACCGTCCAAAACGTCGAATTGATGGGTCATCCGCCGTAGAGCCCTGACTTGGCACCCAATGACTTCTTTTTATTCCCGCACATCAAGAAAAAAATGCGTGGTCAATGTCGCCAGAAGATGCTGTTTAAGCATTCAAATACCATGTTTTGGAGGTGTCTCAAACGGAGTGGAAAAAGTGTTTCGACAATTGGTTTGTACGCTTGCAAAAGTGTATCGATCTTAAAGGAGAATATTTTGAAAAGCAATAAAACCATTTCCAATGATAAATTATTGTGTTTTTATTGCCGAACCCGAAATATAAATAGCAACCCTCGTATATACTCCACTTCATATTGTGTAGAGTATAAAAAGGACAAAAAGCCACGAAGAAAGTAAAGGCGAGTTTAAGGAAGGTTAGACCCGGCGCAATCTTCAAAAAGAATACCCCTAGAAAGCCAGGGTGAGACTAAGGAATTCGCCAACTTTAACGCTGCAAAAAATAAACTTCCATATGCCGACAACTTGAAAAAGATGCAGCGACCAACATTTACGCAAATTATAGAGAACGACTACGTAAGTAGGGAAAACACCAAACGGATGACCTGCTATTGCAGCTGGGCGAAACAGAGGATAATCTGGGCAAATTTAGTAAGAACTTCAAACCTAAAAATTAATGTCCATATGCCAATATCTTGCAAAAGATTCAAACCGGCCGACAGTTTCACGTATAATCAAGCACAGATATGTTAATACGGCAAAACCAAAGGGGTAACCTTCTACTACAGCTAGGCGAAACAGAGGATAATCTGGCCAAATTTAGTAATAACTTCAAACCTAAAAATTAAAGTCCATATGCCGATATCTTGCAAAAGGTTAAAATATTATGAAGCACGGCGTCGTGAATACGAAAACTACAAAGGGGTAACCTTCTACTATAGATCTACTATAGACCGTCGAAATTTAGTAAGAATTTCAAAAATATTATAAATTCTTACAAAAATGGGACTTATATTTCAAAAGCAAGAAAATCCTTCAAAAGCACGACTTTATATGTGACGCGCAAAATAGATAGGGAGCTAAGGGAAAAAACCAGTTTTGTTCATTTTAAAGATTTAAATACGTGTATCTTTGGTGTACCATCACTTTCATAAAACGCGCATATCTCTGGGAGCGAACACTTTTGGGGAATGGGATCGGTCTCATTCGATGCTCAGATGTTGTCCACATCAAAAAAAAGTGAAAATTTATTTTTTACCTTCAGGTCCCTTTCTCTATGCGCTGTCACATATACTTATAAGTATACTCCAATGAAATATTCTTAATATACCATATAGATTCGAGAACACAACACCTAAAGCACACAAACAACATCCATCGATCTAAATGTAACCATTTAAAATGATTTTTAAAAAAACTCCAATCGAACAGGATAAGGAAACAAAATAAAAACATTTCTTTCTACACAGAAAAGCGACAAATCAAAAATTTCTGCCAAGCATATCCTTGTAAGTATTGTGAAGTTTTTACTGCACAAAGAAGGATACAAGAACACAACTTCGCCATAAAATGAGCAGCAAATACCCGAAAGTCATCATTATTGGAATATAACACAAGAGGAAAATACAAAAATAAACTAACACTGATCCTTTTCCAAGGTATGCAGCGCCCAACCACATAAAACCGATAAATGCGATGGCTCATCGGTAAACCGCTTCTGCTCTCTGCTTCAATTAACTGAAATGTCTTTGGGGCAAATAAGGAAATATTCGAAATATGTTCATGTTTTATAATGCCAGGACAACAAAAGAGCACACACACACGAACTCACTCACTCACAGGAAAAAACCAACACAACACCGGAGACGCTTAGCCGTACCGGAGAGAATACGCTTTATAAATTACAATAAATACATAAATACAGGGAACACACAATGCAGCCAATTTATGTTCGAGTGTGTTTTGTGGCCGATAGAATGTTTATGGCAACCGAAATGAGCCGTTGCTTCCATCTTTGGAAAGGGGAAACAAAAGAACGTGCATATGTCGAGGCAAACAAATCCTATAAAGCTTGCAAAAAAACACACACGCACACCCACAGGCAAATGCTTTTGCAGTGGAAGGAAAACATTTTTCGGAGAGATTAATTAGAATGATACAATCCCACGACAGCCGGTTCTAAGTACCGGTTTGACCCGAAGCAGCAATCTTCGGCCAAGGGCTGTCAACCTAGCACTACATGGGCCGATACAACAACAACATATTGATACCTACAAGTATTCTACGAACAAAATTTCATATGGAACAGTTCTAAAGCAAAAAATCGTTTAAAAGCCTCAGACAAGCAGTTTGTGAGGAGAAAACTCGTCACCTAGTTATTTTGCTTACTAAAGGGTGGTTGAATTTTAAGGGCCGATGTTGAATGTAAACCACACCTTAACGTCAAGTTTGTTTCTGCATTTCATTTGATATTTCTCAATGTCAGAATAACTCAATTTGAACCACGGAAAGATACACAAGCGAGCAATGCGCTTAAGTTAGGCAAACCGTGGATGATCAATTTTCGAAGAAAATCATCTTCAGTGATGAGGCACATTTCCACCTCAGTAGATTCATCTATAAGAAGAAAATGCCGCATTTGGGCGAATGATAATCCAAGATTGATTGTCGAAAAAACAATGCACCCACAAAGAGTGTTTGGTGCGCTTAATGGGCTGGCGGCATCATCGGGCCATATTTTTTCCAAAATAAGGCCAGTCAGACAGTTACTGTGAATGGTGTTCGCTATCGTGAGATGATCACGAACTTTTTATGGCCCGAATTGAATGATAAGGACGTACACGATATGTGGTTTCAACAGGATGGTGCCACCTGCCACACAGCTAACGAAACAATGGCTCTATTGCGCGACAAATACAATGGCCGTGCTATCTCACGTCGTGGCGATGTTAATTGGCCGCCAAGATCATATGATTTGACACCGTTGGACTTCTTTCTTTGGGGTTATTTGAAAGAAAAGGTGTAGGTCGATAAGCCAGCAATAATTCAAGAGCTAAATGATGAGTTTATTCGGAACATAACGGCATAGAACCTCAATTATGCCTCAGCGTCAAAATTTGGACCTTCGGATGAAGGTGTGCCGCCGAGGTCGCGGCAGCCGTTTGTTCCATACATAATTGAAATCTATTTACAACGTGTGTGTGTTTTTACAAAAAGAAAAGAAATCTATTGATGGCTCTCGATGTGGAGTCTCAGTAGAGGTGGCAAGAGTGAGTTGTATTTTCGTGGGCAAATGTGTGAAGAAAACTTAAAAAGTAAGGTTTACAACAGTAGTTCTCATTTTTTTGGGGAGAGCCTGGCCTTATAGAGTTCGGTTTTACTTTCAACAATTGCAGCAAAGCTTTCTGAAGAGGGTTGTCAAGGACCCGAAATCATGATAAAAGCAGTGTGCAGCCACGAAAATCAATGTCACTTTGCCATTTTGTTAAAAACTTGCCTTCTATTTAAATATAGATGCAAGAGGTCTTGAGCCGGTTTATCCCTGTTCAATGTGTAAAAGCAACAGAGCGAAATAAAACAAACGAGCTTAACCATACCAACATTATCATAATAAAAAGAAATGGCAATAATTTGTGTTTTATTCCAAATCAACATCGGCCCTTAAAATTTAACCACCCTTTACATAAAGACTAGCTGTGTCTTCAGTAAAGCAAAGTATCTTACCGGTGCACCTGGTGAATCCAGTGTGATTATGAGGCTAGTCGTCTTACAGACCTCCGTGTGGATGGTTGCCCACATTCGGGAGTGTTTGAGTATGAACATGTTCATGTCAACTATGCAGTCAACGGTGCAAGAATTCATGCGTAACCAAAATCAGTTAATTCAAGTTCTACTTAAAAGTTCTACAGAAAATAGACCCTCTTGAGATGTGTACATGGAACGCTAATGGTGTGAACCGACATAGATACGAACTGACAAATATAATTTTCAGATACATAATTTTTGATTTTATGGTAATGGTATCCTTATACGGAAACAAATGAAACATGAAGTCGCAGAAGAAGTCTCACAAAACTACCTTTAGACGCCAACAATTCGTATCTAGAGTTTAGGTGGTTGTTCTTACAATTTCGGCAGTATATTTCCTACCGCTGCTCGCGATATCCGAAGATATACTTTTGCAATGGTCTCGGACGCAACTTTATTGCTACTGGTGACTACAATACCAAACATACACGCAGAGAAAAGATATAGTTACTATATGGTCACCGCAACAATAATATGTTTTCTACAATAAAACCATTTTTGTCGCAACCATAGTATGGTTTTTTGAATTTTATTTTGACAACAGTATGATTGCGGCAATATTAATATTGTTTAAATGTAACCATAGTATTATTGTCAAATTTAGAAATGAAAATATGGTTGCAGTAACCATATAAACATGGTTTGTGTTACAAAAGTATTGTTGTTTAAAATTTTCGTTAACAATAATATGATTACGGCAATCATACCGTATGGTTGCGACTATGAGCATAACAAAACAGGTTTTGTAGAGCATACGTGCATGTGTATGCGTATGTTATTTTTTGATATACCAAACAAACACATACACACGATACAGGTTGGTTGTTGTCCATTATAAAAAACAACAACAATCGGAAGGTAGTTCAAGGGATTTTTTTGTGTTTATTTTGTTCGGTGAACTAATGTACTTCCAACTGGTTCTCGTTTATTTAAAATCTGCCTGCACTTAAGTATATAGCCATTGATCATGGTTTAATCACACTCGTTACTTTGGGTCTACGGATGGGGAAGTAGCATTCACCCCTGCTGGCAACTAAAAGTATTTTCCACTGCCGTTGCAAAATATATTTTTGGTTTTTTGAGAGAAATGTTCAATAAAAACATGGCCTCAAATCTGGCCAATCCTAATAAATAATTGTGGGTATCATAGTATAGTTGAGTGAATCATACTATGGTTGTAGGGATAATAGTATGGTTGAGTGTGAATCATACTATGGTTGTGGGGATCATAGTATGGTTGAGTGCGAATCATATTATGGTTGTGAGGATCATACTATGGTTGTATGAGAAACATACTATGGTTGTGAGGATCATAATATGGTTGTGGAGATAATAGTATGGTTGAGTGTGAATCATACTATTGTTGTGAGGATCATAGTATGGTTGTGGAGAACATAGTATGGTTTAGTGTGAATCATAGTATGGTTAAGATGAATCATACTATGGTTGTGGGGATCATAGTATGGTTATGTGTGAATCATACTATTGTAGTGAGGATCATAATATTGTTGTGCCACAACCATATACCCAAAAAGTATGATCCTCTTCAAATATTGTCACCACAACCATACTTTTTTTCTGCGTGTACTTACTGTGGATGCCGTTTAGCAAACCCTAGGGGAACCTATAAAATATAAATTGGACTTTATATCGCTCAGTCAGCCAACATACTTGCCTTCTGATAGTAACAAAAAACCTGACTTGATAGACTTTGATTTATGAAAGGAGTGAGTTAATCTAATTTATTCGCTATTACATGCCCCGTCTTATCGTCGGATCACTCGCCCGTTATATTTCTTCTTCACAAGAAGGCAGTACTTGTAGACAGCTCCCTAAGGCTTACTCCATCCACAACCAACTGGTTAAAGCACAGAAAGTACAATAGCTGTCTTTCGGACTGGAATTCTTCTTTTAGCTCACTAAACTTAGCCCAACGTGTCTCCAATTTTTGTATCCCTTCCAAAAATAGCATTTTTCGAGGCATTGGTTTGATTAATAATTTCTCCGTTGGAGCTGAATCTCTTTCCACCAAGCCATTTCTTTAGGTTAGGAAATTGGAAATAGTTAATACTCGTAGTCAATGAGGTACCAATTCGTAACCCAATTCAGGCATTTTTGCCATAGAGACTGCACACGTGTGCACCCGTGAATTATCTTGATGAAAAAGAACTTTTTTCTTGGACATATGGGGTCTTTTTTTTAAGTCCTCGAAAAATCGGTCCAATAAGTTTACATAATATTTGCCGTTTACTGTTTTCCCTTTTGAAGGTAATCGATGTCCCGCGCGAATCCCAAAAAACTGTTGCCATCACCTTATGGCCCGACAAAGTATCTTGGCCTTCTTCGAAGCCGGTTCACCCGGAGAAACCCATTGTTTAGACTGCTGCTTGGTGTCCAGAGTAATGTAATGAATCCATGACAACCAAGGTAATCAGACACCTTTCTTAAACCCAACTGATCATGTAAAATCGATATATCACTGCTACTTTTACTCTTCGGTCATCACAATATCGTGGTTTTTTCGACATATTCGGATGTACGAGTATTATCCTCAATTGGCCTTTCACGACGTTCAGCGTCATTTGTACTTGTGCGACCACAACGAAAGTCAGTAAACCACTTTTTTACCATTAAAATCGATGGAGCACAGTCCCCATAGTATTTATCAGAATTTTCCTTGGTATGAATGAGCAGTCGAAATTCACTTATTCCATTTTTAGCAAAATGTATGTTGTTTGTTTTCAACAGCTGTTAAACACAAACTAAATGATGAAACTCTCTCAAAATTTGACGGTAGTTTATTAACAGATGGTACTTGATGGAAGCAGTGTTGCATGTTATATAACTACGAGGAAAGTTGGAAAACTCACGGAATAATTGATCGGCTCTAGTACTATTATAAACAGAAAAAGTTTAAGTAAAAACCGAGCGCTCGCAACAACGCACCAGGGTTGTCAGTTTTCTATTGGCGTTTTTCCCTAAATTGTTGGTCATAATTACACAAAAAGAAAATAGCCAAACTAAATCCAAAGTTATTGTCAATATCAATACCCCTCTATCCTATGATGGAAGGTACAAAAATACATAGAACGTAGTCATTCAATTGGATATGAGACAAAATATCAAAAATGTCTACTAGAAATTAAGACTTTCTGCGTTGTAGAGTAAGCTAATTTTTCACTAAGACCTTTGAAAGTAAAATTAGGGCGTTTTCATAAAATCCACAACGATAATCGCCAAATCACCACATATAAATTGCATTTTATCTTAATTTTGAGACATAGTTACTTTCCTAAAGCGTTGAAAATGTTTTTGATTCAAATGATTTTAAGCCAGATAAGGACATATCAATTACTTCCTCATACAGGCCAATTAGTTTGCTTTCCTGCTTATCCGAACTATTTTAAGGAGTTCTATTATTATAACAAAAACCGTTCCTTATTAGGATTCCTGAAAGATCGCAGCACCATCGAACAAGTAAACTGACCCAAACAATTAAAAAATCATTTGAACGGCGAGACAAAGTCTGGCACTTTGACTCGACCAACAAAACTTGCAAATACTTACCGGCAAATACGCATTGAATTCGTGAGTCTTGCTTAGAAAACCGCAGATTCGGAGCCAAATTTGGGCAACATGTCTCCGATGACTGCGAAACACCAGCTAGCGTCCCCCATGAAACTGTCCTGGGGCATATCCTTTACCTTTTATTTACCACAGATATCCCTACCACCTCAAACGTGCTTACATCCACTTTTGACGACGATACCGCTATAATGGCCTCACATAAAAAGCAGGATATTGCATCTATGAATCTAGGTGCTCTTCTCAGACAAATAGAATCTTGGCTCTCTGACTGAAGAATAAAATTGAATGAGGCTAAATGCTCACAGGTAACATTCACACCAAATTTAAGCACCTGTGCGACATTGAAAGTAAACAATAAAGTATGCCTTTTTCTCAATCTAATACGAGTAATGTAACATAGTACCTTGGAATCCACCTGGATCCCCGACTCACCTGTTGAAGTCATATCGAAGCCAAGAAGACTCAAGTGAAACTTAAGGTCCATCAACTTCACTGGTTCCTTAAAAATTAATGCAAATTCCTTCCAATAAGCAGAGAAAACAAAATATATTATCAAGTTCCACTGTAAGATGTAGAGTATCAGAACAACTAGTTAATAACATACTTTGGTTTATAAAGATCATAAACACAAATTTTAAAACAGAATACGAAAATCTTGTTGCTATATAGGCAACATAGGCGACACCAAGTGTTGCCTGGCGCCCTCGGACATTTTTTAGCACAAACGTACTCAGAGCGTTTTGACGTACGACCACCATTTGTGTTGTTTACAGTGACTTGAAAAAATCAATTTGGCAAAAAAATGGAATTAACTTGTGAACATTTTCGTGCGATAATATTTCAAAACTTTCGACGTGGACTATCACGACAAGAGTGCATCGATGAACCTAAATATTTGTATGGCGATGAAACACCATCCTATAGCTCTGTGAAAACCTGTTTCAATGAATTCAATCGTAGCCGACGCCGCTCTGACACGAAGGTCATCTAAAAACGGCCGTTGTGCCAGAGAACATTGATGCCGTGCATGAAATGATAATGCTGGATCGTCATGTGACATACCGTGATATAGAGGCATTATTGGGAATTTCTTCCACCAGCATACATTCGATATTCCATGAACACCTGGCCGTAAAAAGGTTTAGTCTCGTTGGACCCCGAACAATTTGACAATCGCTAAAAAAAAAGTTTCGTGTCGATGGGTGCAAAGAAATTTTGAAAAAAATACGATCGCGGTGCTTCCAAAGACGTTTATAAGATCGTCACAGGTGACGAATCATGGATCTATGCGTATGAGCCCGAAACAAAAGAGCAATCGACCGTGTGATTCTTCGAATAGCACTTCGAAGCAAATGGTCGCCTGTTTCTTCGGCAAAGCTGGTCATGTGGCGACTGTTTCGCTTGAGCAAAGTAGGACGGTCAATTCTGAGTGGTACACCACAATTTGGCACCCAATGACCTCTTAT
The DNA here is from genome assembly GCA_963513945.1 of Hydrotaea diabolus. Lineage (NCBI taxonomy): Eukaryota > Metazoa > Arthropoda > Insecta > Diptera > Muscidae > Hydrotaea > Hydrotaea diabolus. The sequence continues at coordinate 131,583,912 of OY740717.1, read as the reverse complement.
TATTCCCGCACATCAAGGAAAAAAATGCGTGGTCAACGATTTTCGTCGCCGGAAGATGCTGTTGAAGCGTTCAAAAACCATGTTTTCGAGGTGTCTCAATCGAAGTGGAAAAAGTGCTTCTACAATTGGTTTGAGCGCACGCAAAAGTGTATCAATCTGGAGAATACTTTTAAAAACAATAAAACCATTTCTGATGATATATAATCACATTTTCATTACTAGGACAGAAATATATATAGCAGCCCTCGTAACTTTCACACTGAATTTAAACACTTGTCCGACATTGAAACTTAACAATATCCCTTTTTCTAAATCTGATATTGTTACATACATGGGGATCCACCATCTGGATTGACGACTCACCTGGAGAAGTCATATCGAAACCAAGAAGACTCAACTGAAACTTAAGGTCCAATAAATTCACTGGTTCCTGAACGCGAACTCAAAACTCAGCCTCGAATACAAGGTCCTGGTATGCATCAGTACAATCAAACCTATTTGGTTATACGGTGCTCAGCTATGCAAGGTCGGGCACTCTCGACAAAATCCAAAGAGTCCTATCGAAGACATTGCGGCTGATTACCGGTGCCATTTTCATTACTAGGACAGAAATATATATAGCAGCCCTCGTAACTTTCACACTGAATTTAAACACTTGTCCGACATTGAAACTAAACAATATCCCTTTTTCTAAATCTGATATTGTTACATACATGGGGATCCACCATCTGGATTGACGACTCACCTGGAGAAGTCATATCGAAACCAAGAAGACTCAACTGAAACTTAAGGTCCAATAAATTCACTGGTTCCTGAACGCGAACTCAAAACTCAGCCTCGAAGGTCCTGGTATGCATCAGGTCCTGGTATGCATCAGTACAATCAAACCTATTTGGTTATACGGTGCTCAGCTATGCAAGGTCGGGCACTCTCGACAAAATCCAAAGAGTCCTATCGAAGACATTGCGGCTGATTACCGGTGCCCCTTGGTGTATGAGAAACGAAAACATCCACCGAGACTTAAAAATCCCTCTCATTAAAGAGGCAATTCAGAACATCAAAATAAAGCCCAAAGAGAAGCTCAAACGTCACATATACCTATACCAGTTATATACAATTTCGACCAAATTAATGCAAATTCCTGCCAATAAGCAGAGAACCACATAACAAAAAGTACATACCAGGATTCATTATTGAAATATACTTAAGATTTGTTTAATAATTTTTAGGCTCCTAAGGAGCAGAGTCAATAATTCAAATAAAGCATTTATAAAAAAGAAATACATTATCACGTTCTACAGTGAGATGTAGGGTATCAAAACAACTTGTTTATAGCATATTTAGGTTTATGAAGATCTAAAACTCATTTTTTTTTAAATAGAAGACGAAAATCATGTAGAAGAGTAAAACATGCTGGCAACAACTTTAAGTTCGGTCAATGCTATGGGACTACTATGAACTTGCAGTCAAATTACCAGCTAAAAACTGACCCTATACTACCAGAAACAATGCCATTCGCCATATGCTTGAATGTGATAGGGTGCCACAACAAGGTCATTCCACATCCACATCACACAACACTCCTAGCCTAGGCTTTTGTTGTAATTTTGTGACAACTTTATGTTTGTTAGAAATTTTCCGTAGTACTTTTTTAAGAAGGCCACTTTTGCAAAAGCAGCTAACAGCCGAAAAAAAGAGGATTCTTTGTAAATGAATACAAAACATTTCGGCGTTTTATTTTGTTTTTCAGTTTAGCGGTGCCAACCAAAGGAATGAATATTCTAATGTTTTGTGAAATCCTTTCGTTCTGGCATTTTAGTGGCAATTTAGAATTTTTTTTGCAACCCATTTTATGTGTTTTTTGGTGGGGGGGGGGGGGGGACAAAGGAAAAGGTTTATAATTTCACTTTTGTTTGTTTTGTTGTGGTTTCATTTCAGCTGAAACATAAACCTTTGTATATATAGAATAGGTATGCCAATCGGAAAAGTGTGTGTACCTGAATAGTTGGATAGAGCAATTTTTATAATAAGGAAATGCAAAAATTACGTTCGGCTATGCGGAAGCTTGTATGCACTTTATCATGGATTGTGATAGAATTGTTCGTAATCCATGATAAAGCGATTTCGAAAACATGGACCGATATGGTCCAATGCTACAGAACATGGGTATTGTACGCTTGTAGCATTTCATGCGATATTTGGAATTTATTTTATCTTAAATGTGAGTTCTATAGCTACATGTTCTGAAATGGCGAAGGACCTACTCGTATGTGCGGGGGCTATTGACCGATATAGACAAATTTCCTCAGAGATGAGAAAAATTTAGTCCAAATCGGATGTAATATAAGGTTTTTAGAACTGTAGGAACTGAAATAGGGAAAAAACTATGAATGATTTAAAATATGGACCGTTATGGATCGATTTCAATGAGGTTCCTCCTTTAAAATATAATAAGTTTCATCGAAATTGGCTCATAATTGTGACCTGTACTTTAATTACAACGATCGATAGACAAACAGACAGAGGAAAGGACGGTCGGACAAAGGGACGGACGGACATCTCTCAACGGAATCAGATAGTGCTTCGATCGATATACTTAGTAGGGACATAAATACTGCTACAACATTGAACACACCCATTTCAATAGTAGAACTGAACAAAACCCCATGGTCATTTGGGTTTTGAAAGCTAACCTCAATAGCGTTAGCCTGTAATGGGATTTTAAAAATTTTCATCATGGAGTGGTTGATAATGAGAACCGTATTGCTGTAATAGCGCTTTTCAAGTGTGAACTGAAAAAAAGCAATATTTTCAAAACGCTCCGGCCACTAGGGATTAGCCGCATGTTCGTCTACCGATGCATAAAACTGTTTGAGAAGACTGGAGATGTAAAAGACCGCCACCGGTCGAGCCGCCCACGCTCTATTGGAACACCTCATTTCATCAAAGCCGTTAAATCAAGAATTCACAGAAATCCGCTCCGAAAACAGAAAATCATGACCCGTGAGATGAATATCACGCAAGATTCGAATCATTAAAAAAGACTTGGGACTTGGGGCTTTCAAACGACGTACTGGACATTTATTGACTACAGTTTTAAAAAAAAATAGGATTGAAAAATGCAAACGTCTTTTGGTGAAGCACGCTGATAACTTGCACAGAAAAATTTTGTTCACCGATGAAAAAAAATTTACCGTAAGGAAAAATTTAACAAGCAAAATGATAGAGTGTATGCGCGGTCATCTAAGGAAGCATCTGAACTGATCCCAAGGGTGGAAATGGGTCATCACCCAGCTTCAGTCATGGTTTAATGGGGTGTCTCTTACGATGGGGCCACTGACCTGCATTTCTGCGAACAAGAAGTCAAATCATCGGCCAAAGTTTCGAAGAAACCATTTTAGACTCTATTGTGAAGCCTCTTAACAATTCCTTTTTTCAAAAACAGCCATGGACTTTCTAGCAGGATTCTGCGGCGGCCCATAAGGCTAAAACGTCCCAGGCCTGGCTTCGAAACAATTTGTCAGCGTTCATTTCCTCTGAAGAGGAATTACAAATTGTGGACGGTTTAAGAGGACAAGGTTTGTCACAACAGATACCCCAACATTGGATCTCTTAAGACTGCTTTGGTTCGAGCTGTGGCCAATTTTCCAATGAACGAGGTTCCTGCAGCTGTTGACGATTGGCCAGTGCGACTTAAGGAGCATGTAAAGGCAAAAAGCGGGCATTTCGAATGTGTGCTAAATTTTATCCTAACGTGTGCTAAATTTTATCACGATTGGTTAGAGCTAAAAATAAAAATATGTGGAACTAAATCTAAATCTGCACTAATTTCTTCCATGTTAATAACGTCTGCTTTGTTTCAAGAAACAAATGACTGCCACATTCTATCAAGATTAGATGTTATATGTGGCTTCTAGAGCTAAAAATATATAAAATCGGATGATCCAATACAACAATATCATTTATATGCCAACCACTACTGGCTCGGCAAAACTGATCAACCTAATTTTTCAGTACATTTCGATTGTTTCGGGTCGAATCTCTTCAATGGTAACTTCGATTTCATGTTTCAACGCTTCAATTGTCTCTGGATGCTTGCGTAACATTTATCCCTAATGGCTCGCCACAGATAATAATCCTAAGGGCTCAAATCACAGCTTCGAGTTGGCCATTTGACATCACAATTTAGGCTGATAGTTCGATTTTTAAAAACAGTGCGTAAAATATAGATGGTTGCATTGGCTGTGTGGCATGTGGCCCCGCCTTGTCGAAACCAAGTGTTGTCTATGTCATTCTCTTGAATTTTTGGAAACAAAAATTCTTTGAGCATTGCGCGGTAATGATCACCGATGATGGTTATGGTAGCTCCTTGCTCTTTTTTGAAGAATCATGGTACAATGATGCTGCCAGCCCAAAATCCACACCAAACAGTGGCTCCTTGTGGATGCATTAGTTTCCCAATAGTCCGTGTGGGTTGTTTAAACCTTATAAGCGGCAATTTTGCTTACACTAGCCAACAGTCGTTTTGTTATTTGGTTCTAGCATAATTTTTCTCATTGATTTTGACCTACTAAACATGAAAATGAGTTTTAAAAATTTTTTTGTCGATTGGTTTTCGAGATACAAATTTTTGAACTTTTTTTTTAAATTTTTGGAGGTACACTTACAATTTTGAGCATATCTTTCGTCTTCTGACGAACCTATTTGATCCTACTACTACTCAAATTAAAGAAAATTGAGCCGTCTACAACTCATTCTCAGAAAATTTTCAAATCGGGTAAGTAGTTTTGATGTTGGCGGCTTAAAAAGGTTAAAAAACGGCGTTTTTTTAGTAAAAATGTGGCAGAAAAAACCATATAAAAATTCATATAAAATATAAAACACGATGCTAACAGCAAAGAAAATAAGCCCTTACTTAACAAAATCTGACAACAAATGGCGGACTTATAATTTTTTTGGTAAAAGATATGCTCAATATTGTAAGTGTACCTCCAAAAATTTAAAAAAAATAGTTCAAAAATTTGTATCTCGAAAACCAATCGACAGAAAAATTTTTAAAACTCATTTTCGTGTTTAGTAGGTCAAAATCAATGGGAAAAAGTATGCTAGAAACAAATAACAGAGAAAATTTTGTTATTTGTGACCTAGTGTTATTGACATAGCCACCGAGATGAAAATGAGCTTCATCTGAAAACACTATTTTTCGGTCAAATTTTTTTATCTCCTGCCAAACAATTTTTAGCCCATTGGACAAAGCAAAAAGGCGTCGGATAGTGTTCCATTATTAAATGACAAAGTTCAAACTTTCCAATAAAACAAGAAATTAAAATAATTACACTGAGCAATATTAAATTTGCAGATTCGTGCTGATCACGAATCCAGATTAGCTCTAGTATTGGAGATATCCGCATAAACCGTTAATTTCAGTTTTTTTTTTAAAAAAAGGCCCCTAACTACTTTATTAGTGAAACGATTCTCAAAAGCTTGATCGCGGTGTTTAGAAGAGAAATTGACGTTTTTAACGATATGAAGCAAAATTGTACATTTCGAATTTCGAATTTGCGTTACAAAAATCACTGAGAGCTGCCTAAATTTTTGGAATTATTTACCTGTATTGTATTTTCATAATAACTATATTACAGCGTATTTTATACAAACTAATACACTTTACAATCCGATTAAATTTTACTGATTTAGTCTTAGATTAAGATTTAGTCGGAAATGGTAACAACAAAAAACACCGCGCTCACGTTTTTGAAAATCGGTTCACATTTAAGCAGCCGAAAATATCGCTTTATGTGGATATGAGCTTATATCTCATGTATCTGAGGCCAGATTCGGGATCCTCATCCCAAAATCAACTAAAGTTGACTATCAAACCTTCTTACCACTGGGTTATCAGTACCTTTTTACAGCCGATTCAAATTTTAATTTTTAAATGGCCCATCCTATAGTTTTCTCAAAAAAAATCCACAAATTACAAAAGACAAGCATACCCCTTGTAGGTTATCATTTTGAAATTCCTTAAATACCCAAGGTTTCTCATTTGGCATCCCTGATTCAATCCCATAGACGACCAAACGAGCAAATGCACCCAACGACATGGACACCCGGATCTAAGATTTGGTGACGTATCTCATAAAAAAGAAGTGTTTGTGGGTTAAAAAGATTGTCAGATTTCCCTTTTTTTCGGAAACAACGGAACGGACACATATTTTCTCTTCTTTCCCGCTATTTTTTTTCGCTTCTATTCTTGTTCTTCTTCTTTTGGTTTCATATAATTTTCGAAACAATACAATCTTATTTGCCTGAAGCTCATTAGCGTTAAATAAACGGAAAACCCCAGTGTGTGCGTATGAATGTTTGACTGTAGGTGGGTGTGTCTGTATGTATATGAGTCCGCATAATAAGTGGAAACATCATATTCTTTTCTTTCTGTCCCACAATTATACCGAAAAAAGAATGAATGAATAAAATCTTCAATTACAAAAAAAACACGAGCGAAATGGAATAATAAAGAAAATCACTGGTCAAACTAATTTGTACAATAAAAGTTCGTATAGGGTGAATGAAATTTTAATAGATAGAAAGTGAGGCAGGCCCAAACGTTGAACGAAGGAGTAGGAGGCTAATCAATTGCAAAAAAGGTTTGGAATTTAGGACACCTTTTTGATAAAAAAGAGGTCTAGCCAGCAGATAACATTATTATTGAAAGGGCTGAGAAAAGTCGTAACACAATAATATCCAAATACAAATATGGTCCTTTGTGCAGATGACATGACTCGTTTCAGTCCAATTCGACCAGCGAGGATCACAGATTGATACTGGGTAAACGAAATGGGACCTACTCGTAGAATGTCCACGTAGCATTTCCCTAGTATGCAAAGCAGTATCTGCAGTTGGTCCATCTTGTTGGAACCACAATTCAGCACATTGCTCCTTCATTGGCCTCATAAACTACATGTTTTATTTTTCGGTAAAAAGGACCAGAGATCGTTCCTGGCATTTCATCCTACACCTCCGATGACTTTTGTGGTAATTACACCGCACCAAACAGTGCTTCTGATTGGGGGAGACAAATGTTTATGTGTTGCCTTGGCCATTTTTATACCCTGCATCACTCTGTGACACAGGGAATTATGAGTTAGTTTCATAGCAAATGTTTGTAACTATTTGAGCTAATTGAACTAAGAATCATGAGTTTAATAAGTTTAAAAATATCTCTCTTTCTGTCCGTTCATATGCTGTCCATCAAAAGCTTGTACAAGGACTGTTATATGTATTTCTGGCCTAATAATGAAAATTCGAATATTTATTATCAAAAATAGTTTTATTGTTTTTCAAAGTATTCTCCAGTATGATTTATACACTTTTGCATGCGCTCAAACCAATTGTCGAAGCACTTTTTCCACTCCGATTGAGACACCTCCAAAACATGTTTTTTGAAAACTTCAACAGCATCTTCTGGCGACGAAAATCTTTGACCACGCATTTTTTTGGTGTGCGGCATAAAAAGAAGTCATTGGGTGCCAAGTCAGGGCTGTATGGCGGATGATCCATCAATTCGACGTTTTGGCCGGTCAAAACGGAGCTGGTTTGAGCCGATGTGTGGGAGCTCGCATTGTCATGATGAACAATGATTCGTCTTCTCTCTTTCGTTTTTCGAATTTCTCCGAAGACTTCAGGCAATCAAATTGTGGTGTACCACTAAGAATTGGCCATCCTACGTTGCTCACGCGAAACAGTCGCCACATGACCAGTTTTGTCGAAGACACAGACGACCACATTCTTCGAAGTGCTTCTTCCACGAATAACTTTCGTTGGATTTGGCTCGTCTTCGAAGACCCACATGGTCGATTGCTGTTTTGTTTTGGGCTCATACGCATAGATCCGTGATTTCTCACCTGTGACGATCTTATAAATGTCTTTTGAAGCACCGCGATCTTATTTTTTTTTGCAAAATTTCTTTGCACCAATCGACACGAGCCTTTTTTGAGCAATTGTCAAATTGTGCGGGATCCAACGAGACCAAACCTTTTATACGGCCAGGTGTTCATGCAATATCGAATGTATTTGTGTGGAAGAAATGCCCAAGAATGCCTCTATCTCACGGTATGTCACATGACGATCTTGCATTATCAGTTCACGCACGGCATCAATGTTCTCTGGCACAACGGACCTTCCAAATGACCTTCTTTCGTGTTAGAGCAGCGTCGGCCACGATTGAATTCATTGAAACAGTTTTTCACAGTGCTATAGGATGGTGCTTCATTGCCTTACAAATATTTAAGTTCTTCGATGCACTCTTGTCGTGATAGTCCACGTCGAAAGTTGTGAAAAATGATCGCACGAAAATGTTCACGAGTTAATTACATTTTTTTGCCAAATTGATTTTTTCAAGTCACTGTAAACCACACAAATGATGGTCGTACGTCAAAACGTTCTGAGTTCGTTTATGCTAAAAAAATGTCAAACTTTCCAATATAAATGTCAGATAGCGCCAGTCAATACTTATTGTTGCCTAAGCTAAATATATATAGCAACCCTCTAATCAATCTAAAGATTGTAGTCCATCTAAAGATAGTAGTCAAACTACAGGTCGCAATTGTTGTCCGATTTTCATTAAATTTGGTAGCAGTAAGTTTTTTGGATCAAGGACGGACGCTATTGAAATTGAATAAAATCGGTAAAAATTTAGATAACAGGGCATAGAGAAAGGGAACTAAGGGTTAAAAAGTCAATTTTCATTTTTTTGTCTTTTTTTGATGTGGACAACATCTGAGCATCGAATGAGACCGATCTCATGCCCAAAAAGTGTTCCCTTCCAGATATATGCGCGTTTTATGAAAGTGAAGTCGACGATTCTAAGCGCAAATACGTAGAAAGGGACCTAATCTTTAAAATGGCTCTCCTGAACAAAACTTTTCATCAACTATTCTTTTTTTTTGATGTGGACAACATCTGAGCATCAAATGAGACCGATCCCATTCTAAGCGCAAATAGAAAGGGACCTAATCTTTAAAATGGCTCTTCTAAACAAAGAGCTTAGGTCCCTTTCTATTTTGCGCGTCACATATATGTTTATCTGATTTTTATGTTTTAGCTCTTAAAAGCACACATTACATCTAATGAAATTTGTCAAATATATTCTTCCGATTTCATTTTTTATGCTCTAGCCGTCACATATTACACCCAATATTGATGAAATTTAGCTGGAGTAATTTTTGGAAATAAGGAAAGACTTTTTATAATAGAAATCTTGATAAAATTTGACACGAGTTAGTTTCTTGGATCCAAATCGATTCACATATAGGTATACACATATGTTCATCCGATTTTATGTCTTTAACTCTACAAGCCACATTGAAACTTGGCACACGTTAGTTTTTGGGCCTAAAAGGGATTATATTAAAATTGAAGAAAATCGATTGAGATCTAATTATAGCGCCCACGTATATCTTCATCCGATATTTCTGTCCATAGCTCTAGAACCACATTTCACATCCAATCCGATTTTACCAAAAAAAAACAATGAAATTTTCTCACAAATTCGTATAGGACATAAGTTTAAAAACCTAAGTGTTTTAAGCTGGCTTTTCTGATCATCCAGAAGTGCATGGTATAATAAGAGGGTTGCTATTTATACTACAGGTCCGGCAATAGGAACACAATAATTTATAATTGGAAACGGTTTTATTGTTTTTCAAAATATTCTCCTTTAAGATCAATACACTTTTGCATGCGCACAAACCAATTTTCGAAACACTTTTTCCACTACGATTGAGACAACTCCAAAACATGATTTTTTAACGTGTTAAGATCTGCTTCAGGCGATGGAAAACGTTGACCACGCATTTTTTTCTTGATGCTAGGGAATAAGAAGAATTCATTGGGTGCCAAATCAGGGCTGTACGGTGTATGGCCCATCAATTCGACATCTTGAGTGGTCTAATAGCTCATCGTTTCAGCTGATGTGTGAGAGCTCGCATTGTCGTGATGCAAAATGACGACATTTCTTCGAACACTGTTGGCAAACAGATGGTTGTATACCACTCAGAATTGACCTCCTACGTTCCACTAAAGGCGCTGTGGCTACATGACCGGTTACACCGAAAAAACGCAATCCTTTGCTTCGATGTACTTCTTCTACAAACAACTTTTGTTGGTCTTGAAGACCCAAACGGTCGATTGCTGTGTTGTTTCGGGTTCATATGCATAGATCCATAATTCGTAACCTGTGACAATGTTATACACTGCCTTTGAGCTACCGGAGTTATACTTTTTCAACATCTATCTGCACCAATCCATGCAAGCCTTTTTTGACCATTCGTCAAATTATGCGGGATCCAACGAGAATAATTTTTTTTCCACGGCCAAATTAACAAGCAATATTTTATTGATTATGGTCATACTAATGCCCAAGGATGCCTCAATCTCACGGTATGTCATATGTCGCTCTTGCTTAATCAGTTCACGCACAGCATCGATCGTTTTTGGCAAAGTGACCGAAGTTGGACGTTCTTCACGAAATTCATCCTGCAGCGAACGGCGTCCAAAACTGAATTCTTGGTACCAGCGCTAAACTGTGGTTTTTGATAGTGCTTCATATCCAAAAGTCAAAATAAGTTGATTTAAATACTCTTGTCCCGATAACCGACGCCGAAAATCGTAAAAAATCATCGCACGAAAATGTTTACGGGATAATTCCATTTTTTGACTGAGATGAATTTTTCAACACACTGTAATCAAAACAATTCGCCCTCAAATGACAAAACGATCTGAGTGAAGCTATGCTGAAAAATTTCAAAGTTTCCAATGGAAGTTCCAGTTTGCATCTGGGAACACTGGTATTGTCAGGACCCGAAATAAAACTAGCAACCCTCGCAGAGTCAGCCACACCCGACTTTTGCTTTTTGATTACTTTGCACACCTAGAAGACCGGAACCGGCCACGCCCGACTATAGACACTTTATTAAAAGAGCTAAGTCATTTAATATATTCTCGCTCCTTTACGCTACGTTGGAAGAAAATACCGATCATACCAACACCGCAGCGCCCTTTTGAACGCAATAATTGCCAACATCTTTTGCGTTTTCTTTGTCTTCAATTTCTGTTAATGGTCATTACTGCGTTCCATTTCCTTCTCTTGGCTTGAACTGCTTTCACGTCGAGCTTATTTTACGTGTTTCTTTCTTTGGTTTTTTAAATTTGTCTTGAATTTGCAAACTATTTCAACAGATATTAATGTGTCTTTCCGTTTGTATTTATAAAAATTGTACGTCCGTCCGTCCATCCGTCCGTTGTATAGTAGGGCGGAGTTATCTATACGGCAGCCTCAAGAATGGGGTATATCCTGCGTTCATCTTCTTCTCTGATTGTTGCACAATTTATATCAACTTTTATTTTTATCTTAATTATCATCTTTACAAGTGACTTGACTCTAGCGTCTGTGTGTGTTCACAGGAAAAACTCAAATGAAAGTCTTAAGACAAAAGCGTGGCTAAAGAAAAGGATTTATATGTTGTTAAGATATTTCCTTTTTTGTCCTCGGCTCCTTTTCATTCTTTAAACAAGACACACAACTTGAGGGATTACGAAAAGTTATGTTGAATTTATTTAAAGAATTGTTAAAATATAAATATATATGTGGGTGTGAGCGTGTATGTGGGTGTGAGTGTAAGTGTATGTGTGTGTGCACATACTGTGTACATATTTGCACAATTTTTCATCTGCTACGATTGACATAAAGTCAAAGAGGGAAATTAAATCAAACAGAAGCAACCGACTGAATATTTGTATAGGAAGCCGTCTTTTTCTAAATGGGGTTCTCTTATATAAACATGTTCTCTCATGTACATACATAAATACAAATGTATGTATAAATATTGGACATTTAGCTAGCACAGCGGTAAATTAAGTCCTGTCGTAAGTATTTTAGGACAAGTTTTGCGATCGAAAAATCATGAACCCTTTAAATTTTTTCCAGTATTTCATTATTTTTGGTTATATGTTTTTTATTGCAGATTGATTGTAAACACAGACAACTTCAAAATGGATATCAATAATAAAAGAACTTTTATGGTTCTTAGTTTAGATCGTCCAAAACCTAAATCCAACCATCCAGTTTTTATTTCCAAGCTCGACAGTAGCTTTCACAAAAATAGCTAAAAGCTGACATGTCGGTTTGCCCGGTTATTTGCTGTCAGGTTGTCCGGTTTATGGTTTTTTAGGTTGTTGTATGTGAAAAAGGAAAAAAAATCATAATTTTCAAGAATGGAACACGAAACTACCAAAAAATCTTAAGCTAGTCAGTCCTATCTTTAAGTGAATTGCGGTACTCAGAATCACAGATCACGATCAGAATCAGTTGATTCGTTTTAACGATATTTGTTCGTCTGTTCCTCCTTCCGTCCGCTGACTATAAAGCTTGTTTTCAAACTACGGTTCGCTATTATGATCAGCCCTTCATGAAATTTGCAATAGTAAGATTTTGGACAAAGGCTGTTGACTTTTATGAAAATCGGTTAACATTTAAATACGAGTATAGCCCTCTCAAATATGTTTAACTGATTTTATGTCTATATCTCTAGACGCCACTTAATACATCCACCTTTGAAAACATTTAGCACAGTTTAGTACGATCGCCCAGCTCTGATTAAAATGGGTCATTCCGATCCACGTTTTTATATAGCCCTACTGCCAAAATCTCTCCCAATATAAAACAAACCCGCTCTTAAATTTAATTTTAACTTTGATTTTAATTCAATTTGTTATGGGGAAATTCCATGAATGTGATTCCCAAGGAATCGTTTAGCTTAACAGCTTTTAATAATATGTAGACACTAAATGATCATGATTTCTGCTTAGAATGGCCATCGAAAGACTGTGAAGGGTGTGATTGTACAAACCTCAGTTTTATGAGAATTGTGAATTTTAGGATAGATTGTATAAAATGTCCGTAGAACTCACACACAATTTTTGGCGTGGTTAATCGTCCATTGTGATTTGATTATGAAAGGTTACTTTATTTTTGGAAATAGTCACTGGAAGCTTAATCCGGAGAATACAGCGGATAAGGTACCAAATCGTAACCCAATTCATGCAATTTTGACGTTGGTACGGCACACGTGTGCACCCGTGCATTATCTTGATGAAAAATAACCTATTTTCTTGGCCACATGGGGTCGTTTTTTTTTAATCCTCGTTTAATCGGTCCAATAAATTGGCATAATTTTTGCCGTTTATCGTTTTTCCCTTTTGAAGGTAATCGATGAGGATTATCCCACGTGCATCCCAAAAAATTGTTGCAATCAGCTTATTGGCCGACAAAGACACCTTGGCCTTCTTCGGAGCCGTATCACCCGGAGTAATTAATTGTTTAGACTGCTACTTGGGCTCCGGAGTGTTGTAATGAATCCATGTTTCATCCACAGTTACAAAACGCCGCAAAAACGCATTCGAATTGCGGTTAAACAACTCCAAACAATCCTTTGAAGTTGTCACACGACTACGTTTATGGTCTATTGAGAGCAAACGCGGCAGTCATCTTGCAGATAGCTTTCTTAAACCCAATTGAACATGTAAAATCGAAACGCAACTGCCTTATGAAATCCATATGGCATCCTAAATCCCACGCACTTTTACTCTTCGATTGGCTAACACCATATGTAACAGCGCATAGAGAAAGGGACCTAAGGGTAAAAAAATCAATTTTAACTTTTTTTGATGTGGACAACATCTGAGCTTCGAATGAGACCGATCACATGCCCCAAAAATGTTTCCTCCCAGAGATATGCGCGTTTTATGAAAGTGAAGTCGACGATTCTACTCCAAAGATACACGTATTTAAATCTTTAAAATGGCTCTCGTGAACAAAACTGGTTTTTACCCTTAGGTCCCTTTCTATTTTGCGCCTCACATATCCTTGATTTTATAGAAATTTTTTGTGTTTTGACTTTAAACGCCGTCCAGAACGTTCAGCATCATTTGTACTTGTGCGACCACAATCAAGGTCAGTAAACCACTTTTTACCATTTAAATCGATGTTAGAGAGTCCCCATAGTATTTATCAAACTTTTCCTTGGTTTGATTGACGGCTTTTTTTCCGCAAAAAATAATGTTTAATGAGCACTCGAAATTCACAGTTTACCATTTTTAACAAAATCCACGAGGTTGTATGCTTTGAATAGCTGATAAACAAAAGCTAAATGTCAGAACTCTCTCAAAATTTTACAGTAGTCTATAAAGAGATAGTAGTACTTGATGGGAGCAGTGTTGCATTTCATATACTTAACTACGAGGGAAGTTGGAAAAGTCACGCAATTATTGATATGCCCTTGTATCTTTCTTCCTTTATTTTCAAATATTATCTTACTCTAGCTTGTAGCAAAATGCCAGGACTCTATCTTTATTGGTTCAGAAGTACTAAGATTACAATATCGTGAATTGTAGGCTAATGGTGCATAGGGCATCGAGAATGGGGTCCATTTAAATTTTAAATCCCCGCCTCCAATACTGTTAATGTCATATTGGACCGCAATCCATGGTGGATAGTTTAAAAGCATCGACGCCGGCTAACTTACAAAATGACCACTTGTACGAGGGTTGTTAATTATATTTCGGGTTCGGCAATAAAAATACAATAATTTATCATTGGAAATGGTTTTATTGTTTTTCAAAATATTCTCCTTTAAGATCAATACACTTTTGCATGAGCACAAACCAATTTTCGAAGCACTTTTTCCACTCCGATTGAGACACCTTGATTTTTGAACACTTCAACAGCTGCTTCGTGCGATGAAAAACGTTGACCACGCATTTTTTCTTGATGCTACGGAATAAGAAGAAGTCATTGGGTGCTAAATGGTTGCTGTACGGTGGATGACCTATCAAGTCGACATCTTGAGTGGTCAAATAGCTCATCGTTTTAGCTGATGTGTGAGAGCTCGCATTTTTGTGATGCAAAATGATCCGTCTTCCTTATTACCTTTCCTCATTTCTTCAAACACTGTTGGCAAACAGATGGTTGTATACCACTCAGAATTGGCCGTCATACGTTTCAATAAAGGCTAATGGCAACATGGCCGGTTATACCGAAAAAAATCACTATCATTTACTTCGATGTACTTCTTCCACGAGCCAAATCCACGAATTTGTTGGATTTGGCTCATCTTGAAAGACCCATACCGGCGATTGCTGTTTTGTTTCGGGTTCATATGCACAGATCCATGATTCGTCGCCTGTGACAATGTTAAACACTGCCTCTGAGCTACTGCAGTTATACTTTTTCAACATCTCTTTGCACCAATCCATACGAGCCTTTTTTGAGCATTCGTCAAATTATGTGGGATCCAACGAGAACAACTTTTTTTAAAGGCCAAATGAATATGCAATACCTTATTGATGATTGTCATACTAATGCCCAAGAATGCCTCAATCTCACGGTATATCACATGTCGGTCTTGCTTAATCAGTTCACGCACAGCATCGATGGTTTCTGGCAAAGTGACCGAAGTGGGACGTCCTTCACGAAATTAATCCTGAACTCTTGGTACCAGCGATTAACAGTAGTTTTTGGTGGTCCTTCATCGCCGAAAGTCAAACCAAGTTGACTTAAACACTCTTGTCGCGATAAACCACGCCGAAAATCGTAAAAAATCATCACACGAAAATGTTCACGGGATATTTCCATTTTTTGACTGAGATGAATTTTTTAACAATTCGCCCTCATATGACAAAACGTTGCGAGTGAAGTTATGCTAAAAAATGTTGTTGTTGTAGCGGCAACTGTGTGCCGGGGTGACAGCCCTTGGCCGAAGAATTGCTGCTTCGGGTCAATCAGCTCCATAGAACCGGCTATCGTGGGACTGATCCTAAAAAATGTCAAAGTTTTCAATGGAAGTTTCACTTTGCATCTGGGAACACTAGTATTGTTAGGACCTGAAATATAAATAGCAACCCTCGTATTGGTTATTAGAACAAAATCATCTGTTCTCATTACCAATGGTTGGTATACAAACGAAATCATGTAAACAAAGAAAATCAATAAGACAGTTGTAGGATAACATCCAGACAAATTATATCATTCTATTATAATATCAGAAAGTTATAGCCATTAGCTATATTACCCCTCCTGCGCCACAGTGTGTTTGCTGTAGGACATAATTAAGAGCTCCTCGTCATAATCGTAAAAAGGACAATACATCCTATCGCCGGGTGTGGTTTTGTGGCTCAAACACTTAGCCACGATGATGATGATGAAAAGTATCTGCGGCTGGTCGATGCCGGCAAAAAGTTAATATTAATCATATCCGAAATGTACACTGATTGTAGTCAATATGTTGCAATAATTCATGTAACCAAAGTTATTGAATGTTATGTTATGTTATTAAATCCACCACCCCTATGTTGTTAAACGCAGTCAACGGGAAATTATATCGTGGCTATCAATGGAAAATACTTATTAATGAAGGCCTGCGATACGATGAGTATGCAAATATAATTATGGCCATGGTATCATAATTTAATTTCATTAAATTTACATTTATCGTATGGTTTTTAAATATTTATGTTAGCAGTGCATACATATACTCGTATACTAGGGTGGACCGATTTGTAAGGACACAAATTTGTCTCTGGGAGCGAACACTTTTGGTGCATGGGATCGGTCTCATTCGATGCTCAGATTTTGTCCACATCAAAAAAAAGTGAAAGTTGATTTTTTTTACCCTTAGGTCCCTTTCTCTATGCGCTGTCACATATTCCCACGCTTTCATATGTTATATTGTATTGTATGTGCCAATGTATATTTGTATGTATTGTGTGTCACCTTGGAAAGGTATAATTTTGTTTTTTTTTTAATGTATATTTATTTGCAATTTATTTACATCCGTTAAGTTTCACTGAAACAATTTATATTACATTGGTTAACAACTTATTTGTGTACCAAAGAGATTGTTACATTTATAATAAACAGAAGATCAAATATGCAGTCCTTCAAGTCCTCTTACTTCATCACTATCGTCTAAAAGTGTTATTGCCAAAACATTAGGAAGATTGCTAGATCTGTTCAAATAATTTAAGCTGTATCGTTTTATATCATCTCTAATGTAAGGGACGCTAAGATCAGTGTAGAGGGCGCTTCGGAAAGTTCTTAGCCTATCAATGAAAGAGAGTAGTTAGTTTTTCAAAAATATTTTTATTTTCCAATATAATCTCCTGAGACTTCAATACACTTAGTCCAACGCTTATCTAGCAATTCTATCCCTTGATTAGAATAGTTTTCCTCAAGGTCTTCAAAATAGTGGTTTACAACTGTAATTGCATCTTCATTTGAGGAAAAACGCTTGCCAGCATGGAACTTTTTTAGATTTGGGAACAGGTAAAAGTCACTGGGTGCTAAATCAGGAGAATAAGGTCAAGCATCTCGTACTTTAATTCGTTGATTTTAGCCATTGTTAAAACACTCTTGTGCGCTGGTGCGTTGTCTTGATGAAAAATTATTTTTTTGTGTTGTAAGTTAGGACGTTTTTTTCGAATTTGTACATTTAATTGATCTAAAAGGTTGCAATAGTACTCTGAATTTATTGTTTTACCCTTTTGCAGATAGTCAATCAACAAAATACCATTGAAGTCCCAAAAAACCGTTGCCATAACCTTACCAGCCGATTGAATTGTTTTTGCCTTCTTTGGGGCACTTCATCCAGCTTCAGTCCATTGTTTGCATTGTTCTTTTGTCTCTGGATTATAGTGGTGGATCCATGTCTCATCAACAGTTATGAAACGACGCTTAAAATCCATTTTATTTCGCTGAAAACGATCCAAACATGCTTGTGAAATGTTCATTCTTATGCGTTTTTGGTCGACTGTTAACAAGCAGAAAGCTTTTTCATCTGTAGTTCTTCATGCAAAATTAAATGGACTCGATCATTTGAGATGCCTATGATATTAGCTTTTCCACGCACTTTTATTCGTCGATTATTTAATACCATATCATGCAGTTTGGCTACAATTTCTGTTGTTGTTGCTGTTTTTGGACGTCCACTACGTGGTTCATCTTCAATGCTTGTACGACCACGTTTAAATTCAGCAACCCAATTTTTTACTGTTGCATATGAAGGAGCACTTTCACCTAACACATTCACAATATCATTATGAATTTCTTGTCCCGATAAACCTTTTTTTATGTAAATATTTAATGGCACCACGCATTTCTAATTTTTCCATTGTAAAAAAATCGCGGAAGCGTCTTTTGTGAACACCTGTTTCTATATGAAGGAGTTGCCAGATCGAAACAAAATTTAACATGTGTTCATAGCAGAGATGGAAGTTTCCAAAACACTTAACTTTTTCTGTTTATACCGCGCTTTTTGTGCTAGGCTAAGAAGTTTCCGAACCGCCCTCGCATTTATTTGCAATTTATTCACAACCAAAACATTAAACAAATACTATGAAAACTTTTTATTAACAGAAACGTTAAGTTCCACTGAATTAACACAAACAATTTATCTTACATTGCTTACCAACTTATTTGTGTACCAAAGTGATTGTTACATTTATAATAAACAGAAGATCTAATATGTGCAGTCCTTCAAGTCTTCTTACCTCATCACTATCGTCTAAAAGTGTTATTGCCAAAACATTAGGAAGATTGCTAAGTCTGTTCAAATAATTTAGCTTGTCTCGTTTTATATCATCTCTAATGTAAGGGACGCTAAGATCATTGTGGATTGTGTTGTTTCTGACAAACCAGGGAGATTGATATTTTTGCAGGATATCCACGTTTGAGTAAGAGAGAGTTTCCTATAGTTGGATCCCATAAGTCCAAACAGGTTTTAGTAAAATTGTTTTGTACAGAAACACCTTGTTGTCTATGCTTGACTGTGATTTTGGACCAAGAAGCCAGTACATTTTTTTTGTCTTAATATCTTGTCGCTTTCTTTTAGCACTAATGTGATCTTTCCAAGTTAACCTCTTGTCGATATGTAGGCCTGGATATTTTTCAGTAGTTAATTTCGGAATAACGACTCCATTTAAACACAGAGGGGCAGTCGCCCTATTTAAACGTAAATGTAACATTAGTAAATTTTTCAGCATTTACATTTATGTTTCATTTATTAAACCAATTTTGCATGGTGTCTAGTTGCCTTTGGACTACCTAGGAAGCCTGTGTTGCAGATTCTTTGGCGGCTGTGTCGTCGGCGTATTTCGCAATCGTGACATCACAGTTCAAAGGCATATCGGATGTATGTAAAGTGTGCAAAATTGGACCCAAAACACTACCTTGTGAGACGCCAGATTTAATAGCACCAATTTTGGAATCTTTAGCGTTAATATTTACATAGAAACTACGTTCAGGTTAATGTGACTTTAGAGTAAGGTAAAGCGTCGTAGGTAATTCTTTTTTTAGCTTTAATAGAAGACCTTCGTGCCTTACCTGATCAAATGATTGCCTTACATCCAAAAGTACCGACGTACAATAACCTTTGGTTTCCAGAGCATGTCTTATTGTTTTTACGACTCTATGGCATTGTTCTGGAGTTCCTTGTTCATGCCGAAATCCAAACTGGTGAACAGGTATTATCTTCTTACTTTCAAGGAAAGGCAACAACTTTTTCTGGAAAAGACTTCAAATTTTTTTGAACAAATCGGTTTTAAACTAAAAGGTCTGTAGAAAGTTATACAGTTTACAGGTTTATTGGGTTACGGAGTTGAATTGGTAGAGATTTGATAGCCTTAGCATCAATATTATCATAGCCTTTAGACTTTTTGGGGTTCAACAATTTTATCTCTACCGTGACTTCCTAAAATGTAAACGATTTTACTGGTTTACTCATATGGCAAGAAAGCATCTAGAAAATTGAATATTGAATATTTCGTCTGCTTCTATTGAACTGCAAAGGGAAAATGGGGTAAAACGTATCTTCCAAATATAGCTGAAAAGCATCAGCTTTGCTTAAATCTGATCTATTCCATATGTAATTGTAGTCCTTACTAGGTATATTTCGGTTTTGAGTTCTTTTCAGATATTTTGTTGCCTTCCAAAGATTATATTCATTTTTTTTAGATGTACTTAAATTAGTTAAGTATGTTTCTTGTGAGTCATTTTTCAGATCATTGAGACGCAGCTTTTGATATTTTTCTTAGGCTTCGCTTAATTTTGACTAACTGCCTTAATTCGACTGTAAGGTTGAGACTTGAGTCCATGCCACAAATTTCACGATTCCAACCTTTTAGCAGCCATGTTCGCCATACACTGGTGCTGTAAGGTTCCACCTGGTTTAGTTCTGTACTCGTATAAGTAAGCTAGTGTTTCGGTTGTTTAGTAGGTTAGGTGTTAGTTTTGTTTTCGTATTTTTGCGAGATTTCGTTGGGATGGAACATTCTCGAAGTGGCAGGGAAGCGATGTATGTGGCTGGATTGTAGCGCGACTTACCCGAAATCAAACAATACATGTATGAAAACTGGCTCAGTTGAATGGAAATGGTTTCCCTATACTATAGACACGTTTTCCAGCCAAACCAATCGGCTGACGGGACTCAGGCCACCAAAAATCAGTCGGTGCGGGACCTGCAATAAAAAGAAAAATTATTAGAGAAGAATATTTAATTGGTTGTTAGTATTTTACGGAGGAAAATAGAAAACGCGGAAAAACCAGAAAACAAGAATAAATAAACTGACGAACGATCTTTTGACAGCTCTCACATCTGTGGGGGTCTAGTGTTGCCAACCACAGCTAAAGGAGATGTTGCCACTGCAGTTGAGCGTGTAGAACGGAGATAGTCGATAATGCAGGAGAAAATATCGTTCATTCATAAAATCGTTACCGTCATAGTATTCAACACGGCGTATTAAGCGAAACGAATGAAAAGGTCCAATAGCGAAACGAATGAAAGGGCACGATAGCAAAACCAATGCCATGAAATTAAACGAAAAAGTTTTCTTTTAAGGGATTAAAGGTGCCTCGGTAAAAAGTAAACTTTCTTGAGTATTTGCTTAAAAAAATATAAGTTTTTCTGAACAGACAATAGTTAAAATGGCTACTGTTAGTTGGAATACAATAAATACCTCAAAAAAGGACACAACAGTTGGGCGGTTTGATTCATGTGGCCCAAAAAAACGTTCCTAAAACGATTATAATGTCATAAATAGGGTAGCGGACGTATGTTCGTTCTAGGCGCTAATTAAAAGTATATTTCGTCTCCTCGTCCCTATCTTTCGTCGGCGCATATGCACAAATAAGGCTAATTTAAAAAAATTTAGCTTTAATGCGATATGTAGCCAGCCGTATGTGGAGTACAGTTTATGGAAAATCATCCACAACAAACGTTAGTAATACAGGGTAACCACCGGGAAGGTATACTACTTTGTTTTGCCGCCATCTTGGTAAACATTAGTCTTGACAGTTCATATTTGGCAGTCGTGAAGTAGAGAAGTGGCAAATTTATTATGGAAAAATATTCGATAAATCGTTAACCCTTTTATCAAAATCAATCATCGATTACTGTGGCGATGAGAAAGTTACGTGGTATTTTTGGCACAACAAAACGCACTATTTAACATGTAGTGAATGATTTCGAAGAATGCTGATAGGCCCAAGCATGGACCACAACAAAAATGTGTTGTTATTGGATCATTCTTTTGCAGTAGATAAAAATGCGTTTTCATGGATTAATTTGGTGAAATTCTCCACTGAGTCTTCTAATTCGACTCCGGTTTAGTTGACATATTCAAATTTATATTTAAATCAATACAGTTTTTGAAAGATTGAATGCAAGTTTTAGTGGTAAAAATCGTGGCACTATAATTTCGTTCTGTTGGTGTGGTTTTGTAGTTAACGATAATGGGACTGGGTCAGAACTGAGATAGCAGCGAGGCGTAATGTCTAGTAGTAAACTTGATATACCTTTATATGTACGAGTATACTATAAAATCCAGTAGGTCTGGTACTTTTGCGGGATCACTGGGCCAGTATGTTGGGCAACCTGTTATTAATGTGCTATATTGGTTTTTTATAATGCATTTATGTAATTCGTTTCCTTTAGGACTATTTAATCGCGAACCCCACCATGTAAGTATGTTTGGCGTTAAAATCGCCGCCCACAATAAATCTGTTGCCAAGTTTTTTTAAGAAAAATGCATACTGCTAAGAGATAACTCTATATCTGAAAGGAAAGTACACAGAATAATGTATTCAGATACACTGCTGTTATTGCACATGATTTTGACTCCAGCTGCAGGTATTATTTAAAAAAAAATATTTGTTTTATTACCTGCTAAAAACCTTAAAAATTAAAGTTGAGAAGAAGTCAAAAATTTAATGTTTGGGCGCTCGTAGCGGAACTTTTTTCCTCATGCCAAAAGCTATAGCTATATCGCACAATATCGATTGCTAAATCGACCCACCCTAATATATACAATGAACGGTGTAAATTAACGTGTATCATATATATCGTATAAAAAGTGGGTATAACAGCGCGGCATAAAATCATAAGTGCAGAAAAAAATCACATGTACTGTAAACGGACATCAACTCCAGTTCCGTCAACTGCACACGTGTTGAAAAGAATACTTATGCTCGGTCGGTCTTTCCTCTTTTTGTTGAGACGATGTGTCATTACTCAACTACGTCCATTCAGCAAACATGGAGCTATTTGCTGAGTGATGTGATGTTTTTTCGTAAACCGTTTTATTCGCAGCGTTTTGCTGCTGGTAATTTCTTTACAAGTCAATGTCCGTGAATAGGACATATGGGTCGCCAAAGAAATACGGTGACGTGGGTAACTGTAAATTATACAATTTTAAGATTTTGCTGAGATTATGAACTTGGATCAAAGGAGCCCTAAATTGGGTTACTTTTATTTATTTTCTGTACATCAGCAACGTCGAGTTTAATATATTATTGGGATATTTCTACTTGTTCAATGTGTATTTTTTGTATGATGGTATTTTTAGTGTACATGTATATCATGCTTACGAGTATGTCATGGTTCAAATCCAGGACCAGGTTCAAAAAAATGTCGAAGGCGAGCTTTCGATTAAACTATTAATCGCAAATTTGACCGCCCAATGACACCAATAGTTTTCAAATGGTAAGTTACATGAGTAACTAACAAATATCAGCTTTTTGTAAGCGGAAAACTGTCATGTCAAAAACAATTGCCCATTTTGACTATCTAGATTTCTAGTTCTCTATTGGGAGGTAATTTATTTATACAATAAATAAAGAGAAGTCCAACTAAATCGCACGATATTAATTGTTAATAATACAATTTTTTTTTAAAGAATTATCTTAATATTTTGTATTGTGGTAGAAGGACTTATGACAATTATTTGTGAAACAATATATCGTTCAAATGCTAGCCACGGCTTCGATGGCATACCTCTATCCGATGGTCCAGATTTTCTTTGAGACAAAATCGAGTTTAAATGTCATTAATTTGCCGAATAATCTAACTCTTTAGCTCTTAAATATTTCTTGGCTGATTGATGTATACTTTTTCTTTCTAATATCCTCAAAGAAAGAAGTCCAACCGTGTTAAATCACATAATCGTCGCAATTAACATCGCCACGATGTGAGATAACACGCCTATTGTTTCGTTAGTTGTGTGGCAAATATATTTCAGGTTAATATCCTCACTTTCTTCTGACAGCGAACACCATTCAAGGTAACTGCTTGGCCGACCTTTTCGAAGAAGTACGGTCCTATGACGCCACCAGCTCATTAACCGCACCAAACAGTCACTTTTTGTAAATGCATTTTAATTTGAACGCCCATTTTTGTAAAGGCTTCAACAATTTTAACGCGCTGCTAAATTGTGTACTTCTCCATGGTTGAATTTGTCAAACACTGAAACAAAGTAATTTTTAATTAAGTTTGGCACAATCTAAATGTTAAGGTGTGACTCACAATTAACACCGTGCAGTAGGGTTGGACCACCCATTACATACGGCTTTTGTTTTTCACGGTTTACTTACTAAGCTTTTTATATTTTTAACCTGGTCATGGACGTACATTCCAATAAATATATGCAGTCGAGTATTTATTGGATTTTGTATATTTTAATCTCTTAGTCTGGTACTAATTGGGTTTTTGTCCTCTTAACATTTTCTATTTTCCAACCTCTCTGTTTAATTTTGAACTGTCTCTTCAACGTTTGTTATTTTATACCCTCTCTTACGTTTTTTGTTTTATACCCTCCACCAAGGGGTGGATGGTATATTAAATTTTTCATTAAATTTGAAACAACGCGAAATGTTGATCGGAGACCCTTAAAAAATGTATACTCTTGATTGCGTAAAATTCTAAGATGATCTAGCCAAGTCTGAGCACTATAGCGGTCAACTGAATGAACCTAGGAATCTGAAAATTTACGTGATTATGGCTAATGGTCATGTTTGGGATTGTAAATGGGCGAAATCGGCCTAGGGGCTAAAAAGTTTCCATTTAAGGGATTAAACCTTGCTTGGTAAACCGTACTCTTTTTTAGTATCTACTTAACCCATTTCGCTCCGAGATTCAATTTTTATTTATTTTTTAGGAAAAAATTACTTTTTTAGGGTAATTAGGACCCGCTGATTTCAAAAATCTGGCCAAAAAAAATTTCAGATTTTCCGTTTTCCCAGAAAATCCTGTTCGAAATTTCGAACACTGGCGCTTATCCTATATGTCAACTTTGTATGCAAGTGAAACATTTGAATTATTTGCTGTTTTATTGATTTATTCATTATTTTCGAATCAAGTGCTACGAAAATGATTAAAGTTGATGAAAAATGATATTAAATTAAATCTACTTGGGTATTATTTGAAATAAATCGTAAAATAAAAAGAAATATCAAAAAGAAAAGTCGTGAAAAAATACTATTTTTCATGTTTTTGCTTGAAACAATTTGTATGCAGATGCATATTGCATTTCTCGCACATATAAATTGTGGGCTTACCACATCCCTTCAATTGACAACGACGATGCTTTCCTTCGGGATTTCTGATTATAACGTGTTTTCCCTCAACTTTTGGTAGATTTGATGGTCGATATTCCTTATCATCGACATCATCGTCGGTGGATTCTTTCCTATTGGTCAAAAGAAGAGCTTCTGTCACAAAGATTTTGAATTCTTTTTGACTCATCGGTTTCTCAACTTTGTATTTTGCAATCAAACAATGCAATTTCCAAGCATTCACAACTGCCGAATTCAGAGTAGTACACCACAAAGGCCAATACCATTTCTTTCCACGTATATTGATTCTGTAGTTCTGGATTGCATTGTCATGCAAATCCACACCCCCCATGCCCTTGTCATAATTGTGTAACATGGCTGGCTGACCATACATTACGTATTTACCAGCTTCGGGGTTCCTTTTTGATGTTGATGCCTTTTTCCAACGTTGGACATTGTGCTAAGGCAAGACTTGGTCGAAATTTGTTGCCATGGTGACCTCTTTGTTGTCCTGCCATCTACATAGCAATATTTTTTGTGTGGCGTCAAATGTATAATCATAATCACCCCTTGGTAATTTTTTACCGGTTTTCAATTCAGTGGATCCACCAGCCAGCCGATTGGAACGAACGGTTCCCGATGCACAAAACCCTTTATCAGACAACAAACAAAGCAAGTGGTACGATGTGAAGAAGTTGTCAAAATAAACTTCATGTCGTATTGGATATTCAACATTCGAAAGCAACCGCATAACCACATCAGCTCCCAATCCAACAACATTGTTATATTGGTCAGCAGATCCACAGTATGGTATAAAAGAATACAGATAACCTGTAAATAAAGAAAACAAAATATTTATCAAAATTAAATTATTACCAGAAGATGAAAGATTTATTACCTGAAGAAGAGCATAGACACCATAATTTATAACCAAATCGAATTGGTTTGCCTCTAATGAACATCTTACAGCTATGTCTCCCAAAATATGGAACCATTTGTTCATCTATGGATAGCATTTCGTCCCAAACACAAAATTGAAGAAATTTTCGATTTAGAATATCGAATAAAGGACGAAGCTTGAAGAGAATATAGATATGTTTTTATTTGTTTTTATATTTGTTATTGTAATACATACCTTAGCCATTTTATCAGCTTTGTCTAAATCATTATTATTGGCAAAATGTATAAATGATTTTATATGCAAAAATGTTGACCGAGTCATGGTCTGTTTTACCATAGGGATCCCTAATGATGGCTTTGAAGACCAATAATCTGGCACAGATGGAAGAGTGTGATATCCCGATAATAATAAAATACCAATGAACCGTTTTAGCATCACTTCATCTAAATGAAAGTCGGTATTATTTTGTCCCGCAAATCTATTTGTTTCTTGAATAATATGGTCATGGACGAAGTCATCATAAAACAAATGAAACAATTGTAAAGGAGAATGGTCTATCAATCCTGAACAAATTTTTTCTTTTAGTTCAGTCAATGGTGCTGGATTTGGAGCAATATCAAAATGGTATTTCTTTCGGTTGCCTTTTGACCATTTTGGTTTTCCAAAAGAACTGAGAGGCTTGTATTCAAATCGAGGCTTCTTCGATGTTGAAGGTCCCTCCTCTTCTTCAAATTCAGGATAGCCATTGTCCTCAATTTCATTTCTTTCAGTTTCAATTTCAACGAAACCGGCAACCTCGCACAATGGATTCGGATCTAAATTCAAGGCTATTTCATTATCATTGATTGTTTCTTCATCTGAACATTCATCGACTCGATCAGGAGGAAGTATATTCACACAATTAATATCCCCGTCATCATCACTCCAATTGGCTATTATTTCTTCCAACTCCTTCATAGACAAACATTTTTTATGTGTACTCATATTTCGCTATGCAATGCACAAATCAATAAAAACAAACAATATAAAACTCACAAAAACTCGAAATTCACAATTATTTTGTATATTACAGATGAAATATTTACCTTTTTTGCAAAAACTTTTTTATAAAACACTTGATGAAACGAAAATATAATAAACACGCTTCTTTTCACGTCTAATATGCACCAAATATAACACAAAGAATGAGAAATGTCAGAAATGTCAAAAATGTCAGTCAAGTGTAATCGTCAGCCAGTAACTATAGGATAAGCGCCAGCGTTCGAAATTTCGAACAGTCAAGTTTGCACATATGTGGGGTCACGCATGTGTATGTAACACATGTGTTATATATTTTATAAAATAGTTACATATATTGGCAGTAATTCCTCATAATTATTCTTTTAGTTATTTTTTTTTTATTATTCTTAAAAATTAATTCAAAAAGTGCCTAAAAATAGGGGTTGCAGAAATGTACCCCTAGTATAGGTGGAGAGGGTGGTGGGCGGGGTTCCCCCCCGCCAATTGCTAAAGATGAATCTTAACATTAATACCAAAATTTACCTGAAAATCCACCTTTTTCATACATAAATATTTTTTGGAAAATATGTGATTTTTACTGTTCGAAAAATCGAACAGAGGAGCGAAATGGGTTAACAAAACATAACTTTTTGTGAACGGACATTGGTTTAAATAGGTACTGTTGGTTGCAACGCACTTAATACCTAAAAAGGGGCATGGTTGCTGTACATTTTAATGGATGTGGACCAAAAACCGTACCGCATGCTTACAATGGGCGATTAATAGTCAATATGGACATACTCTAATTAAAGCAAATTTTACTACAAATTCAAATATAAAGTAATTTTTAAGTTGTGGCTGAGATAGGGATGGACGCATATCCTGAAAGGGTCCAAAAAGGATATTTTTTTGCACGGTGAAAGGTATATTTAGTTCGGTCTGACCGAACTTAATGACGTTTTTACTTGTTTATGCCAAACAAGACCAACCGCCGGTTAAAGAGTAATCCTGGTAATCTACAGCTGAGTTACAAATCGTACACCTAGTCCCATAACATCACATCAAGGGACAAGGGGAAACTTCTCTGAAATCAGTCAGCTGGGCACGAGCTAATTTTAATACTCAATAACCGGAACCTACTGTTTAATGCGGGCTCTGAACGGCAAATGGATCTCACGAGGGTTGCAATTTATGTTTCGGGCACTGACAATTATAGTGTTCCAAGATGCAAACTGGAACTTTCATTGGAAACATTGACATTTTTAGCATAGCTTCACTCAGAACGTTCTGTCATTTGAGGGCGAATTGTTTTGTTTACAGTGTGTTGAAAAAATCATCTCAGTCAAAAAATGGAATTATCCCGTGAACATTTTCGTGCGATGATTTTTTACGATTTTTGGCGTGGGTTATCCAGACAAGAGTGTTAAAATCAATTTACTTTAACTTTTGGCGATGAAGCACCATCAAAAACCACTTTTAATCGTTTGTATCAAGAGTTTAGTCTTGGGCGCCGTTCGCTCCAGGATGAGTTTCGTGAAGGACGTCCAACTTCTGTCACTTTGCCAGAAACCATCGATGCTGTGCGTGAACTGATTAAGCAAGACCGACATGTGACATACCGTGAGATTGAGGCATCCTTAGGCATTAGTATGGCAAGCATCAATAAGAAATACAAAAATTTGTTCTCGTTGGATCTCACATAATTTGACGAATGCTCAAAAACAGGCTTCTAAGGATTGGTGCAAAGAGATGTTGAAAAAGTATAACTGCGGTAGCTCAAATGCAGTGACAATGACACATGAACCCGAAAGTTGTTCGTGGAAAAAGTACATCGAAGCAAAGAATTGCGTTTTTTGCGGTATAACCGGCCATGTTGCCACAGTGCCTTTAGTGGAACGTAGGACGGTCAATTCTGAGTGGCATACAACCATCTGTTTGCCAACAGTGCTCGAAGAAATGAGGAAAGATATTAAGAGAAGACGGATCATTTTGCATCAAGACAATGCGAGCTCTCACACATCAGCTGAACCGATGACCACTCAACTTGTCGAATTGATGGGCCATTCACCGTACAGCCCTGATTTGGCACCCAATGACTTCTTCTGATTCCCTATCCTCAAGAAAAAATGCGTGATCAACGTTTTTCATTGCCCAAAGCAGCTGTTGAAGCGTTCAAAAATCATGCTTTAGAGGTGTCTCAATCGGAGTAGAAAAAAGAAGTGCTTCGAAAATTGGTTTGTGCGCATTTAAAAGTGTATTGATCTTAAAGGAGAATATTTTGAAAACCAATAAAACCATTTCCAATGATAAATTATTGTGTTTTTATTGCCGGACCCGAAATATAAATAACAATCCTCGTATAGAGAAGTTTCCACATGGCTTAGAGATGAATCTCTTACGCGTAACGTCGCCTGCGTCCACGAGATGGAAACTCGCCGCACGAGATGGAAACTTACGCGAGGTTAAAACTGGCATACTACGGTGGCCTACATTTGTCCAACGTTCCAATTTTTATTCCTGGTATTCAATTTACACATATCTGTTGTTTGACTTTTAAGTCCTTTTAATGATGGCAGATGTCAAACATAATAAATTTACCATTCCTCTTTCATTGACTTCATTCGTATTTATTATCGAAATTTCGCGAAAATATCCTTTTTGGCACAGTCAAGGCATTGACAATATTTGTTAACTTCTCCTTTCTTAATATACTCCACTAAGTATGGGCTGAAAGTCATATTCATTTGGCACTCAGTTTGATACCGCGAACCCTTTCTGCCAAGGAAACCCATAAAAGTGGGAGTGCCTCAATGGAATATTTATTCATTAACGTTTGAAGGGTAATCCAAAAAGATCACGCTAGCAACCGATAAAATTTATAAACGATTTAAGTATTATTTATTTATTTAAAGTTTAAATTGGACCTTATTCATTCTGAAATAAAAAATATTTATTTTAGAGCAAAAATATATATATTTTACAAAAGTCTTCTTATTTGATATAATTGATAACATAATTCAACGTGGTATTGAAAATTGTAGCCGTTCCAAGCCTCCTCTGATTAAACTGGTTTACTTGTTGGAGGGTCTATACCATGCGACTTTAACTCGTAGTTGCTCGTACTTGTTTTCTACTTTATAGTGCGTTGTGTATGAGACATAAACAGGCGAATATTTTTTATTTTATGTTACATGTGTTTCAAACATGGCCGATAAGCCACAACGGCAATTGGACATGGCACAGTGGTTTCTTCCCAGGGTTTCGATAATTCGCGCACCTGCAAAAGCAGTCTTATTTAATAAAATTAACCGAATAAAATATAAATGGCAAGTATATTTCGTTATCCAGCTCTGGAGTCTCGAAACTTTTAACGTAGTCAGAGAAAGAAATTCAATAGCCAAATTGAGAGATCTTGGCGATAATTTGACCTCATTTTTTTGTAATATAAATTATCCCGGAACCATCATTGTTTCATATGCTGTGTGGCAAATACTATCCAACTAATTGGTTTTCAAATCCATGCTATCTTAAGTTAAGTTCCATATATGGGGTGATCCATCTAGAGGTACTTTTTCGGAACAAAAAAAATAGAAAAATTCAAATAAGTGTGGAATCTTTATTGGTAATTTGAAAGGACATTTTATGGCATTTATTTTTTGAAAATAATTACCTTCAAATGTTGGCAACTGTATTATGGGAATATGAGTTCGGTAAGAAACGAGAAGATCCGCTGCTTTCGATCAAAATTTTGTTCAGTGAAGAGGCCCATTTCTGGCCAAACGGCAAAGTTAATAAACAAAATTGCCGCATTTGGGCTGAAGAGCAACAAGAAGAGGTTCCATTATACCTAGAGAAAACCACAGTTTGGTGCGATTTATAAGTTGGTGGAATCATCGGTGCATATATTTTTAAAAATGATGATGGCCGGAACGTAACTGTGCAGGTGTGACATCACACGATCTAGGCGGCCAACTCACCGGTCCAAAACGTGGAATTAGCTGCTCTTCGAAGTTAATTCTCAAAAGATCCATTGTTTGAGCTGCTGTATGGCATGTGGCACGGTCCAGTTTAAACCAAATGTCGTCAATATTACGGGCTTCAATTTCAGGTAGCATAAAGATCGATATCATGGCGCGAGAGCGGGCACCCACCATTCACGGTTACGTTACGGCCTTTTTGGTAAAATATGGACAAGTAATTCTACTAGGGCATAAACTGCACCAAACCGTGGTGCAGTTTATCTCTAGGTATAGTGGCACCTCTTGTTGTTTATTGACTCTTTGTTTATTGACACTGCTTTTGAGCCAGAAATGGGCCTCATCACTGCACAAAATTTTGGCCGAGGCCAGTTTCTTACCGATTGCGCATTTCCATTATACAGTTGCACAATTATGAGACGTTGTTGCAGTGTAAGTCTTTCCATGATGAAATGTCAAACAGTACTGAAAACAAATAAAAATAAATACAACTCACGCGTAATCGGATGGTAGTTCGAGGGATTTTTGTTGTGTTTACTTTGTTCGATGAAATACTCTACTACCGACTGGTTCTCGTTTATTTAAGATCTGCCTGCACTTAAGTATATAGCCAAGTATTTTCGATTGCTGGAATATATATTTTCGTTTCTTGAATGAAATGTATAATAAAAACATGGCCTGAAATCTGGCTATGGACTAATTGTAATGCAATATAAAATAACTTGCTTGATAAAAATCTCGATTTTTGAATAACAACACCCAATCCTAATAAATAATTTTGGGGATCATCATAGTATGGTTGATTGAACCATACTATGGTTGTGAAGATCATAGTATGGTTCAGTGTGAATCATACTATTGTTGTGAAGACTATTCCTGCGGAGATCATTGTATGGTTGAGTGTGAATCATACTATGATTGTGGGGACCATAGTATGGTTGTGGGGATCATAGTATGGTTATGTGTGAATCATACTATTGTTGTGAGGATCAGAATATTGTTGTCCCACAACCATATACCCAACAATAGTATGATACTCTTCGAATATTGTCACCCCAACCAGACTTTTTTTCTGCATGTTGGCAATTTCGCTTTGGATGTTATCTCTGAGGTCGTCTTGAGTTGTTGGCTTGTTGGCATAGATGACTTGATGTGGCTCCATAAGAAGAAATCCAACGGCGTTAAATCGCATGAACGAGGTGGCCATTCGGCCGAGGCATTTCTCGAGATAACACGTTCACCGAATTTGCCTTTCAGTAAATCGATTGTAACGCATGCTGTGTGGCTAGTGGCACTGTCTTGTTGAAACCACATATCGGCGATGTCAATCTTATCTAATTCTGGCCAAAAACGAAAAAATATGGCCCAATCACACCTCCGGCATGAAACCCTCTTGTGCTCTTGAAGCACAAATAAGTTTGTTGCTGTCCAATAATGCAAATTTGTTTATTGACAAAACCACCAAGCCGGAAATGAACTTTATCGCTAAAGATGATTTTTCGTTGAAATTCAGGATTTCGTTAAACTTTGCCAGAGCCCAATTCTAGAGGTTTCAGCGTTTTAAATGATCAAGTAGCTTTAGACCTTGAGTCAGTTTGATCGTATGAGGATAAAGGACAAGATCTTTTCGCGAAATACGCCACAGTGTGGTTTGAGAGATGCCAAATTTCTAAGAACGACGTGTAATCGACTGATCTGGTTAATTTTTGGTCGCATTGAGCGATACAACGTCTCTTTAGCGCCGGAACATCCAAAAGTGAAAACTTGGATCCAAATTTATCCACTATAGCACGCACAACCTGTCGGGTGGGATAATTATTACGGCCGAAATTTTGAGTAAGCGCTTTTAAAGTTGCATTTACCATTGAACTTTGAAAAACCTAATCCCTTAAAGTAATAGTTGTGGCTATATACTTTAAGTACTCCATATCAATATCATACATTGATATGGAAAGAAACACACACTAACAGAAAAAAGGCTGTTGCCACGCACCTTGACAAAAAATGTTATATTGTATCGAAATTTATGAAAGAGGATATTTAAGCATCAGGCTAGCCGAACTTAATCTTCCCAGTAGTTGCATTTGCGTTCAGCAAGCTCGTTACGTACCTTGGACAAAACTTTTTTCTTCAGGGGTTTCAGGCAATCAACTCTCTCTGTGTAATTAACAGAGTTTTCTTATCATTTGTTCATGAGTATAAGATTAAGTCTAACTTTGAACAGGGATTAAACCGGCTCAAGACCCCTTGCTTCTATATTTAAATAGAAGACAAGTTTTTAACAAAATGGCAAGGTGACATTGATTTTCGTAGCTGCACACTACTTTTATCATGATTTCGGGTCCGTGACAACCCTCTTCAGAAAGCCTTGCTGCAATTGTTGAAAGTAAAACCGAACTCTCTAAGGCCAGGCTCTCCCCAAACGAATGAGAACTACTGTTGTAAACCTTACTTTTCCAGTTTTCTTCACACAATTGCCCACGAAAATACAACTCACTCTTGCCAGCTCTAAAGAGACTCCACATCGAGAGCCATCAATAGATTTCTTTTACAACAACGTGTGTGTGTGTGTGTGTGTTGTAAAAAGAGTTTAGTTGACTATGTCAACTTGTGTGCCGTGCCGTACATGCAAGTCTAACTTTTATAAAATTTCTGAAAATGCTTTTGACCACTGTACCCATGGGTTATTTCATTACAATGTACTTGTCGTATGTCATAAAAAACAAATATCCGAAGGAATACACATGTGATTGGCCATGATGTCTTTATGCGTGCAGGAACCTGTGTAATGTAAAATGAGATGAAAATTGAAAAGTTATTACGGGACAAAGAAAAACATGAAAATCCATGAAAATGTCTGAAATCCACCCCATATCATCATCGTTTTTAATTATTATATATTGTTAATATGTGCATGTTTATTTGCAGAATTGTGCATGCATATGGAGACAATATGAGTGTACACTGAACACATGAGAACATATTGCATATACCACGAAAGTGTATAACCTCAATAATTTAAGTTTTGGTAAAAAGAAAAAAGACAATCCTCCCCAGAGTGTCCAAAACCGAAAACCAACATTACGGTTTTATGACCAAATTAGACCGCCGGTTTCTCAAAAACAGCTGTTTTTTGCTGTCAGATTTCCGGTTTCTCAAAAACAGCTGTTTTTTGCTGTCAGTTTTCTATTGCTGTACGTAAATACAATGGAAAAAAATTAAAAAAAAGTAAATTAAATAAAGAAATCGTAAATTAAAATAAATATTTATGCTCGACCCACATTTCAGAGTACCGCTCAAATCAGAATCACCAGTTGTTTCGTTTTTATGACATCTGTCTACCCGTCCGTCTGCTGTCTTGCTAAAGCTTGTATTCAAACTACAGGTCGATCTTCATGAAAATTCCAAAATTAAGTTTTTTGGTAAAGGCAGTTGTGAAAATCGGTTAAAATTAAGATATGGCTCCCACATATATGTTTAACCGATTTTATGTCTTAGCTCTAGAAGCCACAAAGCACATCCAATATTGATGAAACTGGGTACAGTTCATAACAATAGATCAGTAATCAGCTCTGATAAAATAGGTCATACCTGTCCACGTTTTAAAACAGCCCCAGAGCAAAGATCTTTCCCGATCTTAAAAATCATACTTTTTAATTTCGATTTCATTCAAATTTGGTACTAGGGCTGCTATATATATTTCTGGCCTTATTATGAAAATGCGAATATTTATCATCAATAATGATTTTATTGTTTTTTAAAGTATTCTCCAGTATGATTTATACGCCATTGCATGCGCTCAAACCAACTGTCGAAATACTTTTTTCACTCCGACTCAAAACACCTCCAAAACATGATTTTTAACAGCTTCTTCTGGCAACGAAAATCGTTGACCACGCATTTTTTTCTTGATGTGCGGGAATAAAAAGAATTCATTGGGTGCCAAGACAGGGCTGTACGGCGATTGACCCATCAATTGGACGTTTTGGCCCGTCAAAAAGGCGCTGGTTTGAGCCGATGTGTGAGAGCTCGCATTGTCTTGGTGCACAATAGAGCGCCCATGAAATACATAGAAAAATGAAAAAGTGTTATTCTTTCCACTCCCCGCTCATTTTCTAGTCTATTGGGCATCAAAAATAATACCTGTGCAAAATTTTTTTCAATCGGATGGAAGCCGACCATTCCATCACGTTTATAAATAAAATTACTAATTTACATTTGAAAAAAATTTTGACTCAAATTTTAAGTTTGACCTCTGAAAACACCACGAAGGGTCATAGCTGGGTCAAAAATTGTTTAAGAGAAAAATGTTTGCCTGTATTTTTCGAAAGTCGTCTGTCTTACATGTTATAGCTCACCAAAGCTTGAAACTAGTTTTACTCCATTTTTAGGGCTAAAAGTCGTGACGGACTGGCCGGTTTCCATCCGATTGAAAAAATTTTGCACTGATATTATTTTTGATGCCCAATATGCTAGAAAATGAGCTGGGAGCGGAAAAAATAACACTTTTTGTTTTATGGACGCTCTAGTGCACAATGATTCGTCTTCTCTTGTTCGTTTTTCGAATTTCTCCGAAGACTTCAGGCAAACACATTGTGGTGTACCACTGAGAATTGACCTCCTACGTTGCTCAAGCGGAACTGTCGCCACATGACCAGTTTTGCCGAAGATACAGGCTACCATTTGCTTCGAAGTGCTTCCTCCACGAACAATTGTCGTTGGATTTGGCTCGTCTTCGAAGACCCACACGGTCGATTGCTGTTTTCTTTCGGGCTCATACGCATAGGTTCATGATTCGTCACCTGTGACGATCTTATAAACGTCTTTTGAAGAACCGCGATCGCATTTTTCCAAATTTCTTTGCACCGATGGACACGAGCTTTTTTTAGGGATTGTCAAATTGTGCGGGATCCAACGAGAACAAAGTTTTTTTTGCGGCCAGATGTTCATGCAATATCGAATATATTCTGGTGGAAAAAATGCCCAAGGATGCCTCTAACTCACGGTATGTCACATGACGATCTAGCATTATCAGTTCACGCACGGCATGAATGTTCTCTGGCACAACGGCAGTGTTTGGACGACCTTCACGACCTTCGTCTTTGAGCGAGCCTAGGCCACGATTGAATTCATTAAACCAGTTTTTCACAGTGCTATAGGAGGGTGCTTCATCGCCATACAAAGATTTAAGTTCATCGATGCACTGTTGTCGTGATAATCCACGTCGAAAGTTGTGAAAAATGATCGCACGAAAATGTTCACGAGTTAATTCCATTTTTTTGCCAAATAGATTTTATCAAGTCACTTTAATCAACACAAATGATGGTCGTACATCAAAACGTTCTGAGTACGTTTATGTTAAAAAACGTCAAACTTTCCAATGGAAATGTTAGATGGCGCCAGGCAACACTTGCTGTTAAAAGCACCATAGCGGTCACTATAATAAACCTAGAAAGTCCACTAAAAGTCGACATGAAAAAGTCGACTTTTAGTATTTTTCAAAAACTAAAAGTCGACATGCCGACTTTGACTTTCTTATACCCAGAAGTCGATTAATCGATTAGTCGAAAATCGACTTGTACAACCCTAGTATGAAACTGTCTTTTGGACAAGACCTATTTAGGATTGAATATGACAAAATCGGTAAATGTTTTGATATGGACCCCATACCTTCCCGAGTTCAGGTACCGGGTTTCTAGAAACTGGATTTATAGTCTGATCTTGACGGAATGTGACACGAAGTAGTTTCATGGCACGGCAATTAACTGTTTATAATTTAGACCATATCGGTTCATGATTTTATATAGCCTAGTACCGAGGTCCCTTCCGATTTTGGGTCCTGGCGATCTGGAAGGCACATTTATTGTCTGGACAAAATATAGTACAAGTAGTTCTATGGCCGTCCAGAAACACGTTCGCTTGCGGGCACAGCGCTCGTAAACGAAAAGCGAATCATAAACGAAAAGCACGCTGCACCCCTTCCAAGGAATGATGACAACTAAAAGGCAGACGAGTACAAATCTCCTGTCAGCCACTATAAGCCACGCACACTCTCGACACTCTTTGACCAACAGTGCCGCCGCAGCATGCACTGCAAAAAAGCAAATTTTCGAGCACCTACCTAGTAGTAAATATCTGCATTCAAGCTAATTTTACTACGAATCCAAATATAAAGTAATTTTAAACTTCTGGCTAAGATTAGCGACGCACGCATGGGCCAAAGGGGACCAAAAAGCGTACCTTTTTGCTCTTTAGTTGCGAAGGGACAGTGGAGGGTATTCAGGGTGATTCATTTACCTATGAACATATTTCACCAGCGTATTTCTTGGCTCATTTCATGAAAATATGTCCATCTATGACCATGCCCGAAAATGCAAGGGGGCGAAATGGCTGCGTTTTAAAAATTCCGGACTAGTGTTAGGAGGGTACTAGCTTAAAAATGCTACGTTCTGAACAATTGGTCGGACTTCTTTTTTTCTTAAAAGATAGTCCTACCTCTTACCTTTCCAAAATTACCTAAAGTTATGTCCATTTGACTGAAATGCAAAATTTTTTTGGATGCAAATTACAGCACACATTTATTTGTTTTTGTAAATTAACACAAAAAAGTCAAATGGTCATAACTTTGGAACCTCTGGGCTTCGTTTAGGTAAGAGGTACCAACCACTGGGTTAGAACTTAGCAATTTTACCCTAGTACCCTCAGACCACCAAAATAAAAATTTCGAACCGCTGTCATTTCGCCCCCTTGCATTTTCGGGCTACGACGATGAATATATTTTCATGAAATGAGCCAATGAATTTGTCCAGTAGTAAATTAATCACCCTGTATAAGGTTCGGCTGTTCGAACATAACGATGTTTTTAGTTGGAATGTTTGTGTCTGTTTTGCCACTGGGATGTTTTCATTTGGGACCCTCATTGTATCGCTCCTGCTGGGCCCACGAGGTTCATTATAAAATTAAACAAATGCAAGAATTTTCGATTTCTTCCACAGTACCTTAGCGAATGTCTGTACTAACGGAAGGGAAAAGGAGGTCGAATACGAACGACCGAAATATATTTCGTATCTTACATTTGTTTACGCCGGCTGTCGCGCGTTATGTCACATTGACTTGCATTACAGTTTGAAATATGACCGGTCATATGATATGCACATAAAAAATTATGTATTTATACATATATGCATACCTACATAAGTATGTATAAGTACATACATACACATAAACGTTTGTTTGTTTGTTTCCATATTCTGCTGGGGCAGTTTATTTCGCTGTAATTTTATTGTTTTATAATTAAAATGACATACTATGAAAATATGTCCGGGGTGTTTAATGACAGTATCATATGAAAACATTATTGCCCAACACAAACGCATGCAAAAAGTGCCACACATACTCGTACACATGTACATATGATAGGCTATTCATACCAACTGGTGTCATAAAAGGTCGGGCGGAAATTAAATTATCCAGACAAACTTCATGCAAAGCAGGAAGTTAAGTGCGAGTGCATCATTTGTAAACTTTTGCGTCTGCCATGACACTGTGTGGCTGCAAGACATTCAAAACATAATGATCGCTACGGAGTTGTTGGGATTATGTTCCAATTAAACAAGCGGGAGCACATCTTTCCGGTCCAACTGCAACACGAAGTTCAATTGTTGGTACAACATCATTAATCCAGTAATATAATAAGTACAGCAATATTGTTAATGGCTTAAAACAATTGGTAAGTAATTTGAAAGGTGTGGGTAAATTGTTTCGAATTCGAATGACGGGTTGGTGGCATTCTGGTGATGACCACTATTGCATGAGTGTCAAATATTACTTTAGGATGTCATTTTTCAAAGAATCCAATGGTACGAGGGCTGCTATATATATTTCTGGCCAAAAATGGGAATATTTATCATCAAAAATGGTTTCTCTGTTTTTCAAAGTATTCTCCAGCATGATTTATACACTTTTGCAGGCGCTCAAACCAATTGTCGAAGCACTTTTTTCCACTCCGATTGAGACACCTCCAAAACATGGTTTTCGCTCGCTTCAACTGCATCTTCTGGCGACGAAAATCGTTGACCACGCATTTATTTCTTAATGTGCGGGAATAAAAAGAAGTCATTGGTTGCCAAGTCAGGGCCGTACGGCTGATGACCCATCAATTCGACGTTTTGGCCGGTCAAAAAGGCGCTGGTTTGAGCCGATGTGTTTAAGCTCGCATTGTCATGGTGCACAATGACTCGTCTTCTCTTGTTCGTTTTTCGAATTTCTCCGAAGACTTCAGGCATAAAAATTGTGGTGTACCACTCAGAATTGACCGTCCTACGTTGCGCAAGCGGAACAGTCGCCGCATGACCAGTTTTGCCGAAGAAACAGGCGACCGTTTGCTTCGAAGTTCTTCTTCCCCGAACAACTTCCTTTGGATTTGGCTCGTCTTCATTGACCTACACGGTCGATTGCTGTTTTGTTTAGGGCTCACACGCATAGATCCATGATTCGTCATCTGTAGCGATCTTATAAACGTCTTTTGAAGCACCACGATCGTATTTTTTCAAAATTTCTTTGCACCAATCGACACGAGCCTTTTTTTGAGCGATTGTCAAATTGTGCGGGATCCAACGAGAACAAACCTTTTTTACGGCCAGGTGTTCATGCAATATCGAATAAATGCGGGTGGAAGAAATGCCCAAAGATGCCTCTATCTCAGGGTATATCACATGACGATCTTGCATTATCAGTTCACGCATGACATCAATGTTATCTGGCACAACGGCAGTTTTTAGACGACCTTCGTCTTCGAGCGAGCGTCGGCCACGATTGACTTCATTAAACCAGTTTTTCACAGTGCTATAGGATGGTGCTCAATCGTCATACAAAGATTTAAGTTCATCGATGTACTCTTGTCGTGATAATCCATGTCGAAAGTTGTAAAAAATGAACGCACGAAAATGTT
Source organism: Hydrotaea diabolus (assembly GCA_963513945.1). NCBI lineage: Eukaryota > Metazoa > Arthropoda > Insecta > Diptera > Muscidae > Hydrotaea > Hydrotaea diabolus. The sequence continues at coordinate 131,544,148 of OY740717.1, read as the reverse complement.
CACGAGTTATTTCCATTTTTTGCCAAATTGATTTTTTTCACTGTAAACAACACAAATGATGATCGTACGTCAAAACGTTCTAAGTACGTTTATGCTAAAAAAAATGTCAAACTTTCCAATGAAAATTTCAGATGGCGCCAGGCAACACTTTGTGTTGCCTAGGCCAGAAATATATACAGCAACCCTCGATTTCAACTTTGTATGCACATAAGAAATTGGTGGATGCCACTGCCTATGCGAGTACCTTTCACTCAAACGACCCTTTACAAGATTGCACTAAAATCGGTACACAATTTAATGGTAGTAAAAATGAGTGGTTATGAATATTAATTGTAGAATAACATCACGACATACAATTTTAGTCATCCCTTTACGATTTAAGGGTAAGGATATATGGTTTTTTTAGAAGATTTTTAGAGATTTTTTAGATCGCAAATATTAAAAACATAGCCTTAAAATTCGTAATTACTCAAATTAAAAATAAGGCGGGCAAAGGATGTGTTAAAAGAATGTTAAACGTCAGCCCATTCGGCTTAGTTTATCTAATTATATTGAGCTTAGTTGATACTGCCAACCAGGACCGTAGATCCCAGCAATGGATAACTCCATAAAACTCCGAGCCTCATGCATTTTGTACTCCTTTTTAACACTACATGTCCGCAAAAGCAAGCACTACTTTTGAGCTCCTTATGGAGTATAAAAGGAGTATTTCTTTTGATCTCGGAGGGTAGGACAAAGGGAGTAATGTATGACGAAACAACAGTTATGTCAAACAAAAAAAAACACATGCAAAAACAAGAAGTCATTGATGCCTCCCTCGTTGATCCATTTAGAGTATTGAGCGAGGCATAAACTTTGTTTTTTCTAACTTCGAAGAATTTTTTAGCAAAATAAAATAAAAACGCTTCGATTAATCGCTTAATACTCTAAATGGCTGAACAAGTCTTTACTCCTTTATTGCTCGATTATGTATTAATCCATATAATTTTTACTGGGATATTAATAGAGTAACACACTAAGTTGCATACTTTCGCTTAGGAAGTAAAACTATCGACGTCACAACATCAGCTAAACAAACAAACGAAACAACAAATTAAAAATAGCTCAACGGTAGCCTCAACACACACGAGGCTATTGTTGCAGCAACACAATCATATTATGGTAAACGTTGCTTCGTGTGTAACTGTCTTGCCACGTGTTTTTCGAACAAGAAATGTACAACAACACGTTGCTCTCGACGGTTTCATTGTAAAATAAAAAAATAAAAAAAATAAAAATATCGACGTCACAATCACAACATTAGCTAAACAATCAAACAAGACAACAAATCAAAAACAGCTCTACTGCAGATACACACTAGGCTACCGTTGCAGCAACACAACCATATAAAGGTAAACGTTGCTTCGTGTGTAACTGTCTTGACACGTGGTTTGCGAACATAAAAAATTTACAGCGACAAGTTGCTCTCCAATGTTGCCTCGTTTATACCTAGCATAAGAAAAATTTAATATACGTATGTTTCAATTTTCCACCAGCAGCAGCAGCAACTAACACAAGTAGCAACATGCAAAACCAGGCAACAGTACCGATGCATTCGTTGTACATTCAAAACATTTGTTGCAACATGGAAATATGAAAACGACGTTAGCAAATGCTCCACCAACCGGGTGGTGGGGGGTAGGGGTGGCACTCACTAGCACACACCCAACCAGGCGAATAGTATTGATGCCGAAGCACCAAAAAAAACTATGGGTTACGAAAGATGTGGGACAACCAGCGCCAGTTTGGATTATGTCTTGGGGAAATTTGGGCACAATACAAAAAAAAAATACTACAAAATGAAATCAACTTTATTTGCTCACGATAAAATGTGCATTTGCCTCGTTTCAATGCTAAATCATTTTCGCCTTACGGCTTCTGCTTTTTACCCGAAGCATCAATACTCAGATTACATTCGCAGTACAACGAAAATGGCAACTGGGATATTTTCTTCAAAGTATGATGGCGATACGCATAAAGGGTGTATATTCGAAATGTGGTGGAAATTAATTAAGGTCTTGCCAAAAATTCTGATGATCATTTTTAGTTCAGCAAAAAGGGTAAATATAACTCATTACCTACTTATATCCACATTATCCCATTAAGGTACAAAGCGAACTTATTACAATTCAGTGAGCTTTGCACGATTAAATACTTATACTCACTGACCCGGACCTACTGTTTAACGTCGGCTCGGAATGGCTAATGCTTTTTGTAGAGAAGTTTTTGCTTGGCTTAGAAAAAAACCTCTTACTCATAAAGTCACCGGCATTTACGAGGTTGAAACCCGCCAAAAAATTGTTTGATATTCTTACCCGCGGTTGAACCTAGAGTAATGAATAAGTAATGAACAACCAGTACCAGTACGACGAAAATCGTTGACCACGCATTTTTTCTTGATGTGCGGGAATAAAAGGAAGTCATTGGGCGCCAGCTCAGGGCTGTACGGCGGATGACCCATTAATTCGACGTTTTGGCCAGTCAAAAGGCGCCAGTTTGAGCCGATATGTGAGAGCTCGCATTGTCATGGTGCACAATGATTCGTCGTCTCTTCTTGGTTCTTCGTATTTCTCCGAAGACTTCAGGCAAACAAATTGTGGTGCACCACTCAGAATTGGCCGTCGTTGCTTAAGCGGAACTTCGAAGTGCTTCTTCCACAAACAACTTTCGTTAGAATTGGCTCGTCTTCGAATTGGCTCGGCCGATTGCTATTTTGTTTCGAGCTCATACGCATAGACCTATGATTCGTCACCTGTGATGATCTTATAAACGTCTTTTGAAGCACCGCGATCATATTTTTTCAAAATTTCTTTGCACTAATCGACTCGAGCCTCTTTTGAGCGATTGTGAAATTGTGCGGGATCCAACGAGAACAAACCTTTTTTTGCGGCCAGGTGTTAATGCAATATCGAATGTATGCTGGTGGAAGAAATGCCCAAGGATGCCTCTATCTCACGGTATGTCACATGACGATCTTGCATTATCATTTCACGCACGGCTTAATGTTCTCTGGCACAACGGCCGTTTTGGATGACCTTCTCGACCTTCGCTTTGAGCGAGCGTCGGCCACGATTGAATTCATTAAACCAGTTTTGCACAGTGCTATAGGATGGTGCTTCATCGCCATACAAAGATTTAAGTTCATCGATGCACTCTTATCGTTGTATCGTTCGAAGTTGTGAAAAATGATCGCATGAACATGTTCACGAGTTAATTCCAATTTTTTGCCAAATTGATTTTTTCAAGCCACTATATACGATACAACACAAATGATGGTCGTACGTCAAAACGTCTGAGTAAGTTTATGCTAAAGAATGTCAAACTTTCTAATGGAAATGTCAGGTGGCGCCAAGCAACACTTAGTGTTGCCTAGGCCAGAAATATATATAGCAACCCTCGTATATAATAGTTGAAAGGTAGCTTGCCAGGAATAAAAGACTCGGAACCCTGATTAAAGTTAGAAAACGAGAGAGAGGTGGAGAGTGAAGAGTTATAGGAACGATAGAGGGTGTACGAGTATATTTATACGAGAGAGATGTGGCACTTATCCAGTTTTATTTTGCTATCAATTATGGTTTATGAATCGGTTCGAGCAGTTCGAAACTAGCCCGACCGTTCAACAAATTTTAAGAGTTATTTAAGAGGTACATTCGCTATATATGCTAGGTCATTAAAATATCTACTGCCTAGAAAGGTAAGTTTCCATTCTTGAAGATCCGCAAATGCTCCACCGAATTCTCTTCTTTAGTGTCCCGGCAACTTCTACAATAGTCTCTGCGAGGGATGCCAATACGTCATTGTCCCCATTAAACAGTGCTCCGTGAGAACTCCTATGAGGGCTGGCATTAATTGCTTTTCAAGTGTTAGCAATTCCCTTCTTTTTCTCCGGTCTATTTTCGGCCAGAGAGGCAGGGATATTTTACAGTGAATTGAGTTCCACCTTTACCCTGCTTCGAAAACCGCCACTTCATCGATTACATGCATCAGTTCGGCCAAAACTGTTTTCAAAAAACGCACGGCCTGAGATTCACAGCATTGGCTTTAAAAAAATGTTTCATTATTTTCCAACGTTGACCAATAGTAGGTATCATTTCCCTATGCTCCCCTTCACGTAAATATGATACTGACTTTGTGTTAAGATTTTAAACAGAAAACTTTTAGTCAATATAACTTACCATTCAAAAATAAACTTATAAATGATCTACCACTAATATGCAACACTCTGTGGAACAGGGTATTATACTTATAAGTTAATTTGATGGCAAATGTTCGTAAATACCAAAAATATTTGAGCAAAACCCACCTTTAAATAAGCCGACCGACTCAGCTGGTTCCATTAAACGATATCTGTTCATCTTAAACTTGTTATCAAACTACAGGTAGTAGCTGCTGTCTGATTTTCATATAATTTTACAGAAATAAGTTTTTTTTTAATGTACGTCGCCATGGTGCGATAAATGTGTGCACGACTGTCATGCCAGTAAACCCAGGTACAACCTCGGATAGAAACATTAACAATTTTTCATTGGCTGCTTTTTCCACCTCGTAAATGCCAGCAACTTTTCGAGTAAGAGGATTATCTCTTAGCCATGTAACAACTCCTCTATAAAATGCATTAGCTTTTCGGAGCTGGCTTTTAACAGTAGGTCCCCGTTAGTGGGTATGGAAATTAAATGGCGCAAGTCTTACTTAGGAGTGAATTTCCCTCTTGTTCCTAAATGGGCTGTTGTTAGACTTAAGTATATGTTTATCCGATTTTAATGCTTTTAGCTAGAAGCCAAGTTTAATATCTATTCTTGATGAAGAATAGCGCAAGGATTTTTTTGGGCCAGGGAAGGACGTTATTAAAATTAAAGAAAATTGGTTCAGATTTAGATATAGCTTCCACATATAAGTTCTTCCGATTTTTTTAGCTGTAGAACCCACATCTTACAACCAGTCTTGATGAAATTTGGTCCATTGTGCCAAGGACGGACGTCGTTAAAATTGAAAAAAATCGGTTCCCCACTATGATATTATGATAATGATATAGCTCCTATGTTCAACCGATTTTACCAAAAACAATGATTTTTTTTCACGCAAATTCAAATACGAAATTAGTTTTAAAATCTGGTTTAAATAAGAAAACCTCCAAGGTCGTCCTAAAAACTATTTTCAGTTGACTTTTGACACCAAATAGTGCAGGGTATAATATAGTCGGTCAAGCACGACTTAAGCTTTTTTACAAGTTTACCTTTAAAGTGAGTGTGTAATGCAACGCCTTTTTGTGTATACTTTTGGGCGTAAGAGCACTTTCAACAAGAGGACAAACTAAGTTCCGCAGTGCGAAGCTTAAATACCCTCATCATGGATAAGAATCCAATATAAAAATTTTGTGAAGTGGACGTGACAACGGTCTATTTTCTATCAGAGAGTGTTTCTATCCATACCAACATCAATTTTCATGTATCGGTATTATATTATTATGAGCTTTTCAAAGTTCAGGATTGTATATACAGGGTGTCCATCGCGAAGGTATACTACTTTTTTTGTTTATAATTTTTGATTAAATGAAAAAGAATGTTTCTTATATTGATAAATGTTTTATTTAATGTCGGCAATTATGTATGGAATAAAATATCAGATAAATGTCCGCCTCTGTTTGCCTCACAAATGCGAGCCCTTTTGAGCACATTTTGCATTACATTCAGCACGGCGTCGAATTGAGGTTTATTGTTTAAAACACTTTCTTGAGCAGCAGCAATGTTTTAAGCCAATCTTGTAGTACGTTGTGGCCAATTCTTGGGCCTATCAGCTACAGGCCCTCTTACTTCGAAATCATTCACTACGCGATAATTAGTGTGTTTTGTTGGCACGTTGTTTCTCCCAAAAATTGCACGAAACTTTCTCATCGTCACTGTAATCGATGATTGATTTTGATAAAATGTTTTAACGATTAAAACACGTTGGTTTATCGAATATTTTTCCATAAAAAATTTACCACGTCTCTACTTCACGACTGCCAAATATGAACTGTCAAGACTAATGTTTACCAAAATAGCGGCAAAACAATATTGTATGCCTTGCCGGCGGACATCCTGTATAATCTATAAGTATGATAATATGCTCATCCCTGATTTTATTTTGTTCAAAACTTACCAACGGTTAATTCAATACTTTGGGCCAAAATTGTGATGTTTAAAAGGAGTAGCACCGCCCACCTTCTTCCCAAGATGTGTTTCGATTCCTGCCAACGTCATATGTTTTAAATAGCATCGACATATCTCTATAAGTTATCAGATATTATATTTTAAGTTCATGATTGAGTGCTGCACTTATCCAATTTTACCTTACCAATGTCTATAGAAATTTTCTAGTACTTGATTTCATTCTGTTCAAATTTTATAACGATCGGAAATTACTTTGGCCGTAAATGCAATTTTCAAATGGTCGTGGTACCGCCCACTTTTTCTCCAGAATCGATCCATGCCAACATCATATGTGTCAAATATAATCGTTATATCTCTAATAGATTATGAGATATTGTGTGTAGGGATGTTTATTTTTTTAGAGGTTGACCCAGTCCTTACGAAACTATTTCAGTTCTTCAACACATATTTTTGCAAAACTTTAGCCACCAAGTTTCACTTATGTGACCTGCAGTTTGCTTTTCACAGAAAGAAACACAGATATGGCTTCATTACCTTATCATTTTACGGCGAATCTTTATGGGATCTCCAGCCGGAATTTCCAGGTGTTTCTGGGATGAAAAAGTTAATACGAGGGCGGTTCGGAAAGTTCTTAGCCTATCAATGAAAGAGAATAGTTAGTTTTTCAAAAATATTTTTATTTTTCAATAAAATCTCTTGAAACTTCAATACACTTAGTCCAACGCTTATCTAGCAATTCTATCCCTTGATTAAAATAGTTTTCCTTAAGGTCTGCAAAATAGTGGTTTACAACTGTATTTGCATCTTCATTTGAGGTAAAACGCTTGCCAGCAAGGAATTTTTTTAGATTTGGGAACAGATAAAAGTCACTGGGAGCTAAATCAGGAGAATAAAGTGGGTGGTCAAGCAACTCGTACTTTAATTCGTTGATTTTAGCCATTGTTAAAACACTCTTGTGCGCTGCTGCGTTGTCTTGATGAAAAATTATTTTTTGTGTTGTAAGCCAGGACGTTTTTCTTGAATTTGTACATTTTATTGATCTTAAAGGTTGCAATAGTACTCTGAATTTATTGTTTTACCCTTTTGAAGGTAGTCAATCAATAAAATACCTTTGAAGTCCCAAAAAACCGTTGCCATAACCTAACCAGCCGATTGAATTGTTTTTGCCTTCTTTGGGGCACTTCCTCCAGCTTCAGTCCATTGTTTGGATTGTTCTTTTGTCTCTGGAGTATAGTGGTGGATCCATGTCTCATCAACAGTTATGAAAATCCATTTTATTTCGCTGAAAACGGTCCAAACAAGCTTGAGAAATGTTCATTCTGATGCGTTTTTGGTCGACTGTTAACAAGTGCGGCACCACATCTTGCATAGGCTTTTTCATCTGTAGTTCTTCATGCAAAATTAAATGGACTCGATCATTTGAAATGCCCATGATATTAGCTATTTCACGCACTTTTGTTCTTCGATCATTTAATACCATATCATGCACTTTGGCTACAATTTCTGTTGTTGTTGCTGTTTTTGGACGTCCACTACGTGATTCATCTTCAATGCTTGTACGACCACGTTTAAATTCAGCAACCCAATGTTTTACTGTTGCATATGAAGGAGCACTTTCACCTAACACATTCACCATATCATTATGAATTTCTTGTCCCGATAAACCTTTTTTATGTAAATATTTAATGACACCACGCATTTCTAATTTTCCCATTTAAAAATCGCGGATGCGTCTTTTGTGAACACCTGTTTCTATATGAAGGAGTTGCCAGATCAAAACAAAATTTAACATGTGTTCGTAGCAGAGATGGAAGTTTCCAAAACACCTAACTTTTTTCTGTTTATACCGCGCTTTTTGTGCTAGGCTAAGAAGTTTCCGAACCGCCCTCGTATACCTAAATAATATTTTAATTTGATAAACGCAAAACATGCCTTTAAAACTAAATAGAGGGTCGTCCAACTAAAAGGCACGATGTTTATTGTAAACCAAAAGTTTTCAGAGAATTATCTTAATATTTTTATTATGGAAACGGGTTTTGCATTAAAGATATAACAATTTTATAAACGAGTATTAATAAAACACAGAATATTTAAGATATATTCCAGGTGTAGTCCACGAGCGCATGTACAGTGATCTATCCTTTGGACCACATTGTCTACCACTCTTGCACACATTTCAACCGGAACGTTGGCAATTTCGCGCTGGATGTTGTTTCTGAGCTCGTCTAAAGTTGTTGGCTTGTTGGCATAGATCAATTAATTGAAGTGGCCTCATAAAATGAAATCCAATGGCGTAAAATCGCATGAACGAATCCGGACCATTGTTAACGAATCCACTGTGGACACATTTGGTCGATTATGCAGACCAAAAATATCACGAAGTGTTCGTATGCATTTTGATTTGAAAGCCCATTTTCGTTAAAGGCTTCAACAATCTAAAAGCGCTGTTCAATTGTGGACCTCTTGATGGTTGAATTTGTTAAATATTGAAATAAAGTAATGTCAAATTAAGTTGAGGAAAAAACAGAACTTTAAGGTGTGACTCAAAATAAACATCGAGCAGTATGGTTGGACCACCCATTACTTCAAATTGGAGAAGTTATTCTTCATACCAATCAGCTTTTTCATCAATTTAATAAAGAACTATTGAAGAATCTTCTTCATTGATTTAGTGTAAATAATTTTCCAGTGTATGGACATAGTCCAATACAAGTCCCAGTCGATTTGAAGCCCTACCGCAATTCCAGCCACGTTTTAAATCCGTTTATGCAAAAAGTTATTTAAGTGTGTGATGTAAAATAATGAAATGTGACCATAGCGGTATACGGGTCTATATAGCCCCTCTGAAAATGTAGCATATATTTATAATAAGAGCCTGGATTCTATTTAACCTAATGTAAATCGTGCTAAAAACACATACCCTATGCCGAAACAACATAATCGAAAACTCATAAAAATGTTCTGCGATTTGCTTACAGCATTTGTTGCAGTGGCAAAAACAGCTGTTAGACATCCTGTTTGACATCCTAAAGGCATAAGTACAGACCGACCCGATTCCTGCTCCAACCAAATCTTACCAAAAGTCATTTGCAATACAAACTTGTTTTCGTTTGCATGTGTGAGTGAGTGAATATTTCTATCGGTGAGTGTGTGCGTAAATTCCCCAGCGTTTTTTCCAATGAAATGCAATAAATTTTATAGATTTGTAAAAGTTGGAAAATAGCACAACATGGAAAAAAAATATATCAAATTTCATGTTAACATTTGCTATGTACTCGTGTATATACCCAAGCGTGTGTATGTGCGTTTCGATTTATATGCATTGCGATTTGCTTTTTTGGGGTAGGGGGGGGGGGGGGGTCGCGTTTTGGTTATTTTTCGCTTTTCTCACTTTACATATTCCGCTGTCTGATTTCATTTAAGCTGGTGAGGGAGGGCCAAGCGAACTATAAAAAATCTTTACATTTTCCGCATTATTAGCTGGCGTTATACAAATCTATAAAATATGCTGGCATTTTGTTGCCCAGCCATTGCGTTCACAGATATGAATACATCGTACAACAGGCATACATATACATAAATACATACACATGTATGTGTGTGTATATTTATGTAGGGGTATATATGCAAATATTCTGCCTGTACCGAAATGTGGGTCATGTGGCTAGCGAGCATTTTTTTTCGCATTCCCCAAAAATATATATGGCTTGGATTTGGTAGTATTATAATAATTCCATTTGGAATGCACTTAAGTATGATTGCATTGGGAGTGCAGTAGGAGTGGAATTTATATGTCAAGAAAATTCGCATGAAAACATAAACATCATGGCATTGGAGTTTTAGTTTGAGACCGCACGAATAAAAGGCGGCAGCAAACGGTTTTCAACAAAAATTAAAGTACAATAAGCATTGTGGCATAAACATACTTTATGGTAAAAGTAGGGGAGAAATAAAAAGTTTGCTCTAATTTTTTACCCTTTTACAATAGGATGAGAAGTGTCCCCTTTTCAGTAGTTTCAGTAATCGAGCGTAATCATTGGTGAAATATGTGTAGGGTATTTTGCATACATTCTCGAGCTTGTGAGTGTACTTGAAAAAGACTGAATAATATCGGCGGCGGCGAGTAGATTTATTGAATCAGCTAAGCACAGTGGTTGGAAACAAAGTATTTTAGAAATAAGTCTCCTATTATAACCTCCACCTAGAATTGAGATTACAATGGTATAATTATATTGTATACGAGTATTCTGAATCGTCGTAAAATTCTAAAGTAAAATGATTTACTAACGGAGAAAAAATCGGTTGGAAATCGGTCCGAACTACAAACATTTGGTTGGATATACATACTTTCGGTTACAATCACCAACACTTTTTGGCTTTAATGGTGACAAAGTTCGATGGTAGCTACGAGTAATAATTCCGTGACTTTTCGAATCAAACACAGTTTTTTTGCAAAAAAAAATTTTCAACATAATCTCCTTTTAGCTCAGCCCAAATATTCTCCAATTTTTGTATCCTTTCAAAAAATAGGATTTTTCGATGTCCATAAAATGGGCATTTGGTTGATCAATAATTTCATCGTTGGAGCTGAATCTCTTTCCACCGAGCCATTTCTTTAGGTTTGGAAATAATAACTGGGGGCTAAATCCGGAGAATGTGGTGGATGAGGTACCAATTCGTAATGAGGTACGTAATGGATATTGCACACGTGTGCACCCTTGCATTATCTTAATGAAAATAACATTTTTCTTGGTCATATGGGTTCAGTTATTTTTAAATCCTCGTTAAATCGGTCCAATAAGTTGGCATAACAATTGCCGTTTATTGTTTTTTCCTTTTGAAGGTAATCGATGTGGATTATCCCGCATGTATCCCAATGAACTGTGGCCATCACCTTATTGGCCGACAAAGTCACCTTGACCTTCTTCGGAGCCGGCTCACCCGGGAAATCCATTGTTTAAACTGCTGCCTGGTCTCCGAAGTGTTGTAAGGGATCTATGTTTCATCCACAGTTACAAAACGCCGCAAAAACTCATTCGAATTGCGAATAAACAACCCCAAACAATCCCTTGAAGTTGTCACACGATTACGTTTACGGTCAATTGAGAGCAAACGCGGCAGGCATCTTGCAGGCAGCTTCCTAAAACCCTAATGATCATGTAAAATCGAAACCCCTACTGCCATATAAAATGCGTATGGCATCAACAATCTCACGCACTTTTACTCTCCGATCGGCCACACACATCATGATTTTATTCCAAATTTCGGATGTATTCCCCTTAATTGGTCGTCCAGAAAGTTCAGCTTAATTTGTTCTTGCTCGACCACAAACGAAATCATTGAAATCGATGGTTCAGAGTACCTATTTATCAAGCTTTTCTTTGCTTTGATTAACGATTTTTCTTTCGCAAAAAATAATGTAAAATGAGCACTCGAAATTCACTTTTTCTAGTTTTAACAAAATCAACGAGGTTGTTAGTTTTGAACAGCTGTTAAATACAAACTAAATGACGGAATTCTCTCAAAATTTGACAGCAGTCTATTAAGAGATGGTACTAGATGAGAGCAGTGTTTCATTTTACAAAACAACGAAGAAGTTAGAAAAGTCACTTAGTTATTCATCTGCCTCGTAAGATGAATGTTTCTTAAAAAGAATGAACATAACACAGTACAACATTTTTCAGGTGATTGATTGGGGACTCAATTCTGATAATTGTTTGTGAAAGTAGCCCCAAAAAGAAGAACTACTGCATCATTCGTTTGGTCAAGGTACATCAAATAATAATTTAATAATTAATTTGAAGTTAGTAAGTATCGTATAGGGGAATTTGTCACGTTACAGGCTATTTTGTTTGTCATTACTCGAACTTAAATAAATTTAAAAAAATTAAAAATTAAAATTCCTTTAAGCTGTTTATACAACGTTTCGCTACATAATCACCAGTTTCGTAAATAAATGTATGAAGAAAAAAAATATTTTTTGCCTAAAAAATTTGTTTTTTTTTTAATTCATAAAAATTTCAAAACGGGAAAAAGTGTCAAGTCCTATTACTTTCACGTAAATTCACATAGCCTATGAACAAAATGAGACATAGATCATGAAAATCGATTTACGCGTTTTGCTTTTATGCACAATTAAGTGAAGGTATGAATTTCAAAAATTTGATCGAGATATGTACAAAATTCTTTGGAAAAAACGTTGATGATTTTTTTTATGATTCTCAGAATTTAAAAAAAAAATAAATAATAAACAAAAGGTTATTTGATTTTTATGATTGGTCATAAATGTACGTGGACGCTGAATTGGTGTTCTTGTTGTCATTTTTTTGTGGACGGACAATGATTAAAATATGTACTGTTAGTTGGGCCTCACTTAAAACCTCAAAAAAGGGAATAGTTACTGGACTCGTTGGCTCATGTGGCCCAAAAAACCGTTCCGCATAGTCAAAAAGGGCGATTATTAGTCAATACCAACTTAGAAGTACTCAAATAAAAGCAAATTTTGCTACCAGTGCAAATAAAGAGTAATGTTAAAGTTTTGACCGATATTAAGTACGGACGTGGCGTATTAAAGGATGAGGGTATATAAGGTTCGGCCTAACAGAACATAACGACGTTTTTACTTATTAGCTCTAGAAGCCACACATAAAATCCAATCTTAATGAGATTTCTGTTCAGACATAGCTCCCACATATACTGTGAGCGTCAAAATAAAGGAAGCGCCAACTGTTTTCACAAACGTAGTTTGATTAACCGAATTTCTGTTGCAATAACCAACATTCCATAGCAATAATGGTAACACGGTTTGAGGTATAATAAGATGGTTGCTTCAATTATATCACGGTATTGACAGCCAACAACACAGTTAAACAAACCGAATTCAGTTTAACTATTGGTTGCGACAAATCAACCAATTGTGATGTACATGTTACTTTAGTTTCAATAATTGGTGGTGACAACAGATTAGATCGTTGTAGTGACCAAACCCTATAACCTATTATAACATAATATTAATTATACCAACATCAAAAAATAAACCTTATAATATTTTATCGGTTATAGTCACAACGAAACATTTGTTTATGACAGAAACATATTTCAAAATCCCCCAAAAATGTATATAAACAATAATGGGTAGACAGTTTAGGATTCTTGGGTTAGTCGGTAAATGCTTCCAAACGATACTGCCGTAGAAATAAAAAATAAAAACGTAACTTTAATTTTGCGACATTACTCAGACTTGATCAGAATTTTCGCCATAGATAGACCTTCTTATTATTAAAACGCTACCAAGTTTTTTTGGTGGTGACCCATTTTCCCCGAGTTACGGCCACCCAAGGCTTGAAAATAAATATTGTTATATACCTTAATTTATTCGTTTCATAGGGGCTGCAAGGCGGTAAAATATTATTTTTTTTTAAAAGAACTAATTACGAACAATCTATTACAGCAACCAACACATGTACAAACTTAGTTCCAATAATCATCTTAGTCTGTTAGGATTACCGATATTTGTTTCCTCAATCGATAGTGTCAGTTCCCTCTACTGAAAAATTCTGTCTTCCCAATCAACATTCTGTTGTAACGATGGAATGCACGGATAGTACTTGCAACCACCAACATTAGGTTGGCAAAAATATCGGTTGTGGCAACAAATCTGTTCTCTGTGTGAATAGTGCAATAGAAAAACTCACAAGACTAGAATGTATTCCCTAAAAATTATAGAAGATAAAAAAACACATTTAAAAAAACCCATTTTTTAAAAATACATCCAATTTTACCCACTAAAATAAAGTAAAGTAGCATCTCTTTAGCGCGAAACATCACTGAATTTTAAAAGAGCTGGCAACTCTTTACAATTTCTTTGTGTACATTTCGGGGAAGTAACAATTTAGTACGAAAACGTAGATTTATAGCAAAACAGTTACAGTGGGAAAACCGATATCAGTTGACACTCGTAAAATTGTAGTAGTTTTTCCCATAAGAAGAAAAATCTTTAAGTGACATTGGTCAAATTGTTAAAAGCAATCATTGTACAATTAAAAACATAATAGGCAAGTATGCAACACATCACCTAGTGGAGAATTTGCCAGGGGCAAGTCGGCCAAGGCGTCTTACAGACACAGAAATAAGACCTGTGGTCAGAGAAACTGAAAACTAAATCCAGTGCCTTAAAACTAGCAGAAAAAGTTACACAAACCTCTGCTAAGTCAGTAAGTGCTAGCACAATTAGAAGCTCTCTGCACCAAAATGGTTTACTTGGTCGAGTACCGCGTAAGAAACCTTACATACGAAAGCGAGCCAAACTAAACGGCTGAATTTCGCCAAAAAAAAAATATAAAAATCAGGCTCTAAATTTATGGAAAACATATTGTTGACCGACGAGAGCCAGTTGAAATTTATGGTGTTAAAAAATTTCCAAAAATTAAGGGTGATCCAAGTAGAGATACTTTTTTCAATAGCCTTTTTTTGACAGATCACGTTTGAGTCGTGTCATGCTGTCATGTTATTTTTGTTTAGTATTGTGTGGCATTTCATCATGGAAAGACTTACGCCTGAACAACGTTTACAAATTGTTCAACTTTATTACAAAAATTCAATGTGTTTCGTGCACTTCGTTTAACTTATGGTCAACATACTCGGCCTACTAAGCGTACTATTCGCAACTCCATTACCCGCCTTGAGACCCAGTATTCATTATAGGATAATATTCGACGAATATACACGTCCAGCAGCACGCAGTGAAGAAAATGTAGCGGAGAATGTACACCAAGACCGTGGAGAGTCGATTCGGCGCCGTTCGCAGCAACTCGGACTGACGTATGGAACTACTTAGCGCATTTTAAGTCGAGATCATAAATTGAATTTAATTTTGGGACGGTCGATTGGCCACCAATATTTAAAGTCTAAAGTGACAATATTTAAAGTCTAAAGTTTATGCGGACAAACCCGCTTCGATTTAGGCCTTGAAGCAAAACATCATGCGTGTCATTCGCCAGTTACCAGCCGAAATGCTCGAACGAGTCATCGATAATTGGACTCAACTTTGAGACGTAGCCGCGGCCAACATTTGACAGGCATAATCTTCAAAAAATAAATGCCAAAGAATGTTCTTTCAAATGATAATAAACATTCCATATTTAATTAGAATTTTCTGTTTTATTCTTCAAAAAAGTAGGTAACTTCGAAATGGATCACGCGTTATAAAGAAGCAAAAATGAAGCCTTCAACGACACAAATGGTGTGAAAACGTTTAAACGCGTTGGAGGCTCTGTTATGGGGATGGGGATCTAGTGGTTATCGAGTTTACGAATAAAAAGAAGATTATTTGAAGATTTTACAAGACAATGTTACAGTAGGAGTCCACAAATTGGCCTAACGCAGAGATGGATATTCCAGCAGAACTAAATTTCTTAACATTCGTTTAAAATTGTTAAGGAGTGGTTGCTCTATCGGACTCCAAAAACGCTAGATCATCTACCGCAGTCTCCAAACCTTAACCCTATTCAGCATCTTCAGGAACATATGGACAAAAAAATTAGAGAAATGCACATTTCTTGTAACGTTGACTTGAAAATCGTATAACAGGACGAATAGAGTATAATCTCACCTGCAGTTACTAAAACCCTTGTTGATTTAGTGCCTAGAAGACTAACATAATTTATAAAGTCAACAGAAAAGCAAACTAAATATTAAATTGTTCAAGCAACCTTGACAAGGTGCAAAAATTGCGGTTGATCACTGGCACCCCCTTCACGCAGAGAACAGATATGGTTACTATATAGTCACCGCAACAATAGTATGTTCTCTATAATAGAAGAATGTTCGTCACAAACATAGTATTGTTTTTGAATTTCATTTTGACAACAGTATGATTGCGGCAATATTTATATTGTTGAAATGTAACAATAATATTATTGTCAAATTTAGAAATGAAAATTTGGTTGTAGCAACCATATAAACATGGTTAGTGTTACAAAAGTATTGTTGTTTAGAATTTACGTTTACAATAATATGATTACGGTAATCATACCGTATGGTTGTGACTATGAACATAAACAAAACAGGTTGTATAGAGCATACATGCATGTGTATGCGTATGTTTTTTTTTGATATACCAAACAAACACATTCACACGATACAGTGCGTGGTTGTTGTCCATTATAAAAAACAACAACGATCGGAAGGTAGTTCGTGGGATTTTTATTGTGTTTACTTTTTTCGGTGAAATACTCTATTACCGACTGGTTCTCGTTTATTTTAAATCTGTATATAGCCATTGATCATGGTTTAATCACATTCGTTACTTGGGGTCTACGGATGGTGAAGTAGCATTCACCCCTGCTGGCAACTAAAAGTATTTTCGACTGCCGTTGCAAAATATATTTGTGTTTTTTGAATGAAATGTTCAATAAAAATATGGCATAAAATCTGGCAAATGAACTAAAT
The DNA here is from genome assembly GCA_963513945.1 of Hydrotaea diabolus. Taxonomy (NCBI): domain Eukaryota; kingdom Metazoa; phylum Arthropoda; class Insecta; order Diptera; family Muscidae; genus Hydrotaea; species Hydrotaea diabolus. Next base: position 131,527,511 of record OY740717.1, on the reverse strand, counting down.
AAATCTCTATTTTTGAACAACAACCCAATCCTAATACATACTTTTGGATATCAGTGAATCATACTATGGTTGTGGGGATCATAGTATGGTTGAGTGCGAATCATATTATGGTTGTGAGGATCATACTATGGTTGTATGAGAAACATACTATTGTTGTTAGGATCATAATATGGTTGTTGAGATAATAGTATGGTTGAGTGTGAATCATACTATTGTTGTGAGGATCATAGTATGGTTGTGGAGATCATAGTATGGTTAAGTGTGAAACATAGTATGGTTAAGTTGAATCATACTATGGTTGTGGGGTGAATCATACTATTGTTGTGAGGATCATAATATTGTTGTGCCACAACCATATACCATACAATAGTATGATCCTCTTCAAATATTGTCACCACAACCATACTTTTTTTCTGCGTGTTGGTACATGAGGAATGAAAACATCCACGAGATCTGAAAGATGCAATTCAAGATCTCTTGATGTTGCACAAACAATTGCTCGAACGACACGGCAACATAGACAGTTACTACTTAGTAGGGACATAAATACTGTTACAACATTGAACACACCCATTTCAATAGTAGAACTGCCGTTAATGTCATATGGGTTTTGAAAGCTAAACTCAATAGCGTTAGTCTGTAACGGGATTTAAAAATTGTTTCAACTTTCATAATGGAGTGGTCAGATAATGAGAACCGTATCGCTGTAATAGTGCTTTTCAAGTGTGAAATTAAAAAAAGCGATATTTCCAAAACGCTCCGGCCACTAGGGATTAGCCGCATGTTCGTCTACCGATGCATAAAACTGTTTGAGGAGACTGGAGATGTAAAAGACCGCCACCGGTCGGGCCGCCCACGCTCTGTTCGAACACCGCATGTCATCAAAGCCGTTAAAACAAGAATTCACAGAAATCCTCTCTGAACATCATGGCCCGTGAGATGAATATCACGTAAAAGTCCACGAGTCGAATCATTAAAAAGACTTGGGACTTGGGACTTTCAAACGACGTACCGGACATTTATTGACGGCAGCTTTAAAAAAATAGGATTGAAAAATGCAAACGTCTTTTGGTGAAGCACGCTGATAACTTGCACAAAAATGATAGAGTGTATGCGCGGTCATCCAAGGAAGCATCTGAACTGATCCCATGGGTGGAAAAGGGTCATCACCCAGCTTCAGTCATGGTTTGGTGGGGTGTCTCTTACGATGGGGTCACTGACCTGCATTTCTGCGAACAAGGAGTCAAAACATCGGCCAAAGTTTACCAAGAAACCGTTTTGAAAGCTGTTGTGAAGCCTCTTAACAATTCCCTGTTCCAAAACCAGCCATGGACTTTCCAGCAGAACTCTGCGCCGGCCCATAAGGCTAAAACGTCCAAGGCCTGGCTTCGAAACAATTTGCGAGCGTTTATTTCCTCTGAAGAATGGCCCTCAGGCATTCCAGATTTGAACCAATTGGATTACAAATTGTGGGCGGTTTCAGAGGACAAGGTTTGTCACAAAAGATACCCCAACATTAGAGCTCTTAAGACTGCTTTGGTTCGAGCTGTGGCTAATTTTCCAATGGACAAGGTTTGTGCAGCTATTGACGATTGGCCAGTGCGACTTAAGGCGTGTGTAAAGGCAAAAGGCGGACATTTCATTTCACATCAATAAATATTTTAAAAAATATTTGGTCCAAAAAATTTTGAACTTTTTATTTTACAACATAAAACGTGTGTAACAATATTTATGTCCCTACTAAGTATATACTCCAAAGCTCGTCAAGACTTTGGATAAATGAACGCCAGGTATTCTGATCTATACCGCAAGTCTCTCGTCACAGCTTATCGCGAACACACGCGCGCAAATGACTATGTAGAATTCTCATTTATACATCACGAGGTTTAAACCAACCGAGGTTTAAATGCTCAGTCAAAACACAACACGGAAATGTCTGGCTATAGAGGTCTCAACCACTATTTCCCTACGTTTAAACAAAATCTGGTTTCAAATTCTCTGTTCTGCGAATACTCTAAGGACGCTCAAGGGCCTACAGTTGTACGTACTTATACAATACCGCGCATAAGAATAAAGAATAATCGACTCTACCAATCAATAGTTTTATAAAACTAGAGTTCTCCACTCTACAAGACTAGAGTTATTTTTATGTATCGTGTTTTATCCCAATGTAATAATACAATATTTAAAAGAATATTTGGTGTTTACTTTATTTTGACGCTCGCAGTATGTTTAACCGAATTTACCAAAAACAATGAAAGTTCTTACACATTCTGATAAGACATTATTTTTTTTAATCTGGGTAAATTTAGAGCCCGTCTAGTGGATTCCAAAGACTTATTTTCAGTTGGCTTTTTTGAACAGCCTAAAGTGCCGGGTATTATTTAGTCGACCATGCATGACTTTAACTTTTTACCAATTTTATGTTTGAATATTTTACAGAAACGATTCTTGTGCACCAACATTGCTTGAAGCTGAAGAATAGTCTAATGGATAATCCGGCTCTATATTTAGCGTTGAATGCAAAGCTTTAAGTGTCAATGCCGATGACACCACTGCCAATATAACAGCAAAGCCAAACAAAATGAAGATTGACAAAAAAAAGTCCTTAACATTCATTTAAATGCACAAAAGTACGCATGCAAACAGAAGCCATGGCGTGAGACACAGGGTGTGAATATATCGGTATTTGTACACCAGCAAAGCCGGACCAAAAGTAATCACTTTTGCGAAAACCTACAACAATGTCAGCCTCAAAGTGCGACATGGACACCGACTGCAACACTGGGCACAGGACTCAAAAGCGCCGCCAAAAGGATAACCAGACAGCCTTTATGCTTTGTCCGTCTCTCAATCAAATCCATGTGTTGGACATCGCATTCCTACTACAGACGTTTGGGGGGAGTGGGTGCATTTTACTGGAACTGTAAACAGAATTGCTCTTTTCATGTCCATTTCATCTGAACGTGTTCACCATGTCGGTAAATTTATGTGTGTGCCTGTATTTACGCCTCATTCTCGATTTTTGTAGTTTTTTTGCTGTGCTCTAGACATTTGGTGGGGTAATGCCGCTTATATTTATTTCAACTACTAGTGTCATTTGAATATAGTCCAAGTTAAACTAGCATTTAATTGTTCGGCCTGGTCATGTTTAAGCGCATTTTTAATTGTTTTCAGATAGATGCAATAAAAATAAACAGCGAAAACTGTAAGTTCTTCGAACCCAATAGTGTTTAAAGTTCAGTTAAGGACGTCTTCTTTAAACCGCAAGTTTTGAAATATCGTATGAAGAAACCCTCAGCCTGAGAGAATGGTTTTGTCTTGTCAGCAATAGTGGAATCATTTTTTTTTGAGATTTTGTCTCAATCTCATAAATGTTGCTCTACAGATAATCTCAGTGATGGATTCCATCGGGTTGAGGAACTTATTATATTCCATGATTCTACCAATTGCAAAACTTGACTTTAAATATTCTTACCTATAGCATGGAGTGTTGCCATTGCGTTTGTCAGACCTTGAATGATTGTTCGGAGAATCTCCAAAGTGGGTACATAGATTATACAAGGGAACAAGGTATTTGTTGTCTAAGAACTGAATGTTGAATTCAAATCTGCAGTTGGTTTTTTTCTATTGAATAACTTGAAATAACAAATATTAAATAACCTGAAAACGGTTCACCATATTCAGTTAACAAATAAAAATTAAAACTCGCGAACAAAATTATCTTTAGTCAGTGCCTACATTGTTTTTAATTTGACCCCGTAGTTTCAGATATATCGTTGAAGTTTTGAAAAAAACAGCAATTTTATAAAAAACAAGTAAAGAATGTTATGTTTGGCTGTGCCGAACTTTGGATACCCTCCACCAGATTCCCAAATAAAACCAAATTTGGTGCGGAAGTGTGTTCTATATAGAAATCTTTATGTGCAAAATTTCATTTCGATAGGTCACGCTTGTGGTGAGTTATCGTCATACGAGTATTATTTCTCAAAGCCAATGAGACCTTTTGTGTGGGAGGTACCAGTAGGACTTTTCCGATCAACAGAATTTGGCGCAGAGGTGTGTTTTATATGTGTTATGTAGAAAATTTCACCCCGATAGGTCAAGTTTGTAGTGAGTTATAGTCATATTATTTCTCAAGGCCCATAAGGCCGTTTGTATGGGAGGTACAAGAAATGGTGGCCCAATCTAAACCATTTTTACATAGATGATTGCTCCTACATAGAGATTATTATTTGCAAAATTTCAGTGATTTTGCTCAAGAAACTGGACGGATATTTCCAAATAAAAAACTAATTTTTATGAGGTAGTGTCGGTTAAGGGTCTCCAACACCAACTTCCCGTAGAGCTTTTTAGCCCATTTGCAATACCAACCATGCTAGATTAACTATAAATGTTTGTGCCAAATTTTAGCTCCCTGTCTGTTTTCATGCAGATTCTATCTTGTTTTCAACAGACAGACAACATGGCTAGATCGTCTTAGAATTTTACGAGGATCAAAAATATATATACTTTGTTGGGTCTCCGATGATTATTTCAAGGTGTTACAGACGGAATGACAAAACTAATATACCCTCCATTGTATGGTGGAGGGTGAGGGTATAAAAATGTTCTTCCTCAAAAATGCATCAAAAAAAAATAATGCGACAAAAATCATAGTGTTGGCCTAAAAGCATTTATTTTTATATAATTTGAATCAAATGAGCTTTATTTCATTGAAATCGGTGAACAACTTTTGATTTTGTCAACAATTTACCGATAAAACTGAATTGACAAAAATCTCGATTTCCATACAATAATAACATTAATGAATATGCCCTGTAATTTTCTTAATATGGTCTTGATTATTAGTGACCTTTTTTGCCTTTGGCTGTAGGTACTCGAATTAAGGCGAATTTCGTTACAACTTCAAAAATAGAATCTCTTAAGAATTAACTAAGATTGCTGCTCGGTCTCATGTACCGACGGGGTCCAAAATGTTCATTATTACCAAAGGCCGAACTTGTTTTTACCAGTTATTTATTTAAACTATTTAATAAAAATTAGTTTGTGATTTATCTTTTAACAATGTTCCTTGCACTTTGAATAAGTGGATATGTATAAAAGCATACGAGTATACGAGGGTAGCCGCAAAAGTAACTGGCCTAACATAAAAAGAACCGTTTTTTTGGAATACGTTTCATCAAACGTTTTTCAAGTTTTTTAATTCCATCCGAAAAATAAGATTTCAAAATATGCCTCAGTTTCAGCAATAACCTCGCTATTGGACGAAAATTTTTTGCCACCGAGAATTCTTTTTTAATTTGGAAACAAGAAATAATCAGAAGGAGCTAAATCTGGACTATATGGTGGATGCGGAGCAATTTCAAATCGTTATTCGGCCAGTTTTTGTTCAGTTAATGTGTGAAGGAGCATTATCTTGATGAAAAAGAACTTTTTTTTTCTAAATGCGGTCGTTTCATCTTGATTTCTTCACCCAACCGATCCAATAATGCACAATAATATTCACTATTTAAACTTTTTCCTTTCTCAAGATAATCAATAAATATTATACCATTTGCATCCCAAAATACTGTGGTCATTACTTTTCCTGCTGACTTTTTTCGCCTTCTTGGGACCACTTTTACCAGCTTCTATCCATTGTTTTGACTGTTCTTTGCATTCTGGGATGTAGTGATGGATCCATGTTCATCAACAGTTATGAATCGGCGCAAGAACTCTATTGGATTACGCTGTTAAATCGCTAAAAGCTCCTCGGAATTGGTCCAATGGACGATTTTTTGGGGCAAAGTCAACCAACACGGCAGCGTTCTTGCGGATAGCTTTTTCATGTGGAGTTCATCATGTAAAATACTCCAAACTTGTTTTTCGTGTATTTTAACAATATCAGCAAGTTCTCTGAGCTTTATTCGTCTATCTTTAGTCACTTCATTAAATATTTTTCTAATGTTTTCAATAGTAGTATCAGTTTTCGGTCTTCCAGAGCGTTGTTCATCTTCCGTACTTGAACGACCCATTTTAAATTGTTGAACCCAGGATTTCATGGTTAAGTATGATGGTGCATTATCACCATGAACAGAATCCAATTCATCTTTGATTAATTGTGGCGTATAACCTTTCATATAAAAGTGTTTAATTACCGCACGAAACTCTTTATTTTCCATTTTTCAAAAATTATAAAACTTGTTTACTTCAATCAACTGTAACAAAGAAAATAATGATTAAATATTTCGGAAATTTTGACAGATGGCTTATAAAAGATTGCTTTTAAAAAAACAAAACAAAAAAGTTGCTAGTAAAACAGAAAATGTGCCAGGCCAGTTAGTATTGCGGTCGCCCTCGTAATACTAATTTAAAATCCACCCTATGATTTCACATAACCTTTCATCCAATGTTCATTAACCACAATCGCTAAAACGTTACTATTTTAATTTTAATCTCTTAACAATTCTGGAATAGAAGCAGTGAAAAGATAGTCCATTTCTATGAATAAACCTTAAACAGCTGTCTAAATCGCATTTCAACATTTTAATCTTGGTATGAACGCCAACTTTCAAGAAAAGAAATTAGCTCTTCTTGAGGAATTACAATCGTCAAAGACTTTGTAAATACTTAAGCACAAATCCCACTCGAGAAGGGTTTGTTGATGCCAAACGATACCTTTTGCTACTTCAGACGCTGCACCATTAGAGATAATTTTTCTCCTTCATTTTCTTCAGATATTAAATGTGAACTCATTGAAAATGTTATGTTAAATCTCTTTAAGTGTTGGAATTATTTCCGATGAAAGCAGTCGGCATACCCAATTACGTAACTCAAATTCTTCGTTACGCAATCTATTCTGCATTTAGAATTAAAGTTGCAACAAATCGTTCTAATGTATGTAAACATACCGATGCATGTATTAGGGTGGATAGAAAAAGGTTTAAATTTGCCAATAATCCAAAAAATATTTGTCTTTCTGTTTTATGATTTTTACTAAAATCGAATAAAAAACCAACTGAAAATGTATCAACAAAAACGTAGTTCAGTTGGACCTTGCCATTTTATTTTTTAGACCTTGAAGTAGATTGCAAAATGGCATTAGCCGAGTTCGATTGGCAACTCGCTAAGCACGTCGCTTGCTCTATAAATTCACATCATTATACAAGAATACAAAAATGATTGGTTTAACTATAGATAATTTGCTTTAAAGTCCATTTGTTTTCAATAATTTTTAGGAAGAAATTTATTGAGGCGAGCTCGGATATTACTCGCTTAAAGTATTTCTTAAATGACATTTCTACAAACCACAAGTTTTAAAAATAAAGAAAGAAACGTACAAAATTGCTAGTAAAGTTTTGAAGTTATCGCATTTGCGACCATTTACCCGATTAATATGCGATAACCAATCGAACACGACTATTGAGAGGTTATTGAGGTTACTAAAAGACAACTGACTTACTTAAAAAGATGTTTGCTACCTTAACAGGGGCTTAGCCGCGATTTTGTACAAGTGACCTTTTCTACTACGAGTGACCTCCACTGCTACAAGTGACCTCCACTGCTACGAGTGACCTCTAGTACGTCGAGTGACCTCTATTACTTCGAGTGACCTCCAGTGCTACGAGTGACCTCCAGTAATACGTGTGACCTCCAGTACTAAGAGTGACCATTAGTACTGCAAGTGACCTATAGTACTAAGAGTGACCATTAGTACTGCAAGTGACCTATAGTACTAAGAGTGACCTCCAGTACTACTTATGACCTCCAGTACTACTTACGACCTCCAGTACTAAGAGTGACCTCCAGTACTACTTATGACCTCCAGTACTACTTATGACCTCCAGTACTAAGAGTGACCTCCAGTACTACTTATGACCTCCAGTACTACGAGTGGCCTTCAGTACAAGAGACCTCCAGTATTACAAGTGACCTCTAGTACTACAAATGACCTCCAGTACTAATAGTGACCTTTAGTTCTACAAGTAACCTCCAGTGCTACGAGTGACCTCCAGTACTATGAGTGACCTCCAGTGCTACGAGTGGCCTCCAGTGCGACGAGTGACCTCCAGTGCTACGAGTGACCTCCAGTACAAAGAGTGACCTTTAGTACTAAAAGTGACCTAAACTACTAAGAGTGACCTCCAGTACTAGGAGTGACCTCCAGTACTAAGAGTGACCGCCAGTACTAAGTATGACCTTCAGTACTAAGAGTGACCTTTAGGACTACAAGTGACCTCCATCACTACGTGTGACCTCCAGTACTACGGGTAACCTTGGTTACAAAACAAAGCCATAGGCTTTTTTCCGTAATGTTGGGTTGTAGTTTACCGAATGTCGAGCTGAAGAAGGTAAAAATAGACCCCGTTCTGAGCGGTGATAGACTCATGCCCATACACCGTACGTAAATATATATGTATACTTAGACCTTTTTAACTGCAAATATATGCTGTTTTTCAACCGATGTCAATATTGTTAGGTGACTACCGGCCACGTGCAAACTTGAAGCTGTCTCTGAGGATTTGATTCTTAGCCCACGGATGGTAAGAATCCTTCGAATCATATTGCCATCGGCCACTTTAATGTGGCCATTTAGGAGGTATTGTGATTTAAACTGAATACAAGGAAGAGGCTTCGTCGAGTGACTTCGCACCCAGAGATTGGATTAGACCCCTACTTTAGGCTAAGTTACACCCACATATTACCCATTAAATTGGTACCGGCGAGCTTAAACTAAAGCGGTTCCGACCAGGGCTGGACATTGCGTGTAAACGCTAGGACTCAATTAGTTGAATATTTATTTGAATTTGGTCCTTGGGGACAGTAGAAACATCGCTTCCTTTTCGTTAATCCGGGACTTGGTTCTTAAGGCTTGGCTTCTCTTTTGAACGAAGATGATGTACTCGGACCAACAGGAACCGTTAGGGTAGCTTGAAAGTTTTGTACGAGATATATTGACGCTGATCCATATGGTAGCCTCTCTCGTCACGGGATATGTGGATGAATCAATTGTTCGCCAAGTTCTTCCAAATACTTATATATTCGAAGCTTGAATTTTTTGTTGCAGTTCCAGTTGGTATTTATATCCGCCTCTGAAGATTTGCGTCGTAGTCCACGTACGGTAAGAAGCCTCCAGAAGTTGTTTCGATCTGTCAATTTAATGCGGTCATTCGATAGTATTGTGATTTAAACTGAAAACATGGAAGAGGCTTCGTCAAGATGTCGAGTGCCTTCACAACCAGGGACTACTTGTTTGTATTAGAGCCCTACTTGAGGCTTAGTAACGCCCACATATTAACCATTCAATTGGTACTGGCGGGCTTAAACTACAGCGGTTCCGAACAGGTACCGGACATCGCATATAAACGCAAGGACCCACCCTAGTTAAAGCTATCAGAACAAGATTCATGTAAAACCTACGATGTATGTGTATATATCAACCGCTGTGCTAAATAGTTTCGCTTCATTCGTCACAAGTCAAACTATATGTTCCCCTTCAGATAAAACATATCTCTAATAGTCCTTTGAATCTTCTTAGTCCTTTACATCTTCTAGTAGGTGTAAGTAATGTATCTTCTGGATCACAAGTTGAACTGAAACCGAAACACTAAGAAAAGTTATACATTTTTGAACGCTTTATGCGTGAAAAAATTCAGTTGGCATGAGTTGGGGCTCATCAAAAAATAGCGAACTGGATTTATAGTGCCATACATAGGTCAATCCTAACGTATGGCTACATAGTCTGGTGGAACTCAATAACTAAGGGGACCCTAAGAAAGTTCAAAGACTTGCTGCCCTTTTTTGACAGGTGCAATAAATTAAACGCCGCTGGCTGCCCAAGATGTAATCCTGCTTATGGAACCACTTGCCGATTTTGCAAGACTCTAAGTTACTAGACAAAAGGTAAGTTCGATCTCTTTATCTAAAGGATCGGACTCACTATCAGCAGTGCCAGACTTTACAATAAAGTACATTTTTGTTTACATAAATACAACCTAATCCCCCCCCCCCCAGCGAGGCGATGTGGGATTTAGGGGAACCACTCCAAGGTATCTCAGTACACATGGATGGTTCTCAGATTGATTTAGGGGCAGAAGCGGGATTTTATTTTAGGGACTGTCAAATGTGCGATTCATGCCGGTTGTACTGTTTTCCAGGCCTAGATGTTCTTCGACAACAAATTTTATTAGAAAATTAGTAAAAAATCGGAAGTCAGGCGTAGCGGAATATATTGTGCTCTGTACCTCGGGATGTTCCGAAAAGCCAATTGTCTTAATTTACCTGCACATTAATATTAATGTCAACTCGTATTTAAATTTGATACCCACCGGTACAGAACTTAGCAATTTTACCCTCCGACTAGCAGTCCGAAAATTTTCAAACCGCTGCCATTTCGCCCCTTTCATTTTCGGGCATGGTCGTACATGGACATATTTTCAAGAAATGAGACAAGGAATACGCTGGTAAAATTGGCTCAGTCGTGAATGAATCACCCTGTATAACATCCTTCCTTAGTCCAAAAAACTTACTTTTGCAAAATTGAATGAACACCGGACAACAATTGCGACCTGTAGTTTGATTACAAACTTTCGATGGACGTACGGGCAGGCGGACGGAGGAAAGCACGGACGGACGGACAGACAGACGTTGGTTCATCGATTATGTGGTTCTATGCCGATCTGTACACTTAACAGTGGTTCTAGCTTAAACACTTTTGGTAGTGACAAACATTTGCCATGTAATTAACTTATAATACCCTGTTCAGAGTGGTGCAGGGTACAACATCCGCTTATGGGAAAGTTTTCGGAACAACTTGTACTTTTATTTCATTTTCGTAGGAAAAATAAAGGGTGGTCTAACTAAAACGCACGATATTAATTGGTAACAAAACAAAACGTCTTCAGAGAATTATCATAATATTTTTAATTATGATAAAAGGATCTATGGCAATTGTTTGTGAAATAAAATATAGGCCAAACGCTTGGCATGGCTTCGGTGACATACCTCTATCAAATGGTCAAAGTTCAAAGTTCTTAATGTGCCGAATTATATCATCCTTTAGCTCTTGAATTGTTCTTAGCTTATTGATGTATACTTTACCTATTAAATATTCCTAAAAATGAAGTTCAACGGTGTGAAATCTCATGATCGTGGCTGCCAATTAACATCAACACGACGTAAGATAACACGTCCATTGAATTTCTCTCGCAAAAGAGCCATTGTTTCGTTGGCTGAGTGGCAAGTGGCCCCATCCTGTTAGAACCACATATTGTCCAAGTCCGTATCCTCAATTTTTGGATACAAGAGGACCGTTTTGATCTCGCAATAGCGAACATCATTTAAAGTAACTGCTTGGCCGACCTCATTTTTGAAGCAGGACGGCCCAATGACGCATCCAGTCCATAAACCGCACCAAACAGTCACCCTTTGTGGATGTATCGGCTTTTCAATAACCCATCGTGGTTTCTCGTTTGCCTTAATGCAGCAAAGAACGAATACTCTGTGGACACATTTTGTCGATTATGCTGACCAAAATAATTACGAAGTACACGAAATGCATTTTTATTTAAACGCCTAAATGCGTAAAATGCTTCAAAAACATTAACGCGCTGCTCAATTGTGTACCTCTCCATGGAGGAATTTTCAGACACTGTCGCAAAGAAATGTCAAATTTAGTTGGTCAAAAAACTTGTCTTTAAGGTGTGACTCACAATTAACATTGCCCATTATGGTTGGACCACCCATTATATGAACCATGGAGTATCGCTCTCCAAGAGCAAGGAATATTTTAATGCAGCACACCTTGAAATGGAATTTTCCTGTAAAGTCTGGTAGTGCGCCGGGTGTAGAGCTGAAACGCACTCCAGCCCCAATAAAGCACCACGGTCGAAGCTATTTTAGCGTGAAATTGCGTTCAACTCAAAGGTTGTTGCTAAAAGTTAATTTTTCCTGAAATAGAAAAATCAATATTCATTTTTTTATCAAAATTCATATCTAGGCATAAGGAAGGAACGACGCAGCTCTTCTTGTTTTAATACAGGGTGCGGCAAAATTCACGAAGGAGTTTAAAACAATCATAACTTATCTAATTTTTTTTAATTTAAATTTATTTTGTTTACAAAATAATAAATTTAAAAATAACTATAGATTTTTTAAATTTATGGGTGCAAGATTATGTCACTTAAGTGACCACCATTTTCAGCCGCGCAAAGTTGAGCTCTTTCAAGATCATTTTCCATGACACGAATCAGAGTATCTGGCTGCAACGAACTTATTCCGGCCCGAATATTCTGCTTCAGCTATTCAAGGCTTCTGGGTTTATTGATATCCCCCCTCTCTTTTAAATATCCCCAAAAAAATTAATCAGGTGCTGTTAAACCCGGTGATCGGGCAGGCCAATTAAATGCTGAATTTTTGGAAATTAAACGTTTGCAAAACTCTACCTTAGGAGGTGCATAGTGGTTCGAGAAGCCCATCTTGTTGGAACCACATCTCTGAATGGTCAGAAAGAGCTGGCCTTAAAAAATTTTAGAACATATCTCGGTATCGCTCGCCATTTACAGTTACAGCATTGCCATTGTTATCTTCGAAAAAGAATGGTCCAATAATTCTTTGGGACGTAATTGAGCACCATACTGTGGATGTAATTGTCGCTGATGAAGAACCCTTGGGTTCTCAGTACCCCATTTTCTGTAGTTCTGTTTATTTACAAAACCATTTAAGTGGAAATGGGCTTCATCGCTCATTATCAGATAATGAATGAATTCATTATGTTCTCTAGCCAATTATTGGAAGCGACGTGCATAAATTATTCGTTCTTGGGGATCTCCTGGCTTTGAGTGTTGCACTTACTGCACCTTGTATGGAAAAAGATGTAAATTTCTCCTTAATATTCTGCGTAAAGACCTGTCAGACATTTGCAGCTGAGCAGAGCGCCTTCGAGTTGATGTTTCAGGATTCTCCTCAATACTCTCCTGAACGCGTTGAATATTTCCTACATTAATTACAGAACGTGGTCTTCCGCTTCGTAGAAGATCCCTCACTGAGCTTTGTTTCCAAAATGGCGTCACTAAGCGTCGAATCATTGATTCGAAGGGTGAATGCCGCATATAAAAATGACGACGATAGATAGGCACGTTGAGTTTTAATTATTAATCGATGATGTTCAAAACAAAATTCTATGATTTTACGTTTAAAACGGAGGCTAACGTTATGATTTGTTAAAAAGAGATCTGAAGCACTTAAAAGTGACGTAATAAATTATCCATTAAAACCGGCGCCAATCTAATGTACGTATGTATGTTTATTCGTAGCGGCAACCTTAAAAGCAAACGAAAAACCAAATCTGCAAAATACTTTGCAATAATGAAAAATTTCAACTTAATTCCATATCACATGATTTTCAGTTTTCGTGTTGTATTTCTGCTTCCCTCTTTTACTGCTTATCAGGAAAAAAAAAGGCGATAAAAAGTAAGGTTGCAACGGATGGTTACTCCTTCGCATAATGCAATTTTCGTTTTTAGCAATTATACACCATTCGTTCATTGTACACATTTCTCATGTTCATGTTGCTTATTCACCCCAAGGAAGTTCGCCCATATGCCGGAGGAGAATAAGACTTCGGAGTTGGGTTGCGCTAGTTTGAACGGCGATATTGAATGGAATTCAAGGATCAAGTTATGCCGTAGGTTGCTAGTAGTCCAAAGATAAAGCAATTCTATCAGGGGGGCAGTAATCAACGATCTCATGATGACAGAATAGCGAGATATCTGCTGTATGACTCTCGTACCTCATCATGTTGTTCGTACGCATTTCTAAAGAATCGATTATATACATTTTTTTAGGTTAATCTTGCCTGAAATCTCTAGTTCTTCGTCAAAAATTTCAACAAATATCCATAGGAAATAATAAGAAATAATAATTTTATCTAAAAAATTTAAGAATTGTAAATCATATGGCGTTTGAATCAAAAAAACATGAGAGCGACGATTTGTTTATCATTTGGGCCATATTAAGACAGATATCGATATAATCCAGTTTTACAAGAGTTGGTTAACAATCTTTGAATAAAATTTGAATATAAAACGCTCGTCTTAAAAGTTTCAAACATTTAAACGCTTACCTGATACCCTGCGCTGGTCGGATGTACAGGACTTTTGTCTTGTCTGTACGAAATTAAGGCAAGATTACATTTAATAAAGAGTTCAAAACGCCAGGCACTCTTATACAGGATGGGCCATTTAAAATTTTATATTTGAATCGGCTGTTAAAAAATTACTTTTTAAAATTACTGGTTTAATTGGAAAGATTAAACTTTGCCATTTAATAATGGAACATAATATTATGACTACCACAACCGCATATGTGGTTTAGAGAACCCACACGTGACTATTAAGAAGCCAATGCATCCATATCGAGACACTGTTTGGTGTGGATTTTGGGCTGGCGGCATTATTGGGCCATTTTGTTTCAAAAATAAGCAAAAAGCCGCCGTTACCGTCAACGGTGAGCGTTACTGGGCCATACTTAACGAATTTTTGTTTCCAAAAATTCAAGAGAATGACATGGATGACATTAAGTTCTATCAAGATGGGGTCACATGTCACCCAGTCAACGCAACCATCGATATTTTACGCGCAGCTTTTGAAAATCGAATACGTAATCAGCAGAAATGTTGATGTCAATTGGCCACCTCGAAGCTGTGATTTGAGCCCTTTGGATTATTTTCTGTCAGGAGCCATTAAGGAAGTCCAGAGACAATTAAAGCGTCGAAACATGAAATCAAAGTTGCATTGAAGAGATTCGATCCGAAACCATCGAAAATGTACTAAAAAATTGGGTTGATCGGCTGACTGATATTTGAAAAAATTATAAGTAAATTTTTTTACAGCCGATTAAAATTTTAAATGGCCCTATATAATTAAAATACTAGTACTTATACATGTACGGAAGGTGTCCAATATCGCCGTGCATGATTATTCATCGATTACAACAACTAGTTCTGAATTTAATAAAATACGGGGCTTATTCACTGTTTCTAATACGACAATGCCAAAAATCGGAAGAACGTTTCTCGGTTCCTAGACGAGTCCAGTTGCACCACGGCTGACATTTTGTCGGATTTAAGCTTTAATGCAAATTTTGAGCACCGATAGGGAAGATGTCTCCCGCAGCCTTGGCTGTTCAAAGTTTAATCGAAATCGGAGGAAGGCCCTGGTTAAATCGAGATTAGAGTGATACCATGAGATAAAACACATTTAAATCGAACACCCGGCGCAGCAGAATCCAATTATGTTATCCTTTAAACAGAAAAATTTTTCAAAATAATCAAAGTATTTTTTAGCAGTTCATTATACATTTTCCCCTCACTACACTGTAGTACAGTGGCATTGTGAGTTTGTGCAGAGGGTTGCTGTTAGTAACGCACAGAAAAAAGTGAGGTCAACCTTTTAAAAATAATGCTCGACTCCGAATTATTTTCTGATCTATTCGATCTAGACTTTTCCGTTTGTTAATCAAATATTACACCGATCTCAATTAAACTATCCAGATCATTTTGTTTTCGAATAATCGCGGTTAATTTTTAAATTGAGGAAATCGGTCCAAGTTCTGATAGAGTTTGGGGATACTTTGGATTAGGGTTCTAACTAACCGAACATCGGCTAGTTTGATCAGATTTCAACGAACTTGGATTTGTGCCGTTATTTTCCATACAAGAAAAATATAGCTGAAAACAGACCAAGTTGGTCAAAATCATGATTTAGCCCCCATACAAATGTACCTCTCAATTTGGAGCCTTAACGCCCTAACAGCGGCATATTTCATTGGATTTCTACGCAATTTGGTTTGTAGCTTTATTTTGCATACTGTTCCGACAGACCTAATCTTGATATATCCCCATACAAATGAACCTTCCGATTTGGGTCTAACCGACCTAACAACACGCTGCAGCAGCTTGTTTCATCAGATTTCAACGAAATTTGGTTTGAGAATATATTTTGCATACTAAACACTGCTAAAAAGAGACCAAAGTGGTCCAAATCTGACTATAGTTCCCATACAAATGTACTTCTGATTTGGAGTCTAACTTGGCTTGTAGCTTCTTTTTCTTACATGATAAACATTGCTGAAAATAAAGAACAGGTTGATACACATTTTGCTACTCGTACATCCCCCATACAAATGTTTCTTTATGACTTCGAGACTGGTCATGAAATTTACCCTGATGGCCAGATTTCAACGAAATTTGGTTTGTGGCGTTATTTAGCACACAGAAGAGTTATATATTTAGACTACACAGAAAAAACCAATCCTTAAATTTCAACTAACTGGTATGTAAATTTTATCAGCACTCAATTAAAAATTTCGTTAATAAGCTAAATTATTTATCAAATATTTTAATGATATTAATGAATGAAAACAACAACAAAATTCGTTAAATTCATGCACTGTGGACTGTGTGTGGGGGTGAATGTGTTTTAGAATGTTTGCAGTGCGACGGTTTTTTAGTGTGCTCTATGGATAACTCTACTTCCGGCAGTTCTCGTTCAATTAAAAACTGCCAGCCCTTAAGTATATAGCTCCTAAACACAGTTACAGTACATTCGTTGCTTGGGGTCATATGATGGTTAAGTGGCGCTCAATAAAACTGCAAGTAGAAAAAAAGTATTGTTGGGAAAACAATATTCGAAGATCATCATACTACGGTTGCTATATATATTTCTGGCCAAGGCAACACTAAGTTTTGCATGGCGCCATCTGACATTTCCATTGGAAAGTTTAAAATTTTTTAGCATAAACGTACTCAGAACGTTTTGGCGTACGACCATCATTGGTGTTGTTTACAGTAACTTGAAAAAAAAAACAATTCGGCAAAAAATGGAATGAACGCGTGAACATTTTCGTGCGATCATTTTTCACAACTTTCGACGTGGACTATCACGACATGAGTGCATAGATGAACTTAAATCTTTGTATGGCGATGAAGCACCATCCTATAGCACTGGTTTAATGAATTCAATCGTGGCCGACGCTCGCTCAAAGACGAAGGTCGTCCAAAAGCGGCCGCTTTGTCAGAGAACATTGATGCCGTGCGTGAACTGATAATGCAAGATCGTCATGTGACATACCGTGAGATAGAGGCATTATTGGGCATTTCTTCCACGAGCATACATTCGATATTGCATGAACACAAGGCCGTAAAAAAGGTTTTTTCTCGTTGGATCCCGCACAATATGACAATCGCTCAAAAAAAGGCTCGTGTCGATTGGTGCAAAGAAATTTTGAAAAAATACGACTGCGGTGCTTCAAAAGACGTTTATAAGATCGTCACAGGAGACGAATCATAGATCTATGCGTATGACGAGAAGCAAAACAGCAATCGACCGTGTGGGTCTTCGAAGACGAGCCAAATCCAATGAAAGTTGTTCGTGAAAGAAGCACTTCGAAGAAATGGACGCTTGTTTTTTCGGCAAAACTGGACATGTGGCGACTGTTCCCCTTGAGCAACGTAGGACGGTCAATTCTAAGTGGAAGATCACAATTTGTTAGCCTGTCTTCGGAGAAATTCGAAAAACGAACAAGAGAAGACGATTCATTGTGCACCAAGACTATGCGAGCTCTCACACATCGGCTCAAACCAGCGCCTTTTAGACCTGCCAAAACGTCGAGTTGCTGAGTTATCCGCCGTACAGCCCTGACTTGGCACCCAATGACTTCTTTTTATTCCCGCACATCAAGAAAAAAATCAACGATTTTCGTCGCCAGAAGATGCTGTCTCAATCGGAGTGGAAACAGTGCTTCGACAATTGGTTTGAGCGCATGCAAAAGTGTAAAAATCCCGCTGGAGAATACTTTGAAAAACAATAAAACCATTTTTGATGATAAATGTTCGCATTTTCATTATTAGGCCAGAAATATATATAGCAGCCCTCGTATTGTTGGGTATATGGTTATGGTACAACAATAGTGTGATGCAAATACAAACATACCAAGATCCTCACAACCATACTATGATCCTCAAAATAATAGTATAATTCACACATAACTACTTTATACAACCACAGTATGATTCACACTCAACCAAACTATGATCTCCACAATCATATTATAATCCTCAAAACCATAGTATGTTTCAAATACTACCATAGTATGATTCACATGCAAACATGTTATGATCACTACAACCATAGTATGATCATACACAATTGTAGTATGATCCCCAATTTTATATGTGACAGCGCATAGAGAAAGGGACCTAAGGGTAAAAAAATCAATTTTCATTTTTTTTATTTTTTTGATGTGGACAACATCTGAGCATCGAATGAGACCGATCCCATGCCCCAAAAGTGTTCCCTCCCAGAGATATGGGCGTTTTATGAAAGTGATGGTACACCAAAGATACACGTATTTAAATCTTTAAAGTGGCTCTCCTAAACAAAACTGGTTTTAACCCTTAGCTCCCTTTCTATTTTGCGCGTCACATATATTAAATTTGGGTTGAGTTGTCAACATAGGATTTGAATTATGAAAATTATTTAAAAATACATTAAATTCAAGATAATAGGAGTGATTTATTTAACAGAAGAAAGCATTTAAAAAAAACTTAAGCGTTTTTATACGTAATATTTAAGTTAAACAAAGACAAAGCAGTTTGTTTAAATAATTTTAATTTCCATATAAAAATTATTATTGCATTAGCATTGTTCTAAAAAGCATATTCAAATGTAGAACAATTACAATCCTACAGTATGATTTTCGTAATCATATTATTGCTAACATAAAACCGAAAAAACAATACTTTTGTCGCATCAACCATATTTATATTGTTGCTACAACCACATTTTCATTTTTAATACTATTGTTAAGTTTTAACAATATTAATATTGCGGAAATTATACTATTGTCAGAATTAAATTCAAAAAACAATGCTATGGTTGCGACGAACATACTTTTAATGCGGAGAACATAGTATTTTTAACGTGACCATATAGTAAACATATTTTTTCTTTGCGTGTACAGTCAGCTCTGCCCATCACACACAGTCAACTCTGCCTATCACTAGGAAAGCATTTTTTGTACAACTTTTTTGTAAATATGTGAATTTTTGAATGGCTTCATTGAACCGATTTTTTTCTATGCATAGAGTCTATAGCGTGTTATGGGAGTTACATGTAGTCACTCTCGCCTAATTTACGACTTTCCTTACTGGTAGTTTAATTAATTTTGACCCTATACGTCCTTAGCCAAAAACTTAACAAGGTGCTAGGTTTCTATCTTTATTTTGATTACAACGACAGTTCAACCGACGGGCAGTCCTCGCTCAAAAGTGATTCTGAATCGATCGGTATAACAAAGAAGGGGTCTATCTCTTTTCGTTTTCGGTGTTACAAATATCAGCACTAAGTCCTAATGCTTTGTTCTCTAGTGTAAAGGGTGTAATAAAATATAAAAAAAAGAATGCATAACTTAGCAAAAGCTATTTGTAGCTGACAGTTTTATGTGGAAACATGGATAATACCTAATAGTATTTTGACAATAATTCCAGGAATTTATTGAACCATCAGTATTTCGAAATTTAAATACAAATCTGAAAACATGTATTATTTAGCAAGGGCTTCATGGTCATGGCAGCTTAATGTTCATACGTAAATGTCTAGCAATTTTATTATCACAATCGTTCCAGGAATAACTGAATCGTCCGCCTTTACATCATCCACTGCCGCCTTTAAGCAATATCCGGCTCAGAACTTTGCTCACATTACCACACCGTATAAATACATACTTACGTATGTATTTGAGTGTTTCTAAGAGTATTTTAGCGCTAAAGTCCTTTTCTTATTCTATTGCGTTTAACAAGAATATTTCGTTTTAAAAACCTTCCTGTTCATTTTTTACATATTCTCGTTCTTTTCGACAAATACTCGTACTTAACCTTTGGGCGTATTGTATACAGTTACACGTAGTAGACAGCACCTAAAGGCTACTTAGAAATCGTATGGAACTACACGGTCCAAAAACATCGGAGTGGTCAAACCAAATATATGAGTGGCGGGCCGAAAAAGACGAACTGAAAACTACTTATAGTATAAGTTAGACATGGCCGACTATCCGAGAGCTGCTTATATATTTCTGGCCTAATAATGAAAATGCGAATATTTATCATCGAAAATGGTTTCAGTGTTTTTTAAAGTATTCTCCAGCATGATTTATACACTTTTGTATGCGCTCAAACCAATTAATGAAGCACTTTTTCCACTCCGATTGAGACTACTCCAAAACATGGTTTTTGAACGCATCAACGGCACCTTAGGGCGACGAAAATCGTTGATCACGTATCTTTTTCTTGATGTGGGGAATAAAAAGAAGTCATTGGGTGCCAAGTCAGGGCTGTACGGCCGATGACCCATCAATTCGACGTTTTGGCCAGTCAAAAAGGCGCTGGTTTGAGCCGATGTGTGAGAGCTCGTATGGTCATGGTGCACAATGGTTCGTCTTCTCTTGTTCGTTTTTTGAATTCTCTAAAGACTTCAGGCAAATAAATTGTGGTGTACCTCAGAATTGACCGTCCTATGATGCTTAAGCAGAACAGTCGCCACATGACCAGTTTTGCCGAAGAAACAGGCGACCATTTGCTTCGAAGTGCTTCTTCCACGAACAACTTTCGTTGGATTTGGCTCGTCTTTGAAGACCCACACGGTCGGTTGCTGTTTTGTTTCGGGCTCATACGCATAGATCAATGATTCGTCACCTGTAACGATCTTATAAACTTCTTTTGAAGTACCGCGATAGAATTATCTCAAAACTTTTTTGCACCAATCGACATAAGCCTTTTTTGAACGATGGTAAAATTTTACAGGATCCAACGATAACAAACCTTTTTTAAGGAATGTATGCTGGTTGAAGAAACGCCCAAAGATCCTCTATCTCACGGTATGTCACATGGCAATCTTGCATTATCAGTTCACGCGCGGCAATCTTGCATTATCAGTTCACGCACGGCACGGAACAACGTCCGTTTTTGGACGACCTTCATCTTTGAGCGAGCGTCGACCATGATTGAATTCATTTAACCGGTTTTTCACAGTGCTATAGGATGGTGCTTCATCGACATACAAAGATTTAAGTTCATCGATGCCCACTTGTCGTAATAATCCACGTCGAAAGTTGTGAAAAATAATCGCACGAAAATGTTCACGAGTTAATTCCATTTTTTTCCCCAAATTGATTTTTTCAAGTCACTGTAAACAGCACAAATGATGGTCGTACGTCAAAACGTCCTGAGTACGTTTATGCTAAAAAATGTCAAACTTTCCAATGGAATTGTCAGATGACGCCAGGCAATAATGCCCTTTCTTGACCTATAGAACTTTCTCGTAATAAGTTTTATGAAGATTATGCCTTGAATGTTAAATGTGGCTTCTAGATCTAAAACATAAAAATCGGTTGAATATATGTGTAGGAGCCTTATCCAAATCTCTACCGATTTTCTTCAGTATTAAGAACTCACGTTCTGATCAAAAAACCAAACGTGTTTCAAAGGGCTTAAGACGTACAATCGAAAGAACTTACATATATGTATGGGAGATATCTATATCTGAACACATTTTCTTTAATTTCAATAATGCCTTTCCTTGGCCCGTAAAAGCAAATCCAGCTTAATTTTATTGGATGAATGATGTGGCTCCAGAGCTTAAAACTTCAAAATCGGATGAATATATATGTATGCGGGAAATATATCTAAATCTGAACCAATTTTCTTCAATTTTATTAACGGCCATGTTTGGTCCAAGAAAATAACTATAGCCAATTGGCTTCAGGACTGAAAGTAAGATGTGGCTTATAGGCATTTAAACATAAAACAGGCAGAATATGTGAGTAGGAACTACTTATATGTGACGCGCAAAATAGAAAGGGATCTAAGGGTAAAAACCAGTTTTGTTCAGGAGAGCCATTATAAAGATTTAAATACGTGTATCTTTGGTGTACCATCACTTTTATAAAACGCGCATATCTCTGGGAGGGAACACTTTTGGTCTCATTCGATGCTCAGATGTTGTCTACATCAAAAAAAAAGTGAAAATTGATTTTTGGTGGCTAAATTTTAAGGGCCGATGTTGAATGTGAACCACACCTAATCGTCAAGTTTTTTTTCTGCATTTCATTTGATATTTTTTTCAATTTCAAACTAACTCAATTTGAACGTCAAACGTCATCAATGGTCGGAATGGTGGCAAGAAATGACAACAGGGTATGATCAATTTTCGAAGAAAATCATCTTCAGTGAAGAGGCACATTTTCACCTCAGTGGATTCGTCAATAAGCAGAGCTGCCGCATATTGGCGAATGATAATCCAAGAGTGATTGCCGAAAAAACAATGCACCCAATGGATGCTAGCGTCATCATCGGGTCGAATTTTTTCCAAATGAGGCCGGCCAGGCAGTTACTGTGAATGGTGTTCGCTATGTGAGATGATAACGAACTTTTTAAAGCCCGAATTGGAAGATAAGGATGTGGACGATATGTGGCTTCAACAGGACAATGCCAATTGCAATACAACTACCGAAACAATGGCTCTTTTGCACGTCAAATGAATGTCCGTATTATCTCACGTCGTTGCGTTATTAATTGGCCGCCAAGATCATGTGATGTGACACCGTTGGACTTCTTTCTTTGGGGTTATTTGAAAGAAAAGGTGTACGTCGAAAAGTCAGCAACAATTCAAGAGCTAACGGATGAGATAATTCGGCACATTAACGGCATAGAACCTAAATTATGCCTCAGCGTCATCGAAAATTTGGACCATCGGATAGAGGTGTGCCGCTGAGGTCCCGACGGCCATTTGGCCGGTATTTTGTTCCATACATAATTGAACCATGCCAATATTATCATAATAAAAATAAATGACAATAATTTCCAAAATAACTTGTGTTTTATTAAAATCAACATCGGCCCTTAAAATTAACCACCCTTCATATCTTCTCTGTACCGAATTTGTAGATCCCACACTTATGTTTATCCGATTTTATGCTTTTTAGTATAGCTACATATTACATCCAATCTTGATGAAGTTTGGCATAAGTTAGTTCCTTCTGTCAATGACGGCCACGGTTGAAATTTGCGAAAATCAGTTCAGGTTAAGTCATATCTCCCACATGTATGTTCAACCAATTTAACCAAAAACAATGATATTTCCCTACAAACTGGAATGATGTCAATAAGTTAAATAAACTAGGTTATTTAAGATTCCGTCTAAGTGGGCCCAAAAACCTATTTTTAGCGGCTTTTTTGAACGACAAGAAGTAGCTTTTTACTAATTTTTAATCGCAGTGTCTGCCTAGCAGTTTCCAAAATAATTTTCATCTTGCACTTTTATACTAACAGAACCATTTTAGAAGACCCGTATTCAATCTTTGATAAATGTTTAGTTACACCGCGCTCAGTCCTACGGATAATGTCTGTGGGCCTTGGCTTTAATGGTGCCAGTTTTATTAACTTGTGTATTTTGCAGGATTTTCCTCATCATGGATTTTAAAGAAGTTACACGATAAGCTATCACCCTGTCTGAGACCTCTTGTCGTAGTAAATGGTTCGGAGAGGTTACTCGCAATTTAAACTGAGAATATGGTGTCACTCACTGCATTCATCAAAGAAGTTCAAAGTTTGATGGTATCCATTACGCAGACATAACTTTAAATAAGTTATCTTTTATCAGAGTGCAGTCTTTGAGTCTATAAAGATGTGGTATGTACTTATATAAATTTCGTAGGTCTTTACCAGAATTGACGCAGCATAAAAATTTAATCGTTTGTTGATTTATTCGGCCTACTGTTGGATCAGGTCAGTGGGTTTCTATCCTTCACACTGCATACATTTGCACATTTGATGTTGCAAATAGTCGTGTCTTCATGTTTGTGAACTGTAGATACTAATCTGATGTTCCAATTTTCAGACATGCATTTGGTCTTTCAAATAGTGCAATTAAGCTGAGGCATGCACCTTATGAGCTTGTCTCATTTGGTATTATACCACTCGCCGAAATTCCTTCGGATAGTGATGATTCGTTGATACTTTGATGTGTTATTGCTGTTTTGAACTTTTTCCGGGTCACCCCATCATTTATGAATGGTAGCATACGGCTTTTAGGGCAGCAGCCGTTTATAATTTGAGCAGATGTTTTTTTGCCTGATCCCCAGTTCACTTAACTTCGTATGACCAGTAAACGAGGCATCCGTCTAGTGTTTTTCTTTTTGATAAAATTTTCTGGCGTCCTTTCTGTTACCGTTTAACTAGATCTCCTCGCATTTGCTTACCTCTTTACCTCTTCTGAACTCCCGACATAGCTTCAACTCCCCCATGATAAAAGTCTAGGATTATTAAATCGGCCGATCTTTCTGGCCATGCCAAATCATCAAAACGAGACCAGGAAACCCCGGCACACAATTAGTCTATGCTCTTGCGCTTCATTGCTTTTATGTTTGAAATCTATCTGCTGCTGTCTTGTTCACAAATGTCAAATATGATTGACGTACGACACTATTTGCAAAATGAAGTACATATTTTCATAGGGTGATTAATCTTGCGCCACCTTGTATTTGACGTTTATGTTAAACTTGTAGCTTACGAGTATTTAGACCCTACGGTTTCATATGCCACTTTCCCTATTTTAACATGTACAAATTTGGCTTTGATTTGGTCTTGAGAAAAGTCTTGTTTTTTAAAAATATTCGAAATGTTTGGTAAATATCGGAGGATCAATCGAGAGATATTTTTTTTAAAAATAAAATAAAAAAAACACAAAAATATAAATCAGGTGTGAAATCTTTATTGTACAGGATGGAGCACGGGTGGTTGCTTTTTTGCATTGCAGGCTGTGGCGGCACTGTTGGTTGAAGAGAGTGTGCGTGGCTTATAGTGGCTGACAGGGGATTTGTATTCTTCTGCCTTTCAGTTGACATCATGCATTGAACACGTGAGAAGAGGTCATTTTGTGTTGAAGCGTATTTTTCAAATTCGCACTCGAACACACGGACGTGTTTCCGAACGGCAATCAATTGTAAATTGGGTAACTTCATTAAGAACAGCAGGAAATGTGTCATGTGTATGAAGGGGACCTGAGAGAAGGATTACAACACAACAAAACATTGAGAGAGTTAGATCAGCAGCACTACAATCTCCGAAACGCTCTGCTCTGAAGCAATCACATGCTCTTGGCATATCGAAACGTTCTATCCACCGGATTCTTCGCGATGAACTGAATTTTCACTCGTATAAAATGTGTGTGGTCCAACAATTGTCAGCACGGGACTATTTGACACGGAGGACCTCTTGTGAAGTCATTCGTGCAACTATACCCCGCGACGCACTTCTCATTTAATCATTTCTGATGAGGCACATTTTCACCTCAGTAGGTGTGTAAACAAACAAAATATGCGGTACTGGAGTGAAACAATCCCCAGACAACTTCACCAGAAACCTTTGCATTCGGACCGCGTCACTGTGTGGTGCGCCATATCACGAGTAGGCATCATTGGGCCTTACTTTTTCCAGGATAACCGTCTTGCCGTAACTGTGAACTCCGAACGGTACTTGATTATGATACAGGATTTTTTTTCAGCCGGCTCTTGAGGCAATGCAAAAAATGGTTCAACAGGATGGTGCCACTGCACACACAGCGAGGGTTACCATGAATTGTTTGAGGCAAATATTTTCTGGACGGCATATCTCTTTGAGGAGTGAAGTGAACTGGCAGGCACGTTCACAAGACTTAGCCCCATGCGATTTTTTCCTTTAGGGTTACCTGAAGTCAATGGTGTATATCAACCGTCCCAATACCTTGGAAGACCTCATTAACAATATTGAGGCTTGAGGCCAGTCGACATGCTTGTTAGAGTTCATGAAAACTTCAGAAAACATATGCTGCAGTGTGTTATTTTAAAAATCCCTTATTGTTTAATATAATTTAAATAAATTTTTAATAAATTTTTCTAAGGTTCATACATTTTTTATTTCGTTCCCAAATATACAAATTACCGCGCTTCACCCTGTCCATTCGGAGAGACATTTTATGCCATTTATTTTTGAATTTAATTTCCTTCAAATGTTGGCCGTAACTACGCCTCGGAGTGTTCATTCTGAGAGTCCAGTTTTGAATGACTCGTTCAAGCATTTCGACCGGTATGGCGTTAACGACACGCGTAATATCGGCTTCCAAAACATAAATCGTAGCTTTGGACTTTACGTATCCCGTAAGAGAAAATTCTAAAGGTGTGATATCACAAGATCTAGGACGCTAGCTCACCGGTCCAAAATGTTAAATTAGCTGTTCTTCGAAATAACCTCTCAATAGTTCCATTGGGCAGCTGTATGGCAGGTGGCGCCGTCCTGAAAACAAAAAAACAATACTGAAAAGAAAAAAAATAAAGTTAATAAAGTAATCTGTATTATGACAGCATCAGAATTTCTTGGTTCCATCAAATTTCATTTAGTTGATATCGCGCTTTTAATTGTCATCCAGACAGATGGACGGAACAAAGACTGCGTTAAGTCCATTTTCTTTGCTCTTTTCTAGAATTTGGAGCATTGTAAAGATTACGTCCATCGTTAATAAACTATGGGGTCTACAAATTTTTAAAATTTGCATCTATACTACTCTGGGCGATCTTATTTCACCTTCTTCGCTTAGTCCTTCTCTGCTGTCGTACGGGTATAGAGGAAGATGTGTTACAAAAGCAAGTGTACGAGTATAAAGTGATGGAGCTATTTGTGGATTTCCGAACACGCATAGGTCAGCAGTTTTCTTAATAGTTTTTCCTTTTCGCATTCGTTTTCTTGCAACGAACCACGCCAAAAAAAAATATTCCTTTTTTCTTCGTATCATGCCATACAATGTTACATACGTTCCTTTTACTAGGAGTAGCAGCAGCGCTACTTGCTGGATAAGAAGGAGACCGGACAATGGGAAGACCAACGAAAAAAGGAAACTAATGCAATTTTAGTTAGAAACATTGTGAAGGCGTTTACTTATGGTGTTGTACAATACTTCCACAATATGAGCAAAGATAAACTTGCATTTTTAGAAACGTTTTTTTTATTCTTCTACTGCTACTCCCTTGGTTAAAACAGAACAAAAGGCAGCTCTGGGATATAACCCAACACCACAGGGGTACTTCAAGAGGTCATAGACGAGAAGGCCTGCTCAAAGTCATTATGAAATGTGTAGTACTTAGTGCAGAGTACCTTCTAAACAGGAGACATTGTGGTTTAAAAAGATTAGATAGAGTGGCTTTATTGGTTTTTATTCAAAGTCCTATAGGACAGAATTTATCCTAAAATTTAGCTTTTTTTATTACTTTGGTACATCTTGTATCCTTCCCTAATCATAGAGTGAAACTGAAACGTTTAAAAGGTATAAGATTGAATGATATCGTGAAGCTCAAACATTCTTTGGAAGTACATATCATAGGTCTGTGTTTTTTCTAGCCAAAACCATCTAATAAGTATTAAAGTGACATTTTTTTCATACGTAGTGTAAAAAAAATCCATTTTGAATATTATATAATCTGAGAAAAAAAATTAATAAACGAAAAAGTTATTAAAATTTTTAAATCCATGGTAACTTTTGGCCCACCCTGTAAGTGATTTTTATAGCTAAAGACATAAAATAGATTTATCATTTATGTGGGACCTTTATCCTAATCTACTCGTATACTGATTTCCTTTACATTCAACAGCGCCCGTCCTTGGTGCAAAGTACCTATTTCTGCTAAATTTCATGAAAGACGGACCACAATTGCGACCTATTGGACGGACGAGCATATAGTTCAAAACGAAAGTTTATGGTTTTCTAGAGAGCTTACTGTGTCCTGCAGTTGAATCAATTTTATGGTATAAAACCCCATATAACGTTCAAAATTGGGAAATTAAATTTAGAAAAAGGCATTAGGATGCTAAATCATACAAAGCGCAATCACAATGTGCCAAGGGCTACAATTGCCTAGTACTACCAGATTATGTGTATCAAATGTCGAACCAAACACACTAGACAGTGCCTTTTTCGAATATATTTCCCAACAAATACACCATAGCTGATGATCCTGCAAAATGAAGGTGCCATATTCTCACGATCTCTGATATAATAAATGAACGAAATCGGCATAGTTTGGGAAAAATTTTGTTGTAGGATCCTATGGCCAGCGCGAACGGCCAATATCAAATATCAGCAAGTAAGGAAGTTTCAGTCGGTTGATCCGACTTACATGTACCCTCCAAAGGGTATAAAGATAGCTTTATAAGTTAGACCTGTCGGCGACCAAAACACCCTAATGTGCGGGGCGACTGAGAAATTTTGATTTGATTTTGATTACGACGTAACTTACGATATTTCAGATCAAAGATATATGTCATGCACTTAAACAATGGCTCTTTTGTGCGACAAATCAACATCGGCCCTTAAAATGAAACCACCCTTTATAAAAATATTATAATGAACCTTACTTAAAAGGAAAGCGAAACAAAGACTGCGCTTTGGTAGTCTAGTAGAGTCGGTCATCACTCCCCTCATTGTCATCTAATGTCCAAAATTGAACACTTCATATACTTATAAATGTATAGTATTTGGTCGGAGATGACATTATCCCGCACACATGTTGCTGGGCCATTTGCAGTACATGAGCTACAAACAAATATTAGCTAGTGTCACCCAAAGTTCAGCATTTGGTTCGGACTATTTTTACTTGTCCTAACTATTCGGTGAACCACACACCGGAACTCATTTCAAAGGTGTCGTTAATATACCATAAAAGGCATCCCTAGCCCGTGTTTCCGCAACTGTGGACAATTTCTGTTTTTAACATATTTCACCATTTTTTTCTTGTTGGTGTTATTTAAATGAATTTTCAACATCCTGTTGAGAGAGAGCACCGAGCAAAACTGAACAAAAAAATCAGAAGCACACACGACATCGTCGCACCAAAAACTGGTATAGTCGGGTATATAAAATAATTTTAATGTTCTTTTTCGGACAAAAAAAAGGGAACTCTTTTGATACAAATAGAAAGAGGCTCAATGCGAGGAGAATGGTGGGTCTGGACGGCGACGGATAAGGAGAGGAAGTTACTTTGCCATGTTGTCAAGACATTGTGTGTGTGTGTGTGCGTCTTTTGTGTACTTTGCATTTTAAATTTTTGATTGACAGCAGATTTAAGTTAATGTAACCACTTTTGACATGACACACCCAACTTTAGACACAGAGCATGCGACACGAGGCACTTGCCACTTACTCAGAGACTGCAGCACACTCAACCATGCTCACGCCAATACAGACGTACGAGTGAGTACTCATACACACTTACTACGTAGCTTGAATGACTGAAAGCGAGGCTTATTTTCAGCAAACCTAGCAACCACACCAAGAACGGAGACCATGAACGGTGTCACTCACCATGCCGACGACGATGTTGTGGCTACGAAATAAAATGAATGGTTGCTCTCTAAGGCTACTAGTCTTATATCGTCTCCTGATGCAGCAGCACATTCCTTTCTTTTGGAATATCACATCCAACAGGGCTATAAAGGCACCCAAACTCTAGGGAAAGAAAAACACTTCTAATAATGAACGAATGGAATGGTATTGAAATTCCAGGAGAGATAATAAAGAATGGCCAACACCTACTTAAGGAAATACCTTTAATGAAACAATGCCTAAAAAATCATTTGAATACTCAAACTAGAATTTACTGTCAATCTCATTACAAACTCCTAACAAGTTATGGAATTGAAGGTTGTGAAGGTAACCTACCGGAAAGTGTATTTACTAACTCCACTATAAGAAGCTCAAAAATTACCAAAATACAGAAGTAGAGGAATACTCACAATGCTATTAGAAAAGCTTTTATTTACAAAAAAAACTGGTTAATATAGAATATGGTGAGACCCCGATTATGGCGTTTTAAGTAGAAAATTTAAAAGGGTACGCCCTTCACATGAGGGTCAAAATTACTTAATATTCGTTAAGTCTGTAGTAAACCGGGCAGTTGCGTTTATTAAACAAAGCTTCCTAAACAGGTTTTTAAGATCACTTCTCCTTCTGATGATATCATCGCGCAATCGCAGCACATATTGGAATTTACGAAAATAGTCGTTAGGCCATTGCCGAAAATGTCAGGTACCCTGGGAGATGATGAGAAAGAAAAGTCTTAATTTTTCGAAAAGATAATAGGGATGGTATGTGTGTTTGGAGTGTCCAAAAAAACCGGGGTTTTCAGAAAACCAGCATTCGGGCTTTTTTCCTAACCCCACTGTCCGATTTTTTTAAAAATAAAACCCCAGCATTGACCGACATTCCGGTTTGGCATTTTGCCAAGGAATTGACAATATTTCCCCGATCCGAAGTGAAGTATTTGTCTCCATTTCTAGACTCTAGAATGCTGCTTTAATTTGCTTCAAAAAAAGGTTTGTTTTATCTAAAAATAAACTAGAAAAATAGCTTAAGTCTGGGATGGCCTCTAAATAAAGCTCTCTCTCTATAGTTGGTTCGTGATAGTTAGTGGCGTAGAACGCCCATCTTGGTCGACTTAAGCGGTACGGCGATGCGCACTGGGTCGAGTATAAGGACAAATTCCGTCTTTTATTTCCATAGAGATTCCTGTAACCAGGTATCAAAGACACATCTGGCGACAGTCTTGCCAAAACCTCTTTACATTTTTTCACTAAAGCAGAGAAGGTCGCACAGGATTTTAGGCAGAGTAAGGCCGCTTAGCAATCAATGATTATATGAGCCCAGTTATGTATGCCAACAACTTCCGCCTGAGAGACGTGGGATACGGTAGTAATGTTCCAGGTTTGGTTTCCTCGAGAAAATCAGTCGACATCCCAATCCATATTAGAGCCATCCTTGTAATCCGGAGAGAAGAACGCTGGTCTCACTCCCCTCTATATGAATATATAACTTCGCAAAGATGGCCGAAGTTAAGATAAGGCGTCCGATTGTCTGTAGATGTCTTAAATTCAGCTGGAATGGAGCCCAGAAAAATAATTAAAATTTCAACAAAGAAATTGGTATGTGACAAGATTACCATAGGCCATGGCACAATAATACAGGTAGTGGCATCAGCTGCAATGAATATAACAATACAAGATTAACTGGAAAAATACAAAAACACGAATTTGTCTAAGTTAATGGCTAAAATGTTTAGAGAAAATTAAACTCAAATATCACTTTAAGTTTCTAAAAGTGAAAAGTGTACAATAGCAGCTGATTATCGACACTAACCGTACCTTTACTTATATTTGTCCCATTTACCAATGGGAACAACAAAAAATTTATGAGGCTCACTTCGCTTGCTTTATGCTGCTGTTGTTTCTAAATGGAGTGTTTTGGATTTTTATTGTGTTTACATTGTTCGGTGGAAAACTATACTGCCGATAGTTCTCGATGCAAAACTGCCTGCCCTTGAATGAAGTTACCCAATTTACAATGGATTGCCGTCCAGGAATACTTTCGCGTGGGAGAGCAGCGAATCGTCAATGAAAAGTACGCTGCACTGCAATGATAGAGTGCTCATTTCAAAAATACGCTTCAACACAAAATGACCTCTCCTCACGTGTCCATTGCACGATGGCAACTGAAAGGCAGATGAATACAAATCTCTTGTCAGCCACGCACACTCTCTTCGACTGAAAGTGCCGTTACAGCCTGCAGTGCAAAAAAGCAAATTGCCGCGCTCCACCCGTACTTTCCTGAAGATCTGGAGTTTTACAAACGTTTTGTCGTGGCTTAAGGGCAGCTTACTACAGACCGTGCAACGTAACTCATGTTAGATAATAGACAATCACAGTTAACCATTTATGGGTCACCTACTGGATGTACCGTGTGTCAAAGTTTTAAGTTTGAGACGGACAGAAGTCCTCCTAACCTATGGTGATCGACTTTTACACCTGAAACTCAGGTTCAAACCCGGTATTACCATTCGTTGTTGTAGCGGCACATAGTGTCGGCGTGACAGCCCTTGGATTCCTCCTTCGGGTAGATCCGGTGCATAGAACCGACTGTCGTGAGATCGGTAGGACCATTTAATATTTTTCATAACTAAAAACTTTACTTTTAAAATATTGATCTCCTTTCTACGTAAAATCTTCTCCATAAAATGAATTAGCCATTCGAAGCTGACATTAAATAGTAGATTTTTCTCTATATTAGAGAGGAATAAAACATAATTTCAAAAGATGAGCTACCCATCTGCAATAAAACCTAATCAATACAAATGTGAAAAAAATTTCCATGAATTTTGTCTGGCAATGAACTGCTTGAATGCTTGAATGCTACGGGTAGAAATCACTTTCAAAGGCTTCTGTTCAAATCTTATCCAGGCTCTCTGTAATTCTAAAGTTGTCTGTACGGCACCATTAAAAAATAAAGTTTTTTGAACTGGTCTCGAGTTTTTCTAGGAATTTGTTTCCCATTTTGCGTTGTCGATCATATAAGTACACCATCCTAGAATGGAATTTTCAACGAATACAATTGGAAACTTTTTTCCGTCTGACAAATGCCTGTCTTCCTCTAACTCCCAACAATATGGGTAAGTCAGCCACACGAAAATGTTGAACAATGGCCAAGAGTCAATACCGGTTTTGTTGTCATTTCGTGGCCGGTATTTTTCTGGTGCCATACGCCAAAAACAAATAACACACTTGAAGATAATACAATGACTTTAAGGGAGAAAAAAACACAAAATGCGGCCTGCCATCACGAATTCGGAGTACTCAAGTAGAGACGAGCGCCATACGCCATAAGTCGGAAAATATCATCTTTTGTTTGTGAGTGTGGTCTTAACGTCTGCTATACTCGTAGTCTGTCACATCTGGAGACGTGGGCAGGGGGTGGGTGGTGCCAAAAACTTGACGGCTGCTCTATCGTCCCCCCAGCATTACTAAACTGTTGTCATTTGCATTTGCCGTTATCTTTTTAAACTTACATCTTGACAAAACTCTTTCGATTTATATTCACTTATAAAGTGAAATTTCGTCTTCTGTCCTCTTCACATTGTTGAATGGACGTCGGCTTTTTTGTGGGCCTTCCTTGATGATGATGGTTGAAGGATCTGATGATGACGAAGAAAACGAAACTTTAAGAACGAACATGAACATTTTTGTTGTTTGGCACATAAAAAATTAACGGAACTCAAATGTTTAAACTGAAAAATTCATAAAACGAAAATATCAAGTTTTAACGCCTTGGAGTATGCAACAACAATTTGTAGTCCTTACTTAGGCTATTTGTGTTAGCGAGTGTGTACTTATTTGCTATGTATGTATGAGTGTGTGTGTGTGTGTAAGTGTGGCAGTAACACTTACTTCCTAACAAAGGACTAAAACTCGCACAAGTATTAGTTGTTGTCCTCTGTGCGGTGCTGCTCGAGCTGGTAGACAGCTTGGGCCAGCTGTTGTCTGTGTAGCACATCTTTTTATGGCCAAAGGCGAAAAACTCATCTACACATACAAACATACATACGTTTGTACTTACCCACAGAATCTTGCCAACAAATTTTGAAGGCCAGCAGAGTTAGAAAAAGAGCCACAATAGTCTGGCATTCATAAAACGTATTTTTTAAAGTACTAAAAAATTAAATAATTTTTTTTTGTGTTCTTCATACAGGGTGGAGCGCGGAATTTGCTTTTTGCACTGCAGGCTGAGGAGGTACTGTGGGCGAAGAAAGTGGAGAGTGTGCGTGGCTTTTAGACGCTGAGGGGAGATTTTATTCGTCTGCCTTGCAGTTGCCATCATGCATTGAACACGTGAGGAGAGGTCATTTTGAGTTGAAGCGTATTTTTTTAATGCGCAGAAGGTCATTGCAGTGCAGCGTGCTTTTCGTTTACGATTCGCAGTTTCCCTACGCGGACGTGCTCCTAGGCGGCAATCAATTGTAAATTGGGTAACTTAATAGAGAACAGCAGGGAGTGTGTCATGTGTACGAAGGGAAGGATTGCAACACCACAAAACATCGGGAGAGTTAAAGCAGCAGTACTGCAATCTCCGAAACGCTCTGCTCGAAAGCAATTACTTGCTCTCGACATTTCCATACTTTCAGCCGGCTCTTGAGGTAATGCAATTAGACGATACATGGTTTTACTAGGATGGTGCCACTGCACACACAGCGATGGTTACCATGAATTGTTTAAGGCAAATATTTCCTGGACGGCTTATCTCTTTCCTGGCCGCTGACCAGACTTAGTCCGATGCGTTTTTTTTCTTTGGGGTTACCTGAAGTCGAAGGTGTATATCAACCGTCCCAACACCTTGGAAGCCATACGATTTACAATATTGAGGCTGAAATTGGCAGAATACCAGTAGAAATGCTTGTAAGGATAGCGAAGGTCGACATTTGCCAGATACACAATTTAAAACCAAGTAATTTATAAATAAATTATTTTGAGGTTCATAATTTTTTTATTTCTTTGCCAAATAAGCAAATTTCCGCGCTCCACCCTGTACAAGGATTTCCTTTTATAACAGTCAGAACAACTTGAACTCGATAAAAATTATACATACATATATTTTCCTCAACATTCCATGAAGGTGAGCTGGTACACTAAACGTCGGCTACATTTAATTAAGAAGTATAAGTATACAAGTATACAAAGTTTGAGGGTAAGGGTAAGAGTTAATTACCCTTAAAGTCGCCAACACGCTAACTATCAAACCACAGTGGCCTCACAATATCAATTTTAGCAAACAGCAATGCAAAACATCGTTAAGTTCGGCCAGGACTAACATTATATACCCTCCATCGTCCCTACGCTACAAAAGCGCAAAAAATCAAGTAAGAATGTCATTAAGTTCGACCAGGTTGAACCTTATACCGAAGCGCAAAACAATGGTCCGTTTTATGTGGTCCCTTCTGCGCTTTAGTCCGTCTCTAATTTCAGCCAAAAAATTTATGTTACTCTATATTTGAATTCGAAACAAAACTTGCTTTATTTCAGTACTCATATGTCCGTATTGTCTTTTAATCGCCCGTTTTGACCAAGTGGGACGTTTTTTAGCCACATAAGCCAAAACGTCTAGTGGCATAGTTACTTTTTCGCGAATCTTAATATACGAGGGCGACCGCAAAAGTAACTGGCCTAACATAAAAAGAACCGTTTTTTTTGGAATTATTATTTTTTATTTTTCAACATAATCTCCTTCCAACTCAATACACTTCATCAAACGTTTTTCAAGTTTTTTAATTCCATCCGAAAAATAAGATTTTTCAAGACCTTTAAAATATGCCTCAGACTCAGCAATAAACTCGCTATTAGACGAAAATTTTTTTTTAAATTTGGAAACAAGAAATAATCAGAAGGAGCTAAATCTGGCCTATATGGGGGATGCGGAGCAATTTCAAATCGTAATTCGGCCAGTTTTTGTTCAGTTACAAATGCAGTGTGTGAAGGAGCATTATCTTGATGAAAAAGAACTTTTTTTTCTAAATGCGGTCGTTTCATCTTGATTTCTTCACCTAACCGATCCAATAATGCACAATAATATTCACTATTTATAGTTTTTCCTTTCTCAAGATAATCAATAAATATTATACCCCTTGCATCCCAAAATACTGTGGCCATTACTTTTTCTGCTGACTTAACAGTTTTCGCCTTCTCGGGACCACTTTTACCAGCTTCTATCCATTGTTTTGACTGTTCTTTGCATTCTGGGATGTAGTGATTGATCCATGTTTCATCAACAGTTATGAATCGGAGCAAGAACTCTATTGGATTACGCTGATAAATCGCTAAAAGCTCCTCGGAATTGGTCCAACGGACGATTTTTTGGGGCAAAGTCAACAAACGCGGCAGCGTTCTTGCGGATAGCTTTTTCATGTGGAGTTCATCATGTAAAATACTCCAAACTTGTTTTTCGTGTATTTTAACAATATCAGCAAGTTCTCTGAGCTTTATTCGTCTATCTTTAGTCACTTCATTAAATATTTTTCTAATGTTTTCAATAGTAGTAGCAGTTTTCGGTCTTCCAGAGCGTTGTTTATCTTCCGTACTTGAACGACCCATTTTAAATTGTTGAACCCAGGATTTCACGGTGGAGTATGATGGAGCATTATCACCATGAACAGAATCCAATTCATCTTTGATTAATTGTGGCGTATAACCTTTCATATAAAAGTGTTTAATTACCGCACGAAACTCTTTATTTTCCATTTTTCAAAAATTATAAAACATGTTTACTACAATCACCTGTAACATAGAAAATAATCATTAAATATTTCGGAAATTTTTACAGATGGCTTATAAAGGAATGCTTTTAAAAAACAAAAAAAAAAGTTGCTAGTAAAACAGAAAATGTGCCAGGCCAGTTAGTTTTGCGATCGCCCTCGTACTTATAATATTAATTTACGATTTGACCAATGGGTTTATTCATCATAGACCATGGTCTAATTGTCCATAAAAAATAAGGTCTTGGCAAACATGGTCCAACATCCAACAATCCCCTAATATTGTCAATGCCATACCGTAAGGAAAACTTTGGTAGAAAGTAAAAAAAGCTTCGTCCCGCCCGAACTTACGAATTACACACTTGTTATTAGAAATGTGTCTTAAGTAGGACGATCCGATGTATGGGCCACATGAACCGAAATGTGCAGCAGCCATATCCCTTTTTTTAGCATCTATCATACTCGTAGAATAGAGGGTAAATTCACTTTGTCATTCCGTTTGCAACACATCGATACAAGTCCGTCAGTCCGTCTGACCGTCTGCCTATGAAACTACAAATCACTGGTCGCATTATTGAAGCTAGGTGGCTTAAATTTTTCAGAAACATGTGTTGTTAAACTGAAATGGTTGGTATTAAAAAATAGGCTAGATCGGGCAAAAGGTAAAAATTTTCCCCTCACAAGGACAGAGTTAACCTCTGGAATAATCAACAATCATGAACTTAAAAACACAATATCTCATGAACCATTGGAGATATGACGATGATATTTGGAACATATGAAGCTGGCAACGAAACAAACCCTGGAGAAAAAGTAGGCCCCCTTTTAAAAATTCCATTTATGGCCAAACAAATGGATTGATCGTTCTAAAATTTTAGTAGACTGGGCATTGACTGGGCAACTAATAAAGACTATATTAAGAAAAAATTAGACAAGGGGCGTGGCACCGCCCACACAACTCTAAACTTGAAAAGGCTATATTTCGTAAGCTAAGTCATACTGCTATTAAAATAGAAACACACCATGATAGAACACCCTGATAGAAAATAGGCCGGTGAAACACACCCTGATAAAAAAGGCCGGTGCCACACCACCTTGATAACATTTTTATATTGAACCATAATCTATAATAAAGGGTGATGAGTTTCGGTACGGTCGAACTTAATTTGTCCACTTGTTGAGGTATTTAGTCCATCCAAACTAACCGTCCCCATGGTACGTACGTCTACAACAAAGTCATGTTTATACTCAAAAAGTATAATTTTCCGACGAAAATGGCTAGATCGTATTAGAAACTTACACCGATCAATAATTAGAATTTTACGCCCATCAATAATGTATATGTTTTATATGGTCCCCGATCATTATTTCAAAATTTTAAAACAAAATAACAACTTATTCATTACGAATTTGTTTTTGTATTTATTTTCTTAGACGTTTTTATTTATTTTCTTTTTATACCCTACACCACACATTGTTAGAGGCCTGATCTTTGTTACTCGACATAATGCTGATCTTTGTTACTCGATTTAGCATCACTATCCATTGTCGTATAGACCGATCTCTGAGAAACTTTGCACATTTTCTAGAAGCCGCAGATAAGTGTCAAACAACTCTACTATAATAGTATTATATCAGTCCTTGTGTTCCTAAAGCCAATTATGGAAGATTGATAATCAAATATGGTAAAAATTAATTACATCGCTGCATCTTTTCATATAGCCTCCAAAGAAAATTCCTTTCCGATATAAGGTCCTTCTACTCTGTACTCCGATATAAGGTCCTACCAATTGTAAAACCAAGCAAAGGTCGATTGAAAACCTAGGCGCTAGAATTGGTGCCTTTTAATTTGAGGTCCTGTTGCTCTACAAGCCACACTTTACAACGGATCATGCTCAAATTAAGTCACCTTTATTAGAAAATTCTATAATTATCTATACTAAAATTGGACCATATCAACCGATGTTTTCAAATAGCTTTAATACAACGGTCGATGCGAATCGCAGCTAAGCGTCTCTACGAGAATAAGCCGCATTTTAATGGTTCTTCCCAAATTATTAACCTGCCGCTCTAGTTTTATTCTATTGGTCTTGTGTTTTAATAATATGGCCTTTCTTTCGAGTTTCTCTCAAAGGGACAAAAGAAGTCTATTTTCAGTACCAATTGTTTTAAATATCAGCTACAATTTACAAATTGCTCGAAAACCGACTTTTAAACTAAGACAATTCAGTAATACAAGGTATTTCTAGAACTATCGAAAAATAAGCATTTTTAGCGTTTGGAATTTGTACTCCTTAATCTGTTTCTCACATACTTGACAACCGTTTCCCACTTCCCCCAGAAGGGTTTAAACTTTCCGTTTTAATTTGTTGGTGGTCTACTGTATTTTACTCAAACTGTAACTGACATCCAAACACACACACAATAATCTGCTGTAAAAAACAGTTTATGAAGGACTATTTCGTAGGACTCACAAGTCAAGTTTTGCTTTGGAGCGACATTTCTGCTGGGCTGCCGTTGAAACAGTCGCTGCCTTTGTTGTCCTCCCAAAGTGGTGAGTGTCACAGACTGTCAGACCAATAGTTTGCGAGTTGTCTGTCGCTGGCCATCGAACAAAAGGGAGTCAGTCGGTCCATGGTGTTTTGTTTCTAGCGTTGTACTAGTCGTTATTGTTTTATTTGACTTGAAGTAAATGTCAGTCAGTCTATTTAAGTCTTTTTTTGTGTATTTTTTTTTCTTTTTGCTCTTCATTGCTGCCAAATGTCGCTAAGTTTAACGTTTGTGGAAAATAAAAAAAAAATTACCAAAAAAAAAGAATCTCACCCAAAGTTTTGTCTAACAGATCTACAATGTAGTTAGTAACAAAAAAAAAGTATTCGAACAAAATTTGAATATGAAATAATTTCCTTTAGAATAAAGTTTATAATTTCAGCATGTTGCAGGACTCAAGTTTGGCAAACAATGGGTTTTGCTGTGTGTTTATATTCAGTAAATGGCAGCAGTCGGCAGAGTACAGCGGACAGATACAATTTTTTGGAATACTTGGCATTAGGATTTATGTACTTTTAGGCCAAAAAAAACAATTAGCATTACTATCTAGGAGTGCTGTGTGATATGGTCTAACTGGAACTAATATCAAACATTAATCAGTGACACTGAGATTATCTTAAAAGCTTCTTCTTTTGACATTTTTTTAAATTTGAATCGGCTGTAGTGATAATTTTTTAAAATTTCTGGTTTTATTGGAAACGTTGAACTTTATTATTTAAAAATGGACTACCACAATATGCTCGGCAGTACTTCATCCGATCAAACCAATATTTCAGTACATTTTCGATTGTTTTGGGTCGCATCTCTTCAATGGCAACTTCGATTTCATGTCTTAACGCTGCAAATGTCTGTGGAACATTTATACTTAATAGCTCCTCAAAGAAAATAATCCAAAAGGCTCAAATCACAGCTCCAGAGCAATTTCGTTTGATTATTCGGTTTTCAAAAACAGTGCGTAAAATATCGATGGTTGCGTTGGCTGTGTGACGGGTGGCCCCATCTTGTTGAAACCAAATTTCGTCCATGTCATTCTCTTGAATTTTTCGAAACAAAAATTCGTTGAGCATGGTGCGGTAACGCTCGCCGTTGAGGGTAATGGCGGCTCGTTGCTCATTTTGGGGAAAACCTAAAGATGCCGCCAGCAAAAAACCCACAACAAACAGTCTCTCGATGTGGATGCAGTAGTAGGGTTCTCTAAACCCCATATGTGACGCGCAAAACAGAAAGGGACCTAAGGCTAAAAACCTGTTTTGTTTAGGAGAGCCATTTTAAAGATTAGGTCCCTTTCTGTTTGCGCTTAGAATCGTCGACTTCACTTTCAAAAAACTCGCAAATCTCTGGGAGGGAACACTTTTAAGGCATGGAATCGGTCTCATTCAATGCTCAGATGTTGTCCACAAGTGAAAAGTTGATGAAAAGTTTTGTTCAGGAGAGCCATTTTAAAGATTAGGTCCTTTTCTATTTGCGCATAGAATCGTCGACTTCACTTTTATAAAACGCGCATATCTCTGGGAGGGAACACTTTTGGGGCATGGGATCGGTCTCATTCGATGCTCAGATGTTGTCCACATCAAAAAAAGAAAAAGAAAAAAAAAGAAAATTGATTTTTTACCCTTAGGTCCCTTTCTCTATGCACTGTCACATATGCTGCTATTTTGCTTATTGACATAGCCACCATTTTTCTGAGCACCATTTATCATTTATCTCCTGCCAAACAATCATCAGCCTATTGGGCAAAGCGAAAAGACTTCGGATGGTCTTCCATTATTAAATGACAAATATATGTCGCAAGATGCATTGCAAAGTCAACCTTACTAAGGCCGTGTTAACTTAACACAAGTAAACACAATGAAGATACTTGGGCTGTTCTTTTTAACAAAAAGTACCGTAAGTAAAAGTACTCACATATAATAATACGGTAATACGTTTGCTCGATTTATATCGAGCTTTCTTAGAGATCGCACTATTAGAGTTGTTGTAGATGGGTTCTCATCCAACACACATAGGCTGACCGCAGGTGTACCACAGGGATCTGTCCTTTCTCCCTCTTTATTTCTTATTTTCATTGACGTTCTATTGGGTCAGACCGTGAATCCAATCTACTCTTTCGCAGATGATAGTAACCTCTGTCATTCATATTCATTCGACCGTAGGCCGAGTCTTCAAGATATTGAAGACAAAAGGCGAATTATGGATGAGGCACTTGGCCGGGATCTACTGGCCATTTCCGAATGGGTCGAGTGAATAGAGTAGATTTTAATGCACGTAAGACACAGTGCTGCTTGTTGTCTAACCAGCGATTCGCTGACCCATCAATATCGTCAATTTCTATCGATAGTACGGATATTGAACAATCAGAAGCTCTCGATGTTCTGGGCATGAATATATAATGTGACGCTCGTTGGGCGAAACATGTATTCGAAGTGTTGAAAGAAGCACTTAAGTGCATAGGCTTTTTTAAGCGGTGCAAGAAATATTTTACTCCTTCTGATCTTTTCAATATCTATACAACTTACATCAGGCCAAAGATGGAATACAACTCCCATATATGGGCAGGTGCTCCAAAATCATCCTTGGAGCTACCTGACCGTGTTCAAAGGAGAGCGATGGTGCTGATAGGTGACAGTAGGCTATCCAACTCTATTGTATCCCTTGAGCATCGTCGGAATGTGGGTTGTGGGACGCTGTTCTATCGATACTTTCATGGTGTGTGTTTATCAGACATCCGTCGCCTTATTCCTGACGTGAGGATGTTCGGCAGGGATACGCGACTTTCTAGGAATTCACACCCGTTTGTTATCGATTGGCCAGTTGACCGCACTATACACTACAGATCAAATTCGTTTTTCGCTCGTACAGTCCGTATGTGGAATCGACTTCCGGCTAATGTATTTTCCACTAATTGCGACATCCAGATGTTCAAGTCAAGCGTCAATAATCATTACTCCCTCTTTCCCCCCTCCAATCCTTTACTTTCCACTCGCCAACGCAATACACCGCATGTATAGGAGGCATCCCTTGAGTGTTGATTATTTAAAAAAAAAGTCAACTCAGCCTTACCTTTATATGCACAAACACATTTCGAAAGACAATAAATTCATTTCCAATGATAAATTATTGTGTTTTTTATTGCCGGACCCGAAATATAAAACGCAACCCTTGTAAGACTCATAATAATAACATTGTTCTAAAAACCATATTCAAATCAAGAAAAATTACGATTTTGTCGGTACAATTGTCGTAATCATATTATTGTTAACATCAAACCAAAAAAAAAACAATACTTTTGTCACACCAACCATATTTATATTGTTGTACAACAATGTTTATATTTTTAAATATGGCAGATATACTTTTGTTTCATTTAAACAATATTAATATTGCCGCAATACTATGGCTGTGACAAACATACCTTTATTGCAGAGAACAAACTATTGTTGTTGTGACCATATAGTAACCATATCATTTCTCTGCATGCAATTAACCACATTGCCTTTTTGTACATTCCTAAAGGAATATTCGAATAAATTAGTGAGACTGTTCACCCGACTTAAAAGCATTTTTTTTTCGCTGTAAGCATTATAAAAATCAGTAAGCCTGTCTGAGTTAAAATGTACAAAAAATTACAATGTGAACAGAAACTTCTGTACTTTAGATTGCTTTGCATGCTTAGACTTTCAACCCACAACTAGGGTGCATCTGTAAATTATACCCAAAATTCAGCCCTATACGTTCTCGTAAATTCTGTACCCCCGCAAACAAAACAAACATAGCCCAAGCTTGTCTCCAGATTTTTCCACAAAGTGAAAGACAAGAACCACAACAAAAATATGTTTTAGCTAGGTGAACCTAAAATACAAAAATAGTAGAAAAGAATCTAAATTGCAAGTTTTATTTGTTTTTAATTTTAGATATTTTCCAGTATTTAACAAAACTAAAACAACTTTCGGGCAACATCCTCGCCTCTCCCGACCCCCGTCGCCACTTGTGATGTTTTTGTGCTCCTTAAAACAATTGCATACTTTGCGTAATAAAATACGAGTACTTAACATTTCTTTCCCGACAAAGTCACATCAAATTCCACCGCACTGAAAAACAATCCTTTTGAAAAGGAAAAGTTTTTAATTTTTGTGTGCGGTTTTTGCTGTCGTCGTCGACGTTGCAGTTTCATATTCAAAACAATTTTTAACGGAAGTTAAGCTTTCAACGAACTGTTGTCCTTTATTTTCGACGGTGGAATGTTTCTTGTTTCGTGGCGTTTTATTTTCTCTCTTTTCGTTTTTGTAGAGAAAACACGAACGATTCATTAAGTGGCACTTTTTGGTTGGCGTTTTTGCTTTTCTCTTCCCGCGTAATTATAAAAGTTTATTTAATTTTAGCAATTTTCTACACACACACAAAACCGATGTGGACAACACCTTTTATTAAAATTGTCACCACATAAAAATGGCCATGGATTGCAACAAAAGTCGGTTTCCGCTCTAAAAGAGCCCAGCCCAACCTTAAGCCATAGCAGAGGAAGGAGAAAAATCCCGGGTAAAGGAACTAGCAATCAGGCAAAGTTGGCTGGAAAAGGAGCGGCAGGGGAGGGTAAACCTGCAGTTCAAAAACTGTCAACATGTACTTTTAAGTCATCTCGAGGTAAAGAGCCCCACAAAAAATCTAGTTGGGTTTGGTTTTTTCTTTCTTTTTGGTTTGAATAAATGCATTTTGTTTGCTTTTTTGTGTGGTATTGCAACAAACCTTTGGATTGTGTATTTTTATTAGCTTTTCTTTTTCAGGCCGAACAAAGTGCTTAAAAATCTGTGAGAGATTGAGAGAGAGCGAGAGAAAAAGTCAAGGAATGGACGAAAGGACTCTTTGAGCAGAGTAGTCTAATACAACTACTTTAGTCTTTATTCTCTACTTAGCCTTCGGTCTTTTCTTTAATACGCACACACCGACTTACGAGTCATCAAGGTTTCGTAGCTCCAACTAGTGGCACAGTGTTCAAACATCAACATTCTCGAAAATAAAAACTCAACAAGAAAACTCCCTAATAATGACACTTAATTCTACTTGATTTTCGAATTACAAATATTTTTCGCTGACTGACATAGGTCTGATCTGTTTAAACAACGTATTATCGGTCATCCCTCTTCTCAAGTGGATGCTGATCAGCAAAAGTAGCTCCAGCGTCACCTGGATTCCCAGGCAGAAGTATTTAGATGGCAAACCTCTAGCTCTCTGCCATATACGGTGGTTCAAGTTCTTACAAACCGTGCCATTTTTTAGTATTTTGCTGTGACGGGAAAAAGTTAAAGGTATAGATCGAAGCTCCGTGGGTTCGCTATTGAAATGACAGAACAAAAAATTATTTTACTTATTCTCCCTTTAGTCGCTTGTGGGCCGCCGTGGTGTGATGAGAGTGTGCACTACTACGAGGGCTGCTATATATATATATATATATATATATATATATATATATATATATATATATATATATATATATATATATATATATATATATATATATATATCTGATCTAATAATGAAAATGCGAATATTTATTATCAAAAAATGGTTTTATTGTTTTTCAAAGTATTCTCCAGCATGATTTATACACTTTTGCATGCGCTCAAACCAATTGTCGAAGCACTTTTTCCACTCCGATTGAGACACCTCCAAAACATAGTTTTTGAACGCTTCAACAGCATATTCTGGCGACGAAAATCGTTGACGCAACGACGTTTTGGCCGGTCAAAAATGCGCTGATTTGAGTCGATGTGTGAGAGCTAGCATTGACATGGTACACGATGATTCGTCTTCTCTTGTTCGTTTTTCGAATTTCTCCGAAGACTTCAGGCATACAAATTGTGGTGTACCACTCAGAATTGACCACCTATGTTGCTCAAGCGGAACAGTCGCCACTTGACCAGTTTTGCCGAAGAAACAGGCGACCATATGCTTCGAAGTGCTTCTTCCACGAACAACTTTCGTTGGATTTGGCACGTCTTCGAAGACCCACACGGTCGATTGCTGTCTTGTTTCTAGCTCATACGCATAGATCCATGAATTGTCACCTGTAGCGATCTTATAAACGTCTTTTGAAGCACCGCGGAGGTATTTTTTTAAAACTTTCTTTGCACCAATCGGCACGAGCCTTTTTTGAGCTATTGTCAAATTGTGCAGGATCCATCGAGAACAAACCTTTTTGACGGCCAGGTGTTCATGTAATATCAAATGTGTGCTGGTTGAAGAAATGTCCAAGT
Source organism: Hydrotaea diabolus (assembly GCA_963513945.1). Lineage (NCBI taxonomy): Eukaryota > Metazoa > Arthropoda > Insecta > Diptera > Muscidae > Hydrotaea > Hydrotaea diabolus. The sequence goes on along the minus strand of OY740717.1, from coordinate 131,482,521 downwards.
ATGCCTCTATCTCACGGTATGTCACATGGCGATCTTGCATTATCAGTTCACGCACGGCATCAATGTTCTCTGGCACAAAAGCCGTTTTTGGACGACCTTCGTCTTTGAGCGAGCGTCGGCCACGTGATTCATCGCCATACAAAGATTTCAGTTCATCGATGTACTCTTGTCGTGATAATACACGTCAAAAGTTGTGAAAAATGATCGCACCCCAAGGGAAAATCGCATGGGGCTAAGTCTTGTGCCGGCCAGTTCACATCACCCCTCAGAAAACATTTGCCTCAAACAATTCATGGTAACCCTCGCTGTGTGTATCCTCTAATTACATAGCCTGAAAGCCAGCTGAAAAAAAGTCTGGGAATGCCAACCGCAAGTGATTGTTTCCGAGCACAGCGTTTCGGAGATTGCAGTATGTACTGTTGCTCTAACTCTCTCGATGTTTTGTGGCGTTGTTATCATTCTCTTGAGTCCACTTCGTACGCATGACACATTCCCTGCTGTTCTCAATGAAGTTACCCAATTTACAATTAGTTGCCGTCTAGGAACACGTCCGCGTGAGGGAACAGCAAATCGTAAACGAAAAGCACGCTGCACTGCATTGATCGAGTGCGCATTTGAAAAAATGACCTCTCCTCACTTGTCCAATGCATGATGGCCACTGAAAGGCAGATTAATGCAAATCTCTCGTCATGCACACTCTCCACTCTCTCTGACCAACAGTGCCGCCACAGCGTGCAAAAAAGCAAATTACAGCGCTACACCCTGTATTTCATAATATAAAACTAAACTATATTTTTTATCATATAGTTAAAATGTATGTATAAAAATTTGTTTGAGCTTTATTTATAATACACATAGTATGCCCCAATAATGCTCTTGAAAAATTGTAAAGTTTTTATATTTAAGAAATTAATTAATTATTGTTAAAAAAAATGTCCAAACCCGACAGTCGGTTTCTCTAAAATAGCTAAATAACTGTGTACCGATCGACTAAAAATTACCAGCTGAGGTATGTCGAATCCAATGTCCATTACAAATATAAACATTTAGTGATTGCAAGCGAAATTCTTTTTTTGCAACAAAATTTAAGTAAAGGGTGTTTTTTATTGAGGTATAGAACTTCGAATTGAAATAAAACACAAGAAAATCGTTTTAATGTCCATCAATTTGGCTTTATTGGAAGGATAATTTTATGCCATTAATGTTTAAATATGATTTCGGGCATGTGGCCGCCGCGGCTGGCTCAAATAAAGCCAATTCTACAGGTCCAATTTTCAACCACTTTTTCGAGCATATGGGGCCGTATGTTGGCAATAACGCTACGAATGTTGGCTTCCAAGTCCCCTAACGTGTTTCTGGTTTGTTGGCGTAGACGAGCGACTTCACATATCCCCAAAGAAAATAATCCAATGGTCCATGTTAACCGATCCATGGTTAACCGAATTAATTGCTCTGATGGACGATTATGTCGACCATAAAATGGACGGAGCTTGCGGTGAACTTCGCGAACTGAACCATTACTTTCGAAATAAATTTGCACGATTTGGAAGCGTTGTTCTTTTGTCAACCTGTTCATGATGAAATGGCAAACCAAACTAAATATTAATCACTTGACAGCTGACAAAATGGCCGCCAGTTAAAAAAGTGATGCCAACTTAAAGTTCTATACCCCAATAAAAAACACCCCTTAGTTCCAACCGATTTCCGACAATTGTAGGACACTTCTTTCATAATGGCTCAACACAAATGCTCTGAAGGTCAATAAACGGGTTCTAGTAGTCAAGGTCAAATGTCAAATAATACATACGTCCCACTTAAACATTTTTTAGCTACCATAAAACAACAATAAAATTTCTAAAAAAAATTTAGATGTGACATTATTTTTTAAATGGGTTCAAAAACCTGTTTTCAATTGGTTTTCTGCACAACCAGAAGTACAGTAATTATATAGTCAGTCGGCCACGGTCGACTTTTGCTTTGTTACTGGTTTATTTTTTGGTCGCAATTGGTTTTTAGGCATTCTCAAAAACTAAAAATGAGGTAAATCACTTCACTTCTGAATGGAAAAATATTTTTCATTTTTAGGCAGATGGCTAAAACCAGCTTATGTCGGTTTTTATAATTAAAAAAAAACCCCGACAGTCGGTTTAAAAAAAAAACACGAAATACCGCACCGCCCACTGTTTTGAGAAAAGTTTTTTCCTGTTTTTAATGGGATATTGTGGAAATATAGAAGTCGTATATTCGCTTGTTTCAACCAAAGAACGAAAATTAACCGATTGCTACGGGAACCGTTCGCTGTTCGAGCGAAACCAATTCATTTAGTTTTAATGGTTTTGTATCATGACAACAAACGATACACGAAACATTTCGCCTCTGCCGAACAATACACGATTCGAAACACATAGCGCTCCTTACGTTGAGTTGAAACGTTTTGTGTATTGGTTAGTGATCATGACAACAAACTAAACTTTTCATCATTTGGTTTTTTGGCACTGTCGATCACTAACCAATCGTTCACTAGTTTTGTGTGTATGTATGAAAGCTGTGGGTTATAACCGATTGCTACGAGAACTGTTCGTTGTGACTCACAAGTTGTGAAACCGTTTCATTGGGTTTCGTGTTATGTTCTCGAGCTCTCTTGTTATTGTTTTGTGTATGGGTTTCAGATCGCGATCATTAACTAAACAAAACGAAAAAATTATTTTGTGTGTGAAACAATTCAATCGTTAGTGGTTTTGGTTCACAAGTGATCGTAACAAAACCGAAATGAACAGTTCGTAAAGGTTAATTTTCGTACCCTGGTTTCAACCAAATCTTTAAAATATTTGTCGGGTTTTCCGATTTTTTGGTTATTGTGTTGTAAAGCAAAGAAAATTAACAATTTTCAAGTACGGAATACGTCACAACTAAAAATATTGAAGCTAGAACCACCTTTAAGTGTGCCGCTTGATTAAGAATCACCAGTTGATTTGATTAAACGGTATCGGTCGGCCCATTCCCCCGTCCGTCCGCTGTCTATCTAAAGCTCGTTTTTAAATTACATTTGACAATTATGGTCCGCTTTTCATGAAATTTGCAAAAGTAAGTTTTTTGGAAAAAGGCTGTTGATTTTTAAGAAAATCGGTTAAAATTTATATATAGCCTACGCACATACGTTCAACCGATTTTATGCTTATAGCTGAAAAAGCCACGTTATATATCCTGCATTTATAACATTTGACACAGTTTATTACGACCGATCAGCTTAGATAAAAATAGTTATTTCCGGTCCACGTTTTTATATAGCCTCAGTGCAAAGATCTCTTCCGATATAAAAAGCAACCGCTCCAGAATATTAATATTAATTCCGATTTCAATCGGATTTGGTAGGGCATATTACGATTGACAAACAACGAATCTTAAACCGATTTGAGCCCTATAGGTTTTTTTTTGATATAGTCCCTGTACAAATTATCTGGGAGCCCAAACATGGACATATAAAAATTATAAAGTTTTCTGACGAAGAGGAAAATAAAAGTTTGGCTAAATTAAGATGAAGGATCATATGTCCGGAAATCTGACCCATTTAAACTTGTCATATGGGAACCAAACACAATAAATATTTCACCAAAATTTCAATATGACCTTATTATAATTTGGGTCAATTAAGAGCCTGTTGTAGGGCACAATTACTTCACTTCTGATTCGGAAAATATTTTAAATTATTAGAAAAAAGGCTAAAACCGGAAGGTCGGTTAATGCCGGATTTTTAATTTAAAAAAAACCCGACAGGAGGTTTTTTCAATAAACGGTTTTGCAGAAAACCAAAAAGCGGTTTTTTAAAAACCTTAGTTTGATAAATGGGTCAGACTCTAGTCTTGAAACATCTATAAACACTAGGGTGGAGTGAAAACATGCTTTTTTTTAATTTGAAAAAGTTAACCTCGGAAAGTGATGTAGTCTGGGGTCCTAAAGAGGGGAAAAATAAAGAAAAAAATTTAAAAAAATGTTTAGGGGTCGCGCCAAAATAAACAAATACACATGTTTGAAGGCGTGAATTTTCCTAACCCCTGAACCGATTTTAAAGTTTTATGTCAATAAATGTTTGCAATAGCGTAAACAATGAAATAAGGGCATGAAAAAATTTAAAAAAAATTTTCTCATTGTTCAAAAATTTCAAAAAGTAAAATTAGTCAAATCGTCCCTTCTTCAGAAAATTGACTGAACAACGAAATCGCCACCAAAGCTACAAATATTAGTCGATTATCCTCATATTTCCACAAGTTAAATTTCGAATAAGTTAAGTCGTTAATTTTTAGGATTTTTCTAAAATCAACGCCAAAATAGCGATAATTTCCAAATTTCTAGGGAATGGCGCGACCCCTAAAAATTTTTTTAATTTTTTTTTTTATTTTTCCCCTCTTTAGGACCCCAGACTACATCTCTTTCCGAGGTTAACTTTTTTTTTTGAATTTCACTCCACCCTAATAAACACATTTATACTTTTCGTAATTTGCAAGTTTTTAAAAACTTAAACATTCAAATTGCCCATGGCGACAAATGATCATCAACCAGCCCTGGTTGATAATTTACTTTCAGCCCACCAGGATACCACACCACGGAGAAGTCAGATTCCCTAATAAAAAATGAATTTCGAACACTATGCACCCGCACAGCAAACTCCTAACTCGTTGTCCATTCCAACTCTGCGACAGTACCAACACTAACAAACCTCTCCCAAAGCCCGAAGAAACAAAAAAATAAGGACATTTTTTATACTCTCCCTCCCCTAGAAATAAGTTTCCTTTTGTATGATGCTTTTGGTCATACAGTCACATTTACACTCACACAAATGCACTTTTTGTGCGCTTTGCAAAGTTGACATTTGACCTGAATTCCTTGTTTGGTGTGTGTGTGTATTTTTTCAAGCTAAATTGTTTGTGAGCTTATCTTGTACTTTGCGAAAGATGAGTGTGACTTTAGTCGGAGGGCGTTTGGGTGTGTGTGTCTCTCCCACCCCCTCCCTATGCCAGTTTGCACCGACCATGCACTGTGATGATGTGTCCTGTTAAAAAAGCCAGAGTAACGAAAAACGTAAGTTTTGAAGTTTTTGTTGGACATTTTGTCATCAGGGCTAAAAAAAGACCAAAAGAGTGTCGCCCTTTTAGCCTAAAATGTTTTTCTGCACTTTTCTGGAGTGTTGTAGGTGTTGGACAATCAAGCTTATCATGAATAGGTGGGAATTCTGTTTAAACACACGATCTAAATGAAATCTATACATATTTAGTAAATTTAAGTATTTTTAAACACAACAGAAGTTGGCAGGGAATGTCACTGGGTCATATTTACTAAAATGAACGTATTAAGGACCTTGGTTTTTTGGAACTGCTTACTGGCGTTTTCCTATAATTAAAATCATAATGTTAACTTACACATACACCATTACTAGTTACTATCTTGGCTTATTTCCAATGAAATTACATATTAAATTTAATTGACAGTAATTTGAGGGAAAAAAGTCTTTTTAAAATGCTCTTTTATAAAAAGAAAGTGTGAACAAAATAATAAACGTTTATGGGATTGGCATTCAAGTGGACAATACACAAATTCTGCCCGTATTAATAAGGGCTGCCAACTAAAAAATCACAAAAAATAGTCTTTTTAATAAATAAATTGTCAAAATCGTCAGTTCTAAAAAAATTAATTATAGTAAAAAAAGTAGTCTTTTTTTAATAAGTAAATTGTCAAAATCGTCAGTTCTAAAAAAATAAATCATAGTAAAATCGTTGCATACAATTAAATGTATAGGCACGTCAAAGTTTTTATTTCTTACGCTGAGTATGTTTCAATTTCCGGTAGTCAAAAAACTATTAAAATAACTTTCAAAAACAAACAATTAATATATGGCAGGGATTTTCTATACCGAAACACCATCATTACCTTTTTGTAAATTTTATATGTGTCCCAATTTTATTTAGTTTCATTGATTTTCAAGCAACCGGATGTTAAGAAAAGCGCTACGTTGTCGCAATTTCATTTCCAACGTAAATATAACCTAAGGCTTTGCACAGACCAATCTGATTTCGTCTCTCACCAGTACAAACAGTCGTTTTGTCTGACAAGTTCCTATGTAGATTTTTGAGCGAGTGAAAGAGATTGTCTTTTCTTTATTCCTTTTCCGAATCTGGCTGGAAATGTCCATCTTAACCTAATTATATTTTTAAATAAATTTATACAAAACACTTAACCAACGTAACACAAATTTCTCCAAAGATTCTTTAGATTTTTCAAAATCGTTAATTTCATCTTTTTTACTAAAAATGTCTTCATTGGATCAAATTTTACTTATAAAATCGTCAAAATGGCAATAATTCGTCAGTAGTAGTAAGTTGTGTACAGGCAGGAGAATTTGACTGCCGTAGCCTAGATTGCCTGACTCAGTTCTGGATCCAGCATCGCAGCTGGTGAATAAATAATTAAAATGACTTTTTTCGCACCTTGACTTTTATATCATTTTTTTGTGGCCTTCACTACTCTGTGGGACATGGTAATACTCTATAAGTTAGTTTCATGGTAAATGTTTGTAACTAGGAACAATTTTAATGTACCGATCGAATCAGAACCACGAGCTGATTAGATTTTACTATGTACTCGTATGTCTATCCGTCCATCTAAAGCTTCAAATCAAACTAAAGGTCGAAATCAAAATTTTGCAGAAGTAAGTTTATCAGACCCAGGTCGGACGCTATTGAAATCAGTTCATATATACTTATAGATATGCACGCAGAGAAAAGATATGGTTACACTATGGTCACCGCAACAATAATATGTTCTCTCCAATAAAAGCATGTTCGTCGCAACCATAGTATTGTTTTTTGAATTTCATTTTGACAATAGTATGACTGCGACAATATTTGTTGAAATGTAACAATAGTATTATTGCCAAATTTAGAAATGAAAATATGGTTGTAGCAACCATATTAACATGGTTGGTGTAACAAAAGTATTGTTATTTAATATTTACGTTAACAAAAATTTGATTACGACAAACATACAGTATGGTTGCGACTATAAACATAACAAAACAGATTTTATAGAGCATACATGTATGTGTGTGCGTATGTTTTTTTTGTTATACAAAAAAACACATACACACGATACAGTGAATGGTTGCTGTCCATTAAAAAAATAACAACAATCGGAAAGTAGCTCGACGGATTTTGGATAACAACAATAACCAATCCTAATAAATAATTTTGGGGATCATAGTATGGTTGAGTGTGAATCATACTATGGTTGTGGGGATCATAGTATGGTTGCGTGTGAATCATACTATGGTTGTGAGGATCATACTATGGTTGTATGAGAAACATGCTATGGTTGTGAGGATCATAATATGGTTGTAAAGATAATAGTATGGTTGAGTGTGAATCATACTATGGTTGTGGGGATCATGTGTGAATCATACTATTGTTGTGAGGATCATAATATTGTTGTGTCACAACCATATACCCAACAATAGTATGATCCTCTTCGAATACTGTCACCCCAACCATACTTTTTTTCTGCGTGTAGCACCCACACATATGTTTATCTGATTTTTTGTTTTTTAGCTCTAGCTGCCACACATTACATCCAATCTTAATAAAATTAAGTAAACGTTTATTTTTTGGACCAATTAATGTCGTTATTTTAATTGAAGAATATTGGTTTAGATTTAGATATAGCTCCCACACATATATGTTCATCCGATTTTATGTCTTCAGCTCCAAAAGCCACATAATAATACAATCTTGATCAAAATTGGCACTCGTTTGTTTCTTGGACCAAAGGCGGACGTTATTAAAATTGACGAAAATCGGTTTACAATTAGATATGGCTCCTACATATAACTGGTGATCAATTTAGATATATTTTTTGAATAGGGTTTTTTATTATTTGTATTGTATGCAATTTCTTACACCGCAAAAATCACGGTTTGGTCCAGTTTATGGGCTGGTGGAATCATCGGTCCATACTTTTTCGGAAGGAACTTAACTGTGAATGGTGCTCGCTATCATGCTATCATTTTATCGAACTTTTTGCTACCTGTAATTGAAGCCAGTAATCTTGACGACATTTGGTTTAAACAGGCCGAAAGCATTCAATGCTTGTGCCTTTAAACTTATTTTATTAAAATTTTATTTCTAATAAATATACAAAAAAATAAATTAAAAAAAAAAACAGGACGGCGCCACTCGCCATGCACGGTGCCACTCGCCTGTTCATACAATGGATCTATGGAGACGTCATTTCACGTTTTGGACTGGTGAGTTAGCCACCTAGATCTAGTGATATGACACCTTTTGATATTTTTCTTTGGGGCTACGTAAAATCCAAAGTCTATGCTGACAAACCAGCTACGATACAGGTTTTGGAAGCCAACATTATGCGTGTCAGGTTTTGGAAGCCAATATTACCCCATACCGATCGCAATGGCGAACGGTTTATAAAAAATTGGACCCTCAGAATGGAGCGTAGTTGCGTCCAATATTTGAAGGATATTCAGATAATAAATAAATGTCATAGAATGTCCTTTCGAACAATAAAAATACCACACTTTATTTGAATTTATATTTATTTTAAAATAAAATAAAATGATCACCCTATGTTCTTCGATTTTTCTGTTTATAGCTTTAGAACCACATCTTACATCCAATCTCGAAGAAACGTAGCACGAGTACGTTTTTTGGACCAAGGTGAACCCTGTTGAAGGTTAAGAAAATCGGTTAAGATTTGGATAAAGTAGCTCCCATACATATGTTCATCCGATTTGTTACTCTAGAAACCACATATTATAACTAATCTTGATGAAGTTTGGCACCGATAATATCATCGTGCCAAGGACAGGCCCAGGCGACAATGAAGAAAATCGGTTCAGATTAAGATATAGTTCCCACTTATATGTTCAACCGATTTTACCAAAAAACAATGAAAATTTCTCCCAAATTCAATTATGACATTAGTTTTAGAGTCTAGGTAAATTGGTTCTAAAAAAAATGTTTTCAGTTTGCTTTTCTGAACATCCAGGAGTGCAGGGTAAATTTAGTCGGTCACTCCCGACTTTGAGTTTGTTACTAGTTTTAACTAAAAAATCATACATTACCAAAAAAAAGTAGAACTTGAGCAAAATTTGTTTTGTATAAATTGTTGGGAATATTTTATTTTTTTTGTGTTTGCTTATATTTAAATGGATTGTTGTTTTAATGGATTTTGTAGCCTGGTACTAAGATCGTCTTTACATGAGTCAAACTTCATTTTAAGCAAGTGATCAATCGGTTTCATTCGGTTGATACGTCTTACGTATAAACTCTCCAATGTATGGATTTTAAATTTTCCTTAGTTCCGTCCTTCATTGCCTGAAGAGAACTGATTTTAAAGAAATCTCGTAAAGCGAAAATTGTTTTGGCATCCAACACAAAGATGAAATAAACACTACAAAATACAAAACACAAGCAAAATTTATATATTCAGAGATTTATCTTTATGGTTGATTCTGAGATTATGAGCCACTTTGCTGTCCTTGGTTGTTTCAAGCGGGAAAAATAAAATATATTATACTTTATTATTTACTATACAATAAATCTTTATAGTAACTTCAAAGTCTTTAAAATCGTTTTTTAAAAAATTTTTTTGTTCTTCAAAAAATTTCCTACCAAAGTGTTCAAATTTTCAATTAAAATGTTCTCAATTTTTTACAATAATAGTAAATATTTATTATATAAAACCAGTCCATAGTAAAAAATAATATTCAATTAATTTTGTTGCTATTAATGATTATATAAATATTATATTGATGGGTGTTTATTTTCTGTCCCTGAAAATACACAGTATTTCCCTGTAAAATCTAGTATTCGCTAAAATTCAAAATTCTAAACCAATCTTGATTTCAAGCAACTCAAATATAATTGAACATTACATGAAGTGGGTGCACATCTCATAGTGTTTTCGTCAATAGTTTTATTAAAATTAAGCAAGTCGTGTTTTGTCACTCGTTACGAACGTTCACACTGAAGCTGGTCTTTTTCCAGTTTTTTTTTAATTGTTCTTTTTTATTTTTAAATTGTTGCATGATTCCGTCAAAAATTAAAATATTGATGTGTACCTTTTAAAAATGGTTAGTCATTCTTAAAACTAATACATCTAACTGAATTAAATAAAATATCGAATGCCAAAAATGATGTCGAAATTAGCCCGTAATCTCAGAATCACTATTATAAATTTTATTATCATAGAAGGATCTATGACAATTATGTGTGAAACAAAATATCGGTCAAACACTTGCCTTCGTTGGCATACCTCTATCTGATAGTCCCTTCTTTCAATGACTCTGACATAATGTAGGTTCAATGTCGTAAATGTGCCGAATTATCTCATCCTTTAGCTCTTCAATGGTTCTTCGCTTATTGATGTACACTTTTTCTTCTACATATCTCAAAAAAAGTCCTACGACGTTAAATCGTATGATTTGATTTTTACAGAAAGGAAATTAGACGTTGTTAATTTTTAATGGAAATTTTCTTTTTTAATTGGAGATCTCAAATTAAATAAATGTTCAATAACTTAGCAAAACTTACACAGAGGGCGATAAAAGTCTCTCTCAAGGTTCTTATTTATATCCATTTTACGTTCATCACCAGTTTTATTCATTATTTGTATATCTTTATGGAGTGAAACTTAAACTAAATCTGATTTTTCTGTTTTTTTTTACTTTTAAGTTTTGTTGTGTTTTTAGAAAAAAATTAAAATATATAAGTAATACCGTTTTGTCGTAAAAAGTACTTTTTTGATTGACCTTTAAACCATTTAACTATAGCCATAATTCATTCACGATCTGGACGATCTTTGGTTTTAGTAGAACGGCTCGCCATGCCACACAGCCCCCACCACAATCGATCTTTCATGGAAGTACTCATCTCTGGTATTATTTAACAATATCGGTCCAGGTTTTCGAATAGCTAACACATAAGGGTCTCTCCCAAGTTCAGGTCCTGCAGCTCTGAAAACCACAAATTCAAGCTGATCATATTAAAATTTTCCATGGTTTGTTATAAACGATTAATAATTTAGACTGGCAAAGTTGGAATTTATAGGTCTATATTTGCGTATAGCCCCTATACATAGGTCCTTCCCGATTTAAGAGCCTGCAGCTTTCGAAGTAATATATATCATTCGATTCCGACCCAATTTCACATAGAGTGTTACGAACAACCAACACTCATAACTGGTGAAATTGGACCATGTTGATCCATATTTTAAAAGACCCTTACACACAGATCTATCCCAAATTAAGGCCCTGTTAGTCTAAATGTTACTTTGTGTAAATGTTACATGTAGGGTTGCTATATATATTTCTGGCCTAAGAGTTGCCAGGTACCATCCGACATTTCCATTGGAAAGTTTGACATTTTACTCAAAACGTTTTGACCTACGACCATCATTTGTGTTTACAGTTTGGCAAAAAAAAACGAAATTAGCTCCTGAACATTTTCGTGCAATCATTTTTCACAACTTTAGACGTAGATTATCACGACAAGAGTGCATCGGTGAACATAAATCTTTGTATGGCGATGAAGCACCATCCTATAGCACTGTGGTTTAATGAATTCAATCGTGGCCGACGCTCGCTCACAGACGAAGGTCGTTGAAAAACGGCCGTTGTGCCAGAGAACATTGATGCCGTGCGTGAACTTATAATGCAAGATCGTCATGTGACATACCGGGCATTTCTTCCACCAGCATACATTCGATATTGCATGAACACCTGGCCGTAAAAAAGGTTTGCTCTCGTTGGATCCCGCACAATTTTACAATCGCTCAAAGAAAGGCTCGTGTCGATTGGTGCAAAGAAATTTTGAAAAAATACTATCGTGTTGCTTCGAAAGACGTTTATAAGATCGTTACAGGTGACGAATCATGGATATATGCGTATGAGCCCGAAACAAAACAGCAATCGACCGTGTGGGTCTTCGAAGGCGAGCCAAATCCAACGAAAGTTGTCGTGGAAGTAGCACTTCGAAGCAAATGGTCGCCTGTTTCTTCGGCAAAACTGGTCATGTGGCGGCTGTTCCGCTTGAGCAACGTAGGGCGGTCAATTCTGAGTTGTACAACACAATTTGTTCGCCTGAAGTCTTCGGAGAAATTCGAAATACGAACAAGAGAAGACGAACCATTGTACAAACTCTGATAACTTTAAAAAAAATCATTTGAGCTGTCCTAGTAATGAAAAAAACAAACTCCACATAGTCCCTTGCTTCTCAGTATATCCCGGATCACATACGACTTACGCCCGAATCTTCAACCGACGAATAACTAACTACTTTTAATTAAATTGTGACAAAATGAGAAGTTTTCGTTATCGTTTTCTCCATAGAAAAAAATGAGCTGCCAACCATTTGTCAAATTTATATGAAACAAGTAAAAAATGTTATGTTTGGCTGTGCCGAACTTTGGATACCCTCCACCAGATTCCCAAATAAAACCAAATTTGGTGCGGAAGTGTGTTCTATATAGAAATCTTTATGTGCGAAATTTCATTTCGATATGTCAAGCTTGTGCTGAGTTATCGTCATATTATTTCTCGAAGCCCATGAGACCGTTTGTGTGGGAGGTACCGGGAGGACTTTTTCGATTTGGCGCAGAGGTGTGTTCTATATAAAAATCTTTATGTAGAAAATTTCATCTCGATAGGTCATGTTTGTAGTGAGTTATTGTCATATTATTTTTCGAGGCCCATGAAACCGTTTGTGTAAGAGATACCAGTAGGGCCTTTCCGATCTTAGCCAAATTTAGCGCAAAAGTCTTTTCTATATATTAATCTTTATGCCGAAAATTTCGTCTCGATAGGTCAAGTGTGTGGTGAGTTATTGTCATATTATTTTTCAAGGCCCATGAGACCGTTAGTGTGGGAGGTACCAGTAGGACTTTTCCGATCTCAGCCAAATTCAGCGTAGAAGTGTGTTGTATATAGAAATATTGATGTGTAAAATTCAATAGGTGAAGTTGGTGGTGAATTATAGTCATATTATTTCTCAAGGCCCATAAGGCCGTTTGTATGGGAGGTACATGAAATGGTAGCCCAATGGTAGCCCAATTTTACATAGATGATTGCGCCTATATAGAGATTATTTTTTGCAAAATTTCAGTGATTTTGCTAAAGAAACTGAACGGATATTTCCAAGTAAAAAACTAATTTTTATGAGGTAGTGTCGGTTGAGGGTCTCCAACACCAACTTTCCGTAGAGCTATATTGCCCATTTTCAATACCAACCATGCTAGGTTAACTACACACGTTTGTGCCAAATTTCAGCTCCCTAGCTGTTTTCATGCAGGCTCTATCTTGTTTTCAACAGACGGACAGGCGTACAGCCAGACATGGCTTAGAATTTTACGAGGATCAAGAATATATATACTTTATTCAAGGTGTTACAGACAGAATGACAAAAGTAATATACCCTCCATTGTATGGTGGAGGGTATAAAAACGAACTGAAAAACTACTTTGTCAGTGGGAATAGGCCCTTGAAGAGGAGGAAATCCAACCAAAAGTTATAATCCGTATGGGTCTGATATTTTCGGAATATAGTAGATTTTTCCAAAATTTTCTCTTTAACCAGCGACATATTAGCACCCACTTAAACGAATACTTTTATCATCGCACTCAAGTCATTGCATTTTAAATCATTCAAGATGGAGCAACTTTCTTACAAGAGATTTAGATTTTGCTAACAAACAATATGTCGAACTTAAGAAGTGTATACAGGTCCCATGTTTGCCGGTGTGTGAGTATAACCTAAGATAGCCTTTCGAAACTGGAACAGATAAACTTTGAATAGAGAGATTCTAGTCCACCATGGAACAACATCCATTTATTTATTGAATAACACAAGTTTTTTCACAGAAAAACAAATTTTCCCCGGCACAAAGCAGTCTGCAAGATATACGTAATTTTTTTTCAAGTTTTTGTTTGTTATGTATTACCCTAAAACGCCAGCACAAAGGAATGTTTTTGAATCCACCCATAACCTGTAGTGTTGCCTTAAGGATACAGAGAGAAACTGAGTACAAACGACTTTGAACTATTCGTTTTTTTTTATTTCACTCTGCATACAGCTAAAAATCCTACCTTCCTTATCGGGAGCGTTAAAGTCTAATCTCGACATTAACATGTCATCATACATCACGCAGGAAAACCTGCCACAAAAAGCAACCCGTACTTAACTTGTCGGAAGCGTGTTGAACTACGAACTACTCACTCGTACACACTCGTGTGTTACTTTGTCGAGTAAAAAAAGATAATTTCACACACAAATATGAAAAAAATGAAAGGAAAATCATTTTCTAACGGAAAAAATAATTAAGATTCCTTTGCTCTGGCAGTTGGTAGAAAATTATCTTTTACACTTTACAGGGACGTACTCGTATGTGTAGTAGTTATTGGGTGTTTTAGCTAAGCATGAACATTTTAAATCTTAAACAGAAAGCGAGAAGTAAAAAGGAGGCAAACTGAAACAAAAACTAAATGGAAATAACCGTTTATTGAATTTCAAATATCTTGGGCCTTAGTTTCAATCCCAGACTTTTCGAAGCACCTAAAGGCACCTTAGTATACTGCATTTTAATTAGGCCATTTATTCTCGTTTTCGCTCGAAACTTTTCGAAACGTCTCAACTAATTTTCACGCAATTTGTGGTCGTTTTCATTCATGTTTTGGTTTACGTTTGACAGTTCATTATTGTTTACAAACAAAGAACAACGTGGTGACTATTAAAATACTGAAATACATATTTTTCTTAAACAAATGGATAGATTAAAGCTAAAGGCGTGTTTTTTTAATTTATTACTTGATGGTTACGAGGAATTGAGGGTGCTCGATGATACAATAGAACAATGTAAAAGAGAACGAGTACAAATTTTAAGTCGCATACAAAATATGCGCAGACACACATTATCTTTGCATATAGCAGCATCTTTGCCCTCAATTTACATGGAAAAGAGACTTTTTAAGTTTTTTTCTTTTAGCAAGCTCATTTTTACTTCATAAAATATCTATTTCACCAAATATGTTTGACGTTTGATTAAAAATGTCTGCCTTGAGATGACAAACCAACAATAAAAAAACGATTATTTTGGAGATGACAAACTTTATTTAAGGTGGCATCGCCTGTGCGAAACGTGTTCGTTCCTCTTTCGTACAAAAACAAGTCAAAGTGAGACGTTTTCATCATTTGAATTTGTATGGGAAAACGTCTCATTTTGACTTGTTTTGACCAAACTTTTGAAAACATTTCAAAAGTGTCTAGTGAAAAAAGAGCATTACACTATTTAGACAAGTTGATAAATTTAGTTCGGTAGGGACGAATTTTTTAAACCCTACATCATAGACTGCGGTCCATATTATATACAATATTTCTCAAATTCACGCTAATCATAGGCTTATGTATTTATGATAATCTATGGCAATATTCGGATAAGGAATTCATTATTTTGACGTAAATTAATTTTTTTCAAAGGGCATGGCACCACAAATTGTTATGCATTAACGTGTTTGCTTTGATGCCTTTAAAGTTCAGTGTTGAATGTGTATAATAATTTCTAAGTCATTAATTTCATTCTGTTGTAAAATACAACAATCGATCCATTATTTTGGCAGGTTTTTCTAGGGGCGTGGTACCGCCAACTTTTCCACCAAGGAGTTATTCTTTCCATGCTAACATCAAATGAACCAAATATCATCGTATAACAAATATCAAACAGTTCATATGGTAATTCTAAATTAAGTATAGGCGGTGCCACTCCTCCTGCATGTTACCTAAAAATAGTCTCTGACCGAACATTATATAATACCATATTTTCAAAATGATCAGAGTTGATAGACGCAATATACAGGGTGTCCGTCGGGAAGGTATACTACTTGGTTTGTTTATAGTTTTTGATTAAATGAAAGAGAATGGATCTTATATTGATAAATGTTATATTTACTCGTAATGTAGGAAATTATTAATGGAATACAATATCAGATAAATGTCTGCCTCTGTTAGCCTCACAAATGCGAGCCCCTTTTGAGCACATTTTTCATTACATTCTCACATATTTCGCGCGGTATTTCATTAATTTAATCACGAATATTTTGTTTGAGTTGCTCAAGCATTTTTGGTTTGTTTGCATAAACCTTGCTTTTCAGATATCCCCACAAAAAGAAGTCCGGAGTAGTCAAATCAGGCGACCGTGGTGGCCAATCAACATCAACATTTCTTGAAATATCTTGTTGTGGAAAGAGGTCTCGCAGTAATTCCATTGTAATCCGGGCTGTGTGCGATGTGGCACCGTCTTGTTGATGCCACATGTTAATCAAGCCTAAAGCATGAAGTTCTGGCGTTAAAAAGTTTTCAATCGTATCACGACATCGCTTCCCATTGACAGTTACCGTTACGCCGTTTTTTATTTTCATAGAAGTAAGGTCCAATGATTCCTCCTGACCAAATTGCACACCAGACTGCCACTTTTAATGGATGCAAAGGTGACTGATAAATCATTTGAGGGTTCTCCATTGCCCAGAACTGACTATTCTGTTTATTCACATATCCATTCAAATAAAAATGTGCCTCGTCACTCATTATGATTTTTTCATGAAAATCGGGGTTGTCATGGGCGAGCTGTATCATCCTATTGGCATATGTACGCCGGCGTAAATGGTCTTGTGGAAGAAGCTCTTGTGTCAACTGAATCTTAAATGGAAACAAATGCAAATCCTTGTGCAAAATTGTGGCCAAAGTTGTTCTTTGAAGACAAAGCTCCTGAGCACGACGTCGAATTGAGGTTGATGGATTGTTTTGAACCCTTTCTGGAGCAGCAGTAATGTTTTCAGCCGATCTTGCAGTACGTTGTGGTTCATGCTTGGGCCTATCAGCTACAGACCCTCTTTCTTCGAAATCATTCACTACTCGATAGTGAATGATGGTGCGTTTTGTTGGCACTTTGTTTCTCCCAAAAATTGTACTTATATTTCTCATCGTCCCAGTAATCGATGTTTGATTTTGATAAAATGTTTTAACGATTAAAACACGTTGGTTTATCGAATATTTTTCCATAATAAATTTGCCACGTCTTTAATTCACGACTGCCAAATATGAACTGACCAGACTAATGTTTACCAAAATTGGGCAAAACCAAGTATGTCTTCCCGGCGGACACCCTGTATTAGCACAAACTTCCCAAAAATATTTCAACTACAATGTACAAAATTGGTACCTCTTGACAGAACTGACAGTTACAGAGCGTCAACACTAATCCCTGAAATATTTCACATATAAGTACATATCGGCTTGCGGCACAGAAATATTTACTTTGTACGGTCTCGATCAAGGGTACGGTTTTTAATATATTTAAAACTAGTAAAAAAGAGCGTTGTCTAATATATTATACCCTGCACTTCTGAATGTCCAGAAAGACAACTAAAAACAGAATTGTGGACCTCTTGAACCAGCAATAAGTTTACCCAGATTTTAAAACTAATGTTATAATTTGTGGTTATGTTAGGTTAAATTAGCAGCCGTCCGAAGCATAGATCACTTGGGTCCATTAGTAGGTCCCATATACTCGTCGCAACCAATTCGTCTTATGCTTTCTTGTCACAACCTATTTTATCCTAAAGCCAGCCTGTACCATGATAAAGGTGCAAATCCTGCCAAATCACCATCACAGAGACGGGTTTCTCTGTAAGTATCTGTAGACAATACTGTCTTAAGTCAACAAACGCCGGAAAAGGTTTTCAGTTGTCTCCTCCTCCTCTTCATTACAGCAACTTCCACACAAGTCGTTGTATAACAGACGCAGACTCCTAGCGTGTACGCCCAAAGGCCAGCGATGACCGTAATGATTTGTTTGATGAATCCTTGTCAGATGAATCAGCGTTCGCTACATGACCGTACAAGGTCAAATCTTCCTGGTCTCTATGCGAGTGGGTTCCTTTTCCCACCTTTCCTTGGCAATGGTAATTTGTGATAAATTGTTTTTTTTTTTTGTACCTTACCCTTGGGTCCGTCAACAAAATATATCCGTACTGCAAAAATAATTTTACTTCTGGCTTTGTGCAAAAATGTTATAGTTTTTGGTGCGCATATGTCTTAAGGCCCGCATCAATTGTACCGGGACTACATGAAAAAATTGTTCTATATGTTCCAAGACTGTTTGTTTATCGATCGTAATATTCTACAGAAAATTTGCTCGAAACCGGAATTAATATTGGTTGACATAGCGGTTGTTTGTAAAGCCGGGAGATACATTTTTACTGGGGCTAAATTAAAAACGTCGACCAATTTGATACATTTTTATCAGAGCTGGTTATCTAATAAACCGTGCGAAATATCATCAAGATTGGATGTAATATGTAGCTTTAAGATATATGGACATAAAATATGTGTGGGGGCTATATCTAAATCGGAACAAAGTTTGTTCAATTTTAATTGCGTCCGCCCTTTGCCCAAAAAAAGTATTTCAAAAAAAGTTTCATCAAGAGCTTTATTAAAATCTTAGCCGATTTTCTCCAATTTAAATAGCGTCTATCCTTGGGCCATATTTCATGATGATCAGAGAACATTTTTAACCTATAGTTCGATTACAAGCGTTAGATATACAACAGACGGTCAGGCAGACATTGGCAAACAAAAAACACATACATACATACTGTTGTGGCCGTGTTTGTTTCGGTCCAATTCGGCACATGGAACCGTAAGTTGTGGGATAAGTTAAAAAGTAGGGACAAGGTATTCAAGGCCCTCGACGGCAAAAAGAAATATTGTGGATCTCTCACAAAGAGACATTTTAAATGGAGATTATGAAGGGTGGGCGATTTAACATTTTAAACTTGAATAGGCAGTAAAAAAAAAGTACTGATAAACTTTTATAACTTTCAATGTAAGGGCTAAAGGTCTTCGTAAAGCATTTAGTTTTAGCTTTAATCAAAAAATACAAATAAAGTTAGAATACCAATAATGAAATAATATTGTAGATTCGTTTATTTAACCTCTCTTTTATAAGCATCAAGAACATTTCGCAAACTAAAAAAGTCACTAATTTTATTGTTAATAACGTGGTTTGGCACTGATTCCGCAAGTTTGGTTGTCTAACTAGCCTCAATTTTCGCCCATTCTGTCCGCAGAACAGTTTTAATATGACGAGTCCTGATCCTTATTCAAGCAAAAACTACACATTTCTCATAGGATTCATTTCAGGGCTCTATAGTGGAGTTTTTAGAATGTGTGAAGTACTATACGCCAAGTTCATGATAAGGCTATAGGCCGTTCGCTTTGGGCCATTATCTTGCTAAAAATTCTCCGACACCATACAACCCCATGTCAATGCCTTACCACCTACAGTTGTTTTTAGAAGTTTTAAATTATAGGCTTCCGATATAATGGTTCTCCAAAACTAGAGAGACGCATTTTTGTATACACTGGCGAAGTCCAAACGCTTTATACGAATCACTTAATTTACAAATGTCTTTTTTTGTTTTGTTCTAGATCTTAACATAGCATCAATCACTGCTCTTGTTACTGCTTTGGGATGAACCACTTTTTGGATCGATTAAAGCAGCTCTGTGCCTATTTATTATCCTTAACATGGCAATTTAAAAAAAATTCCCTATATGACACTGTTTTTCTTAAAAGGGTGCTCAAACTAAAATGCACGATGTTATTTGGTAATAAAACAAAAAGTATCTTCATATTTTTTTATTATGATAGAACGATCGATGACAATTAGTTGTGAAACAAAATATCGGCTCGATTGCATACCTGCATGGTCCATATTTTCAAAGACTGTGGGACATAGTGTAGGTTCACTGTCGTTAATATGATGACTTATCCCATCTTTTATCTCTGAAATTGTTCTTGGCTTATTGACGTACACTTTTTCTGACTTGAATAGTTTTTATTCTGGTTCGAGCGCTTTCTTTTTTTAAAATATCCCCAAAGAAAGAAGTTCAACGGTGCCAAATTACTTGGTCGTGGCGGCCAGTTAACAATGCCACGACGTGATAAATAATAAATTCGAATTTCTCGCGCAAAAGAGCCATTGTTTCGTTGGCTGAGTGGCA
Organism: Hydrotaea diabolus; assembly: GCA_963513945.1. Classification (NCBI taxonomy): domain Eukaryota; kingdom Metazoa; phylum Arthropoda; class Insecta; order Diptera; family Muscidae; genus Hydrotaea; species Hydrotaea diabolus. The sequence goes on along the minus strand of OY740717.1, from coordinate 131,462,406 downwards.
CTAACCTGTTAAAACCAAATAAATTCCAGGTTCATATTTTATCTTTTTGGTCACAAAAAGACCCTTATTATCTCGAGATAGCGAACAACATTTACGAGTAGAGCTTTTCTGCCACACAGACCTGGTTTGCTAAAATTTGCGCACAATTCTCGGGATTATGGGCATATTTGGTTGATGCTGAGCAAAAAAATCACGAAGTACACGAAATTCATTGTGCCCATTTTTGTAAAAGGGTTCACAAATCTTAACGCGCAGTCCAATGGTGTACTTCTCCATGGTTGAATTTGTCAAACACAGAATCAAAGATTTGTCAAATTAAGTTGGACAAAAAACTTGACGTTAAGGAGTGGCTCACAATTAATATCGAGCATTATGGCTGGACCACGCTTTTTATAGTGTTTATTAGTTGCTGAACGAAGACATTAGCCGTATTCTTTTGAGGTAACTACCTAAGTTACATAATGTATTAACTAGGCAACATAGAACAAAATTAATAATAAAATGACAGCATTGTTTCCCTTATTTACACTAAAGAGTATTGAATAAAAATAGGGTTCATCGGAGAAGTCGTCAAAGCAGACAATGAAAAAATATCAATTGCTAAAAAATAACAAAATATAATAAACAACTAATTGTTACACTTTTGCTGTGTAAAAATGTGAAAAATGACTTTAAACCATCAGTTTTAGTTCATTAATATAGGCTGATCCATCTAGAGGTATTGTTTCAATAGGGTTTTCTTCACAGATTACGCGTGAGTTGTATTAAACTTTATTTTATATTTTTTTTCAGTACTGTTTGACATTTCATCATGGAAAGACTTACACCGCAACAACGTCTCCTAATTGTGCAACTGTATAAGTATAATGGAAATGCGCGATCGCTAAAAAACTGGCTTCGGCCAAAATTTTGCTCAGTGATGAGTCCCATTTTTGGCTCAACAGCAACGTCAATAAACAAAATTGCCACATTTGGGCTGAAGAGCATCCAAGAGAGGTCCAGAGAAAACCACGGTTTGGTGCAGTTAATGGCCTAGTAGAATCATCGGTCCATATTTTTCCAAAAGGATGATGGCTGTAACTTAACCGTGAATGGTGTCCGCTATCGCGCCATGATATCGGACTTTTTGCTACCTCAAATTGAAGCACGTAATCCTGACGAAATTTGATTTCAACATGACAGTGCCACTTGCCATACAGCTCAAAAAATGTATCTATTGAGAGGTAATATCGAAGACTAGCTAATTTCTCGTTTTGGACGGTGAGTTGGCCGCCTAGATCGTGTGATATCGCACCTTTAGACTTTTTTCTTTGGGGTTATGTAAAGTCCAAAGTCTATGCTGTCATTAACGCCATACCGGTCGAAATGCTCGAATGATTCATTCAAAATTGGCCCGACACCCTGAGGCATTGTTGTGGCCATACTTTGAAGGAAATTATAAGTATATTCAAAAAATAAATGGCATAAAATGTCCTTTCGAATAAACATTAAAGATACCACACTTGATTTAAATTTTTGTATTATTTTTTATTTTGAAAAAATAATTCTTGATGGATAGTTTCACTTATACCATCTCGTGCAGATGTACCCAATAAAAATTCGTCAATAAGACCTGATCTTGTTTTATTATTTTTTTTTTTGTATACATTTTATGAAACAGGGTGGGCCATGTTTGTTCTTTTTATAGGAAAAATAAGAGTGGTAACTCCTACTCGATTAATTAGCGAGTTGAGGCCGATTCGCTTGCTAACCGAGTAACTTCCATGCAAATTCTAGTTGAGTAACCTGAGAAGAACACAGCTATTATTGGTACACTGTACATATTCACATACGTATGTATGTACGATCATATCTACAAATTTCTAATAACCTAAACTATTTACTTTCTAACCATTCACTCACTTCGGAAAGTCGCTGAATAAAAGCTCTAAGAGTAGACCCAGGCTTTCTTTCACATAAAGGACTGTGTCGATAGTTTATGCAATCGTAGATACGGCCCTGTGCTAACAATGCAGATATCACATACTACATAGTACCCATCAGCATCAACATGGTATTGCTATTTCTCCATCGCCGTCATTACCACCTCTGCCGACAACATCGTTAGAAGCAGCGGTATCTTTGTCTCAATCTCCAGCGCCACATACACATCATGTCATTATCATCATCATCTCTCAGTGTGATATTACAAAAATGCACTCGAAAAACCACCGCAGGCTGTGTCGGGGAAGACAAGCAGCGAGCAGCTTGGCTGTCTTAACTCACTTGATTTCACAACTTTTCAAAAACTGTTTAGATACAGTCGGTTGTCTGCCTTTGTTGCTGTAGTTGTAGGGTTTTATTTTCACTCGTCCATACTGAGAACGAGAGAAAACTATGTTTTCCTGTTTAAAAAATGCCCCGCTACTAGATACTATAGAACAACGGCAGCCACAAAGTGTGTACCAGAGATGATAAAAGACAGTCGCAAAATTGGTACACACGTACCAAAACAGTTTTTATAGTAAAAGGTGTCTCAGTAAGAAGGTTTTTTTCATTTTAAAAAAACATGTATTTTCTGAGAAGTTTTAATTTCTTAGAGTTCTAATTTGTGAGCGTCTACTGTAGTTGTGAATTTTTTATTGGATTGTAAAGAAGACATGTTCCGATTAAATATGGAAAAAATATACGTCATTAGCATTTTCATTATTTTTTCATTAAATTTTCCATGACTATTTCACAGAGATGTGGCTGTATCTCAACGATCACGCGTTGGAAATCGAACTTGAGCTCTGGAATTGTTTGTGGTGTATTCGCATTAACCCGAGATTTCAAAAGACCCCACAACAACTAAACAATTTCTCAGCTCAAATTCGAGACCCACGTCATCGGTGAGATACAGCTTCATCTCTTTGAAAAAAATTTATGAGAAGAGAAATGGCGTGTCATCAGAGCCGTGGGGTTATTGCAAAAGTTACATTGAATCAATTTATATGGAAGTTATTTTTATTCGCTTTTGATTGAACTTGGACATTCTTCAAGGTTGGCCATAGAAGATCGCCTTTCGAAATTATAAATAGTTCACGTCGGTCCATGTTTTAATATCATGCTAAGGTGTATCCCATTTTCAGAACCTACGATCGAAAAGTCACATATTATACATCCGATTCCCACCAAATATCGTAGAGAGCGTAACGAACGACCAACACTCATGTCTTGTGAAACCATATCGGTCCAGGTTTTCGAATAGCTTTCACACAAGCCACAATTTTAATCCAATGTCGCTCAAATTTTGCACGGTAGGTTCTAAACTACCAATAATTAACTCTGGTGAAACTGAACCACATATACATAGGTCTATAAGTTTGTGTAGCTACCCACCTTTAAGTGTACCGATCAGCTAAGAATAATGAGTTGGTTCAATTTTACGATAATCAATTTGATTGATTTAATTTAATGTAATCAAACTACAGACAACAATTGTTGGCCAGTCTACGTGATATTCAACTCCATCCTGTTGAAACCACATCTCAAGTCTGTTTTTATAAGCAGGACGTGAAAAATTTTCTATCATAAACCGATCCGCTCTCCATTGACGGTTACAGCACTTCCATCGAAAAAGTATGGCCCAATGATATTTGCAGATGTGATCCCACACCATACTGTACATCTAATGGGGTGAAATTGGCGTTGGATTTTTAGAACCCCAGAACCTACAGATCTGCTTATTAACAAAGCCATTCAAATGAAAATGAGCTTCATCACTCATGCGTTTGCGTTTGAATAATTGATCGCTGATTTAAATAATAAAATTATATAATTCTGGTTCTTTGTTTAGTTGTGAAGCTCTCCATTATTTATTCTCCAAGAGTTATTTATATAATCTGAAAAAAATATAAAAACAAAAAAGTTATTTAATTGTACCAATATATGTACTGCGATTAATTGCTACTAACAAGGGTTGAAAATATGCAGTATGCTACTTTTAAGATTTAAATTGTACCCAAGAACCAACTGTACCAACCCTGGTCTAAACATCGCCACAAGAGTTGAGTTTTTGACAAGTTCTCTTCTGTTCTACGCTTTGCATGCTTCAAGGCCCAGCATAAGCACACTGCCGCCTGCAAAACTTTCAATGGATTCTATGCTAATTTTCACATAAAATACAAACGGAGAGGGCCACCGATGCGGGAGTGGGATTGAGTTGAAAGTAGGGATGTCAAACGGAAAATCCTGGGATTTTTGCCTTTGCGTAATTTCCATAATATTGGAAGATGATTATGTTTGTATGTTTTAGAAGGAGTTAGAAGTACCCACTTGCACTCAGAATACAACTTTTTGTTAACATTTATACCGACAAGCGTTGATTGAGAGAGATGCTTTCTTCAGCGGCATATATTGGAAATAAAAGCAGTTTTTTTTCAAGTTATTAAACTAGCATTTGTATGGAATTTACTCGGTAAGCAAGCGAATTGGCTGTTACTCGGTAACGATACGTGTTAGAGTTACCTGACTTATATTTTTTAAAAAAAAAATATTATGACACACCCGGCTTGTATAACAAAATGAAAAACACATGTTTTTTTGTTGTTGATACAGAATGAAAATGAAATGAATAAAAGAAATTAGAAAAAGCGCGATAAAACCATTTTCATAAAATATAACGATGAAATGAAATTAGAGACTAAATTCAAATTGTGGACGAGGAACGAAACGTTCATGGTGTTGGCTTGCTGCAATGCCAGAAAAAATGAATTTAAATGTCCCGGAGAAAAAGAAATTCCTACCAACATGTTTTAGAAGACATGATTTATCAATAAAACGTTAACAAAAAAAAACCTATACGAAATAACAAAATTCGTTTTCCACAACTTGCTTTGCTTTTTTTTTTGTTTGTAAACAAACTTTTTATTAGCTTATGCTGACACCTGATTTAAAATGTTGTAGAATGTTGCCAGAATACCATATTGCTAACTAACTGGGTAACTTAGCTAGTTACCTAAAAAGAACATGGCTAATATACGATGAAGACCGTTTCAAAAAACGTTAAATTCTTTTTTTCTTGAAGTTTTTTAAACCAATGATTTGTTAATCATAAAAGTCCTTGGACATACACTTAAGCCAGTTTGCACTCCCATTATTTTATGGTTCAAACTTGAGGGATTACTTTAGGATCTTTTGACATAGTCTTTAAGCAACTTTCACTCCATGATCCTAGAGAAGAGTCAATACAACTTTACTGATTTCTTGTTTTGATTTTCTTGCTTTTATAAATAAGTGACATTTTGTATTATGTTCACATTAAAATAATTAAAAGGATTCTTTTTTGTTGACGTTTTCTACGTATATTTCGAGTGATCCATCCAGAGGTATTTTTTCCGAACAAAAATATATAAAATTTCAAATCAAGTGTGGAATCTTTATTGGTAATTTGAAAGGAAATTTTATGGCTTTTATTCTTTGCAAATAATTACCTTCAAATGTTGGCCGCAACTACGCCTCAGGGTTTTAATTCTTAGGGTCCAATTTAAGATGACTCGTTCGAGCATTTCGACCGGTATGGCTTTAATGATACGCGTATATGTAGATCACCCTATATATGTAGGCAAAAAATGATTCACTTAAATAACTATTAATTCAAGTATTTTTTTCATATATGAAACAAAAGAAAAAATAATAAAATTTAAAAAATCTTTAAATAAAAAAAAATCGCTGGATCCAAAAATTTCTGGGGTCCCAAAAACATAAGGGAACCCGGGATCTCAGTTTCTAAAAACCCGAATCGCTGAAATTCTTAAAGTCAGTCCCGATCGACAACCCTAATTGGATGTGACTACCAGTGAGGTGTTGGTGGAGCTCGAATACCAAAACATTAGAGATAATGTTAAAATAACAACAATACTAGTACCCCCGTCACACATCACGCTACCAAAACAACAGCTTAAAGAAAATTAGTTTGGCTTTCGTAGCGCAGGGGCAGAAGGGAAGGATTTTTTAAAACATAAATATGTGCGAGTACATATGTATGTATGCATGTACATGTTGCCTCGAAGCAAGCGTATTAAAAAGTTATTAAAAATATTGAAGCATATTTTTGAGAGAAAATGGCAAAAGAAATTAACTTTTAAATGCAACAAAAAGTTTGAATTTAGTTTTTATACCCTTTACCGAAAGGTGGATGGTATAATAAATTTGTCATTCCGTTTGCACACTACAAAATATTGATCGGCGACCCCATTAAGTAAAAGTATATAAATTCTAGATTGTCATTAAATTCTTAGACGACGTAGCAATGTCTGTCCTCCGTCCGTCCATTTGCCTGTTAACGATAGTGGTCAAGCGAAGTAACCTAGGATCCTGAAATGTTGCATGATGATGACTTGTGGTAATAAGCTGTTTGGGATAGTAAATGGGCGAAGTTGGTCCATGGGGAATACATTTTTCTTTTAAGGGACTAAAGGTACCTTGGTAAAAAATAAACTTTTGCTTAACAAAACATATTTATTTGTGGACACATAGTGGTTAAAAAAAGGGAAAGATTGCTGGACTCTTTGGTTTATGTGGCCCAAAAAACGCCCCACATGGTCAAAACAGGCGATTAATAGTCAATATGGGTACTTAAATGAATCAAATTTGTCTACGAATCCAAATTAAGTCATTTTCAAGTTTTGATTAAGCTAAGGGGCGGACGCAAGGGTCGAAAGGTCCCAAAAATCGGACCTTTTTTGAGCTTTAGTAGCGTAAGAATGGTGGAGTGCATATAAGGTTCGGCATAGCCGAACATACTTATAAAGAAATTTTTATGTTTGTTTTAAACGTAGTCTACGATGATAAAAATATGCCGAATAAATTGCAGATACTCTGCATTCTGTAAGAAGATACACACATACGAGGGCTGCTATATATATTTCTGGCCTAATAATTTAAATGCGAATATTTATCCTCCAAAATGGTTATATTGTTTTTCAAAGTATTCTCCAGCATGATTTATATAGGTACTTTTGCATGCGTTCAAACCAATTGTCGAAGCACTTTTTCCACTCCGATTGAGACACCTCCGTCCGAATCATGGGTTTTGAACGTTTCAACAGTAACTTCTAGCGACGAAAATTGTTGATCATGCTTTTTTTCTTGATGTGCGAGCATAAAAAGAAGTCATTGGGTGCCAAGTCATGGTGCACAATGATCCATTCGTCTTCTCTTGTTCTTTTTTCGAATTTCTCCGAAGACTTCAGGCCAACAAATTGTGGTGTACCACCCAGAAATGACCGCTCAAGCGGAACAGTCGCCACATGACCAGTTTTGCTGAAGAAACAGGCGACCATTTGCTCCGAAGTGCTTCTTCCACGAACAACTTTCGTTGGATATGGCTCGTCTTCGAAGACCCACACGGTCGTTCTGAGTACGTTTATGCTAAAAAATGTCAAATTTCCCAATGAAAATGTTAGATGGCGCCAGGCACCACTTATTGTTGCCTAGGCCAGAAACATATGTAGCAACCCTCGTATTTTAGACAGAATGTAAAAACGTCATCAAGTTTGACCAGGCTGAATTTTATAAACCCTTCGTATTTTTTAAAATTAAATTATTTATTGTATGGTCGCGTAGGAAAATAAAGAATAATATAATCGTCTATCTTAGGAAAGCAAAACGGGTCACGATATTAAAGCTCGGTTTCTCATATTTGGTATATGATTTGTGCTCTGGAACGGTAAGTGTTGAAACTAGACCAGATCCGTTAAAAGGTAAAAAATTTTCCATTGTGGTCTTGTTATCCCAAATATTGAGCCGATCGATATAAAAATTTTAGGGAACGAAACTAATGACCCGACAATTCTTATAGGCTACTGCCGCCAAATCAACAATGGAAGACCACATTTCGTAAACTGTTACAGATATTAGTTGGAATGATGTTATGTATGGAAAAACAAATTTTATATTGACCGAAACCATACATAAGTCCCACATCATCCTATTTGGGAGCAAGGGGGAACTTTTTGCATATTAGTAAGCTGTGTACGATTCAATGTTAATACTTACTGACCGGGACTGACTGTATAACGCTGGCCTCAAACGGCTAATGCATTTAAAAGAGGTCTTTTCCATAGCTTACCTGTAAAGTCGCAGTTAACAGGTGGAGACCCCAATGGGAAAATTGTCAATGACCACTTGGGTCCACTTGTTCAAAGGTCTTGCTGTCCGCTAGATATTTGGCACAGCACTCATTCGATAATTGGAAAATACTAATTTTAACCTATCGAAATTAAGCACTATGTTTTGATAAATTAACAATTGGTTAAAATACGAAAAATACAGGGTGGGCAAAATATACGCTTTTTCTATAAAAGTGCAATGAAGTAAACAGAATTAACATTTTATTAATTATGAAATACAGTTTCGTTCAAGTGGCTGCCTCAGCTGGCTTCGCAGTAGCCCATTCTGTCACTCTAATTTTCCACGACCTTATTGATGGTTTCAGCCTGTAGCTCACGGATTACTTGGATGATATTTGCTTCTATCGTTTCTAAATTCTGTTGTCTCAAGGCATAACAGCATAACTCGAGATATGCTAAAAGTGAGTTAATAGTACCATGGGGTTCCCCATATTCGATTACATATTGTGGCAAATTTTGGTCCTGATACCTTGTTTAGTTATCGAGATATAAGGCAAGATTTATTAGCATATGTCGCTGTGTCACTTCATTACAAATGGAATAACAGCACAACAATACTTGTGTTTCTATTCCTCAGTCAACTTCGAACTGCTGAAGAGGTAAGTCATAGGAAGCCATAACAACATATCTGAGTAGTGTTTTTATTCCAAATTGAACTTAAGACCTAGGATAAAAGTAACTCAACTTATGCTGTTGTTCCAAAATCTAATATGTATTGCCAATTGGCACACATATCTCAAAAAGTGCTGTTATTCCAAAATCTATTATTGCCAATTGGCACACATATCTCAAAAAGTGCTGTTATTCAAAATTATGGTTCTTCCAATTTAGGGACATATCTTTAATTATGTTGTTATATCAAAATTGAATTCAATCAAACTGGAAAAATATATCTTGTTATGCTTGTATTCCAAAGACAAATTAACACCTTTTTTTAAAATATGCTTTTATAAAACCACTAAATACTATGAATTTTAAAATGATTAAGGTTTAATATTAACTTTCGTTCTTAAAAGTATAAGTTAACAATGCAGCCAAGGCTACGTCTTCACTGCATGGCACATTAGACACAGGGTCGCACGAAGCGTAGCAAATCGGGCTACGAAGTTGCTCGCAGTGTAGTGGGCGTCAATACACCGTTTGGCAGATCAACTGGCGCGAGCTGATCTAAATTGGCGGGATAAAAGCACGAAACTTCACTTGTAAAACTAACATTGAAAGCGATAGTTCGATCTTCGATAATATAATTAGAATAGTATTATTTCATGCCTACATAGTAGGTAGTGCTTAAATTAAGTAAAATTAAATTTATTAATAGTAAGTTAATGTTAAATTGTGAATACTTAAATACTTAATACTTAAATTAATATTTCCTAATTAGATTTTAACTTAAACGTTAAGTTCAGCAAGAATTTTAAGGATGGCGGAGAAAATACATGAAGGGAACACAGATGAGAAGCAAATAAAATTTAAGATTAACCAGTGGCCTTCGAAATACTTATGCGAGAACAGTATATTTTCCGCAATCGGCGATACATTTTTCGAAAATACATTTTTTACGCCATGTGTTGATAATGAAACTGAATCGAGCTTTAATAGCCCTTTAAACAACTGTAGCTCTGAAATTTATGCAGCTTTTGTCAAGAATACTCCACTGCAAACTTCTTTACCGCAAACTTCTTTACCGGAATATTTTGAGGAATCTAGCTATATTGATTTTGATTCCGACGATTCGGTGAAGGACCGAGATTTCATATTTTCATCTACCGAAATTTCTCACATCTCTGAATCTTCTGAAGCTAGTCCAGAGAAGACTCAGAGCTTCCACACCAAAAAAAAAGCTCCCATGTCTCAGAATCTATTGAGACGCACACTGAAACTTCTAAGTCAAGAAAAGAGAGAAAGAAGAACCGCAACTTAGGGAAATCATATACTACACAACTTGGAAAGGTAATTGATGAAAGAAAATGTGTTCCTATGGGATCATGCAGGAAAAAATGTAGAGATAAAATACTATTTGAGGAGCAAAACATGATTTTTAAAAAATATTGGAGTCTTGGATCATACAATGAACGAGTTATATACATTTCATCGCTGATTGAAATATCAGAAAAAAGGACGCAAACAAATATCAAAAGTACGAGAAATCCAAAAAACAGAAGTAACACTAACTATTATTATTTGGAAGTTAATGGAAATAGAATTAATGTTTGCCAGATGTGCTTCATCTGTTGTTTTGGAGAAACTAAAAGTTTTATCAGAAGCGTTATTTCCAAAAAAATTAATTTTCCAAACATTGAACTTTCTGATCGACGTGGATCATTGACACCAAAAAATAAATTTACTGATTCACAGATTTCGTTAATAAAAGCACATATTTTGAGCTTTCCTGCATATGAAAGCCATTACTGCCGAAGAGACTCAGAGAGGAAATATCTGAGCTCAGATCTTTCTATCAGTAAAATGCATGAACTATTTTGCAATCAAAACGAAACCTTGGTAAGTGTATCAAAATATTCAGAAATATTTCACACAATGAATTTAAAATTTAAACAACCAAAGCTCGACACTTGTAGTAAGTGCGATATTTTTAAAGCCAAGCTGGAATACACGGATAAAAATAATGAGTTATATGTTCAAAAAAGAGCAAACCAGGCTGAACATCATGATTTAGCAGAATTTGCTTATAAATCAAAGGAGAAAGATAAAAATATTGCAAAGTCAAACAAAAATGTAAAGACATATGCCTTTGACCTACAACAATGTCTTCCAACACCATATTTGAAAACATCTATTTGCTATTATAAAAGACAATTATTTACATTTAATTTGACTGTACATGACTGTGAAACCAACGAGCCATACTGCTATATGTGGCATGAAGCGACTGGTCGAAGAGGCGGAAACGAAATTTCAACGTGCTTATTCAAACACCTTAGCTCATTACCTGATAACGTCGATACATTAATTTTTTATAGCGACTCATGTGCTGGACAAAATAAAAATTCTTATGTAAGCGCTATGTTCATGCTATATCTTCAAAACAATCCGCACATCAAAACCATTGACCACAAATTTTTAGTGCCAGGACACACACACATGGAGTGTGATGTAGATCACGCAGTCATAGAGAGAAAAAAAAGAAAACATCCCAAAAAATGCACCACCCTCGTGACTGGTACCAGTTTGTCCGATCAATGGGTACGAAAAATAAATTTTGTGTTATAGAAATGGAAAGTACAAATTTTTATGACTTTGGGTCTTTATCGAAAAATAAGTTTGTTTGGAGAAAGTTAAATGAAAATGGCGGCAAGTTTTCATGGTCAGATGTAAAATGGTTAAGGTACAGCAATAATAAATTTGGTTACATACAGTATAAGACGTCATTAAACGATAACGAACCGTTTGAAAGTCTTTGTGTATTAAAACGTGGGGTAATTTCGCTTGTGTCATCTGATTTAGAACAAGTTTCAAAGCTACCTATTATCTCGAAAGAAAAAAAGGCGGATCTTTTAAGTATTCTTGATTTAATTGATCCATGCTTCCACGACTTCTATAAAAATTTAAATGATGGTAACATTCCAAACACCGATCCAGATATAGCCGAAGATGATTAAATAAGGACAACATTTAAAGCACAAATAACTATTGCCAAAATTTAATTCATAATTTTTTATTCCAGAGATTGAACTCAATTTTAATTTTACGTATTTTACTAATAAAAATTAAAGTGTATGTTTAAATAAAGCAATTTTTTGTAAATGTATTAATTAAACAAGAAATGAGACTGAACTCAATTTTAATTTTACGTATTTTATTAATAAAATACATATACAAATAAATATTTGAACATAAAAGCGTTTATTTGATGTTTGATTTCATTGCAAATAGGTCAACTACTTTTCATTACGGACAAATATGTTAGTTTGGAATGTTGGAATAAAAACATAACTCGAGTTGAGAGAATATAATGCGTTTTGTAAGATCGACATAAGTCGAGGTGTGTTACAATACAGAATATAATACGTTTTGTAAGAACGACATAAGTCGAGGTGTGTCTCTATAACTTAATTTATTTAAAAAGGAATAACAGCATAACTTCGTTTTTAATCAATAACATTTAAAATTAAAATAAATATATTATTGTTTTTACATAAATTCATTTCCCTTTTAATGTCTGAGAAATTTGCGGTGAGATAAATCAAATAAGTCAATAAACATTTTTCCTATATCAATTTAAACTTTAAAATGCTCTCCTGAAAAGTTGCAAAAACACACTTATGCTGTTATGCCTTGTGACCACAGAATTGTTGGCATAACATCGGTTCATCACAAAAAAAAAGTCCACAGGGGTAACTGAGGACACCGCCAAGACATCTTATAGCAAAATTTGGGAATTTGGTGCGCAAAAGATTGATGCTGACATGGCACGCCATCCTGAATGAATCACAGGCCGTCCAAATCCAGATCTTCAATTTCAGTAAAAACGTCGTTAAGTTCGGGCCGACCGACATGTAACACCGTCGCTACGATGCTACATGAACTATAGGTTGTCCTTGCCCATTTCTTCAATTCTGTTAAAAAAAAAAGTAGTAAAAACGTATAGTGCGGACAGACCGAACCCTACATATGTCCTCCACCGTCCCTACGATACTAAAGCGCAAAAAAATGTTCCATTTGGTTGGGGGCCCTATCGGCTCATACGTGCCAAAACTTAAAAATTACTCTGTATTTGGATTGGTAGCAAAAATTGCTTTAATTTAAGAACCTATGTGCCCATGACTATTAGTCGCCTATTTTGACCTTTTGGGACGTTTTTTTAGCCATATGAGCCAAAAAGTTGAGCAACTATGCCCTTTTGAGACATTTCGTGAGTCCCTAACACAGTATTACCAATTATTAGATTTTACGACGATCAATAATCCATATTTCGTGGTGTTGCAAACAAATGATAAATTAAATATACCATTCACTATTCGCTGGAGAGTATAAAAAGTCGGATAACATGGCTCTTTAAGGGCAACCGTAGACCAAGCACATTTTCGAAAAAAGTTGTTCCAATGATGCCACCACTCCACAATCTACCATAACATTCGGGTTTTCCGGGCTCCAGATGCGACAATTTTGTTTTTTAACGTAGACGCCAAGATAAAAATGCGCCTCGTCCGAAAAATTGATTTTTCGCCCAAAATCCTTGTCCAATTCAAGCTGCTGTAAGGCCCAAACTGTGAAGCGATAAAGAAGCTTAAAGCAATAACCCTAGTATTCACCATAAACGAAATTTTCGCTTAGCGGTTTTGCATATATCTCTAAAAGAAAAATTAGTACGTAGAGCTGTGTAGCAGAAATAGCCGTTTTTTATTTTCAAAAAAATGATTTTAATAATATTCATTTAAATACACTTAAAAATGACTTGACAACATTTGTTATTTTTTTTGCAAATGTTAAAAATTCCTTTACCAGCCAATTGTCAGAACATTAATTTTCGTTCACAGATGGAGAAAAAAACTACACTGCTCTTACGAGTATAAGCATCCCTGTGACAGTTGATACTCTTAATTCTGCAACCTTTCGAAACGAAAATAGCTAAACGGAATTTACTAATGGAAAATTTCGTTTTCTTTGCTACAAATATTTTAAATGGGACCGAAAATTTTAGGTGAATACTAGGCTTTACGGAGGCATGATACTGACTTTCTGTCAAAATTTCAAGCGACAAACAGCTGTGAGTGTAAACCTATTACATATGATTTAAAAAAAAACTTGTCTTTTGGTTACCCTGTACATATGATCCGCCAGTCTCGTCTTCCACGGGTTAATCTTTTAATTTTTTCACTTTTTCTTTCCACAGCTGTTTGCAGTGTTGCCGCTGGACAATTTTTTTGCGACCAAAAATTTGCTAAAAACGGCCCGAAATCAACTGTTTCCGACTAAATCGTTAAAGGCCAATGATATATTGGTAATAGTGGTGCTTTAGATTAAGCCTCGACAAATAAGACTGGATAACAATAGTTATTACATTAAATAATCAAAGTGTCAATGCTGTACGTGTCTAATAATTAAAATAAATAATTAATTTAATTAATTAAAGAAAAGTAGTAAAATAATTTTTTTAGCCATTTTAGTACTTAACCTAAATAACTATTAAGCATAGGCCAGAATTCATGTTTACTACTACGAAGGCTCCAACAAATTATTCTAAAATGCTTTTTCCAGAATCGAGACATGCTGAAAGTAGGTAATTTTTTTTTTAAAATATCTTAACTTCTTATTAACTGTTTATTTTTTTTTTAATTGACTTCATTGTAATATATTTACGAGGGTTGCTATATATATCTGGCCTTCTGACATTTCCATTGGAAACTTTGGAATTTTTTAGCATAAACGTACTCAGAACGTTTTGACTTACGACCATCATTTGTATTGTTTACAGTGACTTGAAAAAATCCATTTGGCAAAAAAATGGATTTAACTCGAGGATGAAAAATGGATTTAACTCGCACAATATAACAATCGCTCAAAAATAGGCTCTTGTCGATTGGTGCAAAGAAATTTTGAAAAAATACGATCGCGGTGCTTCAAAAGACGTTTTTAAGGTTGTCACAGATGACGAATCACGGATCTATTTGTACAGGGTGGCCCAAATGAGACCTAGTGATGTTAAACACGTATAACTCTTGTAATAACGTTTTTTTTTTAAAGATTTATTTTTATAATTTAAATACATTTTATGGAAATTTAACGTGACTATGTGTGAAATATGACATCAGACAAATGACCACCATTTTGCTCGACACAGGCATTGGCTCCTTTTAGCGCATTTTGCATTACACGGCGTAAAGTTTCTGGTTGCAGGCGCCGTATTTCGTCTCGAATATTCTGCTTGAGCTGTCCAAGTGTCTGTGGTTTGTTAACTTACACTTTGTCTTTTAAATATCCCCAGAAAAAAAAAATCGGACGCAGTTAAATCTGGTGAACGAGGAGGCCAAGGGAAATCTGAATTTTTTTGAAATTATGCGTTCAGCAAAAATTTCACGAAGCATGTGCATAGTTTGCCTAGCAGTATGTCCAACTTGTTGCAACTACAAATTAGGATGTTGCTCCACTATTGGCCGCAAAAAGTTGTCGATCATTGTTCTGTAAGAAGCCCCCGAGACCGTTTCTGGCGTTTCATCCTCATTCTCAAAGAAATATGGGCCGATGATTTTTGTGGCCATAACACCGCACCAAACAGTGCATCTGATTGGGTGTAACTGATGCAGTTGTAGTGCCAACTGCAACCCAGTTCCTCAAAACGGCGAGCTAAACTTGTAATCGTTGAAGATGTGGGCGCTGATCTTACGTTAAAAACACGGCGATAATTTCGCTGCTTCAGAACAATTAATCGTTGAGAAGAATAACAAAAATCGATCATTTTAATGCGTTGTTGTGTACTGTACGTATTCATTTTAAATTTCCAAGAGTTCAGTTATAATCTGCAAAAAGAAAAAATAAATTATGTTAAAAAATAAAAAAGTTATTTGTGTTTCACATCAGCTGGTCTTATTTGGGCCACCCTGTATGAGCCCGAAACAAAACAGCACTCGACCGTGTGGGTCTTCGAAGACGAGCCAAATCCAACAAAAGTTGTACGTGGAAGAAGCACTTCGAAGCAAATGGTCGCCTGTTTTTTCAGCAAAACTGGTCTTGTGGCGACTGTTCCGCTTGAGCAACGTAGCATGGTTAATTCTGAGTGGTACACCACAATTTTTTTTCCTGAAGTCTTCGGAGAAATTCGAAAAACGAACAAGAGAAGACGAATCATTCTGCACCATGACAATGCGAGCTCTCACACATCGGCTCAAACCAGCGCCTTTTTGAATGACCAAAACGTCGAATTGATTGGTCATTTGCCGCACAGCCCTGACTTAGCACCCCATGACTTCTTTTTATTCCCGCACATAAATAAATAAATGCTTGGTCAACGATTTCCGTCGCCAGAAGATGCTGTTGAAGCGTTCAAAAAGCATGGTTTGGAGGTATCTCAATCGGAGTGGAAAAAGTGCTTCGACAATTGGTTTGAGCACATGCAAAAGTGTATAAATCATGCTGGAGAATACTTTGAAATACAATAAAGGCATTTTTGATGATAAATATTCGCATTTGCATTATTAGGCCTAAAATATATATAGCAGCCTTCGAAGTCTTACTTATCGATGCTTAACTAATTATAATCGGCAGCAAAAATGCCCAAAAATCCGAACTAGATCTGACCAAACTACACATTTTTTCGACCACATTCTGTCGAAACCGAGCAAAACGGTAACACTGGTAGTTTGCCGACTTGTTTGTTATGATCTTCTATAATGTAACGGTACCCAAAATAAGCACCAGCAAAGAGATGTTAAAAAAATACTTACTTAGTTCCTTTCCTTAGTTATAGTTTCCAAAATTGTTTTTATTTAAAAAAAACTTTAATAATTGAAAGCATGTTAAAAAATGGAATTACGAAGTTCACGAAAACGTAACGAATATAAAGAGTTACAAATTACGCTAAACGGTGAGTAATGAATCGGTGGTATAGAAATTACTGAATTAAAAGAGGATCACACTATCCATTGCAAAGGTATGGGTTTCTATGAAGAGGGTATGGAATTGCAAGAAATGCGTCAAATTTTGGATGCCTTGCATCAATCGGTAACTGAGGGAGAATCCAGGTTATTCGACGATGATGATATGGAACGAGCTATAAGGGTAAGGATACAAACTACTGTGAAATGTTTTTGTTGATGTTATTTAGACTATTTTGTAGGAAAGTGAAATGGATTTTATGCCATCACATAATGGAGGACTTTGGAACTCAACTATGATGGGGTAAGTTTCCCAAAGCGTTGGTTTAGTGTGTTTTTATTGTTATAACCTACAAGACTCTGTAGATCACGGTATTATAACTTAGTGCTGATGGTTGTAACGCATTAAAGGAAAGAAATTAGGTCCCATTTTACGATAAATTTAGAACCACTGTTTAATACAATTGACCGCAAATATGAACGGATTTCGACGATACTTGAGACACTGAACAAGGACAAACTCTGGAGAAAATACAAAGATCTTTCGAACTCTTCTCCGATTCTGACCAAATTTCGCATAATGCGTAAGACCTTGTCGCTCCATATTGTTAAATAGCCCCCACGAGCTCAAATTTCATATGATACGTTTTGAACTACCACTCTGGTGAAACTGGATCATATTGGTAAATATATTTATATAGCCCCCATACAAAGGTAATTAGACCTGTAAGAAACCCTGATAAAATTGGTACAAACTTTCGAATGGTCCCATTTTTGTCTGTCTGTCGCTATAGAAGTCACAAGTAAACATTATGAGAGACATGAAACTATTTCTACCAAATATCGACCCTATTGGTCCATCTTCTAATGTTTGGTAAGCGATTTAATATTTCAAATTTGAATCGGCTGTAAAAAAAAGTACTGATAATTTTTTCAAATTTCTGGTTTTTTTTCGAATTATAGGTTGAATTTTCACCCAATGAGCTGAATATTGTTTGGCAGGAGATGAAGTATTTTACCGAAAAATCGTGTTTTTAGATGAAGCTCATTTTCATCTTGGTGGCTACGTTAGTAAGCAAAATTGCCGAATGTGGAGTTGAGAAAACCCACACGTGACTATCGAGAAGCCAATGCATCCACCAAGAATAAATGTTAAGCAGAGCGTCCAGAGACATTTAAATCTTTGAAACATGAAATCAATGTTTCCATTGAAGAGATTCGACCCGAAACAATCGAAAATGTACTGAAAAATTGGGTTGATCGGATGAGGTACTCCCATGCCAGTTGTGGTAGGCATATGAAAGATGTTGAGTTCCATTATTTAATACCAAAAAACCAGAAATTTAAAGAAAATTTAAGTACTTTTTTACAGCCGATTCAAATATAATATGTTCTACCGCCTACCCTTATTTAAAAAAGACCTTTTAGCTTTGAAGGTCCTTAGCTATTCATTTCGAATACATTTTGATTGCAATAAAAAACTATTCCAAGTAAAACTGTGCTACTTAGTAGGGACATAAATACTGTTACACACGTTGTATGCTGTAAAATAAAAAGTACCGAATGTTTTTGGACCAAATATTTTTTAATATATTTATTGATGTATATTGTATCCAAAAAGAATCTTCTTATTCGAAATGTCCGCCTTTTGCCTTTACACACGCCTTCAGTCGCACTGGCCAATCGTCAATAGCTGTACGAACCTCGTCCATTGGAAAATTGGCCACAGCTCGAACCAAAGCAGTCTTAAGAGATCCAATGTTGGGGTATCTTTTGTGAAAAAACTTGTCTTCTAAAACCGTCTACAATTTGTAATCCAACGGTTTCAAATCTGGACTGCCTGAAGTTCATTCATCAGATGAAATGAGCTTTTTAGCCTTATGGGCCGGCGCAGAATCCTGCTGGAAAGTCCATGGCTGGTTTAAGAACAGGGAATTGTTAAGAGGCTTCACAACAGCTTCCAAAACGGTTTCTTGGCAAACTTTGGCCGATGTTTTAACTACTTGGTCGCAGAAATGCAGGAAGAGACACCCCACCAAACCATGACTGAAGCTGGGTGATGACCCTTTTCCATCACCCAGATGCTTCCTTAGATGGCCGCGCATACACTCTATCATTTTGCTTTTTAAATTTTTTCTGAACGGTGAAATTTTTTCATCGGTGAACAAAATTGTCTGTGCAAGTTATCAGCGTGCTTCACCAAAAGACGTTTGCATTGTTCAATCCTATTTTTTTTTAAACTGCAGTCAATAAATGTCCGTTACGTCGTTTGAAAGCCCCAAGTCTTTTTTAATGAATCGACTCATGCACTTTTGCGTGATATTCATCTCACGGGCCATGATTTTCTTTTTCGGAGCGGATTTCTGTGAATTCTTAATTTAACGGCTTTAATGACATGCGGTGTTCGAACAGAGCGTGGGCGGCCCGACCGGTGGCGGTCTTCGACATCTCCAGTCTCCTCAAACAGTTTTATGCATCGGTAGACGAACATGCGGCTAATCCCTAGTGGCCGGATCGTTTTAAAAATAACGTTTTTTTTCATTTCACACTTGAAAAGCGCTATTACAGCGGTTCTCATTATCTGATCACTAAATGATGAAAGTTGAAACAATTTTTAAATGCCCTTACAGACCAACACTATTGAGGTTAGCTTTCAAACCCCATATGACATTAACGGGGTATGTTCAGTTCTACTATTGAAATGGGTGTGTTCAATGTTGTAACAGTATTTATGTCCCGACTAAGTATATCAGACTATCTCGCATTTAAGGTCAGACCTAGCATAAGCTTAAGGCAGAGGTACAGAATCTTATGAATAACAGATTGATGTATGTTATCTCATACCGACTCAAAATTTGACTTAATATACAACCTTATTTGAATTGTTAACCTTAAATGAAAAGCATTTCTGTGTGGCCCTCGGTCGGTCTTAAAGTCGTTTAGCTACCGACAGAACAAATCTTGGTGCACGGAAAGTTTAAACACTTTCTGAGATTGATCACAAAACTTTAATGTATTTAATACATAAACTACAAAACAATATATATGGAAAAATATTAAAGCAATAAACGCTACAATAAGAAATTCAAATTATTTTTGAAATTTTCGATGGAGCTTCGCCATAACCTGTCTGGCTATGTGTGCAGTCGCTCCATCTTGCTGAAAACAAATGCTGTTGAATCGATACGTCTTCGGCGTAGTTCTGGGTAAGAAGAAACTCCTCTAACATCTTTAAATAACAATACGGATTGAGTCACTGTCTTACCGTTTTCATCAGAGAAGTAGTGCCCCGCAATGCAGCTTGATGAAACTGCGCACCACACAGAAAGTAGTATTTGTGGATTAAATGCACTCCATATACAGCAATATTGCTTGTTTAAATTGCCGTTTAGATCAAAATGGGCCTCAATGGACATAAACAAGCAATTTATCGAGCATTTGTCTTCTTCGGCCATTTCAATAATTATTTGGCAAAATTCCATTCGAATAGGGTTTAACTTGCTTGTAATTTGGACTTTGTACGGAAACAAGTCAAATACATTATGAATTATCCGTTGTAATGACCGTCTGCTAACTGCAATTTGTATCGAAAAATTTCAAGCTGAAGAGCTTGGATTTGCCTGAATTGACGATGCTACAGCCACAATGGTGTCTTAAACCCGAACCGCAATCAGCACGCCATCACCTGCTTTAGACGCCAACACCACACGTATAAGTCGCGGCCATAACCAGAACAAGGACAGGACCGTCCTCGTGGCTCTTGACCTAAAGCCTCTGACACGGTCAATCATGCCACTCTGTTCGAGGACATTGAAGAAACGTCCCTTCCGCCCAGTTAGAAACGTTGGGTCGTAAACTTAATGTGTGGGCGCCAGTCATATGTAGAATTTAGAAACAGAAAGTTGAAGCCCCGTAGAGTTAAACAAGGAGTTCCCCAGGGTGGAGTGATATCCCAGGCCTCTACCTCTCTAAACTTCCTGCACCACCAGACGACGTTGAAATTGTGTCATACGCTGACGATTGCACAATTCTGGCGTCAGGACCTAAAATGGATGACATATGCGAGAATATCAACTGTTACCTCACTGACTTAGCACGCTTTTACACTGCGAGGAATATGAAAATGTCCGCCTCCAAATCATCAGCCACACTGTTTACTGCATGGACCGTAGAGGTTCGGTTGTCACTCAATGTGAACGTCGATGACGTCAACATCCCGACTGCCAACTACCTCAAAATCCTTGGGGTCACATTGGACAGCCTTTTTCGATCCTCTGCACATGCTACAGCTATCTGCGATAAACTCAAAAATAGGAACAAGGTCCTCAAGTCACTTGCCGGCAGTACTTGGGGAGCCGACAAAGAAACCTTTTTGACCTGTTACAAAGCGATAGATCGGTCTGTAGCAAACTACGCAGCACCTGTATGGTCAGCGAACGTGAGTACGACTCAGTGGAAGAAAATTCAGACTTGCCAGAATGCCGCCCTCAGAACATCAACAGGGTGTCTTCTGAGGACCATCTACATGAGGAGACGAATGTCCCTACCGTGCGCAGACACAATTTCCTGCTGTCTAAGCAATACCTGCTAGGATGTTTTCGCAGCAGTCATCCTAAGCACCATCTCTTGGACAGGATGCCTCCGCCCATGCAGATCAGGTACGATCTTCATGATCTAGAGAGAGAGGTGCAGCGGTTTACGAGAGAGCCTTTAGATAATCGAAACTATCAGGCAGGTTTGAACAACATTCACGCCGATGATGTCGCAGCAGCAGTATCCAGCTACCGTGTGAATGTAGTGCTAGGGGAACATCCCCCGGAGATTTCACCTGAGGAGAAGGTACAACCTCGGCAGACGCGCGTGTTTCTGGCGCAGCTGAGATCTGGATGGTGCAGCCGCCTAATTCTTACTGGGCACGAATTGATGCTAACGTTCCGGACATCTGTCCCGCCTGCCATCAGGGATCTCATGATGTACTGCACCTCTTCAATTGTCAGCTGAGCCCCAGGTCTCTGTGGACGCATCCAGTTCAAATGGCGCGTTTCCTCCACCTGGATGTCGAAGCAGATCCCCCATAGACGAACAAGACTTCAAAATAAATATATTGTTATTCATACTAATCAAATCTAATTTATAACTACTAGATACGCATTATGGTCTCGTTACCCTGCGTTGTTATTTTGTATTTTTTAAATTTAATTTGTAAAATATCGTTTCAATAAATAAATAAATATATTTTTGTTATAACAATAACAACCAGCCTAATAATGGTCCATATACTAGGGGAAGTTTCGCTAAACTCACACCTAAATTCCCTTTGGACGGAAATGCGGGACTGCGTAGTATGGTACCGCTGCACTATCCAAATCCTCTTTTCGGTATCCCAAGCATTAATTTTAATAAATGTAAATACTAACTATTATGACTTGAGCAGTTTTTTATTCTGGTTCGAGACCTTTATGTTGTTTCTTTTTCAGAATCAACTTAAAAAGAAGAAATTGGTGAAATGTATTTGCTACGGTTGCCAGGCAGACTGTACAGCTGTTTCTAAACCCGCCAAGGTTTTTCTTCAGCAGTCTTTGGCAACGATTACTTCGGCCACAAATCAAATGACTTATACGGGAGACTCATTTTTATTAATGAGAATTACCCTTTGTGTATAGTCTTCGAACTGTGCGTAGAGCAATCTTCAACGCGCAATATCATTTCCACCAATTCCGTTTCGCATGGGTCTTCGTTGAAAACCACAAATGCAAAAGCACAATCAAAGTGTGCATGTTTTTGTGCGTACATATACTCATACATGCGTTGCACATTAGGGCGTACCAATCCTTTTTAATAGTTTTTTCGTTTTTTGTTATTTATTCGGTCTTTTATCATTATTATGACTTGAGCAGTTTTTTATTCTGGTTCGAGACCTTTATGTTGTTTCTTTTTCAGAATCAACTTAAAAAGAAGAAATTGGTGAAATGTATTTGCTACGGTTGCCAGGCAGACTGTACAGCTGTTTCTAAACCCGCCAAGGTTTTTCTTCAGCAGTCTTTGGCAACGATTACTTCGGCCACAAATCAAATGACTTATACGGGAGACTCATTTTTATTAATGAGAATTACCCTTTGTGTATAGTCTTCGAACTGTGCGTAGAGCAATCTTCAACGCGCAATATCATTTCCACCAATTCCGTTTCGCATGGGTCTTCGTTGAAAACCACAAATGCAAAAGCACAATCAAAGTGTGCATGTTTTTGTGCGTACATATACTCATACATGCGTTGCACATTAGGGCGTACCAATCCTTTTTAATAGTTTTTTCGTTTTTTGTTATTTATTCGGTCTTTTATCATTATTATGACTTGAGCAGTTTTTTATTCTGGTTCGAGACCTTTATGTTGTTTCTTTTTCAGAATCAACTTAAAAAGAAGAAATTGGTGAAATGTATTTGCTACGGTTGCCAGGCAGACTGTACAGCTGTTTCTAAACCCGCCAAGGTTTTTCTTCAGCAGTCTTTGGCAACGATTACTTCGGCCACAAATCAAATGACTTATACGGGAGACTCATTTTTATTAATGAGAATTACCCTTTGTGTATAGTCTTCGAACTGTGCGTAGAGCAATCTTCAACGCGCAATATCATTTCCACCAATTCCGTTTCGCATGGGTCTTCGTTGAAAACCACAAATGCAAAAGCACAATCAAAGTGTGCATGTTTTTGTGCGTACATATACTCATACATGCGTTGCACATTAGGGCGTACCAATCCTTTTTAATAGTTTTTTCGTTTTTTGTTATTTATTCGGTCTTTTATCATTATTATGACTTGAGCAGTTTTTTATTCTGGTTCGAGACCTTTATGTTGTTTCTTTTTCAGAATCAACTTAAAAAGAAGAAATTGGTGAAATGTATTTGCTACGGTTGCCAGGCAGACTGTACAGCTGTTTCTAAACCCGCCAAGGGTTTTCTTCAGCAGTCTTTGGCAACGATTACTTCGGCCACAAATCAAATGACTTATACGGGAGACTCATTTTTATTAATGAGAATTACCCTTTGTGTATAGCCGAAGTAATCGTTGCCAAAGACTGCTGAAGAAAAACCTTGGCGGGTTTAGAAACAGCTGTACAGTCTGCCTGGCAACCGTAGCAAATACATTTCACCAATTTCTTCTTTTTAAGTTGATTCTGAAAAAGAAACAACATAAAGGTCTCGAACCAGAATAAAAAACTGCTCAAGTCATAATAATGATAAAAGACCGAATAAATAACAAAAAACGAAAAAACTATTAAAAAGGATTGGTACGCCCTAATGTGCAACGCATGTATGAGTATATGTACGCACAAAAACATGCACACTTTGATTGTGCTTTTGCATTTGTGGTTTTCAACGAAGACCCATGCGAAACGGAATTGGTGGAAATGATATTGCGCGTTGAAGATTGCTCTACGCACAGTTCGAAGACTATACACAAAGGGTAATTCTCATTAATAAAAATGAGTCTCCCGTATAAGTCATTTGATTTGTGGCCGAAGTAATCGTTGCCAAAGACTGCTGAAGAAAAACCTTGGCGGGTTTAGAAACAGCTGTACAGTCTGCCTGGCAACCGTAGCAAATACATTTCACCATTTTCTTCTTTTTAAGTTGATTCTGAAAAAGAAACAACATAAAGGTCTCGAACCAGAATAAAAAACTGCTCAAGTCATAATAGAAAAAAAATTATTACGTTTTCTTTTTGTAGCACGATTCGTGAGCCACCCTTAAAAGATTATTAGAAAAGCTTTCCAACGAAACCCATTTTGTCCCTATACGATAAGATTAAAGATGTATGCTTAATTAGGAAGGGATAGCGTGTAATATGAGCAAGATTGGAGTTAATGATCCCTTCACGGCTGTCGTTGTCAAAATGCTACTAATGTATTTTTTTCGAATTACAGTATTTTGACAACGAAAATCGTGATCAACAGAATATGTAGCTTCCAGAGCATGACGGTCAAAAATAGTAAGAACATTTCAATATTGGGTTTCTCCATAGGTGACAGCGCATAGAGAAAGGGACCTAAGGGTAAAAAATCAATTTTCATTTTTTTTCTTTTTTTGATGTGGACACAATCTGAGCATCGAATGAGACCGATCCCATGTCCCAAAAGTGTTCCCTCCCAGAGATATGCGCGTTTTATGAAAGTGAAGTCGACGATTCTAAGCGCAAATAGAAAGGGACCTAATGTTTAAAATGGCTCTTCTGAACCAAACTTTTCATCAACTTTTCACTTTTTTTATGTGGCCAACATCTGAGCATCGAATGAGACCGATCCCATGCCCAAAAAGTGTTCCCTCCCAGAGATATGAGAGTTTTATGAAAGTGAAGTCGACGATCCTAAGCGCAAATAGAAAGGGACCTAATCTTTAAAATGTCTCTCCTGAACAAAACTGGTTTTTAACCTTAGGTCCCTTTCTATTTTGCGCGTCACATAGGCAGAAGTGGCTTTCGTATTAGACTTTGTCAAAATTGATTTAAATCGCTATTCTTATGAAACAATTTTGGTGTTTTTGGTTAAGCCTTAATATCTAAGACTGGATAGCAAAACCCCAATAGTTCGGTGATTTGTTAACAAAGTGAATTTTGTTAGCATCTCAAGAAATTTTTCAGAAGTACTAGACACTTCAAAAAATTAGGAAAGTAATTTTTATAGCCATTTTAGTTCTAAACCTGTATAACAATCGAGCATTACACTCCATCTAGACAAAGTACCTTATTGAAAGATTACAATATATTATTTGTTTAAGTGTACAATTCTAGTACAGTTGGCACTTTCTGTTTACAAATTGCTTAACTATTTCTGTTATTCTATCCAGTCTTAGTTATCGAGGCTCAACATAAAATACCACTTATGTCTCTTAGAGTCCTGTGTGCTTAAGATTTATATTTTTCTTTTCAGCTCTCAACAAACATCTTCTCCTTGTAGTAGTCCTGACATACCATCGCATGTCATCATTGTTGAAGCTGAAGTACACCATCCCCTCAACTGGAGTCCACAGTGTTCCGAAGAGGAACGTTTGCAGCGCAAACGTTTGGCATCCATGCCCACCACAGCTGCCGACAATAGTGATCAGGTAAAATTTTCTAATGAAATCATGGAACCCGGTGCTAAGCGTATTCATCAATATGAGGATACAACATCAACGCGTGAGTCTTTTCCAAATAATGGACCTGATGTGAATATCAGCAACGATTGTGATGCATTTTTGCATTCCGACTCCTTATCATCATCCCTCAACATTTCTAATGCAAATGGTAATAACAATCCTATTCAAATCGTTGGACCAGTGTCAATGCGACGACCAATCAATGATTCTGGCCTGATTTCCGGCAGTGAGAGCAACAAGTCCGCATCATCTTTGTCATCCACTCACAATACGTGGCATGCAAATTCTATAAGCGATTCTAATGTCAGTGGGGATATATCATTATCCTCATCCAGTAGCCACGTAATTGTGGGTCGAATCTCTGCCCGCCGTCCTATCAATGATTCTGGTGTAAATATAAGTAATGAGAATGCAGAACATTCGTCGTGGGAATATAATTTGGATAATAATGGAAACATTCTAGAAAATGATAGCAATGTCAGTGATAATCTTTTATCATTCCCCATTAGAAGTAATGCTTTTCCGTTGGAAAATGATGATGACTTCGAACATTCCGAACCCTCTCTTTAACGATTTTTTTTTATTATATTCTGTCTTTCATGTATGCAATTGTAAATGTTTCCGTTTTATAAAGTTACAATTCCTATTAAAAAAATGTTTAATTTTGTAGAAATAAAGTGGGAAATCTGTAAAACACAATGTAAATCGCACTGTATGATCTGAAGCTATAAAAAAAGAAGTAGGAAGGATAGAGGAAGACCGATCTGAAGGGACCCACAGCTGACATGCGTACTCCGGGCGACTTTTGCCTAAATTAAAGTCAGGAAGCCAATATAAATGGTTAATAAACCAGTAATAATCGTAAATTCGATTTTTGTTAGGATATCTTTAGATTCGAAATTTGAAACAGTCTGAGATATCAGCGCTTACTATCTCTAATTCCGATCATGAACCTGATTGTGATCGAAATAGTACTGAAATACGCTGATAACTTTCAAAATACAACGATAATCGGAGTCCTTAGTGAAGTTGTTATTTTGCTAAAAGGCTGGTTACAAAATGCCTTAAAGTTTTCATCCTTGTCTTCTGGAATTTTAATTTCATGCAATGATGACTTACGTTTGACAGTTTAATTTCTAAGCCCTAATACAGGGTGGGCCAAAAATTAAAAAAAAAACTAATAACTTTTTCGTTTATATATTTTTATTAGATTATATAAACAACAACAACTGAACAAGAACCAGAATAGAATTTTATTATTTAAAGCAGCAATCAATTATTTTAACGCAAACGTGTGTGATGAAGCTCATTTGAATAGCTTTGTTAATAAGCAAAACTGTAGGTTCTGGGTTTCTGAAAATCCAAGAGCTATACATCAACTTCAATTAGACCCCATTAGGTGTACAGCATGGTGGGGGATCACATCTGCAAATATCATTGGGCTTTACTTCTTTGAGAATGAGGATGGACGTGTTGGAGAGCGGTATCGGTTTATGATAGAAAATTGTTTACGTCCTGCTCTTGAAAACAGACCTGAGATGTGGTTTCAGCAGGACGGAGCCACTGCCCACACTGCCTTATACACAATGGCACTTTTAAGTCAAATTTTTGGAGATCGAAAAATTTCCAGAAATTCAAAAATTATTTGGTCAGCGCGATCGCCAGATTTGTTAGCACCCGACTTTTTCTTTGGGGTTATTTGAAGAAGCGAGTATATGTGAGCTAGCCCGAGACAATCCTTCAACTCAAGGTCAACCTTGTTTCAGAAACTCGCACGCTACGCCATTTATTTTGAAAGATGTAATGGAAAATGCTCTAAAACGAGGCCATCATTCCGAAGCTGAAAACGGGAGTCATTTAAGTGACATTGTTTTTCCATACTTAGTGTAAAAAAATTTTCAAATTGTATATTTTAAGCATAATCTGAGAAAAAATTAAAACAAATTAATAAACGAAAAAGTTATTAAAGTTTTTAACCCCATGGCCATGGGGTTATGATTTTATTTTAACATTT
Organism: Hydrotaea diabolus; assembly: GCA_963513945.1. Lineage (NCBI taxonomy): Eukaryota > Metazoa > Arthropoda > Insecta > Diptera > Muscidae > Hydrotaea > Hydrotaea diabolus. Next base: position 131,434,557 of record OY740717.1, on the reverse strand, counting down.
AGCTTATCTTCTGTATCATGGCATGTGTTGTCTGATTCACAGATGTTGCTAGACTATAGGCGAACTTGAATTTGTCATAGATTAATAAAATTCTCAACCTAAATGAAAGTATTCTATATTTTTTATAGACCAAGGAAATACATTAATTTCAAGTTTTAAAAACTGCAGACTATTTTATTGGAATACGAGTTATGAACGCCCTTCATACATCAGCCTTGGACTATGCAGCGCCAAATGTGAGCGAGACTCAGTAAATGAACATCATGACACGTCTGAACGCCACCCTAAAAACTGTGCAGGGTCCTCATGACCTCGGAGAATAACTAAATCAGGAAAAGGAGATCTTGTCCATGCATCCACACATGAAAGGTCCAGCGTTACTAGCAAGAACTTCTAGATCAAAGGGCCTATTGGGCAGTTCTAACCGTCCAGAGCTTCCAAGTTATTGCCGAGCTAGGTACTCTAGGATAATAAAGCCTCGTAGGAGACTACGCTGTCAAATCAGAGTGGTATAGGCTCAGTGAAGATCTGGCTGCAATATTTGTCTATGTGCATACTTGGCCCGAATTGACGTCAGTATGTCTATCACATGAACAGCATGCTAATAGGGATCAAAGAGTCGAAGAAATAAAATGATCTTAAAAGTCAGAACAGATCAAAACATAGGGGATTGTGGAAGGGTTTATAAATGTTGAATCCGAAGACTACGTTTGCTGATATGTTCTTCTTTCTTAATATTTCAACACTTATTACATGTTATAATTTGTAACTTTGTAACAGTATATCGCATAAATCTATAATTCTTTATAATTTCTCAAACTTGGAAATGCTACATCCGTTTAAACCTCCCTTACACAAGACGCACTCCACCCTCTTTTTAACTTATAGTACACTTCAGGCGATGTTGCCATTTTGCGGGATTCGGATGTCACCATCAAGATAAGAAGGATTAATATGACTGTCGGCAATGTAATTAGCTATGGATGGGGGCAAATATGGTACCACTTCACCTGTATTGTACCCTCAGTACGCTTTTTGAGATAAACTGTAAATAAGTGATGGTATATGCAACTGGACAAAGGATGCAGGCACGAATTCAACGACCCATTTCTTCTTAAAACTACGCCAATTTGTTCACGGGTTTTTCAATTTCTCTTTATATGATATAAACATATACGAGGGTTGCTATATATATTTCTGGCCTAGGCAACACCTAGTGGAGCCACCTGACATTTTCATTGGAAAGTTTGACATATTTTAGTTTAAACGTATTAGGAACGCCTTGACTTACGACCATCATTTGTGTTGTATACAGCGACATGAATAAATCAATTTGTCAAAAAAAAAAATGGAATTAACTCGTGAACATTTTCGTGCGATTATTTTTCACAAGAATAGAAGACGAATCATTGTGCACCATGACAATGCGAGCTCTCTCTCGTCGGCTCAAAACAGCTCCTTTTTGACCGGTTAAAACGTCGAATTGATGGGTCATCCGCCGTACAGCCCTGACTTGGCACCCAATGACTTCTTCTTTTCCCGCACGTCAAAAAAATGCGTGATCAACGATTTTCGTCGCCTTGTTTTGTAGGTGTTTCAATCGGAAAGGAATAAGTGCTTCGACAATTGATTAAAGCGCATGCAAAAGTGTATAAATCGTACTGGAGAATACTTTGAAAACATTTTTGTTGATAAATATTCACATTTTCATTATTAGTTTAAAATATATATAGCAGCCCTCGTACAATCAGGTGATTCGACTACATGGTATGATGTTTCCTAACTCAAAAACAAAGGATTCGATATGTTTATCAGGAGTTTTTGTACTAAAATGTGCAGAAACAGTTCAATAGCATTTAGTAGCAGATAAATTTGTTTTTTTTTCAGATTACATTTTTCAAATATCTCTCGTATATTAAATATCTCTCGTATAAAGTGTTTTCCATTGAACTGAAGAAAAAAGATTTTCAAATTGTAAAAAATGTTTTTTTCGACATTGTGTGACGTCAACAACTTCAACTGCGGTCCATGAAGTGAACAGTGTGGCTTTGAGGCGGATATTTTCATACTTCTCGCAGTGAACAAGCATTCTCAATCAGTGAGGTAACAGTTAATTTTATCCATATGTTACCCACTTAAAATCCCGATGGCAGAATTGTGCAGTTATCGGTGTACCACACTACTTCAACGTCGTCTGGTGGAGCAGAAATTTTAGAGAGATAAAGGTTAACAGTGCCGGTGATATCACAGCCCTGGGAAACGAACTGTTTTGTTTTACCCGGATCTGACTTCCTGTCGTTCGACCCAACTAGGTGGAAGGGATTTGCCTGCGATGTCCTCGAAAATAGTGGCACGATTGCTTGATGAGCTCTGGTTAAAACCGCACCTGATATGTGTGGTGATGGCGGATAAAATAGTTGTTGTACTATGCTGCTTGTGGAACCCATGCTGATGATCAACACATGGAAGGTGTTCGATAAGGCTGTGAAGGATCAGTGCATCAAGCGAAAGCAAGAAAATCGGTCTGTACGTTTCATTTCATTTCTTTATTGACATGTAATTCGAAGCCCATTGGGGCCTATTAAAGCTAAATTACAATGTGCATCAAAATGTTAAATAGAACATCATAAACTACTAGAAAAAAATCAGTATAAAATCAAATAAATAATATAAATTAAAATAATCCTAATATATTAATAAAAGAGAAACAAAACCTGATGAAAGCATATAAGTGATAATCAAGAAACCGAAGAAAAAAAACATATAAATAAAAGCATTACTCCGTACTTGAACGATAATGTTCCATTAAATGTTTACCAAAATCATGGAAGACAAATTAAACGTTTTTAAACTGCTTGGCAAAATGTTAAATAGTCGGGCTACTTTCGGCTTTGCTTGCGTCGTTGCCTGGCTTTAGTAGCGGTGCACTCTGCCCATTTTCAGTCATCTGGAACTAGATACGTGGCCAACGATAGATTGAGCAGTTTGGTCATATGCACCACTCCCAGGGTATCCAAGTGCTTCAACATCAGCATTGAGATTCCTTCCGGATTGAGCGCCTTCATTGTTTTTGCGCTGAAAAAGATACTCAAAACTTTGCCATAGGCATATTGTGGTGGTGCCTCTTCACAATAATACTCTTCTGTTCGCCTAGTCGCTCTCAGGGTGCTCAACAAACTGACGGTTAAAATACCTCGCGCACCGCTACGAATCTGTCACTGTTCTGTCGCCGAACGTGTCGCCTGTCCGATAATAATTTCTTTCAGGGTTAGAGGGCGATTTAAACGTTGTCCATAATTCAGCCATTTGTCGCGCTTGTGTTTGTTGACCAGATCTCAGAGTTGAGTTCTCTAACAAAGGGTTTTCCAGTAGAGACATACCAATTTCTTATCTTTATGTCAACGCACCCTTAAACTTTTTTAATGATCTTTCAGTGTCAAAACGTTAGTCGAAGTCAATATTTTCAAAGTTTACCTACGAGCAACTTTTGGAAATCATTAAAAATTAGTATCGAAATTCTGAGTCGGAGGTCGCAACTTCAAGAGCGCTTAGTCCAATTTTCGGCCGCAATAATCGTCCCACCCGACAGGCAGTAGAGGATAAATTTGGAACCAAAGAGACGCCGTACCGCTAGAAGCGACGAAAATATCAAAATGAGCCAAATCATCTCTCAAACCGCATTGTGGCGTATTTTTGCGAAAAGATATTGGCCTTCATCCTTCTAAGATCAAACTGACTCAAGAACTAAAGCCACTTGATCATTTGAAACGTCGAAACTTCTCCTATTGGGCTCTGGCAAAGCTTTACGAAAATCCAGAATTTCATCGAAAAATCATCTTCAGCGATGAAGCTCATTTCTGGCTAAGTGGTTTTGTCAATAAACAAAATTCGTTCTTAGGAATTGGGCATCTCTCAAACCACATTGTGGCGTATATTGTAAGGCCTTCATCCTTATAAGATCAAACTGACTCAAGAACTAAAGCCACTTGATCATTTGAAACGCCAAAACTTTTCCGATTGGGCTCTGGCAAAGCTTCACGAAACTCCAGAATTTCATCGAAAAATCATCTTTAGCGTTTAAGTTCATTTCTGGCTGATTACTTTTGTCAATAAACAACTTATGCGTTATTGGACAGCCACAAACCCACCCACATGTGCTTCAAGAGACGTAAATGCATCCGCAAAAATAACTGTTTGGTGTGATTTTCATGCCTGAGGTGTGATTGGGCCGTATTTTTTCGTCGATGAAAACAATCGTCCTGTTACCGTCAATGGAGAGCGCTATCGTGCCATGTTGGAAAATAATTTTTGGCCAGAATTGGATGAGCTTGACATCGCCGATATGTGGTTTCAACAAGATGGTGCCACTAGCTACACAGCACTCGTTACAATCGATTTACTGAAAGGCAAAGTCGGTGAACGTCTTATCTCGAGAAATGGTCCGGTTGAATGAGCACCTCGTCCATGCGATTAAACGCCATTGGATTTATTTTTATGGAGCCACATCAAGTGATTGGTCAATGTCAACAATCCAACAACTTTAGACGAGCTCAGACAACATCCAACGCGCAATTGCCAACTTTCTGATCGAAATGTGCGCAAGTTGGGTCCTAAGAACAGATCGCTGTACACGGGCTCGTGGTGGTCATATGATCGAAATCGAATTTAATTTTTAAAATGTAATGTATCATAAATATTCTGTATTTTATTATATGGATTAATGGAAAACCCTAGGGCTAGTAAGGTTGTAACGACTTAAAAATTGGTCGTATCTCGGGTACTCAACCAGCAGGAATATGACGAGCGGCGGCGTCATTGACGATGGCCGGTTGGTGGCTTCTCTACAGACATCCCAATCATACTTCTTTTGATTGAGATACGTACGGATTTTAGTGATTATAAAGTCGGATGGTCTGTTTATGAAGAGGATTATGGGAAGGTGGTCCAATACTAACCAATATGATGAGTTCCCAGGTCACATCGTTGATTAGAATTATCCAAAATCCGTGTGGTAGCCTCTCCATTCACTGTACAGAACGTAGAGCTATCAATTTGCTCTGCCAAAGCTGTGCCCCTATGATCGTCATCTAGACGAGAATGTCACAATTCGTTTTGGGCATTAAAGTCTCCTAGGACCAAGCGGTTATTGCCTTGTACCGGATTACTTATATCAGGCAAATAACGAGGCACAGCTACCAACCGGTGGGATGTATACGTTATTCAGCTATATCTCGGCAGTTCCAGATTTGACTGCTGATTTAAGCTCAGGCGATAATGGGGTGTACTGCACAGAAAGGTGTTTCAGAAAAGCAAGTCCTCCAATACTCGTTAAATCCTTACGTAGCATTGTATGTTGTATCCATCGCAACTATGCTGGTATGTGGCATTCATCTAAGTTTATTTGATCGCAGCGACAATGATGTTTCCCCGACCTATTAATTTATTTTTAATATTTGGATGATGACGGCAAAGGTCTAGACGGTGATGATGACACCAAATCAGATACCTTGATAAGCAAGAGGCAACATAGTTGGTTCCGCTATATATCCCAATTTGGTTCAGACCTGAACAGCTCCTGAAATGCACCCACTCTATGCAACGATAACACCTTACAGACGTTGACTATGGTGCATCCGGTTCTGACAAACCGAGCAGATCCAAGTTTCGGGGTTTTGTTCAATCCCTACTCGGAGCAGGCGAAAACATGAACAAACAAAAACACATAATGTCGAGTTGACTTCCCCTGGCCGAAAAGTGTTTGTTTCGGGTTAATCCGGTCCAAACAACCGGTAGTAAACGGATTGTTTGAATCACTTTTTGATAAAAATTTATTGATGTTATGTACTTATACATATATGACCTGCCATCGATAAAAGTAATGTGGAAGATACTGGCCTAACTCACAAAGCTCATGAAACACAATAGATTTGTCCACAACACAATCATATTTTTGTCGTTCCTCAAATTACGTATATTAAATACTTACATTAACATCTTAAATTTAGTTATGCTAAATATCAAACATATTATTTTGTGTGTCAATAGAGCCATCATTGTAAAAATAATCTGCTAATGTGTCTCTAAGCTCGTGTCCAATAGCATTAGATTCACTTCCAAACTTGGATATTGACTCCAACGATGGCTGGTATTGTACCGACTCAGCAGTCACCCATTTCGTGTGTTCGTTAACATCGTGAGGAAGTTGACTGTTAAAATTTCCATCAGAGTTTTGCCATCGAGCTTCGCCATTCAGTATTAGAAAGTTATGCAAAACAATGCAGGCCATAATTATAGCTTCGCAGTTTAGAGGTGATAAATCTAAGTTTGTCAGTAGCACCTTCCAAGTTGAAGAGAGTATGCTAAACGTATTTTCCAAAACAGACTGCCCGAGCGACAACCTGTAATTGTAGAAAATTTCTTTGTCGTTCAAACTTGCGCCTTCATACGGTCGCATTAAATTCGACCTCAACGGAAACGTGCAGTCGCCAATAAAATGGTAGGGAATATCAGTAGATGAGTCGGTATCTACTGGGCTGTTGGGCGGAAGTGGCAATGTGTTGTTCATTATAGCCTTGCCAAAAGTCGACTGATGTGCCTCAACTGTAAACCAAAAAGGAATATTGTTAGACTTTATCAAATAGTTCACAAACCTTTTTTATTACCTGTAACAGTAGCTGATCGGAAAATATGCTTTGCATCACAAGCAGCCACTATGACCAAACTAGATATAGACGTCAAGTTGTATTCTTCAAGAACTGTCCTCCTTGGCTTTTTAAGTGTCACGTGTTTACCATCAACAATACCCACACAGTTTGGTAGCTTCCAAAGAGTTTTAAAATCATTCGCAATTTTGAGGTAATCTTCCGAATTTGGTTCTGGCATGTAGATGGGTGCCAGGATTTCGTACAATATTTCACATGTTTCCAAAATTAAATTTCGTACAGTTGTTTTGCCCACTTTGTACTTTTTGGCGATAACGTCGAACGGGGTGGCATGAGCCAGATGCCTATAGAAAGTAATTGGTAGTATATTTTAGATTTGTTTTTTTTTTTTTGAAGGTTTGTTTAAAATTTTTATATGAGATTACATAATATTTAGTTGTCGGATAATAAAGACGTGGTATGGTTAGTGTGCACCATTATTACATAGATTCAACTCTGGATAAGAACATCAAAAGGGTTTCAGCTGAGGAATTTGTCATCTCGTAAATACCGGCGACATAATGGAATGTCCCATCAGTGGCCAATTTGTTAAAAAATAGAACTAATTTATTTATTTCTAATTAAAACCAACAATATCTTTACTAATATATGAATAGTTTTTGACTTGAATTTATAAAATTATCTTATAAAATTATTTTTCGGCTTGAGATCATTTATTTAAACCCTTTGTTCTATGTTTTGTTTAATTTTTATTTTTCCCAATATTTCGATTGACTCCGTCAATCATCTTCAGGGGGTGTCAATTAAGAAAACAATGTCGTCCGCCTAATTTTCCCTGTCAAAAATTCTAATAAAATCGCTTAAAAAAGATATGTGACAGCGCATAGAGAAAGGGACCTAAGGCTAAAAAAAATCAATTTTCACTTTTTTTTTTGATGTGGACAACATCTGAGCATCGAATGAGACCGATCCCATGCCCCAACAGTGTTCCCTCCCAGAGATATGCGCGTTTTATGAAAGTGATGGTACACCAAAGACACACGTATTTAAATCATTAAAATGGCTCTAAAGCTTATGCGGACAAACCTGCTTCGATTCAGGCTTTGGAGCAAAACATCACGCGTGTCATTCGCCAGTTACCAGTCGACATGCTCAAACGATGCATCGAAAATTGGACTCAACGGATGGACCATCTCAGACGTAGCCGCGGCCAACATTTGATAGACATAATCTTCAAAAAATAAATGCCAAAGAATGTTCTTTTAAATAATAATAAACATTCCCCATTCAATTTGAATTTTTTGTTTTTTTCTTTGAAAAAAGTAGGGAACCTCGAAACTAATCACCCCATATATTACTTTGGATCAACAACCATGTCAGGATCAATAGGGAAAATATTGGTTCATTTTTTGATTAAGCCTTCATACACTTGGCCCAGGAGTCCATACCTGCTTTCAATAAACTATGGGAGTTGTAGAAAGCCTGGTTCTAAGATAGCCTTTTCATTTGAAAATATGTCAAGCAAAATAAAAAAGTACTGCGAAATTAAAGTCATAACAGTTGTTTAGCTCGTTTGTTTTATTTCGGTCTGTTGCTTTTACACATTGAACAGGGATTAACATTGAACAGGGATTAACGTTGTAAAAGAAATCTATTGATGGCTCTCGATGTGGAGTCTCTTAAGAGGTGGCAAGAGTGAGTTGTATTTTCGTGGGCAATTGTGTGAAGAAAACTTAAAAAGTAAGGTTTACAACAGTAGTTCTCATTCGTTTGGGGAGAGCCTGGCCTTATAGTTTTCGGTTTTACTTTCAACAATTGCAGCAAAGCTTTCTGAAGAGGGTTGTCACGGACCCGAAATCATGATAAAAGCAGTGTGCAACCACGAAAATCAATGTCACTTTGCCATTTTGTTAATTTATATTTAAATATAGAAGCAAGAGGTCTTGAGCCGGTTAATCCCTGTTCAATAGTCACAACAGTTTTTGATAAATATCTGGACTTTGTAAAATTCCCTGAAAAATGTTATGTACATTTCCTTTTCTTTAGTAAAAAATCTTCGAAAATCACATTTATGAGTCTTTATTAAGGCGATTAATTTTTTGCACCTGAACATGAAAAATCTCATGAAGCTAAAATTTACTAGGCCGATAGCTTCAGTTGCTAGTGTTTTTTTAATTAGTTTTTATTATAATTTTAATTGTAATAAAACGATAAATAAATCAATAAAATATCTTAGAGTGACGGACCAAACCCGGCAGTGTTCTAAAGATATATTATAGAGTCCATGAATACGATAACTAAAACAATAAAATTATTTGGCAAATACAAAATTTTAACTATTTTAAAGACTCGGTTAAATGTTGGATCGGCACCGGAACCAGGGTGCAAAAAAACCAGTTCCTTGAAAAAACTATGCAATATCTAGAGAAATCGAAATGTATAAGGGCTAAAATCGTTGACCAAGCATTTAATTTCTTGATGTGCGGGAATAAAAAGAAATCATTGGGTGACAAGTCAGGGCTGTAAGGCGGATGATCCATCAATTCGACGTTTTGGCCGGTCAAAAAGACGCTGGTTTGAGCCGATGTGTGACAGCTGGCATTGTCATGGTGCACAATGATTCGTCTTCTCTTGTTTGTTTGAATTTCTCCGAAGACTTCAGGCAAACAAATTGTGGTGTACCACTCAGAATTGACCCTCCTACGTTGCTCAAGCGAAAAAGTCGTCACATTGCTAGTTTTGGCGTAGAAACAGGCGACCATTTGCTTCGAAGTGCTTCTTCCACAAACAACTTTCGTTGGATTTGGCTCGTCTTCGAAGACCCGTACGGTCGATTGCTGTTTTGTTTCAGGCTCATACGCATAGATCCATGATTATTCACCTGTGATGATCTTATAAACGACTTTTGAAGCACCGCGATCGTATTTTTTCAAAATATCTTTGCACCAATCGACACAAGCCTTTTTTTGATCGATTGTCAAATTGTGCGGGATCCAACGAGAACAAACTTTTTTTGCGGCCAGATGTTCATGCAATATCGAATGTATGCTGGTGGAAGAAATGCCCAAGGATGCCTCTATCTCACGGTATGTCACATGACGATCTTGCATTATCAATTCACGCGCGGCATTAATGTTCTCTGACACAACAGCCGTTTTTTGACGACCTTCTTTGGGCGTCTTTAAGCGAGCGTTGGTCACGATTGAATTCATTTAAACAGTTTTTCATAGCTATAGGATGGTGCTTCATCGCCATACAAAGATTTAAGTTCATCGATGCACTCTTGTCGTGCTAATCCACGTCGAAAGTTGTGAAAAATGATCGCACGAAAATGTTCACGAGTTAATTCCATTTTTTGCCAAATTGATTTTTTCAAGTCACTGTAAACAACACAAATGGTGGTCGTACGACAAAACGTTCTGAGTATGTCTATGCTAAAAACAATGTCAAACTTTCCAATGGAAATGTCAGATGGCGCCAGGCAACACTTAGTGTTGCCTAAGCCAGAAATATATATAGCAACCCTCGTGTTATCCATTATTTATAGGAATACGCTATGATTGTCGCTTTGGGCAAGGGCCTGTAAAAATCGGTCATTTACAAGCATTGTACCTGAATGCGCAATAGCACTAAAATTCCCTCATACGAGCATTCTGTAATTTTAAAGATTTTCCTTAATTTGGTTGGACTCTATGCCCCTAGGGCCGTGTCACCATCTTTAATAAGATGGAATTTTTTCGGGACTACAAAATTGGAATTATAAAATTAGTCTTACTTTAGGGATAGGAAAAAAAATTATACGCAAAACAACTTTAAACTAGTTTGGTAAAGTCTTAATTTATTAAGCCTCATTTTTATCAGATATTTAGGACATTTCTGAAAAAATGGTAAATTTAGCCATTACCATTGATGAATTATAATAATGGTTATAAGTAACCATTATCGTAAGATATATAATATTTTGGTCACCGTAACCAATTCAATTGAGAAATGTTTTTAAGTTATGAATAACTATTATAGCAACCAAAAAGTTTTTTGGTCACCAATAACTATTATCAAGTCTCGCAGAACTTCGGGGGCTCTTACAAAGCCATAGGTCGATCTGTAGCGAACTACGCCGTGCCGGTGTGGTCGGCGATCTTGAGTACGACGCAGTGGAAAAAATTACAGACTTGCCATCAACAGGGTGGCACCTTATGTATTGTGTAGCAGCAGTACTTGCTTGGGTGTCTTCACAGTAGTCATCCCAACCACCATCTCATGGACAGGATGCGTCCGCCTAGGCAAATTTGGTGCTATCTTCATGATTTAGAGGAAAGCTTCAGGGGTACAAAAGAAAGCCTTTAGATCATCGAAACTATCTAGCTGGTCTGAATGACATTCACGCTGATTAAGTCGCAGCAGCAATATTCAGCTATAACGTGAATTTAGTGCGAGGGAAACATCTCCCGGAGATTCCCCAGAGGGGAAAACGCTATCTCGTCAAACGCGCGAGGGTCTGGCTTAGGTGAGATCTGAATGGTGCAGCTGCCTCAATTCGTATTGGATGCGAATTGATAGCAACGTTCTGAATTTTGTGGTCCCTACCACATGGCGTGCTGTACCTCTTTTTTTGTCTGGACAAGCCAACTGATCTGACCTCTAGGTCTCTTTGGACGCATCCACTCCAAATGGAGCCTTTCCATTACATAGATATCGAAGCAGCTCCCTTATAGACGAACAGGTCTTTCAAAACAAAATATATTTTTGTTATAACTCCTTATATTGTTGACCATGTCGGAGTCTCCTCATGTCATTACGTATTTTGTGCTCGATCTGAAGATCAGCTTGACTGCACACCATGATAACAAACAGAAAATAGTATAAAAGTATTTACAAGGGTTGATATATATATTTCTGGCCTATATATATATATTTGTTCAGACAATAAAAACACATATTTTTTAATTCCCTGAAAAGCGAGTTATTTTTGGGAAACATTGTGATTTTTAGAATATACTTGCGGCACAGTATTATTTAGAAGCGTTCGCAATTACTCACTGACTATTTAAGCACACAAGGTCTAAAATGAAGTTTATTACATACTTTCTCTGTATGGATTATTGATCTATGTTCGTGGCTATTGGATCTATGCTTCAATATTCATATCGAGTTGTTAGATTATTCTCTTACTCGTAGTAGTTAGTAGGGACATAAATACTGTTACAACATTGAACACATCCATTTCAATATTACAACTGAACTGAATGTCATATGGGTTTTGAAAGCTAACCTCAATAGCGGTAGTCTCTAACGGGTTTTTAAAATTGTTTCAACTTTCATCATGGATTGGTCAGATAATGAGAATCGTATCGGTGTAATAGCGCTTTTCAAGTGTGAAATGAAAACAAACGACATTTTCAAAGTGCTCCGGCCACTAGGGATTAGCCGCATGTTCGTCTACCGATGCATTAAACTGTTTGAGGAGAATGGAGATGTAAAAGACCGCCACCGGTCGGGCCGTCACGCTCTGTTCGAACACCGCATGCCATCAAAGCCGTTAAATCAAGAATTCACAGAAATCCGCTCCGAAAAAGAAAATCATGGCCCGTAAGATGAATATCACGCAAAAGTCCATGAGTCGATTCATTAAAAAAGACTTGGGACTTGGGGCTTTTAAACGACGTAACGGACATTTATTGACTGGAGATTTAAAAAAATAGGATTGAAAAATGCAAACGTCGTTTGGTGAAGCACGCTGATAACTTGCACAGAAAAATTTTGTTCACCGATGAAAAAATTTTTACCGTTCAAGAAAAATTTAACAAACAAAATGATAGTGTATGTGCGGTCATCTAAGGAAGCATCTGAACTGATCCCAAGGGTGGAAAAGGGTCATCACCCAGCTTCAGTCATGGTTTGGTGGGGTGTCTCTTACGATGGAGTCACTGACCTGCATTTCAGCGAACAAGTAATCAAAACATCGGCCAAAGTTTACCAAGAAACCGTTTTGAAAGCTGTTGTAAAACCTCTTAACAATTCCCTGTTCCAAAACCATCCATGGACTTTCCAGCAGGATTTTGCGCCGGCCCATAAGGCTAAAACCCAGACCTGGCTTCGAAACAATTTGCCAGTGTTCATTAACTCTGAAGAATGACCCTCAGGCAGTCCAGATTTGAACCCATTTGATTACAAATTGTGAACGGTTTTAGAGGACAAGGTTTGTCACAAAAGATACCCCAACATTAGATCTCTTAAGACTGCTTTGGTTCGAGCTGTGGCCAATTTTCCAATGGACGAGGTTCGTGCAGCTATTGACGATTGGCCAATGAGACTTAAGGCGTGTGTAAAGACAAAAGGCGAACATTTCGAATAAGTAGATTCTTTTTGGATACAATATACTTATACATCAATAAATGTATTAAAAAAATGGTCCAAAAACATTCAGTACTTTTTATTTTACATCATAAAACGTGTGTAACAGTATTTATGTCCCTACTAAGTAAAGTCATAACCATTTACTCGCCTTCGGCTGAATGTTAATGTTAATTACAAAAAGTATCGCAAAGGTCCAGGTGTTAGAACTGGAACGTGCAATTCTTAAGATCGGTGAGTCTTCGCTATCAGTGACTATTCGAATGCGCTTAAATTAAATTTTGAAGAAGGAACAACGTGCTGATTTGCTTGATATACTAATTTTTTACTTACAAAAGAGTTATCGAAATTCTCTCCTCAGGATAAATATACTGTACACGTTTAATCATCGGCTTAAACAATAACTTTAGAAGTTTTTCGAAAAGACTCCGTTTCATTCGAGTTAACAAAATAAATTGTGTTTCGTCTTCCGCCTTAATGTTAAGGAAAACCTTTCCAAAAAAGCCCTCCTGGTTGCGGTTTAAATTTTCTGGGCGAATTCTGAAATTTCGCGTGCGTGGCCTTTTCTCTGCTGGTGGAGTTTCTTCCTCAGGTTCTACATTTTGCCCACGTCGTCGACGTCGGCGACGTTTTTTCGGAACAGGCACTGTTTGACTGGGTTGCTCTTCGATTTCTTCAGTAGGATTTAATTGAAAGCAAATTTCTGTGTTTTCGGCACACTCCCCCGCATTAATTCCTTCAATGGTTTCGAATACTACTACTTCCTCCTCTTGGGGATCCACTTCGTAACAAATTTGATCACTTTCAAGGCATTCAATATTTGCATCAGTTTGTGTTTGTACAACATTGCCTAGAACCACCTGCTGTCGTTCTCCATTAACTTCGAATGAGATTTCATATTGGCAGTCTTCGTCTGCAAAAGGTTCTGTTTCCAGGGAAGTTACCAAACCCCTCGGTTTTTCATCGACAGACAGCTCAATATCCTGATATTGATCATCCTGGCCTGTTTCTTCTGGAACCTCAAGTTGCTGTTCGGCTTGTTTAACCACTGACGAAAACTGCCTAGTTTCCGTTTCTTGTCTAGACTGAGTATTAGTTTTTTGTTTGGAATGTTCTTCTAGTGATCGGTTATTTTGTGGGATGTTCCTTAATCTATCTCTAATTCTTTTATGCTTGAGCTTTTTGTAGAGTTTGCATATTTTGAGAAAGCTTAGGATTGCAAACATATCGTCGATATCCCTATCCATTTTAAATAATCAAAAAATAAACACACAGGGTATAAAAATCTCCGTTTACTGTTTTGTTTACAATTTTTCCATCTGGATAGTGTAATAACGCCTGAAAGTCTAAAAAAAAGAACCAACAGCAGAGTTTGACGCGGCATCGTCTTTACGGATTATTGCTTTGCCAAGCCGCCACCGATAAACACGGCTAACCAACGGCTTCACGAACACAAATTTAAAACCGGCTATGCCGTTGTTTTGATGGATAAGAAAATGTGTTATAGGTACATATTAAAAATGTCATCTCTGTGCTGAATTCAAATACTTGTTACTGGCATAATAAGGTAGTTATGTTTGAAAAACTCAATCATTTAACCTGAAAGTTAATTCTGAATTAGTCTTACTCTATATTTTTTTGCTCGGGGTTTTGAAGACTGCTTTTTTTATTATCAAAAAAACAATGAGCAGATGTAGAGCCGACGCCAGACACTTTCATCTTATAGACGGCATGGTAAATATTGAGTCGTCGGATAATTACAACGTGCCGGAAAACGGCCTATACGCCGGTACAGAGTTCTCTGTTAAGCCTAGTATTCGCCTAAAACGAAATTATCGCTCCTATAAGAAATGCATGAAGCAAAGCAAACGAAATTTGCCATTGGTAGATTCCGTAAAGCTATTTTCGTTTGGTGGTACTCAGCTCAAACGAAAAAGTGGCGGAATTTGCAACTGTTATAGGGATGATTATGAGAGCAGCGTAGATTTTTTCACCATCTGCAAACGAATATTAATGTTATGACAATTGTTTAGTCAAGGAATTTTTTAAATTTACAAAAAAAAAATAACAAATGTTGTGAAGTCGTTTTTGAGGTTATTTAAATGAATATGATTAAAATCATTTTTTTTGAAAATGAATAACAGCTGCTTACTCTACAGTACAATTCTTTCGTGTAGAGATAAATGCAAAATTCCTTAGCGAAAATTTCGTTTTAGGTGAATAGTAGGCTTTAAACTTTAATTCGAATTTGGTAATTTTTTATGTACGTTTCTTAATGTTTTTTTGACATATTTCGTAGCATTTTACTTAGTACCTTCAAAAATTTTCGTACAGTTTTCACAAACACGTGCGTTATTTATGGAAAAAGGAATTTAACCGAATACTCCGTATTGGTATATTTCGTGAGTGCTGCTTTTGGCGGTGGTGCATGGGCATGATCCTAGATTGCCGTGAAGTCCCGAAATAGTGGATCAAAAGACTCTTAGAGACTCAAAAACAACCGAATACCTAAATAAAATGAAATTTAATACGAATTAGAGTTGGGATGGTCAGGGATGCTAACCAATTCAAAACTCGAAATAGTTCAGAGCAGGTCGGAACAAATGGTTCGGTTTCAAAAATGTTGTTTAGGTAATCTTGAACTTAATCTGCTGTTTGTATCTAAAACAATCGGTACATTCTCAAAAAATACGTAACATGCACATACATGCGTAGCCATGTAAGAAGATGCTTTTGTTGTATCGATTTTTTTGTTATGCAAAAAACAGTTTTTGGATCGGCTCGACAATTTTTTTTCTGAGGTTTATTTTGAAGGTAATTATTTTCAACATTTGAAGGTAATTATTTTCAAAAAATTAATGCCATACAATGTCCTTTCAAATGACCAATAAAGATTCACACTTGATTTGAATTTTTTATATTATTTTTTGTTCTGAAAAAATAACTCTAGATGGATCACCCTATATAATTGCTTCTTGCCATGATATTTTCTTTTTTTGAAGAAAAACAACGAGCCAATGAATAGTTCCCTTCATTTGTAAAGAAGGATGCCTCCGACGATTAACAATGATCGCACCTTCGCCGTTAAAAGTTTCATATCGGCTTCAGACTCAGAAAGTACGTCACGTCAGTTAGATAGAGTCGTAAAGGGGTTGTAATCGCAAAAATAAGGAAAACGTATCGACGCGTATCGCCCAGCTGATTCGCAATGAACGATATCGTATCGGTGTTATCAGCAAACAACAAAAATTAGTCTCATAAATCTGATGTCTACACGAAATAATTATTAAAGGTATTCCCTATTGTTAAACGCTGACTCCGAACGGATGATTTTATACAGATGCTTCTACATGCTTAGAGATTATCTGGCCGGCTTCCTTTTTAGGATTTGTGTTGTGTGATAGCTGTTTACACTGAACAAAATACTAATGTACTCAAAAGTTATTTAAACAAAACTATAATTTATAAATAACGTTTATAGACACACTCTTGAAAAGTTTAAAAAGATTAACAAATAGACAATGGCGATGGACGATGATAAATTAATAAAATTAGTCGAAGCGCACGATGTCATATACGACAGGCACCATCATGCTTATAAGAACCTGAACAAAAAGATGGAGGCATTTGTTGAAATAGCAGCTGAACTTGGAATACAAGGTAAGTGTGGGTACCATGGCACAATAATTCAGGTAGCAGTAGCTACAACTATACAAAAACAACAAGCAATTCGTTTTTGTAGTATGCAGCAAAGTTGTGATATTTGCTGATGTTAAACTCAAATGCCATTAAAAATTTGTAAAAGGAAATATGTCAGTATTGCTTACAAAATCAATGAAAAAATTTATAAAATCAGCTGATTTTCAATACTACATGTATACTGTGCCATGGTGTGGAAACAACCTAGAGGAAATTTCTTAGTCAAATATCCTAGTATTTTTGATAATTATTCAAATGTTTGTCCAACAGATGTAAAAACGGTTATACATAGGTATCGTACCTTGCGTGATCGGTTTACGAGGTACAAACGCATAAAGAAGACAAAGGGCGAAGTACAATATTATCTTCCCGTCTTAGATAAAATGGACTTTTTAACACCACATGTCTTCAGTAAGAAGTAAGTATATATGTACAGTGAGCACCAATATAAAGTATACAAACATTTTGTTTACTTAGTAGGGATATAAATACTGTTATAACATTGAACACACCCATTTCATTAGTAGAACTGAACATACCTCTTTAATGTCGTATAGGTTTTGAAAGTTAACCTCAGTTAGTCTGTAACGGGATTTTGAAATTGTTTCAATTTTCATCATGGAGTGGTCAGATAATGAGAACCGTATCGCTTTAATAGCGCTTTTCAAGTAGGCATTAGCCCCATGTTCGTCTACCAATGCATAAAACTGTTTAAGGAGACTGGAGGTGTAAAAGACCGCCACTGGTCGGGCCGCCCACGCCCTGTTCGAACACCGCATGTCATCAAAGCCGTTAAATCAAGAATTCACAGAAATCCGCTCCGAAAACAGAAAATCATGGCCCGTGAGATGAATATCACGCAAAAGTCCATGAGTCGAATCATTAAAAAAGACTTAGGGCTTTCAAACGACGTACCGGACATTTATTGACTGCAACTTTAAAAAAAATAGTATTTTGTAAGTGAATAGTTGACCTTTGTTGTTGTTATTTTATAAAATTATTTTTCGGCTTGATTATCGCTGTCAACTGACAGCGATAATCAGACGGACGACATTGTTTTGTTAATTGACAACCCCTGAAGATGATTGACGAAGTCAATCGAAATATTGGGATAAATAAAAATTAAACAACACATAGAACAACGAGTTTAAATAAATGACCTCAAGCCGAAAAATAATTTTATAAAATAAAAAATAGTATTGAAAAATGCAAACGTCTTTTGGTGAAGCACTGAAAAAATTTTACCGTTCAGGAAAAATTTAACAAGCAAAATGATAGTGAAGCATCTGAACTGATCCCAAGGGTGGAAAAGGGCCATCACCCAGCTTCAGTCATGGTTTGGTGGGGTGTCTCTTACGATGGGGTCACTGACCTGAAGTTCTGCGAACAAGGAGTCAAAACAACGGCCAAAGTTTACCAAGAAACCGTTTTGGAAGCTGTTGTGAAGCCTCTTTACAATTCCCTGTTCCAAAACCAGCCATGGACTTTCCAGCAGGATTCTGCGCCGGCCCATAAGGCTAAAACGTCCCAGGCCTGGCTTCGAAACAACTTGCCAGCGTTCAATTCCTCTGAAGAATGGCCCTCAGGCAGTCCAGATTTGAACCCATTGGATTACAAATTGTGGACGGTTTTAGGAGACAAGGTTTGTCACAAAAGATACCCCAACATTGGAACTGCTTTGGTTCGAGCTTTGGCCAATTTTCCAATGGACGAGGTTCGTGCAGCTATTGACGATTGGCCAGTGCGACTTAAGGCGTGTGTAAAGGCAAAAGGCGGACATTTCGAATAAGTAGATTCTTTTTGGATACAATATAAATCAATAAATATATTAAAAAATATTTGGTCCAAAACATTCATCAGTACTTTTTATTTTACAGCATAAAACGTGTGTAACAGTATTTATGTCCCTACTAAGTATATTGCGACATTAGTTTTATGTTTATTTAGTTTTAATTGTTTTAAGATAGCATTTTCTAACACAATAATAAATAGGCTTTAACTTAAGAAAAAAATAAGTACAAAATTCCAACAAGAACTTAAGTTTCACATTAAAAACCAACAAGACTTCATATTAAACGCGTCAATATTAAGTATACAAAAAATACATTGTATAAAAAAAGTTTTCAGTATTTTGTCTGTTTTACTTTTATTACTGCCTGTAAGCGTCTTGGCATAGAATTCACAGGATTCGTTGTAACTTCTGACGAAATTTTTTGCCACTCTTCAGCCAAAACCGATTTAAGCATGTCCTTGCTGATAATGGTTCTTTTCCGGATTTGTTGGTCAAGATGTTCCCACAAATGTTCTATGGGGTTCATATCAGGGGACTGGGGGGATGATCGAGCTGATTTGGGGTGCGGTACAACAACCATTCCTTAACAAGTTTAGCCTAATGCTTTGGATCATTCATTGTCTTGTTGAATGACCCAAGAACGGCCCAAGCCTAACTTTTCAACACTGGGTGCCAAATTATCCCTTCAAATCTTAAGGAAGACGTCCTAGTTCATTGTCCCCTCTATGAACACTTAGTTCCCTACACCACTGCGGCCAAACATCCCCACACCATTACCGAGCCACCACCATGCTTAACGGTAGGCATTAAATTTTATTCTGCGAATGCCTCGTTTTTAGTTCTCCAAACTTTTACGGTTTTTTTTGCCAAATATCTCAAATTTGCTCTCGTCGCTAAAAATTAAAATGCTCCAAAAAGAAAAGTCTTTATTTTCGTGCCCTGCCCTGCGTACTGTGCTGGCACTTATGCTTACGCCTGATAAATTGGAAACTTTCTTTGCTATTTGAACAGCACTTTCAAAAGGATTTGTCTTTACTGTTCGTACAATTCATCGTATTTGGCATGGTC
The DNA here is from genome assembly GCA_963513945.1 of Hydrotaea diabolus. Taxonomy (NCBI): domain Eukaryota; kingdom Metazoa; phylum Arthropoda; class Insecta; order Diptera; family Muscidae; genus Hydrotaea; species Hydrotaea diabolus. Next base: position 131,414,982 of record OY740717.1, on the reverse strand, counting down.
AATATTCTGTAATTTTCCACTGTTATTGTACTTGTCTATAATTTTTTTACAGTGTTGTGGTTTCTGTTGATCAACTCTGCAATTTCGCTTAACGTTTTTCCTTCCTTGCGTAAATTTATTACAAGTTCACGCGTATCCAGTGAGGTTTGCTTTCCCATTTTTAGAAAAAAACGTTTGGCTGCAAGCACGTGTGAATAAAAATCAAGAATGATTCTTAAAATAAACTCAAACGACCAAATTAACAAAACATAACGGTTAATTTTTTATGCTCTCCGCTGCTCTACACTGCGTTTCATACAAAAAAAACATGCATGTACACTTAATATTGACGCGTTAAATATGATTTTTTTTTTTTTTGTTTTTGGTGCTGTACTTAAATTGTTGTTGGAATTTTGTATCTGTTTTTTTGTAACTTGGAGAGAATTAAATATTGTTTTAGAAAAGTGCAACCTTAAAAAAAGGAAGAGTTAAAAACTAAAAAAAAAAATTGAAGATTTGAAAAAGAGACGTGTATACTTTATACTGACGCTCACTGTATACTTATAAATAACGAATACCCTTGAACTTTAATCAAAAACTCCTTTCATTATAGAAGAATCAACAAATCTAGAAATATGTTAAAAGATTTTGTAATTGACCACAAAAATGATGATTCTAACTTGTCAGACCCACTTGAAGTATCACTATCGTCCATGCTTGACGAGTCTGAAACGACCATGGAAATGTTATTGGCATTACCTAAAAAATCTGTTAAACCAACATGTAGAAAAACCCTTAAAAGAAATGCTGAGTCGCATATCGATGAAAATGTTGATAAGCCCAACCACCACGACAGTTTCTGTGAAGCGATAACTCATTTTAAGAAATTATGTAAATCAAGAGAAGAGCGACAAGAAAATGCTGCATTACAAGGTTTTGGTCAAATGATAATAGCAACAATTTCCAAAATGAATCCACATAAGCAGACCAAAGCCATGCTACTAGTGACGGAGGCGGTAATGAAAATAAAAATGGAAGAGGATTAGCTGTTTCTATGAAAACTGTTTGTCAAAGGCATTGATCGATGGAGGCTTTTTTGGCTGATCCTTAAACACTAAAACTGTATTAAATAACACTGTGGAACATTTTTGGGGTTATTGTCTGGGGGGTGAGAAATTCCAAGTCAGGGTGATGGTACTAGGTCAGTATATTAAAACCCTCAAAGGGTTTTGCGTTCGTATGTGCCATTTTTTTTATGACCTTTTACATTTTTTCCTTATCTTGATGTTTTTTCGCTTAGTTGTAAAATGTTGGCAAAAACGTAGTTTGACATAACTCGAGGACGACTAGTTCGATTTTGCTGAAATAAATTGAGAAAAATTAATAATTACATTTTCTTTAATCCATTAATACACTGTTTCTAAACTGGCACATACGAACGCAAAACCCTTTGAGGGTTTTAATATACTGACCTAGTACCATCACCCTGACTTGGAATTTCTCACCCCCCAGATTGGCTGTTGTACTGTGTAATTTTAGGTTCACCCTTTAAACTACGTTTTGTTTGCAACTGTGTTCTGAAATTTTTAGAAGTATTTGTCGTATCGTTTGAAAGTTATACAGGGTTAGGTGGCTGAGTTCCCAGCCGGAATTTTCCGGAGTACTCCACAACTTATACATTAAATAATCGACTGTTACCTCATCTATTAATGAATTAAAAAAAAAATAATTATTAAAAATTATTAATGAATTAAAAAAAATTTGAAAACAATGAAAACTTTCATTCCAATTATGTTTTCCGCTTGCAAGCTATTTCCTACTTGCAAAATAATTAAACTGAGGAAGTTAGAATTAAAAAAAAGAACAGAACAACCGACTTATTATTTTTTTGCTTACAATTATGGCACAATAATACAGGTAGTGTCGATAATTATATTTTATGTTTTTTTAGTGTATGTGAGCTGTCAAGTTTCCTTTTAAAAACTTAAAATAACATTTGAGTTAAAATTTCTCTATGTGGGTGATTCTGAGATTATGGGCCAATTTCGACATCATTTTTGGAATTCGATTTTTATTGCAGAATTTTATATTTAATTCAGGTAGATGTCTTAGTTCTAAGAAAAACTAGTCATTTTTAAAAGGTACACATCAAAATTTTAATATATACATAGTATTTTTTCATTAAAATCAACAAATTCATTTAATTCAGTTCTTTTGTAAAAATAATAAAAGAAAAAAATCTGTTAATCGTCATTCCCCTGTGAAAAATATTGGCAGGGGAATGACGAATTTCTACAAAACCCACTTAAATGTTTATTAAGGTACTTACCCTTACAAAATTGACCTGAGCTAGAAGTTTATACTTGCAATAAACACAAAAAAAATACTTGCTAAATTATAAAAAGTAATAATTATCTTTTTAACAACAACACAGGGGAATGACCAACTTAAGTGTGAACGTTCGTAACGAGTGACATAACACGACTTACTTAATTTTAATAAGACTGTTGACGAAAAAACCATTAGATGTGCATCCACTTCAAGTAATGTTCAATCATATTTGAGTTGCTTGAAATCAGGATTGGTTTGGAATTTGAATTTTAGCGAATATTAGATTTTTCAGGGGAATACTGTTTATTTTCAGGGACAGAAAATAAACATTGATAAAAATATAAATTGAATAAAAAATTATAATCGTTAATAGCAACAAAATTAATTAAATATTATTTTTTACTATGGACTGGTTTTATTAAATAAATAATTCATATTTTTGTATAAAATTGATAAAATTTCAATTGACAGTAGTGCTAGGGACAACCAGGGTAATGATATTTGAACACTTTGGTAGGAAATTTTTTGAAGAACAAATAAATTTTTTAAAAAACGATTTTAAAGACTTTAAAGGTCCTATAAAGATTTATTGTATAGTAAATAATAAAGTATAATATATTTTATTTTCCCGCTTGAACCAACCAAGGACCCATAATCTCAGTGGACCCATAATCCAAGTGGCCCATAATCTCAGAATCAACCATATTTTTTCACCAGAAACATTGACAACTTGTATTCTACAAAAACAAATTGTGTTGTTTTTGTACTGTCTTAGCTGATGCCAATTTCTGTATTATTTTATCATGCTTACAATGTACATATATGAAAGTGGGATGTTTCTATGTGAAAAACCTATTTTTGTTCGTAAAATACACAAAAAGTTATTTAACCTTAGAAATTATTTGATAAGAAAATATTTTTTAATTTCGATTTTGAACCTTTTTAAAGAATATTAGTATACGACCACAAATGTGTCTTTTCTATGTTATTTATAGTAAGTTCGTATTTATACTTTTTTATTATAAATGGTTTTACAAAACGGATGTGTTCTCACAGATGCCACACGATGATCAAGAGGTAGAACAAGTATGTTGAGTTGTAAGAAGACTAGCTTGCATGTCCCATTTTATTGTATGCAAATGTGTAAGTGCAATGCTTACCTATTCCATATAAAAGGTAAGTAAATGAATACGTTTAAAATACAAGGTATATAGAGAGCAACCTAGCATTCTTATGAATATGAATTTTCCCATATGAATGGGAAAATAAAGTGCAATTTAAGCGAAGTCGTAAGCTCTTCGATCTTCAAATTCATTAGCACATCATCGCTGATGTATTCGAAATTTTTCCGACTGGGTTGTTACATATTCAAACGGCCATACTTTTTGTGTAAAATTATTTTTTTTTTGGTCAAATTACAAAATGAGTAGAAATGATCAAAATTTCAAAGTCCATTTACTTTAGCTAGATGTGAAAACCTTTAGCTATGACTATGGACTTTAAACGGTTAAAAAATTATTTGCATGATATGATGGTTAAAAATGATCTTGCGATATTTTACCCATTCCCGTACATTGGCTTTCTTTAGCGCATCCATACTGGCATAATTTTTAGTGCTCACCTTCATTTCCATAATGACTTAGATGAAATCGTCCATCACATTTGCAACTGACGAATTCGAAAATTTACATGTGGCGAATTCGAAAGCATTGTATGTATGTACGAAACGAAGGGTGGAACGTGGTTTCCTTGCCATTATTGGCTAAAAGGAGCTTTATGAACCAAGTGCCGAGTCTTGTTGCAACGTTCATGGCCTACGAACGAAATGTTTGCGTACCCGCGTCTCTAAACCAGCTTCCAAAACATTTTTGCTTTGAGAAATGGAGAGATGGAGATTAACTTCGTGCGGTAATTCGTAGGATCAACTTTTCGTCAATACGTTCAGTTTAGTAAACAAGATCATTTTAAAGGTTTTTCAGTTTTTCATCAGAGAACATATTTTTAGTTCTTTGGTCATTTGACTACTACGACTTGGATTTGTTAAAGTTAAGCCTTTACTTTACGAACCTTATCATGTTATGTAGCGGTTATTTTTCCGTCCACCACCATAGCGTTTGAAAATGCTGTCTGCATCACTATAACGATTTATTGTGCGTAAAACAATAACGATCTTACACTTTGAGATGGCCCAACTAACTAACAAAAAATTGTTGGTTTTTATTTTTTTATTTCAATTTTGAAAAAAATAGGAAATTCTATGTATGGTTGATTCTGAGGTTATGGGCCACTTTATTGTCCTTGGTTGGTTCAAGCGGGAAAAATGAAATAAATTATACTTTATTATTTACTATACAATAAATCTCTATAGGACCTTTGTCTTTAAAATCGTTTTTTAAAAAATTTATTTGTTCATCAAAAAATTTCCTACCAAAGTGTTCAAATATCATTACCCTGGTTGTCCCTAGCACTACTTTCAATTGAAATTTTATCAATTTTATACAAAAATATGAATTAAATATTAAATAAAACCAGTCCATAGTAAAAAATATTATTTAATTAATTTTGTTGCTATTAACGATTATAATTTTTTATTCAATTAATATTTTTATGAATGTTTATTTTCTGTTCCTGAAAATACACAGTATTTTCTAAAATTCAAATTCCAAACCAATCCTGATTTCAAGCAACTAACATATGATTGAACATTACTTGAAGTGGGTGCACATCTAATGGTTTTTTGTCAACAGTCTTATTAAAATTAAGTCGTGTTTTGTCACTCGTTACGAACGTTCACACTTAAGTGCGTCATTTCCCTGAGTTTTGGTTTTTAAAAAGATAATTAATACTTTTTATTATTTTGCAAGTAACATCCAGCTTAAGCCAATTTTGTAAGGGTAAATACTTAAATAAACATTTCAGGGGGTTTTGTAGAATTCATCATTCCCCTGCCAAAATTTTTCACTGGGGAATGACGATTAACAGATTTTTTTTATTTTTACAAAAGAACTATATTAAAATGAATTTTTTGATTTTAAAGAAAAAATACTATATATTTTATTTTTATTGTCTTCGTCATTTCTTTCTTTAATGAGTCATTACCCTGGAGGTCATATTTTTAAATTGTTGCATGATTCCGTTAAAAATTAAAATTTTGATGTGTACCTTTTAAAAATGATTTGTCTTTCTTAGAACTAAGACATCTAACTGAATTAAATGTTAAATTCTGCAAAAAAAAACGAATGCCAAAATGATGTCGAAATTGGCCCATAATCTCAGAATCACCCATATAGAACTAAGTATGTGTGACTATCCGGTATGTGTTGGAAACCGATCGATTCAAATCGACACCGATTCTGTACTAAATTTTTGAGAAATACGTGATATGTTGGATTGTAGTTGATTGATTTTACTTCTTCTGCAATAAATCAATATGGATGTGTAAAATATTAGCATTTTTTCGCATTATTAAAAAAATCGTTTGAAATCAATTTCTGTAACATACTGGTATATATAAACCGACATTAAGAGTAAGTACGATTTTTTTTATTATCGATCATGATTCGAAGGCTGCACTTGTACTCAATACTCATCTTCCATTTTAATTTGCATCACTGCCTCTGTTACAAGTAACATGGCTTTGGTCTGCTTGTGAGGATTCATTTTAGAAATTGTTGCTAGAATCATTTGACTAAAACCATCCAAAGCCTCGTCTTCCTTTCGTTTTTGTCGAGATTTGCATAACATCTTAAAAGTATTAACAGCATCACCAAAATCATCATCTGAGTCCGTGCAATTTGGGGCTGTGTCCGAAGTGTCGTAGTTGGCTGTAGCTGCCTCAGCTTTTATAGTCGTATTGTCCGTAGACGATTCAGCTTTTCTTTTAGCAATTCTACGGCGAGTTCGCTTTGGTGATTTTTTTGATAATGCTAATGGCATGGTGTCAGTGGTATCATCTAACAACATGGAAGATGATGACACTTGTAGCGGATCTGAAGATGTATACAAATTTGGTTCAGAGCCTTCCCAAGATATTCTTCCGCGTTCCGTTCTAAAATTGGATAAAATAATAATACATGCAGACTATGCCATTTTAGATATGCTTACTTGATGAATATATATGGTGTTATAAATTCCATTTTATCCATAATGACAGGATCATAGTTATTTTCTGGACCTCTGGTCAGTAGGGAGCGCTTGTATCTCACAAAACGGTCACGTAAGGTACGGTAACGCGATATGACCCTTTCAACTGTACTGGAGAAAATTGTGGTTTTTTAAAAAAAACCCAAATATACGAAACAAATTTGTTGGACAAACCTGGAAACCCCATCTCTGCCGCAACATCATTCCAAACCTCTTTTTTATATTCCGCACTCGAAAGGGGATGCATTTTGTTGTAGAGAACATCATTAACTTTCAGCAGATCCATTAACTTTGCATCATCCATCCCTAAGAAAAACCAAATTCTTTAAACAAATCTTTTGTTTTTAAACACGGTTTACTATTATTTTAAATTGTGTTCTTCTCAAGTATTTTTTGCTGTTTCACTTAATGCTGAATTAGTCAAACAATCGTAACGTCAAGTAGTTAGACAGTTTGGCGCCGTACGCACGGTACAAAACAATGCACTTTCTCATTACCAATCAATCAGGCCTGTCACAGAAATCGATCGGAATGATTTTAATTTCGTACTTACATTCCGGTCGGTTTTGTTTTACCTTCTTCAGGTTCCGATCGATTTAGGTAATTCCGAAAATTTTAAAAACCCTGGTTATTATACTTTGCTATGGTAAAGCTATGCATATAAGAAAACAAAAACCATATGTTTTAAGTAAGCAAAATAAACAAACGGAGTTAAGAAAAAATAGTTTTACAAAAATTGTTTAACAATAGTTCCTTTACTTTATAATGAACTTCCAAAGTATTGAACAGCCTATCTAATTTTTCATTTTGTTTTCGCATTTCATAGCGCTGTTCTTCCATAAGGTGGACAAAATTTTCCACTTTGTTGTCGACACGTTGCTTTTCCAGCAACTTAGCAATTTTCCCCAAGTGTTTATTTTCTTCTACTAAAAGGCTACTGTGGAGTACGTGATCTGTGGAGCTTAGGAGTATTAGATAGTGTGCCAAATCATTTTCTTTTTCCCTATCACTGTCAGATGGTTAGGGAGTGAAATCAAGATCTTCGTAGTTTACTTTGTCAGATTCACAAATGTTCGTGATCAGATCAGCTTCTCCAAATCTTTTAGCGCCAGCAACGACTTCTACACTTCTCTGCATTCCGGAGACTCTAACAACAGCTTCCTCATCCTCGGACAATACATATTTGTTATATGGGCCACCACCTGTTTTACAATTTTCGTTTTTGTTGTGGCACGTATGTTTTCCAGTCGACGAAGACGATCACAAACAATACAAAATACAAATTAATTTTTCAAGGTTTTTTTTTGATTTTAGTTTATTTCGTTCAAGGTAATTATTTGGCAATTATTTAGTCCTATTGAAAATATAAAAGATTAATTAAAATAAATGTCAACTAAGCAACAATTCAACGTAATTAAAGATTACAATAATCTTAATACAGAAAAAGTACTTTTATCAATGTTTTTTGTGTTAATTGAACTAAAAATATTAGTTCCGATCACATAATCAAAAGTGGTTTCATTCCGACCAAATCTTTCGGAATTAGTTTTCAGAAGAAGCAAAATACGGAAATCACTTGAAATCACTTTTAATCGGAATTGTGTTCTGTGACATGCCTGAATATCTACGTTTCTTCGATAGCGTTAAAAACTCTTTGAAAAATCTTACACATTAGCTGTGTTCGTTTGAGACTACAAAACTAGAATTCTTATGGAAGTTACTCTGTAAGCAAGCGAGTTGGCTTCAAGTCCAGAAGGCGAATCAATATCGGGTTAATGATAAAAGAAAAATTAATTCATCTCAAGTTGTACTCTAATACCTCGATTTGCGTCGTTTCGATTTAAGACATTTCAAAGTTGGGTTTTCCAGAATTTTCTGTGATTTCGAAGTTGCGTCGTTAATAAGAATATGTTTGCTGGGATATACCATTTAAGGGGATTATACGGGGATATACCATTTTCGTCTGGTTTAAGCGAAGGACGTTTGTTGGGGACTAGTTGACGATTGTTTAGTTTCAAATTACGTTTAATAGTGTGAATTTTATACAAGGGAATTTCAAAAATGAGTCAGAAGACAAAGCAATTAAGTTTAAAACAAAAACTGTACATTTTTTTCTTAATCATTTTTAATTTAATTATTTTGGTTGTGATGAAAGCTCAAAAAGCATTGAAGCTTTCGCCTCGAACAGCATATTTGCATGGCAGTTTTGTATTTATCCCGTGTAGACCTCATCAGAGAGAAACAGCTGTTTTTTAATTTAAATGAGTTATTTTATTCATATTTATTTAAGTACAACTACTTTATTTGCTCGCAAATGTTAAAAGTTCCTTGACCAAACACTACTCGTAAGTGGGGTTTAATGTTTGGCCACTATATATAAGACTGGATAGAAAAGCCGCAATAGTTAAGTCATTTGTTGACTAAAAATGTGTATGTCTATAGAAAAAACGCTGAGGTACACGATTCTGATTTTTTTTTGAAAATAATTTGTTGTATTCTTTTTAGCACTTAGCCTTGGAAAGATGCTTTTTCTCGATGGTTATACCGGCTAAGTACTTAAATAGCTACAAAATATTGATTTTACTTCTTTTTTATTTTTAGAATTTACACTTTTTGTTAAAAAAAAATGACTTACCAATTGCGGTTTTGCTATCCAGTCTTATTCAACGATGCTTAACCTAAAACACCACTATATCGGTATGTGATGGAAATCGATCGAATAAGGTTTGCTTTTGAATTGAAATTTCAACGATTTTTTTAGTTTCGCGCGGAAAATATTCTGAGTTTACTAGCTTAATTAACTAGTTTGTTTGCAATATTGTAATTAGACAACATTGTTTTTCTTTGTATACAACAATAGTGTTTATCGGTGAATTCGTCAAAAGTTGCAATAAAAAAATTGAATTGTCAATGAATTATAATAAATCAATTAATTGCTAAATATTTGTATGTATGTACATATATGTAAAATGTCTTTATGCTATAAGTTTATGTTCATTTTTAGTTTTACTTGTACCATCTAGTGCAGAAGAAGCCAATACGAATTTGCCGATGAGTCATCTTCTTGTTTGATTATTTTTTGTATACATAACAAAAAACATGTGTTTTTATAAAGCAGGTTGATTTTTTGTTAAAAATATGTGTTGTCACTATTATTCTTTTCACCGAGTAACTTCCCTACAAATGCTAGCTTAGGGACCTAAAAAGAGCACAGGTATTGTATTGCTGCATAGGTGCTGAAATCAATCAATTGAAATTCAATCTACAAATCACGATTTATACAAAATTTTAAAAGCAAAACGAAATCAATTATATCGTTCGGTTTCCATCACTTACCGGACTATCAGCAATTAAGATTGAGGCCAGTTAGATACAAACAATCGGCGCATCCGTCTTTATTTGACATCACCTTCAAACTCTGGCTAACGAAACAATTTTTATGGGCGAATAATAACCGATTACTTGTATGAAAAGCAGATGATGCACCCAACAAATGGATGAGATACATATATGACAGCAATAAGTATAAAAAATTGATACTTCTAGCCTGTTACAGTGTGCCCGGCCCTATTGTCAAACTTGTTTTACTTTCTTTGCAAACGATAAAAATTATTTAGTAGTTACTTGCGTGCATTGAGTACTCGGTAGCCAAGTACTTAGTACTTTCTCAACACTACTAATGACTAGCCCATATAAAACAAAACAAGCCTCTACAATTTTAAGTTCTATATAATTTATTGAAGTAAAATATCGGAGAATTCAGCTGCTTTTAGCGAAGAATTTCTCAAACGCACACAACGCACATACTAACGAAAGTCAAAGAAACTGGAAACGTCAACAAACAATAAAAAGTACGTTGGTTGTATTTTGTGCATTTAATTCTGACAAGGAGAACGCTGCTACTTTGGACGCATTTTGACAAAGATGACGGAATACAAACTCGTTGTGGTGGGCGCTGGTGGTGTTGGCAAATCGGCCCTAACTATTCAATTGATACAAAACCACTTCGTCGATGAGTACGATCCAACAATTGAGGATTCCTATCGTAAGCAAGTAGTGATAGACGGCGAGACATGTCTACTCGATATTTTGGATACTGCCGGTCAAGAAGAGTATTCTGCGATGCGGGATCAATATATGCGGACTGGTGAAGGATTTTTACTTGTGTTCGCCGTTAATAGTGCTAAATCGTTCGAAGATATCGGAACCTACCGTGAGCAAATTAAACGAGTAAAGGATGCCGAAGAGGTGCCCATGGTGTTGGTGGGTAACAAATGTGACTTACAAGCATGGGCTGTTAACATGAACCAAGCCAGAGAGGTAAAAACTAACAAATCCAATTGCAAATCGATGTACATTATTTTCCCTTTTATAGGTGGCCAAACAGTATGGTATACCCTTTGTCGAGACATCGGCCAAGACACGTATGGGCGTGGACGATGCTTTTTATACATTGGTCCGTGAAATACGTAAAGACAAAGAACACAAGGGAGGCAAGAAGGGGCGTAAAACTAATAAACATATTAACCGCAAGTTCAAGTGTGAGCTTCTTTAAATCCTTTGGCGAAGGGTGGTAGGAGGAGTACATGTTTCATATATTAACATACATATATTAAATGTGACACTACATAGATTAGAAACGTGCTACTATGCACTGCAGCAGGTGTATAAAAGAAAGAATGGAAAATCTTTGTCAGCGCTAGTTATGTTTTCTATAAGCTTCATCATTATACATTTCACAATTGTTAACAGAAGATTGTAACAGCCACACACACTTTTTTATTATTTAAACCCCTTTTCAAAAAAGGAATATTAATGTAGCGAAATTTTAAAAGTATTCTAGAGTTCGTCACGCACAAGTAAATTCATACAGCAGGTAACGAAAGATGTGTTACTGTTAAATTTAGTTCGGTGCTAAATATATTTTAAACTACGATTTATTTACATACATATACTTTTTTTGATATTAACTTTAGAAAGTAATATAATACTTTTTGTTTGTGTTTCTTCGCTGCAACGGAAATTTTTATACATTTTTGCCATATTGAAAAGGAAAAAACACACACTGCAAACAATTTCCAATTCAAGTGCTTTCTGTTTATTACTATTTTTACAATAGCTCTATTTTACGAACAATCTAGGATTTTTTAGGGATTTTGTATTCTGCCACCAATCGATGATTGAAAAAATTAACACATACTCGTACATATATATTTCTTTGTTTTATTTTGTGTCTTATATTTTATCTACTACATACGTGTATTAAACATTTTATGTAATAATTATTGGAAATAAAAAGTAATTGCATTATATCAATTAAACAATAAATGTAAATCTACGTACGTATTTCCCTCAACAAATGAAAACTTTCAAATCTTTAAGCTGTGCAGAAACTAATATTTACACTTATAGCCAGTTTCTTATAGACAACCAATGAGTTTTCCACCTATCTAGCCCAACTGCTACGAAAAAACACTTCTCCGCCTTATGAAATAAGTACGCAGTCGAAACATTATCGTCAGCAGCCAAAGAAAAAGTAGAAAACACCACACCCTCGGAACCCATGGTTCGACTACGACTGCAAAAAAGCTACAGAAGCAAAAAATGCTGCCTATAACGCAACGCTGAAGGTTGTAGCGACCATACCTGCATGGTAGTGATATCGACGATTAGAAGAGAGGAGAAGCGCCTATTCGGATAAAGAAACGAGAAATTGAGTAAGGAAAAAGAGATCGAGTTCTACAGGAGAGTAGAATGATGTCCGAATTTTCTATCAAAATGTCAAACAATTAATGGTCTTTTAGTATAGGACGAATCTCACGACAACCGGTTCTATGGACTGGATTGATCCGAGTGTAAGGAGAGAACACTTTTCCAAACAATTGACCTCCGAAGATTCTGTTTGAGATGGCAACCCACTACCAGTCATTGATGAAAACCCATTACCAATCATTGATGACAACCCGTTACCAATCATGAATGACGGCGTATAGTGCGAATATCTCAGTCTAAAAGAATCGAGCACCTTAACAATAATATGGCTGCAGGTGCCGAAGGTTTACCTGCTGAGTTGTTTAAGGCTGAGGGGATGGATGATTTAGATAAGAGCAAGCATTTGCATAATTTGGCTAAAAGAAAGCATGTCTGATGATAAGTACATACCTTAGTGTACTGTGTCCTGTTAGTAAACAGGGAGACCGCGCCGTTTGCGCCAACTACCGTGGCGAAAGACTAATAAAAATTGCTAACAAGGTTTTCTCGAGAATATGTTAAGAATGAAGCCCCACGTCAACAATATCAACCACATCAGAGTGGCTTTTGGCCAGGAAAATCTACAATTCACTTGATATTTTCAGTGCGATGGTATTTGTCAAGCATATTGACACATAAAGGGTGTTTTTTATTGGGGTATAGAACTTTAAGTTGGCATCACTTTTTTAACTGGCGGCCATTTTGTCAGCTGTCAAGTGATTAATATTTAGTTTGGTTTGCCATTTCATCATGAACAGGTTGACAAAAGAACAACGCTTGCAAAATGGGCCGAAAATGAGATTCATCTCGATGCTGATTTTCATCACAAAATTTTGTTCAGTGATGAGGCTCATTTTTGGTTGAATGGCTACGTCAACAAGCAAAATTGCCGCATTTGGAGTGAAGAGAATCCACATGAGACCCTTGAGACGCCATTACATCCACACAAACTGACTGTTTGGTGTGCTCTATGGGCTGGTGGAGTCATTGGGCCATACTTCTTCCGAAATAATGCTGGAGAGTCAGTTACCGTTAATGGAGACCGGTATAGAGCCATGATAACGACTATTTTGTTCCCCAATTGGATGACATGAATGTGGATGAGTTGTGGTTCCAACAAGACGGCGCTACATGCCACACAGCGCACGTCACAATCGAATTATTGAAGGAAACATTCGATGAGCGCATAATTTCGCGGAATGGACCTGTCAATTGGCCACCAAGATCGTGTGATTTGACACCATTGGATTATTTTCTTTGGGGATATGTGAAGTCGCTCGTCTACGCCAACAAACCAGAAACACCTTAGGGGACTTGGAAGCCAACATTCGTGGCGTTATTGCCAACATACGGCCCCATATACTCGAAAAAGTGGTTGAAAATTGGACCTGTAGAATTGGCTTTATTCGAGCCAGCCGCGACGGCCACATGCCCGAAATCATATTTAAACATTAATGGCATAAAATTCTCCTTCCAATAAAGCCAAATTGATGGACATTAAAACGATTTTCTTGTGTTTTATTTCAATTCGAAGTTCTATACCTCAATAAAAAACACCCTTTACATCTCCTTGTCGATTATAAAGCCTTCGACAGCTGAATAAGATCGAAGTTGTTTTCGTATCCCCGCAAAACTTGTTCGTCTATGCAAAACGACTATGACTGACACTGAATTTGGAGTTAAACTAGGGAAGGAACCTCCAACTAGTCCATACGAAAATAGGCCTCAGGCAAGATGATAATCTGTCGTGCAATTTTTCAATATCCTGCTGCAAAGAATTTTAGAAAAGTAACAGATCTGAAAATTGGAAGCACAATAATACCATCTCAAAGCATGCTTCTAGGGGACGTAGATGACATAGACCTCATGGAGAGAACTGTACGATTAGAGACTGCTCCCATCACTAGTATAGAGAAGGATTCGGCAAAGTTGGGATTGCCGGTTTGCATCTACTAAAACAATGTCAATTCAGGCAGTTGCAAGGTTGAATCGGTCGACGAGTTCGTCTATCTCTGATCTGCCATCAACAAAGAAAACATCGCCAGCCACGAAATACATAGAAGAATTATATTAGCCAACAGGTTATATTTTGTTCTTTACAAACAGTGTAACAATTATGCCCAATTATGACGAACAAAAATAACACTACAAATACTCTTACTTTTGTATATCGCTGGCGGATGAAGCGATGTTGAAAGTATTCGAGAGGAGGGTTCTTCAAAAATATATGGACCTCTTTGCTATAACGGTCAATAAGCAGTATGTCGACGCAGTAGGGGCTGACCAAGCACCGGTGGGGAGAACAAGTTAAACAAGATCTACGGAACCTTGGGATAAACCATTGGAATCCACGCGTACAAGATCGAAGCGTGTAGATTTTATATCTTAACTCGGCCAATGATGTTTCAAGTTTGAGAACGGTCATTTAAGTAATTAAGCGTGTTTCTCGATGTCGAACGAAAACATAAGCGAACGAATGAATGTCACTCGAACTCGATTAAATTTGTGTGTTTCCTATATCCATCGTTCGAAATAGGGAAACCGAATTTTGTATAAAGATGTGAGCGAACGAATGAGTTATTTCAACATTAAGAAACAGTTTCGTATTGATCGGAACCGATTGATTTTTCCTTTTTTGTTTGTGTTAGGTTAGTTGAAATTGTCCGACTAAGACTTTGCTTAATTGCAGATTTCTTTTCTACAAATTCATATAGTTCCTTCTGTACATGGGTGATTCTGAGATTATGGGCCAATTTCGACATCATTTTTGACATTCGATTTTTTTTGCAGAATTTAATATATATTTATAATATTTATTAATTCAAGTAGATGTCTTAGTTCTAAGAAAGACTAGTCATTTTTAAAAGGTACACTTCAAAATTTTAATTTTTAACGGAATCATGTAACAATTTAAAAATATGACCTCCAGGGTAATGACTCATTGCACAGAGAAATGACGAAGACAATAAAATATATAGTATTTTTTCTTTAAAATCAACAAATTCATTTTAATTCAGTTTTTTTTGTAAAAATAATAAAAGAAAAAATCTGTTAATCGTCATCCCCCTGCGAAAATTTTTGGCAGGGGAATGATGAATTTCTACAAAACCCCCTGAAATGTTTATTTAAGTACTTACCCTTACAAAATTGACTTGAGCTGGAAGTTTATGCCTGCAATAACACACAAAAAACACTTGCAAAATTATAAAAAGTATTAATTATCTTTTTAAAAACCAAAACTCAGGGGAATGACCAACTTAAGTGTGAACGTTCGTAACGAGTGACGAAACACGACTTACTTAATTTTAATAAGACTGTTGACGAAAAAACCATTAGCTGTGCACCCACTTCAAGTAATGTTCAATCATATTTGAGTTGCTTGAAATAAGGATTGGTTTTGAATTTGAATTTTAGCGAATATTAGGTTAACTGTGTATTTTCAGGTACAGAAAACAAACATCCATAAAAATAAAAATTGAATAAATCATTATAATCGTTAATAGCAACAAAATTAATTAATTGTATATTATTTTTTATTATGGACAGGTTTTAAATAAATATTTAATATTTTTGTAAAAAATTGAGAAAATTTCAATTGAAAGTAGTGCTAGGGACAACCAGGGTAATGATATTTGAACACTTTGGTAGGAATTTTTTTGAAGAACAAATATTTTTTTTTAAAAAACAATTTTATTGACTTTAAAGGTCCTATAAAGATTTATTGTATAGTAAATAAAAAAGTATAATATATTTTATTTTTCCCGCTTGAAACAACCAAGGACAACAAAGTGGACCATAATCTCAGAATCAACCATTGTGAGATCGAATAGGATTGCTCACATCTGTTAAAGTAATAGGATTAGCTAAAGTTCATGTCACCCTCTTTTCTTCTTTGTAAAGTTAACATCGGTCCCATCAAATGAGATTCTAATCATTCCTCGGTTGCTTTGTTAGTACTACAAAGTGAAACCAAGAGGATTAAATTATAATGTTTCCTAACAAACCAATGGTGTTCGTTGTTCATCAAACCAATAACTTTAACAAGCTTTCGCTTTATCCGATCCTACGGACAAAATGTTTCCGGCTATATTTTTCTGCCTAATAAAGATATTTTAATGGGCTATGTACTGGACCAGGTACAGGGGATCACACTTGGACGTTACAAAAAAGTGTTCATTGTCTCCAGCCATTTTTGAACTCATCGGTCCACAACTTTTAAAGTTATCCACTTAATGGTCTATAATTTTGGCCTGTAAGAAACTTTTAAGTGACAAATAAAGCTCGGCTTAATAAAGTTAAAAAATGTTGACTTAGGTTTATATTACGTTGTTTTGGATATTAACACTCTTTGGTCGAAATGTGGGCGGTACCATTGATATGGGCCAAATTGATCGATCGATCGTTATAAAATTGCCATATGTATAAGTATTAACTAACCTTATCGCAAAGTTGTCACAACTGCAAAAAGAACTTAGATTAAAGGGCGTGTCATTTAGTTGCTTCTTTAAAAGTTGTTTGATAGGTATATCTACTATGATGCACCTTTTAATATAAAAACATTCATGATGAAGGGCATGTAAAATTTGGACCGGCTAAAAGTTATATGTATGTTCACTGGTCTTATGTGTTATTCTCTGCAGCATTGTTCTATGGTTAGCACACTTTGTAGCTTTTTTTGCTACTAATATATTCGTGTTACCATGTATTTTACATTACACCTAATACAGGGTTTGCAAGGTACATGTGTTCTAGAAAATATCGTTTAAACAAATTGATTTAAAAAATAATAGATTGGGTCAATAACTGCAGTACAAATTTCGGTAAAATAAACATCATTTTTTCTCTTTAGTATTCCATGTCTAAAGTATTTAAATTCACATATTATAATTATTTTAAAATTTTTAGGAGCCATTTTGTTAAAAACTTGTCTTCTGTTTGAATATAGATGCAAGAGGTCGGGAGCCGGTTAATCACTGTTCAATGTATTTTAAAGAATTATAATAAATTAAAAACGAAACTTAAAAATATTTTCAGACATTAGCACAATTTATGTATAAAAAACTAATAAAAGAAAACAAATTTTTTAAACCCCTTAGTCGGAATCTCAATTTACGCAGATTTTTAAAAAATGCCACATTTGAATTTATGAAAAAACTAGTAAAAAAGCTCAAGCCATTGACTCCATTGGACGGGCTCTAAATTTTCCCAGATTTTAAAACCAACTCATAAAAATGCTTTATATCGGTCCACGTTTTTGTATGGGGCTAGTCCAAATTGCCTCCCGATTTTACGTACAACCGATCTAAAACACCCATTTTTATGGCTATGATAAACAATCAATCTTATACCAATTTGGATCATTGGATTTGGGGCCCCAAAAAGGGCTTCTTATGGGGTAAAATACTAAAGCATTTTTTCACGAAGTCAAAAATAAAACTATTTTCTCAATTTGGCTAAATTTGGATGACGGCCCATTTAATCATAGACAAATGGCAATATTTTTAAAATGCACTTTTTATTACTAGTGTTATATTTGAATTTTATAGAAAATTTCTTTATTTATAGTAAAATCGGTTAAACATAAATGTTCGAACTAAAGGTGGTTATATTTTAAGGGCTGATGTTGATTTGTTGCGCAAAAGGGCCATTGTTTCACAAGTGGAACCGTCCTGTTGAAACCCCATATCGTCCACATCCAATTGGGGCCATTAAAAAGTAACGATAGCCGAACACCATTTACAGTAACTGCCTGACCGGCCTCATTTTGGAAAAAATACGACCCGATGATGCCGCCAGCCCATAAACCACACCAAACAGTCACTCTTTGTTGGTGCATTGTGTTTTTGGCAATCATTCTTGGATTATCATTCGCCCAAATGCACCAATTCTGCTTATTGGCGAATCCACTGAGGTGAAAGTGTGCATCATCACTGAAGATGATTTTCTTCGAAAATCGATTTTCATTTTAATAATAAGCCTGAATAATTTAAACGCGTTGCTATCTTGTGTATCTTTCCATGGTTCAAATTGAGTTTGTCTGAAATTTAAAAATATCAAATGAAATTTTGAAAAAAAAACTTGACGTTTAGGTGTGGTTTACATTCAGCATCGACCCCTAAAATTTAACCACCCTTAATATCTAAATCTGAATTTTTCCAATTTCATCAGCGTCTGTCCTTGACAAAAGGGAACTTACTTGTGAAAAATTTAATCAAGATTGGATGTAATGTGTGGCTTCTAGAGCTAAAAACATAAAATAGGATAAACATATGTGTGGAAGCTATATCTAAATCTGAAACGATTTCCTTTAATTTCAATAATTTCCTTGCTGGGTACAAAGAACAAACTTGTAAGAAATGCATGGTACGAGTATATGTGGCTTCTAGAGCTTAAAACATAAAATCGGATGAACAAATGTGTGTGGAAGCCAGTGTTACCGTTGCGCCACTAAAGTGACAATTTTGTCACTTTTTTCGGTCATACTTTTGTCACTATTTTATTGTGATACTTTTTGAAAAGACCTTTCTTCTTTTAATCGTTTTGTCAAAAATTTTTAATTTTTCCACAAAAAATGCATCATGTACGAGTATGGCATTTTTGTACACTATCGAGACAAAACTTATATAGGTTGTCGTTCTCGAAATACAACTATTGATGACAACGACAACCGTACGTAAAATGATTATTGTTTTTTATTGGACCAAAGACAAACCTCATTGAAAAAGAATAGGTAAATGCCTCATTGTCTAGAAGCCACATATGAGTCCCGACCTTCGTTAAATTATGAGAAATCAGTTGCCAACCGTGGGGAAGTTGCGCCTTTTTAGTCCCAGTATTGTTGAAGCCTCTAACCAAATTCCTCCCCATTTGTATCATTATCGCAGCAGAAGCTGTAAAGTGCGATGTTAATTCCGCATATTTTGTATAAATGATTCGCCGTTTTCCATACTTGCTATTAAGTCCGAGTTATCCACATATTAAATCCATTCTTTCCCAAATTGCGTACAGACAAAGTTAAAAATTTCTTCATAAAAACAGTTTCTTAAATGCAACCTTTTGCATATGGATAATAAATTTCTGCGGGCCAATCTGTGAACTGATTGATGCTTTCCGATTTATAACTTTTTATAGTCACAAAATATTTTTAAACATTTATCATCCAATAGCGCCTTTTCCGCAGTAAAAAAAAGGTTTTGTCTGTCATTTGCAACTTGAAGTTCGGGATATGCATTGATTCGAATTACTTTTATCTTACTTGGTATGATTTTTTGAAAAATTCAATTTTTTTTAAGGAATCCCCCTTTTGTTATACTTTTTGAAAATTGTAAGCAGTAACATTGGTGAAAGCTATAAATAAATTGGTAAAAAAACTCTTGCTAAATGCCTACTGGAGCTTAAAATATACGTGTAACGTCCCTTCTTGGCCCAAAGAAACATCTCTTGCCAAATTTTATTACGATTGTAATATGTGGCGTTTGGAGCTAAAAACATGAAATCGGAAAAACATATGTGTGGAAACTTTTATATCTACTTCTTAGACGATTTTCTATAATTACAATAACGTCCTACATAGATCCGTCGTTTAACAATAGTGTTCCTTAATGGATTTTAGGGGATTGAAGTAAGTAATATAGGTTAAGAAAATTGGCTGAGTTTTAGCTCACTTTTATGTACCTTTAATCGGCCTATATCTAAATTCCCAACTTTTGATAGCGAAAATGTCACGTTTTTTATACTATAAAGGGTTCATTGTGACTGTCCTTAATATTATGAAATGCCATACATGTTCTGCAGAAAGACGAAATTAAGCCAACCAGACCATTTACAACGCTTAGCGGATTAATTACTTTTCAAAACGATAACTGTTGCAGATCATAAAGGTAGTAATTCTCCTGGTAACTACTTCTGCATTAACACAACAGGTGTTTCACTGCCTCGTTCAATTCTCTTACTCACGTCGAGAGTCCCGTCAGGACACCTATGGCCATAGATTCCTAGTAACCTTACATTTTTAAGTGCCTGCATGAATTATATCGCTATCCGTATATATTCGCCGAGGAGGCACATATGAGAGTATTTGATGAATAGCATGTGTAGCATCTTTAGACAAGCCTAGGCGTGTCAGTTTATACTCTTATTCGTTGTCTTCAACATAAAAGAGTTGAAGCACTTAAAGCCTTCTTTCCTGCTGCCTTCAGAAATGTCTTTATAGTTTTGTTGAAATTGAGATAATACAATTGTTTCAGCCTAAAAACAACTTATCTACACGAAATGACTAAAGTATCTGAAAGTCTTTCATATAAAAAAGTATACCCAGTCATTACTTTCAGCTATGGCTCTTCCGTATAGACTGAGAAACCTTGGAAAGGCATTCCTAAATTCCTTATCGCCCTGTTAGTGAAGCTAACATTCGGCATATTTTAGAAGTCGAGCACTTGTGTTAGTAATTTGATCATTCTAATGAAGACATGACTTACCTATTAGTCTGATATAGGTATTCTGTCGTTCCTCCCTTGTCACCACCACTTTCGTGAAATCTGCTATTGGTCACTGTCCAGAGTCACCTAAAGCGTGCTTCTAGTTGCAGCAATTCGCTGAACTAAATCAAATAGTTTCCTTAAGTTACCCTTACTCATTAAATCCCACTAGATTTTACGGCCATACTTTAGAATTAGTCGGACAACAGCTCTATAGATACCGTTCACAAGTTTTGGTTTAATTCCCCAACTGATCCCTTCTTAATGTTTGAACCACATAGCGAATTTTAACCCCTGTTTCTCTTTCAGCTTAACTTGTGGTCGGAAACAATGCCAATGTACTCGTATGTTGCCTCTGATGAGAGACCCAACACTACACAGTATCAAATCAAATTTCCTTCCTTAAACCCAAACTGAGTGTCTCCCATTTCATTATTTATTGATATTCAAAAAGTAGCCGAGCCTTTAGGCCTTACAAAATTACTTCAGATTTGTTTCAAATATACAAAAAACTTAAAGTAAGATTAAACAATTTAATATAAATAAGTATTAAGTTAAGTATACGTTTTTTAGCATTGTTCATACATCCAGTTCTGTATTATTATAAGAAATATCTTCAGTGCATGATTTATTAAGCTAAGAAGGTGATATTCACTTGGCATAACTTTTTTTGATAGGGTTATAAACGTGGACGTAAGTAAATCTTTTGGGTATTTTACTGCGCCATAAAAGTTGTTAAACAGTTTTTCTTTAACCCAAACTGGGTGTCTTCGATTTATTTTTTCGCATTGTTCATAATCCCGTTCTGTATTATTGTAAGAAATATCTTCAGTGCATGATTTATTAAGCTAAGAAGTTGATATTCACTACTCCTTTTGGCATAAATTTTTTTGATAGGGTTTAAACGTGGACTTAAGTAAATCTTTTAGGTATTTAATGCGTAATAAAAGTGGTTAAACAGTTTTGTACGAGTAACTAGTTATATGTTATTTCCTTTTTTAGTTTTTTTAATATTTAGGTAGGGAATTCGTCGAAGCCATCGCCTTTTTATCGCGTTAGGTTTTTATGGCACGGTTTACTTCAAAATCGTGAGTTAGGTATTTATTATCCCTTAATATTCGGCGGCACGTTTCGGAGAACATTGATAAGTTTTTGCATTGCATCTTTATGGAGTTTACAAAAATATGGAGTTTACTTCACTTCTATAAGTTGTATAAACTTCAGACACCAATCTTTGTAGTTGAGTTTTTTCAGTTTGGAAGGTCCAGAAGAAATCCACAGCTTATAATTCCCCGAATGAATTCTGATTTAGGTCGATCATTTCACGTGAGTTGCTCGCATTTTTTATAGTTTGCCTGTCTCGCTCAGATCATTAAATTAATCCTGCCATGCTGCTGTCATGAATACCTTTTTTTGCGTAATTTGGGATATCAAAAATCTTTTTTTTTATTTAAATGTATACTTAACTTTGTACTTATTTATATTAAATTGTTTAATCTTACTTTAAGTTTTTTTTTTGTATATTTTAAACAAATCTGAAGTAATTTTGTAAGGCCTTAAGGCTCGGTTACTTTTTGAATATCAATAAATGCAAATCTTTTGTGCAGGTTCCATTAAATCCACCAATTAAAATCAATACTCAAAAAACAATGGATTTCTTTAACAATTTACATATTTTATTAAAATTAAAAAACAATCTTAAAAACTTAAAACATTTTCTTGAATATTAGAATTTATACAGAATATCCTTATAACTATCCACGTTGTTATTTTTTTGTCCTGATTTTTCTATACCACCAAAAACAATTAAACTATTACGAGGGATTTAGTAAATAACTATTAAAATAGAAAAAAAGGTCTGGCCAGACCTGTGTGTAAGTCCGAGGGTTAAAACTATTTCTGAGAATAATTTGTTAGCTTTTTATATTAATTAAACTTTTTAATAAATCAATTTTTTGATCCAAATTGTCTGGCTCGAAGTCATTAACGAATTCAATATAAAATATATATATATATATATATATATATATATATATATATATATATATATATATATATATATATATATATATATATATATATATATATATATATATATATATATATATATATATATATATATATATATATATATATATATATATATATATATATATATAATATAGGTCAACAATACAAAACTAACAAATCAATTTTTTTAAATTGTCTTGAAATATTAAAATAAATATCATTTCCCAAACAATGTTTAAAATACCTATTATTACACTTTTTTAAAAATAAGTATGTTAACATGGTTATTTTTGCCAACAAATAATTCTGATAAGGCGATAAATACCCTAAAGTTGCGGTGCTGAAGTATATATTTTTTCCACGCAGCACGTTTAAAATTATTTCCTTTCGCTGGTAAAGCACTAAACTACATTCGTTGGCGGGAAAAAACTTTAATCGTGTGAAATTAACTCTAAAATTCGATTTTACATTTGCGTTCCGTGTACGTCAGTTTTTTTTTATAGATAGGCTATTGTAAATCCAATTATTAGTACAAAGAACTTTTTTATATGGATTTTGATACATTTTCACGTGAAAAGACGAAAACAATACTCGGCTTTATAGAGAAAATACATTGAATAATGTTAACCCCATATTGAACAGTTTACAATTTGTTTAAAGAACGTTACTATAAATCTTTCGAAAATTATAAAGTGTATTCATAAGCTGGCGTATGTCATCTTAGATGTGTTGTGCTAACTGCAATAAACTCTATTGACGATAAGTTCAATTATTAATTTGGCCAAATTTACGTTCCCAATTATTCTTCTAGTTCTTTTTTAAATTTTAAAAGCAAAGAGAATGCACTAAGGATATTAGCACTGCCGGTAGTTTAAAAGCCAAGAAAATAAATTCAAATAAGCTAAACAATTTAAAATATTGGCCGTATGTACAACTTTACAATTGTTTTTTTGATTGTTTTCCAATAGGCTCCGTTACTGTTTGTTTTACTTAGTAGGGACATAAATACTGTTACACACGTTTTATGCTGTAAAATAAAAAGTACTGAATGTTTTTGGTCCAAATATTTTTTAATATATTTATTGATGTATATTGTATCCAAAAAGAATTAACTTATTCGAAATGTCCCCCTTTTGCCTTTACATGCGATTTAAGTCGCACTGGCCAATCGTCAATAGCTGCACGAACCTCGTCCATTGGAAAATTGGCCACAGCTCGAACCAAAGCAGTCTTAAGAGATCCAATGTTGGGGTATCTTTTGTGACAAACTTTGTCCTCTATAACCGTCCACAAATGGTAATCCAATGAGTTTAAATCTAGACTGCCTGAGAGCCATTCTTCAGAGAAAATGAACGCTGGCAAATTGTTTCGAAGCCAGGCCTGGGACGTTTTAGCCTAATGGGCCGGCGCAGAATCGTGCTGGAAAATCCATGGCTGGTATTGAAACAGGGAATTGTTAAGAGGCTTCACAGCAGTTTTCTTGGTAAACTTTGGCCCATGTTTTGACTCCTTGTTCGCAGAAATGCAGCTCAGTGACCCCATCTTAAGCGACACCTCACCAAACCATGACTGAAGATGGGTGATGACCCTTTTCCACCCTTGGGATCAGTTCAGATGCTTCCTTAGATGACGGCGCATATAATTTTGCTTGTTAAATTTTTCCTGAACTGTAAAAAATTTTTCATCGGTGAACAACATTTTTCTGTGAAAGTTATCAGCGTGCTTCACCAAAAGACTTTTGCATTTTCAATCAATCATCGTTTGAAAGCCCCAAGTCTTTTTTAATGATTCGACTCATGGACTTTTGCGTGATATTCATCTTACGGGCCATGATTTTCTGTTTTCGGAGCGGATTTCTGTGAATACTTGATTTAACGGCTTTGACGACATGCGGTGTTCGAACAGAGCGTGGGCGGCCCGACTGGTGGCGGTCTTTTACATCTCCAGTCTCCTCAAAGTCTACTAGTGGCCGGAGCATTTTGAAAATTTCGCTTTTTTATTTTCACACTTGAAAAGCGCTATTGCAGCGATACGGTTCTCATTATCTGACCACTCCATGATGAAAGTTGAAACAATTTTAAAATCCAGTTACAGACTAAAGCTATTGAGGTTATGCCATTAACGGGGTATGTTCAGTTCTACTATTGAAATGGGTGTGTTCAATGTTGAAACAGAATTTATGTCCCTACTAAGTATAATAAATGAAAATTAAATAAAATACTTTATGTTAAGATAAAAGGTTTAATGAATTTGAAGCCTCAATCTTTCATTTCTCATTTACCCAAAGTTTCTTGTTCTTCTCTTTGCCGGTACCATTTTTTCAAATTTATTTAATCGCGGATGCTTGACAATTGCTTTCCAAAATTTGAATGTGGCTTCTGTTTAAGCGTCATTCTAAAGGACTTAATATGCCTTTCATTACCAGCGGGATCTTCTCAATCTCTTGATTTGTTTCGTGTCTTTAATTTGGGAACAAACCTTTAATATATGAACGATAAGATCGTTCCAATCATATTGGAACATTAAAAATGCATTTTATGTTGTAGGCCCCTTACTATCGGTACTGCGACCTGAGAATTCTGTGCTTGGTTAATCGTCGTCTTCCATTCTTATTCGCATCACCAACTCCGTCACGCGCAACATTGCCTTCGTTTGTTTCGTTACGCTCATTCCGGCAATAGTTGCCATAATCATTTGACTAATCATATCGGAACATCACAAATGTATTTTATGTTGTAGGCCCCTTACTATCGGTACTGCGACCTGAGAATTCAGTACTTCTTTAATCGTCGACTTTTATTTGCATCACCAATTCCGTCACGCGCAACATTGCCTTCGTTTGTTTCGTTACGCTCATTCCGGCAATAGTTGCCAAAATCATTTGAGCAATCATATCGGACCATCACAAATAAATTTTATGTTGTAAGCCCCTTACTATAGGTACTGCGACCTTGAGAACTCTGGGATTCGTTAATCGTCGTCTTCCATTCTTATTCGCATCACCAACTCTGTCACGCGCAACATTGCCTTCGTTTGTTTCGTTACGCTCATTCCGGCAATAGTTGCCATAATCATTTGACCAAAACCATGTAATGCTTCATTTTCCTGTCTTTCCTCTCGGGATTTGCAAAGTTTTTTAAAACTATGTAAAGCTTCGCGAAAGGCAGCATCAACTCCGTCGTCGTTGGTATTGGCAGTGTCAGTAGGAGGGCTGCTGTCACATACCGCCTTCCTCTTTAGGCTGTTAACATGTATGGGCTCGGGAGATACTGCAGGCGATGAGTATACTCGCTCTATGAATGTGTTAGATTCGTCATGCATGGGCGACATTGACGATGTACTTTCATCTTTCCCAGCTGTCCAGGTTATTTTGTCGCCATTAGAGCTGAAATTACCGCAATCGAGAATCTTTAAATAAGAGAATCCAGCATGGAAATAAATTCTTGCACTTACCTTTTATTAAATACATGCGGTGTTAAAAATTCCATTTTGTCAACAATGGGAGCACGATATTTATTTTCTGATCCTGTTAACATTTCTACCCGCTTGTATCTTACAAAACGATCACGAAGTACACGATAGCGTTTCATCACTTCATCCTCTGTAAAGATGGAATTGTATTTATCAACGACAAGGAACAGGCACACAATGTGTAGTACGACAATCTTACCTGTAGCCTCCAATTCCCGTGCAATCTGTGTCCATACCTTCTTTTTCCGCTCAAAGCTGTGGTTGTATCGATTGTTTTTGTTATATATCACATCATGTGCCTCCACCAATTCCATTAATCTTTCATCGTTCATTGCTATTGCTAGGAGTCTCCAATTTCGTAAAATAATATTTAAATTCAATTCTCGTTATTATCGTGCACAGGAAAATTATTGGATAACGCCAACTCCAGACTGTGGAGCGTTTTTACTAATCAATTTCAGGTACAGTTATTACGTACATGTAATGCGTTCTCTATACGTACGAAACAGCTGTTTGTCATATGACACTACGTTGCACCTCTACGTGCTTGTTTGTAGTGTATAATATGTATACAACACTAACTAGGGACTTAAATCTCTCGACAGAGTTCTTAATAATGGACTCACAATACGTACGTTATGTAGCGTAGAGCGTGACGTGAAACCAAAGTTTGAAGCCGATCGGATCAAGACGTCGGCGCTACGCTGACATTGTTATAGGAATGGAACAACAAAGAAGGAAGCGTCAATCGATCAGCTAATTTGTGTACTGTTTAAATCTATGCGACACGACAAAACGCAACTAAATGTCAAATTCAATTTTCACACGTCCTTAGGGAAGCAATACTACATTAGCGACGCTGCAAAAAATCGACATCTGCTGAGAGTTGCAAAAAAAAACGGAGTTGGCAGCGTTTTTGCCTTTTGTCACAACTTTTTATTTGTAATGTTAACTTAATTTAAACAAATAAAATATTTTTAAAATTCTTTTTTAATTTTTAAAAGGATAACGAACTCAAATATTTTAAATTATTTGTATATAATAGATCTTTGGTATGAATGTATCAGCGGTATAAACATTCACAATAATCATCCAACATTAACTGAAACATGGTACTATTATAAAGGTATCAGCTGATTTACATTATTTTCACATAATTATTTGAGTTTTTTAACTTTAACTTTAAAGTAAAGAAAAATGTGACAAATGACTTTTACAGTGAAACGAACTTGTGTTGTATAAATTTTGTTGTTGTTGGGCTGGAGACTATGCCTTGTTTATTGCACCACGGTTATTCGTTAAGCATTGCTTTCGTCGCTTAAAAAGGCTGATATACGTTGTTGAGGCATACGACACAATAGTTTTCACAACCATAATAGTTATTGACAGCTCTGGTTGAATGTATGAGTTTTGCCTATATTAACATTATTGTCATGTGTATGAAATCAACACAGAAACGTTTTAGTACTAAACCTGGAAAGATATGGCCGTATACTATTGGCATCTCGCTTAGGAAGTCGTTAACGTGATAACTTCATATCATTGTACAAGAATAAAAAAATGATTTTGCTAACAGAAAACTATAGACAAAATTTGCTCTACTCTCCCTTTTTCTATTCACCTTATTGTAAAAAAACAAAAGCAATGTATATTTATATATATGAGTATGATATATTGCTTAATTTTGTACTTACCAGTAGAGCTCATAAAAAAATGTTTGTGAAGTGATATTCGGGGTATTTATATATATATTAATAAAATAATTTATTCGAAAATGAATATCGGCTGTTCGTTTGTACACAACACAATTTTTTCGTGGTCATCTTGACTGCACGAAAATAATTTGCAAACTGAGGTTGTATATATAAGAAGTTGGCTGAAAAGTTTTAACGTGTGACGGCCGCATCAGTATACTTGGAATGTTTAAGACGCTTGATAAGGCATGGGAGATTCGTTTTCATTTACAAATACCGTTACTCCGTGTGTATTTTACTCATGCACTTACGAAATGTATTAGTATGGGTAAGCAACCTTAAATATTTTTTTTTATATTATAAATAGATTTTTTTTTATGAAATATGGTTAATGTCTTTGTTTACATACAAAATTATAGTTACGATTTTCTGCGTCTGTAATTTCAATCACAATTGGCAGGTAGTCGGTTCACAATAGCATTTATAAACAAGATTGCTTAAAATTTGTCATTTAAATAAATGCTTTTTTATTGCCGCGATTATTTCAGTCACAACGGTGCGATTACTTGTACTTTGTTTTAATGTTAAATGTGAATACTCCATGATCCGATATTTATTGTTTGACAAGTGGAGAAAGTAAGCTAGCGAAAATTTTGAAAGTGTGCACTAACCGCAAAAAATACGTTAGCGACAAAAAGGAGAGGATTTCGATACGATTGAATTTGCTATATCTTTGTAATTATAAGTATTTAATATTTTGGGATTCAAAGCGTTATACAATGTTCAATCGAATTTCATTAAAAAGCGAGCATAAAAAAAATATCCTTACCTCTCTAGCGCGGTAAGGGTCCGATATATTAACATTCACCCAACATTGTATCTAACCCACGCATATCGATTTAACATGTCCACACTACTTATATATCGCGAATTATCCAATTCGCTCTTTGAATTACTTACGCGAACTAGTGTAGTGTAATTCGATTTGACAGTTCCTTCAGTATTCAAAAGTAAGAAATTGTGTTTATTTACAATAAAATTCCTTTTTTTTATTAAATGGAGTTTATATTTTTTTTTAAATTGGCCATGAGCTCTTAAGTAAATAAATTAAAAATATATACATCAATATATCATAAATATATACATTGCTTTCTTGCAATAAAGTGCAGAGAAAAAGTGTGAGTATATGGGAGCAGAGCAGAATGTTTACATATTAATTTGACAGCAGCTTCAATATTTTCGGATACAAATTAGAGAAGGCTACGATTTGTCCGTATTTCGGAAGGTAATTCAAAATGAACTACAATCAAAGAACGTAATTTGCCCTCACAATTTTGTATGGTCATTTACGTAATTCGCAATGTAATGAGAGCGCGAATGGTAGTGTAAACGCCATATAAACGTCACAGCACGTATTCTGTTCAATTAGTGCCGCGACGTACCACACGCTATATACAATTCCAGAGCATTCGGCTTTTGCTTGCATTGTTCGTTTTTTCGGTCAATAGGAAGAAAACAATTTGTTTTGACTCAATCAGACATACATACGTATGGAAAAACATATTTGTGTCAATGCGGAGAAAGAAAATTATTGATTTGTTTGTGTGTTATTTTTAAAAAGAAAAATTTGAATTTCCCACCTTTTTGCTGTTAAAAAATTACACAACAATGGATTCGCCGTATAATCTGCAATTGCAACAAATACAACAGCATTTACATCAGCAGCTTTTGGGGGGTCTCATCAACGACCACATGAACATGATGTTACAAGTGCAAACGACGCCAAAGACAAGACAACAGCAATTTTCTGAGCCAATAGTAGTGGACGAAAGTGAAGATGAAGATGATGAGGAACAAAGAACCCTGTTTGTGGCTAATCTGGACGATCGAGTAACGGAAGAGCTACTGTACGAAGTGTTTCTACAGGCTGGTCCCATAGAGCGAACAAGAATTCCAAGAGACAATGTCGGACGACAGAGAACATTTGGTTTCATCACCTACAACCAGCGAAGTTCACCACCGTACGCGATGCATTTGCTGCAGGGTTTGTCGCTGTTTCGTAAGTCTTTGACCATAAAATATAAGGGTAAACTCTTGCCACCGCCACTGAAATCACCAATTCTCAATGCGCGACAAAACTTCGACAATTCATCACTGAGGAGTGGTAATTTTTCATCATATAATGACAATAAACGTATGATGGACAAAACGTCCCCCTCGTGTTCTTCCAGGCATCAGGAACGTATTTCCAAGCATGCCTCGAATCAAATGAGGCAGCACTCAAACTCTGGTCCATACCAGCAACAACAACGTCGCGATTCTCCAAACCATTACAATGACAAGTGGCGTCACAACAACAATAATAACAACAACAATAATAATAACAACAATAATGGCAATAATCGCTATTCCGATCACCGTGGCGGAAAATACCGTAGATAACAGTTTGGACAATACTCAAATCTCAGATCAACAGACATAAGAGTCCTTGTTACTTTGTTTCGGATCGTAATGAGGATTGACATTTTAAATTTATACAAAACAATTCTTCTATCATTCACCCTTCTTTCTATCGACGAGGGAAACAATGATCTGCTGCAACATAGTACGCATTTCTGCAATGCCTAAACTTAACTGCTTTCAAGCATCCACTCTTCACACTACATACAACAAATGATTTTAGTTTTTATCTATTCCCCAAATTTGTTCAATCATTTATTACGTAAAAACTCTCTTTTTTATGAAATCACTTCAAAACATAATCGTTGCCATTTCATTTGTTTTTAATCGATGCATGCTTCATAGTTCCAAGTAAAAAATATCTCTTTTTGCTCTCAATAAGTAATAATAAACACCCTATTACATACAATCTACCAAAGAAGGTCAGGTGTTCTTAACATTTGACATTACCAATACATACATACATGTGTACCTGTGCTGTATTGTAGCGTATAGACTGTACTTTTGGTGTCGAATTGTGAAAAGAACTTAGCTTCGAAGTATTTTTGACTTCCTTGTTAGAATAGAGCAAAACGAAGCCATTCTTTGAAACGACATGTATTACCGTAACTACTCGTATACAAACATTTAATTCTTAATTTATATTTATTTCATGTTTCTAAATTTTTAAACAATAATAATTGGCTTTTTATAATGAATACAACTTTAAATATCGATTTTTTTCATATATTGTTAGAGCTGTTAACTCGCACTTGGGATGTTGAATAGAATTTAAGCACCCTACAAAACTATAAAAATATCAGTATGAAAGGGAGCAATTGGTGCAATTGATATTGCTCCAGAACAGAAACGTGTGGTGAATTTGCATGGCAAAACCACCGCGGTCCAGGATCGATTAACATCGGCCAAAATTCTATAACTTATGATCTAGTACACATTTTTGAGTTCTGCAAAAAGGAAAATTGTAGCCTAGAAGTCAATAATTATTTTGAACTATTAACATTTATATCGGGCTATTGGTTATATTTTAGAAATTAGCCTGAAGTTGAATACTTTTTGTATTTTCCGATTTTAAAGAATAGTACTTAGTAGGGACATAAATACTGTTACACACGTTTTATGCTGTAAAAAAAAGCACTGAATATTTTTGGACCAAATATTTTTTAATATATTTATTGATGTATGTTGTATCCAAAAAGGAATTACTTATTCTTAATGACCGCCTTTTGCATTTACAAACTCCTTAAGTCGCACTGGCCAATCGTCAATAGCTGCAGGGACGTTTTAGCCTTATGGGCCGGCGCAGAATCCTGCTGAAAAGTCCATGGCAGGTTTTGGAACAGGGAATTGTTAAGAGGACTCACAACAGCTTCCAAAACGGTTTCTTGGTAAACTTTGACCCCATCGTAAGAGACACCCCTACCAAACCATGACTGAAGCTGGGTGATGACCCTTTTCCACCCATGGGACTGCCTGAGGGCCATTCTCCAGAGGAAATAAACGCTCGAAAATTGTTTCGAAGCCAGACCTGGGACGTTTTAGCCTTATGGGCCGGCGCAGAATCCTGCTGGAAAGTTCATGGCCGGTTTTGGAACAGGGAATTGTTAAGAGGCTTCACAACAGCTTCCAAAACGGTTTCTTGGTAAACTTTGGCCGATATTTTGACTCCTTGTTCTCAGAAATGCAGGTCAGTGAGCCCATCGTAAGAGACACCCCACCAATCCATTACTGAAGCTGGGTGATGACCCTTTTCCACCCTTAGGATCAGTTCAGATGCTTCCTTAGATGACCGCGCATACACTCTATCATTTAGCTTGTTAAATTTTTCTGAGCTGTAAACATTTTTTCATCGGTGAACAAAATTTTTCTGTGCAAGTTATCAGCGTACTTCACAAAAGACGTTTGTATTTTTCAATCCTTTTTTTTTAAAGCTGCAGTCAATAAATGTCCGGTACGTCGTTTGAAAGCCCCAAGTCCCAAGTCTTTTTTAATGATTCGACTCATGGACTTTTGTGTGATATCTCAAGGGCCATGATTTTCTGTTTTCGAAGATGGTTTCTGTGAATTCTTGATTTAACGGCTTTGATGACATGCGGTGTTCGAACAGAGCGTGGGCGGCCCGACCGGTGGCGGTCTTTAACATCTCCCTGGCGGCCGGAGTGTTTTGAAAAAATCGCTTTTTTCATTTCACACTTGAAAAGCGCTATTACAGCGATACGGTTCTCATTATCTTCAACATTCATCCATGATGAAAGTTGAAACAATTTTAAAATCCCGTTACAGACTAACGCTATTGCGGTAAGCTTTCAAAACCCATATGACATTGACGGGGGTATGTTCAGTTTTACTATTGAAATGCGTGTGTTCAATGTTGTAACAGTATTTATGTCCCTACTAAGTACATTTTTGTTCGTTTTTAGTTTTTCTTTACATACAGGGTGGCTGATGAATATTGCTACATAAACTCAAATAACTTTTTTTCAGTGTATGGAATTCTATTATATTAAATTTTATTAAGAATAGCTTAATTAGTTTTAAGAATAATGGAATTTAAAATTCTGTCATAATATCTTTCATCATGCTGAAACCAAAGAGAGTTGAAAGAAATTCTCATTCGGCGTAATTCTGGATAGAAATGCTCTCTCAACATTCTCAAGAAACGGTCTCCAGTAACCGTAACGGTGTGACCGTTTTCTTCGAAGATGAGGGCCCGACAATGCAGCGTGATGAAACTGCACACCACACTGTGACACGAAGTGGATGCAATTCCGGCTCATGGAGTATCTGTGGGTTGGAAGCACTACATATTCGACAATTTTGTTTCTTTATGTTGCCGTTTATATCGAAATGGGCATCGTCAAACATAAAAAGACAGTTCAACATGTTTCCGTCCTCTTTCACCTTTCGAAGCATCTTCTGGCAAAATTCTAAGCGAAACGGAAAGTCTGCTGCGTTCAGTTTGTGGGCCAATTGAATTTTATATGAGACCAAGTCCAAATCTTTGTGCAACGACTGTCTGCTTATACCAATTTGAGCAGATAAGTTTCTTGTCAAAACTCTTGGATTGGAGCAGCAACTATAGCAGCGATTGTTTCCTTCGTCCAACCTGAAGAGTTTCGATTGTAATGTCTTCTGTTGACTGTCCCATGCTCGGCAAAATTGATAACAAGTCTCATTATTGTCCATCTGCTACTCTCTTTGAACCGTAATTACGGACTCCAGTGCGTGATAGCGGCGGACAAATTCTTGTTTCAGTGTCCCAGTTATCCATTTTTGTTAAATCTAAAAATCAGTCGGCAAAATAAAAAAAATTAACCAGATTCATTAAATAGAAAAAAGTTAATAATTTTTTTTTTGGCAGCGGCCCTGTATTTACAACTTTTCATGAAATGCGCAAAAAAAAATTTTTGCCTTGTGTCAGATTTTTACTTTTTTTCTGGTTTTGAAAATTTAAAAAGGAAAGATTTAAAAATCTTTTTTTTTTTGGTTGTAAGCATTAAGAGCGCTGCAGTCAAACAAATGCATCGCTACTTCTTACAGCCGCAATTAAACAAAATATTTCGTTAAAACTATTTTCAAATAATAGGATAAACGCGAGCGCGATTTTATAGTCAATAAATGTGTTACCTGTGGTGCACAGTGGTCTAGGATCGATTTCCACCGGCCAATTTCTATAACTTTTGATCTAGTCAATTTTTTTGAGTTCCGATTTTAAAGAAAATTATTTTTTTTCGTTATTAGTTTATTTTACATATTTTCAAGTAATTCATAAAATGCGCAAAATATTTTTTTTCCTCATTGCCGATTTTCACTTTGTTCTGGTTTTGAAAAAGTAAGATTTAATTTTTCGACTGTGTCGAACTATTTCTCATACATTTTAAGAGCTATTGCTCTATTTTCAACTGTGGTTTCTTATTTTTAATATGGCGTCATAATTTTGTTTGTACCAAATATACTTTGACGGTAGGAACTATTTTAAAAATATCGGTTTTGAAAAAATATGATGAGCAACATAACTTTTTTCATATCAAAGCTTTTAAAAAATTAGGTACCATTTTGAAAAGGTGAAAATTTCTCCATTTTTTGGAGGTAAAAATTTCCGCTTTGGATGATAGTACCAAAACGCGAATTTATCACTTGTTTTTAAAAAAATTATTTAAAACTGGGTCTTTCTCCTAATGCTAAATTTTATCTCGATCGGAGTTCGATTGCCAGTGCTATGTCCCAAATACCCCTAACAAATGTAGTAAATCGAATAAACGCAGTATAACACAGGTAGTATTGCAATTCATTCACGAGTAAATATTGACATTATATTGATTTTCTTACGACTGAATATTAATTAAATTCACCTCAATGATTCATAAAATGATAGATTTTTTGAAGTTTTTAATACAATTATACTTGATTATTTAATGTCTTTTCCTCTTTCGGTGTAGGAACGATATTATATTTATAGAATATAAACTAGATCAGTTATAGAATTTTGAACCACTGTGCGTCGGTTAGTTGGTTATTTGTCGTTTTTATTTATTTTTAGTTGTTATTAGTTTATTTTGTAAAGTTTTTAATGTTATTTACTTTAATTTTAGTGGAAAATCGTTGAAAATATTCAAGCACACATTTTTTTCGTATTTTTCGTATTTTGTTTAAACAACTACGAAACTTGACATTTGGGATACAAGAATACAAGATACTCGTAGTTCAAGGAGTATAGACACCCGAACTCTGATAATTTTCCTACTGTTTGCATAAAACTCATTTGATGTTGAAATGCTATAGTTTTTTATTCATATACTCGTACAAACAAATGCAAGTTTTACTCAAAAAAAAAATTTATTATTTTTTTATGTATTAACATCCAGTTTGATGTTGACTTAGTAAAGGAGACTATAGGCTTTCCTGAATGGACAGTTAATCGATTAATAGACCTTCATGGAAAATATTGTAAGAGTCAATGGCGACTTTCGTGTAGTAAATTAATCGAATAGTCGAAATAAAAATTCGACAACTACATTGTTGTCTTCTGTTGCTGAGTTCGATCGTGACATGATACTTTTATGTAACTTAGACACTGTTTCCGTTCCAACACCTGAAAATAAGGGAGACGGGTTGTTAGTCTAACAAACATTTCTCTATTTGTGACACGTTTTCAGAAAAACATTTAAAAATTAGACAATTTATTTAATTTTTTATCCTTCACTAAAATTTAATCATTGCAAAATTCAGAAACAATGCTGCTATCTCCCCTTGTCACCGGAAATCAATCGTATAGAAATAAATAATAGCAAGTGGAACTTATTTTGATGATTTTTACTAGACAGAAATCAGCACTTCAATAAAATGTGTTAAAAACGGTTATTTATCTTTTGTTGAATGTTCCTTAAA
Source organism: Hydrotaea diabolus (assembly GCA_963513945.1). Taxonomy (NCBI): domain Eukaryota; kingdom Metazoa; phylum Arthropoda; class Insecta; order Diptera; family Muscidae; genus Hydrotaea; species Hydrotaea diabolus. The sequence continues at coordinate 131,379,278 of OY740717.1, read as the reverse complement.
TTCTGATTGATTTTCTGCATGTTTCCTTTGTATACAGTGTGGCCCAATTACATCAACTGATGTAAACACAAATAACTTTTTTATATTCTTAAATTATTGATTATTTAATTTTGCACATTATAACTGAACTTTTGGATATTTGAAAGAATTCGTACAGTACACAGCAACGCACTAAAGCAATCGTTTTTTTGTATTTTTCTCAACGATCACATTTTTTGACTGCGCGAAATTTTCGTCGTTACTTTAACTCAAGATAAGCGCCTACTGCTTTTATGATTATAAAATAAGTTCGCCGTTATGTTAAGTAGAACTGCGTTTAGTTACCGAACGTACTGGTTTTTGAGCAAATGATCAATCTGTCTTAACTCGTCGCCGTTTGGGCTAATTTGGTACACCGAGAACATCATTGCAGACATTGTTAATTGAAGTATCTTAAAAAATACCCAAACAGCATTCAATTTGTGCAACAGCTGTTGATTTTAGACATCAATAGTTCTCATTTGGGCCACCCTGTACAGTGTCACCCATATTTTTAATATTCTTTAATATAATTTAATATTTTGTGGAGTCTTTTTTTTAGTATTTTAATATGATCTCCAGTCAAAAGTCTTCACGAAAGTATAAGTACTTTCCCACGCAAATTCGTTCTTTTTATGGAGGATCGGACATTTACACAACACGTGCTTCACTGTCTCAATCTCCTTCTCATCTAGTAGTCGACTAATTCTTGCTCCCATTTCTAGTCTTTGCCTTAATATTCTAATGTTGCAAGCTTTTAACAGAGTTTGGGTTTTGTTTTTGTGTAGTTCAGGCCCGTTATAGGCACCGATAGGGTCTTTGTACAGTTACCATATTATGCAGCAACCTTAGTTCATCTGCTACTATAGGCTTGGCATGCAAAGAAAATATTTTTGAGTCTCTTTTTTCTCCAATCGTTCTGTATCCAGTTCGTAATTCCAAGGAATTTCATTTTAGCCTAGGTCTGGAGAGCGTTTTTCTGCTAGTTGTTTTCTAAAACCGTTTCAGCTTTTATCTGCTTAACATAGGAATAGACTTTCTTCCTACAAATGAGTTAGCTGTGCACGATAACTCCTGCTCACAGCGGCAATTGCGCCTTATATACTTATAGAAGCTTTTCCACGGCACGAGCTGAAAAGCTGCCGAAATTAATGCCAGTAATTATAAATTAGGTGACTATCTGAGTTAGTTGATACCTAGCTGAACCGCTACATCTATAGCTATTCAGTTTTAATATTGTTTTTTAAAAAGGTGTTTTTTCCAGCCTTATGTATATTTCCTAAACTATATGTACATTAGAATGTGTTGACTTGTGATTAGCCAAAAAAGTTGCAAATTTACCCTCTAGAAACAAAGATTGATATGTTTCAAAGGAAACTCCAAAAAACATGGATTCTGGACTAGTTTAAAACACCATTAAAAATGTATTTTCCCTTTAATTGAAATTTCGATTATTAGCAATGTTCATATATAATAAAACAGAGGCAGTTAGTGGACTCTGCATTAAGTTAGACCAGATAATTGTTTTTAAGCTGGAGATATAAGGAGTTTTGCTCATTGTTTCAACCTTTTTTAAATGACTATCTTAAAAATAAATTTATTCAACTATTTTTATTTTTGCATTGAAACTTCTAGGTCGAAGTTTCTTCGAGTTGATGCACTACTAGTGGCAGTAGCGCAGAGTAGGCAAATTCCTTTAAGTTACTTATCTACTTATATAACTCGAACTTCCACAACATAAATTTCTCTATAACTACAAAAACAACGGCACAATCTTCCATAAGTAGAACGTTTCAGGGAAACACAAAATTCTCAAAAAAATATTTTTTGTTCGTTGTTTGTTTTCCGTCCAAAATGACTCAGAACTTGGGTCTTGAATTACAAGAATACGAATACGAATATTTATCATCAAAAATGGTTTTATTGTTTTTCAAAGTATTCTCTATCATGATTTATACACTTTTGCATGCGCTCAAATGCACTTTTTCCACTCCGATTGAGACACCTCCAAAACATGGTTTTTGAACGATTCAACAACATCTTCTGGCGACGAAAATCTGGGCTGTACGACGGATGACCCAACAATTCGACGTTTTGTGGTCAAAAAGGCGCTGGTTTGAGCCGATGTGTGAGAGAGAGCTCGCATTGTCATGATTGTCATGCACACAATAATTCGTCTTCTCTTGTTCGTTTTTCGAATTTCTTCGAAGACTTCAGGCAAACAAATTATGGTGTACCACTTAGAATTGACCGTCCTACGTTACTCAAGCGGAACATTCGCCACATAAACAGTTTTGCCAAAGAAACTGGCGACCATTTGCTTCGAAGTGCTTCTTCCACGAACACTTTCGTTGGATTTGGCTCGTCTTCGAAGACCCACACGGTCGATTGCTGTTTTGTTTCGGGCTCATACGCATAGATTCATGATTCGTCACCTGTACCGATCTTATACACGTCTTTTGAAGCACCGCGATCGTATATTTTCCAAATTTTCTTTGCACCAATCGACACGAGCCTTTTTTTAATGATTGTCAAATTGTGCGGGATCCAACGAGAACAAACCTTTTTTACGGCAATGCGTTCATGCAATATCGAGTGTATGCTGGTGGAAAAAAAGCCCAAGGATGCCTCTATCTCACGGTATGTCACATGACGATCTTGCATTATCAGTTCACGCACGGCATTAATGTTCTCTGGCACAACGTTTTTGAGCGAGCGTAGGCCACGATTGAATTCATTAAACCAGTTTTTCAAAGTGCTATAGGATGGTGCTTCATCGATACAAAGATTTAAGTTCAACGATGCACTCTTGTCCTGATAATAATAATAAGTTGTGAAAAATGATCGCACGAAAATGTTGACGAGGTAATTCCATTTTTTTGCCAAATTGATTTTTTCAAGTCACTGTAAACAACACAAATGATGGTCGTACGTCAAAACGTTCAGATACGTTCATGCTAAAAAAATATCAAACTTTCCAATGGTAATGTCAGAGGGCGCCAGGAAACACTTAGTGTAGCCTATGCCAGAAAATTATATATGTGACGCGCAAAATAGAAAGGGACCTAAGGGTAAAAACCAGTTTTGTTCAGGAGAGCCATTTTAAAGTTTTAAATACGTGTATCTTTGGTGTACCATCACATTCATAAAACGCGCATATCTCTGGGAGGGAACACTTTTGGGGCATGGGCTTGGTCTCATTCGATGCTCAGATGTTGTCCACATCAAAAAAGAAAAAAGTGAAAATTGATTTTTTTACCCTTAGGTCCCTTTCTCTATGCGCTGTCACATATAGTAAAGCATAGCTCCGTTAAAGTATCATAACATCCAATACTACTCGTTAGGATTACATAAAGATTAATAATCAACTTCTTGTATCAGACTTTTCCTTTACCCTTAGGTCCCTTTCTCTATGCGCTGTCACATATAGTAAAGCATAGCTCCGTTAAAGTATCATAACATCCAATACTACTCGTTAGGATTACATAAAGATTAATAATCAACTTCTTGTATCAGAAAAATACATAATAGTAGCACAAAACTCTTTATATTTCGAGGAAAAAAACGCTTCGTTTTATTTAAAACCTAAAATACATTGCTCGAAAAGTTTATAAAACGGTTCTTTACGATCAAAGGTTTTTTTTAGTTTTTAAAAAATTTAAAGTTGCCAAAAAAACATTTTTAGGCATTAATTAAAATATTCCTGTCCTGAAAAGGATTGATCGTTTTGTACGAAATTTTTAAAAAAAAATTAATTTTTTTCATTGTTCGCCGACGTCTTTGAAATTTTTACCAATTTGCGCATTAGTCTTATCCCATACAAAAGTCTAATCCAATACAGTAATTAAATTTTATGATCGCCATAATTGTTGAAGTTATAGGCAAAACGCTGGCGTTGATAGGAACCTGAAGCACATTTTAAAGAAAAGTTTTATAAATATTTGTGAAGGTTTATCACAATGGTCTGTACATTAATATAATTAACCGGGTACAGGCAGCATATATAAATAATATAACCATAACAATTTATAATGAATATTTTTGTGATAAGATTTCTAAGAAACTGGAAACTCATGGAAGAATGAAGAGGGCCGATTGGAAGAGAAACTAGTCAAAGTCTTACCCCTTTGTATTACAGATTAAAGGTACACATTAATGTAGAAGTTATAAACATTTATATTAACAAAAACATGCAATTTAAAAATGTTTTTATTTTTTCTATTTATTTTTAGTGTTGTAAGTGCTGTAATTCTTTTATAAAAATGGAAAGGAAATATGCAAAATATTACAGCGTCGAAATTAACAAATTAAATTAAAAAAGTAATAAACTGACATATCGAAACGTTGATGAACAATTGATGTTCCCATCATTTTACACCGCTAATTTAAAGTGAACATTTAACAATTTATTTAATATTGTAATCGGTTAACTTTCAAGATCAATTGTGAATTCAAAGGTTTTGCAGTGATTTATTTTTAATTTTACTTCTGGTAAATAATTTTTTTTGTTGATTTAAGGAAAAAAAGGCAAAACAAATAAAAAAAATTACGTTCTCACCAATAAATGCAATATAACGCGAAAGTAGGAACTTTGCCGACCATTAATATTACTATTTTGTCCACGTTTTTGAATAATATATAAATGCTTATACCACATTATCTCTCACAACCTCTCCAGCTATTACATTGAGGGAAAATTCTAATTAAACACAATTTAATTTCAAACAAATTTCAAAATAAAGACCTTGCTTCAATTAGTATGCATTCATTGCAAAAACTGCGTACTAAACTTTAAGTCTAATAATTTCCCTCACCTTACTGGGTAGGAGGAAATATCATTGGTTGAGAAAAAAAACGTACTGTATAGACCCTAGTAAGTGAGCTTCAAGCCTATTTATCTTGTATTTATTAGCTAGCTGATTCGTTACCTGTTGGCTTGTTCGGCTTTCGGAGCATCTATCGACAGTAAAAGTAAAGATCAAGAGGTCAATCCCACGACAGCTGGTTCTACGATATGTACCTGTTTGACCCGAAGAAGCAATCTTTGACCAAGGGCTGTCTCCCCAGCATTTCCTGTGCAGCTACAACAAAAAGATCAAGATGTAAGCTGTGCTAATGTGGAACTTCAAACGTCAAATATAATTTGAGCTGTATCCTGCCATCATTGTTATAAAGCGCATTAAAATAAAGCGTTTGCCTTGGCTAGTACTAGTTCATACGAGGACGAGGATGAACATGAAATACCGAGTCTACGGTAGAAGGACCAAGTGTAAGACGTCACACAAATCCTTGGTATTAAAAACTACTTATAGAGACATCACGCACAAATTGAGGTGCTTGGAAAAAGTTTCGTATGCAGAATTAGACTGACCAGAGAAAGTAGAATTTAGTTAAAACGTTTACTTGGTGACAAATAAATGGATTCCTAAACACGCCTCTTCTGGTACCTCCCACACAAATGACCCTGTTCCAGTGCAGATTACAACCCTCATAACTTGTCACCGAGTGCATGAAATTTGATTTAATTGTAATGTATATAAATGTGACAGCGCATAGAGAAAGGGACCTAAGGGTAAAAAAAATCATTTTTTTTTTTTTTGGTGTGGACAACATCTGAGCATCGAATGAGACCAATCACATGCCCCAAAAGTGTTCCCTCCCAGAGATATGCGCGTTTTATGAAAGTGATGGTACACCAAAGATACACGTATTTAAATCTTTAAAATGGCTCTCCTGAACAAAACTGGTTTTTACCCTTAGGTCCCTTTCTATTTTGCGCGTCACATATGACGTTTGTAAAAGGTGGTATGGTATTAAGGGCCGATGTTGATTTTGAATAAAACAAATTATTTAGGAAATTATTGTCACTTCTTTTTATTATGATAATATTGGTATGTTTTAATTACGTATTGAACAAAATATCGGCCAAATGGGCGCCGCGACCTCGGCGGCACACCTCCATTCGATGGTCCAAACTATCGATGACGCTGCGGCATAGTTAAGGTTCTATGCCGTTAATGTGCCGAATTATCTCATCCTTTATCTCTTGAATTGTTGCTGGCTTATCGGCGTATACATTTTCTTTAAATAACCTCAAAGAAAGAAGTCCAACGGTGTCAAATCACATGATCTTGAAGGCCAATTAACTTCGCCACGACGTGAGATAACACGGCCATTGAATTTGTCGCGCAAAAGAGCCATTGTTTCGTTAGCTGTGTGGCAAGTGGCACCGTCCTGTTGAAACCACATATCGTCCGCATCCATATCTTCCAATTCGGGTCATAAAAAGTTTGTTATAACCTCACGATAGCGAACACCATTCACAGTAACTGCCTGACCGGCCTCATTTTGGAAAAAAATACGGCCCGATGATGCCGCCATTCCATAAACCGCCAGTCACTCATTGTGGGTGCATTGTTTTTTCGACAATCACTCTTGGATTATCATTCGCCCAAATGCGGCATTTCTGATTATTGACGAATCCACTGAGGTGAAAATGTGCCTCATAATTATTTTAATTTCTTTATTGTTATATTTTATTTTAATTGTAGTTGCAATACAATTTTAATTTAATTTAATTAATTTAATTTATTTACATTTTCCGTAATTAAGAAGCCTTTCGGCCGATAAAGCTAATTACAGTAAACTACAGCTTAGATAGAATTAATATAAAGAAACATTTTAAAGTATTAAAAAAAATTCAAGTTTAACAAAAATTCCAGTTTAACAAAAATTCAAGTTAAACAGTTACTCAATAATAGTAGTAGGAAAAAATATATATGTATATAGAATATGTATATAAGATTTTCTTCTAAAATTGATCATCCACTGTTGCCTAACTTTAAAGCGTTCTTCGCCTGTGTATCTTTCCATGGTTCAAATTGAGTTAGTCTGATGTTGAGATATATCAAATGAAATGCAATATAAAACTTGACGTTTAGGTGTGGTTCACATTCAACATCGGCCTCTAAAATTTAACCACCCTTTATAACTGCTTTGTTGTTCACACTCCTCATTCAGGTACCTTTCGCGTAAATGCACCATTCTGCCTAGTTTTAGTATTTGAATATTAAATTTGAACTCAAATTTATGATTCTGCTGAAAATTGGTCATTAGAGAATGGATTATATTGTACACTAGCTGACTTACAATTAAAGCTATAACCACGCCCCTTCTTGAACCTCCTACACAAATACCACTATTAAAGCGTAAAGGCGATCTTAGTAGCAGCCTCAACACATGAAATTCACTTAAATGTTGTATTCTGCAATATGTTTATTTCTTATTTATACCTGTATTAGACAATGGCCCCATTCAGTATTTTTTTAAAAATGATCCTCTTAGGGATCAGTCGGATCAACCAACTAAAACTAGCTTAGCATTTTTTTTATATTAAGTTTTGGTATTTTCTTTGGAGAAAACGATTTAGCTGTGTATACCCTGCACCGCTCTGTGATTAAGTATAAGTAAGTTTCATGGCAAATGTTTGTAAACACCAAAAATATTTGATGTACACCCAATTTTAGGTATACCGATCGACTCAGGGCCTTAAATATAGTCAAAACGTGGAATTAATGTTATTTTCGCATTAGTGATAATACGTTTTGTTGTTTTTAATACTCAAATATCCATTACTAAAGAAGGCCGATCTTGGGCACCCTACGGAGTTAAGGGAAAAATGTCTTAAATATGGCTGCACATTTGAATTTGTAAGAAAATTTCACTGTTTCTGGATACCCATATCTCATATGTCCATGTTCAAAAGGACCAATTTCATATACCCATGGGTCAATTACTTAAAACAAGTCGAATCTTAAAATGCATATGAAATTAGGTTCCGTGGCTAAGTTTTATTGTTTTTTAATGCATAGGATTTTAAGAAGGTCGATTTTATGTCCCCTATGGCCTATCTGCTCCAAATACCAAATTGATAAATTGATTTGTGAGAAATTGTTTATCATTTCTGGATACCCATATGTCACGACCATTGGTCAATGCCTTCAATTTAGCCATATCGTTAAATAAACTTCATATTGGAGAATTAGTGTTATCTTCGGATTGGTAACGAAATTTTATTGTGTTTAAATACCCATAATAGAAAGGGACCTAAGGTTTTGTTTTGTTCAGGAGAGCCATTTTAAAGATTTAAATACATGTATGTTTGGTGTACTATCACTTTCATAAAACGCGCATATCTCTGGGAGGGAACACTTTTGGGGCATGGGTTCGGTCTCATTTGATGCTCAGATGTTGTCCACATCAAAAAAAGAAAAAAAGTGAAAATTGATTTTTTACCCTTAGGTCCCTTTCTCTATGCTGTCGCTGTCACATATGTTAATAATCAAAGCAACCTGTTTTTTGGGCCTATATGTGCGGGCCTATCTAAGTACCACTTTGTCCCAAATCTAATGTAAGGATACATATTTAGACTTTTGAGGAAATTTTACAGCAATGGAGGACCGTTACCTTTAGTCCTGTAAGGATCCTAAGCAACTTATGGCCATAAGTCATCATCATGCAAAATTTCAGGATTAAGTAGATTTGTTTGATCGCTACATCGCTGCTTTCAACAAACACACGTACGGACATGGCTAGATCGTCTAAGAATACACGACGATCAATTATATATAGGGTGATCCATCAAGACGTATTTTTTCAAAACAAAAAAAAATATAAAAAATTCAAATCAAGTGTGGAATCTTAAAGAACATTTTATGGCACTTATTTCTTGAATATAATTTCCTTTTGAATGTTGGACGCATCTACTCCTCCAGAGTGTCCATTCTGAGGGTCCAATTTTAGATGACTCGTTCCAGCACTTCGACCGGTATGGCTTTAATGACACACGTAATGTTGGTTTCCAAAACCTGAATCATAGCTGATTTGTCAGCATAGACTTTGGAATTTACGTAACCTCAAAGAAAAATGTCTAAAGGTATGATATCATCACTCGATCTAGGCGGCCAACTCACCTGTCCAAAACGTGAAATTAGCTGCTTTCCGAAATGACCTCTCAATAGATCCATTGCTTAAGCAGCTGTATGACAAGTGGCACCGTCCTGTTAAAACCAAGTGTCGTCAAGATTACGGGTTTCAATTTTAGGTAGCATCGATATCATGGCGGGATAGCGAGAACCATTCAGGGTTACGTTCCGGCCATCATCATTTTTGAAAAAATATGCACCGATGATTCCACCAGCTTATAAACCGCACCAAACCGTGGTTTGCTCTGGGTATAATGGCACCTCTTGAACCTCTTCTTGTTGCTCTTCGGCCCAAATGCGGCAATTTTGTTTATTGACTTTGCCGTTGAGCCAGAAATGGGCCTCATCACTGAACAACATTTTGGTCGAAAACAGCGGATCTTCCCGTTTCTCACCGAACGCTTATTTCCAGAGTTTGCTAACATTTGAAGATAATTATTTTCAAAGAATGCCATAAAATGTCCTTTCAAATTATTAATAAAGATTCCACACTTGATTTGAATTTTTATATATTTTTTTGTGCTGAAAAATTACCTCTAGATGGATCATCCTATATACACCCATCCTATGGTGGATAGTATAAAAATAATTTTGCGTGAAAGATATTCGCGTCGAATTATGACCCCCACCATAGGATGGGTGTATATAGGATGATCCATCTAGAGGTATTTTTCAAAACAAAAAAAATTTAAATAAAAATTCAAATCAAGTGTGAAATCTTTATTAGTAACTTGAGAAATTTAACTACAAGGATCGAACAAAATTATGGTTAGAAAAAACAAGTGCACAAATTAAGTATGGCCGTGCCGAAGCTTAAAATATACCCACCATCATGGATTACGGTCTAATATGAACAATCAAGGGCATTCACAGGTCTCTTCTATTGGTGTGTGTGTGTTTCTATATCAATATCATATATAAGTATACCAACTTGTATCGTTATATCGATATTTACGAGGTATAGCCTTTAAAAGTTCAGAGTTGTATGGACACGGCACCGCTATTTTGTCCAATTTTAACACAATATAATGTAGATTAAAATTCTAATATTTGATTTCATTCTGTTAAAAATTTAAAACGATGTCCATTACCTAGCCCCCTTTTTTTTAGGGTGTGTTTCGAGCCATGCCAACATCATATGTTCCATCATTATATATCTATTAGTTCATGAGATATAGTCTTTTTTGGTTTAGTGTTGTGTGAGCGGTGGCACACCCTTTTTTCCAATTTAACCATAACATGGTTTATAAGAATATTTTAATTAACAGAGAATCTCTTACATGGCTCTGAGATTAATCTTCTACCTGTAAAGTCGCCGGCATCTACCAGGTGGAAAACCCGCTGTTGCAAAACAAATCCTGAATATTCTTAACCGAATAGTTTATACAGACGATAGTTAGTATATACGATGGTTAGTATAGACGATAGTTAGTATAGACGATAGTTAGTATAGACGATACTTAGTATAGACGATAGTTAGTATAGACGATACTTAGTATAGACGTCGAACAAATCTTGAGTAGGATTCTTATATAAACATAGCTAAGCATGTGCAAACAGCTTCAAGGCTGATATACTTACGAGGGCGACCGCAAAACTAACTGGCCTGGCACATTTTCTGTTTTACTAGCAACTTTTTTTTTGTTTTTTAAAAGCAATCTTTTATAAGCCATCTGTCAAAATTTCCGAAATATTTAATGATTATTTTCTTTGTTAAAGGTGATTGAAGTAAACAAGTTTTATATTTTTTGAAAACTGGAAAGAGTTTCGTGCGGTAATTAAACACTTTTATATGAAAGGTTATACGCCACAATTAATCAAAGATGAATTGGATTCTGTTCATGGTGATAATGCACCATCATACTCCACCGCGAAATCCTGAGTTCAACAATTTAAAATGGGTCATTCAAGTACGGAAGATGAACAACGCTCTGGAAGACCGAAAACTGCTACTACTATTGAAAACATTAGAAAAATACTTAATGAAGTGACTAAAGATAGACGAATAAAGCTCAGAGAACTTGCTGATATTGTTAAAATACACGAAAAACAAGTTTGGAGTATTTTACATGATGAACTCCACATGAAAAAGCTATCCACAAGAACGCTGCCGCGATTGTTGACTTTGCCCCAAAAAATCGCCCGTTGGACCAATTCCGAGGAGCTTTTAGCGATTTATCAGCGTAATCCAATAGAGTTCTTGCGCCGATTTATAACTGTTGATGAAACATGGATCCATCACTACATCCCAGAATGCAAAGAACAGTCAAAACAATGGATAGAAGCTGGTAAAGGTGGTCCCAAGAAGGCGAAAACTGTTAAGTCAGCAGGAAAAGTAATAGCCACAGTATTTTGGGACGCAAGGGGTATAATATTTATTGATTATCTTGAGAAAGGAAAACCAATAAATAGTGAATATTATTGTGCATTATTGGATCGGTTGAGTGAAGAAATCAAGATAAAACGACCGCATTTAGAAAATAAAAGTTCTTTTTCATCAAGATAATGCTTCTTCACACACTGCATTTTTAACTCAACAAAAGCTGGCCGAAATACGATTTGAAATTGCTCCGCATTCACCATATAGTCCAGATTTAGCTCCTTCTGATTATTTCTTGTTTCCAAATTTAAAAAAAAATTCTCGGTGGCAAAAAATTTTCGTCCAATAGCGAGGTTATTGCTGAAACTGAGGCATATTTTAAAGGTCTTGAAAAATCTTATTTTTCGGATGGAATTAAAAAACTTGTAAAACGTTTGATGAAGTGTATTGAGTTGGAAGGAGATTATGTTGAAAAATAAATAATAATAATTCCAAAAAAACGGTTCTTTTTATGTTAGGCCAGTTACTTTTGCGGTCGCCCTCGTATAATAAATTACAGAAACCTGATGGAACTGAAGAACACGAATGTTATTAATAAACATTATAAGTATATAATTTTTTAATTCAGAAACTTACCAAAAGATATCTTCATTTGAATCTCCTTAGAAATGTACACATTTCAAATGAAATGTCCAGTTTCCAAAAACCTTATCCCGGAAAGAAAAATAAAACCGAGTCTGTATGTATTTGAATCTAAACTTTTAAGCTACATACAAGGATATTTAATCTTTATTTTGAGTTCATTACAAAGTATCTTAAAAAGAACACCTATACTAGGATGATGAGCATGATTCAATGAATAAATGTTTTTAACATCGACTCCAATGATTAATAAATTAATTGAATGTTCTATGAACTGTTAATTAGAAACACAATCATATTAAATGCTATTTATGTATATACAGTACACCAATATTACTCTATAATTGTGTATTCATTCAAAATCTAACGTATGTTTTTTAAAGTTTTCTCAATATTTCGAAATGTTCGTTGTGGTATTACCTCCTGCAGTAGCCGTTGATAGTTGACGTGTTCGGAAAGCAACCTAAACAAAGACTTGGCATAGCTGCGTGTCTCCAGGCTACCCTCGAGCAAAAGATTAGCTCCGGTCACAAAGAATTTGTCACGTTGTTCGCGAGGCATGACATATATCTTCTCACAACCCAAGCGTTCGACTAATCGATTTAACAGCTTTGCTGTGGTGGTACGGACCAAGGCATTCTGATGTTGAGCGCCCTTGGTGGTCAAAATATTCAGAATTTTCCCTGGCGACAGATTGTCACACATTGATTCGAGAGCACGCGTTGCATCGGCTCTGATGAAACGATTGGTGTCAGCCGTACGGTGTAAGAGGGCACAAACCAAATCATCACACTCCTGCTCGAGGAAACGTGTTTTGAGTGTAAATATTTCGGTGGCCGCCTGACAAGCAGCTCGAGCTACTTGCGATCTTAGATTTCTCACTGATCTGGTCAACTGAATACAAACCATGTGCATTTGTGCATCAAGGTTGTCCGGGTGATATCTCATTAGCCGCACCATGTTTTTCAAACCCACCATAATGACCTCCCAATTGCTGGAGTCTAGTTGATCGAATGTTTTCAATAAAGCCTCTCGAGGTTTTTCGAATCTCTGTAGGGTGGGTGGATACAGCTCGGCTTGTACCATTTTGATGGACTGTTTTACGGGTGAAACTCTTCGATGTCTCTTGAGGAAATGCGTGGTTTTGGATTTTTGCTTCAGTGGGGTATGTTGAGGTTTTACAATGGGGGGAATTATGGTAGAACCGATGCTACTGTTCAGCTGGGCACTTGATTGTGAACTGGTTTCGGTGGTATTATCGTTGAAATCATGCTTTGAAGGTGGTCTTTCATACAACGACTCCATTGACTTAACCATAGAATTACGGCGGGACAAAGCCTTGATTTCTTCTATAGTGGGTGACCTCGAGCGACCGGTGGGTGGCCTCGATGCTGCACTATTAGGTTTGGAACAACTTTTTACACCTCCGCTACTCAGAACCTCAGAATCCTCTGTGTTTTCCTCCAGCTTGTTTGATTTCCTATCATTTTCCTCGTCATTTTCCTCCTGGGATTCTTCTGCATCTTCGACCACCACGAAACTTGTGGTATCTTCAATTTCTTCGTCTACAACCAAAGATTTTGCTGATTGCGCCCTTGATAAAACTGGCGGTGTATCACCTAGTTGGGTCTTTATACTCTCCGTTTTACTTTGTAGACTTGCCAAGCTGCCATTACGTTCGAGTTTTTGTTCTTTTTCTTCGATTTCCTCCTCAACCTGTGTCTCCGTTGCAGCATCTACCACATCTTCAACTTGGAGGACATCTTCACCAGTTCGCCATTTCGTCGGTGATTCACTTGTGACTTCCTTACCCTCTGCTGCACCATTCAATGTAGCCTCTACTGTTGTTAGAGGTGTGGTCAACATGGGTGGATCTTCATTCAGGCTTTTGGTATCTTCGGGAACAGTTGCTTTTTGAATTTGATCATCTTTTAGACTTCGGCTGCCGTTGCTGGATTGGGCGGACGCTGTTGACTTTTGTGAATACGATGCCGACTTTATGGATCCATTTGGTGTCTTTTGTGACACCCGTTCGATTTCCTCTCGTACTGTTTCCGCTGCCGGTTGTTCAACAACATTGTTTTCATTGTCATTAAGAGTTTGGGAAGATTTGGTACTGTAAAAATAAAGGGAGTGAAGAATAAAGAATGATTAGTATTAGGTGCGAATATTTAGAATTTGGATAAATAAATATTTTTGTTACGTCATATACGGGTAGATTTTTTAAGTGGTTTAGTCGCCGAACGGTCTGGGATGTATACGAATATTTTTGGAATCTTAAATAAATTTAAAAGTTCTATTTTATTCAGAGAGCACTGACTATGTTTACTCCGTCGACATAGAAAAATTTAGGTATTTAAGGTAAACCCTGGTAATGGTTATCGATTTTTTTTTCTCAACCTTGGTGAAATTAAAAAAATCGGTCATTAGTTTATAAGGGATGTTGGTGGTAATGATCAAGGAAATAAGGCGTAGTAAGTTTAATGGGAGGTTTCAATAGCAATGCCCTAGCTTTAAGGGTCTTTTGCTCACATGTTATGGTGACAACGCTGACAGTCTTTCGCTATTGTATTCAGGCATTAAAACCATTTATGACATCTAGCCCGGTATGGATACCTAACATATTTTAGCACTGACATTTTCAGCTCGTAAATGCCGGCGAGTAATTCATGGCTGAATAAAGACACATCCTGAAAAGTTTTATTGTCGTTGTTCATTGGAAATGCTGAAGACCCTCATGAATTAGAACCTCTTGTTTTTTGTGGTGAAAGTTGAAGTTACTTTTAAAACGTCATTAAGGGTCATCTTTCTATCTAAAGGGTGGTTAAATTATAAGGGCCGATGTTGAATGTGAACCACACCTAAACGTCAAGTTTTTTTTTCTACATTTCATTTGATATTTCTCAATTTTAGACTAATTCAATTTGAACCATGGTCATCATCAATGGCCAGAATGGTGGCAAGAAATGGCAACAGTGGTTGACCAATTTTCGAAGAAAATCATCTTCAATGATGAGGCACATTTTCACCTCAGTGGATTCATCAATAAGCAGAATTGCCGCATTTGGGCGAATAATAACCCAAGAGTGATTGTCGAAAAAACAATGCACCCACAAAGAGTGACTGTTTGGTGCGGTTAATGGCCGGATTTTTTCCAAAATGAGGCCGGTCAGACAGTTACTGTGAATGGTGTTCGCTATCGTTAGATGATAACGAACATTTAATGTCCCGAATTGGATGATATGGATGTGGACGATATGTGGTTTCAACAGGACGTTGCCACTTGCCACACATCTAACGAAACCATGTCTTTTTTGCGCGACAAATTCAATGGCCGTGTTATCTCACGTCGTGGCGATGTTAATTGGCCGCTAAGATCATGTGATTTGACGACGTTGGACTATTTTCTTTGGGGTATTTTGAAAGAAAAGGTGAACGTCGTTAAGTCAGCAAGAACTTAAGAGCTAAAGGATGAATAATTCGGCACATTTACGGCATATAACTTCAATTATGTCTCAGCGTCATCGATAAATTGGACCATCGGATGGAGGTGTGGCGCCGAGGTCGCCGCGCCTTTTTGGCCGATATTTTGTTCCATACATAATTGAATCATACTAGTATTATCATAATAAAAAAAATGACAGTAATTTCCTAAATAGTTTGTGTTGTCAAAATCAACATTGGCCTTTAAAATTTAACCACCCTTTATAAGTTGCCTTCCCTCTAGTGATCCGTCGTTGGGTGATGGTTAGTATACACAACTATCAGAAATGATATCATATCTCACATCAAAACGCGTCTATCTTAATTTATGTATCTCCTTTTCAACTTATACAGCAAACCTATATACTTATATAAAAGGGATCAGACTGCCATGTGAAATCAATTTTTCTTACCAATTCTATGTACCGTATAGACCCAAACATTCTATGTACGTACACATATTGAAACAAATTCAAGTACTCTTCGTCAGGATCAGTCAGTCACCTCAACAATATAAGTTTTTGAAGCCAGGCAGAGACGTTAGAAATGCGAATCACACAAGCTAAACTCCTTGCTTTCGCCAGTAGCTAATACACAAGAAGCTCTGCTCCTCCCCAGTTTGATTGAACATCTTCCACTTCCTGATCATCGGTCCTGCCCATTTCTTCACTGTAGGCGATATGACAATATCCGCCTCCAAATCATCAGCCCCAATGTTCACTGCATGAACTGCAGAGGTGTCCTCTAATGTGAAAGTCGATGACGTTAACAATCCGACTAACTGCTCGAGGCCCATTAGACAGCTAATTGAAAGCATCGGCCCATTTCAAAGCAATATGCGTTACGATGAATAGAAGGAACAAGGGCCTAAGGCGATAGCTCGGTCTTTAGCGAACTATGCAGCGCCGTTGTGGTCGGCATGATGCAGTCGAATAAATTTCAGACCTGCTAAAATGATACCCCAAGAACAACAACAGGGTGTCACCACATGCGATCTGAGCAGGCGCCTTAATTCGTATTGGGATTGAGTTGATGACAACGTCCAGCATGATATCAAGGACTGCATAATGTGCTCCATCTCTTTAAGTTTACGGCCACGCCCACTTAGCTGACACCCAGGTCTCTTTGGACACATACAGTTATTATTGTGAGGTTGAAAAGTTAGACAACAAAAAGTCCATCTTTTTTCTTAGCTGACCATTTGCGTGAGTTTTAACAGAACAAATTCTAACACCCACCCATTTGCTTACTAAGCCACGTGTACTGCAGACTTTTATAAATGGAACGAATTATAAATTAAGTAGAATTTCATTTGGTAGTTCAATGACCCCACAACTCAAATATGGCATGCCAAAGCAACTACATGATGATATTAGTACTCGTTTATATTAAAATGTTTTTTGTATTTCTTGTTCTAACACTTTTGATATTAAATTATTATAATACAAAAGTTTTCTAGACTTTTTTCAAACTCAATTGTTGCTTAAATGGCTCAGCCGAATTATTCTTATTGAAACGTACAGCGGTTTTTATCTAACCTGTAGCTTTCTTGGATCCATTACCTTTTTTTGGTAAGTTAAGAATCTTAAGAATGAATCACCCCGTATAACATACAAGGGTTGGTATTTATACTTCGGGTCTTGGCTAGTCTTTCCAGATGCAAACTGGAACTTTCATTGGAAACTTCGACTTTTTTTTAGCATAACTTTACTCCAAACGTTTTGTCATTTGAGGGCGAATTGTTTTGTTTACAGTGTGTTGAAAAAAGCATCTTAGTCAAAAAATTGAATTGTCCTGTGAACATTTTACGATTTTCGGCGTGGGTTATTGAGACAAGAGTGTTTAAATCAACTTGTTTGGATTGGTGCAAGCAGATGTTGAAAAAGTTTTACTGCTGTAGAACAAAGGCGGTGTATACCATTGTCACAGGTGACGAATCATGGATCTATGCGTATGAGCCCGAAGCAAAACAGCTATCGACCGTGTGGGTCTTCGAAGACGAGCCAAATCCAACAAAAGTTGTTCGTGGAAGAAGCACTTCAAAGCAAATTGTCGCCTGTTTCTTCGGCAAAACTGGTCATGTGGCGACTGTTCCGCCTGAGCAACGTAGGACGGTCAATTCTGAGTGGCACTCCACAATTTGTTTGACTGAAGTCTTCGGAGAAATTCGAAAAACGAACAAGAGAAGACGAATCATTGTGCACAATGACAATGCGAGCTCTTACACATCGGCTCAAACCAGCGCCTTTTTGACCGGCCAAAACATCGAATTGATGGATCATTCGTCGTACAAACCTGACTTGGCACCCAATGACTTCTTTTTTCGCCACACAACCTGAAAAAAAATGCGTGGTCAACGATTTTCGTCGCCAGAAGATGCTGTTGAGCGTTCTAAAACCATGTTTTGGAGGTGTCTCAATCGGAGTGGAAAAAGTGCTTCGACAATTGGTTCGAGCGCATGTAAAAGTGTATAAATCAAGCTGAAGAATACTTTGAAAAACCAAAAAAACATTTTTGATTCTTAGGCCAGGAATATATATATATATAGCAGCCACCGTATGAGTGCGTGAGAATACTTATACGACTGAGAGTATCGGTACCAAATGTGCAATTTTAGCACAAATTCAAATATGACCTTATTATTAACATCTGGGTAAGTTTAGAGCCTGTTCAAGGCCACAATAATTATTTTGAAAAATATTTCTCATTTTTAGCAAAGGGCTTAATGCTGAAAGTTGATTAAAGCCGGTTTTTAATTTAAAAAAACACGTCAGTCGGGATTTTTCAAACCCTTTCAAAAATGCCAGTTTTTTTAAAACACAACCGGACACTCTAATTGTGCAGCCTGCTAGTAGAACAATTGCTCTCTGAAGCGTTGATGACGTATATTATTTTAAGCTACTGCTGGCTCCATAAATCGCGTGAGATTACAGAAAAGCAATGCAGTTAAAGGTGCGACCAACAAAACGCATATAAAGACTTTCCGGAAAGAATCGCGTAAATGACCCCATTTAATTCGGTAGATACTCGTATAGGCTGGCAAATAAACCTCTAGGCTGACTTGATGCCATAATACATTAAAGTCTAACCGCTCTCGAATCAGTTATCTGTGCACGATGTAATTCCTATACTCATTGATCAAGACTTACTGTTTAACGGTTATAAGTTATTGGGGATTATAAATAGGCGAAATCAGGCTTTTCATCAACTTTTCACTTTTTTTTTGATGTGGACAACATCTGAGCATCGAATGAGACCGATCCCATGCTCCAAAAGTGTTCTCTTCCAGAGATATGCGCGTTTTATGAAAGTGAAGTCGACGATTCTAAACGCAAATAGAAAGGGACCTAATCTTTAAAATGGCTCTCCTGAACAAAATTGGTTTTTAACCTTAGGTCCTTTCTATTTTGCGCGTCACACATGGGCTTCAGAAAACAATAGTTTTAGCCTAATAAAATATAGCTTATTTCGATCTTTTTAAGGATGGATCTTGCTCAAAAAAATGGAATTAGCTCTTAAAAATTTTTCGTGGTATGATTTTTTACCATATTCGGCGTATATTATCGAGACAAGAGTGTCTTAATCAACTTGTTTCGACTTTTGTTGATGAAGCACCATCACAAAACACAGTACATTTCTGGTAGCAAGAGTTTCGTATCGGACATCGCTCCCTTCAGGATGAATTTTGTGAAGCTCGTTCAACTTTGATCGTTTTGCCGAAAACCGTCGATGCTGTGTGAAAGCAAGACCGACATATGGCATATGAATATGGGTCTTTTAAGACGAGCCAAATCCAACAGAAGTTGTTTGAAGCAGAGACCGGTCATGTGGCCACAGGGCCTTCAGTAGAACATTAGACGGTCAATTCTGAGTGCTACACAAACATCTGTTTGCCAACAGTGTTCAAAGAAATAAGGACACACAAGAAAAAAACACATATCTTGTTTTTTTTTGGACGAATGGGCTGAACGCACAAGGTATCAAGTTGTTGGGTCATCCGCTTTACAGCTCTGATTTAACTTCCTCTTTTTTTCTCACATGATGAAAAAATGCGTGGTCAACGATTCACGCGCGAAACAGCTATTAAGGCGTTAAAAAATCATGTTATGGAGGTGTCTCGATTGGAGTGAAAATAGTGCTTCGAAAATTGGTTTGAGCGCAAGTCAAAGTGTATTGATCTTCACGGAGAATATTTTAAAAACCATTTTCAATGATAAAAGATTGGTATACCCTGCACCATTTTTTGGAACAGGGTATTACTCGTATAAGTTGGTTTTATGGCAAATCTTTATAACTACCAAAGATATTTTTAAGTTGACCGATCGAAGTATAATCACCTGCTGATTCTATTTGCCTGTCTGTCCGTCAGTCCATCTATAGCTTTTAATAAAACTAGTGGTCGCAATTGTTGTCCGATTTGAAATTTGGCAGAAGTAAGTTTTTGGAACATGGACGGACGCTTTTAAACTTACAGAAAATCGGTTCAGATTTAGATATAGCTCGAACATAAATGATCATCCGATTTTGAAGTGTTTAGCTCTAAGAAAACATCTTACATCAATTCTTAATGAAACTTAGCACGAGTAAGTTTTATGGGCCAAAGAATAAGGTTTTTAAAATGGAAGAAAATTGATTTAGGTTTAGATATAGCTCCCACACATGTGTGCATCCGATTTCGTGTTTTAAGCTCTAAAAGCCACATATTACAACCAATCTTGATAAAATTTGGCAAAGTGAGCTACTTAAGGTTAAGATAAGCTTCCACATACGAGTATATAAGCTTGTTTAAGCGATTTCATTGAAAACAATGAAAATTTCTCAAAAATTCAAATATGAGATTAGTTTTAAAATTTTGAGCCTTTTCAAGGGGGACCAAAAACCTATTTTCCGTTCTCTTTTCTAAACATTCAGAAGTGCACTATACTACTCGTATAGTTGCCAAAATCCGACTTTAGGTTTTATTTACTGTTTTTATTTATTGATGGACCCGAAATCTTAATACTCGTAGATGTCGAATTTTGTAATATAAACGCAAATACTTTGGAGTTATCATTGAATGTTTGTGGTAGGACATGGTTATGCTACAAGTTCTTAAGTCATTTCTTCTTTTTAGCCTAGATATATATTATTGTCTCATTATCACATGGAGTTAATTGATTTGGCATGTGAACGACTGAAGTATTAATCGTCAATTTTCGTATTCTTTGTTGACAACAAGCGATAAGAGACACTAAACAAAACAATTAGGTGATGTACTGTTCAAGGACACCACAAAACGGACATTTTCGATTTATAAGTTTACGAGTGATGTGCTATTAACGCGCATATAAAAACCGCAGGATTTTTATACATTTTATGTTCGAAAACCTAAGCAACTTGTTATTGTCTTCTACAAGGAATATTTTAAGGACTACTCATGCTATATTGCGTTACTAAAAAATTACCCAAGTCATTAAATGAAACTGTTGTAAAATGTTATTCTAGTGAATGTTTTGGGTAATTTTGTTGTGCTATAAATCATTGTGTATTTATTGTTAAATTAGCATAATCACCATTACGGGTATAATGGCATTTGACCATATGTGACTACACATTTCATTCATGCGGGAGTCATTCCCCTGTGATTTAGTTTGTTTTTGCATAGGATTAACTTGTTAAGTTGTATGACCTGTAGGGTTCATTAATTAACACTTCTCTTATAATTGGATGTAGAATTATTCTGGAAATGACAGTTATATTTAAATGTTCGTTCATGATTTGTTTACCCCCACCAAAGAATGGTAAAAGTAATAGGCCGAAGTAATAAGGAGCACAGTTCGTGGTAAAAGCCTTCATATCCCGTTCGGCTCTGCTGAATACAAAATTGTTTCGCACATTACACAGTGTGACAGAAAAAAAACCTGGGAAATGATATTATTTTTCTTCTAGATCTTGCTGAGTACAACAAGAAACCGGTTTTGAAATTTCCCTAACACCTCCAAAATCTGGAGTTACGGGTAAAAAAACTGGTTTTCGGATCTTACGCACTTATATACCAGTAACTTGGTTGAATATCAACCGATTTAAGTTTAAGTTTTTCGCCTGATTTGGAAAGAAGAAACTGCGGCCTTTCGAATGGTGTATACACTTTTAAAATCACACTGAAAAAATTTGTGTATTTTTCCTGTAAACTCATTTTTTTTAAATTTTTATTATTTTCATTTTTATTAAAACAACACTTTTTGAAAAAATACAATTATTGGCCAAACTACTTATAGTTAGAAATGTTTGTTTGACCGTTTTCTTTTTAATTAAACATCATCAGTATGCCTTTTAAGCGACCAGCAATAATCGGAAATTATTTTTTTTTTATCTTTTCCTTCAAAACGTTTTTCCATTGTAATTATTTCTTGATGAAAGTGTTCGCCTTGTTCATCACTGAACTGACTCTAGATGTGAATGAAGGAAATGAATTTTAATTGACATGTTGCAGCCCATTTTACCATAGGCACTCAAAAATTCACCAACAATCGCGACATAGTTGTCGCCGTGGTGAGAAAGGCGAACACTTTCATCAAGAAATAATTACAATGAAAAAACGTTTTGAAGGAAAAGATAAAATAAAAATGATTTCCGAATATTGCTGGTTAAATGAGATACTGATGATACTGACCAATAATTGTTTTTTTTTTGTAAAAAATGTTGTTTTAATAAAAGGTGAATAACTCAATCAGTTTCTAACGGATTTTTAAAAATGACACCGAATTGTATTCGCGAGAAAACTCTCTTTATTATTCAGTTAAAATCTGTTCAATTCTGTTCGTTTTAAAAAATTCTGTGTAAAAACACATCCAAAGTTAAAAATTACGTAACTCCAGAGTTTTTAGGTGCTTGGGAAATTTCAAAACCGGTTTCTTGTTGTACTCAGCAAGATCTACAAGAAAAATAATACCATTTCCCAGGTATTTTTTCTCTGTCACACTGTTTAATAGGAGTGATTTATTTAACAGTAGAAAAAATTCACTTATTAAAAATATTTCACTTTTACTAATCCAAAGTAGTTTGCTTTCAATAATTTAATTTACATATAAAAATCACTATTATTGCGTAAGATTCGTAACAATAACTTTGTCAAATTAAAAAAAATATTATGATTTAGTCGGTATGATTGCCGTAATCATATTATTGTAAACATAAAACACAAAAAACAATACTTTTATCGCACCAACCATATTTATATTGTTGCTACAACCATATTTGCATTTTTAAATTTTGCAACAATTCTATTATTACATTTCAAAAATGTTAATATTGCCGCAATGATACTTTTGTCAAAATGAAATTCAAAAAATAAAACTATGGTTGCGACGATCATACTTTTATTGCAGAGAACATTCTATTGCTACCGTGACCATATAGTAACCATATCTTTTCTCTGCGTGTAGGAAACATGTAAAATCCAATATTGCTAAAACTCTTTGCTCGACCGAAGGTTTTAAGTCGCCAGAATAACCATGAGAGAGGGCTCCGCTTGACGAAATGTACACTTTTTTACTTGTTTTAATAGGTACGAAGAGGGTTTCGTCAGCTTATTTGTGCTTGTTATACCCACTTATTTTTCTTATTAACACGCATAGAGCGCTGTCCGATAGGCGACACAAATAAAAATGTCAAGGACCAAAGAAATTCGTTTAAACTGTAGACACGCAATTAAACAATACTCGTATATGACCATACGAGTTCACAGATTAAAGTATAGTTTATCTAATTATTGAATACTCTGCATACAACTCAGTTAATTTAAAATATTTTCAACTATTAATTGAAAAATATTTGCCAAAAGTTGAAAAAAAAGAAAAATTAGCGATGAAATACGAAACTCCATATATTTTTCGCTGGGAATTATTTCTGGGTGCAATCATAATCAAGTTGTACAATACGAGTTTTTGGAATTTGCTGATTTAATATCCTGACTGGTTTGTTATTATTTATGGCAACCTATTGATATAACCTCGTCATTCTACTATTAAATTAAATCACATTAATGAAAGCTGGAACCTTGTCTTATATAGTTGTCTTATGGAGGTCGTCACACCGAAAATGCTTTAGTCGCGTAAAGCAGTGGACAGCCACTATAATACATGTCACTACACGTAGAGAAAAGATATGGTTACACTATGGTCACCGCAACAATAATATGTTCTCTCCAATAAAAGCATGATCGTCGCAACCATAGTATTGTTTTTTGAATTTCATTTTGACATGATTGCGACAATATTTCTATTGTTGAAATGTAACAATAGTATTATTGCCAAATTTAGAAATGAAAATATGGTTGTAGCAACCATATAAACATGGTTAGTGCAACAAAAGTATTGTTGTTTAAAATTTACGTTAACAATAATATGATTACGGCAATCATACAGTATGGCTGTGACTATGAACATAACAAAACAGGTTTTGTAGAGAATACATGTATGTGTGTGCGTATGTTTTTTTGATATACAAAAAAAACACATACACACGATACAGTTAATAGTTGCTGTCCATTAAAAAAAAATAACAATCGGAAGGTAGTTCGAGGGATTTTTATTGTGTTTACTTTGTTCGGTGAAATACTCTAATACCGACTGGTTCTCGTTTATTTAAAATCTGCCTGCACTTAAGTATATAGCCATTGATCATGATTTAATCACATTCGTTACTTGGTGTCTACGGATGGTGAAGTAGCATTCACCTCTGCTGGCAACTAAAAGTATTTTTGACCGTTGGAATATATATTTTGGTTTCTTGAATGAAATGTTCAATAAAAACGTGGCCTCAAAATTGGCTATGATCTAATATTAATGCAATTTATAATAACTTGCTTGATAAAAATCTCTATTTTTGAATAACAACATTACCCAATCCTAATAAATAATTTTGGGGATCATAGTATGGTTGAGTGTGAATCATACTATGGTTGTGGGGATCATAGTATGGTTGCGTGGGAATCATACTATGGTTGTGAGGATCATAATATGGTTGTGAAGATAATAGTATGGTTGAGTGTGAATCATACTATTGTTGTGATGATCATAGTATGGTTGTGGAGATCATAGTATGGTTAAGTGTGAATCATACTTAGGTTGTGGGGATCATAGTATGGTTATGTGTGAATAATACTATTGTTGTGAGGATCATTATATTGTTGTGGCACAACCATATAGCCAACAATAGTATGATCCTCTTCGAATATTGTCACCACAACCATACTTTTTTTCTGCGTGTACGCCATTTTGTTCAAAACTTCCCTTTTATAAAAAAATAAAAAAAAAAACAAGTGAAAAGTCGTAAAGTTCGACCATGCTGTGGACCCGCTATTAAAATCTCAAAATAGCAAAAATATTAATAATATTAATTTTCATATTAATCGCTCCTAAAGTCAATCATTTTCTGATAACTAGTTCGTTGACAAGCTTTGCTTTAATTTAAGCTCCCATTAATTTATTTATACAAGTGGTCGTAATTTTACTCTTAATTATAGACGACCCTAAAGTATATTTATTCAGAATCGTCGTAAAACTCTAAGATGATCTTGCCATGTCCGTCTGTGGAAGCAAACTACAGGTCGCACTACTGAAAGCAGGTATCTTGAATACTGCAGCAACATGTATTGATGGACTTAAATGGCTGGTATTGAAAATGGGCCAGATCGGTTAAGAGGTAAAAATATTCCACTCACAAGGACTGGCTCAACCTATGAAAAATCAACAATCCTAAAGTTAAAATCGCAATATCTTATAAACTATTTAGATATGAGGCTGATATTTAGAACATATGATATTGGTATGGGTTGAAGCGCATCCTGGTGGAAAAGTGGGCCGATCGTTACAAAATTTTAACTGATTGAAATCAATGACTCTGAAATCATATTAAACTAGTATGTTGTGGTAAAATTGGACAAAGTGGCGTGGCACCGCTCACACAACACTGAACATAAAAAGTCAATATCTCATGAACTTATAGAGATATGACCATGATATTTGAAACATATGAAGTTGGCAAGGATCTAAACACATTCCGAAGTAAAAGTTTGCGGCGCCTTTAAGCATATCATTTAAGCATATCTTGGTAAAATTAGAAGGGGGTGGTTGTTAACGATTGGTTTTAACGATTTTCGGCGTGGGTTATCGAAACAAGAGTGTTTAAATCAACTTTATTCGACTCTTGGCGATAAAGCGCCATCGAAATCTACTGTTAATCGCTGGTACCAAAAGTTCAGTCTCGGACGCCGTTCGCTCCAGGATGAATTTCGTGAAGGACGTCCAACTTCGGTCACTTTGCCAGAAACCATCGATGCCAAGCGTGAACTGATTAAGCAAGACCAACATATGACATGCCGTGAGATTGAGGCATCCTTGGGCAATAGTATGACAAGCATCAATAAGATATTGCGAGTTCATTTGGCCGTGCTCAAAAAAAGGCTCGTATGGATTGGTGCAAAGAAATGTTGAAAAAGTATAACTGCGGTAGCTCAGAGGCAGTGTATAACATTGTCACAGGTAACGAATCATGGATGTATGCATATGAACCCGAAACAAAACAGCAATCAACCGTGTTTCAAGACGATCCAAATCCAACAAAAGTTGTTCGTGGAAGAAGTACATCAAAGCAAATGATTGCGTTTTTTGTCGGTATAACCGGCCATATTGCCACAGTGCCTTTAGTGGGACGTAGGATGGTCAATTCTGAGTGGAATACCACCATCTGTTTGCCAACAGTGTTCGAAGAAATGAAGAAAGATAATAAGAGAAGACGGATCATTTTGCATCACGACAATGCGAGGTCTCACACGTCAACTGAAACCATGAGCTATTTGACCACTCAAGATGTCGAATTGATGGGCCATCCACCGTACAGCTCTGATTTGGCACCTAATGACTTCTCATCAGAATTTGTCCACTTGAGACCACTCTGTAAAACAGGGTATTATAAGTTAGTTTCATGGCAATTGTTTGTAACTAACAAAAATATTTGAGCTAGACCCATCTTTTAGTGTATCAATCTATTCAGAATCAATAGCTGATTTGATTTAACGATGTCTGTCTTTTTGTCCATCTGTCCGTCCATCTAAAAATTGTAAACAAATTACTAGTTGCAATTGTTGTCCAGTTTTCATGAAATTGCGTATATCCATATTACTTGGTAATACGGATAAATGTTGGTCACTATCTGCGTCTATGGTTTCCATTTTGAACGTAACTCATTTATGCAATGCAGTGAACAAAAAACAAACAACAATTTTAAATTTGTATTTCAGACAATATTTGTACACAAAATAAGGAAAACGATTTTTCGTCATGCGTGACTCCTACTGAATTTAAATATGCAACAAATTTGTAAAAAATATAATCGTAAGTATAAAAACTCAAAACTACAGTTAAAGCATCGTTTTTTTACGATTTCCTATGCTTGAAATCAAATTAACGATAGAACGATTGTGATTCACAGTTGATAGGTACGAGTATAATAAAAGTGGGGATTAACTTCTTTGTTTTAGGTATTACAAGCATCAGCACAATTTTACAATACAATGAACCACAGTAAGGTTACAAATAATTAATTTATACAAATAAGTAATACAAAATGTGGGTCCATATCGTATATGAAGTTCTGTCCATTTTGATATATACCCCCTATGTAATTGTGCCTGTTTTCCGCGATTAACTGCCCCAGCGTCTGGTTTTAATATATTCCACTGGTCAACGATAAAATATTTTGCAGAGTAACAAATGAACTGACAAAACAAATACACATACACGCAGAGAACAAATATGGTTACTATTTGGTCACGCCAACTGTAGTATGTGATCTGCAATAAAAGTATGTGCGTCGCAAGCATAGTAATGTTCTCTGAATTTCATTTTGACAGTAGTACGATTGCCGAAACATGAATATTATTATAGTGCAACAATGTAATGAATACGTTTGGTGCGACAAAAGTACTGTTTTATGTTAACAATAATATGATTACGGGAATCATACCGTATGGTTGTTTGGAACAATGATATTGTAACGATTCATGTGCAATAATAGTACATTTTATCTGTAAATTAAAATTTTTCAAAAAAAAAACTGCTTTGGATCTATACGAGTACAACTGAAATATTTTTAATAAATGAAACATGTTTTTTAAACAGTTTTTTGTTGTTAAATCAATCGCTCCTACTGTTTTGAGTTTAATGAATTTTGAAATAATTTATTTAATAAAAATCTCTAACAACTCATAATATGGTTGAGTGTGAACCATACTATATTTGTGGGGATCTTACTATGGTTAGGAGGATCAACCTATGGTTGTATGTGAAACATACTATGGCTGTAATGATCATAATATGGTTGTGGGGATCATATCATGGTTGTAATCACACTATTCTTGTGACGATCATAATATTGTTATGCCACAACCATATAACCAACAATAGAATGATGCTCTTCGAATATTGTTATCCCAACCATATATTTTTTCTTCGTGTACTCCATTTGTTAGTGGTTGGCATACAACAATGATTGCTTAATGGCCAACGTGATTTCGGCCCGCCATCAGTTAGACGCGGTCTCAATCAAAATGGAACGCACACATACTACAACAAAGAAAGCTTTAATATTTCTTTTATTAAATCAAACCTAAGCAAAGAGCGACATGACACACATACCCGCATGCAACGTTTCACGAAAATCCTACCACCACAAGCTAAAATGCAAATAAGCCTATGTACATATATGCTTATATGTTGTAAACTTCGTTACATGTGTATATATTTGAACAAGAGTTGTCGAGTGTACCGGTTGCCTGTCATAATCTGAAAGGATTTATAACTAACGACTACTCTGACAGAGAACGATTTATGAATGAAAATATTATTCAAATAAAAAATAGGACATATGCGGTCACCTCAAATCATTTCCTGTGCTGACTAAGTACTCTTTGGTGACATACTTAATCATGCACACTATGTTTATAACAATTTCATTAATACGCCTATAGAAAATGAATGGAAGCAGCGAAAATAATTGTGTCAACAAACTTTTGTTGGGATAGGTTAGGAGAACTGATAATTAAGGGAATGTTGTGAAATAAAATTCTGCGTATCGTCGCTCACATGCTAGTTAGATTTAAATTTAGAGATCAATTATAGTGAAAATACGCTACTTAATTCGTATAATCTCTAGTTCTTCATGAGAGATTTAATGGAATAGCAGTTCAAAATTAAAATGTAATAGTGCATTTTGTAAAGCTTTTTAGTTGTGAGTTTTGTAAACTTGGTGTTAAATGTAATCATATCCTCCCCTGCTTACAAACGAAAGTAATATTACTAATGAACATTCATTGAGTTTTGAAGTAGAAAATTTTCTGCATTAAATAGATTATTTAGGGAATACGCACATATAGGATTTTTACAAATCACTTTCTGTCAAAAATAATAACAAAAAAAAAACAAAATTAAATGTTAAAAATCTCATGAAATACTTAGTAGGGACAGAAACACTGTTACAACATTGAACACACCCATTTTAATAGTAGAACTGAACATATCCCGTTAATGTCATATGGGCTTTGAAAGCTATCCTCAATAGCGTTAGTCTGTTACGGGATTTTAAAATTGTTTCAACTTTCAGACACAATTTCTCAGATAATGAGGACCGTATCGCTGTAATAGCGCTTTTTAAGTGTGAAATAAAAAAAACGATGTTTTCAAAACGCTCCGGCCACTAGGGATTAGCCGCATCTTCGTCTACCGATACATAAAACTGTTTGAGGAGACTGGAGATGTAAAAGACCGCCACCGGTCGGGCCGCCCACGCTCTGTTCGAACACCGCATGTCATCAAAGCCGTTAAATCAAGAATTCACAGACATCCGCTTCGAAAACAGAAAATCATGGCCTGTGAGAAGAATACCACGCAAAAGTCCATGAGTCGAATCATTAACACAACTTGGGACTTGGGGCTTTCAAACGACGTACCGGACATTCATTGACTGCAGTTTAAAAAAAATTAGAATGCAAACGTCCTTTGGTGAAGCACGCTGATAACTTGCACAGAGAAAGTTTGTTCACCGATGAAAAAATGTTTACCGTTCAGGAAAAATTTAACAAGCAAAATGATAGAGTGTATGCACGGTCATCTAAGGAAGCATCTGAACTGATCCCAAGGGTCATCACCCAGCTGCAGTCATGGTTTGGTGGGGTGTCTCTTACGATGGGGTCACTCACTTACCTGCATTTTTGCGAACAAGGAGTCAAAACATCGGCCAAAGTTTACCAAGAAGCCGTTTTGGAAGCTGTTGTGAAGCCTCTTAACAATTCCCCGTTCCAAAACCAGCCATCGACTTTCCAGCAGGATTCTTTCCCTACTAAGAAGTTATTTGTATTCTTATTTTTAATGTGTTCTAAAAAAATGTTTCCCATCTACTAGCTTTTTCTTTAACCATACCATGGCACAATAATAAAGGTAGTGTCGACAATCAGTTGATGTTATACTTTTTTCATTGTGTTTGTAAGCCAAGCTATCCATGTTACTTTTTTAAACTTTAGTGAAATTTGAGTTTCTTTAAATATTTTCACCAACAACTTTAACAACTTCATTGTATACTACAAAAAGAAGGTGCCTTATATTTGTGTAGTTATGTACTTGTTGAAGCTGATGAAACTACCTGTATTATTGTGGCATGAAGTATACATCGTTATTCACTAAACCATTTCTTTTTTACTTTTGGAAATAAGAAGTAGTTATAGGGGGCTATAACTGAATAGATATTCAAATTCTTTTGAGATTTACACCCTGTTGCCAAATTTTCACTACAGACAGGCTAGATTTAAGTTAAATAACGGCAAGAAATAACTAAATTATTTAAATGGCTTAAACAAGAACATTACTGTCAAATAATCAAGTTCTATTATAATTATACGAGGGCTGCTATGTATATTTCTGGCCTAATAATGATAATGCGAATATTTATCATCAAAAATGATTTTATTGTTTTTCAAAGTATTCTCCAACATGATTTATACATTTTTGCATGCGCGCAAACTAATTGTAGAAGCACTTTTTCCACTCCGATTGAGACACCTCCAAAACATGGCTTTTGAACGCTTCAACAGCATCTTCTGGCGACGAAAATCGTTGACCACAATTTTTTGATGTGCGGGAATAAAAAGAAGTCATTGGGTGCCAAGTCAGGACTGTACGGCGGATGACACATCAATTCGACGTTTTGGGCCGGTCAAAAAGGCGCTGGTTTGATCCGATGTGTGAGTGCTCGCATTGTCATGGTGCACAATGATTCGTCTTCTCTTGTTCGTTTTTCGAAAACGCAGAAAAAAACTATGGTTGGGGTGACAATATTCGAAGAGCATCATTCTATTGTTTGGTACATGGTTGTTGCACAACAATACTTATATATTGATCTAACATGAATAGAACGATTCAACAACTACCATACTATGATCCTCACAAACATATCATGATACACACTCAACCATACTTTGATCCCCAAATCATTATATGATCCTCACAACCATAGAAGATTCACAAACAACCATAGTATGATCCTCACAACCATAGTATGTTTCACATACCCCAAAATATGATTCTCATATCGAAAGTATGATTCACATACAACCATAGTACAATTCTCACAACCATAGTATGATTCACACGCAATCATAAGAGTGATCAATTCAGAGGTATTTTTTTCATCAGTGGGTTTTTCGCTGATTACGCGTGAGTTTATTAAATTTTTTTTTTCTTTTCAGTATTGTTTGCCATTTCATCATGGAGAGTCTTACACCGCAACAACGTCTCCAAATTGTGCAACCGTATTATGGAAATGAGAAAATCTGCTGTTTTCGACCGAAATTTTGTTCAGTGATGAGGCCTATTTCTGACTTAACGGCAAAGTCAATAAACAAAGTTGCCGCATTTGGGCTGAAGAGCAACAAGAAGAGGTTCAAGAGGTGCCATTATACCCAGATAAATCTACGGTTTGGTGCGGGGTAAAAGCTGGTGGAATCATCGGTGCATATTTTTACAAAAATGATGATGGCCGGGACGTAACCGTGAATGGTGCTCGCTATCGCGCCATGATATCGATCTTTATGCTACCTGAAATTGAAGCCCGTAATCTTGACGACACTTGGTTTCAACAGGACGGTGCCACTTGCAATGCAGTTGCTCGAGCAATGGATCTATTGATAGAAAATTTCGAAGAGCAGCTTATTTCACGTTTTCGACCCGTAAGTTGGCCGCCTAGGTCCTGTGATATAACAGTTTCAGACTTTTTTCTTTGGGGCTACGTAAAGTCTAAAGTCTATACTGCCAAACCAGCTACGATTCTGGTTTTGGAAGCCAACATTACGTGTGTCATTAACGCCATTCCGGTCGAAATGCTCGAACAAGACATTGCCGCCGACATTTGAAGGAAATTCTATTCAAAAAATGGCATATAAAATAATGAATCAACAATAATGATTCCACACATGACTTGAATATTTTTTTTTATTTAAAAAAAAATACCTCTAAATTGATCACCCTATACTACGATCCCCAAAACTATTTATTAGGATTGGGTAATGTTGTTATGCAACTTCAGAGATTTTTTTTTAAGTTAATTAGTTAAAATTACAAAACAATTAGTTTGTAGTCATGTTTCTCTTAAATTTTTTTTTTAAAAAAACTAAAAATTTATTCAAAAGTCAGTCGATTATGCTTTGAGTTTCAAGTCGGTGTGACTGCAAATTCCTCAGATCCTAAGCATGGAATGTTATTAAACCATCATCAATAGCTAAGCACTTACGAGTAAGTGCAGGCAAATTTTAAATAATCGAGAACCAGCCGGCAATTCTTGTTGTTGTAACAACTGACAAACCGAGTATATTCAAGGTCCGGGGTTTTGTTCGTTCCCGGCTCGGACCAGTAATATTCGGAGCAGGCATTCCCGGAGTGCTGCTCTCACGACGAAAAAACCAGCCGGCAGTGAAGTACTCGTATTCCATCGAACAAAGTAAACACAATAATAATCCCTTTTGCTTTGGCAGCCGTATACTGTTGTTTTTTTTATAGGGTGAGCCATTTAATAGCCACTGAGATGAAAATGAGCTTCATCTGAAAACACGATTATTCGGTAAAATTCTTCATCACTTGCCAAACAGTTTTCAGCCCATTGAGAGAAGCGAAAACGCACGAAACTTTCCAATACAACCAAAAAAATCATCAGTATTTTTTTTACAGGCCTTTCAAATTTTAAATCGCCCACCCTGTATAATGTATAACGACCATGTACTGTATCGTGAGTCTGCGTTTGTTTTTGGTTTGGGTTTGATATGTATTGTTGGTCTATAAAATTGTAATGCTTAGTTCATAGTCTCAATCATATGGTATGATTATCGTTATCATATAATTGTTAACATAAAAACTACTTTTGTCACACCAACCGTATTTACATAGTAGCTACAACCATATTTTTATTTCTATATTTGGCATTAATACTATTGTTATATTTCAACAATATTAATATTGCCGCAATCATATTATTGTCCAAATTAAATTCAAAAAACAATACTGCGGTTGTGATGAACATACTTTTATTGCAGAGAACAACATATTGTTGCTGTGACAATTTAGTTAGCATATATTTTCTCTGCGTGTGCCAGCATGAACTTTGTTTTGTTCATATAAGACCCATTTTAGTCGACTATAACTTATATAGGGTGATCTATCTAAAGGTATTTTTTTAGAACAAAAAAATATAAAAATTCAAATCATGTGTGAAATCTTTATTGCTAATTTGAAAGGACATTTTATGGCATTTATTTTTTGATTATAATTTCCTTCAAATGTTGGCCGACATTACGCCTCAGGGTTTCCATTCTGAGGGTCCAATTTTAGATGACTCGTTCGAGCATTTCGACCGGTATGGCTTTAATGACACGCGTAATGTTGGCTTCCAAAACCTGAATCGTAGCTGGTTTGTCGGCATAGACTTTGGACTTTACGTAACCCCAAAGAAAAATGTCTAAAGGTGTGATATCACTCGATCTAGGCGGCCAACTCACCTGTCGAAGACGTGAAATTAGCTGCTTTTCAAAATTACCTTTCAATAGATCCGTTGTTTGAGCAGCTGAATGGCAAGTGGCACCGTCCCGTTGAAACCAAGTGTCGTCAAGATTACGGGCTTCAATTTCAGGTAGCATAAAGATCGATATCATGGCGTGATAGCGAGCACCATCCATCATTACGTTCCGGATACATCATTTTTGAAAAAAATATGCACCGATGATTGCACCAGCTTATAAACCACACCAAACCGTGCTTTTCTCTGGGTATAAATTGCACCTCTTGAACCTCTTCTTGTTGCTTTTCAGCCCAAATGCGGCAATTTTGTTTATTAACTTTGCCGTTGAGCCAGAAATGGGCTTCATCACTGAACAAAATTTTGGTCGAAAACAGCGGATCTTCCCGTTTCTCACCGTACGCTCATTTCCATAATACAGTTGTCAACATTTGAAGGTAGTTATTTTCAAAAAATAAATGCCATAAAATTACCAATAATGATTCCACACTTGATTTGAATTTTTATATTTTTTTTGTTCTGAAAAAATACCTCTAAATGTTCCACCCTTATTTTGAAAGAGCCTATGTACGAGTATGATGCGTATTAATTTTAAATACGAGTACATACCCAAAAGTATTACTCTTTTTTAAAACTATAACAGAACTCGTTAAGTGAGCACATAGGATCTTTTGTAAAGGATGACAAATGTTCAACAATAAGCGTGACGAAAACTTACATTTCATTGATGGTATCCAAAGTCAGGACCGGCGTGTTTAGAGCCTCCTTCTCACACTCGAAGTCGACTACCATTCCATTGTCATGTGGATTAACAGCAATTGGCTTTTCATTAACTGTTCCTTCAATATTTTCTATCGATTTTTTACGCTTACAACATGTACAACAACACGAACAACAAGAACAACTACAGTTTTGAAAGAATCTACACATATCCGTCACAAAAGCCGGTCGTGTATTTACAATTTTTTCCCATAGATAATTTTTAGTTGCTACAAAGGCACGGCGTATAGTTTGTAATACATTTTCAACGGACTCTAAGGACATTTTCGTGAGATTCACGAAAGAATAGAAAGTCCACCAAAAAAAAAATGAAAAATCTTCACACTTGCACTTAATGACTGTTTTAATTGCCTACCGAGCGTTCTGGCCTATTGAGAATCTTGAACGATATTAAAAATATTGAAAGGAGTTCGAAAGTTCCATTTTGAAATGCGCTGTTGTTGGTCGTTCGTTGTCCTCAATAGAGGACAAAGACATGGGAATCGTATACACTTTAAAATATTCATGATGCACGGAGTATTTTGAAAAACAGTTTTCCTTTTACTTGTTATACAAATACAACTACATCGTTTTAGAACTTAAGCTTTACACTTCCTTTGTGGTATTTCGTTTGGTGCTTTTTTCTTTCTTTCTTCCCTGCTGGGAATATTATGACCACGTTGGTTAAGTTTTGTTTAACAACTAAACTTTGAGTGGCATTCGCTTGGACATTCGTGGCTTTGCTAGTTTCGATTAGACTCATACTAACTGAACTTTGATAGCCACCATAACTCACAGTACCACCATGACACACTCACACAAACACACACATAGCCATACATGGAATAGTACATTAGTGGCAGGGAAAAACGACCACGTTCATTTGCATACAATGAGTCCTTTTTCGTCGAACAGCCCCGGTAAAGACGCGCAAAAGCAGGACACCCATTCACTGGCCACTGGCATTTTCAACCACTTGTGCTGCAATGTGCTATGTGTGTGGATGTGTGTGTGTATGTGTTTTCCCGCGGCGTAAAAGAGTGGACTCAGGAGATGGCAAATGGTGTTGTTGGGTAAGGGGCAGGGGTGGCTGTCAGGAAAACAGAATGACTTTCTGTTTATTTTCTTAGGAATTCCGCTGTTTTACGTTTCTTTTCTATATCGGGCACCGTACACAGCTAGTGTTAGTGGGTGATGGTGTTTGACACTGTTAACAGAATTATATACTTATACTATATCTTCCCGCCAACGGTCAATGGTGCTTCGTAATTTGATTTACTAAGGGGAGAGCGTAGTCCTAAGGAGATTAACCACATTTTTTGCAGTTAGTTTGAACGAAATTCAAACATATATACTGCTCATAAATGTTGGTCACTCTACGAGTTACAGATTAATCTCTGAGCTACGTAAAGTCTTCTCCATAAAAATGCATTTACCAATTGAAATGGCATTAAACATAAGGTCCCCCGGTCAGTGATTATATGAATTGTATAGTGCACAGCTCATTAAATTAAGAGAAGTTCCTCGTGCATTTCTAAATGAAATGTTAAAGGAAAGAAGTGGTATGACTCCCATTATTTGAATACTAGGTTACACCATGGATGTTTCCAAGATCAAAGAATGATTCACCCGTAATGTTCGAATTTTATATCGCAAATTTTAACAAAACTGACAATTTCCGCACAGAGAACAGATATGGTTACTATATGGTCACGGCAACAATAGTATGTTCTCTACAATAAAAGTATGGTCGTCCCAATCATAGTATTGTTTTTTGAATTTAATTTTGACAATAGTATGGTTGCGGCAATATTAATATTGCTGAGAAGTAACAATAGTGTTGTTGCCAAATTTTAAAATAAAAATATGGTTGTGGCAACAATATAAATATGGTTGGTGCGACAAGCGTTTTATTTTTTGGGCTTTATGTTAACAATAATAAGATTATGGCAATCATACCGGCTAATTCGTATTTTTTTGAAATTTGACAATGTTATTGTTACCAATTTTACGCAATAATAGTACCTTTTATATGTAAATTAAATTTGTTTAAAAAAAAATAATTTGGATTAGTAAGTATAACTGAAATATTTTTAATAAGTGAAATTTTTCTAATGTCAAATAAATCACTCGTATTATTAAGAGTTTAATGTATTTTTATGTAATTTTCTTAATAAAAATCTTTACGGTTGAATAACAACTTAACCCAATCCTTAGAAAAGTTCTTGGGGATCATAGTAAAAACGCAGTCAAATTCGGCCTGGAATCTTATACATCCTCACTGTAGATTCGCTTTTGAAATAACCTATTTTTTGGAATGGGGTTCGACACCAATCTCAGCCAAATCTTAAAAATCGTAAAATTTGCTTTAATATGGGCAGCCTCATGTCCACATTTTCCGCTGGTCCCATCTTTTGACTTTAAGGGCCCTTTTGGATCTTTTTGTTTCATTATTCCGACCTTCATCTCCGCCAAACGGTAAGATAAATTCATATTTGAATTCGTTGTAAACTTCGATTTAATGCATTATTAGCTTAAGTATATACCCGTAATGACGATGAATTGCTCGTTTTAAACACGGAGGAAAAAGAATGTTAAAAATATGATTGCATGCAAAAGTGTTATGTAGGAAACATATAAATGTTCATAGCATGCTTCAAACATTTTTTTGGGTCACAGCAAACAATAATATGTTTGAACCAAATGGCCCGTTCCGAGTTCCAAATAGTCCCAAATCACAAATAAGGTATTTGGATTTGGCAGAATTTTTACCTCGATACCATGCGTCATCGAACATTAGTAAACGGTTTTTCGGCCCCATTGAAAAATAACTCCACTCCAATTTGTGGAACGTTTAATGCATCTATGCCGACGACTACCAAGAAAAGCTTCTTTAAAATAAAATTATTTGTAGCTGTTTTTATTTGAGTTGTTTTTTACACCCAAAGGCAAACTTGTTAGCCTCCATTTTTAATCTTGCTTACATCTGGTAAGTTAGAAGACTCGTTTTTTTAGTTTGGACTGAATCGTACTTAAATTTAGTTCCCGTATTTTCTTTATTGCTATTTTTTCAAAATGTAAAAATATGCCTACCTGTTTAAGAACCTCTCGCTTAAAAAGTATAATTTTAAATCTTATCTTGGCTCAATTCCGTACGACAGTGGTGTATGCTTACATTAAGTCAACCTTGCCCAACTTAACATTTTTTAGCTTGTGTTTTACTTATATACTCTTCGTCATAGGAGCACATACTAGTTTGTCAATTAGTTTGCATTATCTCGAAATACTTATCTGCGACCCTATAAGGAATATTATTGATCGTCGTTGTAACCGTAGACGCACCAAAATACCCAAAATTGGACACTGGGCCCAGGGGCCCAAGAAGTACAATGCAATGGGGATCCAAAAACACTGATTTTTTTCACAAAACTAAATATGTACCCAAAAATTAGATTTGGGCCAATGTGGTACTCGGATCGGCCCATATGGGCCCTAGAGTATGATATATATTTTAGGATTCTGCTAAAACATTTACCTATATGCGTAGTCTATGGGGCCCGGGTCCAAAAAACGCGCCCTAATTTTCGTGGTACATATGTTTTGTAAATCTAAATATGTACCTTTACTTTTGACTTGTAGCAATTGGATCTCAGAGTTAAAAGGCATCTACGAGTTGTGAGCAGAGTGCAAATTCTTAAGAATGGTGTCCTTATTGATCTAACCAAAAGACTTATCCTTGTGTGTGAATGTCGTAAAAATAACAACAGGAATCTTATACGGTTGCTATATAAATGTCTGGCCTAGCGACATTAAGTGTTGTCTGGCGCCATCTGACATTTCCATTGGAAAGTTTGACATTTTTTAGCATAAACGTACTCAGAACGTTTTTACGTACGACCATCATTTGTTTTGTTTACAGTGACTTGAAAAAATCAATTTGGCAAAAAAATGGAAATAACTCGTAAACATTTTCGTGCGATCATTTATCACAACTTTCGACGTGGATTATTACGACAAGAGTCCATCGATGAATTTAAATCTTTGTATGGGGATGAAGCACCAACCTATTGCACTGTGTAAAACTGGTTTAATGAATTCAATCGTGGCAGACGCTCGCTCAAAGACGCAGGTCGTGAAGGTCGTTTAAAAACGGCCGTTGTGCCAGAGAACATTGATGCCGTGCGTTAACTGATAATGCACGATCGTCATGTGACAAACTGTGAGATAGAGGCATCCTTGGGCATTTCTTCCACCAGCATACATTCGATATTGCATGAACACCTGGCCATAAAAATGGTTTGTTCTTGTTGGATCCAGCACAATTTGACAATCGTTCAAAAAACGGCTCGTGTCGATTGGTGCAAAGAAATTTTGAAAAAATACGATCGAGGTGCTTCAAAAGGCGTTTATAAGATCGTCACAGGTGAAGAATCATGGATCTATGCGTATGAGCCCGAAACAATACAGCAATCGACCGCGTGGGTCTTCGAAGACGAGCCAAATCCAACGAAAGTTGTTCGTGGAAGAAGTACTTCGAAGCAAATGGTCGCATGTTTCTGTGACAAAACTAGTCATGTGGCGACTGTCCCGCTTGAGATACGTTGGACGATCAATTCTGAGTGGTACACCACAATTTGTTTGCCTAAAGTCTTTGGAGAAAGTCAAAAAACGAACAAGAGAATACGAATCATAATGCACCATGACAATGCGAGCTCTCACACATCGACTCAAACCAGCGCCTTTTAGACCAGCCAAAACGTCGAATTGATGGGTCAATCGCAGTACAGCCCTGACTTGGCATCCAATGACTTCTTTTTATTTCCGCACGTCAAGAAAAAAGGCGAGGTCAACGATTTCCCTCGCCAGAATGCTGTTGAAGCGTTCAAAAACCATGTTTTAGAGGTGTCTTAATCGAAGTGGAAAAAGTGCTTCGACAATTGGTTTGAGCGCGTGCAAAAGTGTATAAATACTTCTGGAGAATACTTTGAAAAACACACTTTGAAAAACATTTTGATGATAAATATTCGCATTTTCGTTATTAGGCCAGAAATATATGTAGCAGCCCTTAACTGATGTGGATGTTTTTCAAAACAATTTCTAAAATCAGAGATAAATAAATGCACGCAGAAATAAAGTATGGTTGGGGTTCGAAGAGCACCACACTATTGTTGGTTATATGGTTCTGGCACAACAATATTATGATTATCACAACAATAGTATGGTTCACACACAACCATACTATGATCCCCAAAACAATATTATGGTTCTCACAACAATAGAATCATTCACACACAACCATATTATTATTCACATTCAACCACACTATGATCTCCACAACAATGTTATGTTTTGTTTAACGTTATACTGTTTAACAATAGTATGATCCTCACAACCATAGTATGACTTACGCACAACCATACTATGATCCCCAAAATTGTTTGTAAAGACTGGAATACGTTGTAAAGGGTGTTTTTTATTGGGGTATAGAACTTTAAGTTGGCATCACTTTTTTAACGGGCGGCCATTTTGTCAGCTGTTAAGTGATTAATATTTAGTTTGGTTTGCCATTTCATCATGAACAGGTTGACAAAAGAACAACGCTTGCAAAATGGGCGAAAATGAGATTCATCTCGATGCTGATTTTCATCACAAAATTTTGTTCAGTGATGAGGCTCATTTTTGGTTGAATAGCTACGTCAACAAGCAAAATTGCCGCATTTGGAGTGAAGAGAATCCACATGAGACCCTTGAGACGCCATTACATCCACAAAAACTGACTGTTTGGTGTGCTCTATGGGCTGGTGGAGTCATTGGGCCATACTTCTTCCGAAATAATGCTGGAGAGTCAGTTACCGTTAATGGAGACCGGTATAGAGCCATGATAACCGACTATTTTGTTCCCGAAGTGGATGGCATGAATGTGGATGAGTTGTGGTTCCAACAAGACGGCGCTACATGCGCACGTCACAATCGAATTATTGAAGGAAACATTCGATGAGCGCATAATTTCGCGGAATGGACCTGTCAATTGGCCACCAAGATCGTGTGATTTGACACCATTGGATTATTTTCTTTGGGGATATGTGAAGTCGCTCGTCTACGCCAACAAACCAGAAACGTTAGGGGACTTAGAAGCCAACATTCGTGGCGTCATTGCCAACATACGGCCCCATATGCTCGAAAAAGTGGTTGAAAATTGGACCTGTAGAATTGGCTTTATTCGAGCCAGCCGCGGCGGCCACATGCCCGAAATCATATTTAAACATTAATGGCATAAAATTATCCTTCCAATAAAGCCAAATTGATGGACATTAAAACGATTTTCTTGTGTTTTATTTCAATTCGAAGTTCTATACCTCAATAAAAAACACCCTTTAGTACAACAATAAAGAATTTTATTAAGTAAGTTATGTAACAATAGGAGTGATTTATTTAACAGTAAAAAAAATCATTTATTAGAAATATTTTAGTTATACAAATCCGTAGTTTTTGTTTGTTTTTTTTAAAAAATATAATTTTTATTACTATTATTGCGTAAGAATCGTAAAAATAACATTGTCAAATTAAAAAAAAAAATTAAGGCTTTGCCGGTATGATTGCCGTAATTATGTTATTGTTAACATAAAACCCATGAAAACTATACTTTTGTCCCACCAACCATATTTATATTGTTGCTACAACCATATTTTCATTTTTAAATTTGGCAACAATTCTTTTTTTACATTTCAACAATATTAATATTGCCGCAATTATACTATTGTCAAAATGAAATTCAAAAAACAATACTATGGTTGCGACGACCATACTTTTACTGCAGAGAACATACTATTGTTGCCTCGACCATATAGTAACCATATATTTTCTCTGCGTGTGGGCTCGAAAAAAATCAAATCCGTCGATAACTTATATTACCTTTTTGCCAAGGTTCTCTGTATCAAAGAAGATATAAATAGTACAAAATGGGCGATGAGCTTCTTTTTTGCAATAGTGTAGAAACAGAATAATGGTAACGACCAAATTGTTGGTTTATTTTTCCAAATTCGTTTGCACACAATCACAAGAACGCTAGAAAGTCAATATTGTAATACAGAAAACACTAAAATAGCACACTTCAAATACAAATAAAAACAAGATTCCCAAAATGATTTTTACTCATCTCTGTTTTTCGATTTCTCGATCAAGCTCATATCGCCCATCTTGCACAATTTATCGTCTTTGCTCTGAATTAGTATATTTTTTGAACAAAAGTTATTTTGTGGCGAAACTACCACAGAGCTTTTTTCAATATTGTCTGTGCCTTTGCATCCCCTAAGAAATGAATAGCGCATATATTTTTCGCTTTTGACCAACAACTCGTTTATATTGTTAAATTTTTGTTTACATATTTGTCGTTTCTCCTTGACTTTAGATTCGTTGCTTATGTTTGTGTTTTCTTTAGATTTTTATTTACTACATATTGTACATATGTACGTAACCTGGTATGGTCAATTCTGGTGAAATGTTTTTCCTTTCTCTCTTTACTCGTTAAGAAAACATTGAAAACAAAAGTGGAAGAACGTAGTCTTAAGGAGGGTTTTCCTTGGAACGTTATTTCATTTCTGAGTTTTCGTTTGAAATTACTTTTGGTGGGGGAATTTTCACGGAAATAATTCAAAAAGATGCACATAATTTGGAGTAGGGAAAAAGTGTGACTGTGTTGCTATTCATGCCACTGAGTTAACAAATAAAAATCACTCTGTTGATACACGATTTTTTTTTGGCAAAATATGGACTTTCGACTTGACTTTGAGTATAATTCGAGTATACAACGAATATAGAGTAAGGGGTATTTTCTGCTTTTTTAGAGATAAAAACGTATGGACAAATTTAGTGTACGAGAAAAAAGACTTAACATATAAAATGTGACGTCTAGGGTGGCGGTAGTATGATATAGTGTTCATGGACCAAAAGTGTTATAGGGTCCAAAGACGTTTCGCCTGTTGTAAATGTAAGTGTAAAGTCTATAGACATTAAAACCCTCTAGACAAATTGATTAAACCGTTTTAAGTAGTTTTTTTTCAAACTTCCAAAATTCGGAGTGTAGAATTTTGTTTTCTTCGAATTGGTACATTTTACACAAACACCGATGACAGTGATAATTTCAGAATGGGTTTACAGACCGAGTTACAGACAGAGTTCCAAGATTTGGTCTGTGCATAACCAAAAGCCACGCATAAACGAGTTAACGTAAGGAAATAAATATTGGTTGTTTGAAACATTAAGCCGGCTCAAAGAATTGAGATACAATTTACTGATATAGTAGGATGCGTTAAGAATATATTTGCCTTTATTTAATAAAAAACCCTGATAAGATCTGTCTGGTCTTCATTAAAGGGCATCTACGAGTTTTAAGCAGAGTTCAAATATTTTCGGATGGTGCCCTTATTGACCTAACCAAAAGACTTATCCTTCTTAGTGAATATTGCCAAAATAACAACTGGAATCTTATAAGTGGTGTGGATTTTTCTAAAATCAGAGATAAATGGGCGCGAAAAAAATCAAATCTGTTTAGGGTGGTGGTGGCACGACATAGTGCCAATAAACCAAAAGTGTCATAGGGTCATAACTTATATGAACCGAGGTATATTCGCACAGGTTACTTCGTAATTTTATGTAGTACTGGGTGGAGCGCGGTAATTTGGTTATTTGGGAATGAAATAAAAAAATTATTTTTATTTACGTATTTTATAAAGTATTTTAATTATATTGAACAGGATTTTTTAAATTACATGGGTTTAAATAGTGTATCTGGCAAATGTTGACCTTCGCTATCCACACACTGCAGCATACGTTTTCAGAAATTTTCATGAACTCTAACAAGCATATCGATTGGTATTCTGTCAATTTCAGCCTCAATATTGTTAATTAGGTCTTCCAAGGTGTTGGGACGGTTGATATACACCTTCGACATCAGGAAAAGAAAAAAATCGCATGGGGCTAAGTCTGGTGAGCGTGCCGGCCCGTTCACATCATCCCTCAAAGAGATAAGCCGTCCAGGAAACATTTGCCTCAAACAATTCATGGTAACCCTCGCTGTGTGTGCAGTGGCACCACTCTGTTGGAACAATGTGTTCTCTAAATGCATTGCTTCAAGAGCCGCCTGAAAAAAATCCAGGAAATGCCAAAAGCAAGTGATTGCTTCTGATTGCAGTACTGCTGCTCTTACTCTCTCGATGTTTTGTGATGTTGTAATTCGTCTCTCAGGTCCCCTTCGTACACATGACACATTACCTGCTGTTCTCATGAAAGTTACCCAATTTACAATTGATTGCCGTCCAGGAACATGTCCGCGTGGGGGAACATCGATTCGAAAGGAACGCTGCACTGGCGATGATCGAGTGCGCATTTGAAAAATACGCTTCAACACAAAATGACAACTCTTCACGTGTCCAATGCATCATGGCAACTGAAAGGCAGACGAATACAAATATCTCGTCAGCCACTATAAGCCGCGCATACTCTCCACTCTCTTGGACTAACTGTGCCGCCACAGCCTGTAGTGCAAAAAAGCAAATTTCCGCGCTCCACCCTGTACAAGAGGGAACTTACATTTATTTTTGTACAGGTATTGCTATTACTCCGATCTGAAATTTAATTGAACCCTTCGACTGTGAGATCTTTTTAAAAAGTGGAGTACATCTATGAAAAACGTCGAAAAGTTTTTTTGTGCCACTTTTAAAAGTGTCATAATAGCCGTGTTCATTTGCCAACTAATTAGTATGCAATATGGTATTCTGGGCACATAGAATAAAACTAAGATTAATATCGCAAAATAGTTTCTATTTGTTTACTCTAAAGAGAAGTAAAAACAAGAAGGTTTAAAGTCGAATTCGTTAAAAGAATTTACTGTCTGCTTTTGACGAATGCGATGAAAGTAAAAAAGCTCGAGACCTCTTGCATCTATACTTAAATAGAAGACTAGTTTTTAACAAAATGGCACAGTCACATTGATTTTCGTGGCTGCACACGACTTTTATCGAGATTTCGGTTCCGTGACGTCCTTTATCAGAAAGCTTGGCAGCAATTGTTGAAAGGAAAACTGAACTCTTTAAGATAAGGTTCTTACCAAACGTATAAGAACGTATGAGTTGTAAATCTCACTTTTCAAATTTTCTTTACACAATTTCCCACGAAAATACAATTGACTCTTTCCACCTCTACAGAGACTCCAAATTGAGAGCCATCAATAGATTTCTTTTGCAACGTGTATTGTGAAATTAGATTTACAACTGCAATTCTCATACGTTTGGTGAGAACCTGGTCTTAAAGAGTTCAGTTTTCCTTTCAACAAAAAAAACGGAAGTTAAAAGTTTTAACAAAATATAATTGCAATATAATAAATCGTTTAATTGCTACACTTTTGCTTTGCAAACACTTATCCAATATCGTGCAGACAAACCCAATTGAGTCGTCATCTTATTTGATTATATTTTGGTATATTTAATAGATTTCATATGTTTTTATAAGGCGGAGTGTGTCGTCGTTGAATTTTTGTAGGAGGAATCAGAGTGGTAATACTTACTCGTTTCTACAGCGAGTTGAGGCCAACTCGCTTGCTAACCGAGTAACTTTCACACACAGGGAAAAAACAAAAAACGAAATCGGATGAAACTACAAAAACGA
This sequence comes from Hydrotaea diabolus, assembly GCA_963513945.1. Taxonomy (NCBI): domain Eukaryota; kingdom Metazoa; phylum Arthropoda; class Insecta; order Diptera; family Muscidae; genus Hydrotaea; species Hydrotaea diabolus. The sequence goes on along the minus strand of OY740717.1, from coordinate 131,334,317 downwards.
CAATACACGCAGAAAAAAACATGGTTACTACATGGTCACGTCAATAATAATATGTTCTCCGCAATAAAAGTATGTTCGTCACAACCATAGCATTGTTAACTGAATTTATTTTGACAATAGTATAATTGCTGCAATATTAATATTGTTGAAATGCAACAATAGTATTATTGCCAAATTTAAAAATGAAAATATGGTTATAGCAACAATATACATATGGTTGGTGCGACAAAAGTATTGCGTTTTGCGTTTTATGTTAACAATAGTATGATTACGGCAATCGTACAGTATGATTGTAATTTTTCTTCATTTAAATATGCTTTTAAAAACAAATGTTATTGGTACTATCTAATGCAATAATAGTACTTTTTATCGAAATTAAAGCTTTGGCTTTATTTAACTGAAATATTTTTAACAAAAACGCTTACGTTAATTTTAACTTATTTTTTTCTAATGTAAAATAAATCACTCGTATTATTTTGAATTTAATGTATTTTTGAATAATTTTCATAATTCAAATCTTTTGTTGACAACTTAAACCAATATTAATAAACTATATTGGGGATCATAGTATAATTGTGTGTGATCATACTATGGTTGTAGGGATCATAACATGGTTGCGTGTGAATCATACTATGGTTGTGAGGATCATACTATGGTTGTATATGAAACATACTATGGTTGTGAGGATCATACTATGGTTGTGGAGATCATAGTATGGTTGAGTGTGAATCATACTATTGTTGTGAGGATCATAGTATGGTTGCATTTGAATCATACTATTGTTGTGAGGATCATATACCCAACAATAGTATTATCCTCTTCGAATATTGTCACCACAACCATACTTTTTTTCTGCGTGTAGGAAAATTTCTGTTGCAATAACCAAATATTTATTATCGTAATGTATATTCGCTTCCACATACCACAAGATGATTCTACACTTAACTTATTGATCGGTTATACCAAAGAACGGCAAGAAAGGTATTTAGTTACTACAACTACCAGTTGTTTTGCTGCTGTAACCAATTATAGGTGATAATAACTAAAATTTCATCATAACCAAAAACGGGTTATTTAATGGGAATTGTTATTTGGTTATGATGCTTGTTGACTTTCGATCGATTAAACCATATTTTTCCAGTTAAAATCTCCCCTTCTTATGTTTTAGAGTACTCGAGCAAGCAATTTTTTGCCTTCTTGTGGGGCTGTACGAACTAGGATTGGATATAAGTTGCATGTTTTTAAAACTGCAGGTTCTAGAATCGAAAAGGACTTTTTCTAGTTTCAATAGTTCTGTCTTTGGCCCAAAGCTACATGGTGTGCAAAGTGTCTTCGGAATTGGTTCAAATACGTGACCTGTTGATTTATTATAACGATACAGTGGATACAACAGGCCGCCGTGGTGTGATGAAAGTGTGCAAGTCTAGCATGCCAGTTAACCTATGCCAGTTAAACCAAGTTCAACCCCGGGTAAGGCGGGTTTCCACCTCTTAAATGCCGGCGACTTTACGAGTAAGATATTAATCTCTAAGTCATGTAAAAACTTCTCTAAAAAAATGCATTTGCCATTGGAGCCGGCGTTAAACACTAGGCCCCGGTCGTGCTTACCTAAAATGATTTGAGAGAAGTTTCCCTTTGTAAATAATAGGATGTTGTGGGACTTAAGTAAGGTAGTAGATACAATGGATAGCAGAGGGACTTCGTGCAGTCAAATTTTAAACAACTTTTGGATATGAAAAACATAAACAATTTGTCATAAACAAATATTTGCCATTCCTAATCCGAGGTAGATCTTGAGTCTTACCCCCGTCAAAAACATTTTATTAGTTACTTTTAATAGTGCACAGAACACACAGTGCACAAACAAAACATATTTTGTGTAGGGTGCACACAGATGAGCTGTTAGCCACACTTTTATGTAAAAACAATAACAATGTATAAGAACGAAAGTTAGGACGAAAACAAATCAAAAAAAAACTACATCCACTGTTAATATTCTAACTTGGGACTACACGATCTTTTTGTACGATTATCCGTAAAAACTTAAATTGGCGCGAAATGTTTTTTATGGTTTAATAATTTCAGACATTTTGTTTAATACGAGGGCGACCGCAAAACTTACTGGCCTGGCACATTTTCTGTTTTACTAGCAACTTTTTGTTTTGTTTTAAAAGCAATCTTTTATAATCTGTCAAAATTTCCTAAATATTTAATGATTATTTTCTTTGTTACAGGTGATTGAAGTAAACAAGTTTTATAATTTTTGAAAAATGGAAAATAAAGAGTTTCGTGCGGTAATTAAACACTTTTATATGAAAGGTTATACGCTACAATTAATCAAAGATAAATTGGATTCTGTTCATGGTGATAATGCACCATCATACTCCACCGTGAAATCCTGGGTTCAACAATTACAATGGGTCGTTCAAGTACGGAAGATGAACAACGCTCTGGAACGCTCTCTATTGAAAACATTAAAAAAATATTTAATAAAGTGACTAAAGATAGACGAATAAAGCTCAGAGAACTTGCTGATATTGTTAAAATACACGAAAAACAAGTTTGGAGTATTTTACATGATGAACTCCACATGAAAAAGCTATCCGCAAGATGCCCCAAAAAATCGTCCGTTGGACCAATTCCGAGGAGCTTTTAGCTTTTATCAGCGTAATCCGATTCATAACTGTTGATGAAACATGGATCCATCACTACATCCCAGGATGCAAAGAACAGTCAAAACAATGGATAGAAGCTGGTAAAAGTGGTCCCAAGAAGACGAAAACTGTTAAGTCAGCAGGAAAAATAATGGCCACAGTATTTTGGGATGCAAGGGGTATAATATTTATTGATTATCTTGAGAAAGGAAAAACTATAAATAGTGAATATTATTGAGCATTATTGGATCGGTTGAGTGAAGAAATCAAGATAAAACGACCGCATTTAGAAAAAAAATGCTTCGTTTTCATCAAGATAATGCTCCTTCACACACTGCATTTTTAACTCAACAAAAACTGGCAGAATTACGATTTGAAATTGCTCCGCATCCACCATATAGACCAGATTTTGCTCCTTTTGATTATTTCTTGTTTCCAAATTAAAAAAAAATTCTCGGTGGCAAAAAATTTTCGTCCAATAGCGAGGTTATTGCTGAAACTGAGGCATTTTTTGAAGGTCTTGAAAAATCTTATTTTTCGGATGGAATTAAAAAACTTGAAAAACGTTTGATGAAGTGTATTGAGTTGGAAGGAGATTATGTTGAAAAATAAATAATAATAATTCCAAAAAACGGTTCTTTTTATGTTAGGCCAGTTACTTTTGCGGTGGCCCTCGTACTCGTAGATCCAAATTTTTTAAACCAATTTTAAAAATTTAGACTTTTTTAAGAACAATAATTTAAAATAAATAATAACTTTTTTTCTGTGTGAGCAATCGGCTTATTCTTTATTTAATTTGGAAGCTTAGTATTACGATTTATTGAAAATAATGCTTCAGAAGTATCCCTATCAGAGGTACCATGATTTTTAGTCATGCGTTGATGTAAGAACAATATGTGTTTTTTTATGAGGCTGGTAAACATGTGTGCTGAATCTGGAAACATAGCACAAAGACCGTACCGTACCCGAGTTGCCTATGTTCGGTTCAAGACACCATCACGACTGTAGCAGTGTACATTCCGGCCAGCCCAAGCGTTTCGACTCGAAACGTTTTCGGCGCAAATTGCCGATTGTTTGATAGTTTTTTTAAGAGGCTGGTAAACATGTTTGCCGAATCTGGAAGCATAGCACGAAGACCGTACCCTCGAGATGCCTATGTTCGGTTCAAGACACCATCACGACTATAGCAGTGTGCATTCAGGTAAATCCAAGCGTTTCGACTCAAAACGTTTTCGGCGCAAATTGCAGTGAGACGGATTCATGATGATTTTAACTTGTTTCCGTACAAAGTCCAAATTACAAGTAAGTTTAACTCTCTAGATTTACCTATTCAAATGGAATTTTGTCACGAAATTTTGAAATGGCCAAAGAAGACAACAGTCTAATAAATAGCTTGTTTATGTCTGATGTAGCCTATTTTGATATGAACGGTAGTATAAACAATAAAAATTACCATAAACGGCTGTAATACTCCATTGGACGGAACTGTGCCCAGAGCGAGTTACTGTATGTTGCGCAATTTCTTCAAGCTGCATTGTGGGGCCATACTTCTTTGAAGAAAAAGGTGTAATATAGAGTGTCAATGAGTATCGTTATTATAGATGTTGAAAGAGTATTTTAGCCAGAACTGTGCCGAAGGTATATTCGATTCAACAGCATTGGTTCCAGCAATGTGGAGCAATTATTAACATATGTGACTCGCAAAATAGAAAGGGACCTAAGGGTAAAAACCAGTTTTGTTCAGGAGAGCCATTTTAAAGATTTAAATACGTGTATCTTTGGTGTACCATCACTTTCATAAAACGCGCATATCTCTGGGAGGGAACACTTTTGGGGCATGGGATCGGTCTCATTCGATGCTCAGATGTTGTCCACATCAAAAAAAAGTGAATTTTTTTTTTCTTTACCCTTAGGTCCCTTTTTCTATGCGCTTTCACATATATAGCCATACCGGTTAAGGCAGAGCTCCAACGAAAATTTCCAATCAAATTACAATCCGGAAATTCCAAATTCCGCTGGCCCCCAAGGTCACCCAAACTGATTGTACCAGACTTTTTTATGGGGTTATGTCAAGCCACAGGTGTACAAAAGAAATCAAGGAATTTGACTGAATTGAAGCAGTCAATTAAAACAATAATTAAGGCGATCCCAACTGCAACTCTTCAGGCCGCAATAAATAATTTTCTGATCAGGTGTCGCAAATGCATGTAGGTCATTTACGTCTATCATCCTCAAATACAGTTAGTCATATTAAATAAAATTAAATTTATTTTACAATAAGAAAATAAATAAAATACATTATTAAAAAAAAAAAGTTTTTAGAGTTTCTTATTGTAGCATAATTGGTGCGCCACTTTGTATTTATGCAACTTTCAGTTACTGAACCAATTGTTACTTTGAAATACCTCAAGTGGTATTCCAATTGAAAAACCTCAAGTGGAAGGTTCCATAACAATACCAATTGAAAAACCTCAAGTGGAAGGTTCCATAACAATACCAATTGTTATTAATTTTTTTTAATAAATATGTAAAATTTTAGGCACTATTAGGGAGTAACAATACTTTATCTGTTATATCAATCTTTATTTTGCAATTAAGCGCCGTTTTAGGGTGACGAATACTCCACTTCCACATCAAAATACGAGTAATCATTGTGCATTCGAACAAACTTCCATAAACCTTTATTTCTTTATTGAAACTGGAGGCAATCTAGTCTTCTTCAAAATGGCTCTAAAGGTTTTGTTATATTGTCTTTCGTTATTTCTTTATTGTTCTAAATTTATTAGAAGAAATGGTATTTTTTGTTCAGTTCACATTTTAAACCACTGTGCGGTATAAATCTACTTGAAGTTGTTATAATATAAACTCCTTTCATTTTCCTAGAACTATATCTAAAATGGAATACATTATCAGCGATATTAGGACAACATTAACTCAATTTACATTTAAAATTAAGTGTCATGGCTGTTCCTTCTCGTTATTACTTCTTTTATTGGGTACAAATTTAAAGTTTATTCGATAACATAATTTGAATTAATAATTTATGGTTAACCGACCACAATAACGTATATTCTCTAGCCTAATGCTAAAATAAAACAAGGATTTCGTCCCAAATGCCAACAATTTAAATGGCAAACATATCAATTATTTTGCGGTTAGGCGCTCTTGCTCTGCTGGCCGGCATCAAACTTCTGCGGGTGCATTGACAACAAAATTACAGCTAATATATACTCATATTGTCTCACCCTAGGTGCAATTGTTGACCTACATTTGATGGTAAGCGCTTAACTTTCAAAGTAAATGGACATACTGTGCGGGGGTTGAAACATTTCACTATAAGGAAATCACTTTAGAGTGACAGAGTTTTTCCTTTCGTTGTTGTGCGCAGGCCTTTGTTGTTGGGCGTATGTTGTCATAGTTTTGGAACGGGTTAAATGAATATCCAAATCGTTCTAATTTGTCATCACGGCGTATAAGTGTTATTATGTTCGAAATGGATATTAATTATACGTCTCACAAATAATTTTAAATATAACTATGTACTTTTTCCAGGAATATCTACCCAGCAAACCAAACCTTCAGAATTCGGTCCGAATTCTGTACGACAATCGGCAAAATGTTTCGATTTCGGATCAGAACTCTTAGCGAGTTCGTAACGAAAAACATATGAGAGGGTTGTCACGAATTCTGAACTACTTCTCTGAGGGAATTCTGATATTTTTGCAGACATTTCGAATCGATTTCTGGCCGAATTCTGAACTGTAGTCTTGGGAAATTCGAAAAGAAATTTCGATTTGTCGTATCGAATTCTGAACTAATTCTGAACGACTTCGGTCAGAGTTCTGGCATTAAGTCTTATTAAATTCTGATGTTTTTACCGACATTACGAACCGAATTGTGAACGAATTCTGAGCTTATGTCATGGTAAATTCTGAATGTAAACAATCAAAAAGAAGAAAATATTTTTGTTCTACAAAAAAAATTTGTAAAACATTTTCAAAAGCGTTCAGAAAGACTTTTAGTTACAAGCAGAGGTGTCTGCAGTTTCGCAAGCAATAATTTTGCTGTAACTATATTTAGTGGTTATACACTTAAGGGCAACCAGTTTTGCATCTAACGAGAACTGCCGGCAGTAAAGTTTTCCTCCGAACACAATAAAAATCCCTCGCACAGCTAAGCTAACCAAACGTTCAGAATTTGAATTTTAAAATATAAAAATACTTCAGACAGTTAAGAATTCGTTCGGAATTAGTTCCGACATGTCTGAACACAAGAACAACAAATGTAAAATATGAAGCAAATAACAAACATTTTAAACAAATAGACCACCTCAGAAAAATAGCTCAGAATTCGTTGCGAGTCTGAACAAAAAATTAATAAAAATCCCACAGTCTAACAGAATTCGGGCCGAATTCGTTCAGATATTTCTTAACATAATAAATAAAAACTCCTCAGACAAATCGAACAGAGTTTGTAACGATTTCTGTAAGAATTCTCGATAGAGTTCAGATATTGTTCAGAATTGTCTGATATCAGACATTGTCGGCAAATTTGGTTTACTGGGTACAGACGGGAAGAGCTAAGGTGTATTCTATTTTTGTAAGCATTTCGACATGCCTTAGATCTCAATATTCTAACCTCCATTATTTGCAGACAATATCAAACTGAGTCAGCGATTGAGGGCACATAATCATTAATGCAACCTTAAAGGTACAAAGTTTGGTGCGGGTTGCCAAATGAGATATCATTGGTCCATCTTGCTGGTTGGCTATGTCGAGATTCGGCAGGATTCAACGGTACGAGCGCGTTTTGTAACAGTCATACAAGCCAGACAGTTGGCAAAAAACAAAAACCTGCTGTGCGGGTAATCAATAGTCCGTCATTAATTTAATTATAAAACACATTATTTTTTTATCCGTCCATCGAAAACTTCTTACTTCGTGGCCCTTCTTTGACTAGAGGGCGTTTGGCTATCCCACCCCAACCGTTGTAACTATTGCCCTCCGGTTAGCCCTTTTTAATTTTAATATGTTGTTCTTAAAGTTTATTTGTTTTCGCGTTTTTCTTCAATTAGTTTTGCTCAAAAAATAATTTTAATTTGTAAATCCACTTTTAAATTTTATATTTTCATTTGAAAATTGCTTCATTTTTATTTTTCTCAACCAAACTCCTTGTTGAGTCTAAACCAGAAAACACTCTTACCTCCATGAGCAATGACCATTTTATCCTATCTCATTTTTTTTCACATTTCACATTTATCTATTTTTAAAACAAAACGATGTTGTTACAATACAGGGTGATTCATTCACGACTGGACACATTTCACCAGCGTATGTCCATCTACGACCATGTCTGAAAATGCAAGGGATGAAATGGCAGCGGTTTCAATATTTTCGGATTGGTGGTCGGAGGGTACTAGGGTAAAATTGCTAAGCAACCATCAATGCCACAAGCAGAGAAAAGATATGGTTACTATATGGCCACGGCAACAATAGTATGTTCTCTGCAAAAAAAGTATGGTCGTCGCAACCATAGTATTGTTTTTTGAGTTTCATTTGGCAATATTAATATTGTTGAAATGTAACAATAGTATTGTTGCCAAATTTAGAAATGAAAACTTGTTTGTAGCAACAACATAAATAGGGTTGGTGGGACAAAAGTATTGTTTTCATGGGTTTTACGTTAACAATAATATAATTGCGGAAATCATACCGACAAAATGGTATTTTTTTAATTTGACGAATGTTATTTTTACGAATCTTACGCAATAATAGTACTTTTTATATGTAAATAAATTTATTTCAAAACAAACTACGGATTAGTATAATGGAAATATTTTTAATAAATGATTTTTTTACTGTTAAATAAATCACTCCTATTATTAAGAGTTTAATGTATTTATATAAAACTTAATAAAAACCTGTATTGTCGAACAACTTCACAAAAATTTTTTGGGGTTAATAGTATGGTTGTGTGTAAGTCATACTATGGTTGTGAGGATCATACTATGGTTGATTGTGAATAGTAATATGGTTGTGGGGATCATAGTATGGTTGAGTGTGAATAATTATTCTATTTGGCGTCGGCAATATCAACGGCAATTTCATAGCAACAGCAACTCAAATCGAAGACAACATCAATTCTATGCTAATTTGGTATTCTGTAAGAGTATTACGACGCCGTTGCCTGTTTATCGAAAATGTCAATAATATACAGCACACATATCTAATGTTAGAGTCAGCTGATTCATTTTATTTCTTGTTTTTGATGAAATATATGTAAGTTGTGTGCTATTTTCGTGGGAAAAAGTTTGTTTGTAAAAAAAAGTTTAAATAAAAATGTTTTTTCTATCCGATTCGGACTCATCGCTCATTTGTTATTTTAATTTTTTCCATTTAATTTTCTAATGAAATCAAAATTAACGTAAACAATACATTGAAGGCAACACTAAAATGGCCGACGCCAAAATCAAAGCCAATTGAAAACAACGGCGTCGCCAATTTTTCTTACAGAATACCAAACTTAATTTAACAGTCATCGAAATACGGCAATATTGCCAACAGGAATACGAAATTGAAACAAAATACAAAAAACGACGTCGTCTTCTGTTGACTACGCCAAATAGAATAATTGCGAATAATATGGTTGTGGGGATCATAGTATGCTTGTGCGAGAACCATAATATTGTTGTGGGGATCATAGTTTGGTTATGTGTAAACCATACTATTGTTGTGATGATCATAATATTGTTGTGCCACTGTCATATAACCAACAATAGTATGATGCTCTTCGAATATTGTTACCACAACCATACTTTTTTTCTGCGTGCATCATTAGAGACGCTTTTGTATTAATAAGAGGACAGAATCATCAAAAATTGAATCTACTGCTTGAATCACTGCCAGTGTAGGTGATGTAATATACCACTCCAGCAAAAGTCAATAAGTACTTTTCATTACCATTTTCATTACCAGGTAATGATCTCTCATTACCCTCTGCATTATTTAAAAGCCAAAAAAGTACTTGCTAATTACAGGTTAAATATGTATAAGTACGTATCAGTATGATTTGTGGCTATAGTTCTATAAAAAGGGCAATCATTTATCATACTTTCGTTCTTCCTCATTTCACTCTCACTCACGCTCGCACGCAGACTACGTAAATTTATTGGTGGAAGAACTGTTAAGAAAACAGCATCAAAAAACTGTCATCTAATATAATCAACTGTGGCGTCTGCGTCTATTGACCGAAGTGTTCTAAGTTGAAATATCCGCAGAACTACGTTATTATTATTTTTTAAATTTCCTCTCACTGGCACAATAATTATTCTTGAGCTTAGGTATGCTTACAAATATTCCTGTGTATGTATTTATCCGTGTATGCTTGCTGATAAGCACTTGCATCGAATGTCATCATAATGATGAAGTAATCCGACGATAGTGAAGCCTTCCGATTTCAACTTATTCCGACTGTTACTTAGTAATGAGCCTGCTAGAATGCCTGGATCAGTTCAACATCTCACACTGTTGATTAACTAACATTTCTTTTTTGTAGTTGTTTTGTGGTCTCCTCGAAACTTTCTCTACTTTAAATGTTACGATAGGAACCAGCGTAAAATATGCAAGACATTCTTGTAAAAGGTCTTCTAGAGGGACTTATTGTCAAATCCAATGCAACAATGTCAATGAATTCAAAAGTAAGTCATTTCAGAATGCCTTCATTGGACATAAAAAGTTATGATGCGCCCATTCTAATGTTGCTTAATTAAGTAGTCCTGCTAGAAGGATTTGTTATTAATTCAATAATTTTTCCTTTTTAAAGGTTAATGTACTTTGCATTACGACTTGTCTTAACCTTCTCACAGAAAGATAGTTTTTTCCTCTAATTCAACTCAAAATTTTTAAAGGGAAAAGACCATTTTTAATTTCCATCACACCATTGAGCACACTCCATTACTCTTTCTAATAATTTTTCGTATGAGCATGAATTTAGTCAATTCGTAAGTAAAATTAAATGTTTAGAAATGCAAAAATTAACCTGAATCTTAAGGACGCCACGGAGAAATGACCGAAAATTAAGAACACAAATACAACAATAACAACGCATGTCGTAAAAAATATTGTGAATTGTTGTAGTCATTGTTTCTATTCCTATTAATATATACTAAGTTTTTTTGAGAAATAAACATTCTGTTGAGGTGGGTTCAAGTTTTTGTTATTTCCCGTTGTTTTTTTTTCAAATTCAGGTCGAACATTAACTCCAACATTGCGTGCCTTAAATATTGGAAGGACGAACCGATTTTTTAAGGGGCATGAGGGTGAGTCTTGTGAGTTGTGGCAGCAGTCTGGGATAAAGCCTTGCTGACCACATAAAGTGTTTTTTATGTTGGTTGGCATGTCATTTAATTTATGACTATATAAACTTTATTTCTTTAAGTTTGAAGTCAGTCTGGCGTTTCGGTAGAATTTTCGAGTGTCGCTATAGCTTCGCAATGACTAAGAAAAAAATGTATGCAAATTTTCCATTTATTTGTTGTTGGGAAAGGTTCGGGGGTCAACCCCCTAGTGTTAACTTTATGAGGAGGTTGGGGTTTTATTCGTTTTTTTTAAGTTTGATTTACTACTTGTAGTTTCTGTGTAATCATAAAAATCTGTTAAAGAACGTATATGTGACAGCGCATAGAAAAATGGACCTAAGGGTAAAAAAAATCAATTTTCACTTTTTTTTTGATGTGGACAACATGTGAGCATCGAATGAGACCGATCCCATGCCCCAAAAGTGTTCCCTCCCAGAGATATGCGCGTTTTATGAAAGTGATGGTACACCAAAGATACACGAATTTAGATCTCCTGAACAAAACTGGTTTTTACTCTTAGGCCCCTTTCTATTTTGCGCGTCACATACGAGGGCGGTTCGGAAACTTCTTAGCCGAGCACAAAAAGCGCGGTATAAACAGAAAAAAGTTAAGTGTTTTGGAAACTTCCATCTCTGCTATGAACACATGTTAAATTTTGTTTTGATCTGGCAACTCCTTCATATAGAAACAGGTGTTCACAAAATACGCATCCGAGATTTTTTTACAATGGAAAAATTAGAAATGCGTGGTGTCATTAAATATTTACATAAAAAATGTTTATCGGGACAAGAAATTCATAATGATATGGTGAATGTTTTAGGTGAAAGTGCTCCTTCATATGTAACAGTAAAAATTGGGTTGCTGAATTTAAACGTGGTCGTACAAGCATTGAAGATGAACCACGAAGTGGACGTCCAAAAACAGCAACAACAACAGAAATTGTAGCCAAAGTGCATGATATGGTATTAAATGATCGACGAATAAAAGTGCGTGAAATAGCTAATATCATGGGCATCTCAAATGATCGAGACCATTTAATTTTGCATGAAGAACTACATATAAAAAAGCTTTCTGCAAGATGGGTGCCGGACTTGTTAACAAAAACGCATAAGAATGAACATTTCTCAGGCTTGTTTGGATCGTTTTCAGCGAAATAAAATGGATTTTAAGCGTCGTTTCATAACTGTTGATGAGACACCACTATACTCCAGAGACAAAAGAACAATCCAAACAATGGACTGAAGCTGGAGGAAGTGCCCCAAAGAAGGCAAAAACAATTCAATCGGCTGGTAAGGTTATGGCAACGGTTTTTTGGGACTTCAAAGGTATTTTATTGATTGACTATCTGCAAAAGGGTAAAACAATAAATTCAGAGTACTATTGCAACCTTTTAGATCAATTAAATATACAAATTCGAGAAAAACGTCCTGGCTTACAACACAAAAAAATAATTTTTCACCAAGACAACGCACCAGCGCACAAGAGTGTTTTAACAATGGCTAAAATCAACGAATTAAAGTACGAGTTGCTTGACCACCCACCTTATTCTGCTGATTTAGCTCCCAGTGACTTTTACCTGTTCCCAAATCTAAAAAAATTCCTTGCTGGCAAGCGTTTTACCTCAAATGAAGAGGCAATTACAGTTGTAAACCACTATTTTGAAGACCTCGAGGAAAACTATTTTAATCAAGGGATAAACTTGCTAGATAAGCGTTGGATTAAGTGTATTGAAGTTTCAGGAGATTATATTGAAAAATAAAAATATTTTTGAAAAACTAACTATTCTCTTTCATTGATAGGCTAAGAACTTTTCGAACCGCCCTCGTATGTATACATTAGACTACTTGTGTGGAGCTATAAAGTGCTAATGTGCCAGAAATTAAGACTAGAGGGTGAATACTAAAATATGTTGGTTTTAGCTGTCTGCTTTTGTAAGCTGGATCAGTTTGTAAACATTATTAAAAATAACTTTTTTTTAATAACGTTTTTAAATTTAAACTCTTGATCAAAATATAGTTTTGTATCAATCATAATTTCAATACGGAACAAAACGATGGATTTTGAGCGTTCACCAAAAAAATCTTGCTCTATGATATATTAAGATTCGCACCAGATTTTTATTTATAGTGATTTGTTTGCACGCAAATATTAACATGTTTGCACAGAAACATAATATGTTGAATTTTTAAAGTTCAGAACATAAACTAGTAAATATTGTAATTAATGTAAAAAATTTGGTCCATTAACTGGTTACTGCGAAATACTCGTATGTAAGTTGCATTAACTGGTTTCTGCGAAAATTTTTGAGTTGCAGTCGATTTACTTATACAAGGGTTGCTATTAATGTTTCGGGTCCTGACAATACTACGGTTCCCAGATGCAAACTAGAACTTCCATTGAAAACATTGACGTTTTTTAGCATAACTTCACTCAGACCCATTTGAGGGCGAATTGTTTTGTTTACAGTGTGTTGAAAAATTCATCTCAGCCAAAAAATGGAATTATCTCGTGCACATTTTCGTGCGATAATTTTTTGCGATTTTTGGCGTGGGTTATCGAGACAAGAGTGTTTAAATTAACTTGTTTCGACTTTTGGCTATCAAAAACCACGGTTAATCGCTGGTACCAAGAGTTCAGTCTCGGACGCCATTCGCTCCAGGATGAATTTCGTGAAGGACGTCCAACTTCGCTCACTATTGCAGAAACCATCGATGCTGTGCGTGAACTGATTAAGCAAGACCGACATGTGAGATTGAGACATCCTTGGGCATTAGTATGACATGTATAAATATGATATTGTTTGTTCATTTGGCCGTGAACAAAATTTGTTCTCGTTGCATCCCACATATTTTGACGAACGCTCAAAAAAAGGCTCATATGGATTTTTCGTGGGAAAAGAGATGTTGAAAAAGTATAACTGCGGTAGCTCAAAGGCAGTTATACACTGTCACTGTACATTGTCAAAGGTGACGAATCATAAAACAATCACAATCACGAAACAGCAATCGACCGTTTGGGTCTTCGAAGACGAGGCAAATCCAACGAAAGTTGTTCGTGGAAGAAGCACTGCGAGGCAAATGGTTGCCTGTTTCTTCAGCAAAACTGGTCACGTAACGACTTTTCTGCTTGAGCAACGTAGGACGGTCAATTCTAAGTGGTACACCACCATTTGTTTGCCTGAAGTTTTCGGAGAAACTCGAAAAACGAACAAGAGAAGACGAATCATTGTGCAACATGACAATGCGAGCTCTCACACATCGGCTCAGACCAGCGCATATTTGACCGGCCAAAACGCCGAATTGATGGGCCATTAACCGTAGAGCCCTGACTTGGCAAACAATGACTTCTTTTTATTTCCGCACATTAAGAAAAAAGACGTGGTCAACGATTTTCAATGCCAGAAGTTGCTGTTGAAGCGTTCAAAACCCGTGTTTTGGAGGTGTCTCAATCGGAGTGGACAATTGGTTTGAGCGCATACAAATGTGTATAAATCATGCTGGAGAATACTTTGAAAATCAATAAAACCATTTTTGATGATAAATATTCGCATTTTCATTATTAGACCAGAAATATATATAGCAGCCCTCGTATTAACTGGTTTCTGCTTCTGTGTGAGTTCTATTAACTGGTTTTTGCGACATTTGTGTGTTGCAGTCAATTTGCTAAGGTATTTTCTTCTGCAACTATTTAAGCGGAAATATATTAATTAACATACAGGGTGGCGCATTAATTGTGCTACAAAAACAGAACCTTATATCTATTTTTCTCTGTGAGCAATCGGCTTATTATCTATTCGGAAGGAGTGTTGAGATTTATTGAAATGAATGCTTGGGATACCGAAAAGAGGATTTAAATAGTGCAGTCCGGCATTTCCGTCCAAAGGGTATATAGGTGGGAGTTTGGCGGAAGTCTCCGAGTAGATAGATCAATATTCCGAATCTGGAAACATCGAAAGAAGACTGTACCATCCAGATTCTTATCGCGGCTGTGTAAAGGCATAGATGTCGCCTTCAACAATAGCCCACTTGGATCGATAAAATCGGCTTAATCGATGCTTCTTGTCAACCATGAACTCATCGAGCGGAAAACCTCTAACTGAAACTCTACTACTTGCATTCCAGGCATTCAAAAACCACTTATTATTGTCTTACAACGCTAAGCATGGGCTCACGTGGTACTGATTGAAGCAGTTATGCTGCCAAACTGAGTGTAATCTGATGACTTTAGTAAAAGCTATCAAAAAGAGAAGCAGGATAAAAGAGTGGAACAGTTAAAATGTTCCTGTCCGGGTCAAAGTCTGAGGAAGTTTACGTTTCCAATCTTTCTAGGACCTTTCTGATAAAAACAATACACAAATTACTGATCTCAACACGTTAATTTAATTGAACTGACCAGAACGCAAGAGTTTCGACGCAAGAGTTTCGAACTACACGTCGAGACTCTGAATACATTTTGAAACGCCCCTTACCTAAAAGGTATTTTAGGGTTGTGCAGTGGACTTGCAATAAGGCAACCCGTGGTATCAAAATATTCGACTGAGTATACAAGCAGTTGGAAGACACTTCTACCCATCGTTACTTCTCTTAGGAAATATATTTCTGTCAGTCAGTCAGTCGATTTTAGGCATATGATAAAATGTCAAATACTGTGTGTATTTTAGACTAGAGAACTTGCCTTGGAGCTTAAAACAGGGTGCTCTTTCTAATTTAAATAAAATGACGTAGTGACGTCGATAAACGTCTCAGCAATCAACAACTAATTGCAAATTCAATTCCCAAATTCTTCTTAAGCAAAAACATCACGATCAATAACCCTGACATCATTCCGAAAAATAATAATCAATTCAATTTATTGACATATATGCGTCAAAGAAGGTCTGTTGAAATAACACTGCATCAGGCAGAACAACAGGTCGCAAAACCAAAACTCTTTGTACAACTGAGCTTAGCCAATAGACTCGAGCGTGAATCCAGAAAGATCTATATTCCATTCCCCTGGTTAATGCCTTCTACTGGGTGGGCGATTTAAAATTTTTAATTTGAATCGGCTGTAGAAAAATGTATAGATATTTTTTTAAAAATTCTGGTTTTATTGGAAAGGTTGAACCTTGTCATTTAATAATGGAACACAATATAATTCACATGACTATCACAACTGGCTCGGCAGTACCTTATCCGATCAACACAATTTTCCAGTATATTTTCGATAGTTTCGAATCGAATCTCTTTAATATCAACTTCGATTTAATGTTTCAACGCCTATGGGAAGCGATAGAAAATAATCCAAAGGTCTCAGATCCGAGACGGCCAATTGACATCACAATTTCGGCTGATTATTCGACTTTTAAAAACAGTGCGTAAAATATCGATGGTTGCGTTGGATGTGTGTTGAAACCAAATGTTGGCAATGTCATTCTCTTTAATTTTGGGAAACAAAAATTCGTTGAGTATGGCGCGGTAACGTTCACCGTTGACGGTGACAGCGGCTCCTTGCTCCTTTTTCAAGAAAAATGGCCCAATAATGCCGTCAGCCCAAAATACACTCGTTGTGGATGTATTGGCTTGTCAATAGTCAGGGTTCACTGAATCCCATACGATGCAATTTTGCTTATTGACATAGCCACCGTGATGAAAAAGAGCTTCAACTGAAAGCTCGATTTTTCCGTAAAATTCTTTATCTCCTGCCAATCTTCAGCCCATCGGGCGAAGCCAAAACTCATCGGATAGTGTGGAGATAGATCCTATGTAAAATATGCATAACTATCTGATTCCATTGAGCGATGTCCATTTTTTCAAAAAACTTTTACACAAAGGTCTCTCCCGATTAGAGGACCTAAGGCTCTAGGAGCCACAAATAAAACCCGATTCAAAATATATCGACGAAACTTGCTACATTCTTTAAGTTTGGGCCAAGGACAAACAATATTCGAAAGTGGTCTTCATCGATCCAATAAAGCGACCCATATTTTTTCAAATAACTTCCACACAATGGTCCCTCCAGATTTTAGGTCCTTGGGCTCTAGAAGCTACAAACTTAACACGATCCTGATTATATTTGAACCTTTTAGCCTATGTTTTCGGATAGCTATTCACAATTAAACCCGATCATGCTAAAATTGTACATGGTACGTTGTGAACGACTTGCAATAGCTGTGGTTGAAATGGGCTATATACGTTCATAAATGTGACATCGCATAGAGAAATGGACCTAAGGGTAAAAAACAAATTTCATTTTTTTTATTTTTTTGATGTGGACCACATCTGAGCATCGAATGAGACCGATCCCATGCCCCAAAAGTGTTCCCTCCCAGAGATATGCGCGTTTTATGAAAGTGAAGTCGGCGATTCTAAGCGCAAATAGAAAGGTTCCTAATCTTTAAAATGGCTCTCCTGAACAAAACCGACGTTTTGACGTACGACTATCATTTGTTTTGTTTACAGGACTTGAAAAAATCAATTTGGCAAAAAATTGAATTGAAGTCGTGAACTTTTCGTGCGATCATTTTTCACAACTTTCGACGTGGTTTATCACGACAAGAGTGCATCGATAAACTTAAATCTTTATATGGCGATGAAGCACCATCCTATAGCACCGTGAAAAACTGGTTTAATAAATTCAATCGTTGCCGACGCTCGCTCAAAGACGATGGTAGCGAAGGTCGTCTAAAAACGGCCGTTGTGCCAGAGAACATTGATGCCGTGCGTGAACTGATAATGCAAAATCGTCATGTGACATACCGTAAGATAGAGGCATACTTGGGCATTTCTTCCAGCAGCATACATACATACATATTGCATGAACACCTGGCCGTAAAAAAGGTTTATTTCGTTTCATCCCGCACAATTTGACAATCGCTCAAAAAAAGGCTGGTTCGATTGGTGCAAAGAAATTTTGAAAAAACATGATCGCGGTGCTTCAAAAGACGTTTATAAGATCGTCACAGGTGACGAATCGTGAATCTATGCGTATGAGCCCGAAAGAAACCAGCAATCGACCGTGTGGGTCTTCGAAGAGGAGCCAAATCCAACGAAAGTTGTTCGTTGAAGAAGCACTTCGAAGCAAATGGTCGCCTGTTTCTTCGGCAAAACTGATCATGTGGCAACTGTTCCGCTTGAGCAACGTAGGACGATCAATTCTGAGTGGTACACCACAATTTGTTTGCCTGAAGTCTTTGGAGAAATTCCAAAAACGAACAAGAGAAGACCAATCATTGTGCACAATGACAATGCGAGCTCAAACAAGTGCCTTTTTGACCGGCCAAAACGTCGAATTGGCACCCAATGACTTCTTTTTATTCCCGCACATCAAGAAAAAAAATGCGTGGTCAACGATTTTCGTCGCCAGAAGATGCTGCTGAAGCGTTCAAAAACCATGTTTTGTAGGTGTCTCAATCGGAGTGGAAAAAGTGCTTCGACAATTGGTTTGAGCGCATGCAAAAGTGTATAAATCATGCTGGAGAATACTTTAAAAAACAATAAAACCATTTTTAATGATAAATATTCGCACTTTCATTATTAGGCCAGAAATATATATAGCAGCTCATAATGATAAAGAATATTCCCAAAGGCATGGATAATCAAACGCCTTCTTCGAATATATTCTACCGCGTGCCATTCTTGCCTGTGAACGATATATCGTCTTACGTTTAATGACATTAAGGTACAATTAAACTCATGCGAAATTAGATAAGGAACGATTTGTTTATCTTACCAACTCATTCATCGTTCCAAATATAAAAAGGTTTAGCAATGATTACTAGTCAACTTGCCAAAAAGTATGAGCAGGAATGTAGCGTTCGCAAAAATTCAACAAGTTTCAGTTCAACAAACTCCGCCCTAGTCTTTAGACAAGAACTTTACAACATATGAAAAACTACGAATCCTTGTATTGCTTTCAACCATTTAAGCAACTAATTTTCCATGAACTTCATGCATTTGCGATATTTTGCCGCCGAGCATTAAACTTC
This sequence comes from Hydrotaea diabolus, assembly GCA_963513945.1. Lineage (NCBI taxonomy): Eukaryota > Metazoa > Arthropoda > Insecta > Diptera > Muscidae > Hydrotaea > Hydrotaea diabolus. Next base: position 131,315,341 of record OY740717.1, on the reverse strand, counting down.
TTAATTATCTACCACAAGCAATCAGACAGACAATGGTGGGTAAAAGTTTTACCATAAAACCGACAACAGGAGAAATAACAAGTGAAGCAGTTAAAGTTGTTCACATACCTCTGCGTTAGAATTTTATCGACGTTCACAAAACGGCGACCGTTTGCCGCTGCCGCCATTTGTTGATGTTGCTGGTGTAGCGTCGCACTGAGCTTCGAGCCCATGCAAATCGTGTAAGTGCCATCCAAGTTGTCGGCGCAATTGTTGGAATCCTTGGGCTGGAGATTTTCTAACTTTTTGAAAGTCTCTGCAAAGAAGGGGTTGTTGGCAAAAACACACAGAAATAAGTTTCGAAAGGATATGGACAAAAGTTTTAAAGGACTTTTATATAGAAACCTTGATTTCCGCAATTGTTGCTGCCGCTGTTGTTGCTCTTTTGCTGGTTGTTGTGATGATTGAAATGTTGCGCCCGATTTGTGTTGTTGTTGATGTAATAGTATGGCGGGGATTGTTGCTGCTGCTGTTGTTGGTGATGATGCATGGGATAATTATGCTGATGGGATTTCCTTCTAGCCGCCGCAGCTGCTGCCGCTGTCGCCTGCTGATGCTGGGAATTTAGCGTGTAATTGACTTTCGGATATGTTGAATTCATGTTGTACTGCTGTTGCTGCAGATGAGCGTAGGCTCCCATGCCGGGATAGTAAGTGGGAGGTTTATGAATGCGATATGTACCATTCATGTCCATGGCGGGAAATCTGCAATTAAATGTTAGAATTTGATGAACTTGAAGTTAAAGGGATCTACACAAAATCTGCTCCACTGCAGGACTGCCACTGTGGATCATTTATTGTCATTTTGAAGATTTTTAAACTAAAATTTTACCACATGTCAATTGACGAGATTTCAGTGTATGAACGCCAAAAATGACGATTTTTCAAAATTATGTGAAATAAAGATAAAGCCACATACTTACTTAGTAGGGACACAAGTACTGTTACAACATTGAACACACCCATTTCAATAGTAGAACTGAACATACCCCGTTAATGCCATATGAGTTTTGAAAGCAAACCTCAATAGCGTTAGTCTGTAACGGGATTTTAAAATTGTTTCAACTTTCATCATGGAATGGCGATTTCAAGTGTGAAATGAAAAAAGCGATATTTTCAAAACGCTCCGGCCACTAGGGATTAGCCGCATGTTCGTCTACCGATGCATAAAACTATTTGAGGAGACGGGAGATGTAAAAGACCGCCACCGGTCGGGCCGCCCACGCTCTGTTCGAACACTGCATGTCATCAAAGCCGTTAAATCAAGAATTCACAGAAATCCGCTCCGAAAACAGAAAATCATGGCCCGTGAGATGAATATCACGCAAAAGTCCATAAGTCGAATCATTAAAAAAGACTTGGGACTTGGGGCTTTCAAACGACGTACCGGGCAATTATTGACTGCAGCTTTAAAAAAATAGGATTGAAAATGCAAACGTCTTTTGGTGAAGCACGCTGATAACTGGCACAGAAAAATTTTCTTCACCGATGAAAAAATTTGTACCGTTCAGAAAAAAATTAACAAGCAAAATGAGAGAGTGTATGTGCGGTCATCTAAGGAAGCATCTGAACTGATCCCAAGGGTGGAAAAGGGTCATCACCCAGCTTCAGTCATGGTTTGGTGGGGTGTCTCTTACGGGGTAGAGTGTCACTGACCTGCATTTCTGCGAACAAGAAGTCAAAAGATCGGCCAAAGTTTACCAAGAAACCGTTTTTGAAGCTGTTGTTAAGCCTCTTAACAATTCCCTGTTCCAAAATCATCAATGGACATTCTAGCAGGATTCTGCGCAGGCACATAAGGCTAAAACGTCCCAGGCCTGGATTCGAAACAATTTGCCAGCGTTCATTTCCTCTGAAGAATGGCCCTCAGGCAGTCCAGATTTGAAACATTGGATTAGAAACTGTGGACGGTTTTAGAGGACAAGGTTTGTCACAAAAGATACCCCAACATTGGATCTCTTAAGACTGCTTTGGTTCGAGCTGTAGCCAATTTTCCAATGGACGAGGTTCGTACAGCTATTGACGATTGGCCAGTGCGACTTAAGGCGTGTGTAAAGGCAAAAGTCGGACATTTCGAATAAGTAGAATCTTTTTGTATACAATATACATCGATAAATATATTAAAAAATATTTGGTCCAAGTACTGAATGTACTTTTTATTTTACAGCATAATACATGTGTAACAGTATTTATGTCTGTACTAAGTATATTTGTATGTCACCTTGGAAAAGTAATATTTCAAAAAAAAAATATTTGTTTTTTTTACCTTCTATCTTCTAGAACTAAAAACCTAACATACTAGAAATCGCTTGGACTCATGTGTGGAAGTTTTATCAAAATCCGAACCGGTTTTCTTCGATTTAAATAGCATCCGTCCTTTGTGCAAATTGGTAATTGCGTCCAATTAAATTAAAATCGAACATTAGCTGCTGCCTGTAGTTTGATTACAAGCTTAAGGCGGACAGAAGACTAAAGAACAGACAGACATCGTTATATCTACCGATCGACTTGTGACGTCAATCGGTACGCATAAAGAAGTCTCTGGATTTAATATCTTTGACAGTTACCGCTGTGGTTTGACGGTAGGTTGCACGGCTTTCATGACAGTTAACCTAGGTTCAAATACGGGTTAGAACATCTAACAATTTTCCAGCGGCTGGTTTCCACCTTGTAAATAAAAGCCAGCGACTTTACGAGTAACAGATTTTGCTCTAAACCATGTCCAAATTTCTCTATTTAATGCATTAACCGTTCCAGTAGGCCACATCTCTCTGATTTCAGAAAAGTATCTCCTTGTTCTTAATGGAATGTCGTATGCATTTAGAAGTTACATGCATTTGCCATGAAACTAAAATACCTTGTGGTGCAGATTATGAAGAGTAAGTTATATGTCGAACAGATTTATTCCGAAGTTTAAGTGATTACACTGTACAACACTAATTTTAACACATGAGCAAGACCTTATACACGTGAAACTAGAGGCTCTCTGGAGTAAAACTGCGTTTACAGTTTTTCATTCTGTGGTCATTTGTCCTTTTTAGAGGACTTTAAAGTTTTAAAGGACATTTAAATAGAAAAAAATGTTTTATATATTTCTACTCATCCTACGATGCTGAGATAAAAAGCAAATGAAAGAGGAGACTCCCCTCGATTTGGCAAAAATATTTGTGTTATTATATCAGGACAAAAGGACCTTATTCAAGTCCTTTCAAAATTTTGTCCTTTAATATCCTTGAGAATTTCCAACCATTTCATCCAGAAAAAATATATGTTAAGGACATTAATATATGCTAACACGTTGCTGAATTTCATTTTACTCACGTTGTTAGTTTAGTGTACAAATAATTTCAAAATGTACTATAAAAAAAATATATATACGTAACTCCCTAAATTAACCAATTTTTTTTAAAATAAAATCTAACACATGAACAAATGGATATACACATAAAACTGGAACCACCGAGAGTTAAAAGTACGGTCACAGTTTTTCATTCGGTGATCCGGTCTCCCCTTAAGAGCGCTTTTCAGTTACAAAGTGTTTTTGAAATTTGTGCTTCCACTAATGACGGATGAAAATCGTTAGTGATCCCGAAATTGTACTGAAATTCTTACATCGTTTTCGTTCTCTTTAAAAAAATTCAGATTTATAAAGCAGGCCACAGAAGAATTGTCTGTTCTAAAACTGTTATGCAAATAAAAAGTGATTTTTTTGTTCTTTTTAACGTGAGAAATTAAAAAATAATAAAAAGTGAGTAAAAGTAAAACAAATTATGGAGTGCCCCAATCGCAATAAATTTTGTGTTGTCTGCGGACTATTTGTACCGAATCAAAAATCGCGAAAAATTACAAAAACCTTTGTGGAATGTTACGAACAATACTTTTTAATTAATTTTGTACCAAAAGTGTGGTATCAGCCTGAAGTTGTGTGTGGCTATTGTTATCGTGGTATACTAGGTTCGAATTCCGTTAACCGACACCAGCATCCGATGAAATATGTTTACCCAGTGATTTGGATGAATCGAAGTGAACATGCTGTGGAATCGTGCTACTTTTGCCAATCGCAGCCGCTTACTACAAATTTAAAATACAAATTCAGGCATAAAATCCAATACCATAGTTGTGATTCAGTGAAGCCAGCTGTGTTACGGTCTAGAACAAACCCAACCGCTCCATCTGAAGAGCAAATTCCAGATGCCGTTGAAGAGCACTCATTGTGTGCCGACAATGATATTGAAGATATCTCGGAATATCAACCGATAAACAGCGAGTTCGGCTTTGCTCCTCGTCATTTCATAAGACAGGCCGATTTTGATGATCTCGTGCGTGATATTGGTTTAACAAAAACCAATTCCGAAATTTTAGCATCCCGTTTACAACAATGGAGACTGGTTTCTGAAGATTTTCGCGTAACTTCTTCCCGAAAGCGCTCAAAACAACTGTCTTTTGATGAATGCTTTAAAGTTGATTATCAAAGTGGGATTACGTAATACGGATGAGTGGCGCCTTTTTATAGATGGTTCTGTGAAGAGTCTTAAAGGCGTTTTACTACATAACGGTAACGCCTTTCCATCAGTGCCTATCGTTTATGGTACCGATGTAAAGGAAACATATGCAAATATGCGCAATATTCTTAAATTAATTAATTATGACCTCCATGGATTGGTGATTTGTTGTGATCTCAAAGTGGTTGCTATTATAACAGGGCTTAAAAAAGGATTTTCAAAGCATTAATGTTTCTTGTGTCTCTGGGAAGGTAGACATCGTGAATTACACTATACTGATCACGAATGGCAGCCTCGCATAACCCATAAGCTTGGAGAAAATAGCATTGATCATATGCCTCTAGTGCCTTCGTCGAAGATTATTCTCCCACCCCTTCATATAAAATTGGGGCTTATTCGAAATTTTATTCGCGCTCTGCCTCGTGAAGGAGAAGCCATGATGCACCTTAAGACAATTTTCCCAAAATTAAGCAATGCTAAATAGGTATGTACATATAAACTTAAAAGCGAAAAATACTTATTTTTTTAGGTGTACTTAACGGACCACAATTAAAGAAATTGATAAATTGTAAGGAGTTTCCGAATTTTCTAACAACAGTGGAAAAAAAGCGTGGTATTTCTTCAAGGATGTAACAACAAATTTTTTGGGCAATAACAAATCTGAAAATTATAAGGAGATTGTTCGTAAAATGGTCCGTAGTTTATAAGGAGATTGTTCGTAAAATGGTCCGTAGTTTTGGTGAAATGGGTGTCAACATGTCACTTAAAATACATTTTTTGGATAGTCACATTGATTTTTTCCCAAGCAACTTAGGTGATTTTAGTGACGAGCATGGTGAACGATTTCACCAAGATCTTACCACAATTGAAAATCGCTTCCAAGGAAAAAATACTTGCCATATGTTGGCATAGTATGTCCAACAATACTTTGTCGCGATACCAATACTATTCATAAGCGCCAACAGATATGTATACGGTTTACCTGAGAAGGACGCTAATATCGAAATTTTTAAATAGTTTTTTATACTTATATACTTATGTAGTTACATAAACTTCTATCACATTAAAGGACAATGTAGTCATGAATTTGGTCAAGTTAAATTTTAATTTTGTACATGTTTAATATTAAAAGAAAAAAAATTAATGGATTAATAAATAAATATTGTTGTCTTACACATAATTAGAAATGTGACAGCCGTAAAACTGCATCTGAAATTCTTGTCTTTGACTCCATATACATTGTATGTATATTAAAAGTTTTTGAATTTTGTATGTCCCTTACAACTTTAAAGTGCTTTTAAAAGGAGACTAACAAAGTGAGTACAATGAAATTCAGCAACGTGTTAGCGTATATTAATGTCCTTAACATATATTTTTTCTAGATGAAATGGTTGGAAATTCTCAAGGATATTAAAGGACAAAATTTTGAAAGGACTTGAATAAGGTCCTTTTGTCCTGATATAACAACACAAATATTTTTGCCAAATCGAGGGGAGTCTCCTCTTTCATTTGCTTTTTATCTCAGCATCGTAGGATGAGTAGAAATATATAAAATATTTTTTTCTATTTAAATGTCCTTTAAAACTTTAAAGTCCTCAAAAAAGGACAAATGACCAGAGAATTAAAAGTTTTACTCCAGAGAGCCTCTAGTTTCACGTGTATAAGGTCTTGCTCATGTGTTAAAAAAAAAATTGAAATTTGTCTTACGGTGTTATTTGGAATGTCTTTTAAAAGTCAAAAAGTCGATTTGCTACTTTAGCAATGTTGCCGTAGAATACGATGATACATGTAGTACTGAAAGAAAAAATATAAAAATTCAAATCAAGTGTGGAATCTTTATTAGTTAATTGAAAGGACATTTTATGCCATACATTTTTTGAAAATAATTACCTTCAAATAATTACCTCAGGGTTTCCATTCTGATATATATCCATCCCTATATATAACAAATAACAATGAAATTTCCTAACAAACTTAGAGACCCATGGACTCTAGAGGTTAAAAAAGCGGATTAATATTTCTCACAAATAAAAATGCGAATGCTAGATTCAATACAATGGAACGGAACGCTTTAATCTGTAGCTAGGTTTGACGAACATTATTTGATGTTTAATATTTTTTTTAGTTGGCTTGCCTTACTTTAGATTTGTGCTAGTTTCATACTTGATACCTTTATCTAAGGTACCTTACAGCACCGAGTACCACGACCTCTGTTTAGATACCTAAAAAATTCTAAATGTCTTTTGGCAACTTTTGGAATAATGGCTTGGATTTGTGATTATTGCTTTTCGTTAATCCCTATCGAACTCTTTGAAAAGTTGCTCTTGTTCACATTGGGTTATTGAAATCTATCGACAAATCTTCTCATGTAAAAATGATTTTATAGTGAAAAAGATATTGATACTTCTGGTATCGAACACTAAGTGTTGCCTTGCGCCATCTGACATTTCCATTGGAGTGTTTGCCATTTTTTTTAGCATAAACGTACTCAGAACGTTTTGACGTACGACCATCATTTGTGGTGTTTACAGTGACTTGAAAAAATCAATTTGGCAAAAAAAAAATGGAACGTGAACATTTTCGTGTGATCATTTTTCACAACTTTCGACAAGAGTGCATCGATGAACTTAAATATTTGTATGGCGACGAAGCACCATCCTATAGCACTGTGAAAAGCTGGTATAATAAATTCATTTGTGGCCGACACTCGCTCACACACGAAGGTCGTGAAGGTCGTCCAAAAACGGCCGTTGTGCCGTGAGATAGAGGCATCCTTGGGCGTTTCTTCCACCAGCATACATTCGATATTGCATGAACACCTGGCCGTAAAAAAGGTTTGTTCTCGTTGGATCCCGCTCAATTTTACAATCGCTCAAAAAAAGGCTCGTGTCGATTGGTGCAATGAAATTTTGAAAAAATACGTTTGCGGTGCTTCAAAAGTCGTTTATAAGATTGTCATAGGTGACGAATCATGGATCTATGCGTATGAGCCCGAAACAAAACACCAATCGACCATGTGGGTCTTCGAAGACGAGCCCAATCCAACGAAAGTTGTTCGTGGAAGAAGCACTTCGCAGCAAAAGGTCGCCTGTTTCTTCAGCAAAACTGGTCATGTGGCGACTGTTCCGCTTAAGCAACGTAGGACGGTCAATTCTGTGTGGTACACCACAATTTGTTTGTCTGAAGTCTTCAGAGAAGTTCGAAAAACGAACAAGAAAAGACGAATCATTGTGCACCATGACAATGCACACATCGGCTCAAACCAGCGCCTTTTTGAGCGGCCATAACGTCGAATTGATGGGTCATCCGCCTTACAGCCCTGACTTGGCACCCAATGACTTCGTTTTATGCCCGCACATCAAGAAAAAAATGCATGGTCAACGATTTTCGTCGTCAGCAGATGCTGTTGAAGAGTTCAAAAACCATGTTTTGGAGGTGTCTCAATCGGATTGGAAAAAGTGCTTCGACAATTGTTTTGAGCGCATGCAAAAGTGTATAAATCATGCTGGAGAATACTTTGAAAAACAATAAAACCATCTTTGATGATAAATATTCGCATATTCATTTTTAGGCCAGAAATATATGTAGCAGCCCTCGTATTTTAATATTGACTTTCTATTGTTCTTCTGATTGTGTTGAAACGAATGTGGAAAAATAAACCGAGAATTTCTGCGTTACTAAAGAGCTGTGTTTCTACATTATTGCAAAGAAGAAGCACATCTTGTACAATTTATCGTTTTTGATTTGATCGAGAAGAGCAATAGTACTTTTTACCCAATAACGAGACATAGGCGGAATTTAAACTCAAAAAAGTGTTTAATAATAATTTTTTGATTGGAACCTTTAAGCTTAAGGCCTCTCTTTAGTATGAAATAAAACAGACTTTTTCTCATATATTCAATGATATATCAAATTACATATACTACAAATAACGCACCTGTTCTGAACCACTTCCAAGCACTTTGCACAAAACTGGCCATGCGTTAGAGTCATACTCGAATTAATAACTTTTCACTTTGAAGGTTGAGTCGTCACTGGCTCGCAATAATTTCACGGTCCCTGTCTTAAGCAAAATTATAAGTTCACTACACTTATAATACAGCCCCCCTAAATGCGTTGATTGTCACTTTGCTTATCAGTAAACCAATCAATTAATTTGATGGTGTTGTTTTTATTAAAAAAAACACAGTCACATATGTGGTCTATTTGTTTTGACCTTTTTTTGTTGTTTCCTAAATTTGTAGCTCACCTTGAATTTACTGCTTGTCGCGTAAAGCGTCCACTTATGCCATCACCACCAACAGGAGCACCATTACCACCACCGGCGCCACCTCCGCCGGCGGGGCCTCCTCCGCCTTTGCCGGGAACATCATTGCTTACAATGCTGCCGCCACTACTCGTGTAATTGCTGTCAGAACTTCTTCCATCGACAGAAGAATCTGAGCATGAGTTGGCCATTATGCGTCGGGTGGTGTAGACGGGATATTCAACTGTAATAAAGAAGCAGTAATTGAATGTTAACTTTTTATTTTTATACAATTGTCATTGAACACTATTTAGGAAAAATTACTTAGGGAAGACAGTGATTAAATGCACGAGAACATCAAGAATAGTTAGATGGCTTGGTTGAGTAAACAAGTTTCTTCAAGCAACTAAGCGTCCATTATAGCAACTAATAAATCCAACATTCTCTACTCGAGGAAAATTTCAGTTAAATATCAGTTCTGGTTACAAAAAGTCCTTGCCAAAAGAGAGAGGTCAAGGGAATAACTTAATTTGTTTCGAAACATAGGAAGTACTGGAATCCGACAGTTCATATTACGTACGTCTCAAACGTAAGATTCTTATCAGATTGATTGCTTTAGTAGCACACCTTCAAGGTATGACACAGTATATGCTGATCTGGAACTGATATGTTTTGACTAAAGGTTCAATTAGTCTTGACGGTTGATTCTGCAACCTGCAGAAGTCTACCATCGTCAACCGTCAAACTGTAGTTATCTTCCTCTAACACATGCAAAATGCAACCCTCAACTGAAATAGCTGATTGCCTACCGTCAACCGTCCACCGTCAATCGTCAAGACTAAATGGGCCTTTATAAAGATCGATGTTCTAGAACTGTGTTGCACTTTCTTTGCTACGGCACTCACATTCTTGCCAGAACGTACCGTACGACGACGATGACATTAGACATGTTCTACTTTTACTCGTTTTTTTAAACGAGGAGGTGATCGCTAAAGTGATAACTTCAAAACTTCACGAGAAATTTTATAAAATTTTCTTTGTATAAAAGAACTGAATGGTTTTATACATTTAAAACTGTTATATTTTAAAATTTTTAATTTGTAGAAAAAATATTTTTAAGATAATATGTGAAGTTATTGCGTTAGCGACGTCCAAACTTCGCAATGGACGTGTTCTATTGCCAACCCGCTTAGGAGGTCGCTAACGCGATAACTTCACACCATTTTAATTACTAAAATTTTGTTTTTAATTACTAAAATTTTTGGGAAGAACGTTATTCAAGAATAACCTTTAGCGAGTTCAAGCTAGCTCGGTTAGTTTTTCTTGAATAACTTGTTTTCTATAAACTACAAATTTTCAAATTAAACGGTTTATGAAGCATAAAGTCAATCAGTTTAGTAAACATTTTTAAAAATTTCTCGTAAAGTTTTGAAGTTATCGCCTTAGCAACCACTTACTCGTTTTATAAGCGAGTACCAATAAAACACGCCTTATACAGACTTTAGAAATATGTCGTTGCTCCAGAGTAAATCGATATATTTCGTTCCTCGGAGATATAATACTAAGTTTTTGTCATGATATCAAGCGAAAAGCGCTAACACTTTCTAAATAAAATATGACTTAAAAAGAAACCACTAGATGAACCACCCGCTACAATCGATTGCATATTGAAGAATATAAAACGCTCTGACCATTAAAGGATTCATACACACAATGAATAATGTATAATTTAATTTTAATGGGCGTAATAGCTTTCCGAAACAATGGGTCTATATGTCATAGCTTGTGCAAGTAGCAGCTACATTTTAAAAAATGTTAAAATTGAACCTTTAATTTGAAATGGACACACCTCACTTGTCAATCGAAGCAAAAACAGTTTTAAACTGTCAGTTGGTTTTGTATGCAGTCTTTCTTTCGTCAAGATTTTAAATTCATACAAGGCTGACAATAAGTAATTGACACAAATCGGTATCACATAAAACACTGTGCCACTCCCCGCAACAAAAATAGAAGACAGACAGACAATGTCTATGGCAAATGTTAAGGAATGCTCGGGAAAACGTTCCAAAGGAATTGGTTGTTAGGTCAACGGCGGTAAACAGCTCCAAAAACACCCCCGTATTGAAAAACCATAACACACATTTCTTTAGTCTCGAAATTCATTTTAATACTTACCATTCGATTTCTTGGATGATAAACCATAATTGTAAGGATTTGAGGCAAAAACATGATGGAAATTATAACCGGGATTGTCATCCTGCAAGAACAAATACAGAAAAAAATCCATATTTTAAAAGATGTCAGTATTTGTTAGGCATTTTAATTTATTTTTTACTTATTTTATTACCCATTTGAGAAAATGTGCTGGCACCAAATGATATAAAGGATAATTGTTATAAATGTCCAACATTTTACGCTTATTGGTAAAATATTGATCGGTTACGAATGGCAGAACCATGGGTACACTTGAAAAGGCTTTAATTAAGGGTCTTCTTTTAAATAGAAACTAAAACAAATCAGCCTTTACAATTAATTTTTAAAAAATATCCTTTTGTTTGCTCTCTTGTTTTTTTCGTTATTTAAATTATTGGTATTTTCTGTAGTTCTTTACACAAGCACTGTTGAAACTACACTGTCGGCTGCATTTGCATGTCGACTCAGTTTTTCCTTTTCGCCTCAAAATTATGGCAGTCGTGTATTGTGGCTGCTTTGTTTTTCTTGCTTTCATTCTAGCCGACAATTTACTGCTGCATATTGGTAATTTCCCAAACAACAACCGCTGGGTTTTGCAGGAAAAATACACTCGGTAATGTTGGGGAGCGCTTGGTATGAGGTGTCATACGTGTATTCACCTGTATTAGGTGTGTTTTAATTTACATTCAGGTATTTTTCAATGAAAGGAATAGACAATTTTTTTTGCCCCGCCTGAGTTCATCAGTAGCAGTGTTTATTTTAGTTTTCTCCCGCGAAGGATGATGATTATACAGGGTTGCTATATATATTTCTGGCCTAGGAACACTAAGTGTTGCTCGTTGCCATCTGACATATCCATTGGAAAGTTTGACATTTATTAGCATAAACGTAGTTAGAACGTTTTGAAGTACGATCATCATTTGTGCAGTTTACAGTGACATGCAAAAATAAATTTGGCAAAAAAATTAAATTAACTCGTGAACATTTTTGTGCGACGTGGATTATCACAACAAGAGTGCATCGATGAACTTAAATCTTTGTTTGGCGATGAAGCACCATTCTATAGCACTGCGAAAAACTGGTTTAATGAATTCAATCGTGGCCGACGCTCGCTCAACGGCGAAGGTCGCCCAAAAACGGCCATTGTGTCTGATAATGCAATATCGTCAATTGACATACCGAGATAGAGGCATTCTTGGGCAGTTCTTCCTCCAGCATACATTCGATATTGCATAAACACCTGGCTGTAATAAAGGTTTGTTCTCGTTGGATCCCGCACAATTTGACAATCGCTCCGATTGGTGCAAAGAATTTTGAAAAAATTCGATCGCGATGCTTCAAAAGACGTTTATAAGATCGTCACAGGCGACGAATCATAGATCTATGCGTATGAGCCCGAAAAAAGCAGCAATCGACCGTTTGGGTCTTCGAATCCAACGAAAGTTGTTCGTGTAATAAGCACTTCGAAGCAAATGGTCGTCTGTTTCGTCGGCAAAACTGGTCATGTGGCGACTGTTCCGCTTGAGCAACGTAGGAGGTCAATTCTGAGTTGTACACCACAATTGGTTTGCCTGAAGTCTTCGGAGAAATTCGAAAAACGAACAAGAGAAGACGAATCATTGTGCACCATGACAATGCGAGCTCTTACACATCGGTGAAAACTAGCGCCTTTTTGACCGGGTCATCCACTGTACAGCCTGACTTGGCACCCAATGAATTCTGTTTATTCCAGCACATCAAGAAACAAATGCGTGGTCAACGATTTTCGTCGCCAGAAGATGCTGTTAAAGCGTTTAAAAATCATGTTTTGGAGGTGGTTTGAGCGCATGCAAAAGTGTATAAAGTGTATAAATAAATGCTGGAGAATACTTTGAAAAACAATAAAACCATTTTTATTGATAAATATTCGCATTTTCATTATTAGGCCAGGAAAATATATAGCTGACCTCGTATTAAATTTGCCATTCCGCTGTGTTGTATGACATTCTGCCCTGATGGAAAAAAAATAAATGTTGAACAGGGTTTAACCGGCTTTAGACCTCTTGCTTCTATATTTAAATAGAAGACAAGTCTTTAACAAAATGGCAAAGTGACATTGATTTTCGTGGCTGCACACTGCTTTTATCATGATTTCGGGTCCGTGACAACGCTCTTCAGAAAGCTTTGCTGCAATTGTATAAAGTAAAACCGAACTCTATAAGGCCAGGCTCTCCCCAAACGAATGAGAACTACTGTTGTAAACCTTACTTTTCAAGTTTTCTTCACACAATTGCCCACGAAAATACAACTCACTCTTGCCACTTCTAAAGAGACTCCACATCGAGAGCCATCAATAGATTTCTTTTACAAAAATTAAATTTTGTTTTTATCACGTCATTATGTTTATTTTGAACAAAATTTAGCAGTCTTTAAATTGTTTTTCAAAAATTAATGCGATTTAAGCTTGAAATATGCGAGTATGCAAGGATTAGGGTAAGCGATTCCTTTATATAGCCTCACCCTTGCTTTTAAAGCTTCTCTAGAACGTTCCTTAAGAAAGCGAAGATGCGAAAGAAACCCGTAGGGCTGAGATGGCTCTGGAATTGCACCAGATCGAGTTTAATATAAGAGTTATGAAGCGGTCGAACCAAGGGTTACAAAGTCGAAGCAAAAAGTTTAGTTTTAAACAAAAATTGTTTTAAACAAAAAATATATCGAAAGTCGACTTCCAACTTTTTGCAACCAAAAAATCGATAAATTGTTTTTTATTTCAACTTTTATTTCGACTTTTTCCTATTCAAGAGTTTAGTTACTTTTACATATTTATACATACACTCTACCGAAGGGTAGATGGTAAAAAAAGTTGTGTTTGCCTAGGATTCTGAAATTTTGCATGACGGAGGCTAATGGTTTATGTTTGCGCTTGCAAAAGAGCGAAATCGACCAAAGAAAAGTGTTTCCGTTTAATTGCTTTATTTGCTAAAAATCATAATTTTTTGAGGACGAACAATGGATAAAATGGGTACTGTTGATTGCGCCGCACCGCCCCTAATAACTCAAAAATGCATACTTGCTGGACGTTTTGACTCATATGGACACAAGAAAGGCCCCTCTAAATTTAATCAGATTTTTAAAATCATGACACATTCGAATTTGTGAGAAAATTTTGGTACACGTTAAGTCGACGTTTATATTGTCCCGATTTGTCATTGATATCCGTTACCAAAATTTAGCCAAATAACATAAATAAAATTATTTTTGGCTTCAGGGAAAGTTGATTTTTTGCCCCCAAACCATTTTTATGAGCCTATATAAACAATAAGCCTATACGGTCCAAGATTGAATGATTTTCTATCGTTATATACTATAGGAAATTTTATTAAAATCGGATATAATAAGAGTGTTCTCGAGCGGTTGTATCTAATATCGGAATGCACTTTTGTACTGGGGTATGAATATAACAAAAGGTGGAGCGATGTAACCGATTCTAAGCTGTTTACCGATCGATCATAACGAACTGTGCAAATTTCAACAGAATTGAATGTATTATGTGACCTCTGTGGGAGCTATATATAAGTATACATCGAAACCAATTTTCTTTAATTCAACAACGTCTGTTCTTGATCCAAATTTTTTTTTTCTGCCAAATTTCATGAAGATCGGTCAACAATTACGACCTGAAGTTTGATTACACGATTAACGCCAATCAGGTCTAGATTCTGAGAAGATCGGGACACTTAAATGTGGGTTCTGCTTAAATATTTTTGGTAGTTACAAACATTTGCCATTAAACTAACTTAGAATACTCTGCAACACAGCCTTTTTGCTGAATATAGATATTTGTTCGGCTGGCAGAAAAAAATCGAACGAAATAGTCGATTATTCGTTGAAAATCGGGCACAAGGGTCGGTCGGTCAACAAAAAGTCGATTATTCGACTAATCGAAAATCGACTTTTAGAACCCTAGGCGAACCTAAAATATTTAAGGATCTTTGTATGGGGTATATTTAAAAAATTAGACCGATATGGCACAACTATTCCATGGTAGGATGTTGATCATTCATAACACCTTATACACAATTTTATTATAAACGCGACAGTGTCTCAAAACGAATAGTTCCTATGTGTGGTTGATATAGGAAAACATTAGGATACATGGGCCAATTTAACCAAGGTTGGTTATACAATTTGATAATATTCTTTACTAAATTTGTGCAAGATTGAAGACTGTCTTTTAAAGCTTCAGGGAATAAAGTCGGGAGAAAACATTGTGTGGAGAATATATAAGTATAAAAATATGGATCGGCATGATCGACTTTAAGGGGAGTAGGTAATTGGAAGCTTTTTCAATGCGATATGTAAGTTTAAGTTATTTACAGCGAAAGATCATTCACACGAGTGAGACCTATGTTTAGAAACTATTTAAAAACATAAGTCGATAAGTTCCAATTTCACTAGAGTTTACTAGTGGTTGCTGACAAAGATTTATGCGAAGTTTAAGCAGAAATAGGATTTAATTACACCAAAACATAAACCAATATGAAACAATTTTAACGGCGTTCGTTTTTGGCTAGGGGGTTTTCTAAGGAATTAATTTTTTTCGGTTCTGGATCCTAGGAACGGGGCAAACTTTCAAATTTTTCCCGTTTGAAAATTGCGAAAAAACTCTACTCTCGGCTAATAACTCTTACCAACCGTTATCAATACCAACCATTTCAATGTAACAACACATGCTTCTATCAAATTTCACCCATCTTACCTCCATATTATTTATACAAACTGTAGTCGCAATATTCATTGTTAGTAAATAGAATTTTAATAAAAAGTTAATAACAAAAATGCTTTTCCATTAAAACACACCTATTGTCTCTCGTTTATTGTCGTTTAATTTCAAGAGAACTTAAGACAAAAAGGACATTACTCTCGCTCTCCTTCTCCCTCTCTCACTCATGTGCTGTCTCACTAAATGTTTTAATTTGTTTTTGACGTTAAAGTGCGATGATAGTGTTGTTAGTCAATCGAATACAATTGCGGGTAGAGAGTTTATAACATTCAATTTTCAAAGATTGTAATTTTGAGGTAAAAGCCTCTTATTACCCATACGAACAAATACTTCTCTGCCATCACGTTAAAACATCTTATGTCTGAAATCAGAGTTTTGCGATATTCACGGTTCTTGTTAATCTCTATTTGTATACCCTCCATGGTATATTAAATTTGTCATTCCAATGTTTGCAACAACATTAAATATTACATCGCGAGATCGCAATAAAGTACAGGGTGGGCGATTTAAAATTTTAAATTTGAATCGGCTGTAAAAAAAGTACTGATGATTTCAAAATCAAATTTCTTGGTTTATTGGAAAGGTTGAACTTTTTCATTTAATAATGGAACTCCATCCGATGTGTTTCTGCTTCGTCCAATGGACTGAAGATTGTTTGGCAGGAGATAAAGAATTTTACCGAAAAATCGTGTTTTCAGGCTAAGCTCATTTTTTATCTCGGTGGCTAAGTCAATAAGCAAAATGGCCGCATATGGGGTTCAGAGAACCCACACGTCACTACTTTGAAGTCAATGTATCCACAACGAGTCACTGTTTGTTGTGGATTTTGGGCTGGCCGCATAATTGGGCATATTTATTTCGAAAATGAGCATGGATTCACCCTTACCGCGCCATGCTTAACGATTTGTTGTCTTAATAAGAGAATGACATGGGTGACATTTGGTTTCAAAAAGACGGGGCCACATGTAACACAACCACAACCATCGATATTTTACGCACTGTTTTTGAAAATCGAATAATCAGCCAAAACTGTGATGTCAATTGTCCGCTTCGGAGCTGTGATTTGAATTATTTTCTGTGGGGAGCCATAAGGAATAAATGTTACGCAAAATATCCAAAGACAATTGAAGCTCTGACGCATGAAATCGAAGTTACCATCGAAGAGATTCGACCCGAAACAATCGAAAATGTACTGAATAATTGCTTTGATCGGAAGTGGTACTGCCGAGCCAGTTGTGGTAGTCATAAGAATGATATTGTGTTCCATTATTAAGTCACAAAGTTCAACCTATCCAATAAAACCAGAAATTTGAAAAAATTATCAGTACTTTTTGTAAAATGGACTCAAATTTAAAATTTGTAATAACCAATCCTGTACGTGCAATTGAGCAAGGGGAATCAATGAAAGTAAATTTTGTTAGGAATCCTAGTATGTATTTCTTTTGAAGATCTGGGACCTTATTAAGGTCGAGTTAAGCAGACCAATTGTAAATGTTGAAAGTAAATTTCGTTACGAATTTAAAAATAAATTTATTGTTATGATGGTGCTGAAACCCATAGCAGTTAAAGTAACTTTCACGACAAATCCAAATATTGTTGTTATTAAGATTTGGGTTGGGTTCTGTCTCTACTCCCAAGTTTGCTCGGACACTATGGGACCAAAAGGAGAGCATTATGGTCAAAATAATATCGATCACTAACCGCGAAAAACAAGAAGTTTTTGTCTAACTCGATTGGAGGAGTCCGATACAATCAAGTATGCTTCATCTTTGTTAATATGTGACGCGCAAAATAGAAAGGGACCTAAGGGTAAAAACCAGTTTTATTCAGGAGAGCCATTTTAAAGATTTAAATACTTGTATCACCATCACTTTCATAAAACGCGCATATCTCTGGGAGGGTACACTTTTGGGGCATGGGATCGGTCTCATTCGATGCTCAGATGTTGTCCACATCAAAAAAAAAAGGGAAAATGGATTTTTTTTTACCCTTAAGTCCCTGTCACATATAGAGATTTAATTTTTAATATTTGAGATTTTTATCGAATTTCATTAACAAGCTAGTTTCGAAAAACATCGCCTACGTCTTTTGTGCGATAAGGGCTCGACATAGATGATTATATTTAAGCATTTATTTTTATTTCAAATCTGAGTTTGGAGGTTAAGCTCAGATTGGTGCTCGAACTCGTAGACCCTTAGGGAACAAAAACGCTACTAATGGACAAAACAAGAATATTCTATAGAAAATTCTATTACAAATTTAAATATTGATTTATTATTAACATCCCGCGAAGAGATAAGGTGAAACGGATAAGTAAGCTGGTTACGATATAATTATTATACTCAATGACCGGGATATACTGTTTAAAGTCGGCTCCGAATGGCTGATTCATTATATAGAGAACTTCTTACAAGACTAGTATGTTTATATTGTTATGTCGCCGATATTTACAAGGTGAACACCAGCAGCTGAAAAATTTTTACACAAAGTTAAACCTAGTTTTTACAAATTCACTACGAATTTAAGTTTGAATTTTTTCAGATGGGGCTGTTATTTGAACTTCAAACCGCGAATCATAAGGAAAACAAATTTGATAATTGATTTTTCATTTACATCAATATCGCATCCATGTTAGAGACTATATAAGTCAACCAAACCAAAAACCTTTTGTTAAAATAGTTAAAATGCAATTTTAACTATTGCACACGGTGCAATAATATAATTCGGATTGAAAAGAAACCTAGCACTTAGTTTTTTTTTGGTAAGCATAATTGACCAAATGTGTCCACAATCGCAAGAATAGAGCTCAAATTTAAGCAAACAGTATGTTAAGCGGATAACATTGATGTTGTTCGCCATAGGGTGCAGAAGAGCAATCAACCTCGACTCGTAGTGTGCCCAATATTTGAATATCTCACTAACATCACTGATACGAATTTTAAATAAAGATTTGAAATTACCTCTGACAAGGTTCAATTGACTTAAAAGTTGACCATTTCAAGTGACGTCAATACTCTGCATGGTTGGTTGAACAGACAGAAATAAATGGTGACTTTACAAACAAAATCATCTTCATCGACGGGACATACTTTCATGTCAGTCGATTCGTTTACAAGCGGAACTACCGCATTTGGGCAAATAATAATCCACGAATGATTGTTGAAAAGCCGATGCATCCACAGAGAGTGACTGAACCTCCATTATATCTCAGAGTCAATGAAAATATGGACCATCGGATAGACGTATGCCACCGAATGCGTGGCGAACATTTGGAAGATATTTCGTTTTACACATAATTGTCTTTGATCCTTCTATCATAATAAAAATACTAATATAATTATTTAAAATGTTTGTTTTATTTACAATAAACATCGTGCGTTAAAGTTTGGCCACCCTTAATAATTGTGACCACTACAAAATTCCATGACGATGTCATTTAAAGAACCTTAGCGGAGAAGCGAAATAAGGTACGACCTAAATTGTCTTATGCTGTTTAGGATTGTAAATGGACCAAATTTGCCTAGAATAAATGTCTCCCCTTAAATGAACTCAACAAAATGTACTATTTTTTTCTCACCCTACTGGGTATGGTGGTATTTTTAATTTGGTACGGAAAATTCATTTTAGATCCCTTTTTAGCAAATACTTTTGCTGACTTTGTGAGTCATTTGAGCCATGTCCGTCAGTGCGGCTGGTTCTCAAAAGGGCTTGCCATAGTTTTTAAATATTGCATGTCCTTGACGACATTTTCCAAAACTTCCTATGAGATTGAAAATGGGCTGGTTCAAATGATTATTTTCTGAAAGGAGTTGCCAATCGTTTTTAAATTTTGTATTTCCTTCTAATTTTCTTAAACTTTAAATGGGATTGGAAATGCGTTATATTGTCTCACTATTCTGTTACCTCCCACACCTTACGCCCGTTTTTAGTATTCTTGTAATACTATTTACACGATCTCACATAAAATCCATACTTAAGATTAAAGTTATAGGGCACAATTTGTTACAGATGAATGGACTCCCACACAAATGACCTGCACATTAGAGCCAGAGTCATCCAGAGCGTAATATTCACCAAGATTGTAAACACCGTAATATTTTAATAAGGGCTTTATTAAAAAGTGGATGTCACGCCCATTCTGGTTCATCTTATGCTAATGCACCATTCCGCCCACTTCTGATCATTTAACATCATTAATGTTATTTTTACCATCTAACTCCAAATCAAAACTTAAGAGCAGAGTTGTAAGATTATGTTTCGCCAGTTTATAAATTTTTTTAATCCCTTTATACACATTTCTATTTTATATGCCAACCTGACCATTGAACATAGTTTTTCTCACTTTTCTGTATTTTTCCCTTTCTTATCCCCTATTTTAATTGTTTACAATTTGTGATAATTAAATACCCAATTGCTAAACTTTTTCCTTATTTTCGTTCCAGGTGTCATCAATATTCATACTACCCAATTCTTTAACTCAAGGATTGCAAAAAGTACCAAACTATCCCAATTTAACCCCTATTTATACTTTTTGCTCCAAACTAGCCCCTTATGTTATGAATTTGCAAAGTCCCTTTGCAGGCACTTCTCATTTGCCCAAACGGAAAAAGGTACTTGTTGAATTTCAGATTTTACGTGTATAAAAATTATTTTCCTTTTATCCCCTTAGGTTTAAAGTTCCTAAAAATTCCTTTTTACTTTAAATCCAAATTGTAAATGATGCCTATTCCCAAATTTGGTGATTCTAGCCCCAACCGTTTGGTCTTGGCATGGATTAATCACTTGTTTATGAAGGATATATTTTTGCCGTTTTTACCACCTTAAAAAATCCCTTCTTATCAATCGTCTACATCTGGTCCCACTACATTTCACGATTATAGCTTAAGCCGTTTAGCCTGAGCTAAATACCTGCATTGCTGCAGGTATTTTTTTTATCAGAACAAAAATATATAAAAATTCAAATCAAATGTGGAATCTTTATTGGTAATTTGAAAGGACATTTTATGGCATTTATTTTTTGAAAATAATTATTAATTGTTGGCAACTGTATAATAAGTATATAATATGGCTACTCAAATCAAGCGAATTTCATTACAATTAATCAATTTATGCGATCATTTGTAAGCTCGAACTACAATTGGGATCGGGTCCTAAGGCATAAGAGTCCTAAAACACTGCTGTTATGGCCCTTACAAACAATATACTTGGTACGAGTACTTAAATATAGATGGAGGTTGCTATTTATATCCTGACAATATAGGTGTCACCAGGTGCAAACTGGAACTTCCATTGGAAACGTTGACATTTTTTAGCATAACTTCACTCAGAACGTGTTGTCATTTGAGGGCGAATTGTTTTGTTTACAGTGTGTTGCAAAATTCACCTCATTCAAAAAATGGAATTATTCCGTGAACATTTCCGTGCGATGCTATTTTACGATTTTCGGCGTAGATTATCGAGGCAAGAGAGTTTAAATCAACTTGTTTTGTCTTTTGACTATGAAACACCATGAAAAACCACTGTTAATCGCTGTTACCAAGAGTTCAGGATGAATTTCGTGAAGGACGTCCAACTTCGGACGCTTTGCCAGAAACCATCGATGTTGTGCGTGCACTGATTAAGCAAGACCGGCATGTGACATACCGTGAGATTGAGGCATCCTTGGGCATTAGCATGACAAGCATCAATAAGATATTGCATGTTCATTTGGCCGTGAAAAAAAATTGTTCTCGTTGGATCCCACAAAATTTGACGAACGCTCAAAAAAAGATCATATGGATTGGTGCAAAGAGATGTTGAAAAAGTATAACATTGTCACAGGTGACGAATCATGGATCCATGCATATGAATCCGTAATAAAACAGCAATCGACCGCATGGGTCTTTCAAGATGAGCCAAATCCAACCAAAGTTGTTCGTGGAAGAAGTACATCGAAGCGCATGATAGCGTTTTTTTCGGTATAACCGGCCATGTTGCCACAGTGCCTTTAGTGGGACGTAGAACGTTCATCTGTTTGTCAACAATGTTCGAAGAAATGAGAAATGATAATAAGAGAAGACGGATCATTTTGCATCATGACAATGCGAGCTCTCACCTATCAGCTGAAACGATGAGCTATTTGACCAGTCAAGATGTCGAATTGACAGGCCATCCACTGTATAGTCCTGATTTGGCATCAATGACTTCTTCTTATTTCCTAGCATCAAGAAAAAAATGTGATCAACGTTTTTCATCGCCCGAAGCAGCTGTTGAAGCGTCAAAAATTTGTTTTGGAGGTGTCTCAATCGGAGTGGAAAAGTGTTTCGAAAATTGGTTTGTGCCCATACAAAAGTTTATTGATCTTAAAGGACAATATTTTGAAAACAATAAAAACCATTTCCAATGATAAATTATTTTGCTATTATTGCCGGACCTGAAGTATAAATAGCAACCCTCGCATTAGTACAAATCTAAATTTGGATTCATCGCAGTGGTTAGAAAGCAAAAAATATTTAAGAAATAAGTCTCTTTGTTGACGTTGTGTTTTCACACTTTTATACCTAAGCTGCATTCTAGTTAACACAAATTTATATAGGGGTCTACCAAGAATAGCTGTCGTATAGCATGACTACGAGAATGCCACCTTCGGTTATGAAAAAACTTAAAATTCTCGCCAAACCAAAGTTTTTATACGATTGAGATGACATTTGTCATTTTTAAAAGCGCAAATCGTTAGAAAAACATATGTGACGCGCAAAATAGAAAGGGACCTAAGGTTAATAACCAGTTTTGTTCAGGAGAGCCATTTTATTATTAGGTCCCTTTCTATTTGCGCTTAGAATCGTCGACTTCACTTTCATAAAAGGCGCATATCTCTGGGAGGGAACACTTTTGGGGCATGTCATCGGTCTCATTCGAGGCTCAGATGTTGTCCACATCAAAAAAAAGTGAAAAGTTGATGAAAAGTTTTGTTCAGGAGAGCCATTTTAAAGATTAGGTCCCTTTCTATTTGCGCTTAGAATCGTCGACTGCACTTTCATAAAACGCGCATATCTCTGGGAGGGAACACTTTTGGGGCATGGGATCGGTCTCCGATGTTGTCCACATCAAAAAAAGAAAAAAAAATGAAAATTGATTTTTTTACCCCCTGGTCCCTTTCTCTATGCGCTGTCACATATATCGATTTGCAATGAAATGTTATTAGCATTAAAAGACAAAACGTCCATAGAAAACGGGGTCATTTTTTGTGTCAAAAGTGATGAAATTTTCCGCAACCATTCTTAAGTTATAGGCGGATGAACAGACGCACATGGCTAGTCGATATAGATTTAAGAACTCAAATCAATATCTTGAGGTGTTGCAAATAGATTAACAAATGTACCATCCACTCCATTCTATGTGTTATAAAAATGCATAACAAATAGAAATAAGTACTTTAACAAAGGAAATTGTCATACCATAAGTGTATAGTCACCAGAACCAAACATAGATAAGCAAAATCCTGGCCCTCATTAACTTGGTTATAATGGGTGATCCAAGAAGAGATACTTTTTCAATGGCCCTTTTTTGACCGATCACGTGTGAGTCGTGCCATGCTGTCATCTTATTTTTGTAAGTATTGTTTCGCGTTTCATCATGGAAAGACTAACGCCTGAACAACGTTTACAAATCGTTCAATTTTATTACGAAAAGAAAGATGTTTCGATCAACTTATGGTCAACATAATCGGCATACTGATCGTACTATTCGCAACACCATCACCCTTCTTCAGACCCAGCATTCATTATTGGATAATATTCGACCGAATAGACCACGTCCAGCACGCAGTGAAAAGAAGACTGTAGAGAGTCGATTCGGCGCCGTTCGCAGCAACTTGGACTGACGTATACACGTTTTGTGAGGAATGTGTTTCGTGCACTTCGTTCAACTTATGGTCAACATAGTCGGCCTACTGAGCGAACTATTCGCAACACCATCACCCATCTTGAGACCCAACATTCATTATTGGATAATATTCGACCAAATAGACTACGTCCAGCACGCAGTGAAGAAAACGTAGTAGTCGTAGCTGAGAGTGTACCCTAAGACCGTAGAGAGTCGATTCGGCACCGTTCGCAGCAACTTGGACTGACGTATGGAACGACTTTGCGCATTTTAAGTTTAGATCTTATATTAAAAGTGTACAAAATACAGCTTGTGCAAGAACTGAAGCCGCCCGACGTCCCAAGCGACATCGCTTTTCACTATGGGCTCTTGAAAAGTTCCAAGAAGATCCGACGTTTTCGAGCCAAATTTTGTTCAGCGATGAGGACCATTTCTGGCTCAATGGGTATGTAAACAAGCAAAATTGCCGTATTTGGGACGAAGAGCAACCAGAAGAGGTCCAAGAGCTGCTACTTTATCCAGAAAAAAACAACGGTTTGGTGTGGTTTGTGTGGACCGAATCATCGGTCCATATTTCTTAAAAAATGATGCCGGTGAGAACGTAACCGTCAATGGCGACCGTTATCGTGCCATAATAAACGACTATTTGATGCCTGAAATTGAAGCTCGTGATCTCGGCGATATTTAATTTCAACAAGACGGCGCCACTTTCCACTCATCGCATCAATCAATGGATTTATTGAGAGAACACTTCGGTGTGCAGATGATTTCACGTTTTGGGACGGTCGATTGGCCACCAAGATCGTGTGATATCACACCGTTAGACTTTTTCCTGTGGGAATATGTAAAGTCTAAAGTTTATGCGGACAACCCCGCTTCGATTCAGGCCTTGGAGAAAAACATTACGCATGTCATTCGCCCCTTACCAGTCGAAATGCTCGAACGAGTCATCGAAAATTGGACTCAACGGATGGACCATCCGAGACGTAGCCGCGGCCAACATTTGATAGACATAATTTTCAAAAAAAAAAAATGCCAATGAGTGTTCTTTTAAATGATAATAAACATTCCCCATTCAATTTGAATTTTCAGTGTTTTTTTTATTTAAAAAAGTAGGGAACCTCAAAATTAATCACCCTTTACAATCACAGAACCAAATATGAATAGGCCTTTGGTTGCTTAGAAGAGGAAAAATTTTCTCATGAAGAAATAGGTTTAGGGTGCAAAAATCTGGCCCTAACAAAAATGGTTATACATATGGAAATCAGAAAATGGAAATTTTTCATTGGAAATACGGATTTGTTTAAATAAATATGGTTTATGTCGAGGCCTGAAATCATGGATTCACAATATCTGTACACAATGAATTGAGATCGTTCCATGTGTCATTTTAAATGCACTCTATTGTAAAGAGTATTTGAATGAACCTGCCCGAAGTTTAAAAACATTTTCCTCCTAATTCCCTGACAATTAAATAACCAAACTAAACTTAAATAGTTCGCTAGAACATAATTTGTTGCGGCTGGCCGTCACAAATCTTAATGAAAGTACTCGGTTGCCAAATGAACCGATTATTCTACATGCTTAGGACACTGCAACAAGTATGGCCAACTACTTTTGTTGTCAGCACCTAAACTGTTTCCAACGACTGCTTGTAAATTATAGCAATTTCACACATGTTCCCAATCCTTAGAAGGATATTAATTTCAAAGGATTTCAAGGTCATTGCAAGCAATAATTAAGTTTCTGCCTTCCTTGCCAAAGACTTAAAGTATACGTACGTTTTCAAAGATTCTCGTATGAATAGACAGTTCAGAAGATTTCCGGAAGGAATGACGATAGAGGGGATCATCGCTATTGGAACTGTAAGGAGGGTTTAAGTAGAGTATTATTATTCTATAATGAAATATTCATGCACTTACCTGGTTTTCAGGCACCTAAAGCTCTGCTGAGTACTACCTCTAGTGCGGTGGGCTCTTCTCTTCAAGGAGGTAGGTGAAACGGATCCTATGCCGGCTGTAATCCAATCTATATCCGGACCCTGTTGGCCATTACCCTCGGCGGTGGTGAATTCCTCCTTGGCTGAGCTGCTCTCATTTGCCTCGTGCTCAATAATGTTGGCCGCTAATTGCGTGGGTGGCACATGCAACGAATACTGAACGGCTCCATCGCTGTTCACCAACGGCAACTGTTTGCGTGACAAGCGTGTTTTAACCGCTGCCACTAGAGCTGCACCCTCGTCACGTGAATTTGCAATTTGCTGCACCACATCGAGCACTTCTCTAGCGTTCGAAATCTGACCCAACACGGCTAGAACATCCAAAGCAGCCTGACGTACACGTCGTTTGCGATTTAGTGCTGCATATGTCGCATTGGTGACACATGTCGCCGTATCGAAGCAGGTACTGGGAAAGGTCATGAGTGCGTATATGACCATTTGCAAGGCATGTTCACGGAACTAGTTGGTATATGGAGTATGAGAAAATATGAAAATTACCATATTGCAATAAATTGACAAAGAAAGAAATGTTTTTTTTTCTTCTTTGCTATTCTGGTGTAAAAAGGATGTTTTATTTAGAGATGTTAAAGAAGGCGATTTTAATTAATTCTCATGGGCCCCAGAGGGAAGGATAACCAAAAAACAATAATTAGCAATATTAACTGACAATAATATGTCCGTTATCTCCATAAAATCAGCATGTGTCGAAAGTTTTTGTACCCTACTCTATACTGTTGAATAGCGTATTATGTTGTTGTTGTAACAACAATATATTTTGTTTTGAAGTCCTGTTCGTCTATAGGGAATCTGCTTCGATGTCTAGGTGAAGGACTCTCGCCATTTGAACTGGATGCGTCGACAGAGACCTGAGTTGAGTGGGCTGGGCCGGACAATTGAGGAGGTGCAGCCCGTCATGTGGTCCCTAATGGCACGCGGGACAAACGTCTGGAACGTTAGCGTAAATTCGTGTCAAATACGAATTAAGGCGGCTGCATCAAGCGCGTCTGCTTCTTCTGAGGTGAAATCTAAGGGGGATGTTCCCCTAGAACTACATTCACACTATAGCTGGATACTGCTGAATGTTGTTCAGACCAGCGTGAATGTTGTTCAGACCTGTCTAATAGTTTCGATGATCTAAAGGGTCTCTCTTGTCCTGCTGTATCTCTCTCTAGATCATGAAGATCTTACCTAATCTGTCTGGGCGGAGGCATCCTGTCTAAGAGATGATGGTTAGGATGGTTAATGAAAAGATACCCAAGCAGGTATTTTGCTTAGACAACAAGAAATTTTGTCTGCGCAAGGACTTTCGTCTCCTCATGTAGATAGTCCTCAGAAGACATAAGGAGACACCCTGTTGATGTTCTGAGGGCGGCATTCTGGCAAGTCTAAATTTTCTTCCACTGCGTAGTACTCACGTCTTCTGACCCCACCGGCGCTGCGTAATTCTTTACAGACGGGCTTATCTTTTGCAAAAGTTCAACAAGGTTTATTTGTCGGCGACCCAAGTACTGCCGGCAAGAGATGGCTGTCCGATCATCCTTTCATTCAGGGTTAGAGAGCGATTTGATTTGTTGTCTTCAACTTACCAATTCCGGAATTTCAGTTGCAGTGCTTTAAATGAGCTAGCCATTTGTTCCGCTTATAATCGTTGACTAACCTACTGATCTCAGAGTTGAGATCCCTAATTCTAGGGTCAGTAGGGTTGGAGCAACAAAAGTCATCATGCTCATCTGTGAGTCCCGTTGCCTCTGTTGGGAAATTTGGCCGTATTTCGGTTATTCGACCAGCAGGGATAGGGATAGCGGCTGCTGCGTTGATAATGGCACGGAAATTTTTCCCGGCCACCCGAACATCTGACGGAATGGGTAGTTTATTAAAGATGCGGTTGGGGGCTTCTCTGAAGGCATCCCAATCAGCCTTTTTTTGATTGAGATATGTACGGCGTTCAGAAGTTATAATGTAGGATGGTCGGTTTGTGGAGAGAATTATGGGAAGATGGTCCGAATCTTATGACATAACTAGTTGTCAGGTGCCTTCGTTGATCAGGTCAGTCGATGCCGTGGTTATGTTCGCTATGGCAATAGCCCAAAATACGTGTAAGAGAGTCCTAATTCACTGCACGTAGAGAAAAGTATGGTTGTGGTGACAATATTGGAAAAGGATCTACTAGTGTTGGGTAAATGGTTGTGGCACAACAACATTATGATCCTCACTACAATAGTATGAATCACACACAATAATACTATGATCCCCACAACCATGGTATGAGCCACACTCAACCATACTATTATCCCCAAAACTATATTATGAACCTCACAACCATATTATCTTTCACATACAACCATAGTATGATCCTTACAACCATAGTATGAGTCACGCGCGACCATATTATGATCCCAACAATCATAAAATGATTTAATTCAACCATACTATGATCCCCAAATTAATTTTATAGGATTGGGTTATGTTATTATTCAACATTAGAGATTCTTATTAAGCATTTTTTTAAAATTAGTTCATAGCCGAATTTGAGACAATGTTTCTATTGAAGGGAAAAAAGAAAGAAAAAAAATCAATTTTAATTTTTTTTCTTTCTTTTTTGATGTGGACAACATCTGAGCATCGAATGAGACCGATCCCATGCCCCAAAAGTGTTCCCTCCCAGAGATATGCGCATTTTATGAAAGTGAGGTCGACGATTCTAAGCGCAAATAGAAAGGTACCTAATCTTTAAAATGGCTCTCCTGGACAAAACTGGTTTTTAACCTTAGGTCCCTTTCTATTTTGCGCGTCACATTTTCAAAAGGCAGTCGGAAAGACTTTCAGTTACAAGCAGTGGTGACTGCAAAATTTATGAAAGTGATTAAGCCATGATGAATGACTATATACTTAAGTGCAGACAGATTTTAAATAAACGAGAACCGGTCGGCAGTAGAGTATTCCACCGAACAAAGTAAACACAATATAAATCCCTCACACTGCCTTCCGATTGTTTTTTATAATGAACAACAACCATGCACTGTATCGTGATTGTGCATGTTTTTTTTTTTACCAAACAGCACACATAGTTTTTAAACCCTGTTATGTTTGTTCATAGTCTCAACCATACAGTATGATTGCCGTAATCATATTATTTTTAAAGTAAATTTTTAACAACAACACTTTTGTCGCACCAACAATATGTACATGGTTGCTACAACCATATTTTCTTTTCTAAATTTAGCAATAATAGTATTGTTACATTCGAACAATATTAATATTGCCGCAATCATACTGTTGTGAGAATAAAATTCAGAAAATATATTAAATAGAGATCATATTATTGTTGTCGTGACCTTAAAATAGCCATGTATTTTCTCTGCGTGTAGTCAGAGAGGCATTAGACGACAACTACCACGGAAAGCGCAGAAAAGAAAGACCGAAACTGCGGTTGAGAGATAAAGTGGAGAAGGATGCAAGCATAGCGAACTGCTTATAGATCAATTATTGAACCGGTCCAGACCAACTTAAGATTATGGAGCCAGCCTTATTAAGAAACTAAGTTACCACTCTGCTAACGCTGGCGACTATGCCAACCAAAAGCCCCTATGGTCATAGGGAATCAGTCGCTCGGATTCGGCTTTCAACAAGCGATCCTGATTATTTAGTGTAAGAATTATATTTAAGCGATATTCTCCGATTGCTCTATAATGACATTTAGGGAAAATAAGTACGTTCGTTAGTATGTTAGTATGGCATAAGTCGTCATGAAAGACATAAGCCATTGATTTTGGTTATTAAGGTTTGAAAATATCACTGACGATCTTAAGAATTTGCATAATTATTTGCAACAAGTAAAAAATGTTAAGTTTGGCTGTGCCGAACTTTGGATACCCTCCACCAGATTCCCAAATAAAACCAAATTTGGTGCGGAAGTGTGTTCTATATAGAAAATTTTATCTCGATAGGCCAAGTTTGTAGTGAGTTATTGTCATATTATTTTTCAAGCCCATGAGACCGTTTGTGTGGGAGGTACCAGTAGGGCCTTTCCGATCTTTGCCAAATTTAGCGCAAAAGTCTGTTCTATATATTAATCTTTATGCCGAAAATTTCGTCTCGATAGGTCAAGTGTGTAGTGAGTTATTGTCATATTAATTTTCAAGGCCCATGAGACCGTTTGTGTGGGAGGTACCAGTAGGACTTTTCCGATCTCAACCAGCGTAGAAGTGTGTTGTATATAGAAATCTTGATGTGTAAAATTTCATTTCGATAGGTCAAGTTTGTGGTGAGTTATAGTCATATTATTTCTCAAGGCCCATAAGGCCGTTTGTATGGGAGGTACGAAAATGGTGGCCCAATCATTTTTACATAGATGATTGCGCCTATATAGAGATTATTATTTGCAAAATTTCAGTGATTTTGCTCAAGAAACTGGACGGATATTTCCAAATAAAAAAACTAATTTTTATGAGGTAGTGTCGGTTGAGGGTCTCCAACACCAACTTTCCGTAGAGCTATATAGCCCATTTTCAATACCAACCATGCTAGGTTAACTACACATGTTTGCGCCAAATTTCAGCGCCCTAACTGTTTTCATGCAGGCTCTATCTTGTTTTCAACAGACGGACGGCCGGACAACATGGCCAGATCGTCTTAGAATTTTACGAGTATCAAGAATATATATACTTTGTTGGGTCTCCGATGATTATTTTAAGGTGTTACAGACAGAACGACAAAACTAATTACCCTCCATTGTATGGTGGAGGGTATAAAAATGGCTGATTTAATTTTTAAAGCATTTAAATCCCAATTTTATTTTTAGAAATTTTTGTTTTGCAATCTCAGTTCTTTTTCCTCAAACTTTCCTTCCCATTTCGATTGTCCACATCACTTTCAATTATTAATATTCATTGGTATGTGTAGTGACGACGACGGAAGTTCACCGACATGCAAATGAAATGCATTGAGCACAAGGTGCACAGTTCATTTGGAACCATCAACATCGAGCAAATCAAAATGTGTCCACTAGCCAGCCCGCCACAGCCATACAAAATGGAAGTTAACATGAACGGGGGGAATAGGGGCAGAAAATTAATGTTCCAAACAAATGAGCGAAGACATAAACTGGCACTACTCAGCGCTGTCCAGTACATACACACATTCACTGTCGATATGGCCACACTGACCATGTCTATTAAAAAGAAAAGAATTGTAATTTGCCACTTCTTAGCTAACGTTTTTTCCCCTAGGGTTGCGCCTCTCCAAGTGACAATAGCTGTAAGCTAAAAACCCATGCAAAAAAAAACTTACCCTTGAGCTTTTGGCGTGTAGAAAGTCCTGTGATATCAATTTCAAAATAATGGCGGCCGGTGGCAATCTCTGCATTAACGCTTTGCACACACGATTGGCGCCCGCACCACCCTGACGACACAGTCCACTCATAATTTGTACGGTGCGGTCTTCGAGATTATCGAGGGGCAGGCGCGTTATCAGATTGATTAATAGCTTACGCTTTTCCTCGGCCACTTCCGCTTTGCATTCGGACGAGAGCAGAGTGCGCAGCAGGGAATCCAAGCAGGGTTGAACGCGGGCTAAGTTATCCGATGACCGCAGTGATTGCTCCAATTGTGCAACACCCTGTAGACGATGGCGCCAATTCTGCAAATAATAGATAGCAAGAAAAACATTTGAATACGAGTATGGTTGGGGAGGTGGATGGTAAAAATTACAGTTATTACTAAAGAAATATTTGCAAATTATAGGAAATCATACTGTTTATTGTCTTTTAATGTTTACATTTTAAAAGGCCATAAATTAAATTATCTCTATTTAGGACTTCCTTTGTCGAACATGCAAATTTCTCATCATCGCACTCCTTGGCAACCTTGGGGCTGTTGGTGGGCATAGAAACTTTGGCTTGCCGCACCATAAAGAATTCACGGAGAATTCTATTTAGCCGACGAATGACCTTTATTGTGTTCATTGTTTTGCGGCAGACAAATTCCGTATTATTTTTCACACTCTTTTTTCTATTTCGAAAGCCTTCAGCAGGTGTGTCTGTGTGTGCGTGTTTGCTGGGTATGCCACGGTGCACAGTGTTGCTGTTTGTATAGCATGAGGATATGTAGATGAAATTTATCAATTAAAAATTAAAGGAAATTGCAGTGCAAGTCTAAATATGATTTTTTGAAAGATGAACCTAAAAAAGAAAATATATGCGTGGGCAGAGAGGCGTGGCTAAAGTGGGCTTTCAAGCTAGAAAGGCAAATTTTGTTGTATACATATAACTGATCATGAAAGAGATCAATAGGGAATTGGGATTTTGTTTTTCGAAATGCTAGCAGAGGAGGTATTCCAAAGATGGGATTTTAGCGCTTCTGCATAGATCAATTATAATCTTGATTTCCGATTTATAAAATGTTTACCAGCCGAAAGTTGTATAAAGCTATGACAACTTTTGTGGCCTTTTATGGCTAAGGTGGGGAAAATAGACTTTCTTTACATATCCAGGGATAGATACTTATAAAACCTGTTTTTGGATGGCAAGGCGATTTAAGGCAGGGTTGAACAAAATGGGTTGTAATGATGCAAGTGTCAATCATCACTTATTATTATTGATATGAATATCATAATTAAATTAAAAAAATATTTATTTGTTTATTTATTTCATTGTAATATAGAAAGCCTATAAGGCCATTTAATCTATATTACATAGTTCGAGTATATTCAATTCGTTTACATTCTATTTGAATATAATAAAAATTCAGCAATTATACATTTACAATACTAATATTAACAAACATATCTCAACAATGGTTCCCCAGCCGACATGTAAAAATATACAATAAAGGTAACAGTTAGTGGGCCCGTTAACAATGATAGCGCGTACTCCAAAATCTTTTGGCGAAAGACCATAATAGGAAAAAGTACGCAATCAATGGTTAAAAATTTGGACCACCATTACGACTAATGACTTCTCATACAAAGACTTAGCAATAGGTGGTACGAGTATGAACAGCTGCTAATTTCTTAAAGATCTGCTAAATAAAAACTCATTTTGTAACCCTGGTGGTGAATTTGAAACTATTAATTTGTAAAAAGATTGAATGATACGAAGATCAATAAAACTTTTAAATGGACACCCTAAAAACTGTATAACATGCTCAGAGAAATGTCAATACGACGACGTCCATACACATACCTAAGATACAGGTTGATTCATTCACGACTGGACAAATTTCACCAGCGTATTCCTTGGTCCATTTCATGAAAATATGTCTATCTACGACCATGCCCAAAAAGCATTTACCGATGTACGACCATGCACAAAAAGCAAGGGGGCGAAATAACAGAGGTTTTAAAATTTTTGGATTGGTGGTCGGAGGGTACTAGGGTTAAATTGTTATGTTCTGAACCAGTAATCGGATTTTTTTCTCTAAATAGATAGCCTTACCTCTTAACTTTCCATTTCACTCGAATATTCATCACTTTAGAGCTGTAGGACCTCAGGGCTTTGTTTAGTTAATTTTAGAAAGGTAAAAGGTAGGGGTATGTTTTAAAAAAAATTCGACTACTGGGTCAGCAATTTTACCCTTGTACCCTCCGACCAATAATCCGAAAATTTTCAAACCGCTGCCATTTCGCCCCCTTGCTGGTTCAGAACTTAGCAATTTTACCCTAGTACCCTCCTACCACCAATCCGAAAATGTTCAAACCACTTCCATTTCGCCCCCTTGCATGGGCATGGTCGGTAGATGGACATATTTTCATGAAATGAACCAGGGAATACGCTGGTGAAATTTATCCAGTCGTGAACGAATCCCCCTGTATTTAAAAGTGTCGCTTTTTATTTTCCGGTGTAGTGTTCTTCTGAATTTAAACAAGTATAGGTCGATGTAAATATCTGTATTAAGACATACTCGTACATATGCAGTTCATCAAAAAAAAATGAATGCAACGTTGATAAAAAAATCGATCGATTTAGTCATTTTGTATTTGCAGGTTTTACAATTGCGTGAATGAAAATATTGCACAATTCACTAAAAAAAGTCGGAAAGTGCCACGACCCGTTTTAAAATCCTTAAACCTTGTCTACATTAGCATATTGTTAAAACTTCAAGACGATCGGCCTTTTGGGCAGCGCTTAAAAAAGGGGGCGTGGTACCTCTTACTTTTTCCCAAGATTTTTTTTGTTTTGTCAACAGCTTATATAACTAAATCTCATGTTCGTGGCTTTTACAGTTTTTGAGTAATGATCAATTAAAACTTTTAGTGGAGTGGGCGTGGCACTGTCCACTTGAGATATCAAAAATATATATTGCTATATGCTATATGTTGTAAAAGCACCTTTTAATAATGGCGGCTGTGTGCGGTTGGAAACGCCACTGCGGTTAAAGGTGACTGCTACAGGGGAATGGGAATTCAATGTTTTTTTTCGAAGATTTAAGGCATGTTGTTAGCCGTCTTAGCGGTGCCAATTGATCAACTCGGAGCTTCGATATGACGCCCTTCGATTTTTTGTAGTGTACAGTGAAGAACCAATGTTAAATGGATTAATTAATTAAGGCCCGTAATATCGAGCAAAACCGAGCTGCGAAGCCAACCGAGGCAGCCGAATGATAGACATCGTGTTCAGAAATAATGGGAAGAATTGCTTTTTCGAATAAACCAATAAAAATCCAATAAACCAATAAAAATCCAAAAAAAGCGTACCCGGGGGAGTGGCCGATTATGTTATACCCTGCACTTCTGGGTATTCAGAAAACCCATTTGAAAATACCTTCTTGAACCCCCTTAGAAGGGTTCTAAATTTACTCAAACTTTAAAACTAACGCCATATTTGAATTTGTGAGAAAATGTCAATGTAAAATCTATACCTTAATCTGAACCGATTGTGGCTTTCAAAGCTAAATACATTAAATCGGATAAACATAAAAACATACAGTAAAAAATACATGATATTTAGCGTCTCCCAGTACACAGTGATTTTGAAAATTCTCTATGGCATATTGCCAAGAAATCGCGACTAAGGTTTAAGTTCATTCTGCAATAGTAATTTCTAACACTAATTTCGCTAAATTTTGACCTTATTATAAAGTGATATATTTCTTAGCTTTAATTATTGCATTATCTACACGCAGAAAAGAAGTATGGTTGTGGTGACAATATTCGAAGAGGATCATACTATTGTTGGGTATATGGTTGTGCCACAACAATATTATGATCCTCACAACAATAGTATTATTCACACACAACCATACTATGATACTCACAACCATAGTATGATTCACACTCAACCATACTATTATCTCCACAACAATATTATGATCCTCACAACAATAGTATTTTTCTCAAAAAACCATAGTATGATCTTCACAACCATAGTATGATTCACACGCAACCATGCTATTATTCATACAACCATAGTATGATTCACTCAACCATAGTATGATTCACTCAACCATACTATGATCCCCAAAATTATTTATTAGGATTGGGTAATGTTGTTATTCAAAGATAGAGATTTTAATCAAGTTGTTTTGAATTTCGTTACAATTAGTTCATAGCCAAATTTGAGGCCTTGCTTTTATTGAACATTTCATTCAAATAACAAAAATATATATTCCAACGGCAGTCGAAAATACTTTTAGTTGCCAGCTGGGGAAAATGCTACTTCACCGACCGTAGACCCCAAGTAACGAATGTGATTAAACCATGATCAATGGCTATATACTTAAGTGCAGTCAGATCTTAAAAAAAACGAGAGCAAATCGGCAGTAGAGTATTTCACCAAACAAAATAAACACAATAAAAATCCCTCGAACAACCTTCCGTTTGTTGTTTTTTAAAATGGACAACAACCATGCACTGTATCGTGTGCATGTGTTTTTTTGGTATACCAAAAAAAAAAAACATACGCACACACATATATGTGTGCTCTATAAAACCTGTTTTGTTATGTTTATAGTCGCAACCATAGGGTATGATTGCCGTAATCATATTATTGTTAACGTAAATTGTAAACAATACTTTTGTTGCATCAACCATGTTTATATGGTTGCTATAACCATATTTTCATTTCTAAATTTGGCAATAATACTATTGTTACATTTCAACAATATGAATATTGCGGCAATCATACCATTGTCAAAATTAAATTCAGAAAACAATACTATGGCTGCGACGAACATACTTTTATTGCGGAGAACATATTATTATTGCCGTGACCATATACTAACCATATTTTTCTCTGCGTGTATTTAAAACAGTCTCTGAAAATATGTTCTCGGTCCGAGAGTCCAAGAAGCAAATCATGCACAGCTCGCTGATTTATGAGAAATTCTCAGTTTGTCTCTTTAGGGGCTATTGAGGGAATAAGATAAGTAAATAATGAGTAAGAAAAGTCGGCGGCACCGACTATGATACGCAACTGCACTTTTAAACTAAATAGTCTTAATAAAATTCCAAAGTTTTTTGTCTCAGTATTGTTGGTTTCTCCTATGTACGAGAGTTTTAGGTACATTTATTATTGAGTAGAGTAGAGATCGGTATAATTTTAGTTTGGTCTTAAAATAAAAATTATACCGATCGGGGTCTCAAAATTATCGGCTCAAACTTATATTTGGCCTATAATGCAATGGATTTTTGATAAGAGGGGAACCTCTCCAATCAATTCCAACTCCCTATGAACTTCAATTACCACTGATGTAATGATGTAGCTTTTTTTTGAAAAGTTTAAAGTTTAGGAGAAAATAAGTTACATGGGTTGAATTATTAGTTGGAAAACACCAGAAATATAGTCGCAATGAGTCCTCTCTAGGCTTCTCTTATATGTTCAAATTGGCAGTACGCTCTGCTGTAGAACCTAAAAACCAATGCTCTTTTTGAAGCCATTTATACGAAGTGCTGCCAGACAATTGCATACACGAATGATGGTTCTGTTTCGGCCACAGACAAAGATCCAAAAATGATGTCAAATATCTGGGGGTTGGGGTTCGATAGTAAACTAAACTGGAACATAACACACATACAACGATCACTAAGGCGGCAGCAACCTAATAGTGCTGCAAAAAGGCCGTTGGCCTCAACTGGGAAAGAGATTATGTTTTCAAGCCGTTTAAGTAAGTGGTTCCTATTAGGATCAGCTTAATTTGTAAACTGTTCACCAAGCTAGCTGACAATTGTAGCATCGTTCAGGCTGAACTGCCGCTCGGCAAGTTGAATATTATAGGGTACTCGTATCGTGTCTTCATATTTACTGACATCAATGCGGCCTCTAGATCCCTAGGGAATGTGAAAACCAGTTTGGAAATTGTTCAAGAATGCCAGATGTCTCCGGAAAGAAAGTAAGACATTCGTCGGTAATGCTTAAATAGTACAGCTGGCACACTTTCGATGGCTGGCGCTACCCAGTGTATTGATGCAGAGTAGTGGTGATATTCCCTTCCGAGGGGTATACAGCTTATATTCCGGAAAATCATTATCATTGCCAAGGATAAGTGGAAAAAGAAAGCCACTGATAAGTAGTAGAAAGATCTGACCTTGCATGAAAGAGCAGAGATCTTGAATCGCGATAAATCTGGCAAGGATCCATTATGAGGTCTTTATCGGCCACAGACCTTGGGGGGTTCACTCCAGGCGTACAACAGAAAGAGAAAGAGGAGGAGACAACTGACATATTCTCTAACACTGAGCGGCATGTGGGAACTTAAGACGTAGACTGCTTGGTCTACGTCTACAGATCCAGAACAGAAACAGCGTGGTAATTCGATGGTAATTTGGCCCGATCCACACCTTTATCTTGGCCAGGTAAAATAGGACAACTTATTCGCGACGCGTACACAGTATCACAACAGGACCCACTCATGGATCCAAGTGAGCTATGCATCGGGCGGCTGTCAATCAAACCTAACTGTAATTACTCGTGTAGAAGAAACCAGTATAGAAAGTGGTAATCTACGAAACCAGTATAGAAAGTGGTAGTCTCGTATGCATCTACAGGCGAAGTTGTAGGTGAAATACTGCAGATTGTCCAAAGTTAACAAAAGTATACAATATAAGTAGTTAACTTTTGTGTCTTACAAGAGGCGTAGTTTGAATTAAAATTTTCCGTCTCCTAGTTAGTCTCAAAATTCTTTTTCCAAATAATAATTTTTAAGCGAATAGTAGAAATATTATTAAAGATATTACACGAATTCCTAAATTGTGAGGTTTGGTCAACTTTCAGGAGTTCCCGCAATGGAACCTGACAGCCCCATCTGCCAACATACACGCGTAAGAATCTGTCAAAAATATAAGGGATTGCATAGGCGAATATCAAGCATTAGGGAAAATGTCCTAACCTATGATTTGAGAATTTATGTATGGGAAGTACCAAAATTATTTAAAAACAAGTAAAAAATGTTAAGTTTGGCTGAGCCGAACTTTGGATACCCTCCACCAGATTCCCAAATAAATATAAATCTTTATGGGGAAAACTTCATGTCGATAGGTCAAGTTTGTGGTGAGTTATTGTCATATTATTTCTCAAGGCCCATAAGACCGTTTGTATGGGAGGTACCAGAAGGGACTACCTAATATCAACCAAATTTGATGCGGAAGTGTGTTTAATATAGAAATCTCTATGTGTAAAATTTCATTTCGATAGGTCAAGCTTGTGGTGAGTTATCGTCATATTACATCGCCCATGAGACCGTTTGTGTGGGAGGTACCAGTAGGACTTTTCCGATCTCAACAGAATTTGGCATAGAGGTGTGTTCTATATAAAAATCTTTATGTAGAAAACTTCATCTCGATAGGTCAAGTTTGTAGTGAGTTATTTTCATATTATTGTTCAAGGGCCATGAGACCGTTTGTGTGGGAGGTACCAGTAGGGCCTTTCCGATTTTAGCCAAATTTAGCGCAAAAGTCTGTTCTATATATTAATCTTTATGCCGAAAATTTCGTCTCGATAGGTCAAGTGTGTGGTGAGTTATTGTCGTATTATTTTTCAAGGCCCATGAGACCGTTTGTGTGGGAGGTACCAGTAGTGCCTTTCCGATCTTAGCCGAATTAAGCGCAAAATTAATCTATATATTAATCTTTATGCCGAAAATTTCGTCTCGATAGGTCAAGTGTGTGGTGAGTTATTGTCATATTATTTTCCAAGGCCCATGAGACCGTTAGTGTGGGAGGTACCAGTAGGACTTTTCCGATCTCAACCGAATTAAGCGTAGAAGTGTGTTTTATACAGACATCTTGATGTGTAAAATTTCATTTCGATAGGTCAAGTTTGAGGTGAGTTATAGTCATATTATTTCTCAAGGCCCATAAGGCCGTTTGTATGGGAGGTACAAGAAATGGTGGCTCAATCTAAATTATTTTTACACAGATGATTGCGTCTATATAGAGATTATTATTTGCAAAATTTCAGCGATTTTGCTCAAGAAACTGGACGGATATTTGCAAATAAAAAACTAACTTTTATGAGGTAGAGTCGGTTGATGGTCTCCAACACCAACTTCCCGTAGAGCTACGTATATAGCCCATTTTCAAAACCAACCAAGGTTAACTACACATGTTTGTGCCAAATTTCAGCTCCCTAGCTGTTTTCATGCAGGCTCTATCTTTTTGTCAACAGGCGGGCAAACGGACAGCCGGACAACATGGCTAGATCGTCTTAGAATTTTACTTGGATCAAGAACATATATACTTTGTTGGGTCTCCGATTATTATTTCAAGGTGTTACAGACAGAATGACAAAACTAATATACCCTCCATTGTATTGTGGAGGGTACAAAAAGGAAGTAGGAAGACGACTATGACTGAATTTTCGTATACAGGTACGAGGGCGACAGCAAAACTATCTGGCCTGGCACATTTTCTGTTTTACTAGCAACTTTTTGTTTCTGTTTTTTAAAAGCAATCTTTTATAAGCCATCTGTCAAAATTTCCTAAATATTTAATGATTATTTTCTTTGTTACAGTTGATTGAAGTAAACAAGTTTTATAATATTTGAAAAATGGAAAATAAAGAGTTTCGTGCGGTAATTAAACACTTTTATATGAAAGGTTATACGCCACAATTAATCAAAGATGAATTGGATTCTGTTCACGGTGATAATGCACCATCATACTCCACCGTGAAATCCTGGGTTTAACAATTTAAATTGGGTCGTTCAAGTACGGAAGATGAACAACGCTCTCGAAGACCGAAAACTGCTACTACTATTGAAAACATTAGAAACATATTTAATGAAGTGACTAAAGATAGACGAATAAAGCTCAGAGAACTTGCTGATATTGTTAAAATACACGAAAAACAAGTTTGGAGTATTTTACATGATGAACTCCACATGAAAAAGCTATCCGCAAGATGGGTGCCGCGTTTGTTGACTTTGCCCCAAAAAATCGTACGTTGGACCAATTCCGAGGAGCTTTTAGCGATTTATCAGCGTAATCCAATAGAGTTCTTGCGCCGATTCATAACTGTTGATGAAACATGGATCCATCACTACATCCCACAATGCAAAGAACAGTCAAAACAATGGATAGAAGCTGGTAAAAGTGGTCCCAAGAAGGCGAAAACTGTTAAGCAGGAAAAGTAATGGCCACAGTATTTTGGGATGCAAGGGGTATAGTATTTATTGATTATTTTGAGAAAGGTAAAACTATAAATAGTGAATATTATTGTGCATTATTGGATCGGTTGAGTGAAGAAATCAAGATAAAACGACCGCATTTAGAACCAAAAAAGATC
This sequence comes from Hydrotaea diabolus, assembly GCA_963513945.1. NCBI lineage: Eukaryota > Metazoa > Arthropoda > Insecta > Diptera > Muscidae > Hydrotaea > Hydrotaea diabolus. The sequence goes on along the minus strand of OY740717.1, from coordinate 131,275,022 downwards.
TTTTTCATCAAGATAATGCTCCTTCACACACTGCATTTTTAACTCAACAAAAACTGGCCGAAATACGATTTGAAATTGCTCCGCATTCACCATGTAGTCCAGATTTAGCTCCTTCTGATTATTTCTTGTTTCCAAATTTAAAAAAAATTCTCGGTGGCAAAGAATTTTCGTCCAATAGCGAGGTTATTGCTGAAACTGAGGCATATTTTGAAGGTCTTGAAAAATCTTATTTTTCGGATGGAATTAATAAAATTGAAAAACGTTTGATGAAGTGTATTGAGTTGGAAGGAGATTATGTTGAAAAATAAATAATAATAATTCCAAAAAAACGGTTCTTTTTATGTTAGGCCAGTTATTTTTGGAAGTTAAAATTTGAGTTTACTTGGATTTTAAATATAAGGTAGAGACCATCAAATCGGGCGGGACTTTTTAATGGTGGGCTATTAGAAAAACTGAACCAAATGGTCAATATTGAAGTTATAGCTCATGCCATTTTTGTGGTTACTTATAAAAACACTACTTTACTTCTTGTTTTACTATAGCACAAATAAGGTGTCTGTTCCATTTTGCGGCCCTGGCGCATTTAGTCCTGTCGCCATACAAAGCTCAGCTCGATGCAAAGTGCAATTGCAAAAAGACTTATGTGCTATTGCCAAAGACTTATGAACTTCTTAAAAGTTAATATTTGGCTAAATTAGAGGACCATGTAACTAAAAATCTTAAAGACTGGTCCCATTTAAATTTGATTACATTCATATCGAAAATAATAATTTCTTTTTTTTACAACCAATTACATTTAAAATGAGTCTACAGACCTTTAAATGAAATCTTCATAAAGTGCTTACCTCTCTTTCCGTGTTTTGTTTTATTGATTATTTGCCTTTTTTCCCACCTTCAACTCACTGTGCAGTGTTTATTTGTGTTCATGCCTTCGTATTTATTATTTAGTGCAAACATTTTTCTTTTAATACAGTTACTATCCTAATGGTCAGTTCTAATGGACTTTTGTTGTATTTCCTTGATTTCGTATCGTTTAATAGAAATGTAGTCTTTCTAGAAACTCAATTGCTTTTTGGAGGTCACAGCAAGGCTGTTAATTTGTGTCTTAAAAGTGCTATCTTAGGAGTGGAATGCGAATTTGTTTGTTTTTCTGGTTAGATTCTACGGTTTATGGCTACTCCTTCTGACAATTATAGTAAAACTTTATAAAGTGAATGTAATTGCAGTTTTCATCATACAGACATGAACAAAAATGCAGGAACTCGCTTGTGGATCTTTTCTCAATTAGAACTGAGTTATGACGTCCTTTGAAAATTGGTAATTGCAAGTGTTGCTATATATATTTCTTGCATAGGCAACACTAGTGTTGCCTGCCGCCATCTGACATTTACATTGGAAAGTTTGACATTTTTTAGCATAAACGTTTCCAGAACGTTTGACGTACGACCATAATTTTTGTTGTTTACAGTGACTTGAAAAAATCAATTTGACAAAAAAATAACCCGTGAACATTTTGGTGCGATCATTTTTTATTATCACGACAAGAGTGCATCGATGGACTTAAATCTTTGTAAGGCAATGAAGCACCATCCTATAGCACTGTGAAAAACTGGTTTAATGAATTCAATCGTGGCCGAAGCTCGCTCAAAGACGAAGGTCGTCCAAAAACGGCCGTTGTGCCAGAGAACATTGATGCCGTGCGTGAACTGATAATGCAAGATCGTCATGAGATAGAGGCATCCTTGGGCATTTTTTCCACCAGCATACATTTGATATTGCATGAACACCTGTCCGTAAAAAAGGTTTGTTCTCGTTAGATTACGCACGATTTGATTTGTCGATTGGAGAAAAGAAATTTTGAAAAAATATGATTGCAGCGCTTCAAAAGACGTTTCCAAGATCGTCACAGGTGACACATCATGGATCTATGCGTATGAGCCCAAAACAAAACAGCAAATCGCTTTTAGCTTAAAGTAAAAATATAATAGAAACAGTTTATAAATAAAAAGTCAAATAAACTCACACGAAATTACTTTTTCGAAACTACTGAATAATATAAAAACATTTAGTTGAACTTTAAATCACTTAACATTTAAGCAACGCCTGTGTATGCTCGCCTAGTTCGTTCTGCGAAAAAGATTGATGTTGTTCGCGATAGTGTGGCAGAAGAGCCGTTAACTTCAACTCTTCGTTGTGTGTGAATTAACACTACGAGGGCGGTTCGGAAAGTTCTTAGCCTATCAATGAAAGAGAATAGGTAGTTTTTCAAATATATTTTAATTTTTCAATATAATCTCTCGAAACTTCAATACACTTAGTCCAACGCTTATCTAGCAATTCTATCCCTTGATTAAAATAGTTTTCCTCAAGGTCTTCAAAATAGTGGTTTACAACTGTAATTGCATCTTCATTTGAGGTAAAACGCTTGCCAGCAAGGACTTTTTTTGGATTTGGGGACAGGTAAAAGTCACTGGGAGCTAAATCAGGAGAATAAGGTGGGTGGTCAAGCAACTCGTACTTTAATTCGTTGATTTTAGCCATTGTTAAAACACTCTTGTGCGCTGGTGCGTTGTCTTGATGAAAAATTATTTTTTTGTGTTGTAAGCCAGGACGTTTTTCTCGAATTTGTACATTTAATTAATCTAAAAGGTTGCAATAGTACTCTGAATTTATTGTTTTACCCTTTTGCAGATAGTCAATCAATAAAATACTTTTGAAGTCCCAAAAACCCGTTGACATAACCCTACCAGCCGATTGAATTGTTTTTGCCTTCTTTGGGGCACTTCCACCAGCTTCAGTCCATTGTTTGGATTGTTTTTTGTCTCTGGAGTATGGTGGCGGATCCATGTCTCATCAACAGTTATGAAACGACGCTTAAAATCCATTTTATTTCGCTGAAAACGATCCAAACAAGCTTGAGAAATATTCATTCTTATGCGTTTTTGGTCGACTGTTAACATCTTGCAGAAAGCTTTTTCATCTGTAGTTCTTCATGCAAAATTAAATGGACTCGATCATTTGAGATGCCCATGATATTAGCTATTTCACGCACTTTTATTCGTCGATCATTTAATACCATATCATGCACTTTGGCTACAATTTCTGTTGTTGTTGCTGTTTTTGGACGTTCACTACGTGGTTCATCTTCAATGCTTGTACGACCACGTTTAAATTCAGCAACCCAATTTTTTTACTGTTGCATATGAAGGAGCACTTTCACCTAACACATTCACCATATCATTATGAATTTCTTGTTACGATAAACCATTTTTATGTAAATATTTAATCACACCACGCATTTCTAATTTTTCCATTGTAAAAAAATCGCGGATGCGTCTTTTGTGAACACCTGTTTCTATATGAAGGAGTTGCCAGATCGAAACAAAATTTAACACGTGTTCATAGCAGAGATGGTTTTCAAAACACTTAACTGTTTTCTGTTTATACCGCGCTTTTTGTGCTAGGCTAAGAAGTTTCCGAACTGCAGTATTACATTGACCCAAGAGCAAAAGACTACTGACCATTACAAGCGTCGTCAACGCGCGAATTGGTTGGTTGAACAGACAGAAGTGAACGGTGACTTTACAAAGAAAATCGTCTTTAGCGACAGGGCACACTTTCACTTCAGTAGATAGGCTAACAAGCAGAATTTCCGCATTTGGACACATGAGAATCAACGAGTGATTGTTATAGAGCATATGCATTCACAAAGATTGACTGTTTGGTGCGGTTTATGAGCTGTCGGCGTCAACGGGCTGTACTTTTTCGAAAATTAGGTTGGCTAAGCAGTTACCATTAATGGTGTTCGCTATCAAGAGATGATAACGAACTTCTTGTAGCCAGAAATTGAGGATATGGACCAGGACGATATGTGCTACGAACAAGATGGTGCCATTTGCCACACAGCAAACGAATCAATTTCTCTTTTGCACGAGTAATTCAGTGGCCGTTTTATTTCACGTAGTGGCGATGGTACGTAATTGGCCGCCACGATCAAGTGATTAGGCACCGTTGGACTTTTTTCTTTGCGGTTGTTATTTAAAATAAGAAATGGACGTCAATAAGTCAAGAACAATTAGAGAGCTTAGAGATGGGATAATTCGGCACATTAATGACATAAAACCTCTATTATGCCTAAGAGTCATTGAAAATATGGATCATCAGGTATTTTGTGTTAAACCTAATTGCCATGGATCCCTCTATTATAGAAAAAAATATTAAGATAATTCTCTGAGAACTTTTTGTTTTATTTATAATAACCATCGTGCGTTTTAGTTTATAAAAAAAACTCAATGTCTTAGTTTGTTTTGAGGTCCTCTTTTTTAAATAGGTTTTTTTTGTGTCGTGAAATGTATTTTAAAAATGTTTTGTACCGTTTGGGGATCACGGCATTTGAGAAAAATATTTCCCTTTCCCGGTATAAAAATATTGAGGAAAATGACAAACCCTAATTGCGACAAACTCTTTTATATTTAAACACGCCCCAGTATTTAAAACACTCCAACACACTGGTGCGTATGATTAATGTCATACATCATACGTATTAAAATACGATTTCGTGGTCTTTAAGAGGTTCGACAATTATAGCAACATTGTGTCCTAAATCCCAATCCCCACAGATATAGCATAAAGATGTATGCGTGAACGTAAATGGCCAAATCCAGGTCACGCTTAATTGTTCTAAACATCGCATCACCGTACCAAGTGCCACTACATCAATAATTGGAGCATTATGTTGTCTTGCCTATTTTTGTTGGAGAAAAAGTACTTAAATTTTGATTTGTTTCTATTGCGTTTTGTTGTTTGTTCTCATCTCAGACTTTTCTCAGCTCTGTGGCTTAATTTACTTAAAAATGACCACATAACGTTCACACAATAAAATAATATTTCTTTCGGGCCGGGAGTCGTAGTTGGAGCACGCGATATAAGCCGGTTGCTGTTCTTTTTCGGTGGCTATCACAAAATATACGAAATATTTATGAAAGTAACCTGTCGGTTTATGGTCGCAAAAAACTGGGTCATACAGAAAAAACGAGAATGGCGAGAAGAGAAACACAAGCGGACCAACATAATAAAACATTAACCAAATTACTGCATGTACATTACCAGTATTTTGGGGTTGTTGTACGCGCACCGCCCCAGCCGGGAAGAGTTGTCAGACCAACTACGAGTACTGCCTTGCAATGGCGGGGACATCAACACGTCTAACGTGTGTGTGTGTGACGCGCGGCAATTTTACTGCCGGAAATTACGCTGAAAGGAGAGCTCCCCCTTTAAGGACCATAATGGACGAAAATTGCTACAGGGACACTTTGTAAGGATTCAGTGTATTTTCTTGCAGTTTTTTTTGATTGTGGAATTGGTCCCGTTTACTTTTTGGTAGTTTCTTTTGCTGTTTTATGAATTATGTTTTATTTTTATTTGGCATGTACTCGTATGACTTTCGGTTGTGTGACTTTTACTGTTTCCACCACCAAAGTAGGTTAAGTTAAAGCTGTACGTGATTTTTTTTCTTATGGATTGGTCCTTGTTTATGGTTTTGTTTGTTGTTTTCGAATACTTTTTGAAGTAATTATAATTACATACTTTAATATGCATTGGGTTTTAGTATTTTTTTCTCGCCCGCCAGAATGCTGTTTTATGCAAATTTACTGGAGGAAACAACATTTTAGTTGACATTTTGTTTTCTTTAACATTAAATGGGTAATTGTTTTCCTAATGTTTTAAAAATTTTGTTTTACTTTTATGTTCTAATTCATCTTTATGTTTTTAAAATTAAACACCGGTTTATGGTTCGTCTGCTTGGCCAGCAGACATTCCTTTGGGAAACATCTCTCCATATAGGCTCTGACTCCAGAGTGTTTTGCGTTCTATTAAATAATAGAATGTCGGAGTTTGGTGAGGTAAGGTGTGGAGTCCCACAGGGATCATTATTAGCGCCGCACTTATACAATATTTTTATGAGCGATTTTCAACACACTAGTTCAGATTCGATTGGGTTATTATATGCAGATGACAGTCTTTTATATGCCCACGATGAGTCCCCGAATATTGGGTTGATGATAGTTGCGGATCACCTTGTCACTGTCAGGGAATTCTATGATTATTGGGGTATAACGATCAACGCGTCCAAGAGCGAGGCTATTTGCATTCGAAACGGCTCAGGCAAGTGTAGAAGGTTTGTGGTTCCTGAGAGTAAACGGTTGAGAATTGTTATTAATGGAGAGGAAGTCCCTTTCAGGAATGACATGAAATATTGAGGCATTCGCTTCAATAAACTTTTGAAATTTAATAGACATGCTAGGTCTGTTCTCCAGAAGGGCTATAGGATTATGGGATCTTTTTCGAAAATTCTGTGGAAGAGGAGTTTACCGGTAGAGAAGAAACTATTACTGTACAAGACTAGTATACGCCCGGTCATTTTATATGGGTTCCCAATATGTTTTAATGTCTCCCCGACAGTTATAAAGGAATTTGAGATATTTGAGAGAAAGATATTAAGATATTGTATTGGTAAAAAAATTGAGTCGTTCTCCAAGCGATATTCGAATAAGTATATATAAGGAGTCAGATGTTACTCCTATTGGTCTATATATTTGTGACATAATTAATAAATTCATTACAAGGATTTCCCTTCACGAGAATTCCATTATAACCGTTATTTACAATGCCCAGAAGGACATTAGCTGGTCAGATGTTTGCTATTTATCTCCGATTGGATTTTTGAATGAAAGTCGGGCAGATTCCGAGTTCTACAAAAAAGTGGTTCCGGGTGCACATAGAGGATAGTATCTTTATGATTGGAATATTGTTAAGGCTCTTGTACAGCATTTGTTTAAATCTCTCATTTTTTCTACTTTTTTTCTTCTTTTTTTTGTTTTCCCTATCCACTCAATTTTTGTAATCAACCCCTCCCCTTCACCCCCTAATTTTAGGCTAGTTATAAGTATACTTTTAAGCTAAATTCTAGGATATTTCACTCCTAAGACCACTTTAGCCTCGGTAGCAAGGACGAACACACTTTTCAGAGCTACATACAAATTAAAAATATTTCTATACACAGAAAAGGCTTGGTGCCGTTAGCTGTAGGTTATTGGTAATTTAGACAATACATTACAGTCATAAGAAATTTCTTGTTCATAGATCTAGTATATGTTGTCATTGTTTTTGAAAAAAGCCTCAATAAAATAAACTAAACTAAACTAGGAGCTGTGCTCGATATAATTTTAATACTCTCTAGCTGGATGTTACTGTAAAAGCCGGATGCGTATCCTGTGTATATTAAGGAGACGTGTTAATATGGCTCTTATACACGAAATGTTGACGGAATTCCGGGGAGATGTTTTTATCCGGTTTTCGGTTGCCTGTCAAATCACCACTAAAAAATTATTCAAAGTAGTTTGAGTAGTTGGCATATTTCAAAACGTTCGAGGTTTAATAATTAAATAGTGTGTTCAAGATCTTGGTTGATACAGGTTGACCGATGAAAGCCGCTACCAAAACAAAATTTAATAACTTTTTTCCATTTAATGAATCTGTTTTTTTTATTTTGCAGATTGATTTTTAGATTTAACAAAAATGGATAACTGGGGCACTGAAACAAAAATTCGGATTGTCCGCCGCTATCAAGCACTGGAGTCCTCAGTTTCGGTTCAAAGAGAGTATAGGCGCACATTTGGCGGCAATCCTCCAAACAGATGAACCATATTGGGACTTGTTAACATTTAAATTCCATTGTTTCTAAAACTTATTAAGGTATATTTTATAAAAATATCAATACGAGGGCGGTTCGGAAAGTTCTTAGCCTATCAATGAAAGAGAATAGTTAGTTTTTCAAAAATATTTTTATTTTTCAATATAATCTCCTGAAACTTCAATACACTTAGTTCAACGCTTATCTAGCAATTCTATCCCTTGATTAAAATAGTTTTCCTCAAGGTCTTCAAAATAGTGGTTTACAACTGTAATTGCATCTTCATTTGAGGTTGCCATAACCTTACCAGCCGATTGAATTGTTTTTGCCTTCTTTGGGGCACTTCCTCCAGTTTCAATAGTACTCTGAATTTATTGTTTTACCCTTTTGCAGATAGTCAATCAATAAAATACCTTTGAAGTCCCAAAAAACCGTTGCCATAACCTTACCAGTCGATTGAATTGTTTTTGCCTTCTTTGGGGCACTTCCTCCAGTTTCAGTCCATTGTTTGGATTGTTCTTTTGTCTCTGGAGTTTAGTGGTGGATCCATGTCTCATCAACAGTTATGAAACGACGCTTAAAATCCATTTTATTTCGCTGAAAACGATCCAAACAAGTTTGAGAAATGTTCATTCTTATGCGTTTTTGTTAACAAGTCCGGCACCCATCTTGCAGAAAGCTTTTTCATCTGTAGTTCTTCATGCAAAATTAAATGGACTCGATCATTTGAGATGCCCATGATATTAGCTATTTCACGCACTTTTATTCGTCAATCATTTAATACCATATCATGCACTTTGGCTACAATTTATGTTGTTGTTGCTGTTTTTGGACGTCCACTACGTGGTTCATCTTCAAAGCTTGTACAACCACGTTTAAATTCAGCAACCCAATTTTTTACTGTTGCATATGAAGGAGCACATTCACCTAAAACATTCACCATATCATTATGAATTTCTTGTCCCGATAAACCTTCTTTATGTAAATATTTAATGACACCACGCATTTCTCATTTTTCCATTGTAAAAAAAATCGCGGATGCGTCTTTTGTGAACACCTGTTTCTATATGAAGGAGTTGCCAGATCGAAACAAAATTTAACATGTGTTTATAGCAGAGATGGAAGTTTCCAAAACAAATAATTTTTTGCTGTTTATACCGCGCTTTTTGTGCTAGGCTAAGAAGTTTCCGAATCGCCCTCGTATACCCAAGTTTGTTATTCATTGGTCAAGAGGTTTTCGAGTTGTACGAGGGTTGCTATTTATATTTCCGGTCCGGCAATAAAAACACAATAATTTATCATTGGAAATGGTTTTATTGTTTTCCAAAATATTCTCCTTTATGATCAATACACTTTTGCATGCGCACAAACCAATTTTGAAGCACTTTTTCCAATATGATTGAGACACCTCCAAAACATGATTTTTGAACGCTTCGGAATAAGAAGAAGTCACTGGGTGCCAAATCAGGGCTGTACGGTCAAAAAGCTCATCCTTTCAGCTGATGTGTGAGAGCTCACATTGTCGTGGTGCAAAATTCGTCTTTTCTTATTATCTTTCCTCATTTCTTCGAACACTGTTGGCAATCATGCGCTTCGATGTACTTCTTCCACGAACAACTTTTGTTGGAGTTGGCTCGTCTTGAAAGACCCATACGGTCGATTGCTGTTTTGTTTCGGGTTCATATGCATAGATCCATGATTCGTCTTTGAGCTACCGCAGTTATAGTTTTTCAACATCTCTTTGCACCAATCCATATGAGCCTTTTTTTGAGCACTCGTCCCACAAAAATGTGGGATCCAACGAGAACAAATTTTGTTCACGGCCAATTAAACATGCAATTTCTTATTGGTGCTTGTCATACTTATGACCAAGGAAGCCTCAATCTCACGGTATATCACATGTCGGTCTTGCTTAATCAGTTCACGCACAGCATTGATGGTTTCTGGCAAAGTGACCGAAGTTAGACGTCCTTCACGAAATTCATCCTGGAGCGAACGGCGTCCGAGACTGAACTCTTTGTACCAGCGATTAACAGTGGTTTTTGATGGTGCTTCATCGCTAAAAGTCGAAACAAGTTGATTAAAACACTCGATAACCCACGCCGAAAATCGTAAAAAATCATCGCACGAAAATGTTCACGGGATAGTTGCTTTTTTTGACTGAGATGAATTTTTCAACACCTTGTAAACAAACAAAGCACGTTCTGAGTGAAGTTATGCTAAAAAATGTCAAAGGTTCCAGTTTGCATCTGGCAACACTAGTATTGTCAGGACCCGAAATATAAATAGCAACCCTCGTAGGCGCCGAACATTACATTTTTCTATACTTAGATACATAAACAATTAATAACGTCGTTAAATTCGGGCAGGCTGAAACGTATGTACCTTTCGCCGTTACTAAAGCTTATAAATGGTTCTTTTTTTTGGAACCTTACGGCCCATGCGTTCCTTTTCTCAGTTAAAATTAGAAAATTATTATATTTGGATTTGTAGCAAAATTTGCTTTGGTACCCATATTGACTATTAATCGCAAACTTTGACCGTGCGGTATGTTTTTTGGCCCACATAAACCAAAAAGTCTAGTAAATATGTTTTTTTTTCAGAAAATACACCATTGTCGTCTACAAGAAATTAAGATTTCTTAAGCAAATAATTTAAAAAGGTTTACTTTTTACTGACGTACCTTTAGTGCCTTTAAGGGACATTTTTCCCCCTAAGTCGATTTCGCCCATTTACATTCCCAAAGAGCTTATGGGCATAGGCCAACATCTTGCAAAATTTCTGGATCCTAGGTTGATTTGTTTGAACGCTATCGTGGTTTTAACAGAGACGCGGACGGACATGCCTAGATTGTCTTACAATTTTGTGACGATCAACAATATACGAGGGCGACCGCAAAACTTACTGGCCTGGCACATTTTCTGTGTTACTAGCAACTTTTTTTTTTGTTTTTTTTAAAGCAATCTTTTATAAGCCATCTGTCAAAATTTCCGAAATAGTTAATGATTATTTTCTTTGTTACAGGTGATTGAAGTAAACAAGTTTTATAATTTTTGAAAAATGGAATATAAAGAGTTTCGTGCAGTAATTAAACACTTTTATATGAAAGGTTATGCGCCACAATTAATCGAGGATGAATTGGATGCTGATCATGGCGATAATGCACCATCATACTCCACCGTAAAATCCTGGGTTCAACAATTTAAAATGGGTCGTTCAAGTACGGAAGATGAACAACGCTCTGGAAGACCGAAAACTGCTACTACTATTGAAAACATTAGAAAAATATTTAATGAAGTGACTAAAGATAGACGAATAAAGCTCAGAGAACTTGCTGATATTGTTAAAATACACGAAAAACAAGTTTGGAGTATTTTACATGATGAACTCCACATGAAAAAGCTATCCGCAAGATATGTGCCGCGTTTGTTGACTTTGCCCCAAAAAATATCCCGTTGGACCAATTCCGAGGAGCTTTTAGCCATTTATCAGCGTAATCCAATAGAGTTCTTGCGCCGATTCATAACTGTTGATGAAACATGGATCCATCACTACATCCCAGAATGCAAAGAACAGTCAAAACAATGGATAGAAGCTGGTAAAAGTGGTCCCAAGAAGGCGAAAACTATTAAGTCAGCAGGAAAAGTAATGGCCACAGTATTTTGGGATGCAAGGGGTATAATATTTATTAATTATCTTGAGAAAGGATAAACTATAAATAGTGAATATTATTGTGCATTATTGGATCGGTTGAGTGAAGAAATCAAGATAAAACGACCTCATTTAGAAAATAAAAGTTCGTTTTCATCAAGATAATGCTCCTTCACACACTGCATTTTTAACTCAACAAAAACTGGCCGAAATACGATTTGAAATGGCTCCGCATCCACCATATAGTCCAGCTTTAGCTCCTTCTGATTATTTCTTGTTTCCAAATTTAAAAAATTTTCTCGTTGGCAAAAAATTTTCGTCCAATAGCGAGGTTATTGCTGAAACTGAGGCATATTTTGAAGGTCTTGAAAAATCTTATTTTTCGGATGGAATTAAAAAACTTGAAAAACGTTTGATGAAGTGTATTGAGTTGGAAGGAGATTATGTTGAAAAATAAATAATAATAGTTCCAAAAAACGGCTCTTTTTATGTTAGGCCAGTTACTTTTGCAATCGCCCTCGTATATTGGCATCTCCGATCAATATTTCTTGTGGTATTGGTGTTTTAGGTTAAGCCCCAATAACTGAGACGGTATAGCAAAACCGCAATGGTTAAATCATTTGTTAGCAAAGAGTGCCTATTTTTTATGCCCGATAGAAAAGGCTACTGCACTCTTCAAAAAAATTAAGAAACTAATTTTGTTGTAGCCGTCTTAGTACTTAGCCGAGATAGAGGCTAATAGTTCATAGTTTTCTAGGCTAGTTACTAAAACGGGTACCAAAAAAATGCGTTCCTAAATTGTTTTTGAAAACAAATCGGCACTTTAAACTAACAAATGAGTTTACTATTGCGTTCGCCATACGTTACTTATCGAGGCTTAACCATAAACATCACTTTTGTCTTAAAAACGCACTCTAAATCATGAACAGAAGTCTAAATAATTTATATGCCTTGTTTTTGTTTCGTTTTTAATGAAAATATTCTGTGGATCTCACAAATGTATTTTATAACACATAAGTAGCTTTCAAGAGGTTGGTTAAGTTTTTTATTTGTCCTGAATATCCTGCGAGCCTGGGAATTCGAAAATAATTGCTGCTATACCGGCAACTAAAAAAGTCTAGTAAAAGAAAACTTTGGTCAAAATAGACTAGTAAGTCTAAGACTGTTTAACAGATACAGACTGCAACTTTATCCTAAACAAAACTACCTATGCAGAAGGGCTAAAAGCTTCAGCTAAAAGCACTATTATGTAGTCTCCTTAATTGGTGGAATCAATTAATAACGTTTTTTCCAAAAATGTCTCAATTCTTCTCTAATCAATCCCAAACCAGAAAATATTTTAACTGTGATCAATTCGTAAGAAAAATCATACAGGGTAAGTCATTTAGTAATTTCAACTATAAACTTTTATCATAAAGATTGTATGCAGACAATGTGAGGCATTTGTTTATGAAATATTCTTTTCATTCAGCTTTTAGTTTGTATTTTGTGTAGATACTCGTACAAATACTTCATGATTCGCGTGTTTGAAAATTAACAAACTTAAATTTAACCATGGAATAACTCAAATACGCTAACATGATCAACCTTTTGATAAATAATTGAGTAAATATCGTGACGTAGGCGGCAGCGCAAGAATCGATTAAAACAATTTTAATAGTTTCGATTTCAGACAATAAAAAAGACGAAGTATTTTAGAATTAAGTTCTTTGAAAATAGTTAAATCTTCAGCTAGGAATTTGGGTCATAATGCCCATAAAACTGTCAACTTTAAGTTGTAAATGTCAACAAGACGAAATGGCAGCATACTCGTATTGTTGCAAGATTAACATCTCCTCCATTTACACAATGCCAAATATTATTGTCGATATTTTACATGTTGTAATGGAATTAACCCAATTCATTATTTCACGAGGACTGCGACAGTAACTAAAACATTAAAATAAATTGTGCGTAATTAAAGGCCTTTTCATGTGTGTGCCACAATTCAAGACTCACCCACCCGTGCACTCTCCACTCGAGAACTGAAGTGTGGCTTTAATTCATTCACCACCGAGGACATCCGGTGGCAGCCGTTGTATATTCGTTGCCAAAACCCACGACAACAAAAACTAAATACGGAACAAATGAAATGCGTGTAAGATTAGCATGATGACAGCGATGACGGCAAAACAATTGGGGTCACTTACTTTAAGTGTAACAATTTTGATGCCTCACAAGTATTTTGGCTATGAGAGGTTTTTTAAAAGGAGAAGAAAAAAATGCGTGGGTAAATTGCTTTAAAATAGGTTAATAGTACAAATATGACGATGGCGAAATTTTGAAAACAATTTCTATAGAATTATAACTTAATCATATCTAAGGATAAATGGCAAAACGTAGTGCCCGACCCAACACAGTGGCAACTTTGTGGTGATTTTTGTCACACATTATGCGAACGAAGATACACCATAAGCTAATATTACTAATTTTGTAAATTTAGTATTTGTTTGGTACCGATGTTAGATTTATGTGTGGGGATCCTCTTTTTAGACCCCTTTGGATAATATAACGGGTACTTAATTTACTGGAATTTTAATAATATTTTAAAATAATATCATATCTAGGGAAGTGTGGAAATTTTATAGTTTTTTGCTATACATATTTTTATGTTTTCCGTATTCCATGATACCGGTTTTCGGGCCCGAAATTACTACATTTTTGTTTATTTCAATGTATAAAGAAATCCGGGTTTTGGGCCTACGGACCATTTGTGTGGTGACTATATAAGTACTTAGTAGGGACATAAATACTTTTAAAACATTGAACATACCCATTTCAATAGTAGAACTGAACATACCCCGTTAATGTCATATGGGTTTTGAAAGCTAACCTCAATAGCGTTAGTCTGTAACGGGATTTTATAATTGTTTCAACTTTCATCATGAAGTGGTCAAATAATGAGCACCCTACCCTATCGCTGTAATAGCGCTTTTCAAGTGTGAAATGAAAAAAAAAACGATATTTTCAAAACGCTCCGACCACTAGGGATTAGCTGCATGTTCGTCTACCGATGCATGGAACTGTTTGAGGAGACTGGATGTGTAAAAGACCGCCACTGGTCAGGCTGCCCACGCTCTGTTCGAACACCGCATGTTATCAAAGCCGTTAAATCATGAATTCACAGAAATCCGCTCCGAAAACAGAAAATCATGGCCTGTGAGATGAATTTCACGCAAAAGTCCATGAATCATTAAAAAAGTCTTGGGGCTTTCAAACGACGTATCTGACATTTATTGACTGCAGCTTTAAAACAATAGGATTGAAAAATGCAAACGTCTTTTGGTGAAGCACGCTGATAGGTTGCACAGAAAAATTTTGTTCACCGATGAAAAAATTTTTAACAGTTCAGGAAAAAGTTAACAAGCAAAATAATAGAATGTATGCGCGTCCATCTAAGGAAGCATCTGAACTGATCCCAAGGGAGGAAAAGGGTCATCACCCAGCTTCAGTCATGGTTTGGTGGGTTGTCTCTTACGATTAGGTCACTGACCTGCATTTCTGCGAACAAGGATCAAAACATAGGTCAAAGTTTGCCAAGAAACCGTTTTGGAAGCTGTTGTGATGCCTCTTAACAATTCCCTGTTCCAAAACCAGCCATGGACTTTCCAGCAAGATTCAGCGCCGGCCCATAAGGCTACAGAGTCCCTGGCCTGGCTTCGAAACAATTTGCCAGCGTTCATTTCCTTTGAAGAATGGCCCTCAGGCAGTCCAGATTTGAACCCATTGGATTACAAATTGTGGACGGTTTAAGAGGACAAGGTTTGTCACAAAAGATACCCCAACATTGGATCTCTTAAGACTGCTTTGGTTCGAACTGTGGCCAATTTTCCAATGGACGAGGTTCGTGCAGCTATTGACGATTGGCCAGTGCGACTTAAGGCGTGAGTAAAGGCAAAAGGTGGACATTTCGAATAAGTAGATTCTTTTGTATCCAAGAATCAATAAATATATTAAAATAAATATATTAAAAAATATTTGGTCCAAAAACATTCAGTACTTTTTTATTTTACAGCTTAAAACGTGTGTAACAGTATTTATGTCCCTACTAAGTATATGATCCAATTTCATGGGGATTGGTTGTCCATGGAAATATGAGGGGGTTAATGCCAAAGTGGGCCATCCCACATTTTTGAAAAAAACGGGTTAACACGTGTTTTGGAAACACTGTGACCAACTTTTCAATCCCATATTAGTCTTGGATTAGTTTATACAACTTCTAAGAGATGGCAGCACAAAGCAATTTTGGGCCAGAGGATTTCAGATGTGAAGTGGTGTTGCCAGACTGGGCCATGTGTCATAGACCACTTTGGCAACCATAATAACCTGTAACATCACTTTGATTTCTGCAGCTGTGTGTGATAGTTGTTTAAAATTGTTGCAAAAGTACATATTTCCAAAAAGTGTAATCCATCTAATTAATTCAAAGTGTGTATAATTACATTGATGTTTATTAAAAAGACATTATATGGATAATAATATGGCTGGTGATGAGAAAATGTTATGGAATGGTATCCTGACAAGCTACCGATTCTATATAAACATGGCCACGAAATAAGTATGAAAAAGAAAAAAGATTTAATAACATTGAAGGAGTTTATCCCTCCAATTTTTCATACTTTTTATACTTCACTAAAGTGTTCTTTGAGAGGAAGTAATACTGTTTATATCGCCGAAGACGATCAGGAGGGTACAGATTAAGCTACATTTTCTTATTTGTACTTTAGTTTTATTTGTAATAAAAAATTAAAAAATAAACTTTTTTTTTAAAAAAAAATATAGTTCCAATCTGGGCCATTAACATTTTACAGCATTTTTATTAAAAACCAAAATGGGCCAGGCCACAAAAAAAAAACAATCACACGAGGTACAGCAAAAAAAAATTGTTTGTTTTAAACTAAAGAGGTTATGTAAATCTGTGATGCAAAAAAAAGTTAAATTATTCAAACACTTTGTGAATTACAAACTACTATTGGTGTTGTTTAAACTAAAAACCACATTATCTCAATTCAATCGCAATGTGGGATGGCCCACTTTGGCATTAACCCCCTCATATAATAGAGGGTTGCCATATATGTTTCTGGTCTAGGCAACACTAAGTGTTGCCGGGCGCCATCTGCCATTTCCATTGGAAAGTTTGACATTTTTAGCATAAACGTAGTCAGAACGTTTTGACATACGACCATCATTTGTGTTTTTTACAGTGACTTGAAAAAAACATTTTGGCAAAAAAATGGAATTAACTCGTGAACATTTTCGTGCGATCATTTTTCACAACTTATTATTATTATCAGGACAAGAGTGCATCGTTGAACTTAAATCTTTGTATGGCGATGAAACACCATCCTATAGCACAGTGAAAAACTGGTTTAAAGAATCCAATCGTGGCCGACGCTCGCTTAGAGACGAAGGTCGTCCAAAAATGGCCGTTGTGCCAGAGAACATTGATGCCGTGCGTGAACTGATAACGCAAGATCATCATGTGACATACCCTGAGATAGAGGCATCCTTCGACATTTCTTCCACCAGCATACATTCGATATTGTATCAACGCCTGGCCGTAAAAAAGGTTTGTTCTCGTTGGATCCCGCACAATTTGACAATCGCTCAAAAAAAAAGGCTCGTGTCGATTTGTGCAAAGAAATTTTGAAAAAATACGATCGCGGTGCTACAAAAGACGTTTATAAGATCGTCACAGTTGACGAATCATGGATCTATGTGTATGAACTCGAAACAAAACAGCAATCGACCGTGTGGGTCTTCTAAGACGAGCCAAATCCAACGAAAGTTGTTCGTGGAAGAAGCACTTCAAAGGAAATGGTCGCCTGTTTCTTCGGCAAAAGTGTCCATGTGGCGACTGTTCCGCTTGAGCAACGTAGGACGGTCAATTCTGAGTGGTACATCACCATTTGTTTGCCTGAAGTCTTCGGAGAAAGTTGAAAAACGTACAAGAGAAGACGAATCGTTGTGCACCATGACAATGCGAGCTTTCACACATCGGCTCAAGCCAGCGCCTGTTTGACCGGCCAAAACGTCAAATTGATGAGTCATCCGCCGTACATCCCTGACTTGGCACCCAATGACTTCTTTTTATTCCCGCACATCAAGAAAAATGCATGGTCAACGATTTTCGTTGCCAGAAGATGCTGTTGAAGCGTTTAAAAACCATGTTTTGGGGGTGTCTCAATCGGAGTGGAAAAGTGCTTCGACAATTGGTTTGAGCGCATGCAAAAGTGTATAAATCATGCTGGAGAATACTTTGAAAAACAATAAAACCATTTTTAATGATAAATATTCGCATTTTCATTATTAGGCCAGAAATATATATAGCAGCCATCCCATACCAAATTTAATCGAAATCGGAATTAGAGCGGCTTAGTGTGGTTGAATTCGGATCGGGCAGGTCGAGTAGTCTTTGGTTAAATTGTGCATCTATATGACCTATTTTTATCTGATTTTGATTACTGTCAGTTCTAAAATTGAAGACAAATTTTATGAGAGCTATATTAAAATCTGAACCGACTTTTCATTAAAAGTATTATTCAACAGTTTTATTTTTTTATGTATTAACATTAAATGTTGTTTTATTATATATTTAAGAAGGACAGTTAATAGATGCGAGGTTTGCTATTTATATGTCGGGTCTGGCAATAAAAACACAATAATTAATAATTGAAAGTGGTTTAATTGTCTTTCAAAATATTCTCCTTTAAGATCAATACACTTTTGCATGCGCACAAACCAATTTTCGAAGCAATTTTTCCACTCCGATTGAGACACCTCCGAAACATGATTTTTGAACGCTTCAACAGCTGCTTCGCGCGAAGAAAAACGTTGGCCATGCATTTTTTCTTGATGCTAGGGAATAAGAAGAAGTCATTGGGTGTCAAATCAGGGCTGTACGGTGGATGGCCCATCAATTCGACATCTTGAGTAATAAAATAGCTCAGCCTTCCAGCTGCTGCGTGAGAGCTCGCATTGTCGTGTTGCAAAATGATCCGTCTTCTCTCATTATCTTTCCTCATTTCTTCGAACTCTGTTGGCAAACAGATGGTTGTATACCACTCAGAATTGACCATCCTACGTTTCACTAATGGCACTGTGGCAACATGGCCGGTTATACCGAAAAAAACACAATCATTTGCTTCGATGTACTTCTTCCACGAACAACTTTTGTTGGATTTAGCTAGTCTTGAAAGACCCATACGGTCGATTGTTGTTTTGTTTCGGGTTCATATGCATAGATCCATGATTCGTCACCTGTAACAATGTTATACACTGCATTTAAGCAGTTATACTTTTTCAACCTCTCTTTTCACCAATCCATACGAGCTTTTTTTGAGCATTCGTCAAATCATGTGGGATTTAACGGGCAAACATTTTTTTTCACGGCAAATTTTTTTTCACAATGATCCAACGGTAACAAATTTTTTTCCCAAGCATCAATAAGATATTGAACATGCAATATCTTATTGATGATTGTCACACTAATGCCCAAGGATGCCTCAATCTCACAGTATGTCACATGTCGGTCTTGCTTAATCAGTTCAAGCTCAGCATCGGTGGTTTCTGGCAAAGTGACGAAGTTGGACATCTTCACGAAATTCAAACTGGAGCGAACGGCGTCCTAGACTGAACTCTTGGTACCAGCGATTAACAGTGGTTTTTGATGGTGCTTAGTCGCCAAAAGTCGAAACAAGTCGATTTAAACATATTTGTCTCGTTAACCCACGCCGAAAAATGTAAAAAATCATTGCACGAAAATGTTCACGGGATAATTCCATTTTTTGACTAAGATGAATTTTTCAACACACTGTAAACGAAACAATTCGCCCTCAAATGCAAAACGTTCTGAGTGAAGTTATGCTAAAGAAAGTCAAAGTTATTAATGGAAGATCCAGTTTGCATCTAGGAATACTAGTATTGTCAGGACACGAAATATAAATAGCAACCCTCGTACATCGTTTAATCGAATCAGCTGGTGATTATGTGTCGTTCATAACACTTGAAGGTAGGTCTAGTTCGAATCATTCGTTGACATATTCGACAGGGTCAAATGTTATATACTCTTCATCATCAATTTCGTTTCATAGAATCATAGTTTTTCTTCTTATTTACAATAGCTTTGCTTCAGTAATACATTTTGAATAATTAAAATATCATTTAGGGCTCCTGCACCCGAAAAATGAAAGTAATAAGAAAGTGCAAACTTTATTTTGATATACACGTTTTGATTTACAATCAACATTTCAGCCTGCCGACTTTGATTTCATCCGCTCCTCCCTATTCTTTATATCACAAGGAGGTCACTTAAGGCTCTTGTATTGACCACCTGTTGTTCAGAAGTCTACTTTATTTTTTTGAAGTAACCTATAGTGCCTTCTAACCCTTTGAAGTACCACAAACGTAATGTTATTGACCTACTTGAAACCATTTTAAATACAATCATTAATATTTCTTTTATACACTTCTTGCCATCACGTTTAGTTATATTCATTATGATTTCATACGAAACTGTGTCAATAACAAACACCTTAAGCCGAAAGTTTAAAGGAAGTCCAGTTACATTTTATTTACTGAATACGCGTATAGCTCGTATTTAAATTTGAAGTTTTTGTAACGAATACAGCACCAGCGACAATCATAATTTCAGACACGCACTCGTTGCTTTGTAAGATGGAGGGAGAATATCATTTTACAGGGTGCCTTACATTTACTCAATGCAAAGGAAGTTACAGGAAACCGCAGGCAAGAAAAACGAACAAAAATGAAATGAGGAAAAAGTTATAATGAAACAAATGAGTGGAGTGACGAATAATTGTTAATTCCTACTTTGAGGATACGCTCATATTTGTGTGTATGTGAGTGTGTGCGTATTGCATGGCTGTTTTTTTTTCAAAAAAGTCCTAGCCAAGGAGTCGTAAGCAAATAATATGCCATCAGAGAAAACCAACTACTCAGTTTCCGTTACACAATTATTCGAAATATAAGAGTATTGAACTGTAACGTAGACTCAGTAGCACACTTTGGCATACGAACACTTTTATCAAAACAGTCTGTGTCTGAGTAATTATGTAGGCTTCAATAAGTTTCTAAACCTTCTCCTTCGGATTATTTAACGGCAACTGCTCGCTTAACTATATATAATTTTTAGTATTTTAATGCTATTCATACGATACGGCTGAAAATTGACGCTTGGAGAACTTATTATTAGATATATTAAAAGAAGAAAGTTTGAGACCTTTCTATGGCCCTTCTGGTACCTTCATCACAAACGACACTATGCGAGCGTTCACAAAAACGATTGTAACCCATAAATATGTTTCCATAATGCATAAATTAACTTTTAAATTTTTGTTATATTGTCAGTACAAGGGCTGCTATATATCTGGTCTAATAATGAAAATGCGAATACTTTACATCAAAAATGGTTTTATTGTTTTTCAAAGCATTCTCCAGCATGATTTATACACTTTTGCATGCGCTCAAACCAATTGTCGAAGCACTTTTTCCACTCCGATTGAGCCACCTCCAAAACATGGTTTTTGAACGCTTCAACAGCATCTTTTAGCGACGAAAATCGTTGACCGCATTTTTTTCTTGATGTGCGGAAATAAAAAAAAAGTCATTGGGTGCCAAGTCAGGGCTGTACGGCGGATGACCCATCAATTCGACATTTTGGCCGGTCAAAAGGCGCTGGTTTGAGTCGATGTGTGAGAGCTCGCATTGTCATGGTGCACAATGATTCGTCTTCTCTTGTTCGTTTTTCAAATTTCTCCGAAGACTTCAGGCAAACAAATGGTGATGCACCACTCGGAACTGACTGTCCTACGTTGCTCAAGTGGAACAGTCGCCACATGACCAATTTTGCCGTAGAAACAGGCGATTATTTGGTTTGAAGTGCTTCTTCCACGAACAACTTTCATTGGATTTGGCTCGTTTTCGAAGTCCCACATGGTCGATTGCTGTTTTGTTTCGGGCTCATACGCATAGATCCATGATTCGTCAACTGTGACGATCTTATAAACGTCTTTTGAAGCACCTCGATCGAATTTTTTCAAAATTTCTATGCAGCAATCGATACGAGTCCAGCGAAAACAAACCTTTTTTACGGCCATGTGTTCATGCAATATCGAATGTATGCTGGTGGAAGAAATGCCCAAAAATGCCTCTATCTCACTGTATATCACATGACGATCTTGCATTATTAGTTTACGCACGGCATCAATGTTCTCTAACACAACGGCCGTTTTTGGACGACTTTCACGACCTTCGACTTTGAGCGAGAGTCGGCCACGATTGAATTTATTAAACCAGTTTTTCACAGTGCTATGGGATGGTGCTTCATCGCCATACAAAGTTTTAAGTTCATCGATGCACTCTTCGTCGTGATAATCCAGGTCGAAAGCTGTGAAAATGATCGCACGAAAATGTTCACGAGTTAATTCCACTTTTTGCCAAATTGATTTTTTCAAGTCACTGTAAACAAAACAAATGATAGTCGTACGACGAAACGTTCTGAGTACGTTTATGCTAAAAAATGTTAAACTTTCCAATGGAAATATCAAATGGCGCCAGGCAACACTAAGTGCCTGGCGCCGGAAATATATATAGTAACCCTCGTACCATTTAGCCACCTATCCCTTAAATTGTTGTACAGAGTATTACGACTTACGACTCGTATTTGTTACACCTGCAAAAAAGGATCGATTCCGAATTCCTATCCGATACCATCAAGTGATGTCCATGTATTCGATGTACATGTCGCACATATTAGCCAACTTCGATGAAACCTAAGACATAGTTTAAACTGTAAATAAAACTTTGGCAGCCAATGATTTCGAAAAGCCCCCCATACAAAAAGACCTTCTCGTTAAGAGGTTGTATAATAGTAAACTCGTATCGCACTTTAAATTGAATTTTTGGTAACTAAAATAAACGCTTGCTTACATTCTTAAAATACTCAAAAACATATCGAGCCATAAGCGCTAACCTATCGTAAGTGAAAAAATGCAAATTTTACAGGAGACGGTTTTTATTATTTATTTCAAACAACTTTATTAAAAATGCAAATGTTTTAATGCAAAAATTTAAGATTTCTACCTACTCATATAACTGTATCAAAAAACAAAAAAAAAATCTGAACACATTTGCGATTGCTGCAGCAATTTGATGTGTGACTTACGATAAAATTGCTACACAATAAAATTTAAACAATCATTTACGATAAAATGCAAAAGATTTTTTTTTGATGTTTTACTAACAATTTTGTCATTTTAAAAATACAAAACGATGAGGCTTGTCCTAACGATTATTTTTCAGCAATAAAATTTTTTTTCCAAAAATTTGACTTACGATAGGTTAGCGCTTATGGCTCGATATGTCATATGTTAGCCCCTAGGGACCCAAAATCCGTTCCCTAATGTTCGGAGAACATACGGGTATGCGGAAACTGTTAAATCCTACTAATCCAAATACTCGTATGTGTCTATATGTAAGATTTCGACAAATTTGGAATTGGGATCATATAGGCCAAAGGATCCCAAAAATCGACCAGAACTATGGACATATGAACTATGGACATATAGAATGCAATTTCGTCACGAATCAGAATATTTTATTAAATGTACCGCACCCATGGGGGAAGGGTCTCTAGGTCGCTGAAAAAGATGTGAAAAAGATGTACTCAGAAAAAGTGAATTTTTTGACGAATGTAAATGTGACATAAATTTCACTATTTGGCTGATACTGAGGCCTTGACCAATGGCTGTGGTCTATGGGCCCTGGCCCAAACTCCGAAGTATATACATATATTAAGAATATGGCCTAATTTGAAACTCTAATAGGACCATATGGGACCTAAGGGCCTTAAAATTGACCTCCTTGAACTATGGACCTAATGGTATTTTATAGATTAGGCTGATTTAAGTTCCTTGGTTCATGGGTCAAAAGTCACTATAGTGCGAACAAATTTGTCATCTTGAATGTGGACAATTAAAGTTTTTGAAGAAACGGAATTCGAGGCCTTGACCTTACGGCGCGGTATATGAGTCCTGGGGCTCCAAACCCCGTTATGTTCGGAGACATTTGGGTATCCAGAAACAGTGAAATTTTTTCACAAATCCAAATATGTACCTAGATTTAAGTATTGAGGTAATTTGGCACTCAGACTTGCCCATGGGGGTCAACAAATCACCCATTAAATTGTGACCATAAAAACAACAAAAATGTGTTTTACGATTTCAAAACTAAAACTAATTCTAAGATTCGACTATAATAGTGGTGTTGGTCCGTAAGTCAAAGGTCCCTAGGGTCTCGAAAATGATTTCGCTTTGAACATCGATAAATGGTTACTCAGAAACAGTGGAATTTCCTTATCAATCCTAATATGCATTAAACTTTAAGATTTGTCTAAGTTTAAGGCCCGAATCTACGGACTCGCTAGGCTCCTAAACAATGAAGGGTGGTTGATTTAACATTTATTATTTGAATCGGCTGTAGAAATAAAAATAACCAATACTTTTTTCGGACTGAAACAATCAAAAATGTACTGAAAATTGGGTTGATCAGATGATATTTTGTTCCATTATTAAATTACAAAATTTTTCCAAAAAATCCAGAAATTTAAAAAAAATGTTATCAGTACATTTTTTTACTGCCAATTTTAATTCAAATTTTAAATGGCCAACCCTACAGTTCTGTCAAATATGGACTCACCAAAAACCATATCCCATGTTATCCATGGTGAAGAGTATAAAAGCTTATTTTTATGCCTTCTACCAAAGAGTGGATAGTATGTTAAATTTGTCTTTTCGTTTGTAATACACGAATTGTTGATCGGAGACCCTAGGAAGTATATATATTATTGATTGATATTTTAAGATGATCTAGGCATGTCCATCCGTCCATGTGTCAGTTGAATGCATCATAGCGTTAAAACGAATTAATCCTGAAATTTTGCATAATGATGGATTGTGGCCCTAGGCCGTTTGGAATTGTAAATGGGCGAAATCGGACTAGGGAGAAAAAAGTTCTTCCTTAAGGGACTAAAAGTACCTCGGTAAAACTATTTTTTTTTGGAATTGCTTAGCAAATCACATCCTTTTGTGCGTAGATAACGTTTAAAATGTGTGCTTTTATTTGGTAAGAAATGGGCATAGGAACTGGACGATTTCGTTCATGTGGTCCAAAAAACATCCCGCATGGTTAAAGCGGGCGATTTATAGTCAACATGGACTTATGTGTACTCATATAAAACAAGTTTTGCTACCAACCCAAATAAGAGTTTTGGCTGAGATAAGAGATGGACACATGGACCCAAAAAGAGTTTGCACTTTAATAGAGCGGAGGGTTCGTCCTGACCGAACTCAACGACGTTTTTTCTTTTTCTACTTGTCTTAGCATTTTTATAACATTTTAGTTTATTCGAAAGATCAATTATTCCCATCATTCTAATTTAGAGCATAGGGCCATAATTTGAAAGGTCAAACAAACATTCCCCTTATTTATTGAATACAACTTCATTTATGTGGCTGCCTCGGT
This sequence comes from Hydrotaea diabolus, assembly GCA_963513945.1. Taxonomy (NCBI): domain Eukaryota; kingdom Metazoa; phylum Arthropoda; class Insecta; order Diptera; family Muscidae; genus Hydrotaea; species Hydrotaea diabolus. Next base: position 131,250,097 of record OY740717.1, on the reverse strand, counting down.
CGGCTTCGCAGTAGTGCATTCTTTTAATCCCAGTATTCAAGACGCGGCTCTATCTTAGCCATGATTTGATCGACATTCGGTCATACATCTTCAATTAATTGTTCTCAAAATATCGGAACTTCACTGTACACCTTAATAAATAGCTTAAAAGCGTCAAATCGCAAGCCGAGACTACTAAAAAGAGGATAACTAAATTGGGATGATATTTAATTTTAAATATGTATTCATCTTTATTTTCGTAATTCAAGTTTACTACAAATATTTTAGAATGCGATTTTATCAACACAGATATGGGATATACTTATAAGAGTCGTTCTGCTGAAGCAAAATTTCACCCAAGTCCATGCCTAAAATCCCCGACCACAAAAAATGGTTTATCATAATGTTTAGCTCGTTTGTTTTATTTCGGTCTGTTGCTTTAACAAATTGAACAGGGATTAAACCGGCTCAAGACCTCATGCTTTATTGCCCAAACCAAACCAAAATAAAGCTGTCGCTGCCAAAAAAAATATGACTCAAAAAGTAATCAACCAGGTGGACCTCCCGATATATACCCTAAGGGTCGCAGATCATATTTTCGATGTGCTGTAAAATATAAACGTCAATATACACTAGATCTAATGATGGAGGGAATAAAAGGTACAGAAACACCTTTTTAACGTTGTATTTACTTTCCTTATATTCCAAACTGTCACTGTATCAAACACATTTACAACATGACTAACATTGCTGTACTCGGCACAACATTGCTGGGAACTGGGTCATAAGGATGTGTATGAATAAAATTAAAATGCCGGTAATATTTAATAATATCGACATGTTCCTTTGTACTTGTTGTAGCTGCAGTTGTACACAACACGTAGACCTATATTTTATCTGATAAAAGTATATGTAATTTCTACTGTAAGTACAAATATACGAGTATAAAGTATAAAAGAACAGCAACTACTGGAGAAGCTCGCGTTGGTCGAGGGTTGGAACTCTCTGTGCTACGATGCAAAATGTGAGCACAGACATAGGCTCGTCATGAGCAATTATTTAAATATAGACAAAGTTTTCGGCGGTTTGGGCCTGCTATTATTGCTGTTGCTGTAGTAGTCATCGTCGTTTTTATTGTTATTATTATTGTTACTATTCTTATCTTCTGCTTAGATAAACTTTAACGTGTTGAACTTTAGTGTTTATGGCTAGAAGAGAAAAAAAAACAATGGGTTGTTTATTGCATTTACTAGCCGACATAACACGATGGAGTCATATTATGTTATTGGACATGCAGCTATGTATGTGAATACGAATGGATGTGTAGAAATGTCTTTATTGTTGTTTTTTTTTAAAGAAAATGTTCCAGGGTTATAAATCTATACACTAGGGTGGGTCCCCAAAATTAGTTTGATTGTGATCTTTAAGAGTGGTCAGCGGATATGATGATTCCTACTAACCAACGTCTTGACTTTATTTGTGCTCACAAGGAAAAGTGACTTAAAAGCAAAAAAAATAGGGAGGGACATAAAGAGGAAAAAGTGGATGAATTTTTGTGGAAAAAAAATGTTTATCAATCATAATCGAATCATTTTATTTTAAATAAAATTTTAAATTATTTTTATAAAAATAGTATCGTCACTAATTATTAGTTAGAACAACAAAATGTTAGCAAAACTATTGGTTGTGGAAACTTGATACCTTTTTCTTGTTTCAATGGTATGACCGAAGAATCAGTTGTGAGTACAGTGCGATGAACATATTTATCATTTTGTGGTATTTCGCACTGAATATGCATTACGATTATAAGCATTTGGTGATTGCAATTGAAATTCCTCTTTTGCAACCGAATCATTGTAGTGTCAACCGATTTCCAACTAATTTTTTTTTCTGTGTGTGGGAAAGGAGATTTAAGTCAGCGAAGTTAAAGCAAACGCATCACTGTCTGGTAGACTAGTTTTTGCACAAATTTAAAAAGAACGCACTGTAACGATTCCAATGCAGTATAGTTTTTGATAATCGGACGAAAATTACAGAAAAGTGTTATTTATGATGAGAACTTAAATTTTATTACAACCAAAACCGGGTCGTTTGATTTTATTCTTTTTTTGGATTGAATAGGCGTTATTTACATAAAATAATTCAATTAGAACTGAACTTCAGCTAATCGATTGATCCAATTGTTTTCCTTAAAAATTTTCCAGTATATTTTACTTTTTTTCTGGACACGTCCCTCCCTATGTTTTAAACTAAGTATGTAAATAAACAATTTTTGATCTCTGATAAACATTTACAACCTTTTTGTTGAGCAAGTGCGGCAATGGATGTTAAGGTGCAAAAACTCTTGTCTGGAGGTTCGGATCTTCGAATCGATACATCAGTTCCAATTACTGAAAAACACAAAGCGGTGGCCAGCCACGAAAATACATGTCACTTTGCCATTTTGTAAAAGACTTGTCTTTTATTAATATATTGATGCAAAAGGTTATTCCCGGTTTGTTTAATGACACATCTCAGAAGGGACAGAAAGGGACCTAAGTTTAAAAACCAGTTTTGTTCAGGAAAGCCATTTTAAAGATTAGGTCCCTTTCTATTTGCGCTTAGAATCACCGACTTCACTTTCATAAAACGCGCATATCTCTGGGAGGGAACACTTTTGGGGCATGGGATCGGTCTCATGCTCAGATGTTGTCCACATCAAAAAATGAAAAAAAAAAATGAAAATTGATTTTTACTCTATGCGCTGTCACATATACGTGCAATGTTCTTTTAGTTATATTTCTTGCCTAAAAACTAAGGATTGCATGCCGTGATGATAATTAAAAATATATAGGGTGATCCATCTAGAGGTATTTTTCAGTACAAAAAAAAATAAAAAAAAATTCAAATCAAGTGTGGAATCTTTATTGGTAATTTGAAAGGACATTTTATGTCATTTATTTTTTGAATATAATTTCCTTCAAATGTTGGCCGCAACTATGCCACAGAATGTACGTTCTGAGGGTTCAATTTTGGATGACTCGTTTGAGCATTTCGACTGGTATGGCTTTAATGGCACGCGTAATTTTGGCTTCCAAAACCTGAAATGTAGCTGGTTTGTCAGCATTGACTTTGGACTTTAAGTAACCCCAAAGAAAAATGTCTTAAGGTGTAATATCACTCGATCTAGGCGGCCAACTCTCCTGTCTAAAACGTGAAATTAGCTGTGTGAAATGTATGGCAAGTGGCACCGTCCTGTTGAAATCAAATGTGTTCAAGATTACGGGCTTCAATTGCAGGTACCAAAAAGTCCGATAACATGGCGCGATAGCGAACGCCATTCACGGTTACGTTCGGCCATCATCATTTTTGAAAAAATATGGACCGATGATTCCACCAGCCTATAAACCGCACCAAACCGTGGTTTTCTCTGGTTATAATGGCACCTCTTGAACCTCTTCTTGTTGCTCTTTAGCCAAAATGCGGCAATTTTGTTCACTGACTTTGTCGTTGAGCCAGAAATAGGGCTCATCATTGAACAAACCAGGGGATTTTCCCGAACGCTCATTTCCATAATACAGTTGCCAACATATGCAGGTAATTATTTTCAAAAAAAAATAAAAGCCATAAAATGTCCTTTCAAATTACCACTTGATTTGAATTTTTACATATTTTTTGTTCTAAAAAATACCTCTACATGGATGACCCAATATATGTTTGTCATTCCGTTAATAACATTTCGAAATGCGTATCGGCGACCCCATAAATATATATGTTTTTAATCGCCGTATCATTTAAAGACGATATAGCAATGTCCATATGTTTGTTGTAAGCATGATTCATTCCAAACGGAAATAGCTAGGGTCTTAAAAATAATCAGTTATATGTAATATAGTAGCAGATCGAAAAATTTAAAATTTAAATCCACGGGCTCTCTAGGGTCCCCTAAAAAATGGCCATAGCGATCGTTAAAAAAAAAAACATTTTTTTTATGACGTCTACAATACTACGGATCGAAATGTGCATCTATGGTCTTATATATTTAATATCACATCTTTCTTATAAAGGCTTTGCACAATAATAAGGAACCAAGTTTTGGAGTTGGAGTAGTAACTCATAGATTCAGCAGAATGTGAGCGAGGGTCCATGTTTCGTTGGAGTGCTAATTGGTGGACGAATGAACAAACATAGGGGAGATTGTGCAGCTGATTTGTAACAAATCCTATAACAAGTTTGTTAAACGGTTAAAGGTTCTTAAATATTAGTTATTTTCAAATTAAACCAAAATGTGTATTTCCCAGTGAGTCTTTAGCCAGTCTAATGTACATGTATGTACTCGTTTGTATATGCATCACAAATAGTTAGGGATTTTCCCTTGCATTTTCTGGCATTTTAGTGAAATTTATTACAGGATAATTGTTGCTTATTTCGTGGAACATGATTTCAATTTTGTTTCAAGTACTTTTTTTGTGCAGTTAATGTTCTACTTTTTATTAGTGGTTTTATTTTCTCTTTTTAAAATTAAAATGCTAACAAAGTTTTTCCTTCCTTTATAATTCAAATGGCATTTCAATTTTGAGCTCTACGCTTTTGCTTTCTTCACCTTTCAAGTGACATTTTAATTTTGTGTTCAACCCCTATCGTGTTTAAATTATTCATTCAGTTAGTCAAGAATACCAGTCACTGTTTGCTTACACTCGAAGGTACGAGACAGTAATACGGTAATAAATGATAAATAAAAGTGACAAGTATCCGTTAAAATGTCTTATTAATAAATCTGCATCATCTTTTTCAAGTGTATATATTTTAGAAAAAGTAAATACATCGCTAGTATTTCGAACTAATAAACATTATAGAGAATGCCAGATTTTATGTTAAATGTGGCTTCTAGAGCGGCTGGAAATCAAAGCGGGGGAGTTTTTTACTTTACATGGGAACTATAAGGCAACATCGACAGACAACGTACCATTTCAAATGTTTTGAAAAGTCGAATTAACTTTTTAGCTTTTTAAAAACGGGTGTGAAATTTATGAAAACAATTTAGGCTTTATTAACTAGGGTTGGATATATAGGGTGCTCCATCTAGAGGTAGTTTTTCAGAACAAAAAAAATTTAAAGATTCAAATCGGTGTGGAATCTTTATTGGTAATTTGAAAGGACATATTATGGCATTTATTTTTTAATATAATTTCCTTTAAATGTTGGACGCAACTACGCCTCAGGGTTTTCATTCTGAAGGTCCAATTTTGGATGACTCGTTCGAGCATTTCGACCGGTATGGCTTTAATGACACGCTTAATGTTGGCTTCCAAAAGCTGAATCGTAGCTGGTTTGTGCGAGCATAGACTTTGGACTTTACGTAACCCCAAAGAAAAATGTCTAAAGGTGTGATATCACTCGATCTAGGCGGCCAACTCACCTGTCCAAAACGTTAAATAAGCTGCTTTTCGAAATGCCCTCTCAATAGATCCATTGTTTGAGCAGCCGTATGGCAAGTGCCACCGTCCTGTTGAAACCAAGTGCCTTCAAGATTACGGGCCTTAATTTCAGGTATCATAAATATCGATAGCGAGCACCATTCACGGTTACGTTCCGGCCATCAACATTTTTGAAAAAATATGCACCCATGATTCCACCAGCTTATATACCGCCCAAACCGTGGTTTTCTCTGGGTGTAATAACTCCTCTTGAACCTCTTCTTGTTGCTCTTCAGCCTTAATGCGGCAATTTTGTTTATTAACTTTGCCGTTGAGTCAAAAATTGACCTCATCACTGAACAAAGTTTTGGTTGAAAACAGCGGATCTTCCCTTTTCTCACCGAACGCTTATTTCCATAATACAGTTGCCAACATTTGAAGGTAATTATTATTAAAAATAAATGTCATAAAATGTCCTTTCAAATTACCAAGAAATATTCCACACTTGATTTAAATTTTCATATTTTTTTTGTTTTAAAAAAATACCTCTAAATGGATCACCCAATATATTTCTTGCAGTGTATTATGCTAAATTTTGAACAAGATCGAATCATGGATGGTTGATATATAGAGGTCCAACATGAAGGACCCATAGGGTATATACCTGAGCCAGTTCACGGCTAGATGTGCGCTCTTGTTTGATGGATTGTCAATTTATTTCTAGCGCTAGATTATTTCGTGTCATCCTTGAAACATTTGACCCTCCTTCAACATATTTCCCTTATTTGCTCTAAGTTTATCCCACTGGCCGAAAGGTGTTGCAGTCTCAGTCTCGCGAACTGGACATTGACAGACAAAGGGCTCAATCGTTTCGATGTCTTTCCAATCTTATATTTAGCTCTAAAGAGACAATGTCTCAAATCAAGAAGGGACTTTGAAAGGGGACTATATTGAAATATGAACGATTACGGTGCAATTAATTTTATTAATGCAGTTAACAAAGTCTTGGTCATAAAAATGGGCTCTATGTGGAACCCAATTCATAACAGCAGAATATTGTGGTCTTACTGGTCGGTAATAGATCGACAAGAATAACTCTTGACTTTCAGAAGATGATCGGTAACGCATGAATATCCCATGTAGAGCCTACTTTACAAGTTGTCATGATGATTGTAGAAGAAATGGGTTAAATGGAGCATTTGCTGTGTGAATGCACCAGTCTTCAAGAATACATAATTGCCTTTTAAGGCAGTAAAATCTTCGATGACCCGGCGGCTGGGTCTCAGATATAACTCTACAACTTTATAGAAGGTAAAGAGATATTAAATTAGCCAAAAAAAACATTACGTCAAAACCATTACCAGTCAACGAGCTGCTTACATAGCTTCATTATTTTTAAATACTGGGTGGCTGATGAGAGACGCTACCAAAAAAAAAGTAATAACTTTTTTACTATTTAATGAATCAGGTTATTTTTTTAATTTGCAGATTGATTTTTATATTTAACAAATATAAATAACTGTACTCTGAAACAAGAATTTGGATTGTCCGCCGCTATCCGTAGTTTCGGTTCAAAGTGAGGAGCAGATGGACCATAATTAGATTTCTTAACAATTTTGTCGAGCGTGGATTATCCAACAGAAGACCTAATCATCGAAACCCTTCAGTTCGGACGGAGGAAACAATCTTTGCTTTGCGGAGGAAACAATCTTTGACAAGAAGCTCAAATGGACAGTCATTGCAGTCAATTATGCTCACATATTTGGACTCATTCCCACATAAAATTCAAATAGACAACAAACTGAATGCAGCAGACTTCCCGATTCGCTTGGAATTTTGCCAGAAGATGCTTCAAATGGTGGAAGAGGACAGAAACATGTTGAACTGTCTTTTCATGTCTGACGAGGACCATTCCGATTTAAGCGGCAACATAAACAAACAAAATTGTCGAATATGAAGTGTTTCCAACCCACAGATACTCCATGAGACGGAATTGCATCCACTTCGTGTCACAGTGTGGTGTGAAGTTTCATCACGCTGAATTGTCGGACCCTACTTCTTTGAAGAAAACGGTCACACCGTTACGGTTACTGTAGACCGTTATTTGAGCATGTTGAGAGAGTTTTTTTTATCCAGAATTACGCCGAATAAGAATTTCTTTCAACTCTGTGTGGTTTCAGCAAGATGGTGTTACTCCTTACATAGTCCGGCCTTTTATGACAGAATTGCGACGAAAATTTCCCAATAAGCTGATATTCAGAATTCCACACTTCGTTTCCCCCAGCTCGCCTGACCTTACTGCACCTTCTTGTGGGGTTATTGCAAACAGGAAGTCTACAAAGCAAAACCAACAAATTTGAATGAACTAAAGAAATCCTTCGAGAAGCAAATTTGGCTCTTCCTGCCTCAACTCTCCAAGCAGTAATGAACAACTTTTTAATAAAATTGAATGAGCTTTAACATGAATAAAAAGAATGAACTCCATACACTAAGAAAAAATTATGGGGTTCTTAATGTACCAATATTCATCAGCCACCCTGTATATTGTTTCTCCTGTGTTCTCTATAACTTTTCACTCTCCTTTCTCTCTATACACTTTCTGGCTCTTTTTAGAAGGATTTAAATTTGGACCTTGAAGGCCTTCGGGTGAACTCGCAATTTGTCACTTGGCGGTAAACCTAACCCAAACTGTCATCCAGGTTTACGAGGCTTTTGTACCATGACTTGACCATGATTGGATGGAAAATGTGCCTTGTGGAGTTCCAGGACCTCTACTCGGAAGGGACCTTTACTAGGGGGTTATTGCCGCTACAACAACAAGGAGTTATTCTAATACTAGGTTCGGTTAGGTGCCCATTCGACCGAATTGACAACTATTCGCTTATAACAATCTATGTGAAATTTAATTATAAATCGCTTGTAATATAAGGATTCTAGATTTGTAGGTTCTAACATGGGAAGGACCTCTGTATTACATTTGAACATGAATTGTATTGATCTAATTTCAACAGGTTTAGGCCTTAGAAAAAAGCGGAACAATGTTGAAAGTTTCGACAAAATAAGGGATTGAGGCGCAGTCAGACGGATATCGTTCAATAATATCAGTTAGTGATTCTGACTCGATCGGTATAATAAACCTGATGTGAGATTATTGTTCTTTCGGGTGTCACAAACACCAGCACTTCGTTCAGAAGGTTGCTAGCCTAAAGATCGTGCCAAGTCACCTATGATTATTAGATGTTGCAGTTTGCTTCATTTGCACTAGATTGGATTTACAATGAGGCTTTTAACGACTGCAAACTGACAAACTGGACAAACGGTACAAGATCAGTCCAATTTCAGTTAAAAATATTGGAATTAAGTTGAAAAATAGAAGTACTCAAAAAGTCTTAGCAAAAAGTGTGAGAAATATGGTCCAAGGTTGAATCAAAAAAAAGTTAATAAACAACAATAATTCATTATAAGTGAGTCAATAAGCGAACCAGTCTCTTTGGTTCAATGAGTATAGACAAGACCTAATCTGAAGAGTTTATAGGTAAAAAGTATTCAAGCGGAAATGAAAAACAAATGAGAAGTTGGAAAACGAGGTTTCGAAAATTGTTTGACCGTTCAAACCTAGATGAAACCTGCCTATACTCTCTACCATAGAATAGGAGTATATATAAGTTTGTCATTTCGTTTGTAACACCTTGACGACCATTCAAACTACATATATCATTGATCGTCATAAAATTTTAAGATGATATAGCCATGTCCGAAAGCATGATTTCCTCCAAATGAAAATAGCTACGCCGACTATATGTGTTTTAGTCGGCATTCGGTTGGTATTGAAAATGAACCAAATCGGGCACAAGGGAAAAATTTATTCTTTGAGGTACTAAAAAATGTCCTGTTCAAATTTTTAAGTTTTTGCCATTTTTGCCATGAAATTTGTTTAAATAACTTTTGAGTAGCATTTTGTGGAAGTATTAGGCGTAGATTTTTTGGTCCAAACATCACCCCCTAATGTTTAGGGGCATATGGGTATCGAGATACAGTGAAATTTTCTAAAAAAAATCCAAATATGTACCTATATTTAAAATTTGTGCCAATTTGGGATTCGGACACAAGGAGCCCAAAAATTACCTTTCTTGAACTATGGACATATGTATTTAAAAAAAAAACAATAAAATTTCGTTGTGAAGCAGAATATCATATTAATTCAACTGTTAGAAGAAATATTAGGGCTGACCCAGCCGGTTAAGATACCTATGCTCTTTTATATCCAAAGGACTCAAAAATCGGGTCAAAAATGTGGCCGCGAATTAGAGTATCATATTAATTTTAAGATTTGTAAAAGGTCCTTGGGGGCGCCGAAATATGTGTCCCTTTGAACATGGACATATAGGTACTTGGAAACAGTGGAATTTTATGAGGAATCTGAATATGACAATTATTTTCCGATTTGGCTAAATTGGAGGCCTTGCCCTACGTGAGTTGTTTATGTGATCTGGGCCCAAAAAGCATTCCATAATGATCAGAGACATATAGGTTATCAAGAAACAGTGACATTTTCTCACAAATCAAAATATGTACCTTAATTAAGAATTAGGTCCTTTTAAACATCGACATACGGTTACTCACAGACAGTGAAATTTCCTCCTAAATTTAACGCCCGAATCTGATGGCTCCCTAGATCCCCTAAACAATAAACATATTGGTTCCCCAAAACAGTAAAATTTACGAATCAAAAAACAGGACAACGGTTCATAGTAGTTTTGTTAAACAAAATGAAGTTCTGCAAACAACTATAGACCCCAATACTGTCAATGCCATGCCAAAACGCAGTCCATAGAGAATTAAAAAGTTTCGGTGCGTCCGAATTTTCGAACTGCCCACTTGTTGTCTTTATAGTATGGAAAAAGTTATGAAAAAAGAATCCAAAGCTCTTCCTCAGAAGCGATGTCATAGCTGTTAAAAAACATACCAATTCTGTGTAAAAATCTTTTGTTCCTATCCAGTTTGGAAGTACTTCGGGGTCACAGCTGTCGAATCTAGTTCAGTTCTTTGAATGGTCTCTTTTTGCTGGGTACGTATTTCATTTTTTTTAAAAAAATGTATTTTGTATATCTGTTAAAAATCATTTAAAACAAAAAAAAAGTGTGATAAGAACTGTAACATTAATTTTCGGCCCAGCCCTTAGAGCAGCAAGACCATAAATCGAGAGTAATGTTTAAGTGGGACTATAATAAAACACGGACGGATTTGTTCCAATTTCACCAAAGATGGACATCAGTAGCTTTGTACAAAATTTGATGAGAATATGAAATGTGTTTAAGTGTTTAGAGCTGCATATTCTGTAAAAGGGACCTGAAATCAAGGACCTTTGAACAAATATATGGACCATTATCTTATGTATTGTTTCATCTGATTTTATTTTTCGCTTATTACTCGTAAGTATGACCCAAAATTATAACACGGTCGGATTTAATTTGTGATTCTGCAGCTGAAGAGCCTCTAATCGGGAAGGACCTTTTTGTAGGTGTTATTCGAAAGTATGCAACGAAAAGGTTTAATTTAACCAGAGTTGGGTGATGGTACCCTGTTGCACTACGTTGGTAGCGGATGTAAAAGAGCTCGTCCTTATTTACCTATATTCCCACAAAATTTCATTAAGGAACTAGAGGAAACTTCTGTGCACTATTAAATTCTTAGCTTACTGACCGGGTCCTACTGTTTAACGCCGGCTCCGAACGGATTATGCATTTTTAAAAAGATGTTTTTTTATGGCTTAGAGAGAAATCTCTTACTTGTGAAGTCAGTGGCATTTACTACAGGGTGGCCCAGAAAGACCGAAGTGGTGTGAATTCCTTATAACTTTTTTATTATAATTTTTTTTTTCTTTTCAGTATTTTGTTAAGAAGACTTGGATAATTTATAATGGAGCAATACACAATTGAACAACGTGCCCATATTGTTGAAATTTACTTTTCAAATCAACGGTCCATTGTGTTGACTCAGCGTGCATACCGTCGTCAATTTAATGTGCGGGTTGCACCCTCTCAGTCAACAATAAACAGTCTGGTTGCAAATTTTCGAGAACAAGGAGCAGTAAGGAACCTGCCTGGTCCCGGCAGACATCGAACTGTCCACACGGCTGACAATATTCAAGTGGTACAGGAGAGTATTCGGGAGGATCCAGAAACATCAACCAGGAGACGTTCGTCACAACTGGGCCTCTCAAGAACGTCGCTGCAGCGAATTTTGCACACCATAGGATTGTTTCCATACAAAATTCAACTTGTCCAAGAATTGAAACCAACAGATTACCAGCAACGACTTGACTATGCAATTTATTTCCAGCAAAAAGCACAAGAGAATCCTAATTTTATTCATAACTTAATAATGAGTGACGAAGCCCATTTTCAATTAAATGGGTTCGTTAACAAGCAAAACTGTAGGATATGGGCTACGGAAAACCCGAGAGTACTTCATCAACGACAATTGCACCCAGTTAAGTGTACCGTTTGGTGCGGTGTTTCTTCAGAAAGGATCATTGGCCCATATTTTTTTGAAAATGAACAAGGTGTCGCCATTTCCATCAATGGTGATCGATATCGGGCCATGTTGGAAAATTTTGTAAGGCCAGCCGTGGAAAACCATCCGCAAATATGGTTCCAACAGGATGGAGCCACAGCGCACACTGCGAGGGCCACAATGACTCTTTTACGCGACATCTTTGGTGAAAGAATAATTTCTCGTAACAGCAATTTTAATTGGCCTCCGCGTTCCCCGGATTTAACCGCTCCAGACTGTTTTCTTTGGGGCTATTTAAAAGGAAAAGTTTATGTTAATAAGCCTAGGACTATTGAGGAGTTAAAAACCAATATTCGAGAAGAAATTAACAACATACCACCGGAAGTTTTGCGAAAGGTCATGGAAAATGTGTTGGAAAGAGCACATTTGTGCGAAGCAGAATATGGCCACCACTTGCGGGATATCATTTTTAATAACTAATCCAAAAATATTCCCCATAAATTTAATGTATTTAAAAAAAAAAAAATTAAAAAAATATCTCTTAAATAAAAAGTTATAAGCAATTCACACCACTTCGGTCTTTCTGGGCCACCCTGTACAACCCGCCGATGAAAAATTATTAGATGTTCTTGCCCGGGGTTGAACCTAAGCTTTTTGGCATGATAGTCGTACACGCTTGCAACACACCACGGCGGGCCACTGAGTTCGTCCATTACAAGCTAAAACAATGTAACAAGTTTCATCGAAATCGGTTCATAATTGCAACCTGTACTGTGATTACAATAATATATGCACAGATGTACGGACGGAGGGACGCACAGAGCTCACTGGAATCAGATAGTGATTCTGAATCGATGGGTATACTTAACTTAGAGTCTATCAATCATTTCCACTAGGGTGTTACAAAGTCCACTTCTAAGTCAAAATAACCAGTGACAGTGCGATGACGGGACAAATTTACTACCCATGGGACCTTCGTGAAGCCTCTTGCGGCCCGCACTAACTAAACTAAAGAAAAATCGAATAAATGCCAGTAATCCTCAGAGGTCGACATTGTTTCTTATAAATATAGGGTAATCCAACTAGAGGTATTTTTTCAGAATCAAAAAAAATATATAAATTCAAATCAAGTGTGGAATCTTTATTGGTAATTTGAAAGGACATTTTATGGCATTTATTTTTCGAAAATAATTACCTTCAAATGCTGACAACTGTATTATGGAAATGAGCGTTCGGTGAGAAACGGGAAGATCCGCTGTTTTCGACCAAAAATTGTTCAGTGATGAGACCCATTTCTGGCTCAACGGCAAAGTCAATAAACAAAATTGTCGCATTTTAAAGAGCAACAAGAAGTGGTTCAATTGGTGCCATAATACCCAGAGAAAAACACGGTTTGGTGCGGTTTATAAGCTGGTGGAATCATCGGTTCATATTTATTCAAAAATTATGATGGCCGGAACGTAGCCGTGATTGATGATCGCTATCGCGCCATGATATGGATCTTTATGCTACCTGAAATTGAAGCCCGTAATCTTGGTTTCAACAGGACGGTGTCACTTGTCATACGAATCTATTGAGAGGTTATTTCGAAATGCAGCTAATTTCACGTTTTATACAGGTGAGTTGGCCGCCTAGATCGAGTGATATCACACCTTTAAACGTTTTTCTCTGGGGTTACGTAAATTCCAAAGTCTATGCTGAAAAACCAGCTACGATTTAGGTTTTGGAATCCAACATTAGGCGTGTTATTAAAGCCATACCGGTCGAAATGCTGGAACGAGTCATCCACAATTGGACCCTCAGAATGGAAACCCTGAGGCGTAGTTGTGGCCAACATTTAAAGGAAATTACTTATATATTCAAAAAATAAATGCCATAAAATGTCCTTTAAAATTACCAATTAAGATTCAACACTTGATTTGAATTTTTATATTTTTTTTGTTCTGAAAAAATACCTCTAGATGGATCACCTTATATTTATAGAATTTACAGACAAACACGTGTATGTGCCTTAGACATATTGACAAAATAAATGTGACCAGGGAAAGGGATGTTGAATTTAAATGGGATGAACCTTATTAAACTCCACAGTTTTGTATGCCACTTCCATCAGAGTATTTCTACGCTCTAAAAAATGTAATACACGCAGAGACATTACCTTAAATGGTTCATGACATTTGATTTTCATGTTAATGGCTTTAATAATTTGTAAACAACTTACAGTTGCACCCTATTATTCCTTATTTGCATTTAAATTTCAAACTATATTTCTAACTTGACTTACCCCCGATCGCAATCCCAGCAATGCTGTCTCATCCACAATGCCCAATTCCTCCCACGATCGTGGTGGCGGAACTGGCGGTGTTTGATTTTGTAACCCCAGCACTTTTTGATTTGCGGCCCATTCGTTTTGCTGAACATCGGCGGGCGAAGGTGTATTTAATTCCTCTGCTCGTAGACTCGCACGCCTCGCTGTTATAGCCCGATTCGGCGAAGGGTCGCGCTGAAGATTGTGCAGCACTTCAATGGCCTTGTGGGCGGTGCGGGGACTTATGATGGTCTCAACCGGACTAACACTTAAACGGTTAAAGGGTGACTTTGGCGATGTGGGAGATTTTGCCGGCGATTTCAGGGGAGATTTTGGCGATGGACTATGGGATGATGTGGCTGGCGAGGGTGTCTTGGAAGGTGGCGTCGATTTTGCCTCCATCTGATGTTGAGCCGATTTAGGTCTCTGATCTAAGGGCTTGGTATTGTCATTGGGTATGTCCAGTGTTAATATGCTCGTTTTACTAGAATCAACATCGGAAGGCGGGGATTGTACGATAAATGGTGGTGGTTGATTACTGGCTGCCACATCTGGCGGATGCTGTGCATGATTGTTATTGGTCGATGAGGTGGCATCACTATCAGGCGTGCGCATTTTCACAATTTCACCACCAAATGTCACCCTTTTGGGGGTGCGTGAGGGTGTTGACGGTGTAACCATCGTATAGTAGGCATTTGTTGCATTGCTATCTTCCATATCATCGGAGTCACTCAGCAGCCGAACCAATGATGTGGACGAGTCATGCAAACTTTTTGCACTGGCCAAGCGGCCACATACCACCTCATCTTCCAGACTGTTCGGACAGGTTTCCGTCTGAGATTTATGGCAGATTTCCTGTTCAACCAAACACACTTCATCATCTTTGGCCTCCAAAATACGCATGGTCAAAGTATCGTCATTTATTTTTATTTCAGTTTCCATAATAACTTTTGCCGGACACGCGAGAACAGGCTGGCTACTCTGTTGGCAATTCACCTCGACATCATCCATAACGTCGCTCAGGTCTTCATCCGTTGAAGGACGCCAGCAGTTTGCTAACTTTGCAGGCCTGGCAGAAGCCATTAAGCGCCAGGTATTAGTATTGGCCTCCGATGAAGTCAGGAAATGCGATTGGTTTGCAGAAACCGGCAGGCCAGCGTCCTCTTCATTTAAGCCGTAGACATTGCAAAGCAAATCAAATTCACGATAGGCTCCATGCGACATATACTGCACAAATTCCTGTTCACCGAGTAGATCACGCATTTTCTTCAGCACCTTGAGGGTGATTTCCTGATGGGTCACCTGACCCATTTTCTGGATAAGCATATCGATGGTGGTCCTTGTTATAAAGTGCCGCTTGTTGGTATGCAACGTGGATTGAACCAAGGCTGGTAGGGATAGCATAACACCACATGTTAGGCGTCCACCAAATGGTTCATTGGTTATCTTTTGATTGAGGCCTATGTCCAGAATGTGGAACATAACGGTCTCCGGTATGGCCGTCTCTGATAGGTACACACGCAGACAGTCCAAAGCACCCTTCCTTACGGTAGGGGCCTGATGTCCTAAATTCTCCACCAACTGGCCTATCAGAGGTTCCATAAATGGGTCGGCGCGGGTCTTCATCACCACCAGAACGTCCACGAAAACGCGCAGGGCATGTTGTCTCACCTGCCATTCTGGATCTTTGAGGCGCTCTAGGAATTCGGCGAACATTAAACGCGGACATATGGTATCCGGCAATTTTCTGGTTCTCAAAATATGCTCCCACAAAGGGGTCAGCTGTAAGGTCGAGTTGGTCGCAGAAGATGTGGCTGCACGCTGTTGCTGTGTCGCTGAAGCGGTACGCATTGTTTGTGTAGGTGTGTGTTGTCCGGAATTATCCCTTAGAATTATTCAACTTTTAATGAATGACGTCAAATTACGCGGCTTGGCTGTTGGAAACGTATAATATTTTAATTGCTATTAACGCTGCTTGGTGTTGTTTTGGGGGCAAAAACACCGTTTTAATCGTTTCCTTAAACTTCAACCTTATTTCACAATGGCCTTTCGACCGGCTTCGCTACGCTGTCGTGTCACACACACCGAGCGCAGAACAAATTCTCCTATAGACAGACATTGATTATTTAAAACAATTGTCTTGTGACTTAAACACGCTACTCGTATTCATGCTTCGTTTTCTAATTCTTTTATGCACTTTTTATAATTTTCAATTTGTTTTGTAATATTTTTCTTTTGAGGATTTTATTGTTGTTTTATGCCACACCGCTCGATAATTGCTCCGTGTTTTCCGCGTAACGTTCACTTTGACACTCACCATATGACTGCGAGTTAATTCGTTATCCACTTGGGTATTTGTAATGACTTTGAATGGTAAGTGTGAGTGTGGCTGAGCGAAACTGACCCTTACAATATTAAAACAGTGTGTGAGAGTATTTAACTGCAATCGCGTTGCCAACCCAAAACACTTAAAATTGCAAGAAATTGAAATATGAATGAAATGTTAGGGGTATTCACTTGAAGGTACCAAAATCATTATGTACACTCCGCTAAATTGGTTATGCTGTCCAATTTAGCGAAAGGGTCATGCCAACCACAATATTTTGAAGAGAATTTATTAAAACGTGACATGAAAAACCATTTTAAAGAATACACACACAAAGTTTAAGTCTTACAAATTGACCATCGTCTATGGATTATAAACACAAGTGGACTTTTCAGACTGACAAATAACGCGTGATCCACTTCCCTACTTTTTTAAAGAAAAAAACATAGAAATTTCATATTGCATGGGGAATGTTTATTATCATTTGAAAGAACATTCTTTGGCATTTATTTTTGAAGATTATGTCTATCAAATGTTGGCCGCGGCTACGTCTCAGATGGTCCATCCGTTGAGTCCAATTTTTAATGACTCGTTCGAGCATTTCGACTGGTAACTGGCGAATGACACGCGTGATGTTTTGCTCCAAGGCCTGAATCGAAGCGGTTTTGTCCGCATAAACTTTAGACTTTACATATCCCCACAACGGTGTGATATCACACGATCTTGGTGGACAATCGACCGGCCCAAAACGTGAAATGATCTGCTCACCGGAGTGTTCTCTCAATAAATCCATTGATTGGTGCGATGAGTGGAAAGTGGCGTCGTCTTGTTGAAACCAAATATCGCCGAGATCACGAGCTTTAATTCCAGGCATCAAAAAGTCGGTTATCATGGCACGATAACGGTCGCCATTGACGGTTACGTTCTCACCGGCATCATTTTTAAAGAAATATGGACTGATGATTCCACCGGCCCACAAACCACGCCAAACCGTTGTTTTTTCTGAAAGAAGTGGCAGCTCGTGAACCTCTTCTGGTTGCTTTTCGTTCCATATGCGGCAATTTTGCTTGTTTACATACCCATTGAGCCAGAAATGGGCCTCATCGCTGAACAAAATTTGGCTCGAAAACGTCGGATCTTCTTGGAACTTTTCAAGAGCCCATAGTGAAAAGCGATGTCGCTCGGGAACGTCGGGCGGCTTCAGTTCTTGCACAACCTGTATTTTGTACACTTTTAATATAAGATCTAAACGTAAAATGCGCAAAGTCGTTCCATACGTCAGTCCAAGTTGCTGCGAACGGCGCCGAATCGACTCTCTACGGTCTTGGGTACACGATCAGCTACATTTTCTTCACTGAGTGCTGGACATGGTCTATTTGGTCGAATATTATTTAATAATGAATGTTGGGTCTCAAGATGGGTGATGGTGTTGCGAATAGTATGCTCAGTAGGCCGATTAAGTTGACCATAAGTTGAACGAAGTGCACGAAACACATTTCTCACAGAACGTGAATACGTCAGTCCAAGTTGCTGGGAACGGCGCCGAATCGACTATCTACGGTCTTCTTTTCACTGCGTGCTGCACGTGGTTTTCTTCACTGCGTGCTGGACGTGGTCTATTCGGTCGAGTATTATCTAATAATGAATGCTGGGTCTCAAGGAGGGTGATGGTGTTGCGAATAGTATGCTCAGTATGCCGTTTATGTTGACCATAATTTGAACGAAGTGCACGAAATATATTCCTTTTCCTAATAAAGTTGAACGGTTTGTAAACGTTTGTAAACGTTGCGTAAGTCTTTTATGATGAAATGCCAAACAATACTACACGAAAAAATAACATGACAGCATGATACGACACACATGTGATCTGTCAAAAAAGGCAATTAAAAAAGTAACTCTACTTGGACCACCCATTACTTATAATTTTCCAGGTCATTTTTTAGTGCATCTTACACAAATGTTTGGCAACTTATATTTTTTTTTAGAAAAAGGAGCACGAAAGCTGAACTAAACCCGAATCGGTTTTGAACCGAGCTGTAACATGTTCTTGGTCTGTAAACGGAACCTTAAACCAAACCGCTGTTAGAAGAAAATTGTCGAACCGAACCCAAAACCGCAACAAATTGTGCGGTTCTGTGGTTCGGTACATAACAAAAAAGTCGCTGCATCGAAAGAATTTGTATACTCTTCACCATAGGATGGGAGTATTTATGTATAAGTTTGTCCTTTCGTTTGTAACATTATTGGTCGTCATAAAATTCTAAGACGATGTATTCATACCAACCGAAAAATCCAAGAGCCTTTAAACTAACCAGATTTTTGACTAATAGTCGTCAATGGGTTGTTATTGAATATGGAGCAAATCGGGCAAAAGCGAAATAAAGTTCCCCTTTGAGTGACAAAAAAAGTCCTGATCAGGTTTTGAACTTTTCGACATTTTTGCTATGAAATTTGATTAATTAATAAGTAATCGTGGTCATTAGACCCTGGTGCCTTAGGGGCCAGAAAACTGTCCCCTTCTGTTTAGTTAAATATAGGTTTAAAGAAACTGTGAAATCTCCTCAAAAATCCAAATATGTAGCTATATTTAAGATTTGGGCCAGTTTGTGATTCGGACCATATTGGCTAAAGGAGCCCAAACATCAGCCTTCTTGAACTTTGGACTAGGGGAGTCAATTTGTATGGGTGGGAAAACGTAAAATCAGCATAATGTAAACAAAATCTACAGAACATTTCAAGAACGTTTTTCTAAGAAACCATGGTTCTAAAATGAATTCTCAGCTCGTGCAAATTGATCAAAACTATGTAAAGTGTGGTTATATTTTAAGGCCCAATGTTGAATGTGAACCACACCTTAACATTAAGTTTTTTTTCTGCATTTCATTTGATATTTCTTAATTTCAGACCATGGGAAGATATACAAGCGAGCAACTCGTTAAAGTTATTCAGGCTTTGTGCCAAGAAATGGCAACAGTGGATGATTACTTTTCGAAGAAATCCTCTTCAGTCATGAGCACATTTTCACCTCAGTGGATTCGTCAATAAGCAGTATTGCCGCATTTGGGAGAATGACAATCTAAGAGTGATTGTCGAAAAAACAATGCACTCAGAAAGAGTGACTGTTTGGTGCGGTTTATGGGCTGGCGGCATTATCGGGCCATATTTTTTGCGCGACAAATTCAATGGCCGTGTTATCTCACGACGTGGTGATGTTAATTGTGATTTGACACCGTTGGACTTTTTTCTTAGGGGTTATTTGAAAGAAAAGGTGTACGTCCAGAAGCCAGTAACAATTCAAGAGCTAAAGAATGAGATAATTCGGCACATTAAAGGCATAGAACATCAATTATGCCTCAGCGTCACCAAAAATTTGGACCATCGGATGGAGGTGTGCCGC
Source organism: Hydrotaea diabolus (assembly GCA_963513945.1). Lineage (NCBI taxonomy): Eukaryota > Metazoa > Arthropoda > Insecta > Diptera > Muscidae > Hydrotaea > Hydrotaea diabolus. Next base: position 131,230,175 of record OY740717.1, on the reverse strand, counting down.
CGAGGTCGCGGCGGCCATTTGGCCGATATTTTGTTCCATACATAATTGAACCATACCAATATTACCATAATAAAAAGAAATGACAATAATTTCTTAAAAAATTTAAGGTTTATTCAAAATCAACATCGCCTCTTAAAATTTAATTACATTTTGCGCAAGAAAAAATATTTCTGTACTGAAAATATGCCGAAATTACTTATGACAGCCACTGTCATTGATTTTTTTGTATATATTAATTACTTTTACGTTAAAACTTCTTACGATTATCGAAGCCATGAAGTTAAAAGTAATATCCTCATTAAAACGGCCAGGCGGAATCTTAAATTCCTTCTACCAGGGATTGCTTTTCGATGTATTATAATCGATAATTTGGCCAATGTATAAGTAACTTGGGTTGCAAAAAGTCCCTTTTTTCAATGTTTTTTACTTACATCCTTTATAAATTTTTACTCGCAAGAGAAGTCGTTTTTAATTGTGGAAAATTCAACTTAAAAAAAAACAAGCAAAACACTAAGCAAGCACAATGGTCATGCAGAAACTTGGGCGTATCGGAAAACAAATAAGAATATGGCTGATGTTTATTATTTTATGGACCCGAATTGGCCACAAGCTGTTTGGTTCCCTTAATATAGAAGGAGTTCACCTCCCTAACATCTCAGCTAGGTCGGTACAATTTTTTTGAAGAAATCGGACAAACCTTTTTGAAATGACACACTTATTTCCCAAAAATTTTCGAATTTAAGTAAAATTTAATATTAAAATCGATTTGGAATTCGCTGGTGCCTATGTTGGAAAAGTTTTTACTTTTAAAAAATTCTATAAAAAAAAACATATTTTGAATAAGAACCAATTGACCATTGGATTGAGGATCAAGTAAAGAGACTAGCAGATCTATTTAATATTTTAAAAGCAATTTAATTGGCTGTGGAAGCGCTTTGACGTCGAAATATGAAGTTATTAGCCGCGGATGCAATAAACCACTTTATGTTAACAAATTTCTTAAATTTATACACCTTTGGCTGAAATTTTTTTAGAAGCTTTAAAGAAGACGCAAGAGATTTTATACTGTACTTTAGTATTTAAAAGATCCAACAATAGTTAATCATCATGATAACAATTTTTTCAAAACGCTTCAAAACATAGTATTGGCGTACGCGGCTAAAATTTACTCTCGGATTTTAAAGAAGACAGCGGTGTTGACGATGCTGCGAAATTAAACGATATTTCTTATAGATAGATCATTTGGGAATATTGTATGTGATGCCATGGTTATGTAAATCAAAATGTTACACAGAATAACATTAAATTAATCTTGCTTTCTCAGCCGGACTTAACAAATATTCATAGAGAGTATTTAATCGCAAGAGATTGCACCAAAAACAAAATCCATAGCACATACGAGGGCATATCAATAAAGACTTTTCCAACTTCCCTCGTTATTAAATGACATGCAATAATGCTCTCATCAAGTAGCATCTGTTAATAGGGTTCTGCCAAATTTTGAGAGAGTTCCGTCATTTAGTTTGAGTTTAACAGCTGTTCAAAACATACAACCTCGTGGATTTTGTTAAAAATGGAAAAAGTGAATTTCTAGTGCTCATTAAACATTATTTTTTGCAGAAAAAAATCCTTCAATCAAACCAAGAAAAAGCTTGATAAATACTATGGGCAGGCACTCTGCACCATCGATTTCAATGGCAAAAAAGTGGTTTACTGACTTTTGTTGTGGCCGCACAAATACAAATGACGCTGAATGTTCTGGACGGTCAATTGAGGTCAATATACCCGAAAATGTCAAAAAAAAATCTGCGATATGGTGTTGGCCGATCGAAGAGTAAAAGTGGGTAAGATTGTTGATGCCATATATATTTCATATGGCAGTGTGGTTTCCATTTTACATGACCAGTTGGGTTTTACCAACGATGGGTGCCGATTGTGATCTCAATCGTGTGACATCTTCAAAGGATTGTTTGAAGTTCGAATGAGTTTTTGCGTCGTTTTGTAACTGTGGATGAAATATGGATCCATTACAACACTCCGGAGACCAAGCAGCGGTCTAAACAATAGGTTTCTCCGGGTGAACCGGCTCCGAAGAAGGCCAATGTGACAATATCGACCAATAAGGTGATGTCATCAGTTTTTTGGGATGCACGCGGGATAATGCTCATGGATGACCTTCAAATGGAAAAACAATAAACAGAGAATATTATGACAACTTATTAGACCGATTTAAAGAGGATTTAAAAAAACGGCCTCATATGGCCAAGAAAAAAGTTCTTTTTCATCAGGATAATGTACGGCTGCACACGTGTGCCGTCTCAATGGCAAAATTGCATGAATTGGGTAACATATTGGCAGACCATATTTTCCGAATTTAGCCTCTAGTGACTATTTCCTGTTTCCAAACCTAAAGAAATGGCTCGGTGAAAAGAGATTCAGCTCCAACGATGAAATTATTGATCAAACAAATGCCTATTTTATGGACCACGAAAACCCCTATTTTTTGGAAGGAATACAAAAGTTGAACTACTCGTATGTGCATAAAGCTAAGAGAGATTATGTCGACAATTAAATTGTTTTTTTTTCAAAAAAAACCTGTTTTATTCGAAATGTCACTGAATTATTGATATGTCCTCGTACTTCACACAAGATCCACAATGTGAATTCGACCCTGCATCAAAACATTTCGTGCCAACTCTGTCTTTGCTTCTAAACAACTATTTTTTTGTATTAAAACTCGCACATGCGCACTACATTTCAGTCCACCCTCCCTCACCCACCAAAAACCATGGTAGCTCCAACTTAAACACCAATAAATCCTGTTGCATTACCTTACGTTTGTTTCGTTCTTCAGCATTCCTTTTGCCGTGTAGCTCAAAACAACAGAAAACTGTCAAAAGTCATGTGCCATTTCCTAACAAAACAATTCTCTAGCTTTTTGTTTGGGCCGCTTCACTGAAATTTTGAGCTTATCCGTTTTGCTTGCCTCACTCGTCCGTTGTACCGTACGTTGCGATACATTTCGAAGTGTCAAACAAATGTTAACTATTAACATTTGAGTATTACAAATGGACATGTCGTTGTTGCTGTTGTTTCTTGGCCAAAAGAATTTCTTGGTATACCCAATCAAACTCACGTGTGCATTTCTAGCCATGGCCATAGTCGAGCTCGAGACGTTAGTAAAGTTTTCAGAGTGAAATCCATGTCAGTTCGAAGTGGGAGAAAAAGTTGTTGTCGAAAAGTGAAACTTAAGAAAAGGAGATGTAAAACGTACAGTGCGATTTGTGTGTGTTCCCCCATTGAGGCTCGTTTGAGTATTTTCCAAGTTTGGCCATTGCATGTTTTGTAACTTTTTTTATATCCATTCAATTGGACTGAACTGTGTTAAATTTTACTAAATGGCTTTTTGATGAGGATTTATGTTGTTTGGACGGACGGATGAATGGACTTTGTTCCATTTTTTTATTTTATTATTTCATAATTATGATTTAGTTTTCCATTGTGTGCTACTTATATATTTCTGTTAGATTTGAGGAAATGTTACATACGATCACGGAATTTTTTTCTTATGGCATTGTGGGTGAAGGATAGGCAATAATTGAAAATCAACTCATTTGGCTGCAAAACTGTGCCATGCAAAAAAGAAATTCAAGAGCTGACATATATATTTTTAAAACGTACTTTTTAAAAATTTCATTATTAATCTCCAGATTAAATGCCAAAGATAAATAATTATTATTTTTGAATATCATATAACCGGTGATCAATCTAGAGGTATTTTTCAATAGGGTATTTTTCACAGATTACGCGTGAGTTATGTAAAATTAGTTTTTCTTCTTTTTAGTATTGTTTGCCATTTCATCATGGAATGACTTATGCTGCAACAACGTCTCCAAATTGTGCAACTGTATTATGGAAATGAGAAGATCCGCTGTTATCGACCAACATTTTGTTCAGTGATGAGGCCCATCTCTGGCTTAACGGCAACGTCAATAAACAAAATTTACGCATTTAAGCTGAAGAGCAACCAGATAAAGTTTAAGAAGTGTCATTACACTCAGAGAAAACTACGGTTCCGTGAGGTTTATGGGCCGATGATCGGTCCATATTTTTTCAAAAACGATGATGACCAGAACGTAACCTTGAATGGTGCTCGCTATCGCGCCATGTTATTGAACTTTTTGCTACCTGAAATTAATGTCCGTAATCTTGACGACGTTGGTGCCAATTGCCACACAGCTGCCTAAACAATGGATTTATTGAGAGGTCATTTCCAGGAGCGGTTTTCAAAGTTTTCTCCAGCAGGATTTATACACTTTTGCATGCGCTCAACCAATTGTCGAAGCACTTTTCCACTCCGATTGAGACACCCCCAAAACATGGTTTTAGAACGTCTTCTGGCGACGAGAAACGTTTACCACGCATTTTTTCTTGATTTTCGGAAATAAAAGGAGTCATTGGGTGCCAAGTCAGGGCTGTACGACGGATGACCCATTCATTCGACATTTTGGCCGGTCAAAAAGGCGCTGGTTTGAGCCGATGTGTGAGAGCTCTCATTGTCATAATGCACAATGATTGGTCTTCTCTTGTTCGTTTTTCGAATTTCCCTGAAGACTTCAGGCAAACTCAGAATTGACCGTCCTACGTTGCTCAAGTGGAACAGTCGCCACATGACCAGTTTTGCTGAAGAACAGGCGACCATTTGATTCAAAGTGCTTCTTCCGCCAACAACTTTTATTCGATTTGGCCCGTCTTCGAAGACCCACACTGTCGATTGTTGTTTTGTTTCGTGCTCATACGCATAGATCCATGATTCGTCACCTGTGACGATCTTACTTAGTGGGCACATAAAGACTGTTACAACATTGAACGCACCCATTATAATAGTAAAACTGAACATACCCCGTTAATGTCATATGGGTTTTGAAAGCTAACATCAATAGCGTTAGTCTGTAACGGGATTTTAAAATTCTTTCAACTTTCATCATGGAGTGGTCAGATAATGAGAACCGTATCGCTGTAGCGCTTTTCAAGTGTGAAATGAAAAAACGATATTTTCAAAACGCTCCTCCCACTAGGGATAAGCCGCATGTTCGTCTACCGATGCATAAAACTGTTTGAGGAGACTGGAGATGTAAAAGACCACCACCGGTCGGGCCGCCCACGCTCTGTTCGAATACCGCATGTCATCAAAGCCGTTAAATCAAGAATTCACAGAATCCGCTCCGAAAACAGAAAATCATGGCCGGTGAGATGAAAATCACGCAAAAGTCCATGAGTCTAATCATTAAAAAAGACTTGGGGCTTTCAAATGACGTACCGGACGTTAATTGACTGCAGTTTTAAAAAAATAGGATTGAAAAATGCAAACGTTTTTTGCTGAAGCTCGCTGATAACTTGCACAGAAAAATTTTGTTCACCGATGAAAAAATTTTTACCGTTCAGGAAAAATTAAACAAGCAAAATAATAGAGTGTATGCGCGGTCATCTAAGGAAGCATCTGAACTGACCCCAAGGGTGGAAAAGGGTCATCAGCCAGCTTTAGTCATGGTTTGGTGGGGTGTCTCTTACGATGGGGTCACTGACCTGCATTTCTGCGAACAAGGAGTCAAAACATCGGCAAAAGTTTACCAAGAAACCGTTTTGGAAGCTGTTGTAAAGCCTCTTAACAATTCCCTGTTCCAAAACCAGCCATGGACTTTCCAGCAGGATTCTGCGCCGGCCCATAAGGCTAAAACCTCCCAGGCCTGGCTTCAAAACAATTGGCAAGCGTTCATTTGCTATGAAGAATGGCCCTTAGGCAGTCCAGATTTGAACCCATTGGATTACAAATTGTGGACGGTTTTAGAGGACAAGGTTTGTTACAAAAGATACCCCAACATTGGATCTCTTAAGACTGCTTTGGTTCGAGCTGTGGCCAATTTTCCATTGGACGAGGTTCGTGCAGCTATTGACGATTGGCCAGTGCGACTTAAGGCGGACATTTCGAATAAGTAGATTCTTTTTGGATACAATATACATTAATAAATATATTAAATAATGTTTGGTCCGAAAACATTCAGTACTTTTAATTTTACAGCATAAAACGTGTGTAACAGTATTTATGTCCCTAGTAAGTATAAACGCCTTTTGAAGCACCGCGATCGTATTTTTTCAAAATTTCTTTGCACCAATCGACACGAGCCTTTTTTTAAGCGATTGTCAAATTGTGCGGGATTCAACGAGAACAAACCTTTTTTGCGGTCAAGTGTTCATGCAATATCGAATGTACGCTGGTGGAAGAAATGTCGAAGGATACCTCTATCCCACAGTATGTCACATGACGATCTTGCATTATCAGTTCACTCACGGCATCAATGTTCTCTGGCACAACGGCCGTTTTTGGGCGAACTTCGTCTTTGAGCGTGCGTCGGCCACGATTGAATTCATTAAACCAGTTCTTCACAGTACTATAGGATGGTGCTTCATCGCCATACTAAGATTTAAGTTCATCGATGCACTGTTGCCGTGATAATTCACGTCGAAAGTTGTGAAAAATGATCGCACAAAAATGTTCACGAGTTAATTAAATTTTTTTGCCTAATTGATTTTTTCAAGTCACTGTAAACAACACAAATGTTAGTGGTACGTCAAAACGTTCTGAGTACGTTTATGCTAAAAATGTCAAAATTTCAATGGAAATGTCAGATGGCGCCAGTCCACACTTAGTGTTGCCTCGGCCAGAAATATATATATATAGCAACCTTCGTATTTATTATTTTTTTCCCGGCTTGAAAGCACGTTTACGTACTACTCAGTCTTTAAAATTATTTTTCAAAAAACATTTTATAATTTTATTTAAAAACTTGGTTCCGGCGATAATTCCATTTTATTCTTAAATATCCTGTCCGTAGGATGGAGCGTTTACAACGGGGTTTTCATTAAGGACGTAACAATTTAATATATTAGTAAAACACAGAATATTTAAGATATAGGGTTTAAATTTATTCCAGGTTTAGTGCAAATGTTAGATTTTAAGAATACGATCTTATTTCGGTCATATGGCTACCTCAAGCCCGTGTACAGCGATATTTTATTTGGACCCAATTTTCTACCACTCTTGCACACATTTCGACCGGAGCGTTGGTAGTTTCGCATTAGATCACATCTCCGGCATGAAAACTACATTACACAGTAATTTTTTGCGGTTGCAATTGTGTCTCTTAAAGCACATGTGAGTATGTTAATGTCCAATAACGCATATATTTTTTATTGACCAAGCCAGAAATGAGCTTCTTTGCCTAAGAAGATTTTCTGATGAAATTATGGATTTTCGTGAAACTTTGCCAGAGCCACCGTCTCAGAATTTTGGTAGCAATTTTATAATAATTTTCAAACGTTGCTCGTTAGTGAACTTTACCATGATGAAGATGTTGCCTTTGTCTAACATTTTGACACTAAAGGATCATTAAAAAAGTTTGAGGATGCGTTGACATAAATATACGAAATTGTTATGTCCCTATTGGAAAAGCCTTTATGTTAAAGCAATTTTAAGCCTTTTGCTCCAGAACCAAATACCACATACAATCTTGATGAAATTATGCAGAATCTAGTCTTGTGGACTAAGGATGGACGTTCATATTATATATAGCTCCGTCAACCGATTTTATGACTTTAGCTCTGGAAGCCACATAAAGCATTAAATTGTGATGTATAAGTAATTTGGCACAGTACCATTACGTTCAAAGAGTTACCAGCTCATAAGTGGGTGATATCGGTACTGGTTTTCATAAAAGTCTCTCCCAATTTTACAATCTATCTTATACCAGTTTGGACCATATAGGCCATATTTTTATATGGTTGCCAAATGATTAAGAGGTCTATAAACGTCTTCCAGTATACATTGACTTATGGGTTCCAAAAATAATGAAATTTTCTCACAAATTTAAATATGACAGTAGTTTAAAATTCAGATCCTTTCAAAGTGATCCAAAAATGTATTTTCCTTTTGCTTTTCTGAACATCAAGAAGTGCAGGAATTTAGGTTTTATACTAGTTATATATTTAACTGAGGTAAGGTATCAGACTAATGGACCCCTTGAGTTAAAAAAATATGAGTACTTAAAAAAGTAAATTTACCCGCAAAATCCAGCTTGAATTCAGTTTTAAGATACTGGGGCAAATCAATAACGACGTGACGTTTCCAACTTCCTTCGTAGTTCTATACTTATAAAATGCAACACTGCTTTTATCAAGTATCATCTGTCAATAGACAACTGTCAAATTTTGAGAGACTTCCGTCATTTAGTTTATGTTTAAAGGCACTTCAAAATATACAACCACGTAGATTTTGTTAAAAATGAAAAAAAGTTAATTTCGAGTGCTAATTAAACATTATTTTTTGCGGAAAAAACCGTCAATCAAAGCCAGGAAAAGCTTGATAGGTACTATGGGACTCTGTACCGTCGATTTCAATGGTAAAAAAATGGTTTACTGACTTTCGATGTGGTCACACAAGTACAAATGACGCTGAACTTTCTGGAGACCAATTTAGGTGAATACACCCGAAAATGTAGAAGAAATCCACGATAATGTGGTGTCCGATCGAAGAGTAAAAGTGAGTGAGATTGTTAATGCCATACGCATTTCATATGGTAGTGTAGTTTCGATTTTTCATGATGATGTGGGTTTAAGAAAGCTGTCTGAAAGATGGGTGCCGCGTTTGCTCTCAATTGACGTAAACTTAATCGTGTGACAACTTCAAAGGATTATTTAGAGTTGTTTAACTGTAATTCAAATGAGTTTTTGCGGTTTTGTTTCTGTAACTTTGAATGAAACATGGATCCATTACAAGAGTCTAAACAATGCGTTTCTCCGGGTGAACCGGCTCCGAAAAAAGTTATGGTGACTTTGTCGGCCAATAAGACAACAGTTTTTTGAAATGTACGCTGGACAATCCACATTGATTACCTTCAAAAGGACAAAGCAATAAACGGCGAATATAATGCCAACTTATTGCACCAATTTAACCAGGATTTAAAAAAAATGACCACATATGGCAAAGAAAAAAGTTATTTTCATCAAAATAATGCACGTGTTTAGTCTCAATGTTAAAACGGCATGAATTGGGTTACGAACTGGTACCTCGTCCGCCATATTCTTCGGATTTAGCCCATAGTGACTATTTCCAAACCTAAAGAAATGGCTCGCTGGATAGAGTTTCAGCCCCAACGATGAAATAATTTATGAAACAAATGCCTATTTTATGGATCTCAAAAAATTCTGGAAGGGACACAAAAATTGGAGAAACGTTGGACTAAGTGTATTGAGCTAATAGGAGATTATGTTGAAAACTGTGTTGTATTCGAAAAGTCACTGAAATGTTGATATGGCCTCGTACGTATATGGACCCTTGAGACAAGAAAAATGGCAGTTATAGTCAAAACAAGCAAACAATCGCAAATGTTGGTACTCAAATTAAAAAAATTCTCACGAAGGCACACATCGATTTTTTGAGGTTTAACAGAAACTGTTGTACGTCTCACGGTCTGGTGGGACCAACAAAACAAATCATATGGGCAGTAAATATGATAGTTGTAATTTTTCCATTTTAATAGCGAATCCGTGCTAAAAATTATGAGTGGCTGTGTGCCGATTTGTAAAGTTTTTTCAATTGTGTCAATTGAAAGATGTTTTTGACGTCTCAAAATCCTAGCCGGAGAGTACGATTTTTTGCCGCAGCTTGTGTATAAATATTCCTCTGTGCAGCAGCCTTTTTAAATGCTCCTTATTCGTTATTGATAAACGAATTTAGTATGAAAAACCTGTTAATGCCTTTTTGGATAAAAAGTCTTTAATACACTTATTTTGTTTTTAAAATTGTTTATTTATTCTCTAAGAAAAGAAAGACAAAAAATTTATAAGTTTTTATTTTTATATAAAGTCTATTACAAAACTAAAAACAAATTGTTTGCTAAAGAAATTCTAAGACTAAAGACAATTAGAAAAAGGTGATAATACAACAAATATGCAATGAAAGATGGATGGTAGGGAAGAAAATACATAGAAATTTTGATTTATAGGAAACACATTTGTACAGGATAGGAAAATAAGCTAAAATAGGAAAAAAAATATTAGAAATTTTTTCGTTAAAGCTTTATTTGAATAATTTAATTCGTTCCGTAAGAATATAATTTAAATAAAAAAAATAATTTTATAAAATTTGTTGATACTTAAATTTAAATAAAAAAAATATTAAATTAAAGAAAAAGTATAAATCTTATGGCAAGATTTTTGTTTTTTATTTTTTTAAAAAATGTTAAACATACTTACAAACTAAGGAAGGGCAGGGGGTAGAACTAGGGTTGTTGTACAATTAAACAGAACTAAATTTAAGGGAGGTGATTTTTTTTTTATACAAAAACCTCGTTGTTGTTTTTTATAGCACACAATTAGTTTATGAATAATTAAGGGTCTAAAGTCAATATAAATTTGTTGGATTTCGATTTACACATGTTTAGCTAAACTAGGGGCGTAGTTAACTTAAGTTTATGTTTAATTTGTTGGTTAAGAAACTATAGCTAAAATCTTATGCACAAACCTTAAGAATTGTTGGCTGTTAGAATGGAGTCATGTCTCATGTCTGTCGTCGGTATCTGTTTGGCTTGTTGCTATGGACATTACATAGTACATTACATAAAGTACATGCATACTACACATGTAGTAGGTAGGTAGTAAATATTTATTGCTATATAAGTTAGGACACAAACCTTGATACAAGGCGATTCACATATGCTGCTGCTTACTGAAGATATACACTTGTCGTTTTATTCATTACCTTTCGATACTTAGTGTAACTAACTTAACAAACTAAATGACTTAAATTTTATTTTATATATGCGTTATGTATTATTTATTATATTTAATAATGTATGTTTGTTATGATCAGTTCATGGTTTCTTAACGTTTTTAATGTTTGTGTTTTTTGTTTTGTTTTGATGATAGGCACTGGTTAGTCAGTACTTGGAGTGAATGGAAGACTTTTTAAACGAAATGTTAGTTTATGTTAATATTTATGTTGCTTATGGAATCATGATGGCATTTGGAGTTCAGACCCTAAAAAATATATTTTTACAATTTTAAAAATTTGCATGGCATGAAAAATGAAATGAAAATTTACAAAAAAAAATATTCAAATAAAAACGTCTAAAGTAGCAATACCTAAATTAATACTACCTAAATGTAATGCTAATTTTAATAATAATAAAAACAGTTAACACAGCATTTTTGTTTGCTATTCTATGTTTTGGTAAAATTCTATTAGAATTCTACAAAATATGACCGTGAAATTCAGTGAAAAATAATCTATAAGGGTTTTTTACAAGTCAATCGCGCCAGATGGGTTTTAAATGCATACGGCAAGGAACTATTGAAAATTTCAGTGAATATATAAAGATGTTATACTATAGGCTTGTTTAAATGGTGCTCAGTTATTAAGCGAACAAGGCAATGACTTCAAAACAAATACAAATAACTTTAAGCTCGGCCTGGGCCAATTTTATGCAGAGGATTCTCTTTTAAAATTGTAAAAATTCGATCATCATATTAAAAAAAAAAATTAGGAGGCACACTTTCTTAAAAATCTTTAAAACAATTTCATATTTGGATTAGGTGCAAAACTTGTTTAAATTTTAGTACCCAATTGTCCATATTATCTCTTGACCATACCATCTTTTTTTCGGCACCTTGGGTTCATCAGTCTTTTATTCAAAATAAATTCATATTTGGATTCATAGTGAATTTTGCTTTAATTTGAATAACCATATGTCCCTTTTTACCAGCCGTTGCATCTTTTGATCATAGAGGACGTTTATTGGGTCCATTGAGTCCACGAATCAGACCCTCAGCCAGGAATCAGATCTCAGCCAAATTTTCAAAATCAACCCATATTAAAATTTTCTGCAGCTTGAGTATCCATATTTAGCAGTGGTAGCGTCTTTGGATTCATCCCTTGGATTCATGATTCCGACTTCAATATTAGACAAATCTTCAAAATAAATCCATATTTGTATTTGTAGTGAAATTTGCTTTACTTTTGGGTACCCATTTTCCAGTAATCGCTATTTTTGAGTCTTAAGAGTCCGATTCCAATCATAACCAAATTTTCAAGAAAAATCTTTTTTATATTCGAAGGAAATTTGGTTTTATTTGAATACCCACGTGTGCATATTTACCATTGGTCGCTAGTTTTAATCATTCGCTCCTATTTTTGGGCTCATACGGTTCACTAGTGCGAGCCCACATCCTAGGTAGATTTTGGAAATACAAGCATATATTCAATTGAATTTAAACTTGATGAACTATGAATAATCACAAAACCATGGTTATCAGTAAACGTTTGTGATGACCAAAAGGGCCAGAAAGAGTTTTTTTTTAAATGTTATGTACACATCAACTAACAGTCTGCATTTATGCCCTGGTTCGCCCACAAAAAGTTATAAGATGTGAAGCAGATGCTAAAAAAGTTTACTTTTTTCCGTAATATTTTTATCCCGTAAAGAGCCGATTTCGTCCATTTACAATCTCATATGACTACAAGTCATCATTGTGTTCAGGATCATAAAGCATTTTCTTTTACTGCTGTAGTGCTTGCAAAAAACAATGTCTGTCACACTTAAGACACTTTGCTTTACTTGAGCTAAATAGACTAGCCTTGACCATTGTGCTTAATTTGAGCCATATATTGTTTTAAGAGTGCCCCGGTCTCAAATCGTGGGAAGCCTTTTTTAGTCAGTCACAACGGCCCATACAATTTGTGACCAAGATCGAAGTGATCAAGCTCTGAGCCCTATAATCGGGATATACCTATGTGCTGGGGTTATTCGATATTATGGACCGCTTAAGTCTAACTTTACTACAGTTGGTTTATAGGTTGCACTTTGGGCAAAGTTTTGTCAAAATCGGCTCCAGCTTGTGACCTGTACTTTGATTACAACGATTAAGACATGGGATTGATGGACGGATATCGTTTATGTGAATAGAATAATAGTAGTGTGATTTTACAAAGCCTTTCAAATGATAGCACACAAAAACAATAGATAAGTCATTTGTTGACAAAAAGTATAAAATATGCACTTGAAATAAATTCTTGCAGTACTTGAGCTTGTTGAGGTTGTGGCTTTAGAGCCATATTCATAGCATTTACTGAAGTTTTGAATTTCAAATTTCCAGTATTGTCAGTAATTCTCTCTATTGTTACTATTCTATACCGACTATTTAAAACAATAAGAACAAGCACTTGGTTTTTTTTATATTCATAGCAGCAACAGAGCATCACTCGACTAAAACAGGTACTCATAGAAGAAGATGCTATTTTTCCTTTAGAATTATTTAACAGTGTCATTTGTTTCTGAGTCAGTTACAAATTATGATTGTATTGGATTTAAGAATTGTATTCTTTTTTAAAATAACGCAGAACGTATTTCTCTCATGGAAAGTTAACTAAGAAAAATTCTCCCTGCCCTTTAAACAGGATATTCACTTTTCTTCTCTCTTCAACAGGATATTCACATCGTTTCAATAGTTCTTCTCTACCATTAGCAAAGTAACATCTTTCATATGCAAATAACAGCCCTGTATTATACGGTTCTCTGGACAACTCTCTCTCTCTCTCTCTCTCTCTCTCTCTCTCTCTCTCTCTTCAGCACACTCGTTACACGGTCTCCGTAATTTTATTCTGACATTCCTTTCTATATAAGTACGATATCTCTCACTGACTACAGTTTTCTCTTAAAACTAATGTTTATAAATTACTCTCGCCTAATCTCGTTATCAATATCACTCGTTTTCGCTGTCCTTCCACATCGATATTTCGCCTTTACACATACTCTTCCGATTGCTTCTGTTGTTGTTGCTGTTGCATTCGCAATGAGCCTGTGGTCCTCTGATCCGTTCTCACCGTATCCGGTAATTCGGCCATATCTTTGAACACGCCCACTATACTCTGGATATTTGGCCCCCAGTTGAGCAAATATTCCCAACCAATTGGTGGCGGTGCCGACGGAGACGCTGCACTATTCGCCTGACGATAGAGGGCGCCCATATGCGTTGACATATCATCATCGCTGGCCACTAAAGTGCTGAGTGAACCACGAAAGGAAGAATCAAAGCCATCGAAAGAATGCGGCGGCATGGGCGGCGGCTTGGCAATGGCTGGTCCGCGACCACCATCACCACTCATGGCTCGACCGACCGGATTACGTTCGTCCGATATACTTTTGCTGGTTGAATATTTGGCATCGCCGTTTATGCTGTTGTTATCGTACTCGATTTCGGAGCAGGTGAAACTGTCATTGCCACTCTCATCGGTCGACGATGAGCTGTGGGCATCCACATCGGTACTGTGCAGGCCGCCACCCAATGACAAATGATGAGGGCCCACGGTACCGCGTGGAGCTTCGCTACTGGACGATACAGCATCGAGTGTTGAGACTAGGCTGGAGGTTCGTGGTCTGCCGTTGAGTCGCTCGATTTCTTCAGCTGTCAAACCCATTGAGGTCTGAGATGCTGTTTGTGGTGATACTACGGGTTTCTGGCGACTAGCACTTGAACTTTGTCCCGATAATTGAGACATAACTGGGCTGTTAAGACTTCGTTCGCTATTGCTGTGCAGCGCATCTTTACCCACTCCCCCCGAACTGGAAGTAGTGGCCAAGAGGGCACTTTGTAGGGGCTTACCGGAAATATCGTGCAGTGTCAAGATTCTTGGCTGTTGTGAGCTTAGCTCCGAACTGGGCGAAAGACGAGCTAGTGGTGTACTTTGATGTTGTCTAGGTGTACTTGAGGGCGGTGGCGGCTGTGCCGCCTGTGGTGGTACACCGCGTGGAACAAATGGTCCACCCACTCCATGACGAGGCGAGTGACGATGTTGCTGCTGCTGTGCCGCCGACTGATGTTTGTGGTGCGTATAACTGGCAACGGGCGCTGGCGTTGCTTTGTATTTTCGCACGCCACCAGCTTCCCGATAGCCCTTGTAGTGATAGACTATATCTATGTCGGAGGGAGCTATGGAACTGGCATTTTCCAGATCATAGTGTTCGGGATACTCGGAACCCATGTCCACCGAACCGACATGATCGTGGGGATGGTGCGTCTGACTAGGTGGTGGAATGGGCGGATGATGTTCATCACGCATGGGACTTTTGCTCACTACCTCCCTTTCGATGATATCTGGGCGCTGGGGCCTCTGCTGCTGGTGGTCTCCGGGGTTTATTTCGCGTTCTTTGAATTTCTTCGATATCAACTCGGGTCCCACCATATGATGGCCGGGCACACCACGTATCAAATCGCCGCCGTCATTGTGATAGCCCACCTGGGCCTCAGAGTGCATGCCTCGTGAAAGAACATGATCAGCCTGATTTTGTGAGACGCCCGCTCCGCCCAGCATGGTAGAGGCAGGGTTGTGTTTAATCTTAAAGCCAGGCACACCACAACTTAAGCTGCCGATCTTCTCTTGTTTGCCACGGAATCTGTAAATGACATAGGAACCCAAAATGGCCACAACCAAGATGACAAAGAACACTATGACTAAGGTGACGCCTATGCTAATGGGGTCAGCCACCTGGGCAGCTCCAATGCCCATGACACCGGCACAGCCCTGAGAGACTTTGCCGCGTATGTTAATATCGCCGAAAACACTGCCGGAACCATTGAACGGTTGAATTTCATTGTTAATGGTAAAGTTGGCCAAACAGCCTTCATAGAGACTGGGCATATGTTCGGGCAACAGGTACTCCCTCCTCACACCACCCACGGAGAGTACTGTCAAATAGGGGTCCAAGTAGTCATGTACGCCCGCATAGTCCAATTCTTCTCCTGCCCGAGAATCATCGATGAGAATCCGCATAATACGATTTGCCGTATATAAGGTGATGTTGTGCCATTTGCCATCGTTGAGTTTGGACGGACTGCTGATGGTCATGTTGACGATACTATCCTGATTCGAATAGTAGACCATTTTGCCATTTTGTAGTTCGAGCGAAGTGTAATGATTATTACTGCCGGCAAACAGCAGTAGGCCATTCTCTTTGTAGGTACGGAAGACTAAACTCAAAGTCTTGGGCAATTCATTGGTCTGAGCCAGAGCAGTGAGATTGTCATGATCAACGGTGAATCTTCTTTGGCGCGACACATCATAGGTCCAAATGCTGTTGCCAGCATAAAGATTATCCAACAATTGCATGCGTCGATGTTTCTCCGAAATTTGGAACTCAATAAAGCCACCCTCACTGATGCTAACGGGCTCCAGAGAACTCTGGCAGTCGGGCGACAGCAGACCGGCACCACACTGGCACATTGCAGCATCCCATCTATCCATGCAGGTACCTAGGGGACCACACAACGAAGTGCTGGCATCATTGTAGGCTGAAGTTGAACAGAGACCGCCGCTCAGATTACGCTGACAACTGGAAGATATTCCGCGTTGCTTCAAAGGCTGGCTGAGATTGAGCGCACGCCCATTAATGGCAACGCTGTGGACACAACCCACCAAATCATCGGTATGCAGCTGACCAGGGCGCTCCAGAACCGGATCGGCAGAAATCAGACCGCCAACCAGTAAAGGTTGTTTGTTGAAGTTTAACGTTCTGAAAAAAAAAACAATTACAGTTAGCAAAAGTCTATAATTTACAAATATCCGAAAATACTAACCCTATTGGACCGACATCATCGGCATAACACGCTGAGTCACTCGGCCGGCACTCTTCGCAAACATCTCCATTCTCCGTACACTTGGCTACACTCAAGGACATCACGCGACCATTTCGTGTGGCCGTAATTTTGTGCCAATTGCCATCGGCCAAGTTCAAAGCTGAATTTCCACCCACCACTACGGTGGTTATAGCTGTCCTGGCACCACCAAACGAGAAGAAGGCCTTACCTCTAACCACTTCGATGGCCACAAAATCAGATCTTCCGCCAGACTGAATGCCATAGTTGTACATAAGCAAAGCATCCGGCTTGGTGGTGGCAAATACAATGGAAATATCATTGGTCGCCGCGTCCAAAGAGGGGAAGGTCATGTACGATAGATCACCAAAGCCATAGGTGGACCTTTCGCAGTGCCGGCCATAACGACCCTCAGCACAGGTACACTTGTAACCGGGCTTGAGTGCCACACAAACACCGCCATGTAGGCAGGGATTGGGACGACAGGAGTCGGCCACATGCTCACACTGATTACCCCGGTAGCCCGGACGACATAGGCAAAAGAAGGATGAACCATCAGGACTGGAACGACAGGAACCACCATTGCCACACGGGTTGCCGGAACACACATCCCCTCTCTCCTGTTGGCAAAAGCGGCCTTCACGGTTCGCGGGGCAAATGCACTGAAAGTCGAAACCCAGGCGACGACACTGAGAGTTGCCATGACAGGGATTTGGAGCACAGGGATCTTGGCGTTTATCACACTGCTGGCCCATAAAGCCATCCGGACATTTGCACATAAAATCATGGGTCACCAAAGGACCGCTGAAGATCAACGACTCACTGTCGACTATGTTCAAGGATTGGGTGTCATGCAGCCTACGCTCAGAGGAGCAGAGACCACCATTGTCACAAGCCTGGGCCATGGAGCAGGGATCATAACCAATGACAACGGATGACGAAGTCTTCATAAGTCTCTGGACGGCCTCACGTTTCCTGCTCAAGCGTTCCACCAAATAATAAGGCAAACGGTAACCCTGGTTGGACATCTTCAAAGCAACCAATACCTCGAGGTCTGTAGAATTAAGGGTGGTGTTGCGTACACTGTAAACCATCAGATCGTCGGTGGTGTCTACGGCGCTCTTCATAACTGCTACAAATTGGCGATAGTAAGAAGCTAAGAAATGCTCGGCGGTCATGTTGCGTATCAGCACCGTAATGGAATTGGCTATGGTGCTGTTGTCGAAATTTTGGAATCCCACCGTCACCGTGGAGACCACATCGCCATGCTTGCCATCATTGCCGGAAACCGAATACGAGTAGCCATTGTTAACGGATGTTTGATACGTTGTATGCAGGTCACAGGCATTGGGTACGATCAGCAGACCCATAGGACTCGATTGGCTATTGGGTATAATGCGACATCTGTAGTTGCCGGTAATATCGGCATCATTCGGATGGACATCGGCGATTTTACCCACAGGCATGTCATCATTGAAGACATTCAATATAACATGAACTGTTCTCGACGACGAGGGACTATCATTCTGGTCCAGTATTCGGATAATAAGCCTGTGCTGGGCTTTCTGTTTAGGCTGGCCATTATCTTCAACTTCGATGAGAGCCTCTAGCTCGGGGGTTTGTTCGCGATCAAAGCTGCGTGTAGACTTAACCAGGCCGGAATGTTTGTCTACGGTTATGAAGGACTTGTGCTTGCCCCCCACCAGCTGATATGTAAAGGGTCCTCCGTTGGGCGGTAAATCTGGATCTGTGGCGGACAAGGTCATAATGCTGCTGCCAGCCGGTTCATTTTCGTGTATGTAACCCACGAGACCATCGGCTGGGAAAGTGGGTCCATTATCGTTGACATCCTGCAGTTCTATTTTCACCAGCGTAGTGCCAGTCTGGGCTGGCAGACCGGTATCTATGGCACCGACCACTAGATTGTATTCGGGAATTTGTTCTCTGTCCAGTCTCTTGGACGTTTCGATTTCTCCCGTCTGCGGATCCACCTTGAAAGTTTGATTGATATTGCCATTGATGATGGAGTAGCTGAATTGATTGTTCTGTGGGCGTACATCTTTGTCGACGGCCTTAACCGTGGTGACTTTGGTACCCAAACTGACAGCTTCGGAAATTCTGGCGGTATACAGAGATTTCAAAAATTCGGGCGGGTCATTGCCATCCTGTATAGATATAATAACCTGTGCCTCATCGGTGTCATTGCCCCGTATGCTGCCGTAGTTTTTGGCCAATACCGTCAGTACGGCGCGACTTTGAGTCTCGCGATCCAAATGGCGCGATACGTGTATGAAACCCGTATTGGGATTTATGGCAAAACCTTTGTCATTGCTCGAGCCCACTAGAAGATAGTAGACATTGCCATCGTCTCCGGCATCCTTGTCTGTGGCTTGTATGGAGCCCACTGCGGTGCCCACCTCGGCCGACTCGGAGACATCGAAATGGAAGACCGGCTGTATAAACTGGGGATAGAATTCGTTGACGCCCCTTATGTGAACAATCACCCGGCACATGCTATGCATTTGAGAGTCAGGATTGGCGGCCATGATCTGCAGCGAATACTCCTTCTTTTCTTCATAATCAAAACTTACAGAAGACGTTATGAGACCCGACGAAGGATTAATGCCAAAGTACGGTTTGCCCGAACCTCCACTAATCGAGTAGCGAATGACTGCATTCTTGGGTGAATCTTTGTCCTTGGCCATTGCCTTGAACACATACGACTGCGGCGGCTTATTTTCAGCAATGAAGGCATGGTATTCGGACTGATTGAAGAGCGGAGGATTGTCATTGATGTCGGTGAGTATCACCGTCAATTGGGCAATGGCCGTCTTCGGCTTGAAACCCAAATCCTGAACGGAAACATTCAAATGGTACTCCTGTATGGAGTCATAGTCCAGAGGTTCGAGAACAATAACGGCTCCCGATTCGGGATCTACTTTGAACTCGGATCTTTCGTTACCGCCAGCAATGGCAAAGCGCAACATGCCATTGGGACCTTCGTCTCTATCCGACGCGGTTACGGTAAGAATTGTGGAACCAATAGGCTCATTTTCGGGTACAATAACCTGATAGCTGAGGGCGGTGAACTCCGGAGTATAATGATTTTCACCAGTTACTATAATGTTGACACGAGCTTCGTCCATTTTCGAGGGAACTCCATGGTCGGCTGCCCTTACAGTTAGCGCGAAATGAGTATTGGGTGAAACTTCCAGAGACTTCGAGAGAGAAATCCAACCATCACGGGAACCAATGACGAAGTGTTCGGTGCCATTGCCTTTGGTAAAGGAGTAGTGGATCTCTGCATTGACACCGGTGTCCAAGGAATCATGGGCCTGCACTCTCACCACTCTCTGGCCGATTCGTGCATGTTCGGGCACCGGCGAAAGGTAAAGGGACTTCTCGAATTTCGGCGCATGATTGTTGGCGTCCACAATGTTGATATTCACCGTACATTCGGAGTACAGGGGAGGTTTGCCATTGTCCGTGGCTATTACACTAAGGGTGTAGACATTTTCCGGTGAGGCCTCATATTGTGAATGCTTGTACTTGATGGATTTCTTGCTAAAGATTTCCCCTGTGGCCGGATCGATGGTAAACACATCCGAGGGCTGTTGCAGCGAAAAGGAAATCACCGAGTTGGGACCATGTTTATCGCGATCATTGGCCACTACTTGGCCCACAAATGCCACAGATCTTTGAAGTTCGGGGAAGTTAAAGTTGTAAGTGGTATGATCGAACTCTGGAGCATTGTCATTCAGATCTTGAATGGTAATTGTTATGGGAGTATCCGAACGCCAGGCACCATCCGAGGCGGTTATTTTCAAGATATACTCATCCTGTTCTTCACGATCAATGTGAGCGGCTACGGTGATGTTACCACTCACGGAGTCCAGTCTAAACTTCTCTCCCGGATTTTCGGTCAATGTGTACAAAGCATTTGCATTGGCACCTTCATCCAGGTCCATTGAGGTGACTTGTATGACAAAACTACCGATTTCAGCATTTTCAGTAACATTAACGGAGAAAAGACGTGTGAATTTTGGTGGATTGTCATTCTTGTCCAAGAGATTGACTAACACGGTGGCCGAGCCCTTCAACTGGGGCATACCTTGATCCACAGCTTCCACGGTAAGTTCATAGTGACTCGTCTCTTCACGATCCAGGCGCATGGTGGTGTAAATTTCCCCCGAATCCGTATCAATTTCAAACGTACCCTCGAAGTCATCCAGCAAACGGTAGGTCACTTCGCCATTATCGCCAGAATCACGATCGCGAGCCTTCACTTTTACTATAGTCTGCGGGGGCGATTCTTCCTCCATGATTTCGGCATTGTAGATCAACTGCTCCATAATGGGAGCATTGTCATTGGCATCGGTGACATTGATGGTCAACAGCATAACACTGCGCAAGGGGACTCTATCGGAATCCAAAGCTTCCAGCCAGATTTCGTACTGAGAGGCGAGTTCATAGTCCAAGCCGTCTTTGCCGATGGTCACCACTCCGTTCGAACTATCTATGCGTACAGCTTCACCCAAATTTCCACCAGCTATGGAGTATCTGATGCTGCCGGCACTGCCCTTTTTCGGCGAGGTAGCCATAATGGTGGTTATTCGTTTACCAGGCATTATATCTTCCGCTAACATAAACTGGGTATTGGCCATGTAATTAAAGCTGGGAAAGGAGGAAGAGGGCTTCAAGGAAATCACCAAA
Organism: Hydrotaea diabolus; assembly: GCA_963513945.1. Lineage (NCBI taxonomy): Eukaryota > Metazoa > Arthropoda > Insecta > Diptera > Muscidae > Hydrotaea > Hydrotaea diabolus. Next base: position 131,208,758 of record OY740717.1, on the reverse strand, counting down.
TCGGCCTGCGAAGATTTCGGAGGCACACCCTGATCATAGGCATGCAAAACCAAAGAGTATTGTTTATTCAAATCCGTACCCAGCGAACGTTTAGTTTTGATCACGCCCGTTTTGGCATTAATGCCAAAATATTGCAAATCTTTACCGCTGATATTGTACATGACCAATGAATTGTCACCCTCATCGATGTCACGAGCCCAGGCGCCGAACACAAACTCATTGACGCCGGTCTTATCGGGTATATTGACATGATATTGATTGGCCTCAAAGCGAGGCATATTATCGTTGACATCATTAACGGTTATGGTCAAATTGACCGCTGTGGCCCGGGGTTCGGTGGCCGAACTATCCTGAGCCATTAGGGTTAAAAAGTACATGGACGTTTCCTCTCGGTCCAGGATATTGGCCGTGCTTATTTCACCTGTCTCAGCATTACAATGGAAACGCTCTAATTTCTCTCCCAGCAATGTAAAGCGTATTTTGGCATTGAGTCCGGAATCTTTGTCGTAGGCATGCGGCTGTATAACTTTGGTGCCAATCGGGAGATTCTCCTGAATATTTGCATGATACGATTGGCGTTCAAATTCGGGACTGTGATCGTTCATATCCTGAACGATGACTTTGACTATGCCCGTGCCGGTAAGGGGTGGAGAGCCTGTAATGCAATAGAAAGATGGAAAGTTGATTAAAATATATGCAAAGAAGAAGATATAAAATTAATATATTTATTAGAAATGTGATAAGTGAATAGGACCTTTTGACCTAAGCATTTCAAAGGCAATGTAATTTGTGAATTCACCTCTGTGACTCATTTGTTTGGAGCCTGACTTGTTTTTTTTTTCTTCTGCGCTTTAATAAAAATGTCTGTTCCTCGTATCTGTTGTTTCTTTGACTATTTGGGGTTTTGTCTGTTTTCATGGACTGCCTTGAAAACCGATGAATATCTAATTTCTATTTTTGCCTTGTGCTCCTGCTCCTCCTCCACCGCCGCCTCCCTGCCAAAATACTTCTTACATATTTGTTATGTATATATTATGGCATGGAAGTTCTATATGTAAACCTGATATTTTCGCCCGCGGTAAGTATGCCAGTGTATATGGCCATATTTCAATATCACTCCCATGAACCTTGTTTTTTTTTCCTTCCTGCCTTTCTGTCTTCCTTCTGTGCCCGGCCACTTGGCTAGTCGCAAATGGCCAAAGCATCGTTGGTATCATATCGAAGATTTGCATATAGCAAATGCTTACCCCTTAGCAAAATATAATTTTTATGGTTGTTTTATTTCATTTTTCTTCTACCAGCTTCAGCTAGTTTTTTTGAAGCGAATTGAAGAGTGGAGAAAAACAAAATGTAAGGCAAATAAGTGGTAGTAGTATAACAAAAATTTAAACGCACATGCAACCGATGTGGCAGCCAATGCCTTTGGTAGAAACCAAAAACAAAATAAAAAATCATTCGACAAGCTAATATGTATTGCATGGTCTAGCAGAGGGCAGCCGGAGACAGTAAGTTCGTCTGTCCGTTTGTCCACATTCGTCCGACAAATACATAAACACATAGTTTAGCTCTGGTGGTGGTCTCGGGATGCCAAAATGCCAAGCCACAATAACAACTAAAAGTTAAGCAACAACAATAATAACAACACCAACATTAAGATCAGCTATAGCTGCTACATCAGCTCTAGCAGCAGCCACAAAGGTGCAATGTTAAAACAATTGCCAATTGTTGTTATGATTATCATGCAACAATGTACAATCATATGGGTTGTTTTTCTTGAAAATTTCCTTTAGATTTCCCTGCAAGTGAGTGAGTGTGTGTGTACATGGGTTGTAAAAGAGGAAAGAAACAAAAAAAAAGAAATACAAAATATATATAAAGCATATTTCCATTTAATTGCAAAACATGACAAAACAACATTAGAGGGAAAATATGGTCGAATGTCTTCGGTAAATGTGTTTGAGTGTCCCACCATAGTAACGGAAAATAACACTTAGGTTGTTTTTTGGTGTTTGCCACAATCCACACAGATGCCATAAACACGTGCACTACTTAACCTGTCATTGGTGGCAAGGGTCTTTGGGTGGCGGTTTGTGATGTGTTGCGTAATATTTATTGGGACTCGAACACATTATCGGTGAAATTCCATAATGGCATTATTGGAATGGAGCTGCTTAATATCGCAATGAAAAATAAGTTTAGAATTTTTGAGTTTTTAAAGTTTCTCTCTTAAGTCTTTTGTTATGGCTGAAATTTTCCAAAAAAAAACCATAATTGCTATGGTACTGGTGTAGAGACTATTCTCACATTCGCAAAGTTTGTGTCCTAAGTCTTTTGTTTGAGGCTGCTCTTCATATGATTTACTTTTAGAAATAAAGTTACTTGTTAGGATACGCCCACTTAAAAGTAGGATACAGGGTTAACATGTGAAACTTATAAAGAAATGTAGTCTAATAAGGCCACAGCTTCTAAACTGTTGACAACTTAGTCTGGCCTGGTATACAGGGTGGGCCAAAAGTTACTAAGGGTTTTACAAATTTAATAACTTTTTCGTTTATATATTTTTTTATTTTTTTTTTAGATTATATAAATAACACCTGAATAATAAATAATGGAGAGATTAACAACTGAACAAAGCACCAGAATAATAGAATTTTATTATTTAAATCAGCGATCAGTTATTTAAACGCAAAGTGATGAAGCTCATTTTTGTTTAAATGGCTTTGTTAATAAGCAGAACTGTAGGTTCTGGGGTTCAGAAAATCAACGCCCATTGCACCCCATTAGGTGTACAGTACCGTATGGGATCACATCTGCAAATATCATTGGGCCTTACTTCTTCGAGAATGAAGCTGGAAGTGCTGTAACCGTAAATGGAGAATGGTATCGGTTTATGACAGAACATTTTTTATGTCCTGCTCTTGAAAACAGACCTGAAATGTGGTTTCAGCCATTGCCACTTCCCAGGATGCAATGGCACTTTTAAGAAAAAATTTTGGAGAGCGAATAATTTTCAGATATTTGGAAATTATTTGACCATCTTTAACCCAAAGAAATAATATACCATAGCACATGGCAATGATTAAACTTTGTTTTTACTAAAAGCTCTGAAAAATTTAGCTCACATATAATCAGCAAGGTAAAGCAAGCTGAAATAATAGATAGCTTAATGGAAACTGATCCAATCCACCTTAGACCCAAACACTTTAAAAAAAATTCGCCTTTTTAGCCTTTCTAAAAAACCTGACAGGAGCTTGTATCACCATAAAGAAAGTCTTATTCGTCTCAAAGTAGAACAACATCCTGAAAACTGTAGTAAACCATACGAACTTGGGCAACGGAGCAGCCAATAAATAAGACCTTTGAGGTACTCTACAAGATTATGAATTTACTTAGCCTTACCAAGTTTTGATGTAGATCGTTTCATGGCTGCTAAATGTGAACAAATGATTACAAAATATTGTCGAAAACAAACAATATTATATTGAAGGTACATAACGTCTTTGGACAATTACTCACATTCGATACCCTGGCCTTCGAAGTACGGTGAATAGGACTGTACACCTCTCCAACCATACCAGAGGGCTAAGGTTAACTTTTTAAGTAGATCTGATAATAGTATATGCAAATTCGCCCAAAGATGTTCATCGTAGTAGTAATCCAGCTAATGTTACTCTTCGCCTAGGAGAAGTCAGCAGCGGTATCAAATGGTCCTAATCTCCATAACTGAAGCTAGGTCTGACGGAAAACTTAAACAAAATACCGCCTACTTGGCAACGTTTACTAATATCCCAATAAAGTTTCAGGTCTACTAGAGAACACAGAAGCCCTGTCTAATGATTTCCGCCATCCGGGATGGTTTAAAAATGTAGAGATAATCATTTTTCGCTGTAAACTCCTGCATATAACATATCTTTAGAAGAGTGTTCCGTTCAGAACTATTTACAATAGGTATGACAAAATGTAACGCCCTTAAAGAAGTCCATGGTACGTATAATTGTTACATCGTGCACGAATGTAGTCCCATCTATAAAAAGGTTTTTTAGTCAAAATTTCCAATTATTTGTCGGATCGAAGGAATAGTGAGTGATACAGACAAACTACAAAAGGGCAACAATTTTAAGAACCAAAAATTTATTTTTTCTCCTTCAATGTGACCCAAAATAATAATATTCCCTGTAAGGTTAAACCTCCGATAGATGCCATTTTTATTCTAAAAAACCTTTTCAGATGTCCTTAAAAATGTGTTAAATTCCTTACCCAAATCGAGTAAGACAAGATCACACTAACTGGATATACTTCAAGATATGAAAAATACTTTATGCAAGTCTAGTAATACTAATTCGCACTTACCAGAATCCCGCGATGACAGACCTATATGCGAAGAGATATTTCATAAATGGTGTGAGTTTTACTACAGTTAGGCAGATTTTGTATCGGTGGCCAGAAATACCCAAAAAGACTAAGCAATAGCGAAAAAAGAGTATAAAAACTGAGAGAGGTAATTACAGGACAATGTGCAACGTCAAGCCCAGATAGCTGTACGAATTGGTATATATCAGGAAAACTGATATAAAGGTTACAACCGCGCTAAAGAAGTAGAATCAGACAACGTCTATTGCAAAACTGTCCGAGTATATTTATTTACCTTGGGAGAAGCTTCCTTGATGACCTCTCAAAGATCAATAACAATAACATCAATAACTACCAATTCATTCTAAGGCTTTAGGGAAACTATCTTATCTATATCTTAATTACCTCGACCCTAAATCTCTTAGCTACATAAAATCTTCTCAATAGGATACAATTGCTATTTGTAGCCGGAGTAGTTGGTACGCCCCGGACAATATGAGGGCTGCTATATATATATATATATATTTCTGGCCTAATAATGAAAATGCGAATTTTTATTATCAAAAATGATTTTATGGTTGAAGCACTTGACCCATCAATTCGACGTTTTGGCCGGTCAAAAAGGCGCCGATATGTGAAAGCTCGCATTGTCATGGTGTACAATGATTCGTCTTCTCTTGTTCGTTTTTTGAATTTCTCCAACTTTGCTCAAGCGGAACAGTCGCCACATGACCAGTTTTGTCGTAGAAACAGGCGATCATTTGCTTCGAAGTGCTTCTTCCACGAACAACTTTCGTTGGATTTGGCTCGTCTTCGAAGACCCACTCGGTCGATTGCTGTTTTGTTTTGGGCTCATACGCATAGATCCATGATTCGTCACCTGTGACGATCTTATAAACGTCATATGAAGCATATTTTTTCAAAATTTCTTTGCACCAATCGACACGAGCCTTTTTTGAGCGATTGTCAAATTGTGCGGGATCCAACGAGAACAAACCTTTTGTACGACAAGGTGTTCATGCAATATGGAATATATGCTGGTGGAGGAAATGCCAAAGAATGCATCAATGTTTTCTGGGGCAACGGCCGTTTTTGGACGACCTTCACGGCCTTCGTCTTTGAGCGAGCATCGGCCACGATTGAATTCATTAAACCATATTTCACAGGGCAATAGGATGGTGCTTCATCGCCATACAAAGATTTAAGTTCATCGATGCACTCTTGTCGTGATAATCCACTTCGAAATTTGTGAAAAATGATCGCACGAAAATGTTCAGGAGTTAATTCTATTTTGCCAAATTGATTTTGTCATGCCACTGTAAACAACACAAATGATGGTGGTACGTCAAAACGTTCTGAGAACGTTTATGCTAAAACATGTCAAACTTTCCAACGGAAAGGTCAGATGGCGACAAGCAACACTTAGTGTTGCCTAGAAATATATATAGCCACCGAACCAATGTAAAATGATCTCCTGAGTCCGAATTGTTTGGCCCATCACGTATAGTTTTCTAGATATCGTTTTTGACTTTTTTCGACTTAAAATCGAATTAAAACTGTGGAAGTTACAGCCAATAAAAATCAAAATTTTGCTTTTCATGTAAAAAGTAATTATTTTCAGCTACCAATTGTGCCCCAATTCTTTAGGTCTCCCACTAGTTTTGCACAAAATTATAAAGAAAACACTTTAGCCATTCCAACGTGATATATTTTTTGATAATCCAATAAAAATTGCATGAGTTATAGTAGTTTTTTGTAAATATCTAGAAAACTATACATGGTGGGACAAAACGGAATTCAATTCGTTTTCGGGAGATCATTTCACATTAAGATCAGTTGGTTTTGTCTAAAGGGGGGCTCAAAAGTTAATTTTTGCAGAACAGTGTAATTATATCAAGTACAGGTCTCTGAATTCATCCCAGTTCTTTTCATAATCGAATGTTGAGGGAGGCAGGCAAGTAAGACTATCATCTTCCTCTCTCTCTCTCTCTCTTTCTCGTAACAAAATTCCCAATTATGATTACCCAGTGCTTGTGTCTTTAGTCTTTTGTGTTCATTTGAATATTGATATTCGTTGTGTGATATGAACCTAACTTTTTCGTTTCAATTTATGTTTGTGAAACAAAAAGCTTCGTGTCCTAAGTCTTTTGTTTTACTCGTTGATCATCTGTGTATGACCCTGATTTGCAACCACATACCTGTTTAAAGTAAGTATAACTCAAACCACACGTCGAATAACTCTAATCCTGAGAACCTTTGTTTTCATCTTAGTCACAAATGGTTAACATAGCTCCAACACACTCATTCTGATACGTTGGCGAGCATTGTGTGTGGCCATAATGTGTGCGAGATACAATTTACAGCACGCATACGTGGTGGCATTGTTATGCCAGGCGACACACGAACAGCTAAACAAGGGAGTTAATTAGAATTATTGTAACAGCCAGAACTTCATATGCAAAATATTTGCAATTTATTGCTAGCAAAACTAAACCACCACAAACAGCCAACAATTGCACCGCAACAACTTTACGCAAGAATCTCAATACAGTTCGCTTCTACCACGTAGTTACAGCCAATGCATAGGAAGGTACGAAAAAATCTGTAACTCGTAGAGGCTGATATCTGTATGTGGAACAACGTATGCTGCTCGTACCCATGAATGTGATGATCCTTACATGTTATCAACATCAACGGACGAAAAGCATCGGAGCTGGTATTGTTAAGTGCCACCGATGTGTGTGGCTAAGGAAGAAATGACCTTTTATGGTTATATTTCAATTTGTGTTCATTAAATTAGAACGCATGCATCTTGGAACTTAAACAAAACTATTGTTCTACATATCGCACATACTTTTGTGTGTACGCATGCAAAGGCCAGAATACCAGTAAACTCAAAAAGCAGCAGCTACAGCTACAAAAATAGCTTCTCATCTTCTACTTTAGATTTAAATCTGATAGTGCGGTTGCCTCTGCTGCTGCGGCTGAAAAAAACAATTGTTTACAATGTTACGTTACATGGAGTTGTGAATACTTTTCACATATTTTAAATCACAATTTCCCTGCAAAGCTATACGAGTTTGGTCACCGAGCATGCTCCATACATCACACGTTTCAGCTAGAGCTGCTGCTGTTCCATAGGATACTTATACTTGTAGCAACACACATGCTGCACACTTCTTGGTAATATGTCCTTGTTATTATAACATTTTCTACACTACATATTTCCACGGTTATGTTCTACGCAGAGCTTGTTAAAATTTTATGTGAAAGAAATGATTTTCTAAAGTTCACTACTTCATGTCATTTTAATATAATCTCAGATATTGACCATATTTTCTCAGCCTAGCATAGTTAGTTTCGTTTTTATTCTTTTTGCGTAGCTCTTGTAGTTTTTCAAAAGAATTCGAGTATTTTAAAAACACACAAAAACGTTAACTAGTAAAAAAGGCTGAAGTCGGGCGTGGCCGACTATGTATTACCCTGCACATTCTGCATTTTTAGAATAGAGCTTCTAGGGCTAAAGGCATAAAATCAGATGAACATATACTCGTCTGTGTGGGAACTACATCTAAATCTCAACCGATTTCCTTCAATTTATTAACGTTCTACCTTGGCCTAAAGAACTAACTCGTACTAAAGTTTATTAAGATTGGATTTAAGATGAGGCTTCTTGAGCTAAAAACAGCAAAATCGGATGAAAATATGTATATACTTAAAATATATATGAAGCGATTTTCTTCCATGGGTCCTATAACTAACGTGTAAATTTTCTTCTATAGATAAAATCTCCGAGTAAATTAAGCTGAGTAGATAAAAAGCTTTTCAGAATAAGGGTGACTAGAAGTTGGTGAAGAAAGCTTTTCAAATAAATAGCTCTACTCACTAGATCTATGTCATGAAAGAGGTCCACCGACCCACAGTAAGATGCCGCCAATGTGGCAAACTAATACTATATGTGGAATGGCGTATGCCCGCTCTCTCTCTTCTCCTAGGGAAGGAAAAACAAACTCTAGCAAATGCCAACCATGACAATCGTAAATTCATCAAAGTACAACATTATTTAACAAACGGTTTTATAGCTCCACCAAAAACAAGAGCATGACTAGGAAAGGGGGAATAGACTTTTAATTTTCTAACTAAAACCAAGAACAAAAGCAAATGGCAAAATCAACAATGTTTTCTCAAAATATGTGCGACGTACGGTTTTGTATTCTTCCTCTCTTCGTGTGTACAGTTGGGCCTATGGAGAAAACTATCGAAAAATTCTATCAAAAATGACCTTCTTCATAAAGAAGAATCGAACAGCGAACGCCAAGAAGCAAAACTGTCATCAATGTGAGGAGAGAGACACGGCGGATGCATGTATTCCAACAATTTTTGCTTTTAAATGCTTACCAAAGGCACATGAGCCGGTAGACAGACGTAGCCGACCCATCGAGGGGCAGACAGACAGTCGTGCAACATGCTCTGCAACAAACTACCTTTTACTGTTTGAGAAAAGTAGCCTAAACAAAAAAAAAACGAAATAGAAAGCAGCAGTGAGGAGAGCTAACCATGGTGGGGCTGTGGGGCGGCCGGCTGCTGTTACTTTGTACACAGGATGCTTTATTAGATATCTGCCGCCTCAGGCTATAACAGCTCAACAACACTGGCAATTGCAGCGTCTGCAGCAACATTTCCTCAGCAGCTCTGCAAAACCACCAAAATGTCTTTCTTACTGTATGTAACCATCAAAAAACATTACCAGAGTATGTTTTTTTTCGCCATTTTCACAGCCACTCATTCGCTCTGCAGCGGTGCGGTGTTGTCGTTAGGCACAAAAGAAAAATTTTTGGCTGCAGCTCTTCACTTAGCAGTTTTCAGAACGCAAAAAAAAAATTTGCTACAAACCATAAATTTTAATTTAGTTGCATTTTCTTCCACTTTTTTTGGGGCGAGGGGTTTTGCCCCCTTCATCTATGCACACAATTACATTCATGATGTTAAGGTGAGATATGTGATATGCCCCCAGAAGTATTTTTAAATATGTCAATACGCGTATTTAAACATATTTAAAAAATATTTAAAAAGAATATAATAGAATATACTCATATAAAGGTCTTTTATTCAGGTTTAATACACACTGTTGAAAAAGCTAGCTGCCCCTTTGCAAAACATTCGTATTTAAAGGTTTCTAATAAGTCATAGCAAAAGTAAAAAGTAGAGTACAAATTGCTATTAGATCTTAAATAAAGTTTCCAATTATTTTTTAAGGCTTCGTGGGTAATGTTAGAATAAACTGCAGTTTAATAAGACTCAGTAAGTTATTGTGTTGGCATGGAAAGTAGCAAAAGGCATGCCTCATTCTTCCATTGATCAATTTTATAAGCTTTAAAGTGTGTCATTAATGTCCTTATTTGCTTTCCAATCAGAGAATTTCATAAAAGACTGAACCCAATTACAAACACAAACACACATTACCCAGTGGTTTAGGGTATTAAAACTGATAGCTTGATGCTTTCAAACATTTATAGCACTTAAGCTGAAAGGATCTTTAATAATTTTCGATTGAGCGATGTTCATCTGCCCCCCTTTCGCGGTTAGCAAAGCACAGGTACAGTCGACGAAACTTTGTTGAATATGTATTTTTCAGCTAATTTTGAAGCTAATGTTGAACTTGTCCATATCGACCCACATTTTATAATTATTGCAAAGATTCTTTTCAATTTTAGAAGCCACATATTTAATCCGCTTATGTCTCAATGTCGTTTCGAATTACTTATATAAGAAAACCAAACTTCAGTGAAGTTAGCCCCAATCGGCCCATACATTCGAACATCCCCCACCCAATAATTCCTGCCATTTTACGTCCGTCTTTTCGCATTATATATTGTGGGCAACCAACTCGGGCGAAATTGGTCCATATCACTTCATTCCTCTCTACAGCTCATATATTAAGTGACCATGGTTGTGTCGTAACTCTGTAGTTTATGGTTGTTTTTACAATCTTTCCAAGCGCTTAAAGCTTAACTTATAAATGGACCAAAACCGACCGTCACACACTTTGCATCGAAAGTGGAAGACATATCAAAGATGAGGAAATTTGGATAAAAATAAAATAAAGTCAGCTCTCTTAACTAAGCATACAATGGCAAAAATATGCCGCAAAATGGGACGGACGCGAATAGGGGCCAGCTAAGCTTTTCTATGGAAATTTTCGAACATTTTCTCCGCCCTTGCCTAGGTTTCGCAAAAATAAAAATACTCTTAAGTATTTGGGACACTAACGGAACTCGGACATGTGTTTAATGCTACATTCCTTTGTCTCTATCTAACCTTAGAGTTTTCACTTCATAAGGACCTTATCTTCCGGATGAGAATAACAGGTTTTTTATTAGCGACTGTTTTGCCTAAGAAATGTTTGCGGCTTTTTCCTAAGAGATAAACCTTCTTGATAGGAAGCATTAAATTGGATGTTTGATCCTTAATTATAAGTAGCGATTGTGGTGCGCTGATGTTGAGTTAATCTAGGACCCAGCTTATTTCTAAGATAGGTCTTTGTCTTGCCTTGCCTTCTCATGAAAGATCTTCCAGAAGACTTTTTATTAGATTAATGCCTTCCTAAATAATTCATTCCAGGTGACAATATTTACACATAAAAAATGATTCCGCGCATTTCCTTAAGCCGTTTTCTAAGAATGCCTGCTAAAACTTTAAGATCAATCTTATACTCATTCGCTGGTGCATTCCTTAAGAAGGGGTTCATATTTACAATTATAAAGATAAAATAAACATTTCTTAATCACTTTTAATAGAAGGCATACTACCGTGCCTGGTGAGTGAAGGAAGCTTGAAAGATGTGTGTTACTGTACTGTTCCGCCTTTAAAAGTTTACATACAATTTAGTATTGTTCCACAGTTCCAAATTCCAGCGGAGACAATTAAAAAACAAAACCAAAAAAAAAAGATAAAACTTTTTTCAAGCTCAAAGTCTCGGTGTTTAAAATTAGAATTTTATTTCCAATAATTCGCAATGTCCTTGAATTTCATATTCAGAGCCTATTTTTAGTAGAAAACAACACGACAGACGACATTAACTTCAAAATAGTGTAGCTTCACCACCATCGTCATATGATTTACAAATGATTTTCCTGTTAGATTTTTGTGTAATATTTTTAACAGGCTTTCTTAAATCCCAATTAAATTTTGAGTTCATTTCAATAAGAGTAGAATAGAACATGTATGTCTTGAAGCTTCCTAATTACGCTGTTCATATGGTAGTATATATTTAAATAGCTCTCTAATGAATATTTTATTAAATTGCGAATGGAATGATTAATTTGTAAGCTTCTACCGTGTGGTGATTAGAGCTAAAATCAACTACACAAGTAATCCAGATCTAAGTACGGGTAAGAATTTCTAAACAAATTGTGAACGAGGGTTTCTCACCTGGAAAACACCGATGACTTTACGAGTAAACAACTAACCTTTAAGCAATTGAGAGTTTTTCGGTTAAGCAATTAAAAGCGTTAGCCGTTCGTAGCCGGCATTAGGTCCCTGTTAGAGTATTCGAATTTTATTACGTACAGCTCGCAGATTAAGGAGAATTTTCCCGTTTGTCCCTTGAGATGTTAAGGGAATTCAAAATGGAAGTTAGGAATTATTAATTTAATACATACTTTATTATATGCTAAAAGGTATAACAACCTATGGCGATAACAAGTGTGATGTGTAAAACAAAAGACTTAGGAAGCAAACTTGACTACATTGCTATTCACCATTCAACGAGAAGTATGCTTTTATTTATTAAACTAATTTTATGTATCTCTTGAATTATAAGTCGTCTAATAGTTGTTCTTAAGCGCCACTTCGAGCAACATTCCTGCACCAACTTAACTGTGATACTTTTATAAGGCTTTATGAATTTCGAAAGCATTTTTCTAACAAACTAGTTAGCTGAAAATATATTCTTTCCATAGGTGTTATTTTAAACTACATACTTCTTCAGCCTTAGGCTTATACCTTGTCAATTTGGCCATTTTCTATATCATCTCTACCGTTTCCACTTCATAATTTTTGCATTAGTGCTACTTCATCAAGTTGTCTGTTTAGCTTATCATACATATGTCAACATTTTGTGTTGTTCTTCTTTCGGTTGTTGTTGCGTTTGCTGGCGTTTGCGAAACGAAGACCAGCCCACCAACATAAAAGAATTACACTTGCACACTCACATATGCTGGTGAGTGTGTGTATGTGTGTGTATGCGAGCTTGGAAGAAGTTCCCCTCAAATGATAATTACCAGAAGCCCAACCCAATTGCTTATGTACAAATATCAGTTTGCGGATAACAACAAGCACAGCAACAAAAAGTAGCCAACATGTTGGACTTGTTGTTGTACGTATGTATATTTACGCGCTGATGATGAGAATGGCTTTAGAAGAACAAAAAAAACCAGTAGGCTAAAAAAAACCTCCCGTCTTAAATTCATTTACTTCAACAAACACACACTCGCTTACTTTAGTTTTTTTTTTAAAACTTTATCAACTTATTAAAAGAAAACTTCTGAAGAGAAGTTTTGAAGTATGCGCGCACACTCACATTAGGGTGTCCAGAAAAAGATGTTAAGGATCTGGTCCAAGTGTAACTGTGACTTGGATTCAATGTTTTTAAATTAATTTAATGATTTTTGATTCGGTTTTTTTTTAAGATTTTTTTTGAGACTTGCTTAATAGCTCCTTAAGAAAATAATTTTATTTAAAACAAGCTAGGAAATTATTCCGTTTATTCGATTTCCTCTTAACATGCTATCCACCTATTCCGCACGACCAATTCGAAATGTGTCGATTTCCCTTTAGTTTTGCAAGATCTTTCGATATTTTCAGCTCCTATCAGAGTTTAAGTTTTCTTTTCAATCTGTTTCCCCATAAATTACTATTGACATTTGTCAGCGAGCTCGAGGCCATTTAAGGCAATCACTCAGTAAAGTGATTGCCACCGTTGACGCCCAACCAAGTTTGGATAAGCAGCTTTTCGATATATGGTTTAATATATCACAGTCTTTGAAGACAGAACCTGAAGAAAAGCTTGACAATGTGTAAAGATTATAACTTTGTGCTCCAAATTTGGTATGGGCGAATTTGAATTTGTAATTTATCAAAGAGCTGGAAGCTTAGGTATTCGCCAGAAAGACCTTATTGCGATCTGGGAATTGGAAGAACTTTACTGAAAGATGAAGTGCTTTCTAAACTTGCCACTGATAGATTGATCTGACACTGTATGAAATAGATGATGGTCCAACCGTAATGCATGATGTTATTCTGAGTCATACCTTAACGTCAAGTTTTTTGTCCAACTTAATATAACATTTCTTTGTTTCAGTGCTTAACAAATTCAACCATGGAGAGGTACACAATTAAGCAGCGCGTTAATATTGTTTAAGGCTACAGTGGGCATTCAAATCAATAAGAATTTTGTGCACTTCGTGACATTTCTTTTGGACAGCATAGTCGATTAAATATTCAGAAAACCGTGTCTTAAGAAAATGTGAAAACACCTATACATGCTCCTCCAGTTTGTTATGTAGAAAACATTGATATTGCTTGCGATAGTGTGGCTGAAGAGCCGTCGTCCTCGACTCTTCGATGTGCCCAACCATTGAACATATCATGAACATCACATATGCAAATTTTGAGAAAAGATTTAAATTTACACACTTGCAAAATTCATTTGACTCAAGAGCTGAAGCCTCCTGACCATTTTAATTGTCGTCAATACGCCGAGTGGTTGGTTAAACAGACAGATGTCGATGGATACTTTACAAGGATAATCATCTTCAGCGACGAGGCACACTTTCAACTCAGTGGATTCGTTAAAAAGTCGAATTGTCGCATTTGGTCAAATGAGAAATCACGAGTGATTGTTGAAAAGCCGATGCATCCACAAAGAGTGATGGTTTGGTGCGGCTTATGGGCTGGCCAAACAGTTGCCTTGACTAGTGTTCACTATCGCGAGGTGATAACGAACTTCTTGTAGCCAGAAATTAACCTGGGCCTAACCAAGAGGAAAGAACGAGACGCCAGAACGAGTTTTTTGGGCGAGAAATTCAATGGCCGTGTGATATTTAAAAGAAAAAGTGTTGAAGTACAAGAATAATTCATGATCAAAAGAAAGAGATGATTCGGCGCATTTACGGCATTGAACCTCCATAATGTCTCAGAGTCATTCAAAATATGGATAATCGGAGAAAATATGGATAATCGGAGTCATGTTGGAAATTTATATTTGGCCAGAATTGGATGAGCTTGCCATCGCCGATATGTGGTTTCAACAAGACAGTGCACTAACCACACAGCACGCGTTATAATCGATTGACGGAAAGAAAAATTCGGTGAAAGTGTAATCGCAACGAATGGTCCGGTATGGTATAAGTAAAAATGGTAACGCCATTTGATTTTATGGGGCATCAAGTCATTGGTCTATGCCAATAAGCCAACAACTTTAGACGAGCTCAAAGACAACATCCAACGCGAAATTTCCATCATTGGGGTCGAAATGTGTGCAAGAGTAGTGGAAAATTGGGTCCAATGGATAGCTCGCTGTACATGGGCTCGTAGTGGTCATATGACTAAAATTGAATTTCATTCTTTATTAATATATAAAATTGTTATGTCCTTAATGGAAAACCCTGTATATGGGCGTAGTCAGCCTACGGAACGACATTTGTTGTTGGTAATCGAACATGTTACTTACATAAAGACTTGATTTAAGCGGGGCTGAACAAATAAGTGTTGGATTAGGAAACAAAGCCCAGAGGACCATTCTTATGAGAAGGCATAGCTAATTCTTCTTTAGTGTACATTATAATAGCTTTTCAAAACGATTCAGCTATAGACATGGACAGCTCTATTTTATCGTGTAGGGACACCCTAATACCTACACATGTCGGATTATTTTTATAAATACTTACATACATACAAACATGTACAACATGCAATATGTAATGCAGTGTCTTAACTATGGCGTCTTCAGTTCATGGTAAATACTCATATATGCCTATACATACATTTTAATACATACATATTCATGTATCTTAATGTATGTAAGTATGCATGTGTATCTATGGTGAATTGCAATTATCTTTTCGTTTTATACTTTCCTGTAGTAAAGTGCTTCGATGTTGTTGTTGGTTTTGGTATAACTCTCCTCGCTCTTATAGAATTATGAATGGACTTTTTGTTTTTACTACCACCGGCCGTCGAAACGGACGTTTGGTTGGCTGTTTGCTTGGCATTCGGTTGGTTGGTTGGCTTTCGAAGTTATGATGGCGCTTACAGTTTGGCTTCAAGTGTTTACTTTGTTGACAAACGGCCTGGCCGTGGCGTCCAGCAACCAGTAAGGAAGCTAGCAAGCTGACGTAAGTTAGTCAGATCATTTTAATTACTAACTTTCTATACTACGAGTATGTGTTCAAAAGACAAATCAGCAAAGAAAGAAAGCCTAATAATTAAGCTTTATTTTATTTTGAATGGCTGGAGTTGAACGAAATGAAGGGGAATTAAGTAAAATGTCGTTTGACAATGCAAATAGTTAGAATCTTTCGTTTAAGGGTTAGGATAAAATAAAGAAATTCTTTGATTAATTTGGATTTAGATATAACCCTGATCGACCTCCTAGTTAGTTCCTTAAAAGGCTGCCGAGGGATTTGAGGAATTATATTGAAAAAGTAGCAAATAGAGGCTGGAAAACAGCTTTAAATATATACTAGGGAAAAAGCTCAAGTTAGGAATGGTCCACTATATTATACCCTGCACTTCCGGTTATTCGGAAAAGCCAACTGATATGTTTTTTTGGATACGCTTGGGCGGGCAAAGATTTTAAAAACTAACTAATATTTTATTTACATGTGGGACCTTTGTCTTAACCCATTCCTGCCTGATGGGTATTTAAATACTCAAGAAAGTGTTGATACATAAATAATTTTAGCGTGGGCCAGGTAAGCGATATCGCGGTAATTGTTTTTTTATAGAAAAGAGAACGATTCGACTAAATTAAAGCATTTAGCAGGATTTTTCATTGTTGTTTTTTGCAGGCAAAAATCGAAGATTTTTTTTTCGGAAAATGCTCCGGGAAAGTGCTGGTACAAATTAAAAATTTCTAATTTTACCTAATACCTTAAGTTGTATACTATGTAAAGAAAAATCAGGCAGCGATACGTCAACATACCTGGCCTCCAGATCCGGTCAAATGGAAATAGATAATTGTATCAAGTAAATATGGTACTTAAACGAAATAAACCACTTAGCCTTAGCAATTATCTTGCGATCTGGTGCCACACCTTTGTGATAATCCGGGTTGCAAGTAGCGGAATGCAAATTCACCTTGAACTTCAAACAAACACCTTACACGGGTATTTAAATACCCATGTCATATCTCAGGTAAAAACTGAGGTTTTTTTTCTATCAACTGCTATGGTCTTTAAGACATAAATTTTCAAATTTCATAAAAATCGTACGAGCCGATCTATGGGCAGGCAGTAACGGGTTAATCTCTAACTTCAACAACATCCTGCCTTGGCCCAATAAATTAACTCGTGTTTAATTTTATCAAGATTGAATGTGAGATGTGGCTTCTAGAGCTAAAAACAAAACAAAAATGATTATGTATGACATATCACCAAACAATAACAAGGCTAAATTTGATTGCCTCTCAAAATATTTCAAAAATACATGATCTCTAAAGTTTGGAAATATTACACATAACTAAGTTAAAAAATATTTTAAGCTACGTTTCCAAAAGAATTGCTCTGTTGTCGAAGTAGTGTGGAATTTAAAAAGAAAAGTGGACACAGAAGGAGTTCCATGGATGCTTGTGGTCGTTAGAAGATGTCCTTTCGTATGAAGAAGAATTTATAATTGACGAATTTTCTCACAAAAACTTCTTTATTTAGACAAAATGCAAGTTCATCTAGTCCTATGCATAATTGCAATTTGGAGTTAAAAAACTTACAAACGTTAATATAGAGAAGAAACCAATACATTGGGCTTGTTTGATTGGTGCTCGGTTATTAAACGAGTAGGTGGTTGCTAAGGCTACTGAGAAATATTTGAAATTGTCTTGTACTCGTATATAAAAATCGTAAACCGTTTAATTTGAAAATTTGGAATTTGCAGAAAAAAAAAGTTATTCAAGAAATACTATACTGCCGTCCTAAGAAAGAAAGTCACAAGCGCCAAAATTAGGGTTTCCTACTGTAAATGACTAAAAAGTGTTTAGCAAAATGGTCACATCTCCCATTCTTAGTATGTTTCGTAGACAAAAAAGCTACATATCTCAAAATTACTAAACTGGAGATGTGACTTTCATTCCCAGGAGGGCAGGCAAAGGTTATTTTTAAGTAACATTTTTTCCGGTTTTCGGTAAACTAAGACAATTTTTATTTTTGTACAATGGTGTGTATCGCATTATTTAACTTAGTGTCAATCAAATGCAGCTACCATTAGCTGGTAAATGCTCCGTGTGGTTTGTGGAGAAGTTGAATCATTTCTACCGGCCATCCCCGTAGAACGTGTAAATCAGGCCAATAAGGTGGGCCGAAGAGGCTAACCTAAACAACCTTTTAAAAAACAGTCTCTCAGGCTACAAGTTAGGTGATAAAATCTCAATCTTCACAGACGGCTCAAAGTCGAAGACGGACACGGAGTCGGTATTTCAGTTTTAGACCCTAAATCCAGAATACATGCAGAGATTTACGGGCATGGACGAGCGCATTAGTTAATGGAACTTAAAAATCACTTCAGCAGCAGGTGGAGGTTGGAATCAGTATTGAACTATGATGTCTTTGGCCGATCATTAATGTGACACGAACTAAATCTGATTTCCTTGGAAAGAGCTCACTTAAAACTCTCACAGGTCTCATTTACCGCGCATTACATTATAAGCCAAATAGTTGCAACTTGCAGATACCCTTCTTAACCTTCACATTTATAGAGAAATCTTCCTGGTCCAATAGATCCAATAAGAACAATTAAGAAAGCTGAGCAACATATCTCACCTACTATCATCATTGTATCACTTCTTCTCATAATCTTTCTGTCCTCTTTCCTTGCTTTAATCTTCCCCTATGACTTTTACTAAAGATACCAACAATGTACTGACCTTTGCAGGCCCTGAGTGGACTTTTCAGATGTATTCACCCATTCAATCTACCGAGATGCTAAACATAAAAAGGTCAATAGTATCTACATTAATGTCGGTATACAGCTCACGATATATTCAACATATTTTTTTGTCGTCTACCCTGGTGGTGCAGTAAATTTTGAGAACGATTTTTCTATTGAACATTTCTAATGCACCGCTTTTGAGCAGCTAAGATAGCTAAAACCAATGTATTGCAAAGTGTTATTTCTTCTTCATTTGAGAGAAGGCTTTGTTACTGCTAGCATGATCCTTCGTTTCATTTCATTGCTGATATCGTTTTATAGTTCAGGACGTATCCGAATAAACAAATTGTTCTTCTATCTCAACGTTGCAAATGCCGAAACAATATCATCTATCTTTTATCGAGGCGCCTATTTAGGGGGCCTAAAAAACACCTTTAAATAAATATGGACATATGAATATAATACTCGTATAGTAATGAAGTTTACCTTCACAACTTTGCTTTCCTCTAAAACCCGATTTTGACATTCATTTTAACAACTGACGCATTTAAGAGGGGACCTTCTATGCTTTAAAATTTGATTCCTGTAACATTTACTAATTTGTTTGACAAAACAAAGAAATTTCCTCAAAATTACAAAAATGACAATATTTTTACGATTTGGCTTAATTTGGTCACGTTCCGCATTGAACACTTGCTACGAAAAATAGGCCACTTCTAAAATAGATAAAAAAGGCAACAACACAAAAGATATTTTCTCAGTAACCCAAATATGTTATTACATTTGATAGTGGGAGAAAGCACCCATATGGCTGGAAAATCGACTATCTTCACATGGATTTTCATTATCACTCAAATTCCATCGCGACTAGGCACAATCATTTCCTTAACTTTGGATGGGCTCCATAATCGATAAAAAACTAACTTCTATAAATTAATTTGGCATTCTGTTAAGACACTCGACACAAGGGCCGAAATCAGGCACTTTTAAAAATAGAAAACTGGGTACGTGAAAGCGATAAAATATCCTTACGAATTATCGTTTCTATACAACTGAAGTCTTATTCTCGATTTTGGTCAAAACTGTCTGTTATACATTTTTTCAGTCGCTATTTCTTTATATTCAGAGGGGTGCTGCATATAATACGGTATAGTTGGGCCAGCCAGTCCACTTTTTAACATAAATTGTTGGAAGCCGTCGTAGAGCATAAGGTCCTGGTCAGTGAGTATTAGATTTATAGGCGAGTTTCCCATTTATTACTCAACAGCATGTTGAGGAAATTAATAAAGTGAACTATCGATGCTGATAAATTACAAACTGCCTATATTGTAGAAGCTTCCTAAATAACATCTAATATTATTTGAGGAAAATTCTGGTCATACTAAGCAACTCCCAATTACTTTTACTAGATTACTAGATTATTCAAGTTTTACATTTTAATAATATTCAGGTCTAACCAAAGACTCCCTCTTAAATCGTATGTCTTTCTAGTTTGGCATACTTGTTTTTAATATTATTAAATTGAACATCTTATTCTGTGCTAGAAAAAATGAAATAAATTATCCACAAAAATTTCATCAACTCAACGAAAAATATTTCCTAAGAAATTTTCGCTATAAATCTTACTTAAACTGACATTAAATACATTATTCGTTTATTTATTTACTTATTTTTGTTGTTTTTGTCTCAATGAAGAAAAACTAAAATCCATTTACTTTTCGGCAGCCAATAAATTTGCATAAATCTTGTTGTGTTAGTTTGAGCTAACAAAAAAAAACAACAAAAAAATGAATAGTTTTTCTTTTTGTTGTTTTCGATTTCTATACGAATTCCCCCACAAAGAAATATCCAATGCGGCTGATGGTGCTACTTATTTTGTTTAAATAATTTTCACACATTTATTTATTTTGCCGAGCTTATGTAATGCGAATCAATGATACTTTTAAATCTTTACCGCCTTATTTTCCAAGCCCCAGCGCGTATATTTAATATAAATTTTCTAGTTTTTTTTCTCTCAACTTTTTGTTTGGTTTTCTTAGATATACGCCAGACGGCGAAAAAAATTCGGCAGCCTTTTTTTTTGGTTATAGATTTCCATCAAAATAGTTGGAGGTTTTTTTTCTCAATAAAAAAAGAGGGAAAAATCATGAGCTGGTTGGGGTTTTCTTAAACGTTACATTGTCTTTTTGACTGTGGCACAGGCTGTTTTGGTGTTTTTCATTGGAAAAACTTGTATTTCATAATAATGCTCATATGTGCGCGGCTGCTGGCTTTTGAGCTTGTTGCCACTGCCAAAGACTGTGTTTTAGGCATTTTTTTTTTTGGTTGCTATCAAACGGTTTTTATGGTTGGCAAAGCAGTGTTTCTTTCGTATTTAAAACTATTTATGGTTTAATACAGCAGCTGTCCCGCGCCGAGTTGCTGGTAGTTGCTTTGATAATATAACAACAATCATCACCAGCTAGGCAGCCAGCCAGACAGCCAACGCAACGAACAGATTCGACAACCGATCAACAAAAAAAAAATGCAAGAAAAAACTTAGCTGCCACCACCGCCACCTTTTTGGCTGTAGGAAACCATATAGTGGTTTTTCGGTTTTCGGAGCTTATCTCTTAAATGCACGTCTTGTATTACCTTCATTAACCATCATCATCATCAAAAACACATAAATTTTTCAAACAATTTAATATAAAACTATTGTTTAAAGTGATGATAAATAACGAGTAGAAAACCGTTAAGAAAACCCCCTTGCTGGCTATTGAAAACTCTTCGCTGGCTATTGAATATGCCATGCAGAAATGCAGAAGCTGTTAAGTTTCAAATTTTCTCTAAAACAAGTGATGGGTTTATAAATATTTTGAGTTTTACTTTGGCAAACAAAAGACTTAAGAGAGCTACACGTTGCCCACATAATATCACAGCAAGAAACTCGTGGGGACTATGTTCGAAAAATATACGTACAAAAATTGTGTTTAAGTTAAAGGCAGCTAAGAATGTCTAATGAAAGCTTGCAGACAAGTTATTGGCGGATATGTTTGGTGAAATGTATCGTCGTTTTCTAGGGGGGGTTAACTCGAAACTCAGAAATGTCTGGTGGTATTTTTAACCTGGGTCACGTTTTATAATATTTCTGCATACTTCTCGTCTGCATTAAAATTGAAAACTAATAATGTGGTAAGCGTTACCTTGGATATTTATATAAAAATTCCCTTACTTCAATATAGCAAGTTGCTGGTCGGGGTTGATGTATAGGATTCAAATGTTGTAAGCATTTTAAACTGAATTTCTATCATGCATATATTCGGTTTTGCTTATTGGTCGAATTTTAATTTATCATTCTCATCGTACCTTTGAAGTATGACGCTTTGTTAGTTTTCCATATTTTTTTTAAGAGGAAACCAAATCTTTATGAAAGTATATTAAAGGCAAAATGCGGAAATACATTACAAAGAAAAGGAAATGTTTAGGGTTTACATTTGTCTGGAAAAATATGTATATCTTTTACTTTTTTATATGAGATTTTATTAAAGGTAAACGTCGCCTTGAAATTTTTATTCAAAAAATACGAAATTGCAATATTACTTACAAAAATAGCACAATTTTACATTTTTATAACATTAAATATGCAATTCATCAAAAATGGGATATGCCCGATCATTTGATACCATACACCACTTTGTTACAGAGTAGGCGAGTACGGAATTTTAGCATGATCGGATTTAATGTTTTGATTCTAGAGTCGTAGGCCCTCAAGGTAGTGTGTCATAACGCCCAACGCCATAATTTCAGTGGACATTATAACACCGGAGAGTATTAAGAAGTCTATTGTCATTAGGACCTTTAAAAAGTGTTACCATATATATCGGGTGATCAGTCTGGAGGTATATTTTCAAAACGAAAGGACATTTTATGCCATTTTTTTTTTAAATATAATTTCCTTCAAATGTTAGCCGCTACTAAGTCTCAGCGTGTCCATTTGGGAGGTTAAATTTTGGATGACTCGTTCGAGCATTTCGACCGGTTTGGCGTTCATGACACGCGAATTTTTGGCTTTGAAACCTGAATCTTAGCTGGTTTGTCAGCGTAGACTTTGGACTTTACGTGGCCCCAAAGAAAACAGTATAAACTCGTGATATCACACGATCTAGGCAGTCAACTCACCGGTCAAATACGTGAAATTATCTGCTTTTGAAATGACCTCTCAATAAATCTATTGTTTGAGCCGCTCTCAATAAATCTATTGCTTCAATTCCAGGAAGCAAAAAGTCCGATATCAAGGCGAGGTAGCGAGACCATTCACGGTAACCGATGATTCCACCAGCCCATTAACTGCATCAAATAATGTTTTTCTGGGTATACTTTAATGACAGCTCTTGAACCTCTTCTGGTTGCTATTTATTGACGCTGCCGTTGAGCCAGAAAGGGGTCTCATCACTGAATAAACCGTTGTTTGAAAACAGCGGATCTTCTCGTTTCTTATTTCCATATTTCAGTTGCACAATTTGGAGAGGTTGTTGCGGTGTGAGTCTTTCTATGATGAAATGACAAACAATACTGAAAAGGAAAAAAACAAGTTTAACGCAACTCACGGGTAAACTCTGAAAAATCCCCTATGGAATAATACCTCTAGATGGATCACCCTATATAAAAGCGGTATCACATCGTCTTTGAAAGCAGTTTACATTTTTAAACGACTCGGACTATAAGTTCCTTCAGAGATGAAGATGCGAAAAAGTTAATTCCATCCCACGAGTTTTAAAAATGTTAATAAAACACTAAAACCCTTTAAGGAATTTGTTTAGGGTGTCTTAATGGACGTTATACGTAATAGTCTTTTATGTTGACTACGATAGACATAAATTCTGCACTATTTTCCTGCCGAATTTCTTCTTGTTTTTCTTAGTCGATAAAGTCGGCTGAATAGAATGAGCTGCTTCTTATGCTTCGGCTCGAACTGGAATAAAAGGTTGCCGATGGCGCAAAAACGGCATTAGGTAATACGACTTGGAGCGCTGGCTGTAATCCATAGCCAGGAGTTTTTATATTTTCTGTAGATTTTATAATATTAATTATGCCAAGCCGACATAAGGCTATATGATTTGGATCTCTAGCTTTGGCCTCTAGCCTGGTAATTTTTCATTTTCTCTAATTTAATTTTTCATTTCTGCCTACTGCAGATTTTATAAAATTATATACCCTCCACCATGCTACTAGTGCAAAAACGTCTTTTATTAGTTTACTTTCGGTCCATGCATTCGTCCCTTATCTCTCAGAAAACTTCAAAATTACACTTTAGTTGGATTGGTAGTAAAATTTGCTTAATGTTTGCCCATTTTGACAATGCCGGACGGTTTTTTGGCCACATGAGCAAAAAGTCTAGCACCAACGCTCTTTTTTAAGGTATTTAGTGCGGTCCAACTAACAGTAACCACTTTGACAATTGTCTGTCCACAAAAAAAATTATTGGTTAAACAAATACTCAAAAAGCGTGCTTTTTAACAAAGAACTTTTAGTTAATTAAAAGGAAACTTTTTTCCCCCGGCCCAATTTCGCCCATTGACAAAAAAATTATGACCATCCAACATCATACAAAATGTCCTAGGTAGATTTGACCGCTATCGTGCTTTCACCAGACATACGGACGGACGGACTGACTGACTAACATGGGTAGATTGTCTTAGAATTTTACCAAGTTCAATAATAAAAATAGGGTGTCCGATCTATATTTCGTGGTATTGTAATCGAGAAATGTCTAATATACTCTCCAGTGTAGGGTATAAACAGAATAGTAGAAGGCCGCAAGTAGGGGCCAATTTATAATATCTATAAATTGTTCTACGGCAGGTTACCACCTCGTTAAGGATTTCAATTTTCAAATGCATTAGCCTTTCGAAACCGGAGTTAAAGTGTAAGTCCCCGCGAGTGGGTATAAGAATTATATCGTTCTCAGCTCACTGATTTGACCGAAGTTTCACTTGGTTCATCAAAGGGATGCTGGGGGATTAAGGTAGCAAGTATAGTTTTTGGAACTTGCAGCTTCTTTTCATTCTGCCCTCCTATGGCTCTAATAAAAATAATTCAAAATATCAGTGCGATCTTTGCAACGTCACCTAATTCCCCAAGAAACTTTCCCTAAGCCGCTTTTCTCTGTGGCGCTGTACACTCATACAGTGAGAATGAATGTGCCCAACATTTACAGCTTATCCTAAGATGTTGTTCTTTCTAAAAGTTCTCGCACTTGTTGAAAAGTGTTACATTGTGACCCATATTACAAGTCTTAGGCTTAGCCTTTCAAAAACTCTATTTTATAATACCTAGCCTTGGATAGATGACTCTTTTTAGCTTCTAAATTCTGGGACACTAACGAGTATAAAAAAGATTTGACTTAATTAAGGGCCAGTTGGGGCAAATTACTAGCCATTTTGAAACATTGGCATACGTAAATGAATAAGCTTTTTTCATAAATCTACATACACACATGTTTGAGGACTAATTTTAATTTTGAGCCCAGGCTCAAAGATCCAATTGATAAATTTTAACTAAAAATATGGATTGAATTTTTCTCACGCATCGAAATATGCTCTGCTGCTAGACTTGTCAGTAGTGATGGTTTAATAAGTAAAAATCAGAAGAACTTTAATAGTTTGATTTATAGATTAACTAACATGACGTAAATGTAGACGCAGTTTGTACAAAATATTAGGTTATTCTAAATTAAAAAAAAACACCAACATATTTCTTTTGCTTATGATTTCAAGCCTAACAAATGACTGAAAAATAAAATGCAAACGTTTAAAAACATGAATACCTTTAACAAACTAAAGACTTAAGACACAAACGTGAAAAAAGTTATACAAACTTTTAGTAGTTGGTTAAAGAGAGATAAAGGCTTTATAAAACATTGGCTGTAGTTCAAAATGGGGTTTCTTTACTAATTTCGGAATTCTTCCAGCCTTTATGCTATGTCTGCCGAAGAATTCTTTACTCGGAATAGAAACCACCCCATCTTTTTCGTGTTTTCTTTCCTCTTTATCAAATAGCGTCTGATTTTAATTGTTTTAAGTAAAATAAATGTAGCGTTAAGTAATTTTATATGAATTTCTTTTTTTTCTCGTTTTTTGTGTTATTTATTTTTATGTGTGGGATAACTGCTTAAGTGTTTTCTGCTTCACACATTACTTTAACTTTAGCGCTAAATTTGTTGTAAGGGATTAAGGCAATTAATCTTTTCTGGTCTTTTGGCAACGACTGCCGCCATTACTATCACCACGTACAAGTAGAGTGAGTGCAATTTTTAAGCTGTGGCGGTGGTGGTGTTAGTGTTCGGGCTTTTGAATAATTGCCGCATTTTCTTGGGCCGCTGATAGCGACTGAGAGCGCGCAGAAATTGTAACAATACAAATGTTGAAAATTTAAGCAGGAAATGTAAAGTTTAAGAAAAAATTAACATTTTAAGCTTTATTTATGGTGTAAAATTGTTTTTTGTGAAAATATTATAAGAAATGATGGCTAGCCAAAGGAAATGGAAATTAGTGCGTTTTAGTAGAACTTCATTGAGGGGGGAGGGGGAGTTTGGAAGAGGAGTAATGTCAACAATAGTAAATGGTAATTAATTTCTTACAAATAGCCACAACACATTGCTAGAGTTACATTAAATGCTAGAAAAGGAAGAGGCAATTGAGTCGAGGGTTAACACGGTGTTTCAGGAATTATATTTTTACCTTTATATATTTATGAGAAATGAATTAAGCAACTAATTTTAAAACAATCCACGAAACTCTCTGTGTTATGTCACCCTAGAATTTAATAGTCGAGCAGGTTATCCAATGGCATTGTAAGGCATGTTAAGATGACAATATGGATGCATCTTTTTCTGATTTTCTATGACTCTAGGCAATGCATTTCATATGATTCAACTCATTTGAGATTAAACACGTTTCTACCTACCAGCCCAGTTTTAGATAAAACTCACACTAGATTTGAAAGGACCTAATGTGGCATATACATGTAAAAACTCCAAAGGGTAAAATAAGTAACGACTTCGTTAAGTTCGTTCATATATACGAGGGCGACCGCAAAAGTAACTGGCCTAACATAAAAAGAACCGTTTTTTTTTGGAATTATTATTATTTATTTTTCAACACAATCTCCTTCCAACTCAATACACTTCATCAAACGTTTTTCAAGTTTTTTAATTCCATCCGAAAAATAAGATTTTTCAAGACCTTCAAAATATGCCTCAGTTTCAGCAATAACCTCGCTATTGGACGAAAATTTTTTGCCACGGAGAATTTTTTTTAAATTTGGAAACAAGAAATAATTAGAAGGAGCTAAATCTGGACTATATGGTGGATGCGGAGCAATTTCAAATCGTAATTCGACCAGTTTTTGTTGAGTTAAAAATGCAGTGTGTAAAGGAGCATTATCTTGAACCTTTTTTTCTGAATGCGGTCGCTTTATCTTGATTTCTTCACTCAACCGATCCAATAATGCACAATAATATTTACTATTTATAGTTTTTCCTTTCTCAAGATAATCAATAAATATTATACCCCTTGCATCCCAAAATACTGTGGCCATTACTTTTCCTGCTGACTTAACAGTTTTCGCCTTCTTGGGACCACTTTTACCAGCTTCTATCCATTGTTTTGACTGTTTTTTGCATTCTGGGATGTAGTGATGAATCCATGTTTCATCAACAGTTATGAATCGGCGCAATAACTCTATTGGATTACGCTGATAAATCGCTAAAAGTTCCTCGGAATTGGTCCAACGGATTTTTTGGGGCAAAGTTAACAAACGCGGCAGCGTTCTTACGGATAGCTTTTTCATGTGGAGTTAATCATGTAAAATACTCCAAACTTGTTTTTCTTGTATTTTAACAATATCAGCAAGTTCTCTGAGCTTTATTCGTCTATCTTTAGTCACTTCATTAAATATCTTTCTAATGTTTTCAATAGTAGTAGGTCTTCCAGGGCGTTGTTCATCTTCCGTACTTGAACGACCCATTTTAAATTGTTGAACCCAGGATTTCACGGTGGAGTATAATGGTGCATTATCACCATGAACAGAATCCAATTCATCTTTGATTAATTGTGGCGTATAACCTTTCATATAAAAGTGTTTAATTACCGCACGAAACTCTTTATTTTCATTTTTCAAAAATTATAAAACTTTTTACTCCAATCACCTGTAACAAAGAAAATAATCATTAAATATGTCGGAAATTTTGACAGATGGCTTATAAAAGATTGCTTTTAAAAACAAAAACAAAAAAAAATTGCTAGTAAAACAGAAAATGTGTCAGGCCAGTTAGTTTTGTGGTCGCCCTCTTATACACCCTCAACCGTCCCTATGCTACTAAAGCGCAAAAAATGGTCTGGTCCCTTATGGTCCACGTGCTCGTTCTTAATCTCTTATTTCTCTATATCTCTCTATATTTGGATTGATTGCAAAATTTGCTTTAGTTTAATTGCCCATCAAGTCAATATTGACAATTGATTGTACATTTTGACCATGTGGGACATTTTTTTGGCTTCACAAGACAAAACGTTCGTCACAACTTACTGTACCCATTTTAACCATTGTCTGTCCACAAAAAAAATTATGATTACTTAAATTATGATAACAAATACTTCAAAGAGTGTAGTTTATACCGAGGTATATATGTAGATCCTGAAACGTTTTTTCTTCTTGGCCGCTTAAGCCCATTTACAATCCCAAATAGCTTATGGTCAAGGATTATGGCCATAAGCTATTTGGGATTGTAAATGGGCTTGCCAAATTTGAGGATTTTAAGTTGATACTTTATGGTATGGCCGCTATCGTACCTTCAATAGACATGGATGGACTTGGCTAGATCCTCATAGAATTTTACGACGATCAATAATTTATGTACTTTATAGGGTCTCCGATCAATATATCGCGGTGTTGCAAATGGAGTGACAAATTTATTATACCATCCACTCTTCCTGGAGGTGGAGGGTATAACTAGGTATTTCGACCACTCGTGCTTAAATAGATCTTTATGGTCTTAACATATTTTTGCAACGTGTAGAGGAAAACAATCGACAACAACTTCTACGAGAAACTAGGTGTAGCATAAGACCACTTAAAGAATGCAGCAGTCTGCACTGGTATTCAAACCTGACTTTTATAGCGGAATTCACAGTAGTTGAGAAAGCTGTAGACATACACAGCTCAATTACAGCTCAATTCCCGTAGAAGTTAGAACTACATTTAAATCTCCACCTGATCACCATACGAGTATCAGAGCTCTTACAGAGAAGTTGTTATATGGAACTTATAAGTAGACTATATTGTTTATTGTGACAACACGTAAACTAGCAAAAAAATACCTAGTCCCTCTCGTTGAAACATTTTGAGTGCAATAAAAAGCACCATTTAAGCAGCTTTATTCTTACAGAAATACTACCCGAATGTAGAACTCTGTCTGATCGTCATAGTAGGTAACTTACAGAGAATGGTTTGATTGGTCTGCTCCTCCTTCTGATCTTCACTGGCAATGTAGCAGCCGTTTGCTGCAGCTTTCAAACGTAGTGCATGTCTTCCAATTAGACAATGTCTCGTCATGACTGATACAATCTTTAAGACGTCAGATCGTCAAAACGAAAGCATATCCTGTCGGGGCCTTATCTGTCTGGATTGACGCAGCCAGTGGTTAAAGTTTACCTATTATTTGCTTTTTCCCTATAAGCTTTTTCCGCAAAATAAGGTTTGCAGGTGGCAAGAGGCATGTCCACGGATTCAAGTTCCCCACTTATCTGTAAGATAGTACTGAGTCTTGCTAGCTCACCTGCTCTATAGCACCCTTGTTTGTTCCGATGGCGGGTAAATATTAAACTGCTAAGTTGGCTGTTTAGGGCTGTCCTTGAGTAAAGGAAGACCGAATCGAAAGATTTAGTGACAACCTGACTGTCGCACAAATTAGTTATCACTACTGTGGCGAGAACACTGTTTCTCTGTTATCTCGCTATATCCCTAAAAGTTAAGATTTCCTGTGAATCTCCTTTGGAATCTACCTCGAGACCGCTAGCCCTAGTTCCATTAACAGGCCCAGAACCCTACTTGATTGCTTCGAGCTATCTCTGTATAGAAGTCGACATGCATTTGTTTACTTGGGGTTTGTCTGGTTAGTAAGCTGTGTACGATATAAGCTTTCTACTCACTGACCAGAACCTTCTGTTTGAACGAAAGGTTAGTAAGCTGTGCACCATATACGTTTTCTACTCAGAACCTCCTGTTTGAACGAAAACTGTGTGTCAATGTAATCTGAATCTCGCCTTTTGGCTTCCATCAGAATGTTCCATAGCACTAGGGTGTGTTACAACTAAGCTATACACCAGATATACTGAAAGTTATTAATTTAAATATTTGTTGTGTGTATTTTGTTGTATATCCTACCTCTTAGTTGGGGGTTGCTACTCTGGATCATAGCCTCCAGTGGATAATCGTATTTCAAAATCAAATATTTTATTTACCTCATAAAGTCGCTGGCATTTATAAGTTCTAAAAACTGCCGACTAAAAATTTAAGATGCTTATACTGACTAGATCCTCGGGTACTCTTGTGATAGTCGTGCACACTTACCAATAACTAAAGTGTTTCTCTATATTTTCCTCCTACAGCCCCCAATTCCAATCTTTCCAATCAATGTTAGCATTTTTAGCTATCGAAGGGATTTTTAATGAATTCTGATCCCACAGCGACCGTTGTTATATGCAACAGATAGACGCGATGTAGTAATATTTAGCCCAAAGGCTATCACCCCAGCATTATGTACGGGTACAACAACTACAATAAATACTAGGGTCTCCTTGAGGAGGTTAATTATAGCACCACCCTTTCTAGCCTAAAACATAAAGGCTCTAAAAACAAAAGACTGAAGACACGAACTTAAATAGGAATTGACGACACCAAGAACCCAGAGTTGCCACTTAAGGAGTGCATTTTGTTAAAAAAAAGAAGAAACGAACTAATAATTACAAATCTACTTGACTTTCTATAAAGTGGAGATAACATTTAAGTCAGGGCAAACGAGAGATCATAAAACATTTAGCCTATTGTAACATGTAATATATGTTGTAAATTGCTAGTTAAGTTTAGTGTAAAGATGTTTGATTTCTATTATATTGCCACGATTGGTGCAATGCAGCAACAGCAACAACAAAAAAATAGAAAAAAACAATAACTATCACAACAACACTATTGTAAAAAAGCAGCATCCTACTTGGGGCCAATGTTGCTGCCGATGGTGGTGGTGGTGTTGTTGTCGTTGTGGTTGCTGCTGGTGGTACTTGTTTAAAAAAACATGATGCCAAACTAACTAAAAGACTGCCTTTTTGTTAAATGAAAACTAACGAAACGAAAACCCAACAAAAATAAAGTAAAATCGTACAAAACTGATGCATCTCACTGATGACGATTTTCACGTTTTCCTATTTGTGCCACAACATAATGCTGAGGACGATTCGACAAAGCTCTTGCTGGTGCTACCGCCGTTGTTGCCGTTGTTTGTTTTGTGACTTGAACAGTTGTACACTTTGTTGTAACTGCATTGCAAACACCATTCCAATGCGTAGCAATTTCTAGTATTTATTTTGTTTTTTTTTTTGTATCTTACGTTCGTTCTTTCTTTCCTTCGTGGGTCTCCTCATCATTGGGCTTAGCTGATTTGCTTTTTGTTGGTTTAAGTTCTTGTCTTGCGTTTCTGCTGTTTTTCTTTTTTTTTGCTTGTGTGTTAACTCCACGTTTTTTGTTCTGACTTTAAAGTTTAGAACAACATTTCGATCAAAATACAGCAGTAACTGGCCTTTTTTTGTACACAGCAAAAAAGAGGTGCGTTTTGTTTTCCATTTGCTATTGTTGCAAATACTGGTGGAAGTAAACACACACACACACACACATCCGTCTAACAAGCTTTTTATTTATCCTAGAATTTCTAATACCTTCATACACTCGAGAGATCGAGTGAGCAGAGTGTTGGCAAAAGAAAACCAAAAAAAAAAGAAAAAGAAATCCCACAGTTGAAGCAAAAAAAGAATTCGAACGAGATTTATCACACATGCCAAACTGCAGCCATCCAGGCAAACAGTCATCCAAACCAATTCAAACATAAGCGCAAACAAACACAAAACACCAACTGCAACCTTGACAAACCATTTAAAACACATACACAAGCGCACGCTGTGCACAGTGTTTGGAAAGTGACCAATAATTTCATGCAGTCGTAAACTGAAATTGCGTTGAGAAAAACCGCAACAATCGTTGGGCTTGCTGGAGCAAGTAAAGGGTGTTTTTTTAGACGTGTAGTTTTCAGTCTGGCCACACTTTTTTCGTAGTTGTTTTTTTCACAGCTGTTACTTGATTTATGCTCAATTTGGTTTGCCATTTCATAATGAATAGATTTACTCCGCAACAATGTTTGCGAATGGTGCTGAATGGGTCCAAAACGAGATGGCCACCCACCCATCCTGATTTTTACAAAAAAAATTTGTACTGCGATGAAGCTCACTTTTGGTTGAATGGGTTCGTTAATAATCAAAATTGTCGCATTTAGAGTAATGGAAATCCACAAGCCTCAAAAAGTCACTGTTTGCTGTGCTCTATAGACAGAGGAAATCATGTGCCCATATTTCTTATAAAATGAAGCCGGCCAAATTGTTACAGTCAATGGGGAACGCTTTAGAGCCATGATTAATGCCTGTTTCGTGACTGAATTGGAGGATGTTGATGTGGACGACCTTTGGTTCCAACAAGACGGCGCTACATGCCATACAGCCAACGAGACAAAAAAATTATTGTAGGAAACTTTTGGTGATCGCATTACGAGGGTGGCTATGTATATTTCTGGCCTAATAATGAGAAATGCGAATATTTATTATCAAAAATGGTGTTATTGTTTTTCAAAATATTCTCTAGGATGTTTTATACACTGTTGCATGCACTCAAACCAATTGTCGAAACACTTTTTCCACTCCGATTGAGACACCACCAAAAAATGGTTTTTGAATGCTTCAACAGCATCTTCTGGCGACGAAAATCGTTGACCACGCATTTTTTTCTTGATGTGCGGGAATAAAAAGAAGTCATTGGGTGCCTAGTCAGGGCCGAGTACGGCGGATGACCCATCAAGTCGACGTTTTGGCCGTTCAAAAAGGCACTGGTTTAAGCCGATGTGTGAGAGCTCGCATTGTCATGTGTCACAATGATTCGTCTTCTCTTGTTCGTTTTTTGAATTTCTCCGAAAACTTCAGGCAAACAAATTGTGGTGTACCACTCAGAATTAATCGTCCTACGTTGCCCAAGCGGAACAGTCGCGACATGACTAGTTTTGCCGAAGAAACAGGCGACCATTTGCTTCGAAGGGCTTCTTCCATGAACAACTTTCGTTGGATTTGGCTTGTCTTCGAAGACCCACACGGTCGATTGCTGTTTTTTTTCGGGCTCATACGCATAGATCAATGATTCGTCACCTGATGACGAATCATGATGACAAACGTACTTTGAAGCACCGCAATCGTATTTTTTTTTAAAATTTCTTTGCACCAATCGACGCGAGCCTTTTTTTGAGCGATTGTCAAATTGTGCGGGATCTAACGAGAACAAAACCTTTTTACGGCCAGTTGTTCATGCAATATCGAATGTATGCTGTTGGATGAAATGCCCAAGGATGCTTTAATCTTACGATATGTCACAAGACGATCTTGCATTATCAGTTCACGCACGGCAGCAATGTTCTCTGGCATAACGGCCGTTTTTTGACGACCGCCACGACCTTCGTCTTTGAGCGAGCGTCGGTCACGATTGAATTCATTAAATGAGTTTTTCACAGTGCTATAGGATGGTGCTTCATTGCCATACAAAGATTTAAGTTCATCGATGCACTCTTGTCGTGATAGTCCACGTCGAAAGTTGTGAGAAATGATTTCACAAAAATGTTCACGATTTAATTCTATTTTTTGGACAAATTGAATTTTTTCAAGTCACTGTGAACAACACAAAAGATGGTCGTACGTCAAAACGTTCTGAGTACGTTTATGATAAAAAATGTCAAACTTTCCTATGGAAATGTCAGATGGCGCCAGGCAACATGTGGTGTTTCCAAGGCCAGAAATATATATAGCAACCCGTAACTCGCGTCGTGGGTTCGTGGCTTGTATGATCGTGCGATTTAACACTATTTTTTGTTAGCTTATGTGAAGTCGCTTATCTACGCAGATAAGCCCGACACGATTAACGCTTTGAAAGAGAATATTTCGCTCGTTATTGCTGACAAACGGGCCACAATGCTGTGGCAAACCCTTATCTTTATAAAAAGCTAAATTCTTGACTTTAACATTTAATTAAATTTGTTTTATTTCTTGTTGAAAGCGACACATCTAAAAAAACACCCCTTTTAAGCCGCTCTGACGAGTGTTTCTTTTACTTATAGTTTACTGATAACTTCCTAATGCCTTAAGGGAAAGTTAGCAGCGAATAAGGTTTAAAAGCCTCCGAGCAGATGGACCATAATGAGACTTGTTAACAATTTTGCCGAGCATGGGACAGTCAACAGAAGATTTTAACATCGAAACCCTTCAATTCGGTGGAAACAATCGCTGCTGTAGCTGCAGCCATACAAAACAATTCAAGAGTTTCGACGAGAAGCTTATCTGCTCATATGGGTCTAAGCAGACAATCATTGCAGTCAATTATGGGAAAGTTAGCAGCGAATAAGGTTTAAAAGCCTAGCAGTCCAATCTTTTAAAACCCTACTCTTTTTTTTCCGAAACATCTCAGTTTTCAAATACTGTGCATTCTAGAGAGGGGAAAAATTCTGCTTAGAGAAAACCTCAAAGCTGATGCTGTTGTTGGTGCTCTTCCTGATTTTTCATTTAGTTACTTTAACAAGCAGTTAACTCTTTTTGGCATTCAGCGTTTCGTTTGCGTCGCATCGTCGTTTCGTTACTGTTACTGATTTTTCATCTTTCGCACTTAGGCGATTAGTTAGGCCTCCGAGCCAGCCAGTCATCCAGCCACTGCATCGGCGACAAAGTGAGTGAATGAATGGCGTTGTGTGGTGGCCATGGCACTGCACACTTAAAGTTTATGGTGGCTCAAAACGTATGTGGCCTTATCATCTTTAAGCTGGTTAATCATGCGTCTATGGCTGCGTACTCGTATTGTTTTGGGTTCTTAACAGCAGCAAAACCGGCAGCAGTGGCGGTTGTAGATGTGGAAAGTTTTACAGATGATGTTTGTTTAAGGAAAACACAGATGAAAATAATTTTTGTCTTTCTTTGTCATTTCTGCAAGACCATGAAGAGAAATCTATTTTTAATATATAATAACTGCCCCCACCCCCCACATAACTGTATTTAAATATTAAATTCATAAATTGGAAATTTGATATTCGGCAAACATTCTCCGGAGAAAAAAGTGGAAGAAATATTTTCCATGTTAACGTTTAATCAAACATATGTTAATTAATTGACGTTCTCGGGTGTGACGAACTGACTAGATATTTTCCCACTCCTCTTTGTGATTTTCTACAAAGACGTTCCTTAACAAAATGTCTGTAGACAACCGCAATGATAATACGATCACTGAGCAATAACTGTTTCATGCGGTTGCCAGTAGTGATGGTGGTGACGGTGGCTGCATTCCATTGGGATAGCCGACAAAATGGGAAAATGTGGAAGAAGCCTTTTCTGGTTGGTTTTTTTTTGTGAACTAGACAAATCATTGACATGAGAAGCCAGCATCAGTCAGCATTTACAACCGTTAGTGTTATTTTATAGAGTAATTTGTTTTATTTTTTAGCTTTTTTGTTCTGCTTTTCTTGCTGTTTTCGGTTTTCTTCTGCCGCCCGAGTGTGTTTCTTCTTGGCCGCTGACTTTTTAAGGCTGTATGTTATGCATTAAGTGGCTGTAGCCAGGCCGTTCTGCAGGCGCAGCAGAAAATTGAGTGGGTAGCCAAAGTCAAACATCTACGGCATACAATGTTGCGCTCCAGATAAGATTGGAAAGTGCAAGGAGCTTTGACTGTTGTTGGCTCGCTGTGGCAAGCTGGTGGAACTCTGCTTTACAGCACGCATACATTGAGCTTGACTAAATAACAATAAAGACCACGTAATGTGCTCATGTAATAACGAAAGACTTAAGACACAAACATTGTATGCTACAGATTGAAAAATTGTCTCGAATAATTTATTATCAAGCCGATGTTATTCGCTTGCATTTAAGGCTTTTTCGAGTATGAGTATTGACATGTTTGCATATTTTTTTAAGGAAAACTAAAGCAATGGGAAGAAGATGAGGGGACTAAATTAAGCAAAATTTTACAAAATAGCTATGATGTTTTTAGGCAATTTCAATTTTAAGGTATGACTAGATTTAAATACATATTATTCTAAATAATAGATAATCGCTCATTGTTTCAGGGACTTAGTTACTTGTTTTATTCAGAAATCAGTAACTCACTGAATTTTGAAAATTATTATATTTTGTTTGGAATTGAAAAAAGACAATTTTAATACTCATAGAGGAATGTCGTATGCTGTTAGTGCAAGCGCCAAAACGTGCCATGTAAAGTGCAATTAATCGACAGTTGGGATGAAGGCGGCAATGTAAATAAATACAGGGCGGGCGGCTGATGTAAGACGCTACCAAAAAATATTAAATAATTTTTTTTTCTATTTATTGAATCTGGTTATTTTTTTTTTACTTTGCAGACTGATTTTTAGGTTTAACAAAAATGTATAACTGGGATACTGAAACAAAAATTTGGATTGTCTGCCGCTATTACGTAATGAAGTCCGTAATTTCGGTTCAAAGAGAGTATAGGCGCACGTTTGGCGGCAATCCACCCAGCAGATGGACCATAATGAGACTTGTTAACAATTTTGCCGAGCATGGGACAGTCAACAGAAGATTTTAACATCGAAACCCTTCAGTTCGGTGGAAACAATCGCTGCTGTAGCTGCAGCCATACAAAACAATTCAAGAGTTTCGACGAGAAGCTTATCTGCTCAAATGGATCTAAGCAGACAATCATTACAGACAAAGATTTGGACTTATTCCCATATAAAATTCAAATGGCCAACAAACTGAACGCAGCTGACCTTGCGATTTGCTTGGAATTTTGCCAGAAGATGCTTCAAATGGTGAAAGAGGGCGGAAATATGTTGAACTATCTTTTCATGTGTGAAAAGGCCCGTTTCGCCTAAACGGCAACATAAACAAACATATCTATCGAATATGGAGTGCTTCCAATTCAAAGATACTCCATGAGACGGATTTGCATTTACTTCGTGTTACCGTATGGTGTGCAGTTTCATCAGCCCTACTTCGTCTCGTTACTTGAGCATATTGAGAGAGTTATTTGTATCCAGAATTACGACGAATGAGAATATTTTTCAACTCTGTGGTTTCAGCAAGATGGTGCTACTCCTCACAAAGCACAGCCTGTTATGACATAATTGCTACGAAAATTTTTCAATAAGCTGATATCCAGAAACTTCACATTCCGTTTGCCCCCTAGGTCGATGGACCTTACTGCACATGACTTTTTCTTGTTGGGTTATTGCAAACAGGAAGTCTACCAAGCAAAACAAACAAATTTGAATGAACTAAAACAATGTATTCGAGAAACAGTTGCGGCTATTCCCGTCTCAGCGTTTTCTCTCCAAGCAGTAATGAACAACTTTTTGATAAGATGCCGCACATGCATTAACAAGCAGGGGGAGGCTTTTAAATTCAATTATTTTAAAACCTAATTAAGCTACATATAATAAAATCGAATGTTCTTTAACATACATTAAAAAAATATCCAAACACTGAAAAAAAGAGTTTCTTAATGTTGCAATATTTATCAGCCACCCTGTATAAAAAGTTAGATCGATTCGTGCACAATGTTAAGTCATTCTTGCTGATGAAGGTGGGCTCACATAGGTCAAACTTCTATTAAAGTGGTAAACCACCGATGAACCAACAATTATTATTGAATTTGAAAATTAACATATTAGATGAAGGCATACATTTACTTTGACAGCACCCGATATTCGCCACAATCAAGATATGAAAGATATTATTTCAAGACGTGGATGGTTTTGATTTCAGGGGACTTTCAGTTCCAATTTATGCTAGTACAGTCATCGGTTTAACAGGCACTCACAATGGCTATAATTAATCCATAAATTAATGCGTGACATTATTTTTGTAGGACAAGCATACAAGAGGAACACCAATAAATCGCAGATAAAACTTTGGAAACATAGATCACACTCTAAGACTCTAAAGTCTACAGCTCCTTTTAGAAATATACACATTAATATCACAACAAGTTTCGGGGAGTGGATGTTTTGATTTCAGGGAACTTTCAGTTCCAATTTATGCTGGTACAATCACCGGCGCAACATGCACTCACAATGACTATTAATAATTCATAAATTAATGCTTGACATTGGTTTTAAGGACCAGCACATATATGGGAAACCAACAAATAGGAAATATAAGTTTAAAGTTATAGATCACATACTAAGACTATGTAGTCTAAAGCTTCTTTTTAGAAATATTCCTATTAAAAGAACTAAAAGGTTTAGGGAGACAGACTGATTCACTGAAAAATACGTTGGACCTCTATATCTATTATTCAAAAAAAATTTTAGCTGGGATAAGTTAAATTTAGCCAATCGTTCTGCAGCAAATTTTTTTGATGGTATGTGGTATAAAACAAAGTTGAATATGTTCTTAGTGTGATAAAGATTTGATCCATTTTCATGAACACTTACAACTAGTGGCGATGAACATCATTTGTAAGAAAATAATTATTAGTTAAGTTCGGACAAACCATATATAACCTCCACTGTCCCTACGATACTAAAGTGCACAAATTGAGTTATGCGTCCGACCTAATCTTAGTCATCAAAATAAATTTATATTTGGATTCGTTGTTGTTGTTGTAGTAGCGGCAACTGTGTGCCGGGGTGACAGCCCTTGGCCGAAGAATTGCTCTTCTGGTCAATTCAGTCCATAGAACTGGCTGTCGTAGGTTATTGATGGTTCGATTTTACCTTCCGGGCCCTTTTTGGGCAACATGAGCGAAAACGTTTAGCAACGTTGCCTTTTTTTTAACCATTGTTTGTCCACAAAAGTATAATTTGTAAAGCAACTTCTCAAAAAAGAAGTAGGTTTTTTCGAGGCACCTTTGGTCCCTTAAAGGGAAGCTTTTTTTCCCTAGACCCATTTCGCCCATTTACAAGCCTAAGAATCCTACGACCAAAAGTTACCATCATGGTTAATTCCAGGGTCCCATATTGAAACGTTTAACTGCTAACGTGCTTACAATTAATACTCGAATAGACTGACAGGCGGAAATAGCAAGATCGTCTTAAAACTATACTATGGCCAATAATATGCGTCTAAGTAACCATTGTTAGTCCACAATAGAATAATTTGTAAAGCAAATTCTCAAAAAATAGTAATATTTTTTCTAGGCACCTTTGGTCCCTTAAAGGGAAACTTCTCCTTGGGCAGATTTCGCCCATTTACAATAATAAGCAGCCTACAACCAAAAGTTATCATCATGGAACAATTTAGGGTCCCATTTTTAAACGTTTGACTGCTGACGTGATTACAATAAATACACGTATGGAAGGACGGAAATAGCAAGATCGTCTTAAAACTATACGACAGTTTTTTTTAACCATTGTAAGTCCACAAAAGTATAATAGCAGTATACAATTGTAAAGTATACTTAAATAAAAGTATGCAAAGCAACTTTAAAAAAAAGTATTTTTTGAAACACTTTAAATGCCATAAAGGGAAACTTTTCCCCCCTAGGCCGATTTTGTCCATTTACAATCCTAAGCAGAATATGGCCAAAATTTATCTTCGTGAAAAATTTTAAAGTCCTAACTTGAAACGTTTTACCGCTAACGTGCTTACATTCAATAAACGTATGGGCGGACATATACGAGTAAAGATTGCACACTGAGAACAGATTTGTTACCACAATCGAATTTTTTGCCAACCGAATGTTGGTAGTTGCAAGAACTATCCATGTATTCCAACGTTATAACCAAATGTTGGTTTGGTAGACAGAAACTTTCGGTTAAATAAAACAAGTATTGGTAAACCTAACAGACAAAGATTATTATTGGAACTGAATGATTATTGGAACTGAACATGTATTGGTTGTTATAGATTGTTGGTTATAAGTACTTTTTGAAAAAATGCAATGGGTCAACCGACGCGTTTGGTGGCCGTAGCATGGGAAAAATCGGTCGCCACCAAAAAAAATTGGTTGTTGTTTTTAATAATAAGGAGGTCTATCTGATCAAGTCTGAATAATGCCACTAATTACAGTTAAGCCTTGTTCTATATTCTGAAAATATATTTTTTATTTATAGTTCGTATATTTTTATGATCAGTATCGCTTGGAAATAAGAAGTATTCACCATCTAACCCAAGAACTATCTGACCATTTTTTTGTTTTTAAATATTTTTTGGATTTTGAAAAAGGTTTAATCGTAAACAAAGCTTTTGCTGTGACTATAACCGTTAAACTATGGTTTATGGTTTATTTGTTGATGTTGGAATAACCAATATTATGTTACAATAGCCAACAAAACAGGGTTTGGTCACTACAAAGAACTTATTTGTTGTCACCACCAATTGTTGGTATTAAAGTAACATGTACATCACAATTGGTTGATTGCCATAACCGCCAGATGCTCAACCAATAACTAAACTGAATTCGGTTTGTATAACTGTACTTTTAGTTGTGAACACCGTGATATGGTATGATATCATATGATATCTCGAACCATGTCACCATCAATACTATGAAATATTGGTTATTGCAACAGACATTCGGTTAATCCAACCGAATTTTTGTAGTTCGGGCCGATTTTCGACTGATTGTTTCTCTGTGTGTGTCTTGTAACATTACGGCGTTCAAATATATATAAATTATAGGGTTTCCGATTAAACAACGTGTTTCTGATTAAACATCGTGGTCTTGCAAACGGAATAACAAATTAAGTACACATATACCCTTCGGTGGAGTATAAAAAATGGACGGGTTTAATTACCTATATGGTTTAAAATGAAGCAAAAGTACAGGTTTGAATAAAAACCAAGAAACTAAGCTGGCAGTATCACAGGAAATCAGCTAGTGTCTTTAAGCAGTAATTGAGCATCAGCCGAAATGATGTGGAAGCGGTCCTCAAGTTAAGTAAATTTAATGAAAATTCATTAACAGAAATCACTTATGGGAGAAGAATTGAAACATTTTTTTTCAATCGAAGGAAACATACAAAAAGAAAGACTTAAGGCATAAACTTGAATGTTTACTTTATGTGCAACATTTCCAGAATAGAACCCCTTTAAAAATTACCACTGATAAGACATAACAGTTGTGCTCCTCATAATTCAAAAATTATCCACTCCCATGGCTCCATGGATATATTAATAAATGTTGCCTACTACTGTGAAGATTCATTAATTTCTGTTGAATTTATCTCAAGCCAAAGGAAAACACAAATTAATTTTCCTCCAAATGACAATGGCAATTGTTGTATTTTCAATGCAACATATGCATATTACCGTTATGGCTTTAGCACAGCACACAAGCAGGAAAGGCAGATGATGCAAAAAAAAAAAACAAAAAAAAATGAAACGAAAAAATAACGATCATCAGTCGCACATAATATGCCACCAGGTTTATGTAAAACAATAAATTATGTTGCAGTCACATTCACATTCACAGCAGCCAGGCTGCACAAGAGGAAAAACCCTCAAAAGAGGAATTCTTTTGGCCAAAGCATATTTGTCAAACTTACACTTTAAAATAATCATAAACTACCGAAAGCATCAGAAGAACTCACACACACACACACACTAACTGACATACAAATGCATGCATACAAATAAGACATTTACTGCTGGTTGTGGTGTTGGTGGTGCTGCTGGGGCAACTTACTGCACTTGACTTGTTGTGGTGATTGCTACTAACTCGCATGCCTCTACACAAATGCCGAAATCAACACACACACACATATATAGATACGCATACACACACGTATTCAGACACAGACGCATGCTGTAGTGAACAGCAGAAATCACATGAGCAACTTTTAACAAATTACAGTAATTATCAAAATGTATTTTAGTTTAAGGGCACAAAACGTACAAAACAACTGCAGCACAAACGGAAAAAAGGCAGCAACAGCTAAGAATGAACATCTACATAAAGACAAACACACACATACGAATGCACACACATATGCGGCATCCAACAGGACGGCTTCAATACAATGCGGCAGATTCATATGTTAAGATAGCGCAAGACATTTTATGAAAGTGCCAAAGTCATGGTGGTGGTAAATGTTCTGTGGCCAGTTTATGTTCCTGATATGAGTACGGAAGTTACTCCTCTGCACTCATAAAGGGGTGGTGGGGAGCGAGTAGTTTGCATACATAACGACGAACAAGCTAGCTGTTGCAGCAATATTGACAATTTTTAAAGCTTTTTGATAGGCAACACCCCTTTTTGATGATAAACGAAAATGATTTAATGTCCTTTTCTCTCTAATTCTCTCTCTTGCTTGCCGATATTTAGTTAGAGGAGTGTTCGTTTTTATTTCGTTTTTATCAAATAAATTTATGGTTTTTTTTGGAAATGTTTTTTGAACACCATAAACATTTTTTGGCTGATATGCTAGAATCATAAAACACCAGCCTAGAGGGTATCCTTCGAATGAGCACCAATAGTAAAGCATTTAAGTTTAAGATTTCATCTAGCATTTATTCATTATGAAAAGTATTGACATTTAAAGGTGTGAGGTAGTTAAATTGTGTGCGAAAATTAATTATACTCTATGTGCAGTAATTTTAGAATTTAAACGGAATGCACCTTTTGTTGTCTATATGGGTTTTAAAATTATTATGTAATCTGAAAATTAAAGTGATCCCTATAATTGGGCTCTTGGAAAGCGAATTCTTATTTTGTTTAATTTTAAAATTTCTATAGGGAAAATGAGCCATATTTTGTTAACTTTCTGTCGAGTGATCTTGTTTTGCATAGCCATAGGGTAGACCAATCAAAAGACTTAAGACACAAACTCGATGGAAATGTTTTCCAGAAAGTAATTGTCAGGCCCTTTCTCAAAGAATAAAGTGTTTACTTAATTTCTCATTCTGATTGCAACACGTCGAAATACTAATCGTAAACCTCTTAAAAAGCAATA
The DNA here is from genome assembly GCA_963513945.1 of Hydrotaea diabolus. Classification (NCBI taxonomy): domain Eukaryota; kingdom Metazoa; phylum Arthropoda; class Insecta; order Diptera; family Muscidae; genus Hydrotaea; species Hydrotaea diabolus. Next base: position 131,166,013 of record OY740717.1, on the reverse strand, counting down.
GGTCGGTCTATAGCGAACTAAGCAGCAAGGGTGGGTCAGCAAAAGTGAGTACTGCGCAGTGGTAGAAAGTTCAGACTTGCCAGAATGCCGCTCTGGGAACATCAACAGGGTGTCTATTTATGTCTTCAGTTTCTGCATATGTGACAGTGCATAGAGAAAGGGACCTAAGGGTAAAAAAATCAATTTTCACTTTTTTTTTGGTGTGGACAACATCGGATCAGTGAATGAGACCAATCCCGTGCCCCAAAAGTGTTCCCTCCAGGGATGCAAAATGAGATTTAACAAAGTGTACTAACTTTTAATGAAAATTGTACTTTTTTCAACCCGATTGTATTAAATTCGTTTTTTTTATTTATTTTTTTTAAATATTTTTTATTAAAAATGAAATCAATCAGTGCTCTCATCAATTACCAGCGAATAGTAGCCTTCTTTACAAAATTTGGCAATACAGTTGGCATTTTCCGGACCAGCCATATTTGTATCAATTTTTTGGGCCTTCGTTCTATTAATGTAAAAGCATTTTTGTAATTGACGAGTCAGTCACTCCTGCTTTTATGACGTTATTTAAATTATTTAAAATAGAAAAGGGTAAATTGTGTTCCGCAACAAACAAGTTCAACATTAATTCAAATTTTTTTGTAGATTCCGCAATGGGGCATGTAAATGATTTTACAAAATTGTTTTTTTTTGTGTTGTTTTTGAGGCGTTTGAGGCTTTCAGAGAATTCATGTCGTTTAATGTAAAAAATACCGCCTATAATAGGTAAATTACAAATACTGCATCTTTTATTTTGACACACTTTGATTAACCACGGAAACTGCTTTGCCCATTCATCTCTGAAGGGTACACTATACGGCTTTTTATTTGTTTACTTGTTCTGTAAATTAATAAGTTTGGTTGAACTTTTGTTAACGCTTTCAAAAATAAAAAAAAAAAAACTTACCCAGGACCATGTGTATTCATTTTCCGACATTAAATACTGAAAACAAATCAACTCTAAGTTTAGGTTAACTTTTCTTTACTTTTTTCTACTTTTTTACTACTATATATGTGTATCTTTTTCGAAGTTTTCCCGCAATGTGTCTTTTTGTTTGGCCGTGAAGAATACCCCTTGGCGACCAAAAAAACTCAACGCCGTTCAAAAATGGCTGTTGACTTCGCCAGTGGCTGTAAGAGTGATACTCGCCTACCACCAATTTCTTTCGATCAATTACAGAGTAAGGATACAGAATTCTTTAAAATACATTCATGTAATGTAAACATTTTTAAATAGTGCTAAACTAGTTATTGGGGTGCTTTAGTACTTTTGACTTTCAAATAGTGCTAACAATAGTACAATTGTACCAACCTTTGCATCCCTGGTTCCCTCCCAGAGATATGCGCGTTTTATGAAAGTGAAGTCGACGATTCTACACCAAAGATACACGTATTTAAATCTTTAAAATGGCTCTCCTGAACAAAACTGGTTTTTACCCTTAGGTCCCTTTCTATTTTGCGCGTCACATATATGTCTTCGCCACCGAACACCATCTCACGGACAGAATCCACAAAGGCAGATCAGGTACGACCTTCATGATCTAGAAAGAGAGGTCCAGCGGTACAAGAGAGAGTCCTAAATCATCGAAACTACCAGGCAGGTCTGAACGACATTCAAAGAATAAATCGTTGTATACAGGCTCGTGGTGGTCATATGACTGAAATCGAATTTCATTTTTTAAATGTAACATGTGCACTAGAGCGTACCAGGTTACAAGTAAAAAAAAAAGTTCGCCGTACACCTTCGAATATGAAGTATTATTGAAAGGTAGTTTCAAAAATTTTTTTATTTATTTTTTTATGCCGAACGTAGGGGTCGCGCTTTTACATTTTTCTATATAACTTCTGCATTTATAAACGGATTTTAAAGTGTGATACATCGATGTTTTTGTCTCGACGAGGCCGATTTTTTTGTCTTTGAAGTCATTGAGCTCAAGGATCCTTAGGAAGAGTTTCATGATTTTATGCGAGCTTTAATTTTCTGATATTAGAGTGGTACATTAGGGTAGTAGCAACTGAGATATGATGGGTAAGTACCAGAAGGGGGTGCTTGAGCTCAATGACTTCAAAGACAAAAAATGTAAAAGCGCGACCCCTACGTTCGGCATAAAAAAATAATTTTTTTTTTTTGAAACTACCTTTCAATAATACTTCATATTCGAAGGTGTACGGCGAAATTTTTTTTTTGAGGTACGCCCTAATGTGCACTACTACTGGAATAAACTTAAACTCTATACCTTAAATATTCTGTGTGTTATTAATACATAAAATTGTTATGTCCTTAATGGAAAACCCTGTACATGCAGCCCATACATACTAAGTACTATCGAATGTAGATGAAATATTATTTGCTGCATTTGAGAGGAAAATCATTCGAAAAATATTTGGCCCCTGCTGTGGGAGTTCAGGCGTTGAACAAACCTTGAGCTATACAACAATTCCGATATATAGGACATGTCGGTCGATTGGAAATGAAATGCCTTATCCAGAAAGGCGCAGACAAGAAAGGCCGAAAATCCGGTGCAGGAATAACTAAAGAAAGATTGAGTAGCTTTTGAATCCCAAACTGAAATAAGTCCTATCTAGACTGACGTAATTTCAAATCAGTTATTGAACAGGCCCAGATTAATAAGAGGTTGTAGATCCAGCCATATTTAGAAAAGGATATTCCCGATATCAGTCCCTCCAGCTAGAAAAGCCAAAACTTATTGAGTATTCCTTCTTGTGTAATAAGTATAATTTATCGATCCATGTCTGTGAATATCTCCATCCGATTAGGGGTCCTGCAGCACCAAAAGATGCAACTAAAATTCTGCAATCTTTTAGAAAGTATGCAGCAGTATACATACATCTGCACTCTATGTATATGGGCTTATTTCATATCATACCTGTGATTATTATAATCTTTTAAACATATTTCAAAATAATATCGATATCGATCATTACTATAAGCAATATATGTAACGATTTTCAGTGTTTTTTTCTTCTTTTCGTTCTTGCGATTTTATGGGTATGGATTTTGCACTCGTATGAGTAGCAAAAAATAACAAAATGTGGAAGCCTTAGAGCTAAATTAAATTCTTATAGTGAAATGATTGTAATCATCTTCAACATCATCAGCAGACTGGCAGGCAGGCTGGCCGGCCGGCTTATAGTATCTGAATGAAGTACGTATACTTACTTCTCATATACATATTACAACGCTTTTTTTCATTTCTGCTGTTAAACTGCATTTTACGATTTTTGCGCATTTTTTTGGTGTTTTTTTTGTTTTGCATGAAGCAACAGAGAAAAGGCATGAATATGAATATGGGCATTAAATGAATGAACACTTGTTGGACAGCGATTATTATCAATATTTCGTACATTACTACGTACCATGCCAAGCCATGCCGTACCATACCCTATCATACCGTTTCGTCTACATAAAAGCCCATATGTAAATATACGCAAATGTGTGTTTTCTTATTTAACTTAAGTAATATTTGAACTTACCCGTATCCATGGCTACCAGCGTTAGCGTGTACTCTGACTTGGCCTCACGATCCAGCGAACGTAACAGCGATATTTCACCAGTTGAAGCATTGATGCGAAATAGATCCGTATCGCCTTCTTTGAGAAAATATCGCACCAACGAATTGAATGGCGGCGTATCGGCATCATACGCTTGCACGGTGAGCACATAGCCACCATTGGGTGGTACGACATTCTCCATAACATACGCCATGTACGGTGAGTCCAAAAATGTTGGCGGATTGTCATTGATGTCCGTGATGACAATGGTCAACTCGGCCAAATCGTAACGATTTTCATAAAGATGTGACAGTTTATTGCGTCCCTTTTCGTTGTCATAGGCCAAACCCAAATCGGCGGCCGAATCTTCGGCTTTGATAGACAGCACATAGCGTGATTTGCGTTCATAATTTAAATTCTTCGATACTCGAACGATACCCGAATCTTCGCTTATCATAAAATCACGATTAGCATCACCTCCAACAATGGAAAAGCGTACTCGCCCATTGGCGCCATCATCGATGTCGGTAGCGGATACTTGCAGTACCATGGCTCCGATGCTGGCATTTTCAGCCACCGAGGCTGTATATTGTTTGGGATCGAATATGGGCGCGTTATCGTTTTCATCGAGTATCTTAACATAAACCTGACTGTGGGTATACTTTTGCGGTTCTCCGCGATCACGAGCGGTTACATTTAACATGTACGATATTTGAGATTCTCTGTCTAATCTGCCCGATACCCTGAGGAGGCCATCGACTGAGCCCAGGGTGAAGGGAATTCGATTTTCACCCTCTAAAAGATATTCAATATAGCCATTTTTGCCTTCGTCACGGTCAACGGCTTTTATTACCATCACCACTGTGTTGAGGGGTATATTTTCAAGGATTTCCGTATAGTTGGAGCTGACGAAGACGGGAGCTTCGTCGTTTACATCTTTCAGAATGATGGTGACCTGGAAGGAAAAAACAAAGAAATTAAGATCATTAGATAATGTGGAATAATGAAGAGATTTTAGGTTAGTGGAAATTTTTTGTATCTCATGACCAAATTTTGCGTCTCGGCTATAATACATAAAAATGTAGCATTTTTATGTTAATATTTTTATATCCAATTAAAGTAATATAACACAGCCCCTTGTGAAAATTAAATAAGTAACCTAGCCATTCCTGTAAATAATCATATATATATATATATAAATATTATTATTACACTTGCCGTCTAAAAATATATTACAATTTTCTCATGCTATTGTAACAGGAACGCTTTTAATTTGTATTTAAGTTCTCACTTAAAATGATTGACACTGTTTGGAATAAAACCCAAAAGGAGCCTATGAGTAGGTGATCTCGTCTACTTTAGGATGACTCTACACATTTGCATTTCAATAGATTCGATTTAAAAGCGCAGACGGGGAATATCCAGCTTTAGGCGGAGAAGTCAAGTGAATAAGGATTTGATAGTCTTGGTATTAGGGATTGGAGAAAGTACGACCAAGAGCGATGTGTTTATAAATGCTTAAAAGAGCAGACCCGGACCCACAAGAGGCTGTGAAATTGGCCTAATAAGTTAGTATAGATTATGGATCACAATGGCTTCGTTTTTAGCAGGGTTGTCCGAAATTGGTGACGAAAAACCCGATTAAGTCAAAATAACTAGAAAATCAATAATTTAAAAAAAAATATAATTTTGTTCTGATTTACTATAAATTGACCGAAAAGACATCTGAACCGCAATTCAACTTTAAAATAAAACAAGTAAAGTCGGGCATGGCCGATTATGAGATACCTCACACCACTGTGTCGTTCAGAGAATTAAGTTTCTCAGTCTGGAGCTAGAGCAAGGCCGGATTCAATATGTAAAAGTTAATAATTTGTTGCTCAAATCGTACCCTATACAATTTTGACCCCATATTTGTGGCTTCTCAGTCTGAAGGACCTCAATTAGGGAGGAACCTTTATATGAGGGCTATTCGGAAACATGTGCCGATTTGGTCCAATGTTACAGGACATGGGTGTTGGTCATTTAAAATGTGGCTTCAAAAGCTGCAGATTATATGATCTTTATGTGGTGCTATTGGAAAAAATATGGTCCTATGCTATCCAGTCTCACCACAGTTAATTGGCAGTCGCTGATATGGAACCTGGCAAAATGTAGGGATGATAGGGAATAATTTTTGTCTTCTAGAGCTGCGGGACCTCAAATCAGCAGGGACTTTTGAATGCGACCTCTTCAAAAAAATTCAGACCGATGTGATCCAATTTTAACAGAGAAATGTGTTGGTTACTTGTACTTATAATGTTGTAATATTGTGTTCGAAATTTGGTTGAAAGCGAGTGTAATATGTGGAATGAACTTTGTGTGCGGCTATTGGAAAACTTGAACCTATGTGTTGCAGCTTCACCACAGTTCATTGGCAGTAACCGAAAAATTGGCTTCTTTTGAACATAGACATATGGGTACTCAAAAATATTGGAATTTTGTTAACCAATGGGACCCTGGGGCTCAAAAACCGTCCTCTAATAATCAGGGACATATGGGTATCCAGAAATAGTGAAATTTTCTAAAAAAAAATCCAAATAAGTTCCTATGTTTAAGATCTATGCAAATTTTGCACTCGGACCGGCCCATATGTGCCCCAGGGTCCAAAATATATAAAAATATATTAAAAAATAGTAACATTTCGTCATGGATCTAAGTACGTACGAGTATCATATAAATTTTACGATGCAATTTATTTTATGGGTTTTTTTCTGTAAAAGATAATGAATCTGCCAGAATTGAAGAAGGGGATATTGGCCGGAAATACGGACTTTAGTCAAAGTAATATTATCTAGCACATTCGTGGCTCAGGAGGTGAGGGGAAGGAAAATTGTTTTAGGATAAATATAATCCACTAGCATTCCACCAATCTTGACAGATTTCAATAATATTGACAATTTTACATGGCATGGCATGCATCGGCACTTATTTCCTACCAACATCGTCGGTAAAGAGTGATATGACTTTGTGCGACTAGGGGATAACAAAATCGATAAATTTCTTGAACAAGACGATGCTTAAAAGTGATGCAATACTCGAGGCTGAAAAGAAAAAAAAATTGCGACTAGATCATGTTTTAGGGGTTCGCAACGCCTTAGCCTACGAAAATGAGCCAACCATTTTGAATGTGCTCGCGGCCAATGTTCGAGAAGCTATTGCCGGACATAATAAATTTAATATCTCTTACTGTTGCTGTGAAGACTTAAGACTTGAAAGTGTTCCTAGGCAGAGTTGTTAGACTTTTAAACTCACTAGTTATCGATTAACAGAAGACAAAAGAAATTTGAGTCGATGCCAAAATAGTAACATAACTCCTTAGATTAGAGCTAGATCTATGCGAGAGTTTGCTTTAAAGCAACGAGTATTGCAAATTTACCACCGGGAATGATGTTGGTTGAAGTAGGACTTCCTAAAAGAGGAGCTTCTTGTTCCTTAATGGGATGTTGAAGTACTTTAATAAGAAAACAGATGTAATTAGAGAACGATGTTTTCAAATGCAGCTGACTCCGATTAACTTTACGGAAAATTAGTATGTGTTAAATAAGAAGGACTCAACACATGTTTCCTGCATATTTTAGAAGCTGTCTCATTATTGATTTTAGAAACACATGGGTTGACAGTCGATTATGGGTTAGGTGGCAAACCAAGATCCTAGCGTTTAGGTTTGGCAATATGTATTTCTAAAGGAGGTAGTCGAGAACGAAATTATCTAATCGATTACGCTCAGCAGAACAAAAATCTGAAAAACATAGAAGACTGAACTTAGCCCTGACAAGTTACATTTCTTGCAAAATTCTGAATTCAAAAAATTATCAGAATTCAGAAAAGATCTACCTTATACAGTGATTTTAGGCTACAGTCGTTACAAAATAATCAACGGAGGCAACAAAAGCCGACAAAACGGCTCATACCCTTATTAATAATTCTAATAAGGGTAAAAAAAAATCAATTTTCACATTTTTGATGTGGACAACATCTGAGCATCGAATGAGACCGACCCCATGCCCCAAAAGTGTTCCCTCCCACAGATATGCGCATTTGATGAAAGTGATGGACACCAAAGATACACATATTTAAATCTTTAAAATGGATCTCCTGAACAAAACAGATTTTTACCCTAAGGTCCCTTTCTATTTTGCGCGTCACATATGCTGTGTAGAAACAAACCATAATCGGCAGTTCTAAAATAAACGTGGAGCATACAGAAGGTGCCTATTTGGATATGACCGCAACAACCGATTAAGGAGTTCGCAATAGGAATGATAAGTCACATAGACAAAAGATATAGCTCGCGCCAATTGAGTCGCAATTCTCTATTATATAACATGTGTAAGCCCATTCTATGGATGGAATCTGATTGATGAAAAGGGAAGAAATTAAAGTAACGGGTGAGTACTCTAGAGGTATTTTTTCAATAGGGATTTTTCTCAGATAATGCGTGAGTTGTGCTAAACTTTATTTTTTTCATTTAATTTTTTTTGACATTTCATCATGGAAAGACTGACACCGCGAAAGCCACGGATTGTTGCGCTTTATGGACTGGTGAAACCATCGGTTAATATTTTAAACCGCAACTGGTGCATATCTCGCTGTGGTATAGGACGTTTTGCTACCTGAAATTGAAGCCCGTAATATTGACGATTTGGTTCAACAGGGCGGTGCTACTTGTTATACAGCTACTCAAAAAATGGATGTATTTAGAGGTAATTTCGAAGAGCAGCTAATTTCACGTTGTAGACCGGTGAGTTGGCGGCCTAGATCATGTGATATCACACCTTTAGACTTTTTTAGGGCTACGTAAAGTCCAAAGTCTATGCTGACAAACCAGCTACGATTCTGGTTTAGGAAGCCAACATTACGAGTTTCATTATCGCCAGACCCAGAAATGGTAGAACGAGTCATCAAAAGATGAACCTTCAGAATGGGCACTCTGAGGCGTAGTTAAAGCTACATTTGAAGGAAATTATAGTCAAAAATGTCCTTTCGAATTCGCAATTGATTTGAATTTTTGTATTTATTTAATTTTGGAAAAAATACCTCTAGATTGATCACCCGATACATCACCAAAAGCTTAGTCACCGAAAAGAAAGCTTAAGCCTACGATTACCGAGGAAAAATAACTTAATGCTAAAGAATGTCAGATCGTAAACTCATATTTTTAGAAAAAAAAATAAATTATGTTTAGTCCAATTTTATTTCTCTGTGTATATATGAAATTTTTTCTTATTTAAATACCTATAGCCCCTTCTCCCTGTCAATCGCTGCATATGCTTCTGAATGCCATCCACTATTCATACACCCAAGCTAAGCAAAATTTCTTACATACCGTTGGCCATACTATGATGACAGTGAAAATTTCAATGTAAGGTGCTTTCAATATAAATGCATCATAGTTAAGAATAACTTTTCGATCATATTTCATGTTAATGATCACAAATTCTAACTATTATCAAAGACTTTTTCTTGCAGCTCGTCGTCGCCTTGTGCCAACTGCGGCCATACTCCTCCCGAATGACATTACAAAACATGTATGCATAAACCGAAAGGAGGGGGCAATGAATTGGCATCATTTACGTTTTATATCCCTAGTCAAGGTCTTATGGTCTAGAGACTGTATACCGGGATGTACAGACAACTCGACATAAATATTTAGTTTGTCTAAATGGTCGGCATCAATTCGTTGCCGGTATGTAAATCTTTTTCCTATTAATACCAAATATAATACAATGTATCGAATCTTTCCCTTCCGGAGCGTTGTGCTTGTAACATTTCCTAGACGTGCATTATAACTGCGGCTAGTTAGTTGGGACATTGGCTGAGAGTTTTTGCCGCTTAGTTGCATTGCAACATTGTATGTTGCATTATAAATTACTATCATTAATTTTTGTTTATAAACAATGTTGCTTGAAAGCGGGATTTTTTATGCTGGCCAGTGGCCACTGGTGCCTCCTTAAGCCAAGATTACTTTAAGGGAATACACGGTCATACTCGTGTACAGCAGTGTCTCTTTGATAACTCACTGTTCTGGAAATTTGATTTCTTCTTTGTTCTTTAACGGAGGGACTCTTTAAGCCGCGATTGACTCATTTTCAATCCTGTGGATTGTTTTATTAAGTTCAAGTGGAGAAATTATGAATTCAATTTGTGTGATCATTTATTATGCCAATGAGTTTAATGAAATGACCAAATGAAGATGTTTTCTTTTGGGGGTATCTTTTGTGCTAGTGAAAAGTGTGTAAAAAAAGTGATTAAGTGTAAATTAAGCTATGGTTATGCAAAGAGAAGAAAATATGTTCAAAATATGTTTGCATGTAATCATATTATGCAAGAAACATCTGAATGTTTGGAGCATGCTCCTCAGCGTACATTAATATGTTTGTAGCAATGTTCCCAAACATTCATTCCACATATCGTCCAGGTCCATATCCTCAATTTCTGGCTACAAGAAGTCCGTTATCATCATGCGATAGCGCACAGCATTCACGGTAACTGCTTAACCAGCCCAATGACGCCGCCAGCAGATAAACCAAACCAAACTATCACTCTTTGTGGATGCATCGGCTGTTTAACAATCACTCTTGGATTCTCATTTGCCTAAATGCGGCAATTCTGCTTGTTAACGAATCCACTGTGTGAATCCATTTGGTCGATTATGCTGACCAAAAAAATCACGAAGTGCATTTTGATTTGTACGCCCATATTCGTAAAATGATTCAACAATCTTAACGCGCGGCTAAATTTTGTACCTCTTTATGGTTGAATTTGTCAAATACTGAAACAAGGAAATGTTAAATTAAATTGGGCAAAAAAACTTGACGTTAAGGTGTGACTCACAATTAACATCATGCATAATTGTTGGACAGCCCTTTACAATGCACAAATGACGAAAGTGAGAAACCTTTTTCTCTTGGCCGATTAAAAGAAGTACGGCACTAAACCTCGAACTATCCTGAAGGACTAGTGGAGGCCCTATTATGAAAGAAAACAGCTGACTTCGAATAATCAAAATTCTCTCTCAGCTATTTTTAGCTGAGGATTCTGGGGAAAAATAAATTCCATGGGAAAAATCTACCAGGGAGTAGTCAGAATCGGACTGATCATGTGTTGGTCTGAACCTATTATGCTAAAATACGAACATAAATATGTTTGTAGCATGTTAAAAACATAAACATGTTTGCATGCAAACATATTTTAAACATATTTTCTCCGTGTGTTAATGAAGAAAATTGTGTTAGAAGAGAAAAGATTTGTTTTTGAATGCACTTTTATATGATTCAGAGTTGAGGAGTTTGAACTGATAGTGTTTTCCGTAGTCTAGTAGGAAAAGGGCTAGTTTACTGTGAGAGAGTTTGTGGGTTTTATTACGACCCCAGACACTCACATTTAAAAGAAAGCTAATGTTCTGATTGAGGTTCATATCAAAATAAGCTGTAGAATAACTAGAAAAACTGGAGAGCATTAAAATAAAAAAATGTGCTACAAAATACAAGCATACTGCAAGAAAAGCTTTACCAGTTCTACACACTAAATATACAAATAACGACAGTTGTTATATTTTTATATTTTCTACTTGGCTTTTGAGTCTAATCTGTAACTGGTGAAGGGGAGGTCAGTTAAACATTTTGTTGCTGTAAAATGTTTGCCAGGTGCAATCTTCGAAACTAGCCCTGCCCCAACACTGTCAAGCACCTAGCCCTAAACGCTCGGTCATAGTTACTCTGCATTAGTGTCGACTCACTAAAATTATGACAAGTATGATTCCAATTGAATTAAACACCGTTGTGTTTTATGCCTGCCTTTTAGTTCTGTCCAATTGTTATTGGTCAGTTTTCGGTCAGCCTATTATTTACAAATCAGCTATCGTTTGCATTCGAACATTAGAAGTTAAGTGTTGAGCTCATAATTTACTTTACTTCTGTACTTCAAACTTTTTGAATTTGAATTTTACATTATTTTTCGTAGTCTGTTTTGGTAAACATCGTAGGTTGATAAAAGGTGGTATGCTAAGTTAATAGTCACATTTCAGATTCTATTGAACATTTATTTAAGTTATTTAATTGGTTCAACCGCGCACTAAAATACGTAGCAGTGACGGTTTAGAGAATTGTAAGATTAACACTTTGATAAACACGAGGGCTTATCAATACTTCCGTGGTTTTTCGAAAAAAACCCTTTTTTGCTTCCAAAATAAAAAAATATTTTTCAACCTAATCTCCTTTTGAACTCAATATGCTTAGTCCAACGTTTCTCCAATTTTTGTATCGCTTCCAAAAATAGGATTTTTCGAGGTCCATAAAATCGGCATTTGTGTTTACTATCGTTGGAGCTGAATCTCTTTCCAGCGAGCCATTTCTTTAGATTTGGAAACAGGAAATAGTCACTGGTAGCTAAATCCAGAGAATATGCCGGATGAGGTACCAATTTATGAAATTTTGGTATTGAGACTGCACACGTGTGCACCCGTACATTATCTTGATGAAAAATAACTTTTTTCTTGACCATACGCGGTCGTTTTTTTTAAATCCTCGTTAAAGCGGGCCAGTAAGTTTGCATAATATTCTCCGTTTATTGTTTTTCCTTTATAAAGGTAATCGATGTGGATTATCCCGCGTCCATCCCAAAAAACTGTTGCCATCACCTTATTAGCCGACAAAGTCACCTTCGCTTTCTCCGGAGCCGGTTCAACGGATCCATGTAATGGATCCATGTTTTATCCACATTTACAAAACGCAGCAAAAACTCACTCGAATTGAGGTTAAACAACTCCAAACAATTCTATGAAATTGTCATACAATTACGTTTATGGTCAATCGAGAGCAAACGCGTCAGCCAGCTTTCTTAAGTCCAACTTATCATATATTCGAAACCACACTGCCGTATGAAATGAGTATGGCGTTAACAATCTCACGCACTTTAACTCTTCGATCGGCCAACACCATATCGTAGATTTTTCGACATTTTCGGGTGTATTAAATGGTTTAAATATATTCGTTGCTTGGGGTCTTATGATGGTAAAGTTTGTGTAGATTTTTCGACATTTTCGGGTGTATTTATCTCAATTAGCCGTCCAGAACGTTCAGCATCATTTTTATTTGAGCGGCCACAACAAACGTCCTTAAAACTCTTTTTTACCATTGAAATCGATGGTGCAGAGTCCCCATAGTAATTATCAAGCTTGTTTTTTGTTTTTTTTTTCCGCAAAAAATATTGTTTAATGAGCACTGGAAATTCACTTTTTCCATTTTTAACAAAATCCAAGTGGTTGTATGTTTTGAACAGCTGTTAAACGCAAACTAAATGACGGAACTCTCTCAAAATTTGAAAGTAGTCTATTTACAGATGGTACTTGATGGGAGCAGTGTTGCATTTCATATAACTACGAGGGAAGTTGGAAAAGTAATGGATTTATTGAAATGCCCTCGTATAATAATATTGAAATCAACTTATAATTAGATTAAATTAGATTGTATTAGTGACTAGTGATAACAATTCATTTATAAAAATTAAATAGCTTTTTTTTAAAAGTTGGTGCACTGCTTCTTCAGTACATTGCTGCCTCAGCTAGCCTCGGAGTAGTGTATCCTCTTATCCGAATTTTTGCTTGAACTTGGTGACGGTTTCTAGCTGTATTTCACGACACAAATCAATGTTGGACAACCATGGTTAGAAATCGCAATTTCAGGCTTTTATTCAAGATATCACACAAACGGATCTAAACATCTGGTGTTGGCATTTATGTTCCAGAATATAAGTACAACCTACAGTTTTAGACTGTCTTACTAGAGTCTCTATTTTAGTATTTTCTGTAGAATTTACTCAATGTGGAAACAATTTATGTTCGCATTTTTAATGACAGCTAAGAGTATTGAATCCACTATATTGGTTTTCTTCAAGGTATATCCAAATTGAATACTAGTTTATGTAATAGCTAGTTCTGGAAAGTTAAGCTAGTTTCGAGATTAGACAATGTATGTTGAGCTAGACGTAAAACATTTTTTCGTTCTGATATTAGTTTATTCTTGCATTGATAAGTTTCATTTCCTGGTTAGATCGAGCAAACAATAGGCGATTAAGGCTCTTTGCTATTAATGATTTTATTAAGTAATTTAATTTTAATTAATTTTTCATTACTTAGATTTGTAAATTAGATTGTATTAGTGACTAGTGATAACAATTCATTTATAAAAATTAAATAGCTTTTTTTTAAAAGTTGGTGCACTGCTTCTTCAGTACATTGCTGCCTCAGCTAGCCTCGGAGTAGTGTATCCTCTTATCCGAATTTTTGCTTGAACTTGGTGACGGTTTCTAGCTGTATTTCACGACACAAATCAATGTTGGACAACCATGGTTAGAAATCGCAATTTCAGGCTTTTATTCAAGATATCACACAAACGGATCTAAACATCTGGTGTTGGCATTTATGTTCCAGAATATAAGTACAACCTACAGTTTTAGACTGTCTAACTAGAGTCTCTATTTTAGTATTTTCTGTAGAATTTACTCAATGTGGAAACAATTTATGTTCGCATTTTTAATGACAGCTAAGAGTATTGAATCCACTATATTGGTTTTCTTCAAGGTATATCCAAATTGAATACTAGTTTATGTAATAGCTAGTTCTGCAAAGTTAAGCTAGTTCCGAGATTAGACAATGTATGTTGAGCTACACGTAAAACATTTTTTCGTTCTGATGTTAGTTTATTCTCGTATTGATAAGTGTCATTTCCTTGTTAGATCGAGCGAATAATAGACGATTAAGGCTCTTTGCTATTAATGATTTTATTAAGTAATTAAATTTTAATTAATTTTTCATTACTTAGATTTATATACACAAATCTTAATCTAAGTTAGTTTTAAGTTAAAGGTTATTCCCAAATTTTATGATATCTGAATGCAGTCTATCATAGTAATTGCAAGCATAACGTTGTAATCAGATCAGTCATCCTGTTTAAAGTAATTACTTTTTTTTGAAAATTATTAATCTTTAAGTACATTAAAGAGTTTTCAACATCGACTTTGCGTGTATATGTGGCGAAAACGCAACGGTGGTAGAAAATGGGTTAAGGGTTCAATAAGCAACAAAAAATACTCAAAAAACAGTCGAAGGTATATTTATTGTTTTTACTATATTCGGTGGAATACTCTACTGCTGACTGTTCTCTTTAAACAGGAATCTGCCTACGCTTAAGCTAATAACTGCTCACCATGGTTTAAATATATTCGTTGCCTGGGGTCTGATGATGGTAAAGTTTGTGCAGTCCTACTAAAGTAGAAAGCTTTTTGAATAGTTTAGTTTTTCAATAGAAACTTGACCTTATGTACTAAGCATAACTTTTGTTTGGAAAATTTCACTCATTTCAAAGTAATTTCCAAAAGATTATTTGCCACACCAGAGTTCCATTGAGTAATGTGGGCCACACTATTTCACAAGATCTTGTGATCTGTTTCCGCATAAATAATACCCGCGATACGGCCTTCCTTTATCAAGACATAAATTTCGCCCTTACAAACATTTTAATGTAAAATTTCACAAATTTCTACGAAATTTTTAATCATTACAAAATAAAATACAACTAAAATCGAATTCACATGCGTTGCCGCGGTGGTGCGAGCGGGCACCACATACAAATACGAGTATCTCAAACAAAAGGACGCATAATAAATGAGTATTGATAAAGGAACAGAAACCCCAAGAGAAACGATGGCAACAGCACGACCACAATGACGACGGCGACAATAACAGCCACATAAGAATCGCTTCTACCAGCGGGTCCAGCGTGTTGCTGGTGGGGCATTGTTCTGGGCCACAAAGACTCTGCGCTGTGGAATACTTAAAAGTGGAGATTGAAATTAATGTGGCCCTGCTTATCGTCGCACTAAGCCGGCAAACAATGCGCCAAGGAAAACTGTAACTTTTTGTTTGTGTGTGTGTGTGTGTGCTTGCGCCCGGTGCAGTCGCTTGTAAAACATTGTCGTATAACATACATTTTGATATCGGAACGAGCCAGGAAATCAACAAGACCAACACCAGCTTGAACATTACCATCAACATCAGCACCAGCATCAGCGCATTTGTAGAGCAATGATTTCATTTAATGTGCAATGAATTGTGCAATACCAGAAAGCACCACCATCAACTGCAACATCAACAGCAACAAACAGAAAAGCCCTTTTGCGTTATATAGAAATCAACATCAAAAAGAATTACAAGTTGTTTTCTTATATTGGCAACGAAAGCAAACCTTTCTCTTTTTTTCCATTGCAGCTTTTGTTGCGGCAAAATGGATTTGATTTCTTTCCGCTGCTGTTGCCAAGTTTGTTGTTCATGCGGCGGCGTCGGGCGGCCGCCTGCCGCTTGATGCTCATGCTGCTGCATGTTGTTAAATATGTTCTTGCATGAATTACTTTTGAATTTGCACGTTTATCATTTAATTAAAGTCATTGCTCTTCTTCAGCGACCTCTGCAAAGTTGTTTCTTCGTTGTTGTTTGTTCTTTTTATTAACATTTTAGCTTTGTTGTTGTGGATGTTCACAACTCCTTGTCGCTGCAACATTGTAGGTAGGAAATTATTCATTTATTAAAAGGTGTTGCAGTTTCCATTTTGCCGCTTTAACGGTTTTTTAAATACTACCCTCCTTTGCAGCAATCGTTGGTCAACCAAGACGCTTGCGCAGTAGCAACCGCCTTACTGGCAACAACTTTATTATTAATCTCAATATCTTTCAAAGTAAATCGGAAACCTCCAGCTAAAATCTTCAGCGATGTTTAATGGGTTTTAATATCTTTTAGCGTATGCGTCATTAATTGTTTTTTTTTCGGTAAAGCAAATTTTCTTTTGTTTTTTTCGTTGTCTCTTCATGTTTGCTTGTCTATATCCTATCTTACTTTAGTGCGGCCGAATAATGGAAATAGCAGGTTTCGAGGGAAAACATAAATTTAAATGTTCAAGTTCAGCATCCTTTTTAAAAATAAATTCTTTTTGTGTTGTACTCGTGGTGTTATTGGTGAAACACAATTTTATTCATCTGGCTGCCTCAGCTAGCTTCGGAGGACTTTCTTTACCTAAGTCCCACAATATCCTATTAATGAACAAGGGGAAACTTCTCTCAAATTTGTGAACTATGCACGACTCAATTTTTATACTCACTGACCGGCACCTACTGCTTTACGCCCCAGATTCGAGCGACATTCTATAGAGACATGAATTAGAGATGAATCTCGTAAAGATGACGGCAATTGCGATGTGAAAACCTGTCTCTGAAAAATTGTTAGATGTTCCTAGCCGGAGTTGAACTGGCATGCTACTCTCGCACACTTCAATCATAGCGGCCACAGCTTCGGAGTAGTGAATCCTTTTATCCGAAATTTGCAGGACCTTGGTAAAGATTTCTAGCTGTATGTCATGATAAAAATTGATGTTGAACAACAATGGCCAGTAATCGCAATTCATGGCTTCTATTCCACATTTTACACTAACGGATCTAAACACCTTGTGGTAGAAGGAGTTGGAATTTATGTTACAGAACATAAGTATAACCTGAGTTTTAGGCTGTCTGACTAGAGTGTCTATTTTACAATTTGCTAAAGATTAAATTTTATGTAGAAAAAATCCCTATCCGTATTTTCCATGGCAGCCAAGAGTATTAGATCCACTAGCCGGGGTTTCTGTATATTAAAAGTCTCTGTGTGAGATGGCGACACATTCAAAGGCATATAAAATCTGAACACCAGGTTATGAAAGAGGTAGTTCTCCAAGTGTAGCTAGTTCTAGTAATATGTAGCTTGCTCACATTAAGTGTAGCAAGTTTTAGTAATTGAACGTAACTCATTGAATAAGGGGTTAATATTAATGATGACATGAAGAATGATCGAATCTAATCTCTTGCGCATTGTTTCTCATTCCGAGATTAGACAATTTATGTTGAGCTCAGATTGTGGGCTGCGTCGGTAGCTAAAATTCGGCTGATGCCAATGATTTGATGTTTAGAAAAAATAACAACACCCAACTTTGTTAACAGGAAATAAAAGAATAACAAAATAGCACAGTAGTTTCTATAGGGTGTTCCAACTAGAGGTATTTTTTCAGAACAAAAAAAAATATAAAATTTCAAATCAAGTGTGAAATCTTTATTGGTAAATTTGAAAGGACATTTTATGGCATTTATTTTTTGAAAATAATTTCCTTCAAATGTTGGCAACTGTATCATGGAAATGAACGTTCGGTGAGAAACAGAAAGATCTGCTGTTTTCGACAAAAACTTTGTTCAGTGATAAGGCCTCAACGGCAAAATCAATAAACAAAATTGCCGCATTTGGATTGAAGAGCAACAAGAAAAGGTTTAAGATGTTCACCTACGATTCAGGGTTTGGAAGCCAACATTACGAGTGTCATTAAAGCCATACCGGTCTAAATGCTCGAACGAGTCATCCCCTTGTCATCCAAAATTGGACCCTCAGATGGGAAACCCTGAGGCCTAATTGCGGCCAACATTTGAAGGAAATTATATTCAAAAAATAAATGCCATAAAATGTCATTTCAAATACCAATAAAGATTCCACACTTGATTTTAATTTTTATATTTTGTTTTGTTTTGAAAACACCTCTAATTGGATCACCCTTTATAATACTCTTATTACACTTTCCACCACTGATGTATAAAAACCCCATTGGCTTTTTATTTTGAAACCAGTTATAAACCAATTATATACCTAGTAGTGTGAGGGTACGGACACATTTAAATTTATGCACCCAGTGATGCATACATGGTCCAATGGGATTGTTCTTTATCTCTGAACCTGCGGCATATGCTCTGTAGAAAGCTGCCTTTGATTTCCGACAATAATGAACTGGCCCAGGCAATTATGGCTGCTTTTTTGGAGGGCATTTAAAGAACAAGTCAGATAGTCCTGCCAAAAACTAATTAAGTACCCGAGTTCATATTTTAGATATTTTATATCTGCCTAGAATTGAACTATTTCACTACTATAACTTTAAAATCAAATAATGGGTGATCAATCTATAGCATTTTTTTCAAAAGGTTTTTATTCAAAGATAACGCGTGAGATGTGTTTTTCTTCAGTATTGTTTGCCATTTAAGCATAAAAATGCTTTTGGTTTTGTGCTGTTTATGGACTGGTGGAATCATCGGTTCATATTTCTTCAAAAATCATCATTTCGGAACGTAACCGGTGCTCGCTATCGGACTTTTTGCTACCTGAAATTGTAATCTTAATCTTGCCACTTGCCACACAGCTGCTCAAAGAAAGGATCTATTGATAGGTTATTATGAAGAGCAGCTAATTTCCATTTTGGACTGATGAGTTGGCCACCTAGATCGTGTGATATCACACCTTTGGACTTTTTTTTTTGAGCTACGTTAAGTCTATGCTGATAATCCAGCTACGATTAAGGTTTTGGAACCCAATATTATGCGTGTCATTATTGCCTTACCGGTCAAAATGCTCAAACGAGTCACCCAAAATTGGACCGTCAAACTGAGGAGTAGTTGCGGGCAACATGTAAAGGAAATTATATTAAAAAAATAAATGACATAAAATGTCGTTCCAAATGAACGATAAAGATTCCACACTTGATTTGACTATTAGTGTTTTTTTTATTTAAAAAAAACCTTTAGATTGATCACCCGATAGTTCTATATAAGTATGGTCCAGTTTTACAAGAATTTATCATAATGTAACGTACAAAATTTAAAACAATTTTAATTTTTGGCTTTTATAGCAGCAGGACCTCAAACAAGATCCTCCTTACAGTTATATAAGTATAATCCTATACATAGATTATACGGATGTGAAACATAATTCCAAATCGCGTTGCTTAAATCCATGGCTTATTCTTGTTAGGCTTTGGAATTATGTTTCACGCCTGTATTATCTGTGTACAGGATTAGACAACTGCAAGAACAACCTTGGAGTGCTGGTCCAAATGTTAAAGCGAAGGCCCTGATATGCTATTTAAATAAGTGCCAACATAAGTTTAATTGACTACAAGACGAGGCTGAAATTAATATGGATACTATATCCAGGTTAGATAAAAGTGACTGTCATATGCTTGGTTGAAAACCGTCGTGCTTCCATTAGTTGCGGTCAATATATAATCTGTACACCCCCCTTTCGGGATAGGGGACTATGAGCCTAGGTGTTGCGAAATGCTATGGAGAATATTTTATGTTCTATTTGAATAGTTCCAGTTTTGTCCTACCTTTAGTCCATCTTTCAGTTGCTTGTTTGAAGCTTCTTATCTGAGTTTGAGCTTACGTCAAAAGGAGGAAAACCAGGTGGAAAGGAGAATGAAAAGTTATTCGACACTAGGAGAATGCTATGGAGAATATTTTATGTTCTATTTGAATAGTCCCAGTTTTGTCCTACCTTTAGTCCATCTTTCAGTTGCTTGTTTGAAGCTTCTTATCTCAGTTTGAGCTTGCATCAAGAGAAGGAAAACCAGGTGGAAAGGAGAATGAAAAGTTGTTCGATAGTAGGCCCGTTCATCCGCCTTACATTTCATAAAATGTTTATATTTCCTTACACTCAAATTTGGAAATATCGAACTTTTTGGACATTTCCTTACGAGATGTCGACTGTATAGAGTTCCTGAATGCAGGAACACAAAGATAGGAGCTGTCCGGCTATCAGAGTTTGTAGTGCCACAGATTGATGCTATGACTTTCAGTTCCTGTCATCGAACAACTTATTTGATCTTCATGATTTATTTCCGAAAACCCCTAAAAACTCCGGCATAAAGACTAGATCTAACCCTAGTTCTCTCAAGTAGACATTAAAACATGCCCTTCATTTTGTTAAGACTCCACATGCTTGAAAGCATCCCCGTTTGCCAGAGATTAGCGAGGCGAAGGTCTTTCCGATACATGCAATTGGTACAGTTTAAATAGACTAGAGAAATATGATATAACTCAAGGTTAAAAAGGTGAAATTTTGTCCAAGGTGCACGTGAAAAATCTGCGTTAAAAGGAATAACACACCTGCAAGCGGACGTTGGCCCTAATAGGGTTATTATGTAAATTGTCGTGTGATTGAAATTTTCTTTCCAAATGAAGTTAAGATGCATTTTCGATACATTATTAATATTTTACAAGACAAATTTAGGCTTTACTTTTTCAATATTAAATATATCTTTATTATACAGTAAGTAACTCATAAGGATACTACCTTTGTTCCGCTGAAACATCCATGCCAGTGGATTGTAGGAGTATCAGCAAACACTGAAGAATTTCTTTCTTATAAATATTAATATTCTAGCTTAGCCTAATCAGTCAGACATTACGATGTGTGACAAATGCTATGACTAACCTAATATATTCATGACACAATATCTTTATTTATTTAACCATCGTTCGATCTATACTGCGTCTTAGTTTTTCTATTGGTTCTACTTTCGTAATATTACTTTTTTTATAGTTTCGTTTAGAGAGTTTTGTTGTTGTTGTTTTCTTTAATAAATTGTTAGCAATTAGAAAATGCATTAAGGTCTAAATGAGCCGTGAATGGGATACACAGAGATGGTGGCAGTAAAACAGTGCTTTGAATCTATTAAGACTTGCCTCTTAGCAAAAGTTAGACTAAAAGTGGTGTGTGTAGACTTGAAAAAAATAAGGTAGTACAAGATTTGATGTAGATGTTATTCAAGCAGTTAAGCTACTACACTGATATACAACACAACAAGAACGGCGACTTACTAGTATACATGTTTTTAGTAGTTGTAGTAGTGTAGAGTATTGCTACTACTACTAAACTTGGAGGGAGCATATTTTGGAGTGATGGAGTTTTTTATTAAAGGGATCGTTTGACTATAAAATTGTTTTTTTACTTAAATTAAGCAGTTAGATTAAGTTGTTCAGTAATTCACTTTGCCGTCTCGATAGATAGAAGCCAAGCCGTATTTTCCCATTGCTTTGTTCTTTGATATGTTGATTCCTAAACCAGATCATTCAGTCGGGTCTAGTCGATTTGATTTAAGCTCATAATCCTGTTTACTGCGGCGATTTGAATGACAAATGGTATATTGTGGTCCTTAAAGATGAACAATGTTTTCCATAAAAAACAACGAAGACCGCAGAAAGCCGTTTGAAAAGCTAGTGTGCAGTTGTTTTATTATATTTGTAAATTAAACATTCGATCTTTTTAAGAATATTTATTGTTTTGCTTTTATTAACGCATGTGTCTTAAGTCTTTCGACAATTTTCAATAAACGAACTTTGCAATGCATATAATCAAGTTCGTGTCTTAAGTCTTTTGTTTGTTTATGCTGAACCTACTTGGTGAGAGGGTATATACCATTTAGGGCTAAGAAGTGTAATGCCAGATCTGGGATCGAAATCCCTTACGTGATCGTCAATAAGCCAAAGCATTCACAGAGAGAATGACAGTTTGGTGTGCATTTTGGAGTGGTGGCATAATTCGCGCATTCTTCTTTGCAAAATCTGGCGGTTTTTGTTTAGAGTGCTGCTGGAAAATTTGGAGAGTGAACAAATGGACGTAGGCCATCTTTGGTATCAGCCGTAGCACATTGCCTATGCCACAATTGATCTTTTGTTCGCTAAGTTCTGTAATTGTGCTATAAGTCTTATGGGCAGTGTCAATTGGCCACTACGGAGGTTTGGATTGTTTTTGTTTTAGCTGATTTAGGAAAAAACCTCTATTTTTCCTAATGGGATGTCGGGGTAGTGAATGAGCGATGTTGTGCACACCAAAGATGATTAATTGTACAAGATGGGCGATATTAGATTAAGAAACACACCAATCATTTTGGTAGCGTTATTTTCGGCATTAAAATTGTGCGAATTTTGTGTATTCTGGGTTTTTTATGTTTCAATTTTGCCTAAGTTCTTGTGGTTGTGATCAAACGAAAGTGAATAAATAAACTGAGAAGTTGTGTGTTACAGAGTGCTGTTTTTTTATATTATTGCAAAGAAGAATCATATCGGTGCACACAACATATTAACGACTCAGGCTTTTAAGGATGACTATGGAGCAAAACATTCGTAAGATAAGAAACCAACTCCAAGATCTAAGAAAATTGGCTTGAAAGGATGCGCTAAATCAGCCACTCAGGCTTTTAGGGGGGACTTTGGAGCAAAACACTCGTAAGATAAGAAACCCACTCCAAGATCTAAGAAAATTGGCTTGAAGCCACATTAACAAGTTTATGGTCTTCGAATAAACTACACCTTTGTCTCATATTTTTTTATTTTAATTAATTTTCAAAAAGAAACTTGTACCTGAACTACCTTGTCTACACCTCTATTACTTTTTTTTGTAACTTCTTATCACTCCAAATAATGACTCCCATTTAAATGCGATTCTATGGAACTGCTATTATCACACATCCGTAAAGAGGGTTTTTCATTTTACAAGCCTGAACTTTAAAATCAAATAAAAGTGATCTGTGTGAGCCATGATGGTAAGCTTTCCAGCTGTTTAAAATTCGACTATTACGAATATGTAACAAAAGTGTGAACATCTATCATGCCAGGTCATCCAGGTTCAACTATGGGTAAGAACATCTAACAATTTTTCAGCAGCCGGTTCCCATTTTTCAAATGTCGGCGACTTTACGGGTGCGATATTTATCTCTAAGCTATGTTAAAACTTTTCTTTAGAATGCATAAGCCGCTCGGAATCGTCGTAAAATAGTAGATCCCGGTCAGTGGGTATAAGAATAATATAGTACACAGCTCACTGATTTAAGAGAAATTTCCCCTTGGTCATGAATGAAAAGAAAATGGACACTATAGTTCTAATCTCCCAAAATGTAAGGTTTATTGATGGTTGTAATTTCCTTCTTATAAACAAGTTGATATATTCTGACATAAAGTATTCTTTGTAGTACTCAGGCATTTGATACCAAATTTTTTTTATTTAGGAATACTTTTGTAGATTAATTTTCTCTATCCTTAAACACACAGGCGTAGGATTTCTTTTTTCACTTCACATTTCATAAAGAACTGCTAGAAAGCTAAGCCTTTAAGACTTGTACTCCAGTTATTCAGGTCCTTATGATGTTTCTTTTCAACCTAAACACAAATTTCTTTTACAAAACATTTATCCAGGTACTTAAGATGTTCCTTTCACAGCCCAAATATGAACTTAACTGCAAAAAGCTTTTGCTATTCGGAATCTGCTCTATAATTTAAGTCATGTTCAGTAAGTGTAAAAAGTATATCCTGTGTTGCTCACTGATTAAAAAAAATATATTACCCATTTTTAAATTAAGGATATTTGAGAGATACCGATGACGATCTATTCATAAAAATTTGGATTAATTTCGAACTTCTCAGTAAACCAGTCAATGACCACCCAGTGTAGTAATCTTGGAATTTAGTCGTTGAGATAAATGAATATTAAATATTTTAAATTCAACCATAGTAGAATATTTTCTATAGTGTTTGTGACTTTCTAGCAACCATAATTAAAAACGTCGCAAAGTTCAGTTTAACGACGCCAGGCTGAAACACGCACACAAAATCATTTTTACGCCCATTTGGCCTTTGCGTCCGACCCTAATCTCAGGCAAAACTTTGAAACAAATCCATATTTTGGTTCGTAGCAAAATTTGCTTTGAATACCCATATAACTATGTTGACTTCTTCGGATTTTTTTTTTGACCAACACTTAGGGGTTTTCCGATTTACATGCGATGCATTGCGTTGGTGAGTGGAAAGTAAGGGCGTTCAAGGGGGAAAGAGGGAGTGATGTTTGTTGACATTGACTTGAATTTCTGCATGTCGTAACTGGTGGAAATAGTCGATTCCTAATACGGACAGTACGAGCGAAAAACGAATTTAATCTGTAGTGTATAGTGCAGTCAACCGACCAATCGATAACAAATGGGTGTAAGTTCCTGGAAAGTCGTGTATTTCTGCCGAACATCCTCACGTCAGGAATAAGACGACGAATGTCTGAAGAACACACCCCATAAAAGTAACGATAGAATAGCGACACACAACCCAAATTCCGAAGATGCTCCAGGGAGACAATAGAGTTGGATACCCTACTGTCACTTATCAACACCATCGCCCTCCTTTGGACACGATCCAAGGATGATTTTGGAGCACCTGTCCATATATGGGAGTTGTATTCCATCTTTGGTCGGATGTAGGTTGTATAGATATCGAAGAGATCAGAAGGAGTGAAATTTTTCTTGCACCGCTTAAGAAAGCCTATACACTTGAGTGCTTCTTTCGCACTTTGAATACATGCCACGCCCAACGAGCGTCACATTGTATTTTCATGCCCAGAACATCAAGAGCATCCGATTGTTCGATATCCATAACATCGATAGATAATGACGATACTGACGGGTCAATGAATCGCTTGTGAGACAACAAGCAGCACTGTGTCTTGCGCGCATTAAAATTTACTCTATTCATTCAAATCCATTCGGAAATGGCCTGGAAATCCCGGCCAAGTGTTTCATCCATAATTCGCCTTTTGTCTTCAATATCTGGAAGACTCGGCCTATGGTCGAATGAATACGAATGACAGAGGTTGCTGTCATCCGCGAAAGAGTAGATTGGATTCACGGTCTAACCTAAAAGATCTTCAATGAAAATAAGAAATAAATACGGAGAAAGGACAGAGCCCTGTGGTACACCTGCGGTCAACCTATGTTTGTTGGATACGAACCCATCTACAACAACTCTGTAGTGCGATATCAAAGAAAGCTCAATATAAATCGAGCAAAAGTATTACCGACACCAAATGCGATCAGCTTTGATACGAGAGCACCGTGCCAGACTCTGTCAAAGGCCTTGGAGATATCTAGAGCCACGACCTTACTCTCACCAAAGTGGTAGATGGACCGACTCCAACGCTTCGATAGGAAAGTCATCAGGTCTCCCGTAGAGCGATTTCTACGGAAGCCATACTGCCGATCATTAAGTAGGTCGTTGGACTCCAGATACCCCACAGGATGGTGATTGACCATGCTCTCCATTACCTAGGAGATCGCAAAGCAAATCGCAATAGGTTGATAATTCGCAGGATTATTGGCTTCACTCTTTTTAGGGATCGCTTGGACGTTCGCAACCTTCCAACACGCTGGGAAGACTCCTGCACGATAAGCAAGGTTGAAAAGGTTGCTTAATGGACGGGCTAGCGTCGAAGAGCACTTACATAGGACAAGTGCCGAGATACTATCCGGGCCCGGGGACTTACTTACATCGAGATTCGCAAACACCCACCTAATACAACAGTGAAAAATATCGCAAAGCAATAAAATCTCTCACTACTTTAGAATGACCCTTTATATGACTATGTATTTACTAAGATACGTCACAAAATGGTCTTTTGTTTTTAATGCTCCTTGGCGAAATGTGTTTGGAAGCTACTTCTTCTTTTTCCTGGTCTTCACAAAAAACATGTTGTTGGCGTGGATGGGCTGCCAGCGTTTATTTTGTCTGAATTGGTAGATTTCTGGGGTTTGGTGTTAGTGTTGCTCTAGCCACCAAAGCTGTTGGCCACAATGCAAATTTAATTTTATTACCCACAATTTTATAAGTAATGTTTAGACATTTATTTGTGCTGTTTCGTTTTAATTTCTACTCTCCACTACTCTGGCATTTCTTATTCCTGCCAGCCACTCGCTACCACTACAGTTTAGCTTAATGGCCGTGCGAGAGTGCCTAGGTGTATGTGTCTATTTTCCACTAACTCAAATCCTGCTTAAATCGTTTTCTTTTCTTTTTCCGATTTTTCTTTTGCGATTGAGAGGGAAAAGTAGCAGTGCACAAGTTGAGAAGAGTTAAAGATATAAACGCAACTTCAAAGCCTTGAAATTAATGTGTTAAAATTTTTAATGTGTTTGACTTGGCCATGGCCGACGTTGGTGCCGGTTCAGTTCATCTGCCGTTATCTGACCTGATAAATATTATAATTAAATTTATATTGCTTTTGGCCTTAAACACATGAATAACAGCGTACATGTGTGGCTTATCGCAGGCATTCTCATGTGCATACACGGCCAAATTCAAAATTCTACAGTACTCTTCTTTATCCTCGCTTCCCGGATACTTAAACATTTTGCATAGCATATGTTTATGTGAAATTAATGATGTATGGTATGTATATTAGGATGGGTCGCTAAAGGGGAAATGCGGGTATACTATTGAAATACCTTGAAATTCTTTCTTCCGCCCATTTCCATGTGCATTTATGCCAGTCTGTTTTGTTTTGCATGTCTCGCGGCCCTGTCTAATATCGGCATATGCAAAATATGATGGTTGTTATGTTATAAATATTATAAGTGATTTTTGGCGAACAGCAAATGTGGGCTTTACAATTAATATATTACTACTTTAAATTTGATTACTACTGCTAATGGTTTTCGAAGGTTTATTAACAGAAGTAAATGATGCAGACGCTGCTGTTGCTTATGATTTATAGCCGGATATAAAATAAAAATCTTCTGTAAGTTGGTTATTTTTTGAGATTTATTTCTTATAAATAATGTGCAAAAATTCCATTATGCCATTTGCAGTTTTAAAATTGAAAAACATTAAATAAAATATTCCATAGACTCGTACAAAAAGTGAATGTTTTGTAAGGCTATTCAGCAGCAATAGTCTTTAAAGATAT
Organism: Hydrotaea diabolus; assembly: GCA_963513945.1. Lineage (NCBI taxonomy): Eukaryota > Metazoa > Arthropoda > Insecta > Diptera > Muscidae > Hydrotaea > Hydrotaea diabolus. The sequence continues at coordinate 131,138,811 of OY740717.1, read as the reverse complement.
ACGCCTATTCCACATTATGTTTAATGTTTATATCGATAAGAAAAATGATTGTATCATTTAGTAAATACAATAAAGTGTAATATAGCTAAGGGCTTTTTTCATATAGTTTTTTAACAAATCACGAGAGTCTTGTAACAAACCGTCTGTATATTTTGTGGCAGTATTGTTGGACAATTCGTTTTGGAAAGACTTATACCGCAACAAGGCTTTAACTAGTTCAACTTCATTACGAAAATCTGCGTTAAATAAAAACGTTTTTTTCTTACATATGGTATGGATGATTTGACTTCCGAGTCTAGTAATGTCAAATCTAACTGTCAAATCAATGCAATTACAATGCCATTAGGAAAAATCTTGTTAGAGATTTTGGTGGTAATATGGTAAAAGTGGCATCAAAAGCAGATCAGAACAAGTAAAAACGCCTTCATATTTGACAAGGCCGAAGTTAAAACGCCTTAATAATGTTCGATAAGGCCGAAGTTATATACACCCACCTTATAACTTAAATTGACCGGTTTTAGTGCTCCTCGGTCCCAACCTCTCCACAATTGATCAATGTTGAAACCCCATCTTTAACCCATAACTGCCGTTTGTACTGTCCCTTTAGAACTCTAAGTCCGACCCGATCTCAGACAAAACATTCAAATAAATTCGTATTTGGAAGCGTAGAAAAATAAGTCCGCATTGACTATTGATCCCTCTTTTGACCATGCAGGATGTGTTTTTGGGCCAGATGAGTCGAAACGTCCAGCAACTATGTCCTATTTAAAGTTAATGGCGCGTCTCAACTTACTGTGTTCATTTCGTCTACTAATAATTATAATTTATTAACAAATATTAAAAATAGGTTTTTTGAAAGGTACCTTTAGCCCCCTTTTTATAGGGAAACTTTCTTCAACCTAATCTAATTTTTGCCATTTACAATTCCAAACAGCTCATGACCATAAGCCATCATAGTGCATAATTTCAGGATCCTAGGTTAATGCATATGGCCTTATGAGTATATTGCTTTCAACAGACAGCACCATAATCAATTATACGATAATCTAAAATATATATTTTGCAGGTTCTCCGAACAATATTTTGTGGTGTTGCAAACGGACCGACGTAAACCTGATCACTTACCCTTCGGTATAGGGTAAAAAAACAATTGTCTCACACATTGAGGCAGTGATGTCTAAATTTTGAATTTCCACAGCATCACTGCTTTGAATATATACAGCGGTGAAGTTTTTTTTTGCAATGTCAGCTAATCTGTTTCTCACCCTTTTCCTTAAAAGTGAGCTTGAGAGACTTAGGTAAGTAACTGAAAGTGGAGCTGTCATGAACCCTTGGACTAAAAAAAAGTGGTTTTACTTAAAAAGTCATGCAATTGAATATAATATTCCGCGACAGTCTGTTCTATGCTGTGGATCGATCCGAAGAGCCAAAGCTGTCATAACGTCAATTTTTGCCGTTGCAATTGTGGACTTAGATTAAATACAATTTAATCCCGAATCTAAATATGCTTTACTTTTTATGATTTAGTTGAGACTTGTGTGGTCTTATGGACCCGTGGGTCCCAAACACAGCCGTTATTGTCACATTCCCATTTTCAATAGCCAATCTTTGGTGTAGAGTTAAAATTTTTTATATTTGGTTTTCAAAGTTAAAAAATGATTTTATTTTTGAAATCGACAAGCTTAATTCTTATTTTTTATTTCAGAATAGCCTAAACCTGATTTGTGTCTAAGACATGAACATTTAAAGGTCAAAAATGTGTGCATTTACTAGCTATATGGATAGTATTCTTTACTATTTCTAATAAAAATTTGTTCAATGTCAAGCAAATTTTCATTACCTATTGCCTGGCCGGGATCCCGGGATTTTGAAAAATATTCCCGCTTTCCCGGGAAACGAAAAAAACCGGGTGAAAATAAAACACTAGTTCTAACGCTCTGATCTCGCGATAAGCAACTTTGATAAGCAACATAAATTACTCAAATGCGCTTGATATTCTGTTAATGTCGATAAGCATCAGCGCTCCCCTCGAAAAACAATGTTGGCTGAAAAAGTTGTTGGCGATAGTGTGACAGAAGAGCCTCGATTCGTCGACGTGCCCAACAATTAAACATCTCACGAACTTCACTGATGCGAATTTTGAATAAAGGTTTAAATTAACACACATACAAGGTTCAATTGACTCCAGATTTGAAGCCTATTGACCATTTCAAGTGTCGTTAATATGCCAAATTATTGGTTTAACTGACCGAAATAAATGGTGACTTTACAACAAAATCATCTTCATCGACGAGGCACACATTTTAACCGCACTGGATTCATTAACATGCAGAATTGCCGTATTTTGGCAAATGAGAATCCACGAGGGATTGTTAAAGAGCAGATGCATCCACAAAGAGTTATTGTTTGGTGCAGTTTTTGGGCTGAAGGCCTCACCGGGCTGGACTTATTCGAAAATATGGTCTGCCAAGCTGTTACCGTGAATGGTGTTTGCTCTCGCGAGATGACTGACTTTTTGTGGCAAGAAACTGAGGCTATGGACCGGGATGATATGCGGGTCCAAAGGATGATGCCACTTGCCACACAGCCAACGCAACAATGGCTCTTTTAAGCGAGAAATGCAATGGCCGTGTTCTCTCACGTCGTGGCGATGCTTATTGGTCGCCACGTTCACATGAGTTGACACCGTTGGACTTCTTTCTTTGGGAATACACGCATTTAAAAGAAAAGGTATATAAGTATAAGTTAAGAATAATTCAAGAGCTTAAGGATAAGATAATTCGGCACATTAGCGACATTGAAATTTGTTATGTCTCAGAATTGTTGAATATTTGAAAAATCGGATGTGTCACCGAAGCTGCGGTGAGCATTTGGCCGAAAGTTTGTTTCACAAATAATTGTCATAGATTCTTTTATTACAGTAAAAAATATTAAGACAGTTCTCTGGAAACTTTTTATTTTAGTTACAATTCAAGTTAAGTCTGTTAAAAGTCCACTGAAAATCTGATGTTGGTTAAGATACATATTTTATCTTTTCCTGTAGACTATAACCGATCAAAATATTAACCAATCTACAGCGATCATTAACTATCAAGTGCCAATGTAAATGTGAAACATAAAAGATGTTTACATATAAGTACTCATATGATAGTTGTAAAATTGTACATGGTTTTTATTAGATCTGTTGTTAGTTTTTCAAAATGATTGAATAAATGCCTTCAAAATCCTTAGCACCTTTTAGTTAATTATTTTTTTTTATTTCCTTAATTTTTTTTGTTGGTTTAGTGTAATTTTTTATTTGCTCTCCACATTTATTTTGTCTCCGCCTCCGGCCAATTTACCCATACTTCGACTACGACTTAACAACCCCTATTATATATGCTTTCATTAATTTTTGAACTACTCAGATGGACATTAATTACACTGTGCAGTAAAATTTTAAAAAATATTTGCGACAGCAGGTTTGATAGGTTTGACGGTTTATGTGAATACCTCCTTACCTAGAGCTATTATGGCAAATCTGAGGCCAGATTCGTGATCAGCAGCCAAATCAACTTAAATTGGCTTTCAAACCTTCTGTCGCAAATTTAGTGTAGACCAGTGTTATCAGAACTTACTTTACAGCATTAAATGAATTGACACAGTTTTACAAGTGCCTCGAATGTCAATAAATGGTTTCATTCTAACTTTTTCTCTCGAATATGCATTTTTGCATTTTTCTCTTGAATATGCATCTCTAAAGTGCTGCCATTAAGTTACATTCATAACATTTTGAAATATAATTTTATAGTTTGTATATGCTGTTATAGGCGCTCTTATTAACATACCAAGAAAAATTAAAAAAAAAAACCCAAGCGAAGACGAAGCTCTGTTTGGCCAAAAATCCTAATTGACCAAGATCCCGAGGTGTGTAACTATAATGACTATGCCACACATATTCGCTGCAGAGCAATAATCTTAAGCATGTGGCCGCATAAAACATAAATTAAATCAATGCGAAAACTCTAGGAGCCAAAGCAGTTGAAGCGAACAAATAGAAGCAAACGAACTTAATACTTACTTGTACAGTAGATGATAAACGCTGTTGGGGCTCCTGGACAATACCGCCAACTTGCTGCTGCTGCAGCAGTAGCAGCTGCTGTTGCTGCTGTTGATACTGCAAGTATTGACGACGCTGACGCGGCAAATTGTATGGCATTGACTGATGCCGGTACTGTGGTGCTCCATCATAGTGATCGCCATCGTTGCCGCCATCCACATCATCGTCATTACCAAGATGATCATCATACATCATAGGAAATTCTTTGGCACAATCTCTTGCGGTCACAATTAAATTGTATGAACTTTTTGTTTCACGATCCAACATGCGTTTCGTACGTATGGTACCGTTTGCGAATATTTCAAAATCGTTATTATCATCGCCCGATGTGATCGTATACTCGATGCGACCGTTATCACCTGGTTAGGAAGAAAAAGAAGAAACACAAAAAGAAAAAAAAAACGTAAGAAACCAAACAGAATTTGTATATAAGAAATTATGGCTAAGTATGCTGGTTGGCCAAGTGTCGTGGGGTGGCGCTGCTGTCGGTGTAGTCTCCTCGGAATGGGACTAGGGGGGCTAATATAGGTTAAAACTATGCAAAAATGAAAATTGTGTAAATTTGCAACACTCAATAACTCGAGACGCGAGTATATTAGATTTTGCGGTTTTCGATAGATGACTGACTGGTTTTTTTGTGTCGAAGTTAAAAGGCAACATGATAATTCTTAGATATTTCCTTTTCTTTGCCAGATACGAGTACTCGTATACAAGCATGTATAAATTATTGACGCCTTAGCAAACGTTTTTCTTTTTTTTCATCATAGATTCACGTTCCTTCCACTCACTCATTCGCTCGCACCCACTCATATTTGATGTCGTTAAGTTGATTTTTCTTTGAGAAATTTTCTTAACTTTTTTCCCCCAAAAACAACCTCTTCAACTTTCTTTGCTTATTCATCTTTTTTTATTTCGTTTTTCTTATTGAATGGATAAAGGATTTGATTTTCAACAACGCAGCAAGCAGATGAGGAAAATGAAAAACGGCAGTAGTCAATGGTTGTTTATTGTTTATGATTATGATAAATTGCCGACATATCAACTGAACAGGCGCTGAACGTCGTCGGTCGTACCCATTGAATTGGGCAAGAGTTTTCACATTCTATTTGGCAAAGCTATCGGAACAGGTCTAACCAACCAACCGACCGACCGACCAATTGGTGCTGATTGTTGACGGTGTAACCAGTTTGAAGATGAGCTGGTGGGGCACTATTTAAATTGAAGTCTGTCTATTGTGTTGTACGTATGATCAAGTAGAGTTTTGATATTGATAAGAAAACAAGTTTAAATTTGAAATTTGCATAGAATTTGTAAATACGTGTAATGGAAGTTATTTTTAATTTTCACCAGAAGATCCATCATTTCGCAGACGTTGAGATTTTATCGAGCTCCTATAAATAGTGCAATATGTTCAAGCTTCAGGCAAGGCAAGATTTTATCGATTTGTAGAGAGACTTACGAAAGTCACCTATAAATAGAGCAATATGTTTAAGCTACAGCAGGGCCGGGGAGAAAATATTTTGGGTCGCCTTAAAAAGCCATTGAGTTTGCCAATGCCGGTATGATCGTCTTCAGCAAGATCCCTATATAAGTTCGAACCTAATGTCGATTCCAGCCTGATCGCCAGAGCAGGGCAAGTACAGGGAAGGTGTTATACGAATACATCCCTCTTCTCACCGCTTTTGCAGCAGTCGTTTCTAGCGAATTCCAATCTCACTGCAAATGTCATCAGACAGAGTCCCGCTGTAAGAGATACTACCAGTGAGACATCTGGACTTGATAACGCCAGCAGTGCACGAGAGCGTTAACTATCCAGTACAATTCAACCGATTTCGACACGCCCATTGAAACGATTTAAAAAATCCGCCTGTCCAACTATTCTTGTACTCAACCATTTCAGAATTCATGTTGGTTCGGTTCAGTGGTCTGAACCGCTGGTTCGGGTGTCAGCATTGTGCAAGAGCGTTACATATCCAGTACAATCAAATCGATTACGTAACACCCCTTGAATTTATTTAAAATATTCGTTTGTCCATCAGTTTTTGCATACAATGTAAAGCTTGGAAATATTTACCGTAGATGCAAGCAATTTTAGAATTCGAGTTGGTTTGGTCGAGTGGTTCAGAGCAGGTCTGAACCGCTGCTTCGGTTTTCAAAATAATTTTTGGTTACTCTTGCACCGCGGTTCTGATTGGGTTCAGTGGTCTAAAATTGTTTCATAAATCATAGGAAAAAATATATTTTTGATGTAATTTTTTTAAATTTTTTTAAAAAAACAATTTAATTCAAACTAAGATATTTACCTAATCAGTGAAAACATTAACATTTTAAATTCGAGTCGGCTGTAGAAAAAGAGTACTATAAGTTTTTCAAATTTCTGGTATAAATTTATGTTTGTAATTTAATACTCGTACGTAACTGAAAGATGCGGTTTTATACAAAAAACAAAAACTATCAATGTATCAAATTAGTGAAAGTTTTTTTTTTTAATTTCTTTTTGGTTGGTTTCGACATTTGTTTCTAACAATCGTTTTATTCACGGCTCGGTTCATGGTCAAGACTGTTTCTGGTTCGGTTTAAATTAAATCCTTGATATATACTTGATACGATCCTTGATACGAGCTTCCGCTAAAGACTAACCGTACTGAATGTAGTCGAAAACAAATTTCCGCCAATGAACTACTCCTCCTGAAAGAAGTTATGCTGATGTTCACGTTTCAGTTTTGCATCCTTCAGGTGTATTTCCGATTTAGGGTTTAAATTGAATTTTTATATGTGACAGCGCATAGAGAAAGGGACCTAAGGGTTAAGAAAAAATCAAATTTCACTTTTTTTTGGATGTGGACAACATCTGAGCATCGAATGAGACCGATCCCATGCCCCAAAAGTGTTCCTTCCCAGAGATATGCGCGTTTTATGAAAGTGATGGTACACCAAAGATACACGTATTTAAATCTTTAAAATTGCTCTCCTGAATAAAACTGGTTTTTACCCTTAGGTCCCTTTCTATTTTGCGCGTCACATATAAGGATGTTTAATTTGGAATCTATATCTCTACAGAGGAATAAGCCTAGATCTTTTTTCCAAAAAAACAGGGGTTGCTTTTAGGAGCAACATAATAAAAATATCTATAGAAGCGTTGTCACGTAGTCCTCGGATGTAGTGATTATTTTAAAAGTGTCCCCTTGAGTCAACATATGATAACATTATTCGGATCAAAATAATGGAGAATCTGGTAGACTGCAACAGTGCACTTTGTTTTGTGTAATCCCCCTTTAAAAGTTGAGCCATATCAGATAATATGTGGCCATATCAGATAATATGTGGCCAATTTGGAAAGAACCTTGTTAGGGTCTATATGGAATATATGCAAATATATAGGCAAATATGGTATAATTTTGCACCGGTTTTTTTAACGCCGAAATTAAGATTTACAAGTATTCAAGATCCATGCGTTGCGGAATGTTTACTAAGGTGGAAAAGGGAGGCGATTAGATAGTTGGTTTAAGATATGATTTACAACAAACGAGCTTAACACATGATTGCTTTTTATAAATGTAATGGACTACATTGGTTAGAGTCAAGAACCTTTTTGTGGGAATATGACGTCTCAAAATAAGGAAAAAAAATTGTTTATATTTTGAATCCATTTTTTCATAAAATACCAACTTTTTTAAAAAAATTTACGAATTCAAGCCACACGCAGAGAAAAAACATGGTTACTATATGGTCACGGCAATAATAATATGTTCTCCGCAATAAAAGTATGTTCGTCGCAACCATAGTATTGTTTACTGAATTTAATTTTTACAATAGTATGATTGCGGCAATATTAATTTTGTTGAAATGTAACAATAGTATTGTTGCAAAATTTAATAATGAAAATATGGTTGTAGTAACAATATTAATATGGTTGGTGCGACAAAAGTATTATTATTTGGGTTTTATGTTAACAATAATATGATTACGGCAATCATACTGTATGATTGTAATTTTTCTTCATTTAAAAATGCTTTTTAGAACAATGTTATTGTTACGGATCTAATGCAGTTGTACGATAGTACTTTTTATATGGAGATTACAAATGTTCAAACAAACTGTTTTTGCTTTGTTTAACTGAAATATTTTAAAAAAAACCGCTAATGTTTTTTAAACTAATTTTTTCTACTGTTAAATAAATCACTTCTATAATTTTGAATTAAATGTAGTTTTAAATAATTTTCATAATTCAAATCTATTGTTGACAACTTACGAGTAACACAGTACTAATAAATAATATTGGGTATCATAGTATACTTATATTTGTGATCATACTATGGTTGTAGGGATCATAACATGGTTACGTGTGAATCATACTATGGTTGTGGGGATCATAGTATGGTTATGTGTAAATCATACTTTTGTTGTAAGGATCATAGTATGGTTGTGATGGTTGCATTTGAATCATACTTATATTGTAGGGATCATAATTTTTTTGTACCACAATCATACAGCCAACAATAGTATTATTCTCTTCGAATATTGTCACCACAACCATACTTTTTTTCTGCGTTCATCAAAAACATCACATTCTGTAGCTTTAAGGTAAATCAACACATTTACCCCAAGGTTTCTCCTATCGGACGTTTAGCACTTCTAACACCATTGCCACAAAACTAATCAGAATCTCCTCCACTCCTTCAGCGAAGAGAAATCGTAAAAAATGCCCAATCTGCACTTAAGTCATTACAAACTCAGCTCAAGTTTCCTGATATATAAGACGTGTGTAGGTACATACCTACATACTCACATACACTTACTACATGCGGTTTATATGGTTACCTATATACTACAAAAAAAGAGTTATAGGAGCAATAACGAAAATTTTACTACAACTCCCGTGCTGAGTGAATAGAATAAAAAATTTCACTGAATTCAGTTTTCATTGATGTTTGGAGGTGGACGAAAAAAAGTTGTCAGCTATAAATCGTGTCTAGTTTACATTGATCTTTTCCTCCTCCTTCTTCTGCAGGCTCTCCCCATTAACACTCGCCAGTAGACGAAGTTGCCAGGGGGTTTTCTTTTAAGCAAATTCCATTTTATCTCAAATAAAAAAAGAAGACATGCACTCAATCCAAAGGTTTTCTTTTAAGCAAATTCAATTTTATCTCACATAAAAAAAGAAGACATGCACTCAATCCAAAGGTTTGGAAGCATTAAAATATCATAAAAAAACTGTTGTTATTTTGCCATTCTAGTCTGCTCTTGTCAGTTTTATTAGAAACCAAAGTTTTATTTTTTGGTTTATTGAGGAATTGTTTTAGTCGGTCATTCGGTTAAATTTTTTTGTAGAGTAAATGTTCTCCGCTAAACTTTTTGCTCTTTCGGCCGTTTTTTGCGGTTAGAGAAAAGTAACTGTTGGCTGTTGATTATCGGGCCGAAGCACACCTTTAAATGGGTTTGTTCGATGTCGGCGGTCTGACTCGGCGAAGAGGAAGAGCATGATGGTAGTTTTTTTTTAATCGGTTCATACTGGTTTTTGCATAAAAGAAAAGTTGCTGACGGAAAGAATGAAAGGGGAACATTAAATGACATAATAAAAAAAAATATTTTAATTGAAATAATGACTTTAATATTTTAATTGAAATAATGACTTTGGTTGTAGACTAGATAATGGACCTCAAAATTGCTAGCATAGCAAAAGTTTTTCACACAGCAACACTAAGTATTTAAGATTTTTTTTAAAGGCCAACAGTTTTTTTTAAACGCAATTGAACTTGGTTGAGAATTATTCACGCAGTGGTTAAATGAAACACGAATAAAGTTAGACCAAATACTAAAATGGTTGCATGCTGTATGAAAAGCAAACTTTTGTAGGTTAATAAGAGGATTCGAGTATTTATAAGACATCGACCAAAATCAGCTGTTACTGCACGGAGATCTGTTGTGGGCCCCAACTTTAAACTGAAGTGGATCCAGGATTATCCTATGAAAGCCTACACGCAGAGAAAAGATATGGTTACACTACGGTCACCGCAACAATAATATGTTCTCTACAATAAAAGCATGTTCTTCGCAACCATAGTTTTGTTTTTTGAATTTCATTTTGACAATAGTATGATTGCGACAATATTGGTATTGTTGAAATGTAACAATAGTATTATTGCCAAATTTAAACATGGTTGGTCCAACAACAGTATTGCTGTTTAATATTTACGTTAACAATAATTTGATTACGGCAATCATACAGTATGGTTGCGACTATGAACATAACAAAACAGGTTTTATAGAGCATACATGTTTGTGTGAGCGTATGTTTTTTGATATACAAAAATAAAATACATACACACGATACAGTGAATGGTTGATGTCCATTAAAAAAACAATAACAATCGGAAGGTAGTTCAAGGGATTTTTATTGTGTTTACTTTGTTCGGTGAAATACTCTAATATCGACTGGTTCTCGTTTATTTAAAATCTGCCTGCACTTAAGTATATAGCCTTCGATCATGGGGTTTAATCACATTCTTTACTTGGTGTCTACGGATAGTGAAGTAGCATTCACCCCTGCTGGCAACTAAAAGTATTTTTGACCGTTGAATAAATATATTTGTGTTTCTTGAATGAAATGTTCAATAAAAACGTGGCCTCAAAACTGGATATGATCTAATAGTAATGATATTTAAAATAACAAACGTAATAAAAATCTCTATTTTTGAATAACAGCAAAATCCAATCCTAATAAAAAATTTTGGGGATCATAGTATGGTTGAGTGTGAATCATTCTATGGTTGTGGGGATCATAGTATGGTTGCGTGTGAATCATAATATGGTTGTGAGGATCATACTATGGTTGTATGAGAAACATACTATTGTTGTGAGGATCATAGTATGGTTGTGGAGATCATAGTATGGTTGCGTGTGAATCATACTATGTTTGTGGGGATCATAGTATGGTTATGTGTGAATCATACTATTGTTGTGAGGATCATAATATTATTGTGTCACAACCATATACCCAACAATAGTATGATCCTCTTCGAATATTGTCACCCCAACCATACTTTTTTTCTGCGTGTAGGTGGGCTCAAAGAGGCAACCTATTAAACAAATGTTATCACCATTGGGATTCTGACAAATAAACTAAAACTTATTTTTCGAGTTTTAATGTTTTTTGTTGTCCATCTATTTGCAGAAAGTTAATTACTCCACAAGCCTTTTTCTGCACATGCTACAGCTATCTGCGATAAGCTTAGAAGAAGGTACAGGGTGGAGTGCGGAAATTTGTTTTTTTGCACTGCAGGCTGTTGGACTAAGAGAATGGAGAGTGTGCGTGGCTTATAGTGGCTGACGGGAGATATGTATTCATGCATTGGACACGCGAAGAGATGTCATTTTGTGTTGCAGCGTATTTTTCGAATGCGCACTCGATCATAGCAGTGCAGCGTGCTTTTCGTTTATGATTCGCTGTTCCCCCATGCGAACGTGTTTTTCTGGACAGCAATCAATTGTTTATTGCGTAACTTCATTGAGAACAGCAGGGAATGTGTCATGTGTACGAAGGGGACCTGAGAGAATGATTACAACACCACAAAACACCGAGAGAGTTAAATCAGCAGTACTGCAATCTCCGAAACGCTCTGCTCAGCCGTAACTGCCGTAACTGTGAACTCCGAACGGTACTTGACTGTGATACAGAATTTTTTCAGCCGGCTCTTGAGGCAATAAAATTAGAGGATATATGGTTCCAACAAAATTGTGCCACTGCACACACAGCGAGGGTTATCATGAATTGTTTGAGGCAAATGTTTCCTGGTCTGCTTATCTCTTTGAGGGGTGATGAGAACTGGCTGACACGCTCACCAGACTTAGCCCCTTGCGATTTTTTCCTTTGGGGTAACTTGAAGACGAAGGTGTATATCAACCGCCCCTTGGCCCTTGGAAGACCTAATTAACAATACTGCAATTTGCCAGAATACCTATCGACATACTTGTTACAGTTCATAAAAACTTCAGAAAACGTATGCAGCAGTGTGTGGATAGCGAAGGTCATTTTCCAGATACACTATTTAAAACCATGTTATTTAAAAATTCCCTTACTGTTCCATATAATTAAAATATAAAATAAATTGTTTTAAGGTTCATACGAGTAAGTTTCTTATTTCATTCGCAAATAGACACATTTCCGCGCTCCATCCTGTACAAGTTCCTCAAGTCACTTGCCGCTAGTAACGGTGGGGAGCCGACAAAGAGACCTTGTTGACCACTTGTATGGTGATAGATCGGTCTGTAGAGAACTAAGCAGCGGCGGTCGGCGAACGTGAGTACGACACAGTGGAAGAAAATTCAGAATTGCCAGAATGCCGCCCTAAGAACATTAACCGTGTATCTTCTGAGGACCATCTACACGAGGAGACGAAGTCTTTACCGCGCGCAGACACAATTTCTTGTTGTCTAAGCAATATTTGCTTGGATGTCTCTGCAGTAGTCATTCCAACCACCAGTTCATGGACAGGATGCCTTCGCAAAGGCAGATCAGGTACGATCTTCATAATATAAATAGAAAGGTCCAGTGGTATAAGAGAGGTTCATTAGATCATCGGAACTATCAGGCAGGTCTAAATGATCCCACTAGCTATAGTGTGAATGTAGTGCTAGGGGAATAACCCCTGGAAATTACACCAGAGGAGAAGATGCTACCTTGACAGATGCGCGAGTGTCTGCGACAGCTGAGATCTGGATAGTGCAGCCGCCTCAATTCTTATTGGACGCGAATTGACACTAATGTTCCGGATGCTTGTCCCGCCTGTCATCCGGGAACACATGACGTGCTGCACCTCATCAATTGTCCGGCCAAGCTTACTAAGCGGACTCTAGGTCTCTATTGATCGAGCTCAAATGGCTCGTTCCTTCACCTGGATATTGAAGCAGATCCACCATAGATAAGTTTTACAATACCACATATACTTTTATTGTTGTTCCAACAACAAAAAGAACTCTACAAGCTAATTGGACAGGTTTGTGAAAAGTAAGGTAAAGTTAGTCAGCGAAGATTTAGCGTAGACAACACCGCTGGGTAGATGCGTTTCGTCGTTTCAGGGAACGACATATCAATGTTTTGACGTATCAACTGTTCAATGCTGCCTTCAAAATTATTAAAGTTATTTTATATAGAAGAGTACTTCCGGTCCATTCATGGTCATACAAAGAAATTTTTGCCAATTCTTCGGCGATATTTTTCCGCTCTCTCTCTCACTCACTTTCATAACTTTGCCCCATTTGACCTGAAAACATCAATATTTTCTGGTCATCACCTTGATTGCCAACTGGGAGAGCAAAAAAAAAACCAACAACTTTTACTAATTCATCAGAAATATGATTATCTGCTAGTCTTCGGTGAGATTGCCATTTTTCTTTGCCTTACACAGAAAAAATGCATCATCAAGAAAATTCTCAAGAATTTACAACGGCAAACATCAAACGCTTAGTTGTGCAAAGCCGAAGGAAAACTAAACTTAACGCTTATGTTTTGGCGAGCAACATTGTAAAGACAATAAGCACTCAAAATAAAACTAAAATTGATAGCTCATAAATAAGCTGGGGATAAAATATATTACAACAGTAACAAGTTGGTGTAAAAACGAATGAGGCGTACCGAGGGATGTATGGATGGAAATCACCACCACGATCAGCATAAGAAAGCAGCAAAAGAAAAAATAATATACAAAAGAAGGCAGGAACTACAAGATGCCCCATAGAATACGTACCTGAATCAATATCTGTGGCCATCACCGTCACAACAGGTGTTCCAATTGAAACATTCTCATAAATATCCATTGAATAACTTATAGGATCAAATACTGGCGGATTATCATTCAGATCCATAACATTACAATAGACCGTCAATGTTGTGGATAGACTTGGCTGGCCATTGTCCTGGGCCTGCACCACCAATATGTAGTGTTGTATCTAGGAAGGAAAGAAATGAAATGAAATTATGAAATCAGTTTGGTTAAATATTAAATTTTTTATCTACAGGGTGCCTGATGAATGCCGCTACCAAAAAAAATGTAATTACTTTTTTCTATTTAATGAATATGGTTAATTTAATTTGAATGCCATTATTTTTATAAATAATTAAGCTATGTTTAATAAAATTAAATAAGCTTTAACATGGATAAAATAAAAAAAGTTATTTGAGTTTCGTAATGTAGCAATATTCATTAGCCACCCTGTATTAACGGAACTGTGACCTTTCCATTCTATCTTTATAGAAACTTAATTAAATTACATAAATATAATTAAACATAGGCTTCATTCATATTTAAATATAATTTTATTAATTGGACTACTGGAGCCAGTAATTTAAACTGCACCATTCAGATTCCAATGAACTTTTATTTATAGGTAAGAATTGATTTTAAAGATAATGATTTGAATAAAAGTTATCTGTGATATTATTTGTGTGTGAAACGAAAGACTTAAGACACAAACTTGCAATATTTTTATTACAGTCAAACTTCTCTATACCCAGTAAACCAAATTTGCCGAAAATGTCTGATATCAGACAATTCTGAATAATATCGGAACTCTATCGAGAATTCTTACCGAAATCGTTACAAATTCTGTTCGATTTGGCTGAGGATTTTTTATTTATTATGTTAAGAAATATCTGAACGAATTCGGCCAGAGTTCTGTTCTACCACGTTATCAAATATTTTAAAAAACAAAACAGTGATTGTATAAAATGTAGAAGATGAGCAATTGTGCTCTAAACGGAAAAGGCTTCGAACCTGCTTTTTTGAAAATATTTTACAACATGTTTTACAACATTTTTTTGTAGATCAAAAATATTTTCTTCTTTTTGATTGTTTACATTCAGAATTTACCATGACATAAGCTCAGAATTCTTTCAGTATTCGGTTTGAAATTTTGGTAAAAACATCAGAATTTAATAAGACTAAATGCCAGAACTCTGACCGAAGTTGTTCAGAATTAGTTCAGAATTCGATGCGAGAAATCAAAATATCCTTTCGAATTTCCCACGACTACAGTTCAGAAATCGGTCAGAAATCGGTTCGAAATGTCGCCAAAAACATCCGAATTCCCTCAGAGAAGTAGTTCAGAATTCGTGTCAAACTTCTCATATGTTTTTCGTTACGAACTCGCAAAGAATTCTGATCCGAAATCGGAACATTTTGCCGATTGTCGTACAGAACTCTGACCGAATTCTGAAGGTTTGGTTTGCTGGGTAGTGACCTTCTATACAATGAAGTTCTCTCTATAATGAATTGATTTCAAAAACACAGTTTTTTCCTTCCCATTTTCTTGTACTTTGATCTCCTTATAATGAATTTCTATACAGTGAAGTTTTCTATACAATGAAACAATTTTGCAGGTGTATATTTAACTCATATGCGTTTTTGTCTCTTTATAAAGAATTTTTCAAATAATTTTCTGTTACACGCTCTGTGCACCGAGAATGAAGTTACATACAAAGAGGGGATTCCCAAATGAGGAAAATCAAAGCAAACAAAAAGCAGAAAGTCACATCAATAACAATTTTGGTATCAGTTGCCGGTGTTCAGTGAATCGATAATAACGTAGCGCAGTAGCATTTCTTTAAAAAAAAATATTAATTATCAATAAAGTTGAAGGAGTAAAAAAAGGATGTAGCTTAGCCGTTTGGAACTCTCCCTATCACGTTATCAAATATTTTAGAAAAACCAAGCAGTGATTGTATCAAATGTAGAAGATGAGCAATTGGGCTCTAAACGGAAAAGGCTTCGAACCTGCCTTTTTGAAAATATTGATGAAGCAATGCTCAAATGGTTAACTGCTGCACGTGGTAAAGATCTTCCTATTTCTGTGCCATTAATGAAGCAAAAAGCCAAAGAGTTCGCTGATGCATTGGGTCACGAAAATTTTGAAGCTAGTACGGGATGGTTAGACAAATTTGAGCCGGCCGGTGAAGAATTGGCTGATGTCAATAAGACGATACCTACATTGGAGCACGTTCATCAATTGATGCACTACGAACTGTTGGGCAGATCAGGAGTAACGTGCCGACTAATGTATTTAAGTCTCTAAATATATAAGAAGGTTTTGTGGCTGAAGAGAAATGCAACAGTGTTATCCAAACTAAAATACATGATTATTTTAAATTAAAATGGAAAAAAATATAATTTGTTTACAGTGGTTTTGTTATTTGGTATAAGAAGGTTTTGTTGAGGAAGAAAAATGTACAAATGCAACCCAAAGTAATATGCCTTATTATTTTAAATAAAAAATGGGGAAAAATAAAATTTCTGTATAATGAAGTTTCTAATGAAGTAATTTACTGGTCCCTTCAAGATTCATTATAGGGAAGTTCGACTGTAATTATTTTGCTCCATTTATTTTCAGAATCTTTTGTTGAAAGGCATAAACGAGTTGATCCTAAAGTTTGCACTCGTATATTCCAGACTCTGAGTGCAATTGGGTGAACTCCTTTTCTTACCTGTTGTTTACGTACAACTAAGAAACACAAAAGACTAATAATAATTTTTGTTTTGCTTACCTCTTCATAATCCAAACGGGCTGTCAGCGTAAGCACGCCCGTCTGAGGATTTAAACTGAACACATCATTGGCCCAGTCCGAAATGACGGTATAGGTGACCACAGCATTATTGCCTAAATCTGGATCTGTTGCGGTTATGATGCCAACTTGATAACCACGTGGGGCGTTCTCCGGTATATCAAATGAATAAACGGGCACATCAAATGCCGGCGGATTGTCATTCGTGTCGGTCACCTGTCGCAGAATCAAAAACAAAGAGAAGAAAAGCAACAAAAAAAAAAAGAAATTCTTGTTTAATGATTGTCGAGCAAGGAGAGCAACAGAGAAATAAATAATCAAAAATTTTCACCGAAAACCAGAAATCAGGAACAAAAAATAAAATAAATTAAAAAATTATTAAAATTAAAAGTATGTACGAACGAGTATGTATAGTTCAGTTCGTTATGCATAATACATATGAATAAATGCATACATATGTATAGAAATACATACAAATGTGTGGCGTTGAGGATCTGTTTTGTGTTCTGTGGTTACTTACAACTACAACAACAACAATACTGTATTGTTGTATTCCTTCTGAAAGGCTGAGCGACGTGTAGCTTTTTAAGCTCACGCTTGGGTATGTATGTGTGTGTGTGTGTGTGTTTGCAGAAAAACGAACACCGTTCTGAATGATCAGCAGAAGCAGAAGAAAAAAAGGTGGAAACAGCTGTCATTTTGTATTCATGTCACGCATGCGTCTGCCAGACATTGTTGAGACTTGTCTGGTGGTGGAAGTGTTGTCTTACAGTTGAGTTATAAAGCGACAACAACAACGACAACAGCAGCACAAACATATTTACTTCTCAAAGTCGAACAAAAGAAAAAGTGTTAACAAAACATTGAACAAAAAAGCATTTACGAAAGCAAAAACGGACGTTTTTGTTCTTTGGCTAAGGCCCAGAGTACCAAGGAGGGCTTGAAATGGTTTTTGCAGAAACACACACAACAGACTCGGAACTAGACAGTTTTTGTTGTTATGTTAATGTTGTTGGTTATTATTTGGTTTTGTTTTGCTGTTTAAGCAGTTTAATGCTCTGGCAAAGGGTTTGGTTTTCATAAATTTTAAATATTTTTTTTCTTTTTTGTTGTTGTTTTGTTTGGCAAAGACATCACCACACGTTTACATCATTTGTGTGAGTCATAAAAGTATTGCTGCTAAAATAAGTCGTTTAAAAATCAACGCGTTTTTCCTTGCCAGACAAAAGTAACCCATTATCCCTTTTCGGTTTTATGCGGACACGTACGTCTAAGAAGTATTGCAAAATAGAAAAGAAGCTGCTTAGCTGTTTGCAAGCACGATCAGTATTATGACTTCATGCGCTTGCGGTCTAATATATCTTGGGACGTTTGAAAATGTCTTGTTTGAGATATTGTTAGATATTGTACTGGTCTGCGTTCTTACGTATACGATTTCGGAGTAAACTTTTAAAAAAATTGTTTAAGTAAAATTATAAATTCCTGTAGAGCAGAACATTGCCATCATTGCCCAAAAAACTAGCCTTAACATATCGAAATTTGTTTTTAAACATTTTGAATCTGTAGACCCAGATAAGCACTTACATATTTACATTCTTGGCTGGTTTTAGTCGTAAGATATGTCTTCTGTGCTCAACTATTTTTAAATGGTTTTTCCCCAGCAAAAAAAAGAAAAAAAATTGAAAATTGACGAACAAAAAGCACATATTCATCACTCTTTTTCACTGCGAGGAATATGAAAATATCCGCCTTCAAATCAACAGTCACACTGTTTACTGCGTGGACCGCAAAGGTTGTCTCTCAATATGAAAGCCAATGACGTCAACATCCCGACTACCAACTACCCCAAAATACTTGGTGTCACATTGAACAGCTTTTTTCGATCCTCTGCACATGGTACAACTACTTGCGATAAGCTTAAAAGTAGGAACAAAGTACTCAAGTCACTTGCCGGCAGTACTTGGGGAGCCGATAAAGAAACCTTGTTGACCTCTTACAGAGCGGACGGACTATAGCGAACTACGTAGCGCCGGTGTGGTCGAAGAAGGTGAGTACGACGCAGTGGAAGAAATTTCAGACTTGCCAGAGTGTCTTCTTATGTCTTCTGATGACCATATACATGAGGAAACAAAGCTCCTAACCGGGTGCAGACACAATTTCCTGTTGTCTAAGCAATACCTGCTAGAATGTCTTCGCAGGATGGCTCCGCCCAGCTATATCAGGTACGATCTACATGATCTAGAGAGAGAGAGAGATGTCCATTGGAACAAGAAAGCCTTTTAATCATCGTAACTATCAGGCAGGTTTGAACGAAATTCACGGTGATGAAGCAGCCGTCTCCAGCTATAGTGTAAATGTAGTGCTAGAGGAACATCTCCTGGAGATTTCATCTGAGGAATCTGAGATCTCAGCTGAGATCTCAATTCGTATTGGGCACGAATTGATGCAAACGTTTTGGACACGTTTGTCCCGCCTGCCATTAGAACCCACAAGACGTGCTGCACCTCTTCAATTATCTGGCTTAGCCCACTCAGCTGACCGCCAGGTCGGTGGAGGCATCCACCTGGATATCATGGCATATCCCCGATAGACGAATAGGAATTCAAAACAAATATAAGGCTGTTATAACAACAACAACAATAACAAATGGAAGTACTTCCCTAAGAACCTTATTGTATTTACTCCTTTAGTATGCGATTGGATTGTATAACCAAATATGTTATTTGACGAAACTTTATTGTATAAATCTCGTAAAAAACTGCTTTGTTTGTATGAAAACGTCCGCGATTATAACTCGGAAGATCTCGTGTTCGAACCCAAGTGTGAGCATATACAATTTTTGCAAAAGTGTGCTATATTTTTAACACTTAAGATTCTATAAAATATACAAAAAAAAAATTAAAAATGGCTTCTTATATATGTTTGAAAAACAAAAATAAAAATTCGTAAGGTTCGGCCAGGCCGAATCCAATATACGCTCCACCTTGAGTTTGCTAGTGAACTCGGCATAATTTGAGTATCTATGTGCCTATATTTGCCGCTAGTCCCTTCTTTCGTCCTTAGGAGCTGTTTTGTGCCCCTTCAATTTATGAATTCGACCCTAATATTAGCCAAAAGTTTTGAATGAACCCAAACTTGGTCTCACAGTAAATGATTTAATTTGAGTACAGCCTAAACGTCCATTACTGAGTGAGTCCCACAGTGGTTTAGAATCCATTTACAACATTTGATCTAGTCCACATATTTGTGTTCCGTAAAATGTACGATTGTAAATTTTTTTAAGCTGTTGATATTTACAATCGGGTATAATTTAGAATATAGCTCAAAGTTGACTTCCATTTTTTTGCGATTTAAAAGGAAAGTACCTTTTTAATTTGTGTGTTTACTTATACATATTCGCATATCAAAAAACATATTTCTTCATAATACAGATTTTTACCTTTTTCAGGATTTGAAAATTGAAAAAATCTGTTTTAATTTTTCGAATTTGTCAAACTGTTTCTAATTAACTTTTGAAGATTTATTGCAGTTTCATATCTTTTTTCTGGGTCCACATTTTGTTTGTACCAAATATATTTTGGTTGTAGCAACTATTTTAAATATACCGATATTAAAAACAATATGGCGTTGGACCAACATAACACTTTCCTTCAAAAACCTTTAAAAGATGTTGTACCAAATTTGAAAGGTGAAAATGTTCCCCATGTTTGGGTGGTCACATTTGCCCACCTAAAATTGCCTCTTTGGGAGATAGGGCAACTTTAGTGGAAAATCTTGTTTTTTATTCCTAAAACTCGAATTTTTCATATTTTTCAGTACAACTTTATTTTTTCGGTTATAGAACACCGGCAAATGACCTCCGATTGGTATTAAATTTAGCATTAGGAAAAAGAGGTTTGCTCATCTGATCAGCTGGGTACGTAGGTTTCAAAATCTGTTCATACGAGTATTAATCAGTATCCTAACTTGTTTCGTTTGACCGCTACGGGACACACAGACAGACGATCGGGAGGGTCGTATTCGAGTTGTACGAGGATTTATAAGAAAGGGTGATCAATGTAGGGCTATTTTTTCAAATATTTATTGTTCATTCGAAAGGACATGTTTTGCCATTTATTTTTTGAATATAATTTCTTACAATATGTTGGCCGCAACTAAGCCTCAGGGTGCCCATTTTGTAGGTCAAATTTTGGATGGCGAAATGCTTGAAAAGCATGGTTTTCGCGGTGTACATCTTTCCATGATGAAATGGCAAACAATACCGAAAATAAAAAAATAAAGTTTAACGCAACTCACGCGTTATCTGTGAAAAAAACCCTAGATTGATCACCGTTTATATATACTTTAAAGTGATTTGGTCAATATTTTGAGGTGTTGCAAACCGAGGTACAAAATTTAGTATATACTCCACCCATTTTTTGATGTATGTAGGTATTAACCTAAAAGTTTTAAATATATATATTTTTTTATATTCTCGTGCACTAAAAAAATAAGAGTGAGGAGATATCGAAACAAGATTTTTAGAGTGGTAACGATGACCAGTGGGTGCACAAGTATCAAGCAGTAAGACCAGGTTTAACTCTGAGTACGAAAATCTAACATTTATTCAGCGGCTGGTTTCCACCTTGTAAATGCCGGTGGTTTAACGAGTAGGAGATTTATCTCTAAGCCATGTTAACATTTCTCTACAAAATGAATCAGAATTTCGAAGACGACGTACAGCAGTAGGTCCCGGTCAGTGAGCATAAGAATTATATCATGCACAGCAGACTAATTTGAAAGATGTTTTCCCCTTGTTATTTCAAGAGATGTTGTGTGAATTAAGTCAGTAGGTTATTACCATAATAAATCGGATTTTTACAAATGTACACATTTTGAGTTAATACCCATTCGATGGAAAGGTGCAGTTATATCTCCAATCTCATAGAACCGTCTAAAACTAAATAGTTTTGTAAAAAATTATTTTGAGCTTGCTCTTCTGGTATTTTTTTTAAAATTATTTCCTTTAAAGGGATGTACTAAACCAACCAATGAAAAAGTTTTAACTTTTTATGGATACTTTCACTTAAAATCTTTAATTTTGTTGTAAAACAATTTACTTTGCTTAGAACTAGTGGAAATTGGAGCATTTAAGTCCAGATAAGACAAAAAAACATGAGCTTTGGTGTATTCAGAAACCAAAAATGTTTCGTATAATCCCAGGGTGCACTTTAGTTTTAGTTAAATACATTAAGACCTCAGACTTATGGAGTCCCTTAGCACCCTTAAACAATGAATTTCCTTATGGATCCATAGATGTGAGTTCGTACAGGATTTGACAATATCTGGGATCTTTATAATATGAAGATAGTGATATTAAAAATTAATGATTTTTTATCGCGAATTTAAATTTTATTATTTCTCCATACTGTCATTGCAATATTTAACCTTTACGATGTCTATGGGAATTGTGTCCCTCCATTTTAACTTAACCCTCTGTTCACGTTTTTTGTTATGTTTAGACAACTTTTACTACTCCACTAATGGTGGATTTTAGACACCCAGTGCTGTTGGGATGTGGCTACGTAGCGTAAATCTTTACAGTTCTTTGCCAGTAATTTGCCTAGCTTACCAAAGCAACGCTGGTAAGCTAGGCTGATTTTTCCCAAAATATTTTCTTCAATTTCCCTCCATTCATTCAATGACTGGTAGGCATATGTACTTGTATGCATGTTATATACATATTTATATAGAATGTTTTTTTTTTCAATTTCCAAACAAAACCTATTGTTGACCTTTTATAGTCGATAGCGCATAAATTTTCATTACAATTATGCTGGATTTTTTCTTATCCTCTTTATATTATTTTTATCTCATTCGTAGACTTCCCTTCACAAGACGGCAACCTCAACCTCTTCTGTGTCTGTTACTATTTTTTTTTTGCTTGCCCTCTTCAAACTTGGCTTAAAAAGTGACTGTAGTACAGCATGAAGGAGAAAAAATATCAAAAAAAAATTAAAAACCAGAAACATTTTACAAATGATTTTTTATTATCATTTTACAAATAACGCCATTAAGCTGAGCTTTAGTGACGGCAGCAGCCGAGGTTGAAATGTGTGTTGTGTTTTTTTTCTTTTTTGGGTTATGCTGTTTTATGACCATAAATAAATCACCAATTTGGTTATAGTTTAAATATTTTAGATTCCTTCATTTTGCAAATGTATCCATACGTACGGTGTGTGTATGTTCATGAATAAGTTACCATAACTATGGCAAAGCATTTAGTCCCCAGTGGTGTGTTGGGCTAAATGACAAGGGAATTTATATTGAGCAAGTTTATTTTGTACACTGTGCCATAGAGCGGTAAGTGGGTATTATAAATAGGCGGTTGAGTTTGTAACACCAAATATGATGTAGATGTGCAAGAAAACTTATATAATAAATATAAATCGAATTTGAGGTAAAAATGGCACAGTGGTTGCAATCTTCTTTCTGTTGATATACTTTAATCCCACCTAGTGGGAAAGTAAATATCTTAGAAAGGCATTTAGCTTTCCAAGGGAACATCAATACATGTCTACTGAACTGTAGTCTTATTTCCTGCCCTTCGTTAGAAGGCTTTTTGAAACGCCATAGGCTTCTAGAGTGTCTATAAAAATGTGGTACAATTTTTTCTATTCGAATTTATTTTAAATTAATAGATTTTAAATTAAATTCATTGTTTTATTCATGTTTTTCCTCTGTCATTTGATCCTGCTATCTTTTGGTTGCTATTCCGATAAGCTATTAACTGGCCTACAAAATGAAATTGTGTGTGAAATATCTTCAGAGTCCATTGCTGAGACGAAATCCTTACATGTGGCATTCACTTACTAGGCACGGTAGCGTAGATTCCACAAAAAAGAAGCCAGGAATGTGTATTACATCATTCTCACTCAAAGTTTAAAGATCTTCTTTAAGGTCATTTTTAACGAATATATAAATGAATAGGTGTATAATTGACTACAATGCCTTAAAGCAGGCTTAATATGAAGCAACATAAGAATAATAAATGCGGGATCATTTTTAATGTGCAAAGACGGCCTTTTAGAATACCCAATTTTGGAAGGGATGAAAAAAATCCTATAAAGGAGTATATTAAAACGCGACGAATCTGTTATTAGTCTTATGTTTTTTTACTTTCGATACCACACTGTAGTACAGGATATATTGATTAAGTGCTAGTATCCGTTTGTCAGTCCGTCTGCCATTTATCATTGTCACCAAAGTACAGTTAGCAAGTAATAAACCCATTTCGATGAAACTTGGCACATAGCTCTAGTTTTGGCCAAGGAAGAAACCTATTGAAATTGGTCCAAATCGGATCATGTGCTGATATTATTATATGTATAGGGTGATCCATCTGGAGGTATTTTTCAGAACAAAAAAAATATAAAAATTCAAATCAAGTCTGGGATCTTCATTGGTAATTTGAAAGGACATTTTATGGCATTTATTTTTGGAAAATAAGTTGACATAGTCAACTAAACTCTTTTTACAATACACACGCACGTTGTAAAAGAAATCTATTGATGGCTCCTGATGTGGAGTCTTTTTAGAGGTGGCAAGAGTGAGTTGTATTTTCATGGGCAATTGTGTGAAGAAACCTTAAAAAGTAAGGTTTACAACAGTAGTTCTCATTCGTTTGGGGAGAGCCAGGCCTTATAAAGTTCTGTTTTACTTTCAACAATTGCAGCAAGGCTTTCTGAAGAGGGTTGTCACGGACCCGAAATCATGGTAAAAGTAGTGTGCAGCCACGAAAATAAATGTCACTTTGCCATTTTGTTAAAAATTTGTCTTCTATTTAAATATAGAAACAAGAGGTATTGAGCCGGTTTAATCCCTGTTCAATGTGAAAATAATTACCTTCAAACGTTGGCGAATGTATTATGGAAATGAGCGTTCGGTGAGAAACGGAAGAACCCGCTGTTTTCGACCAAAATTTTGTTTAGCGATAAGGCCCATTTCTGGCTCAACGGCAAAGTCATTAACAAAATTGCCGCATTTGGACTGAAGAGCAACAAGAAGAGGTTCAAGAAGTGGCAGTATACCCAGAGAAAACCACGGTTTATAAGCTGGTGGAATCATCGGTGCATATTTTTTTAAAAACGATGATGGCCGGAACGTAACCGTAATGATATCGATCTTTATGCTACCTGAAATTGAAGCCCGTAATCTTGACGACACTTGGTTTCAACAGGACGGTGCCACTTGCCATACAGCTGCTCAAACAATTGATCTATTGAGAGGTCATTTCAAAAAGCAGCTAATTTCACGTTTTGAACAGGTGAGTTGGTCGACTAGATCGAGTGATATCACACCCTTTCTTTGGGATTACGTCAAGTCCAAAGTCTATGCGGACAAACCAGCTACGATTCAGGTTTTGGAAGCCAACATTCCGAGTGTCATTAAAGCCATACCGATCGAAATGCTCGAACGAGTCATCCAAAATAGGACCCTCAGAATGGAAACCCTGAGACGTAGTTACGGCCAACATTTAAAGATAATTATTTTCAAAAAATAAATGCCTTAAAATATCCTTTCAAATTACCAATAAAGATTCCACACTTGATTTAAATTTTTATATTTTTTTGTTCTGAAAAAATACCTCTAAATGGATCACCGTTTATAAAGTTTCTTTCCTATATTATTTAGTGTTCCGTGAAACTTACACCCATCTCGGGTGAAATAGGAAAAAATCGGTACATATCTAATAGTCTCCAATAGTCTTCACACAAAGGATACTCTCGATTTAACGTCATGCAGTGTTAGAAGCCTGAAATTAAAATCGATCGTTCTAAAATTTTGTACGGTAAAACTGAACCGTATGGGTCTATTTTTTCATGTAACTCTCTGTCCTGTTTTGCCAGGGCTAGCTACGGGTAAATTAAACTACAGTGCTGAACTTAAACAGAGCTGAACCTTTAAGTGGCTTTCAACCTCGAGGAAACGTTTGTGTAGGAGGTATTTTAAAACATGGGTCGCTAGGACTGTTCTAGGATGATCAGATGGTATGTCTGGCTTCTGGAGTGAAACGACTTTAAATTAGAAGGGTCCTTTGCATTGCTGAAAATACACCAGATAGGTCAAAATCTTAATAATAAATAAATGTACTTCCCGATTTTAAATCTAACCAACCTAACGATGGCTAATTTTATTAGATATGTTTTGAAGCGTTTTTCGAACACAGAAAAAACATTATTGAACATCTACGAGTTCATACAAATGTACCCACGTTTTATGGTCCATCTGAATTTACGAGTAAGATACCAGTCTCTAAGCCATGTAAAAGCTTCGCTATTAAATACATCGCGTTTCTGAGTAGGTCCCGGTCAATGAATATAATTTAATATCGTGCGCAGCTCGCAGATTTTAAGGAAGTTCCTCGATTGTGACGAATTATATGACTAATATTTAGAGCTCGTAAATTCGATATTTGCTTTGCTGGTTCTAATTTCTGGAAGTTCTAATTTCTGAGAGTTTTAATTTGTGAGCGTCTACTGTAAGCTGCATGAATAAGTATAGTATGGCAAATGCATATGTGACGTGCAAAATAGAAAGGGACCTAAGGGTAAAAACAAGTTTTGTTCAGGAGAGCCATTTTAAAGATTTACTTTCATAAAACGCCCATATCTCTGGAAGGGAACACTTTTGGGGCATGGGATCGGTCTCATTCGATGCTCAGATGTTGTCCACATCAAAAAAAGTGAAAATTGATTTTTTTTACCCTTAGGTCCCTATCTCTATGCGCTGTCACATATTGCTATTTCTCGTAGCCTTATATTTTATTATCATCACCTCTTCGGCTGCAGACTGAAAGTACGATCTCTACTAAAGCTTAATTTTAAAATTCGAAAATTCTTTATATTTAAAATATTATTTCTTTGAAACATGCTAGGTTTCTATGACTCTCTGTAGGCACAGCTAAAGTATAGTTACCGATCTTCGCTAGTACATGGAGATTATCAACTCTGCATATATGGCACTATATTCGTCCGGTGTTTTTCTTTCCCAGCTCCTTGGCTTACCTTGAAATCATTTCTAACTGTCATTACCATGCCCCAACTATTTTTCGTATATCCTTAACGTTTTGTTTTTTCAATATTCTCACAACGGATGAGCTGAGCGCTCCGTTACCGTTTGCAACGGCGCGCCGTTGCGACGTTCGGTCAGTCTTCGATTCCGTCATCAACGGTCTTTATTTATTTTTTGGTAATTTGATCGCTTGCAACGTGTTAAATAAAAACGCCTCAATGATTACTTCAATGCGCTTCCCTTTTCATATATACCAATGGACATACATACATATATGCGTCCGTATATATATTTCATTATAATGATTTTTGTTGCTGTTGTTGCATACAGTAACAGCAACACCATCAGCACCACCAACAACAACAAGCACTACCAATTTTTGCGCCCCCTACTAGCAAAAGCCGAACACAAAACATTATGGACACATTTTTTTTTCATTTTCATTCTCAGTGTGGCAGCAGAAACGTAAAAAGGCCGTATTTAATATAAAAATCAACTCTTTGCTCGGTCGACTGATCAGACGTTTTTTCGGTTTTGCTGTTGTTCTTGTTGTTGTTGTTGTGTGGCTTTGTGCCTTAAATCGAGATGGCTGTTGGCAAGAAAGCCTCAGCGCAGCGCAACATCAGCACCGAACGTTCAAATAAAGTAAAGATGCTTTTCAGTGATAACATCAGAATATGGATTACAAAATGCCCCAAACACACACAGACAGACAGACACGCGGACGGACAGACAGCCGGACACATAAACGAACATACATACAGGCATCTACTCACACTATATTTTGAGGTGTAGAATTTTTTCCTGTTGCTTGTGGTGGTTTACTGAGAAGGACTCAACCTACAAATAACACTTTAGGAAAAACTTTGAGTTGTGAACCAAAAAAGACGATCTTTTTTAAAGTTTTTTTTTGCCATGAGTCTTTTTTTTGGCGGGCAACCTAAAGAAGAGCAACATGAGGAGGAAACATTGTGCCACAAAGTTGTTATTTTAAGCTGGTGCTAGTGTATGCAACGTTCGTGGTGCAAAATAGTATTTCCTTCGAGGGGTTAAACACAAGATGCCTCAACGGTATCTAGCCTTTGGCTTAAAGTGTTCGGAGGACTGCAGACAATACCACAGATGGAATGCAAAGATACCATAGGTGCCAACTACCAGGATGTACGAGAAGTCTTCTTTTCATACCATATTATAGATATATCGATCTAAGGAGCTTGGCTTATAGATAAACCAATCAATAGCATCCAAACTCAAAATTTACTATTTGGTGTCGAATTTTTTCTACTTTTAAAGTAAGCATAATTAAAATTATTCCCGCACTAATCCCATTTCTTGACGTTTGGTCTTTTCCTAGATGATGATGGCGGTGTTCAAGACAAGACTCCACCGTTTTCTGAAAACTTAAATCCAATTCTGTTTCATGTGATGCCGGCTATGGAAAACGAATGTCCATTAATTTAGGAAGTTATTACAAAATGTCTTAGCTGTCGTAGCTACTTCCGTTTGAGAGACTGTTTTATTATTAACCCAAACTCGGAGGAAAATGTTATCAGAAAATTAAATATTTGGTTCGATCTATTTAACATCACTTGTGGTTCAACAAAGATGATTATGTGAGATTTCTGACATTGGAAAGAGGTTCCGGAACATGCCAGAATGTAAGTAAGTGGTTCAAGACATTTTAGGGAATTTTATTAGCACAACTGCAATATTATTCATAGAACTATTTTCTCAATATTTAAGGCAGGATGAATTCTATAATTCGCATTTGAAAATTTAAATAGGCCTTTTTTCATTACTTCACTCAGTCTCTCCGTTAAAAAAAATACGATAAAAGGCACCAAATTCACCTCGTGTGATTAGTGTTTGCTAAAATTGTATTAAATACATGATTTATACAGTAGCAGGACCTAAAATGGGGAGAGATTTGTATAAAGTCACATATAAGTAATGTTCCTCAATATTCTATTAATGAACAAAGAAAAAACTGAAAAATGAGCTGTGCATGACAAATTTATAATAATGCACAATGTTCGGAAGCTACTGCTTAAATCCGTTTAAAAACAGGGTTGGTAATAAGTCTATTTTTTGGAAAAAAAAAACGTCAGTCAGGAAGTCGATTTCGATGGGGCAAATAGTGGTGTTTAAGATTTAGCTCCGATAACTAACACATGATATCAAAACCGCAACAGTTAAGTCATTTTTAACATAAAATGGCAACTTTGAGTATAAGAAAGCACAGCTGTCACCGATACTAAAAAAATTAAGAAATATAATTTGGACCTTGAAAATAAAAGTTGAGAAAAAGTAAAAAAAAATAAATGATTCTTTTGAAATGTCTTAGTGGAACTTTTATTCATCATGGCAAAAGCTATCGAAAAATGGATGGCACAATATCGAATGCTGACTGGACCCAGTCTAGTGCATATACTTTAAGAAGAAAAAACTAAGCCTTCAAATCTATTTACAGACTTGCAGTCGTCTTTTTACATGACTGCAATACAAGTCTTTCTTTCGTCATTCAAAACGATCGAGAGAAATTAAAAAAATCATATTTTAAAAAAAACTTATTCGGCACCTGGTTTGACGATAACCTTTCTTAACAAATTGTTGTTTTCATAGCAATGATACATGGCTTGCGGAAAAATTGAAAACTCCGCCAATAGTTGAAGTTGTTGTCTCAAGATTAATTTTTTACCAATTAAAAAAAAATTTTAATTCACAAATAGGAGAAACTTGCCTTGTTCGTCAAGAAAAGTGACTCCGATTTTTTGTGCTTTCTAATGTGACAAGATTACATGTCCCATATTTATCTAAATACCAAATTATGTCATCAATAGAGTTGTAATGTATTTTTATTATTGTACAGTGCGATTCATTCACGACTGGACTAATTTCGCCACGGCATTCCTTGCCTGATTTCTTGACAAATATGTCCATCCACGAGCATGTCCGAAAATTCAAGGGGGCGAAATGGCAGCGGTTTTAAAATTGTCGGATTGCTGCTCGGGGGTACTGGGGTAAAATTGCTTAGTTCTGAACCAGTGCTCGGTTTTTTTTCTCTTAAAAAAATACCTATCTCTTACCTTTCCAAAATTACCTAAACGAAGCCCAGAGGTCCTACCGAAGTTATGAATATTTGACTGAAATGCAAATTTTTATTTTGTGTTAATTTAAAATAACCAAGGAGATACGTGTATGTGATGTTATTTCGCTTCAAAATAACACATTTTTTTGCATTTCAGTCAAATAGTCATAACTTTGGAATGGTACGACCTCTGGGCTTTGTTTAGGTAATTTTGGCAGGGCTAGCTTTTAAGGGAATTTAAAGGAAATTTTACTCTAGTACGCTCCGGCTATCAATCCAAAAATCTTCAAACCGCTGCAATTTCGCCCCCTTTATCGCATTATCAGGCTTGGTCATAGATGGATATATTTTAATGAAATGAGCCAAGGAATACGCTGGTGAAATTTGTCTTGTCGTGAATAAATCACCCTGTTTACCAGTAACTGTATTATAAAATAAAAAAAATATCGCAATCTGGTTGTTTAGCTTGCTTGTTTATATCGGTGTTTTATTTTAACGCTTTAAACAGGGATTAACCGGCTTGAGAGCTCTTGCAGCTATATTTTAATAGAAGATAATTTTTACAAAATGGCAACGTGCCATTGAGTGGATGCATATAATCAGAAAGCTTCGCAGCAATTGATGCTGCGATCTAGTGTAGAAAATGACAATAATCTAATTTTAGGGATTACACATATAATCGGAACTCTAGATATTTGGGGTTGCCAATTAAACGAAGCACAATTTTCCAGATTTTCTTTCCTTCCAAATATTTAGGGGTTGCTAGTCAAGCTAGAATTTAATACAACTTTATAGCATAGTTTTAGGATAACCGGTAATTTTTGATATATAAGTACTCTATTCACGATGTCTTCATTTTATTGGTAGGACTCTGCCGAGTCGGTCTTGATCGTGGTTTAAATCCTTTTTTTTTACAAAGTTTAAAAAAATGTGTGTTTGTTCCCATTCTCGTTATTGTGTTCAACATGTCATGGTTTCGGTAATGTTATGCTATACCGTAAAATAATAATGTCCCGAATATATACGGACAGACAGACATACGGCTACATGTACATGCATACGTACGTACATTTATGCTGATGCCAACTGAAGTGTTTATAACATGTCCACTTAGTACCCGAACACACAAACACACTGGAATATCTGGAATATAGCCAGGATAAGCATGTATAGAGGTTGGAACCCGCAATCCGGCGACTGTCACACCGTAGAGAAACATACAAACACTTGGCATGATTCATAAGTGTTAAACATACACGTTGAACAGACGTATGGACGGACGGACGGATGGATGGACCGCCGGACGGGTGGACAGACAGACATACCATACCGACGGACAAGCGGACTTGGCCAAAGGACAGACATCTCCTTTTTCATTTGCTATCATTCCGATAGTTTATTATTTTTAATTTTTTGAGGATATTCCCTATATAGGCGTAGAATATACATGGAGTCATACCCATGTACATATACGTATATATATAAATATTCTTAATACTCATATTCCTTTAAAGCTGCTGCTGCTTCAGTTGTTGTTGTTGCTGTTGTTATTGTTAAAGATGTATTATAGACATCTTTTCAAGGTCTTTTATATAGTTTACATATTAAACCGTAGACGAAGCAAAACACAAAAAACCAACCGTATAAAATTAAAGGATTTTACTTAAGTTTTTTTTCTTCACTCTTTACCCGCTTGCTAGCGAATAGGGAATGTTAAAACGTGTGTATCTGTGTGTGGTGTGACACACTCTTGTAAAGATTTCAAAAGCGAAATTTGTATACTTTGACTTGCGATGTGGCGTATGAAAACAGACAGTCTATGTGCAGAGAGAGAGGAGCATGAGTTGGGTGCGGTGCACAATGAAGGGCTTTAAACAATTTTTAACACCATAAATACAACACAAAACCAAATTGAAATTTATGTGATTTTTCTGTTTAAAATGAAGCATGAATTAATGTATGATGCGTTGGCTTCAGCATCCGTTCAGCGGTGATTCCAACGTCCTTTTCAATTAGAGATGACAGTTATGGTATTGCGAGTTTTTAAATATTGCAATATCATTATGGTGGTGGCGTTCATTTGTAGGTGGGAAAATTGCTAACCATAAACTTCTGCGGAAAAGATCTAGGATTTTGATTGAATAGCACATTCATTAAGGTTGAAACTTCACGTAGAAAAAATATATATTTGGGATAACAATATTTGAAGAGAATTAGACTACTGTTGGGTATATGGTTGCAGTACAACAATAACACAGTGTAACAAAAAGAAATACTAAATACCTGAGAAGGGATATTATTTTTCTTGTAGATCTTGCTGAGTACAACAAGAACCCGGTTTTGAAATTTCCCAAAGTTTTTTTTTACAAATTGTTTCATGTATCCTAACTTTAGATGCAGTGGTGGCAGAACAACCTTATCGGCTGTAATTAATAAGGCGTTTGAAAAGTTGTTTCTGCCTGTTAGATATGTGTCACGAGATGGCCATACCTTGCGATCGTAGCGACTTGGTGCACGACTATCCCATTCACAAAGATAACATGGATATTTTGTGTAGCCACCTTGCATACTAAATAAAATTGTCAAAACCTTTTAATCAGCGACAACTTTCCATTAAGGCAAGTCAAAGTTGACGAATCGTAGTATTTGGTTCATAACTTCATACGTTTCTGCTGTACTAGCCGCATATGCGATTGGAAGAGATGGTTACAGATTTTTGTTGCACAGCAATTTTCACAAATAAATTCTGGCTCATACCAGCGACTGAATTTGTTAAAACGATTGAAGACTTTGTTGTATGCTTCCACCACAGCAATATTTTTTTTAAAATCACGCCTATGAGGATTATCCGTAAATAGGCTACAAATGTAACAAAAGTTATTCAGTATATCACACATTTTTATTGAAATATTCAATAAAAAAAAAAACGGTCAAACAAATATTTATAAGTAGTTTGGCCAAAAATTGTATTTATGTAAAAAGTTTTGTTTTAATAAAAGTTGAATAACTCAATCAGTTTCTAACGGATTTTTAAAAATGCCACCGAATTGTATTCGTAAGAAAACTCTCTTTAATTTTCAAAAATTGTTCGGTTCCTTTTAAAAAATTCTGTGTAAAAACGCATCCAAAGTTAAAGCATTACAAATTTTTTTTAAAAAAATGAGTTTACAGGAAAAATACACAGATTTTTTAGTGTGATTTTAAAATTTTATACACCATTCGAAAGGCCGCAGTTTCTTTTTTCCAAATCCTTTTAAAAAATTCTGTGTAAAAACGCATCCGAAGTTAAAAAATTACAAAAAATTTAAAAAAAATGAGTTGACAGGAAAAATACACAAATTTTTTTCAGTGTGATTTTAAAAGTGTATGCACCATCAAAAGGCCACAGTTTCTTCTATCCAAATCAGCCGAAAAACTTAAAATCAGTTGATATTCAACCAAGTTACTGGCATATAAGTGCGTAAGATCCGAAAAACCGGGGTTTTACCCGTAACCCCAGATTTTTGAGGTGTTTGGGAAATTTCAAAACTGATTTCTTGTTGTACTCAGCAAGATCTACAAGAAAAATAATATCATTTCCCAGGTATTTTTCTCTGTCCACTGTGTAATATGATCCTCACAACAATACTATGATTCATATACAGTCATACTATGATGCTCACAGCAATAGTATGATTCACACTCAACCATACTATGATCCCCACAACCATATTATAATCCTCACAACCATTGTATACCATATTATTATTCACACGCAACCATGTTATGATCGCTACAACTATAGTATGATCACACTAAACTATACTATGATCCCCAAAATTATTTAGAAGAATTGGGTTAATTTGTCAACAATAGTTTTGAAAATTATTTAAAAATACATTAGATGATAGTGTGCACGACTAAAGGGTGGACCATTTAAAATTTTAAATTTGAGCAATCGATTACTTTAACTTTGAAAGGTAGAAAAAAATTCATTTAATTTTTCTTTTAGGTTTATGTTTGACATTGGTAACGATGCTATACGCTCAAACAAATTTGGGAAATATAAAAAACTTACTTCCAAAGTAGTGAGTCTTTAACGCAAACTGTATTTACGTGGACAATTTTCGAAAAGAGATCGGCCTTCAGCTCAGTTTGTGCGTCAACTTGTGAAGCGAGTTCATGAAAACTTATAGTTATTGGACAAACCAACCAGAGTACGTTTTCGTCCAGTAAGTTTAATTGAAAACATTGATTTGAGTGAAAACGTTTAAGAGCATCCATTAACATAAGTTCGTCATCGTTCTAAGGAAGAGAACATTTCTCGCACTTCTTTGAGAAGAATTTTGCATAAAGAATTCGGTATGAAGGCTTACAATGTTAATTTAATCCAAGAACTGAAGCCTCATGACTATCCGATGTATTTTCGCTTGGACTGATGATTGTTTAGCAGGAGTTGACGAATTTTACCTACAAATCGTGTTTTCAGATGAAGCTCATTTTCAGTGACTATGGTAATTGGCGCTTAGAAGCCACACGTGACTATTAAGAAGCCAATGTACCTACAACGAGCCACTGTTTAGTGTGGATTTTGGGCAGGCTGCATCATTGGCGAATTTTTTATCGAAAATGAGCAAGGAGCTGCTGTTACCGTCAACGTGAGCGTTACCGCGCTATGTTCAACGAATTTTCGTTTCCAAAAATTCAAGAGAATGACATGGACGACATTTGGCTTCAACAAGACGGAGTCATATGTCACTCGGACAACGCAACCATCGATATGTTACTCAATGTTTTTGAAAATCATATAATCAGCCAAAATTTTAATGTTAATTGGCCGTCTCGGAGCTGGTGATTATTTTCTGTGGGGAGTCATTAAGGATAAATGTTAGACAAAGCATCCAGAGACAACTGAAGCGTTGAAACCTGAAATCGAAATTGCAATTAAAGAGACTCGACTTGAAACAATCGAAATTGTATTGAAAAATTGGGTTGATCGGATGAGGTACAGCCGAGCCAGTTGTGGTAGTCATCGATCGATGATATTGGGTTTCAAGGTTTCCAATAAAACCAGAAATTTGAAAAAACTATCAGTACTTTTCCTTTACACTCGATTCAAATTTAAAATTTTAAATGGCCCAGCCGCCAGTGAATCCCCAAAAAAGGGTAATGTTTTCTCTTTTAATTAAACCAATAATTTGGTTATTTTGTTGAATTTTTAAATAGAAACTTAAATTTAAGTCACCCTCTGCTCGTACTCGTATAACTATATCTAGCCTTAACCTATTCTGCCCGGTTAAAGCTTTAAGCGTTTTTACTAAAAAATCTAATAGATCTGGCTGAGTTTCCAAAACAAACCAGAATGTTCACCGACTCCTTTCGTAATATTCTTATAAAGGCCTGGCATTACATTTTCAAAACTGTTGTATATCGACATCCCTACGCTGCAATGGATTTGCTATACAAGGCTATATTATCTGTTCTTTGCTAGTGATCTTCGGTGTTTTAATGGGTAATTTGTTGTATGCATTAACAGCATTTTTAGGTGATTTTATTTTTGCTTAACCATCTTGCCAGATATTTAAATAAAGCGTTATTAAAGCAACATTATTTATACTTTGTAACTGCGGAAATGTATATCGGCTTAGATGAACAGGTGAACAGCAACCAATAGTTGAAGTGAAACAAAACACAAATTATTTTATTACCATTGGTCTTAAAATAAAATATAAAGTGTGAGGTATTTCGAAGTTATATCCTATTGCAATGTGCTCATTAAAGTTAAGAGAAATTTAAAAATATTATGAAGCTGAAGAGCAAAGGTATAATAGGTCCAAGTTTAATGAGTGCATGTAAAATATTAGCATGAACTTTTATGATAATGTTAACGACGATGCAACTGTAAACGTTTCGTAAATATTACAACAATACTCATTGGCAATATGTTTTTCTGTTTACACCAAATTTGTTTACACCATGACACTGGGCTAAGACATTAGTAGCATTCCACTGAACAAATGTTTAAGCTCGGCATTAGGCTTAACAAATATATAGAAGGATTGTGATTTAGAATTTCGCGAGTATTTGACATGAAATAAGGTTTGAGAAACGTAAATTTTTTGAGCGAGCTTCCTTGATTTATTCCTGAAAGGTGTACAAGGGGGAACGGAAAAGTAACTGGCCTAACATAAAAAGAACCGTTTTTTTGGAATTATTATTATTTATTTTTCAACATAATCTCCTTCCAACTCAATACACTTCATCAAACGTTTTTTCAAGTTTTTTAAATCCATCGGAAAAATAAGATTTTTCAAGACCTTCAAAATATGTCTCAGTTTCAGCAATAACCTCGCTATTAAACGAGGTTATTGTTGCTAAAACCTCCTCGAAAGTGGTCCAACGGACGATTTTTTGGGGCAAAGTCAACAAACGCGGCACCCATCTCGCGGATAGCTTTTTCATGTGGAGTTCATCATGTAAAATACTCCAAACTTGTTTTTCGATATCGTCTTGTTGGGGTTTTCAAGAACTAAGGATTCTCTCATAATCTTACGGTTAGTTCCTCCTTCGAGTCTCAAAGTAGCTATTTTAGATAGTTATCACCTTAGGTCTGTTTCGCTGGATCGTTTCTTGCACTAGGACCTTTATGTGCTAGCCAGCGTATTTTGAGGCACCCCCTAATCACGTCGGAGTGAAGCTAATAGAGCTCATATTTTATTTTGCAATACTGCATCACCATTGCAGGTACGTTTTTATTTAGGCGAGTTCTATATTCTTAAGCCGTAGAATAGAATATATTTGTTATTTGTTTCGGTTTATGGCTGAATCGATGTAAACTCATATTCTGCTAAGCAATACTGGACTAAAAAACAGAGTTCCATAAACGTTTATTCATTAGTTTAAGCAGGGGTAACGCATAAAGTGTTAAAAAAGCTTGGTACTGCTTAACATCTATAAACTAACTCAAAGGAAGTAGTTAGGAAAGATCCCAGTTGCTAAAATAAATCGATATATAGCTAGCTTTTAAGGGTAATTATGGAAGTACATAGTCGGTAGGTAGCGCATTCCTTATAGTTTGTCTAATTTTTTGAAATATCTGTCTGCCGCTTTTACCACCCACCCAAGTTTCATCAATAGACGCCACAACCGCCGTAAATATCCAGTTTTCTGTATTGCTACACTAAATGCTTTTATTTGTTATTCAAAGTCGTACGTTTAAACAAACTGGCGAACGGGCTTGACTTAATAACCTGATGCATTTGTAAGAATCCAGCCAAATCAGCTGATGTGGCTCATTTTAGAAATCTAATTTTATCAGACGTTTATCAGTTTCTTATAATTATCCAAGGTATTGTCTAATCAATTTTAAGCGAAAAGATTAGTAGAAAATCATAACACGGTTGTAATCCACTGACATCAATTGACGTGAATAAGCCAAGAACAATTTACGAGCTAAATGGTGCGATAATTCGGCACCTTAACGACGTTGAACTTCTATGAGGTCTCAGAGTTATTGAAAATATGGATCATTGGTTAGAGTTATGACGTGGCGTTCATTTGGCTGATATTTTGTTTTACACAAGATTGCCATAGATCCTTCTGTGATAAGACTAAACATTGAGATAACTCTCCGAAAATATTTGTTTTATTTAGAATTAACATCGTGAGTTTTAGTTGGACCACCCTTTTCACAAAGGGGTTATTCTGTAAGCCTTACTAGTATTTCTTAATAAGTTCATGAAGTTTTTAAAATATGCAGATTTTAAGATCCCAACATTGCGGATCCCAAGCAATATGTAAAATTCTGTCTTGGCATTATAATGTTACAACATTAGACGTTCTAATAGATCCTGCCTCTGTAATTTCCTTGTGCGTAGCAATATTTTGCACCACTAAGTGCTCAATATTTATTTTTAAAATATTTTTAAGACTAGAATTTGTTAATTTTCGGAATACACCGAATACAAACAAGTATTGTAAATTAGTTACAGTTTACCCTTTTCTCTCTAGTAACACTGATGCTTCCACATTACTCACCTCAATTTCCACAATGGTCTCCGTATATTGCACACCATCGCTGACTCTCACGCGCAGCTTATAATTATCCTTGATTTCACGATCCAAAGCATCTTTTAAGCGTAACTTTCCCGTATCGGGTTCCAGTAAAAACTTGCCACTATCACCGCCCATTAGAGAAAATGTCAAAGAGCCCAAGGTGTCGGGATCCGTGGCACGTATGGTGGCAATCAGATGGCCAGCTGTCAAATCCTCACTAACATTAAATGACAATGGTAAGTCGCGGAAGACCGGAGGACTATCGTTTTTATCCAAAATCATAACTTTAAGCTGAAAGTAAAAAAAAATGGAAAAAATAGTGATTAAGAAAAAATGCTGCGAAATCAAATGATAAATAAAACATAAAAAATCGATTTTAATGGTTTGCAATAAACTTATTAAATAATGCTTGTGGGGGGAGAGTAATGGGGACAGTGCTAAGGCACATAAAAATGATGATGATGATGAAGAAGAAGCAGAGGACGAAAAAAAGTAACATACCATATTTTCCTTTAGTTCAATTATACGTAAAACGTAAAATGCTATCAACTGTAAAATCACACAACACAATCTCTGTCCGTCCGTCTGTCCGCCTGCCTGTCGAACGAAGACAGTTGCAAACGAACGTTTTTCTTATTGTGGCCAATACGCGGGCATCAAAAGTGATGTTGTCCATCATGCCACCCAACACCAAAAACATAAAAACCACAGCAGCAACGCCACACAATATGCGGTGGACACCAGCAGTAGCGAGTGCAAAAAAAACTCATATGGGAAATTTAGGTTTGCCATAGTCGGAGTGTTACCGAGTGAGTGTGGCTTAAAGGTAAACGTAGCGTCGCATCGTGTCGAGTCCCGTCTCATTGTACGCTTGTTGTGGTCCATCTGTTTTATAAGAGGCACGTACTGGCAGTAGCCGCGCCGCATAGAGCGTTGGCTGGCTGTCCTAACTGAGTGAGTGATACATCATCTTTACGTTGTTGTCGTCATCGTCAATGCGATCCTGCTGTCGTTGACAATGATCATCATCATCATCAGCAAGATCGTAAGCCTAGTCAGCATCGTCATCATGATCATTTTCGTCATTGTTTATATCACAAAACTTATGTTGAAAATTGTTATTGAAGTAATAATATAATTACAGCTTTAAAACTTTTTTATTGTCGATTTGCTGTTGCCACAATCGAACAACGGCAACATGGTCAACAAGAACAGCAGCAAATCAGAAAAACGACCTTTAAAAGGAAATGACAACTTTTATTTTGTCGTTTCTGTTGTATATGGATACCATATGTCTGTTTGTCCATTTGGCGATGAAATCCAGAAATATTAATGTATTCATGCTACTTTTAAACTCGCAGCACTTTACACTGTTCGTTGGTCTTGGAGCCCACAAACCATTTGAAACTATTTACTAATGCTATTATGAGTGGACTCCTTTTGGCTAGTCGATGTGAAGTTTCGATCAGTCAGTTCGAATTTTACATACGCTATGCACGGAATGGCACCCGCGACTCAAAGAGCAAGACTTGGATCTGACCGAACAGCCACTAATTTAATTTGTTCTTAATCCGAACTGGCCGACTTTTTTATAGTATTTTTAATATAGTGACTAGTTTGAGTCTTAAAATTGCAAACAATAAGGACCACAACCTTTACGCATAGGCATTATTGGGAGGGCACAACGAAATATTTTTGCTTTTTCAAATATTGAATTAAAGTCGTGTTAAATTTGTCTTGTAGTTAATACCGACAAGACACATAATTGCTAAATAGGCTTCGCTGCGACATATACACGCAGAGAAAATATATGGTTACTATATGATTGCGGCAACGATAAAATGTTCTCTGCAATAAAAGTATGATCGTCGCAACCATAGTATTAGTCATTGAATTATATACTGACAATAGTATAATTGCGGCAATATTTATATTGTTGAAATGTAATAATAGTGTTATTGCCAAATTAAAATATGGCTGTGGCAACAATATAAACATGGTTGAACCAAAACCAACTGCTTCGGATTTGCTTACCTGAAATATTTTTAATAAATGAATCGCTTAATATTTTTTAAACGGATTTTTGCTTTTGTTATAGGGTATTAAATTTTAAGAACCGATGTTGAATGTGAACCACAACTTCACGTCAAGTTTTTTTCTGCATTTCATTTAATACTTCTTAATTTCAGACTAACTCAATTTGAACCATATCCGAGCAACGCGTTAAAGTTGTTATATAGTGGATGATCAATTTTCGAAGAAAATCATCTTCAGTGATGAGCAACATTTTCACCTCAGCGGATTCGTCAATAAGCAGAATTGACGCATTTGGGCGAATGATTATCCCAGAGTGATTGTCGGAAAAACAATGGACCCACAAAGAGTGACTGTATGGTGCGGTTTATGGGCTGGCGGCATCATCGGGGCGTTTTTTTTTCCAAAATGAGGCCGGTCAGGCAGTTACTGTGAATGGTGTTCGCTATCGTAACTTGTTATGGCCCGAATTGGAAGAAATGGATGTGGACGATATGTGGTTTCGACAGGACGGTGCCACTTGCCACACAGCTTACGAAACAATGGCTCTTTTGCTCGACAAATTCAAAGGCCGTGTTGTCTCACGTCGTGACGATGTTAATTGGCCGCCAAGATCCTGCGATTTGACACCGTTGGACTTCTTTCTTTGGGGGTTTTTTGAAAGAAAATGTGTATGTCAAAGTGATCATAGTATGGTTGTGGTGATCATAGTATGGTTGTATGTGAAACATACCATTGTTATGGGGATCATAGTATGGTTGGATATGAAACACAAAAATGTTGTATGGATCATAGCATAGTTGTGTATGAATCATACTATTGATCTGAGGATCATAACATTGTTGTGCCACCGTTGGACTTCTTTCTTTGGGGTTTTTTTTGAAAGAAAAGGTGTATGTCGATTGTGGTGATCAAAGTGATCATAGTATAGTTGTGGTGATCATAGTATGGTTGTATGTGAAACATACCATTGTTCTGAGGATCATAACATAGTTGTGCCACAACCATATAGCCAACAATAGTATGATGCTCTTCCAATATTGTTACCCCAACCATACTTTTTTTCTTCGTGTAGCCAGATTGTTTCGGCCGACGGTTCTAACGTCGAGGTGCTAGAAAAATTTGTATACGATGTCACGGAAATAAAAGAAAGGATCGCATTTACAATTGGTGGTATTCCAAGATCGGGGAATATATTATGAATAGATCTCTCTCTCTCTCTCTCTCTCTCTCTCTCTCTCTCTCTCGAAAGGCAAAGATTATAGTTTCCGATACACTCATAAAATATGTGATTCTATATGGTGCCAAAGCATGGCTATGGTCGAAAGCATAAAAACTACCCCGGTGTATTCGAGAGGAAAATCATTCTGAAATATTATGGACCTAACTTCTTATAATGGGGGATTGTTTAGGTGTCAGATGAGAGCTATAAATATTTCCCGATATACTTGTAACTGTCGATGGTAGTCCAAAATTAATTTTTTTTAATCAATGCAAAAAAAATCGGCATATTTTTAGTTTATTCGGAACTTCGTCTTTTTTATGGAAAACAATTTTATTATCAGATGACTGTCTTTGCAGTAGAGCACCCTGTCAAATTAAATTCCAAATACCATGCTGCAGACGGTTTTGACTCCATCTCACTCTATCTCTATCTACCCAATATTCGCCTAGAGGCAATGAATCTTTAATGGATTGTTTCTCAAAACGTCGTCGCCCCAAAAACGTCAAATTGTCATCCATTAAGGCAGCAATGGTTTCTTGACGAACACATAAGGGTTTCTTCGATTTTCGGATTCTACATAACCTCCGGAATGAAAATTCACTTTGTCAGAAAGGTTACTTCTTGTGCACAATTGTTGTGCATTTCAAGCTGAGGGCAAAACGTAGAATTGCTAAGTTAATTGGCCCTTGTGAAAGGTCTTTGTGCGTAGTGAACGATGAGAGGTCTTGATTGTGCTGTCCACTAGTATGTCAGTCCCACGAACTTTATGCACAACCTTGCGTACAGTGGGCGTGGTAGGTATCTCATTTAGTCTAAAATGTATATTCAATTAAAGCACGGTTTGGGCTACACGGCACGTATATTGGAAATATTTTTGCATTATTCTTACACAGGACGGATATTACAAAATATTTTTGTAATATTCCTCAATGTTGTTCAATCGTAAAGAGTTTAATTTCGTTCCACGGATATATACTGACTTTCTGTCAAGATTTCTAGAGCAATATAGCTGATACCCTCATAATAGTATTTTATTTAAGAAGACACAAAGAATAATTGTAAATAACCCCACGCAGAAAAAAGTGTGATTGGGGTAACAATATTAGAAGAGCATCATACTATTGTTGGTTATATGGTTGTGGCATTACAATATTATGATCATCACAACAAAAGTATGGTTCACACACAACCATACTATGATCCTCATAACAATATTATGGTCCTCACAACAATAAATTAATTCACGCACAACCATACTATGATCCCCACAACCATATTATTATACACACTCAACCATACTATGATCACCACAACCATATTTTGATCCTCATAACCATAGTATGTTTAACGTACAACCATAGTATGATCCTCACAACATTTTTTGTAAAAATTGGGATAAGTTGTTATTCAACAATAGAGAATTTTATTAAGTTATGCTAAAATAAATTAAACTCTTAATAAATGAGTGATTTATTTAACAGTAAAAAATCATTTATTAAATATAATTTAGTTATACTAATCCGTAGTTTGTTTTGAAAAAAATTAATTATCATTACTATTATTACATTAAAAAAATACGGTTTTGCTACATGTTAACATAAAACCCATGAAAACAATACTTTTTTTCCTACCGACCATATTTATATTGTTGCTACAACCATATTTTAATTTTTAAATTTGACAACAATACTATTGTTACATTTCAACAATATTAATATTGCCGGAAACATACTATTGTCAAAATTAAATTCAAAAACCAATACTATGGTTGCGACGACCACACTTTTATTGCAGAGAACATACTATTGTTGCCGTGACCATATAGTAACCATATCTTTTCTCTGCATGCCGGTAGTTGAGCTCATTAAAATACAGCGATAGTGCTTGATAGGAAATATGGCCCGAATAAAAACAAACGCTCCAACGATCAAAGAAAGCGCAGACACGAAAACCGAGACTCTGGTGAAGGTACTTAGAGGAGAGAATACTTTTATTAGAAACTAGAGGAAGTACGCCAAAGACTGAAGGGCTTAAAAATCACTTATAAAGCAGGTCGGATCAACAAAAGATTGTGAACCAGATTAAGTAAGAAAAAAAATAGGGTCACTGCACACTTTTAACTTCCTAGTCTTTGTGTGACAGAAGACTAATGCCATTTCATCGATCTACCTCCTTTAGCACTAAAGCCAAATTTCTTCTCAGTACAGGAAGGGTTACAGAAAGAAAATACAAGGTTCGCATACACGTCTTGGTGACTATACAGCCATAACGGCAAACGGCGTAGTAAGTGTCATATGCCTAATAAAGCATCTCCTATGATGAAGGGTACCACCAAAAGCACACGCTCAGTTGCTCGCCACACTCCACTTTCAGTAAACAGCTGCATGCGTAAAATGCGTCATTTGTAGCAACATAGTCTAACTGCAACTGCTACTTGGAGTCGACTTCAACCTCAACTACGACAGTGACTTTACACTACGCTAAGTTGTATTTATTGCCATTCCAAATACATAACAGCCAACAAACGGTGAGTTTGGGAAAAATGTAATTTTTTTCATTTAACAAATATAGTATTTTGTTTAGTGTCTGCATGGTGGTTGCTATTGACTGGCTGATCGTCAATATGTGGAGGGGCAAGGGGATACATGCATGAACTTAATGGGCCTATATATGTGGTCTGAGATAAAATTCTGGATTTCTTTGAACAGGTGAAAAAGTTATATTCTATTGCTTTTTGGCATTATGTTTAATATCGGAAACCTTATGTTAAATAATGTATTCCCTGACAGCAATAGTACCAGCATGTCAGGGAAAAAGGTTTTGGCATTATGAAAGCTTAACAATTACTAATGTTTAATAATGTATTCCCCGACGACTATGGCACCAGCTTATCCTTTGTTTAAGCTTCTTGGCTATCGCTTAACTATTGCACCGAACAGGAAAAAGCTTAGTAGTTTTGGAATATTTTTTTCACTTCCCTTTAACATTTTATCTCCTCCAGACATTCTTTGATTTTAAGGTATCTACTTATACACTAGCTTAAGTCAAAGCCCAACTATTGTCA
Source organism: Hydrotaea diabolus (assembly GCA_963513945.1). Classification (NCBI taxonomy): domain Eukaryota; kingdom Metazoa; phylum Arthropoda; class Insecta; order Diptera; family Muscidae; genus Hydrotaea; species Hydrotaea diabolus. The sequence continues at coordinate 131,094,658 of OY740717.1, read as the reverse complement.
TGTGAGTTTAGTTCACTTAACCTAAAATAAATACAGACGTTGTTTAAACAAATAAACCTATTAAAGCCTTGAAACACAGTTTAGCACCACGCCCTCAAGTTTGACCTTGCTGAGCATTATATAACCTTCAGCGAATATTAAAGTGCTGTGTTTTTGGGTACTTGTGTCCATGACTCCGATCGCAATCTCAATCAAGTCATCAAAATTAATCCATTTATGAATTAATAGAAAATCGGCTTTAATTTGACTAGCCATAGTTACCGGTGCTTCCTTCATTTAAATATAAGGGCCGTCTTATTGGGCGCCTGCGCCGTTAGACATAGCCATAGCAGTCATTAAAGCCAAAACTTCGAAATAAACTCATTTTTGGAATCGTAGCAAAATTTGCTTTGATTTGAGCATCCATCTGTCAATATAGAATTATTCTTTTTGACTACTGGGTACGATTTTGCGGTCTCGTAAGCCGAAAAGTCCAGCTATGCCCTTTTTGGGGTAATAAGCACATCCGAATTGGCAGTGCAAATTTAAACCATTACTGATTTCACTGGCAATTACTGGATTTATTAGTTCCTTATAGGAAATTATTTTCACCCCTTGGCCGATATCGACCATTTATAATCCCAAACAGCGTATGACCATTAGCCATCATTTTGCTAAATTTAGGGATCATGTGCTTTTTTTGATCTCCTATCTTGCTTTTAACAGACTCATGGATTGACGGACGGGCATGGCCTATATATATATATATAACTTATAATGTATCCGATCAAAAATTTAAGATGCTGCAAAGGGGTATTGTTATTAAGCATACACTCCTCTGGAAAGGGAGTGTATACTAAGTTCACTAAGGTCGAAATTTTTAGTGTGGCATTGGTCGTATTGGGGAAAATGATGGGTTTATGTTTGACAGAACCCCGTTTGCAGAACTCTTTAGACCACTGGTCGATGGGCGTGGGCCTCCAATTTTACCAAATCGTAAAATTAATCTCATATTTTGATTCGTGAGGAAATTGCCTGTATGTACTAATATGGGAAATAAGGCTCATTTTTTGGCCCACTTAGTTCCAAATGGGACAGTCCCAAAGTAGCCCATATCTTAATTGTACGAGTAAGTATATTATTGGATTTGTGATTTTCCTATTTTTGAATACCCATGATTCCCCGAAAATTAGCAGAAGGTTTTTGGGACCCTATGGCCCAGAGCCAACTGACCATATCTTTCGTTCTTTGGGACTTGGTCTTTGTCTACGACTTCCAAGCTATCATTTCAGCTTAATTTAAAAAAGGTGGATAGCCACAACAAAAAATAATTTGGTCATGATTTTGTTTGAAAACTTTTTCTATAAATCTATGTTAAATCAACAAATATGGCATACATCTGGAACAAATTAGCCATTTTCGGTTGGACTCGATCATGATTTTAACAGCCTGATGAACGCACAGACAGATATGGTTAGATCGTCTATTTTGAACAGTTTCTTGAGCAACTGTTGTTTTCAGTCAATCTTCCAGTACATTGTGGTCCATGCTTGGGTCTATTGGCTACAGACCCTCTTTCTTCGAAATCATTCACTACACGATAAATAGTGCATTATGCTGGCACGTTGTTTTTCCCAAAAATTTCACGTTACTTTCTCATCGCCACAGTAATCGTTGATTGATTTTGATAAACGATTTATCGAATATTTTTCCATAATAAATTTGCCACGTTTCTACTTCCTGACTGCCAAATATGAACTGTCAAGACTAATGTTTAACAAAATGGCGGCAACGCAAAGTAGTATACTTTCCCTGTATTACTACTCAGAACTTAATTCTAAATATGTACTCACTTCCTTTGGATGTATTAAAGAACTATACCTGATCTAAACAAATTGAAACCAATTCAAAAATATCCTGAAATTCTTGATGAATGAATCGCCGAAATAATATTTCGCAATTGTTTGACCTGTATGTGATTAAGACCATATCATGCCGTTTGATTAACTTCACATTACATTTTGATTCTATGCTTAGCTCATAGTCAGATGTGAGACCATTTTTCTATTGAATTTTTTTTCCAAAAGAAACTAAAAAGTCATTCAGAAGACAGTCTAGTTGCAAGAATTTATTGTATTTTGAATAGATTTTTTCCGGCTGAAATTTGTTAAAAGGCATGGCCTTTTTAAAACTTTATATGCAGATTGAAATAATTGAATACATAAGAAGTAAGCTGCTCAGGATTAACATTTTTATAAGTTTGATGCCCAGTGATATCAACATAATAGATAAGACCGAAAAGTGCTTTAATTCTCTTATTCCTATCAGCGCATAAATTATCAACATAATAGATAAGACCGAAAAGTGCTTTAATTCTCTTATTCCTATCAGCGCATAAATTACTGTTTTAGATTGTTTAGATTGGATAGCAAGCCTCGCCTCAGTTGTGCAAAAGTGCATTTTCCCACCCTTATTTGAAATTTGCTCCATACCCCTACTTTAATTCCTTACTAAATCCTCTTAAAAAGAAGCTCCATGTACTCGTATGTTCCTCAATGGTTTGTTTAGATAAACACTTGCAACACTTGCAACACTGTCACTAGCTCAGAAATCTAGGGTTTGCCAATAAAAACCATAGCCCGACTAAGTATCATGACTTAATTAACCGACACTTTGACGCCTTTTGATGTAATGATTGAAGTAATTTTGGCTACGTGTTAAAGCAAATTCCACTTCAACGTGGCAGAGATTGAGAGCCAAAGATAGGGATTTTCCGGCACTGGCGGAAAAGACGTGCATATTTTCCCACATTAAACACCGACTCATATTCACACACACAGATATACATACTCGTAAATATGCGCCGTCTGATTTTAAGATAATCATAATTTGATATAATAAGGAATTATTTAACATTTTGACTTTGCTGGCAATAAAAATCAAAGGAAAACGAACGAACATAGACATTAAAATGACACTCGTAAATGGAAAATGAATGAATGACTGAATGACGGCCGGGCGGACTGACTGAAAATCCAAATAAGATATAAATCTCCAAAATTGTTTAACAACAACAACAAGACCTACAGCAATAACAAAATGCTGACATGGCATGGCTCGGTATGGAACGGCACGGTTTAATAAGCAACAAATTCAACGTCAACGACGGCTGCTTAACGTTTTTCTGTTGTTTTTTTGTCTGCAGTTTGCAAACTGCATAAACGTCAACCAAATCTAATAAAAACCTTGAAGTCAATCTATGTTTATAACGATTTTAATCTATGTGCTAAATTTTAGTTGTATTTTTTTCTCTACTTTTTTTTTGGTTTCTACACAGCCGTTGTAAACATGATTTGCAAGATCAGAGCTGCACAATGCGGCAAACGCCTAAGTTAAGGTTGAATGAAACGAAAAACCATAAGCAATGATAGAGGGGCCTCTTACAGAATCCCATGTCGATATTTTTTTTTTAAAAAAAAAAGTCTCTGTGACTGTCAGTCCGACTGACTGGCCGTTTGTCTTGCTGTCTTTCTGTCGTTTATCCAAAGTAAGTTTTTAAATATCAACAACATAATACCAACCAATAAAAAAACGATTTCGGTGACATTTTGACAATCGAGTATTATGTCAATCATGTTGAGAGTTGCTGCGGTTTTCCGTCCGTCCTCGGTTTGTGGTCGTGCACCTAAAATTACTTTATTATCCATTGAATGTTATTTAGATAATTTTGTGTCTCAACTTTTCGGCTAAGAGGTGTTGCTATATTTCTATGATGTTTATCGGTAATTTGAATCGAATCTCAGCTAGTTATTGAGGGTCCTTTTCCGTTTTATATGTTTCGCTTATTTTCAGTTAAACAAGTGCATTTTAAGTCGTATATGATTTCGGTGTCTATCTTTTAGCCTGTTTTAGCCTTATGCTTATTTAAATGAGTTTTCGTTGTACACAACAACTATATTTTCGGCTAAAGCCTTAAATTATCATTTTGCCACTTTTGGTCATCGTATACTTTGCCAAAGTATTTAGAATGGCTTACGACGATTGCAACGTCAACATCGACTTCCACTGGCACTCGCACTCGTTTGCTGTATTTCATATTTCCGTGTAAACTGCTTGCATCGGTATTTGTTAGCGGTGCTCCCTAAAATCCACCATCAAAGTTTGGCTGGCTGGTGTTTAATGTTCTTTTGACTTTTAGCGTATGCGTTGTTCGGGCAAATGTGTTGATTGCTGTTAATTTCATGTTTTACAATGTGGGTCAACGTTCAGTTTAACTGAACGGCTTGAGTTTGAGTTTTTTTCGTTAACTGATTTTCTTTTAAGTAATTTTTAATATTTTGGCTTGCGACCAGTGGTATGCAGAAAACCAAAAAAAAAAATAAATATTGATAGCATGGTGTGAATTTCATTAGGGCAAATTAAATTCATCTGAAATTTAAGATATGCAATCATATCTAGAATGAAGTTGTTTTTGTTTTGGTGTTTCTGATTGAAGATTTAAAGAATTTAAAAGCCTGTAAAAACGAATTTTTAAGGCTGATTTAAAATAATTAATGTGTCTTAAGTCTTTTGGTTGGATAGATAAGATTTGTGTCTTAAGTCTTTTGCTTTAAAATCTATGGGGAAAATGATTTTAGTTTTTTGAGGTTAGATATATTCTTTCGGGATTGAAATAAAAATTATTTCAAGTGTGGTTATGAGCTTAATTCTCGACTTCCACTTTGGTCCTTTCAGACTGTCTTCAGAAAGTCTGAAAGGAAATCTAAATTTAATTTAAGATGTTTATGTTGTATTTGTGTATAAATAAAGGAAACTCCGCCTGGGCAACAATTTAGTTCGGTTAAAATCACCGGCTGTTTCATGGAATTTAATTTGGTTTTAATTTCTCCTTTATGTAAGTATAGGGTGATCCATCTTGAGGTTTTTTTCACTAGCTTTTTTTCACAGATTTCACGTGAGTTGTGTTCAATTTTCTTATTTTTTTCTTTTGACTATTGTTTGCCATTTCATCATGGAAAGACTTACAGCGAAACGACGTCTCAAAATTGTGCAACTGTATAATGGAAAAGAGCGTTCGGTGAGAAACTTTTTCCGAAAACAATTTTGTTCAGTGATGAGGCACATTTCTGGCTCAGCGACAACGTCAATAAACATAATTGCCGCATTTTGGCTGAAGAGCAACCATAAGAGGTACAAGAAGTGCCATTATACCCAGAGAAAACTACGGTCTGGGGCGGGGCGGTTTATGGGCTGGTGGAATAATATTTCTCCAAAAATAATGATGGTCGGAACGTAACCGCGAATGGAGCTCGCTGTCGTGCCTTGATATCGGACTTTTTACTTCCTGAAATTGAAGCCCGTAATCTTGACGACATTTGGATTAACCTGGACGGCTCCACTTGCCATACAGATGCTCAATCATTGAATCTATTAAGAGGTCATTACGAAAAGCAGCCAATTTCATGCGTTGGACTGGTGAGTTGGCCGTCTAGATCGTGTTATACCACAGCTATACACTTTTTTCTTTGAGGCTACGCAAAGTCCAAATTCTATGCTGACAAACCAGCTACGATTTAGGTTTTGGAAGCCAACATTACGCGTGTGGTCGGCTCCACCTGCCATACAGATGCTCAAGCATTGGATCTTATAAGAGGTCATTGCGAAAAGCAGCCAATTTCACATTTTGGACCGGTGAGTTGGCCGTCTAGATCGTGCAATACCACAGCTATACACTTTTTTCTTTGGGGCTACGAAAAGTCCAAATTCTATGCTAAAAAACCAGCTATGATTCAGGTTTTGAAAGCCAACATTATGCGTGTCATTAACGCCATGCCGATCGAAATGCTCGAACAAGTCATCCAAAATTGGACCCCCAGAATGGACATCCTGAAGCGTAGTTGCGACCAACATTTAAAGGAAATTTTATTCAAGAAATAAATGGCATAATATGTACTTTCGAAAGAACTACAAATATTCCACATTTTATTTTATTTTTTTTATTTTAAAAAAATACCTTTAGATTGATCACCCGATATATGTGACGCGCAAAATAGAAAGGGACCTAAGGGTAAAAACCAGTTTTGTTCAGGAGAGCTATTTTTAAGATTTAAATACGTGTATCTTTAGTGTTCCATCACTTTCATAAAACTCGCATATCTCTAGGAGGGAACACTTTTGGGGCATGGGATCGGTCTCATTCGATGCTCAGATGTTGTCCACATCATAAAAAAAGTGAAAATTGTTTTTTTTACCCTTATGTCCCTTTCTCCATGCGCTGTCACATAAAACAACCAAAAAGACCAGAAAAAATCTACAGCATAATGTCATTGTCAGGAGCACGTCATTATAAAATAAATTGACGGGTAAAGCAAATAATTTGTTTTAAAAATCGTGTATAACTAACAATATGTATAAAATTGCGACAACTTTTTATATAAGTAAATACGAAATCTTTAGGTTATAGACAATTTTATTTTAAGCAGTTAAGCAAGTTGTTAGAATGATGTATTAAAGACGTTTTAAAAATATACACTCGGGATCATCAGCTCTATTAGGCATTGTCACAGAGTCAAGCTGGATTTTATTTTGAGGCTCGATTTGAGTCTATGTGCATGAAAGATAGTTCTGATTTTACAATTTTAGGCAACTGTATACAAAAGGTTGAGTTCGATATTATGCGCGCAGTTGCGAATATTGACAAAAAAAACTGTTTTTCAGAGGCCATTGGAGCGATTACGAGTACGCACAAGCCACAAGTACTCGACCAAGCATCACTGCATCTAAAAAGATTGACTTCCTGTGCATTTAATGACGGGGTAGTATAATCGCTTCTGATTTGTTCCAAAGTGACGAAGGTAATAAAATTACCATTAATGATGCAGGGGGATGTTAATTGACTTTCCGTGCTATGTGTTTATTAACATACGACGATTTATGTTCTCGTAACAAGGCAATAATCGAAGTTAAAAACGTTCTTCTCACGGCGACCAATAATCAATTGGCGATCGTCACCTGGTTTAGCAACCTCCTAGTTTTAGATATGTTCTGTGTACTTTACAAAACTTTTCATCCTGCTCAACAAACCTACCTTTTCTGCTTTAGGTTTGTCGCACTAGCTAACAAATATTGAAGTCTCGATCTCGCGAAAGCTGGGCATGCATAGAAAAATTGGTCAATCTCTTCGATACGTGGTGGACACGTATTCCTTCCAATGCGGAAGAGATGTGCCTTAAGTGGTGAGTGGCCGGTGAGAATTCACACCGTCTTGCTTAATTCAGTTTTTTTTTAAAAGTTAGCTTTTTCGTTTTTCTGTCATTAGGGTCTCCTTTTTCTCAAAGCGTTTTTAAGATTTTGCCGTCCACTGTGCCGTTCTATAGCGTTTTGTGAGCAAACAGGACCCTAAATTTCATTTCTGCACTTAGTGCATGAAACGAAATACTAGTGTCCATGTTAACTGTCTGTCCTTTTATTGCAAGTTCAGCAGCTTTTTCGTTGCCGTCAATGTTAGAATGCCCAAGGACCCATATGATTTCTAACGTGCCCCTTCGTTCTCAATTGGCTATTTCTTTTTTACACTCCAGAAGCGTTTGTGATTTGACTGTCGTTGAGGACAGTGCCTGAATCGCAGCTTTGCTGTCTGACAAAAATCTTTCCATTGTGGTATACATATGTGATTTGAGTTGCATCATCGTACGCATTAGATGATGACCTTATTTTCTGCTTAAAGTACCGCAATGTTGTTCGATAGTCGGAAATATTTTTCAATAGAGAGATTCTCTATAATAGACACTCAAAATAGAAAGGGACCTAAGGGTAAAAACCAGTTTTGTTCAAGAGAGCCATTTTAAAGATTTATATACGTGTATCTTTGGTGTACCATCACTTTCATAAAACGCGCATATCTCTGGGAGGGAGCACTTTTGGGGCATGGGATCGGTCTCATTCGATGCTCAGACGTTGTCCACATCAAAAAAGAAAACAAAAATGAAAATTGATTTTTTTACCCTTAGGTCCCTTTCTCTACGCGCTGTCACATATAGAACAAAACTTCAGTATTTTTATACAATTTCAAGCCTTCGGAGAAACAGTGAATGTCAGGTTTATTTAATATAAGGGACCTATTTGACTTGGACCATCTACTAGAGATTTCCGCTTGGCATCGCAAACTAGCCCAGTCGGCCTGTAACTCGCTCTTGTAGTGCGAGGACCGTTAATATTTCCTGTATTTTTTGTGACGGGACGTCCCGTAATCCGTTCGCCTTCTGCCATTAATCTTTTTGCTGTGATGCCCGGTACGTGTCTAATAATAATATCAATCCGGCTAATGTGTAGTATTATTTTAATTGCCATAGCATAAGTAGTGCAGATTGCCTCCTAATACCCCTATAGTAGGTTTGCTGCGCCTTACCAAGTTTTTTTTATGTTGCACTTCATAGTTAACTTCAAGTCCACCAAACTATTGCCGCGTATACAATAATAGGCCTTACTACGCCTGTATAGAGTCAGCGTGTCATCATAGATTTAATGCCCTATTTATATCCGATTGTTCATCATTGACTAGCATCTATGAGCTTTATCGGCTCCATTATCAATGTGGTCTTTCTATAATAGTTTTTGATCAAGAACTACTCCAACATTTCACTTTATCAGTCAGCTAGATAGCTCTTTTTTTGGAAGTGGGGTTCTACATACGCCTAAATCTTCGTTCTACTCGTGAGGAAGCGTATCTGGGTTTTCTCTGCGTTTACGTTTAAGCCCTTAGGTTTACCAGAGACCCGCAAAGGATATACCCTTATCAACATTACAACCTCGTCTGCATAGCAGACGTGTGTGAATCCTTCTTCGGTAAAGGCCCTTAGACTGGAGTGATGTGGTGTTTGTTTTAGATCCATGAAATTTCACACAGTTATATAAGGACCATTCTAGTTAACAGGTGTATTTTTAGACCTCTTGTCATGCTCGCCGAAACCATAGATTTTATGCGATTTGTATGACTTTTGCCTTTGTGAAAAGCGCTACCTACAGTTAATGTTAGAACATAATTTTTAGTATCTCCTAAAGATTGAGAATTATGCACAATCAATTCTCGTACTGAAAAAACGTCAGTCTGGCAGTGTTTGTCAATATGGTAGGAATTGTTTCCGTGAGTCGCTTGTGTCTTACTCTTTGACAATAAAACTTCGCATATGCAAAATCAATGCATGCTTAGTATATGTAGATTGTAGAACGAGTAGAGGCCATATCGGCAGCACAAATAATGGAATTGTGAAGTCGCCCATGCCTACGACGAAGCGCCGCGTCTACCAGACGGTGATGTGTTTGCTTTAACTTCGCTGACTTACTTTTCATTTCCTCTATGACAAACAACAACAAACCCGATCTTATTAGCTTGTGGTGTAATACCTCTTTAAAAAAAAAAACAATATTATTTATTTAATTTTCCCCTGATCTTAAAATATTAATCATTAAGCACTACATCCAAATAATTCATTATCTCATGCATGAAACCGGATAAAATCTGGAAATATTAATTCAATCATAATTTAAAATCGCTTTAAATTTAAATTACTACAAAATTTTTTTTTTTTCATTTCTATTAAAAAAAAATTCCCTTACCAAAAATAAACGTGTTAGTACGGTTATAAATACCGTTATACACGTTATATGCTGTAAAATAAATAGTACTGAATGTTTTTGGACCAAATATTTTTTAATATATTTATTGATGTATATTGTATCCAAAAAGAGTCTACTTATTCAAAATGTCCGCCTTTTGCCTTTACACACTCCTTAAGTCGCACTGGCCAATCCTTAATAGCTGCACGAACCTCGTTCATTGGAAAATTGGCCACAGCTTGAACCAAAGCAGTCCTAAGAGGTCCAATGTTGGGATATCTTTTGTGATAAACCTTGTCCTCAAAAACCGTCCACAATTTGTAATCCAATGTGTTTATATCTGGACTGCCTGAGGGCCATTCTTCAGATGAAATGAAGGCTGGCAAATTATTTTGAAGCCAGGCCTGGGACGTTTAGCCTTATGGCGCAGAATCCTGCTCGAAAGTCCATGGCTGGTTTTGGAACAGGGAATTGTTAAGAGGCTTCACAACCATATACAGAGTGACCCCATCGTAAGAGACCATGACTGAAGCTGGGTGATGGCCCTTTTCCACCCATGGGATCAGTTCAGGTGCTTGCTTAGATGACCGCGCATACACTCATCATTTTGCTTGTTAAATTTTTCCTGAACGGTAAAAATTTTTTCATCGGTGAACAAAATTTTTCTGTATAAGCGTGCTTCACCAAAAGACATTTGCATTTTTCAATTATATATTTTTTTAAAGCTGCAGTCAATAAATGTCCGGTACGTCGTTTGAAAGCCCCAAGTCCCAAGCTTTTTTTTATGATTCGACTCATGGACTTTTGCGTGATATTCATCTCACGGGCCATGATTTTTTGATTTCGGAGCGGATTTCTGTGATTTATTGATTTAACGGCTTTGATGACATGCGGTGTTCGAACAGAGCGTGGGCGGCCCGACCGGTGGCTGTCTTTTACCTCTCCAGCCTCCTCAAACAGTTTTATGCATCGGTAGACGAACATGCGGCTAATCACTAGTGGCCGGAGTGTTTTGAAAATATCGTTTTTTTCATTTCACACTTGAAAAGCGCTACAGCGATACGGTTCTCATTATCTGACCACTCCATGATGAAAGTTGAAACAATTTTAAAATCCCGTTACAGACTAACGCTATTGAGGTTAGCTTTCAAACCCCATATGACATTAACGGGGTATGTGCAGTTCTACTATTGAAATGGGAGTGTTCAATTTTGTAACAGTATTTATGTCCCTACTTAGTACATGTCGAAAAGGCACTAAATTGAAACGAAAAATCAAAGGAAACAAGTAAACCTTAGCTGTTCAAAAGCTCAAGCACCATTAAAAGCAAGCAGTCATTAACATCAACCAATAGTCGATAAGCCGTTTTATCTTCGGTTGAGTTTACAATTCAACTATATTTTTTATGTTCTTAGTCTCATTTATTTTTTTTACCATTCTTGAGTTAATCTGTTTTGTTAGGAAATCAAACTCTACTTAAATTGCTGTAGAGGGGTCTCTCTTTAGTACGTATGTACATAAAGTACGACATGAAGTCTCTTTGTAACTTATTTCCCCCCCCCCCCCCTTCCCCCGTTGGGTGCTTGACTTAAGAAGATGGTTCACTTCGTAACCTATGAAAACTCCAATTTTTCTGGGTTATGATATATTTGTTTGGAAACTTCTCAGGTTTCTCTGACTCCTGGCCTAGGCCTAGAACTTAACATCTCTAAGTTTTAACAGAGAGTTTATTCCTGCAAGAAAAATGACAAAATGGTGGGATATTGCTTGCCTGCTATATTTTATGAAGTAAAGTCCTGCAATATTGGTCTGACCAAATGTGTTACCGACTTATCAATAATAAGCAAGCCTCACTTGCAGTTTATGACAGATCGCTATGGTACTTTAATCTTATCATATAATTACAAGTCAACTACTACTTGTTATCTAGAACTAACTTTAATATATTTAGCAATGACTGCAATAGTTCCGAAATTTCTGCTTATCTGGCTTTGGCTTAGATGGTCTAATAACAACTTTAATCGGTTATGTAGTATACCAATGATATATTTGCAATATTTCATTATAATAATCTTATTCTTCTATACAATAGACACCTTAAATGTCACAGTTATTATATGGAATATTAAATATATACTATTATGTACAAAAAAAAAAGTGTGATAATTTAGGTTTATTTTTCATAAACAAAATGTTTGTTTCTTAAGTCTTTTGTTTCTTTCCCACCATAATCGCACGTTCAAGCATTTTGCAACGTAAAACATTAAATTTTGGAGTTTTTTTTTTAAATTAGCATTCGTTGCTTAACTCCTTTGTTGGGTAGTCGCTTAAGCACTTCTCCAAATATTCTTTTCATATAGACTTGGTGATATGGCTACCAAGTTCTTTGTGGCCAACGACAGGTTATGAGGACCATTGTTGTAGCTGATGCTTTGTGGTTCATTTTCAAAAATAATTTTCATTACTTATCATTAAAAAACCATTTGTAGCTTCGCCTGGTTATGTTGGGTGATGTGCAGCAACGATGTCTTTGTCGTGGCCATGTTGTGTTGGAATCGTAAATGAAATGCAATCATTAGTTTTGTGTATGCCTTTGTTAGTTGCTGCTATTTCGTGGCCAAAGCGTTGCGCTCTATGTATGCGTCGCTATTCCTTGAGCTTAAGTATTGTTTGGGACTGCTGGAAGCAACAATCACTTGCCAACCATCAGCAATTCCATGCAAACATATGCGAACGTGTATGAGTGTGATTGTGAATGCATGTTGACTTAGAATCACACACACTTATGCATATGCACATGCATATGTTAGTGTGTGTGTATATAAAGTAATATTGAAATATAACTTAAGGCTATAAAAATGACGGTGTTGCATATTATTGTTATTAATAATAACTGACACTCATCTAATGTGCAACATCAACAATGAGCTGAACAATAAGCATCAGCCGTTAAAGTAGCAGCAACAGCCGGCAACAGCTAGCAACTACTGCCTTGGCTGGCTCCAGCCACTGACTACGGCTAAGTAGAAAATATCTTTGATTGCACTTGCAGATGCTAGTTGTTGTTGCTGCTGCTGCTGGTGGTGCTGCCAAACAGCTACTGCTGTCATGTGTACATGCAGATGCACCACACAGGTCCACGCACACACATGCCTCATGCACAACAGCAAATGATTTTTAGTTTTGGTTTGCATTTCGTGGCTTGGCCTGTGGTTGTGTCTTAGGAATAGGAGTAACTAATGTTGGCTTCGCTTTTTAAATCTGACAAAATATACATTAAGCCACGCACATTTTTGCATATTTTCCCATTTGATACCAGTTCGCTTGCAAAGAGTTCGAAACAAATCAAAATCACACACTGGGAATTTCGCAACAGCAATCAGTTTGATGGAGTTCACTATTAACTTAAAGGATCTACTAGGTTTGTGGAATCGTTGGCAACATAAAGTGATTGTGTCCCCTTAAAAAAAAAATCTCACTTTCAGTGAGATCCATCAAAGCTCGCGTTGAAGTTTTATGGGTGCTCACTTAGGAACAACTATAGTGTATTTCTTTCGAGTATTATAAAACTCGATAGAAATATATCGATAACGCTTAAGTATAACTTATGGATTCGATTCCAAGAGAATTGGTATCAAGTAACTACAAGGGAAAAATATTGCGCCAACATTTAAAGAGATGTTGAATGATTTTAAAAATCGAACATGTACATGACAACTTTTTAAAGAGTTTTAAGAACAATAACTACTAGGGCATATCTATAATTCGGTGACTTTTCCAACTTTCCTCGTAAATATAGGAAATACAACACTGCTTCCATCTATTATTAGACTACTGTCAAAGTTTGAGAGAGTTCCGACATTTAGTTTGTGTTAAACAGCGGTTCAAAATATACAACCTCGTGGATTTTGTTAAAAATGGAAAAAATTAAATTTCGAGTGCTTATTAAACATTTTTTTTGCGGAAAAAACCGTCAATCCAACCGAGCAAAAACTTGATAAATACTATGAGGAGTCTGCACCATCGATTTTATTGGTAAAGAGTGGTTTACTGACTTTTGTTATGGTCGCAAAAGTACAAATCACGCTAAACGTTCTGAACACCCGAAAATGTCGAAAAAATCTACGATATGGTATTTGCCGATCAAAGAGTAAAAGTGCGTGAGATTGTTTATGCTATACGCATTTTATATGGCAAAGTGGTTTCGATTTTACATGATCAGTTGGGTTTAAGAAAGCTGACTGCAGGCTTACGAAATTAAGTGACAACTTTAAAGGATCTGCAATTCGAATATGTTTCTACGGTGTTTTAAAACTGTGGAACAAACGTAGATCAGTTAAAACACTCCAGAGACCGAGCAGCAGTCTAAACAATGGGTTTCTCCAGGTGAAGCGGCTCTGAAGAAGCTCAAGGTAACTTTGTCGGCCAATAAGGTGATGGCAACAGACTTTTGGAATGCACGCGGGATAGTCCCCATCGATTATCTTCAGACAGGAAAAACAATAAACGGCGAATATTATGCCAACTTATTGGACCGATTTAAGAATGATTTAAAAAAAAACTACGCCATATAGCCAAGAAAAGTTCTTTTTCTTCAAGATAATGGCAAAATTGCATGAATTGGGTTAGGAATTGGTACCTGATTCGCCATATTTTCCGAATTTAGCATCCAGTGACTATTACCATTTCCTATTTCTAAACCTTAAGAAATGGCTCGGTGGAAGGAGATTCGGCTCCAACGATAAAATTATTGATCAAAGAAATGCCTCCAATTATTTTTGATCAAACCTCGAAAACTCCTATTTTTGAAGTGATATAAAATTGGAGAAACTTTGGACTAAATGTGATTAGGTAAAAGGAGATTATGTTGAAAATAATTTCTTTTTGCCCAACAAAACTGTGTTTAATTCGAATTAAACACACTGATTTATTGATCTGCCCTTGTATAACCGCTTCTGCAAAATCTAGATGTCGCTATGTAATTGTTCCTATCTTGCAGAGCAAGTCACATTAAAATCGATTAAGAATGGCTTGTGTCCCCATCCCCAAATTATGCCCAAGGGGCTTAAGTTAATATTTTTTATACCCTCCACCGAAAAGTGAATAGTACGAGTATACTAAATTTGTCATTTCGTTTGCAACACCCCAAAATATGGATTGGAAACTCTATTAAGTAAATTTATTATTGATCTTCGTAAAATTATAAGCCATGTCCGTTCTTCTGTCAGTGTGTCTGTAGAGCAAGAAAAAACGCCAATATGGGTACTCAAATTAAAGCAAATTTTTGCTATCAATCCAAATATGTGACAGCGCATAGAGAAAGGGACCTAAGGGTAAAAAATCAATTTTCATTTTTTTTCTTTTTTGATGTGGACAACATCTGAGCATCGAATGAGACCCATCCCATGCCCCAAAAGTGTTCCCTCCCAGAGATATGCGTGTTTTATGAAATTGAAGTCGACGATTCTAAGCGCAAATAGAAAAGGGCCTAATCTTTAAAATGGCTCTCCTGAACAAAACTTTTCATCAACTTTTCACTTTTTTTTGATGTGGACAACATCTGAGCATCGAATGAGACCGATCCCATGCCCCAAAAGTGCTCCCTCCCTCCTGAACAAAACTGGTTTTCAACCTTAGGTCCCTTTCTATTTTGCGCGTCACATATAGATTTATTTTGAAATTTTGGCTAAGATTAGGGTCGGATGCATGGGGAGAATGGGCCGAAAAACATGAGCATTTACTTTTTGCTCTTTAGTAGCGCAGGGATAGTGAAGAGCTTAGTTTTAGCCGGGTTTTTGGAACAAATCGATAGAAAATGGATGTGTATTCTTATGTAGCTTAAGATACCTTATGTATAATTTTACAATGGTCATTGCCATTACTAATTTAAATTACAGATGCTTCAAAGATAACTCATTATACTCATGGACATCCCAAAGGCTTTTGCAGACGTATCACGAAATTTCCAATCTCTAGATGGCGCTTGCGACCTTTAATTTTATTCTAGCGCATATTGAATCCCATATAAATCGTTGAATTTTGAGTGTCACTCTTGGTTACAATGTCACAGATCGTTTACATTAATTTTGAACAAAGTTTTAAGTAACCTTATGTTCGTTCCATGGACGTGATCTAGACTTTATAAAGACCACTTGCTTAGTTTTAGATAGTATTTATTGATGTGGTTGGGTAACAAGGATGAGTTGACAACCAAAAAGAGGATGTGGTCTAACCATCGCCGTTGTTGCCTTCCGATGGCATTGCCAACACTTTCCCTTCAAAGGAACACTGTAGGTGGTGGTGTGGTTAGAGCTTAATTGTCTGATGTCCGACAGTATTTTAGATAAATGCTACTGCATCCACCACTATCGAGTTGTCGGTGGTACATTGGTGTAGTTAATGTAAAATATTTCACTTTTTTAAAAAAAGATTAGCAGGGTTTCTGTTATTTGTTAGACATAATTTATAAATATAATGCAAAGTTCTTCAACTTCTTAACAGATTAACAGGTTTTCAATTGTCTTTTTTTGCCGTACTTCTGCTGAATACCTTTCTCTTTCATATTCACTTTTGTACCCATAACAAAGTAACTGGCCAGACCCCAGGCTACTTCGAAGTACGTATACATACTTCAATTTTCAATGACATTTGAGTATAGAAATATGGCATGGTAATTTTATCTTGCAGAATATTTATAACACTTGTCTATCACTCTTGGATTGATAAGTATTGTGCCTTTAAGCCACATGGCATGAAGGGTCTTCGGGATTCACCTCGACCGCCTGTAGCAATTCGAACTGCTCTTTGTTTTCTAAGTATTTTAAAACTAATTGATTAAACTGCAATGCGTTTATAACATGCAATGCAGATTTGAAGATTTCACAAATCGTTATTAACCACATGGCCCCTCTACACCTTGCTACTGCAACCGTACCACCATCACTTCCATTCACCTGAACCTCCCCAGACACTATCAACATGATCTTAAACAATTTGTATGTTAAGTTTCCAAATCGTCTCGTTCATTTTGAGTTTCTTTTTTTGCAGCAAATTCTTAAGTACAATCGAGTATTATTAGTTTTTTTTATATTTCTTTTGTAAGACAATGTGTACAACATTTGTATATCTCTTTTGTTTTATTGCTGGTTGAGTGACAAGTTGGTTTACGCCCCTAAGTAATTTTTCAAATTAATACTTGTGTGGCATTTTTCTTTTTTTTTGGGTTTTGACTGTGGTGGCCGTGGTCGCTTTGATTCCCGCTTGTCTTATTTGTTGTGGCTGATGTTATTGGCTTTAAAGGCCTCCCTTTTGTAGTTTATCGTCCTGGTGTTCTAATTGATTTTTTTTCTTCTCTTTTTGCAGTGGTGTTTTATACGGCTTTTCTGCTTCTCTGTCTCATAAATTAACGGACAGCCGCCATGTGCTTTTGTGTAGTGATTAAGTGGCCTAAATCAACGGTTTAATGTTGTAGAGTAATTTTTCATTTTTTCATTATACTGTGCCATAACTGGGGGTAAGAGATCTCTTAAGGCCAATAAGGCTGTATATGTGTTATAACATTGACACCGGGACTACATAACTCTGTATATATGTATGTGTTGCCTTATAATCGCCAAAAATGAAGATGAGATTTTGTGCGCATTTTTGGGGGTTTTCCTCTTAGGAATTTATCAAAGTCGAAATTTTCAGTTAATTGCTGCGCAGAAGTATAAATTGAAAGATAAAATGTATTGCCTGTTTATGTTCGGTGAGATGGGAACAGTTGAAATTAGATAATCTGCTGAAAAACAGAAAATGTACGGGCATGAGATATGGGATAGTATGCAATTTCCCCTCAAAATATAATCTTTTTTAATTTCAATTCTTCATTTAGCCATAAAACTTACACATTGCCATAGTGTGAACTTTTAATGTCATGACCAGATATAATTACAACGAAAGATTGTTTGAAATGGCCACATTTGTCTGTCAGCACTGCAGTCGAGTAAATTCTCGTCGTGGTAAAATATTTCAGTATGATATTTAAGGGTATTCAGGAATTGGCGATAAAATGCCCAAGTGTCCTCCAATAACTTAATTAGGAAACGGTTGCACAATAATTTGTCTAAGTATCACTTCACCCACGTATATTGCACGTTTTGGTGATTTCTGGCATAATTAACTTATATCAATGATGGTGATCATCATGTTATTTTGTCCTTGGTATATAGCAATGATTTCCGACTTTCGGCCATCCAAGTTCGACAATATCGATATATCAGAGCTGTGACATGACAGCTGACGTAACGCTCAAAGTTATAAATGAAAATTGGTGAAGTTCATCAATTAGCTTTTCCGACCGTGGCACCTGATGATTCTACAGGGTAGCCGCGGGAAGGTTTTGTCGCCATTTTGGTAAACATTAGTCTTGACAGTTCATATTTGGCAGTCGTGAAGTAGAGACGGGGCAATTTTCAATGGGGAGCGATATCGTGATAAATTTGAAAACTTGTTAACGCCAGAACTGCCAGCTTTGGGCTTGATTAACATGTGGTTTCAACAAGACGGTGCCACATCGCATACATTCAGGATTACAATGGAATTACTGCGAGACCTCTTTCCACAACGAGTTATTTCAAGAAATTGTGATGTTGATTTGCCTCCACGGTCGCCTGATTTGACTGCACCGGACTTATTTTTGTGGGGATATATGAAAAGCAAGGTTTATGCAAACAAACCAGAAACACTTGAGCAACTCAAATAAAATATTCGTGATGAAATTAATGAAATACTGCGTGAAATGTATGAGAATGTTATGAAAATGTGCTTAAAGGGGCTAGCATTTGTGAGGCTAACAGAGGCGGACATTTTAATCTCGACGGACACCCTGTATTATATCAGCTTCACAAAGACCTAAGTCTACGCCAACGTGGACGATATCGAGGTCAACATTCAAGGGACAACTCCTCACAAAATTAAGCTGACCGCATGAAGCACTACCAGCTTAGCCTAGGAATCTATTTGATAGTTGTAATATTCTTCGCACAATGCCATTAATGTAGATTCAGAGTAAAGCTTGAACTTATTCCCATTCGGTCTAATATGACTATTCTGTATGTGGATCCGTTGAGAATAACTATGCAACAGGTTTTTTACTGAGGCTCTTTTAAATTTTGTATGTATGAATTCGATTCTTAACTTCACCAGTTTGTGGTCTTTATGGATCTTTCGATTCTGATGTCATGCTGGCCTAGCAAAGAGCGAAAGTAGTAACCAAAAAACACAAGTTTTGTTGTTTCTTAGAGCCGTCAGTGTTGATTTACGGAAATGTATGTTACAAATTTACACTTCAAAAGAACACTATTGATCCTAAGAAAGACAATATTGGTCTCTTTAGTTTGTCGCAGTCGTTCCTTAAGAGCGTAGATACGTTTTGAAGAATGTATCCTAGACCTAAGAGATAGTAAAACAGTCTGCAGTAGCTGTAAAATATTTTTTTAAAATCTTTGATTCAAGGCTCAACAAATTGACCTACAATTTTAGTATAAACTTTATGCCATGGAAGAGGGTAAAGTACAGATTCTTTCAGTGAAAGACCCTCTATTTTAAAACTAAATAACAACATGCAACTGTCCGCATGTCTTTGCTTGGTAAAGCTTAAATTATTCAATTACCATAAAAAAATAATTAAGACTAAGTTTAACTGATGGCATGTCAAACATTAACTTAAAGGGGCCGCTGTGGTTTGCGGCTTATTCGCATAGGTCTACGATTTAAGAAAATGTCACAGGGATAATTGAAATTTTCTTAAAAGTCTAAAAGTGCTCCACGATTTTAGTGGCTAGTTTACATCACCTTCGCAGGATACCCTCAAATCGATCGTGCGGAATGTCCAATGTGGCATGAGTTACGCAGCACTTAGCGACATCCTGTTGAAAACACGTATAGTTAATTCAGACCAATAGAAGTTGGTATTCCAGGGCCTATAAAACTCGCCGTTGACAGTGCTGGCAAGGATGATAAGTGAGCGTTCCGTAAAATAAGCAAAGTGAGTGGAGTGTTGCCCTTCTTTAGAAGACATGTTTACAATTTCCCCGTAGAGTTTCCTTGAACGCTTTATCCGACCATGGTAATTTGAAAAAAAAACAGACTGAACAAATAAAGTCAATTTAAAAGGTGTAGCTTCAACAGCATGACCGGTACTTACGGTCAACGTTCAAACGGCTCTTTTGTAAAACCTGTTTCGCGGTAAAACCTGTTTCGCTGATTTTGATAAGAAACTTTAACATAGAATCAACAGCGTTACTTCTTTTATCAATGCAAATAAAGACAATTTTCTCTAAAAAATTTAGAAAATGGAAAATAATATAAATAACTAAGAAACGACCAGGAATAAAATAGATCATCATTTTTAATCGCGTTTGTTTTCAAAGTATTTTGTTTGCTTTAGTGCATTTATTCAGTTTATAGTTCATAAATTCAGTTTAAAGATCAGTGTCTTTGATTTAAGGCATAAGAGTTTGTTTCTAAATGTCATGTTTGTTTCTTAAGTCTTTCGTTTTACTAATCACTGTAAAGCATATGAAGGCGTATTTGAAAATTTTAAGCTAAAAACAAAAAATCGTTGCTCCTTTCATACAGTTAAGCTGGTTTCTTATTTATAATATTGCACCCTAAGACAAGGCCCTAATTACTCTATTAACTTTTCGCCAATAAATTGAAATTTCTTCGAAACTCCAAACAAACAATCGTTAATAGTTTTATAATTTTTCCAACGATTTGTCATTGGTTTCTCGTTTCAACCATTGACAGGCATAAACGGCCAGTGGCATAACGTGTAAATGGCATATTCAATTTCCATTCTGCCTGGCAGCGCCCTCAACAGGCACAAAACAATTCTCGTGCCCATCTGCAACACTTGCAGCAATTATTGATACTCTTTCTTAATTTCTTAAGTCGATTCTCCATATCGCTTAACTCTGCAGCAAGCGGGCAGCAGCAATTTTGCAGCATGCATTGCGACGGCAACTTATGACCATTGTTTTGGCCTTAACTGATTGGCATTTGATTATGCCCTTAAGTTATGAGAAAATACCACTGCTGTCGAAACCTAAAGAAATGCACCAAGGATTTGCAAAAAGCAAATAACAGAAGTGCAATTCGAAATGGATGGCTCAAAAGTAAATTTTAGCCAAACGCAGCGCCCTACCACCTTTTTATGCAAAGGCATAAAAGCAAGAGGGAAAATAAAGCGAATGAATTGCAGCAGAAAATAACAAAAATTTCTTATTTTTCGATTACATACAATTGATTTCTTTGGTTTCCATTCTTTTTTTTCGTGCATGTATATTTTTCGATTTTAATGAAGCCTCTCTACACCGAATTGATGATACAAATTAGGTAGTACATGTAACAGGAAATAAATAATATACCTGTTTCAGAAGAAAGAATGCAAAACAAACCAGCATTTATGAAATACTGATTGGTATTAAGAAGTGTAAATTAATAATCAAATTTTTTTGCATTTAGAGAAGATTCGGTTAACGCAAGTCTCTTAATAAACGAAATATTTTTATTGCGCTGTGTTTCTTTTAATTGTATTTCTTTCTGGGTTTTTTAAAAGCAGTTTCGAAACTTCTTAAAGGTTTGTTATGTTTGTTTTAATAAAATCATATCACGATATAAGGACAATCACGATTATAGAAAAGCTGTGCAGAAAAACTAAACTTGGCGAAAGATTTGGCAATATTTTATGTTAAAGGTTTCTCTTTATCAGTGACTAGAACAGTGGGCTCGTCTGTACAATATAGATATAAGTAGCACATCATAAGGATAACTTAAATAAAATAGTTTCTCTGCGAGTGAAAAATCAGGAAGCTATCATAGGTTTTTATGATATACGAGGGCGGTTCGGAAACGTCTTAGCCTAGCACAAAAATCGCGGTATAAACAAAACAAATTTAAGTGTTTTGGAAACTTACACATGTTAAATTTTGTTTCGATCTGGCAACTCCTTCATATAGAAACATGTGTTCACAAAAGACGCATCCGCGATTTTTTTACAATGAAAAAATTAGAAATGCGTGGTGTCATTAAATATTTACATAAAAAAGGTTTATCGGGACAAGAAATTCATAATGATATGGTGAATGTGTTAGGTGAAAGTGCTCCTTCGTATGCAACAGTAAAAAATTGGGTTGCTGAATTTAAACGTGGTCGTACAAGCATTGAAGATGAACCACGTAGTGGACGTCCAAAAACAGCAACAACAACTGAAATTGTAGCCAAAGTGCATGATATGGTATTAAATTATCGACGAATAAAAGTGCGTGAAATAGCTAATATCATGGGCATCTCAAATGATCGAGTCCATTTAATTTTGCATGAAGAACTACAGATGAAAAAGCTTTCTGCAAGATGGGTGCCGCACTTGTTAACAGTCGACCAAAAACGCATAAGAATGAACATTTCTCAAGCTTGTTTGGATCGTTTTCAGCGAAATAAAATAGATTTTAAGCGTCGTTTCATAACTGTTGATGAGACATGGATCCACCACTATACTCCAGAGACAAAAGAACAATCCAAACAATGGACTGAAGCTGGAGGAAGTGCCCAAAGAAGGTAAAAACAATTCAATCGGCTGGTAAGGTTATGGCAACGGTTTTTTGGGACTTCAAAGGTATTTTATTGATTGGCTATCTGCAAAAGGGTAAAACAATAAATTCAGAGTACTATTGCAACCTTTTAGATCAATTAAATGTACAAATTCGAGAAAAACGTCCTGGATTAAAACACAAAAAAAAAATTATTCATCAAGATAACGCACCAGCGCACGAGAGTGTTTTAACAATGGCTAAAATCAACGAATTAAAGTACGAGTTGCTTGACCACCCACCTTATTCTCCTGATTTAGCTCCCAGTGACTTTTACCTGTTCCCAAATCTAAAAAAAAATCCTTGCTGGCAAGCGTTTGACCTCAACTGAAGATGCAATTACAGTTGTAAACCACTATTTTAAAGACCTTGAGGAAAACTGTTTTAATCAAGGGATAGAATTGCTGAATAAGCGTTGTGTATTGAAGTTTCAGGAGATTATATTGAAAAAAAAAATATTTTTGAAAAACTAACTATTCTATTTCATTGATAGGCTAAAAACTTTCCGAACCGCCCTCGTAAAGTTGGCTTATAATATAAACGGACGATATTTTAAGGTAAAAAAACCCCCTTTTGAGTTTGATCAGTTCCGATTATTCCGGCCCGATGGCTCATCGTTACTTAATGATTCTTATATGATTTTGTTTCTGTATTTGGCAAACAGTGTCGGCAAAAGAACCACTATAAGTAATTCTCATAATATATAAATATAAGTGTTTACCAGGCCAAAGTCCACCTTCGATAGGTGTTATATCCTTATCAGCTAGAGTAAATCAGCGTAAACAAATGCGCATTTTTCTGCGTGTATTTGCTCAATATATGATAATTTTTTGTCGATGAACCAAGGATTAAATCAGAACGATTAGTTTTGATGCATTTTTTATATCTAGGGGCATGGTTGCTGGATCTTTCGGCTTTTGTGCCCTCAAAAAAATAGAAAACAGCACTAATGGAACTATTTACTAAAAACATAGAAATATGGTCATTTGAAGTTAATCAAATTTCAATTCGAGATATGCATGTAGTCCCAACAACTACCTTAAATTCGTACTCGGAAGGGTAGACCGTATAAGCAACCACTTGTATGTTAGGCCGTATGGGTACTCAAATTAAAGCAGATTTTATTTAATTTTAAAGATTTGTCTAAGACTGATAGGGCCCAAATTAACACCTTTACTCAAAAGACGTGATCACTAGTAAATATGTAAACTCGATTTAAGATATCGTTTTATATGATTTGACCACTACAAACTTGTACTGCTGTGCATTAAATGCAAATCAGTATGGACACTTTAAAGAATTCTAAGACAAGTATATTCGAAACTTTATGCACGTTCGTTATTTAATTACACTTACTTCATGCAATTTTTTAAGTTCATGTCTTTTTTATTAGGCTGTTGTGCCTCCATCACTAAGTGTTAAACTAATTAATTTAAATATCTATTATAAACACTGTGCAACACTACATTCAACATGCAACAGAATAGTTATTGATTTTCTGCTATCTCCGCGAAGTTTAAGTGAAATCCTCAGACAAACTTAGACTTAGCACAAGAGTATATGCTGTTAAAGAAAAAATAGGCAACAAAGAAAAGTCTTTACAGACAAAAATTCGAGAACACCAAAATCTTTTTCTTGAACCCTTAAGGGTCAAACGTCTGAGATTAGAAAAAAACGAGTGGCTCTATAATAACGATATTTCGGTAAGTAAAAGGCAACAGTATTAGCCAAGGCAAAAAAAAAATGTTCTTGCTATCTACTACACTGGCCATTGCAGTAAGTTTTGCCAGTAAAGCTAACTTCTTTTCTACCCCCGTTTCCCACCAATTTTAAAAAAGAGGTAACAGCCAAAAAGGCCACTAAGGTATCGTTTAAATATTTTTATAATCTTTGTTCAGTGCTCTCAAAAGATATTTCATAATCTGCGGTTGTTGTGTAGTACTCTTTTTTCTGCTTATTATTTTGGATGCTGCAGTGTACATAGCTTAGCTTAAGGTTGCTAAGATTTCGTTGCAGTTGCAGGAGCTCATATTCTTTTAACTAAAAACAAAAAAGACAACTCGGGCTGTACTGGTATCAGCGCCAATGTTTAAGCTGACTGCCGTGCCATGATATTGTTTTGTGCTAATATTCGAGATGTTGCTTTTTAAGTTGGTTGTCTCTGGCTATATTCGCTGCTATTGTAAGTGTTTTCTTATTGCAAATTGTTGCTGCAGTTGCTGCATCAAGGAAATACAGACCTTCCCCTTAAAAACTTGGAGGGAAACGAGAAAGAAAAACTCAAGGCGGAAATATTACCAAGATTAATGTCGTTAAAATCATGGAGAAGACAAACCAAAAAACCAAGTTTCGTAACTTTATTATCGTTTAGAGATATTTTCATTGTGGTTGTTGATATTTATGAAATTCTTGTGATTCCTTCGGCTGTCCTCCCGCAGCCTCCATTTATTTCCATGCTGCTAAAAAAGAAGCGCCGAATTTTGCAACAACAAAAAACCAAGCTAGCAAAGCCTTAAAAAGATTTGTACCAGCACTACTGCTGTCACCACAACAATAACACTGACAAGCGCCGTAATAGCAACAACAAAAGCATATCTGAAATGCTTGTAAGTTAATAATATTAAAATTTATGGGAATTTGTAGTAAAACAACTATGCCTTAAACAAAACCATAACAGCAGCGCAAAAAAAAATATGTGCAACATTGTTGCCCAGGCTTACTATGTAAAGCGAGCGCTTAAGTTTAAATGTGAAGTTTGCTTCTTAAGACTTTCGTTGTGGTGATATAATAGCGAGCTGTCTGTGTTTGTGTATGTGCTGCAGGGATTTTAGATGGATGTGTGTGTGTACTAATATATGCAGCCGCCTCCTAAGCTAAAGTTCAAATTTTGAAGATGACGAGCTGTGAATTTATGGGCAGAGAAAAAAAAGAATCTATGAAGATCGTATATCAAATCTGATGGATCTGTGTTGGCTATTTTTGACGACCTTACAAATTCCAAGGGGACCTAGCAATGGCTGTTTTCAGGCATTCTGTCAAAATGGATTAGGAAGAGTTGTTTTTGGCATGATTATGATTAACATTCAAATACTGCTGAAAGTGACAGTATGTGTCTACTGGAAAAGTGTTTTTCTAGGGTCCTACAAGGGACATAAATACTGTTACAACATTGAACACACCCATTTCAATAGTAGAACTGAACATTCCCCGTTAATGTCATATGGGTTTTGAAAGCTAACCTCAATAGCATCAGTCTGCAACGGGATTTTAAAATTGTTTCAACTTTTATCATGGAGTGGTCAGATAATGAGAACCGTATCAATGTAATAGCTTTTTTCAAGTGTGAAATGAAAAAAAGCGATATTTTCAAAACGCTCCGGCCACAAGGGATTAGTCGCATGTTCGTCTACCGATGCATAAAACTGTTTGAGGAGACTGGAGATGTAAAAGACCGCCACCGGTCGGGCCGCCCATGCTCTGTTCGAACACCGCATGTCATCAAAGCCGTTAAATCAAGAATTCACAGAAATCCGCTCCGAAAACAAAAAATCATGGCCCGTGAGATGAAATCACGCAAAAGTCCATGAGTCAAGTCTTTAAAAAAGGCTTGGGGCTTTCAAACAATGTACCGGACATTTATTGACTGCAGCTTTAAAAAAAATAGGTTTGAAAAATGTAAACCTCTTTTGGTGAAGCACGCTGATAAATTGCACAGAAAAATTTTGTTCACCGATAACAAAAGTTTTACCGTTCAGGAAAAATTTAACAAGTAAAATGATAGAGAGTATGCGCGGTCATCTAAAGAAGCATCTGAACTGATACCAAGGGTGGGAAAGGGTCATCACCCAGCTTTAGTCATGGTTTGGTGGTGTGTCCCTTACGATCGGGTCACTGACCTGCATTTATGCGAACAAGTAGTCAAAACATCGGCCAAAGTTTACCAAGAAACCGTTTGGGAAGCTATTGTGAAGCCTCTTAGCAATTCCCTGTTCCAAAATCAGCCATGGACTTTCCACCAGGATTCTGAACCAGCCCTTAAGGCTAAAACGTCCCAGGCCTGGCTTCGAAACAATTTGCCAGCGTTCATTTCCTCTGAAGAATGGCCCTCAGGCAGTCCAGATTTGAACCCATTGGATTACAAATTGTGGACGGTTTTAGAGGACAAGGTTTGTCATAAAAGATACCCCAACATTGGATCTCTTAAGACTGCTTTGGTTCGAGCTGTGTCCAATTTTCCAATGGATGAGGTTCGTGCAGCTAGTGACGATTGGCCAGTGCGACTTAAGAAGTGTGTAAAGGCGGATTTTTCGAAAAAGTAGATTCTTTTTGGATACAATATACATCAATAAATATATTAAAAAATATTTGGTCCAAAAACATTCAGTACTTTTTATTTTACAGCATAAAACGTGTGTAACAGTATTTATGACCCTTCTAAGTATATTATACCCTACACTACTATATGTGTAAAGGAACCAACGGAAAGACGGGGTTTTGTCCATAGAACTCATGGACCCCCCCCCCCCCTTCATTTACTTAGATGTTAAATATACTGGTTTTAATGAAGTGGTGAGAAAATGTTTTTATTATATTCTGCAGTAGTACCGTGGAACCGCGTATTATGGCTCGGTGATTATGATTGTAGTACTTCAAAGAATGAAGATAGACCCCTTATTAAGCAAAGCAATCGGCTAAGAATAGCTATCTGATTCCATTGAGCAATTTTTGTCCATCCCTGTGTCCTTCTATTGCTTTAATTAAAATGCACGTAGCAAGTATGCATAAATTTCGATGAAACTTGATACTTTCTTCGAGGTTGGGCCAAGGATGAAACCTGTTGAAATAGGTCAAAATCGGTATATGATTTTCTATCATAGATTTTTCCGTATTTCACATATACTACATCTAAAGCTCTAAGTTCCACATACACAACATCCCATTCTGAACAAATTTTGCTTATCGAATTACGTGCAACCAGAACCCATCTCTGGTAATTTGGACCATACCGATTAAGTTTTTCAAATAGGCACTACACAACGGTACTTCCTGATTTTAAAACCAGACTCTCTAAAGGTCTGGAAGTGTTATAGACAAGATCGTGTTCACAGTGCGTTTAATGCGATCTATAAAAATCCTTTGTTATAAAACAGCACGAAATTTGTTGTTCCCGCTCTAGTAGTCATAGTAAGTCCAACGATGATCATGCTAAGGTCAGAGGAGCGGAATCTCCTAAATAGGAGAGTGTTGTAGGGTATCTCATAGTCAGCGAAGCCCAACATTATCATTTTTACTAGTTTTTGTTGTATCCTTATGTCCGGATTTGAATGAGCCGCATTTTCGGCCCTATTGGAATTCTAATCCCAGTTTAGCTGAAATCCAAAAATAATTGTGAAAAAAACTATATTTTACTTTGATTCCCTTATGTCAATGTACGCATATACTGAAAGTCTTTTTTATACCCTCCATCACAGCATAGAGGGTGTATTCACTTTGTCATTATGTTTGCAACACCTCGTTATACTGAAGACCCCATAAAGTAAATATATTCTGAAAAATCGTAAAATTCTAAGATGATCTAGCCATGTCCGCTTGTCTGCAGAAAGCAGACTACACGTTGCACTACTAAGGGTAGGTGGATGAAGTTTTAAGAAAACAGGTGTCGATGGACTGGAATGGTTGGTATTGAAAATAGGCAAGATCGATCCAGAGGTAAAAATGTTCCCCTCAGAAATACTGCGCCAACCTCTGGATAAATCAACAATCCCGATTTTAAAAACGTAATATCTCATAAAATATTTGAAATTTAAGGCTGATTTTTGGAACATTTGATGTTAGCATGGATTGAAACACATTCTGGAGAAAAAGCGGTAGTGGCAGCGCCTCATTTTAAAAATCCCAAATATGGCCAAAGTAATTGGCCGATTGTTATAAGAACGGAATAAAATCAATCACCAGGAAGTTATTATGGAATATGTTGTGGTATAATTGGACAATTAATTGGACAATTGGGGCGCGGCACCGGCTTCTTAACCCTGAACTTAAAGGACAACAAGTAAAGGACAGCAATCTCATAACTTTTTAGAGATATGAAGGCGATATTTGGAACATATGCTTTTGGCATGAAGAATGTGTTCCGACATCCTGGGGGAATATATAGTGTTAAAATTGGAAAAATGGTTGGCCCCCTATACAAATCTGAACTTTGAAAGGCTGTATATTGTAAACTAATACCGATAAGGCGACAGTAGTTGGCATACAATTATGCTGATATAGAAAGAAACACATCCTGAGAGAAAAACAGCCTTGTGTCACGCCCCCTTGACAAAATTTTTATCTATAACCATATCTTTTATGATGAAGGGTATATAAGCATATCAATTTAGTTGCTTCCCCCATACTTTTTTATGGGGACTATGTGAAAAATGTCCATATCTGTTAGGGATTGGTTGTTGGGCTAATGTAACTTTACTCAATATGATTGATATCAAAACTAAGATAGACGTTCTCGGGCGGCTGTATCTAAGCACGAGGGGGGGCCTTTATACTGGGGCTATATCAAAACGTTGGACGATGTGAACCATTTTCAACTGAGCTGCGAGCTGATTATTTAGAGCTATTAAGTGAAATATAAAATCAGAAGGAGCCTTTGTAATGCGGCTTTATCAAAATGTTGAGCCGATATGAACCATTTTTAACTGAGCTGGGAACTGATCACTCAGAGCTATTTAGTACAATACAACGCAACATACATACTTATACTATGTGTGAGAGTTGCATTTGTCTTAATCTGAACCAATTTTCTTCACTTTCAATAACGTCCGTCCTTTGTCCACTTATATCCAGGAGCTAAACACCTAACATGGGCTTAACATATGTTTGAGAGCTATAACTATAACCATATGTTTGAGAGCTGTAAACTCCTAACATGTTCAGCCCATATGTTTAAGAGCTGTAACCAAATATGAAACGATTTTCTTTAAGTTCGATAGCGTCTGTTCTTGGGTAAAAAAAATTGTTTGATAAATTTCATCAGGATCATAGCCTAATTGCGACAGACGAACAGGCAGTCATAGTGAAATCAAATCAGCTTCAGGACACTTCAAGGTATATATATTTTTTTATATATAAGATAGTTTTAATATTTTGGCTTGAGACTAACTAACACTCCTATGTGGAGTGGTGTAGAGGTTAACTATCATTTTAACTTTAGCACGCATTCTTAAGGTACAGCTCATAGTAAAGTTTCCGTCTGAATTTAGCCGCTTGTTGCAAAGTTTGAAGTGAGACAAACATCTCATGACGGAACCAACAGGAATATTTTCTTTAATTAGTAATCAACGCACATTGTAACTCTTATACTTACATTATGCTTAGAGGGCGCTTAAGTGGTGCCCATCCGCTGCTGAAAAATGTAAACTGTTCTTACTAGGATTTAAACCTGAGGTTTCTCTTGTATGATCGCAGTTCATACTAACCGCACAACAGCGGTTCATATGTCTTAAAATATTTCAAAACATTAAAATAACGCGATTTAAACAATAAACTTTTTCGAATAAGGAAATTATCCCTAGATTAATTGCCTATTCTTCTTCCTCACAACATCTCCTCTTATAAACCACAAATCATCACCATCACTTGTATAATTTTTCAATTTTAAACATTAGCAAATCAATCCACTATTTTAAGATCATTTTTTAAACTGTCACCTCTTTTGGTATTAACATAAATCAATTTGGTTGCTTGCTGAAATTGGCGACAAAAGATTTGTTAACTTATTAGCTTTTTTTTTATTAATTGTGCATGCAAGTGTGTGTTTTTTCTTCTTCTTGAAATGATTGCCTTCGAGATTAATCAGCCGCAAAAAAAGACACTCATACATATGTCATTAAATCGTGTAATCTTAAAAATTAATTCCGAATGATTGCAAAACAAAATACTTAGCAGCACAACCAGCAGCAACAACAACACCAATAACTACAACAACAACAATATATATACATACAATAAAAACGACATCGAGAAAACGTCATACATGTTGTTCAAGATGATAAGATCTTAATAGCTATTTATGTCAAAATATTTGATTTAAACATGATTTTTGTTAACATCGACCGAGTCAAGAGCGAGTGCCATGGTGTTTGCTGTTGTTGTTAGAACTGCTGCTGCACTTGCACAATTACGTTGTATATGCAAGTACGTGTGACAGCAGCAGCAATTTTGTTGCAAAGCTCACCGAAATCAGCTTTTCTATGTTGCAAAAAAACACTAAAAGGTTTTTACAGATGTCAGGTGTTGCAAAAAGCCGACGTTTGTGTGCTGTTATGAGGAAGAAAAAACACAAGACTTAAGAGAAAAACTTGATTGGTCCGTATCGCAGTTTGGAGGGCACACATTTGTTCTAGGGGAATTTTTTGTGGAGTCAGTGAAGAGAATTCCAGGAAGGTGACATTTTATGCATGTAAATATAGGAAATGCTTTAAAGGACTTGAAAAACAAAATGTTTAACCCTTAAATGTGCAGGTTCTTTGATTACAATGAAAATAATATATTACAACATAACTGTATGATTATTTTTCAAAAAAAAGTTTACGTCTTTATAGTGAAAAAAAGATGTCTCCTATAAGATACATTGCGCATTACCCTATCAAAAAAAATACTGTAGCAAATGAAAGCCGTTATCTAGTTCAGGTAAACAATTTAAAAATAAAGAAATGTAAAAAAAACACAAAGGCAATGTAATTGCATTAAAATACAGTGTCTATATAGTAATTATAAAGTTTATATTCAGGGGATAAATAAACATATTTCGTTAAATTTTATATTGACTGATATTGATACTTTTCTTATACTGTTTCTGTCAGCGGTCAAACATGTAGGGTGGGCCATTTTAAATTTAAATCGGCCGTAAAAAAGTACTGATAATTTTCTCAAATTTCTATTTTTATTGAAAAGGTTGAACTTTGTTATTTAATAATGGAACAACAACCTATGCGTTTTTGCTTCGCCCAATGGGCTGAAGATTATTTACCAGGAGATGAAGAATTTAACCGACAAATCGTGTTTTCAGATAAAGCTCATCTCGGTGGGTATGTCAATAAGCAAAGTTGCCGCGTATTGGGTTCAAAGAACCCACACGTGGCTATGGAGAAGCCAAAGCATCCACAACGAGTCACTGTTTGGTGTGGATTCTGGTCTGGAGGCATCATTTGACCATTTTTCGTCGAAAATGAGGAAGAAGCCGTCATTAACGTTAACGGTGAGCGTTAGCGTGCCATGATCCACGATTTTCGTTTTCCAAAATTTCAAGAGAATGAAATGGACGACAACAAGACTTGGCCACTTGTCACACAGGCAACGCAACCATCGATATTTTACGCTCTGTTTTTTCAAATCGAATAATCAGCCGAAAGTTTGATATCAGTTGGCCGCCTCCGAGCTGTGACTTGAGCCCTTTAAAATATTTTCTGTAAGGACGCGTGAAGAATAAATGTTATGCAATGCATCCATAGATAATTAAAGCGTTGAAATACGAAATCGAATGTACTGAAAAATTGGGTTGGTCGGATGAGGTTATGCTGAGCTAGTTGTAATAGCCATATTATATTGGGGTTCCATTATAAAATGACAAAGTTGAACCTTTGCATTATTAAATGACAAAGTTGAACCTTTGCAAAAAAAACAGAAAAAAACGTTAGTTTATGTCGGCATTTTCATCATGGTAAAGTTTACCTACGAGCAACGTTTTAAAATTATCAAAAATCACTACCGTGATTCTGACTCGGTGGTCGCAACTTTAAGAGCGTTTACTCAAACTTTTGGCCGTAATAATCATCCCATTCGAGAGCATAAGCGATGAAGCTCATTTATGGCTAAATAGTTTTGTCAATAAATAAAATATGAGTTATTGGATAGCAACAGACCCACATGTGCTTCAAGAGACACAATTGCATCCGCAAACAATTTCTATGTGGTGTGGAGAACGTGTTATCGCGAGAAAGGGTCCGTTCGAATGGCCTCCTCGTTCGTGCGATTAAACGCCATTGGATTTCTTTTAATGAGGCCACATCAAGTCATTGGTCTTTGCCAACAAGCCAACAATTCAGAGATAACATCCAACGCGAAACTACCAATATTTCGGTCGAATTGTGTTCAAGAATGGTGAAAAATTAGGTCCAAAGAATAGATCGCTATGAGGTTGGTGGTGGTGTGAGGATCGCTTTGAATGTAACATTTTCACTACACCTGGAAAAAATTTGAACTCTTTATCTTAAATATTCTGAGTTTTATAAATATATAAAATTGTTAAGTCCTTAATGGAAAACCCTGTAGTTTCTAAAGACATAACCTAGGGTTTATTTATATTTGTGTGTAGAAGGGTAATTTCAATTAGCACTTCAGAATGATTTTTACATCACATGCTTAATTGTTTTAAATGTCTGAAAGGACTTTGTCATTTTTTAAAAATAAACTGCACAATTGTATAAACTATAAAATATCTTCAAAACACGAGATGACACACCTTACGGATTAGTTCCTGATCAAAGAACGGACGCAGACCTCATATTTTCGACTTTAGTGAGTTCATTAAATATGTAAAAGTCAAGTGATTTTTATATTGCGGCTTACAAGTAATGGAACAAGTAATGCATTCGTTTTTGTGTCCATAGCTATGGGTAATGCTAAAATTACAATGTCTGAGAAAAAAATTAAAATTGTTCTATGCCTTCGGGAGAGTTGGGCTAAGGCATCGAAAAGTTTTCATTTTTTCTCAGACGTTGTTATAGCTTTAGACACGAAAATATATGCCCTACTTGTTCCTGTACCTGTAAGCCACAATATTCAAATCACTTGACTTCCTAAACGCTTCGTTTGGGTCTCACAGATTTGTCATATCAACACTCTTTAAAAACTTCCGGCTGCATAAATTTTATATATATTTTTTTAAATTTTTTTTTGGGCAAATTTATAAAAAATCTTCAATTATACGGCATTTCTAGTATAAAAAAAAATACCATACCAAAATTGAAGATAAAAACAATAAACTCACTTAAAACACTCTTTACAACAGGCAAACAGTGAAAATAATCGCGAAAAAACCTCTTGGAAAACCCAAAGCTTTTGCTTTCAATATACGACCATAAATAGTTTATCACTATGAAAATATCAGCAAGACACATACACCGATGGACGGACAGTCAGCTAGACATACATACAATAAAACACACAACTTGGCAATCAGACAAACGAAAAGATGGACGGACAGTTGACTCATACCAAGACGTGAGACTGACAACAATAGACACACGATAGGTACCACAAAACAACGCAAAAATAGCGCAATGTGAAAAAAATGCGCGCCTTACTCTAAAACTCAATAAAGCATGTTAAACACTAACCACTTTCTAAAGATAATTTTCGTTGAGGAATAAACAAAAATAAAAAAAGAAACTAACGAATATCAGACAATTTAAGATAAAGTTTATGTGGATAAAAAAAATAAGCGGAGGATTTTTTGTTTTCAAGCCATTAAGCTACTGTTCAATAAATAAAAACTCTGTGGGTGTTTAAAACGAAAACATTAGAGAAATTTTATGGTCGCAGAAGAAGGAGAGACAAAAAAAGGAAACCAAAACACCATTAAACAGCAAGAAACACAAATTGAAAACGTGTTCAATGTTAAATAAGCAAAAAATAAATATATTGAAAGCATGTAGTGAGCTTAGGTGTAATTTTTAAGTAGACAATGGATGGCAGCAATAAAATATGTATCGTTCGAACAGAATAAAATCAATGACCTGTAATAAGTTTACACTTGCCAACCTTGGAATGAGATTTAAATAAGTCAAATCTAATTAAGAATTTCTTCGACGTTCAGGTACATACAAAGAAATGCTGGCTAAAATCAGCGTATCATTTTCAGAAGGTTAAATAAAACGATTTCTATAGAGCGAATAATGTAGAGCATAATTTACTACTTAGTTTGCTTTACATTTGTTTTACGAACAAGGAACACGTTTTAATTTTAAATACTTTCTTACCAAATGTTTTAACTAACTTCACGCTATTTTTGGAAGTGGAAAGTTATAGCAAATCTTTTTTTAAAAAGCAAAGTGACATCTGCAGCAGTTCAAAAATTGCACAAAATTCAAGTATTGTTCGACTTTTGGATCGTGAGTTTTGGGCCTCCATTTACATACACTAAACCATAAAGTGTTGGAAATATGTTAAAAAACTCTAATACACATAGAGTTTTCCAACATATTGCAGGTTTGTAACTTAAGTCTTTTGTTTGCTAACGAAGCATACAAATTGAACCAAATCTAAAGTTTGTTTCTTCAGTCTTTTGATTACATAAGCTTTCCCTCTAATTTGCAGCTATATTTGCACTAAAATTCTTTAAATTATCCCACAGACAGCCCTTCGAAAATATTTACATTCCCCCTCTTGTTGCCGCCTGTATCCCTTTCACCCCACTGAAATTGTGGATTTTATATAGAAAAAACCGAAAAAAATCATTAGAAATAAATCTCAACATAAACAAATTATTTTATAAAATATCATTATTCAAAACTGACAGTTTGACAGATGAAATACATAACCACGAGCTCCGTTTTTTATAGTTGTTGTTGTTGTTGTGGCATGCCAAGTTCTTGCTTTTGCATACATGCTGGTACTAGTTACTTAGGCACGCTCTTGAGGTACAAAAAAACCAACCTAAGCAAATAATGCATTTTAAGTAGCATGTACGTATGTGTGTGTGTATTGATGTCCGAATATACGTACTCATATCCATATGCACTCAAATTGTAGTGCCGTGTATGCAAAATTCGCAGAGAGACAGAAAAACAATCAGCAACAAAAGAAACACAGTAGGGGAAAAATAATGATTATTTAACAAAAACATGTCTTGTGAATACCGGGCAGCACTATTTGTGACGCCTAAAATAGAAAGGGACCTAAGGGTAAAAACCAGTTTTGTTCAGGAGAGCCATTTTAAAGATTAGGTCCCTTTCTATTTGCGCTTAGAATCGTCCACTTCACTTTCACAAAACGCGCATATCTCTGGAAGGGAACACTTTTGGGGCATGGGATCGATCTCATTCGATGCTCAGATGTTGTCCACATCAAAATAAAAAAAGTGAAAAGTTGATAAAAAGTTTTGTTCAGGAGAGCCATTTTAAAGATTAGGTCCCTTTCTATTTGCGCTTAGAATCGTCGACTTCACTTTCATAAAACTCGCATATATCTGGGAGGGAACACTTCTGGGGCATGGGATCGGTCTCATTTGATGCTCAGATGTTGTCCACATCAAAAAAAAAAAAGTGAAAATTGATTATTTTACCCTAAGGTCCCTTTCTCTATGCTCTGTCACATATACATATTTCTTATGCTAATAAATTGTGTTTCTTTTAGACGTGTGGTTTTCAGTCTGCGCACACTTTTTTCGGACTTGATCCTTTTAACTCAGTTTGTTTTGCCATTTCATAATGAATAGACTAACTTCGGAACAAAGTTTGCAAATCGTGTTGAATGGGCCCAAAACTAGAAGGCCATCGATCCTAATTTTTACAAGAAAATTTTGTTCAGCGGTGAGGCTCACTTTTGGTTGAATGGGTACTGTAAAAATCAAAATTGTCGCAATTTGGAGTACTAAAAATTTAGAAGTCATTCTTCGTACGCCGTTACATCCTCAAAAAGTACCTGTGTGGTGTGCTCTATGTTCAGAGGGAATTGATCCATATTTCTCTAAAAAATTAAGCCGGCATAATGTTACAGTCAATGGGGAACGCTATGGAGCCATGATGAATGATTTTTTCATACCCGAATTGGAGGATGTCGATGTGGACGACCTTTGGTTCTACATGCCATGCAGCCAACGAGACAATCAATTTATCGAAGGAAACTTTTGGTGAGCGCATGGGAGTCGTGGGCTTGTGGCGTGGCCTCCAAGATCATGCGATTTAACACCGCTGGACAATTTTTTATGGGACTATGTGAAGCCGACTGTCTACTGTCTAAGCCCTACACGACTGACGCTTTGGAAGAGAATATTCGGTGCGTTATTGATGACATACGGCCCCAAACGCTGCATGTTCGAATTTATTCAAGTCAGTCGCGCCGGTCCAAAATCATTTATTAAAATATAATGGCAAACGTATCTTTATAATAAAGATAAATAGTTGGTCATAAGATTAAATTATATGCGTATACTCGTACACTTACTTTTGTGACATCCAAGGGCATACCTCTGTGCAGAGTTATTTCCCAACTCAAGCTCACGTTTTATGTCGCGTAGAGCTCACAGAAAATTCTTCTCATTACCAAGGATAGATGGGAAAAGGAACCGTAATAAAACCAAGGATTTATCTAAGAACCCCAACGAGGTCATCACTGGTCAGAGGCCTTTTGGGTGTACATGCTGGAATATAGTCTCTGGCATACAACGTCTCTTGTGGGAGTTGCAAAAATTACGAGTAGAAGGTGATAACTAAACATATTGTTCGTAACTCTGCTAAAAGGAGCTAACCTGCATAAATACTTTGGAGTTCTTACCTGGTATGGATGAACAGAAAACGAGGTCCGCGATTAATCTGCCAAGAATCCATCTAATGCAGTCATTGCAGGCTACTAGCGTTGGATGTACACGATAGGAGACTACATTTGGCATATAAAGTCTTGTAACTTAAACTGGAGGAGATAACTGAATATCGTTTCTGCCACTGCTCGGTTCCCCTGGTCTTAACACGACAAAATTTGGCTTACTGAAACTTGCAGATAAAACCTGTCTTTGATGCTAAATTAAGCAGAATCCACATCTTTATTATAGCAAGAGGCTGGCTAAAGGATCAAAGAGGATGTACGCAAACAGCATAGATTGAATTATTAGCGATAAGTAAATGGTACTTATAGACCCAAGTGAGCTACGCTTTGACTAAACCACAACTCTCAAAATTGTAATAGAACAAAACTTTCAAAAGAAGTGAAGCATTCTCAATATAAAACACATTGATTCTATTTCAATTCTTCTCTCTCTAGCGAAGTAAAAAGTGTGCTAAGAATTTTAACTAAACGAAATCATATGTTAAGCAGAAATATGGATTTAAATAGTATTTCTCCTGTTTTCTCCCAATGTGAGTGCCACCTTTTTTTTAAAGATGATAATATACAAGTAATGAAAAATTAACTTAACGAACATAATGTAACAGGGTAACTTGCAGCAGAAAAAACACTCGTCCAATACTAAAAGTATCGTAAAATAACTAATGCATTGTTGTTGCTAAACCACATCTACACTAGAATCACGTACATCGTTTAAAGTAATTTTTCAAACAAAAAATGAAAATTCGAAAGAAACGTCTTAAAAAAAAATCCAAAAAGTGTAGTCTGGTAGAAAGAGATAAATGAAACTGGTAAATGTTTAAGATTTGTTTGAAAACATGAAAGGAAAGCAATTGCTGGCGGTTCTGTTTTTTTTCTGCAGTTAACCCATTTTATTCTCATGTAGACCACACCTTGCGAGAGAAAGACTTCATGTGTAGTCGGTAAAAATTAAGGCTAGGTGAGAACGAAAGAACGTGAAAGTAAAAGATGGAGAAATTTTGGCATAAATTACTATTCTACTATATTGGGAATAAATGATATAGTGACCATTATGATTTTTGAGTTTTGTTTTAAATCCACAGCTGTAAGAGGAACAGCATTTGTGAGGCGGCAACAACCGCCGCTGAATTCCAAAATTTCCTACCCGGCATTAAATCTGAAATACCTGTGTGACAGTTGTGCACACTCGGCAAACTGGCAAGTGCCTAGGGGCCATGTCGAGTAGTAGACAGCAAAGCGAAAAGAGTGATTTTCATGCTGGAAGTTTAATTTGTAAAAACCCATTTTTTTGATTTAGTTAAAAAGGATTGGTGAAAGTCGGAATTGTAACTCGGCAGAATAATTCTACTTGAGTTAGGACTACCGACAACCCAACTTGGCCACTTAAGCCAAAACCTCCAGCAACTATGCCCTTTTTAGAGCAGTAAAGAGTGTCTCAAATAACAGCCCCCATTTAAAGGCCAGAGCACACTGAAGATTTTTTTTAGAAATAGTTTGTGTAAACTATATATAAATCACTGTTGAATTCAGGGTCCTAGCTTATTTCGTTTTAACGCAATGGTGCTGTCAACAGACACTTGAAGGTACCACCTGTATGGCGATGTCAAAACTATACAAACTTTTGTATGCATACCTCAATAGTCTTTCTATTTTAATTGGATCCATCTTGCATAAGCGCTTAAACTATTCAAGTAAACCTTATCCTTATATTTAAGTCGCAAACAGGACATTTATTACAGGGTCTTTTTAGCAATTTACAGGGTCTTTCTAACAATTATTCCTTCCTCAATGGGTTAACTCATACCGGGCTACTTTACTTAATTCTCTAACAAACGGCTGCAATTGCCAAAACACCAACAAGACCAATCCGCAAAACTAAGATATCTTGTTATGTTAAAGTGTCATTTGAAGCCAACATCTTGTTTTCATTAAAACCACCATCACCACCAAAGTCTCAAACGCTCCCGCTCTCACTTACTGATTGTCTACTGCTTAATGTGATGATTTGCGTTAGCACAGTAACTAAACTTTGAATCGTCGCCGAACGAAACTCCTTGGCTTGTTTGCAGCACGCACTTTTCGAGTGCTTGTCTTCGAAGTTTGCCTTCACACTTTGCCTGCTAAGCCCATGCCAACGAGCCGACTTTAAGAATGTTAGAAAATTACAAATGATTACCTTAGCATTTTTGACGCTTACGCCAATACAGCGAAAGAGGAGCGCATAAGCAATAGCCAGAAAGCCCCGCCATAAAAGAATACAAACATAACAATTTTCAATTGCTATCGTCACAAAAGCGAAGGTAATCTTTTAAATGCACGCATGCATGCTCAGTGGTACCGAGAGACATGGCCTCGGCAATGGCATTGGCAATGGCATCTTCATCAGCACCCGGCCGCCACCAGGACCACATCACCACCTTCGTAGAGGCATATTTCGAGAGCCAACAACGGCCAACACACATAAAGCAATGATGCCATGAATAAGAATTAATTTCTTGTTTGTCTTAAGTAAATAAATCATTGTTTAGAGTTTTTGTTGTTGTTTTTTTGTTCTTTGCTGTTTTTCTGTGACGTTCTTCATTTTCTCTCCCTCTCTCTGGGCTTTTGCTTAAGAAAGATATAAAACTAAAGCAGGAAAATATGTTAAGCAGCAAAACAAGAAGGAAAGAAAAAATTACATTATCACTATAGATGAGGCAAACGGCTTCCCCCAAAGCATGGCAAGATGGATAGTTGGTCGGATAGAATATCGACAGAGAAATAGTTATTGATATGTTGAGTGGCAAAGGAAATTATAGACCAGCTTATTGTTAAGCTCAGTATATATATATATGGCATTGTAACATCCGCCATAAACGAGACGGTATGTACAATTGATCAATCGATGTGGAAAACTTGGAAAATAATCGCTTACACAAGCTACCAGGATAGTTGGACTATGGCCGATCCTCGGTTTGTTCTATATCAACATTTGAAGAGAATATGATTTACTGATTTTGAGAATTTTAAAGAGTTTTAAATGAAAATTGATAAATATAATTTTAAACTGATAAGTGTGGTCTCAAATCTATGTGAGCCTTTTATTTACGATCTCTCTACATGCTATAAATAAATCATTTGGTACGGACAAAAAGTATACCGTATACGATGGCGACCGCAAAAGTAACTGGCCTAACATAAAAAGAACCTTTTTTTTTGGAATTATTATTATTTATTTTTCAACATAATCTCCCTCCAACTCAATACACTTCATCAGACGTTTTTCAAGTTTTTTAATTCCATCCGAAAAATAAGATTTTTCAAGACCTTCAAAATATGCCACTGTTTCAGCAATAACCTCGCTATTGGACGAAAATTGTTTGCCACCGAGAATTTTTTTTTAAATTTGGAAACAAGAAATAATCAGCAGGAGCTAAATCTGGACTATATGGTGGATGCGGAGCAATCGTTATCGTTATTCGGCCAGTTTTTGTTGAGTTAAAAATGCAGTGTGTGAAGGAGCATTATCTTGATGAAAAAGAACTTTTTTTTTCTAAATGCGGTCGTTTTATCTTGATTTCTTCACTCAACCGATTCAATAATGCACAATAGTATTCACTATTTACAGTTTTTCCTTTCTCAAGATAATCAATAAATATTATACCCCTTGCATCCCAAAATACTGTGGCCATTACTTTTCCTGCCGGCCGCCGGCCGCCTTCTTGGGACCACTTTTACCAGCTTCTTTCCATTGTTTTGACTGTTCTTTGCATTCTGGGATGTAGTGATGGATCCATGTTTCATCAGCAGTTATGAATCGGCACAAGAACTCTATTGGATTACGCTGATAAATCGCTAAAAGCTCCTCGGAATTGGTCCAATGGACGATTTTTTGGGGCAAAGTCAACAAACGCGGCACCCATATTGCGGATAGCTTTTTCATGTGGAGTTCATCATGTAAAATACTCCAAACTTGTTTTTCGTGTATTTTAACACTATCAGCAAGTTCTCTGAGCTTTATTGGTCTATCTTTAGTCACTTCATTAAATATTTTTCTAATTTTTTCAATAGTAGTAGCAGTTTTCGGTCTTCCAGAGCGTTGTTCATCTTCCGTACTTGAACGACCCATATTAAATTGTTGAACCCAGGATTTCACGGTGGAGTATGATGGTGCATTATCACCATGAACAGAATCCAATTCATCTTTGATTAATTGTGGCGCATAACCTTTTATATAAAAGTGTTTAATTACCGCAAGAAACTCTTTATTTTCCATTTTTCAAAAATTATAAAACTTGTTTACTTCAATCACCTGTAACAAAGAAAATAATCATTAAATATTTCGGAAATTTTGACAGATGGCTTATAAAAGATTGCTCTTAAAAACAAAACAAAAAAAGTTGCTAGTAAAACAAAAAAAGGTGCCAGGCCAGTTAGTTTTGCGGTTGCCCTCGTATGTTCTGACCAAATCAATTAACAAATTTAAAAGTCATTTCCATGTTTATGTCCGTCTGTGCTACTGGTTTGCGCAATTACTTTCGAAATAACCTACGAAGTCAAGCTCAACAGGGTCTTCCTTCCCCGCTAATTATTTCAAGCCCGTTTCCTTGGCTGCGCAAGTTTTAAAATATTGCATGTCATAATATTTTTCCAAAACTGTCTAATGGGTTGAAATTGGGCCATATTGTAAAAGCCCATCTGGTACCTTCCAGATAACTATACCATTACGCCTACTATTGGTATTTTTTTAAAATTTAATGCTATTCGTACGATCGAACTCAAAAGAACAAATAATAAATAAGAAAAAACTTATAAGGCAAACTTTTTGCCAATTACTAGGTTCCAAGCTATGCCACTTCTCGTATCTTCCACACAAATATCCGGTTACAATGCAGATAGGAACCCACTTAAATATTCTCCAACTACATGAAATTCCCTAATATTGTGAACTGAATTATATTTATACACTTGCACGAAAAAGTGCATGACAGGTACCTCCCATTCTAGTACCTCCCGTGCAAATGCTCCATTCCGCTCACTTTTGGTATTCGCATTATAATTTTAATTCCTTTCATATGATTCTGCTAGAAATTAATAACTAGAAAATGGAATATAAATAAGACTAGCTGATGAAAACTTTGGAGCTCTAGCTGACTAAAACTAGGCTTCATCACACAAGTGCACGAAAAGAGTGGAGTGGTACCATTCTGGTACTTCCTGTGCAAATGCTCCGTTCTGCTTACTTTTGGTATTCGCATAATAATTGTAATACTCTTCATAGGATTCTGCTGAAAATCAATATTTAGAAAATCAAATATAAATAAGACCAGCTGATGAAAATTTTGGAGTCACGAGCCACGCCCTTCTTGTGCAGGGTGAAGCGCTGTAATTTGCTTTTTGCACTGCAAGCTGTGGCGGCACTGTCGTTCGAAGAGAGTAAAGAGAGTGCGTGGCTGACGGGAGATTTGTAGTCGTCTGCCTTTCAGTTGCCTTCATGCATTGGAGACGTGAGGAGGTCATTTTGTGTTGAAGCGTACGTATTTTTCAAATGCGCACTCGATCAATGCAGTGCAGCGTGTTTTTCGTTTACTAATCGCTGTTCCCCCAGGCGGGCGTGTTCCCCGACGGCAATCAATTGTAAATTGAGTAACTTCATTGAGAACAGCAGGGGAATGACCGTCCCAACACCTTGGAAGACCTAATTAACAATATTGTGGCTGAAATGGGCAGAATACCAGTCGACAGACATGCTTGTTAGAGTTCCTGAAAACTTCAGAAAATGTATGCAGCAGAGTGTGGATAGCGAAGGTCGACATTTGCCAGATACACTATTTAAAAGCACGTAATTTTAAAATTCTTCTACTGTTTAATATAATTTGAACATATGAGTAATTTTTCTAAGGTTCATAAGTTTTTTATTTTATTCTCAAATAAGCAAATTTCCGCGCTTCACTCTTTACCTTCCACACAAAAAATAATATCCGAGCGTAGATTGAAACGCACATAACTTTTTTGCTAATGCATGAATTTCTCTTGACTTTTCTCTTCTGCAATACACTTATTTCATATTTGTCATCGCCTAAGAAAAAAGTGGTTGCCACGCCCCATTCTAGTACCTTTCACACCAACGAATCTTTACGAAATTGCATTAAAGTCGGTAAGCTTCAGGAAATGGAGGAAGAAACGTTGGAAAATTTAAACTCCATATGTGACGCGCAAAATAGAAAGGGACCTAAGGTTAAAAAACCAGTTTTGTTCAGGAGAGCCATTTTAAAGATTAGGTCCCTTTCTATTTGCGCTTAGAATCTTCGACTTCACTTTCATAAAACGCGCATATCTCTGGGAGGGAACACTTTTGGGGCATGGGATCGGTCTCATTCGATGCTCAGATGTTGTCCACATCAAAAAAAGAAAAAAATGAAAATTGATTTTTTTACCCTTAGGTCCCTTTCTCTATGCGCTGTCACATATATGGATGAGGATGAAATATCTAAGACGGATCAAATAGGTGTGTTCGATTTTTCGTGCTAAGAGTTTACGCAAGGTTATCAATTTTACGCCCCTTTAAAAAAACGTATTTCGCGTCAAAAATAGTTTGTTAAAAATAATGTTAAAATAAGAGAGGTTTTCAATCTAGTGAAACTTTTTTCGAAGTTGGTCTTGTTGAGACACCGTTACTTCCTCAAAAAGTCTCTGTTTGGTGTTCTCTATGGGCAGAGAGAATTATTGGTCCATATTTCTACAAAAATGAAGCCGGCCATAATGTTACAGTCCATGGAGACCGCTATAGACCCATGATTAATGACTTTTTCGTGTTTGAATTGGATGATGCTGATGTGGAGGTTTGGTTCCAACAAGGCGGCGCTACATGCCATAGAGCCAACAAAACAATCAATTTATTCAAGTAAACTTTTGATGAGCGCATCAACCCGCGTCGTGGGCCTGTGGCGTGGCCTCCAAGATCGTGCGAATTTACACCGCTGGACTATTTTTTGGGTGGTTATGTTATGTCGCTTGTCTAGAATATTGTCTAGAATATTTGGCGCGTTATTGACATACCGCCCCATATGCTGCAAAACGTGGTCGAGAGTTGGCATCCGGCTGGAATTTATTTAAGCCAGCCACGGCGGACACTTTCCCGCAATCATTTTCAAAACATTATGGCAAACCTGTATCTCTATAATAAATCTAAATTCTTGGCCATAACGTTACATGAATTTTATTTCTTCTTGAAAACTAAACGTCTGAAAAAACACGCTTTTAATCGTTAAATAGGAAAATTAAATAAAAATAACTTTTTTATTTCGGTCAAATTACCAAATACATTAAATTGTATCATCAGTTGGTCCAGTTAAGCAAAGCTTGTGGTAACGACAGCTGCATTCAAAAAGTACTACGAGTATAGGGCATTAATCTATAACAACAACAACCGATACTTAGTCTCTTCAACCGAAACTGTCAGTTCCCACTACTGAAGCTTATCGTGTATTAATTAAGATTCGGTTGTGGCGATGTAATATGTGGAGAGAACGATGAAACACCAGCATTCGGTGGGAAAATTATTCTGTTGTGGCAACAAATCTGTTTTCTTTGTTCATTACGATGGCACCATCAACATGGTGATGCCTAGCTGCTTAAAAAAATTTGTCTTTATAGCTAAATGATCAACCGATCATTATAAAATTGTTATTTTATGTTAAAATAAGACAAAAAAATTAGCAGCAGGTCACCAAGTTCTGCATCACGTTCTTTATAACTCTTTTGTGGATTCCACGACAGTGAAATCTTTATGGGAATTAACGGGCGGATAAACTGGCAAGCGTTAGAGCCAATAATCAGCTGAAGTATACTTATACACCAATATGGGCAATAAAAGCTAAAATTCATAGAAATTAGCTCAAAATGCTTTAGAATCGTGCGGGATATCTAAGCAAACCTGACCTGAATATCTCTAGTAACAGCAAAA
Organism: Hydrotaea diabolus; assembly: GCA_963513945.1. Taxonomy (NCBI): domain Eukaryota; kingdom Metazoa; phylum Arthropoda; class Insecta; order Diptera; family Muscidae; genus Hydrotaea; species Hydrotaea diabolus. Next base: position 131,049,886 of record OY740717.1, on the reverse strand, counting down.
AGGACGCTTTAATACAACTAGCCATTCTGAAGGGACATTGGCTGATTGAAGATCACACTGCACAGTTAAATATACCTTAAAAATAAGGCAACAATCACTGTCGTAGCTATGACAATACTAAGGAGTGGAACATTTCCTTTGTCCTGTGTCCTGCTTTGACTTACAGAAGGCCCAATAGCCTAGGATCTAGATTTCTGAAGGGACCTAACCTGTATATCTACAACAGACCCGATTGACCTTCATTTCCTCAACTCTCATCTCTTTTCTCAACTCTACTGGATCGTAATGAGAAAAAACATACGATGAATGATTGGTATTCCAAGTGATGTGGCATAGCACTAATAACAAACGTAAACCAACTATCAGTTCAGTTTATTATAAAAATAGCTTTCGTTTCGAGCAGTTTATTATCAAATTTCTTTTTTTTAAACATAAAGTATTAGGGCTTTCCTCAGTGAACTAACACAAATCAATATAAGTTGCCACACACCAATTTTAAATAAAATTATTACTAAGGTAATAATTTTACCGACTGTCCGGCAAATTTGACTCTACCCGATGACACGGTTTTCGATGATTCCGGAGTCTTTCCATTGTATAGATTATCATTCCACTGGATCAACACAATTAGCATTGCTTCCACCATTCTAGTGGGGACAATAGTGTCGTTTCTAACCTGGCCAACTGTGGTTAAAAAGTTGGACGCTGATGTCTTATCGCCTGTCATTCATAAATTTCTATCAAAGGAATATTTTCCACCAACCACCGAATTAGACAATGAGAAGACAAGAGAAAATACCGCCCAAACACTAACACATCTTTTGGAAAGTTCCCACAATCGAACACAGGGTGGTAGCGAAGTTGACGCCGGCGACGATAGTACAGATAATAGCGGAAAATATTAAGTAACCACCATTTTTCCGCACACAAAAAATGTGTCTTGCCAAAATTAGTTTAGCTTAATTAAAAAATGGCAAAGTACTCGTACATATACCAATTACGTCCGAGTATACAGGACAATATAGTTGATTACGAGGTCAAAAGGTATATGTCTGCCGCCACATGGTTTTAAATCCGAAAATTATGCTATTTATTTTTGTTTTACTTTTACTTTCGTAGTAGTATTTTTAGTTTTACAATATTATTAAGTACATCTACTAGGCGTGCCAAACGAATATCTATTAAAATTTCAAATTCTTATACCTTTAAATTGATTGTACTGTCTATTGTTTTTGCAAACTAATGCTATTTTGTTGTACATATACTTTTTTACAAATCTATAATTCTATAAATTAAACTGAGTGTTGCCCTATAAGACTATTACTTAAAAATAAGGTAATGAGGACTTTTGATAACCCCAAAAAAGCTTTCCTTAATTACAAATTACTGAAGTTATGCTGCATCATTATCAAATTTAAATTACGGATTGTAGTGGACAAAATCGTGTTTTATGTGGTAAAATTTCATAAATAAATCAATAAAAAAGAAAAAATAGGTTTTGCTAGAAAATAACGCCAATATAAACATTTGATAAAAAGATTCTTGATTAATTTGAACAGATATAAATCTAGATTATAACGCGAGATTACATACCCCAAAACCGAAATATAGTACAAACGTTAGTCACAGATCAAAGAAGCTAAGATATTTCGTTCAAATAAAGTGTGTGTTCTAAGTCTTTTGTTTTTAACCATTACAAAAGTTCACTTATGAATGTTTCACAAAATCCATTACAGCAGTGCCTATACAACACGGATATAATTCCCCTGTTACCCGTCAAGCATAACAATTTGTTTCACTTCAAACGAAACAGTCAAAACGAATACAACTTCCACCCCTTTTCTGTAAAATGAACGACCATTATATACAAAAATTATTTATGTTAAAATAAACGATTGCCATAATTCTTTTGCTGATCATAACATTTCGCAAATATCATATCAATACTGCTTATATGATGTTATGGCCATTGAAACGAACGAAATAAACAAAAAAATAAAAATTGAGAAAGCGAATGAACCCCAGTTCAAGAACGAAGAAATACTTCACCAACAAAAAAAACTAAAAAAACAATTTGCTGTTCCCGACAGCCAACCAGAAGAATATGCCAACGAAAAACAAAATGGTATTAAACCATGAACAAATACTACACAATAATAAGAGAGCCAAGCAATCAAACTGCAAAATTTATGGCTGTTATGCAGTTACATTTCATTTCTCCGGTAAAATTGATTTCACAAAAAATCTTTTCGCTGCTTACACCGAATGAACCAGAAAGAAATTATGCGGAAAAAAGTTTTTTCCGCATCATTTTTTTGCTTTTTTCTGTATTTTTTGTATATGTGCTTAAATGAAAGTATGTACTTCTCGGCCCAGACAAGATTTTGTTATTGGACGAGTTGTTGGGGATTCTTTTTGCTTTAATGATTTTTCAAATTGTATTATTTAAAGTGCTATGAATTGCATCATAAATCATAAAAATAATTCTGAAATAAATTTTAATGGGTTTTCTCCGAGAAGTGCAATATGTGCAATTTATGCGGATTTTACATGTCTTAAATGAACACCTTTTGAAGGAAGAAAAGAAAATTGCTAGAGATGCTTTAACATAAAACTATTTTTAGAATTTAATAGAGTTTGTGCCAAAGTCGATGCATAAGTTGATATAGATTATCTTCAGTACTTCCTTATTAAGTGCATAGGTCAATTAGTGCTTGGTCAATCGATTTTTGTGGAAAGTCGTCTTCTGGACTTTCAAATCACCGTTCTTGCAGTTGACTTTAAAAAAGAGCAAGTTTGTTAAAATCAACTGTTCCGTTTTGTCATTTATATTTATGCTAAAACAAAGGGTGCTCCAAAAATAACGCACGATGTTATTAAGTTAGTCACACATTAACTTCAAAATTCTTACCAAACCTAATTTGACTTTTCTTTGTTTCAGTGTTTGACAAATTTAACCACGGAGTGGTACACCATTGACGCAACGCCTTAAGATTGTTGGAGTCTTTTACGAAAAAGGGCGTTCAAATCAAAATGCATTTCGTGCACTTCGGAATTTAATTTTATCAGTATAGTCGACAAAATGTTTCCACACTGGATTCGTTAACAAGGTTAATTAAGGCATTTGTGCAAATGAGAATCCAGGGGTAATTGTTGAAAAGCCGATGCATCTACAAAGAGAGACTGTTTGGTGCGGTTTATGGTTTGGCGGTTTTATCGGGCAGTACTTCTTCGAAAATGGGGTCGGCCAAGCCGATACCGTGAATGGTGTTTGCTATAACAAGATGATAACGGACTTCTTGTGGCCAGAAATTGAGGATATTGAACTGGTCGACATGTGGTTTCAACAAGATGGTGCCAATTGCCACATAGCCACCGAAACAATGGCTCTTTTGTGCGAGATTTTTAATGGACTTATTATCTCACTTCGTGACGATGATCGTATGATTTGACACCGTTCGACTTCTTTATTTATTGATATTTATAAGGAAAAGTGTACGTCAATAAGCCGAAAACAATTCAAGAGCTAAAAGATGAGATAATTCGGCACATTAACGATTTTAAACCTCCATTTTGTCTTACTTAGTTTGAGTGCCAACGAAGCCGTGGCGAGCGTTTGGCCAGTATTTTTTCAAACACAGTTGTCATAGATCCTTCTATCCTTCAAAATAAAAGAGTCGCCTGGAACTTTCTTATACGGCTCTCAGAACAATATTATTTATTTTCAACAGTTTTTCGCTTCGTATGGACAGAAAAGCTGATAGCAGTTCTGTCAAACTTGTTTTGAAAATGTTAAAAAAAAGTAATAACTTACATTTCGACAAATTGCGTAATTTCGGGCCATCAGTTCGGATTTTGGGAGAACCATTGCACCGTATAACAAGTGCATCGTACCAGCATTACATCTTCAATAAAAGAAGCCTTCTAGAACAAATAGTCATGCTCAGCTCTCTGCATAGGAATCTGCCAAGCCTTTGACAACGAATGACGCGAATTATATGTACTATGTTAAGATTAATACACAAAACGCATTACCTGCTAAGCAATCTACTTATTAAATCGGTCGTTCAAAATATAAGCACTTTGGAAACTTTTCCAACTTATCAGAAATGTAATGGTCTGTGTACGAGGGCCCAAAGCTTCAGAACCAATCGACCGATTGACACCCAACATAGGCTTTGTCTGTCAGAAAGTTGCTCCTAAATTTGGTGGCAATAGGCGGCGCTGCCTTCTATATGTGACAGCGCATACAGAAAGGGAACTAAGGGTAAAAAAATCAATTTTCATTTTTTTCTTTTTTTGATGTGGACAACATCTGAGCATCGAATGAGACCGATCCCATGCCCCAAAAGTGTTCCCTCCCACAGATATGCGCGTTTTATGAAAGTGAAGTCGACGATTCTAAGCGCAAATAGAAAGGGACCTAATCTTTAAAATGGCTCTCCTGAACAAAACTTTTCATCAACATTTCACTTTTTTTTATTTGATGTGGACAACATCTGAGCTACGAATGAGACCGACCCCAAGCCCCAAAAGTGTCCCCTGAAAGAGATATGCGCGTTTTATGAAAGTGAAGTCGACGATTCTAAGCGCAAATAGAAAGGGTCCAAGTCTTTAAAATGGCTCTCCTGAACAAAACTGGTTTTTAACCTGAGGTCCCTTCCTATTTTGCGCGTCACATATATTGTCATATAAAATCAAAAAAGGCTTAACATTTTTAAAACTTTACAGGAGACAAAAAAAATTGGGCTTTTAGAACTTTGTTAATAAAAAACGCAGTTTTTAGTTGTATGACTGTAACATTTAACAGCAACATGTATTTTAACACGGGGCATCATCATCAATCGAAAAGTTGATTTTGCAGTTTTTGTTACTTACAGCTTTTTAGATTTCATATATTTTCAATTTTTGTATTCATGGTAGATTTTAAATAAAATCACAATATAAATTTTCTGAGAACAATTTGCTTATGACATTTCTAACTGTTCATTGGCGGGGCACTTGTGAAATTTTAAAAACAAAAACTATATATTTTGATATTTTTATTTATCAAAATTAAGTTCCGTCTGAGGAAATAGAAAAACTTTTTACACTAACCTTCAGATGGATTTTGAAAATAGATTATCTCCTTTACCAATGTAGAGGCTTTTCTCATATTTACATAAAAAATCAATATTAATCCTACATTGTCTCCACCGGAAACATACTATAGGCAATACTATCATTTAATTAAAATACACGCATGTAGTATTTCGTTCGTTGATATTCAAAATTATTTCACCTCATATCTCTTGATATTTTACTAATGGGATCATGCTTAGATTACAAATCCTCCGTGTGTCATGCTGACGTAGTGAATACGGCTTATGGTTTTTCAGTTTTTGAGTGTTAGTACTTATATGCTTTGAATATTGTGGTTGTTTTGTATTTGATGTTAAGCGCACTTTGAAGCAGACGAACCCTTTTTAACTTCTGAAAGTAGGCATCTATAAGTATAATGCTAAAATCTTTTGCAATTGTTTATTTTGTGTAAAAGTAAAAGTTAACATTGCGAAGACCTCACAATCGATCAAAGAAATTTTAGTCTTTAACTAAAACTTGCTAATGAAAGGTAACTATAGCTAATGTTAAGGCAATGCAACATTGTTGCAGTAGCTTAGGTATGAGACATCAAGATAAAATGCTAACTGGTAAAACTAACCGAACGCTAGAAGTTAACAATGATGCGATAATCAGGGAAAAAACGTTATACAAAATACAAATATTTAAAATTAGCACCAAATGCCAACTATTCTGAGAGATCTGTTTAATTAAATTTAAAGTACATTTTAACGTACATGAAGTTGGTTAAGAATATGAACATTGTTGCAAAAGTTATATGGGTATTTAATATTATAAGTGTGTGTCTTACTGTTGAGCTCTGGTGGTCTATTATGGCTTGAAGCTTTAAAAAATCAGAACTTTAATTTATTTAACAAAAACCGAAATATATAACTTTTTTTACGGTTTCCCCGTTTACAATTATTTTTATAAATAAAATGATTAAGCTCCTTAATTTTGAAATATTCCACTGTGGCGTAATCTGTTTCGAGTCAATTTTTATACCTTGTTGTTTGGAGGTTTACTTGTAACACAATTCAAAACGGCGTTAAGTTTGGCCTGGCAGGTTAAAATATACCCTCTGTCGTTATCAAATACTCAAAAAAATAAAAAATGTGCAAAATAAGCTGAAGATTAAACATTTTTCCCTTTTACTCATTTTCTACGCTTCCAAACAACTTATGACTAAAAGCCACCATCGTGATATATATCCAGATTCATAGCTTAAAAAGTTTGACTGCTATCTTTCTTAAAAAAGACTCACGGGCAGTCGGACATGGCTAGATTCTCCTTGGATTTTCACTCCACAAAAATTGTATGGAATGGGGGGCAATTACTTTGACAGCAACCTAAGTAGTGCGATAGGTGAGGGTTTTACAGAAATTCATTTATATTTTCATTGTTTTTTTGGCTCTTAGAAACATTATGCCGTTTAGAGAGAATAATGTCATGAAAATAAGTCGACCCTTTGCAAAAATCTGGGAAAATCTAAATATTTCTTATCGCTGACAGAACTGTACTTATATGTTAACATATTGAAATTCGTTCCAATGTTAGGTTCAACACTTGCAATAGTTTGCAATTCATGATGCTCGGAAGTTCGATTTTTAAGGAATTTTGTGAAAAGGCTGGTTTTCGAGAAGCCACATTTTTATCTTAAAGGTCTTAGGTATAAAGCTCTTCTTTAACAAAAGTTAAAACCCCTTATGATTCTTCAAATCTAAATAAAATAAAATAAATATGTTTATTCTTTTAAATGGTTCTATACGAAATCAAGAACAATTTCAGACACACATTTTGTTACCTTGAGCCGAAGAATGGAGAAATACTTAGTTTGTCATATCGTTTGCAACACCTTGAAATGTTGATCAATGACCTTATAAAAATGTTTATTATTGATAGTCGTAAAATTCTAAGACGATCTACGCCATGACCGTGCATCAGTGTGTCTGTTGAAGACTCAAAAGCGGTCAAACGAATTAAGCGAGAACGCTGAAATTTAGCATCATAACGGCAAAATGTCATAAGCTGTTTGATATTGTAAATTGGCAAAATCGGTCTATGGAAAATAGTTTCCTGTTTACAGACTAAAGTTACCTATAAAATAGGTATACAATTTTGAGAATCTGACGGACAATGCTTAAATGTAGACTCTTAGTTCAAATCCACTCAATACTTCAAAAATGGGCTTAGTTTCGAAACGAGCGGTTAATAATCGATATGGGTACTAAAATTGAAGCAAAGTTCACGTATAGTACAATTATGAATATATTATCGATATTTTGCTATGATTGGAGTCGAACTTATAAAACCAAGGAGTTAAAAAATGGGCAACTTTAAAAGTGAATACCTGAACAAGATTCAGCCTGAACGAACTTAACAACTGTTTTAACTTGTTTGTATTTAACTAATGACTTAATTCAGCATATATTTATTGAGTTTAATATTTTATCACTGCGACCTTGTTAGATATTCTCTGTGTTCGTGTGTAGCTTTTGTATTGAAGTTACTCATTTAGGTTTTTGTTAAGTATACAAATAATTAAAAAGGTCTGCATCAAAATATTAACTCAAACTGATAGTTTAAAGCTATTTTAAACATTTTTCAATTGATTTATTATTATTATTGTATGTTATTGATTTTTATATGTCACTGATTACTTTTGTGCAATTTAAAGTTTTTTACGTTTTGCTTGCGTTTGAAGAGTTCAACAATAAACCCTCTTGTTGTTCAGCGTTCTTCGGTGTGTAAAAAAAGTAAGAATGATGCCAAATTACTCATAATGTTATTTAATATTACCAGATAACCATATATCCGACTAACTATATAGCTAAGCTAGTTACCCCAACAGAACACGGACATTGTGTCTTACGTTCATTTCCACACGAACGACATAAAATAAAGCTTAAGCGATATATTGTTATACTTGTATTCCATAAGGGATGCATATTTAAAGTTAATTGTTTGTTCTGACACTGATCAAACATTGGTAACTAAATATTTGTAACGTTTGTGTCTTAAGTCTTTCGTTTACCAAAGCTTGGGTTACTTTGTATATTTTAAATATACGTAAATACGAACTGAATCGTTTTTTGTGTTATTATATAGTGATAACATTATTATGAATCACTGACTTGATATATGGTGTTAAAGTCAGTCAATTATGATCTTTATAACTCTTACTCTCACTGACCAAGATAAAGACGTATCCGAAGGTGATTTTACTTAAGTTTCTTTCTATCACACCACAACTGGCCACCAAAATAGACAATTCAGGAAAAACTCGTACACAATTTCTTTCGGTGTATTTAATACAAACATAAACTCCATGAATTGAAGATTTTATTTCTTCCAGTATGTATGTATGTGTGTTTGCGCGACTCCTTTTCCACTGCTCTTTTTTGTGCCTCAATATCAACGACAACCCCAACAATACAGCGACATCAACGAAAGCTTCAAAGAAACTTATATGAAAAATTATGACGACAACAATTTGTTTCAAGGACACACGACACTTGAAACCATCCAGCAACAACAGCAGAGCAAACGGGCAATTTCAAGCAGCCCAGCAGCAGCGGCACCAGAATGCATATACTCCGTCGTCTATACGAGTATGTCTGAGGAGTGTACGCCATGTTTGCATTTCATAGTTGTACATTTTTACACTTTTATTGTTGGGATTGTCGGTTAGTTGTTGCTGTTTCTTCTTCTTTCTTCAGTTTTTTATGCTGTTGCTGTCTCAAGAAGACGATGATGTTGCTCGCATTGAAAAAGGCATGGAGGCCCGAGTTTTTGGCATCGCATAAAAGTGCTAAAGTTAAAGAAAACACATAACACTTGTTTGGAGTTTTGTTTTGGTTTGCTGATGGCCGATTTGTTGTTGGCATTATTCTTTTAGTTTTTGAGAGACGGGAAAAAAGGAATCAAATAAGAATTTCTTAAGACATAATTTTTTTCTGATTGCAGAACTGCAGAGGAAAAAAATATTGTGTTTTCGAATAGTCATCAACAGAGAGCTCTAGACTATCCTTATTCACTACTCGGTATGTGTATTGCCTTTGTTTGTGATTCTGTTGTCTTCTTCAATGTTTAAGTTTTTGTTGTTTTAAATTTTACAAATATATTGGTGTAAGAAGATATAGCAGACTCTATTAGTGATAGGTTTAAAATAAACACTGTAGCTACAAATCTAGATTAGACTTGCGGTTGGGGAGAAAACTGCACGAGTTGTGTCGAAAACGTTCTGAGAGTTAACAAGGAAAAATAAAGTAATGTTCGGTTTGGCTGAATCTTATCTACCCTTCATCGTTGCGTGCATACTTTCCAAGTTACCTTAAGTTTCTTAAAAATAAACGTCTATCGCCATAACTTCGGAAGCTTTTACCTCCCCTATCTTCAAATGGCTGTTTATATGGGCAGCATTTGGAACAAGTATTCCCTCTCTTATTTACGATTTCAGGGTCTGCACACTTACGTATACAAGATAAATTCATCGGGTCCCTACTGAAATACAGATAAGTCTTTTCGATTTCTTTCTTTTACAGCTTTTATTTATTTATATTTCCTTCATCATAGGGAAGATGGTAAATTCACGTTGTCATTAATCAAAATACTGGACGGAAACTCAATAATGTTTATATATTCTGATTTGTCGCATGTCCGTCTGTCTGCCAGTCAAAGGCAAACTAGAGGACGCACTATTGAAGTTAAGTGGCTAAAATTTTGCAAGACATGTGCTGATGCACCGAAACGGTTGGTATTGAAAATGGGACAAATCGGCCAAGATGACAACATTTTTCCCTCCAAGGACTGGGTCAACCTCTGAAAAAATTAACAATTCTGAAGTACCTCATGAACTTTTAGAGAAATGAAGATGATATTTAAAACAGAGGATGATGTCATGGATCAAAAGACATCCTGGTGAAAAAGTGGACGGTGCCACTTCCTTTTAAATATCGGGTTTTTTTTCAAACTAATAAACCGATCTTTCTAAAATTTTAACATAATGAAATCAATGACTAGACAACCATTATAGATTATAAAATGGACCAATTGGGCAAGGGGCGTGGCACCGCCCACTTGGCCCTGAACATTAAATATGATGTTGGTACTAAAACACACCCCAATGGGAAAGTAGCCGGTTCCACGCCTCCACTCGACCCTGAACTTTAAATATGATGTTGGTACTAAAAACACACCGATAAAAAAGTGGCCGGTTCCACTCCGCCTTGATAACATTTTCATATTGAACCAGAATCCATAAAGGAGAGCATATTAGCTACGGCATGACCGAACTTCATTTTTCCACTTGTTTTATTTTTTTACTGTCAACTGTTCTCAGCTAATGTGGCCTTACCGGGAACCATGGGTAAATGAATCCTTCAATTTCTTTTGTATTTAAAAATAAGTTTCTTTGAAGTTTTGTTTATTACAAGTCTGTTGCTATGATCGTCACTAAAAGAAAATATCCATGTCCATTTGTGAGGCGTTAAAGATCTTTTTTATCACCAACAAGAATTTTTTTATAGAATTAAACAGATGGCTTAGCATTCCTAGTTTGCCTATTTGATTGGACTAGTCTCTAGTGTCCACAACCTGTTGATGGTTTGCAGAACTATAATCGACAAATCGATATTTTTTCTCATGTATCTATTACAGGGTTTGGCGCAGTGCACGGATTTAATCGATTGTTGACCTTTCCGACCTGCAGCCACACTGGTGCCATGCCGTTGGAACAGGTCAACGAATTTGGGCTTCAATCTTTCACAACACAGTGATTTATAAATGATGGAAAGGTGACTTTTTTAAACGGTAGATGGTACAAACGGTCATATCTCCATTATGTAAATTGGGCATAGTACAATAAGGTTCCACTCATTGGGCATGCTTTTAGTCTCTCAGATAGTGGAAACCTGCTCATATACTTATATGCCCCTTAACTACTCGTCGCCTATGGTATAATGCAGCTCCGTGAGTATTCCGTCAGCTGCTACGGCTTAAATTTTCTTTGTTCGGGTGATTGTCTTAATTGATTGTCTCCTCCGGTCTAATACAGCTTTGTCAGTATTCTGTCCGCTACAAGGGCTTACATTTTCTTTGTTCGGGTTTATGCTGTTTTGGTCTCTTTCTGGGTCGGGAGTAGAGATTTATGCCCATCATCTGTAATTGGTAGCGTGCGGTTGTCATTGTCAAGGTCTGCAGCCGCTTATAAATTGGAAAATGTTATTTTTGATCCTCCGCATACTCGATGCATCAGTAACTAGATTACATCTCTGCAGAAAGCTATGCCACCATACGAGTATTTTATCTGGTGTGTGACTCGTTACTAAAATAAAATTTATGATCAAAAATGCAGATCATATCTAAGCAAAATTTCTCGATAACGAAAGTATTGGTATCGTCAACTACCTATATAAACCCAAGTCAGGCTGATTGTTCCAAAAGTCTCTCAAAAAAGAAGCGAAAGTATTCAAGTCGATACTGATACGGAAAAACCGGACTTCAACATTAAACAATCAGTATTTCTGAAGAAGTATCGATATTTTTTCCAGGCCTCAAGCAAAAATTCTTGTACACATACCATCAGTTTTTTTGAAACTCGGGCTACGAATAAAGCCCTTTCCTTTATTTGACTGGTTAGTCTAAGAGTATGTCTGCTAAATGAATATTATCCCTCAAGCTTGCTTTGTAATCGTTTAAGTCACAAAGTCTCTCTGCTCTTTAAATGATCATCACTGTAAGGGCAATGTTAATAAATGATATTTCGTTTGGTCAGTTGGGTTTTGAATAGTTCACTTCTTGCGCTGTGTTTTTTTTCTACTCAGCTCTTGTTGAACTGCTTTCATATTTACTTTACTCTCAGTGATGCTGTTGTTGCTGTTCTTCCTATTAATGTTGTTATTGTTGTTATAGTGTTCTTCAGGTGTGAATGGTAAAAAAATTGTGTACATCTGTGTGTGTGTGTGTGTTCGAAAATGTGCCTGTATAAACGCTGTTCCTCTTGAATTGTGCTAAAAATGAAGATGTTTCCCGCTTTGACAGTATTAGTGGTAATGTTCATGTTGTTGTTGCTGCTCTTTTTCAGTTGTTTTTGTTGCCATTTTCATCCTCAACGTTGTTGTCATCGTCATGCACATGTAATAAAAACAACAAAAACTATCATAATGGCAACGCCATCTTGCATATTTATAAGTATGGCATAGAGAACGAGGAACATGATGATATTGACGATTATGACGTTACAGGCGAAGATGAGGAACGCCAGAAGACACCGACGGCTCTAAGCGAAGCAAGTATGAGAAGATCAGAAAACGACTCCAGAGGATACAGGGCATGTCGGGCGAATAGCTTGTGACATATATTTGGATATATTTTTCAATTCACTTTGCCTAAAGAGTCTGACGAACAGAATTAAGCCATTGGAGAAGGATTTAAATGATATTATCAAAATTTAAATATTTTTCCAAATTAAAAGATTCTTTAGTGTAAACAAAAAAATGTAAACATCTAATGTAGCAGCAAACAAAAGACTTAAGACACAAACGTCACAAAAACTTCATAATGGCAAATATATGTTACTTAAATTATAAGTATTTAATTATTGTCTGCAATAAAGTACAACATACTAGCCCTGAAACCATCCGTTCTCTCTTCCCTCGAGAAGGGACTACAACCCGATAATTTGTCATCATCTCAAGCTACATCCAGTCATCTTTTTTGCTCATATTTTATATCTGCCGTCTGCGCCTGCAAACAAAAGCTCTTAATAAAGACATGAAAATTAAAAACTAAAATACAGACACATTAAATATTGACTAGATGCTATACAAACAAAATAAAAACGTAAGAAAAAAAACATACCCAAACACCAACAACAACCATGACACTAAATATTAACATCCTCCTCCTCATGACTGTTGCCGTATTGCGGCTGCTACTTGAAATTGACAACAAAGTATTTCGTATGTCGCCACGCAAAATCGAAAGCCGAGTTTTATACGATGCTCGGCCTTCGAACAGAAGATTCGTCTTTTTTTTCGTATGATTAAAGTACTCGTAGATGGCCGAAGTTTAAAAGTAAAACAAGTGGAATAAATATGTGAAACACAGCAGGATACGTGAAATAAAATTTAAGTGGTGACTGTTTGTGGCGTTGCTCCTCTGACAGCATTTAACGTACTAAAAATATGTATATGACAAGTTAAATGCCAATATTGATATTAAAAATAAACTACAATGAAACGGGTTGAAAATTTTGAATGACACGGTGTGCAAGGACGATTAAAGCAACCAAAAGAGACCTAAAAAACTTCGTTTACGAAATGTCAGTGCTTCAGTGCTAATTGAAGTAAGGCTTAGGAGTCACATCAACAGGAATCGGCCGCCTTGAACTGTGAAGTTGTATAGGTTATGACAATAATTAAATGTGTAGATCCGAAACTTTTTGCTACTTTTTTTTGGGAGGTTTTTGCTTTATGAAAAAATCCCGAAAGTTTTAATTCCTCCGGTGATCTCTTTGACTGGTCACAATGTTACTTGCACCAAGGGCATGCTTTTCCTTTAGAAAGAACACACTTAGTGTTCTAACTGGTGACATCACCAGTCACTGCGTGACAGGCCGCATGGCTGTGTGCATGGTCCTCTCATTTAAGACTTCTGTAAAAGCTGTCTAGATGTAGAGAAGAAGAAATCAGTGCAACACTTGCTGTTTCCTCTAAAGGATGACAAGAGCATTGTCCCACATAACTGAAGTTCAGGCTCTTTGATTAGCTGAATGACCCAGCAGATGCTCCTCTTAAAACTCTAGCTAAATTCAAAGTCTGGGTGGTTTAACAGAATAATTCAAAGCGATGTGCAACCAAAATCCCACTTCATTTCTTTTTTATTTATTTAATTCATCTTACTCAATTCTTTCTCTATTACTTTCACCGTAACGTTTAAGGGTTGTTGTGCGCAATACAGGTAATTACATAAGATAAACTCACGGACCGCGAGCGCCATAATTAACCTAACCTCATTTTATTCTGGTAACTCTAAAAAATCATATAGAAATTTTTGAGAAGCAAAAAAAAAACAAAGCCATTTCTGAGACATATAGGACGGTAATTGTAAAAGTAACACTATCATGTCCTTGTGGAAATTACTGTTACATTGCTAATGTGCATTGGCGGAAGAAGGGTCGGTGGATACCACCCCGTCTACCAGATTATTTAAAGTAGAAAATCCTCTTACGTTTTTTAGTTTAAAACTATACCCGGGGCATAAAGCCAGGTACACCATGTAACATATGCTGTGGTAAGCTGATAGAAGATCATAAAATAAATGCTAGCCAAGAGATCATTCTTATCAACCGGGTACATAAATAAGTGGTTATCCTTAATGAGTGATGTGATCGTAGAAGATTTGCCCTCAAAACATGTAACCAGTGATTTTGAGCTTTCGATCTTTATACCCTGCACCACTCTTTAGAACAGGGCATTAAAAGTTAGATTGATAGCAAATGTTTGGAACTTCTAAAAATATTCGATACCCGCCTTCATGCATATCGATCGACGTAAAGACACCTGCTGATATTTTTATGGATGTTGTCCATCTAAAGCTTGCAATCAAAAAAAATTGTTGTCCGATCTTTATGAAATTTAGCAGAAGTAAGTTTTTTGGACCACGAGAGGACATTATTAAAATTTAAGAAAATCGGGTAAGATTTTGATATATCTTCCACTCACATGTGTTCATCCGATTCTACGTTTTAAGTTCTATGAACCACATATTACATCCAATCTTGACAAAATTTGGCAAAGTTAGGTTTTGGGCAAAAGACAGACGCTTTCGAAATTGAAGAAAATGAGTTTAAATTAGGATTTAGCTCCCATACATAAGTTTATGTGTTTTTATGGAGAGGCTACAACTTTCGTTTTTCACCAAGAAAATTGGTTTAGATTCAGATAGATCTTTCCCACACATATGTTCATCATATTTTATGTTTTTAGCTTTGGAAGCCACATATTACATGTAATCTTGTTAACAATGGGCACAAGCATTTTTTTAGGCAATGGAAGGACGCTATTAAAATTGAAAAAAACGCTTTAGATTAAGGTATAGCTCCCACACATATGTTCATTCGATTTTATGTAGACATCAAATCCTGGTGAAATTTGGCACAGGAAAGTCTCTTGCGCCAAGGACGGAATCTGAAAAAATTGCAGAAAATCGGATCAGATTAAGATACTGTGCTCACATATATGTTCAACTGATTTTAACTAAAAACAATGAAACTTCTCTAATGGCATAGTTTTAAAATCTGAGCATCCAAAGGAGCATGGTATAATAAAGTCGGACAAGCGAGACTTTAGCTTTTTTACTAGGTTTTTGGCAGAGTTATTCCTGTAAAAGAATACTGTTGTATACTGATCTTGACCTCTATCGTGGCATAATATTACTTTGACTTTGCTATGCTCCAGTAAGATCCTGTTTCCTAATGCTTTCTCTCTTGACCTGAAACCAGATCGAAATGTCTGGTTGAGCCAGCCACAGGCTTACCCAACATGTTTTGAGTTGAACTTTTTTTCTAATACTAATGCCGGAGTGTGACTTATAGCTTTAGAAAGGAATGCAATCCACGGTATTGATAAAACCAACTGTTTCCTTGCGTTAATAAATTATTGTCACAGATGCAATTAAAAAACAGAATAAAAATGCATACATTCAGTCAACGTAACAAGGAAATTTTCTTTTAGCAGAGTGAAAATCTTTGAAAGACATTATGTTGCAAATCAAGTAGTTTATTTGTGTAACGGTTCAAATCTGGGCAACAACATCAAAACAAATTCCAAATCCATGTTTTAAACCTTGTAAATGCCGGCGACTATGTGAGTAGGAAATTAATCTTTAGGCCATGTACAAAAGTATCTACTTATAATATACTTTATCTTTTCGGAGCCGAAGCCGGCTTTAAACAGTTGGTAGCGGTCAGTAAGTATTCGAGTTAGATCGTTGATAGCTCACTGATTTCGAGAGATGTTTTCCATTGGTCTAGACTTCATTAAAATCTTTTTAAGACAATTCGCTTTAAGATAAGTAAACCACCAAATCGATAAGTAGATTTTTGTGTGTGCTCGCTATACCATTTCGGAGTGTGGTTATCTGAGTTTGATGTTTTTAAGTTCCTAACTTGCAAACAGACGAATACTACATACTAACTTTACACATCAGTCCACTTAGTAGCCAACGTAAAATTTTTCTCAAAACTCTTTCTCTTTCCTAGTCGATCACGATATGATTCTTAAAGTTGATGACCGACCCTTCCTTCAACTGCCTTCAGATTGAAATTTTGTTAAGAAATTATGAAAATATTTGGAAAGGCTTAAACCTGGCTTAGAGATAATTGTTTTACTCACCAAGCTTTATAAAGTAAAAGTCCCAATTATCTTCTCTACACATCTTTGAACATGGATTTCTTGTATGATAGTCGCTCTCACTACCCATCACAACACAGCGTCTCACAATTAATGACATCAACACCCGTCAAATACTTTTAAAAAACTTAAAATCTTTATTGCGCATGATTTATCCAGTTTATCCTGATAATCCTATATTACGAAGAAATTGAAATCCCACAATTTAAGTGGTAAAATATTATATTAATTCCATATATGTATACAAATATTCTCGGGAATAGGACAGTGGTCCCGCATTTCGTTATTCTTGCATAAAGACTACAACTTTGTTCAAGACAGAGAAATCCTTAAACATAGCTCATCATATTTAGACCTTGCTTTGGAACTAACCATAGATTCTAACTCTACCTTTATTCTCTTTGTATTAAACATTTAACCTCATCAACATAGACTTAAAACAGCTCACATGATATCCTGTTCATTACTACTTGGGCTGTCACGTATGTGTCCTAAGTCTTTCGTTTTATTATCACCACCAAAGAAATAAAACTCATTGACCACACAATCAATACGCATTACGCCTTTTAATGTGTTTAAACTTAACACTGCATTGATATGAAAACAATAATTCCTTTGTAAATTCACCGCAGAGGTGACAAGAAATTGCACCTTTCTTGGAATGAACAGAAAAATAAGAAATAAAGATGAACAAAAAATGGTTACAAAACCGGAATTTCGCCAGCGCCCGTTAAAAATATGCCATAATTTTCCATAATAATGGTGACAACTTACAGACATTAAGACAGACGCACACATACAGACTCCCATACACTAGGCATCGGACGTAAAGGCAGACCAACACTTACAATGCTGCAGTTTAAGCGATTTTATTTCTTTTGTTTTGCCCTGATTTGCAAATAAAAATCCATACAGAATAGTTATTATTAATTTAATTAAAAACGTGATTTAAATCCTTTACAACCAATGTTATGGTTATTTTCTTTTTATGGTTTAGAAAGTTTTTGCTTTAGAGAGTATTTGTCCTATTCCCATCATTTATTAGATTTTTTTGTTGTTGTTTTGAATGTTCTAAATCTTAAGGCTAATGCTTTTTCCAAGATTTTAATAATCAGTTATTAAACTCCATTTGTCCATTAGCTATACTGGGCTATTATGGGTCTCCATAAAATAGCACTTGCCTAAACATTTTCACGCTTTTTGTATTACGTTGTGCTTTTTTTATAGTTTCCTTTTGTATCGTTTATTTCAAACTGTTCTCAAATGGCCAACGAAATAAAAAAAGAAAGAAAGAACTCAACGGTCAAGCTTAAGACTACAATGAAAACTTCTTTGAAGCTGTGATTTTTTTCCATATATTTTTTTTTATTTTTAGAACACCGCGAGATTAGATTTGCTTTCTGGCCAACAAAGTACAAGAAATCAAAATGGCAAAAACAAAAACTGTCTTAAGTGAAAAAAGATACCCACCCACTCAGCACGACACAAATGCCCTATAAGTCTTTTTTACTTGTGCAAAACTAACATTACGGAAATGTAGAAAAACGTTTTTTACTTTTTTTGTTGGCTGTCGGTTGGATATTAAATCTCTAAGTCTGATTTTAAGTGGTTGGCGTTTTATTTTTTTTTTTTGTAACAACTTTGACATAAAATATTCAATTGTGGTCTGAAATGTATCACATTTTCAGGGCAACAATGTTTCGGGCAGGCGAGAAAATGACTAATAATGTATTTAGACATATTGTTCGTTTATAATTACTCTCGGTTTAACTGGCATTTTCCACCGCCGAGGCATAGTGTCACGTAAATATTTACACAAATATGTAGACATGATAATTATGTAAAAATGTAAAGAAAAAACCTCTAGACATTACAGAAATAAATATTATTTTAATTATAGTGTTTGGCTGGAAACGCAAGAAGAAAATCCTCTTACATTGTTGCCATGCTGTGGGTGGTTACATTTATTTTATGTGGTGTGAATTGGAGGTGTTATGAATACGTTTTTTTGTAGCTGTTGATGTGGACAAAATGATGATATCGGGGAGTTTCACATGGCGTATTGAAAAATATCAGCAATTTGATAATGGTGTCTACTTTTGTGGTTTAAAAACACAGTTTTTATACTTCACAAAACACAGAGGAAGTCGATTTTAAAGTTTCTGTGAGGAAGTCGATTTCAAAGTTTTAGTTTCAAAAGAGTCGATTTCACAGTTTCAGTTTCAAAAGAGAAAAGGAACCAAGTCTTGAATAAGTGCAACATTTTATTGCTAAACGACTTTTAAGAACTAACACTAACAATTCTAAAATTGTTGATGTATCTTTGAAACTAATGAATATCTCTACTAACTTATTAATCGAACAGGATATCCAGATTCAAATCCTTTGGTAAAAAGATCTTCTGAAAGTATTGAAAAAAAGGTCGCACCTCGTTAAAGCTGCCAATTTATCTCTATAACCACGTTATACTTTGCTGCGGAATGCAATAAATCATTTCAAATCGGTTTCAAACAGTACATCCCTGTCAGTAAGTATCAGGCACGGCTTATGGTTGTAGAAAGGTTCAACGTCTCCTGATTGTACGAGGGTTGCTATATATTTCTGGCCTAGGCAACACTAAGTGTTGCCTGGCGCCAGCTGACATTTCCATTGGAAAGTTTGACATTTTTTAGCACAAAAGTACTCAGAATTTTTTGACATGAGACCATCATTTGCGTTGTTTACAGTGACTTGAAAAAATCAATTTGGAAAAAAATGGAATTATCTCGTGAACATTTTCGTGTGATCATTTTTCACAACTTTCGACGTGGATTACCGCGACAAGAGTGCACCAATGAATTTAAATCTTTGTATGGCGATGAAGAACCATCCTATATCATGATGGTGCTTCATGAAAAACTAGTTTAATGAATTCAATCGTGTGGTGAACGGTTTCCAACCAAATGTTTTTTCTCATAGTGATCATAAAATGTTCGCTGGGATAGTCTATCCATCGCCTAATTAATCGTTTTACAGCCGATGCTTTGCATAACACCATTTAAGATACTTACACATCTATTTATAGATGAGAAGTAAGTTACAGTGTATCTGTTATACCAATTCCTTTAGTCGCACCCCACGCCAAGCTTGACTTAGCACCATCGATGTGTATCGGATTAGTCTCCAGCAAGTCCAGGTTCAAAACCTGCGCGGACTCTCAAATTTTTTTTTCTATGCAATAATTCTTTTTGTGAGTCATCTATTTCCAAAAGAAATGTGACAACAGTAAGAAGGGAAACCGGTTTAATGTGCATGTAAGTGTAAGTGAAGACTTAATCCGGACTTAAACAGCAGACAATCCACAAATGTTCTATTTTTAGAAACATTACGCACATTTCGTTTTTTTTCTTTAATTCCTTAGGGAATTGTTGTTAGATTCTCATCTAACACATTTTAACTAGTGGTGAAAACCAAGAGTGGGTGTCATTATTTTTCGAAGATGAGCTTAAAATGCATCAATGCATGTTGCAAAAATTCTTTTTGATTTTGGTCCGCAGACAGTGCACAACGCAAATAGCGCCGCCCATTCATTAAAGAGAAAAAAAAGACAAATTCAAGTGCGGTTGTTACTTTGCCCGAACTGTAGTCAGATTAATTGAACAAAAATCTAAAGTTATCTCTGCCATCGGAAAATTAAAAATAACAAAAAGTAATAAAAATAAACTTACAGCTTCGAAGAGAAGTATTTTCTTTTCAATTTAATTTATTAAATTAAAAAAATTATTGCGCATAAGTGCAGTGAATGCAGCAGCGGTAATTACAACGCTTTGGCAAATAGTCCCCAGAACATAAACTTTGCTCCACACCGCAAAGGTTGTGGAAGGGCAAAGTGATTAGAAATAAACTCGAGGTAAGAATTCTAGAGTTTTCATTTCTTAAAGATAATTTTAGCAAAATTACTTTTAGTGAGAACTGACGAATTCATCAACAAGACGTCAAGCAATAGGTAGTTGCACCAAAACGATCATTAATTCAGTGTACGGTCCTAAAACTTTCGTGAAAAATCCACGATTAAGTCCCATCTAACTGACTGGATTCCTTGCTGGTGGTTTTTTGTGCAGTATTAACAGGCCGTAAAACATAGAGAAAAAAGAAAACCACTATAAGCTAAATCTTCCGGGACAACACTAACTTTTCACATTGGAGATTGTTCGACGCTGTTGGAATTCATGTATCAATAGTTTTAAGTATCCTTACTATAATTTAATCTTTATTTCTTACCCTAGAAAATTATAAAGATTTCACATTCTATTTATTTAGCTTAACGAAATTATGGATTTTCAGCACCAGTTCCGAATCGGAACATCATCAATTAAGCAAAAAATGTTCTTCGAGGCCTCGACGTTCATCTATTAAAACTTCTGGATGGTGGTGAGTCAAGTCTATTTATTTAAGCGTCTGTGAAAAAATACGGAAACTCCCTCAATAGAATTTGAAACCTTTTTTTTCTCTTTTCTAAGATTCATTTCACGAATCTGTTAGTTTATCGCTGATAAATACGTTAAATTCTTTGTAAATAGTTACTAGGGGAGTACGTATTTGATTCGCAATATGTAATCAAGTCAAATGGAAGAATAATTTAACCTCTAAGTTCTTTTCAAATGCGTACTTCGCAAGTAAAGACGTCTAACTTAAGGGCATTTATGTGCCACAGAATCATGTGAATAACTCACCACATTTTTAATATTTTTTATAGCGTAAACTGCGATATTTTCTAAGTCTCAATTATTTTCTTTATATTGTTTTTGGTACTTTCCTTTACCTAATTTAATAAGTTTTTTGAAAATGTTAAGTAAATGAGTGAATTAAGTAAATTGTGAATTTTAACCCTTGTTTTGTAATGCACAATGAACTGGTTATTAGTAGGTATTGCATATCGATAGTTTAATGAAGAACTTTAAAATAAATTTCAATTGTATGGATTGATTTTGTTAGCATGAATTCCTAAAGTGTGTAATTCTCTTACGAGGGTGATGTAGAAATTGGGTGTGTGAGTTGAGTTTTGGGGGTTTTAGAAAATATTGATGTCACTAAAACCATGGTAGGGCATCGGGTCAAGAGACAATTGATTCCATAACAGCTAGGAATCGTTGACAGTAAACGACGACTGACTACTATATATTTTTATAATTATGCAAACTTAGCCATTTGGGTGTTTTTTTCTTGGCTAAACTCAGCTATTTAGTTTCAGTTTTTAAATTTAGTATTTTGTTAAAACGGGAGTCTATAATAATTTTGTTTATGCCCATGATTATAGGAACTATGGGTTTAAAGTAGACCTGAACCCCCCACCCGACTGTTAGCTAGCTTTTTAATGGCTCCCAGTCTACTTCGTTCCCTAAAACAACCAACCAACCATGATTTCATCTTCTGGTTTATATCATTTTACCCTATAATCTTATTCCAATTGAGGTATGATAAAACGCCTGGTAGGTATTTGAAGTGACCTACTCAGTTTTCGATAAAAAATCTCTTTGGGACATTACAATCGTGGCCGACGCTCGCTCAAAGACGAAGGTGCCAGAGAACCTTGATGCCGTGCGTGAACTGATAATGCAAGATAGTTGTGGTCCAAGAATGCAAGATAGTTGTGGCCCATTAATGCAAGATAGTCATGTTATACACCGTGAGATAGAGGCATCCTTGGACATTTCTTCCACCAACATACATTTGATATTGCATGAATACCTGGCCGTAAAAAAGGTTGCATCGCGCACTATTTGACAATCGCTCAAAAAAAGGTGCAAAGAAGTTTTGAAAAAATACGATCACGGTCCTTCTAAAGACTTACATATAAGTAAGATCGTCACAGGTGACGAATCATGGATCTATGAGTATGAGCCCGAAACATAACAGCAATCGACAGTGTGGGTCTTCGAAGACGAGCCAAATCCAACGAAAGTTGTTCGTGGAAGAAGCATTTCGAAGCAAATGGTCGCCTGTTTTTTCAGCAAAACTTGTCATATGGCGACTGTTCCGCTTGAGCAACGTAGGACGGTCAATTCTGAGTGCTACACCACAATTTGTTTGCCTGAAGTCTTCGGAGTACTTCAAAAAACGAACAAGAGAAGGCGAATCACTGTGCACCATGACAATGTAAGCTCTCACAAATCGGCTCAGGTCAAAACGTCGAACTGATGGGTCATCCGTCGTACAGCCCTGACTTGGCAGCCAATGACTTCTTTTTATTTCCGCACATCCGCAGAAGATACTGTTGAAGCGTTAAAAACCATGTTTTGGAGGTGTCTCAATCGGAGTAGAAAAAGTGCTTCGACAATTGGTTTGAGCGCATGCAAAAGTGTATAAATCATGCTCGAGAATTTTTTATAAGGCCATAAATATATAGCAGCTCTCGTGAATAGCAACACTCGTACTTCCAAAGGTTTAGTATTTTACTCAAAGTTCGAAAATATAATGATTTGGCGGAAATTTTCCATTTAATCCTCAATAGAATTTTAAGATAGGACGAAAGGCATTGCAATAATGCCAATTTTACTCGTTAAAGGTAATAAGAGATATTTCCCAATTCCCAGTTATGTTAGACCATAACCAATTTTTGACATTTACTACAATTTATTGTAGATATTAAAAAAAAAGATAATAAATAATACAAAAGGCGAGATATTTTGTGTTTGTCAAACAATAGCTGCTACTATCACCAACTATTTAACAATTAAAATCATATAAAACAATGATTTGCTAACTTGACAATAGGGTTTCTTTAGCTCCAACGGTTGAAGCGGTTTTAACGACGATTATGCCCCTTAAGTTAATAATTCCTGGAAAAATATGCTTAGAAAAAAACTTGGGCTAAAACTTAAACCCTTAACAACAGCCACCACAGGCGCAACAAATTTGTTAACATGCAAAAACCAACTGCAGTCATTTGTTACGCCAACAAAACCTAGTGAAACGAACTGAAGGAAAACTCTTGTCGTCAAAGGGCTTCAATTTTTTGGTTGTGAACAAATGAACCAAAATATCAGCAACATTAAAAGCATTGACAATAACGACAACTACTGCTGAAAAATATGCTCTGAAAGAGACTTCAACCAAAAAAAAAAACGAAACTATCAGTAAAATTATGACTAATAATCGTGCCAAGTTAAAGTTAAACCAAACCACGAACCATGGAAGCAAAAAACGACACTATTTTCCAAACAAACAGCAAATATTTTGCGATAATCTCTACGGACAGCAACCAGCACAGGGAAAAAAGCGAAATTTCTTCTTTGGTTATTTGGCTTAATATCAAAAGTTTTGGCTGGTGAGTGGTGTGAATTTTTGGTTTTGTCATTTCATTTCAACCATAATTTAAGGTAATAAAATATTAAATAAAAATCTCATAAAAACAAATTTGATGCCAAACAGAAAACAACAGCAAAAATATTAAAAGGCATACCTACACTGGGTACACTGAGTGGTTCACTCACTCATACAAAAGTGAAATTTTCTATTGGCAAATTTTTGGTTTTTATTGTTAAACAATTGTTTTCAAGCAGCAAAACTTTTTTTTCTGAGTCAATAATAAAAAAAAAACATAGCAACAAGACTAAAACTCCTTTGCCGAAAATCGTGTATTGTTGGTTGTGATGTAGGTATTTCTCCACCATTCCCCCTTGTCTATGGAAACAAAAATTCAATCTTATTTATGTTCAAAGTTATGATCTTTGGATTTTTTTCTTTTGCTAAACGTTTGGCGTTTTTTTTTCTTCTGCTGCTATATTTTTTTCCATTTGATCGGAAATCGTGATTTATGATTTTGTAGAGAGTCAGTAAAGCACAGGGGAAGAAAAAAATGGCATACAACAAAAAATTGGCAAAAAATAGTAAAAATGTTTATGACAAAAATTCGTTTCTTTTTTATTGTTATTTTACAAGTAAAATTTGTAAAGAATGGCAAACGTTTCGTTTTTGTTTTCTGATCGCCTTTTCGTTTTTTCTTCTGGTTTTCGGAGGTAACATGAAACTCTTTTCTTGTCGAACCTTTTGCAGACAGGTCAATAAACTGATTGCATTTTTCATTGTTGCTTATTTGTAACTCTGCTGTTGCCGTAGTTGATGTTTTTTCGTCTGTGGTAAGATATTAATCTGAAAATGCCGCAGAACAGATAGACGTGAATAGTATCATTTAAAGAAGTAACTTCGTCGGTCAGTTGGAGGTGGTATGGGATTTTAATCTGTAACTTAACTATTAATCATGATACCTCATGGTATTATACCATGAGTATAAAAATAGAGATGGGAAGTCTATAAGAACGTGATGTGATTTTAATGCAAGTGTAATAAAATCGAAATTGCAAAAATCCCATAGTGTAGGGGCCACACTATAGATCTGTTTCAATACGAATCTTTTTTCAACCTTCCTTAACTGAAAAATATTTTTTTATACCCTTCACCATGGAATGGAGTGTATAATGTCGTCATTCCGTTGGCAGCACCCCAAACTATTAGACCCTGTGTATATATACTTGTATATACTTTTATACTTGATCGTCGTAAAATTCTTAAACCCTATAGCCATCTCCATCTGCACCCTATATCGTACAGTATATGGGGTTGCCCAGGTCCAAGTTTATTTATTAAAATTTTACAAGTTAAAACATTGTTAATTTTGGACCGGCAGAATCAAATATACTTAAAATATTAAACCATATCCGAGGTACTTTTAGGCCCTTAAAGGAAAACTATTTTAACCTCTGGATGATTTCACCTATTTGGAATTCCAAACATTATATGTGACGCGCAAAATAGAAAGGGACCTAAGTTTAAAACCCAGTTTTGTTCAGGAGAGCCATTTTAAAGATCAGGTCCCTTTCTATTTGCGCTTAGAATCGTCGACTTCACTTTCATAAAACGCGCATATCTCTGGGAGGGAACACTTTTGGGGCATAGGATCGGTCTCATTTGATGCTTAGATGTTGTCCACATCAAAATAAATAAAAACAAGTAAAAAATGTTTAGTTTGGCTTAGTTCCCAAATATAACCAAATTTCGTGCAGAAGTGTGTTCTATATAGAAATCTTTATGTGCAAAATTTCATTTCGATAGGTCAAGCTTGTGGTGAGTTATCGTCATATTATTTCTCAAAGCCCATGAGACCGTTTGTGTGGGAGGTACCGGTAGGACTTTTCCGATCTCAACAGAATTTGGCGCAGAGGTATTTTCTATACAAAAATGTAGCGCAAAAGTCTGTTCTATATATTAATCTTTATGCCGAAAATTTCGTCTCGATAGGTCAGGTGTGTGGTGAGTTATTGTCATATTATTTTTCAAGGCCCATGAGACCGTTAGTGTGGGAGGTACCAGTTGGACTTTTCCGATCCGAATTTAGCGTAGCAGTGTGTTATATATAGAAATCTTGATGTGTAAAAATTCATTTTTATAGGTCAAGTTTGTGGTGAGTTATAGTCATATTATTTCTCAAGGCCCATAAGGCCGTTTGTATGGGAGGTACAAGAAATGGTGGCCCAATCCATTTTTACATAGATGATTGCGCCTATATAGAGATTATTATTTGCAAAATTTCAGTGATTTTGCTCAAGAAACTGGACGGATATTTCCAAATAAAAAACTAATTTTTATGAGGTAGTGTCGGTTGAGGGTCTCTAACACCAACATCCCGTAGAGCTATATAGCCCATTTCAATACCAACTATGCTAGGTATTGAATGCACATGTTTGTGCCAAATTTCAGCTCTCTGGCTGTTTTCATGCAGGCTCTATCTTGTTTTCAACAGACGGACAGACGGACAGCCGGACAACATGGCTAGATCGTCTTAGAATTTTACGAGGATCAAGAATATATATACTTTGATGGCTCCCATGATTATTTCAAGGTGTTACGGACAGAATGACAAAACTTATATACTCTCCATTGTATGGTGGAGGGTATAGAAATGAAAATTGATTTTTTTACCCTTAGGTCCCTTTCTATATGCGCTGTCACATATGCTTGTTAGTCTTCATCAAAATTTCAGGGTCCTAACTAAAGATATTAACAGATAGTTGGACGGACTTTTTAGAAGTTTTCGACTACCAATAATGTATGTTCTTTATCGAGGCACCATTAGTCCCTTAAAAGGAAACTTTTTTTCCGTTTTATCATATTTTATTTCAACAGCTTACGCTTATAAGTCTTCATCGTGGAATTTTTCAGGGTCCAAACTAGAGGCTTGACCTATTACGAGCTTTTGACAGACACTCGGAAGGGCTTCTTAGAAGTTTACGATGATAAGTAATGCATGGACCTTTTTACGGTACCAGTCATTAAAAGGAAATAATTTTCCCTTTAACCATATATTCAATCATCGTCGTCGTGCAAAATTTCAGGGTCCTAGCTTCTTTTATTTAACCGCTATAATGCATTTAACAGCCAAACGGTCGGACTTCTTTAACTTTCATGGTAATTTAAGGTCTGACAAATGGAATGAAAAATTTAATATAACCTCAAACCGTTACTAAAAAATGAAAAAAAAGAATATGTTTTTGGTATATTATTGTATAATTCAACATTTTAAACATTCGCATTATAAAGAACAATTTTATTCATGAGACCGCCAAGCTGACACAGCCTCCCAAATGGGGGTCGGTACCAGCCTTAGAAGTCGGATTTTATATGTATTTGTCTCATAATACGGATCCTTTGGACACACGACAAAAAAACGGAGCTCTGAGCTGGTCAATTGACATCACAGAATTACCGAATTAGACGATTGAAATGTCGAGTGGCGCTTCATCCTTCTAAAACCGAAGGTCATTCGATTCCATGTCTGTACTGACCGGCCACAAAAATGATTTATGATGCCTCTTTTTGAATCACCGTTAAACGAAATGCCATCTTGAGCAGCCTTAAAATTCCCACCGAACTGTATATTTCAGGATGCAACGTTCGGTTTCGAGATTTTTGAGGCTGTTTCTCGTTCTATTTGACGAATGACTTGCATGATATTTACATTAAGTGCATGAATCGTTAATGGATTGTTCGCATAACATCGGTCCTTAAAGGCATCATAAAAATGATTATCGGCGTCTAATCCCTGATCCGTAGTGTCCAATTGACATTGTCGAGACAGTTGATAGGATGATACCAAAACATAGTATGAAATCCTGTTGAAAAGAGAGATCGTCCAAGTCCATGTTTTCAAACTCTGGCCACAAGGATGGTTTATCTTCTCTCATGACTTTATCATGGTGTAGCAAGGCCCAAACTGAGACGCAATAACGAAGCGTATGGTCGTGTGGCTTGCTGAACCAATTGTACGTTGGGAGCAAAAATTTAGTGACATATGTGTATAATGCGCATCGGCCTGGTGCCTTGGAAAAATCTAATCATTAAATATATTTTAAACGAACTATTCTTGCCATTAATACTCGTTTTTATTACTTACGAGTATATCGACAGCGTGCATCGAAGTGCTGATTTAAGTTCTCGAAAAAGAAAAAAGCAGCCCGGCCGCATTGGTGGGGGTTGACTTGACCTGAAATTCGCTAACAGTTTAATTTCCACGATTATGAAGTCTTTCAACGAAGCGGCTCCCAGAAATTTTACATAATGCACAGATAAAATTCTCTTTTACAAATCTTCAGACAAGCGTTCAGAGCCCAGTAAACCAAATTTGCCGACAATGTCTGATATCAGACAATTCTGAACAATATCTGAACTCTATCGACAATTCTTACCGAAATAGTTACAAATTCTGTTCGATTTGTCTGAGGATTTTTTATTTATTATGTTAAGAAATATCTAAACGTATTCGGCCCGAATTCTGTCAGACTTGTCTGTGGGATTTTTGTTAATTTTTGTTCAGACTTCTCTTATCGAACTCGCAACGAATTCTGAACAATTTATCTGAGTTAGTCTATTCGTTTAAAATTTTTGTTATTTGCTTCATATTTTACAGTTGTTGTTCTTGTGTTCAGACATGCCGGAACTAATTCTGAACGAATTCTTAACTGTTTGTCTGAGGTATTTTTATATTTCAAATTCAAATTCTGAACGTTTGGTTAGCTTGGCTGTGCGAGGGATTTGTATTGTGTTCGGAGGAAAACTTTACTGCTGGCAGTTCTTGTTAAATGCAAAACTGGTTGCCCTTAAGTGTATAGCCACTAAATATAGTTACAGCACAATTATTGCTTGCAAAACTGCAGACACCCCTGCTTGTAACTAAAAGTCTTTCCGAACGTTTTTTGAAAATATTTTACAACTTTTTTTTGTAGAACAAAAATATTTTCTTCATTTTGATTGTTTACATTCAGAATTTACCATGACATAAGCTCAGAATTCATTCAGAATTCAGTTCGCAATGTCGATAAAAACATCAGAATTTAATAAGACTTAATGATAGAATTCTGACCGAAGTCGTTCAGAATTAGTTCAGAATTCAATGCGACAAATCGAAATTTCCTTTCAAATTTCCCAATATTACAGTTCAGAATTCGATCAGAAATCGGTTCGAAATGTCTGCAAAAACATCAGAGTTCCGTCAGAGAAGTAGTTCAGAATTCGTGTCAACCCTATCATATGTTTTTCGTTACGAACTCGCTAAGAATTCTGACCCGAAATCGGAACATTTTGCCGATTGTCGTACAGAATTCTGACCGAATTCTGAAGGTTTGGTTTGCTGGGAGGGTACATAACATGCTTATAAGAGCAAAATAGTCAACATTATCGTAACATGACAGTTTTAAATATAAAATTCATTAACCCACATCTTGTCACTTATGACTATTCATTGCGACATGCCATCAACGAACGATTTTCTTTGGGTTGTGCGGAAAATGACGGCCAGTCGATTTTTTTGCTATTTTTTCAAAATTAGAAGATGACTTTAAGACACTATTTTGTTAAGTTAAAATTTACTTGAGGAGCACAGCAAATTCATCGACATATCGGCCGCTTCAGAATGCTCGAAAGAACAGTTATGTCAAATTACCAATGCGAATAATTTTGACAATTCCCTTGACTCGAAAAATATTTTAATGGCATTTCATGAGAGTCTTTGTTTCTTAAGAGTGGATATGACTTAAGGTATGTGTCTTAAGTCTTTCCACTTTAGACGGGATGGTAGCAAAATCGAAACCTACTACAATTACCAACCAAAATAGTTCTAAAAAAATTATTCCACCAAAACAATATCCACTCGTTACGTCAAATGTCATTTCCTTTCTTTTTGTCTCCTATCAGTCATTGCCCACACAGTTACAACTTTTCACACACATGCTTATGCGTTTTCATTCATTTGAACAAATCGCAATATAAATGAAAAACAAAAACTAACAAAAAAAAGTTAAAATAACCATTAATACTCATTGATGCCAAATGCATTTTAAGTTAATGATTTTCTCTGCAGATGTCTGTGTAGTTTTGCCGCTCATAAAGCACGTAATAGGTGTTAGCTGATGTTGTCATTTGTTAATTCGATATGAATGGCGGTAGACTGAGAGAGAAAAAACGTTCGCTGTGCGTGTTTGAAATAAGAAATTTTTTCGCTAACAAATACGAGTACATGTCTGATGCGGACAAAAGAAAATGTTAATTTGTGCAAGACAAAAATACTAATAAATATTGAAGTATTGAAGTTGCATTAACGGCTGTCGTTTGCCGACATTAATAAAATGGAGACAATTCTAAAAATATCGATAAATTGTTAAAGACATCTTTGAAACGTCATTGAGGATATTCATCAAGACCAGAACTTCTTTACTAAGGGAAACAAGATTTTTTGAAAATGTTTATGAAATACTATATTGACCTTTTCCATTTAAAAGTATGCTAAATTAAAAAGGAATGTTTAAATACATTGATACAACGACTTGAAGTCAAAGTAACCGATAAAAGATAGGTAAAATGCGTGGGATTGATGTAAGTATTTAATATTTTGTCATGCAGCCATTAGAAAGTCTGAAGCGAGCTCTCTTAAGAATAATAGAATGTTTAAAGTTACCTGAACTAATGATAGATTTTGTATATTTGAATTTACCTGTAAAGAAAAGAAAAAACATTAATATAAAATTCATAAAGGTTGCTTAGGTCATAAGATCATCACAAAACAAGTATGAATGGCATTAATTTCATTGGGAAACTAGTTTAAAATTAGAAAAACGATAATTATAACAGAGCCGACTGTAAAGAGAATGAAGTAAAATGTGCAAATCGTAAAGGGCCAAACAAATCATAAGAGTTTTTATATAAGTATTGTTCACAGTACACTGAGAAGGTTCCTGTTTGTTCCTTAATGTACATGCTTATTCTCTTTTACTCCGTTTACATTACGAGAATCCTCGATATAGAATATCCATCATTAACATTTTATATAAAATATTTTTGACACGTTTCATTTCGTTTAGTTTTTGTTGCTACCCTCGTATACGTCTTCCTTTTTTCGATTCCATTATTGTTCTTCTACAGATTTTACCTTATATATATAAGAGCTGAATCGGGCGCTTTACTGCTGGTGTTTTAAGGTAGGTGTGCGTGTGTGTTTTAATGCAATTTGATCCTTTTTGTTCCAATAATAAAAGTATATATATTTTGTTAAATATGCCTGTTTTCACACCTTAGTTTTTTTTCCTTAGCTCTGCAAATAATCTTCGCTTCCTTTGCCGTCGAAAGTCTTTTTTCTGTCCATATCTCGACGGGAAAAAAATTATTTCACATGAAATGTATTTTTTTCTTCGTCGAAATTGCACATACAAAGAAGCCATGTTGTTTAGAAACTTTTTTTCCCTTTCGTGCATTTTTTCTGTTTTTTTTTTTTAATTCTGATGCAGATACACATACATATGCGTATGTTTTCACATTTTATTAAAATTAATAAATCCTTTTGCTTTAAAGATATGGAGAAGGAAAGAAGGGGTGAAAAAAACGTTCTTTAACTCTTCAGTTTACTCAAGTGTTGAGTAATTACTGCAAAAAAACAAGGTAAATTTACCGGCATTAGTGAACAGAAGAAGACAGAAAAAGCAAAAGAAATATAAAATGGCTGCTACTATTAACGGGTACTCTACTGTGGGTAGTGCAAGTATGATATGCCAGACGGATGCAGAGAAAGTTGACTTTATTTGATAATGTATTGATAAAACTGGAGACTGCTTTAATAATTGTCATAGTAAGAAATCTATTTCAATTTAAGTTATTGTTGTTTTTCGATTCATTTATTTAATATTTAGAGAAAAAAAAATTTTTTAAGCTCGAGGTCTTGGTGTTTTATATTATAATTTTATTACTAATTTTTCGAAATTTCCGTCAGTGCAATATTTCCTTTGGACAATGGTGGTGAAGCTACACTAGTCTAAGTTAATGTGGTCTGTCGTGTTGTTTTTCTAATAAAATTATAAAATCCCTGAAGATGGAATTCAAGGAAATTGCAAAGTATTGGGAATAAATTTATAATATAAAGCACCGGGACCTCGAGCTGGAAAAATGTTTTTTTTTAATATTTATATAAGCTTATAAAAATTTTTGCTATCTACGAGAGGACATGTTTTAGGTGGCATTAATAATATAGTACGAAGCCCTTGAAAACACCTGGAAGTAGTTTTAATCCACTTAAAAAAATCTTCGTCTTGTTTCCCGAAATGTGCGATATTTTCTTCTCCGGTTCTACAAGAGGACTTCGCTCTACAGGCGTTTAAACCGTAAGTTGCAAACGATAATGAGGATATTTTTTTGTTATTTTTGCAAAACACGAATTTTTGGCAAGATCAGGGGAGTTTCAAGTGGCAGAGAGGAAATGAAAAAATATCGGCCATATCCTAAGGAATGCTTAAGGCAGAAGAAAAAAGGGTAGGCTTGCTTATATCTAGAGAAGAAGACTATAGGCGAATGATGACTCAGTGGATAGCTTATACTTAATTTTTAGTTTCTCACTGGGATCAAAGTCATAAAAAGGATCAAAGTCATAAAGGAAATGGGATTGAAAACATAAATAACATAAAACGTCCTTTCAAATTACCAATAACGATTTCACACTTGATAAGGAGCACAGGAAGCTCCTGATTTTGCATTACACACATGTTGTTTGGTCGCCTAGATCGTGTAATATCACACCTTTTGAAACATGGAAGCCGATATGCTTGAAATCAGAAGTTTGACCTTACGTATTGACTACCTAGACCGTAGTTGCGGATAACATTTGAAAACAATCATTGAAACAAAAATATCGGGGATTGTTTTTTCGCATCATAATACAAATCCGTTAAATTTCAGTGCTCTATATAAATCACCCTATACTTAGTAGGGACATAAATACTGTTACAAATTTTATGCTGTAAAATTATTCGAAATGTCCGCTTTTTGTCTTCACACACGCCTTAAGTCGCACTGGCCAATCGTCAATAGCTGCACGAACCTCGTCCATTGGAAAATATTGGCCACAGCTCGAGCCAAAGCAGTCTTAAGAGATCCAATGTTAGGGTATCTTTTGTGGAAAACTTTGTCCTCTAAAACCGTCCACAATTTGTAATCCAATGGGTTCAAATCTGGACTGTCTGAGGGCCATTCTTCAGAGGAAATGAACGCTGGCAAATTGTTGCGAAGCCAGGTATGGGACGTTCTAGCCTCATGGGCCGGCGCAGAATCCTGCTGGAACGTCCATGGCTGGTTTTGGAACAGGGAATTGTTAAGAGGCTTCACAACAGCTTCCAAAACGGTTTCTTGGTAAACTTTGGCCGATGTTTTGACTCCAGTGACCCCATCGTAAGAGACACCCCACCAAACCATGACTGAAGCTGGGTGATGACCCTTTTTCACCCTTGGGATCAGTTCAGATGCTTTCTTAGGTGACCGCGCTTACACTCTATCATTTTGCTTGTTAAATTTTCCTGAACGGTAAAAATTTTTTCATCGGTGAACAAAATTTTTCTGTGCAAGTTATCAGCGTGCTTCACCTAAAGACGTTTGAAGTTTTCAATCCAATTTTTTTAAAGCTGCAGTCAATAAATGTCCGGTACGTCGTTTGAAAGCCCCAAGTCCCAAGTCTTTTTTGATGATTCGACTCATGGACTTTTGCGTGATATTCATCTCACGGGCCATGATTTACTGTTTTCGGAGCGGAATTCTTCTGTGAATTCTTGATTTAACGGCTTTGATGATATGCGGTGTTCGAACAGAGCGTGGGCGTCCCGATCGGTGGTGGTCTTTTACATCTCCAGTCTCCTCAAACAGTTTTATGCATCAGTAGACGAACAAGCGGCTAATCCCTAGTGGCCGGAGCGTTTTGAAAAAAATCGATTTTTTTCATTTCACACTTGAAAAGCGCTATTACAGCGATACGGTTCTCATTATCTGACCACTACATGCTGAAAGTTGAAACAATTTTAATATCCCGTTACAGACTAAAGCTATTGAGGTTAGCTACCAAAACCCATATGACATTAACGGGTTATGTTCAGTTCTACTATTGAAATGGGTGTGTTCAATGTTGTTACAGTATTTATGTCGCTACTAGTTATAATAAAAGCTCAGCCTTACGTTAAAAGGTCTTAGGCGAGCAAATAAGAGAGGTTAGATTAGAGGCACGGGTGCATGAAAACCTTGACAATTTCTTTTTTTAACAAAACACCAGTTCTGATGACCTTTAGTTTTGATAGTTTTTAATATGGACGATCAGTTACTCGTACTAAAAAGTTCTGTAGTTCTAATGATATATAGTTTTTACAGTTTGTAGTTTTGATAATCTGCAGTTCTCACGCCTAGCATTTTTGACTGCATGCGATTCTTTAAAATCATCATAAACCATTTTATACATCTCGTCACATCTGATAACTGTCTTCACAATTTAAGGTCTGAAGTCGTTAGATCTTGTATAGGGGCTTCTCGCCTTACACATGACAACCTCCTTTATGTTTCTATACTTTAGGAACTGCTAGATAATTAATATCTTAGTGTCAAAAGACTTTTCTAGCTCATTATACTTAATAAGTTAAGTAATTCTCTTGATTTATTTATTTTCAAAACCAGCATGTGGTGGTGGTAGAGTATATCAGCGGAGGAGCGCTATTTCAGATAATAACTAAAATATTCAGATGTTGAATTGAGGGTTGCCGTCTTCAAAATGATACAGTCTTTTGGTTTTTCCATTTCAAAAAACTGCTGCATATTTAATATCTGGAGGTTGCTATTGTTGTAGCGACAACTGAGTGCCGTGGTGACAGTCCTTGGTCGAAGAATTGCTCCTCGGGTCAACCCGGTCCATAAAACTGGCTGTCGTCGGATTAATATCTGATAGTGCTAAGGCTTGTCATATACATTTGGATCCTCGGGACCTATATTTATTTAAAATATGCTCTATAGTGGGTATAAATCATATCAGGTTATGAGCGATGGTTTGAAAAAGCACAAGGAACTTTCTTTAGACAATTTCTCAATATAGCCTGTATTTTGTGTCAATATAAATTCAAATATTTACGATGTTGCTGAGTTTTTTTTTTTGTCACGGTACGCAAATTCGGTCAGTCAATGATATTAGAAAAGGGTAATTGCGATTTAGTTTTGTTCTAGCATGTTTGGTTATCAATGTGGTAAAATATGTTGCAGCTACTCTTAGTTTCAGATTAACTTTATATATGAAAAACTTTCCTACTGTGATTCTCTAATTCGATAATTCCTTACTATTCTAGAAGGGTATTTATATTATTCTGGTTTTAATGTTGTTCGATAAAGCTGAGCTATCAGCTCTGTGGATAGTAATATATGGCAAAATTATAATATAAATTAAACTAAAAAAGAAATGTGTTTCAACAATAGCCGAAGGAGCCATTTATCTGCAAGGGTATGTAGAAGTCGGTTTAGAGGACTAATATTTTTTCTCTGATTTCTGTTATAAAACAGACAAAATATGACAACCATAGCAAATGCCTGTTGGTTGGTTGGCTGGTCACTCACTTGATGTTTTTTTGTTGCCTCGTTGTTGCTGTTGTTTTGTCATAAAGACGACGACGACGAAGACACAACAACAGCAACAAAAGATGCCTTTTTTACCACGTTTTTTTTCTTTCTTTCATTTTCAATAAACCTCCACTCACTGTCACACACATTCCACTCACTCACCGGCACTGGCAGCGGCACCATCACCATCACATACGTCTGCACACGGACTTGTGGGATTTGCAAGTCTACTTCTCCACTACAAGTGTAAAACATATCGTGTCATTTGGTCATTAGTGTAAGGTGCATGTTGTTTACACCAGCATGGGGTTGAAAGCTTCAACTGTTGTTGTTTGTGTTGTTCGTAATAAAAGGAGTACATACGTGGAACTACAGACAGCCCCGCAAATGCTGGCCATACTCAAAATATGTTTTCATTATACATATGAGAATAATTGTTGTTGTCGGGTAGTTTATGATAAACATGTGATTGGCTGAACGAGGTTTTCTTGGGTCGGCTGTGTGCATGTGTGTGTGTTTAGTTTGGAAAGAACCAACTCTTGACACTTCCTCGTCGGCAGAGGCCACATCATCACCTCCATCATCTAACTCATCACCAACGCCATGGTCGTCAGCGTGGTCTAAACTCTTCTAGGTTCTTGCTTTTTTCCCTGTCCCTGTCTCACTGTCTAGAGAATGTTCTTCTTTCTTTGTAGTCTTGTTTCTGTGCGCTGTGTGTGTGTGATAATAAAACAAATTTTATGAGTCCGTCTTTTGGTTTCTTTTTTATGATTTAAAATATGTTTAATGTTTAATGTTGTTGCTCTTGTGCTGTTGTTGCTTGCAACATTATTTAAATGTTGTCAACATTTGAACATAATTTTGTCGTGACATTGCATGCCGTGCATTCTTCTTTTCCCCCCACCATTTCATTTTTTCTTTCTTTCATTTTTTTTTTGCCTGCTGCTGGTGCACCATGCGACCACTGCGCCAGTGTGTGTTGGTTGATGTGGCTTCCTTTGAAACTTCAACGGAAAAGATTCATGTCTTCTTCATGATGTTGTTGTTAAGTTGGTTCATTGCAAATTTTCCAAAGCCAATGATCGTTTTATGTATTCTTTTGAGACGAGCAGCAACTCACAAAACAGCCACAACAACAAACAAGGATTTCAAAACAACCGGCAACAACAAAATGTTGTTTGCGTTGTTAAGCAAATTTGTTAATATTTTAAAACAAAGCAAACATTTCGAGCCTCATGTTCTGTGTATCATCCCCCCCGCCAAACCATGCCGCCTTTGCCATCGCTTTATCCTCGAAGTTAAAAGGCGAATTTCAAGTTGATTTTCTGCCTCCCCTCGCTGTGTTCTTGAAAATTGTTGCACTTATGCTGCTGATTTTATTCGTTATATTTTCATTAATTTAAATATTCATTATAAACGGAATCAAACCGAACAACCACCACAGTGAGCAAGGTATTTTTGCACCCATGGAAAATTAAAAAAAAAACAACGCAATAATCGTTTATGAAACAGAGAACGAGAAAAAAGAAGAATCGATACAAAAGCATTTGGACTCATTGGCATCTTTGCCAATTCAATTTCAAACAAATTGTTGCAAATTAATCAATATTGTGCCTTTAGACAATACGGCAAATAAATTGAGTTACTTGTTAAGTAAACTACATACATATGTGTATTGGCGACTGCACGATTGCATTTCATTGCCGCTCATATGTGGCTGATGATGATGAAGACTATCTGGGGGATTGGTGCACCCGGAGTGGCCAAACTTATGAAATGAGTTTCCACAGATTCATACTTTTGATTTCGTTATCTTAAAATAAACGATTCCCAGTATTTTTGCATTCTTTACTAGGAGCTTAACTTTTAAACTAGCTTAACTAGTAATTAAGGCAATACCTAAATGAAGGATTAGCTACACGAACTTAGGCGTGAAAAGTTTCTTTACGAGTAACGACTTAGTACAAAGGTTCTAGCTTATCCCAGGGGAAGTAAGTGCTTAGGTCGTTTGTAAGAAGAGTAAAGAATAGTTCTTCGTCTATCCCAACTCTTGTTAAAGACGACCAGACATTCACTCACCCGTTTGATAAAGTTAACCTATTGGGTGAAATGTTTGCTGAAAATTCTTTCTTGCCGGAAAGCAATCAACCATCCCCCAAAATCAATAACGTATTTTGTTCAATGCCTTAGAGAGCTCGTGAAGATAAAAGGGATCTTGCTAATCTCGATTTTAGTAAGTCCCCGGTTCCGGATGGTATCTCGGCACTTGTCCTATGTCAATGCTCTTCGATTCTCTATCGTCCATTACGCAACTTATTTAACCTTGGCCTTCGTGTTGAAGTTGTCCCAGCGTCTTGGAGGGTTGCGAAGGTCCAGCTGACCCCAAAAAAGGGTGAAGCTTATAATTCTGGAATTATCGGCTCATCGCGATCCACGAAAGACCTAATGGCTTTCTTGTCGGAGCGTTGGAGTCGGTTTATCCAACAGTTTGGTTTAGTAAGAGTAAAGTCGTGGCTCTGGGTACCTCCAAGTTCTTTGATAAAGTCTGGCAAGGACCGGTAGGTATAAGTTCACGAAATATGGCCTTTCAAATTTCAGAATTGAATTCCACATATTATAGTTGCCGCGGTCCCTTGTGAACGGCGAACAAAATATGTTTAAATGCAAACATATAGATGATTGGAACATGCTACAAATATATTAATGTTTGTATTTGAGCATAATATGTTTACACAAATTTATAATATGTTTGGGACAGCGTTATAGCTTATTGAAATATATGATATTTAGTTGCTGGTTGTCGTTGAAGTAATAAGACTAAGTGAAAACAGAACGCATTTATGAGTATCAGTGGATGTGTTTCAGTGTATAAAATGAATTTTAAATTTACTTGTACAGTTTAAAAAAAATCATTGTTAATATAAGGTATGTGTGCAATATCACACAGTTGTCTTCAGAATTTATTCTTATAAAGGGTGGTTAAATTTAAGGCGCCGATGTTGAATGTGAACCACTCCTAAACGTCAAGCTTTTTGTGCATTTAATTTGATAGTTCTCAATCTCAGACTAACTCAATTTGAATCATAGAAAGATACACAAGCGAGCAATGCGTTAAAGTTAGGCAAGAGTGGATGATCAATTTTAGAAGAAAGTCATCTTCATTTTCACCTCAGTGGATTCGTCAATAACTAGAATTGCCGCATTTGGACGAATGATTGTGTAGAGTGATTGTCAAAAAAAAACAATACACCTACAAAGAGTGACTGGCCGTCAAGATCATGTTATTTAACACCGTTGGACTTTTTTCTTTCATGTGATTAGAAAGATAAGGCGTACTTCGATAAGCCAGCAACAATGCAGAGCTAAAGGATGAGATAATTCGGCACATTAACCTTAATTATGCCTCAGCATCATCGACAATTTGGACTATCGGATTGAGGTGTGCCGCCGAGGTCGCGACGGCCATTTGGCCAATATTTTGTTCCATACATAATTGAAGCATACCAATATTATCATAATTAAAAGAAATGACAATAATTTCCTAAATAATTTGTTTTTTTATTCAAAATCAACATCGGCCCTTAAAATTTAGCCACCTTTTATGTTTGTTAAACATTGGATATGTTTGGTGCGTATTCCAAATATTTATATGTTTTCTGCAAAATATGTTTGCATGGAAACATATTTTTAATATATTATTTTTTATGTGTATAATCACAACGTTATTAATCCTTCGTATATTTTCTGGTCGTGAGCAACATAATGAGAAAACGGAGTTGGTAGTGGTGATATATGAGGGAACAATTCTTAAAATTATGACAAATGTAGTGGTTATTCCAGAGATTTTTTTTTTTTTTATTCCTTTCTTTATTTACAATCTGTCTAAACAACAATAAGTAAATTTGTTAAATATTTGTTAAAATTACATTGGTTATGAAGCTCCAACAAGCGACATAACATATACATTATTCTACAAAAAATAGGGAGTATACTTTAACGTTAATTTTGTTTACAATTCATTTATAACATTTTTTTTTAAAAACATTTGTAATTTACATTACATTATTTACGAAAAGGTAAATCTAGAATATGATATCGTTTCAGTCTTCTGGTTTCATCAGTGCAGTCTAGTAGGGCTATAGCTTCAGGATTGACATGATTGCTAAGACGTTGTAAGTACAGATCGGTAGCTTTGCTTATTTCATCTTTCACGGATCCTATATCAAGGTCTCTTCTAATGGCCTTGTTAGATATAAACCATGGTGCATTAGTTATTACCCTTAATGTCTTGGACTGATATCGTTCGAGAATATCAATGTTAGAGTTACTGGCTGTACCCCATAGTTGGATACCATATGCCCAAACAGGCTTGAGTATGGTTTTATAAATTGTTAATTTATTTGTAAGGTTTAATTTTGACTTCGGTCCAAATAACCACCAAAGTTTTTTGGTTTTCAATTTTAATTGGTTTTGCTTATTTTTGATATGCGTTTTCCATGTCAACCGTCGGTCAAAAACTATACCTAGATATTTTGCAGTATCCTTCATAGGAATTTCATCGCCGTTTAGTCGGATAGGTGGGCAATTACCTCGTCTTAACGCAAACGTAAGGTGACTTGACTTCTCTGCATTTACTTTTATATTCCACCGTTGTAGCCAATCATTCATGTCATCAAGTTGTTTCTGGACAAGAGCTGATGCTTCTATGGACGATTCGCTAGAAGCAAGTATTGCAGTATCATCGGCATATGTCGCAACTGTGACATTAGCCGAGGTTGGCATGTCCGATGTAAAAATAGTGTACAACACTGGGCCCAGAACACTCCCTTGCGGTATACCAGCTTCAATTGTCTTTAGTTCTGACACATCATCGTTGATCTTAACGTAAAAGTGTCTTTCACATAGATAACTCTTGAAGAATAAATAGTACGGTGCGGGAAGATATGTTTTTAATTTATAGAGCAAGCCCTGATGCCATACTCTATCGAAGGCTTGCTGTACATCCAGAAAGGTTGCTGAACAGTACTTTTTATTTTCAAATGTTTCAGTAACAACTTTAATAACACGATGAACTTGTTCTGGCGTTCCATGTTTTTGTCTGAACCCAAATTGATGGTCTGGAATAATATGGCAAGTATTTAAAATTGGGGACAGTCTACGCAAGAATATTTTTTCAAATATTTTGGAGAAGGTTACCAATAAACTGATTGGCCTATACGATGAGAGTAGATGTTCGGGTTTATTAGGTTTCGGAATCATTGTGATCTCTGCACATTTCCACTGTGTCGGGAAATGATTAAGTCTCAGTATGGCATTATAAATCTGTGTAAGAAAAACTATACATTTGCGCGTCAAGTGCTTGGCAACATTGCCATCGATACCATCAAGTCCCGGCGCCTTCTTCTTGTTAAGTTTTTGTACTTCTTTTTTAACTTCATTGGGCGTAAAAAACTTGATAGGTAAATCCATCTGCAGTGGACTGTCTAAGAAATTTAAAATTTCTTCTTTCTGTGGCATTGTATTAAATGAAAACGGCTTGAATGTGTTTTCCAGGTGTTCAGCAAATGCATCCGCTGTACTTTTATCCGTTCTACAAAAGGTATCGTCTCTGTTTCTGATTAAAATGTTTCTTTTTGCAGGTCTCTTCAGGTATTTTGTGGCTTTAAATAGTTTGTGTTCACCATATCTTGAGTCGTTTATTTCCTCCAAGTATTGAGCCGTTCTATCATTAGCGTATTGTTCAAGTAAATCCTTAAGGTTTTTGCAAGCTTTATTAAATTTCCGCCTATCTCGAGCATTTCTACTTTGTTGCCATCTCCTACGCAACCTTCGTTTTTCATTAATGTGTTGTCTTAATTCAAATGACAGATTAAGGTTCAAGGGAGTTGTTAAGTGAACTGCGTTGACAGGAGTTGAGAGTGATGCAGCTTCATGAATGGTTCTTGACAAATGTTCAACAGCGTTGTCTATATCCAATTCTGATTTTAAATTGATGTTAAGATTAATATTCTCATCTAGTATGTTATAATACATCTCAAAATTGGTGTTTGGTTTCAAAATTTGCTGTTTCGTAGGTTTCTTATCTACAGAAGAAAAATAATTTATGAGTACAGGGGTGTGATCAGAGCTCAGATCATTCGATCCACAAATGTCCAAATTTTGAGCTGGTATTCCTTTGTAAACTACAAAATCGAGCAGATCCGGTATTTTATTTGGGTCAGATGGCCAGTAGGTAGGACAACCGGTTGATAATGTTGAAATATGGTTTTTTGATATGCATTTAAATAATTCCCTTCCTTTCGGGTTAATAAGCCTGGATCCCCACCAGGTGTGTTTGGCATTAAAGTCGCCTCCAACTAAAAATGTATTACCAAGTGAGTTAAAGAAGTCCTCGAATTCATTCTGTTGTATACTAAAACGGGGTGGGAAGTATATTGAAGAAAAAACTACTTCTCTTCCACAACATTTGATGTTAATATTTGTTGCCTGAAGATTTCTCCTCTGAACTCCGCTTAATATATTGTATTTTAGAGATGATTTGATAAGTATCCCTGAACCGCCTTGAGCTTTATTTTCGGGATGGTTAGTGGTGATGAGATCATAGCCACTGATGTTAAAATAACTTCTGCTGGTAAAGTGCGTTTCAGAAATAAGTAAAATGTCTAAGTAATTGTTCTTAAGAAAAGATTCGACTTCTCTTTTATGTTTCGAAATGCCATTTGCATTCCATATTGCTATGCGTAAATTCATTTGCATAATTTTGATAGAACTAAAGACATCATATTCAAAAGTGAGTTGGTTAGTTCTAATTGTTTCTGAAGTAAAGTTTCAATATTTTTAAAGCAATCGGATGGTTGTTGGGTAGAATTGTTTTTTACAGCTTCTGCATACGATGTCTGATTTGGATTGGCGTGCGAATTTTTAAAATTGAACAGGTAGTTTGTTTGGTGATTGCGCACGTTGCTTTGGTTATGATTACGCTTTATTACCAAATCTTTATAAATTTTACATCCCCTGTAACTTGCGGTATGGTGTTGTAGGCAATTTACACATTGTGCTGGCGTTTCTTTGGGCTTGTTGCACTCCTCAGTAGAGTGACTTAATCCACACTTAACACACCTAAATGGATTTCTACAAAAAGATTTTGTGTGGCCAAATCTCTGGCATCGGTGGCATTGTACTATGTCATCTACTTTCTTTATAGGTTCAATGTTGACTATCATATTATCAATAGCCCTAATTTTATAGATATCTTTATTATTAGTTTGTGGTTCAAGGTCAACAAAGAACATTGACATTGGTTGTTTGTCAATTCGACTTCGAGCATTTGTAACATTTCTCACTTTATGTCCGCTACGTTCGATTTCAGATTTTAGTTCACTGACTGGGGTTGAAAAGTGCACTCCTTTAACCACAACTCGGTACGCTCTTTCCTGTTTCACTTGAAATGTATGAAAGTTTATCTTCTGCTCATCGAGATATTTTACAATAGCTCGGTAGGAATCAATATTTTTAATCATTACCCTTACGCTTCCGTCCCTAAGTGTTTTGAAAGAAAAATTTTCTTTACTTATTATTGATACGAATTTTGTCGTCATAAGTTTTATGTCGGATACGTTTGGGATAATAATTGGTGGTGGTTTTGGTATATTTATGTTGTTGGTATTTTGCAGTTGCGTTTTGATAACATTGTCTTCATCGTCGTCATCACTGCTGAGTTCAGAGAACATGTTACTATTATTTTGGGTAGTATTCCCCATTCTTCGCTTTGCTTGTAACAGTTTTGTAGAAAATGTTCGTTGTCTTTTCGTTGCTTTTGCATAAGGAATTTGCCAGTCCGTGTCACTAACATTGTTCATTGCTTTGCCGTCACTAGTGTTGTTGTTCGCCATGCTGCAGCTTACGGGGATTAGCAGTCGCAGCAGAGCACTAATCCCTTTGTTTGTGATCTTTCTAAATCAAACAATGTTCTTATTTCTGGCTTTTTCGAATGTAGAAACAACAACAATTGCCTTCGAAAACAAGAGTAAAGTAAAGACTGTGATTTTTACGATTCTTCCGCACAATACGTGTTTATCGATTAACACCACGAAAGAGACTGATTCCAGAGATTGACTAACTGTTTATGTGGGGAAAATTTTTATCTCTCTCCGTTTTTATTTGCAGCCGTTTCAAAACGCCAAAATATATATTTTTTAATTTAAACTACCTAGATGTCATGGACCTAGAAAACAAGTGGTTTCAACTGAACGGCACAACTTCTCTGCTACATCACAACCAACATTTTACTTCCAATCTTGGTCC
The DNA here is from genome assembly GCA_963513945.1 of Hydrotaea diabolus. NCBI lineage: Eukaryota > Metazoa > Arthropoda > Insecta > Diptera > Muscidae > Hydrotaea > Hydrotaea diabolus. Next base: position 131,006,141 of record OY740717.1, on the reverse strand, counting down.
AATTTAGCAAAGTGCATTCTGAAAAGTATCAACTTTGCCCGTTTCATTTCCTAAAGAACAGACGGAAAATTAGCTGATCTCACGGTTTTATTTTATTACATTTCTATAGGGCATTTTAAATGGTTCAATGTAAAGAAAATGGATCGTGGCGAACAGTAAAGTTTTGCGAGTTTTCACACACAGAAATAAAATCAGTTGTAAATCGGTCCAAATTACAAAAATTAAGTTGGTTAAACAAACTTTCTTTTGCAATCACCAACTTTTCATGCTGCTGATGGCTACGCGATTATATATATCATAAGATGGTAAGACAATAAATCGGTTATACTAACCAAATTTAGTGAAATTGCTGGATGTCACAACCAATTAAGAAGTATATGTGACGCGCAAAATAGAAAGGGATCTAAGGTTAAAAACCAGTTTTGTTCAGGAGAGCCATTTTAAAGATTAGGTCACTTTCTTTTTGCGCTTAGAATCGTCGACTTGACTTTCATAAAACGCGCATATCTCTGGGAGGGAACACTTTAGGGACATTCGATGCTCAGATTATGTCCACATCATAAAAAAAAGTGAAAAGTTGATGAAAAGTTTTGTTCATGAGAGCCATTTTAAAGATTAGGTCCCTTTCTATTTGCGCTTAGAATCGTCGACTTCACTTTCATAAAACGCGCATATCGCTGGGAGGGAACACTTTTGGATCATGGGATCGGTCTCAATCGATGCTCAGAAGTTGTCCACATCAAAAAAAAGTGAAAATTGATTTTTTTACCCTTAGGTCCCTTTCTCTATGCGCTGTCACATATAGTGGTTTTAAGAAGTCAGTATGCAATGACTTTTCCTTCAGAGAATGCGAAACAGTAATATGGAAAGATGTTGGCTTATTGTGACATCCGGTAAATAGGCAATCAAGTTTGGACGCTAAGAAGCTATAATAGCGCACCGCAATACCACAAAGTCAATCAAACTGTAGAGTTTTTACAAAATAATATCTTTTGATGTGCGATTTCAAAAATTAGGTTAAACAAATCTCCAGATTTGATACCGCCGGACTTTTTTTTGTGGAGCTATAGAAAAAGCTAAGTGCAGCTTAGTGCGATGCTATATTATACATTGTTAAATACCAAATTAAATGAATATAACTCATAAATGGATATCATATTTGTATCTCTACATCCATGTCTAACAAACCACTCGACTCCGAATCACTATCGGATTTCATTGTATGGGTGTCCGTCTGTTCTTTATCCATCTTTCACTGCAATAAAGTTACAATTCACTTATACTAACTGACTTTAAAACAGGTACATACTTATATATGTGACAAATAGGGTTCAGGAGGGTTCAGGAGAGCCATTTAAAAGACTTAAATACGTGTATCTTTGGTGTACCATCACTTTCATAAAACGCGCATATCTCTGGGCGGGAACACTTTTGGGGCATGGGATCAGTCTCATTCGATGCTCAGATGTTGTCCACATATGTTGTCCACATACCCTTAGGTCCCTTTCTCTATGCGCTGTCACATATATGAAATTGTTCTCGTTTTTTTCAGTTTGAGTTCCATTTACTTCGCATACTGACATAACAGAAGACATTATATTATACACACACAAGAAGCCTTATTTGGAAATCAGCTGGAATTACTACAATTCAGTTGCAAAAAAAAATAGGGTTCAAATGTATATAATCGTAATGGATATTCGGTTCGACATACCAAAAATTGAAAGATATGGTCATCGTAGACACAACTAATTGATCCATCATACCAATTAAACGCATAAAATGTATTTAGTTTCCGTAAGTAGTGGTTGAAGCAAACAATAGCTTTCCCAACGCTTGGTTATTGTAACCGAATATTAATGATGATATCCAATCGTTCATAATAACCAAAAACGAAAATAATCCTATTAATACTGTTTAAAGCAAATCGTTAAAACTAATTTATTCAGTAACAAACTTCCATTATCTATTCGTCTTATTATTCGACATGATCCTCCTTATATTAGGATTACTTCAAATATATAATGAAAACATTTCTGTCCACTCTAAAGCATTAAATTTTTTGGTTGAACTAGAGCAGCAATTAGACTTTCAAATCAAATTATTATTTCTTGACGTTTGGATATAGTTTAATTTCTACCGATACTTCAGTTACAAATACTCAACGTTACAGAGCAGCAACTAACATAAGGTTGTACTGATTGAATACTTGAGTTGCATACAACCTAAATCATTCGGTTGGCCAAATATTCGGTTGTGCCAACGATTCTGCCATTGTAATATTGTGTTTATCAATTTGATGTGATCTGCCCTCGGATAACTTTAAAAACAGTGTAGCAAAATTTTTATGTTTTATTCCAGAACCTCTTCAAAATTCCTTAAAATCTCCAAAATTCCATAATTAGGGAACTTATTTCTCCGAAAAAGAAATCACAAGGTCCAAAGACTTTACATCGCCAAGTTTGGCCGCCTCTGTCTGCGGAAAGTACGTATTTATTTTGTTTAACATTTCATTTGTATGCCATGTACAACAGGGCATGAGGCAATTTCATGCAGAAATCGTTATGGTCTCTTGGTCAGTATGTACAATGAAAAATTGTGACAAAGTGTTTACATTTATGAAAATATTTCAATTGGAGGGGAAAATGAGCAAACTTGATGCTAAATGTTTTAATGTAAAAACTTAAAAACGGAAAATCTTGGAGAAAATAATATGAATTCGAATTAAGTTAACAAATATTACATGAAGCAAAAACAAATATTCTACAGCTTATATGTAAAAGGATTTTAGAACCCATTCGTCTCAACTGCTTAAAGAGAAGGCAATACTTTATGTGGAAACCAACTATTTGACCTGTTGTTTAAAAACTCTTTGTTGGGCTGAAATAATAGTGCGGGATTCATTGTCCCCATTTTCACCACATTATGTCTAGAATATCGATAAAAGTTGCAAACCACTGCAACATGTCTTCAGATACATACACGATCACATACGAACGAGTACTTACGTCTGTATGATTGCATACATTTAAAGATCGACAAAAAAACGTATAATTTAACATGTTGTTGATTTGCTGCCTAAGCCGCAAATATAGTTTGGTTTCTGTAGACGGTTCATTTCATTATCGAAATGTCTTCGGGCTAAAGTAATATCTATGATATATTTGAAAACTATGCCGGCCGTATGTTGTCTGTTTCCTTTTTCATTCTGCTCGTTCTTTTTTTTCTGTTGAAATTTCGTTTTCTTTGAAAAATGAGTTGTTTTGTACGCAAGAATGTGTCCATTGTGCGGGGAATGCAAAACTGAACTGAACTACGCCAGGGCGTTTCTAGAGTCGCTCTTTTAAACTTGGAATTCAGTTAATCTTTCTAGAGGTGGTAAATGCTTATGATTTTGCATATCAAAAAATTTCAGACAATCTCAACATATAATGAATGCTCTGGTTGTGATTGTATTGAATATTAATAAAGTTCGATATACAAATGTATTCCTTAATATAAATCGTTCAGTTAAGCCGATGTAGTTAGCCATTTCATGGCATTTAAAAATGTTCTCATATCTTATCAACGGGCGAAAGGCCTTAGCGACATATGGCCTTTTATCCCTTTGAGATCACTTTATATGCAACACGATGAGGAAACACATTACCTTAAAGACCAGACAATGGTCTGGAAAGTAAAGAATTTTCATACAAAAACTGCAGAATGAATGCCATCGCAAAGAAGAGAGCGAAAAAAAGGAAAAGTACGTGCAGTACGTGTTCACTTTTAAAATCATAATCATCCTCATAATAATAAAAGCTAATAACACATGATGGATATGGGCGGAAAATCAAGATGATGATGATGGTCATCATAATCATGATAATAGTGACGATGAGGATAATGATGATAAACAAGATGATTGGGATAAAATCAAGCAGAACGAAAGCGAAGGCGACAACGCTAGAAAGAACCCAGTGAAATTGTTTAACCCAGAAAGAGGTGTAGAAGAGCAGAGCGAAGTGGAAGGCGATAACACTAGAAAGAACCCAGTAAAATTGTTTCACCCAGAAAGAGTCGGAGAAGAGCGATTCTTAAGTGGCATATTTATTCAGTATTTTTGGTAAATCTCAAGCACTTTCACTTTCAGAAACAGATTTCAGAGATTTAGAAAAGTAAGGGGCAAATATAATAAAGAAAAAAGACACTTCTCTGTTATTCAGACGGTTTTTTGTGTCTGCCTGGAATATACTCGTAAATAAGGTTGGACTTAATATGTTATTTCTAGAGCAGAAGGGGCACATTTCTTGCCAAGAGGCTTGTCTCTACCTTGAAACATGTACGATTTGTTGAATGACTGGCCACAATCAGCAACAAGGCACACTAGTTTTGCATTAACTAAATATGAGCACACGCTCCGATAGAAGGAAAACACTGATGCCAAAATAACTTTTGTGTGCCCCTAAATTAGGCATATAACAGTTGTCCCAGCCATGACATTAAAATTGTCCTTGGGAATTTTAAAACCAAATCAGACAGAGAAAGCATATATGAAGGCACGCACGGAATTTTCAGCTTCCCTATAACACCTTTGAAAGTTGAATGGCGCTATATAAATTTGTTACGGCGCGTTATATAGTATTAAGCAGCATTAGATTTCTACATCAAGACATCCTCAGATCGACTTTTTTTATAGACATCGAAGAGCTAGATATAGACTTCGACCAGAGTAATAATAGAGCCAAGCCCCTGTACTTAGTAGGGACATAAATACTGCCCGTCCTATGAAAAGGTGGCTTATGACTCCAAAAAGAAATTGCGAGAAACAGCTGTTAAAGATAAACAATGCATTTCTTCAGTTTCTTAGTAGTGGAAGTCATTCTAAGTCATAAGCCACCTTTTCATAGGCCGGGTCACATATATTGTATCCAAAATGAATCTACTTATTCGAAATGTCCGCCTTATGCCTTTACACACGCCTTAAGTCGCACTGGCCAATCGTCAATAGCTGCACGAACCTCATCCATTGGAAAGTTGAACACAGCTCGAACCAAAGCAGTCTTAAGAGATCCAATGTTGGAGAATCTTTTGTGACAAACCTTGTCCTCTAAAACCGTCCACAATTTGTAATCCAATGGGGTCAAGTCTGAACTGCCTGAAGGACATTCTTCAGAGGAAATGAACGCTGGCAAATTGTTTCGAAGCCAGGCCTGGGACGTTTTAGTCTTATGGGCAGCGCAGAATCCTGCTGTTAAGTCCATGGCTGGTTTTGGAACCGGGAATTGTTAAGAGGCTTCACAGCCGCTTCCAAAACGGTTTCTTGGTAAACTTTGGCCGATGTTTTGACTCCTTGTTCGTAGAAATGCAGGTCAGTGACCCTAATATAAGAGACACCCCACCAAACCATGACTGAAGCTGGGTGATGACCCTTTTCCTCCCTTTGGATCAGTTCAGATGCTTCCTTAGATAACCGCGCATACACTCTATCATTTTGCCTGTTAAATATTTCCTGAACCGAAAAATTTAACAAGCAAAGTTATCAGCGTGCTTCTCTAAAAGACGTTTGCATTTTTCAATCCTATTTTTTTTTAAAGCTGTCAAACAGTTATATGCATCGGTAGATGAACATTCGGCTAATCCCTAGAGGCCGGAGCGTTTTGAAAATATCGTTTTTTTCATTTCACACTTGAAAAGCGCTATTACAGCAATACGGTTCTCATTATCTGACCACTCCATGATGAAACTTGAAACAATTTTAAAATCCCGTTACCGACTAATGCTTTTAAGGTTAGCTTTCAAACCCATATGACATTTACGGGGTATGTTCAGTATTACTATTGAAATGTGTGTGTTCAATGTTGTAACAGTATTTATGTCCCTACTAAGTATGTATAACCTGGAGGTAAACCATAGAACATAAATAAAGGCAGATATAACTGCATGTATGGTGTCTTACGAACGTCTGTGGTAATTCGAGTAGTCAGAAGCACCCAAGAAATGTTTTCGGACTTCAATTGCATGTGTGGCAAATTGGAAGTATTGTTGTTGCTTGACTTGCAGGTGCGGCCGATTAGGAAGTAGCCTGGCTGTGGTTTAAAGCAAATTCGCCGGGATAGCTTCGTTTTGGTGTGGACTTCTATCGCAACCAGTTGCAGGGACTCATACATGAACAAGAGGTGCAAGATTGGCCTCAGCCCCTCACTAAGGGTAAAGTTACGCCCATATTTATGCATTGAATTGGCATTGTCGCAACTGGACTTAGACTGTCTTAAATCAGGCACTGGTTTAGATGGAAGCGTGCGATATCTCTTTATGGTTGAAGCCATCACCACAGGAAACATATAAAACAGACGAATGCTATTGTGAAAATCTATAGAAAGGCTCATAGTGAAGCAAGCGACAAAAGTCCTATAAGGCCTAAGGTATCTTGGTATGTCCTACCAGAGGTCACTCACACAAGATCGCGTAATTCTAATCCGATCTGCTAAACCTCTTTAAAGGTTGATCATTGCCTTTAAATAAAAAAAATTGCTTTGAACTTAAACCACTGTTAGTACAACAAAAGTGCAAACGTACTGATTCGATGATTCTGGCCAGTCAGGCGCATTGGAAATAAATGTATTTTTCCTGTCTAAAACTTCTGAAAGAAGTCTGTTGCCTCAGAGTTGTTTATGTTAAAATTTAACACAATAAAGTCATGGCGATGTGGCGTATGAGTAATATGTTACAGGTTAGTATTAATTATACGACACACTGTACTTGCTTTCTAACTAAGTATGTCTTCCACAAAGTATGCTAGAATTAATGTTCAGGACTAAGCCTTAACGTATGCCATTGAGTCGCTCAAAATAATGACGTAACTGAGATTTAAACAATGGTAAAATTATATTCAACTGGCAGCTCCCTGAGGTATAACTTACTTGTGTCAACGAGTAAGTACATTTGTGATACCGTAGACTTGTCAGGAATAATTCTTCCTATGCTACCTGGTCACAGCCTTTTTTTATCATTAGGCCTGCTGTTGGCATAATAAGGCTGCGGATTGTGCCCGGTTGACCAAACTCTTTCCGTCTTTGGTCCACAAAAGCCGGGCAGCGAAGATGTTCAGTTTTCTTTTTCTCTTCTTTATTGTAACAACTTCCACAGAAAATGTTGTATGGCAGACACAGTCTGCAGTCTACCATAGTCCGGTGATGACCACAATGAGGTTTCTTAGATGAATCCTTGGCTGATTATTCGCAGCCAGTTCTCTCTGCTCATTCATACCAGGCCAGCTTTTTGGTCTCCATGCAGGTGGGTTCCTATTGCTATCTGTTCTTGGCAATGAAATAGAGTTTCATTGATAAAAGCTGCTTACCCCTTGCGGAAGGAATGCCAATATTACACCAACACTTATTTGTACAGGTAGGGCCAGCCTTCACAAGTGTGCAAACTGTACAATAATCATCAAAAAGTTCAGAAACACAAATAAAGGTTTCCGACGAATATCTCGCACTCTTCATACACACCCGGCACTCATGAAGAATTCTCGAAGGTGTAAACATTATCTCCAGGGATCTAATAGCCACCTTGCTCCCAGTACATATAGGGTGGCCAACTAAATTATACCCTGCACTCCTGGATGTTTAGAAAAGCCCATTGAAAATAGGGTCTCGGACCCACTAAGATGGTCTCTAAATTTAACTGGATTTTAATTTGGGACCAAATGTAATTGTTCTTTGTTACCCATACATATAAGTATATCTTTGGTACCCATATATCCATGTTTAAATGGGCCGCATGTTCAGCCCTAGGGTCCGTCACCAAAATTTAGCCATTTGCGTTTTGTTTGGGCCCACAAGCCATTAGTATGGGAACATTATCAAAAATATCGGACAAAAAAATTAAATTCATATAAGATTGGTTGTTTGTCCCTTGCCATATTTAGGGTGATCCATCTTCAGGGTTTTTTTCAGAACAAAAAAAAATAAAAAAAATCAACTCAAGTGTGGAAACTTTATTGATAATTTGAAAAGACATTTTATGGCATTTCTTTTTTTTAAATTTTTTTTATGGGTTACGTAAAGTCCAAAGTCTGTGGTGACAAGCCAGCTACGGAAGCCAACATTACGCGTGTCATTCAAGCCATACCGGTCGAAATGCTGAAACGAGTCATGCAAAATTGGACCCTAAGAATGGAAAACCTAAAGTTTAGTTGCTTGCGGTCAATATTTGAAGGAAATAATATTCAAAAACTAATTGCCATAAAATGTCCTTTCAAATTACTAATAAAGATTTCACACTTGATTTGAATTTTATATTTTTTTTGTTCTGAAAAAATACCTTTAGATGGATCACATTGTATAAATTAAGTCTTATATGATAACCCAAAGTACTGAAGTGGGAGTATATGCAGTATTGATTTCGGCTTAAAAATTGCTACAATATCTCGGTAGCTTGAGGGACAGATTGATACATAATTGTCCAATTGAATTCTATTGGAGAAAACACGATGATCGAAGAATGTCTGGAACCAAAATGTATATCTCATGCTTTTTGTTTACTTCAAATACACAAATTTAACAAGAAGAAATTCTGTAAATTTCTTTTTAATATGGGAAATAATCTGATTGAAATATTTCTTTTTCATATACTTATGTATTAAAAAAGTTGGATATATTATTAAAAACCCCTTATCTATACTTCTTGGCTCGTCTATTACATCGAAACCAGAATGACCCCTTGCTCTTTGTTACATAATAATTGAAGCTCAGTAGTTTCGTTTCTTAAAAGTTTTGCTGGTACAACATCAGACCTAACGATAATAATGACGTTTTTGTACAGAAGGCGGCCCTTTAAATGAATTCATTTCGATTTGTTGAGCTGTTCCTTTAACTTCATTTCATTGCCTCGTTTTATGATTATGTTTTATGCTCTGCACAGTTCGGAACTGCCTCGGTTTTTCTTTCCAGCGTTGCTGAACCTAGTATACGAGACGTATGCAGGTGAGGCAATTCCTTTTGGCTTTAAAACACGAGGTACACAAATAAATAATATCAGCAACTACTGGTCTTACACTGGCAGAAACCGACAAGCAGAACTGTGGCCTGGCTGTGGAAATCTGAAGAAGACACACACCTCAACACCATTCACATACAATGTTGTTGCATTGACGATCTTGATGTCGTCATTATATACGTCTGTACGTTGTTATATTTATATATATAAATTTCAGTCATTTGGCCGTATTTTTGCTGAAGATGCTGCTACGCTTTGACGACCGATGCGTTATGCGTCGCTTGTTGTTGATATTAACTACTGTTTGTATTGGTGATGCTGCTGCTGCTGCCGCCACTTTGCTGTTGCCATAATGATGAAGATTAATTTAATAATGATGGAAAGATCATCGTCATGCAACACGAAGTATGCGGCGGGCAGCTAATGGAGCTTAAAGCGGGCAGCAAGGGGGATATGGACGAACATCAACGTTGTTAGCATCGTTGTGAAAATCATTTGTGGGGTTTGTTTGTCTTTAATAATTTAAAACATATGAATTTTTATGTTATGATGTGATTTGATCTGTAATGGCAGTGTGATGAAAATTTAACAGCTTTACAATGTCCGGCTTTAGAGAAGTGGCACTGGCATGAACAAATAAAGAACACTACGACAACGAAGCCTGCAACAGACATACGTTGAAAAGATGAAGAGAGATCGGTAGTATAAAGAGTTCAAACGTGATGATTTTAGTCCCATTTCTAATTCTTTAGAAGACAACAAGTCAACAGGCTTGCAACAGGCAAATGTGTTGCATGCAATAAATGCCAGTGCTTAAAAAGGAATGTCTTTGCAATGGTTGGCTACCGTAGATTAAATACGTTCTCAGCTGAAAAGTGACGCTTGTTTGAAGGCACACATACCGAAGCTGTCATAAGTTCGGCTCAACTCAGTGCAAGCAACACATGGGGTATTCAGATGTGCAGTAGCTTTGCGTAACCCTCCAGCAGCAGTGGTAGCTCACTTAGCGCTTGTTAGCCCCTGATTATTTGCCATATGATCCTCTTTAGCCGGAGAGCAATACACAGAAAACATAATCATTTTTTTGTGTCCGTCCTTCCAGCTAAATAAGCGGTTAGATATGCAAAACCAAGCAGATGTGCATAAAAATATTCTCACAGCAACAGCGCAAAAACAACAACAGAATGCAATAAAATTAATTAAATTTGTTAAATGCAAGAGTTCCCAAAAAAAAAATAACACACACAATCACATGCTTATAATGTTTAACATGAAAAGATTTTCAATGAAAACTAAACACACGCATACACACACAAGTGCGACAAACGACAGATATAAGAACCTAACCAAAACGTAAGACTTAAGCAACAAACTCGTTTAAGAATGTTTTGTGTTTTTTCTTTGCTCTTCGCCAAGCTTTTCATTATGGCACATATTTTTTTATACTTATATGTTTGAGGATATTGGTTTTTCTCCTCTCTTCCTTTTGGCTGTTCTAATATGTTTTTATTCATGTACGTATGTTAGTGGTGTGTACTTATGTTCTGTTTAAATTGCTTTTTTGTATTTTCTGTAATTTTGTGCAGTTGTGAATTCTAACAGTTTCTGTTTTTTTGTGCTTTGTTTTATTGCATTTTGTCCATTTTTTGTTTTTGTTTTTCTGTTTAGCAAAAAAAGAAGTATAACATATTTTTCTCATGCTTAACGTTTATTAATTATTTTTTATCTTTTCATTTAGATCTGTTTTGTTTTGCGGCTGTGCTTCGCTAAATGATGCTTATGATGCACTGATGTTACTGCAGTTGTTGCTGCTGTAAATGTTTAAGAAACATGTTAAACAAAATTCCTTGCAATTTAAGCTTAATTAGCGTTATTACCTAATGTCATCAAAGATAGTATGAGCTGCAGGTATGTGATGGACAGACAGACATTGGGCTGTGGGTAACAACGTCAAAATTCGTATGCATATACAAACACACATGTAAACATAAGTGCTACATTCGACAATCTACAGAATTCGCTTAAGTTGTCGGTTAGGTTTGCTTTTGGCTTTAGACAAAAGTTACCTATGCACGAATTTTAATTGATGAGATGTTTCGTTGCAGAAGTAATTAAGTCAGTTACCATAGGGAGGCACTTTCACATGTGGTTTATAAGGTTCAACACATAATTGTAAAAAGACATAACAATTAAATACCTTGTTTAGTTCAGCGAAGTCCACGCTTAGACAGCAGTCACCATGGAGTGTGTCCCAAAGTATAATTTATGGCTACACATGGCATTAGTTACACCTACTTTAAATACAATAAAAATCTTACTTTAGATTTCTAATTATGAGAATATTTTCTTACATTTGGTATGCACAAAATAAATGGTAATGCTAAGAGAAAGGAACCAGGAGCCATCTCAATCTTTTGCAAGCCTCACATTTGGAAAATCTTAAAATAACAAAGGTACTTGAAATTGTGAAAAACTCATTTTCAAAGAATGTACATTTGAAGATCAGAAAATGCACAATTGGATTCCTTTACAGTCTGACCATATTTCAAATGAGTAAGGAGAGTTTAAATTCCATCGGGAACAAGTACAGGGCGTCCGTCGGGAAGGTACACTACTTTGTTTGTTTATAATTTTTAAATGAAAGAGAATGGATCTTATATTGATTAATGAATCTTATATTAATTAAATGAAAGATAATGGATCTTATATTGCTAAATGTTTTATTTAATGTCGGCAATTATGTATGGAATACAGTAAAAAATGCGAGCCCTTTCGGCGTCGAATTGAGGTTGTTAGATTGTTTTGAACACATTTTTGAGCAGCAGTAAAATTTTCACCCGGTCTTGCAGTACAAGAGTTATACGTGCTTAACATCACTAGGTCTCATTTGGCCCACCCTGTATTAATGGACTTATAATTTGTAAACTAACCTCTATTGAAAATAAAGATAAAATCGCATCGAAATCTCAAGCTAATAACGAATCAACATTGATTCTATTAAAAATTAACTGTTTCAGGAAGGAGCTGCCGTAAAGAGCAATGTTGACTAAAATTTTGTTTCCAAAAATTAATCAGCCCGGTCTATTTTACAAAAGTTAATCATGTTGCGGAAACTGCAACATTTTTTCTTTTACAGACTCGGTCGAAAACGTTTCAGGCATCAGCTATTAAATTTCTTGCGACCAAATTTCTCTCTCACTTCTCGCTAGTGATGCTTGAGGCACACTCAATGCACAAAAAAGGGCCTAAAGTAACAAAACTCAATTGACATTTTTTCGATAACTTCATATTACCCTCAACAAGTAAAAAACCAAAGAAAAACATACTGCAGCTGTCTTTAAGCTAAAAGGAAAGAAAAAAAATGTTCCATGAACATTTCCTTATCGTGGCAAACCATAAAGAAACATAACAACGTTATTTCTCCCGACTTTTACATAATATCTGGCCAACAATAAACTGTCAAATGAAGTATACGAAAACATATTCTAGTAGATTTATTAAACGAACAGGAGAAAAGGTCTATAAAAAGCATAGAGCAAATATGTCCACAGCGGATAATGGTCACAGCTGTCATATTGAAATTTAAGCCAAAATTCAACGCAAAATAAAAAAAGAGTGAAAAATGTTACCCAAAAACCAGCACACAAAGACAATCAAACAATATAAGCCTTAAGGCTTTCAATTTATTTACATTTCTAAGCTGATTTATAATTATAATTGGATTAAGACCTAGACAAAACTCTAGACGTTTGGCTTCCATCTTGACGCCCTCTACGGCCGATAATGGTTTGCATTCGAAACCATACTAAGCCGAAAATAAATTAATTAGATTTTGTGTGTTCAGGTTTAAGACGTGCTGTATTAAGACTGAAAGAGCTTTAAAGATTAAAAATCATGTTAAACATAAAACAATTTCAACTTTTGAACCTTTTTGGTGTACGGGTATTGGCATGAAATGAGAAAACAGAAACACGGTTTTACTTTGACTTACTATTTGAAGAAAACCCAAAAAAAAAACAAAATCGAAAAGAAACAAAACTGAAAAATGCGTTAAAAATACATTATGTTTTCTTGTGTCTGCGGTTAATGGCAACAGGCTTGGCTTTAACACAATGACACCTTTAGGAAAAATTTGCTTAAATTGCACAAGAAACACCGGCGGAAAATTACTTAAAAGTGTTGCTCAACTCTTTATTTCGCACCTTTTTGTTTGTAGCAGGACAAAGAAGTGGCAGCAAAAAAAAAAAATATTTCAACTTTTAACCTTTCACTTTCATTACAGAAACTTCCTTGTAATCTACAGCTTGTTTATCACCACCTTTTGCAACAAAGTGACCATAAAGCAATAGAGGTAGACTCGTAACGCATTAAACCATAAAATAGTAGCGTTAAACGCAATAAACCACAAACAGAATTATTATCATTGATCTGTTGGTGCCTGGTGGTATGACTCAGGAATGACTAAGCCTTGTTTGTCGTGTCGATTTTTTGCTTCTTTTTTTTTGGTTCATCAGCATTTAGACATCTTTTTGGAGGAGACACTCTACCAGAGGCTGAAAAATATAAATGAAGAAGATTCGTTTGATGTTTTGAAGGTAAAAACGGATTTTGACTCAAAGATGCCCAAAGGTGCAACATTAGAATAGGCTATGTGGATTTCTGTTATTAAGAAAGTATAATGCTAAACTTTGGAAAGAGTACGAAGAGAAGGTAGAATAAATAAAGTAAGCTTTAGCCATTCATAAACGGTTGATAAAAAAGCTAGTCTTGCTCGGACAAAGCAGGGGCGCTGTGAATTTTCTATATGGGAAGCATAAAAAGAGGCGTGGTTACGATTCCAATTTACCGTCGTAAAGTGACTCAGCCTGTGGTTTTTCTAACCATTAATTTTTGTTCAGATTGACTAAAACGTGCTGAAGATAAATTATATAGAAAAATTGGGTTCAAGGAAGGTACCAGAAAGAATCGAACCCAACCTCCACTGACTTGAATACTCGTATATAAGTTACTGACAAATATGGAAAAATGTAAAGCTTCTTAAAATTACTTGAGGGATTTTAAAGAAATCTGGTAAAGGGTCATTTACATTACAGGTTCAACGACGAAATAGAGATACTGCAGACTAAACAATTTTAGCAAACGACTTATGTGGGTTACAATCTGAGTTAAAATAAAGTCATTTTGTGATAGTTACAAGGAGGATCGTGGTTAGGGCTACCAAATTTACCCCATATGTACACTGCAAGCAATAATCGGTTGTCGAAGTTATAACTTCTGTATTTTTGTAAACGGGCTGTTGAGTAAATTATGGAAATAATTTTGGGGTTTTCTTAAGTATCGTTGGTCTATAAAAACTGTTTGCTTACTTATAGTTCATACTCAAATTTGAGACCATGTTTTCCTTGAACATTTTATTTAAAGAAACAAAAAAAGTTTTTCAAATGGTAGTTCAGGGGTGACTGCAGTTTCGGTGAACTGCAGTTTCGGTGAACTGCAGTTTCGGTCAACTGCAGTTTCGATGAACTGCAGATTCGGTGAACAGTAGGTTCAGGGAACTGCAGTTTCGGTGAACTACATATTCGGTGAACTGCATTTTCTGTGAACTGCATTTTCAGTGAACTACAGTTTCAGTGCACTGCAGTTTCGATGAAGTGCAAATTCGGTGAACTGCAGTTTTGGTGAACTGCAGTTTCGGTAAACTGCTGTTTCGGTAAACTGCAGATTCGGTGAACGCTACTTCACCATCGTTAGAGCCTCAGCAATGAATGTGATTGAACCATGATCAATGGATATACAGAATACACGTAAGAAAATGAAATATTATGAGATATTTCATTTTCTTACGTGTATTCTGTATATCCACCGATCATGGTTCAATCACATTCAATAAGAAAATGAAATATTATGAGATATTTCATTTTCTTACGTGTATTCTGTATATCCATTGATCATGGTTCAATCACATTCATTGCTGAGGCTCCAGTTTTAATCAAATTTTTTGAATACCATGATTGGGCTGAATAAAGGCAATGCATCGGATTTTTCAGAAAAGTGCGTTTAGGTTAGTATTTCCGCCCATGAGAACAAATCCGTATAAAACCTTACTAAATTTTGAATTTAGGCATTTTTTATGCATATTAGGAAAAGTTATGTGGGTTATAATCAGTGCATGGACAGTATCAATTAGAGGGAGTTACCAAAAAGTGAGTATTTGGGGATCTCATTTGCTTTCACCCATCTTAGCATATTATTCTTTTCTTAAGTAGTGATTTTTAATGTGTTAAAGATGTTAATGAATACTAAAAATTAGTCCAAATGGGACATTTGTACAGAAGGTAACAGAAGGAGAAAAAATAAAAGATACGACGGTTGCTATTTATGTTTCGGGTTCTGACAATACTAGTGTTCCCAGATGCAAACTGAAACCTCCATTGGAAACTTTGACATTTTCTAGCCTAACTTCACTCAGAACGTTTTGTCATTTGAGGGCGAATTGTTTTGTTTACAGTGTATTGAAAAATGCATCTAAGTCAAAAAAATGGAATTATTCTGTAAACATTTTCGTGCGATAATTTTTTACGATTTTCGGCATGGGTTATCGAGACAAGAGTGTTTAAATCAACAAGTTTTGACTTTTGGCGATGAAGTGCCATCAAAAGCTACTCTTAATTGCTGGTACAAAGAGTTCAGTCTCGGACGCCGTTGGCTCCAGGTTGAATTTCGTGAAGGACGTCCAACTTCGGTCATTTTGCCTTAAACCATCGATGCTGGCGTGAACTGATTAAGCAAGACCGACATGTGACATACCGTGAGATTGAGGCATCCTTGAGCATTAGTATGATAAGCATCACGAAAATATTGCATGTTCATTTGGACGTGAAAAAAATTGTTCTCGTTGGATCCCACATAATTTGACGAATGCTCACAAAAGGGTCGTATGAATTGGTGCAAAGAGATGTTGAAAAAGTATAACTGCTTAAAGGCAGTGTATAACATTGTCACAGATGACGAATCATGGATCTATGCATATGAACCCGAAACAAAAGAGCAATCGACCGTATGTGTCTTTCAAGACGAGCCAAATTCAACAAAAGTTGTTCGTGGAAGAAGTACATCGAAGCAAATGAATGCGGGTTTTTCGGTATAACTGGCCATTTTGCCATGTGCCTTAAGTGGAACGTAGGATGGTCAATTCTGAGTGGTATATAACCATCTGTTCGCCAACAGAGTTCGAAGAAATGAGGAAAGATATTAAGAGAAGACGGATCATTTTGCATTACGACAATGCGAGCTCTCACACATCAGCTGAAACGATGAGCTATTTTACCACTTAAGATGTCGAATTGATGGTACATCCACCGTCAAGCCCTGAATTGGCACCCAATGACTTCTTCTAATTCCCTGGCATCAGATATAAATGCGTGGTCAACGTTTTTCATCGTCCGAAGAAGCTGTTGAAGCTTTCAAAAATCATGTTTAGAAGTGTCTCAATCAGAGTAGAAAAAGTGCTGCGAAAATTGGTTTGTGCGCATTCAAAAGTGTCTTGATCTTAAAGGAGAATATTTTGAAAAACAATAAAACCATTTCCAATGATAATTATGTTTTTATTGCCGAACCTGAATTATAAATAGCAACCCTAGTACATGACATTCGTATTAAATAGCGCTTACAAAATGCAATTACGATTGTTGGTTTACCCCAAAAGTTATATTCGGTACCAGCTTTACTTTAAAAAGAACCCTGTTTGGTACAGATAAAGCTGGTTAGTCTGTTCTTGCAGTCGTTGTTAATGCCTTTCACCAAATTTTAAACGTTGGTGAAACGTAAAAAACAGAAATCGTCTAGAAGAAGACAATTCTTGTGTTTATAACCCACTACGAATCCAAATATGGACTTACTATTCAGATTTAGCAGGGGTTAGGGTCGAACTCATGTACCTAAGGGTCCCAAAAAATGGACCACTTTAATTAACAGTGGAGGATGAATAAAGTTAGCCTGACCGAACTTAAAGTCTTTTTGACTGGTTATGTTTAGGTTTTTTTTGGAGGGAAGGTACTCGTATATTTTTACTTGCTCAACTTAAAACAACATTCAGATATGCTAGTCTCACTCACCTTTAAGCCTTTTCCGCTCAAATCCACTAAACTTTAGCTGTAGTGTTCACTTATGGTCGTTGTTGTATGACTCTTCTCAACTCATTATTGTCCCACCACCACTTAATCACATGATTAATATCACAAGCAAGATGGTATTTTAAACACCCCAGTCGGTGAACCAAGTCTTGTCTAAAATAGCATATCAAAATTGAATATTTTATGATCATCTGTATTTGGTGGACCAGCCAAACCAAAAACTACAAACACTGCCAAGAAGAAGAAAAATTAACGGTTTCGGATATTATCGCATATACAACATGAAAGTGAAAAACAACAGCAACACCAACAGCTATGCTGTTGTCGGCAACATTTTCAATATTGCACAGTTTGAACGTAAGTAGGTATGGTGTTTCTCTGTACCTTTGAGAGCGGGAACAATTGCATGCTTATAACTATTAGTTAATGTCTAATTAGTTTCATGTTGTATTAACATCGTCCATCGACATATACATGTTGGATTTTTTATTGAGGTTTTTGAAGAGACTATTTTTGGGGTTTTTTTTTTTGAAAACTAAAATCCCCTTTAATATTTTTCCCCCATTTTTGCCACTGCTGCGCTAATGAGGTTTCGTTTTTGTTTTTATGTAACACAACAACTGTTGTGGCAACGATGTCTCTCGTCGCTGTAGTACGAGTATTCCTTGGTAATGATGCTGCATAATAATTTCTGATATTTGCTGAGGTTGTTACCGTGTGTTGTTTCGTTAATAATCAATAAGTTACGCTAATGTTGCTAATGCGGCCCATTGCTGCGGCTGAATATGGTTAGATTTTTATTTTCAGATTAAAACAATGACGAGTCAAGAGACTGTTTGTTTGTCTGTCTGTCTCTTGTAATGGACCGAGATCAGAGACTTTCATTTTTGTTTTATTATTTTTTAAGTACATCGCCAGTCAGCCTGCCTGCCAGCCAGTTAGCTAGTCAGCAGCACTAACCTTACTATTTATTTGATTTTATTTTCGTAATGCACGACAAATACAAATTAAAATTCACCGAAGAGTTTTCCTTTTCAATGACTGCGGCTGCTGCTGTTGCATTAAAGTCAAATAATGAAGTGAACATTTTCGGGAGTATGGTAAGTTGGCGAATTCGTGTCGTTACAGCCATGTTGCATGTTAAAGTATGTGATTTTGATTTTAGCTTTCTTTGAGGAAAATTATATCATGACTGATTTATGGGAAGCGGGGCGATAGGGCTAGATATGAAGGGCTGCGCCATTATTTAAATGGATAATCATAGCGATGGGAGGTTGTTGATTCCTATCACGTATAAAGTTATATCATCATCATCATCATTTTGCAGATTCAAAAAGGTGTGCAAAGGAATATTAGGCAATATCTTTGAAAACAATGATAAATTTCATGTCCAATTCAAAATGCCATTTAAAAATTATTACAAGCTTTAAATTCTACAGCCTACGAACTATGATTTCGAGAGTGATCTGTGCTTGGGGGCTATACGATGAACCAGAATTACTAAATTTCACCGTGGTTTGTTACAGTTCACACGTAACGTACTATGTGAAATTTTAGCAAGATCTGATTTATTTATATAAGTTATTGTGCTCACAACCTCAAATCGGAAAATACCTTTGCTTTTGGGCTGTTCAAAATCATAGACCGATCCTATTTCATCAGAGCTGGCAATTGGTTGCTTCTATTGTTGTTTGTAAAATCTTTTCAGAATCGGATGTTCTTTAGAGCTATATGATAAAATCCATAAAGGCAATGTATGTCAAATCTTTTCAGAATCGGATGTTCTTTAGAGCTGTTTGATAAAATCCATAAAGGCAATACGGTTCGTCCTAGAACCTGAATAAAGTGCGAAGTTTCGTCGAAGTCGGTAAGAATTAACGAAATAGACGGACACCGCCTAAGGAAATCAGATAGATATTTTCAATTGATGGTAAAACTAGCGTGCAGTTATATCCTAAGTCATAAAAACCCTTAACGCCAAGTGGTGTAAAGAATAACTAGAAGTCCAATAGGTAGGTCTTATTTAACCTTTCTCAAGTGTATTCTAAACCCTTTATCTATCTATTCTACATCCATTTTATAACCATTGGACGAAAACGAACGACGTTTTTACTCAGCATTGCTTAAAACTCACTTGGTATATTAGTGAAGCATACCATACCTCGACTACTGGCATTTAGTCCCTATGGACTTTTGGATTAACTAGTCTGCTGATCTTTTGGTCGCGGTTCATTCTTTACTTTAGCCCAATTGTTTGTTCAAAAAGCTTATAAATCGCTTCCTTTTAATTGTACAAGTAAAGGGCGTTATTTTTAGACGTTTGGTTTTCAATCTGTCCACAGTTTTTTGGAGTTGGTCTTTTCGACTGCTGTCATTTGATTTATGCTCAGTTTGGTTTGCCATTTCATACTGAATAGGTATAATTCGAAAAAACGATTGCAAATCATGGTGAATGGGCCCAAAACGATATGACCACCGATCCTGATTTTTAGAAGAAAATTTCGTTAAGCGGTTAAGCTCGCTTTTGGTTGAATGGGTACGTTAATAATCAAAATTGAAGCATTTGTAGTAATGAAATCCACAAGCCATTGTTGAGACGCCGTCACATTATTAAAACGTCATTGTTTGGTGTGCTCTATGGGTAGAGGATATCATTGCACCATACTTCTTCAAAAATAAATATTTCATAATGTTACAGTTAATGGGGAACGCTGTAGAGCCATGATTAATAATTTTTTCGTGCCTGAATTGGAAGATGATGATGTGAACAACCTTTGCTTCCAACAAGACGGCGCTACGTGCCATACAGACAACGAAACAAATTTTTTATTGAAGGAAATTTTTGGTGAGAGCATTATCTCGCGTCGTGGGCCTGTGGCGTGGTCTTCAAGATCGTGCGATTTAACACCGCTAGACTATTTATTGTGGGGTTATGTGAAGTCGCTTATATACGCGGATAAGCCCGACACGATTGACAAAAGGAATATTCTGCGCGTTATTGCTGGCATACGGCCCCAAACGCTGCAAAAAATGGTCGAAAGTTGGGTCTCTCGGCTGGAGTTTATTTGAGCCAGCCGCAGCGGCCACTTGCACGAAATCATTTTTAAAACATAATGGCAAACCCTTATCTTTCTAATAAAGCTTAATTATTGGCTATAACATTAAAGAATATGTGTCTTATTTCTTCTTGAAAACCACACATATGAAAAAAAACAACACTTTACTTTGATTATAACGATTGGAAACTTTACAAAAAAACCTTGTTGCTCTGGAACGGATTAATTGATGTGTACGAAATTGAGGTGTATGAAAGACAACTTTACGATCTGTATTATGTAATCAAATGTTACTTTATAAAAAAATAGTTTTTGGCAATATTTTTTTTTGTTTAAATTTTTTTTTTTTGAATTTTGTAATCGCCAAATTTGCGCATTATACCAATAAATCCAAATCTACCCCGTGAGCAAAGCATCTAAATGTAAGTCTTTTTTGGTTCGATAGCAATGACAATTTATATATGTAATTTTCTGAACGATTTTTTTATCGTGAAAATGTGAATAGTTGAACAAATTTTGAATTATTTACATGTGAATTTCATGACTTTTTTAATTTTGATTAATACAGGCGCAATGCTGATTTATTTCTAACTGGCTATCTGAATTTTTTTTTATCAATACTGGTATCTAACCTTTGCCATTCTATGCAGAAGTCTATTACAGCAGACATTGCAAATATTTCTTACGACAACCACCAAATCGACCAAAAATCACTCGATCCCACAATAGCCGGTTCTCTGCACCGGATCGACCAGAAGAAGCAATTACTTTGCCAAGGTCGTATTAGTTAGAACTCACGTAGTGCCTTATTTAGCTATATTTTTGGATCATTATAGAAAAAAGTCGACAAAGAATTGAAACCGTATACAATAGCGACTCTATATAGCTCTGTAAAGTACATTGGAGACCACAATTAATATGGTGAAACCGTTCTAAATGCGTTCTAAACTGTTACTCATTCAGCGGAGAGTGTGAGAACTAATGAATTTTTGAGCAAAACCGCCACTTCATGATCGGGCTTAAGCTTTAAATTGATATCGCTTGTGTGAATTTATTTCTAAATCAATGGTAGGTTTACAACGCGAGGTCTATGTATAAAATTTGCATCAAGCTGGTGCCTGCAATGCTGAGTTTTTTGATCGATGGCTAGGCAATGTTCAAGAACTAAGTCACTATCGGCTTCGGTAGTCATGGTTTTTGGCAGTCCGCACCTTACGTTGACGGAGACTCTAAGTGTTTCCCACTAGCATGCAAGTCTCACTAACATTTTGCACTGCAAAAACTTCAATTCAGTAATCGCACAGTGGTGTCTACATTGAATTGACTTTGGAAATAGATTTGCAACTTGTAATCAAGCGTGAAGCGATTTATTTCGTTTTACGATGATATGGTGACTGACTCGAGCGCGAAGGAGCTGACCCCATTAAAATAATATATGATTCATTAAGAAAGCACTAGTTGGACCAACATTTCACGTTGATCATTGGCAAAAATACTTCTTTCCAAAATGCTCCGAAATTGTTGGTTTTGAACCATGAACACTCTCTTTAAAGGCATCGTTAAGAGGTCAATTAAGACAATACGAAATAAAGCCAATGGCCACTAAAACTCAACAGAGAAGTGGTCTATGAGTGAAAACGACAAGTCTATGAGTGAGTTAATGGTAGTCAGAACAGAAGCATATTTTCAAACGATAGAACTGTTTTTATTCAAATCGTCTGCATTCAATGCTGTCTGAACGCATGTCTACTTTTCTGTATTTCGACTGGAATCCTCCCACCAAATGTAAGTTTTAGTCCAGCCCCATTTTGGACTTTCGCTTTGTTTTGAATCTTGCTACCACATTGAACTTTAGGCGCATACTCTCGTATGTACAGGGTGGGGCGCGGTATTTTGCTTATTTGGGAATGAAATAAAAAATTATGAGCCTTAGAAAAATTTACTTTATATTTTAAGTATACACAGATTACAATGACATTTTATCATAACATGAAATGTGACATTAGTTGTAAAAAATAACTAAATTTCGGGCACGTCCAATGGGGTCCAAAACCTTATTATCAGTTTTATTTCCTAAATATCCAGAAGTACAGGGTATATTATAATTGGCCACACCCTATCTTAGGTTTTTGTTACTAGTTTTCATTTATGAAAATTTGATTTCATACTCCAGTTATTCAAAAGTTCATCTAATAATTCATTGAGGGTTGTGGGAACTCTTCGTTCAACTCCACTATTATCCGAACGCCAAAAAAGTTAACTAGAATGCTTCGTGTTTTAACACAGACATTATATCCCAGTGTTTTAGACGCTAGTCATTTAAAAGGTTTCAACAAGAAATTGAAGGTACCTTTTCCAACACGTTGCAAACAGTTTTTGATTTCACAAATAATTGAAAGTGACCTAAGTAATTTTCACAATAAAACTCTTAAATTAAGTTATTTCTCAAACGAAACAGTTTCCATCAAAACAAAAAAATATAAACCCCAGCGACAGCTCTAAAGCACGTTTGCCCTAATTTTCCGACAGAACTACAACAACGAGAAAGACTTTTAAACGAAACAAAAAGTCTCTACATCATTCGGGCAGAAAATGAGAATACGTTCAATTTCGTTCAGTTTCAAACCACAGAGTTCATGCTATGAAACTGTTTCAATTTTCTAGCCAAAATGTTAATTCATCAATTGTTATTTCGGTAGCAATTTGCAATGAACAACAGCCAATTGATTTGTCTGCATTTCCCCCTCCGCGAAACAACTTGGCAAAAACATGAAATTCAACACATTTGCAAAAGAGCTGGGCGACAGACGGACCGGTTGTTTGCCAAAAACTAAGTTAACTTTTGTACATTTGTGGCCGAAATGACTTGATGAGTTTATATGGTTCGCGTTTAAGAGCTGTAATGAAAATTCACACACACACATACGAGTACTACTTACGTTAAATCACTGAAAACAATAGACTTAAGATGCAAACTTTTTTTTGTTTTGTTTCATGCTTTATTGGGGTGATGCCGCAGCAATCACTCTTTCTTTTTTCTTTCTACTCTCGCCTTTAACTCTAACTTCAGCGTAGCACTAACAGAAAGAAACAGTAATAGAGCTTTTTCCAAACTATACAATTTCGTTAAATTTTCTTTAACAGAAGGAAAGAAGTAACCACGACAAACGGGGAAAAAATCACAATGGCGAAAAACAGAAAAAATGCATAATGAAAATTCATGGCATCAGGAAATCATGAAAAATAAAAGTAGCATTTATTTTCAAACGATGAATAGAAAGAAATGTTCACCACCACACCGCCAAAGCAATGACATACATATGAAAGGAAAACCAAATTGAAAAACATGTTTTAATTTAATTAACAAGATAATAGAGTGAGGGAAATGCCATATCCACTGTTCCACGATCGACAGTCAAAGAAAAAAAGGGAAAATAATTTATTTCAATTGGTTTCTTTTCCTTCATAATTTCTTTGTTGGATTGGAAAATCAATTTCTCTTCGCTTTTGGCAGAATTATTGAGTTTTCATAGTTAATGGAAGTAATGGGTAATCTATCTAGAGGTATTTTTTCAGAACAAAAAAAAATATGAAAAATTTAAATCAAGTGTGGAATCTTTATTGGTAATTTAAAGGGCATTTTATGGCATTTATATTTTGAAAATAATTTCCTTCAAATGTTGGCATCTGTATTATGGAAATAGGCGTTCGATGAGAAATAGGAATATATACTGTTTTCGACCAAAATTTTGTTCATTGATGAGGCCCATTTCTGGCTCAACGGCAAAGCCAATAAACAAAATTGCCGCATTTGCGCTGAAGAGCAACAAGAAAAGGTTCAAAGGGTGTCATTATACCCAGAGAAAGCCACTTTTTGGTGCGGTTTATAGGCTGGTGGAATCATCGGTGCATATTTTTTGGCCGGAACGTAACCATGAATGGTGCTCGCTATCGCACCATTATATCGATCTTTATGCTACCTGAAATTGAAGCCCGTAATCTTGACGACACTTGTTTTTACCAGGACGGAGCCACTTGCCATACAGCTGCTCAAACAATGGATCTATTGAGAGGTCAATTCGAAAAGCAGCAAATTTCACGTTTTGGACAGGTGAGTTGGCCGCCCAGATCGAGTGATATCACACCTTTAGACATTTTTCTTTGGGGTTTCGTAAAGTCCAAAGTCTGTGCTGACAAACCAGCTACGAATCAGGTTTTGGAAGCCAACATTACGCGTGCCATTAAAGCCATACCGGTCGAAATGCTCGAACGAATCATCCAAAATTGGACCCTCAGAATGGAAACCCTAAGGCGTAGTTGCGGCCAGTATTTGAAGGAAATTGTATTCAAAAACTAATTGTCATAAAATGTTCTTTCAAATTACCAATAAAGATTCCACATTTGATTTGAATTTGTTTTTTTTTGTTCTGAAAAAATACCTCTTCATTGTAATAAGGACCCTATATTACAAAGCAAAGTTAAAGTAAAGGCGTTGCAGACAAAGGATCAGCAAATAAAATCAAAGAATATATTATATGGTGATTTTAAAATTAAAAATTTATCAATAGCCGAAAATTCGATTTTTTCACAGCTATGTCTTGATCTAGGAGGCTAATAGGGAAAAGACTTGGACAGCAAAATGTTGAGTGTCATAGTATAAAGGACATTGCTTCTAATATCGATAAGACTACAGAAATACAAGTAGTAATTCGAGAATAGGAAATCGGATGAAGAAAAGAAAGAGGTCCGCAGACTTTACTACTATGATGACTTTCATAGAAGAGTGAGAGAACGCAACAAAATCTCAAGAACAGCAAAACGGAGCTCCTGAACAGGTTGATAGCGATAATGTAAAAGTTTCACTCAAAACCCCCTATCCGTACCAAGACAATAAAGGGCAATAAAGACAGGAGAGTTAGAACAACTCAAGAAAGAATAACGCTTTTGATAGGCACCAATTTTCCGTAAGGCACAAAAGGACAGACGGAGATATCCATGTATAAAAAACTGTATAGGAGAACCCTATAGGAGAATCCTTTAATGCAAACAAGTGGACAAACTTAGTTCGGCCGGGCTGAAGCTTATAAGCCGATCCTGGATATGCCCACACGACATAAAAGAAGAGACAAAGTACCACATGCAACAACTTTGGGGGGGGGGGGGTTATTATCACCAAGCTTGTGGCTTACTACATACTAAACCTAGTCATCTAAGGGTTCTAAAGATGAAATAAATATTTCTATAACGCTGGACCTGAGCTTATCTTGGGCAGACATGTGTTAGGATAATGGAATGAGAATGGCTTCCTCTTAATTGACTTGTGCAACAATAACAACCTTGTGTTTGGTGAATCAATCCTCCAACATAAAAAAGTCACTGAAAACTAGATAGACCATTTTTTACATTAGCAAGAAGACTCGTTCGTCAAGAACCTAAATTGATTTGAAATTAAGAGCTCAATGGAAATTAAGAGCTCATTCATTCCAGCTGGACAGACATATGAAATTGGTCCTCATCTTTTGCAAACCAAGTCAAGGGCACTGCAAGGGGTAACAAGTCCTCTAAGACATTACATCTGAAATTTTGGGTAAGAACAGAAATAGAACTCGCCCAACACGGGCTTTTTATTTACATCCGCAGGTGGCTCAGGCAAAACAATTAGCAAAAAGGACGAAAAAAGTTGCCGACATGTTCTATAGTGGAACCCTAAGGTTCAAGACATCTAGGTAGATCCAAAACATCATGACCTGTACGATGTCGATCTATACACTGCCAATAAAACATGGAATAGGTTTAGTTAGAATCCTCGCACTAATTAATTACATTTCTTTAGTTTCCATCCTATGCTCCATCCGGATTTATAGGAACTCATATAAAGGGTGGTCCAGCCATAATGTACGATCCTACCAGTGAATCCCTTCTTAACATTAAGGCGCGTTAAAATTGTTGAAGCTTTTTACGAAAATTCAAATCAAAATGCATTTCGTGCACTTCGTTTTTTTTGGTCAGCAAAATCGAACGGAATCGACCATTTGATACGCTAATAAGCAGAATTGCTGCATTCGGGCAAATGGAAGTCCACGAGTGATTGCTAAAAAGCCGATGCCTCCATAAAGAGTGACTGTTAGGTGCGGTTAAGGGCTACTTCGAAAATGGGGTCGACCAAGCAATTACCGTAAATGGTGTTTGCTATCACGAGATGGTAACAGACTCCTTGTGTCCAGAAATTGAAGATATGGACCTGGACGATATGTGGTTCCAACAGCTTGGTGCCAATTGCCACACAGCATGTGATGTCATGTGATTCGACACCGCTGGACTTATTTTATTGGGGATATTTAAAAGAAAAAGTGTACATCAATAAGCCAAGAACAATTTAAGAGCTGAAGTATCAGATAATTCGAGTTCCTCATGGAAGTATTCTAGGCCCGTTGCTATTTATTCTTTTTTTTAATGATATTTCATCTTGTATAAAGTGGTCAAAAATGTTGCTCTATGCCGATGATTTAAAATTATTTTTGTGCATTCAATCCATAGCAGATGTATTTCGTTTGCAAAATGATATACTGAGTATTGCTGAATGGTGTTCGGAGAATTTTCTGGAAATTAATGTTAAGAAATGTTTTAAGGTTTTATATTTTAAATACAGAAATCCGGTTATATATGACTATATGTGACAGCGCATAGAGAAAGAACCAAAAGGGTAAAAAAATCAATTTTCATTTTTTTTCCTTTTTTGATGTGGACAACATCTGAGCATCGAATGAGACTGATCACATGCCCCAAAAGTGTTCCCTCCCAGAGATATGAGCGTTTTATGAAAGTGAACTTGACTATTCTAAGCGCAAAAAGGAAGGGACCTAATCTTTAAAATGGCTCTCCTGAACAAAGTTTTCATCAACTTTTCACTTTTTTTTTGATGTGGACAACATCTGAGCATCGAATGAGACCGAACCCATGCCCCAAAAGTGTTCCCTCCCAGAGATATGCGCGTTTTATGAAAGTGAAATCGACGATTCTAAGCGCAAATAGAAAGGGACCTACTCTTTAAAATGGCTCTCCTGAACAAAACTGGTTTTTAACCTTAGTTCCCTTTCTATTTTGCGCGTCACATATGCTAAATGATCATAAACTAGTTAAGGCTGATGAAATTGTTGATTTAGGGGTAATATTTGATTGAAAGTTTACATTCGTAAATCACATAAATTCTATTGTACCAAAAGCATACTCACTGTTAGCTTTTATTAAAAGGAATTGTAGAGATTTTGTGGGTCCATACACAGTTAAGGTATTTTATACGTCTTAAGTTAGAGCTAAATTAGAGTAATGCGTACTTAATTTGGAATCCCTTTTATTCAATTCACATTTGTAGACTTGAAAAAATTCAAAAGAGATTTGCATCGTTTGCTCTACGCTCAACTAATTTTGCTCAACTCAGCCTTTATATGTAGACAAATGTAGGCTTATTTATTTAAAAAAACTGGACAATAGAAGAACCTTATTATCTCAAGTTTTTCTTCATAAATTGCTTTCTGGTTCTATAGATTCATCACGTTTGTTGGCACTAGTCGATTTTTGTTTTCCTACCAGAACTTTGCGGCATTTGAACTTGTTTTGTTTACTTGTTCATAGAATGAATTATTCTCTCAATGAACCTATAACTAGAGCAATGAAAGAGTTCAATAGTATCTCCAATCAGAACATTGATTTGTTTGATTCGTTACGTAATTTTATTAATAACTTAGATTTAATTTACTTTAGATATAAGAAATAGTCTGTAAGGAATTTGTACTTTCATAGACTTAAAAAATAAATAAATTCGACACAACGACATTGAGCCTCCATTATGTCTCAGAGTCATAGAATATATAGGCCATCGGATAGAGGTATGCCCCCGAAGCCTTGGCGAGCATTTGACCAATATTTTGTTTAAGACATAATTGTTCTTCTATCCTTCTATAAAAATTAAATATTATGATTATTCTCCCCAAACCTTTTGTTTTATTTGCAGTCAACATCGTGCATTGTTGTTGGACCAACCTGTATATAAGGTCTCAGATAATTCTGTTGTAAAGTTAAAAATGAAATTACAATTCTGTGATGGAGAATATGAAAAATTTGCAGCACCTTCATAGACTTCATCACTGATACTTACTAATAGAACATTTTGCCTGGACCCTCTTTTTTAGGAAAACAAACAAAAATTACATACAAAGTTTCAAAAAGTTATTTTAAAATTTAAATTAAAGCATGTAATTGCACTTTCCCCCCAATGCGAGTACACCTAAAATCATATGCCTCTGTCTGTCATCGAACCTTTGGATCATTGTTTATAGACAAAAACCAGTAACCGATTTCCTCTGAGTTGTAGAGAAAAAACCCATACAAATTAGACAACAACTTGGCGATACGGTACTTGAAGTTGAATGAAATTCATAATTGAAAAAAAACCACAAGAAATATATTTAAAGTTTTTACAATTACTACAACAGACATCTGCATTTAAATTGTTAAACTACTTCAAAACCAAAAAAAAATCGAAAAAAAAAATTGAAAATTCAGTAAATAAAAAAGCCAACTTTGGAAAAATTTGCATAAAACAAAAATTTAACGTTTATTTCTTCCTGAGAGTTTAAGCAACGGGGGTATTTTGTTTTCAACAAACGTTGTGTCTAACAAGCAACTCGGTCCTAGTCAGCGGCATCGCCGTCCTCATCATCATCGACAACAACAAACAACATTGTCGTAAACATCATCAAATGTAGTTCATCATAGTCACAACTTTAAGCAAATTTTTGTGGCTGTGGTTTCGTTTTCTTCTATTTTGTGTTGGTGTTGTCGTTGCTGTTCAGCAATTGTCTGCAATGAAAGCGAAATTTTCAATTTGAAATGAAAAGTAATTTTCCTGGTTTGATGCTGCTGAGATTGTTTTTTTATTGTTGCGGTTGGTTGTTGTGTTTCGTTGGGGATGTGCTGTTTGTTTCTTGCCCTGTTGCTCTTGTTGTTGTTGCTGCTGCAGCCTTGTTGTGTTTCCTTTGCCAACAAGAGTCGTGAAGTTTTATAATGATCAACAGTTACAGTTAACTAACAAACATTTGTCATTTAATTGACCTTTTTTCCAGCTGCTTCTAAATAAAATGGAAAATGTCTTTGTTAGCCTAAAGGCTGCTGTGGTGTGGTGTAACCCAACAAAAGACTTAAGACACAAACTCGGCAAATATTTTATGTCACATTTTTGAGTGCAACTGTGTGTGTGTGTCTACATAAAATACGAGGGTGTTGGACAAAGTTGCGGAAGTATTAAGTAATTATTAATGACAAAAGCAAATTTTTAAACGGATTCTAGCTAGAGACATAAAAAAAAATTATAGACTGTATCTGCTTCCGAGAGGCGAAAAGAGAATATTTCCACAAGTTAGAGTAATAACACAGTCCGACCCTAAAGAATGAAGTTAAAATTTCTGGGAACTGATATTATTTTTCATATAGGTCTTATCGAGTACAACGAGAATCAGTACGAGTATGTGAAATTTTCCAAAATAAGGAAATCCAGTTAAAAGTTCGGATTTAAGCACTTTTGCCCACTAATAAGCATGTAACTAAGTTAATTAGCAACCAATTTATTTTTTGCCACGGAATTAAAACTTAAAACTTCCAAACGACATACATTTCTTTTAAGAATGTTTGAAAATAATGTATATATTTCTCTAACAAATACTCGTTTTTTTATTTTTCCGCTTTACCGATATTTGAACACATAATTTCATTAAGGAACCGTAAAACATGTGATTTTATTTAAAAAGGAATATGCCACATCGGTTTTCTAAATCCGTAAGTAATTGACTGAGACAAAAAAGTTTCTATTAAAACTTAAGTTTTGCAAACATGCAAGTTTTGGCCATTTATCATAAATTGCTTGAGCATTTTCTCTTATTAACTCAGCATCATCAGTTTCACTTTGTAGGGACTAGTAATATTCTAAAATCATTTTCACGGCGGTAAAACCTACCACTGAATGCTATTATCTTTTAGTTATAGGGACATTACAGTATAGTTCTTAACATAAGTTATTTCTAATGTGATATGTATCGGCCCAGTAAACCAAATTTGCCGACAATGTCTGATATCATACAATTCTGAACAATATCTGAACTCTACCGAGAAGTCTTTCCAAAATCGTTACGAATTCTGTTCGGTTTGCCTGAGGATTTTTTCAGGGAAGTAGTTCAGAGTACGTGTCAACCCTCTCATATGTTTTTCGTTACGAGCTCGGTAAGAATTCTGATCCGAAATCGGATCATTTTGACTGTCAAACAGAGTTCTGACCTAATTCTGAACGTTTGGTTTGCTGGGGGCTGATGCAGCTAGTGATTTTTATTTGACTCATATATAAGTATAATTTGGACAATGACAGCTTTTTCCCGCTCGAAATATGCACTGAATGTCTGTATCATATCTTGGTTCACTTAAAAAATGTTGGGAAATAGTGAAACAGACATAATAGTTGTCGTTCTATCGGGTGACCAATCTAGAGGTATTTTTTTCAATAGGGTTTTTTAACATATAACGCGTGAGTTGTGTTAAACTAAATTTTTTTCAGTACTGCTTGTCATTTCATCATGGAAAGACTTACACCGTAACAATGTCTACAAATTGTGCAACTGTATTTTGGAAATGAGCGATCGGTGAGAAACGTTTTTCGACCAAAATTGTGTTCAGTGATTAGAACCATTTATAGCTCAACGGCAACGTCAATGAAAAAATTTCCACATTTGAGCTAAAGAGCAACCATAAGAGGTTTAAGTGGTGCCATTAAACCCAGAGAAAATCACGATTTGGTGAGGTTTATGAGATGGTGGAATCATCGGTCCATATTTTTTTAAAAATGATGATGGCCGGAACGTAACCTTGAATAGTGCTCGCTATCGCGCCATGATTTGGCACTTTTTGCTACCTATAATTAAAGCCCGTAATCTTGACAACATTTGGTTTCAACAGAACGGTGCTACTTGTCATATAGCTGGTCAAACAATGGATCTATTGAGAGGTCATTTCGAAGACCATCTATATTTACGTCAACGACCGGTGAGTTGGCCGCCTAGATGGTATGATATCACACCTTTAGACTCTTTTCTTTGCGGCTACGTAAAGTTTAAACTCTTTGCTGACGAACCAGCTACGATTGAGCTTTTGGAAGCCAATATTACGCGTGTCATTAATACCATACCGGTCGAAATGCTCGAACGAGTCGTCCAAAATCGGACCCTCAGAATGGACACCCTGAGGCGTAGTTGAGGTCAATACTTGAAGAAAATTATATTCAAAAAATAAATGGCATAAAATGTCCTTTCGAATGAACAATAAAGATTTCACACATGATTTAAATTTTTATATAATACCTCTAGATTGATCACCCGATATTTGCATTGACAAGAATGTGGCTGTCGTAGCCGAGAGTGTGTAACTCTGGAACATCGGAATTTCGCTGATCTCAGCAACTCAACATTTCTTGGACCAGCCCAATGCGTAATTTAACCAAACTCTATGCACAATTGGCTTACAAATAGTGCATGGTTGAAAAGCAAAGCTGCTACATGTGAGCACCACAAATCCAGCATGTTTTCGTCGGCAAAAGCAATGCAAAATCTGAGAGTGAAAGTTTGGTTCGAATATTACAGAAGTAGCATAATTGGACCAAGTTCCTTAGAAAACTTTGATGGAAACGGCTCTAGAAAGGCTTAAATGGCTTATTTTTAGTAGTTTAAAGTTAAACGCATGGACTTGAACGATCATTAGGTTATTAGTTTTATTTTCGTTTTATTTTTAGTGCCAAGGTAAAAGACATGGACTTGCACTATAATTAGTTTCCGCAGAACGGTGCGCCATGCAACAGAGTCCATGCCAAGCCCAACTAAGTTCGGTAATCTTGCTGTCAGCCGCTTAGTTGATGTCAATTGGTCACTTCTAAAGTTTGATCTGATGCCGTTAGCCTTCTTTGTGGGGTACCACGAGATGTTATATGAAAAATTTAGTAATGATTAAGGTCCTTAAGTTCTATATTGAGAAATAAATTCAGTCCTTAAAAAATTAAATTGATAGGATGCGATACTGCGAAGCCAGCCCATACAGCCACATAAATAAAATTGTGTTCCAATATTAGTGTGAATATTTGAACTTTCGAAAAATAATGATTATTATTTTTTCGACTTTTAAAATTATATTTGTGACGCGCAAAATAGAAAGGGACCTAAGGGTGAAAACCAGTTTTGTTCAGAAGAGCCATTTTAAAGATTTAAATACGTGTATCTTTGGTGTAGAATCGTCAACTTCACTTTCATAAAAAGCGCATATCCTGGGAGGGAACACTTTTGGGGCATGGGGTCGGTCTCATTCGATGCTCAGATGTTGTCCACATCAAAAAAAAAGTGAAAATTGATTTTGTTTACCCTTAGGTCCTTTTCTCTATATGCTGTCACATTTTAGTTTGGCCATAGACTAAAAGAATTGTTTCAGTTCAGGATAGTTTGAGTTTAAAAAGAGAACCCCAATATAGATATCAGGAACTAAACGCCTTAAAATACTCCACGTTCTTTTTCTGTTTATTTTCATCTGATATTTTTCCATACCTCCCTCTTTTGCAACACACACCTTTTTGGCAAGCCAGTAATGTTTTCGCCACGAAAATAATTCTTTAACATATTTTCCACAAAAAACTTCCACTAAAATGACGAGTAAATGAATTCAAAAAATTATAAAAGAGCCGCAACACCAAACAAAATTATTTATTAAAAATAAAACATTAAAACACAGAAACCCACATATTTTTCGTCTGCCTTTTCTTTTCATTCATTTCGTTAACATATGTACATAATTTTGCCACTACTACCACTCATTTGTTGTGAATATAATATAAGGCTGGAGAAGAAAAGAAAAAAAAAAAACACCGGGAAAAAAAACTAAACAGAAATCATGTTTTCTATTACTACTATTTCTAAAATAAACGTGATAATGCGGTAGGTTGTTTGGGGCATGCAGTGGATCGAAAAGCGCGCGCGAGCTATCGCTTATGTTCAAATTTCCTTCAGAGATTTATCAACAAAAATGTTAAGCAATAAACATGGTAACTAGTATTTCTACCGCCAGGCTGTAGAGTTGAGTTGGACCTTTCCGCTGGATACAGAGGGACTGCGAGAGATCTAATGCGTTCATCTGAAAACGCCATCATTACAACGCAAAGTAAAGTTCCACACATACGAATGGCATGACTGGTTGGTTAGAGAGGTCCTCCGCACAGTGGTCTTCTACAAGAAGATTTGATGAGGTAATTGCAGGAAAGAAGACAAAATCAAATGTTTTTCTTTACCAGTTTATTCAATGGAGGACTTATAAGCGCACAATCAATAGTGCTGAATTTCATGACAACATTGCCTGTGTCCTGTGTCCTTCTAAAAACTAATCAGGTGAAAGGGACTATATGCTAGTCTACTTAGTCTGAAGTTGACTCAGGCCCAAAAGATCTTGGTAAGTAGCAAACGAAGTAGTATTTAAGAAGAAATAACCGTCACGACTTCTTCGGAAAATTTGAAGTAACATTGAATGATGTCACATGACCTGGCGTGTTTGCTTGTCCGTGCTAAAACATCTCTGAGGAGAATCGAACATTCGTTAAGCACAGACTGAAAGTATCTTTTGAAGATTTCACACCTGCAGCGTTGCAATATCATTGGGGTCTTATGATGGTAAAGCAGTGCTCATCAAAACTGCATTCATTCCCTGTTCGCAAATAAAAGTCTATTCGCCTTATACCATTTTTTTCGATAAATGGCTTTAAACCTTTTTTTGTGTAATGTAAATTTGTTCAACACCTCATAAAGGAAATATTTTCGATAATCGGCGTAATTTTTTGTTGTTGAAAATATGAGAATTAATTTATCGCCTGAAATCAAAAATATTTTTGAGGAACGATGCACAAATATTTTAGTTAATATGTGAAATTTTTTTACACAGGGTCTCTTATTAATTTTTTGTTTAAATATATAATTTTTTAATTTTTTTGTGTATACAGGGACACAGTCGCCGAGTTTTACATGATTATCGCCACAACAGCCTGAACCACGGTGTGCCATCACACTGGGGCTGTAACAATGCGACGGCCAGCGCCCCATTGAATTGATTCCGCCGGTACCAATTTGAGGCAAGACAGTTTTGGGTCATAACTTTCCTCTTGGTTAGGGGTCGAGAATTATCTAAACCTCCACTGTTCTATGGGTCACAGCAACCGGTCGCAATGCAACTCCACATCGAACCGAAGTTCTTCCCGTGATTTGGGTCTGAACCACAGCCACCACGATTCCGAAGGGCCGCACCAAATAGTCAGGCCAGTACAAGTTCTGGGGGCTCCTGACTACCCGTGGTACCAGATTTAAGTCTCTGGCCAGACCTCGTAACCAAAAGGCTTCTTCCAGTTTCTGTTCCATACAACATGGGACTGGTCACCCGCACCAAACTATTCGACCAAAAACACAAACATTTTACAAACATTTAACAGTCGCCCTCACGGGCGATTCAATGGCCAGGGACTGGCACCAGCACGGACATCACGAACAACAACAAAAGACTTTGCCTCCCTCACGTGAGACAAGACGGCAAAGGAACAAAAACGAAGAAACGCTCCAACGACGATAACGATCCAACGACGATTGTGTATCGTGTATACAGGGACAACAAGAAATATGAAAAATATAGCATGAGAAAGCCTGTCTGTTCATCTGTTTGGCAGATGTAAGTTTTTTGGACCAAGGACAGACGCTATTGATATTAAAATACACATAACGGGTGATCAATCTAGAGGTATTTTTTCAATAGGGTTTCTTTTGCAGATTAAGCGTGAGTTATGCTAAACTTTATTTCTTCAAATTGTGCAACTGAAAATAAGCGTTCGATGAGAAACGTTTTGCGACCAGAATTTTGTTCATTGAAGAGGCCCATTTCTGACTCAACGACAGCGTCGATAAACAAAAATGCCATAACAACAACATAGAGTTGCTCAAAAAATAAATCAATTGAAAGGTCATTACGAAGAGCAGCTAGTTTCACGTTTTGGACCGGTTGAAAAGCTAGCCGCCTAGATCGTGTGATAGCACGCCTTTAGACTATTTTCTTTGGAGCTACGTAGAATCCGAAATCTGTGCAGACAAACCAGATACGATTCAGGTTTTGGAAGCCAATATAACGCGTGTCATTAACGCCATACCGGTTGAAATACTCAAACGAGTCATCAAAAATTGGAGCCTCAGAATGGGCGCCCTGAGACGTACTAGCGGCCAACATTAGAAGAAAAAATTATTCAAAAAAAAAAACTGGCATAAAATGTCCTTTTGAATGAACAAAAAAGATTTCAAACTTGATTTGAGCTTTTGTATTTTTTATTTAAAAAAAATTCCTTTATATTGATTACCCAATATATGTTCCTCCGGTTTTATGTATTTAGCACCAGAAAAGAAAATAATGATATTTGACACACGTTAACTTTTGGACAAGGAAGGACGCTAGTAAAAACGAAGAAAATCGGTTTCGATTTAGATATAGTTCCCACATATATGTTCATTCAATTATTCTGTTTTTAACCCCAAAAGATACGTATAACATTTAATCTTTATGAAATTTGGCACAAGTTATTTTTTGGACCATTTAAACTGAAGAAAATCGGTTTAGATTTAGATAAAGCTCCCACACATATATGTCCAACATATTTTATGTCTTTAGCTCTGAAGCCACATATTACGGAAAATCTTTATGAAATTTGCACTCGTAAATTTTTTGGACCAAGGAAGGACGCTAGTAAAATCAGAGAAAATCGGTTTTGATTTAGATATAGTTTCCACATGTATGTATAACCGAATTTACCATAAACAATGAAATTTTCTCACAAATTTAAACGTGACATTAGTTTTTAAATCTGAGTATACGAGTATTTAGATCGCGTCCAGGGTGATCCTAAAACTGATTTTCAGTTAGTAATTCGGAATTTCCAAAAGTCGGCCATGCCCGACTTTAATTTTTTAACTAGTTTTCGTAGGCTAATTTTTTTTCTCGCAAATTCGTTGTGAAAGAATATCAATAAATGACTCTGAATGTGAAGTCTCTGTAGAGGTGCTAAAGGTGAACGGTATTTTCGTGGCCAATTGTTTGAAGAAAACTCGAAAAGTGAGATTTACACCAGTAGTTCTCATACGTTGGGTCAGAACCTAGTTTAAAAGAGATCGGGTTTCCTTTCAACAATTGCTGCGAAGCTTTCTAGTGTAGTTCGTCACGGACCAAAAATGCCACTTTGCCATTTTGTAATAAACTTCATCATTTATCTTTTAAAATGTACAGATGCAGGAGGTTAATCCCTGTAAAATGAGTAAAAGTAAAGGACCGAAATAAATCAAATCAGCTAAACTAGTTTTTTTTTCAAATTTACCACCTCTGAAATTTAAACCAACGATCTTCTCGTTTCTAATTCGACTAGAAGGGTGGTTAAAATGTTCAATGGGTCCACATAACTGATTCCTTCAAGCAAAGGTCTAAACAAAATTTTTACTAACGATTTACTGTGGACAAATAACATGGCATTCCAGTAGACATTCGTTGGAAAGCGATGTGGTAATGAGTGCATGATAATTTTGTATATGCAAAGATTGCATTTATAAAAAAACATTAAATGATATGTGCTGGATCTGAGAAAAGGGCTTTAAGCAGGTCTTCTATTAGAAGGCCAAACGTTTTTTATTAACTACAGAATAAAGGAAGTATTTTTTTAAATTTAAAATAAATGTCTGCCTATTTGACAATTATTTTCACAATGTTGGTAGCCAGAATGAGGGATTCTCATGAGTTCCCCCTTGTTGAAATTAAAACATTAGAATTTTTGTAGGAACGGAAATTTTTAAATTATATAATCTTCGTATACCAAAAAATGTACCACCGTCCAGCAGTCTCTATGTCTGTCTATTATTTTGCCAGTTTCTTCATTTGTCCGTTTGTTGCTTCGTCTGTTTACCTCTTGGCTATCCGTATATCCTCTGCCAGTTGCTAAGGAAAGGTAGACTTTTACAACGTGTATATTTCATTTGGTTTTAATTCATTGTAATTTCATTTCATTGTTTTCGCCGGGTCTACAGCATTTATTGTCCAGCTACGCTTGGCCATACATATGTTTGCAGAGTTTGGGTGCATGTGTGTGTGTGTCTAGTATGCATTCTGTAGTTTTTTTTAGCTAAGACAAATAAAACACAAAATGGCTAATTGCAAGTGACAACTTTGTCGCACGTAATTACAATTGCTGTTTATGTATGATTGTCTGTCCGGCAGTCTTTTCTGTCTGTCTCTGCTAATGCCTGTAGTAGCTAGGGTACTGCCAGCCAGCTAGTAGAGGCAAACAAAATGACAACAAAAATACAACCAACGCTATATACCAGCATTTTCTTTTTGTTTTCCAAAAGGTGTTGACATGCATACTTCTGTACATATATGTAACGTTTGTCTTAGACGAGTTTTCCAGAGGTGGCAGGCACTGCTGTTGCATACGAGCACATTGCAATCACACACAATGGAAGTGGAAGCTCCATATGTCTGTATGTAGCTACTCCTCGCATGTAGTAATTCCGCCTTGTAATGTTCGTTTGGGCTGATTGTGTCTTTGCCGGCTCGCTGCGATGTCTTCGGTTGTTATCTTCATTGCATTTGTTCACGTATTTGCTACGTTGCTGCCGCTTTGTGTAGGGTATTTGGCATAAAACCATCAGTATATGCGAGTATACGACAACAACGTCGTATACACTGGCATTGTCATGGACCAATATAGCGTTGGCTTAATGATTTTAATTAAAAAAAATTATAGCAAAAAGAATTTATTTCATTTAATTTGTTGTATACGATTTACATTTTAATTGCAAAGCTCAATGAGACAACAAAGAAAGCGAAGTGTGGCTCATACAATGTGGCGACGCGAAGCGACATATCCAGAGATGTAAGTGAACGCGTTGCGCATACGCCTAGGGTGGTCGTGATATATGGCCATAACGGAAAGTTGCTGGTGACATAGCGCACATAGTCAAGATTTATGAGCATTTTGTAAAACACACATTCTAAGTAGGTTCGAAGTAGGCTGATAGAGTTCTTAATGGGTTGGTAAATCATGTTCTAAGGGGTTGAATTATAAATCAGTTTGAATACATGTTTCTTTTTAAAAGTAAAAATAATATGAAAAATCAATTATTTTATATGCATTACTCCATTACTCTGTACATCTCCTTTTTGGGGGTGGATCATTCCTCCGGGAAATGCAAGAATCTTCTTTGCGACTGTATAGATTTTAATCACATAGAACAAAAGACTTAAGACACATATTGTTGAATTGTTCATTAATTTGAATGGATGTTCTAAGCTTCTTTTTCGAAATAAAAAAAATGAAAAATCAATTATTTTATTCGCATTAATCCATTGCTCTGTGCATCTCCTCTTTGAGGGCAGATGATTCTTCGGGGAATTCAAGAATCTTGCTGCGGATATATTGATTTTTTCCCACTGACCAGAATAGGCTCAAGATTAGTGGTCGAACCAACAACACCTGACATACACATCTTTCTCGTCCAACTGATGAATTCAGTCACCAAACGGGTAGTTTTGGAAGCAGTTACAACTGCAGAATAACCTGGTCTCCGACAATAGAAAAATAACAAGGGAATTGCTAGCACTAGAAAAACGATCAATGTCAACCCTCATAGAAGACTTTTTAGGGCACTGCTTTTGTAGATACTTGGATGACATAGCAGAAAAATCAAATGTACCTCTTGAATTACTCTTAGAATTTGTTGAATGGTTGGGCTGATTCTGAACTACTCAAACCGGTTGATAAACCATAAGGAATAGAACAATACATGCCACACATTTCTCTAATAAATATAAGTATACACCCTATCTCCTTCATTTAACTCTTCACTCCCCATATTACTCACGTTCTCTTCCCTTCATAAGGATTCCACAATGGGCCTTTTAGGCTTCCGAGTGAACTCGCCATTTCATCCTGGCGAGCTATCCCAGGAGAGTATAGAAAATCTCCAGTGGCGGTAAATTTTATTTTTTTAAGGGCCGAGAAAGTTTTCATTTTGCTGTGTAGTACCGTATGAAATAGTTAAAGAATTAGTACATATTCTTTCATTTTAGTAAACTTTCGGAATGAACTGTCTTAAGTGAAATCGTAAAGTGAATAATTTCCTAGAAAATATTAACATTATAACGCTAAGCTTGGAGAGTAATGCATTATGTAATGTAAATATATTATTAACCGGAGTTTTGAGTAATTTTATGTTCTACAAACCTTATCGTTTTGGGGATTTACAAAACTCACATAAGTCTTTCAGTTCCCGAAGGAACCATTAACCTACAGAGGAAGTTTTAAAAATTTGTTGCGTAATGTTATTAACGCAACACAATTTCATGAATGAAGCTGCAATGGTGTACTCGCTGTGGTGCTCTGCGCGAAGAAACAAAGTATGGTAGAGCTGACAATATTCAAAGAGCATCGTACTATTGTTGAGCATATGGTAGTTGTAGAACACAAACATAAATATGATGCCACAAACATAAAGTATGATGCCTTTCGAATTTTGTCCCCTTAACCATACTTGTATTACGTGCTTCATTCCATCTTTCTTAAACATTAGGTAGTTTAAAGTAGAAGATACGGTTGCCTGCTCCTTGCCACGAACGCACACACCAAAGCTATTATTTCGGCCTGTAGAGCAGGTTTAGGTTTCATTAAGGTTTTTTTCACAGTAAGTTGTGTTAAACTTTATTTTTTCTTCTTAGTAATGTTAGCCATTTCAGGAATTGGAACATAACGATGTTCCTGCGCGCTTTGGCATTTCAGTGTTAAATCTCTTCGAAAGCTCGAGGAAGATATGCTGTTTTGGTCCAGAATTTTGTTCAGCGAATAGCCCATTTCTGGCTTAACAACGACCTCAAAACAAAAAATTGCCGCATTTGGGCTGAAGAGCAAGCTGAGGAGGCTCAAGAGGTGCCATTATACCCAGAGAACACCACGGTTTGGTGCAGATAATGGACTGGTGAATTATCGGTTAATATTTTTTCAAAAATGATGATGGCCGGAACGTAACCGTGAATGGTGTTCGCTATAGCGCCATAATATTTTGCTACCTGAAATTGAAGGCCGTAGTCTTGACGACCTTTAGGTTCAACAGAACGGTGCCACTTGCCATACAGCTGCTCAAAGAATGGATCTATTGAGAGGTCATTTTGAAGAGCAGCTTTATTAATGTTTTAGACCGGTGAGTTGGCCGCCTAGATCGTATGATATCACACCTTTAGACTCTTTTCTTTACGGCTACGTAAAGTCCAAAGTCTTTGCTAACAAACCAGCAACGATTTCATGTTTAGAAGCCAACATTGCGCCCGCCATTAACGTCGAAATGTTTCAACAAGTCATCCATTATTGGACCCTTAGAGTAGACACCCTCAGACGTAGTTGCGGCCAACATTTGAAGAAAATTATATTAAAAAAACAATTGGTTTGAAATGTCCTTTTAAATAAACAATAAAGATTCCACACTTGATTTGAATTTTTATATTTTTTGAAAAAAATATCTTAATATTGAAAACCCGGAAGGTGAACTTAAATTTAGGTTTCTGAGGCCCCTCCACCTAGTGGTAGTCCCTGAAAATTTACCATGTAGTTGCGTTTTTTCTCTCCTGTGGTTCAGGGAATCGGCATACTCTTCTTAGATTTCGCACAGGCTGCGGATGCGTAAGACACCTGAATATGCCGACGAGAAGACAAAGTTAAAACTTTTTCAGCTCAATGCGCTTACTCGATTTATTTCGTTGGTGACCCTTTTAATATTTTGGTCGTGTCTCCTAACATATTTGATCGCTATATTCTGGTATGTGTTTTTATAGCCCAGTGTGCCAATAAATGTGCCAATCAGGTCAATGGTCTAATACAAGCCCACCTGAGCCATTTCGCCAGTTCTCACGTTGCCTTGTACGTCAATGTGTCCCTGGATCCAAAAAACCCTACAATTGCATGTGTCAAAGAGAGTATTTATCGCTTCTTTACATTCAAGAATCGTTCTTGTTTTAACTACGGTAGATTTCAGGGCCCTATATCGCTGCTTGACTATCGTAGAATATTGTGGCAGAATCTCGTGTGTAAGTAGATATGAGGAAGTGATGCAACACACTTAAAAATTGCTTTAGCCTTTGTCTAAATTTCGCTATATTTAATGTAACATTTTGGGACAACAGGACCTCAGCCCAATGTCCCTAACTAGGAAATTTACAAACTCTTACAAACTATTGTCATCATCAAAAGTATTAAATTTTGTTTTCACAGAAAGCCCATCTAAACAATCATATATATTATAATATGCTACAAAAAGACTATTCGGTGTTAATGGTATTTGTACTATTTTAAAATTGTCTCATTTAAAGAGATGATTGAGTGTAGAATTTAATATTTACGAGTATTGTAAATAATGTCTAAATCAAACTTTGGAATCCAAAATCAGTTAAAAATTAATAGGCGTAAGCAACAGTAATCAATTTACCAATTTCAACAGGACATCAATCAAAAGCTCAAACAAACATCGGAACATAATTGATTAAACTCCCTCGAAAAATAATCTCAGACCATTACAAAGCCAAGTTTCTGCTTTAAACATATACTCGTACCCCCTCCTACAACGTGTACTTTAAATGATTTTTCAAACTTTTAAAATGTGTTTGTGTATGTGTGTGATATCTATTGCATTGCATTTTTACAATATTCACCTTCTCTTTCGGTAAACTGCACTTGTTACACGTACTCCACATATTCCGTATATTTTGTTGAACATTTTACATGACAAGGCACTTGTTAGTTTGTTACAACAGACAGAATATCCTAGTAAAAAAATCACAAAAACACACAGACGCGTAGAAAATAAAAAAACAGACTTTGAAAAGACCCACCGCTGATATTGTGTGTAAATAAATTTAATGGTTTATTATCGAAATTTGAAATGGTATTTGCATTTTATTACACATGTTTATATGTATCATTGACTGTGTAAATGGTCAATATTTCGCTTATGCCTAGTCTTAA
Source organism: Hydrotaea diabolus (assembly GCA_963513945.1). Classification (NCBI taxonomy): domain Eukaryota; kingdom Metazoa; phylum Arthropoda; class Insecta; order Diptera; family Muscidae; genus Hydrotaea; species Hydrotaea diabolus. The sequence goes on along the minus strand of OY740717.1, from coordinate 130,963,827 downwards.
AGCATTGACGTTTTGTTTCGGAATTCTTTGAAAAATGAATGTTTTATGCAGTATCCGAGCTTTGATCTAACGTATTTTGATTGTAAAGAAGTCTTTCAGATTGGCATTAAGTTTTCGGCAAATTTTATATACAAAATAATTGTGACAAAACATTTGTGTGTGCTTTGTACATTTATTGATTGGAGAACTTTAATTTATTAGATGGCCTCAGAAATACTTTCTCTTTTAATAGAAATGGGGCAAAGATACTGTAACTTCTTGTTTATAGAGTGAATTTCATTTTGTACTCGTATTTTCATAAATGTCTAAAAGGTTGCTAAAATTTAATACGAGGGCGACCGCAATTTCTGTTTTACTAGCAACTTTTTTTTTGTTTTTTAAAAGCAATCTTTTATAAGCCACCTGTCAAAATTTCCGAAATATTTAATGATTATTTTCTTTGTTACAGGTGATTGAAGTAAACAAGTTTTATAATTTTTGAAAAATGGAAAATAAAGAGTTTCGTGCGGTAATGAAACACTTTTATATGAAAGGTTATACGCCACAATTAATCAAGATGAATTGACCGTGAAATCCTGGGTTCAACAATTTAAAATGGGTCGTTCAAGTACGGAAGATGAACAACGCTCTAGAAGACCGAAAACTGCTACTACTATTGAAAACATTAGAAAAATATGTTTAGCTCGTTTGTTTTATTTCGTTCTGTTGCTTTTACATATTGAACAGGGATTAAACCGGCTCAAGACCTCTTGAAAAATATTTAATGAAGTGACTAAAGATAGACGAATAAAGCTCAGAGAACTTGCTAATATTGTTAAAATACACGAAAAACTAGTTTGGAGTATTTTACATGATGAACTCCACATGAAAAAGCTATCCGCGAAAAAGGTGCCGCGTTTGTTGACTTTGCCCCAAAAAATCGTCCGTTGGACCAATTCCGAGGAGGTTTTAGCGATTTATCAGCGTAATCGAATAGAGTTCTTGCGCCGATTCATAACTGTTGATGAAACATGGATCCATCACTACAGGACTCACGGTCCTGATATAATAAAGAACCAGACTACCACGTTCATTAAAGACTTCAATCAGCACGCCGATCAGTGAAAACACTCTTACACGGGTTGGTCCACAATATAGAAAAATCCAGTTAGGATAACATTGACACGCTATTCATTATTCTTGGCATATAGGGAGCATTAAATAACTTGCCTATCGATAATTTTATCCAATCCTTGGAACACTTCGACACTGACCGGCCCCAAGTGATCTGAATCGGGCACATGCTACGGAATATAAGTACCAGGAACTAAGTATCTTACAACACCTAACAGACAGACATTATTTCCCCATTCCTTAGGGTCAACCCGATATACAGTCTTTTAAGGACCTTTACCGAGGAAGCGTTTTAACCTGTTATGCAGAAGACGCTGCGATACTTCTAAGGCCTAGGCATCCTAACCTAAAGCTTAGGCATACTAACATCTTATGCAAGATGGCAGACTAAACACTCAAATTATCCTATGACAGGGCACAACCTACAGGATAAACGTAAGCCCGGATAAAACAAAAATATGTGTGCTCCCAAGAAAGCGATACCAACATTCATTGAAACTAAGCGATTAAATTATTTAAATGGTCTTTCGCACTATATCCTGGGTGTTACAAACATTAGCACAAACTTATAATATACTACCCCTATATTACAGTATGGTACATAAAAAGGCAAAATAAGGTTTAAATAAGTCCACTCTCCTTACATAAATCTCACAAAATCCCATTAAGGATTTACGGGATTTTTTTTTTCAAATCAGTGAGCTTTGCACAATTCAATTCTTATACTCACTGTCGGGACCCACTATTTTCCAACGAATCCGAATGGCTACTGCAGTTTAGAAGAAATGTGTACATGACTTACAGATTAACCACTTACTCGTAAAGTCTCCACAATTTTATGCCCGTTCTGAACTGCTAATTCGTTCAATAGAGAAACTTTAACATCGCTTAGAGATAAATCTCTTACTCGTGAAGCCGCTAGAATTTACAAGGTGGAAATACGCGGCTAAAAATTGTAAGATATTCTTACCCGGGTAAGAATCTGGAATCATAGATTATAGCAGTGCATAATACCATCACACCACAGAGGAAACTACAGATGATGTACACTTTACAAAGACAACTATAAAATCTTTTATAAACAATAAAAGTACGTTAAAGCGAACTATAATTTTAAGCTGTCTTCAAACTATGGCATTGGTTATAGACCACACCTTAGAGCTGCAGATCGAGGGACCTTATTACGTAGTCTATAAAAAACATTGTTCAATTTTTGTGGCATTTGTCCTTGGCTCAAACCTGAACAATGTGCAATGATTCGTTCAAATTGGTACATAGGAGGTCTGTTCTGTCTGTCTGTTGTGCCAGCTTTAATTTCAACCCTCGAAGCTTTCCTGATACGCACTTTTTGCTTGGCCTTGAGCTCTCTCAGCGATTCGGTTTTTATTTCCTAAGTCGTCTCAAAAAGCCGTCCTTTCGTGGATCTTTTTAATTTTGGAAACAGGAAAAAGTCACAGGGGTGCCAAATCTTGTGAATACGAAAGCGAATACGAATAAGCAATGACAAGTGAGCAGCAATTTTAGAACGAACTTTGCTGCCACACGCTTTATGCCCAAAATTTCGGAATAAATTATATGTCATGATTCAATCGATATGCCTACATCCTCTGGCGCATCTCTAATAGTGATTCGACGATTCTCTGTAACAATTTTCTTCACATTTAATAGGGACAAACCAGCTCAAGACCTCTTGTCTTTATATTTAAATAGAATAAAAGTTTCTATCAAAATGGCAAAGTGACATTGATTTTCGTGGCTGCACACTCCTTTTATCGTGATTTCAGGTATGTGACAACCCTTTTTAGAAAGCTTCGCAGCAAAAAAACCGAACCGAATTCTTAAAGACCAGGCTCTCCCCAAACGCATGAGAACTACTGTTGTAAATGTAACTTTTCAAGTTTTATTCACACTACTGCCCGCGAAAATACAACTCACTCTTACCATCTCTACATCTTTACTTTCTCAATATTTTCATCGGTTTAAGAAATTATACGAGTAGATCTTCAGGACGAGAGTCGTCATTCACATCTTATCGGCCTTCTTGAAAATCTTCTACCACTTTTAAACATTTTTCTGAGTCGAAGTACAATTACCATAAACCACTCTTAATATTCAAGTGGTTTTGAGCTCTTAATTCCATTTTACACAAAGTTTGATGAAAATTCTTTCTTTATTTTTTTTCCACAGCAAGACACGTCTAACTGTTATGCCTTCCACAAACAAACTCACGCTAGAACATATGTTCGAGACAAGTAAGTCACCTTAAAAAAATAATGCCCTTATCGGGTTCACCTTGTCCAAGAAATTTTAAAATGTACCTTCTTCATATAACACACCTGGTAGTTACGATCTGAAACGATATATGGACAAACGAACCGATGGACATCTCTCAATGGAATAGCTATTCTTAATCGATTGGTATAATACAAATATTTATTTGTCTTTAATGCTCGCATGTTACAAGCATTTGCACTGAATTATAACAACCTGTGCCACAAGGTGCATTAATCGCAACATTCCAAACAAAAGACTTAAGAAACGAACACTAAAAAAAAATCGAGCTATCAATGCTTGATATAATTTTATCAAAATCTATTTGCTACTGCAAAAAGAATATAAAACATACTTTACCGGATTTGAGCCTTGCTGGAAATAATGTTCAGGAAATATTTTTAATTTAATTTTTTTTAAGAAGCCTCGCATTTGAAATGCAATAATGAAGACTTTAGACTCAAAATTTGACAATCATGCTTAGGGGTACCTTCTCATTCATTGAAAATTTATGTTAAAGCAAAACTCACACCTACTTACACATGGCCTGGAAAGTCTGCACCAATTTTAAACAATGCCTCACCTCGTACCGGCATGTTCCCCTCCATATCTCTTCAACCTACCGCCTTAATATATTCAATATTATTTTATGAAGTCTTGTGATAATCAATCAAAATCAATATTTGTTTTTTCGTTTGTTTATGGTTTCTTTCGCCGCACACAAACATATATCCAATCCCAGATAATGTGCTGACGGTATGTAGCAGTATGTGCCATTATGTATGGTGTGCCTTTGAATTCATTTTCATTTCTGACTTTCAGACGGGATATTTTGCATTCTGTGCCGTCGGTGTGTCTGTTGTATGGATCTGTCGTCTGTGGGTTTAGTTTTTTGTTTTATTTTGTATTTTCTTGGTTTGTGGGTGCTTTTTGAGAAGAAACTCAACTCAACCCAAACAAAAAGAAGACAACAATCAAAACGAAATGCAGCTAAATTGTTTTTATGGAAACATTTGTCATTGTTTCTGACAACCTTAGCCATTCTTTAAAGCCAAGCCAAACGGTGGATATAGAGAAAGATCACAGAGGGTTTTCACCGAAAACCAACCAAAATACTAAGGGGGGAACTTTCACTTTTTTTTTGGGCTACGCATATAAAGATTTATGATGGCAATTTTCAACAATTGAGCGGGGGAAAAACATACGAAATTAGCGTCTCGGCTGCACCAAAAACCAAAAAAAAACAATTCTGTTTAAGGAAACTCAAACTTCACCTACGAAAACGAATCATTGTTCAAAAAGTTTACGCTTCACTTCGATGACTGTGGATTTTGTGAGAATATGTTGCAATTATAGTTTTTTGAGTGTATCTGTGTTAGTGCTGTATCCTAAACTTGGCGAATGTTGTTAGGATTGTTTTAAGCAATTTTATTATTTTTTTTTGGTTTTTGCTCATTGGCTTCATCAATTTTCCGTTGTTGTGTGCGAGTGTTTTTCAGTGAACTTTGTGTGGTTTCGCTGTTTAATTTTGGCATGTTTTTTTGTTGTTTTGTTTGGCTTAAAGTATGTCGTTTGTTTTGTTGATTATTTCGTTGTTTTTAAAGCTTTTGCCATCGCCAGTGAACTAGACAGAGAGAGAGGGGAACAGAGCCTTTATGATATTCAGACACTTTTTGTTGTTTTGTGTGGTGAATTCCGGCTTTGTATTATTTTGTTTGCTTGAGTGTTTAAACAACAAATCGATTTAGACATGTCATAATAAATAGTTTGATTGTGTTTGCGATATGTTGCAATTTGCTGCGGTTGTAACCAACCAATGCAACTGTTTATTTCGGGAATGCACTCAAAGAAAATAGTGATCGAGAAGAGTAACTAGTGCCTCGTTAGAAATGGGTCCTATTAGAGAAGCTCTTTCTCCACGTTGATTTCATTTCTCTCTTAAGGAATAACGAAAATTTAACCCTATTACTTTTCTGTTTATTTTTAACTATATATCTTTAATGTTCTATAAATCAATAGGTTTTCTATAAATCGGTTGTTTAACCGCTTTACGCTTAAATAACGTTTGAAAATAATGCAAACATATATCAAAAAATTATTTTATTTATTTCGAATACCATAGGTTCTGATAAAATTGGTTTCGGTTTTTGCTTTCATTTTAATACCCATGTGTCTACATTTACTTGTGGTAGCTTTTTTTACTAATAACTTTTTTTTCGTCCTTTAGAACGATTAGTCCCACTCTATCTAAGACAAATCATCAAAATAAATCCGTATTTGCATTCGTAGTGAAGTTTGCTTTAACATAGGAAACCATATCGGTATCAAGGGAATCACAAACAATAATTGAGGCGACGGTTGCCAAATAGGCCTACATACAGTAGTTTCCGATTGGAAACCAGAGACGACTGTAGTGGGCGAGTATGGAACCTTGACACCGGACAGATAGCATTTGTGGATTAAAGAATAGCACAGACGTCCACTAGAATTCGTCCTCCTACGAATGGCTCTTAGCTAAAACAAAGCTACAGTCTGGCCCATTACATCGAAGAACCGGAAATAGAGCTTAAATTTCCTTAACGAGACTATAACAGGCAGCAGTGCGAGCAATTACAGAGTGGTTGATTTGGCTCAACCCTATCGCGAGGCTGGCAAATAAGCATATTTTCACTGATAGCCAAAGGGCCAAGGACCCTGTATAAATAACAATTAGCCTCTTATGGTTGTCTAATCATAGTCGTAATGAAGTACAAGAAAAAGAGAGAACATATGACTTGGCCTTAAAAGACGAGAAATTGCAAAAAAACGAATTTAGAGAATGAGAAGCCTTTAAGAGCTCCCACTCAGATTTAATTCCCACAGCATTCCATTTAGGAACAGGTTAAAACTTTTTTCAAATCTGTGAGCTGTGCACGTTATAATTCTTATACTCTCCGGCCGGGAACTACTTTTTTACGCCGGTTCCGACCATATAATGCATTTTATAGTAAAGTTTTTACATGGCTAAAGGATACATATCTTACTCGTAAAGTTGCCGGCACTTACGTAGTGAAAACCCGCTGCTGAAAGATGTTCTTACCCTGACGCCCACACTATGGAATACTAGAATACTGCTGAACTTGTGCCAACTGGATATTAGTCAGATCCTGGGTGTCCTTACAGAAATATAAGGAGTATATTAATGCATCCGCGGGGTAAGCGGGTAGGATGACGAAACGTTAGAGTACTATGTTTGCTACTGTCCAGTTTTCGCAGACATAAGATGACAGTTTATAAACGTGGATTTTTGCGCGGTGTCATCTTTTGAAAATGTAGCTGGAAGCAACATATCAGCTGACTTCTTAACACTGAACTTCACATAATCTAAAATGGTTGAGATTTTAAATTGTATCTTAATCTCATTAAAGAAAAAACAAGAGAAAAAGTCTATAGTCGGGAGTTTCAACAAATGATACCTTTAACCACTATGGTATACAGAAAATGCCACGCACTCCAAGCTTCTAATTTTAAATGTGCCTTCTGAAGTGGACTTACCTCATATCTAATGGGACCTCTAGATTAGGGGATTTATAAGAACACTAACCGATATAAACATAGTTCAACAGATTTGTTTTTAGGTAGCACATGAAATTTTTCAAATGGATTTAAAAGGCAGTTTGTACAGGCGAGGACCTCAATTCAGGAGGTGTTTTTGCATGTTTGCTATTGGAAAATATGAACCAATTTTGTTCCATATCACCATGGTTGTACAAACTTAAGGAATAAAGCGACGGCAATTCCTTAAATAAAAAAGGGCCAATTAATTAAAAAACATGAAACGATATGGCCCGATTTTAAAACGCAATGCTAAATTTAAAAAACGTCGAATTCCAAATGTGTTATAAGACCCAAGGGGCCTCAAATTGAAAAGGACCTTGGCATAGTGGCAACATGATGAGATGAACTAATGTTGTTTAAAACCGTTAGGTACTTTTTTTTCTTTAAAACTGTATGATATGCAATACTTCATTGAAATCAGTTCTTATTTACCACCTGTACTTTGATTACAACGATAGGTGAATAGACAGGTGGGCAGACATCACTCAATGGAATCGTATAGTGATTCTAAATCGATCGGTTTAATAAACATATCCTTTCCTTTTAGATGAACGAGCATTAGCCCTTAGTTTTAATATCCTATGTCACAATGTGGTGTTGATTAAAAAAATGAAAGCAGTCCAATCAAAAGACTTAAGAAACGAACACGAATTTCAATCTAAGTACCACAAAAACAAATTGATTTTTAAGTTTTAAGCTGTCAAGGGGCTGGGGGCTTCATCAATAGAAGGATAATTAAAAACCGAAGAGTTTACTTGTAATGTTAGAAAATATTGTGCTTAATATATTTATAACAGGAGGTGATAACGAACTGTCCTTTTTTATTTCTTATATAAAAAAATTTACAATTTAAAAAGTGATCCAGATTCACAAGGACATTATTAGGGCGAGTTGACAGCTTATTTTCGTGGACAGCTTATTATAGAATACAATTAATTAGCGAACACAAAACATTAAGCGTTCTGTCGCTTGTATTGCATGTAGAGCTTTTTTAGAACCATAGCTCGGATTAATTTGCATTGTCAAGTTCTGACCACAAAAAGTCGACGAATCTCGCTCTGTACTGAAGATGATAGACTTTAGCGGTGTCCCTTTAAAGATATATGGTCCGTTAAAACTACCTGACTAAAACCGTACCGAACAGACAATCGCTGCATATGCAGAGAGGTCGAAATACCAGCATTGTGTTTGGCTCCAACAACGTCAATATTGCTTGTCAACATAGTCGCTGATCCAGATGTGGGCTACTCCGGAGAAGGTGAATTTTAAGTTAAAATTCGTAGCTTCGGCTAAAGTTTCCAGAGCCCGACTAGCGTAGTTTGTCTTTTGGCTTCATAATCTTTTAGCGATGCGGCCCAAACGCAAACCCCTAAACAAAACGGGAGCGTACAAAGAGATATAAAGCACTTTGATTTGTTTTTCATTTGTGTTACTCAGGAGATTATTCCAAACAATAAATCGTTAAAATCTTTTTATAATAATAAAAGTTACAGATTTTGAAATTATTACTTGGACTAGAGGTAGTCAATTTTGACTTCCTTTAACTCCAGATAAATTCAACCATTGTGTTTCCAAAAAAATGTCCTAAACGCTGACTTCTCCTCCTTAATTCTTTTATACTACAAATGACGATTAAACTGACACGTTACAAGCCAGTTCTATATAAGTATTTATTATCACCATTTTTTTTAAAATGCCCTACTGTGCGTTACTTATAACTGTGCCGGAATTTCGACAGTAGCTTAAAATGATTTTCACATGTTTGGTAGGCGTGCAACGGTGCATTATGAAGGGGCAAACCTTACTGAATACGAGTATCTTGATGGATGGAATGTGTGATAATGAAAACTACTGAAATATGATATCTGGAAAAAAGTATCTTTAATATCAAGTCATCCTTTAGTTAAAACTTAACAAGTAAGAATAAAACTCAGACTTGAAACCGCCTTCCACAAACAACCTATACCATGAACCTTTTTTTAATACAATTCAGTTATTTTGTAAAAGATATCAAAAGTTCAGTACAAGGAACATTTCTTAATTAGTAAAATGGGTATGATTAATAGAACCCTAAACTATTCAACATAGGTACGACTAACCAAGTGGCAAAGTTACCAGAACTTAATGAGCGTAACTTACAAATTTTAGAAAAAAAATATTAATACGTACGAGTATTAACTCGTATATAAAAAATATTTTGACTTCAATACATTTAATTCTGTTTCGAGACATTTGTTGTTTCTCTTTCAGAATCAACGTAAAAGTTGGTGAAATATATTGGTTAGATGGCTAGGCGGTCTGCCTACTAAATCCAAACTAAACGAAAAAATAAATTTATTTTATGATAATTATTTCAACGTTTTTACTTGAAAATTCGTTTGGTGAAATGAACAGTATATTTTCCAACGAACTTTATGGCCATGTTATAGTTAAATATATCCTACTGTATACTTAATTTTTTTCAGTGTAACTTAAAACAACTCAAAAAAAGCGACAATCGGTGCAAAATGCCAAAGTGTTGCACACGTTTATCTTTAAATTGAAATTCAATTGCGCAAAAATTTGACTTTTTTCTCGCTCTCTCTCTCGTCAGGTTTTCAAAAAATACAAAACGAAAAACACCACCAACAGATCGAAACTGCAATGAAAACCATGTAACAGCAGCGCCATCAAATGGAAAAATAAACATATTTAATTAAGTTGAATGTTACAAGCGTAAATCCAGCAATTGGCATCTTAATCATATGAGATTTTCAAAAACATAAATCAATTTCATACAAGACAAGACAACATACAAATAAACGACAATTTGATAAAGATCTTTTGTGTTAATTACAAAGCGGCACATAAAATGCATAGAGGACAAAAATACTACAAAACGACTAAAGCACACTAAAACTGATCAACTAAATCAGTGAAAAAGTAGTAACGAAATTGAAATAAATTAAAAAGAAATGTTTGACAAGTGGTACTAGTCATAGTACGCAGTAGATATTGCAGCGGTAAATGCGTAATAGAGACATACAGTGATTGTTTAGTAGACAGTTTTTCCTGAATTATGGGATCTGCTCTGCAGGAGATGACATCTTTTGGAAAGGCATGATTTGTTTTCACACGCAGAAACTGTCCAAGAGATTTACTATGCACTTTCGAAACGTTGAAATCTTAATTAAGCTATTGAATAGAGTTTATATGTTATTGAGCTGTGGGGAAATAGTGGCAAGGGAAAGAAGGTGTATACGGCATGCCTTTAGCAGACATTAATGAGGTAGGGTATATTTTTTATATTAGCTTTATGCCTCTTATTTTCATTTATGGGAAACCCAAAAGCTTACCAATATCCACAAATTTCCAATTTTACCCCTAAAGCTTCTTTACCCTTATGACAGACAACGAATTGATTGAAATCACAATTTACCTGAAATGAGAACAGAGAAATACAAAAAATATTAGTTATAATAGTCTACGAGAATCTGTAAAATATTGACTGTAAATATAAAGTTTAAAAAATCGTCAAAATCTAAGGCTTTTCAAATTGTTTTCCATTTTTTTGTTTGGTGGGCCTTAAGAAATGTGTGTTACGTGACGCTAGCATACTTCATTGGCCTTTTGTTTAGGCGACAAGACAAGGCGAGACGAGAGACTTTTCACATTTTCCCAATATCTATGGTTAATCTTCATTTAACTACTTCACATCGCCCAAAGTAATATATCTTCTTAAAAAGTGGCATTTTGACCCACATTTCTAAAACGAAATGTTTTTTTTCTCTTCTTCTCCATCTTATTTATAAATTTTTCTTCTTCCGCGGCTTTTGTCCTCTTCGTTTGTCATACAAAGTCCACTAACAGTTGAGTAATCTATCAATGACGATGGAGCGCGCGAGAGAGACATACACGCGGGTACAACATATGGCTATAGCTGAAACTTTGAACTACAGATCAGCGACAAACAATAACAGCAACAACGACAAAAATGAAATGGAACTATAAGATACAGCAAACACTTCCTCATATCTATCTATATATGAAAAGAGAAGTAGGTAGGCATGCGCGTATGTTTAAAGATGTACATTAGAACGGAGGGGAAATTCAATTTTCTTTTTCCTGGATGCGGTCTACAACTGTAGGTGGCAAACTTTTATTGCACATTATTCGTATAAGGATTGTGCAATTAATATTTGCAAAGACATACACTTTTCTGTCGATAATGTTTAAGTCGCTGAGGTCTTTTTGGTACAACTTTAAAAGTTAAAAGTTTCTATGAAAGACTGTTTGAGCTTTTTTTCTAACAATTTTTAAAAATCCTCCTATTGGCCTGACAGTTGCTTGTACTGTACAAACTATATTTTCCGCCAATTCGTCTATGTTCATATATTAAAGACCTTAATGATGCTATATACTCAGCTCGATCTGGCTAGAGCTAACTTCGCTTCACAGAAGGTTGAAATTTCTTCATAGTTTTAGTAGAGGTATGGTTTCGAACATGAAGCTCAATTCTGCAGAGTACAGCTGATTTCTTGGTAATTTTTTTGTAAACATGTGCTGCAGTATAGTGGAAAACTGCAACATTTCATGCTAGGATAAATACATAAAGTTAGGGCAAATTGTATACACCCACACCACTATGGGAAAAAGGTACCACGTCGTTTCTAAAATCAATTTAAAAAAGATATAATTAAAAATGTTACCACTAGGGTGGGTGGGCCTTAAACTTAAATAGTGGCTATATTAAATCTTGAACTTATATGGCGCTGGACTGAAATTTTATACCCACTCAGAGCCTGAAAGTTACAAGTATAATTCCTAAATGAACAGATACGGCTTGGTAACTTTATTGAGGGAAGCCAACCTGAAACACTGATACCCGAATTTTTTTTTATCATCTTCCTGTTGAAATTGTTGCCACAAATGAAGGCTTCGTAACTTAAGGATGTTTTTTCTAACAAAGATAGGATTATTTTATATAAATCTCGACACAGTGCACGTGGATATATTGCATGTATCTGTCTCGATAGAGAGCTTTAGACTCATGACGATTTTAAATTAGGAACGGCGTATCAAGACTGATTTTCATGCTTACGGGGCACTATGAAACCATTCGCGATCTATAAACCGCCATAGCTGCGATGATGTAGAAAAAGCAGAATGTGGAACACTTCCTCTGTCCTGATGAACCATCGATATAAGGCACTTTGTATAGGATTTCTAGATGACAGCATCGACGTATTAAATATCGATCAGAGTACCCTTATTGATATCCTTAAAGGAACGAACTTTTTAAGAGTAAACATGACAGTTCATAGTGGGCGGTAATTCTTGTTCAAAATACTACTGGGATGGTCACGTTGACAGACTTACCAACCAATGGCTAAGTTTCATTTCTAATACGAGTACATCTTATGTAACGCAAATTTTGAGAAACATCGTATTTGATATGTGGCTTCTAAAGCGGTAGGACGTCATAGCTGGACGGACATTTGTATGGGAGCTATAAGAAAAATATACCAGCATTGTCCAATTCAGATAGTTTTTATTCTTCATGCCAAACTTAGGTATGATCGAATGTAAATTTAGGCTAGTGGACAGTACCTGCAATCGGGGGGCGATTATTTTGAGGGGGTCTTTGAAAGCACGGTCAGATAAGGCTAAAACTCTGCAGAATTTCCTCATAACCACAGTGCGAATATTAAACAACAAACTAGTGTTTTCTAGATCGACAGAGTCTCAACTTAAAGGACTTTTCTATGTCAGCTATTCGAAAACAGACATGAAATAAAACTCAACTTCGATTGATTGTCCAAACGTAAAATATCAAATTTGTTAAAAATCTTTTATGTGCTCCTATAGCTGTAGGTTGTGAAATCGAGAATTACATTTGTATTATATCATATTATTGACGGATTTCCAATTTCAATAGGTTTGCCCGTTGAACGAGCAAAAATTCAGCAAGATCGGATTTTTCACCTGTACTTTGCTTAGAGTGAAATATGCACAGATGGACGGACGGAAATTTCTCAATTGATCCAGAAAGTGATATAGTATATATTTTCTTTTATGTGTTACACACATCAGCACTTAAATTTAAAATACTGTACCACAATGCGGTGTAGGTTCAAATTGTTATTAATAGTGCATCCCCTAACTAATGCAAACCATGAAACTGAGCTAGTATAGCTTAAAGCATTCCGCAATAAAACTCACTGCTCATATGAAACAAGATATCGATCAGTGATCAATGACTGGTATTACAAGACAATTTTGGCGACTTCCCAAACTTAATCAGCACTTACTTGTCTCAACATCCTTTTTAAGGACAAGGGAAGAACTTCGTCCAAACCAATGAATTGTGTTCGATGTAAATCTTGATCTTCCATTTCACGCCTTTCCGAATAGTTATTGCCTCTACGGCATTAGTCGCCGGCATCACGAAAGGGAAAACTCCGACCGAAAAGTAATCTCTGTTTAAAGCCAGAAACCTCGCTAGAGATATTTAGTTGCAAATGATCTGGGTCACAGGCCTATGCGAGAGGAAAAAGATTTTTCGCTACAAACTGGCCTTATTTAAAAATCTAGAATATAAACAATTTCTTAGATAGTTCCCAGTCAATAGGGCGATAACCTGTAATTATTTTGGGTATTAGCCTATTTTGTTATAGGAAGTTACATACGCAATGATGCACAGATACTTATATAACCCCAAAAAATATTTTGCAGATTACGAGTATATAAACTTTGTTTCGTGGAAATTACCCCTAAAATAGATTTTTCCAGGCAATAATACCACGATGGCTCAAACTTCACCTTTGCTTACCAATGATTGCAAAAAAACCCGCCCCAGATCGTTCCGTTCTAATGTGCATATCTACAAAATAAGTTCTGTAGTTACAACGCTTTTCTTTATGAAGCTGAAAGAGACGACAAAGACAAAACGAATAAAAAAAAAAAACTAAAATGAAAACTCAACTGGAAAATAGTGAGCTCAAGAGCGCGCGCGCGGCATAAGAAAAACATGTCGCTCACTAAACAACTGTCCATTTTATGTCAAACTCATGTCTTTGTGATATATTTAGCGAAATAGTAAAACTATGCTTGCTGGCTGAAACTGTATGCAGCCGAAAGGCTCACTCACTCACAGCATGCGTCGTTTGTGTTGCAACAACATCAGCAGCAACAGCAGCCGCATCAGCAACACAAACAATCAGCTGGAGCGTACGTACGAACGTATGTGAGTTTTCTGACCACTTGTATGACGTGTACGCGCCAACAATTGTTAGCGGTAATATAAAGGCATATTAGCCGCTAAAATAATTTTGCTGTTGTTGTTGCCCAAAGTTTCCCCCTGTTTTTGTAGTTGTTGTTTTACTTCATATAAAATTTGTTGCTGTTGTTGTTTGTCCACTAAACATTATTTCATCATTATATGGAATATTTTAACGGTCATATGACCGGCCGTGCTCCCCTACCCGCATATCGACAACTGCAGTGAGTTGAAATCATTATTATCATTATGGTTTACAAGAAGATAGTTATTGGTTCAATTCTATTATGCTCCTAAAATGGAGATGTGTGGCATCTCGCTATGGGGTGGTGTATTAATGGTGGGAAGAATATGGCGAGTCCAAGTGAAATTTGTAATGGTTAAAAAGCAAAACATTGACATGATGTGTATATCTTCATTGAAACTCTTTATCCTAATGAAACTGCAGGTTAAGACCTCAAAAACTTAAGAGTCCTCTGATGACGTTACTACATATCGCACCTTAATTCGTGGTATTATTTATATTAACCTCTGATGATGATATTATATATCGCACCTTAAATCGTAGTACTTTTTGCTCCAGCTGTCAATATGAACTGTCCATGACCAGATAATCACAATAAGAAACTAAAATACAAATAATTAAACGGTGTGAGATATAATAATGATTCTGGCTTTATTTTGAAACAATTTTATGCCCTTACATATATATCCACTATTAGTACCTAAGCGACTTCACATAACCCCTCAAAAAATAGTCCAGCTGTGTTAAATCGCACAATATTGGAGGGCAAGTCACAGGCCCACGACGGGAGATTATTCGTTAACCAAAAGTTTTCTTCAACAAATTTATTGTTTCGTTGGCTGTATGGCATGCTTGGTTCTTGTTGGAGCCAAACATCGTCCACATCAACATTCTACAATTCAGCCACGAAAAAATAATTAATCATGGCTCTATAGCATTCCCCATTAACTGTAACAGTATAGACGGCATTTTTGATGAAATATGGACCATTGATTCCTTCTGCCCATAGAGCACACCAGACAGTGACTTTTTAAGAATGTAACGGTTTCTCAACAATGTTTGGTGGATTTTCATTACTCCGAATGTGACAATTTGGTTATTAACGTATCCCTTAAACCAAAAGTAAGCTTAATCGCTAAAAAAAATTTTTTGTCGTGGCCATAAAAAAATCATCTCGTTTTAGGTCCATTCACCACGATTTGCAAACGTTGCTCCGGATTATGTCTATTTTTTGTGAAATGATGCCAAACTGAGCGTAAATTAAGTGACAGCTGTCAAAAAGACTAACCCCGAAAAAAGTCTGACCAGATTGAAAACCACACGTTTTAAAAAAATCGTCTACAACGGAAAACAATAGAGTTGGAGACCCTACTGTCGCCTAACAGCACCATCGCTCTCCTTTGAAAAGTGTCAAGTAGTGCCAAGGATGATTTTGGAGCACTAGCCCATATATGGGAGTTCTATTCTATATTCGGCTTGATGTAAGTTGTACAGATATTGAAAAGGTCAGAAGGAGTGAGATATTTTTAGCACCGCTTTAAAATTCCTATGCACTTGAGTGCATCTTTCAACGAGCGTCAAATTGTTTTTTATGGTTCTGGGCATCAAGAGCACCAGCTTGTTCAATATCTATACAATCAATAGAAATTGGCGAAATTGATCATTCAGAAATGGACAGTTAATCTTGGCCAAGTGTCTCATCCATAATTCGGCGTATGATCGTATGAATATGAATGACAGAGATTGCTGTTATCTGCAAATGAGTAGATTGGATTCATGGCCTGATCCAAAAGATCGTCAATGAAAATAAGAAAAAGTTAGGGAGAAAAGCAGAACCCTGTGACACATCAGCGGTCAGCCTTTGCTGAATGAGGACCCATCTACATCAAATCGTATTGTGCGATCTCTTAAAAAGCTCAATATAAATGGAGCAGAGGTATTAACGACATGAACGCTTTCAGCTTTATTATGAGTAAGCCGTGCCACTTTTAATCTAAGGAATTGGAGATAACCAGTGCCACGTCCTTTATTTTACTAAACTGGTGGATAAACCGTCTCAAACGCTCAGACAAGAACGCCATTCGGTGGAAGCCATTCATGTAAATTATACACGAAATATTTATTTAATAATTATGATAAAAAGGTTGCTCTATTTAATTCTGGCCTAGACAACACTAAGTGCATCTTTTAGCATGAACGTAGTCAGAAAATTTTGAGGTACGACCATCACAAGAGTGTATCGATGAACTTAAATCTTAGTATGGCGATGAAGCACCATCCTATAGCACTGTGAACAACTGGTTAAATGACTTCAATCGTGGCCGACGCTCGCTCAAAGACGAAGGTCGTAAAGTTCGTCCAAAAACGGCCGTTGTGCCAGAGAACGTTGATGCGGTGCGTGAACTGATAATGCAATATCGTCATGTGACATACCGTGAGATAGAGGCATCCTTGGACATTTCTTCCACCAGCATAATTCGATATTCCATGAACACCTGGCCGTAAAAAAGGTTTGTTCTCGTTGGATACCGCACAATTTGACAATCGCTAAAAATAAGGCTCTAGTCGATTGGTGCAAAGAAATTTTAAAACAATACAATCGCGGTGCTTCTAAAGACGTTTATAAGATCGTTACAGGTGATGAATCATGGATCTATGCATATGAGCCCGACACAAAACAGCAATCGACCGTGTGGGTCTACGAAGATGAGCCAAATCCAACGAAAGTTTTTCGTAGAAGAACTTCGAAGCAAATGGTCGCCTGTTTCTTCGGCAAAACTGGTCGTGTAGCTACTGTTCCGCTAGACCAACAAAGACGGTCAATTCTGAGTGGTACACCGCAATTTGTTCCCCTGAAGCCTTTGGAGAAATTCGAAAAACGAACAAGGTAAGACGAATCATTGTGCACCGTGACAATCCGAGCTCTCATCGGCTCAAACCAACGCCTTTTTGACCGGTCAAAACGTCGAATTGATGGGTCATCCGCCGTAAAGCCCTAACTTGGCACCCAATGACTTCTTTTTATTCCCGCACATCAAAAAAAAAAAATGCGTGGTCAACGATTTTCGTCGCCAACAGATGCAGTTGAAGCGTTTAAAACCCATGTTTTGGAGGTGTCTCAATCGGAGTGGAAAAAGTGCTTCTACAATTGGTTTGAGCGCAGTTAAAAATGTATAAATCATGCTGGAAAATACTTTAAAAAACAATGAAACCATTTTCGATGTTAAATATTCGCATTTTCATTATTAGGCCAGAAATATATATAGTAGCCCTCGTAATTATTAAATAAAAAATTTGATTTGGCCTACTTATTTACTGCAAATGTTCATAATTATTTCTATCACGTTCAACCCCAACTTAAAATACCACCCTCGCATTTACTTACTGTTACTTATTGGTTCCTATGAGTATTTGCTTTTTTTGCAACGCGAAAGTCTCTTCATCGAATGAGTGACATTTTGTTGTACCAACTATTGACAGCCATTGGTTAGTAAGAACGGGTAGGCTACTAGAAAAAAGGCTCGCGATGCTTACTTAAAATGTTATAATAGCGCTAGAACACCAACAGCAATAACAACAATATTGGCCACAACAACAACACCAACGATGCGGACAACAACGTTTTTTTTTGTTTGCAAAATTGCTTAGGTGCAACAACACAACAACAAAAACGAAAAAGTATTGCAGAAAAAGGAGGAATTTTTCAACACATTTTTTCGTCGTCCACATCTTCCACGTCTTCGACAATTTCTAAGCGTTTGTAAGCTGCTAGAAGAAGATGCATCATTTCTCCGTCTCCTGCTTTATGTTTGTCAGCATGTACATCCATGTATCTTCGAAAGATTCTTCCCAATGTCTGCTGGAAAAAAAATCTTTCTTATACCGCGCCGTGTGGAACGAACGAACGTCTCCTGAGATTTTTAGTAAAGAAGAAATTTTGTTTGAGGCTGCAGCATTTATGTTCGCAAGAAGAGAAAAAGGAAAATGCTAAAGCAATATAGAAGACGGAGAAGAAAAAAAAACTTTAAGATTTTGTGCTAACAAAACCGTTAGAGTATTTCAACTGCCAATAATTTAATGACTAACGATGAGTAAGGACTTTGGTCGATGTTGGTGTCTTCTTTTTTGTTTTTGGGCGCAATAAAAGCGAACAACTTTTGTAGTCTAGAGATCATAGTGGCGAGCTTTGCAAACGTTGTCAAAATCGTTTTTTTTGTAGGCACGTCGGATGTGTAAGCGGTAAAGTTAAATTAGAGCCGATCTTAAGATACTCTGTCAGTCTGATAGTATGTTAAAGATGTAAATAAGTTCTGTAAAGTTCAGTTAAGAAGTTTCTATAAAGAAGTTTTAAGTATGACCGCGATTATGATAGTGGTCTTAATCACATTTACAATACTCTCTTATCAGGGTATAATAGAACCTCAGATAAAACAGGCCCCATTCATTGTCTTGACAAATTATTTTTAGTATGTGCAGGAGAAATTTAAATCAATTTAAATTTAAATTAATTTAAAAAATGACAAACCATCCATGCTCAGAACCAAAGTGATTTTCACCAGTTTTCTCATCAATAACATTTGATACCCTAAACCATTCCGGTATAGAGGAAACTACTTCACTCTATCTGATATTTGAGAGCAGTTGGATGTAATATGTTTATTCTAGAACGGGAGGGTTTTAGCGTAGTTTGTTATAAACCGCACATAACTCAATTTACTAAATTTAAGCTTCATAACATTTTTATACGATATGTACCTTCTACAGCGGATGGACCTCAGAAAGGGAGGGACCTTTCTGTGGGAGACTTTGCAGAGAATTAATCGATATGGTCCAGATTCGGTATAACTAGAATTCGCATATTATTGTTACGTGGATCGAATTTTTACTGTGGCTTGTAGCTGGGTCTCAAATGGGAAGGGACATTTCTGTGGGGCACATGCGGAAAAGTTGACCACTATGGCTTTATGCACTAGGAGTGTTTATAGATCATTCATACAGCACATTTTTATATGTACCTTCTACTCGTACAGCGGATCAACCTCAGAAAGGGAGGGACCTTTATGTGGGAGCCTTTGCAGAAAATTTATCGATGTGGTCCAGATTCGGTATGACTAGAATTCGCATGGGCCTCAAATGGGAAGCGACATTTCTGTGGGGCACATGCGGAAAAGTTGACCACTATGGCTTTATGCACTAGGCGTGTTTATAGATCATTCATAAAGCACTATGCTAATTTTAAGCTAGCACAGGTCCCCTAATCAGGAGTGGTTTTTAAAATGATATCCTTTGTCCAAAAACCTGCACAATAGGTAAAGTTTCAATGGGATCAGTTCATATTTGTGACAGCCAGTGAAATCAGATAATTTTTCTGAGTTTATCGGTATTATAAAGATGGAGTCAGCTATCGTTTAAAGGGCTACGAACAGCAGCATCAAGATAAAATACCACATACCACACGGAATACTCATTCTTTAAGAACCCATACTGTATTCGGTGCCATTTCTACGATTAATTTGCACGTTTTGTGTTTTTGTGCGTTTTTAATTTAAAGTTATTAGTTTTAACTGTCACTTACTTACGAGCGAGTGGAACTGGGGATTTACTTCCAGATTCGAGATAAACTTAAATCAGTGGTCCTCAGACTGAGGGAGAGTATAGCAGATGCAACCTTCAACCAAATGAATAGCAGACGTGTTGCAACCAACAATTGTGAAAACAAGTGGACAACTTTAGTTTGGCCTTGCCGAATCTTATAAACCCTACATCCTGGATTACGGTCCAATATGAACATTTTTTTAGTCTCTCTTCTATAAGGGTTGGTTTCTTTGCAAACCAACATCATATGTAAGGGTGTTTTTTTCAGCGTGGGGTTTTCAATCAGAAATAAAACGCATATAAATTAATGTTATGGTCAAGAATTTAGCTTTATTATAAAGATATTAGTTTGCCATTATGTTTTATAAATGATTTCGGGCAAGTGGCGGCCGTGGCTGGCTCGAACAAATTCCAGCCGAGAGGTCAAATTTTTCACCACTTTACAGCATTTGGGGCTGTATTTCAGCAATTACTCGCCGAATATTCTCTTCCAAGGCGCCAAACGGTTGGTCTTATCTATAGCGTTTCCCATTAACTGTAACATTAGGGTCGGCTTCAGAAGAAATATGGACCAATGATTCCCTTTGCCTATAGAGCACACTTAACAGTGACTTTTTGAGGATGTAATGGCGTCTCAACAATGGCTTGCGGATTTTCATAACTCCAAATGCGTAAATTTTGGTTATTAACGTATCCATTTTACCAAAAGAGAGCTTCATCGCTGAATGTTCTTGTAAAAATCAGGATCGGTGGCCATCTCATTTTGGGCCCATTCACCACGATTTACAAACGTTGTTCCGGAGTAAATCAATTGATTATAAAACGGCAAACCAAACTGAGCATAAATCAAGTGACAGCTGTCAAAAAGACCAACTCCGAAAAAAGTGCGGTCAGATAAAAACCACACGTCTAAACGAACACCCTTTAACAATTTTTAATGCCATACCGATATGAGTTCATGAGATATAGCCTTTCAAAGTTTAGGGTCTAATTTTTAAAGAATAGAATAAATAATATCAGAGATTTCATTCTGTCAGCTTTTATATAAAGATCGCTTAATATTTTGGCCATAAATTATATTTCAAGGGTGGCTCGTATCTCTATTTGTAGTCACATCTCTATTAGTTTTTGAGATATAATATTTTTAAGTTGAGGGTTGTGTGGGCTGTATCACGCCCCTTGTTAAATTTTACCATAGCATAGTCGGTAATAATTTTATAGTCTTTGATTTTATTCCGTTTAAATTAAATATAATGACATGTCCCTTACTTTGGCCGTTTATGCCATTTTTAGAGTAGGCGAGAAACCGCAAACTCTTTCTCCATGCTGTGTTCCGATCTATGTCAACATTATAAGTTCCAAATGTCATCGTCATATCTCTATTAGTTAATGAGATATTGTCTTTTATGTTCAGGATTGTATGGGCGGAGCCAAGCCCCCTTTTCCAATTTTACCGTAACATTGTCCAGAATAATCATTGGATTCATCCTGTTAAAATTAAATAACGATCGGTGCATTAATTTGGCCATAAATACGATCCTTTAAAGGGAGCGTGACAGCGGCCACTTTTCCTCCGGACTATGTTTCGATGAAAGCCAATATCATATGGTAGAAAAATCAGCGTCATATCTCAAATAGTTCATGGGGCGTTTTTAAGTTCCATAGATTGACTCAATACTTATGAGAGGAAAATTTTTACGACTTGACCGATGTAGCCTTTTTTCAATATCAACCGTTTCAGTCCACCAACACAGGTTTCTGTCAAATTCAACCACGTAGCTTCAATAACATGATCTGTAGTTTGCTTTCCACTGACATGCGGACATATGGACATGGCTAGATCATCTTAGAACTTCACGGCGACTTTAAATATACATACTTTATGGGGTCTCCGACCAGTATTTTGTTGTGTTGCATGTATAGGTTCTTGTGCCTTCAGTTCTATGATGGAGGATATAAAAAACTGCGAAACGATCTCAGTCTCATTCATCTTTTCAAATTACATAGATTGTGTCCTTCTTTAAAGATTCCTTTCTGATAAGATGATATATGAAGTAGCGATTTAGTCCGTGACCTACTAGGGCAATCTTATAATCAAGTAATATAGGGTTCTTACTAATATAATGACTTTGGCCATCTTAAGGGCTTCCTACAGCACTTAGCACTTACAATGATTAATCTTTATTAGGTAGCAAACATTTTACAGGTTTTCGGTGTCATAGGTATTTTGTTACCAAGCCACTGCGATGTTCCCTGTGCGCTAGCTGCACTAGTTTCAGCCATGCATGAGTTGACAGACTGCTTAATCTGGCGATTAGCTACATCTGGAGAACGCAAAAGTCCAAAATCTAAAAACAAATAACCAACGACCTGAAATGCTAAACTAGATAAGGCAGTCTAATGGAAATGTACAAAAGAAATCTCAGACTTCTAATAGTAGTTGTTTTGGGTCAACTTTGATTACAGAGTCTACGTCCCAGAAAAGTGAGAAGAAATAAGATTCCTTGTGAAATTGGGTGATCACAGACTGCAAAATGTCTCATTTTCGATAAAGAGGCATAAAACGAGTGTTATTATGAAATATACTAAATGCACATCAAACTGAGAAAAAGTAAGTTTGAAATCGATCCGCCCTAAAAGATGCAGGTGGGCGCGAAGATGTTCTGTTGCAATCACCCAATGTTAATAATCATGCTGATAATTAAGATTTATACGAGGGCGACCGCAGAAGTAACTGGCCTAACATAAAAGAACTTTTTTTTCTAAATGCGATCGTTTTATCTTGATTTCTTCACTCAACCGATCCAATAATGCACAATAATATTCACTACTTATAGTTTTTCCTTTCTCAAGATAATCAATAAATATTTTACCCCTTGCATCCCAAAATACATTGGCCATTACTTTTCCTGCTGACTTAACAGTTTTCGCCTTCTTGGGACCACTTTTACCAGCTTCTATCCATTGTTTTGACTGTTCTTTGCATTCTGGGATTTAGTGATGGATCCATGTTTCATCAACAGTTATGAATCGGCGCAAGAACTCTATTGGATTACGCTGATAAATCGCTCAAAGCTCCTCGGAATTGGTCCAACGGACTATTTTTTGGGGCAAAGTCAACAAACGCGGCACCCATCTTGCGGATAGCTTTTTCATGTGGAGTTCATCATGTAAAATACTCTAAACTTGTTTTTCGTGTATTTTAACAATATCAGCAAGTTCTCTGAGCTTTATTTGTCTATCTTTTGTCACTTCATTAAATATTTTTCTAATGTTTTCAATAGTCGTAGCAGTTTTCGGTCTTCCAGAGCGTTGTTCATCTTCCGTACTTGAACTACCCATTTAAAATTGTTGAACCCAGGATTTCACGGTGGAGTATGATGGTGCATTATCACCATGAATAAAATCCAACTCATCATTGATTATTTGTGGCGTATAACCTTTCATATAAAATTGTTTAATAACCGCACGAAACTCTTTATTTCCATTTTTCAAAAATTATAAAACTTCTTTACTTCAATCACCTGTAACAAAGATAATAATCATTAAATATTTCGGAAATTTTGACAGACGGCTTATAAAAGATTGCTTTTAAAAATCAAAAAAAAAAGTTGCTAGTAAAACAGAAAATGTGCCAGGCCGGTTAGTTTTGCGGTCGCCCTCGTATACTATAAGATAAAAGCTGTTATGGTACAGACAACTTACAATTCGGTTATACTAATTGAATACTGTTAAAATTATAGGATATCGGAAACGCCATATATGGCGTAAAAGCCTTGTACGAGTATGAATTTATTTTGTAGTTTTAACATTTAATAAAGACAACAATATATTTTGTTTAAATAATCGAACAATATGAACAACATTAAAACTGATATTTAGTTTAGTTATGTAGCATAACTTAATAGGACACTTTAAGTTGTCCACTACATAGTACAATACACCTTTTTGGTGGAAGTGGATTTTTAGCACTTTTTGATACTATGAAAAGGCTATATCGGTAAGCCGAACGGAATATTGTTGCAGTGTCTTAAGAAAAATTGTAGCTATTGCTCAAGGCACGATAATGGTGAAACAGATTTACCTGGGACCCTAAATTTTTCATGGCGTTGGCTGATGCTTATAAGCTTTTTGGGAAAGTAAATTGGCGATATCGACCAAGGGAGAAAAAGATTTCCCTTTGAGGGACTTAAAGTACCTCGGACAAACAATGGCTGTCTTCTTAATTTTTTAACATTGCTGGACGTTTTGGCACTCGTGCTCAAAAGATGACGCATGGTCAAAACGAGCAATCAATAGTTCAATAGTTATTATGGACATATGGGTAAAGCCCATTTTTCTCAGAACTACAAACAACCCTTATTTTACGACTAGGGGACGATTGGCAATAATGGGTATATTATCGGAACTTCATTTAAAGCCGGTTTCACTATATATCCAAATATGGATTTATTTTGAAGAATTGGCTAAAATTATGGTTTGTCTTATGCGGGTAACTTAGATAGCCGTAAAGTATTCGGCCTGAAACTTAACTATATTTACTTTTCAATGTTTGTTAAACAAAGATTATTTGATAACTGAATTTCCATGTACTGAAAATTACATTACACGAACTAACATCTTGTTGCACTGATTGATAAAATACTGAAAAAAATCGTTTGTGACAACATTGTATTTCTCTGTGTGTACGAGCAGTTCAAACAATTTATACCGTCCATTCAGATTATAAATACCTAAACATCTAATTCGGGGTAACCAACGATTTGCGTAAACTCTTGCAATCATAATGTCAAACCTAATAAACCCCTCAATCTATGAAGGAGGAAAAGAAGGAAGGACTATGAAATGAATACAAAGTAATGCTTCAGTTCCATAACAAGGCCTGCCTTCGACATTAAATACACATGTCATATCAAATGTAATAAAATACCATTTTTAATAAGAGTTATAGATCAATGGCAAAGATACTAACTCAAAAACAGAATTCCAGTTAACATAACGATTAGAAGCTACAGTCCTTAAATAACATTGAATTTGCGTTAGTGCAAAATGTTATTTGAGAATCAATACAACAGGTTTCCGTATGCAGACATGTGTACTACGAGTACGTACTAACCGACCCACCGATCGACACTGATGCCCTCGATCGCACGTTCCTTTGACCACATTTGATTTATGAATATTTTCACCATTCGTTGTTGCTGTTGTTGCAAGGGAAACGAGTACACCACCGGGCATTGCAACAACAAAACAATGGGGGGAGATGTTCTTGTGTAACCAGGAGGTGGAGTTTATTGAATATTTTGTTGCAACATTGTTGCACCACCAATGGACAGCGCGCTGATGCAACCCATAAGAGGATTATTAGCCCCATTGCTCTGTAGTTTGTTTATGGAAAACGCTGGAAGACGACAGCAAACCAGTGCCGCACACACACACCGAGGAACTGGTTTAACTTTCGATGGTTATTGTGGCAAACATTAAAAATAGATTAAAGGTTTATTACAATACGGACATGTTTACGCTGGGGACCAGCAGCTAGAGCTACATTTAATATAGGAAAATTTTAATTGTTATTTTTTGTTTAAGGAAAATAGTACAAAGTAGGTTTAGCATTGCGATTACAAGCCAGTTTGGAGCAAATACTGTTAATCTGCCTCCACCTACGATCGTGCAAATATTGCATAATTGGCCATCGTCATTAGCTTTGTGGTTTTCAGATATAATCTTGTCGTTGAGGAAGGTTAGATGATGCCGGAAGTAGTCAGGGTAGATATTACATGTTTCGTACCTTTAATTCTACCATTTTCGAAGCAATAAAGCTCTATTTGTGTAAGTGTTGCTGAGCGGCTTATTAATATGTGACAGCGCATAGAGAAAGGGATCTAAGGGTATAAAAAATTAATTTTCACTTTTTTTGAATGTTCCCTCCCAGAGATATGCCCGTTTTATGAAAGTGATGGTACACCAAAGATACAGGTATTTAAATCTTTAAAATGGCTCTCCTGAACAAAACTGGTTTTTACCCTTAGGTCCCATTCTATTTTGCGCGTCACATATGGATATTCCACCTCATGTTGGTTTGGGCCTGCTCAAAAAATGATAAATTAGCCCTTCGGCCTTGGGCGTGTTTCCCCCAGTTTCAAATGCCAAGGATCTTTGCGTCATCCTCAACTTGTTCTCTTCATCGGAGTCTCTATTTTCCCTGTCTTCGGTTTCGCTATACCCTTAGCTTTCGTCTTATACCCTTCTGTCAGGAGAGTTTGCTATCATTCGACTGACATGATCAAGCCAACACAATCGTTGTATTATAAAACAGCTCATAAAGCTTACGGTTCTTTGGACGTATTTACTCCTTTACGCAGTAAAAGGATTTTTCTCTCGAAAATTGCATATGCAATTCCCAATTTTTTTTGAATAAAGAATACTTTCTTCGAAAAATCTTAGAATCTTCATCATCTTTTTTAATCCATAGAATACTAAAATTTGGTTCAATATCAACAAGTTTACAGGCAGATTTAGGGGTGTTTTTCAAATTTCCCAGATCAATGTTGTTTTACTAGTCAAGAACTAGCCAGAACTTTTTTACTGTCGCACAGTGTAATAAACCTATATCCGCTTTTAATAGCATCCACTTTACTATTACATTGTAAATTGTAGTCCTCGCGTTACAAGAGAGGGCGCTGTTCTTAAGCTGTTTACCGAGCCCAAAATATTACCTACTTGCCTTTTGATTTAGGGTGGATCTAAGGTAAACAAATTCCCATTCAGTCACAACGTTGCAACTGCCAGCCTAAAGGACCTCGCCTTTCTTTCTTAGCGGAACTTCCCTAGCTATTGTAGAACCACTTTTTGCACATTTAACATCAGACCCATTTTAGACGAGTGAAATGCATTCTTTGAAAAATCTCCGATTAAATCTCTTTCCTTCCTTTCGACAATACTTATGCATCATAACGCCAATCACGAGCATGTCTAGTTGAGCTTTATATGTGTATCACTTTTAAGACTTTACATCTGTTACTTTCTTCCTTCGACATCCCCTATGGGACAATATGGCGAACTTCTCTCAACAAAACGCTTCTAGTTTATTTGAAGATTAATTATTGAAGTATGTTAGCACTGAACATCAATTCCTCGACCCCTACACAGATGTTAAACTGGTTTTGATAAAATTGAAAATAACTTCTCCTTCCGTTGACCCAAAAGTAAGACGGCATTTTATCCTTCCACAATAGGATAGTGCGCGTACTATGTTTGTTATTCTATTCCGCAACACGTCGAACTATTAACCGGAGACCCTTCAAAGTGTATATAATATGCATCGTCGTAAACTTCTTAAACGATGTAGACATGTCTGTCCGTCAGCCCATCCGTACGTTTTTTGAAAGCGATCAAATAAATTATGCCAAGACATTGAAATTATAGATGATGATGGATTACAGTCTTAGGTTGTTAGGGATTGTAAGTAGGTGAAATTGGTCCACTGAGAAAATATTTCCCTCAAGAGGTCTAAGTGTACCTTGTGAAACAGTATATGTGACGCGCAAAATAAAAAGGGACTTTAGGTTAAAAGCCAGTTTTGTTCAGGAGAGCCATTTTAAAGATTAGGTCCCTTTCTATTTGCTTAGAATCGTCGACTTCACTTTCATAAAACGCGCATATCTCTGGGAGGGAACACTTTTGGGGCATGGGATCGGTCTCATTCGATGCTCAGATGTTGTCCACATCAAAAAAAGAAAAAAAATGAAAATTGTTTTTTTCACCCTTAGGTCCCTTTCTCTATGAGCTGTCACATATGTATATGTTTTTTCAACATATATGCGAATTATTTGTGATCAAGACAAGCATACCAAATACCTGAAATTGGGTCAATGTTGTGACCTTTCTGCTTTTGTGGTCCAAAATATGCCCAATCAGATCTTTACTAATCAACATAGAGGTATGCTGATTCAAAGTTAACTAAATTTCAATACAAACTTGGGATCAGGCTTGTGGAGTGTGGGGCTCCAATGGCGGTCCGTTTGGACGAATACAAATATGAATTGTATTTACGAATAACAATATGAATTTATTTTAAAGTCCCATATGGTCGAAATAAGCGTTCACTAGTAACTATGAATATCCAAATATGTACTTATTTTAATGATTTGACAGAGATTAAAGTTATGGCTCATGGACCCAAGCGGCTTAAAAATTCCGGAATGGTAAAAAGAAGTGACCAGTTATAACTATGGACACATGGACACTCAAATTCAAGTAAATTGTGTAACGAATGAAACATTTACCCAAGGGACCAAAAAATACGCTATTCTATAAGTAGATCAAAATAAACTACAAAAGGGGGAAAACTGCTTCATCAGTTATTTCGATACCAAGTCTACGGTTGAGTGTATATATTTTCAGGACTGGCTAAATTAACTAATTTTTTGCTTATTTTTAATTAGCCTATTTAGAAATTCGGTCAATTTTTTGTTCAGAAAGTGCTTTCAGCTTGGGCTTCTAGTCACGAAGTCAAATTAGTAAACCACTACCTGCAATTATAAAGAAACCAGTAAATATTAAACTAACCTTCATTTATGCGATTATAGTTTTTGGCTGAAAACACTAAGCGGTATGAAAAAAGTACTTTCTCTTGTCTGCCTATTTGAGGACATGGTGAAAACTTGTGTAACCCTTTACAGGCAGTTCGCTTTGGCAACCATCATAAGTAGAGCAAAATCTATGGTGAAAACTATACAAGGCATGCACCAGCTAAACTGCAAAAAGTTGTTGATTTAAAAAAAGAAAACAGGGGAAATGTCCGGTTATCTTCACCAGTACGCTGCTTAATGAGGATCCATATTTTGACTTATATATTTATATACATACTTTTAATTTATATAATTTTTGTAATAAAATTTGTATATTCTTCGCAATTGAATATGCTAAACAGTGATTTTCAGCAGTCCTAGACATTTTTTCTTATGATAAGATGTCGCCCGAGCAGAACCCTTCGCCATAGTATAGTAAGTAGAAGTGATATGTTGTAAATTTGCCAATCTTTTGGGAATTTAAACAAAAATATGTTGGCGTTAAACGGACACGTATTCCTACCCATAAAATAATAACTTAAGGCCTTCAACATCCTATTAAGAAACAAGATTTAACTTCTCCTATATCAGTTAGCTGTTTACGATATAATACTCAGATCCGGACCTACTATTCAAGGAGGGCTCCGAAAAGCGAAGTTTTTAAATGGCTTTAAGATTAATCTTTTACACGTAATGTCGACATTTACGAGGTGAAGCCCCTTCTCTAAACCCCCTAGTAAGATATTCTTACCAGGGGTTGAACCTGAGTTACATGTATGACAGTCATGCAGACCAACTATCACACAGCAGTGGACTTCCTTATTCCCTCAACATCCCTATAAGGAACAAACGGGAAACTTCTCTCAAAATAATTTGTCTCTAATTTTTTTTCTCCCATTTCAGTGACACTTCTCAGTTTATCACTCGATTTCTTCAGCAGAAAACATTAGGTAAAATGGAGGAAAACAAGCGTTTCTTTAAATAAATTTCATCCTGAGTAATTGTGATTTCCTCGTATTTATATTTTTACATCAGTGTTTGCACTGCTCGTTTGCAAACAAATTAAATAAACCCCCATGCCCTTCTCTCGGCCCGTCCGACAAGCCACCCAGCCGCTTTGGCCCACTATGTTGCCAACACATTTGTTGGCTGGCTGGGTTGGCAGGATGGCTGGACGGACAGACAGACAGACGGACGGTTGGTAACATATTGAAAAACCGGCAGCTACTGGCCTCAACTTAATTCTAACTGTGCACGTCCACATAACCGCCAAATAACATACATTGAATGGAGGAACAAATAAAACGACCTCAGACATTTGTTGTCTGCCGGGCAAACTCTCCTCACATCAAACTGTAGACCAACAACTCACAGTCGTAGCTGTTGTTGCTGCAGCTCTTTGTTGTTGGCTGGCTGGCTGGTTGTCTTATGTTGTCATTGTTATGCTCACTGATGTTGTGGCTGCCTGCTGCCGCTGTTCTTCTCGTTGTTGTTGTTGATGCTGATGCCGATGTTGCTGCTGTACTCGCATCGCTGTTTGCCTGTTTACTACGCTTGGTTGGCAACATTTGAAATGTATGTTATGTGTTGTTTGTTAAGTTTTACCAAATGTTCAGTTCTTGTCCATGTGTGCTGCGCTGTATTTTCTTTCTATACCTACCGAATGACCAAATAAAAAAAACGTTGCAGCAGCATTTCCACGAGTCATCGATTTACCATGGATTTCCTTTCGTTTCAAACTGACTAATGCTCTTGAAATGAAGTTGATACTGTTTTTGGTCAATTAATTGCTTTAACTGCTGAAGCATTTCACTGCAGTACCGTACGACGACAACGATCAGGCATTTCGGTGGTGGCAACAGCGATAGCAGCAACAGCCAATGGCAACAAATTGTCAAAGCCATAAACGCAATGACATCTCAAATGATTTCTTTAATCAAACGAAAATTGCTTGTGGTTCGCTGGTTCGTTCGTGGGCTACCTCCAATCAATTATTAAATAAATACAATTTTTTTTCTACAGAAAATGTTTCATCTTAGCATATTGTGTTCACAGTTGAATTGAAGATTATGTAATAATTTGCTGTGCATAATTTCCCACTACTGTTTTGACCCAGTTTCGTCGTGTGAGTGCTGCTGCGCCGGCTGACTGGTTCTGAACGAACGCTGATGTAAGTGGATTGCAAATATCACATCACCTCAACGCCAATCTTTATGTTTTCATTACTTGCAACAGAAAAAAAAACGATAATCCTCTATAATTTTCTTCGGAATCTTGTTATGTGCAGACGCTGCGCTGCCATGGACGTGCAATTTTGTAATGGCATTGTGCTCGTGTGTAATCAAATTAACATCATATGTTCAAAATCCCAACTAACGGATGTGATTTGGTTTTCTGCTTCGCCACGGTCGGTTTTCAGCTTTCCGCGGCTTTTCCTCAGCGGCGTGTTACTGAGAAAATAACACAATTTGTTTACTGTAGAATTATAATAAGTAAGTTGCTCAGCTTAATATAATTGACCGATATAAGAATATGTTGTTGATGGCATAGTACATGCCAATTACTTTGTATAACAAGATAATTGTAGACTTACAAGTGAAATGTATCTTTTTTTGACTAGAGTCTTAGAAAAGGAATGTTTGGAATTTATTTTTGGGGTGTTTGTGTTTAAAACACACCTGGTAAAGTTATTTAAAAATTCTATTACAGGTAATAAAAACGTTTACATGTGAGAGAAAACAATTATAAATTTAACAGTCAAATATTTTGTTATATCTCCAACCCAAAATATCATCGGCCGTTTAAGAGAAATATTCGTTTAAAGTCGGTATGGGTTAAGGCAATCGGCTTTTGGATTGTAACCGTGTTTTTTTTTAATGGCACATCGTACATCTCATTATAACAACCAATGGCATATTAAAGAATAACACTCGAAAAATACTGAGAGGAATTTCCATGAGCAAATGCTTATATAAAGTACGGCAATGTTAGCAATTATTCGGAAGTCTCAACAAATTTAGAATTTGGGTAGCCCCATACCTCGCTGCTGGATTCTCTGAATTTAATTCGATAGAAAATCACCTTTTCCATGTAATGATGGGGGAGTTCTTCGAAGTTTTAAATTTTATAATCAGTTGAAGTTAGAAACGCAATTTTTTTGGAAAAACAGTTCATGTTTTTAATTTACTCGTATAATAAAAAAACTAAAAACATTCATAAAGATTCTACCCAGAAATTCAAAATTTCACAAGAATCGGCTCAATAGTTTTCACCCTAAAATGGTAAATACTTACTAGGGACATAAATACTGTTACAACATTGAACACACCATTTCAATAGTAGAACTGAACATTAGGGTTAGTCATTTTTTCATTTTTTTCGAATATCAAAAATCTGTGGAAATGGCATGTAGGACAGGCAAAAATAATAAGAATTGCGTTTTACTTTTTCGAAATTGTAAAAAAACCTTCCGCACAAAATGCAATTACTTTAGCTAAAAACAAACTTTTTTAGTTTACTTTTTTTTTAAATTTTTAAATTTGAGAAATTTTTTTCTGCAATAGTTGTTCTTGGAAATAATTTTTTTTAGTTGGTTTTAGTGCATCGATTTCAAATATGCAATTTGATCAAAAATCTGTCATTCGTTTTAAGCTACATCGATTTTAAAATTTGCAACTCGGTTTCATTTCCCAGTTTAAAAATTTTAAACGAGTTGCTCTAATAAAAGTTTGACAATACAAAAGTAATGTCATAATACATAATTTATATCGTTTTTTAGTTTTAAATTATTTTTTCATAGTTTGTGTTCACATCGCCATGGCGTTTAAAAAAAGTTGCAAAAATGTCCAAAAAAAAACAGTGATAACTGGGTCAAAAATTTTAAAGCAAAACCATATCAAAAGCTATACCATTTATACGAATTTCCGAAAGAAATCAATATAATTGAAAGATATAGAGGATTAGTGCTTGAGAAAGCTAAAAAAAAAAAAATTCTAATTATATCTGAAGAATTAAATAAGTTATGGATTAAGCTAAATCAAAAAGCGATGGAATTAAAGAACGTTGGAGGCAAGGTGCTTAAGTTGATAACTGATTATCAGAAATTTTTAAAGCGGCGGCAAGACACCAATAAATTTGAAAAATTGTTTGATATCTCGTATAAAAAAAGGTGTTATAAAAAAAGGAATTTTCAAAGCACACTGGAAGTACCACCGGGTTCATTTTGTGATTTAGACTTAATGTGCGATGATACAAAAGCATATGACAGAGATTACTCTTCTACTGCAAGTAAACAGATACCCAAGTTGTCTTCAAACATAGGGACGTTTTTGGAAATTGATACAAATGTCAGTTCAAATAAAGCAGCTATGATATGCAAAAAAATGGCTGAATCAGGAGTAGACGTACCAACGCCATCACAAAAAACCATTTACAGATACTTCATTAAGTTTGCTGAACAAAAGGTAGAGACAAACAAAGAACATTTAAAACTTGAAAACTGGGCCCTACATTTTGATGGTAAAAAATTAATAAAAAAGAATACAAGTTGTAGTTCTTAAGAATGATACGAAGGAAATAAAATTAGGAGTGCTTGTTCTTGAAAATGGAAAAGCTGTAACCATATTTAATGGCATTAGAGAAATGCTAGAAAAGTATAATTTATTTCAATCCATTAAAATGATTATATGTGATACAACGAGTGTTAATACTGGGAAAAAGGCGGTGTTGTGTCATTGTTGCAAAATCACTGCAAATCTCTTTCACTGCCTCCACCGCAATATATTGGCTGCCAACACCATATACTTGATTTATTATTACGACATATTATGGATGAAGTTTTAGGTGGAAAAAACAACATCCCCTAATATCGAATATCCTTTTGTTTCAGAGATTATAAATAATTATGATCACCTAAGAAGTTGCTACATACAAAATAAAGAGGAAATAAATATTAACAAAATTAAATGGCGGGATGATATGAAATATTTGTGCGAGCTGTGTGTGTCATTTCAATATTATTTGAAAAACCAAAAATTTCCTCGTATAACATTAAGGTCTATACCTCCATAAGCAACGCTCGATGGAATTCTAGGGCAATTCTTGTCTACTGGGATTGGCATTTATACTAATTCCAAAATATCGGACGCAATTATATTCAATTTGTGAGTTTATATCTGGTACCTGGTTCGATATATGGTTTTCCGATCATTGTTTTAAAATCGATGACTATTCAAAATTAAATCTAGCCTTACTTCTTCAAAAACGCTCACCTGTGCTTTTAAAGACATTGGGTTCAGGAAGAATCAGCAATCATTGGGTTCAGGAAGAATCAGCAATTCCGAAGCAGCAGAGAAGTAACGTATGTGCTGAAAGAGCCATAAAAGTAGTTCAAGATATTTTTCCACTGTGCAAAACAACACATTCATTGAATTTAAAATTTATTACCCATAAATGACCATTGTATTCTTGCTAAGAATTTTATTTAAACTTATTAAAAAAAAGACTCTTTTGTTCTCATGTTTTTTTTATATATCTTGTTGAATTTAAGTAGTAGAAAATGCTACTGCATTTTTAGTAATTTATTATAAATGTTATTATTCTAAGGCGTTACTTTAAATAAAATTTTAATCTTATTAACATTATTGTATAATATCTTTAATTTTATTAATAAAAAATAGTATTGTATATTTTACAATCGATATATCTCGAAAAATAAATGACATATTTTGGATCAAATTACATTTTATTAAAAATTTATCAAAATTTATTAAAAATATAAAAAAAATTTTAAAAAAAATATATTATCAAATTTTAAAAATCACAAAAAAATTCAAATAAAAAAGTTGGTTTTGAGCTAAAGTAATTGCATTTTGTGCGGAACGTTTTTTTCACAATTCGAAAAAGTAAAAACGCAATTCTGCTTGTTTTTGCCTGCCCGTTATGCTATTTCCACAGATTTTGAATCTAAAAAAAAATGACTAACCCTACTGAACATATCCCGTTAATGTCATATGTGTTTTGAAAGTTAACCTCAATAGCGCTAGTCTGTAACGGGATTTTAAAATTGTTTCAACTTTCATCATGGAGTGGTCAGATAATGAGAACCGTATCGCTGTAATAGCGCTTTTCAAGAGTAAAATGAAAAAAGCGATATTTTCAAAACGCTCCGGCCACTATGGATTAGCCGCATGTTCGTCTACCGATGCATAAAACTGTTTGAAGAGACTGGAGATGTAAAAGACCCGCCACCGGTCGGGCCGCCCAATCTCTGTTCGAACACCGCTTGTCATCAAAAGCCGTTAAATCAAGAATTCACAGAAATCCGCTCCGAAAACAGAAAATCATGCCCGTGAGATGAATATCACGCAAAAGTCCATGAGTCGAATCAGGCAGTCCAGATTTAAACCCATTGGATTACAAATTGTGGACGGTTTTAGTCACAAAAGGTACGCCAACATTGGATCTCTTAAGACTGCTTTGGTTCGAGCTGTGGCCAATTTTCCAATGGACGAGGTTCGTGCAGCTATTGACGATTGGCCAGTGCGACTTAAGGCGTGTGTAAAGGCAAAAGGCGGACATTTCGAATAAGTAGATTATTTTTGGATACAATATACATCAATAAATATATTAAAAAATATTTGGTCCAAAAACATTCAATACTTCTTATTTTACAGCATAAAACGTGTGTAACAGTATTAATGCCCCTACTAATTACATTTTTAAGTTCTTTAATGGTAAACTTCGCCTGAGAGGCGACTTTTATGAAAAACCCACATTTCATCTTTAAACACATATGAAAATGTTTAAAAAAAAAACGAAGAACTTATTTATTATATATTAAAAAATATTATATAAACATAAATAAAAACAATTCATTTTTAAATATCTTTAAGAATTTGTATGCGTATTTGTAAATCGCATATTTTGTTTGATGGTATGAAGAGATCTTTTGCTTCGCCTCACAGGCTATGTTTACCATTCTAGGGTTAATGTTATGAAACGCACCGACTTTGAGAACTTGAATTGTGTGAAAATCGATTTAAAGTTTTGAATAATACTGAATCAACTTAGGATCCTGAAATTTTGCACGATGATGGCTTATGGTCGTAAGCTTTTTGAGATTGTAAATGGGCGAAATCGGCCTAGGGGGGGGGGGGGGGGGAGTTTCCCTTTACTGGACTAAAGGCACCTAAGTAAAAGGTACACTGTTTTTAGTATTTGATCAGAAATTCATAATTTTTTGTGGATGGACAATGGTAAGAATGGACACGGTTAGTTGGGACGCGCCTAATACAGTCGAACTTGGATATAAGGGAACGCAAAGGACCACCTTGTTTATTCGCACTTAAAGAGGTTTCCCACTTTTGACTTCTGATTTGTATCCCACTTTTAAAGGTATGGGTATTTTTTTTTTTTAGAAAAAACCCGTTTTGTGTGATTTATTCTTAAATTCCGTTTATTCGACTTAAATGCATATTCCACAGTTTAAATAAAACATTACAAACAGAAGAAACTGCTTCTATAAACATAAAAAGTAGAAGTAAAAAACCGAGCGCTCGCATCATTCCACCAGGATTATCAATTTTTTTGGCGCCTTGCCTAAAAAAAATCGAGAAACTATAACAGCAGTGATACTATTGACAATATCTATGCATCTCTATCTTATGATGGAAGAAAAATACATAGAACGGAGTAATTTAATTGAATATGGGCCAAAATATCAAAAATGTCGACTTAAAATTAAGACTTTCGGTTTCTAAAGTAAGCGACTTTTTCATTAAGAAAAAAAGTTAAATTAGGGCGTTTTAATAACATCGCCAAATCACCAAAATATAAGTCGCCAAAAGTCTTCGATCACGCTAAACCTGACAACCCTGCGTTGCACTCCGCATAAGCTACCTTAGTAATAGGCAAAAACACGAGAGAATAGAAAAAAAAGCATGAAAAGGAAAATCCGACTCATAAAGGTGAACGAGTACAAATGCCAACTTATATAGGTTAGTTCTAGAAAAAAAATTTCCATTCAAAGACGTTTAAAATCCTGCTTAAAGTTTTGTTTTTATCTTTTGTTCTAAGTGTACAGGGACTGCCAAAACTGCCCCACTTATAGAGGACTCCCACTTATGCAGGTTACACTTACCCAGTTTCGACTGCACTTAAAAATAGTGCATAGTTGCTGTACGTTTTAGCTAATAAGGCCCCAAAAACATCCTACATGGTCCAAACGGTCGATTAAAAGTCAATATGCACATCTGGGTACTCAAGTTGAAGCAAATTACGCTGCGAATCCAAATACAGAGTAATTTTAAAGTTTTGCCTGGGACTTGGGAGGGACGCATGGACCGAAAGGGTCCAAAAAGCGGACTACTTTTTTTGCGCTCTAGTAGCGTAGGAACGTTGGAGGGTACGAGTAAAAGAGGTTTGGCCTGGTCAATCTTCAAGGAATTTTTGCTAGTTTTTCTTAGGAGCCTAAAAATCGGACTACCTTTTTTTGCGCTATAGTAGCGAAGGAACGTTGGAGGGTATATGAGGTTTGAACTGGTCAAACATAAGGCCCCAAAAACATCCTGCATGGTCAAAACGGTCGATTAGAAGTCAATATGGAAATCTGATACTCAAGTTGAAGCAAATTCTGCTGCGAGTCCAAATATAGAGTAATTTTGAAATTTTGGCTGAGACTTGGGGGCGCATGGACCTAAAGGGTTCAAAATGCGGACTACTTTTTTTGCGCTCTAGTAGCGTTGGGACGTTGGAGGGTACGAATATAAGAGGTTTGGCCTGGTCAATCTTCAAAGGCATTTTTACTGGTTTTCTGATAGAAGCGGACTACCTTTTTTTGCGCTTTAGTAGCGTAGGAACGTTGGAGTGTATATGAGGTTTGGCCTTACTTGTTACTTGTTTTCTCCTAGGAAATACCAGCGAACTTACAAGTAGGAGATTTAACTTTGGGATATTTTTGTCATAAAAGCACAGTTGCCGTTCGAAAACGTCACTCACTTCACACTGGTTGCGTGCTGTGAGTATAAGAATTAAATTGAACACCGCTTAGTGATATGACATAATATTTCTATTTCTTCCTTAAACGTATGGGGAGAAATGTAAGAAAGCTATTTCCGGAGCCGTTTTCAGCATTCAGATGCAATCTTTATTGTAAACAAAGTTATATCAATTGTTTATCTAATTAGGTCGAGGATTCCTTCTTGGGTCTACAATTTGTATACTTATATAAAGCTAATTGTAAGAATTTGGGGCCAACGTCTAAAAGTTACTAGTTTTTCGAAAAAAAAGAGAATTTTTTTTGTTACCGGTAAAACATAAAAAATAGATGGATGCTTCTTTAATTAGAAGATTTCAAATAATTTGAAATAAGTTCTGTTGTTCGCAGAATTATTACAAAAATTAACGAATCAAATATCCGTTGACCTATCGTGTTTCATCGGCTACAAAAAAATATTATTCTTGTTATTTTTTGCACAAAACAACTAGGAAATATTGCATTCTGGTCTTTAGTATAATATGTGGTAACAAGGCCTATGGTATGACACGTTTAGTTGTCCTGTAGCTACCATCGAGCTTATTACAATGTTGTCACCTTTTGTTCTGTTTCCTTGTGGCAACAACAATTGATGTAAGAAATAAATTGAAACAGAAAATAAGAGGGAAAACCAAACAAAACAGCAGCAACAAGAAAATGCGTTCCGTGCGTGTTAGCATTTAAAGTCCGTCTATCTGTCGTCACAACAATAACACGGGGAACAACGGCAGCAGCAGCAGCAACAGCCAGACCACCAACAACAACAGTATTGTCTATAAAGCATTTAACAAATGCTACTGCATTTTTTGCGCTTATGCTTCATGCAACCACATATTTATGGCGGATGTTGTTGCAGCCGTTGTTGCTCTGATGGCGATGGAAGCAACACAAAAACTTATGAACCACCACAGAACTGCCAGTTGTAGACGGGTCGGTTCGGGCCGGGCCCGTCTTTGCCAGCGACCAGCGCACACGTTTATGTGTGTGAGAGGTGGCTGCGGAGTATGATTGTGATAAATCTCCAAGAAATATGAAATATTCTTTTGAAGTTCTTAAACAAGCAACAGCAAGCACAAGGCACACCAACACTATCATCAGCATCAGTACTACTATTGCCATCGTCACCATGAGGAAGGAGTATGGTGTACAGTGGAGACTGCTAAATATTGTTGCTGCCTGGCAAAGATGTTAGGCTGCAGCAACAACATTCTATGCTCTATGTCACATTAAGTGACCAATTATTAAATATTAAAGTTTTGCCTTTATGCGAGTATAAACGAGCATACTACGTATATTTCTATACTTTTTTCACTCATCTTTCTATCCCCCTCCCAATCTGCTGCTTGTTTTCATTGTTTTCTTGTTAAACGAACAGGATGATGGCTGGAAGGATCCGCAGGAGGAGGTGGACTCCAGAGAAAGACGACATAGTAGCATGAAAAAAGGTTGTTGTTACTAAAACAACATTTTTTGTATATTTTTATGATGGCAATGCAGCATATCTTAAATGTTTTATTGTCTCTTTATAAAACAAAATACGTAACGAAAACAAAATAACACAACACAACCGACCAACCGACATGTCCGTCTTTCCGCCTGTCTGCCGTCTACAAGGATGTCGGCACAAAACATCCAGATATCAGTTGGTATGTACTCTCACATACTATTTACGAGTATGTCTGTCTGTCTGCCTGAATGAATGTAAGAATTTTTCGATTGTCTATTTTTAGTTAGTTAAAGGGTTTTTTTGCGTTTCCTTATAGCCACGACAGCCACAAAAAATGTAAAGGAATTAAAAATTTTTGTAGATAAGGCGTTAATGATGTTTAATGGATTTCGTGGAAATTTCATCTGGAGACCCAGAATATTTTCTCTATTTTAAAGCGACGGTTTAGAGGAAAATATGTTAATTGCAAAATGGAAAGCCAAAATGAAATTTTGTTATAAAATCCTATTGTAAACTATTTGTTTTAATTTTTTATTTTAAAAATATTTGGTAAAGGTAATAGAGGTTTTTAATTCCAACGCTTCCAACGAAACAAGTCGCGGCTACAGTTTTTAGATTTGATACATTTACTAGGTGTTTATGGATCAACTTTGTTTTAAAGTCATTAGCTCAACTAACAAAAACAATCCTTGAGCCCTTGGCTACAATTGCCCTTTATCACAGAACTCAAAACGCGCAAAACAGAAAGGGACCTAAGGTTAAAAACCAGTTTTGTTCAGGAGAGCCATTTTAAAGATTACGTCCCTTTCTATTTGCTGAGCATCATTCGATGCTCAGATGTTTTCCACATCAAAAAAAAAGTGAAAAGTTAATGGAAAGTTTTGTTCAGGAGAGCTATTTTAAAGATTAGGTCCCTTTCTATTTGCGCTTAGAATCGTCGACTTCACTTTCAGAAAACGCTCATATCTCTGGGAGTGAACACTTTTGGGGCATGGGATCGGTCTCATTCGATGCTCAGATGTTGTCCACATCAAAAAAATAAAAAATGAAAATTGATTTTTTTACCCTTAGGTCCCTTTCTCTATGCGCTGTCACATATATTTACTAGATCAAGAGTTATAGAAATGTTTACTAGATCAAATGTTATGACCGATGAGAATTGATTCTGGACCACTGTTCTTCGTAGAATTCTAAGCCGATTAGCCATGTTCTTCAGCCCGTCCGTGAGTCTGTTGAAAGCTTGACGTAGGTCAAACGAATAAAGCACGATGACGGTTTTAAGTTAGAAGCTGTTTGAAATTGTTAATGGACAAAAACGGCTCAGGGAGCAAAAGTTTCCCTGTATGGAGCTAAATATACCTTAAAAAACAACACGAATTTTTAGCATTCGCTGAAAAAATCATAATTTTTGTCGGACGAACAATGATTTAAAGGGGGGCTTACTTACTATTACCTTACCTAATACTTACTTACCTAATTTTTGTCGGACGAACAATGATTTAAAGGGGGGCTTACTTACTATTACCTAAAAAAAGGAAATAGTGGATATTTCAGCTTACTTGACCAAAAAAAAAAATACCGTATAGCTTAAACAAGCGATATAAAATCAATATATTTCTGTTGTTATTTCAACCGATGTTTATTTTACTACAATATACAAAAATAGATTAAGTTTTGGCTAGGATTACAGTCGTACTCATGTACCGAAGGGGAACAACAAACGGCCCTTATGGTCAAAAGAAGGCACCACCAGTAAATATTTTGCTAAAGGGTCTCAAATATAAGGCGGTTTTAGTGCAAATACAAATACAGATTAATTTTGTTCGACCCAAGAGGTCTTAACCGGGGAGAGAATAATGCACGGCTTCGATCTGATCAGAGACATGGTACCCTAAAGGAAACCTGGGGTCATGTGTCTCCGAGTCACCACTTTTGTCTACTGTTTTGGGTGACAAAATCAACTAAGCGTCTGAACTTTTTATGTTGCCTTTGAGAGTACACATTGTATCGGACGGACTTAGATATTGTTCACGGATATAGCTCCGATTTTATTTTAGTTTTTCAAGGCGGTGGAAACAAAATTTCGAAAAAAAATGGGAAAAATTTACCCTGGCCATGTCCCCATTTCCTAAAAGTCATGCTTTAAAAGCACAAAATCGAGTGCCGCATCGCAATTGGTTTATAGATCGCGGATGTATATATAAACGATATTTTAATGATCTCTCCAACAATTCCAATTTCGCCACGATCCGTTAAGAAGTAAGGAGGATATACACATTTATATTTTTAAACTTTGGGGGCCCGTAATTTCGGAAATTATGACCTCCGTCAAATTTTTTTCTTCAAATTTAATTCTCAAAAAAATAAATATGAACTACAATTCCCAATGTATACAAAAATTATGACGAAGAAGTAGTGAATCACTGGTTCCAATGACAATAGTGGATTCTCAATGACAAGCACATGTTAAAAAACGTCTATAGCAGAAAGCATTCCGTGGGTCATAATTGGTATGTAGTACTGGTTACAAAGTCAATAGTGAATCAGTACAGTTTTACTTTGACATTCCCTACAGGGTAGTAAAGAAACTTTATTGCGTAAAAAACCTCGGCAGCACACGGAGATATTACAATATAAAGGGTGGTTAAATTTTAAAGGCTGATACTGAATGTGAACCACACCTACATGTCAAGTTTTTTTTTCTGCATTTAATTTGATATTTCTCAATTTCAGAGTAATTCAATTTGAACCATGGAAAGATACACCATCGAGCAACGCGTTAAAGTTATTCAAGCTTATTATGAAAATGCATATTCAATATTTTTTGGTCAATTTAATCGTCCAAATGTGCGTACAATCGGAAAACTCGTGCAAAAATTTGGGCAAATCGGGTCTGTAGGAGTGCATGCTCGTACAGCTCGTGATGCGGAAAATATTGCTGCTGTTGGCGATAGTGTGGCTGAAGAGCCGTCCACCTCAACTCGTCGTCGTGCCCAATAATTGAACCTCTCACGCTCGTCGTTGATGAACATTATGCATAAAGACTTGCATTTACACGCTTACAAGATGCAATTGACTCAAAAACTAAAGCCTCTTGACCATTCCAAGCGTCATCAATGGTCAGAATGGAAAGAAATGGCATCGGCCCTTAACATTTAACCACCCTTTAAAATCAATCCATTACTTCTGGTGACAAGGGGCGCATAGAGATTTCATTGCATAGTAAGACTCGATTGTATCTAAAGAAATATGTATTGCTTAGCGTTAATTTTGGTCAGTCGCAATGGGACTACACATCTTCCGAAACGACAACCGCAAAAAAACTTCAAAGTCTCTAATTAAAATACCAATATTCCATCGCCTCCAATAATGGGGTAAAAGTGTTGAAGAAGCTTAAATATTCTTTGGAATGAAGTCGATATCAATACTGAAGTCCTCCCACTCGATAGCATACCGAATAGTAAAGCATCGGTAAAGTGTCAATTAAAATGTGTGGTTGCATAAAAGAGTCGCTACTTATTCCGAACCCTTAACTGTCGTGGTGAAATGGCTGGCATGCACGACTATTTTTCAAATCCGGATAAGAATATTTAATATTTTTCAGCGGCGGATTTCCACCTCATTAAAGGCGACGACTTTTCGAGTAAGATTTTAATTTCAGGGTCATGTAATAGCCTATCTACAAAAGCCATTTGGAGCCGCTATTAAACAGTGGGTTCCGAAGAGGCACAGTCCAACAAGTCAAAAGAATGTGTCACACATCGTGGTTAGCCATTCCTAAAATTTCCAAAACTTATTATTTTGAATATTTTCATAAAATAAATATTAAATATCTGCAAATTTGAAGTGTTGATTCTTTGGGTATTCAAAGAGATCAAAATATTTAGAGGATTCGCATGCATATGTGCCAATAAATCCAAGAGCAGTGCACTACACAGTAACACTGGTCAATACTTATTTTGCTGCAGAAGTTTTGATAGGTAATTATAGTTGATTTGATGGGGCTGATCATGAATCTGACCTCCGATTTGCCCGATTCGCTCTAGTTCACGAGATATCCATATAAACGGTTTATTTTTTTTTATAAAAGGACCTTTGACTGCTTTAATTGTCAATCGATTTTTAAAAACTTAAGAGCAGTGTCTAGAAGAGAAAATTGACCTTCTCAGCGACATGCAGCGCTTTTATTTCGGAATAGAGTTGTTGAAGATATATATTATGAAAATACAACACTAGAAAAGAATCCAAAAAAATGTAGGCAGCTCAAAGTTATTATTTTTAACGAAAACTCAATATTTCTGTACAATTTTGTCCATATCTTTAACAACTATTATCCGAAACAAAAGCGCATATCGTTGAAAAAGTCAATTTTTTCTCTAAACACCACGCTCAAGTTATTGAATGCCGGTTCACAAATAAAGCAGTTAGGCGCCCTTTTATTAAAAAGAAACGAAAATAACGGTTTATGTCAATATCTCCTAAACTAGAGCGAATCTAGCAATTGGAGGCCAGATTCGAGCTCATCAGCCCTATATTAACAATAGTTGA
Source organism: Hydrotaea diabolus (assembly GCA_963513945.1). Classification (NCBI taxonomy): domain Eukaryota; kingdom Metazoa; phylum Arthropoda; class Insecta; order Diptera; family Muscidae; genus Hydrotaea; species Hydrotaea diabolus. The sequence continues at coordinate 130,920,366 of OY740717.1, read as the reverse complement.
CTATTCTGCATTTTTTTCATATGTGATAGCGCATAGAGAAAGGGACCTAAGGGTAAAAAAAAAATCAATTTTCACTTTTTTTTTGATGTGGACAACATCTGAGCATCGAATGAGATCGATCCCATGCCCCAAAAGTGTTGTACACCAAAGGTACACGTATTTAAATACGTATTTAAATCTTTAAAATGGCACTCCTGAACAAAACTGGTTTTACCCTTAGGCCCCCTTCTATTTTGAGCGTCACATATGTTGTTTCCCAGTGTAATTATACTTTTAATCAAAAATAAAATGCTAATCCATTTAACCGAATAATGAGGAAAACTCCTGCTCAAAATCAGATATACTAATATTGATTTTTCCTTTTTGAGGTTAATAAGATACAACAAAGTCATTGAATAGCAGTGTTGTTAGACTAATAAGGACACATTTTTTAAACATGAAAAGTCTCTTGCTACTTATATAGAGACTTTTAGGAAAAAACTCTCAAAACAACCAGTATGACTTACATTTTATTTAAAGCTTTAAATTTGTATTTACTGTCATATATAATTTTAACCAGGCTTAGTGTTGGTTACTTACCAGCTTACCATCTGTTAGCCTATGTTTCCTATTATTGACATGACACAAGGCATCTACACACGCAATTCCTTCGCTGCCAAAGAAATAATGCAACAATTTTATTGTCATTTGTCATTTTTCCACATGTGATTGAATATGCAACAACTGTGTGAGAGCCACAGCGTCATTAATTCTTAAATCACAAAATGTTTTGCAGTTAATTCTTCGGTGCGGTTCGCTATTGCAACGGCATGAATAATATTTGTAAATTATACAAATGTCTGGTACGTGCTCTAACTTTAAATGAACAAAACATTTTTGCTACGAAAAATTACTCCGAACTAAGAAAAACATGTGTGTGCCATAAAAAAGATTTGGTGGTTTTTTTCTATGAAAATTTAATTTTTTTTTCGCATGACGGAATTTGTTAAGTTTATAATTTTATCGTAGTTATGGCTCTTTATATTTGGAAGTTCGATAAGTTGTGAAACTTATTATTAATTTTAATTACTGAACTTTAGATATAAAGTATGTTGGTACACAAAAAGCATCTGAATTGTCCTCAACCGTGAATTAAACTGACTGAATGACCCTTAAATCACACCACACCCTGACTTTATGCAAAACAAGATTTCATAGAAATGTCCAAGGGCTCAGAATCGATAGGTATTCTCAAAATCTTTCACATGCCTATGTTTTAAGATTTATAGACTAACAATTCCTTAAATGTGTCAACAAGAAAACAAATACTTTAACATATGGTTTTTGCTATTATTCTTTGCTATGTTTTAGGATAACAAGCTTCATATAGCCTAATTTTTGACCAAAAAGGTCCAAATCATTACTTGGTTTTGACAAAGGGATACGAAGCAGGGTGCTGTGTATTAGGTCTGATGGCTGATCGCATGTACATTTGCATCAGGATACCTACTGAAGAAGCAGTAATAAGTCTTAAGCAGTAGAGTAAGATTAATATCTGCTGTGTCACTGTGAAAATCTTCCGATGTTACATCTCGCCTATCTCTTGAGAGCAGGTTCCTTGGCGACATGGAAGAGATTGCTTTATCGCCTCTGATTTCTTTAACAAAATTTGATGTTATAAGTTTTTAAATACTCGTTTACTTTTTCGTACTGGGTAGAGCGCATTAATTTGCTTTTTTGCACTGCAGGCTGTGGCGGCACAGTTGGTCGAGGAGAGTGGAGAGCCTGCGTGGCTTATAGTAGCTGACAGAAGATTTATATTCGTCTGGCTTTCAGTTGCTATCATGCATTGGACACGTGAGGAGAGGTCATTTTGTGTTCGTGCGTATTTTTCAATTGCGCAATCGATCATTGCAATGCAGCGTGCTTTTCGTTTGCGACAACACTCAATTGTATATTGGGTATTTGAAAACCGCACGGAATGTGTCATGTTCCCGGACGACAATCAATTGTTTATTAGGTAAATTCATTGAGAACAGCAGGGAATGTGTCATGTGTACGTAGGGGACCTGAGAGAAGGATAACAACACCATAAAACATCGAAACAGTTAGAGCAGCATTACTGCAATCTCCGAAATGCTCTGCTTGAGCAATCACTTGCTTTTAGCATTTCCAGATGGTATGATAAAGATTTTTTTTCAGTCGGCTCTTGAGGCAATTCAATTAGAGTATACATGGTTTTTACAGGATGGTGCCACTGCACCCACAGCGAGGTTTACCATGAATTGTTTGAGGCAAATGTTTCCTGGACGGTTTATCTCTTTAAGCGGTGATGTGAACTGGCAAGCACGCTCACCAGACTTAGCCCTATGTGATTTTTTCCTTTGAGGTTACCTGAAGTCGAAGTTGTATATCAACCATCCCAACACCTTGGAAGACCTAATTAACAATATTGTGGCTGAAATTGGCAGAATACCAGTCGACATGCTTGTTAGAGTTCATGAAAACTTCAGAAAACGTATGCAGCAGTGTGTGATTATTGGAGGTCGACATTTGTTTGATAAACTATTTAAAACCATGTAATTTTAAAATTCATTTACTGCTCAAGATAATTAAAATAAAAAATAATTGTTTTTTTCTTAGGTTCATAATTTTTTTATTTCATTCCGAAATAAGCAAATTCCGCGCTCCACACTGTATTTGAAGTTTATCACGTAGGTTCTTCTGATTGTAAGCCTCATACCTTGTCAGTTAATCTGCCTCTTCAGTGACCTAGTTAATAAATATATGTATTAATTCCTTTAACTCCTATAAGAAGCATCGGTCTATGAAAAGAAGGGTTCCAACTCAATTTGTGTAATAGGTCTGATGGCCAGTGTCATAAGTTCGGATTTTCCAAGATTTTTGGCGGCGGCAGGTGTAAGATGGTCTGCCCTTTGGGGACTCTATTTGATCGCATGCAGGGATATATCGGCTATCGGTTTGGCTAAGCCATCGTCATTTTGGTTTACATATCTCGATGTGTATAAGATATGGGTTGGTGCCGAAGAAAGGGGGCCCCGATTTAAAGAGACTTGCAGCATAGTTGAACGCTTGCGTGTGGCATTCTAAAATTCGCAGCGATCATGAACTTTGATTAATTATGAATGTAATCTTGGTTCTTCTTGTGTTAACTGAAATTCTCCAATTTAATTACGAAATAACTGAAACCCACTTATTTACTTGTATGCTTCAATCGGGTTATTTTCCATTGACGACGGAAAATGCCCCATTTTTGTAGGAAGAAGTTGGCAATCATCTACTGCTCTATTGTGTTTGGTTACTCTCTTCAAACCCCAACAGGACAGTTAATTGAAATTCTCTAAAGTACGAAAAAATGAAATTGCCATCGCCCTTTGATGATTTCTTCCATAGCAAATAATATGTGCGATCCAATGAAAAGGAAACTAAGTGGCAAGGAAGGTAAAGGTACACATGCATTTTTATTTTTCCAGCTGTGTTTTAGACAGAAAGTTTCCCTTTAAAAAAAAGGTAACTCGTTAAAAAGTACACCTTGTTTTTAAGTATTTGGGACGCACTTAATACCTAAAAAAAAGCAAAGTTAGTTGGCTCATGTGGACCAAAAAATAATCCGCATTTCCAAAACTGGTAATCAAAGGAAAGAAAATCGTGCTACGAATTTAAAAATAGAGTAATTTTAAAGTTTTGGCTCAACTTAAGGAGGGATTGGAAATGACCCTTTTATCCGTTTCAGAAATCAATTTTTCAAAACAGGTGATGAAAGAAAAGAAAATTATGCTATGCATTTAAAAATAGAGTAATTTTAAAGTTTTGGCTCAAACTAAGGACGGACGGATTGAAAAAGTCTCTTTTATTCGATGGTTCATATTTTCAATGACTCTGAGATATAATGGAGGTTTAATGTCATATATATCATCCTTCCCAAAGGTAAAGTCTACCAGTTAGTGGTTAAACTGGAAGAAGTAATGCACTACGAGGTCTGATCGGTGGAGTTTGTTCTTGATTTGGACTTGCACTTCAACCGCTTTCCGCAGCCTATGTCTTACTCTTAAATGGCAGCACATGTTACAATAGAAACTTCGTAGATAATCAAATTTTCTCTTAAATCTGTTTGTAGAGATTCTTCTGACATATTGGCATAACCTAATAGCTCCGCAACATATTTTATAGACCATGTTCATATGAAACTCAACATATTTTGATTAAAGAATAACTTGATTTTCGAAGACTTCAGTTAATGATTAAAGCCTCTAAGAAAGTCTCATATACAGACATAACTTTGTATAGAGATAAATCAGAGTTCTGGTAAGTCATATATCAAGAGTGCTGCAAAAAATATGTATTCATGTTATTAGTGCATGCATTTACCTAGCCGGTGAATACCTACCTCCTTGCAGACCAATAAAATCATTAAATAGTTAAGGAAAACTTTTAGAAAAGATTATAAAAACTACAAATGATAATTTAATAGAAAAAATAACTATCTACCAGTATACATTTTGATGTTCGACTAGTATAAACTTAAGAAAATAAGCAGCACTGGTCCTATTTAATGTTGAAATAGCTTTTTATTCGCTATGGCATCGAGTTTAGAACGGATTTTCCTATAGGGATATAATAATTTCGAAAGGACCCCGATAAACGGACCATTTTTTTGCATTTTTTTGAGCGTAGAAACGATGGAGGGTCTATAAGGTTCGGCGTTGCCAAACTTAACGTTGCTTTAACATGTTAGATTAATGTAACTGATTAATTTCCTAAATGGCCTTGCAGTATTTTTTATCGAATCAACAAGCTTCAGTCGCTCCTCTAGAGAGTTTGACTTTGTGCCCCATTATCTTAGCATTTAAATATATTTGGTAATTTTAGGGCCTGGCTATGCTGCCATTTTGGTCGAATTACCAGGAATCAGTCGCCTATATAAGCTTCTGAAATTACCAAGACTTCATTTAACTTTCACACTCCAATGGCAAACTTTTCTCATTTCAATGAGCTGTGCATATTCGAATACGCATGCTCGATAAACGGAACATACCAGTAAGAGGTTAGTCCCGAACTGGTTGTTTTTTACATGACTTTTGGGATTATCTACTATCCGGTAATGGCCATTTTACCCGAATGTTTTAAAGTCGCTGTTATTCAAGACAATGGCACTGCTAAAGTGGTTCCTTTTTTTATTTTTAAAGCAAAATTGCTGTGTGATATTCACGCAAAGTACTTAACATATATAAAAGGACCACAGGCTCTTTTACAGCTATGTACTTACTTAAATGTTCACCCACATTTATGAGTTAAAGGCGTCGTTACTTCAACTGATAATCAGTTCACATACGACCGGCATAAAATGTTAATCAACATTTAAATACAACTAAACACACGCTTATTGTAAATTTTCTTAGAAAATACCTCAAACAAACCTGTAGACTCGCATCCATAGCAATTTCCACTTTGCAGCATAACTACAAACGCTTGAGTTGTCATTAATGCGCAACGGTGACTTTAATTAGTTTTTATCAGTCTATAAATTTGTGAACTAACTGAATGCCCCAACAAACAATATGTTTAACAAAATTTTATACATTTCAGTTTCCTCCTCTTCGTCTGTTAATCTTACATCGTCACATTCAATTTATTTTCATTACGTTTTTATCCATTGTTTGCAGTGCACTGCACTGTTGTGCCAGTCTTCCTAGCAATTGTTGTTAATTTAGCGGAAAACGTGTCTATTTCTTAGCGCGACTGTCGGTGCTAAATTTAATTTATTTTGTGTAATGCACATTTCTGAAAAGAAACAAAAAAACAAATACCAAACACAAATATTTAAAAATAAATAAATATTTCTTTTGGTATACTAAGCCGCACAGAGTACCTGAAGACCGACAAGGCATACCAAATCGGAAAAAATATTCCCAACACGATAAAATATGTTAACATAACACGCAATCGGTGTATTTTGTTAACACTGCCGACGTCGACTAATTTAATTAACTCTTAAGCTTAACAACCCCACAATACGCCCATTACATCTGTAGGCTGAGACACGAGAACTAGCAACGTTCTAAGAAACTCCAACTAAAAGAATGTTTAATCTTTTGTTATAAACTAAATGCATCATGCATTGAAGTGGTAGGGGTTAAAGCCTCCACATACACACGAAATTTAATATAAGACGACCAAGTCATATTTCATAGAAAGTGAAATTGTTTTTCACTTTTCCTTTTTTTAACATTTCCTTCCACTACTTGTTAACCGTGATTTATATTGATTTGCTTGTTTGCCGCAATTAATTTAAAATTTATCTACATCCTTTAATCTTTAAACTGGATTGATTATGAGCGAAAGTTATTTAATTACAATTGCAATTTTTGTAGGTTGTTATAAAAATCGGTGCCAGCGAGCATTTATACATACATTTCTTAAGTCTTTTGATGCCATACAAACGTCTAAGTAAATAAACCTTAATCTACCATTTAAATCATTATCGGGTAAATATGTATAATATCTTGTAAAACGAAAGAAAAATTATTATGGGTAAAAGTAAGCAACGCCCCGGAAGGAAGTAAAACGAAAGATTTAAGAAAAGAACTCGCATAACTGTCAAACTATTTAAAGATTTGGAATGATGGACGGACGTAAATGATATGGCTAGGTCTTCTATGAATTTAACAAGGAGTATTTCAAGATCTTTTCCTTATCCTTACTACTATAAAGTCCTTATATATGTTAACCGATTTTTAGGTTAAAGTCTATACAACTTGGCAAGCTCAATTAACAATTAACTTTGAAGAGGATAACAAAAAATTTTAAATTTAAAACATTTTAACTAACCATTGCCACATTTACAATCCCCTCCTGCTCCCAATATGACTCCGGCCCCTTTCGAATAACTGCAGTTTATTTGTCAACCTTCCAAAAGAAATGTACCCACCATCGGCAGGCATCGTTGATGCGACAGAACCAGCCACTCTTCTTCTTCCGTATATTGAAAGCCCGGACAACTGCATTTTGCTTCTAACCATGAATTGAAATCTATCGATGTGGAAAAAAGCAACAGCATCAGTAGTAAAAAAGAGCAGCAGTGCAACTTACAGAAATGTGTCCCTCTTTTTTTAACGATTGATTTGCATTTTTGCGTTATTTACCCATTAAACTGTTTTTATTCTCTAAGGCGATTTTTTCGTTCATTGTTTTTTTTTTGCTGCTCGATCATGGTGGTGGTGGTGGAGCTGGTGTATTCTTGGGATTTTGATATGCAACCAAAAGGCATTTCAATTTTCTAGTTGTGGCCATTTGGTTTGGTGCCTGCCTTTTTGTGCTGTTGTTTTGGTCAACAAGAAACGTAACAACATTTAAGGTAAAGTCAAGAATTTCATTTCTTTGTGTGGTAGGTAGGTAGCACAGTCAGCCAGCCAACCAGCCGGTAAGAACGAATCGCATAAAACCCTAAGCTATATGGATGGGGGTACAACTACGACGAGTATTCAAGCATAACTAAATGCTTTTAAAATGTTGCAGCGGCAACAGTGGTGCGCGCATGCGTTGATGCAAGTGGCATGGCAATGCAATGCAATGCGATGCGATGCGATGTATTGCCAATGCATATTTTGCTAGTGTGTGTTCGCTCACATGGAAACGCACATGTGACCGACCGACCGACAGCGGGAAACAACCGCCAGACAAAGTGATCAAGACGGAGACGAACGGACGGGCAATTGAAAATTTTCAATTCAATTCATTTGAATGCCATACTTGAAACATTGCATGCAACCATTTATTTCTGTATCTTTGACTTATTTTCTCCCAACGCAACGATTCTGAACCATTTTGTTCATCATCAGATGGTCGGTTAGTCGGCCGGTCGGCTGGTCGGTTTTCTGTTTTGTTTGTCTTTTCTTGAGCTACGGTAGTGAGGTGCTTTTTCCACGTTTGTATTTCTGTTTTCATTTTTTTTTTGTCTTTAATAAAAGTTTGATTTGTGGTTTGTCCAGTTTAAGTGCGTTTTCTTAAAGTCCACTTTTTTCCTTCTGATCATCCAAAGTGGTGCGCTGTGCCGTTGTTGTTCACATTTTATTCAGTTTGGATTCACTTTGGGTCTGAGTCTGAGACGGTTCCGTTCCGTTTCGTTGTTACTTAACATTAATGTAAATTTTTTGTCTACACATAACTAACAGCATTTCATTTAAGTTTTTAACTCACAAATGTTTTAAAAGATTTTCTGTATTTCTACTCTTCCACACTGCTGCCGAACGAAATCGGCGGGGGGAGAAAAGAATGTTGCTTAAACGGCACCAGCATCGAGCACTCAGCGTCATCGGTAGCCGGGGCTGAAGTGTAGATGGCTTTTAGCGGCCCGAAAGTCAGAGGGACAGACACTCTGACAGCGAGCAGAGCGCAACAATTTCGTTGGGGCTGCAACAAAATCGTTGTGTGTTCTTAATGATGTGTTGCCTGAACAATCAGTGTCATTATTATCAATGTCAACATTTCGGCATATAAAGTGCGAGGAGTAAGAGCGAGATCGAAAAGCTTTTAAAACGCAAATTTATGTGATTTTGATTTTATTCAAAACCTTTAAATCTTTTTCTTTTCCTTCTTTCTTGTCGTGTTTTCCCCCTCCTCTTCTTTTTAAATGGCAAACAAAGTAACTTAAACCTTGATAAGGCGACTGTTTGTTCCCTTGGATTTATTAAAATGAAATGAGGTTTTGAGCATCAAATTTTTCGCTGATAAAAAGATGATGATAACTTTCTTAGTTGTCGTACAAAAGAGGAAATTGGTTTAATTAAAAAAACAACAAACTCCCTTAATGGAGAGTTAAAAAATAGTGACTCAAAAGATGTATTTAAAGAAACAAAAGCGGAAGATATTCCTTTTCTGGTTGTTTATAACAAAAGACTTAAGAGACATACGTTAACCACTTTACAAATACATCTGCTGTCTAACGTCTTCCATGCTTTGAAACTGATTAAGGATTACGAGAGAGGAAATAGACCACCTTGAGAAAGAATAACGAGACTAGTAAAAAACATAAAATAGGTATTATAATAGGGGCAGATCGATGTCTATATCTTGTAACGACTATGTCATTTCACAGGCGTTTTATGTTTATTACTCAGTCAAAGATGCCCACTTTACATTATTGAACTAGACAATCAACAGTTTATTATATCCTACACTCATGTTGGTACACGTTTTTTGACTTAGTGCTGATATTTGTGAAGCCATTAAAGGACGGAGATGAACCACATGTTTATTATATCGATTGCTCAATATACGATTTCATTGAGCGATGCCTATCCATCCATCTGTTCATCAATCGGCGTAATGAAAGTACAGGCCACAAAACTTATTCCGCTGAAAATTGGTTATTGTTCAGGTTAGGGCTAGGACAAAAAACATTTAAATGGGTCACCAGCGGACCATATTTAATGTTATACAAGTATCATTCCTATCCTTTCTATTTGAATTAGGCGATTAAGCCGTTGTTTGGTCAACTTGTGTTTGGTCAACTTGTGCTGCTGGCTCTGAAGGCTGGTTTGCAGTTTTAGGAAAGTGGAAACTTTGATTGTGACCCGGGAATTAGCTGAATGTGGTTGGCTGGGCATTCAAACAGGTGTAGTTTGGTTAATGCCGACATACAGTATATGTGTTTAAGAATTTGGGCTCAGTACTAATTGAGAAGACTACACCACCGAGATTCCAGCTGACCCAGTAACACTCTGATTTATAGGGGTAGCCTCTTCTTCTCCTCGGCTACCTCTAAAGGATGGCGTCCATGGATGGCATTTAATACCAAGCTCTAGTCGCTCTAGCCATGTCGGGATGGCAAATGACTACTGAAAAAAGATACTGCTTTGACAACATGAAGTTGTATCAAAGCAAGGACAAGACTTTAATTACGGCCCTATCGCAACATTGAAGGCGACAGGTCTGGATGGTTCTTCACTGTTCTGCAACTTGGAACTAGTGTTCTAATAGTTTTCATGCAAACGTCAATCCCGACTTGAAGTCCAGCCTTTCAAAAGTGACATTTTATTTCAGATCTTATTCTGATTTAGTATACCAAATTATAGAAGATCATTTATAATCCTTATAAAATTGGACCATGTCGGTACGTGGTTTCATATAGACCCACAAAAATGTACCTCTCTTCTATTAAATTCGACCTTGAATCTTAATAGCTGAGCGGCGTATCGGTATCGCATATACTTAGACATTTGGCGGTACTCAGTTGAGCAATGCGTTTAAATGTTTATCCAAACGTTTCGCGAATTACTTGATTTTTTATAGCCGGTGATATAAGTCAATTCCATATGGTCGAAGCAACTGGGTCGGTGCAATACATGATGTTATCTATGAGTTTTTGTATCGGCCGTTAGGCCGAGAAATTTGCTGATGTGGAACAAAAAATGGGAGGCAACCTCAATTCGTCGTGGTGCAGAGCGATTGAAACATTTCTTTGGCACACCCCTGCATATTTTCTGAATAAAGAAAAACCTACAGTCTTCACTCGATAATTTGAAACTCAAAGGATAAGAAAAAGTTTAAATTACAAACAGTTTTAAAATAATAGTTCGAATAACCAAGATGAAGGAGGAAAATTCAAATTTGGTTAAATTGTGATTTTAATTTCTTATCACTTTAACGAATTTTAGAAAAATTCATTAAGGAAAAACTATTACTAACCGTTGCATTTTTGAAAGTGATTTGAGCTGAAGTGAAACATGCGATGGAATCACCTATTTTTGTCGGCTATTGAAATACAATTTCTACAAACTCAATTTATCGAGTACTTTTCGAGAGATCGGAAAAACACTTAAAATTATTGAGAGCTATAATTTGCCAATTATCGACAGTCTACTGTATTTAAAAAGCCTATAAAACTCAATTTTTACTGCAACTGAATCCTAGGAACCATTTATAAAGCCGTATGTATTCCAGTTGAATGGTCGAACAAAATTCAGTTGATGGGAATTTTTATAAGTCTGTACTTTAGCGAAAATAATTTTGGTTCGCAGTGGAAACAAAATAGATTTTGAGTTAATAGGTAAATGCCGTAGACTAGAATTTTGCGTCTCGCATCACTTATTGTATATTTTTAGTCGATCTGGTTGGCGTATACTAGGTGAGTATAATAGATGCTATATTAATTTTCTATATGCACAGATGTTTGTAATATTTTAGAATCGACTTTCTTTTCTAGAGATTTCGTAATCGAATGATGCTTTCCATCATAAAATCTAATTGTCTGCTTGGTCTCCTTATTCTTTATTTGCAACTGTCAATTGATTAATTTGTGCAAATACAACCTACAAGACTGGAGGCTTTGATGTCCCGACTTTTGACCCGTAGGGTCTAATTTTGATAAATCCCACTTTGACCCATGGAGTTTACGATAGTGTAGATGTACTGATTCCAGGCGACTTTCCGTTCAAATTTATGCAGGTAAAGTTACCGTTTCAACAAGCACTCACAACGACTATTAATGACTCCATTAATAAATAAGTGCATTTTATTTTTAGTACCAGCATTACGTGCCAAATTCACCTAGTATATTTTAAAAATGCAAATAAAGGGTGATTCAGCTAAAGGAATTTTTTAAGAACAAAAAATATAACAAATCATATCAAGTGTGGAATCATTATTGGTAATTTGAAAGGATATTTTATGGTATTTATTTTTTGGAAATAATTTCCTTCAAATGTTGACAACTGTATTGTCGAAATGAGCGTTTGGTGAGAAACGGGAAGATCCGCTATTTTCGATCAAAATTTTTGCGCCGTGATATCGATCTTTATGCTACCTGAAATTGAAGCCCGTAATCTTGACGACAGTTGGTTTCAACTGGACGGTGCTACTTGTCATACAGCTGCTCCAACAATGGATCTGTTGATGAGCATTTCGAAAAGCAGCTTATTTCACGATTTGGACAGGTGAGTTGGCCACCTAGATCGAGTGATATCACACCCTTAGACATTTTTCTTTGGGGTTACGTAAAGTCCAAAGTCCAGCTACGCTTTAGTTTTTGGAAGTCAACATTACGCGTGTCATTAAAGCCATACCGAAATGCTCGAACGAGTCATCCAAAATTGGACCCTCAGAATGGAAACCCTGAGGCGTAGTTGCGGCCAACAGTTGAAGGAAATTACTTATATATTCAAAAAATAAATGCCATAAAATGTGCTTTCAAATTACCAAAAAATATTCCACACTTGATTTGAATTTTTATTTTTTTTTTGTTCTGAAAAAATACCTCTAGATGGATCACCGTATATATTCTAACTTAAGTCACAACATGATTGTGTTAATCTCATAAACCATAATCGGAAGTAATCACAATTTTCACAATCTTTCTCAATTCCTTCCTTATATGTTAAAATTTTCCAAAATTTTCCATTTTTCTGGTTAATTAAAAACCTCCTGATTTGAGTTGCCGTTCAACTACAAAATTTGTTCCATTCATGTTTTGCCGCGACATTTAATTAACCAAACGAGCCGACACCTTGTATTTTATACAACAGCAACACACCGAAATGAAAATTTATTTGATAACATATCGTAGCCAATTTTTTGTTTTTCATATAAACCAAACTAATAATTAATTAGTTCGCTCGTTCGTTCGTTATGGTAATGCAATATCAACACGAAAATAAAATAGATATCGCCAACGAGTTTTACAATGAGCCCGTGTGTTTATGGTGTGTGGCGATATGTGAAATATTTTCAAAATATTTTTCTTAATTTCACACTTTTTTTCTCCCCAAAACAAAAAAAATAACTGAAAGTTGTTTAAAGTTTTATGAATAAAGAGCACTAATTCGAGTCAACACCACAGCCAAGGTGACAGACGAAAAAAAAAACACAAAACAGAAAACACATTACTAATTTATAACAATTCGATAAGAAGCTACCACGTAAAGTGATCGGCCAACCAGAAAACCTGTTGCCTTCCTATGTACCAGCCACTAGTATCGAGCAAGCTGATCGGTATATATATGACTGTAAACAAAATTAGAAATTGGTGTAAAGTTGAAACAGAAATGTGGTCGACAATTCGAGACGGCACATTATTATTGGCTGATTATGGTAAATAGGTTTTCCTGCAGCATTTTATGGCTCTAATCATTAGATTTAATTGCTAATCGCAGTACTTTTGATTTTTATTCATTTTTGTTCTTGCCTTTGTTTTGTTTCGAATGCTGTACTAGTGTTTTGTTGAATTTAGCAGAGTGTGTGTCTTAACCTAATTGAGTAGTAATGCTTTCGTTTAGTTGTCTTTAATTGTTTTTATCTGCTTGGAAATTGTTCATTATCTCTGGCTTATCGCAATGCTGTTTCGTTGCCAACTTGTCTTAATCAACATTTTAGTGTCAATTACAACTGACAACTACTAATTTGTTCTATATTTGCCATTAGATATGTTAATAAGATCAACTGCAATGATTGGCAGTTTCTATCTCGCATTAACAAAATACGTTCTAAGTTCGATAAATATAATGCCAATAAATACTCGTAGTTCGAAATAAGGATTTGTTTAACAGTTGCATTAGAATGCATGTTGGTTTTCCAAAGTCATTCTGTTTGTATCACAACTTCACATGTATGGTATGTCTGAATGGGATATACTTGGTAGGGACATAAATACTGTTACACACGTTTTATGCGTGTGTGTAACAGTAAAATTGATTCAATTATAACGAAAGTTGTTTCACTCAGAATCACCATACTTTTTTGTTTGCAAATTTGTTGTTGAGAACGTTTTTAAGGCTACTAATTTCTGTCGTACAGGTCCAAAAACTATATTCATTTTGGATTTTTAAAGAAAGCTCACACAAACAATCGTACGGACAGAAACGGCGAAATCGTCTTATATACGACAAACTAGCTTATATACGAGGCATTAGACACCAATATTCAAGGCATCGTTGACTCCATCCGTCCAGATATATTAAAAAAGTAGTCAACAAGTAGACTGATCAAACAGACCATGCCGCGGCAAACATATATTTAAAAAATTAATATCATGGAATTATCTAACAGATAGTAGCGAAAAAAAATTATTACAAAAATATTTCAGATTTCTGTTATTACGAGCGCGACCGCAAAACTAACTGGCCTGGCACATTTTCTGTTTTACTAGCAACTTCTTTTTCTGGTTTTTTAAAACCAATCTTTTATAAGACATCTGTCAAAATTTCCGAAATATTTAATCATTATTTTCTTTGTTACAGGTGATTGAAGTAAGTAGGTAAGGAAGCAAGTTTTATAATTTTTGAAAAATGGAAAATAAAGAGTTTCGTGCGGTAATTAAACACTTTTATATGAAATATTATACGCCACAATTAATCAAAGATGAATTGGATTCTGTTCATGGTAATAATGCACCATCATACTCCCCCGTGAAATCCAGAGTTCAACAATTTAAAATGGGTCGTTCAAGTACGGAAGATGAACAACGCTCTTGAAGACCGAAAACGGCTACTACTATTGAAAACATTAGAAAAATATTTAATGAAGTGACTAAAGATAGACGAATAAAGCTCAGAGAACTTGCTAATATTGTTAAAATACACGAAAAACAAGTTTGGAGTATTTTACATGATGAACTCCACATGAAAAAGCTATCCGCAAGATGGTTGCCGCGTTTGTTGACTTTGCCCCAAAAAAATCGTCCGTTGGACCAATTACGAGGAGCTTTTAGCGATTTATCAGCGTAATCCAAAAGAGTTCTTGCGCCGATTCATAACTGTTGATGAAACATGGATCCATCACTACATCCTAGAATGCAAAGAACAGTCAAAACAATGGATAGTAGCTGGTAAAAGTGGTCCCAAGAAGTCGAAAACTTTTAAGTCAGCAGGAAAAATAATGGCCACAGTATTTTGGGATGCAAGGGGTATAATATTTATTGATTATCTTGAGAAAGGAAAAACTATAAATAGTGAATATTATTGTGCATTATTGGATCGGTTGAGTGAAGAAATCAAGATCAAACGACCGCATTTAGAAAAAACAAATTCTTTTTCATCAAGATAATGCTCCTTCACACACTGCATTTTTAACTCAACAAAAACTGGCCGAATTACGATTTGAAATTGCTCTGCATCCACCATATAGTACAGATTTAGCTTCTACAGATTATTTCTTGTTTCCAAATTTAAAAAAAATTCTCGGTGGCAAAAAATTTTCGTCCAATAGCGAGGTTATTGCTGAAACTGAGGCATATTTTGAAGGTCTTGAAAAATCTAATTTTTCGGATGGAATTAAAAAACTTGAAAAACGTTTGATGAAGTTTATTGAGTTGGAAGGAGATTATGTTGAAAAATAAATAATAATAATTTCAAAAAAACGGTTCTTTCTATGTTAGGCCAGTTACTCTTGCGGTCGCCCTCGTATTATTAAGCTCCTAAAAACACCCAAATGATATTCATTTAGGAGATGTCATCGTTTTTCCTTATTTTCCACAGCTTCTTTTCAAAATAATATTAAAAACTAGCTTATTTACATGACAATGCAGACTACCGTTTTCAACAAATCAATACGTTTATTCCTGATCCAAAGCCAATTAAGTCGAATAGAGAAATTACTTCCATCATTGTCACCAAGTGGTCATTATTATACCAATTTAAGCATTTCGATTTTCGATCCCAAGGAATTATAATTGAAAATACGGAAGCTTTAACAAATAATCGTATTATTGTCAAACCACAAAACACTTAATGATAAGTGCTCGTTTTTTCTACCCGTAACCAGTAACCAAACTATGAAAACCGCCCCAAAAGCCTAGTGATCAAACCAAAGGCGACAACAGCCAAAAACTTAAATTAGAGATTCCAAGCGCATGGAAAACAAAAACTATACATAAGCAGTCTTGGCCAACAGCTGTCATCGAGTTAAGCCAACCCACACCACCGAGAGAGAGCGAGAGATAAGCCAGCTTAAACAAATGACTTCATTTTAGCTTATTTTTCTTTCTTTTTTTAATGAAAACGAAAAAGGCAGCAAAAAAACGTAATAATGGAACTTATTTCCAAAATGAAAAAAACCGAAACATGTTACCCATGAAAATGTCCCCAGCCACCAATGAAAAGTAAAAAAACTTACACTTTTCACATGGAAATGTGTCCAGGCTTGAATGAATGTGAAATTACGTTTCGACAATCATTTTGGATTATTTTTTTGGTTTCTTCAATAAAAAAAAAACTGTTCAAAGGCCTAAAGTAGTTAAAATTTAAGTGTTATAAAAATTCACTGCATTACACCCACTTGCATGTACAGACAGCTACGGCCAGCTTAGCTGCCGGTTTTTGAATAAACCCAAAGGAAACCAGAAATTGGTTAAGACCGCATGCTGAAAACTGGTAACACCTATTTCATCTAAAAACTGTATAAACGAATTACTTTTTGGTTTCTCTTTTTTGTTGAGTAAATTGGGCTTTATAATATTTGTCATTTCATTTCATTTCGTTTTTTTTTGTTTTGTTGGGTGTAATGTATGTTAACTATTTTTATGGTTATTATTAAAATTATTGCAAATTGAATTTTCTCGCTTTTTGCATCGCGCCATATCACCAACGCAAGACCTAATTTCCATTTCGGTCTATCGTATGTACCTGAGCACATATGGTTGGTTTTCACTGAGCCTGCACCGAGGCTGCTTTGGCATTACAATTGTCAATTGTTTCAAATTTATGGCTTAAAGTGCGAAATAATGTTAACACAAAATCGCGTTTGTTAGCCAATGTGAGAGTGTATTGCAGGTATCTGCCAATGTTGTAAAACATATGCATACGGTTCGAACGTATTCACATATGTTCACTCTCTCATGCTTGTAATGGATGTTATTGGCCAAACGAATGTAGGTTACATTCTTCTAGAGAAATTAGAATAATTTTGTAAAGTTTCGTATATGGAGAAGGAAAAAAGAAAGACCACATTTTGGCAAAGAACATTGAAATTAGGTGCATTCAAATAACGATGGTTATTGGAAAGGCCAAAATTACCCCAACTATAGAGAGATATGGAGGATTGGTGCGGCTAAAGACTTTAACGATACAAAGAGTTAATTAAATACTATATTTTGGTCATTGGTCATGAAGCAAAAAAGGGACTCCGGACTGGTTAATATTTTTCTTTTTAGCCATGTGTAATAACTGTTTCGTTTTTCCCAAAAAGGTTTTTCATTTCATTTGTAAAACTTCTTAATATTGATGAACGACCCCATATACATATGTTGTAGACTGTTGGTATACAAAGTAAATTTATTTCGATTTCGTAAACATTTCGATAACTTACATTTTAGAGAGCCTCATGTCTTTCAATCCACCAACCTAGAAAGCCCTGTACACTTAATTTGTCTTCTGTTTGCAATATCTTACAATATTGATCAGAGACCGTATAAAATACACTCATCAGGTTTTTCAAGTGGGACATAACAATTTCATATCCTTATGTCAAATTACCCTCCCACATTTTTAATGATCTTTTAGTATCAAAACGTAAGTCGAAGTCAACATTTTCATCATGATAAAGTTCACTTACGAGCAACGTTTGAAAACCATTAAAAATTACTACCGAAATCATAAGGCGCTAGTTTTGGCAAAGTTTCACGAAAATCCAGAATTTTATCGAAAAATCATCTTCAGCGATAAACCTCATTTCTGGCCGAGTGGTTCTGTCAATGAAAAAAATATGAGTTACTGACCAGAAACAACCCCACCTGTGCTGCAAGAGACACAATTGCATCGCTAAAAAATGTGTCGTGTGGTTTTCAGGGCGGAGGTGTGATGTGTTTTCGTCGATGAAAACAATCGTCATGTTATCGTTAATCGAAAGCGCTATCGTGCCATGTTAGAAAATTATTTTTGGCCAGAATTGGATGAGCTTGACATTGCAAATATATGGTTTCAACAAGACGGTGCCACTAGCCACACAGCATGCGTTGCAATCGCTTTACTGAAAGGACAATTAAGTAAACGTGTTATCTCAATTAATAGTCCGGTCGAATGGCCACCTAGTTTATGCGATATAACGCTATTGGATTTTTTTGATGGGGCCACATTAAGTCATTGGCCTATGCCAACAAGCCGACAACTTTAGACGAGCTTAGAGATAACATCCAACCCGAAATTGCCAACGTTCCGGCCGAAATGTGTACTGGAGTGGTGGAAAAGTGGGTCCAAAGAATAGATCGCTGTACACGGGCTCGTGGTGGCATATGACCGAAATCAAATTTCATTTTTAAAATGTAACATTTGCACTACACCTGGAATAAATTTGAACTTTATATCTTTAAAGCTCTGTGTTTTATTATTATCTAAAATTGTTATATCCTTAATGGAAAAGCCCGTATATGTATAAATAATCGTTGTAAAATCTTTGGCGATCTGGCTAAGTCCGTCCCTGCGTGATTGGTTCTTTTTAAACGAATAAAACTAGAACCGTCAAATTTTGCACGGATATGGATTTAAGTCAAAAGTTGTTTAGAAAAAAATAACTGTTTGATATTTTTAGTTCAAAAGGCCTGCTATCAAAAGATCAGTTGGTCAATTTGAGCAGTATATTGACGATATATGCTCTTTAACACTGTATAAATTTAAGACGATTTAGGGATGCCCTTCGGTCTGCTAAAAGCACTTATGAGATATATTAAACGAAAAAGCATGCGATGAAAGTATTAAGCATGTTTTTGCAGAGGGTTAATATTTGTAACTCCCAAAATAAACGGAGACCCATTAAACATTATTCCTATCGACGATATATGTTATTTTACATTATTGTTTAAGTTGATTCAGACTTGTCCATCTGTCTGTTAATCTATTCTTGTACTCAAAGTTTAGGTCGCAAATAGGAACTGATCTGGATGAAACTTTCCGGATTTTTTTGCTTTCGGTTGGTATTGAGGTTCAGTCTTGTCCCTTAGTCCATCTGTTCATTCAATGAAAATCTAGGTCAAAAATTTGAAACGATGCCAATTAAACTTTCTAGATTACTTTATTTTCGTTTGGTTTTGAAATGGGAGAATAAGGGGCAAGTTCCGAAATAGTATGGGAGCTGCCTCCAGAACAGCAGTAAATTTAATCAAAATTTGATTTGTGTCGTTATTTTGCATACGTCACTTAAAAAGGCCAGATCGGTCCAAATCTTGATGTTCCTCACAATTTGGGGTCTAATGTACCTAACAGCGGACAATTTCATCAGCATTAAATGTAATTATGTTAGTAGAGTTGTGTGTCATGCAAGAAAAACATATGTGACGCGCAAAATAGAAAGGGACCTAAGGGTAAAAACCAGTTTTGTTCAGGAGAGCCATTTTAAAGATTAAAATACGTGTATCTTTGGTGTAGAATCGTCGACTTCACTTTCATAAAACGCGCATATCTCTGGGAGGAAACACTTTTGGGGCATGAGATCGGTCTCATTCGATGTTCAGTGTTGTCCACATCAAAAAAAGAAAAAAATGAAAATTGATTTTTTTACCCTTAGGTCCCTTTCTCTATGCGCTGTCACTTATACTAATATTAAGACTATGCAGTCGAAAGCGTGTGTTAAGGTTATCATGTAGACTTTTCATCATTGCCAGAAAATGGGCCAGATAGAACTAATAGTGGGGAAAAGTGGCCTTTAAAGAAACTAAAAAAATTCCAAATGTTCTTTACCTTTTGTAATTTGTATACTGCACTCCTCAATCTTGTACAGGGATATAGACCCTATGTTAAGTATACCATTCTTGGTATATTCTTAAAGTTTGAGCCAAGCACGATTCCTATTGAAATTGGTCCACAGAAGTCCATATTTTAAGAACATACCTAGGCTTTTACCTATTTCAGAACCAACAACTCTATAAGCAACCATTTTAAACAAATTTCTCATTCCGACGGACCAACACCCATCTCGGGTGAAATTGGACCATATCGGTCCGTGTTTTTGAATAACTTCCCCGCAAAGGTCCTCCCAGCTATAGGTCCGGTAGCTGTAGAATGCACAAATTAAATCCGATCACGCACAAACTTTGCATGGTACAAAGGGCCAATTATTTAATTTGGTGAAACTATACAATATAAGTTCGCCCCCATATGAAAATCCTTCCCGATGTTAGAACCAGCAGCTTTAGACGCCACATATTACATTCGATTTCTACCAAATTTTACATGGAGCATAATGAGCGGTCAGCCCTCTCTCTGGCAAAATGGGACCAGATCAGTATACAGTTTTGAATAAACCTTAATGCAACGTTGTAAATCCCATCAATCTAAAACTCCTGACAGAGGCGCGAAATCTTCTGAATAGTATTTTAAAGATTTACCTACATTTGGTACCCCGACACATGACGATAAAACCGTATAATAAAATACGAAAAAATTGGTACTCAAAGGCAATTACATATCTATATTATCACAAGGTTTCACCGCTGGACTAAATTCGTATTTTCGAGGACATATGAACAGACTGAGAAGTCGTTTTAATGTAAATCCGATACTATTTTTACAATATTAGGCTACGACGTAAACTTTGCCTCACAAAAGATTCAACTCCGGCCAGTGAAACTCTTAATACGTCTGTGGTAAAAAACCAATAAAGAAGTCTACTGTCGGGCAGTGCTGGCTAGGAGATACTTCAGTTTACTCTGATAAACCGAAAAATTTTCTGTTTTGTGCGTAACTTAATTGGGGGATTGTCTTGTGTATGTTCAACTAGATTTTTACCTGGATCAAGCATTTTGTTCACTAGCGGGGTTTTCACCTCGTTAATACCGACTGGCTTATGTATTTCTTCATAAAATACATAAACCATTCAGAGCCGATATTCAAAAACCAGCTCTCCATTTTGTGAGGAGTTCCACCTTTATTTCTATAGGATGTTGAGGAAAAATGTATGTAAGAAATATGTTAAGGGTCGGTTAACAATTTTACCTTTAAATATTTTTGATGGGTATAGTACCCATGAAAATTGGTAGATTGACTGCAGAATACGAATATCCGTCAAGTTATGGCTGAGCTATATAACACGTTATTCGCAGACTATCTTTTGCAAATATATACTGATTTACGATATACTTTACAGGATTTGGAGGATATGTGAAAAATGTCAAAAGACTTAAGAAACATACAGCTTAACTAAAATGTTTCATTTCTTTGTCTTCATTTTTGATCTTTAAACTGACCATTTTAAATTGTTATATTGTAAGCTAAACAAACGAGCTAAACAAAATGCCAAATATTCAAAACAATTACGTTTTCAATTACTTGGTCACAATTCTAATGAGAAAAAAATGGGCAAGAAAATTCTACAATAACACAAAAGTCAGTGCTTAAGCAATTGTCAATTACCACTCTTTGCAAAAAAACAAATAGAAACCATGCCTATGGGTAGCCATATAAGTCAAATCAAATATGAAAATCCTTCTAAAACACACAACGGCTTGAAATCAGTTAATGATTTCATTAAGAAAAATCAACACTTGTAAACAACTGCTCACATCTTGGCAAAGTCAACCAACCATTCATCTAGCCTAAGAGCATACCTAGAATCAACTGAGAATAAACTCAAACTGAAGAACTGTGGTCATTGTGGCTAACCGTTCATTGAGCAGAAGCAGAGATGGAAATTACTTAATTGCTCATATGATGGTATGCACGAAAGAGATAAGTTTTCAAACTAAAAAAAAATAATTACAATCACAAAATACATAACAATTAAAATTATACAGAAATTAAACAAATTGTGGTGTAACATGGCAAAACATTTCAACAAAATTGCTGAGAAATATTTGCATTTGAATTTTGTTTTGGTGATTGTACACCGTTCGAAGCGCAAAAATGCCATAAAATTCGAGCAATATACTTTAAACGCTCATAAACTGCTATAAATGAAACAAGAGATTATCTCGATAACCAGAGTACTGCACACATAATGATGCAGCATGTTGTAAAAGACAACAAAAAAAACATTGAAAAACTTTCTTTATTTTTCCAGTTTTTCCCCGTTCTGTGTCTCGTGTTGTTTATAGCGACTTTTACAATCCTGTTCAATTTTCATGTTGTCATTCAAGGCATCCATTCATAGTTACATATTTACGCTTTTCACCCTCCATAACTCCGCGGTGGACTCTCTACGTCTATGCATAAATGATCTCACACTAACATAAACACTTTGCTATATCTTTTAAGTGACGCAGTAAAAAACAAAAAACAAGTTAGTAGATTATGGTCCCATCTTATATACACACGTCACACCCTATAATATACCCATAAGGTATGTAACATATGTATAGTCTTTTAAGCAATCTCTATTGCGCCCTGCAATGATTTGTACTACATTAACTGCTCTGTTATAATAACGCAGCAAAAATCTGGTAATCTAGTGGATACATCAAATCCAAGTTCTCTTGCCAGTTGTCTAAGACCCACCCTCCGTCAAGTTTCAGAATAATCTGTGTAGAACCCTGTATTTTCTATTATATAGAATATATCTCTGACAGCATTGCGTATAAGGGTGTGACGAAGTATTTTCTCCAAACTCGCAGTTAGTACTAATAAAACTGTATACTAATGTAGGCTTGCTAAAAAACTTATAAATGCATGGTTCATGCAGCTATGAATCCCGTGCTGAGATTGTCTTAGGCGGATTTCAGACATAGTCGCCATTTTTCTGGTCCCGCAGTTGGATTCAGGCTTAAAGATCCTGTTATACCGCTTCTAATCTCTCGACGTTGCTTAAAAGAGTAAGTGGATTTTTCTAATACTTGCACACAAACAATTAGGTCATATGGCAGAATCGGATGTGAAACCGCTGTGTAAATTCAATATTGTACTTTTGGGGATAGGATATGGGAATGCCACACAGCTTAATATAGCTAGACATCGGCGCTATTTGTCTGGCCTGTAATGTTAGGGATGGCGAATGACATCTTGAACCGCAGTGGAAATAGTATGTAAAGATTCTGTAATACCGCTTCTAATCTTTCGACGTTGCTCAGCTGAGGCAGATAAGTTGATTTTTCTAATACCAGACCACAAACAATGATGCCATATAAAAGTATCTGATGGGAAACCATTGAATAAATCCAATATTCCACCATTCCATAACACAGTTAGTGTATAGGTCTAAGGATCATAAAGTCAAAATATTTGTTAAATGCTGTGCTGACGAGAAAAGCGAAATATATGATCAATTATTCGGCACTTCCATTAAGATTTAAATTAAAATGAAACAAAGTCGAGAGATATGTCAAGTTGATAATCACATTTTCAAAGGCCCATCGGAGAAAGTTTAAAATTTGGTAGTTTTACAAAACCTTACAATATCCTACACTGGATTCTCTACCGCTGATCTAATGAAATGAACACCTTAAAATTGTTAATCTCCTTAACCTTTTCCAAGGGAATATCATGATCATTGCAAAGAAAAAACCGTCTAGCCAATGCATATTAAAGTTGTTACCAAACCTATAACCAATCCACAATGCCTACTATTGTCTGTGTTTTGTTTTCACGACCACAATAAAAGATAGCGCATATTTTATGATACACTCGAGTCTATGTCTATGTTGTTGTGCAAAATTATGAACTTGGCCATTTTGGCACATGCATGTATTCATGATCTCCTCCAATGTTAATACTGCCCATATTTACATGGGCATACTCGTGGCGTTGGCCAACTTATTGTTACTTTTTTTCCGTTGTTGTTGCTTTCTTTAGTCTAGTATCGACTTTCCGCTGCTCCTCGGTTTTCTCGCCTCGCCCGTGCACTTAATGTTCAATAATTTATAATCATAGACATTTTTAGTGTTTAAAGTTAGGTGTGTTTTTCTATGCCATAAATTGTCATATGTTTAATGTCTGTGAAATTTTTCCGTCGTCGATGTCGAGGGAAAATTTCTTCATTTCTCGGTGTCTTTTGCCAAAGAGCTATTTAAATTTGGTTTTTTTTTTCTTCTTTTCTCTCTTTTTTTTTATTGTTTTCTGCGTGTTAAGAGTTTTTCATTTTTATTGTTCTTTTTTCTCGTTTACGTTCGACATCAAATAGTTATAATTTGTTAAGAATTTGCTGTTCTTTCGGCTTAAGGGGGATAGGTACTACGAGTATACACTTTTCTAAAGACATTGTAGTAAGAAAATTGCTTTTGGGGGCTCAGCGAATGAAAATGTGTGGAAATGGGGTGGCGGCACTTTAAAACTGAGTGATGGTGAACGTTTTGAAAATGTTGTCGAGCTAATAACAATGTTTCAAATATTAATGATGTGAAATTTTTAGAAAAATATTAGTAATGACCATTGGATCATGGTGTTATAAGTTGTGAGCTTGTTTTTCTGTTCTATACTAGGCTGATAAGAGGTAAGATACCTTATTATAATATAAAACGAATGTTCGTTTTAAAACCAGAGTCTTCTAACCCAGAATCAAAAGCTGGTTTAAAATTATGAAATTAAAGCGAATGAGAAAAAGTTAGAGTATTAAAAACAAACAAATGCTGTCTTTAAAATAAAATTTGAGGACTCTGATATTTTAAGCCCTTAAACACGAATAACGCAGACCTACGAGTTATGTTAAAAATAGATTTTGAATGCTCGAGCAATTAGTAAGTTCGTCAAGATCAATCTTTTTTTTGGATGATTAGCAAAATCTCCAGCAAAATGCAATGTTTGCTGCGGTGGTTTCGCCGATTGTTTTTTTTTTAAATATAATAATTACAGCAAAGCAAACATTAATGGCGCCCGCTGACATACTTAAATATTTAGCACCAGCTCAATAAAAATATATTGACTCGCATCGTTGGAAGAGGGAAATACTAAATCCTATACTGACATAGGTTATGTTCGAAAGAAGAACCTATTAATTGTTAAGAACTCGATTTTATTAAACGAATTCTTTGGCGACGGAACGAATTGTTATTAGACGAAAGGAAAAAATGTTGGTTTGTTGTAAGTCATACGAATTCAAATTCAAAATTACAAAACTTTTCATTTGTTTTTTCTTGATCTGAATTGTCTGGCTCGAGGTCATTAAAAAGTTCAAAAAACAGGTTGGAGTTATCTTGTAATTTGTTTTATTTTATTTCCAATATTAAGGTCGTCTTCGACAATCATCCTCGAGGAATAATAAATTTTAAACAATAAAATAAACTTCTTCGCTTCAGGATTGTTTTGCGACTGTTTCTGCGAATTTTTTTTTAATTCTTTAATAACCACGAGCCAGACATCTCTGGTCAAAAAAAAATATATATATTTATAGTTAAGAATACTAAACAAATAATTTTTAATATTAATTTTAAAAGTTTAAGCCCAAATAGGTGATAATGAACGTTGTTTAAACGAATCAAACGAGATGTTCGAGTTGTAAGAACAGACAGTTAGTCCATTGTGATGCCGCGGATTACTGCAATGTTACCACACTGTACTTATACAATCTAAATAGACTTATCGGGCAATATGCCTATGTGGCTCGATATGTTGTTCAAAACTTGTATGCTTGTGAAAGAATTAAAACTATTAAACCAGTCCGTACTGTTAAGAAATCGTTTGAGACTAATATATTTAGAGCTCTTTATATCAAAAACGTCTGGAAAGGAGTTTCAGCCTAAAAACTTAATTTTCTCACATAGAGATATGGGTACGAAAATTTGGAGTGTTTGGCGCTTTTGCCCTCTTCGTCGATCCGGCAGCTTCTACAGGAGTCATCAGCACACATTTTCTAAATGATCTGACATATCCTCATCTTACAACATCACATATAATTATAATTTTTCTACTGACTCCAACGTATAAAATATTTGATTCAGAATCTATGTTTTGATATAACAAATAAATATATCGCACTGGCCACTTTTCAGTCACGACGATAATATTTTAAAATGACCTCATAATTGTTGGTTGCCAAAACGAATTTTCTGTATCAAGTTAATTATGTTACTTCATGTTTTTTGTGTTATGAAAATTTTAAAAATCTTTTGGGTATTTCTTGCGATTTGACTTTATTAAGAAATGTCCCATGCGTGTGATTGCCTCGTTTTAAAAAAGGCGGCTATTTAAATACCCATTCCTATACCTGTAGTAGATAATTTTAAATATCGATAATCAATATTAAAATATATTTTAGTAACTCTGTCAAATTAATAATACACGGTAACTCTGTAAATATTGTAATATAAATATGACTGCCGGTAGAAATAGAACCGATCATAGCATGATTGTGGAATAAGACGCCGGTCAGTGTACAGCAGTTAAGACCCAAATAAGAAATAAAAAAATAAAAAGCAGTTTTAATTTTGTTTTATTGAATACATATCTAATATTTTTTGAAACGAAGTTTGCGCCTTAAGTCTTTTGTTCACATTCTCATTTGTATAGAATATGGGCCGCCATGATGCGATGGTCGCGTACCAACTATTACACACGGAAGCGGCTTTTTCATCTCGAAAATACTAGCGAACTAACCCATGTGGAATAGTCTCTTTGAAAAAATTATGCATTCCAAGTCAAAAAGTTATAGTAATTAGCTAACTGATTGTAATGCAATTCCCTGTTTTTATCCTCAAAAGGATATTGAGGGAAATACCTAAATATTTTTGAAGTCATTTGAAAAGGAGTTTATGTTATTATGCAAGGCACCATCATGCAACATACAAACTAATTTGTTTAGTGGCATTGCTGTCAGAAATTAAATTTTGTAAATGTCTTAAAAACGAGCGGAGTGTGCAAAGCAAATATTGGCCAACACCTGAGGGGCATAATTGATTTTTAATTACCAAAAAAACTCATTTCAGTGATTTATTTAAAAAGAAAACTGAGAATGTATTTATTTTGTTGGCAAACATACAAGTAATTTAAATACCTCAATGACTTTTCCGCTGAAAATTTTTCACCATAAATAATTGCGTCAGTTTGTTGTCAAGAGTTATGTGTCTTAAGTCTTTTGTTTTGCAAAAAGCTTTCATATATAATTCAATATAAATCGATTAATAAAGGGGTATTTTAAAAGTTAAACACCATTGTGAGCCACCGTAGTGTTATAATCAGTGTGCTGACAACTATAATACAAGTAAACCCAGGTTCATAACCCGGTAAGAAAATCCACAAAAAAAATTTAGGTCGGGTATTCGAGAACGGGTAAATTCCGACAACTTTTCGAATAAGGGTGTGATCTCTAAGCAATTTAAAAGCTTCTCTATAAAATTCATTATTGATTCTGATCCCGCATCAACTTTAGGTGCCGGTCAAAATATATAAGAGTTACATCGTGCACAGCTCACTGATTTCCGAGGATTTCCCTGTCTATTTCTTAATGAAAGACGAATTTATTAATCAAGAACAGCACCTCATGGCTTTATTATTCTGCCAACAACTATTGTCCTAACTGGCGCAATATTATATAAGGCGCGTACTTTAATTTGATAAAAATACACTTGTGTCTTTTATCGTTACTAAGATAGGAAACTCGTTATAATATGGTCATCGTGCAACGTTTTACAGTGGACGGCAACTGGTAAGGGATTCACTACTTACCAGCTAAAAGAGGTCCAAAAGAACTGCATGCTGGGGCATAAGTGGAACATTTAAGGACTCTAAAAGTCATATTCCAGCTACCGCCGATTGATATTGTTACTGGCAAGGGTGCAACTAAATCGACATTACAATCGAATTGTCGATCACTGTGGAGGAACAAAGACTTGAGCCACATCTCAATATTAGGATGAGGTCAACAAAGTAACTTCTTTCTTTGAGAGGAGCTTTACCACCTAGATATTTGCCATAGAAGAATGGGATGGGAGACTATCAGGATATTGAAACTATCTCCACTTGTAAAGAGACAGTTTGAAGCTTGATAGAAAGACTGTCCTTGGATTACATTTAAGGGCCAGAAACTACATACTTCTTTCGCTTATCAGGACGAAATAACAAAAAAATTACAGGAAACCGCACGGCTGGTAAACCTGGCAGTAAGGGGACCACATAGCGAATTTTCAAAGAATTTTCTGGTATTGGTATGCCAATTTTCGAATTCGCAAAGAACTTCTTAGTAATGGTATGTAACTTTCCTAGTTCTCAAAGAATTTGCTAGTATAGGAATGCCACTTTCCTCACGCAGGCTTTTAGCTCAGGCAACAGGCGATGAGGCAGTCCAATAAAAGAAAGACAGACCTCGACACCTGGAGACAAGGTGACATAAGATCGCTAAAAGCTTCATCCCTCAATTCTCAAACAGTCAAACAGAGATGGCTAAGAATCAACATATGCTGGGCATGGATAATTAATTTGCTATGAAGACAGGATTGGAAAATTTATTCGCAAAGCTATATTGACTGCTTTAGATAAAGAGATTATTTTAATTCTAACTCTAAGCCTTATCTGATGATGAAGGGCCAGCAGATATTCAAAGTCATTTACCGACGTGTTAGCAATATTTTTTTGTTTCATGTGAGAATAGCTCAAGATTTGTATAGAGAATAACTCTAGTGATGTAAAACGAATACCTCTCGATCAATGGAGTAGAAAACTAAAGACTGTAACAGCCGGTAAAAAATATAGAGTTATGGAAATAGTACTTATATAAAACAACATCCCAAAATAGAGAATCATTCCCAGATCAGTACCACGAATGTATATTAAATCACAAGTTTTCTTTCAAAAGTCTCTTTATAAGTTACTCTATTTGTAGTTTGCATTTTTATCTCGCTGTTGTCCTATAATAAAATGGAATAGAGATTGATTATTAAATTACAAAGTTAAAAAAAGTGAGTTTGAAAGGTTTTAGTTGTATTCTAAAAATATTTGCTAGTAATATTTGCTATATTAAATTTATTTAAATACTTATACATATATATTTAGCAGTTTAATAGTTTGTTTAGGACAAAATGCCTAGTAGAACTCAGTTATCACTTGAAGTACGTGCACAAACAATTGTCTTTATAATTTATTCTTAATCCTTTACATATACAATAATTTTGTTTTTTTTTAGCAAATATAAAATTGAATAGAACTGTGGAAAGTTCTGGAAGAAGAACAATTGTGTCGGAACAATATAAAAGATCCATAAAACGCCTGGCACTAGCTAAAAACTGCGGATGCAAGCAAATTAAATCAGAATTACTCGTACATTTAAACGTCAAGACCTGAAGAGTCAATCAAATTTTAATGCAGATTCAAATGTTAAAATGAGATTTTCTTTGCTTGTGTCAGGTGATTTACATGTACGATGGTCTTATGACCTTCTCGGAAATCCAAAGTGATGTTTTTGTTTTATATTCAGGGCTGTCATAGAAACCAATGTTGTTTCTGTTGGTTTTGAAAATAATAGGAAAAAAGCTTTGGTGTCATGAAAACCAATGTTATCGGTTTTATCAGCAATAGCTGATTCGAACATTGGTTTTATTTACATTCGAAATGGACAAAAGCAACTTGGTTTCATGACACTAAATGAAACAAACATTTGTTTGCTAAAACGATAATTAGCAAAACCGTCATGGTGTCTATGACAGCTTTGATTATTCGACAGAAGGAACGATTTAGTTTTTTTTGAGAGGAAAATAAAAAAAAAGTTTATAATTTGAAAACCACGACCTGGAGCTTGAATATTTAATTAGTTTATCTAATACTCGTACTTATAGATACAAAAGATCGAATATTCATTATTTATCTACAATTGGAAAACATGTTTCGTTAGGATAAATAAGGAAGTAAAATATTGACCCACATGGGGTTATTGTTGAATTGTCTTTCCTGGCTTTAAAAACATTTGATTTAAAGAAATTTTTCATGCTTTGGAAAAGAAGATATATTTCAAAACTCAGATAAATAATCATGACAGACAATTTGCGGAATTTCATTGATCATTTGAGGGTTTAGGGTTTCCTATTACTCGTAAATATGCAGGACTTTATTTGCAGTTATAAACAATGGAACTGCGGCAGATTTATTATTATCTGAAGGAAGAAAACCGCTACTTGTGGGATTTGGGTGAAATTCTACAAAGAGCGTACGTTGATCTTCTGCGATATTTCAATTAAAATTCCATTTGTATAAAACTTTTTCTATTCTCTGAGACTTTTTCATTTATTGGTTGTTTTCAATTAATGTCATGTCACATCTTGGTATTTCAGTTCTGTTGGAAAAGTCTCCATAAATGTACAGTCAAGGAAATTAGTCTACATACAACCTTTGATTAAAGGATTTTAGAGAATTAATAGCGATAATCAAAAGGAAGGTTATAGCAAATCTTAAGGCATTTAGAATAAAGATATTTTGAAGAAAACATATTTATGAAAAAAGTATAACAAAGAAATTATTGCGGAATAACATAAAAATTAGCGGGAAAAAAGTCTACATACAGCGTGACAACTCCGTATATTAAATAGAAAATGAAGAACAATGATAGGGAAATTACAGTAAACTTTGTTGTTTTGACCAAATTTACACGTTTTACCATTGTTTAAGTGGACAAAGTGATAATAAAAGAAGGTATTATTTACATTTGTATCCTTGAAAATGGAAAATCGCAAAGAAATACACATTTCACTTCGAAATATTGTAGTAAATCTCCGAAAGGAAAATAAGTCGTATGGAGAAATTGCTAAGACAGTTAAATTAAGTCGTTCTACTGTACAGACGATCATTAGCAATTATAATAATACCAATAGTACCGAAAATAACCCTCGATCTGGCAGACCCAAGAAGCTTTCGAGACGCGATGTTAGCAGTATTATTAAAATGGTCAACCAAGATCCGAAAATAAGTGCCCTGAAATTGGCGGAACACATCGAAAAATGTTCCAACATTATTGTTACTCCACGAACAATAATAAACGTTTTACATGGCACTGGTTTTAGTAGCAGAGTAGCACGCAAAAAAACCCCTAATTTAAGCTAAGAATCAATTACTTCGCCTAGAGTTTGCTAAAGCACATCTAGAGAAGAGTATGGATTTTTGGAAGCATGTTTTATTTACCGACGAAAGTAAATATAACATTTTCGGAAGTGATGGCCGATCCAAAGTTTGGAGAAAACCAAATACTGCACTTGACCCAAAGAACATTATACCAACAGTCAAACATGGTGGTGGCAACGTTATGGTTTGGGGCGCCATTGCGTCATCTGGAGTGGGTCGTTTGGTTTTTGTCGAGGGTAATATGGACCGCTATCAATATAAAAACATATTGGAACAAAACCTGAAGGCATCTGTCGATAGCTTGGGTCTAGGAAATCAATGGGTTTTCCAACAAGATAACAACCCCGAGCATACTGCGGACGTTGTTCGAGACTGGCTTCTCTGCTATGCCCAAGACAGCTGAATTCACCACCCCAGTCACCAGACTTAAACCCAATAGAGCACATATGGGACGTTTTGGTTAGTACGAAAATATGACATTAGTAGCCGTGAAACATTAAAAACCGCCCTTATTCGTGCATGGGCCGATATAACACCCGATATTACGGAGAATTTGGTGACATCAATGCCCCGTCGTATTCAAGCAGTTATTGATGCCCAAGGTGGACCGACGAAATACTAAAAGTTTAAATATTTTTTGTTTTTTATATAAAATTTTTAAATAATATTTATTTTTTGTGGCTGTATGTAGACTTTTTTCCTATGAATTTTTACTGTTTTTGTTTTTATTGTTGTAATTATGAAAATGAATTGCTTTTTTATTTTATAAATAAACGTATTTTTTAATGCCTTAAATATTGACATAAACTCTTTTTTTATTTTCTTTACATACTCTATGAAATCCATTAATCAAGGGTTGTATGTAGACTTTTTTCTTTGACTGTATAAACCATGATAAGAAACATTTGAGAAAATGAAATATGACAGCTCTATGATAATAAACTAACATTTTATTTGAAAAAAATCAAATTCTCACATCGAAATTTTCTCCATAAACCCATCGCATAATCTCGGCCACGCAAATGCCAACAATCCATTCATGACATCCTCAAGATCAGATCTCTCAAATTTTAAGCCGTTAATTTTTTGCAAGTTTCTTTTTTTTTGTCTCCAAAACCTACAGACCCACTTTATTCACACTTCTATCGCTAACAATCTTAACACATGACGTTCAATTTTTGTAATTCACCGAAATGAACGAGACATTATCGGCCATAATACATCTTCGAAAAAACATAAATTACCATTAATACTCTAGCACGGTAACCTAAATATGTACATTAACCCAAGTTGCCCTCTTTTGGCGAAAAAGGCAAAGGAAAAGAGCAAACAACAACAAAAAAAGATACCAAAAATTTTCTTTAATTTAAATAAATATCAATTACAATTTGAAGCCACATTAAGTGGCATGATTTGATAGAAAAATTTGTGTAAACATGCTATTGGTTTTTCGTGGTTGCCAGACGTAGAGGTAGAGCGTGTGTGTGTGAGTGGCTGTATCAGCGTTTCGGCCCATTATTTAATACCAAATTCTCATGTTGCATGATTGTTGGTTTCGGTTTGGTTTCGTGGCAGATTTGGCTGTTGCAAGCAGTAGCGCGGCTCTTAAGAGTGCATTTAGTTAATACAAAACGACAACAACACAAAATGTGATTTAACAAATGTTAAGTTACCAACAACAACAACATCAGCTACGACACCAGGAGCAACAACATTTTGCGAAAACGTTAAAACGAGAAGAAAACAACACATTGATCAAGATTAATGCTTAGGTTAAGTGTGGGATTTTTGTTTAACATGTAATAAGTAATAATAATAACAGTCAGCCAAACAGCCAGTCACAGTCCGCACAGCCAAGAAACGGGCAACAGCAACCAACGGCAGCAGCAACAGTTTAGAGCAGTCATTGAAAATGACACTTCGCTAATGTCTAAAAGTATTTAAAGAAATAAAAACGGCAACACAAATAAAACCAACGACTCAGAGATTTCCTTAAATATTATATGCTTTATTGGCGTTGGCTATTATTATCGTTTCCTATGGGCTGCCTGCTGCCATTGTTCGCTAAATGACAATAATTTTATGCATAGAATCTACCGTATTTACATAAACGAGTGGTAGTTTGTAACTTTAATATTTATACGATTTGAATAAGAACAAAAAACAGACAAGAGTCATGAGTGAGTGCACTACGACTCGGGACATGCCCTCAAACCGTGGAAGACTTTTATTTATAAGAAACCATAAAAGTTACTCAATATTCATGTGTTTATTGACAAATGATGGATATGTGATGTGGGTACAAAATGACAAACAGATGACAATAATTGCCCGGTTTGAATCCCTGAACTTGTCTCGGTGCTGACTCGTGATTAGTGTTGTGAAACGTGATAGTGGTTTGGTGTACGAGTTTTAAGAAAATAAAATGTTTTAAATAGGCTTCGCAATTCTGACTACAGTAGCCCTTTACAGTAAGAAATCATAGTCCTCAGCAAGTAGTGAAAGCAGAGGCATCTGCAAGCAGCGCCCATTAATTATAATAAACTTGTATTTTTTAACAGAACAGCAGATTTCTAATATATTTATGAAGAGAATTTTAGATTTTAAATATTTCTCAAGGGGTCAAAATGATGGTTAGTATGCTTGACGATCATATAGGTATAAGTAAACCCAGGTTTAACACCGAGTATGAGGATATAACATATTTTTAAAGTTTTCCACCTCGCAAATTCTGTTGACTTACAAAATTAGAGACTTATAAATAAGCCATGTAAAAACTTCTCTATAATATGAATAAGCATTTCGAAGCCGTCGTTAGATAGAAGGTCCCGCTTATTGAGTCTAAGAATGATATCGTGCAAAGCTGACTTAGCCGTTCGAGGCCGTGGTTTAGGAGAAGGTCTCGGTTATTGAGTCTAAGAATGATATCGTGCACATTTGACTCATTTGAATGGAGTTTCTGCTTAATCCTTAATGGGATATTGAGAAAATTAACTTCGGTAATTACTTGAAAACGCAATAAAGAATAAATCAGTACATTTAATAAGGAAGGTCATAATAAGTGGGCTGTATTGACATATTTGGTCCAGTTTAAACAAAATTTATTATTGGTCCCACAAAAAGTAAAATTCTTTTTCTTTGAACAAATGGGTATTTATTTTATTTGTTTATGTCGTTTTTGACTGGGCTGATTGGTCAGTTAGACTGACTGACCAATCAGCCCAGTCAAAAACGACATAAACAAATAAAATTCTTTTTTTTAATTAACCAACACTCAAGGGTTTTCCCCTAAACATGCAATACATTGCGTTGGTGGGTGGTGAAAAGCAAGGGATTAAAGAGGCAGTAATATTTATTGACATTTGCCTTGAATTTATAGATGTCGTAATTGGTGGGAAATACATTTGGCGGAAGTCGATTTCACATACGAACAGTAGGTGCAAAAAACGATTTCGATCTGTAGTGTATAGAGCGGTCAATCGGCCAATCGATAAGAAATTGATGTGAACTTCTGGAAAGTCATGTATCCCTCCCGAACATCCTCACGTCAGGGATAAGACCACGAATGTCTGAAGAACACACACTATGAAAGTAACAATAGAACAGCGACACACAACCCACATTCCGACGATGCTCCAGAGAGACGATAGAGTTGGATATCCTACTGTCACCCATCAGTCACAATCGCTCTCCTTTGAACACGATCCAAGAAGCTTCAAGGATGATTTTGGAGCACCTGTCCATAAATAGGAGTTGTATTCCATCTTTGGTTGTATAGATATCAAAATGATCAATAGGAGTGAAATATTTCATGCAACGCTTTAGGAAGCCTGTACACTTAAGTGTTTCCTTTGCCTCACCCAACGAGCATCACATTTTATTTTCAGGCCCAGAACTTCACGAGTTCTGATTGTTCGATATCCATACCAATGATATATAATGACGACACTGTTGGGTCAATGAATCGCTTGTGAGACAACTAGCAGCACTGTGTCTTACGCGTAGTATAATCTACTCTATTCACTCGACCCTATTCGGAAATGGCCAGTAAATCCCGGCCAAGTATATTTCCATAATTTGCCTTTTGTCTTCTCTTTTGTCTTCTCTTCTTTTCTTGATGACTCGGCCTACGGCCGAATAAATATTAATGACATAGGTTGCTGTCTTCCGCGAAAGAGTAGATTTTGTTCACGGCCAGAGCCAAAAGATCGTCAATGAAAATAAGTAATAAAGAGACAAAAAGCACAGCGTCTTACGGTACACCTACGTTCAGCCTATTTTTTGGACGAGAACTCATTTACAACAACTCGTACAGTGCGATCTCTGAGAAAGCTCGACCTAAATGTATTACCTAATGTACTACCTGCACCATGCTTAATTTAAGCACGAGCGAGAGCTACAGAGCGTAAAATCGAGCAAACTTCTTGTGGCCAGAAATTTAGCTTATGGACCAGAACGCAATATGGTTCCAACAGATTGGTGGCACTTGCCACACAGCCAACAAACAATGCCTCTTTTGCGTATTGTCTCACGTCATGGCGATGTTAAGTGGCCGCCACGATGACTTCTTTCTTTAGGAATATTTAAAAGAAAAGAGCACGGCAATAAGGCAAGAACAATTCAAGAGCTAAGGGATTAGATAATTTGGCACATTAACGACTTTGAACCTCCACTTTGTCTCAGAGTCATGGAAAATATGGACCATCAGATAGAGGTATGCCACCGAAACCGTGGCAACCTTTATTATGTGTCTTTAAAGGTCTAGTTTTAACAGAGTAATTTACTGATCGCCCTAACGTATCATGCTATCTGTGAGCTCGATTAGGTTAAATTTATGATTTCTACAACAGCAGGACCCCAAATAAGGAGGGATCTATAAGTATATGAAGAGGCTATTTAAAGACATTGATCGACATGGTCCCACTTCACCAGAGATTGATGTTGTTGCACAAAACGCATACTACAAAATTTTGTCGCTATATATTTTAATATGTAGTTTCTGACAGAAGTCGAAAAAAGACTATTCGTATGAATGATCAATTGCAATACGGGTTCTCCATGGCTTTAAGCTGGTACAGCTATTATATTATATAAAAATCGGTTTATAATTGCGATCTGTTCTTTAATTACAAGGATAGATGGACAAACGGACGGGAATCGCTCAGTGGAATCAGATAGTGACTCTGAATGAATCGGTATACTAAACATGGGGTCTGTCACAAACATCAGAACATAGTTATAAATCAATGAACCAAAGAATAATACGGAATTTAAGAGCCACAATAGAAAATACTAGGAAAAACATCTTATCAAAATAAAATGATATTCAAGGGTACAGTCATACATCCAAAGCGGAAGAAAGCTTTGGACAAGATACACATATACAAGCTTTTAGTAGACAAACCAATGCCTTTATTCAATTAGCAGAAACTAATTTTTTTCAATCTTAAAAATTGTCTTTCAGGACAAAACTTATATTTAGCTCAACGACTGTACCAACAGGATAAATTCTCCTTATTGGACCGAATCCTATACACAATAGTTTCGTTAAACTTTACTGAATCCACAAAATGTGACAGTATGGTTTGTATTTTTATTTATTTTTTGTAACGTTTCTCTGGGTTTCTCCGGGTAAACCGGTTCCCAAGAAGGCCAAGGTGGCTTTTTCGGTCAATAAGGTGATGGATACAGATTTTTTTGGATGTACTCAGGGTTATCAACATCGTTTACCCCCAAAAGGGAAAAACGACAAACTGCGAGTGTTATTCTAACTTGTTGGACCGATTTAATGAGGTCCGAGTATTAAAAAAAAACGCCCCCATATGGCCAAGATAATGCACGTGTGTACACCTGTACAGTCTTAATGGCAGATTTGGAAACGAATTGGTACCTCATCCTCCATATTTTACGGACTTAGCCCTAAGTGATAATTTCTTATTTCCGAACCTAAAGAAATGGATCGGTGGAAAGATATTCAGCTCCAACGATGAAATTATTGACCAAAAAATGCTTATTTCATGGATCTCGAAAAATCTTATTTTTTGGAAGGGATACAAAAATTGGAAAGACGTTGACTAAGTGTATCGAGCTAAAAGGAAATTATGTTCAAAAATATTTTTTTTTGCATAAAGAAAGTATGTTTTATTCGAAAGGTCACAGAAATATTGATATGTCCTCGTATGTACATAATGAGACTCGAATTTCGAATGCTGGCATCCACTAGTTGATCTAATAAAGCCTCTACGATGTTTCTTATGTATTCCGTTTGACAATCCAAGGAAATTGTAAATTTCGAATGCTGGCATCCACTAGTTGATCTAATAAAGCCTCTACGATGTTTCTTATGTATTCCGTTTACAATCCAGGAAATTTGCAAATTTGTTGTTCTAAGAAAGCTGAATAAGTAATACGAGTAATTACAGAGTAAAAGTGAGAAGAAATGAAGTTTAGTAATGCATTGCAATCATCAGACAATTTTAAGAAAACTTTATAATTAAATGGAAGAAGGAATACCCATGTATTAGCATTCTGGTATGTTCAGTCTTTGTCCATGTGCCTTAAGTCTTTTAAATGATGGGTGATCCAAGTCGAGATACTTTTTTGAATAGCCTTTTTTTGACAGATCACGTGTGAGTCGTGGCATGGTGTCATGTTTTTTTTTGTTTAGT
Organism: Hydrotaea diabolus; assembly: GCA_963513945.1. Lineage (NCBI taxonomy): Eukaryota > Metazoa > Arthropoda > Insecta > Diptera > Muscidae > Hydrotaea > Hydrotaea diabolus. Next base: position 130,882,817 of record OY740717.1, on the reverse strand, counting down.
ACTGTTTGGCCTTTACATTATGGAAAGACTTACGCTAGAACAACGTTTATAATTTGTTCAACTTTATTACGAAAATGTATGTTCTGTCAGGAATGTGTTTCGTGCAGTTCGTTCAACTTATGGTCAACATAGTCGGCCTACTGAGCGTACTATACGCAACACCATCACCCATCTTAAGACCCAGCATTCATTATTGGATAATATACGACCGAATAGACCACGTCCAGCACGCTGTGAATAAAATGTAGCGGTCGTAGCTGAGAGTGTACACCAAGACCGTGGAGAGTCGATTTAGCGCCGTTCGCAGCAACTTGGACTGACGTGTGGAACAACTTGGCGCATTTTAAGTCGGCATCTTAAATGAGTAGCGTACAAAATATAGCTTGTACAAGAACTGAAGCCGTCCGACGTTCCCAAGCGACATCGCTTCGCACTATGGGCTCTTGAAAAGTTCCAAGAAGATCCGACCCTTTCGAGCCAAATTTTGTTCAGCGATGAGGCCCACTTTTGGTTCAATAGGTATATAGACAAGCAAAATTTCTGCATTTGTGACGAAGAGCAACCAGAAGAGGTTCAAGAGCTGCCACTTCATCCAGAAAAAACAACGGTTTTGTGTGGTTTGTGGGCCGGTGGAATTATCGGTCCATATTTCTTTAAAAATGATGCCGGGGAAAACGCAACTATCAATGGCGAACGTTATCGTGCCATGATAACCGACTATTTGATGCCTGAAATTGAAGCTCGTGATCTAAGTGACATTTTTTTTCAACAAGACGGCGCCACTTCTCACACATCGCATCAATCAATGGATTTATTAAGAGAACACTTCGGTGAGCAAATAATTTCACGTTTTGGGCCGGTCGATTGGCCACCAAGATCGTGTGATATCACACTATTAGACTTTGTCCTGTGGCGATATGTCTAATAAGTCTTAAGTTTATGCGGACAAACCCGCTTCGATTCAGGCCTTGGAGCAAAACATCACGCATGTCATTCGCCAGTTACCAGTCGGAATGCTCGAACGAGTCATCGAAAATTTGACTCAACGGATGAACCATATGAGACGTAGCCGCGGCCAACATTTGATAGACATAATCTTCAAAAAATAAATGCTAAAGAATCTTCTTTCAAATGATAATAAACATTCCCCATTCAATTTGAGTTTTCTGTGTTTTTTTCTTTGAAAAAGTAAGAAACCTCGAAATGGATCAAGCGTTACAATGAAAAAATTAATAGGTAGCCTATTATTTCTTATTATTGCTCGAAACCTTTTTAGCATGTATCTGGCCTGCTACTATAAATATGCCTACTACTATTTACCAAATTCTAAAGCCCCGATATTTCGTCCCTCATTTCCAATTCCACTGTCTGGCAGCAGGCACCATAACCGTTACACAATATAGTAAATCATTATAGGGCACCAATCAATTGTACACAATTTCATATTTCTTGTTTAGGTTTTGTGGCTGGGTTGACAGGAAAGCAAAAATCGTCAAATAAAATATGACAAAAACTTGTCATATTTTTGCCTTCACATTTCTTTAACGCCACGACTTTTTGTCTTGTCTCAGCTTGTTTGCCAGAGTAGTTGGGTATATGAAGGCAAAAAAAGAGCTGAAAAGATTGTCAGTTTATAATTCAAAACTACGCCATTTGTGACAGTCATTGTCGTCAGAGCTGTTTTATTGTATTTGGTTATTTCTGCAGTTTTGAACGCAAACTGGGAAATGTACGGCGAGTGTGTGTGTATGTAGCCAGCACACCGTCGGACGCCACATGAGATTTTTTTAATAGATAAACTGAATAAATTCATTTTCTTTTTTTTTGATTTTGAATTTTTTTCTTTCAGTTTTTTTTGCTGGTATCCGTAAAATTGTAAAGTGAAACATATATAGAGTTTCTATTTTGTTTTTGTAGTTGCAAATTTTGCGTAGGCGTATGTATAGAAGTTTGTAGTTGTTTTTTTTATTGTGTGTGTTTCGAACAGATTTTCAGCCTTGTCGTTTTATGTGCGCTAATGCAAAATAAACAGCCTTAAACAAAAAATGGTTGTTTTAAAAATAAATTTAACAATGTACGTCTGTAAGTTTGTATGCTGTGTGTGCGAGTGTGTGTGCTTTGCCTTTGGTCGTTCTCTTGTTAAACAAAATATGCAAATTTAATGCAGTCCACCAAAACAATATTCGCCATGGTGAGTGCAACTTACGCAATATTTCTGCTATTTTCCAGTCTGCTGCCAGATCATGTCTCTTACGGGAAATATCTACAGTCTAGTCATTCGCTTGCACACACTGACACTCATATGTAGCTGAACAAATTCAGAATTTGATTGATAGATTTCAAATTCTCCGCTAGAGGTAAACCTAAGCGAAATATATGTCACAGGTTTATAAATGTTTTGTTTCGGGGGGGCTTTTTTGTTTGCGGGCCTCTTGTCTGTTCGTATGTTGTCTAACAATTGTAGATTTTCATCAAACATGATTTGTTTCTGTTGGTTTTTTCTCGATTTAGATTTGTTGGCTGGCAATTTTTGTTTATTTTTTTCTTTGCTTTGTTTCGACATTTTTTGTTTCTTTGCCTAAAAATAACAAATTAGATCAAAATTTAAATAAAGTTATGTCAATTTGTTTGTTCGCATTGCAACGAGAAAATATATCCAATCTTTCACAGCGGGACATTGTTTGCTTAATAAATGTGAGAACGGGAGAAATTTTTCTTTTAGCAAACCTTTGTACCTAAGCACCAACGAAAAATTGGTGGTAAATGTGCAGAGGAAAGGATTGGATTAATTTAAAATCAATCGGAAAATATTTCAACGAGAACATGCACGAATTGAGTAGAGATTTTGATATTGCCAAGCACGTGGGCTCAGTTTAATTTTAAAATCAAATCGAAATTGTTTAAACTGCACCCTCTTACACAAGCTTTGAACTGTATAACTAAAATCGATAGACTTAAGACACAAACTTTTAATTTTGAAATTTGTATGGAATGTTGAAAATGTGTGGCCTAAGTCAGCTGGTACAATTGAAAAATATTCAATTAAGAATAGTTTTTTGAAATGGGCTCACTTTAGAATTTGGTTAATACGTATTTTACGAGGGTTCCCTTTACATGACGGTCGGTTTTGTATGTGATCCTTCTTGAAAAAAATGTAGATTCATATAGTGTCTTACATTAATGTTTATTATCATTAAGGAAATAAATAATGAATTTATCAAAATAAGGTTTAAGATTTTCTGTGGATTTAAAGACAAGGCCGTCCAAATACAAAAAAATTAGGCAGTGCTTGAAGCGATAAGTCGAAAATGATGATGACTCGGTCAAATGTGTGTAAGCGTAGACTAAGATCTTGAGGAGAAGTGCTTGAACCGATAAGTCAAAAATGTTGATGGCTCGGTCAAATATGTGTAAGTGTAGTCTAAGAGCTTGAGCCGATAAGTCGAAAATTTTGATGACTCGGTCAAATATGTGTAAGAGTTGACTTAGAGCTTGAGGAAAAGTCGTTAAGACCAACTTATGAATGATCGCCATCGCAAATTTTTGCTTTCATTTCTTTGCATGAAAATCAATCCAAATGGTAATTCAGCATCATTGGCAGTGCTTCAGGCGGTCGGAACAAATTTACCCAATTTTTCGGTACGTGTTACGTTTTTCGACAGTAGCATGTTGACCTCAAACATGACTTAATTTTTTGTATTTTTAGAGTAGACTAAGGACATGGAAAAGTCTCTAAGAAAAATATTAAGTGGTGTCAAGTGCGGCTTTCTGATGAACGGTCGTGGTTAACTGACCCTGTTGCCAGCGTTTCATTGAATTTATTTGAGGTAGCGCCAGCTTGATGGAACCGCACGTTGAATTAAAATCGTTATTGTCGCACCGCAGAACTTCGCTTCGGAGTAAAAGCAATAAGGTCCATCGATGGCAGCATAACATAAACCGAACAACTGAATCCTATGTATGTAACAGCGGCTGCTTGCTCCTTTTTGAAGATAAATGTACCAAGGTTGCCGCCAGCCACAAAATCCATACCAAACAGTGACTCGATGTGGCTGCATTGGCTTTAAAATAGTCACGTGTGGTTTCTTTCAACCTCATATGCGGCAAATTCGGTTATTGACATAGCCAACGAGATGAAAATGAGCTTCGTCTGAAAACACTATTTTTTGGTACGATTCTTCATCTACTGCCAACTATATTCAGCCCATTAGGATGATGTTCCATTATAAAATGACAAAGTCCAACCTTTCTAATAAAACCAGAAATTTGAATATGTTATCAGCATTTTTTTTACAGCCGATTCAAATTTAAAATTTTAAATTGCCCACCCTATAGACCGTAAAATCTAAATATCTTCAAGATAAACTGAAGATACTCTTTTTATACAAGGACGTTCATCCTTTTTTAAAAAAAGGTTTTTTTAAATAAAATTCAGTGAATAATTAATGTTTAGAATGTAAACCAAAATCGACACAATTAATTTTTTTTCACCCATTTGATTAAATAAAACTAAACTACAAGATAATACCGATATGAACGTATATATTCTTTTATCACTTTTGTAGCCATGATTTCAAGCACTGATTTGAAGTATTTGGTGTCAGAGGAACCCTAAATTTGCCAGAAATATTTAGGTTTAAATTCCACTTTACTTCACTAACAAAATGTATCTTAATAAGCGTTCTAGTTTCAAATCGTTCAATATATAAATTAAATAAAAACTGTTTTATTTCCGCCAGATAAGCGATTTCTTAAAATTAAACCATCAGTTGGTCTATCCAACAAATATGGAAATGACAACCGAGTTTAAAGACTTCTTACAGTCAATAATCTATAAAAACAACCAATACATGTACAAATTCAGTTTCAATAATCACGCTCATTAGTAAGGGCTATCGATCCTTTGTCTCTTCAACCATCAGTTGGTCTAGCCAATAAATATGGAAACGACAACCAAATTTAAAGAGCTCTTATAGTCAATAATCTATAAAAACAAGCAATACATGTACAAACTCAGCTTCAATAATCATGCTTATTAGTAAGGGTTATCGATACTTTGTCTCTTCAACCATCAGTTGGTCTAGCCAACAAATATGGAAACGACAACAAAATTTAAAGAGCTCTTATAGTCAATAATCTATAAAAACAACTAATGCATGTACAAATTCAGTTTCAATAATCATGCTTATTAGTAAGGGCTATCGATCCTTTGTCTCTTCAACCGAGACTGTCAGATCCCTCTTCTGATAATTGCTATGTACCAAATCAACATTCGGTTGTGATAAACTACCAATATTTAGTTGGTTCGGTAGTCGCAACAAATCTCTACTATTAGTGTAAGTATAGCAAGGATCAATTTCATGGCACACAATTGGTATTTAATCGTTTTCTATCGTTATTTGATGGTATATTTGAGTTTGTGTATGAAACAATGTAAACTAAAGGTTTCATGATATTTTGCAATCATTAAATAATGAACTATTTCAAATTAACCACATTTATTGAATGAAGATGGAAAAGTGCGTAGTGAAGCGATATTGATATGGTAGCGGAAATTCTTCTAACAATATTATTTTCCGTCTGTGTATTTGTCTTAAGTCTTTTGATTTGGATTTATTTTTTCACTAATCACACTCTTTAAGCTTAAACTCGCCCTGTGCTCTTGTTTTAGTTTTCTCAAAACAAAAACTTTCAAATTTGTCTGTACTTATGTTTAATTTAAATTATTTAATTGCACAATTGTTTGGCTGATTGGAACTAAATCGAAATCGGAACGAAACATAGGTGCTGTGTGCATGTCTTTTGTGTAATGCCACCTACAAAAACTCACGTTAAGCCGTACAAAGAAACAACGAGCACGAGTTAAACATAATTCAACAAATACACCAGGAAAAAAAAGAAACAAAATACTAAGAAGTCACATAAAAAACATATAAAAAATCTAACAACAATATTGCATCACTTGGCAAATATACATAAGGCTCAAGAAAACGCAACTTAGAAATAAAAACCACAAGAAACCATTAAAAAATACAAAATTTTTGTTTGCTTTAGCCTTTGTTTTTTTTCTTTTATAATTGAGACCTTATCGTTATAATTAAAGCCAAACAATAAACAGGCAAAAATTGTATGTTTGTTCAACTAAAAACAATCCTTTTCTGCACTGACGCTGCCATTGCCAAAATACTGCTGCAGAATGTTTTAGTATTTTTTTTTTCTCCAATAAAAATAAATCATTTGCTAAAAATGCCGTAATGAAAACGAGGAGGGCGTTGAAAGTTGGGAAATCAAGGGATTAGCCAAGAGGTATATACGAATAAAACCGCAGTGTGAAAATTTATATTAAGGGGTATACTTGTATACGTAAATGATTTACATCCATTAGCGAAATTGTTGCCACTATTTTCTATGCTGATTGATACTTATTTGTCTTTCCTCCATTAACCAGATTTCCCTCGCTTAACAGAAACGTGTCTATATACCTGATCAGAAGAACGCAAATTTTGCTATGTTCTCCTCCAGCTATGGCAGTCTGTTTTCTGTTCTTTTTTTTTTGACACAAAACTGAAACTGTTAAGCAGCAAAACGTGACAAGACCAACCTTTAATGTGAAGAGCAAAAAATCAAGCAAAATAAAAGATAGAACCCCTAGCGAAAATGTAGCCATACCAACAAAGACCACAAAAAACACACTTCATATAAAACCAACATTTGCTTTATTTAATTGTTAATTTATAAAAGAATTTCAAGATTACTTTCGGAGCTCCACTTGATTGGGAGAACCGCAACGAAAAAAGAAGGAAAAACATATTTTCAACTTAACAATTATGTTTTCCGTTAGATTATGTTGTCTCTGGCTTGTTGTTCAAATTCGCGGCTTCAGATTCAGGCGCCCTATCATCATTGCCTGTTTTTGTGGCCAAACCAAAAGCATTTCGTTTTGTTTTTTTTCTGTTTCGGGGGAAATCGTGTTGTTTCTGTTCTTTATGACTTCAAATTAATTAAAAGTTTTGCTAAATATTGCATAATTAGTTAAGTTTTCGTGTTTAAATATTTCTTTTTGCAGACATATGTTCACAGTCACACTCAGACTGACACACTCGGGTTCGGGTGGGTTTGAAATCATTTGATAAATCAGCTCTGGGGCTGTTTCTATTATTATATTAATAAAAGTCATGTTGAAATGCTATGTCACAGAACTTGAAAAAATTTGCCACAAATGTTATGTTGACGTGGAAAAATGTGCAAAGTTGTACGAAATGCCACACCTTGGAAATTTGTATAATTTTTGGCATTTACGCATGTGTCTTAAGTCTTTCGATTTATTGTTTAAAACAAAATGTCATGTTGTAAACGTTTAGTTATTGACTAAGAGCAATTTGGTTAAAATAAAAAAACATGTCGGTGTACTTATTAGAGTATGACTAACTGAAATGGATTTGAAAACTATTAACCGAATTAGGCGACAAAAGGTGGCAGCAATTTTGCAGGTTATAAACGCGTATAATAAATCGTATAAAAAAATGTCTGAAGAACGATTAGGGTCATAGTATATTCCTAAACAGAATGTCATATATTCCAGTCATTGTTGACAAGACTCTGGGTGAACTGCTTTTTAGCTAGAATATCTATACACTGATAATAGACAGTGGCGTATGACACTTCCGAAATCCTGGTAAGAGGATGCTTGTAGACTTTTGCTATAGCGGCTTCAAACTAAACAATCTGGTAGGTTTCATGATATTTTTAATGATAATACAGAAGCTATATGAGCATTGTCTAAGTATATTGTACCAATCGGAGATCTTAGCTATCAAGAAATTAGCTAAATAGTTAAGAAATAAGACAGTAAGGCTGCCTTAACTACCGCAAATCTCTTAATTACATAGCATAACTGTTCAGTATCCCTTTATTTCTTCCCCGGGCCACAGCGGGAAACTGTAACGTAGATGAGCCAGCAACACTCGTTACTACCTAATAGACTACAGGAAGGGCTTGAATTCGTAGACTAGCTTATTGTAACCTGCATACGTATTCTGCGGAGGATAGTCTATAGTCACAAGCTGTAGTTTTTCCAGGAAGAAGTGATCTTTAAAGCATATAAAGTTCCTCACACTCTGCGTTCTTTGTTGAGACCTGACCTCACACTGATTTTATTTATCACTGTCGTACTGCCACTGTGTCTAATTAGAAGGTAAACAATGAGATTAAATGTAATGACCAACGACTACTGAAGAAGCTGTTAAGTTGGAAAGCAGTCCATATGCTCTAAAGATCACCATGGATCTACATTCGTTTCTTACTTTTAAATGGAACTATCCGAACTGGCTACTGTCAGCATTTGTTAACCTCAGAGCTTTTTATGCTGCTCAAACTGGTTCAATGTTAGCGACTAAGGATAGGTTCATTTTGCTAGTTTATGTGGCACCATAATAGACCATATAGTCTATGTGAGTCTGCATGTTTAGACTGACACTGTCCCTAACGCAAATTATAATCCGTTTAACTGTGTTTAACCAGTCAATTCTAGTACGATTCTTATTTAGTGCATCTAAAGACGTACCTCGCGTGCCATCTCTTAGACAATGTTGTAATCGCTCTAGTAGATGCGGGAAAATTTCCTAAGGTCAAAGATGCTGCATATTTGCCTACAGATGAGAAAATTAGGGAGGGCAAAGGTAAATTTCACGAGCGCCTAGAAACATTTGATTTCTGTCCTGGTTGAGGCACAGATAACACTTAAGGTGCTTCAGAGACTGCTGAGTTGCCATACCGTTTGAATTGAACAAAGGTACAGCAACTATTTTACGGATGAAACTGTTGTAATATTTATTTGAATATATAACTACACGATATGTCTCCGTACTCTTAGGGCATTGCTCCGACATCTGTCCAAATACTGTTTGGACTTTTGCAAAAACTTAGTATTAACTTGGATCGCTGTCAACCAATTAAAATTTGTTAATAAATTTGTTAGTGCTGATATTTGCAGCATCTTTCAGGAAGGAGATAGACCCTATGTTAAGTGCACCGATCGATTTAGTGTCACTCTCTTATTCCATTGACCTATGTCCCACCGTTCATCCATCTATAGTTGCAATCAAAGTACATGTAGCATTAAAAACCCGATTTCGATAAAACGTGGTACATTATTCAGGACCAAGAACGAACCCTATGAAAATTGGTCCACATCGGTCCATCTTCAGTGGCCACACATTACACCTGATTTCGATCAAATATCTCACTGAGCCCACAACATGTGGGTCAACTTCCATATTTCAGGACCTGCAGCCACAAATTATATTAAAGAAGCTTAATCGTTATGAGCGACCAGTTACGAACTGTGAATATGGACCTATCTCACGGCTGATTTGCTTCATATTCGACTTAAAGGCAGGAATTGATAATGGATTGTTCCCCATTACATTGGTTTGTTATGGTACCAAGACAAAGGTCTGCTACAGTTTTGCAAGCCATCCTGCTAAAATAAAAGATAGTCCCAGCCCATGTCTTTCACCTCCGACCAGAACAAATGGTGTACTCGTATTGTGTCTTGTGTCGGTTTTCTGAAATTGCGCTCCCAGCAACATATTCAAAGAAAAATGTGTCAAACATACCACTCAGCTATGAACTAGGCACCAAACTATCATTTTCTGAGGCTTCATTGGATTCTCGACGATCACGAGATGGACTTGCAATCTGCTGATGCGGCAGTTTTGCTTAGACGCATAGTCGCCAAGATTAAAAACGCTTTCACAGATCTGCTGATGCGGCAATTTTGCTTACACGCATAGTCTCCAAGATTAAAAACGTTTTGACAGAAAAGATGATTAAAACAAAGATGAGCTAAGCGCTAAACAGAGAAATGAGTTCCCTTAATTTCTAAGTCGAATAGATCATGTAAGCAAAAATCTCATCAGGCTGGTGCGTGAAATATTCATTAGTTCTGATAGATGTCGAGTTGTTTTCAAGAAATCAACTTGTAATGCATTCTCTAGCAAACACTGCATTACTGATCTCTAGAAATAAAAACACTTAGACAGCCACTTTATTTGAAATGGGCCTCAGAAGCCTTAATGATCTGGCATAACTACTCCCACTGCACTCATTGTATCGCTTAAGATCATTAATCCAATTGGCGCAATATAAACGATTATTTGTCATACATGGCGTAGGTATACACGTACCAATAAACTCGTAAACCTTGTACTATTCCCTGCAGATTTATGTCGTTTGAATTAATTTAATTAATACGCTTTTAAAAGAGACTCGAACTACCATTCAAATGTCTACTTAAGTACACATATCAAAAACTAACAAACTACTTCATAACATATTGAACTTTATGGGCAATGACTACAATTCTGACTGAATATAACTAAAATCGAACCCCGTCTAATTGAATGTCACATGTGATGTTATATTATTTTAATGGTTTCATTAAAAACAACGAGAGAGGAGAAAAAAAAACAAAACTTACTTTAATCTAATTGAGTTTATGGCAACAAAACTCTTAATAAAATAGCGCGCATTGTAATGAAACAGCTTATCCATGTGAATTTACCTGTAAATAAAAAAAATAGAAAAAACAAAATCCATTAGCTAAGTGGCAGCAAAAAGCAGATAGTTGGAGTTATATTCAAATAGATTTTCTTAAAGTTAGCTGTTGAATGGCAAAACAGCACGTAAACTGTCTAGCAATGACAAAATATTATAATGTTAATTTACAATCTAATCGTTAACATATATGAAATTAATTATAATTGATAATTGCATTTTTGAGATTAACCTGGAATTCGTTTGCACAGAAATCAAAACAAAACAAAAACTCAGAAAAAAAAAAGTATTGAAAAAAATAGAAAAAACAAAATGGAATTAACCACATGTACTCGTAAATGTAAGTTGAGGAAGTAACAAAAAATTAAATGTAAAGGCCATGAGAAGACAGAGCGGTAGGTGGATAGGAAAAGTTGAGCCGGCAATATTGGTAATATAGTGCAGACATTGGTGTAATAATAAAATATTATTTTTCGTATTGAAGGAAATTTTTCAGACTGACCAATAGCTTCTTGTATTTGCTTTTTTAATTTAAAGTTCTTATGCACTAACATCAGCTTCTAGTTGGTAGCGATGTCACTGTGAGCTTCAGAATATATTTAGTTACAAGCTTAATCATCTTAGAATGTAAGTAGAGCTAACAAATAATCTCGATCGGGGCCTAATCTATAACTTTTATTAAGCTTGGTAACCTTGTAAAAAATCAGAAGTAATGATTTTTGTTTAGGCACACAATATCGACCCATCAATTGTATACTCCCACTGCGATCCCTGTACTGATACCTGACTTCATTTTGTTTTGCTCTTAACGTTTATAAATTGCTTTCTAATCGTATTAATGGCTGCTTATTTTTTTTGATTTCGTTTTTTTGGGGTAGGGGGTCATGGCAAAAAATTAATTTTGGACTTTACAAAAGTTTAGCTGTTCTAAAAAGAATTGGCCGATTTGTATGAAATTGAAGCCATAAAAAAGAGAACACTACGGTCTATTTCACCAAGTCAAATGTTGATTAGTAAACTTTTTTTTCTCAAATAACTTTTTATAATTTTTTTTAAAAATTTAAATTTTTTAAATGTTAATAGTTTTTGTTTTATTCTTAACAAGTTGACCCGGCAAACGTTGTTTTGCCTTCAAATTATTTTCATTGAAAGTGTGGTTCCGTTGCAAAGTCTTGGTAGATTGATATTTCGAAGAAGAACATGTATCAAACCATCATTACTAATTTTGTTTAAATACAGTTAACAGGAGCAGAAAAAATAGCTTTTTAATTTGTGATTTGTATGTGAGGTACCAAGCCCACTGGGCCAATTTCATGCACACTACACATAAACCAACTACAGGCTATCCCCAACGTGTCCTAAAATTTTGTATCAATTGTCATCATTTAAGCTCAAAAAAAAAACAGTTTTGTCACGCCACCTCCGCCCACAGTCCAAAATTTCGACTTCAATTGCTACGCGAGTAGCAATTACGAACAAACCAGCAGAAGCAAGTATCCAGTTTGCCCCAGTCGTTTTCAAGTTTTAAGCGGTGTAACAAACCGTAATATATAGATTTTACCAAATTTACGCCTTAATCTAATAGAGTTTTTATACTTCTTGTAACAATTTTTTTCTATACACCAGAACATTGATATTTAATTTGCCTTTTATGTAATATAGGCCTCACTTATAAAAGAATCATTTAACTTTTCCATTGCTGCTCTTTAAATTTGCAAGACCAACATTGTTGCAGAAATTCGAACGCTACAGCCACAAATTTTGAATGATGGTATGGAAAATGCCCTCAAACGAGCCCATCATTGCGAAGCTGAAAACGGGGTTATTTAAGTGACATTATTTTTCATTCTTAGTGTAAAAGGAAAGGTTTAGGAGCTGTGGATTGTACTGTGCCACAATTAGTGGTACAGATATAAATTGAGGTCTTGGAAAATAAATAAATAAATTTCAATTATTTAAATTTGAATTCTGAATATTATTACCTTTCGTGGTGGAATATAGGGGGTAATAGCTTATGATTTTTTATGAGGAAAGAGAATTGTCTGATTCTTTAATGATTCTTCTGATATCCTCCCAAATCAAAGGAATATTGTAAGATTGTAGTAAATTATCCGCATTTCCCATTATCTTAATCCGAATGGTCATAATGGTCAAACTAATATATAAAGATGTTCCTCACATACTTGAGTAAAAGGAAAACAATCTGTCCACACTCTTCTTCCAGGAACTAAACTTGCCTGGATTTCCCGAAAATTCCCTGATGGGTCGAAGAGTTCTTTTTTGATATTCTAAAAATGACGCTGTCTTACAAATGGTGCTATTTCTTGTAGATTTTCATAGAAAAACGGTGTATTAACTTTTTTATGCTGAAAAATCAACGTTGGCTTCTTCTTATTTTTAATGATTTTACGAAGTATATTTTATTATTTTCAGTATGTTACACTCATAAAAATGCAATTTCTATGGAAAGAATTGTGTTTTTTATTAGAAAATATTATTTTTTTTACAAAACAACCTTCTTATCTAAATGTATTATTACTATCGTATTTATCTTATTTGGATCCGCTTAATCACTATTACTGTCAATTTGGAAAACTCCAGAAGTATTAAGCTGTAGATCTCTGTATGTTTCTGGTTGTTGCTCTTCGTCAGTATCCTCTTCATCGGGTGTTCTCTTTAACCACCAGCATACGTCACCTAACGTACTAGTAGTATCTAGTTTCTTTCACCTTTTATAGAATCTAGTTTCTAGTTAGAATTCAAGTTTCGTTCCTGTACCTAGTTACCAAGGTTAAAGCTATATAATCTTTTATATAATCTGATAAAAAAAATAATAAAAAAAGAATAGACGAAAAGATATTTATGTTTTTAACACCATGGTAACTTTTGGCCCACCCTGTATATACAACACTTAAATGATTCTTCCCATTATATCAATTCTTGTCAATAGTCTTAGTTTATTACTATTTCATAAAAGTTCAAAATGATTCTTGCCGGTCTTCAAAGTTTTATCCGATTGACATGGTTTTGTTTTCTTATAACCACCTTCGCTTAAATAAATAAAAGACTTAAGCGAGAAACCTAATTAAGTATTTATTTGTATATGTTGCATTCAACTTCAATGCGATTTATGTTACGCCTCTGATCTGCGACAGAGAACAAACGACAATAATGACAATTGAAATAATATTTCCATCTTATTTGCATGACACGGCGATGCGTGGGTTTAGCTCTTATTTAATTTTATTTTAACAGAAAAAAACGTAAATCTTATTTATAAACTTAAACTTTTTTCTTATGCGCTACGCTAAACACCGCAAAGTAACAAGAAAACTATAGAAAGACTTAGCAACTCATGTTGTCTTTTTGTGTTAATATATTAATGTGTTTCTCTTTCACTTCTATAATAAATTTACAACAATTAATATTACGGAATTTATATATGATTAGGGTCTTTGTTATTATTACATGTTCAGCTAAATTATAATTTTTTTTATTATTGTCTCTTTCTCTCTGCGGCTTGCAAGTGAACAAAATGATTTACTAAACCAAAAAGTTGCGGCTAAGCTTAAGAGCGGTGGTGAACTTAAACAAAAATCTATAACAAGTTGCACTGTAAACGTCATGTTTTCGAAACAAAGAAATCGAACATGTTCGCATACATTCTCTCAAGTAGGTTTCCCCTTACGAATGTACAATTTTGCTATCGGTTGCATGTTAGGCGCCTTTATTTGTTGAACAATTGTTAATTAAAATATTTAGTAGGTTGTTTTTTTGTTTTGGTTTCGAAACTAATTTTAATAAGATCATAATGAATGGGTTTGCATTTATTTTAAAAACTACATTGTTCTGTGTATTTTATATGGAGACACTTGGACATATGGTAATGGGGTGCTGCATTTAGTTACATTCAAGTTCTGCCTTGGGCTATTGACTATTCTCACCTAAAAGTAATTGCTTGTTTAAATAATTTTTTGAAAGTCATTGGCTTGACTTTAAGCAGGAAGTAAAGTAACATATGATAAATACAGAATATTTTCTATTTTACTAAAAAGGTTTTAAAAAATTGTATCTTTTGGAAAAGGATTATAAATCAAAAATGTTGATTTAATGGGATGACTTCATCAGTAAAGCTCGATTATAAGTAAGATGCAACTGCAGGCATGTATTTTATATAACCTTACTTAGGAAATTTCTTTGAATAAACATCAAATTTCAATAATTTGATACGATTTGTGATACCCATCACAATATATCCTTTACAATTCAGCCAATCAAGACTTCAAACTTATTCTGGTTTTTTTAAACAACAGCTTCCACACTCGAATATACTTAGTAGGGATATAAATACTGTTACAACAATGAACACACCCATTTCAATAGTACACCTGAACATACCCCGTTAATGTCATAAGGGTTATGAAAGTTAACCTCAATAGCGTTAGTCTGTAACGGGATTTTAAAATTGCTTCAACTTTCATTATGGAGAACCGTATCGCTGTAATAGCGCTTTTCAAATCTGAAATGAAAAAAAAACTATATTTTCAAAACGCTCCGGGCACTAGGGATTAGCCGCATGTTCGTCTACCGATGCATAAGACTGTTTGAGGAGACTGGAGATGTAAAAGACCGCCACCGGTCGGGCCGCCCACGCTCTGTTCGAACACCGCATGTCATCCAAGCCGTTTAATCAAGAATTCACAGAAATCCGCTCCGAAAACAGAAAATCATGGCCCGTGAGATGAATATCACGCAAAAGTCCATGAGTCGAATCATTAAAAAAGACTTGGGACTTGGGGCTTTCAAACGACGTACCGGACATTTGTTGACTGCAGCTTTAAAAAAATAAGATTGAAAAATGCGGCGTCTTTTGGTAAAGCACGCTGATAACTTGCACAGAAAAATTTTGTTCACCGATGAAAAAATGTTTACCGTTCATGAAAAATTTAATAAGCAAAATGATAAGGAAGCATCTGAACTGATCCCAAGGGTGGAAAAGGGTCATCACCCAGCTTCAGTCATGGTTTGGTGGGGTGTCTCTTACGATGGGGTCACTGACCTGCATTTTCGCAAACAAGGAGGCAAAACATCGGCCAAAGTTTACCAAGAAACCATTTTGGAAGCAGTTGTAAAGCCTCTTAACAATTCCAAAACCAGCCATGGACTTTCCAGCAGGATTCTGCGCCGGCCCATAAGGCTAAAACGTCGCAGTCTGTCTTCGAAACAATTTGCCAGCGTTCATTTCCTCTGAAGAATGGCCCATTGGATTACAAATTGTGGACGGTTTTAGAGGACAAGGTTTGTCACAAAAGATACCCAACATTAAGACTGCATTGGTTCGAGCTGTAGCCAATTTTTCAATGGACGAGGTACGTGCAGCTATTGACGATTGGCCAGTGCGACTTAGGGCGTGTGTAAAGGCAAAAGACATTTTGAATAAGAAGATTCTTTTTGGATACAATATACATCAATAAATATATTAAAAAACATTTGGTCCAAAAACATTCAGTACTTTTTATTTTACAGCATAAAACGTGTGTAACAGTATTTATGTCTCTACTAAGTAATTCATGTCTCAAAATCTTGCATATGTTGCCAACATAAATCTTCCATGCACCAATAAAAATTGCCTAATTACAAACAAATTACAACTGCCTAAGTCCAGATACTTTATACACACCTACCTACATCTGCATAGTACGAATGCAGCAAATTGGATTACAATTCTCCCCCCTCCTCTACAATAATATAAGTGAGCAAATAAATTAAATTACAAATTCGACCATATCTTATCAAATATAGTCTTATTACCACATATGCAATAAAATAGACAAAAACAAGCTTTTTGATCGCCATGAAGACCAACTGGGGGAAAAAACCTAGCGAAAATAAACGGTCAGCGCAATAACCAAAGTCCAGCCATGTCTAGCCAAGATAAGAGCCACAAGACAAATTTCAAATTATGAATCACAATTTGGCGGCCGATATTAAAGTCCCCAATTTTTTCTATTTGCCCCGTTTTTCTTTTGCACGCCTGGCACATTTTACTCGTATCACAAATAAATGCAAATAATTTTAACACTCACAAACACGAGATAAAACTTCAGACGATGGCGGTTGTTTTCTTTTTTTCCAAAAATATAAAAAAAATTCCTTAATTCCAAAAAAATGTTCAACAAATAACACTCGAACACAAATTGCCATAAAGGAGTGAAAAACGCAGCAAAAGGAAATCACCAAAAATCATATTGGATCTAAAAACCAGCCGGCAACAGCAACAATGATCGGTGTGTCCGTGCAATTGCAAGCGACAGAGCGCGACTACAACAAAAATGCACATTAAAGAATTAAACGAGCATAAATAAATATATGAGCCGCACAAATGTAATAAAAAATAAAATTATGAAATTGGCATTTCAACCATTAGACCGCCAAGAGACAGACTGATCAGCAACAGCATCGAGCCGCAACAACTACTGTAACATTGGTCACAAATGCTTACATTTGATCGTGGGGTTTTTTAGTTTGTAACTGAACTCCAGTGTTGTGCCTGTTGCTGCCGTTGCTGCTGGCCACAAAGATATTATGCATTTTTAAACAAATGGCATTACAATTTAACACAACAAATCACTAACTTAAATAGAGGTCTTTAGTTTTGTTTCACTGTTTTGGGAGTTTTGTTTTTTCATTTCTGCGACTGTTCGTTTGCCGGTCACCACAACATATTCATGCGGCATTGAGCGTATGGAGGAGGTGTGATAGGGTTGCCATGTCGAAAAGTGTTTAATAAAAAAACTCAAGTTTTTTGGTACTTTGGCATTTTTATGTTTGTGTCTTAAGTCTTTTAATTTTGAGCACAAAGTTGCTGCAATAGGTAACTAAAATTTTGTCTCCCACTTTCTAGACAAGGATTTGCCATTCAGTTGGCAACCCTACATAACAGCACGATGAAATTAAGGCGGTGAAAAGATTTTCTATTTTTATTCATTTGATTTCGCATATGTTAACATATATTGTTGGTATTATCTACAATTGTAGATACATATACAAATATACTTTTTACATTAAAGTATGCATAAATTTTATGCCAATAAAAGATAATTTTATAATTTTTCAACAAAACCTATAGAAAACGAGAGAAACAACAGTGCATAACGAAAATCGTAAATTGAAAATCGTACTGATGAAAACCAACGAATAATTATTAGACATTGCTATTTGTTTTTGGTTTTCTTATTTTTTTTTTGTACAATACCATAAAACGTATTATTCATTTCGAGGACACAACACAGACCATTGGCAGTAAGGTGAACCACTACAAGAGGAAGAGAAGAAAGGAGCTGTTGAAGGAGAAGTCGAAATGCGGCAAAAGTCGTTGCCAGTTTAATTTGATGATATATGACCCAACATGTTTGCCAACAAAATTCAATTATAAAATTTGATGTATGGTTATGACAATTGTGTAATATTTGCAACATTAACAACAACAACAAATGCAGCAGCGACCAATAAGATATGTACAAACAAACAGAAAAGCAGGCCAAAGTTTCGAGACGATATACGCGGCGGACTTTTCCTTTGGCCAACGTACTCGTTTATTGGATTTTTTTTTTTTTGTATTATAAATCATTTGAGTGTTAATTTCTGTTTGGTAACCATATTTTATATCGGTATTTATCCGTTTCAATTTTAAACTGATGTTGTTGTTGGCGGCGATTGTTGTGGCGGTGTTGTTTTTGCTTTGGCATTTTTTGCATACTGAACGAAATGGACCAGGGCAACAGCAACCGCAACACTTTACAAAATTCCTTTTGGCATTTCATGATTTTTATCAAAAAATACTTTATGGTTTGTTGCTGTTGTAGTTGCCGCAAAGTTTTTTTGTGTTTTTGTTTTTATTTGTGTTCATATGTCCGATTCTTCATCATGATTTCGATTTTAACACGCCTGATGATTTGTATGTGTGCAAGTGGTATATGCGCATGCGTGCCCGTTCGGCCGTCTGACTGACTGGACTCAGCGCATTTATGTGTGGCTCTCATTTAAATCGCATTTACGTACTGCTTTACCGTAATTATGTCAGAAAATTGTAATTTATACGCAAAATATTCTCACATTTCATTTGTGTACGCCGTTCTTGATGTGTGTTGTGCATTGGATTGGTCACTGGGACAGACAGTGCGCGGGTATGCCTGTTGTAGTCTCCGTCCGTCGACGTAACATACAA
This sequence comes from Hydrotaea diabolus, assembly GCA_963513945.1. Taxonomy (NCBI): domain Eukaryota; kingdom Metazoa; phylum Arthropoda; class Insecta; order Diptera; family Muscidae; genus Hydrotaea; species Hydrotaea diabolus. The sequence goes on along the minus strand of OY740717.1, from coordinate 130,864,033 downwards.
ATGTCACAATATATTATCGAACAAATTTATATACAATATTGCAAGATATTTTATAAAAGAAAAACGATGTTCATGTAAATGCAAAGACGAGAACTGTAATGTTCTGTGTGTTTTTTTTTGTTTGTTTGTTCTTTCTTAAACATTGGCATGATTTTTATTCAGAACGGGGAGGGAGCTTGGGCTGCCTTAACATAGTACACAGAGGAAAATGTTTGAAAAGGATTTATATTAAAATCAAATTTGACGTTAAAGATTAAACAGCTAAAATTTTTTTTAGATCTGGTAACGATTGTTATCGTTAACTATTTCAATAAGCATATACTAATGCCAGAGAAACGTCTGCAAATTTGATTTCAAAAATCATGGATTACTTCGGAACTGTTCATTTTACGGTCCACAACTAAATCGGTAAATCCAAAATTATAATTGGAATTGCCATGGATCGTTTAACACCTGACTGATGCTCGCATCCGCTAAGATGTCATAGCGTAAGTGAAATAACTACTGTTGAGCACATGCGGCAAATAAGTCGACGCAATGCCGCAGAGAATCCGTTCCTATTTCTACCCTGAACTGGAGTCGAGCCTAGTTTTTTAATGCCAGCGAATAAAATTTCAGCATTTAAAGTGTAAAAAATGCTCTATAGAAAGTGTAATACAAATATTGACTTTTTGGGCAGGTGGAATCGTTGGCCTCGAAAATGGATTTCAACTAAATCAAAGATGGAAAAATATCTTAGCTCCTTAGCTCCTTTGTCAACACTGAATTTTTTGAAGGTAGGTTGTCTGCGACGTGAGTTAATGGATAGTCTGCTCGACATTAAATTAAACTTAGATTGAAATCCCATCGAGAACCTTTACAATTGTGTACAGAGGCTTTCCACCTCTATGTTTCGGTGACTTTACGATAAAGAGATAAACCTCTAAGCAATGTGCGCCAATTTTTTGTATATGTGACAGCGCATAGAGAGAGGGACCTAAGGGTAAAAAAATCAATTTCGCTTTTTTTTGATGTGGACAACATCTGAGCATCGAATGAGACCGATCCCATGCCCCAAAAGTGTTCCCTCCCAGAGATATGCGCGTTTTATGAAAGTGATGGTACACCAAAGATACTCGTATTTAAATCTTTAAAATGGCTCTCCTGAACAAAATTGGTTTTTACCCTTAGGTCCCTTTCTATTTTGCGCACATATAATGCGTTAGAGATTCGGAGCTGACATTAAAGAGTAAGTTTTAGTCAGTTTGTTTAATAATAATATCACGCACTGCTCACTTATTTAAGTGAAGTTCTCTCTTTTGATCCTTAATAAGATGTTGAAGGAAATATATGTTCGTTTGTTGTGGCAAATTTAAAGTGACATTTCGGAGGTAGCCTCGCTTTAAAGTGCTTAATAAACGGGACTTGGATTAATCTTATAAGCTTCTTTGTGTGTAGCTCTGCATGAACTGCAGTACTATCTGCATGCCGTTGTTCGCTTTGACAAATTTATTAGGGCTTTTGGGGGCATTGGCACCGGCAAATAAACTCTAATTGGAATAATGTTTACCATTTTATTTAGAAAATTTACTTGTCTTTTTAGGTGGGTATTTAGATTTTTATGGTTGTTCAGAAACATATGAATAATGCACATTTTAAAACTACAAAGCGTGATTTTTGCACTCAATGGAGTCTTCTATCTACGGAGGCAATTTCGATTGGAAAAAGTTTCCCCATTCTGGTGTGTTCCTTTATTTGGTCTACCATTCCTAAGATCCAGTCTTAGGAAAAAAGTTGTGTTGGCACAAATTCATATTTTTTCCAAAATCGATAATTTTAAATAAAAAATCAATAATTTTAATTAGTTAATACAACCAAACTATAATCGGTACACACAAAATGTGGAAGATATAAAACTACACTTTATAATAAAACTTTGTGCACATAGCTCTTAAAATGTATCAGATAATGTTCGACAAAGTCCATACATTAAACCACACTTTTTCTAACTTTAAATTTAAGAAAACGAAAAATCGAAAAATAAGTAATGCACGAAATTTAGGGTTGATTTCTAAAATATACCCGATTATACGATTTAAATATCAATAGCTACAACTAATCCTTAAGGCCTTGGTTAGAATCGGATTTTTTGCGGAACTCAAAAATGTGGTCTTAATCAAAACTTACATATTTTTGGCAAAAATAAATGGATTCTGGGCCACTGTGCGGCTCTCTAAAATAGCCATATACGTAAGTACAGAATTGATAAACTTATGTCAAAATATACGTCAACTTTGGGCTAACTTCGAAAATAAACCCGATTATTCGATTTTGACTCAAAAAAATTCTTAAGTCCTAGAATAAAATCGAATTTTTTACGAAACTAAAAAATGTTGATAAAGAGTTAAAAACTCCCTATAAGAACAGTTTTAATAAACTTATGTCACAGTAAACGTCAAACTTGGGCTATTTTCTAAAATATAGTTGATTATCCGATTTGAATAATAATATCTCAAAATAATCCGTGAAGCCTTGGATAAAAAAGATTTTTTTACGAATCTAAAAAATGTGGACTTAATCAAAAGTTTTGATTCTGGACCACTGTGCTGCCCTTTTAAAAAAGCCATATAAGAAAATGTTCTTTAAATTTATGTCACAGTATACTATATACGTAGAACGTTATCACTACATATGTTATTGGTCGAAATAAGCCTAACCTTATATACTGGATGGGCCAAAAGTAACCATGGAGTTTATAAATTTATTAACTTTTTCGTTTATATATTATTTTATTTGTTTTAGATACTGGATGGGCCAAAAGTTACCATGGAGTTTAAAAATTTATTAACATTTTCGTTAATATATTTTTTTATTTGTTATTGTTATTTTTTTAGAAGCAAGTATATGTGAACAATCCCAAGACAATCCTTCAACTCAAGGCCAACATTGTTGCAGAAATTCGAACACTACAGCCAAAAAGATTTTATGAAAAATGCTCTAAAACGAGCATAAGCTGAAAACGGGAGTCTATATGACATAATTTGATAGTGACATAATGTTTCAAACTGAGTGTTTAAAAAATTCCGTTACGGCATAAAAACCAACTACTCATATATTTTTTTGAGTGCATAATACCTCAAATATTCTCCGCATAAAACCCAACGATGGCGAAGGCAATACTCTCTTTTAGCCACAATAACCAAAAATAAAACATCTTGAAGAAATTACAACAGATTTCTTTCACAAATGTGAGAAGACATTAAAAACAACATACATCTTTCACATGCCAGCAACAGAACAAACCAACGAGATCTTTACATATTGCCAAGCAGAAGAAAGCACAACGTACGAGGGCGACTGCAAAAGTAACTGGTCTAACTTAAAAAAAACCGTTTTTGTGGAATTATTATTATTTATTTTTCAACATAATCTCCTTCCAACTCAATAAACTTCATCAAACGTTTTTCAAGTTTTTTAATTCCATCCTAAGTTTCAGCAATAACCTCGCTATTGGACGAAATTTTTTTGCCACCGAGAAATTTTTTTTAAATTTGGAAACAAGAAATAATCACAAGGAGCTAAATCTGGACCATATGGTGGATGCGGAGCAATTTCAAATCGTAATTCGCCCAGTTTTTGTTGATTTGAAAATGCAGTGTATGAAGGAGCATTATCTTGATGAAAAAGAACTTTTTTTCTTCTAAATGCGGTCGTTTTATCTGGATTTCTTCACTCAACCGATCTAATAATGCACAATAATATTCACTATTTATAGTTTTTCCTTTCTCAAGATAAACAATAAATAGTGTAACCCTTGCTTCCCAAAATACTGTGGCCATTACTTTTCCTGCTGACTTAACAGTTTTCGCCTTCTTGGGACCACTTTTACCAGCTTCTATCCATTGTTATGACTGTTCTTTGCATTCTGGGATGTAGTGATGGATCCATGTTTCATCAACAGTTATGAATCGGCGCAAGAACTCTATCGGATTACGGTGATAAATCGCTAAAAGCTCCTCGGAATTGGTCCAAGGGACGATTTTTTGGGGAAAAGTCAACAAACGCGGCACATATCATGCGGATAGCTTTTCCATGTGGAGTTCATCATGTAAAATAATCCAAACTTGTTTTTCGTGTATTTTAACAATATCAGCAAGTTCTCTGAGCTTTATTCGTCTGTCTTTAGTCACTTCATTAAATATTTTTCTAATGTTTTTAATAGTAGTAGCAGTTTTCGGTCTTCCAGAGCGTTGTTCATCTTCCGTACTTGAACGACCCATTTTAAATTGTTGAACCCAGGATTTCACGGTGGAGTATAATGGTGCATTATCGCCATGAACAGAATCCAATTCATCTTTGATTAATTGTGGCGTATAACCTTTCATATAAAAGTGTTTAATTACCGCACGAAACTCTTTATTTTCCATTTTTCAAAAATAATAAAACTTGTTTACTCCAATCACCTGTAACAAAGAAAATAGTCATTAAATATTTCGGAAATTTTGACGGATGGCTTATAAAAGATTGCTTTTAAAAAAAAAAAACAAAAAAAGTTGCTAGTAAAACAGAAAATGAGCCAGGCCAGTTAGTTTTGCAGTCGCCTTCGTATATTCGCACACATTTACAATTGTGCAACACGCCGCAATTTTTGGTTTATGGGTATTTAATGTCTTGACCGTGCCATGCGTAAAATGGCAAATTCGTTCCAAAACCAACGTGGCAGCTAAACGCCCCTCTTAAGACTATGTAGTATGTGAACATACAAACAGACACACGGACTGGCGGGCTGGCTGGCAAACCGAGTACCTACGTTCAACTGCAAACTAAGAGAATTCAGCTGAATTCTCAATATTATGAATTAAAGACAAATATTCAACGAATGAATTGGAACACACACAGAAAAAATAACACTTATAGATATGAAATAAGATTACTAGGAGGAAGTAAAGTTTCCAAAACAATAACAACAACTAAAATGCCAGTATGTCAAAGTATCTGCAAAGTAACAGAATCAAAATCAACAGACACATTTATTCGTAAGAGTACGCAACAAATGAAACAGAAATCAAAACTAACAGCAAAAAAAACAAAACAATTTTTGTAAGTTTTGAGCCTTAAAAACAAAAATTAACCCAGACATTTGTATTTGATGTTCAGCGGTGTAGCAGGACGAACAGGGCTCCACAAAACACAGCGCCTTGTATTTGATTCACATCTTGCAGCTTGATGCTGCAGCTCCCATGGCTCATATTGCCACAGCGAGTGACTACATTTTAAAATTTGTTTGGTCGTATTTTGATATTGCGCCGCTGTTCTTTTGTCGAAGGCAAAACGAATATAATTTATTGCCATTGTAAGGTTAACCAAATTGCGGTACTTCGTGTAAACGCCCAAGTGAGAAGTTGAAAATTTTACCCCCTCGCTGTCCCGCTAAATACATATCAGTCAGTCAGCCGCTTTGGTATATGTGGTGAGTTCAGGAGTGTCCAAACTTTGGTTGGTGGAGGTAGATAGGCTGATATTCAACAATCTCAATCGAGTTAGACATCTGATTTAGAGCAGAATGGAAGATATTCGCATGCATAATGAGTTGACTGTATGAAATTTTAGATATTTATATGCCTGATGTAGCCGTAGATGGAAAAATTAAAAGGCTTGATAGAAAAACACTTAATTTTACTAACTACGCATAAAACTCATTTAGGAAACAGGGAAGCTTCTTTCAGGCAGATTAATATACGAGTATAATAGAGCTGTTTTAATTTCTGAGTAAAACCAAATATTTTAAACCGGCTCGGACGGGTAGGAACATCTAACAATTTTTGACGGCGAATTTCCACCTTGAAGCTGCTGGCGATTTTTTGATTAAGGGACTAATGGATAAACCATGCCAAAACTTCACTGTTAAATGCATTAGTCATTCTGAGGTGGCGTTAAACACATTGGCAGGGCTGGTATACTTTATATAAAAATTATATTGTGCGCAGCTTACTGATTTGAGAGATATTCCTTTTTTTTAAGACCAACACTCAGGGGGTGTCCCCTATATATGCAGTGCATATGGACATCTTATTTGAACCTGTTCATATCGTACATGGCAGGAAACACCTCTGCGGGAAGTCTCTTCCACATACGGGCAACGCGGCTGAAGAACGAATTCTCCCTGTAATGCGTCATGCGATCAGTAGGCCAATCAATAACAAATGGATGCGAACTTCTAGACAAGCGGGTAATACGGGCGAACACTCTGACCTTCGGGATCAGATCACCTATCTTAGAAGAGCAGATCCCGTTAAAATACCTGTAAAAGAGTGATACGCAACCAACACTCCGCCGATGCTCGAGTGAAATAACAGAGTTGGCCACCCTGCTATCTCCAACAAGCCTCAGCGCCCTCCCTTGCACCCGGTCGAGAAACTCCAAAGAAGACCTTGAAGCACCCCCCCCCCCCCAAATGTGGGAGTTATACTCCATTTTTGGCCGAATGTATGTGATGTAGATGTTGAGGAGGTCGGAGGAAGTGAAGTATTTCTTGCACCGCTTTAAAAACCCAGGCCCTTGAATGCTTCTTTCGACACTTCAAAAATGTGTTTGTTCCAGCGAACATCACACTGAATTTTCATGCCCAGAATATCAAGAGCATCCGACTCCTTGACAACAGTCCCATTCACCAGTATTGCCGAAGATGTTAAGCCCATCGATCGTTTATGGCTCAACAGGCAGCATTGGATTTTGCTAGCATTGAACTCGACCCTATTTGCAAAACCCCACTCTGAGACCCTGACAAGATCTTCGTTGAGTGTGTCAGTCACATTTTGCCTCACCGCCTCTGTATCTGCGAGGCCCGGACTGCGGTTGAACGAATATGAGTGACAGATGCTGCTGTCGCCAGCAAACGAGTAAATAGGGTTTGTTGTCAGACTCAGGAGGTCATTGAGAAATATGAGAAACAAGAGGGAGAGAGAACAGAGCCTTGCGGTACCCCTGAATTTATGGCATACTCATCGGACGAGACCCCGTCTATAACATCACGTATAGAGCGATCACTGAGAAAACTCGATATGAATTGAGAAAAATCAGTACCGACTCCAAAAGCAATTAGCTTTGATAGGAGTGCGCCATGCCACACTCTATCGAACGCCTTGGAAATATCCAGAGCCACTACCTTACTTTCAACCAGTCGGTGAATTGATCGACTCCACTGCTCCGAAAGGAACGCCATCAGGTCTCCAGTAGATCGGTTTCTACGGAAGCCATACTGTCGATCGTTGAGAAGGCCATTTGACTCTAAATAATTTTCAAAATGGTGATTAATCATACTCTCCATCACTTTCGAGAGTGCAGAGCACACTGCAATTGGGCGGTAGTTTCAGGGTTACTAGCCTCACCCTTTTTTGGGATCGGTGTTACATTGGCAATCTTCCAATACGAGGGAAAGACTCCCGCACGGTTCGAGAGGTTGAAAAGATTGCGCAATGGACGAGCTAGCGTCGATGAACACTTATTTAGGACCAGTGCTGAGATTCCATCCGGGCCCGGGGATTTATTAACGTTGAGTTCCGCAAGAACCCTTTTAACTCGTCGAGTTCGAAAAAAATATCCGAGGCATAGACAAAGATACATTTTCTATCACGGGAAGTGGATGGCTGCTATCTGGCAAGGACGAATTCCTTGCAAAAATTCTAGCCCCTTGCCAACCGGGTTAGTGAACTAATGGTCGTCCTTAATGAGGGTTGGGATCGAAGATGGTTTATCCCGTATCCTTTTAACAAACGACCAGAAGCTCTTGCTTCCCCTGGGAGAGGAGAGAACTTTGGCACGTAGACGTTGTTCGTGCAGATGTTCGATATTGAAATGTAAGGAAGTCGGTTCAGATACATCTTCCACATATATGATTAACAGATTTTGTATTTAAAGCTGTAGAAGCTACTATTCAAGTTTTGTGGACAAAGGATAGACCCTAAAGATAGTAAAAAATCTATTTTATTGATATCAGAAATAGTCTATGTCTAGATCGAATAAAAATGGGTCATATTCACATTTTGATTAAAAAGAGTGTACATCATATTTGGTTATGATGTACGATTAAAAGGTTATCCTTACTGAAGAATTTTTTGAATTGTGTTGGTAACTGTGAATTTTAACATTTGGAAAATACATAACAACATGGCCATCCTTTCCACAAATATTTTTAAACATCCAATTTTTACACTCTGTGTAGGGGAGTTATGATAAATTTTTAAAGATTTTTGCGGAGCCTTCAGGTAAAAGCCTTGGCTTAGTTTAGCTAAATCGTAAAAGTAAATGTCATATAAATTATTTCATAAAATTCCACTGTCTCTCTCATAAAATCCATATGTCCATGTTTAAAAGGATAATTTTTTTTGGCACGGTAGGGAACTTAAACCTATGCTGCCGTCCTAAGAAAGAAAGTCACAAGCGCCAAAATTCCAAAATTGAGATAAGCTTTAATTCGGAACCGTGAATAAGTCTCTGATTTTTATGTCAAACATAAAAGTCCCATTTTCAGCTGTCAATGACTGACAAACGTTAAGCATCTACTACTGCTAACGTGTTCCGTAGTCGAAAAAGCTAAATATTTCAAAACCACTTAAAGGAATATGTGACTTTCTATCTTAGGATGGCAGTGGTGGTATGGGACTTAAAATAAGTCAAATCGTGAAATTAATATGAAATTTGGTTTGCTGACTTAATTTAGGTATTTTTTAAAATCCATTGAACAGGTGTTAACCGGACGGAGAACTCTTGCATCTTCATTTTAATATTGGACAGATTTAAAAAACATTTTAACATTTTTAAATCCCCATGTGCCCATAGTTCCAGGAGGCCGGTTTTTGAAATCGGGTAGGATCGATTTCCAAATTACAACATATCTTACAGAAAAATACATATTTGGATATGCTAGCAGTTCTAACTATTTCTGGATACCCATACGTCCCCAAACATCAATGGATGTTTTTTGGGCCTTAGGGCTTGATGACCTACCCATTTATAGGACTGTCATTAATTTTTTGTACAGCAACCGAAAAAAATGATTTGAAAGTTAAATAATCAAATTCATGGCAAGAATTTTAAAAAAATTAAAAATCTAATCAGGTCTTTAGTACCTTTTTTTTTTTTTTTTTTTTTTATATAAGCTTTATTTGAATTATTGAATCTGCTCCAAAGGAGCCTAACAATAAGTATACGAATCTTAAGTATAATTCAATAATGAATCCTAGTATGGATTTCTTGTAATGTGGGTCTCTGCTAATTGGCAGGAATTTTAATTAATTTGGTCAAAATAGTATATAACTGGTATGGATCACACGTGAGGATTTTAAACCTGGTTTGGCTTAAACCACGTGATAAAGGTCCAGAGGACCCTTACAGTCATTTACAGAGTGTTCGCGATATTATGTAGAGTGAAGAACTCTAGTTATGTATGTATAACGGATAACTCTAGAATAGCAGAGTGGACGACGTAATTTGGGTTTTGTGGGTTTTTCGCGTTGACTGTTTTAAGGATCACGTATGAGAGCATTTAAGCCACGTGACGTAGAATGAAGGATTCTACACAGTCTTTTTTGAGTGTTCGTCCGCGATTGATATTGACTGTTTTAAAGATCGCGTATAAGAGCGTTTAAGCCACGTGACGTAGAAAAGGATTCTACACAGTCTTTCGGGCGCGTGTGTTCGCGATTACTGTTACGGATGAAGATTAGAAAACACGGCGTTCGTTTCTCCGAAGTCTTAAAGATCTGGGACTGCACAATAATTGTCTAGCAAGTATGTTATCATGACGTTCGAGCTTCTCTTTGTGCTTTATATTGATTTTTTGAATTGCCTCTTTAACGAGAGGTATTTTCAAGTCTCGGTGGATATTTTCATTCCTCATATACCAAGGGGCACAGGTAATAAGCCGCAATGTCTTCGATTGGACTCTTTGGATTTTGTCGAGATTGCTCGAGCTTGCTTTGCCCCATAGCTGGGCACCGTATAACCAGATAGGTTTGATTGCACTGTTGTATAGCAGGACCTTATATTCAAGGCTTAGTTTTGAGTTCGCGTTTAGGAGCCAGTGAAGTTGATGGACCTTAAGTTTCAGTTGAGTTTTCTTGGCTTCGATATGACTTCTCCAGGTGAGTCGGCGATCCAGGTGGATTCCAAGGTATGAAACATGATCAGATTGAGAAAAAGGGATATTGTTTAATTTCAATGTCGGACAAGTGCTAAAATTCAGTGTGAAAGTTACCTGTGTGCATTAAGCCTCATTGACTTTTATTCTCCAGTCAGAGAGCCAAGATTCTACTCGTCTGAGATGTACACCTAGATTCATAGATGCAATATCCTGCTTTTTATGTGTGGCCATTATAGCGGTATCATCGGCAAAAGTGGATGTTAGCACGTTTGGGCTGGTAGGAATATCTGCGGTAAACAGAATGTAAAGGATAGGCCCCATGACGCTTCCCTGGGGAACACCTGCTAGTATTTCGCGGTCATCGGTGACGTGTTGTCCACATTTGACTCTGAATCTGCGGTTTTCTAAGTAAGACTCAAGAATTCGATGCGTATTTGCCGGTAAGTATTTGCAAATTTTGTAGGTCAAGCCAAAGTGCCAGACTTTGTCAAATGCTTGAGCAACATCCAGGAATACTGCGCAGCAATATTCTCGCCGTTCAAATGATTTTTCAATTGCTTGGGTCAGACGGTTTACTTGTTCGATAGTGCTGTGACCTTCGCGAAAACCAAACTGATGGTCTGGTATTATGTTATTTGACACGAGAAACGGTTTTATTTTCGATAAAAGAACTTTTTCAAATAGTTTGGATAAGCAGGGAAGCAAACTGATCGGCCTGTACGAGGAAGGTATTGACTTGTCCTTTCCTGGCTTTAAAATCATTTGAATCAGAGAAATTTTCCACACTTTAGGAAAGTACCCATGTCTCAAAATAGAGTTAAATAATTTTGCCAGGAACTTCACAGCAATATAGGGAAGTTCCAAGATCATTTTAGGCGTGATAAGATCATATCCAGGTGCTTTACCTGGATTCACGGTTTCTTTAATGACATTCAGAACTTCATTTGCGTTAGTAAACAATGGAATTACGGCAGACATTTTATCAACAGGTGGAAGGATGTCGCTACTTGCAGGATTTGGGCGAAATACCTGTAATAGATGGTTTGCAAAAACATTGGCCTTTTCCTCTTCTGATATTGCCCACTTGCCATTTGCGTCGCGTATTGGAAATTGCGTTTCGGTGGGCATACTAGTATTTCTTAATGTTTTCCATAATGAGAATTTGGTTGAAGCAGTCGGAGTTAAACTTGCAATGAAACTAGCCTGCTGTCTACTGTCTTCTTTTCTAAGTGCGCTTTGCAACCTTTTAGTAGCTTCAGTCAGTCTTAGTCGTGCCGCTGGTGACCTATTTCGCTGCCATTCGCGACGGAACCTCCTTTTTTCACTTACAAGGTGCTCTATTTCCCGGTTAGTGTAAGTATTCAAACTATTCGTCACTTTTATTTGTCTGTGTGTAGCGTGAATGGCCGCCTGTTCCAGGATTACGTTCAAGTTGGATACGTTGTTATCGATCTCATCCGCGTTAGAAATTAGATGATTCGAATCTAAATGACTACTAATGTACTTCCTGTATTTTAACCAGTTAGTTTTGTATGAAGTAAGCCTTAGTGGGTCATCTACAAGTACTGTCTTCCCGTGAAGAAGAAATATAACTGGCGAGTGGTCTGACGATAAGTCAGTACAGGTACTAGCAGATAAGTTAGATTTACTAACTCCTCTTATTATACCGAAGTCTATCAAGTCAGGCTTTTTGTTAATATCAGAAGGCCAATATGTAGGTTGACTGGGAGATATAAAGTCCAATTTATTTTGACGTCGCATTAGACATTTATACAGCTGGTTTCCCCTAGGGTTTGCTAAACGGGATCCCCAGTGCGTATGTTTGGCATTGTAGTCACCAGCAGCAATAAAGTTGTGTCCGAGACCATTGAAGAAGTTCAGAAGTATATCTTCTGATATCGCGAACCGCGGGGGGAAATATATTGCTGAAATGGTAAGAAAACTACCTTGAATCTGGATACGAATTGTTGTCGCTTGGAGGTAGTTTTGTGAGACTCCTTCAGCGACTTCATGTTTCATTCGTTTACGTATTAGGATACCAGTGCCCCCATGAGCCTTACCGTCGGGGTGATGAGTACCATAAAATCTAAAATTAGGTATCTGAAAATTGTATTTGTCTGTGAGATGAGTTTCTGATAGTAGCATTATATCAATATTCTGCCGATCTAGGTACTCGGTCAGTTCGTGTCTATGTTGGTTCACACCGTTTGCGTTCCATGTACATATCTTAAGAGGGCCTATTTTTTGGTAAGTAGAGTTTGAATTAACTGATTCTGGTTTCGCATGAATTCTTGCATCATTGATTGCATAGTTGACATGAACATGTTTATACTCTGTACCAGTTGTTGAATCATTGATTCAGAGTTACCATGTTGTTGCACTGGGGCATTAGGTGTATGCGCCCTTAGAACATTCGCGTATGTTATACCGTTTGTAATGCCGTTTCCGTTGCTAGAGTAAACTGGAGTCTGTTGGATGTCGATTATAGGATTCGGCGCGTTTCGGTTAGAAATGAGTTTACGCTTCTCTTCTAGTTTACGCTTAAGTTCTTTGTAAACCCTACAACCTCTGTAATTTGCGGTATGTTGTTCCCCGCAATTACTGCACTTTTTCTGTTCCTGCGATTTAACTTTGCAGGCGGACGATTGGTGTAGATCACCACATACAACACAAACGGTTGGCAAAGTGCAGTATGATTTTGTGTGTCCATACTCTTGACAATTTTGGCATTGAACGGGACCATTTCTTTTGTGGGGTTCTTCGACCGTGATTCTTCTATATAACAAATATTGAAGTTTGTATATAGGATGAACTTCATTTTTCTTTAGTTTCCGCGAGTCAGGTTGAAGTTCGACCTTGAACATTGGTTGGGGAACCTTTTTATTGTTAAGAACGTTCACCACGGAGTGAACGTTAAAATTCTCTTTTTCCAGTGCTCGTTTTACTTCATCTGGTCCTACAAATGATTCAATGCCTTTTAAGATTACCGCGATACCCTTACTACTCTTAAGACGATACGTGTAAAAATTTTTATTTCTATCGTTAAAATAACTAGAAATAGCGCGAAAGCCGTTTTCGGTGTATGCCTGAATTCTAGTCTCGTTAATGTTCCCTTTCTTTATTGGCACTATGTGAAAGCCACCACTACCAACAACTTGGGCAATAATATTTACTAGCTCATTTGAGCTACTCTCACGTAGGTATATTGGGGGCGGCCTTGGAGTTGCGGCATTTGCCGAGGTAGAAGATTGAGGTTCTTCTTCGCTCAGCAATGCAAACCGGTTCTTACCCGTGACGGACGTTGTTGGTTCTTCACCGTTCACAGTTTTGCAACTTTTTTTGTTAGAGTTGCCTTTGGCTGGGCTGGATTTACGCTTTATAGTAATGTAGCGATCCATGCCTGTCTGTACCGCCTTTAATGGTTTGTCGTTGTTTTCGTGTGTTATTTCTGTGTTCGCTGTGTTTCCACCTTCTTTGTTATTACTGTTGTTGCTAGCACTGCCTGGTGAGAGAGTTTGTCTTAGTGGCGCTACCTCTCTCATTCCATTGTTTACATCTGCATTTATCGCGAAGTATGCATTCCGCGAACTTACACTGCAGAAAGAGTGTCTGCGTTGTTCCAACTCTTGAGTGAGACGATGGCTCATCAAGCTGTGGGTTTGTTTAGCTGTGTGTGTGCCTTTTTTAATTTTGGTTGTTTTGTTACACTGATTCTTACACAACTGGGTTTGTTGTTCAACTTAAAATTTTTATTTTGTCAAAAAACTGTTTGAATTCCTTACAAGTTAATACTTATAATGAATTCAAACAATTTTAGATAATTATTTTCCCGACAATTGAGTTTATTTTTTGCACTTTCCCTGCTTATTTTATTTTATTAGAATTAATTTCCGAGAGGAGTTCTTTTAACGACCGTTCTCTTCGAGCGCGGTGATCGGTGTTGGTAACCTTTTCCCCTTTTGCCTGATTTGGTCTCTTTTTCTTACCAACAGATCTCCGACTATAAGACATATACCTTTTAAGTATGAAGACTCTAGTTATTTTCATTAGAGCTGAATCTTGTTTAAGACAAACGGTCATAAAATATCTATTAAAAGATAAGATTTAATTGATGAATATCAAACGGAATGACAAAGTATATCCCATCGTATCATCAATTCAGAACAACCTTGAATGCCTGTAGCCTTAACATTCCTTTGAGGAACAGACAGGAATTTTGTCATTTGCCTATTAGTGTCGTTCAATTTTTATTCTTCTATTTTTTCCAGGGTTTCTAAAATTGTACAGAGTTTTGCCTTTTCTCCCTAAAAGTCATCTCTACACAAAAGATTTCATAAAAATCAATTGAAAATTCTCAACAAGGAAGTAAAAAACAGTTTCGCACTTTTAAAAAAGTGTTTTTTTACTCGGCATGCATCAATGTTGCTAACGTGCCCCACGGCTTGCTACCTCTTTATAATATTTTCGCCAACTTCTGAATGCTTATTTGAGCGGCCAAAATAAAACTCCTTCCCTTTATTTATTATATATGATTTACTTAAACCAAAAAAGAAGACAAAAAAAACACCAGTAAAAGAGTGGCATGAAGAGAGAGACGAAAACATTCTGAAAACTGATTTTGATGTTGTGTTTATTTGCTGTATATTGTGTACTAAAAAGCACATTTCAAACTTTTTTTCATACGTTTTAATACGCTTTAAGCGATTAACTGATGGAGGTCTAAAATTTCATTATTTGCTTAATACGTATACAGCCGCAATAAAGCAGGAACACTCGAACCACCACCACCACTATCGAACGAACCACACCGGCCAGTCATCATTCAGTTCCATGGCGGAAGACCAAAAACTTTCGGTTGCTGCGACCGTAAATTCATTATTATCAACACAAAAACCAAACATTGATGGAGGGGGGTACCATTTGAGTTCTTTTGCAAAGCTGCCGAAGAGACGATTTAAAAATGTTGCTGTCTTTTTTTCTGTTTGTTGCTGTCCATTCTTTTCGAGTGTGTTTTCATTTGGGAGTACTTTTTTTGTGAAAAGTCTTTTGGGTATTGAAAAATTGTGCGTTGAATTTTAATTGAAAATTGGGCCATGAGTAATTTAGTTGTTCTTTGGAAATTCCATTACGCAGCTTACATGCATTCCCTCTTTTGGAATTCTTTGTTCGGCTGGTTGTTGGGACTTTTGGGCTCGATTCCCTTTAGTTCAAGCGTGTAGTATTTTTTGTGTTTAAATGTTTTTAACGGTGGGTGGAGTTCATTTGTATTGAAATTACTTTTCAGTTACACAGTGGGCTTTAATTAAAATGTTGTTTATTGTAATTTATATACCTTTGGCACACCACATGTTCGTTCCATCTTATGCGGTCACGGCCAGCAGACAGAACCCTGCGCATAAGCGATAGCCATGCATTTAATTCGTAGGTCAGCATCGGAAGGCACACTGTGGCAATTTTTCTTTCTGAAATTTAATTCTTGGGAGATTTTTTCGTATATGTATTTACACTGTGGTATCTTATTTTTCTTTTTTAGTGAGTGTTAGCCATTTGGCTTAATCAAAGTTGCCACTTGTTTACGGTATTAAATTGGCCTATATTCGTGATTTGTGGGATTTTGGTAAAACGTTAAGGTTGTAGGCAACGGAAAGCAACTAAGATAAACTACATTAAACGAAAGCCATTCACAGTAACTGGTAAATTGAATAATTGAAAATCGAAATTTATTACCGGCACTAACTAAAGACTGCCAATGAACAACTAATAGAGTGGCACAGAAAATACAATGTATTCGCAGGCCTTTTAAAATTAAGATTTTATAAAACACCCATAAACTAAGAGCAGAATAATCTCAGCCAAGCATCACGCATCGCCAATTAAAGCAGATGCTCAATAGATCGAAGCACGTGGAGTTCAGGAGTAAAGATTTAACTATCAAGTGAAGCCAAATACTGAGGGGCATCTTTAAACAGAAGGCGCTCATGGAAATTAAATACCGAATAAGACATAATTAGGTTAATACGTTGTTAAGTTCGGCCAAAAGTTATACACCCTCCGCCATGTCTTTGTCTAAAAGTCACCCGAGTTTGGTCTCCTTGGGTCCATGAGTCTGACCATTATATCAGCCAAATATTGAAATAAATTTACGTTGACTTAAGTACCCATATATACTTTACATATTTACCGTTGGTCTCTTATTTTGAACGTAATGCATGTTTTTAGGCATATGCGCTCCACCATAATCTCAGCCAAAACTTGAAAATAAATCTATGTACTCGTAGCAAAAATTTCTTTAATTTGAAAACCCATAACTCATGTACGATTATTGGAAGCCCATTTTCACCTTGAAAGACGTGTTTTTGGGGCACATGTGCGCGAAATGGTGCAGCAAAAATGGCATTTTTGAAGGTTTTAAGTGCCTTTTAACTAACAGTATCCATTTTAACATTTTTTTGTCCAAAAAACAATATTAGTTGTTAAGCAAATTCTCTCAAAAAAAGTGTAAATTTTTCTGAGGTAAATTCAGTCCCTTAAAGGAAAACTTGTTTCCCTCTAAGGGACTGAAACTTGTTTCCCTCAAAACAGACTTGAGCCATTTAAAATCATAATGAATGTATGACAATAAGCCATAATTTTGAAAAATTTCAAGATCCTAAGCATATTCGTTTGACCTCAATCGTAATATTAACAGACACATGGACGAACGGAGACGACTAGATCACATAGAATTTTACGACGCTGAATAATCTTTATAATAAACTTTATTTACTTTATAGAGTCTTCGATTGCTACCACAGGGTGTTGCAAATAGAATGAAAAATCTTCTAGGGCATATCAATAATTCTGTGACGTTTCGAAAAAAAAATGTATTTCTCAACATAATCTCCTTTTAGCTCAATACACGTAGTCCAATTTTTATATCCTCCAATTTTTGTATCCCTTTAAATCGGTCCAATAAGTTGGCATAATATTTGCCGTTTATGGTTTTTCCTTTTTAAAGTTTGTTGCCATCACCGCCGACAAAGTCACCTTGGGCTTCTTCGGAGCCGCTTCACCCGGAAAAACCCATTGTTAAGACTGCTGCTTAGTCTCCGGAGTGTTGTAATAGATGCATGTTTTACACACATGGCATCCACATGTTAAGTCTTTATGTCTTTGCTTAACTAGTTTATTCAATAGTTTAAAATATTTCTTCTGCCTACCTCAGGTATTAATAATATCTTTTTTATCGAAGCTGCTATAAAGACTATGAGAGTATGGCTCTATTGGTAGACGGATTTAATCCAATGAATTTTTTAATTATTCGCCTTTATTTCCTTCAACAATTCTCCAGTTTTCAAATTTAATAATCTACATTTTTGGAAGAAAATAACAATTAATCCTCTAGTGGAGGTGCACCTAAATAATCTCTACAGTACGACTACAAAAGAAATGAATTTTCTTAATAATTGCTCAAAGTACAACACAAAACAAAAGACTTAAGACACAAGCGGATAAAGTGGAAGCGTAAAATATACGCGAGGACTTAGGTCAATAACAAAGGTGACCATAATATTTAAATCAACTAAAAACTTAGTTATATTGAAGGCTATAATTAAAATGAGCAGGATTTTAACTGCTTTAAGATAATGTTTTTCATGAGCCCACAATACAAATAAATCTAAAATCCCAATAATTAAAGCCGCTGGTATGAGCTTTTCTACAGACTCCCCGTTTACGTTCACCAAAACATCTTAACTCAACTGCAAAATTACAAACAACGTTTTCTTATTTATATTTTTATAATAAAATTTATTTCATTTGAAATCATTTTTATTGCCATTGTCAATTTGTCGCATTCTTTTTAAGTAATGACCCAGATTTGCTCTTTACTTCTGCTCGGTTGAAGTTTGTGTCTTTTTTTGCATCGTTTTTATTTTCTGTTCTTTACCAGCAGCAATGGCATGGAAAACAGCAGCCGCAAACAGCGGCAAAAAACCGTCAAGCTAACTGTGGTTGTTATGCTGTGATTATTGATAATTTTCAAATAGACTTTTTACAAGACTTGACATATGAAAATGTTTGTATACGAGTACGTATACATAAAAAATATTCTTATATTTTATACCACAATTGCGGTAAACACGATTTTGGAAAAATAAAAAACGCAAAAAAAATCAATTGATAACTTGCCTGAGATAGAGAGTGGGGTATAGAACTTTAAACTGATAGAGGTATTAGGTTGTGTTGGTGATGGTGGAAGCTATATTTCTATATGCAAAAAAAAACAATAAAACAAATTTATATATATTCCGCTAGAGCTTTATCCATGAGTAAGATGTGGCCATAATGGTAGGGAGTAGGTGAATAGCTAATGAGCTATATGTAAGTTCTTGAGCCCATATTCTTAATAACTTGCAGTAGAACTACAAAATATTTTTAGAGAGAAAAATTTACTTAAAAACTCCTATAAATTTCTATTTTATTGGCCCATTGCAGAAAACATATTTATAGAGAAAAATTTCTTAAAACTTCTGTCAATTTTCTTTTTAAAGTCAACTCCAATAAAGTGTACCCTTTTTTTCAACATACGAGTAGATGTAATAAAATCAGTAAGTTAAATTTCAAGATCAGATTTCTTTTTGAGGCAAATGCAATTCCAAGATTTCATTATGAGTATTTATCTCGCAGTGAACCGTCGTATTGTGACTCTATATATATATTTAGAACTACAGCGTCCCGACTTAAATCCGAGTAAGAACATCTTAAAATGTGTCTTCGGCGCCGACTTCTTGAGTACAAGGAAAATCTCGGAGCCGTGAAAAACCTCCTCAAAACGTGCATTACCCATACTGAATCAGCAAAAAGGCCTGATCAGTGACTACGAGAATTACATCGTTCACAGCTCTTTAAATAAAGATAAGTGCTCTGCTTGCATTTTAGGGACCTAAGTATTTTCCGAAAACATACAAAAGTCTTAAACTACTACCCTTTTCTTGTTGGTACGTAATAAAAAGATGCCACGTAGTAAAGTAACTGTGGATACAGCAGTAACCGCGGAAAGTTCTGAAGGTGGCAACAAACTCTCAGCTCAGATTATCGATAAATTCAAACAGGCTTTCAGAACACTAGCCAGGGACTTCATTATTGAACTTGTTTGGTCACGAGCTAGTTAGACTACATTTACAACTTCTTTCTTACACAAGTTTCTCCACATCTCACTGCGTAATAAAGGAAATCTTCTCAGCGAACCGTGTTCTATATAACTTTTAAACTAACAAACTGGGAGCTACCCTTGATTGACGCTTTTGAACGGCAAATTAATTTGATGAAGAAGTTCTTCATAGCTAAAGGAGGCATAATTTATTCGTAAACTTGCGGGAATTTATAAGGCGGAAAACACGCAGCTTGAAATTTACCCCCTACGAGGGGTTCTTCGTATGATAGTCATACGAGGGTTGCCATATATATTTCTGGCCTAGGCAACACTAATTGTTTTAGCATAAACGTACTCAGAACGTTTTGACGTACGACCATCATTTGTATGGATTACAGTGACTTGTAAAAATCAATTTGGCAAAAAATGGAAATAGCTCGTGAACATTTTCGTGCGATCATTTTACACAACTTTCGACGTGGATTATCACGACAAGAGTGCATCGGTGAACTTAAATCTTTGTATGGCGATAAAGCACCATCATATTGCACTGTGAAAAACTAGTTTAATTAATTCAATCGTGGCCGACGCTCGCTCAAAGACGAAGGTCGTGAAGGTCTTCCAAAAATGTCCGTTGTGCCAGAGAACATTGATGCCGTATGTATACGCAGAAAAAAAGTATGGTTGTGGTGACAATATTCGAAGAGGATAATACTATTGTTGGGTATATGGTTGTGGTACAACAATATTATGTTCCTCACAACAAAAGTATGATTCAAATACAACCATATTACGTTCCTCACAACAATAGTATGATTCACACATAACCATACTATGATCCCCACAACCATTATATGATTCACACTCAACCATACTATGATCTCCACAACCATAGTATGATCCTCACAACCATAGTATGATCCTCACAACCAAAGTAAGTTTCATATACAACCATGTTATGATCATTACAACCATAGTATGATCACACACAATTATACTATGATCCCCAATATAATTTATTAGAATTTGTTTAAGTTGTCGACAATAGATTTGATCCCCAATATTAATTATAAGAATTGGTTTAAGTTGTCAACAATATATTTGAATTATATCAGCTTAATAAAACATAAGCGTTTTTATTAAAAGTATTTCAGTTAAACAAAGCCAGAGAAGCTTGTTTAAAAAATTTTAATTTTGATAAAAAAGTACTATTATTGCATTAGATCCGTACTAATAACATTTTTTCTAAAAAGCATATTTAAATGAAGAGAAATTACAATAATATAGTATCATTGCCGTAATCATATTATTGTTAACTTAAAACGCAAAGGATAATACTTTCGTCGCACCAACCATATTTATATCGTTGTTATAACCCTACTTTAATTTTTAAATTTGGCAATAATACTATTGTTACATTTCAACAATATTAATATTGCTGCAATTATACTATTGTCAAAACTTAATTCAGTTAACAATGCTATGTTTATGACGAACCTACTTTTATTGCGAAGAACATATTATTATTGCCCTGACCATGTAGTAACCGTGTTTTTTCTCTGCGTGTGAACTGATAATGAGAGATCGTCATGTGACATACCGTGAGATTGAGGCATCCTTGGGCATTTCTTCCACCAGCATACTACTACGTAAAAACTGTTTGTTCTCGTTGGATCCCGCACAGTTGACAATCGCTCAAAAAAGGATCATGTCGATTGGTGCAAAAGAAATTTTGAAAAAATACGATCGCGGTGCTTCAAAAGACGTTTATAAGAAAGTCACAGGTGGCGAATCATGGATATATGCGTATGAGCCCGAAACAAAACAGCAATCGACCGTGTGGGTCTTCGAATACGAGCCAAATCCTACGAAAGTTGTTCGTGGAAGAAGCACTTCGAAGCAATGGTCGCCTATATTTTTTTCGGCAAAACTGGTCATGTGGCGACTGTTCTGCTTGTGCAACGTAGGAAGGCCATATCTGAGTTGTACACCACAATTTCTTTGCCTGAAGTCTTCGGAGAAATTCGAAAAACGAACAAGAGAAGACGAATCATAGTGCACCATGACAATGCGAGCTTCCACACATCGGCTAAAACAAGTGCCTTTTTGACCGGCCAAAACGTCGAATTGATGGATCATCCGCGGTACAGCCCAGACTTGGCACCCAATGACTTCATTTTATTCAAGCACATCAAGAAAAAAATGAGTTGTCAACGATTTTCGTCGCCAGAAGATGCAGTTAAAGCGTGCAAAAACCATGTTTTGAAGGTGTCTTAGTCGAAGTAGAAACAGTACTTCGACAATTGGTTTGAGCGCATGTAAAAGTGTATAAATCATGCTGGAGAATACTTTTAAAACCATTTTTGATGATAAACAATCGAATTTTCATTAGTAGGCCTCGTACACACTACTTCTTGGACTTGATCGGTAATGAGACTTAATATATCTGCTAGAAGATGAGTGGTCCAATGACATTGTGTGAAAAAACTGTTTACCGGACCTTAAATTACTTCAGATGTTGGTCTTACGATTTTAATTACGATCTTACGATTCAATTAACATTAGAATTTCAAATAAATTTTGTATCAAAGTCTACTGGCGAATTTCCCCAACATGAGGTCTCAGATGACCAACTGCTAGTGCACAACATGAAATCAAGATTTTTTTCCTTTGAAAGAGTGAATTACTCCACAAACTAATAAAATCAGGTTTTTTGTTGTTTTGTCATAGAGTGAAGGTTTAGGGTTTTCATCACCCCTTTTGAGACCCTTTTAATATTTTCTTACATATTATGCGGTTGTAAGATCAAGTCTGGTATGTACAGTAATGTTATGATACGCAGATTTGTAAAGGAACTTAGACAAAATTTCGAATGGCTCGGATGACGTCCGTTTTATAACCAAATGCATCCCTTCTCTGAGAAGCCCTGAGACTTAGGAAACCGATGAGCTGGTTCACTTTGAACGAATTTCGAAGCACAGAAAAGGGGAAAACAAATTATTTTTAGGACATGAATTAAACTACTTATGTACTCGTATATTGTTTAAACCTCGTAGACGTACAAAAACTCAAATAGTCCCATTTACAATAGCAAAAAGATGTAAAGTGGTACAAAAATATAGGTTATTTAAACACAGGTAACAAAACTACCGACAGGAGATGGCCATTATAGAGTAGAAAGAGATGAAAGTTTTTTTTCGAATTAAACAACTATGATATTGAAATCATATACTGCCGAAGAGCGTGCGTCTTGTGGTTCCTCAAAATAATCCTGCATTTCCAGATTGCAGTTGTTCTTCAAATTGGCCTGTACTAGCTAAAAATCGTAGTGTCTTACGAAAAATATTTTTTTTTAAATACCATCTTCAATTACCAAATATAGATAGTATCGAACTAAATTAAGTTGTTTAATGAAACGGGTCCATATCAAAACTAAATATCGCTTATGATACAAGTTAAATTATGAACAATGTTGAATGTCTTACTTTAATAGCAGATTAACATTATTTGTTTGCTACATTAGTTGAACTGCATTTTTTCTTGTTTTTGAAATTATTTTTGAAAAAGGTCAATAATCTATTGAAATAACTCTATGTTTGTTTCTCAAGATGTTTTCTTTTCAGCAGAGCAGGAAAAAATTAAAATCACCTCGATGCCATCAAACACACCCTATTTATTATTTGGTTATTTATTTTTCGTCTCTCAACTCTAATCCCACTTGATCTATATTGTTACAATTAATGACATTAAAATTGTCAAGTCACCGACACACAATATGGGCCAGAAATAAAAACTACGAAAACAAATACCGAAGTCATTGAACAAAAACAAACCCAAAATAGGATTAAACTTCAGAAAAAAAATCACAAGAATAAAACAAAACCTCTTACCGGTGTCGGGCAAGAAATCTACAGCAGCTATTGATTGAAATTTATTCAAATGCTATGACGCGTTTATTGTTGAACATTAGAGGGCAAACCCAAAATAAAATATGGGGAAACAAATTCAAATCACAAACGGAAAGGAACATACTTGTAGAGACCACATAAAAACACTCATAAGATTAAACCCAGTGATATGCGTGTGTCAATAAAGTAACACAGAGTTATAAATACTATGAAATTGCTGTTGATAAAGTAACCATTTTAACTTTTTCCTTTATCACCATTTGTCGTTTAGTGTGTCCGTCGTTTCCTCCTTCCCTCAGAGTGGTCGTTAGTGTGTTTTGAATTTCCCTAGCCGAAAAAGGTGTTAGAATAGCAACCACATCACTTCAATGTCCATTTGCATCAAAATCAATTCTGGGTGTTACTTTAGAGGTTGTCTCTCGCTTTTATATGTATTTTTTATGATGGTGATTATCTTTGCCCCGAAGGAGAAGATTTTCATGTACACCATAATTGTTGTGCCATCAATTCCTGATTTTATTGATTTCACATGGCATTCTTCTAAATTTTCATTATGATAATCTTGTAAAATGTACATATGTACATGCCACAAAGTATACGTATGTAGCCACAGTCAATTGTATACCATAATGTCACAGAGTTTATGCCATTTTTGATGGCACATTGATGAGTGTCTGTTTGAAAGACGGCAGTGTGTTCAATTTGTATTCATTCTGAGGTGTGGATAAGTTCTGAGGTGTTGGGACTGCAATTCTGCCAACTCTCGCTGTATTAAGATGTTTTAGCAAGAATTATGCTAATTTGTTTCGATATGAAGTGGGAGAGAAGAGAAACTAAAATTTACAATATATTTCAAGCTGAATGCATAACAATAAATTGTTTGCACTACGAGTATGTTTCTTAAGTCTTTCGTTTCGTATGTTAGGGATATATTTTAAACATTTAACAGTAATTTTCGAACGTCATTGCTTTTCATTTATAAGTCTTAACTTTTGGCAATATAAAGTCTGTTGTCTTGTCTTTCGTTGAAATTGTATTGCGTTTTATATATTTTTACTGTAACAGACTTGGCATTTAGACGTTAGCTGAGCTAATGTTAATGTATATTGACACTTTTCGATCCCCAATATTTTTCCTCTTGGTGCAATAATGTTATTCTGTATTAGCTGAAATTCGTAGACTTTGCTTTGTGTTTTTGACAACTTTTAGAAGTGTATTCCATAAGCTGAAAGGGTTTCCAAAAGCGACATAACAATTTTGTATCTCTATGTCAACACACCCTCAAACATTTTTAGTGATCTTTCAGTGTCAAAACGTGAGTCCAAGTCAACATTTATATCATGATTAAGTTCACCTAAGAGCAACGTTTGGAAATCATTAAAAATTACTACCGAAATTCTGTGTCAGTAGTCGCAACTTTAATTACGCTTAATCCAATTCTCGGCCGTAATAATCGTCCCACCCGACAGGCTGTGCGTGTTATGGTGGATAAATTTTGAACCAAATTTCCACTCTTGGATGTTATGGCACCTAAGAGATGTCGTACCGCTCGAAAATATCGCAGCCGTAAGTGTATCCGTTTAAATTGAGCCAAATCAGTCGATTCTACATCGTTCTCAGGAATTTGGCATCTGTCAAGCCACACTGTGCGTATTATGCGAAAACATCTTGGCCTTCATCCTTATAAGTTCAAACTGACTCAAGAATTAAAACCACATGATCATTTGAAACGCCGAAACTTCTCCGATTGGGCTCTGACAAAGTTTCACTAAAATCCAGAATTTCATCGAAAAATCATCTTCAGCGATAAAGATAGTTTCTGGCTGAGTATTTTTGCCAAAGGAACAAAATATGCGTTACTGGACAGCATCAAACCCACACGACTCACAATTGCATCCGCAAAAAATTACTGTGTGGAGTGGATTTTATGCCAGAGGTGTGATTGGGCCATTATTTTAAGCAGATGAAAACAATCGCCATGCTACCTTCAATGAAGAGCGCTTTCGTTCCATGTTAGAAAATTATTGTTGACCAGAATTGGATAAGCTGGAAATCGTCTGTATGTGGTTTCCACAAGACGTTGCCATTAGCCACACAGCACGCTTCACAATCGATTTACTGAAATGCAAATTCGGTGAACGTGTTATCTCGAGAAATTGTCCGATCGAATGGCCACCTCGCTCATGCGATTTAATGCCGTTGGATTACTTTTAATGGGACCACATCAAGGCATTGGTCTATGCCAACAAGCCAATTAGTTTACACAAGCTCAGAGACAACTACCAACGCGAAATTTCCAACGCTACGGTCGAAATTTGTGCAAGAGTGGTGAAAAATTGGGTCAAAAGAAATAACCGAAATCGAATTTCATTCTTAAAATGTAACAGTTGTACTACATCTGGAATAAATTTGAACTCTATATCTTAAATATTCTGTGTTTATTAATACATACAATTGTTATGTTCTTAATG
The DNA here is from genome assembly GCA_963513945.1 of Hydrotaea diabolus. Classification (NCBI taxonomy): domain Eukaryota; kingdom Metazoa; phylum Arthropoda; class Insecta; order Diptera; family Muscidae; genus Hydrotaea; species Hydrotaea diabolus. The sequence continues at coordinate 130,838,401 of OY740717.1, read as the reverse complement.
GAAAACCCTGTACTTCCTGAAATGATACGAGCTGGAGACATTTTTAAAGCAGATTTGAGGCCAGCATTAACATCCTAATTCTAGCAAATGAATATTTTGTTTTTTTTTTTATTTTTAGAGCTTGGACTGTCGGAGAAAACAATATTCATACTGCGGTGAGAACATTATTTCTTAGCCACATGGCTACTTCTTTAATGACTAAAATCTTCGCTAAGTAGTGATCTCACCGTAGTGTGATCAGGTAGTCTTAAAGGTATCTCTAGTCCAAGGTTCTATAAAAAGCCGCCAGTGTAGAAGTCGCCAGCTCAATGTTTTCCTATGTGGAAAAAATGTGTCGTACTTCTTGTCGAAAAACGGTTCGGGCCAGAGTGTAACGAAGCCAAGGATGTCAGACATCACAAGCAGGGAAATACATTGAGCGTAACCATTCACCGATCATTTTGACAGCTCTGTCAATCTTAAAAAAACAACCCATAAATTTCAACCAAAAATTACTTAGTAGGGACATAAATACTGTTACACGCGTTTTATGCTGTAAAATAAAAAGTACTGAATGTTTTGGACCAAATATTTTTTTTATATATTTATTGATGTATATTGTATCCAAAAAGAATCTACTTATTCGAAATGTCTGCCTTTTGCCTTTACACACACCTTAAGTCGCACAGCCCATCGTCGATAGCTGCACGAACCTCGTCCATTGGAAAATTGGCCACTGCTCGAACCAAAGCAGTCTTAAGAGATCTAATGTTGGTGTATCTTTTGTGACAAACCTTATCCTCTAAAACCGTCCACAATTTGTAATCCAATGGCTTCAAATCTGGACTGCCTGAGGTCCATTCTTCAGAGGAAATGAACGCTGGCAAATTGTTTCGAAGCCAGCCCTGGGACGTTTTAGCCTTATGGGCCGGCGCAGAATCCTGCTGGAACAGGGCATTGTTAAGAGGCTTCACGACAGCTTCCAAAACGGTATCTTGGTAAACTTTGGCCGATGTTTTGACTCTTTGTTCGCAGAAATGCAGGTCAGTGACCCCATCGTAAGAGACAGCCCACCAAACCATGACTGGAGCTGGGTGATGACCCTTTTCCAACCTTGGGGTCAGCTCAGATGCTTCCTTAGATGACCGCGCATACACTTTATTATTTTGCTTGTTAAATTTTTCCTGAACGTTAAAAATTTTTTCATTGGTGAACAAAATGTTTCTGTGCAAGTTATCAGCGTGCTTCGCCAAAAGACGTTTGTATTTTTCACTCCTATTTTTTTTAAAGCTGCAGTCAATAAATGTCCGGTACGTCGTTTGAAAGCCCCAAGTCTTTTTTAATGATGCGACTCATGGACTTTGGCGTGATATTCATCTCACAGGCCATGATTTTGTGTTTTCGGAGCGGATTTCTGTGAGTTCTTGATTTAACGGCTTTGATGACATGCGGTGTTCGAACAGAGCGTGGGCGGCCCAACCGGTGGCGGTCTTTTACATCTCCAGTCTCCTCAAACAGTTGTATGCATCGGTAGACGAACATGCGGCTAATCCCTAGTGGCCGGAGCGTTTTGAAAATATCGCTTTTTTCATTTCACACTTGAAAAGCGCTATTACAGCGATACGGTTCTTATTATCTGACCACTCCATAATGAAAGTTAAAACAATTTTAAAATCCTGTTACTGACTGACGCTATTGAGGTTAGCTTTCAAAACCCATATGACATTAATGGGGTATGTTCAGTTCTACTATTGAAATGTGAGTGTTCAATGTTCAATGTGCTAACAGTATTTATGTCCCTAATAAGTAGTTTAAGTGTTATGCTTCAAAAACCCCATTTTGTAGTTCCTACAATACATCCCCGACATCAGATCTTCAAAACTTAAAGCACTACTTTGTTGTAAAACTCTGACATCTGTTGAAGGTCAATATCGATTAGTAATTATTCATACAAATCTACAAATCAAAATAACATTGTTATTAATTACAATTCATTGATACGAGCCAGCGGACAGGCAGCTGGATGAATGAATGAAATGAAACAAGAAAACCAACACTAATCAATAAAATGGCTGTTAATCGCATAATATACCAGTTTATACGCATAGACATTTAAATTCATATAAATACAAACATACAAGTATATATACGTGTATATGCATAAAACTCTATATTGTTGTAGATAAATCAAAATCACAAATAGTTGAGGTGAAAAGTAGTTGTCAAGTAATTGACATTAGATGTCGCTAGTTGTTAGAGAGCAACAAAACACATTCGCTGATAAAAATTGAACAAGAAATCACTACCACGACAGCCGGAATCGAACAGCAGAAAGCAAAATAAAAATAAACAGACTGACAACATCAAAATGTTGGCTAAGAAATGACACATCCAGACAGTATGTAACTATTTCTTACATTTTCGTTTTTGTTGTTGCAGAGTTTTTTTTTTCATTCATTTTATTATTTTAATTAAGATTAATTGAAAGCGATTGTATGACAAAATAACAACAAAATGAAAACAATATTTGCTGTTGTTGTTGCCGTTGCCGTGAATACGTCTCCCCGGGAAAGAAAACTTTTGAACATTTCAAACAAGTTTGTTCGTTTTTTTTCTCCATTTCGATTTCCAGTAAAACCTTCTTAAAGCCGACCAAAAAAAAATTGGAAAAACAACTAATAGAAATCAGCCTAACAACGATGGCGAAAAAAAATCGGGTTTTTTCACGTATAAACCAACAACAAAATGAAATTGACGAGACAGACGGCAACTACCAAAACGAACGACCAGCGAGCCTACCGACAAACTATAACAAATGTCAAAGTCAAAATGTCAAATCTTGGTATTGTCAAATTGATTTGAATTATTTTTCAGCGTTCGCTGGAATGTTGTTGTTGTTGTTTCAGTGTTTTTGTTGTTGTTTTATTGTCGTCTAGTGTATTGCTGTATATTATTGGTTAACAGCAATGTTAGCAGTTATGTTCAATGATTTCAGTTTTGATTGGTCCATTGGATGGTCGGACGTGCGGACCAGCCAGCCAGCCACTCCGACGGTCCATTGACTTGCTGACGGATGGCTAGATGTTTTTGATGCTGTTGTAGCTGACGCTATCATTATTGTACTGCCGGAGCCTTAAATATGGTGTACATTTAGTGTGGTTTTTTGCTGGTGCACTGAACTTCAAACGTTTTACCCACATGCTCACTTAAGTTTCGGTTAAAAGAGTTTAAAGAGCTTAATTTAAGCCAATTAAGCTGCCAAAAGTCAAATTTGCATAAAATTCGTTTAACACACAATAAAAAAAAAAAAAACAAAAATAAAAAATTATAATGATCAATTCAAAGTCAATAGGAGAAAACTGGCATATGCGGTGCGATGGTCAGTCTGGTCAAGTTGTTGTTTACCCTTTAGCGTAGAGTGCTTTCCCCAATATTTGGGTGAAACTAATTGTAAGCAATTAATGTCAATGCCAAAAAATACCTGTTTTTTGGCAAAAAAATAAAAAAAAAAATTAGTTCACTCACTACTTAGGATTTTTAATAAAACACCACTCCTGAAAATATTGAAAATAAGCCAACGAAACGTTGAGTGAAAAATGAAATAAATTAGTTTATCTTCATCAATATAATTTTACCAAAAAGCCCGATAAAATCAAATGTTATACAAAGATTAGTGTCGATTTTACGTGGTTATCGCCATTATGGCCTGAACCACGGTGCTCCAAAGCACGGGATAAGCTATAATGCGACTACCAACGCCCCCAGTAAACTGGTGGAGCCTATTCAAGGATCAGCTGTGCTTGCTTCAACTTCCTCTTGGTGAGGGTTTGAGGTCTATCTAACACCTCTGCTACTCTGTGGGTCGTAACACCCGGTTGTTACGCAACTCCACGCCAAGCTTACACTTTACCTGCGATTTAGGTATAAACTCCCCTGAGGCCCGTTTCCAGCAGATCAGGCTAGAACAACAATTCTAAGGGCTCCTGATCACCTGTGGCACCAGACTTGAGTCTCCGGTCTGACCCCATAGCACACGTCTACTTCCAGTTTGAGCTCCGCACACTCTGACTTCAATGTCTACACTAGGAATTAACACCATGCCACTATCAAACATAGAGGATGAATAAGATTAATTTGAGATGTATTTTAATCTAGCAGGGGAGCTCTTGGGTTCGCCTAAGGGAATTTAGGTGCTCCCACTCATCCCCTGTGGGAATGGCGACAGCGTCCGAGTGTTTAACATAATTCTCGCTGTGATAGCTTCAACCATGTGTATGCCATCGTGGGGGTCGGAATGGCGACTGTCGATTTTTATGCTTTAAAAGACTGTCGGGTGTTATTGTCCCTTTTTCTGGTTAGCTAGTTTGCAATAATATTGCTAGCTGAGCGAAGAGGTTTGCTTTTTATTTAAGAAAAACTAGTAAAATAGCTTAAGACTAGCATGGCCAAGTTTATAATATCCTTCACTTCCAAATGTGGTAAAAGACAAGGTTTTGAACCCCTTGCACGGGCCCTAAATTTACCCAGACTAAAAAATATGACTATATTTGAATTTGTCAGAAAACTGTATCATTTTTGGAACTCACATGTCTATTCTTCAATGGGTAAGATTTTCGGGTTTAGGTTTCTTCTCCCTAATTTAGTCCGACTGCAAATATGATTTTATTTTTGACATCATCAGAAAATATTGTTGCTATTAATATTTCGGGTCCGGTAATAAAAACACAATATTTTATCATTCGAAATGGTTTTATTATTTTTCAAAATATTCTCCTTTAAAATCAATACACTTTTGCATAAGCACAAACCAGTGTTTGAAGCACTTTATCCACTCCGATTGAGACACCTCCAAAACATGATTTTTGAACGCTTCAACAGCTGCTTCGGGCGATGAAAAACGTTGACCACACATTTTCTTTTTTGATGCTAGGGAACAGGAAGACGTCATTGGGAGCCAAATCAGGGCTGTTCGGTGGATGACCCATTAATTCGACATCTTGAGTGGTCAAATAGCTCATCGTTTCAGCTCATTGGATTCGTCAATAAGCAGAAATGCCGCATTTCGGCGAATGATAATCCAAGAGTGATTGTCGAAAAAACAATACACCCATAAAGAGTGACTGTTTGGTGCCGTTTATGGGCTGGCGGCATCATCAGGCCGTTTTTTTTTCCAAAATGAGGACGGTCAGTTAGTTACTGCGAATATGTGGTTTGAACAGGACGGTGCCACTTGCCACACAGCTAACGAAACAATGGCTCTTTTGCGCGACAAATTCAATGACCGTGTTATCCCACGCCGTGGCGATGTTAATTGGTCGCCAAGATCAAGTGATTTGACACTGTTGGACTTATTTGTTGGTATTATTTGAAAGAAAAGGTGTACGTCGATAAACCAGCAACAAGTCAAGAGCTTAAAGATGAGATAATTCGGCACATTAACGGAATAGAACCTCAATCATGCCTCAGCGTCATCGAAAATTTCGACCATCGGATAGAGGTGTGCCACCGAGGTCGCGGCGCCCACTTCGCCGATATTTTGTTCCATACATAATTGAACCATACCAATATTATCATAATCAAAAGAAATGACAATAATTTCCTAAATAATTTGTGGTTTTTTCAAAATCGGCCCTTAAAATTTATCCACCCTTTATAATTGCAGCTGTGTGCAGTACATTTTATTAACTTTTATGAAATAGTATTGTTTCTCACACATATTAGCAAAGTCCAAGCACAATGTTGAAATGAAAGTTCTGCTCGTTATGATTTAAAATTATGAGTTTATCAGTTTTTGTTACTTCAGTATTTTAAACGCAGAGGCTAGAAAATTCATAGGATGCCATTCGCTATTATCAAATACAGAGAAAACATATCTATTCGAGAAAGTGCATATTTATTAATTTCCCAGGAATTGGGGGAAATATTATTACACCCGTTCTCCCATACAACATTGGCCAGTGTACAGCTCCTTTGTGATCGCTGTGAACGCAACCCTCAAATATGAATTACACCTTTACATCATCGGCACATTTTTTCTCTTCACCTTTATCTTCATGAGTTTGTCTTCATTTTATGTCGATAAATTTACCACTTACGTCAATCTACTTTAGATCCTGCTACATCGCACAATGCCCTCGGTTTTCGTATATTAGGTTAAAGCACAAGAGGAGGGTAAGCAACAGGGGTGTTTTTTTTATATTAAAGAAAAAAAAATTATAATTTATAACTTTTGACACGCCTACTGTGCTCTAAACTTAACAAAATGTTTGCTGTAGTAAAGCAAATGCAAAAATAAAAAAAACGACAAAACAGGCTGAAGTTTTTCGTTCCATACTCGTGGCCTAAAGCTGCATATATGCAAATAACCATAAAGCCAACCAAACAGCCAGCCAGCATAACAAAAAAGGATGCAGTCACCACCAACACCACCAGCAGCATCATCAGCTAAAAGAAGGAAAACATATCTTTCTTTTTTGTGGACCAAGTCAGAGCAGTAGTTGTTGGTGTTTTACTTACATTCATACAAAACAGCCAGCCAGCCTGTCAGCCCAGCCAACAACAAGTTGCAAAATGTTTTAGAGTAGCAGCAGTTGCTCTGCTTTTCGTTTGCCTTATTTTGTTTATGCGGTGCTGCTTCATACAGCACTTTTTTGCATAATTTTTAGCTTAAGGCTAATAAATGCGTTGCAATGTTAACAACAACAAGCAGAAAGTAACCTTAGCTGATGTTGTTGAGATGCTGACGATGATGTTGCTGTCGCTGTTATTGCTGCTGCTGCAGCTTTCATTGTCGATGTTGTTGTTATTTTTGCTTTTCTATATTTTTGCGCTGTCCAGGCTGAAAATCTCTTTAAGCAGCAGTCGGCTGCTGTAGTTGCCAGCACAATATTTTGTAATACAGAGTGCAGCAAAATTGTTACTTTTTAGTATGTTTAGGTTGCTGTATTCCTTTTTTTGTGTTGCTCTGGCTATAGCAGTCTGCTGCTGCTGTCGTTTTTGGTGTGTATGGTTTTTTAGTTGGTCTTTTACCTCTTTTTCTGCTTCTTCTTCTGCTATACATCGGATCAAAGATCTTTTTGATCGATTTTTATTGATATGCAAAATAAGAGCATTACACATTTTGCGGCTGTTGCTGTTTTGCTAGAGTTTTGTCTGGCTCCGCTGAACAGTGCAAAACATTTGTTTAGCCATTGCTCCTGCTCCTGCTCCAACGCTGTTGCCGTTTTTTTGCTTTAACCGTTTTTTAAGACATTTGCCATGACTTTAAATGTATAATTATTTATAAAAATTATAGCATTGCAGGGCTAAGCTTAATGCTTTAAATGCTATTCTGCCTCCCTCTTCACACAAAAAGATTAATATTCTATTATAAACATATGCGGGCAGATAACACTTTATACATATAAAGTATGTATATATTTCAATATATTCTTAACTCTTGAACATGACCTCATGTTTATTGGCATGTCTGCAGGCTTGCAGATAGCCAAGCAATACGAAAGACTTAAGGAACAAGCGGCAAGTGGTAATCTTTGGCCCCCATCACTGCGAGGATTCATGAGCGAAAAATATAATATAAATATAAAATAGTTGATACAAAATCAGCTAATGTTTCTAAATTGCAAAATAGATATAAACCCACTTTGTAGAATTATATGACCATTGTTTATGGCAATCAAAAAGATTGAAAATACATCATAAAATATGTTCTAGGTCATTTTGTTTGAGGCTGGACTTTTTTTTGTCTTAATGCAGAAATTGCCCTACATCAATAAAAACGAAATTCCTTTTGTACATTTTAAAGATGTCAAGAGCCTAGTGTATTAAAATGCAGGCAAATCTGCGTAAACATAGTTTTTATTTTTAAGTAAAGTTTAATTATCCGTATGGGCGTATGCAGAATGTACTTCAGGACAGTGGGTGATGCGTGTAATAGATGTCTCGAAACTCAGACCCATACTACTGGATACGCCTGTGACATTTTCGCCAGTGCGCCGAGTATATTGTATGTAATCATGCCAACCTCATTTACTTTTAGTAAATGAATGAGTGCAGCGGGCGCGGTGGGTGCCTCATTTTGGCCAAAACCTTTTTCAATAAAGCCTCTATTTGGGAAACGCAGCATTAACTTTGAACATATGTCTTTTTTCATCATTGTTCAGGCATAAAGCGACTTTTGCTAATAATATAATCGTAAAATTAAAAAATAAACCTCAAGTTGTTCGTTCCATCTCTTGTAATTAAAACCAATATTATTGTACACGAAACATAAGGTAGGGGGTCGATTAAACTTTCAAATGCAAAACAATGTAGCCACCTCGCTAGATAAAAATACATCTCTAATAGTAATTTTTTACGCTGTGAACTTTCAAATGTAAGACAATGTAGGCACCTCGCTAGATAAAAATATATCGCTAATAGTCATTTTTTTGTTGTGTCTAGATGGTGATATTAAATTTCTATTCTAGCCTATGCTCTACCAGTCAGAGTATATGGGACTCATACTGAAAGTTGTAATGTTCTTCGGGGTTTGACCGGAATCAGTAATTTAGAACCAAGTGTGACCGGGAGTTCCTATAACTATTAATATAGCTAGGTCAGAAGGGCATTCAAAGAGTTTTGTAGTGTTTTGTACCCAGAGTCACATGAAGTGCTTTGGCTTGGCACTGCTTATCAACCGGATGCTAAGAGTAAGATGACCCTTTACCCAAATAAACCCAACAAAGTATACCACGAATTGGTTACCACCTGGGAAGACTGGAGATGCATTCTGTGTCACACTGTAGAAAATCGCAGTACTAAGGCGAACCTTTCTTGATCATCATCATTGAAAAGATTACTTGTAGGTAAGCTCGTTTTTGCAATTCTGTCAGTGGAAATTCATTCCCACTTCCTTGACACTTATACACTTCACTTATACTGACACTCTTCAGGCGAAATAAATGAATATCAATCCTATTATTTCTGCCTTCTTTGTGTTACAAGATGGGAGTCCCATAGCAAAGCTTCGATTTTGGCTTCATATAAAAAAAAACGAGAAGGGTATCTACAACGAAATAATCACAGCTAATAAGATTAGCTCCAGTGATTATGTATGATTATGTTATTCCAGCTGATCTAAAGATATCTATACAACCAGCTTGGTACTAAGTTCTTTCGCAAGAAAATACTAATCGCCTAAAAATGTCTCTAAAAGGTGATATTATTATTTTTTTATGTAAACAATAGTATACTGCCTTTTGAATATTGTCACCCCAACCATACTTTTTTCGCCATGTTCGGCTTAGTGTCGTACAAGACATTCAATCTACCGAAATGGTTCCTGTTAGTCCGAGTACATTTTCTTCATTGAATTGAAAGCCAAGCCTCAAAAACTAAACACCGGATCAACGAAAAAGTAGCGGTGTTTTTAGTGTCCCTAAGGATAGTAAAAAAATTATATAAAAGTATAAGTAAGTTTTTTGCGTTTTTTTTACAGATAAATGATGGAATTCGTTAAAGAAATTGTTTTTTTTTAAGTAAAATTAGATGATGTACACCCCTTTTATATGATGTATCGAAAGATAGCAAAAATGCTAATACATATGATTAGCCACGGGAAAACAATTTGGAAGAATAAAATTATGTTAGTTATTTTCCATTATTTCGACAACAGTTAAATCTCACCGAATTTGGTCAGCTCAGTGTACGGAAATTTAACGGAAACAAGTGAATTTAAAGAAATGAAGACAAGCTTGAATATTTTGCCAAGATCTGTAGTACTATTACGATCGATTTTTAATCGTTTACTTGACCAGTGGGAATAATCTCTTCTTTCCATAATAATATGTTGTTATTTTAAACGTTTTCTAGTTTTCTTTTACCTCTACCAGTGTTTTCTTTTCAAGGGGTGAAAGAACATACTCCAAAGCCTAAGTCGGCAGACTTTTAATTAACATGTTTTATTACTTCCCCTTTAAAAACGTGTTGTGGTCACACCTATCTTTGTACATTGATTATTTGCCATTTAAATTTATCACCTCCCGTTCGTGTCTTAAGTCTTTTGTTTCCCTTTTAATGCGCCACCTATTAATCTCCATGTAATTGCTCGATTTTTTTCTTTTACAACAAAATTTTCCTATATCTTTCCTTCGGTTTTTTGCCATGGTTGATAATAAAGAACAACAAAGTTGCATTCGACAACTGCCAGCACCACCAAGGCCAAGCAAAAAGGATTTACATATTTCGCCTGGTACATAAATAAATTTAATGTTTTGTGCAACATTAATGCCTTCCTTGGCATTATTTGCACTCAAACAACTTAATTTTCACAATTTTGTATAAGAAATTGTTTCAGTTTTTTATCCAGCTTTTGGAGTGTGTGTGTGTCTTTTTTCGGATTTTCAGCAAAACATGCTTAGCTAAGCTTAAGAGATGGACAAAAAATAAAACATAAAAACACCACAAGGAAAAACAGCTCAGGAATGAGAAATGCTACGAAGAAACCGAAGAGGAGGGCAGCCAGAAAGAAAAACAAACAATCGCAACGGCCAGCAAAAACAACAATAATAAATTATCATTAATCTTATGAAGTGCATGAATTTACATAATTTCCAAAACAAAATCCACTCTCCTCTATTTGAACGAAATACGAGTAGTGACACTGAAAAGCCTCACACTTGTGAGGAATGCTTGACTAAGGTACGCTGTAGTCGGTAGATGGCGACTTTAAGAGCAATGTAGCCGTGTCAAGTGTGTCGAGAGGTATCATCGAATAATGAGACTTTTAAGGTTTTATATGCTTTAAGTATTATGTTTTCAAAACACAGTCGTTTTGGTTCGGTTTTTTATTTAAGACGATGCTTGTACTTAGGGATTATATGCACTTTTACTCTGGCTGTGAAATGCTTTTTGGTTCTTTATATTTTTTAGGGATATTTCAAGTGCTTACGAAAAATTGCTTAAGGTTTTACTGTAATATATTTTGTTTCGTTAAAACATAAGGGAAACTTTAGGCTGTAAAACTCACGATAAATTCAAAAGAAATATACATTTTTCTACAAAGCACTGCATAGATTTTGAAGTACATTGTCTCAATATTTTAGACATTTCTTGTGTTTTATTTCATAAATGTTCAGAAAATCCTAAAACTTAAAAACGCTCCATAAAGCCCACCATAAAACTAGCTTTGAAGCCAGTCATAATTTTATATTGAGCTTTGTTTGAAAATAACATAAAATCGAAGTAATTATCGTAAATATTATCCTATAACTGACAATTGTCAAAATTGTAACATGATGTTTTATTTTATTTCCATTTAAACCATGCGATATTAAGAAAATATAGAGATCGCTGAATATCGCGTCCTAATCAACAATATTTGTTTTTCGCATTAAAACTTTTTTAATAGCAGACTATCAGAGTCAAAGATGTGTCTTTTAAATAACGTCATGGGTGCATCAGCTGCTTTTATTGCGCCCAACATTATGTATGTCTAATAAAGGGTACTATGTAGAATGAAGCTCAAAATCAGAGGTTTCGATATTAAGAAAGTTGGCCCCTATATGGGTGAAAATAAAAAATGTTGCACTTTTTGATTCTCAAACTCGGCAATTTCAAATATGGTTTTTTAAGTTATTTTTCGTTTAGAATCGAGAGATGGCACCAGAATAAGTATAAATTATAAATATTGCAACTACAAGTTTCGTTAAAAAAATTTTAAGTTAATTTTAATCAATTGTATAGGGACAGAGTTTACATGAATGTAAATCAATTCATTAAATTCATAGAAACTGTCATGTAAACTTCACGATGAATTAAAAATACAAATAATATTTTGTAAATAATATTCTTAAACATATTTAAGTATAATAAATTAAATTTTTAATGCTTCCGTAGCATAAAAAATCAAATCTTTCAAAACAATTACGAACGATAACAAAACTTTATTCAACTTAGCAAACATTTAGGTTCAACTAATTTTTCGTCGTCTTTTTGTGGGAGTTTCTAGTTATTCGACGCTTCTCACAGCTTTCAACAGTTGGTTTATTGTCAACTCTTATACGTTTGCACCCTTTTCTTCCTTTATCTGGTAGTTGTTCAATCTTCTCTTTTGCCTTTTTAGTAGTTTTTCGCCGATGATCTTGAAAAGGCCTTTCTTTCTCTAACAGCAATTTTCCCAGGTTGTAATGAATACATTCTGTACCCAAAGCGCAGGCATAACAGCTCACTTCATTGAAATGTAATAAATTAGGTGTCTCCTTGGACCAGGTAAACTGATGAACCTTCATCGTGCCCTTAAATGTTTGCTGGGTTGGTTCCAAAAAATCATCGATTTTTTTTATGTCGGCATCATAAACGGCGGAGATCAAAATATTTTTCGAACCTTGTTTCACATTTTCGTAAAAAAAAACCGAGTTTTCCTTTTATATTGAATATACCGAATCATAGGGACGGAGTTTACGCTGACGGAGTTTACAAACTGTCACATTTTTATATGTAATTACCAAACGATTTGCCCAAAAATAATAAAAAAAAAATAGGGAAATTTTAGAGAATTCTATTACACATTTGTTTAAAAAAAGAGCAATTTCGTATCGTCAATTTGTGTCGCAAGAAAACGCTAACGGAGTTTACTTTTTTTTAACCTCAACTGATATTTCATATTTAAACGAGCACAGTTCTTTGAGAGTTTTCAAAATTGACTTTCTAAAGTTTGTGAATAATTATGTGGTATTTTAGCATTTACCTAGTATAGTTGAACAGGATCGACGAAGCTTTTTTATTTCAAACTTGAAGCAAACTTTAGGAGCACAATATTTAGTCTAAATCAAGGGACAATGGTAAATTTCTTTTTATCGTTGTTAAACATTTCTCAATTGTTTCAATTTTCCGGGAATGTGAAGATTTTGAGTTACTTTATGGGATAGGGTCGTTGGTTTGTTTGAAAATAACGTAATATTAATGGAAAAACTTAGTGAAAAACCATGCCTATAGCAGGTGACAGCGGACGGAGTTTACATTTTACATGTTTAAAAGCAATTTACTTTCAAAAATGGTCACCGTTGGGTTTGCGAATGTATGGAAATGCTTGATAATTTATATGAAACAGAAAATAAAATATCATATTATAGATTTTTCATTTACGTATAAAATTATATAGCTGTGACCGTTGAGTGCAACATTGTTTATTTTTACCCATATAAGAAATTTTCAATAGGAAAATTATTCTGCTGCAAACAATTGTACGATTTTGGTGCAATGATGGATCCATTTAAGTTATAAAAGACTGGCTCGAAGTAGATATAGTTAAGAATAAAGTAGAAAAAACATGGCCATCGCAGTGGCTAGTATTAAAGACCCAGAAAAAATGGCACAAATCAACTTAATTGGGCGACCTCTCAGAGTTAACTTAGCTTAGTTTGCAGTTGGATTTGGAGCATCCATTTAAGTTATAAACGACTAGGATCGCAGTAGAAAGAGTTAAGAATGAAGTAGAAAAAACATTGCCGTCGCAGTGGCTAGTATTAAAGAAGACACAGAAATAATAGTCCACTCAACTTAGTTTGCAGTTGGACTAGGAGCTCCATCGATATAAGATTGCGTTAATGCAAGTTTTTAATTGGCCGATTTTAACCGAAGTTCCGAATTTTTGTCTAAAAGCCTTTTTCTGTGACGAGGCGTATTTTTGTCTCAGCAGCTATAACAATTTTCATTAAAGAAGTGCACACAATCATCCGACTAATTAAAAAACGCCATAGCACCCACAGTAAAGAGTTGTGTCAACCGACTATCTGTAGTGATAGCTCAAAGTGGTCATCTCTAGCGAAAATTCTAAAAGTGGCCCGAGTGCGGCTGTCTCCTCTCGATTATTGTTTAAGGGCTACGTGAAATCCGTAGTTAGCGCTTGCAAGGCAATCAGTTGAGTCGAGATCTATGCCAGCATTCGAGATGATTTTACACATATAAGAACTTTTTTACACATGCATATAACTCCATACAAATATGATCGATTTAGATTTTTGCTCTTATGGTCAGATTTCACTCAATTTCAATCCCAACACTGCCTACAACAATAACACATGTCGACGTAAAATTTAAGCCGTCTAGTTTAATTTTAATCGGATCTGTTGGGCTTTCCACAGATGAATAGAAGAGTAGATTGTTTAATTGGTAAACAGGCTAATGAAAAGGCGGATGGACGACACCCAAAAAATATCCGGGCTGACTTCTACCCTTCAAAACAAGGCAAGAATAGTAGCATAGAATTCGCAGTTACAACGATCCATTATATATCAAAGCGATGCTAAGTTCAACGGTTCAATTCGAAGCAAACGAAATTAGAAATTTTATATACACTTCTGTGAGCCGGGCTTCTTAAAGCTGTGTTAATAGTAGACTTTCTGACAAGGCACTGGAATCGAAATGAACGTACATGAGTCCAATTACCTTCTTTAAGAAGATGGAGTATAAGAAGATGGAGAGGCCGTACCCACTAGTCATACCAGAACAAGTTCTGATGGCGCCTGACTAAATGTGGTACCTAGCCATAGTCTGGCACCAGACCTCTTTACCAAGGTCTACACACAGCTTTTGTTCTAGGGTCTACTAAAAAACGAGCAATGCAGTAAGATTAGTTTCAGAGATGTGACGTTTAAAAATAACACGTAAATAGTATCCTTTCATAAACAACCTCTATCTACATTCCATTAAGAAACAAACGGGGAAATACTCATGACTTAGGAAGATGTACACCAAGTAACATTATAATCACTGATGGGAACCTTATATTAAATATCGTATCCGAAAAGCTAACGCGTTTTTACAGAAGCATTTGCATAGCATAGAGGTAAATCTCTATGCCATTACTCGTAAAGTTTCCGTCATTTTCGAGGTGGTAACCCTCCGCTGAATATTTTTTAGATGTTCTTGCCTAGATTTGTACCTCGTTGTATCTGTAAGTGTCTTAGACACTAGCGAGCACACCAGACCGGGACAATTAACATAGTCCCTTCAAATTGTAAGGATTCGGAAAATAATTTGTTTATTAAGTGACGGGCGAACCAAACACTTTTCACTAAAAAAAATTCTGCTTTTCGATAAAAAAAAAAAGAAGTCTTAGTGGATATTTTGTACCTTTGCTGGAAATAAAATTGTGCATATTTCCAGGTAAGCTTCACTAACATTTGATTTCAACGCAGAATACCAGACTTAAATTACAGAAGTGTTTATTTGGAGTATATAACATTTTTTTTTCTTTTTTAATAGTTCTGCACAATATTCTAATACGGGCAGTTGATGAGAAGGAAAATTTAAGTGAAATTGGTGGAACTTACAATACCATTTGATGCCCGATGTTCACTTTAAGCCATTTACAATTGCTTTTTATACTGTGTATTTAAATTCAACTTTAAAATAAGGATAAATATATCCAATACCATTTTAAAGATTGTCATATTCTGGCGAGATATGTTCATTGCCTTTACCGCGCAACGACATGCACAGTAATGACATTATAACCGAATTCAACACTGAGAAGTCGAAAGCAGAGATAATTAATTCGTTTGACCCAAGCATCAATTTCAAAGGTGGCGGTTTAGTTATTGAAAATGGCAACTCCTTTAACTTCTTTTCAACTCCATTATAACGACATTCTGACCAGAAAAAATCTGAGATCTCAACTCTTATATCACCTCGTACTAAAATAAGGATATGTAATTCTAATGTCAAATCAGTTCTGTTGTACAGCTGGGAGTCTTGGTTAGTTGCGGAAAAAGTCTTTGTTGAGAAAGCTTCAAACGATTGTTAACAAGTGAAGAGTTGAATAATTGCAAACTACGAGTAACACCAGAATACCTAGAGTTCAATAGGAGAAAGTGGAACTGGAGAGGGAAAACTCTTCGAAAACGATATCTGTAAGCAAAGCCTTATTGGAACTCGCAGGTCGCCAGAGTATAAGGAAGACAAAAACACACGTCGAAGTGTAACAGAAATGGATAAACTGGGTTATTCCTTCAACGAAGTTTAAAACAGCCCAAAAATCCGAAAAAGATTTCGAAGTTTTGTTGAGACCTTTTGAGGAGACCTGTTTTTCGGTTTTGGGATATATATATTCTTTTGAGTCCTTTCAACTGAGCTCTCGGGACTTTATAGCAAACTCTTATTAAGGCTAGAATATTATTTAGTTTTGCTCGTTTGTTTATTTCGGTGTTTTTATTTAACACATTAAGCAAGTATAAACCGGCTTGAGACTTCTTGTTTTTTACAAACTGACAATTGATTTTCGGTGCAGCACACTGCCATTTTGTAAAAAATTGTCTTTTATTTAAATTTAGAAACAAAAGGTCTCGAGACCAGTTAATCAATATTCAATGTATTACTTCGGTTATTTAATTCAATAAAAATGGACGAAAGTCTGCGGACTATCTTTTAAACGTTTGTGTTCTAAGTCTTTTGATTTCATACCAATATTAAGCTCATCAGCACCAAAAATATTAATAATTCTTGTCCTTTTGGGTACAATACCAAAAACTCCTTAGAAAAACTGATCATATCTTCATGGAATGTAGGGTACTCGAAAGCGAGTGAATGAAAAATAAACTAAAACATAGCACTTGTTATACATGCAAGCTGTTTTTATTTTTTTTTTTTTGCATTGTGCACCTTTAAAGAGAAAAGACAACGCATTAGTTTAGTCATTAACGCAGTTTTAGTAGTTTTTCATACGTTCGTCCTCTTCGAATTCTCTTCGTGCTCTAGATCTGTACGAATGTGTCGTCGCGACGACAACAACATTTTCTGCTTCCTTTTAGTTTATTTTTTTTTTTGCTGCTTGTGTTTCGCTATGTTTTGTTTTGTTTTAGCCAAAAGGAGTGCAATAAATTGTTCACATGTCTGAAAATTTACACCGCCAAGCCGGTCGTCGCTGCATAAGTCTCTAGGTTTAAGTGCGAGTGTTAAAATACTAAACAGAAACAACAGAAATAAATAAATTTAAATCAATTCAGCGAGTGTGCAAATAAAACTTATTAACGTTGGTTTGCTTGCGTTTGCATTCGTTGGTCGCAGTTATAAATTAAAAACATGTTAAATACTTCCTAATACAATTTTTCTTCGCACCTTGGCGTAGCTGTTGTTGTAGTGGCTCATGTTGATGGTGTTGAATTTCTTAGAAAACGCAAAGAAAAAAAAACTATCAACAACAAGAGCGAAACAAATGCCAAATGCACAAAATGTCACATTAGTAACAAAGAAAGAAAGGCGCATTTTTTATTGGTGCCGTTTCTTTTTTTTTTTTGGTTTCAGTGGCTTTTTGCGTTTCGGTCTGTTCGTTTGTTGGTTGGCTAGTTGGCGGCTGCAAAGGATGTTTAAACTTGTTTGTTTATTTTTAATTATAATGTGATCATGACCAAACACGCACATTGTAGTGTTTCATGGAAGAATGTTGTATATTTGCATTAATCTCAGAGCAGTTGTCAGTTTAACCCTTTGAAGGGTCAGGGTAATGAGAAGGGAACATGTGAAATAAAACACTTAGTATGGCACAGATAGGGTTTTTTTTTAAAGATTTAAGTTTACCAAAATTAAATAAGTTTTAAGCTTTTAGTATTATTTAATAAAATTTTTATGAAATTTCATAAGTATGGCAATTATAGAGCTTTTTCAAAAAAATTTATGTTTCATCAAAATTAAATAAATTTTAAGCTTTTGGCATTAATCAAGATAGTATTCATGAAGGGTCTTGTATTAAAAATCATTTTTACTTTGTGAAAAAAGTTGTTTCTAAACAAGGGCAAACACACCGACTTTAACTCTATCGAAGTTGGTGTCTTAAGTCTTTTGATTTTTCTTAGATATTTGAATAAATTAAAACTGTATTAACTGCTCGCGAACTTACAGATATTCCAAACAGAATGTTCTAAAGTATTTGTCCTAGGACCTAGCAGGTAATGTACCTTAAGAAAAAGCATGGGAGGCTATAGACTGCAAGTAATGAATATTTTTTTTTTAAAAACTTTCAATTTACAAGTTGCCAAGATCCCTCAAAATTTAATTATACACAACTAAGAAGAAGAAGAAGCTTAAGAAAAATATATTTATAGAAGAACGAAATAATTAGTATATTCCTGTAAAATCACCACGATATACGCAGATAGGAAGACCTGGGATGTGATTGATAGAACCAATTAAAAAATTGATGTTATGAACTGAATAAGGAATGTTTGTAAACAAGCTGCTCGAAAAACATGTCACGAGCAAGTCAAATTCAACAACAGGTTGTAATGCCAACCTAAATACAAACATATTTTTACCTGCAGTTCCTAGTTGAAACATAGGACCGTCACATAAACTCCAATTTATTCTTTCTATTGCTAAATATTTGATTTCTCTCTCTTTTCATGACCTACTAGCAATGCTTCAACTTCTACAAGTCTTTTTAACTTTATTAGCATTGGTCAGATATTTTTTTATATTTCAAATTAATCAAATCAAAATTTACGAATATCTGAAATGTGTCTGAAATTGATCAAATCAAAATTTACGAATTTCTAAAATAAGATTCTATTAAATAAAACAAAATAAGTTGATGATTATTTAAAGATATTCAGGGATTATTCAATTGATCAATAAAGTCCTATATTATCGGAACAATATTCTAAAATCAAAAGCAAATAAAAAATAAATAAATTTTAATGTCAAACACCTTCCTTGAAGTTTGTTAAGACTTATTCCTTCCTTAACACCGGTAAAATATATGTTTTAGTTCATTCCCAGCAGGCCTTAGCAGTAGATTTCATTCAGATCTCACCAATTATAGAAAACATAGCTAACAAGTACTCGAGATGTTCAAAGTCTGAAATTCCTCTAGCTGTGGGTTGAAAGAACCTCGGTGTAATACTGTACAAAAAGTAGATTTTTAAGCTCAGTCAACAAAAGTCCATAGTGGCATTATAATATTGTAATTGGGCAATAGGAAATGAATACCACTTAAAGACGTAAAGTTTTCACAGGATACATACGGAAGAAGTAAGTCTAAGTGGCACTTTAGAAGCTCAACTAAAATAAAAGGCTATTCACCAGAGAGGGTATATAGAATGTCTTGTCCGTACATCACACGCTACTCATCAAAGTACTACAATAGCTGATCTTTATTACTAAATTCAGCCGACTGTTGCTACTTCGACAGAAAAACGTAGACAGTAGTCACCAAGAATGATGCTTGGTAATAAGCATTAATTCTGGTATTCTACCGCTTGTATACCAAATTCTCACTGAACAGATTTCGAAAAAAGTGTAACTTTCTAATGCTAGGTAGGAAGTCATTGTGGATTACATATTTGGGTACCAGCATATGTGACAGCGCATAGAGAAAGGGAACTAAGGGTAAAAAAATTAATTTTCATTTTTTTTTTCTTTTTTGATGTGGACAACATCTGAGCATCGAATGAGACCGATCCCATGCCCCAAAAGTGTTCCCTACCAGAGATATGCGAGTTTTATGAAAGTGAAGTCGACAATTCTAAGCGCAAATAGAAAGGGACCCAATCTTTAAAATGGGTCTTCTGAACAAAACTTTTCATCAACTTTTCACTTTTTTGATGTGGACAACATCTGAGCATCGAATGAGACCGATCCCATGCCATAGAAGTGTTCCCTCCCAGAGATATGCGCGTTTTATGAAAGTGAAGTCGACGATTCTAAGCGCAAATAGAAACGAACCTAATCTTTAAAATGGCTCTCCTGAACAAAACTAGTTTTTAACCTTAGGCCCCTTTCTATTTTGCGCGTCACATATACGTATTCTACTTTTTTTTTATTGGGTGGTTAAATTATAAGGGCCGATGCCATTTCTTGCCACCATTCTAACCATTGATGACGTTTAGAATGGTCAAGAGGCTTAAGTTCTTGAGTCAATTGCACCTTGTTAGCGTGTAAATGCAAGTCTTTATGCATAATGTTCATCAACGACTAGCAAAAGAGGTGCTATTGTTGGGCACGAGGTAAACAGCTCTTCAGCCACACTATCGCGAACAGCAGCAATATTTTCGGCAGTACGAGCTGTACGCCAATGAACTGGTGTTTTCACATCTCCTACAGACCCGGTTTGCTTAAATTTTTGCACGATTTTTCCGATTGTACGAACATTTGGGCGATTAAATTGACTAAAACAATCACTACTCGTAAGTGCGCGATATGCATTTTCATAATAAGCCTGAATTACTTTAATGCGTTTCTCGCTTGTCTATCTTTCCATGGTTCAAATTGAATTTGTCTGATTAGACTGAGAAATATCAAATAAAAAGGAAGAAAGACTTGATATTTAGGTGTGGTGCATAATCCTGCTGGAAAGCCCATGCAGGTCAGTGACCCCATCGTAAGAGAAAACCCACCAAACCATGACTGAAGCTGGTCATGATGCTTCCTTAGATGCTTCCTTAGATGACCGCGCATACGCTCTATCATTTTGCTTGTTAAATTTTTCCTGAACGGTAAACATTTTTTCATCGGTGAACAAAATTTTTCTGTGCAAGTTATCAGCATGCTTCACCAAAAGACGTTTGCATTTTTCAATCCTATTTTTTTAAAGCTGCAGTCAAGAAATGTCCGGTACGTCGTTTGAAAGCCCCAAGCCCCAAGTCATTTTTAATGATTCGACTAATGGACTTTTGCGTGATATTCAAAACCTGAATAATTGCGATATTGGCTTAACTCGGAGTTTAATATGCCACTCTTCCTTTTTCAATTTTTTTCCGCGTTATCCAAAGGGAATAATCATACGATATATTCTTCTTGTCCATAAACTTTTTCGTTCCGTGCGGAAGTTAAAAATATCATCACAACTTAAGTTCATTTTAAAATAGTGCAATTATCAGCAGTTTAAGTTTGTGCTTTTCAGAGGTTTTCGTTTATGTTTAACGGCAGTTTTAGTTCATGATTTTTAGATAATGTTTTTAAGTACAAAGCATCCATATCTGACCCTCTTGTTCCACATTTTAACACCTCCAGCCAACTAAGTAGAGTCCTTCATATATCCTACGCTTATACAGTTCCAAACACTGTTTTTCATACGGCCTTTCTCCTTATGGCTAACATTCCAACGTTTCCTTTAAGATCATTTGTCTTCGACCATTGTGCATAGTATTTGTTGTAACCTGTCGTTGATCTCTTTTTTAGCTGTTTTTCTTTGGTGTATGTGTGTTCTTTTTTTGTATTGAAACGAACTTGCGTATTAAGATTTGCAATTTACTGCTCTTAAGTGATTAATTAAACAGAGTTTTTCAATTACCATTTATTGATATAATAAATCAATTTATGGCTACTACTTTGGTTAACATTTATAAATCCATTGGCTCAAGATCACACATGAAAAACGAGTGTGTGTGTGTCAAAAGACGGCGGCTAAGTATATAAATGAGACTCAGTGTGCTGTTTGTGGCGTATATACGTAAGTAATGCGAGGAAAAATCTTGACTTGAACTTGTACCTTTAGTTAAGTTCGAGTTTTTCTTTGCTGTCTGTCTGTCTGCATGCTGTCTGACTGCCTGACTGTTTATAAATGCCGGTTTAACAAGAAGCCATAGACTTTATATGACCGCAAATAGTATGGATTATACTCGCAAGATGGTGCAGGAAAAATTAATTTTCTCTAAACATTCAAGGTTTTGTCAAAAGTTTGCTGCCTAAGTCTTTCGTTTAAATACCGGAAAATATTCATGTTAGTTTGGTGGAAAAAGAAAAATTATGGAAATTTGTTCAATTTTTATTTACGAGAGTCTTGAGCGACGACACGCCCATTTATAGTATACCCAACACTGTGTGACATTATATAATTAGTTATGGCCTCGGTGGTACAGAGAAAATATGTCGATAATATTAAAGTTGTAAAGTTGTTTCCACCTAAACTGGTACACATTTTTAACTTATTTGCGAAAGATGGCTGGCAAGATGAATAAACAAATGGTTAGCCAGACAGATGGTCTGGCTAGCGGATTGATAAACTAATAGTTGGCTAGACAGAAGGTCTGTCGGGCAGGTAGAATTAACCATAGTTCAACGAACTATTAGCATAATGGGAAGATGGAGAAACAGAAGGACATAAATAAGATGTTAGAAAAAATATATGATAGACAATAGACATGTTAACATCATTGGAACCAAAAAAATTACAGAAGATAGACAATACGATAGAAATTAGGATGTTACATACGCCGGAACTAAAGATGGAATATACAATAGACTTAAGAAGAGTTATAAAGATGCAATACAGTTTGGGCATTAGAGCATCTAGAAATTAACAACGATTATGGATTTCGTTCTGAAAATCATCATTGCTGACCAAAGATCATAGATGAATTAGGCACCATGGTAAGCAGTCCTCGCTATGTTAACCTCGCAAATGATATTAAACGCAGTTAAAACTTTTTTATGGGTTAGTTTTTAGGAACGATGTTATGAAAAGTAAATTTTAATGATATAAAAAATAGCGAACAAGCAATTTATAAGATAGAGCCAGACACTGGCACCACGGTCTTGGAAAAGTCGTTTGACAAGATGCGCTGCTGCAAAGTCACCCAAGGTAGCCACATGAATACAATTGTGTTTCAATATGCAAACAAATATTATGTCATATTTTTGAATTAATGAAAAGAAATTGGAATTTGAACTACCTCTGTTGCCAGACAATCACATAGCCAAGCAGTAAGGCAGCATTACTTTGTCTTATGGGATTCCTGCGATGAAATATGGGGTCACTAAACAAGCTTTTACCATGATTCACAAGTCGAGTTTTTTTAGACCAAATGTAATGCCATTGCCCCTTGCAACTGGTTATTCTGTCAGCTTTCCTATAAAGAGACTCTCTTATAAATGATTTCATCTATTGCCTTGGTAGTTCAAACTTAGTAATTGTAATCACAGATAAAGCGTATTCTGCACTTTTTTCTTAAGTCTTTTGAGCCGCCTATAACCAGGTAAGTAGTGTTTGGCTCAAATAGAGGGATTCCACACTTAACGACTCCTTTGTTCCCTTAATCACATATGAAGAACGTAGGCTAAGCTTTTTTCTTAAGTCTTTTGAACCGACTGCAAACAGTTCAGCAGGGTTTAGTTCAAATAGAAGGACTTCTTAATCACAGATAAAGAATGTAGGCTAATCTTTTTTCTTAAGTCCTTTGAACCGCCTACAACCAGGTCAGCAGGGTTTGGCTAAAATAGAAGAGCTCCACTCTGCACGTCTTCGGATTCCGTTTCCTGCCTCCGGCTTAATACCTTCGATATCCACTAAAAAACCAAACTTGTATGTTAAGTCTTTTTTATCAGACCAGCACTCATAGAATGTCCACTAAATATGCGCTTCTGTTGGTTAGAAAAAGAAAAATCAAGCTATGATTACAACCCACCTTGTAATATAGTCAATGTTGTTGTCTAGGGTAAACCTTTGGGTAATATGCTGGGAATTCAGATATGGTCAGAGAATAATTGCCTCTTTTTGCAGACTACAGCCAGGCAAATTTAACTATTCTGCTAAATTTTGCCCTGCTTTAGAAAAAATCATATGTTTTTTACAAGAACTGCTATAACTCAAGCATTTTTCGTTGCATTATGAAAAATATACCAAGTTGGAAATACTACAGTACGTCATTTTGACTTCTTTTGGCTGTAACTTCCATTATTTTATATATTGATTTTTATAAGTGATGATTTATATCAAGGGAATTGGATAACTATTTACGAACTTTTTTTAGGCAAATTAATGAATATTTCATTTTTACGATATTTCAAAAACTATACGTCAAGTGGCAAAATGGGCACTTAGGATTTAGGATATCATTTTACATAAGGATCAGTTGGTTTCATTCACAGGAGGATTTTGTTGCAGACCAGTATTCAGTATTATAAACAGTTCGGCAACGATCATTATCTATCATAGTTTCAATCTTAATATGATATCTTAATAATGTCCACAAACTTCTTTGAAAGTTCCACATAGTATTTTAAAGGTCTCTCGTGCGTTGATCGGGGAGTTATAAAACGAATGACGAAAAAGTGCCGGCAAATATGCATGTTCCACGATTAAAGTCTTGCACTTTTATCACTTTTTTAAATTTTAACTTTGGTCAGAGTCATGCGCTTTTTTCACTCCTCAGACTCCAGTTAATTTTCCCAAACTTTGCTTAAACTCCTACTTCACCGGCCTGCCTTCATGTAACTTCAAAATCGAAATCATCCATTATATTCCAACAGAACTACTACTATTACTACACCCAAACAATTACTAATTACAAATTAGTAAGCTTTGCACGATATACGGGTGGAGCGCAATATTTTGCTTTTTTGCACTGCAGGCTGTGGCGGCACTGTTGGTTGAAGAGAGTGGAGAGGGTGCTTGGCTTATAGTGATTGACGGAAGATTTGTATTCTTTGACCTTTCAGTTGTCATCATGCATTGGACACGTGAAGACAGGCCATTTTGTGTTGAAGCGTATTTCTCAAATGCGCACTCGATCATTGCAGTACAGCGTGCTTTTCGTTTACGATTCGCTATTCCCCCATGTGGGTGTGTAAACAAACAAAATATACAGTACTGGAGTGAAACAAACCCCAGAAAACTTCACCAGACCCTTTGCATTCGGACCGCGTCACTGTGTGGTGCGTCATATCACGAGTAGGCAATATTAGCACTTACTTTTTCAAGGATAACCGTCTTGCCGCAACTGTGAACTCCGTAACTGTGAAGATACAGGATTTTTTCAGCCGGCTCTTGAGGCAATGCAATTGGAGGATGCATGGTTCTAACAGTATGGCAAATGTTTCTTGGACGGCTTATCTCTTTAAGGGGTGATGTGAACTGTCCGGCACGCTCACTTAGCCCCAAGCGATTTTTTTCTTTGGGGTTACCTGAAGTCGAAGGTACTCGTATATGTCAACCGTCCCACACCTTGGGACACCTAATAAACAATATTGACGCTGAAAATGGCAGAATGCCAGTCGACATGCTTGTTAGACTTTATGACAACTTCAGAAAACGTATGCAGCAGTGTAGGAATAGCAAAGATCGACATTTTTCAGTTACACTATTTGAAAGCCTGTAATTTAAAAATTCCCTTACTGTTCAAAATAATTTAAATATAAAATAAATTTTTCTAAGGTTCATAATTTTTTTATTTCATTCCCAAAAAGGCAAATTATTGCGCTCCACCCTAAAACTCTTATAGTCGCTGACCGGGATCTACCTACCTATTTAATGCCGGCTTCTAATACATTTTACAGAGAAGTTTTTACATGGCTAAGAGATAAATCTCTTACTTGCAAAGTCGCCGGCACTTACGAGGTGGAGGCCCACCGCTGAAAATTATTAAATGTTCTTATTGGATTTAAGTCTGGGTTTAATGACACGATAATCGTGCACACTTCCATCACACATGGCACACAGTGGTCCAAAATAAAAGTGCAATTGCTCTTGAAATGTATGAGATACAATTCGACAAATTTGAAAAATTAAATCTTGCTTTTTTATTTTTAAAAACCTAAAAAAGTAAAATCGGCACTAAGGAAAAAAACTTTTTGCGCATTTTATGAATAATTACTTCCAAATAAAAAAATCTTTTCTTTAAAAATCAGAAAAAACCAAAAGTAGTTAACTTAAGGCTAACTTCAAAACCTTAAAAAAGTCAAAATCGGCAATAAGGAAAAAATGTTGAGCATTTTATGAATAATTACTTGCAAATAAAAAAAATTGTTTCTTTAAAATCAGAAAATACCAAAAGTAGTCAACTGCAGGCTAGTTTCTCAACTATACCCAATAGCTCGATTTTAAACGTTAAAAGCTCAAAGTAATCCTTGACTCCTTGCCTACAAAATATTTACTACATCAAAAGTAAGAGAATTTTGGACGATGGAAATCAATCCTGGACCACTGTGCGGCGGTACACAATACCCTAACAATTAAATAACTCAAAACGTCCGTTTTTAAGGCTACGCTTGTCGTTTACGTGTGGGTTATAACTTTTGAATATTATATTAATTCCTAAACACATTTCTTTTGTTTTTAAAAGTTTTCAACCAGTGTTATAAGGTAAAAGTCTAATGATTTCTGGTGTGACATTGCGATTAACAACAAATCAAAAGTTGGACGCACGCCAAGCGATAAAGAACGAAAGACAAAAAAACCAATAGCAGGTAGGCGCCACTCATATGGAGCTCACATACTTATCTGCCAAGATATTCATATTCTTGACAAACAAAAAAGTTGGCATTTCTAAAAACACACGTTACTTCTGCAAAAGGGCAAAAAAGTCAATAATAAATTCCTAAATATATTAAAAATTATGATAGCTATCTTGTACGCTCATACATCGTAGACTTGTAAGCTTTTGTTTCCAGCTTAATTAAAATATTATACAATTTTATTGGATTTCTCTACCAATCCAATCTTGTGCCTTTTCAATTACAACCAAGCCACCGCCACCACCGGGGCACATCATGCTGGGTCGGTGTGTGATCGTGCCAAAGGGGGATATTTGAAATAATGATTGTGATTTGCATAACTTGTCATATTCATATACGTACGTATGACATATTTAAGCTAATGAAAACGCCCACAAACTGTTTTGGCCCGTGTAGAGACTTTTGTATTATGTTTCGATATAATACTTTAAGATGACGCCAAGGCAGACATTTAATTTTAAGATCACCAACCACTACAACGGCGACACCGGCCCAACAAGCGAAAGGGTAGAAAATGAAGAGGGGAATTTGTTGATAGCTTGTGATTGGTAAATGACTTTAATACCGACATTAATATGGCAAAACACACCTTTATTAATTCACTCAGTACGTGAATGTGTGTGCATAAAAAGTTTTTGCTGGCAAAGGCACAATAATTTCCGCTTTCATAACATAAAGCAAGTTCGAAGAAAAAACAAAGCTTTTATATACGATAATTAAGGGACACTTTGTTTGTATGGGTTATCGATGCAATAATTTTGTTTTACATCCTCTATCGGTTTTTATCTCTAATAAACATTGACCACTATATACTCTGTGCCCTAAGCTGGGTGCATGTTCGTAGGACAAGAACGGCAATTAAGAAAAGCAAGCGTTATTGGTTTGATGGAGATATGCTCTGCAATAGCCTTATCGAATTCTGCTTTATTTAAATTGAACCTATTTGATATATCTGAACAGCCATCGAACTATTCAGGAAATTTGGTCAGCTTCTTTTATTTGTTGAAGATTTGAGCGATACCAAAATGACGGCGAAGGCAATGGCTGCGAATACTGGCGGGCACAGGGAAGGAATAGCGACTACTTAGAGTATCGCCAGCGGCCAAATTCTTAACGAAACGGCATCGAGCTTGGAATATTAAGGGACTATGATCACCAGACAGCAGATTCATTGCTGCTGTTCTAAGGACAAAAACGACTGCTTTGCAAAAGCCTAATAGAATTCTGTGTTATTTAAACTGGACCTATTTGTAGAGCAGTGATATATTTAGTAAGTCGTCGAATTATTCAGGAACTTTGGTAAGCGTCTTCCATTTGATGACGTTAATAAGGCTATGTTCACTAAAAATTAGATATCGCTGCCCAAGCGTCTTAAGAAATAGCGACTACTTAGAGTATCGCCAGCGGCATCGAGCTCGAAATGTTAAGGGGCTATGATCACGAGACCGTTGATCAAATTCTAATTTAAAAAGGACTTTGGTGAAGATCCATTGATCAAAAACGACAATTAAGAATTGATGAAGTACAGCACTGCAATCGAATTCTGAATTATTTTAACCGAACCTATTTGTAGAGCAGTGACATATTTTGTCAGTCATCAAATTATTCAACAACTTGGGTAAGCGTCTTCCATATGATGACGTAAATCAGGCTATGAGCACTTAAAGTTAGATAACGACCAAACGTCTTAATGAATAGTATCGCCCGCACCAACTAAGACAGCTTATAGAGCCACAGAACTCCTCTTTTGGCTTTCTTAGCGATGTGAGTATTCCGGCAGGCCAGCTCAAGAAAATGCCACTTTTTTCGAACGATAAAAACGTTAACCCGACACCGTCTCCATAAAAGGATGATGAAGTTTTAATTCTTAGAGCCAACTACAATAATCCCCATCTATTCCATTTCGCTCTCTTCTCTAATAAACTGAGAGTTGCGGCAAGTAAAGTTGCCTAGTCTGAATGGACTCTATCAGAGCGGGTTGTGCTACAGAAAATTCTGTTGCAAAGGCGGCAGTTGCTGGTTTCACAGCTATTGTTCGATAAATTGCTCTTGACAATAAACCTGATGACATTAAAGACGAAAAGTCTATTGACAAACCAATTGTTTATTCTATCGCTGATATAGTTTCACCGGAAACATTGTGGAAAAAAAGAAAAGACAAAGGAAAGTTTGCTGAGCAGAAGGCTAAGAGTGGATACAGAAGATCCAGTAAACTCTTAAGGAGGTATATTGCCTTTAACCCAAATCTGTTAAGAGATTTGTTGACTTTGACCCCCATATGCTTTCCGACGAGTAAATGAACGTAATCAAAAGACACCGTCAGGTAGTACCAAAAATCTAAAGACGTAACACACACCTTCCGCTAAAAAGCCAATTAACTGACTTCCTCCTTTTACCCAAAAACAAGGAGGCAGCACATCCTTAAAGTGATAATAATGCCAAAGCTTTCTACATAATCCTAGAATGCCAAAGCTTTCTGCATAATCCTAGAAATCTTTCGATTTTCTGTCTAGAGAGGTTCCTGGTTTTGGCCAACTCTGGCCAAGGTCAAAATTGAAGGTCGTATTTCCTTTATCGTTTTCGCTTCGCTCGGTTGCCTTAGTTTAGATCCCTCCTCCAGTTTTAGAGGTTCGAAAAATACTGAGGCTGTTCGAGAAACCAAAAAAGGCATACATACAAGCAGATGGGAAGTACTGACATCTTTTGCTTTTAAAAAAAAACCTTTGTAAAGAATTGAGAGTAGTTTTGGATGTAGAATCCGTAGAGCTTGTAGGAAATCGTCTTGACAGTCTGAGTTTTTGAGTAGGTCTATGGATCCCTCTTCCAGTTCTAGAGGCTGGCACAATACTGATACTATTCGGAAACAAAACAAAGGGTGTCGTTTGCTTTTAAAAGGGACTTTGGTGAAGAATTTTAAGTAGATTTGGAAGAAGAGTCTGTAGTCGAGACAATCTTAGTTTTGATCTTTGGATCCATACCACAGCCACCACGAATCTCCCAGAAATTCTTATTAAAAATGTCAGTTCTAGGAGTTCCTTATCATTTTTAGTGCCGACAATAGCTTTTGTAATAATTCCAGTCTTTGTACCTAACACAGTTTAAGGTATCATCAGGTCTTCAATAAAGGTTTGTCCTTTGCCTATGACACAGTGAATGAAAAGTAGTTTTTGATGTTTTATAACCTAACAAAGAAACAGGGAGGTTTCACCTGTAACTATTACTTGGAGAACTTTTTATTTGGAGAACTTATATTTTTATTAAATTTACTGTCTCGAAATCCAACTGAACAATTAACTGAAATTTGTGAGACTCGACATACTTCATAAAAATATTATTGGGTTTAAATAGGTACACTACTATTCTAGCAGATGTCTAAGCGACTATACTAATTAAACTAAAAAATATCCAATTGTTTTACGCCTGAACAGATAATCGAATAAAAATATATGTATAAGCTGTATCAAAATCTGAACTGATTTTCTAAATTTTAATTTTGTTCTTCTTTGGTCTAAAAAACTAACGTATCTCAATTTGTATAAAGTTTGAAAGTAAAATGTTGCTTCTAGAGATAAATACATAAAATCAGATATATGTGTGAGAGCTATATCTAGATCAAACCCAATTTTCATAAAATTCAATAGTGGCCATGGTCCAATTTTTTTTACCAAATTTTATGAAAATCGGACATTAATTGCGACCTGTAGTTTGATTACATACTTCAGATGGACGGACGGAAATCGTTAAATGAAATTAGCTAGTATACTTAATGATTGGTCTAGCTCAAATATTTTTGGTAGTCACTAACTTTTGCCATGTAACTTATTTATAATACCTTGCTTGTCTGAGTGTTGCAGGTTACAAAAGCACTAAAGTTTAACTCTGTCCCAAAAAAAGTATAACTCCTTTTTTTTGTAAAACGATGTAATCATACAATATGACCTGTTTTATTTACACCATGAATATGGTGATTTTCTCCAACAAAGCTTTTCTATTACGACTTTCAAGCATAAAAAAGGCCGAAAACAATCTCTCAAACAATCTAAACCCCCATCATTATTGAAAAGATATTTTGGAAATTTTTTCCAATAAATCCATACATAGTAAGTAAAGATCTTCAACTCCCCCGTGCATAATTTCCATTACCGGTTAAGAATATAAACCTACTTTGTCTAGTCTAAAGAATCTAAAATGCAGCACAGCAAGGCACCTTCTACATTTACATATAAAGAAATGATCATATTTTTCCTTATTGCATTTAATTTTTCATACTTGTTTTTAAGCCTTGAGGCTTTGCAATTGCTATTTTTTAGTATATTTTCTTTTCATTTTTTTAGCTTTACCATAAAATAACCGTAAAATTCTGCTAGCCAATATAAGATGTACTCGTATGTGAAAATAAAAGCTAAATATATACAATGAAAGATCATTTTTTCTTGCCACTTTTAGTTGCAGGCCACACCACCCGGTATTGTAATAGATTTACCCCACCTTAGTAGAAACCAATCGGCCATCAGGCAGCCGGACGGACAGACAGACATATGAGCATTCATAATGCAAACATTTGCTTATGTTGCATGCCTCAAAACAGTTGTCACTATGATCAATGAAAAGCAACTAAATAAATTCAATACTTCATTCAGTAGAGAAAATGTGAAATTGAAACGAAAGCCAAAAATATTAACACAAACCACACCAACACAATCACAGCCAATGTCGAGAATAGTCACTGTCAATGATCCTTATAGCATCTTAAAGCATTTCTTTTCATCTACCAGGCATTTATTTGCTTTTAATTGGTTGTGGAAATCGTCATCTTGCAACGACCAAAAAAAGGGAACAAATATTGGTTAGCATTTACTGATTGACCATTTTGACCACGGTGATTAGTTTAGCTATTCATGCTTAAATAAAATCAAACTTCAAGAAACCCCAAAGTTATCCCGAGACATTTCCAAATGATTTTCTCTTTTAAGCTTAACATAGCTCAGCTGAAATCGCTTGTAGCATGGTAAAGTATTTTGCGATAAAAAAAAGTTACTAAGACAAATTAAAAATTTTGGAAAATGTTTAGTTTATGACTGTAAAAAACTATTGCGGCCATTAGAGCTGTGATTAGTAACGAAAAATCGTATACTTAGCTTAGCAGACAATACATTGTTGCAGAAGGACAAGCCTTTAAATTGCCGACACCTTTGTATGAAATGGCAAAGTATGGGAGTTGGATAAGCGATCAACGAATTGCACATTTTCAAGTGTTGTAAAACAATCAACATCTTTACGATTTTAGTTTTGACATTTATGATTACCACATTTTTGTTTTAAAAGTGTTGTTAATTGCATTTGTTATGGTTTAATTGGAAATATGTTACAGGTCAAAAAAATGTCTTCATAATACATAACAAACAATGTTGACCATAATATTGTATTATTTTAACCATTAATGCAAACATCACCTATAGAAAATATTTAACCAAAAAAGAGGCATGGAAAAGTACTTATATATCAGATATTAGAGTTACGGGTCATCACCAGCTATAGAAAATATTAAAACAAAACAAGTAAAAAATGTTAAGTTTGGCTGTGCCGAACTTTGGATACCATCCACCAGATTCCCAAATAAAACCAAATTTGGTGCGCAAGTGTGTTCTATATAGAAATCTTTATGTGCAAAATTTCATTTCGATAGGTCAAGCTTGTGGTGAATTATCGTCATATTATTTCTCAAAGCCCATGAGACCGTTTGTGTGGGAGGTACCAGTAGGACTTTTCCGATCTCAACAGAATTTCGCGCAGAGGTGTGTTCTATATAAAAATATTTATGTAGAAAATTTCATTTCGATAGGTCAGGTTTGTAGTTAGTTATTGTCATATTATTTTTCAAGGCCCATGAGACCGTTTGTGTAGGAGGTACCAGTAGGGCCTTTCCGATCTTAGCCAAATTTAGGGCAAAAGTCTGTTCTATATATTAATCTTTATTTCGTCTCGATAGTTCAAGTGTGTGGTGAGTTATTGTCATATTATTTTTCAAGGCCCATGAGACCGTTAGTGTGGGAGGTACCAGTAGGACTTTTCCGATCTCAACCGAATTCAGCGTAGAAGTG
This sequence comes from Hydrotaea diabolus, assembly GCA_963513945.1. Classification (NCBI taxonomy): domain Eukaryota; kingdom Metazoa; phylum Arthropoda; class Insecta; order Diptera; family Muscidae; genus Hydrotaea; species Hydrotaea diabolus. The sequence continues at coordinate 130,806,116 of OY740717.1, read as the reverse complement.
TGTTGTATATAGAAATCTTGATGTTTAAAACTTCATTTTGATAGGTCTAGTTTGTGGTGAGTTACAGTCATATTATTTCTCAAGTCCCATAAGGCCGTTTGTATGGGAGGTACAATAAATGGTGGCCCAATCTAAACCATTTTTACATAGATAATTGCGCCTATATAGAGACTATTATTTGCAAAATTTCTGTGATTTTGCTCAAGAAATTGGACGGATATTTCCAAATAAAAAACTAATTTTTATAAGGTAGTGTCGGTTGAGGGTCTCCAACACCAACTTCCCGTAGAGCTATATTGCCCATTTTCAATACCAACCGTGCTAGATTAACTACACATGTTTGTGTCAAATTTCTCCCTAGCTATTTTTATGTAGGCTCTATCTTGTTTTCAACAGACGGACAGCCGGACAACATGACTAGATCGTCTTAGAATTTTACGAGGATCAAGAATATATATACTTTGTTGGGTCTCCGATGATTATTTAAAGGTGTTACAGAAAGAATGACAATACTAATATACCCTCAATTGTATGGTGGAGGGTATAAAAAGAGTTTTGGAAGAGTATAAAAAAATAATTTAGAGGTATTTTTTCAATAGGGTTTTTTTTCACAGATTACGCGTGAGTAGTGTTAAACTTTATTAGTTTCCGTATTATTTGCCATTTCATCATGAAAGAATTACACCACGACAACCACGGTTTGGAGCGATTTATTGGATGAAGAAATCATCGGTAGAGACTTTTTCAAAAATGATGATGGCCGGTGAGTAACCATGAATGGTACTCGCTATCACCTCATGATATCGCACTTTTTGCAATCTGAAATTGAAGGCCGTAATCTTGACGACATGTAGTTTTACCAGGATGTTGCCACTTACCATAACTTGGCTCAGTTAATAGATCTATTGAGAGGTCATTTCGAAGAGCAGAAACGTTTTCACGTTTTGGACCGGTGAGTTTACCACGCAGATCGTGTGATAGCACACCTTTAGACTTTTTTCTGTGGAGCTACGTAAAGTCCAAAGTCTAGCCTGACACACCAGCTACGATTGAGATATTGGAAGCCAACATAAAGCGTGCCTTTAACGCCATACCGGTCGAAATAGTCGAACGATTCATCTAAGATAGTACCCTTAGAAGGGACACCCTAAGGCGAAGTTTTGGCGAACAACTTTTAAGAAATTAAACCATATTTGCCTATGCTATAGCCTTGTCCTCATATAAATCACACCCTCAATTGGGAAATTCGTTCTCAACAGACAGAGATATTGTCCTTAATAATTGGTGTGTAAAAAATAAAGTTTTCTATAGGCATTGATGGGGCATAGGCAGAAATTTTGTTTTAATTCAGGGGCATGATATTTTTTGGCGTGTACTTTGCGAAATTGTTTCCTATTTTTTGTGACCAATTTACCTTAATAGGTCTACTAGATTGTGGACTACAGCGGTTGAAAAAATAATTAAATATGTTGAATCCAGAGGATAGTTCCTTTCACTACATATAATGTAGATGGGTTAAGGTGTGTTTTGGATACCAGCGAACAGGCCCACTATTCAATCGAAAGGTATTTTCTCAATAGGGTTTTTACAGATTATGCGTGAGTTGTGTTAAACTTTATTTTTTTCTTTTAATATTGTTTCCCATTTTATCATGGAACGTCTTACACCGCGAAAACCACAGAACCGGTGGAAATGCTCGAACGAGTCATCCAAAATTAGACCCTCAGAAGATTCCACACTTGATTTAATAACAATTTCGCTACACTGTTTTTAGCGCAGCGACAAACAAACACTTTGGCAACGAAAACCACCATTCTAATATACTTTCAAGTAGTCCGAAATAGTTTTTACTAAATCCGCAATGTTACAAATGATAACCATACTTCATTGGCATCAACAATCTTAATATTCCAAAATAACCGTCTCACTTCTTAATCAAATGAGACACTCCAACTATGAGTATACGATAATTACTTGTAAATTATAAAGAAAATAAATTTCCCAAAAATATCATAAATATAAATAAATAAAAAAACAACTGACAGTCGTCACTAACATCTGCCTACGAACGTACTCGTAACATGATTTTGAGGAATTCTAAATTATAAGTGTTAGTTCATCCATCGAACAGATTAGAAATTATCATATAAATTTCATGTTTTCCTCGGCTGACTCAAGTCAAGAGAACAATATTTTGTTTTACGATGCCATTTGATTAACTCAAACCGATGTCAAAATGACAAACGAAACAGATTTTACGATTATTATCACTGGGCCAATCAAAAGAAACACGACGATTTATAATCAAAAATCAAATTTAAAGAAACACTACGATTTCCGTCTGTCCCTCCAACTATCTGTCAAGACTGAGGTCTGTTGGCTAGACAGACAGGTGGGGCTTGGAGTAAGAGTAGTAAAACGGCCATAATGAAATATTTGAGTTGAGTTTTTATGTGGTGACAAACCGCATATTTAATTTTTGTTTCTTTTTTGATATTTATTTTCCACAAAGTTAATTAATTTTATGACCGGTCACAAGTCTATCAATTCCAATTCCCGAAACCAAAACAGTCGAAACTTGATCGAAAATGTCACAGAGTTCGTTGCAGGCTAACGAAATGTGTTTGTAAGAGAAAAACTATGATTTTTATGGAGATTTGAAAAGACATAATCAATTTTATGGCTTTTAGTTTTAGTTTTCGGTTTCCGATTTTAATTTTTTTTTTCTTTGGTCTCGGCATGAGTTTGAACATTTTTTGATTAGGCGTTAATTATGGCTTTTATGGATTATGGGCATTAATAAGTTGTTAAATAAAATTTGTAACTTGTTACATTAAAAATGATTTATGAGTTTTTTGTATTGCAGTTTCTATTGGAGGTAATAAACTGAGGAGTGGCAGATATTTGCAAGTATGTGGCGTTGAGAGATTGGAAAACAAATATAGCCTGAAACAGAATCCAAAAGGTGTAAAGAGCCAGCTCAGCGCATAGTATCAAAGACGACATATAATTTCGGTAAGGAGTCGATCGGCTCTATTGGGCATCGCCAGAAAGTTAACCGGCTTATTTTGCGGTTAGATTGAGGCCTGTATCCATTCTGCAGAAGACCTTCAAACGCAAGACTTACGCCGCGAAAACCACGGTACCGTTCGAAATGATCGAAAGAGTCATCCAAAATTGTACCCTCACAATGCACAAATTTAGGCGTAGTTTAAAAAAATAAGTGGCATAAAATGTCCTATCGAAGAACAATTAAGATTGATTTAAATTTTACATCCGTTACAGATAGCACTGAAGAATATCATAGGCAATGCCGTGAGTGAGAATATTTGGAGACGGAAAATGTTGGTCGGTGATCCCAATTTTGGCTAAAAACTCTTTTTCTCGTAGGTGGCCTACATATGGCCAGAGTCTATGCCAACAAGCCAAATGGAAATAATTAAAGCGAGCACAATGCACAAACTTTTGGAACCACGCATTGAAACCACAAAGATTACATCTTCGAAGCCTATTAGGACATACTGAAAATTCGAAGGAGACATTTTAGAGTTTCAGGTCAGACTGTACACACCTTCCGTGGTCCGAGCTTGACAAGATCGACATCTCAGACCAAGATGTAGTTTTATGCCATGCTAGTAATGCTATGCTCGAAGCAGACACATAAGGCTGTAGCCCACGCCATCATGCGATTTGACATTACTTAATTATAAAACTCTCCACCATAGGCAGGAGTGCATATTTAATTTGTTATTCCCTTGTCAAAGCTTTAATAAATTGATCGGATTCTCTGTATAAGGCATATATTGACATCCCTTAATTATAAGACTCTCCACCATAGGCAGGAGTGCGCATTTAATTTGTTATTTCCTTATCAAAACTTTAATAAATTGATCGGATTCTCTATATAAGGCATATATTATATTGACCGGCTTAAAATAATACGTCGATGTGTCTCCTAAAAACACGATAACAGTCCAATTAAATATAACGATGAAGAGTTTTTGCATGATTATGGCTAAAGATCATAGGCTATTTAGGATTGCTGAGGCAAAAACTTTCCCTTGAAGGGACAAAAGTTTCCTCTGCAAAAAATATATACCTTTTTGAGTTTAACATATCCTACTTAATGAAGGCAAACAATGGATTGAATGGTGACCCTAGAAGACCCACTTTATGCCTCAAATGGGGGAGTAGTTGCTGTAGTTTTAGGCTATTGTAACCTAGAAATGGCAACTGCGGTTTTAAAAACGTTAGGGCTCGAAGAAGGTCATTTTGGGTAAAACAAGCGACCAGTAGCAAATACTCGTATGGTTTTAATTTAAATATATTTTAGTACGAGTTCAACTACGTATATAAAATAGTTTTCATTATTTGGCTGAACCGAAAATCCCATGGACCCAAAGAAAAATCCTTTTGGTAAAAATAAGAGAAAAATCTAAACATTTTGTCGACAAATGTTGAAAAGAAAATTATATTTAGACCGAGGAGAATCGTCTTTCATAGTCTTGTATCTCTGAAAGAGTCGAGTTAAAGGAACCATCCATGGAATTATACGGCAAATGAGTTGGGCAGACATGACTACGTAGATGCTGTCGGAACGAGATGGAGGATTAAACAGTGAACAACTTATATGCTTTTGGATGACTCTATTTCTAAGAAAATCAGAACAGTCCTCTCTGATATTCAGAACTTAATAATCTCGGAGGAGTTCTGAGAAGCAGTGTTTATTCAACAGCAAAATGTATGTCAACGTATTCGCTTAGTGCATACTAATCAAACCTAAATATATATAAATGTAATTTTCCAATAAGGAGCGCCTAAAACTCGAGAACGGCTTAACCAAGCAAGGAAGGTTTGTTAGTCCCAATAGTTGCCGCTACCTTTAAGATTTTTAAAAGATTAATTATTTATGAAAGGACTTGAAGCGAATATCCTGATAAATCTTTTTGTATATCTTTTCCCAAATCGCTTCTAATTATTATAGCATGTAAACGGAAGTATAGGCTAAATGGATTTTTTTGACTGTGAGAGAAGAGGCGTGACTAAGCGATCCCGCAAGGAGGAAAATGAAGTCGGATTTTTCAATTCTAGAAATATTGGGCTGTTTCAATATCGCTTATTAAATCATTTTGTGAAATTTGTAGTAATTGAGGTCAATTTATTTCAATATAAGAAATATTGTGCGATATTGAATGTCGCTTATTAAATCATTTTCTGAAATTTGGGGCATTATATATGTAGTTATTAGGGGCATAAATGCTGTTACAACATTGAACACACCCATTTCTATAGTAGAACTGAACACACCCCGTTAATGTCATATGGGTGTTGAGAGCTAACCTCAATAGCGTTAGTCTGTAACGGGATTTTAAAATTGTTTCAACTTTAATCGTGGAGTGGTCAGATAATGAGAACAGTATCGCTGTAATAGCGCTGAAGTGTGAAATGAAAAAGCGATATTTTCAAAATGCTACGGCCACTAAGGATTAGCCGCATGTTCGTCTACCGATGCATTAAACTGTTTGAGGAAACTGGAGATATAAAAGACCGCCACCGGTCGGGCCGCCCACGCTCTGTTTGAACACCGCATGTCAACAAAGCCGTTAAATCGAGTATCACAGAAATCCGCAACGAAAACAGAAAATCATGGCCCGTGAGATAAATATCACGCAAAAGTCCATGAGTCGAATCATTAAAAAAAACTTGGGACTTGGGCTTTAAAAAAAATAGGATTGAAAAATGCAAACGTCTCTTGGTGAAGCACGCTGATAACTTGCACAGAAAAGTTTTGTTCACCGATAAAAAAATGTTTACCGTTCAGGAAAAAACGATGCGCAGTCATCTAATGAAGCATCTAAACTGATCCCAAGGGTGGAAAAGGGTCATCACCCAGCTTCAGTCGTAGTTTGGTGGGGTGTCTCTTACGATGGGGTCACTGACCTGCATTTCTGCGAACAAGAAGTCAAAACATTGGCCAAAGTTTACCAGAAACCGTTTTGGAAGCTGTTGTGAAGCCTCTTAACAATTCCCTGTTCCAAAACCAGCAATGGACTTTCCAGCAGGATTCTGCGCCGGCCCATAAGGCTAAAACGTCCCAGGCCTGGCTTCGAAACAATTTGCCAGCGTTCATTTCCTCTGAAGAATGGCCCTCAGGCAGTCCAGATTTGAACCCATTGGATAACAAATTGTGGACGCTTTTAGAGGTCAAGGTTTGTCACAAAAGATACCCCATTATTGGATCTCTTAAGACTGCTTTGGTTCGAGCTGTGGCCAATTTTTCAATGAACGAGGTTCGTGCACCTATTGACGATTGGCCAGTGCGACTTAAGGCGTGTGTAAAGACAAAAGGCGGACATTTCGAATAAGTAGATGCTTTTTAGATACAATATACATCAATAAAGATATTTAAAAATATTTGGTCCAAAAACATTTAGTACATTTTTTTTACAGCATAAAACGTGTGTTACAGTATTTATGTCATTACTAAGTAGATAGTTTACTCCTTTTGTATTACGGATACTTTTTAGGCATGTATGTTCTGATTTTCTCTGACTTTTCGTTCTAATTCAAGCTGGTTAACATATCAGTTTAATATGCATTTTCAACGACGATAAGTGAATCCATAAATACGCACTGTGACTTTAGTTTTTAGGACTGGATACGCGAATTGGGTCCAGCTAATAGAATACGCAAATTTGTAACTATTTTTCGAATCACCTAGACACATCGTCCGTTAATCTTAAAAAGTATTTACTGGAAAAGGGTCTTCAATAGCACTGTATTAAATAGACACGTAGTAACATAAAGGTCTTACTAGACTAGGCGTCGTAAGTAACTGACATCTTCTATAATCTTATGCTACCTTACCTAAGTCTAATCAGCAGAAAGGGACACATTAAATCATATTAGACCTTATACAATATTGATTTCTTTTGCTTTTATATCACTCAAAATACTTAAAGGCACATTTAGTCCAAATTCCATACTTAAAGGCCTATTCAGCTACAAAGTCCACATATGTGACGCGCAAAATAGAAAGGGACCTAAGGGAAAAAACCAGTTTTGTTCAGGAGAGCCATTTTAAAGATTTAAATACCTGTATCTTTGGTGTACCATCACTTTCATAAAACGCGCATATCTCTGGGAGGGAACACTTTTAGAGCATGGGATCGGTCTCATTCGATGCTCAGATGTTGTCCACATCAAACAAAAAGTGAAAATTGATTTTTTTACCCTTAGGTCCCTTCTCTATGCGCTGTCACATATGTCTATATTTTGATATTGAGAAAACCAGCACAAAAGCTACTTTGTCAGTCTGTAAAGGCTGTCACCTCTGATCGAAGACTATAGCTGTGATGCATTCATGGGTGGTGTTCTAACACCAACATAGTTCCTCATTGATACTTATCAACTTCTGACAACTTAAAAGCCTTCTCAACCAGCCCTCGTACTCGTGAGTTCTGCAGCAATCCTTTCTTCACTTATTTACCTTTTTGCTCGAACTAGACATTAATTTTTACTTTCAAGTTTAGGATTTGTTGTTTCTTTTTTGTTTGATGATCATCATTCGCGTTTCTTCGCGTTTGAGGTTTTGTTTTTTCCTCTCCAACTTTTAGTGTGGTTCGCTTTATCTTTAGCACCCAAGAAGATGAATGACTTTCCATTTTAAGTGACATTTTGTTTTAAAAGCAAATCTCTATTTTTGTTGTAGTATTTGTTGTAGCTGTTTGTTCCTCCTCGGAGCAAGGTTCTTGGTCTATACGCCAGTGAGTTTTTGTCGCAGTCGTCGCCGGCGTCACCATCGTCGCCGTCGTCAGCGTATGCGTCTTAGTTTAGTGGTCTTATTTCGCTTTAATGGCTCCGCACGGCACGGTATGTGTGTATGAGCGAAAACGACATGTTTATACGAGATCATGTTGTTTTCCAACATATTGTTGGTATGTAGTAAAACTTGAAATTCTTTATATTCTTAATGGATGTAATGTAAATTCAAGTGGTCTTTTTTCTTTGCCGTTCGCTTTTCGATGGACAAAAAAAGCTAAAGCTTTAGGTGGTATAAAATAATAAAAGAAACGAATTGAGTTTAAAAATCTTACAAAATGATAAGAGTTTGAAATGTAGGCATTTGTTTTGCTTCTTTCTTTTTTTTTGTGTGTGCTTCATCTGAATAGCAGAAAAAAAGTGTCCTCTTATATATTAATTTGTTAGAGTGGAACTAAAATTAAGTGGTTTCGTTGTGCAAGTTTTCATGGCAAAACATAAAAGGATTTGAATCCGGGAAGTGGTTGTGACAGAAAAGTATGCCGCTCAGCTACTAATGTACATGAAGTTTATGGTGGGCATAATCTCAATTGATTGTTGGTATACTCGTGTTTGCAAGAGTGTCTGTCTTTACTGTTTTTTTTTTTGTATTCAAGAGAAAATTGGTAAAGTGTGTTTCAATATTGAATATATTTTCAAATATACATTTCCTAAGATTCATGGGCAAATTTTAATTGAGTATTTTAAGAAGTAATAAATTAACTGGACAAGGTTATTACTGTATAACGTTATTGATTAAAATTCAGTATATCTATTATTTTTTCTGATCCGATCTCAAAAATGTCTTTCTTTTCTTAAAACGTCTTTTTTGAAGGTCTCTTAAAAACGCTTAGCTGAAAGGCTTTTTGGATGCCGCTGCTTTGAAATTCTTATTCCGTATACCTTTAATGTCTTTCTTTTTAGAAGTGTACGTACAAATTGGATATAAACACGGTAATTTCTATTTTATCACAATCACGGAATCAATGTCACTTTGCCATTGTGTTAAAACTTGTCTTCTATTTAAATATAGATGCAAGAGGTCTTGAGCCGGTTAGTCCATGTTCAATGTACAATTTTTTAATTTAATTTACTTAGCAATTATTTTATAATTGTTATCTGCCTAGTCAGATAAAAAATGGAGTTTCCAAGTCAACTCCGTGCATACTTAAACTTGAAAGGAATTCCATACATACTTACATGTGTTCAATAATATTTTAATATATTCTCTGGTACATACCTTAAAAGAAAAAAATAATACAATTATATTAATAATTTTATACAAATTAGATAACATTAAAAATAAAAATTTAAAACATTATTCATATTAACGACAAGTTCGCATTTTTAATAAGGATATTTTCCTAACTAAAAAAAACTATAAAAAAGGTAAAACAAATGAGCAAATAATAGAAGGTGAAATCGAATTCTATATACCTTTGAAAGTAGAGGAGTAACCCCTTAGATTATGGCTATTAGAGCCATAATCTAAGGAGTACACATCTAAGCCAGTACCCATTTGTACCCTACTCATAGATGGTTTATTAAAAAATATTTCGTAAATATTGCTCACGACAACTACAATGGAGCGAAGGGGGCCATTGGCACCGTTTATTTGTGGTCCAAAAACCCGTATTCTATGGTCCCAATAAATTTTTAATTTTTTAAATGAAAATTCGGCCGATAGCCTTCGATGCTAGTGCCTTTTCATTTATAGGCAGTTTATTATAATTTTAATTGCAATAAATATGTTAATAAATAAATAAAAATTAAAATGAAAATATAGCCATTGAAAGGACCAATCAGCCCAGTCACAAACGACATAAACAAATAAAAGAAAACCCCATTTGGTCAAAGAAGAAGAATTAAAGTTATTTAAATTGCATTACAGTTCATCAGCCTTAAATTTTGGTTCCATGTGTGCACTATAGGGGTCCAGAAAACGGCTCAAAATGAACGTCTTGTTCAATAATTACTTAATCAAAACAAGCGACGATAGGGAAACTGATAAGTTCTGTCGTTCTGTCATTTAAATAAAGAATCCTCGATGTAGGCTTTTATGTCAAGCGAAGCTTAGCGACTTGTTTTCTCTAAAAAGAACTTAGGCTTAATGTAGACATAACAGAAATTTAAAAGTGGGACTGCTATAAAGAATAACAAATTTAGGGGAATATGGTATATAGGGTTTAACTAACCTCACGTACATGTTTTGCAAGTGCCGTGATAGTAAGTGTGCACAACTACCCTACTAGTCAACCTAGGTTTAACTGCGAACCTGGTTGACTAAACTGAATGGATAAAATTTATTGCCCATTTTCGAAGAAAAATGGCCCACTGATGCCGCAAGCCCATAATCCACATCCAACAGTGACTCGCTGTGGATGCATGCATTAGCTTTTCAATAGTCGAGTGTGTTTTTTGAACCACATATGCGGCAATTTTGCTTATTGACATAGCCACCGAGATGAGGATGAGCTTCTTCTGAAAGTACGATTTTTCGGAAAAATTCTTCAATCAGAAGGAAAGTTATGTAGATCTGGACCGTTAATATAAAAGTTACCAGATTGAGGCGTGGCGACAAGAAAAAGGACAGAAGCTACCAGATTGAGGCGTGGTGACAAGGAAAAGGACAAATTGTAGAACATACTATTCAAACGCTGTTCATACATTTTGAAGAAAGCTTTGTGGATTCAATTTTATCTTTTATAGTGCCTTATCTGTAGAAATTACAAGAATTTTCGTTTTTAAGGCTTCAATTTTGATTAGTTTACCCAATAATACTCTTGTCAAATACGATTTCCCAATCGTATTGCATACAAACGGGTGTTTATTTAAAGGTATGGAACTTTGAAATGATAATAAAAAATAAAACAAAGATGATTTTTTTAAATTAACGTGAAATTTATTTTTTTCGAAAAATAAACAACTGGCTGTCTCGTACGTAGTCTGATCTGGAGGTACAATTTTCAATGACTTTTTCTAACATTTGTGGCCGTATATCGGCAATAAAGTGGTGGATGTTTTCCTCCAATTGCTCAATCGTGCTGGGCTTATCGGCGTAGACTAGCGACTTCACATATTCTCACAAAAAATCGTCTTGCCACTATCTTGGAGGGCAATTCACGGGTCCAAAACGTGAAACTATACGGGTACCAAACGAATATTTCAATAAATCAGTTGTGGCACATAGCTTCGCTGCGCTCTACAGCAGTAATGACCTATTCTGTACGCAGTGTACGATGTCTCCATGAATGCGTACTATCATTAAGGGTAAAATAGGTGCAAAAAAGATTTATAGTTATTAGAATTAATTGCACCTACGGACAATTATGTTGGCAGTAAATGGGCGTAGTGCGCGATATCTATTTCGCACAGAATCATGATTGTCAAACTAAATGTGCACAATTTGACAGTCTATTTACGTTGAAATGCCATACTAAACTAAACAAAAATCACTTGAAAGATGACAAAATGACCGCGAGTTAAAAAAGTGTTGCCAAATTAAATTTGTATACCTCTATAAAAAAAACATCCGTTATATACACTAAAAGCGGTGTCTAATCTGGACGTTTCAGAAATGTGAAATTGAATATATGGTTCCATGGGCCTCAATTACTCCATTTGTACAAGCGAACACAGCTGTCATGAATAATATGGGTTTAATAATTTTAACAAAATTCTCACCTATTAATATGACCCCCTAAGGAAACTTATCCAGCCGTGATAACTTTCCTTTTCCAGCCGTGAAAAAGATGTGATCAAAAAACAATAAAAAAATAAAATTAAAATAAAGCTGACTTTGCATATTTACAAAATAATCTCTTTTAATAAGTCAATGGCAAATTCAGCTGCGTTCGATCGCTTGGACAATTAATGCCATTTTACATAGTCCCATAATATTTAAATATAAAATGTTTTCGATGTCAAGACCCCACTTTAGAGGTCAACAACCATAAAACTAGCTTAAAAAGCCAGCAAATGCACGTGCTCATTTGTTTGTATTTATAATAAAGTCATTTGAATAAATAAAAGGATATCAGAAAAAAATAAATATATATTTTTTTAACAGTTTCCTCCCGTAACACATATTAAAACTCCAGCCAACTCTTTCCCTGTAATCGACTCTAACCAACATCATCAAATGTTACCGTACGAATTGGCCAGGAAGAAGACAGTGGACGTAACACAGATGACGCTGGACTGGCGGCCGAATAACAAACAGCAGTCGGGGAAAAAGTAACAATCGTTAAAAGAAAATACATACATTTCTCTTCTTTATTGGTTTACGCATAAAATTAAACAATCATATGGACTGAGAGCACCGACCCATTCAATACCGAAACGTTAGCATCGCTGGCAGTGCCAGGAATGCCGCCACCATCACCAACACCACCACCACTACTACAGCTATGAGTAGCAGCACTACCACCTGCTGTGCTTTGTGCGCATGCGTTCGCAATAATAACGATGCTGATGCCGCAACGCGCAGACGCACAACGCATTGCGCTACGTCAAGTAACAACACTATTCGCTTTTCTTTAGAAAAATTATTGTATACGAATATATGTATGTGGCTGTATGTAGTAATGTATGTAGTAATAGTATGTAGATAAATAAATTTAGCGTTATACAAACAAATATTGGTTCGTATACATAAGTGTACGACTAAAATAAATATTGAATATTTGGTAGGGGGAAAACCAACAAACTGTTTGAGGTTAAGTTAAAAGCTATGAATTGACACATATTAAATATTATTGGTATTTGATAAATTTTTATAGTCTCGGTCTGTTGGACCCCAAACATTTCTACATTTATATAGATCCTACGCATTTTGCAAAGGATCAGAATATTGACCGATTTCTCCTTATTTCAAAAGCGATCGTCATAAGTAGGATTTCTAAAAAACTGGGGTCTTTAGAAAAGCTGCATTTCTGATGTTTTTTAAAGCCGTTTTTTAAAAAACCGACTGCCGGTTTTTTTTTTAAATAAAAAAACCGTCATTATCCGATATTCCGATGTAACCTTTTGTCTAACCATAAGTAAGAATAGAAATTATTTTTCGAATCAGAACTAAAGTAATAGTGCCCTAGCACAGCTCTAAATTTATCCATATTTCAAAAATAAGGTCATATTTGAATTTATGTTTTGGATACCCTTATGTCCATTTTTTAATTGGTCAGACTTTCAGACATAGGGAACGTCACCCAAATTTAGTCAAACTGCAAATATAATTTTATTTTGATATATAATTTAAAATAGTTATTTTATTAGTATTTTAAAGCAATATGTTTATGTAAATGAGAAGCCATTGGGATCCAAGCCAGTTTCACGATGACTATCTAAAGGTTGTTTTTTAGACGTGTGGTTTTCAATCTGGCCACACTATTTTCAAAGTTGGTATTTTCGACAGCTGTAACTTGAATTATGCTAAGTTTGGTTTGCCATTTCATAATGAATAGACTTAGTCCGACCCAACTTTTGCAAATCGTGGTGACTGGGCCCAAAACGAGATGACCGATCCTGGTTTGTACAAGAAAATTTTGTTTAGCGATTTAGCTAACTTTTAGTGGAATGGGTACGTTAATAACCAAATACGTAAATAATGCATTTGGAGTAATGAAAATCCACAATCTATTGTAGAGACGCCATTATCAGCGTCGTGGGCCCTTGGCTTGGCCTCCAAGATCGTTGGACTATATTTGGTGGGGTTATGTGAAGTCGCTTGTCTACGCAGATAAGCCCGACACGATTAGCGCTTTAGAAGAGAATATTCGGCGCATGACTGCTGACATACAGTGTTCGAAAATTGGTCCTCTCGGCTAGAATTTATTCGAGACAGACGCGCCGGATACTAGCCTAAAATCATTTTTAAAACTTATTAGCAAACCCTTATCTTTATAATAGAGCTAAATTCTTGGCCATTACATTAAACAATATGCGTTTTATTTTTGCTTGAAAACCACACGTCTGAAAAAAACAACCCTTTATATACTTATACCTATAATATCAGACCAAATTTGATGTTATATCGGGGAAGATCTTTGCACTCGGGCTATATCAAATCGATGGCCGCCCATTTTTATCTGAGCTGAATACTGATCGCTCGTTATAAGCTGTCCCCAATTGCACTATTATTGGATCTACTATGGTGCTTCTAGAGCTAAAGACATAAAATCGGTGGAATTTATGTGCAGGAGCTATCTCGTAGTTTTAACCGATTTTCTGTAAAGAGAACAGCTTTTATATAAAAAACTCACTTATTTAAATTTCACGAAGATTGGACAACAATTACGACCTGTAGTTTGAAAACAAGCTTTAAAAAGACAGCAGAAGAATGGATGGCGGACAGACAGACGGATATTGTGCAACTGATGATTCTGATTTGGGCGGTACACTTGGGTGGGTCTAGCTTAAAATTTTTCTAGACCCACCTAAAAAAGGGACAAACCGACAGATCGGGACGACATATCTAGACCCACCTAAAAAACGGGACAAGCTGACATATCGGGTTTTAGCCATTTTTCAGAAACCGACGGTTGGGTTTGAACATAAAAACTGGAATGTCGGTTTTGTACACTCTAGTCATAAGCCGAAAGAAAATAATTCTAAGTCGATGCGTACAATAGTCTTTTACACTTTCCTCTGGGTGGAACATATATTAGCTCAAAGTTATAATACGCCTGAACCACAGGGTGGCGAGGGAATATTGATGGATCTTTTAATGAAAACAGATTTTCGTTAATCCCTTACTTAAAACTGATTTATTTCACTTAAACTCTTAAAATTTACTATATTTTCCCCCATCATTTATCATCAAATCCCCCCATTTTACTCACTGGGTTGCGTTTTCGCATGCAGCAGCAGCAGGTTAAATGTTAGACTTACCAGTCAAGCTAACAGCACGGGGTGTATTGAACCAAAAACTAAAACCGAAATTGAACGAAGAAAACGCTACCGCATTTTGGGCCAAATTCAAATATCATGCAGGAGGAGGACAATGACGACGCAACCGAAAGCATAAAAAACTCCAACCATGCAAAGACAACACACAAAAAGTATTTATAAAAGTATTAGAGAGAGGGATAGAAAAAAATCAATAATAAACTGGAAAATCTTTTCGCTTAAGACTGAGCATGTTTGTGTGTGTGAAAAGATGTAAAAAGATTAGTTATGCTACTTGAAAAAAGCACCACAGTGGGACGGACAATCAACCACCGAAAAATGCACACACACACGAAACGTTTCAAACTAAACGGAAAAAATCTCTGGAAATGTTAAAACTTAATAAAGAGGTGCGTAAGGTCTTTAAAGAAGGTGTTATTTATGATGGCTTTTTTTCTTTCCTTCTGCTGCCTCTGTCTAGTTTCTGACAGACTTAACACCATAGTTATGGCATATACTTGTGTGTGTGTGCGTGTTTGTGTTTAACCGAAGTGAGGAGACCTGGAAGAAATGCCCAACATGACAACAACAAATGTTGGTGGGAACTTAGAGGCTATATTGTTGGCATTTTCATGAAGCGGGGGAGGTATTCCATTTAATTTCTTCATAATGACAGGAAATATGTTTTTACATAATTGGGGACGATATATTTAAAAAGGTTTACTTGATAAAAATGTTGCTAATGTCTCAGTACGATATGTATGTTTTAACCAAATAATACAAATCATTAAGATCCAATAAAAAGGGCTACACTAAAGTCACATTTATGCGCATACCTGTTTCAAAACAATGCAGTTTTTTATTTTAGACTTTAGCTCTAGAAGCCACACTTTACATCTAATCTTTAAAAAAGATGACACAACAGAGAATATCAAAATCAATAAACGCCAAAGAAGACAAAGACCACACAAAGCTCCAATACTCTGCTGCAATAAGTTGAACTAAAAAGAAGTGCGTTACTGTGATATTAGTGTTAAGTTTTGCTGTGATTTTTACATTTATTTATTTTTTATTATTTTATTATTAAATTGTTTCGTGATGTATAATTTTTTAATAGTAATAAGAAATTATGACGAATGAAATGTAAAACTAATTGTAAGTAAAGCTAGGATATCATAGAAAATTATAAATAACACAACACTTTTTGTCGACAGGCTTTTCAAATAAACATCCCCTGAAGAAGTTAGAAAAAAGCTAACGAAACGTTGGGAAAACATGGAATAAATTAGTTTTATTTAATTCATGAAGACTGAACAATCAGCCCAGTCAAAAACTACATAAAAAAAATACCCATTTGGTCAAAGAAGAAGAAGTGACACACTTTCGTTTTTTGAAATTAGCGCTGTTGAAATTGAAGAAAATCGGTTGAGATTTAGATATAGCTCCTTCATATATGTTTTCCGATTGTTTTTAGCTCTAGAAGCCACATCTTATGTCCAATCCTAATTAAATTTAGCACGAGTCATTTTTTTTGGCAAAAAACGACGTAACGTATTGAAATTGAAGAAAATCGATTGGGCCTAGTTATAGATCTCCTAGAACAGAAACATTTGAAAAGGCCTACAAAGGTTTACGCAGTAAAGGAGTTATTCGAGAACAAAATCGGATGAATAATTTTGCACCACCTTGTTTTTATAAGAGTGCCTTGACCTGACAGGATAAAAAATTAGCAAAGGTACCCCACTACCAATGTGGATAAACATATTTGAGAGTGATTCCCAAACTATTTCGGCTCAAGTTGGCTGCATTTGTGGGCCCAACCAGTTTCAAAACACTATTTAATATTGAATTTTCCAAAATGAGTTTTTCGATTTTATACTTTAAAGAAATGACCAATAATGATCGAACGGAGCTAGTGCAATTTGCGTTTTACTAATATTAAATTCCTGATTTGTATACACGGCTTAGGATCTTATCTTAAAGAGGTAAAAAATCTGACGCTGAAAAACTTTAAATCTTCTTAACCATCGTCTATTATTATCATGTGTGATAGTGGTGCACCCTATCGATTATCACACTGTGGTTCGCTCGGAGTAGGAAGTATATCCCACATGGCTCGCTGATTTGATAGAAGATTCCAGTTTTTGTTTAATGATTTAAGTAGTGATTTAGAGGTTATTAATTAACATTGTCACCGACACTTGCAATTTAA
This sequence comes from Hydrotaea diabolus, assembly GCA_963513945.1. Lineage (NCBI taxonomy): Eukaryota > Metazoa > Arthropoda > Insecta > Diptera > Muscidae > Hydrotaea > Hydrotaea diabolus. The sequence goes on along the minus strand of OY740717.1, from coordinate 130,789,219 downwards.
AATCTTTAGACAACACTTGAGTTTTTCGACATTCATCTAGCAAACTGGATTGGGACATTTCCATAATCCATATATGGCATAAACTATTACATTTTTTTATTAATGTTTTACTTGATACAATTATTAATGGATCTGCTCCATAGGAGCCTAACAATAAGTATACGAATTCCGCACAGCATCTTCTGGCGATTTTCGTCGCCAGAAGATGCTGTTGAAGCGTTCAAAAACCATGTTTTAAGGGTGTCTCAATCAGAGTGAAAAAATTGCTTCGAAAAGTGTATAAATCATGCTGGAGAATACTTTGAGAAACAAAAAAAAACATTTTTGATGATAAATATTAGCATTTTCATTATTAGGCCAGAAATATTTATAGCAGCTCTCGTATATTCTGAATAAATGAAAAACAAAACACATAGCCATTAAGCTGGGTTTTTTCATATTAAGTTCCAAAAATGACTATTTTTTACTATTTGCAGGACTTTCGGTGTTCACACAACTGATCATTTGAAACCAGATTTGCCTTAAGCCTTAAAGATAATGGAAGAAGTCATGTCAAGCAATATACAACTAAAATACCAAGTCCTTGTTAAATATCGTTTAAAATCACTTCGAACCCTTACATTATCTACACAAAGCCTCTTCGAACCCTTACATTATCTACACAAAGCCTCTATGGACCCTATACCTGTGTGTGTTTTTGCTAATCAATCATTACTTAATTGGTCCCATTTATAGCCAATATTAGTTGCAATTAAAGTAAGTTGGTGCCTACAGAAATCTTGATTACTTTTCTTTCTTTTCTTATTAGCTTACAATGTTTGTCAATTTTTGTTTTTTAAGTATTTTAATAATTTTAAAACTCCATAATCAACACGGAATTGACATTTAACAGCTCTTTAAAATGAAATCCCCCTTAAGCCATAGTTTTCTAACCCGGGTTTTAGCATGCCACCAAGGCAAGACATCAGACCAACATCTAAATAAAATAATTGCCAGGCAAACAAAAAAAAACTTTTATGAAAAATTGATTTTTCTCAAAAATCACATTAAAGCCATAAACAACAACATGAAGAAGAAGTAGAAAAAAATCGAGAGTCGTTAAATATCGAAAATGGACTTTGTTGCATGACACAAAAATAAGCAGAGAAAAAAACCGACAACACATAAAAATATTGCCGAATTGGCGATGTTGGCTTGGCTGATTGTACTTTAAGACACTCATAAAGTGCGCAGGCGTTTTGAAGTATTTCTGTGTGTTTTCTGTTGCTCGTTGCGCGCTGGTATGCGCGGTGCTTGCAATTGAGGCTGTTGCAGTTGTTGTTTCTGGGCACAGAGACAACCTTAAAAGATAAACTACATATAATAAAGAAAATACTAACAATCAGTAGTTTTAAAGTCAATTGTATTTAACCACAATGAACCCAATTAAAAATAATATTTTTTTCTTCTTGAGCAGAGTTTCGGCTTTGTACTCGATGTAGCTTACCGTCGCCATAATCTCTTAAATCATGAACGCCAAAGAAAAGAAATCATGGCCTCGAAAAATTGCCGCCAATTGAAGAGCTTTGCAAACGGAATATTTGCCTTAACAGTTTTGGTTTTCCTTCTTTTTGGGGTGGGGGAAGATGGAAAATTCATAATGAAAATTGATACTTTCAATTTCACTTTTCGTTTTTCAAATCTCCGGTTACTATTTGCTTTAGCTGCTCTTAGCGTTCCGTTTTTTCTTTTTTCAAACTAGTCATTATTTTAATAAAAGCAATTTGGCGTTAGAGTATTTCTTTAGTTTGTTGCTGTTGTTGTATCTGTACCATTAAATCTCTGTTGGCATTGTGATGGTTTTGCCGTGATAATTGTTGTTGTTTTAAGACTTTCGGCAAATAAAGTTGTAAATAAATTTGTTTATCATAGATTTCCGAACATGGTGGGTTTTCGTGGTGCTGAAAACACACACACACTGACAAAGAGTCGACGCCAATAAGCGTCAACCACAAAGTGGGAGTTTTTCGTGGTGTATGCCTGGCATTTAAAACATGTGCGATGAAATTAATTTTCTGAACAAAAAACTTGCAACAGAAAAAATCCACAAATAAGTGTTGTTGTTTCTATACCCTACACTATGCAAAACGGATGAAAAAAAACTTTAAGAAAAACTTGATAGCTTAAGGAAACATACACAGCGGTACTTTTACGTGCTTAACAGGCATTTAAGAGGAACGTTACTAATTTGGAGTTGGAGTATTCACGTCTACATTTAATGCAATAATCATTGAAAAAAGATACACCTTGGGATTTGAAAGAAAAATTGTTGTCCAATTATGTTTATGTGAATAAGTGGACCCAGAATTGTATTACTAAGCTTCCAGCATTATACGGATACTGTTTCTGAAGAAAGCTTTATTTTATGGGATTATTCACAAATCTATCGGATTTCCGTATCTTAAAAAAAATCTACTAAGTAGGGACATAAATACTGTTACAACATTGAACACACCCATTTTAATAGTAGAACTGAACATACCACGTTAATGTTGGGTTTTGAAAGCTTACCTCAATAGCGTTAGTCTGTAACGGGATTTTAAAATTGTTTCAACTTTCATCATGGAGTGGTCAGATAATGAGAACCGTATCGCTGTAATAGCGTTTTTCAAGTGTGAAATGAAAAAGCGATATTTTCAAAACGCTCCGGCCACTAGGGATTAGCCGCATGTTCGTCTACCAATGCATTAAACTGTTTGCGGAGACTGGAGATGTAAAAGACCGCCATCGGTCGGGCCGCCCACTCTCTGTTCGAACACCGCATGTCATCAAAGCCGTTAAATCAAGAATTCACAGAAATGCGCTCCGAAAACAGAAAATCATGGCCCGTGAGATGAATATCACGCAAAAGTCCATGACTCGAATCATTAAAAAAGACTTGGAACTTGAGGCTTTCAACGAACGAACCGGACATTTATTGACTGCTGCTTTAAAAAAATAGGATGGAAAAATGCAAACGTCTTTTGGTGAAGCACGCTGATAACTTGCACAGAAAAATTTTGTTCACCGATGAAAAAATTGTTACCGTTCAGGAAAAATTTAACAAGCAAAATGATAGTGTATGCGCGGTCATCTAAGGAAGCATCTGAACTGATCCCAAGGGTGGAAAAGAATCATCAGCCAGCTTCAGCCATGGTTTGGTGGGGTGTCTCTTACGATGGGGTCACTGACCTGCATTTCTGCAAACAAGGAGTCAAAACATCGGCCAAAGTTTACCAAGAAACCATTTTGGAAGCTGTTGTGAAGCCTCTTAACAATTCCCTGTTCAAAACCAGCCATGGACATTCCAGTAGGATTCTGCGCCGGCCCATAAGGCTAAAACGCCCCAGGATCGGCTTCGAAACAATTTGCCAGCGTTCATTTCCTCTGAAGAATGGCCCTCAGGCAGTCCAGATTTGAATCCATTGGTCCAGTCCAGATTTGAACAAATTGTGGGCGGTTTTGGAGGACAAGGTTTGTCACAAAAGATACCCCAACATTGGATCTCTTAAGACTGCTTTGGTTCGAGCTGTGGCCAATTTTCCAATGGACGAGGTTCGTGCAGCTATTGACGATTGGCCAGTGCGACTTAAGGCGTGTGTAAAGATAAAAAGCGGACATTTCGAATAAGTAGATTCTTTTAGAATACAATATACATCAATAAATATATTAAAAAGCATTTGGTCCAAAATATCCAGTACTTTTTATTTTACAGCATAAAACGTGTGTAATAATATGTATGCCCCTACTAAGTAAATTATGTACAGGTGGCTAACCTTCGCAACTTTGATCCATGCGAAACTTTGCACACTAAGAAGGTTAGGGCTAAGGAAAAAACCCTTTAAAATAGTTTAGTTCATATCGATCTTTGTTTTGATATTATAAGTATATTGATGTCCTTTCCGATTTCCGACTAAGAATTTTACGAAGCCACATTATTTATTATAGAATTCCAGTTATGAGCTATCAATAATTAACTCAAACGAAATTAATCCATATGCGCCAAGCTTAAAAAAAATATACCCCATTTAAAAGTTCCACCAAGTTTGCGGACCTTCTTGCAATAATACATCAGTTGGTGCTTAAATACCTTACAGATTTCTCTATATTGACGTAGTGTATTGCGTCAAATAGTCTTATCCTTTGCTATTGTTGTCCGTTTTACTTATTCTCTTTTTGTAAAATGTTATTTTTGTATGTAATATGAAATAAATTTATACAAATAAATGTAAAGTTTTTTGCCACAGTCTTTGGTTTTTATTAGAACAAAAAAAATCGAGAAAACTGGTTGTCAGATTCTAGGATCCTAAAACTGAGCAAAGTCATAATCTGTTTATGAATGTAAATAGATGAAATCGTTATGGAAGAAAAGTGTTTTCCTTTGAGATACTAAAGGTACTTTAGAGAAAAAGACACTTATTAGAAAGACCACCGGTACATATGATCATGCGGGTACTAAAATTAAAACAGTTATTACAACGAATCCAAATATGGATTTATTTTTAATATTTGGCTGAGATTGGAGTCGGACGACAAGGGCATAAGAACAGACCGATGTAATTCACGGTTGGGTGTTTATAAGGTTTTTGTTGTTGTTTATACTTGTCATTCCTCAAAGGAATGTAAAAATAATCACGAATGATAATTGCCCATGAATAGATCGATTTACATAGAATAATAGACTGCTCTAGTAGTAGAATGTTCTAGTAGTATGTTGGCAAAACACTAGAATCCTGTGTTGAATGTAAATTCCCAAGTAATGTCCGCTAATCGCTTTTAAAATATAAATCAGTTAAAAATATTGAATAATTATAACTGGCTTTTATTATTTTTTTAGATATTTTATATCATTCGAACCAACTTGTAAAGTGTCATAGAGCATTCGCTAGTCTCATATGCTCCGCCGGAAAAAAAATCGTGAATTCAAACTCAGATTCAAAAAGGAATATATTTTACTCTACCACCGCAACATCTCTTAGGGGAAGAAAAAATGAAAGTTTGTTTAATTAAAATCTTAGATTTCTTTAACACTGATAATCTTTTGCAGTTTGAATGTGGTGTTATTGAATCGTGTTTTGAACATTTTTACCCATTCGATTTCGGTTTGCATCAAAATCATGTAGGAGATCACACACACACACGTAGGAGTACTACACGACTTTTTCTTTCTATCGTCTGCAACTTTGGTGGGTTTGTTGAACATAATTGGTTTTTATTAAGACATTTTGTTCGCTTTGGCAGTATGCGGAGCAAAGACATAATAACATTATTTAAAATGAATACAAAAAACAGTTCAAAGTTTGTGTCCAAAGTCTTTTGTTTTAAATAAAACAAAAATTAAGCGAGCTTTCTGGTGGTCATACTATTTGTAGATAGTTATACTAGAACGACATTTAAAAGACTTTATCGTTGATGTACTAACTATAGCTGCTGATCAGAGAGTATTAGAATCTTATCTAGCATAGCTTGATGATTTGGCGAAGCTTTACGTTCTTTACGTTTTTAATAAATATTAAAACCAATATTACAGCCTACGTTTGTATAAGATTTACCAAAGATTTGCCAGTTTTCTTCTAAGATGTAGAGCCTCATCATCAGCCACGCACATTCAACCCCTGTGACACACGGTGGGGCTCAATTTAAAGCCATTCATAAAAACCAAAATAAAATCGCATAACGTTACAAATATCTATTTGTGTTTGTGTCTGTGCGAATATACTTATAGTTTTCAAACTAAGTATTAGCAGCCACCAACTACAGCACAATAATTCAAAGTGCTTTAAAAAATAAAGTAGTTGCCTGTCTTATAAATGCGTTATTTATGAGTTGCAATAAAAATTCCAAACTTCACACAGACACTTAAACTTAGCTGACACAGCTTAGCAGAACAACAGCGGCAACAGTTGCCAGCAACACTCACATACACACACACTTACACTTACTCTCAAAATCAGCAACATAAAACGAAAAAGGTTTCAGACTGATCCCGCAAATAAACACACAGAATGAAGTGAAGTAGTAAACGTCGACCTAGACGTAGACGTACTAAGAGGCAAGAGAACAACAAAAACAACAAAGTCCAGCCCAGAACCGCATCCGAAAGAAAAAGAAAACGTAAAAGAAGAAAAGGAATATAAAGATCAAATAAATTTTCCACATATATACCACATTGGCCTTTGAACTTATAAGAGGCGATATAAATGTTACACCACATGGCATGGCTTGACTTGACTCCACAACTCGAGAATCCATGCCATGCAATGGATTGAGACGGCTCACACATGAGCTTGCCTCCCCAACACTAAGCGCTAAGTGGTGTTGGTGTGTGCAACAGCGGTGCATAGTTACCATCATAATTTATTGATAAGAAGGTCTAAAGAACTACAACTTTATTGATACCATTTCTTAGAAAAAAACAATTCTACCACTCGTTTTTCTATTCGCCTTTTTCGTTTCATTTCTTTTTGGTTTTTCTAACATTAGTTTTGGCTAGTGTGTTTATTTCTTCGGTTTTTTTTTTGATGTCTCTACGAGGGTGTATAGGAACAGCGTGGGTTTTCCACATCATTTCATGAATATTTTCCGTCTATATTCCGTACCTCTTAACAAGTCGACTATTAGGCCTGGCCCAATACGTAAAGGGTCTTTTTAAACGTGCGGTTCTCAATCTGGCCAAATTGTTTGCAGAGTTAGTCAGCTTTCACTTGATTTATGCTAAGTTTGCAAATTGTAGTTAATGGGCCAAAAACGAGATGGCCACTGATCCTGATTTTCACAAGAAAATTCTGATGATGAAGCTCACTTTTGGTTGAATGGGTACGTTAATAGCCAAAATTCTCACATTTGGAGTAATGAAAATCCACAAGCCATTGTTGAGACTCCGTTACATCCTCAAAAAGTCACTTTTTGGAGTGCTCTATGGGCAGAGGGAGGCATTGGTCCATATTTCTTCAAAAATGAAAAATGGGGAACGCTATAGAGCCACGAGCTCTGAAGAGACAATTGCGCTAGCCATTGATGAGGTCATTTCTATTCGTAACGTCTAAGACTGTGAACATACCACCCTCGTGACTTTTCTAAAAGCAATTATGATTTTTTGTAGGTTGTTAGAATTCGCTGAGCGATTCTCTTGTTTTTGTTGTAAGTTAAAGCCAAAGCAAACACAACCAGTTTTATGGCGGTTTTCAGTTTTCGGCGAAAAAAGCAAAACCAAAACAAAAAAAGGTAGAATACGAGTATCTTTTGAAAGTTTATTGGAAGAGAGTATTTCTTTTTTTTTAACGGCGCTGGTCGTCATCATCGTCGTCGTCGTCGTAGTTATTTTTCTTTACAAGTTTGAAAAATTTGCAAAACCATTCATTAGCATTGCCTTAAGCTGCAAAATGTGCAAAACATGAAACCATCACCATTACAAAACTGAACTCTTTTGTTGTTGCTGACGCTGAACGCCGATGTTGCTGTGGCATGGCATGCTGGTGGTTATGCTGTTTGCTGGTGGATGCATGAAAATACCAGCCGAAACACCATAGAAATATTTAGCAAACATAATATTTTTGCAACCTGACTATTGAAAATCGCTATGAAGGTGCTGCGGACAGTGGTAAGACCGAAGAATTTTTAAATACCCTACGCCAAAAGTGGACCAATTTTTTTGTGAATAAGGAACGACAGTGGCCTTTTAAAATATTTCTTTAATTAAACAATTTTTTATAAGTAGCTCGTAAAAGGTTTATGGATTTAAATTTGTTCTGTAACCTTTTCTTAATATGTTTACAAATTAGTAATAATGTTCTTCTTAATTATAATTTTTTCGGTCAATGTCGCGGGCATAAGTTTTGTCAATGACAGCTGAAAACTTGATTTTAGCATAATACGTTTTGCCAATTTGGCTCAAGTTTTAAGGTTATCGCACCGTACATATTTTGGTTTCAAAGTGGGTTTTTAGCACTTTTTTGATACATTGAGACTGCCATGTCTCGGTATTGTTTTCTCCGGGAAACTTTTATTTTTTCTACAATACCAAGCTATCCACCTTTTGCTATTGCCGGAATAACACAACTCATATTAGATCGATTAGATGAAAAATGTGACCAAAAGGCTTGCCGCAGTGCCAGCGAAGCCGAGTCGGTAACTGCATGGATGTAGCTAAACGGAAAATCCAGAGTCAGATTAATAACTAAAATCATTTTAGTTAAATAAGAAAACTTTAAGAGGTACGAGTATTACACATACCTCTTAAAGTTTTCTTATTTAACTAAAATGATTTTAATTAATCTGACTCTGGATTTTCCTTTTAGCTACATCCATGCAGTTACCGACTCGGCTTCGACGGATGCTTTTGAACATAGGCCAGGTCGGTTAAGTCGATTTTATTTCCAAGTCTTTCTGATATACCTGGAAATTAGGAAATAATTTTAAAATTTCGCGGAATCTCGGCCAGGAGGAATAACCTTTTGTTAGCAAAACTAAATATGTATACCCATTTAGAAACTTAATACAGTTTTTTTAATATTTCCCGAAACTTCAGGCCTCTGCAAATTTAACATTATAATCCTAAAACTTAAAAATTAAATTTTAAAAAATATAAAACGTGTCTATTCGATCTTGTAAAACTGTAGGAGAGTAAAATCGATTTACAATAGGCGTGTTTTATTGGTTGGTACTTCGTAATTAAACGATTAAGTACTTGCCAACGCGATAACTTTACGAGAAATTTCTTGTATTCAAGAATTATGTACCATTAACCGCTTATTTAAAAAATTTTAACTTATAAAACAAAATTAATTTAAGAAATACTATAAGCGAGTAATAACCTAGCTTGTACTTGGTAAACGGATTTATTGAAAAACGTGTTTTTCCAAAAAAAAATTTTATACAAATATTATAAACGTATTTTAAGGCAAATTGTCTATAATTTTCCATAAGAAAAATCGGTTTTATATTCTTGCTTAATGGTGTAAAGTTATCGAGTTATCGAGTATTTATCGAGTTGCCAATCAAACACGGCCAATGTGAAAAAGTAAATAGTGATTTTTTTTGTACTTTTGAAACCTAATAAATATATTGCAACAAGAAAAAAAGTATATATTGCAACAAGAAAAAAAGGCGGACAGAGCCGACTATGGGATATTCTCACCCACTCTCTTGTTCAGATGATTCCATGCCTCTGTCAAGAGGACATTTGCTTGGGGGCTTTTCCAGCTCATGGACAGATATCTTCAAAGTACTTTTGCATGGAGGCTATACCATGGAGGCTATAAAGGGAACTAAGGGTAAAAAATCAATTTTCATTTTTTTCTTTTTTTGATGTGGACAACATCTGAGCATCGAATCGATCCCATGCCCCTAAAGTGTTCCCTCCCAGAGATATGCGCGTTTTATGAAAGTGATGGTACACCAAAGATACACGTATTTAAATCTTTAAAATGGCTCTCCTGGACAAAACTGGTTTTAGGTCCCTTTCTATTTTGCGCGTCACATATATAAGGTCCATAGTAAATCATTGGTCGCTAAAAACGTTCCATGCAAATTTTGTGTGTGGTAGAGTTTAGTTGTGTTTTATAGATCTGAAGGACCCAAATTGGAAGGGGTCTATCTATATCTTGAAGCTATCTACGGATCGAAATGCTCCAATTTGGACTTTTGTTATATACGTTAGTTTCAGACGTTAGTTTCTGGAAACGCTTCACGCAAAATGCTGTCAAAATCGGGTGTTTATGTGGTTTTCAAGGCTTTAGTTTCTGAAATCATTTCATCCTCACAATAGTAGTATGTCTCAAATACAACGCGATACTATGATTTTTACAACCATAATATATCTCATATACAACCATAGTATGATCCTCACTACCATAGTAGGTTTCAAATACAATCATATTATGATCCTCCCAAACATAGTATAATTCACACGCAACCACGTTATGGTCCCTACAACCATAGTTTGATCACACACAATTATACTATGATCCCCAAAATCGTATGTTAGAGTTGGGGTAAGTTGTCAACAATAGATTTAAATTATGAAAATTATTTAAAAATAAAAAATTAAGTTCAAAATAATGGGAGTGATTTATTTAACAGTATTTAACAGTAGAAAAACTTAAGCGTTTTTATTAAATATATTTTAGTGACACAAAGCCAAGGCAGTTTGTTTGAAAAATTTTAATGTCTATACGAGTATAAAAAGTACTATTATTGCATTAGATCAGTAACAATAATTTTGTTGTAAAAAGCATATTCAAATGAAGAAAAATTACAATCATACAGTATGGTTGCTGAATTCATATTATTGTTAGCATAAAACCCAAAAAACAAATTATTATTGCCGTGACCATATAGTAACCATATTTTTTCCCTGCGTGTTGTTCCTCCCCTATGACAAGTACCAGCAGTTTTCTCTTACAATTAGAATCTTGATGTTTTAAGGCGGCTACGAGGGAGTTGATTTTGCGATTACACATACATTTGACACATCTTGCCATTATCTCATCAGATCATATGTAGATCGCCTATGTATACTACGCTCGAAATACGGCAACTCCTTAACTAGAAAAATGTTAACCCCCTAAATGATGTTGCCTGATAAAAATCAAAATCATTAATTGCGCTACAAGTATATTTCCTCAATTGCATATACAATAAATTGAAACACAGACATTTTTGTTTGGAAATTGAATTAGAAAAAAAGTAGTACAAGCTCCAAGTACATGTCAATACCCAGCAAACCAAACGTTCAGAATTCGGTCAGAATTCTTTCTCTACGACAGTCCGCAAAATGTTCCGATTTCCGATCAGAACTCTTTCCGAGTTCTTAACGAAAAACATATAAGAGGCTTGACACGAATTCTAAACTACTTCTCTGAAAAATAATTCTCAGACAAACCGAACAGAGTTCGTAACGATTTCGGTAAGAATCCTCGATAGTTAAGATATTGTTCAGAATCGTCCGATATCAGACATTGTCGGTAAATTTGATTTACTGGGTATTCTTTATATTCACAAGGACATAATTTTAAATTTACAATCCTCCAATTTATGTTTTCAAATTTGTTGAGACTCTTGGAATTTGACACCAATTCTTTTGAATGGGGACAAGCAGGGTAAATAATGGCCACTCTCAACCCAAGTTAAGTTATGTTCATAGGTCTGTTTTTTCCTAATCTCCACTCTTTTGATTTTTTATTATTTCAAAATATAGAAGATGAAAGAAACAACAACCAAAAAAGAAAAAGAATAAAATGTTTACAGCTTGTTTATACGGCCTTTAGCTAAAAATCATAATGAACAGATACTACGTTTTTAAAAGTCTCTTAGACTTTGAAAATAAAACGCCAACCAAGGAAGCACACCAACAAGCCAGCATAACAACTCAAGAAGCAATCCCAACTCTGCCATCGAACACCAAGAACGGGGCGAAGGAAGGAGAAAAAAACAAAGTGTAAAGAAAGGCTTTGACTTAAGCATTCTTTGGTACGAATATTCCAAGCAGGCTTCATTTTTTCGATTTTTTTACACTTCTTTTTCTCTTTTTTTGTAAGAAGAAACTTTTCTACTTCATTGATTTGCCAGCCGAGCAGTGTGGTTTTTTCTCTTCAGTTACCTCTGTTTGGTTGGTGGTTTCAAATTATACGTTTCGGTTTAGAGAAAAGTATCAGTTTAACGCCTTTGCCTTTAAGTGTTAAATTATTAAGTTCACATGAACCAAAAGCAACAACAACAAGTATAACAACTTGCAACTATTTTTGGTTTTAACAAAGTTCCGGCAAAAAAGAAAAACTGAAACAGGAAATCTTTAAAGGCAAAGTAAAAAATTCAAGTATTTTGTACTTCAGGATTATTAGGAAAATATTTGCCATAATAAAAGTTTTGTAAATTAGAAGAAAATCTCTTCTATTTCCAAGTGTCTTTTGTGCAGTGACAATGGTGAAGAATTTAGCCTTAAGTGAAAAATTGCTTCTTTCTTCTTTGATTTCTGTGCCGGATTCGGCAGAAAGAAAAAAAAACAAAAATTGTTTAACCTACAAAATATGCCATTATTAGTTTGCATAAACGTGATGTCAGTTATTTTTTCAGCTTTTTTCAATAACTCACGCCACTGGCCGGCAAAGGAATAGATACGAGTGTTTTTTGTCTTAATGCAATGACTATAGGGAAATTGTTAAAATGTCTGTGGGGTGTTTCAGAAATCTTGCACTAAACTTTTCAGTAGATCTTATATTTTGAATTTTTCACAGGCCTTTGTACTGACAGGTGTAAGAGAGTAATGAAAACACCAAGAAATATTGATCAGAGACCCAATTAAGTATATTTAAAGGGAGTTTTTTTAGACTAGCGGTTTTCAATCTGGGCACACTTTTTTCCAAGTTGGTCTTTTTGACAGCTGTCACTTGATTTATGGTCAGTTTGGTTTGCCATTTCATAATTACTAAACTTACTTCGGAGCAACATTTACAAATCGTGGTGAATGGGCCACATATCCTGATTTTTACAAGAAAATTTAGTTCAGCGATGAAACTCACTTTTGTTTGAATGGGTACGTTAATAACCAAAATTATCGCATTTCGGCTAATGAAAATCCACAAGCCATTGTTGAGACGCCGTTACATCCTCAAAAAGTCACAGTTTGGTGTGCTGTATTGGCAGAGGGAATTATTGGTTTATATTTCTTCAAAAATGAAGCCGGCCATAATGTTTCAATCAATGACGAATGCTATAGAGCCATGGTTAATGACTTTTTCCTGAATTGGAGGATGTTGACGTAGACGACCTTTGGTTCCAACAAGACGGCGCTACATGCCATACAGCCCACAAAACAATAAATTTATTGAAGGAAACTTTTGGTAAGCGCATTATCTCGCGTCGTAAGCCGTGGCGTGGTCTCCAAGTTCGTGCGACTTATCATCGCTGGACTATGTTTTGAGGGGTTATGTGAAGTCGCTTGTCTACGCAGATAAGCCCGACACTATTGACGCCTTGTAAGAGAATATTCGGGGCTTTATTGCTGACATACGGCCCAAAATGCTGCAAAGGTGGTATCGGCTGGAACTTATTCGAGCCAGCTGGAATTTATTCGAGCCTCTCGGCTGGAATTTATTTGCGCCTCTAGGCTGGAATTCATTCGAACCAGCCGCGGTGGCCACTTGCCCGAAATCATTATTTAAACATACTGGCCAAGCGTTATCTTTATAAAAAAAACTAAGCTCTTGGCCATAACATTGAATTGTATACATTTTAATTTTTCTTGAAAGCCACACGTAAGAAAAAAATTACCTTTTATTACTGATCGTCTTAAATTCTAAGATGATCTAGCCATTTCCGTGTGTCTGTTAAATGCACGAAAGCGTTTTTAAGCAGTTGCTTAAAAAATCGTAATTTTTGCTAAATGGGCAATGGTTAAAATAAGTACTGTTTGTTGGAAGAGCAATGCTGCTAGACGTTTAGGCTCATGTGGCCCAAACATGTCCCGCATTGTCGAAACGGGTGACTAGTAGTCAATTTGGGCATATGGGTACTCAAAATTTAGAATAGATTTTTAAGTTATGTCTGATATTAGGGACGGAAGCACCATGTTTTTTGCGCTTTAGTAGCGTAAGGACGGTGGAGGCATGGCCGAAATTAACGACGTTTTTACTTATTTCTATTGGAACTTCTCTTAGAAGTGTATGATGATCCATTTATTAGCAAAACACTAAATACAATTTAGTTTTCGAAATCCATTCAATTGCTTAAGAAATTCATACCTGCCTCAGTTTTAAAGGGATCGATATTTGCTCTTGAATCCAACCTTGACAACTCCCACCCTAAATTTTGTATAAATGTTCTCCTGCTCAATCCAGGATCATACATAATATAAAATTAAACTAGAGAAATCAGGATTGTTGCTAAAGCATTTCATTGCTGCCTCAGTTCTAAATGACCCATGTTGTTTCTTAAATCCAACTTAAACGTCTCACCCCTATTTGTTAAGATCAAGACCCTTGAAATGGGTTATGCAAAGGACCAAAAATAACTTACGAACCTTAGAATTTTTGGCAGTCCCAGACATGAACAAATACCAAGATCATACATAGTACCATAGTACTCGTACCAGTGAACTTCGCCAAAATTAGTTTTAGAATTATCAGAGTCGCTGTAGATTTTGTTTCCATTGAACGAAACCAACTACCACTTTTACTTTGTCGAAATCAACATCTCAAGCTGGCCTCAATATTAATTAAAGCTTTGAAGTTTACCAAATCAAAATTTTAAATTGTTACAAACAGAATATCAAACTTAATGTTCACTCTAAAGAGAGTTTTAAAAGAAGCCGCCAACCTTTAGTTTTTGCCCAAACAAAAATCCTGTCATGCTACACCTTCAAAGTTTTAATTTTCCTAAGCTTAAAAAACCAAAGAAAAGGAAACCCCTTTAAATTGTTACAAACAGAATATAAAACTTAATGTTCACTCTATAGAGATTTTTTAAAGAAGCTGCCAACCTTTAATTTTTGCCCAAACAAAAATCCTGTCTTGCTACACCTTCAAAGTTTTAATTTTCCTTAGCTTAAAAAACCCCGAAGAAAAAGAAAACCCTGCCTACCAAATTTCTCTTGCTATTTATGGCTAGCTTTTTGCTTAAAAATCAATATTTCAGTGAATGGCGGAAAATTATTGAATAAATTTTTGGTGTGTGCTTTTCGTTCCTTTCTTTGTTCATTTCTTCCGAAAATTACCGGTTAAAGGCATCCAAGTATTGCGGCGAAAAAGAAACCCCAACAACTTTAATTTCTTATGGCCTTTAGCTGTAGATTTATTATTTTCGGTCGTCTTTTTATTTCGTCTTCTCTTGAGTTTTCTTTATTTGTTGAAGGAGTAGTAGTGGTTGGAAAATAGTTTTATGATGGGTAGGGGGCATAAAATCAATAAAAAACAACAACAAAAAGAAAGCCAGAGGAAAATTTTCACAAAAGTGATAGTTTTTGGCGAAGAGAAAATAAGGCAAACCTAAGAAAATCCATTATTCGCAAGACAAGGCAAAATTGCTACGAACTAGGGCTAATTGAGCAGTAACTGCGGCAAAAAAAGTGAAAATGGCGCTGAGCAGTGAAATGTAAAACTAAATTGAAATGGCAACAGGAGACAAGTAATCTATTGTTCAAATACTTCAAATAAGTAGATATGAGTGATCAATTGTGATTATGTCTATGATAATCGCATTATCAAAAATTATTATTATTATCAAAAATATCATTGAGAATTCGTTATGAATTCTGTACGACAATTAGAAAAATTCAGAATTCTTATCGAGTTTGTAACGACAAACATATTTGAGAGGTGACACGAGTTGTGAGCCACTCTCTGAAGGAATTCTGATGTTTTTGCCGACATTTCGAAATAATTTCTGACCGAATTCTGAACTGAAGTCTTGGGAAATTCGAAAGGAAATTTCGATTTCTTGGATCGATTGTTTGGATCGAATTCTGAACAATTTCGGTCAGAATTCTGGCATTGAGTGTTATTAAATTCTGATATGTTTACCGACATTATGAACCGAATTCTGAGCGAATTCTGGACTAATGTCTTGGTAAATTCTGAATATAAACAAACAAAAAACAAGAATTTGAAATATAAAAATACCTCAGCCAAACAGTTAGGAATTCGTTCAAAATTAGTTCCGACTGAACACAATAGCAACAACTGTAAAATATGAAGCAAATAACAAGAATTTCAAACGAATAGACTACTTCAGATAAACAATTCAGAATTTATTGCGAGTTCGCTAAGAGAAGAAAAGTTCGTGAACAAAAATTAATAAAAATCCCACAGACAAGTCTAGCAGAATCCAGGTCGAATTCTTTTAGATATTTCGGAACATAATAAATAAAAAAACCTCAGACAAATCGAAAAAAATTGTACTTTGATTTCGGTGAGAATTTTTGATAGAGTTCATATTTTATTCAGAATTTTCTGACATCAGACATTGTCGGCAAATTTGGTTTAAAGGGTAGGCAAACAATAAATAATAAATAGGTAAGCATGTCTTTAAGGTCGGCCCATTTTATAGTTAAATCTTTCATCGTTTTCTTCGTTTAGTCCCACTGGACCAATTTTTATCTTAAACAGCATTAGACTATAATCCTTAATCGTGCAAAATGTCAGGATCTCTCAGTTTAAGTTGTTTAGCCGCTATCATTCTTTCAACAGATAGAGATATAATATCGCCTTAAAAATGGAGATACATATAAACTACTTAAGCAATGTAAATTGATATACCTTACGGTGCTTTAAAATTGAACATTTCAAATGTATCCCTCTAGAAAGGTATATTCAAAAGTTTTAGAGCGATTCCCAAAATTTGTTTCATCTAGATGGCTGCTTTCGTGTACGTAACCAGTCTTAAAACAACAATAATTAAGTTGTCCTTTAATAAACTTTTAATGGTTATACCTTTGGTCAAATAAATGGCCAATTACCAAAGTACCAAGGCGTGGACTCTACTTTAAAATAATCCTGAAACTTGTTTTGAAGCTCGAGAAATTAAGCGTTTTTTGCTACTTTTTTCTAACACGATCTAGCCATATCCGTCTGTCCGTAGCAAGTCAAAATAGTGGACAAAAAAATAGTCTAGAATCCTGAAATTTTGCAAGATGAGGGCTGTTGGAGTTTGTGAATGGGCAAAATCACCCAGGAAAAAGTTTCCCTCTAAAGGACTAAAGTTTCCTCGTATTTCCTCGTAAAATGTATACTTTTTGACTACTTGCCCAATAATTTTTATTTGGTGTAAGGACTATGGTTGAAATGGGTAATATTAGTTGAGACCTCAAAAGGGTCAGAGTGGCTGGACTTTTTGGCTCATGTGGGCTCAAAAAAAAAATTCCGCATGGTAAAAACTGTGATTAAAGGTCAACATGGACATATGGTTACTTAAATAAAAGCAAGTTTTGCTACTCATCCAAGTACAGAGTGTTGCCTGGCGCCATCTGACATTTCCATTGGAAAGTTTAACATTTTTTAGCATATACGTACCTAGAACGTTTTGACGTATGACCATCATTTGTGTTGTTTACAGTGGCTTAAAAAAATAAATTTGGCAAAAAAATGGAATTAACTCGTTAACATTTTCGATTGATCATTTTTCACAACTTTCGACGTGGATTATCACGACAAGAGTGCATCGATGAACTTAAATCTTTGTATGGCGATAAAGCACCATCCACTGTGAAAAACTGTTTTAATAAATTCAATCGTGGCCGACGCTCGCTCAAAGACGAAGGTCGTCCAAAGACGCAACGTCCGTTGTGCCAGAGAACATTGATGAAGAAATCCTTGGGCATTTCTTCCACCAGCATACATTCGATATTGCATGAACACCTGGCCGAAAAAAGGTTTGTTCTCGTTGGATCCCGCACAATTTGTCAATCGCTCAAAAAAAGGCTCGTGTTGATTGGTGCAAAGAAATTTTGAAAAAATACGATCGCGGTGCTTTAAAAGACGTTTATAAGATCGTCACAGGTGACGAATCTTGGATCTATGCGTATGATCGACCGAATCCAACGAAAGTTGTTCGTGGAAGAAGCACTTCGAAGCAAATGGTCGCCTGTTTCTTCCGCAAAACTGGACATGTAGCGACTGTTCCGCTAGTGCAACGTAGGACGGTCAATTCTGACTGGTACACCACAAGTTGGTTGCCTGATGTCTTGGGAGAAATTCTAAAAACAAACAAGGCAAGACGAATCATTGTGCACCATGACAATGCGAGCTTTCACACATCGGCGCCTTTTTGACCGGCCAAAACGTCGAATTGATGGGTCATCCGCCGTACATCCCTGACATGGCATGCAATGACTTCTTTTTATTCCTGCACATCAAGAAAAAAATGCGTGGTCAACGATTATCGTCGCCAGAAGATGCTGCTGAAGCGTTCAAAAACCAGTTTTGGAGGTTTCTGGCTTAAAAATATAAGTCTAGCCTTTTTACGTATCCGTTTAGACACATTTTTTAGTTCCCTTATGGAAAATTTCGAGCGATCGCTGGTCCGGTGTAGTTAGCGTAACATAAAGTTAATCAACGAAACGAAGCTTCGATCGCACGTTTAGCCCAATTAGGAGAAAATTTGATCAGATTAATTTGATTTTTAAGCTGTTTGAGGTTTACCAAACATAAGTTAAACATGATGGACAACAGCAGACGTATATTTTGTAACTGCCCTTAAAATGTTAAAATAAAAATGGATGATTCCACCATAACATTTTTCGGTAGGTTGATACATTTTGGACGATCCTTATATTATTCGTAGACGAAAAATGGCATTATGCTAGTATTAATGTTATTTCTTTTAAAAAAACACATAGCCTCTGAAGTGGAAATTAACCTAGTATGCGTATTAGTTCCTTTGAAAATGGGCTTCGTCACCTTCTTTGTGGCTTAAAAAATACAAAATTAGCCTGTTTACGTATCCGTTCAGATACAAATCTTCTTAGGTCCCACAGGTAATTTTCGAACGATCGCTAGTCTGGTGTGATTAGTGCAACACTAAGTTAAAGAAATATATTTTTGATCGCAAATTTAGCTCGTTTACAAATCAGTTTAGGTAGAAATATGCCAATTGACTTCAACATGATTGACAATAGTAGACCTATTTTGTAATTGCAATAATATCAAATTAAATTGGATGTTTCCTCCGTAACGTTTTTCCAAAGGGTGCTAATAATGTACTATCCTGTACACTGATACAAAATTAAGATCCTTTACCCTTTTTCATGGGTGTTCAAAATGTTTTATCCTGTACAGTGATACGAAATTTAGATCCTTTACCCTTAAACTAATAAAAATCTTTCTAAAGCACTTCCATAAACGTAAGTACAGACGGACGATCATAAGCATGGGTAATGCCAATCGTGTCTTACATTCTTTAAGTGAAGTAAAAAGCTATCTGGTTGTCACTCCAACAAACCGCAAACGTCTTTTTTAAAATCAATATCCTCCTTTCTACATTTTCAGTGGCTTATAATAAAAGCAAATGGTTTCTTGTAGAAACATCAGTATTACACCCGTTGCTAAGTCAAGATAAGCCAAAAAGTAAGCGACTTCATCATTATTAACTTCCCAACTATCGTCTCAGTAAGTAAGCATGGCATTATAGCGAAAGGCTAGCGAAAGGCTAGCAATCGTTTTTTCCATTTTTCTTTCAGATTTGCAACATTTTAAGAGGGAAAAAGTAAATCAATTTTCTCCAACAATGTTGCATTGGCAATGATGTTTTTCCGCAAATTTATTGATCTATTTTGCTACAGTTTAAGGTGAGCATTTGCAGTTTAAAAATTTTAATGGCAAAGCTTAAACATGCAACAACTTAAAGAATTTTTGCACATACTCAATCATTGACACACACATAAAAATCATAGTTTATATGTAGCGTTGTATGGCATGATATGTTGCATAGACTACATATATGGAAACGGGCGTAGCAGAAGCAAATAACAACAGCAACAACAAAATAAATTCATTTGAATTTGATACGCTTATGCGTGCCACATGCATGTTGCTTTTTTGTATTTACATGCTGACTGCCACAAAATTGCTGCGACAATAACAAACTAGACAAGTTAGCTTAACAAAACTATATCAGACACACACATACGTACACACAAATACAAGCGCGAGCTATCGCTCTTAGAGGAAACAGGATGTTGGATTTGTCATGCATTTTAGGATGACAGAAGTGATGACAGCTAAGCAGAAATTCAGGTTTACTTACATATAAAATATGGATTACATTTTTCAAATTTTAAAACGAACAGCAATCCGTGCGTCCATATTAGATTGTGCCGGTTTTTCGGACCTAGGGTCCAACATCATGTATTTAGCAAAATTTGCAAAAATAATTTTGTTTTTGGCTTCGTACAGAAAAATGTCGTTGTGGGTTTTTTATTTAAATGTTTTATTATTTAAATGTGTAATTATTATTTAAATGTATTGACTTGGGCCCAAAAGCCGACTGTAAGTCTAGAATTAGTTATTGGTCTAACGTTGTTTGTATGTACACCAAATTTTATTAAAATCGTAATTAATTTGAACGTTTCGAGATGGCAGTATCTTAAAGCGGGAGGGACACCATTTCAATCTGACCTACTTACTGACCGATGTAATTATCTGATGTGATTTTTATGCGGGTTGGGTGTAGTATGTGGCTTCTTGAGCTAAAGACATAAAATCGGTTAAACACATGTCTGGGAGCTACATCTATATCTAAAACAATAGCGTCCATCTGTTGTTCAAAAAAATAAATATTTTCTAATTTCCTCAAGATTAGATGTAAGCTAACAACATAACATTGGCTGAACGTATGTACGCAGAGAAAAAATATGGTTACTAAATGGTCACTGCAACTATAATATGGTCTCTGCAATGAAAGTATGTTTGTCGCATCCATAGTATTGATTTTTTAACTTAATTTTGACAATAGTATGATCGTGGCAATATTAATATTGTTGAAATGTAACAATGGTATAACTCGTATTGCCAAATTTTAAAATGAAAATATGGTTGTAGCAACAATATAAATAAGGTTGGTGTGACAAACTATTGTTTTTTGGGTTTATGATAACAATAATATGATTACGGCAACCAAGCTGTATTATTGGCATTTTTCTTAGCTTGAATATCGGTTTTAGAATAATGTTACGAATCGTATGCAATAATAGCACTCTTTGTATGTAAATTTTAAAAATTAAAATTAAAAAAATTAAAAAATTAAAAATTAAAGTTTTTTAACCAAACTGCTTTGGACTTGGTTGACTAAAATATTTTAAATAAATAAAACGCTTAAATTTTTTCAAACGGATTTTATCTACTGTTCCTCACTCCTCTTACTTTGAATTTTAATGTATATTGCTGAACATAACCCAATCCTAATATATATTTTATGGATCATAGTATGGTTGAGTGATATCATACTATGTGTAAAGGGATCATAACATGGTGGCGCCTGAATCATGCTTTGTTTGCCAGGATCATTTATATTAAACATACTATGGTTATGAGGATCATACTATAGTTTTATGTAAAACATACTATGGTTGTGAGAATCAAAATATGCTTTTGGGGATCATATTATCGTTCTGTGTGAATCAAACTATAATTGTGGAAACCATAGTATGGTTGAGTGAATCCCTCTATGGAGGGGATCAAAGTACGGTTGTATTTAAATAATACTACTGTTATGAGGATCATAATATTGTTGTGCCATAACCATATAACCAACGATAGTACGATGCTCTTCAAATATTGTTATCCCAACCATACTTTTTTTCTCCGTGTGTGTTGGAGCTATATCTATATCTACATCTGCACCGATTTTTCTTAATTATAATAAAGTCTATGTCTGGTTCAAAAAACTAACTTTGGCCAAATTTAGTATCGATCGGACTACAATTGGGACCTGTACTTAGATTAAAAATTGTACATCTCCAGCAGGCAGACGGACATACAACGCTGTATCTAATCACCCCATGATTTTAAGTCAATGAGTGGGTCAAGCTGAAAAAGTATTAAGTAGTTATAAACAGTTGGCATGAAATTAATTTAGAATACCATGTACCAACGAGTAGAGCAGGGATTAATTAGTAAAATTTATATTAGTAACTATAAATTTTCTAAGGTAGCTTAAGAAAGACGATCTTTGCTATCGCTGTTCTGTTTGGGCCCATGAGCTTAAACCATTCGAAAATATTGCTCAAAAAACTTAGCTTTCTGACGATCAACATATTCATTTCGGCTGCTGAGTAAACAAGTAAAGTTGCATTATATTGCAATTAGTGAAGCCGCTGATGATCGTTAATCGATCGAAAGTTTGCTGCAGATTTAAGACCGATTGAACCATTGGACAATTTTTCTAAGAAAATAAAGCTGTATCGGCAGCGGTTTCGTTTTTGTGGCCAGAAATTTAAAACTTGAACTGAAGAAGAACCGAAAAAGTTACCAAGGTCTTGAAAATTAAGTTGGCAGGGTGATGATACTGCGAAGGCAACCGAAACAGACAAGTGGTTAAAATTGTGTTCCATAAAGGGAATGTTTGGTCTATCAAATAAAACATTTTTTTAAATTAAACTAAGATTTTAACCACCACGTACAATTTGTAACCATTCTGATTGGTACACATACATAAAAGGTAGAAAGTTATTAATATTAAACTGATAAAGGATTAAAATGACGAAAGAAGCTGTCACTAAACAATTTAGATGTTCTAATTCAGATTTGTATCTGGTATAATAGCCACAAACTACATATCACATATGGCAGAGTAGGGGCTTAAATTACCCCTTTGAATGTCATACGGGGACCAATAAATATCAGGCTTATTATTTCTTAGCAACAATGTCGGAATAAAAGTAATTGGAGTCACCTCAGTCAGCCGAGGTGAAGGCATGTTGTCTCCCAGCCAGATTAGAATTGATCTCATATAGTCATATACATCATCTGTGTCTAGAAAGCAACATAGAGAAAATCAATTTTTGGTATCAAAAGACAAAGTCGGCAAGTTGACTTGTAGTTAAAAGTCGACTTTAATTTAAATATTTGCAATTGTAATCGAAATAATGCGTATTGCTTAACTTTATTATGCGCTTTCATTTATTTTCGCCCATTGAGATATAAATAAGTTTTATTTTATTGTATGCCGAGGTTAAAATGTATGCCTTCCAAAATGTTCTAGATTTATCCAGAGCAATTAATAAAGTCGGTAAGTATACTCACACTGAAATTATATTCAGCGGTATAACAAGTTTATTTCTATTATTTTTCAAAGCGAACTGATAAATAACAAAATTAGAATTTCTCGAATACCTTTTGATACATATTTACCCGATGTTGATGTGGCCGAAGAGAGATTGTTCAAAGGCCAATGAAAAGGATAACAATTGGGGCACGAAAAAGGTCATGATGATGGCAGAGTGTTCCAATACAATTAAATACCGCCTGTTTGTCGTAAAACAAAAAATAATCCAATACCTATACGAGTATGTAGAATAATGAAATGCGAGTACCCATTCATTGCAAAAATAGCGAATACAAATTTTGTCAATACCACTTTTGTTTCGCGTGCGAGATGCTTTTCGCATAAAGTTGTTTTTGCTACCCACGTTTAAAATTAATTGATGCGCCCATGTGGTGTACTAAAAAGTCGAAAAGCCGACTTTTGATTTTTTTGTAATAGTCGAAAAGTCTAAAATTCGATAACCCTACTATAACATGGAAGAGGTATGGCTATGAAGACTGACCGGAGTCTATGATGTGGCAAAGCAGGCAATCAGAGATATCACGAAATGTCGTGGTGGCTTATACATAACGATGCTTGTCGCCGGTTAATGTTGCCCATAAAGCAGCAGAGTTTTTTAATGATCCTAAACCCCTCGCAAATATATTAAAATAGGCCTTAACACTGTGAATCAAACAGGAACCCCCAGGGAACCTCCAGGTTTCTCTGTTCGCTGAACTTAGACTCAGTGCTACGAAGGACCGTGAATAAAGGCAGCAACAACCGGAAACGTCCTAAATTTCAACACTGAGAAAGCGTCCTTTTTAAAAGTAATCCACGTGCCCACGTTAATAATATAGTGTTTAATCCAGGTGCTGAAAATGTTTTTCATTTTATTTGAGTATGCCGTTTGATATCATGTCTTTTGGCAATAAAATATTTGTAACATCTTTAATAAAGGTAGTCGTGCTTCATACGGATGGCATCAATTGATTCCTTTCTGATGTTAGAGCTTGCAAATCCGGATTATTGAATTATTCCGACAGCCACGCATCCGATATTTTCCAAACTAGGAATGACTCGAGTCAACCGTTAAATATTTAACTCTAGTAAAAAAGTATGGGCTACATCAAACAAATTAGTCAACATCGGTCCATGTTTTAATATAAATCAAAGATCATTTCCGATTTGAGAGCTTAAAAATCAGGAAAAACACGTATTAAATCCGATATTTTCCAAACTAGGAATGACTCGAGTCAACCGTTTAATATTTAACTCTAATAAAATAAGTATGGGCTACATCAAACAAAATTAGTCAACATAGGTCCATGTTTTAATATAATTAAAAGATCCTTTCCGATTTTAGAGTTTGCATATCCGAAAGCCACATATTAAATCTAATATCTTCCAAACTAGTCATGACGCGCCTACCTTTCAATATCCAACCTTAATAAAATTAGATTATAACAGAGCATGTGTTTTGTAGCCCCATACAAAGGGGTTTTCCAGTTTGCGGTCCTGGCGCAGTTGCAGGTACGAGTAATAGTTATTTTCGATGTTAGTCCCATTTAAAAAATTATGTTACGAGCGACTAACAACAAACTATAATGAAGCTCGATGGAAGATAAAAAGCCATATGTTGGTTTATTTCTCCTTTCACTCCCATATAAAAGGTCCTTCTAATAAGAGATCCTGACGCTCTGCGAGCAACATTTTAAATTTGATTTTGGTCAAATTTAGCATGCTGACATAAACCACACCCGGGATTAAAGAATTCATAATAAAGTTTTTTCAAATCGTCCATGTTTTGCAACAGGATTCGTTCAAAGGAGACTTCCGGTTTTAGATCCTACAATCACATATTAATTCGATCTTGTATAAATTAGGCATAAAGCATAACATGCAAACATTCACCTTCCAAAATTAAGCTGGACCATACCGGACTATGTTTTCAAGTAGACCCTATACAAAGATCTGTCCCAATTTAAAATCTTTACTCAAATTACACGTGGTTTGCTGTGATCAACTTAAAAACCCCTATAAAGCCTGGTAAAGAATAAAAGGCACCGATAAAATACCTTTGGAGCTTAAATTCGGCACAAGAGATTTCTGTGCAGCAGACCTGACTGTTTTCTTTTATACTTGCTCATAGTTGGTTAATTAAGATCCATTAAACAGAACTTTTAAACAAAATGTTTACTTATACACTGATTAAGGATCCGTTTTGGCCCCACATGGATCCATTGCTCCGTGCTCAAAGTTGATTTACAGTATTTCATTTTATATTTTGTCCCAAAAAGTGCCATATTTACAAATGGGTAGGCAGGAGGACATCGTTAGATCCGTTGTAAATCATAATGGTCATCAGCGACGAGTGCAGGTGGACGGCTCTTCGGCCACACTATCGCTAACAGCAGCAATATTTTCTGCAGTATGAGCTGTGTGCTCGCATGCACTGGTGTTTTCACATCTCCTACAGACCCGGTTTGCTCAATTTTTTGCACGATTTTTCCGATTGTACGTACATTTGGACGAATTAATGCATTTTGATTTGAACGCCCAATTTCCTAATAAGCCTGAATAACTTTAACGCATTGCTCGCTTGTATATCTTAGCTTGGATCAAATTGAGATAGGCTGAAACTGAGAAATATTAAATAAGTGCAGATAAAAACTTGACGCTTAGTTGTAGTTCACATTGGCCATCGGCCCTTAAAATTTAACCACCCTTTATAATTCCAAACCGATTATTTGTACAAAGATAGCTTGCAGTTAAAAGGTTTTCATCACTCTAACAATGCTACACTTTTTCTACGTACACATTTGCATACATTTAATGCAGAGAACGTTTTACATCGCGCTCGTAATTTCAACTTAAGACATTTTGTGAACCGACAGAAAAAAAACACCAAGATTTGTTAAGTTATTTAAGCGAGAGAGAGGAAAACCAAACCGTTTTTTTATGATTTTTTTTTGCATTTTCAAAAGATTGTTTAACACTACAACGCGAAAAACCTGGAGGTGGAATAGTAGTGTTTATTGTGGGTAATGTTAGGTGCCACAAAAGTGAACAAACGAACGAACTAACGAAAGAACGAACGCAATGGCAAAACCAACGAACAAAAAAAGTTTAAATGCGTAGATTTAATGTCAAGGTGGGATTAGAAAAATTTATATGTTATTTAAGGTTGCATAACACACACATAAACTCACACCAAACAAGTCAAGAAAAAAAGAACTACGAATGTGTTGTATTTTGGTCGCAATGACGATGACGTTGGTGGTGGCGGTTTGAAGGAGTTATGAGACATTCATGATTTACTAAGATGTTTAGAAAACACCACCGCCAAGCCGTCAGCCAACATCCATCCACTCGTACAACAATGAGAGGAAAACAAACATTTATATGCAAATTTCGCAAAACCCCCAAATGTCGTACAGCACAAATAGCTTTGTTAAGCGAAAAATCAACAATGTGGAAACATTTCCGCAGCCTTTGGCATGATTTTAGTAAACAACATTTTTATAACTCATAAGTTATAAAACTATAAAAACCAGTGTGACATTGTACCTTTCTGCTCCTCCATAAAAGGCAAAACCCCAGCGACTGACGGCAAACGGCAGATAAAGGCACAAAATGCACTAAATTTCATCGCCAACTTTTATTGTGCTTCTAGGTACACATACTCCTAGATGTGAGCTGTTCAGCTTAGTGCAGTACTTTTCATCGCTTGCAAACATTGTTTGTTTAATAAAAATGTTGCATGGCCAACATAGTTAGTTTGACCGTAAACCGATGACCATTCATGCAGCATAGAAGAGCCTTTCAAGTGAAGTAAGTCAAACAAATACAGCTGAACTCTTGAAATGCAGATGACCGAGGTGTTTCAGTCTGAGAGCACGGTCTAAGCCCACAATGTGATACTCTACTGCAACTGCGGATACAGTATACTTCGACTAAGTTCTGTGGAAGTTTTGCTTTTTAATCTCTATAGGGTGTAACGTGGAAGAATTTCAAACGTTTTGAAAAATGTGATATTTTTATATTTAATAATATAGTTCCACGGTGTCTAGGACGTTTGGTGCAAAAATGCACCTTCACCCAGAGAGCCATACAATCCACTGTGATCTTATGGGTCTTTTGGTGGTGCATGGGTTTTAATATAATAAGAAATTAGCTGAAATAAAAATTGTAGTAAAATGCAGCCGGGCCATGTTTAATTTAGCCATCTAAAGTCTGTAATGAAGAGAATTGAAGCCTCTTGCCTGATCTTAGCGGCATCACCAAATTCTTTAAGGAATCTTTTCCCAAGATATTGGTGCCCGTGGCGCGGTAGACTTGTACATTAGAAAAATGCTTAATCAATTTTAGCTTATAAACAAAGCTATTGTCCCATCTTATGTAGCTCAACCTAATTTAACAATTTCACATTATGTGTCCTATAACAAGTCTTATGGTCCTCATGCATGAAAATTAAGCCTTAACAAGATGACTCTCGATACAGTTCTATCCTCCCAGTTTTGGGATAGTCGTTTTACATTTGTTTTTTTATTCAGTGACCTGAAGAAATTACTTATCGATTGGCTGTCTCTACATTCATTGCTGATGCAAGTCAAGCTAGTTCCATGTCTACCTCAGTCCCATCTGCGTCCATCAGGATAGTCCAGGAGAAAACTAGGAACCTCTCACAAAATCGTACCTACAAAATGTGGCCGATGCTAAAAACTTTCAACAGTATAGGGTGTTTTTTTTATCGATATCAAGCTGAGTTTATATTTCCAGTAAGTTTTAAATCGCATAACTCCAAAACAACCCTTTTAAATTGTGGAAATTTTACTTTTCATTTTATTAAAATTAAAAAGGAAACTTTTACTAGACCATAAACGACCAAAACAATGAATTAATTCAGTGCTGTCAGATGTCAGACATTTTTAACTGGTTTTCTCGTTTCATTGTAACATTTTACTCAACGACCGGATATTAATATTAAGGATATTTTTAGGACTTTTATTCCAATATATCATGGATCAAAGACATGAACTATGGATTGATAGTGCAGAGAGACATGTATTGTAAAGTTGCTTAAGCTAAATACACCAAGTCAACTGTAATATATGTAAAGTATTTGTATGTCTTTAGAGCGTTTCACATAATCAAACTTATGGACCTGTTGACCTAAATAGTGTATTGGTGTAGGGTATCTGAATGATATTTCTCTCTGGCTGTTGACCATGTGGTAAGACTATCTGTTGCCACAGCCACAAAGACAATGTGTTCTCTGAGGTGGCCACTTTACTTAACACGATTTGAAGTTAAGAAGATGAAAACATTTGTAAACCTGAACACTGATGAAACACAGCAAGTTACAGCCCGAGAAATATTTCCAAATAAGAGGTCGGGGAGATAAGAGATGGGAAATAAAATAACGGAGAGAAGAAAAAATCAACGGGTATTCTGTGGAGTATATGTACGGCCTATAATCAATATAACAGACAGATATATTCTTTTAGATGGTGTTGTCGAAACAGCAGATACAATAAGGCTAATATTTTTAAGAAATGATTTAAAAGCTTCATATACGTCTAGTGGATCACAAACAATAGCCAGATGATTCTTGAAGTTACCACTTTCAGGAATGAGTCGTTTCTGTCATGTATTTCCCATTACTTTGAGAACTTATCACTCATCCCTAACCCGTTTGACACAACTAAGGCACACAAAACGGCTCAGCATTTCTTTTAAACCTTACCGCCGTCACCACCTTTTCTGCATGCATCCTCGTCCAAGTCTACCTCGTGCGATAGGTTTCTCGCTGGTGGTTATACACAAGCAATACAATGTTTTCTTGGCTCTTTTCAGATGAAGAATAGTAGTAATGATCATAAAATCCAACACTTCGCAGGGGCCAGTCCTTTTTTCGTGTGTCTCCATTCGATGCACCATGTTATTGGCGAACTCAAACTGTTTGTTACACATGTAGTGTTGTAACATGTTGCTGTTTGAAACATTGTTGTCCGATAACAACAATCATTGAATGTTCATCTTCATCATTATCGCCATCATTAGCATCAACAGCAAGTTGGACAACAAAGTGATGATGATGGTGACGATGAAGAAACTGCTGCTGATCGTGGCGATGCTCGTGATTATGTTTATCATTATGAACATCAACCTACCCGGAGTCATTGAAGTTTAACATGTTCCATAAAGTGGAGAAGACAAACCTTGTCGCAGGATTTTCTGCTTTACATTTCTTCATTGGATATTTTGTGTGTCTTATTATTTTGGCTTTCGTTCATACGTGATTTTTTTCTCATACCCATCTGTTTCGATTTTGACGATTAAAGTCAATACTATTTATATAGAGAGATTTCTTGAAATGTTTCAGTTGTTTCAGTTGAACATGATATGTTCCTTTTTTGTGCTGTGAAAAGACAAAGTGCAAGGGAAGTATAAGGGATATACGTGCCAGTAGATTTCACTTTTTCATTGAAGCCGTAGGCATATAAGGAGCTCACATGTCAGCTAAGTAGTTATTTCTAGTGTCAAATCTTTTATGTGTTTTAAAGTTTTGTGTGAATTGCCACCAATTTTTGCTATTTTTGCCACTCCTTTAATGGCCGCGAGAAATTATGTTATGTTTCACAAAACGAAAGACTTAAGACACAAACTTCTGTATTGAGTTTAAAACTTATGTTCCATTTGTGGCTGACATTTCCAAGTTAACAAGCGCAGCAGCAGCGACAGACAACTGTGATGAAGAATGATGGAGAACAAAAGACTTAAGACATAAACTTGATTATGTACATGGATCATGGCTTTGGACACTTGAAATTGTGCCCGCGTTAGTTCACGTAATCAATTTTATTTTGAAAATCATGTGAAGTGGCGACTGGTTTTCATGAAAAATGTAGGCCTCAACAAAAATTGCTGCGAATTTATGCAAAAAACATGGAAACTCTTATTAAATCTGCCATGAGTGTGACATTCAGATCGCAATCTTATGAGAAATGAATCAGAGGCATCAAAGTAAGGTATTTTTATATATTTTGTACATTCATATGATTGTTTCCTAAACCTTGAGGTCTCTCAACTAGAATTAGATCACAAAAGTCATGATGAAAAGACGACTGCGACGAAACTCATATTAAATCTACCATGAGTGTGACATTCAGATTGCAATCTTATGAGAAATGAATCAGAGGCATCAAAGTAAAGTATTTTTATATATTTTGTACATTCATATGATTGTTTCCTAAACCTTGAGCACAATTCTCCTAGAGTAGTGGTTGGCACCACATTCTGCCAAAGGTAGAGAACACTTTCCAACCAAAAAACGTTTAAAGGTTTTATTGAAAAAGACGACCCCGAATAAATGGAAGATCTCTACGTAGAATGACAATTTATCTAGCCTAAAAGAAGTCAAGCATGCATGTGCGCACATTGCTGTATGTGTCCATGGTCTGCCGGCTGAGCAGTTCAAGCTTGAAGAATAAAAGTTAATTAGGAGCATAAATAAAGTTGTATCGACAATCTGTCTTAAAAACGGCATGTTTGAGTTTAAAATCTAAGTCTATAGTGTCCTTTTTGTAAAAGAGCTAAGCACAGTGATACAAGTTTACTTCGAATTTATAGTAAGGTCCCATCAAGCAAATCATGATAACGACTGAAACATCGTGGTAACGAAATCATTGTGCGGCATACGCATGGCCTTAGCGCTGTGCATATACCACTGATCAAGTCTTCAAAATGACTCAAATCCACAAAAACAGAACGAGAAAAGCTGGCACATATTAAACCTAAATTGTTTATAAATTGGCCATCAAAAGCCCATCAAGATCAACGTTGTTTGGAATCATGTACAACTCCCTATATAACTAGAATAAAACATACGCATTATATGGAGTAGAATATGGAAGAACCTTTCCTAATCATTTGTAGCAAAAATCGACTTTGACAATTGCAGTGTGTTTAATGTGCTGCTGCAGTTAATTGACAAACAAACCAAAAAGTATTGACAATATTAAACATAATGCTACCAACCCATAGATATCTTGGAGTTGACTCTACGATCTATAATTGTTTCCTCCGATATTATAGAAAGAAGTAGGGAAAGGAACAATTTGTTTTAAACGAGGACAAAATAAAACCTTTTTTGGATTGATCCGAAAATACGACACCCTACACTACTATCGTATGCAAGAGTGTCTTCACTTAGGCAGAAATTTGAGATATTTTGTATGTACTATTAGGCTTGTAAAGCCTAAAGTGTGGAGAATACCAGTGTAGACCTATATGATACAATTTCACCAGGATTAGTTATCGATTGAACATAACGTAAGGCTTCTATAGCAGCAGGGCCTCACAAAAGGAGGGCCCTTGTATGGCTGTTACATCAAGACATAGACCAGTTTCTCCATAGCTGAATATTTATAGCATATTTTGGAAATTTGAGCGAGATCGATCCCCATATGTGACTCCCTTAGTGGTAGAGCCTTGAATCGGTATGGATATATAGGAGCTACAGCAGAAAATGCATCAATAAAAAACCACTTTAATATAGTTCACCATTGGCTACATAATTTGCAAAGTTACATTAATATCTATTCATGTTAGCGTCCTGCACTTTGAATACATTCAATCATCATACCACAAGCAGCACTGTGTGCAGTAGGGTGTTTTCTCCTGTCGAACAAAAACGGCACTTCACAAACTAGTAGCTGTTGTTGTTATATAACAACAATATATTGAGTATTGTAAGTCCTGTTTGCCCGTGGGGGATCTGCTTCGATATCCTGGAAAAGAGCCATTTAAACTGGATGCGTCCAAAGACACCTGGGGGTCATCTGAGTGCACTTGGCCGGACAATTAAAGTGATGCAGTACGTCATGTGGTCCCTGATCTTAAGCTAGATAAACGCCTGGAGCGGGGAGTTGTCATCGATTCGCATCCAATAAGAATTGATGCGGCTTCATCATCCAGATCTCAGCTGAGCCAGAAACGTTTAATGATTTTATTTGACGCTGAAACTCGGATACTTGCAAGTGTAGCAAAATGGATATAATTAGTTTTTGAGAGAAGGATTCTTCAAAGAATTTATGGTTTATCTAGCTGAACGCCTTTAAAATTACTTTGAGACCTTCTGAGTTTATTTATATCGATATATGCAATTAAGGAACCATGATCCTTTTTAAAGCCATAGTTGTATATATATATAGTTGTATATATATAGAATATAGAAACAACCAAGAAACCACACACCAAAAACCTAAAATGTCAGTAAAAGTTAATCATATTACATTTGGCATGGAAACTACGTGGTTGATGGACGGACATTTTAAGACGGGCAAAGTAGAAATATAAGTTAGTACTCGTATTGGATAATTTTTTCTTTGTGGCATGACATAAAGATGAACTAAGTCCGGTATTTCTGTTGTCTGTACTATTCTTGTTATTAATTTTTCTTCTTGACGTTTTGATCACGTGAGATTTTGCTAAAGATCGGAGACATGTGACGACTGAGCCAGAGACCAGTTGAAATTTGGTTTGAAATCATTTTGCATTGTGAAGTTAGACTTTTCAGCCATATAAATTTAATTGGAATATTTTTCAGTCCATTAACAACATATTTCACTTTCCAGGAACAAATATGAGTTTTACTCATACATAGGCAATATTTAATAAGAAAGAAATCTCTTAGATACATACGTTAAAACTTCTCAAAAAAATAAACAAATTTCGTTCGGCCCCGGTATTTCGTTCGGCCCCGGTATTTCATTCGGCCCCGGTATCAATAGGAACGGTAAGTAAGTATAAGGATTATATCGAGCACAGCTTGCTGATTGTAGAAAAGTTTCAAGTTTGCTTCATTTTAAAGTGTCGTAGGAATTTAGTAAGAAATTGTAGAGTTCCCCAAAAGATGTTAAATAGTTTTATTTGTTTTGCTCATTTATAGAAGTCTTCTATTCTTAGACTACCGTTTAAATATTCACTTCATCCTATGGCAAATGATTATAAAACTATCTCTATTGGTGACGCTTTTGAATGGTGACGGCTATGAAGGGGTAATAGAAGGTTTTTTTGTAAGGATTATCCGGACAACATACAGTCCACTTATAAAAAAAGGGTAACCCATCTCAAAGTAATAAGATGTGTTCAAATAAATGTAACCAATCACATATCGGGATCTACTGTTTAAAGCCTGATCTGTACGGCTAATGAGATTTCTACAAGGGTCTTAAGTGGCTTCGCCGAGCAATTCTTTATTCGCAAAGACGTTGACGTGAATGACGAGAAACCTAGAAAAAGATATTCTTAAACGCATTTCTACACGTTTTTTAATGATACTCACTTTCATTACCAATAAACGGCCCACAAAGAAAACCTTTACGAACAATGAGATTGTAATTAAAACTGACTATAATTATTACAATCCAAATTACTGAGAATGGAATAACATACAGTATATTTACGATAAGTCTTAACCGAATATAAAGATTCTTTTAAATATATCTTACTAATGTCATTTAGAGTGTTCATAGTAGCTTTAGGGATTAATTTAAGACTCATTAATAAGTATGTTTTTATTAAAAGTACCAACAAAATTGTGTAATAATCAAACATACTATACATGATATAACGCGGCTGGCAACCCAACAAATACAGGGTTATTTCTTATTGTAGCACAATTGGTTCACTACCCGTTATAACCACCAACAAAAGACTGAAGACCCAAACTTGAAGACAGATGTGTCCTGAAAAATTTAAAATACTTTGTTTTAGTTATTATTGCATTATAACTATTGCATTTACCTTTGGTGAAAGTTAAAAACATTTGAAAGTAACGCACGAATCGTGCTACAAAAACAAAACGTAATAACTTTTGTTCTGTGTGAGCAATCGGCTCATTCTTTATTTAATTTGAAAGGAAAGTATTTAGATTTATTAAAATGTATGCTTGGGATTTGGAAAGTGCAGCGGTACCATGCTTTGCTGTCCTGCATATCCGTCCAGAGGGAATTTAGTCGGGAGTTTGGCGGAACTTCTCCGAGTAGATGGACCATTATGAGGCTGCTAAACATACTCGTATTTGCCGAATTTGGAATCATCGCACAATGACCGTACCATCGACATTCCTTCGTTCGGGCTTAAAGCACCATATCGGCTGTAGCATCGTCAATTTAGGCAAATACAAGCGTTTCGACTCGAAACTTATCGGCGCAAATTGCAGTTGCCAGACGGTCATTTTAACGTATAAAGCATGATTTAAATTTATTTCATTACAAAGTGTAAATTACCAGCAAGTAAAACCCTCTGGATTTGCCTATTCGAATAGAATTTTGCCAAATTTGTTATGGAAATGGCCGAAGAAGACAACATCTTGATGAATATCTAGCTTCTGTCTGATGAGGCCCATTTTGATCTAAACGCGCAATGTAAACAAGCAAAATTGCGGTATATGGAGTGAATTTAATCCAAAAATACTCCATGAGACGGAACTTCACCCAGATCGAGAGACTGTGTGGTGCGCAGTTTTATCAAGCTACATTGTGAGGCTATACTTCTTTGAAAAAAGCGGTGTAATAAAAATGTGGATCGTTGTTTAAAGATGTTAAAAGCGTTTTTTCATACAGAACTGTGTCGAAGACGTATCCGATTCAACAGCATTTGATTCCAGTAAGATAGAGCAACTACACATAAAGCCAAACCGGTTATGGCAGAGCTTTAACTAAAATTCCAAAACAAATTAATATTCAGAAACTGCACTTTCCGCTGGCCCCCAAGGTCACTGGATCTAAATGGACCAGACTTTTTTATGGGACTATATCAAGCAAGATGTGTACAAAACGAAACCAAGGAATTTGACTAAATTGAAGTAGTCTATTGAAAAAATAATTAAAGCAATCTTATCTTCAACTCTTCAGGCCGCAATGAATAACTCTCTGATCTGATGTCGCATATGCGTGGATGTGCATGGAGGTGATTTACGGTCTATTATCTTCAAAACAATTAGTCATTCAAAATTAAATAGAATTTTCTATACAATTAAAAAGGAATTAATGAAATACTTTGATTAAAAAAAAGGTATTTGAATTTCTTATTGTAGCACAATTGGTACACTACCCGTTATAACCACCAACAAAAGACTGAAGACCCAAACTTGAGGACAGATGTGTCCTAAACAAACTTTTCCGTGTCCTCAATAATAATTTCGTTGTATTTAAAATACTTTGTTTCAGTTATTATTGAATTATAACTATTTACCTTTTGTGAAAGTTAAAAACATTTGAAAGTAACAAGCAACGATATCCTCATTAACAAAAGTATTATAATTTTCATCTTCCTTGCAAAATCGAAACAAAAATCATAACCTTACCTCCTCCAAAAATAACTACTTCTACTAAGAGTTTAGTATATTCACCCTAAGCACAATGCATTCAAATAAAAAATAAACAAAATGCTTTAGCATTGTCAATAAATAAAACAAATACACACCTACCTTTCATTTTAACCGATGCCGGTGGTATGTGTGGCATGAGGCTGTAACCTCCAGTGCCGAACAAAATGACGTACCTTAATGACTATAATAAGCCGCCAATAACCGTCAACATTCATATACAGATAAGTTATGGCCCAAGACACACACACGCGAATGAACAGGCCAAATACTATTTGAACTTTCAAAAAAACACAAAAATATCACTCACTCACCGCATACATGTATACTTGATCCCCTCCAAAAAAAAGGCGATGACGACGACAATAATTCAGACACTCACCTGTAATGAAAATAAATAACAGCGAAGAGAAAAAGCATAGATTAGAAAATTTACCAAGAAGACAAACAAAACATTAAAATAAATATAAATTATAATAATCGTATTAGCTAATAAAGCTTTATTTATGAGTATAAAACTAACCAGAAAAATATGATGATATGTTAAACGAAAAGATTGTTTTTTTTCAAAATTTGGAAAGGAGAATGGAAATACTGTTTATTTTGCAGCACAAACTGGTAGTATGGCAGATGAGATTTGGCTATTAAAGGTTTATAAGTTTATAAACGATTATAAGTTTAAATATTTAAATTATTCAATAATTATTTCTAGGTCAGGCCTTGTTTTAAAGAATGCCAATCTTAAATGTCTGCTATAGGAAAATCTATTTTTTTTTGGTTTATATGTGGAGCTCGTTGGACGAATTTTAAATTGAGATTTCATGGAACTTTAGAAAAGATATGAAATCAATCGCTATTATATGATAACAACATAATAAGCTAAGAAACTGGCTTAGAACAGCTGATAGTGAAAGTTTCGCCAAATGTCTTCTTTTTGAAAATTTAATATTATTTGGATAAAAACAACTAAAAACATTACCATGTCTATAGAACTAGGTATACAAAGAAAGAGAACGGATTGTATTCCTTAGACATGCGACAAGTATGATAAAGACACGCATGTAATAAAGAAACATAAACAATTTTCCGCCGAAGCCCTTCTAAAATAAAGCTGAGAATATGGGTTCATCCGCAAAAACTCGCAATTTTTCTATCCTCAGAGAACTTTTAGCAATGGCACCACAAACGCTGATCATAAAATGCATTAACATTTAAGCAGAATATCATGTTTCAGAATCGTTAAGTGTACGTTTATCGACTCCGCCGATTATCGACTCTGTTTATAAACTCCGCCGAAGAGTGGATGGTATACAAAATTTGTCATTCCCTATGCAACAACACGAGATAATGGTATGAGACCCTTTAATGAATATATATTTTTGATCTTTATTAAATTCTAAGACTCTAGCCTTATTTTTAGAAGTTCTGCTGTCCATACGTCCCTCGTTAAAAGCACCATAGCGGTCAAACGAATAAACCTAGCAACTTTTACATGCTGATGGCTTAATAAGCAATTTAGAATTGTAAATGGGCGCAATCGGCATAGTGCGAAAAAACGTTCCCTTTAAGGGACTAAAGGTACTCGGTCATAAGTACTTTTTGAGTATTTTCTTTACAGATAACAATTTTTGTGGACGGACATTGCTTAGAATGGTTAATGTGAAAAGTGAAACACTACATACCTCAAAAAAGAGCATAGTGGCTGGAGAATTTGGCTCGAGTGTCCGAAAAAACGTTCCGCATCTTCAAAACGGAACAATAGTCTATATGGACTTATGGGTACACAAATGCAAATTTTGCTAAGAATCCTAATATAGGGTAACTTTCTTTGCCTGAGAATAGAGATGAATGCAAGGGCCGAGATGTCTCAAAAATGGTAATTATAATGCTGTAGTTGCTCAGGGCCAATGGAGAGTTATTACGTTTTACTTGTTTTTTTTTATTAAATCAACACTTAGGAATAACTCTTATATAGAGATAAATGACCAACAGGAAACACTTCCATTTAGAGTCACTTCCAACTATAAACAAACTGTCTAAAAAAAGACTTTTGCCTATAAAGCATTGTGCGATTTCTTAAGAAATCAACCACAAATATATTAGAATATTTGGTCAAACGTGTGCTGCTATCATAAACTCTAAGCTAGTGCTTCCAGCAAAAATATAACAACAAATTTTCTATCTAGGTGTAATGCAAATTAATTTGACCTTATATAACGTCCCATGCACGTAGTCCTTATAAAAATGGATATGTGGATACTCGAAAATATATAATTTTTTGATTTTATACGAAACAAAAATCGGGCACATAAATTAAAGGAGCTAAAAGGCCGTTAAAGTTAACTAAACTACAATTGTAAAAGTGGACGTATGGATACTTGAAGCAAATTTTAATACGAGTTCTAATATGGGATATTTTTACCATACGCTACAGTGTGTTATAGGTAATTATGGCTATGTGCTGATGTTGGGAAAGCCTTAAATAAATGGAGATTAACCCAAAGTTAAGTATAGCAATCGTTTCAGGATCACAATCTGATTCCAGTGAGCGTTGTCCGTTCGTCCGTACCTACATCCGTCCATCTGTTCTACTAACGTTATAATCAAGGTATAGTTCGCAAATATGAACGGATTTCGATGAAGCTTGGTACATGGTGCTCGGTACTTGGTACTTGATACTTAGTACTTAGTACTTAGTATTTAGTACTTAGTACTTAGTACTTAGTACTTAGTACTTAGTACTTAGTACTTAGTACTTAGTACTTAGTACTTAGTACTTAGTACTTAGTACTTAGTACTTAGTACTTAGTACTTAGTACTTAGTACTTAGTACTTAGTACTTAGTACTTAGTACTTAGTACTTAGTACTTAGTACTTAGTACTTAGTACTTAGTACTTAGTACTTAGTACTTAGTACTTAGTACTTAGTACTTAGTACTTAGTACTTAGTACTTAGTACTTAGTACTTAGTACTTAGTACTTAGTACTTAGTACTTAGTACTTAGTACTTAGTACTTAGTACTTAGTACTTAGTACTTAGTACTTAGTACTTAGTACTTAGTACTTAGTACTTAGTACTTAGTACTTAGTACTTAGTACTTAGTACTTAGTACTTAGTACTTAGTACTTAGTACTTAGTACCTAGTACTTAGTACTTAGTACTTAGTACTTAGTACTTAGTACTTAGTACTTAGTACTTAGTACTTAGTACTTAGTACTTAGTACTTAGTACTTAGTACTTAGTACTTAGTACTTAGTACTTAGTACTTAGTACTTAGTACTTAGTACTTAGTACTTAGAACTTAGAACTTAGTACTTAGTACTTAGTACTTAGTACTTAGTACTTAGTACTTAGTACTTAGTACTTTGTACTTTGTACTTTGTACTTTGTACTTAGTAGTTAGTACTTAGTACTTAGTACTTGATACTTGTACTTGGTACTTAAGTCTAGTCCAAGGACGAACCCTATTGTCTAGTCCAAGGACGAACCCGCATTCATCATACTAAGTTTTTTTCAGATTTCGAACCTACATCCCTTACCCCTACATATTACTTCCAATTTTGACCATATTTTACACAGAGCATTACGAGTGACCAAACCACAACTCTGACCCCACATGGGTCCATATGTTCGTAACGCCATCACACAAAAGTCCTTCCTGATTTCAGAATCTTCAGCTTGAGAGGCCCCATTTAAAATCTGACTCCTACCAAATTTCGCATGAAGCGTTACGAGTGACCAACTCCTATATCATGTAACATTGGGCCATATTGATTCTTGTTTGGGAATGTCCCCCAAACAAAAGTCCCACCAGATTAGATGTTCAGCAGCTATATCATGTAACATTAGGCCAACGCCTATATCATGTAACATTGGGCCATATTGATTCTTGTTTGGGAATATCCCCCAAACAAAGGTCACACCCGATTAGATGTTCAGCAGCTTTTAACATATTATACCCGATCACGCTAAAAATAGGAGCGACGAATCATTAACTATAACCTACTAAGTCTGACCTTGCTAAAGCTCCAGACAGAGATGCTTAATATTAGGTTACCAAAATGGTGAAGCGTAACAACACCATGCCCGAATTAAAAATATTTACTTGTTATCATTTTACTGAACTTAAACTTTTCGGACCAAGAAACGGCCGTTATGTCAAAACAATAGTAGATATGGGCATATTATGGGTACTCATAATAAAGCCAATTTATTTTTTAACTCAAATATGGATTTATTTTAAGATTAAGGGCTCCGACTGATGGACTTTTAAGACCCAAAAACAGCCTTTATAGTCATAGGGACTATACATATAATAAGCGAATCGATGGTATAGGTTTAATAACATCAAAGATTATTAATACGCATCTCCTTTGCATTTATATGTGGCTAATATCGCCCTAAAACCCATGTCTCATTGAGATCTGCCCACATATGCTCCCAGCACTTTAATTAAGTACAATACAATGTAATGACGTACACACTAATAACAGCACATACTTATAACAAACTTTACAACTGCCACGTGTAGAGTATAACAGTTGTGGATGTAAGTAACCATGTGTCCATTATAATTTGTGGGGTTTCTTGCTTTATCTCCGTTAGAGCAACCAATGTCACTGTGACTTGCGTTTCCGCATAATTTCTAAAGGCGTGTTCAACAGCGTCTGTCTTAAAAAACGACATTGCTGGCGCGCACGCGCATATGTGTGCTTGCGAATACGAGTATGTTTCAAGCCGCTGCTATAGTGTCCCAACTAAGCCACCAACAGTTCTTGGCCTTAAAGAACAAAGTTGCAAGCGAAAGAAAAACACGAAATTTTGTTCTTGCAGAATTTCTGCTGTTGAATACATTTGAAAATTGTTGTGTATGGGCAGTATTTGGCAAATAATAATTGTTTGAATTATTATTGATTTTGGTTATTTGATAGTAGCCCATGGGACAAATGTACAACATACATACCTACATACATAAGTACCTATGTACATTCACAAGCAAATGTTGCCTCGCTGCCAACTTCTTTGAAGAAGACGTAGAAGAAGAGGGGAAAAAAACATTAACAAAGGAAATAACATTTGTTACTTACACAACATCCTAAACTTTAAGCTTAAGCCAAAAGCCAATGACAGCAGCATCAGCAAGAAATAGACGACGAGAAAACGTTGTACGAAAAAACTGTTAATAGTGTGGGCTGTTACAAAGCCTTAAAAATATTTGGTTTTTTTCCCTCGTCGTTGCCGTCTTATGTTCTTTCGTGTCCATAGATTGTGTCAAGAATTTCGCTATTGTTGGCTTAGTCGTTATCTCTGAGGAACCCCCTCACAACCGGTGGATAAGAGAAACAAACGAAGCCCAACCAAATGGTAATAATAATAATAATGATTTAAAGAAAGAACTTCTAAATGTACATATAGAATAAAATAAGGAATTTCTCTTTGTTTTTTTAACCACAACAATGAACTTTGAATACTTTTGGCGATAAATCAGCATAATCGCTGTCCATGTGATATTTAAGAACTATTTTTGTGTACCATGGTTGGGGAAAGCAGTATTTAACATAAGAACTTAAGGGGTAGGAAATATGTGTCATAGTTATTTGAAAGCCCCTCTTTAAAGTACTAACCAGGGAATAACGACGGGTCAAATA
This sequence comes from Hydrotaea diabolus, assembly GCA_963513945.1. Classification (NCBI taxonomy): domain Eukaryota; kingdom Metazoa; phylum Arthropoda; class Insecta; order Diptera; family Muscidae; genus Hydrotaea; species Hydrotaea diabolus. The sequence continues at coordinate 130,748,424 of OY740717.1, read as the reverse complement.
ATGTTTATCCTTTCCGTTTTTTAGTATTAAGAGGGCCCTCAGAGTATACACAATTGAACAACTTTGAGACATATATCGGTTATCCTTCACCATGGACATTATTCTAAGTTTCTAAAGACAGTACAGAAAGATTTGAAGGTGGAAAGCTAAAAATAAAGTAATTTTTTTTAAAAAATCAAATTAAATTCACAATTATGAATCTTTTAATTGAAGTATTCAAATTACAATCATATCATTTGGGTTAAGACTTAAAAATAGATTCATGTAGTAATCTAAATTTATTTAGACTCAAAGTGAATTGTGCTTCATATTAATATCCATATGTCTATATTCAAAATTGACTGCTTGCTTAAACTATAACTCCCATTTTTGGTCCCCTATTGTTTGGTCCACCATAGGTGCAGCCACTATCTCCATATTGAATGTGTTCTAAGTTCTGGCTAACTGAATTTGACCGTTATTGTGCTTTGGGCAGAAACACAGAAGCCACTGTTCATCCTTCTGTGTTTATGCTCAAAGCACAATAACGGTCTAATTAAATTGAAAAAAAAATATATTTCGAAAATAATTCTGTTATTTATGTTTTTGAGTATCGTAGGTCCATGAATCTTTACACAGCTTTATTTAAGGAGCGCGTAAGTTAACAGGACTATTTCTTGACCTCTAGCCAGAACAAAGGATGTGTGGCATGACTCAGAAGTTGACAACCACGGTTGGGTAAAAGCTTGTAATGCTCGCCAAAAATAACAGTTTCCAATTCGGATGAAATTCGACAAATGTGGCTACATACTTTTTGTATCTCCCATAGTTAAAGAGGTAAGTACAATCAAAATGTATTTTTGTTGAATTTTGCCCGATCTTTAATATGTATTTTTCAAGTATCGTTTAGCAGTGCACCAATGTAAAGGATATGTGATAAATTGGAACCGTTTGAATTTCAAATTTAAAAAATCAAATTTTTCCAATTTTTTGAAAAAAAAAAGTTAAAAGTAAAATTTTGCTTATAAAAAAACTTGTAAAGCCACGTGTAGAGAATTTAAACTTTTCAGAAAGAAACCTTTTAAGAGATAATTACTGAAAAAAACTCTCTTGGATTACTATAATAATTCGATTAAACGGTGCACTAGAAATGGTGAATTTTCATAACGAAACAAATATTTAGTCTGTTATTATTTTAAACGCATAACTGCGATCCTTATAGTAAAAGCTGTACAGATATAGTTAAAATTATCCCAAAAAGCTTAAGCTGAGCTAATTGGCAGCGTTGCGCCCATTTTTCTTTAAAAAGATGGGGGCATTTTTGAGACTTTTCTCCCTATTTAGGAATTGTAGGATATTTCAAAGACATATCTCAAAAGCGTTTTTCTCCTTTCCAGTGTTAATAGGAAAAGAAGATAAAGTGCAGTGGGTGTAGCGCTTTTAGAGTCCATATCATTCGTTGTAAGATCCAACGAACGCACTGACCCTGCTAGCCAGTATTTTCGCACAATTGTTATTTTAATCTAATTTACTATTATTGGTGACAGTCGTGTATTTGTATGGTTGTTTTGCACAAGTCTACAATTTTAAAAATATATTTTAAGACCTAAAACTCTTGAGCCTAAGTGAGAGTTTTATGAACCTAACTTAAGAGACTAAATTACAATATTGGAGGAATTTGTAAAGGGGTGCGGAATACTCTTTAGAAACTAGTCGGCTACGTAAAATCGTATCTCTAAGTCCAAGAAAGCAGTTAGATCTAGATACCCTAGAGGTCCTGAGGGAAACACACTTTCTTGGCTGAGCTATAATCCGTGTTGGATAATGTCGACGATTCACATAATATCTTCTATATTTCGATTATGCGACAACGCATACAAAGGGCGACTAGAAGCTTAATTACATCCCTTAAAAATTCCAAGTGTTTTTGGCATTTTGCCCGCGGGAGAACATCAATGCCTTACGGCAGAACATCGACACCTTAATGTTATGCCTTTAAACAATTTGAATAGCCTGTTTCGAGTATTGTATGTCCCTTCACAGCAAATATCATCTAAGATTGTCTTTATCCCAAAAGGGAGAAGGAAAGTCATGCTATGGCGAAGAATTTCAAACCAATCAGTCGTTGTTCATATCTGCAAAAAACTTGAGAAAAAATTCTCGATGACTTCCTCAGTTCATCCCACACTCCGGGCACTCAGTCACAGGCATGCCAGAGAACACAGTTCGCGATTAAACGGCGAGGGATCCATCAACGAAATTATATTGCGGTCATTAATAGCTAGGGGTCTACGAGTATACGCTAGGATTCTCTGTCTGCCTTAACACCACTTTAGTGAAAATTGCAACAATGAAGAGGAAGAGGAGGAGACAACTTAACACCTTCTCTGCCACTGACCGGCATTGGTGGAGTTGAGGCGTACACCCGTTGGTCTACAGATCCTAACCGATAACACCTTTCCACCCGTTGATGATTCGGGCCGGACACATACCATTATTGAAGCAATAGCTTGACTAAAGGATAAAAAAGGATGAAATTTTTCGTCACGATTTGACTGTGCCACAACAGGACCTACTTATGGACCTTAGCATTCAATATTTCGGGCCACTGCCAATTAAAACTGAGACTTAATTTCTTTACACTCACCACAATCGGCAAAATTCCTAGAGTTTGGTACTTTAGAAGAACGACAATATCCGATTCATCCAAGAAGTAGTATGATCCTATTTTCATAAACCTTTTTCGGCAAAGAGCAGACTCAAGCACATGCGATTTTCGGCGCTTTAATCTACTTTCTCAGACCAAAGTGTTTTAGGTTTGATACTTTAAAAGAACACAAATATCCGGTTTTTGTGCTTAAGTCATATTCTATTGTCCTAACAACTCCATTCCAAATTCTAACAGTATTTCCTTTTTCCTTCTTGCCAGCTGTAAAATTGTTTTCCCCCTTAAAGAAAGCTTACACAGAAAACAAGTCGCCAAACATGTCATGTTCAAATGCCAAAACTGCCAATTGATATTTTGTGTTACAACATTAACCAAAAAACGCGCGCACACACACACACATACCAAGTCCCCAAAGAAAATCTATAAAAATGAAATTTATGTACTTACGCTTAAGTGTTCCTTCCCTTTTCTACAAAAAAAAACAACTAAACCTCCAACAGCAAGAAGAACAATTTGTTGAACTCAGCTACACACACACACGCGGATGCCGCTGAATTCATGGGGATATGATTCTAACATTTTAAAATCGGTCTCAAAAACATATTAAATTTGCACGTTTTACAACTGGCTCTACCGATCAACATTGTTGGCTCTAGCTGACTATACGTTCCACGTTGCCGGCTAATCCACGCTAAGTTACTGGGTACTGTTCGTTAACTGTCTGTGTGACTGGTACTTGGTCGTTGGTGTCTCTCCCGGTGGTGTTTGAATGCGTTATTAGAAAACCTATACGATGTTTCATTTCTAATGACATTTTGTCTTTTTTTCTTGTTTCCATTTTTTACGAGCCAATGTTTGTATGTACGATTGTCCACTAATATGTATCTGTGGCATGTCTTACTTAACACTTTACATGTGTAAGCATCTGAGACAAGGCGATATTCTAAAACAACCGTCCCGAACGTACCAGACTCTTTGTGGCAGTCAAACACTCCAGTAACACTCCGGTTGTATGGCATTCTGGCAGCTAGCCAGCGCATCCGTACGGGGCAAAAAGCTCTAAAAACATTTGAGGAGTCATAGAATCTTATTGCAATTACATTAAGCCTGCCCATCCCTTGTCATAACAACCTACGCATGCAGGAAGTTACAAGTTGTTGTGATTCCTGCAATACAAACAAACATACAAAGTGTTGCATACCAACAGCCAGACATACATACGTGTAAATAGATATATGCGCGAGGTATCCAGATACATCTACGGACATACATACGTTTCCATTCACACTCTGTCGTACTGTACAAAACGCATAATTTGACAAAGCGACAGTTGGATAGACAACCAGCCAACCAACCGAACCGTGTATAGGTGTGTGTGTATGTTGGTTGTGGAACCACGTATCTTTCCATACTCCATGGCACATTGGAATTGTATTTGGATATTCTAACAGATATCCATACAAATTGTCTTTTGATACCGCCGTAATTCTAAACACACAAACATCGAGACAAACGTAGACGTCACAGACAACCGCACGCTCACACACGGCGCAGTGGAAACGTAAAATATTTTGTTGTTGTTTATGCCACAGTATGAATGTTTGTGGCATGCTTATACCTACCTCCAATGATAACGGGGAGAACCAAAAGACACTGTACTTTATTATTTTAACAAGCAATAGGAGTTTTGGTATGCTGGTAGCGCGTGTTTTGTATAAAAATTATACAATTTAAAATTTTTCCGGATACAACAAAATGCTCTGCTTGTTTTGAGTTTTCATTACACGCCATGCTCAATAAAAACTTCAATTTTGATATTAGAAATATATTTCCTGCACTTTGGGGTGGAGTCCAATTTCGATAAATGGTTCCAGTCTCTTAGAATCGGAGACTTTGTTAAAGCTTTGCAAATGTAGAGCACATGTGCCATTTTTATGCTCTAGGAAAACAAAATCTGCATCTTTTTCCCTGTACTATGAGGATCAAAGGATTTAAGTGTAAAGGTTTACTCGTAGAAGCAAACAAAGCATCGATTAAACTTTTTCTTATTAGGGAACTAAAGGTATTCTAATTTACACATTCAACAGGGATAAACCGGCTCGAGACCTCTTGCATCTACATTTTAATAGATGGCAAGTTTTTTACAAAACTGCTTTTATCGCGATTTCGGGTCCGTGACGAACTTTATCAGAAAGTTTCTCAGCAATTGTTGAAAGGAAAGCTGAGCTCTTTAAAATCAGGTTCTCACCAAACGTTTCCAAACTACTGTTGTTAATATGTCTTTCAAGTTTTTAAGTATTAAAATATAGGTGCAAAAGGTCTCGAGTCGCTTAATCCCTATTCAATGTATAAAAGAAAAAGACCGAAATAAAACAAACGATCTAAACATAAAGTTATGACAATTAGTTAAGATTTACAAAGCAATCTGAGTTAATCAAGTTTTTGTCTTAAGTCTTTTGTTTCTTATAGGCCAAGTTTGCGTTTAGCGATTTATGAAATCTTTTGAGTAAACCTGGAACCTTTTGAGTAAACCATAATAAACTAGTAAAAATATGAAAGTCGGGCGGAGGCGACTTTGCGATACTATTCACTCTGACATTAAGAAGATTAAGCTCCTCAGTCCGGAGCTTGAGCAAGATCGGACTCAATAAGTTGAAGTTCTTTTTATTTGTCGCTCATAACGTACCATACAAAATTTGAGCGTGATCGTGTATTCTTTGTAGCTTCTATAGCTTCAAATCCTGTAATCGGAAGAGAACTTAGTATGGGGTCTGTTCGAAAACTTGGAGCGATACTGTTCAATGTGACAAAACATGGGTGTGGGTCGCTCGTATAGCAAGATGGTTAATTTAGTACTGCTGCAGATTCTGAAATTGGGAAGGACCGTATTAGCGGGTGCTATACGAAAATATAGACCTATGTGGTCCAACTTCACCACAGTTAAGAAAAACAGCTTACGGTTTCTGCAGGTGTTGGGCCTCTTGTCGGAGGGGACCTTTGCATTTGAGCTGCTCCCAAAATTGTATTGGTCAATTTGTACCGGAAATATGAAATAATTACTGATCTCGATTTTTGCAACATGTGTGCAATATGTGGCTTTTAGTGGATTATGTTCTAAATTGGCGTAGAATCGTTGTTTGTGGTCTATACGAAAATATTAAGCTATATAGCCCAGTTTTATTGGAGTTAATAAGTGGTCACCTACATTATACCATTTTGCGTAGGCTTAATTTAAGGCTTCTAGAACTGTATAACCTCTAATCGGGAGGGACCTTTATGGAGGAGATATTCGAAAACATAGACCAACTAGGTTCAATTTTATCGGAGATGGATGCTGGTCACTGGTAATGCTCTGTGTAAAATTTGTTCGAAATATAATGTTAAATGTGTCTCTTGGAGCTGCGTGATGTAGACCAATATCAATAGAGTTCATCCTAAGCCCAACCATGAATAGTGCACGAAGTTTCATCGGAATCAGTTTAAAACATAAATACTGTTACAACATTGAACACACCCTTTTCAATAGTAGAACTGAACATACCCCCTTAATGTCATATGAGTTTTGAAAGCTAACCTCAATAGCGTTAGTCTGTAACGGGATTTTAAAATTGTTTCATCTTACATCATGGAGTGGTCAGATAATGAGAACCGTATCGCTGTAATAGCGATTTTTAAGTGTGAAATGAAAAAAGCGATATTTTCAAAACGCTCCGGCCACTAGGGATTAGTCGCATGTTGGTCTACCTATGCAAAAAAAACGGTTTGAGGAGACTGGGGATGAAAAAGACCGCCACCAGTCGGGCCGTCTACGCTCAGTTCAAACACCGCATGTCATCAAAGCCGTTAAATCAAGAATTCACAGAAATTCGCTCCGAAAACAGAAACTCATGGCCCGTAAGATGAATATCACGCAAAAGTCCATGAGTCGAATCATTAAAACAGACTTGGGACTTGGGGCTTTCAAACGACGTACCGGACATTTATTGACTGCAGCTTTAAAAAAAAAAGGATTGAAAAATGCAAACGTCTTTTGGTGAAGCACTCTGATAACTTGCATAGAAAAAGTTTGTTTACCGATGAAAAAATGTTTACCGTTCGGGAAAAATTTAACAAGCAAAATGATATAGTGTACACGTGGTCATCTAAGGAAGCATCTGAACTGATCCCAAGGGTGGAAAAGGGTCATCACCCAGCTCCAGTCATGGTTTGGTGGCGTGTCTTTTACGATAGGGTCACTGACCTGCATTTCGGCGAAAAAGGAGTCAAAACATCGGCCAAAGTTTAACAAGAAACCGTTTTGGAAGCTGTTGTGAAGCCTCTTAACAATTCCCTGTTCCAGCAGGATTCTGCGCCGGTCCATAAGGCTAAAACGTCCCAAGCTGAAACATAGCCCTCAGGCAGTCCAGATTTGAACCCATTGGATTACAAATTTTGGACAGTTTTAGAGGACAAGGTTTGTCACAAAAGACACCCCAACATTGGATCTCTTAAGACTGCTTTGGTTCGAGCTGTGGCCAATTTTCCAATGGACGAAGTTCGTGCAGCTATTGACGATTGGCTAGTGCGACTTAAGGCATGTGTAAAGGCAAAAGGCGGACATTTTGAATAAATAGATTCTTTTTGGATACAATATACTTCAATAAATATATTAAAAAATAATATAATATACATAAACAAAAATTTAGTAATTTTTATTTTACAGCATAAAACGTGTGTAACAGTATTTATGTCCCTACTAAGAATATATTCTGTTGATCATCCCAAAATTTTCCTTCTGTTATCCAATACCCTTTGTCAGAGGAACAGCTGTATACCTGCCTCCTCTTTCAGCTAATGCGAGATCATAAGGTTTGATTAATTTTACAACCATGTACCTATTCCCAACGCCTGGTAAGAACATCTAACAACTTTCAAGCGCGAGTTTCCACCTTGCAAATGCCGCCGTCTTCACGAGTAAGAGATTACTCTCTAAGCTATATAAACACGACTCTCTAAAATACATTAGTTTTTCAGAGCTAGAGTTAAGTAGTAGGTACCGGCCAGTGATTTCACGTGCACAATTACTGATTTGGAAAAAGTTTTCCCTTGTGCCTTAATGGAATGTTGAGGGACCTGCCTTCGTGTTTGCCAAGTTATGTACTTAGTCCAAGGAATGACATGTACACGCCTGAGGCCTCAGGTACCTCCACTTCTTTGGAGCCTGTCGCAGCACACTCGACCCCCAGATCATTCTGTCAGAGACGCATCATGACTTTATATTTCTTAAGCTGTTTCTTTTCAGAATCTGTCTAGCGGCTAAGGAAATGGCGAAGATTTCTACGTGGAAGACAAAAAGCACATTAGTGGTCAAACAAAATTTGGTACGATGATGCCTTAAAGTCATAAGCTGTTGGGTAAAATCGGACAAGGAGGGGGACGAATTACTTCAAGGAAAAAAATAAGTTTTCCTGTAAGTGGATGAACGAAACATGTCCTAAATGGGGACTGTTTGTTGATACGTACTTAATACCTCAAACGCAACGTGCTTGGTGGACCTTACGGCTCTTGTGGTCCGAATGAAATCCTTACCAATAAATATGGTCATCATTTAAAGACAATCAAATTTAATATCCACATATGCAAAAACAGCTTATGAAATCAAAAAGTGTGGCTCATATAATACTGTTCTACAGGTTAAAAGAAAAACTACTATTTGGAAATATAAATGAGATAATTGTTATTTTAGTCTTTAGCAAAAAATCTTAAATTCTATATGTGTATTCCAAAAGACCGCAGACTAGTATGCGGATCACCCTGTACAGAACATTCGTGTGTATGATGATTTACTCAACAGCACTCATAAGTGGCAATTGGCCATCATCTGAAAGTGTTGCCTCGAATGTTTGTTGCGATGTTTGCCAAATAGATTTAAGCACAAAGATTAAGTTTCAGTTCTTGATCGCCGCTCTCTCTCCGCATTTGTCAGAATGTCCAAGTCTCCTTCTGCTTCTTCTCCATTCTCTACGTCCGCGCCTTCGGTCAACTTCAATTTGTATACTGTATGCCCGGACTCTAGTACAAATTATATTTCAATATTTTTTACGATTGATTTTTTTAGTGTTATTATTATTATTTGCCATATGCAAGCGAATCGCCATGGTCAGACATATCATATGATCTCTAGTGCACTGAATGCTTCACAATGATGATCATCATCTTCATAATAATGTTGTCTTGGACCCTGAAGATCATGATGCAGATGATGCCAACCGGGCCGATATCAATGATAATGATAGTAAGGCTGATTATCATGTTGTTACGCTGTTTGGCTTAATGTTCTATGTATGGATGTCATTTTAATCCATGAAAGTCATAAAAAAGTTAGCCGTTTTCCTTCTTCATCTTTCTTTTCCCCTTATTTCTTTTATATAGAGAAATATATCTTAAGATTATCGGAGTAGTATATAGACATATATATGTACACAATTTTTAATGACTTTTCATTTGGCACTGCCCCATTGATGAATGTGGCAAATGACACCAAGCCATTGGCATGGAGGATAATATTTCCATCTGAATATATTGATCAAGATTGTTATCGGTGAAATTTTCTACAGAGAAAAATTATATGTACGAGTGTATCTGAAGATGATTTTGAAAGCCATGAGATGGATAGATAAGCTCGAGATATATTTAATGTTTTCTGCTTTTGTCAGACAATGATTTTAATAAATGTAGGAAAATAAATGGTCAAGTTATAATGGTATATCCCACAAAAAAATTGCCAAAACGACTTTAGCAAAAACATATAATAGGTTTGTCATTGCCAGGACACTTGAAAATGAAATATAATGGGTGATCCAAGTATAAATACTTTTTAATAGCCTTTTTTTGACAGATCACGTGTGAGTCGTGTCATGCTTTCATGTTATTTTTGTTGAGTACTGTTTGGCATTTCATCATGGAAACACTAACGCCTGAACAACGTTTACAAATCGTTCAACTTTATTACGCAAATTCACGTTCTGTGAGGAATATGTTTCATGCACTTCGTTCAACTTATGGTCAACATAATCGGCCACCCAGCATAAAATTCGCAACACTATCACCCATCTTGAGACCCAGCATTCATTATTGGATAATATTCGACCGAATAGACCACGTCCAGCACGAAGTGAAAAAAATATAGCGACCGTAGCTAAGAGTGTAAACCAAGACCGTGGAGAGTCGGCGCTATTCGCAGCAACTCGGACTGACGTATGGAACGACTTGGCGCATTTTACGTCGAGATCCTAAATTAAAAGCGTACAAAATACAGCTTGTGCAAGAACTTAAGCCGCCCGACGTTCCCAAGCGCCATCGCTTCTCGCTATGGGCTCTTGAAAAGTGCCGAGAAGATCCGACGCTTTCGAGCCAAATTTTGTTTAGCAATGAGACCCATTTCTGGTTCAATGGGTTTGTAAACAAGAAAAATTGCCGCATTTAAGACGAAGAGGAACCATTAGAGGTTCAAGAGCTGCCACTTCATCCAGAAAAAACAACGGTTTGGTGTGGTTTGTGAGCCGGTGGAATCATTGGTCCATATTTCTTCAAAAATGATGCCAGGGAGAACGTAACCGTCAATGGCGATCTTTATCGTGTCATGATAACCGACTATTTGATGTCTGAAATTGAAGCTCGTGATCTCGGCGACATTTGGTTTTAACAAGACAGCGCCACTTCCCACACACCACATCAATCAATGTATTTATTAAGAAAACACTTCGGTGAGCAGATAATTTCACGTTTTGGGCCGGTCGATTGGCCAAGATCATGTGATATCACACCGTTAGACTTTTTCCTGTAGGGCTATGTTAAGTTTAAGGTCTATGCGGATAAACACGCTTCGATTCAGGCTTTGGAGCAAAACATCACGCGTGTCATTCGCCAGTTACCAGTCGAAATGCTCGAACGAGTCATCGAAAATTGGACTCAAAGGATGGACCATCTAAGACGTAGCCGCAGCCAACATTTGATAGACACAATTTTCAAAAAATAAATGCCAAATAATGTTTTTTCAAATAATAATAAACATTCTCCATTCAATTTGAATTTTCTGTGTGTTTTTTCATTAAAAAAGAAGGGAACCTCGAAATGGGGCACGTGATATTATTAGCTCCTAGGGGCTCTGTTATATAAAATATAACTAAAATATAAGGGGCTCTGTTATATAAAACAATTCCGATAATTGAAAAACATTTCTTAAAATAATGAATGAAATAGTTGACATTTGCCGGACAACTTGGGAAATTAAATATGCGACACACCTTCTTGGACACTACTAAGTTTTCGCTCAAAGAGAAAAGCGGATGAAGACCCTACTCAGAAAATATTCGAAAGGTAGCTCTGAAAAGTTTAAATATTCAGTACTTCTATCCTTCCTGAAAACAGTTTACCTACAAAAAAATTTCCCCTGCATTCCATAAACATGCCAAATGACATTTGGAAGAAAATGGGGTCCACAAAAAGAAATTAAGATCCACCATAATGTTTTGTATGTACGACTACCAAACAATTAAGCCCAGCGTGCTTGTAAGAACGTCTTACGTTTTTTTAGCGACGGGGTTTTCCATTCCGTAAACCTCTAAGATAAGTTAGAGCTGCTCTATAAAATACCGCTCGAAGCAGAATTAAAAAATAATTTCACAGTCAGTGAATACATAAATTATATCAAACACGTTCATTGAATTGTAAACCGTTTCTTAGTTTTTTCCTCAATGGGATGACAAGGCAAATATGCATGCGTAAAAATTGTTCAAGTCTCTACAAAGGACGACTTCCTATAAGTAGCCAGTTTTTCTGACTACAAATTGCCTATGTGTCAGGGAGACCTTTTTTAGCATTATTAATAGTAGGTATAAAATTGAAAATAAGTCACACTTCATTAAATTGTTTGCCTTCCTTCCTCCACAAACTGAATGAATCTGCTGCCACTACTTTATTTCTTAAGGTCATCGAAAAAAACTTATTAATGGCTTCAGAGTAGAATCTAATATTGAAATCGGGCGCCCATTCACCCTAAATAAATCGAGTCTTAACGATTATTTCCTCATTATGATTAACCACTACACTATTGTTTTCAACATTATTGCTCTCTGGTATTTTTCTTTTTTTTAGGTATGTAGTTTCCTACATATTAAATTTGTTACATCAATTAATTACATTTTATTGCTACCAAGTTCATACACTCAATAAAATAACATCGCGTAACCACGAAATGATTTCCTTACAGCAATCATCTTTCTTATAATATTCTCAACACTTCACCTAAATGACCAACCTTTTTCTTTTCAATCATTTGTGTAATCCATTACATCCGTCGTTATCGTTTTTTTTTGCCTAATGAACCTGACATTTCTTTCGTTACAAACCTGATTGATATTTGATTAAATTATTATTTCCACAAAAACGGAAAACGGTTTCTTGTACACCAAAACAAAACAAAAAAACATTCCTTAAAACAAATGAATGAAATCAATCAATCAATTTTTGTGTTGGTTACTTCCAGCGTGCCAAAGTCACTAACCTTTTGTACAACAAACAAAAAACTTAAGAACCAAACCTGATCAATGGTAGTAGATCATGAGCCTCATCGTCATCATCAAATACAAACACACACACACAAAGGAATGTATGTCCACCAATACGGGCACACAAACTATCTTTAACTGTAATTGATTTATGATTTCATTTAACATTTCCAACAACAACGACAAAAGCATATGCAAAAAACAACAAACACACATACAGTTCATGAGCAGACGTAGACATCGTTCGGAATGGGGCAAAGAGCTACAAAAAATATGAGCACAGTATGCAAACACACACATGTGGTTTTTAAATAAAAGTCAAAGTCAAAGACCAAATAATTCAAAACAGCTTCAAACAACAAAAAAAACAAAAGAAACAAAGCCAACAACGCGCCAGAACGACATACCGCCGACCGTTGTAAGGGCAGACAAACTGAAAAAAAAAGACAGACAGACTGGTGACCAGACAGTGAGTGACCATAAACTCGTATAAAATCCAAAAAGAGTCCCAGTGTAATAATTTGACTAAGAAGACACCGCCATATTCTGATGTTAATTATGATAGATCTAAATATAAGAAGGCTGGTCTATATTTAGTGTTGGCTTTACAAACCACGAACAGAACTATAAAAATTAGGTCGAGTTGTAAATTATTAAATTTCAGTTAAAATTTTAATTAAAATTCTGATAAAATCGACACTGCAAAAATGGCTTTTCCAGTTAAATTTTCGGATTTTGTTTAAAGTTTCCTTAATATGAGACATTAGTAAGAATCAAATTAGCTTAGACAATGTCAAATCTCTTACCGAATAGGTATGGAACTGTGATTGTAAAATTAGCACATTTCATAAACAATTAAAAAAGAATTTCAAAAGACAGGGTTGCCTGTATGATACCCTATACCACTCTATCGTGCAGAAGGTTCCTTTGTATCTCTAAAAAAAAGGAATTACTATGCGACTTTTAAGGCGGAGGGTAACTTCTTAATGATGACTTTTTTATAACATAAAATCCATTTCCTTAAGCTGTATGACACCCTACACCACTCTATTTTGCAGAAGGTTCCTTTGTATCTCTGAAAAAATCTGAATTACTTTAAGACTTCTAGAACAGAAGCGATCTTCTTAATGACGACTTTTTTATAACAAAAAAAAACCCACTTCCATCAGAATCTGTACTAAGTTTCTCACACAGCTTTACACTTAATTTAAGTCAATCCGGAAGTCAACTATGGCTTCTAGAGCGACAGAGCCTCAAGTCCGACGGTAACCTTATTTTAGAAGCTATACGATTACAAGAACCGATATAGACTTATTTTAGCTGATATCGTAACAAATCATTTATAACGTGCCTTGCTAAATTTAAAGAAAGCCGGATTCATTTTGTGGCTTTTACAATAGAAGGTTTTTAAAATCAGGAAGTTAATTTAAGTAGGGTCTTTTCGAAAACATGAGCGGATAAGGTTTACGACAATGCAGGGCGAAGTACAAAGAACCTATACTGCACCTTCATTCGAATCTGGATTCGCGACAAGGATACCGAATGAATACTGACTAAGTGATTGGCATCCACAAACCGGAGAATGTAATCCGAATATATACTGATGATTCAAAGTCACCAAGAGGAGTATGATGTAAAATCTACTCGAAGCCACTTAAATTCAAACTGTCTCTCAACCAACCAGAATTGTGTAGTAATATTCAGGCGGAACCAGGGGCCAAAGGTACTTACACGCGAAAACTTTATTACTTTAAGACATCCAGCACTTTTCATCGATTCTGGATTTGCAACGAGAATACCGGATGAATCGAACTACGCGATTGGCCTCTGCATCGCGGAGAATATAATACAAATATATACTGACGATTCACAGTCATCAAGAGAATTTGGAAGTAAAATCTAGAGAAACTGAACTCCAAACTGCCCCTCAACCAACCAGAATATTGTAGCAATATTCAGGCGGAACCAGAGGCCAAAGGTACTGACACTTGACTGCTTCAATACTATAAGAAGTCTAGATGGGATATCTTTATATTTGTTGACAGAATTGTTCAACAGCAGGAGATAGCAGGACTATTATTGCTTACCCTATAATGGGGTTCTGAACACATGGACATTGATTATAATTAAAAAGCTGGCGCATTTGCGAAGGCTGGCAATTCAAATAATTAAAGTGCTGTTTTTGGCATTGCCAATGATAGGAAGGCAAAAAGTTCACCAGATGTGGTCTGGTATGGACGAGAGAGGAACGCGAACCGTGATAAATCTGCTAAGGATTCATCTAAGAAACTTTACTGCGGACATCACTGGCCACTGACCTTTTGGTATACACGATAGGATACCGCGTCTGTAAAGTTGCTACGGTCCGAAGTTTGTGGACCTAAAATGGAAACAGTTTGTTCCACAGCAATTAACAGACAAAACTTGTCTCTCCGTTTGTGATTCGTGCAGAATCCACACCTCTATTATAGCAGCAGGCAGTCTGAGGGATAAATGAAGTGGTCAGGTAGCATAGGACGAACTATTCGAAAAATGTAAACAATATCACAACTGAACATGTCCCCACGTTAGTTGATCTTTCGGTGGCTGCTAATTAAACCTAACCTAACCCAAGGTTCAATTTTAACAAAAAGTTAAGTAAAATCCGATTAAAAATCGATCGGAAATCGGAAAAGATCTTTAGATATAATTGTTTTCAATATAGTTCGACCCTAGGGAAATCCTGTGCACTCAATAGCGACTCGCACTTCCCTTACAACGTTAGCTGGAGAGTGATTCTAGGTCGTGTTAAATTTGGAAAGGTGCGATTTAATTTGTGGCTTCTAGAGGTAGGAACTTTTGCATTTTTTTGTTAGCAACATTTAAGTTGTCCTTAATTTAAAATATGGCTTCTGCCGCTACAATGTCTGCAATCGGGAAGAATCTTTTTATAGTTCCACAACATTAGCCGATACATGCATATTTTAACTTGAGCTGCCAACCAGAGCTGCCTTTCTTTTCGAAAGGTGCTGGACTATCCTGGCTTATTACCGGCTGTGCCATTTTAATCGAGGTAGGTTCCTCTTGATCCACATTAGTTGTTACTTAGTTTAAAGTATACATACTCGAGTTATTACATAAGGATTCCATGGTCCAAAGCAAGTAGTGCAATGCTTATACTACGGACAGCATACTTGAGCAAAATCTAATTAATGAAGCTTGTATATTTATATCATAGACCAGATTCAATAACTTTATAATTATGCATTAAGCGAAGTTAATTCAACGAATATTTGTGGCCTTAGCTAAATTCTTCGACAAACTATAGATTATGGTGGCATGTCCTACAATCCAAGCATTTTATTTGTGCAACAGAATATTAATTACAGTTATAAGCTATGGCACAAATAATATGCTTGGATAGTAAGACATGCCACCATAATTTTTCGTTTGTCAAAAAATTCAGCTAACACCACAAATATTCTCGACATAATTTAAGTGCAATTCCAGGTGTCCTTAAACTCAAGTTCATGAAGTTCGTTACTTAAGTCTTTTGTTTGACACAACAGCTTTCCTAATAAACGATTATTTTGAATGTCTTGTTGCCATCAATTACTATTATTTCCTAAAAATATTATCAATTACACACTGCAGCATTCCCTTACTCTCTCTATCTCAGTATGACGAACGAAACGATGAACATAGTATATGTCCTCGGCCTAAGGATTTTTAACAAGAACGGAAAGAAATTATGACCAAACAAAACGTTACTAACAATTTGTTTATGATTTGATTTGTTTGTTTTGGTTGGAGTTGTTTATTTTTTCATGTGGCTCTCAACTCGGCAAGCCCCGCTTAGCTTTGCCTTCAAATGTCTTTTATTCTTATTATACTTTCGGTGATGTTTCGTTTTTTCCGAGGTGATGGTTACTGCTGCTGCCATGGCCAGAGCCACAGCTTGTTGCTGTAGTATGACATGAGCAGTCACGGGTTTCCCGCAAAGCAAAAGGCCAAGGCAGACACACCGAAAAAAGGAACTCTTCTTTTTTTGTGCCATAAAAGAAAAGTAAATCATTACACATTTGTTGGTCGATTATTATTTATGAGCGGTCATTATTTATTGAGATATTGTACACAGGCACGTTATATAAAACAACCAAAGAAGACGAAAAAACGTTCTTCTTTAAAACACAGACTCAGACAGACAGACATACGAGGGAAAAGGATACACACACTCATACATAAGTAAAGTCCTAGTGAAGGTTTTTGCTTTTGTTTATTTTTTTTTGTACAAAAGCCAAAAGCAGTCATATGCAGAAATCTTTTTTGTTATAGCAATCGATCGATCAGTTGCAAATCATCATCATCATCAGTAAACCAAGCATAACAGCAAACGGCCGCAGCAACAACGGCGGCAGCAGCATCAAAAATAAAAATAATAACAGCAGCAACTACACTAACGAATGCAGCAACACAGAGCACCGTCAGTTTCGTATTTTTTTTTTGTGCAAAATTTCCATTTCTGCCGAGGCAGTGTCGTCCTTCTGATGTTCTGCATTGCGTTGTTGCTGTTGCAGCTTCATTTCTTAACTGTCGTTTAGTTTATGCTGATCATACCCCGGATCATGCCATACGACGTTCCTACTGCCATTGAATATGACTTAATGTTGCAACCACCGCATCAGCAACAGCATACCGAGAGTGCATCCAAGGAGGGAAAGAACAAAATAAAAAATCCCGCTGTAGTGCATATTGTATAAAACAGACCAATTTCTAGCGCCCTCGGCTGAAATTCATAAAAATATTTCTTATGATGATATATTTTGCATTCTTGCTTCACATTTTCTTGTTGCTGTGTTCGAATTTTTTTTTTCTTTCCTTTCATTTCAGTTTTGGCTTGGTGGAGCGCGCAGCCGTTTTGTGGAAACTTTTAACATGCGTATCGTATTAATGCCGCTGTTCAATGTTACGTCCGTCGTCTCTGGGCTTTAGCTGATACTTTGAATTTCAAAGATTTTGTTGCAGTGGTTTTTTTTTTGTTGCTGCTGCGGCGGCTGCCGTATGTTGGTCGCTGGTGTGCTGTTTCTTCTCTTCTTGAATGCGTCAAGCGGTGTGTGCTTAACAGTCAGTATATGTTTATTCACGGCATGCATCATTGCACAAAATCTGAATAAATTTTTCATATGCATACGACAGGCCGCTACTATAGCAACAGCAACAGAAAAAAAAATAAAAAAAAACAAAGCACAACAACAGCAGTATAAAAATCTCAAGTGCTTAAGACACTTGAGAGATGGAGAACAATCTAAACACCCAGTTGCCAACGATGAGCTATTTTTGGTGACTCAACCGATATTTCTTCAACTATCAAAGACTATTTTAGTCCAGGAAAGACTATTAATAATTTGTATTTCATTACAAAAAAAAATATGTGCCAATCAAGGACATCCAGCATGGGGATCATCTTTAAGAAAAATTTGTTTGTTGTAATCATGTGTCGTTTAACTATGTTGTTGAAAGTATTTGAAAGGTATGCAAATTGGCGTAATTTTCATGCCTCCTAGAATTTTAAAAAATTAAAACCACACTTTGAGTAGTAAAAAATTGTTCTCAATTAGATTGAAAAATATGTCTTTCAAAAATATGTTTAAAATATGGTGTCAGTCTGATTTCATATTATATGAACAGTAGAGCTTGGATCTATATCACAAGACACCTCTGATCGAGCCATCGGAAACATCGGAATATATTTAGTAGCAGCTTCACCAGCGAATGTTATCCCTTTAACAGGATAATGTTTGACAATTTGGAGCCTATTTTTAAATATAGGTCACGAGTGGTGGATACGATGTTACCCATTTATAAATTCGTGGGATGTTTCATTTTGATTGAATTTTTTATCATTAAAAATGAATTCATGGGAAGTCCAGAAAAAATATATTTATATAGCGAGTGTCCTGAGGACCTCCTATAATAGTGATTAACCAATGTTAGTAAGGTTTGAGAAAATAAATCAAATGTCCCCCTCGCAGGTGCACAGCAATTTTTGAGTTTCATGATATAAAAACCATAAATATGCAGTAAGAGAATCAGAAAGAAATAAAATCAAATCATGTGACAAGGTCGCTCACTAAACGCTTTCGAACGGCACCTTCTCCAAAATGCTTTGACACGCACTTAAATGATAAAAAAGGGGACTAATTCAGTTCGGTCAGACCGAACCTTTTAGATCCTCAATCGTGGGTTTCGGTTCATTATAAAATTTTTGTCAAGGGGTGTAGGGTCGGTCTCCTTTTATCAGGGTTCGATTCTTTTCATACAAATATCCACTTTTATATATCCACTTTTATCTACATATCGGTTCAGGATTGTATTGGCGCTTTTTTGTCCAAATTTAACACAACATAGTCTTTAATAATATACCAATCATTGATTTCATTCTGTTAAAATTTTAAAATCACAAGGTCCATTACTTTGTTCACAAATGACTTTTTTAAGAGGCGTGGCACTGAACACTTTTCAGCATTAGTGTGTTTCGTTAGAATTATCATCTTTTAGTGATGTTCTAAGAAATTTCGTAACAATCCGATTCGACAGTGGTGATATATAAGTATAAGTGACGCGCAAAATAGAAAGGTACCTAAGGGTAAAAACCAGTTTTGTTCAGGAGAGCCATTTTAAAGATTTAAATACGTGTATCTTTGGTGTACCATCACTTTCATAAAACGCGCATATCTCTGGGAACACTTTTGGGGCATGGGATCGGTTTCATTCGATGCTCAAATGTTGTACACATCAAAAAAAAGTGAAAGTTGATTTTTTTTACCCTTAGGTCCCTTTCTCTATGCGCTGTCACATATGCTAAAAATCCGTAAAACTACTACAAACACATTAATTTTTCAGGAGGTCAACTTAGTCCTTAGGAAAATTTTTGCCGATCTGGCTTCAATAGAGCCACCTGTTGTTTGCTTAAAAAGACAGATGAAAATGGCTATATTATATTCAAACTTCAGGACGTTTCATAATATACTTCATGTGGTCTTTGGTCAGTATTTTACTGGGTGTTGCAAACGAAATGACATAGTTAATATCCTATTAAGTCTTAAGACGATTAAATTTAGCAAGATGATGGGAGTTCTTTCCGGTCACTCACCACTAAAAGCACATCTTTTCCGCATTGGAAAGAACAAACATGAGTAAGGCTTGCGTTTAGGATATCGAAAATATGGAGAACTTTCTTGTCTAATACTAAGCTTTCAGGAGACACACACACACACACATCTTTCGGCCAATGTAATGTTTAAAAGGAGAATCAAAAGTTTCGAAGGCGATACAGATCATCCATAATAAAAGAAAACGACAGAACATCGATCAAGAGCGAACAATAAGCAGTGCAATGGCTTAGGTGTATACCCATAGTTTGTACATTTTTTGGAAGCCTCTTCTTCAAGAAAGCAGCTAAGAGGTTATGTCCAGTCAGTTGAAATATTTTCAGATAATAAACCAACACAAGAAAACATATTAACTGACACTTTCTATTAAATTTTACATTCTGAGTCATATATTGCTTTTACAATAATTGCCTTTTTGGTTTTTATACTATTTGGCGTAATAATAAAAATGTATTTTTAAACGATCTCGTAAATATTGCAGTTCTAAACATTATCATTTTGAACAATGGGTTTTGAATGGTTTAACCCTCACCTCGCTGGATCGGAGAGTACATACCACTAGTAAAGACCAACTTTTTTTTTGGGAATCAGCTAAAATTATACTATTCATTATTTCAAGGGCAGCACATTTGCAACCCTTTTAAATATTACATTTATTTGTGAGCTACAAGAAGCTGCTGTCAAACAACCGATTTACGCTTATAACATGAGTTGAATGCAGAGATAAATATAATAGCGGAGTTCATTGGATATCTCATGGATGAAAAAATTGATGCTCAAATACTACCATTTATTGGTAAGTTATCCGAGGTCAACTGGCTTGTGTTTCATTACCATGTCGTATAATTTGCATACTAATTTTATTTGAGCCAGCCAGATTAACTAGTATAGAAAAGGACATGGCTTTCAATGCTCTTCGTAGGTCCCTCGTATATAAATACTACCATTTGTTTGGAAGGTATCCGAGGGGAAAATAGTGCATTACCATGTCGTAATGTTTGCATACTCATATTATTATTTAAGTAAGCCAGCTTAACAAGTGTACAAACGGACATGGCTTTCGGCGCTCTTCGTGGGTCCCTCGTACTAGTATAAATAAATACTAACATTTGTTTTGAAGGTATCTGAGGGGAACTGGCTAGTGTTTCATTACCATGTATAATTTGCATATTAATTGTATTATTTGAGCCAGCCATATTAACAAGTATGCAAACGGACATGGCTTTCAACGCTCTTTGTGGGTCCCTAGTATTAAATTATTAGTATTAGTAATCCTTAACACTTATAAAGTTTAAGCATTCTCCCCACACCAAATAGGTTTAAGCTAATGAATCGATCTTCACATTATACTTATACAAACTGAGATCATATGAACTTGCAAAATAATCGTGTACTATTTCCACCGTAGGATGCAGTTTCGGGTTTATTGTGTTTCGCGAAAAAGCAAAAATTACTTTTTTTTACATGACTGGAAAGACATTTAATACATCACAACGTTTTCTATAGATGAAACCTTATTTTAGGGCTGTATTTGAACGGCCGGAGCAGAAAACACTCATCATTTAGGGATGCTAAATGGTGCTTATATTTAAATCAAGAAAAAAACATAGTTTTATGCAGTCTATTTTTACTGAATGGTAGTTAAATTCAGCATTCAAGTGTCTGTTAAAATATATCACACCTTAAACGAATGCCTTGGCACTATTAAACCGAGTTCGCCTCTTAAGCCTTTTGTTTTATTTTAATGAAGTCACTGGCAATATTCAATTTCTTGCGGATTTGACAGAAATCTTCTTCAACAAAGTCATTTTAATTTTGCATCATTCTTTCACATCGACCCAAGAAACCTACCAAACACCTATGAAAAAGGATTCTTTCTAACCGATCAATTCATACACCTTAGCTTTCGTTTTCTTTCGAACTCAAGAAAAGCACACACACACAATTTAAAAATAGCGCTAGTTTCGATGCTAACTTCCGCCATTATCAATTTCTTGCGGATTTGACAGAAATCTTCTTCAACAAAGTCATTTTAATTTTGCATCATTCTTTCACATCGACCCAAGAAACCTACCAAATACCTATGAAAAAGGATTCTAACCGATCAGTTCATACACCTTAGCTTTCGTTTTCTTTCGAACTCAAGAAAAGCACACACACACACAATTTAAAAATAGCGCTAGTTTCGATGCTAACTTCCGCCATTAGCATAAACAAAGTTTATAAATGTTTGTTACTGGCCATTTAGCAAAACGTACGAAATTTCATGCAAATTATGAAGCTTCAAAACAAATTATAGACTAATTAATTATTCAAAAAATATGTAATTTTCATTAATTTCTAATTTATGGCGATGCGTATTGGTTTCGAAATATATTTGATTTTCATTTCATTTTTATCCAATTTCAATTCCTGTTATTTTAATTTAGTTTTTTTGAATAGTTTTCGAATATAGTAGACTTTTAGATATGCTCGATATGACAAGTGTATTTTTTTTTTAATATATGCAAATTGTTTTTCATAAGCATTTATAAATTTAACACCACTTATGGTACGACAGCGTTTGCACATGGAATCGTGTTACATTTGTCTATGACTAAGGCAAAAAATTAAAAGAAAATAAATATTCAGAGTCACTTGTGAATTGAAAATGATTTTGAAACAACTTGTGTTATTATTAATTAACAAACAAGTCATAAATGTAATATTATTCTTTCCAACGCTTAAACAATTCATAAATTAAATATAACACTTGTCGGTTTTAATGCAGCAAACTTGTAAAGGATTTGCCTGCAAAATGCCTGTGGTTTTGCAGTTTCTTGGTCTAATCTTAGAAAACACTTATTTCCTTTCATCTTCACTTTAACATTTTTTATTTTGTTTTAGTTACTTTTGTTTTTTGCTGTTGATTTGTCTGGCATTTTTTGTTTGCTGGTTGTCATTTTTGTCTTAAGAGATTTTCGGATTTCATTTCTTCTGTTCTCGCTAAGCCGACATAAAGTTGACTGTCAGTTTTTAAAATGGCAAAGTGTTTGACTTGCCACTGTCGGATTAAAACGTGAAATGGAAATGTAAGAAATTGCTAAACTAACAAATTGACGTGATGCTGTTTTCTCCTTTGTTTCGGTTTTGTTTTTTTTTTCTTAGTCTTCTGATTTTCTTTAAAATTTTTGTAAAGGTTTGCAATCCTTGGCCGGGTATTAAAAACGAGGATTTAATTCGAAATATTTATATACATATATACAAATAATTATGTCTGATTAGGGATGAGTAGTGTTCAATGACCAGGAATATCTTGCAGAATTTATTTAAGTTTGTTCTCCGGCAAGTATGACGTTAGGCATTGTAAGGTTTTCTTTCAATTATAAGCCTAAATTAAGAGACTTTTTTGGGAATCAAAAAACAATTTCACTCAAAAGTAGAATAACTAATAAAAGGTTTGTTACAAAAATCCAGAAGTCTATGGAAGAAAATCAACCCAAGAAAAAATATCCACACCCTAATAATTATAAAATATTGTTTAAATATCAGTTAACTAAAGAATATAGGGTCATAGAGGGTCATTTAAATTTAATCTAATTATAATGAAAGCGAGTGTTTCCGCGATCAATTGTACTAAAAGTTTCCACAAATACATACAGGGTAAAACTTGTTAAAGTCAGGCGGGGCCGACCATGAGATACCCTACTAAAGTATATAGGACATACCATGCAGAAAGTTAAATAGACGGTGTAGGTTAAAAACGCGAGTCTAACAGTTTCAAAATAATTCATTTAAATTTTGATACAATCGTTAAACTAGAACGCGATGTTAAGACGAAGATTCTAGCGCAATTGCAAGCGCTTAATAAAAAAGGATTGAAATGTCGCTTAATAAAAAAGGTATTGAATGATGAAATCATTTACACGATAGAAGTACTTATACTTAATAATGGTTTCTTATGCATGCCAATAGTCTGTATGAGCACCTTTGATAAGTAAAGGTATATAAATCTGTAGCTTCATCTCCATTCGCTTAGAATCCCCAAAAACGTCAAGAGTCCTAAGATGGGCTACTAAAGGTTCCCACTTAGTCTCCTTAAGTACAATTCATCCATTCCGCTATCAATTGTGCTAAAACGGTTCCACAAATACACACAGACCCCAAAAAAAGCTAAAGCCGACTATAAAATATCCTAAACCACTCTGTTATTGAGATGATTTTATGCCTCTGCCTGGAGTACAAAAAATGCTATTTAAAAAGTAGACTTATATAGTCTAATTTAAACAGGCGCATTTATATGCTGCACATAGCCATTTAAAAATATGGCCTTAATAATAAACCAAAGTTATAACAGGCCTAGTTAAAGGCTGCACATAGCCAACTATGCTTCATTTAAGCCAGATAGGATTTAATATGTATCATGTATAAAGACAGGACATCATTAAATAAAACGTTTTCGTAATGAGTTGCTCTCTCATCGGGTGTAATTTAACATCAAACGAGAGAATGATTGGTTGCTGGGGTTGTGGTTTGTTTGGTGGGAGTTTCTGCACCATCTAATTCCATCAAATGACATTGGATGGTCTGCGGTGTAGAAGAATTGATATTCAGTTTTACAAATTCTTCAAGGATACATTGGCGGAAGTTTCCAAGATGGAATTGTAGTTGTTAAATATATAGAATAAATTGTTAAATTTTTTGATTTATTTATTACATATCCGGACTTGGATAAGTTTGTCGTATCACAGACTACTAGCAAAACGAAGAAATTGTCAAAGAAAAATCCTCCCAAGTCCACGGAAAAGACATCTTCTGGTTGGACGTTATCTGCGGTTTCTATAATGCAACAAGTAAATGTTTTGCTGATGACCGTCTTCTGGTGGAGAAGAAATTATTACTAGTGGAATTTAAAAAGTTGTTGATACCGCTGCTAATAAACCGAAAGGACTACCGAATTCAATTTCAGCATGGAATGTGCACCTTCACACACCGGTTTCTAGTTGCCCTGCTAATGTCAGTGAGTTGTTTATTGACGTTCAGACCGGAGACAGACCGTTTATTCACGCAGTTAATTTGGCCTGTTCGTCAAGTAATAGTAGACCTAGAAAATTGACTGTTATTCCAGCAAGAAAGACGGTCTATATTTCTTGGTTTGCACCAGACACCACTGCTGATGAACTTGAACATTATATAAAGTCGAAGTTGGAACGTGACCTCTACTTGAATGTTTTTAAATTTAAATCATCTTCTAATCATTTATCTATAAGTACATTTAAGATAAATGTGTCAGAAGATATCTTCTCTAAGGTTGTTTACTCTGAGTTTTAGCCAAATAGGGCTCTATTCAAGAAGTTTGTGCAATTAATATCAGAAAAGGAAGATCAAATTTGGCCAAATTAAAAAAAATAGAAAAGGTATACAGCATAGCTTATCAAGACGTAAGAGTTTTAAATTCTAAATTAAGCCACTAATTCGTTGATAGCTATGACTTTGATTTGGAAAAGTGATATTTTTTAACTCTGAGGCTCTGTGTAATAATTACATGATTTGTAAGAAAGATAGAATTGAGAGAATGGAGCAAAGTAGTTGATATTCAGTAAAAATCAAGATAGATCTACAGAGTGGCCCAAACAAGACTGAATGCTTAAAAATATTCATAACGTTTTTGTTTATAATTGTTGTCTCTTTTGCAGTTGGTTTTTATGCAGATAAATGATCGCTGCAGACGATGTACAGCAACGCAATTGTTGAATTTTATTATTCTTCTGGTCAGTCTATTATCTCAACTCAACGAATTTCTCGTCATCATTTGAATGTCAGAAAAGCAGCCAGTAACAACAATCTTAGGAACTTAGTCTATATTTTTGAGAAACAGGGATTAGTGTCGGAGTCCTAGCGTATTACATTAGCGTCAATTACACCCATTCAGATGCACTGTTTGCTGCGGTGTTATGGTTGATTAAGTAATCGGTCCATATTTTTTTGAAAATGTTGAGGATCAAGCACAAACAATTAAAAGGGCTCTGCATAGGACTATGATTGGACATTTTTTGCTCTTGCAAGTTGAGAATATTCCTACCGAATGGATCCAACAAGATGGAGCCACTGAGAATACAGCAAGAGCCACAATTGAACTTCTTCGTAACCTTGTTGAACCCATCAGTCTTATTTGGGCCACCATGTATGTGTGCGGGCTATCCCTGAATATGAACGAATATAGTCTAGGTAATATGTGACTTTTAGAGCAACAGGGTTTGCAACTTAGGTCGACCACGGTGTGTGGGTAATTGTAAGCATGAATCGATAAGGTCCAACTTCACTAAAGTTAATTATTGATTATTTATAACGTACTAAGCGAAAGTTGAGCACGATCGAAATTAATTTACTTATATAGCTTCATGAGCGCAAAGATCTAAAATCGACAGGGACCTTTGTATGGGTCCTATTTAAAAACATGAACCGATATGGTTAAATTTCACCAGAGAAGATTACTAGTTGCTCTTTGTGCAATATGGTCGGAGTTAAATGTAGCATGTGGCTTCTAGAGCTGCAGTTTCGGAAATTGGGAAAAGAGATTGTGTTATATCCAGTAATGCCACTGACAAAGTAATTTTCCTACCAATTTTTTTTAAGAATCCTACCAAATTGAATTAAAACCTACCAAAAATTGTGAAGCCATTTAACAAATTTAACAGGGTGTAACGAAAAATGATAGCTAGCTTATCATTTTTCGTTACACCCTGTTAAATTTGTTAAATAGCTTTACATGGCCGAATTTTCAGCTAATTTGATTAAACGATGTTTATCAGGCAGCATAAATTCGTTTTTCGATCTAATTTTGTATAACATTTCGCGATGGACCAACAATCAGTCCTAGACTTAGTTGACGCAAATAAGCCCAAATATGAGTCCCTTCAAACATTGAAATATGGATAGCAAATACATGCAAAATTTTCAAGAATAAAAATGTATTTATATGCATTTGGCTTAATTTGATGTTTACCCTGGGGGGCTGAAGAATCGGCCATTTAAAAAGTGGCAATACTAGAAGAAATTAGAACGTCGGACTAATTATCAGTTTCTGTTAGCCCTTATTATGCTTGCATAAAGGTAATATTAACACATTTGACACCCCAATGATACTCGGCATACGTTCATTTCTTTAAAAATTTAATTTATGTAAATGCATATTTTTCGTAAAACCTACCAAAATACGGCTTAGCCTACTGAATGAAAAACCTACCAAATTTGGTAGGAAAATCCCAAAACGGCAACACTGGTTTTACTAACTAATGGGCAGATAAGGAGCACGTTATTGGCCCAAACTTGAAAAATGTACCATTTTTGATCGATATCGGCTCATAATTGCAAACTGTGCTTTGATAACAACTAAAGGTAGACAGACGGACTGACAGTCGATAGTGATTTTAAAGCGATTGGGTGTCTGTCTCTATTCCTTCAAGGTATTACAAATATCAGAGCTTGAATCATAATACCTGTATGCAAACACATTGACTTTGCATGAGTTTTTATAAATTGACCAAAATTGCCCAAGTCTGACTTAATAAATAAGCCAGGCTTCTTAGAGAATATATCCAAATTATCACACGAAGTGGATGGTTAAAATATTAAAAGCCAAACAATTTTTTGTCTTATAAAAACGCTATGTATCAGTTTGAGAAAATACGCCAAAACATGACAATTGATCAAGTGGAAAAAACGGCAAACCAGAAGACTTTCGAAACCAATTCTTTAAAAGGACAACAGCCCTTTGAAAGCTGAATATGTAAACACCTTTAAAAGGACAACAGCCCTGTGAAAGCTGAATATGTGAACACCTTAAGCGTGCGTGCAATTTTAAATTGAACCCTTTATTAAGATCTTAAGCACTAAATCTTTATACTAACCACTAATTCAGGAATTTAAAGATACCGTATATGTAATACTATAAAAAAAATGCTCAAACTATAATCTGATATATAAGTACATACCAACGATGTTCTTATTTAAATTATTTCCCATTTAGAAACAACAACTAAGGAGAAGAGAACACATATAAATATGTACATATGTACTACTTATACATAAATATATTAATAAATATATTTTTATAATTTATGTTATAATCCCTTTTGATGTACCTTCAACGTCATTATAAATTTCCCGACGCGCTTTTTCCCCCTACACTCCACATCATGCCATGATTTCTTCGGGGCAATGTACATATATATATGTGTACACATTTTTGCTTCTGCTACGGAAGTGCTTAAAGCGACAAATTATTTTACATTATCATTAAATTAAATACTTTAGACGAACGGAGCGAAGCGGATCGCATATAGAGTGCATGCCAATGGAGCTCCTGCTGTTGCTCCCGATACAAGCATAGGTAACGTATGGACTTTTTCTCGTTGCTCCATCTGCGTTTGCTGTTTTCCATATAATCTCCGTATGTAGACGCTGCCCGTCCGTACATGGAAATTATTCATATTTTGCATATTAAGATTTTTATCGCAATTCGCAAAATGCACAACCACACCAACCAGACAAAATGAGCACTGCATCAGACGTGAAATAATGTGAGGCAACAACTGCAATATTATCGATATCAGCAGAAGAGAAATCAATCTATATATTTATGAATATGAATTATATGAATTACAACTAAAGAAGACGAACAAAGAAGCCAAATCATACATGACGAATATTTTTTAAAAGTTTTACATCGACAATATTTTTTATTATTACTGCCGTAAATTTCGGTTGCATGCACTACTTAAGATCGCGATAATATCACACCATATCTTAGTGTGTAGCAGAAGAAAAGACGAAGATAAAAACCCATCAAAGGCCTTTAGGGAATGATAAAGTTTAGAGCTCAATATTTTAACAGGGATTATTACCGGGTGGAGACCTCTTGCATCTATACATAATGCAATAATAAGAAAGTTTTTAAAACATATAAAAATAGCAAAAATTCTGCTGGCTGCCCACGTATGGTGATTCTTGAATCAGGGCAACCTTTAGCAGTAACTTGGCCGCAAAATTTCAGATGAAACTTAGTACTTTTAGGCGTAGTTCTCCAATCGAATAGGAACTGCTGAGTTGATCTTACTTTTTCAATTTTCTCCAAAACTATAACCCGAAAAAAGCATAGCATCACTACTCCTGTAGAGACTTGATATTGAAAGGCGTCTGTTTAATTTATCTAACATAAAGTGATCGGACCTAATTTGTAGCTTTTAGAGCTGCAGGACCTCAGACTGAGATGAACATTTGTGTGGGACCGATAAAGTTCAGTTTTTTCAATTTTATTTGGAAATCTGGTGTAATATGTGGCTTTAACAGCTGTTTGTTCCGAAATCTTGAAAGACCTTTGTATGGGGCCTATACGAAAATAGGGACCTATGTGGTTCAGCTTCACCACAATAAATTAATGGTCGCACAAAGCGTACCATGCACATTTTATGCATGTGGCTTCTAGAGCTGCTGGGCCTTAAATCGGGACAGAACTTTGAACGGGAGGTATTCAAAACATGGACCAATTTAGTCAAACCCTACTAGAGATGGGTGTTGATCATCGTTAATCTCTGTGAGAAATATGATCGAAATCGGATTAATTTGTGGCTTTTAGAGCAATAGATTCTGAAATCAACAAAATTCTATGCATGTGGACCAATTTCAACAGAGTTCGTTCTTGACTCAAACTTGAAGAAGTTATCAAGTTTCATTTAAATCGGTTCAAAGACCTGTGCAAAGAGAGATGGCCCAAACTTGAAGAATGTAACAAGTTTCACCTAAATTGGTTCATAATTACGATCTGTACTTTGATTAAAACCGTTGATGGCCAGATGGAAACAGACGAATAAACGGACATCGCTCGATGGATAGTGATTCTGAGTAGATTGGTATACTTAACATTGGATCTATCTCCATTCCTTCAAGGTGCTGCAAACATCAGTACTAAGCCATAACTCTATGTACCACTGTGTGGTACAGTACAAAAGGACAGTCGGGGTTGACTATGGAATAACCTATACTTCCTTCCCTCTTATGCAGAAGATTATGTGCCTTTGTCTGAAGTTTGTGCAAGCCTAATATATAAACTATAAAGCGAAAGAAAAACATAACGTTGGTGCTATATAGAACCGATATGGTTCTATTTTGCGAATTTAACCATATCAAATTTAAAATATATCATGAATAGCGCCAAGACTTTAAACAGAAAAATGTTTTTATATGGTGGATATATCAAAACAGGAACCTACGAGTATATGATCAAGCTTCGGTAGAAATGGGTATAAGTCGCTTTAAACGCACTATGCTTAAATTGAGCGATATCTAGTTTAATTTGTAATGACTTCCAGTCGACTAAACCTCAACGCGGGAAGAACTTGTATGTTAGGGCTCTTCCAACAATATTTCGTATATAATATATATAATATAATAATTGGTCAGAATCGGATATAATATGTGGCTTCTGGAGCAGACGTTTTGGAAATTGTTTAATATCAAAACGCGGAATCGGTTCATAAATGTGAAAATATTTGGACTTTTTTAACTGTGCGTACGGACAAATATCGTTAAATAGAATTATAATCAGACTCTGAATAGATTGTATAAAAAATATGATGTCTATTTTGATTACTATAAGGTGTAAAATACACCAACTTTAAGTAATATGTAAGATATAATTATTTATCTTAAAGTTTATTTTACCTATAACGTTTTGAACCTTTTTAAGGTAAGAGGTCCAAGTCGCCTAGAATTTCCGGAGGCGGGGTCTAATATAAATACGTCCTGGTCGACATTTTGTTAAATGATACCCTTTACCACTGCACCACTTTGGTGCTCAAATTTATAAGGAGCTTTGTATTTGGAAACGATATGGGATGAACAACAAATTTCTTCGTTCGTTATAATTCAATTTAACTAGGGTTAATTATTCGCTTATAACATATAAAACAAGAACAATGTTTTTTTAATATGTGGCTTCTATAATGTATGTAGATATATTTGTTTTATTAAAAAATGCTTCGACACGAAACTATATTTTTTAAAAAATATGATTATAAGCGATGTTTCGTCAAAATCGTTTAATATTTCGTCGAAATGTTTCGTCGAAATCGTTTAATATTTGCGGCCTGTACTTCAGTCAGGTGTATAGGCGGACAATCAGGCATCGCACTCCTAGCACACTTGGTTTAATAAACATGGCATCCACTCGTATCTCCTTTTTTAGGATATAGCAACTAGGAAGTAATTTAAAATATTTGGACTCTGCTCAAAGAACTCCAACTTTAAGTTATTTATAATTTTTTGTTATATCTACTTTATAAGGTCCCCATAATTTCTACACTTTCTTGTTTTTGTAAAATATCAGCTCAGGCGATCAAATCTGCTGAATATTATGATTCGTCATAAGCCGCTGCTATCGACGGCGGCTAAAACCAGAATAAAAAGTTGACAGCGAAACCGAACCAGCTTGGAACAACACGGGTTGGACCTCTCTTTAAAAATGTATAAAACAATGTCATAGTATGTTTGCAATCTCCCCAACTAAACCTAAGTAATTTTGCCAGTTACCATATTTTTCATATACTCGTATCTTCATATCATATTTATCATAAATCTTTATATTTTTTGTCATAGCCCGAAACAAAAATCCTCCAAATTTTCAGATCTACTCGTATTACTTATTATTTAAAATAGTTTCTATCATTTTTTAGCATTGGTGTTTTAATTGGTGTTTAATGGATAACTTTGCCAATTAGAAGCTGGCATTATACAGTAGTTTTCGGCTCTACCAATTTGAAAGTAGTACCCTTAATTTGTCACTAACAGTGCAAAATATATGTTAGTAGCAGGAGTTTGCCAATTATACCTGGCAGTCCAGTTTACCCAGCTAAACACATTTTCAACGGCAAACCTTGAGGTAGGGTATTCAATATTTCATCCGTGGTTTGGTATGATTTAATTTAAGTTTTTCTTTATACCAGTTGGCTGCTTGCTTTTTTATATATTGTTAAAATATTCTTCATTCCATATTAGAAATAAAACTTGTACAACTTTTCAAGCTTTATTTATGCCTTGTGTAAGACATCATATTAGCGGGGAGGAAAGACAAAAGCGTATCGTATTTTATAGTTATGATTATCCATGAATTCGAAGAAATGCTCCCAAGAAAAATATTAAGAATAAGTATGTAAATGATTTAGGAGTTAAGGAAAAATTCTTTTCAAAAAGAAAATTTGGCTAATAGTTTAAGTGGAACAATAAAGCTAAACTTACGCACACTTTTATAGCTAGAGCTCTTAATAGAATGTCATGTTTAAGAGTAAGAGAAGCTGTTAAAACTACTCGTATACCTACCTATACTTAACTAGAACCTTATAGGAAAACATACTTCTTAAAAAAAGGATTACCTAGCAACAACAATTTTAATCACTCAGGGTGTCGGTATTTTGACAGAAACAAAACTTCAAGAGCAATCACAACATGACCATAAAGTAAGCACAACACAACAAAGACTTATGAAACGAAAACAGCAACATGACCATCACATACTACAATTAACATTTCTCATACGCTAAATATCCTTCACTAAATTAAAAATCCGGCTATAATTAACATTTTCCCCCAAGATCAACGAAGCAATTGAAACAAGTCAACCTCAGTCGCAGCCGCCACAAAACGCAATGCAACAGCAAAGGTTTCCTTAAACAATTAAATACCGCTGGAAAAGTATTTCTAGACAAGAAATTCTACCGAAAATAATACATTAAAAACCACTTTTTACAACAATGTCTATATATGTATGTCGCTTCGGCCAAGACACTGGAAAACATTTTTTTAATTTTTTTCCCCTCGTCACTAAACAATAAACAACACCATATTTAAAATGGTTTTCACACGCAACCTGAACAAAATACACCAACAACACCGCGGAGATGTTAGCATCTTCCCAAAAAGAAGATGATGGGTTTTTTTTGCTTGCATTTGCGTAAATACTTGACTTTAACTTGTACGTCTTTTGCCGAAAAAGCTTACGAAAAAAACACTAAATCTATACGTCCCGGGAGGAGGGCGCGCATATGGAGAGTGAATGAGTGAGTGGTGCTGGTGATGTTGGCCGCTTGGTTAGTTGGGACGGCTGCCTCGTGAGAGTGTTTGTGTTAAAACATATTTTGCATATATGCGTGCGTGCATAGTTGACATACCTACGCATGCAACGCATCAGCGACAGCCATCAAAAAAGTCGACAATTTAAAAGAACACCAGCAACAAGAGCGGCGGCAGCAGCACCATCAACAACATCACCATCGCCGGCAAAGTGAAACCCTTTAAGAAGCAGATGAAGCGAAAGCACCAACAGCATACATTTTATATGAAACAACAACGAAATGTGGTTGTATGAATGATGCTTCTCACAAGTCTACTACTACGGTTCAAGAGATCTACAGTTGCGATCTACTAATTATGGTAAACACAAGTTGGCAGTGTTTGCAAGGCTAAGGAAGGAATCGTTAGAACAAGAAACAAAAGACTTAAGCAGCGAACGTTATTTATCATTCTAAGAGAAGAAACATCTGCATCAAAACATAGACCGAAATTGTGTTATCTTTAGCCCAACTTGATCCAAATCAGACCATAAACATTCAAGGCACCAAGAGTGGTGGGGACTTAAATCGGTAAGGAATTATAAATGAGGGATTTTTGTTTACCTTACTTCTATTATTTGTTGCCTATACAAACTTTACCCCTAATCCGCTCGGAGGAATGAAAGAGACTACCTATTAAATAAATGATCAGTGCACTAGGCTGGAACGATTTATTACTTCATACTATGCCATCAATTTTTCCATAGCATTTGGCTTGAGGAAAAAAAATCCTCAACGACATATCAAAAAAGTCATTTTAGAAGGGCCAAATTTCAATTTTTTTTTCTTCTAATCAACCCTTTTTTAAGGCTTTTTTAGAGGTAATAAAAAAATATTTTTGTTTAAAATATAACCTTTGGCATTCAATACATACAAATATGCATTGCTACATACAAAACAATATAACATATGAGCACAAGAAAATATAAATACGACTGAGAGAATCGTAGAGAAATCAGCCCACGCTACTATGCACGATTTAATTTTTATATTTACTGTTTAAAGCAGGCTCCAGTCGGCTAAGGAACTTTAAAAAGAAGAAATTAAATGCAGACAGCTCTTTCTCACTAGAAATCTTGACATGATACCACAAGCATATCTCTGTGGATTTAAAGAACGGCTTTAAATCTTAAACGTGTTGGAAAATAATACAAACTTGTCTCCAAATCTAATGCTGTTTAGCCCAGAGTGCGTGAAATAAAAAATAAATTGACCCTACAGCTGGCACAGCGGGCAAGTTTGTGAACACAAATTATAGGACTAGTATGATATTCGACAAGATACAAGACCCTCATTCATCGGATGAAGCGCTCTAATACAAGTGCGACTGCTGTAGTTGAGAGTCTGAGACTCAGTCCTGAAAAATGAGATCCCCTACGATCTCAACCACTAAAATCCAGTCTATGACGAAAACATCCCGACTACCAACTATTCCAAAATCCTTAAAGTCACATTGGACGGTCTTATTGTATCCTTTGCACATGTTACAGCTACCTGCGATAAGCTTAAAAGTAGAAACATGGACTCCAAGTCACTAGCCAGCAGTACTTGGGGAGCCGACAAAGAAACCTTGTTGACCACTTACAAAGTAATAGATCGGTCCGAGTGAACTACGCCGCGCTGGTGTGGTCGGCGAATGTGAGTACAACACAGTGGAAGAAAATTCAGACTTGCCGCCCTGAGACGAACGTCCTTACCGTGCGCAGACACAATTTATTGTTGCCTAAGCAGTATCTGCTAGGGTGTCTTAGCAGTATCTGCTAGGGTGTCTTAGCAGTATCTGCTAGGGTGTCTTAGCAGTAGTTATCCCAACCACTATCTCGTGCGCAGGATGCTTCTTACAAGTATAGACAGATCATTTACAATATTCATGATCTAGAGAGAGGGTCCAGTGGTACAAGAGAGAGCCTTTAGATTACTAAAACTGTCAGGCAGATCTTAACGATATTCACGAGGTCGCGATGAGGTCGCGGATGCAGTATCTAGAAAGTAGTGCTAATGGGGAAAAGAGGAAAATCCACTACCATGCACACGGGAGTGTTTCTGGCTCAGCTGGATGGTGCAGCCACCTCAATTCGTATTGGGCGCTAATCAATGCTTACGTTCCGGATGTTTTTCCGCCTGCCATCAGAGACCACAGGACATGCTGCATCTCTACTACTGTCTGGCCAAGCCCTCTCAGCTGACCCCCAGGTCTCTTTGTACGCATTAAGTTAAAATGGCGCATTTCCGTCACCTAGCTATCGAAATAGATCCCCTATAGACGAACAGGAGATATTAACAAAATATATTTTTGTTACAACAACAACCACTCAACACTTCACGTACCAAACAAAAATTGCATTATGTAATTGCTAGGTCCAATTGATTCAG
Source organism: Hydrotaea diabolus (assembly GCA_963513945.1). NCBI lineage: Eukaryota > Metazoa > Arthropoda > Insecta > Diptera > Muscidae > Hydrotaea > Hydrotaea diabolus. The sequence goes on along the minus strand of OY740717.1, from coordinate 130,713,563 downwards.
CAATTAAAGGCACACACGTCGCTTCTTATTTAGACCTTAGAGCAGCACGAAATGGACAACGAGTTTGCATGAAAAATTATTTCATGCAAACTCGGCCATTTACATATTGACAGCCATGTGAAAAGCAAAACTGAGGCTCGGAAAATCTGCACCTGATTGTCCAGAAGCGGCGGTATTTAAACTACCCTTTTCCTAAAAATGCTGCTGGAGAAATACATTCGCATGATAAATTATTTTTTGTGAACAGAGATAGAAGACATGAACTTGGGCGATCTTAAGTTTCATCAGGATGGTGCCCCATGCCACACAGCTCACACATCAGTCGAAGACATCCTCACTTTTCGACTTACACATATATAGTACCAATGAGCCGTCAAACACCAACGTGCGTCTACCAGGTTATGTGTTTGTTTTAACTTCGCTGACCTACCTCTATTCCCCCATATGACAAACAACAACAAACCTTATCTAATTAGCTATTGGAATAATTCACTCTTTCAAAAATAAATCCAGGACTTATGGGAAAAATTTATTACTTTTATCCTTCTCCAGAAACGGAATAGTGCTTTCACACCTCCAAGTCAAAAAATCAGCTTTAAATCTTGACTGCAACCGATCATACTAACCTCCTTCAGCCACAATGTACGTGGTAGCCACACTAACTGCAACAATAATAGCAGCAGCAGCAATACTTAAGCATGGTCATCATTTTGTGGCAAACAACAACAAAACGCTAAAGTAGAAGCAACAACACACTGTTGCAACAACAACAACAACAATAATAACAGCGACAACAACAACAAATCGTAACTTGAGCAAAGTTACCAATAAAGCAAATTTATTATAATTTTATCCCTGCGGCCCATTAATACATCTTTAAAAACGACGACTAAAAAAGGGAAAAGATTTAAAACATTGCATGAACGTATGTATGTATATGTATACATACACATATATCCCTATCTATATATGTAGCAATAAAGCTGTATGTATTTATACGTATATTTGTATGCATACATGTTGAAGACTTTTGTTGTTGTTGTTGATGGTGGTTTTCTTTATTTCGAAAGAGTTTTCTTTTGTCGACTTATAAACAAAGTTACAGGATTTTTTTGTTAAGGGATTTTTTTTAAAAAATACTGCCACAATAACATTCTGAGTATCTCTTCAGTATATTTGTTACTGCCGCTGTTGGTTTTCTTCGTTTGTATATTCCGTACATCGTAAGGTTTACTGCCGTTGCTTTAGATATTTTTTTTTTTTTTGTTGCGCTAAAGGTTTCTTTTATTTTTTTGTTGTGCTTTGTTTAATCAGCATTCATATCAGCAGCAAACATTAAAAGCGCATTAGTGGGCTTACATTACACTTTGATATCAATAAAAGTAAAAATATAATAAAAACGACATACGGGTATTTTTGCTCACACTTATTTTGCTCTTCAGTTGGCTGTTATTTGGTTAGACTGACTTCATTTACGTAATAGCAGACGTAAAACTAACTCAAAAGATGTTGGGGCAAAGTGTCAGAGCGAAAGAAGCGCTTTGTTACAAAGGTTGAAAAAGCGGAACTAAATGCAACTGTTTTTAGATTGAAATTTTAGAAATTTCTATCGCCAAATGTTCATGACCTTAGATGAGAATGAAAGACTTAAGCAAAGAACCCTTTAAAATTATTTTATATTTTAACTAAAAGAAGAAAACGTAGCAAGTATTTATTATACAATCATTTCATTTAACTTCACAATTAGATTCACAAAAGGTTGAAAGATAAATAGGTGAAAGACACGATATCGAGATCAATAGGTAGCGTATTGTCTGGATAATATGCAGACAAAAAATATATCTCAGTAGGCGAAAGAGGATTTTTTTGACAGAAACTGCTCTTTCCATCTCAAAATCTTGACAAAATTTAGTATCATATCTCCATGGATTGAGATCCTGCAACAACGTTGATAAATAATGCAAGCCTTTTTCTGATATAAGTGATTGTGCTACACAGTGGGTTTACCAAACCAATTTTAGGCCGAAATGAGGCATCCATCGCGCATGCTGTACCCAAATTTTCAAAACTGGGGAAGTAGATAGTGCCACTTCTTCCCGAAACTTAGCTATGGATACCCACAAATATCTCACCTTATTCGCTGACAGGGTCCAATTGACTTGGTAATTAAAGGCACACAACCATCCATTTTGCCATCACTTTTCAGTTTGGTCCCTATTGCCGGAGATTAAAAGCAGGCTGTTTGCCCATCATTGTATGTTAAGGGATGTCGCCCTATGCCACACAACCCACACCGCAGTCGATCTATTGCTGGCCCAGTTCAGTAATGGTGTTAAAAGTCGGATCAACGAAGTCATTGCCAATCTCAAAGTACCGATTTGATGCTGATACACTTTTTTGTGCCATAAATGACCGATTTCATTTAAATATTTTTTTTAATGATTAAGGTCTTTAAGATGGAAATCAAGAAGTCTTAAAACTAAATTTATTATTGATCGTCGTAAAAATATAAGACGATCTGTCATGTCCATCTGTTGAAAACACTAAAGCGCCAGGACCCACGGTGATGGGTAATATGCTGGTTGGGTTTGTAAATAGGCAAAAGCGACCCAGTAGAAAAAAAAATTCCTTTCGAAGGGACTAAAACCAACTTTCAATAAAGTACCCATTTTTAATTTGTTTAACACATTTATTATCTGTAGACAAACCATGGCCTTACACGGGATCATTAGCAGATACTTACTCTTTACACATTAACAATGGCGATGGAGCTTTAGTTATACAATATGGTTATGAATTCAAAAAACATGTATTTGAAAAATATGTTTTAAATTCAGGTTAGCCGTTGTATAAAACAAGCGACTAGTTATAAGTCTAAATGTTTTCAAATTAACAAAATTTTCAAACCTTGAATTTTAATATAGATTTATCTGACATTAGGACACAGATATCAGGACAATGACGGTCATTAATATAATATTTATTATCTTCCATATTTAATTAACGAATACCTCTTTGAGAAGTTAATATGGTTAACATTTTTTTTTTTTGCGGATTTAGGGCCATGGGCCGCCGCGGTGCGATAGTTAGTCTACAAGACTATCGCAAGTGTAAATGCAGGTTAAAATCCAGGTAAGAGCATCAATGCTTTTTCAGCGTTGGGTTTTCCAAATGGCAAATGCCGGTGACTTTACGAACAAGAGATTTATCTTTAAGCTTTGTAAACAGCTTCTCAATAAATGGAATTAGCCGTTTGGGGTCTGCGTCTAACAGTAGGTCCCGGTCATTTAGTCGAAAATTATATCGAGCACAGGACACTGATTTGAAATTCCTCGTTTGTTCCTAAATGAAATGTTAAGGAGAATTTAGTAAGTTAGTATATAAACAATTGAAACTAATCAAGACTATCGACACCGTAGCCTCAGTATAATCAGTGGATCCTTAACAATCACCTAAAGCTGCACATCGACTAAAACTTTCTACTATGCACCATTGTCATCATCCTGCTTAGCTATGTGACAAATAATGTTAGAGCAGCATTGACTAAATTAAAACAGTCCAGTCGAAGACACAGCTGCTAATTACCGGTGTCACACAGGTAAGTATCACGAAAACACTACATTATTTTTAAGCAACAACATCGCTCACCAAAAAACCGTTATAGTGCATAACCCTTACGCAAACCAGAAGCACAAAAGATCGGACGGTAAAAAACACTGTCTTTGAAGAATTTTTGATTCTACACCATGAGGTTTAACTAAACTTAGTTTAAAATTACCAATATATGGTCATAACCGTGATTGATACGCGTAACTTAAATTATTACGATAAAATTAAAATCATTTAAATATAGAATAGTCTACAAATTACAACATACAATACTGCGTTTTTGAATTTAACCGACTACCTAGAGTTTTCCACTCTACAAATCTTAGAGTTTTCCAAGATAGCAATAAAGAGTTCTCGACTTTGTACATTAAAAGCCCTCCACCTAACCTAAAAAGTCAGAAAATGTTAACAAAAAATTGTGAACAATCGTTTGAAAGATGAGAAGATCCCTTCTACCAAAACATTCCACAAATCATAACGAAAAATATTGCTTACAGTTGGCAAAAAGCTGCCATTGTGAACACTCGTTTGAAATATGAGGATATCCCTTCTGCTAAAACATTCCACAAATCATAAGGAAAAATACTGCATACAGTCGGCAAAAAGCTACGAAGTCTATTGAGCCCACAGCAAGATAAATAAACTAAAATGGGGTTAAAATCTCACGAGGATTTATCAAGTTTGTGTTCACAATCAAACTACATAGTATACTTGAACAAATAAATCCATCCTTCTAATAAAACTCAGGCAACCACATAACCCATAAGTCTTTACCATGGTCTACCATTAAGACCATGGACCGGTTTGCTTATTGGAGTATATAAGTATTAAAGAATAACAAATGAATCATACTTCTAAAGAGCTATTCCAAATATGGCTTCCGCATTTGCTAAAACTTGGCCAGGACTGCACGTTGTATACAAAGACTGACAAAAAATCGTGGGGAAGTTAAAGAATTGCTGCATTTAAATTTAAAGCCGAAAATGGTTCAGGTTAAAGCGAAATTTTACAGGTTTAAACGATATACTTGAGAATTTTTTCAGATTAAGTTAAAAGTAAATAGTGTTTTGATTATTGTCTTTCCTTTTTGATACGCTTCCCGATTCCTTTGATAATCGCACGGATTGTAAAGTAATAGCCCAGTTTTTTTTAAAAGTATAGAGTTCGGTTTTACTTTCAACAATTGCAGCAAAGCTTTCTAAAGAGGGTTGTCACGGACCCAAAATCATGATAAAAGCAATGTGCAGCCACGAAAATCAATGTCACTTTGCTATTTTGTTAAAAACTTGTCTTCTATTAAAATATAGAAGCAAGAGGTCTTGAGCCGGTTAATCCCTGTTCAATGAGTAGTTTTTTTTACTGAAAAATATTTTTATAAAAATAAAAATTAAATTATACCTTTTGAAAATTTTTATGGATAACAGATTGTAAAGGGTGTTTTTTAGATGCGTGGTTTTTAATCTGGCCACACTTTTTCCGGAATTAGTGTTTTTGTACGCTGTCACTTGATTCATGCTTAGTTTGGTTTGCCATTTCATAATAAATAGATTTACTCCGGAACAACGTTTGCAAATCGTTGTAAATGGGCCCAAAACGAGATGGCCACCGATGCTGAATTTTACAAGAAAATTTTGTTCATCAATGAACCTCACTTTTGATTTACTGGCTTCGTAAATAACCAACTTTGTCGCTTTTGGAGTAATGAAAACCATAAGCCTTTGTTGAGACACCGTTACATACTCAAAATCACTATTTGGTGTTCTCCATGGGCGGAGGGAAGCATTGGTCCATATTTCTTTAAGAATGAAGCCGATCATAGTGTTACAGTCAATGGGGAACGCTATAGAGCTATGATTAATGACTTTTTCGTGTCTGAATTGTAGAATCTTGGGACGTTCTTGGTTCGAACAAGACGGCGCTGTATACCATATACCCAATGAAATAATCAATTTGTAGAAGGAAACCTTTGGTAAGCGCATAATGTCGCGACGTTGGCCTCCAAGATCGTGCGATTTGACAACGCTGGACTATTTTTGTGCACCGGACATGATTGACGCCTTGTATACTTACGTAGCATCACAGCAGATATTTTACTAATTCTTCCTCTACAGCTTGATTTCAACTTCCACACTTATCATTCCGAAATGTATCCTAGTTATTCTCATATCACACAGTGGTACGGGACCACTAAGTGTTCGTTTAAAATTTTTTGTAGAGATTTGGATCTCCATAGGGTTACTTTTAGCCACAGGGAGTAAGTGATCTTACAGATTTTGTACTGCAAAAACATATTGTAAAATTAACGATTATAAATACTTTTGACCTAGAAAGACATTATTGGAATTTTCTGACAAAAATGTATCACAAACTAAACTTCCATGTCTAGAGTGACGCATCAGCGAATAATCCGTCATTGGTATAATAACAATCTTACAGATTTGATTTCAAGGCCGTGTTTATATCATTTTAAAGAATTTGCTGGATCATTTTGTGTTTCTCTAGGTAAAAACTACCACTTATTGTTTATTAGTTAAAATAATCGAGAAATGATAAATTTTCAACGAAAAAGGATATTCTACAGAACCTGTTTAATGAAACAAGCATTTTTACCCTGTTTCATGCTTAAGGTAATTGCTGTTCCATTTCTTGCTGCCGTTTCAAGATTTATCATATTTTCAGAGCTAATTGCTTTGTATTATCTGAAGTTTCATATGCCACTAATATAGCTTTTTATCCTAGGGTAGTACAGTATTTTACCAAATAATGACCGTAATTTTCTGCCTTAGATCATCTCGATAATTTTTACACTTTTTAGTTGTTATTTCGCAGATGCCATCGTCGTGTTTTGTTGTTATCGCCGTCTTTCTTTTTTTTTTGTTTTGTTCCTAGGCATGGCATCATTACAGGAAAAACACTCTAGGCCAAAAAATGAAGAATCTGCCAAGTTTATTGTCTATTCCTGAGTCGGTCATAAATCTTTATCATATGCGAGAAAAACTGAGAAAAACACATTTTATAATTGACTTATTTATTATATCACAAGTAATTTTTAGTGTTAAAGTCTCTATAGCGAGGGTAGGCAGGTATGTAGATAGGTAGCACCAATGGGTCCAATGGGTATTTTTAGTTTGTTGCTGCATAATAAAGCTTCTTTGTTGCTCAAAGATAATTTTATGCAAAATATTAAGACTACGACGAAGTAGCATGCAATAATGCAGCTGTTTTCAAGTATCGTAACTTCTCTCTTAGCATTGTGTGTTTTTTTTTTCTTTTTCGTTTTTGATTAATTATCGATATTTTCAGAGGACAGTAGAAAGGCGCTGTGGTTGCCTGCCAGCGTTCAAAGTGGTCTGGGCAGGCTACATTTTTGTATATGTCTCTCTCTCTCTCTCCCCACTGAAGGTCAATATATTGACGGTTGCATAGCATTCGCGTTTTTTTTGGTTGCGTTTTTAGCTGGAATCGCTTCAGTTTTTTATCAGCTCTTTGGCCACTAAACTCAATTAGTTGTATTAGGGCGAAACTTACAACGGATGCCATAAAAAACTGAGTGAACTATATCGTTGTCATCTTCGTTATTGAATTTATTATTGTTTGAAGGTATGTTCGCTTTGCTATGATATAAATCTGATTGATTTTAAGGACTAGATATGGTGTGTAACCTTAAGCCATGCTACCTGCAGGAGGAGGAGGGCCATTATAGAATTTGCATTGATAATTACAGTGAACAATGCCCGTGTGTGTTTCTGTGTGCTTGCTAAATTTGCTTAGTATTCGCGGTAATCTAAGCGATTTAAGAACACTGTGTGTCGTAAGTCTTTTGTTTGGGATTGAGCAGTTTTGTGCTTCAAGTGAATTATCATTTTGTTATAAATTGTGAAAATGATTTAAGAACATTTTAATTGGCGTTCAGTAAAATTAAGCTTGAGCCTTAAGTCTTTTGGGTTTTGTTTCAATTATTGAAATTGAGGATAGCTTTATCCAATGTAAATGGCGTAAGTCTCCTGACATTGGCGGCATTCTTGCGTTTGCGCTAAAGGGGTTTATTAAAAAAAATCTAGAAAAAACGTACTTTTACTAATTGCCTGTTGTATTGAACTTTACATTGAACAGTGATAGTAAGAAATTTTTTATATATTGAAATAAAGTATACAAAAACATCGCTTTCGAAATAATCGTTATCTAACTAACAGTAAAAACATTTTATCTTGATAATAATAGCAGATCTCAGATCAAGGAACTATATGCGATATAATTCTGTCTCAGTAGTACCGTGAAGGAACCCTTAAAGTAAATAACGAGCTAGTCACTTTAGAGATTAAGCCAGAAAATGTTAAAAAGGTCTTGAAAATTTGATATACTTAGTAGGGGCCTAAATGCTGTTACAATATTGAACACACCCATTTCAATAGTAGAACTGAACATACCCCGTTAATGTCATATGGGTTTTAAAAGCTAATCTCAATAGCGTTAGTCTGTAATGGGATTTTAAAATTGTTTCAACGTTCATCATGGAGTGGTCAGATAATGAGAACCGTATCGCTGTAATAAATTTAAATTTCAAGTGCGAAATAAAAGAAGCGTTTTTCAAAACGCTACGGCCACTAGGGATTCGCCGCATGTTCGTCTACCGATACATAAAACTGTTTGAGGAGACTGGAGATGTAAAAGACCGCCACCAGTCGGGCCGCCCACGCTCTGTTCGAACACCGCATGTCATCAAAGCCGTTAAATCAAGAATTCACAGAAATCCGCTCCGAAAACAGAAAATCATGGCCCGTGAGATGAATATCACGCAAAAGTCCATGAGTCGAATCATTAAAAAGACTTGGGACTTGGGGCTTTCAAACGACGTACCGGACATTTATTGACTGCAGCTTCAAAAAAAATTGGATTGAAAAATGCAAACGTCTTTTGGTGAATCACGCTGATAACTTGCACAGACAAATTTTCTTCACCGATGAAAAAATTTTTACCTTTCAGGAAAAATTTATCAAGCAAAATGATAGAGTGTATGCGCGGTCATCTAAGGAAGCATCTGATCTGATCCGAAGAGTGGAAAAGGGTCATCACCTAGCTTCAGTCATGGTTTGGTGGGGTGTCTCTTGCGATGGGGTCACTGACCTGCATTTCTGCGAACAAAGTTTACCAAGAAACCGTTTTGGATGCTGTTGTGAAGCCTCTTAACAATTCCCTGTTCCTAAACCAGGCATAGACTTTGCAGTAGGATTCTGCGCCGGCCCATAAGGCTAAAACGTCCAGGCCTGGCTTCGAAACAATTTGCCAGCGTTAATTTCCTCTGAAGATTGACCCTCAGGCAGTCCAGATATGAACCCATGGGATTACAAATTGTGGACGGTTTTAAAGGACAAGGTTTGTCACGAGGTTCGTGCAGCTATTAACGATTGGCCAGTGCGACTTAAGGCGTGTGTAAAGGCAAAAGGCGGACATTTCGAATAAGTAGATTTTTTTTGGATACAATATACATCAATAAATATATTAAAAAATATTTAGTCCAAAAACATTCAGTACTTTATATTTTACAGCATAAAACGTGAGTAACAGTATGTATGTCCCTACTACATGATAGTACATGATGAGCCACTAAAAAGCCAGCCACATTATTGAAATTGTGATTTGTAAATGATGGAAACGTTTGATCGCTCAAATCAATTAAAAATAATTAATTTATTGCTTAAAAGAAATTAATTTTTGTTCTTTTTTACATTTTCAAACAGAAACTTCTACTTGGGCAATTCTTTTTAATGCAACATTTTTCTATTAATAAGTTTTTAGTTCAGAATAAAATAAATAAATTGTGGAATAAAAACTTCTTATCTGCCACAGCACCCATAAGCGTAGTGTCGTATCAGCAAAGCTTTGGATCATTGCGAACAGTTCAATATATGCTAGCTTCAAATCCATTTTAGTATGCTTGGAATTAAGCCAATTCCATCTTCTTATGTAGAAATCACTAAAAGCAGTATAAAAGCAAAATTTCCCATATTTCGATTTTCAAAATGCTTACGGCGTAAGAACTTGAACGACTAAATTTTGCCGATGAATTGTGTCAAGTTGTGTGGGTTCATGGCTTCAAACTTAGTTTTTGTTTTTCTTCTCCATTAAACATAAATTTCCATATTCATAAATATTTTGCGTATAGCTCAAAATAAAAATTCCAGTATCCAAATGTCAATTATTGTCATCCTGTTGGTCGCCCTCAATGCAAAACCAAGAAACAAAAACAAAAAGAACTGTCCGACATCATACGGAAAACTTTTAACATTTATTTACAGGCAATAACAGCCAAAAATTGTTATGGACCCATTTCGTTTTATACCTTTCATCCTACTCAGTCTATAACTCTTTGGTGATATCTTTTAAGGAATCATAAGACAGAAGAAATCTCCCATTTGTCCTTTGTCCGCTGTGTTCTGTTTTTCTGTTTTTTTTTTCATTTCTGCTTTTTGTGGGAAGCGTGAGGGGCTGCAAATACACATGGTTTAGCAAAAATATTTTGACATTTCGTTCTACTATGATACGAAATACGAAATGATATATCCAAGAAATGTAACTCAAACTGTTAAATGCATGCACGCAAACGAGTACCCGCTCTCCGTTACTGTGCTGGCAAGCCAAAAACTTACTTCACATTTAAACGTCAACCACTCAAAATGCAAAATGCAACTAAAACCAAAACGTAAAAGTCGAAGAAACAGCGGCAGAGCAAAAAAACATACAGAACAGGCCCATGAATTTCATTCTTATCGGTTACTTAAGTAATGCGGAAATGGCCGAAAAAAAGCATTATGTCAAAATAAAAAGGAAAAAGCAACAACAATACAGACACACTCAAAATACAACAACATAAAAATACAGACGGCAACACAAATCCAAATCAAAAGGTGATATAAGTAAAGGACAGTTTTGATGAAGTGGTCACACATAGACTTTGTAATACCCTACAAAAAACATAAAAGTACAATAAATGTACAAATGTGTTATAGAAAATAATAATTAAAAATAATTTTTAAATTTCGCCCTTTTGCCGGATTACAGAATACTTATACTTATACGAAAACATTTCTCTGGAATTTAAATGCTATGGGCAAAAATGTTTTCCAAATCAATTTTATAGTTACTCTACCTAAAGACTATTAAGTTTATGTATGTTTTCGTTTTTGATAGAAAGAATAAAATGTATTTCTATCTTTTGCCTAAAACTGCTGGTCGTTTTTCTAAAATACTGGGAAATATTTCGACCGAGAAATGATCAAATTGATTTGCATTTCTTTGCTTTAACAACTTGATTATACCGATGACAACAATAATATGATCTTTAATTCTGTCAAGGCTATTAGAATTAATCCTAAGGAGCAGTTCATTTTAACACGGTTTCTAAAATATCCGTTAGGATAAGTCGGTAGTTCCTTTGGCCTTTAGCATTTACGGGTAGAAGATGACTTTTAAATGGTGTGAAACAAGAAAAATATTTTGTAGATATTTTCCTATTTCTATTTAAGTATGCGGCTTTAAAAAATCGTCTACTGGTAATTTTAAAAAGGGCAGGAACAACGAAAAAATATTTTAAAATTTTGTTTTGTTCCCAACGAAACGTCGGATGGAAAGAATATAATAATTAACTTTTTATTTGCATTGAAGATGAATGTGACCTTGAAAGCCCATTAGGAAATCCTAAGAAAATCCAAAAAAGGTAAACAAAAAAGGTCAATAAATAATCATTATAATCTTCGAGCTAGTTCTGCAGTATAGGGTTATGGTGAGTATTTTTAAGGGTAATGATTCAGTGTTGAGTACTTCATATTCAAACCCGATAGGGTCATTTGTCTTTCAAATCGGCAGTCTTCCAAGGCGAGACTTTACAAGTGAGCACTAAACCTCTAAACCATGTATTAAATACATAAACCGTTCGAAGCCGGCTTCCAGAAGTAGATCCCAGGCAGCGAAACTAACTGATCTACGTTTTCTGAATTTTTCGCAAAAAAAAACACTACCAAGTTCGCCATTATCCTTGTAGCGGGTAGGGTACCACCGCCACCAAAACAAACAAGCGACAACAACAACAACAAATTGTTAAGTAACACAACTACACCAATAACAACCACAACAACAGACGGCAAATCGACTAAAAGGAGTATAGTTTGTCTGCACGTAAGCGTATGAATGTACGAAACGTTGAGGACATGCAATAAGCATATGTCTTGTCAAACTGATAAACCGAAATTTTATTGACATTACCACAGTACGAGAATATATCCAAGCGGCGCAACAGAGAGACGAACACAAACTTGGCAAAGAAAAGTGCCACGAAGAAAACTTCAAGAGCAGCCATGAGCAAATGCAGTGCAACTGCAACGGCAACGAAACAAATAAACTTAAATAAAACTAAAAGATTACATTTTGCCCGTTGTGCTAGTTTCTGTTTCCCGTAATGTTAAAAACAAATCCCAAGACAAATGAGTTTTTTCTCCAGCAGACGCAAATTATGCAAAAGAAACAAACGACTCTGACAAACAGAAATCAAGAACAATTGTACGCTTTTTACTTTTTTTTTTGCTCTTGAGCTTTTTCCTTCGATTTTCGATTTGGTGGGTACACTTACCGACACACATGTCAAATCTAAGCGAAAACTACAGCGAGGGTAGATTGGAAAATTGAAAAAAAAAACATTTTAATTAACCTCTCAAACAACGAAAATAATCGAATCGAATAGTAGCATAAGCATATTTTTTTCGTTGTTCAATGTTTAGATCTACCATCAGATAGGTCTGTTATACCAAGGAAGATATCCAATTCTATGATAAAATTGTTGCTGCTAGGAAATTCCTTAATCGACTGAAAAGTCAAAATACGACACATGTAACTTCCAGATCACGGATGTGACAAAATATTGGTTTCTCTAAATAATATTTTTTTTAACATAATTTCAGCATTCAGTAGATTATTTTTATATTAGCATGAAAATTATAATACAAAACTCAACAATTTATACTCGTTATATCAACATCAATTACACCAGAAGAGAAATAGCCGACCGACACGGAAGCAAATAAACTTTCTTTAAGAATTTTTAAAAAAAAAAAAAGGAAAGGAAGATATAAATAAAAACACAATTTGAAAACGTTACCTGAAATTGCTGATTTGATGGGACAGCTTAAGGGGACAGATATTTTGAAGTTCGAACCGAATGTCATGTTTTTTTTCATTGTGTGTTCTCTTAAGCTGGGTTATATTCAACGGTGGATCAGAAATCTACGTATGACATTTGTTTCTTAAATAATATTTTGTGATAGAATGATGAAATTGAAGGCCCTCACTAATGCAAAGTAAACATAAATACATATCAGCCTGTCATTCTTGGACAGATCTGCCAACAAAATCGGAGAACTCGATTGAGTTTCCTTTTTCCTAGTACGATGAGGGTAAAATAGATGCTGAAGAAGGTTGATGTAGAAGAATGATTGAGAAACCAATTGAGCAATAAAAAAGCAATAAAAATTATAAAAACCTGCCCGCGAGAAAATATTAAAAATAAGAGTTCAGTCCAGCAAATAGGAGTTCGAATCTTAAACTCGAGAAAGCTAAGATTAGTTTAATGCACTAGACTACGAGTAGAGTTTTTCACATTCATTATAAAAACCCGCCCGCGAGAAAATATTAAAAATAAGAGTTCAGTCTAGCAAATAGGAGTTCCAAAAGTACGATTGAAACTCCTAATACCGGACAAAAATTTATGTGTCCAAATCTTAAACTCGAGAAAGCTAAGATTAGTTTAATGCACTAGACTACGAGTAGAGTTTTTCACATTCATTATAAAAACCTGCCCGCGAGAAAATATTAAAAATAAGAGTTCAGGCCAGCAAATAGTAGTTCCAAAAAGTACGATTGAAACTCCTTATGCCGGACAAAAATTGATGTGTCCTAATCTTAAACTCGAGAAAACTAAGATTAGTTTAATGCACTAGACTACGAGAAGAGTTTTTCAGAAAGAAATCATGGCGATCAGTGAAGGTGCATTGAGGCTGAGACAATACATCATATACGATATTAAATTCAATGTTTACTCTTATTGTGGACTGCCGGGAAGTCTTGGAACTTTGCCAGTAAATACAGGTTCAACCCCGGTTAAGAACACTTAACAAATTTGAAGCGCCACCTTGTTAATGCCGGCAATTTTTCGAGGAAGAGATTTATCTCTAAGCCATGTAAATAAAATCTTCTCTATAAAAATGCCTTGGCGGTTCGGAGCTGGCGTTAAACAGTAGGGGGTACACAGCTCACATGTTTGAGAAAAGTTATACCTTGTTTCCTAATGGGAAGTAGTGGGACTTAAGTAAAACTACCTTGATGTATACTCTGATTGTTAGTTTTCATTCTAATCTCTGTCTTTAAGAACCGACCTAAACGGTGACGCATCTCTTATGGAGATGGCCAATCAGTGAAATATTAGCCTAATTTGGGTGGCGGGGCATCAAATATTCCAGAGAATGATTGAGCGGATAGGCGTGAATAAGTAGAAAATCACCTTTCTGCTTTAAGGCGTATTCTCGGCTTAGAAGCTCCTTAACAAGCGATCGAAAGATGTTGAAGAATCAAGGCATGCCGAACCACCAGGATAAACTGGCCAAGGTACGATCTCATTAACTCCAAATCCATACTATTTACCTCTAGCGAAGATGTCTTATGCTTATTGATTTATTAAGCAACCGACTACAAGTTTCACTGCTTATAAAATCAAATTAGAAGTATAAGCTTATGAATACTAAATATATTGACTGGTCGTGGAGGAGCATGAAAGCGTCAAACACCTATTATGTTCGTGCCAGTTTCTAAGGCTGAGAAGGTTACGCTTTTAGAAACAATCTCCTTTCCAGACCTCTCTAATAGTCAGAACACACAAATCAAAATGTTTTCAAAAGCAACGTCGAGAGTGTAAAAGTTTCGAAGGACGCACAAAGCAAACATTAAAAGTAAAGCAGATTTTAACTATTTTTAATGGATTTTAAGTGAAGCAGATTTTTAACTACCTCTTATCTTAAGTATAAAAGAGAGACAGAGGGAATATTTTTTTTTTATTTTCCAATACAGAATAGCTTTGTCAATTGAGAAGCCTTGGGCAGACTTAGACATCAGTGCATCATAAAGTTCAGATTATGCTTACAAAGGATACCTAAACGACAGATCAGATTATGCTTACAAAGGATACCTAAACGACATCCTCAGGACTATGCTGGTGTATTCATTCAGCAACTGCGAGGAAACTGTTATGAAAAGAGCCGTTTTGAAAATATGTCTCACACAATTTTTATGAAAATCATAATAAGCAAGAAAACTATTATGAGCAGAGCCGTTTTAAAAATACTCGTATGTCTCACATTAATTCTCAAAGAGGAACTCTAGCGACAAATTCAATGCAATTTTCGTGGACAGAACTACTTTGATTTACAATTATCCTTGGACAGACAATGATTTGGAATTTTAGTAAGACAAATTTTTTAGGCTGCTTTAGGTCAAAAAATTTAAGCAAAATTATTCGTATGGCCTTTTTTGGTGTAGTAAGAAGACAAACAGTTGACAACAGTTACTCGGAACATTCTACAATTCTACATTCTAAAATTGGGAATCAGAGAGTAAAAGTATTTAGTCAGGACTTTAGCAATAGTTTATTATAAATTAAATTTTATTCATGGCCCTGGTATTCTTCTGACATACGTTCGTGTTTTTCTTTATACGAGTATACAATTAAGGAACAAATGGGAAACCTAGTGACTGAGAGCCACTGATCTTCAACTGTTGAACGGCTAACAATTTTTGTGGACACGCTGGACTTACATTAAAAGTCACCTGCATTTGAAAGGTGGACTTGAACCTGCGTTTGTCTGTATGACAGTCGCACATACCACGGCAGCGCACAGGGAGATACGGTGAAAGACAAACATAAAAAGAAGCTACGAACAGAAAAACAGAAAATGAAAAGTCAAGAACAGAGTCTCTGTCTATATATAGGGTAGAGCGCCCATAAAATAAAAAGTGTTATTTTTTCCGCTCCCCGCTCATTTTCTACTTTATTGGGCATCAAAAATAATATCCGTGCAAAAATTTTCAATCGGATGGAAACCGGCCTGTCCGTCACGACTTTTAGCCCAAAAAATGGATTAAAACTAGTTGCAAGCTTTGATGAGCTATAACTCGTAAACCAGACTACTTTCGGAAAATTTTTACCTAGCTATGACCCTTCATGGTGTTGTCAGAGGTCAAACTTCAAATTTGAGTCAAAATAATAGACAATGTCGGCGGTATGTTTTTTTTTGATAGCTTTGTTAAAAAGCCATAGATAAAAGTTTGTGTATTTAAAATTTTTATAAAATTTCATCAATTATGATTTCTTCTTAGGTGTGAGGATGGTAGGTAAAGTGCGAGACTATCGCGCAAGAAGCCCAACTTCAAAAATGGTGATAATGTCAGATATTATCTAGCGGCGAGTTTGCAGTGACATTGTGATCAGAAAAACCAAGTAAATATTTATCTATTAAATGCATTTGTAATACGGAACATTTAAACCGGACAGTAAGTAAAGGCATTATATCATTCAAGATTTCTGTATCTCCATGAGATATTACTTATGTGTTTTTCCCGCCGATAATGTGAAGTAAATTGTGGTATCCACACTACTTACAGAATGAAACTGAAATTTGGGAAAGTTTCCAACGATACCAAATACAAAACTTCTTATTTTCGAATATACAGATAGAAAATAATTTTAAGGTATAGACGCTGCTTTTCGTAATAATTTCAGAACGTTTTCGATCCTTCCCATCAAGGAATTCGCTTTTAAGAACACCTGAAAAATATGTAAATTTTAATTGACTTGAACTCAAAAATGTCACAGTTGTGTCCTAGTATTCTTCTCAATCTGGCCTCGTACAAGGAAGTTGAATGGTATTGAGCTTTTTTTTGGGTGATACTTTGTCGTATATACGCCAGTACTCGCAAGTATCTGGACAGAGGGGTATGTTCATATGTGTGAACATACGAGTACATACAATCTGTTTATATACGAGTAGTACATACATATGTATGTACGATACAAACATAGTATGCCTGTCTGTCCATAGTATATGGATCTTAAAACATGTGTACCTTTTCAACTTCAAATACCTTCAAACAAAGCCTGCCAGAGAGGACCGAAAACCCAAAAAGCAAACGAAAAACAAAAATCAAACCGAATCGGTGGGGGCAAAAGCAGCCAGAAACGTGTCTTGCGTATAACTGTGCATCACGAATTATGACCGTAAACACGGCTAAAAAGGCGTTTGCAAGGCTAAGCTTAACCAAAAGAAGCAAATGCCTTTTTGTCTGTACGTCTGTGTGTGTTTTGTGTTTTTCTCTTGCTCAAGTTATTGCTTTTGGGCCTCTACAATGTTGCCCGTTTGAAGGCAACCGAGCATGAATGTGCTGGTGTCGGTTTGTTAGGTCTTCCTTTTTTTCCACTGACTGATATGGGTTCTTGCTTCGGTTGTTGTTATTGTTATTCGGGTTTGTGGGCTTTGTGTTTCTCAATAAATTTGGCAAATTTTCAACTTAAGGCCAAATATTTAAATAAACTTCGAAAAAAGACCGATGCACACACGCGCACCTAAAGTCAGCCAACGCAACAAGTGATTTTTTTGGGTTCTTTATAATGGCTGTAAACAATTCACTGGTAGCTTGATCAGCTTTTATGTGAAAGCAAATATTTCGTTGACAAGTGTAGGAAAATGGGCAAAACAACAATTTGTTTTAGGGTAGAACAAAAGAAAAACAAAAGACTTAAGACACATGAGGTAGTTGGTATTCTGGCGTTTTAATATAAAAATGTATTCAAGATATGTTAACCTTGTAAGTGAACTTTACGGATATGTTTGTTTTAGAGAAGCTTAGATTATACTTATAATCAAAGGAGGTTGCTGTAATTGCTTACGCAAGTTGAAAATCGGCTTAGAAAATAGCAGATTTAAGCGACGGGCTTACCACCTCTCAAATAACGGTGACTTTGCGAGTAAAATATTAAAAAAGCCTATCATAAAGATTACCCAAAGAAGACCAACTGTTTGACAATACCAATAACCCAAAGAAGACCAACTGTTTTGCAGGAGACCGGACATCCCGCCATCAAAACATCCTGGAAACGTTGACTAGCTTTGCACTACTCAAGCAAGTTATATACCAAATTCAAGAAAAGACTAGTTTCCTACCCCAAACAGAAACCCAAGCAAAAACTTCCGACCTTTGGGTCCCTTATATTAAATAAGGCTGTAACACTGACAGCTCGAAATTGCACATTAAAACTGGAGATGGGTTCTACAAAGAGAGCGTCTTCCGGACTTGCTCAACTCATCACGAACGCTTCTCGAGTGTAAACAAGAAATGGACAATAAAGAATGAAGCAGAATACTAGAAATCAAGAGGAACATAAGTTCTGTAGTTTGTACAGAAGGTCTATAATGAAAAATGGCATTCTATCGATTTGGACTGCACAAAAAGCCATGAACGTGCCTATGTGTGTAACACTTGGGTATGGCTCCTTTCTTTCAGGACCCCTCTGATTCAAACTAACCGACATGGCCACACAGTGCTTTCAAATTGATCAAATTTCATTGCAATATAAAATATATTCTCACCACACATAGGTGCGTACATAAATAAATTTGTGCTAATGGTTATAACAACCAGAATTATTCTCTGCCCAGAATTATTCTCAGAGTCGATTAAGACATGTCCGTGTGAAAAGACAGTTTCTGCCGAATTTGAGACAAATCGTTTCAAGTTATGATACATCCCTCAAACAAAAATGTCACTCCCGTTGTAAACTTCATTAGTTTTCAACGAAATTGGGTTTATGGCATTATTTTGCATTTGGATAAATATTTCTAAAAATATACCATATCGGTCTAAACCCTAATATAGCCCTCATAGAAATATACCTCCAAATTTGGTGCCTTACTGATCTTAAAGCGGCAAAATTCATCAGATCTGAACAAAATTTGAATTGTCGCATTATTTTTTCTCATAGGATAAAATAGACCAAATCGGTAAAAACCTTTATATAGCCCTCATTAAATGTTCGGGTCGAATTGGAATTCAACCGAAGTAATATCAGCAAATTTCCTCAGGTTTCAATGCAATTTGGTTTTCAGCGTTGTTTTATTTTTTTCAGTAATTCAAATTTAAATTCTCCACAGAGAAATTAAGCATTTTAGTCAGCGTGGCAAACGCCTAATTTTTTTTTTTGAAAATCGACGAGATCTTTCCAGGTTTTGATACAGCCTCCATACAAATGTACCTACGATTTGTGGCCCAACCGAACTAAGATCGGAAAACTTGCTCAGATTACAATATTATTTTATGTGTAAGATTAGAACGAGTGTAGGGCAAAAATGGAGTCTACTTATAAAGTGTATGGTGAAGTTATCATGTAGTCCATCTCTTCTCACTTAACTTTATGGCATTCCTTAAAGACTGTCTTAAATTTGGGCCCGGGACAAAAAAAGGTCCCATATTGTCCCAAGAAGCAAAGACAACTATATATGGGCACACAAACTAAAGGCATTTTAACTACGAATCTAACTATAGATTAATTTTGAAGGTTTTCATTAAGATTAGGGTCGGAATCATGGATTCATAGGCCCCAAAAAAAGATCCCTTATGGCCCAAAGAACCAATCACTAGTTGAATTGATGGGTCATCCGCCGTACAGCCCCGACTTGGCACCCAATGACTTCTTTTTATTTCCCCACATCAAGAAAACATGCGTGGTTAACAATTTTCGTCGCCAGAAGATGCTGTTGAAACGTTCAAAAACCATGTTTTGGAGGTGTCACAGTCGGAGTGGAAAAACTGGTTCGACAATAGGTTTGAGCGCATGCAAAAGTGTATAAATTATGCTGGAGAATACTTTGAAAAACAATAAAACCATTTTTGATGATAAATTTTCGCATCTTCATTATAAGGCCAGAATGATATATTGCAGCCCTCGTAAATGTGGACACACATTTAAGGCATTTTAACTATATGGATTTAATTTGAAGGTTTTTCTGAGATTAGAGTCGGACAGATGGATTCAAAGGACTTAAAAATGGTTCTAATGGTCAAAAGAAGCGACTTAATATGGATCGATGAGTATTTAAATTTTTGTAGTTGACGGTCGGACACAAGGGCCCAAGGAGCTTAAAAAGGATCACTAGTAAAAACGTGCATTTCCGTACTCAAAATTGTGTAACGAATCTAAATTTGGAATTATTCTAAAAATCGGAAAGTATAGCTACTCTGTAGGAAATATCGATAGTAAAGCTGCACTGATGACTACGAGTATTTGATTTAATTGACTTTGTCACCAGTACTACTGAGCAATTATACCCCCAGGTAATGATTTTTGCTATAGACATTTAACATGTGCTTGTCATTGAGAATCCACTACTGACATTGGAACCAGTGATTCACTACTTCTGTGTCATAAATGTTGTCTACATTAAATCAAGTACTCGAAGTCAACACTTTTGGCATTGTTTACTAGATGTCCACACTAGAACAATTGGAGAGGATTTCAATTTCTAAGCTCTTCTGGTACAATATGTACCCTCAAAGGCAAAACAAAAAGAATCCACTAATGACATTGGAACAAGTGATTCATTACTTCTTTGTCATAATTGTTTTTTAATCAATGGTCACACTATTGACTACGTAGTTATGGGATCATATGGAGACATTGGTACTAGAGATTCAGTAGTACATTTTACATCTATTTCTAAGCCGTTCTCTCCCTACTCTCAAATGCAAAATAAAATGTGTAGACGCTTAGCTGAGTTTGTCACCCAAATCAGTCGATAAAAGTGATGACATGGAGACACATGACCCCATGTTTCCTTCAGGGTAGTATCCAGGGCCTCTAGGGCAGAAAAAAAGTCCTCTGCCATTTTAATAGCGAATTTCCTAGACGAACTTGCGGACGTATTTTCTTTTTTTTTCAGAAAAAATTCAGTCATACTGTTGTTCTCCCCCATTATCGAATGACTGCAATGTGTAGGGCATTAAGTGACCATCATTCTATGACTGCACTAAACGTATACTCGCTTCGTTGCTTTTGTAACATTTTTCGCATTCATATCCACATAATACGCATAATAAAACTAATTCTAAAAATGTTATAAAAACCAAATGCATTTTCTACGTTCTGTAAAGCCCCCCATTCCAAGTGTGCCTGTATTTCTATGAGGCCTCCTAAATCTACGCATTTTTTTGTATTTCTTTATTTCCACACTTAACTTGGACGGAGGGGTAATGCAGAAGAGTTGTGAAGGAATACAAACTGAACTTGAGATATGCCATATAGAGGTGAAGGAGCTGCACAACGCTGAGTTATACTTAAAATTAAATAAAAATAAAAAGAATTCTCAACTTAAAGAGGGAAAATAAAATGAAACAAAATCTTTGAATAAAGAAAAAAAGGAGGCAACAGCGACACCAACAGCAACAATAACAGCAGCAGCAAATACCGAAAGAAATCACGCATATAAAAAATTAACTTAAATGAATTTCTCATTATGACGTGCATTTTACATTTCGCACGGTATGTGGTAAATTGAAAAAAGGGCTTTTTATACTTCTTCGTCTTCCTGCGCGTATTCGTAGCTTGTCAGTTCGAGTGTGTGTATGTCTTTGTGTGTGTGTGTAACTTCAGTTTCTGTTTTATTCGAATCCGAGCCGAGTGTCGCTTGAGTGCTGGATTTTTTGTTTTTTATTTAGGGGGGCTAGTGGCTTTATTTGGGCTGCCGTTTGTATAATGGATATGGCTTTGGATGGATGGGATGGTTCGCTTTGGTATGGGATGTTTAGCTGGATATTCTCACATACGTCCCCACACTATGCGCTCGCTTGTTACTCGTATATGCATGTGAGGGTTTCCTTTCATGGTTCAAAGATTTGCTGTTTTAAGCTGGTGGATTGTTCAGTACTCGTACGTTTGCCTTTTCGTTTGGTTCCATCACATTTTTTTCCATTTTGTTTTTCTTTTTCTGTGTCGTTTTTCTTTGTCGTTCTTTTAAATGAGTAGGCATGGATTTCTTTAGTGTTTTACTGTGTTAATAAGCGTGGGTATAAAATATTGGGTTAGAGTGTAGTAGAGGTTCTTAGGCTTATAGTTCAAGTGTATGGTTGATGAGACAAGTGTCATATATTATAACGAAGATGGAGCAAAAAAACACTTTTAGCTAATTATTTATGTCCGCGTGTGAGAGTTTATGTGTATGTGTGTACAAGACAAATGTTGAAGTTATCCTTGAATATGAAAGGACATTAAATATCCTTGAAATATTATAAATGTTCTTGAGAAAATGGTCACAGCGGACATATTTATTCAAAAGGGAGGTAGGGCCTTTAACTGGTGAAGATTTTAAAATGTAAGATTAGTTATAGCTAGCCATAATTTGGTTTAATTCACTGGACTAAGAATACATGGATGTTAGAGTATCTGTATCCGACAATTACCGGCATAGAGCACTATAAAAAATGCGAAATTGAAATTTGCTTAAAAAATAGTTTTTGAAACTAAGATTTGAAAATGTAAGATTAAACAATTTGATTTGATTCCCTGGGCTAAGAATATATGGATGTTATGGATTTCAAGTATCTGTATCCGGCATAAACCAGCATAGAACACTTTGAGAAATCTGTAAATGAAATTTTCTTAAAAAACAAAACTAAAAAACTTACTACCTAAATTAGCTAGCAAATTAAAAATAGCTGACAAATGATTTCTTTCAACAATAAAACCAAAGTGTTCCAAATTTTGAAAGATCGGCCAATTTATTGTTCTTTATATAGGGTGGAGCGCGAATTTTGCTTTTTTGCATTATAGGCTGTGGTGGCACTGTTGGTCGAGGAGAATGAAAAGTATGCGTGGCTTATAGTGGCTGACGGGAGATTTCTAGTCGTCTGCATTTCAGTTGCCATCATGAATTGGGCACGTGAGGAGAGGTCATTTGATGTTGAAGCGTATTTTTCAAATGCACACTCGATCATTGCAGTGCAGCGTGCTTTTCGTTTACGATTCGCTGTTCCTCCACGCGGACGTGTTCCTCGACGGCAATCAATTGTAAATAGGGTAACTTTATTGAGAACAGCAGGGAATGTGCGACCTGATTGAAGGATAAAAACACCACAAAACATCGAGAGAGTTAGAGCAGTAGTACTGCAATCTTCCAAACGCTCTGCTCGAAAGCAATCACTAGCTCTTGGCATTTTCGGACTTTTTGTTAGCCGGCCTTAGAGGCAATTCAAGTAGAAGATACACATAGCGAGGTTTACCATAAATTGTTTGAGGCAAATGTTTCCTGAACGGCTTATCTCTTTGAGGCATGATGTGAGCTGGCCGGCACGCTCACTAGACTAAGCCCCATGCAATTGTTTCCTTTAGGGTAACCTGAAGTCGAAGGTGTATATCAACCGTTCAAACGCCTTGGAAGACCGAATTAATATTGATTAATTAATTTTGAGGCTGAAATCGGCAGAATACCAGTCGACGTGCTTGTTAGAGGTTATGAAAACTTTAGAAAACGTATGCAGCAGTGTGTAGATAGCGAAGGTCGACATTTGCCAGATACACTTTTCGAAACTATGTAATTTAAAACCTCCCTTACTCTTCATTATAACTAAAATCTAAAATAAATTTAAATTTAAATTCATAATTTTTTTATTTCATTCCCAAATATGCAAATTACTGCGCTCCACCCTATACATTACAAAAAAGAATGAAGTAGAAATATCTGCGAAATGATATTATTTTTCTAGTATATTTTGCTGAGTACAACAAGAAACCGGTTTTGATATTTTCCAAACACCCAAAAAATGTGTAGTTACTGGTAAAAAACCGGTTTTCGGAACTTAACGCACTTAAATACCAGTACCTTTGTTGAATATCAATCGATTTGTAGTTTTAAAGCTGTTTTGGAAGGAATCGTTTTATGTTTCCGCATATTCCTAACACAAAGGTTCCTCAGGATTTGTTTTGCAACCGCTCTTAAAGTTTCAAATTAACTTCCTTCCGATCATCCTCAAACTTTGCTTGGTACGTTATGAGGGTCTCATAAATAACACTGATAAAATTGGATCATTCAGTTAATGTTTTCATATAGTCCTCACCATAGACTCTTCCCGAATTATTTATTTTTAATTACGACTTCATCAATATGAGGTAATGATTATTTGAATGAATATAATAAGTGCCATGATTATTAAATCGATTTCACAAGCAGTTGACAACAGATCCAAGCCTTCTTGTGTTTTATGTATTCCCTTACGGGGTGAGATTATCATCATAAAAAAACTACACCATAAAGCATACGAGACATCTTTAAAATTAAGTTATATGCTTATTTCTTAAATGCCAACCTAAAGACCACCTTTTAAAGAAACTGTCAGTCACGGACATTTTCAGCTTGATTTTATGGAATCGATACCAAAAAAATTTTAAATCATTTACTTTTAAAAGTAAATCTGTTACACACGCACGCTAGCATACATCACAAAACCCCCAAACAAAAATAACCAAAACTTCAAAGCCATTTGTCATTTCTTATTGTCTAAACTTGATTTCAAAATTCCACGAGAGAAATAAAAAACGCACAATAACTTCTACCCGAAAAAATCAGCCTAAAACTGATTGTCAATGCTAAAGTTACTCAAACCCAGAAAAAAATCCATTATAACTCCAAGAAGGCTGTTGCTTGTTGTGGTTTTTTTTTTGCTGCCTTTTGTGATGTAAATCTTTGAGATAAGTATTTGTGTTTAAAGAAAGAAATCAGTTTTCAGTGCTTAACAAAACGTTATGTTATGCTTGTCATTTTGGTTTGGTTTTTTTCTTGGTTTGACGTTTTTTTTTGGTGGGCATCTTCTTTCAAATGGTCCAAGTTTATGTGAACATATATAATGTCTGTTTGAGGCTTAATGAGTCGAATTTATGTAAATATGTTGGCTGTTTTGATGCGGCTTCGATGCTTAAGCAGAGGCAAGCAAAATGCTAATCATTTTAAAGTTAAACCATCATGTTTTCTTCTTCGATGATGTGATACTCGTATGATGTGCTCTGCTCTGTGCTGTCTGTTGTGCGCATGCGTGGATTTTTGCTGGAGAATTTGTGTAGTTTTAAATACGTTTTTCATCATCAGCAACAGCTACAGCAGCACCAACATCATCATCGTAATATTTAATGTTTCCTTTATTTAACAGATTTAAGCAAACATTTTGAGACAGATAATGTTGATTGTTATAATGTTGAACGAGGCACAGTGGTTTAAATGGTTCACTTCTCTAAATTAATTGAGTTAAAACACTACCACAGAACATACTATTTGAAGCTAGCTTCGAAAGAATTTTTAGATTTTTAAAAAAACTTTTGCATGACTTACAGATGAATCTCATAATGTCGCTAACATTTACGAGGAGAAACCTTAGCAAAAGAATGTTAGATGTTCCCATCGGACTCGGAACATTGATTTTTTAGTGTCACACAAATTCGTTGCCACAACCGAATTTTTTTGCCAACCAATTGATTGAGTTTGCATCTACCTCAAGTATGCCATCAGTGCGCCCGAATTTTAGTTGATGCTCGGTAAGGTTCAGTAGTTGTAACTAAGTATCGGTAGAAAATACGAAGAATCCGAATCTCCAGAAGAATCCGAATCTCTAGAAAAGAATCCTTAAAACGAACTTTGCAATTGTTTAACAAAAAAAATTAAGGCAAAAAAACTCTTTTCTTACATACTATACTTGAAGTACCCTTGAGCATAGGAAGGATCATGTGCAATCATATGAAATCCTTTTCCAAATCATCAGCCACACTGTTTACGGCATCGACAGCAGAGGAGCGGTCGTCACTCAGTTTGAGAGGCGGAGAATTCAACATTCCGACTACCAACTACACAAAATCATTGGGATCACAATGGACCGCCTTTTTTGATCCTCTGCACATGCTACAACTATCTGAGATAAGCTCAAAACATTCACTCTGGTGAAGTCGCAGCAGTATCCAGCTATAGGGGAATATCCATGGAAATTCCATCTATGGAGCAGATTCTAGCACGGCAGAAGCGCGTGTTTCTAGCTCAGCTGAGATCTGGATGGTGTAGCCGCTCTTATTCGTATTGGGCACGAATTGAGGCTAACGTTGCAGACGTATGTCCCGGCTGCCATCAGGGACCACATGATGTGCTGTACCTCTTCAATTGTCCGACCAAGCTCACTAATCTGACCCTGAGATATCTATGTACGCATGCAGTTTAAATGGCGCGCAGATCACCTATAGACGAACAGGACTTAGAAACAATATATATATATATATATTGTTGTTACAAAAACAACAACAACATTTATAACGCAACTAAATAAAAAATGGAACGATCCAGTTAATATTGAATGATATATGTTTTGAAAATATTTTAATTCTTTCAAAAGGCTTGAAGCCACTTTTCGGTCTCTTAAGATCCAAATCTGGAGTAAATTTTTGTAGGAATATATCAGAACATGGATCAACTTCGTCCAATTTTATTAGCGGTCGTTTTTAGCTGGATTTCTGATGACGTGCAAAATTTTAACAATATCAATGAACTGCAATTTTATTACGAAATTCGAAAGGGAGACAAAGAGACAGGCCGAAGGGCATGTCTAAATAAACTAAAAATGTTATTTTGAGTCGATCGGAACAGTTTGAATAGGCCTTTAATAGTTCTATCGAGCTGCAATAAACACTAGAACATACCCAAACATTAGAATTCCGTACGACAATCGGCAAAATGTTCCGATTTCGGATCAGAATTCTTACCGAGTTCGTAACGAAAAACTTATGAGAGGGTTGACACCAATTCTGAACTACTTCTCTGAAAAAAAAAATCCACAGACAAACCGAACAGAATTCGTAACGATTTCGGTAAGAATTCTCGATAGAGTTGAGATGTTGTTCAGAATTGTCTGATATCAGACATTGTCGGCAAAGTTGGTATACTGGGTAGGCATATTACCCCTACAACACAGTGAGGTTAGGGCAAAAAATGCTGCTAGTCAATAGGTAATTGCTACGCTTGTTTGATATCACAATAGATGTAAAAGTAGATTTTGTATGACAAGTCTTCACTATCTTATACTTTTTCTTTTTATCGCTTTTAAATACTACATACTTCCTAGAAATAAATTCAATTATTTGAACCTTGAGAACTCACCTACCTTAAAAACCACAGTCTACCACCAGCAGCTGTCTGATGTGCGTATGCCTCTACTATTTTTCCTGTATTTCTTGGCAATCCTCAATACGATGTATTTTCCAATACCATATGAATATATATATTTTTTCCAACTCTACCTTTTGGTAATAACCTTTACATAGTATAAGATCTGGTCGCGTCCGTCCCATATGGAATCATCAAAACTGAAACAGATCATTTGTCTTAAATAAAATAATCTCGTCGTCCCCACCGACATGTAGCAGTTTTTATTTTTTTTCTCTCTGGCTCCCGGTGTGTTCCAAAAACACAAAAAAATAAAGCTAATGTACATATGTTGGCATTTTTCTTTGTGTTTAATCAATGATTTGATTTTAAGCATCATTTATCATTTATATATACTATATTTCACTTGATGTTTGTTTAATGTCGGCCTGAAGTTTTCACAGACATACTTAGTTCGTTGGGTTTCTTATTGCCGTTATGCTGGTAGTTTGATTTTATTATTTCATTTTGCTTAATTTGTGGCAAGGAAATGAAAGTTTATGATCGGACCATATTTCATAAACTGAAATCTTAAATTTATTGTTGTGATTTATATGTAAATCAATAAAAAATTTTGCCAAACCATTATGTAGAAAGCTTACCACATGGAAGAATAACATACTTTGATGCTAAATGATTTGATAAAACGCGACATGATTTTTAATATATTTTCGATATTATGGAGAGTCTACAAAAAACTCTGGTGTATTTAAAGTTGTTAAAAGTTAGAAGACTATTTTTGCTCTGAAAAAGTCAATTCATAAACTTCATCAAGTAATCTAAACACTTAAGGACGACATACACTGCTAGATCTCAGAGTTCGTCTCGACAGTCTTTTGACTCCTTATGTAATAGACTAGCCCTTAATATTGGGTTGTCGAATTTAGTTCAGGTCAAAATAAGGAGATACTGAAATTGCGGACAAAACGAGCTAAAAAATATCCTTTTTTGATCTAACTTTTGAAAACGTCGTATGTCACTAGATTCGAATACCCAAATTTAGTTAAAGCGTTTTGGCGTGTAAATTTCATACACTTAAAACGAGTCGCTTGACCTTAACATCACACCACAACGGCCCACAATCTTGCCTTATACACTTGCCTAAAAAAATTGTAATTTACATTGGACGCGGCTCCGAAAATAGTTTTTTTGCCATTCTTTGAAATCTAAAAAGTTTGTGTCTCAAGTCTTTCGTTTATAAAAAATAACATTTCCCCTATTTAGAAAAGTGCATTAATAGCAAAGACACATTCAACTAATCGATGATTTCCGAGAATTATGTGTTAAAACTATTGCCTTGTGTTCTTTTTTATTAAATTTAATATTCACGCTTCATTTAACAGCTCTTATATGCAAATATACGACATAAGATGACCACAGGCTAGTTATTTCTTTTATAAAAGCTAAAATTAATGCCATAATAGATAGGGGGTTTTCGTAATGTGCCACTATATGTACCCATAGAGTGAAAAATAGAACAACCAAAAACAAAAGACTTAAGACACATGCATATCGTTTAGGAAAATCTAACGTACAATCTCAATCAACCAAAAGCTAAACCTGTTTGTCAAAGAAGCCAAACAAAAATCAATCCACATGTTTTTTCAACTTGCCACCAATTAAAAATCTCATATTTCTACCGCACTCGCTGCGCATGCGGCCAAAATTGCTCGTTGTAAACTTTTAATTACATTTGCGCGCATAGGAAAAAAAAACTCGAGAGTTAAACATATTTAAAACTCATATCAACATAAGCATAACTTTAATATTTTAAGACTTAATTATACACAAAGACAAGTGTTAAAGCTTGGCTTATAAGTTGTATTATTTTTTGGGCCGCCTTAGTTTAGTAAAGCAAAACAACATTGTAGCTCAAGTTGATTTTTTTTGTTGACTCAAATCACTAAAGCCATTATAAATATTTATAATGAATTTTTATAAGCATGAAAAAAAGCATTTTTATTTTGAAAAGAAGTCAAGAAAATCTTTAAAAGAGTTGTAGCAATATATTGTTAATACGCTTTAGATTTTTATTTTTTTTTTATTATTTTTATTATATTTTGTTTAATGGAAGTGAGAAAAACTTGTACAAATCGTTGAGGTGTTTTACTTCCATAAAAACCAGTTGATTTTTCCGAGGCGTTTAAAGTTTTACTCCTTTTTCTTGTCTTTCGGCACAAGTATATAAATATATATATATACATACACATACATATATATATGTGATTGATAACCGTTGAAAAGTCTTGTTAAAAATTGCAACATAAGTTTAGGATATTTTGGTTTCTTTTTTTTACGATTTTCCTCTGTTGCTTTTTGGTTGCCAGGTTGTTGGGTATTTTGTTTTGATTTACTTGAATATTACATTAAGCGAACATAAATAGAGCGTTAGTGTTCATGTAAGGTTGTTAAGAAAAGTGCAAAACAACTAAAACGACAGCGGCAACAACAACAACATTCACCACATCGTTAACAACATCGATATTTTTTCTTAATTTTCGAACAAAATTTTTGATTTTCAAAGTAATTTTTCAATCGGCAGGTAGTTGAAACGGTTTGAGGTCTTTAAGAGAGAGAGAGAGACACACATACACAGAAAAAAACTAACAGTTTTACTGTCGCTAGCCAGTCTTTTCAAAGTTGCAGTAGTTAACGTGTTTACAGTTCTTGGTTTTCTTTTTTTTCTTTGCTTATTTGCTTTAACGTTGTTGGCGTTCGTACAACCAACTAATTGGCAGCTCTTTTCGCCGTTTTATGTTGCTCGATTAGTGTAGGTTCAGTGCTGGCGTTTTTTAATTGATGATTGTTGGTGTAACACAAACTTCAAGGTTAAGCTTAAAGAACCATTCTTGGTACGAAAAAAGCTGAATGGAATATTGTGGTTTAAATCATTATTTTAGAGCAAATATTTGTGTTGCACAAAAAAGCTAGCCCAATCATAGAAAATTTCGAACATTTCTTAATAAATTATTATTAAAAAATCCGACACCTATTGTTACCTTACAAAACCAGAAAATTGCTTGCAATATTCGTTTCACACATAATGTTCCTCTATGCTACTGTACGAAAACGATATCATATTTCGTCATAAGCAGGCAATCGTTTGCTGTCTCATATGGCTTCGTTTTGACACACTATGATTTACAATGTATTCCTTACCTTCACACGAGGTATAAAATAAAAAAACAAACAAAAACTAGTTAAATAAAATTTATTTACTTTTTAATAGCTAGTGTTTTATGCAAAATTGTCGAGACCGTACATAGATGGAGACAATCAAATGCATACAAAGTTTGTGTCTTAAGTTTTTCGTTTACACTGGCGACCACATCAAACTAGCTAGAGAAGTCTTTGAAGTTGTCGAAGAACATGTTTCAATACTTTTTAAGCAAACATGAATAAAAAGAGCAAACAGATTGTACAATACAAAACTTGTAACTCAAGTCTAGTGTTATGTGAGAAGACTGTAACAAAATATTAACAATTTAAATGGTGTTGCGGCCTAAAACCAACATTATTAGAAGTCGGTTAGACACAAATAAATTTGAGGAAACCTAAAATTCATTTAATTTTAAGAAGTTAAAACTATGAGTGTACAACTGCAACAGGTTTAAATCTGGTTAGGAACGTATCTGTCATTATGCATCCGCAGTTTTTCTCAAAAAAAACTTATTTTCCTTTTATCAAAATGCAAGACTTAGATTTTGACCGATCTTAAATAATCAATACACTTTATCTGGCATATGTCAGTCTGTATTGGAATTGGACGAGATTTGTACATGCTCTAATACAGCTCCGCGCAAATTTCCTCCTATATGGGGTCCAAACTACCTAAGAGTGGAAAATTCCATTAGATTTTAAAGAAATTTAGTTTGGTTTTTGGTTTCTGGCATATGACAATCTGTTTTGAAATTGGGGACATTAGTACATGTTTTGATACAGCATCCATGCAATTTTGTTTTGGAGTCTAACCATCGTTAGAGTACATTAGAGTACAATTTACGTTAGAGTAAAATTTCATTAGATTTCAAATATATTTTAGTTTTGGCTTTATGGTCAAAATGGACAGCGTTGGTCCATTTATTGTGACAGCCCCTCGTTACTATGCATCTATCTCTTTAGAGTCGAATGCGCATGAGAACGTCAACTTATATCTTTGAAATTTAATTTGTGGTGATCGATTGAAACGATACATGTTTTGATATAGCCCAAAAAGGATGCACATCCCGATTTTGTTTCTTACATACAAAAAAGCATGGCAATTAATGGGTGTTTGAGTGAACATTGTTTTTTGTTATTAGATTGCATATAGAACAATTCTTTTCAGTGAAACTGATAAGTCTATGATTTGATTCAGCCCCATTAAACTGTACCTTCCTATTTGGCGTCTAACCGATCTGAGAGTGACACATTTGACCAGATTGTAATGAAACTTGACATGTTACTCTCAAAAAAAAACTACCTTTATAAAAAATTAAAGACATCAAGCTTCGTTTGAATATAGCCCAGATAACTGTTGATATGAAGTCAAATAAACCTCAGAGGTGATAAATTCATCAGAATTTAGTGAAATTTATTGTGTGACATTATGAAGTTTTGCATAACCTTGCTGAAAATCAAACTAATCGGTCCAAGGGTCCCAACCGATCCTAGAGCGAAAAATTTAATCAGTTGTCAATGATATGTATTTGTCAATGACAGTTATTTGTGATTTACGACTGCCTTGTTAAGGAGTGTTTTATAGACGTGTGGTTTTCAATCCAGCCACACGGAGTTAGTCTTTTGGGCAGCTGTCACTTGATTTTTGCTCAGTTAGGTTTACCATTTTTAAATGGGTACGTTAATAACCGAAATTGTCTCATTTAGAATAATGAGAATCCACAAACCATTGTTGAGACGCCGTTAAATCCTCAAAAAGTCACTGTTTGGTGTGCTCTATTGGCAGAGGGAATCATTGGTCTATATTTCTTAAAAAATGAAGCCGGCCATAATGTTACAGTCAATGATGAACGCTATAGAGCCATGATTAATGACTTTTTCGTGTCTGAATAGGAAAATGTTGATGTAGACGGCACTACATGCCACATAGCCAACGAAACAATCAATTTATTGAAGGAAGCTTTTGATGAGCGCATTATAACGCGTTGTGGGCCTGTGGCGAGTCCATCAAGATCATGGGATTTAAGAACGCTGAACTATTTGTTGCGGGGTTATGTGGAGTCGCTTGTCTACGCAGATAAACCCGACACGATTGACGCCTTCGAAGATAATACTCGACGCGTTATTGCTTACATATGGCCCTAAATGCTGCAAAAAATAGTCGAAAATTTGGCTTCTCGGCTGGAATTTATTCGATCCAGCGCGGCGGCCACTTGACCGAAATCATTTTTAAAATGTAATGGCAAACACTTATCTTCATAATACAGCTAAATTCTTGACCAGAGCACTACATTATATGCGTTTTATTTCTTCTTGAAAACCACACGTCTAAAAAAACATTATTTACTAAATGAACGATACATATGTATCTCCAAAGGGAAAACGGAAACAAGCGAATACTAAGAAAATAACATTTAAAAATTGTGGTGAGGATATGGTGCAGACGGACTTTCCTTTCCCATTTCTTCAAGACTAGAGCTCTATTTGAAATCAGTTACAATTTACGGGTCATAAGTTGGAGAGATGTAAAATTACATTAAAAAGGGGGCTTTATTATCGCAAAAGATCTACCTTGGCTGGAACTCAATTAATGTAAAATGATTTTATGAAATCGGTTGCCATTTCGACCAGCAAAAGATGGACAGAGGGACATGTAAAAATTAATTCAGAAAGTAATTTTAAATCGAACAAACTATTATTTTAAGGATTACTACCTTTTGGGTATTATGTACACCACACAAAGAGATGGTCGAAATCATAACACCCCTTTGCGATAGTAAGGACGATATAAGTCAGCTACTTTCAAAGGTTGCCCGGAACATGCCACGAAAAGTATATGAACGTGAGAAGATAACAATTTATATGAGCGTTACCAATCACTGAAGAAGAAAGCGACGAGAACAACAAAAAATGCAAAAGTTGAGCAAAAATAAAACCTTGAGAGAAGAACTTCAAAGCAACGACATTATGGTTGCCATACAAGGAAAAGCAAATGCATTCGTTCCCTTCTCATTTAAAGAAAAAATAAGGGAAGAATAAAAAATTTTTCATAAAAATTTAACTTGTATTTCACATATGCGTATATACAGAGTGTCCGCCGAGAAGGCGCTATTTTGGTAAAAATTAGTCTTAACAGTTCATATTTGGCAGTCGTGAAGTATAGACGTGGCAAATTTATTATGGAAAAATATTCGATAAACCAACGTGTTTTAATCGTTAAAACATTTTATCAAAATCAATTATCGATTACAGTGACGATTAGAAAGTTACGTGAAATTTTTGGGAGAAACAACGTGACAACATAACGCACTATTTATCGTGTAGTGAATGATTTCAAAGAAAGAGGATCTGTAGCTGATAGACCCACGTATGGACCACAACGTACTGCAAGCTCGGCTGAAAACATTACTGCTGCTCAAGAAAGTGTTCAAAACAATCCATCAACCTCTATTCATAACATGTGGTATCAACAAGACGGTGCCACATCGCATACAGCCAGGGTTACAATGGAATTACTGCGAGACCTCTTTTCACAACAAGTGATTTTAAGAAATGGCAATGGCGATTGGCCTCCACGGTAGCCTGATTTGACTGCTCCCGACTTCCTTTTGTGGTGATATCTGAAAAGCAAGGCTTATGCAAACAACACAGAAATGCTTGAGCAGCTCAAACAACATATTCGTGATTAAATGAATGAAATACCGTAATGAAAAATGTGAAAAAGGACTCGCATTTATGAGGCTAACAGAGACGGACATTTATCTGATATTGTATTCAATACATAATTGCCGACATTAAATAAAACATTTATCAATATAAGGTCCATTCTGTTTCATCTAATCAAAAATTATAAACAAACAAAGTAGTATACCTCCCCGAAGGAAACCCTATACTAGTAGTTTACACTAGTATATTTGCACCAACAAGCTATAAGTATACATGACATAGAGATTACTACTATCGTACATAAAAGGGCAGTTTTCTTTCTTTATACAAACAACTGAACTAGAAGTTAAAATTCTG
Organism: Hydrotaea diabolus; assembly: GCA_963513945.1. Taxonomy (NCBI): domain Eukaryota; kingdom Metazoa; phylum Arthropoda; class Insecta; order Diptera; family Muscidae; genus Hydrotaea; species Hydrotaea diabolus. The sequence goes on along the minus strand of OY740717.1, from coordinate 130,679,460 downwards.
ACATGAGTTCACTTATATTTACTACCCTCGCAAATAAAATTAACTATAGTACATTATTCAACTCTTACTGGAAATTTATTGGGATTATTACTTTGTGAAAGCCAGACAATGCATTTTTTATTAAGCATAACCTGGAAAAGTCTAAATGGTACCCTTGTCGATTGATATAGTTTAGTTAAGTCAAATCTCATAAAGATCTGTGAAAAATGTAAAAATATGCCTATTTACCGAGTTTTTCCAAACACATGAGGCATGTGTCTTAAGTCTTTTGTTTTTTCGAAATTATTTTATTTTTTTTTAACTGGTAGAGATATGTTTATTTGAAAAACTACAATTTAACAAATACTTTAAAAAAAAAACTACAGCACTATATTTCCCAAAAAAAGCCAAGTTATATGCGAAAAAATCATTTACAATCTATACTTAATATGAAAACATTTTCGTTGTATTTCCAAACTGCATACTGTACAATTTTACTTTTAAGACATGTCGCATAATAAAACCATTTTATTTATATCCCACCTTTATGCCTATTCGATTGTTTCTTTTTTGGTTGCATTTCCATCCTGCCCACCATCAACGCTCTTTTTTATGACATTTGACAAAACATGATTCGCATATCAACAATAAATTTAACGCCTTCAATACGCACACATACATTATGCCGCTAATTGAAACACTTAGAATGTTAAAACGAAACGAAAAAGAGCAAGTGGGGAAAGAAATGATAGGGTGCCAGAATTTTGTCCTAGACATTTACGCACATAACCATAACTGCAAAATTTACAATTATGGCTTAAAACACATTTAAACTCATAGATTTTTTACACCTTCCTCTGCATAATTTACCATGGGTATGTGTGTACTTTAACGTCTGCTAAAAAAACAAAAATATGCTGCAATATTTGCAACACACCGAAGCAAATTTCATAAAGAAAATAAGATGATTTAAAAAAGTTCATTTATATGACCAACTGCACTTGGGGAATGCCCTACAAACTTAAATATCTGTAATTTTTCATGAATAACATCAAAATCGTTTGTAAAAGTTGGTATCCATACAACTTAAGCGTTAAAAGTGTGTTCAGAGAATAACAGAAAAACGTCAAGTTGCATTCTGTTCTGAATTATTAAAGAGGATTTTATATTTCAGAAATGCAAACTATTTCTAAATTCGTGTTGGTTGCACAGAGCAGGTACGAACCAATGGTTGGGTTTTAAAAATGGTTAGGTTTTTAGAAACTCTTGAACCACGATTTTAGTTGGATTCAAAGGTTGAAAATTGGTTCGAAAATTATGGAATAAAAAGTTTTCTGATTTTATTTAATTTTTTTTTAAACAAAAAATTTAATAAAAACTAAATTAAAAACTGAAAACAAGTCTGGTAAATTTACAAAATAATACGAAACAAGTACTTAGAAAATAAATAATAAATAATTAATATTTTACAAATTAATTTAGAAAATAAATATTTTTAGAGGCGCGGGGTTACAAAGATCATATGCGCCAGCCGTAGACATCCCTGTCATATTCCCAGTAAATATTGAATGTCTATGTAAGGGTTTTGTGTCTTAAGTCTTTTGTTTTAATAAACCGATATTTATCAACAAAATGACAATATTTACTTTGGCCCTACCATAATTGTAATCATCAATAATCCAAAGTGCTTAATTACATATATCTCTCCACATTTTACGAGTATTAAGGAACGAATGGGGAATTTTTTTAATATTAAACATTTTTCAAGTTTCCGACATGAATATTTCCACTTGTTTCAAACGGACTGCTAAACTTAATGTACACCTCACATGCTACAATGGCAAGAAAAATTGCCAGCATGTTTGTAACAAGAAGTAGTTAAAGAGATGACCAAGGCGACGGCGGAAAAAATGAAAGCATTAAAAATATCACTTGTATAACAACACTACTAAAAAATCATTACCGAAGATATTTTACTATTAACATCATCAACATGAAGCAGCAAATGCATTCACATTTGTGAATGTACAGTGAGTCAAAGTGGAAATCGTACACAACAGTTTAAAAAAAAAACTGTCGATGTCAACGATGATAATGAAGTAGAGTTAGAGTGAGGTATTTTTTGCACCGCTTGAGGAAGCCTAAATACTTTTGAGTTTGAAAGCAAACACTGAATTTTCAGGACCGTTAATGTCAGCAATGTTGAGGAAGTCAAAGTTAAGTATTTCTTACATAGCTTGTGGAAGCTTGAATACTTTTGAATTTTTGAACGTTATAATGAATTTGTATAACCACCTAGTCAAGAGTGTCCGATTTATGAATTACTATTTCCTTCCCAATGGGCTTATCATTACCGAGAGAGCCGGTAATCATAAGCCCATTGTTGGATCATATATAATTCAGCTAGGAACATTGGGTCCTGTCAGCATAAAATTAGACTTTATTTGCAAAATCCTACTCTGTAATATTCGTAAATGGCTCTCTATCTCATAGGGGCATGGTCTATGGTTACTGCTTTAAGAAACGGATGTTTATATTGTTGGCACATAAATAGCTGAGATTTAAGGCCAAACCTAGGAGGTCATTAATAATAATAAAGAAAAAAAGAAGGAAAAACAGAACCAAGCGAGAGAATTTTGTATTGTCGCCAAAATCAATCAGTTTTAATATAAGTACGCCATATCATAATCTATAAAATGCTTTTAAGAGGCACAGAACTACCACCGTACCTTGAACTAACCAGCGAATAAACCGATTTCATAGTTTCGAAGGAAGCTATGCATTTCTCGCTTTAGCATATGTGGTTATCACCGAAGAAATTCTTTGCGGCTAAAATTAGGGAATCTTAGGAGTGACTGGGGCCTCAGCAGGCGTGCCACTCGTACTATATATGCTGGCCTATTTGTTGCGTGCGCGACATATGGCAGGCAGAATCAAGGTCTTGCCGTGCCAGCGAGTAGCCATGCTGGCTTGCATGCCAGTGTGCAGGACGGTTTCGACGGACGCGTTGCAGGTATTGCTGGGCGTAGTGTCTCTTGACCTTGAAGTAATCCGCCGAGCGATTGCTTTTAAGGCCAAGAAGGGGCTACCACTTCTGAAAGGAGATTGGCTTTCGGCGCCTGTGTCCGATATGCTGGAGGTGAAGGCACGCCTAGAGGAGTGCGTGGTGTCAAGGTGCAGGCAACGGTGGACAGAAAGTGACAAGGGCCGGGTGACGTATGAATTCATACGGAACGCGGACTTTGTTAAGGGACGCCCTGACTTCGGCTTCGGCCTATGTCTGGGGTTCTTACTGCTGGCCATGGCTCTTTCAATGAGTTCCTCCATCGGAGGGGTCTCTCCGAGACTCCTTATTGTCGATGTGGGGGTCCGGAGGACTGGAAGCATGTCCGTTGTACAGCGACATACGGGACTTGGATGGAATGGGCATTGTCCAGACCGTCGACAGGTCCGACTTCAGTCGCTGTTTGGGGGATGATAAGGCTTTTAGGACGTTGGGGGAGTTTGCTCGTGTGGACTTCAATAGGAGAAGACTCGCAGGAGCCTAACGGGGGTTTTCTGGCGCGGATAAGGCGTGGCATTGTCGTTGCCTCATACATTCGTCGTTGGATCGCTGTCGTCGTTGGAGTGTTTTTCGTCGTTGTTGTTCCCCTGCTGTCTTGTCTCCCGTGAGGGAGGCAAAGTCTTTTGTTGTTGTTCGTAGTGTTCGCGGATAAGGCGTGGCATTGTCGTTGCCTCACACATTCGTCGTTGGATCGCTGTCGTCGTTGGAGTGTTCTTCGTCGTTGTTGTTCCCCCGCTGTCTTGTCTCCCGTGAGGGAGGCAAAGTCTTTTGTTGTTGTTCGTAGTGTCCGTGCTGGTGCCAGTCTCCGGCCATCGAATCGCCCGTGAGGGCGACTGTTCAATGTTTGTAACTTGTCTGTGTTTTTGGTTAACTTTTTGGTGCGGGTGACCCGTCCCATATTGTATGGAACAGAAACTGGAAGTAGCCTTTTGGTTACGAGGTCTGAACGGAGACTTAAATCCGGTACCACGGGTAGTCAGGAGCCCACAGAACTTGTTCTGGCCAGACTATTTGGTGTGGCCCTTCGGGGAGTATCGTGGTGGCTGCGGTTTGAATCCAAATAGCGGGGAGAACTTCGGTTCGATGTGGTGTTGCATTGCGACCGGGTGTTGTGACCCATAGAACAGTAGAGGCTTAGATAGTCCCCGACCCCTAACCAAGAGAGAAGTTATGACCCATAACTGTCATGCTTCGAATTGGTACCGGCGGAATCAATCCAATGGGGCGCTGGCCGTCGTATTGTTACGGCCCCAGTGTGATGGCACACCGTGGTTCAGGCTGTCGTGGCGATAATCACGTTAAACTTGGCGATTCTGTCAAATCATTTCAGCTAAACTGGTCGTTTTTTGGGCCGCTCACACTCGACAAAATCCTCAAAAATAAATCTGATATTTGATAAACCTTGATAAACCCTGAATGACGACACGATTCTTAGGATCAAAAGGACTACAAGAGCGGTAACGTCCTTTAACTATGCCCTACTTGAGGTATTAAGGCGTATGAACTTACAGTTGCCATTAAAGGCACTGTTCAAGAAAAAAACTATAATATGTTGTTTAAATATAAAATCATGTTTTCCTTTTCTGATGTACCTTAAGTTGCTAAAAATGACATCACTTTCGACTATCGTATCAAATACAATCGTATAAAATGAAGGTTCCTAGATCAATTCGTTTGGCCGCTATGGTGATTTTAGTATACACAAAGGCGAATGGCATGGCTATTTAGTCTAAGAACTTTACCACGATCAATAAAATACATACTTTATATGGCCGGATATAAGTACTTCGAATGACAAACTCTCCGCCATAGGATGGAAGTATATCCTATGGTGGAGAATATAAAAAGGGCCTGTTGGTCAAAAGCAGGGTAGAGTATCGATAAATGAAATTAAAGCCTCATTTCTAGTCATTCAAATATGGACTGATTTTGAAAATTTGGCGGAAATTTGGGTCGGACTAAGGGACCTTAGGGCCCCACTTTAAAATCGAATTCGCGGTGTAAGGTATATACGATTTGGCTTTGCGAATTTCGACTTGTTCTATAAGATCTCCGATAAATATTTTAAAGTGTTCCCAAAAGAATGACATATAGCATATACTCCATAATATGGTAGAGGGTATAGCAATTTTGAAATGGGATTAAAAACTGAACTTTAAAAATAAGTTAGAGATTGGCCTTTTAATAAAACTTGAGTTACAAATAATACTGTTAAGTACTTATGCATTTGCTCTTTTTTTCATAAAAACTTAGTTAAGTACTTAGATTTCCGTAAGTTTTTTTAATATGTCTTGTTTTAAAATAATCGAATGTGTAACGAAAGGACATTACATTGTAATGCCAATGGTAATAAGCCTCTGTGCTATAATTCGTAGAAAATGAGCAAAGCCAAAATGCTTGGAAAATTGTTGTATGGAATGGGGGTGGTGGAAAAAGGGAAGATGGAAAAATGCTTAGTATTGCATGATTAACTAAATTGGATGACATAACCCTACCAAACCTTTATAGTATATAACTTTTTAAAATTTGCATGCATGTCCCATTTTAAGTTTAACTCACTGTATAAACGAGTATGTTTTTTTTTTTTTGCAAATGTCTGGAGAAGCGAGGTGTTGTCACTAGTGTCGAACTGAAGGTATTTCGTTCAAGTCGAAGTGTTAAACAATTATTATGCTGATTTTCGTCTCATTCTCCCTACTTTTTTGCCGTCTGCCAGCGGAGCTATTAAGGTACGAGACATATGTATGTACAAGAGCAACAACGGCAACATTAGCAATATGTATGTCCTTTATGCTTTTCTTGGCAAACTTTTTTTTCCTGCCAACATTTTCTACAGACTGGTAATGATGGTGAGTTAAAATATGTATGTGTGTGGATGTGAGTGCGAGTGTGTGACTGTGTATGTCATTGTATTTTACCGTCCAATGTGGTGTGGCTGGGTTGGTGTTAATGGTTGGAAATTATGTTGAGTCTTCAAAAGTTTATGATGATTACCACGAAATTTGATAACAAATGTTATAAATTTCAAAATGTATGCATGAATGAATCCTATAACTTAGGTGTTTAGATATCTTTCTTGTGTTCTCCCTCATCGTTCTCAGGGTGTATGTGTATTTGTGCGAAAGTCTGAGTCAGTGTGCGAAACGTGGGGCTCGACTAAGGAAAATCGTTTTTAAATTGAAATTTAAGACTTTAAGGGCTATAAATTTGAACCAGTTTTTATTGTACAAGCCAGCATAATGGCAATATAACACCATGGAGCAACGAGTTAAAATAACGTGTATGTACAAATAAAACTAAAGAAATGTTGGGCTGTTGCTTTGCAGCATGTTGCTAATATTACCAAATAGCCCCCCAAGATGAGATGTATCTACAAATAAGAACTAATTGTTAGTAACAAAAACTGACGAAGTATCTAGCTGCAAGGAGGAATGGACATTGTATATTTGGTAATTTAAGAAAATGGAAATATAACATTATATATAAGCAGATTTGAACCGCTTCAACCTATTTACCACTTTATACCATTTATTTAGTTATTAGGATGAAGTGTATATGTGACAGCGCATAGAGAAAGGGACCTAAGGGTAAAAAAATCAATTTTCACTTTTTTTTTGATGTGGACAACATTTGAGCATCGAATGAGACCGATCTCATGCCCCAAAAGTGTTCTCTCCCAGAGATATGCGCTTTTAATGAAAGTGATGGTACACCAAAGCTACACGTATTTAAATTTTTAAAATGGCTCTCCTGAACAAAACTGGTTTTTACCCTTAGGTCCCTTTCTATTTTGCGAGTCACATATATTAGTTTGTCATTCCCTGAGCGACTTCTCGAAATACTTATCTGTGAGCCTATGAAGAATACGTAAAGGGTGGTTACATTTTAAGGGCCGATGTTGAATGCGAACCACACCTAACCGTCTAGTTTTTTTCTGCATTTCATTTGATATTTCTCAATTACAGACTAACTCAATTTGCCACCATTCTGTCAAAAAATGGCAACAGCGGATGATCTATTTTCGAAGAAAATCATCTTCAGTGATGAGGCACATTCTTACCTCTGTGGTTTCGTCAATGCAGAATTGCCGCATTTCGGCGAATGATAATCCAAGATTGATTGTCGAAAAAACAATGCACAGACAAAGAGTGACTGTTTGGTGAGGTTTATGGGCTGGAGGCTTCATCGGGCCGTATTTTTCCAAAATGAGGCCGGCCAGGCTGTTACTGTGAGTGGAGTTCGTTATCGTGAGATGATAACGAACTTTTTATGGCCCGAACTGGAAGATATGGATGTGGACGACATGTGGTTTCAACAGGACGGCCACTTGCCACACAGCTAACGAAGCAATGACTATTTTGCGCGACAAATTCAATGGCCGTGCTATCTCAAGTCGTGGTGATGTTAATTGGCCACCAAGATCATGTGATTTGACACCGTTGGACTTCTTTCTTTGGGGTTATTTGAAAGAAAAGGCGTTCGTCGATAAGCAATAATTCAAGAGCGGCATAGGCATAGAACCTCAATTATGCCTCAGCGTCATCGAAAATTTGGACCATCGGAGGTAGCGGCGGCCATTTGGCCGATATTTTGTTTCATACATATTGAACCATACCAATATTATCATACTAAAAATAAATGACAATAATTTCCTAAATAATTTGCGTTTTATTCAAAATCAATATCGGCCCTTAAAATATAACCACCCTTTATATATATTTATATATATTATTGATCATTGTAAAATTCTAAGACGATCTAGCCATGTCAGTCCGTTAGTCCATTCGTGTTGTTTTAGAGGGTGCTATGCGGCTATGCCTATCTGTTTCGGTCGTCCTGTCCCGCTTGTACACTTGTCCGGCATGCGAAACATCATGCACTGTCATCAATTTGGACCTAGTGCAAATTGAGACTACTACACGATCAAAATCTTAACTGAGTCAACAGCTGAAGGGTTTATTGGAGTAGCCTTTTCCACTGCAGAGGCTACCCTTTCTGAAGTTTTGAACGGTTTCTGCAATTTGATTTAGTGGTTCCTGCCCTTTGATTTAGTGATTCCCGCTTGTAGCGCTGGGAGGTCACTTTATCGATCCTTTCCACTTTATCGATCCCTTCTGTAGCACCCCTGAAGGTACTGCTTCGACAACACGTAGTTGTGTCAAAGAGCAAGCAAGATCTTCCTCATCTCATGGACAGTAGGAGCCTCTCTGTTGAAGTTCTTAGGGTAGCGTACTCGACATCTCGCTCTACACCAAATCATTAATGGTGCTGCACTACTAATAGATTTATGGCTTTATAAAAGGCCAACAAGATTTCTTTCATTTTATATCGTGTAATATATAAAATGCCACTTAGAGTTTTGGCATTATTGGTGTTCGTGTTGGCGACTCTAACATTTAAGGTGAACATTTCCTCAGCAGTTCTCGTAGTGTATAAATACTGTGTGGCGAATGATTTTATAGCGGATATTTTCAGGTTCTTAACAGTAAAAAATCGGCAAGATCAACAAAATAAGCGTTCAGCCTATGTCGTCCTGTTGTCAGCATAAGACACTGTTGCAACGCCGTAAGGCCGTTTAATTGCAGAGATAAAATAGTGCCGGAAATATAACCCGTTCCTGGGACATGCCCTTTTAAACACTACATGGTTTCGATTTCATACATTTGATTTTCTCAAATGACAGGCGCCCACACATATAGTTGATGGTCCAAAGTAACAAACAGGAGTGAGAGACGTGCTGGCGAATTTCTTAGATAATGTGGCATGGATGACCGAAGCTAAGTTCTTCTAAAGATCAAACCCACAAAGACCGTCTTGTAGCATATTTAGTTTTGGTTGAGTCCGCCACTACTTAGTACGCGTGGTCTGTCCTTTTGCCTATTAAAATCTTGATTGAGTCCAAACGAAAAGAGCTAAATTCTTCTTACTAACAAAATATATATCCTATATTTGTAGATCATTTGGTATACAAAATTGTTAAATAAAGCCGAAGAAAGAGGAGGCCATGAGTTATTTAGTCTCTTAGAGGGACTAAATAACTCATGGCCACTTATTTTGATACAACTTCGACTACATAACATATTTAGTTAATTTAAAACTAGCTTTACTTGGAATTCATAGGGAACGAGTTGTTGTTGTGCAACGGCACACGTAGTGCCGGTGGTGACAGCGCTTGGCCGAGATGCTGCTTTGGGCCAATCGGGTACATAGAACTGGAAAGGCGTAACATTGGCATCCAGGGAAAGGGCGAGTTCATTAGTCCCTGGGTGTCTAGGGACTCATATAAAAGCATTGACATTTTTCAATAAATCTAACTATGTACCTCTTTTTAAAATAAGCCAGGTTGGGACTCGGCCGCTATAGTCATATGTGTACTAAAAATAATAAAATTTCGCCAAGGATCCAAATATTCGAGTAACAATAATTGTTCAATTCGATAACATTTAAGACCTTTATAGGGTAATCTTGTGACGAGTCCTTGTTTCTAAAATCCCGACGAGAAAAAGGGACTTTTTAGAGTTATCAGCATCTGAAGCATTGTTAGATGGACCAATACGTGACTCAGTAGATATCGTCATAGTCCTCTGACTATAGACTATATCAATATATATTAAGGAAAACCGTCAGTCAATATCTATTAAGGAAAATCGCATTTGGCTCACTAATTTGCGAGTTTCTTTCTGAAACGTATAAAAGAATGTAAACTAATAAATTCAAGGACAGAAGCCCTTGCATCAGTTATCTAGTTTCCATTTAGAATTTCTAAGTCGTTTAATATTATTGAAAGAACAGATGGTAAGATCTTGCGCGGGTGTATGTCACATGGTCAGAGTTTTAAAATTGTGATTCAAATTGTTTCATTCAAAATCGTATATCCCCCTTAACATAGATCAACCATCTCTTTGCGGCTAAATATGATTCTAGTTTCTACTAATCTTAATATTATTATAACCCATTTTGCAAAAATATATCATTTAGAAAAAGAAAAAAAATCACATCACTTACCTTAGTACTCGTGGTCCTTGGACTACCGCCCAATGCTACAGCATACACCTCGACTTCATACATATCAGCTCCAGCTTCACGATCCAGCTCTTTGGCCGTCGATAGAATACCCAACTTGGTGTCTATGTCGAAGAGACGTTCGTTCAACACTTTCGACGTGGCTGGCAAGCCCATCGATCCAAATGTCATGGTACCCGCGCCCGAACCGGTGACTGCCGTAACATTTGTCACATAATATTCGATTTCGGCCGTATTGAGACGAGCACTTACGGTCAATATACTCGTATTGATGGGTTCATTCTCGTACACCGAACCGCTTTGTTCGCGTTGATCGAAAACCGGTCCCATAACGCCCGAGGGACTTGTCGCTATGATCGTTATATAAGTATCCGAACTTTTGCGTTCATTTTGTACCGCTTCATCGGTAGCTTTTAGGGAGAGACGATAACGCACTTCCGGCTTAGCAACGGGCGAACGCAGGGTAATTGCTCCCGTATTACGTTGCAGTTTAAAAATATCCGAATTGTCGGAGCCCAATTCATAGGTCACGATACCATTACTAGACGAATCAGCATCGGTGGCATGGACTTGCATGATCAAGGCACCATCGCGGCTTTGTGAGTACATTTGATTTTTCGACGGCAAAATGGCGGCATTCATTGAGACGAAAACCGGTGCATTGTCGTTGATATCCTCGACAATGACGGTGACCAGTTTTTCGGCCGATAACTGCATTTCCGGCTTTTGGGCCTGATCGGTTGCCACCACAGTCAAGCGAAATGTGTCTATGGACTCGCGATCAATTTCTCGTAGGGTATGTATGACACCAGTTTGGGTGTTGATGCCGAAATGCCTACCGCCCGTTAGTTCCGGTTCCTGGCGCACAATGCTGTAGGTAACTTTGCCGTTTAGGCCCGAGTCTGGATCTTCGGCGGTTACCGTAACAATTGGTGTTTTCAAATCGATGCCCTCCTTTATTTGTCGTACAATGGCGGTATTGGGGAAACTTGGAGGATTGTCATTTTCATCTTGCACATGGACGGTGAAGACAGCAGTACTCGAAAGCCGAGGGGAGCCACCATCCGAAGCGGTGATATTCAAATTGTACACGGTGGTCTCTTCGTAATCCAAGGCTTTGTGTAAATACAGAATGCCCGTGTAAGAGTCGATGTGAAACGTGTCTTTGCGATTGCCCGCAGTCAGGGAGAAGGTGATCTGTGAATTTATGCCCAAATCCAAGTCGAGCGCCTTGAAACGCATTAATTCGGTACCCACGACAGTGGTTTCCAAGACGGTAGTTTCCGTTGGGCTTTCCTCGAACCTCGGAGGCTCATCGTTTTCATCCAAAACTTCTATGGTTACGGTTGTGGTGGAATTCAATTGCTGACCTTCAATGGCCGCATCTTTGGCCATAACCTCTAATTTGTATTCCTCCTGATATTCACGGTCCAATTTACGTGCCAACGACAACTGGCCGGTGGCATCGTCAATGATGAAGCGGCCCTCTTGATTTCCCATGACAAGGGAATAGTAGACATCGCCATTAAGGCCCTCATCCAAATCGTTGGTATATACTCTCATTATCTGGGTGCCCACCAAAGAGCCTTCGGAAATCTGCACTCGATAGGGAGCCCTTACAAACTCCGGTGCATTATCGTTGACATCGGTGATGATGATCTTGATTTTTACCTTATCCTTAAGGCGTGGCGTGCCATTATCAGCCACTATGGCTTCCAGCAGTATGAAGTTTTGCGAACCCGCCAGACCGTTTACTAATCCCGTGCCAGATGTCGACGAAGACGAGGAAGGCATTCTTTGTATCAGCTCTTCACGATCGAAGGGCCGCAAAGCCTTTATGAAACCATTGCGTGAATCTATGGTAAAATCTTTGGCCGGCGAGGCCAGGGTATAGATCAATTCGGCATTTCTTCCGATATCCTTGTCGGAGGCTGTTAGTTTACCCACAAAGGCATCGGTGGGCTCATTTTCCGGCAAACTAAACGTAAATGAGGTGTTGGTGAATTGGGGAGCATTGTCGTTCTCATCGATGATGTGTATGATCACCGGCACCTCTGCCGATCTTTGCGGTTCGCCAGCGTCTTGACACTTTACGGTGAGCGCATAGTAGTCCTTTTCCTCTCTATCCAAGGAAGAGCGTACATAGAGAAACCCATCAGGGAAGATGCCAAATTTTTGTGCCAAATTGCCTTCAATGATATCGTACGAAAGACGACTATTCAGCTCCAGGTCCTTGTCGTGAGCGGCCACCGAGAAAAAACGTTCATTGACATGTGTGGACTCCAGCAGGGAAGTCTCATATGAGGTGAACTCAAACACCGGTGTATGATCGTTGACATCGGTCACAATGACCGTGATGACATGTTTATTGAATAGGCTGGGCTTGCCATGATCCGTAGCAGTTAGCTCGAGTTGCAGTGTTGAACCCGGTTCGGCTTTTAAAGGTTTCTGCAGATAGATAACACCCGTAGAGGCACCAATGCGAAACAGCATGTCCGGATTAAAGCTCAAGCTATAGGTGATGCGGCTATTGTTGCCCGAGTCACGATCTCTGGCGCGGGCTATATAAACTTCCTGTCCCACCGCTGAATTCTCGGCCAAATATATTTCGTCATCCCTCTCTTGGGCAAATACGGGGCGATTGTCGTTCACATCGACTATGGCAACGTGAACCAAACATTTGCCATAGGCCAGACCACGACGCGCAGCCACCTCCAGTTGATACTGATTGGCCTGTTCGCGATCGATGGGCTTTTTGGTAGTAATCATGCCACTCTTCTTGTTGATCATAAAGTTCTCGTCGGGATCACCAAACACAATGTAGTATTCGAGCGCCTCGGAGGATGCGGCCTGCTGTTGGGGTTTTATTTGTACCTGACCCACTTCACGACCGGTGTGCGGCATATCGAAGGCATTGTCTTCGGCCAACTGAAACTCATAGGTTTGCGAATAGGAATCAAATTCTAAAGTTTGCAATTTTTCCTGCAGTATTATCTCGACCACAGCATCTTGTTCACTTTGCCTTTCACCACGATCTTTGGCTGTTATGTGCAGCTTATATAAAGGTTTAGTAAAATGATGTAAAATCTCCTGCACCGTTGTTGTCGTCATCGACGACGACGATGTTGAGGATGTCGTTGCGGCTGAGGCTGTTGTCGTTGCAGTCGTGGCTGGTTTTATAACCTTAGAGCTGAACATGATCGAACCTGACCATGTATCGACAACAAATAAACCATCACCACCTGTGTTTAAGGTATAAGTAATTAAGGCATTATCACCCTCATCACGATCAGTAGCAAAAACTTTTAATAATGGCTTTTGCAACATGTTTACAATGTCAAGATCTTGTGAAGTTGCAACAGCAGAAGCACCACCAACACCACCACCACCGCCGCCGCTTGGCAACGCCAACGCATGAAAATACGTTTTGGGATAAAATTCTGGTGCATTATCATTGACATCTTCTATGTGTAGATTTACCGTGGCCGTCGATGATTTTGGTGGTGTACCCTGATCACGTGCGATTACTAAAATTTCATAATTCTGTTGTAATTCACGATCTAGAGTTTTTTTCGTTGTTAATTGGCCTGTTAGTGTGTCTAGCTGGAATTGTTCGGGATATTTTCTTTCGGTTACGGTGGCCAACGTATAAGTCACTGAACCATTTGTGCCCTGATCGTGATCATTCGCTGTTAACATGGCAATTAAAGTATGCGGTGGCGTCGCCTCACTTAGGCTGACATTGATTTGGCTCTGCGTGAATTGTGGTGCCTCATCGTTCTCATCCAGTATGGTCACCTTGAGCTGAGTGTAGGCCCACTTGGGATTCGGGCCGCCATCACGAGCCGATATGCTCAACTCCACCGAGCCCTCCACTTCGCGATCCAATGCAGCTTGGGTGGTTATCAAGCCCGTGGCCGAGTCAATGGCAAACCATTGATTATTATTGCCCGAAACAAAGTCGTAGAAAATCAGGGCATTAACGCCGGTATCTTCATCGGTGGCGGCTATAGAGGCCACAAAGGAACCGGGTGGGGCCAATTCACTCAGCACCGCTGAATACTCGGATTTCTCAAATACCGGCTCGTGGTCGTTGACATCGTTAACATGAATAATCAAATACGAGGTGGCCGTGCGGGAGGGTGTGCCCTTATCTGTAGCCACTACAGTCAAATTATATTTGCCAATTTCCTCTCGATCGAGGACACCATTAACTCGCACAATATCAAAGGAGGGTGTCTTTTCCAAACGAAAATGGCCCAATTCATTGCCCGATGTAATTCTGATGGTAGTTTCGCCATTTAAGCCTTCATCCATGTCCACTACCGATACCGCAGCCACGACACTGGCATTGGCGGCATTCTCATCGACGGTGGCAAAAGAACCGGTGGAGGGAAAATACTGAAATCTTATAACCGGATCATGATCGTTGGTATCCAATAGATTCACTGTGACGTAGGCTCTGCCATCCTGTCTTGGTGAGCCGTGATCTCGTGCAAAAACCGTAAACACACAACTTTTGGGACACGATCCGCCGGGGCGCGAAAATGTCGAACACGTTTGCTGGGGACAGTTCAAATGTTCCGTGGTCGAGATGACACCCGTTTCGGGGTCCACAGTAAATTGGGTTTCCGTTTCCGATAGGAAATAGGTAATTTTACTATTATCACCTAAATCCTTGTCGGTGGCCATAACTTGCAACACGGTGCTGCCTGGCGACACCGATTCATTTAGAGAGACTATGTAATCACTGTGATCGAAGACCGGAGGATTGTCGTTGACATCAATGATGGAGACATTTACTTGCAGAAAGCCGTACTTGGGTGGCTTGCCGCCATCCACCGCCGATATATTGAGTCTGTAGACGGATCTCGACTCACGATCCAAATCGCCCGTGGTCTCCAAGTGCAAATACGACACATCCCCACTGGGATTTGAGGTGACGGCCAAACTGAACTTGCTATCAATGTTGCCCTCTATGATGGTGTAGTTGTTGCTAACGCCATTTATGCCTACATCCAAATCGGTAGCTGCATCCAGCAGGCACCGAGTCCCCTTGGCCGCACTTTCTGAAAAGGTAACCGCTATGCTGGGTTCGGGAAACTCCGGAGCATTATCGTTGACATCCAAAACGGTTATGCGCACTTCAATCGGATAGGTGGGCTGTGACGAGAGAACCACCAAATCGTAGCGTTCCCGCATGCCCTCGCGATCCAAAACCATGTTAGTCTTAATCTCACCGGTAACCGGATCCATGGTGAATTCTCGAGGCGGTTCGTTAAAGCGATACGTAAAATCGGGCCGAGTGGGTATAAAGCCCACTACAGTGCCTTTTGGTTGGCCCTCCAGAACCTCAAATTGCACGCGGGTATCCACGGCCCGAGATTGCATGAGGCCTGTGCCATCAGCGGTGCGGCGGCGAGGAAAGGCTGAGGTATAGACATGACGTCCCGGATTCGAGGCCAGAAAGTTGTACAGCGAGGAGGCAGAAGGTGGCGGCGGTGCCATTTGTGAGATGGTAATACTTGGCTGCTGTTGTTGGTGATTTGTGGCAGACGCCGTTGCCATCACCATCGTCGTCGTCATCGTCATGGCTGATATCACTAGCATTAAACAAATGAGTTGTGTCAACGCATATCTCACTAATGGTGTTAACATGGAAGGAGGCCGTCTTTGTGGCCTTGTTTGATGTTGGTGCTGATGAGGATGATGCTGATGCTGAAGTTGATGCTGGTGCTGATGATGGCCCTGCTCGGTAATACAGTCTTTTGCTGCAACATTTCGGTTTGCCCCTTGTGTTGCCGGTGTTGTCGTCGGTGGAATCGTTACGGACCTCCGCCCTCTTCGTCGTGGAGCACTTTGTGATAAACTATTTACAAATAATAATGGCGTATGAACTTCGTCATGATCATGAACGAGCTCAGGCTCGCAAGGCGAACGAGAAGGATGATGGTGTCGCTGATGCTGCTGCTGATGCTTGTGATGAGTTTCTATTTCTGTAGCTGTGGCTGTGACTGCAACATCGTCATTATTGCTGTTAACATTACGTTTTGTATTGTTGTGTGAATTGTGTTGATTTGTCATGCTGTTCCAAACGTTTCTTGCTTTATTTTTAGAAAATCTAGAAGACGAATAATCAGCACTTACAGCGGCAGCCCATGAGCCGGCTGTTGTTGCTGCTGCTGATGTCGCTCCGATTCCAAACGCTTCTGACGTTTGCTCTGTTGTAGTGGCTCTAGATGTGGCTGCTGAGCCTGCTGTTGTTGTTTGGAATGGTGTGGCTTTTTCACCTCCATCACCTTGTTGATGTGGTTGTTGTTGTTGTTGTCTTTGGTCATCTGCAGGCAAATTTTTCACTTGTCTACCGAACGTCGTCATCATGCTAGTGGTCGTCGTCATCTGCAACGGCAACGGCGTTGTTGTCGTCGCCGTAGCCGTCATATATTCCCTTGAAGAACTCTATGCCCCGGTAGACGATGTTGTTGATGCCCGCCAAATAACAGAAGAGACAACACAAAAAAATGAGTCCTGCCTGTTTTCCTGTTGCAAAACAAACTTGGACTGCGACTGTTGCTGCCGATGTTGGCAATGCTGCCAACGCTGTTGCTCAACGTCAATTCAATTTGTTTTCTTTAGGTTTTTAAAGCGCGTTTGTTTTGTTTAGGCCTTTGAACGCTAGTGTTTCTCTGCCTCTTGTGCTGCTTGGCCTTCTTTCTGGTTTCGTCGTCGTCGTAGTCGGTTCTTCGTTGTGTGTTAATTTCAAAGTAATTTTCTTGTTGTCCGTCTGTTGCATACATATATTTATTCTATGCTATCTTATGTTCTTGACTTGGCTTGCTTTTGTTTTGTTCTGCTTAAGCCATTAGTGTTCGTTTTGCTTTTCCGTTTTTGTTGTTGTTGTTGTTTTGCTTTTTTGTCGCTTTCGCGCGATTTCAAACCGAAATTGTTAAAGCTTTTGCTTTTTTGCAAATTAGTTTCATTTTAATTTTTGTCCGCACAAGCAACAACATTTTTGTCGAGTTTTATGTGATTTTTACCTTTTGCTGCTTGCAATGTTGCTGCAATAATGCTGTTTGCTCTTGTCGTCGTCGCTGTTGTTGTTGTTGCTGGCATTTCATTATTTATGTGGCCATTTTTGCTGTTGCTATTTGTTCCTTTAGATTTAAGTTTGCTTAACTTAATGTAAGTTTCAGAATTATCGTTTTCTTTGCCGCCCGATGCCGGTGCTTTGGGTTTTTTTTTGTACGAATTCTGAAATGACAGACAATGCATGGTTTGTTTTAGTTATTTGTTAAACATTATGTAAATATGTATTTTGACAAATGAGAGTATGGGAATATGTATGGATGTCTGCTCGCAGAAGATGTGTTTCTTTGTAATTGGCGTTTTTAATGCAAAATGTGTGTTTTTTTGTGCTAAAAAGATTTTGAAATTTTTTTGTGTACAATTTTTCATATTTTACCACATAAAAAGTATTGAAATATTAAAGAAAAAATTGATTTTATAGGCTCTATAATACGACTTGTACAATCTGTTCATGTACATAGCTTAAGAAGAAAAAAATAATTTCCAGCTATTTTCCATGGTTTTAAAGTTTACACTATTTTTTTTAAAGGAAGCGTTCAAAAATACTTTATCTTTTAGCCTATTTTTATAAAACGAACTCGCCTGAGACGAAACAAACTGACAGTTGACAAAATAGTTCAAAATAACTTTATCTTTTAGTCTGTTTTTATAAAACGAACTCGTCTGAGACGAAGCGAGCTGCTAGTAGACAAAAGGACAATAATTTAATGATTTGTATAATAATTTGTTCGTCAACACTTTTAAAAGTCTAAAAGGACAATTATAAATGGAAAATTTTATTTGTTGTTTGAACGATATGAACATAGTTTTCGAGTTACAAAAAGAGGGTGTTGATTTTTTTAATATTGCCCATTTGATTTCAATTTGTTTTTCTTAAAACTAGCTCAATTTGCTTAATTATTTTGCAGTTAAGAAAACTACAGAATCTAAAATAAATACTAAATTATAGAAGAAATTGTGTCAAGACATTATTTGCAAAATAATTATATTTTTTTTTTTTTTTTTTGAAGTAGACACCAATTACATATAACGGGTGTTTTTTTTAAATGTGTGGTTTTGAATCTGGCCACACCTTTTTCAGAGTTAGTCTTTTTGACATCTGTCACTTGATTTATGCTCAGTTTGGTTTGCCATTTCGTAACGAATAGACTTACTCCGGCACAACGTTTGCAATCGTGAAAATTTATTACAAAAATTATGGTTCGGTTTGAGCGACGCTTCGCGCACTGCGTCCAATATTCGGTCGTCATAATCGCACAGCAGAGTCACTTATTTGAGCAACCATAAATTTGTTTCGGACCAGGTTTACTCTAGTGGGTAATGCTCATCCTTAGACACGCCGTACAGTGCGCACCAAAGGTGGTATTGCTGCTGTGGAGAAGAGTATCGAAGATGACTCGAATAAGTCCATCCGCCATCGCGCGCAACAATTGGAGCTGTGCCATCCACTTTATGGAAGATTTTGCGGTCTTACAAAATCTAACTCGTGCAAGAATTGAATCCGAATGACCATTAAACGCGTCGCACGTTCGGTGAATTAATCGAAAACGAGATGGCCACCGATTCTGATTTTTACAAGAAAATTATGTTAAGCGATGAAGCTCACGTTTGGTTGAATGGGTAAGTTGATAACCAAAATTGTCGCATTTAGAGCTATGAAAATACACAAGCCATTGTTGAGACACCGTTGCATCCAGAAAAAGTCACTGTTTGGTGTGCTCAATGGTCAGAGGAAAACATTGGTCCATATTTTTTCAAAAATGTAGCTGGTCATAACATAACAGCCAATGGGGAACGCTATAGAGCCATAATTAACGACTTTTTCGTGACCGAATTGGAGGATGTTGATGTGGATGACCTTTGGTTCCAACGAGATGGCGCTGTTGCATCCTCAAAAAGTTACCAAATAAGTTTTGTATCTCAAAACAAAGTTTTTCCAATTTTTACCATATTCACTATTTTTAATTTATGTGTTAGTGGTCCGGTCCTCAAACCTTTAAAATACTCGTAGACTGAGAAACTAGACAAATTAACCTTTCCAACGGTATGTAACATGCCTAACTTAACTGTCATACCCTCGATAATATAATACTCACAGAATGTCCACCTCAGGAATAAAAACACTATACGAGTATGTGACGCGAAAATAGAAAGGGACCTAAGGGTAAAAACCAGTTTTGTTCAGGAGAGCCATTTTAAAGATTTAAATACCATCACTTTCATAAAACGCGCATATCTCTGGGAGGGAACACTTTTGGGGCATGGGATCGGTCTCATTCGATGCCCAGATGTTGTCCACATCAAAAAAAAAGTGAAAATTGATTTTTTTTTTACCCTTAGGTCCCTTTCTCTATGACATATAGAACTGTTGAGAAATATAACTGGTGAGAAATTAATTTTAAAATACCCTTTATATTTAAATACTGAAAACTTTGTAATACTGAGAGTTTTATCCGCCTATCATTGTGGCTTTTTTGTCAAACCTATAGGTAGTTTTGAGCCCACAAAATATTGACGGTGATTGTAATTGTCAAAATACCCGGTGGTACCCCAGAGACAAATTGTTGAATGAGGTGGAAATAATTAATGGCCATTCTCCAAAATTTATGACACTTGACCTCAAAAATTAGTTGGAGAGGAAGAAGAGATGATGATGGGTTATGGTTAAAAGCCCATTTATTGTAAACGGGCGAAATCGATCCAGGGGGAAAAAGTTTCCCTTTAACGGACTAAAGGTTTCATACTAAAAAATACTTTTTTGTAGTATATTATTGTTTAAATAACACTAGTTTACACCGGAAATGTACATTTGATGAGAGGTAACTTTTCTAATGTATTTCCATCTGCTGAATTCAAAAATCAAGGTAAATTTTTTTTTTATGGAACAGTTTTTGAGATATCCTTATATTTTTATTTTTTCGTCCTTTTTTCACTTGACAAATCATATCTCGAGCTAGAAATGTCTGATTATATCGTTCTTGGTACTTAAATGCAAGGTATTGAGTAGACAAACAAACATGTATAATTGGATCTTTTATAAGTTAAGTGGTTCAAAATATATCGATGAAAATAGGACAAATTTTCAAAAAAATCATATTTTAGAGTGATCCTGTGCCGGCGGAAAAGTACATACCGTTGAAAAAAACGTCCGGTTTCTCTTCATGTTCGTAAAGATGATACTTTAACGTAAGAACTAAGACCAACCACAAGAAAATCGACCGAAAAATGACAAAGTTATAAGCAATTGAGTGAATAAATCCAAATCCCATATTTTCCGAATATTTTATTTTTTTTCGACATTTGACATTTTTGTGTGTTAGAAATAGTTGTGGCTCTTGCTTTGTCTTCGGTTGCTTTTGGGATCCGTTTCTCTAGTGAGAAACCATACATAGTCTCCCAACATTGCTTCATCCCAAAATCCTTGATAGCGCCGCTCAATGGTCTTAATTTGTTGGTGAAATCTCTCGCACAAAATTTTAAGAAGGAAAACGACATATGCTATTGCAACGATATTCCTGCATTGTTTGAGCAACTCGGAGAGCCTTATGATCCAAATGAGTGGCGCTTGTTCATTGACGGTAGTAAGGAGAGTTTGAAAGCAGTCATACTGCATATTGGAAATGAAAAACCTTCTATTCCCATCGCTCATACCATCAACACTAAAGAATCATATGCCACAATGGCCATTTTGCTCAAATACATTCAATATGAGAAGCACAACTGGAAAATATGTTCCGATCTCAAAGTCGTCGGCATGTTGTGTGGGATGCAGGGTGGATACACAAAATATTGCTGCTTTCTTTGCCTTTGGGATAGTCGTGCTCGTGATCATCATTATGTAAGAAAACACTGACCAAAAAGGGAGAACATCACAGTGGGCAAAGACAATATTAAATACGTGCCTCTTGTCAAAAAAGAAAATATAATCCTTCCAGCGTTGCACATTAAACTTGGCCTCATTAAAAATTTTGTGAAGGCCTTAGACAAGGAAGGCCAAGCATTTTCCTATCTGAAAATCCTTTTCCCAAACCTTTCTTTAGCAAAAATCAAGGAAGGCGTCTTCGATGGTCCACACATAAAGAAATTGGTAAAAAGCACAGATTTCCCAAAATATTTAACACCCGTTGAAAACGAGGCCTGGAATTCATTTCAGCTGGTTGTTACCAATTTTCTTGGGAACACTAAAAGCCATAACTACGAGGGAATTATTACCGATTTGCTGAAGAACTACAAGAATATGGGTACGGAATGCCATTAGTTAATTTCCTTCCTGGTTGTTTTCTATTGTATTGTTTTTACCATTTTATTTATTTCTTACAGGTGTAAATATGTCTCTAAAATCCATTTCTTGCATTCGCATTTGAAATTCTTTCCGGACAATCTTGGTGACGTGAGTGACGAACACGGCGAGAGATTTCACCAACAAATTAAAACCATTGAGCGGCGCTATCAAGGATTTTGGGATGAAGCAATGTTGGGAGACTACACTGAAAAAATAACTGTACATCAAATCAATGAAAAAGATTCTTCAATAGTTCTACATCAAATTGAT
This sequence comes from Hydrotaea diabolus, assembly GCA_963513945.1. Classification (NCBI taxonomy): domain Eukaryota; kingdom Metazoa; phylum Arthropoda; class Insecta; order Diptera; family Muscidae; genus Hydrotaea; species Hydrotaea diabolus. The sequence continues at coordinate 130,657,756 of OY740717.1, read as the reverse complement.
GAACAAATTCATTGATTTAATGAATAAATTCTTCAATTTGAAGTATGACGTTTCTATGCCATTTTTGTGCGTTCATCAAATTGAAGTATTATTTTTCATCAATCTTTCACATTGTACATCAATATTTCAGAAGGGACAGCCAGAGTAAAAAAAAACTGCACACACAAATATACATACAAACATATAAAAATAAGGGTGGGTGACATAAATAAAATTCCCAAAAATTATTCAAAAAAAAGTTTCGTTCTGGGTTGACGGTTTGTGAGCTAAACTGGTAAAAATCCATTGAATACATACATAATTACTTGCTTGCATATTTTGTTTCTTCTTTAAAAAGCAAGTGTACAGTAAGCAGAATGCTTATATGCCTACCACCAAACAAATGAAAGCACACACTTTCATACCCTCTCTTTTTGTCTATACAATGCATTTGCAATGATTAGCCACTCCACCACAGACGTAGAAAAACAAAAAAAAACAACAAACAAACACGAACAAACAAGTTGGGCAAAATCACAACTCGGTTGGATTTTTACTAGGGATGCCAATGATCTTGATTTGAAGAAAGGGCGAATAAAATATTTTGTGTATCTCAAAAAAATTAATAATTTCAACAAATATTTCACTAAAAAATTAGTATCTTAATTTTAGTCATAAATGCATCCATCTATAAATTAAGGTAATGTAAATTGTATATGTAGTGCATTGTTTTCAGGGTCTAGCAAATTTATTCTAATCAGCGTATGGCAACATTGTCGGGTAGCAATAACAGAAGAAATCAAAGAACGAAAACGGAGTAGCTGTTGTTTCTTCTTGCGTTTTCATTCTAGTTTGTCATTTCATTGATTAAGTGATCGTTGAATAGAACGCGTGTTATAAGTGAGCGTAAACATCGGAAATAATATTAAAAGTGTGAAAGTGAAAATAAATTGAACTAAACTAAATTAACAGTGTAACAAAAACAGTTTTAAAAAGTGTAAGTGTAAAAATGGAGTGTTTTTGTGCAATGAACAGTTTCATCAGATTGAAACTTACATAGTACATTTGAAAATTACGATTTGAAACATAACTAGTTTACTTCTTAATTTAAGAGTTGCTTTATGTTTTTATTAAATGAAATACATTTTTTTTTGATCTCTTTTTTCCTCAACTCAGTGAATTCAGTACAATTAAACTGTTATTGTATTAACTTTTTTATATATCAATAAAATGTTAAAAATATTTATAATGTCTTTTCTTGTACATATGTATTATAGTAATATGAGTACATATATACATATATTTAAGGAACTTGTCTTGATATTACTATAACTACATGCAATTGAGTTAGAATGTCCTAGCTTTAATGTATAATGTCTATCAAATTGATCTTCATTGTTGCACAATTTTCAACAAATTGATGTAAAATTTTCATCAAATTGATGTAAATTTTCATCAAATTAATGTAAAATTTTCATCAAATTGATGTAAAATTTTCATCAAATTGATGTACAATTTTCATCAAATTAATGTACAATTTTCATCAAATTGATGTACAATTTTCATCAAATTGATGTACAATTTTCATCAAATTGATGTACAATTTTCATCAAATTGATGTACAATTTTCATTAAATTGATGTATGGAATTGAAGAAATATTGATGAAAAGTTCTACATCAAATTGATGAAAAGTGTTGTAGGTTGGAAAATGAAGTACAAATTCATCAAAATAATGTAAAAATTCATCAATTTGATGAACCTTTTCTTTTCAGTGTATGTATGGTTTCTCACTAGAGAAACGGATCCCAAAAGCAACCGAAGACAAAGCAAGAGCCACAACTATTTCTAACACACAAAAATGTCAAATGTCGAAAAAAAATAAAATATTCGGAAAATATGGGATTTGGATTTATTCACTCAATTGCTTACAACTTTGTCATTTTTCGGTCGATTTTCTTGTGGTTGGTCTTAGTTCTTACGTTAAAGTATCATCTTTACGAACATGAAGAGAAACCGGACGTTTTTTCAACGGTATGTACTTTTCCGCCGGCACAGGATCACTCTAAAATATGATTTTTTTGAAAATTTGCCTTATTTTCATCGATATATTTTGAACCACTTAACTTATAAAAGATCCAATATATATATAATCAGACATTTCTAGCTCGAGATATGATTTGTCAAGTGAAAAAAGGACGAAAAAATAAAAATATAAGGATATCTCAAAAACTGTTCCATAAAAAAAAAATTTACCTTGATTTTTGAATTCAGCAGATGGAAATACATTAGAAAAGTCACCTCTCATCAAATGTACATGAAAAAAAATTTATTTTGTAAAGTAGTGTAACCAGCACTCAGGGGATGCCCCCTATACATGTGGTACATTGCGTTGGCGAGTGGAAAGTAAAGGATCGGAGGGGGGAAAGAGGGAGTAATGTTTACAGACACTTGTGTTGAACTTCAGAATGTCGCAATTAGTGGGAAATACATTTGCCGGAAGTCGATTCCACATACGGACTGTACGAGCGAAAAACGAATTTCATCTGTAGTGTATAGTGCGGTCAACTGGCCAATCTATAACAAACGGGTGTGAATTCCTAGAAAATCGCGTATCTCTGCCGAACATCCACACGTCAGGAATAAGGCGACGGATGTCTGATGAACACACACCATGAAAGTAACGATAGAACAGCGTCATGCATCCCACATTCCGACGATGCTCAAGGCAAACAATAGAGTTGGATACCCTACTGTCACCTATCAGCACCATCGCTCTCCTTTGATGATGGTGATTTTGGAGCACCTGCCCATATATGGGAGTTGTATTCCATCTTCGGCCTGATGTAAGTTGTATAGATATTGAAAAGATCAGAAGGAGTGAAATATTTCTTGCACCGCTTTAAAAAACCTATGCACTTAAGTGCTTCTTTCGACACTTCGAATACATGTCTCGCTTAACGTGCGTCACATTGTATTTTCATGCCCAGAACATCGAGAGCTTCTGATTGTTCAATATCCGTACCATCGATAGAAATTGACGATATTGTTGGGTCAGCGAATCGCTTGTGAGACAACAAGTTGGAATATGTGGCCCTATAACGTACTGCATGGTCAAAACGGTCCTATTAATGGACTAATGTGTACCCAAATTAGCAACAAATTCAAATTTTGAGTAATTTTTTAACTCTGGCTGAGTTCAGGTACGGACGAATAGACCGAAGGAGCCCAAAAAACGTACCTTCTTTGCAATATAGTTGCCCTGGGATGGTGGAAGTTATGTAAGGTTCGGTCTGCCCAAACTTAACGATGTTTTTACTTGTTAAAACCAAAAATGAGGTCGTTAGTATAAAAAATTGTAAGGATTTTTTTAAAAGTATATCAAATCTCAAAAACAGCTATTCAAACAAAACCTGGTTGCAACAAATTGCGAAAGTTGAAAAGCATTGCAAAAATGGATTTATGCAAAATATTTGTGAGATAATAAAAACACAAAACAAAGGATTCACTTCATATGAGAAGAACTGGAAAATTTAATATCCTGCTCATGCTAATAATGAACGATGTCTAGCAATGGTCAGTGGCTTAGAGCATTAGTGCTAGAGATATACTTATTTAAACATATTAAAACGACAAATGAACCTTTTAAAAAACGGAAAACTTCAAAAATCTTCTGGTGCTTTTACTTAAAATCTTTTCGGGTTAAAGAAAACCATACCCTGAGGCCATCGTATTAATCTTATAATATTTTGTTTAACACTTTATTTTCGTACAGTAATTTCTCATTGTAAACGTGTAACTGCAAATTATTTTTAATGAATTTTCTTAAATTTAATTACTCCCCAAAATGAGACAGTACACAAGAAAGAAGAACAGTCGAAATTTTTGTATGGTCGCAAAAACACAGCTACTGCTGTTAACATCCCAATAAAGGTTTTGGCAGGTTGGCTGGTTGGATGACTGACTGACTGGCTGGCTGCCTGACTGCCGGCCTGGCATTCGTTCATTTCTATCGATACGCAACATAAGCGATTCCAAAAACAGCAGCACACATAGGGATAATGAAAATTAGTTGTAGCCTGATACTCATAATTTATGCAACACATATACATCATGGTCAACTTAATTACCAGCTTTCAATTCAATTTTGAGGCCAAGATTTTTCAGAACTTCTTCTGCTACTACGGCGTGTGTGTGTTTCCCCTCTCTCTCCCTCTCTCTTCACCTATCTGATGTTTTGGGCCAAAATCGAAAAGAACACTTTACACTATGACACACAAAAAAGTCATCATGAAGCATTGGCTTGTTTGGCAGTGGCCACTAAGGTGGTGATCATGATGGTTTTCGCAAATGCCTTATAACGAAGTAGGCGACTGCAGAAGAAATTTCATGATTTCCTTGCCGGGCTCCTAAAGGGATTTTGTGTGTTATGGTAACACGCATATCGGCCCATTTGTATGTGCATATTGGCCCGTTTAAATGTATGTGTAACATTTAAACCACAAAATATGATGAATTTGTGTTTAGCATGCACAGGTTGTTCCCCGGCTTTTGAATGCACTCTTTTTTCGGAGGGGTTCTTCTTTCTTGGGCCGCATGCGTATGCGTTGTTGTTTTCCGTTCTGTTGCCTTTTCTCCAGTGCTGCTGTGGTGTTTTTCGCGAAAAACAAAAGAACAGCATTTTTAAAAAACTTTGGTAATGGATTTCTGTTGTTGTTGTCGTTGTGTTGTTTTAAGGTTTTTGATACCAAGAACCAAGTGGATGCTGGCCAGGTTGTTCGGTCCCTTCGGAAAGTTTATTTTTGGGGGTTAAATGAAATATAGAAGGGGCTTAGAACACTTCTGTTCCGTTCAGTTAATTTTGGTTTGTTTCGTCGCTGTTGCGGTGTGGCATGAAACAGAAGCATTTCAAGAAATATTTTTAGGCTGTTTTTTTTCGGTAAGTTTCTGCAACGTTTTTGTGAAATCATGCGCATTTCAATGCATTAAATACCATTTGCTACAAAAAGATCAAACATTAATGAGTCTGTCTGTCTGCCTGTCGTCAGTCCGTCCGTCCCTCTGACAGTCTGTCTGTCTGTCCTTTGGTATACTCTTGTAGTCGTATTTGTGTTGATGACACAAAAGCTGCACAAAAAGAAAAAAGCTGGCTCAAATCATCTATTAGTGTGTGCGTGCATAAAACTTGCAACTTTGTCTCATTTGAGGCTTTAAAATACGTTTTCCTTTCTTTTGGTGTTTTTAGCCCTTTTGACAAAATTCCAAACATCCGTTTAAGTTGTATTGTAATTCCTTCATGTTTGTTGATTCCTGTGTTGTTGTTTTTTCGCCTGTCGCAAAAGCATTTAAACTCTGTGCGTTTTTGTGATCTCTGGCTTGTGTAATGATTTTGCTTCATTTTTGAAAGCATTTTTATGATTGAATGTCAAAATTTTGTGGAAAATGTTGTGCGTTTCGAAACTAACAAAAACCAGCAGAAACCTCGAAACCGAATCACACACACAGACACACACAAGAAAACAGCCAACAACGTCCCAAGAACATGACAAAAACATTCTTGTTTTTATGCCACCGGATAAAAAAACGAAATTAATTTTTATTTGTATGTTTTTATTTAAACAACATTATTGTTGCTGTCTTTTTCTGTTGCCGCTGGTGGCAAGTAAGGCTTTTGAAGAGCTGTATCATCAGAGTAGACCAAAAAACCGCAACGAAACCCACCGAAAAAAAAACAAAAAACAGATCCAGATAAGTAACCATTAAATATTTGTGCCGGCATGTTGTTGTCGTTGCTCTTAATGTTCTTGATAATTGTTAACACAAAAATTTCGCTTCATTTAGTTGTTATTTTAAGTACAAGTTGTTCATTCGTTCTCCTCTCCTTCTTCGTCAGTCTTCTCTCCTCTTGGTTTTAAACTACTAACCACACTGTGTTAAATGCACGCCAAGTGCATAAGACGCAAAATAAAAACGCCTGCCATAAAACTCAAGATATTTTATTTAAAACCACACTATCCATGATTTGTGATAACACTCTTCTAGCCTAAATGAAAAGGTCTAGTTTAGAAAACATCGTAAATTAGCATTTTCAATTTGGTTTAAAGAGATATTATCATTAGCTCGACATTTAATGTTAAATATGTTGTTTATGTTGAGCAAGTTTGGGGACCAGATGACCTATTAAACAAAAGACTTAAGAGACAAACTTCCGTTGTCGGTAGCAAATTGTTGCTCTACAAAGCCAAGAAATTTTCTAAAACAACTACATAAAAACAAGTTGCTACAGTTTCTATCTCGAAATAATAAAGTACAGGCAAGAGAAGAGGATGAATACTTTACGTATGTTACGAAGACAATTTGGATTGGGTTAATCTTGATGAGAAATGAGTTCTAACGAAAACTTTAACTCCAATTACGAGTCGCATATTAATGCAAATTAGTTTTTAATACTTAGATTCTGCTTTATCTATATAACGAAAGAAGTTATCGTATTTCTTGCGATCACTTGCGAATATTAATAAACAAAACTTAACATATAACGAGTTCTTTATTAATATTTACATAATGGATTTTCTAATAGGCACATAACAATTTCGTATCTTTATGTCATCGCACCCTCAAACATTTTTAAAAATCGTTCAGTGTCAAAACGTTAGTCGAAGTCAACAGTTTCATCACGGTAAAGTTCGTTTACGAGCAATGTTTGGAAATCATTAAAAATTACTACCGGAATTATGAGTCAGTGGCTATGAAAAGTTTCACGAAAATCCAGAATTTCAACGAAAAATCATCTTCAGGGTGAGGTTCATCCCTGGTTTTATTTCTGGCACAGTGGTTTTGTCAATAAACAAAATATAAGTTCTTGGACAGCAACAACCCCACATGTGCTTCAAGATACGCATTTTCATGTGCAAAAAATTACTGTGTGGTGGGGTTTTATGCCGGACGTGTGATTGGGTCGTATTTTTTCGTCGATGGAGGGCGCTATCGTGCCATGTTAGAAAATTATTTTTGGCAGCATTGAATGAGTTTGACATCGCTGATATGTGGTTTCAACAAGACGGTCCCACTAGCCACACATCATGCGTTGCAATCGATTTACTGAAAGGCAAATTCGGGAACGTGTTATCTCGAGAAATGGTCTGATCGAACGGCCTCCTTGTTCATGCGATTTATCCAGTCATTTAGACTACCTCAGAGACAAGATCCAATGCGCAATTGCCAACGTTCCGGTCGAAATGTGTGCAAGAGTGGTGGATCTAAAAAACTGATCGCTGTACACAGGCTCGCGGTAGTCATATGACCGATATCGAATTTTATTCATAAAATGTAAGATATGCACTACATCTTTAATAAATTTGTACTTTTGTACATACATTGAACACACCCATTTCAATAGTAGAACTGAACATACCCCGTAAATGTCATATGGTTTTGAAGCTTACCTAAATAGCGTTAGACTGTAACGGGATTATAAAATTATTTCAACTTTCATCATGGAGTGGGCAGATAATGACAACCGTATCGCTGTAATAGCGCTTTTCAAGTGTGAAATGAAAAAAAACGATATTTTCAAAACGCTCCGGCCACTAAGGATTAGCCGCATGTTCGTCTTCCGATGCATAAAACTGTTTAAGGAGACTGGAGATGTTAAAGACAGCCACCGGTCGGGCCGCCCACTCTCTGCTTGAACACCGCATGTCATCAAAGCCGTTAAATCAAGAATTCACAGAAATCCGCTCCGAAAACAGAAAATCATGGCCCGTGAGATGAATATCACGCAAAAGTCCATGAGCGAATCATTAAAAAATACTTGGGATTTGGGGCTTTCAAACGACGTACCGGACATTTATTGACTGCAGCTTTAAAAAAAATAGGATTGAAAAATGCAAACGTCTTTTGGTGAAGCACGCTGATAACTTGCTCAGAAAAATTTTGTTCACCGATAAAAACAAAAAAAAATATTTTTTAGATCGTGTACGAGGTAATGAGTTTACCAATACATGGACTGAGTCAACCTCAGGAAAAACCACTATATCACTATATCGGGGGTATTTTTTATACCCTGCACCAAAGACGATAAATTCTACAAATGGGCGTTATGAGTTTTATAGAGAAATAACAGAGGTGAGTAAAAATCATTTTGGGAATGCTGTTTTTCTGTTTTTAAAGTGTGCGAATTTAGTGTTTTCTGTATTTTTTCTGTAAAGCAAACTTCGCACCAGAACCTTAAATCACTACTTTAAAAACTAGGGAACTCGAAAACAATTAAATGGTCTCACGAATCTGAATATGAAACTATTTTTACAATTTGTTTGATTGAATTGGGGGCCAATGGTTCATAGGGCGCCTATAATTATGTATTTCTAAAGGTGGGCGTAATCACTAAAGCCATACGAGTATTCCCCAATACTGCTAATACAATACTGAAACACAATCTCTGGTGGAGAGTATATATGGGTGATTCAGAGATTATGAGCCATTTTCGACATCATATTTGGCATTCAATTTTTTGCAGAAATTTATATTTAATTCAGGTAGATGTCTTAGTTTTAAGCAAGGCTAGTCATTTTCAAAAGGTATACATCAAAATTTTAATTTTTAATGGAATCATTCAACCATTTAAAAATAAAAAAAGTTTAAAAAAAACGGGGAAAGCCCAACGTAAGTGTGAACGCTCGTAGCAAGTGACAAAACACGACTTACTTAATTTTAATAAGACTGTTGACGAAAAAACTATTAAATGTGCACCCACTTCATGTAATGTTCAATCATATTTGAGTTGCTTGAAATCAAAATTGGTTTGGAAATTTGAATTTTAGCGAATATTAGATTTTACAGGAAAAAAATGCGAATTTTCAGAGACAGAAAATAAACATCCATAAAAATATAAATTGAATAAAAAATTATAATCATTAATAGCAACAAAAATAATTGAATATTATTTTTAACTATGGAATGGTTTAATTAAATAAATAATTAATATTTTTGTACAAAATTGAGAACATTTCAATTGAAAGTAGTGCTAGGGACAACCAGGGAAATGATATTTGAACACTTTGGTAGGAAATTTTTTTTAAGATCAAATAAATTTTCTAAAAAACAATTTTAAAAAAAATAAACATCCATAAAAATATAAATTGAATAAAAAATTATAATCATTAATAGCTCCAAAATTAATTGAATATTATTTTTTACTATGGAATGGTTTTATTAAATAAATAATTAATATTTTTGTAAAAATTAAGAAAATTTCAATTGAAAGTAGTGGTAGGGACAACCAGGATAATGATATTTGAACACTTTGGTAGGAAATTTTTTAAGATCAAATAATTTTTAAAAAACAATTTTATAGACTTTAAAGATCCTATAAAGATTTATTGTATAGTAAATATTAAAGTATAATATATTTTATTTTTCCCATCTGAAACAACCAAGGACAGCAAAGTGGCCCATACTCTCAGAATCAAGCATATAGTGCGATTCATTTACGACTGGACATGTTTCACCAGCGTATTCCAAGGCTCATTTCAAGCAAATATGTCCATCTATGACAGCGGCTTAACAAATTTCGGATTAGTGGTCGGAGGGTACATGGATAAATTCCTAAGTTGTAAACCAGTGATCGGACTAGATCCGCAATTAAAGGTTATGACTATTTTACTGAAAAGGTTATGACTATTTTATTTATTTAAAAGGTTATGACTATTTTACTGAAATGCAAAAATTTTGTTTTTTTTGGAAGCGAAATAACAGCACAATTTTGTGAATTAAAAAAAATTGCAGCCCCTAAACACTTGAGGCAGAAGAGGCCCCTTATTAATGAACAGTGCGTATTTATATGGTTAATAAAGAGAAATATTTATTCTCATATGTTGAAATAGAAATGCCACAAATTTTTAAGATTTTTAGTAAAAACAACATCAACTCTCACAAACAGCTCCTGCTTTGTTTAAGGCGTTAATCATACTTTTTTAATCTTGCTGAACAATCAAAGTTTATCTGGCTGGAAAGCAGACTCTCTCAGAAAGTCGTGGGAACATTTGGCCAGCGTCTTAAGAGGCGACATCTTCAGTCATGTTAGAGGTCTTTCCATATCAGGTAAAAGTTAAAATTTGTGTAAGTAAAATAAAACATGTTGAAATATTTGGGTGTAGCACTTGCTATGCCAAAGACCGAGGTTCCTAACTGTGAAAAAAAAACATTTAAAGTTTCTTAAGTATTTTTAAATCACATGCACTTCAAACGGCATTTGTATGACAATTCCGTTTTTATTATTTCTTTTTTTTTTTTTAAAAAAAGTAAAATTATAACAAATGTTAGGCAGTCATTAAAAACATTAACACAAATCATTAAAACCACCGTGATTAGCTTGGCAACGTTTGCCTTAAACGTTTGTTTTTTTTTTTCTTTTTCATTTCTGATTCTGAAGATCTTAAAACATTTTTATCACTCAGACTAGCAATGGATTTTCCTCAACTTTTCACTTTTATGTGTTTTTAATATGTTCTTATCTTGAGGGCTTATCTTTTTTATAGAAACAAAAAAGATAGATGTCTCATAAAATGCAGCTTAGCCACTTATACAACATTTTTCCCTACGTTGCTATGGATTTTTGTAGGCAATTTTTTTTTTAAAATTAACTTTTGACGCCAACATAAAATAAAGGTTGAAAAAAAACATAAACGATTTGTATTCAACAATCTGTTAATATCGAATACTGACAACAACAAATAACAAAACTCAAATGGGTCGACTAGGGTCGGTCAACCGGAATCTGGTGTGTTGTGTTAAGTGTCACTTAAGAGTAACACAAACACAGACCAATAAAATAATATTGAATTAACATATAATAAATAAATAACACACACATGCGCAAGATAAACCATGTGAGATATATATTTTGAGTTGTTGAAAATGAAAGACGGAATTTTTCATTTGACCCCAACATATTTTCGTATGTTAAATAGTGACAGAGGCTGCAGACTTAGTCAACAATGGGGGAGTGGTGAAAATATTTGGAATTTTATTTCAAATTGTTTAAAGTCTTGTTTTTTAAGCTTTTTAACTATCAAAGCACAAAATCACATAAACAATCGTTATATATCCGGTATACTTAGGCATTTCCCGTGCCATACTTGCATCAGTCTTTTTCCCAAGCTTTGAACCCACATCAAATTGTTTTCTCCATCATAAATTGTTAAAGTTCCATTTAAAATATTTAAATATGCCTCATTATCAACCATTAGTTGATAGTGCCTACTACGGCCTAAGCAAATGTACCGTGCCATTTCGTTCTTCTTCAAAACATTATGCTAAACGTACCACTAAACGTACCCAGCCGACTTCAGCCAAGGTAAATAAATAAAGAAAACACCAACAAAAACAGAAGAAATCATCGAAATCATTAACAAAACAATTGTTAAAATTAAATAGGCCTTTACAATTATGGTTAGTTAAAGTTTAACTAATAAACCCAACGGTGGTCGTCCAATGGTGATGACACTGGACGAGCTAGTAGAGGCAGTTGTAGTTGGCCCCAACTCAAAAACACACGCGCTCACTCACTCATTTACACCCATACAGCCAGTGGGTAACTCCACCAAGCCAGTCTGTTGCGTTTGTCAGACTGTAGGCGCTCAACCAACCATAAGCCACACACGAACACGAACCATAATGTAAAAAAAGAGAAAGAAACCCCCAAAGAAAGAACGAAAAAAAACAAAACTCCATAAGTATTGTTTAACTAAACTTTTCTTTGCAGCCGCTCAGGTGTAATCTGGGATGCGGTGATGATTTTGAAAGTAAAACCACCCAAACACAATAGGTAGCAGAAACAACAACATAATTGTTAATTGTACAATTTAGCCAAGTTTTCATAGTACATGAAGCATGTCACAGGTTGTTACTGAAGATTTAAAATCAAAGCGGACATTCTATGGTATAAGAGTTGTGGGAAAAATTAACTTAATGAGATTCCAGTATCGATGGGATTGTAAAAACTGGCAATGAACAGTAAGACATTTTTGTAAATATTTTTATTCTGGAAATAGGGTTGAACCGAGTAAAAATTTTGGTAAACTGGAAGAAATATAGCGACGTCCTTAAGCGATCTGTGTTAGCCAGTAAAAGTTTCCCTTGCCAGCAACCTAATGTCATTAAACCATGTAACGGGTGATCAATCAAGAGACCGTTTCTGCATTTAGTTTTTTATTACAGATTACGCGTGAGTTGTGTTTAACCTTATTTTTTTCAGTATTGTTTGCCATTTCATCAAAGAAAAGACACCGCAACAACGTCTCCAGTTAGTGTAACTGTAATATGGAAATGAGCGTTCAGTGAGAAACAGTTTTCGACCGAAACATTGTTCAGTGATAGGTCTATTTCTGGCTCAACGACAGTGTCAATAAACAAAACTGCAGCTTTTGGGCTGAAGAGCAGCCAGAAAAAGCTCAAGAGGTGCCATTAAACCCAGATAAAACCACAATTGCGGTACAAAAATGATAATGGCCGTTACCAAAATATCTAATTTCTTGGTACGACGGTGCCACTTGTCATACATCTGCTAAAACAATGGCTCTATTAAGAGGTCCTTTCGAAGACCAGCTAATCTCACGTATTGAACTGATGAGTTGCCCTCGTAGATCGTGTGAATCCACGCCTTAAGACTTTTCTCTTTGGAGGCTATATAAAGTCCAAAGTCTATGCCGACAGACCAGCTACGATTCAGGGATTTGAAAGTCAACATGTCACGCGTGTCATTAAAGCCATACCGGTCGAATCCAAAATTCCAAGTAATTCAAAATTGTACCCTCAGAATGAACACCCTCAGGCGTTGTTGCGGCCAACATTTAAAGGAAATTGTATTCAAAAAATAAATAAAATAAAATGGCCTTTCGAATGAACAATAAAGATTTTACACTTGATTTGAATTTTTGTATTTTTTTATTCAAATAAAATACCTCCAGACTGATCACCCGATATATGTACTTTTCAAGTCTCCGGTGAAGGTGTTGCAAACGGAACGTTAAGTTTTTTTTATACTCCATCGTATGGGGAAGGTCATAAAAATAAAGACTCGAGAGGATCGAAAACGCATTAAACTATCGTCATTTTTTTACAAATAACAGTTTTCAAGCCTTTGTTGAAGTTTTGTTATTTTTAATAAGTAAAAAATTGTATTGACAAAGTTTAAAAAAATTGCTAAAAATACTCCGAAATTTTTCCAGGTAAATGAATATTTTAAGTTCATTTTTCAGTAGTTCTCAATTTAGGGTAAATTACATCCGCTGAGAGGATAATTTTTGATAATTTTAATTTTTTTTTTGGGAATAAGTCTGACTGATTAGAGAATAAGTTTGACTGATTAGAGAATAAGTTTGACTTATTAGATCATTTTGACTGCTCACTATTCTGCTGTTTCACTAATCTTATCGTTCTACGAAATATTTTTTTTAAATTACTGCACCCAACATATTGTAACTATAATTAACCTTTCGAACGGAGCCTTAGTGTAGGCTTTATGCAACGGCAAAGACTAGATCCAGAAGGTAGGAACCATAAAAAAGAGCGGCAAATACTTGATACTTTAAAATATGTCTGACGTTATAGCCATGTTAATCTGTCTGCTAGCGGAAAGCAAACTACAGTTCACAATATTAAAGCTAGGTGGCTGATATTTTACAGATTTATTGGGCGCACCAATGGACCCATCGTTATTACGTACTTTCAAAAGTATGTACTTCTTTAACCTTAAATTGTAAAGCGTCGTGATAAGACCAATACCATGTGTCATTTAGACATTTTTATGATTTTAAAGGGGAATTACCAAATATAATACTATAGAAAACAAACCATGATGGAGAATTTGCGAATATTTTGTAGATGGGGCCCGTAAAATATTTTTCACTCAAGGGACTAAAAATACTTTGGATGAAATATACTTTTTTTGAACTACCAAAAATTTATTTTTTTTTGGATGAAATTTGATTTGCTTAGCAGAGTAGGTATGGAAGAATAATTCGCCCTAAAAAGAATACAACTTTTAGGCACATGTCTATAAATTTAATTTATAATAAGGAGTAAAATATGACAGGAAAGCAAATACACTTAGTAGGGACATAAATACTGCTACAACATTGAACACACCCATTTCAAAGTAGAACTGAACATACCCCGTAAATGTCATATGGGTTTTGAAAGCTAACCTCAATAGTGTAAGTCTGTAACGGGATTTTAAAATTGTTTCATCCTTCATCGTGGACTGGTCATATAATGACAACCGTATCGCTGTAATAGCGCTTTTCAAGTGTGAATTGAAAAAAAAAACGATATTTTCAAAACGCTCCGGCCACTAGGGGTGAGCCGCATGTTGGTCTACCGATGCATAAAACTGTTTGGGGAGACTGGAGATGAAAAAGACAGCCACCGGTCGGGCCGCCCACGCTCTGTTCGAGCACCGCATGTCATCAAAGCCGTTAAATCAAGAATTCACAGAAATCCGCTACGAAAACAGAAAATCATGGCCAGTGAGATGAATATCACGCAAAAGTCCATGACTTGGGATTTTCAAACGACGTTCCGGACATTTATTGAAAATGCAAACGTCTTTTGGCGAAGCAAGCTGATAACTTGCACAGAAAAATTTTGTTTACCGATGAAAAAATGTTTACCGTTCGGGAAAATTAAGCAAGCAAAATGATAGAGTGTATGCGAGGTCATCTAAGAAAGCATCTGAACTGATCACAAGGGTGGAAAAGGGTCATCACCCAGCTTCAGTCATGGGTTAGTGGGGTGTCTCTTACGATGGGGTCACTGACCTGCATTTCTGCGAACAAGGAGTCAAAACATCGGCCAATGTTTACCGAGAGACCGTTTTGGAAGCTGTTGGAAGCCTCTTCACAATTCCCTGCTCCAAAACCATCAATGGACTTTCCAGCAGGATTCTGCGCCGGCCCATAAGGCTAAAACGTCCCAGGCCTGGTTTCGAAACAATTTGCCAGCGTTCAGTTATCGTTAATGGAGACCGGTACAGAGCCATGATAACCGACTATTTTGTTCCCGAATTGGATGGCATGAATGTGGATGAGTTGTGGTTCCAACAAGACGGCGCTACATGCCACACAGCGCACGTCACAATCGAATTATTGAAGGAAACATTCGATGAGCGCATAATTTCGCGGAATGGACCTGTCAATTGGCCACCAAGATCGTGTGATTTGACACCATTGGATTATTTTCTTTGGGGATATGTGAAGTCGCTCGTCTACGCCAACAAACCAGAAACACGTTAGGGGACTTGGAAGCCAACATTCGTGGCGTTATTGCCAACATACGGCCCCATATGCTCGAAAAAGTGGTTGAAAATTGGACCTGTAGAATTGGCTTTATTCGAGCCAGCCGCGGCGGCCACATGCCCGAAATCATATTTAAACATTAATGGCATAAAATTATCCTTCCAATAAAGCCAAATTGATGGACATTAAAACGATTTTCTTGTGTTTTATTTCAATTCGAAGTTCTATACCTCAATAAAAAACACCCTATATTTTGGTCAAAATTGGAGTCTCAGTAACATAAAGCTCCGAATATCGGATCTATGTGAACATAGTCCGCTAATAAATAAAGATTGTAAATACTGTCTCCTCCCAGAAGTCACATGAACCTATAAGTTTAAAAACTTGCCTAATATTAATTTCTTAACACTGGTACAAAACCCTACCTATATTTTCCTGGAGAAATTTTACAAAAAAAACCTATTCTTCTAACCCATGCAATCTCTAACAACCACGTCCCTTAAAACTGCCAAAGATATTTTTTAACGTTTACATGATTAACCATATTTATCGGACGATTTGTTCTCTTGTTTCCTTTTCTGTATTACGGTCGTTTACAAAATGGGCCCAGTTTAAATTGATATTTTGGACAGTTTTCATTAAACATTAAACATAAAATTTTGATTACGAATTATTAACAGCGTCCACTAAGTAGAAAGTTAATTAATTATTCTAGAAAGTTCTTACAGAAACTTTTAAACGCCTTTTCAGAAATAAAACAGGCTACTGTAGAAAAAAAGATAACTTTTTTCTAATAATTATTTTTACAGTTTCGTACATCTACATATTCGGCAAAGATTTCATGACGGCAATTTCCAAATTGAAAATTTCAGTTTCAGTTGGACTAAAAAAATGTCTATAAGTTTTACTAATTGTGAATCTGTGTGTCTATTTGCTTGCTTCTTCTCTATGTAAACTCCCTGAAACCTTTTAATCTCGAAATAAAACATCATTATATCGTTTTATGACTTTTGCTAAGCGTTTGTTTGTTTACGGCACGGCGCCACCATCACAATCAACCCTCATAACAAAAGACTTAAGCAACAAACTGTAGCAGAATGAAAAACAAATCATCATCATTCATCAAATTAATTAATTAACACAAACTTCTCGTATACTACACAATGCCAAGAAATTTCTGTGGGAACTTTTTGTTTTGGGATACCGAGTAGTCTCATTTTTGTTAATATTTAAAATTTAGAGCAAAGCTTAATTAATCTAAATTGTTGATAAACTTAAGTTAATCTAGTCATTAGACATTATCGTTGTCCATCAAGCAAATCAAAAACAAACAAACAGAGAGTTGGCTCAACTAATCGATATTCATTAGCGAAATGATTGAAATACATCTGTTAAGATGAGAAAAACGTTGTTTTTTGAAAATAAATAATAAACTTTACTGATTTGCTAAGCTGACAAGGTTATCCTCGGCTAGTTTTACAATGACAACGTTGTTTTAAGCATGATTTTTGTTCTGAAGTTTGAATTGGATAGAGTTATGTTTTCGAATACAGAACAGAATCCGCAGAATAATGGAGGTATCACAAAAATTGATTGAAATGTAGGGTTAGATAAGGCATAAATGGCAGAATGAGCAATCAGGCTCACTTATATTTGTATAGTCCATTGTAATACTATAATGGACTATACAAATATCTTTGGACTTCTTCTCATTCACACAGCTCTATCTGCAGTCGTTTATCTTAAACTATAGACTTCCAATTAGTTTTCCGTCATGACAGCTATAGGCTCCATCTCGCATAATAAGTTTGCATGTGGTAAAGGCGTATCCACGGATTCAAGCTCCTCTGTAATCTATTAAATAGTATGGACTATTGTTAGCTGATCTTCCCTCGTTTGACAAGATGATCTGCTGAGCCATCTCGTCAATATATTTGCGGCGGTTAAGGGGTGAAGTTAAAGTTGCCAATTGAGGCGGCTGTCTCATCCAGATCTCAGCTGAACCAGAAGCTTGTACCAAGGTACCCTTTTTCTTGAACCTGATCTCCCTGTGTTGCTTACTAATAGGTCTCATAAGCAGTTACTGCTTAGACAACAAAAATTTATGTCTGGCCCATCTCCTAGAAAATATGGTCCTCAGATGGCATTTTGGCAGGCCAGACTTCTCTTTCACTACACTTTCACCGATCAGACTATCGCCAAAAATGGAGAAAAAACTTCCTTTATGGATGTCGTGGTAAGCAACCTTAATTTTCCACAAGTACGTACTCTTATCGCCTGTTTTTTATGGTATTTTTTCATGAGACAATAAAGGTCCGCTTGATATGTCAAATTGTGTTATAAAAATTATAAGAGGTATTGTCCGCATTTAAGAAAATAATCTGTTTTTGTATTGCTTTATACGAAAATCGATTAAAAATTTTAGAAAAATGACTAAATAAATCAGGTGGTATTAATAAAGGGTTTTCCAATAAGGACATAACAATTTCGTATCTTTATGTCAACGCACTCTCAAACATTTTTAATGATCTTTCAATGTTAAAACGTTTGTCGAAGTCAACATTTTCATCATGGTAAAGTTCACTTTCGAGCAATGTTAGGATATCATTGAAAATGACTACCGAAATTCTGAGTCGGTGGCCGCAACTTCAAGAGCGCTTACTCCAATTTTCGGCCATAATAATCGTCTCACCCGACAGAATATGCGTTATTGGACAGCAGCAAACCCACATGTGCTTCAAAAGACACAATTGCATCCGCAAAAAATTGCTGTGTGGTGTGGTTTTCAAGCCGGTGATGTGATTTGACCGTATTTTTTCGTCGATGAAAACAATCGTCATGTTACCATCAATGAAGAGCGCTATTGTGCCAAGTTCGCGTCCACAAGCGCCATCAAAACAATGCTGTTGTTCTTTTTATAATTGAAATATGCACTTCCACAGTGTGCTGGTGCTATAATATCGATGTGTTTTCCATCTAATGCACCGATTGAATTAGGAAAATTCCACTTTTCATTTATACTTTGGGAAATACTCTCCCATTCCTCCTCTGTTGCTGGCATCTGTATCAATAGATATTGTTTTTGATTTGTTTTTTGACAATTCTGAGTCGGTGGCCGCAACTTCAAAAGCGCTTACTCCAATTTTCGGCCATAATAATCGTCTCACCCGACAGAATATGCGTTATTGGACAGCAACAAACCCACATGTGCTTCAAAAGACACAATTGCATCCGCAAAAAATTGTTGTGTGGTGTGGTTTTCAAGCCGGTGATGTGATTTGACCGTATTTTTTCGTCGATGAAAACAATCGTCATGTTACCATCAATGAAGAGCGCTATTGTGCCAAGTTAAAAAAATATTTTTGGCCAGAATTTGATGAGCTTGATATCGCCGATATGTTGTTTTAACAATGCGGTACCACTAGCCACACAGCACGCGTTACAATCGATTTTCTGAAAGGCAAGTTCGGCAAGTTTTCGAAAAATGGTCCGGTCGAATGGCCACGCGTTCATGCGATTTAACGCCATTGGATTTCTTTTTATTGAACCACGTCAAGTCATTGGTCTAGGCCAACAAGCCAATAACGTGAGACGAGCATAGAGACAATATTCAACGCCATCGTTCCGGTCGAAATGTGTGCAAGAGTGGAGGAAAATTGGGTCCAAAGAAGTGATTGCTGCACACGGTCTCGTGGTGGTCATATGACCGAAATCGAATTTCATTCTTAAAAAGTAACATTTGCACTACACCTTAATTGAATTTGAACTCTATATCGTAAATATTCTGTATTTTATTAAAACATTTATTTGTTATGTCGTTAATGGAAATCCTTGTACTTGTACATACTATGGGACAGCCACAACGACAGATAACTGAGCCTTTAGCCTTTCCTTAAATTGCTCATAATTACAGAAACAAACCTCTTCTGTATAGTCCAGACTTTCAAGGTTTTATTTTTAATAAAAGTACACTTAAATGTTCCGTCACAACAACAGCGACACATTATCGATCATTTTTGTCCAAATACCAACATTAAAAATTAATGATTTCTTTTTTTTCTAAACAAAAATCCCAGCGAACAACCAAACGCCAAGGAAAAAGCTAAACTATCAAGCCGTCAGCAAGTAAATAGCTTTAAAAAATTTGTCAAAAACTCTTGAAAATTTTCTAAAGACCAGACAGCACACAGAGGATGTCATAAAAAACCTCCTGAAAAAATGTACGAAACAAAATTCCTGGCATTAAACCTAAAACCAGCAAAACGAAGCAGCAGCACATAAGAGGTCCCAACAAAGAAATCAACTTTTTGGTGGTGAAACGAAGGCAACCACGACAACAACAACAAAAACAACGAGGCAACAGACTGTAAAATACAACAAGGAACAATTAAAGAGTATTAGAAATCAAAATAAAAAAAATATGACGAAGGAGGTATGTTAAGGTTGGATGATAATATTTGAAGCCAAGTTCAGTTTCACTACTTTTTGAGCTGTTCTTGCGTAAGAACATTTTTCACATAACAGGAAGAAAACAATTAATTAGCTAAAACGTAGTTAACCCCACCAAATTGTCTTTATAGGCAAACATATTGTTACCGAGTAATGAGGAGGGTTCAATCCATAATTTCTTGAAAATACATAGTATTGAGTTTCCACTAATAGCTTAACTGACAAATTTGTTAGAAAGTTTCTTAAAAACTTAAGGACGTGGTTTCTGTTCGTCCCAAGTTTAGTTTATATTAGAAATAGTTTTAAGGTAGCCACAGATTCATGTAAAGATAACAATTCGCTTCTTCTCCTTGATGATGATGTTGGAAAGGGATGAAAGAAAGGGGCCTAAGGTTAAAAACCAGTTTTGTTCAGGAGAGCCATTTTAAAGATTAGGTCCCTTTCTATTTGCCCTTAAAATCGTCGACTTCACTTTCATAAAACGCGCATATCTCTGGGAGGGAACACTTTAAGGGCATGGGATCGGCATTATTCGATGCTCAGATGTTGTCCACATCAAGAAAAAGTGAAAAGTTGATGAAAAGTTTTGTTCAGGAAAACTATTTTAAAGATTAGGTCCCTTTCTATTTGCGCTTAGAATCTTCGACTTCATAAAACGCGCACATCTCTGAGAGGGAACACTTTTGGGCCATGGGATCGGTCTCATTCGATGCTCAGATGTTGTCCACATCCAAAAAAAAAGTGAAAAGTTGATGAAAAGTTTTGTTCAGGAGAGTCATTTTAAAGATTAGGTCCCTTTCTATTTGCGCTTAGAATCGTCGACTTTACTTTCATAAAACGCGCATATCTCTGGGAAGTAACACTTTTGGGGCATGGAATCAGTCTTATTCGATGCTCAGATGTTGTCCACATCAAAAAAAAATAAAAATTGATTTTTTTTTCCCTAAGTTCCCTTTCTCTATGCGCTGTCACATATGACGTTTTCTAAGCTTTTCTTCTCCTCCTTATCCCAGTCTCTTAGGACGTGTTTAGTTTTAATTCTTAAATTGACTGCTTGACTGCCTTTTAAGCAGTACATTTAAGCTTTTTCTCACTCCGACAGTGAGAAAAGTCATAAACGCTACACCGATGGCGTTTATGAATTTTCGTCCCAGCCAATGTATCTTCAGTCTGCATTATCCGAAGAAATTTAATCCACTCTGTAGGCTATAACCTCAGCAACATAGGTCCAATTCATAGTTGAAGTGATACGGCCATTTGCAATGGGAAAGGAACTTTCAGCCCACTCTCTAATATTGTATTAAGTAATAGAATGACTCAATTTCGCTTAATTGTATCAGTTGAAAGCTATGTTGTAGCTTCAGATTGACAAAATCCAATGACTGAAACTTAATTCGACCTCAAAAATCCTGAACTCAGAGAAAATTGAGATAGAATTAAAAATAAACTCCATATAAACAATATATGGGTAGGGTATTCTTCTACTTATAAAGATTTCAAAGCAGCCTTTTATACTCCGATGAATTAGATTAAACCATGACTGAGAAAAAGGGACATGGTCTCTTATGAAAGCCGTACCAAACTTCTTAAATGCCACTGTGCAACACTAGAAAAAGTGGAACAAATCTACGGGAACCCCTAACCAGTTCAAGAGGCCTCCCACGGACTGACAGCTTTTTACATATTTTCTTCAAAATTCAGATAACAAATGTTGGAAAACGTAAGAGTGATATACTCAAAGTCTTTAGGGCCACATCCTCCACACTACAGACAATAACAATTCAACTGTAATGATTAGAAAGTGGACAAGATACTTACAGTACGATTAAATCAAGCTGACAAATAGGTTCAATAGATAAACACCTTTGGATTCAGGATCAACATAAAGTTTTAGAAGAACTACATACCATATGGAGAAGATATGAATATTCTGAAGACAGCACAGCTCGCACAAATTTGCAGTGTTTACCAAGATTTCTTAGCCGGATTCATTAATAGGTTGCTCATCCCAACTAATAGAAAAATTCCAAGCTAATATAAATTTATATGCTGTAATCGCTAGATCTTTTAGAATGGGATAAGGAAATAATACCCTATTGCACACAGTGGTGCAGGATTTAAACGCTGCCTAAAAACGTCAGGGTAAAACATTCAAAGAACCAAGTAGGGCGCCCAAGTGAAAAGTATACTTTTCGACTGGGTCATAACCATCTAGCAATTGTTAACCCTTCATCATAGGAACAGAGACCCCATAGGTTCAGATAATACATCCAAGTGCATATACCTGTCTATCGGAAGCTAAATTACGTTCATAGATAAAAACCTGGAATTTTTCAAAAAGATAGCTGATACACACAGAGAAACAATTAGTTACAAATTGGTTGGCACTATTCCATTTAAAAAAAATCCATTCAAAAAAAGAAATTCGATTGCAATAACCAAATGTTTATAATCGTAATTGATATGTATTCGGTTTGACATACCCCATGATAATAAATATTATCATCGTATTATAGACGCAAGTAATTGAACGGTCAAACCAATTAAAAAGGCATAAAATATAATTAGTAACCAAACCAATGGAAATCATAAAATGTATTTAGTAGCCATAATTGATAGTTATGGTAAACTATATTTTTGCCAACATTTTGTTGTTATAACCGAATATTGGCGATGCTGTCTAATCATTTACCATAACCAAAAGCGAAAATAATCCTATTATTCCAGCTTGAAGCAAATCTTAAATCTAATTTATTCAGTAAAGTCTTCCGTCATAGTTTCCTCTTTTTTCTCGACATAACCCTCCCTATAAGGAAACAGCTTTTTGCCTCAACGGAATATTTAAAATTGTGAACAAGGATTAGCCGGCTCTCTCTGAATTGATTTATATTTAAATAGAAGGCAAGTTTTTTAACAAAATGGCAAAGTGACATTGATTTTTCGTGGCTGCACACTTCTTTAATAGCGATTTCGGGTCCGTGACGACCTTCATCAGAAAGCTTCTCAGCAATTGTTAGAAGAAAAACAGAACTGTTTAAGACCAGATTCTCAACAAACGAATGAGAACTACTGTTGTAATTCTCACTTTTCAAGTTTTCTTCACACAATTGCCCACGAAAATACAATTCACTCTTACCACTTCTACAGAGACTGACATTGAGAGCCATCAATAGATTTATTTTAAAACGTGTGTGTATTGTGAAATCAATGGGCTCTTGTGACCAAGCCAAAAAGCAGGGTTCGGAAGCATAAACCCTTGGACCGAAGTGCTCATGGCTTTAAAAATGTGTAACTTATAGTAAATGGGAACATATAGGCATTTTCATACAAAAAATTTCACTATAAACATGAATTAATTTCGAAGATTGGTATCAGACTTAGAAAAATAATAACCCTAAACGCTCCTTACGTAAAAATCAAGCGACCGGATGTAATATGGCTGTACAAAACTAGTATTGAAGCAAATTTTTCTACGAATTACGGATATGGATTTATTTTTAAGATCGGTTTTAAATTATGGATAGTGGTTGTCCTACTTTCCTTACAGTCAATTGAAATGCTAATAAGGTAATTATGGGCACTAGAATTAAAGCAAATATCACTACGAGTCTTTAAATATATTCATTTTTAATATTTGGCTGAAATTGGAGCTGGTATAATAAGGGTCACCTTATTTTTACTTCCGATGTTCTGACAAGGTCTATTGCATTTTGTTTAAGTTTCTCCTATGAAGTAAAATTTTCTTGATTTTCATAAATTTTGTATTACTCTTTCACCTGACATACCATACAGCCTGTTTATGGAACATAGCACAATTCCTGTTTATAAATGTTTCTACGTATGTCCGTGTACACAAGAAATGGATGAAATAAAAAACCCTAATGTTCATAAAAGAATCTCAAAAACACTTAAAAGACTTGAAAAGGATGCAAACAGAATTCCATGGATTTGATTTTTTTCCTCTCATTTTTGTTTACTTTTTTGTTTCAGTTTCGTTGGTGCGGCAAAGAAAGCAAAAACAACAATATCAACTATAAAAAAAATTGATCAATAAAAAGGTCCAGACGCACAAACACACGTACGTAGAATTTTGTGTACATTTTCTAAGAACCATTTGCCTCTTTCTAAAAGGGGTTGAAAAGAAATGTGAAGAAACGCATAGAAAACAATCAACCACAACGACAAAAAAAACGAAGAGAATCCAAACAAAGACAGCTTCTGCCACTTCTCAACACTTGGAAGAAAGAGGAAAAACGAGCAAGTTGATGATAATGTTGTTGTCGCTGTTGTTGCTGCTGCTGCTGCCGATGATGATGCTGTGGTAATATGGTGGTGTTACCGTTGATGACGTCCCCAGCCCAAGTGTTTATACACCGGCCAACCATGTCCGTAATGAAACGACGTTAGAATATCAACAGATTTAACCGACCGGCCGACCAACCGATGAAAACATGATGATGCCATGCTTAGTTTTGCTACAAGTACGACTAACATAGATATGGCAGAGAGGGAATGAAGATAGATCAGATGAAAAGACAGACTGGCGGACGGACGGGTGGGTAGGCAGAGACACATGTTTTCTTTTCGGATTCATTCCTAATGGTTCTTGAAGAATACGACTTCTAGTTATATGTATTCCTTTTTGTGGTCATATTCTTACACTGTTTGTTTCAATAGAAGTAGTTTCCTATAGGTCTATGTGGATATGTCAATGAAAAAATTGAACTTGAACTAAAAGTTGTAAATACTAAACAAATATAAAGATACTTTAAGCATGATACAATTATTTTATTCTCACTCTTCTGAAAGAGAGATATCTGGTGACAGAAATTAAAGTTGGGTAGAAACTACCATCGGATGATATGCACTGAATGCACTTTTATCTAGTAGATTAAAAAATGATTCATTCGAAAGAAAAAGTTTGACAAAAAAAACTTGTTAATCCTAAAGGTGGTAACGCCATTCCAATGATTCTAAGGTTGCAACAAAAAATGCGATAGAACTACAAAAACCCTCCATATAAACAACATAAGACAATGTTGAAATGAAAAATAACAAGAATAATATTAGAATCATATTTTGACACTTGTCGTCCATGGACGCTAAACCAATTTTTTTATATTTTTTAATGGCATATTTATTATCGCAAATGTCTGATTCCCACTCTAAGCCAAATTTTAAGAAAAAATTGTATTCTTAATGTAATTTGATTTAATACGAGTCATTTATTAGATAGTGATATACTTATAATAGGGTTCCAGACTAAAAAGTCCAAAAAATCGTTGTTTTCAGAAAAAAACTGACAGCCGGTTTTTAATAAACCGACCGAAAAGTTTATTTAAAACCGACAGCCGGTTTTAAATAAACTTTTAAATAAACCTGGCTGTCGGGTTTATTTAAAAGTAAAAAAAACAGACATTCACTGACATTCCAGTTTAAGCATTTTGCCTAAGAATGTAAATTATTTTTCGATTCAGAGGTAAAGTAATTTATATCGAGCTTTCTTAGAGATCGTACTATTAGAGTTGTTGTAGATGGGTTCTCATCCGACAAACATAGGTTGACCGCAGGTGTACCACGGGGCTCTGTCCTTTCTCCATCTTTATTTCTTATTTTCATTGACGATCTTTTGGGTCAGACCGTGAATCCAATCTACTCTTTCGCGGATGACAGCAACCTTTGTCGTTCGTATTCATTCGACCATAGGCTGAGTCTTCAAGATATTGAAGACCAAAGGCGAATTATGGGTGAGACACTTGGCCGGGATCTACAGGCCATTTCCGAATGGGGTGGAGTGAATAGTGTAGATTTTAATGCGCGAAGGATACAGTGCTGCTTGTTGTCTCACAAGCAATTCATTGACCCAACAGTATCGTCATCAACTATCGATGGTTATGGTTAGGGATATCGAACAATCGGATGCTCTTGATGTTGTGTGCATGAAAATACAATGTGACGCTCGTTGGGCGAGGCATATATTCGAAGTGTCGAAAGAAGCACTCAAGTGTATAGGATTTCTAAAGCGGTGCAAGAAAAATTTCACTCCTTCTGATGTCTTCGATATGTATACAACCTATATCCTGCCAAAGATGGAATACAACTTCCATATATGGGCAGGTGCTTCAAAATCATCCTTGGAGCTACTTGATCGTGTCCAAAGGAGGGTGATGGTGTTGATAGGTGACAGTAGGGTACCCAACTCTATTGTTCCCCTTTAGCATCGTCGGAATGTAAGTTGTGTGTCGCTATTCTATCGTTACTTTCATGGTGTGTCTTCTTCAGACATTCGTCGTCTTATTCCTGACGTGAGGATGTTCGGCAGGGACACGCGACTTTCTAAGAATTCACTCCCGTTTGTTATCGATTGGTCAGTTGACCGCACTATACACTACAGATCAAATTCGTTTTTCGCTCGTACTGTCCGTATGTGACTTCCGGCGAATGTATTTCCCACCAACTACGACATCCATAAATTCAATGCATCGCATGTAATGGTGAAAACCCTTGAGTTTTGGTCAAAAAAAGCAACTTTATATAGTTATTTAAAAGACATATGTCCCTGTATGCATATGGAAAGGCGTTGTTTGGGTCCCCAAACAACTTTTACGGGTACTAAATAAAAAATACACCTATATGACTCAAATCGGTGCAAAATTAGTTATTTGCCAATCAAAATACACTATACCAAATTTGATTGAAATCGGATTTTTAATGGATGTTCTAGAGCGGTTGTATGTTATATCGGAAGAGATCTATGCCCTGGGGCTATATCAAAACGTGGACCAGTAAGGTAAATTTTCATCTGAGCTGATTACTAGTCGATCGTAATGAATTGTACCCAATTTCATCTACTTATACATTGGATGTACTCTGAAGCTTCTGGGGCTTAAGGCATACAATTGTTTGAGCATATCTGTGTGAGATACATATAAATTTTATCCGACTTTTAAGTCAACAGCCTTTATCCAAAAAACTTGTTGTTGATAATTTCATAAAGATCGGAGAACAATTGCGACCAGTAGTTTAAAAACAAGCTTCACAAAGACAGCAGACAGACGGACAGATAGATATCACAAAATGGTATCAACTGGTGATTCTTAGCTTAAATATTTTTGAAACTTGCATATTTTGTAATGGAATATTACGAAATTGCTTTGCTTTAACATACGACAACCAAAAAAAATCGAAAAACCCGACAACAATAAATCGAGTTTAATGACATGTTGGGTTTTACCTATTCGTAAAAACCCGACTGTCCAGTTTGGACATAAAAATGGTTTTCGGTTTTGGACACTCTATTCCAGACCCAAACAACTAACGGTCAAAAAAGTTTGAATGTCCATATTTACATCAGCCCCTTGCAAAATAATATATTTATATCCTCCACCGAATGGTATGTTAAATTGTCATTCCATTTGCAACACCACGAAATATTCATTGGAGACCCTATAAAGTATATATGTGACCCGGCCTATGAAAAGGTGGCTTATGACTCAAAAAAGAAATTGCGAGAAACAGCTGTTAAAGATAAGTCAAAGTTAAAGAGATGAGTCACAAGCCAAAGTTAAAGATGAGTCATAAGCCACCTTTTCATAGGCCGGGTCACATATTTTATTGATCAGAGTGAAATTCTGATCTAACCATGTCCGTCCGGAAGTCCGTTACGGTTAAACGAATTAACCCATGAAATGTTTAGCAAGATGGCCGATGGTCTTAAACTGATTGGGTTATTAAATGGGTGAAATCAGCCTAATGATAAAAAGTTTCCCATTAAGGGACTAAAGGTACATTGGTAATAAGCAGAAATATTTTTTTTATAAACGGACAATGCTTTAAAATGGGTGCTAGTAGTTGAGATGCACTGAATATCTTAAAAGAGAGCAAAGCAGCTGTACGTTTCGGCTCATGTGGCCCAACAAACATCCCACATGGTCAAAACGGGCGATCAGTAGTCAATATGGGCATATGGGTACTCAAATTAAGGCAAATTTTGCTACAATTACAAATTTTTAAGTTTTGGTTATATAAGGGAAAGAAGCTTTGGCCGAAATGGACCACAAACCATTTTTATTTTTTGCGCTTTATTGTCGCAAGAACAGTGAAGGATTTTAAAGGCTCCGCCTGGCCGAACTGTTTTTTGTTTGCTTTGTAGTGAAATTGATTTTAATTTAAGTTTCCATCCTTGCATCCATATTTACCTTGTTTTGATCAGAAGAGCCATTGTTTGACCCTCAATGTATAATGCCTAAATTCTCTGTTTAAGGCAGGTCTTTAAACTATACGCATATTTTGTATCCTCGAAAATTTAAGTGAACATATGCTCTTAGATATAAAATTCTTTGAATTTTTTTCAACGGAAGGATGCAGGTTGCATTTACTATCAAGTTTCTATCAGAGCAACTAAATGTTAAATGGCTCTCTGCCATATTCGATGATACAACGATGTCACATCCGAACCAACTTATGTACCTGAATAAGCTTAAACTTAATCTTAATCAATATGTACACATTTTCGACTCGTAAAAGCCAGTGGCTTTACATTTAAGACCATAATTGTTAAAACCAACTAAATTTTTTTTTTGATTTCATTTTGGTATCCAAAAGGTTTTTTACTAACGGAAGACCTGTACATTGAAACATACCCTCATAATAAACTCAAAATATAACTAATATCTTTGAAAACGCAATAAATCATGTTATTTAATTTAAAAGAATAATCTATTAATTTTATTTCACAGTCTTTCCTACAGTTTCATTTATATCGAATCTATTTCGAGATCTTATCAAGTGTTAAACATCCGTAATGTCTAACAAGGTTAGAAGATATATTTCATTCAGAAACTGTACATGGATATATATTTCCATTCTTCTCTACAAGCCACCGAACACAGATGACATATGGCATATGTATCGCGGCTCACTACCACAATAGAGCCATTATAACTTCCTCTAAGAGGGGGGTATCAACTTAAGTCGGCTTTATTAAAAACAAATTTATCACAGCCACACCAATGGTTTTGCAATTTGTTTAAGTCAAGCATAAAGTCAATAGGTGGTTGTATAGAGGGCAAGAGGGCACGATGGATGTATAGAAGGACGGACAGATGGATAGATAGGCAGGCGGGCAACTAGACATGAATTTATTTATTGTTATCTAAACAATATATTACTTTGACATATGTTTTTTAGTTTTGTTGTTTTTTTAACGAAATTGTTCTTTTTGTTGTTTGTTTAAGTAAATAAATTATTAATTTTATGAAATACTAATACTCGGTATTTCACGTTATCTTAAATATGGTAACACACATACATAGATTCAGTCAGGCCGACTTTAAAATTGCCTTCAATACAAAGTAATTTTAAGTTCGCCATCGGTTTTTGTCATCGGAGATCGATCAATCCTATGATGCCAATATCTGAGTTTACAAATTTTTTCAAATGTAATTCTGATGAAACGAATGATCCAATGAGCAATGTAAACTCCTTTTGGCAGATTGTACAGTTTCCCTTAAGTATAGTTATAAAAAGATACATCGAAGTGTGTCTGCTTGATTACCGAGACCACCCTTATATGACTGAGAATTAAACCGGGGTAAAAAAATTGACTGACATAAAGGTTAACCCTTTTTTAAATCCCGGAAGATTTAAATTTCTTAGTGAGAGGTTTTTCTACCTTCTTAGTGCCGGCAACTTAGAAGTAAGAAATAAATCTTTATGACATCTAAAGGCATCTTTAAATAATGTATAGGCCCTTTGGATCCGACATTATGCTGTGGGTATCGGTCAGTGGATAAAAGAATTATGTGACTTAAAGCTTTCTATTTCGATAGAAGTTTCGTACTAAATGGCATTTCTTACTAGCCATCCTAAGCTGATATCTCATAGGTGTAGTTAAAGCCTCAGATTTATTTACGAAGCAATGGTGAGCTATGAAGAATAACAGAGGTAAAAGATAGTTCCAAATTCCTACCAAGAGAGATGAGCAAAAGGTAAACCAAATAGTGCAGAAAGTCTCATCAGGGCAGCCAACAAAAATCGATAAAAAGTCGTATGTAAATTTTTGGAAATGTAAATCGCCGCAATATCATCACACATAATTTAGACAATATTCACATAGAAGTAACCTTATTAACGAGTGAATACTAGACAAATAAAGATAAACTTTCAACATTAGCAGACCTGCGTCATATGTAACGCTGCCCTTTTTCAGCTAACACAGACGAGACTTACTCTTGTGATAAATTTCTATTGAAATCCTACAGTTAATCATAGATTATGGAAGGATATATTTTTAAGCACGCAAGTTCCATTTCATTTCAGCCAGCCGAAGTAGAAAAAACTCTCGAAGAAAAAACTTTGGGGTTTTCCACTCCAACTTAGGGAGTGGAAAACCCCAAAGATGGTGCAATGATTGATAATCTTCAGGTTTGCTTAAATCTTTTTAACCGGAGTTCATTATTCTCTATTTTTAGCTGCTGTCCGATGCCCTGATTTGTTCATCATAAAGGGTTGTCCAACCATAATGCACAATGTAAATTGTGATTCACACCTTAACGTCAAGCTTTATGTACAACTTAATTTGACATTTCTTTATTTCAGTGTTTGCCAAATTCAACCATAGAAAGGTACATAATTAAGCAATGTGTTAAGATAGTAGAAGCCTTTTACGAAAATGGGCCTTCAAATCAAAATCCATTTCGTGCACTTCGTGATTACTTATATTTAGGTTAGCATAATCGACCACACAGAATTGTCGCATTTGGGCAAAAGAGAATCCACGAGTAATTGTTGAAAAGCCAATGCATCCACAAATAGTGACTGTTTGGAGCGGTTTATAGGCGGGCGGTCCGAACTTCTTCGAAAATGAGGACGGCCAAGAAGTTACCGTGAATGGTGTTCGCTAACGTTAAATGATAGCAGACTTCTTTTGCCGGAAATTGAAGAAATGGACCTGGACGATATGTTGTTTCAATAGGATGGTGACTCTAGTCACACAGCCAACGAAACAACCTCTCTTTTGTGTGAGAAATTCAATGCCGGTGTTATCTCAAGTCATGGCGATGATAATTGCCTCGATCATTTGATTTGACACAGCTGATTTTCTTTCTTTGGAGGTTTTTAAAAGAAAGAGCATATGTCGATAAACCAATGAACAATTCACGAGCTAAAAGCACATAAACGACATTAAACCTTTATTATGCCTCAGATTCATTGAAATTATGGACCATCGGATAGAGGCATACCACCGAAGCCGTGGCGAGCACTTGGTCGATATTTTGTTTTACACATACTTGTCACGGGTCCTTCTATCATTGTAAAAAATATTAAGATAATTCTCTGAAACCTGTTTATTTTATTTACAATTAACATTGTACGTTTAAGTTTGACTACCCTTTATAAGGACTCAGCCAGATGGCATTTTAATTTGTTTGTCCATATGTTGCCCGCTATTCAAATGAGGATGACTACCACATAGCGAGGAATACTCAACTAGAGATTTATTTGTCTTTGGGTAGGTTAAGATATCTCTCTGACAGTTTTTCTCTTTTGCAGTTGTCCGTCTCACTAATGGATAACAGCATTTAGAGGCCGAAAGTTTCCATCGATAAAGTTTAAGAATAAAAAGATGTTTACGACTGGACTACGGCAGTTGATGTCCACGTATCCAGCGATGAGTAGGAACTGTAGGTGTGGGAATGGTCATTGCTGCTGATTCACATGCGTTTTGACTTAACGAATACGATTTCTTTATATGGAGCATAAGTCCTCGTGAAATAGTCAGTGAGTATGGAACCAATTTTCTATCTTTATCGGGTGAGTTCAGACACTATCACCGGTGAATTATCCGCTTTGCAGTTGCAATTTTGACTAGAGGTTGAGGTTTTCATAACAACTCTGCTAATCTTTGGATAGAATTTCTGATTCGCTTAAATTTTAATATGACGAATACGACGTTCAATAGATAGCATATGCATCAGTGGCAATTGCTCTGTGTGAGCTATATGGCCTACTTAGATGAATAACTCACACAGGAAAACAACAATAAAGATATGTTGACATTTTTGATTCTTTCAACTGAATGGAATAGGTCGTCGATTACACAGCTCAAGAACTAAAGAGGCATATTCAACAATCCAAAGGACTTAATACCCCACGTGAACCACGATGAGGGATACATTCAACATACCTTTTGGGACAAGTTAAGCCGCTACAAAAGGCACAGGTCACAATGAAAATTAAACGATAAATTAAATGTACCTTACATTCTTTGAAAATACATTTTTTTATAAAAAATGACTTACGAAAAGGTATCTCAAGATATTTTAAACAAAGAACCGAACTTAATAGACCTCCATGGTCAATGGGTAATAGGGGCATGAAAAACGAATCACAGGAATACAAAACAACGCGCGTGTTTGTAGGCTTTTAAGTTTAAAATAAGAAGATGGATTTCAGTTTTCAAAATTTAAATAGATACAGATTATTTTTGTTCTTGTTTTTTGTTTAGTGTGTGGTTGTTTAATTTATGATGTGATATATGTAGTTTTGTTATTGTTCTTCTACTTCGCTGTGGCCATCATCGTCTACATCTAAAAACAATAACAAAACATATGCAAATTAGGTTTTTTTTTGAAAAAAATGCCTGTAAAAATGAACAGAAACAAGTCTCTGCACACCGAAACAGCGAAATCTTTTAAAAAATACAAGATTCTTTAAGTAAACATGCGTACATATACACCACCATAGAGATGTAAGCAAACAGCAACAGCACGAACGAACGATCACGTCAAAAGTCCATAACACGTTATTGTTTAATGAATTTCAAACATTCGGATGGACCATGAGAGTCGGGAAGTTGATACTTTAGGCTGAAACTGAAGATGAAAACAAAACCAATTCAGATTTGTACGTTTTGCCGTTTAACGTTTCGATAGTTGTGTGAACACTTTAAACACTGACGGCTATTGAAGTAAACCAAAACTGATGAATCACTTTTTCTTTTGTAGACAAACACCACAGACTACAATAGAAAACACATACGAAGTATTTCTTTAAGAGTTAAGCTTTTTTTGAAAAAAAAAATATACAAACAAAAGTTTAAATAAAACCTTAAATAAGGCCTTACAAAACGGGAGTTTGAAACCGAGCCAGAGAGTCAAAGGACAGAGATGGAGAGTGAAAATTAATGTGAAATAAATCATTTAACACAAAATGTTTGGTTTCTTTTTATTGTGTTACAATATTTTTTTAAAAAAAACCTTGTATTTTATAAGTTTCGTTAAAAAAATCCTCCATATTGTTAATATGATTGATGATTTTCTAAAAAAAAAACAAATTTGTTGTGGGCTTCGTTCGCATTGATTGCTTTCAAAAGTCACCCATTTGGGGTTTTCTTCATTTTGATGTAAATTTCGGATTTTTGTCGTAAACCTATATTAACGTCTCTTTTAATACTTTCTTTCTCTTTTCAATGGATACTATGATATTTTTATTTAATTAATTAGGATTTGGGATGAGTTGACATTGTTTTAAATAGCTGTTGTAAGCATATGATTTATCATGGGGCTTGTATAAGATTTCAAACAAAAGACTTAAGACACAAACTTGAACTAGGCGGTTTACACTGACAGCAATAAAAGGGAAGTGGGGTCATAAAAATCAAAATGGAACGAAACGTCATTGATTTAAAACAATCGCTGGGGCTTTGGAGTGATAAACAACTATCAATACTTGTGTTGTAAGTAAAACAGTACAACATAGACGTTGCTTTGTATGGAGAAGGGAAAGGGGACAAGAAATCATCTTAAGATAGCCAAATTATTTTTCAAATGAACTTAAAAACAGTGAAGGTGATAATATAAATCACCTAACTCTGTTCAATCCCACGACATCCGGTTCTGTGGACCGGACTGATTCGAACAGGAATTCTTTGGCCAAGGGTAGTCACCGCGACACAGAGTTGCCGCTACAACAAGACCTAATTGTATATTTTTTATATATTCTTCAAATTCGACCGTTGATAGATAATCTTAAAAAAACAGCAGTAAATGAAAAACACTGTGCAACAGATGAAATGACTAATAAGAGGTGCGGCTGCCACTCAATGTGAAGTCGATGATCTCAACATCCCGACTACCAACTACCCCAAAATCCTTGGGGTCACATTTGAGAGCCTTTTCGATCCTCTGCACATGCTACAGCTATCTGCGATAAACTCAAAAGTAGGAACAAGGTCCTCAAGTCACTTGCCGCCAGTACTTGGGGAGCCGACAAAGAAACCTTGTTGACCTCTTACAAAGCGAAAGGTCGGTGTTTAGCAAACTAGGCATCACCTGTCGTCGAACGTGAGTACGACGCAGTGGAAGAAAATTCAGACTTGCCAAAATGCCGCCCTCAGAACATCAACAGGGTGTCTTCTTATGGGCCATTCTTCCATCAACATGAGAGGACGAAGGTCCTTACCGTGTGCAGACACAATTTCTTGCTGTCTAAGCAATACCTGCTAGGGTGTTTTCACAGCAGTCATCCTAACCACCGCTTTTTGGACAGGCAAATCAGATACGATCTTCATGATCTAAAGAGAGAGGTCCAGCGGTATAAGAGAGAACCTTTAGATCATCGAAACAATCAGGCAGGTCTGAACAACATTCACGCCGATGAAGTCGCAGCAGCAGTATCCAGCTACCGTGTGAATGCAGTGCTAGGGCAGCATCCCCCGGAAATTTCACCTGAGGAGCAGGTGCTACCTCGGCAGACGCGCGTGGTTCTGGCGCAGCTGAGATCTAGATGATGCAGCCGCCTCAATTCTTACTGGGCACGAATTGATGCTAACTTTCCGGACATCTG
Source organism: Hydrotaea diabolus (assembly GCA_963513945.1). Taxonomy (NCBI): domain Eukaryota; kingdom Metazoa; phylum Arthropoda; class Insecta; order Diptera; family Muscidae; genus Hydrotaea; species Hydrotaea diabolus. The sequence continues at coordinate 130,623,186 of OY740717.1, read as the reverse complement.
TCCCGCCTGCCATCAGGACCACATGATGTGCTGCACCTCTTCAATTGTCCGGCCAAGCCCACTGAGCTGATCCCTAGGTCTCTGTGGACGCATCCAGTTCAAATGGCGCGTTTCCTCCATCTGAATATTGAAGCAGATCCCCCATAGACGAAATAAATTTATTGTTGTTACAACAACAACTAGTAAGGTTGATTTTTAGTTCAAAAATTCGTGTTTTGTTCGTTAATTTTTCACCAGCCAAAACAAATTCAGCAAAAAAAAATCCAGAATAAAAATAAATTTTACTATAGATTTAGTTAGAAGGACGTTCCACCAGGAGAAAATTGTTGAGTTCACTTGTTGTGAACCCCTACTGAAAAGGGGCACCAAAGAGAGAGGGTGAAAGTGAAGAGTTATAGGGTAGATTTAAAATGAAGGTATATAGGTAAATAGAGAAGATTTAATAGCAGCTTGTCTAGTGGTTTTAACTGGTATCCGTTACGGTTATCAGCTGGTGCGAGTAATTCGAACCAGCAGGAGCTTTCAATAAAGTTTTAGAGTTATTTTGGAGAAACATCTGTTGAAAGACACGTACATGCTAAAAGGAAATACTATACTGGAAAATTCTACAGCACTCTGTACATGGGATACCTTTACATTTGTGGATAACTCCATTCCTTTTTCATTTTTAAAATGCTGTGTCCATTAATTCTGAGACCTTTTTAAGCGAACTTTTTATAACCCATGAATTTATTTGAAATGCCTACAAATTTGCATAAATTTAACAATTAAAGTCCATGTTTCCGTTCAAACGGGCCAGTAGTAGCCCACCCCCGCAAAAATTGCGTTGCCAAACCCGTTTCGTTGCGTTGCCAAAGGCCCGTTTGCTCTCGAACATAACTATCTGCCAGCCTCTCCCTCTTAATCAGTTTCGTCAACTTGGTCGACAGAGGGTTAGCCAATAGAGCTTTGCCACACTTAGCTTTGTCTTCAGTGTTATTTAAAACAAAAAAAGGAAATAAAAGTTTAAAGACATAGAAAAAAACCTTTTGCAGTTCATAATTATATCTGGGACAACAGACAGGAGTGACGTCGAAAAGGTGCTACGACCGATCAACATAAAGTTCGGTATTACCAGAAACAACCACGACGTGGAAAGGTTCTACAGCCGACCCCATTGTATCATCAGTGAGTAGTGCAGTCCAGGAGCGCAACAGCAGAAATCGCGAGATTGGCCCTCCTCAAAAAGTTGGAGTAGACGACTTAGTTTTATTTGTAATAATTTAGAAAAATTCCTATTCTTCTCTTTAAACAAGTTTGCAATATTTTATTAATAACGATCGCTAAAGTAATGTAAAACTACGAGTTCATAATTATAATAAAGTACTAATTCTCATATACCTTATATTTATATTTAAACTAATTGTTTTGCGGTTAAGAAAATAAATTCGAAATTTTAAGTTTAGAAGCAGAATACCTTGAAAAGCCTTCAGGAAGTAAAACCAAGTACAAATGTTTCAGTGAGTTGATCCTACCGTTAGAATCTCACCCATATATGGGTTTTTAAATATTCTGTCGTCCCTTTCTCCATTCTTGTAAAATGTCGTATTTGCTAAAGGATTTATAATGAGGCGGGTATGCCCTATGCGAATATCTTAGTGCATTTGCACTGAAGGTGCCACAGCCACTCCTTTTGTACGCCATTACAAAAATATTATTGAGTTGCACTTGGAGACAATAATATGGGTTCTAATCTACACTGAAACTGAGTCATTTGTATGGGAGGTACAAGAAGGAGGAATAAAAATATAACTAACTAGAAATATAACTAGGTATATAACTAGGAATATAATTATTTGCCACCAATTTAACTATAACTCTGTTCTTAAGTTTTGATTTTAAGCTAGATCGTATGAATAACAAAAATACCAAAAATGGGAGGAATAGTTCATTTGCATGGGAGGTACCAGAAGAGGGTCAATCACTTTTTTATATGCGAGTACAAATCCGGTTTTTAAATATTATGGTGCTCACAATTTTTTCGAGTTTAAGGCACTTCATAACAAGTTATGTGGGTTCTAATCTGCACTAAAGAAGTTTTATTTGTGTGGGAGTAACCAGAACGAGCGTGAAGAGGAGTCCAGGTTTTTGTCATCAAGTTTGCCTTATAAATTATTTTTTAAGTATTGACTTTAAGAGAGATCGCAATAGCAGATAGTATTAAACATTTTACTATTGGTCTATGGTCGATTTGTTTGGGAGGTATCAGAATGGTGGGGCGATATGGGCCCTTTCAAATACCATTAGCAGTTTTAGAAAAATATCACGACATGCAAAATTTCCATTCGAACCAGCCTCACAGAAGGACATGGCTAAAACAACTTAAACAGTCATGAAACGGATTTGGTCAAAACAAATGTAGGATCTTAAATGTTTTTTCGATGCGTTACACACTTGTCCACACCAAATGATAAAACCCAGTGTATAAAGGGTAAATGTAGAACTAAATTCATGAAGAATATCTTGAGACTATAGCTACAAATTAAATAACAGTATCACTAAGTTTTATATAAATGATAGAAAAACCTAATGTAATTAAGGTGTCTTTGCTTTCATTTGACTGACTAACAAAAATAACTTTTCTGTGGGCAAGCATTCCGTATGCCACCTTAAACCTGACTTCGTCTGAAAAGTTATCTCTGATTTTTAAGACAAACACCGTATTTGATTGTTAGCAATACAAACGTTCTGACTTTTTAAAGTATGAAAATCGTTCATTATTACATTTTACTATAATCCGCATTGGTATACTTTCTTATTTAAAACATTATTAAATATATAACACTAAGCCACTGAAAACTTTTAAAATATCTCAAATCCAATGCCTTTTATACAGCACATTTGGACTTTCGCCCGCATTTGCCACTATGCTTAGAGTAGATACACCCAAACAAAAGACTTAAGACACAAACCCAAATTGGGATTACACTAATCCCTGTGACACATTCAAAAACACACACAGCCAACAATGCAATGCAATTAACAGTCAAAAAACTGAACAAGCAACTTGCAGACAAAGAAATTTAATCCCATTTGAAAAATTCCAAAAATCTCTATCACTTAATCTCTATTCAACGGCATGAAAGTGTTGACAATAACCATTAAATGTAGAGCTTTATTGGCAGTAGAGAAAATAGTTAGGTACTCCATATTAAGGTTAATAATAATTTCTTCAACTTTATGCTGCCATAATTTACAAATCCTATCGGATTACATAGTCTCTCAATCTCTCGATATGTGACACATAAAACCAGAGTATATCACAAAGTTAACACAATAATAAAATTGAACAATTTATTATTGAGGAAATCTTGTAAATGGTAACGAAAATTTTATAAGCAAACGGCCAAGGAAAGGCAGTAGAATGAGAAAGAGAGAAAAACGGACAGAAATACAAAAACCGGAAATGTATAAGAAATGAATCAGTAAATAAAATCCGTAACGAATAGATGATACGTTTTTCACACCAAGAGAAAATTGAAACACACAAGGTAGTATCGAGCGAGTAGTACCCTACTTATATTAGTGTCGTTTTTTACTAAGCCCTGATATCTAAAACTGGATAGCAAAGCCACAATATTCAAAAACGGGTTGAGCATGGCTATAGGAAAACAAACTTCCTCACTTTATTCTTAAAAAATGTTTAGAAAAGTAAAAACGACTATTGCATGATTGCCATCCAGTCTTAGTTATCAATGAAAAGTACATGGATTGTATTTACAAAAAGTAACTTGCAATTTGTAAGACAGGATTAGACAAACATTTTACGAAAATCGCTAAAATACATGTATAATCAAGAGAGACAGATTCGAAAAAACCAAACTAAAGCAGGGTATAATTGACAAAATTCAGCAGGGACAAATCGACAATACCCTTTACTATAGATTGTAGTAATAAAAGTCGTTTGCAGTATGGAGAAGTTTTTGTAAGATACTAATTTTTATAATCACCATAGATTTTAGAAATTTAATTTGTAAATAAACCATCATAGAATATTCCAAAAACATTGAAAGGCGCAAGGTACACATAAAGAACTGATTCGTTGTCACTAATTTTTTGCCAACCGAATTGTTGTGGTTGCGTCTACTCCAAGTATTCTATCAGCACACACGAAAGTTGTTTCGTGCTCTGGAATTTTCGGTCAATGCCACATCAGTTATTAAATAAATTCTCTTAAACTAGCTTTGAGTTTACTTAAGGGTCAATAAAACAAAGATATATATTTATTTGTGCAATTTCACCATTTGGTCTACTTTTTCGTGTCTGCCTAGCATGTAGAGGATGATTTTTTTTGAATTTTTTTCTGGTTTTTATGTTGTGGTGGGAAATACAAGATGGCTGTCAGAACGAAACTTTTTGTTGGCATTACCACTTGTTAGCTTAAAGGAATAACTATATATTGCTGATTTATTTTTATATTTAACAAAAGTGGATAACTGGGACACTGAAACAAGAATTTGGATTGTCCGCAGCTATTACGCACTGAAGTCCGTAATTTCTGTTCAAAGAGCGTATAGGCGCACGGCACTCCTCCGAGATGAGACTTGTTAACAATTTTGCCGAGAATGGGACAGTCAACAGAAGACTTTACCATCGAAACCCTTCAGTTCAGACAGAGGAAATAATCGCTTCTGTATCTGTTGCCAAACAGAACAATCCAAGAGTTTCGACAAGAAGCTTATCTGCTCAAATAGGTATAAGCAGAAAGTCATTGCAGTCAATTTTGCACAAAAATTTTGACATATTCCCATATAAAATTCAAACTAAACGCAGCAGACTTCCCGATTCGCTTGGAATTTTGCCAAAAGACGCTTCAAATGGTGAAAGATGTCGGAAACATGTTGAACTGTCTCTTCATGTCTGATGAGGCCCATTTCGAATTAAATGGGATTATAAAAAACAAAATCGTTAAATATGGAGTGCTTCAAAACCACAGATTCTCCACGCTGGATTGTCGGGCCCTAGTTCTTCGAAGAAAACGTTCACACCGTTACGGTTACTGGAGACCGGTATTTTGTTGAGAGAGTTTTTCTATCCAGAATTACGCCGAATGAGAATATCTTTTAACTTTGCGTAGTTACAGCAAGATGGTGCAACTCCTCACATAGCCCGGCCTGTTATGACAGAATTGCGACGAAAATTTCTCAAAAAACTCACATCCAGAAACTCCGTTGGGCCCCCAGGTCGCTTGTCCTTACCTTGAGAGGTTGTTGCAAACAGGAAGTCTACAAAGCAAAACCAACAAATTTGAATGAACTTAAGCTATCCATTCGAGAAAGAATTGCAGCTATTCCAGTCTTAACTCTCCAAGCATTAAAGAACAACTTTTTGGTAAGATGCCGCACATGCATCAACGAGCAGAGGGGGTCATTTACGAAATATTTAATAAAATAATATGAGCTTCAACATGAATATAAAAATTAATTCCATAAAAAAAAAGTGCTTTGAGTTTCTTAATGTAGCAATATTGATCAGCCACCCTGTACATAAACTCATGACGAATCTAGTCAAATTGGTCAACGTTAAACAAAATACCTGATGCGAAGGAAGTAAGATCTACTGAAGTTAATAACGAACTCTTAAGAGTACGTTCTTTGAAAGACAAACGTGCGTGTTTGACTTGAAGTTCTATTAAAGATCTAGTATTTTTCAATATACAAGTGAACCTTCCACGAAAGAACACGGAGAAATTTAACCGGGGATGAAAAGAAAGATGTTACACAGAGTTCAGGAAAAACTCGTCTTCCATGAGTTTCTTCGAAATGTAGATGGTTTAGCCAAGTATGGGCGGCATTATATTCGGCTGGTAGTACCTGCTACAATTTTTTCTACAAATATTTTAACAAATATTGGCTATAATGAAGGATACAATCAAATATCAGGTCATGGAATATAACAGTTCTTACTATAACAGTCTATAAGTATATTTAAACTTATTACAGTGAAATTAATACCATTCACAACCCCTGATTCCAAAAAAACAATTGCAACTGATATTACCGTCTTAACTCACGGTGTCATGATGTAGTTCCATCACCGGGCCAATGATTTCTCTTTTGTTAATAAAGACATTACCCAGAGATAATTCCCTCTACTAAATATATATAAACATGCCGAAGCCGTATTGAAATTTTTTAAAACAAAGATATTGAAGTTATGAAGAAAAAAAATTATATGTTATTTCTTTAACACCAGATTCCAGATTACTGCCGATACAACAGCAATGCCACCAACAACAAACAACAACTGAATTGATTCCGATATAGACCAGAAATGAAAAGTAAACACCATCAACCGTGGCCACACCAGCACACATGTCCACTGACACACTCAAGTCGGGGCATACTTGAACGAAATGAAATTCCAATATGGAGTCCGTTGTGTAAGTTCGACTTGAGTCTTTTTTCGTTTTTTTCCCCGAGTCTCTTAAATAAACATAGGCTTTTTTGCTATAATTAAATCAGATGTAATAACAATAAAATATTTAAATTATTATATTAATACAGACAAGTATCTGCGGCCATTGCCGCTGTGGTTGTGGCCGTTGCTGTTACTTCGCTCAGTTGTTCCCCTGTAGACGACTGACTGGTCCATAGATTAACAAGACATTCATGTGATGGCTTCAAAACGAAGTCCAGCAACCGACAAACCTCGGGCTTGGTTTTTTTTGTTTCTACCGTGGACTACAGCGGGGGGAGAAAGGATGGACCAGGCGAGAAGACAATGGACAAAATATGATTTGTACATTGATTTGGCAGCAGTGCGATTGTTGTTAAGGTATGTGTATAAGCGTGTATGTGTTCGAATTCAAATCGTATTGACTTTTAAAAATGTAAGTGTTCGTGTGTTTTCACGCCAGTGTTTGCATTTGTTGTTGCCCCGTCTTAGAGCTGAGCTTAAGATTCTTAACATATCGCTTTGCGGTGTTGGAGTGTGAAATATAAAGCGTTATGCTATAATGTCTACTGAAAGGTACACACATACACACACAAAGAGGTAAACCAAATCTCCAACAACAACAAAACATGTTTTAGCCATATTGCCAAGAAAAAGAAGCGAAAAATGTTGTCATAGCAAATTACGGCATGTCGTTTCTTTGGAATTCGATTCAGGGAGTGGAAGACGAAAACTGTGGATATCTACTGTCTGTCCGTTGCAAGTAGAAAGCACACACACACAAAAACTAACATAAATATGGCAATTAGATGTATACGGCTTTGGAAGGAGTTGGATGAAAACGGATCGGTAAAGCATCTACTGTTTGTAGAGGAACAAAAATTATTATTATGTTCGACGATAACTGATCTTGTCAAAATCATAATCAGTATGGAAGAAGTGAAAAAAACAGTGCTCTATGATCGCATGGAGTACACTTCGAGTGTATTCCAAAGTTTAGTGACAGTCTACCCTAATACAGTCTACGGACTCTGGACTCTTCAAGGACTTCCAAGATAAGAATATTTCACATATAAACAAAATGGCGTATATGCAAAGCCCGTTCAAATCGAAATGAACTTAAAAATCGAGGGTTTAGAGTACTTTGCTAAAGAGTTTTTTTTTTAAATTGTTAATGACCCCCAATTTCCATACATTTACGTTGAAATGCATAGATGGAACGAAAGTCCAAAAACTACAAAAAATATGTAAATAGGCTTTAGTCGGTTGATCTGACTTACATACACCCTCGTTAATATATGTGACAGCGCATAGAGAAAGGGACCTAAGGGTAAAAAAAAGAACAATTTTCACTTTTTTTTGATGTGGACAACATCTGAGCATCGAATGTGACCGATCCCATGCCCCAAGTGTCCCCTCCCAGAGATATGCGCGTTTTATGAAAGTGATGGTACACCAAAGATACATGTATTTAAATCTTTAAAATGGCTCTCCTGAACAAAACTGGTTTTTACCCTTTGGTCCCTTTTTTATATTAACTGCAGCTTGTTCTATATTCGATCTCAAGTATTAAATATAAATAAATACATGTATAAATACTTCAAAATTAAAATGGTTTGTTTGCTTTCTTTTTGTGTTATGCCCGGGAGTTCCCGGGAATCCCAAGTAAAGCAAAAAATGTTTCTGGTTTTCCTGTAAATAAAAAAGTCCGGAAAAAAGAAAAACTCTAGTAGTCTTGCACTCTAATTATCACTCCACGGCAAATTACGTTTTATCTCTTCTAGCATATTTGAGCAAGTACACATCATGTCGATGCTTTAAAAAAAATTTTGACATATGGATTTTACATATTCCGTCGTTCCGTCCTCCACTGCCTGAAGCGTACCGATTAAAATAAAATATCGTAAAGGTTCATTGTGTACCAGATACAAGAATGGGGAGTGGCATGCACTTTTTTCTAATGCGTAGCAAAGATGAAATGCACATTTTGCATTAAACAAATTCAAGCGAAATTCGTGCATTAGGAAAAAGTTGTTTGGGTTTCAATGAACTCTCGGATAGTATTGTATGTGTGGGAGATACAAGAAGGGGCCTGGCGAAAGCTCCAAATTTTCGTTGGGTAGTCTTATTTATATATTTATAATTTACAATTATATACTTCAATGAGGCATGGCATCGCTTTTTTTCTTATGAGCATAAAAAGGTAAAATAAACATTTTGCAGAAAACGAAATGCATGCATTAAAAAAAGATACATTTGTTTCAATCTACGCTCGGCTTGTATCGTTTGTGTGGGAGGTGCAAAAAGGGGCGTGGCGAAGGCTCCAAATTTGCGGCTAGTTTAATTTCTATTAGATTTGCTAATTACCAATTTTTAGAAGAATTGTATGAATAGTATAAAAATTATGATGTCTATACCAAAAGTGGGCGGGAGGTACGCGAATGGAGCATGCCATCCACTCTTTTCGTATACGCGTATAACACCTCTAAAGAAAAGTAATATTTAATTCACAATGTAAGCTTATTTCACGCACTGGGCGACAATTTATAAGGTTATAATCTACAATGAAACGATGCGATTTGTCTGCAAAGTAGCAGAAGGGGCGTGGCAAGGAATCCAATTAGTTGTAACTAAGTAACCCTCACAGCTCTGCTCTTAAGTACTGTTTTTGGGCTAGATCGTATGATTAACATTAAAGAAATTTCAAGAATAACAAGTAAAAACGGCCAGGTCGAAGCTTATATACCCTTCACCGCCGCTACGTTACTAAAGCAGAAAAAAAACAATGGTCCGCTTCTTGGGCCCTTTGGCTCATGCTTTTGTTCCTAATTTCAGCCATAACTACAAAATTACTCCATACTTGAATTCGTAACAAAATTTGCTCTAATTTGGGTACCTATATATCCATTCTGACTATTAATCATCCGTTTTGACCATGCGGTAAATTATTTTTGGGCCACATTAGCCAAAATATCCACCAGCACCCACTATAACCATTGTTTTTCCCAAAAATGTATTATTTACTTATCAAGTTCCCTAAAAACTATACTTATAGCCGAGGAACCTTTCAGCCGAGGAACCTTTAGCCTCTTAAGGGAAAATGTTTCCCCCCTGGGCCGATTTCGCCCTTTTAAAATCCCAAACAGCTTAAAACCATAAGCCAACATCATGCAAAATTTCACGATCATAGTTTGACTCGTTTGACCGCTATAGTACTTTCAAAAGAGGCAGGGATGGATAGTGGGACACACGGACGGACATGGCTTGATCGTCTAAGAATTTAACGACGATCAAGAATATATATACTTTATAGTGTCCCAGATCAATATTTCTTGGTGTTGCAAACGGAATGAAATATTTAATATATCATGGGTCTCCGAATATTCCAATATTGGCAGTAACGAAAAAGCTGACGAACTAGCAAGGAAAGGGTCAGCTAAACTGACAGTTGTTAAAGACAACGCACTTCCTTTTTCAGCAATAATAGCTGAAATTAAATCTTGGGCCCTGTTTGCTCACAAATCGTCATGGAACGATACCGCCGGCGGCATAGTCAGAAAAAAAATTTAGATAGACCCTGATGATAGAAGAGTAAAAAAAATTGATGGGCGTTTAAAGCGGCCACACACCACTTAGTGAACATCTCTTTAGCATTGGCATCTAATATGCGCGATGCATGTGAGGAGGACATCGAAACGCTTTAGCACTCACTCTGCGAATGCGTAGCGAGATCCACAAAATATTTTTTTCTTAAATTTATAGAACGATTAAGTGATTTTAGAATTTAAACCTCAGTTGTTAAAGTAGTCTTTTAATCTGCTCTTATTATGGACGTTTTCGATGCTTAGAATTTAAATATCAGAGCACGTAAGGGGGCAGGATTAAAAGGTTGTGGTCCAACCTCTCGTTTAAGACGAGAGAAAATAGAAAATAAAATTTAACTTGAGAAAATTGACAAAACTCAACAAGCTGCATACTGACTTAAGTGTTTGCCCTTTGGCTATGGGTCCTTCCGTTCAACGCCTCTATTTTAAAACAACTAACTAAGGCATCACCACAAAGTTTAGGAAGTTTTTATTCTAAACTATTTTTTAAAATTGTGGAAGAGCATACTGAGTTTTAAATCCTAAAATCTCTTACTCGTTTCCTAAATTTAAGCAATAATTATTTTATGGATGGTTTTGTGCCGACTATTGCTATATATATAGCTTGGAAGCAATTGCTTAACTGTTCTTTAAGGATGCTCAACGTAACATATTTTTAGAAAACAAAAGACTTAAGAAGCATACTTAAGCAATTAGGCTTCATCAAAAACTTTAATAGAAGCAAACCCTTCAACATAATAACAGACATTGTCAACGAGTATTATCAAAATCCAAAAAAAAAAATTGCGGAAAAAACATTAATGCCACAAACATAGCGTATCAGGCCAGACGTAACTAATTAAATGTTGTTGGTGTATTTAAATTTATTTCATTTTAGGCTTTTAAATGGCCACCGACAACCCTTTCGTAGCAAAAGCCAAAAACAAAACGAAAAATTATCTAAAAGTTCGACAGCACAGCACAAAACATTTTAAATGCATTTAACATCTAAATTATAGTCACACCACAAAGGATGAAGAAAAAAAAACACGAAAAAGTCGAAAGCCTTACACACAGTATCAGCAGGTAGCATTAGAGGATGAGTTTTTATATGGCTTTTATTTGGACATTCAAGTGGATTTTCGTTTAAGACCGAGTCGGCAACACGGAGCCCAGTCTGAGTGCTGCGAAAATTAATGAATGGCTTTTGGTATGTTTGAAGAAAAAATCAGCATTGGCAGCGGGAGAAAAATGCGTTTTCTGTGTTTATCAAACAGGATGTTTTATACGGCATCATTTGCCAAGGGGTTAGAGTAATTTAAGAAGCTGAATGGTGGTTATGTTTTTTTAGTTTTCTTGGTGTTAGATTTGTACGAGTCACACACAAAAAGTCAAGGTTGGTCAAAATCACGTTGGCCTTTGGAGTTTTTAGTTTTTTTTTCGCGCAAGGATGGCTGGCGTAAATGTTTTGAGATTTATATGATTCATTTGTTTTCTGCGATTCTAAAGATTTATAGGGGGTCTTTAGGCACAACCAGGCTTAAACGTGTCTTCGGATTAAAGTATGTGTGTTTTTTTTTATTATATGTCATTTAAATTTCATGACAACACACACAAATGATTCATTTCATTTAAAGTTATCGAGAAATTTAATTTCAATAAATTTTATTAAAGCCATTTATAATGATTTCGCAATCCACAAAGTTATGTGGGAATTGTCCCCCAGACAGGGTATGTTAAAGCTTTTGGCGTTCCTTCATATGCCAAAATAAAATCAATTAAAAATTGATGACATTTGCCATGACACTGTGTGTTGCCAAGAAATAGCGACCGACACTCCCTGTTTTGCAAAACATTTTCAACACATATTTTTTTGTGAGAACTTAATTTCAAGTTGTTTACCTAAGTCTGTTGTTTATTTTACGGTCTGGCAGTTTTATAGTTTATTGCGTTAACAGCCTTTTATAATACTCGCATAAAACAAAATGTAACAGATTCCCAGCAAAGTCTGTACATGTTCAAGTACTTGGAGTATTTAACACCATTTTGTTACATTTTATTATTTTATTTGTCTGCACGTTTGCCGCTTAAGTCTTTTGTTCTAAGCAGCGTTCTATGTAATATTCTCACACTCCGCCTAGGTCTAATGCTGCTGCAGCCGTTGTTGTAAACTTCTAATAAAATTATCACCTTTTTAAAACAATAGAGTTAATTTCTTCTCTAATAACTTGATTTGTAATTTTTAATTTGAGCATAGTTCCTCCGAACACAAATGGTTTTTAATGAAGTTGAATTCAACTTACATATTCAAATTTAAATTCCACTCTAACGTTGGTTGTTGTTGTTGTTTATTTTGCCACCAACACATCAAAATTTCTGAGTGTATGTGTTCGCTTTATTTTCTTACTATAATGCCCTGTAAGGTAAAACTGGTCTAAATGAGTTTCGGAGCTTATATCATTAGTAAGAGTTGTTAACGAGTGTCTGACTTAAGAAGTGGCGCTGTTAGGGCAACCGCCAAGGGCGAGGCGTCAAACAGTAAAGACGGCGCGGGCATTACGTGAGTAACATATTAAGATTTTCATTAAATTACATCTATTTAATTCTATCCATGTCCGTCTGACGGAATTTCGGTATTTATAGATAATAACACCTCGAGTGAATGTTGAAAATCAAAAGCTGAAACAACCTGTCACTGTTTGAGGCGAATTTTGTTCTTAAGAAACTAGCGGATTATTCTTCTTTGAAAATCCGCCTATTTAGGCTTGCTAGATTATTAGCTTTTAATATGGCTATTCACAACCATAGCGGCTAAAGCCTGCAGCAGTGATTTGTAAAATAATTAAATAATAATGTAAGCCAGTTGTTGTTAATGTTGTAGCGGCGCAGTGTCGAGGTGGCAGCCCTTAACTAGAGAATTCTTTCTGCAAACATTCGATCCAGTGCATAAAACCGGCTGTCGTAGGGTCGTAAAGTAAGCCAGTGCTTTTGTTTAATGTGCTTAAATTTCAAACAACATAAATTAAATGAGTTTTCAAAAACAAAGTCCAAGAACTATTTTAATTATTGTACAAATCTGTTGTGTCAGTGCGGTAGCCATTCGATTTTTTCTAGATTTAGGCCGCCTCGTACCTGATGGTTCTTGAAGAGCCCTAAGCATACCAAGCACGAGCACTTCTTAAAATCCTATAGAATATTTTTAAAAATAGTCCAGAAAATATTTGTAATATCAGGGAATAAGGATGAATTTCATGCAAACATTCAGCACGCATGGTATTCTATATTGAAAGAGACTTGCCAGTTTATGGCGGAACTTATAACATTGGGATGCAAACTATTTTATGAAAAAAACGTCATGCAACTAAATATTAGCTATTGAGCCAAAGTTTTATAAATAGTTTTTGTTTTTCATCTTGTTTTAAAATGACCTCAACAGAGCACGAGCACTTCGTAAAAATGTACTCACGTCGAAGTTATAACTAAAATCTTTGGACCAAATCAATTTCGAGCCCGCTGGCTATCAAGACTTATCATATCGTTAAAGCCGGTAACTGAACCAATAATTTCATATTGTTCTTTTACCATGCGGTTATAGTATCCATTATGGAAGTAGCCGAATGACTAAGAAACTAAGTGGGGACAAATATTTTCCCCGAGTCAGGCAGACATTCAATATCTGGATCCCGTTTTAGTGAACTTAACATCAGTTCTTACCTGCATTAAATCTTTTAATATTTACATTATTTGAGTCTACTAGGAACAGTAGAAGAGATGTACTTCCTTATGGACTCCAGGGTAGCTTGAATCCAATACATGTCCCTTGCCATGCCTAAAACCATTCTACCAGAGAGAACTTATATTCAAGATAATAATAGGTGGACCTTAGTCACAGGCTGCGTTTAATCCAGACAAATATGGCCCCGTTTTAAATTGTAACGCCCTAGAAAACTGCTGGCTTTATCAAGATGTGAAGCATTTTTACCGATTGTATCTGCCATGAGGTGACACTGCCTAATTTTAAGGCAGGCAGTGAAACTAAATGCTGCAGAAGCTGAACGGTTAAGAAAATGAAGGAATGCATTCAACATGTTCTCCGCACGAACCCAGCTCCGGCAAACAGGCGAGGATCTATAAGTATATTAAGTGCCAACTTTAATATGGATCTTAAATGGCTAATATTAGCATAGGCCTGATCATGAGCTGATTAAAGACATAAATGTGATTCGACGGGAGATACAAGAGGTACAGACTACCACGTTTACCTAACCTACATTTTTCTCTCAACTAACAAAAAAAAACAGGGAACATCTCCCAACAACTCCTTAATTGGGATGTAGTGTTTAATGTCGGCTTCAAGCGTCTCCTGATTTTCTTTGAGAAGCTTTTACATTGCTTAGAGACTAATAACTTACTTGCCTAGTTGGGTGCATTTGGCATTTAAGAGATAAAACCTCCGCCGCTAAAAACTCTAAGCTGTTTCCAACGACATTCAATCTGGAATATCTGTGTGATAGTCGTGCACACAAAATATCTATTTACATGAGTTTGTGAGATAAATGAAGCATTGCAATATTAAATCCGCAACCCTTGTGTGACTTCTATTAGTGACATCTTTGGTATTATAAAAGATTCTCAAATTGCCGACATTATCTACTATAATTTCATCAAAGCAAAGCAGGGCAAGAACATATAATCACTTAAAGCAAACATAAATATAAGCTGGCAGCTTAAATAGGCAAGATTTAGTCAGAGTTGGAATTAATTAAAAAAACGATATAAGCTCCAGGCTACTGGATTATTGTGCCTTTCAGCACATATTTTTTGTTTTTGATATTTATTATAGCCAAACCAATAGGGAACGGGCTTTAGGTAATTTCGCGGAGCATTGGGGTTTCCACGTAAAAAGCAAGGAGTTACGAATTAACGTATAGTTACAGTTTAGCCAATATTCATTATTTGGATCAGACAGCGTTAGTTGTCGTATTGTGGTTGATTCTAGGTCGGATACTTAGGTTAAACCTAGGTTAGGTTGGCTGCTGGGCCGAGGAAAATTTCTGCCTACTATTGGAGAGATTATAAGGAAACTCTCACGGATGGCGAAAGACAATGCATAAAGCTCCAATTCAAGCAAGACAGAGCTCGTTCTGTTCGAAAGAAAATTTTAGATCCCACAAAACCCAACAACTGGCATCCTAGTGGAGAATACTCCCTCTCCCACCACTTCCATCCATGGTACGGACGAGCATGTGGCTGCCGTAGACGAAAGTGTCGGACTTGGACGAATATCTCGCAATATTCTTTTACAGAGTCCAATTGACTCAATAATTCTAGGTACAGCAACATTCGCTTCGTACTTTAGGCTTTAAAGCAGTTCGAAACTATTTTGCTCAAAAAATATCTTTTTCTGACGAAGCACATTTTCATATCGGCGGTAATGTAAACAAGCAAAATCCCACGACAGGGTTCTATGTACCGGATTGACCCGAAACAAACACTCTTCGGCTAGGGGCAGTCACCTCAACAAAATGTGATTTTGTTTGTCCACAAGCAAAACTGATACATCTAGGGATCGGAAACCTGCAGAGAAGCCAGTGCATTCTCCAAATGACAGTTGGTTGGCTCACACAATCGAAATTTTCGCTCCAAGTTTTGTAATCTTATTATTATCAGTCTTGGCAGTGTCAATTGGCAGTCTCGGATATAAGATTGAACGACAGAAGACTTTTTTGGAGGTACCTCAAAATACCGCTGTTATGTGAACAATCCGCAAGCCATTTGTGATATAGATTAAATTAAAAACTTGGAACATTTGAAATTAGGTTGACAGAATACTTTTCTGTAAACCAGCCGAGGCAGCCATATAAATTAAATTGTGTTCTTTAAATAGTCGAAAATGGTCCTTTTTCAGTTTAGCCAATAATACGCCGAAAAAAATAACTGTTGTTTATATTTTTGAATTTTTTAAAAGAAATTTGATTTTCGAACACCATAATTTTTTTGAACTTTTAGGAAAGCTAAGCAAAGCTCAGAAAGCTAGGTTGTTAATTAAAAAAAGATTCGTGTTTCAAGTTACAACTTAATTGTACCTTAGTCATGCTAGGTTCATTGTTTGGCTAATGTACACATGAGGTTCTACCGAAGAAGTCTATTCTATAGGCCTGTAACTCAAGACAGTTTTGTTACTTCCCGCTAATTGCTTTATACAGTTAATTGTCATATTTGGCTACTCAAGAGATGCGTTAGCACATTTATGGCATTTAGTTATATTGTGGATAGAACAAAAGACTTAAGCAGCAAACTTACAAGCAAAATCGTTTTTTTTATATCGTCGAATAAGTTTTGCGAAATAATCCTAAACTCGTTTCCGAAAAAACAAACAAAACTACATTAAATTGACTAGAAAAGAGGCTAACAAAACATAAAAACTTGTTATCATACCTATCACTCACTAGCTTGCCATCGGTCAATGGCTTATATAGTCGTCTTTGAAATAGTGAAGAATTTAGAAAACAATAACTCTATTCTTCGCCGTTTTCGAGGATGTGGCTCTGATTGGTTCGAGTAAGCTTTTGGAAATTTTCACACAACACCTGAGTTTTATGACATAATGGTTATTTGAACAAAAGTAAATTCTTTAACCACAAAATGAGCTACTGATGGCAAAAATTCCTCTCAAGATTTTAAAATACTTTCAAAGTAAAACAAACAAAACAAAATAATTTAAAATCTCCAAATCACGTACTAAATATGTGTTTTTTTAAGATGAGAGATTCTTCACTGCGGCATTTTCAAGTTCGTTGCTGCTGTTCTTAGATCAACATTTAATTGATTGATGTTTTTATGACTTTGTTAGTTTTAGTTTCAACATTTTTGATGCTACGGTCTCGCATGGTTTTTTGTGCTTTTCAACTTCAGAACATTTCGAACGCCATCACTCAAACCTTAATTTTGTTTTTTGTTTATTGGTATACGAGTAAAGAAAGAAACAGAGTTAAAATCGTATTTAACAAAGCACATGTTCTATGAGAAACCGAATCTTTTCATTTCATTTCAGTTCGGTGCGGTTCGTTTTAACGTTAATTTTATGATTTGTATTTTTAATTACAATCAGACCGAGGAAGAGAGAGACGAATCTGCTGTCATTTGAAATTAAATTTTAACTTTCTTTGGGATTGCATGATCCTGAACGCGTTTGAATGTGTGTGTGTGTAGGGTTCTTAGAACTGATTAGCGGGGGATTGTTTTTTTAATGTTTTACATTTTTACTGCTTGCATTTTTTAGGTAATTATTTTGTGGTGAGCCTGTTTTTATATGAAGCCAAGTTTTAAATTCTGTTGGGTCTTTGAATTTGTAGTTAAAGCATAGCTGAGATTTATGATCTGTTTGGTCTACGACCTATTAAATATAAGAATTTAATGTGACGCATCAGTATTGAATGGCAAATAAATTTTGGAATTTTTTGAATTTTGTTCAAATTTGACAGTAATAAAAATTTTGGAAGATATCGATGTGACGATATGTGGTTTCAGCAGGATGATGCCACTTGCCACAAAGCTAACGAAACAATGGCCCTTTTTGTGCGACAAATCAACATCGGCCCTTAAAGTTTAATCACCCTTTACATAACGATATCCATGAAACTCTTTACTATAACTGATTTCCGGCAGATGAAGGTCTTGGTATATAGGTAGTTATACATGAAGCTATTGAAACTAAGCGTCCAACTGACTTCATTGCGAAAAATGTTGAAGTATTAGATTTTTAAAAAAAAAAATGGGTTTGGCTACAGGCAAACAAATTTAAAAATAAACTGGATGGCTGCATGTTTCGAGACAAATATACCAGCTGATTTCGGATGCCAATTTTAAATAGATCTTAATGAAATGAAGAAAAACAATTTTGGCTTGAACGAAGGATAAGAAAGTCAGTGTCTAATACTTGTGGTCTTACATACCTTCTAACGAGCGCGGGAAGGTATGCAAAGTCAGGTGCATTGCTACAAAGCCCAACTTTTACTGCACTTTAAAAATATTTTTTTAAAAGATATACGCACGGCAATACGGCGTATGAACATATGTGACAGCGCATAGAGAAAGGGACCTAAGGACAAAAAAATCAATTTTCACTTTTTTTTTGATGTGGATAACATCTGAGCATCGAATGAGACCGATCCCATGCCCCAATAGTGTTCCTCCCGACGATTCTATACCAAAGATACACGTATTTCAATCTTTAAAATGGCTCTCCTGAACAAAACTGGTTTTTACCCTTAGGTCCCTTTCTATTTTGCGCGTCACATATACTGACATTTTTCTCCGAATTTCAAATGATGACAAATATAAAAAAATACTCACTTTGAGAAATGGAATTTCTTTCTTTAATTTGTCATTTTTCCGAGAATTGAAAATCTTTTTTTCGAAGTTTTCGCAAGTTTTTTAGGTAAAGAGACATTCAACTTCAGAACATGATGTTGGGCTGCTCCAGTTCACGTCTTGGGAAGTTTGAAAGGAAATTTCAATTTCTCGGATCGATTTCTGACCGAACTCTGCACGATTTCGGTAAGAATTCTGGCATTAAGTCTTATTAAATTCGGATGTTTTTGCCGATATTTCGAACCGAATTCTGATAGAATTCTGGGCTAATGTCGTAATAAATTCTAAGGCTTTGTGTCACGCTTCGTTGCCACTTTGTCTCAATTATTTCTGTAAAGCCAGCCAACCAGTTTTAAATAAAGGGTGGTTAAATTTAAAGGGCCGATGTGGAATGTGAAGTTTTTTTCAGCGTTTCATTTAATATTTCTCAATTTCAGACTAACTCAATCTGAACCATAGAAAGATACACAAGAGAGCAACGCGTTAAAGTTATTCAGGCTTATTATGAAAATTAATATCAATTGTCGAAGAAAATCATCTTTAGAGATGAGGCAAATTTTCATCTCAGTAGATTCGTCAATAAGCAGAATTGCCACATTTGGGCGATTGATTATCCAAGAGTGATTTTGGAAAAAAAAAAACAATGCACCCACAAAGAGTGACTGTTAGGAGTGGTTTATGGGCTGGCGGCATCATCGGGCCGTATTTTTTCCAAAATAAGGCCGGTCAGGCAGTTACTGTGAATGGTGCTCGCTATCGTGAGATGATCACGAACCTTTTATATCCCGAATCAGAAGATATGAATGTGGACGAAATATGGTTTCAACAGGACGGTGCCACTTGTCACACAGCCAACGAAACATTGGCTCTTTTGCGCGACAAATTCAATGGCCGTGTTATCTCACATCGTGGCGATGTTAATTGGCCGCCAAGATCATGTGATTTGACACCTTTGGACTTCTTCTTCTGGGGTTATTTAAAAAAAGGTGTACTTCGATAAGCTAGCAATAATTTAAGAGCTAACAGATGAGATAACTCGACACATTAACGGCATAGAACCTCAATTATGCCTCAGCATCATCGAAAATTTGGACCATCGGACGGAGGTGTGCCGCCGAGATAGCGGCGGTCATTTGGCCGATATATTGTTCCATACAGAATTGAACCATACCAATATTATCATAATAAAAAGAAATGACAATAATTTCCTAAATAATTTGTGTTTTATTCAAAATCAACATCGGCCCTTATAATTAACCACCCTTCATAAATTTGTCTTTATTATTTTTTACATACGAAATGTGCAAAAATACCAAGATCTTCAGTATTTTCTTCAGGTTTCTCTGGTTCCAATAAGCAACTTAGTAAGTATTGTGCCTCACTTTTCACTTTTTTCTAAAGGCTTGACGACCCATGTTAAACTAAACAAATTTAGCTAAAATTATTTCTTTTTCAAAACAAATTATACCAAAACAAATTCGTTTAGATAATACGGAACATAATAAATAAAAAATATTCAGACAAATTGAACAGAATTTGTAACGATTTCGGTAAGAATTCTCGATAGAGTTCTGAAATTGTTCAGAATTATCTGATGTCAGACATTGTCGGCCAATTTGGTTTATTGGGATGTCACAATAAACCGATGTTTAGAACGATGGAGACGGTCTGAGTAAAATATTGCCAAAAGATGTAGATGTCGATCATCTGTTGGATATATAACCATCGCATCTTTTATAGAAAAACCCGTCAGCATTTTCCTGAAAAATCTCCAATTGAATTGATATCTTCCTTCAAATCTAAACATACCTTACGCTATGATTTGTCTGAACGATTTTTTTAGTAGAGTCTATCAAACTGCTAGCGAAAAACTTGAAAAGCTTTTCTTAAAATACTTTCAAAGGGTCCAAAAAAGTGTTCTTCAAACAAGAAAGCAGATTCGAAATCATATCTGTGATTTTTCTACACTCATTTGCCAAAATAAAAATAGACTGACTACGTAATAACTTAATTATATCAATATTTTACAGCAACAATCTCAAACAATAGCACCAACCTACAAATTCCCTGAATTCAGTAATCTAAAACATCCTCGAATCTTCAAAACAAATGTCAGCTTAAACATGTCTAAATCATCGGTGCAATTCATCACGTACTATGCGTCATCTGGGACGCTATCAGCTGGCAAATCTTTTTATGTGTCCTTCCGAACAATAATGCAAATCAAAAGACTTAAGACACAAACAAGATCATTAATAAAAACAACCTTTTTTGTGGTATTGTTCGTTTGTTTGCCCACAATCCCAGAATCGCACAACATCATTCATTAATTTGCGAATCTGAAAATTCTAAGAAATTCAAATAAAAATCAAATATATTTTACGATACTTTATTTTCATTAAGCTTTGCCTTGGCAAATCACCGGCAGAAAGAGAACAAAACCAAAAAAAATGGTGTACAATTTGGGGAGAGAAATCTAAAAACTGTGTCGACGTCAGACAAACAGAAAAAAACTAAACAAAAAACGGAACTTTGAAAAGATTTGCCGAGACAATATTAAAGATTAAAACCATGTCATGACATGCCATAAAATTCTCATGAATTTCTACGTTTTTCAAATGTTGTTTGGTTTATTTTTAATTATAATCCTAAAAACCAACAAAAAAACTCAGTTAAAATTGTTTATCAAAGTCGGGTGGACTCCAAAACGACTTGGAAGCCAAGAAAAAATGTCACCCCCACACCTACCTAGGCAATAATAACAAATGCGAGTGTTAGTGTTTAAATTAAATTGAAATTTTATTACAACAGCAACTAGAGACATACAAAAAATATGATTTGATTAAACAAAAACCCAAAGACGATGAAAATCAACAAACAATTGGCAACTAAATGCTCTTACATTGGCTAATAAATAATTTATTTAACATATTTATGGTTGTTCAGTTCTGCTTTTTTCTCTCGCTAGTTTTATTTGTTTTCAGGCTACAATCAAAACGTTAATTCAAGGTCTATGCGCACCACAACTGACAATATTTCATCGGGTCGTAGTGGCTGCTTAAAATGCATCCAAACAAATATATGTACAAACACATACACATTTATTTACATTGGACTTATATTAATACAAAACGACTAAAATGTGGCACGAACGTGCAGAGTTTGTTTGCAACATGAACGTCTATCGTTATGGAAAAGTGTATCCGTGTCTCTGCGGCAGCATCTCTGGCCAACATGCATTTATGTCACCAAATATTGAAAATTTAACAAATTTTAAACATACAACATTTGCTTGCCACAGATTATGGCAAAAGCATGTAAAGACATTTCGGGTGGTAGTGGTCGCCTTCGATAAATACCCTACATTTATATTAAAAAAAATGTTGTGACTCTAGGGACAAGGCTTGTGTGGCAGTTTTCTACGAAGGAAAATAAATTTTAGAATTCGTGTAGCGATTTTGATGCTTGATTTTGATCTTTGGGATACTTTATCAAAAATGTATGTAGTAAAATATAGTATGTAAGAGCATTTATGCTTCCTAAAACAAATGGTCACCATAAAAAATTTCTAAATTATTAATTTTTTCTGTTTGACCGAAATGGCAAATGTTACGATTTATTTCAGCAATTTGTCAAACAGTGTAGACGTTAGATGATTTAACAAAATGACCAAATATGTTGACATGCTCAGCGAATAGACAAAAGATCGCTTACACTAGTTAAAAAATTATGATTTTTTTTCCTGGTCCAGAGTTCTAAATATTTTTTTCCTACAGTTGTTGGCCTACTAAACACGAATATGAATTTTAAAAAATGTTCCTCTGTTTAGTTTTCAAGATAGATTTTTTGGAATTTTTTACGATTTTTTTATGAAATGTCTCAGCTTTGTGGACTAAAACTCCCAAAAGCTTATGCTTTGCTCAAGAGAGTCCAAAATTTATGCTCAATTTTTTTATATATTTTTCGTCAATTTAAAATCGTGACTTTTCCACAAAGTTTAGTTTTCTAATTTTAAATGCCTCTAAAGTCAAAACTTTTGAAGTGATTTTAATACCTTGTATGAAAACGTTTTGGAAATTCCTAATTTCCTTTCTTTTGAGACCACTCTTGATCATATCATTTGTGCTTTATGGTACAAAAATCTGAGACTTCTCATACATAAAATCAAAAAAAAAGTTCCAAAAATTCTGTCTTGAAAACTTAACAGAGGAAAATTTTTTAAAATTCATTTTCTTGTTTAGAAGGCCAAAATCTGTAGGAAAAAAAATTTAAAACTCTAGTGCAAAATGACTGTAAGCTAGTGTAATTAAACCCATTGTGACTAAAGTCGGAGCAGAAGACAAAAAAATGTGCACGGACTTTGACTTCGTCTAAAGGTAAAAAATTCAGAAAAAAAATTAAATTTTACAGGAGATGCAATTTTATTTTATAATAAACATAAGTTTAGTGTATAAAGGAACCAGTAGACACGTTTTTATACCATTATTGACATTTAATTTCATTATAGTTTTTAGAACTATTTACGGTTCAAAGTATAAGAAAATTCTTCGAATTTATTTTTAACTTCGTTTCATATCTCATTAAGGAAGGGGTACCACGTTTGAAATCTGTTAGCAATTTATGATTCCTGTTCCCTTACCCGAATCTACTGTTTACAGAGAATCTTTAACATGACTTTAATATCAATTAATTAACGCCGCAGAAAATATCAGACACTCTTACGTGGCCTATGAACTGAATTACCTACTAACCATCACAATACGAGGGCCATGTTGGAAGTCATTATATTGTATAACTACATGGGTATAGATACCATTTTAGTTGCTTATTACTTGCTGCTTTGGCTGGCTCTAGACTGCTGAAATAGTAACGTGTTCTCTTATAAATCCTGTAACTGTTTGAAAATAAAAAAAATGCGACAAATAAAATTGAAAACAAATTAAAAAAGGATAAAGTCGGTCAATTCTTTTATGTTATACTCTAGACCACTTTGATTTTTAGAAAGACTTCGCGTTTCCTTCCCAAAAGTCGGAATTAATAACAGCGAGAGTCCCCCTTTGGTCAAATTTTGTGAAATGAACATCGAACTTAAAATGTGACCTGTAGGGCAACAAAACCTCAAATTGGAATGAATCTTTGTACAAGGCTTTATCAAAAGATGGACCAATATGATCGCAGCTGAAAGCACTTAACATTATGGTCAATTCTTACCAGGGTTAGTTATTAAACACTTATAACTCACTATACGAGTACTAAATATAAACTTCAGTTTCAATCGTTTTTTTGCTTTAGCACATCGAACAGGTACTCGTATTAAGCGACTCGAGACCTCTGGCATATACAGGGTGATTCAGTCACTACTGGGCAAATTTTATCGGCATATTCATGAAAAAATTGTCCATCTACGACCATGCCCGAAAATGCAAGGGTGTCAAATGGCAGCGCTTTAAAAATTTTGGATTAGAGGTCGGTCCTGGGAAAAATTTCTGAACCCGTGGTGGGATTTTTTGTTTGTTTATTTTTTCTTATAAAACCCTACCCTACCTTTTACCATTTCAAAATTTCCTAAACGAATCCCAGAGGTTCTACCATTCCAAAATTATGACTATTTGACTGAAATGCAAAAATTTTTGTTCACCCTGCACATTTTAACAGAAGACAATTTTTTTAAAAAAAATAAAAAAAGTGCCATTGATTTGCAGGCAGCAATTGTTGTCTGATCTGATCATGAAATTTAGAAGAAGAAAGTTTATTGGACTAAGGATGGACACTGTTGAAATTGAAGAAATTTCCACATACAAGGTGGAGCATTTACAAGTATCGTTTTAAAACTGTAATAAAATGAACAACACAAAATTGTTTTTCAAGTATTATGGCTTTATTGGTAAAAATAAACATTCCCTTTTATTATGAAACACAACTTCGTTCAAGTGTCTGTTTCAACTGGCTGCGTGGTAGAGCATTATGTTACTCTAATTTTCCAAAGCCTTCTTGTTAGCTTTGGCCTGTACGAGGGCGGTTCGGAAACTTCTTAGCCTAGCACAAAAAGCGCGGTATAAACAGAAAAAAGTTAAGTGTTTTGGAAACTTCCATCTCTGCTATGAACACATGTTAAATTTTGTTTCGATCTGGCAACTCCTTTATATAGAAACAGGTGTTCACAAAAGACGCATCCGCGATTTTTTTACAATGGAAAATTAGAAATGCGTGGTGTCATTAAATATTTACATAAAAAAGGTTTTTCGGGACAAGAAATTCATAATGATACGGTGAATGTGTTAGGTGAAAGTGCTCCTTCATATGCAACAGTAAAAAATTGGGTTGCTGAATTTAAACGTGGTCGTGCAAGCATTGAAGATGAACCACGTAGTGGACGTCCAAAAACAACATCAACAACATAAATTGTAGCCAAAGTGCATGATATGGTATTAAATGATCGACGAATAAAAGTGCGTGAAATAGCTAATATAATGGGCATCTCAAATGATCGAGTCCATTTAATTTTGCATGAAGAACTACAGATGAAAAAGCTTTCTGCAAGATGGGTGCCGGACTTGTTAACAGTCGACCAAAAACGCATAAGAATGAACATTTCTCAAGCTTGTTTGGATCGTTTTCAGCGAAATAAAATGGATTTTAAGCGTCGTTTCATAACTGTTGATGAGACATGGATCCATCACTATACTCCAGAGACAAAAGAACAATCAAAACAATGGACTGAAGCTGGAGGAAGTGCCCCAAAGAAGGCAAAAACAATTCAATCGGCTGGTAAGGTTATGGCAACGGTTTTTTTGGGACTTCAAAGGTATTTTATTGATTGACTATCTGCAAAAGGGTAAAACAATAAATTCAGAGTACTATTGCAACCTTTTAGGTCAATTAAATGTACAAATTCGAGAAAAACATCCTGGCTTACAACACAAAAAAATAATTTTTCATCAAGACAACTCACCAGCGCATAAGAGTGTTTTAACAATGGCTAAAATCAACGAATTAAAGTACGAGTTGCTTGACCACCCACCTTATTCTCCTGATTTACCTCCCAGTGACTTTTACCTGTTCCCAAATCTAAAAAAATCCTTGCTGGCAAGCGTTTTACCTCAAATGAAGATGCAATTACAGTTGTAAACGACTATTTTGAAGACCTTGAGGAAAACTATTTTAATCAAGGGATAGAATTGCTAGATAAGTGTTGGACTAAGTGTATTGAAGTTTCAGGAGATTATATTGAAAAATAAAAATATTTTTGAAAAACTAACTTTTCTCTTTCATTGATAGGCTAAGAACTTTCCGAACCGCCCTCGTAGCTCAAGGATTATTTGGATGATACTGGCCTTAGGTGATCGATTTCAGGAATGCTAGCATAACATCGGTCCTTCAGGATTTACCTTAAAAAAGGGGTCAAATCGCAGCTGATTGGCGTCCAATAAACATCGCCAAGATGGTTGATAACACGATCTGGTAAATTGGTGTGCAAAAGATCGATTGTGGCATAGCATGCCATTCTGCAGAGATAGTCCAGAGGTCGTCCAACCCATGTCTTTAATTTTAGTTAAAATAAAGTCGTACAACACTCAAAACTGTCACTCTCTGTGTATGCACTAGTTTTTCAACAATAACGCGCGGCTTTTCCAACCCCCAGATGTGACGATTTTGTTTGTCAACGTAGCCGCCTAGATAAAATGCGCCTTGCTGATTTTTTTCTCTAAATCTTCAACCCATTTAAGCCGCTCTAAGGCCTAACATTGCCCAAAGTTGTTTAAGCTTAAAGTGACTAATTTCATTTTGCTAAGAAAGAACAATAGTACAAATAAGTGAAGACTCTCACAATAACGTTCCCTTTATACAATTTTGATTTATGGCAAAGAATTAATTAGTCCTCATATCTTAGTTGTTATATATGACAATAAATCTATGCTTGGCAAATACTTTCAATGTTTCCTTAATAGATCTATTGACGAATAGATTTTCTTACACGAATTCAAAAAGAAAAGTCGTACTAGTACAAGAAATCTGTTTAACTCAAAAAATCCATTTCTTAAATGCAATTTTAACCATTGGGATAACTACATTTTGTGAAGTTTAATAAAATTCTAAAAAATATTTTTTCTGCTGCCATTTTCCTTTAAACGATTGGAACTTGTTAGCTTCTTGCCAGTTTTCGAAGTGCCTAATGCAAAGACCTAACTATTGGGATAACTACATTTTGTGAAGTTTAATTAAATTCGAAAAAAGATTTAAACGATTGGAACTTGTTAGCTTCTTGCCAGTTTTGAAAGTGCCTCTTGCTAAGACCTTTAATGTTAATGGGTTCCTTAAGAATGATTTATTTTTAGCACGCAATTACATACGACAGATTCATATGAATGAGAGTTTAAATAATTAATTCGATCGTGTAGCAGCTAATAGTTGCTTATTAACATAGCCGAGTGACTTTGAACAAATACACATCTGGCACTAAAGTTTTTTTTATGTATTAACCATAAATTTGATTCTCGAGCAAACCTTAGCTATTATTAAAGGAAGATATCGAATTATATAAACAACTAAAACAACATATTCCAAAGCATTCTGCTATCAAATGCCAGGTATTTTTTTGATTACCGGGTATTTTATTCTGTTGTTAAATGTTTTTTTTTGTACAACCTCACTAATTAGCATCTTGCGCATGTCAAAGACTCTTTTTAAAACACTTTTAAAATATTTGAAACCTTTAGCCCCCCTTTATGTCTCTAACATTACCAACCAATCGAAAACAACGCCGCCATGGCGCGTAGGACAACAAACGCCATATACAAATTATTTGCAATTTTGTTTGGATTTAGATTTGTTTGGTATTTGTTAAATTGCTTATTTATCTCTCGCATGGATACTAAGCATACATATGAGTACTGCTAGATACAGGCAGATAGGTGGACAGACCAGCAAACACACATACGAGTGTTGTTTGCAATTATAAACATTTAAATTGTTTTTAAGTTTTCATGTCGTCCGTCGTCTCTAGAGCTGTTGTTGTCACCATGGTCCATGGTTTTTGTTTTGTTGGAACAAGCTACTATTGCCCGGCATACCATACATAAGAAGACGAAGTAGTGTTTTTTCTTCTTTTGAATTTTCAAAGACTTTTTGAGGTTCAGCGAACACGACCGCCACCAATCAACGTTTACTGGGGAGATCATATTTCAATTGGTTCGCGAATACCTCAAGAGTACCAATAAGCCATGCTAGACCTGGCTTGGCCTGGCATCTGTCGTCTATGTGTGATTTTCAACAACCCCAGTTTGCTGTTCTGCTCCATTGATTCAGTTTCAGTGTCTGTACACGGCTGGCACAGAAAAAAAGTAATTGTTGGCAATTTAAATTAATTATTGTCTCATTTTGATGGATTTTGCGTAGGTGTTTTTTTATTACATTAACAACCTTTATTGTTATTATTCATACATATTATCATTGAACATGTGCACTCATGTGTATGTGTGTATTTATGTATGAGACATGCATGCCATCGAGTACTCCTTTGTACATACTGACTTGTTGTTGTTCGACAGCGTTTGTATTAAATTAATTCTGCGGCTGGGGTTTGTTCCTTAAGTCTTTTGTTTCATATGAGAATTACGGGTTGTAAGTATGACATTTTTTGTTAGTTCTTTCCGTGCTAGCTTAGAAAATGAAGTAATTACAGCTGCAATTACAGACACAACTACTCGCTCGAACTAGTTGTAAAGCCTAGAGGGTAAATATATTGTTTCACTGTTGTAACCTGAAAATAATTGAAACAACATTTTCCAAAAGAGGAATTGTGAACGTGATCCGAGGCTGTATTCTTTTAATTGCTCATGTATAGCAGAATATTTTATAGCGTATTTTGATTATTTTTAATATCATACGAAATACAGAACACGTTCGGGCTTGCCAGTGATATCAACGGTTTTAACTATGACGGAGGAAAATATACAACTCATACGCGTAGATATTTTCATATGAGAAATACATTTCATTACACCTGAGTGTTATATTCACACGATTTAATATTTTAAACTTATTGGGAAAATGCCTTTTCACTCATCCTCCATTTAATAAAACTGCTTCTTCTTTATTTAAATAAGAACTTTTCTTTAATAATATTTAATTTAGTAATAAGACTGTTGACTCAAAAACTATTAGATGTGCACCCACTTCATGTAATGTTCAATCATATTTGAGTTGCTTGAAATCAAGATTGGTTTGGAAATTTGAATTTTAGCGAATATTAGATTTTACAAGGGAATACTGTGTTTTTTCATGGACAGAAAATAAACATCCATAAAAATATAAATTGAATCAAAAAGTATAATCATTATTAGCAACAAAATTAATTGAACATTATTTGTTTACTATGGACTGGTTTTATTAAATAAAAAATTAATGTTTTTGTTAAAAAATTGAGAAAATTTCAATTGAAAGTAGTGTTAGGGATAACCACGGTAATGATATTTGAATACTTTTGTAGGAAATTTTTTGAAGAACAAATACATTTTTTTAAAAACAATTTTAAAGATCCTATAAAGATTTATTGTACAGTAAATACTAGAGTATAATATATTTTATTTTTCCCGCTTGAAACAGCCAAGGACAGCAAAGTGGCCCATAATCTTAGAATCCACCAAATCTAGATTAAGCAAAGTAGATATCGGTTTTTTAACACCCTCATGGAAAAAGACAGCGAAATTGTTTTATATCAATTGAGCTTTTGTAACATAATTTAAAGTTGAAGCCGAAGCCGTATATAAAGGGTAGTCCAGCTATAATGCACGATGTGAGTTGTGAGTCACACGTTAACGGCAAGTTTTTTGCTCAACTTATTTTAATATTTCTTTGTTTCAGTGTTTGACAAATTTAACCATGCATTTCATTTATGGAACTTAGAACTGAGAGCAGCAAACACCCAGTTGAGATAGAAGTTAGTACAGAATTTAGAAAACACGTTATTGAACTGTAGATAAGCTCTTTGGTTGGAGTTCTAATAAATTAATATTTATATTTTTATTATAATTACTAATTGAAATTATTTTCAGGTTACAACATCAAAATTCATTATAATTTTTAAATATTCAAAATACGATAGAAGTTTTAATCTTTGAAATCTTAATTATCCCACTAATGTACTTTTAAAGGCAGTATACATACAAATAAGTTTGGATGAAAAAACTTAAAACCAATGAACCCTAAATCAAAAAAGTAAATAGAGGGTAGATCATCTTAAAATATTCAAGAGGCCCCAACGCGCTTGAAAAGATTTATGTTATGCATAATTAAAGTCTTTGCAAATTTGTAACGGGTAATCAATCTAGAGGTATTTTTTCAAAAGGGTTTTTTTCAGAAATTTTGCCTGAGTTGTGTTAGACTTAATTTTTTTCTTTTCAGTATTGTTTTCCATTTCATTACGGAAGACTTACACCGCAAAACGTCTTGTAGGTTGGTGAAATCATTGGTCCATAATATTACAAATTTGTAACGGGTGATCAATCTAGACGTATTTTTTTCAACAGGATTTTTTTTTTAAACTTTATTTTTTCTTTATTTTCAGTATTGTTTGCCATTTCACCATGGATAGACGTACGCCGCAAAAACAACGGTTTATGGGTTGGTAGAATCATCGGTCCATATTTTTTCTAAAATGATGATCGCCGGAACGTAACCATGAATGGTGCTCGCTATCGCGCCATGATAACGGACTTTTTGTTACCTGCAATTGAAGTCCATAATCTTGACAACATTTGGTTTCAACAGGACGGTGCCACTTGCCATACAGCTGCTATCTATTGGGAATTCATTTCGAAAAGCAGCTAATTTCACGTTTTGGACCGGTAAGTTGGCCGCCTAGATCGTGTAATATCACACCTTTAGACATTTTCATTGGAGCTGCGTAAAGTCCAATGACTATGATGATAAACCAGCTACAATTCAGGTTTTGGAAGCCAAATATTACGCTTGTCATTAACACAATACCGGTCGAAATGCTCGGACGAGTCATCCAAACTGGACCCTCAGAATGGATAACCCGAGGCGTGGATGCGGCCAACGTTTGAATGAAATAATATTCAAAAAATAAATGGCAAAACATGTCATTTTGAATGAACATTAATGATTCCACACTTGATATGAGATTTTGTATTATTTTTTTTTTATTTTGAAAAAAAAAACTCTTTTTTGATCACTTTTATCTCTACTTGTAAATACTCCTCTAGTTTGCCTATTCAAAGTTTTAACCCTTCAATATTTTTAAGTCTTTTCCGCCATTATAGAATTGCAGAATAACCTCAGACTGACGAAACTAAAAGTTTTTATTTTATATAAAAAATTTAGCATAAAAGAATTCAGTTTAAAAAAAAAGGGGAGTTACCAACCATTTGTCGGATTCATAAAGAACAACGAATTAAAAAAAATACAAATTTATATTAGTCTGCGAAGTTAAAAATATTAGATTAAACAGAAAAAAGTAAAATATGTCAATAAGTGTCAAATGAAATATGTGACATGTGTCTTAAGTCTTTCGTTTGACAGAAAAACGTTTAACCCGATATGACACAGCGTTGCAATGTGGCTTCTAAAATCCTCCTCACTACAGAACGCCCTTTTAAGACTAAGAACTAAACGCTCGTCACTTTTAATTATAATTCTTTTGCCTAGAACCACAAAAATTCATTTTTCAAATTGCTCAACGAGCAATGAAAAATATTTAAGTGACACATATTTTCATTGTTATTAAATGACATTTCAACCGCATTGAGCCGCGGCTGTTTTGTCTTTTTTTCGTAAACATTTTTATATACGAGTATCTTGCGAACTTTGTGTGTGAGTGTCGCTTTTAGCAAAACTATGAAATTAAAGTTATCTTAGTTTTCTAGATTTGTTGTTGCCCCCTGCAACCAAAACGTTGTTAAGCAATTATTGTGCCATAGAAAAGAAACAGCAATTTTTTTTCCTGTAAGATTTAACTTTTGAAAAGATGCTGGAAACGTGAAACAGCCACAAAAAGAATTTATCTTTTGCCCACCACCAAAAAAGGCTATAAAATCAAAAGCTTAAAAATCGGAGTGTGTGCGAGTGTTTTTTTTATTTTTGTAAAAATGCTTAAACGAAAAAAGCAATTTTTTTTTTGCTTTTTTGGTTTTGTTTGTGGAAATATCATTAATTTGTGGCGTCTTAAGTAGGCATATGGCGGCGGCGGTGGTGGCAGTGGCACTTGGAGTATGGTGTGACGGCGGTGCTGAGTGCAACAGTTGGATAAATGCACACAACAGCCATACCCATTCTCATACCATGTCAATCTTTTCAAAGTTGCTGCTGCTGCCTGGGTTATTGTGGTTAAGGTGGATTGTGTTTTCGTTATTTTATTTCATATCTATATACATTTTGTTGTTGTTGCAGCTCGCTTGCCTTTATGTTTTTTTGGTCGTTTTTGAAAAACTGCCGCTGCTAAATAGTGGTAGTCAAGTAATTGATGTAGTTGTTGTTATTGCTGTTGTTATTGTTGTTGTTTTCAGTTTTAGGTTTCATCGTTGAGTATGTGTTAAATTTTGTGACAATGAAAATGATGCTGCCGCTTTTGCAGCTTATTTTAGTCACATTTTTCAAAGTATGCGGCTAGCTTGATAGTTTTCGACAGTTTCGTTATTACCGTGCCCAGCGGGATGGGTATGATCGGTGGGGAGAATAAGCATCAGTAAACGAACACAAGGAAAACAATAAGGAGGATTATAAGACTGCCAAAATTTTAAAAAAAAGTTATTAGATTTCCACTCGCAGTTTCCACAACAGTTCCTTTGCGGAACCAACTAAATCCAGGTTCAAATCCGGGAAAAATATCAACATTTTATTAACAGGCAACTATATAAATAAAAGATTAATCTCTCGATATCTTCAACTTAATCTCGATTCTTAGTCAGTCGGTTTTATGCACCAGCTATACAGGCATTATGTCACGCTACAACAACAATTACAAATTAATCTCTATGTCACGTAAAAGTGTCACTGAAAACAAACAATGGCCGTTCAGAGGCGTATTTAAACAAAAGGAGCATTTTAGTGATTGAAAAAATTATAGCAAGGCACTACTTATTGGTATAAAAAAGTTCTTCTTATACTTAATTATGGAAAAGTGACACAAATGCTTTTGCAATCGCAAAGTGTGTTATCTGTGGACTCGAGAAATAATCTGTTTTCCGACTTGAAATTAATTGAAGACAAAACTAGTAAAAACGTTAGAAAGTTTCTCCAGAGGGAGAAGCTAATATTCCCTCTACTGTCACAACTAAAGACCAAAAAGGTGGTCGGTTTTTTGGGCCCCTTGGACCAATTGCTCTATTTATGTTGTTAAACCGCCATACATATTTTCCTTTCGATTTCATCCACAACTGCTCTAAAAGCCCCATATTAATAACGAGACCAGAAAGTGGTAGTTCAATTGATAATATATTCAGCAACATTCAAAATGAGATATCCATTGATGCCATCGAGTGTAAGCTGACTGACCACAATATGATTATGTGTAAACTACCTTTGATGTCAGAAAGCACGAAGTATACGAAAATATGTT
Source organism: Hydrotaea diabolus (assembly GCA_963513945.1). NCBI lineage: Eukaryota > Metazoa > Arthropoda > Insecta > Diptera > Muscidae > Hydrotaea > Hydrotaea diabolus. The sequence continues at coordinate 130,590,216 of OY740717.1, read as the reverse complement.
ACCATAAATGTAATTACGAGAGTACTCGTATTAGAAAAACTGTTCGAAATCGTCAGTGAATGTGCATGATTTTGTGAATGAGGTATCCAATTGTATTAAAGATGAAGAAAAAAATTGACAAAAATGCTAATTACACCTTGGGTAAGTAAAAACTTACAATCCCCCATACAAATGAAGCAAACGTTGTTGGCGAAACGGCGTAAAAGAGGAATCAGCTCCTATTGTTGAAAAAATGTTAAAAAATATAAATAAAATCATCAAAAAGGCAAATAAAATATCTATGAATAATTCTTACCAAGAGAAACTTTAAGACCTACAACAGAACCCAAAGAAGTGCTGGAAGTTCTGGAATGAACAACTGGGAAGATCAAAAAGGTCTAAAATAAAACTGAAATATGAGGATGGCGAATTTGTTGTGGATAACAATCTAAAATGTGGTATTCTAAATGAACATTTCTTAAAAGTTCCGTCTACACTAAAAGAAAATATTGAGCAACTGCCTGGAGATTGTGTTGATGTATTTCGTACCTTGAGGCAATGCCAAGAAAGCTTTTCATTTGCTCATATTGTCAATGATGAAGTCCTAGAAAATATTTCAAATTTGCAAATTAACAAAAGTCCTGGGCATGATAGAATAACAAGTAGATTATTATTAGAATGTGGCAATATACATATACTATGTTCAAGAATTAAAACTATGTTCAACGATAAAAATTTCAAAGATTGTTCTAATTTCTAAAGGGTCAATGGCATACACAGTGGACAAACGTAGACCTATTGCTTCGCTGCCGATCATGGACTAGCTAATTGGAGCGAACTAATCAGATGTACAGTTTGCAGTTTGGATTTAAAAAGGGTTGCGGTACACAGGAAGCTGTGGTACATGTGGAGTTGTGGGATTTTTTTATGATTTCGTACCTTGAGGCAATGACGAGAAAGCTTTTCATTTGCTCATATTGTCAATGATGAAATCCTAGAAAATATTTCAAATTTGCAAATTAACAAAAGTCCTGGGCATGATAGAATAACAAGTAGAGTATTATTAGAATGTGGCAATATACATATACTATGTTCAAGAATTAAAACTATCTTCAACGATAAAAATTTCAAAGATTGTTCTAATTTCTTAAGAGTCAATGGCATACACAGTGGACAAACGTAGACCTATTGCTTTGCTGCCGTTCATGGACTAGCTAATTGAGAATATTTTACACAAACAGTTGACGAATTTTTTGGAGCGAACTAATCAGATGTACAGTTTGCAGTTTGGATTTAAAAAGGGTTGCGGTACACAGGAAGCTGTGGTACATGTGGAGTTGTGGGAATTTTTTATGATTTTTCTAAAGTTTTTTATTTAGTCGAACACGATATCTTGGTGCATATACTTCCATATTACGGCGTTGTGGGAAATTTTCTTCACTTGATAGACAAATATCTGCAAACGAGAACGCAGTTTGTTGAAATAGAGGACTGTCGGAGTACTGTAGGGTGTGTTAGACAAGGTGTAATGCATGAATGTGTACTCGGACCTCTGCTCTTTACAATATATTTAAATGATATTATCAATCTTAGACTTCATGGAAAGTAAATAATGTATGCAGACGAAATAAGCCTCTTTTATCTCTATAACCATGATGTGATATAAAAAGGTCAGATGTAGCATGATGCGGAGATAGTTCTGGAATACGTCAGAATGAGCAAGCTGGTGTTAAATGCAGAAAATACAAAATGAGATTGCGGTCATATTCCACTGGAGGTGATAACCATTTTAGCGGAAAACAGGTGCATGAATGCAGCTCGCTAACATACTTGGGTATTAATTAGTAATCTAACTTATCGTGGAATACTCAAATACAGCATTTAAAGAGGAAACTCGCCCCGGCTATGGGAATTCTGTATAAGTTCAAAAATAAATTTGATGAAAAATCCAAACTTTTAATTTACAACAGCCTCATACATAGCCATTTCAATTATTTGCCCAAAGAGTATGCTTATAAAAAAAGCATGGTGTTGAAAAGTCTCCAAAGATCCCAAAACCGAGCACAGAAAATCGTTTTCAACCTTCCTTTGACGTATCCATCGCTTCAATTGTACGGCAATATATCTACCACTATATGGACTGTATAAAATGCAACTAATCATGTTCATGTACAAATCTGTGAATCATATTGGCCATCAAGCTATAGAATTTTTAAGAAATCAATCCGCTTTCAATACCAGGAGCAACCAAAATTTGCGCGTGAAGCGTTGTAGACTGGAATCAACGAAACAAGGCATTGAATATATCAACTGCTCTGAATTAAATCATTTGCCTCAAGCTCTCAAAGAAATCCCCAGAATTTCTATTTTTAAATCTAACCTGAAATCGTATTTACTTTAGAACTTGAAAATGCTCTTACGAGTATTGTAATATTTCATAATATTATAAAACAAAAATGTATTTTTTATCATATAATTAACATATCAAACTTTGCTTTATTTATGATACACATAGCATGCCAACTCGGCCCAATAATGAAATTGTGGCGCTGGGGCACTTTTTAAATTGTAATTTTTTTTTTATATAAGAAATAAATGAATTACTTAAAAAAATGTGATTATTGCCAAAATTCCTTTAGACGAGACAAGTCTCCTGTACATCAGCTCAGTACAGGTGTTTAAATAAGCTCAAATCTGACCATGTTGTTTCTATAGCCATGTTTATAAGAACCATCATGCCATTATCAGGATTTTCCGAAAGTTAAAGTTTTAGTGCCGCATAGCTTGCATATTTAGAAAAAGTTCCCCGTTTGTTTCCTTATTGATATTAATGAAGCAGAAATGGTTCTTGAATATAAAATCAGAGCCCAAGGGATCAATGAAAAAGTTTGAATAGCTGAGAGTTTAATATAATAAGAATTGAAGTAATCAAAAGGGAAGGAAGAAATTTAAATAAAGAAGAGTTTTTTAAATTGTGATTTTTATTTTATATAGTTTTACCGAATTTCGAGACTATCATCGTCCACTCATTTAAAAATTACTTACTTGTTTTCCTAAATTATTTTTCAAACGATTACGCAGTACAACTCAAAAAAAAATTACGGGGTTCTGGCAATGGATTGTAAAAGAGGAGACCAAAAAAATATACGTGTGTTTTGATGGATCACATCGGAATTTTATTTTAGAGGCAATTAAATTTTCCCAGCTCTGGCCTGTTCTTGCAGCATATCGATATATAAACTATGTTTTCTTTACATCTGAGGTCTAGGGTATGTTCAACGACTTTGTAGATAACGGTATGGCAAATAATTTTGTAGAACATACAAACCCTCTACCGTCCCTTAAAAACAGCATTTTAGGCTTTATTCAAACAAATTGTAAAAAACACCCCGAAAGGGCGGGGATGGAATGTTCTACAAAAATATAGGCCATTTTATTTTACTATATATGCCAGAACATACCAAAACCCAAAGATACAAATGTATTCGGCATTTGAGAGTCAAACCTTCTCGTTAGAGATGGGATAACCTACATATGTAAACAATAACTAAATTGACCCTTAATGGGCAATCTTGAATTTAAATGGTCTTTGGTGTTTGTGTTAAGTTTAGTTAAGTCACACAACATTCCATTAAGGAACACGGGGGAACTTTTCTCAAACTAGTGAGCTGCATACGATTTAATTCTTATATTTACTGACCGGGGCGTTCTGTTGAACGCTGGCTCTGAACTGATAGTGCATTCTAAAGAGATGTCTGTGTGTAGCTTAGAGATAAGTCTCTTACTCGTAAAGTCGTCGCCATTTACGAGGTGGAAACCCGCCTCAGAAAATTTGTAAGAAGTTCTTAACCGGGATTCAACCTGGGTTTACTGGTATGAAAGTCGTGCACACTTCTACCACACCGTGGCGGCCCACTAGATAGAACAATGATCAATTCTAAACATAAACCAACATTACAATCCGCTTTTTTTCATTAATGGAATGTAAAGAAAAAATAAAAATGCATGTTTGGTATTTTTAGGCTGACAAAACTAGAAGTTTTTGTGTTGGTTTTTTCACTCTAAGATAATTCGAGTTGTCAAGCCTTTATGTGATTTATGTATTTGGGAAAACGAAATAAGAAGCTACTGGTTTTTGCCAGCCTCCATAGGACCCAGTGTCTCAAATGGTTCAGAAATATGCGTTCGTTTTAAAATAATAAACTTTTCGCAAACTGGTTTTAAGAGAAAAATTTTCGTCCGACTTAAATCACTTCGAGTTTTGTAACACCAATCGCTAACATGAGCTCAAGTTTCAAGGACCTTAAAAATACTCAGTCGTCTCACGTATGTCGCTAATGACACAATAAGTGGCAATTATGAATAAAAAGGCCTCGAAGGAAAATGTCTCAACACCTTTAAGTTCGGTGTTCTAGCAATTAGCATGCACTTAATTATAATCTAGCCATAATGTTTATACCATCCTCATACATACAGACCTATGTCTAGTATGAGGATGTTTTTGGTATTGCTTTAGTATGGCTGTTGCTGTTGTTATTGGGTTGCACAAACCGAACCGTTTAAATTGTCAATTTATCATTTTCCGTTTGGTTTTTAGTGTTTCGTTGTTGTTGTTGTCAGCATTGCTATCTTTTTTGTTGTTGTTGCTGTAAATGTTTGATGGCATAACTTAACATCATGAAGTGCAGCAAATTACTTTTTTGAGTCGCCTCCAATGAGACCGTCGTCAATATACCGCCGCCGTAGAAGTACCTACTACTCAATCTTACGCTGGTGTACGTACCTTTTGTAACTAGTCTTACTTATGGTTTGTCGTTTTTCCTCCACATATCTGTCAGTGCTAGCTAGTCATTTCCCCCTCCCCTCTCCAATGCGTCAGAGCCAACAAGCCAATGTGAGTGTCTTTGATGAAAAAAAAACTATTTTTATTGGCTTCGTTTTTGTATTTTTCCAGTATTTCAAAAGTTGTTAATTTTCAATTTTGACACATTGACAATTGTCGATGGTTATTTAAGCTTTATGGGCTCTACGAAATCGATGGATAGCTGAAGGAGCCATCCGTTCGCATGCCAATTCATATGCCGCATATGTGTGTCCGTCTGTTCGTCTGCCTTTGTGCTGGCAGTCTTTTATTTTGGACCATACTTAGCCAGTTAGCTGTGGCTAACTTCGCAAACTTTTTGTTTAGGCTATCACAAAAGAAAAGTTAATTTTTCATATTCACTTGACAGGCATTAACATACATGTAGAGATTTTTTTCCTGTGCAGTTATTATTAACTTTTAATTATGGGTTTCGATATTTCTTCTTTTTGCATAATGTTTTTTTCATGGGGAAACACATAACGATTATTCTCAATTTAGTTTTTGGGTCAGTCAGTACTTGGAAATGGAACAAGTTTGTTGTGTTATTTTAAAATAAAAACTTAGAACAGACCATAGGTTAATTGAGTAAAAATGAATTGTTGGGTTTTTTTTGGATTAATTGGTAAACGTTATGTACCAAACTCTAGGTAACTACATATGAATTTTATTTAAATAAAGTCAATTGTTTTTTGGGAGGGGGAAATGTCTTTTACTCTGTAGGGCAAATATATCACAAATATTATTTATTCCTTCCTAAATGAAAAATAAAGTCTATTTGGGAGACATACTTATACAAAGTATAGAATATCTCATTTATGAAAAGTGAATAAAACCCATCATTGTCAAATTCTGTATTATTATTAATTGGTGTGACGACACCCACTCAAAAGGACCTGAAGCCCTCAAAAGGTCAATATCAGGCTATTAGGCAGTGACGCAACGCTTAATGGCTGTATTTTTATGGACTGTGTGCAAGTCGTAGACGGCCTTCTAAGCGATTCGGGTTTTGGAGCTACTGAGAGAAACTGGAGTGAGAGCACCCAGACTTAAAATACCTTAAAATAATGACCAACTTAACAGGGTCTCATCGTATTTGACCTCTTAAGTTTGCAGATGCAATAATACGTCTGCAAAGACACTTAGAATGTCTTATTCTGCCTACGCTTCTCCAGTGGCGCTAAGGCTTGGCAATTTTGAAAGGCAGGTGAAGTGTTAGGAACCTCTGATGCCCTTATTGTATACTTCTAATAAAAGCATCAAAACATCAAACCTTCTAAAAACTGTTAACGACCCGAGAAGACAGTGACTCCGATGCAAAGATATAGTGAAAAAATGCCTCAAATTCCCTGCTATTACGAACTGGATAGCCATTACACGCTGGATAGCAAGAAACTGAAGTTAAAGTGCCTTTAAATCGGGTGTAATATAAGTAAGGACCAACGCAAGGTTATAGCGATAATCTATGTAATAATCTAGCTAAGAACAATGTGAGAAATAGCGGACGCTTCAGAATAAAGAGCACTGGCAAAGCATTTGGTGCTGGTGGTACAAGAACACAACAAATGTACCGGCTCAAACCGATTGGCCAAAAAGTTATTAACAAATACTTTGCCGGTACTTATTTGTTTCAGTCCCACAATGTCCCCTAAAGAAGCTAGCTTAAACATCTCCAAATCAGTGAGTCGTGCACAATCTAATTATACCCTCACCCTACTGGGTAAGAGGTAAATATCATTTTATGTGGACAAAAAGTAGTCGTATAAAGCTTCGAAAAAGCATTTTAAAGATAAAATTTGGCAGAATATAATTTTTTGGAAAAAAATGGATGATGATGAAAATATTGTGTTCTAGAGGTAAAGAAGAATTTGGCAGAATATTGTATCCAGATAAAATTTGGCAGAATATAATTTTTTGGAAAAAAACGGATGATGATGAAAATATTGTGTTCTAGAGGTAAAGAAATTGAGAATAAACCTAGCTTATGGTTCCAGAAAGATGTACCCACTACGCATACAGCAAGAGCCACAATGGAACTTTGTTGGACATTTTTTGGAAACCACTCAGTCTTATTTGGAGCCAGTAATTTGCGTGTTTTCATTAATTGTTTAGGCTTATGCGATAGAAGTGCCGATGCGATATTCAAGACCGTCTACAGGAGAAATCCCCATTCTCTCAATCAAAACTTTATATAGACCTAACAATTTTCTTCTGTGGGTTATGGAAAACTTCGGCTGCTCAATGAAACAACCCGGACAAATGCCGCCAACAAAAAAATATTTCTTCTAGTATCTAGTATTGAATATACTGTCGTGATAGCTTATTATTTTACAACAATGTTTTAAAATTCAAAGAAAGAAAAAAAAACATATTGGGTTTACGACCCTTTTCTTGGGCTCAATAAATGGTCGTAACGGGTTTGCCAATAGGGACATAACAATTTCGTATCTTGATGTCAACGCACCCTCAAACAGTTTTAATGATCTTCAGTGTCAAAACGTTAGTCAAAATCAACATTTTCATCATGTTAATGTTCGCTTACAAGCAAAGTTTGGAAATCATTGAAAAATACTACCGAAGTTCTGAGTGGGTGGTCGCAACATGAGCGCTTACTCCAATTTTCGGCCGTAATAATCGTCCTACCCGACAGGCTGTGCGTGCTATAGTGGATAAATTTGGATCCAAATTTTTACTTTTAGATATTCAGGCACCAAAGAGACGCCGTACTGCTCGAAGCGTCGTAAGTCTCGCAAGCCGCAAGTGCAAATCAGTCGATTCTACATCGTTCTCCGGAATTGTGTATCTCTCAAACCACACTGTGGGGTATTTTGCGAAAAGATCTTGGCCTTCATTTCTATAAGATCAAACTGTCTAAAGAACTAAAGCCACTTGATCATTTGAAACGCCGCAACATCTCCGATTGGGCTCTGGCAAAGTCCAAGCATCCAAAATTTCATCGAAAATCATCCCCAGCTATGAAGCTCATTTCTGTCTGAGTGGTTTTGTCAATAAACAAAATACGCGTTATTAAACAGCAACAAAACCACTGTAAGGTGTGATTGGGCCGTATTTTTTCGTCGCTGTTAATAATAGTTATGCTACCGTCAATGGAGAGCGCTGTCGTGCCATGTTAGAAAAGTATTTTTAATTAGAATTAGATGATCTTGACATCGCCGATATGTGGTTTCAACAAGACGTTGTCACTAGCCACACAGCACGCCTTAGAATCAATTTACTGAAAGGCAAATTCGGTGAATGTGTTATATCGAGAAATTGACCGGTCGAATGGCCACATGGTTCATGTGATTTGACGCCATTGGAATTCTTTAAATGGGGCCACATCAAGTCATTGGTCTATGTCAACAATCAATCAATTTTAGACGTAATGTGTGCAAGTGTGGTGGAAAATTAGTTTTAAAGAATAGATCGCTGTACACGGGCACGGGTGGTCATAGGACCGAAATCGAATATCATTCTTAAAATGTAAGATTTACACTACACCTGGAAAACTACACCTTTGAACTCCATATCTTAAATATTCTGTGTTTTATTAATTTATAAAATTGTTATGTCCTTAATGAAAAATCCTGTATAATTGTGGCTGTATGACGAATTTGATACCTTACTATACAGTGCAATACACTTTTTCAGGCATAAGTTTTGTTACTGGCGACTGAAAATACATCACAAAACTAGATTTTTGGCATTATAACTTTTGCAAATTTGGCTCAAGTTTTTGATTTTATAACGTAGAACATTTTTTTGTTCAAAGAGGATTTTTAGCACATTTTTAATACTTTAAGACGGCTATATCTTAGTAAGCCGAATGGAATATTGTTATAGTGAATTACGCAAAGTTGTAGCTATTGAATGGAAGAAAAATGCAAAACAAACTCAAATGCAAAAAATTCATCTACTACCTCAAAATCAAAAAAATGCCCATTTCTTCCCATTGTTTCACACTTTTTGATCAATAACTTAACTTTGATCAATTAACTTAGTTCGCAAATAAGTTGTTTATTTTATTTTTAACTTTATTCCAAAACTAACAAATGTTTTTCGATTCATTTACAGATATCCGGCGTGTTTTTGTGACCAGATAAAATAAGGAATGAATGAATACAAAATAATATTAAGCAACAACTATACACAATTTTTTTAATAATAATTACATTTAACTAACAAAAAAGTAAAACGGTACGCTTGAAGATTATTTCCGACTTGCGAAACAATATTTTTGTAAATGTTTGCTATTTGTTCGGTGTCTGTTTAATAGTTTATTCTTTTGTCAATAGAAACATTAATAATATGCAATATTTCCACACTGTATCTCCTTCGATAATTATTCTCCTGCTTCAATATGTCTTCGTCGTTAAACTTTGGCGTTTTTTTTGCTCTAAAGGCTAGACAATCGCTTTTTGGCCTGACTTATGTGCAGACAGTCTCGACTTTAATTTTGTCTTTGTAGTGCCGACGTATACCTTCTGGCATACGTTGGACTCGTCACCATTACATTTTATTCTATAAACTACATTGGAGTCGTCCCCTATTTCTATCTTCGATTTGGTCTTGCTTTTCCGCCTAGGTTTTAAAAAGCGAAAAAACATGCAAAATTTCCTTATGGAAAATACAAAGTGCTCGAGAATTAATAAGTTTTGAAACGTTTGTACGGAGCCAAAAATAGCAAATCAGGACCGAATAAACTGATTTTGAGCGGAATTCAAAATTTGACATTAGTTGAGCTAGGAAGGAAAACTAAGAATCCAATCCAAAACGAAAAGAACCTAATCTAACTTTACGGCTTAACCCATCTAGGGGTTTCTTCTTAAATCATATGTAATATTGCCTGTGGCAACTCTTTCCTGAGCATCATAGATAAAATTATGTTATAAATATTTTTTTAAAAAAAGATCAGGACCGAATAAACTGATTTTCAGCGGAATTCAAAAGAGCATATACTTATTTTAATGAACCTGATACAAGTGGTGAAGACTTTACGCCGAATACAGTGCGCAAAAGATGGAATAATACTCTTTTTACTTGGATACTTAATAAAAATAAACAGTTTATTAATGATTTTTTTTTAAATCAAAATTATGAATTGGTCAAATTTGTCTTCCGATTTTGATTTTTAACATTTAAAAATATGTGTTAAATTAAAAAAGAGGAATCAGACCAAATCTAATGGTTCTTAAATCCAAAACTTCTACAAATTTTAAACTTTATTTCAAATCAAACAATTGTTTTCGATTTGTTTTACAGTTATTAAACGTGTTTCTTGCGACGAAACAATAAAAATTTAGAGTGAAAACATTTTAAAAACCAGAAAAAACATTAAAAAAAACTTCGATATGAAAAATTTCAAGTGACTAAGAATAAATAATTTTTGGTACATTTGTAGTCACATAGGGTCAAAAGTAGCGAATTAGGACCAAATAAAAAAATGCTCTTAAATAGAAAACTTCTACAAATTCCTCAAACCGTTCTCCTGTAAAAAAATATCTCAATCAAAAGACTTAAGCAACAAACTCAATAGCAATCAACCGCATACGAACTCCGCATTTTTTCTCATTCATCCATTTCCTTTGCAATTCAATTCATTTCTATTAACGAGATATACAATAAAGAACACATACACACTAGCTCATCTCATACGCTACGAGTAAAACTAATTTTAAATACTTGAAAATTAATAACGCAAGCAAGTGCATAATTCAGTTCAACGTTTTCACAATAAAAAACGGTTATATCAATAAACAATAATCAATTGCCCATATATACGAAGCAACCAACATACATGCATATGTATAAATCTATAAACGTATGACTGTCCGTCTGTCTCTACATATGTCTGCTATTGTATTTGCTCAGAACATGAAATCGAACTTGAAAGAAAACAAGTAATGCGAAATTGATTGCTGGAGAAGGCAAACTACGTTTAATTGGAAGTCGGAGTACATGCAGTGCTAGATATGGTTAGACTAGCCGATGAAGAACAATAATCGGCAGAAACAGTAACAGAGTACAGATGTTGGCCATAAATTGCAAATAATCAATAAATTTTATATTAAAATAAAAGCAAACAAATCATAAATAATCCGCGTGTGTTTAGAAATAAGCGTAAAGTTAAGAATCAATTGAACGGCAAGAATGTAACAATCAAAAAATTAATAAGCATGAAATTGGAGCAAATTGAAAATAAATATTTATATGGGGAGTTTTGTTTTTGTGAGGTGTACGAGTAATAAAGGTGTGTCGAAAGATATGGCCCGTTCGTTGAAAATAATATTAAGATATTGACATTAGTTGAGCTAGAAAGGAAAACTAAGAAGCCAATTTCTTAAAGGAAAAAGTATAAATTACTCAAACGAAAAGAACCTAATCTCCCTTTACCGCTTAGCCCATCCAGTGGTTATTTTATAAACCATATTTCATATTTTTGGGGCAGCTCTTTCCCGTGCATCATGAATAAAATTGTGTTTTACGTACTTTTTTTTAAATAACTTGGGTTTGGACCAACCCATAAATCATATGTTATATTGTCTGTGACAGCTCTTGCTTGAATGAAACTGTGTTATTTTTTTTTGTGGTAAAAATATACCTTTGTTTTGGACCAACCCATATTGTTTTATCTGAATACGACTAGATTTTATCAAAAATTGTTTTCTTATATCTGACAATGTTTTCTTAAAACTTCGTGTCTTAAGTCTTTCGTTTATTCAATTTATGTTTCGATTTTTTTAATTTTTTATTCAAAAAAACAACTTCCCATGTAATCCATACCAATTTGCTGCTCTATAATAAATATAACAAATTACGACTTAAGGCAAGCTTTGTTTCTATTTTACTCAAATTTTGAAAACAAACAAAATAAATAAATACCATATCTATTTGAATATTTCAGTACCCTCAAATATTTTACAGATTTTATGCGCTGGAATTCGTGAACAGACATACAATCTGCATATGTATTTCGATATAGGCACTATATCATGTCAATTTCATTTAAAAATGAAATGAAAAATATTCATTGGAAATATCTTTCATAAAGAGAACTCCTGAGAGTCACATAAATTTGTGAACTGTCACGACAGTATCGATGAGGCAATTTTTCAAGTTTTTAATGACATTTTTCGTTTTAAACTGAATGTTTATTTTTTTACTAATTTTAAGATATACCATTGAAATTTTGATAGTTGTGTCTCATTATTTGTGGTTTTTGTTATCGTTTTGTTTAACAATAAATTAGAAATATTTCTGTAGGCAGCTTGTGTGAACAGGGTGGCCCAAATAAGCATGAAGGGTTAAAAATAATCATAATTTTTTGTTTTGAACTTTTATAAACTTTTGAAATAAGAAGGGTCAACTAGAAATCAATAACGGGGCTCCGTATAAGACTATGATTGAAAATATTTAGCGTCCGCATGCTGAGAATAATCCTAAAATATGGTTCAAGCTAGATGTAGCCTAGCTTGAACCATATTTTAGTAACTTTTTGGTGAACCCTTAAGAGTTATTTGGGCTACCCAGTATTTAAGGACTACCAAGAAATTAAGTATACTGTTCACTAGGTTTAAAAAGACCGCTTTAGTAATAACATTGAAGTTATCTACAAAAAGACTCTTATTACATTTTGGAGTTTAGTTTCTTCTAAAGTACAAAGATAGTAGTAAAATTGTATGTCATATCCATCTCAATGTTTGTTCCCTGAAAAGAAAACTAGTGTTCACAATATTAAAGCTAGAAGTCTGGAATTATGGCAAAGATGTGTCTAACATGGCAAAGATGTCTAACATCTAACACGAAATTAATAACAGGTCGAATAAACTAACACGAAATTAAGTAAATCACAATTTAAGTATTTTAAATAAGATCGTATAATAAACAACAAAATTTCTACACAAACTTTGAAAAATAGACTAACTCACAAAATATGATTTTATCCTGTTCCAGAGCTCTAAAATTTTTTTCCCTAGCAAGATTTTGGCATCTTAAACACGAAAATGAATTTAAAAAATTTTTAATCTGATTAGTTTTCAAGAAAAAATGTTGGAATTTGTTACGATTTTTTAATGAGATAGCTCAGCCCAATTTTTATAAACGATAGCTTGTTTTGCTTGAGAAAGTCCATGAAGTTTGGACTTTCTATCTTGAAAACTAATCAAATGATTTTTTTTAAAATTCATTTTCGTGTTTAGGAGGCTAAAATCTATAGGATAAAAATATTTAGAACTTCGGACCAAAAAGGCTGTAAACTATTGATATTGTTGCTTTCTGGGTATCGTTAAATGTTTTCTGAATTTTACTTTAAACAAGTGTAAAGGATCACTAAGAGCAGTAGTGATAGTCCAACACCAAATAAAGAGAAGTATGTCATAGATTTTTTTACACAATGAAATTAACTACTTTTAATTGTAAAAGGAGCATTTTTTGCCCTGATGTCAGTTAAGGGGAAACAATTGAAAATAGACCACGTCTGTTGGTGGCTGAGAGCTATTATTTTAATTCTTAAGTCGAATATTGTATACATTTATTTTAATTTTTCTAAAAATAAGAGCGTCATAACCGTTCAAAAAAAGACGTGACTTTTTTAGAGCTTATATGTCTAGTACGAATTTTTTGGAGGATTTAATTGTCCAACTGTGATGGTAGATTAGATTAGTGATATTAACAATTTCATACTGGGGAGAATTAGCTTTGCACATCGTTTGCATATCATTCAGCAGCTGCATTTAGATAATCAGTATTTTTCATGAAGTTATTTCCATAATAACTCTACAAGAAATGATTCAAATAATCAGTTAACAAAGGCATAACTGAGTTGTAATTTAATGTGATTCTATGCCGCAATGTCTTGCAATCGTGAGCCATACGATGCGATGATTAGCTGACTGACTTCTTTGGTAGATATCAATTCAAGGTTGGCTATGTTGATTGGCTAAAGCCATTTGCTACTCTATGAAAATAATTAAGTATAAATGACGGCCACCGAAAAGTTTTCCACATCGCCTTCCTTGGGCACAAGTTCTAGGGCCATCCCATTCGGGTTAACAGATTAAATGGTCTTGCAAGCAATGATTGCCAAACTATTTTTAGTTTGAATGTCACACAATCTGACTGGTTTCATAAGGACTAACCCAATGATTCGACTCAGGTCACCATCTAGACACAAAGGCCAATTATGACCATCAGGAAATATTTTATTAACGATTTGAAAGGTTTTCAGGCTTGTCATAGATATGACAGAAAGATCGTCCTTGAAACCCACTGTTCGTCATCTCGGTTTTTTGCATTTCTTATTGGTGTGATTTACATAAGGATTTTTATTTTAAAGCATAACAAACTCCACATTTAACCGATTAAAACTGGTCTGTCCGTAGCAAAGGCGGAGTTGAAGTCCGTGATTTCCTGAAGAGCGTGAAGAATATTTATTTTTATTATTTTCGATCAAAATATTGCTTTTGAATATCTGATATTTTAATATAACAACGGCAAGGTGTGGTTATCGGTTAGTTCATCAGGCCGAATTTAACGATGCCCTGCACCAAGACTTTTTATATTGAAGTATTGCCACAAAATAAACAAATTTCTTCATAACAAATATAACCTCAGCCAAGTCCTCAAAATACACATATTTCGATTCGTTAGGAAATTATGCTTTGATTTGAGATATCCCCATGTAAAATTTCAGGAGCCTAGGATAATTCGTTTAACTGCTATCGTGCTTTCTACAGGCACTCTGGCGGACGACCATGACAAGATCGCCTTAGAATTTCAATATGAACAATAATATACACTTTAAATGGTCTCCGATCAATATTTCGAGGTGTTGCAAACGTAATGACAAATTTAGTATATATTCCATTCTTGGATGGAGGGTTTAAAAAGTTCATGGTAGCCAGAGTACTGGCCACAATTTTAAAGATATAATTTTTCCAAAAATTAAAAAAGACCCTTCAGCATGTTTAAAATCTTCCGATCGCAATTATGTGGCAGTAACTCTGAAGTAGTGTCCGCTACTTTAGAGTTACTGCCACATTGCGACTTTTTAATTTCCCTAGGTCTAGTGAGTTTTGTAAGACCGTTAATGCAGAGACATATACTTAATTCATGGAAGCGCTGATGTTTAATTTGAGCCCACGGACTAAACACCTTGTTTATTTTTTCTATTGCCTACTTAATAAAAATCGAGAAGGTCTTGTTTGACCTTCGCAGGTGCGATAAATATAAAGAAATGGGGCTATAATTGAGTACAGGCATATCTAGGAGGTGTCCATAACTCGCATGAGACCCAAGACTCTCGCCAGATTTGAATTGCACGCCATAGGTTCAATGCTAAAAGTTATGATGCAATTTCCCTGAACTTTAGTTGCATCCTTGCTTTATGCTAACAAGTTAGTAAGAATATTTCTATAAAACTTGAGTCAGTTTTGGGGCACCGATAAAAATAGGTGATTTTGAATTAGAAGTAGCAGGAAATGATCTAATAAGTTACGAAACTAAAGGTAATTTGATCAAAAAAAATACAAAAATTCAAATCAAGTGTGGAATCTTTATTGTTCATTCGAAAGACATTGTATGCCATTTATTTTTTGAATATAATTTCCTTCAAATGTTGGTCGCAACTACGCCACAGGGTGTTTATTCTGAGGTTCCAATTTTAAAAATTACCCTCCACACTAGCTCTGCGAAATCGCAGTTTGTTTAAGTATTATTTAAGGGAATTTATGCTTACCAATTAATAAAAGCAATCGAAGCTAATTCAGTTTTAATAGATCTAGCAGAAACCCCGTTCACTAGAACAATATTCCTTGAGACTAGGCCCCCTGAATAAAGTCAAGTCATGTCCACAATTAAACTGCAGCTAACTGAAATTATGACAAGTTGCTGGTAATTGAGTGTAATGGCAACACCCCCTTAATTTTTGCCTGCACCGCCCATTGGTGCGTGTGGTCATCCACACAAATGTAGTGACCCCACTTGGCTAACGATTAGTGGATATGTTGAGCAGAATACTGTCGATCGTCGTCCATGGTGATGGATATTAGGATACATAAGTTTTGGGCCGAGCAATATTAAAGCCTTTTTTAATTGTTTTTCGCTGAGCTTCCTTATATTTTCAAAACATATACGGCAATGTTTCAAGATTGTATCTTTAGTCTTTTGTTTGGCCATGGCGTATTCTTTAAAATATTAAAACCATTATGTGAGTTTTCACGTTGATGCCACAAGTCTTTTGTTTCGTGAAAACCCCCCTACTTTAATTTTCTCTTGTTCAAAAGATTTTATTTCAAATTCGATTAAAGAAGTGGCGAAAAGTTTTTACTTTTGTGTGTTTATGTGTACTCGTATGTACATTAGAGCGACTCATTTTGTATGGAGTTGAAAAATAAAGAACATATTAACACTCCCCCGAAACCATATGTTGGTATAGTTTAAGGCTGTTTCGAAAATTTTAAGAAATATTAGATAATAACCGTTGGTAAGTTAAAAAAATTACCACCCTGGGATTTCTATTGACAGTAAAACGTGGAAATTGCTAATAAAGGATTCTGAGTGTTTCGAAACACTATTTTCCTAGTGTTTTTTCGTGACAAAGGCGGTCGAGAGAAATATCTTAACTGTATCAGTGCTTTATCATAGCGCTTAATAAGATTTCTTGCTGCTGTCGATGATGCGATACTCGGGGTATTCAAGTTAAAGATCATATGTGACGCGAAAAATACAAAGGGACCTAAGGTTAAAAACCAGTTTTGTTCAGGAGATCCATTTTAAAGATTAGGTCCTTTTATATTTGTGCTTAAAATCTTCGACTTCACTTTCATAAAACGCGCATATCTCTGGGAGGGAACACTCGATGCTCAGATGTTGTCCACATCAAAAAAAAAGTGAAAAGTTGATGAAAAGTTTTGTTCAGGAGAGCCATTTTAAAGATTAGGTCCCTTTCTATTTGCGCTTAGAATCGTCGACTTCACTTTCATAAAACGCGCATATCTCTGGGAGAGAACACTTTTGGGGGCATGGGATTGGTCTCATTCGATGCTCAGATGTTGTCCACATCAAAAAAAGAAAAAAATTAAAATTGATTTTTTTACCCTTAGGTCTCTTTCTCTATGCGCTATCACATATTAATATCATTGGGGCTATTCTTTACTGTATCAGTGCTTAATCATAGTGCTAAAACAGGCTCAAACAGGTCTTTTTGATGCAGCAAATGATGCGATATTAGGGTTATTTAAACTGAAGATTATATTTTAGAATCATTGGGCCCATTGCGCTCATAAAGGCTACATGAGTTCCTAACCGACATGAATATAGTTAAAGGCATTAAAGAATGGTAATGCACCGGTGATGTTGGTGCAATGGAATAGAATGATCTAGCTAAAAAGCCGTTGGCGTACCACTACCATTGTAAATCTAGATAGGGAAGATCAAAGCTAAAAAGCACCATGTGGAGAAAACGTAAAAGTCCTACTTGGAAACCATTTACACCAGATACAACTTGTCAGTCAAAGCTAAAAAAAAGACATTTACTCCTTAAATAATTCACCATTAATTAAATTTTTTGAAGAGTCCACTGTTATATTGTTTGTTTAACATAAAATTCTAGCGATGTTATTTGGTTGAAATGTAGTTAAAGTTCCTTATGAAGATAACTCCAAAATGCTTCAATTTAAATACGACTAACTAAAGCACAAATAGCTTATGGCTAAACGCGGCCTTTAAGATTCTACTTTTTTGCCTGAGTCACTTTAATGTACATATGCATTTCCCTTAACATCACATAAGAGCATATACAGAGAACTTCACCCAAATCATTGACCTTTGCACAGTGTAATTCTTTCACTCACTGATCAGGACCTACTGCTTAAAACCGGCTTCAAACGGCTGCTTCCTTTTATAGAGAAGCTTTAATTCGTCTTAGATGTTAATCTCTTGCTTATGGAGGCGCCGGCATTTATGAGTTATAAACGAGTAGCGTATTCTTTGGACTTTTTAAATGTTATATGCATTTTAAGGTTTATTTTTATTTCTTGAAATTTAATGATTATGTATAACTTGTTCTTTGTTTTAATATCAAATTTGTCAAGCATTTCAAATTTATGCAAGCAGTTTATTTGTTTTGTCAAACCATTTTTTTAGATATTTTTGTATGTAGTTCATGCCTCTTTTTTGGTTGCATGAGGGAGAAATAGAAATTTCCGGCTGTTTGAAATACGAAAATATTCCAAGTATAAACCAGCATCGACAAGAAAACAAACAAAACCCTGCAAGTAAATAGCACAAGTGATAGCAGATTGCTCTTAGGTGTCCTGACGGGACATTACAATGTTTAAGCGAAGACTGAAAAGTATCAGGTAAGATTGGTGCCTGCTGGTGATAGAGTGAAGAGGAGGAGATTATGACGTTGGATCGCATTTTGTGTATATGGCCGTTCCTACAGAAAATGCGAAGTTACCAGGAAAACTACTTTTTTAAAGACCTAAAAAGTTATCCTCCCGCGTGCCATCTTCTAAGTTTTATAAATGGTTTGTCATGGCAGCATCCTACAGAACATTTAGCGTAATTTATCAGTAAGTAAGGACATTCACAATGGACCCTCTATAAGTCAACGAATGGAAGAAACACGCGTCAACTTTTTTAGTTAAGACACGAGTACAGACCCTACCAACATCTTCGGTTTGTAAAGGAGCTTAGTGACTAACCTATACACTAGAGTATCAAACAATCACGGTTTTTTAAAAACCAGAAATTCACGGCTTTCAAAATTCACGGGTTATTTTTTTAATAAAAAACCGGC
This sequence comes from Hydrotaea diabolus, assembly GCA_963513945.1. Classification (NCBI taxonomy): domain Eukaryota; kingdom Metazoa; phylum Arthropoda; class Insecta; order Diptera; family Muscidae; genus Hydrotaea; species Hydrotaea diabolus. The sequence continues at coordinate 130,571,575 of OY740717.1, read as the reverse complement.
ATAAACCGAGATTTAAAAAAATTTACTTATGACAACAAATAAATCTTAAACGTTTAAGATATGTTCTCGCAAAAACTTAGAGTGGCAGTAGCAACCTTGCTGTTCTAAGGTCCAGATATCTCGTTTACAGATCACTTATTTGGGAAAAATTCCGCTTTTGTTTCTTAGTGGAAGGTTAAGGAACAGAAGTAACCGCGTTTTTTTTAAATGCAAGACACAAATAGTTTTAAACTACCTTGAATTACTTATTTTAGGGATTACTTTAATATAACGAGAATTAAACATTGGCTAAGTGCTTTAAAGTTTGTGTCTTAAGTCTTTTCTTAAGACGGAGTGCTCCGAAGTTTATGTCTTAAGTCTTTTGTTTCAATACCTAATTTGAATGACACTTTTAATCGCTACGGTTTTTTTTTAACCTAAACAAATAATTAAAAATGCTACTCCTTGTTGAAAATAGTTCGTGCACGGTGCTGGGAGTTTACGCAAAACAACCGTCGGCCTGCTCGCGGCTTGTGTGCTAATAATAACATTAAATTTAAATCGGGTTTTTTTCCAAAACTTATCACTTTCATCTGGAAGGGTTTTTTGCCACTAATGACAAACCTTCTTTCCTTAACATACAGGGCAGGCAGACACCGGCTGTAAATAACTCACTGCGGCAAGAAGAAAATTTACGTTTAGTCGTGTATAATATCAACGAAAAAGCATCACTGTCACGTATTCCATTAATTACTGAGATGTTATAATTAATTATATACTTGGTTTTTGCACTTTTATGCTCTGGTTTTCAACATCTTTTTTTTACATTATTTGCTTTATTTTTTGGTTGTTTTTTATGTTGCTGGGTTAAGAAAACATACACATACAGCAGCAAAACCGTCGCTTTTCTACAACGTATGGACAAAAAATATGTATAAATAAAAACACACACACATTTTGCACTGAAAATTGCGAGACAAAAATAAACAAACAAACAGAAACACCTACTAAGCTGTAGACACTTGATACCATTTAACACGGCCAACACCAATATCGCAAATGGCAAAAGCATTTAAGGCCTTCTATAGCACTCAATTGAGGTGTGATTGTTGTGTTACAGAAATCCGAGTGACTTTATTTTTTGCAATTTATTGCGTTTTTATATATTTTTTTATTAAATCTTTTTATATTTTTTTATCATTTATGAGCTCACTTAATTATTTCATTTGGCAAGCATTTGTTTTAATAATTTATAGACCTTTTAAGCTGTTTTCGTTGTTAATTGCTTGAGAGGCGGTACATTTTCTTAAAGCTTGACATTTAATTAATTAAGAAATTTGTTTCGTAAACACTTTTTTTTTGGCTGGCTTTCTTGATTACCTTTTATTCGTTCACTTTATGGTCGCGAGATATTTTTTTAATGAAGTGCAATTTTAATTTTTATGGACATTTTTTTGCATTTATTTACGACGACGCTGAACATTGTAATGATATGGAATATTTGGCTGTGGGCCCATACGGATTTTGAAATCTTGAAAACAACACAAACACTCCTTTTTTCTTTTTCGGCACCACCGAACTGGTAAAACTCTTTTTTTTTGCTTCTTGTTGGCTTTCGTGTATATCTTTCGATTATTATTATTATAATTTTGTTTCGCTTCGCTTTAACAACAACGAACCAAACAAAACAAAATATTTCTTTTCTTTATTTTATCTTTATTTATTGAGTAGACTTTTATTTGTATTTTAAAGAAAACGTGTTTTTTGTAAGCGAGTAAGAAACGCTAATGTTGGTTGGCTCTTTTTTCCATTGGCTTGAAAACTTGAAAACTTTAAGTTACATTTTTTTCAGGCACTCACTTGTACATTCAATGGCTTAGGAAATTGCTTTGAACTTCGGGGAAAACATTCAATTTTCTTTTGAAATTGCCTTTTGATGTTTCCACTAAAAATCTTTTCTGTAAACTCAGAAAATTTCCTTTTTTCTCAATAACACTCACGTTAACGCGCCGTTTGTTTTTTATTTTCAGGGAATTTTATTCCTCTTTTGTATTCTTTTCGTTTGTTTTTTTCAATACGAATCGAACGAAATCCAACATTTATTTTGTCCGCGTTCTTAAAGTGTTTAAAATCACGTTCGTTTAGAAACTGGAGAGTGTGCTGCGGTCGCTTGGTAAAAATTGCTGCCAACGACACACAAATTTCAGTCTGCCTGCCATGGTTCGTCCATACGAGTATTGAGAGTTAGTTGGTTTGCATCTATGCCCAGGCTGTTTCTTGGCAGCAGCAGCGATCGGCTACAAGAACAACAAAAGCAGCAGCATTAAGTTGGTTTGCTTTTGGCCCAAAGTTGTTTGACAAGATCATTTACAATTACAATGTATCTCACCATAAGTGGCAACTTGTTTTGAGCATGACTCTGTCCGCTTTGTGTGTAGCCTCTCAGCGGCAGAGCATAAACTCAGCCTGCTAGTGAGTGAGCAGACTGTTGCTTGTTGCTGTTGCTACATGAGCATAACTTTTATGTTATGGCGAGAGCGTCTATAGGAGGGAGTCGTTGTGTAGTCTCTGAATAGAGCGCCGCAGCACCATCTCCAAGAGAGCCTTAAGACACGGGCTCTCTCAAGCCATAAACAAGACAAGTGTTTTATTGTTGTGGGAAGAGTTGATCGTTACTAGTGGGAACACTTTCATTCGTTATGCCTTACATGTGGTGCCTAGCTCTGAAAATAGAATTTATTAATGGGGTCTTGAAATGTACCCAACAAGGCTCGTTCAAAAGGATAATTTTTCGAGATGCGTCTATGTAGTTTCTTAACTTATTTTTCAAAGACCAATCAAAAACCTTTTATGGGTAATATGGCATCCTAAGACGGTCGGTATGTAGGTAATAGAATAACATGCAAATAAAGTATTTTGTAGATTATCGCACAATTTTTACAAGAAATAAGACATGATTCGGCAAGGATTCAAATGTAGTGCTCTTATAGCTTAACGGTATTCCGCTATAATAAGATCTGCGCAATATCGGTTTAAGTGGCCTTAATAATAATCTCCTCTGTAGTAGTACGCAACTGTGTGACGAGGTGACAGCCATTGGCCGAAGAATTACTCTTTGGGTCAATCCGATCCATAGAACAGGCAGTCATGGGATTGGTACGAGGGCTGCTATATATATTTCTGGCCTAATAATGAAAATGCGAATATTTATCATCAAAAATGGTTTTATTGTTTTTCAAAGAATTCTCCAGCATGATTTATACACTTTTGCATGCGCTCAAACCAATTGTCGAAGCACTTTGACCACTCCGATTCACGCAGAGAAAAAACTTGGTTACTACATGGTCACGGCAATAATAACATGTTCTCCGCAATAAAAGTATGTTCGTCGCAACCATAGCATTGTTAACTGAATTTATTTTTGACAATAGTATAATTGCTGCAATATTAATATAACAATAGTATTATTGCCAAATTTAAAAATTAAAATATGGTTATAGCGACAATATAAATATGGTTGGTGCGACAAAAGTATTGTATTTTGCGTTTTATGTTAACAATAATATGATTACGGCAATCATACTGTACATCATTGTAATTTGTTTTCATTTAAAAATGCTTTTAAGAAAAATGTTATTGGTACGAATCTTATGCAATAATAGTACTTTTTTATCGAAATTAAAATTTTGTAAACAAGCTGCTTTGTGTTTTTGTTTAACTGAAATATTTTTAATAAAAACGCTTACGTTTATTTAAACTTATTTTTTCTACTGTGAAGTAAATCACTCCTATTATTTTGAATTTAATGTATTTTTGAATAATTTTTATAATTCAAACTTAAACCAATTCTAATAAATAATATTGGGGATCAAATCAATTGTCGACAACTTGAATAAATTCTAATAAATTATGTTGGGGATCATAGTATAATTGTGTGTGATCATACTATGGTTGTAGGGATCATAACATGGTTGTATATACATACTATGGTTGTATATGAAACATACTATGGTTGTGAGGATCATACTATGGTTGAGTGTGAATCATAATATGGTTGTGGGGACCATAGTATGGTTATGTGTGAATCATACTATTGTTGTGAGGATCATAGTATGGCTGTATTTGAATCATACTATTGTTGTGAGGATCATAACATTGTTGTACCACAACCATATTGCCAACAATAGTATTATCCTCTTCGAATATTGTCACCACAACCATACTTTTTTTCTGCGTGTTGAGACATATCTAAAACAAGGTTTTTGAACGCTTCAACAGCATTTTATGGCGACGAAAATCATTGACTATGCATTTTTTGTTGATGTGCGGGAATAAAAAGAACTCATTGGGTTCCAAGTCAGGGCTATACGGCGAATGACCCATTAATTCGACGTTTTAGCTGCTCAAAAAGGCGCTAGCTTGAGCCGATGTGTGAGAGCTCGCATTCTCACGGTGCACAATGATTCGTCTTCTCTTGAGCGTTTTTCGAGTTTCTCCGAAGACTTCAGACAAACAAATTGTGTTGTACCACTCAGAATTGACTTCTTACGTTGCTCAAGCGGAACAGTTGATTCAAGTCATTAAACCAGCTTTTTAACAGTTCTATAGGATTGTGCTTCATCGCCATACAAAGATTTAAGTTCATCGATGCACTCTTGTCGTGATAATCCACGTCGAAAGTTGTGAAAAATGATCGCATGAATACGTTCACGAGTTAATTCCATTTTTTTGCCAAATTGATTTTTTCAAGGCACTGTAAACAACACAAATGATGGTCGTACGTCAAAACGTTTTGAGTACATTTATGCTAAAAAATGTCAAACTTTCCAATGGAAATGTCATATGGCACCAGGCAATACTTAGTTTTGCCTAGGGCAGAAATATAAATAGCAACGTACGTGTGTAGTAGTCTTAACTGTACCTTATTCGGTAGCCGGCGGCAAAGTTAACTGACTTTGGTAGTTTGCTCTGATAAAACAAATTTGGTTCAATGCTTGATATATCAGCTTCGGTATACTATACGCTACAACACTATTATAGGCTAATACAGATCCAGATTTTAATCAGTGTCAGATGTATATCACCGCAATAAATTTTAATACTGCTAACTCAACTATCGGTTTGCAATGGATTTCAACTGCTAGCCAAGGGGCAGTATGTACGTAATAGTGAATCTATATCTATATATCTAGTAAAGATTAACCGAAGTGGTCAAGAAAAACGATCGAGCAATATATTGGAATTGTCCTATCAACTAAGGTCGGAGAAATTTTTTGTGCTAAGGTCGGTAAAAAAAAATTTAGAAAGGCAATTCTTTAAAGTTCTATTACGACAAACGCTACTGACAAACACTTGCAGTTTTCCATTCCAGTTCATCTGCTTTTAGAGAGAAATTTTTAAATACTATACAGATTTATAGTATAACTGCTTATTAGCAGTTCTCTCATCTGTTATTGTTTCATATCGGTTTGAGGTTCATAGCAATTATTTTACGATTATTTTAATAACCATACTTCCTTCAAACACTTACTCAAGAAAGTACCACTCAACATGGCCGCCTTTTTTGAAATACGACATTAAAATCTATAATGATTTGATTCAGGAAAAGTATATGTAGCTTCTTAAAAGGCGAGTTTCTGTCTTAAGCGTTTTTAATAGCCTAAAGAACGCGAAATATATAAGGTTCTCTATGCTGCTGTGCCTTTTAATTTGGGATAAAGGAAACCACTTTCTCACACAGATATTTTTTTTTATATTACATCTTTATTTGCGATCTATCTTAAAACGACAATAAGCAAATATAACTTCAATTCTATTTAACAGGAATTACACAGATCCAATGAACTGTGTAATATTTAAAGATATGAAAATACTTTTATGGTACAGTTGCTTTTTAGATTATTTTACTCTCTACCTTAGGGTGGGGGCATATATAAATGTATCATTTCGTTTGTAACACCTCGAAATATTTATCTGCGACCAAGACGACCTAGCCATGCCCGTCTGTTGAAACCACGATTCGGTCCAAACGAAAAAAGCTTAAACCTTCAAACTCACCAGATATATATGTCTTATAGTCGGCAATGGTTTTGCATTGAAAAAGAACCAAATAAAGCAAAAGGGTAAGAGGATTAAAAGTAAAAAAAGTAAAAAGTTGTGGGACAAAAAAGTCCTGATCACGTTTTTAGTTTTTTTGGCATTTTCCTTTAAAAACTTTTGAATCTGTTGTTTTTGGCGTGGTCATCAGGACCTGTAAACGTCTCTAATGCTCGGAAGCACATGGGTATCCAGAATCGGTGAAATATTCTTACAAATCGCAATATGTACCTATATTTACTTATAAGATTTCGATCAGTTTGGTATTCGGATCATTTAGAACCATATAGACCAAAGGTTCCCAAAAACTAACCTTCTGGGTTATGAGTTGCATAGGTTTCGTTGTACTATTCGAAGAAATTAGGGATTCTGACCCATGAGGGTCCTTAATAGGTTATGAAAACAATAAAATTTAATCACGAATCAGAATATTTAAATAATTTTACTATTCGAAGAAATTTGGGGTCTTGGACAATGAAGGTAAGGTCCCTAGAGCGCTGAAAAATGGGTGGAATTTTATTAAAAATCTGAATATGACTTTATTTTACGATACTGTTGCATTAGAGGTCTAGGGCCTAAAAACAGTGACCTACTGTTCGGGGACATATGGGTATCCAGAAACAATGCAATTTCCAACAAATCCAAGTATGTACCAACTATAAAGATTTGTGCCCAATTGGAAAATCTATATGCGGCTTATCGACCCCAGATATTGACCTCCTTAAACTGTGGACATATGGGTATTTAAAAACAATCCAAATAATATATTAATTTTTACCATTCCATTAATTTTAAGTCCTTGACCCATGGCTCTAAGATGCCGAAAAATTGGTAAAGTTGAACATGGACATATGGATACTCAATAACAGTGGAATGTTATGAAGAATCAAAAACCCTCTCGTAATGTTCGGGACATACGGGTATCTAGAAACAGTCAAAATGTTTTCACAAATAAAAATCTGTACTTAGATTAAAATTAAGGCCAATTTTCCTCTCGCACCTGCCCATGGTCCTTTAACTGTGGTCATATGGATACGAGTACTAAAAAACAATGCAAATTTTAGTCGCCTAAGCAATAATAACATTAATTTTACGATTCGATTATATTTGTGGTTTTGGCCCATAGGTTTTAAGTCTCTAGACTTTCGAAAATGAGGTAAATAAAAACGGCGCGGTAAATCGAAAAAATATATTTGAGTTGTGACAGAAATCGTATCGATTTCACTTCCAATGTTTGTTTTACATCCAGACCATTCCTTTCAAACTGGAATTTTGCTTACATTGTAAAAAACTAGTGCTTGTCGAATTCAATAATTTACATTCTTCACAAAAATGTTATATATTGGCCTATAACGCCTTCGAAAATATTAAAGCTCACCGACCCTCTGCCAACCCATTTGTCGGGCAAAAAGTTGGAATTGTAAAAAATAAAGTAATAAATATTTATGAAATTGTAGCTTAGCGTTCGCGTCAGCAAAGATGCATTTAAATTGTTAAAAAATAAAACTGGGCAAAAATTTCAGTTATTTTTAATTCCAACTGGCAGCACCGTCGAGTCTTTGGCTGCGGTCTGCTTTTAACGAGTAAGCAATGAGGTAACAGTGAACCGCAGGAAATTGTGTACGCATAGGTCGTACTTCCGGAGCAATAGCTTTAAAAATTAGGATAATTTAAAAATAGGGACAGAAACTGTCAAGAAATGTTGAAACTATCAACATGCCACATACAAAATTTTAGGCAGTGGACTCTTAAGCTAGTAAATATATTAAGAGTAATTATAGCTCTGGAATATTATCATGGTACGAGTGGCCAATAACCAATCCTAGTGAAATTAAACTACATCGATATGGGTTTACCTAAAACCCCCATACAAAGTTGCCCATATATTTAAAAACCTTCCGCTCTAGGAGTAACACATTAACTCCAATCTTGTTTAAATTTCGTGGAAACCTCAAGACGCAGAAAACCTCAAGACGACTTCGACCTCTGCTAGGTAAGGCTGCTTTACACGTCTCTCGGGATTAAGACCTAATTTTCGCGTAGAATGTAACAATATAAATCCTAGTGAAATTGAACTCTATCGATCTAAGTTTATATAAAATCTCCATACAAATGTGCCTTAATATGTGAGGACCTTTCGCTCTTTAAGCTACGCATTAACTCCAATCTTATTTAAAATCCGTAAAGAGGTGACGAGTGGGGTATCATAAGATATTTTGATCAGTCGCCTTCGCCGAAAATTTCAAGACGACTACTCTGTAAGGTAAGGATGCTTTATATGGCTCACGGAATTAAAACCTATGTATGTATGAGTAAAGTCAACGACATTTACGGGTAAAATGTGACAAACCAAATGATAATTGTCATGATTATTATATTTTGGTCTCTCATTAAAACGCCTGTCATAACTAACATAAGACCAATTCCACAAAGCAAAAAATGCGTTAAATTTAAATATAGGACAAATAATAAAAACCCCTTAAGAAAATTATATTTAATTTACACACATAAAAATGAAAGCTTATTTATTTAACCACGCCAGCCTCAGACTTATTGGCTTTAAACGTCTAACTGGACTTTATTGAATCCCTTTCGTGCATAATTATTTTCTGGAGAACCCAAGTCTTCCCGAACATGTGACGATTTTGTTGATAAAATACCTTAACCACACTCAACTGGGATTGAAATACATACAACTTTACTAAACTCTTCCTAGTCCCAGCTTCAACACTCTTCAATTAAGCATGAGTCGCGAGCGACTTGTTCTCAACCTCTTCTCTCGCTGTCACTCTCTCTCTCTCTCGTAAATTATCTCACATGGTTATTATTTCCATGCAATAGAGCAGCATTATGGAAAATCGAAGACCTGTTATCATCACTACTCCTCGCCATCATGTACATGTTACTGTTTGAACTCTACATACCCAACATACATTTTCTTGTTGGGCTTTGTGTTGTTCTTGTTGTTGTCGTTGGTGCTGCTGTTCCTACCTCCTCCTAGTACGGGCACTGCTGCGACTGCTGCTGTGACTATGGCTGTGCCTCATTTAATGTGTGTAATGTTTTTTCACTTGTTGCATGCAACATTCGTTTTTCATTTTCTTGTTCTTTGAAAAAGAAACAGAATGAACGTAACCAACAGCAACAACAACAGAGCGACGAACGACGATTGTGTGTATGTCATTGAGTTGTTGTTGCTGGTTTCTTGTTGTTACTCTCAAACAATAACAAGCGAGACTACAACTATTACGGCCGCAAATACATGCAACATGGGACACACTCTCCGCTCAAACTGCCCAGAGCCGAAGTTTAGAATGTGGTGGACGACAAAATGGAAAATTCGCTGGGCAGTGAAAATGAACAAATATTTTTGGCATGTTTTCGGAGGTTTCGTAGACAAAGTTGACAAATACAAGTTTTTTTGTTTTAGCTCTGGCACAAAAAAAAACATGGCAAAGATGGTGCTGCCAGATTTGTTGATTACAAATAGATGGCAACACGAGCTCTAATGAATTCTGTCCTTATGGAATGCATGCATGCATGTGTACACTGAAAGAAATACACGGTGTGGACTTTATCATAAAAAAGGTAGCTTGGTCTGTGACGGCCAGGAGAGGTTTCAGTAAGGCTCAACTTTTGGAAAGCTAGAGTATTAAATTATATGTTTTCACATTACTCATTGTCCTCAAAATCGCAAAAACCGCATTAATAATATTATGCGAACACTAAAAGTGGGCGGATCGTACCAGAATGGTATGATTATAAAGCCGGTATAAAATTTTAAAGAGTTCTTGCTTAAAGCGATCTTTATATATTAAGAAACAATTTATGTGGGTCCATATATATATACTGGGTACATGGGTAATTTGTATGGGTGGTTTTAGAACATGATAGTACAAGAATGCTAATGCTAAGAGTTTTAAAAGGTGAGGCTTGAGGCCGGCTCGGCGCAGCCGCTAATTCGTATACGACGCAACACTCCGTGGAACAAGGTATTATAAGTACTATACCGATCGGCATATAATTACCTCATTATATATGTACTCTACATAACTCCGCGAAACAAGGTGTTATAAGTAAGTTTCATGGCAAATGTTTTTAACTACCAACAATATTTGAGCTAGACTCACCTTAAAGTAAACCGATTGACGTATAATCACCTACTGATTTCTTTTAACGATGTCTGTATATCCATCCGTCTCATGAAATTTTTTAGAAGTAACTTTTCTGAACCCGTAACAGACTCTGTTGAAATTGAAGAAATTCGGTTTAGATTAAGATATAGCTCCTACCTATGTTTTCATCAGATTTTTATGATTTTAACTCTTTCAGCCACATCTTACATCCAATATTTGTAATTTGAAAGACATTATATGGCATTTATTTTTTGAAAATAATTACCTTCAAATGTAGGAAACTGTATTATATAAATGAGCGTTTGGTGAGAAACCGGAAGTTCCGCTATTTCCGACCAAAATTTTGTTCAGTGATAAGGCCCATATCTGGCTCAACGGCAAACAAAATTACTGCATTTGGGCTGAAGAGCGACAAGACGAGCTTCAAGATTATATCCAGAGAAAACCACGGTTTAGTGCGGTTTATAAGATGGTGAATCATCGGTACATATTTTTTCAAAAATTATGATGGCTGGAACGTAACCGTTAATGGTGCTCGCTATCGCGCCATGATATCGATCTTTATGCTAAAATGGATCTATTGAGAAGTCATTTCGAAAAGCAGCTAATTTCTCATTTTGGACAGGTGAGTTGGCCGCCTAGATCGAGTGATATCACACCTTTAGACATTTTTCTTTGAGGTTACGTAAAGTCCAAAGTCTATTCTGACAAACCAGCTACGATTAAGGATTTGGAAGCCATTATTACGCATGTCATTAACTCCATACCGGCCGAAATGCTCGAACGAGTCATACAAAATTGGACCGTAATTGCGGCAAGCATTTGAAGGAAATTATATTCAAAAAATAAATGGCATAAAATGTCCTTTCAAATTACTAATAAAGATTCCACACTTGATTTGAATTTTTTTTTATTCTAAAAAAAAAATAGATGGATCACCTTATATAATATTAGTGTATAAAAAAATGCGTTTAGGAAAAGTTGGTGGCATGTTGCCGCCGCCCACTTTTCGCTTTAATGGCTATACTACTAGGCAGTTTGTTTTAAAATATGCTCGTAAACATAATATCTAATAAGTTACAAAAAAATTTGACTTATAAGGAACTGATGATTCTTCTAAAACAACTCAAATTAAGAAAAAATCTTCCATTTCACATAGGTAGGTGCATTTTCGTGTGTTGGAAAATTACCAGATATAATAGTAATACTACTTCATAAAAATTCAATCGTAAATTTTACTGAATATGTTACTTCTATTTATTTATCTAAAAATACATCCGAGGGTAGCGTAGCGCACCGGGTTACGTCTAGTATTATTATATATGTAACTATAATGTACAAAACTTGTAAAATAGTTGTGCCAATACCCTTTGGTTGAACAAGTGCAATTTTTAAACAAGTTTTTTTTGTGATTTACACTTTTAGCCAGAATAAAATATAATCCATAAAATTTTTACTTTTTAATGTGTGGAATTGTTTTAAAAAAGAAATAATACTTTTAAAAATAATATATTTATTTTTGTAATATTAACATGAGAAATTAAATTTCTATTAAAATAAAATAAAACAATACAACTTATCAAAAATCATATTTGTAGGTGTTATTTTTGGGAACATGATAATAATCTATCAATAATAATTAATATAAATTTCTTTAAAGAAATAAATTTAAACTCACCATTACTTTGAAAGTTTGATTTAAATGCCACTGGTGTTATTTGGATTGCACAACTTCAGTAACGTTGAAAATTCATTTGATAACAAGAAAGTTTCAATTTTGTTCTTGTACGAGTATATAGGAAAATAACATACTCGTACTACTTGACCCTCAACAAAAACCCCTTTTATTTTAGGTGTTATTGCTCTTAGCCTGGATAGATATTTGGTAGTTATCGAGGATAATTACTAAAGCGGCTACAACAAATTTCCTTTATCAAATGTTCTGATGGGTCTTGTAGAGTTACACGTTTTCTTTACAGTTACTTAAATTAACAAAATTGTCACTTTTTGCCTCTTTCACTACAACACTACTGCTATTTTGCACAATTTTATTATTTGTCACACTCACTTAAAGAAACTAAACCACACACTACTGACCGGCTTGAATGCTCTGTGATAACTAACAAACTGAACAAGGAAATAAACAAATTTAATATTCGGACAGAGAGATTGTGATAACGGATAATATGATGAAACAATTAGAATAAGTATGAAAAAAATAATAGCATATGTACGTATGTATGTATTCGAGAGAAGTTTTCCCTCTTCCTTAATAGGATATTGTGGGAATTAAGTAGTAAATATGAATTTATTTACATACACACAAGCACAGATTTAATATTTCATTTCTGCTAGATTCGCCATATGTAGTTATTCTCCTATCGTTGTTTCTCCTCCGCTCTTTTATTTTACTAAGGAGGATATTCTCTCCATAAGTCTTTGTTGATACTTGGATAATTCACAAGGTTTATGTATAGAAGGTTACGCCATCCCAGCCCCCTTCCCTTTTCTGTTTTTGACGTTTGTCACCAATGACGTCACGCAAACTTTGTTCCTATTGGCTAAAAATTTCGAGCTAACAGCTGATAATATTTGTGTATTCATAACAGTGGGACAATTGACTATTTTTGCCATCAATTTATTTGTTTTATTTTATTTATTTGTTTATTTTCCAAAAATTTGGCCACTGCACACTTCATTTTTACTATTTTGTTTTTTTCTCCTATTTTTGTCACACTTCTATGGATTAAAAACACAAACTAAATGTTTCTAATCAAACAATAAAAATGTTACTTATACACATATTTTTTACTGTTGGTTTTCATACATTTGCCCACTGCACACTTAATGTTTACGTTTCGATTTGTTGTTTTATTTCTTCACAAATTTGACAAAGTGATTTCAGCTGTAGGGTTGCCAACTCACTGCAATATGTACATTTTTCACATGAAATCTTAGCATTGTTAACTAAAAGTAGGCAGGCATAGAGCTGGCAACCCACTTCTTTTTGATGTTTGTCACCAACTACGTCACCTAACGGCAATTTTTGCTGATGGCGTAACCTTGTATTTATAAACCTTGGATAATTCACAGATTTTGTTATTTTAATATGAGCAAAGTCTCTAGATTCTTCATGTGAACTTTCATCAAATATCTGTAGAAAATAAATAAGTTATAGTCGAATTCGTAAAATCATAAATTGCAAATCAAATGGCATTTGCTTCAAAATAGCCTGAGAGCGGCGGATGAACTTATTTGTGTATACTTTATAATGTAAATCGAGTTTAATTCTACATTTTGAGAGAAGCAGTACGGATATTTTCAATCAAACTACGTTAGTTTATAATACGAATTGCCACGTTTTAATCAAAACATGAGCTCGAATTTGACTTAACGAAAGAACAACTAATTTGAATTATACTGAAAATGTATTTAAATCGGAACGAACGATTAATAGACAATAGGGGTAACAAAAGGAGATTATCTCAAAACATACACTTTTTCAGTAGAGGCAAAACGTTAATCCATGCAAAAAAGAATCATTGTTTTTTTCATTTTGTCGACACAACTAAAATAATATTTTTAAACACACATTAAAGTGTAACATTCGAAGAAAACTAAGCAAAACTTTCATAAAGAAATTTGAAAAGTACGACAGTGGCAGCAAATTTTCGGATGCGTCTGAGAAAAATGTGTAAATTGGTGTGCGCCTTTTAACTCGGTGCTCTTTCATCCGAAATCAAGAACCAAAGATATTTCTTTCGAAAATCGCCTTTTTTAGTTAATGCTGGGAGGGTTTTTTTTCGTATTGTTAATATTAGAATTTTTGGGAACAGTGTTAAACGGTATTTTTGAGATAAAAAAATTTTGTTATTGTAAAAAAAATTAAACAAATTTACAAATAACTCGTCGATTTGTTTTCTGTATCTTCGAAAATACTTTGAGCTTCAAAGTATTTATTTGCTAGTATCAAATCAAATAACCATAATCGAGAAAACGCTTTGAAAAAGTTTTCTAGCATTCAATCAGCTTTGCTCTCTGCTCAGTTCTAACTATGCTGCACTCATGCGCATTTGTACTTATTTTTATACATTCAGTTTTATCGCATTTCTTCTCGCAGGGATCAGCTTTGAATCCGCTGCGTTTTGAGCCCGCCCTCTATCAGTACCCTTAGAATCGTATGATTGAACCTAAAGTAACGGAAGTGTGCAACTTTTTGCCTCTATCTGCACATGACGTCACAGTTGTTTTTTGTGTATGATAACATTGCTATTAGCATGAAACTAAGGTATTTATTAAAGAAAATTCGTTATTTATTTGTTAATTTAAAGTTATACATACATATGTACCTTACACCACATTGACTTAGTATCACCTTCAACGAATTAATATAGACCACATGGTTATGTAACCAATTAATGTTTAGCTCGTTTGTTTTATTTCGGTCTGTTGCTTTTACACATTGAACAGGGATTAAACCGGCTCAAGACCTCTTGCTTCTATATTTAAATACAATTAATTTTATTAAGTTAAGTTCAATGCCAAATTTATATTTTCCAAATATCATCGTCATATCTCAAACATAAGTTATGACCTTTCTAAGTTCAGAGTTGTATGGGAGGTGCCAGACTCTCCGTCCAACCACATCGTAATATAACCTATAAATATTACCTGGCCAAACGTTACATTATGTTCAAATTTCATAACAAAAAAAATACATTGAAAAATACAAAAAAAAAATACATATTTAGCATTTATAATTCACATTAAAGTTATAAAAACACAATGTCAAAATAATCTACAGCCAACTTCACACTACGAAAAAACGAATTACCAGTACGATCAAGTTTTTTCCCTTTCCATTCCCCTTACCACTCTCTCCACCAAACTGAGAGTCGCGGCAAATAAAATTGCCTAATGTGAATGGGATCTTAACTGTTAATTTATTCTCTCAGTGTTCTGGCTATAAATCTAGCTAGAAATTCTAATTACTTTGGTTGACCGTTCACTCCGTCTCTGCCTCAACCGTTCTTGATTTCCTCTCGCTCGCTCTCTCTCACTCCCTCTCTCTTGAATCCCTTTGATCCTTTTGATTTGTATTTTATTCCTTTTATATTTCACATTTAGCTTCATTAATTCCCTTTTTACTATTATTTGCTGTTTAGTCATAGCAATAAATAGCTGAATTGTTATTGATTTAAAGAAAATCAAAGCAAAACAAAACCTTCGACGACCACGACTGCGGCGAGAACGAAACATACTCGTAACAAAAACAACAAGCATGTGAGAGAGGACAAACACATAATTTATTACTCCCCAGAGAATGTTTATGTTACGATCGCGCCGAAGAAGAAACTTTGCAGCGCAGAACAAAAAACCATCTTAAGATCAGCTCAACTAAAGGCAACAACAAAATTAAAAACTATCAACGGCTAGTGATGTTTGTTGGCTAGCTCATTCATTTGCTCACTCGCTAGCTAGCTGCTAATGCTGCTGATGCTATTGTCGTTGCCGTTGTCGTTGTCGTCTTAGCCTGTGCAGCCGTGGCCAAGAAATGCTCAAAGTGTGTTGAACACGTTAATTTAGATGGAACAACCATAACACCACCAGCAACGACAACAGCAGAAGCAGCAACAATCTAAACATATTAAATGTTTTTCTATGATTGTTTTCGTTTTTTTGTTTTGTTTTGCTTTGCTTTTTTATCTCCCTCCGGTTGGATATCGCACTACGCGAAGAGCCCGGCAACAAATGACAGCAGAAATAAAATCCAAATGAAATGAAACGATTTCATAACGATCTGCGGTGGTGGGACAAAGTCGAAGAGGAATGAATCCTCATCTTTCATTGCTCATTTTGCAAAGACCTACAAAAAAGAAACGAAAAAGGGTAAAAACCGAATAAGAAGATGAACATACAGAGACATAAAATAAAAATAAAATCAAAACAATAAAAACAACACCATTACTAAACAACAGCAATAATAACAGCCACAGTCGGCGCACTATCACCAGCAGCAGTAACAGCAACAACAACAATGACAACATCACCGATATTAGCTCTTAATGAGCTACAGCAACAACAATGAGCGCACAGAAACTCAAGGAATTCTTTTGTAAAAGAACTAAACAACAACAAAACACACACACACACACACACACTCCACCAGCAGCAGAGCGGACGAGCAGCAGCAGCAACAACAACAACAAAACTGGTTTCAAATTAATATGATCACCAGCGGTTGTGCTATGACGATCATAAGCAAAACGTTTGCTCCATCCTCACCATCATCGCACTTATTCTCTTTGTAAACCCTACGCCATAAAGTGAAGGCATATTCAACAGCGACATAAATAAGATACGTAAAATAAGTGGACAATCCGTAAGTTCGGACGGGCCGAATCTTTTAAACTCTCTCCCATGGATTGCGTAATAGTATGGCATTGACACCATTGGGGGATATGGATGTAAGTGGTGGGTCCATGTTTGACAAAACTTCATTGGGCCCTATGAACCGTTCAGATCCGTAAACTTTATTGTTTTAGGCAACCAATATGTCCATACCAATCCTTAATCTAGGTACATATTTCGTTTGTGAGAAAATTTTACTGTTTCTTGATACCCATTTGATAACCGAGCATTACAGGACGGTTTTAATACAGCCAAATCGTCAAAGTGCATGTCAAATTCAGATTTCCACGGTTTAAATTTCACGGTTTCTGAGTACCCACATGTCCATGTTCGAACTTAGAGCCATGGGTCAAGATTTTAAATTAATCGAATCTGAAAATTATTAAATTTGGAAGAAATTTTAATTTCTTTTATGCCCCAGTGCCCAACGCCTTTAGGTCGAGGCCTCCAATTCAGCCGAATCGAAAAATTAATGTCATAATCAGATTCGGATTCTTCATAAAATTCCACTGTTTCTGAGTACCATTATTTCCATGTTCAAAATGATAAATTTCTAGGAACCCTAGGGACCTTAGACTCATGTGTCAGGACTTCAAATCAATCGAATCGTAAAATTAATATTGCATTGCAATCCGTGACGAAGTTTAAATGTTTTTAGTAACCATATTATGTCTATAGCCCACATGGGCCGATCTGAGTTACAAATTTTAAATATAGGTACATATTTCCATTTGTTAGAAAATGTGACTGTTTCTGGATACCCATAACTCTACGAATTTTGGGCCCCGGAGCCCATAGACCAGGCTCATTGGTTAGGGCCTTGAATTTAGCAAAATGGTAAAATTAATGTTATATTCTGATTATTAAAAAAATTCACTGTTTCTGAGTATCCAGTAACATTGGTCAAAGGAACCAATTTTTTGGCGTCCTAGGTATCTTATCCTAATGGATCAAGGCCTTAAATCTCTTCGAATAGTAAAATTTACGTGATATTCTGCTTCGAGACGAAATTTTATCGTTGTTAAATACCCCTATGTCTATCGTTTAAAGAGAATGATTTTTGGGCACGTTGGGTCTATATGGGCCTTGAAACCTTACCCTCATGGGTCAATGCATCAAATTTCTTCCAAAAGTAAAACTAATTTAATATTCTACCATCTGACGTCATTTAATTTGTTTGAAATAAACATATGTCCGTATTTCAAGGAGGTCGATACCCATATGTCCCCGAACATTAGAGGACGGTTTTCGGGACCAATGACCACTCTTATTTATGGGAAATCTAACGAGTCTAATCTAATACTTTTAAAAAACAGCTTATTTAAAAGTTAATTAATTATTTTTATAGCAACAATTACAGAAAATTAAAATTTTGACTAGGATTTTTTTAGTCTAATAAAGGGAAAGATTTAAAAGACAGCCATGGCTAGATCGTCTTACAATATTACGACGATCAATTATATAGGGTGATCCATCTAGAGGTATTTTTTTCAAAATAAAATAATACTAAAATTCAAATCGAGTGTGGAATATTTATTGATCATACGAAACGAGATTTTATGCCATTTATTTTTTGAATATAATTTACTTCAAATGTTGGCAACTGTAATATGAAAACGAGCGTTCGGCGAAAAACAAGAAGATACGCTGTTTTCGACTAAAATTGTATTCAGTGATGAGGTCCATTACTGGCGCAACGGCAACGTCAATAAACTAAATTTCCACATTTGAGCTGAAGAGGAACCAGAAGAGTTTCAAGAGGTGCCATTTTATCCAAAGAAAACAACGGTTTGGTGCGGTTTATGGGCTGGTGGAATTATCGGTCCATATTTTTTCAAAAAGGATGATGATCGAAACGTAACTTTCAATGGTGATCGCTGTTTCTCTATCATATCGGACTTTTTACTACCTGAAATTGAAGCCCGTATTCTTGACGACATTTTTTTTCAACAGGGCGGTGCCACTTACCATGCAGCTGGTCCAACAATGGATCTAGTGAGAGGTAATTTCGAAGAGCAGCTAATTTCACATTTTGGACCGGTGAATTGGCCGTCTAGATCGTGTGATATCACACCTTTAAACATTTTTCTTTGCAGCCTTCGTATGAATAAAAAAGATTCCACATTTGATTTGAATTTTAGTATATTTTTTTATTTTTAAAAAATACCTCCAGATGGAGCACCCTATATATTATATATACTCCCATCCTATAATGGAAAATATAAAAATCGTTGTCAATGATTGAAATAAACATTTTGTTTGCGTGAATTTTAGATACAGCGCCAACTAACAGTGGGTCACAGACTGGGGCGTTCCAACCACTCCAAACTTACACCTGTACGAAGTTTTGTTAAAAATAAAACGTAGTTCACGATTTAAGTGAATTTTAGGCGTTAGAAAAAAAGCTATGTGGTTGGTAAGTGATCCAATTTTTAACTAGCCCGTTAATTCAACTCTGAAGTAGTGATTTTAAGTATGATTTTGTGCAAAATATTTAATATATAGGTATGTGAACAGTGTTCCAGCTAAAACGCACTGTGTGAATTTTTAATAAAACAAAAAGTTTTCAGAGAATTATCTTAAGATTTTTTATTATAATAAAAACAACATAAAGGTCTCGAACCAGAATAAAAAACTGCTCAAGTCATAAAAGAATCTTTGAAAATTATGTGTGAAACCAAATAACGGCCAAATCCTCGCTACGGCTTTAGTGACACAGCTCTGTCTGATGGTCCGTATTTTCAATGACTCTGAGACTTAATGGAGGTTCAATGTTGTTAGTGTGCCGAATTATCTCTTCGTTTAGCTCTTGAATGACTCTAGGCTTATTGACTTGTACTGTTTCTTTTTAATATCCCCAAAAAAAGAAGTCTAACGGTGTCAAATCACGTAATCGTGGCGGCCATCTAACATCGCCACGACATTATCTAAAACCGCCATTGAGTTATTCGCGCAAAAGAGCCATTGTTTCGTTGGCTGCGTGGAAAGTGGAACCATCCTCCTAGAACCACATATAGTTCAGGTCCATATGTGACGAGCAAAATAGAAATGGACCTAAGGGTAAAAACCAGTTTTGTTCAGGAGAGCCATTTTAAAGATTTAAATACGTGTATCTTTGGTGCACCATCACTTTCATAAAACGCGCATATCTCTGGGAGGGAACACTTTTGGGGCATGGGATCTGTCTCATTCGATGCTCACATGTTGTCCACATCAAAAAAAAAAGTGAAAATTTATTTTTTTTACCCTTAGGTCCCTTTCTCTATGCGCTGTCACATATACTCAATATCTGGCCACAAGAAGTTCGTTATCATCTAGCGATAGCGAACACCATTTACGGTAACTGCTTGACC
Source organism: Hydrotaea diabolus (assembly GCA_963513945.1). NCBI lineage: Eukaryota > Metazoa > Arthropoda > Insecta > Diptera > Muscidae > Hydrotaea > Hydrotaea diabolus. Next base: position 130,551,600 of record OY740717.1, on the reverse strand, counting down.
CTTCTCAGAAGTATTGCTTGATGACGCAGCCAGCCCTTAAACCGCACCAAACAGACAATCTTTGTGAATTCTCATATGTCTAAATGCGGCAATTTTGTTTGTTAACAAATCCACAGTGGATCATGCTGACCAAAATAATCACGTAATGTACTTTGATTTATAAGCCTTCAACAATCTTAACGCGCTGCCCAATTGTGTACCTCTCCTTGGTTTAATTTGTCTAACACTACAACAAAGAAATGTCAAATTAATTTGCGCAAAAAACTTTACGTTAAGGTCTGACTTACACTTCACATCGTGCATTATAGTTGGACCAGCCTTTATAAAAGTTTGTGATTATTAAAAAGGGGTTTACTAGCGTGCAAGACCGATACTATTCAAAAATGCACGCATCAAGTAAAATCACATGGATGTACTAATTTTCTTTTTGGCTTGCAATGGAAAATTCTAATTGAAAAATGGTACAACGCAGAAAATTGTACCATTTGACTAATGCTATGCTGTGAAGAGTTTACTTTTTCTTCGATCCTGAGAAATCCACTTTTTCCAAGTCCTTAATATTTTCCATTTGCTAAATCACCGCCCCAACTTCAGTAGAGTACAAATAAATCAGCCTTAGCCATCCTATGAAGAGCATTATTGTTTTCTCCTTTTTATGTTTATTTCGTAGTTCAGTTTTGCTATAGGGATTGGCTTTGTTGTTGCTGCCGTTGTTATTCGTTCTTTAATGATGTTGTTGTTTCCATTCTTCTTCAGACTCTTATTAAAAGAATTCCAACAAATAACAAAAACCAACAAGAGAAATTTCACTCTCTCACGTGGGCTTGTGATCTCATTGTGAGCCGTCGATATGGAGAGCCGCCGAAAAAAACGCAAAGAAATAGTTAAAGAAAAAACAAAAACCTACAATGATTTATTTCTCTCTGTGTCTCTCAATCTCCCGCTCTCTCACTCTCTCGAGCTATTCGTTTAATCACACGCAATTTAAAGGAAAATAAAAACGACAACAAATCGTAATAATTGTTATTTGGGAATTGGGGAAATGTGGTACATGCATACATACACACACATATGAATGTGCGGACATATGAATGTCCATACAAGAGCTCCTAGCAAAGACCGATCGACCACGGCACAAGAGCTGGCAATGCAAGTTGATGCTGATAATGATGAGGCGGTAAAAAAAACCCAATTGTTTTTCCTTTGGTTTTTATTCATTTTCTGATTCGTACCTGTTAGGAAAATTGTGTATTATTATCAAGAACAGCTTGTTTTTTTCCTTTCGCCGTTGCCGTTGCTGCTGCCGTTGTTTTTGTTGTCAACGTCTTCGATTCTTCTCTTTGGAGAATCCATTTTATATCCGCTATTACTAGGGGTATTAAATGTAAGGCATAGAGCGAGCATTGAACACTTTTTGTGACACGAAAAACAAATTCGAAATTCAGCAGAAGAAAATCACTCAGTCAGTCTATCAGAAACACACACACACATGCTGGCGCAATACACAGGCGTAAAATAAAGATCGTGATTGTGTGGTGGATTCTTCGGTTTTTTGTTTTATTGAAAATTGATCTGTTTGACATGCATTATCATAACAATAGAATTCTTATATTATTTTCGTTCGGTCGTTTGTTTGTTGGTCGTTCTGAAATGATTAAATTACAGCATAAAGCAATGGAAGATATGCGTTCACGGACACAAACACGCTCACGCCCATTTGTATTAACAAACAAATTGTTTGCTGGTCGGCATGAGTTTGTTAGAATTTAATATAGCAAGTTTGTTGCTTAAGTCTTTTGTTTTGCTTTTTCGGGCAAATGGGGATTAATTGCAAACGATCTCTGATAGAAGATGCTCATAATATGAACTAGTTTATATAAAGAGCCATAAAATATTTCATGGTTATCGTGTTATTGACATACGGTGACTTACAGATGATTTCATTTCCGCTGAACATGAATTCATATAAAGAAATTACAAACGTTTGTCAAATATAATAGATTTCGAGTGGGAATAATTTTGTTTTTTTCTAAAGACATATTGTCGCATGTCTTTTCTGGAGTATTATTTGACAAAATCGGATTTTAAAAATTATAGTCAAGTAATGAGAAATTAGTTGAACCATTGCATCTAAAGCTTGTAATCAAACTAGACTGGTTGCTATTTATATTTCGGGTCCAGCAATTAAAAAAAGAAGAAAAAAGTTGAAGTCAGCTGTGGCCAACTATGGGATATTCTACACTACTCTGCTAATCAGAGGTTTATGCACCTGGAGTCTGGAGTTTATTATTTGTCTCTAAAATGTACCAAAATTTGAGCGTGATCGGGTATAATTTGTGACTTCTAGAGCTGCAGGACTTCAAAACGATTGGACCTTTTAGTGGGGTCTATTCGAAAACATTAACTGATATGGTCCAATATTACAGAACATGGGTGTTAAGCTCTGGTCACGATCCATGCGAAATCTGTTAGAAATTGGATGTAAAATGTGGCTTCTTAAGTAATGGTGCAAAACCTAAAGCCTGAAAGGACCTTTGTATGGGGGCTTAAGAAAAATATGGACCAGTTAACCACAGTTAATAATCGGTCCCTCATAATGGATTATACAAAATTTGGGCGTCATCGGGTGAAATTTCTGGCTTCTAAAGCTGCAGGACGTAAAATCGGGAGGAAGCTTTTGCGATGAAAGTTATCTTTTATGAAAATCTGTCAAAATTTAGATAGAGCTCCCAAACATATGTGTCATTACGATCGATCAGTAATCAGCTCAGATAAAAATGGGTCATACAGTTCCACGTTTTGAAATAACCGCAGTGCAAAGATCTCTTTCGATATAACTTATAATCGATCTAGAAAATCCATTTTAATTCCGATTTTAATTAAATTTGGTGGGGTATATTTCGATTTTGGAGCGATTTAAGTCATATATTTTTTTCAAAAATTCCATTGTTCGCATTTTATTACATTTAAAATTATAAAAGAAATTTAAAAAATAATAAATAAACTTAATATGTGATACATTGTAATATGTATCAAAGTATAGACCGATTTGGGCCAATTTAAATATGGTTCGTTTTTGGCCCAATCTTGAAGAATGTAGCAGTTCGCAATTGCGGCCTGTACTTTGATTACAATGATAGATAGACAGACGGACAGAGGTCGGAGGGACGGACATCGCTAAATGGAAAGGTTTCATTGTTTAAAATATTCTACGTAAATATCAATACACTTGATCACCACCCCCTCACCTCCAAAACATAGGTTTGAACAGATGCTTCGGGCGTCGAAAAACGCAGTTTTTTCTTAATGTAAGGGAATAAAAAGAACTCATTGGCTGCCAAATCAGGGCTGTTCGTCGGATGACCCATCAATTCGACATGTTGACTGCTCAAATAACCCATACCAGCCCTCGTACTGTTCTCAATGTTTATCCGATCTCCATGAAATTTCACAGAAGTAAGTATTTTGGAGCAAGAAGGGACGCTTTTACAAATAAAAAATCGGTTCACATTATGTTCATCTGAATTTTATGTTTTTAGCTCTAGAAGCCACATCTTACGTCTAGTCTAATCTTAATAAAATTTGGCACAAATAAGCTTTTTGAACCAAGGGAAACTTTGGTTCGTAGCCATCCACAACGCCAAGTTGCTAATGCATGAGGGCCAAAATATTCTTAATATTTTACACAGGCATCGGTTGACATATGATTGTATATTTTTGACTTACTTATAAACCGCTTTCAACCCTTCGCAGCCGTACGCAAGTACAGATTTAACGTTGCTGTAGCAAATTCGTACCTTGTTTCAAGTTTCAAGAGTTGCGTAGGGCTTCATACCAAGCTGAGAGAGACAAACGCGTGTTTTGCCCATCGGGTGGAACCGCCATTAAGAGGCTGTCCTGTGATCCAAGGGACTTAAAATTCTGTTTTTATTTGACCTACATCATATCCAGCGGTTGCTGGAAATTTGGGTACTCAAAAACATTGTAGTTTCTTCAAAAAATCAAAAACGTATTTTAAATTTTTCAACACGTTTAATTAAAGTAGTAAAGACAATGCCATAATAAAATGCGATTAATGATGGAAAGTAAAAAATCCATAATATGCTAGTTGGAACATAGCTAAACTCGGCACGCTTTGCTGGTCCCAAGTAATACTTTGTTGTTGTTTCGCTTATTGATTTAAGGATGTCACTGAGTGAATTTATAGATTCTTAAAGCGTCATTGAAAATGGATATTTTTGAATTTGAATGGATAGTTTCTAGGAAAAAGAATATCCTCGCCTATGAACATTATCATTGGTATCTAGACTATTGCGCAAATCTGTCAAATTCGTTTAATGCTTCTTCCTGTTTAAGTTTTTCATACTTTTGTGGACCAGTGTTGCAGTTTCCTCTCCCTCTATCAATGTAGCGGCAATTCCGAAAGCTATAGTAATTCGACATTGTGAGATAATTTTTGTCAGCGTCATTAGAAACATCAAGGAAATATAAAATCTGTAGCCGTCATTATCTTAATTTGTCAAACGCACGAGCTCATTTCACACTGGGACATTTGTTTGAACTTACTAACACAAGGCATATTGAACATATATGCGCCTTTGTCCCAATTATCAAACGGTATACCTATACCAGGTATAGGGTATTTTTTAGACGTGTGATTTACAAGAAGAAATAAAAGGCATGTAATTTAAAGCTGTGGCCAAGAATTTAACTTTTTTATAAAGATAAGGGTTTACCATTATGTTTTAAAAATGATTTCGGTCAAGTGGCATCCGCGGCTGTCTGAAATAAATTTCAGCAGAAAGACCCAATTTTTGACAACTTTTTGCAGCATTTGGGGCGCACGTCAGCAATAACGCGCCGAATATAATATTCCAAGTCGTCAATTGTGTCGGGCTTCCCTATGTAGGCAAACGACTTCACATACCCCCACAAAAAATAGTTCAGCGTTGTTAAAATGCACGATCTTGGAGGCAACGCCACAGGCCCACGATGCAAGATAAAAGTTTCCTTAAATAAATTGATTATTTCGTTGGCTGTATGCCATGTAGCGCAGTATTGTTGGAACCAAATGTCGTCAAATTTGCGAGCTTCAATTTCAGGTAGCAAAAAGTCCGATATCTTGGCGCGATAGCGAGCAATATGGTACCTCTTGAACCTCTTCTCGTTGCTATTGAGCCCAAAAGCGGCAATTTTGTTTATTGACCAGAATAGACCTCTTGACCACTTTAACCACTTCCGGTTGTTCTTTAGTCCAAATTCGGCAATTTTGTTTATTGGCCAAAATAGGCCTCATCGCTTAACAAGTTTTGGTGGAAAATAGCGGATCTTACCGTTTTTTACTGAAAGCTTATTTCCTTATACTGTTGCCAACATTAAAAGGAACTAATATTTAAAAAAATGAATGCCAAAAAATGTCCTTTCGTATGAACAATAAAAGTGTGGAACCTGATTTGAATTTTTGTATATTTCTTTATTTTGAAAAGAAATGCCCGATATAAGGGCAACTCCTTACCATCGCCATAGTAGTATGATCTCTTTTCAGGTCTTGACATACTATTCTACTTATATTTTCCACTTTTTCTCCTTAATCTCATATAAAATCTTTATCTGATGTTGTAAAATTTTACGAATTTTTTGAGTTTTGTGCGAATCTTTTTCGCACAAAACTTCAGATGACAATTGTAAACAGAGCAAATGGAATTTAGGTGTTTCTTAGCCTTAACACAAATATTTACCTCGACCTCGAAGCTCATATAGTTTGTCGTAATTATCCGAAGCACCTGCCACCGAGCGGGTCCAAATTTCATCATCGAACTTATCTTTATTGAGGTGATTTGTTTTTTGAGTTTAAATCAAATTGTACCATAAATACGAAAAATCCTTAATTTTTGACGACAGCGCCACCTATAAGGACTCAAGAACTTAGGATAAACCTTCCAACAGGCTGATCCAAGTTTGGTGTCCTTCGGTCATGCGGTTCTCAAGTTTTAAGCACTCGCAACCGAACATTCCTTTTTTATAAAGTGTGGCTCAGCTTAAACGCACGATGTTAATTGTAAAGAAAACGAAAAATTTTCAGTGACTTATTTTAATATTTTTCGTTATGATATCGGCCAAATGCTCACCATGGCTTCGGTGGCATACCTATATCCAATGGTCCATATTTTAAATGACTCTTAGACACGATGAAGGTTTAATGAAGTCAATGTGCGGAATTATCTCATCCTTTAGCTCTTAAATTGTTCTTGATATTTGACGTACACTTTTTCTTTTAAATATCCAGAAAAAAGAAGTTCAACGGTTTCAAATCACATGATCGTGGCGGCCAATTAACATTGACGTGAGATGACGCGGCAATTGAAATTCTCGCGCAAAAGAGCCATTGTTTCGTTGGAACCACATATCGCCCAGGTCCATATGCTAAATTTTTGGTCACAATAACTCCGTTATCATCTCGCGGTTGCAAACACCATTCACGGAAACTGCTTGGCCAATCCATTTTCGAAGAAGTACGGCCCGATGACAAAAGATGACAGGACGAACTGGGAAAGCATGCAAATGTGTTTTCACATTGCTGAAATTTGATCACAATTTTCCCGATTGTAGACACATTTGGTCGATTATGCTGAACAAATAAATCACGAAGTGCACGAATTGCATTTTAATTAAAACCCCCTTTTTGTAATAGGGGTTTCTTAACGTGCTGCTCAATTGTGTTCCTCTCAATGATTGAATTTGTCAAATATCGAAACAAAGAAATGTCAAATTAAGTTGGGCAAAAACTTAAAGCTTAGGTCTGACTCAAGTTATTGTGGTTGGAATACTCTTTATATTAAGATGAGTCTCATGCCCAAATGGCACCTTGTCAAAATCAAATGTTTCAATTGATTTTTATCTCAAAACTGCCTTACATTTGCTTTGCATTTCACCCTGTTGGGGTGAAATGCACATAAATGCCCACAACAGTTTCAAAATATCACACTTCTGAATGAAGGGATTTAGCAAGTCATCCGAAGATTTTCTTTCCCAATTCGACAAATGGATTGCCACCCAAGGAGAGATCAACCAAAATAACCAAAACATCTCATGTGGATACAAGCATAAACAAACACACACACTCATTGACGTTCGTTGCCTAAGTCTTTTGTTTTATGTATCGACTTTAGGTATTTAACTTGAAATCCAATATTTGTATCCTTATTAGAAGTAAAGAATAATTTCTTCATTTTCATAATAGACAGAAATAATTGTTTAATACAATCTACAGAGACTTGATTTAATGCGTAAACGCGCACACTCGCATGGACGTATGGCCGAGAATGAATCAATCCGACAACATCGGCATCAGCATTAACATCGTCAACGGCAATACACAACACATCATTATTAATCTGTTTAACCCCTAACAGTAACATAATAACCAATACTTAATGAAAACGTTTTTCATTATTGTTGGCTCAAACAAACACTCACGGGAGGACGGATAGACGGTGAGACAGACTTGCCTTCATGTGTCGATACGGTGTTGTACTGTGCACTTGGACACACGGATATTTTTTATGAAGGCATTTTTCATCATAGCATTTCTGTTGTTATGTTTATCTCGTTAAGTTGCTTTAATTTTTTTACGTTTCTCTGGCGTTTTTCTTTTTTTTTCATAGAGATTTTAGTTTTTCAGTTAATGTGTTTTTTTCTGCTTCTCCAGATCTTTAGTGAAATGAATAGAAGACAACAAGAAAAAACTCAACATCAGAAACAAATGTAGGCTCGCCACCATTAACGTTGGTGTATTTATTTTTCTTTGGCTGTATGCGGAGAGAGACGACACACAAAAATATACACTCGAGGAAAATTGTTGCACATACACACACTTATAGAGGCCTTTTTTAAGAAGCTTATCCAAAACGTTTCTTGGCCGTGATAATACGTAGCACTGCAACAAAAATATTGCCAAGTCTTAATCATGAGAAAAAGCGAACAGTCCCGTGACTTTTCGAATAAAACACGTTTTTTTTTTGCAAAAAAAAAAATCTCAACTTGGTCCAAAGTTTATCCACCGTTTGTATCCCTTCCAAAAAATATGATTTTCGAGGTCCATATAGTAGGCATTTGTTTGATCAATAATTTCATGGTTGGGGGTAAATCTCTTTCCACCATGCCATTTCTTTAGTTTTGGAATTAGAAAATAGTCACTGGGCGCTAAATCCTGAGAATATGACGGATGAGGTACCAATTCGTCACCCAATTCATCTAATTTTGCCATTGAGACTGCACACGTGTGCACCAGTGCATTATCTTGATGAAACATGGATTCATTACAACACTCCGGAGACTCTGGTTCGGGTGAACCGGCTCCGAAGAAGGCCAAGTGACTTTGTCGGACAATAAGCTGAGGGCAACAGTTTTGTAGGATCATAAGGGAAAAGCAATTAACGACCCCATCCAAGAAAAAAAATATTTTTCATCAAGATAAAGCACGGGTGCAGAACGCGTGTGCTGTATCAATGGCAAAATTGCATGAATGGGGTTACGAATTGGTACCTCAACCGCCATATTCTCCGGGTTTAGCGTCCAGTAACTTTTTCCTGTTTACAAACCTAAAAATCCTATCTTTTGGAATCGATACAAATATTGGAGAAACGTTGCGCTAAGTGTATTGAGCTAAAGGGATATTATGTTGAAACAAAATTTTTACTTGCAAAACAAAACTGTGTTTTATTAGAGAAGTCACGGATTTATTGATCTTTCCTCATTTAAAAACCTCAACTATAGTGAGTTTTCTAGAGGATAACTTAGTATCTGAGCGTAGAATAATTGTATCTCTTTATATGATTCACTTTTAATAGCAATCTTCTGCAAAAATTTACCTGAATAGCTTTAATATTGAATATGTAGTTTGCTCTTCACAGACCAGTGGACATGGCTAGATTGTCTTGGATTTTTACGGCGGTCATGAATATTAACATTCTAAAGTGCCACTGATGGCATTCCTTCCTATGATGGAAAGACTGAAAATGGAATGAAGAAAAGGAATTCCTAAGGCAAGATGACGCAGCTATAGTCCCATAGTTCCTAGGACCTCAAATTAAGGCAAATTATTTATAAAAAAAGCATACTTAAATTCCAGATTCTCTAGAAGAATCCTTAATCTGTGGAGTTCATCACCATCAAAGGCTGATTGAACCACCATATGAACAGGACTAAGAGGAAAGTTGGAAAATTTATTGAAAGCAATTTTACAGAGCACCTAGTACGCAGCCGTTGAACGGTAGCTAGTATTGTGGGGGGTTCGGGTCCACCATAAAATTAAAATTCCTTCAATCCTGGATATAAACAACATTTATTATAGACTCCCTATATTTATGCAACAGACCAATTAATTTGTAGTAGACAATAGTGCTCTGAGCGGCTGTCCAGATATTTTGAAGAAACGCCTAAAGGCGATTTATAGATCCTAATCCTAATTCTCCGAAATAAAAGCGAGACAAATCGTTAAAAAAGTCAAGTTATACTATAAACACCGCTCTCAAGATTTTAAATATAGGTTTACTAATAAAGCAGTTAGGGGTCGTTTTATTAAAAAAAACAGAACATAAGGGATTATGTGAATATCTCCTAAACTAGGGCGAATCGGACAAATCGGAGGACAGATTCGTGACCAGCTCCAAATCGACTATAGTTGACTGTTAAACCTTCAGTTTAGCGTTGACCAGTGTGACGTAACGTCCAGTTACTCAGAACACTGTGATAAAGAGATACTTCCAATCTCAGCGTTCCAAAATAAAGCATTGATACACCAAAAAAAATCCTTATTTACGGGAGTTAACTATTGCAAATAGGGAAATTGATGGACTAGTGTCAGGGTGAACATAAGTAATAAAATTATATAAAGGGTGTGTTTTTCAGATTGTTTTCATGAAGAAGTAGACGCCGCGGCTGGCTCGAATAAGTTCTAGCCAAGCCCCACAAAAATAGTCCAGCGGTGTTAAATTCCACGATCTTGGAGGCCACGCCATAGGTCCACGACGCGGCGAGATAATGCGCGCACCAAAAGTTACCTTCAATAAATTAATTTTTGGCTGTATGGCATGTATTCAGACATTAATCATAGCTCTAAAGCATTCCTTATTGACTGTAACATTATGACCGGCTTCATTTTTAAAGAAGTATGGCCCATACATCACACCAAAGGGTGACTTTTTGAGGATGTAACGGCATCATAACAATGGCTTGTGGATTTTCATTACTCCATTACAATTTTGGTTATTAACGTACCCATTCAACCAAGAGTGACCAACATTGCTGAACAAAATTTAAATTTTCCTTTAAAAAATCAGGATCGGTGGCCATCTCGTCTTGGGCTCATTCATCATGGTTTGCGAACGTTGTTTATTCATTCATTATGAAGTGGCAACCTAACTGAACATAAATCAACACCAGTCAAAAAACCAACTCCGAAACAAGTTTGGTCAGATTGAAAACCACACGTCTAAAAAAACACCCTTTATAATGTTGTGTATTTCCTAATGACGAATTGGTTTAAGGTCAACGAAACGATGCTGGTACAGCTTACAAAGGACACAGTTTTCTAAACGTAATTGGTTACTTTTTCTTTTTTCCCAATTATGTGGGCACTGTATTTACCTTTGCAAATTGTTGAATCCTCCTTCAAATGGTAAATCCTATAAAAGTTGTAGCGTATTATTTAAATATTTAAGGATTTATTACCACAACTAAACTTTCACTTTTCAGTCTTTATTGTTTCGTTGAATGTTGCCAGCGTGACTCGTCTGATTCTTACAATGTTGAAAAACCAAACGAAAGATGGATGTTTGCAGTAAAAGCGGAAAACTAAAGGCTTTTGCAATGATGTATCAATTAAAACTTAGCGAAAACTAAAATAGGAGAGATTCAAAGCTTATTTTCCAAAAAATAGCACCTATCTATGATCTGATTGGCGAATTAAGTCAAGCGGTATATTTTTTTCTTATAAATTTATACGCCCCAAACGATGCTCCATTAAGGGAAAAATACTACAATCAAATGTTTCTTAATATGGTTTCCCAAAATATATTATATTTATATTTAAAATTAAAAAATAAAAAGATATATAAAAATAATTTTCTCCGTAAGGGACTTGAACCTGAGTTCTCCCACGTTTGAAGAAGATGTGCAACCTATTTGAAACCTATTTTGGCCAAAGGGGGGAAAGCAGTGGGTAATGGGGAAAGTCGGATTACATAAAAGAAAATACAATTTTTGAAAGGCCGTATATTGCTTTTGGACTGCGAACTGCAGATTTATTCTTTAAATTAATTAACAACATCCCAGCAAAAAAAATGGAAATCTGGAAAATTTACCTTATGAGGGGATAAACAAAATGACACCCCACTATTGAACAGCGTTTACTACATTTAAGGGTTGGTTCTTTTTACACTTACGAGGGCGACCGCAAAAGTAACTGGCCTAACATAAAAAGAACCGTTTTTTTGGAATTATTATTATTTATTTTTCAACATAATCTCCTTCCAACTCAATACACTTCATCAAACGTTTTTCAAGTTTTTTAATTCCATCCGAAAAATAAAATTTTTCAAGACCTTCAAAATATGCCTCAGTTTCAGCAATAACCTCGCTATTGGACGAAATTTTTTTGCCACCGAGAATTTTTTTTAAATTTGGAAACAAGAAATAATCAGAAGGAGCTAAATCTAGACTATATGGTGGATGCGGAGCAATTTCCAATCGTAATTTGGCCAGTTTTTGTTGAGTTAAAAATGTAGTGTGTGAAGGAGCATTATCTTGATGAAAAAGAATTTTTTTTTCTAAATGCGGTCGTTTTATCTTGATTTCTTCACTCCAATATTATCCGATCCAATAATGCACAATAATATTCACAATTTATAGTTTTTCCTTTCTCAAGATAATCAATAAATATTATACCCCTTGCATCCCAAAATACTGTGGCCATTACTTTTCCTGCTGAATTAACAGTTTTCGCCTTCTTGGGACCACTTTTACCAGCTTCTATCCATTACATTCTGGGATGTAGTGATGGATCAACAGTTATGAATCGGCGCATGAACTCTATTGGATTACGCTGATAAATCGCTAAAAGCTCCTCGGAATTGGCCCAACGGACGATTTTTTGGGGCAAAGTCAACAAACGCGGCACCCATCATGGGGATAGCTTTTTTATGTGGAATACTCCAAACTTGTTTTTCGTGTATTTTAACAATATCAGCAAGTTCTCTTAGCTTTATTCGTCTATCTTTAGCCACTTCATTAAATATTTTTCTAATGTTTTCAATAGTAGTAGCAGTTTTCGGTCTTCCAGAGCGTTGTTCATCTTCCGTACTTGAACGACCCATTTTAAATTGTTCAACCCAGGATTTCACGGTGAAGTATGATGGTGCATTATCACCATGAACAGAATCCAATTCATCTTTGATTAATTGTGGCGTATAACCTTTCATATAAAAGTGTTTAATTACCGCACGAAACTCTTTATTTTCCATTTTTCAGAAATTATAAAACTTGTTTACTTCAATCGCCTGTAACAAAGAAAATAATCATTAAATATTTTGGAAATTTTGACAGATGGCTTATAAAAGATTGGTTTTAAAAAACAAAAGTTGCTAGTAAAACAGAAAATGTGCCAGGCTAGTTAGTTTTGCGGTCGCCCTCGTATGCTTCTAATGAGTATAATATTTAAACAGACATTTCCCCTTGAGTGTACATATGTGTTTACACGGCCCAACAAACAAATCGAGAGAAAGACTACAACGAGGAAGGAAAAAAACGTTTATCACACTCTTAATCCACAAATGCATCGTCATCTCTTGGAGTTCGGCTGCAGTTCATTTTTGAGGCAACAGAGACATTCACGGGCAGGCGAACGGACGGACACAAACAGAGGAACAAAAACAAAAAACAGAAGAAGTGCAAGAAGAACCGAAGAGTTTACCAAGGAATTCCTTGTGGGTAAGTAAGGTTGACATAGCATTGTTGATAACACAATGACGTTGTCGTTAGTCACAGTCTTAGTTGTGGCGTACAGTGTACCCAACAAACCAGTCCCTAAGCGTAATATAACTAAATTGGAGAATAAACTTACTACTAACAAATTTCTACAACTTTTCTTAAACATACATCATTTGAACCCATAGATTTCGTAACAAAGAAAAATAAACACAAAGTCGCTGCGACGTATATGATGTGCCGTTATTTGTACACGTGCATTTTGTTTTCTTTGTTAAAGTTCTCAGTTGTCTTGTTTATGTTGAATTGTAAAGTTGGAGTTGAAGAGAAGTAAAAAAGTGAAGAAATAAAGTTTGTAAAAGTAAAATAAAATATATAAAACTATAAAAAAAATTCCTTACAAAATTAAACACAGTGTTCGTAAAGCTTATATTTCTAAGCTTGTTCAAAGCTTACATTTGTAAGCTTCTTCAAAGCTTACATTTCTAAGCTTATTGTATATTATAGACTGGCAAGCTTATAACAGGGTTCAATTTTGTTTATTATATAATTGTTACCAAGCGTATTACTATAGTTTTCACTAACGTTTTCTAAGCTTAAGGCTTATGATAGTAAGTTTGTTACAAGTTATTTCTAAAGGGTTTTGGTTTGTTGGGTAGAGTTGTTGCGTTATTATTGTTCCTCAAGAACCAGAGAAACACAATTTAGTTCTCCCTGTTGCCGTCGTCGTTGTGGCAGTTGCTGCCGCTGTTACTTTTCTTAGCGCTGTTGTTGTTGTTGAAAGTGCAATATTTGCTGCTCTGTTGTTGTTGATGTTTGTTTACCTGTTGTACTTTTAGAGGCGAGAAAAATAAACATTATGAAAACAAATATTTATTTAACAAATCATGTGTACCACAAACACACACACGCTGGTATCCACATACCTAGCAGCAGACATATCTACACACATCCTTGGCAACATATTCACATGTCGTTGGTAAGAGAGGAATACTGGCCTTACTTAAGGACTGTCCCAGAGAAGAGGTGCGCTTTTTATTATACCCTAGAATTAAGGTAGGCAGGCACATAAGTATATTATTTGGCACTAATAAAAAGAATATAAAAGTACCAAATCCGTTTTATGATTGTTTTAGTCATTTATGAAAATTTCGTCTGTGTGTATGTTTTTTTTAATCAGCCAACACTCACCCCTATATTTCGTCTTGAATTTTTGGATGTCGTTATTGGTGGGAAATACATTTGCCGGAAGTCGATTCGACATACGGACAGTACGGGCGAAAAACGAATTCGATCTGTAGTGTATAGTGCGGTCAACTGGCCAATCGATAACAAATGGGTGTGAATTTCTGGAAAGTCGTTTATCCCTGCCGAACATCCTCCCGTCTGGAATAAGACCACGAATGTCTGAAGAACACACACCCTGAAAGTAGCGATAGAACAGCGACACCCAACCCACATTCCGACGATGCTCCAGGGAAACAATAGAGTTGAATACCCTACTGTCACCTAGCAGCACCATCGCTCTCCTTTGAACACGGCCCAGAAGCTCCAAGGATGATTTTGGAGCACCTGCCTATATATGGGAGTTGTATTCCATCTTTCGGCTGATGTAGGTTGTGTAGATATCGAAAAGATCAGAAGGAGCGAAATATTTCTTGCACCGCTTAAGAAAGCCTATACACTTGAGTGCTTCTTTCGACACTTCAAATACATGTCTCGTCCAACGAGCGTCACATTGTATTTTGATGCCCAGAACATCAAGAGCATCTGATTGTTCGACATCCATACCATCGATAGATAATGACGACACTGTTGGGTCAGCGAATTGCTTGTGAGACAACAAGCCGCACTGTGTCTTACGTGCATTAAAATCTACTCTATTCACTCGATCCCATTCGGAGATGACCAGTAAATCCAGGCCAAGTATATTTCCATAATTCGCCTTTTGTCTTCAATATCTTGAAGACTCGACCTACGGTCAAATGAATATGAATGACATAGGTTGCTGTCATCCACGAAAGAGTAGATTGGATTCACGGTCTGACCCAAAAGATCATCAATGAAAATAAGAAATAATGAGGGAGAAAGGACAGAGCCTTGCGGCACACCTGCGGTCAGCCTATGTTTATTGGATGAGAACCCATCTTAAACAGCTCGTATATGGCGATCTCTGAGAAAGCTCGATATAAATCGAGCAAATGTATTACCGACACCAAACGCAATCAGAGTGCACCGTGCCAGACTCTATCAAATACCTTGGAGATATCCAGAGCCACGACCTTACTCTCACCAAACCAATGGATAGACCGACACCAGCTTTCCGACAAAAAAGCCATCAGGTCTCCCGATGAGCGATTTCTACGGAAGCCATACTGTCGATCGCTAAGCAGGTCGTTGGACTCTAGATACCTTACAAGATGGTGGTTAACAACGCTCTCCATTACCTTAGAGAGCGCAGAGCTAATCGCGATTGGCCGATAATTCGCAGGATTATTGGCTTCACCCTTTTTAGGGATCGGCTGGACGTTCGCAACCTTCCAACACGCTAGGAAGACTCCAGCACGATAAGCAAGGTTGAAATGGTAGAGCACTGGACGCACTAGCCACGAGGAGCACTTACATAGGACTAGTGCCGAGATACCATCCGGGCCCGGGCACTTACTAACATCGAGATTTGCAAGAACCCTTTTTACTCCACGAGTTCGTAAAATTATTTGAGGCATGGAACTTGATACGTTTTCGATCGCGGGAGTGGTTGATTGCTTTCCGGCAAGGAAGAATTTCCTGCAAGGATTTCAGCCAATAGGTTGGCTTTATCAACCGGGTCAGTGAATGCCCGGTCGTCTTTAACAAGAGTTGGGATAGATGAAGAACTATTATTTACTATTCTTACAAATGAGCAAAAGCTCTTAGTTTCCCTGGAATTAATAAGGAATAAAAGAAACTTTTCACGCCTAAGCACTATGGCACACAACGTTCTTGCCTGTTTAAGCAGCAGCAGTTCGGTATTGACGTTTTTGTTTAAACGCCAATGTCTGAACGCCTCCTCTTTGGATCTGACAGCACACCTGCATGCCTGGTTGAACCAACTTTTTGGTTTAACCGACATTATTTTAATTGGAATAAACGTCTTCATTCCAAATAAAATTATATTTGGGATCATTTTAGCCTTAGCATTAATGTTATTATAAAGAAAGCATAGCTTCCAATTGAACTGCAGGAAAAAGTGGTTGAGCTCAGCCCAACGTGCATTTTCGTATATAAAAATTGTCCGCTTTGGGGCTGGTGTCGAAGCGACACAAAGGGCGGAATACGAAAAAGATGCTGAAACAATGCAGTGGTCGAAATTACCAAGAGGTGCAAGGACATTACGAGTAAGTTCATACTTTTCAGGTTGTGAAGTTAAGAAAAGGTCAAGAATATTGTGTTGGTGTCCTTCTACACACGGAATATGTGTCGGTTCATTTACTAATTACGTTAAGTCATTTTGCGAGGCGAAGAGCTCGGCGAATTGACCCTCCAGAGTTTTTTGACTCGAATGGGAAAGCCAGGTAAAATTATGGACATTAAAATCCCCAGCAACGACAATTTCACTGTCCGGATAACTCTCCAAAACTTTCGTTATCAATTCAGAAAGGGCTTCGAAGCCTTTGAGGGAAGCCTCCCTTTCTCAATATGGGTAGTACGTGTGTTCCAATCCTGAATTTAACCCAAAGGGAGTTAAATTATGGATCTTGTGAGCACATGTGTTGATGGATCTGAAACACTTTGTCATTACGTACATATACCACAAGAGCTCTGTGAAAAATAAAAAGGGATAGGGTGTGGTACCCAGGAACATAAAAATCCTGTGGATCAAAATCCTCACGCACCTTGGTCTCACATAAAGCTAAAACATCAGGCCTGTGGAAATGAATGTGGGAAAACACTGCGAAAAAACTCGCACGCAGCCCACGCAAACAAATTTCAATCATAGTCCTATACAGAGCCCCTTTAATAGTTTTGGGTTGACCATCCTCGTTTTCAAAAAAAAATATGGACCATTAACTTTATCAACCATAACGACGCACCAAGCAGTACATCGGGAGGGGTGTAATTACCACTGATGTAATACCCTGGGATTCTGACCCAGATCCCTGTTCCTTGAAATAGGAGACTAAGTTTCTAATAATACTGTTACTGGATGTAGCTCTGACATCAAAACAACAAAGTTATTTTCTTTGAATTAAGATAATAGTCTTGCCAGAAGAATAAAAAAAATTAACAACTTTGACGTGTTGCTGTACATCATATGTAGCCAACATAAATCTGGCAAAATCTAGTTAAACTGCAAAAGAGAAAACAATAATTGTTAACAAAAGAGATATAAATATTTTTTAACTTTTAGTCGTATTTGGGCCAACCTGTATTTATCCAAATATCTCCATATTGACACACCCTCCAACAGATAAACCCCCATGGCAAAAGTTTATTTATGGGGATTCTCCTGGAGTAAAACAAAATACTATGCCACCTCACGAAAATCAATATGAATAGCAGGGCTGACTCCCATAGCGGGCATGGCGTCGAAAAAAGTGCGCATGCCCACTCCCCTCGATAGTATACGACTTAATTCGAAGGATCGGACAAGTTTTGGACCAGATTGACCTGTTTAGTGCTTAATTTTTTCTAAATACATACAACTTTTGCATGTTAAAGGTATTTGCACTAAATCGCTCGATTTTATACTTTTCACCATAATATATCTATATCCTACAAGGAGCATAGGGCCTCGAATGAAAATAGACCATAGTGGTCCATAGTGTCTAGTGGTTATAAAAAGGCGCCAGTCGCTCGCCTTAACTCAGAACTTGTCAGGAGTCCGGTGCTACCCGAAAACTCTCTGACACACTCAACTTCGAACCCCTGGTTTTCTGCGACTGTATTAGCAGCTGTTCTGTATTTCTACGCCACGTTCTACAATATGCAACCCGATAGTACTCAGCTGTGCTTCCGCAAGTTGTGGAATGAGCAACTCACTTGAACGAAACAATATGTTTCATTTTAGTGAGTTGTCCAATCCACTTCCATCAACGGGATCCCGATAGTACTCAGCTGTGCTTCCGCAAGTTGTGGAATGAGCAACTCACTTGAACGAAACAATATGTTTCATTTTAGTGAGTTGTCCAATCCACTTCCATCAACGGGATCCTCCATACGATAAGATTATACAGAAGTTCTTCAATTTATTTCTAACACATCGATATACTTATGACCGACCATATATAGAATTTATGTTATTGATCGCCATACAATTCTAAGACGATCTAGCCATGTCCGTCTCTCCGTCTGTTGAAAACATGATATAGTCCAGCTAGAGTCCTAAAAATGTACAGATACGAGTATATGTTTAAATTGTAAATTTTTTATATTCTCGTAAGTAATAAATGCATTACTTTAAAAAAAGTGTCTATAGTAGTCGTTCGATATGTACTGAAAATGGACCCCATCGGACAAAAGAGAAAAAAAATCCCTTTGAGGTACTAAAAAAGTCCTGATCAAATTTTAATTTTAGCGCATTTTTTCTATGTACGACTATTAATTTTTAAGTATTACCCTTTAAAATAGCTCATTTAAGCTATACAAGCCATATTACATAAAGGGTGTTTTTTAGACATGTGGTTTTCAATCTGGCCACACATTTTTCGGAGTTGGTCTTTTTGACTACTCTCTTTATGCTCAGTCAGTTTGGTTTGCCATTTCATAATGAATAGACTTACTTCGGAACAACGTTTGCAAATCGTGGTGAATGGGCCCAAATCAAGGTGGCCACCGATCCTGATTTTTACACGAAAATTTTGTTCAGCGATGAAGCTCACTTTTGGGTGGACGAGTACGTTAATAACCAAAATTGTCGCATTTGGAGTAATGAAAATCCACAAGCCATTCTTGAGACGCCGTTACATCATCAAAAAGTCACTGTTTGGTGTGTTCATTGGGAAAAGGGAATCATTGGTCCATACTTCTTCAAAAATTAGCCAGCCACAAAGTGACAATCAATGGGGAACGCTATAGAGCCATGATAAATGACTTTTTCGTGCCTGAATTGGAGGACGTTGATATGGGCGACCTTTGCTTCCAACCAGACGGCGCTACATGCCATACAGCCAACGAAACAAGCAATTTGTTAAAGGAAACTTTTGGTGAGCGCATTATCTGTCGTCGAGGGCCTGTTGCGTGTCCGCTGAACTATTGTGTGGTTATGTTAAATTGCTTGTTTACGCAGGCGACAGTCACCTTGGAAGATAATATTAGGCGAGTTATTGCTGACATACGGCCCTAAATGCAGCAAAAAGTGGTCAAAAATTGTGCCTCTCGGCCGAAATTTATTTAAGCCAGCCACGGCGGACACTTGCCCGAAATCATTTTTATAACATAACGGCAAACCCTTATCTTTATCAAAAAGTTAAAGTTTTAACCATAACATTAAAAGATGGGTGATCCATCTAGAGGTATTTTTTCAGAACAAAAAAAAATATAAAAATTCAAATCAAGTGTGGAATCTTTATTGGTAATTTGAAAGGACATTTTATGGCATTTATTTTTTGAATATAATTTCCTTCAAATGTTGGCCGCAAATACGCCTCAGGGTTTCCATTCTGAGGGTCCAATTTTGAATGACTCGTTCGAGCATTTCGACTGGTATAGCTTTAATGACACGCGTAATGTTGGCTTCCGAAACCTGAATCGTAGCTGGTATTTCAGCATCGACTTTGGACTTTACGCAACCCCAAAGAAAAATGTCTAAAGGTGTGATATCACTCAATCTAGGCGGCCAACACACCTGTCCAAAACGTAAAATTAGCAGCTTTTCGAAATGACCTCTCTATAGATCCATTGTTTGAGCAGCTATATGGCAATTAGCACCGTCCTGGGGAAACCAAGTGTCGTCAAGATTACGGGCTTTAATTTCAGTTAGCATAAAGATCGATATCATGTCGCGATAGCGAGCACTATCCGGCCATTACGTTCCGGCCATCATCATTTTTGAAAAAATGTGCACCGATGGTTCCACCAGCTTATAAACCGCACCAAACCGTGTTTTTCCCTGGGTATAATGGCACCTTTTGAACCTCTTCTTGTTGCTCTTCAGCCCAAATGCTGGAATTTTGTTTATTGACTTTGCCGTTGAGCCAGAAATGAGCCTCATCACTGAACAAAATTTTGGTCGAAAACAGCGGATCTTCTTTTTTTTCGCCGAACGCTCATTTCTATATTACAGTTGCCAACATTTGAAGAAAATTATATTAAAAAAATAAATGGCATAAAATGTCCTTTCAAATTACCAATAAAGAGTCCACACTTGATTTGAATTTTTATATATTTTTTTTGTTCTGAAAAAATATTTCTAGATGGATCACCCTATATAAGTGTTTAATTTCTTCTTAAAAACCGCACATCTGAAAAAAAACAACCTTTAGTAGGCGTTCGGTATATATTTAAAATCTGGTTAGAGCCTGTTCCAAAACCTATTTCCGTTCCAAAACCTACTTTTATATATCCCGTTCCAAAAGCTACTTTGAACATCCAGAAATGCAGGGTATGACATAGTCGGCCACGCCAGACTTTAGCTTTGCTTACTAGTTTTTTTCTTGAACCTCCCTTATTTAAAGTGATCCATGCATAGCTGTGATCATCTTCCCATTGGCCTTTAAGCATAACTATCTACAGTTTTCTTTCTTCTGGGATGTGTGTATCTTTTTCTGTTCTGCTTTTTCTGTTTGAGCTTTAAATTACCTTAAGTGGTAATTTAAAGCTCATTTACAGTTTTTCAATACACTTCGACTTTATGTTTAGTTTCTGAGACTTAACTTTATTCTTTTTATAGACTTCGACTTTTGGACTCTTTTAAAAGCGCAGCTGTTACCAAAATAGTTTGCTTTCTTACATTCTTTTGGTTCTCTGGATTCGCTACCTTCATGTTGTCAAAAAGGGGACCCAGAAGTCCAGTGAGCGATTTTGTATCTTTGTTGGCAGATAGAAAATAAGCGTCATCGTCCTCGCCGCTTATGCGGTCCTCAGCCTCAGAAATGTATGCTTCTTCTTGCCATTATCTCTATAAACCAATAGTACACTTTCCCCTGAGGTTTAGAACCACAGTGATCTTCCTGAAACCATCTACATCATCAGTGATCCGACAAAAAACTTTTTATCTTGTAACAAATATACATTGAAAAAAATTTGGATAGAAAATAACATTTTTTGTTTACCCTACACCACACTGTTGTGGTGATAAATCTCTGAAATTTTGCATGGTATGTTGTAGGCGATCATTAATTAACTGTTTTTAAACTGGGCTTTACACTAAGCGACGCATAAAATATTTTAATTTCAATATTAAGTCGATCGTAATTCACAAATGTAGTCTTTTGAAATAGAAACTGATGTCAGTTTTGTCCATCCCAGACAATTCTCCCTCCCGTGCAAACCAACTGAATTAGAAGTCTGGAAACAACAGACTTAAGAAACAAACCCTCAATGAATAATATTACAAAAGGCGACACTTTTAATGAAAACTCTCACGCATTGTTTTCGATGTTATGTCAACATTTCGAATTCGATTCCAATAAGTGCCATCCATTTAAGCTTCTACCCTAAAAAATCCACACTCTAGAAATTTTAAGAAAGCCATGCGTACGACGTTTTAACTCATTTTCGTCGAAACGAATGCAAACAAACAAATTTCTTTCTCAAACCTCCACCGTTCAATTTCGAAACGATTATCAACGGGCAACTTAGGCAAATGCTCATATTATCATCCACAGCTTCCCACTTTTATTTTAAAATTTTCGCATTCCGCTTCCACAGAGATCTGAACGCGACATACACGCACACGTGCAACTCACGCCAGTGCCTGGGTGCCTATGACGAATAAATGCCTGCCGCTGTAGACAGGACAACAGGAACTGCCTCAGCAGCTACAGCAATAAAAGAAAACTGTCGCTTCGCAAACTCTCATGGCAGCAAACGCGAACGAACAAAAAAAGAGTTTCGCATGCAAAAAAAGTCCACCAGTTTTCTTAGCGCAGACACAAGCTTATGCATGCCTAACGTAGTTTGGAAAATATGCTCTCTCACTCTCGGAATCACCTGGTTAACAATGAATTCATGCGGATATTTTATGGTTATGTGTGTGCGTGCGTATGTGTCTTGTGCGGTTGGTCAGTGCAGGCCAGACCCCAGTGCCACTGTGACAGAATACTATGAGAGTTTGTGCGTCGGCGACGCCGCTGAAGACCACTCCGCGCACACGAGAACGCCGCGTAGTGCTCGGTACGTCCAGTCGTTCTGTTCGCTTTTATTGATGCTGTTGATGTTGGCGATGTTGACTGCCTTGCTTGGTCACATTTTTATCTTTTGAGGAATATTATGAAAACACGCAATGTCTGTGCAAACACAGGCACACAAATGTTCGTCGCACTCGAAGGCTCTTTGCCGCGGCTTAATGGCGAAGAGTGCTTTTTTTCGTTGAATGTTTTTTCGATTGTTTTATTTTCAGTTTGGGTTTGAGTTTGGGGTCCAGCTTGGGCTGGAGACAACAACAACTAGAACCTTTAAATGTGCGCCGAAGAGAAGGGACCATTGAAATACAAACACACTCACACACACACCCATGGAAAATGTCTGGCCAGCACCAACAATAACGGCCATTGCAACAACTCCGGCAAAAGAATAGGAATGTGAATTATTTTCGTTGTTGTAATTGTTGTCGCTGCATGTTGTTGTCGATATTTTTATAGGCGGTATGATAAATACTGGTTCAATGTCGCATTACTTCTGATGGCTCATTCATTGATGAACCCAGATTGTATAGCCTTTCTATACAATCACGCCACTAAGGGGGGTAAATACCAAAAAATCTATTAAAAAAATTGAAATATTCCAACAAAAAATTAATAAGAAATAATGTAATAAAAAAAAATATTAACTAAATAGGCTAAATTATTAAATTAAAATAATAACTAAAACATTCGTATGTTGTCTATCGGAAATATTTTCGATTTCAAGATACACTCGTGAAAATATTTACATCTTTAGAAAAATAATTGTATGCCGTTTTTCAAAAATATTTTAGTGATGAGGTAATGAAAACTTGTAAGCCGTTTAACGATAATGATTTCATTACAGGCGATGTAAATCATCACCTAAAGGGTGATCCATCTAGAGGTATTTTTTCAGAAAAAAAATTTAAAAATTCAAATCAAGTGTGAAATCTCTATTGGTAATTCGAAAGGACATTTTATGGCACTTATTTTTTTAAAATAATTTCCTTCGCGTTCGGTAAGAAACGGGAAGATCCGCTGTTTTCGACCAAAATTTTGTTCATTCATGAGGCCCATTTCTGGCTCAACGGCAAAGTCAATAAACAAAATTGCCGCATTAGGGCTAAAGAGCAACAAGAAGAGGTTCAAAATGTGCCATTATACCCAGAGAAAACCATAGTTTGGTGCAGTTTATAAGCTGGTGGAATCATCGGTGCTTATTTTTTCAAAAATGATGATGGCCGGAACGTAACCGTGAATGGTGCTCGCTATCGCGCCATGATATCGATCTTTATGCTACCTGAAATTGAAGCCCGTAATCTTGACGGCACTTGGTTTCAACAGGGCGGTGCCCCTTGCCATACAGCTGCTCAAACAATGGCTATATTGAGAGGACATTTCGAAAAGCAGCTAAATTTCACGTTTTGGACAGGTGAGTCGGCCGCCTAGATCGAGTGATATCACATTTTTCTTTGGGGTTATGTAAAGTCCTAGGTCTATGCTGACAAACCAGCTACGATTCAGGTTTTGGAAGCCAACATTACGTGTATCATAAAGGCCATACCGGTCGAAATGCTCGAACGAGTCATCCAAAATTGCACCCTCAGAATGGAAGCCCTGAGGCGTAGTTGCGACCAACACTTGAAGGAAATTATAATCAAAAAATAAATGCCATAAAATGTCCTTTCAAATTACCAATAAAGATTCTACACTGGAATTTTTATACTTTTTTTGTTCTGAAGAAATACCTCTAGATGGATGAATCTTTATTTCTAAAAATATGTTAGCCGTTTCGAAAATAGTTTCATTATCAAGTTGTCTACTTTTTTTTAAAAAAAAAAAACAGTCTGAAAGACTTTTAGTTATAAGCAGGCGTGACAGCAGTTTCGGTGATCGCCACTTCACCATCATAAGACCCTAAGCAATGAATACGCTTTAAGCATAGTTATATAGTTAACCGATATGTTCTGCGGCAGTACGTTGAAGGGCAGGCAGTTTCACATTTAACGAGAACTGTCCGTAATGCAGTTGTCTACCGACCAAAAAAACCCTTGCACTACACACATACTTTATCGCAAACACCCACACGCATACGATCCCCATTGTATAAGTAGCTATAAGTAGCTGACAAATTGGTCGATACAATGGGGAAAATACTGGAACGCATTCTCTAAATCCATCTACTGAGAATAGTGGAGGATAGAAAGGTGCTTTCAGAACGACAGTTTGGTTTCAAGAAGTCTCGTTCCTCCATAGGAGCAGTAATGTCGGCAGTCGATATTGCAACGGAGGCGATATCTGGGAAACGCTGGAAGGGAGGCTCCAAGGAGTACTATGATGTAGTAACAAAAGACGTGAAGAAGGCATTTAACTCGACAGATAGGGACTAAATAAAAAGTGCCCTCGCAGAAATCGAGACACCTGGGAACATTCTTGACCTAATAACTAGCTACTTCACGAATCGAAAGCTTATATATGACAGGGAAGGGGAAGCTATCTACCATGTTACAGCCGTTGTTTCACCGGGATCAGTGCTCGGCCTACTCTTGTAGAATATCATGTACGACGAAGTCCTAAGACTACCACTACATCATGGCAGACGATATTGACATTGTAGCTGTTGCCGATAAAATTCAACAAACAGAGTATATGACAAACGATGATATTCACCAGGTGCGCAGGTGGTTAGAAACGGCAGGTCAGGAGCTGGCTGACCACAAAACAGAAGCGGTACTGATTATTAGCAGGAAAAAGATTGAATATATGAGCATGAGTTGGAGACCACTTCTCTCGCTCTCCGCATGTTCTTAGGAACCTTGGGGTTACGCTAGATAACAGGCTCAACTTTACGGAGCATATTAACTACACGAGTGGAAAGGCAGCCCGAATACAGGCGGCTCCAGCCAGGGTTTTACCCAATATCGGAGGATCCAAGCAGATTAGAAGGAGACTTCTAGCGACAGTCCTTAACTCCGTGATTCTATATGCGGCTCCAGTATGGGCAGACGCGATGTCAAGGAAGGAGGCCAAAAGAAAGCTAACGTCAACCTGCCCTACGAACAATAAGCGGATTCCGCACCATATCGGATGAAGCAGCTTTCGCCGTGGCAGGGATGATGCCAATTGACATACTGGTGGATGCATTGCGGCGGATATAAGACTTGAGACAAGACCCTGCTGAACGAGTAGACATATTAAAGACCGAAAGAGAGGTCTCCACGCAAATGTGGCAAGTTAGGTGGGACAACAGTACGAAAGATAGATGGACGCAACAGTTGATACCATTATATCAGACTGGATAAATAGGTCCCAGGGCGAGGTAAACTACTACGTAACACAATTCTTGACAGGCCATGAATGTTTTAGAAAATACTTGTACAGGTTTGGACATGACAGCTCGTCTATGCGCACAAACTGTGTGGGGGAAGAGGAAAACGCAGAACTCGTTGTGTTAAACTGGCCCACATTCAGGACATCCCTTATGGATATTCTGGGGCAAGATCGAAACGCACGCGGTGGCAGTTCTGTACAAGCTGCGGATAGCGAAACGTGAAACCTTAAGGCCAGAGAAGATGATGTAACTTTAGCGTAAATGCTAACTAGCCCTTGCGAAGTAATACTTAACGATAGTCCCGCGGGAGAGAGTGGTTGTTGTATAGGGGGTGTGGTTTAGCACGTAGGTGCCAGCCAGCAACGGCAAATCGTGCATGCCCTTGGCTGGGGCCACTAGATGTGTGAGAGCTCGCACTGTCATGGTGCACACTGATTCGTCTTTTTTTGTTCGTTATTCGAATTTCTCCGAAGACTTCAGCAAACAAATTGTGGTGTACCACTCAGAATTGACCTCATACGTTGCTCAAGCAGAGCAGTCGCCACATGACCAGTTTTGCCGAAGAAACAGGCGACCATTTGCTTCGAAGTGCTTCTTCCACGAAAAACATTCGTTGGATTTGGCTCGTTTTCGAAGACCCACACAGTCGATTGCTGTCTTGTTTCGGGCTCATCAGCATTGATCCATGATTCGTCAGCTGTGACGATCTTTTAAACGTCTTTTGAAGCACCGCGATCGTATTTTTTAAAAACTTCTTTGCACCAATCGACGCGATCCTTTTTTTGAGCAATTGTCATATTGTGCGGGATTCATCGAGAATAAACCTTATTTACAGCCAGGTTCTTCCACGAACAACATTCGTTGGATTTGGCTCGATTTCGTAGACCCACAAAGTCGATTGCTGCTTTGTTTTGGGCTCATCTGCATTGATCCATGATTCGTCACCTGTGACGATCTTTTTAACGTCTTTTGAAGCACCGCGATCGTATTTTTTAAAAACTTCATTGCACTAATCGACACGAGCCTTTTTTGGGCAATTGTCAAATAGTGCGGGACTCATCGAGAACAAACCTTTTTTACGGCCAGGTGTTTATTCAGTATCGAAGTATGCTAGTGGAAGAAATGCCCAAGGATGCTTCCATCTCACGGTATGTCACATGGCGATCTTGTATTTTCAGTTCACGCACGGCATCAATACTTTCTGGCACAATGCCGTTTTTGGACGATTGAATTCATTTAACCAGTTTTTCACAGTGCTATAGGATGGTGCTTCATTGTCATACAAAGTTTTAAGTTCACCGATGCACTCTTGTCGTGATAATCCACGTCGAAAGTTGTGAAAAATAATCGCACGAAAATGTTCACGAGGTTATTCCATTTTTTTGCCAAATTGATTTTTTCAAGTCACTGTACTCGTAAACAACACAAATGATGGTCGTACGTTAAAACATTCTGAGTACGTTTATGCTAAAAAATGTCAAACTTTCCAATGGAAATGTTAGATGGCGCCAGGCAACACTTAGTGTTGCCAAGGCAAGAAATTTATGTGTATAGCAACCCTCGTAGTAGTTGGTAGGTATGATGTTGGTAAGGTATAGTATGATGGAAATGAGTCCGCATTTGAAAAAATGATCATATAAGATCGGGATCTATGATTAAAGTTATATAAGCTTCGGCCAGCCTTACCTAATTTGTCCACTTGTTTCTTATAATTTGGCTGAGATTTGGACACGGACTCCCAGATCATAGGGACCATAACTTATTTTCATTCTACAAAAGAGATATCGACAACGAAAGTATTCTGCCCTAACGTTGGATCTACGTATGAGTTCATAATTTTTATCAGACTACACATATCATACGGCCCTCGCACTCCTGCTACTAGCCTTGCCTTTGCCATGGAGCGGCAGGCAACGTGGAGTGTGCTGCTGTATGTGCACTGTTAAAGAATGGCTGGGTTGAGGAGCCCCCTTAAGGCTACATACTTGCATGTATGCATGCATTCATGCAGCAGCTTATGATGATGACGATCATACTGATGATGACGATCATGATCATGACGATGATGGCAACGACGACGACGATGATGATGCACTAAAATGCAATGCTTAATTTTGGTACGTATGACTCCTTCTTGGACTCCGCCGTGTGCTTCCTCCCCAGCGTCAGCCACCACCGCCGCCACTGCCACCATCGTCGTGTCCAACACAATGGCAATGAAATGGCGCACCACCACCATTCCTAGGACACAGACCAAAACGAAGCGAAACGAAATGAACCAAAGCAAATACTCGCATACGAGTACGGCCGCAAAAAAGAAGACTTTACATTTTATTGCAGACGTATTTGATTCGATTTTTTTTTTGTGTGTGACTTCTTATTGTTGTAGCACCAGCAATACTGCCACTACCACCACCACCAGCACATGCACCACCGTCACCAGCTTTAGCTCTAGCTTTGGCACTAGCATCCAGCACCAAGCACCACCGGTAGTAGAAGCTAGTACTACACGTAGTACACTGATGTTGCTGATGCTGCCTGCTGCTGATGATGACGGCGACAATGACGCTGGTATACTGCATACCTGTGAGGTTGTTTGTGATGGTGTTGGTTGGTTGCTGGGTTTAGTGGCGATGCTGGCTGGTGGTACTAGATGCAGTTGCTGTTATGATGTTGATTCAGATGTGACTGTTCCTGTTGCTGTTGCGGCTGCCGTTGTTCTTTCTCGTTGTTGCTGTTGTTGTTATTGTAAGTTTTGCTAAAAGACAAAATTTTTTAAAAGCTGTTCCTTTTTGCTGTTTTTCAGTTGTTATTATTGTAAAATTATTGTAAGTCCCGTATCTGTCAGACGTCGTCGTGCGGCCGTTTAGTTAGTCAGACCGTCGTGTTGCTATATTTGCCTCTTTTTCTTGGGCTCATTGGATTTTGTCGCTGGCTGCAATGGCGGCCTGCTGCCTGCTGCTCCCCTGAGCGGCAATGAGATGGTGTGCTTCCTTCAGTTTCTGCCTCTGATAGTTTTGTGCGAGCTTCTTCTTTTTTGTGTCTTTAGGTTGTTTTTTTAGTTTGTTGTTGTTGGTTGGCTTTGCTAGTTCGGTTGGGTGAAGGTGGAACTGTGCTTACACTAAGTTCGCACAGATAGTTGTAGGGCTTTTTCTTTGCTTGGTGTTGTTGCTTCATAAGTATTTCCTAGATAGTTGTGTTATGATGTAAACTATCAACTGGTCGTCGTTGGCAGGAGGCTGCGATGAGCGACCGGGGTACTGTTAGTTGATTGCACTGCTCGACATAAAAAAAAAGTTTATGGAACAGAAAAGTGTTTCAATGTATATAACTGAAAATCTAGGGTTTCATTCATACAGGGTGCCTTAGAAGTAACCACGCTATCGTGAAATTCGATAATTTTAGCGAATGACAGCAAATGTACAGAAGATGTCGGATTTAACGTGATTATCGCCGAAATGGCCTGAACCACGGTGTGCCATCACACTGGGGCCGCAACGATGCGACGGCCAACGCCCCATTGGATTGATTCCGCCGGTACCAATTCGAAGCATAACAGTTATGGGTCATGGCTTCCCTCTTGGTTAGGGGTCGAGGACTATCTAAACCTCTACTGTTCACATCTCTAAACCTCTACTGGTCACAGCACCCGGTCGCAATTCAATTCCACATCGAACCGAAGTTCTCCCCGCGATTTGGGTATAAACCACAGCCACCACGATACTCCCCGAGGGGCCGCACCATATAGTCAGGCCAGAACAAGTTCTGGGGGCTCCTGATTACCCGTGGTACCAGATTAAAGTCTCCGGTCAGACCTCGTAACCAAAAGGCTACTCCCAGTTTTTGTTCCATACAACATGGGACTGGTCACCCATAGACAGCAAATGTACAGTCTCATTTCAAATTTTCGAAGTAAATGGACAAAAAAACAAACAAAACGTCCTTAAATTCCGAAAGGCCGAACCTTAAATACCCCCGCCATCGATTCGCAACTAAAGCATTTCGGTCGATTCGCCCGTCCCTAATCTCAGCCAATACTTTACAATTACTCTATATTTGTGACAGCGCATAGAGAAAGGGACCTAAGGGTAAAAAAATCAATTTTCATTTCTTTTTTTGATGTGGACAACATCTGAGCATGAATGAGACCGATCCCAAGCCCCAAAAGTATTCCCTCCCAGAGATATGCGCGTTTTATGAAAGTGAAGCCGACGATTCTACGTGCAAATAGAAAGGGACCTAATCTTTAAAATGGCTCTCCTGAACAAAACTGGTTTTTAGCCTTAGGTCCGTTTCTATTTTGCGCGTCACATTTGGAGTTTTGACCATACGGTTAGTTTTTAGGGCAACATTAGTCCAGAAGCTATATCCTTTCTTGATATAAAATTACTTAATTTAGCCATTGAAAGTCTAAAAAAATTATTATTTATTAAGCAAATCCTCAAAAATATAAAACGATATAGTCAATTTAACCAAAGATAGGCGTTGGCCGCTCGTACGCCCCATTCGAATTTTTTTCGGAAGCTTCTAAAGCTGATGGTTCTAAAATCAGAAAGGACTTTTGCATGGGGTCCATACGAAAATATAGACCAGTTTCAACAGAGCTAATTTGTGGTCGCCCAACGTAGCATTCAGAATTTGAGCATTATCGGGCTTACTTTACTACGCCCCAATCGAACTTTTGTCGGAGGCTTCTAAAGCTGATGGTTCTAAAATCAGAAAGGACTTTTTTCATTGGGTCCATACGAAAATATAGAACAGTTTCAACAGAGCTAACTTGTGGTGGCCCATAACGTACTTTGCAGAATTTGAGTATGATCGGGCTTACTTTGTGGCATATAAAGCTACAAGACCTAAATTCGGGTGGGACATTTGTGTGGAAGCTATTCAAAAACATAGACGGATATGATCTAATAATACCGAAGATGTTGGTTGAAATTTTGTAAAAATGTGATGAAATATGTGGCATTTAGAGTTGTAGGTTCTGAAATCGGGATAAGCCTATGAATGATATCAAAACATGGACCAATGGGATATCAAAACATGAATCAATAGGGTTTGTCCTTGGCCCAAAATTGAAGAATGTACCAAGTTTCAACGAAATCAGTTTATAATTCTGACCTTTGACCATTCCATGTTACAAATATATAAGCAATTAGTCATAATACCCCGTTCCACAGAGTGAAGTATGGTATAAAAAAGTCAGTAACTAAATTAAACGAACTCAAAAATACGATAAACTCAGCTTCATTAAGGACTCTTCTAAGCCTAACAATTTTTTAAATATTATTCAAAAATGTTTAAAACTAAAATGTTTATGATGATGTCAAGTTATCTATTTAAAATCTACCTAAGCGGTTATGAAAAAAACCCACTTAAAACTTAGACAGATCTACCGGAGCCTAATCTGACAGACTTTTAGGCAATTCGAGCTATGTCCACTTACTGCATTTTGTCACGATCGGATGAGATTTCGTTAAATTTCCTACGAATATAACGTCTTTTTCGATTAAATTGATTTTCCGGAAAGAGTAAACAATGAATAAAAAATCATACCCCCATTTTTTTAAAAAAATTATCAGCAATTTTGATGTTTTGTCAATTTTCAATTATGTATCGGTTCATAAAATTTAAGTGGCAACATTAATTGTTTTCAAAAAATGGCGCTTACGATAATTTTTCGCTAAGAGCTCGAGATAGCAGGGTGCCTCATGTTTAACTTTTTGTTGAAACAATAAGTGTGGTAACTTTTATTCGTTTCTGTAGTGAGTAAAGGGCAACTCGGTTCCTAACTGAAATTTCCATTTCAGCGACCTCAAACGATACAAAATGTTTTTTAGTGAGGTAACTTTAACTTTTTCCCCCCTAAACCAATTTTGCCCGTTTACAATTCCAAAAAGCTTATGACCATAAGCCACCATCATGTCAATTGACAGGATCCTACGTTGATTCGTTTGACCCCCATTGTGCTTTAAACAGACACCCGGATAGACTTGGCTAGATTGTCTTAGAATTGTACGATGATCAATATACTTATATATTTAATTATCTGTCCACTAAATTAAATTGTGCCGAATTTAATAAAATTCGATCATAGAGAAAGGGACCTAAGGGTAAAAAAAACAATTTTCATTTTTTCTTTTTTTGATGTGGACAACATCTGAGTATCGAATGAGACCGATCTTATACCCCAAAAGTGTTCCCTCCCAGAGATATGCGCGTTTTATGAAAGTGAAGTTGACGATTCTAAGCGCAAATAGAAAGGGACCTAATCTTTAAAATGACTCTCCTGAACAAAACTTCTCATCAACTTTTCACTTTTTTTGATGTAGACAACATCTGAGCATCGAATGATACCGATCCCATGCACCAAAAGTGTTTTTTTCCCAGAGATATGCGCGTTTTAGAAAGGGACCTAATCTTTAAAATGGTTTCCTGAACAAAACTGGTTTTTAACCTTAGGTCCCTTTCCATTTTGAGCGTCACATATATAGCGTTTGAAATTGGGAGGAAGCTTATTTGGGGCCAATATAAAAATATGAAGCAAGGTAAAGCAAATTAAGTAGAATGTATTAAACCTGCCAGGATTGATTCATATTTGCCGCCTGCTCTTTGATTACAACAGAAGATAGACAGACGGATTAACGGACGGACGGCCCCATCTTCCCTGACTTTAGTTGTTATTCACCTAGTGGTTCGTTATCTATAAAAAAAGAATAAAAACTTCATTAAGTCAAAAAAGTGTACATTTCCGAGGTCCCCTAAAGGGAACGTTCTTTGTCTCAGGGCAGGGCTTTCTCCCAGTACAACTACAAACAGCTTATGCTTATAAGCGATTATAAGACAAAATTTCGGAATCCTAGGTTTGTTTTGCTTGACCGCTGTCTCGCCTTTTGCTTGACCGCTATCTCGCCTTTAACAAAAACACAGAGCTGAACAAAGAAACAAACGGACTAGGTTAGATCGTCTTAGAATTTTAAGAGATCAATAGTATAAATACCTAAGGGGCTTTCCGATCAAATTTTGCAGTGTTGAAAAGGGATGGCACACAATCCTTCGATTGAGGGTATGAACACTATATTCGGGCGTGGCCGACCGCTGTGTATGCAGAAAAGCGAACTAAATAATGTGAAAGCGTCGTCAGCCAGGCCGAACCTTATACGCCGTGACTTCGCTATTAAAGAATGACAAAAAACGTGGCTCGTTTATGGACCCCTTCGGCACATCTGTCCAACACTAATCTTAGCCAAATATTCATAACTTATATTTAGAATCGTAGCAAAATTTGCTTTCATTTAAATACCTATATGCCCATACATATAGAGTAACTCGTATTAAATTTTTTTTTCAACAATATATTTATTTGCAATCTATTTTATACGATTATACAAAAATAATTATTATATAATAATAATATTATTATATAATAATAATTATTATATAATAATTATTATAATAAGCAAATTTAGTAATAAATAAATTAATGACAGTATAGCTAAAACCCAGTGGCCTCAGCATTAATATATTTTACATTGTTACTTATATTATTGCAATTATGTACATACATTTATTTAAAAAAAGGGAGATCTAGTATATGATTTCTTTTTAGTCTTTTAATCTCGTCACTGTCTTCTAAAAGAGATATAGCCAAAACATTAGAGTGATTACTTAGTCTGTCTAAGTTGTTGGCACTAATTCTAGTTATTTCGTCCTTTAAAAAATTAAAGCCAAGATCGTTGTGAATACAGCGGTTATTCACAAACCATGGTGCATTAGAAATTAGTCGGAGAGTCTTCGACTGATACCTTTGTAAAATTTCCAAGTTGGAATTGCTGGATGTTTCCCATATTTCGATTTCATAAGTCCCCACAGGTTTCAAAATAGTTTTATAAAGAATGACTTTATTTTCTAAGCTTAATTGTGATTTAGGGCCAATTAACCAGTACATTTTTTTGGTTTTTATCTCAACTTCCTTCCTTTTCATCTTTATATGTTCTCTCCAGTTAAGTCCAAGATATTTTACGTGATTAGATTTTTGAATCACAACGCCGTTTAAAGTGAGTGGAGGGCAGTCTTATTTTCGCAATGTAAAAGTTACATTGCTGGATTTGTCAGCATTGACTGGAATGTTCCAAGTATCAAATCACAATTGAAGATCGTCAAGCTGTCTTTGAACTTTAGATGATGCTTCCGCAGGAAACGAACCAAAATAGCGGTGTCATCAGCGTATGTAGCAATCGTGATATCCGTGTTAACAGGCATGTCAGAAGTGTATATCGTATAAAGCAACGGACCCATAACGCTTCCTTGTGGTATTCCAGATTTAATATTGCCAACTTCAGACTCTTCACCACTAACATACACATAAAAACTTCGCAGGTTTAAATACGATTTAAACAATAAAAAATATGGAGTTGGTAGCATTTTTTTAAGTTTTAAAAGTAATCCACTGTGCCATAGCCGGTCAAAGGCTTGCTTGATATCCAGAAAGATTGATGAGCAGTACAGTTTCTTCTCTAGAGAGTCTCTGATAACCTTGATAATCCTGTGGCATTGCTCAGGTGTACCGTGATTAGGCCTAAAACCAAACTGATAGTCTGGTATAATGTTTATTGCGTCCAATAGCGGAAAAGTCTTTTCTGGAAAAGCCTTTCAAAATTGGGAGCAAGCTTATCGGTCGATATGAACTTAACATATTTTTGGCTTCTTCACCATGATGATCTTTGCGTGCTTCCATTGAGATGGAAAGTGATAATCTTATGATGGAATTATATAATGTTGTAAGAAACACAATCCCCTTTTTAGGAAGTGACTTGACGACTTTAGCGTTAATGTGATCATATCCAGGGGCTTTTTTGACTTTTAATTTCTTTATTTCGCTTTGAATTTCACGGTAAGAAAAGAGTTTTATAGACGAAAACATTTGACAAGGTACATCTAGAAAATTATCGATTTTTTGGCAAACAGTTCTGCTGCATAAGTTAAATGGAGTAAGAAGTTTTTGTATGCTTCCGCTATTTCTCTATCTGATTTACACCACGTTCCGTCCAATTTTTTAATGAGAATATTTCTTTTCTGTGGTCGTTTTAAGTATCTGGTGGCTTTAAATAAATTATAGTCCTGATTATTTGAAGGAATAAGTTCTTTTAAATATCAACCAACGGAATCATTTTTCATCTGTTTCAGACGCTTACTAAGATGCTGGACTGCTCTGTTTAGACTAGTTTTATCAGGTGGAAGCCTAGTCCGTTGCCATATTTTCCTCAGTCTTCTCTTTTTTTTGATGAGGTTTCTTATTCTCACAGATAGAACAAAAAAAATTATAAAAATAAAAGTGTGGAATCTTTATTGGTAATTTGATAGGACATTTTATGCTATTTATTTTTTGAATATAATCTGAGGGTCCAATTTTGGATGATATCACACAATCTAGGTGGACAACTCACCGTTCCAACATGTGAAATTAGCTGCTCTTTGAAATGACCTTTAATAGATCCACAGTTTAAGCAGCTGAATGGCAAGTGAGACCGTCCTGTTGAAACCAAGTGTCGTCAAGATTACGGGCTTCAATTTCAGGTAGCAAAAAGTCCGATATCACGGCGCGGTAGCGAGCACCACACAAGGTTACACCCCGGCCATTATCAATTGTAAAAAAAATATAGACCGATGATTCCACCAGCCCATAAACTGCACCAAACCGTGGTTTTCGCGGTGTAAGTCTTTCCATGCTGAAGTAGAAAAAAATAACTCTAGATTAAACGCCCGTTAGAAGCAACACATTACATCCAATCTTGATGGAATTTGGAACTCGTTGGTTTTTTGAATCAAGGAAGGACATTATTAAATTAAAAAAATAGGTTCAGATTTTGATGCCACATATATGTTCATCCGATTTTTCTATTTTTTGGGCCTTGTTGGACTTGAAGAAAATCGGTTGAGATTTATATATATCTCCCACACATGTGTTTATTCAATTTTATGTTTAAAGCTCTATGTACCACATATTACAGCCAATCTTGATGACATTAAGAACACGTTTGTTTTCAATTTTAAAAAATTTTAAAAATTTAGATATGGCACCCACATATACTCGTATGACCATCCGATTTTTTGCTTTTAGCTTTAGAATCCTCACCTTACATCCAATCCTGATACAATTTACCACATTTTTTTGAAATATTGAAATATTTAGCCCTCACCCATATAAGTATATGTGACAGCGCATAGAGAAAGGGACCTAAGGGTAAAAAATCAATTTTCACTTTTTTTTTGATGTGGACAACATCTGAGAATCGAATGAGACCGATCCCATGCCCCAAAAGTGCTCCCTTCTAGAGATATGCGCGTTTTATGAAAGTGATGGTACACCAAAGACACATGTATTTAAATCTTTAAAATGGCTCTCCTGAACAAAACTGGTTTTTACCCTTAGGTCCATTTCTATTTTGCGCGTCACATATACTTATTTAATTTTATTTTTTAAGCTTTTGAAGCCACACATTACAACTAGTCTTGATGAAATTTACATGTATGTTCCTAGTGCCAAGGATCCGCACTGTTGAAGTTGGAGAAAATCGGTTCACATTAAGATATAGCTCCCACGTATACATATATTCAACCGATTTCACCAAAAACAGTACAATTTTCTCTCGAAATAAAATATGACATTAGTTTAAAAATCTTGGTAAATTAAGTCCAAAAACCTATTTGTAGTTGATACGAAACTAACTTAAAATATCCAACTCCACTTAATCTTGTAGTAAATCATAAAGTGGGGAAGCCCCAAATGTGGGTTAAGCTTCTTTTGCTTTATGCGTAGATCAACTCAAACCACTGAAACTTTGTTACATGTTTTATATTCTTTCTAGGCTGTATAGCTCCTGCTAGGTGCGACCATAGCCCACCAATTAAACGTGCAAGTTACAGCGGCGTGCTTGTGTGGCGGTGTGTTTGCCCGCCAGTGTTGTAATACAAGAGTGGATGACTACAATTGCGCTGTGTCGCAACTTTAGCAAAAGACATTTTTTTTTGAATATATTTTTTTAGGTAAAAATTTCAATTATTAATGATAAAATAGATTATGATCGTGTTCAGTTCAGTTTCGTTACGTTTCCTTTTTTGTGTGTGTGTCCGTCCGTCCGCCCGTTTGTCCGTTGTGCTTGCCTTCCTTGCGACTTTTTACGAAGCGTTCTGTTTTCCCCGGTTTTGGTTGGTTGTTGTTGCTGCAGTTGGATTTCCTTGTGTCCACCAATATCGTTCTGAATGTTTGTTATTCAAGATGTAGCCGTCCGTGGCAACAACAATGAATTTGGTGCGGCTGGGTATGAGAGTAGGACGACGACGCCGACGACAGCGAGGACGAGTACCAACCAGAGTCCAGAGATATGTTTATTATGTTGTTTGATATTCAAACTTTTAATGTCTGTCCATCTTGGCTATCTGTGAGGGGGACACAGCCGCCACCACCGCCAGTACTCACCGTTCACTGCTCAATGCAAAAATGTAAGTCTTAAATAAGAGATAGAGACGAAGCAGCCCAAGAACTTCAACAAAAATCAAGTTTACTTTTGCCGTGACCGTTGTTGCTGCTGGTGCTGGTGGTGGTGCCTTTTTGGTTTGTTAAATATTAAGTCTTAAGTTTGAAAATTTACAACATTATATCTTGTCGTATCGATTTCTATTACTATTTTATCTCATCTCTAGCATCACTTCGATATTTTTCAGTTTTTTTCTATTTTTTTATTTTTTGGAGGGGATTGACGACATCGTAACTCCCTCCATCCGCCATCAATGGGTGGATCACCAGCACCATAAGCAAATCACACTTTGGCCATCCATATTGCAACTTTTTGTCCAATGATCATTGGCGACTGGTCGCGAGGTTTTTGGGGGGTGCCGGACGGTTGGTTTTGAAAAAGTCGTTGGCAATCGTTGAAATCTAATTTTTCTTTCCATAGATTTGTTTACGATTGCATGAGTGAATATTTATTTGGTTTCGCTCTGGTGTTCACTATATTTTCTTTTTCCATTCCTTTAACTGCCCTGCTCTTGATTTATAACTTGCATGAGTTGTGGGAAATATCGTTGGCGATTTTTCATTATTTCTTCTTCTACTTTTTTTTATTATTTTAGATTGCATATCACATTATTCTAAAGGATTAAAGACATTTAAGTTACCATTGATAATGCCTTGCAATTGAATGGGCATCGTCTAGCCGAACGAGCGGAAACGGATATTCTGTTAAACTTGTGGCTATGGCTATGCCAATAAGTAAGAGATCAGGGCAGAAGTGCAAAGTGTTCGGACAGAACAGAAATATAACGTAATTAATTGATAACACTGCTACGCAGGCTTTTTGGCTCTCTCTGTGTAGCTATTAATTTAACCAATGTAGACCCGATGCGGCAAAAAGAACACAATCAATTTGGTTGGAAATATGACAGCTATGAAAAGTGGCAACGTTATGCGAGTAGAGCACATTGGGGTAATTTGAAAAAATGTTTTGAAAATAATGATCGGCATTTCCAACCGGCTAGATCGATTTTACTGAAATTTCCCACAGACTTAGCTAAAGTGTTTCCGATCCCATGGCTAATCCAGTAAAGATACAGGGTAGCTGTTGAATATTGCCACATTAAGAAACCCAAACAATTTTTTTTCCAGAGTATGGAATTTATTTTAAAGCTCATTCAATTTTATTTAATATAGCTTAATTAGTTTAAAAAAATGGAATTTCAATGCACCCTGCTCGTTGATGCATGTGCAGCATCTTACCAAAAAGTTGTTCATTACTGCTTGGAGAGTTGAGACAGGAATAGCAGCAATTGTTTCTCGAAAGATTGCTTAACTTCATTCAAATTTGTTGGTTTTGCTTTGTAGACTTTCCGTTTGCAATAACCCCACAAGAAAAAGTCAGGTGCAGTAAGGTCAGGCTACCTCGGGCCAACGGAATGTGGAGTTTCTGGATACCAGCTTATTGGGAAATTTCGTCGCAATTCTGTCATGCGATAACAGGCCGGGCTACGTGAGGAGTTGCACCAACATGCTGAAACCACACATAGTTGAAAGAAATTCTTATTTGGCGTAATTCTGAACCGATGTTCTTCAACTGAAGCAACATCATTTTTTGTTGCAAAAAACTAACGTGTGATAAATTTCATCAAGATTGAATGAATATATGTGGGAGGTATTTCTAAACCTGAAATAATTTTCTTTAATTTTGATATCTTCCGCCCTTGGTCCAAAACATAAACATTTGCAAAATTTCAACAATCAAGCGTGAAATCCTGGGTTCAACAATT
Source organism: Hydrotaea diabolus (assembly GCA_963513945.1). NCBI lineage: Eukaryota > Metazoa > Arthropoda > Insecta > Diptera > Muscidae > Hydrotaea > Hydrotaea diabolus. The sequence continues at coordinate 130,512,678 of OY740717.1, read as the reverse complement.
TAAAATGGGTCGTTCAAGTACGGAAGATGAACAACGCTCTGGAAGACCGAAATGTGCTACTACTATTGAAATCATTAGAAAAATATTTAATGATGTGACTAAGAATAGACGAATAAAGCTCAGAGAACTTGCTGATATTGTTAAAATACACGAAAAACAAGTTTGGAGTATTTTACATGATGAACTCCACATGAAAAAGCGATCCGCAAGATGGGTACCGCATTTGTTGACTTTGCCCCAAAAGAGCTTTTAGCGATTTATCAGCGTAATCCAATAGAGTTCTTGCGCCGATTCATAACTGTTGATGAAACATGGATCCATCACTACATCCCAGAATGCAAAGAACAGTCAAAACAATGGATAGAAGCTGGTAAAAGTGGTCCCAAGAAGGCGAAAACTGTTAAGTCAGCAGGAAAAGTAATGGCCACAGTATTTTGGGATGCAAGGGGTACAATATTTATTGATTATCTTGAGAAAGGAAAAACTATAAATAGTGAATATTATTGTGCATTATTGGATCGGTTTAATGAAGAAATCAAGATAAAACGACCGCACTTAGAAAAAAAAGTTCTTTTTCATCAAGATAATGCTCCTTCACACACTGCATTTTTAACTCAACAAAAACTGACCGAATTACGATTTGAAATTGCTCCGCATCCACCATATAGTCTAGATTTAGCTCCTTCTGATTATTTCTTGTTTCCAAATTTAAAAAAAATTCTCGGTGGCAAAAAATTTTCGTCCAATGAAGGCCTTGAAAAATCTTATTTTTCGGATGGAATTAAAAAACTTGAAAACGTTTGATGAAGTGTATTGAGTTGGAAGGAGATTATGTTGAAAAATAAATAATAATAATTCCAAAAACACGGTTCTTTTTATGTTAGGCCAGTTACTTTTGCGGTCGCCCTCGTACTTAAAGGTGGATCTAGCTCAAATATTTTTGGTAGTTATAAACATGAAATTAACTTATAATACCCTTTTCCGCAGAGTGGTACGGGCTAAAAAAGGTTAAAGTCGGGCTTGGCCCACTATAAGATACCCTACATCACTTTACTATTCAGAAGATAAATGTTCTCTGTTAGGAGCTTCAGCATAGGGTGACTCAATAAGTTCGAGTTAATTATTTGTCGCTCATAATTCCCCATACAAAGTTGCAAGTGATGGAGAAAATTTGGGAGGGGCCCTTGTCTAATCCATACATCTGACATTTCCATTGGAAAGTTTGTCAATTTTTAGCATAAACGTACTCAGAACGTTTTGACGTACGACCATCATTTGTGTTGTTTACAGTGACTTGAAACAATCAATTTGGCAAAAAAAAATGAAATTAACTCGTGAACAGTTTCGTGCGATCATTTTTCACAACTTTCGCGTGGGTTATCACGACAAGAGTGCATCGATGAACTTAAATCTTTTTATGACGATGAAGCACCATCCTATAGCACAGCGAAAAACTCGGTTAATGAATTCAATCGTGGCCGACGCTCGCTCGAAGGTCGTCCAAAAACGGCCGTTGTGCCAGAGAACATTGATGCCATGCGTGAACTGATAATGCAAGATCGTCATGTGACATACTGTGAGATAGAGGCATCCTAGGGCATTTCTTCCACCAGCATACATTCGACCGCACAATTTGACAATCGCTCAAAAAAGGCTCGTGTCGATTGGTGCAGAAAAATTTTGAAAAATACGATCGCGATGTTTCAAAAGACGTTTATAAAATCGTCACAGGTGACGAATCATGGATCTATGCGTATGAGCTCAAAACAAAGCAATAATCGACCGTGTGGGTTTTCGAAGACGAGCCAAATCCAACGAAAGTTGTTCTTGGAAGAAGCACATCGAAGCAAAGTAGGACGGTCAATTCTTAGTGGTACACCACAATTTGTTTGCCTGAAGTCTTCGGAGAAATTCGAAAAACGAAGAAGAGAAGACGAATCATTGTGCACCATGACAATACGAGCTCTCACACATCGGCTCAAACCAGCGCCTTTTTGACCGACCAAAACATCGAATTGATAGCTTCTTTTTATCTTTTTATTCCCGCACATCAAGAAAAAAATGCGTGGTCAACGAATTTCGCCTCCAAAAGATGCTGCTGAAGCGTTCAAAAACCTGGTGTCTCAATCGGAGTGGAAAAAGTGCTTCAACAATTGGTTTGAGCGCATGTAAAAGTGTATTTATCATGCTGGAAATACTTTGAAAAATAATAAAACCATTTTTGATGTCATTTTCATTATTAGGCCAGAAATATATATAGCAGCCCTCGTATCATTTGTTACGGTAAAAAGTAAAGCATCGAAACCCTTTTAATCAATACATCTGTTTTGACCAACTCCGTTCCATGATTTTCATAGTCATTTGAACCTTGCCATGTTTGAAAAGGGTTACATATCGTTTTCGAAATTTGCATGTGATAATATTTTTCCAAAACTGATAATATTTTTTCTAGAAATTGGGCTTTATTGCCTCTCCACTCATTCTGGTAGCTCCAACACAAAAGTAGTTTTTCGCGCACTATTTGTATTTAATTTTTAAGAATGGAGTTATGAACTAAATTTGCTACCAAAAATGGTTATTCTTAGAAGACCCTTCTTGAATCTTCCACGAACCTGTCCCAATGCAGATTAGAACCTCCATAGCATGGCACTAGTACTACATAAAATTTGCATAAATTCCGGCAAATGGTCTAATAGAAGCCTAGCGCAAGGATAAACATTGTAATTGCTTTGCATAGAGTGTGACCCAGTCTAATACTCAAAAACAAGATAACAAACATAAGCTCTGAATTTATATGTATTTTGTGTCCGGTGTTACTTTCTGTTCTATTCGGTTCAGTTTGGGTACGTTGAATGGAGCTGGGCACCGGCCGAGCAGGGTTGGTGGTGGAGTAAAATGCATTTGTTTGGTTGGTATTAATATCGCAAAATCAAAATTGGCGCCCACATGCAGTGTTCGTAGGTGTTATGGTGTTATATTGAAATGAGACTTTTAGGGTTCTCTCATGTAGTCTTGCATGTTGTTGTTGCTGCTGCTGCTGCTGTTGTTGTTCTCTTTCCTAGTGTTGTTGTTCTTGTACTTCTTCGTCTGTGGTAACATGTAAAAACGTATTTCCTTATTACTAAGTGGTTAAAGAGAATGTTGGTACGTAAATAGCCACATACGTACATAAGTACATGAGGGCCGGATTTACCACAAAGTTCAATGGACATTAATGATGGCCAGCAATTTTGAAACCATAAATTAAACCCTTTTTATAAGAAAACTCCATTTAATGAGTTGAAACAAATAAAATAAAATTTTAATAATTTTTACTAAAGCTAGTTCAACAACAGTTATCTCCTATCCCTAATGGAACGTTGTGGGTGTTAAGTAAACTGTCGTAGTTCCAAAGAAATAATGCACAATAAAACTAGCAAAGAGAAATTAAAGTCGGGCGTGGCCTCACTAAAAAAGTATGGTTGGGATAACAATATTCAAAGAGCATAATACTATTGTTGGTTATATGGTTGTGGCACAACAATATTATGATCATTACAACAAAAGTATGGTTTACACACAACCATACTATGATCCCCACAACCATATTATGGTCCTCACAACAATACAATTATTCACACACACAACCATACTATGATCCCCACAACCATATTATTATCCACACTCAACCATACTATGATCCCCTTAACCATATTATTATTCACACTCATCCATACTATGATCCCCACAACCATATTATGGTCCTCATAACATAACATAGTATGTTTAACATACAACCATAGCATGATCCTCACAAGTAAGACTCACACATAACCCCAATCGCCAAAATTGTTTTTAAGGATTGAATTAAGTTGTTATTCAACAGTAGGAATTTTAATAAAGTAAATTATGTAAAAATACATTACTCTTAAGGAGTTATTTATTTTACAATAGAAATAAATCACTTAATTAAAATATTTTAGTTTTACTATACCAAAGTAGTTTGGTTTGAAATAATTTAATTTACGTATAAAAAGTACTACAATTGTAAAAAAATTTATGGCGTAATCATATTATTGTTAACATAAAACCAAAGAAACAATAGTTTTGTCGCACCAACCATATTTATATTGTTGTTACAACCATATTTTCATATTTAAATTTGGCAACAACACTATTGTTGCATTTCAACAATATTAATATTGCCGCAATCATATTATTGTCAAATTGAAATTCAAAAAACAATACTATGGCAGCGACGATCATACTTTTATTGCAGAGAACATACTACTGCTACCGTGACCATATAGGAACCATATCTTTTCTCTGCGTGTATATTTTAAGCTTCACTTCTAAATGTTTAGAATAAATAGCCAATTAAAAAAATAGGGATTTGGACCCCTTTAGACGGGATCTTAATTTACTTAGATTTTACAAGTAATGACTTTGGAATCTAAAATTTCATTGTTTTTGGTGAAATCAGTTGAACACATATGTGGGAGATGCAAATTAATCTGAACAGATCTTCTATGATATCAACAGCATTAGCCTTAGCAACAAAATTTGATGTTATATGTGTACTTTAAAGCTAAAAAAATCGGATGAACATATGTGTGGAAGCTATATCTTTATCTGAACCGATTTCCTTTAATTTCCATGCCTTTATGCTAGGTCCAATAAACTGCTATTTTGTCTAGATTGGATGCAATATGTGGCTCCTAAAACTGAAAACATAAAATCAGATGAACACATGCGTGTGGGAGCTAAATCCAAATCAGATCCGTTTTTTCTCAGTTTCTATAACGTTCTTTCTTGGTCCAAAACATTAACGTGTGCCAAATTCGATCATGATTGGATATAATATGTGGTTTCGAAAGCTTAAGACATACAATCGAATGAACGTACTTGTTTGGGAGCTTATTCTAAAATGAACCGATATTCTTCAATGTCAGCAACGTTCGGCTCAAAAATTTACTAGGGTTAAATTTCATCAAGATTAGATGTAAATACGCAATAATCAGAAAAATGCGATAAACTCGTAAATTTTAACCAATTTTCTTCAATTCAATAGCGTCGTCTTTGATCCAGAAAATTATTTACATCACTTTCCTTCTTTTTATCGATCTACACGCAGAGAAAAAATATGGTTACTATATGGGCACGACAACAATAGTATGTTCTCTGCAATAAAAGTATGATCGTCGCAACCATAGCATTGTTTTTTGAATTTAATTTTGACAATAGTATGTTTCCGGCAATATTAATATTGTTGAAATGTAACAATAGTATTGTTGACAAATTTAAAAATAAAAATATGTTTGTAGAAACAATATAAATATGGTTGGTGCGACAAAAGTATTGTTTTTTTTGGGTTTTATGTTAACAATAATATGATTACGGCAATCATACCAGCAAAATCGTATTTTTTTTTTTAATTTGACAATGTTATTGTGACGAGTCTTACGTAATAATAGCATATTTTATATGTAAATAATTTTTTTCAAAACAAACTACTTTGCTATAGTAAGAGTATAACTGATAATTTTTTAATAAGTAATTTTTTTCTACTGTTACATAAGTCACTCCGATTATAATAATATTTATGATAAATTTTATAATAATTATTATGAGTTTAATGTATTTTTACATAATTTACTTAATAAAAAAATTTTATGATTGAATAGTAACTTAACATAATCCTTACGAAGAATTTTGGGGATTATAGTATGATTGTGCGTGAGTCATACTATGGTTGTGAGGATCATACTATGGTTGTATGTAAAACAAACTATAATTATGAGATTCATAATATTATGGTTGAGTGTGAATAATAATATGGTTGTGGGGACCATAGTATGGTTGTGTGTGAATAATTATATTGTTAAGAGGACCATGATATTATTGTGGGGATTATAGTATGGTTGTGTGTGCACCATACTATTGTTGTGATGATCATAATATTGTTGTGCCACAGCCATATACCCTACAATAGTATGATCCTCTTCGAATATTGTCACACCAACCATACTTTTTTCTGCGTGCATGAATGGTTAGTATAAGTATTTCAAGTGTGCCCATTGCTAATAGTTTTAGTCTGCCTATTACTGAAAGTTTGGTCTGTTATATGGTTACTATATGGTCACCGCAGCAATAATATGTTTTCTGCAATAAAAGTATGTTCGTCGCAACCATAGTATTGTTTTTTGAATTTAATTTTGACAATATATTATTGCGGCAATATTAATATTGTAGAGGGTTGATATATACTTCATATAAATACACTATGTGTTGCCATCTGACATTTCCATTAGAAAGTTTGACATTTTTTAGCATACACGTACTCAAAACGTTTTGACGTACGACCCTCATTTGTGTTGTTTACAGTGACTTGAAAAAATTTATTTGGCAAAAAAAAAATGGAATTAACTCGCGAACATTTTCGTGCGATCATTTTTCACAACTTTCGACGTGGATAATCGCTACAAGAGTGCATCGATGAACTTAAATCTTTGTATGGCGATGAAGAAGCATCCTCTAGCACTGTGAAAAACGAGTTTAATGAGTCCAATCGTGGCCGACGCTCGCTCAAAGACGGAGGTCGTGAAGGTCGTCCAAAAACGGCCGTTGTACCGGGAACATTGATGCCGTGCGTCAACTGATAACGCAAGATCGTCATGTGACATACCGTGAAATAGAGGCATTCTTGGGCATTTCTTCCACCAGCATGCATTCGATATTGCACACCTGGCAGTAAAAAAGGTTTGTTCTCGCACAATTTGACAATAGCTCAAAAAAAGGCTCATGTCGATTGGTGCAAAGAAATTTTGAAAAAATACGATCGCGATGTTTCAAAAGACGTTTATAAGATAGTCACAGGTGACAAATCATGGATCTATGCGTATGAGCCCGAAACAAAACAGCAATCGACCGTGTGGGTCTTCGAAGACGAGCCAAATCCAACGAAAGTTGTTCGTGGAAGAAGTACTTCGAAGCAAATGGTCGTCTGTTTCTTCGGCAAAACTGGTAATGTGGCGACTGTTCCGCTTGACCAACGTAGGACGGTCAATTCTGAGTGGTATACGAGTACCACTATTTGTTTGCCTGAAGCCTTCGGAGAAATTCGAAAAACGAACAAGAGAAGGCGAATCATTGTGCACCATGACAATACGAGCTCTCACACATCGGCTCAAACCAGCGCCTTTTTGACCGGTCAAAATGTCGACTTGGCACCCAATGAATGATGCTGTTGAAGCGTTGAAAAAACATGTTTTGGAGGTGTCTCAATCAGAGTGGAAAAAGTGTTTAGACAATTGGTTTGAACGCATGCAAAAGTGTATAAATCATGCTGGAGAATACTTTGAAAAACAATTATTGATAATAAATATTGTCATTTTCATTATTTAGCCAGAAATATATATATGCGGCAATGCGGCAATTTCGCTTATTGACATAACCACCGAGATGAAAATGAGCTTCTTCTGAAAACAAGATTTTTTAGTAAAATTCTTCAACTTCAGCAAAAAAATCTGCAGTCCATTGGGCGAAATGAAAATGCTTCAGGTGGGGTTCCAGTTTAAATGACAAAGTTCAACCTTTCCAATAAAACCCGAAATTTGAAAAAATGATCAGTAATTTTTGTTTACAGCCGATTCGTATTTAAAATATAAAATGCCCCGCCCTATATAAAATTTATGTTTGTATGTTGTTTACAGGAGACTAAACTACTGAACCTTTTTTCTTGAAATTTCTAGAGAATATAACTTTATGAGCGGTGGTTAAATTAGGATTCATTGATTTTTAATAAATCAAGTGGGCGGCGACACGCCCGCGCACATAAAAATTTAAGTTGATCATAACTCAAAAACTATTAGAGCTACGTTATTGAGGTTTAGAAAATAAGCTGTAGGTAAGTAGCGAAAAACATTGTGGGTAGAAGTGGGCAGTGCAGGACCCTTTCATTTTGCCGTGTTGCACCTTTTTTTGTAGGACTATAGTCTTGAAATTTTAACAGTATGCTTCTACGAGGCGGTTCGGAAACTTCTTAGCCTAGCACAAAAAGCGCGGTATAAACAGAAAAAAGTTAAGTGTTTTGGAAACTTCCATCTCTGCTATGAACACATGTTAAATTTTGTTTCGATCTGATAACTCCACCATATAGAAACAGGTGTTCACAAAAGACGCATCCGCGATTTTTTTGAAAATTGAATTTGAAAAATACGCTTTAACACAAAATGACCTCACCTCACGTGTCCCATGCATGATGGCAACTGAGAGGTAGACGAATACAAATTTCCTGTCAGCCACTATAAGTCACGCACACACTCCACTCTCTTCGACTAACAGTTCCGCCACAGCCTGCAGTGAAAAAAGCAAATTTCCGCGCTTCACCCTGTATTAAATATGTTCCAAAAGCCATGTAAAGTAGTCTTTGTAAACGGCTTTTTTCGTTGCTAACATCTAGCAGACCCACAGCCAGTAAATATTTTTTTTCAGTCTTCTGGTCTCGTTCGAGCTATCAAGTAAGCAAATAGCTGATGGGTTAACATGATCGTTTAGTCTTTGTAGATATCTCTCGCTGGATATTTTGATGTATTCTCGAACCGATGCCATACAAAGATCTCTCTGTATAAAATTGTTGCGAATGAACCAAGGAGCGTTGGTAATCAGCTGAAGTGTTTGTGATTGATAACGCTCTAAAATGTCAACATTTGATTTGGTTGTGGTGCCCCAAATTTGGATCCCGTACGAGTATGTCCGGTCTGGCTTTAAGCTAACTTTATAAATTTTTAATTTGTTGTTCAAGTTTAGTTTTGATTTCGGTCCCAATAGCTAGTGAAGTTTCCTTGTTTTAATTTTTAGTTGTTGTCGTTTATTCTTGGTGTGTGTTTTCCAGGTAAGGCGATGGTCTAATACTATTCCTAGATATTTTACCGATTGAGAGTTTGGAATTGTTGAGGAGTTTATAGAGACATTACCCAACGTGAAATTGCCAAAGTTCCGGTAGAAGTATGTGCAAGAGTGGTGGGAAATTGGATCCATAGAATAGATCGCAGTGGTGGTCATATGTTGCAAATCGAATTTTATTCTTAAATTGTAACATTTGTACGTACTACGAGGGGGGTTCGGAAACTTCTTAGCCTAGCACAAAAAGCGCGGTATAAACAGAAAAAAGTTAAGTGTTTTGGAAACTTCCATCTCTGCTATGAACACATGTTAAATTTTGTTTCGATCTGACAACTCCTTCATATAGAAACAGGTGTTCACAAAAGACGCATCCGCGATTTTTTTATAATGGAAAAATTACAAATGCGTGGTGTCATTAAATATTTACATAAAAAAAGGTTTATCGGGAGAAGAAATTCATAATGATATGGTGAATGTGTTAGGTGAAAGTGCTCCTTCATATGCAACAGTAAAAAATTGGATTGCTGAATTTAAACGTGGTCGTACAAGCATTGAAGATGAACGACGTAGTGGACGTCCAACAACAGAAATTGTAGCCAAAGTGCATGATATGGTATTAAATGATCGACGAATAAAAGTGCGTGAAATAGCTAATATCATGGGCATCTCAAATGATCGAGTCCATTTAATTTTGCATGAAGAACTACAGATGATAAAGCCTTCTGCAAGATGGGTGCCGGACTTGTTAACAGTCGACCAAAAACGCATAAGAATGAACATTTCTCAAGCTTATTTGGATCGTTTTCAGCGAAATAAAATGGATTTTAAGCGTCGTTTCATAACTGTTGATGAGACATGGATCCACCACTATACTCCAGAGACAAAAGAACAATCCAAACAATGGACTGAAGCTGGAGGAAGTGCCCCAAAGAAGGCAAAAACAATTCAATCGGCTGGTAAGGCTATGGCAACGGTTTTTTGATCAAAGATATTTTTTTGATTGACTATCTGCAAAAGGGTAAAACAATAAATTCAGAGTACTATTGCAACCTTTTAAATCAATTAAATGTACAAATTCGAGAAAAACGTCCTGGCTTACAACACAAAAAAATAATTTTTCATCAAGACAACGCACCAGCTAAAATCAACGAATTAAAGTACGAGTTGCTTGACCACCCACCTTATATTCCTGATTTAGCTCCCAGTGGCTTTTACCTGTTACCAAATCTAAAAAAATTCCTTGCTGGCAAGCGTTTTACCTCAAATGAAGATGCAATTACAGTTGTAAACCACTATTTTGAAGACCTTGAGGAAAAATATTTTAATCAAGGGATAGAATTGCTAGATAAGCGTTGGACTAAGTGTATTAAAGTTTCAGGAGATTATATTAAAAAATAAAAATATTTTTGAAAAACTAACTATTCCCTTTCATTGTTAGGCTAAGAACTTTCCGAACCGCCCTCGTATGTGTGACATACTTATAAAAACGAATACAATTTTAAAAAGGGAACCACCCACTTATTAATATTGTAACTCATAATATTAGTGTGTAATGAAATATGTTCGGAGGGAAAAGGATGAGCAGTCAGGATGGAGGTCATTTACGGTCTTTTATCTTCAATCACAATAAAAAAAAATGATTAAAAAAGGTATTTGAATTTCTTATTGTAGCACCACCCAGTGCGCCACCCTGTTCTTTACACAGTTGCCGATCAATATTTCGTAGTATTGCAAACGGAATGACAAATTTCATCCCTTCGACAGAGAGGTAAAAACAAAATGCATTTGTAGCACTTTCATGTTATTCCAATTTTCGTCAATCTACATAAATCCCCACCATTCACGACATAAATATCTATTCGCCCAGCCAAACAAATTCGATGGACACTAAAAAAGTGCAACATTGAACTTACGCTGGCTTGTGAAAATATAGAATTTATGACTTTTTTAAGTGGACTACAAACCGGGCCAGAGAACAAAACATCATCACATACTAAGACGTGAATGTTGGTTAGCGCGGCGAGAAAATGAATTTCGTGGCTAAAAAATGAGTGTTGAAGAAAATGCCTATAACAAAGTGCAAATGTCGAGTTCACGATCGATTTTATGAGTTTTACTTTTCCACCATTCACTAAGCGAGCGAGAGGAAAGGAGTTGGCCATATCGAAACGTGGTAAAAGTGTTTTATGTCTTTTGCGTTCAGAGGGTCGTATGAGGAATTTTAATTACTTTTCTTCGTTGTTGTTGTTGTTCTATTTTCATATTACGAGTAATTTGATGTGAGAACCAAACAGTGCTAATTTGTTGCTAACAATGACCTGCAAAACGCTGTTAAACTTTTTTTGCATATCAAAAAGGAAGACGTAGATGTGCTAGACACCAGGCATGCGAATAGCGTCTTGCGAATTAGTAATATGAACAATTACTCATAACATCAGCAGTGATTTAGTAATTTTGCTAAATTATAAATGCACAGATGGTAACAAAAAAACTTTCCGAACTTTGTGACCAAACTACATTTTTGGGGCTTTTAAATTTAGTGCTTACTAATATTGTCAAAAAAACTGTATTGAAGCGCTTGAAAAAATATGTTTATATTTAGATAAAACATATAAGTCTAACAACCATAAATCATCTACACTTTTTATACCCTAGGCCATAGAATACGTGCTTTATTTCCTCAACATCCCTCTCGAAAGCCGTCATTAAAGAGTCCATCCGATTTTTTAACACGAATTTGAACTGGGTTTACTTGCATACTAATGCAATATATAGGATGGAGTGTTTATTAACTTTGTCTCGACTTCTACAACACCTCGCGTTATTGATCAGAATGACTATATAGTATACTTAGCAGAGACATAAATATTGTTACACACGTTTTATGCCGTTAAATAAAAAGTACTGAATGTTTTTAGACCAAATATTTTTTAATATATTTAAATTGTATCCAAAAAAAATATACTGATTCGAAATGTCCGCCTTTTGCCTTTACACGCGCCTTAAGTCGCAATGGCCAATCGCTGTAATAGCAGCACGAACCTCGTCTCTTGGAAAATTGGCCACAGCTCGAAACAAAGCAGTCTTTAAAGATCCAAAGATGGGGTATCTTTTGTGACAAACCTTGTCCTCTAAAACCGTCCACAATTTGTAATCTAATGGGTTCAAATCTGGACTGCCTGAGGGCCATTCTTCAGAGGGAATGAAGGCTGGCAAATAGTTTCGAAACCAGGCCTGGGCGCAGAATCCTGCTGGAAACTCCATGGCTGGTTTTGGAACAGGGAATTGTAAAGAGGCTTCACAACAGCTTCCAAAACGGTTTCTTGGTATACTTTAGCCGATGTTTTGACATCTTGTTAGCAGAAATGCAGGTCAGTGACCCCATCATAAGAGACAACCCACCAAACCATGACTGAAGCTGGGTGATAACCTTTTCCCAGCCTTGGAATCAGTTCAGATGCTGCCTTCGATGACCGCGCATAAACTCTATCATTTTTCTTGTTAAATTTTTCCTGAACGTTAAAAAAAATTTTCATCGATGAACAAAATTTTTCTGTGCAAGTTATCAGCCTGCTTCACCAAAAGACGTTTGCATTTTCAATCCTATTTTTTATTTTTTACAGCTGCAGTCAATAAATGTCCGGTACGTCGTTTAAAAGTCCCAAGTCTATTTTAATGATTCGACTCATGGACTTTTGCGTGATTTTCATCTCACTGGCCATGATTTTCTGTTTTCAGAGCGGATTTCTGCGAATTCTTGATTTAACGGCTTTGATGACATGCGGGGTTCGAACAGAGCGTGGGCGGCCCGATCGGTGGCGGTCTTTTACATCTCCAGTCTCCTCAAACAGTCTTATGCATCGGTAGACGAACATGCGGCTAATTCCTAGTGGCCGGAGCGTTTTGAAAATATCGCTTTATTCATTTCATACATGAAAAGCGCTATTACAGCGATACGGTTCTCATTATCTGACCACTACATGATGAAAGTTGAAACAATTTTAAAATCCCGTTACAGACTAACGCTATTGAGGTTAGCTTTCAAACCCATATGACATTAACGGGGTATGTTCAGTTCTTCTTTTGAAATTGGTGTGTTCAATGTTGTAACAGTATTTATGTCCCTACTAAGTAGTATACATTAATAATCGCCATAATGTTCTGTGGGGAACAGTCAAAACGAGGTACGACACTGAATATCACGATGATGCAATGGGAGCAATAGTATATATGGGAACTCAAATTAATGACATTTTTTACAAATCCAAGTAAAGATTATTTTGTTATATGATAAATACTATAATTAATACTTCTCTCATTCGAATAACGATTTCATAGTGTTGGTTTGAAAATAATCGTCCTGGACGAACTCTTTTTTTTTATCCTAGAAGGTTGTGGTATATTACTGTTTTTGGGGTCGAGGAATTCATTTTTGATATTTATTTTTACCTAGAACTTACGCTAGATGGCACTGTCAACAGACGGTGCAATTTCTGGTTGATTTTCATAGAAATAACGTCGTTGTAGTCTGAAAAATCAATTTTTGATGTTGGCTTTATTGTAAAACATATTTCTAATGATATTAAAAAGTACATTTTATTATTCTCAGTAGGTAACTATTACTAAAATGCAATTTTTATGGAAAACTACTAAAAAAATGATAAGTTTGGCTGTGCCGAATTTTGGATACCCTCCACCTGATACCCAAATAAAACCAAATTTGGTGCGAAGTGTGTTCTATATAAAAATCTGTATGTAGAAAATTTCATCTCAATAGGTCAATATGGTAGTGAGTTATTGTCATATTATTTTTCAAGGCCCATGAGACCGTTTGTGTGGGAGGTACCAGTAGGGCCTTTCCGATCTTAGCCAAATTTAGCGCAAAAGTCTGTTCTATATATTAATTTATGCCGAAAATTTCGTCTCGATAGGTCAAGTGTGAGGTGAGTTGTTGTCATATTATTTTTCAAGGCCCATGAGACCGTTAGTGTGGGAGGTACCAGTAGGACTTTTCCGATCTCAACCGAATTCAGCGTAGAAGTGTGTTGTATATAGAAATCTTGATGTGTAAAATATCATTTCGATAGGTCAAGTTAGTGGTGAGTTATAGTCATATTATTTCTCAAGGCCCTTAAGGCCATTTGTATGGGAGGTACAAGAAATGGTGGCCCAATCTAAACCATTTTTACATAGATGATTGCGAATATATAGAGATTATTACTTTCAAAATTTCAGTGATTTCACTCAAGAAAATGGACGGATATTTCCAAAAAAAAATTAATTTTTATGAGGTAGTGTCGGTTGAGGGAGACTCAACTTTCCGTTAAGCAATATAGCCCATTTTTAATACCAACACTACACATGTTTGTGCCAAACTTCAGCTCCTTAGCTGTTTTCATGCAGGCTCTATCTTGTTTTCAACAGACGGACAGCCGGACAACATGGCTAGATAGTCTTAGAATTTTACGAGGATCAAGAATAATATACCCGAGGATCACTAATATACCCTCCAAAAATTGTGTTTTTTATTGCACAAAATTATTTTTTTATTACAAAAACAACTTTTTTATTTAAAAGTATATTATATCTTATCCGCTTATTCATCATCACTATCACTGTCAACTTGCATGTTTGAAGAAGAAAAGGTCCAGAAGTAGTACGCTGTGGATCTCTGTATATTTCTGGTTCTTGTTCTTCGTCAAAAATAATTTTTTCCAATAAAAAACACAATTTTTTTCTATAAAAATTGCATTTTTGTAATAGTAACGTACTGAGAATAATATAATGTACTTCGTAATATCATTAGAAATATGTCTTACACTGAAGCCAACATCAAAAATTGATTTATTTTAGCCCAAAAATGTAAAAACACCGTTTGTTGTATGAAATTCTACAAGAAATAGCACCGTTTGTAAGAGAGCGCCATCTGGCGTAAGTTTTAGGTAAAAATAAATATCGAAAAAGAATTCCTCGACCTCAAAAACACTAAGACACCACAACTTTCTATTATAATAATAATAAATAAGCATTATTTTATCAAATTTTCTGTGATCTTTTCTTGTTAGACACACGCAGAGAAAAATATGGTTACTACATGGTCACGGCAACAATAATATGTTCTCCGCAATAAAAGTATGTTTGTCGCAACCATATTATCTTTTATAGAATTTAATTTTGACAAAAGTATGATTGCGCCAATATTAATATTGTTGAAATGTAACATTAGTATTGTTGCCAAATTTAAAAATGAAAATATGGTTGTAGCATCAATTTATATATGGTTGTAGCATCAATATAAATATGGTTGATGCGACAAAAGTATTGTTTTTTGCTAACAATAATATGTTTATGGCAATCATACTGTATTATTGAAATTTTTCTTCATTTGAATATGCTTTTTAGAACAATGTTATTGTTACGGATCTAATGCAATAATAGTACTTTTTATATGAAAATTAAATTTTTTTAAACAAACTTCGTTGGCTTCGTTTAACTAAAAATTTTAATTAAAACGCTTACGTTTTTTATTTGGTTTTGCTATTGTTAAATAAATCACTTCTATTATTTTGAATTTAATGTATTTTTTATATAATTTTCATAGTTCAAATCTATTGTTGACAACTTAACCCAATTTTAGTAAATAATTTTGGGGATCATAGTATAATTGTGTGCGATCGTACTATGGTTATAGGGATCATAACATGGTTGCGTGTGAATCATACTATGGTTGTGAGGATCATACTATGGTTGTTTGTGCAATACACTATGGTTGCGAGGATCATGATATGTTTGTGGAGATCATAGTATGGTTGAGTGTGAATCATACTATGGTTATGGGGATCATAGTATGGTTATGTGTGAATCATACTATTGTTGTGAGGATCATAGTATGGTTGTGAGAGTAATAGTATGATTGTGTTTGAATCTAACTATTGTTGTGAGAATCATAATATTGTTGTACCACAACCATAAACCCAACAATAATATGATGCTCTTCGAATATTGTTATTCCAACCATACTTTTTTCTACGAGCAGCGTTCCAAAATCACCAACTTCAAATGCGTGTAAAAAAAATCTCGCACCGAACTTAAAAAAAAACCCATGAAGGTTTTGTCATGGATAATGTCAACTTTCATTTGCAACTGGTCTCATCGCATTCACACTTGGAAAGTTCGATTTTGTATCACTGTGTTATCTTAGAAATCATATTAGGTTCTAAGGTCTCCGTGGGAGGTGGTTTTGCAACGCATTTTTTAACCTTACCATTCCTAATCTCAGTTTGCATTTCTAATTCCTAAACTCGGATTGCAAAAAACGAATTTTGGGGTTGCTGACTGGAGCAAAATATCGTTGCAAGCGTAAGATTTTAACGAATTCGTCATCAAGTATGTATTAATGATTTACTAATTAAAAAACGGATGACTAAACGTAGCAATATTTGATGAACAATGATATGGGTTGACCTTTATGGCAATAAATAAATTTCCCAAAACCTAAAGTTCAGTTATGAAATACTTTCGCCTTCGCTCGAATATTAATTCAGCGTCGGCCGAATAAACAGGCTTCGATCCAGCTCTAAGCAGCAGGCTGGTGAGATGCCAGTGTGTTTAGTCACCTTCTTCTGGTCAGCATACGCCTTATAATCGTTTTAGGTAAAGGGATTTATGAAAAATCGAAATCTAGAAATGGTTTTATACGGAAATCATTCAAATAATTTGTTCGATTTTGAGAGTATTTTGTAGTGATGTCGGTTTTCTCACCAATAATTCTAATATTTCCTCGAAAACAGACTAGTTTACAGGTCGTCTCAGAAATTATTCTACTATTTCCTGACTAGTTTACAGGTATACGCCCACAAACCTACAAATGGGGAACTTTACATGGTAAATGAAAGAACCATTCGTATACAAGTAACTACAAAATAATGTCACTGTTTTAACCTCATCTGTATTTAGAGGAGGCCATTTAATATAAGTACATGTTTTGTAATTCGCCTGGAAGATTTTTGAAGCAAGAGATTAGTCCGCTTAAAAGTTACAGAAATGCTGTTTTTAGGTGCATTTTTAAGATCAATACAATCGTATCTTATAACACCTCCTCTATTTTTACCCTCCACTAAGAGCTGTTATACTAAATTTGTCATTTCGTTAGCAACACCACGAAAAATTTATTGAAAACCCTGTTAAGTCTACATTAATGATCGTCGAAAAATTCTGATATGTCCTTGTCTCTGTTGAAAAAAAGATAACCGCCAAACGAATTAACCTAGGATCCACAAGCTCCGTTAATGGCGAAATCGGCTCAGGAGAACCAGTTTCCTCTAAAGTATTAAAGGTGACTCGAAAAAAGTACTAGGTTAAAAAGCAAATACCCAAATTTTCTTAACAACTCATAATTTCTTTGTAAACTAACTAAACTAATAGTTGAAATGGGATCTGTTAGTTGGGGCACACTTTATACCTCAAAAAAGGCTGAACGTTTTGGCTCAGGTAGTGCAAAAAATGGCCCGCAATGCCAAAGACATACGACTATCAAATTTTGCTTCCAATCTAAATATGGACTTATTTTGAAGTTTTGTCAGAGATAAGGGTCGAACGAACGCATGTTATAGGAGAATTAACTACTGATCGGATATTCTTGAAATATGTACAGAATAAAGCTGTTTAGTTAAAATGGGCTTCTTCGATTTTTGATACCTTAAGTGGGCGGTGCCACGCCGACACACATAATAATTTAAAATGACCACTATTTAAAAACTATAAGAGCTATGTACGGAAAGTTCTTAGCCTATCAATGAAAGAGAATAGTTAGTTTTTCAAAAATATTTTTATTTTTCAATATAATCTCCTGAAATTTCAATACACTTAGTCCAACGCTTATCTAGCAATTCTATCCCTTGAATAAAATAGTTTTCCTCAAGGTCTTCAAAACAGTGGTTTACAACTGTAATTGCATCTCATTTGAGGTAAAACACTTGCCAGCAAGGAATTTTTTTAAATTTGGGAACAGGTAAAAGTCACTGGGAGCTAAATCAGCAGAATAAGGTGGGTGGTCAAGGAACTCGTACTTTAATTCGTTGATTTTAGCCATTGTTAAAACACTCTTGTGCGCTGGTGCGTTGTCTTGATGAAAAATTATTTTTTTGTGTTGTAAGCCAGGATGATTTTCTCGAATTTGTACATTAAATTGATCTAAAAGGTTGCAATAGTACTCTGAATTTATTGTTTTACCCTTTTGCAGATTGTCAATCAATAAAATACCTTTGAAGTCCCAAAAAACCGTTGCCATAACCTTACCAGTCGATTAAGTTGTTTTTGCCTTCTTTGGGGCACTTCCTCCAGCTTCAGTCCATTGTTTGGATTGTTCTTTTGTCTCTGGAGTATAGTGGTGGATCCATGTCTCATCAACAGTTATGAAACTACGCTTAAAATCCATTTTATTTCGCTGAAAACGATCCAAACAAGCTTGAGAAATGTTCATTCTTATGCGTTTTTGGTCGACTGTTGGCAAGTGCGGCACCCATCTTGCAGAATGCTTTTTCATCTGTAGTTCTTCATGCAAAATTAAATGGACTCGATCATCTGAGATGTCCATGATATTAGCTATTTCACGCACTTTTATTCGTCGATCATTTAATACCATATCATGCACTTTGGCTACAATTTCTGTTGTTTTTGGACGTCCACTACGTGGTTCATCTTTAATGCTTGTACGACCACGTTTAAATTCAGCAACCCAATTTTTTACTGTTGCATATGAAGGAGCACTTTCACCTAACACATTCACCATATCATTATGAATTTCTTGTCCCGATAAACCTTTTTTATGGAAATATTTAATGACACCACGCATTTCTAATTTTTCCATTGTAAAAAAATCGCGGATGCGTCTTTTGTGAACACCTGTTTCTATATGAAGGAGTTGCCAGATCGAAACAAAATTTAACATGTGTTCATAGCGAAGATGGAAGTTTCCAAAACACTTAACTTTTTTCTGTTTATACCGCGCTTTTTGTGTTGGCTAAAAAGTTTCCGAACAGCCCTCGTACATGAGATTAATTATATAAGCTCTATAAACTCGTAGTAACGAAAGTAAAAAGTGGGTGATGCTCGCCTTTTTTGTGCCGTTCGTCTTAAAATTTAAATGCCTCTGTGGGCCAGGAGATTATGACATATTATAAACGGGACATATACAAATTTTACACCCCCAAAGCTTTTAAATTATAAGAGTTAGGAACATCCGAATCGCTTTACATACTTAAAGTGGGGTTTTTAAAAACGTTCGGAGGTAAAAGTGGGCGGTGCCACTTCCCTTTTTTATAAAGCACTGTTAAGTCAAAAATAGCAGTCCAAACGTTTGAAAATGCTTATAACGGATGCAATTTTAAAGGGGCCTTGGCTCCGCCCACATATTCAAAAACTGCAACACCCAAAGCTCATTAACTATAAGAGATTATATTCTGTATATATTCTATGAATATTCTATATATTCGTGGAAAAAAGGGTTGTGTCAAGCTCTCTTTAGTAATAATCATAATTAGTTTTATTTAAACTTGACTTAAAATTCCCACAGTATGCTTTTGTGGTGGAATAGTTTGTCATAGATTACACACTACGGCGGGTTGATTTCCATGGATGAAAAAAAAATTAAATCTACATTAAATTCTAAGATAATTCTCCGAAGAAACCATGTATCTAAAATATAATCCTAATCCGCGCCTCTCGACTTGAAATTTCTTTATATTTTGAAAAATATTAAACTGCCTTTTGCATAAAACAAAGAATGATTGAGAAAACTAGTTTTTATTTTAGTTATAAAATATGCAAAACATACTTCTTAAAACAGAAAAAAACATGACCCCTTGTCCAGTTTATTTGATCTCTAATTCGTTTTCTGTAACTTCTACAGTCGTCGGCACAATAATTTTGACAAATTGTTCTCTTGTATATTGGCGTTTTTTTCGTTAAAGTGCGTAAGATACCGTTGCCTCAGCTTTGCAATTTTTTGAGTGCAATTTTTTTTTTGTATTTCCAATCTCCTTTATTAAATTATTAAAGAAAATTCTTTTTTCTATGTTCCTTATAAAAATATTAAAAATAAAATTATATACAAACTTTTTTACTTGGGTGAATCTATTTTTTAATGATAAAAATTTTGAGTGTAGAAAAATTATAAAGTGCAAAAGAACTACCTTACTACACAATTTTATTCAGAAAATTCGATTTCTTTTTGGAAAAACCTATTTTTCCAAACATTTATTTTTTTGGCAGAGGCGGGCATATAAATTTTCAAGTCGAGAGGCGCGGATTGGGATTTTATTTTAGATACATGGATTCTTCGGAGAATTTTCTTAGGATTTTATGTAGTTAACGTTTTTGCCGTACATTTTAACAAAAAAAAACGGATTAGTTTAAACAGAGGTACGTGACACCGCCCACAACCGAAATGCTTAACGGCCAGAACTTATAAAGTATTAAAGTTAGGAACCTTGGATTTGGAATATATACGACATAAGTAATATAAATAAGAAAAGTGATTCCAATCCACTTTTTTGAAAGCAACATAATGAACATAATTGTGAACGTAATTATGAAGGAGGGCATAATTATAATTGCTATTTCTATAGCAAGTGGGCAGATCGTCTTGAAAATTACACTGTACGCTACGGTGTTTCAGGAATTACTATAGTGTACGATTTGAAAAAAGGAGCGTGGCACCGCTCAATTTTTCCCCGAACTTTTTATTTATACTTTAAGAGAGTATATTCGAAATTCGGTTATCACAGAGTATGCGAGGAAAGTGTGGCTCATGCCCATGGTCCTTGAGGTCCATTTGGTTAAAACTAGCATGATAATTGTTAATTCCACTATTTCTATAGTAAGTCTTAAATTAGATTCGGCCTTGTATTTTAACTTTGTTTTTCTGTTCGCAACACCTTGAAATACTGCACTTAGACTCCAGAAACTACATATTCCGAATCGTTGTGAAAATCTAAGATGATCTAGCCATGTTTATCTGCCCGTGTGTAATATTTTATTGTTAACGGACAATGGTTAAAAAGGGTACTGTTAGTTGGAACCCACTAAATACTGCAAAAACGGCATAGTTGCTGGACTTTTTTGGCTTATGATACCCTGCATACTCAAAACGGGCAATAAGTAGTAAATATGGACATATGGATGGATTTTGAAGTTTTGAAAGGGCTCAACAAACGGACTATTTTTTTATCGCCTTAGTAGTGTACAGACGAGGGTATATATGGATCGCCCTGTCCGAAATTAACGACTATTTTACTTGTTTATATATCACCACTAACATCTCCAATCGTTACTAAATTTTTACTCTACGTTAAGCCAGGTAATAAAGGGTGGTTAAATTTTAAGGGCCGCTGTTGATTTTGAATAAAACACAATTTTTTTAGGAAATTATTATCATTTCTTTTTATTATGATACTATTGGTATGGTTCAATTATGTACGGATCAGAATATCGGTCAAATGGACGCCGTGACCTCGGCGGCACACCTCCATCCAAACGCTGAGGCATAATTGATGTTCTATGCCGTTAATGTGCCGAATTATCTCATCCTTTAGCTCTTGAATTGTTGCTGGCTTATCGACGTACACCTTTTATTTCAAATAACCCCAAAGAAAGAAGTCCAACGGTGTCAAATTACATGAACTTGGCGGGCAATTAACATCGCCACGACGTGAGATAACACGGCCATTGATTTTGTCGCCCAAAAGAGCCATTGTTTCATTAGCTGTGTGGCAAGTGGCACCGTCCTGTTGAAACCACATATCTTCCATATCCATATCTTCCAATTCGGTTCATAAAAAGTTCGTTATCATTTCACGACAGCAACGGCCATTTACAGAAACTGCCTGACAGGCCTCATTTTGGAAAAAATACGGCCCAATGATGCCGCCAGCCCATAAACCGCACCAAACAGTCAATCTTTGTGGGTGCATTGTTTTTTCGACCATCACTCTTCGCTTAAATGCGGAAATTCTGTTTATTGCCGAATTCACTCAGGTGAAAATGTACCTCATCCCTGAAGATGATTTTCTTCGAAAATTGATCATCCACTGTTGCCTACCTTGAACGCGTTGCTCGCTTGTGTATCTTTCCATGGTTCAATTTGAGTTAGTCTTAAATTAAGAAATATCAAATGAAATGTAGAAAAAAACTTGAAATGAAAAACTTCAAATGAAATGTAGAAAAAAACTTGACGTTTAGTTGTGGTTCACATTCAACCACCCTTTATTTGTAGGCTACATTACGATTCGATTGGACAAGGAGCGTGGCGACGCCCATACAACCCTTTATTCGAAAGACCTAATCACATAAACTGTTAAAGATATGACTATGATATTTGCAATATATGATATTGATATGGAACGAAATACACCCAGGCTGGATAGTTGGTGGTGCCACGCCTCTTTTAAAAAGTCATTAAAGACCAAAGTAATGGACCAATAGTTTAAAAAATGTTAATAAAATAAAATCAATGACTAGGAAATTATTATAGACTATGTTATGTTTAAATTAGACATAAGGGCGTGGCAACGCCCATTGACCACTGAACTTCAAAAGGCCATAGCGCGTGAACTAATACGGATATGACAGTATTAGTTGGTATATATGAAGTTCAATTTTAATATTGGACCGGAATACATGATGAATGGTATATTAGCTTCAGCCCGGGCGAACTTAATTTGTCCACTTTTTGTTTACATTTGCTTATTTAGCTGCTTGGATCCTGCATTAAACAGAAGATCCCAGAGCATAAAAATTGAATCGTGCACAGCTAACTGATTTGAAAGAAGTCCCCCCTTGTTCCTTAATGGCATGATGTAGGACTTAAGTTATTTAGTTGCTACTACGTATATGATCATTTCAATCACATAACTACCTCACCTTCAGTTAGAAGTATTAACCCAGGTTAAGCCAGATCTTTTCCCGGAGGTCTGCATTGAATTGAGATGAGGAATGTTCAAGATGGGTACCAAATTTTAAACAATCAGAAAGTTACTTAATAACTCCATTCCCTATCCTTGTACCGAACCCCACAGCCAAAGAAAGTATGGAAGAAAGTACAAACTGATTTGAAGATTCAGATGCAGCGTTTAACATTTTCCCGTGGAACTATTTCTTGGCTGCCACAAGCAAAGAATACCAACAAACTTTGTGTTTATATTACAATTAACGAAAAGATTTATTACGGCTCATTACCGGAACTTCAAATCTTTGCAACAAATCTTTAAAACATCCATAGATTTTATTCGAATACCAGCAACAACAACTTCAGCAATGACTGCAACGGCGACGGCGACGACGACTGCAGACAACATCGCAAACAAACACTTACAATGTTGGCTGGAGTCTATTTTGTACGATTGCAATGGTTGGTGTCGCCTGCTGCTGCTGTTGTTGTTGTCGTTTTATTGACCACCCAACATTTTTAGCCAAATTGGAACTTGAACTACAAAGTCATGGTCGCACACACTACGCACCTACGAAATGCACATTGCATAACCGAACATCGGCAGCAACAGTCACAGCAACTGCAACAGCAACATGGGTGTTATGGAATGAAGAAACCTCCAACAACCGCCAAACGGCAATTCAAGATTTGTCCCACCAATAAACGAGCAGCGGCAGGAACAACAACACCACCAACAACAACAACGAATATAAAGTAAATAATACTTCTGTAAATGATTTTAATTAAAACGCAAGTATAATATTTCCCCCTCGGCTCGTACTTAACTGGCTGTGGTCGGCCGCCAGGAACAGCCACAAATCTAGCTTTTAGAGAGAAGCTTTTAAGTTGCTGTCGTTGGGAACTTGGCTGTGCAATTGAATGCTGCAGAAGTGGTTGGAGTGGATGTATGTGATACTACTTGACTTGACTTGACTATGTCCAGTGCCATTTATCACTTTGATAAATGTTGCAATATATGGCTCATAAATTCAATAACACGTACCTCTTCTTCTTCATCTTATTTCTCCTTTTCGCTTGCGATATTTATTTTTTTTCGTATTTCGTTCATTTTCAAGGAAACACTGTTGCCGGCAGACTAGGTTACCACCAGCTTGTTTGCGGAAGAAGCCGACTTGGGAATTAATTTTGATTTAATCGGTTTAATTTTTTGGTTTTTTAGCAGTAAAACATGTTTATCCAAAGGGTAAATCTGTTGAGGGCGTACTTTATTAGGGGATGGGTAGCAGTGAAGCAACCCTGTTTAAGAAGGAATAAACATTTGCCCCTTTCTGAGACATCCAGGGCGTCCTAATTGAAATCTAGCGAGCTTACACAGCATGTCCATGGTTTGCTTACCAGTTTTTGATCAATTTTGTGGCCATATCTCCGCACCTAAATCAACTGATTGGATTTGACTGATGCTGATGTATTGTTCTTGCATTTTGAGTGCCCCACAATGTACAATTTAGCTTTTTGACATATATATTGTCCTTACATATTAAGTGACCCACAATGTAAAATTTTGCTTATTTTTACTTTAACTTAGATGAAAATGCGCTTCGGCCGACATGAAAAGCTTCAAAAACATATAAAAATGCTAAGCTCGGATATGGCCGACTATATTACTTGCTATATATATTTCTGGCCTAGGCAACACTAAGTGTTGCCTGGCGCCATCTGACATTTCCATTGGAATGTTTGACATTTTTTAACCATAAACGTACTCAGAAGGTTTTGACGTACGACCATCATTTGCGTTGTTTACAGTGACTTGAAAATATAATTTTGGCAAAAAAAAAATGGAATTAACTCGTGAACATTTTCGTGCGATCGTTTTTCACAACTATCGACGTGCATCGATGCACTTAAATCTTTGCACCATCCTATAGCACTGTAAAAACTGGTTTAATGAATTCAATCGTGGCCGACGCTCGCTTAAAGACGAAGGTCGTCCAAAAACGGCCATTGTGCCAGAGAACCGTGCCGTGCGTGAACTGATAATGCAAGATCGTCCTGTGACATGCCGTGAGATAGAGGCATCCTCGGGCATTTCTTCCACCAGCATGCATTCGACATTGCATGAACACCTGGCCGTAAAAAATGTTTGTTCTCGTTGGATCCCGCACAACTTGACAATCGCTCAAAAAAGGTTCGTGTCGATTGGTGAAAAGAAATTTTGAAAAAATACGATCGCTGTGCTTCAAAAGACGTTATAAGATCGTCACAGGTGACGAATCATGGATCTATGCGTATAAGCTCGAAACAAAACAGCAATCGACCGTGTGGATCTTCGAAGACGAGCCAAATCCAACAAAAGTTGTTCGTGGAAGAAGCACTTCACAGCAAATGGTCGCCAGTGTCTTCGGCAAAACTGGTCATGTGGCGACTATTCTGCTTGAGCAACGTAGGAGGTCAATTCTGAGTGGAACACCATAGCTTGTTTGAAGTCTTCGGAGAAATTCGAAAAACGAACAAGAGAAGACGCATCATTGTGCACCATAACAATGCGAGCTCCTACAAATCGGCTCAAACCAGCGCCTTTTGACCGCCCAAAACGTCGAATTATTGGGTCATCCGCCGTACAGCCTTGACTTGGCACCCAATAACTTCTTTTTATTTCCGCGCAGCAAAAAAAAAAAGAGTGGTCAACGATGCTGTTGAAGCGTTCAAAAACCATGTTTTGGAGGTGTCTCAGTCGGAGTGGAAAAAGTTCTTCGACAATTGGTTTTAGCGCTTGCAAAATTGTATACGAGTAAATCATGCTGGAGAATACTTTGAAAAACAATAAAACCATTTTTGATAATAAATATTCACATTTTCATTATTAGGCCAGAAATATATATAACAGCCTTCGTATGCCTGCACTTATGAATGTTCAAAAAGTTTTTGAACGAGCCCAAAATTGGCCCTTATCATTTTAAATTTGTGGGAAAATTTCATTGTTTTTGGTAAAATCGGAGGATCAGATAACTTTTTACTTGGCCTTAAAAACTTACTAGTGCTAAAGATTGAATGTAAGATGTGGCTTTTAGAGCTGAAAACAGAAAAATCGGATGAACATATATGTGGGAGCTATATTTAAATCTGAACCGTTTTTCTTCAATTTCAATAATATCCCTTCTTGGTCCAAACAACTAACGTCCGAAAAATCTATAAATATTGGATGTAATATGTGGCAGCTAGAGATAAAAAAAATTAAAATCGGATAAATATAAACCAATTTATCCAATTTAAATAGCGCGCTTCCTTGGCCCAAAACCCTTCTTCTCCTTCTTTTATTGGCCCATCTATTATTCGGATATAAGCGATCATACATGGATATTACATTACCAAAATACATATTTGTTTAAGACTACAGATTAAAAATTAAATTACAGATTTTAAAGTTCTCTATTTTTAGCAGCATTCAGTAGGCTCCGTTCGATACGATAACCAGTCCAATCTTGGATGTTCTTCAACCAGGAAAGTTTTTTTATACCTCTTGCGGGATTTTTCACAATTTTTCCTTTGAGTATAGCCTGTACTTCAGCTACACCTTGCTTCAGCTAAATTACATGAAAATCGGACAACAATTGGGACCTGTAGTTTGATTACAAACTTTAAATGGACGGACGACTGTGCGGACATCGTTAAATCGAATCAGTCGATAGGTGTACCTTAAGGTGGGTCTAGCTCAAATATTTTTTTAGTTACAAACATTTGCCATAAAATTAACTTATAGAACCCAACTCCACAGAGTGTTTGTTCTAGGCGCCCATAAACAGTTTATTTCGCCTGCTCGTCCTTATCTTCCGTCGGCGTATGTGCATATACTTATATTAGCTTACATAAAAAAATAGCTTTAATGCGGATTGCGGCCAGCCGTTTGTCTACTGGATTGAAACCGGCGGCAAGATGACGTATTCGCCTATTTACAACAAATCCTTATTCGAATTGATACTTATTACCATGACAGCTGTAATGCGAGTATAAGTATATATCGCAATTTTTCATTTTATTTACGCCATGCCCTCTCCATCTTATTTCCTAGATAGCGGTGATGTCCACCCTGTAATCTTGGCGGATATCCGCCTGACTGTTCATACATTCCATGCGCATATCTGTAAATTGTGGTCCTTTAATTGTTAGCGGTAGTCGTCAACAGTTAGTGGGACCGTTTTTTTTTGTTTAATGTAGCTTTATAGCGTTTGTTTTTTGCCGAAGCGGAATACGAGTACAAACCCAATTTCAGTCTCTTTAAACTGCGACCACGTCGCCTGTAATACGTTAACCGTTGCTTTGACAAATGTCACAGGGCGGTATCCCAGGATTAACCACGCGGAGATCTATGAGACCACTTGTAGTATAGTCCATAAGGAAAGCAGTGGGTTCACCAAGTTGAACAGATCAGATACTTTACCCTACGACACCAACAACTTCCCCAAAAATACTACAGATATACTCGTAGTAATTTGTCTAGAGGTCGACTGATTCCATGAGTGAGGAAAATTTATCTGGCCCACTTTCAATACTGATGGTTTTAGTTCATTTACAAATATTTCTGCAAAATGTTTGGTTCGTTTTTTTATTTCTGTGTTTTGCTTAAACTAGTTTTTAACCGGCTCAAGACCTCTTGCATCCACATGTTTATAGAACCCAAGTTGTTAACAAAACAGTAAAGGGACATGTATTTCCGTGGCTGCTCACTGCTTTTATCGCGATTCCGGGTCTGTGACGACCTTCATAAGAAAGCTTGACAGTTATTGTTAAAAGGAAAACTGAACTGTTTAATACCAGGTACTCAATAAACTCATTAGAACTACTGTAGTAAATCTCACTTTTCGAGTTTCAAACACTTTCTTCAAACACTTGACCACGAAAATATGATGCCAACTATACAGAGACTCCACATTTAGAGTCATCTGAAGATTTTCTCGAGGTGTTACAATCGGAAAACAAAGTGAATGTACCCTCTTTTCTATATTGGTAGGTATTTTACGCATCAGCACCACATCTATTAAGGCTATAGAAGCTATACTGGGTGATTGACAAGGGGCGAAATGGCAGCGGTTGAAAATTTTGGTACTAGAGTAAAATTGCTATGTTCTGAGAAAGAGGTCGGATTTTTTGTTTTTTTTCTTAAAAGATAGCGCTACCTCCTGCCTTTCCAAAATTACCTTATCGAATCCCAGAGGTCCTTCTGTTTAACGACTATTTGACTGAAATGCCTCTTTTTTCACAAAAATTTCTAGAATTACCTTAACGAGGCCCAGAGCTCTTAACGTTCCAAAGTTATGACTAGTTGACTGAAATGCAAAAAAAAAATTTTGAAAGCGAACATTTATTTGTTTTTTTTTTATATATAACATTTATTTGCTTTTTATATATATTTTATATTCATAACGGTAGGACCTCTGGGCTTCGTTTAGGTAATTTTGGAAAGGTAAGAGGAGATATCCGACCACTGATTCAGCAAGTTTACCGTAGTACTCTTCAACCACCAATCCGAACATTTTCAAACCGCTGCCATTTCGCCCCTTGCATTTTTGAGCATGGTTGTAGGTGGACATATTTTCGTGAAATGAGCAAAGGAATACGTTGGTGAAATTCGTCCAGTCGTGAATGAATCATCACAAAGATCGTAATATCCTCTACCTAAATATCGTATCGAGCTTTACACCGCCTAAGGAAAATGCCGACTGGATATCATTTGAATCTGGAAAAATAACCTGCTGGGCAGAAATCCACCGCAGAAGTTCCATGGCTTTTAAGACTCTTTCATCACGAAGCAAAAACGATAATTAAATGCAAAGAGAGATTAACATGATCGAAATATGACATACGAGTACATTTCTTATATTTGGAGCGATTGGACGCCCCAAACATGATCACATTTGCTTACATGGTAAAACTAGCCCTGGCTTTAGCTACAATATTTAAACGAAAAAACACTCCTTTTTTGTAAATCCAAGTTTAGAATTAGGAAAATAGTCACACATATACACTATTAAAACCTGGCAACCCATGCCACTAAACACCCATACTAAACTCTTGATACATTTTAGATAGAATGTGAATTGTTATGGTTTTAAATTGGTGAAATCAGAGTTTTAATATTGTTTGTGTGCTGCATGTATCTACGAATGGTCGTAAGTACATAAGTACGTATGTATGTGTGCTATATATTGGCACAGTGGCGGCTGAAAAGAGTAGAGTTTTATTTTTTTAAGGCCTTCTATAAGTATAGCACCCCAAGCAATTATTGCTGCTTATTCAAGCTACTAACTTAATATCTTATATTTTATTTTCAAATTAACAAAGTATAGGGTGCTCCATCTAGAGGTATTTTTTCAGAACAAAAAAAAATATAAAAATTCAATTCAAGTGTGGAATCTTTATTGGTAATTTGAAAGGACATTTTATGGCATTTGTTTTTTGAAAATAATTCCCTTCAAATGTATGTAAGAAGTACGGTTAGGGTAACAATGTGCTAAGATCATCATGCTATAATTGGCTATATATTTCCGGCACAACAATATTATGATCCTTACAACAATAGTATGATTCACAAACAATCATAATATAGTCCCCACAACCATAATATGATTTACTCAACCATACTTCAATATCCACAACTAAATTATGATCCTCTCACAACTGGACTGAATCACACACTATGGTAACAACAACCATAATATGATTCACACTCAACAATGTTATGATCACTAAAACCATAGTATGATCCCACTCAACCATACTATGATCTCCCAAATTATTTATTAGGATAGGGTTGTTTGTTATTTAACAATTGATTTTTGTTTAAAAATTATAACTCAAAATAATAGAAGTGATTTATTTATCATCCGATATGTACGAGTAAAATGGGCATCTTTCATAAAGAGTGCTTCACCAAATATCTTGTAAGGGAAAATATCTTCCCAAAGAGGCCTCTTTGGAGCATTCCCTGTTTTAAGCGCCTATGGCAACAGATCTTTGTCCACTTTGTAGCCATTAATGTGGGGAATAGCAAACAAACGGAGTAACAGACCCAGAATAACAACAACAACACCGCCAAATAAACTGGTATAAGTGTTTGTACGTCTGTATGTTTGTATATATCGTGTGGTTATTTGTTATGTAATCCTTAAGGCTTAAATTGTACAATTTTTCGTTTCGGACTTTCACATGAGGAATTCGTTCGTTCGCTCGTTCATTCGTTGGTTGACTGGACGGTTGGTTTTCCTTATTCTGGAAATCAGAACATGGTGTATTCACATTTAATGTTAGGAGATCATAAATTAACTACAAAGTGGACAAACTATGTACAAATAGTGGCATTTCGGATGGTGCTAGGAGTACGACATTCTCGTATGTTTTTTTTTTCGAGGAGAAAAATTCTTTGGGTGGATTTTGTAATAAACTCGAAACGTCAAACGATTAAAGGGAATTCCTCTACTAATAATTTTAAATACAAAACTAAGAATAACTCTTGAGTTCGGTCATTAGTTTTTAGACATTGCAGGAATCTATTTTGAATCCAGGATTTTAATTGACGTTTTCGATTGTACGATTACATGGTTCATTAGTTCATACAAAACTTCACAGGTCATTCTCATAATTAAAGGTTAGAAAAATTATTCAGCAGGATTTTGAAAAAGAAATCAAGTTAAAGTCAGACATCGCCGACTATTAGGTACTCTACACCACTTTGCTGTTCAGAGGATTAAGCACATCTATCAGGTGCTTAACCAAGGTCGGACTCAATATATTAAAGTTAATTTATTGTCGCTCGTAACTTACCGTACACAATTTGCGCGATATCAGGTATAATTTGTAGCTTATAGAGATGCAAGGTTTTAAAGCGGGAGGGATCTTTGTGTGTGAGCTATTCGAAAACATCGACCGATATGGTCAGAGATGGGTGTTGGTCAGTCGTTATTGGGAATGCAAACCGTATCAGAATTCGAATTGGTTTGTTCCAGTTGTTAAGACCAGGTGAGAACCACTGTTGCGGTTAATTAAATAGTTTTTAAGTGCTTCTGTTTTTTCTTTTGTGAACCGTTCCACGTTTTTTTAATTTTTATGCTATTTTTCGTTTCGGTTTGACATTAGTTTTCTAACAGGGTTTGGGTACTGTGCAATTCACAGTCACAAGAGTGATATTGTTCGGGTAGAGTGTTCAGTTCGGTTTTTAATACCGGCGGTTCGGTTTTTTAAATCAGAAAAAACAGTCGGATTCTTAAAAATTCCCATTTTCCCGATTTCAAATTATCCGGGCAGTTCAACTAAAACGCAAGATGTTTAATGTAAATAAAATAAAAAACTTTTATAGAATTATCTTAATATTTTCTATTTTAACAAAATATCGTCCAAATGCTCGCCACTGCTTTGATGGCTGACCTCTAACCGATGGTCCATATGGTCCATGAGACATAATGGAGGTTCAATGCCATTGTGCACAATTGCCTCATCCCCTAGCTCTTGAATTGTTCTTTGCTAATTGACTGACATTTATATTAAATATCCTCAAAGAAAGATGTTTACGAGGGGTGCTATTTATATTTCAGGTCCTGACAATACTAGTTTTCCCAGATGCAAACTGGAACTTCTGTGTGTTGAAAAATTCATCTCAGTGAAAAAATGTAATTATCCCGTGAACTTTTTCGTGCGATGTTTTTATACGATTTTCGGCGTGGGTTATTGGGACAAGAGTGCTTCAATCAACTTCTTTCGACTTGTGGCGTAACAAGAGTTCAGTCTTGGATGCCGTTCGCTCCAGAATGAATTTGGTAAAGGACGTCCAACTTCGGTCACTTTGCCAGAAACCATCAATGATGTGCGTGAACTGATTAAGCAAGACCGACATGTGAAATGCCCTGAGATTGAGGCATCCTTGGGCATTAGTATGAAAAGCATCAATAAGATATTGCATGTTCATTTGGCCGTGAAAAAAATGTGTTCTCGTTGGATCCCACATAATTTGAAGAATGCTCAAAAAAAGGCTGGTACTCGTATGGATTGGTGCAAAGAGATGTTGAAAAAGTATAACTGCGGTATCTCAAAGGCAGTGTATAACATCGTCACAGGTGACGAATCATGGATCTGTGCATATGAACCTGAAACAAAACAGCAATCGACCGTATGGACCTTTCAAGACGAGCTAAACCTAACAAAAGTTGTTCGTGGAAAAAGTACATCGAAGCAAATGATTGCGTTTTTTTCGGTATAACCGGCCATGTTGACACAGTGCCTTTAGTGGAACGTAGGACGGTCAATTGTGAGTGGTATACAACCATGTGTTTGCCAACAGTGTTCGAAGAAATGAGGAAAGATAATAAGAGAAGACGGATCAATTTGCATCACGACAATGCGAGCTCTCACACATTAGCTGAAACGATGAGCTCTATGACCACTCAAGATGTCGAATTGATGGGCCATCCACCGCGCAGCCCTGATTTGTCAACCAATGACTTCTTCTTATGCCCTAGCATCAAAAAAACAAATGCGTGGTTAACGTTTTTCATCGCCCGAAGCAGCTGTTAAAGCGTTCAAAAATCATGTTTTGGAGATGTCTCAATCGGAGTGGAAAAAGTGCTTTGAAAATTAGTTTGTGCGCATGCAAAAGTGTATTGATCTTAAAGGAGAATATTTTGAAAAACAATAAAACCATTTCCAAAGATACAATATTGTGATTTTATTGCCGGACCTGAAATATTAAGATTGTTACAAAACATTCCTCCAAATGTTGTAATAAGTTTCAGAAATTATAAGTATAAGTTACATTGAAATCAAAATTTAAATAAAAAATATTTGAAATGTTTAAAATATAGGGTGGCGCACGAATAGTTCTACAAAAGCAAAAGGTTATGACTTTTTTCTGTGTAAGTAAATCGGCTTATTTTTTGTTTTACTCTTTAAGCAGCAGTAGTTTGAACCTCGTTAAGTGGGACTTTATTTATTAAAATTTGCCTCCATAGGCGGAAATTTTTACTCGTTTACCTATAAGTATCTTTTCATGCTGTACCTTCAAAAGTAAAATTGTTGTCTTCTTTCTCTTTTCTCCCTTGTTTTTACTTTCTACTAAGGGAGTTTTTTACAGAATAAGACGCAGGGTTGTCAGGTTTGCAAATTTCTGGCCAAATATGGGTAGATCGAAGACTTTTATTAATAATAAAATTTTTTGAAAAACCGCGTTTTTATAAAAACCGCTCTTTTTAACTTTTAAAGTTCTTAATGAAAAAGTAGCTAATGGAGGAATATATCTTAAAAAAAACTCAATTTAAAAAAACAAGCATGCTTTACATCGTAAATTGGGATAAAAATGAAATTACCCGGATAAGTGGGAAACTGTATTAGTGGGAAACCTCTTTAAGTGGGAATAAACAGGCGGTCCCTTCCGACTCCACTTATCGAGGATCGACTGTAGTAGTTTTCAATTTTCTTTTAACAGTACGTGTTCCTTGCGCGGGAAACCCGGATTCACCGTTTTTTTTTTAAAGTCAAAACTAAAAACCGGTTTTTTAAAAATTGTCCTTTTTTAGTAAATCCGAAACCCGCCTTGTTTAAAATAACAGTCAATAGATCACTCTGGGTTCGGGTCAGAACCGGTTCGGTTTGGCTTGAATCCCGGTTCGGTTTGGCTTGAATCCCTGCACGTAATGCCCAGTGTGA
This sequence comes from Hydrotaea diabolus, assembly GCA_963513945.1. Classification (NCBI taxonomy): domain Eukaryota; kingdom Metazoa; phylum Arthropoda; class Insecta; order Diptera; family Muscidae; genus Hydrotaea; species Hydrotaea diabolus. The sequence goes on along the minus strand of OY740717.1, from coordinate 130,479,158 downwards.
AATTTAGTCGAAATAGAATGTAATATGTGGTTTTTAGAGCTGTACGTTCTGAAATCGGGAAAATCCTTTGTACTCGTATGATATTTAAATATGGACCGTTGTGGACCCATTTTAATAGGGTTCTTCCTTGGCTCAAACTTGTGTGTGTGGATAGCAAAACTGCAATTATTAAGTTTCTAACTAAATCTCGAATTACTCAATCTAATTTTATTGGATTGTAAAGTTTATTAGCTTGTTGGACACGGATGCTCTATAATGGAGTTATTATGAAAATACAGCACTGGTAAAGAATCAAAAAAAAAAAATTAGCATCTCAAAGTATTTTTTGTAAGGAAAATTCGAAATTTCTGAAGTATTTTCTTATATCGTTAACAATTCTTATCCTAAAATAAAGCGATGCTTATCGATAAAGAAAAAGTCAAATTCTCAACATAAGTTAATGTGAAAATTAAACTTGTCAACATGTCCGTCTTAATTATTAAAAAATATAATATTTTCAAACTCGACTATGAAACTAAGATACTTGTGTCATTAAGACCAGAACAGGACACATAACCTTATAAAGCCAAAAAAAATGTTCCTATCCAATAGTAACAAACGGAAAATGTTGGTGATTTTACGAATTCCTGTTTACCGACTTTAAATAGTAGGCCACGGTCAGTTAGTATGAAAACGATATAGTTCAAAGCTCACGATTTCAGGTTGGTTTCTAAAAGGAATGATAACAAATGCGCACAAATTTGATTAGCAAAAATAAATCAATTTTATTTTTATTTTTTGAAAAAAGAAAAATATTCCTTTAAAAATGTAAAAGAAAAAAATTCTTAATCTTACAATCTACGAAAAAAGAAAATACTAAAATTAGTATTGGAGTTTAACAAAGACTAATTAATACTATATTAGAATGGTGAAAACAACCCATGTACCCAGCAAACAGTAAATTAATAAATAGGACATAATGAAGGTATACTTTAAAAGTATTTGTAGTTAATTGAAAAAATATGAAAATAAATAACTATATTAATTACGAATAAACTAGGGATGTATAACGATTAAATACTGTTTTCAAAATGAAGACTTGAAAAGATGAGCCAGTAGTTCTGGTTCAGATAAATCCATTTTATATTTTTGTACGATATCTTGAACTTTTAAACGGCGTCGGACATGTGGAGGTTGGAAACTGGAAAAAATAAATGATAGTTGAGAGCATATTATTAAGGGTTGCATAAATCTTAACTTACTTATCATTATCCAAACGCCTTCTCTTGGCCATATTATGAGCAGTTTGTCGAACAAGATTGCCAACAACTCGACGACTCAGTACCATGCCATCAACCAGGGGTGTGGCAAAACTCATGCGTCCTGGTGGACCTTGTAATTTCACCCTCAGCAGTCCAGATTGCAAAGCATGTATGAAAATAACGTGAACGTCTGGAGCTCTTGGTATTTGCAAAATATTTGCTTCTTCTCCCGTCTTTGTGTAGGGCAGTAAATCCTCTGGAACATGATATTTTTTAAGTTAAATAGTTAAAAAATTTTATAAATTATAAACACTCACCTATGGGGAAATTCAATAGATCTTCAAATGATTCCAACCACACCAAGAAAATTTTAGCTGGCGGCTGGGCCAACAATCCTGGTTTCATAGCATTAGCCTTGCGTCTTGTGGGGGGAACCGGATCCTTAGATTTGTCCAATTCCAACGAAAGATTTCGAGAACGTTGGGAAGAATTTTTATTCGCATCCGATAAATTACTTGCGTCTGCAGAAGCACGAGACCAAACATTGGGAGCATTCGATGCATCGCCACTGGAAAAGCAGCTGCCATCGGGTTCGGACCGTAAGTTCCAGTCAGTCGGCACAACGAAGGCAATTTCCGAAGCAACATCGGCCCAGTATAAGACCTTCGTCTCCCCATTGAATTTTAAATCTGCGGATAACGTACGATTCTGCGATTTATCCTCTGATTTGGCTGTAGCCGTTTTTAAAGACCAAGAGCTATTAACTAAGCCCGACCAGCCGGAATGTTCGTTGATGTCAACAGGCCAACCTTGGAGAAAGATTGAATAATCACTTTTTTTGAAAGAAAGCGGAGATAATCTTTGATTTCACTTACCCAAGGTCATCAACATATTGCCAAAATGTGGATCCAGTGTACGCACATTTTCGTCACTCATATTGCCCACTATCTCATCGGCCGTCGACTGACCCGACTTAACATAAAATACATGCACCGTATCGTAAGTGCGAGCACTCAGCTTATCCAACCCATTCAGTTCGGTTGCGAAATTGGTTCTCTTTGTATCCAAAACAATCAAAGGTCTTTGTGGTGGTGCACCCAATGACTCGGCCGGACTATTGGGATTTCGCTCCTCGAAAGTTAAGAACCCAAAGTGAGATAAAAACAAACGAGCCGCTTGAAATTCGTGACACACAGTAGGCGGCACACTTTCCTGGGCATGGGAGAGGGAATCCGCACTGTTGTCAGTCTCGGCCCAAGCCAATTTCTCATGAATCGTTTGATTCTCCAGCATTGTTTCCAATTGTTTGATACTTTCCGTTCCATATTGCTCTCGTATTTGCTCGAACGTCGGTATGGAGAAGTCAGCAACACAGGGTGTAACCTTTTCAACTCCCTCGGGAAAATGTTTCTGATCGAATTCGATGCGCTGCGGTACCTCGTTCATGGGTATGGGACGTCCAGGATTAACAGCGTGGTATTTGGTACCCGACTTACTGCGTGGTAAATGTCGCAGTTGCATGGTCCAAGCATGACGGCCAAATGGCCCACGTATGAGTACTGAAAGTTGTAAAAATGTAATTTATTAACTAAGGGGAGAACTAATAAATGTGCCAGAATAGTTGATTAAAATTTTGATATAAAAAGGAGTTTTTTAAAGGTAAGTACATACATAAGTATATTCCAAACCGATTTTTTCCATACAATTGGAGGTTTAATTGTTCTTAACTTCTTGCATCGTTTGTGGCTATATTATAATTCAAAGGGTGGATGTTGTCTTCTATGTCGCCTGCAGTCTCTGAATTTCCCCAACACGACGCTAGATGTACATTGTAGCAGTAAGATAATGTTATACAGGGTTGTGGTCTGGCGGAACGATCTTCAAAAGGCCGAAACGCTATTCGACAAGAGTTACCATACGCTTATACTAGACAGAGGCGTATGCAAATGCAGGGCTTCTGGTTAAAAGGTACATGTCGAATGTTATATTGACAGATCAAGGCTAAACAATCAAGTAGGTTTCGGGGTCCGAAACAAAACAGCAATCAACCGTGTGGGTCTTCCAAGACGAGCCAAATCCAACGAAAGTTGTTCGTGGAAGAAGCACTTCGAAGCAAATGATCGCCTGTTTCTTCGGCAAAACTGGTCATGTGGCGACTGTTCCGATTGAGCAACGTAGGACGGTCAATTCTGAGAGGTACGAGTACACCACAATTTGTTTGCCTGAAGTCTTCGAAGAAATTCGAAAAACGACCAAGAGAAGACGAATCATTGTGCACCATGACAATGCGAGCTCTCACACATCGGTTTAAACCAGCGCCCTTTTGACCGGCCAAAACGTCGAATTGATGGGTCATCCGCCGTACAGCCCTGACTTGGCACCCAATGACTTCTATTTATTCCCGCACATCAAGAAAAAAAATGCGTGGTCAACGATTTTCGCCGCCAGAAGATGTTGTTGTAGCGTTAAAAAACCATGTTTTGGATGTGTCTCAATCGGAGTGGAAAAAGTGCTTCGACAATTGATTTGAGCGCATGCAAAAGTGTATAAATCATGTTGGAGAATACTTTGAAAAACAATAAAACCATTTTTGATGATAAATATTCGCATTTTCATTATTAGGCAAGAAATACATATAGCAGCCCTCGTAAAGTAAAAAATCCGGTATAAGACATTTACAATTACCATCAAGCATTCACAAAAATGTTTTTCTTGCATTCTCTCTCAAATAACTTTGACAATCTAGCGAACTATTTTTTTTTTGTTGGGCTAGTGACTACTTAGTAGGGACATAAATACTGTTACACACGTTTCATGCTGTAAAATAAAAAGTACTGAATGTTTTTGGAACAATTATTTTTTTAATATATTTATTGATGTGTAGTTGCTTGTTAAATTTTCCCGAACTGTAAAATTTTTATCATCGTTGAACAAAATTTTTCTGTGCATGTTATCAGCGTGCTTCACCAAAAGACGTTTGCATTTTTCAATCCTATTTTTTTTAAAGCTTCAGTCAATAAATATCCGGTACGTCGTTTGAAAGCCCCAAGTCTTTTTTAATGATTCGACTCATGGACTTTTGCCTGATATTCAGCTCACGGGCCATGATTTTCTGTTTTCGGAGCGGATTTCTGTGTATTCTTGATTTAACGGATTTGATGACATGCGGTGTTCGAACTGAGCGTGGGCGGCCCGACCGGTGGCGGTGTTTTACATCTCCAGTCTCTCAAACAGTTTTATACATCGGTAGACGAACATGCGGCTAATCACCAGTGGCCGGAGCGTTTTGAAAATATCGTTTTTTTTATTTCACACCTGAAGAGCGCTATTACAGCGATACGGTTCTCATTATCTAACCATGATGAAAGTTGAAACAATTTTAAAATCCCGTTACAGACTAACGCTATTGAGGTTAGCTTTCAAAACCCATATGGCATTAACGAGGTATGTTCAGTTCTACTATTGAAATGGGCGTGTTCAATGATGTAACAGTATTTATGTCCCTACTAAGTTTACCTAGTTTATTGTATTATGCACTATACAAATTTGGGGCGTGGTGAGTTTCTTGTCATAATTTCCCTAGCCCATGAGCTACAAAATACTTTATTATGACAATTGAAATCATGATGAATGAGTACAGCAAAGAAATATCAAAAATTGTATTTGATTATATTTTTGATTCTCGTTTCACATAGCGGACCAAAAACTAAAGTATTTACCACACACCTATTTTATTTAAATAACTTTAAAATTTCATTCTTGACAGTAAAACGTTTCCATTTCATATACAGCCTTATCAGGTCAATTTTAATTTACTGAAGCCAACGCAAAGCACGAAGACCAAGCAGATGCGAAGTTGAGGACATGTCCACATTTATGAGACATTATTTTACCGTGTGCCCTTTTTGGGTTTAACTATACCAACAGTGTTTCATATCATTAACTAAAATGCATATGCAAGCTTGAATTTCGACGCCCTTCTTGTGCAGCTCCAACTTAATTACACTTTAATGCAGTGCTTGAATTGAATAGTAATTACACTTGAATATTCGATTTAATTCAAGGGCAACATTTTCTGAAGACTGCTATTGAATCAATGTATGTATAATTCGAGCATAATTCAATTAATATTGAAAAATATGGTTAAAAGTTGAATTCAACTGGAATTCGAGAAAATATGTTTATTGTATACTAGTGTGGGTTATACAAATAAAAGTCAAAAATCAAATGTCACCTTAATTTTTTTTCAATAGCTGAAATATTTCGAATAAAACATCGTTTTCGTCTTCTATTTGCAACAATGAAAGCAACTGCAAGAAATTTAAACCTACAACGATTATTGCAAATATCATTGGGCTCCAGCCAATTAACGCCAGAACATTTGAAACTGCTGCATTGTTTGATCAAAGCTGTTATGCAAAAACTCAATTGCCAGGATGAAATCGTTAAGATTGTAGGATTCGAAGGTCAGTGTTTGTTAAAACTCTTAAAACAGTCGAAAGATGCCCCATTATTTGAGTATAAACTAAAAACTGAGCAAACCATATCAAAACAATTGGACAAATTGGAATATTTAGAAAAGCGCTTACAAGAGATTTCCCAAAAGCTTGAAGACCATTTCAGCAAGGTTCTGGCAAACAAAACCAAGTTAGATCGCCCGTTTGATGCAAAATTATGGGATCGCTATGCAGAACCCTTGGAGGACCTTTGTTCATATCGAGGACGACAAACTGCTGAATTTTGCAAGGGTCTAGCAACAAATTCTGTATTCATACAAAATCTAAGAACGTTGATGACCAAGCCAGTTTTACAACGAATGTCCACTTTTGACAATCGTATCGATTCAATGACAAGGGAAATAAAAGAACTTTACAATGAGCTGGAGGAAAGATTTGAACGCAGCGACTTCATAAAGCCCATAATATTTAAAATTGAGGTGATGCGAAAGGATATAGAAAATAATCACCGCAAATTCTTGCTTACAGTGGATGAGTTGCAGGAAATGTTTGAAGCCAAATTAGATCGTAGCACATTGCCGGCTTTAAAAAATTATTTAAAAACTCGATTTGAAAACACTTTAGAGAGCCTAGTTGCGATGAATAAAGAAGTCATAGCATGCTTACCCAACAAACCACTCGATATGGAAAATTTGCCGTGTTTGTCTTGTGGTGGAAATAAAAAACCTACACCTACGAGTATAGTGCCAATAAGGCCATAGAACAACATCCTTGTCGTCGTCAACATATATGTTGCTCTATGGTGCCACAAGTAAAACTAAACGATCGTTTAAAGGCTTTCAATGTGGATCAGGAGGAAATCACTCAAATTAAGTTAACAACCATGCTCCCAAATTCTTTGTCCGCTCAATTTAAAAGAAACGCCAGTCAGTTTCGCGTTGGTCTGATGGAATTGAATCCAAATTATATGTAATCAGCGGATTCTACCTCGTAAAGAGTATAAGATTACGAATATTCATTGCACTAAAATGTTTTATATCAAAAATAAAATGATTTTAATACATAGTGATTTTAGAGAATAGTACTTAGTCTTCTTGGGAGAAATTTAATATATTGCGTAGAGGATTTATCGTGATAGCCCTTTGTTCAAAATAAAACAAAGAAAGCTGCCCTTAAGCCACGACAAACCGTTTATAAAACTTAGCAGATCCACCATCTTGCAGGAGAATAACTTTTCTAGGTCTTCAAGAAAGTACTTAACCAGGCAATTTTGACGTCTTTTCTGAAGGAACCGGCATCTACATCCTTTTCATCCTTATCTGTTTCGATCTCCTCCTTTTCATTCTTATCTGTTTCGATCTCCTCCTCATCCTTACATAGGCGAAAGTATTCGACCACTTCCACCTGCAATTTTGTAGTCTTTCCTTTAACATTACAATGTACCGTCAGGACAGCCACGCACACTATGACTTCACTTTCGCTATTTTCATGCTAGGTTTTGACTCTGTTCTTGTCTAGTTTAGGCCCCAGAGCCTTAGCAATCATACATTTGTTGGTCCAAACCCATACTAGGTTTACCTTGGTATGAATCCTATTATCTAATAGTCCGTTAGGGCACAGATAGGGTATTATTTTACAGAGTTCCCAGAAACTGGAGCATCCTTAGACGAGTCAAGGCGTACCAGTTCATCTGGCAACTCATTTCCTTCAATATGAAACAGGACTCACAGCCTGGTTTGTAAAGTTACTTGGTGACATTTTGCAACATTACACCAGAGATCCGTGAGGATTCTGATCCACAGGATTTTCACGTTCCTGGGTACCACACCCTGTCTCTTTTTATTTCCCACAGAGGTCTTGTGGTATATGTACGTAATGACATAGTGTTTCAGAGCCAGCAACACTTAAGCTCACAAGATCCAGAATTTCACTCCATTTGGGTAAGGACCAGGATTAGAACACACGTACTACATTTTGGGTTTATTTATAGAAGTCCAAACTCGGAAAGGGAGGCTTCCCTTAACGGCTTTGTCGCCCTTTCCGATTCAATATCGAAAGTTTTGGAGAGTTATCCGGACAGTGAAATTGTCGTTGCTGGAGATTTCAATGTCCATAATTCCGCCTGGCTTTCACATTCGAGCCATACAACTACAGAGAGCCAATACGCTCGCAATAAGCTCTTCGCCGCACGCAATAAGCTCTTCGCCGCACATAATGACTTGACGCAACTAGTGAATGAACCGACACATATTCCGTGTGTAGAAGGGCACCAACATAACATTCTTGACCTTTACTAAACTTCGCACCCTGAACGAAGTTAATGTCCTTGCACCACTTGGTAACTCTGATCACTGCATTATTTCAGCATCCTTTTCGTATTCCGCTATTCGTGTCGCTTCGATACTAGCCCCAAAGCGGACAGTTTTTTTCTACGAAAAGGCACGTTGGGCTGAGCTCAACCACTTTGTTCAGCATTTTAATTGGAAACTTTTGAAACTTTGATCCAAAATATAGCTTTATATGGAATGAAGACATTTATTCCAAAAAAAAGTTATGTCGACTAAACCAGCCAAAAACAGTTGGTTTAACCCCAGATCTGAAGAGGAGGCGTTCAGAAATTAGCCCCTGAACAAAAACGCCAATACTGAACTGCTGCGTAAACAGGCAAGAACTTCGTGTGCCAGAGTGCTTAGGCGTGAAATCTACGTGATTTCTACACGAACAACGTCTACGTACAAAGGTTCTTGCTTCCCCCAGGGGAAGTAAGAGCTTTTAGTCGTTTGTATGAATAGTAAAGGATAGTTTATCATCTATCCCAACTCTTGTTAAAGACGATCAGGCACTCACTGACCCGGTTGATAAAGCTAACCTCTTGGCTGATATGTTTGCAGGAAATTCTTCCTTGTCGGAAAGCAATCAACCACTCTCCGTGATCGAAAACGTATCTAGTTCCATGCCTCAGTTATTTTTTCGAACATGTGTGGTTAAAAGGGTTCTTGCGAAGGTCGTCGTAAATAAATCCCCGGGCCCGGATGGGATTTCGGCACTTGTCCTATGTAAGTGCTCTGGGGAGACTCCCGCACGATAAACAAGGTTGAAAAGGTTGCATAATGGACGGGCTAGCGTCGAGCGTCCATTATGCAACCTTTTCAACCTTGTTTATCGTGCGGGAGTCTTCCCAGCGTGTTGGAAGGTTGCGAACGGAACTTATGTTGAACAATCAGAAGCTCTTGATGTTCTGGGCATGAAAATACAATGTGACGCTCGTTGGGCGAGACATGTAGACATGTAGAAGTGTCGAAAGAAGCACTCAAGTGCATAGGCTTTTTAAAGCGGTGCAAGAAATATTTCACTCCTACTGATATTTACAATAGCTATACAACTTTCGGCGTGGGTTATCGAGACAAGAGTGTTTAAATCAACTTGTTTCGACTTTTGGCGATGAAGCACCATCAAAAAGCACTGTTAATCGCTGGTACTAAGAGTTCAGTCTCGGACGCAGTTTGCTCCAGGATGTCAAAAATTCAAGAGAATGACATGGACGACATTTGGTTTCAACAAGATGGGGCCACATGTCACAAAGCCAACGCAACCATCGATATTTTACGCACTGTTTTAAAAAATCAAATAATTATTAGAAATTATGAGGAAATTGACCGCCTCGGAGCTGTGATTTGAGCTCTTTGGATTATTTTCTGTGGGGAGCCATTAAGGATAAATGTTACGCAAGTCATCCAGAGACAATTTAAGCATTAAAACATGAAATCGAAGAGATTCAACCCGAAACAATCCAAAATGTACCGAAAAATTGGTTTGATCGGATTATGTACTGCCAGGCCAGTTGTAGTAGTCATATGAATGATATTGTGTTCGATTATTAAATGACAAAGCTCAAACTTTCCAATAAAACCAGAAATTTGAATAAATTATCAGAACCTTTTTTACAGCCGATTCAAATTCAAAATTTTAAATGGCTCACATTATATAGGGTGATCCGTCTAGAGGTATTTTTTCAAAATAAAAAAATTACTAAAATTCAAATCAAGTGTGGAATCTTTTTTTATCCATTCGAAGGAAATTTTATGCCATTTATTTTTACAATATAATTTCCTTCAAATATTGGCCGAAACTACGCCCATTCCATTCTGAGGGTGCAATTTTGAATGACTCATTCGAGCATTTCGACCGGTATGGCGTGAATGACACGCGTAATGTTGGATTTCAAGACCTGAATCGTAGCTGGTTTGTCAGCATAGACTTTGGACTTTTCGTAGCTCCAAAGAAAAAAGTCTAAAGGTGTGATATCACACGATCTAGGCGGCCAATTCACCGGTCTAAAATCCGAAATTAGCTGTTCTTCCAATTACCTCTCACTAGAGCCAGCTTCTGCATGTCAAGTGGCACCGTCATGTTGAAACAAAATGTCGTCAAGAATACGGGCTTCAATTTCAGGTAGTAAAAAGTCCGATATGATAGAGCAATAGCGAGCACCATTGAAAGTTACGTTTCGACCATCATCATTTTTGAAAAAAAAAATGGACCGATAATACCACCAGTCCATAAACCGCACCAAACCGTGGTTTTCTCTGGATATAATGGCACCTCTTGAACCTCTCCTGGTTCCTCTTCAGCCCAAATGCGGCAGTTTGGTTTATTGACGTTGCCGTTGCGCCAGAAATGGGACTCATCTCTAAACACAATTTTAGTCGAAAACAACGGATCTTCTTGTTTTTCGCCGAACGCTTATTTCCATATTACAGTTGCCAACATTTGAAGAAAATTATATTCAAAAAATAAATGGCATAAAATGTCCTTTCGATGAACAAGAGAGATTCCACGCTTGATTTGAATTTTAGTATTTTTTTATTTTGAAAAAAATACCTCACCCTATATAAGTACGAGCATGTGTAGGCTATACAAATGTATTTGTCGTTCGAAACTGGCGTTAGACTGTAGGTGAAAATAAGAATTACAAAACTTTAAGAAGCTTTAAGCCAACTATTTAATACGAGAGAAATTTAATTGTCATTCACATAAGTTATCTGCTGAAGATAAAAATAAAGATATATTTTATATTTTTAAATAATAATATGAATTCTACTAATTATTCTAGTATACTTACATGTCACTGTCGGCTGGGGATCCTGATCGTTGCCCAACGGCTCCTCCAACAAAGCCAATATCGTGGAATTTTCGGTAACGAAATATTTAAACTTCGATATGGCCTGTTCAGTCGAAATTGAAGAACCATTTGTCGTATCCAAGGAATTACAATGTTTCATCAAAGCCACTTCGTCCAGCAACGAAGATATCGACTCGGGACCACATTCACTGGGGAAATAACCAACTTGTTCCAGAATAATCGTTAACAAAGCCTCAGCAGCATCACGAACACGCATAGAAGCTGGTTTCAGTTCTTTTTCATCTTTAAATTTCGGTATATCGCCGGATTTGCCAATACTCTTGGTGCCGGATATACCCAATTCAACCACCTCTAATACGGTTTGCAAACAATCCTTATCCTGCAACAAGTAGGGATGTTGCATCAACCAGGCCGATGTACATTGGAACGCCGCCACTATCGTACTGTGGAGATCTTTACTATGGGCCTGGGGCGGTCGCGAGCATTGATAGCATATGTAATCGCAAATCCATTTGACAGCTCGCTTACATTCCAAGGCGTCTGTGGAAATTATCGTAAGATTTTGACTTGGTTCTTCAATTTTTACTAAGGATTCTAGTTTGTGTATTTGGTTTTTGGTTTGATTTATAAATGATTTATATGGTTTGTTTGTTTTATGTTGCATTCAATTTGAAATCAGTTTTGTTTGGTTTTTGTACAACATTTGAAGAGGTTGAAATGTGTGTATGGTATGTTTTTTTTCAGATTTTTGTAATCGTTTTTTAAAAAAAATGTACAAAGAAAAAAATATGGAAATATTTTATGATAATAAAACCCGTAGTATGGCCCATGATAAACATTTAAAATATTATAGGTACATATCATATACAGAATATAAATCGTTTAGTTTTGAAAACAGTTCGAGGGGAAGGTGGGTGGTTAAGTTTTGAAATAATTCGAATTTGAGAGTGGCGTGTACGTATGCATGTATGGGATATTTTTTGAATAGAAGATGGAAAGTAAAGAAAGAAAAACAAAAAGAGAAAGAACCGGTGTTAGTCAATATGCTTAAATTATTCATTACCGTTTGTAAATTTCCGAGCTGCAGCAGTTGTTAAAAGGTGTTATATGGGTTGGTTCGATTTTGTTTAGTACAGATGGAATGTATGAATAGTGGGGATTTTAATAAAAATATAATACAGAAAGGAAATATTAGAGAAACAAAAGTCAGTTATTTACAAGAATAGGAAAAAGTTTTGAAAGAATTTAATTTAGGTGGACAAACAAAAGAAATGCATGGGTTATTGCGCAATGGATGAATTAGTTGGTGTGATTACACAAAAAATAAATTTACAAATACAAAAATTTAAAACAATGGACACGATTTTCCAGGATTAGTAGTTGGGAAAAGAAGAGAATAAAATAAGAAAGAAATCTTTTGTTAGGTTCAGAAATGGTTAAAAATTATTGTTTTTATTCACAACTAAACAACTTTTATGTAAAAATCCATTTTATAAAGTTATATCTAACCCAAATGCATTATATGTATGTCGGTTACAGTGCAGTTTAATTCAAAACAATATGTTATACTTCGGGTCCGGCAATAAAAACACAATTTATCATTGGAAATGGTTTTATTGTTTTTCAAAATATTCTCCTTTACCAATTTTCGAAGCACTTTTTGCACTCCAGTTGAGACACCTCCAAAACATGTTTTTTGAACGCTTCAACAGCTGCTTCGACGATGAAAAACGTTGACCACGCATTTTTTTATTGATGCTAGGGAATAGAAGAAATTATTGGGTGCCAAATCCGGGCTGTACATTGGATGGCCCATCAATTCGACATCTTGAGTGGTCAATCATCGTTTCAGCTGATGTGTGAGAGCTCGCATTGTCGTGATGGAAAATGATCCGTCTTCTTTTATTAGCTTTCCTCATTTCTTCGAAAACTGTTGGCAAACAGATGGTTTTATACCACTCAGATTTGACCGTCCTACGTTCCACTAAAGGCACTGTGGCAACATGGCCGGTTATACCGATAAAAAAAACACAAGCATTTGCTTCGACGTACTTCTTCCACGGACAACTTTGTTGGATTTGTCTCGTCTTGAAAGACCCATACGGTCGATTGCTAGGCTCATATGCATAGATCCATGATTCGTCACCTGTGCCAATCTTATAAACGTCTTTTGAAGCACCGCATTCGTATTTTTTCAATTTTTTTTGCACCAATCGACACAAGCCTTTTTTGAGCGATTGTCAAATTGTGCGGGATCCAGCGAGAACAAACCTTTTTTACGGCCAGGTGTTCATGTAATATCGAATGTATGCTGGTGGACGAAATGCCCAAGGATGCCTCTATCTCACGGTATGTCACATGACGATCTTGCATTATCAGTTCACGATCGGCATCAATGTTCTCTGGCACAACGGCCTTTTTTGGACGACCTTCACGATGCTAAAAGATGGTGCTTTACCCCCACCAAACCACGCATTATTTTCTTGATGCTAAGGAATAAGAAGAAATTATTGGGTGCCAAATCAGTGCTGTACATTGGATGGCCCATTAATTCGACAAACAACAAAAATGATGGTCGTACGTCAAAACGTTCTGAGTACGTTTATGCTAAAAAAATGTCAAACTTTCCAATGGAAATGCAAGATGGCCCCTGACAACTCTTAGTGTTGCCTAGGCCATAAATATATATAGCAACCCGTGTATGTGTGTAGAAGCTACGTCTAAATCTGAAGCGATTTCCTTCAATTTACGTCCTAAACTTCTGCCAAATTTTATAAAGATCCATTAGATGCAGCACTGAAAGGTGGGTCTAGATCAAAAATTTTTGGTAGCTACAAATATTTGCGATGAAACGCAGTATAGTACAGTGAGTAGCAAAAGTTATCTAATAGAAGTTTCCCGTATGTTCCTTAATAAGATGTTTGATTTCATAAGCCTGGCATGCAAGCAATAAGTTAACCGTCAGAAGATACTTTCCTTATTTTCTAAGATCGACTTTATGTGTAACAGCGACTCTTGGTTAGGATAGTGTGCGCGTCTACCACACAAGAAAATAAGGTTCAATACCAGGATAAGAACATCTCTGATACTTATAATGCCACTTATGCTTGAGACATTTGGAGTATTAAATCCACGTCTGTAAAGAAGCATTATCGGCTCGGATTCTGTTTTAAACTGTAACTCTGTAAGTATATGAATCTTGAAGTATTAAGAAACTCGAACTCATTTGGTATATTTTAGTTGCTGACAATTTTATGTATACATATAGGGTGATCCATCTAGAGTATTTTTTCAGAACAAAAAAAAAATCAAATGTGGACTCTATTTTGGTAATTTGAAAGGACATTTTATGGCATTTATTTTTGAAAATAATTTCCTTCAAATGTTGGCAACTGTATTATGGAAATGAGCGTTCGGTGAGAAACGGAAAGATCCGCTGTTTTCGAACACAACGTTGTTCAGTAATGAGGCCCATTTCCGGCTCAACGGCAAAGTCAAAAAACAAAATTGCCGCTTTTGGGCTGAAGAGCAACAAGAAGAGGTTCAAGAGGTGCCATTCTACGCAGAGAAAACCACGGTTTAGTGCGGTTTATAAGCTGGTGGAATCATCGGTGCATATTATTTCAAACATGATGACGGCCGTAACGTAACCTTGAATGGTGCTCGCTATCGCGCCATGATAACAAACTTTATGCTACCTGAAATTGAAGCCCGCAATCTTGACGACACTAGGCTTCAACAGGACGGTGCCACTTGCTATACAGCTGCTCAAACAATGGTTCTATTGAGAGGGCATTGCGAAAAACAGCTAATTCCACGTTTTGGACAAGTGAGTTGGCCGCATAGATCGAGTGATATCACACCTTTAGACATTTTTCATTGGGGTTACGTAAAGTCCAAAGTCTATGCTGACAAACGAGCTACGCTTCAGGTTTTGGAAGCCAACTTTACGCGTGTCATTAAAGCCATACCGGTCGAAATGCTCGAACGAGTCATTCAAAATTGGACCCTCAAAATGGATACCCTGAGGCGTAGTTGCGGCCAAAATTTGAAGGAAATTATATTCAAAAAATAAATGCCATAAAGATTCCACACACACTTGATTTGAATTTTTATATTTCTTTTTTGTTCTGAAAAAATACCTTTAGATGGATTACCCTATATTTATGAGGAGCATAAGGGCGACAATATGTGTTTGAATACTAAATAAATAAACATTTCTAATCCTTTAAATATTTAGATTAAATTTATTTAAAGTCGTCTACAATAAAATTGTAAAGGACATATATGAAAGATACTTATATACAAGAAATTAATGTTATACATAGATTAAGCAGTTGATGTCCTATAACACCGACCACTCAGGAAATTTCGATTATAATTACAAATGCGATATTGGCATATTTCGGATGCCAAAGTCTTTTATTGTTTTGGTCCAACAAACATATGGATACATTTTTTGACTCGCTCATATAACTGGCACAATACTTTTGAACGGAATCTAAAATGGGATAGAATCAATTATATTAAAAAAAAATCCTTTTAGTTTAGTTTCAATACTCACTTATATCAGAGTTAACATGAATCTCTATGTTTCGGTGCAATAATCTGGGCGAAAGGCTAAAAATGTCATTTAGCACAGCATCGTGAGCCTTGTGTTCCGTGCAACAGAGACGAAATTGCGGTCCGTCGAAAAAGTGTTGCCACAATAGCAGTGTTCTTTTGAACACGCTATAGGTTATGGTAATGGACCGCAGGCGATTCAACATTAACAATTTATTTGGAATTTGGCAAATTTCGACGTAGGTTTGAATTATTATCGCTGTTTCCACCAGTGAACAATTTAAAATTGCAAAAATATCCTGACCCCTTAGTCTGCAGTTAATCAAAGCCAAGTGCTTTACCCGGCCCAGAACCGGCTCACTTATATCCAATTTGGAGCAGTCTTCAAATCGAAGCGAACAAAGCTGCGGCAACCTGGGTAAAAAATACCCGATTTGCCTACGTATGGCAGCACCCCGCATGTGCAGCGTGTGTACATTTTGAAAACTTTTCGCACATCGCTGGGCCGCAAGTTGCCAAAAATTCAAATTACAATTCCATCCTGTTAGCTTTAGAGTCTTTAGTGAATTGGCCAAATTGAGAGTATTTTTCGGTATGGATAGCGATTCTTTGTTCGGTGCTAAGGCTGCATGAGTTAGTTTCAAATGTTCCAATGCCGTAAGATCACGTAAAATGGCATAAAGATGAGCTGGTGATAGCAATAAAGTGTTACGCTCTATGGTTATACTGTGTACGTTCTTTAATTGGTTTATATACAACCCGGAAATGGCACAGCGGGCCAAATGTAAAATTTCCAATTGGGGACACTTGACAGCAAGCAAATAGACTAAATCATCGCAAACACTCCGACCCGACAAGTTTAGCCGTTGTAAATTTTCAAATGTGGTATGCGGCGACCGGAAAAATTTCAACCAAAAATGTGCACCCGCAACGGACATTCCTAGAGGCAACTTAAGGCTGCGCAAACTCGCACCAACCCCATAAACCTCATCTTCTGCAATTTCAAAGACATCCATATTAACGAAACCAAGTCGCACTTCCAGGTTTTTCAGTTTACTACTTTTCATTATATGCCAGAGTATGCGGGGCGAATAACATAAATGCAGTCTTAACGTCTCCATATGATCGAAACGGTTCAATAGTTTACCCTCGAACGAATGGGGCAAAGCTACCTGCAATTCGACCAAATTTGGACATTTTTGTATAAAATCGAAACAAACGTTGTCAGTAACGCAGTTGAATATAAGAACTTTTAGTCCATGTATTTCGGATGTACTTTCTCTATTCCATGCGATACCGGGTATTGTGTGTACATTAAATACTTCCAAATGTTTCAGGGGCACATTGGTCGCCAACATCTCTAAATCTTTATAGCTAACATACTCGTGCAAGTTCTTCAGAATAAGCGTTTTAAGCTTGGACAATGCAGTAAGAGGTTTTAGCGATTGTTGTCTTATAAAGAGAGGTTTTTGCGTACCCCGGCGGCCACTGTATTCCAACAACTCCAATTGGGGGCAGCATCTAGCAATGCCGCAGAACTCATCGGCACTGATGAACCATTTAAAACGTAATTCAATCAAATTCGTAAAGCATTGCGGAAAATAGCTCCGCAGCGGTAAGTTGCAATCGTGTTCGTCTATGATAAGTTTCTTAATGCAGTCGGCATTCCGATGGAGAAACCCGAAGAACTCTTCATTGGAAAAAGCGCCTACTTCGTTACGATGCAACTGCATTGGTTTACAATCTCGTACCCACACATTCATCAGAAGATATTGGAGACGTGGGCTAATATCCTGTAGATGATATTGCTCCTTAAGTTTGAGCATCCTTAAAATATGCGTCATAATATAATCATTGTAAAACACGTCAGTGATTTTTTCACATTCCATTTTTATATACTTTTGACATAAATTATTTTAACGCACAAATTATTATTAGTTTTGTGTTTTTGGTTTTAACTCTCGATGTATATTTCGTTGACCTCACTTCAGAAAGTCTGGATTAAGACTGACGAACATGATCTTAATAGAAAAAATAGGAAAGGATTTCACTTCTTAAACAATGGCACGAGAATGTGTTGTTGTTGTGTTTTGTATTATCATTTCCCCTTTGCAGTTTACCTGAGTGAAAGGACATCTTCAATTCGAAAGGCACTAGTTGCGTTTATTGGAAAAAGAAACAAAACATTAACCATTGCACATTAGTAATCACTTCAGGTACAACGTACGTGTTTACCATAACATTCCCTTAAGGGATGTTTCAGGGGAATCTTACGCTGGTGACTTGAGAACAATTGTGATTCTGAGCAGTGTGAACCACTACATACGTACGTATTTCCGTACACGTCCCATAAAGTCCCATAAACAAATAAGGACCCGTCTCAATATATCCCCTGCTCGTAAAATTTGCAGGTATTTTTACGGTAGACTGACCATTTTAACATGTAGCTTTAGTTGTCCAGCCAAACGACAGGTGGAAAATTTTCAAGTTCGTCCTTGTCCATCTTTTATAGTCTTCACTATAGATTACATTCCAGAATGACACTACTAGTATAATTTGTGAGGATGTTTCATTGTTGTTTCGCGGTGACACGTTCATAGTTATAGTAGGGTTGTAAAAGTAAACTTTCGACTGCTCGGTTAATCGACTTTTGGGTATAAAAAAGTGAATGTCGGCAAGTCTAAAGTCGACTTTTTCATGTCTACTTTTCGACTTTTTTTTATTTAACTTCAAATATTTGTAGTTGCCATCGAAACAATGCGTATGACTTAAATTTATTACGAGCTTTTATTTATTCTCGCCGATTGGGATACGTTTTGTTTGCAGAGGTTAAAAACTTGTGCCTTCAAATTTTCTAGATTCACCCAGAGTAATTAATCAAGTCGGTAAGTATACGAGGGTTGCTATTTATATTTCAGGTCCGAACATTACTAGTGTTCCCAGATGCAAACTTCTAGTTTCCATTGGAAACTTTGACATTTTTTAGCATTACTTCACTCAGAACGTTTTGTCATTTGAGGGTGAATTATTTTGTCCACAGTGTGTTGAAAAATCATGTCAGTTAAAAATGGAATTATCCCGTGAACATTTTTGTGCGATGATTTTTTACGATTTTCGGCGTAAGTTAAGTTATCGACTTGTTTTGACTTTTGGCGATGAAACACCATCAAAAACCACTGTTAATCGCTGGTACCAAGAGTTCAGTCTCGGACGCCGTTCGCTCCAGGATGAATTTAGTGAAGGACGTTCAACTTCGGTCACTTTGCCAGAAACCATCGATGCTGTGCGTGAACTGATTAAGCAAGACCGACATGTGACATACCGAGGCATCCTTGGGCATTAGCATCAATAAGATATTGCAAGATTATTTGACCGTGAAAAAAATTTGTTCTCGTTGGATCCCACATAATTTGACGAATGCTCAAAAAAGGCTCGTATGGATTGGTTCAAAGAGATGTTGAAAAATATAACAGCGGTAGCTAAAAGGCAGTGTATAACATTGTCATAGATGACGAATCATGGATCTATGCATATTAACCCGAAACAACAACAGCAATCGGCCGTATGGGTCGTTCAAGACGAGCCAAATCCAACAAAAGTTGTTAGTGGAAGAAGTACATCGAAGGAAATGATAGCGTTTTTTTTCAGTATAACCGGCCATGTTGCTGCAGTGCCTTTACTGGAACGTATGAGGTCATTTTTGAGAAAAGTGTTCGAAGAAATGAGGAAAGATAATAATAGAAGACGGAACATTCTGCATCACGACAATGCGAGCTCTCACACATCAGCTGGGACGATGAGCTATTTGAACACTCAAGATGTCGAATTGATGGTCCATCCACCGTGCAGCCCTGATTTGGCACCCATTGACTTCTTCTTATTCCCTAGCATCAATAAAAAAAAATGCTTGGTCAACGTTTTTCATCGCCCGAAGTAGCTGTTGAAGCGTTCAAAAATCATGTTTTGGAGGTGTCTCTATCGGAGTGGAAAAAGTGCTTCGAAAATTGGTTTGTGCGCATGCAAAAAAGTGTATTGATCTTAAAGGAAAATATTTTGAAAAACAATAAAACCATTTTAAATTATAAATTGTGTTTTTATTACCGGGCCCGAAATATAAAAAGCAACCCTTGTACTAACATTGAAATTATATTCAGCAGTATAACAAGTTTATTTTTTTTTATTTTTTAATGCTAAGTGATAAACAAGTTCTTATTGCTTCCCAAAGTCGGAGCTAAATTTCTCAAAAAAATTTAAATATGATTATCTCTTTGAGATCAATTGATTCGGACATGTGGTTCCATGTATATTAATCGACTGCTTTAAAAATTAACTTTCTTTTAAGTTATTAAAACATAAATATTATTAATGTAAAAACTACTTGAAATTCCTCAAGTTTCTTAGTTTATAATCAGTCTTACTTTCCTAAATGAAAGTAGGAACAACAATACTGTTACAAAAACTTTATGTTGTAAAATAAAAAGTACTGAATGTTTTTGGATCAAATATTTTTTAATATAAAGGGTGTTTTTTATTGAGGTATAGAACTTCGAATTGAAATAAAACACAAAAAAATCGTTTTAATGTCCATCAATTTGGCTTTATTGGAAGGATAATTTTATGCCATTAATGTTTACATATGATTTCGGGCATGTGTCCGCCGCGGCTGGCTCGAATAAAGCCAATTCTACAGGTCCAATTTTTAACCACTTTTTCGAGCATATGGGGCCGTATGTTGGCAATAACGCCACAAATGTTGGCTTCCAAGTCCCCTAACGTGTTTCTGGTTTGTTGGCGTAGACGAGCGACTTCACATATCCCCAAAGAAAATAATCCAATGGTCCATGTTAACCGATCCATAGTTAACCGAATTAATTGCTCTGATGGACGATTATGTCGACCATAAAATGGACGGAGCTTGCGGTGAACTTCGCGAACTGAACCATTACTTTCGAAATAAATTTGCACGATTTGCAAGCGTTGTTCTTTTGTCAACCTGTTCATGATGAAATGGCAAACCAAACTAAATATTAATCACTTGACAGCTGACAAAATGGCCGCCAGTTAAAAAAGTGATGCCAACTTAAAGTTCTATACCCCAATAAAAAACACCCCTTATTTATTGATGTATATTGTATCCAAAAAGAATCTACTTATTCGCAATGTCCGCCTTTTGCCTTTACACACGCCTTAAGTCGCACTGGCCAATCGTCAATAGCTGCACGAACCTCGTCCATTGGAAAATTGGCCACAGCTCGAACCAAAGCAGTCTTAAGAGATCCAATGTTGGGGTATCTTCTGTGACAATCCTTGTCCTCTAAAACCGTCCACTATTTGTAATCCAATGGTTTCAAATCTGGACTGCCTGAGGGCCATTCTTCAGAGGAAATGAAGGCTGGCAAATTGTTTCGAAGCCAGGCCTGGGACGTTTTAGCCTTATGGGCCGGCGCAGAATCCTACTGGAAAGTCCATGGCTGGTTTTGGAACAGGGAATTGTTAGGAGGCTTCACAACAGCTTTCAAAACGGTTTCTTTGGTAAACTTTGAACGATATTTTGACTCTTTGTTCGCAAAAATGCAGGCCAGTGACCCCATCGTAAGCACCCCACCAAACCATGTCTGAAGCTGGGTGATGACCCTTTTCCACCCTTGGGATCAGTTCAGATGCTTCCTTAAATGACCGCGCATACACTCTATCATTTTGCTTGTTAAATTTTTCCTTAACGGTAAAAATTTTTTCATCGGTGAACAAAATTTTTCTTTGCAAGTTATCAGCGTGCTTCGCCAAAATACGTTTGCATTTTTCAATCCTTTTTTTTAAAGCTGCAGTCAATAAATGTCCGGTACGTCGTTTGAAAGCCCCAAGTCTTTTTTAATGATTCGACTCATGGACTTTTGCCTGATATTCATCTTACGGGCCATGATTTTCTGTTTTCTGAGCGGATTTCTGTGAATTCTTGATTAAACGGCTTTGATGACATGCGGTGTTCGAACAGAGCGTGGGCGGCCCGGCCCGACCGGTGGCGGCCTTTTACATCTCCAGTCTCCTCAAATAGTTTTATGCATCGGAAGACGAACATGCGGCTAATCCCTAGTGGCCGGAGCGTTTTGAAAATATCGCTTTATTTCTTTTCACACTTGAAAAGCGCCATTACAGCGATACGGTTCTCATTATCTGACCACTCCATGATGAGAGTTGAAACAATTTTAAAATCCCGTTACAGACTAACGCTATTGAGGTTAGCTTTCAAAACCCATATGACATTAACGGGTATGTTCAGCTCTACTATTGAAATGGGTGTGTTCAATGTTGTAACAGTATTTATGTCCTTACTAAGTAAGGACATCTTGTCATGTTTTCAACGAGAATTTCTTAAAACACCATCGTGTCAGAAATGTAAAACAAAACTAATAATTCCGTACCGTAGAATGTATATTGTCGGGTAAGAATTGTCTATAGAATAGTAAAACGGTATGTTGCCATTAAAGTGCCGTACACAAAGGAAATAGAAATGTGCTCTATTGTCCGTGGTGTACTGGCGTGGCATAACAGGTAGCTCAAGTGGCTTGTCGTGTCTCAAATCCCATCCTTTAATTTGTATTTGTTTTGGCACAATATGCGGGTGAGTATAAAATAGATTCCAACTAAAAAACGATACTTTCTTGCAGTGTCAAAACCTTATAATTTAATACTTAGAATTTTTAAGTCAATCTTAAAATATTTGTGTAAATAGTATAAACTACCTGTCTTGAATTTATGATATACGATTGTATTTCTTTTCGATGCTGCTAAAGGCCGGCGAAACCTTATTGAAAGGTAAAAATGGAGACAGAAATGGACGAACGACAAAACGATAACATACAATCTCGCACTGTAGTACAAGGATTGGCAAAATGTGGTAATTCTAAATTCAAGTACTGACAACGACATAAGTGTTTGGACGGTTGAAGTTCAGCATTTTGAATAAAAAAAGTGGTATATTTTTGAAAGGCAGTATTTTTGATTAAGCCGTTTCTCAACGGCAAGTGTATACAGTTTAGTATGATATGCATAGGTTCAGATGTATGTACAGGGTGGGTGGTTTAACATTAAATTTTTTTTGAGTCTGAAAAAAAAAGATAATTTTTTCAATTTTAATGGAAAGGTGTAACTTTGTCATTTAACAATAGAACACAATAGCATTCATATGACTACCACAACTGGCTCGGCAGTACCTCATCCGATCAAACCAATTTTTCAGTATATTTTTGATTGTTTCGGGTCGAATCTCTCCAATGGCAACTTCGATTTTACGGTTTAACGCTTCAATTGTCTCCCCTCAGAAAATAATCCAAATGGTTCAAACCACAGCTCTGAAACGGCCAAAGGACATCACAATTTCGGCTGATTATTCGATTTTCAAAAGCACTGCGTAAAGTACCGATTGTTGCGTTGGCTGTGTGACATGTGGCCCCGTCTTGGTGAAACCAAATGTTGTCCATATCATTCTCTTTAATATTTGTAAATAAGAATTCGTTGAACATAGCGTGGTAATGCTCGCCGTTGACGGTGGCTCTTGCTCATTTTCGAAGAAAAATGGCCTAATGATACCGCCAGCCCAAAATCCACACCAAATAGTGACTCTTTGTGGATGAATTGGCTTCTCAATAGTCATGTGTGTTCTCTAAACCCCATATGCGGGAATTTTGCTTATTAGCATAGCCATCGATATGAAAATGAGCTCCATCTGTAAACACGATTTTCGGTAAAGATCTTCATCTCCTGCTAAACATACTTCCATTGGGCGAAGCGAAAACGTATGGTGTTCGATAAAAATAAAATGACAAAGTTGAACCTTTACAATAAAACCAGAAATTTGAAAATATTATCCGTATTTTTTTACAGCAGATTTGAAAATAAATTATTAAATCGCCTACCCTATAGAAAATTTAGTTATACGAGGGCTGCTATATATATTTCTGGCCTAATAATGAATATGTGAATATTTATCATCAAAAATTGTTTTTATTATTTTCAAGGTATTCTCCAGCATTATTTATACACTTTTTCATGCGCTCAAACCAATTGTCGAAACACTTTTTCACTCCGATTGAGACACCTCCAAAACATGGTTTCTAAACGCTTCAACAGCATCTTCTGGCTACGAAAATTGTTGACCACGGTTTTTTTTTCTTCATGTGCGGGAATAAGAATAAGTCATTGGGTGCAAAGTCGGGCTGTATGGCAGATTAGTTTGACGTTTTGGCCGGTCAAAAATCGCTGGTTTGAGCCGATGTGTGAAAGCTCGCATTGTCATGGAGCACAATGATTCCTCTTCCCTTGTTCGTTTTTCGAATTTCTCCGAAGACTTCAGGCAAACAAATTGTGGTGTACCACTCAGATTTAACCGTCCTACGTTGCTCAAGCGGAACAGTCGCCACATGCCCAGTTTTCCGAAGAAACAGACGACCATTTGCTTCGAAGTGATTCTTCCACGAAGAACTTTCGTTGGATTTGGCTCGTTTCGTTTCGAATTGTGCCGGATCCAACGAGAATAAGCCTTTTTTACGGCCGGGTGTTCATGCAATATCGAATGTATGCTGGTGAAAGAAATGCCCAAGGATGCCTCTATCTCACGGTATGTCACATGACGATCTTGCAATATCAGTTCACGCATGGCATCAATGTTCTCTGGCATAACGGCCGATTTTGGACGACCTTTGTCTTTGAGCGAGCGTCGGCCACTAATGAATTCATTAAACCAGTTTTTCACAGTGCTATAGGATGGTGCGTCATCGCCATACAAAGATTTAAGTTCATCAATGCACTCTTGTCGTGATAATCCATGTCGAAAGTTGTGAAAAATGATCGCACGAAAATGTCCACGAGTTATTTCAATTTTTTTTTGCCAAATTGACTTTTTCAAGTCACTGTAAACAACACAAATGATGGACGTACGCCAAAACGTTCTAAGTACGTTTATGCTAAAAACTGTCAAAATTTCCAATGAAAATGTCAGATGGCGACACTTAGTGTTGTCTAGGTCTGAAATATATATAGCAACCCTCGTATACTTGGTATTTGATATTCGTATGTTCTGTTGATACCGTTTATGGGCTACCAGATCATTTGAAAGCAGAGACCATATCAAAAACAACGGGCCTAGATTATATGTTAGTTTATAGTCATATACATAGTAGGGACATATGTAAATACTGTTACACACGTTTTACACTGTAAAATAAAAAGTACTGAATGTTTATGGACCAAATATTTTTTAATATATTTATTGATGTATATTGTATGCAAAAAGAATCTACTTATTCGAAATATCCGCCTTTTGCCTTTACACACGCCTTAAGTCGCACTGGCCAATAGTCAATAGCTGCACGAACCTCGTCGTTTCATCGTGCTTCACCAAAAGACGTTTGCATTTTTCAATCCTATTTTAAAGCTGCAGTCAATAAATGTCCGGTACGTCGTTTGAAAGCCCCAAGTCCCAAGTCTTTTTTAATGATTCGACTCATGGACTTTTGCGTGATATTCATCTCACGGGCCATGATTTTCTGTTTTCGAACGGATTTCTGTGAATTCTTGATTTAACGACTTTGATGACATGCGGTGTTCAAACAGAGCGTGGGCGGCCCGACCGGTGGCGGTTTTTTACATCTCCAATCTCCTCAAACAGTTTTATGCATCGGTATGAACATGCGGCTAATCCCTAGTGGCCGGAGCGTTTTGAAAATATCGTTTTTTCTTCATTTCACATTTGAAAATCGCTTTTACAGCGATACGGTTCTCATTATCTGACCACTCCATGATGAAAGTTGAAACAATTTTAAAATCCCGTTACAGACTAACGCTATTGAGGTTAGCTTTCAAAACCCATATGACATTAACGGGGTATGTTCAGTTCTACTATTGAAATGGGTGTATTCAATGTTGTTACAGTATTTATGTCCCTACTAAGTACTATACCAAATTTGTTCGAAATCGGAATCAACATGCGTGTTTCAAAGCGGTTATATGTAAAATCGGGAAAGAACTTTGTACATGTGATGTATTAAAACGTGGACCAATATGACCCATTTTTATCTGATTTTCTTTTATTAAAGAACGGATTTCACTAGCGTCCGTCCTTTGTCCAAAAAACTTACTTTTGCCAAAGTTCAAGACCAGTTGTTAAATTGCATGTTTTAGATACGCAGCAGACAGGGGGCAGACAGACAGCAATAAATTAAATCAGCTAGCAATTTTGAATCAATTGGTACACTTATATGCATTGTATGTATAGCGGACATACCCCTAATGTTGGTAAAAAAAATAGGACAAAACAACAAGAAATTGCAAAGTGTTGCAATTTGAAATGTTGCAAAACTGCAATTGTAAAATTGAAATTGATTGTAAAAAGTAAAATCGTTTTTCTGTGTAATATTCATAGCTGCAAATTTGCAAATGAATAGTGTTTGGTAATTTAGGCCCCTGGTGCCTAGCTTCGAAGTTTATTTTTTATATTACATTAAATTTTGAATGAAAATTAAGCGTAGTTGCAATTAGACAAATTCATTTTAAAAGGCAAAATTATAAAATCATATCAATCAATACCAATGACACCTTAGTACTCGGATCAGGATCAATTAATAAATATTGAAATGATTAAAATTGATTCATGAAATGATCAATTGGAATTTTGAGATTATATTAAAAATAATATATTCCTATAAAATGGATTAAATAAAAGTTATTTAATTATATGTACATATATACGAGTATTTACACAGAGCATACAACATAGCACACACACGCAACGCTACAAATAAACTGCATACATTTGTATAAGGCAAATATCACCGAGAAATAAGTAAACCCAAAGAGAAACAAATAAAGTGAGGGGGGAACTAATATGCTGGGAATGAAAACAACATAAATCATTTAACCCAAAACCAAAGAAAACAAAGTAGGAGAATGCTTAGCAAAATAAAGCAAAATATTTTAGGAAAATCAGAATAAGTTCATCTTGACACACTTACCAGAATCACGTATAAATAGACGAGCTAAGCCCGAAAGTAATTCCAAAGCGGCTAAAGAAACGTTCAAATCGGTCCTCCAGGAGGAAATCAAACGATGACAAACCAAATACGTGGCATGAACAAACAGGGCATGAGCATTATCTGAAATGTTTGATAAACATGGACACATTAGCAAAAGGAAATTTTTAGGGTAATAACAAAAACGCGTAACAAACTGTATAAAAAGAGGAAGAAACAAACATATTCACAATAAAATAAAAAGGAACTCATAACAATTTACCATAACCAGTAGCTGTTTCATATTCCTGCAAAACTTCCAATGGGAAATCATCAAATAATGTTAAGCTGGGATAGTCATGCTGCGATGCACTATCACGAGCATTAAGCGTGCCTGAGCCATGATATGAATCAGCTGCTGTTGAACCAGCGGCTACAGAATTAGAATTGCCAATGGTGACAGTGCTATGAGCACCTAAACTAGAATTGCCAACACTAGCTATGGAAGCGGATCGTTCAGAACAGGCTACTCTCATCGATCGGCGTTGGGTAGGATGTTTTGTTGGTTGACGATTGGTGTAAGTAAAAACAAACACAAGGTAAAATACAAAACAATGATTGAAGAATATATAAAAATAAAAAGAAAATAAAAAAAGAAAAAAAAAACATATTTTTAAATAAATATAAAACTCAAAATTAAGCATAATTAAAAAATATTGCAGGAGAGAAGAAAAATAATAGTCTTGTCGAATGTGTCAGTTTTTGTAGTAGATTTAAACAAATTCTTTAATATGGTACCTAAAATTATTTTTAAAAATAAAGTTTAACTCCTAACCGGAGATTATAAAGATAACCGATACCAAATAGTTTATTTTAAGTTAAATTTCCTCAATAAGGGCCGGCAAATAAGCCATATATCGAATTTACAGAAGTTGCAACCAACGCAAGAAACAACTGATAACTTTGGTCTTGATCTAGGGTAATCTATTAACCGACATTTTTCAAAAACAGGTTTTCGGCTGATTTTTGGAAGAACCCATTTTTTCACTCAAGGCTACTAAAAGAAAATTCTCTACAGAATTTTATTTTTAAATCTGACCTTGGATCCACCTTTATATAAAAGTTTTGTGGGAACCTTTAAAAAAATTACACAATTTTCTACTTTTCGTCCTGCGGGAGTTGATGATGAATTTCTTGATTTTTTCCTTTTATGACAGTAACATTGGCACTGTCCTCCATATTTCATTCGCCCTAATTCTCATATGACAAGGACGAACTTTGTCCGCAAAATTGACATGCTCGAAAATGATTTTAGACAAACAAGAGGGTTTGAGCCGGTTAGCCCCAGTTTAATGTGTAAAAGCAAAGACCGAAATAAAACAAAAGAGCTTAACAAATGGTTTCTTTGGCAAATATGCTTAGAAATGTTCCTGAAATCGTGCGAAGGGGTAAGCTTTGTCGCCAAAAAAATTGACCCCCTAGTAGAAAATTATTTTTGGTCCGGTCGAATGGCAACCTCGTTCATGCGATTTAACGCCATTGGATTTCTTTTTATGGGGCCACATCAAGTCATTGGTCTATGCCAATAAGCCAACAACTTTAGACGAGCTTAGAGGCAACATCCAACGCGAAATTACCAACGTTCCGGTCTAAATATGTGCAAGAGTGGTGGAATATTGGGTCCAAAGAATAGATCGCTGCACACGGGCTCGTGGTGGTCACATGACCAAAATCGAATTTCATTTTAAAAATGTAACATTTGCACTGCATCTGGAATAAATTTGAACTCTATATCTTAAATATTCGGTGTTTTTTTAATATATAAATTGTTTTACCGATCCGACTTATTGTCTATCAAGTTTGTCCTCTGTTACAAAAATAACTTTCTTTACAAGATTCAGTATTTAATAAAACTGTTTTAGCCCGCCCTTGTTAGTTTGTTTACATAACCGATCATATTAATAGTAGATGGCTTTTGTTTTTCATAAATATCATTAGAGTTTGCGATATTTTAGAAATACACTTAGGTAGATCTCAAATATATATCTAGTGAAGGATCTTGACTTTGTTATTTCGATTCAGATATTGTAAGATGATTCTAATGCCGCTTAAATAGATCTCAAATAGGTATCTAAGCAATTATGAGTATTTGGTGCAGACAAAGTGTCCTTATCCCTACTTAGCAAACCTAGGTTGTGTTGGGATTGGTTAGAAAGAACTGTGTCAAACTCGACATTAAAAACTATTATCCACGACAAACCGTAAGTAAAACTCAGCAGATCAAACATCTTGTAAAAGGATAATGCTTTTTAATCTTCAAGTAAATACTTTCCAGACAAACAAGCAACTTTTGATCGTGACGCTTCATAATTCTATAGTAATTGTAAAAAATAAATTAACACAATTAGTCCATTGAATAAATAGTATGATAGCAGGAATGCTGTAAAGATCAAGATTTTCAGTAAGTTTCAGAAAGTCGATTTTTAAAAAATCGTCGGATATAATTTCCAACTAGCTGGACCAGGCTCGAGCTGATGGTTCCACAAACGCGCTGCTGGTCACTTCATATATTTATGCTGTCTTTTATCGTGACGAGTGCAGGTGCTCTGTCCAATCCCCACCCTGACGGTAGAATTTTACTATTCCTACTAGTCATTTCCTAGCCATTGCCCTAAAAAAATACAATGGCCAGTCAGGATAACTACGAGCATCTTAAGACCAATATTATTTTTTCCAGCTGGCTTTTGTTTATGTTTCTGTCCAATTTAGGCCACAGGGAAGTGACAACCTTACATTTGTCGATCCTAGACCATGCTAGCTTAACATAGGCAGAAATGTTAGCATCCCATCATAGTAAAAAGAAAATTGTCTTTATCTGACTACTTAAGTAAGTGATCCCACCTATGTTTGTGTTAGTCTTATAATCTGTTTCAATCGACAAGACCTTTTCAACTAAGTTATAAACAAATAACTTACCTGAACTCAATATATTCGACTCGGCATTACCATGACCCGGAGATGACGAGCCTCCGTGGAGATGATGATGTTCAGAACCCAAAGACTCCGAATCTTCAAAAGTAACAGCATCTTGAACGGTCAGCAGGAGACCACCCAATAACATGTGGGTATTTTGAGCATCTGTTTCGACTTGCAAGGCATTCATCAAGATGTTTATTAAACGCGGTTTCAACTGGATAAAAGTGATTATTCTGAAAAGAATATAATAAGGATTATTTTAAGAAATTAAATATAAGAATAAAATAGAGAATTCTCTTACTTTTCTGAAGATTCATTTGTCAAATCTCTGATGGGCAGCGTTTGAAAATGTAAAGGCAATGTTAAAATCGATAGCAGAATTTGAATAGCTGATCGCCTTAGTTCAGTTTTATTGAATTGCATAGCTTGCGTTTTAATTTTCAAATCTTTAGCTGGCAAAACGATTTCCAAAGCCGATATAAAGGATGGCAACAAAACATGGATACCATCTAAGTCCAAGCGAAATAGATCGGCGGAATTCAGCAAAATGCTGGCCAAAGTCTCGTCACACTCCTTGGATTCGGTGATTTTTAAACATTGCTGCAAAGCCATATAAAAACGGGCCAAATAAACGGGTAAAATTTCTTCACCCGTCTTTTTGGCACAGAATATTTTGCACAATGTTCCGATAGCCTCAGCCCGGCCGGATTCATACTTATCAATGGTCAAAGTGGGTGGTAAACTTGAAGGATCATTTAGGGAATTCGGTTGAGACAATGAAATGCTACCCTTACGATTTTCCATTATCATGGAAGAAGGACGCTTGCTGGCCTCGGATGCTTGTTCTAAAAGAAAAATTAAAATATTTAAACTACGTTAACCTAGTATTTATTGAAACAGACTTACTTTTTGTATTCATTAACCAAGCATCACCACCAATGTGAGCTGCTTCAAATAACCATTCACCAAATAAATGCAAAATACTATTACATTTGGGCCGGGCCGCAGCCAGCGGAGGCCGCTGTTCTAAACCCAAAGAGGGAAGCGCTACAAAAACAAATCGTTTTCCAGCATTTTATGTTTTATTTTTGTTTAAACGTGTACTTACAGCTTAAGCTATTGCTTGAGGGAGGTCCAGATGTTGGCGTTAATGGTGCTGGCGCTGCATTTGTTGAAGATCTCGAACTAGTCAAACCAATAAGAGCAGACTTACTTAAGCCTAAAATGGAATATGAACTTATAAATAAACGTTCGGTTTCGTGGCGTTCAAGATAAGGGGTGGTGGTTTAATAGGCTTTTAAAAATATATTATTAATTATCATTAATTTGCACAGGAAAGAGAAGATATCCGTAATGGCAAAAAACTAAAAAAAACTTCATACGAGTATTTAAATATCGAACAAAAATCAAGAACAGATTGCTAACCTTATCCGAACACTTATTTAGTATCAACTATTAAGTCGATGTAATCTCAATAACCGGCAAGTTGTGGTAATAACATGATGTAAATATAGAAATTTCCGCTTGTTGAGTTTATATTTTTTTCTCAATCCAACCTGAGAAGTTTACTAAATGTGACGAGTTCGATACTCACTAATGATTCAGAAGTACGTACGAGAAAAAACCCCACTTATGGCAACGGAAATGTGATTGTCTACCGCTCTATTCAATGCAGTCAAAACAATAAAGACATTCAGGTAAATAGGTTGCAAAAAAGAGAAATTATTAATAAACATTTCTTTAAAATACTACGTTAACGTGTTTTTCGTTATAATGTATGCGTACCAATCCCCTGATAAACGAAAGCCGGTTTGCGGGGGCAGTGATTCCATCTTAAAGCGAAAGAGGTAAGATTGTGATATGAGGTTTTAGTACGGACGGTTTAATGTCACATATAAACAAGCCGGGAGCGCCTAAATCGTAGCACAACAAAGTCAATGTGAAATAAAAACTTTCAATTTTCGTCATAGCTAGTGACGACATGCAACGTAAATTATTAGTACAGGGTGTCCTTCGAGTAGGTTAACTACTTTGTTTGTTTATAATTTTTGATTAAATGAAAAAGAATGGATCTTATACGAGGGCTGCTATATATATTTCTGGTCTCATAATGAAAACAAGAATATTTATCACCAAAAATGGTTTTATTGTTTTTCAAAGTATTCTTTAGCATGATTTATACACTTTTGAATGCGCTCAAACCAATTGTCGAAGCACTTTTTTCACTTCGATTGAGACACCTGCAAAACATGGTTTTTGAACGCTTCAACATTATCTTCTGGCTACGAAAATTGTTGACCACGCATTTTTTTCTTGATCTGCGGGAATAAAAAAAAGTGATTGGGTCAGGACTGTACGTCGGATGACCCATCAATTCGACGTTTTGGCCGTCAAAAAGGCGCTGCTTTGTACCGATGTGTGAGAGCTCGCATTGTCATGGTGCACAATGATTCATCTTCTCTTGTTCGTTTTTAGAATTTCTCCACTCAGAATTGACCGTCCTACGTTGCTCAAGCGGAAAAGTCGCCACATGACAGTTTTGCCGAAGAAACAGGCGACCATTTGCTTCGAAGTGATTCTTCCACGAACAACTTTCGTTAGATTTGGCTCGTCTTTGAAGACTCACACGGTCGATTGCTGTTTTGTTTCGAGCTCATACGCATAGATCCATGATTCGTCATCTGTGACGGTCTTATAAACGTCTTTAAAAGCACCGCGATCGTATTTTTTTTTAAAAATTATTTGCTCCAATCGACACGAGCCTTTTTTGAGCGATTGTCAAATTGTGCGGGATCCAACGAGAACGAACCTTTTTTACGGCCAGGTGTTCATGCAATATCGGATATATGCTGGTGGAAGAAATGCCCAAGGATGCCTCTATCTCACGGCATGTCATGTGACGATCTTGAATTATCAGTTCACGCACGGCATCAATCTTCTCTGGCACAACGGCCGTTTTTGGACAACCTTCACGACCTTCGTCTTTGAGCGAGCGTCGGCCACGATTGAATTCATGAAACAGTTTTTCACAGTGCTATAGGATGGTGCTTCATCGCCATACAAAGATTTAAGTTCATCGATGCACTCTTGTCGTGATAATCCACGTCGAAAGTTGTAAAAAATGATCGCACGAAAATGTTCACGAGATAATTCCATTTTTTTGTCAAATTGATTTTTTCAAGTCACTGTAATCAACACAAATGATGGTCGTACGTCAAAACGTTCTGAGTAAGTTTATGCTAAAAAGCGCAAGGCAACACTTAGTGTTGTCTAGGCCAGAAAAATATATAGCAACCCTCGTATTGATAAATATTTTATTTGATGTCGGCAATTATGTATGGAATACTATATCAGATAAATGTCCGCCTCTGTTAGCCTCACAAATGAGAGCCTTTTTGAGAACTTTTTTCATTACATTCTCACACATTTCACGCGGTATTTTATTAATTTCATCACTAATATTTTGTTTGAGCTGCTTTATCGTTTCTGGTTTGTTTGCATAAACCTTGCTTTTCAGATATCCCCACAAAAAGAAGTCCGGAGCAGTCAAATCAGGCGACCGTAGAGCCCAATCAACATCACCATTTCTTGAAATAATTTGTTGTGGAAAAAGGTCTCGCAGTAATGCCATTGTAATCCTGGCTGTATGCGATGTGGTATCGTCTTGTTGATACCACATGTTAATCAAGCCCAAAGCATGCAATTCTGGCGTTAAAAAGTTGTCAATCATATCACGATATCGCTCCCCATTGACAGTTTCCCTTACGCCTTTTTCATTTTCATAGAAGTAAGGTCCAATGATTCCTCCTGACAAAATTGCACACTAGACTGTCACTTTTAATGGATGCAAAGGTGACTGACAAATAATTTGAGTATTTTCCATTGCCCAGAACCGACTATTCTGTTTATTCATATATCCATTCAAATGAAAATGTGCCTCGTCTATCATCATGGGTGAGCTGTAACATCCTATTGGCATATGTACGGAGGCGTAAATGGTCTTGTGGAAGAAGCTTTTGTGTCAACTGAATCTTAAATGGAAACAAATGCAAATCCTTGTGCATAAATGTGGCCAAAGTTGTTCTTTGAAGACCAAGCTCCTGAGCACGTCGTCGAATTAAGGTTAACGGATTGTTTTGAACGCATTCTTGAGCAGCAGTAATGTTTTCAACCCATCTTGCAGTACGTTGTGGTCCATGCTCGGGCCTATTAGCTACAGACCCTCTTTCTTCGAAATCATCAACTACACGATAAATAGTGCGTTTGTTGACACGTTGTTTCTCTCAAAAATTTCACGTAACTTTCTCATCGTCCCATGAATCGATGATTGATTTTGATTAAATGTTTTAACAATTAAAACAAGTTGGTTTATTGAATATTTTCCATAATAACTTTGCCATGTCTCTACTTTACGACTGCTAAATATGAACTGTCAAGACTAATGTTTACCAAAATGGTGGCAAAACAAAGTAGTATACCTTCCCGGCGGACACCCTGTATATGCGGTGAAAATACCACTAATGTGTTAATGGCGATATCGTTTAGTGCGTCATTTGACGTATAGCATCTTTAAGATCATAGCATTAACTACTTTGCAAACTTTGTGTTTCTTATCATGCAAGCAGCAAGCAGTTATTGAATCAAAACAAAGTTTTCTCACCTTTGCAAAATTGTTTAATGAAATAAATGTTAGAACAGATAAATGTATTTCAACAAATTGTTAACACGGTAGTAACATTGCCAGAACAAATAGGAGGAGGAGCGTAGTAGCCGTCTTCCCAGATAATTTGGCAACTTTTCCAACAGTAGAATTTAATAAACTGGCTGTAGTGGGATCGGTACAACAATATTCAACTTTTTTGTTGACTTTTATTCAGTCTTTTATCATTATTATGACTTAAACAGGTTTTAATGTGGTTCGAGACCTTAGTTGTTTCTTTATCAGAATCAACGTAAAGGAATGGTGAAATGTATCGTCAGGTTGCTAGACAGACTGTACAGGTGTTTCTAAACCCACCAAGGTTTTTCATCAGCATTCTTTGGCTACGATTACTCCGGCTACAAATCAAATGACTTATAAGGGAGTCCCATTTGAATTACTGAGAATTAGCCTTTGCGTATAATCTTCGAACTGTGCGTGGAGCAATCTTCATAGCGCACTATCATTTCTACCAATTCTGATTCTCATGGGCTTTCGTTGCAAAAGCACAAAGTGTGCGTGCACAAAGTGTACATCTATTCATAAAGGGGTTTTCATTAAGGACATAACAATTTTATATATTAACAAAACACAGAATATTTTATGTTAGATTTTAAGAATAAAATTCGAGTTTGTTCATATGAGCACCGCGTACAGATCGCTGTACACTAGCTCGTGCACCCAATTTTCCACCACTCTCGCACACATTTCGATCGGAACGTTGGCAATTTCGCTTTGGATGTTGTCTCTGAGCTCGTCGAAAGTTGTTGGCTTGTTGGCATAGATCAATGACTTGATGTGGCCCCATAAAAGGAAATCCAATGGCGTTAAATCGCATAAACGAAGTTCACCGAATTTGCCTTTCAGTAAATCGATTACAGTGCGTGCTGTGTGGCTAGTGACACCGTCTTGCTGAAACCACATATCGGCAATGTCAAGCTCATCCAATTCTGGCCAAAAATATTTTTCTGGCATGCACGATAGCGCTCTCCGGTTACATTACGATTGTTTTCATAGACGGAAAAATACGGCCCAATCATACATCCGGCATGAAAACCACACCACACAGTAATTTTATGCGGATGCAATTTTGTCTCTTTAAGCACATGTGGGTTTGTTGCTGTCCAATGACGCATGTTTTGTTTATTGACAAAACCACTCAGCCAGAAATGAGCTTCATCGCTCATCATGTCGGAAGAGACGATTATTACGGCCAAAAATTGGAGTAAGCGCTCTTAAAGTTGCGACCACCGACTCAGAATTTCGGTAGGAATTTTTAATTATTTCCAAACGTTGCTCTTAGGTGTACTTTAACATAATGAAAATGATGTCTTCGACTTACTTTTTGACACTGAAAGATCATTAAAAATGTTTGAGGGTGCGTTGACACAAAGATACGAAATTGTTATGTCCCTATTGGAAAACCCTTTATATTCGGTATATGCACCAGCTGCTTCCATTTAACTATATCTGTTTGTCCGTCCTAGTTGTTTATCTAAAGCTTGTAATCAAACTACAGCTCGCAATCCAATCTTTATGAAATCGTTTTAAAGTATGTTTTTTAGACCAAGGATGAAAATTAGATAAATCGGTTCAGATTTTGATATAGCTACCACAAAAATGTTCAGCCGATCTTATGTTTTGAGTGAAAAATATTTTCCCGTTCAGAAGTAATTGTGCCCATTTCGAGAGCAATAAAATCAATTACTACGAATAGAAGTTTAGTTTTATTAAAAAAAATAAAGAAATAAAATAGCCAAAGTTCGGCCAGACCGACTGTATTATACCCTCCACTTCAGGATATGCAGAAATGCCAATTAAAAACAGGCTTTTAAATTCTTAAACGGAATCCAAAATTTACCTAGATTTTAAAAACCAAGTCATATTTGACTTTGTTCGAGAAGTTCTATGTTTTTGGAACCCATGTTCAAAATAGATCAGATTTTAGGATATAGGGTTCGTCTGCCAAATTTTGCCAAACTGCTTTGCGTTGAATTTCAAAAAATTAGTATTTATGATCAGAATCGTTCCAAGATTGGTTATTTGTTTATCGAAATGAACCAGACCGAATTTGATCGGGGCTATAGTAAAACGTGGATCGGTATGACCGTTATGAACTGTGCAAAATTACATCACGATTTTATGTAATATGTGGCTCAAGAGCTTATGACACATTTAAATTTAAAGTCAAGCCTCCGCCTTTTGCACAAAACTAACTACTTCAAAATTCTATAAGGATCGGACAACAGGTCGAGTCAGTCGATCGGTATACCTAAAGGTGGATCTAGCTCAAATATTTTGTGGTAGTTTCGTATTCCGTACCAGCAAATCATGAATTTTCATTGCTTTTTCACACAACAACCAAAAAACCGAAGAACCAGACAACAAAAACCGGCTAAACCGACACTGTCGGGTTTGGAAATAAAAACGTAATGACGGTTTTCGGGTTTGACACTCTACTACTAGATCGGCGGCTTAATAAATAAACATTTTGTGTTCCGGGTACAAGCGCCTAAAACACCAAAGCAGCTTGACCGATTGAGACTAAAATTGGAAAATATATTAGCTCTGTCTGTCGAAAAGTTTCTCTTTGTTCCAATAGGCGGTCTTCTAGACACATTTGCCATAAAAATTGGCACGATTTTGACCAAACTCTCAACACAAATTTATTAAATAAAAATAAATTTGCCGGGCTAAAGTTGTCCGCTCAGTGGAAGCGGATTTAAGACATGTATACATTTATCGAAATGTTGGAGAAAGCTTTGCACAAGTAGGTCTTAGACGTTTTCAAATAGATCAATTAAAAACATGATTTTTGATTTTCAGAATGTGACTGGTCATACAAAATTATAATTGGATAAAGGCGTTTACCGATTTTCGGAGTGTTAATAAAGCAGACACTGGTTAGGTTTATCCAAAGCAGTAGTATTGAATGGGTTTCAAGATTGTAATGGTACTTAAGTGTCAGTCGTAACTTTTTATTATGGAAAACACTAAAAAGTTTGGTTGTGGTAGCCGGAGTGGCGGCCTTTGGCAGGAGAATCCCGGCTGTGGTGCAATTGACTCAAAAGTACTATTATATTTTTGATAGTGTGTCCGAGCCAATTTTACAGATGTTGCAACCGAAATGAAAAATTTTGTAAGCAAAAAACACATATTGTTGAGGATGACGTCAACATCCCCAAAATTATTTTTCGTTCCTCTCTACACATGCTACAGCTACCTGCGATAAGCTTAAAATTAGGAACAAGGGCCTCAAGTAACCAGCCGGCAGTACTTGGAGAGCCAACAAAGAAACCTTGTTGACCTCTTACAAAGCGATTGGTCGATCTGTAACGAAATACGCAGAAGAAAACTAAGATATGAAACACAACAGGGTGTCTTCTGAGGACCTTCTACATAAGCAGACAAAGGTCCCTAACGTGCACAGACACACCTTCTTGTCGTCTAAGCACTATCTGCATACGTGTCTTTACGGTAGCCACCCCAACCACCATCTAATAAACAGGATGCCTTCGCACAGGCAGATCAGGTACGATCTTCATGATCTAGAGAGAGGTCCAGCGGTACAAGAGAGAACTTTAGATCAATCCGTGCGCGAAAGCCCTGCAGCAGAGATGACTGAGGGGCGTTTAAGGCAGCGTGTGATGCATCAATGCCAAGAAGGAGATTCGACCAAGGAAGAACCGAAAACTACTGGTGGAACAGTACACTTGCAGCACTGAGGAAAATGTGCCTGAAGGCTAGACGACGGTATCAGAGAGGGAGATCAACTCCTGGCTTTCAAACACGGAGAGAGCCATACCATCAGGCGCCAAACCCAACCAAAGCAAAACGGACTGTTTCAAGGCGATGTGTAAAGAAGCCGATTACAACCCATGGGGCAGTGCATACCGTATAGTGATGTCCCGCCTAAAAGGAAAAAGGACAGCCCAAATCACGTGTCCGGTGCTAATAAACCAAATAGTAGCAGTGCTGTTTCCCCAAAGGGAACAAGATATATAGGAGACCCCTCGTCTTCTAGCCGAAATCCATGCGGCAGTTACGGAAGATGAAATACTGGAACTGTGCTCTAGGATCGGAGATAACAAGGCCCCAGGCATGAACCAGGTACCTAATAAAGCGCTGAAAGTGGCTTTAAAAACAAGGCCGCACATGTTTGCAAAACTATTCAGTGGCTGCTTGAGAGATGGTATATTCTCGGAAAATTGGATGAAGCAAAAACTCATCCTTATACCGAAGCCAGGAAAAGCACTCGGTGAACCCCAGTCATATAGACCAATATGCCTTCTGGATACCATTGGCAAATGTCTGGAGCGGCTAATATATAATAGAATAAATACCGCAGTGGAGGAGGTCATCTACCATAGACGCTATAAGCTTTGTGGTCAACACGGCAAGGAGTGCAATCCAGGGTAAAGGTGCGAAGAGGAAATACTGCGCCATTATCACTCTGGACATTAAAAACGCCTTTAATTTAGCGGGTTGGAACCACATTGTCGCATCGCTGAGGAGACAGAACATCCCGGATTATTTGGTAAAAATAATTAAGGACTATTTCTCCGACCGAACGCTGTGGTATGAGACGGACAATGGAATCGTACAATGTCACGGCAGAAGTGCCACAAGGCTTTGTTCTAGGGCCCCTTTTGTGGAACATTATGTATGAAATAGTGTTCAACCGAACAATAACGGAGGAGGCGACAATTGTAGGGTTCGCAGACGATATTGCAGTACTAATCTAAGCAAGGAAGAAGGAGGAAGTCCAGATATATGCAATAAGGACGATAAAATCATGGCTGAGCTCGGCAAACCTGGAGCTGTCAGACCATAAGACTGAGGCTGTCCTCATCGGCGGCAAGAAAGAACGGGAGGTCATGACGGTACAGGTGGGAGGTGTTGAAATAGTATCGAAGAAGGCGATAAAATATCTCGGTATGATGGTAGATGACAGACTGAACTTCAATTGTCATATAGAGTACACGTGCAAAAAGGCCACCGCAGTTTCAAATGCGCTCGCGAGAATGATGCCGAACGTAGGCGGAGCACGACAGAGCCGTAGAAACCTGATTTCACGGGTAACAAACTCGGTTATTCTCTATGGGTTTCCGGTATGGGAGAATATACTTAAGAGCAAGGCTAGCAAGGATATACTTTCAATATTCCGAATAAGCTGCCTCAGAGTGTGCAGTGAATACCACGCAATATCATTGGAGGCAGGATCAGTGATGGCAGGCATGATAACAATCGACATGACAGCGAGAGAACAGTCAGCAATCTATCGGAGATGAAGAGAGACCCCAGAGATCGACGGCGAAACCGTTAAAACTGAGGAGAGAAACAGGACCATGCAAAACTGGCAACGTAGGTGGCAATGCACAACGAAAGGCCGTTGGACATTTATGCTGATACCTAATATAGAAAAGTGGGTAAACAGGTACTTTGGAGAAACAAACTACAAACTGACCAGATTTCTTACTGGACATGGAAGATACAGGAGCTGCCTGCATCGATTTGGGCACGATGAATCCCCAATGTGCCCAGCATGCATTACCGATGAAGAAACAGCCGAACACGTGACATTTTGGTGCCCTCGGTTCGCCTATATAAGAACACAGTTAGAGATCCACATAGGCGTAAGGCTGACAGCAGATAACGGGATCGACACTATGATGAGCAGCGAGCGAAGCTGGGAGGCAGTTAATACCATTATCACTTGTGTGAATAAGGAATTTCGGGCCGAAAAAGAAGCCCGAAAGAATGCGGCGATGCCACCTGAGGGAGACAGGTCGGTTGATTCGAGAATGTCCTGACGCCGCCCCCCACTTCCGCGATGTATTACCGTATGGCAGTTCCGCGAGGAAATAGGGATGAAGCAGGAGGAGGGTTCTTGGCCAGTAAGAATCGGGCATATCCAGAAACATCTGGAATATCATGTAGATTTTCCCCCTCACGAAAATTTAGATCATCGAAACTATCAGGCAGGTCTGAACAACATTCACGCTGATGTAGTCGCAACAGCAGTATCCAGCTATAGCGTGAATGTAGTGCTAGGAGCGCATACCCCGGAGATTTCACTAGTGAAGAAGACGCTACCTTGGCAGACGCGCCTGGTTCTAGCTTAGCTGAGATCTGGATGGTGCAGTCGCCTCAATTCGTATTGGGCGCGAATTGATGCTGACGTTACGGACGTTTGCCCCACCTGCCATCAGGGACCACATGACGTGCTGCAACTCTTTAATTCTGCGGTCAAGCCTACTCAGCTTACCCCAGGTCTCTTTGGACGCATAAACATCAAATGGCGCGTTTCCCTCACCTCATCGAAGCAGACCCCCTATAGACGAACATGATTTACAAAACTTAATATATTGTTGTTACAACAACAACAAACATTTCGCACATTTATTATAATATCCAACCTTCGGTAAAGGGGATAGAAACATGGTATCAGTGAAATGACAGTTCCTTTATAAATGACCAATTGTTAAATAGGCAATAATAGTTATTTGGACTTATAGTGCGCGATTGTTGCTATAAAAAATACAAGCAATTAAACTTTCCGGAGAAAACGCAGTATAAGATCGATCCCACATCACGATATCCAAAAGACAAGTGTCGAAAACATTTCGCACAACACTTTTCGTTTTCGCCAATGAAAAGTTTGTTTTTGCCACTTTACGATCGTAAAACGTCTATCATTAATACGATACTTAAACCACTGTGCGAATGCACGTAGTCACGAAATCCGTGTTTTTGAAACAAAAAGTGTAAACTAAATTGGAATACTCACAGATAAATGCAATTTAAATTTTTTTTTGTGTAATTGTAGTTAGTATTGGAGCGTAAATAAATTGCGACTATAAATACAACCGATATATCCCGCGTTCAAAACAGTTCTGACTAATTACGGTTACCTTCTCCCCTTTTTTGCAGTCATTAAAATCAAATAACAAAAGAACAATGTGCATATTAAAAAAAATATGATGCTGTGTTAACAGAAACTAAATTGTGGGGCGTCAATTGTGTTTTAGATAAGGGAGACAACATATTGATAAATCCAAAAAAAGTGAAAAAAAATGTAAAGGAAATGGAAATT
This sequence comes from Hydrotaea diabolus, assembly GCA_963513945.1. Lineage (NCBI taxonomy): Eukaryota > Metazoa > Arthropoda > Insecta > Diptera > Muscidae > Hydrotaea > Hydrotaea diabolus. The sequence goes on along the minus strand of OY740717.1, from coordinate 130,437,980 downwards.
CTCAACAACTCAAAACTAATGAGGAAGACTTAAAAACAATCACTTATATTTATAATCGCATTGTTAAACAAAAGTTATTTACATAAATTTTGTTTCGAAAAGCGAGAGGCACACAACAAACCTATAAGAGCACGAAATAAATGAAAATAAATACGGAAATAATTAGTGGTAAAATTATAAGTAGGTGTATTAAAACAAAAGCAATAAGTTGGATAAAATTAATAAGAAAATAAGAGAATACAAGACAACAGAAACAATTAGCGGAGAAATAATGACACACACAGAGGTAACTAAAAATGTAAAGGTGTGAAGAAAGTACAACCAATATCGCACCCTTTTGTTGTGTCAAATTGGGAGCTACACTAAAACTTTTTGCCAAACGCCTTTGCAGCGGCGGTGTTGGTGAGTGTGGCAAATTCATCTGCTGATGCATCTGTTGTTGATCTTGGCCACTGGCACTGGTGTTAGATGGTTGGCCAAATGATATTGTGCCCAAAACCCCGGCCGACTGACTGCCGCTCGCCGATGTCGACGGGTTCGGTTGCGATGTATTGCCCACTGCTGTTCCTATCGACAGTGGTGATGATGATGATACATTGTTGTTGGACGTGGCAGCATGATGGTGATGATGATGGTGACCCATTAGGGCATTCAAGGCAGAACTAGCCGAGCCGCTTATGAAATTGTGTAAGTGTGATTGTGTATGTTGTTGTGCTGCTGTACTGTTGTATGCGTTTTGCTGACTGGACGCAGAATTACTACTGTTTAAGTGTATACTAATACTGCCGTGATGGTGATGGTGAAAGAAACTATGATGATGATGCGACGCACTGCCGGTGCCATTATTGCTCGTTGTCGCTTCGTTTAGGGCCAAACGTATGTCCATTAAATTGGTTATACCATCGTCATTGGATCGCTGAGGTGCTACATAAATACCTAGTTTTTTTTGGTTTTTGGTTTTTTTTAGGAATTTCATAGTAGTATGTATAAGGTTTGAAGGAGGGAGTTGTAGTGATAAAGAGTAGGGAGAGTGATAGAGATATGTTTGAAAAATAACAATAACTTTAAGATTTCATTATAAACATTAACTATCTTTAAAGCCAAAATTAAGGATTTAGAATTTAGTAACCTAGTAACCTTTACTGTAAGTAGTGTGTTTTTAAATTCACTGTCAACAAAATAGCAATTCAGGCATTAAGGACTCGAAAATTAGAAGCGTGGCCACCCAAAACTTTTTGTGTCATTAGCCAAGATAATAAAGATTTACCAAACATTTTCTTAAAAAAAAATCAAGGGTAAATTTATGCCAAAATCGCGAGAAATTTTTTTATAAAAACATATTTTGTAAACCTCAATTTAATCCTGATAGTTTGAAAAATATTTTCCAAAACCATAACTAGAACAAAAGTTATGAGTTTTAAAAAAAAAAACCCTATTGAAAATGTTGCCACTGCTGTAATTTTCAGAATTCAGAATTTTTTTTAAAAATCCAAACGTTATATTTTTTAGAACACCAAAGTTATTAAATAGTTTTAATTTACAAGAAGTCTAATTAATTTTTTTTTAAAGAATGCTCTGAATCTCTTGTCTTACCTTGATCATTATTATTCATCATTGAAATTGGGGTACTTTTCTGATTAATGGAAAAGGTTAAACTTGTTTCCAGTTAATAAATCTGGTAGTCTGTTGGATGTATCGAACTATAGAGGGATTGCTAAATTAAGCGCAATTCCTAAGTTATTTAAAAGGATTGTAACAAATTTTGTTTCACATAATGTGGCCCCTATACTCCATCCATGCCAACATGGATTTCGTAAGGGTCGTTCTACTATTAATAATCTACTTCAGTTTTCCTCTGAAGTTATAAATGCTCTTGTTTGTCGCAAGCAAACAGACGTTATATAGGGTGATACATCTAGAAGTATTTTTTCGGAACAAAAAAAATATAAAAATTCAAATCAAGTGTGGAATCTTAATTGGTACTTTGAAAGGACATTTTATGGCATTTATTTTTTGAAAATAATTCAGTGATGAGGCCCATTTCTGGCTCAACGGCAACGTCAATAAAAAAAATTCAGCTGAAGAGCAACCTGAAAAGGTCAATGCTACTCGTTATCGACCATGACATCGGACTTTTCGCTACCTGAAGCCCGTAATACTGACGACATTTGGTTTCAACAGGACGGTGGCACTTGCCATACAGCTGCTTAAACAATGAATCTATTGAGATATCATTTCGAAGAGCAGCTAATTTCACGCTTTGGACCGGTGAGTTGGCCGCTGGATCGTGTGATATCGCACCTTTAGACTTTTTTCTTTAGGGCTACGTAAAGTCCAAAGTCTATGCCGACAAACCAGCTACGATTCAGGTTTTGGAAGCCAACATTACGCGCGTTATTAACGTCATTCCGGTCAAAATGCTCGAACGAGTCATCCAAAATTGAACCCTCAGAATGGTAGTTGTGGCCAACATTTGAAGCAAATTATATCCAAAAAATAAATGGCATAAATGTCCTTTCGAAGGAACAATAAAGATTCCACACTTGATTTGGATCAGCCGTTATCAAATAAGTCGCGACATAACGGCGACAAATCTGTAATAGAAGGTCAAACGTTGTATCCTCTGCATAGCCCACCTAATGCATATTTTCGGCATCATAGAAATATACCTTTGAGTTGAAACCCGTGATGTCGCCGACATTTAGCTTTAGTAGGATAGCTCTCACAGAAAACGATTTCTTATCGTAAAGAGTACCTAATTTCGCGGCTAGAAATCTCATACTCTAGATTCTTTGCGTTTTTGTTACGAGATGCCAAAAATTTCCGTCGATAAACCAGCTAAGATTTAAGGCTTCGAAGCCAACATTATTCGTTCAAATGCGACATAAAGATGGCAATTATACATATACATGCATTCAAAAAAAGCCACCCATGAGACACCCACAAAAATCCATGACCCGCATTCATTGAACTTACGATCAATAAGTTGCATTGAGTGAGTGCTACAGAGACAAAAATTAAATAGAGTATGAATGCGTATTATTACTCGGTATTCATTGAATGTGCTAGCTTCGGTATAATTGAAACAAGTACGTTTCCGAAGTTGTGTAGTCGAATTAAAGAATAGTATTCGAGTTTCAGGAGTTAGTCAAGAACATTTGAATTGTTTGTGTTAATGTTATAAAGGAAAAGCATTATTTCTTTCATACCCTGCACCACTCTGTGGAACAGAGTGTTAATATTTAAATTCATGGTTTATACCCTATTCCAGAATGGTGCAGGGTATAAATAATAATATTAATATTAATGTTATAATAGAAAAACAATATTTTTTTTACCCTGCACTTCTCTGTGGAACAGGGTGTAATTATTTAAATTCATGATTTATACCCTGAGCGAAGCAGGGTACACACAACACAACTTCAGTTTCACAATGAGTAACAAGAATCATTCATGCATGCGGTGGGTATTCATTGACGAATGCATTCATGCAAATGTTTTGTGGCAATGCTGAAAGGGTGGTCGAAAATTGGACCCTTCGGACTACCGCGTTTTCGCGACCAACTTATGAATTAGATTATGATTTAAAATAAATGTTAGATATTGTTTAATAGGGCCCTGATTAATATTTCGACATTCGTTTCTACTTTAAGTGCTTAATATCAAACTTTTAAAAACAAAACAAAATTCTATCTGAGTCACGCTTCATTTTAAGCTAGTCAGAAGTATAACCAAATCCCTAGTTTTGAGCGGACATTGCAGTTGTATCAAACATTTGTGACATGAAAACAACGTGATATAATCATTTTCATGTTAAGCTAGTCAGAAGCATTACCAAATCCCTCGTTTTGAGAGGACATTACAGTTTTATCAAACATTTGTGAAATGAAAACAACGTGTACAGAATAGTTGTTTAATGATGACATCGACATCGAGACAGTAGATCAGACTTGTTTAAAAACCCTATCTTCTAGAAAAGACGGTACATATGTACATATATCTCGTGAAATTGTTTTCGAATAACCTGCGAATTTCTTAAAATATCCTTTTATAGAACAATTTGACAACTACAACTAAAGCAGTAAACGGTGCACCATATAAATTCCTTACGCACTGACTGAAGCCTAAGATTTAAATCCGGATTTGAATGGCTTGTGCTGTGTATATTTAAGCATTTAGGAATAAAACTCCTTCTCGTAAAATGCCAGTTGTGCTTATCCTATAAGTAATTAGAACTTTGGTTTGGTTACCACCATACAGAGACTCTCAATGTGGAGTCTCTGTAGAGGTGGTCAGAGTTTTCGTGGGCAGTTGTGAAGAAAACTTGAAAAGTAAAATTTACAACAGTAGTTCTCATTCGTTTGGGGAGAATCTGGCCTTAAAGAGTTTGGTTTTTCTTTCAACAATTGCTGCGAAGCTTTCTGAAGAGGGTTGTCACGGACCTAAAATCGCGATAAAAGCAGTGTGCAGCCACGAAAATTAATGTTACCTTGCCATTTCGTTAAAAACTTGTCTACTATTTACAAAAAAAAAACTACATCTGCAGTATCTTACAAATAAATATATAATGGGTGATCCAAGTAGAGATACTTTTTTCAATAGCCTTTTTTGACAGATCACTTGTAAGTTGTGTCATGCTGTCGTCATGTTACTTAAGTATTGTTTGGCATTTCATCATGGAAAACCTTACGCCTGAACAACGTTTACAAATCGTTCAATTTTATTACGAAAATTCACGTTCTGTGAGGAATGTGTTTCGTTCAACTTAGGGTCAACATAATCGGCCTAATGAGCGTACTTTTCGCAACACCATCACCCATCTTGAGACCCAGCATTAATAATTGTATAATATTCGACCGAATAGACCACGTCCAGCATGCAGTGAAGAAAATGTAGCGGCCGTAGCTGAGAGTGTACACCAAGATCGTGGAGAGTCGATTCGGCGCCGTTCGCAGCAACTCGGGCTGACGTATGTAACGACTTGGCGCATTTTACGTCCAGATCTTAAATTGAAAGCGTACAAAATAGAGCTTGTGCAAGAACTGAAGCCGCCCGACGATCCCAAGCGACATCGCTTTGCTCTATGGGCTCTTGAACAGTTGCAAGACTCGACGTTTTCGAGCCAAATTTTGTTCTGCGATGAGGCCCATTTCTGGCTCAATGGGTATGTTAGCAAGCAAAATTGCCTCATTTGGGACGAAGAGCAACCAGAAGAGTTTCAAGAGCTGCCACTTCATCCAGAAAAAACAAAGGTTTGGTGTGGTTTGTGGGCCGGTGGAATCATCGGTCCATATTTCTTTAAAAATGATGCCGGTGGAAACGTAACCGTCAAAGGCGACCGTTAATGTGCCATATTAACCGACTATTTGATGCCTGAAATTGAAGCTCGTGATCTCGGCGACATCGAAAATTGGACTCAAAGGATGGACCATCTGAGACGTAGCAGCGACCAACATTTGATAGACATAATCTTCAAAAAATAAATGCCAAAGAATGTTCTTTCAAATGATAAGAAACATTCCCTATTCAATTTGAATTTTCTGTGTTTTTTTCTCTAAAAAGTAGGGAACCTCGAAATGGATCACGCGTTTTTTTACCCAAATAAAATAAACACATATTAAGATCAGGTCCAGAAACTGATTTTAAAGTTGCACATATTGAATGCAATTCCAGGAGATATTGCAAAGAAAAATAAAATGTCCAGCATCATAATTTTCGTAAGGAAATACACTTTTCTAAATATCCTTAATTTTGGCTTTTTACGAACCTATTTCTAGTCTTAACAATGAACGTTTAATTAACTTTAAAAAAACTACAACATTACGAATACATCGAAATAACCTTTAAATTAATGATTATATCTTTAAAATTTGTTACCAGAATGTACAAACTATGTAAATGAACCGAGTCTAAGAACGATTACCCATTGAATTCAAAAAGTAAACTTGTATCTGGTCTGTTTTGAGGTAAGAAGTAGTACTTACCCAAGAAAGCATCTACTTGACTTGATATACCCTTTATAGCTTTTAGGAATATCAAAGGTAAAGCCTGGAGACAAGGATGCTGATAGGTCTCCGCGCCTTTATCGTGCGTCAAAGCCCATTGTACGAAATGTGAAGATTTACTGATAATATGCGGCGAACATAAAGCTGTCGGATTGCCGATGGTACGTAGAAACCGATACCAAGTCTGAGCCACACAATCGTTGGACATACCTGGCGGAATGAGTTGGGCATCTTCATCAGCTAAAGAAGAAAATAAATAAACGAATTAATTTAATGTTTTAAAAGAGTATTTATAAAAACCCACAAATCTTTAGTTCTGGAAATGCCGGACCATATGTGAAATCCAATAGTCGGGCTGTCAAGGCCAAGTTTACACGATTCCATTGGTCCACCAAGGCCAAACGATGCCTCCACATTGCACAAGATTCCTGCAGCGTCTTCCAGAGCGATGGTGATGGAAAACAACGGACACAAGCCAGCAGCCACACTTCGAAGAGGACCTGCAAAACTCGTTCACACAATTGATCGCCTACATCGTCTTTAATGGTAGGCGGCGCCAGTAAAGTTTCGTTTATAGCCAAAAGGAAAAGCAACAACGATTCCCATGTCTCACGATCCATCGTTTGTGAAATCTGTGCTGTTTGCTGCAGGGTTCTCAGAACACGGTGACACAAGACCGCCTGACGGTTTATGGTATCAATACCTTAAAATTGGAAATGGAAATTATTGAAATTGGGAAAATTGGTTGGCGTGAATGATAGCTGGGAGATTTATCTAGCTTCATAACACATACCAAGCTCTTTTTGATATATAAATGGTAAGACTTGAAATGAGAATGAGTTGGAATTTTGTTAAGATTTTCTTTAATAACATGTACAATTTTGTCTTTCTTTAGCAGAGCTTAAGTTCTTTGGACTACATCGACATGGGGGGAGTGTACCTTTGGCCCTATACTTACTTTCTCCGTGTCGTGGAACAAACAAATTGTGGAAATGATTGATGATTTTACGACAATACATATTGGCATCTTCGCATATGGGTTTGGGTACACTTATTTTCGCTTGAGGATGCAGTGCTGTCATCCACTCGCAGTATACATTGACACAATCTTTGATGGTTTCGTGTTCTTGCAGAGGTAGTGACAGGCCAAAACAAATTACGTCCATACACCAATTAACCTGAAGTCATACAATTTGAAGCATTAGACAACAAAAATAAATCTATAAAAAGTCCATGACTCAATGTGTTCACCAACCTCTTCATCTTTCACCAAATGACTTGGCTCAGCATTCTGAGTAATGCCCAAGTTGCTGCTTAACTGCTTAACCACAGATACCGCCACCTCCCGACCAGCACTAGCTGGGAACTTATTTAGAACACTGTAGCTCTGAGCTCCGCAGCTATTGGCTGATATTTGGGATGACAAGGAAACCCACTCGCCATACATTTTCACGCATTTATTTGTTATCCAGTCGTGTAAGGAAACAGATTTTCTAGTTTCTTAAATTTTCTTTTAATGGTGTTTATTGTTTGCGTTTTGACACTTGTCCTCTCAATTTTTGATTATTTATTAAAATATCAACAAATTTGACATCAACAACATCCGTCAACAAAAACAACGGTTTCGTTAATCATAAATAACATTCACGCACACACACACCTTCATTTTTCACTTTTCCACTTGTGAAAAATGTAGTTATTTTGTTTCAAATTTGTGATTCGGAAAATTCATGTTATTCTTTAATGTTTTTGATATTTTTGTAATAAGTAGTTTAAATTATATTTTCCACTAAATTTCGGATCAAAAATAATACAATTGATTGTAAATTTAATAAATAAAAACCACCGTCTGCAAAATTTACGCACTATTCTGGGTTTTTTCTTAACCAACCTGTAAACGTCAAATGTCATTTCAACACACAGTTGGTATTGTTGGTAGTAACAAATTTGGCACAAGTAATATTTTTTTGAGAAGAATGTGTCCCAAAAAAGGTGCATTGAAAAGCAATTTAATTATTACCCTCTAAGAAAACCGGCACGAAAACGAAACGTTGGCGAAGTCATTTTTTCATACAAGACTACGAAAACGAACCGATTTTGCGATACGTAAATGCACCGTAAACGTTAATTCCGGAATAAGAGAATTAGAAAAAAAAAGTAGTAGTTTGAATGTATTGGTAGTACGCCAAGGCTAAGCTAAAGTAGTACTTTTACGTAACACTAAAGCGGTCCGTTTTCGTAATACCAGAGTGTTGCGTTTACGTAACACTGAAGCGGTACGTTTTTGTATCTGCAAAACGTTCTGTTTCCGTACTGAATTTCTTTCTCTATCGAAATATTATAAGCATTTTTATACTGAAGAATTAATGTTGCATATATTGTGAATGATTATGAATTCTTTGGCTATTACAAAATATAGATATGTAGATATAAATATACTACAAACGTTTTATAAATACCTATTATATTAACACTTACAAAAGCTGATTTTGTTTAACAACAATCAGATCATCACACTTCAAACATCAACTAAAACAATTAAAGTGTTCTGTCAACATGGCTGCCCGAATAAAGGCCCATTTAGTCTCGACGGTTGACGGTAGATTCTGCAACCTGCAGAAGTCTACCGTCGTCAACCGTCAAACTGTAGTTATCTCCCTCTAACACATGCAAAATGCAACCCCCAACTGAAATAGCTGATTGTCAACCGTCAACCGTCGAGACTAAATGGGCCTTAAGAAAAAACAGTTAATGCCGTTACCATTAAGAAAAAACAGTTCGTTTTCGTATCGCAAAAACGGCACGTAAACGGATTGTTTTAGGTACTTTTTGGTTTAAATACGTTCGTTTCCATTACGCAAAATCACTTCCATTTCGTACCGCAAAAAACGGCACGTTTACGAAGAGTTTTACGCAGAATTAATTTCGTCGTATTTTTATATGAAAAACTATGCAAGTGTTAGTGATATGGCGGTCCGTATGCAGTTCGTTTTCGCTCCGCAAAATGCGTTACGTTTATTTTTCTTGGAGGGTAAGGGCCGATGTTGATTTTGAATAAAACAGAAAATGGGTACGAAATTATTGTCATTTCTTTTTAATTTGATAATATTGGTATGGTTTAATTATGTATGGAACAAAATAGGTCGCGGCGGCCACCTCCATCCGATGGTCCAAATTTTCGATGTCGCCGATGCATAATTGAGGTTCTATGCCGTTAATGTGCTGAATTATCTCATCCTTTAGCTCTTGAATTGTTGCTGGCTTACCGACGTACACCATTTTTTCAAATAACCCCAAGAAAAAAGTACAACGGTGTCAAATCACATGATCTTGGCGGTCAAATAATATAGCCACGAAGTGAGATAACACGGCCATTGAATTTTTCGCTCAAAAGAGCCATTGTTTCGTTAGCTGTGTGGTAAGGGGCACCGTCCTGTTGAAACCACATATCGTCCACATCCATATCTTCAAATTCGGGCCAAAAAAGTTCGTTATCATCTCACGATAGCGAACACCATTCACAGTAATGCCTGACCGGCCTCATTTTGGAAAAATACGGCATGATGATGCCGCCAGCCCATAAACCGCACCAAACAGTTACTCTTTGCGGGTGCATTGTTTTTTCGACAATCACTTTTGGATTATCATTCGCCCAAATGCGGCAATTCTGCTTATTGACGAAACCACTGAGGTGAAAATGTGCCTCATCACTGAAGATGTTGCCATATCCTGCCACCATTGCATCTTTCCATTGTTCAAATTGAGTTAGTCTGAAATTGAGATATATCAAATGAAATGCAGAAAAAAACTTGACGTTTAGGCTGATTCACATTCAACATCGGCCATTAAAATTTAACCACCCTTTATTAGGTAATTTAAAATGGTAAAATGCTAACAGCCGATTTAAAATTTTTTCTTGTTGTAATTTAATTACATTAAATTTTTGCTTAGTTAACGTTTATTTTAATAAATCTTTTATATTTTTAATAGTACTAAGACAACAATACAAGCCAAATAATTGCATTAAACGAAATAAACTAAAATCAAAAAAAAAACTTTGGAAAATTAATTTGTAATTTGTATTGTTTGTGATCGTCTTTTGTTGTGGCGTGTAATATTCTGGCTGACGAAAATAAAACAAATAAGAAAGTTGAGTATTTTATAAGTTTGTTCCCAATATTTCCATTTACAAATAAATATTTTTTGGGGGAAAGCATAGAAACGGTGCTCAAGGTAATTTTTCTGTCATGGTGTGCCACAATCGTGTGGTTGTAGAAGCGCTTTGGATAGAAATAACAGAAAAATTAATTCTTCTGAACCACCACACAAAGATTGTCATGTATGGAAGTAAACCTGGACGGACTAGAAAACATACGTGAAGAAGAAAATGTGCCACAACAAAAACCAAAATTGTAAAACAGGTATGGGCAGGCCCATATAAAAAATATGTATTGTCCGAGGTTGAGGAAGCTGTTGTTAGAGTCTCCGGAATGCAGAGAAGAGTAGAAGGTGTTGCTGGCGAGTAGATTTGTGAATCTGACAAAGAAAACGACGAAGATCTTGATTTTACTCCCCTAACATCTGACAGTGCTAGGGAAAAAGAAATTATTTGGCAAGAAAGCGAAATAATCAAAAGGCGTCTTTCCCGCATATCATCTCCTATTCATAAGCGCCACAGATCACTTACTCCACATGTGCCCAACCCGGAATTGAGAAGCCTTCTAGTAGAAGAAAATAAACACTTGAGGAAAATTGCTGGAAGAGCAACGTTTCGACAACATAGTGGAAATTATTATCCACCTTATGGAAGAATAGCGCGATGAAATGCGAAAACAAAATGAAAAATTAGATAGGCTGTGCAATATTTTTGAAGCCTATTATAAAGTAATGGAACTATTGTCAAACAATTTTTGTTTAACTATTTTTTCTTAACTCCGTTTGTTTACTTAAAACATATGGTTTTTGTTTTCTCATATGCATAGTGTTGCCATAGCAAACAAGAATAACCAGGGTTTTTAAAATTTTCGGAATTACCTAAATCGATCGGAATCTGAAGAAGGTAAAACAAAACCGACCGGAATGGTAAGTACGGAATTAAAATCATTCCGATCGATTTCTGTGACAGGCCTATATTTCACATAAGTGAGTGCTTGCGGTCTAAAGTCTCTAGGTCTTTGGCGGTTGCTAACTGCATCACATCTTATTGCGATTGAAAATCGTAATCGAAAATGCCATTGTCATATCATATGGCCTACTTATGTATTGAATTAATTGTTTTATTAGAATTGAGTGCTTTATGCCCTGCATTTGACGAATTCGCAAATAAAAACTCTTGATGTTTAATACTTTTTGGTGTACCCAAAGAGAAACAATGTTGCCATACTATTCTCAATTTTATTAAGTGTTGCTAGATTACTATTTTGCAAACACTAGGTAACTCACCTAGTAAGCCTAAACGAACACTGTTTATGTTGATTAAAAAATTAAGTATTTAAAGGAAACCGTAGCACAAAATAAAATGTTGGCTGTTTTACGCTGCATGGCTGAAAAAAATCCACTTTATTAATAGAGATTGCTTTAAAATTAGCTCAGAACGAGGGACTTCTTTCGTCTACTTTATCCAAAAGTGGATTGAATATCATCCGCGATAATCGTGGGTTTCCCCTTCTTCTAATTTAGAATGTTTAATGTGTAATTCAGGACTTTTACAGCGCTGTACGATAGTATCAGAGATTCAAGCTACAAGACGTATCATTGACAAATTCAAGCTCATGTGCATGAGATAGGGTTTCGTCAAGATTAGAGATAAAATCATTAAATGGGATAAATGATAACACGCCACAAAGAAAATTCACATTCAATCGAGAAGAACGAAGATAAATTAAGATTGGAGCAACGTGCCGTACAAATGATAAATAAAAGATAAGATTGAGGGTTTTTTATTTTGTTCAACGAACTTCTTTCTTCTACTTTCTCTAATAGTGGGTTGAATCTCATTTTCCATTATCGTGATTGTTTTTCCCTACTTCTAATTTAGAAGGTTAATGCCTAAATCCCCATAACAAAAATGATTACACGTCACAAATAAAATTCACACATCTAGGAGAACGAAGATAAAGACAAATTAAGATTAGAGCATCGTGCCTAGCGTGACGAGCCGTACAAAAACTTACCCAAAAATTCTTTTAGAAACGATGACATACATATGTACGATAATGGCCTGAATAATGAAATAAAGATAAGATTGGAGGTTTTTCATTTTGTTCTTGTTTTTTCATTTATGTATGTATATATATTCTCTGTTGGATAATTTATTAAAGTTTTTTTCTTGCTTTTTTATTATGTATGCATTTATGTACTTGAACGTATATATAATTCAATTTCAAAATAATAAAAATATATTTTTATACACAAGACAGGTAAACGAATTAAAATGATCTATGGCGTTAAGACATGTACGGCAGAATCGAGTGTATAACCAAGGGAAATAATGATATGCCTCTTAATACAATAGGTTTTCTTATTGAAAAATTAAATAATATATACTAAAACAAAACTTTTGAAGTAATAAAGAATGTTTACACAAGTAAATGATAACAAAAGTTAAGATTTTTCTAAAATTAAAGAAATTACAACACATGCAAGAATTTAAAATACATATGAACTACAAATGGTACAGATGCATTTCGGTAAAATCTCCTAAAAAATGTACATTTTCTAAATAAAATGCTAAATATATAATATAAAACGAACGAAAGTCATTAATCCTTTTTCTTCTCCTGTGCGGTTTTAGGTTTGGCTGCCACCTCAGCGGCAGGCTTATCTTTGACGGCTGGTATGGTGCCCTCCAGTTTCTTCATGGCTGCCTGTTCGGCCATCTCGCCGGAGAAACCAAACTCGTTCACGCGCTTAAGATCCACGCGGTATTGCCAGCGTTGGTAGAGGAATACAAAGAAGATGATGTCATCACGGAAGCAGCCCAATCTGTACATGGTCGGCATTTTGATTACAAATGCAAATATGTCATCAATGAAGGTATTCAAAAACTTGTAGGTCATCATACGCCATGGCATATGGGCCACCGATTTCATCTTATAGTTGATGAACAGTTGTGGAGTCATCATGATAAAGCCAAATGTCAACAAATAGCCATACAACATATTCAGCACAAAGGAATACCAGCCCTTGTGTTCATTGTACACCAGCGAATAGACAAAGTAACCGACAATCAGAGGGAAGCATACCCATCCTAGATATTTGAAGGCTAGCTTGTCGTACTCCTTGGTAGTACTCTCCGAATATGACCCTTTATCTCTAAAGGAGATTTGGGGCAGAATGCCGAAAATCTTATTTTCAGTATTGTAATTAATGTCCACCACTTTGTGAATCTTCCACACTTCAATACCCAAGCCGATGAAACACGATACGCGAATCATGAAATTGGTTTCATTGTCCAAAACGTAAAGGAGAACAATGAGCGACTGGAATACACCAAAGAAGACTGATCGTACCGAAAGACCTTCAAGCGACTGGCGGTTATTCCAAAATTGTATATCATTCTTGAAAGCCAACAACTCGAAGACGGAATGGAGTATGGAGATGGCAATGGTTAAACCTAAGAGGTATATATTGGTTTCCAGCATGGTTTCCTTAAGAGAATCTTGGTCTTCATCTGTTTCCTGAAAGTAAAATAAAAACAAAACAAAAAAGAATGAACGTTGAAGCACAGCCGCAGAATAAGGATGTGGTACTCGTAATATTCTTAAATTCTCAGAGCTATATTTCTCGAAAAGGAAATGTTTCCAAATATTGACATGTACAGATTATGATTTGATTTACTTCCTTTAAGTACAGGATGAGTCATTTAAAATTTTAAATTTGAATCAGCTGTAAAAAAAGATTGAACTTTGTCATTTAATAATGGAACACCATCCGACGGCCAGAAGATTGTTTGGCAGGAGATGAAGAATATTGCCCAAAAATTGTGTACTCAGGTGAAGCTCATCTTCATCTCGGTTGCTATGTCAAAAAGCCAGAGAATTCAGAGAACCCACACGAGACTATTGAGAAGTCAATGCATCCACAGCGAGTCAACGTTTGGTGTGGATTTTGGCTGGCGGCATCATTTGGCAATTTTTCTTGGAAATTGTGTAAGGAGCCGCCGTTATCGTCAATGGTGAGCTTTACCGCGCCATGCTCAACGAATTTTTGTTTTTAAAAACTCAAGAGAATGACTAGTAACAAGACGGGTTACATGTCACACGGCCAAAGCAACCATCGATGTTTTACGCACTGTGCATGAACATCGAATAATCACCTAAATTGTGATGGTAATTGACCGCTTTGGAGCTGTGATTTAAGCCCAATGGATTATATTCTGTGGGGAGCCATTAAGAATAAATGTTACGCAAAGCATCCAGAGACAAATGAAGCGTTGAAACATGAAATCGAAGTTGCCATTGAATAGATTGATGCCGAAAATGAAAAATTGGTTTGATCGGATGAGGTACTGACGAGGCAGTTGTGGTAGTCAGTATGAATATGAATAATATTGTGTTCCACTATTAAATGACAAAGTTTAACCTTTTCAGTAAAACCGAAATTTGGAAAACTTAATAGTACTTTTTTTTACAGCCGATTAAAATTTTTTAAGGCCCACCCTGTAGAACATGCCTATTGTCAATATAGAAAATTGCATCGGAGCATTCTAGAAGTTTGGAACTTCTTAAATCTTAGCATCTTATTGAAAAATACTTACTTCACCACCACCCGAAGCCATGAGTTCACCCAACATGTTGCCGGCCAATTTATTCTTCATCTGTTGTGCTGCATATAGCTGCCATTTAAACATTCCAATGGGCTGGAAAGTCAAATGCAACGGCAATTCTGGTGTGGTCTCATTGATCGGAAAGTATTCACGTTGCAAGTTCCAATAGTCGTTGACGAATACAATGGGCAGGTAAGTTTTGCCATTATCAACGAATTTCACAAATTCATCTAAGGGCGGCGGTACAGTACCCTGAGCCCAGTTCGTTTGATCGACAACCAAATTCAACGTTAAATTCGGATGCCAATGTGAAACGATTGTGTCTTTCAGATTCGCTTGAGCCAGTTCAAATGCCAATTTTTCCTGTTCACTAGCCAATAAATTGTAATTTCGATTGACGCGAATCTTTTTGAATTTGTTTAGCTGTTTCGTTTGATGACCCATTAAACCGTTTTTAGCAAAATTTGGTGAGTTAGGATCGGGCGACTCTCCTTGTTTCGTAACAAAGGTATGCAAATATATTGAACCATTGCTCATTAACTTTGGCGTGGCTTTCACATTCACATGGTGATAGTACAGGCCGTCACGAGTTGGTCCTGAGCTCCAGTCACCATATGTAAGATCTTCTTGAAGCCATAGCAAATTGGATATTTGTTGAAAGTTAACCTCGTCCGGATTTTCCGATAGCCAGACGTGTAAATCGAATAGTGTGCCATTTTCAAAGTAGTTCCATGCATGGATTTTCGGACCAGCGGCAGGTGATTTTTCATTTGGATTATTGGCAACTGGTGTATTGCCTTTTCTAAAGAACGATGATACAAAATAGATTATGAGAGCTCGGAGTATTAATGATTTTGTCATAGCGAAAAATGATTCCAATTTCGATGCAGGAGGTGGTCCTTGTTGTTGGCCATCGTCCTGGCCCTCGACGGGAGCATCGCCGTTTGCTTCGACGACCTGAAATGAAACCAAAGGAAAAAAGTTAAAATATGTTTGCAAATAAAAGTCATTAATATTGGAAGGGCATAAACTTAATTACTAAACCATGGAATGGAGAGTAAAAAAATTGAATGGAAGTCCCTTGACATAAAATGAAATGATTAGAAATTCTCAGAACCCATTAAAGGGTTCTAGAAGATATTCTGCCGGCAATATAATTTGGAGAACTTTCACAAATGAATTTGGATTTGTGGTGCTCAATGATGTGGACAATTTGCAAATAAGTCTTTAATATTAAACGGGCCTAAACTAAATAACCAAACCATGGAATCGAGAGTAAAAAAATATAACGGAAGTCCCTTGACATAAAATGATTAGAAATTCTCAGAACCCATTATAGGGTTCTAGAAGATCTTCTGCCGATAATATAATTTGGAGGACTTTCGCAAATGAATTTGGATTTGTAGTGCTCAATGATGGCACTCCCACCCTTTTTAATACGAGACACTTGTTCACTTTAATTTATGTATCAATGGCTAGTTAATGCTTAATGCTTTGTTAGTGCTAGGCTTTTCGGAAGCACATTTTTAAGCTTTGTGCTAAACTACTACGCCCCAGTATGGTCCACAGTGGCAACAAGCAATTTATATAAATTACAATTCTCGGTTTTTTCCATACGGGATTTCCGATTTTCTTTTAAAATGTATAGTGGAAGAACAAATATAAGGTAAATTTTATAGTAGATATTGTAACTCCTTAAAATTTGACTTAGATTGGTCACCATTGGACAATTTGCGGTTTTTTAAGGATTAAAGCGAAAATGCCTTATTGATTTGTGGAAATGAAAAAAAAAATGTTTTAAATAATATGATTCCATTAAACAGACAACTTTTTCAAATGTTGTAACTAAATCTGAAAGCTACCTAACTTCTAATCATAATTTTTTTTGTAGAATTATAAGCATATCGTCAGTGTTCCTAGCAGAAGGCCAATGTGTTTTTCCGATACTTTACAGGAAAGCCAAAAACTGTTGCATTTATTCAGTCCGCAGAATTTCCGAGAATTAGTAATTGCAGCCGATTCGTATAAAGATTTAAAAGGTTTTTACTAAAAAAACTTGTTTAAGGCGCGATTTTGTGTGACACAACAATATATGTGACAGCGCATAGAGAAAGGGATCTAAGGGTAAAAAAAATCAATTTTCACTTTTTTTTTGATGTGAGCATCGAATGAGACCGATCCCATGCCCCAAAAGTGTTGCCTCCCAGAGATATGCGCGTTTTATGAAAGTGAAATACACCAAAGATACACGTATTTTTAAATCTTTAAAATGACTCCTGAACAAAACTGGTTTTTACCCTTAGGTCTCTCTCTATTTTGCGCATCACATATACAAAAAAGTCATATATGCCCATTTAGTATTGCCTTTTCTGTATTAAAATAAAAACAAATGAAATTTTTCACATAGGCCCTTTTATAAGTATATCCTCCATCATAGGATGGGGGTGTACCAAATTTGGCATTTCGTTTGGTACGAGTACATCTCAAAATATTCACCTGATACCCTATAAAGTAAATATGTTCATGATCAGCGTCCAATTCTAAGAAGCTCTAGCGATGTTCGACCGTCCGCCCGTCAGTGTGTCTGTTGAAAGCACGACAACGGTCACAATAATCAACTTAGAAAGTCCAAACTTTGCAGAGAAAAGTATTGTTGTTGCAAGTTGTTTGGAATTTATAATGGACCAAATCCATTCAGAGGAATAAAAGTTCTCTATACAAGGACCCTTTTCCTTTTCTTCTTTGTAATTTAAATTGAGGTTTATAATATAACATTTGCAGTACAATTTGCATTGTATATACATGGAAGGAAAAAGTAAACAAAACATATTTGAATCTTTTATATTAAAAATGTCTAATTACTAATTAATAATGGTCCAAATTAAAATTGTCATGTTCGTGAGTCCCAAACACACAATTTAAACATAGTTAAGTGACCAAGTCAGTTCCATGAATAATGAAAACAATTTACAAAGCAAAAAACAAGTAATTATGTATTGTTCCGTGATTTGGATGTGAAGTATTTTTGTGGTTCTGCATAAGCAACCACTAATTCTTCAAAAGATTTCTCAAATTGTCTTAATTTAGAATTCCAAAGTTTCAATGGGGAACGGCTGCAAAATATTACGCACTGCACAAGCGGCAATTTCGACAGCCTTCATGTACGTTTGGAACGAAAGCGTTGCTTCAAGAGTGAGGCTCACAGGAAATCGCATACTGCCTTATGCACTACATTAAAAAGAACATCAAAGCAAGTAAACTTATTATGTACAGTGAGCAGTGTGGTGAACAAAACTACAATATCAAGATGTACAGTGTTTGAGATTACATTTCCTAATTTTGTTGTGAATCGTATCGTTCATAAGTTCCTGGTCTCTGGTCACTCCTACTTGGCTCGCGACGAAGATTTCGGTCTGATTGAGAAAAGCAAAAAATTTTACTCCAGCATTTTTACGCTACCGGAAGAAAAAACCGATTTATGCAGTGGAAATAAAAACTCCGACCAACTCTAAGCTAGGATAACAAGCAGGAAATACAACTTCGGAAGCCCAAAGTTGAATAGTTGAAAATGCAGTGAATTCAGTTATCAAGAGTACAGCCATACATAATGATATATAAATATTCCAATAATGAGGACGTTTGCTTTTATTAGGTAAATTTGGCAAAAGGAAACCTCTAGATCTAGCAGAACTTAAGGACTTTATGCCCTTTATACTGAGAACGATTTTCGAGTTTTTATGGTATTTTACTTTTACTTTTTTATAACAAATTACTAATGCTTTTTCGGTTAATCGTTTTTGTTAACTTTTTTAAGTTTATGTATTCTTTTTTTAAATTTTCCAATGAATTGTTGGGTTTTTAATGATAAAAATAAAGTTTAAAAATTTTTTATTACTGGGTCTGTTCCACATTTAAATGTTAAAACTCTCAAAAAACGTCCAAATAGAAGTGGTCTAGGCCACATTTTTTTAAATAACGGTCAAATAGAATCTTTTTAGCACCATTGGAAGAATAGCCCTATTTCACATACCACCACAAAATTTACGATTCTTTCTAAAAAAAATTTAACGTTTCAAATTTATCGCTTCAAATTTTAGCCTAAATTTTAAACTCAATTATCTCGAAAATTTTCGGGTTGGACCACTTCTACTTTAAGCGCCTCATATAACTTTAAAGTTATATTAAAACTTTATATCCATGTAAAGGGTGGTCTTACCATAAAGCACGATGTTAATTGTGAGTCACTCCTTAAAGACAAGTTTTTTGTCCAACTTAATTTGACATTTCCTTGTTTCAGTGTTTGACAAATTCAAGCATGAAGGCTACAAACTTCAGCAGCGTTTTAAAGTTGTTAAAGCCTTTTACGAAAATGGGCTATCAAATCGAAATGCATTTCGTTCACTTTGTGATTTTTTTGGTCAGCATAATCGATAAATCCAGAGAATTGTGGGGAAATTTCGGCAAACCAGGTCTGTAGGAAATGTGAAAACACCTGTGCAGTTCGTTCTGCCATCATTTTGGCATCGGCCCGTAAGTCTTCGAAAATGAGGTCGGGCAAGCAGTAACCGTGAATGGTGTTCGCTACCGCGAGATGATAACATACTTCCTGTGTCATAAATAGAGTATAAGGATCTGGACGATATGTGGTTCTAACAGAATGGTGCCTCTTGCCACACAGCCAACGAAAGAATGGCTCTTTTGCGCGAAAAATTCAATGGCTGTGTTATCTTACGTCGTAGCGAAATTCAACTGACCTTCACGATCAAGTGATATGACTCTGTTGGCCTTCTTTCTTGAAGGATATTTAAAAGAAAAAGTGTACTTCAATAAGCCAAGAACAATTCAAGAGCTAATGGATGATATAATTCGGCATATTAACGACATTGAACCTCCATTAGGTCTCAATCATTGAAAATATGGACCATCGGATAGAGGAATGCAACCGAAGACGTCGCGAGCATCTGGCCGATATTTTGTTTCACACATTATTGCCATAGATCCTTCTATCATAATAAAAAATATTAAGAAATATCTCTGAAAACTTTTTATTTTACTTGCATTTAACATCGTGCTATGTAGTTGGACCACCCTTTAGTCGTATCTTTGGTTAAGCTGCTATAACTAAGACTTGATAACAAGATCGCAATAGTTAAGTCATTTGTTAACAGAAAGTGTCAATTTTGTTCATGTCAAAACGAAAAGTCTAAAAGTACTAGACTGATCAAAAAAAAACTAAGAAGAGTAATAAAAGTTTTTTGTAGCCATTGTAGTACGTAGCCTGGATAGCTATCGAGTTTTAGCCACTATTCAGGCTTAGTACTAAAATGGTTACAGTAAATCATTTTTCTAAAATCGTTTTTTTTAAGAATCAAACACAGTATTACTTTTCCTATATACATGATGAAAATTTGCATTTTTTTGTGAATAATTAACTTAACTACGGTATTGCGGTTTTGCTCTCCAGTTTTAGTTTTCGAAGCTTAACTAAAAACATGACACATCATGTGAGAAATTGCCCTTAAGTTAGTCAAGCATTTCGAGTTGGTGGAGAAGTTGACTTCCAAAATCTTTACGGTAAAAAACTAAAAAACTCAAGATATTACTAAAACAAAGCATATAGCTCAATTTCTACACTATTCATCTACTTTACAAATCAAGAAAGAGGTTTTCAGGTGAAGTAGGCAGGCAAGTTCCAAAAAGTCTTCTCCGTCTTACGTCAACTGCTTAATTATATTTCTTGGGTTAGAAACACGCAAAGAAAGTTTGCACAAAGCTTGGCAACAGCCAACACAGAGAATGCAAATATATTTCATGCCCTCTTTTTTGCTTTGAGTTCAAAAGTAGCTACAGAAAAGAAATAGTAAAGTAGTTATTCAAATTAGGTCAAGACCAGCAACAGGTTGTAGAGTCAAACAAAGTAAGTAATCAATGAAGATTGGTTCAGAAACTAATCGCTAACGGTCATTGCTTATTCAAACGATTTTATCAAGCTTAGAAATGTATATCTCTCGGATAGTGTACGCCCTAATAAACAGAAGGTCAAAGCTGAACTTAGAAAATAATAATAAAAGCAGTGTTCCTACCAATAATGTTCTACTGAGCACTAGTATGGTCTTTATCTGCCAAATGCCACATAAAAAAGCTTCAAATATCTCAGAACAAACTGCTCAAAATGATCTACAAGCTTCCATAACACTATTGTACCAAAAGACAATCTTTCAGGATTCGAACTTGTTCAGGATAGAGTTATCAGACTAACACAAAATTTCAAGAGAGCATGGCAGTACTCACAATATGCCCATATTAATGTGTTAATACATTAACAAGCATATTTTTACTTTTTAACCTAGAGTTAATTTAAAATTAATATAAATATTTTTAAAAAGGTTTTTTCACTGCATTTATCCTGACATTTAAATATTAAATGAATCTAACTATAAAGTAGACAAGGAAAGTAAATTCCTTAACTTTTGTTTTTAAATATGACAAATATTACTATACTTTTGAATTGAATTGAAAAAAAAGAATTTTATATTACACTTGGGAAGTCGACGACATTTACGAGGTGAAAACGTAGACCGGTTAAGTATACAACGAGCCCCTTATATTCATGTGAATTTTCGAGTTTCCTGGATCATTCATACTGAAGAGATCTCTCACATACCGCATTTCTGGCAAACCGCATTTTACATTTTGTCTCTTTGGACAAAAGTTCATGGTATTTAAAGGTAAAAATTGCTAAACATGTAGTACTGATCATTTAATACTACTAAGGGTGTTTGTTTTATATCGAGTTTGAGAAGTGGAATCAAAGAAATTCCTTAAAATTTTATGTTATTTTATATCACTCCCACTTCCACATTTGTTTGGTCCTTTCGGTTCATGCGAAAGTCCCGAATCTCAGTCGAAAGTTCCTTACTGGCTACTGATAGCACGTTTTGACCATGCAGGACGGTTTTGAAGCCACATGAGCCAAAACGGCAACTTTGTTTTTTTAAGGCATACATTTTATTATTTTAATTGCTCTCCGGCCACAAAAAATATGTTAAGAAAATACTCAAGTGTACTTTTTACCGCGGTAAAGGGTGGTCAAACCAAACCTGTCAAGCGTTTTGTCCAAATTAATATAACGTTTCTTTCTTTCAGTGTTTTTGATAAATGACAACCTTGGGGAAGTACACTATTGAACAGCGCGAAAAAGGGCGTTCAAAAAAATGCATTTCGTGCACTTCATGATTGTTTTTGGTCAGCATATTCGACCAAATGTGCCCACACACAGTAGATTCATTAACAAGCAGAATTTCCGTATTTTGGCAAATGAGAATCAATGAGTAATTGTTGAAAAGAGGTGTTCGAAAATAAGGTCAGCCAGGCAGATCCGGTGAATGGTGTTCGCTATCGCGAGATGGTAACGGACTTCTTGTGGCCAGAAAATGAGGATATGGAGCTGTACGATATGTAGTTCCAACAGGATGATGCCACTTGTCACATAGCCAACGAAAATCGGCTCTTGTGATTTGACAGCGTTGGACTTCTTTATTTTGGGTTATTTGAAACAAAAGGTGTACGTCGATAAGCCAGCAACAATTCAAGAGCATAAGGATGAAATAATTCGGAAAATTTACGGCATAGAACCTCAATTATGCCAATTTAGCAGCAATTTAATATTTAGCAGCATCATCGAAAATTTGGGCCATCGGATGGAGGTGTGCCGCCGAGGTTGCGGCGGCCATTTGGCCGATATTTTGTTCCATACATAATTGAACCATACCAATATTATTATAATAATTTAAGGAAATGACAATAATTTCCTAAATAATTTGTTTTATCAACATCGGCCCTTAAAATTTAACCAACCTTTAGAACTGTCCGAACTTGGTTCGAAAAAACCTACTTCTGCCAAATTTCATGAACAACAATTGCGGCCTGTAGTTAAATTACAAGCTTAAGATCTACAGAAGACGGACGGACATTCTAACAGACAGACATCGTTAAATCGAATCCGCTAGCGATACGGAGACAAGTAATTGGATAACAAGCTTTAGATGGACAGCCAACTGACGGACAGATGGCGAATCGGCTTAGAATTCTGAGACGATCAGTAGACTTGAAGTTGGGTCTAGCTCAAATATTTGCCAAGGAACTAACTTGTTCCACAGTGTGGTACAGGGTAAACACATTTGTTTAGCCGGCAACAAAAGCCAATTTTTCAATTAAAATCTGACGCAAAACCTGAGTCGTTTTGATTCCAAAACTCCACAGTTTTTAATAAGTCAGGTACTTTTCTGCATTTGTTCGTAGCCGGCTTTATACACTAGGTACGTATAGCCGGTATGAAAATTATGTCATTTACAGCTAAGACTTGAAAATCTTGCCCTGAAAGAATGAAGTAAATGCATATTAAGATTCTTTAAAAGAAAAAGATCCAGCATCTGCATTTTAGTTTTTTGACTAGATGCGTCCTTGTAGTAAACATAAGTGTTCCTCCAAATGAAGGCACATCAAATATCCCACTGGGAAAAAATAAAATCACCTTCAAATCCTCTGGCCCGCTTAGCTATCACGTGAGATTAACCTCTCAGAATCTTAATTGTTCTCCTTTAAATATATCTACCTTAAAACAGTTTA
Source organism: Hydrotaea diabolus (assembly GCA_963513945.1). Lineage (NCBI taxonomy): Eukaryota > Metazoa > Arthropoda > Insecta > Diptera > Muscidae > Hydrotaea > Hydrotaea diabolus. The sequence goes on along the minus strand of OY740717.1, from coordinate 130,414,580 downwards.
AATCCAAGATTATTTTTCAATTCCATGTCTCCCGCATTTAACAATCTATTTGTATTTACAGGGAGATTATGAGAAGTGCCCAACCAACGCCCGCCTGCCCGCATATTTGGTCCAACCCGCTCGCCAACCAAATGTCGGCGAATACGTACGTGTTCATTTCGACTACATTGACCTTAACACAATTCTAACCATTTTTCGTTCACACGCAGCACACTCAATGTTCTTACCTCATTCCCCGTAAGGGGTTGTTGCGCCGCTTCCGTAGACATGGCAATCTCTTGCGTTTTATTAAATTATTAATAACTTTGTTTTGCGGTATTATTCAGATTTCATTGGAGATTTTTGCATATTTTATTCAACAATTCAGTTTGCAATCTTCTACTGAATTTCTATTCCCACCACGTTGTCTTTTCCGATTTCGCGAAGTCAAGTTGAATTGTTTCAGAAATCTTTACTTCTGCGATGAATATTTCGCTTTTTATTACTTCATGCCTTGCATTTGCTATTATTTAACAACTTTTTTCAACACAAACCATTCAAGCGGCTTAAAAACTCTTGATTGAAAAGATGATTGTGCTTAAAATCATTCATTCAATTGCCCCCTCTCTTGATAGTGGAAAAAATCTATTTTGTTCTCTTTGTGGTGTATTTGCAGTGACATGCAGTGGTGGGTTTGGCGTCAGATGTTAAAAAACCCAGCGAAGTTGGCTGTGATTGGAGGGTAATTTCTACTTGAGCTGCCAACTTTTTAAGCTGATTACTAATGCAACGTTCACATATGAACTGATATTCAGTTTTCTTGTGCTAAGCCTAGTATTCATGTAAATACATGTAGTATGTATTTGCTTTGCAAATACCAGCACGGCAAACGAATTTTTTTTTAAAATTCTGTTTAGCAATATTCGTTTGCTAGTACTCAGCTGAACCGAAAAGGTGGCAGAATTTGCAACTGTTACAGGGATGTTTATAAGACTTTTGTAGACTTTTTTCACTATTTTTTCACTATATGCAAAATTTTTGACTTTAGCAAACAAAAAAACTGTTGTGCAGTAATTTTTAAGGGTATTAAAATGAATATGATTAGAATAATATATTTGAAAATGAATAACGGCTGTTTCTTCTACACTGATCTACAATAATTTTTTTTCTTGCAAAATTGATAAATGAAAAACTTCAAAGCGAAAATTTCGTTTATGGTAAAAACTAGGCTTCTCGTACGGAGTTTTCTGCACATTTTTTTTCTATACAACATATACTCGACGAACTTTTTTTGTTTTTATTTTTTGCGGTGCACGCATTATAACGCTACAAAAAATGTACGTTGCCATAAGAAATACAAAGTTGTGGCATACAAATTCTTAACAAGAATGTTAAGAAACAACACCAAATTTGTTTGTTGTTAAAGTTATATAATATAAAAATTTTAGCAAAATTGAAACGTTTTTTGACTAAAATTCAAAATTGTACATCAAATTAATATTTCAATTCAATTAAATGTAAAATTGAATTAACAATTGTCCTTATGGAAGCATTTAAACTAAAGCGACATGCTGAAAATCGACATCGGCGAGCGGCTACAAAATAAAAAATGAAGCTGGAAGCGTCTTTGACTTTTGTCGAACTTTTTAGCCTTTTGTCAAATGAAAGATTTTTGAAATGTGTACTTCTTTCCATTCTTTTTTTTTTATTAATTGTAAACACTAATCAAAAATAAATTGTGACAATGATTGATAATTTGAATGTTTTACATTATATACAAAGAAAAGTGACAGCGACAAAACATCTTAGGTGCGAATGTACCAGCAGTTGTCGCAAAACTAAATTGATTTGTTCTATTTTGCATTTATAATGCTTTTGTTACTAATATAAACCAAGTGTATATGACATTTAATACGGTGTAGGATAAATTCGTGTTAGTGCTGCACACATAAACTGCAAGATATATAAAAAAACAACAATTATCAACTAACAAACAACGAAAACATTTTGTGGTGCCAAAGAATTTAGAATTAAAAACGACGAAAATAATAGAATTCCAGGCTTGTATTTTGATTTAATATGCTATTGGCGTTTATTTTTTGATTTAAGTACTGTTCAGACCGACACGACAAAACGCAACTACATCCCAAATTTTATTTACACACGTTCTTATAAAAGTATTCATACCAAAGCGGCACACTAAAACATCGACATCGACAAAGCGGCAACAAATAAAATCAAACAAATAAAAGATTTTCAAAATACTTTTTTTTATTGTTGTGAATACAAATCTGAAATCAATTGTTAAAATGATTTGTACTTCAAATGCTTTTAAATATTTTAGTAGAAAAGTGGCAGCGGAAACATTTTCGTTTGAATGTAGTAGCAGTTGTCGCATGAATGGCACGACTGTCGCAGTGGTAGCGTTATGTCGCGTCGCGCCTGCTTGAGCTTCACTTAAAGGACAGTACAGAGTTCGCTGTTGAATTTCCTTCACACAAACACGTATATTTCGTAAAGGGCCGTTTTACAGGGTACTTGCAACAAATCAAATTAAAATTTGTAATTTGATTGTTATTCGCGAACACAAAGACGTGTGTTTAATATGAAGACAAATTTAACTCACATAAAAAGCTTGTAGCAAAGCAAACGAAATTTACAGTTGGTAAATTCCGTTTACCTATTTTCGTTTGGTGGTACTGAGCGGAAACGAAAAAGTGGCGTAATTGGCAACTGTTACAGGGATGTTTATAAGAGCATTATAAAGTAATTTTTAAGAATGTAAATGAATATGATTAAAATAATTTTTTGAAAATAAATAACGGCTGCTTCTTCTACACTGATCTACACTAAAATTTTTCCTTGTAGAGATAAATGAAAAACTCCTAAGCTTAAATTTCATTTCTGGTGAATACTAGACTTTAATGCGCAAAGGCCCAAAATCGCTGGAACATGTTTTTTTTCTGTTTAGTGCGAAAAAATAAACATACGCTGTGAAATCCGGCAATAGGCGCACACCAACACAGTTTAATCGCACTGATTTTTTTAAATAACAGTTTTGTTTTATTTGTATATGAAAATATAAGCCATTTATTTTTGATAATTTCAACAAATATTCGAATATTTATTTTAGTATTTAGAATCTGTTAAATAGTAATGGTAAATGTCAGCTTGAAAATTGAAATTAACTAGTCTAATATTAAATAGTTTTGTTGTGCGGGTTTTTATAAGAAGCAATGTGTTACATAAAAAAAGCTTCAGTGTGCTCGGTCCTTAAAATGTAATTCCTTATGGCAATCATTCGTCGTGTTCGTGCGAGAAAGTCGTTTTAAAATGTTTTTTTTTTACTTTCGAACTAGTAATTCCTGCCATATTTTTTGTTGTGTTAATATTTTGTGTATTCTAGTATCATCATTTTTATTTATTGGCAGTGAAAAAAGTTTTCTATCATATTTCCTGCTAAAGCCTATTATTTACCTCAAACGAAATTTTGGCTTCTGATTTTTACATTTATCTCTATACGAGAAAAATTGCCGTGTAGAGAAGTGTAGAAAGTCAGCCATTTTCACTTTTAAATAAATTATCTTATTGATAACACTGCTATTTTAATATAACTTATATATTTAAACGACATAACTATTACTTACCTTCTCACTCATTTTGTTAAAAATATGCAAACAAATTAAAAACAAGCAATTAAATAAGCTGACAGTTGGTGATGCAAATTGAAGGTAAACAAACATTTGCACCCGGTTTATTCTGTATTATCATACTGATTTCGTTGAAACCGGATCATAAATTGTCGTAAATTTCAACACAATATAATCTTATATGTTTATGTTTTGCTACCTATTTTCAATTTCGGTAATACAAATAAAACATATTTTTTTAATAAAATATTTATTTGTATAAAATTACATCAATAAAATTGTATGTGGTTCAAAAAGTTATATTTAATTACTTGCTTCGTCATAGTTGTAACAACACTATAGTAATCGGTAGAGTTCTCACTTGGCTTAAAGTCAGTGAGAAAATTATCGATTTCCAGTTGAGTCACTTTTCTTACAGAAACTCTTTTTTAAGTCATTCCTTTCTGAGTAGAATGTCATATAACCAATTCGGAACGAGTGAATGGAATAGAGATCGTCAATTTTTTTTTACAAAAACAGTGAAGGTAAGAATTCTGACGTCAAATCTGTAATTTCAGTCGATAACTGCGATCGGTGCGAGTTACAGAAACGGGCTAGTTGCGAATGTCGCCACCTTTTCGTTTCAGCTGAGTACCACCAAACGAAAATAGCTAAACGGAGTTTGCCAATACTAAATTTCGTTTATTTTGTTTGCTACATGTATATCTTCTGGGAGCCAAAATTTCCCAAGTATTCACCTCAAACGATATTTTCGCTCCCATAAGAAATACATGTAGAATAACAATCTTATACTGCATTTTCATTGGGCCATTTATTCTCGTTTAGCTCGAAACTTTTCAAAACGTCTCAACCAATTTTCACACAATTTGTGGTCGTTTTCGTTTGACAGTTCATTGTTGTTTAGAAACAAAGAGCAACGTGGTACTATTAAAATACTGAAATACATATTTTTCTTAAAGAAATGGATAAATTAAATTAAGTTTTTTTTCTTTTAGCACGCTCATTTTTACTTCATAAAATATCTATTTCACCAAATATGTTTGACGATTTATTAAAAATGTCTGCCTTGAGATGACAAACCAACGATAAAAAACGATTGTGTGCGAAACGTTTTCGTTCCTCTTTCGTACAAAAACAAGTCAAAGTGAGACGTTTTCATCACTTGAATTTGTATGGGAAAACGTCTCATTTTGACTTGTTTTGTCCAAACTTTTGAAAACACTTCAAAAGTGCCTAGTGAAAAAAGAGCATTAGTTACATCAAAGAGTTTTTTTGCGTTCCTTTTGTCCCTATATTCATGACCTACTTATAATTTGCAAATACCGTCGTCACAATCATAATAGAGCGACAATTTAATTTAAATGTCCAATTGATATTTTAAGCAAATTAGAAGGCATGCACATTACCTTGAAGGGAAGTAAAAGTTTATATATATATTAAACTTTCTAAATAAATATATGTTTATTTGAATTTGTATTTCTTTATCGCCCTTTTGTGATTTAAATAATATCAGATTTGGTTTAGCTACATACAGCGATAATTTTGATTTAAAGTTTTAATGTAATCACAGCATATAAATGCATACTTTCCTAAGAACTTTGGTTGGCGTTTTTTTGTCAGTATATTCGTCCATATTTATAATTGCAAATACCGCCGTCACAATCAAATAGAGCGACAATTTAATTTAAAAGTTTTGAATTTTTATTTCTTTATCGCCCTGTTGAGTTTAACTAATATCAGATTTGGATTAGCTACATAAAGCGATAATTTCGTTTTATATTTATAATGTAATCACAGCATATAAATGAAGACTTTCCTTCACTGTATACTAAGAATTTTGGTTGGCAACACCAACCACAAAATAAAAATCCCATCTGAAATGTCAGCAAAATTTCCCGCCATCTTGGAAATTTCCTTTTTAACTTTTGATTAGCATTTGACTGCACGTTTCTGAAGGTAAGAAAAAATATTTATACGAAATTGTGAAATTTATTGAAGAAAACCAACTAAAAACACATTCCAAGCATTAAAAATGTGATAACAGTAAGAAAATTGTTAAAGTAAAATGAAATAATCGATAAATTTGTGAACAATGTATAGAGAATATAACGTACATAACCTTAAAAGTGTTCAATAAAGCAGACGAGCAAACACGTCGCAAATTGTGAAAATGTGTTTTGTGAAATTTGATAAACAACAGTTCTATGTTTGCTAAATAACTGAAATTGTCATCACTCTGATTGTGTTTCTTTTTTTCTCTTTTCAGAAAAATGCAGATCTTCGTTAAGACCCTCACCGGCAAGACCATCACCTTAGAGGTTGAGGCTTCCGACACCATCGAGAATGTCAAGGCCAAAATCCAAGACAAAGAGGGTATCCCTCCAGATCAGCAACGTTTGATCTTCGCTGGCAAACAGTTGGAAGATGGTCGCACCTTGTCCGACTACAATATCCAAAAGGAGTCCACTTTGCATTTGGTGCTCCGTCTTCGTGGTGGTATCATTGAACCCTCATTGCGTATCTTGGCTCAAAAATACAATTGCGACAAGATGATCTGCCGTAAGTGCTACGCTCGTCTCCATCCTCGTGCTACCAACTGCCGCAAGAAGAAGTGTGGACACACCAACAACTTGCGCCCCAAGAAGAAGTTGAAGTAGACGACTGGAATGTGTGGACGTTATCGTCACTACAAATGCTGTGGGAGCAGCTACCATCAAGGCTCCCTTTTTCTTTTTTCTATGTATACATTTAAATTAATGCTATTGAATTAATATTAATTTTTTATACTCGACAGAAATAAAAAATTAATCTGTACAAAATACCATTTAAAGATGTTGACGAATATATCGACAATATTGCAAGTGATACATGGAAGATTGTGTTGTTTCTTTGGATTTGTTAAAATTCGTTGTGGAAAATACTCCTACTACACAACATTCAACAATAGAAGACTTCATCTTATCAATCGAAAAACTTGGACACGTTCCCGATCGCGCCAGTTATTTCGCCATCGGCGATAACTTTGAATTTTAAAATTTACATCAATTTGAGTAAATTAAAACTTCAAGCCAAAAATAAATTCAAATTCGCTCAGGATGTTGCAACTGACACTATAATAGCCTTAAAATCTGATAAAATAAGAGCAAACTTCTTAGCCTTATAATATAGAAAATAATAGTTTTTGAATCTCGGACTGATTTATGCATAGAAAATATGAGTCTCTGAATCAGACTTCTTGCCATATGGAAGATATGAGTCTCAGAATCTGAGGCTTATTTTCATACAGAAAATAATAGTCACAGAATCTAAGACTTATTTTCATATAGACAATATGAGTCTCAGAATCTGATACTTATTTCCATATAGAAAATATGAGTCAGAATCTGAGACTTATTTTCATGTAGAAAATATGAGTCTCAGAATCTGAGACTTATTTTCATATAGAAAATATGAGTTATAATCTGAGACTTATTTTCATATAGAAAATATGAGTCAGAATCTGAGACTTATTTTCATATAGAAAATATGAGTCTCAGAATCTGAGACTTATTTTTATATGGAAAATATGAGTCTCAGAATCTGAGACTTATTTTCATATAGAAAATATGAGTCAGAATCTGGGACTTATTTTCATATAGAAAATATGAGTCTCAGAATCTGAGACTTATTTTCATATAGAAAATATGAGTCAGAATCTAAGACTTATTTTCATACAGAAAATATGAGTCTTAGAATCTGAGACTTATTTTCATATAGAAAATATGAGTCTCAGAATCTGAGACTTATTTTCATATAGAAAATATGAGTCAGAATCTAAGACTTATTTTCATACAGAAAATATGAGTCTTAGAATCTGAGACTTATTTTCCTATAGAAAATATGAGTCAGAATCTGAGACTTATTTTCATAAGAAAATATGAGTCAGATTCTGAGACTTATTTTCATATAGAAAATATGAGTCAGATTCTGAGACTTATTTTCATATAGAAAATATGAGTCTCAGAATCTGAGACTTATTTTCATATAGAAAATATGAGTCTCAGAATCTGAGACTTATTTTCATATAGAAAATATGAGTCTCAGAATCTGAGACTTATTTTCATATAGAAAATATGAGTCTCAGAATCTGAGACTTATTTTCATATAGAAAATATGAGTCAGAATCTGAGACTTATTTTCATATAGAAAATATGAGTCTCAGAATCTGAGACGTATTTTCATATAGAAAAAATGAGTCAGAATCTGAGACTTATTTTCAAATAGAATATATGAGTCAGAATCTAAGACTTATTTTCATATAGAAAATAATAATAATATTAATTAGTCTCAGAAGTCTGAGACTTATTTTCTATATCTGAGATTTATTTTCATATAGAAAATTTGAGTCAGAATCTGAGACTTATTTTCATATAGAAAATTTGAGTCAGAATCTGAGACTTATTTTCATATAGAAAATATGAGTCAGAATCTGAGACTTATTTTCATATAGAAAATATGAGTCAGAATCTGAGACTTATTTTCATACAGAAAATAATAGTCACAGAATCTGGGACTTATTTTCATATAGAAAATATGAGTCAGAATCTGAGACTTATTTTTATATAGAAAATATGAGTCAGAATTTGAGACTTATTTTCATATAGAAAATATGAGTATGAGGTCATTCAGTATATAAATTGAATCCCGCACATCTTACTGAGAGAAGTTTCCCCTTGATCCTTGATGGAATGTTAAACTGAAGTAAGTGTTAGGCCTTTTGACATGACCATTTTTGACGAAGAAACAGGCGACCATTCGCTTCGAAGTGCTTCTTCCACGAACAACTTTCGTTGGATTTAGCTCGTCTTCGAAGACCCACACGGTCGATTGCTGTTTTGTTTCGGGCTCATACGCATAGATCACCTGTGACGATCTTATAAACGACTGTCGAATTGTGCAGGACACAACGAGAACAAACCATTTTTACGGCCAGGTGTTCATGCAATATCGGATGTATGCTGGTGGAGGAAATGCCAAAGGATGCCTCTATCTCACGGTATGTCTCATGACGATCTTGCATTATCAGTTCACGCACGGCATCAATGTTCTCTGAACGATTGAATTCATTAAACCAGTTTTTCACAGTGCTATAGGATGGTGCTTCATCGCCATACAATGATTTAAGTTCATCGATGCACTCTTGTGATAATCCACGTCGAAAGTTTTGAAAAATGATCGCACGAGATAATTCCATTTGTTTGCCAAATTGATTTTTTCAAATCACAGTAAACGTTCTGAGTACATTTACGCTAAAAAATTTCAAACTTTCAAATGGATGGCGCCAGGCAACACTTACTGCTGTCTAGAAGCTTTTTTTTACAAATTGAGTAATTGAAAATTACTTGTTCACTAAAAACAACATTCATTCAATCTTAAGGTGACAAATTGCGAGTATGTATATTTTAATTTCTACCATTCAATAACTTGTTTTTGAGTGTTTTTTGAGTCCGTTTTATGGCAATTGTTTGACCTACCAAATATATTCAAGCTAGAACCATCTTTAACCGTTTCGATCAACTCAGAATCTCGAATTTGATTAGAATAAACATGTCTGTCTGTTGTACGTGAAAGTTTGTAATTAAACTTCAGATCACAATTGAGGTCTGATCCTAATGGAATTTGGTCCAAGGACAGTCGCTTTTGTCCTTATTATAGTAATTTAATGTAGTTTATTTCTTAAGCTGTAGTAGTCACATATTAAATCATATCTAATGAAATTTGACACAGTTTATTACTACCCAGCAGTTACCAGCTAAGACAAAAAAAGACCTTAGAAAATTTGATTGTTCATATTACGTTTGTTTATGCCTAATCGAAACATATTAATAAAGTGGATATTGGTGGCTTCCCTGAACTACGTTCCATTATGGAGATCCAATACCCCACTGTGCGGCGTTAAGCACCAGGTCCCAGTCAGTAAGTTTAAGAATTATATCGCGCACTGGTCACTGATAAAGAGAAAATTTACCTTGATCCTGAATGAGATGTTTTGGGAATTAAGTACGAAAGAAATCGGTTAAAATACTGGTAAACTTTAGTTTACAACTTGAACTCTCCAACTCGAAATATACGCCATAGGGTCCACCCACAATACGGTTTGATCACAGCTGCAACTAAAATAATGCGGAAAACTCCATCGTGATTGGTTTATATTTACGGCCTGCACTCTGATAGCAAGAATTGATGGACCTTTCATTATCACCTCCACCGAAGAGTGGATGCTTTATTAAATTTGTCATTCAATTGGCAACAAAACGAAATATTGATCAGAGACCCTATTAAGTATACTTATAAGTATAGGGTGGGTCAAATTTGAATCGGCTGTAAAAAAGTACTGATAACTTTTTCAAATATCTGGTTTTATTGGAAAAATTGGTTTTATTGGTTGAACTTTGACATTTAATAATAAAACACACTCCGATGCGTTTTCGCTTTGCCAAATAAGCTGAAGGTTGTTTGGCCGGCATTTTACCGATCGTGTTTTCAGATAAAGCTCTCGGTGGCTATGCCAATAAGCAAAATTGCCGCATATGAGGTCCAGATAACACACACGTGACTATTGAGAAGCCAATGCATCCACAACGAGTCACTGTTTGGTGTGGATTTTGGGTTTGCGGCAGCCGATTTTGGGTTTGCGGCAACCGTCAACGGTGAGCGTTACGGCGCCATGCTCAACGAATTTCTGTTTCCAAAAAATCAAGAGAATGCCATGAACGACATTTGGTTTAAACAAGACGGGGCCACATGTCACAGCCAACGAAACCATCTATATTTTCCGCACTGTTTTTGAAAATCGAATAAATAGCCGAAATTGTGATGTCCATTGGCCGTCTCGGAGCTGTGATTTGAACCCTTTGGATTATGGATGAATGTTACGCAAAGCATTCAGAGACAATTAAGGCGTCGAAACATGAATTCAAAGCTGAGATTTCGAGAGATTCGATCCGAAACAATAGAAAATGTAATGAAAAAATGGGTTGATCGGATGAGGTACTGCCGAGCCAGTTGTGGTAGTCTTATGCAAGATATTGTGTTCCATTATTAAATGACAAAGTTCAAGCTTTCCAATTAAACCAGAAATTTGGAAAAATGATCAGACTTTTCTTTACAGCCGATTCAAATTTAAAATATTAAATCGTCTACCCTGTATATATATTATTGATCGTCGTAAAATTGACAATCTAGACATGTCCGCCCGTCCGTGAGTCTGTTGAAAGCACAATAGCGGTCAAACAAATTAACCTAGGATCCAGAAATTGCACTTAATGGCATATGATCATAAGCAGTTTGGGATTGTTATAGGACAAAATTGGCCCAGGGAGAAAAAGTTTCCCTTTAAGAGATTAAAGGAGCCTCATGAAAAAGTATTTTTTTTTTGGGTATTTTCTAAACAAATCATATTTTTTTTTGTGGACGGACAATGCTGAATATTGGTACTACTAATTGGGAAGCATTAAATACCTTAAAAGAGCGCATAGTTGTTGCACTTTTAGGCTCATGTGGTCCAAAAACGTTCCGGAGGGTGGGCGATTAACAGACAATATGGACAAATATGTACTCCAATTAAAGCAAATTTTGCTACGAATCCAAATATAGAGTATAGAGTTCTGGCTGAGATTAGGGACGGAAGCATGGCTCAAGAGGCCATGCGCTTTAGTTGCGGAGGCACGCTGGAGGGTATATAAGGCTCGGTCTGGCCGAACTTAACGACGTTCTTACTTGTTTACCTTAATACGCACCTATGAGCATGTTACGTTTTTTTTACAAATGTACCAATTTTTTTAGTTTTTTAGTTAGTTTAGTTTTTTTAGTTACCGGTCCATATTATCTTGAGAATGAAAGGGGTCAACCGGAAAAGGGGTTCTGTATAGGACTTCGATCGAAAATTGTTTGCCAGCGCAACTTGAGAACAATCCTAAAATATGGCTCCAGCAAGATGAAGCCATTACGCACACAGCAAGAACCACCTTGGAACTTCTTCGAACCTTTTGGCAAACTCTTTAGTTTTGTTTGGGCCACTCAGTACATACAGGGGGCTGATGAAAGCCGCTAACAAAAAGTTAAGTTTTTTTTTATTTTGCAGATTGATTTTTAGATTTAACAAAAAATGGATAACTGGGACACTGAAACAAGAATTTGGATTGTCCGCCGATATCACGCACTGGAGTCCACAGTTTCGGTTCAAAAAGAGTATAGGCGCACGTTTGGCGGCAATCCTCCGAGAAGATGGACCATAGGGTGACCTGTTAACAACTTTGTCGAGCATGGGACAGTCAACAGAAGACCGTGTTATCAAAGCCCTTCAGTTCGGATGGAGGAAACAATAGCTGATGCTGCCATACAAAACAACCAAAGAGTTTCGACAAGAAGCTTATCTGCTCAAATGGGTATAAGCAGACAGTCATTGAAGTCAATTATGCAAAAAGATTTGGACTTAATGTAATGTAAATAATCAAATGTCCAACATACTGGACACAGCAGACTTCCCATTTCAATTGAAATTTTGCCAAAAGATGCTTCAAATGGTGGAAGAGGACGGAGACAGGTTGAACTGTCTTTTCATGTCGAGGTCCATTTCGATTTAAACAGAAACATAAACAAACGAAATTGAGGACGATGGAGTGGAAGAAAATTCAGACTTGCCTGAATGCTGTCCTCGGAACATCAACAGGGTGTCTTCTTATGTCTTCTGAGGACCATCTACTTATACATGAGGAGACGAAGGTCCTTACCGTGCGCAGACACATCAGTCACCCTAACCATCTCTTGGACAGGATGCCTCTGCCCAGGCAGATCAGGTATCGTACCTGATCTGCCTGGGCAGATCTGGTACCATCTAGAGAGAGAGAAGCAGATTAGGTATGATCTAGAAAGAGAGGTCCAGCGGTACAAGAGAGAACCTTTAGATCATCGAAACTATCAGGCAGGTCTGAACAACCCTTACGCCGATGAAGCAGCAGCAGCAGTATCCAGCTTCAGTTTGAATGTAGTGCTAGGGGAGCATCCCCCGGAGATTTCACCTGAGGAGAAGGTACTACCTCGGCAGACGCGCGTGATTCTGGCTCAGCTGAGATCTGGATGGTGCAGCCACCTCAATTCTTATTGGGCACGAATTAGTGCTAACGTTTTGGACATCTGTCCCTCCTGCCTTCAGGGACCACAGGACGTGCAGCACCTCTTTAATAGTCCAGCCAAGCCCAATCAGTTGACCCCCAGATCTCTGTGGACGCACCCAGTTCAAATGGCGCTTTTCCTCTACCTGGATATCGAAGCAGATCCCCCATAGACTTCAAAATAAAATATGTTGTTGTTACTACAACAAAATTGTCGAATATGGAGTGCTTCAAACTTCCAAATACTCCATGAGACGGCATTGCTTCACCCCGTATGACAATCAGGTGTGCAGTTTCATCATGCTGCATTGTCTGTCCCTTCTTCTTCGAAGAAAACGGCCACATCGTTAAGGTTACTCGAGACTATTACATGGGCATGTTGAGAGAAATTTTTTATCCAGAATTACGCCGAATGAGAACTTTTTTAAACTCTGTGTGATTTCGGCTAGATGGTGCAACTCCTCACATAGCCCGGCCTGTTATGACAGAATTGCGACGAAAATTTCCCAATAAGCTGATATACAGAAACTTCACATTCTGTTGGCCCCCAGGTCGCCTGACTTTACTACTGCACCTAACTTTTTCTTGTGGGGTTATTGCAAACAGGAAGTCTACAAAGCAAAACAATCGAATTTGAATGAACTAAAGCAAACCACTCCAGAAACAATTGCGGCTATTCCTGTCTCAACTCTCCAAGCAGTAATGAACAACAACTTTTTGGTAAGATATGCATAAACAAGCAGGGGGCATTCTCTATTATTTTAAAACTAATAAAGCTGTATTTTATAAAATTGAATGCGCTTGAATGCAAAAAAAAGAAAAATTAATTCTATATACTGAAAAAAATGAGTTTCTTAATGGAACAATATTCATCAGACACCCTGTATTTCGAATTGCTCTAAAGGCATTTCATAGGAAGACTAGGCCCAACAACAGATGGTAGAGGCAGCCTAAGAAAAGTAACTGGTTTTGTCTACTAGTGTTTATACTTATAGGTCCAGACATCAAATTTTGCCTTATTTCAGAATCATAAAAAATTGTATTGTCACTGTAACATATATCGTTTCCCTTTTCAATATACTGGGTGGAGCGCGATAATTTGCTTTATTGCACTGCAGGCTGTGGCGGCAGTGTTGGTCGAAAAGAGTGGAGAGTGTGCTTGGCTTATAGCGGCTGACGGGAGATTCGTATTCGTCTGCCTTTCATCATCATGCCATCATGTATTGGACACGTGAGGTGTGGTCATTTTGTGTTAAAGAATATTTTTCAAATGCGCACTTGTTCATTGCAGTGCAGCGTGCTTTTCGTTTACAATTCGCTTTTCCCCCACGCGGACGTGCTCCTGGACGACAATCAATTGTAAATTGGGCAACTTCATTGAGAACAGCAGGAAAATGTGTCACGTGTACGAAGGGGACCAGAAAGAAGGATTACAACACCACAAAACATGGAAAGAGTTAAAGTAGCAGTACTGCAATCTCCGTCTTGTCGTAACTGTGAACTCTGAACGGCACTTGACTATGATACAGAATCTTTTTCAGCCGGCTCTTGAGGTAATGCAATAAGAGGATACATGGTTTCAACAGGATGGTGACGAGGGTTACCATGAATTGTTTGAGGCAAAAATTTCCTGGACGGCTTATATCTTTGAAGCGTGATGTGAACTGGCCGGCACGCTCACTAGACTTAGCACCATGCAATTTTTTCCTTTGGGGTTATCTGAAGTTGAAGGTGTATATCAACCGCCCCAACACCTTGGAAGACCTAATTAACAATATTAAGGCTAAAATTGGCAGAATACACGTCTACTAGCATGTAGAGTTCATGAAAACTTCAGAAAACGTATGAAGCAGTGTGTGGTCGACATTTGCCAGATACACTCTTTTAAACCACGTAATTTAAAAATTCCCTTACTGTTTAATATAATTAAAATATGAAATAATTTTTTCTATGGAAGTACATAATTTTTTTATTTCATTTCCAAATAAGCAAAATACCGCGCTCCACCCTGTATAAACCACAGCTTCCGGATATAAATCCCTGTGTCAACATGTGGTGTAGGGTATAGCAATGGATGGTTGAACAACCGCATCACATCATATTTTATGCTGTACACGTTCTCTTTACGAAAGATCTTCATTCTTCTGTGAAAACAAAACCTTGAAGGTGTATAAGAGTTTCATTCTCTTGCTGGAAACTAAGGTTTGCCATTAAAAATGTAAGAACATTTTAAGAGATTACCAGCATAACAAATTCACCACAAACCGACATTTGCCTGTCGTTCGCGTAATCTCAATCTCTGCAACATACCTGGGAGTTGATTAAAAAGTGAAAAAAACCTGAAAAATAGAATACCAACTATTCCTCTCCTTGCATGCAAAAATCATGAAAACATCTCGTAGGAATTTAATAGAACCAACCAGCCAGTAGGTAACCAGTTGTCCCGAAGAAGATGTGGAGAGGCGAAAATGTGTGGCCAACGAAATCAAAACATCAACTATTTACTGCTGCAGTGTGGAGCACGAGCACGGACGAGTAGTTGGCTACAGCACCAGTGCCTAGCCAAAACCAACCGAGCAACCAGATGCCTGCCAGGCCAGCCTGGATGCTGGTGTAATTCATTAAAATTGCATAGAGTGGAGCTTGACTTGTAAATTGGAATTTTTTCGTTGCCTCTGTGTTATTGTTTTATTCTTCGCTTTCGGTCTTGCCACATATTAATAAACGGGAGGGCAAGAACAGTTGCGGAAATCACAAATCCATCAGCATATTTTAGTGTGTGTACTAAGTTTGTCATGCCGATTTAGTGTGTTAGTACTAAATTTGTCATTCTGTTTGTGACATTTCGAAATAGAGTTCGGAGACCCAGCAATAAAAAAAATCAAGGACTATCTAGTCATGTTTGTCTGTCGTAAGACGGTATAAAGAACGATAGCGGATTGAAATAAGCTAGGATCCTTAAATTTTGTACGATGATACAGGGTGGCGCACCAATTGCGCTTCATTACGAAATTCAAATAACTTTTTTTTTCAATATATTTCAGTTTTTTTTATTTTTATTGTATTAAAATTTAACTTAATTCTTCTTATATATGACTAATTGTGTTTGAAGATGATAGACCGTAACTGACCTTCATGCTCATCCACGCCTACGGGGGTTGCTATTTATATTTCGGGTCCTGACAATACTAGTGTTCCCAGATGCCAACTGGAACTTCGATTGAAAACTTTGACATTTTTTAGCATATTAGCATAACTTCACTCAGAACGTTTTATCATTTGAGGGCGAATTATTTTGTTTACAGTGTGTTGAAAAATTCATCTCAGTCAAAAAATGGAATTATCCGTGAACATTTTCGTGCGATGATTTTTTACGATTTTCGGAGTGGGTTATCGAGACATGAGTGTTTAAATCCACTTGTTTCGACTTTTGGCGATGAAGCACCATCAAAAACCACTGTTAATCGCTTGTAGCAAGAGTTCAGTCTCGGACGCCGTTCGCTCCAGGATGAATTTCGTGAAGGACGTCCAACTTTGGTCACTTTGCCAGAAACCATCGATGCTGTGGCTGAACTGATTAAGCAAGACCGACATGTGACATACCGTGAGATTGAGACATCCTTTGGCATTAGTATAATAATCATCAATAAGATATTACATGTTCATTTGGCCGTGAAAAAAAATTGTTCTCGTTAAATCCCACATAATTTGACAAATGCTCAAAAAAGGCTCGTATGGATTGGTGCTAAGAGATGTTAAAAAGGTATGATTGTGGTAGCCCAAAGATAACATTGTCACAGGTGACGAATCATGGATCTATGCATATGAACCCGAAACAAAACAGCAATCGACCATATGGGTCATTCAAGACGAGCAAAATCCAACAAAAGTTGTTCGTAGAAGAAGAAGTAAATCCAACCAAATGATTGAATTTTTTTCGGTATAACATGCCATGTTGCCACAGTGCCTTTAATGGAATGTAGGACAATGCGAGCTCTCACACATCAGCTGAAACGATGATTGACCACTCAAGATGTCGAATTGATGGGCCATCCACCGTACAGTCCTTATTTGGCACCCAAAGACTTCTTCTTATTTCCTAGCATCAAAAAAATGCGTGGTCAACGTTTTTCATCAACCGAAGCAGCTGTTGAAGCGTTCAAAAATCATGTTTTGGAGGTGTCTCAATTGTAGTGGAAAAAGTGCTTAGAAGATTGGTTTGTGCGCTTGCAAAAGTGTATTGATCTAAAAGGAGAATATTTTGAAAAACAATAAAACCATTTCCAATGATAAATTATTGTGTTTTTATTGCCGGACCGGAAATATAAATAGCAATCCGTATGCGACGCCTGATAAAAAAATTATTATTGTTTTAATGGACTGGTTCAATTCAGTCAAATTCATTAGTTTCGTTTTGTACACCTCTTGCTTGACATAACCCCATAAAAAAGTGTGGTGCAGTTAGGTTCGTTGACCAGCGAAAAGTGGAATTTCTTTATATTAATTTTTTGCATTTATTTGATTTAAATTACTGTAAAGGGTGGTTAAATTTTAAGGGCCGATGTTGAATGAGAACCACACCTAAACGTCAAGCCTTTTCTGCATATCATTTGATATTTCTCAATTTCAGACTAATTCAGTTTAAACCACGGAAAGATACACAAGCGAGCAACGCGTTAAAGTTATTCAGGCTTGGGGCAACTGCGAATGATCAATTTTCGAAGAAAATCATCTTCAGTGATAAAGTACATTTTCACCTCAGTGGATTCGTCAATAAGCAGAATTGCCGCATTTGGGCGAAGGCACCCACAAACAGACTGTTTGGTGCGGCTTATTGGCTGGCGGTATCATCGGGCCGTATTTTTTTTTTCCAAAATGAGGCCGATCAATTAGTGAGATGATAATTAACTTTTTATGGCCCGAACTGAAAGATACGGATGTGGGCGACATGTGGTTTCAACAGGACGGTGTCGCTTGCCACATAGCTATATGTGCAGTTGCTCCACCTTGCTGGAATCAAAAACGTCTTCGGTGCAGTTCTGGGTAAAATAACGTCTTAAACTTCTTTTAATAACGATCCCCATTGACAGTCACTGTTACTCCGTTTCCTTTAAAGAAGTATGATTCCACAATGCAGCTTGATGAAACTGCGCACCACACAGTACCTCGTTCTGGGTGCTGTTCCCTCTCATGGAGTACCTGTGGATTAGATTCACACCATATACTGCAATTTTGCTTGTGTACATTGCCGTTTAGTTCAACATGGGCCTCATCAGACATAAGCAAGCAATTTATCAAACTGTTGTCTTCTTCGGTCATTTTAATAATTTTTTTTTTGGCAAAATTCTATTCGAATAGGAAAATCCAGATGGTTGAACTTGCTTGTAATATGGACTTTGTACGGAAACAACATTATGTCGTCATGAATTAATTATCCGTTGTAATGACGGTCTGCTAACTGCAATTTGCGCCGATAAGTTTTGAGACGAAACACAGCCGCAATGCTGTCTTAAACCCTAACATATGGATCTCGATGGTAAGGGGATTGTGCCATGCTTCCAGAATCGGCAAACATGTTTACCAGCCTTATAATGGTCCATCTACACGGGGAAGTTCCGCCAAACTCTCTCCTAAATTCCCTTTGGACGGAAATGCAACCCTCAAAGCATGGTATCGCTACACAAATCCTCTTTTTGATACCCAAGCATACGAGGATTGCTATATGTGACAGCGCATAGAGAAAGGGACCTAAGTGTAAAAAAATCAATTTTCATTTTTTGATGTGGACAACATCGGAGCATGCCCCAAAAGTGTTCCCTCCCAGAGATATGAGCGTTTTATGAAAGTGAAGTCGACGATTCTAAGCGCAAATAGAAAGGGATCTAATCTTTAAAATGGCTCTCCTGAACAAAACTGGTTTTTAACCTTAGGTCCCTTTCTATTTTGCGCGTCACATATATATTTCGGGCCTAGGTAACACTAAGTGTTGCCTGGCGCCATCTGATATTTCCATTGGATAGTTTGACAGTTTTTAGCAAACATGTACTCAGAACGTTTTCACGTACGACCATCATTTGTGTTGTTTACAGTGACTTGAAAAAAATCAATTTGGCAAAAAAATGGAATTAACTCGTGAACATTTTCGTGCGATCATTTTTCACAACTTTCGACATGGATTATCACGACGAGAGTGCATCGATGAACTTAAATCTTTGTATGGCGATGAAGCACCATCCTATAGCACTGAGAAAAACTAGTTTAATGAATTCAATCGTGGCCGACGCTCGTTCAAAGACGAAGGTCGTGAATTTCGTCCAAATACGGCCGTTGTGCCACAGAACATTGATGCCGTGCGTGAACTGATAATGCAAGATCGTCACGTAATATGCATAAACACCTGGCCGTAAAAAAGGTATGTTCTCGTTGGATCCCGCACAAATTGACAATCGCTCAATAACAGGCTCGTGTCGATTGGTGCAAAGAAATTTTGAAAAAATACGATCGCAGTGCTTCAAAAGACGTTTATAAGATCGTCACAGGTGGCGAATCATGGATCTATGCGTATGAGCCCGAAACAAAACAGCAATCGACGAGCCAAATCCAACGAAAGTTTTCGTGGAAGAAGCACTTCGAAGCAAATGGTCGCCTGTTTCTTCGCAAAACTGGTCATGTGCCGACTGTTCCGCTTGAGCAACGTAGGAGGTCAATTTTGAGGCAATTTGTTTGCTGAAGTCTTCAGAGATATTCGAAAAACTAACAAGTGAAGACGAATAATTGTGCACCATGACAATGCGAGCTCTCACACATCGGCTTAAACCAGCGCCGTTTTGACCGGAAAAACGTCGAATTGATGGGTCATCCGCTGTACAGCCCTGACTTGGCACCCAATGACTTCTTCGCCAGAAGATGCTGTTGAAGCGTTCAAAAACCATGTTTTGGAGGTGTCTCAATCCAAGTGGAAAAAGTGCTTCGACAATTGGTTTGAGCACATGCAAAAGTATATAAATCATCCTCGAGAATACTCTGAAAAACAATGAAACCATTTTTGATGATAAATATCGCATTTTCATTATTTGGCCAGAAATATACATATATACCATCCCTTGCATAAAAATAATACCACAACCAACTATGGGTAGAACCAACCTAAGGGACTAAGCATATGCATAGAAAAAATGGTAACTAGTGGGTAGCAACAATATAAATATTGTTGCTGCAACGAAAGTATTGTTTTTTTGGTTTTTATGTAAACAATTACATGATTACGGCAATCATACTGAATGGTTGTAATTTTTCTTAATTTGAATATGGTTTTATAAAAATGTTATTGTTACGTATTTTATGCAATAGAAGTAATTTTTATATGTTAATTAAAAAATTTCACATGAACTTTAATATATAAGTATAATATTCTTAATTTATTTAAAATATTTTAATCAGTTAAAAATACATTAAATTCAAAATATTAGAAGTGATTTTTCTACAATTAAATAAATCAATCCTATTGTTTTGAATTCAATGTGTTTTTAAATGGTTTACTTATCCTAGTAATCCTAGTAAATAATTTGGGGATCATAGTTTAGTTGTGTGGGCTCATACTATAGTTGTAGGGATCATAACATGATTGCGTGTGAATCGTATTAAACATACTACGGATGTAAGGATCATAATATGGCTGTGGGAATCATAGTATGGTTAAATGTGAAGCACACTATGTTTGTTGGGATCACAGTATGGTTGTGTATAAATCATACTATTGCTGTGAGGATCATAATATGGTTGTGGGGTTCATACTATTGTTGTGCAATAACCATATAGCCAACAATAGTATGATGCTCTTCGAATACTTTTTTTCTTTGTGCAGATTATCCTTGTATCCTTATCTCAGTGATATACATTTTTTTATTTGTATTGAATTGAAATCTGTCGTCAGGACATATTATTCATTGCCTAAAGCGTATGTAAAAATGGTCTCTTTTGACTGAACTTATCTAACTTACCTCGATATGGCAACAACAGTATATTAAGGAATTAACAGCGGCAACCACTGCTCGACAAAAGCAATTGAGCCCAAGGAATGTCAAAATTTGTACCAATAAGATTTAAACCCAGCAACTGAATGTGGAACAATTGGACAGGAAAGAAAATGAAAATAACCCAAAACCACACATATTAAAAGCGAAACAGTCGTGCAGCACAATGAAAGCACTTAAATATTTTATAGTTGGCATTGTGGCATCATAACAAGTACTATTGACTTTGACGGCAGGAGGAAAACTGTGGGATGCCATAAAAAATTTAAAGACACGTCAGAGCTAACGACGAAATGTTGGTATGAATGAGAAAAGACGTAGGCATGAGTCGGAATGAGCTCATATCGTAAGTGCTGCGAATTTGAATACTAAATTTTGGTTGCAAAAAACTTTCCCTTATCGAACGCGGTACTCGTTGTAAAAACAATGCGCCAGGGTATATGTAAGTCCGTGCATAGATAGTTGTTGCCTTTGAGGAATTAAATGGTCAATATTAAAATTTTCGACAAAATAATAACAATGTAGACATATAATTCCAAAACAATCTTTATATTTATTTAACACAGCAAACAATGGCAAACAACTCGTGTGGACATAGGTTTGTTTTACAAAAACCGGGTTGTCGTTTCCTTAAGTCCTGCAAAGAGTTAATGTTTGTAAAGAAAAGAAAAAGAAAGTGTGACAGGCCCATTTAAAATTAAAGCGATCGACTCAAAATTATTTTCTGATTTGTCCATCTGTCCCTCTTTTGTGGCAATCAAAGTCCAGGTCGCAAATAAGAACCGATCTCGATGAAACTGTACATATTTTTATTTTTTTGATAATAATGGTTGGTATTGAAATTTGAAGAAATTGGTCCATGTTCTTATATGTGTAGTTTGGGATGTGCCTTCCGAATTGTGGTCAAATCTACCTAACAGCAGCTAATTTCATTCGATTTGAACTAAATTAGCTTTTTGGCCTTATTTTTCATACAGGATAAACATCGTTGAAAATAGACCAGATCCCGATTTGGGGTCTAACCGACATAACAGCTGCTAATTTCATCAGAGTTTAACGAAATTTAGTTTTTAGCGTTATTTTGCACACTGGAGAAGCATGCAAGCACCAGCTAAAAATAAAGTAGATCGATCCAAATTATTACCGAGATCCTAAAGAAATTTTCCTCACGACTCTGCGTCCAACCGACCGAGATTTTAGGCCTTAAGCATTAGAAGCCACATTCATTGCATCTAATCTTGATGACAGTTGAAACAATTCAGTTTTTGGATCAAGGAAGGAAGTTATTGACATTTAAGGAAATCGGGTCTGACTTAGATATAGCTCCACACATATGTTCTACCGATTTTAAGACTTTTGCTCTAGAAATCACATGCACCCAATAAAACCACATATTGCATCCAACCTTGATTACATTTTGTACAAGTTACTTCTTCGGGCCAAGGAGAAGCTATAGAAATTGATGGAAAAAGGTTCAGATTTAGATATAGCTCCCACACATATGTTAATCCAATTTCATATTTGTTACTCCAGAAGCCACATATTAAATCCAATCTAGATGAAATTTTGCAGATCAAGTTTTGTGGACATGCGACGGGCGTTTTAAGAACTGAACGTAAACATAGCTTCCATACAATAGTCCCTCCCAATTGTACATACAAGTAGTAAATGACGATGGACGAACAAAAAATCTTAGAGAAATTTTGACCATTTAGGGCATTTTTTTGATATAGTCCCTATACAAATGGGCTGAGGCTCAAAAAACGACCTTCAATATATGGATATATATAGTACTCTATAGGTAAAAATTAGCTATGCAATTTTTTTTCGAAGCCAAAAATATCATTAATTTTGGAATTGGGCTAAATTTGGTTAAATTTTCAGCCCATTTTTATATTTTCAAATTTTTAATTCAAATATGCTAATTTATAACTTGTGTTAATTTAGAACGTCCAAAAAAATGTTTTTAATTGGCTTTTCCGAGCATCCAGAAGTGCGGCGAATAATACAGTCGGCCACGCCCGACTTTTGCTTTTTATACTCTCCACTATAGGCTGTGAGTATATGTACGTTTGTCATTCCGTTTCCTTATCTTCGACCATATGAAGTATATACGTATATTATTGATGGTCATAAATTTCTAAGACGATCTAGTAGCCATGTCCGTCTGTTAAAAGCACGATTTAATCTTAGCGAAAAGAGCTACAGTCTTCAAACCTTTAGATATATATGTCTTATATAGTCGGCAATGGGTTGGTATTGTAAATGAAAAAGTTCCCAATTTAGGGAACACAAAAGTTTTATTTTTTTAACTTTTTTGCTATGAAATTTGATTAATTACTTTAAAATCCGATTTTTTTAGCCTTCCCATAAAAGGGTGAGGGCATTTGGGCCTGAGACCCAAAAACCGTCTCCTAATGTTTGGGGATAGATGAGTATCTAGGTAAAATCTCCTCGCAAATCCAAATATGTATCTATATTTAAGATTTGGGCCTAATAGGCATTAGGACCCATTTAGACCCCAGCGGCCCAAAGCCCGGCCTACTTGAACTATGGACACATGGGTATTGGAAAACGGTAAAATGTTATCACGAATATAGAATATCGCATTATTTTTACTATTCGAAGAAATTTGAGGCCTTGACCCCTGGTCAATTTGTCCCTTCAAATATAGACATATGGGCTCAGAAACAGTGAAATTTTGAGAAGATTGTGAATATGACATTAATTTTACCATTTGGCTAAATTTGAGGCTTTGACCAATGGGGCCCAAATCAGGAAACAGTGAAATTTTTTAAAAAGTCCAAATTTATGTACCTATATTTATGACTTGCGCCAAATTGGTACTCGTACCAGCCCATATAGTGCTGGTCCAAATATGTACCTATATTCAAGGTATGTGCCAATTTGGACTTCGGATCGGCCCATATGGGCCTTGGGGATCCAAAAATGGAGCTAGACAAATGGAAATTAAAAAACATTAAAAATTCTTTGAGGATCCAAATATCATACTAATTTTATGATTACATTAAGTCCGTGCCCATGGGTCTAAGGTTACTAGGGTGGCACCCTAGGGTGGTCTGGATTAGAGAATTGTTCTTCAATTGAATGTGGAGTAAAATATGTGTGTCGAATTCCAACAATCAATTTGTCAAATACACAAAAAATAAAAACTAACTGACTTAGTACCTCTTACCCTAATAAATATAAAAGAAATAAATGTTTATTTTAAATAAAACAAAATATGAAAAATATGTATACCTAAAAATATTTCCCAAAATTATATTATTGTAAATAAAATTCTAGCATTATCAGCTAAAAAAGTTAAAGCAAATACTCTTCTACATTCAACATTAAATCCTGAAACTAGTTCTACACTTCCTTCTACAAAATCAAATGGAGTACGATTAGTTTTAACTAAAGAAAGTTTAATTTGAATTAGTGCTATAGGAAATATATTAAAAAAAAATTAACTAAATATCTGATACTTAAAATATTAATATAATACAACCCCCAATTAAAAAAATAAATCATAATAAATCGAGATAGGGTAAAGTTTGCGGCTTCGAATGCAGCAGGACCTCAAATCATGGGAAACATTTGTGTAGGCGCTACTCAAAAACAAGGACTCTTATGGGTCAATGTTGCTGGACATAGGAGTTGGTCGCTCGTAACGCTCCATGCGAAATTTAGTAGGAATCGGATGTAAAAATGTGGCTTCTAAAGCTGCAGATTCTAAAATCTTGAAGGAAATTTGTGTAGGGGCTATAAAACAAATGGATCAATGTGGTTCATTTTTACCACTGTTTATAAATGACCGCTCATAACTTTCCATGCAAAGTATTGGTGTGATCAGGTGTAATTTGTGCAGAACCTCAAATCAGGAGGGAACTTTGTGTGGGACCTAATAGAAAACATGGCCACATGTATCTGCTCTAAGCCAAATTTGGTCCGTATAGGTTGTAATGTGTGGCTTTAAAAACTGTAGGTTCTGAAATCAGGAACAACCTATGTATCAAAATATGGACCGATGTAGACTAATTTCTACAGAGTTCGTCCTTGGCTTTTACTTGAGGAATGTTTAAAGTTTCATCGAAATCGGTTAATACTATGATTACAACGATATTTGGACAGACGGACGGACAGACATTGCTCAATGGAATCAGATGGTGATTCTGAGGCAATCGGTAGACTTAACATAGGGCTTATCACCATTGCTTTAGGGTGATGCACTCATCAGCACTTAGTCATAATAACCTGTACCACATTGTGGTGTAGGGTATACAAATCTAATATTGATATTAAGGACTTTAAAATGCAAAATTTAAAATCATGTATATATAAGTATAGTTTGAAAGGGTAATTCTTCTGCCCTAGAGCCAAATCTTGAACATAAATGTATTATTAGATTCGTAAGGAACGGATTTTTGGGATGTCCCTAGTTACAAATTGAGCGAAATTTTAAAGTCTTTTTTAGGAAATTGGAGCCCATCTCCCTATAAGTGAGCTGAGACCCAAATTCACGCGAATCATCAACAAATAGATGTTTGGTTTCTTTTGGATATTTTGAGGTCTTTAGAAT
Source organism: Hydrotaea diabolus (assembly GCA_963513945.1). Classification (NCBI taxonomy): domain Eukaryota; kingdom Metazoa; phylum Arthropoda; class Insecta; order Diptera; family Muscidae; genus Hydrotaea; species Hydrotaea diabolus. The sequence goes on along the minus strand of OY740717.1, from coordinate 130,389,184 downwards.
ATTTGACCTTGTTGTGTCCTCAACCCATTTCCCATCCCTGGCTGACACTTGTATTTATTAATTCGATACTTTTCGCCCCTTTTATTCTTTTCGCTTTCCTATCAATAACGGTTAATAAAATATTTCCTTTTGCATAAAAAAGAACCATATTTAAACCAGAACACAGCCATACACACATACAAATCAATCGGTCCCTTTAACTGGACGATAACAAAGTGCAAAAAGTCGACAAAAATACGTGTATGTTGCGAAAAGTATGCAAAATAACAAGACCACAATCACACAGCAAACATCCATAGAAGAGACACACAAGGAACGAAAAAAAACCCGCACAAAACATATAGAATAACACACCGAAAGCCAAAGGAAGGCAAAAGATTCAAATCATAAAAAACCAACAGACCAACCACGACCCAATATGGTTTATGAGTGGTATATCTTTACAATAAAACTTGACCATCGACTCGACGGCAAGCCAACGACAGCAGCAACACCAGCTACACACCGACATCATCGACAACAACGATAACGACAAACAACCGGAGGACTACTTGAATTTCCCTTTACTCTAATTTGGGTTTTGATGCTGCTCGTCCAGCTGCAGCTCAGTGGCACAGTGGCGGTTATTTTCAGATATGTGAAATAAATCACTGCTGGCAGGTTAGAATTAATACAAATAAAAACGGAAACAGACCTTGTATTAAAATTAAACAAGTACAAATTTTACACTCGGATACTCTTTTACACTCTAGTATTGAAGAATGACCTTATTTAAGATGTGACTTCTTGAGCGACTGGGCTTACAATCTGGTGTTAATGTTTACATATAGATCTTTTAAAACGGTCCATTTTAAACCCCTTTTCATGTGAACATTTACCGATATGGTCCCATCTCATCATATGTTAAATTTGAGCAACATCGGAACTAAAAAAGAACATAGGTTAATATGATCCAATTTTACCAGGGGTAAAGCTGGTCGTTTATAACGTACCATGAGAAATAACAGCATCACTAGATTGAATTTAGTCTTTAAGAGCGGGAGATACCTTTGTGTGGGGGCTCTTCGAAAATATGGACCGATAAGTGACAGCTTCACCATTTAATCAGAATCAGGTTCAATATGCGGCGTTCAAGGTTAGTCCCAGTCCTTTACTTGAATAATAATATGAAAATTTTTCTCGAATCGGGTTTTTATGTGGTATGTACTTGTACTTTGATAACTAAGGATATATACGAGGGTTGCTATTTATATTTCGGGTCCTGACAATACTAGTGTTCTGAGATGCAAACTAGAACTTCCATTGGAAACTATGATATTTTTTTGCATAACTTCACTCAGAACGTTTTGTCATTTGAGGGCCAATTGTTTTGTTTACAGTGTGTTGAAAAATTGATCTCAGTCAAAAAATGAAATTATCCCGTGAACATTTTCGTGCGATGATTTTTTGAGATTTTCGGCGTGGGTTTCGACTCTTGGCGATGAAGTAAGTACCATCAAAAACCACTGTTATTCGCTTGTAGCAAGAGTTCAGTCTCGGACGCCGTTTGGTCCAGGATGAATTTCGTGAAGGATGTCCAACTTCGGACACTTTGCCAGAAACCATCGATGCTGTGCGTGAACTGATTAAGCAAGACCGACATGTGTAAAATCCGTGAGATTAAGACAACCTTGGGCATTAGTATGGCAAGCATCAATAAGAAATTGCGTGTTCATTTGGCCGTGAAAAAATTTGTTCTCGTTGACGAATGCTCAAATTTGACGAATGCTCAAAAAAAGGCTCGTATGGATTGGTGCAAAGAGATGTTGAAAAAGTATAACTGCGGTTACTTAAAGGCAGTGTATAACATTATCACAGGTGACGAATCATGGATCTACGCATATAAACCCGAAACAATACAGCAATCGACCGTATGGATCTTTCAAGACGAGCCAAATCCAAAAAAAGTTGTTCGTGGAAGAAGTACATCGAAGCAACTTATTGCGTGTTCGAATACAGTGTTCGAAAAAATGAGAAAACATAACAAGAGAAGACGGATTATTTTGCATCACGACAATGCGAGCTCTCACACATCAGCTAAAACGATGAGCTATTTGACCACTCATGATGTCGAATTGATGGGCCATCGACCATACAGCCCTGACAATGACTTCTTCTTTTTCCCTAGCATCAAGAAAAAAATGCGTGGTTAACGTTTTTAATCGCCCGAAGCAGCTGTTGAAGCGTTCAAAAATCATGTTTTGTAGGTTCTCAATCGGAGTGGAAAAAGTGTTTCGAAAATTGGTTTGTGCGCATGCAAAAGTGTATTGATCTTAAAGGAGAATATTTTGAAATAGAATAAATAAAATTCCAATGATAAGTAAGTTGTTCTGTTTTTTTTATTGCCGGACCAGATATATTAATAGCGTAAATGGACGGAATAAGACAGATAGGCACAATTAACATCGATGCACCACCCTTTATTATTGGTCGTCAAAAAAGTTTATGACCATGCATAATATAATGAACCTAGGATCCTAAAATTTTGCGTGAGGATGGCTTTTGGTCACAAGCTTGTAAATTATAAATGGGCGAAATTGGTCCAGGGGGAAAAAGTTCCCTTTTAGGGTACCTCGGTAAAGAGTAGACGCAGGTGCCTCGGTAAAGAGTACACGTAGAGAGAAAATATAGTTACTATATGGCAATAATAATATGTTCTTCGCACTAAAAGTATGTTTGTCGCAACCATAGTATTGCTTTTTGAATTTAATTTTGACAATAATATGATTGCCGCAATATTAATATGAAAATGATAATTTGGTTGTAGCAATAATATAAATAAGGTTGGTGCGACAAAAGTATTGCTGTTGGGTTTTGTGTTAACAATAATATGATTACGGCAGTCATACTGTATGATTGTGTTTCTTTTCATTTAAATATGGTTTATAGAACCATGTTATTGTTACGGATCTAATGTAATAATAATACTTTTTATATGGAAATTTAAATTATTCGAACAAACAACTTTGGCTGTGCTTAACTGAAATAATTTTAATAAAAAACGCTTAAGTTTTTTAAATTTATTGTTTTTACTGTTAAATAAACCACCCCTAATATTTTGAATTTAATGTATTTTAAAATAATTTTTATAATTCAAATCTATTGTTGACAACTTAACCCAATTTTAATAAATAATTTTGGGCGTCATAGTATAATTGTGTGTGATCATACTACGGTTGTAGGGATCAGACCATGGTTGCGTGTGAATCAAACTACGGTTGTGGGGATCATACTACAGTTGTATGTGAAACATACTATGGATGCGACGATCATTATATGGTTGTGGAGATCATAGAATGGTTGAGTGTGAATCATACTATGGTTGTGGGGATCATAGAATGGTTATGTGTGAATCATACTATATCGAAATGCATTTGTACAATTTCCGTTGTTTTATAAGAGACGATAATTTTTTTAGTTTTTTTTACAATCCCCCACTGTATTCTGAATAGTTGGTTATTCTTCTGTGTACGGTTGGTGGTAAATCTTTCAATGGGGTATTTTCTTCGTTCTTCTTTTTGAATTCCTATGATATTTTTTTGTTTCGGCTGGAGTTATGTTTTTATCTTCCAGTAGTGGTGTTATGCGCATATTTGTCAACAGATTTTTTTTCCCCTTGAAACATTGGCTGTGGTTTTATTTCCTTTTAAGCGCACATTCTCGTCCTTTCTTTATATGCTGGTATGGATGAATCGGACTTTTTTTGCATAAAATTTAAAATATATGTCGGGTATGTTGAGGCGTCCCCAACGTATCTCAATGACATTCAATATTTTATTATTTGATACTGAGACCAATAATTATTCAATAGTATTTCGGGAGGATTAAAAATTAAAATTAACGGTCAAATTTTTAAGTTTGGGAACATTGTTGTTTCTTATATTTGTGAGTGTTTAAAGATATATTTGGCCTGAATAAAGGCTGCTGATAATTTGAGTGTTTTTCAAAATACTACATCATTTTAGCGATTTTTTCAACAACAACAAAAACATTAAGGAACAAAAGTCTGTAAATTTCCTTTGAATGAGCATTTTCAAAATGGGTGGGAGCTGAGAAGGAACATACGTGGGAAAACCCGACTTTAAATAATAAAGAGTAGGAAAGCACGATTTTTAATTATAGAATGTCGTGGAGTTGTATACCATTCATTTAACTTAAAATTACCAAGGGGACCTATCACATTTTTTTTTGCAATCAATGGACTATTTTTCATGGGACCTGGAAAAGACTTCGAATTGTCAAGAGATTGAAATTATCGAAAGTCGACTGTACTTGATATTATCCGGGCTAAGTATCTAAACGGCTACAATAAATTATTGTTTTGAGCAGTGGGTCGATGGACAAAATTGGCCTTTTACTACAAAATGACACAGAATCCAGTGAAAGGACAAGATGGTAGAGGACATGTAAATATTAAAAATTAAAGCACTTTTTTTGCAAGCTGAGACTAACAACAGTTTGTTATGTCAACCTAATTACGTAAGTGAGGGAGTACAAAAATAAGTTTGGACCGAAACTTTGTATGTCGTACATCACACAGGGGTGTAGGGTATATACTTATACAGCTTAAAGTAAACAAAAAGTACTTCAACTGTATTATACCGATCGATTCAGAATCAATATTAAGTTTTATTGAGCGATGCTCGTCCGCCAGTCTATCTATTGATTTAGTCAAAGTACAGGTACCGATTTCGACAAAGGCCAAGTACGAACGAAATTAACACGTAAATATTTCGATATAATGCAGAGGCCTTTCCGAACAGAACCATTTGCTCTAAAAGCCACGTATTAAATCCCATCGATATCCAACTCTGGAGAAATTGCACCTCATGGCTCATGTTTTTAAATAGCCCCAACACAAATTTCATTCCCGATTTGAGACACTGCCGCTCTAGCATCCACAAATTAAATATACTTTATCAAAGACCGCTCAATTAATTCCGCTCAATACTGGACCATATCAGTACATGTCCTAAAATACCCTCCATACAAAGGTCCCTTCCCAATTTACGGTACTGTCGCTCTATTGGAAACTTTGCTTTCGTTATAAATGCTGCGGCATAAAAATATAATTTTGTTTGTGTCAATAGGATTTGCAATAAATAATTTTCTCCTGAAGATGCTGGAAAAAAAGCCGGCGAAACGTCGAGAAACAAAGATGAAATAGATTAGTTTTATTTACATCAAGCAAAAACTGACTATAATTAGCCAGAAAACAAAAAAAAATAAAAAAAATAATTACTCTAGAACTTGGTCGTAAACAAAACTAAAGACATTTATTTTAACTAAAATTATTTCGGCTAAACCTGCCAAAAATAATCAGACATGGGCGGATGCTGTCAGACCCCAAGATAACACATTCATAAACTGACGATTGAATAAAAACGCCAACACGGAACTGCTGCGTAAACAGGAAAGAACATCGAGTGTCAGAGTGTTTGGGCGTGAAAAGTGTTTTCACGAGCAACGTCTACGCACAAAGGTTCTTACTGTGCCCAGGGGAAGTATGGGATTTCGATCGTTTGTAGGAAGAGCAAAGGAGTGCTATTCATCTATTTCAACTTTTGTTCAAGACGATTAGGTTGATAAAGCTAACCTGTTGCTTACAATTTAGTCGGAAAGCAATCAGCCACTCCGCAAGATCGAAAACGTATCTCGTTCCATGACTTAAAATTTTTTGAACACGTGAAGCTTAAATAATTTTTGCTAAACTCGATGTAAGCAAGTCCCCGGGCATGGGCGTTATTTTGGCTCTAGCCCCAGCCGATCCCCAACAATGGTGAAGCCTCTAATCATGCTGCCTTGTGCGCTTTGCTCTGCGCTCTCTAAGGTAATGAAAGCATGGCTAACACCATTTTGTGAGTTATTTAGGGACCAAGGACCTTCTGTGTTATTGACAGTATGGCGTTCTTGTCGGACCGTTGGAGTCGCTCTATTCACCAGTTTGGTGAGTGTAAGTTCATGGGTCTGTATATCTCCAGGGCGTTTGAAAGAGTCTGGCACGGTGCACTTATTTTCATGCCGATCGCTTTTGGTGTCGGTAATACCTTTGCTCGATGTATATCTAGCTTTCTTAGAGTAGTTGTATATAGGTAATCTTCACGCGAATAAAGGCTGACCGTGGGTGTACCACCGGTTTCAGTCATTTCATCCCCTCTTTTTCATATTTTCACTGGTGACCTTTTGGGTCAGACCGTAAATCCAATCTACTCAGGCGCGCTTGATAGCAACCTCTGTCGTTCATACGTTCATTAAACCGAAGGCGTAGTCTTTAAGATATTGAAGTCAAAAGGCGAGTTATGGGTGAGGCACTTGGATTTACTGGTCATTTCCGAATGGGGCCAAGTGAAAAGAGTAGATACTGCCTGTTGTCACACAAGCGAATGACTGATCCAACTGTGTCGTCAATTTCTACCGATGGTAAGAATGTGAAACAATCAGATGCTCTTAATAATCGGAGCAAGAATATACAATGTGACGCTAGTTGGGTTAGACATGTGTCGAAAGAAGCACTTAAGTGTAAAGGTTTTTTAAAGCGGCGCAAGAAATATTCCATTCCTTCTTATATCCTCAACATCTACTTATATACAACTTATATCAGGGCGAAAATTAAATACAACTCCCATATATGGAAGGTACTCTAAAAACATTCTTGGAGCTACTTGAGTGTGTTCAAAGGAAACAGAAGGTGCTGATAGGTGACAGTATCCAACTCTATTGTTTTCCTCGAACATAGTCGGAAGGTGGGTTCCACGTCGCCGTTACTTTCATGGTGTGCCATCAGACATCCTCCCGTACTGACGTGATAATGTAGTTTCTATAGACAGGGCTCAACTTGGTAAATATCAATCAGAGTTGTTTATTGTCGTAATATTCTGTTTAACATATAATCCGAATCGGATGTTATATGTAGCCTCTAGAGCAGCGAATTCTAAAAACCCAAAAATATCTAAGATACATACAAATGGGGTCCGTTCTTGGCCCTATCCCGAAAAATGGCGAAACGGACATCGCTCAATGGAATCAAATATTGATTCTGAATATGTTGTGTCTATCTTCGTGCCTTATGGGTATTACAAACGCCATGGAGCACCAGCACTAATTCATATTACCCTGTACCTAAGGAGTGGTGTAGGGTATAAAAAGTGGTACCAATCCGGTCCAAAAAGTATTTTTTTTTAATTTTTTGTGCCAAATTGCTAATCTCATTTATCATGCCCCAATTGTTGGTCGAACAAAAAATATACGAATCTTATTATGCCCATGTGTCTCATGGTACGAGGACATATTAATAATTTCGCGACTTTTCGAATAAAACACAGGTTTTTTTGCAAAAAAAAAAAATATTTTTCAACATAATCTACTTTTCTCCTATTTTTGTATCCCTTCCAAAAAATAGGACTTTTCGAGGTGATAAATAATTTCATCGTTGGAGCTGAATCTCTTTCCACCGAGCCATTTCTTTAGGTTTGGAAATAGGAAATAGTCACTGTGTCTAAATCCGAAGAATATGGCGGATGAGGTACCAATTCGTAACCCAATTCATGCAATTTTGCAATTGAGACTGAACACGTGTGCACCTGTGTATTATCTTGATGAAAAATAACTTTTTTCTTGGTCATTTGGGTAAATCGGTCCAATAAGTTGGCATGATAATCGCCGTTTATTGTTTTTCCCTTTTAAAGGTAATCGATGTGAATTATCCTGCGTGCATCCCAAAAAACTGTTGACATAACCTTATTGGCCGACAAAGTCAGTTTGGCCTTCTTCGGAGCAGGTTCACCCTAAGAAACCCATTGTTTAGACTGCTTCTTGGACTCCGAAGTGTTGTAATGGATCCATGCTCATCCACTGTTACAAAACGCCGCAAAAACTCATTCAAATTATGGCTAAACAACTCCAAAAAATCGAAGTTGTCACACGATTACGTTTACCTTATTGACCGACAAAGTCAGCTTGGCCTTCTTCAGAGCAGGTTCACCCTAAGAAACCCATTGTTTAGACTGCTTCATGGTCTCCGAAGTGTTGTAATGGATCCATGTTTGATCCACAGTTAAAAAACGCTGCAAAACCTCATTCGAATTGTGGTTAATCAACTCCAAACAATCCTTCGAAGCTGTCACACGTTTATTGACAATTGAGAGCAAACGCGGCAGCCATCTTGCAGACAGCTTTCTTAAACACAACTGATCATATAAAATCGAAACCATACTGCCATATGAAATGGTTAAGCATCAACAATCTAAAGCACTTTTACTCTTCGATCGGCCAACACCATATCGTGGATTTTTTTTGACATTTTCGGGTGTATTGACCTCAATTGGGCGTCCAGAAGGTTTAGCATCATTTGTACTTGTGCGACCACAATGAAAGTCAGTTAACCATTTTTTACCATTGAAATCGATGGTGCAGAGTCCCCATATTATTTATCAGTTTGATTGACGTTGGTTTTTTTCCTCAAAATATTATGTTTAATGAGCACTCGAAATTTACTTTATTCCATTTTTAACAAAATCCACGAGCTTAATGACGAAACTCTCTCAAAATTTGACAGTATTCTATTAACAGATGGTACTTGATGGGAGCAGTGTTGCGTTTCATATAACTACGAGGGAGGTTGGAAAAGTCATGGAATTATTGGTATGCCCTCGTATGTAATGTGGGACCAGCAATTATCTCTGGTTAAACTAGACCATATTGGTGAAGCATTGAGCGCTGTGTGCGTCTTACAACAATCACTGGTAAAACTGAAGTCACGGCGAAAAATGTCCCGCTGTAATACTCGTATATTAATTCCGACTTTGCCTCGGCACGACTGGAGCCATTTTTACTTGTTTAACCTTAATAAAGTGTTCACTTTTCTGAGTGTACCATATTTTAACAATCGACCATTTTTACTTGTTTAACCTTAATAAAGTGTTCACTTTTCTGAGTGTACCATATTTTAAAAATCGACGATAAAAATGTAATCCAAGCAATTGTTTGGTGTTTCCAACATTTCGTTTGTCAATAAAATATCATAATTTTTGTGTTTCATTTTTTCGATGTTTTCTGGTAACCACAAAGAGATTACAAACAAAACAATAAAATAAAAACTCGTAAATATTCCACAATTTTATGGCTTAACTAATAAAATAACATTCATTTATAACCATGCTGTCAAAATAAAAAATAAACACAAAAAAATAGATCGCCGCAAAATACAAAACTATATTTTGTATGTCAATTCAGTTATTGCAGCTGCAGTACGTACTCGAATATTCTCCCGCCAGCAACCATTTTCCGACATCAAAGCAAAGCTATCTCCATGCATATGTACATAGCTACCCTCACAATGGTAAGTTAGAATGGCGCTAGAAGTCATCAATTAAAGATTATTAAAACAAAAATATTTTTTATGATATTGCATTTCTAAATGTTTGTACAGATGTTTGTCGCATTAGATTAAACACACAAAATATTTCATGCATGTTCGATGGTTTTACAAACAGAATTGGATATGATTTTTCCTAATCGGATGCACAGAGTATTAATCCGCGGAAATTTTGTTTTTTGGTTTGGGGAAAAGCTAACAGAGCAAATAAATCAAGATTGTCTTTGGCTTTTTTATATAAAATATCCAACAACTTTACTCTTTAATTGTTTCATTTAATTCCATTTTCAGCGTAGACCATTAATTAATGCAAGAAAAATATCGTGGCAATTTTCACAGATTTACATGGAAAAGGAGTTGAAAGTTTTTAATTGATTTGAGTTAAATTTACTGCGTATACTCGTATATTGTTGTGTGCAACATGCAACGAGTACTAGTATATGAGGGACAGTAAAACCTTTAACCGGTGGATAGTTATGGTTGACAAGGATTATATAGTTCGGAGGTAGATACGAGGTTTGCTATTTATATTTCGGGTCCGACAATAAAAACACAATAATTTATCATTGGAAATGGTGTAATTGTTTTTCAAAATATTCTCCTTTAAGATCAATAAACTTTTGCATGCGCACAAACCAATTTTCGAAACACTTTTTCCACTCCGATTGAGACACCTCCAAAACATGATTTTTGAACGCTTCAACAGCTGCTTCGGGCGATGAAAAGCGTTGACCACGCATTTTTTACCTGATGCTAGGGAATAAGAAGAAGTCTGTGTTGATGTGTCAAAGCTCGCATTGTCGTGATGTAAAATGAACCGTCTTCTCTGATAAACTTTCCTCATTTGTTTGAACACTGTTGGTTGTATACCACTCAGAATTGACCGTCCTACGTTCCACTAAAGACACCATGACAACATGGCCGGTTATATAAAAAAAAACAATGATTTCCTTCGATGTACTTCTTCCACGAACAGCTTTTGTTGGATTTGGCTTGCCTTGAAAGATCCATACGGTCGATTGCTGTTTTGGGTTTATATGCATAGAGCCATGATTCGTCACCTGTGACAATGTTATACACTGCCTTTGGGCTACCACAGTTATACTTTTTCAACATCTCTTTGCACCAATCCATACGAGCCTTTTTTTGAGCATTCGTCAAATTAGGTGGGATCCATCGAGAACAAATTTTTTCAGGGCCAAATTTTTCAGGGCCAAATGAAGATGCTATATCTCATTGATGGTTATCATACTAATGCCCAAGGATGCCTAAATCTTACAATTTGTCACATGTCGGTCTGCTCAATCAGTTCACGTACAGCATCGATGGTTTCTGGCAAAGTGACCAAAGTTGGACGTCCTTCACGAAATTCATCCTGGAGCGAACGGCGTCCGATACCGAAACAAGTTGATTTAAAACTCTCGTCTCGATAACCCACGCCGAAAAGCGTAAAAAATCATCGCACGAGATGTTCACGGGATAATTCCATTTATTGACTGAGATGAATTTTTTTAACACACTGTAAACAAAACATTTCGCCCTCAAATGACAAAACGTTCTAAGTGAAGTTATGCTAAAAAATGTCAAAGTTTCCAATGGAAGTTCCTGTTTGCATCTGGAAACACTTGTATTGTCAGGACCAGAATAAAAAATAGCAAACCCTCGTAGTAACAGGTGATCAATCTAGATGTATTTTTTCAATAGGGTTTTTTTTTTACAGATTATGCTTAAGTTGTGGTAAATTTTATTTTTATTTCTTCTCAAAATTGTTTGCCATTTCATTATGGAAAGACTTAAACCGCATCGACGTCTTCAAATTGTTAAAATAAGAGTTCGGTGAGAAACGACCAAAATTTTGTTCAGTTTTGAGGCCTATTTCTGGCTCAACGTCAACGTCATTAAACAAAATTTTCGCATTTGGGCTGTAGAGAAACCAGAAGAGGTTCAGAGAAACTTATGGGCTGGTGGAATCATCGATCCACATTTTTTTGAAATGATGATGGCCGGAACGTAACCGTGAATGGTGCTCTCTATTACGCCATGATATCGAACTTTTTGCTACCTGAAAAGAAGCCCATAAGCTTGACGACATTTGGTTTCAACAGGACTGTGCCAATTGCTATACGGCTGCTTAAACAATGGATTTATTGAGAGTTCATTTCGAAGAGCCGCTAATTTCACGTTTTGGGCCGATGATTTGGCCGTCCAGATCTGATATCACACCTTTAGATATTTTTCTTTGCGGTTGCGTAAAGTCCAAAGCCTATGCTGACAAACCAGCGACGATTCAGGTTATGGAAGCTAACATTACGCGTGTCATTAAAGGGTAGAAATGCTCGAACAAGTCATCCAAAATTTAACCCTCAGAAAGGACACCCTGAGACGTAGCGAAATGTAAAGAAAATTACATTCAAATAATAATAGGCTTAAAATAACCTTTCGAATGAACAATAAAGATTTTACACCTAATTTGAATTTTTGTACCTCTAGATTGATCACCGAATATAAATGTTAAAAAATTAAATAGCTAAAACATTTTCGCTTTAAATCGAATTTCTATGAACTGAGTCCTACTTACTTAGTTCGTAACATTTTTTTAAGGGAACAAACGGGGAACTGCCGTCTCATAAATGAGTTCCAAGGGTACTAGTCGACAAGCACATGTTAAATCTCTAGAGCAGAGATCATTGGCTGGGGGTATAATTGGTCAGTAGTATTGGAGAGAAAGTTAATAATAAATCAGTATAGTGTCATTGTCGATATTTTCTACAGGGTAGTAACAACCATACGAGATGATCCCCGTAATCAAATTTTTGTTAACATCAAACCCAAAAAATACAACTTTTGTCGCACCAACCATATTTATATGGTTGCTACATCCACATTTGTATTTCTAAATTTGGCAATAATACTATTGTAACATTTCAACAATATTAATATTGCCGCAATCATTTAGTCAAAATGAAGTTCAAAAAACAATACTATGGTAACGATGAACATGCTGTTTTGAGATTGTCAATGTACGAGCCGCAATTAATATCTCAATATATGACAGCGCATAGAGAAAGAAAAAAAGAAAAAAAAATGAAAATTGATTTCTTTACCCTTATATCCCTTTAAGGGTAAAGAAATCAATTTTCATTTTCTTCTTTTTTTGATGTTGACAAAATCTGAGCATCGAATGAGACCGATCCCATGCCCCAAAAGTGTTCCCTCCCAGAGATATGCGCGTTTTATGAAAGTGAAGTCGACGATTCTAAGCGCAAGTAGAAAGGGACCTAATCTTTAAAATGGCTCTCCTGAACAAAACTGGTTTTTAACCTTAGGTCCCTTTCTATTTTGCGCGTCACATATGGAGATTTTGCCAATCCGGCCCAGTCGAAAGATATGTGGATCTTCCACTTTATGGAGTTTTCGTTTTGGAGTTTTCGTTTTTAAGAGTCCTTACTGTAATCATATAAGTACACTCAGTATATTCCTTTGCTTTTCGAGAAATATTTATTTCTTTCACTCTGTCTGACTGATATTGATTAATACATAAACAATAAATAACGAGATTGCTCGGCAACGAAACAAGAGGGAAAAAAGAACTACCGGCGGAAAAAATATAAAAAACAAGTAAAAAAGTCCTGGCCTGCCTTATATATCCTCCACCGTCCCTACGTTACTAAAGCGAAAAGTACAAGTAAAAACGTTGTTAAATTCGGCCTGTTCGAACCTAATATACCCTCCACCGCCCTCTTGATACTAAAGCACAAAATAAAATGTACCTTTTTTTGCCCTCTATAATTGGAGTAGCAGCAAAATTTGCTTTTATTTGTAAACCAAAATTTCAATATTGATTACTAATCGCCAGTTTTGACCATGTGGGACGTTTTTGAGCCACATAAGACAAAAAGTCTAGCAACTATGCCTTTTTGTGATATAATTAGTGCTTACTTACTAACAGTACATTTGAATCATTGTCTGTCCACAAAACATAATGTCTAGTTAAGCTAATACTCAAAAATGTGTACTTTTTACCGAGGTACCTTTATTTCCATAAAGAGGAACTTTTTTTCTTCCCTGGTTGATCATGTAAAATCTCACGATCCTAGGTAGATTTGTTCGACCACAGTGTATCGTTTTAATATATAAGGACGATATATATACTTTATATATATAATATATATACTTTATTGGGTCTCCGGTCAAAATTTCCGGGTGTTGTAAACGGAACGACATATTTAATATACTACCCGCCCTTCAGTGAAGGGTATAAAATGCAACACAAAGTGAAGTGATGAACGTCGTAGGTAGAGAAATGCACATTTACAAAACGATAAATCTTTGGGTTCAAGTATACAACGATTAATTTTCGCGAAAATCCAAAAAGGGTATGAGGCGAGGACAAATGGCGAAACATGAAAAAAAAATATTCAAGGTAAAGTCTTCGATTGAATAAAAATAAATGAAAATGACCCTTGTGATGATGGTGGTATCGGTAAAGGTATAATTAATTAAAAAATATCGCATTCTCATACAAGTTCCACGAGGCAAACAAGAAAATGAGAAATAAATCTTGTGTTAAATACAAGTATTGCACTACCACGACTAGTTGCGAGGGCTGTGAAATAAGTGGTGTATGGAAAATAATCAATAAATTATAGCAAATACCTGAAAGATTCAATAGAAAATTGTAAAATTCAATGATGTTCAATTAATAATGATGTTAAATAGAAACTTAATCCAGATTTTTGTTGTGGTCTTAATAATAATCGCGATGATTGCGATCATAATTTACTAGCAAATGTCCGATATTCGTCTGTATTTGTAGTCTAATTTCCTGCATTTAACCATAGCTTGGTACCTTTTATTAAGCATTGCCGCTTTTATCGCTATTTCTTTTCACTTCCATAATATGGAATATTATTCTCGTATATATCTCGAGAATATTATTCTCGTTATTATATTTTTCCGTTTATTCTTATACTATTTTTTGCAAATTCGATTAACTTTTATGTTCCTTTATATTTGAGTTGCTTTGACGCTGCTACCCTGCATTCGAAAAACTTGGAGGCAATCCCACGGCACCCTGTTGTATGTACCGGATCGTTCCGAGGCCAAAATTCTTCGGCCAAGGGCTGTCACCCCGCTTGAGGCAACAACAACTATTTTACATAGGTCTACAAAAGCTTCTCGTGTTGACGATTTAAAATTGCCAGGGTAAACAACTTCTGGGGTATTTTTTTCTAATAGGGGCGATATTGTTTACAGAAGAAAGTATTTTCCCTCAAAATTTAAATTCATAGAAGAAGTCATGACCGGATATTAAGCATTTTTTAGAGACGGGTTTCCACAGTACTTAACTAACCTTTAGTCCATCAATGGCTCTATGAATTAGTTACTCTCGGGGTTGTCATTAGAGGTATGAACTCTTTTTATACTCTCCACCGTAGGGTGGATGGTATACTTTTCTTAATATTAGCTTTGTGATTCTGCCTGTAACACCTTGAAATAATCATCGGAGACCCAACAAAGTATATATATTCTTGATCCTCGTAAAATTCTAAGACGATCTAGCCATGTTGTCCGGCTGTCCGTCTGTTGAAAACAAGATAGAGCCTGCATGAAAACAGCTAGGGAGCTGAAATTTGGCACAAACATGTGTATTTAACCTAGCATAGTTGGTATTGAAAATGGGCTATATAGCTCTACGGGAAGTTGGTGTTGGAGGCCCTCAACTGAAACTACCTCATAAAAATTAGTTTTTCATTTGGAAATATCCGTCCAGTTTCTTGAGCAAAATCACTGAAATTTTGCAAATAATAATCCCTATATAGGCGCAATCATCTATGTAAAAATGGTTTAGATTGGGCCACCATTTCTTGTACTTCCCATACAAACGGCCTTATGAGCCATAAGAAATAATATGACTATAACTCACCACAAACTTGACCTATCGTAATGAAATTTTACACATCAAGATTTCTATATACAACACACTTCTACGCTGAATTCGGTTGAGATCGAAAAAGTCCTACTGGTACCTCCCACACAACGGGCTCATGGGCCTTGAAAAATAATATGACAATAACTCACCACACACTTGACCAATCGAGACGAAATTTTCGGCATAAAGAACAATATATAGAACAGAATTTTGCGCTAAATTTGGCTAAGATCGGAAAGGCTCTACTGGTACCTCCCACACAAACGGTCTCATGGGCCTTGAAAAATAACATAATAATAACTCACTACAAACTTGACCTATCGAGATGAAATTTTCTACATAAAGATTTTTATATAGAATACACCTCTGCGCCAAATTCTGTTGAGATCGGTAAAGTCCTACTGAGAAATAATATGACGACAACTCACCACAAGCTTGACCTATCGAAATGAAATTTTGCATATAAAGATTTCTATATAGAACACACCTCTGCACCAAATTCGGTTTGATTTGGGAATCTGGTGGAGGGTATCAAAAGTTCGGCACAGCCAAACTTAACATTTTTTACTTGTTTTTAATGCCGATTGCAATACCTAGAAATACTGATCGGAGACCTTATAAAGTATACGAGTATATATTATTGGTCACTTAAAATTCTACGAAGATCTAACCATATCTGTCAGTCCTTTATGCACGCTGATGGCTTAAGGTCATACGATGTTTCGGATGGTAAATGAGCGAAATTGGGCCAGGGGGAAAATTGTATCTTAAGGACCTAAAGATACCATGAAAAAAGTACCCTTTTGTTTACAAATCATATGTTTTTCTGGACAAAAAATGGTTGAAATGGATACAGTTAGTTGGAACACAGTAAGTAATCGTACCTAAGAAAAGATTAGATTGTAAAGATTATATTATATAAAGGGCCTGTGTGGTCAAAACGGGCGATCAATAATCCATATGGACATAAGCGTCTGTACACAGACAACAGAACAGAATTTTTTGCCAATCGAATGTTGGTGGTTGCACGTACTATCATCCATGTATTCCACCGCTACAACTGAATGTTGATTGGTTTTGCGGCTATTTTCAGTAGTGGGAAATGACAGTATCGGCTGAAGAGACAAAGCATCAGTAACCCTAACTAATTAGGATGTTTGTTGGAACTGAATTTGTACAAGTATTGGTTGTTGTTATAAATAGTCGATTGGATAAAGGAACTCTTTGAATTCAGTTGTCATTATCGCAAGCTTTTGTAAACTGGACCAAGTGTTGGTTAAATTTTTTTGTATTTGATTATCTGACCGAGAAAATACAGTTTTAAATTAGTTTTTGTATTTAACGATTTGAAAATTTTTATTCGGTTATTTGAATTATGAGAAGGTTTTTTGTAAACTTGATTTATACTTTCGAGTCTAATCAAGTTTGTACGCACAAGTGGAATGATTTAATGCATCAAATTTGTAAAATGGGTCAGAAATAAAGCAAAGTTTTTAAAGTGACAAATATTTTTATATACATATGGTTGATTCTGAGATTATGGGCCACTTTGTTGTCCTTGGTCGTTTCAAGCGGGAAAAATTAAATATATTATGCTTTTTTTATTTACTATACAATAAATCTTTATAAGATCTTTAAAGTCTTTAAAATTGTTTTTTTAAAAAAAATATTTGTTCTTCAAAAAATGTCCTACCAAAGTGTTCAAATATCATTACCCTGGTTGTCTTTAGCACTACTTTCAATTGAAATTTTCTCAATTTTATACAAAAATATTAATTATTTATTTAACAAAACCAGTCCATAGTAAAAAATATTATTTAATTAATTTTGTTGCTATTAACGATTAAAATTTTTTATTCCATATATATTTTTATGGATGTTTATTTTCTGTCCCTGAAAATACACAGTATTCCCCTGTAAAATCTAATATTCGCCAAAATTCAAATTCCAAACCAATCCTGATTTCAAGCAACTCAAATATAATTGAACATTACTTAAAGTGGGTGCACATCTAATAGTTTTTTTCGTCAACTGTCTTATTAAAATTAAGTAAGTCGTGTTTTGTTACTCGTTACGAACGTTCACACTTAAGTTGGTCTTTCCCCTGTGTTTTGGTTTTTTAAAAAGATAATTAATAATTTTTATAATTTTGCAATTGTTTTTTTGTGTTTATTGCAAGTATAAACTTCCAGCTTAAGTCAATTTTGGAAGGGTAAGTATGTACTTTGTAGAAATTCATCATTCCCCTGCCAAAATTTTTCACAGGGGAATGACGATTAACAGATTTTTTCTTTTATTATTTTTACAAAAGAACTGAATTAAAATTATTTTGTTGATTTTAAAGAAAAAATACTATATATATTATTGTCTCCGTCATTTATCTGTTCAATGAGTCATTACCCTGGAGGTCATATTTTTAAAATGATAAAATGATTTAAAAATGACTAGTCTTTTTTAGAACTAAACCTAAATTAAAAATATAAACCTAAATTAAATTAAATAACCTAAATTAAATATTAAATTCTGCAAAAAAATCGAATGCCAAAATGATGTCGAAATTGGCCCATAATCTCAGAATCACCCATATATAATTTTTTGTAGGTTATTTAAAAAAAAAAAAGAGTTTATTATTCAAATCTTACCTCTGTGTCGATTTCGGTTTCCATTCTGAACTGACTTTTATTAAAAAATTATTTTTTTTTTTAAAAAGGACGGAAAGGTTCTATTTGTTTGAACAAATTCCGACTTAATTTTAGACAATCTACTTATATACTACATTTTTCATTTGTTTATTATATTTGCAATCTGTCTTGGAGACAATAAGCAAATGAGTTCAGTAAAATGTTTTACATGTTTATATACAGTTTCTTAATATAATAATATTTCTACTACATTAAACGAAATATATACTCGTATCGTATATAAAATAACCATACTAAAATGATTATAAAAGTAATTTCGTAATACATTTCAACCCAAAAATGAAAATTTTTAAAAACATTTATACAATTTTATTAAAGAAAGGCTGCGATCCAACTGACATTTTTTTAACTTTTTTACAAAAATGAAGAAAAGACACTCCATTCTTAGAGATAAGATTTTTAAATGCTTTGCGAAAATAAACTCCATATGATTTCATGACGAACATTTGGTAACAAGAAGAAATATTTACTAGTTTTTAACCTTTTCTATATGTTGGCGTTGCAAAATGAAAATGTCCTTGGCCCTAAAACATAAATCGGACTACGAGGGCTTTCCTTTTGCGAATTTTGTGTAATCCTTCTTTCTCGAAGAAATCATTTGTCCGAAATATTGTTGCCTAGTCCGAACTATTGTTGCATTGTGAACTAAATGGGGTTTAGTAACTACAAAGAATTTATTTGTTGTGACCACCAATTATTGTTACCAAAGTAACATGTACTTCATAATTGGTTGGTTGTCATAACCAGCAGTTATGGCAACCAAGAGTCTTACTGAATTCGGTTGGTATAACCGACTTATTGGCTGTAAGAATAGCTATATAATTGTAACTACCATATTATGGTCGCTACTCAACATTCCATCGTCAATACCATGGAATATTGATGATTGCAACAGAAAGTATGTTTTTTCAACCGAATGTTTGCAGTACGCACCGATTTCCAACTGATTAGTTTTCTCTGTGTGTAGTAACTTTTGGCCCACAGACCATAGACTCCACCCCATCTTCATACATAGCGCTGAAGTGTTGAGATCATCCGATTTCGTTCACGCCCTAACTGAGAATTGAACTGTGGTAACTTTTATTAGTCTCATCTTTGAACTTGCATGCGATATCTAACTGGTTGCATAAGCACCTAATGAATTCACTAGCAGGTCTGTAGTTTTGGAAAAAATCGGTCGTTTTCTGTGCTATGCCGGATTTCTGACAGACTTCTGACTTCGACTCTTAATTGCAAAACTTAGAAAAGTATATTTTTCCATTACCAAGAAATCAAAAGCAAACACTTTTGCGATAACCAAAAAAAAAACCAAATCATACCTACAATTTCACTCAAATAACTTAGTAAGTGGATCTCGTAAGCAATATCCCTTACCCCTAACATTACCCTTCCACATACCAATCGCGATACAGCCATACCAATGCTGTGTAAAATATTGGTCTCCAGCTTGGGCTATGGAAACCATTTGTGTGAGATATTCATGATGCGACTATTGCAGGAAGTTTTCATGATTTCACTTTGTGTGCTATGGATGGGAAAGGAGGAAGCAAACGACGAAACAGGAGTAAATATAACAACAACAACAACTAAAAGGCTGTGTGCAATTATCCTAATGCACTCATTAAGTAATTGAAAATTGTGGCGATTTTTTCGCCGGCAAAAAAGGACGCCAATCGCACAACACGAGCAACAAACTTCAAAAAACTAACTTAAGTGCAGTAGTAACCATAATCCAAACGCAACGGCAGCGCCAAAGGACGATATTTAAGCTATTGTCCTTAATGTGTATTTTTATGGAGGATGTTAGGGTATTAAGCATCGTTCTAGAAACATTTGAGTGAAAAAATTAAATAAAAATCATTATCGCATGAAAATGTCACATTACTTGTAAGAAATACACAAATTTTTCAAGCGAATGGAAATTGTACCTATATTATAGGGATAGAACGGCCTCAGGATAATTTGCCGAATATCATCAATCCAATTAATAAGAAATTGTATTTCAAAAAATGCATTGTATTTCAAAAACAGATTTCTTTTGATTGCAAAGCAAATCTCATTGTCGTAACCGTACCCTTTGGTAGAGGGTTTTATGACTTATTGCTGCTGCTGGGAACACCTTAAAGAATATGAGAAATGTTCATTATTTCGATAGACTCACAATTAATATCTGTTTCCATTGAGCGTTGGTCGTTCGTCAGTCCATCATACTGCAGTAATCAAAGTGCAGGTCGAAAATATGACCCGATTTCGATGCAACTTAGTGCCTTGCTTAGGTTTGGCCTAATGTCGAACCATATTAATATTGTTCGAAATCGCTTCATGTTTTGGTATAATACAAAGATCTTTCAGTTTAAATTTTTACAAGAAACGCTACGGCCTACTTTGATAGTTGCTTACTTAAGTACTTCAACATCAAATTAAGGAACAAGATGAAACTTTAAAGAGAAGTTTTTACATGCCTTACTCGAAAAGCCGTTGGCATTAAAAGTCTGCAATTCAATTGTTTACTAGGGAGTCCCTGTAGTTCTAGAGTTTCTCTGCCGGGAAATCCTGAGAGTCTCGGTCTTTTTTCGTTCCCAGTTTCCCGGGAAATTCACCCAAAATTCTCTATTTCCTATTAACATGACACTACTAAGTGGAATTCGAAAGTGCCGATGATGAAAAAGTTTTTACTTTTAAAACATTACGAGTATAATTAAACTAATTGAGCTTTGGATTGAAGATAATGCAAACATAGGCCATAGGTGTGGCCTAGGCAACACTAAGTGTTGCTTGGCGCCATCAGACATTTCCTTTGGAAAGCTTGACATTTTTAAGCATAAACGTACTTAGAACGTTTTGACGTACGACCATCATTTGTGTTGTTTACAGTGACTTGAAAAAATCAATTTGGCAAAAAAATGGGTTTATTCGTGAACATTTTCGTTCAAACATTTTCACAACTTTCGACGTGGATTATCACGATGCGATCCCACGGCAGCCGGTATGCACCGGATCGACCCGAAGGAGGAATTCTTAGGCCGAGGGCTGTCACCTCGGTACTATGTGCCGCTACAACAACAACAACGACAAGAGTGCATCGATGAACTAATAGCACTGTGAAAAACTGGTTTAATGAATTCAATTGTGGCCGACGCTCGCTCATAGACGAAGGTTGTGAAGGTCGTCATGCGACATACCGTGAGATAGAAGCATTTCTTCCACCAGCATACATTCGGTATTGCATGAACACGTGGCCGTAAAAAAGCTTTGTCTCGTTGGATCCCGCACAATTTGACAATCGCTCAAAAAAAGGCTCGTGTTGATTTGTGCAAAGAAATTTTAAAAAAATACGATCGCGGTGGTATATACTTTAAGAGCTTTATAAGATCGTCACAGGCGACGAATCATGGATCTATGCGTATGAGCCGAAAACAAGACAGCAATCGACAGTGTGGGTCTTCGAAGACGAGCCAAATCCAACGAAAGTTGTTCGTGGAAAAAGCACTTCGAAGCAAATGGTCGCCTGTTTCTTCAGCAAAACTGGTCATGTGGCGACTGTTCCGCTTGAGCAACGTCGGACGGTCAATTCTGAGTGGTACACCACAATTTGTTTGCCTGAAGTCTTCGGAGAAATTCGAAAAACGTACAAGAGAAGACGAATCATTGTGCACCATGACAATGCGAGCGCTCACACATCGGCTCAAACCAGCGCCTTTTTGACCGGCCAAAACGTCGAATTGATGGGTCTATTTATTCCCGCACATGAAGAAAAAATACGTGGTCTACGATTTTCGTCGCCAGAAGATGCTGTTGAAGCGTTCAAAAACCATGTGTTGCAGGTGTCTCAATGCAAAAGTGTATAAATCATGCTGGAGAATACTTTGAAGAACAATTAAACCAATTTTGATGATAAATATTCGCGTTTTCATTATTAGGCCAGAAATATATATAGCAGCCCTCGTATCAATAATATACTTATACATACTTAATAGGGTCTTCGATCAATATTTCGTGGCGTAGCAAACAGAATGTCAATTTTTATATACCATCCACCTTTGTGAGTAAAGCTTTAATGTGCACTTTTTTTTAAGTATTTGGTTAACATAACTAAATTTTTGGTGGACGGACAATGCCAAAAATGTGTACTGTAAGTTAGTGCGCACTCAGTAGTCCAAAATAGGGCATAGTGGCCCAAAATACCTCCCGCATGGTCAAAACAGGAGATTAGTAGTCAATATGGACATATGGATACTTAAATTAAAGAAAATGTTGCTACTTATCCAAATATAGAATAATTTTAAAGTGAGGGAAGCGATGGATGGAGCATTTTCCGAAAGGGCCCAAAAAATGGAAATTTTTTTTGCGCTTTATTCGCTTTGGGACTGTGGAGGCTATATAAGGTTTGGCCAGGATCTTAACGACGTTTTACTTGTTTTTTTTTATTTACTTCATGTTTCTTCCTTTCATTGCAATTCATTTAAGGAAACAACACTCTATTGCCAACAACATGTTTTTCCTGGCAACAACATTTTTATTGGCAACAACTTGTTCACTCCCGCTCTATCGTCATTGTTACACGGCAATCTTTTTGCAATTTTCATTCCATTTGTTGCACTTAATCGGACGATTCGCCCAAGAATGAAGAATGAACAGACTTAGTTTGTAAGCTCACTCATTGTCTATTTAAGCGCTATATCAGCAGTAATTTTCAAATTACCTGCAGTTACTTGCAATGAAAGAGAGAAGAAGAGAGAGGGTGAAAAATATCAATTTGAAGTTTTGTTCAATCAGGTCGAATTTTATGTACCCTTCGGCATGTAGCTTACGAGTTGAAACTGCAAAGAAGTTTGATTGATCAAATCTTTTATTTTCGGCATACGACTATTACTATTTGTTATGTTATAAGTGCCGGCCTTACAAAATGACAAAAGATATAGGGTTGGGGCATAGTGGGCTTTTGGCGACTAGATATAATAAATTAATTAATAACGATGATATAAAATATGTAACCAACACCACTCTGTCAATCAGAAGATTCAGCCCATATTTCTGGAGATTCTGCAAGGTCGAACTTAATAAAGGATTTTTAAAGCGGGAGCGAAATATTTCGTTGCGGATATATCAAAAAACATAGACCGATATGCTCTAATTTCACCAGGAAATTGGATCATATAAAAACTTTACGTCGCAATAAAATATTTATTTGAGCTTGATCGAGCTAAAAATAGTTCCTGTGTAGCGACTGGTCTCCAAATCAGAAAGGTCATTTTGAGTATTTATACGTTCTACAAAAATGTTGCCCAGTAAATTTCAGTAGGGGTTAACGAAGACGAAAAATCTATATAACTTAAAAAGAAATTTGGTAAAAGTAAGTGGGAATGATAGTTTTTCGGTTAAAATGTTCTACTTAAGTACTATTTAAGCATAAGATATTAATTAAAGCAGAATATCGTCATAATAAATGAATTCATATCGTCCCTTTTTTAAAAATAAAACTTTAATTAGAGCGGCTGAACCTCAACTCAAACTTTGTGTGGAACTATAAGTATATGAAAACATGGATTTTAGGGCTATAAACCGATATGGTCCCAGCTGCAGAACCTCAAATCGGGAGAAAACATTGTGTGGAGGCTATATACAAAAATTGCCCACATTGTCCAGTTTAACCAGTTATACGGCACGGCCGAACTTCATTTGTCTACAAAAATCGTTTGGTGAAACTTTCGAAACACCCCCAAAATCCGGAAATCAGGTTAAATAATTGGTTTTAATTACTTTTGTGCACTTAGGAGCCTGTAACGTCATCGATTATCAACCTATTTTTAGTTTATCGAATTTCCAAAGAAGAGACTTGGACCTTTCGAACTATACACTGCGGTGCAAAATTATAGAAGCACTCAGTTTTTCGGTGGTTTTCATGTTTACTACTGTAATAGGAAAAATCCAATGATTAGGAATTTGAGACAATATAAACAAAAAATATTTTAAAATGTTTAAAAAAAATAGTTCAATTTTATTTCATGTAAAAGCAAAATCTTTGAAAAATATCATGGGTAGGTCCATCATTATTGGATATTAGCTCAATGATTCGTTGTGGCATGTGATGAGTTTTAATCAGACGTCATTTGTGGTTGACACCCACGTTACAATTACCGCCGATTTCAATCTCTTCATATAACTTACTGCCACCTTACATTTTACGTACCATCATTCCCCAAATACGAGTATTTTCCATTCAGTTCTGGTCAGGAGAGAAGGCTGGCCATTCTAACTGAGGTATGTTATGGGACTCTAACCACATTCGAGTCTAGTTACTCTTATAAACAACGGCATTAAGGGCTGTTATATATATTTCTGGCCTAATCATAAAAATGGTAATATTTATCATTAAAAATGGTTTTATTGTTTTTTTTTTCAAAGTATTCTCCAGTATGATTTATACATTTTTGCATACGCTCAAACCAATTGTCGAAGCACTTTTACCACTCCAATTGAGACACCTCCAAAACGCTTCAACAGCATCTTCTGGCGACGAAAATCGTTGACCACGCATCTTTTCTTGATGTGCGGGAGTAAAAGGAAGTCATTGGGTGCCAAGTCAGGGCTGTACGGCGGATGACCCATCAATTCGACGATTTGGCCTGGTTTCAGCCGATGTGTGGAAGCTCGCATTGTCATGGTGCACAATGATTCGTCATCTCTTGTTCGTTTTTTGAATTTCTTCGAAGACTTCAGGCAAACAAATTGTGGTGTACCACTCAGAATTGACCGTTCTACGTTGCTCAAGCGAAACAGTCGCCACATGACCAGTTTTGCTTATGAAAAAGGCGAACATTTGTTTCGAAGTGCTTTTTCCACGAACAACTTTCGTTGAACTTGGCTTCTCTTCGAAGACCCACACGGTCGATTGCTGTTTTGTTTTGGGTTCATACGCATAGATCCATGATTCGTCCAGGTGTTCATGCAATATCGAATGTATACAAGTGGAAGAAATGGACAAGGATGTATCTATCTCACGGTATGTCACATGACGATCTTGCATTATCATCAGTTCACGCACGGCAACAATGTTCTCTGACACAACAGCCGTTTTTGGACGACCTTCGTCTTGGGCGAGCGGCGGCCAAGGTTGAATTCATTAAACCAGTTTTTCACAGTGCTATATTATGGTACTTCATCACCATACAAAGATTTAAGTTCGTCGATGCACTCTTGTCGCGATAATCCACGTCGAAAGTTGAGAAAAATGATCGCACGAAATGTTCACGAGTTAATTCCATTTTTTGTCAAATTGATTTTTTCAAGTCACTGTGAACAACACAAATGATGGTCGTACGTCAAAAAGTTCTGAGTACGTTTATGCTTAAAAATGTCAAACTTTCCAATGGAAATATCAGATGATGCCAGGCAACACTAAGAAATATATATATAGCAACCCTCCATATTGCTGGAAAATCATATTTTTTCACCGCTCCGCTCAAAAAAGAGCAAAAGATTTGTTTGAATTCACTCTGCTTGAATGGCCAAGCATACCATAAACACAAAATGCTCTGGTCTTTGCGTAAATCTCTCCAGTAAGAATAATACCTATCCGGACCGTTGAACGTTTTCTCATCAGAGAAAATTATATGCAAATAGTTTTTTACATAGAAAGTAAACTACGGATTATTGAAATTGGCTTGCATTATTCCAGCACGTACTTCGTTATGTTAGGCAAAAATTAAGCCGCTGCTTTCTGCCGTGCTAGCAATCGTGGTGCAGTTTTCATTTTTGATCCTGTGGACTTTTTAAGCACTCGATTAACAGTCCAACGGGACACGTTTAGACCACACTCATGGGCTTTTTGATTTGTTGAGTTACTGGCGCAATTGAAAATCTTGCGTTTATTCGAAGATGTTAGCTTGGTTTTTCGCCTATCTTTCCTTTTCTTTTGCGCGTAATCAGAAAGACTTTGTAGAAGATATCGGACTACTTTATCAGGTCGATTTATTCTTCTCATAATTTCTCAAAACTTAAACCTTTTTTTCAAAAACGCAATAATTATTAATTTGTAAGCTTCTCTCATATGAAGAAAAGAAATTTATTAAGAATGTTTTGTTAAGGTTAGTTATTATAAAAAGAGCATGCGGCTATAATTTTGCTCTGCAGTGTATATATTTGATTTAAGCAAAGACGATAAACTGTGCAAGATGGGCGATTGGACTTTTTATCGAGAAAACAAAACACAGAGATAAGTAAAAATCCTTTTGAAAATACTGTACTTTTGTGTTTAAAGCGTTCGAGTTTAGTGTTCCGGTGTATTTTGTGTTTCAATTTTGACTATCTAGCGTCCTACGGCGGTTAGGAAACTTCTTAGCCTAGCACAAAAAGCGCGGTATAAACAGAAAAAGTTAAGTGTTTTGGAAACTTCCATCTCTGCTATGAACACATGTTAAATTTTGTTTCGATCTGGCAACTCATTCATATAGAAACAGGTGTTCACAAAAGACGCATCCGCGATTTTTTTACAATGGAAAAATTAGAAATGCGTGGTGTCATTAAATATTTACATAAAAAAGGTTTATCGGGACAAGAAATTCATAATGCTATGGTAAATGTGTTAGGTGAAAGTGCTCCTTCATATGCAACAGTAAAAAATTGGGTTGCTGAATTTAAACGTGGTCGTACAAGCATTGAAGATGAACCACGTAGTAGACGTCCAAAAACAGCAACAACAACAGAAATTGTAGCCAAAGTGCATGATATGGTATTAAATGATCGACGAATAAAAGTGCGTGAAATAGCTAATATCATGGGCATCTTAAATGATCGAGTCCATTTAATTTTGCATGGAGAACTACAGATGAAAAAGCTTTCTGCAAGATGGGTGCCGCACTTGTTAACAGTCGACCAAAAACATAAGAATGAACATTTCTCAAGCTTGTTTGGATCGTTTTCAGCGAATAATAACTGTTGATGAGACATGGATCCACCACTATACTCCAGAGACAAAAGAACAATCCAAACAATGGACTGAAGCTGGAGGAAGTGCCCCAAAGAAGGCAAAAACAATTCAATCGGCTGGTAAGGTTATGTCAACGGTTTTTTGGGACTTCAAAGGTATTTTATTGATTGACTATCTGCAAAAGGGTAAAACAATAAATTCAGAGTACTATTGCAACCTTTTAGATCAATTAAATGTACAAATTCGAGAAAAACGTCCTGGCTTACAACACAAAAAAATAATTTTTCATCAAGACAACGCACCAGCGCACAAGAGTGTTTTAACAATGGCTAAAATCAACGAATTAAAGTACGAGTTGCTTGACCACCCACCTTATTCTCCTAATTTAGCTCCCAGAGACTTTTACCTGTTCCCAAATCTAAAAAAATCCTTGCTGGCAAGCGTTTTACCTCAAATGAAGATGCAATTACAGTTGTAAACCACTATTTTGAAGACCTTGAGGAAAACTGTTTCAATCAAGGGATAGAACTGCTAGATAAGCGTTGGACTAAGTGTATTGAAGTTTCAGGAGATTATATTGAAAAATAAAAATATTTTTGAAAAACTAACTATTCTCTTTCATTGATAGGCTAAGAACTTTCCGAACCGCCCTAATAATTGTTTACAATCGAAAGTGGACAAGTAAATCCCGAGAGTTTGTGCGTTACTAAAGTGTGCTTTTCGACATTATTGCAAAGAATAAGCACATCGTCCATCTTGTACAATATATCGTTTTTGAATGTTTCAGATTTATGTGGGTATTTTGAATAGAAAGTAAAACGCTACTCTGTTTCTGAATATTGCTGGTCACTCTACCGAAAACCAATTCTTAGATTCTTAGATTTAGGTTGTTTGGGGAATTTTACAAACCGTTTCTCGTTGTACCCTACCGACAACAATAATAGTATCACTTTCCAGACTTGTTTACTGTCGGACAGTGTAATCTGTTATTGCTATCTGTCCAGCCTTGAAAATAATTTTCAATAGAAACTACAGACTGTCCAGCGGAAGACGAAATTAGTTGAAGTTTAAATAGTTTTGAATCAAACCTTCTGCATGAGCAATGAAGGCGGTACTTTGTCTCTTACAAGAACGAATCTTTACTTTAATTATACTTACAGGAGAATTTTTAACATTCCGAAGGTTTACACTTGTACTTAAACAAGTTCCCATCCAATATTTAAAGTTGTCACAAAAGCCATGACGAATCTAATATGCACTCACTTCATGCGAAAATAATTTGCTAGCATTTGTATTCATTCGCGGGTGGATTGCAAGTGTTCGAGCGTGAGTCTCACTTTTCTCCTTGCGAATGTGCAAATTGACAGCTGTTCGCCGGCGTGTTGAAAGTTTAGTGCGTTTAATTAATTTCATTCAATTTTAATGGAAATGGAGAATAGTGTGCCAAAATGTCTTAGGGTATGTGTACGTACATGTTCATGTAATTTACTCCAAGATTAATGGGTTTAATTGATGGATATTGGATAAGTGGAAAATGGTGTCAAATCGTATTTTTTCCCCCCACATACTTTCTTGTCTATGGCATGGTTTGGAAATGCATCAGCGAAAATTGCTGTTCGATGTGGTGGGTGCCATTGCAATTAAATCAAACAAGATGCCTATTTCGATTGCTCTCATTGATGTAAATGTATGTCTGTATACCAGTATTAAACAAGCCTACCTTGAGGTTCTCTTAATAACGTTGCAATCTTAAATGGATTTGAGTTGAAATCGTAGTCATTGTGGGCCGATTGGTCTTCATCAATTTGCTATTAATGCTGCAGAACATAATGTCAATCAAATGACATTGTCAGATTTGGACCAATTTTGAGGATTAGTTATGTAAATATTTTCTAACTGTCGTTTTAGTAAAACGACTTTTAAAAGAAGTGAAGTATTTGTAGGTTCCTGTAGTGTAATAGTTAGTATGTACAACTGTCACACAAGTAGACCCTGTACAAAGGCGGTAATGATTTTTTCTGCGGCGCGTTTTTCCTCCTCATAAATGCCGTAAGGGATTGATCTCTAAGCTTTTCTATAAAATGAACTAGCCATTCGAAGCCGACTTTTCACAACAGGTATAGGTTGATACATTTAGAGGTATTTTTTCTAAAATAAAAAAAAACACAAAAATTGAAATCAAGTTTAGAATCTTTATTATTCATTCAAAAGAAATTTTATGCCATTTTTTTTGAATAAAATTTCCTTCAAATGTTGACTATGCCTCATGGTGTCCATTCTAAGGGTCCAATTTAAGATGGCTGGTTCAAGCATTTCTACGAGCATGGCGTTAATAACACGCATAATGTTGGCTTCCAAAACCTGAATCATAGAATTTGGACTTTACTTAGCCCCAAAAAAATTCTTTAGTTGGATATCACACGATCTTGTAGGCCAACTTACCGATCCAAAACGAGAAATTAGCTAGTCTTCAAAATTACCTCTCAATAGATCCATTGTTTCAGCAGCTGTATGGCAAGTGTCACCGTCCTGTTGAAACCAAATGTCGTCAAGAATACGGGCTTCAATTTCAGGTAGCAAAAATTCCGATCTCATGGTTACGATCCGGCCATCATCATTTTTGAAAAAAATATGGAGCGATGATTCCACCAGCCCATAAACCACACCGAACCGTGGTTTTCTCTGGGTATAATGTTAACTCTGAAATCTCTTCAGCCCTAATGCGATTATTTTCTTTATTGACGTTGCCGTTGAGCCAGAAATGGGCCTAGTCACTGAACAAAATTTTGGTCGAAAACAGTGGATCTCCTCATTCTCATTTCAAAAATACAATTTGGAGACGTTGTTGCGCTGTAAGTCTTTTCGTGATGAAATGGCAATAATACTGAAAAAAATAAAGTTAAACACAGCTCACGCGTAATCTGTGAAAAAACCCTATTGAAAAAAATACCTCTTGATTGATCACCCGTTACTGTTCAGTAAGTATAAGAAGCATTGTGCTCGATGTTTTGAGAGAAATTCTGCGATTGTTTTTTAGTAGGATTTTGGGGAGAGGAAGTATGACTGTTTCAAAAACCAATTCTTGAAAAATTCAAAAATGTAATAGGAGAGGGCTAAACTCGTATATGATATATTTTTAGGGAAGCTTTAGTGGATCCCAGCATCGCTTGTTGGTTGGGTGTTGCGATATTTTCCATATTCTATTTTCCTTCTACATATGTACGATATCGACAATATTGTATGGATTGGGGAGCAATATTGATTGAGTAGAAATCGCACTACTGAAACTTGACGTGAGCTGTACCAAGACAAAATTTATGTTTGCAACTTTTGAAGACTAAGGAAGGTGGCATTTTCAAGGAGAACAAACATCTCTAAATTTATCTCGAGTACACAATTAATGAATGACACACGTTATGTTTTGATCTGGGCTGTGAAGTAAATTCAAACGTTCCACCGTAAGTACCTACGCTACAACAGCGCAAAAAGACGTGTTCCGTTTTTTTGGCCCATATGCGTCCGATACAGATCTCCAACAAAACTTGATAATAAATCTATATTTGAATTTGTAGAAAAATTTGTCTCAACTTGAGTACACATATGTTCATAGGACCATTTTTGCCCCTGAGCCAACACGCCCTATAACTATGCCCTTTTGTGGTATTTAGTGCGTCCCCACTTTCACCACCTATTTTAACCATTTTTCCTATACAAAAAAATATGATTTGAAAAGCACATACTCAAAAAGGTGTAGCTTTTATCCCTAAACGAAAGACTTGTTTTTCCCCGATTTCGCCCGTTAACAATCCTAGGTTCGTTTGATCGCTATCATGCTTTCGACAGACACACTGTCAGATGGTCTTGCGAGCATTATGTGTGACGCGCAAAATAGAAAGGGACCTAAGATTAAAAACCAGTTTTATTCAGGAGAGCCATTTTAATGATTAGGTCCCTTTCAATTTGCGCTTAGAATCGTCGACTTCACTTTCATAAAACGCGCATATCTCTGGGAGGGAACACTTTTGGGGCATAGGGTCGGTCTCATTCGATGCTCAGATGTTGTCCACATCAAAAAAGAAAAAAAATGAAAATTGATTTTTTTTACCCTATGCGCTGTTACATATAGGATTGACTATACTCTATACGAGGGTTGCTATTTCTATTTCGGCTCCTGACAATACTAGTGTTCCCAGACGCAAACTGGAACTTCCATTGGAAACTTTGACACTTTTTGGAATAACTTCACTTAGAACGTTGTGTCATTTGAGGGCGAATTGTTTTGTTTGGAGTGTTGAAAAATTCATATCAGCCGATATGAACATTATCCCGTAAACATTTTGGTGCGATGGTTTTTTACGATTTTCGGAGTGGGTTATCCAGACAAGAGTGTTTTAATCAACTTGTTTCGACTTTTGGCGATGAAGCACGATCAAAAACCACTGTTAATCGCTGGTACCAAGAGTTCACAGTCTAGGACGCCGTTCGCTCCAGGATGAATTTCGTGACCCACTTCGGTCACTTTGCCGGAAACCATCGATGCTGTGCGAGAACTGATTAAGCAAGTCCGACATGTTACATACCGTGAGATTGAGGCATCCTTGGGCATTATTATGCCAAGCATCAATAAGATATTGCATGTTCATTTAGCCGTGAAAAAAAATTGTTCTCGTTGGATCCCACATAATTTGACGAATTCCAAAAATAGTCTCGTATGGATTGGTGCAAAGAGATGTTGAAACAGTAT
Organism: Hydrotaea diabolus; assembly: GCA_963513945.1. Lineage (NCBI taxonomy): Eukaryota > Metazoa > Arthropoda > Insecta > Diptera > Muscidae > Hydrotaea > Hydrotaea diabolus. Next base: position 130,357,465 of record OY740717.1, on the reverse strand, counting down.
TAGTGTGGTAGCTCGAAGGCAGTGTATAACATTGTCACAGGTGACGAATCATGGATGTATGCATATGAAACCGTAACAAATCAGCAATCGACCGTATGGGTCTTTCAAGACGAGCCAAATCCAACAAAAGTTGTTTGTGGAAAAAGTACATCGAAGCAAATGATTGCGTTTTTTTCGGTATAACCGGCCATGTTGCCACAGTGCCTTTAGTGGAACGTAGGAGGTCAATTCTGAGTGGTATACAACCATCTGTTTGCCAACAGTGTTTCAACAAATGAGGAAAGATAATAAGAAAAAACGGATCATTTTGCATCACGACAATGCGAGCTCTAACACATCAGCTGAAACGATGAGCTATTTGATCACTTAAGATGTAGAATTTATTGGCCATCCACCGTACAGCCCTGATCTGGCACCCAATGACTTCTTCTTATTCCCTAGCATCAAGTAAAAATGCGTGGTCAACGTTTTTCATCAACCGTAGCATCTGTTAAAGCGTTCAAAAATCATGTTTTGAAGGTGTCTCAATCGTAGTGGAAAAGGGCTTTGAAAGTTGGTTTCTGCGCATGAAAAAGTGTATTGATATTAAAGGAGAATATTTTGAAAAACAATAAAACTATTTTCAATGATAATTTATTGTGTTTATTGCTGGACCCGAAATATAAATAGCAACCCTAGTATTTCCCTTTTTATAGCCGAGCAAAGGAGAACATTTTTTACGATTCGGTCCTACCGAACTTTATGCCATCTTACTTGTTTGGTTTTTCATTTATAAGTAGTGACGAAACAAAACCTTGTGAATATTAGAGCCATCACACGACTTTGCACAGTGCTTTTCTTCCACTAACTAACTAATATCCCGAGTGTAACCGCAAGAATATATTAGAGCTGATATAAAATACCATAAGGAATACATGGACGGAATATAATGATTGATGGAATGTGGTTGTCACCTTTTTTCAATCTTCTCTGATAATGGCACAGCCTTTTTTTGGGTTTCCGAACACGTACCTGTTTTTTTTTTATGGTAAAACATTAAAATGATTGAATGGCAAATCAACACATTCGACATTACAAATTTCAACTCGACAGCATCACGGCCCGAGTATAATAAAAAGAATGTTTTATTTCTTTCGAAGAATTTGATTATTTTTTGGCTCTGCTTTTAGTACATCGACACACTTTGGGTTGTAACCACAATCAGCCTCCCACTGATCCAATACAGCAGAACACAACAAACGACCTTCATTCAACCCACTCAAAATAAAATGCAACAAAATGTTGGCGATGGTTTTATCACCAGCGGGAAGCGGTTGGTAGCAGCACCTCCACAGGACAACGCATTAAAATTGCAACTCATGTTCGACATTAAAAATATTTACGCTTCAAAGTACCCACTTTTTTGTGAGAGCTCTCTTTAGTAGCGCATGCAAAATAGCATCGTTCAGCTTGTCGTCCTTTCATGAGGTCGCTTGCTCGTTCGTTCGTCCTTCTTTGCTTCTTTTTTCTTTGGTTTTGCCTGGTAATTATTACTTTGTTAGTTTTGAGTTAAAGGAAAAGAAGTATTCAGCAACAAATTTGTATGCTTATCATTTATGGCTATTCGTCCTTCGTCATCGCACCATCTTCGTCCTTCCTGCGGTGCTCTTCGGTTTCTCCGTAAACATTTTCCGCTTGAGCGGTCAGAATTTAATGATTCTTTCAGTTACATATATATACTTATGGGGTATTGCACGCGAGAATTAACCAATCCATTAAAGATTTTATGAAAGAAGTTTCTCTTTTTGCTCCGTTTCAAGCTTGTTGTGGCTGTCATTCATTTTTGGAGTTTTAGTCCTCGGTTACGCTCATCATACAACTTTTTAATTAAAAAAAGCTGAAGGTTATTTGTAGGTTGTTTTGAAATTTATTGGGTTATCTTACGTAATTCCTTCAACATCCCAATTATAAAAAATAAGAAACTATGTATGAATCATCATGTGGCAGATTAATTCTTCTACTCAATAATCGGGACATATTGTTTAATGTCTGTTTATTTATGAGGTCCGCCTGTGAATCCATGGAATACTACTTCGCATGCATTAGTAAGATCGGACTTAAATTGGGGTATATAAAACACTGGGGGCCTAAAAAACGGCCATTATGGTATGTTGAAGCGACGTTTACGACGTATGTGCCGTTAGAAAATGTTATAAGAACGATGTTTTTAGTTTTGTCTTATTTATATTCTTAAAAAGAAATATTTTCAGTTAAGTTTATTTTAAAACTTAAAGTTCTATAAAAGTGTCTAAGTTTAACTATGAATCTTTAAAGAAAATTTACGAAAATTCCAGTTAAAAAGTTTATCTAAGAAATAACACGTTGGAAAAAATAATAAGCAAGTTCATGTTAATTAAAACAAGTGGATAAACTAAGTTCGGCCCTTCATCGTGCACTATGGTTCCATATGAAAATTTTTCCAAGGGGCGTGGCACCGGCCTTACACACTCTTTAATATCGGGGAGTATTTCTTTCCATGCCAACATCATATACTATCGTCATATTGTTATTAGTTCACAAAAAAGCCTTTTAAAGTTCATGTTTTTACTATAAGTAAGGCTACGCCCTTTTGTCCGATTTTGACAAGAAAATTTTATAACGGTTGTTCCATAAGATTGACCATAGATGTGAATTTTTAAAGGGGAATTGGTAGAACCCATCTTTGCTCCAGGATGTGTTTCGATCAATGCCAAAATCTTATGTTTCAAATATCGTCGTCATATCTTATTTGTTCATGAGAAAAGGTTTTTTAAGTTCATAGTTTTTCTGGGCGGTGCCACGCCTCCTTGGGTAATTTTACCACATAACACAGTCTATAATATAACTTCCTATTCATTGATTGTATTCAGTTAAAATGAGCACCGCTTACATTTTCTCCAGCATGTTTTTTGATCCATGCCAAGAATAGGTGTTCCAAATATTATCATCACATCTCTATTACTTTATGAGATATTGTCTATTTAAGTTCAGGATTGTTGATTTTTCCAGAGATTGTCTAGGAAACAATGTTACCCTTTGACCAAACTGGCCCTTTTTTTAATACCAACAGTTTTAATTCATCAATACATGTTTCTGCAATTTTAGAACGATTCGAAATATATATACTTATACATTGTGGGGTCCCCGACCAATATTTTGAGGTATTTCAAATGGAATGACAAAGTGATGAAAGGTAAAATAAAGTTATTTATATGGTCTTCCATCAATATTTTGGGTTTGAAAACGGAATGGCACATGACGGTGAGTCGAATCTACAGTAGAGTGTACAAAAAATTGGTGTTTTCAGAAAAACGACATTCCCGGTTTTTTCAAAAACGTAATTGTTTTGAAAAACCGACTGTCACATTTTCGGACACAGGGACCGTAACCTAAATTGAGCCAAACGGCAAAAATAATTTAATTTGTAAAGGGTAGAGCGCGGTAATTCGTTTATTTGCGAATGAAATAAAAAATACGAACGTTAGAAAAATGTATTTTATATTTTAATTATATTGAACAGTAAGGGAATTTTTATATTACATGGTCTTAAATAGTGTATCTGGCAAATGTCGACCTTCGCTATCCACACACTGCTGCATACGTTTTCTGAAGTATTCATAAACTATAACATGCATGTCGACTGGTATTCTGCCAATTTCAGCCTCAACATTGTTAATTAAGTCTTCCAAGGTGTAGGGATGGTTGATACGAGGGTTGCTATATATATTTGTGGCCAAGCCTGCACTAAGTTTTGCCTGGCGCCATCTGACACTTCCATTGGAACGTTTGACAGTTTTTAGCATAAACGTACTCAGAACGTTTTGACGTACGACCATCATTTGTGTTGTTTAGAGTCACTTAAAAAAATAAATTTGGCAAAAAAATGGAATTAACTCGTGAAAATTCGGGCGATAATTTTTCACAACTTTCGACGTGGATTATCACAACAAGAGTGCATCGATGAACTTAAATCTTTGTATGGCGATGGAGCACCATCCTATAGCACTGTGAAAAGCTGGTTTAATGAATTCAATCGCGGCCGACGCTCGCTCAAAGACGAAGGTCGTCCAAAAACGGCCGTTGTGCCAGAGAACATTGATGCCGTGCGTGAACTGATAATGCATGCTCGTTTTGAGTCATACCGTGAGATAAAGGCATCCTTGGGCATTTCTTTCACCAGCATACATTCGATATTGCATAAACACCTGGCCCTTAAAAAGGTTTGTTCTCGTTGGATCCCGCACAATTAGACAATCGCTTAAAAAGGCTCGTGTCGATTGGTGCAAAGAAATTTTGAAAAAATACGATCGCGGTGCTTCAAAAGACGTTTATAAGATCGTCACAGGTGAAGAGTAATGGATCTATGCGTATGAGCCCGAAACAAAACAGCAATCGACCGTGCGGGTCTTCGAAGACGAGTCAAATTCAACGAAAGTTATTCGTGGAAGAAGCACTTCGAAGCAAATGTTTGCCTGTTTCTTCGGCAAAACTGGTCATGTGGCAACTTTCCGCTTGAGCAACGTAGGAGTTCAATTTTGAGTGGCACACCACAATTTGTTTGCTTAAAGTCTTCGAAGAAAATCGAAAAACGAACAAGAGAAGACGAATCATTGTGCACCATGACAATGTGAACTCTCACACATCGGCTCAAACCAGCGCCTTTTTGACCGGCCAAAACGTCGAATTGATGGGTCATCCGCCCAACAATCATTGACTTGGCAACCAATGACGTCGCCAGAAGATGCTGTTGAAGCGTTCGAAAACCATGTTTTAGAGGTGTCTCATTCGGAGTGGAAAAAGTGCTTCGACAATTGGTTTGAGCGCATGCAAAAGTGTATAAGTTATGCTGGAGAATACTTTGAAAAACAATAAAACCATTTTTGATGACATATATTCGCATTTTCATTATTAGGACAGAAATATATAAAGTAGCCCTCGTATACAACTTCGACTTCAGGTAACCCCAAAGAAAAAAATCGCATGGGGCTAAGTCTGGAGAGCGTGTCGGCCATTTCACATCACCCTGTTAAGCCGTCCAGGAAACATTTGCCTCAAACAATTTATGGTAACCCTCGCTGTGTGTGCAGTGGCACCATACTGTTGGAACCATGTATCTTCTGATTGCATTGCCTCAAGAGCCGGCTGAAAAAAATTTGTATCATAGTCAAGTACGGTTTGGAGTTCACAGTTACGGCAGTTACGGCCAAGAAAAGCGTTTCGGAGATTGCAGTACTGCTGCTCTAGCTCTCTCGATGTTTTGTGGTTTTGTAATCCGTCTCTCTGGTCCCCTTCGTACACATGACACATTTCCTGCTGTTCTTAATGAAGTTACCCAATTTACAATTGATTGCCACCCAGAAACACGTCTGCTTGGGAAACCAGCGAATCGTAAACGAAAAGCACGCTGCACTGCAATGATCGAGTGCGCATTTAAAAAATACGCTTCAACACAAAATGACCTCTCCTCACATGTCCGATGCATGATGGCAACTGAAAGGCAGACAAGAACACATCTCCCATCAGCTACTATAAGCCACGCACATTCTCCACTCTCTTCGACAAACAGTGCCACCACAACCAGCTGTACAGAAAAGCAAATGACCGCGATCCACCCTGTATTATCATATATCCTTGGATGTACGGCAAAGCCAATTTTTTTAAGTATTACCTATATACGTATACATATTCGAGTGGGAACATGTAAAAACCTAAATTAGTAAATTATAAAAATTATTAATATGAAAAAGGTTTACTTGTTAAAAATTTTGTTAAAAACTTGTCTTCTATTTAAATATAGAAGCAAGAGGTCTTGAGCCGGTTTAATCCCTGTTCAATGTGTTTATTTTCTCCTAGGTATTGAAACTTTTTTCCCATTTAAGACTACTGTAGCCACATTCGATTTTAAGGCGATCTATGTTATACGGGTCGATTTAAAATTTTAAATTTGAATCGCCTGCAAAAAAAGGTACTGATAATTTTTTCAAATTTCTGGTTTTATTGGAAAGTTTTAACTTTGTCATTTAATAATGGAACTCAAACCATCCATATGACTACCAACCTAATTTTTCAGTACATTTTTGATTGTTTCAGGTCGAATCTCTTTAATGGCAACTTCGATTTCAATGCTTTAATTGTTTTTGGATGCTTTGAGTAACATTTACCTTAATGGCCGTCCACAGAAAAAATCCAAAGGACTCAAATCTCAGCTCTCAGCTTATTCAATTTTAAAACAGTGCGTAAAATATTAATGTTTGCTTTGGCTGTGTGACATGTGGCTCCGTCTTGTTAAAACCAAATGTTGTCCATGTCCTTCTCTTGGTGTTTTGGGAAACAAACAATTATTGAGCATGGCGCGATAACGCTAACCGTTGATGTAAACGGCGGATTCTTGCTCATTTTCAAAGAAATAATTGCTCGATGATACCGCCAGCCCAAAATCCACACCAAAGAGTGACTCGTTGTGGATTCATTGGCTTCTCAATAGTCACGTGTGGGTTCTTTGAACCCCATAAGCGGCAACTTTGCTTATTGACATAGCTAACGAGATGAAAATAAGCTTCATCTGAAAACACGACTTTTCGGTGAAATTCGTCATCTCCTGCCAAACAATCTTCAGCCCATTGGGCGAAGCGAACACGCATCGAATGGCATTCCACTACTAAATGACAAAGTTCAACCTTTCCAATACAACCCGAATTTTAAAAAAATGATCAGTACTTTCTTTACAGAAGATTCAAATTTAAAATGATAATATACCTTATAGAGCTACATATAAGTATCTCGAAATGATAATTCAATGACAGACAGAAATGACAGATACAGCATCGCGATCTTTCGTGTGTAATGTCCCATATACTATTTGGCTTTGTATAAAGCATTCATCCTGTTTGGAAGGTTCATTCAGTCGTTCTTTGGTAGATTTACTTTTGTTATTAGTCCTTAGTAGTGGAAGTTTCACTTTTATGGTTGGTTGCTGTAGTTAGCATAAACAGATGTGACCGGAATAATTATCGCAACCGAAATACAAATAAAACTGACCCAAAAAAAAACATACGAACGAAACACACCACAATCCCACCCCCTCACCCCAAATCGTAACAGCGTGGAAATGCTTATAAGAAAAATAAATAAAAACAATAACATTTTTGTAAGAACCCATGGGTATGGGGCGGAAGGATGTCAAAATGAATAAAAATTGGTATGAAAAAAGAATTCGTTTCTGTTAAACATTAAGTTTTAAATATTATGGAAAAGCGGATTTGGAGCTAAACTAAGCTTCATTACATTACTACAAGTTTAATTGCCATACTCAATGTAGTTTTTTCTATTCTTTAAAAATGCTGTACAGGGATGTAGCCAGATATGCTTGTAGAACATTTCATTAATAAGTTATCTGAAAAAACTAGACGACGATTTAAAGACATGTCCGATGTTACACACAATGTCTTATGAGGAATCTGCATTAAAGGAATGCATTAAGCTCATAATCAGGTTTGTCAATACAGCCATTTTCCGGCTATATTAAGTCTTTTAATTTCTCCATCAGCCGGTACATTTTATAAATTGGTTTTAGCCGGAAATATAGCCATTTTAATTTCCTGCAGCACTCTGTGGAACAGGGTATTATAAGTTAGTTTCATGGACAAATGTTTGTAATCACCTAAAATAGTTGAGCTAGACTCACCTTTAAGTGTAATGATCGATTAAAAATCACTAGCTGATGAAATGATGTCTGTCTAACCGTCCGTCCGTTCATCCGTCTATCCGTTCGTTCATTTAAAGATTGCAATCAAACTACAGGTAACAATTGTCCGATCTTTATGAAAATTGGCATAAGTAAGTTTTTTTTGGATCAAGGACGGACGCTATGGATGACATTTAGCACTAATTAGTTTTTTGGACCAAGGAAGGACATTTGTTAAACTGAAGAAAATTAGTACAAATTTAGATATAGCTCCCACTCATACATGTCCATCCGATTTCATGCCTTTAACACTATAAGTCGCATACATATATCTGATGAAATTATGTTATTAGCATTAAAAACCTCATATTAGTTTTTCAGCCAAAGGAACGGAAGGAATGACATTGATAAAATTGTTCAGATTTAGATATAGCTCCCACATATATTTTTTATCGATTTTATGTTAGTAGCTCTAGAAACCACATTTAACATCTAATCTTAATGAAATTTAGCACTAGAAAGTTTTGAGCCTAGAAAGGACATAATTTACATTAGATTAAGATATACTCGTAGTTCCACACACATGTAATCATTCGATTTTATGTTTTTAGTTCTAGGAACCAGATATTGCATTCAATCTTGATGAGATCTGGCTTAAGTCACTTTTGGACCAAGTACCGAAGTTGAAGAAAATCGGTTTAGATTTAGATATAGCATCCACACTTATGTTCATCCGATTTTATGTTTTTACCTCTAGAAGCAACAAATTACATCCAATCTTGATAAAACTTGGCACAATTAACTTCTTTTTGCCAAAGACGGACACGGTTGAAATTGGACATAACCAGTTCAGACTAAGATATAGCTTCCACATGTATGTCAAACCGATTTGACCAAAGCATTTAAATTTTCTCACTAATTCGAATAAGACGCAAGGTAAAAAACCTAGGTAAATTTAGAGACTGTCTAAAAATCTTGTTTATGTTGGCTTTTCGAAACATCTAGAAGTGCAGGGTATAATATAGTCGACCACACCCATCATTACGTTAAGTTCGGCAAGTCGAAGCTATAATACTCTCCACCATGGATTACGGGGTAGTACAGCATTGACAGGATTTGGTGGTTGGTCAAAGTTTGACAGAACTACAATTTTTGGGTTCGATGAACCATTGCCCTATTCAGATTTTTGAAAAAAATTTCAATGGTTTTTGAGAACCCATATGTGACGCGCAAAATAGAAAGGGACCTAAGGGTAAAAACCAGTTTTGTTCAGGAGAGCCATTTTAAAGATTTAAATACGTGTATCTTTGGTGTACTATCACTTTCATAAAACGCGCATATCTCAGAGAAGGAACACTTTTGGGTATGGGATCGGTCTCATTCAATGCTCAGATGTTGTCCACATAAAAAAAAAAAGTGAAAATTGATTTTTTACCCTTAGGTCCCTTTCTCTATGCGCTGTCACATATGTCTATTGTGGAAAAGAGCCGAAAAGGTATGAAGCGCAGCCCGTAGATAAGGACCTTAAATTTAGACTAATCTTAAAAGTAAATGAATATTGAGATAAGTAAATGAATATGTCGATGTTCAAAACCACCTTATTTTCGGAACTCTTCATACCTTTGACCTATCCGCCAAGGCTTTAAATGCAATCAAATTGTGTAATAAATATCAATTTCGGATTTGTGACGAAACGTTTTGTTGTTCTTTAATACCCATATTACTATTTGAAGAAAGCCAATTTTGCGCCCCTTATGGAACGATCCAACTGCAAAAGTGTCCAAAATCTTTTTTGAATTTGTAAGAAAATGTTACTGTCTCTGAATAAACATATCTCCCCGAACATTGCGGAACGGGTTTTGGGTCGCTGGCTCCATTGTTCAATGCCTCGAACTTAACTAAATCGTAAAATTGTATTCTTTCTTTAGAAAATTTCACTGTTTCTGAATTAAAATAGGTTCATGTTCGTAAGGACCTATTTATGGCACTCTATGGACCTTATATCCAAGTATCAATGACTTAAAATTTTTGAATACTATAATGAATTTCATATAAGGATCCGTGACGAAATTTAATGCTTTTCAATGCTCATATCTCCATAGCTCAAGGTGGACTATATGGGCCGTTCCGATTTAGAAATATTTACTATAGGCACAAATTTGGATTCGCAAGAAATTTTCTGCATACCCATATGTCTCTGGGCCCTGAGTCCATACACCTCTCCCATAGGTCAAGGCCTTTAATTCGAAAAATTGATTTCATATTCAGACAATTTAATTTTACTGTTTCTGAGTACCCATATGTCATTGTTGGGAAGGACCTACTATTCGGCGCCCTAGGCACCTTTGACTAATGGCTCAAAACCTTAATTTCTTTGACTCCGGATATTTATGTGACATTGTGCTTCGTGCCGAAATTTTAAATTTTGGGCCCCTAGGGCCCATATGGGCCGGGCCGAGTTGAAAATGGGCAGCAATCTTGAATGTAGGTACATATTTAGATACGTTCATAAATTTTTATGTTCTTAGATCTAGGTCCGAGTTGCAAATTGGCACAAATTTTAAATGTAGGCACATATTTGGATTTGGTTCGAAAATTTCACTATTTTTGGATATCCATATGCCCCCATAGAATCTTGGTGCTTAAAAAAGAGATGTATTAAAAATCAATATAGACATATGGGAACTTAAATTTAAGCTTATTTTACTACTAATATAAATACTAATTTTTTAATAACTTAACTGGGATCGGGCAATGAAAGACTTAGGTGAGTTGAGTAAATCTCCAAAAGGTCAAGGTCCTCGTAGGTCTCATGAAAACAAACAAAAATGATAAATTTGTCATCTTAGTAAGCATTATTTTTTTTTTGAAAAAAGGACAAAAACACTTTTTTTGAAGAATATCATTATTGAAAGCTATTCTGGTTTTATTTTAAACGAGCAATAAAAAATTAAAAATAGGAGTAAAGAGTGGTCCAACTAAAACGAAAGATGTTAATTCTAAATAAAGCAACAAGTTTTCGTAGGATTATTTTCAATTTTTTTTTATTATGATGGTAGGTTCTTTGAAAATTATGTGTGAAACAAATGCTCGCCACAGCTTCAGTGGCATACCTCTATCCGATGGTCCATATTTTTAATGTCTCTGAGACGTAATGAAGGGTCAATGTCGTTATCTCTGTTAGTTCTTGAATTATTCTCGGCTTATTAACACTTATTCTTTTCAATATCCCCAAGGGAAGAAGTTCAATGGTGTCAAATCACATGATCGTGGCGGCCAATTAACATCGTCACGGCGTGAGATAACACGGCCATTAAATTTCTCGCGCAAAAATAGCCATTGTTTCGTAGGCTGCGTGATAAGTGGCGCCATTTTGTTGGAACATCATACCTTCCAGGTCCATGTCCTCAACTTCTTGCCACAAGAAGACCATTATAATCTCGCGATAGCGAACACAATTCATGGTAACTGCTTGACCGCACCAAATAGTCACTTTTTGTGGATGCATCGGCTTTTGAACAATCACTCGTGGATTCTCATCTGCTAAAATACGGCAATTCTGCTTGTTAACGAATTCACTTTGGACATTTGGTAGATTATGCTGACCGAGAAAAAATCACGTAGTGCACTTTGATTTAAACTACAATTTTCGTAAAAGGCTTTAACAATATTAACGCGCTACTATGTACCTCTCCTTGGTTGAATTTGTCATGTACTTAAACAAGAAAATGTCAAATTAAGTTGGGCAAAACACTTGACGTTAAGGTGTGACTCAAATTTAACATTGGGCATTATGGTTGGACCACCCTTCAATAGAAAATTCTAAACAACCATTTTTTTACCTGTAGGCAATTTCTTAAAAACTACCAAAAGGACTCGCTGACATTTTATATATCGATTTTACGTCTAAGGTGACTTCCACTGGGCAACATAAAAGTACTCAAAACTCCGGTTAAAGAGTCGTTTTTTTAATTTATTTAAAAAAGGACGAAAAGGACACACCAGTCTTAGACTCGTCAAAAAACACATCTCATCACGAAAATTCGCTAAAATTAAATAATACATACTATTTTCAGGTAATTTCATATAGTATTGCTATATAAGAACAGCCTCGGCCCATAAAAATAACTGAGACCCCGTTTTGGAATTTACTTTATATATACCTTAGTCAAAAATGTCCAAAAAATGTTGCACAGTGTAATGAAAACATCTATTTTGTATCTATAGACTATACCATAGTCGACCTTTACTGTTCCATAATGTTCGCATACTTGCTTTTAGCAAACTTTTCGTATTTGGTTAGCCACTCTGTTCTTGGCGAAAGAGAAATAGGGGGAAAATCTCAACAACCATTGTGCAAGAAAGTTATTCAAGTAGTTCGTCGTTACTCAGCTGCCTTTTTTCCATCGTCCGTTCGTTGGCATTTTTTGTTTTTGTTTATGTAGTGCAATGGTTAAAATTTTTAATTAATTTTACGCGCCTTTTTCTGCGTTCAACGCCAATTTCTTCGGCATTCTCTGTATGGCTACCACAACAACAAGAGGTCCTTTGTTTTAAGTTCCTTTTTCTTCGTCTTCCGTTTTTGTTTTGCTGTTTGTTTTATCCTTATGAATAAATATTAACGCTGGTTGTTTGTTCATATTTCAGCCAGATTTTGAAAAACAAAATTGAACTTGAAGAGGTGTAGAGCGAATAAGAGCTGCGGAATAAATCAAAAGATTATGGAAAACAATGAACGGACCAAAATAAAGGTCGGGTTGCCTTTTTTATTTTTGCACTTAGAAGATATCTATTACACTTTTGAGTATCAGAAAATACTGACGAAAATGTCACAATCTGTTGTGTAATTTTTTGCTCAAAGGATGGTTGAAATCTAATTCCTGTCAAATGACATTCGATTTTAAACGGGAAATATTTTACGGTTCACAAAATGTAAATTTTAATAGACATTTTATGGGCGATATACTAGGCTTACCTTTCAATATGTAACACGTTTTGCTGGAGACATCTTTATGGGTGTTTACAATAAACTAGGATCTCCAAATAATATTAGTTAGCTGGTATAGAATCCTGCAAAGGCGACCTTAGTACTAGATTAAATGAAAGACCTAAACAAGCGTTGGCAAGTGTACACAATAGCAAAAATCTTGAATTCATTATCCATTTTCGACATAACGCAAAACTATGTCCTATTTTTAAAAATTATTTTAGTATTTACGCTATCGTTTAAAAGTCCTATAATTATGTTATCCTCATACACAAGTTCGGCCGCTGTCTGATTATATTAATATTAAATAAGATATCGCAGGAATCAGCCGATTACTATAAAACTTTGCACGCCGGAGCAAATTTGTTTCTATTCCTCTGTTTCTTTCCCAGACCTAGCAAGCAGTTCTAGAAGCCACATACGTTGATGGTATACCACCGAAGTATGAAGTGTATATTAATTTTGTCGTTCCGTTTGTAACACCTCAAAATATTGTTCGGCGACCCTATAAAGTATTTGTTGTTGTAACAACAATATACGAGGTCGGCTATATATAATCGTATTTCTGGCCTAATAATGAAAATGTGAATATTTATCAATAAAAATAGTTTTATTGTTTTTCAAAGTATTCCCCAACATGATTTATACACTTTTGCATGAGCTCAAACCAATTGTCGAAGCACTTTTTCCACTCCGATTGAGACACCACAAAAACATGGTCTTTGAACTCTTCAACAGCATCTTCTGGCGACGAAAAGCGTTGACCACGCATTTTTTTCTTGATGTGCGGGAATAAAAAGAAGTCATTGGGTGCCAAGTCAGAGCTGTACGGCGGATGATCCAACAATTCTACGTTTTGGCCGGTCAAAAAGGCGCTAGTTTGATGTGTTAGAGCTCGCATTGTCATGGTGCACATGATTCGTCTTCTCTTGTTCGTTTTTCGAATTTCTCGGAAGACTTCAGGCAAACAAATTGTGGTGTACCATTCAGAATTGACTGTCATACGTTGCTCAAGCGGAACTCGAAGGCCCACACGGTCAATTGCTGTTTTGTTTCCGTCTCATACGCATAGATACATGGTTCGTCACCTGTGACGATCTTATAAACGTCTTTTGAAGCACCAATCGACACGAGCCTTTTTTTAAGCGATTGTCAAATTGTGCGGGATCCAACGAGAACAAACCTTTTTACGGCCAGCGCATAAAGAAAGGGACCTAAGGGTAAAAAAAATCAAATTTCATGTTTTTCCTTTTTTTGATGTGGACAACATCTGAGCATCGAATGAGACTGATCCCATGCCCCAAAAGTGTTCCATCCCAGAGATATGCGCGTTTTATGAAATAAAGTCGACGGTTCTAAGCGCAAATAGAAAGGGACCTAATCTTTAAAATGGCTCTCCTGAATAAAACTTTTCATTAACTTTTCACTATTTTTTTTTGATGTGGACAACATCTGAGCATCGAATGAGACCGATCCCATGCCCAAAAAGTGTTCCCTCCCAGAAATATGCGCGTTTTATGAAAGTGATGGTACACCAAAGATACACGTATTTAAATCTTTAAAATGGCTCTCCTGAACAAAACTGGTTTTTACCCTTAGGTCCCTTTCTATTTTGCGCGTCACATATGCTGGTGGAATGCCTGTATGGCCTGTATGCCTGTATGGCATTCTTGGGCATTTCACGGTATTTCACATGACGATCTTGCAGTATCAGTTCACGCACGGCATCAATGTTCTCTGGCACAACGGCCGTTTTTGGACGACCTTCGTCTTTGAGCGAGCGTCGGCCACGATTGAATTCATTAAATCAATTTTTCACAGTGCTATAGGATTGTGCTTCATCGCCATAGAAAGATTGCAGTTTATCGATGCACTCTTTTCGTGATAGTCCACGTCGAAAGTTGCGAAAAATGATTGCACGGAAATGTTCACGAGTTAATTCAATTTGTTTTGCCAAATTGATTTTTTCAAGTCACTGTAAACAACACAAATGATGGTCGTACGTCAAATCGTTCTGAGTACGTTTATGCTAAAAAATGTCATAGTTTCCAATGGAAATGTCAGATGGCAACATTTAGTGTTGCCTAGGCAATCAGGCAACATTTAGTGTTGCCTAGGCAAGAAATATAGCAACCCTCGTATTTTATTTTGATGTCCTGTTCGTCTATAGGGGATCTGCTTCGTCCATGATGGCAGGCGGGACAATTGTCCGGATCGTTAGCATCAATTCGTGCCAATTAGAAGTGAGGTAGGACCCTCTTATTAGGTCAAAACTCCGGGGGATGCGTGAATCAGCGTGAATTTTGTTCAGATCTGCCTGATAGTTTCGATGATCTAAAGGTTTTGTACCGCTGGATAAAGTACTGGTATTATTGATCGTCGTTAAATTCTAGACATTTCCGTCGATCCACCTATGCTTGTGTCTATTAAAAAGCACGATAGCGGCCAAACGAAATGAGCTAGGGGGAAAGTTTCCCTTAACGGGACTAAAGGTATCTATATAAAAAGTACAATTGTTAACTAATGTTTAAATTATAATGTTTTGGAACAAAGAATAGGTTAAATAGGTAATGTTAGTTCGGGTGCAATTGATACTCGTACCTCAAAAATGATCATAGTTACTGCACGTTTTGGAACTTTTAGGCTCAACGTCTAGTGAGGACGAAGAATGGTCAAAATAGGTACTGTTAGTTCTGAATAAATTTATAACTCAAAAAGCCCATGGTTCATGTCGTCTCAAAGTCTATTTTGATTAAAGCAAGGGTTTAATATTCAATACTGGGTCTCAAACTAAAGCAACTACAAAACTTAATGTGGCTATTTTAAAATTTTTGCTGAGAATAGGGTCAGACGCTTAGGCCGAAGGGGCGCCAAAAACGTCCCTTATGTTTAAAAGTAGGGACCATCGATGGTTGTGCTACTTAAATCAAATACAATTAAGCAACGAATACAAATATGGATTTATTTTATAGATTTTTAAAGATTTTCACACTCTCATTCCGTTTGCAACACCTTGAAATGTTGATCGGACACCCCATGAAAAATATATATATTCTGGACCGTTGTAAAACTCTGAGACGGCTTAGCCATGACCGTCATACTACAGGTCGCAATGTTGAAGGTATGTTTGATAAAGTTATAAGAGTTGCCCACCTCTAAGGAGGTGAGTTCACTCTGAGGCCTGTTCGTCTACTGAGGACCAACAGGGTATTTAGACAACCCTGAGATGATAAAGATTTGGGAAATATGAGGAGAGAAAAATGTGAGCCGAAGTTCTATTATGCATTCTTCTCGAAACCAGTCTTTCTTTTCAATAAATTTACAATTCGTATAATGTCTGCAAGGTCGTCGAAGACTCGCTTTCCACGATGGGATAGTCTAGATTCTTGAAACCTTAGGCGGACACATAGCATTTGCACTATCGATTTAACTTAGTCTTTATCAAGGCTGTTCCTGCATAAGTTCTCTTTCCTGAGATGCGATACGTTCGGACATCTGGAGGATATTGAGAGTGCTGATAGACGTTTTGGTAAAACTCAAAAGCTCATTCTATCGACTGATTTCACAACCGTATAAAGGTTCCCATCTTGACTCTGCCTTCGCGTTTGCCACCTTGTCTATAAATATAAGGGTCAATAGCTCTACGAATGGCATTAACATTTCTGCCAGTTGCATTATTGTGCACCAGCACCCATAATGTTGTCGTACCCACATGTGCATGAAATTTGAAGATGGAAATTACTCATTCGGACGGCTAGCAAGCTTTAGAGCTACGCAGTTATACTTTTTTAACATCTCTTTGCACCACTCCATACGAGCCTTTTTTGAGAGTTCGTCAAATTATGTGGGATCCAACGAGAACAAATTTTGTTCACGGCCAAATGAGCATGCAATATCTTATTAATGCTTGTCATACTAATGCCCAAGGATTCCTCAATCTCACGGTATGTCACATGTCGGTCTTGCTTAATCAGTTCACGCAGTTCTGGCAAAGTGACCAAAGTTGGACTTCCTTCACGAAAATTCATCCTGGAGCGAACGGCGTCCGAGACTGAACTCTTGGTACCAGCGACTAACAGTGGTGTTTGATGGTGCTTCATCGCCAAAAGACGAAACAAGTTGATTTAAACACTCTTGTCTCGATAACCCACGCCGAAAATCGTAAAAAAATCATCGCACGAACATGTTCATGGGACAATTCCATTTTTTGACTGAGATGAATTTTTTAACACGCTGTAAACAAAACAATTCGCCCTCAAATGTCAAAAGTTCTGAGTAAAGTTATGCTATAAAATGTAAAAGTTTCCAATGGAAGTTCCAGTTTCAAGTCGAAACAAGTTGATTTAAACACTCTTGTCTCGATAACCCACGCCGAAAATCGTAAAAAAATCATCGCACGAAAATGTTCACGGGATAATTCCATTTTTTGACTGAGATGAATTTTTCAACACACTCAAATGACAAAACGTTCTGAGTGAAGTTATGTCAAATTTTCCAATGGAAGTTCCAGTTTCATGTTGCGAAATATAAATAGCAATCCTTGTACAGCCAGTATTTAGGATACTGAGACTTGAATAGTATTCGCGACTTTTGTTGTTTCTGGATCAAAGTAAACGTAAAAAATTGGTGAAATGTATTGACTAGGTTGCCAGGCAGACTTTACCGCTGTTTGTAAACCCCAAGATTTTTCTTCAGCAGTCTTTGGCAACGATTTCTTCGGCTACAAATCAAATGACTTATACGGGAGACTCATTTAAATTACTGAGAATTACCCTTTGCGTATAGTCTTCGAACTGTGCTTAGAGCAATCTTCATAGCGCTATACCAGTTCCACCAATTCCAACAACATACAAAAACAAAGTGAAACAAAGTACTTACTCTCAATCCTATTGAAGATAATATATATACAAATTGTCTTAATGATCGTCATAGTAAAGTATCGATCGTTATAATTTGTTATCAAAATTTAATTTATAACCAGGAAGTTTTTGTAAACTTAATTAAGTTAAAAATGGAATAAAGGGCGTGACACCGCTTATCTAGCAAACTAATACCGGTGTGACGATGGTTGTTGGATGTTGGTATGCAACAAGAGACGTTCTGTGGGGCGCTACCACGCCCTTTTAAAACCATATTTTTGGCTAAAGTAATAAATCAATCGTTTCAAAACTTTAATAATGGTCAATGCTTGTAAAGAGGGTCAGGAACATACAGAATCTCGTCCGACATCTTTTTGGCCAAAGTAATTGGCCAATCGGTTTGAAACTTCAATCGTTGTCACTGCTTGTAAAGAGGGAAATGAACATACAGAATCTCGTAGGATTTAGACATTCTAATTTCTCCTTGAAATCCGATTAGTAGGTTTGTCGACTATAAGGATATGGAGCACAATCCATGATAAGGGATTTATAATCTTTGGCCAAACTTAATTTGTTGATTTAATATATTTATTTCCTCCTTCCATAAATAAAATATATAAGCGATATCCCAATGATGCCATAATATGTATCAATCGTCTTACAAAATCGTACAATATTCTTTGATCAACCTCAGCTAGATCCTTCCATCGTTTCTGCTTAGAAAGTGTTTACGATTCGACTAAACCTAACGTCCTTTTTATCTATCTATATGTATGTACTGCCTTTTTATGAACGAGAAAGACCGAAACGCTTTCTTGACTTAAGCCACACATCCTGTTAAGGATGGGATAATTTTATTTGCAATTTCTTTCAGCGAAAAAAATAGTCCAAAAGTGCGGCATATTTTTATGAAATTGTTAATACCCTTTTCCATGGTGGCTCCAGTCACCACTTCAGATGGGAAAAACAGGCGGTTTTACGATGCTCTCGAGTGTTTTAATTTTAAACTTTATTACCATTTTCTTGAGTTCCTTTTTGCAGTCGGCCTTTGCTGTTTATCAACAGCTTGTGGGTATTTAAATTGTTGTCTTTCCTCTGTTGTTGTCTTCATTATTCTGTTCATTTCTCCGGCCTATCAGTCGTCGCAACATATTGTCACCTGAAAAGTTATTAAGGTCCAATATTAATAAAGTTATTTAAGAGTGTTTTTGTTCTTTTTTTTTGGTTTTGGCTGAGAGTTAAATCCCATTTCCCCAATCCATTTGTTTTCCCCTCTCCTACTTTTGGTTTTAATGTAAAAGGGTTTTTGGGGCGCCACCAGAAAAGGATGAAGAAAAGGGATAGAAGGGATAGATAGAATTCGTTGTTGGTTGTGTGGGACTTACTTGAAAGAAGTTTAGCAGAGATTCGATACGAAGATTTTTTCTTATAATTTAAGTGCTATGAGTGACTAATTTGTGGCCTAAACTTTTGGGTTTTATGTCCAACGGACATTTATACTAAAAACAAATTTCTAATCGATTGTTTTTTGTTTGTGTTTTGCGAAATAATGGTCTGTGAACCTATATATTGGGTGATCCACCTAGAGGTATTTTTCGGAACAAAAAAATATAAAAATTTAAACCAAGTGTGGAACCTTCATTGGCAATTTGAAAGGACATTTTATGGCATTAATTTTTTGAAAATAATTACCTTCAATTGTATTGTGGAAATGAGCGCTCGGTGAAAAACGGGTAGATCCGCTGTTTTCGACCAAAATTTTGTTCAGTAATGAGGCCCATTTCTGGCTCAACGGCAAAGTCTATAAAAAAAATTGCCATTATAACCAGAGAAAACCACGGTCTGGTGCGGTTTATGGGCTAGTGAAATAATCGGTCCATATTTTTTCAAAAAAGATGATGGTCGGAACGTAACCGTGAACGGAGCTCGCTGTCGCGGCTTGATGTCGGAATTTTTGCTTTCTGAAATTGAAGCCCGTAATCTTGACGACATTTGGATTTAACAGAACTGCTCCACTTGCCATACAGCTGCTCAAGCAATGGATATATTAAGAGGTCATTACGAGGAGCAGCCAATTTAACGTTTTGGACCGGTGAGTTGGCTGCCTAGATCGTGTAATATCACAGCTATAGACTTTTTTCTTTGGAGCTACGGAAATTCCAAAGTCTATGCTGACAAACCAGCTACGATTCAGGTTTTGGAAGCCAACATTACGAGTG
The DNA here is from genome assembly GCA_963513945.1 of Hydrotaea diabolus. Lineage (NCBI taxonomy): Eukaryota > Metazoa > Arthropoda > Insecta > Diptera > Muscidae > Hydrotaea > Hydrotaea diabolus. The sequence goes on along the minus strand of OY740717.1, from coordinate 130,337,698 downwards.
ACATTCACGCCATACCGCTCGAAATGCTCGAACAAGTCATCCAAAATTGGACTCCCAGAATGGACACCCTGAAGCGTAGTTGCGGCCAACATTTGAAGGAAATTATATTCAAAAAATTAACGCCATAATGTCCTTTCAAATTACCAATAAAGATTCCACCCTTGATTTGAATTTTTATATTTTTATTTTGTTCTGAAAAAATAACCTTAGATGGATCACCCTATATATATATATATATATATATATATATATATATATAGGGTGATCCATCTAAGGTTATTTTTTCAGAACAAAATAAAAATATAAAAATTCAAATCAAGGGTGGAATCTTTATTGGTAATTTGAAAGGACATTATGGCGTTAATTTTTTGAATATAATTTCCTTCAAATGTTGGCCGCAACTATATATATATATATATATATATATATATATATATATATATATATATATATATATATGGTTACGCAGCAAGTGAGCAAGTTTTAGTTGACTGCGCCGATACATACACGTTTTATTTTAAAAGCTCTTTCTGAAAACTTGACAGTTTACATGGACAGTTCTGAATGAAGGATAGATACGTAAACTGTTTGTTACTCTTAAATCAGTTCCTTCGATTGAAACTTGCTTACCAGTTTCACTTTTCTTTTTAAATCCTCACTGAAGCAAGAGGGTATATACCATTTGGTGCCGGCAAAGGGTGTAACGCAACGAAAAAAAGTATTTTAGAACCAACATATGCTTTGACAATATCTGTTTCAAGATTGTTTTAGTCATTTGTCATTTTTGCCGGCAGTTTTAAGCGATCACTATCAAAAGGAGTCCCTTGCAAATGCAACATTCTGTCCATTATTTGTATTCGCATAATAATTTTTATTCTATTCATACGGTAGTGCTGAAAATCGATTTAAAATAGCAACAGCTGACGAAAATTGGAGTCTTCTCCGAGCCCTTCTTGTATCTCCTACACAAACGACACTATCCAAAGGTTAATTGCCACCTACATAATTTTTTCCCTGCCGCGCTGGTTTTAATCCTCGTAAATGCCGACAACTTTACGAATAAGCCATGTAAAAACTTCTCTATAAAATGCAATAGCCGTTCGGAGCCGGCATTAAACAGTAGGTCCGGGTTAGTGAGTATTTATACTTATATAAGAAATATATCGTGCACAGCTCACTGAATTGAGAGATGATCCAATAGTCCCTTAAGTCCCCATTCACACCAGGCAACTTTACTTGCCGCCACTCTCAGTTTATATAATGGAGCGCCAAGGGAAATGGGAAAACTTCCATTCCCCTAACATCTTACTTACCTACTTAAGTTGGCTCTAAAACCCGTTGTTGGTCTTAGCCTGATGCATTAATGACCTCCTAGCAATTCGGCCTTGCGCATGCTGTCTCCAGTTTGTAATACCAAGGATTCTCACAACTTCTTTAACTTAGTCCTTCCACCGGAGTCTCGGTCTTCCCTGTCTGCGCTTTCCGTGGAAGTTGTCATCTAACGCCTTTCTGGCGTTGGCTAGGCCATTCGACCGACTTGGCCTAGCCAGCGCCCATGGTGTTGACTGTGCCTGTTTTTCTAACGTTTGCGTTTTCCAAAATTGTCTCCATCAGGATGTTGAAAAATTTACACCATAAGCTGTCACCCTGTCTGAGACCTCTTGTAGTTGTGAATGGTTCGGAGAGGTCACTTTCTATTTTTACTGAGAATTTCCTGTCACCCAGTGTCATTCTGCAAAGGCGTAAAATTTTTGCTGGTATACGAGACCTGCTATACATATTTCTGGCCTAATAATGAAAATACAAATATTTATCATCAAAATTGGTTTTATTGTTTTTTATTCTCCAGCTTGATTTATACACTTTTGCATGCACTCAAACCCAGTGTCAAAGCACTTTTTCCACTCCGATTGCGACACCTCCAGAACATGGACGCTTCTGGCGACGAAAATCGTTAACCACGCCTTTTTTATCTTGATGTGGGGGAATAAAATAAAGTCATTGGGTGACAAGTCAGGGCTGTACGGCGGATGTCCCATCAATTCGACGTTTTGGTCGGTGAAAAAGGCGATGGTTTCAGCCGATGTGTGAGAGCTCGCGTCGTCATGGTGCACAATGATTCGTCTTCTCTTGTTCGTTTTTCGAATTTCTCCGAAGACTTCAGGCAAACAAATTGTGGCATACCACTCAGAATTGACCGTCCTACGTTGCTCAAGCGGAACGGTCGCCACATGACCAGTTTTGCCGAAGAAACAGGCGACCATTTGCTACGAAGTGCTTCTTCCCAGAACAACATTCGTTGGATTTGGGTCGTCTTCGAAGACCCACACAGTCGATTGCTGTTTTGTTTCGGACTCATACGCATAGATCCACGATTCGTCACCTGCGAGGATCTTAAAAACGACTTTTGAAGCACCGCGAACGTATTTTTTCTTTGCACCAATCGACAAGTGCCTTTTTTTTGAGCGATTGTCATATTGTGCGGAATCCAACAAACCTTTTTTACGGCCATGTATTCAAGCAATATCGAATGTGGAAGAAATGCCCAAGGATGCCTCTATTTCAAGGTATGTCACATGCCGATCTTGCAGTATAAGTTCACGCACGGCATCAATGTTCTCCGGCACAACTGCCGTTTTTGGACGACCTTCACGACCTTCGTCTTTGAGCGAGCGCCGACCACGATTGAATTCATTTAACCAGTTTTTCACAGTGCTATAGGTTGGTGCTTCATCGCCATACAAAAATTAAAGTTCATCGATGCACTCTTGTCGTGATAATCCAAGTCGAGTGTTGTGAAAAATAGCGATGTATCGATATAAGCTTGTCGCGGGTCTTTTCCAGGATTTGTTGCAAGGTGAAGATCTGATCGATTGTTGACCTGCGGCTTTGTTGTACTTGAGCCTGGATATTGCAGTTTGAACCTCTTGCTGGGTAGGGGGTGTGCATTCAATCCATCTTCTATGATTGGTTGGTGCCTGCTCTCCTCCGCTGGATCTGCAACCGCCAGTAAATTGGAAAAGTGTTTATTCCAAATTTTCAGCACACTCGGCGTATCTGTCACCAAATTCCCCATCTCGACACGAAGCTATGCCAGTGGACGCGTCATTTGGCTGGTGTTGGACGCGTTAGTAGAGCTTTCTGGCATCATTTCTGCTACCATTAAGCTCTATCTCCTCAGATTCTCGCCTGTCCAAATCCCTCTTCTTCCTACGGAATAGGATGAGCTCCTCCCTCCTTAGCGTCCGATACCGGTCCAACACTGCACGCGTCGCCATAGGCGCAAGTGTTGCCTTGTACTTATATGTCACCTTCTTAGCTTCTGTGGCGGCTCTACACTCCTCGTCTTACCATTGCTTCCTTTCTTGCCGCTTGCGGGAACTAATTTCTTCTTCGGCGGCATTTGTCAAGGAGTCTAGTATGTGCTGCCTTTGAGCGCGTACATCATCAGGTGAGGGGATTTTCTCGAGGAGCAACTGTGAAAGATTCATGGAGTAGGCTTGTGCTGTCTGTTGTGAGTGCAGCTTTTCGACGCCTAGCTTTTTCTTGTTGTTGCTAGGTACTACTTATAGCTTCCTCGTGCGTACCTTTGCTGCTACCAGGTAGTGGTCCGAATCAATGTTAGCTGATCGGAAAGTTCGAACTCCAACACGCTGGATGCATGCAGACTGTCGATCACAACATGGTCGATATGATTTTTTTTGTCTTTCCATCCCGTGACAGCCATGTATCCTTATGGATATTGCGATGTTTAAATCTAGTGCTGCTTGTAACCATGTTCCTTGCGGCTTAGACTCTCTCTAAGTCTCATTCCATTATCAGAGGTGTCATCAAGGATACTGAATTTTCCGACGGTCGGGCCAAAGATACCTTCCCTGCCAACATTGATATTAAAATCCTCGAGAACGATTTTAATGCTATGGCCAGGGCAGCGGTCGTATGTCTGCTCTAGGCTCTCGTAAAACGTAAATTTGGTCTCTTCGTCCTTATATTCCGTAGGCGCACAAACTAGGCTAGTAAAGAAGAATTTAGCCTTGATGCGGATTCATCTACAGCGGTGATAGCGGCGACTAGATGGCGTATTCGCTTGTTTAAAACAAATCCACATCCAAACTGGTGCTTACATTCATGGCAACTGTAGTAAATGTCGCAGTTTTTTACTTAATTTACGCCGTGTCCCTTCCATCGAATCTCCTAGATGGCGGCGATGTCAGCCTTGTATTCATCAAGGACATCCGCCAGTTTTATAGAGGCACCCGGTCTAAGGAGTGTTCGTACATTCCAGGTGCATATCCTCAAATAATGGCCCTTTAAACGTTCGCAGAGGTAGTCAACATTTAGGGAAGTTCGTTTCTTATCATTTATTTTAACTTTCATTGTTTGTGTTTTTTACTGAGTGAGATACTACCTCACCGCCAACCTCTTTATTCTGAGGAAGGTTTCGCCCCTCACGCGCTAGCCTTACGCTTTGACGGGTGTCAAAGACATGGCGTCTTCCCAGGTGTCACCGCAGGGAGGTCCTTGGATCATCTTGGGATGCAGTCAATAAGGATCATTACTGGGTCCACCCAGTTGGACCAGACAGGAACTTTGCCTTATGACATACACCCCCAAGGACAAGGACGTACTGGACATTTATTGGCTGGATTAAAAATGCAAACGTCTTTTGGTGAAGCACGCTGATAACTTGCACAGAAAAATTTTGTTCACCGATGAAAAAAAATTTTACCGTTCAGGAAAAATTTAACAAGCAAAATAATAGAGTGTATGAGCGGTCATCTGAGGAAGCATCTGAACTGATTCCAAGGGTGGAAAAGAGTCATCACCCAGCTTCAGTCATGGTTTAGTGGGTGTCCTTACGATGGGGTCACTGACCTTCATTTCTGCGAACAAGGCGTCAAAATATCGGCCAAAGTTTACCAAGAAACCGTTTTGGAAGCTGTTGTGAAGCCTCTTAACAAATTCCTGTTCCAAAACCAGCCATGGAATTTCCAGCAGGATTCTGCTCCGGCCCATAAGGCCTGGCTTCAAAACAATTTGCCAGCGTTAATTTCTTCTGAAGAATGGCCCTCAGACAGTCCAGATTTGAACTCATTGGATTACAAATTGTGGACGGTTTTAGAGTACAAGGTTTGTCACAAAAGATACCCCAACATTGGATCTCTTAAGACTGCTTTGGTTCGAGCTGTGGCCAATTTTCCAATGGACGAGGTTCGTGCAGTGATGGACGACTGGCCAGTGCGACTTAAGGCGTGTGTAAAGGCAAAAGGCGGACATTTCGAATAAGTAGATTCTTTTTGGGTACAATATACATCAATAAATATATTAAAAAATATTTGGTCCAAAAACATTCAGTACTTTTTATTTTACAGCATAAAACGTGTGTAACAGCATTTATGCCCCTACCAAGTATATTTCATTACTATACACGTGTGAGACAAAAATGGTTGCCTCACCTTTGTCGAGTACCTCCCATAGAAACGATCAAAGTATTTGATATATAGCCATGCCTTCTTCAGCCAAACACTTTTTAAAAATAAACCGTCTATGGGTTACATTATATGTCAGTCGGATCAACCGACTGAAACTTGCTAACTTGTTAAGCTGTTCCTCTACATGAATACCGACGACACTGCGTGCTTACAATTCGTATTCACTTTGTTTCATATTCACTGTCTCCTTTTAATCTTAATTGAATACCTGGCTTTAAGGTTACAATTGCCTTAAGAAAAAACCTGCATGACACGCGTAAAACGAATATGAATAAGAAAACGGTGCGCGTTTAATCTCTGGTATTAATTATTACTTTCATGCATTGTGTTCGTCTTCTTTGCCAATTTCGAACAATTAAAAGACTATACAATTTTTGTTTCGTCTTGGGATTTCGGTTGGCTTGGTGCAAATGTCATTATCGCGCTTAAAGATACTAAGTGATAATCAGTATTTTATGCTTTTGTGCGTTTTGTTCATCATACCCTGCACCACTCTGTGCAACAGAATAATATATGTTAGTTACGTGGCAAATGTTTGTAACTACCAAAAATATTTAAGATGTACCTGTTTATATGTCCGTCCTACCATCTAAAGGTTGTTATCAAACTACATACCACAATTGTTGTCCGATTTTCTTGAGATTTGAGAAAAGTAAGTTTGAATGAAGGACGGATGATATTAAAACTGACGAAAATCGGTTTAGATTCGGATATAGCTCCCACATATATGTTCATCCGATTTTTGGGTAATTAGCTCTAAAAGACCAAACATAGCATGAAAAAGTTGTATGGGCCAAGGAAGAATGTTATTAAAAAAATCGGTTCAGATTTAGATAAAGCTCCCAAATATATTGATTGGCCAGTTGACCGCACTATACACTACAAATCAAACTCGTTTTTCGCTCGTACAGTCCGTATGTGAATTCCACTGCTGGCAAATGTATTTCCCACTAATAGCGACATCCAGAAGTTCAAGACAAGTGTTAATAAACATTAATCCCTTTTTATCCCCACCGATCCTTTACTTTCCACTTGCCCACGCAATGCACCGAATGTATAGGGGGCATCCCCTAAGTGTTTGTAATAAAAAAAAAGTTCTAGCATTCACATCTTGCATTCTGTCTTAATGAATCTTAGCACGAGTAAGTTTTTTGGGAATAGAAACACCATCATTTAAATTGTTCAGATTTAGATATAACTCTTACACATATGTTCATCCGATTTTTCAGGTTTTGCTCTCAAAGCGGCATCTTAGTTCTAATCTTTTTGAAATTTAGCAAAAGTATTTTTTGTTCTAAGGAAGTACGTAAGTGTAATTGAAGTAAATCGGCTCAGATCAAGATATAGCTCCAACGAAATTATGGAAATTAAAGGAAATCGGTTCAGATTCCACAAATTTGTTCATTCGATTGTTTGTTTTTAGCCCTAGAAGCCACGTATTACTTCTAACCTTGATGACTGAAGTAAGTTCCTTATGCCAAGAACGGACGCTGTTAATATTTCAGAAAATCGCTTCAGGTGTAGCTCCCACATATTTGTACAGGGTGTAGCGCGGTAAATTAATTTTTTGCACTGTAGGCTGGGCGGCACTTTTTGTCGAAGAGAGTAGTGAGTGTGTGTGGTTTATATTGGCTGATGGGACATTTGTTTGTATTATTCGTCTGCCTTTCAGTTGCCATCATGCATTGGACACGTGAGGAGAGGTCATTTTGTGTTGAAGCGTATTTTTCAAATGAGCGCTTGATCATTGCAGTGCAGCGTGCTTTTCGTTTACGCTGTTCCCTCGCGCTGACGTTTTCCAGGACGGCTGGAATCAATTGAAAATTGGGTAACTTCATTGAGAACAGCAGGGAATGTGTCATGTACACGAAGGGGACCTGAGAAAAGGATTACAACTCCACAAAACATCGAGAGAGTTAGAGCAGTAGTACTGCAATCTCCGAAACGCTCGGCTCGGAAGCAATCACTTGCTCTTGGCATTTTCAGACGTTTTTCAGCCAGCTCTTGAGGCAATGCAATAAGAGGATGCATGGTTCCAACAGGATGGTGCCACTGAATACGCAGCGAGGGTTATCATGAATTGTTTGAGGCAAATGTTTCCTGGACGGCTTATTTCTTTGTGGGGTGATGTGAACTAGTCGGCACGCTCACCAGACTTAGCCCCATGTGATTTTTTCCTTTGGGGTTAACTGAAGTCGATGGTGTATATCAACCATGCCAACATCTGGGAACACCTAATTAACAATATCGAGGCTGAAATTGGCAGAATACTAGTGGACATGCTTGTTAGAGTTCATGAAAACTTCAGAAAACGTATGCTGCAGTGTGTGGATAGCGAAGGTCGACATTTGCCAGATACACCATGTAATTTTAAAATTCCCTTACTGTTCAATATAATTAATATATAAAATAAATCTTTTTAAGGTTCATAATTTTTACTATTTCATTCCCAAATAGGCAAATATTCGCGCTCCACCTTGTATGTACAACCGGTTTTACTTAAAAAAATGAAATTTCCTCACAAATTCGAATATGGAATTAGTTTTAAGTCTACGCAAATTTAGAGCCCGTCTAGGGGGGTACCAAAGTATATTTTCTGTTGGCTCTTCTGAACATTCAGAAGTGCAGTGCATAATATAGTCAGCCACTGCCGACTTTAGCTTTTTTTTACTATTTTTGTGTTGTTGTGTCGTCGTCATCATCGTTTTTCTTGCTTATTGCGTTCGCATAATTAGGTTTCTGGTTTAATTAAAAGTTTCCAAAGAAAAGAGTTTTCTTTGAAGATACCAACACATATCTGCAACATTTGAAAAAGTCTTCTGAGAACGCTGCGTGTTAAGGCAAATTCGCCACAAGGCAGCAATCCTTTGCGTTAGCATAAAGGGATAAATGAACCTTTTTGGTTGGATATAAGGGACATGGTTTTGAAATTAAACAGACAAAGCATTTCCCCTTTGGAAATGGGCATTGTTTGATGCGATTTCCCCGCAGACGAATGCACAAGAAAGGTGTTATCGCAAGAGATTACGAGATCATAATTATGAATAACTAGCGAAATAATTATAACATAATATTAATTATACGAGGGCAGGTCAATAATTCCATGACTTTTCCAACTTTCCTCGTAGTTATATAAAATGTTGCATTTCAAGTACTACTGTCAAGACTACTGTCAAATTTGAAGAGAATTGCGTCACCAAATATAACTTCGTGGATTTTGTTAAAAATGGAAAAAAAGTAAATTTCGAGTGCTCATTAAACATTATTCTCTGCGGAAACAAAACCATCAATAAAATCAAGGAAAAGCTTGATAAATACTTTGGGGACTTTGCACCATCGATTTCAGTGGTAAAAAAGTAGTTTACTGACTTTCGTTGTGGTCGCACAAGTACAAATGATGCTGGACCAAAAATGTCGAAAAAAATCTACGATATGGTGTTGGCCGATCGAAAAGTACGAAGTCTGCTATATGCATTTTTGGCCTTATAATGAAAATGCGAATATTTATCATCAAAAATGGTTTTATGGTTTTTCAAAGTATTCTCCAGCATGATTTATACACGTTCGCATGCGCTCAAACCAATTGTCGAAGCACTTTTTCCACTCCGATTGAGACACCTACAAAACATGGTTTTTGAACGCTTCAACGGCATCTTCTGGTGACGAAAATCGTTGACCACGCATTTTCTTCTTGATGAGCGGGAATAAAAAGAAAGTATTGGGTGCCAAGTAAGCGCTGTACGGCAGATGACCTATCAATTCGACGTTTTGGCCGGTCAAAAAGGCGCTGGTTTGAGCCGATCTGTAAGAGCTCGCATTGTCATGGTGCACAATGATTCGTATTCTCTTGTTCGTTTTTCGAATTACTCCGAAGGCTTCAGGCAAACGAATTGTGGTGTACCACTCAGAATTGATCGTCACGTTGCTCAAGCGGAACAGTCGCCACATGACCAGTTTTGTCGAAAAACAGTCGAACATTTGCTTCGAAGTGCTTCTTTCACGAACAACTTTCGTTGAATTTGGCTCATCTTCGAAGATCCACACGGTCGATTGCTGTTTTGTTTCGGGCTCATACGCATAGATCCATTATTCATCACCTGTGATGATTTTATAAACGTCTTTTAAGCACCGCGATCGTATTTTTTCAAAATTGTTTTTCCAACAATCGACACGAGCCTTTTTTTCAGCGAATGTCAAATTGTGCGGGATCCAACAAGAAAAACCTTTTTTACGGCCAGGTGTTCATGCAATATCGAATGTATGCTGGTCAAATCAATCTCACGGTATGTCACATGCCGATCTTGCATTATCAGTTCACACATGGCATCAATGTTCTCTGGCACAACGGCCGTTTTTGGACGACCTTCGTCTTAGAGCAAGCGTCGCCCACGATTGAATTCAGTAAACCAGTTTTTCGCAGAGCTTTAGGACGGTAATTCATCGCTGTACACATGTTTAAGTTCATCGATGCACTCTTTTCGTGATAATTTACGTCGAAAGTTGTGAAAAACGATCGCACGAAAATGTTCACGAGCAAATTCCATGCCAAATTGATTTTTTTCAAGTCATAGTAAACAACACAATGCTTAAAAATGTCAAACTTCCCAATGGAAATGTCAGATGGCGCCAGGCAACACTTAGTGTTGCATAGCCAGAAGTGTATAGAGCAACCCTCGTAATCGGCCCTTGCTCTCCAATGGCCCTCGAGCAGGGGATCATCCCGATTTGCGGTGCTGGTCTTTAGAGGCTCAAATTGAATCCGATCTTAGTCAAAATTCACATGGTATGATACAACCAACTTACAAATAACTCTACCAAATATTGCCATTAGGGCGGGTCAATTTTTGTGGATGAAAAAAAAACGCGACAAAGCTAACCCTCTCACGCGATTCCAGAAAAAATCCTTTGCATATTTGCCGAAGAAACCAGTTGTCTAAAATTAATTTCGAGCTTGCCAAATTTGCGAACAAAGTCCGTCCTGCCTATATAAGAATTAGGGCGAATAAAGTCAGAGGATGGTGCAAATAATACAGTCAAAAAGGAAAAAGATTTAAAAATTAACTTTCAACACCCGCAGGACGAAAGTGAGAAAATTACGTAAGTTTTAAATAATTCCCACAAAACTGTTATACAGGGTTTTCCATTTAAGACATTACAATTTTATATATATTAATAAAACACTGAATATTTAAGATATACAGCTCAAATTAATTCCAGGTGTAGTGCAAATGTTACATTTTAAGAATGAAATTCGATTTCAGTCATATGATCACCACGTACCCGTACCTAATCTATCTAACGTTGGACTCAATATTTCAACACTCTTGCACACATTTCGAACGGAACGTTATAAATTTCGAATTGGATGTTGTCTCTGAGCTCGTCTTAAGTTGTTGGCATAGACCAATGACTTGATGTGGCCCATAAAAAGAAATACAATGGCGTTAAATCGTATGAATTATGGTTACCATTCGACCGGACCATTTCACGAGAATCCGAATTTGATTTTCCGTAAATCGATTGTGCTGTGTGGCTAGTGGAACCGTCTTGTTAAAACCACATATCAACGATGTCAAGCTCATCCAATTCTGTCCAAAAATAATGGCACGATAGCGCTCTCCATTGACGTTAACATGACGATTGTTTTCATCGACGAAAAACTACGGCCCAATCACACCTCCGGCATGAAAACCACACAACACAGTATTTTGTCTCTTGAAGCACATGTGGGTTTGTTGCTGTCCAATAGCGCATATTTTGTTTATTGACAAAACCACTCATCCAGAAATGATCTTCATCGCTAAAGATGATTTTTCGATAAAATTCTAGATTTTCGTAAAATTTTGCCAGAGCCCTATCGGAGAAGTTTCGGCGTTTCAAATGATCAAGTGGCTTTAGTTATTGAGTCAGTTTAAGCTTCGTCGCTGAAGACGATTTTTCGATGAAATTCTCGATTTCGTCAAACTTTGCCAGAGCCCAATCGGAGAAGTTCCGGCATTTCAAATGATCAAGTGGCTTTAGTTCTTGAGTCAGTTTGATCTAATAAGAATGAAGGCCAAGATCTTTTGGCAAAATACGCCTCAGTGTGGTTTGAGAGATGCCCAAATCCTAAACGACGGGGACAGGACTAATTTATCTCATTTTGAACGGATACTCTTACGGCTGCGATAGTTTCGTCGTTTCGAGCGGCGCGGCGTTTCTTTGGTGCCGGAACATCCAAGAGTGTAAATTGGGATCTACATTTATTTACGATTATTACGGTCGAAAATTGGAGTAAGCGCTCTTAAAGTTGCGACCACCGACTCACAATTTCGGTAGTAATTTGATGAAAATATTGACTTTGACTTACCTTTTGACAATGAAAGACCATTAAAAATGTTGAGGATGCGTTGGCATAAAGATACGAAATTGTTGTGCCTATTTGAAAGCCCGTATATGCTGGAGCTTTATCTTTATCTGAACCGATTTTCTTTAATTTCAATATTGTCTTTCCTTGGCCCATAAAACTTAATCGTGCTTAGTTTTATCAAGATTGGATGTAAGATGTGGCATTTAGAGTTTAACACTTTAAAATCCGATGAATATAGGAGCTATATCTTAATCAGAAAAGATTTTCTGCCATTTCAATAGCGTCCGTCCTTGGCCCAAAAATCAAATGTGTGCCAAATTTCAACAAGATTGGAAGTAATATGTGGCTTCTACAGCTAAAGTATGGCATCTAAATCTGAACTGATTTTTTAATTTCAAATTTAAATGACGCCCTTCTCTGGCCCATAAGCATCATCAAGATTGGATGCAAGATGTGTCTTCCAGAACTAAAAACGTAAAATTCGAATGAAGGTATATGTGGGAGCTATATGTAAATCTGAACTGACTTTCTTCTAGGACCGAACGTTGGGCCCATTTAAAAGTGGACATATGGGTTCCAAAAAACAGTGAAATTTCCTCACAAAATCAAATATGACATTTGTTTTAAAATGTCGGCAAATTTAGTGTCCATGCAAGGGGGTCCAAAAACCTGTTTTCAGTTGGATTTTATGAACATCGAGAAGTGCAGGGTATAATATACGCGGCCATGCCCTTCTTTAGCTTTTATTACTACTTTTGCTTATTTTACTTAAAGGTACTAAGGACGCGGTGTGCTATGAATTGAAAAGTGCAGTGTGCAGTGCAGGGTGCAGTGTCGCCACAGCCTGCATTGTTGGTCAAAGGGAGTGGAGAGTGTTCAGGGCTTATAGTGGCTAATAGGAGATTTGTATTTGTTTGCCTTTCAGTTGCCATCATGCATTGGACACGTGAGAAGAGGTCATTATGTGTTTAAGCGTATTTTTTAAATTCGCACTCTATCATTGCAGGGCAGCGTGCTTTTCGTTTACGATTCGCTGTTCCCCCAAGCGGATGTGTTCCTGGTGAGACAAACCCCAGAGAACTTCACCAGAGACCACTGCATTCGGACCGCTTCATTGTGTGATGCGCCATATCACGAGTAGGCATTATTTTTAACTTTTTTCAGGATAACCGTCGTGCCGTAACTGAGAACTCCGAACGGTACTTGACACAATGCAATAGGACGATACATGGTTCCAACAGAACGGTACCACTGCATACACAGCGAGGGTTACAATGAATTGTTTGAGCCAAATGTTTCCTGGATGGCTTATCTCTTTGAGGGGTGATATGAACTGATCGGCACGCTCACCAGACTTAGCCCAATGCTATTTTTTCCTTTGGGGTTACCTTAAGTTGGAGGTGTATATAAACCGTCCCAACACCTTGGAAGACCTAATTAACAATATTGAGGTCGAATTTGCAGAATACCTGTCGACATGCTTGTTAGAGTTCATGAAAACCTCAGAAAACGAATGCAGCACTGTGTGGGTAGCGAAGGTCGACACTTGCCAGATACACTAAGTATTTAAAACCATGTAATTTTAAAAATTCCCTTACTGTTTAATATAATTAAAATGTAAAATAATTTTGTCTAAGGTTCAACTTTTTTTATTTTATGTCCAAATAAGCAAATTTCTGCGCTCCACCCTGTATTTAAAATAATAGCGAAAATATCTGGCTATTTGTTTGTGAGGTTATAAATATGTCTTTCGACATATAAATTCCGAAAATATGTACCTGCAATCAAAAGATCTTAACATGTCTGCAACGATACTCGTATTCTTTACAAAAATTTAATCAAAATTATTGTAACACTCGTAGTCCAAACTAACGAACGTTAATTTAACATAAACATTAGAGTATAAAGAAAATATTACATCAGAACATTTGGTCAAGAACATCCATCAATCTTCCCAGTTACCTCATATCATTTGTGTGGTTGCAAACTAATGATGATGACGACGACGATACGAGCATGGACAGCATCAGGAACAAGCGACAACAACAGCACCATGTTGTAACAACAACCAGTTAAGAAAGCATTTGTTGGCGTTCAAAACTTGTCTGAATGCTGTTGATGTTGTTGCCACTTTGGAAATTGACGAAGAAGAACAAGAATAAGATGACGACCACGATGGTGAAGAAGAAGATACAGAATTTCTTTTCAAGTAGAAATTATATATAAATGCTTGAAATACATGTGCTTGAGATAACAACATCACTCCAAGGAAACTTTTCCAAAATACAGCAGCAGTAGAAGGCGGCAACGACAGCGACAACAGAAGTCAAGCTCTTGCAAGACAATCAGCCTGCAACAGTGTTGTACATGTAATATGGGAAAGAATGATATGTTTGGTCAATATAAAGCTTTATATAAATTTCAGTTTTTGTAACACCTCGAAATATTGATCGGAATCTTCGAAAAGTATATGAACGCTAAGGTGATTCAAGCCTGTTAAAAACGCGATAGCGATCAATACTTATATAAATAGGCGATATTGACACAATGGGTGAAAAGTATCTGAAATGAGTTGGCAATGTCGGGAGGGCACCCACCCTGCCGACTTTTGGAAGTTTCTTTCATAGTCTATCGTCAAATGCGTTACGCTTTAGTCACTTCCAGGCGGTAATTGGAAGATAGTTTAAATTTTACAAGAACAATTTACTTTACAGTCGTCTTTAAATCATCCAGGCGGCAATTGAAAGATTGTTTGTTGTTTATAACACCAGCCGAAAATCCGTGTGCCATTATGGATATACAGGGTGCGGCAAAAGTCACAAAGGGGGTTTAAAACAATCATAGCTTATTTAATTTATAATTTAAATTTATTTTTCTTTCAAAACAAAAAAAAAAAATATCTGTAGATTTTTTAATTTATGTGTGAAAGGCCATTTTCGACCGCGCAAAGTTGAGCTCCTTCAAGAGCATTTTCCATGACACGAATCGAAGTATCTGCCTCAGAATATTCGGCTCGAATATTCTTCTTCAGCATTTTAAGGGTTCTGGGTTTATTGATATACACCCTCTCTTTTAAATATCCCCAAAGGAAATAATCAGGTGCTGTTAAATCCGGCGAGCGGGCAGCCATTTGAATGCTGAGTTTTTGGAAATTAAAAGTTCGCCAAAAATCTCCCTTAGGAGGTACATAGTGGTTCGAGCAGTGTGTGCAGTAGCCCCATCTTGTTGGAACCACATCTCTGATTTGTCAGAAAGAGCTGGAGCATATCTCGGTTTAGCTCGCCATTTACAGTTACAGCATTGCCATTGCTATCTTCGAAGAAAGAACCATACTGTACATTTAATTGGATGTAATTGTCGCTGATGAACATACGAGGGTATAAATATATATATATGCTACGAGTATATATAAGTATATTTCTGGTCAAGGCAACACTAAGTGTTGCCTGGCGCCATCTGCAAGTCCATTGGAAAGTTTGACATTTTTGAGCATAAACGTACCCAGAACTTATTGACGAATGACCATCATTTGTGTAGATTACAGAAACTTGAAAAAATCAATTTGGCAAAAAATGGAATTACCAAGTGAACATTTTCGTGCGATCATTTTTCACAACGTTCAAAGTGGATTATCACGACAAGAGGCATCGATGAACTTAAATCGTTGTATGGCAATGAAGCACCATCCTATAGCACTGTGAAAAAGAGGTTTAATGAATTTAATCGCGGCCTACGCTCGCTCAAGGGCGAAGGTCGTCCAAAGACGGCCGTTGTGCCAGAGAACATTGATGCCGTGCTTGATTGAACTGATAATGCAAGATCGTCATGTGACATATCGTGAGATAGAGGCATCCTTGGGCATTTCTTTCTCCAGCATACATTCGATATTGCATGAACATCTGGCCGTAAAAAAGTGTTGTTCTCTTTGGATCCCGCACAATTTGACAATCGCTCAAACAAGGGCCCGTGTCGATTGGTGGAAAGAAATTTTGAAATAATTTTTTATAAGAACGTCACAGGTGACGAATCATGGATCTATGCGTATGAACCCAAAACAAAACAGCAGTCGACCGTGAGGGTCTTCGAAGACGAGCCAAATCCAACGAAAGTTGTTCGTGGAAGAAGCCCTTTGAAGCAAATGGTCGCCTGTTTCTTCGGCAAAACTGGTCATGTGGCGACTGTCCCGCTTAAGCAACGTAGGACGGTCAATTCTGAGTGGTACAGCACAATTTGTTTGCCTGAAGTCTTCGGAGCAATTCGAAAAACGAACAAGAGAAGACGAATCTTTGTGCACCATGACAATGCGAGCTCTCACACATCATTGAAACAAAACATCGAATTGATGGGTCGTCCGCCGTACTGCCCAGGCTTGGCACCCAATGACTTCTTTTTATTTCCGCACATCAAGAAAAAAATGCGTGGTCAACGATCTTCGTCGCCAGATGATGCTGTTGAAGCGTTCAAAACCCATGTTTTGGAGGTGTCTTTATCGAATTGGAAAAGTGCTTCGAAAATTGGTTTGAGCGCATGCAAAAGTGTATAAATCATGCTGGAGAATACTTTGAAAAACAATAAAAACCATTTTTGGTGATAAATATTCGCATTACTAGGCCAGAAATATATATAGCAGCCCTCGTAGACCCATTTAGTTCCGATTTCGCTCAAATTCGGTATATTATATAACAGGGACATTTAATAGGTTTTTTCATTTTGTACTTTTTGCTCTTTGAAAATGTACTTTGTGGGTCCCGATAGTACCAAGTCCAAGAACATTTTTTCGAAATCAATTTTACTTATATACGAGTACAAGAAAAAAGTTTGTTTAGAATGAAAAACAAAATCGACACAGAGTAGCGATTTATTAAATTAAATATTTTTACATCCGTTTTTTTTTTTAAATAACCTGCAAAATTTGACCGATATGAAAGTATATAGTTTTCATCACATGTAGGCTAGACTTTTTGAATTCATTTGAGGAATTTTGCGTCACATTATTCGAAAAATATTAAAGTTTTAAGCTTTGCTTTACTTTACCTTAATAATTTAACATGATCGGCTTTATCTTAAAATTTTCTGAAATCCAAAATTGAATTTTTTGTTTTTTGTTCAATTTGATGCATAAAACTTTATTGGATTCGAAAGTAAAAAACCTGCTCATAATTCAAACAACAGAACAATTTTTTTGAAATCATTAAATATACAAAATAAATAACAAAAATTTATTGTTTTGGTCTGATAACCGAATGCATCAGCTGAATGCAATGCAAAGAATGCTTGATAACTTGTCTATAACAACAACCGATACAAGTACAAATTTAGTTCCAATAATCATCATAATTTGTTAAGGTTACCAATACCTTGTCTCTTCAACCGATACTGTCAATTTCCACTTATGAAAATTGCCATGTACCAAATCAACATTCGGTTGTAGCGATCGAATACATAAATAGTACGTGCAACCATCAACACTCAGTTGACAAAAATTAGATTGTTGCAACAAATCTGTTCTCTCTGTGTGTACGTGTTCCCATACAAATGGCTTTTATGCCTTTTAGAATCATGACATCAAATGCAACCGTCTGCAAACCGGTTTCTGACACTAAAAAATAAACTCTGTTCGGTTGTTGTTCTTGAAGCGGCACTTAATACCGTGGTGACAGTCCTTGGCCGAATAATTGCATCTACAGGTTCGTACAGTGCATTAAACCAGCTGTCTTGGGATCGACTTTCTCTTCGGTTAAAGGCTTCGCCGTCGTTAAGCAAATTATTAGGTTTGTGCCGCTATAATAACAATTTCTGTTCGGTCTTTATGACAATTTGTTTTTATGATTTATTATTGGCTACAGCACAAAATATTCAACTAAATTACCGGTCGCCACATCCACCAGTTAATATTAATTTTACTACATTTCGTTGGTATAGCTGATTTATAAATAGTAGTTCTATCGGCTGTTCAATCTAGAGGTATTTTTTCTTCAAGATAAAAAATAATACAAAAATTCAAATAAAGTGTGGAATCTTTAATGAAAAGACGAAAGACATTTTACGCCATTTATTTTTTGAATAAAATTTCCTTCAAATGTTGGCCGCAAATACGCCTGTGTGTCCATTCTGAGGGTCCAATTTTAGGTGGCTCGTTCGAGCATTTCGACCGGTATGGTGTAATGACTCGCGAAATGTTGGGTTCCAAAACTTGAATCGTAGCTGGTTTGTCAGCATAGACTTTGGACTTTACGTAGCCCCAAAGAAAAAAGTCTAAAGATTTAATATCTTTCCAACTCACCGGTCCAAAACGTAAATTTAGTTGCTCTTAGAAATGACCTCTCAATAGATTCTTTATTTGAGCAGCTGTATGGTAAGTGGCACCGTCCTG
Source organism: Hydrotaea diabolus (assembly GCA_963513945.1). Taxonomy (NCBI): domain Eukaryota; kingdom Metazoa; phylum Arthropoda; class Insecta; order Diptera; family Muscidae; genus Hydrotaea; species Hydrotaea diabolus. Next base: position 130,319,484 of record OY740717.1, on the reverse strand, counting down.
TTGAAACCAAATGTCGTCAAGATTACGGGCTTCAATTTCAGTTACCAAAAAGTCCGATATTATGGCGCAATAGAGAGCATCATTCACGGTTACGTCATCATTTTTGAAAAAATATGAACTGATGGATGATTCCACTAGCCCATAAACTGCACCAAACCGTGGTTTACTCTTGGTATAATGGCACCTCTTTTGGTTGCCCTTGAGCCGAAATGCGACAATTTTGTTTATTGACGTTGCCGTTCAGCCAGAAATGGGGCTCATAACTGAACAAAATTTTGGTCGAAAACTGCGGATCTTCTTCGAGCTTTTAAAAAGCCAAACAGTCTTTCCATGATAAAATGGCAAACATTACTGACAAGAAAAAAATATAGTTTTCCACAACTCACTTGTATACTGTTAAAAACCCCTTTTGAAAAAATACCTCTACATTGATCACCCGTTAGAATATAGCAGTAGCTATAACAAAATTTGACGACTGCAGCTGAAAGTCTTTATGTCCAATAGAATTTTTCCAATTTGCAACAGATATTTTTTCTTGTATTTATCTTTTTATAAAGCCTACAAAATATATTTCCTGCCCTATAAGTCGTCTTTTGAAACCGACCTAACTCTTGATAATATGATTATTTACACCGACCTGGTGTAGAATATCATCGGGACTCTTTTTTCATTCTGGTACTAGGAATGTGGATCTTCTTAGAGGTTCAAAGAAGGCCAACGTGAATTTATTTCTATAAAGAACATTTTCTGCTTTTCAAATGGCACCAGTTGTTGTCGCTTATCATACCAACCCCCCACTCTAGTGGCCTAACACATCAACATCAGCAACAACAACAACTCCATGAACATCAGTAATAACAAACAAACACTATCTTTAAGTTGATATTTTGTTGTTGCCAGAATGAAAACATACGTCACACATCTTTCGGTTTTGGGGCTGCAGTCAACTTTTGTTTACGTAACATCTGTGGTGCAACAACACTCACACCACTTACAGCAACGAGTGATATTCAGACAGTCAAGTCAGCCTGCCCAGGTCGTCATCTCGAGTCAGCCAGATGGGCAGAGTGACGTAGGGGCTGTCACATATACTATAATTTAGACAACAACAAACTTTTCCAAACGAATGCCGTATTCTTATCAGTTGAAAAACACCTTTTTCCAGTTGCACACTACACTTTCAGGTTCTGCGTTGCTGTGCTTGTCGGTCGAGTCAGATGCAGCTTCTTTTGGCAGCTGAGTGAGTGAAATGAAACACTTTGCTTCACAACCGGGAAACTTATCGCTTTCGTCCAATCGTGGTTGAACAACTTCACCAGCAAAGTCTTTATGATGGCTGCATTTAATCGAGAAGTAGTTTTGTTAGTTTTCACTTGTTGGTTTGCGGTAACAGATTGCAGCAGAAGGACATTGCACTTACCAAAAGTATGAATAAGAATTCCTGGGCGGCATACGTAAGGGCTACGCACGGCCTAATAAAAGAGCTTCTTGAAGGGAAAGAGTTTGCATAACAGGGCCCTAGCTGCTGGCAGTATTAGAAGTAATTATGTAATTTTTATTTGTTTCCTTTAGAATTTAAATCCACGATCTTCGCTCTGCTAAAAATCTGATGTTCTCAAATCAGTATCTCCCATTTTTCAGTATTTATTTATGATTTTTGGTTTATTAATAATTAGGTTAGGTTGTGGTGGCAGTCGGATAACCAGCTCACATAGATCAATCAAAGTCTCTAGTGTAAACACGGGCATAGGTGCCCCTCATCGGTCGTATACCCATAATAGCCTTCTAGTGTGTTCGTCTACCAGGCAATGACCCGTCAGAATCGATCCTTGTGAAGAAAGTATTTTCCTCTCTAAAACAGACGGTTGTATATCACTCAGAATTGAATTGTCCTACGTTCCACTAAAGGCACTGTGGCAACATAGATCCATGATTCGTCACCTGTGACAATATTATACACGGCCTTTGAGCTACCGTATATACTTTTCGACATCTCTTTGCACCTTTTTTGAGCATTCGTCAAATTGTGTGGGATCCAACGAGAATAAATTTGTTTCACGACCAAATGAACATGCAATATCTTATTGATGCTTGTCATACTTATACCCAAGGATGCCTCAATCTCACGGTATGTCACCTGTCGGTCTTGCTTAATCAGTTTACACACAACCTCGATGGTTTCTGGCAAATGACCGAAGTTGGACGTCCTTCACGAAATTCGTCCTGGTGCGAACGGCATCCGAGACTGAAGTCTTGGTACCAGCGAATAACAGTGGTTTTTGATGGTGCTTAATCGCCAAAAGTCGAAACAAATTGATTTAAACACTCTTGTCGCCGCAAATCGTAAAAAAAACATCGCAAGAGAATGTTCACGGGGTAATTCCATTTTTTAACTAAGATGAATTTTTCAACACACTGCAAAAAAAAAACAATTCGCCCTCAAATGACAAAACGTTCTGAGTGAAGTTATGCTAAAAAATGTCAAAGTTTCCAATGGAAGTTCCAGTTTGCATCTGGGACCAATAGTATTGTCAGGAGCCGAAATATAAATTGCAACCCGTATGTACATTAAGTGACTGCTTGAAACAAACTTTGTTTTAAAAGTTTTTAAAACATAAAAATGAATAATTTGAAAACTAGTTTATTAGGTTTTTTTTCTTTAAATAAAGGTTTTTTATTAAAGGAAAACTTGTTTTTAATTCCAAAATTTTGCATTTTCATTTCCCTCAAGAAAAAGTCGATTTTTATTGACTTTTTTATACTAAAAAGTCTAAAAGTTGCCTCTTCATTTTTTTGTAATAGTCGAAAAGTCGATTTTAAGTCTTAAGCATATAACCCTATTGTCCATATCATTCAATAGAATCTTAGCCCAATATTGCGGAAGAAATATGAAATTCTCCGACACAAATACTCTTATCCTGAGGTCTTATTTAATCTTGAACGTTTCTCAAACGAGAATGTAACTTGAATTCTGATGAATTATTCGTTTACGCACATTTACTTTCTTAATTGGTCTTTTCACAATTTACATATTTTAACTTCAACTGCAGTTCAGGTGTTTTATTTTGGTTTTCTTGTCGTATCTTCCGTAACATGACCATTAGTTCCAGGTATGGACTACGAACATAACATTTTCCAGTGTTCAGCGCTCGCAGATATACGTTGTGGACGTTGTGGCATGGCGTGGTGTGGAGCAGAGTGGAGACTATGAAATGTGTAATTTTCTTCATGCATAATTTTCTCACGTCCACTGGCTCCATTCTTTCCTTGAAGTGGTTGTCATTGTTGCTATTGTTCTTACTGACTGCCATTGCTGTCGTTGGTGTTGTCGTCGTCGTGTTGTTGTTATTTTAGCTGTTGCTGCTGCTGCTAAGTTCAACATTATTATTAGCTTCTTTCAAGCATTTTGTGGAGTAAAGTAAGAGTAATACTTATAAAATAATCATTTAGTTAAATTACAGTTTTTCATTCTCTCGGAAAATGCCTTTTAGCCGTTCTTGTTGTTGTTCCTATTGAAACATAGCTCTGGTGGAGTAGAGTGGAAAAGTAAGTGATGACCAAGTAAGACCATCTCAACCGAGGAATGGATTTCAGGGTATATTAGTTTACGCTGCACAGTGCTTAGAAATTGATTTTTCGAAAAACGTGTTTTCTTTAATAGTTCTTGGTGAAATTGGAGGTTATTTTTTATAATCAGTAAGTTATATGGATCGGCTTCTTCATAATACCATATTTTAGAGAGTAGTAAAATACAATTTTAGAATACCAAAAAAATGTTCTGTGCACCTTAATCATGGAGTTTTTTTTGATGTAGTGCATTTAAAATCCGGTTGAAACATTAAAGTTGGGCGAAGACGACTTTAAGAAAACTTTACAAGGTCTTGTCTCTTAAACTAATTGTATTAAAATTGGGAGTATGCATGTGCATTAGGGTGATAACTTTTAGACAACCTCGTTTCCCTGTATCATATTTTGATGAGTTTTTATTTAAGATTAGATAAAATCTTATATATAAGGTAGTTCGATAAAAAATCCTCTCGCACAAAATGATTTTAAAATTTTTATTTATCAGCATTTAGGAAATTTTTTGAAGTTACGAAAAGCAATTCATCATAAACGTACGTATATTTATGAGCAATCATATAAATGAATTAACCTTTTGTTTCTTGCCACTTTTTTTTAATTCTGAGAGTCAGAAAGAAGTCGTCGTTTTTTCCAAAGAGATACATTCGATTCAAAATGAGATACCTTCACTTAATTGTAAATAAAAGCGGGACGCATTCATCGATTTCTATGATCTATGTCTCATTTTGTTCATAGAATATGTGGCTTTTCGTGAAAGTTATAAGACTTGACACTTTTTTCCGTTTTGGATTTATATTGTTAAAAAAAATATTTTTTTGACAAAAATATCATTTCAAAGTGGCTTGTGCGTGACCTTTTTCAATATTAAAATGGATTAACTTTATTTTAGTCTTTAATAGGCAAAAGTTCATTTATTCGTGCAATAGGAAATAATTTTTGAAAATCAAAAAGTCATCACCCTAATGTGCATGTGTATGTATGGGGCCATTCAATATTGTTCGCTTTGGCCTAAATCTTTATAATGATCGAATCTTCAGCATATTATTTAAAACTTTGCGATGCTTAGCTTTTATCTCCCTTCACATAAAATATTATTGCCGATATGTTTAACATGAGAACAATCGAGTTGGCTCACTGCGTGGCTTTTTATCATTAAATTTCTTACAAAATAGCTTCATGAAAATACACAATAATTTCCAAACTATATCGTTTTTGAAATACTGTGCGTTGGTGTCTAGTCTTAAATTACCCAACGAAATATTTAGCGATGACATATTGAGATGGGCTGGAAGTGGTCAAAGACTTGTGAAGTCTTTGACCACTTCCAGTCTTTGACCACACATTGAGGAAATAATGCTAAATTGGTACAGTGCTCAAAGTACAAACTAGTTTTTTTGTTTATACTTAGTAGGGACATTAATACTGTTACACACGTTTTATGCTGTAAAATAAAAAGTACTGAATGATTTTGGACCAAATATTGTTTAATATATTTATTGATGTATACTGTATCCAAAAAGAATCTACTTATTCGAAATGTCCGCCTTTTGCCTTTACACACGCCTTAAGCCGCACTGGTCAATCGTCAATAGCTGCACGAACCTCGTCCATTGGAAAATTGGCCACAGCTCGAACCAAAGCAGTCTTAAGAGATCCAATGTTGAACATGCGGCTAATCCCTAGTGGCCGGAGCGTTTTGAATCTTAAAAAGCGCTATTACAGCGATACGGTTCTCATTATCTGACCATTCTATGATGAAAGTTGAAACAATTTTAAAATCCCGTTACAGACTAACGCTATTGAGGTTAGCTTTCAAAACCCATATGACATTAACGGAGTATGTTCAGTTCTATAAGTACTATTGAAATTGGTGTGTTCAATGTTGTAACAGTATTTATATCCTTACTAAGTATAACATTCCTGCTCACAGAGAAAAAATTAGTTGGAAATTGTTTAGATTAACGGACTTTCTGTTGCAGTCACCAACATTCCGTAGCATGCCTGCTGATATGATTCCAGATATCATATGGTGGTTGTAACGATAATATCACAGTTCTCACAGCCAATAACACGGTTATACCAACCGAACTCAGTTAAACTATTGGTGGTGACAACAGATAAGTTTTTGCAGTGACCAAACCCTTTTTAGTTTGCTTTCGTACCATATAGTTGGTTACTCAATTATGAAAATATAATTCCTAAAATAATTTATCGGCTCTAGTCACCACAAAATTTTTGTTTATGCGAAAACATATTTCGAAATCCCCATAAAAAGTATAAAAAATAAACAAAATGTCAAATCTGTTTTTATTTCTTTTTGGGTCCGGCATTTTAAGTTTCTTGGTTTAGACGGTTAATGCTTTCCAGCCATATAAATAAAAGCACTATAAATAAAGAAATAATTTTTAGAATATTAAAACTGACTTTAATCAATTTTGGCGATATTACTTATATTTGATCAGAATTTTTGGCTAGATACCCTCCTTGTTGTTTAAAAACAGCATTTACTTTTTATGTCAGTGACCCATATTTCTAGGGTTTCTGTCCTTCAAAGCTTGACAATATTAATTAATTCCACTCTGCGACAAATGGTAAGGGTCAGTGATCGGTTTGGAATGAAACCACCGGGGAAAGTTATATTGGTAAAAAAAAGTCATACGTGTTCCAGCGTTTCGCTGGGTCTCATCTAGGAATCGAGATATATCGATTTGAAGTTAGTAAGTATCGTATAGGGGAATTTGTCACGTTTTAGGCTCTTTTGTTTGACATAACTTGAGAACCACTCGTCCGATTTAGCTGAAACAAATTTAGAAAAATTAAGAATTACAATTCCTCTAATCTGTTCTTAAACCGTTTTCCTACTTAAGCAACAGTTTTGCAATTATAAATAAATGTATGAAAAAAAAAATTATTTTTGCCTAAAAATTAAAATTTTTTTTTTTTAATTCATAAAAAATCCAAAACGGTAAAAAGTGTCAAGTCCTATTACTTTCACGTAAAGTCACATAACCTATGACCAAAATGAGACATAAATCAAACAAAAGAGCCTAAAACGTGACAAATTCCCCTATACGATACTTACTAACTTCAAATCGATATATCTCGATTCCTAGATGAGACCCAACGAAACGCTGGGACACGTATGACCTTTTTTTGACCGATATAACTTTCCCCGGTGGTTGCATCCCAAACCGATTGTGGCTGTCGCACAGTGTAATATGGGTATCATTACAAAGCCTACCTCAATATCTTTCCAAAGACGTATTTATTTTACTGATCAGTCTAGATAACCGAATAGATAAAAGCTGATCCAGTTAACAAAAGTTCGTGGAATTCAATAAGTATTTACAATCAACAATTTTAAACAACAACCAATACAGGTACAATTCAGTTTCAACCATCATCTTAATCAGTTCCGATTACCGATACTTTCTTCAACAGAAAATGTCAGTTTCCTCTAAATAAAGCTAATCTGTACCTAATCAACATTCGCTTCTATGGAAGGAATACTGGGAAAGTACGTTTGACAACCATCATTCGATTGACAAAAAAAAAAGATCTAGACCACTTTAGCTTTTTGAACTTGTTTTTATACCCTCCGCAGAAGCACCACCCTCCATTTAAAACACCACGAAATATTGATAATCGTCCGTGAACCTAAGAACCTAAATTTTGCATGATGATAGCTTATGGTTATACTCTGTTTAAGATTGTGATTGGGCGAAATCGGTGAAATCTCATCCAAAACTTCAAAATTACGTTATATTTGGATTAGGGTTATACACTCATGATAATAAGCCGACTTTTACAAAAAATTAATAATTAAAATGAATATGCATGGAACTATGTACATGTCCGCATTAAGTGATTTAAAAAATATAACCATATTTGCATTTTTTGAGAAAATTTGGCTCCGAATTTGAGTAGCAATAAGTACTGCGTGGGAAATTAATCTCTCAGAAGGGACAGAAGTGACAACGAATGAAAATTTTTTTTCGCTACTTTTGCAATAAATGGCACCTTGAAACCCACAATCTGCTCGGCCATAACAACATCGGATAAATGGGTATCAATATCGAGTATTTCAGGTTGCAGTGTTTATCAGTTTGCCTTAAAAAAATAACAAAAATAAACGCGTTTTACAGTTGAAAATATAAGTAATTTAAGTGTTGGTATACTTGCCGACTTCATTAATTGCTCTGGATGAAACTGGAACATTTTTGAAGCCATACGTTGTTAGCCGTGGCCACTTGCCACGTTGCCACCGAATAAAATAAAACTTATGTGTACAGGGTGAAGCGCTTAAGTTAGCTTTTTTGCACTGCGGGCTGTGGCGGCACTGTTGGTCGAAGACAGTGGAGAGTGTGCGTGGCTTATAGTGGCTGACGGGAGATTTGTACTCATCTGCCTTCCATTTCCAGACTTTTTTTTTAGCCGGCTCTTAAGGCAAGGCAATTAGAGGATACGTGGTTCCAACAGGATGGTGCCACTGCACACACAGCGAGGGTTTCTTTGAATTATTTAAGGCAAATGTTTCCTGGACGGCTTATCTCTTTGAGGGGTGATGTAAACTGGCTGGCACGCTTAGCAGACTTAGCTCCATGCGATTTTTTCCCTTGGGGTTATCGAATTCGAAGGTGTACATCAACCGTCCCATAACCTTGGAAGACCTAATTAACAATAATGAGGCTGAATTTAGCAGAATACCAGTCGACAAGCTTGTTAGAGTTCATGAAAATTTCAGAAAACGTATGCAGCAATGTCGTTTAAAGCCAAGTATAGAATTTTGAAATTCCTTACTGTTCAATAAAATTAATATAAAATTAATTTTTGTAAGGTTCATAATTTTTTCTATTTCATTCCCAAATAAGCAAATTTTCGCGCTCCACCCTGTATAAGACAAATGTGGTTTGCTTGATAAGGATTCTGTATAAGTATATATAAGTATAGTCTAAAGCCATCACTTCTAAAATAAGTATGAAATCATTACCTAATCGAAAGACCTTACAAATCTTCTTCAAACTGAAGTATAGGGTAATCCATCTAGAGGTATTTTTCCATAGGGGGTTTTTCAGAGTTTACGCATGCGTTGCGTTAAACTTTAACACCGCAACAACGTCTCCAAATTGTGCAACTGAATTATGGAAATGAGAAACGAGAAGATCCGCTGTTTTCGAACGACGGTTTATTCAGTGATGAGGCTCCTTTCTGGCTCGAAGGCAACGTCACCCGATATAAAATAAATACTCATCCGAAGAAAACATTTCAACTCTAAAATCATGTAAAAAACAACAATTGTGAATTGTAAGACATTTTAAAAAGATTTTAGTCATTCAGTTTTATAGTATTTCCTAGTTAACACTAAAGTACATGATTAACATTTGATTTTACCTTGCACTCTCAACAAAAGTGAGCAAGTACATCGCGAAATGTGTGCTGGGTTACGACATTTCATCATTACCGTTGTTCGCCGGCTCATTGTAGCTGATGGTGGCGATGGCTGGTGCTGGCTGGTTTAGCTTTACAATTCTAAAATGCATTTTCCTGTATGCTCTAATGATAGTGTTTAACTAAAACTAGTTAGAAGCAAATTGTCAAATTGCACGACAACAATAAAAACAACAACGAGGACGATGACAACAGTTACAACAACAGAAAAGTACCGTCCATCCTGCAAAAAGATGCTTCCACATTCACTTTTGTTTTTGCCTCTTGTTTCTCGCAATTTCAGCTGCAAATGGTTTGAGGAAGTGGTAATATTTTAAGGAAAACAGCAACAACAACAACAGCAGCAGAAAGAATAACAACAACAATGCAGCAAAATGACAAAAATGGCAAAATAAATGAAAATGACAAAACCAACTGACAAAACCAAATGAACACATACACACATAGAAGAATCGAGCGAGGCGCTGAAGAAGGAAAGTGTCTACCATAGAGAGCGAGATACCGACCAGTGCGAAGGCATGGTTCGTTGCACGTTCCTACAAGAAGACACGGATGCAACACGTTTAGGATAGTTATCATTAAAGTTTCAGTGACGCACGTACTACCTTCTCGTCTTCGTCATATTTTGTGACTTCCGTTCTTGCACCGCTCCACAGCACCTCCCCGGCCAGTGTAGTCAAGTGCTGCGTAAATATTGTCCCTAAGAAGATCTTAACTTGGCACACAACGTCCGCTCCAAGTCAGTTGCTATACTTGTAGGTTCATACTCGTACTCATAGTAGTTGTTGTGCTTACACAAGTCGTTGCATTGCGTACGGCTTTGTTTTCCTTTTGGCCAAGTTATTTGCAAGGCGGTTATACTGTGCCTTCCCTTTACCTTCGCCCTGCTAGTCGGTGCAATCATCTATCAAGTTGTCCGTCGGTTAGTCAGTCAGTCAGGTTTATTGGACACAGTTGCACTATCATCTAAAGTGCTTGTAGAGACAACTGTCATCCGTTAATGTTGATGTTCCGGTTGCATGGAAGCATCAACACAAAAAGAAAGAAGAAAACAAAGTGAAATCAATCATGAAAAAGGAGAATAAAAACGAGAATCGAAATCGAATTTGGATATGTTTTATTGGGCGGTTATTAGAGACTTAAAAAATGTCTTCGGTTTACAAGAGATCGTTTTGAAAGGTCAATTTCCAGTCAGAGCAAGGCAAAACTAGGCGGATTTTAATGGAAATATCTGCTTTAATATCACCTAGCCTTAGCGACACAAGACTTTACATGTATTTTTTATGGAAAGACTTGAATCGAACCGCAACTGGTCTTTCGTTATAAAATTTGCTTCATCTTAAGCTACCTTCATATATACCCGTTTTACGAGGGCTGCTATATATATTTCTGACCTAATAATAATAATGCGAATATTTATCTTCAAAAGAGGTTTAATGTTTTTTAAAGTATTCTCTAGCATGATTTATATACTTTTGCATGCGCTCAAACCAATTATCGAAGCACTTTTTCCACTCCGATTGAGGCACATCCAAAACATGTTTGTGAACAGCATCTTCTGACGATGAAAATCGTGGATCACGCATTTTTTATTGATGGTCGGGAATAAAAAGAAGTCATTAGGTGACCCATCAATTCGACGTTTTGGCCGGCGCTGGTTTGAGCCGATATGTGAGAGCTCGCCTTGTAATGGTGCACAATGATTCGTCTTCTCTTGTTCGTTTTTTAAATTTCTCCGAAGACTTCAGGCAATCAAATTGTGGCGTGCCACTCAGAATTGACAGTCCTACGTTGCTCAAGCGGAACAATCGCCACATGACCAGTGGTTCTTCCACAAACAACTTTCGTTGGATTTGGCTCGTCTTCGAAGACCCACACGATCGATTGCTGTTTTGTTTCGGGCTCATAAGCATAGATCCATGATTCGTCACCTGTGACGATTTTATAAACGTCGTTTGAAGCACCGCAATCGAGCCTTTTTTTGAGCGATTGTCAAATTGTGCGGGATCCAACGAGAACAAACCTTTTTTATGGCCAGGTGTTCATGTCATATCGAATAAATGCTAGTGGAAGAAATTCCCAAGGATGCCCCTATCTCACGGTATGTCACATAACGATCTTGCAATATCAGTTCACACACGGCATCAATGTTCTCTGGCACAACGGACGTTTTTGGACGACCTTCGTCATTAAGCGAGCGTCGGCCATGATTGAATTCATTAAACCAGTTTTTCACAGTGCTATAGGATGGTGTTTTCGCCCTACAAAGATTAAAGTTCATCGATGCAATCTTGTCGTGATAATCCACGTCGAAAGTTGTGAAAAATATTCGCACGAAAATGTTCACGAGTTATTTCAATTTTTTTTGCCAAATTGACTTTTTCAAGTCACTGTAAACAACACCAATGATGGTCGTACGTCAAAACGTTCTGAGTACGTTTATGCTTAAGAATGTCAAACTTTCCAATGGAAATGTCAGATGGCGCCAGGCAGCACTTAGTATTGCCTAGGCCAGAAATATATATATATATATATATATATATATATATATATATATATATATATATATATATATATATATATATATATATATATATATATATATATATATATATATATGTGTGTGTGTCAGCGCATAGAGAAAGGGAACTAAGGGTAAAAAAAATCAATTTTCATTTTTTTCTTTTTTTGATGTGGACAACATTTGAGCATCGAATGAGACCGATCCCATGCCCCAAAAGTGTTCCCTCCCAGAGATATGCGCGTTTAATAAAAGTGAAGTCGACGATTCTAAGCGCAAATAGAAAGGGACCTAATCTTTAAAATGGCTCTCCTGAACAAAACTTTACATCAACTTTTCACTTTTTTTTTGATGTGGACAACATCTGAGCATCGAATGAGACCGATCCCATGCCCCAAAAGTGTTCCCTCCCAGAGATATGAGGGTTTTATGAAAGTGAAGTCGACGATTCTAAGCGAAAAACGAAAGGGACCTAATCTTTAAAATGGCTCCCCTGAACAAAACTTTTCATCAACTTTTCACTTTTTTTGATGTGGACAACATCTGAGCATCGAATGAGACCGATCCCATGCCCCAAAAGTGCTCCCTCCCAGAGATATGCGCGTTTTATGAAAGTGAAATCGACGATTCTAAGCGCAAACAGAAAGGGACCTAATCTTTAAAATGGCTCTCCTGAACAAAATTGGTTTTTAACCTTAGGTCCCTTTCTATTTTGCCCGTCACATATGTGTGAGAGCTATATCTTAATATGAACCGAATTTTTTCCAAAAAACCGACTTTTTGAAAATTTCATTAAGATTGGATGCAATATGTGTCTTCTAGAATATAAAACATTCCTACAGGAAATTAAACCGGTACGGAACCAGTCACGTGAAAGGTCCCTCATGGATGGGGACGGGTCCTACTACCGACCCAACTATATAAATACAACCGGTAACTTTTGCATGGCTTTGTCATTGAAGGGAGTCAATTGACACTATTTAGGTTCTGTGTGATATACCACAGGACTAATCAGAAAGGACAGCTACCGAACATGTCATTGTATCCATCATGGAATACCCATCACAGAACCCAACCAATGCAGCCCATCACATATGTTTAATTTAACGATTAGTCTGATTGTTTAAAAAATTTGATCTGAATGTAAATTTTCAAACATTTTTAAAAAGATTTCTAAACAAAATCCGCTCAAATGGATTTTGTTTAAAATATATCTGAATTACCCGGATATGTTAAATCTGTTGTGTGCCGTTTTATGTGCAAAGTTATACCGCGAATCCGAAGACTTTGTATTTTCAAGTAATTGACGTCATTATATTCATACCGAACCAGTTTTGTGACAGGTTCTGTTTTCACCCATCCTCGATTCAGTACATTCAGAATAATTGACTCTGCATTTCCCGTTGGAATAAAATCGATTAAATAAGTATAGTATGTGGAGCTATATAAAGGTTGTTTTTTTGGTTTTGGACGTGTGGGTTTTAAGAAGAAAAAAAACGCATATAGTTTAATGTTATGGCCAAAAATTTAGCTTTATTATAAAGATAAGGGTTCGCTATTATGTCTTAAAAATGATTTCGGGCAAGTGGCCTTTGCGGCTGGCTCGAATAAATTCCAGCCGAAAGGTCCAATTTTCGACCACTTTTTGAAGCATTTGGGGTCGTATGTCAGCAATGACGCGTTGAATATTTTCGCCAATCGTGTCGAGCTTATCTGCGTAGACAAGCGACTTTACATAACCCCACAAAAAATAGTGCAGCGGTGTTAAATCGGAGGATCTTGGAGGCCACGTCACAGGTCACCAAAAGTTTCCTTTAATAAATTGACTGTTTCGTTGACTGTATGCCAAGTAATACCGTCTTGTTGGAACCAAAGGTCGTCCACATCAACATCCTCCAATTCAGGCACGAAAAAGTCATAAATCATGGCTCTATAGCGTTCCCTGTTGACTGTAATATTATGGCCGGCTTCATTTTTGTAGAAATATGGACCAATGATTCCCCTTGTCCATAGAGCACGCCAAACAGTGATTTTTTGAGGTTTTACCGGCGTCTCAACAATGGCATCTGGATTTTCATTACTCTAAATGCAACAATTTTGGTTATTAACGAATCCATTCAACCAAAAGTGAGCTCATCGCTAAACAAAATTTTCTTCGGATCGGTGAACATCTCGTTTTGCTCCCATTCATCGATCGTGCGACACGTTTGATGGTAGTTCGGTTAAAATTCTTTCACGAGTTGGATTTTTTAAGCCCTCAAACCAAGCTCCCTCCGCAAAATCTCCCAAAAAGAGGATAGGCACAGCGAATGGACTCATTCGGGTCTTCTTCGATACTCTGCACCGCAGCAGCAATAGCGCCTTTGGTGCGCACCGTACGGCATCTCTAAGGATGTGCATTATCCACTTGAGTAAACGTGGTGCTAAGCCGATCCATGGTTGCTCGAATTACCGACTCTGCTGGGTGATTATGTCGACCGAATACTGGACGTAGCATGCGACGCGTCGCTCGAACCGAACCATTATTTTGATAATAAATTTCCACGATTTGCAAACGTTGTTCCGGAGTAAGTCCATACACTAGGAAATGGCAAACCAAACTGAGTATAAATCAGTTGAAAGCTGTCAAATGGACTAACCCTGAAAAAAGTGTGGCCAGATCGAAAACCACACGTCGAAAAAACACCGGTTATATAGGGTGATCCATCTAGATGTATTTTTTCAAAACAAAAAAAATTGAAAATTCAAATTAAGTGTGGAAACTTTATTGGTTATTTGAAAGGTCATTTTATGGCGTTTATTTTTGTATTATGGAAATGAGCGTTCGGTGAGAAACGGAAAGATCCGCAGTTTTCGACCAAAAATTTGTTCAGTGATGAGGCCCATTTCTGGCTCAACGGCAAAGTCAATAAACAACATTGCCGCATTTGGGCTGAAGAGCAACAAGAAGAGGTTCAAGAGGTGCCGTTATACCCAGAGAAAACCACGGTTTGCTGCGGTTGTTGGAATCATCAGTGGATATTTTTTCAAAAACGATGATAACGGGAACGTAACCATGAATGGTGCTCGCTATCTCGCCATGATATCGATCTTTATGCTACCTGAAATGGAAGCCCGTAATCTTGGCGACACTTGGTTTCAACAGGATGGTGCCATACTTGCCATACAGCTGCTCAAACAATGGATCTATTGAGAGGTCATTTCGAAAAGCAGCTAATTTCACGTTTTGGACTGGTAAGTTGGCGCCTAGATCGAGTGATATCACACCTTTAGACATTTTTCTTTGGGGTTACGTAAAGTCTGAAGTCTATGCTGACAAACCAGCTACCAGCTCAGGTTTTGGAAGCCAACATTACCCGTGCCATTAAAGCCATACCGATCGAAATGCTTGTACTAGTCATTTAAAATTGGACCCTCAGAATGGAAACCCTGAGGCGTAGTTGAGGCCAATATTTGAAGGAAATTATATTCAAAAAATAAATGCCATAAAATGTTCTTTCAAATTACCAATAAAGATTCCACACTTGAGTTGAATTTTTAAATATTTGTTTTATTCTGATGGATCACCTATATATTATCACTCTCCCGCTCTCTCTCTCTCTGACTCATTTCATTTCAGCAGGGTTTTACAATGGGTTTGTGTAAGATCGGATGTATTGATGTTTAATCCTTTATATTTCTTTTCTGAATAAAAAATTAACAGTTTGTGCAGATTTGAAGAGAAAAAATTTTAAATTGAAGAAGACAATAAAAAACATAAAATATTTTTTTTTTTTCAAAAATAAATTATTAATCTCTAATTGATTACCTGTCAAACGCATCTTCGCTCGTCAACGTATGTCATTTTATCGGATGTTATGATAATTTTAAATCTGTGTTTTCTATAAATAATCAAAAACTAGGGCGCCGCGTTGCGTGGAAGTAGCGCATCGGTACATTATTTTCTTTAAAACAGCATCTATTGACGTTACCTTTAGAACCAGGCCATTAAATATAGCTAAATAACAATTTTTGCTTCATGATTCGCTTTGCAGAGAATCCCTTATATATTTATCACTCTATTCTGCATTGTAGCATTAGAACTGTAATAGACACTTTAGAGATGTACATAGTATAAGGTTATAACAATTGACCCCCTGAGATGTTGTTGATTAGGATAATTGACATATTCACTTTAGTTCAGACCACAACGACTATCACTGGAAACAATTTTCATAGTCACACATATTGCCAGTAATTTCTAATGCAACATGATGCTCTCTGAACTTTGAAAGTTTAAACAATTACAAGCTATACGTTCTACACCCACTAAGTGACCTTCATTCATGCCAGCCATTGGAACACAAAAAGAAGTAAAAAATAAATTAGGCAAACATTTAATCCAGTATGCGACCAAATAATTGTTTCCGAATTTCTTCAACTCATTGAAAATGCGTTGCATGTTTGGACGATAACAATATCAATGCCAACTAAACAGAAACGAGAAGAAAAAAATGAAACAGAACCATGCAGCCTCCATGGAATGACTGGTCTCCAATCAATACGCCATTATGCTGAACATGCTCTACCCGAAAAATAGGAACTGAACGGAAAACACTCCCCGTACACGCAGCCATGCACACAGCAAGGACTGGCACATGCAGCCCTTTGCCAACACCCAGCCGGTAACATTCGAGTCCATTTGTTTTAACTGTTCTCCGACCACACGCTACTCAACCAAGCATGGCCCCTGTACCCAATGTCCAAAGCAACCAAACGGACCATGTATTTATTTGCTCTTTGTATGTGTAAACGTGAGTGTGTTTGTGTCTGTGTTTGTGTATCTTGTTAAGCCCCGAAAATTAAAAGCGTTAAACCCATTTCAGCATTTATAGGTCCCATTTCAATAGTACGAATACGAATAGGAGAAGCACTGGCAGTCATCTGCAAATGAGCGGTTGGGGGGGGGGGGTTGGCGGTGAAGCAGGACGAAGAAGGACTCAAGTAGCAACAGTAACAGTTGCTGGAACAGAAATCGTAAGGAACACATTACAATTAAATTAAATAAAACATTAACATTCCATGTGTGCGGTGGACAATTTGACTAAACATTTGTACGTTCTATAGCGGGGAGGTGCGATAAGTCGGGTTCATAGGTATACAACTTTTAACATCAGTCCATATTTGAATTAGTAGTGAAACCGGCTTTTATCTAAGTACCTTAATGTCCATATTATCCGGTTGTCATCCCTTTTTACCAAAAGGGCCCTTTTTACCAAAAGGGCCCTTTTTATACTCTCCACCATAGAATGGGAGTATAAATACCTTAAATACTTTCCACCTTGCCCCGTTTTCTTGGGACCCTTGGGTCTCTGAGACCGCACCCAATCTTAAACAAATTTTTTAAATCAGTCCATATTTGAATTAGTAGTAAAACCGGACTTTAACTTACCAAAGGGCCTTTCGTTCAAAAGGGCCCTATTCTATACTCTCCATCATAGGATGGGAGTATAAATAATTTCGTCATTCCGTTTGTAACACCTCAAAATATTTATCAGCGACAATATGAAGAACAGGGATGCCAAATAAGACTAAAGGGTTCACCAAAAATGTTACGAAGAAGTTCCATTATGGCTCTCGTTGTATGCGCAGTGGATCATCTTACGGGAATCATATGTTAGGATTATTCTCAGCCGGCGGACGCAAAAAATGTTCAATAGTAGTCCTATACAGAGCCCCGTTAATGGTTTCTTGTTGACCCACCTCATTTTCAAAAAAATATATACCGAAATCTTTATCAACCATAGCATCGAACTAAGCAATACATCTGGAGGGGCACAATTGACGCTGAAGTAATACTCTAGGATTCTGACACTGATTCCAATTCCTTAAAACGGGAGACTAAGTACCTAAACATTTTTTTACTGGGCGCTGTTCTGACATTTAAATGATGACCATAATTTGGTTGAGTTGAGATAATACTCTTGCCAGAAGAATAAAAATACTTAACAGTTTTGACGCGTTGCAGAACATCATATGTACTTATAGCTATCATATATCTCCACAAAAAACGATTTAACCTGCAAAAGAGAATAGAAAGAAAATTATAAACAAAAAAGTTATAGATATTTTGAATCCTTTAGTCTTAATTGGGCCAACCTGTATATTTAACGCGTGTCTATCAAATGTTGGGCGCGCCTTCGTCTCAGATGGTCCATCGGCATCCTTGAACTTTGAATCTATGGGTATTAAAAAAAAATAAAATTTCGTCACGAAGCAGAATATCACATTAATTTTACGATTCAAAGAATTTGACCCATGGGGGTAAGGTGCCCAGGGGCCAACAAATTGTCTCTTTCGTACATGGGCATATGGGAAGAAACAGTAGATCTAAATATGACAATTTATTTTACGATTCGGCTCAAGTGCAGGCCTTGACCTATGGACGTAGTCCACGGGTCCTGGGGTCTAAAAACCGTCCCCTAATAGCCGGGGACATATTTGTTTCCAGAAACAGTACATTTTCTAACAAATCCTTTGAAAGAACATTATTTGGCATATATTTATGTCTATCAAATGTTGGCTGCGGCTACGTCTCAGATAATCCACCCATTGAGTCCAATTTTCGATGACTCATTCGAGCATTTCGACTGGTAACTGGCGAATAACACGCCTGATGTTTTGCTCCAAGGCCTGAATCGAAGCGGATTTGTCCGCATAAACTTTTGACTTTACATTTCCCTACAGGAAAAAGTCTAACGGTGTGATATCGCACGATCTTGGTGGCCAATCGACTGGCCCAAAACGTGAAATCATGTGCTCACCGAAGTGTTCTCTCAATAAATCCATTGGTTGATGCGATGTTTGGGAAGTGGCGCTGTCTTGTTAAAACCAAATGTCGCCGAGATCACAAGCTTCAATTTCAGGCATCAAATAATCGGTTATCATGGCATGATAACGGTCGCCATTGACGGTTACGTTCTCACCGGCATCATTTTTGAAAAAATATGGACCGATGATTCCACCAGACCACACCAAACTGTTGTTTTTTCTTGAACCTTTTCTGGATTCTCTTCGCTGAACAAAATTTGGCTCGAAAACGTCGGATCTTCTTAGTAATTTTCAACAGACCATAGAGCGAAGCGATGTCTCTTGGAAACGTCGGGCGGCTTCAGTTCTTGCAAAAGCTGTTTTGTACGCTTTTAATTTAAGATCTTGACGTAAAAAACGCCAAGTCGTTCCATACGTCAGTCCGAGTTGCTGCAAACGGCGCCGAATCGACTCTCCACTGTCTTGGTTAACACTCTCAGCTACGGCCGCTACATTTTCTTCACTGCGTGCTGGACGTGGTCTATTCGGTCGAATATTATCCAATAATGAGTGCTGGGTCTCAACATGGGTGATGGTGTTGCGAATAGTACGCTCAGTAGGCCGATTATGTTGACCATAAGTTGAACGAAGTGCACGAAACACATTCCTTACAGAACGTGAATTTTCGTAATAAAGTTGAATGATTTGTAAACGTTGTTCAGGCGTAAGTCTTTCCATGATGAAATGCCAAACAATACTAAACAAAAATAAAATGACAGCATGACACGACTCACACGTGATCTGTCAAAAAAAGGCTATTGAAAAAAGTATCTCTACTTGGATCACCCATTACACTACTCAACAAAATGAAAAAAATTTCATGTACTCCGGATGCGATAATTTTTTCTGTGTAGATAACCTTGACATGAGCTCGAAAAACGCAATAAAAATTTTTTTTTTCGTTTGGTTTTTGTTTTATTTTTTTTTTTTAAATTTTAAAAATTTTTTTTTGGTTAATTTGTTTCGTCCGGCATAACTCGGGAACCACTAGCCCGATTTAATTGAATTAAATTTTAAAAAATTACAATTCCCTTAATCTGTTCATATATTGCTTTCCTATACAAGCAACAGTTTCCAAGTTAAAAATGAATATATAAAGGAAAAAACTTATTTTTTGCCTAAAGATTTAAATTTTTTTTTTTAAAAAATCCATAAAAAATCCAAAATGAAAAAAATGTCAAATCTAATTACTTTTACGTAAAGTCACATAACCTATGAGCAAAATGAGACAAAGATCATGAAAATCGATGCACGCGTTTCGCAATTGAGTAAAGGTATGAATTTCAAAAATTTGCTCGACATATGCACAATTTTGTCTATGGTGAGGTTTTTTCTTTTTTATTACAAAAAAAATTAAAATTTGTTGGGTGACAAAAATATATGACAAAAATATATGATTTGAAATTCATACCTTTACTCAATTGCGAATAAAAGCGAAACGCGTGCATCGATTTTCATGATCTTTGTCTCATTTTGCTCATAGAACATCAGCTTATAAAATATACCGGTTATACAAATACAAATCAGTTTGTTTCGAAACTTTTAATTTACAGATAAAATGCACTTTAATTGTGTAAGATTTGTAAAAATTACAATGTTCCAACAACCATATTCAAATTTTTAAAAAAAATAACAATCATACGGTTTGATTGCCGTAATCATATTACTGTTAACACAAAACTCAATAAACAACACTTTTGTCGCACTAACCATATTTATATTATTGCTACAAGCAAATTTTCATTTTTAATATTAGCAATATTACTATTGTTACATTTCAGCTATATTAATATTGCAGCAATC
Source organism: Hydrotaea diabolus (assembly GCA_963513945.1). Lineage (NCBI taxonomy): Eukaryota > Metazoa > Arthropoda > Insecta > Diptera > Muscidae > Hydrotaea > Hydrotaea diabolus. Next base: position 130,299,278 of record OY740717.1, on the reverse strand, counting down.
ATGTAATTGTCAAAATAAAAAATATACTAGAGTTATGATGAACATACTTTTCTTGCAGAGTACATATTATTGGTGCCGTGACCATACAGTCCCCAAATTTTTGTATTTTTGTACCGTCTACCTATGCTACAGATGAACATGAATAATATGAAGACAAAAAATCACCAAACGTATCATACTGACCTCATACGATGTCCATGATGATGCCGAAACCGAGTTCAAAAATGAAATGTTATCTACACATTTGTATGGAACACACAGCCATTGCGAAGGACCTTACCCAAAGAGTTAATGGCGAAAAGAGTGTATGTGGTGCATTTGAGAGTTTCTGAATGTGTCTGTGTGCGTCTGTAAGTGTGTGAGTGAAGAAGGAAACAAGACTCAAAGTAAACATATTCCCAGAATATACCCGTTTCATCATGTGCATTCTTGCCACAACGTTGCCAACTCATATTGACTTTACGTTTTCATACTCGTAGCAACCGACAGCCACAGAACAACAGAGTACAACTTTAATTTTTGGTATTCAATATGGGTCAATTGGTCCGTATATACGAGCGTATAAAAGTACACATGTTACTGTGTGCGTGTGTGTGTATTTCTAAGGAAATCTGCTAGAGGAAGTGTTTCAGTATCAACAGTCCGTAGTGTTAATAGCAGAGATGAGCAAACTAAACTGATAAATTAAAACAATCGTTAATTAATTTAATATGGGAAAATATCAAATACCGGGTGGTACATCTAGAGATTTCTTTATCAATCATATATTATTTAGGTAGCGACAGTTATTACCCGCTCGAAAGTTTGCCTTTACACACGCCTTAAGTCGCACTGGCCAATCGTCAATAGCTGCACGAACCTAGTCCATTAGAAAATTGGCCACAGCTCGAACCAAAGCAGTCTTAAGAGATCCAATGTTGGGGTATCTTTTGTGACAAACTTTGTCCTCTAAAACCATCTACAATTTGTAATCCAATGGTTTCAAATCTGGACTGCCTGAGGGCCATTCTTCAGAGGAAATGAACGCTGGCAAATTATTTCGAAGCCAGGCCTGGGACGTTTTAGCCTTATGGGCCGGCGCAGAATTCTGCTGGAAAGTCCATGGCTGGTTTTGGAACAGGGAATTGTTAAGAGGCTTCACAACAGCTTCCAAAACGGTTTCTTGGTAAACTTTGGCCGATGTTCTGACTCCTTGTTCGCAGAAATGCAGATCAGTGACCCCATCGTAAGAGACACCCCAACAAACCATGACTGAAGCTGGGTGATGACCCTTTTCCAACCTTGGGATCAGATCAGATGCTTTCTTACACTCTGTCATTTTGCTTGTTAAATTTTTCCTGAACGTAAAAAATTTTTTCATCGGTGAACAAAATTTGCCTGTGCAAGTTATCAGCGTGCTTCTCCAAAAGACGTTTGCATTTTTCAATCCTATTTTTTTAAAGCTGCAGTCAATAAATGTCCGATACGTCATTTGAAAGTCCCAAGTCCCATGCCTTTTTTAATGATTTAACTCATGGACTTCTGCGTGATATTCATCTCACGGGCCATGATTTTCTGTTTTCGTAGCGGATTTCTGTGAATTCTAGATTTAACGGCTTTGATGGCATGCGGTGTTCGAACAAAGCGTGGCCGGCCCGACCGGTGGCGGTCTTTTACATCTCCAGTCTCCTCAAAGAGTTTAATGCATCGGTAGACGAACATGCGGCTAATCCCTAGTGGCCGGAGCGTTTTGAAAATATCGCTTTTTTTATTCACATTTGAAAAGCGCTATTACAGCGTTACGGAAAGTTGAAACAATTTTAAAATCCCGTTACAGACTAACGCTATTGAGGTTAGCTTTCAAAACCCATATGACATTAACGGGGTATGTTTAGTTCTACTATTGAAATGGGTGTGTTCAATGTTGTAATAGTATTTATGTCTCTACTAAGTAGTTGCAGGATGTTTTGGCACATTCGGCCCAAAAACGTCCCGCATGGTTAAAACGTGCAATCAATAGTAAATATGGGCATATGGGTATTCAATTAGTAGTAGAAATTTTGCTATGAATTTAAATTATAATATACGATGTAAATTGTGAGTCAGACTTTAATGGAAAATTTTTTGACGCCGTGGAGAGCATAAAAAGCTCGGCTTGGCCAAAAAAACTGACTTAGTGTATCAAATTTTTTATGAACACTTTTCTAGATAATAGTTGTTTCTTTGATCTGTGGCCGTGGAAAAATTCTGTGAAAACTAGGATTAGCAAATTTTATATGAAAACTTGGCTCAGGGGCTGAGCAATTTTGTCTATAACACCTGTGTTATAGTGGCTACTTTTCTATGAAAACTTGATTTTGTGGTTAGCCAAACTTAAATAAGTGGCTGACCAATTTTTCTATGAAAAATCGATTCAGTGGCTGATCTATTTTTCTATGAAAAACTAGCATGTTTACGTTATAAACTATAAACGTTAAAAACTTGGCAAAGACTATAAATATATTTTTTGCGAAAGAGTCAAGCAGAATTCAGTACATTTTCCTGAAACAAATTCACACAAAGTTTGAGTAAATATTCTATGAGTCTGGTTGACTTTTCTCAAAAAATGAGTCATTGTACTCTCAGTTAAAACATCGGTTTAAGCTTGACTCGTTCTTTATTTAGCCATCTGGGGGGCCACTTGTGCGCCATCACAGATACAACGAAGGAACCCAGAGAACACCCATGAACGAATCATCAACAATAAGTAGAACATTTGTTGTGGCATCATATTGAAATGGTATTAATGTATTTTTTCATTGCCTCACATACGAAACTAAACGAATACTTGTGTATCTACGGTATCAACATAACAAAATAGAAAATAATCAACATCAGAAAAGGGATGAAAGAAAGCAAATGAAAAAAAAACAAAATCAATTAAAATGTTAAGGATACCCTCGCCCCTTTGCCATCGTCAGACTACTCTAATGACAGTAAAGTTAATTGCCCAAAAGGTTTACGAAGTCAAACGAATCGAGTGGGTGTCTTTCTTGGATACGACCAAGTATGGACAGCGTCTCCCTGAATTGCTTAAGGCGCTCGGTTCTACTATTAAAGGATTTGCTGGCAAGATAATGTGATTCTAAAGTTCATTAGCTTGTGTACCCTCGATATGTTTGCAGATGCCAAAGTACTGTCTTTGTGGAAAATAAATAATTTAAGACCTTAATTTAATATTTTGTTAAGAACTTTTAAAGGGACAAGTAATTCATATAAATAAAAATGGAATGTTGTCAAAATATATGGAAAATTACTGTCAAATCAGTCAAATAATATCGCACACATGTCAATTTCATAAAAAAATGGTTGTGGAATGATAAGAGTAACGCCAAATCAGTCAAATAATATCGCACACATGTCAATTTCATAAAAAAATGGTTGTGGAATGATAAGAGTAACGCCAAAACTTCTAAGGAAAAAAGGTGCCTTAATTTATGATTCTTTCCTGAATTGTTGTACATAATTTTCCTATAGATAAATTGGAGACAATGGAGATAAGTAAAAATTGTAATGACAGACTGACGCCTGGCCCATCAGTATGCGATTTCGTAGACTAGCATACACGCAGAAAAAAGTATGGTTGGGGTAACAATATTCGAAGAGCATCATACTATTGTTGGTTATATGGTTGTGGCACAACAATATGATGATCATCACAACCATACTATGATCCCCATAACAATATTATGGTCCTCACAACAATAGAATTTTTCACACACAACCATACTATGATCCCCACAACCATATTATTATTATTCAGATTCAACCATACTATGATCCCCACAACCATATTATGATCCTCATAACCAGAGTATGTTTAACGTACAACCATAGTATGATCCTTACAACCATAGTATGACTTACACACAAGCATACTATGATCCCCAAAATTTTTGGTAAATATTGGGTTAAGTTGTTATTTAATAGGAGTTATTTATTAAACAGTAAAAAAAAATATTTATTAATAAAATTTCAGTTACTCGTATACTAATTCATAGTTTGTTTCGAAAAAATTTAATTATTTTACTATAATTGCGTAAGATACGCAAATTAAAAAAAAAATGCAATTTTGCCGGTATGATTGCCGTTATCATGTTATTGTTAACATGAAACCTATAAAAACAATACTTTTGTTCCACCAACCATATTGATATTGTTGCTACAACCATATTTTCATTTTTAAATTTGGCAACAATACTATTTATACATTTCAACAATATTAATATTGCCGCAATCATACTATTGTCAAAATGAAATTCCAAAAACTGTGCTATGGTTGCGACGACCATACTTTTATTGCCGAGAACATACTATTGTTGCCGTGACCATATATTAACCATATCTTTTCTCTGCGTGTAGAAATATCGACCATAAAGGTGGATATTAGGGAAGCTCCTAACTAAGAAAGACATACGCGTATTAAAAGTACAATTTTTAAATTGCAAATTGGGTCCAAGGACTGTTCCACTCAATAGGCCGATCATACCGTAGAATTCCATTTTTCTTTTTGGCGACTGGCCGAGGCGTTAACACACAAGTAACTTAGGTTTAAGCCATTGTTGACAAAATCGATAACCTCATAATTCCGCTGACTTATTGAGTATCAACTACTTACTTGTATATACCCTCCTCCATCACTACGCGTTCTTTGGGCTCATTCGGCTAATGCCTTCAAACCCAATGTGAGCCAAAACTTCATAATCAATCAATATTTAAATTCGTAGCAAAAATTGCTTTAATTTGAGTTTTTATATTGACTATTGTAGCCCGTTTTTGATCATAAGGGCTGTTTTTAAGGGCCCATAAGCTCAAACGTCCATGCAATATGCCCCTTTTGAAGATATTAAGTGTGTTTCAACGAACTGTACCCATTTTAGCCATTGCTAAAAAATTATGATTTGTAGAGCAAATACTCTAAAAAGTAGGGTGTCTGATCAATATATCGTGGTGTTGCAAACGGAATGATAAATTTAGTATACATTCCATACTTTGACGCAGGTTATAAAAATTATTAAACTACACTCTAGAAATTCGTATGCCATCTTGGACCGAAATCGACAAGTGTGTTAGACTTCAACTAGAGGACAAGAGTTTATAAAAAATATCATTTCGATACGACAAATACCAAAGAACAGTTGGTATTTAAGAAGTCCAAAGTCTTATGAAAGGTTTGGTTTAATACACAGAATGCTAAAAATGCCATTTGACACACTGAAAAGAGGTACGTTGAAATTGAACAACGAAAAATGCATTATATGTGACAGCGCATAGAAAAAAGGACCTCGCCATACTCGTATGCAATGCGTATGGCATCAATAATCTCACGCACTTTTACTCTTCGATCGGCCAACACCATATGTGACAGCGCATAGAGAAAGGGACCTCAGGGTAAAAAAATCAATTTTCATTTTTTTTTTTTTTTTTTTTTTGATGTGGACAACATCTGAGCATCGAATGAGACCGATCCCCAAAGCCCCAAAAGTGTTCCCTCCCAGAGATATGCGCGTTTTATGAAAGTGAAGTCGACGATTCTAAGCGCAAATAGAAAGGGACCTAATCTTTAAAATGGCTCTCCTGAACAAAACTTTTCATCAACTTTTCACTTTTTTTTTGATGTAGACAACATCTGAGCATCGAATGAGACCGATCCCATGCCCCCTCCCAGAGATATGCGCGTTTTATGAAAGTGAAGTCGACGATTCTAAGCGCCAATAGAAAGGGACCTAATCTTTAAAATGGCTCTCCTGAACAAAACTGGTTTTAAACCTTAGGTCCCTTGCTATTTTGCGCGTCACATAGGTATACAAAAATTCATATCTTCAAAACGGACCATCTCAGCAGCCGCTCAATGTAAGTAATGATCGGACCACCTTCCCATTATCCTCAATCAATAGAAGGCTGATTGGGAAGCCTTCGGAGAAGCTATCAATCACAGCTTTAATGGTCTACCCATTCCCTCAGATGTTTGGATAGCTGAGAAGAAATTCTGAGCCATTCATGCTGGACATTTACCCGAATTGCTCGGCGGAGGCATCAGATGAGTGTGATAAAATTCTTTGCTCCAACACTGCTGACCCTAGAATTTGGAAACTAAACACTCACTCATTCAAAGCAGTAAGTTCTCGAAATAATAAATTGTGGTCAACGGTCAAATTGCTATTAAACACCGGAAGAAAGGACAATCAGACGGACGTCACGTTCGACGACAAGACAGTGCCAGATCCGAAGCGGTGTAAAAGTTCTTTTAACTATCTGTTAATCAGGGATTATAAATGAGGTTGGCGATTTGGTATAAAACAATTATTATGAAAGTACTTTTTGAGCCGGAAAGGTGTCAAGTTTTTATAACCTACACCACTCTGCGGTACAGGTATAGTGTAAAATACAAGGAGATAGACCTGAATTGATTCAGAACCACAATGGCCATGTTATAATAGCTTACACTTTCTGGTATCATCTCAAAATTCACCGCTGAAAAAGCCATATATTACACCCAACTCTAACCAAATGCCGATTTGAAGCCCGGCCTACAAGTATTTCACTCAGATTTAGCATAGGACGACTTTAACATACCGAAGTCTTCCTATCCTAAACATTTGGAAGTTCGACAATATTGGTCCTTCTTTTGAAATAGCCCTGCCGTTCTACGGGACACATTTGATGTTTGATCGAATAAAGCAATGGGCAACCTATTACTAATTTAAGTAAAATTTTGCCGTTCCACCTTAGTTTTCATATAGCGTTCCACGAAACATGTTTTTCGTATACGAGGGTTGCTAATTATATTTCGAGTCCTGACAATACTAGTGTTCCGAAATGCAAATTGGATCTTCCATTTTTGACATTTTTTAGCATAACTTAACACAGAACGTTTTGTCATTTGAGGGCTAATTGTTTTGTTTACAGTGTGTTGAAAAATTCATCTCAGCCAAAAAATGGAATTATCCCGTGAAGATTTTCGTGCGATGATTTTTTACGATTTTCGGCGTTAATCGCTGGTACCAAGAGTTCAGTCTCAGACGCCGTTAGCTCCAGGATGAATTTCGTGAAGGACGTCTCAAACTTCGTTCACTTTGCCAGAAACCATCGGTGCTGAGCGTGAACTGATTAAGCAAGACCGACAAGTGACATACCGTGAGATTGAGGCATCCTTGGGCATTAGTACGACAAGCATCAATATGAAATTGCATGTTCATTTTGCCGTGGGAAAAAACTGTTCTCGTTGGATCCCACATAATTTGACAAATGCTCAAAAAAGGCACGTATGGACTGGTGCAAAGATATGTTGAAAAATTATAACTGCGGTAGCTCAAAGGAAGTGTATAACATTGTCACCAGTGACAAATCATGGATCTATGCATATGAACCCAAAACAAAACAACAATGGACCGACCCATACGGTATAACGACGAGCCAAATCCAACAAAAGTAGTTCGTGGAAGAAGTACATCGCAGCAAATGATTGCATATTTTTAGGTATAACCGGCCATGTTGCCACAGTGCCTTTAGTGGAACGTAGGATGGTCAATTCTGAGTGGTATACAACCATCTATTTGCCAACAGTGTTCGAAGAAATGAGGAAAGATAATAAGAGAAGACGGATCATTTTGCACCAAGACAATGCGAGCTCTTACACATCAGCTGAAACGATGAGCAATTTGACCACTCAAGATATCGAACTAATGGGCCATCCACCGTAAAGCCCTGATTTGGCACCCAACGAAATCTTCTTATCCTAGCATCAGGAAAAGAAATGCGTGGTCCACAGTTTTTTTTCATTGTCCGAAGCAGCTGTTAAGGCGTTCAAAAATCATGTTTTAAGGGTGTCTCAATCGGCGTGGAAAAAGTGATTGGAAATTCGGTTTGTGCGCATGAAAAAGTGTATTGATCTTAAAAGAGAATACATATATTTTGAAAAACAATAAAACCATTTCCAATGATAAATTATTGTGTTTCAATTGCCGGACCCGAAATACAAAAAGCAACCTCGTAGATGTCACATGTTAAGACCAACTTATCTATAGCCTTTTTCAAAGCAAGTTCTCCATTATTCCTAAAAACGTCTTGTATTTAATACACAAGGAGTGTACCTAGTACGGTCATAAACACTATTACAACATTGAACACACCCATTTCAATAGTAGAACTGAACGTACCCCGTTAATGTCATATGGGTTTTGAAAGCTAACCTCAATAGCGTTAGTCTGCAACGGGATTTTAAAATTGTTTCAACTTTCATCATGGAGTGGTCAGATAATGAGAACCGTATCGCTGTAATAGCGCTTTTCAAGTGTGAAATGTAAAAAAAAACGCTCCGGCCACTAAAGATTAGCCGCATGTTCGTCTGCCGATGCATAAAACTGTTTGAGGAGACTGTAGATGTAAAAGACCGCCACCGCACAGTGGGAAAATTACGAAAAAAATTGGAAATAATTCGGCCATTTCGTTTGTAATGGTCCGATTTAAATGAAAATTTACATTGACCTTCTTGAAGTGTTACTGAGCTTAAGTTTTGAATTTCATGCATCTGTGTTTAACAGGTGCTGCACAGTGGGCCCTCAAAGTTGGTCACCTCGAGTTAAAATTTTATTTTTCAAGCCGCCAAAAGCGTATTTGTGGTCCGATCGTAATAATTTTTTCTTTAGTGAAATCTGCTGGACAAACCCAACCAAAAATGTTAATACAAATTTTTTCATATCTCGTACAATAAAAAAGATATCGGGACTTAAAGTTTTTTTTTCGAAAAATTTGCTTTGGATTTTCTGGGATTATTTTATTTTTGGGAATCAGTTTTAGGTGAATCGGGGAAAATTTAATCCTGGTTTAAAGAAAACACTTTGGTTAATGTTTTAAAAAAAGAATTGTAGCAAAATCACCAATAATATGAAAATGCCAGCTGTTCAAAGTCAACTATTGCGAAAAAAGTGGGATTTTGAGTGTTTTACGGCGAAAAGGTACCTTTACTCTTATGTCAATAACTTTAATGTTTCTTAAGTAACATACAAAAAATTTGCATTTATTTCAAAGAAAACTTTATGCTTAATACAAATAATAAGCAATTGTGACCCTAGTCGGTACTTTTCTTGCTCCAGGCGTCTCCAAATATGGGCATTTTTTTCAAAAAAAATTGAGTTTGAGCTCAAATAAAAAAAATCGCCACACTGCTGGCCCAATTTGGTGCTATAAGTCAGTTAACTACATATGTTTTCTAAAATCCCAAGCAAAGAAATTTTGCGGGAGGCCATTTCTAGGACAAAAAAAATGAGTTTTTGTTAAAAAATCCCATTTCTGGGATTTTGTTTTCCCCTGTGTCAAATTTTAGAAAAGTGGCAACTCCAATTTTTTTTTTGAATAAGTTTTTCATTTTGTCACAAAAATATTGATACTACGTAAAAAAATCAGGTTTATATCTCCAACCAGCAAAATTTTACAGTGGTCTGAAATATTGACTTTTTTTGCTACCTTCACAAAAAAAAATTTTATTCTCGTTTTTATCAATTATTATTCAACATATTGAGTTAATTGCATTCTTTTTTATAATCTGTTAAAACTAGAGGTAATTACCTTTCCATTGGTATATAAAAAGTATATCCTTTTACCTACACTTATAACAGCACGTGCGCTGGAATAAGACCCCTTTGAGTAAAATATTAGTTTTTTTGGTAAATAGCAATTTCATTTTGTGAGAGATCAATGTTGTTGCATTTAAAAAAATCAAATTTACACATTTCCAATCGCAAAAAAGTAATTTAATTGTTGCAGATAGAAAATTTGAATAAAAAGATGCTATTGACTTCATTTTTTGTGAAAAACTTTTTTTTAAATAAATTAACATTTAAATAAATCTTATAATTAAAAAACATTAAACTTAAATGATTTTATTCCACGTCCAGCATATCTAATAAATCAGAAAATTCTTCTTCGTCTCCATGCGTCATTTCGTGGTACGAAGTCAACTTACTTCTCATGGAGGATAAAAAAGGATCTGAAGATAATAATAAACTATTAAGTAAGTCTTCGTTTTGTGCTATTCTTGAGCATTTTCTTGTGGAAAATTGTTGAACATATCTGAAGTCTCGATTTCTAGCTTCTTGTGGTTCTTCAGTTAACTCGCCTATAGGGAGAAGGTGAGACTCGATTATTTGTTTCCCATGGAACAGGACTCTGTGTATAGTTGGCGTTAGATCTTTCCAGGGATAGAGATCAGCAAGCATTTTTAAAATTCGTTCGGCGTAAACTCCAAATTTATCGGAATTAATCTTTTGTTTGGAATTCAGAGCTAAAAGCAATATATTAACCATTCGAATCAACTCCTTATTGATTCCAGTTATTTCTGCAGCTGTATTATAGTCTGCGAAGAATCTTCTGGCAGTGTTTCCATCATTTGTATTCCCAAAGTTCGAGCGTGGTTTAGAAATATTTAGGCCAGTTTGTTGTTTAAATGCATCTTGAATTCTTTTTTTTCACTTGCTCTCATTTCATGCATTTCTTTGTTAGCTCGAATGTTTTTCCTTTCATTTCCTGGTATAGATTTATACTTAATGTCATAAGCAAGGTTTAGAAAGTGTTCTAGAAACCTGATTCGAGCATGTAACGGTGCTATTCCAAACTCAAGGGTATCTTCATTGACTACTGAATTATTCGAAGCGTTTGAAAAATTAACTTTGCTTTTATTGCAAATGAAACACTTCCAGCTAGATTTGTTTCCTGTAATATCGTTTGCGGCTTTTCCATCTACCATTGTCAGGAACATTTTAAAAGATATTGTAATAGAATACCTGTCGAATTTAAATGCAAAATCTTCTAATCTCGAAATATCATCTTTTAATTTGTCTGTGATGGCTTTAGTTAAATCACTCGTTTCTTTATGATATACGAAGGAGATTGGTCTGCAATAAATTTTGGAGCCAGGTGTTGGATTACGCCATATTGCTTCAGTAGGGTTTGATTTTCTGCGCGAAGTTGAAGGTAAGGTAGAGTCTAAATTTAACCTCAGAGGAACCAAAGATGCCATGAATACGCTCTTGAATTCGATCTGGGTAGATTGGCTATCAGAGCATTGTTTGTATTCCGAAAGTGCTGACAAACCATCACATCCCCACTTGCATATTAATTGAAGATGGCTGTTGTTGATTTTTTTTAGTTGTTCCTCATTCAATGTTGTTATTATCCTACTGGCAGTATTTTGGAGAAGTAGTTCCAAACTAACGCTGCCGGCCTTTTCTGTAATTATCACTGGGTTTGGCAAAATTTCCATTTTTCGTTCCTTTATTCGGTTGTATGCGGGAAACATGTCACATCCTTTATCAAGCAGCATTCTTCTTAAATGAGTGTACTTGTTCTTACTCAATCCCAATTCGATGATTAAAGCTAATGCTTCTTCCTCGCTAAAACCAGGACATGGTGTTGCAATACTTCTTTCAATGCGTTGGAGCCGCCTTGGTGATGCTTCCGTTAACACGTCTGCAATTCTTTTTGCGCTAGATGGCCGATTTTCCACCGTCAGTAATTCCTTGAATGTATCACAAATCTTTGAAGGTGAATGATTTGCCATCTCAGCCGACAACCGTTGTTTCTTTGCCTTTGGACATAGATCGTCGTATTGCTTAGTAGGAGCACCCACTAAAGCAGGGACAGTTTTAAATTCAATTATACTGTCGAGCCACTCAGTTGGTAATCTTGAATAATTCCTGTGATACTTCTCAATGAGCCGGTCAAATTTTTTCAAAAAATTTAATACTTTGCTGCTTTCGTTAGATTGTGTTATCTCGCTATATGTTGACTCTATGCACTCTATTAAATATGCTACTCTGTTCTCCATTTTCCGAAGTTTGGTGTTTTTTAAAAATTCAACAAGTTCTTGAACAAGGAGTGTTATCGTCATGGCGGATTAATTTGTTATGATAAACCCATACAAAATCGGCGGTTCTTATATCCATGAGTAATACTTACAGGTAATCACAATAATATCCGCAATTAATACTTGACTAAAATACCAGGTATTCCCCAAAAATACATTTATAACAATGAATTTTTATGTACCCAGGTACATTCGCCTAAAATGTTGCACAATATTCCGGACATAGGGGACAGGTATTCCCCCAAAACATATAAGAATGAATGTTTAGGTACCTAGATCCATACTATACAATACTACCCATTTTCCGTTTTTACACAATAGGTAAACAATAATGGTAAAAATATATATTTTTGCTATTTATGGATAGGTACGAGAATTTTTCTTACCTATAAAATTCATACTTTACTCAAAGGGGTCTTATTCCAGCGCACGTGCTGTTATAAGTGTAGGTAAAAGGATATACTTTTTATATACCAATGGAAAGGTAATTACCTCTAGTTTTAACAGATTATAAAAAAGAATGCAATTAACTCAATATGTTGAATAATAATTGATAAAAACGAGAAAAAAATTTTTTTTTGTGAAGGTAGCAAAAAAAGTCAATATTTCAGACCACTGTAAAATTTTGCTGGTTGGAGATATAAACCTGATTTTTTTACGTAGTATCAATATTTTTGTGACAAAATGAAAAACTTATTCAAAAAAAAAATTGGAGTTGCCACTTTTCTAAAATTTGACACAGGGGAAAACAAAATCCCAGAAATGGGATTTTTTAACAAAAACTCATTTTTTTTGTCCTAGAAATGGCCTCCCGCAAAATTTCTTTGCTTGGGATTTTAGAAAACATATGTAGTTAACTGACTTATAGCACCAAATTGGGCCAGCAGTGTGGCGATTTTTTTTATTTGAGCTCAAACTCAATTTTTTTTGAAAAAAATGCCCATATTTGGAGACGCCTGGAGCAAGAAAAGTACCGACTAGGGTCACAATTGCTTATTATTTGTATTAAGCATAAAGTTTTCTTTGAAATAAATGCAAATTTTTTGTATGTTACTTAAGAAACATTAAAGTTATTGACATAAGAGTAAAGGTACCTTTTCGCCGTAAAACACTCAAAATCCCACTTTTTTCGCAATAGTTGACTTTGAACAGCTGGCATTTTCATATTATTGGTGATTTTGCTACAATTCTTTTTTTAAAACATTAACCAAAGTGTTTTCTTTAAACCAGGATTAAATTTTCCCCGATTCACCTAAAACTGATTCCCAAAAATAAAATAATCCCAGAAAATCCAAAGCAAATTTTTCGAAAAAAAAACTTTAAGTCCCGATATCTTTTTTATTGTACGAGATATGAAAAAATTTGTATTAACATTTTTGGTTGGGTTTGTCCAGCAGATTTCACTAAAGAAAAAATTATTACGATCGGACCACAAATACGCTTTTGGCGGCTTGAAAAATAAAATTTTAACTCGAGGTGACCAACTTTGAGGGCCCACTGTGCAGCACCTGTTAAACACAGATGCATGAAATTCAAAACTTAAGCTCAGTAACACTTCAAGAAGGTCAATGTAAATTTTCATTTAAATCGGACCATTACAAACGAAATGGCCGAATTATTTCCAATTTTTTTCGTAATTTTCCCACTGTGCACCGGTCGGGCCGCCCACGCTCTGTTCGAACACCGCATGTCATCAAAGCCGTTAAATCAAGAATTCACAGAAATCCGCTCCGAAAACAGAAAATCATGGCCCGTGAGATGAACATCACGCAAAAGTCCATGAGTTGAATCATTAAAAAAAGGCTTGGAACTTGGGGCTTTTAAACGACGTACCGGAAATTTATTGACTGCAGCTTTAAAGAAAATAGGATTGAAAAATGCAAACGTCTTTTGATGAAGCACGCTGATAACTTGCACAGAAAAATTTTGTTCACCGATGAAAAAAGTTTTTTAGATAGAGTGTATGCGCGGTCATCTAAGGAAGCATCTGAACTGATCCCATGAGTGGAAAAGGGTCATCACCCAGCTTCAGCCATGGTTTGGTGGTGTGTCACTTACGATGGGGTCAATGACCTGCATTTCTGGGAACAAGGAGCCAAAACATCGGCCAAAGTTTACCAAGAAACCGTTTTGGAAGCTGTTGTGTGGCCTCTTAACAATTCCCTGTTCCAAAACCAGTCATGGACTTTCCAGCAGGATTCTGCGCCGGCCCATAAGGCTAAAACGTCCCAGGCCAGCGTTCATTTCCTCTGAAGAATGGCCCTCAGGCAGTCCAGATTTGAACCCATTGGATTACAAATTGTGGACGGTTTTAGAGGACTATGTTTGTCACAAAAGATACCCCAACATTGGATATTTTAAGACTGCTTTGGTTCGAGCTGTGGCCAATTTTCCAATGGAAGAGGTTCGTGCAGCTATTGACGATTGGCTAGGGCGACTTAAGGCGTGTTTAAGTAAAGGCAAAAGGCGGACATTTCGAATAAGTAGATTCTTTTTGGATACAATATACATCAATAAATATATTAAAAAATATTTGGTCCAAAAACATTCAGTACTTTTTCTTTTACATCATAAAATGTTTGTAACAGAATTTTTGCCCTACCAAGTATTATTTGACCAAAGTTAATTCAAAATTTATTTCGCAGTGAACTGTTTGACAAAATTTCACTTGAATACTGGATAGTAGTATATATTTTTCGATTAAACCGACAATCGATAACATTCAAAAATAACCCGTTATTTGGACACTATAACGTGACCTATATTACTCAACCTAAAATATACGCAATTGATCTCTATGTGTGACGCGCAAAAAAGACAGGGACCTAAGGTTAAAAAAATCAATTTTCACTTTTTTTTGATGTGGGCAACATCTGAGCATCGAATGAGACCGATCCCATGCCCCAAAAGTGTTCCCTCCAGAGATATGCGCGTTTTATGAAAGTGATGGTACACCAAAGATACACGTATTTAAATCTTTAAAATGGTTCTCCTGAACAAAACTGGTTTTTACCCTTAGGTCCCTTTCTATTTTGCGAGTCACATATTATGAATTTTTAAAAAATATAAATTTGACAATATCCAGTCAATTTATTTACAAATCTTCACAAGTTGTAGTCCACTGATTATGATATTTTTAATGTTTATGTCGTTTCTTTGCAAGTGACAATTGACCATTCAAGCTAATTTTATTGCCTTAACTTTTGGGACTACTCTAAAATACTCTCAATACTCTATAAAATCACAAACGTAAAGTGAACACTCAAATAAATGTTGTCATTCTTGTTCATATTAATCTCTTCTTAACTTAAAACTCAATTGAAAAGGTCAACTCACTATGTCAACTCACGCCTTTAAATCGTGTTGTATTTTAAGTCCTTTTGCCGGCTAAAATAAATAAATTCAATCCTTCCGTCAATGTGTTTTGCTCTATGTCATAATAAAGTTTGATTGCACTTATGCCATAAAAAAGCTTGATGTCGGTGAAAATAATTGGAGATTGTGGGCGGTTTTTTTTTTGTATTTCGAAACATTCACTTCGGAAGCAACAAAGATATAACAACCGGAAATATAAAACCCTTATACGAAATATTATTTCCATTTTTTTGTTCACAATAAAAAAAATCACATTTGTCTGGCAAAATCAGAAAAAAATACGAGAAAAAAAGGAAGTGCGAAATGATATGATACACCGCACGAAAAATAAAACCTTAAATGTCGAAAATTCACAAGTACTCAACAATTCGCCACGGATTATTAACAAAATCTTTTGATGCATGTTTTTGTGCGTTATCCCATGTGTTCGCTTTTGTGGAAAATATTTACGGTTTATGGTTACTAACAGTTGGAACACATACGAGTAGAAGAGAACGTACGTATTCAGTATTTGTTGATTTTATTCATTCAATCAAACTTTTTTAATTCATTTCAAATTTTAACGAATATTTAACGAAGAGTATGTACTAGCAGAATAGCAGGGTTCGAATAACCCCAACTCTGTTTCATATTGAAATGTGGCAAATTTTTGGTTTTCAATATCATCTTCAATAGAATGGTGTGTAAGTAAAGTATTTATTTGTGTAGGTTACACCTTTGATATTATAGTTTGACGGATCGTCTTTGTTACACCCAGAAATGATCAGCATACAATAATCAGCTGATCTAATATTGTAGGGAACCTATCACAATTCTTGTCCAACCTCGACGATATTTGGCAGTAATACAAGATTTTGTCCAAAAATGGACTACTCTGAACTTTACAAATAATTCCCCGAGCTTCTCTCCTGACGGACTAGAATTGACATATAACATGGCATAGTGTACCACGATCGGCCAACATCTGGACAATCTGCGTAAGCGCGGTTCATTAAGATGTTGTTCATACCCTACATCACACTGTGGTACTGGAATTATGACTTAATGCTGATGTTTGTACCTTAAAGGAAGAAAGATAGATCCCGTGTTAAGAATAGCTATCGTTTCCGAATTACTATTTGATTTAAATGAGCGATATCTTTTCGCCCGCCTGTCCATCTGTTGTTTGTAATAAAAGAGCAGGTAGCAATTATCAAGCGATTTCGATAAAAAGTTGGTAGACTGTTTAGGTTTTTTTCGACTTCAAACCATGCAGCTTTAAAAGCCACATATTACATCTGATTCCGGCCTAATATCGCAGAGAGCTTTTCGAGAGACCAACATAAATTTCTAATAAAATTGAACCATATCGGTTCGTGTTTTCAAATAGCTCCCACACGCAGAGAAAAAACATGGTTACTATATGGTCACGGCAATAATAACATATTCTCCGCAATAAAATTATGTTCGTAGCAAACATAGTATTGTTTTTGACGATAATATGATTGCCGCAATATTAATATTGTTAAAATGTAACAATAGTATTAATGTCATATTAAAAAATGAAAATATGGTTGTAGCAACAATATAAATATGGTTGGTGCGAAAAGATATTGTTCTTTTTTGGGTTTGATTTTAACAATAATATGATTACGGCAAGCGTACCGTATGGATGTAATTTTTTTCATTTGAGAAGCGGATTCATGTTATACAGAATAAAAATTTGAAAATAATTTACAATCTTCCAAAACGATTTTCCACCGCAGATCTGCACAGAAAATACAAACAAAAATTCATTCATACTTAAATAACTGACTTGACTCTGACATTCAATGACAAATGCAGAAGGTCTAACTTTAACCTAAGGAATTTGCTTTAGTAGTCGTTAGTTCATTCTATATATCATTATATAGAAAGCATAAGCTATTGTTCTACTTGAATCATACCATTGTTGTGAGGATCATAATATTGTTGTACCACAAACATATACACAACAATAGTATGATGCTCTTCGAATATTTTTATCACAACCTTACTTTTTTCTACGTGTGGTTTCAAAACTTACAGCTCTTTAAGCCACATAATAGATCCAATTCGGATCCATTTCAAATAGAGCGTTACAAACGACCAACACCAAATTCTCTGGTAAAATTGGACCATATCTTGCTCACTTGAAGCGAAGTGCGTTATGTGCGACCTATTATTATCTATGGTTAAATTTGACCGATATGTGTTTCATATAGCTCTACAAAATATGTCCATCTAACTCTAGAAGTCAAATATAAAGACCGACAATACTCAAGCTTAAGACAAAGGGGGAGAAACTTCTGAATAACAGTTTGGTAAATGGTATCTCATAGTTGGACACGTCATATACAGAGGGTATGGCAAACGGAATGATAATTTGAATATATCATTCCGTTTGTCACACCTCGAAATACTTGCGGAGACCCCATAAAGTGCATTTAATCTGAATCATCAGAAATTCTAAAATGATCTAGTCTTGTCCTTCTGTCTGTCTGTGAAAACAAACTACAGGTCGCCTTAGTGAGGCAAGGTGGCTGAATTTTTGCAGAAATATGTATTGATGGACAGACACGGTTGGTATTGAAAATAGGTCAGATCGGTCAAGAGGTCAATTTCCCCACGCAAGGACTGGGTCAACCTCTTGAAAAAATCAACAATATCTCATGAACTGTGGAAGATATCACGGCGTTATTTGTAACATATGATGATGAGATGTATGAAACACAGCGTGGAGGGAAAGGGTGTAGGGTCACGCCCCCTGTAAAAATAGCATTTATGGTCAAAGTAATATACCGCTTGTTTTAAACGTTTAACAGGATGTCATCGATAATTAGAGTTTTGTTATAGTCTATATGAGTTAAAGTTGGACAAAGGGTATGGACCTCCCCATACAACTCTGAACTTTGAAGGGCTAAGGGCTTTTTAACTAATACCGTTACTGGCTAGGGCTCTAAAAATGTTTCTACAATCTCATGTGCACCTTGTCAATGGCTGTGGGAAATTTCAACAGAAGGAATAGACTTAATTTCAACCACTGTGTGTTTGCTAGTTACTGTGCACGACTATCATAGGGTTATGTTAACTCAGGTCCAAATCTGGGCCAAATCGGTCAGAGTTTATTTTTTTGCCCCTTACAAGAACAAGGTCAAACTCTAGAGAAATGAACAATCCCGAACCTAAAAATATAATTTCTTTTGAACTGTTTATGATATGAGGCTGATGTCTGGAACATATGATACTGGCATGGATCGAAACACATCCCGAAGGAAAGTAGGCGGTACTTAGTTCCCCTTAAAAATCGCATAAAGCGCTACACTAATGGACCGTTATTAAAACAATTTTATCAGGATGAAACCAATGTCTAGGCAATTATTCAAGACTATGTTATGGTAAAAGTGTATAAGGGGCGTGGTAGCGCCCACACAAATCTACACTTAAAAAGACAATATCTCATGAACTAATGGAGATATGCGCATGATATTTGGAACATATGATGTTAGCATGGATCGAAACACATGCTGAAGGAAAAGTGAGCAATGGCCCGCCCCTTTGAAAAATCGCATTTATGGCCTTAGTAATGGACCGATCCTTTTAAAATTTTCAACCGAGTTAAATCAAATCAAGCTTTTTATGTTGTATACATTTTGGATAAGGTTGGACAAAATGGCGCTACCCTGCCCATACAACTCTTCATTTTGAAATGCTTTATCTCATTAACTAAAATCGATATGAATATATAGGCTGATCCATCTAGAGGTATTTTTTCAAAATAAAAAGAAAATACTAAAATTCAAATCAAGTGTGGAATCTTTTTTATTCATTCGAAGGAAATTTTATGCCACTTATTTTTTGAATATAATTTCCTTCAAATGTTGGCCGCAACTAAGCCTCAGGGTGTCCACTTTGAGGGTGCAATTTTGGATGACTCATTCGAGCGTTTCGACCGGTGTGGCGTGAATGACACGCGTAATGTTGGCTTCCAAGATCTGAATCGTTGCTGTTTTGTCAGCATAGACTTTGAACTTTCCGTAGCTCCAAAAAAAAAGTCTAAATGTGTAATATCCCACAATCAAGGCTGCCAATTCACCGGTCCAAAATGTGAAATTAGGTGCTCTTCGAAATTACCTCTCACTAGGTCCATTGTTTGACCAGCTGCATGCCAAGTGGCACCGTCCTGTTGAAACAAAATATCGTCAACAATACGGGCTTCAATTTCAGGTAGTAAACAGTCTGATATGATAGAGCAATAGCGAGCACCATTCGCTGTTACGTTTCGACCATCATCCTTTTTGAACAAATATGGACCGTTTATTCCACCAAACCATAAACTGCACCAAACCGTGATTTCTCTGGATATAAAGCACCTCTTGAACCTCTTCTCGTTCCTCTTTAGCCCAAATGTAGCAATTTTGTTTATTGACTTTGCCGTTGCGCCAGAAATGGGCCTCATCACTGAACACAATTTTAGTCGAAAACAGCGGATCTTCTTGTTTTTCGCCGAATGCTCATTTTCATATTACAGTTGCCAACATTTGAATTATATTCAAAAAATAAATGGCATAAAATGTCCTTTCGTATGAACAATAAATATTCCACACTTAATGTGAATTTTAGTTTTTTATTTTTTATTTTGAAAAAAAATACCTCTAGATGGATCACCCTATAGAATTTGGTGTATGTAATGTTGGTAGGGAAAGAAATGCAGCCTGTTAATAATGAGACTTGTGCCAGACCTTGACAAAATTTTCATTTTGGACAGTAAATGATGGAGGTTATTTAAGCTTCTGCAGTGCCGAAATTTATTTATGCACTTGGCATCACTGATAAGCCGACGCAAAGTTAAGAATCCCAATCAGTGAGTAAACTATTTTTACAGTCCACAACTCACTGTTGATAGAAGATCCACGTTTGTTCAATCCCAATGAGATGTTGAGGAAATTATTATACTGAGGGAAATAAAATGTTGGCCGCTTTGAAATTTCAGCCAATAAATATGCTGGATTTTTCTATGCGAGAATTCTATGTTTGAATGCAAAGATTAGAGGTATTCCTAAAGTCGCCGAATTAGTATTAATCCTATACAAATCCCTTACCCTGGAAGGTATGCAAATTGCAAAAGAAAACTCCTACCTGCAATACATATTTTGTTTATTAATTAAAAAGTTCGCTTTGCTTTTTATTTTCTGTTTGTGTGGCACTAAAATAACTTTGATTGATTTACATTTCATCATTCGCGGCGTGTTGATATTATATTTTTTATTCGTTTTTTGCCGTTGCCGTTGATTCTTCTTTGTTTTTGTAGTACTAATTAAAGTTTTTCGCATTGTATTTGTTTATTTATTTGCAATCAATTCCATTCGTTCGTTTTTTTTTGTATAAAATTAAAAATTTCCAACGATGACGCTCTGAATGCGCATTCACGGTGTCTGCTATGGAATGGTGCTAACGACGCGAGGACTGAGGATTAATTAAGGACAGGTAAGCAGAGAAAAGCTTGTGATAGAAATTCCCATTAAGTTATTTGTAACGGTTAACAAGGTATTGAATTACTATTTTTTATTTGCTGTAGCAAATGTTGGTAAGATACAAAGAGTAGCGGTGTGTGATGATGCGCGCAATAGTTGTATTACTGCACAAATAATAGTGGTTCATAGTTAAATGCCTCTAAAAGTGTTATTTGAAAATGAATTTTAAGTCGCATGGAATGTTACATAGTCCCTTCGACTATAGGGGACATTAAAGAAAGACAGTTTTCCGGTAGGCAAGGTTTCCAGACGCGCTATTTTTTCGAGATATACTCATATTCAGAATAAAGGTATATGTGACGAGCACAATAGAAAGGGACCTAAGGCTAAAAACCAGTTTTGTTCAGGAGAGCAATTTTAAAGATTAGGTCTCTTTCTATTTGCGCTTAGAATCGTCGACTTCACTTTCTTAAAACGCGCAGGAACACTTTTGGGGCATGGGATCGGTCTCATTCGATGCTCAGATGGTGTCCACATCAAAAAAAAAAAAAAAAAAATGAAAATTGATTTTTTTTACCCTTAGGTCCCTTTCTCTATGCGCTGTCACATATGCATTAGGGTTCCTGCGTTAAAACATGTTTTAGGTAGCTACTTCAGAAAAGTGTCTGCCAATCTTAAAACAACACTTTTTCGAGGCTATTTGTTAAGTTTTCGTAGACGAGACATATGGTTTTTTGATTTTTTGTTTTTAGCAAGGATAAAAAACCAAACCGGATTCAAAAGCACGTGCACGCAGAAAAAAAAGTATGGTTGGGGTGAAAATATTCGAAGAGGATCATACTTTTGTTGGGTATATGGTTGTGACACAACAATATTATGATCCTCACAACAATAGTATGATTCACACATAACCATACTATGATCCCCACAACCATAGTATGATTCACACATAACCATACTATGATCCCCACAACCATAGTATGATCCTCACAACCATAGTATGTTTCTCATACAACCATAGTATGATCCTCGCAACAATAGTATGATTCACACATAACCATACTATGATCCCCACAACCATAGTATGATGCTCACAACCATAGTATGTTTCTCATACAACCATAGTATGATCCTCACAACCATAGTATGATTCACACGCAACCATACTATGATCCCCACAACCATAGTATGATTCACACTCAACCATACTATGATCCCCAAAATTATTTATTAGGATTGGTTATTGCTGTTATTCAAAAATAGAGGTTTTTATTAAATTGTTTTTATTAAATTAAATTGCATTACTATTAGTTCATAGCCAGAATTGAAGCCATGTTTTTATTAAACATTTCATTCAAGAAACAAAAATATATATTCCAACGGTCAAAAATACTTTAAGTTGCCAGCAGGGGTGAATGCTACTTCACCATCCGTAGACACCAAGTAACGAATGTGATTAAACCATGATCAATGGCTATATACTTAAGTGCAGGCAGATTTTAAATAAACGAGAACCAGTCGTTATTAGAGTATTTCACCGAACAAACTAAACACAATAAAAATCCCTCGAACTACCTTCCGATTGTTGTTGTCTTTTTTAATGGACAGCAACCATTCACTGTATCGTGTGTATGTGTTTTTTTTGTATATCAAAAAAACATACGCACACACATACATGTGTGCTCTACAAAACATATTTTGTTATGTTCATAGTCACAACCATACTGTATGATTGCCGTAATCATATTTTTGTTAACGTAAATTTTAAACAACAATACTTTTGTTGCACCAACCATGTTTATATGGTTGCTACAACCACATTTTCATTTCTAAATTAGGCAATAATACTATTGTTACCTTTCAACAATAGCAATATTGTCGCAATCATACTATTGTCAAAATGAAATTCAAAAAAACAATACTATGGTTGCGACAAACATGCTTTTATTGGAGAGAACATATTATTGTTGCGGTGACCATAGTGTAACCATATCTTTGCTCTGTGTGGGTGTATATTGCGGTATCATATAGCAATTTGTTTATGTCGTTTGTGACTGGGCTGATTGGTCCTTTGAATGGCTTTATTTTCATTTTAATTTTTATTTATTTATTAACATATTTATTACAATTAAAATTATAATAAACTACGTATAAATGAAAAAGCACTAGCATCGAAGGCTATCGGCCGAATTTTCATTTATAAAATTAAACATTTATTGGGACCATAGAATACGGTTTTTTGGACCACAAATAAACGATGCCAATGGCTCCCTTCGCTCCGTTGTAGTTGTCGTGAGCAATATTTACAAAATATTTTTAAATAAACCATCTATGACTAGGGAACAAATGGGTACTGGCTTAGATGTGTACCCCTTAGATTATGGCTATTAGGTTACTCCTCTACTTTCAAAGGTATATAGAATTCGATTTCACCTTCTATTATTTGCTCACTTGTTTTACCTTTTTTATAGTTTTTTTTTTAATTAGGAAAATATGCTGATTAAAAAATGTGAACTTGTCGTTAATATGAGTAATGTTTTAAATTTTTATTTTTAATGTTATCTAATTTGTATAAAAGTATTAATATAATTGTATTATTTTTTTTCTTTTAAGGTATGTACCAGAGAATTTATTGAAACATTATTGAACACATGTAAGTACGTAGGGAATTCCTTTCAAATGTAATTGGTATACACGGAGTTGACTTGGAAACTCCATTTTTTATCTGACTAGGCAGAGAACAATTATAAAATAATTGCTAAGTAAATTAAATTAAAAAATTGTACATTGAACATGGACTAACCGGCTCAAGACCTCTTGCATCTACGAGTATATTTAAATAGAAGACAAGTTTTTAACACAATGGCAAAGTGACATTGATTTTCGTGGCTGCACTCAGCTTTTAACATGATTTCAGGTCTGTGATTGTGATAAAAGAGAAATTACCGTGTTTATATCCAATTTTTACGTACACTTTAGTTATTAGTTATTGCATACGTTTTACTTCAGTTTTTAGGGTTGAGGTGGATTATTGTATATGCCAAGCATCGTGCGTATACGTTTTTTAAACAAAATTTTTTTAATGTAATTGAACTGATACAGCAAATTTCAAAGCTATTAAGACGGGCTATCCTGTATGTGTGACAGGATATTTTTTTCTGAATTGTAATTTTAGAAAATTTTCTCCGATTAAGGAAGAAACCGTGGTGATGTATGGCTAACAAGATTAGCGTCAATCTTCAGGCGGTCAATCGTGAGGCGTTAGTAGATTATATCCATTTTGCGAACGAAAATTAAATTTATGTGTGTTGTGTTGAATTGTCACTGCGTATACGAGGGCGGCTCGGAAAGTTCTTAGCCTATCAATGAAAGAGAATAGTTAGTTTTTCAAAAATATTTTTATTTTATATATAATCTCCTGAAACTTCAATACACTTATCCCAACGCTTATCTATCAATTCTATCCCTTGATTAAAATAGTTTTCCTCAAGGTCTTCAAAATAGTGGTTTACAACTGTAATTGCATCTTCATTTGAGGTAAAACGCTTGCCAGCAAGGAATTTTTTTAGATTTGGGTACAGGTAAAAATCACTGGGAGCTAAATCAGGAGAATAAGGTGGGTGGTCAAGCAACTCGTACTTTAATTCGTTGATTTTAGCCATTGTTAAAACACTCTTGTGCGCTGGTGCGTTGTCTTGATGAAAAATTATTTTTTGTGTTGTAAGCCAGGACGTTTTTCTCGAATTTGTACATTTAATTGATCTAAAAGGTTGCAATAGTACTCTGAATTTATTGTTTTACCCTTTTGCAGTTAGTCAATCAATAAAATACCTTTGAAGTCCCAAAAAACCGTTGCCATAACCTTACCAGCCGATTGAATTGTTATTGCCTTCATTGGGGCACTTTCTCCAGCTTCAGTCCATTGTTTGGATTGTTCTTTTGTCTCTGGATTATAGTGGTGGATCCATGTCTCATCAACAGTTATGAAACGAAGCTTAGAATCCATTTTATTTAGCTGAAAACGATCCAAACAAGCTTGAGAAATGTTCATTCTTATGCGTTTTTGGTCGACTGTTAACATGTCCGGCACCCATCTTGCAGAAAGCTTTTTCATCTGTAGTTCATCATGCAAAATTAAACGGACTCGATCGTTTGAGATGCCCATGATATTAGCTATTTCACGCACTTTTATTCGTCGATCATTTAATACCATATCATGCACTTTGGATACAATTTCTGTGTTTGTTGCTGTTTTTGGACGTCCACTACGTGGTGCATCTTCAATGCTTGTACGACCACGTTTAAATTCAGCAAACCAATTTTTTACTGTTGCATATGAAGGACCACTTTCACCTAACACATTCACCATAGCATTATGAATTTCTTGTCCCGATAAACCATTTTTATGTAAATATTTAATGACACCACGCATTTCTAATTTTTCCATTTTAAAAAAATCGCCGATGTGTCTCTTGTGAACACCTGTTTCTATATGAATGAGTTGCCAGATCGAAACAAATTTTAACATGTGTTCATAGCAGAGATGGAAGTTTCCAAAACACTTAACTTTTTTCTGTTTATACCGCGCTTTTTGTGCTAGGCTAAGAAGTTTCCGAACCGCCCTCGTACTTATAGCTTTATAATCAGCGATTCAAATAGGCTACTTTGATTGTGATAACTCTTTTAACTTCAAATGGTCATAACTCAATAACTAATAGCTACGAACAAGAGGTTAAGTAAGTATAAACTATTGGTATGTAACGAAGGAAATCGTGAGGAAAAGTGGGCGGTGCCACGCCTCCTTTTTTGCACCCTATTCGTACTAAACCAAATTTGTAACGTAAATTAACTCGATAAATGATGACAAATTGTTCAGGGAACATTTATTTTTTTAGAATGTGAACATCAATAGAAAAGTATCAATCGTCTTGGGAGTGATATTTACATGGGGTAAGATAATGATAAGGAAATCTCAAATGTTTACATATATATTTTTGTAAGGGCAATAAAAATCTATTTATGCGTAGTGGACGAGAAATTCTAGTGATTTAATTTTTCCATGAA
Organism: Hydrotaea diabolus; assembly: GCA_963513945.1. Taxonomy (NCBI): domain Eukaryota; kingdom Metazoa; phylum Arthropoda; class Insecta; order Diptera; family Muscidae; genus Hydrotaea; species Hydrotaea diabolus. The sequence continues at coordinate 130,273,487 of OY740717.1, read as the reverse complement.
GCGCTTGTGTGACGCTTCGTGTGGTATCTCATGCTTGCTATCGTTCCGACAATGCGATAAGGGCACACATTTATTAGATGTGGATTTAGGACTGCATGTGTTCGTCAAGACGTGCCACTCTCTGGTTGGTTGCCTAATGTATGGTTTAAATTATCTCTTGTCTTTTTAATGTAGATTAAGTGAAAATGTTCAGCTAGACTTAAGTAAAATATTCTTTAATAAAATCAGTAACTTTCAACTACTCATACAGTTCGGTTGTTGCTATATTCCGTTTTGACAAATGTTTAGTACTATATGCACTAAAAGGAAATTTAGAAAAATGACAATGAAAATAATGGAATAATAAGGAAACAAAAACGATTTAAAAATAAATTCAAGATTAATTTAGAGATAAATTTGTTCAAAGTTGAACATGTTTTAAATTGTGTGTTGGGTATTGTTGCATTCTTAAGTGCAGCCCATCAAATTGTTAGCTGTATACATTAGATAATATTTGTACGCTCGCTCATGATCGTACTTTTCCACATGGTGATAATGGCCAGTGGTAGGAGCAGCCCGCACACACAAAAAATGTGTCACTTTTCGAGTACTTAGGATGAATACCAGCCTAAGGGATGTACATATGTTATCAAAAATTGTATTGTATATTTTGTATTGAATCTTGGCCGCCGATTTGATTTGTAATCTCTGCAGGAGATTTTACTAGATTACTTGAAATATTTTCAACATTTGATTAATCACTTTTTGTATAAATAAAATTTAGTATCTTACAAATGCTCAAACGTGAATGACGTGTCATTTAGTCAAAATTAATTATTTCTTACAATAAAAACAAACTGTCGCTTTATGGGAATATTTTTTGCAAACATTTTCGTTGCACCTTAAAAGATTGTAAGGATGCTCTTTCTTTTTAATGGGGGCGCAGGTGACATTGGCCTTTATACTTTTTTGTGGAGGTGAAGGCTGAAATTGACTTGATGTGTATAACAACTTAATGTCTGATCAATCGATAACTACATTACAATGCGATAACGCTTTTCAACTGTTCACAACAATTTTTGGCATAATTTAATCTTGAGCCAGTTGTTTGAAAAAAGATAACGACAGAAATATTTCTTGGCTTTATTGCAGTCTGTAGATATACCCATATTACGAGGGCGACCGCAAAAGTAACTGGCCTAACATAAAAAGAACCGTTTTTTTGGAACTATTATTATTTATTTTTCAACATAATCTCCTTCCAACTCAATACACTTCATCAAACGTTTTTCAAGTTTTTTAATTCCATCCGAAAAATAAGATTTTTCAAGACCTTCAAAATATGCCTCAGTTTCAGCAATAGCCTCGCTATTGGACGAACATTTTTGCCACCGAGATTTTTTTTAAATTTGGAAAGAAGAAATATTCAGAAGGAGCTAAATCTGGACTATATGGTGGATGCGGAGCAATTTAAAATCGTAATTCGGCCAGTTTCTGTTGAGTTAAAAATGCAGTGTGTGAAGGAGCATTATCTTGATGAAAAAGAACTTTTTTTTCTAAATGCGGTCGTTTTATCTTGGTATCTTCACTCAACCGATCCAATAATGCACAATAATATTCACTATTTATAGTTTTTCCTTTCTCAAGATAATCAATAAATATTATACCCCTTGCATCCCAAAATACTGTGGCCATTACTTTTCCTGCTGACTTAACAGTTTTCGCCTTCTTGGGACCACTTTTCTCAGCTTCTATCAATTGTTTTGACTGTTCTTTACATTCGAGGATGTAGTGATGGATCCATGTTTTATCAACAGCTATGAATCGGCGCAAGAACTCTATTGGATTACGCTGATAAATCGATAAACGCTTCTCGGAATTGGTCCAACAAACGATTTTTTGGGGCAAAGTCAACAAACGCGGCACCAATCTGGCGGATAGCTTTTTCATGTGGAGTTTATCATGTAAAATACTCCAAACTTGTTTTTCGTGTATTTTAAAAATATCTTTAGTCACTTCATTAAATATTTTTCTAATGTTTTCAATAGTAGTAGCAGTTTTCGGTCTTCCAGAGCGTTGTCCATTTACCGTACTTGAACGACCCATTTTAAGTTGTTGAACCCAGGATTTCACGGTGGAGTATGATGGTGCATTATCACCATGAACAGAATCCAATTCATCTTTGATTAATTGTGGCGTATAACCTTTCATATAAAAGTGTTTAATTACCGCACGAAACTCTTTATTTTCCATTTTTCAAAAATTATAAAACTTGTTTACTTCAATCACCTGTAACAAAGAAAATAATCATTAAATATTTCGGAAATTTTGACAGATGGCTTATAAAAGATTGCTTTTAAAAAACAAAAAAAAGTTAGTTTTGCGGTCGCCCTCGTAGAAATTGTATGGATCAGTGCATATCAATGTAGGTCAAAAGCATTCAACTATTTCGAGGCATACATTCATTCAACCGTTTCTCATCCATTCCACATTATCGATTTGTTGAAGATACTCGTACATATAGATATTTATCTATATACATACACATGTACCTCTATCTATTTATACAGTACATATGAATCTGGTAATGAATTATATTGGTACGACTGCATAACGATACATCGTCATAGAGTGCGGTTGGTTTATATCAATATCAGATTTAACGTTTTGTTTTTTTCTCATTTTGTGTTGTCTTCTTCGCTGCAGTATAGTTATTGTGGGAAAAAGTGCAGCACTCGACATGGAAGTACTTCCTGCTGATGTGTCAGTCATTAAGAGGGGGAATTTTCAAGTATGTAGGAATTGAGATATCATTTGTGTCATCTACATACTGTTGTATTGCTAACTTTAGAAAATGATATCTAGTACCAACATTTTTAAATTTGAGAAATTCTGTATTTAACATCTCTTTAAAGTCAACTTGACACAGTCCAATATCAAGACAAGTTTGGAAATAGAAAAAAGAAACACAGTCTCCACCAGCAAGCTTTAAATTGAAAGAAAGATATGTTAATGTGTTTCAAATTATAAAGAAATGTAGGATAGGGCGATTTTATTAAATTAAAACCAACATAAGAAAAAAACTGTTTGGTTCGATTACATAATTTCCCACTAATAAGATCGAACCACGGTTTAAAGCAGGAAGGGTTAAGGTTAATTTTGTGGGTGCCTTTTCAAATTGGTAGGAAAAATAGACGTATCCGTTTTTTGGAGATGAGGTTATGTGTGTGGAAAAAGCCAAAAAGTTAAAAAAAGCCAGAGAAGCGTTGATACTCGTACAAATAAAGCATATCTACGCACGTCTGCGCAATTTATGGCTGCATTTTATTTTTTTTAAATCTTTGATTTCAGTTCCATATGAGTTTTTTTTTGTTGATTGTGTAGTATTTTCTTATAGTGTCCAAACTAAATTCAAATAAAGGGTCGGCCATTTTTTTTTAAATTTGAATTGGCTGTAAAAAAAGTTTTGATAATTTTTTCAAATTTTTTGTTTTATTGAAAAGGTTGAACTTTGTCATTTTTATAATGAAACACAATACTCGTATCATTCATACACAACTGGCCCAGCAGTAGCTCATCCGACCAATCCAATTTTTCAGTATATTTTCAGTATTGTTTCGGGTCGAATTTCTTTAATGGCAACTTTTTTTTTTTATTAAATTTAATCAAAAACGTTATAATAATTCAAAGCTTAGAAATAACAAGGGCCTCAGCGCCGTAAGGCATTTTTGAGGCAAGTTGGCAAAGTTATCGATTACAATTATTTTTAATTTGAAATATTATTTACGTTACAAAAGAAAATTTTAAATATACATTAAGATATACATATATAAATTTATTTATCTCAGGAGCTCATCCATATTTTGCGTTAAAAACTCTTTTAATCTTGATTTGAAAAGAGAAATTGTTGTACTAGACTTAATTTCATCAGGTAAATTATTAAATTCCCTTCTACCAGAATACTCAATGCGTTGTTTTGTTGTTTCTGTCCGACAAAGTACGACGCTCAAATTATCATTATTGCGAGTGTAAAATCGATGTTGGTTTTGGGAAAACGAGATTGTATGGTGACCTATGTTATGCAGACATTGAATTTTTCAACGCTTTAATTAACTCTGGCTGCGCACAGAAAATAATCAAAGGGACTCAAATCACAGCTACGAGGAGGCCAATTGACATCACAGTTTCGGCTAATTATTCGGTTTTTAAAAACAATGCGTAAAATATAGGTTGCGTTGGCCGCAAGACATGTGGCCTCGTCTTGTTGAAACCAAATGTCATCCATGCCATTCCCTTGAATTTTTAGAAACAAAAATTCGTTGAGCATGGCGCTTACCGTTGACCGTAAAATTCTTCATATTCTGCAAAACAATCTTCAGCCCAATGGGCGAAGCGAAAGCGCATCGGATGGTTATAAGGCTTAAGTTTTTGGGCCAATTGATTTTTGTAGGCCTTCATACCGAATTCTTTATACAAAATTCTTCTCAAAAAGGGCTAGAAATTTTAACTTCCTGAGCACGACATGTTGAATTTGATGCACGCAGTGAAAAAATAGGGTATGGTCACGTCAACAATATTATGTTCTTCGCAATAAAAGTATGTTCATCGCAACCATAGTATTGTTTTTGAATTTAGTTTTGACAATAGTATGATTACCGCAACATTAATATTGTTGAAATGTAGCAATATTATTACCAAATTAAAAAATGAAAATATGGCTGTAGCAACAATATGGTTGGTGCGACAAAAGTATTGTTTTTTTTGGGTTTTATGTTAACAATAATATGATTACGGAAGTCATACTGTATGATTGTAATTTTTCTTTATTTAAATAATTTTTAGAATAATGTTATTGTTACAAATCTTACGCAATAATAGTATTTTTTATATGAAAACTAAAGCTGTTGAACAAACTGTTTTGGCTTTGTTTAACTGAAATATTTTTAATAAAAACGCTTACGTCTATTAGACTTATTTTTTTACTGTTAAATAAATCACTCCTTATATTTCGAATTGAATTTTTATAATTCAAATCTATAATTCTAATAAATTATTTTGGGGATCATAGTATAATTGTGTGTGTTCATACTATGGTTGTTGGAATCATAATATGGTTGTGGAGATCATAGTATGGTTGAGTGTGAATCATACTATGGTTGTGGGGATCAAAGTATAATTATGTGTGAATCATACTACTGTTGTGAGGATCATAGTATGGTTGTGTTGAATCATACTATTGTTGTGAGGAGCATAATATTGTTGTACCATAACCATTAACAAAACAATAGTATGATGCTCTCCGAATATTGTTATCCCAACCATACTTTTTTCAACGTGTGGATGCTTTTGGACATTCTCTGTCACAGCAGCAATGTTTTTGATTGAACGCACTTAACTAGAACAAACACGGGTTGGTTTGTCCAATAACGATCCATTCCGATATCTTCTCGAAAATTTTCAATGAAAATTTCTTACATTTTGCGATAAATACTCACTACTTTGGAAGTAAGTTTTCAATATTTTCCAATTTTGTTCTGGCGTATAGCGTCCAGTTTTGCAAATGTCAAACATAAACCTGGAAATAAAAATAAAAATGAATGTTATTCTACCTTTCAAAGTCAAAGTAATCAGTAGTTTAAATTTAATTACATTTTAAGTTGCCCACCCTTATTTAAGAATTTTTGTTAATTAATCGGAAAATGTATCCCAGAATAAAATTTTGGTTAAGATTTACTAAATTATGCAATAGTCTTAATAAATTGTACGTTCGAAGCTAAATTAATTAGATTTAGGTATTAAAATAATGAGGTAATAATAAGGAGAGGAGTGTCTAGGTAAAGAAGTTGCAGCAAATGAAGGAAAAATCTTTGCGTCCCCAAGGAGAAAGACCGAATCTGTGCTAGTCGGTCTCGGAATTACTCTAGTGCTATCCATGTGTCCGTAACAAGCTTTGAGCGGCTAGAACTAGAAAACATTAAGTCCAATTTTATTGGAGTTCGTTATAGGCCGCTAACAACGTTCTATGAGATATATGAATACAATCGAATGAAATATACGGCTTCCAGGTCCGAAATTGGGATGGTACTGGGTATAATATTAAATCATGAACTGACTTGAATCAATTTCATTGAATTTCTTCCTAGAGTTTAATTTGAGTAAACGGTAAGGTCTCATCAAGATCGGTGCATATTTGCTACCTGTACTTTGCTGACAACGATAGATAAACGTAGAAAGTAATTAAGGAACATCGCTGAATGGAATCATAACTATGAATCTGCTTTCATTTTAGGTACTGCAAACATCAGCACTGAGTCAGGATACTCTTTAACACTGTCACCACACAGACTTTAATGACCTTGTGCAAGTATAAAGTACAATACGAGGGCGACCGCAAAAGTAACTGGCCTAACATAAAAAGAACCGTTTTTTTGGAATTATTATTATTTAGTTTTCAACATAATCTCCTTCCAACTCAATACACTTCATCAAAAGTTTTTCAAGATTTTTAATTCCATCCGAAAAATAAGATTTTTCAAGACCTTCAAAATATGCCTCAGTTTCAGCAATAACCTCGCTATTGGACGAAAATTTTTTGCCACCGAGAAATTTTTTTAAATTTGGAAACAAGAAATAATCAGAAGGAGCTAAATCTAGACTATATGGTGGATGCGGAGCATTTTCAAATCGTAATTCGGCCAGTTTTTATTGAGTTAAAAATGCAGTGTGTGAAGGAGCATTATTTTGATGAAAAAGAACTTTTTTCTCTTAATGCGGTCGTTTTATCTTTATTTCTTCACTCAACCGATCCAATAATGCACAATAATATTCACTATTTATAGTTTTTCCTTTCTCAATAAATATTATACCCCTTGCATCCCAAAATACTGTGGCCATTACTTTTCCTGCTGACTTAACAGTTTTCGCCTTCTTGGGACCACTTTTACCAGCTTCTATCCATTGTTTTGACTCTTCTTTACATTCTGGGATGTAGTGATGGATCCATGTTTCATCAACAGTTATGAATCGGCGCAAATAAATCGCTAAAAGATCCTCGGAATTGGTCCAACGGACGATTTTTTGGGGCAAAGTCAACAAACGCGGCACATATCTTGCGGATAACTTTTTCATGTGGAGTTCATCATGTAAAATACTCCAAATTTGTTTTTCGTGTATTTTAACAATATCTGCAAGTTCTCTGAGCTTTATTCGTCTATCTTTAGTCACTTTATTAAATATTTTTCTAATGTTTTCAATAATAGTAGCAGTTTTCGGTCTTCCAGAGCGTTGTTCATCTTCCGTACTTGAACGACCCATTTTAAATTGTTGAACCCAGGATTTCACGGTGGAGTACGAGTGTGATGGTGCATTATCACCATGAACAGAATCCAATTCATCTTTGATTAATTGTGGCGTATGACCTTTCATATAAAAGTGTTTAATTACCGCACGAAACTCTTTATATTCCATTTTTCAAAAATTATAAAACTTGTTTACTTCAATCACCTGTAACAAAGAAAATACTCGTTAAATATTTCGGAAATTTTGACAGATGGCTTATAAAATATTGCTTTTAAAAAACAAAAAAAAAAGTTGCTAGTAAAACAGAAAATGTGTCAGGCCAGTTAGTTTTGCGGTCGCCCTCGTACATTACCTTGAAACCCACAGATCTCCAAAAGGTTTGTATGAACTGCAACAGTTCAATAAAAGCCTCTCATTGTTCACCACTACATCATCATAACCATTCGATTAGTTTTATACGAGTAACATAGCCATAACATTAATATGTTGCCAACATTCAAAGCCCATTCTCTGGCATTATTTCTCTTATACGACGTAACAATAACATACACATGTTGTCCAATTAGAGGCAATTTCGTTGTTCTGTGCAATACAACTTTAACGTGATCCCAACCTTAAAGCAATTCATCGAAATGCGTATAACTACACGAGAGAGCCGATTTGACTTTAGCGGCGGCTGGCGCACAATGGCCTTTAAGTGAAAAGGGGAGGAGGGGGCTGCCATACCCCATATGCGTGTGAGGCATTCCGAACCAATATGGGCAATAAAAGAACAGAGCAACAGCCGTAACTATACAAATAGAAAGTGGCTACACATACACACGATACGGTTAATGCCCAGACGCGTAACATAACAAAGCGTTTTTATATTAGAATAATTTGGCGCTTAAATCTCGAGAGATTTAATTCCGTTTTTCTTCATCCCGTCATTGGTACGTTTGTTCGTTCGTTCGTTTATTCTTTCGTCTTGAATAGAAAATGCGATAAAAATAATAATAAAAGACACAACAGCAATAATACAATATAGCCGGAAGAAGGCGAATGAAACGTATTAGAAAGAAAGAAAAAAAACACCGAAGTTTAAGTAAAAAATGGGATTTAAGCACGCCACCCGACTAAATATTGCCTTTTTTCCATATCGCATCGTATAAAATTAGGGGAAACAACGTATGTAAGCACTTGGGACGACCGTAAGCACGCAGACATTTATACAGAGACACATGCATACAGTACGATTTGAATCTGATGAGTAGGGTATGACGGATATGGAAGGGTTGCCATCACTCTATACTCTGCTGTAGAATAGGGTGTTGTTTATTGGTTTCTCGACTTATGTTTGGAATATGAATCAATTGTATAGTCAAAAATCTCTATTAAATTGTTTCTGTCGCCTTTTGTAGATTAAAAAAATGTCCTTCGTCTATCGTGTTGGCTGTATACCAGAGATTATCTGAGCGGTACTTTCAATTATCACGTAAGTGCTGCTAAATTCAAAAATATCACTTCAGTTTCATAATTAGGGTTATTTTTTCTAGAATCGTAACCCTTACAGCTAACGCATTTGTATACCCTCTACCGAAGGGTGGATAGTATATTAAATATGTAATTCCGTTTGCAACACTACGAAATATTTATCGGATATCCTACAAAGTATATACATTTTTGATCGTCGTAAATTCTAAGACGATCTAGCCATGCACGTCCGTCCGTCCGAGTGTTTGTTGAACGCCGAGAATATCAACTGTTACACACAGAGAAAAAACATGGTTACTATATGGTCACGGCAATAATAATATGTTCACCGCAATAAAAGTATGTTCGTCGCAACCATAGTATTGTTTACTGAATTTAATTTTGACAAAAGTATGATTGCCGCAATATTAATATTGTTGAAATGTAACAATAGTAATATTGCAAAATTTTAAAATGAAAATATGGTTGTAGCAACAATATAAATATGGTTGGTGCGACAAAAGTATTGTTTTTTTGGGTTTATGTTAACAATAGTATGATTACGGCAATCATACTGTATGATTGCAATTTTTTTGTCATTTAAAAATGCTTTGTTGAACAATATTTTGGTTACGGATCTAACGCAAAAATAGTAGTTTTTATATGGAAATTAAAATTTTTCAAACAAACTGCTTTGGGTTTGTATAACTAAAATATTTTTAATAAAAACGCTTACGTTTTTTTAACTGATTTTTTCTACTGCTAAATAAATTACTTCTACTATTTTGAATATAATGTATTTTTAAATACTTTCATAATTCAAATCTGTTGTTGACAACTTAACCCAATTCTATTAAATAATTTGGGGATCATAGTATAATTGTATGTGATCATACTTTGTTTGTAGGGATCATAACATGTTTACGTGTGAATCATACTATGGTTGTGAGGATCATACTATAGTTGTATGTGAAACATACTATGGTTATGGGGATCATAATATGGTTGCGGAGATCATAGTATGGTTGAGTGTGAATCATACTATGGTTGCGGGGATCATAGTATGGTTACGTGAGAATCATATTATTGGTGTAAGGATCAAAGTATGGTTGTGAGGATTATAGTATGGTTCTATTTGAACCATACTATTATTGTGAAAATCATAATATTGTTGTTCCACAACCATACACCCAACAATTGTATTGTCCTCTTCGAATATTGTTACCACAATCATACTTTTTTTCTGCGTTTACCTTACTGACTTAACTCGCTTTTCACTGCGAGGAATTTTGAAATACCCGCCTTTAAATCATCAGCCACGCTGTAAACAGTGTGGACCGCAGAGGTGCGGTTATCACTCAAAGTGAAAGTCGATGACGTCAACATCCCGACTACCCCAAAATTCCTGTGGTCACATTGAACAGCCTTTTTCGATCCTCTGAAAAAATTTCGATCCTCTGCACATGCTACTGCTATCTGCAATAAGCTTAAAAGTAGGAGCAAGGGACACAAGTCACTAGCCGGCAATACTTGGGGAGCTGACTAAGAAACCTTGTTGACCTTGTTACTAAGCGATAGGTCGGTCTGTAGCGAACCACGCAGCTCCGGTGTGGTCGGCAAACATGAGCACGATGCAGTGGAAGAAAATTCAGACTTGCCAGAATGCCGCCCTGAGAACATCAACAGGGTGTCTTCTTATGTCATCTGAGGACCATCTGCATGAGGAGACGAAGGTCCTTATGACCTTAATAGGTTGTTGTTTTCGCAGCAGTCATCCTAACTACCATCTCTTGGACAGGATGCCTCCGCCCAGGCAGATCAGGTACGATCTTCATGATCTAGAGAGAGAGGTCCAGCTGTACAAGAGTGAGCCTTTAGGTCATCGAAACTATTATGCAGATCTAATCAATAATCACTACAATTAAGACGCAGCAGCAGTATCCAGCTATAGCGTAGATGAAGTGCTAATGGAACATATCCCGGGGATTTTATCAGAGGAGAAGACGCTACCTCGACAGACACGTATGGTTCTGGCTTAGCTGTGATCTACATGGTTCAGCTGCCTCAATTCTTATTTAGCACGAGTTGGGGCTAACGTTCCGAATGATTGTCCCGCCTGCTATCAGGGACTACATGACTTCAATTGTCTGGCCAAGACAACTCAGCAGACACCCAGGTCTCATGACATGCTGCACCGCTTCCGTCCGGCCAAGCCCACTCGGCTAAACCACATGTCACTTTAGACGCCTTCAGTTTACATGGCGCGTTTCCTTTACCTGTATATCGAAGCCTCTATAGACGAATAGGACTTCAAAACAAAGTATATTTTTGTTACAACAACAACAACGATCATAGTATGACTGTCCGTCCGTGTGTCTGTTGAAAGTACGATAGCTATCAAACGAATCAACCTAGGATCCTGAAATTTGGCATGATGAATGCTTATGTCTTATGTTATGTAAATGAGTGATTGTGAATGGACCAACTTGGTCGGTTAGATAAAATCGAGAGATACAGTTTTGATGGGGCTATATCAAAACCTCGATCAGTCCGCGGACAGTGCTTGAACTAATCCGATAAACATGGATCAGTATGAAAGATTTTCCAGGAACTTCGTTTTTAGAAGACAAACAAAAATGCAGTAAAATCAAGATAATCTTAACTTTTTGGGCAGGATAGTCCCCGAATCAAGTGGTTTTCTTTATATTTTTGCAACTAATCCAACCAATTTAAATTTTGGATTTTCCACAAGGTTCAGGTTCAGCCAGGCCGAATTTTATAATTCTTTCAACGTTGAGCGATTACTCAATAAGTGCATTTTCCCAAGGTACCTTTAGTAAAATGGGAACAATTCAATATATGTGTAAATTTTCTGGCGAAAATGTGAGATGGTTGGTGTGAACGGAAGGGGCTCTGTACGGAACTGTCTCACAGCATCCCATTAAGGAACAAATGGAAAGGAAGGGGCTATTAACGGCAGATCTCATAACATCCCATTAAAGAACAAGGGGGAACTTCTCTCGATTCAGTGCGTTGTGTACGATTCAATTCTGATACAGGGTGTCCGTCGGGAAGGTATACTACTTTGTTTAGTTTTAATTTCTGATTAAATGAAAGAGAATGGATCTTTTATTGATAAATGTTTTATTTAATGTCGTCAAGTATGTCTGGAATTCAATATCAGATAAATATCTGCCTCTGTTAGCCTCACAAATGCTAGCCCTATTGGGCACATTTTTCATTACATTCAGCACGGCGTCGACTTGAGGTTGATGGATGTTTTGAACACTTTCTTGAGCATCAGTAATGTTTTCAGCCTATCTTGCAGTGCGTTGTGGTCCGTGCTTGGGCGTTATCAGCTTCATACCCTTTTTCTTCGAAATCACTCACTATACGATAAATAGTGCGTTTTGTTGACACGTTGTTTCTCCCAAAAATTTCACGTAACTTTCTCATCGTCACAGTAATCGATAATTGATTTGGATAAAATGTTTTAACGATTTGAACAAGTTGGTTAACGAATATTTTTCCATAATAAATTTGCCACGTCTCTACTTCACGACTGCCAAATATGAACTATAAAGACTAATGTTTACCAAACGGCGGCAAAACAAAGTAGTATACCTTCCCGGCGGACACCTTGTTCTTACAGACCGGGACCTACAGTTTAACGCCGGCTTCGTACGGCTAATGCATTTTATAGAGAAGGTTTTGCATGTCTTAGTGATAAATCTCTAACTCGTAAAGTCGGCGAAAATTGTTAGAAGTTCTTACCCGGTGTTAAACCTGGGTTAACTGGCATGATAGTTGCGCATACTCCCATCGCAGCACGGTGACCCACAAGGTGTAAGATTAATGGACCAAAACGGCTAAAAAGCGGCCGTAATGATCAAATAAAGCAACCACTTGTAAATACGAGGGCGGCTCGGAAAATTCTTAGCCTATCAAAGAAAGAGAATAGTTAGTTTTTCAAAAATATTTTTATTTTTTAATATAATCTCCTGAAACTTCAATACACTTAGTCCAACGCTTATCTAGCAATTCTATCCCTTGATTAAAATAGTTTTCCTCAAGGTCTTCAAAACTGTGGTTTGCAACTGTAATTTCACCAGCAAGGAATTTTTTTAGATTTGGGAACAGGTAAATGTCAATGGGAGCTAAGTCAGGAGAATAAGGTGGGTAGTCAAGCAACTCCTACTTTAATTCGTTGATTTTAGCCATTGTTAAAACTCTCTTGTGCGCTGGTGCGTTGTTTTGATGAAAAATTATTTTTTTGTGTTGTAAGCTAGGACGTTTTTCTCGAATTTGTGCATTTAATTGATCTAAAAGGTTGCAATAGTACTCTGAATTTATTGTTTTACCCTTTTGCAGATAGTCAATCAATAAAATACCTTTAAAGTCCCAAAAAACCATTGCCATAACCTTACCAGCCGATTGAATTGTTTTTGCCTTCTTTGGGGCACTTCCTCCAGCTTCAGTCCATTGTTTGGATTGTTCTTTTGTCTCTGGAGTATAGTGGTGGATCCATGTCTCATCAACAGTTATGAAACGACGCTTAAAATCCATTTTATTTCGCTCAAAACGATCCACAAACAAGCTTGAGAAATGTTCATTCTTATGCGTTTTTGGTCCACTGTTAACAAGTGCGGCACCACATCTTGCAGAGGCTTTTTCATCTGTAGTTCTTCATGCAAAATTAAATGGACTCGATCATTTGAGATGCCCATGATATTAGCTATTCCACGCACTTTTATTCGTCGATCATTTAATACCATATCATGCACTTTGGCTACAATTTCTGTTGTTGTTGCTGTTTTTGGACGTCCACTACGTGGTTCATCTTTAATGCTTGTACGACCACGTTTAAATTCAGCAACCCAATTTTTTACTGTTGCATACGAAGGAGCACTGTCACCTAACACATTCACCGTATCATTATGAATTTCTTGTCCCGATAAACCTTTTTTATGTAAATATTTAATGACACCACGCATTTCTAATTTTAAAATTTGTAAAAGATCGCGGATGCTTCTTTTGTGAACACCTGTTCTATATGAAGGAGTTGCCAGATCGAAACAAAAAAACATATGTTCATAGCAGAGATGGAAGTTTCCAAAACACTTAACTTTTTTCTGTTTATACCGCGATTTTTGTGCTAGGCTAAGAAGTTTCCGAACCGCCCTCGTATAGGCATATGGATACTCAAATCAAAGCAAATTTTGCAAAGAACTCAAATATGGAATTATTCTTTAGTATGTGTCAAATAAATATTTACATATATTTGCACACAAGCATATGAATGTTCGGGAATATTACTGCCAACATATTGATGTTTAGGTGTAAAAAATATATGTTAGGATATGAAAGCTAGGTAATGTTGCTACAAAATATTATTGTTTGTTTGTTTGGCCTTAAGTTTGGAGGATACTCAAAGCCTTTATATGTTTCCTGCAAAATATGTTTGCATGCAAACATCTTTTATATATATTTTTCTCCGTGTATACCAAATTTAACCTAATCCGTTGATGTAATATCATATTAATTTAATAAAAATCAAACATGCTGATAATTATATTGAAAATTCGAGTTTCTTGTCCAACCCAAACAAAAGTATATGGCAACAATTCCGCATGATATCCCCGCAAATGAGCGCCCTCCCCCCTTTAAATGCCCCACCCTGCCCATCACATATGTACGAGGTCTGTGTGTTCTTTTGTTATCAATTTGTACAGACATCAGACCATATCTGTGCACATGTTTAGGGAGCGATATTTCAAATTGAGTGCATACAAAATTCCCTTCATTCACAAAAAGTCGACGTTACCACTATGCGTGTAATTTAATATATGCATAAATCGATACATTCCGCTTTGACTCGGATGTTGTTGTTATGTCTTCTTTTTTTCGAACTTGTTGTAATTTTCTACCCTCTAATTCAACGATATTCTGGCCGTACGGCTGTCGTACCCTGTATCGTATGGCATTTTTTGAATTTGTATTTTGTTTCTTGTTGTTGCTTTGTGAATATTTCTCTATCGCAGAAATTGTTGTTATTCTATCTATATTTCTATGTGGATATGTGTGTTTGGATACTTTACATGTGCTTTGATAGCCTTGTCTGCAGAGGCCCGCTAAAGGGCCTTCTAACGGTTGAAAAATAAACCACACTGAAAGAGGCTGTTTGAAAATAAAATATTTTTTATGTATCCCAAAAACCTATAAATCTTTTGGCCAATTTTGATTAAGAAGATTGTGCCTGGTTCCATTGCCCCTATTTGTTTATCAAACAGTAACCTCTAAAAACAGCTAATTAAAATTCGATTAAGCTGCCTACGAAGAATTAGAACTTTTATACTTAATGCATGGCTTCCGCCGAACCAATTCAGTTCATTATAAATCGGATGCCTTTATATTCTAGTAGAATATGATATATCTTCAACTAAACGTATACATTTTGGACGCTGTAGTGCTTTTAACAAATAAAAGGACTTTTAGATGTGTCGATTTGCTACGGTTGCCAGGCAGACTGTACAGCTGTTTCTAAACCCGCCAAGGTTTTTCTTCAGCAGTCTTTGGCAACGATTACTTCGGCCACAAATCAAATGACTTATACGGGAGACACATTTTTATTAATGAGAATTACCCTTTGTGCATAGTCTTCGAACTGTGCGTAGATCAATCTTCAACGCGCAATAACCTTGGCGGGTTTAGAAACAGCTGTACAGTCTGCCTGGCATCCGTAGCAAATACACTTCACCAATTTCTTCTTTTTAAGTTGATTCTGAAAAAGAAACAACATAAAGGTCTCGAACCAGAATAAAAAAACGTACTCAGAACGTTTTGACGTACGACCATCATTTGTGTTGTTTACAGTAACTTGAAAAAATCAATTTTGCAAATAAATGGAATTAACTCGTGAATATTTTCATGCGATCTTTTTTCACGTGGATTATCACGACAAGAGTGCATCGATGAACTTAAATCTTTGTATGGCTATGATGCACCATCCCATAGCACTGTGAAAAGCTGGCTTAATGAATTCAATCGTGGCCGGCGCTAGCTCAAAAACGAAGATCGTGAAGTTCGTCCAAAAACGGCCGTTGTGACAGAGCACTTTGATGCCGTGCGTGACACACCGTGAGATAGAGGCATTCTTGGGCATTTCTTCCACCACCATACATTCGATATTGCATGAACACCTGGCCGTAAAAGAGGTTTGTTCTCGTTGGATCCTGTACAATTTGACAATTGCTCAAAAAAGGCTCGTGTCGATTGGTGCAAAGTAATTTTAAAAAAATACGATCGCGGTGCTTCAAATGACGTTGATAAGATCGTCACAGGTGACGAATCGTGGATCTATGTGTATGAGCCCGAAACAAAACAGCAATGGGTCAAAAGCCAAATCGACCCAAATCCAACGAAAGTTGTGGGTCAAAACTGAGGCAAAACTGGTCATGTGGCGACTGTTCCACTTGAGCAACGTAGGACGGTCAATTCTGAGTGGTACACCACAATTTGTTTGCCTGAAGTCTTGAGAGAAATTTGTTATCCACAGTACAGCCCTGACTTGGGACCCAATGACTTCATTTTATTCCCGCACATCAGGAAAAAAATGCGTGGTCAACGATTTTCATCGCCAGAAGATGCTGTTGAAGCGTTCAAAAACCATGTTTTGGAGGTGTCTCAATCGGAGTGGAAAAAGTGCTTCGGCAATTAGTTTGAGCGCATGCAAAAGTATATTAAACATGATGGAGAATACATTGAAAAAACAATAAAGCCATCTTTATTGCCCTCGAAAGAATCAGTTTGATAACACTGTTCTTAAAAAAATTATTGTTGAGCCTTCCTTTAGACAAAACCAACTAATGTAAAATGAACTCCTAATGTAACATGATCTCCTGAACCCGTTTGGCCCCAGTTTTCGAGATATCCTGAAAATTAGATTGGCCTGACTTTTGTTTATTAATTTGCCTAAAACTTCAGCATTTGTTATCCGATTTACATGAAGATGGACAATATCAATTGAAAAGAAACGCATCTTTCATACAAATTATAATGTATACAAATTTAATTGTGGAAGTTACAGCCAAATTTTTTGCAACAAATTCTCTCCCACCCGTGTTGCACAAAATTATAAAGAAAGCTCTGTAACATAAATTTACGTTGAGAATAACCAGTAGGACATAACAATTTAATATATTATTTATATATAATATATTAATAAAACACATAATATTTAAGATATAGAGTTCAAATTTATTCCAGTTGTAGTGCAAATGTTACATTTTATGAATGAAATTCGATTTCGGTCATATGATCACCATGATCCCGTGTACAGCTCTCTATTATTTGGACCCGATTTTCCACCACTCTTGCACATATTTAGACCGGAACATTGGCAATTTCACGGTGGATTTTGTCTCTGAGCTCTTTTAAAGGTGTCAATGACTGGATGTGGCCCCCAATGGCGTTGAATCGCATGAACGAGGTGGCCATTCGACCAGGCTATTTCTTGGGGTAACACGTTCACCGAGATGGCCTTTCAGTAAACCGATTGTAACGCGTGCTGTGTGGCTAGTGGCACCGTCTAGCTAAAACCAAATATCGGCGATGTCAAGCTCATCCAATGCTGGCAACAAATAATTTTCTAACATGGCAGTTGTTTTAATTGACGAAAAATACGGCCTTATCACACCTCCGGCATGGAAACCACACCGCACAGTAATTTTTTGCGGATGCAATTGTGTTTCTTGAAGCACATGTGGATTAAAGTTGTCAAAACCACTTGGCCAGAAATGAGCTTTATCTCTGAAGATGATATTTTAATGAAATTCTGGATTTTCGTGAACCTTTGCCAAAGTGCAATCGGAGAAGCTTCGGCGTTTTAAATAATCAAGTGGTTTTTGTTCTTAAGTCAGTTTGATCTTATGAGGATGAAGACCAAGGTCTTTTCGCCAAATACGTCACAGTGTAGTTTGAGAGATGCCCTATTCCTGAGAACGACGTGGAATCTGTGATTTGGCTCATTTTGAACAAATACACTTAGGGCTGCGATATTTTCGTCGCTCACGCAGAAAAAAAGTATGGTTGGGGTGACAATATTCGAAGAGGATTATACTATTGTTGGGTATATGGTTGTGACACAACAATATTATGATCATCACAACAATAGTATGATTCACTACTATGATACTATGATCCCCACAACCATAGTATGGTTCACACATAACCATACTATGATCCCCACAACCATAGTATGATTCACAAGCAACCATACTATTATATCCACAACCATATTATGATCCTCACAACCATAGTATGTTTCTCATACAACCATGGTATGGTCCTCACAGCCATTTTGTGATTCACACACAACCATACTATGATCCCCACAACCATAGTATGATTCACACTCAACCATACTATGATCCCCAAAATTATTTAATTGGATTGGTTATTGTTGTTATTCAAAAATAGAAATTTTATTAAGTATGTTATTTTAAATTGCATTACTATATATATATTAGTTCATATATATATATACATATATATATATATATATATATATATATATATATATATATATATATATATATATATATATATATATATATATATATATATATATATATATATATATATATATATATATATATCAACGGTTAAAAATACTTTTAGTTGCCAGCAGGGGTGAATGATAATTCACCATCCGTAGACACCAAGTAACGAATGTGATTAAACCATGATCAATGGCTATATACTTAAGTGCAGGCAGATTTTAAATAAACGAGAACCAGTCGTTATTAGAGCATTTCACCGAACAAAGTAAACACAATAAAAATCCCTCGAACTACCTTCCGATTGTGTTGTTTTTTTAGTGGACAGCAACCATTCACTGTATGGCGTGTATGTGTTTTTTTTGTTCATCAAAAAAAACATACGCACACACATTAATGTATGCTCTATAAAACCTGTTTTGTTATGTCCATAGTCGCAACCATACTGTATGATTGCCCTAACAAATTTATTGTTAACGTAAATTTTAAATAACAATACTTTTGTTGCACCAACCATGTTTATATGGTTGCTACAACCATATTTTTATTTCTAAATTTGGCAATAATACTATTGTTACATTTCAACAATAGCAATAATGTCGCAATCATACTATTGTCAAAATTAAATTCAAAAAACAATACTATGGTTGCGGCGAACATGCCTTTATTGTAGAGAACATATTATTGTTGCGGTGACCATAGTGTAGCCATATTTTTTCTCTGCGTGCTTCGAGCGGTACGGCGTATCTTTGGCGCCGGAACATCCAAAAGTGAAAATTGTGTGTCGGATGGAACTATTATTACGGCCGAAAATTGTAGTAAGCGCTCCTAAAGTTGCTACCACCGACTTAGGATTCTGTATTAATTTTTTATGATTTCCAAACGTTGCTCATAAATGAGCTTTACCACGATGAAAATGTTGACTTCGACTAGCGATTTGCCACTGAAAGATCCTTAAAAATGTTTGAGTGTGCTTTGACATAAAGATACGAAATTGTTATGTTTCTCTTGGGAAACCCTATACAAGATTTACAAATTCGTAAGACCTTTTCTTGTTGATCTATTAAAATCACTAACACTACCTTTTGTAAGGTCCACTAAATTATTCGCTATACTTTGGTATAGGGTATAATGACTGATGTTTCTTACAACTTACAGGAATGGAGTTGAAGCCACACGTTAAGTATACTTATCAATTCAGAATCAATATCCGATTCAATTGAACGATGACCGTTCCTTTCTGATTAAATTTGGTACATTCTGTGTGTCATACGTAGTCGGCCTTGTGAAATCCTTACGGCCGCCGCTGGTTTTGTTCGATTGTAGGTGTTATTGTATTTCCGCTGGCATAAATTGCCATTTGCATGCGTTGCGTCTATTGAATCTTTATATTGATATGTTCATACATATTCCAAATACATACATTCGTATATGTATATGTATATACATACACGGAGAAAAAATATGTTCAAAATATGTTTGCATGGAAATATTTTATGCAGGAAACATATAAATGTAAGGAAAATACTCCAAATTTATATTTGTTTGGGTCACAGCAAACATTAATATGTTTGTAGCAATGTTTCCAAACATTCATATTCTTATGTACAAATATATATTTGCTTTCACCCATACATTAATATGTTGCACTAATGTTATCAAACATTCATGTGCTTGCAAACATAATATGTTTGCACCCAAAAATTATCGTGTTTACAGAAATTTAAGCAGGCATAAATACCTACATTAATACGGTCATTAATCTAATGTTTAACAAACATACAGCAATAAAATCTTTCGATAACTGTTATCAAACATTCATGTGCTTGCAAACATAATATGTTTGCACCCAAAAATTGTCGTGTTTGCAGAAATTTAAGCAGGCATAAATACCTACTTTAATAGGTCATTAATCTAATGTTGAACAAACATACAGCAATAAAATCTTCTGATAACTGTCTGATTCTGAACACATTCTTTTTTAGACATCGATTTTTTAAATAATCTTCACAAGTTAATTCAAATTCTATTTGGTACATTGAAACACTTCCACTTACGTATACTCACTAATGTCATATTTTTAATTCACAGTTTTATCATTTGAACCATATAAAAATATATAAAAATTCTTTGTTAACAACTTTCTATCATTTTTCACACGTTTTTGTTTTGTTTACATGCCAAAGACTGCTGACCGTAGCCAATACATTTCAACAAGTTTTCAGTTGATTCTGATAAAGAAACAAAAAAGGTCTCGAAACAGAATAAAAACTGTTCAAGTCATTTCACACAAATTATTTGTTATTCCACAAAGATAAGATATTTTTATACTCGTATGCTAGAATGTTGTCCCAAAGATATAATATGTTTGCGTATACCAACTGAACTACAAACATTTAAAGGCTAGTAGCATGTACCAGATATATATGTTTGAATGCAAAGATATTTTTTCTCCGTGTATATTTTAATATGTACATATATATATATATTTCCTTGTTTGAGAGTATGTGTCCTTGTAAGCTATTTTTTCTATTTTGCATTTTTAGTTAAGGTTTTTTCACTCGATATTTTTGAATTATCTATAAAGTTCGATCTCAATGGTAAAATTGCTGGTTGTTGTATAACTGGCGGTGCGACTGTTTGGGTTACACAATGTGTGATTGGAATAGCCATACAGTACAATTCACAAGACAGCGTTGGCTCGAAAGCACTAATAATTTAGATGTTATGCCGTAAATCATACTATAGGGTATTATAGGGTGGGGTATTATGCCGATGTGTTGATGTTTGAAACACCTAAAAGAAGAAAGATATGTTCCATGTTTATATATCCTCCACCGAAGAGTGGATGATATACTAAATTTTAAATTTGATTCCGTTCGCAACATCACGAAATATTGATCGAATACCCTATTAAGTATAAATAATGGGTGATCCAAGTAGAGATACTTTTTTCAATAGCCTTTTTTTGACAAATCACGTATCAGTCATGCCATGCTGTCATGTTATTTTTGTTTAGTATTGTTTGGAATTTCATCATGGAAAGACTTACGCCTGAACAACGTTTACAAATCGTTTAACTTTATTACGAAAATTCACGTTCTGTGAGGAATGTGTTTCGTGCACTTCGTTCAACTTATGGTCAACATAATCGGCCTACTGAGCGTACTATTCGCAACATCATCGCCCATCTTGAGACCTAACATTCATTATTGAATAAAATTCTATTCGGTCGAACCGCGTCCAGCACGCAGTGAAGACATTGTAGCGGCCGTAGCTGAGAGTGTACAACAAGACCATGGAGAGTCGATTCGGCGCCGTTCGCAGAAACTCCGTGTGATGTATGGAACGACTTGGCGCATTTTACATCGAGAGCTTAAATTGTAAGCGTACAAAATACAGTTTGTGCTGTATTTCGCACCGACGTTCCCAAGCGACATCGCTTCGCTCTATATTGAAAATTTCCAAGAAGATCCGACGCTTTCAAACCAAATTTTGTGCAGCGATGAAGTCCATTTCTGGCTCAATGGGTATGTAAAGAAGCAAAATTGTAGCATTTGGGACGAAGAGCAACCAGAAGAGGTTTAAAAGCTGCCACTTCATCCAGAAAAAACAATATGCCGGTGAGAACGTAACCGTCAATGACGACCGTCATCATGCCATGATAACGGACTATTTGATGCCTTAAATTAAAGCTCATGATCTCGCGGCATCTGGTTTCAACAAGACGGCGCCACTTCCCACACAACGCATCAATAAATGGATTTATTGAGAGAACACTTCGGTGAGCAGAAAATTTCACGTTTTGGGCCGGTCGATTGGCCACCAAGATCGTGTAATATCACACCGTTAGACTTTTTCCTGTGGGGATATGTAAAGTCTTAAAAAATGGAGTTGGTAACGAAAAAATGGTACCATAATAATGAAGTTAGTACCACATTTAACTGTAGAAGAGGTTGAATACAATGACACCGAAGACATGTAGCCAAACTTATTACAATTTTTGTTGAACACGGATAAACATTGAACGATTTTATCGAACACACTGTTTTACACTTTGTGCCTTTTATCTTTACTTCGTGCCGACCGTTATTTTTTATTATTTATATTTTTTATTATTATCAATTTTATTTGGTATTTGTGTTTTGTCAGTTATTACGTATTTTGACTTAGAGGATAGAAATTGGACGATAATAAAAAAGTACAAAAGCTGTATTGTAAAAACGGACTATAAAGATAAATATCTATGGGAGGTAGTTTTCAATAATCCAAGTCGTCAGCAGACACTAGTTCTTTAATATTTTATTAAAATGGGATACGAGGAAAGGCATTTACAATAAGGACAGGACATTCGGAGACTGAAAATTAAAATCTGCAATTTGTTTTTTCAATAAATGCAGTAAATATTTTAATATCAGTAGATACGGTATGTATTTACTCGTTTATTACTAATATATATACTCTTTGTAAGGAGTTTATATATAAAGAGTTATAAGAATAATAGGGGACATTAAGGTTGAGAGAAATTAAAAATTTTCATTGTCGTTTTCTGACAAAAATTTCGCGAATGGTTGACAACGCATTTTTCTAAATAGAAAAAAACATGAACGAACGCTACTAGTTTTGTCAGTATGAAAATGCCCTAAAATAATTTACAAATTCATGTAATATCTGTTTCAAGTCGGGTCGACCCTTATAATCCATCAAGTTGACATTGACAAGATAGTGGCGTGCTTATTATCAAAAAAAAGAGTTATACTTTTTTTATATAAGCTTTATTTGAATTATTGAATCTGCTCCAAAGGAGCCTAATAATAAGAATACGAATCTTAAGTATAATTCAATAATGAATCCTAGTATGGATTTCTTGTAATGTGGATCTCTGCTTATTGGCAGGAATTTTAATTAATTTGGTCAAAATAGTATATAACTGGTATAGATCACATGTCTGAGAATTTTAAACCTAGTTTGGCTTAAACCTCGTGATAAAGGGCCAGAGGACCCTTACAGTCATTTACAGAGTGTTCGCGATATTATGTAGAGTGAAGACCTCTAGTTATGTATGTATAACGGATAACTCTAGAATAGCAGAGTGGACGACGTAATTTAGGTTATGTAGGTTTTTCGTGTTGACTGATTTAAGGATCACGTATGAGAGCATTAAAGCCACGTGACTTTTTTGAGTGTTCGTCCGCGATTGATATTGACTGTTTTAAAGATCACGTATAAGAGCATTTAAGCCACGTGACGTAGAAAAAAGAATTCTACACAGTCTTTCGGGCGCGTGTGTTCGCGATTACTGTTACGGATGAAGCACAAGTGCAGATTAGAAAACACGGCGTTCGTTTCTCCGAAGTCTTAAAGAGCTTGGACTGCACAATAATTGTCTAGCAAGTATGTTATCATGACGTTCGAGCTTCTCTTTGTGCTTTATATTGATTTTTTGAATTGCCTCTTTAAAAAGAGGTATTTTTAAGTCACCGTGGATGATTTCATTCCTCATATACCAAGGGGCACCGGTAATGAGCCGCAATGTCTTCGATCGGACTCTTTGGATTTTGTCGAGATTGGTCGAGCTTGCTTTGCCCCATAGCTGGACACCGTATAACCAGATAGGTTTGATTGCACTGTTGTATAGCAGGACCTTATATTCAAGGCTTAGTTTTGAGTTCGCGTTTAGGAGCCAGTGAAGTTGATGGACCTTAAGTTTCAGTTGAGTTTTCTTGGTTTCGATATGACTTCTCCAGGTGAGTCGGCGATCCAGGTGGATTCCAAGGTATATAACATGATCAGATTGAGAAAAAGGGATATTGTTTAGTTTCAATGTCGGACAAGTGCTAAAATTCATTGTGAAAGTTACCTGTGTGCATTTAGCCTCATTGACTTTTATTCTCCAGTCAGAGAGCCAAGAGTTATACTTGATTTTCCACTATTACTTATATACATGTTGGATTTATTGGAAATTCGACTTATTTCACAGATTAATACCAATTTTACGCGATTATCACCATTATTGCCTTAACCACGATTCTCCATAGCACTTTAATACGACTACCAATGCGCAGATAAACTGGATCCGACAATTGTAGGATCAGCTGTGCCGGCTTCGGCATACCTCTTGGTAAGGGGTTAAGGTCTATCTAAAACCTCTGCTACTCTTTAGGTCGTAGCACCCGGTTGATACGCAACCATTCACTTTACTATGATTTAGGTAAAATCATTTATAAGTAAATTAAAAAAGTGTTACTCGTATGTGTAAAATTATGCAGAGTGGAGCGCAATTATTGGCTTATTTAGGAATAAAATAAAAAAATTATAAACCTTAGAAAAAATTATTTTATATTTTACTTATATAAAACAGTTAGAGATTTTTTTTGACATTGCTTTAAATAGTGTATCTGGCAAATTTCGACCTTTGCTATCTACGTTTTCTGAAGTTTTCATGAACTCTAATTAGCATGTTGACTGGGTTTCAGACAATTTCAGCCTCAGTATTATTAATTAGGTCTTCCAAGGTGTTGGGACGGTTGATTTACACCTTCGACTTCAGTTAGCCCCAAAGGAAAAAATCGCATGGAGCTAAGTCTGATAAGCGTGCCGGTCAGTTCCTGTCATTCCTCAAAAAGATAAGCGGTCCAGGAAACATTTGTTTCAAACAATTCATGGTAACCCTCGCTATGTGTGCAGTGGCACCATCCTGTTGGAACCATATATTCTCTAATTGCATTGGCTTAAGATCCGGCTGAAAAAATTCTGTATCATAGTCAAGTACCGTTCGGAGTTAACAGTTACGGAGTTCACAGTTACGGCTATCCTGGAAAAGTGAAGGCATCTACATCTTTAATATTCTGTGTTTTATATAATAAAAATATGTGTTTTATATATTATATAAAATTGTTATGTCCTTAGTGGAAAACCCTGTATTAGATTCTGGTTTTATGGGCTTTGGGATCATTATTATCGCTGCACATTTCAATTGCGATGGGAAGTGGCTTACACGCAAAATTGCATTAAAAATGTATGTGAGAACCACTATACTAAGTAGGGACATAAATACTGTTACACACGTTTTATGCTGTAAAATAAAAAGTACTGAATGTTTTTGGACCAAATATTTTTTAATATATTTATTGATGTATACTGTATCCAAAAAGAATCTACTTATTCGAAATGTCCGCCTTTTGCCTTTACACACGCCTTAAGTCGCACTGGCCAATCGTCAATAGCTGCACGAACCTCGTCCATTGGAAAATTGGCCACAGCTCGAACCAAAGCAGTCTTAAGAGATCCAATGTTGGGGTATCTTTTGTGACAAACCTTGTCCTCTTGTAATCCAATGGGTCCAAATCTGGACCCTGCCTGAGGGCCATTCTTTCGAGGAAATGAAGGCTGGCCAATTGTTTCGAAGCCAGGCCTGGAACGTTTTTGCCTTATGGGCCGGCGCAGAATCCTGCTGGAAAGTCCATGGCTGGTTTTGGAACAGGGAATTGTTAAGAGGCTTTACAACAGCTTCCAAAATGGTTTCTTGGTAAACTGTGGCCGATTTTTTGACTCCTTGTTCGCAGAAATGCAGGTCAGTGAACCCATCGTAAGAGACACCCCACCAATGACTGAAGCTAGGTGATGACCCTTTTCCACCCTTGGGATCAGTTCAGATGCTTCCTTAGATGACAGCGCATACACTCTATCATTTTGCTTGTTAAATTTTTCCCGAACGGTTCAAATTTTTTCATCGGTGAACAAAATTTTTCTGTGTAAGTTATCATCGTGTTTCACCAAAAGACGTTTGCATTTTTCAATCCTATTTTTTTTAAAGCTGCAGTCAATAAAAGTCCCGTACGTCGCACAGTGGCGCCATTTGAGTTTTTTCGTTGCAAAAATCATATCTTTTGAACCGAATAAGATAATTGAACAGTTTAAACAGCATATGATAGATAACTGTTCAGCCTATGAAATGAGCGTTTGGAAAGGGTGCTACGCTCTGTAGGGGGCTAATTATGGGTTATCAAAGTTAAAATTAGTAAAAAAATCAATTTTATGGTAACTAAAAAAAATTATTTTTAAATTTTTAGATTGTTTTTATTTTTTTTCTTTAGGGTTTTATGTTTTAAATTATTACCCAACAAATTAAAAAAAAAAAATATTTTTTTTTCAATTTATTTTTTCAATTTTCTGTAAAATATTCATCACAGTTCGTAAGAGAAGGTACATATATCTAAAAGACTAACCATTTCTAAACTATAATTATTTTCTAACTCTATTCTTGACTTCACATGCCGCAGGGAAGAAATAAGTGGATCGGAAGATGCTGCCAACATGTTGAAGAGGTCCTCATTTTGCCTTACCCTTGATGCTTTGAATGTGTTCTGCAATCTATATTTTTTATAAAATTTGTTAAGAGACTCCTGTGCTTCTTCAAAAAGCTCTCCAATTGGCAAAGACTGGTACTCAATTATATCTTTGCCATGCGCCAATATTTTATGGACGGTCGGGGTTAACTTCTTCTGTGGATACATTTCTGCTAAAAGAGATGCAGTTTTCGACGCATATTCTCCATATTTTGTAGAATTGACATTTTCTTTGCAGTTTAAAACATCTAAGATCGTTCCCAATCTTTTCACGATTTGATTGTCAATTCCAGTGATTCTAGTTACTGCCTCATCATTTTCAAAAAATCTCCTAGAAGTGTTTCCATCGTTTGAGTTACCGTATCCGTGCTTGGGACAGTCTTCACCGTGGTCCATATGAGTTCTGCCGATTCCCTTGCAAACTGAAACATTATTGGTCGGCAATAATGCACTGATGAAGGACGTGGATTTTTCCAGTGTAGGGAAACATCAGATTTAAGCCGCAAAGGAACAACAGATGCCATAAACATATTTCCGTCCGATATTGTAGCGTCATCGGAAGACATCCTTTGCTTATAAACGCTTTGTCCGGATGATCCATCGCAGCCCCATTTGCTGATCAATGTCAACTTCTCAGGAAGAATTTTCACCTCATTTTCAGGAAGACTCTCCAACAACCGTTTTGCTGTATGGCCCATGAGATCCTGCAGATTGGCTTTCGCAGAGACTTCCGTAAACTCCGTATGCAGTGGTCGTGAATTTATTTTGGCTTGCGTAATATGCTTGTATCCGGGTAAAACGTCAGCGCCGTGTCGCGTTAAAGATGTCCGTAGTTTCTCATATTTCTCTTTGGAAAGTTCTCAGTCCATAAACAAGGCCAAGGCTTCTTCGGATCCATACTTTTTAATGTGTGCGTTTGTGGGTGTGGGAATGCTTTCCTTAATCCTTT
Source organism: Hydrotaea diabolus (assembly GCA_963513945.1). Taxonomy (NCBI): domain Eukaryota; kingdom Metazoa; phylum Arthropoda; class Insecta; order Diptera; family Muscidae; genus Hydrotaea; species Hydrotaea diabolus. The sequence goes on along the minus strand of OY740717.1, from coordinate 130,245,903 downwards.
TTAGTCGCAGTGGGCTTGCATCAGCAACAGATTTGGTTATCTGCGACCTAACTCTTTCACTATCCTTTGTAAATTTAATAGACAGCGCGTCCGATAATTGCTTCGTGGTGAAGTCATTGGTGGCATCGGCAAGTTTCCTCTTCCTTGTGAAAATTGAACACTCCTCAATACTTTTTTTTGGCCTTCCTTTTGCTCCTCTGGTTGATGTGGTGGGTTTATCTACTGCCAATACATCCAGGATGGTGTCTTCATTAAGCCAGTCCTCGTATTTGGAGTTGAAGTTCTGAATGGTTCGATTAGATTTCACCCATTTTGCCTTAATATTTGCATATATCAGATAAAATTTATTTTTTATAATTTCGCTTCTCTCAATATTTCCGTATAAGCTATCAAGTTCTTCTAAAGCAGCTTCCGTGAAAAAATTGGTGTGGTTGACTTTCTAAACAGTTCAAAATATTCAACGCCATGTTTTCAGTACTTAAATTGTTTAATGGTTTCAGTAATTGTTGCGCCAACTTTCAGTCGTAGAGTAATCCAGGCATTATCATTATTTTGCAATATATAGGCTTATGCTACCATGCCTAAAAATAAAAAATAAAAATAGGGACCATAAGTGAATATTGTTCTTGACCATTTGTACGCCAAAGTATTGTTTAAGTGAGGTACGTACCTGCTAATTTCAATGAGTAGTTTTTTTCAAACTATTAGATCAAACTACTGTCAGTCAAAACATATTAGGGATGGACGCCATACAATTTCTGCAACCATGTCTTTTTAACCTTTTTTACCTCTAGAAGCCATGAATTATGTAAAGAAATAACCAATGAACAGGTTTTGCAAATATGGCAAATATAGAAAAATATAGATTTTTTTTTATTTTCCGTCAAAGTTTAAAAATAGTGAAAAAACGGATAGTTTTTAAATAGTGATTTACCAGGAGAAACACAAAGGTTAGCTTTCATATGTTCAGACTTACTATTGAAATGGGTGTGTTCAATGTTGTAACAGTATTTTTGTCCCTACTAAGCATAGGTACCTTTTTTGGAATGGTTCTTTAACATTAGTGAATTAATTTGGTCATATACATGTGCTTTATTGGATTAAGAACCCTATTTTCTTCACTTATTTCCAATAATCGTATACTCTTTAATAGTAACTCTAACGGAGACTTACGATGGAAAACTAGTTATAGAATATGCAGAGCTGGGAATGGAACCCCATTTTTGGATATTGCTTGATATTACCCTGTGCCATATAATTATTGCCGTGTCTTATACTTTTTTAATTAACGGGTTTGTACTTTTATTAAATACTCTAGGGCCACTATTTCGTTAGATAAATAATCCGTATTTAAATAAAATATTTCCTCAATCCTCAATCAAATAGTAAAAATAGTCCAATTCCGATAAGTACTCGTACATGAAACCTTTTCCTTAGTCAATCATCATCATGAATTTTTCATTATTTTTTTAAAAAAAACAATTCAAAAAAATCCCTCTTTACACAAACAACAGTCAATAGATTTTCAGTCTGCAAAGGGCCAAGTGTCGAATGGTTCTCTTTTCCTGCCTATTGCAATAACTATCACCTAAATGTCACTTTTGCACTAGCAAATATAAACCCCTTTGTTTGGCCTTTAGTCCGGTTAGTAAAAGTTTTGTTAATTAATTACCAAACTAGCTAAACATTTCAATCCTCAACAAATATCCAGCTAACAAAGTTAATGCCATAGCCCTTAAAGCAGTAAGCAAATAATGACTCTTCTGTCTGCTACATACTCTACTTTCTGCTAGTGTATGTGTGTGTTTGTGTGTGTGCGTCAGGGTACTGCAAATAATGGACATGCCCTGAAGTGTTAGAGTGGCCACAACAATGATGGCCACAGTGATGTGGCTCGTCAACAGCAAATCATAGTTCAACATCAGAAAGTCAAAACGAACGGAAACAGTTTCATTGAATGGAAAGAACGGCAACGGCACAAACAAAGGAAAAAAACCGCTCACACACACACACGTTGAGTGGACGAAAACAAAAAGGAGCAGTAGCTGTAGTAATGTTGAAGCGGAAGCGGAAACGGACACGCATACTAAAATTACGCGAAAGCGCATTCATGGCATTTTCAGTGTGTGTGCATGTGACTGTAATAGAGAGACTGTCTGTGTTGGAAAAATCCTTAGCAAATGGAATTTCACAAACACACGCACACACTTGTAATGCCAGTCTACTACTACTAATGCACACGTATGTAAATACCGGCTACATAGCATGCAGTTTGTAGCTTTAAGTAAACCGATTGCCAGCTGAGTTGCGGCAAGAGTTTTGCAGAGCTGTCATCATTGCATGAAGCCCATCACTGGGGAGTTTAACGTCAACGCCACATACAGTTCTTTTTTTGCGTATGTGTGTGCCGGGGTCTCTCTGTGTACCGGAAAAAGTTTTTCCATTCCTCGTTTTATTTTCGTAGGTATGAAGCCGAGCAAAAGTGTGAACAACTTTTCTGTTCGCCTTCATATGTCACCGACATGCACATTTCCCATCACACAAACCAATGTACGGCATTTCACATAAAAATGGCAATTAGCATTATTTAAAGTTTGTGTGTGTGTTTTTTTTTGTTAATTTTATTTCTTTCCTGTTGAGTAAATATGACTGACTGGTTGACTGGCAGTTTTCAGTGAATGCCATCAGGCCATGAATTGAAATAAAGAATGCCAGACGCATTATAAATTTTGGTTTTTTTTAACTTTGCACAGTGGTAGAATTGAATGTGTGATGTGTCGACCCATTTTAGATTTATGAAAAGTAATAATTGCTTTTAATAGAGTTAAGATTCTAAAGTTGAATATTATAGGAATCTCAGATGATTTTATTTCATAAGAATAGTTAATCCCTCGACAGGTTTAACAAAATTATTATACCCTGCAGTATCAAGGCTTTCCCTCCGGCTTAATAGTAATGAAAAATATAACCTTATTAGTAACCTGAAGAAAAAGCAGGGACATGTCAAGCTGGCACGGCTCCTCCACCGATTGTTTATTTTAGTTAGAGCTGTTATAAATAATGGTGCCCGGATATATACTTATAGATAGATATATTTCTACTCCAAAGCAATAATTTCGCGTTCCATATTATAAAAGAAATTTATAAATATATTTTCGAGTTTGTTTCTACATTTGATTTGCTTTTTTTATAGGAACGAAATAGCTGTAAAACCTTTATTATGGCAAATATTAGTAACCACCAAAAATACCTGAGCTAGACCCACCTTTAAGTGTACCGATCGACTTAGAATCACTAGCTGATTCGATTTAACAATGCCTGTCTGTCTGCCCTATCTGTCTATAGGTCGCAATTGTCTTTATGAAAAATTTGCAAAAGAAAGACATCACTAAACCCTGCATTTTGTTTAGTGATGAGGCCCATTTCTGACGCAACAGCAACCAGGTGCAATAGGTGTCATTATACCCAAAGAAAACCATGTTTGGTGCGGTTTATGTGCTGGTAAAATCATTGGTCCTTATTTTTTCAAAAATAATAATGGCCAGCACGTAACTGTAAATGGTGCTCTCATCGCGCTATGATATCGGACTTTTTGCTACCTGAAATTGAAGCCTGTAATCTGGACGGCGCTAAATGCCATACAGCCAATGAAACAATGAACTTATTGAAGGAAACTTTTGGTGAGCGCATTACCTCGCATCGTGGGCCTGTGGCGTGTCCTCCAAGATTAATTTAGTACTGCAGGACTTTTTTGCGGCCTTTCGAATGGTGTTTAAACTTCTAAAATCACAATGAAAAAATCTGTGTATTTTTCCTCTAAACTCATTTTTTAAATTTTTTGTAATTTTTTAACTTTGGATGCGTTTTCACACAGAATTTTTTAAAAGAAAGTGAACTGAATTTGTAAGAAAGATTAAAGACTTTGTTGTATACTTCCACCACAGCAATATTATTTTTAAAATCACGCCTATGACGGATATCCGTAAATAGGCCACAAATGTAATAAAATTTATTCGGTTTATCACACATTTTTTTGGTTAATGACACTCGATTATTATCAAATTGCTAACTTTTTTATTAATACAGTTTTAAAGCGAACATGAAATGATAAATCAAAAAAAAAACAAATAAACAAAAACTAAAACAATATGTTTACATGACAAACGGTATACTGAGATATTCAATAAAAAAAAACAGTCAAACAAATATTTCTGAGTAGTTTGGCCAAAAATTGTATTTTTTCAAAAAATTTCGTTTTATTAAAAGTTGAAAACTCAATCAGTTTGTAGAGGATTTTTAAAAATGACACCGAATTGTATTCGTAAGAAAACACTCTTTATTATTCAGTTTAAAATTTGTTTCTGTGTAAAAACGCATCCAAAGTTAAAAAATTACAAAAAAATGAGTTTACAGGAAAAATACGCAGATTATTTTCAGTGTGATTTTAAAAGTGTATACACCATTCGAAAGGCCACAATTTCTTCTTTCCAAATCAGCCAAAATATAAGTGCATAAGATCCGAAAACCGGGGTTTTACCCGTAACTCCAGATTTTGGAGGTGTTTGGGAAATTTCAAAACCGGTTTCTTGTTGTACTCAGCAAGATCTACAAGAAAATGTCACTTCCCAGGTATTTTGACTTCATTCTTTTTTGTTACACTGTGTAATTGTTCGATCATAATTGTATGAAGTTTTAGCATAATCGCATTCTATCGGGTGATCAATCTAAAGGTATTGATCACCCGATAGATTACCGGTTAGTCCCTGTTCAATGTGTAAAAGCAATATATCCAAATAAAAGAAACGAGCTAAACAGGTATTTTTTAAAATAAAAAATATTGGTGGTTCTTTCGAAAGAACATTTTATGCCATTTATTTTTTGAATATAATTTCCTTTAAATGTTAGCCGCAACTACGCTTCAGGGTGTCTATTTCAATTTTGGATGACTTGTTCGAGCATTTCGACCGGTACGGCTTTAATGACACGCGTAATGTTGGCTTCCAAAACTTGAATCTTAGCTGGTTTGTTAGCAAAGACTTTGGACATTACACAGCCCCCAAGAAAAAAGTCTGAAGGTGTGAGATCGCACGATCTAGGCGGCAAACTCACCGGCCCCAAACGTGAAATTAGTTGTTCTTCGAAACGACCTCTCAATAGATCCATTGCTTGAGCTGCTGTATGGCAAGTGGAGCCGTCCTGTTAAGTCCAAATGTCGTCAAGATTACCGGCTTCAATTTCAGGAAGCAAAAAGTCCGATATGAAGGCACGAATACGTTTCGACCATCATCATTTTTAAAAAAATTTGGACCGATTATTCCCCTAGCCCATAAGCCGCACCAGACCGCGTTTTTCTCTGGGTATAATGGCACCTCTTGAACCTCTTTTGGTTGCTCTTCAATTTTGTTTATTGACGTTGTCGTTTTAAGCCAGAAATGTGCCTCATCACTGAACAAAATTGTGGTCGAAAACAGTTTCTCACCGAACGCTCATTTCCATAATACAGTTGCACAATTTTGAGACGTTATTTCGGTGTAAGTCTTTCCATGATGAAATGGCAAACAATGCTGAAAAAAAATAAAGTTGAACATAACTCACGCGATATCTGTGAAAAAAAGCTATTGAAAAAATAACTCAAGACGGATCACCCGATATACTTCGCTTCTTGAGTGACACGAATTCTAATGGCCTAGGGAAGGGGAGGGCCTATTGGTTATATATCGCTTATAATTCTCCAAGCGAAATTGCGGCAGCAACCTTTGGCTTGGAAGAAAAATGTGGAATAATATTTTTTGCCAAGACGTATTCATATTTAAGAGCTGTTGGTAGAGAAATAAAGTTGCTAGTAGGACGAAACTAAAGCGGGCGGCAGGTCGGTAGCACACAAAACGGGCATTGATAAGTCACCTCTCATCAACAAAGAAACGTGAATGCCCCTGAATGTGTTATTTTCTCTTTATATTTGCTAATTCACTTTTTCATGCCCCTTTATCAAACAACAACGAACCGGATCTAACTAGCTTGTGAAGTAATTTGCCCCTTTCAAAACATATTTGTACGCTAGTGCTTTTTGTTTAAATCAAAGCTTAAACTTTTGAGGATAATTGGATTCATGGAGAAATTTAAGGGTAACTATAAGTTTATGTGACCCGGCCTATGAAAAGGTGGCTTATGACTCAAAAAAGAAATTGCGAGAAACAGCTGTTAAAGATAAACAATGCAGTTCTTCAGTTTCTTCGTAGATTTTCTTTTGCATTATGCACAGTCATGCCCAAAAGGCAACCAAAAAAAAAAGGCAAAAGAGCATAAATGAGATAAGTTCGTGTGTGTATATAAAGAGCGATGTTTTTTTCAATGCAAAGCACAAACCAGTTTCTGACCGAAAAAAATCGTGTGACTGCTTAGATTTAAAAGCAATGCTGAACGAGTAGGACTTTGTGTCGCTTGTGAATAGGGACTTTCTAGTTTATCCCACGTGAAAGAGCGTCTCCAAAACTATCGAAACCAAAATAAAAGTGGAAAAAAAAATTTTTGAGTCATAAACCACCTTTTCACAGGCCGGGTCACATATGTATATCTATGTTCGAAGGTTACTGTTTTTGAAATTGTGCTTTATCGGCTTATATTTAGCAGAATTTAAGATAAATGGAATTTTTGCATTTGTAATTCATTTTTATTGAATTTAGAGACAAGTTTTAAGTGGCCCGCACGCAGAGAAAAAGTCTGGTTAATATATGGTCACCGCAATTATAATATGTATGTTCTTCGCAATAAAAGTATGTTCGTCGCAACCATAGTATTGGTTTTTAAATTTAATTTTGAAAATAGTATGATTGCCGCAATATTAATATTATTGAAATGTAACAGTATTATAATTGCCAAATTAAAAAAAAATGTAAATACGGTTGTAGCTACAATATACATATTGTTGTTGCGACATTTTTTTATTATTGAGTTTTATGTTAACAATAATATGATTACGGCAGCTATACTGTTTGATTGTAATTTTTCTTCATTTGAATATGCCTTTTAGAACAAAGTTATTGTTACGGTTCTAATGTGAATAATACATATAACTTTTTATATGTGACGTGCAAAATAGAAAGGGACCTAAGGTTAAAAACCAGTTTTGTTCAGGAGAGCCATTTTATAGATTAGGTCCCTTTCTATTTGCGCTTAGAATCGTCGACTTCACTTTCATAAAACGCGCATATCTCTGGGAGGGAACACTTTTGGGGCATGGGATCGGTCTCATTCGATGCTCAGATGTTATCCACATCAAAAAAAGAAAAAAAAATGAAAATTGATTTTTTTACCCTTAGGTCCATTTCTCTATGCGCTGTCACATATGGAAATTCAACTTTTCAAAAAAAACTGCTTTAGCTTTGTTTAACTGAAATATTTTTAATAAAAACGCTTACTTTTTTAAACTGAGCTTTTCTACTGTTAAATTGTGAATTAAAAGTATTTAAAATAATTTTTATAATTCAAATCTATTGTTGACAACTTAACCCATTTCTAATAAATAATTTTAAGGGATCATAGTACACATAGTATTGTGTGTGATCATACTATGGTTGTAGGAGTCATAACATGGTTGCGTGTGAATCATGGGACCAAGAGGCCCAAAAACCAACTTGTTTTTGTATTATTTAACTTTGGGGTACAATAGGTTCGGACTGGCCATTTTGACTTGTTTATATGGAATAATTGCCAATATTACCCTTTGATTCGATTTAACCAATTTTTAAATCCAAAACTACCTGTTTTAATAATTGAATATTTAGAGGGCTTCAACCGCCACTGATTTAACCTCCTCCTCATAACAAACAAATGGTAATTTTGGTAATTGTAAATAAGCTTTTGTTGCATACTAAAAACATTTAGATTTACAGAGTGGTAATTATTTTTTAATGTGCTTCTCTTCAGGAGATTATATAAGAATAATTCATCATGTTCTTCGTAAAAAGGTCCACGTTTTATAGAGTGTTTTATGGCTAGCCCTCAGGGCTTTTCTTTATAACATAATGATTTTAATTTGTGGTTAGTCTTTTCGTTCATTCGAAACCCATGTCAATGTGTCTCCAAGGCTAAAGTGTCTTTCGGCTGTTACTCAGACTGTCGTCTACGCAATTAATTGTTCAAAGACAGCAAAACGTTCAAGAGGCTTAGCCACAAGACGTGAGGACGATTTATCAGGATATACGACTTATAACTGTTCGTAGTTGCCTAACACCACTGTGCCGTGCGCCGCGCACTCGTTTTCTTGGTTGACCACAAAAGTTATTGTTTTTTGCATGAATGGCGAACATAAAATAAGATGTGCTTTGTAAAGGATCATAAATTATGACTCCGTCCAGACCGACCATCAACGCCGCACGTCCGTCCGTTTGTTCATTTGCCCACTGAATTTGTGTCCGCCATGCAGGCCTTTCATCATCATTCATTTATTCCTGCCATCATTATTTTCATATTGGATGTTGTCAAAATGCCCTTGAGAAGTGCCTGCGACTGGTCCAGCATTTGTTTGTCCATAACGTTGATAAAGTTGTAAATGAGTTTTTTTCTTTTTCTCTGTCGTTGGACCTGGTGGCCATAAAAAAAATGTTCGTCATATTTTTTGTCACCCCATTTGGGGTAAACAATAAAAATGGTTGGTCTTGCAGAGGATGTGTCTGCACTGACTGTGTGTGAGTGAGTGGAAGTGTGACTGTGAATGAGTTTCTGAAGTCTGGTTGTGCTATTTGGCATTCGAACAATTGCAATTATTCCAATGAATAATTGCTAACAATTTGCTTTTGTTTGTTTCTCCCTAGCGATGGTACATTTGCTCTAACCATAATACCAGCACTCGGACTACAAAAAAATTTAGGACGAGAAGAACAAAATTGGGTAACAAATATGTTTATGTCGGGTCAACTTTGCGGTACCCTACAGAGAGAATGAATGGACAAGTTGAGGATGGTCGAGGTCGTATATAGTTACAAGTATTCGAAGACAAAGACTATGCTTGGGGTGACAAATGGTTATGGAGATTATAGTATAGTTGTGGGAGTCAAAATACTTTTTTGTCCCTGCAACATAGTATAGAATATTTGTTGAGTCATTAATTTAAAAAGTAGGCGGTGCCACGCCCATTCAAAAATCGCATTTATGGTCACACTAATGGAAGTACAAAAACAATGACTAGGAAATTATTATAAACTGTATTATGGTAAAATTGAACAATCGGTGCCACGCCCACACAAATATGAACTTAAAACGACAATATCTCATGAGCTATTTGATATATGTCTGTGATATTTGGAACAAATGATGTTGACATGTATCGAAACACATGCTGTAGGAAAAGTGGGCGGTGCCGCTCCGCATTAAAGACATCGCATTAATGACTAAAGTATAACCGATCGTTATAAAATTGAAACAGAATAAAATCAATGATAAATAAGCATATTATTTAAAACTATATGTGACCCGGTCTACGAAAAGGGACCTTCGGTGTAAAAACAAGTTTTCGAGAAAACAGCTGTTAAAGATAAACAAGTCATGTGAAATGAGTGTAGATGAAGAGGTTAGTTTCGTTCTTTGACAAACTTCTTTACGAGTTGGAAACTTCTGCTTTGCGCCATTAGAAAGAGCACACTTTAGTCTATCCGAATCGCCAAAAAAGTGAAAAATGATATTTTCACACCGAAGGTCCCTTTTCGTAGACCGGGTCACATATTGTGTATAAATTGGACAAAAGGGTGTAGCCCGCCCATGAAAATGGACTTAGTACCCACACCACTTCTAATACCTCCCTCTCAAAAGTACCATTACGGCTACCTTTGGTATTCTTGAATTATTATTAACGCTATTAATGTGATCTTAACCAAAGTCAATACTTTAGATCAGGGTTATAAGTTTAAACCTTCTGGTGCCTCTCACATTGACTTTTGACTTTTGTTCAGTGCAGATTAGAACCCATATAACTTGTCACCCAGTGCTTAAAATTCGCTAAAATAATAAAAAATAATAAAAAATTATACTGGTTTTGTACTTATTTATCAAAAAAGGGTTGCAGCGCCCCATTCTGGTACCTTTTACACAAATCAGCTATTCCGCCCACTTTTTTATTCTTGAAATATCTTTGAAAGCACTCATACGATTTAACGCAAATCAATACTTTAGACTACAATTATAAGGTTTACTTGGTGACAAATGATTAGATTCCAAGCCACACCCATGCTGTCACCTCCCACAGAAATGACATTAGTTCAGTGCAGAGAAAAGCACTGAGATTAAAGTTGTCAAAACCGTATTTTTTTAACGGATTTGATTTTCAAAAAAAAGACACACGCTGCACTCCCTTACTAACCTTGCATACAAATCCACTATTCCGCCCACTTTTTATTCTTGAAATATCTTTGAAAACACTCATACGATTTAACCCAAAATCAACACTTAAGACTACAATTATAAGGTTATCTTGGTAACAAAAAATTGGAGTCCTAACTACGCCTCTTCCGGCACCTCTTTTTTCAGATGACGCTATGCAGATTATAACCCACTAAGTGCAGATTATACCCTTAACACCCAGTGCGTGCAATTTCTTTTAAATTGTGAACTAAAAAATAATTTTATCGATGTTTTCAGCAGAAAAGGCCTATGTGTTTTTCCAATACTTTACAGGATGGCCCAAAATTAGTAACTGCAGTCGATTCTTATAAAGATTTGTCACGTTTTTACTAAAAAATATCGAGTTTAAGGCGCGATTTTGTGTGACACAACAACATAAACAAAAATGTCACATATGCCTATTTTAGTATTGGCTTTTCTTAATTAAAAAAAAAATTGTAATTTTCCACATAGGCTTTTATATATCCACTAGTATAGGAGGTGTACCAAATTTGGCATTACGTTTGGTAATGCCAAATATGTTTTGGATTAGCGTACAATTCTAAGACACTATAGCGATGTTCGACCTTCCGTCCGTGAGTCTGTCTGTTGAAAGCATGAAAGCGGTCACACTACATAGTCCAAACTTTGCAGAGAAATGTATTGTTATTGCAAGTTGTTTGGGATTTAAAATGAACCAGGAAAACAAGTGCTCTATACAAGGACTCAAGCAACTTCTGCAAAAATCACACTTTTTGGGGGTATTTTGTATAAAAGTCAGTGCCATGGGATTGTCCTGCAGCAACTAGGTACGTAACTTTCTTTTAGACAAGGTCTATTTAGGATTAAATGTGTGTCAAATCGGTAAGTGTTTTTGTATAGCCCCCTTATAAAGTAACTTTCAGTTACCGGCCCTCTGGGAACTGCATTAATAGTCTGATCTCGACGGAATTTAATACGAATTAGTTTCGTGACATTAACATTAACAGTTTATAATTTAGACTATATCGGTCCATGATTTTAAACAGCTATCATACAAAGGTCCCTCCCGAATCTAAGGTCCTGACGCTCTGGAAGCCGCATTTATAGTCTGATCTTTATTTATTGTCTGAAATTTAGAATTTTTAAAGTATAGGGGGATCCATCTAGAGGTCTTTTTTCAGAACAACAAAAATATATAAAAATTTAAATCAAGTGTGGAATCTTTACTGGGAATTTGAAAGGGCATTTTATGGCATTTATTTCTTGAATATAATTTCTTTCAAATGTTGACCGCAACTACACCTTAGGGTTTCCATTCTGAGGGTCCAATTTTGGATAACTCGTTCGAGCATTACGACCGGTATGGCTTTAATGGTACACGTCATGTTGGCTTCCAAAACCTGAATCGTAGCTGGTTTGTCAGCATAGACTTTGGATTTTACGTAACCCCAAAGAGAAATGTCTAAAGGTGTGATATCACTCGATCTAGCCGTCCAACTCGTGAAATTAGCTGCTTTTCGAAATGACCTCTCAATAGATCCATTGTTTGAGCAGCTGTATGGCAACTGACACCGTCCTTTTGAAACCAAGTGTCGTCAAGATTAAGGGCTTCAATATTAGGTAGCATAAAGATCGATATCATGACGCGATATCGAGCACCATTCACGGTTACGTTCCGGCCATCATCATTTTTGAAAAAATATGCACCGATGATTCCACCAGCTTATAAACTGCACCAAACCGTGGTTTTCTTTGGGTATAATGACACCTCTTGAACCTCTTCTTGTTGTTCTTCAGCCCAAATGCAGCAATTTTGTTTATTGACTTTGACGTTAAGCCAGAAACGGGCCTCGTCACTGAACAAAATTTTGGTCGAAAATAGCCATAAAATGTCCTTTCAAATTACCAATAAAGATTCCACACTTGGTTTGAATTTTTATATTTTTTTTTGTTCTGAAAAAAATCCTCTAGATGGATCACACTATAGCTCTATGGATGTCAGTTAACTATTAAGGATTCAGACCTTATTGGCCAATGATATAATTTAGCTCACATACAAAAATATAAAAATGGATTACTAGAAAGGCTTTTGTGAAGAAAAACAAAGAGACCTTCTGCAATAATTTCTGATAATTTCTATAAAGAAATGCACATAGGCCTTTTTTAAAAAAACTGAGCTGAAGCGACAGAAAATGACAACAATTTACACATAAGCCTTCTGCTGGAAACTACGACGACATCTATAGAAGCGAGCATGACACGACCCATTGTGCTACCTCCAGTGGAAATGAACTATTAGGCCCATTTTTTATTTGAATAATAATATGAATACTCGTACTATTAATACGATTCTGCTAAAAATTATTTATTAGCGAATAAAATGTAATTTAGACTAGGTGAAGAAGATTTGGTGCCCAAGCCACGACCTTTTTTGCATCTCCCACATATACGGTACTTTCCGAGCGTAGTTTGAAACCCAGTAACTTTTTTTCTAATGCCCGATTTTCTCGTGAATTTTGTTTCCCTCAGTAAACAATGTTACCTTTGAATGCGCTCATAAGAAAAAAGTGGATGCCACGCCCTATTCCAGCACCTTATACATTTTAAGCAATGGAGGACGAAAGGAAGAAAATTTTAAAATCCATAAATGGAGTCGCAAGTCGGACTTACCGACTGCAATTTTTCACTTGTTTTATATAGTATTACAGATGGAATGAAGCACTTCCACTGCCAAAGCTCTTAAAGAATTTATTTCTCTTTCTTAAGTTTTACAGAGCCGACTTAAATGAATTCTTCACCGACATCTTTCAAAAACCTAAGTTATAATATTCTGTTTAACAAAATGAAGTAGGGTATAAAAAAAACAGAAAACTGCTACAAACGAAAGTTAACATAACATATTTGTAATTTTTTTCTACTCCGTAAACATTCTGGTGTAGTTTCTGTTCTGTAGCCGAAAGGGGAACATAAAAAGCTTGTTATCCTTTGTTGTGTTCATGCTTAACTTGTCAAACATTTTGTTTGTTGATTTTTTGCTGTTTGAAAAAAAGGATGTTGTAGTTGTTCTTGCTGACTATTGGACAGGAACAGCATCAGCAGCAGCAGATGATTTTTTCATAGCCTTAAGGTCCAGTCCGTCAGATCATCGGACCAGACCCTCAGTCTCAGTCTTTGTTCTGTTAGTCATTTTGTGTATGATGTTGTTTATGTTTGTCATTTGTTTTCGTTACCGTCGCTGTTGCAGCCAGCGTTGTTGTTGCTGTTGCCCGTTATTGTTGTTTATTTGTTACAATAACAGTCATGTCAAGTTGTAGGACAACTGCCCGGTTTTGTTGATTTCCATCGTCATCCCAATGACCGAACAGGTTACTTTTGTCCTGTCACAGTTGTATACGTGTGTGTGCCTGTGTCATGTTGTACCAAATGTCTGAGAGCGAGGCAGGAGGTTCTTATCCCTCTGTTGTTGGGATGAAGATTTCTTGATCAAACATTGACCACATATTTGAGGCTACAAACCCAAAAGGAATTGAATTACGGTTCTACAACCGCAAGAACAAGACAAATTTAATACTTTAAAAATATAACAATGAAATCGAACCCTTTTAACATCTAGTAAGATGAAATACTTTTTGATGTCATCTTTACTTAATACGTTTCACAATACGAGGGTTGCTATTTATATTTAGGACCCGGAAATGGTTTTTTTGCATTTCAAAATATTCTCCTTTAAGATTTTTTACACTTTTGCATGCGCACAAACTAATTTTCGAAGGACTTTTTCCACTCCGATCGAGACACCTTCAAAACATGATTTTTGAACGCTTCAACAGTTGCTTCGGGCGATGAAAAACGTTGACCACGCATTTTTTTCTTGATGCTGGGGAATAAGAAAAAGTCACTGGGTGCCAATTCAGGGCTGAACGGTGGATGGCCCATCAATTCGACATCTTGAGTGGTCAAATAGCTCATCGTTTCAGCTGATGTGTGAGAGCTCGCATTGTCGTGATGCAAAATGATCCGTCATATTTTATAGTATTATCTCTCCTCATTTCTTCGAACACTGTTGGCAAACGGAAGGTTGTATACCACTCAGAATTGACCGTCCAGATTGTGGCAGCATGGCCGGTTATACTCGTACCGCAAACATTTGCTTCGATGTATTTCTTCCACGAACAACTTTTGATGGATTTTGCTCGTCTTGAAATACCCATACAGTCGATTGCTGTTTTGTTTCGGGTTCATGTGCATAGATCCATGATTCGTCACCTGTGACGATGTTATACACTGCCTTCGAACTACCGCACTAATACTGTTTCAACATCTCTTTGCACCAATCCATACGAGCCTTTTTTGAGCATTCGTCAAATTATATGGGATCCAACGAGAACGATTTTTTTCTCGGCAAAATGAACAAGCAACATCTTATTGATGCTTGTCATGCTAATGCCCAAGGATGCCTTAATCTCACGTTATGTCACATGTCGGTCTTGCTTAATCAGTTCACGCACATTATCGATGGTTTCTGGCAAAGTGACAAAAGTTGAACGTCCTTCACGAAATTAATTCTGGAGCGAACGGCGCACAGTGGGAAAATTACGAAAAAAATTGGAAATAATTCGGCCATTTCGTTTGTAATGGTCCGATTTAAATGAAAATTTACATTGACCTTCTTGAAGTGTTACTGAGCTTAAGTTTTGAATTTCATGCATCTGTGTTTAACAGGTGCTGCACAGTGGGCCCTCAAAGTTGGTCACCTCGAGTTAAAATTTTCTTTTTCAAGCCGCCAAAAGCGTATTTGTGGTCCGATCGTAATAATTTTTTCTTTAGTGAAATCTGCTGGACAAACCCAATCAAAAATGTTATTACAAATTTTTTCATATCTCGTACAATAAAAAAGATATCGGGACTTAAAGTTTTTTTTTCGAAAAATTTGCTTTGGATTTTCTGGGATTATTTTATTTTTGGGAATCAGTTTTAGGTGAATCGGGGAAAATTTAATCCTGGTTTAAAGAAAACACTTTGGTTAATGTTTTAAAAAAAGAATTGTAGCAAAATCACCAATAATATGAAAATGCCAGCTGTTCAAAGTCAACTATTGCGAAAAAAGTGGGATTTTGAGTGTTTTACGGCGAAAAGGTACCTTTACTCTTATGTCAATAACTTTAATGTTTCTTAAGTAACATACAAAAAATTTGCATTTATTTCAAAGAAAACTTTATGCTTAATACAAATAATAAGCAATTGTGACCCTAGTCGGTACTTTTCTTGCTCCAGGCGTCTCCAAATATGGGCATTTTTTTCAAAAAAAATTGAGTTTGAGCTCAAATAAAAAAAATCGCCACACTGCTGGCCCAATTTGGTGCTATAAATCAGTTAACTACATATGTTTTCTAAAATCCCAAGCAAAGAAATTTTGCGGGAGGCCATTTCTAGGACAAAAAAAATGAGTTTTTGTTAAAAAATCCCATTTCTGGGATTTTGTTTTCCCCTGTGTCAAATTTTAGAAAAGTGGCAACTCCAATTTTTTTTTTTGAATAAGTTTTTCATTTTGTCACAAAAATATTGATACTACGTAAAAAAATCAGGTTTATATCTCCAACCAGCAAAATTTTACAGTGGTCTGAAATATTGACTTTTTTTGCTACCTTCACAAAAAAAAATTTTTTTCTCGTTTTTATCAATTATTATTCAACATATTGAGTTAATTGCATTCCTTTTTATAATCTGTTAAAACTAGAGGTAATTACCTTTCCATTGGTATATAAAAAGTATATCCTTTTACATACACTTATAACAGCACGTGCGCTGGAATAAGACCCCTTTGAGTAAAGTATGAATTTTATAGGTAAGAATACCAATTTTAAAAATTCTCGTACCTATCCATAAATAGCAAAAATATATATTTTTACCATTATTGTTTACCTATTGTGTAAAAACGGAAAATGGGTAGTATTGTATAGTATGGATCTAGGTACCTAAACATTCATTCTTATATGTTTTGGGGGAATACCTGTCCCCTATGTCCGGAATATTGTGCAACATTTTAGGCGAATGTACCTGGGTACATAAAAATTCATTGTTATAAATGTATTTTTGGGGAATACCTGGTATTTTAGTCAAGTATTAATTGCGGATATTATTGTGATTACCTGTAAGTATTACTCATTGATATAAGAACCGCCGATTTTGTATGGGTTTATCATAACAAATTAATCCGCCATGACGATAACACTCCTTGTTCAAGAACTTGTTGAATTTTTAAAAAACACCAAACTTCGGAAAATGGAGAACAGAGTAGCATATTTAATAGAGTGCATAGAGTCAACATATAGCGAGATAACACAATCTAACGAAAGCAGCAAAGTATTAAATTTTTTGAAAAAATTTGACCGGCTCATGGAGAAGTATCACAGGAATTATTCAAGATTACCAACTGAGTGGCTCGACAGTATAATTGAATTTAAAACTGTCCCTGCTTTAGTGGGTGCTCCTACTAAGGAATACGACGATCTATGTCCAAAGGCAAAGAAACAACGGTTGTCGGCTGAGATGGAAAATCATTCACCTTCAAAGATTTGTGATACATTCAAGGAATTACTGACGGTGGAAAATCGGCCATCTAGCGCAAAAAGAATTGCAGACGTGTTAACGGAAGCATCACCAAGGCGGCTCCAACGCATTGAAAGAAGTATTGCAACACCATGTCCTGGTTTTAGCGAGGAAGAAGCATTAGCTTTAATCATCGAATTGGGATTGAGTAAGAACAAGTACACTCATTTAAGAAGAATGCTGCTTGATAAAGGATGTGACATGTTTCCCGCATACAACCGAATAAAGGAACGAAAAATGGAAATTTTGCCAAACCCAGTGATAATTACAGAAAAGGCCGGCAGCGTTAGTTTGGAACTACTTCTCCAAAATACTGCCAGTAGGATAATAACAACATTGAATGAGGAACAACTAAAAAAAATCAACAACAGCCATCTTCAATTAATATGCAAGTGGGGATGTGATGGTTTGTCAGCACTTTCGGAATACAAACAATGCTCTGATAGCCAATCTACCCAGATCGAATTCAAGAGCGTATTCATGGCATCTTTGGTTCCTCTGAGGTTAAATTTAGACTCTACCTTACCTTCAACTTCGCGCAGAAAATCAAACCCTACTGAAGCAATATGGCGTAATCCAACACCTGGCTCCAAAATTTATTGCAGACCAATCTCCTTCGTATATCATAAAGAAACGAGTGATTTAACTAAAGCCATCACAGACAAATTAAAAGATGATATTTCGAGATTAGAAGATTTTGCATTTAAATTCGACAGGTATTCTATTACAATATCTTTTAAAATGTTCCTGACAATGGTAGATGGAAAAGCCGCAAACGATATTACAGGAAACAAATCTAGCTGGAAGTGTTTCATTTGCAATAAAAGCAAAGTTAATTTTTCAAACGCTTCGAATAATTCAGTAGTCAATGAAGATACCCTTGAGTTTGGAATAGCACCGTTACATGCTCGAATCAGGTTTCTAGAACACTTTCTAAACCTTGCTTATGACATTAAGTATAAATCTATACCAGGAAATGAAAGGAAAAACATTCGAGCTAACAAAGAAATGCATGAAATGAGAGCAAGTGAAAAAAAAAGAATTCAAGATGCATTTAAACAACAAACTGGCCTAAATATTTCTAAACCACGCTCGAACTTTGGGAATACAAATGATGGAAACACTGCCAGAAGATTCTTCGCAGACTATAATACAGCTGCAGAAATAACTGGAATCAATAAGGAGTTGATTCGAATGGTTAATATATTGCTTTTAGCTCTGAATTCCAAACAAAAGATTAATTCCGATAAATTTGGAGTTTACGCCGAACGAATTTTAAAAATGCTTGCTGATCTCTATCCCTGGAAAGATCTAACACCAACTATACACAGAGTCCTGTTCCATGGGAAACAAATAATCGAGTCTCACCTTCTCCCTATAGGCGAGTTAACTGAAGAACCACAAGAAGCTAGAAATCGAGACTTCAGATATGTTCAACAATTTTCCACAAGAAAATGCTCAAGAATAGCACAAAACGAAGACTTACTTAATAGTTTATTATTATCTTCAGATCCTTTTTTATCCTCCATGAGAAGTAAGTTGACTTCGTACCACGAAATGACGCATGGAGACGAAGAAGAATTTTCTGATTTATTAGATATGCTGGACGTGGAATAAAATCATTTAAGTTTAATGTTTTTTAATTATAAGATTTATTTAAATGTTAATTTATTTAAAAAAAAGTTTTTCACAAAAAATGAAGTCAATAGCATCTTTTTATTCAAATTTTCTATCTGCAACAATTAAATTACTTTTTTGCGATTGGAAATGTGTAAATTTGATTTTTTTAAATGCAACAACATTGATCTCTCACAAAATGAAATTGCTATTTACCAAAAAAATTAATATTTTACTCAAAGGGGTCTTATTCCAGCGCACGTGCTGTTATAAGTGTAGGTAAAAGGATATACTTTTTATATACCAATGGAAAGGTAATTACCTCTAGTTTTAACAGATTATAAAAAAGAATGCAATTAACTCAATATGTTGAATAATAATTGATAAAAACGAGAAAAAAATTTTTTTTTGTGAAGGTAGCAAAAAAAGTCAACATTTCAGACCACTGTAAAATTTTGCTGGTTGGAGATATAAACCTGATTTTTTTACGTAGTATCAATATTTTTGTGACAAAATGAAAAACTTATTCAAAAAAAAAATTGGAGTTGCCACTTTTCTAAAATTTGACACAGGGGAAAACAAAATCCCAGAAATGGGATTTTTTAACAAAAACTCATTTTTTTTGTCCTAGAAATGGCCTCCCGCAAAATTTCTTTGCTTGGGATTTTAGAAAACATATGTAGTTAACTGACTTATAGCACCAAATTGGGCCAGCAGTGTGGCGATTTTTTTTATTTGAGCTCAAACTCAATTTTTTTTGAAAAAAATGCCCATATTTGGAGACGCCTGGAGCAAGAAAAGTACCGACTAGGGTCACAATTGCTTATTATTTGTATTAAGCATAAAGTTTTCTTTGAAATAAATGCAAATTTTTTGTATGTTACTTAAGAAACATTAAAGTTATTGACATAAGAGTAAAGGTACCTTTTCGCCGTAAAACACTCAAAATCCCACTTTTTTCGCAATAGTTGACTTTGAACAGCTGGCATTTTCATATTATTGGTGATTTTGCTACAATTCTTTTTTTAAAACATTAACCAAAGTGTTTTCTTTAAACCAGGATTAAATTTTCCCCGATTCACCTAAAACTGATTCCCAAAAATAAAATAATCCCAGAAAATCCAAAGCAAATTTTTCGAAAAAAAAACTTTAAGTCCCGATATCTTTTTTATTGTACGAGATATGAAAAAATTTGTAATAACATTTTTGATTGGGTTTGTCCAACAGATTTCACTAAAGAAAAAATTATTACGATCGGACCACAAATACGCTTTTGGCGGCTTGAAAAAGAAAATTTTAACTCGAGGTGACCAACTTTGAGGGCCCACTGTGCAGCACCTGTTAAACACAGATGCATGAAATTCAAAACTTAAGCTCAGTAACACTTCAAGAAGGTCAATGTAAATTTTCATTTAAATCGGACCATTACAAACGAAATGGCCGAATTATTTCCAATTTTTTTCGTAATTTTCCCACTGTGCGGCGTTCGAGAATGGACTCTTGGTACCAGCGATGACCAGTGGTTTTTGATGGTGCTTCAACGACAAAAGTCGATACAAGTTGATTTAAACACTCTTGTCTCGATAACCCACGCCGAAAATCGTTAAAAATTATCGCACGAAAATATTCACGGGATAATTCCATTTTATGACTGAAATTAAATTTTTAACACACTGTAAACAAAAGAATTCGCCCACAAATGGCAAAAACGTTTTGAGCAAGTTTCCAATGGAAGTTCCAGCTTGCATCTGGAAACACTAGTATTGTCAGGACCCGAAATATAAATAGCAACCCTCGTATATCCTTGTGGTGATTTCAACGGTAATAAATTTTAATCATTAATTTATTTAATTCTCTTTTATTTTGCAACATTTAACGTTTAAGGAAAAATATAAATAAAATTAAAGACAACATTTTAGTTGTCTTAAAAAATTACCAAAAAATAATCCTACTTATCTACAGAACTTCAATTCAGTTTTAAAAACGAAAACTTTTAGTTTTATGTTCCACATCAGCTAAAACGATGAGCTATTTGACCACTCAAGGTGTCGAATTTATGGGCCATCCACCGTACAGCCCTGATTTGGCACCCTCAAATGTCAAAACGTTCTAGGTGAAGTTATGCCAAAGAGTTTTAAAGTTTCCAATGGAAGTGTCTGTTTACGTCTGGGATTAGTAGTATTTTCAGGACCCGAAATATAAATAGCTACCCTCTTATCTTCATATTCGATATGGGAACAATTCGTCTAGCAATAGGGTCCCGTACCATTTTTTATACCCCAAACCGACTGCGGAGGAGGTATACTCGTATATCACTTTGTACGAACAAAAAGTGAAACGCATCGAAAAAAATATTTAAAATCCTTCATGCATATGTTTTGACCAAATCTGTTTTTATGTCGTTTGAAGTCATTTTAGCCATTAGCCATATCCATCTGTGCGGCTGCTTCGCACGATAACTACCGAACGGAATTACCAATCTTTTTAAAGGGTTGTTAAAATTTAAGGGCAGATATTGAATGTGAACCACACATAAACGTCAAGTTTTTCCTGCATTTCATTTGATATTTCAGACTAACTCAATTTCAGCAATGGAAACATACTCAAGTGAGCAACGCGTTAAAGTTTATTATGGGCGACAGTGGATGATCAATTTTCGAAGAAAATTATCTTCAGTGATGAGGCACATTTTCACCTCAGTGGATTCGTCAATAAGCAGAATTGCCGCCTTAAGGCAAATGATAATCCCAGAGTGCTTGTCGATAAAACAATGCACCGACAAATAGTGACTCTTTGGTGCGGTTTATGCGCTGGCGGCATCATCGGGCCGGTTTTTTTTTCCAAAATGGGGCCGGTCAGGCAGTTACTGTGAATAGTGTTCGCTGCCGTTAGATGATAACGAACTTTTTATGGCCCCAATTGGAAGATATGGACGATATGTGGTTCCAACAGGGTGGTGCGCTTGCCACACAGCTAACGAAACAATGGCTCATGGTCATCGAAAATTTGGACCATCGGGTGCAGGTGTGCGCTTTTCAAGTGTGAAATGAAAAAAAAAACGATATTTTCAAAATGCTCCGGCCACTAGGGATTAGCCGCATGTTCGTCTACCGATGCATACACCTAATTGAGGAGACTGGAGATGTAAAATACCGCCACCGGTCGGGCCGTCCACGCTCTGTTCGAACACCACATGTCATCAAAGCCGTTAAATCAAGATTTCACAGAAATCCGCTCTGAAAACAGAAAATCATGGCCAGTGAGATGAATATCACGCAAAAGTCCATGAGTCGAATCATTAAAATAGACTTGGGACTTGTGGCTTTTAAACGACGTATCGGATATTTATTGACTGCAGTTTAAAAAAAATAGGATTGAAAAATGCAAACGTCTTTTGGTGAAGCACGCTGATAACTTGCACAGAAAAATTTTGTTCACCAATGAAAAAATGTTTACCGTTCAGGAAAAATTTAACAAGCAAAATGATAGAGAGTATACGCAGTCATCTAAGGAAGCATCTAAACTGATCCCAAGGGTGGAAAAGGGTCATCACCCAGCTTCAGTCATGGGGTCACTGACCTGTATTTCTGCGAACAAGGAGTCAAAACATTGGCCAAAGTTTACCAAGAAACCATTTTGGAAGCTGTTGTGAAGCCTCTTAACAATTCCCTGTTCCAAAACCAGTCATATACTTTCCAGCAGGATTCTGCGCCGGTCCATAAGGCTAAACGTCATCCTTCATTATTTTTTCTTTTTGTCTAAACGTCCCAGGCCTGGCATCGAAACAATTTGCCAGTGTTCATTTCCTCTCTAGAATGGCCCTCAGGCAGTCCAGATTTGAACCCATTGGATTACAAATTGTGGACGGTTTTAGAGGACAAGGTTTGCAACAAAAGATACCCCAACATTGGATCTCTTAAAACTGCTTTGGTTCGAGTTGTGGCCAATTTTCCAATGGACGAGGATCGTGCAGCTATTGACGATTGGCCAGTGCGACTTAAGGCGTGTGTAGAGGCAAAAGGCGGACATTTTGAATAAGTAGATTCTTTATGGATACAATACACATCAATAAATATATTAAAAAATATTTGGTCCAAAAACATTCATTACTTTTTATTTTACAGCATATAAGTAAAACGTGTGTAACAGTATTTAAGTCCCTACTAAGTATTTTTTTTTATTTTGAAAAAATATTTTTAGATGGATCACCCGATATAAGGAACAATTCCTGAGTGTTGGTCTTTTAAAAAAAATGCTTACAATTGGTACTGTTAGGTGGGTCGCACTAAATACGAGTATCTCAAAAAAGGTCACAGTTGCTTTACTTTCTGACTAATGTGGCTCAAAATACGTCCCGCATGGTTAATATGGCCGATTAATAGACAATACTTAAATTAAAAAAAAATTGCTTCGAATCTAAATATGTGACAGCGCTTAGAGTAAGGGACCTAAGAGTAAAAAAAATCAATTTTCACTTTTTTTTGATGTGGACAACACCTGAACATCGAATGAGACCGATCTCATGTCCCAAAAGTGTTCCCTCCCAGAGATATGCGCGTTTTATGGAAGTGATGGTACACCAAATATACACGTATTTAAATCCTTAAAATGGCTCTCCTGAACAAAACTGGTTTTTCACATAAAGAGTCATTCTGGTTGAGATAAGGGCGGATGTATGAGCTGAAAGGGCCCAAAAAACGGACCATTTTATTGCGCTTTAGTAGCGTATGGACAGTGGAGGGTATAAACGATTCGCCTGGCCGAACTTAACGACGTCAAGTTGTTTTTCAAAGTTAAAAAACGAATTTTCTTCTTGAATTCTAAAAGGAGTGGATACCTCCAATAATATTTTAGATTTAATTGCGAATAGCCAAAAACTGATTAAGACATGAAAATTTTGAAGTCTACATTTTCGGTGAATTTGATGTTGATAGTAAGGAGTGTGTTTACTAGCTATGTGTATATACACAGAGAACAGATTTGTTGTTTTGCCAACCAAATGTTGGTGGTTGCACGTACTATCCATGTATATCATTGCTGCAACCGCATTTTGATTGGGTTCAAAGGCAAATGGCCCTATCGGTTGTGGAGGCAAAGTATCGGTTACTCTAACCAGTTGTGGTGATTATTGGAACTGAGATTTGTACATGTATTTGTTGTTGTTACAAATGCTTGGTAAGAAGTACTCTGTAAATTCGGTTGTCATAACCACGAACGTTTGTAAACTGGACCAACTAATGGTCAAATATTATGAATTTGGTTCATACGAGTATGACCGAAATAATATATAATATTTTAGTTTGAATGAAATAGTGGACCGATATCTGCATCAAATTGGTGTAGTAGGTCTAAAGTGATATTTCGGTTTTAAAGTGTCCGTAGAAATTAGAAGAAAAAGCTCATTATGATTAAAATTCCTAAATACGCTGGAAGATTTGAGAAAATGCTTTTTCTACTTATATAAAATGCTTATAATTTCTCTAAGTTTTTTTTTACCAATTTCCACTCGACACATTATATTATTAAATCTCTGATTAATAATGGTAAATACTGTATTAGAGTAAACATTTCAGAAGCAGATACTTTGAATTTTGTTTTATTTAAACAATCTTAATCGAATAGCGGAGGCCTAATAGTATTCAGCCCGAAATAAAATGTATCTATGCACTAGTGAAGAAACTCTATAGAAAATGATTTTCTTTCGGCTACAAATATTTTTAAAACAACTTGTAAATCGTAATGGTCTTTAGTAAAAAATAGCAAAGCTAGTAAAATAGACCTAAATTTCCATTTTAAATGGCCCGACAAAGCTAAAATTGCGTTTTTCTTAACTTCCATTGAAATATATATTAAAAACGTATATAAAGGTAATGTTATTGCAGTGTCTGAGTTGAAAGTCCAACGATTTTTTCTCCATATGTAATAGCGCATAGAGAAAGGGACCTAAGGGTAAAAAAAATCAATTTTAATTTTTTTTCTTTTTTTGATGTGGACAACATCTGAGCATCGAATGAGACCGATCCCATGCTCCCTCCCAGAGATATGCGCGTTTCATGAAAGTGAAGTCGACGATTCTAAGCGCAAATAGAAAGGGACCTAATCTCTAAAATGGCTCTCCCGAACAAAACTGGTTTTTAACCTTAGGTCCCTTTCTATTTTGCGCGTCACATAAGTAGATTTTCTTTCTTTTGTAAAAAAAAAGTTGGTTCAATACCAAAAATATTTACATATGCTATTTTTACCGGCCGGGTTTCTGAAATGACGAGAAATTTAAAATTTTTCCCGCTTTCCCAGGAAACGAAAGAGACCGAAAAAAATGGTAACTCATAAATTTTAATGAATTCCAGGCTAACTTCTTTTTTACCAAAACAATATTTACATATTGCAACTAGAATATTTTGTTAAACAACAACGTACCTTCATCCTTCATTATTTTTTCTTTTTGTCTGATATTCAATCATTTACAAAAATGTTTGCTCAACTTATTTTGAATGTCCAAAAAATTCAAGTTTTCAAAATTTGTTTTTTCTTTCAAAAAAAATAAAAAAACAGGGACTGCAGATGGCAAATAGACCCGAAGAAGTAGTAAAAACTAAAAACAAACGAATGTAGAACAAAGAAAATAACTAAACTTTGAAAGCTGAACAAAAAGTTTTGGCAGTAAATTTTGTGTCTTTCAGAGTTGTTGTTACTGCTGTTGCTTTGTGTTTGTTTCATTTTCGTCATTTGCGTTTCTAAACAAAACACGAAAAAAAGATATAAAAATAAAAGTTGTTAATTTTGACCATCTGTTGTAGGGGTTGTTGTTGTTGTTGCTGCCTGTTGTTACAGTTGCCGTTGCTCCTGCTGCTGATAAGACCCTTAATGTTAGGATGTTATTCTCGACCGTCTTTGCATGTTTGATTGAAGAGCTATTTTGTTTTAAACTGTCCAAAAGACAACAACAACATTTTGTTGTCGAAATACAAAATTGAGATGAATGCTGCTTTCAACATAATGTGGCAATGTCAAAGTAACAAGTAGTCCTTTTATCCTATACATACGAACTAACCCCCTTTCCTTTTTTATTTTGGGCAGTGGTGAAATGAACGTTCAATGGACCGTAATCTGTTATGGCGAGGGAAAACAACATATCAGGTCATACTATTAGGGGCACTACAACATTTAGTACACATGGCATATGGCTAGTCCTCGACAGCCTCAATAAATCATCATTGCTGAATATTGCTTAGAAGAGACGGTTTAAGAAAAGCTAGTCCTCCAATGAAGAAACCGAAGAAAAGGCTGTCGATTTGGGTCGCTACATACAGTTAAAACATAATTTGAAAATCGGTCCTACAATACTTATACATATCTGGTTGGATTAACATACTTTCTGTTGCAATCACCAACATTCTATGGTATTGCTGATTTCACGGTTCGACTTACCATAAGATGGTAGCTACAATATTATTACGATTCTTACAGCCAATATGTAGGTCATACCAACCGAACTCAAGTATAACTATTGGCTGCCACAACTGGTGGTTATGTCAACCAACCAATCATGCGATACATGTTACTTTGGTAGCAATAATTGGTCGTGACAACACATAAGTTCTTTGTTTTAACCAAACCCTATTTAGTTCGCTGTTGTAACATATTACACTATGCAAAAAAGATTCGGGCTTTCTCGGGGGTAAATTATTTCATTAGAAATGTTACACATCATAAATACACCACAAAGTGGGTGGTACCAGAAGGGGTGTGGCAATGTAGACCATTTTCAATCCTATAGGTAATTTTGGAAATATATTATGACGTGCAAAGTTTAAAAACGATTGTTAGCTTCTTTGGTGATCGTGCGAAACGTATTTGGTCAAAACATATCTTGGGTCTAAAATGCTTTTTTCAATGCTTTAAACTTTTTGTCTGTATCAAATGATTTGTACCCTCCTTCCCAGTAGGGCCAGTATAAAAAAATGGCAGGTGGTAGTGGTCAAATACTGATGCTTGTGTGAGGATAAGCCAGTGGAGCGCCATTTGTGTATAAGTATAGCCCGGCCCTATAGTAGAAGGACTGTGTAGTTAAGGGTTCCCCCTTAACCTTCCTGAAGACTTTAAAGAGTTATTTTTTAACTTCAAGATGGTAGATCTGATGATTTTTATAAACGTTTTGTCGTTGATCCAGGGCAGCTTCCTACAAAACTTAAAGTGTTATTTCTATCATAGACAAAGTGCAATCAGAGTGGCCACCGAACTAAATGGTTAAATATTGGTTGTTTGTTCCTTGTAATTACCAAATTTTATTGAAATCGGAATCAAAATGTGTATTCTAGCGGTTGAGACCTTGATAATGGGCCCATATCAAAGAAAGACCTTGATACTGGGCCCATATCAAAACGTGGACCGTAACGTAACTTACTTACTTGCATAATTACCACAACATCCCAGAAGAGAACAGGACTAAACTTTTTTCTAATCAGTGAGCTGTACACGAAATAATTTTTTAAACTCACTGAGCGGGACCAACAGTTTAACACTGGCTTCGAATGACCAATGCATTCTAAAGCACATTTTGCATGACTTAAAGATTAAATTCTATCTCGAAAAGTTGGCGGCGTTTACGAGGTGGAAACCTGACGCTGAAAAAATGGTAGATGTTCTTACCCTGAGCTTATATTTAAAATAGTTGTGCACCCTACCATCACATCATTGTAGAGTAAGTATTTAAACCGGGTGGCTTCAATTTTCATAAAGCCCGCCATTTATCCAAAAAAGTACTAGTGCCAAATTTTATTTATATTAGATGAAACATATTGCTTTTGGAGCTGAAAACATAAAATTAGTTGAACATCTTAACCGATTTTGTTCAATTTTAATAACGCCCTTTCTTCGTCCAAATTTCATTATGATTGTATGAAATATGTGGCTTTAAGAGCTAATATCATAAAATCAGTTGTACACATATGTGGAAGCTATGTTTAAATCTGAATTGAATTACTCCTGTTTTTGGTGCAAAAAACTTAATTCTAAAAAAATTTATGAAGAACGGACAGGAATTGATTTTTACTTAGTAGGGACATAAATACTGTTACAACATTGAACACACCCATTTCAATAGTAGAACTGAACATACCCCGTTAATGCCATATGGGTTTTGAAAGCTAACCTCAATAGCCTTAGTCTGTAACGGGATTTTAAAATTGTTTCAACTTTCATCATGGAGTGGTCAGATAATGAGAACCGTATCGCTGCAATAGCGATTTCCAAGTGTGAAATAAAAAAGCGATATTTTTAAAACGCTCCGGACACTAGGGATTAGCTGCATGTTCGTCTACCGATGCATAAAACTGTTTGAGGAGACTGAAGATGTAAAAGACCGCCACCGGTCGGGCAACCCACGCTCTATTCGAACACAGCATGTCACCAAAGCCGTTAAATCAAGAATTCACAGAAATCCGCTCCGAAAACAGAAAATCATGGCCCGTGAGTTGAAACAATTTGCTTCGAAACAATTTGCCAGCGTTCATTTCCTCTAAAGAATGGCCCTCAGGCAGTCCAGATTTGAACCCATTAGATTGCAAAATGTGGACGGTTTTAGAGGACAAGGTTTGTCACAAACTATACCCCACTATTGGATCTCTTAAGACTGCTTTGGTTGAAGCTGTGGCCAATTTTCCAATGGACGAGGTTCGTGCACACGCAGAGAAAAAACATGGTTACTACATGGTCACGGCAGTAATAATATGTTCTTCACAATAAAAGTATGTTCGTCGCAACCATAGCATTGTTAACTGAATTTAGTTTTGACAGTAGTATAGTTGCTGCAATATTAATATTGTTGAATGGAACAATAGTATTATTGCCAAATTTAAAAATGAAAATATGGTTATAGCAACAATGTAAATATGGTTGGTACGACAAAAGTATTGTGTTTTGCGTTTTATGTTAACAATGATATGATTACGGCAGTCATACTGTATGATTGTAATTTTTCTTCATTTAAATATGCTTTTTAGAACAAATGTTATTGGTACGGATCTAATGCAATAATAGTACTTTTTTATCGAAATTAAAATTTTTTAAACAAGCTGCTTAGGCTTTGTTTATCTGAAATATTTTTAACAAAAACGCTTACGTTTATTTAAACTTTTTTTTCTACTTTGAAATAAATCGCTCCTATTATTTTGAATTTAATGTATTTTGGAATAATTTACATAATTCAAATCTATTGTTGACAACTTAAACCAATTCTAATAAATAATATTGGGAATCAAATCTATTGTCGACAACTTAAACAAATTCTAATAAATTATATTGGGGATCATAGTATAATTGTGTGTGATCATACTAAGGTTGTAGGTATCATAACATGGTTGCGTGTGAATCATACTATGGCTGTGAGGATCATACTATGGTTGTATATGGTTGTGAGGATCATACTATGGTTGTGGATTATAGTATGGTTGATCGTGAATCATACTATGGTTGTAGGGATCATAATATTGTTGTACCACAACCATATACCCAACAAAAGTATTATCCTCTTCGAATATTGTCACCACGACCATACTTTTTTCTGCGTGCAGCTATTGATGATTGGCCAGTGCGACTTAAGGCGTGTGTAAAGGCAAAAGGCGGACATTTCGAATAAGTAGATTCTTTTTTGATATAAGTGCAATATATATCAGTAAATATATTAAAAGATTCAGTACTTTTTATTTTACAGCATAAAACGTGTGTAACAGTATTTATGTCCCTACTAAGTGAGGTCCAGTTACTCCCGTAGCCACGTTTTCTTCCTACCCTGCTCTTATTTAGCAAAGTGGATTTATAACTACCCTTAGTAAAACCGGACCATATCGGCTGATGATTTCATATTCATATAAAACGTCCTGCGGATTAAAGGCCAAGCTGATAATTCTTTACAGCAGGAACGATACTTCAGTGGAGATACAGTGGTTTGGGGCAGACATTTTTATTTGTTCAATATAGAATTTTTTTTAAGCAAACGTAGAAAGTCATCCACTGAGATTTGGTTCGTTTTACCGGTTACCCTGCTTGTCATTTTTTTCATATCAATTTCTAAACAGAATATGTTAGGCTTTTGAATAATAGTTTGGGACTAACTAAAGTAGTTTTTAGCAAGTTGATTAGTTTTGGGGTCATATCAAAATATCAATTTCTTCGCCAATTGTATGAATTACTTATATATATTCAAATAAAGTACGAAAGAAAACTCTTGGGATATTCATTAAACGATGTATGCAACATGATAACCACCTTATAAGCTGCCATAGAGAAATGCTATTCCAAATATTTAAATGAACTCTTTAAATGCCGAATTGATGTCTTAACTCATTTCTTTGTTGTACGAGTGAATAATTCTTTAAAGTATAGGCACATGAATTCTTTTCGAAAAGTAAACATAATAATTTTTGACAAACTTCCATAAGAGCTTTCAATGGAGCCGAACCGCCACAAAAAAAAGAATACGCATCGAGTGACTTCAATTAGCAAAAATGTTCCGCCATTTAAATTTTCCGATTTCTTCATTTTGTCAGTTTACAATTTTAGATATTGCCCACACTTAAATTTAAACGTCCATCCCAAAAGCGCGACGAAGGGCAGTAGGACTCCCCGGGCATTGTGTTGTTTCTGGTGCGGCAGTTGTTGTTGTTGTTGCAAAGTTCCTTGAACATTTGATCCTTTTCGTAAACAAATTTCAATTCTTTGCATACTTTATTTAAAGAATTTGTATATTCCTATTCCTTTTTGACTTATAAGGCACACGCACACCCAATCACGCCGACAACATTTTGTATGTACATATATATTTATATACTATATATGTAAGAGGTTTTGTATATCAGACGTTGCGGTTGAAAAGTCCTTCTTACAATAATAAAATAATAATTTACGTGTTTTTCGGAATAATTTATAATGAAAAAATATTTAGACAAAAATTGACAGCCAAAAACTAAAAAATATTTTTTGTTTTTTTTTTTATAATTTTGTGTTTTTACTGAAATAAACATTACACAGTCGCATACCTTAGTGATGTTTTAATGTTATTTTGTATCCATAATCAGATTAATGCAATAAGTTCGAACTAAGTATTGATAAGTTGTCTTTATGTATATAAATTCATCGCTGACTGAATTCGCAATTTAAGAAACTTTGAAAATTGTGAAGTATGTACAGCTTGCGAGAGTACCACTCGTTAATAAAGTGAACTTCTAATATGAAAATTGCCTAAATTGTGTGTGACAATTTTACGAAAAATGTAAATTTTTAATAATGAAGATTTATAAGATTTTTTTTAAAAAATGACAATTTGTTATTGATTTTGGTTGGCAGCCCTGAGTCAGAGTAAAATTTCGATATTTTTCAACGGCGTTCTCCCGTCCTAAATAGCGATAATTTTCCAAGTAATCGCAAATTTCAGGTAAAATATTCTTTTGTTTGTTTGTCAAGGGTGATTATATTTTAAGGGTCGATGTTGATTTGTCACGCAAAAGAACCATTGTGTTGTTAGCTGTGTGGTAAGTGGCACCGTCCTGTTGAAACCACATATCGCCCACATCCATACGAGTATCTTCCAATTCGGGCCATAACAAGTTACGTTAGTAGCTGCCTGTCCGGCCTTATTTTGGAAAAATACGGCCCAATGATGCTACCAGCCCATAAACCGCACCGAACCAGTCACTCTTTGTGGGTGCATTGTTTTTTCGGCAATCACTCTTGGATTGTCATTCGCCCAAATGCGGCAATTCTGCTTATTGACAAATCCACTGAGGTGAAAATGTGCCTCATCTCTGAAGATGTTTTCCTTCGAAAATTGGTTTTTATTTTCATAATAAGCCTGAAAACGTAACTTTATCGCGTTGTTCGCTTGTGTATCTTTCCTTGATTCAAATTGAGTTAGTCTGAAATTGAGAATTAGCAAATGAAATGCAGAACTAACTTGACGTTTAGGTGTGGTTCACATTCAACATCGGCCCTTAAAGTTTCAAAAATATCGATTTTTAAAAAAATGACTTTGGATCAACATAAGTTTTTTTTAAAGAATGCAGTACCATTTTGAAAAGTTGAAAAGGATCTTCATTTTTAAGGCTAACTTTTGTCCGACCAAAATTTCGGCGATTTTCTGCATCAAATTTGTATAAAAAGTGGAATTATTCAAGCTCAAATACACCTGAAATGCTGAGAGTGGCATGGAGCCATCGCATTAAAAACTGGTGAACATTTCAAGAAAATGAAGAAAATTGTTAAGGAGAATCTTCGATTAGTATTAGAGAAGTTGCAGAGGATGCTGACATTTCGGTTGGCTCTGGCCATACAATTTTTTTCTTTGGAAATATTGGGCTTGAAGCGTTACGCAGCGAAGTTCGTTCCAATTGTGCTAAATTTTGATCTAAAAAGTGCTCGCTCACTTATCAGTGCTTGTTCGTAATTTTTGACCGAAAGGAATACCTCAATAATACCGCAGTCACCGTAATCACCAGATTAAGCCCACTGCGACTTTTTCCCGTTCCCCGTATTTTAAGAAACCCATGAAAGGACAGCATTTTGCGACAATTGAGAAAATAAAAACCGAAGCCCGGAGGGAGCTCAAGGCCATACCAAAAAGTGCATACCAGGACTGCTTCGACGATTAGAAAAACGCTGTTACAAGTGTATTATACGAGTATCTGAGGGGAATACTGTGAAGGGGGCAATATAATGAGTTTAAACACTTTATCCTACGGTGATGCGTAAAACAAGTGGCAAATTAAATTAGTCCTGGCCAAAGCTTAGCTACATTTCCACCGTGCATACGCTATTAAAGCGAAAAGAAAACAAGTGTACTTTTTAGTCCCTTCGGCCGATTTCGTCTATTAACAAACCCACACTGTTTATAATAGGACATCATGCGAAATTTCAGGATCAAAGGTTGGTTCGTTTGACCACTATCGTGTTTTTAATACTTATATATAAGTACATACGGATGGATAGACATGGCTAATTGCTCTTAGAATTTTACGATAATTAATAATATTACCAGGAATATTTCTGAATATTACATTATTCAAGAGGGCCATATCAAAAATATAATCGCTGCTTCTTACTGTGACTGTGACAAAACGGGAACCTATATGGCCTCTTCATATCTGCATTAAGGGTTGCTATATATATATATATATATATTTCTGGCCTAATAATGAAAATGCAAATATCTAGCATCAAAAATGGTTTTATTGTTTCAAAGTATTCTCCAGCACGATTTATACAATTTTGCATGCGCTCAAACCAATTGTCGAAGCACTTTCTCCACTCCGATTGAGACACCTCCAAAACAGCATCTTCTGGCGACGAAAATCGTTGATCACTCATTTTTTTCTTGATGTGCGGGAATAAAAAGAAATCATTGGGTGCCAAGTCAGGGCTGTGCGGCGTATGACCCATTAATTCGACGTTTTGGCCGGTTTTTTTTCTTGTTTCTTTTATTTGTATTCGTTTATTTGTATTCAAAATTCAGCTTTCGTTGGATTTGGCTCGATTTGGCTTTTAACCCACACGGTCGAGTGCTGTTTTGTTTCGGGCTCATACGCATAGATCTATGATTCGTCACCTGTGACGATCTTATAAATGTCTTTTGAAGCAACGCGATCGTATTTTTTCAAAATTTTTTTGCACCAATCGACACAAGCCTTTTTTTGAGCGATTATCGAATTGTGCGGGATCCAACGAGAATAAACCTTTTTAAGGGCCAGGTGTTCATGCAATATCGAAATGCCTTAGGATGCCTCTATCTCGCGATATGTCACATGACAATCTTGCACTATCAGTTCACGCACGGCATCAATGATCTCTGGCACAACGGCCGTTTTTGGACGACCTTCACGACCTTCGTCATTGAGCGAGCGTCGGCCATGATTGAATTTATTAAACCAATTTTTCAGAGTGCTATAGGATGGTGCTTCATCGCTATACAAGGATTTAAGTTTATCGATGCACTGTTGTCGTGATAATCCACGTCGAAAGTTGTGAAAAATGATCACACGAAAATGTTCACGAATTAATTCCATTTTTATGCCAAATTGATTTTTTCAAGTCACTGTAAACAACACAAATGATGGTCGTACGTCAAAATGTTCTGAGTACGTTAATGCTAAAAAATGTCAAAGTTTCCAATGGAAATGTCAGCTGGCTCCAGGAAACACTTAGTGTTGCCTTGGCCAGAAATATATATAGCAACCCGTAACAAAGAACCGCTTGGATTTTGTCAAAAATGAAAAAAAAACGTGAATTTCGAGTGCACATTATTTTTTGTGGTTTACTGACTTTCGTTGTGGTCGCATAAATACCATTGACGCTTAACGTTCTGGACGGCCAAGTGAAGTCAATACACCCGAAAATTTCAAAAAAATTCTTGATATGGTGTTGGTTGATCGAAGACTAAAAGTGCGTGAGATTGTTGATGCCATACGCAATTCATATGACAGTGTGGTTTCGATTTTACGTGATCAGTTGGTATTAAAAAAGCTGTCAGCAAAAGCTGTGCCGCGTTTGCTTTCAATTGACCATAAACGTAATCATGTGACAAATTCAAAGGATTGTTTCGAGTCGTTAAACTGCAATTCGAATGGGTTTTTGCAGCGTTTTGTAATTGTGGATGAAACATGGATCCATTACAACACTCCGGAGACCAAACAGCAATAGGTTTCTCCGTGTGAACCGGCTCCAAAGAAGGTCAAAGTGACTTTGTCCGTGAATAAGGTGATGGAAGCAGTTTTTTTGGATGTACGCGGGATAATTCACATCGATTACCTTCAACAGGGAAAAACAGTAAACTGGGAATACATATTATGCTAACTTATTGGACCGACTTAACGAGGATTTAAAAAAAAAGAAAGAAGTTTGTTTTCATCAAGATTATGCTCGTGATCACAAGTGTGCAGTCTCAATGGCAAAATTTCATAAATTGGTACCTCATCTGCCCAATTCATCGGATTTAGCCCCCAGTGACTAATTTCTATTTCCAAACTAAAAGAAATGGCTCGGTGGAAAGAGATTCAGCTCCAACAATGAAATTATTGATCAAACAAGTGCCTATTTTATGGACCTGGAAAATTCTATTTTTTGGGAAGGATTACAAAAATTGAAATTGCAGAAACGTTGGACTATGTGTATTAAGCTAAAAGGAGATTTTGTTAAAAAAATAATAAAAGTGGATTTTTGATTTGCCCTCCTATATTGTGGAAATATTCGAAACAGGGCATTTAAGGACTCCGAACTTTACGGACCAGTAGATTCTCGTCTGGAATGCCCCATACTTATCTAAAAACACAATGTTATACTGTTTTCCATTTGTCTCGGTTCGTATATTTCTCTGGTTCGAATTGTATTTAAAATAACCCAAGAAACGAAAACAAACCGAAATCTATGTGTGGAATATCAACACAAAAAAAATTACGTTTAGGGAAAGTCACAGCCAAAAAAAAGGTTTTAGTTTCGGCTGCTGTCTTTTTGTTTTGTTGTATCCTCTTTTTATTTCTTTATGTTGGCCATTGCATAAAATTGAGTTAAAAAATCGTATGCGATGATGTTATCGACCAAGGAGGTGGGGGAGGAGAGTGTACGAATGCCTGCTTGGCGGGTGTTAAAATTGGTCAGAGTTGGGAGAAGGACTTTGGTATTTATTTTGAACCGTGTACACATTTTGCATGTCAAAATATTTTTTTGTCGTTTGCAGCTACGAAAATTTGCTTGTTTTCTCTTTTGCACACTTAATGTGGGGTGTACGATTTCGTAGCCATGAAAGTCATGAATGCAGAACATATGGAAATCGGGTTTTGTGCTGCTCCACACTTGCAGTCACTTAGTATTGGTTGTTATTTTAATGACAGGCAGCCATTCTGTCGGCATAAATTATGAAGAGCAGTTTGCGAATACCATGAGGTGTGGTGGGTGTTCGTAGTTCAAAGGCAAAGTCGACTTGAAATTTAGCTATGACTGGTAACAAAAATTATAATGTTAACATGCACTAAACAAATTTACATATGTGACGCGCAAAATAGAAAGGGACCTAAGGGTAAAAACCAGTTTTGTTCAGGAGAGCCATTTTAAAGATTTAAATACGTGTATCTTTGGTGTACCATCACTTTCATAAAACGCCCATATCTCTGGGAGGGAACACTTTTGGGGCATGGGATCGGTCTCATCAAAAAAAGCAAAAAATGAAAATTGATTTTTTTTACCCTTAGGTCCCTTTCTCTGTCACATATATGTGTGTTCAGTACGTAATTTATTTTGGACCCCCGATATGTTGTATAAGTATAATTGTTTTCTATGTAGATAATAAATATGTGATTTACCGACTCGCTGATTAGCACTGGATAAAAATCCCAAAATTTAAGCAGTCATTGGGATTAAAATCTGTAAGAGGTATTAAAATTGATAAGAATTAAATAAGAATTACAAACGGCTTAATCAAAACGTCTTAGTTTTGTTAGGTAATCATTATAAAACCCGATTTATTTTTCGGTGATTGCGGTCGC
This sequence comes from Hydrotaea diabolus, assembly GCA_963513945.1. Taxonomy (NCBI): domain Eukaryota; kingdom Metazoa; phylum Arthropoda; class Insecta; order Diptera; family Muscidae; genus Hydrotaea; species Hydrotaea diabolus. The sequence continues at coordinate 130,209,796 of OY740717.1, read as the reverse complement.
TTTTATCTGTATACGCGATCGACCCTAATGTACATTAATAATTCATAACTCGCAAATTTTTAAGAAAATACTATCCCTTTAAAATATTCTCTTTAACATTTTAGACGCGTTTCAAATGCTTCGCAAAATTTTGTATACCGTATTGGCCGGAGGTTGGAAAAGAAAATTTGTTCTGGAAAATATTGAATAGACACGTTTTAGTTCGGCAAACTTTTATAGCTGATGGGAAGTAGTCGCCAAATAAAGTCGTAAATAAATGAGAGACTTTGTCCTCGCACGAAAGGCAATGAAGATGTGACTGCGGAATGCCAGCATGGGGTGGCATGCCGGGGAATGGTTAGACGAACTGAACCTTGTTATGTCCAAACGAAAAGTGCGAGTTTAAGTGTTGGGCACTCCGAAACGAGAAACTTTATACAGCCATGAAAATTAAATGAAGCCTCATAAGGCTTTTTTTCTTAGACTGTTTGTGTTCCGTTCCTGTTGACGCTGCCGATGTTATGGCCATTGTTCATGTTGTACTTTAAACTTAAATTTTGAACAATTTCTCATGTATCGTGAGTTATCCCCCGGCCAACCGCTCGTTGGCTGTTTACTGTTTCGATCATTTAATGATGTGTAGGAGGGCAAACTTTTGCCATTTTATACTTGACTAACGTCGTCACGGGTGGTGTGGGTGGATAACCTCTTGCCTTTGCGTTGATTGTGTGGGAGTGGCATTGGCAAGACAGTGACGAAGAGGTATAGGTGGAGGTCTTGTTAGCGAGTTGTTATCCTTCTGCTGCTGCTACTGCTACTACTGCCGCCGCTGTTGTTTCTCGTTTCTAGTTGTTTATGCTAATCCTGACACGTTCTTTATTAAGCTGAATTCAACACTTGTTCTTTTCTCCTTTTCTTGTTTTTATTCCTCTATTTTTTTCTTTCGGTTCGCTCTTTAGTTAATTTGTTTTGGTGTCATGTTTTTCGGTATTTGTGTCGAAATTTTGTTTGCAAGAAAAGGATTCGTTATGGACGTCGAGTTTTTTTCATGCTGCCGGGTATTAACATATCGAAAAAGCTTAAGTATCTGCCAATATTCAGTCATTGAAGTTTTAAAGTGTAATCAAGAGTCTTAGGAGGAAGAAATTTCGGAGAATTCATTAGCGCTGTTCATGTTAATGTTAAAAAGGATTTTCAAATATATTTTAAGATAATTAATTTTGGGTTTTGCCTCCATACGAGTATTTAGGAAGTGGATCAGACTCAGTCGTGTGATCCGACTTGTATATAGCCTTACGCATATACTGTGGGCGTGGCACTTAATACAAAATTTTATTAAAATTTTTAGTCAGCTTCTGTATATGTGACAGCGCAACCTAAGGGTAAAAAAAAACAATTTTCATTTTTTTTTCTTTTTTTGATGTGGGCAACATCTGAGCATCGAATGAGACCGGTCCCATGCCCTAAAAGTGTTCCCTCCCAGAGATATGCGCGTTTTATGAAAGTGAAGTCGAGGATTCTAAGCGCAAATAGAAAGGGACCTAATCTTTAAAATGGCTCTCCTGAACAAAACTGGTTTTTAGCCTTAGATCCCTTTCTATTTTGCGCGTCACATATTGTATTGGTGATGGTAAATACTTAGTAGGGACATATGCTGTAAAATAAGAAGTACTGAATGTTTTTGGACCAAATATTTTTTAATATATTTATTGATGTATATTGTATCCAAAAAGAATCTAGTTATACGAAATGTCCGCCTTTTGCCTTTACACACGCCTTAAGTCGCACTGGCCAATCGTCAATAGCTACACGAACCTCGTCCATTGGAAAATTGGCCACAGTTCGAACTAAAGCAGTCTTAAGAGATGACAAAGCTTGTCCTCTAAAATCGTCCACAATTTGTAATCCAATGGGTTCAAATCTGGACTGCCTGAGGGCCATTCTTCAGAGGAAATAAACGCTGGCAAATTGTTTCGAAGCCAGGCCTTTGACTTTTTAGCCATATAGGCTGGCGCAGAATCCTGCTGGAAAGTCCATGCTGGTTTTGGAACAAGGAATTGTATAGAGGCTTCATAACAGCTTCCAAAACGGTTTCTTGGTAAACTTTGGCCGATGTTTTGATTCCTTGTTCGCAGAAATGCAGGTCAGTGACCCCATCGTAAGAGATACCCCACCAAACCATGACTGAAGATGGATGATGACACTTTTCCACCCTTGGGATTAGTACAGATGCTTCCTTGGATGACCGCGCATACACTCTATCATTTAGCTTGTTAAATTTTTCCTGAACGGTACAAATTTTTTCATCGGTGAACAAAATTTTTCTGTGCAAGTTATCAGCATGTTTCACCAAAAGACGTTTGCATTTTTCAATCCTATTTTTTTTTAAAGCTGCTGTCAATAAATGTCCGGTACTTCGTTTGAAAGTCCCAAGTATATTTTAATGATTTGACTCATGGACTTTTGCGTGATATTCATCTCACGGACCATGGTGTTCTGTTTTCGGAGCTGATTTCTGTGAATTCTTGATTTAATGGCTTTGATGACATGCGGTGTTGGAACAGAGTGTGGGCGGATCGACCGGTGGCGGTCTTTTACATCTCCAGTCTCCTCAAATAGTTTTATGCATCGGTAGACGAACATGCGGCTAATCTCTAGTGGCCGGAGCGTTTTGCAAATATCGCTTTATTTCATTTAACACTTGAAAAGCGCTATTACAGCGATACGGTTCCCATTATCTGACCACTCCATGATGAAAGTTGAAACAATTTTAAAATCCCGTTACAGACTAATGCTATCAATAGCGTTAGCTTTCAAAACCCATATAACATTAACGGGGTATGATCAGTTCTACTACTGAAATGGGTGTGTTCAATGTTGTAACTTTATTTATGCCCTACTAATTACTATATTTCAGCAGAGTCGCATAAAAAATATTACAAATATAATGCGAAGATGAAAAGTGGGCGAAATGGTGCCTTTAAAATTAAGGAACCTGTACATGGCACGCCAACCACTGTTGCTATAAGTATGCTCAAAACATTTTAATACTAGAAAAAAGTTTCAGTCAGTCCAACCGACTTACAATTATCCTCAACCTTAACCGGTTCTTTTTACACAATTATGTGGAATAAGGGGTCGTGCTAAATAATTCGTCATTATCTATTACACAGCGCAACAACCAAAATGCGAATAGACTGACACTAATTTCAAATGAAAGTCTACATTATCTATAACCAAACCATCAAGGGTTTCTTTAGTTCTTATTTTACACGCATTTAAAGTTGGTGATTTTGGAACGCCGTCTAACGAGAAAGGATCATTGAAAAATTAATTAAATAATGCTTATTTTTTATTTTCCTGGAAAGTTGTGGTATGTTACTGTTTTCTGGCCCGAGAAATGCATTTTTGACATTTGTTTTTGCTCAAAACCTACGTTAGATAACGCTGTCATACAAATGGTGATATTTCTTGTAGATTTTCATAGAATGTTTTTATTATTCAATTTTTGATTGCAAAACATATCTCTACTGATATTACGAAGCATATTTGATTATTATCTGTGCCTTACTGTTACTTAAATGCAATTATTATGGAAATTTTTTTATTTTTTATTGGGAAAAATTATTTTTTTTATAACAAAAACACCTTTTTTAAATTTTTATATATTATTTGGATCCGCTTTATTACACCGTTCAACACGCTTTTGCACACATGAAGAAGACCTATATATTCGGAATCTACGTCGAAAAATAAGTTTTTCTAGATCAATTCGTATTTTCGCGAAAAATGTGAATATATATTTGGTTAAAAACCACTTATATAGACATATTTTGTATTAACATACAAGTCCATATCCATAAATTTTTTGCAAATATACGAATTGATGCAGAAAAAGTGGGATACACGTGTATTTTATTTTTTCCTCCTCTTTTATAATATACTAATTTTTTTCATGTGTGCAACCAAAAGCTTAAATTTGTCATACAGTGTTATCATCACTATCACTGTCAAGTTGCATGTTTGTATGAAGTAGCAAAAGCTCTAAAAGGAAGGCGCTGTGGATGTCTGTATGTTTCTGGATCTTGCTCTTCGCCAGTAACCTCTTCATCGGTTGTTCTCTTTAACCACTAGCATAAATCACCTAACGTAGAAATAAGGTTCTTCCTCTGTACCTAGTTTCCATTGTTAAAGCTACTTGGTGAAAACGTTTACCTTGCTCATCAGATTCGGTGGAAGTTTGGTTTTCAATCCAATCCATATGGTGATGGAGAAAAAGAATTTGTAATGACATTTTCACACCAAGTTCCTCAAAGGCTTTCAAGAGAGGTTTAACTCTTTGTGCACTATCTGCTTCTCGTTTTTCACCTTGAACATTTTTAATTACTTCTTTAATTGCATTCCATGCAATTAATTGATTTTAATCCAAAGAATCATGAAAATAATCATTTTTCATCAATCTTTTAATGTCTAGACCATTGAACATACTTTTAAAATTAAAAAAAAAAATATTGTAAATTCATTTTTTAAAATCATTTTATTTTTTATTTCTTTACAATATCTTCTTTAACCTTGCTAGCACTGAGTCGTGGAAATGTGGATCTTAAAGTAGTAAAAGCTGGTCCATCTACAGAAAACTTTTACAAAATTTTTGAAAAGACTTATTCTGCTGGTATAAGATGTTCATCGATAACATTAGGTGTTCCAACACAAAAAATTTTCTCTTTTCCCAGTCAAACTTTCGATATTGATTTCCTTTGTACTGTGTATATTTCCATCTTTTCTAATACGTTTAACCGTCTGCCTTTGTATTGTATATGCAGTAATTACTGTAATACCCCGTTTTTTCTATGAAAATCTTCAAGAAATAGCACCGTTTGTATGGCAGTGCCATGAGTTTTAGGTAAAAATAAATATTCAAAATGAATTCCTCATCCCCACAAATAATAAGATATCACAACTTTCCAGCATAATAATGCTTATTTATTTTATCAAATTTTTAATGATCTTTCTTGTTAGACAGCGTTCCAAAATCACCAACTTCAAATGCGTGTAAAAAAATCTCGCACTGAACTAAAAAAACCCTTGAAGGTTTTGTTATGGATAATGTCAACTTTCATTTGCAATTGGTTTCATCCCATTCGCATTTGGAAAGTTAGATTTTGTATCACTGTGTTATTAGTAATCATAACCACTCATTTTCACTACCATTGTCTGACAAACTGATATTAATAATTCTTTAAAATGTCGTTTGGATAGGTGTTACTAAAACGACGTCGTGACAACCATTTTTTCTCCACGTGAAATACACTTATTGTATATAGAATACAAAATTTCAACGAAATTTATAATCCAGGGAAAATGTTATGTGAATTTCAGTCGCCGAAAGTGTCATTTGTGTGGAAGTTTCAAGAAGGGGCTTGGCATAAGCTCCAATTTTTCCGATTTTTTTGTCAGCCAGTGTTATAATTGATTTTGTAATAACTCATTTTCGGCAGAATCGCATAATTAGTACTGATATTATTATGTCAATACATAAAGTTTGTGAATGGTGCATTTGGAAGGGAGCTATCGCATTGGGGCCTGCAACCACCTTTTTTATTTGTAAGTACAAAGAGAATTTCGTACAAAGTGTGCATATTATGTTGGTTTAAATCTGCTTTGACGAAAAACTAATGACGGGACAAATAAATTTAAAAAAAAAACGAATGACTTAATGGGCTGGCCCTGCCACAAATTTATTTTATAAGAATATAAAAATATATTCCTAGAAGAATACAAAGTTTGCTAGGAAATGTATATATATAACTAGTCTATAATGTAAAACAAAAAATGATTTGGGAATAAATGAAATATGGGAGGTAAGTTGTCAAACCTTGCTGAAGATTTTACGTGGAATAACACATTCAGCTGTTTGACCTAGTGCTTAAGTCCGGCTTCGAATGGCCAATGAATTTTATATAAAAGTTTTAACATGGTTTAAAGATATATCTCCTTCTCGTAAATGAGATATATCCCCTACTCGTAAAGTCGCCGGCTCTTATAAGGTGAAAACCTGCTGCTAAAAAATTTGTTAATGTTTTATGTTCGTGGCATAAAAATTCAGTATGAATTTGAATTTAAGCGAGTACATAATTTATCTGATTCGCCTTCCTAAAATGGTACAAAAAAAAACTTCTCTCCTTTCAACCTCATAGCCACCCTCGTCAATGAAATAACCACATCTGGTCGAATGCCTTCAGGTATGTCTGGAGTTTTTAAAACGGTTGCCGAGTAGGGAGCTAACGTTTGTTGATGAAAGCAGGGTATTGGTCTATGTTTTATAAAAAAACACAAACCTGCTCTTCTATCCTCTACCTATCCTATCTTTCCGAAACCAACACAATGCACTTCATATGTAGGAAGCACCTGAGTAATGCTCTAAAAAGCAAAACAATACGAGTAAATGTTTGTGATTTTTTCTGTGAATCATTCATTTGGAGGAGATCCAAAAGTTTCTCCATGCTGCAAATTAGCATTTGAGAGATAAAGCGTACGTACTTCAGTTACTTGGGAAATATTCCCCGTTTTTTGCCACTTAATAGACTCATGACGGAAATAGCGTTGTGATGCATTTTTATAAAAAGGTAAACCAGAAAACCGGATGGGCCAAAAGTTACCTTGGGGTTTAAAACTTTAATAAATTTTTCTTTTATTAATTTTTTTTTATTTTTTCTCATATTATACGATAAACGAGTATAATATACAAAATGGAAATTATTGTACACTACGTATGAATAAAAATTTTACTTCAATGGCCCCTGTTTTTAGCTTCACAACAATGGGTTCGTTTTAGAGCATTTTCCATAACATCTTTCAAAATTTGTGGCTGTAGCGTTCGAATTTCTGCAACAATGTTGGCCTTGAATTGAAGGATTGTCTCGAGCCTGTTCACATATACTCGCTCCTTTAAATAACCCCAAAGAAAATAGTCGGATGCTGACAAATCTGGCAAACGTGCTGGCCAAATAATTTCCGAATTTCTGGAAATTATTCGCTCTCCAAAAAATTAACTTAAAAGTGCCATTGTGACTCGGGCAGTGTGGACAGTGGCTCCATTCTGCTGACCACACTGCCCACAGTGACCACATCTCTGTTTTAAATTAAAAAAATATATTTTCTATCATAAACCGCTCTCCATTTACGGTTACAGCACTTCCATATTCATTCTCCATTTACGGTTACAGCACTTCCATATTCATTCTCGAAGAAGTAGGGTCCAATGATACTTACAGATGCAATGGGGTGCAATTGGCGTTGATGAACGGCTCTTGGATTTTCAGAACCCCAGAACCTACAGTTCTGCTTATTAACAAAGCCATTCACATGAAAATGAGCGCGTTTGCGTTAAAAAAATTGATCGCAGATTTAAATAATAAAATTCTACTTTTCTGATTCTTTGTTCAATTGTGAATCTCTCCATTATTAATTCTTTAAGTGTTATTGATATAATCTGAAAAAGAAATATACAAACGATAAAGCTATTACATTTTTTAACCCCATGGTAACTTTTGGGCCACACTGTATAAGTTATTCTCTTCAAAGAGGACATAACAAAATAATTTATGTTTAGCCTTGATTTTTCGCTGATTTTAAAATTTATTTCAATTTGGTCCTCTGTTCTATGGTGCGTATGATTTTTTACAATAATAACTTTTTATTACGTATACGCTCTCTTAAAAATACTTGACTATTGTAGTTGTTGTCGTCGACGTTTTTGAGCCAAGGACGGCGCACAGTGTGGTGTTATCATATATGTAAACGGCGGCCAAAAATAGAAGGAGTTATCGTTATTGGTTCACATTACTTTTATAAGTAGGAAAGGAAAAATAACGAATTTTTGCGAAAATCGGCCCAAGGACTCGCCCACCTCCCATATATTCTGAAATGAAAAAAAATATATTTTTCAAAATTGTTGTTGGAATTAAACCAAATATGGCTAGATTTGTCTATGAAATATTACTAATAACTGTGGTGAGTTATATCTCAATTATCTCAAAGGACACGCCCACCTCCTGAAATGAAAAAAAACTTATGTTTTCCAAAATTGCCGCTGCGGCGCATCGACGATGTCTGTTTATGGAAAGTGTAAGAAAACAAAAGGCACATTTTTAACACATTTATCAGCTGATTCGTTAGTTTCGGTGTTTTAGATGAGAAATTATATAATTTTTACTGAAAATACGGCACAATTGCTGAAGAAAAAGCAACGTGCATGATGTTCCAGAAGGTGCATAATATTATTTCTTCAATAGTTTATCAGTGATTTTCGCCCTTATATAACATATTTTAGGCATGTACCGGCACTTAACCTAAAACAACGGAGTATGATAAACGATAAGCCAAAATAAATTGTAAGCTACATTAAAATTTTAATCCGAAAAATCGTACCAGCTGAGCGTTGAACACGACATTAACTTAGGATTGGCACAAACAGTCGTTTACAAGGTAGACAGGTAGGTAGAAAAGACAATTTGAATCAAGTGCATACAATTTGAATCAAACGCTAAAGGGAATGAAGGCACCTTGCCTTGTTCTTTCGAAATGGCATTTTATGCCATTTATTTCTAAATATAATTTTCTTCAAATGTTGGCTGCATTTTATGCCATTTATTTCTAAATATAATTTTCTTCAAATGTTGGCTGCAACTACGCCTCGGGTTGCCCATTCATATTGTCGTCAATATTGCGTGCTTCAATTACAGGTAGCAAAAAGTCCGATATCATGGCTCGATAGTGAATACCATACGCGGTTACGTTCCGGACATTATCATTTTAAAAAAAAATCGACCAATGGTTCCACCATCCCATAATACGCAGCAAACCGTCGTTATTGCGGTGTAATTTTTTCAATGATGAAATGGCAAACAAAGCTAAAAAAAGTTTAACACAACTCACGCGTAATCAGCGAAAACACTCTAGATCGATCATCAAATAGAATACCTTAAGCAAGTAAAAATGTTTGTAAATTTGTTTAAATTCCAGCCTTAACTGAAAGTGTATTACAATAAACCTTATCTGATTAACAACATCATCTGGGTATTGAGTCGGAAGGGTTGGCAACACCTGCCATAATAAGTATTTACATTGCTTTCCTGTTCTTTTTTTTAAATAAATATATTCCAAGTTCATTATAAATATTATTCTTAAATTAATTTATTAGCAATTCTACAGGAATATTTAATTAGTCACAATTAAACTTTTAATTCAAACACATTCCATAATCCATGTCACCAAGATGGCATAACTTTGGCTCCCCTTTCTCAGCAATAAAACCCCTTCGAAGTTAATTTTTTAATAAAATATTACTTTGTAATTAAATCAAATTTACTATCACTTTTTCGTGCTTGTGTGTGCGCAAAGTTATCGTTGTGGTTTCGTCGACGTCTTTGGAATTTGTGTGGTTGCCAATGTTAACTGATTTCAATAGTCCGACACGTATTTGTTTTGCATTAATTACAGTGCTATGTTTGTCGATGCAGGTTCTTGCTGTAAGATTTTTATTACCGTCATAATTAATAGCACATTTTTGGCAGTATTCATATCGAAGATAATGTGTTTATACAGGGTGCTTAATACATTTTGTTAGATAACAATGATCATCTATTCTATTTGCTAGGCGTAAAAGAGAGCATCGTATAAATTATTGCCTTACGATCTACATCTACACTAACTTAATTGAAATTAGCTTGGTGTAGAATTTTCGCATAAAAATTCTTAATTTAGCATTGGAGAATCACACTTATAGATATCTGACCATTACTCTGATGCTACGAGGCGGTTGTAGCCTAAACTATTTAACAACAAGTAAACGTTTTCAGTAGAACAGGACCGATTATATGATGGCCTATATTAATCTACTCAGTAGGGACATAAATACTGTTACACACGTTTTATGCTGTAAAATAAAAAGTACTGAATATTTTTGGACCAAATATATTTTAATATATTTATCGATGTATATTGTATCGAATAAGAATCTACTTATTCGAAATGTCCGCCTTTTGCCTTTACAAACGCCTTAAGTCGCACTGGTCAATCGTCAATAGCTACACGAACCTTGTCCATTGGAAAAATTGCCACAGCTCGAACCAAAGCAGTTTTAAGAGATCAAATGTTTGGGGTATCTTTTGTGACAAACCTTGTCCTCAAAAACCGTCCACAATTTGTAATCCAATGGGTTCAAATCTGGACTGCATGAGGGCAGAAAAAATGAACGCTGGCAAATTGTTTCGAAACCAGGTCTGGGACGTTTTAGCCTTATGGGCCGGCGCAGAATCCTGCTGGAAAGTCCATGACTTGTTTTGAAACAGTGTATTGTAAAGAGGCTTCATAACAGCTTCCAAAACGGTTTCTTGGTAAACTTTTGCCGATGTTTTGACTCCTTGTTCGCAGAAATGCAGGTCAGTGACCCCATATTAAGAGACACCCCACCAAACCATGGCTAAAGCTGGGTGATGACCCTTTTACACCACAGGATCCACAGGATCAGTTAAGATTCTTCCTTAGATGACCGCGCATACGCTCTATCATTTTGCTTGTTACATTTTCCTGAACAGTAAAAATTTTTTCATCGGTGAACAAAATTTTTCTTTGCAATTTATCAGCGTGTTGCATTTTTCAATCCTATTTTTTAAAAGTTGCAGTCAATAAATGTCCGGTACGTCGTTTGAAAGCCCCTAGTCTTTTTTAATGATTCGACTCATGGACTTTTGCGTGATATTCATCTCACGGGCCATGATTTTCTGTTTTGGAGCAGATTTCTGTGAATTCTTGTTTTAACGGCTTTGATGACATGCGGTGTTCGAACAGAGCGTGGGCGGTCTCCTCAAACAGTTTTATGCATCGGTAGACGAACATGCGGCTAATCCCTAGTGGCCGGAGCGTTTTGAAAATATCGTTTTTTTCATTTCACACTTGAAAAACGCTATTACAGCGATACGGTTCTCATTATCTGACCACTCCATGATGAAAGTTGAAGCAATTTCAAAATCCCGTTACAGACTAACGCTATTGAGGTTAGCTTTCAAAACCCATACGACATTAATGGGGTATGTTCAGTTCTACTATTGCAATGGGTGTGTTCAATGTTGTAACAGTATTTATGTCCCTACTAAGTACTGCGTGGAATCGGGTTTAAAAGTGACAGAACCATAAAGCAGAAGCGATCGTTCTAATGTTGTTGTTGTAACAACAATATATTTATTTTGAAGTCTTGTTCGTCTATGGGGGATCTGCTTCGATATCCAGGTGAAGGAAACGTGCCATTTGAACTGGATGCATCCACAGAGACCTGGGGGTCAGCTGAGTGGACTTGGCCGGACAATTGAAGAGGTGCAGTACATCATGTGGTCCCTGATGGCAGGCGGGATAGATGTCCGGAACGTAACATCAATTCGTGCCCGGTAAGAATTGAGACGGCTGCACCATTCAGATCTCAGCTGCGCCAGAACCACGCGCGTCTGCCGAGGTAGTACCTTCTCCTCAGGTGAAATCTCCGGGGGATGTTCCCCTAGCACTACATTCACACGGTAGCTGGATACTGCTGCTGCGACATCATCGGCGTGAATGTTGTTCAAACCTGCCTGATAGTTTCGATGATCTAAAGGTTCTCTCTTATACCGCTGTACCTCTCTCTCTCTAGATCATGAAGATCGTACCTGATCTGCCTGGGTAGAGGCATCCTGTTCAAGAGATGGTGGTTAGGATGACTGCTGCGAAAAAACCCTAGCAGGTGTTGTTTAGACAACAGGAAATTGTGTCTGCGCACTGTAAGGATCTTCGACTCCTTATGTAGATGATCCTTAGAAGACATAAGAAGACACCCTCTTGATGTTCTAAGGGCGACAATCTGGCAAGTCTGAATTTTCTTCCACTGCGTCGTACTCACGTTCGCCGACCATACAGGTGTTGCGTAGTTTGCTACATACCGACCTATCGCTTTGTAAGAGGTCAACAAGGTTTCTTTGTCGGCTCCCCAAGTACTGCCGGCAAGTGACTTGAGGACCTTGTTCCTACTTTTGAGTTTATCGCAGATAGCTGTAGCATGTACAGGGGATCTAAAAAGGCTGTCCAATGTGACCCCAAGGATTTTGGGGTAGTTGGTGGTCGGGATGTTGACGTCATCGACTTTCACATTGAGTGACAACCGCACCTCTGCGGGCGATCATTCTAATGATCGCATTTGCAGTGTAATGGTTATTGTACACGACATAGTACAAGACCGCCCAAGTTCAATTCCTAGTAAAAATGTTTAAAAATAGTAAAAACTTTTAAAAATATTGATTAATGTGTTGGTTTATCAACAGGAGGACACCAGACTAACAGGGCTTTAAATCAAGAGGGTGCTTTATGAAAAGGCAGTATAATCAAAGCTTTTATTAAGAAGGTATTTTATGAAAAGGCAGTATAAATATATTGATCGGTATGATCCAATACTACGGGGTTAATTATAATTATATGGGGTTATTTATAATCACTAAATTTAAACAAAACATGCAACATATCAAATGGAATTTTGAGCAACAAAGTTTTGAACAAATCAAAGTTTTGCACAAATCAAAGTTTTTACAGATCCAAGTTTTGTACAAATCAAAGTTTTTTTTTTTAAATTAAAAAGGAGAACAAAAAGTATTTTGTTTCATTATATTATTTCATAATTCAAATGAGCAAACATAATCCGTATTTATGAAACATAATTTCCATTGGTGTGCCTACAGGACTCACTACTGGTCTCGCAGTAGTAAGTCCTGTCAACCCAATTTGCAAAAAACCTTGGTGGCTGTTTCTAGCTCTATCTCACGAATGGCTTGTCGATATTGACGTTAAGGTGTTCAATCGTAAATAGATTGTTCTCATAATATCGTTCCATCACGAACGTCGTTCTAGTCAAACGACATCAAATCGCAGAGCCAAGATAGCTGACAACAAGGTTAACACACATGACGGGAAAAAGTTTTATAATATTATTTATGGCTTGAGCTGCGCAACATGGCGCACCCTACAGCTAAAAGCAAAATCGTACAATTCCATGTCTTCAATTTCTGGCCACACTTCATTAAACCTCGGGGGTAAGGGGAAGATCGCCTCGCCAGCAAGTAAAAGGTCCTTGCAATACCACTGGGGGCTATTATGTTGATGGATATATTTTACCCCAGCACTCGTTGGAACAAACATAAACAAAACCAATTATAATAATAATAATATCAATCACTAAAAATAAACGGAGTTTTTGGACTATGAGCCCGACAGGAACCTTCAATCTGCAGACTCCATTGGAGCATGTTGACCATTCAAATGTGAGCCAACATTACGAGTAGGGTTATCCATGTTCGCCCGTCGAAACTAAGGCATATGTGTAGTGATAGCCCTCACAGTTATGACAAAGCAGGAAAATGTTGAAGACTAATACAGAAAAGAAGTAGGAGCAACCGACCTGTGCTGGATTCGTTAGCAACGCTTTAACAGCTATTGATGGAGATAAGACGGACATAGCTTCAGCTGTGTAAACGGCTGACAGTAAAGCCAAAAGCCAAAAAGGTCACCTGATGAACCCCTGAAAGTGCTAAAGACATCATCAACAGGACACTCACTGAGCGCTTTAGTGAAGTAGCAAAGGAAAGTTAAGTGATGGCCTTTAAAAATTGAAGTAGTGTAGACGACATCATTCTTAAGGATAAGTGGCGCCATGTGCTATCCACCAATGCATTAATAGCTTTCGAGAGTTGGGCAAACCACCAATCTGTAACGATGCAGGGTGACATCAGGGTAGAGTAAAACAAAAAGCCTTTGGATTAGCCGATCGATATAAGACTATTCTGAGTTGAGTCGTATGAGTAAGGTCTAGGCGGGTGCTTTGCTGGACGTTTTTAAGAAATCTAGCATCTCTAGTCGCCTAAGTTACTATGAAACGATCTGACCCGGCAGACAATCTGGAACTGGTTTGCAGTTCTGATTTGCCTATTAAGAATTTGAGCATTGGAAAAATTGGAAACGTCAGATCAATTTGATCGCGAACGCGGAATCCATTTCCCATGAACATTCAAAAGTTGAATAGAAACCAACGGTGTGCCTTTATTAAGGCATACATTCTGAAGGTATACTTAGCTGGCGCGGACACTAATGGGCTAAAGGGCATTTCCGGACTCTTCGACGCATCAAATAGGGACATGATCTTTGATGAGATGGTAAAGAGCTGTTAAATTTTGAGGGCCGATGCCATTCCTTGCCACCATTCTGACCATTGATGACGTTTGGAATCGTCAAGAAGCTTTATGCAAAGTGTTCATCAACGACGAGCGTGAGAGGTGCAATTTTTGGGCACGACGAAGAGTAGAGGTGGACGGCTCCTCAGCACACTATCGCGAACAGTAGCAATATTTTCTGCAGTTCAAGCTATACGAGCATGCACTGGTGTTTTCATATCACCTATAGACGCGGTTTGCTCAAATTTGTGCACAATTTTTTCGATTGTACGCACATTTGGACGATTAAATTGACTGAAAAAATCACGAAGTGCACTTTATGCATTTTCATAATAAGCCTGAATAACTTCAACGCGTTGCTCGCTTGTGTATCTTTCCATGGTTCAAATTGAGTTGGTCTGAAATTGAGAAATATCAAATGAAATTTAGAAAAAATTGACGTTTAGGTGTGGTTCACATTCAACATCGGCTCTTAAAATTAAACCACCCTTTACTAGACAGTTCCTACAGATTCACTTTCAAATAAAGTTATGAGGTGGAATGTTCTGGATATGCACTTGTTATCAGAACACCACTAAAGTGTGAGAAAGGTTGGACTTAATAGAAAAGGTTCTACGCAAAAAAATGCTTGTTCTACGAGTAGATCTCCAATAATGGACTATAATTAATTTGGGCAATATTGGATATGACTTGTGGAGAGACAGATACGCAAATCGGGAGAATCATTTGCATATTACAAAACGTGGACTGATATGCGTCCTGTTTCACTAAAGTTTGTTACTGGCCTTAAGCAGCAAAGCTTGCCAATTAGGAATTATCAAACTCAATTCCTTAGTTTAAAGCTCCAAAAATCCGTATCGGGAAGGTATAATTCTGTTATAATTCAATTTTAACCAGTGTTAGGTACTGGCTTCTGACTGCGATCTGTGCTAACATTGCCTAAGATCAGTTGTATTATGTGACCTTTTTAGTAGCAGATCCCCATATCGGGAATGACCTTTTAATGGGGGTTTTATGAAAATATGGACCAATATAGTCCTGTGAAAAGCTTCCCCTTGTTCTTTAATATAATGTTTTGGGATTTAAGTAAGTAAATGACCCATTTTCGATACGTATCATGTTCAATTTGAGCAAGATTGGTTATATCAATTGGGAGAGTGGGACCTTTCATTGGAGGCTTTATTGAATAATGAACCGATAGGGCTCAGTTTCACCATATATAACTTTTTATAACTTATAACGTACCATGTACAATTTGAGTACTATCGGATTACATTCTTGTCTCTAAAGCGGCATTATGTTATATTAGGAAAATTATCAGTAGGAATTATACAAAATCATGGACCTATTACGTAGGTCCAATTTCACCAGAATAACATATTCAATTATTATGCATATTGCTTAATTTGTTTAGTGCAAAGACTCTTGTATCAGATCAAAACATGGATCGATAAAAATGATCGGCCCAATTTCGATAAGTTTGTCCTTGTTCCAAACATGAACGATATACCAAAATCGGATCATATTTGCGACCTATACTATGATTTATACGATAGATGGACATTGGACTACCTATCTGAATCGATCGGTATTATAAACATAGGGTTTATCTTTATTTCCTTATGGTATTACAAATATCTTTGCCCCATACTGCAGTGCGCTAAACCCTAAAAATACCATCAACAAAGTGATTTTTTCCAGAGGTTGACTAAGTCCTTGTTAGTAGAAAAATTTTACCTCAGTGCTAACCGCTTGATAGCGTTAGCACATACATCTGTAAATTTAAGCTATCCAGCTTTGATATTGCAACCTGTAATAGGCTTGCCACAGACAGATCATCATAGATTTTTACGACGACCGAGAGTAATATCCATATATACTTAATACGATCTTCGAACAATACGAGGGTGACCGCAAAACTAACTGGCCTTCACATTTTCTGTTTTACTAGCAACTTTTTTTTTTGTTTTTTAAAAGCAATCTTTTATAAGCCATCTGTCAAAATTTCCGAAATATTTAATGATTATTTTCTTTGTTGCAGGTGATTGAAGTAAACAAGTTTTATAATTTTTGAAAAATGGAAAATAAAGAGTTTCGTGCGGTTATTAAACACTTCTATATGAAAGGCTATCCGCCACAATTAATCAAAGATGGATTGGATTCTGTTCATGGTGATAATGCACCATCATACTCCACCGTGAAATCCTGGGTTCAACAATTTAAAATGGGTCGTTCAAGTACGGAAGATGAACAACGCTCTGGAAGACCGAAAACTGCTACTTCTATTGAAAACATTAGAAAAATATTTAATGAAGTGACTAAAGATAGACGATAGAAGATAGAGATACACGAAAAACCAGTTTGGAGTATTTTACATGATGAACTCCACATGAAAAAGCTATCCGCAAGATGGGTGCCGCGTTTGTTGACTTTGAATGCAAAGAACAGTCAAAACAATGGATAGAAGCTGGTAAAAGTGGTCCCAAAAAGGGGAAAACTGTTAAGTCAGCAGGAAAAGTAATGGCCACAGTATTTTGGGATGCAAGGGGTATAATATTTATTGATTATCTTGAGAAAGGAAAAACTATAAATAGTGAATATTATTGTGCGTTATTGGATCGGTTGAGTGAAGAAATCAAGATAAAACGACCGCATTTAGAAAAAAAAGTTCTTTTTCATCAAGATAATGCTCCTTCACACAATGCATTTTTAACTCAACAAAAACTGGCCGAATTACGATTTTTTACGGATTGCTCCGCATCCACCATATAGTCCAGATTTAGCTCCTTCTGATTATTTCTTGTTTCCAAATTTAAAAAATTTCTTGTTGGCAAAACATTTTCGTCCAATAGCGAGGTTATTGCTGAAACTGAGGCAAATTTTGAAGGTCTTGAAAATCTTATTTTTCGGATGGAACTAAAAAACTTTAAAAACGTTTGATGAAGTATATAGAGTTGGAAGGAGGTTGTGTTGAAAAATAAATAATAATAATTCCAAAAAAAACTGTTCTTTTTATGTAAGGCCAATTACTTTTGCGGTCGCCCTCGTATTTCGATCCTATGATAGATGGTATGATGGCACTTTTTATTAATTTTCGAATCTATTTCTTATAACCCATCGTAATAAGTAATGAGTTAATTTAATTTTAGTCTATTCATCCGACTTTAGTCAGTTCAATAATTTTTATCCATTTTCCTTAATTCAGCACCCACTTTCGTGCATACTGGCATATTAATTAAATGCGAAACAATTTGCATTTGTAAATGTGTATTTATCATCTTGCGAGTGTCTACGATGACCACTAGATTAACCACATGCCAATCTCCGCTCACTCCATCACGCTTCTTTAAGTTAAATGCATTCCGTAATGAACACTTTTCATTCTTGGTATTTAGCAGCAAATTAACATTTTATTGGATGTGTTGGGCGGAACGCTGCAATTGCATGTTCTTGGTTCTTGTGGTTACGTATAGAAGTCCACTAATCAATATTCCCATTCCAATTGAGGGGGAGTGAGAAAGAACCTTGTTGGACAAATGTTATGCTAAAAGAAAATTATAATGGTGGTTTCTACGGGGTTTTAAGCGATACTTATTAGGCATTATTTATTTGCATATAGAATGATAGGAACAAAAATAATTTTTTTTATATAATTCTACTAAGTATACATATGTGACAATATCCGAAAGGAAAGGATATCATTTGGCAAAAAACAACAAAGCTGTTTTAAATAGCTTGTTGAGTAATTCTCACTCTTTTAAAATGTTAACAAACGATCATAAAATCCCAAAACAAAAATAAGTAAAAACGTCGTCATGTTCGGCCAGGCCGAACTTTTAAAACTTCCACCGTTACTACGCTAGTATAGCGCAAGAAAAAAGGTTCGTTTTTTGGGCCATTTCGGCTCATGCGCCTAACCATTGTCCTTCCACAAAAAATTATTATTTGCTTAGCAAATACTCAAAGAAGTGTACTTTTACCGTGGTACTTTTAGTCCCTTTAAAGGAAACTTTTTTCCGCCTGGACCGATTTTGCCGATTTACAATCCAAGCAACATATGACTACTTATATAAGTACAGTCGTCAAAGTTTCAGGATCCTAGGTTGATTTGTTTGACGGATATCGTGACTTCAACAGACGCAGACGGACGGACACACCGACATGGCTGGTCGTCTTAGAATTTTACGAATATCAAGATTATATACACTTTAAAGGGTCCCACATCAATATCTGATGGTGTTGCAAATTTTTTCTACCGGGAAACTTTTGGTCAAAAGACACTTGTGTTCGGCGTCATAGAGTTAATGTGACAGAAATGAAAACTACACAAGTTGAATTAATGTGACAGAAATAAAAACTACACAAATTGAATATTTATCTGTAAATTCATTATAATTATTAAAATGTCAATATAATATCGAAGCTTATAGGTCGCTCTAATTAACAGTGTGTTTAAGGACTGTTTTGATGGTCCCTAAAAGTATTATCAAGCACTTATTAAGGAATTCTAAAAAAAATCATTGAGAATGAATGATGAACTAGCATAAATTGGAATGGATAGTGGGCTGGAATCAGAAAATTTTGTTTATCTTTTTATTACTGCGAAAAGCGGGTGCCACTTAACATGGTTTGTGACTCCATTTTGTTATATTAATTCCTTTAAATTCAATGTTAATTTGTCGGTTCATCGGTCGTTCATCAAATCAATGGAAATTTGGCGGGCTCAAATTTGAAATTTGAATTCAATGAAATAGTTTAAAATTGTGGTTGAATAAAACTTACAACTATCTCGTTATAAACAACGTATTCTCGGTCTCTACGTAGGCTTTTATTATTACACTACGATTTATAAATTTGTATGCAAACTTTTACAAAATAAATTTATTGCAAATGTGTTCCGAATCCGAACACTGCAAACTCATGAAAGTCCAAATCAAGCAATTTTTTAATCCGTGTGGCAATAGTTTTTTTAAGCCTATAAAATAAATGCTCCTCTCCTCCTCTACATACCTATTTCAATTCAGAACAACACAGAAAGCGGAAACTCAAAAGCTGCTGTTGTATATGCATATTGTAATCGTAAATGCAGAAGGATACAATACACCGAGCTTAGCGCTTTCATAATGTTTTGCACTTCTACGATTGAAAATACAGATTTTATTTGACTTTATTCATGATATATATTTATGTGGGGGTTTTCTTGCTTTGCCTTTATATTGAAACACTTAAATGTTAAGTTCAATGTTAATTCACTTCGATGTTTATTCTTATAAAGGAAACTTAAAACTAAATCTTAGAAATAACTATTTACAGGATGGTTTTGTTTAACAAAGTAGCAAACACGCGTCTTTAATATTCGTCTTTAATATTCATCTTTAACACACGTCTTGGTTGTGTAACTTCTTTACAGCGACTGTCTTCTTCTCGACCTTTGTCTCTTGCTGCCTGTCAGTCCTTGTGTGTGAGGTAGGTCAGTGCGGTCTTCTCGCGTGGCAAATCATTGCCTAAATCGGTGCGTCTGCGTACATCTGCTTGTCCTTCTTAGTTGGTGTTGATTCAGTACAAGTCACGTCCTGTCTATACATGCCTAAGCATGTTTCGATCCCACATTTATTTCAATATATAAAAAAGATGTTTGAAACTGCATTAAAACCCATTACCTTCCGAACACCGATTTTATAAGGATCCCCTGATAAGTAAAAAAATGATTTGCCTCTCCTCGGCTCTTAGTTACAAAAATGTTCTACAACAACTTTATATAATTTTCAGCTTGTACCTATTTTACAGACATATTTCTCAAGTCAGTTGCCACTAAAAAGTTTGCACAAAATTTTCTTCATTTAAGAAATATAGAGGGTGTTTTTTTTAGATGTGAGGTTTTCAATCTGGCCACACTATTTTTGGAGTTGGTCTTTTTGACAGCTGTCACTTGATTTGTGCTCATTTTAAAATGCATAGACTTACTCCGGAACAACGTTTGCAAATCATGGTGAATGACCGATCTTGATTTTTCCAAGAAAATTGTGTTCAGCGTTGAAGCTCACTTTTGGTTGAATTGGTACTATAATAGCCAACATTGTCGCATTTGGAGTAATGAGATTCCACAAGCTTTTGCTGGACGCCGTTACATCCTTAAAAAGTCACTGTTTGCTGTGGTCTAAGGGCAGAGGGAATCAATGGTCCATATTTCTTCAAAAATGACACCAGCCATAATGTTACTGTCAACGGGGAACGCTATAGAGCCAAGTGACTTTTTCGTGCCTGAATTGGAAGATGTTGATGTGGACGACTTTTGGTTCCAACAAGATCAATTAAATTATTGAAAAACATTTTTGGTGAGAGCGTCATGAGCCTGTGGCGTAGCCTCCAAGATCGTGCTATTCAACTCCGCTGGAGTATTTTTTGTAGGGTTATGTAAAGTCGCTTGTCTACGCAGATAAGCCCGACCCGATTGACGCCATGGAAGAGAATATTCGCCGCGTTATTGCTGACATACGGCACCAAATGTTGCAAAAGTGGTCGAAAATTGGGCCTCTCGGCTATAATTTATTCGAGCCAGCCGCGACGGCCAGTTGTTCGAAATTTTCTACTACCCGACTCAAAGAACACTATTATATTTATATATTGTGAATACAAAAAAATTTAAATATATAGAAAATGGAGCTACCTAACTGGACCAAACTTAACAGAAACCTTTCAACGGACAATGGTAACACATTGCTTAATTTTAGTGTTAATCGGTTCTCAAGTTTTAGGCGCTCGTTACCAAGCATTTATTTTTTATCTATATGTGACAGCGCATAGAGAAAGGGACCTAAGGGCAAAAAAAAAATCAATTTTCACTTTTTTTGATGTGGACAACATCTGAGCATCGAATGAGACCGATCTCATGCCCCAAAAGTGTTCCCTCCCAGAGATATGAGCGTTTTATGAAAGTGATGGTACACCAAAGATACAAGTATTTAAATCTTTAAAATGGCTCTCCTTGACAAAACTGGTCTTTACCCTTAGGTCCCTTTCTATTTTGCGCGTCACATATTTTTATTCTATATAGTTTTTATATTTTTTTAAAGTCTATCATGAAGCGACTTCCAGAGCAACAGCACTTTATATTGGCAGTATCAGTTATATTTAGATTTCATCTGATTTTCTTCAGTCTCTATAGTCCTTGGGCCTGTGTCATTTTCCGTTGTGACCTAAATCAAATTATGCTTGTGTTTTAATTTTATGCTTATGATCCATCTAAAAAGACGGACACAAATATTTTGGATAGTGGTAAATATTTGTCATAAAACTAGTACTAACTAATAATTCTCGGTTCCTTAGCGTGGTGCAGGGCATACATATAGTTCGCCCTCATGCCACATCTCGTTCACATCTACTTAGGACATAAATACTGTTACAACATTGAACACACCCATTTCAATAGTAGAACTGAACATACCCCTTAAATGTCATATGGGTTTTGAAAGCTAACCTCAATAGCGTTAGTCTGTAATGGGACTTAAAATTGTTTCAACTTTTATCATGGAGTGGTCAGATAATGAAAACCGTATCGCTGTAATAGCGCTTTTCAAGTGTGAATAAAAAAAAAGATATTTTCAAAACGCTCCGGCCACTAGGGATAAGTCGCATGTTCGTCTACCGATGCATAAAACAGTTTGGGGAGACTGGAGATGCAAAAGACCGCCAGCGGTCGGGCCGGGCCGCCCACGCTCTGCTCGAACACCGCATGTCATCAAAGCCGTTAAATCAAGAATTCACAGAAATCCGCTCCGAAAACAGAAAATCATGGCCCGTGAGATGAATATCACGCAAAAGTCCATGAGTCGATCATTAAAAAAAAGAATTGGGACTTGGGGATTTCAAACGACGTAACGGACATTTATTGACTGCAGCTTTAAATTAAAATAGGATTGAAAAATGCAAACGTCTTTTGGTGAAGCATGTTGATAACTTGCACAGGAAAATTTTGTTCACCGTTCAGGAAAAATTTAGCAAGCAAAATGATAGAGTGTATGCGCGGTGATCTAAGGAGCATGTGAACCGATCTCAAGGGTGGAAAAGGGTCATCACCCAGCTTCAGTCATGTTTTGGTGGGGTGTCTGTTACGATGGGGTCACTGACCTGCATTTTTGCGAACAAGGAGCCAAAACATCGGCCTAAGTTTACCAAGAATCCATTTTGGAAGCTGCTGTGAATCCTCTTAACAATTCCCTGTTCCAAAACCAACCATGGACTTTCCAGCAGGATTCTGCGCCGGCCCATAAGGCAAAAACGCCCCAGGCCTGGCTTCGAAACAATTTGCCAGCGTTCATTTCCTCTGAAGACTGGCCCTCAGACAGTCCAGAATGAACCCATTGGATTACAAATTGTGTTAGATGACAAGGTTTGTTACAAAAGATACCCCAACATTGGATCTCTGCTTTGGTTCGAGCTGTGGCCAATTTTCCAATGGACGAGGTTCGTGCAGCTATTGACGGTTGGCCAGTGCGACTTAAGGCGTGTGTAAAGGCAAAAGGCGGACATATCGAATAAGTAGATTCTTTATGGATACAATATATATCAATAAATATATTAAAAAATATTTGGTCCAAAAAGATTCAGTACTTTTTATTTTACAGCATAAAACGTGTGTAACAGTAGTTATGTCACTGCTAAGTATACGAAGGCGACCGCAAAACTAACTGGCCTGACACATTTTTTGTTTTACTAGGAACTTTATTTCTGTTTTTTTTTAAAGCAATCTTTTATAAGCCATCTGTCAAAATTTCCGAATTATTTAATGATTATTCTCTTTATTACAGGTGATTGGAGTAAACAAGTTTTATAATTTTTGAAAAATGGAAAATAAAGAGTTTCGTGCGGTAATTAAACACTTTTATATGAATCGTTATACGCCACAATTAATCAAAGATGAATTGGATTCTGTTCATGGTGATAATGCACCATCATACTCCACCGTGAAATCCTGGGTTTAACAATTTAAAATGGGTCGTTCAAGTACGGAAGATGAACAACGCTCTGAAAGACCGAAAACTGCTACTACTATTGAAAACATTAGAAAAATATTTAATGAAGTGACTAAAGATAGACGAATAATGCTCAGAGAACTTGCTGATATTGTTAAAATACACGAAAAACAAGTTTGGAGTATTCCACATGAAAAAGCTATCCGCAAGATTGGTGCCGCGTTTGTTGACTTTGCCCCAAAAAATCGTCCGTTGGGCCAATTCCGAGGAGCTTTTAGCGATTTATCAGCGTAATCCAATAGGGTTCTTGCGCCGATTCATAAGTGTTGATGAAACATGGATCCATCACTACATCCCAGAATGCAAAGAACAGTCAAAACAATGGATAGAACTTGGTAAAAGTAGTCCCAAGAAGGCGAAAACTGTTAAGTCAGCAGGCAAAGTAATGGCCACAGTATTTTGGGATGCAAGGGGTATAATATTTATTGATTATCTTGAGAAAGGAAAAACTATAAATAGTGAATATTATTGTTGAGTGAATAAATCAAGATAAAACGACCGCATTTAGAAATAAAAAAGTTCTTTTTCATCAAGATAATGCTCCTTCACACACTGCATTTTTAACTCAACAAAAACTGGCCGAATTACGATTTGAAATTGATCCACATCCTCCATATAGTCCAGATTTAGCTCCTTCTGATTATTTCTTGTTTCCAAATTTAAAAAAAATTCTCGGTGGCAAAAAATTTTCGTCCAATAGCGAGGTTATTGCTGAACCTGAGACATATTTTGAAGGTCTTGAAAAATCTTATTTTTCGGATGGAATTAAAAACTTGAAAAACGTTTTATGAAGTGTATTGAGTTGGAAGGAGATTATGTTGGAAAATAAATAATAATAATTCCAAAAAACGGTTCTTTTTATGTTAGGCCAGTTACTTTTGCGGTCGCCCTTGTATCTTATTAATATCGTATAGAAATGCAATTCACGTAAAGGTTTTGCTCCTGTCGAACGGCTTGTCCTGTCGAAATGCCGTATAATTTAATAATTTAAAGAAAGCATAGCCATTTTTAGTAATTTTTAATTTTTTACCCTATTTTTAGTGGAGTAGGGTTACACATAGTTGGTTTTATAGACTTTTAATTTGTTTGTTTGTATTTGAATCTATAATATTATCAGCTATTTCAGAACTCAGTCAGCGAGTTCTTGTGTCAGTACTAGTTGTTTTTATGCAAATTCAGGTCTAAGTTTTTTTTTTTAAATTGCTCGGTTTTCCGAACCTGGTTGAATTTCTAGCTATTTTCATAGAGTGATCGCTTAGTTGGATGAATTTTGCGACTATTAACTTGCGAAAAGTTGGAAAAACGCAACATGGGTTGTTTAGTAAATAATAACAACGTTAATTCATATTACTAAGGTGTTTTTATATCCGGGCAATAGGTCATTAAGGTTAAAAAATATAATTTAAAATATCTTTCTCCGCCTAACATATGTATAATAAAATTAAGAATGCAGGTTAAAAATTCAACAAACACCCCATTTGACAATCATTACTTTATTTTTTTGCCAACAAGCATTAGAGTCCATGAGCCAAAAATTACTTAAATTTTCTTAAATATCACAGTTGGTTCGTACGCAACCTTTATTTAAATGGCATAACTTGACCTTAAGCTTTAACAATTGTGTTTGCCCTAAAGGTCAACATTGCAACGTTATAACATTACATTTCTTGGAATCCCTCATCAAATATCCAATACAAATGCAAACAATTCTTCACATTTCTCCTTCAAGAATTCAAAGGAGGCATTTTAATAACACAATTATTCACAATGCGAGGGCGGATCAGAACGAAGCACTCCACAAGGAACAAGTTAAAAAATTGTTAATTTCGGCTGGGTCAAATCTTATACTTATATATTATCTACCATGGATTCGCTATGGAAATGGCGAAGATAGCAAATATCATACTTATTGATCCTACAGTCGCTTGTGTTGATCTGGAAAAACGTACTTTTAGGTCCTTAGGGTTAAATTGAATACCCAAACGTCGCTTTTTGACCATAAGGTCCGTTTTCTGTGCCCCTTATGCACATAAGTCCGACCCCAATATCTGCTTAATCCTAAAAATAAATCAAGACTTTTAACTATAGTAAATATGGCTATTGTCCGTTCGTTTTTGCCGGTCCACACGTTGTAGCCAAAACTTTAGTCAGATTTTGAAAATACATGTTTATATTGAATTGGGAGCCGCCTGGGTGTGATGGTCGCGCCCATGATACAAATAAACCTAGATTCAACTCTGGGTCAGAAGATCTGAAATTCTGGTGGTTGCCACCTAGTAATTACTATCGATTTTACGATAAATTAGGTGTGAATTGCTTTTCCATGATTCGTCCACAAGAATTTATTTAAATTTATTTATTTAAGGGTGGTTACATTTTAAGGGCCGATGTTGAATGTGAACCACACCTAAACGTCATGTTTCTTTCTGCATTTCATTTGATATTTCTCAATTTCAGACTAATTCAATATGAACAATGAAAGATACACAAGCGAGCAACGCGTTAAAGTTATTCAGGCTTATTATGAAAATTTTCGAAGAAAATCATCTTCAGTAATGAGGCACATTTTCACCTCAGTGAATTCGTCAATAAGCAGAATTGCCGCCATTGGGCGAATGATAACTGAAGAGTGATTGTCGAAAAAACAATGCACCCACAAAGAGTGACTGTTTGATGCGGTTTATGGGCTGGCGGCATCATTGGGCCGTATTTTTCCAAAATTATGCCGGTCAGGCAGTTACTGTGAATGATGTTCGCTATCGTGAGATGATAACGAACTTTTTATGGCCCAAATTGGAAGATATGGTGCCACTTGCCACACAGCTAACGAAACAATTTCGCTTTTCCGCGACAAATTCAATGGTCGTGTTATCTCACGGCGTGGCGATGTTAATTAGCCGCCAAGATCATGTGATTTGACACCGTTGGACCTCTCTCTTTGGAGTTATTTGAAAGAAAGATTGTATGTACTTCGATAAGCCTGCAACAATTCAAGAGCTAAAGGATGAGATAATTCGGCACATTAGCGGCATAGAACCTCAAATATGCCTCAGCGTCATCGAAAATTTGGGCCATCGGATGGAGGTGTGCCGCCGAGGTCGCGGCGGCCATTTGGCCGATTTTTTGTTCCGTACATGATTGAACCATACCAGTATTATCATAATAAGAAGAAATGACAATACTTTCCTAAATAATTTGTGTTCTATTCAAAAACAATATCGGCCCTTAAAGTTTAACCACCCTTTGTAAAAGAGTATCTTTGTTCGCCTGGTCCAATATCGAAATAGGCCACATATTTTAAAACTGCAAGATCTTGGTATGACGATACGTATTTCGGCAATTTAATATACAATATTGACTACGGTCTTAATTTCCTTTTTTATTTCATATTTTATTTGGTTAAATAAATTGTTCTTTGAAAATTGTTCGAATTTTTTTAGTAGATTTTTAATCAGCTTCTTTGGGATTTTGCGTGTTGCCGTTCGTGATCCTTCATTTTGGAGACAAAATCCAAGGCTTTGGTTGCGCCAACTGGTATTACATTTTGTTACATCTAGAATAACTTCCGAAGACACAAAATCCCATACATTGATGGATTCAACATCCAGAACCATGTGACTCACATCTTTAAAAAAACCTCCTGCAGATGGAAACACTCAAATTTGCTTAAGCTTGTGGAAAAGTTAGACACGAGCTGCTTCAAACATTAATTTAACGCCTTCCAATTGCGATAACGGCAGTATTCTACACACAGAGAACAGATTCGTTGCTACAGCCGAATTTTTTTTCTAACCGAATGTTTGAGGTTTTATGTCCTCGAATATTCCATCATAACAACCGAATGTTTGTTAGCGCTCTGTAATTTTCAGTAATTTTCTGTGAATTCTTGATTTAACGGCTTTGATGACATGACAGAGCGCGGGGCGGTCTTTTACATCTTCAGTCTCCTCAAACAGTTTTATGCATCGGTAGACGTGCATGCGGCTAAACCCTAGTGGCCGAGGCGTTTTGAAAATATCGCTTTTTTCATTTCACACTTAAAAAGCGCTCATTACGAGGGCGGTTCGGAAAGTTCTTAGCCTATCAATGAAAGAGATAAGACAGTTTTTCAAAAATATTTTTAATTTTTCAATATAATCTCCTGAAACTTCAATACACTTAGTCCAACGCTTATCTAGCAATTCTATCCCTTGATTAAAATAGTTTTCCTCAGGGTCTTCAAAATAGTGGTTTACAACTGTAATTGCATCTTCATTTGAGGTAAAACGCTTGCCAGCAAGGATTTTTTTTTAGATTTGGGAACAGGTAAAAGTCACTGGGAGATAAATCAGGAGAATAAGGTGGGTGGTCAAGCAACTCGTACTTTAGTTTGTTGATTTTAGCCATTGTTAAAACACTCTTGTGTGCTGGTGCGTTGTCTTGATGAAAAATTATTTTTTTGTGTTGTAAGCCAGGACGTTTTTCTCGAATTTGCACATTTAATTGATCTTAAAGGTTGCAATAGTACTCTGAATTTATTGTTTTACCCTTAAGCAGATAGTCAATCAATAAAATACCTTTGAAGCCCCAAAAAACCGTTGCCATAACCTAACCAGCCGATTGAATGGTTTTTGCCTTCTTTGGGGCACTTCCTCCAGCTTCAGTCCATTGTTTGGATTGTTTTGCCTTCTTTGGGGCACTTCCTCCAGCTTCAGTCCATTGTTTGGATTGTTCTTTTGTCTCTGGAGTATAGTGGTGGATCCATGTCTCATCAACAGTTAAGAAACGACGCTTAAAATCCATTTTATTTCGCTGAAAACGATCCAAACAAGCTTGAGAAATGTTCATTCTTATGCGTTTTTGGTCGACAGTTAACAAGTCCGGCACCCATCTTGCAGAAAGCTTTTTCATCTGTAGTTCTTCATGCAAAATTAAATGGACTCGACCATTTGAGATGCACATGATTTTAGCTATTTCACGCACTTTTATTCGTCGATCATTTAATACCATATCATGCACTTTGGCTACAATTTCTGTTGTTGTTGCTGTTTTTGGACGTCCACTACGTGGTTCATCTTCAATGCTTGTACGACCACGTTTAAATTCAGCAACCCAATTTTTTACTGTTGCATATGAAGGAGCACTTTCACCTAACACATTCACCATATCATTATGAATTTCTTGTACCGATAAACCTTTTTTATGTAAATATTTAATGACACCACGCATTTCTAATTTTTCCATTGTAAAGAAATCGCGGATGCGTCTTTTGTAAACTCCTGTTTCTATATGAAGGAGTTGCCAGATCGAAACAAAACTTAACATGTGTTCATAGCAGAGATGGAAGTTTCCAAAACGCTTATCTTTTTTCTGTTTATACCGCGCTTTTTGTGCTAGGCTAAGAAGTTTCCGAACCGCCCTCGAATCTGACCACTCCATGATGAAAGTTGAAACAGTTTTAAAATCCCGTTACAGACTAACGCTATTGAGGTTAGCTTTCAAAATCCATATGACATTAACGGGGTGTGTTCAATGTTGTAACAGTGTTTATTTCCCTACTAAGTTTATGTGACGAGCAAAATAGAAAAGGACCTAAGGTTAAAAACCAGTTTTGTTCAGGAAAACCATTTTAAAGATTAGGTCCTTTCTATTTGCGCTTATAATCGTCGATTTCACTTTCGTAAAACGCGTATATCTCTGGGAGGTAACACTTTTGGGGCATGGGATCGGTCTCATTCGATGCTCAGATGTTGTCCACATCAAAAGAAGAAAAAAAAAATAAAATTGATTTTTTTACCCTTAGGTACCTTTCTCTATGCACTGTCACATATACAAATATAAGTACAAGTGAATTTCCGCAAATCACTTCTACGGTTAATACAACAAATAGTTTGCAAAATTGTACAACTGGTGGTTGTGGCAACTAAACGCAATTTTAGTAAGACCGATTAATAAGATGTGTGTTCAGTACTCGTAATTATCATCTTGTGGTATTTTGCATCGAAAAACTGCTATGATTATAAACATTCGGTGATTAAAACCGAATTTTTTTTTGCAACTGAATCATTGTAGTTCCAACCGTTTTCCAATTTTTTCTCTGTGTGTACGAACGGTCTAGTGGTTAAAACTGAACCACCTTGATTACCTCTCTAAAAGTTAAAGATAACAAAGAATAAGTACATGCTGGAAGTGGATATGTGTCGTCCTTCGAAAATCTGTTGGTCAAGTCGAATTTACATGTGGCGACCTTGTGTGGTCGAAAGCACGATAACAGATCGCCAGACTGTTCCACATTTTTACGACTTTGAATATACGCTGTCTGGTTAGGAAATGTTTTCAAAAATTGATTTGGTCAAAGCATTCTTTTAAATTCCCGTTAACTTTCGAAAATTCCTAAGATGACCTTTTGGAGTGCATTCGGTTGAAATTCGGCCTCTGCAATGCTGTTCAAACTATGTTGCGCCCTGTTTATGAAATTTTTAGAGATTGAAATTGCGGTGATTTCAACAGACACATAGACGGACTGATGGACATTTCTAGATCTTCTTAGAATTTCGAGGTATTAAAAACGAAATGCCAAAGTGGGAGTATACAATATTGTACCATGGAAGACTATGTTGAACTGTCAACATGCGTTGTTTTTTCCAGAAACCCTCATCGTTTCTTATCAGCTTAACAGTGGGTGGTGATGAAACATATTTCCGTGAACGGGTTTGAAAGCTCTTCCTTCTTCACTTTGGTAATCGCTTTTATTATTAAGTGAAGCAAAATATAAAGGAATATACAAGACAATGCCGTGTGGGTGTATACGAGTATTTGTAATTGTTCGTTGGAGTGGTGATAAGTGATGCAACGGTTAAGGGATACGCGCGACACGCACAACATGTGGTACAATACAAATACATTCACATACTCGTATTCACACATACACATTTATATCCACATTTCGATATTTTCCACACACACAGATACAATTTAGCTACTGTTCATTGTATTAAGAAAAAGTGGACCTGCTATCAGGCCTTAAAGATTCGACATTGCATACATGTTTTATGAAACTTTTTTTATTTATCTTCTATCCGTGCGGTCTATGCCGCGGTAGTATTAGAATTCAATGCTGTGTAATCTTGTGTGATTGCCATCCAATTGGTTATACCATGATTTCTCAAGTCTTCTTAGAATTGTTTTTTTCCTAATTAGATTGATCGAAATCGGTCCGCCGAACAGCAAGTCGCAATTGCAGTCCGGTCTTAATGAAATTAGGCAGAATCACTTTATTTGAACCTAGGACAAACGCTATTAAAATTGAAAAAATCGGTTCAGATTCAGATTAGATCACACACAAATAATTTTATCCGATACTATGTTTTAAGCTGTAGATGTCACACACAAGGGTTGCTATTTATATTTTGTGTCCTGGCAAAACGTAACGTGCCAGATGCAAATTGGAACTTTCATAAGAAAGTTTAATGTTTTTCAGCATAACTTCACTCAGAACGTTTTTTCATTCGAGAGCGATTTGCTTTGTTTATGGAATGTAATAAAAGTCATCTCGGTCAAAAATGGAATAAACCCGTGAAAATTTTAGCGCGATACTTTCTTACGATTTTTGGAGTGAATTGTCGAGACAGAGTCGCCGAGTTTAACGTGATTATCGCTACGACAGCCTGAACCACGACGCGCCATCACACTGGTCTCGTAACAATGCGACGGCCAGCGCCCTATTGGATTGATTCCGCCGGTACCTATTCGAAGCATGACAGTTATGGGTCATAACTTCCCTCTTGGTTAGGGGTCGAGGACTATCTAACCCTCTACTGTTCTTTGGGTCATAACACCCGGTCGCAATGCATCTCCACATCGAACCGAAGTTTTCCCCGCGATTTGGGTCCAAACCACAGCCACCACGATACTCCCCGAAGGGCCGCACCAAATAGTCAGGCCAGAACAAGTTCTGGGGGCTCCTGACTACCCGTGGTAATTTGCAAGACAAAAGGGTCTCAATCAACTTGTTTGAACTTTTGGTGATGAAGCACCAACAAAAATCAAGGCACGGCAAAAAAGATGTCAACGTTTCGCCGGAAACCGTCGATGCTGTGCGTGAACTAAAAAAAACAAGACTGAAATGTGACATACCGTGATACTGAGTTATCCTTGGGCATTAGCATCAAAAAGATGATGAATGTTATTTTGGCAGCAGAAAAATTGTTAGATGTTCTTGCTCCGATTTGAACCTGTGTTTACTGGCATGGCTGAGGTACTGTGTTTTGGTGCTGTCGACAACGAGTGGGAAATATGTTTCCACTGAGCACTAATACCACTGGGCGGATGATTGTTGTTTCGTAGGAGTTAGGATAAATAGGTGGACAAAACATTGGCTGCCTGCTGTGTCTGCCAGAACAGTCCTTGTTTCATATAGCCACACGCATTTTGATTAATGATTTAATAGGGAAAATCAACGATTCTAATAAAATATTGAAATTATAGGTGATATTCTAAGACCGTGCAGTCTAAAGAGTGTGTAGAAGGTATTATGTAGTCAGCACCGTCCGACTTTAGACTCTCTTCTTTTCTATCCTTTTGGTATTGTTTTTATTGGAGTAACTTTCTTATGGTGAACGCGGGGTATATATAAGATCACTGCCTCAGCGGGTTTAAGGAAGAAGCTACCCAGGAGACACCTGAGCTGCTCCCAGTGGCCTGCAATCACATAAAATAAATGATGACCTCTATATGTGACGCGCAAAATAGAAAGGGACCTAAGGGTAAAAACCAGTTTTGTTCAGGAGAGCCATTTTAAAGATTTAAATACGTGTATCTTTGGTGTACCATCACTTTCATAAAATGCGCATATCTCTGGGAGGGAACACTTTTGGGGCATGGGATCGGTTTCATTCGATGCTCAGATGTTGTCCACATCAAAAAAAAGTGAAAATTGATTTTTTACCTCTAGGTCCCTTTATGGTTTAAACATAAAACTTCCAAGGATATTTCCGAAATAATATTTCCCGGACAAACATTGCAAGAGCCTGAACTCGACGGAAGAATGTCAAATCCTTGTTAAGGACGTCATAAAGTCCAGCAGTCGCTGTGCTACGTACAGGGTGGGCCAAAAGTTTCAATGGAGTTAAAAACTTCAATAACTTTTCGTTTAATATTTTTTTTATTTTTTTCTCAGATTATATAATATACAAAATGGACATTTTTTTACACTTAATATAAAAATTAATGCCACTAAAATGACCCCGTTTTCAGCTTCGCAATAGTGGTCTCGTTTTAGAGCATTTTACATAACATCTTTCAAAATTTGTGGCTGTAGTGTTCGAATTTCTGCAACAATGTTGGCCTTAAGTTAAAGAATTTTCTCGGGCTTGTTCACATTTACTCGCTCCTTCAAATAACCCCAAAGAAAATAGTCGGTTGCTGATAAATCAGCCGATCGCGCTGGTCAAAAATTTTTTGAATTTCTGGAAATTATTCGCTCTCCAAAAATATGACTTGCCATGAACGTGTGTCTCGGGCAGTGTGGGAAATGGCTCCGTCCTGCTGAAACCACATTTCAGCTATGTTTTCAAGAGCAGGACGTAAAACAATTTCTATCATTTACGGTTACAGCACTTTCATCTTTATTCTCGAAGAAGTATGGCCCAATGATATTGGTGAATCTCTCCATTATTTATTCTCCAAGTGTTATTTATATAATCTGAAAAAAAAATAATAAAAAAATGTCTGATCGGCTGTAGCGATAGCCTTGGCAACAGCCACAGCAATAGCACAAATTCCAACCAAAGCCGCAGCCTAGCCGTAAGTGCGTCAATAAGTCCTTCGACTGTTTCGAGTACGACCGGACGAGTCTTTCGTTAGTATAGAAAGGCCTTACAGAATAGTTCTCAATTGAAGTCATTATTTACTCCGCCACTGATTATTTTTGAGTACCACTCACACAATGACAAAAACTTTTACATACAACAATTTCTGTATTGCTGAAACCGTTTTGTTATGCGTTATATACAATAGTGTTGTGTGTATGTGCAAGATTGTCACGATGTGCGTATGTATGCGTGAACTTTTGCCACTGATGATAACTCAATTGACGCCTTTGTTATTCGGCATTATGCATAAATGATCGGCGAATGGAGGATGTGGCAGGCAAAATTGAAATGAAAAGCCAAGCTTCAACTATTGGGTATCTTTTATGCAGTGCGCCATAAAGACAAAGACTGAAACCGGAGCAGCGTCAGTAATTGCAAATAGCAAGCAACAGTGGTTCGCAATTACATAAAATCTTAATGAGTTTAAATAATATGTAACATGGGTACGTTTGTATGTGATATATTAGAAGAAGATAAATCGGATGAACATATATGTGGGAGCTATATAAAAATGTGAGCCGATTGTCTTCAATCTTAATAACTTCCTTCCTTGGTCCAAAAAACAAACTTAATCGTGCTATGTTTCATCAAGAAAGGATGTAAAATGTGAGTGCTAGAGCTAAAAACATAAAAATCCAATGAACATATATGTATGGGAGCTAAATCTAAATCTAACCCGATTTTCTTCAATTTCAATAGCGTCCGTCATTGGTTCAAAAATATTATTTCTGCTAAATTTCATGAAAATCGGACAATGCGAATACCCAAAAAATTGCAGAATTATGCGTTTATTCTGGAGGTACCAGAATGGTTTGTGTCATATACTCTACACACAGAGAACTGATTTGTTACTACAACCGAATTTTTTGCATGTATTCCATCGTTATGAATTTCATCGTTACAACCGAATTTTGATTGGGTAGACAGCAATTTTCAGTAGGGGGAACTGAAATTTTTGGTTGAGGAAAACAAGAATCGGTAATCCTAACAGACTAAGATGATTATTGCAACTGAATTGGTTTATGTGTTGGTTGTTGTTTTAGATTGTTGGTTATAAGTACTTTTTAAAAAAATTTAATATTTTACCGCCTTGCAGCCCCAATCTAAGAAGAATTAATTCAGGTAAATAACTATATTTATATTCAAGCTTTGGGTGGCCAAAACTTGGGAAAAATGGGTCGCCACTAAAAAAAAACTTAAACTGTCTCACCATATTTTTTATATAAAATTTTAGGGTTATTTCGAAATATGTTTTCTTCGTAAACAAAGTTATGACTGTGACTAGAACCAATACAATTTTATAGGGTTTACAGCAAACTTAACAGGTCCCTACAAAGGTCTTATATGATGTCACCACCAATTATTGGTACTAAAGTAATATGTACATCACAGTTGGTTGGGTGCCATGACTGCCGGTTGTCGCAACCAATAGTTTAACTGAATTCGGTTTGTATAACTGTGCTGTTGGCTGTGAAAACCGTGATCTGGTTGCATCAACCATTATATGATATCTCGAATCGTGTAAAAATCAATACTATGGAATGTTGGTTATTGCAAAAGAAACTCGGTTTATCCAATCGAATTTTTGTAGGTCGGACTGATTTCCAACTGATTTTTTCTCTATGTGTATTAGTAGTCGCGTACAAAGCTGTTACTTAGATATGACGTTGGTCACAAATTAATCAAAATTGACGATCTAAGTGACAAGTTATGTTTTTTATAATCCTCAATAAAAAAGGGTCATTTATGTGGGAGGTACTAGAAGATGCGTGGCTATGAATCCAATAACTAAGTTAACCTTATAACTCTATTTTTAAGTTTATTGATTTATACCAAATTCATTGGCATTGGAGCTTCCAGATTAGGGCGTGTCAACACCTTGTTTTACTTAAATGGAAGTAAAAAACCTTATATACGATTTAAGTGAATTTCATGCACTTGGCGACATGTAAAGTGGGTTCAAATCTGTACTGAAACAGGGTCGTTGGTGGCTGAGGTGCGAAGAGCAGCGTGACTTGGAGTCCAACTGTTTGCCACCAAGTATACCGTATAACTAACTAAACTCTTATGTATTGATTTCTGGTCTGCTTGTGTGAATAATATTGGTGTGCTTTACTACCCGATACTTGTAATTTTAATGAAATAGAATTTTGTCATTTTTTTGTGTTTATTCAAGTGCATATAATACAATATTTGTAGATCATTCAGTATTGTATGTACCAAACCTTACCTTCCTGCCTCTAATAATCTATGTGGTATGGTCGTTTTAAATGTTGAGGTGTGAGGGCAGGGACAGGCCCCATCTTCCTCTATCTGGACCATGTGTAACATACTGTGAACATTCTTAGGATGACCAGACTCTTATTATGGTCGCGATAACGGTTTATTTAATAAGAGGCACGGCCCCACGCACTTTTGCAATGGCCTCGCCTATTTTCCCAAAGAAATATTTTGAATAACATCGGTCGTATATGAGCCAAACATCAGCTTCCTACAATTAATTCGTTATGAGGTATGGCCCCTTAAATTTTTGACGTGTGTGCCACGCCCACTTAATATGTCAAAAGTTCATCTACCCTAATTTCACACCGACCACACAGCTACATTCTTTGACAATTTCAAAAAGATCGGTCTAGTCATTTTTAATTATAATGGGCGATCCATCTAGAGATAGTTTTTTAGTCCTACTCGTATATATACGGTACTAAGAAATGCAAACAAGCCAACAAACAAGTAAACCTACAAACCAGTAAACACAAACTTATTTATAAAAAGGTATTTTTTTAGACGTGTGGTTTTCAATCTGGCCACACTTTTTTCGGAGTTGGTCTTTTTGACAGCTGTCACTTGATTTATGATCAGTTTGGATTGCCATTTTAATATGAATAGACTTGCTCCGAAACAATATTTGCAAATCGGGGTGAATTTCCCAAAATGAGGTGGCCACCGATACCGATTTTTACGAGAAAATGTTGCTCAGCGATGAAGCTTACTTTTGGTTGAATGGGTACGTTAGTAACCAAATTTGTCTCATTTGAAGTAATGAAAATCCAGAAGCCATTGTTGAGACGCCATTACATCCTCAAAAAGTCACTGTTTGGTGTGCTCTATGGGCAGAGGGAATCATTGATCCACATTTCTTAAAAAATGAAGTCGTCCATAATCTTACAGTCAATGGGGAACGCTATAGAGCCCTGATTAACGACATTTTTTGTACCTGAATTGGACGACGCTGATGTAGACGATCTATGGTTTCAACAAGACGGCGCTACATGCCATACAGCAAACGAAACAATAAAATAATTGAAAGAAACTTTTGGTGGGCGCATAATCTCGCATTGTGGGCCAGTCGACGCCTTTGAAGATAATATTCGGCGCGTTATTGCTTACATACGACACCGAATGCTGCAGAAAATGGTTCACGCATTATTGCGGACATACGACACCAAATGCTGCAGAAAATGGTCGAAAATTGGGCTTCTCGGCTGGAATTTATTCGAGCTAGACGCGGTGGCCACTTGCCCGAAATCATTTTCAAAACAAAATAGCAAACTCTTATCATTGTAATTAAGCTAAATTATAACATTAAATTATATGCGTTTTATTACTTCTTGAAAACCACACGCCTAAAAAAAACACCCTCTATTGGGTTTGCTTCCACCACGTCCCCCACGTTTAGAATCAAACGGGAAATACATTTAGTAGAGAAGCTTTTATAAATCCCAGTAATAAACTTCTTTCGTCGACAGAAACAAGGTGGACAAAACTATTAAGAGAATTTCTAGTTCTGTTAAAAGCAATATTTTGGATTTTCAACTCGATTTATTTGGATATCAACTCGATTCTTTTGATTGCATTATATAAGTATATAGTAAAACGTTGTAATAATATAATTTATAGATCACAACGATCAGTGCATCATTTGACTTTTCAACACTCATGCTCTTTTGATAGCTTTTTAAGGTTTATTTCAATCACTGTTCTTCAGATGATTTTGTGCGGTAGCATCAGTCGAGTAACTTCTCGCATCTAATGCAGGAAGCCAAACTCATTCTGCTTTCAAACAAAGATACGCACATATGTGAAATGTTATTTAATGTGTTTATCAGCATGAAAGGAATACTGATACATCTATTTGCCGTCGTTGGTTCATAGAGGCACAAAGCTGTTACATTTAATGCTTCGTTAAAATGCAGCAACATGCATGAAGTAACTGCTTCTGCTGCCACTAGCTGCTACTGTTGTTGCCACATCCACTACTTTACTTCTTCAGCCATATGTAGGTTCCAAACAGCAAACGTAGCAGCAGCAGATCTGGCTCCCTTACTCAGGGGGTAAATCAACTGAATAACCTCATTCAAGGCAACCGACAACCCCGAACCCTGAGCGCTACGCATCTTGATTGTTTTGTATGAAAACTCACATGATGGGTGTGGGTGTTATACTCGTACGTTCAGTGAAGGGATTGCGTTCATCGTTCGTTACTGTTCATAATTCAATTTATGTTCGAGAATTCATACATGATGTGTACGTTTCATAATCAATTGAGTTAGAAAATACCGAATGAAGGAACAGAATCGAAATTCTTCTATGCAGTAGCAGGCTACAGCATTGCGTTTCACACACACGCACGCATCCTTTTTTCTATATAAGTCCTTGAATGAACTAGGATAGACATTCAGTAAATATTGGACTTTTGAGAGATATTGGGCTTCCGGAAAAGATATATATTATGTTAAAAAAATCGAACAAGAGACAAATACAGGGAGGGTCAAAAGTAACCATGGGGTTTTTCGTTTATTTTTTTCTCAGATTATACAAAATGGTAATATTTTTACACTAAGTATGAAAAATAATTAATTGACCCCGTTTTCGGCTTCGCAATAATGGGCTCGTTTAAGAGCATTTTCCATTACATCTTTTAAAATTTGTGGATGTAGCGTTCGAATTTCTACGACAATGGCCTTCAGTTGAAGAATTGTCACGGGCGTGCTCACATATACCAGCTCCTTCAAATAACCATAAAGAAAGTAGTCGGGTGCTGACAAATCTGCCGAATTTCAGAATTTCTCTATTCGCTCTCTAAAAATTTTACTAAAAAGTGACATTGTGTCTCGGCCAGTGTAGCTCTGTCCTGCTGGAACGTATTCTCAGGTCTGTTTTCAACAGCAGGACGTACACAATTTTCTATCATACGAGGATTGCTATTTGTATTTCGGATCGGCAATAAAAACACAATAATTAGAAATTGGAAATGGTTTTATTGTTTTTCAACATAAATTTCCTTTAAGATCAATACACTTTTGCATGCGCACAAACCAATTTTCGAAGCACTTTTTCCACTCCTATTGAGACACCTCCAAAACATGATTTTTGAATGCTTCAACAGCTGCTTCGGGCGATGAAAACCATTTACCACGCATTTTTTTCTTGCTGCTAGGGAATAAGAGGAAGTCATTGGGTGCCAAATCAGGGCTGTGTGGTGGATGGCCCATCAATTCGACATTTTGAGTGGTCAAATAGCTCATCGTTTCAGCTGATGAGTGAGAGCGCGTTGTCGTGATGCAAAATGATCTGTCTTCTCTTATTATCTTTCCCCATTTTTTCGAACACTGTTGGCAAACAGATGGTTGTATACCACTCAAAATTGACTGTCCTACGTTCCACTAAAGGCACTGTCGCAACATGGCCGGTTATACCGAAAAAACGCATTCATTTGCTTCGATGTACTTCTTTCACGAACCACTTTTGGTGGATTTGGCTCGTTTTGAAAGACCCATACGGCCGATTGCTGCTTTGTTTCGGATTCATATGCATAGAACCATGATTCGTCACCTGTGAGGACGTAATACACTGCCTTTGAGCTACCGCAGCTATACTTTTTCAACATCTCTTTGCACCAATCAATACGAGCCAGTTTTTGAGCATTCATCAAATTAGTGGGATCCAACAAGTTCAAATTTTTTTACGCCCAAATGAACATGCAATATCTTATTGATGCTTGTCATGCTAATGCCCAAGGATACCTCAATCTCACAGCATGGCACATGTCGATCTTGGTTAATCAGTTAAGTAGCCGAAGTTGGACGTCCTTCACGAAAGTCATTCTGGAGCGAA
Source organism: Hydrotaea diabolus (assembly GCA_963513945.1). Taxonomy (NCBI): domain Eukaryota; kingdom Metazoa; phylum Arthropoda; class Insecta; order Diptera; family Muscidae; genus Hydrotaea; species Hydrotaea diabolus. The sequence continues at coordinate 130,170,574 of OY740717.1, read as the reverse complement.
CGGCATCCGAGACTGAACTCTTGGTATCAGCGATTAATAGTGGTTTTTGATGGTGCTCATCGCCAAAAGTCCAAAAAAAATTGATTTAAACACTCTTGTCTCGAAAGCCGAAAATTGTAAAAAATCAAAAAAAAACAAACAATTCGCTTTCAAATGACAAAACGTTCAAAGTGAAGTTATGCTAGAAAATTTCTATGTTTCCAATGGAAGTTCCAGTTCGCATCTGGGAACACTAGTATCGTCAGGAACCGAAATATAAATAGCAACCCTCGTATTCCCTTATATGGAATGGTGCTCCAAAATCGTCTTTGGTGCCACTTTACGGTGTTCAAAGGAGAGTGAAGGTGGTGATAGGTGACACTGGGGAATACAACGACGATGCTGAAAGGAGACAACCCCTTTCAGCATCGTCGAAAGGTGGGTTGAGTGCCGCTTTTCTCTCGTTACTTTGACGGAGTTTGTCCGTCGTTTGATTCCTGCCATTATTAAGTTTTATATTATATTTATAAATCCTTTCTTTCGCCACGATGTGGAGGTCACAGAGTAAACTCCTTTTCGGATGGACGCCACGTTAAAAAGATATAGCTATTTTCAAGTTTTGAGCTCCTTTTGTCGATTGGACAAAGAAGATACAGTCATTTTAATGTTTTGGAAGATAAATCCTTTTTTTCATCCGGATGGAGTGGTCACAGATTGAGCTTCTTTTGTCGATAGGAGGCTAAGTTCAGAAGATACAGCCATTTTAAAGTTTTGGAATACAATTCTTTTTTTTTGACCCGGATAAGGTGGTCACTGATAAAGATCCTTTTGTCGATAGGAGGCTTAGCTTAGAAGATACATTTTAAGGTTTTTTTTTTTCATCCGGTTGGAGTGGTCACAGATTGAGCTCCTTTTTCGGTTGGACGTTACGTTTAGAAGGTACAGGTATTTTAAGGTTTTAGAAGATAAATCCTTTTTTTTTATCCGGATGGAGTGGTCACAGATTGATCTCCTTTTGTCGATGGGGTTGCTTACTTTAGAAGTTACAGCTTAGGAATATAAATCCCTTTTTATCCACCCGGATGAGGTGGTCACTGATTGAGCTCCTCTTGTCGATTGGGCGGTGCGTTTAGAAGATACAGACATTAAAATTTTGGAATGTGTTAAGATCGTTTTTTAATTCGGTTTTTTGTTTTAACACATTAATAGAAGATAAGGTTTTTTAACCAAATGGCAAAGTGACATTAATTTACGTGGCTGCACACCGCTTTTATCACGATTTCGGATTCGTGACGACCATCCTCAGAACGCTTCGCAGCAATTTTTAAAAGTAAAACTGAACTCTTTAGGACCAGTTTCTCAACAAACATATGAGAAGGACTTTTTTTATCCGCTTAGTTGAGAAGAAACAGCCATTTTAAAATGAAAATTATGCAACTGAAAAATGTTTGAAAACTCTACGGGCATTCTTGCATGTCTCTCTAGTCTTCAATTGTCCTCAGCAGTGTTATTTTCGGCTGCATATATGTATTTGTGTCAACCTCTAAAACATCGATTACGTAAGGGACACACACTAATATGTGTCATCTGTAAAATAGCAACATTTGTAACAAATATCAATGGAGCATGAATTTAGTTTCTCCTTTAAATAAAATAAAAATGTTGTACGAGCCGGATCTCGAATGAATGTTTGAACATGTAACAAATTCAGTAGATTACCCGACACAAACAACTACAAATGAAATTTGAATAAATAAAATAAGTTTTTTTTTTAATTTTATTGTTGTAATGTTTGTGGTTTGCATTTAAAAAACATTTAGATTTCGATTTAATAGGAGTATTTTTTTTTGTTTCGGTATTAGCACAAACTTTACATTTGTATGTTCTGTCAGAAATTGTGAAACTTTAGTCTTAAATGTAATAACAGGAGGAAGGAAAGGGTGATGCCATTAGAGCTTTTGTCAAGGTTTAAATTAAAATCAGTTTATTGATTCTTGAATTCTTTTTTTGGTCCAGAAGAACAAGCTCCGGGGATTACTTTTCAAATATAATTCTATCACTCTTTCCAACATTGCATGGGAAAACGACTGACTGATACCCTGGCCGTAGCTGACTTCTATTCCTCCAAAATGGGTACGGGCTACATAAACATCGTACGAATAATGACACAGCGAACAGCAGAATAAGACTCGCCCTTATAATTAATAATTATTGAGTTCAAAAATGTATTCGACGTACTCCGCTTCAAACTTAAAATCAAAACTCTCATTGAGATGCAACATAAAAATGCCATCTGTCGCATCAACGAGCATGCCATATGCGACAGCGCATAGAGAAAGGGACTAAAGGGTAAAAAAATCAATTTTCTGTTTTTTTTTTTTTTTTTGATGTGGACAACGTCTGAGCATCGAATGAGACCGATCCCATGCCCCAAAAGTATTCCCTCCCAGTGATATGCGCGTTTTATGAAAGTGAAGTCGACGATTCTAAGGGCAAATAGAAAGGGACCTAATCATTAAAATTGCTCTCCTGGACAAAACTGGTTTTTAACCTTTCTATTTCGCGCGTCACATATACATTTCTGGCTTAATAATAAAAATGCGAATATTTATCATCAAAAATGGTTTATTGTATTTCAAAGTATTTTCCAGCATGATTTATACGCTTTTGCATGCGCTTAAACCAATTGTTGATGCACTTTTTCCACTCCGATTGAGACACCTACAAAGCATGGTTTTTGAACGCTTTAACGCTTTTTCTGGCGAAGAAAATCGTTGGCCACGCATTTTTTTCTTGATGTGCGGGAATAAATAGAAGTCATTGGGTGCTAAGTCATGACTGTACGGCGGATGACCCATCAATTTAGCCTGTCAAAAAGGCACTAGTTTGAGCCGATGTCTGAGAGCTTGTATTGTCATGGTGATTCGTCTTTTCTTGTTCGTTTTTCGAATTTCTCCGAAGACTTCAGGCAATCAAATCGTGGTGTACCACTCAGAATAACCGCCCTAGTTGCTTAAGCGGAATAGTCGCCACATGACCAGTTTTGCCGAAGAAATAGGCGACCATTTGCTTCGAAAAGCTTCTTCCACGAACAACTTTCGTTGGATTTGGCTCGTCTTCGAAGACCCACACGGTCGATTGTTGGTTTGTTTCGGGCTCATACGCATAGCTGCATGATTTGGCACCAGTGACAATTTTATATACTGCCTTTGAGCTACCGCAGTTATACTTTTTCAACATCCATACGAGCCTTTTCTTGTGCATTCGTCAAATTATGTGGGATCCAACGAGAACAAATTTTGTTTACGGCCAAATGAACATGCAATATCTTATTGATGCTTGTCATATTAATGCCCAAGGATGCCCCAATATTACTGTATGTCGCTTGTCGGTCTTGCTAAATCAGTTCACGCACAGCATCGATGGTTTCTGGCAAAGTGACCAAAGTTGGACGTCCTTCACGAAATTCATCCTAGAGCGAACGGTGCTGAGACTGTACTCTTGGTACCAGCGATTAACAGTGGTTTTTGATAGTGATTCATCGCCAAAAGTCGAAAAAGTTTATTTAAACACTCTTGTCTCGATAACCCAAGCCGAAAATCGTTATAATTCATCGCACAAAAATGTTCACGGGATAATTCCTTTTTTTGACTGAGATGAATTTTTCAACACACTGTAAACAAAACAATTCGCCCTCAAATGACAAAACGTTCTGAGTGAAGTTATGCTTAAAAATATCAAATTTTCCAATGGAATTTCCAGTTTGCATCTGGGAAGAGTATTATTGTTAGGACTCGAAATATAAATAGCAACCCTCGTATCAACAAGCATTACCAAAAATGTATGCGTAGGGTTCCGCCAATGTTGTCCACAATAATCCTTGCTGTTTAACGTTTTAATTGACTCACAGAGAAAGTCCTAATTATAACGGGTGATCCATTTTAAGGTATTTTTTCAATAGGGGTTTTTTTTTAACAGATTACACGTGAGTTGTGTAAAACTTTATTTGTTTTTCTTTCAAGTATTGTTTGTTATTTTGTCATGGAAAGACTTACACCGTTGCCGATTTAGTGTTTGGGCTCTTCAGAAGCTCGAAGAAGATCCGATGTTTTCGACCAAAATTTTGTTCAGTGATGAGGCTCCTTTTTGGCTCAACGGCAACGTCAATAAACAAAATTGCCGGATTTGGGCTGAAGAGCAATCAGAAGAGGTTCAAGAGGTGCCATTATACCCAGTAAAAACCACGGTTTGATGCAGTTAATGGGCTGATGGAATAATGGGCCCATATGTTTTCAAAAATAATGATGACCGGAACGTAACCGTAAATGGTGCTTGCTATCGCGCCATGATTTCGGAATTATTGTTACCTGAAATATAAGCCCTTTGTCTTGACGACATTGGACTTTAATAGGACGGTGTAACTTGCCATAAAGCCGCTCAAACAATGTTTCTATTAAGAGGTAATTTCAAAGACCAGCTAATTTCACGTTTTGGACCGGTGAGTTGGCCACCTAGATCGTGGATATCACATCCTTAGACCTTTTTTCTTGGGGCTACGTTAAGTCCAAAGTCTATGCTGACAAGCCAGCTACGATTCAGGTTTTGGAAGTCTATACGACGCGTGTCATTAACGCCATACCGATTGAAATGATCGAACGAGTCATCCTCAGAATGGACACCCCGAGGAGCAGTTAGGGCCATCACTTAAAGGAAATTATGTTTAAAAAATAAATGCCATAAAATGTCCTTTCGAATGAACAATAAAGATTTCACACTTGATTTGAATTTTTTTTTATTTTGAAAAAAATACCTCTAGATCGATCACCCGATATATGCATAAATTAGTAAATAAAGTGATGGTAGTTTCTAGTCTCCGTATGTTGAAACATGGTTTAACTTCTGAAATAAATAAAAATTGGCAATTGGAGGATATAGGCCTTGGTGTTAATTCTATCCCGTTTGACCATTGAATATTCCAGAGTTTTCTCCATTAGTAATTGAAAGAAGTTACACGATAAGCCACCTCGTTCGGAGACCTCTTATTGATTCACCGCTTCTAAGAAATCACTACAAAGTCTTACAAGTTTTGCTGGAATCCCAAACGAAGACATGGTTTCAAATAACAAAAGTGTCGATTGCTGTCTTATTGTCGATAAAGAGGTGGTATGTATCGAATTGCAAGGCGTGGGTCTTTTCCAGGACTTAGAGCAGTGTAAACATTTGGTCAATTAATGAGTTATTCAGTCTCAGCTCGCACTGATACGTATGTATCTGGTCAACGATTTTGAACACGCACAGTATAGTCGAAAGTATTTTATAGCGACTTATTTCTGGGTCGGAGGTGGACACTCCAGCAGATAATTTGTGATTGAGTTTTGCAAACTCTAACAGTTTTGAAATTTCATTTAGTATTTCGTCTGGTGTTTGATTATTAATATAAGTATAATGTTTCTAAGATATCTTCGTAACGTAGGCTTCCGCTGTCCGTTGTGCAAGGCTCCCCTTGTTGTTATGAAGTACAAATTTTGCACTGCTTAATCTAGTGTATTCAAGTACAAGGTAGTATTTCGAATCGATGATTGGTGTTTGGAATGTTTGTACAAACAAAACGCTTGATGCATGCCGACCGTCGATCATAACATGATCGATTTAATTAAAATAGGTGACAACCACGTGCCCTTATGGTTATAGAGATTTTAGAATTTGGTGCTACTTATCACCATGTAACGTGTAGAGGCAAAATCGATCATACTCTTTCAGTTGTTGAAGGTGTTACGAGTATTATGGAGGCTGAAGTTTCCGAGGTCGGGCCTAAGATAACTTACATGCCAAATATGGAATTTAAATTCTATTGAACAGTTTTAATGCCATGGACAGGGTAGCAGTCGAAGGTTTAGTCGAAACGCTCAAAATGTATCTTTAGTCTCTTCGTCCTCATCTACATTGCACAAAGTAGAAAAATGTAGAAAACTTTGTCTTTAATGCTGATTGTGGCAGCCGTTTGTCTTCTGGTGCGAAATCGACTAAGTATTCGCTTGTTTACAAAAAACCACATCCGAATTGGTATTTTCTGTCATGAAACCTGTATTTATGTACAATAACAGTTATTAATTTCCTTTATGTAATGTCCTTTTCATCTTACTTGCTGGATAGCGGCGATGAAAGCCTTATACTTTTGGAGGACATTTGTTAGCTGTATGGAGGCACCTAGTAGCGGGAGTGTTTGCGAACTCTAGGAGCATATCGTGGTCCTTTATTCGGATGCGGTGGCCTTAACCAGCTTTTATTTTGGTTGGTTTCTGTGAAGAGGGGCGACAAACCCCACATAACATCTTTAACCTGAGACCATTGAACATATGCCCAGGAGTTACCACGCGGAGGTCTGCGCGACGACTTGCAGTGTAGTCAGTAAGGATCGCATTGGGTTCATCAGTTTAAAGTAAACTTTGATTATTTACTCGTACCTTACACCATCAAGAACTCTCAGTCAAAACTATGCACTACTCTAATTTTGGTCTGTTTTGAATTTCTTTAACACTTTGATGGCATTATTGAAGAAACAATCTTTCACGCACACATACAAATAGCTCAAAAATTAGTTCTGATCTGCAATCAACTTTGATCATACTGTGTGCAATAGGGACCGAGAACGAAAGAATTAGAGATTGGAAACTGAACAAGAAATGCATTTGGAGACGGCCCTTTAAATACAGGGTTGCTGATGAATGCCGCTACCAAAAACAAATTTATAACCTTTTGTTTATTAAATGAATCTGTTTTATTTTGCAGATTGATTTTTAGATTTAACAAAAATGTATAACTGGTCACTGAATTTGGATTGTCCGCCGCTATGACGCACTGGAGTCCGTAGTTTTGCTTCAACGATGGTATTGGCGGCAATCCTCCGTGCAGATGGACCAGAATGAGACTTGTTAACAATTTTGCCAAGCATTGGACAGTCAACAGCAGACCTTACCTTCAAAACCCTTGAGTTCAGATGGTGGAAACAATCGCTGCTGTAGTTGCTGCCATGCAAAACAATCCAAGAGTTTCGACAAGAAGCTTATGTGCTAAAATGGGTATAAACAGACAGTCATTGCAGCCAATTATGCACAAAGATTTGAACTTATTCCCATATAAAATTCAAATGACCAACAAACTGAACGCAGCATTTTTTCCGATTCGCTTGGAATTTTGCCAGAAGATGCTTTAAATGGAAGAGGACGGAAACTTGTTGAACTGTGTCTTTTCGTGTCTGACGAGGCCCATTTAGATTTAAACGGCAACATAAATAAACAAAACTGTCGAATATGGAATGCTTTCCAGCCACAGATACTCCATGAGACGGAATTGCATCCACTTCGTGTCACAGTGTGGTGTGCAGTTTCATCACACTGCATGGTTGCGCCCTACTTCTTCAAAGAAAACAGTCACACCGTTAAGGTTACTGGAGCCCGTTACATGAGCACGTTGAGAGATTTTTTTTATCCAGACTAACGCCGAATGATAATTTCTTTCAACGCTGTGTGGTTTCAACAAGATGGTGCAACTGCTAACATAGCCCGCCCTGTTACGACAGAATTTTGACGAAAATTTCCAAATAAGCTGATATCCAAAAACTCCACATTCCGTTGGCCCCCAGGTCGCCTGACCTTACTGCACCTGACTTTTCTTGTAGAGTTATTGCAAAGAGGAAGTCTACAAAGTAAAACCAACAAACTTGAATGAATTAAAGCAATCCATTCATGAAACAATTGCTGCTATTCCTGTCTCAACTCTCCAAGCAGTAATGAACAACTTTTTGGTAATATTCCGCTCAAGCATCAACAGAGGGCGGAGCAGAAGGGGCATTTAAATTCTTTTATTTAAAAACTAATTAAGCTATAATTTATTAGATTAATAAAATTGAATGAGCTTTAATATGAATAAAAAAATGAATTCCATACACTGAAAAAAAAGTATGTACAACTACATCTGCAAACCATACCGATTATTACTTTAATTTATTGCATCTATTGTTAGTAAGTACTTATTTTATACTTTAAAAAAATGAAAACAGTAAAGAGTGATCATTATATTGTACAAATCATTAACATTCAAATGGTAATAATTAATACCTACTAAGATGTTACAGACACAATACAGAACAAAAAAGAGCATCCTGAAACCATTCACTCGTGATTTAAAAAAAAAAGAAAAAACAAGCTCTAATCGAATCACAATTTATTAAATGTAATTATTTTATGGTACATAGGCTGACTCTGATATGTCCAAAAAGCCCCCTTTGACAAATATAAGTAGAAAGGAGGTAATCAAATGTATAAAGACTTTGGAAAAGCTTCATATAAGCCAAATAATGATAGTAATTGAAGTAAACCTAATTTTGATTGCAAACTTAATTTAAATCTATTTGTGCATTTTCTTTCTGTTTTATATATGACAAAACATAAAAGCTATAAAATATATTAAGACTCTTTTGCAAACTCTTAAAAATTGTTGTTGAACAAAAACTTTGAGGCTTAATGGAGAAAAAAGAAAAAAATAAATACTTATACATACATTTGAAAATTCGTTAAAAAAATACCCATTTGGTTGCTGATTGTCACTCTATTCCAGACATTGCATAAAGTCCAAATATATATAGAAATTATTATAAAACATCTGATAGTTAAAGCCACATTTTTTCGAGTTTTTGTTTCTTTTTGAATCAGCTTTACTGTCTGGGCCACTATGTGAAATGTTACCGTTCGCTTGACTTCCAAGCGACAGAAATTTAATTTTCGAGTCAGTAACATGCATTAGAACGACGAAGAGCACGAAAATCTATGCGAAAGGAAACAAAAGCACTTCAGTACAAAATAGGGACCAATTACGACATATGTGCGAACGGAAATGTCATAATCATTCACTTGTATTTTGTTTGAAACGTTGAAAACGTCGTTTAGTTTGCTTATGCCGAGGCTTTTATCCATGGATAGCGCAGTAGTACGTCATTGACCGGATTTGGGCATTTGGTCGTTAGCGGTTGGCACATGTTTGACAGAGCTACATTTTACGGGCCAGACTTACCATTGTCCTATTCAGATTCTGGAAGAAAATTTTTTTTTTTAGAACTCATACTCATACTCGTATATCTATTGATGAAAAGGGCCTTAAATTAAGGCAAGTCTTTAAAGTTAATGAATACTGAGAAAATAAGATAATTGCATTAATTCTACCGTATTCCGAAGAACCAAATTTGCCCAATTACTTAATACACAGGATGATCCATCTAGAGGTATTTTTTCAGAACAAAAAATATATAAAAATTCAAATCAAGTGTGGAATCTTTATTCGTAATTTGAAAGGACTTTGTATGGCATTTATTTTTTGAATATAATTTCCTTCAAATCTTGGCCGCAGCTACGCCTCAGGGTTTCCATTCTGAGGGTCCAATTTTGGATGACTCGTTCGTGCATTTCGACCGGTATGGCTTTAATGACACGCGTAATGTTGGCTTCCAAAACCTGAATCGTAGCTGGTTTGTCAGCATAGACTTTGGACTTTACGTAACCCCAAAGAAAAATGTCTAACGGTGTGATATCACTCGATCTAGATGGCCAAGGTGGCCTGTCCAAAACATAAAATTAGCTGCTTTTCGAAATGACCTATCAATAGATCATTGTTGTCCTGTTAAAACCAAGAGTCGTCAAGATTATAGGCTTCAATTTCAGGTAGCATAAAGATCGATACCATGGCGCGATAGCGAGCACCATTCACGGTTAAGTTCCGGCCTTCATCATTTTTAAAAAAAAGTGCACCGATGATTCCACCAGCTTATAAACCGCACCAAACCGTGGTTTTCTCTGGGTATAATGGCACCTCTTGAACCTCTTCTTGTTGTTCTTCAGCCCAAATCGTCAATTTTGTTTATTGACTTTGCCGTTGAGCCAGAAATGGGCCTCATCACTGAACAAAATTTTGGCCGAAAACAGCGGATCTTTCTGTTTCTCACCGAACGCTCATTTCCATAATACAGTTGCCAATATTTGAAGGTAATTATTTTCAAAAAATAAATGCCATAAAATTTCCTTTCAAATTTCGAATATAGATTACACACTTCATTTGAATTTTTATATATTTTTTTTGTTCTAAAAAATACCTCTAGATGGATCACCCTATTGATGGCACATTCAGATTTAAAAATTTTTAGTGTTTCTGGATACCCATATGAATCCGAACGTTTCGTTGCGGGATTTGGGCCCCAGGGTCCATACCACGCCCATAGATCAAAGCTTCCAAATCGTAAAACTGATGTCATATTCAGACAAATTAGAAAATTCACTGTTTCTAAGTACTTATATGTCAATGTTTGAAAGGACCTTTTTCAGCGCCCTAATCAAGTCCTCAAATTTCTTCAAATCATAAAGGTAATGTGATATTCTTATTCGTAGCGAAATTGTATTGGGCTCCTTGGGCCTTAATGGGCCTAAGGGTCTTACCCCTCAAATTTCTCATTATATGTATGTGATATTCTGTTTCGTGACGATCTTGTATTTTAATACCCAAATATCCATAGTTCAAGGAGGCCGATTTTTGGGTCCCTTGGTACCCACTGGTCAAGGCCTCAAATTTACTCGAATAGTAAAATTAAGATATTTTCTGACTCGTGAGGATTTTGTTTTTTTTTTAATATGTTTATAGGTCGATTTAAGGGCCCTTTTGGCCTAGATGGGCTTATGGTATGGTCCGAATACCGAATTGGTTCAAATCTTAAATATGTGAACACAATGTGATTTGTGAGAAATACTACCATTTCCGTATATCCCTGTATCTCCGAACACTAATCGACGGTTTTGGGTCCTGACGACACCATGACCACTTCCAGTTATGGAAAGGTTCATGAAACTATGTCTACCACCTCAAAAAAATCCGATTAAAAATTTATAATTCATGTAATTCATAATCAGGACTTTTTTTAGTCCATTAAACGAAAACATTTTCCCCTATCGACCAATTTCTGACTTTAAGACAAATATTTGATAAATTTGAAGACTCTAGCTTTTTTCGATTTTACTGAATCGTGCATTCAACAGACTGTCATGGCTAGATCTTTTTAGAATTTTATGACGATCAATAATATTTCAATGTTTTACAAACGGTATGAAAAATGTATATATACTCCTATCATATATTGGAGACTATAGAAAGATACTAAGATTGGAACCTCTCTTTTAAACTAATTATTGTTTACTCGGTTGGGAGTAATTGAGGAACACAAAAATTAAAAGAGTAACTACGAGGGCTGCTATACATAGTTCTGACCTATTAATGAAAATGCGAATATTTATCATCAAAAATGGTTTTATTGTTTTTTAATGTATTCTCTAGCATGATTTATACACTTTTGCATGCGCTCAAACCAATTGTCGAAGCAATTTTTCCACCCCAATTGAGATACTCCAAAATATGGTTTTTGATCGCTTCAACAGCATCTTCTGGTTACGAAAATCGGGAATAAAAAGAAGTCTTTGGGTGCCAAGTCAGGGCGGATGACCCATCAATTCAACGTTTGGCCGGTTAAGAAGGCGCTGGTTTGAGCCGATGTGTGGGAGCTCGCATTGTCATGGTGCACAATGATTCGTCTTCTTTTGTTCGTTTTTCAAAATTCTCTGAAGACTTCAGACAAACAAATTGTGATGTACCACTCAGAGTTGACCTTCTTTATTGCTTAAGCGGAACAGTCGCCACATGACCAGTTTTGCCGAAGAAACAGGCGATCATTGACTTCGAAGTGCTTCTTCCACGAACAAATTTCGTTGGATTTGGCTCGTCATCGAAGATCCATACGGTCGATCCATACGGTCGATTATTGTTTTGTTTCGTGCTGTTTTGTTTCGGGCATAGATCCATGATTCGTCACCTGTGACGATCTTATAAACGTCTTCTGAAGCACCGCGATCGTATTTTTTTCAAAATTTCTTTGCACCAATCAACACGAGCCTTTTTTTGAGCCATTGTCAAATTGTGCGGGATCCAACGAGAACAAACCTTTTTTACGGCCAGGTGTTCATGCAATATCGAATGTATGCTGGTGAAAGAAATGCCCAAGGATGCCTCTTTCTCACGGTATGTCACATAGCGATCTTGCATTATCAGTTCACGCACGGCATCAATGTTCTCTGGCAAAACGGCCGTCTTTGGCGACCTTCTTCTTTGAGCGAGCGTCGATTAACTTCATTAAACCAGTTTTTCACATTGCTATAGGATGGTGCTTAATCGCCATACAAAGATTTAAGTTCATCGATGCACTCTTGTCGTGAGGATCCACGTCGAAAGTTGTGAAAAATGATTACACGAAAATGTTCACGAGTTAATGCTATTTTTTTGCCAAATTAATTTTTTTCAAGTCACTGTAAACAACACAAATGATGGTCGTACGTCAAAACGTTCTGAGTACGTCTATGCTAAAAAATGTCAAACTTTGCAATGAAAATGTAAGATGGCGTCAGTCAACACTTAGTGTTGCCTCGGCCAGAAATATGTATATAGCAACCCTCGTACATAATAATAATAAAGTATTAACAAAGGTATATTTCTGCAAATTACTTCACTTAACGGCTCAAGTTTTATTTCCAAATTTGTACTCCTACCACCGAAGGATGGAGTTAACACTAAATTTGCCATTCTGTTTGCAACTGGTAATATTGATTTGATACTCCATAATGTATATTTATACACTTCACATCTGTGTGAAACAAGGTATTTTAAGTTAGTTTCATGGCAAGTGTTTGTAACTACTAAGAAATATTTAAGCTTAACCCAACTTTAAGTGCACCAACTCAGAATCACGAGCTGATTCAATTTAACGATGTGTGTCTGACCATCCGTTCGGACTTCTGGTGTCCATCTAAAGCTGGTAAGAAAACTACGCAGAAAGTAGGTTATTGGATCAAGAACGGAGTGCTGTGAAATTAAAAAACAAGTGGACAGATCAAGTTCGGCCGTGCCGAAGCTTATCTACCCTCCATCGTAGATAATGGTAATACTCGTATATGCAAATTTTGTCAACGAGGCGTGAATGCTCTTTCGATTTCAGAACCTGATATAGATATAGAACCCACATAAATACATAATTATTCCTGGTGACATTTGGTACCTCCGTATTGCACGTAGCCACATCCTCTAGAAGTAATATACTAAGTCGGACCTAGTTGAAGTTCCAGACAAAGGCGTGGAGTCTTCTTAAGAATCTTATAGTTGGCCGTACTGGATTTATCCTTTTGGCCTGTTTCTCAAGGATTTGGAACAACAATGTTTAATTAAAACATTGTATTGCTGTTCTGTATACTTCTACGCACCCGTTCTTTCGGAAGATTACAACTATATTTTGTCACACCACTTGGGCAGTTTTTTTCTTTTTGCCTTTCGTTTATACGAGTATGTATCTACATTTGAGTATGACATGCCTTAACAGATAGAAATGTAGTTTTAATATGAAGTATTTACATTTCTTCCTTACGGCAATAAAAATCTTATGCAAACTTCGCCGTATGCTCGTCAGCAGTGCGGTATGTCAGTGTTCGTATATTTCATCTTGACTACAATTAAAATTTACTTTTCCATTGAGTCTTTAGCACTTGCATTTTGCCTCAGAAGATTAAAGTAATCATTGTATGCAGCAATTGAGTGTTTGCTGAATGAATGTGATGTGGTGCTTGTTCAGCAGAATGCATTCAGTTGAGGTTGACAAAACTAAAATTGAACTGAATTCCTTTGGCACTACAAAAGTTCCCAAAAAAAAAGAAAAAACACTCCTGGAGAGAAAGAAAAAATAAGACGAAAAATATATGAATGGAGTGAAAGAAATACTAACACAGGTCTGCATACATTTTTTGGACAACGAAGATGATGAGTTGGTTTAATAATTTCGTTATAAACTGATTGGAAAGCCTAAACAGGAGTTATCTGAAGTGATGATTATTTTAATGAATTTCCTACTACATTATGCCTCTATCACTAATTGTTCTTTGACACCAAGTATGTCTGCCTAACCTAAATTACTTCTCACAATGTTTTTTTCTAAAAATTAGTTTTTCAACAAAGGCCAGGGATTACGGTCCAATATGAAAAAAGGGGGCCGTAGCACCGGTCTCTTTTTTATTGTTGTGTGTTTCTTTCCATACCATAATCAAGTACCTAACCTTTTTAACAGCTCGGTATTTGTTCACGGGATATGACTTTTTTAAGTTCAGGTTGTATGATCTGTTAAAAACTAATTAAAAATTAATAACAATTCGTCCAATAGTTTCACTATTAATGCAAGTTTTTAAAGGGCGGTCCCAAGTAGGTACATATAAGGGGTACCACTACTTCATAGAGTCATAGAGGTATGAGTTCACGAGATATAAACTTGTCCTGTTAATTTTTTTCATCATAAAATGTACAGGGTGGCTGACGAAAGCCGCTACCAAACAAAAATCTAATAAGTTTTTTTCTATTTAATGAATCTGGTTAGTTTTTTTTTGTTATTTTGCAGATTAATTCTAAAATTAACAAAAATGGACAAAGGGAACACTGCAAGAGGAATTTGCTATGTCCGCCGCTATCACGCACTGGAGTCCGTAGTTTCGGTTCAAAAAAAAAGTATAGGCGCAGGTTTGACGGCAATCCTCAGATGGACCATAATAAGACTTGCTAACAATTTTGCCGAGCATGGGACAGTCAACAGAAGACCTTACCATCGAAACCCTTGCGTTCGGATGAAGGAAACAATCGCTGCTGTAACTGCCATACAAAATAATTCAAATGTTTCGACAAGATGCTTATCTGCTCAAATGGGCATACAGTCATTGCAGTCAATTATGCACAGAGATTTGGACTTATCCCCATATAAAATTCAAATCGCCTTCAAACTGTACACAGCAGACTTCCCGATTCGCTTGCAATTTTGCCAGAAGATGCTTCAAATGGTGGAAGATTACGGAAACATGTTGAACTGTTTTTCCATGTCTGACGAGGCCCATTTCGATTAAAACGGCAACATAAACAAACAAAATTGTCGAATATGGAGTGCTTCCAACCCGCAGATGCTCCATGAGACGAAATTGCATTCATTTCGTGTCACAGTGTGGTGTGCAATTTCATCACGCTGCATTTTCGGGCCCTACTTTTTCGATGAAAGCGGTCACAGCGTTACGGTTATTAGAGATTGTGATTTGAGCATGTTGAAAGAGTTTTTCTATCCAGATTTACGCCGATTAGAATTTCTTTCAAAGCTGTGTGGTTTCAGCAAGATGGTGCAACTCACCGGCCTGTTATAACAGAATTGCTACGAATATTTCCCAAATAAGCTAATATCCAGCAACTCCATATTCCGTTGGCCCCCAATTCGCCTGAATTTACTGCACCTGACTTTTTCTTTGTGGGTTCTTGCAAACAGGAAGTCTACAAAGCAAAACCAATAAATTTAAGTGAACTAAAGCAATCCATTCGAGAAACAATTGCGGCTCTTTCTGTCTCAACTCTCCAGGCAGTACTGAACAACTTTTTGGTAAGATTTCGCACATGCATCAACGAGCAGGTGAAGGAGGGGGCATTTGAGTTCCATTATTTTTAAAACTACTAATAAAGCTATATATAATAAAATTGAATGAGCTTTAACACGAGTAAAATATATCTGAATTGTTGTAGAATTTTTCCGATTTTGATTTTTTAAAATTTATTTCTAATCATGTTTATCAGCTTAAATAACATCTTTTGAGCTACTGCAGCTCTAGCAGCAACGAATTAACTTCGATCCATCTAGAGGTATTTTTCAGAACAAAAGAAAATATGAAAATTCAATCAAATCAAGTGTGGAATCTTTATTAGTAATTTGAAAGGACATTTTATGGCATTTAATTTTTTGAAAATAATTACCTTCAAATGTTGGCAACTGTATTTTGGAAATGAGCGTTCGGTGAGAAACGGGAAGATCCGCTGTTTTTGACCAAAATTTTGTTCAGTGATGAGGCCCATTTCTGGCACAACGGCAAAGTCAATAAACAAAACTACTGCATTTGGGGTGAAGAGCAACAAGAAGAGGTTCAAGGTGTCATTATACCTAGAGAAAAGCATGGTTTGGTGCGGTTTATAAGCTGGTGGAATCATCGGTGCATATTTTTTCAAAAATAATGATAGCCGGAACGTAACCGTGAATAGTGCTCGATATCGCGCCATGATTTCGATCTTTATGCTACCTGAAATTAAAGCCCGTAATCTTGACGACACTTGGTTTCAACAGGACAGTGCCACTTGCCATACAGCTGCTCACACAATGGATCTATTGAGAAGTCTATTCGAAGAGAAGCTAATTTCACGTTTTGGACAGGCCACCTTGGCCATCTAGATCGAGTGATATCACACCGTTAGACATTTTTCTTTGGGGTTACGTAAAGTCCAAAGTCTATGCTGACAAACCAGCTACGATTCAGGTTTTGGAAGCCAACATTACGAGTGTCATTAAAGCCGTACCGGCCGAAATGCTCGAACGAGTCATCCAAAAATGAACCCACAGAACGTACAGTCTGAGGCGTAGTGGCGGCAAATATTTGAAGGAAATTATATTCAAAAAATAAATTCCATAAGATGTCCTTTCAAATTACCTATAAAGATTCCACACTTGATTTGAATTTTTAAATCTTTTTTTTTGTTCTAAAAAAATACCTCTAGATGGATCACCCACTACAATGGTACGTTATAACCAATTAAAACTTTTGGTTATTTAGACCATTTTGGTCTATAATTTCCCCTTAGCCCTATGCCAACTTCAGCCACACAAACACACAACACAGATGTCTCTCCCAATTTGAGAACCTGCTCTAGTGTGGCAGGTCAGATTTTGATTTACTTTATAATCATACAGGCTGATTCATTCACGACTTGATAAATTTCAGCAGCGTATTCCTCGGCTCATTTCAATCATGTCCATGTACGACCATGCCCGATAATGAAAGGGGCGAAATGGCAGCGGTTTGAAAATATTCGGATTTGAGGATACTTACTCAGAGTAAGTAAGTACCCTCCAACCCGAAAATTATATTAAATAGTTCCATGGTTTCACATTCCTTCAACGCACAGGTCCCTTCCGCTATGAGCTATGTCCTTCTAGTATAAGGTTCTGTCACTCCTATGGCACCATTACTTGTTGCAACTTAGCATAGAATATTATGAGAGATTTATATAATAAAGCCTACCAAAATTGGATCGTATCAGTCCAAGGCACTCAACTACGAGGGCGACCGCAAAACTAACTGGCCTGGCACATTTTCTGTTTTACTAGAAACTTTTTTTTTGGTTTTTTAAAAGCAATCTTTTATAAGCCATCTGTCAAAATTTCCGAAATATTTAATGATTATTTTCTTTGTTACATGTGATTGAAGTAAACAAGTTTTATAATTTTTGAAAAATGAAAAATAACGAGTTTCGTGCGGTAATTAAACACTTTTATATGAAAGGTTATACGCCACAATTAATCAAGATGAATTGGATTCTGTTCATGGTGATAATGCACCATCATACTCCACCGTGAATTCCAGAATGCAAAGAACAGTCAAAACAATGGATAGAACTGGTAAAATTGGTCCCAAGAAGGCGAAAACTGTTAAGACAGCAGGAAAAGTAATGGCCACAGTATTTTGGGATGCAAGGCGTAAAATATTTATTGATTATCTTGAGATAGGAAAAACTGTAAATAGTGAATATTATTGTGTATTATTGGATCGGTTGAGTGAAGAAATCAAGATAAAACGACCGCATTTAGAAAAAAAAGTTCTTTTTCATCAAGATAATGTTCCTTCACACACTGCATTTTTAACTCAACAAAAACTGGCCGAATTACTCATTTGAAATTGCTCCGCATCCACCATATAGTCCAGATTTAGCTTCTGATTATTTCTTGTTTCCAAATTTAAAAAAATTTCTCGGTGGCAAAAAATTTTCGTCCAATAGCGAGGTTATTGCTGAAACTGAGGCATATTTTGAAGGTCTTGAAAAATCTTATTTTTCGGATGGAATTAAAAAACTTGAAAAACGTTTGATAAAGTGTATTGAGTTGGAAGGAGATTATGATGAAAAATAAATAATAATAATTCAAAAAAAAGGTTCTTTATATGTTAGGCCAGTTACTTTTGCGGTCGCCCTCGTATTAAATTAAATCTTGCTCAAATTATGCAAGGCACAAAAAATGCGTCCAGAAACTTACCATGGAAAATGGGTCAATGTTGGTTTATGTTTTACAATATACCCTGTGCAAGAACACTTTCGAGCGGGAACCTGTCACTTAATATGCCACATTTGACATTTTGCTTGAATTTAGAAAGATTAATAACCACCCCTGTTGAATTTGGACCATATCGGTTATAATTTTTTTATTGCCTTTGAACTTAGTTAATTACTGAGCTTTGTTATTCATGTTTAGCTGCTGATAAAGTTGGTCCAGTCCAGTTGATCTATTCTGTACTGCATGCACTCATTTCGAACTTGGGGTCATCTTTTTGATTAAAAACATTTTAAGGGAAGGGCAATTTTACAAACTGTTATCAATTCAACTGTAGAGTAGTTTCTGAACCACTTCTAAATACCCTGTCGGCCACTGTAATCCTTGTAAATATAGGTGCAGATATACACGGATAAAATTAAATTACATTATTTATGTTTGTAAAATGCGCTTTCATCACGTCTTTTAATTGTTCCCATTAATGGTAACCACCAATTAATATTCACACCATCCATATTGGAAGTTAAGAAACGGGCATTCAAAATTTTTTGCTGTGTATCTACTCCGACATGTCATTACTCCACTGGCCTCCGTTCTAGAACTTTAAGCATGTATGTGTTTTTGAAGCTGTTGTTGCATGAGCAAAATGCCGTAGTGCTACGTATTGCACCCCGCCGTAAGTTGCATGCATATGTCGTTGTGTGCTTGGAATTCCCTGGAAAACTTTAGCAATTTCATGCATTTCTGATTAATGTCCAAAATAAGTAAACAATTGTTGAGATTTTATACGTATCGCACCGTTGTTGTAGCAGAGGCTGTTGCCGTCGTTGTGTTGAAGTGAAGTGCTTTCGATTCGACATTCAAATGAATCATGCATCATGTAAATATTTGCTTAAACTTTTGCATGCTGCTGTTTAAGGTTGACCTCGGTCTATTCTCCACTGTGTACATGTTTAAGTAAAGCAACAATGTTTTACTCGTACGTAGAAGGCATTTTGATTTCCAGGGTATGGAATTGATAGTAAAGGAGCTCCTAGAGAAATGATGTTAAATTCTCCAGCACCCATTAAATAACAAACGAGAAAACTTCTCTCAGATCAATGAGCTGGGCTCCATATAATTATTTTGGCTCACTGACCTGGGAAAGAGATATAATACATTCGCCTGCATTTACACTGGGAAAACTTTACAGGGAAATCATTATTGTGAAAGATTTGTGCAATGTAATAGGTGATCCAAGTAGAGATACGATGCTTAAAATCCATTTTATTTCGCTGAAAACGATCCAAACAAGCTTGAGAAATGTTCATTCTTATGCTTTTTTGGTCGACTGTTAACAAGTGCGGCACCCATCTTGCAGAAAGCCTTTTCATCTGTAGTTCTTCATGCAAAATTAAATGGACTCGATTATTTGAGATGCCCATGATATTAGCTTTTATTCGTCGCGCACTTTTATTCGTCGATCATTTAATACCATACCATGCACTTGGGCTACAATTTCTGTTGTTGTTGCGGTTTTTGGACGTCCACTACGTGGTTCATCTTCAATGCTTGTACGACCACGTTTAAATTCAGCAACCCAATTTTTTACTGTTGCATATGAAGGAGCTCTTTCACTTAAAAAATCCATCATATCATTATGAATTTCTTGTCCCGATAAACCTTTTTTATGTAAATATTTAATGACACCACGCATTTCTAATTTTTCCATTGTAAAAAAATCGCGGATGCGTCTTTTGTGAACACCTGTTTCTATATGAAGGAGTTGCCAGATCGAAACAAAATTTAACATGTGTTCATAGCAGAGATGGAAGTTTCCAAAACACTTAACTTTTTTCTGTTTATACCGCGCTTTTTGTGCTAGGCTAAGAAGTTTCCGAACCGCCCTCTATTCGACCGAATAGACCACGTCCAGCACGCAGTGAAGAAAATGTAGCGCCCGTAGCTGAGAGTGTACACCAAGACCGTGGAGAGTCGATTCGGCGCCGTTCGCAGCAACTCGGACTGACGTGTGGAACGACTTGGCGCATTTTATGGTATGTAAACAACATTTATGGGTATGTAAACAATCAAAATTGCCGCATTTGGGAGGAAGAGCAACCAGAAGAGGTTTAAGAGCTGCCACGTCATCCAGAAAAAACAACGGTTTGGTGTGGTTTGTGGGCCGGTGGAATCATCGGTCCATATTTCTTCAAAAATTATGCCGGTGAGAACGTAACCGTCAATGGCAACCATTATCGTGCAATGATAACCGACTATTTGATGCCTGAAATTGAAGCTCGTGATCCAAGTACTGTTCTTTTAAATGATAATAAACATTCCTCATTCAATTTGAATTTTCTGTGTTTTTTGCTTTAAAAAAGTAGGTAACCTCAAAATGGATCACGCGTTATATATAAGTCGTAAAAGGAAAGTGTATTGGTTTTTATATGGCTTTACTGGTGTTGCAAAATAAGTACCATTTAAGGGGGTAGAAAATCGGGTAACTGAACACACTAGTAAAAACTGACCCCGAATTCCGAACAGAAGTATGGAAAAGTATAGCCCTTGCTAACGAATGATCAACGACATATCATACGTTAAGATCGGATAATAAATAAGGAAGCTGATAATAAAAAGCGGAAAAGGAAGGAAGCAAAAATTCAATTTTGGTCAAATGTAGGGTGCTTGGGAAAACAATGTGATTTTATTCTGCAATTCTACCTTGGAATGATACAAAATTAGGTATTCACCGCTTATTTGATGTCTTTAAGTTTCTCTTCGAGTATGTGGGTGAGAGTGAGACAGTGGGTGAGAGTGAGATAGTGGGTGAGAGTGAGACAGAAAACGACGTCAGAAGAGTCTAGTCGAATTTGACCTTAGCCTAAATTTTTAAAATGTTGAACCCTAACTACTTATACTTACTAACGTTCAAAAACAAATCTCAATAAGAGGGGAAAAAACGAGATAACTGAGGTCACTAATCGAAGTTGTCCTCGGAGTATGGAATTGATAGTAAAGGAGCTCCTAGAGAAATGATGTTAAATTCTCCAGCACCCATTAAATAACAAACGAGAAAACTTCTCTCAGATCAATGAGCTGGGCTCCATATAATTATTTTGGCTCACTGACCTGGGAAAGAGATATAATACATTCGCCTGCATTTACACTGGGAAAACTTTACAGGGAAATCATTATTGTGAAAGATTTGTGCAATGTAATAGGTGATCCAAGTAGAGATACGATGCTTAAAATCCATTTTATTTCGAGTCAAAAATGACCTATGGACGAAATATAGCCCTTACCGAAACTGGAACAACGGCATGCATCTCGTTACGATCGGATTTTAAATGACAACGCACGATAAAATACTAAAAGAGCAGTATGTAGGGTGCACAAAAAAAAATGTTTGTGTTCCCGAAATCGTCGCTAGATTATCTTAAAATCTAGGTGGTGACTGGTGAAACTTTTTTTTGTATGGGTATCAATTTTTCAGTCTTCCTGTTGTTTTGCATGTTAGCTTTAACCGTATTTAAGATTTTTCAATCTTCCTGTTGTTTTACAGGATTCTCGCCTTGTTAGCTTTAACCATGGTACAACTGGCAAATGATGAGCTGCCACGGCCAAAGACGCTTAGGAATCTTGGGCTAATTCTGCCAGTTTCAAATCGAAACGTGGTATAGAGATATAACTTTATCCTTGGTAAGTTGTTGATGCATATCTAACATGTCTGCTGTTCAATGGATCAACTCACCCGATTGCAATTAAATACCACTTCGAAACGAGTCTTACCTAGCATTTTTTTGTTTATACCACTATCTGGACGATGTACTTCCGTCTATCTAAATCTTGTGATGGCACTACAAACCACATTTCTGGTCTGATAAAATTAAATAAAATAAAATTAGGCAGCAGTATATTTTTATACTCTCTATCATAGGATTGAGGGAAGATTTACTTTGTCATTCTGTTTGTAACACCTCAAACTGAGAGTACCAGTCGAATATATATTCCGAATCGTCGTAAAAGTATACGATGATCTAGCCATGTTTCTCTGTCTGTGGAAAGTAAACTATAGGTCGCAAAAGTGAAGGTAAGTGGCTAAGATTTTATGGGCTGGATCGGTCAAGTGTTAAAAGTTCTTCCCTTACAAGAGCTGGGTCATATTTAGAAAAATCACCAATCGAAAAATTAACAAGTGGACAAATTAAGTTCGGCCGTGCTAAAGCTTAAATACACTCTATCATGGATTGCGGTCCAATATGGAAATTTTGCCAAGGAAAGTGACACCGGTCCCTTGTTTATCATTGCACGTTTCTTTTCATACCAACATCACATACTTATAAATATATACTAACCTCTATCGACAGATTGGTATTAGTGCACGAGTTATAACCTCTCTAAGTTCAGGGTTGTATGATCGGGGCCACACCCTTTTATTCAATTATAACACAATAATTAAATTTTGGTTTTTGTTACGAAATGTATTAGAAACTGTATGGAAGATGGCAGTTTAATTTCGCGTATTTTGTGTACGTATCTGTACGTGATTTAATTGATTGATATGCGTCCCTCTTCTTTTGTTATAAAGTATAGTCGGCTTCGATAATGGCTCCAAGAAAACTCACACAGATATTTCAGTTAGGATAGGCTCTGTGGGTACTATGGGTACTCGTACAACTGAGAGGTATTCCATAATGGGTAATAGAATGACACGTACGGTACCTGTCCTGTCTGAAAAAGCCATGTAAATGTTTTCGTTTTTTTTTATAGTTGGGTCGATGCGGAGATCGGTACCAATGCCTGAAGTACCTGTTACATAACTGGTTCTGTATCGGTCCATTTTTCCGTAGGGATATACTATCGGTATGGATAGAAACTCATCCTGGAGGAAAAGTAGGCGGTTCCAGACATCCTTTAAAAAAATCACATTTATGGCCTAACTAATGGATCGATCGTTATAAAATTTTAACAGGATAAAACCAATGACTGCGATATATAATTTAAATAGGATAAAACCAATGACTGCGTAATTATTATATTCTATATTATAAAAAAATTCGATAAGGGCACGTTGTAGCACCTACACAAATCTTAGCTTAGAAAGACAATATCTCATTAACATGTAATGTTAGATTAGTTCGAAACACATCAAATCAGGACGGTGCCACTCGCCTTTAAAAATTTATAGCAAAAGTAATGGAGCGATCGTTATACATTTTAAACAGAATGATATCAATGATTAGCATATTAGTGTAGATTATATTTTATTAAAACTGAACAAGGGTCCATGCAACTCTGAACTTTCAAAGGCTTTAAATTATAATCAAATACCGGTATGACGATAGTAGCTGGTATATATGATATTGGTATGGAAGAACCAGATAGAAAAGAGACCGATGTCACGCTCCTTAACAAAAAAGTACGAGTTATATAGAGTTGTAATCCATGATGAAGGGTATATGAGCTTTGGCAAGGCCGAACTTAATTTGTCCACTTTTTTGAACTATAGACGGACGCTTTTAAAATTAATGAAAATCGGTTCAGAGTTGGATGTAGCTCCCACACACACGTTCAATCGATTTTATGTCTTTAGATCTAGAAGCCAAATATTTCATCCAATTTTAACAAAATGTACCACAGTTTATAACGATCGATAAATAACCAGATCGGGAACTATCTTATCTAATTATGATAAAAGGATCAATGATAATTATGTGTGAAACAAAATATCGTCCTAATGCTTGCAACGGCTTCGGTGGCGTACCTCTATCACACGGTCCATATTTTCAATAACTCAGAGACATAATGGAGGTTCAATGTCGTTAATGTGCCAACTTTTCAGATCTATTAGCCGTTGAATTGTTCTTGGCTTATTAAAGTACACTTTTTCTTTAAAAAATAGTTAAAGAAAGAAATCCAACGGTGTCAAACCACATGATTGTGGCGACCATTTAACATCGTCATGACGTGAGATAAAACGGCCATTGAAATTCTCGCACGACAGAGTCATTGTTTTACTGGCTGTGCGGCAAGTAGCACCATTCACATATTTTCCCCAATTGCTGGCCACAAGAAGTCCGTTATCATCTCAGGATAGCAAACACTATTCACGGTAATTGCTTGGCCGACCTCATTTTCAAAGAAGTACGGCCCGATAAAGCCGCCATACCATAAACCGCACCAAATAGTCACTCTTTGTGGATGCATCGGCTTTTTAACGAGGGGATGCTTATTTGCTTAAATGCGGCAATGCTTGAAAACAAATCCATTGCAGTCACGTTTGGTCGATTATGCCGACTTCAAACAAATCACGAAGTGCACGAAATGCAGCTTGATTTGACCGCCAATTTTCATAAAAGGCTTCAACAATATGAACGCGATATTCAATTGTGTACCTCTGCATGGTTGATTTTCTCAAACACTGTAACAAAGAAGTGTCAAATTAAGTTGGGTAAAAAACTTGACGTTAAGGTGTGACTCACAATTAGAATCGTGCATTAAGGTTGGACCACCCATTATTAAGCCATGAATTAATATCAAATCCTGGACCAATTTTTAATATATTGGTTAATTTTTGAAAATAGTACCTGCAAATAGTCTGGGGACAAAGGGCTTTCTCACAAAACCAATCATAAAATCAATTTAGCAATTTGGATGCAGTAGGTTCGCGAAGCTCTAGGGCCGGATTATTGGGCTCTACAGCAGAAAATCTGTTTATTCAAACATAAAGATATGGGTACCTAAAATCAATTGAAGTTATCTCAGAAATGTTGTAAGGGAATAGTTGACCTTTGTTGTTATTATTTTATAAAATAATTTTTCGGCTTGAGGTCAATTACGAGGGCGGTTCGGAAAGTTTTTAGCCTATCAATGAAAGCGAATAGTTAGTTTTTCAAAAATATTTTTATTTTTCAATATAATCTCCTGAAACTTCAATACACTTAGTCCAACGTTTATCTAGGCATTCTATCCTTTGATTAAAATAGTTTTCCTCAAGGTCTTCAAAATAGTAGTTTACAATTGTAATTGCTTCATTTGAGGTAAAACGCTTGCCAGCAAGGAATTTTTTTAGAGTTGGAAACAGGTAAAAGTCACTGGGAGCTAAATCAGGAGAATAAGGTGGGTGGTCAAGCAACTCGTACTTTAATTCGTCGATTTTAGCCATTGTTAAAACACTATTGTGCGCTGGTGCGTTGTCTTGATGAAAAATTATTTTTTTGTGTTGTAAGCCAGGACGTTTTTCTCGAATTTGTACATTTAATTGATCTAAAAGGTTGCAATAGTACTCTGAATTTATTGTTTTACCCTTTTGCAGATAGTCAATCAATAAAATACCTTTGAAGTCCCAAAAAACAGTTGCCATAACCTTACCAGCCGATTGAATTGTTTTTGCCTTCTTTGGGGCACTTCCTCCAGCTTCAGTCCATTGTTTGGATTGTTCTTTTGTCTCTGGAGTATAGTGGTAGATCCATGTCGCATCAACAGTTATGAAACGACGCTTAAAATCCATTTTATTTTGCTGAAAACGATCCAAACAAGCTTGATAAATGTTCATTCTTATGCGTTTTTGGTCGACTGTTAACAAGTGCGGCACCCATCTTGCAGAAAGCCTTTTCATCTGTAGTTCTTCATGCAAAATTAAATGGACTCGATCATTTGAGATGCCCATGATATTAGCTATTTCACGCACTTTTATTCGTCGATCATTTAATACCATTCCATGCACTTTGGCTACAATTTCTGTTGTTGTTGCGGTTTTTGGACGTCCACTACGTGGTTCATCTTCAATGCTTGTACGACCACGTTTAAACAAAATGGCGTTGCAAGCGGAACATTTAAATGTTATCTTACTAGAAATAAATGTAGCTAATAATCTACTGGCAAATTATCAAGACTTTCCTTAACTTGGAAAGCATGATGCCAGTAATATGTCTTTTTACCAGGAAGCTCCAATGTTTTTATCTCGTTGTCTTCGGACATGATATTCGGCCTATATAGAAGAGAAGTAGAATTACTATCTCAATACTCATGACTAAAATTAAGTTTTTTTGTGGAGTTGGCTTACTCGTATTTAAATTCGGTTTGAATGCAACCCATATTGTTAACAATTAATACTGCCTGGAAATACGTTCAAAGTTGTGGTCATCGCAAACACTGCATTTTGTAGTACAAACATAAAGAAAGTTGCGAATTCTTCAAACTTCAATAGTTCATTTTATCCCTTGGCCATATTTCCAACACTTGGTATGTAATAAATGTGCTAAAGTGTTTGTTGCCGGAAAGCAGGCATACATGTTTGGCGTTTTGCTGCGAAACTTGTCCCCACTTACGTACACATATGCAAACGAGTACGCAGACACACACACAACTCGCAAGTGCACATATAAGCCTCTGGCAAAGTGTACCACCAACAATGGTCGCACAGCGCCAACGATGAAATGTAATGAAACTTTGCATTACATTTCCAGCAGCATTGTGCCCGGCAAGGCAAGGACTTGCCATGACCACATATGCAGACAAGAAGCGAACGAGTCTTTGAAGGACTCTACAGTACATATTTGGGAGTCAATGTTAGTCAAGTGCCTATGCCCGCACTCCTTCGCCCCTACGTACCTCTCCGCTGCCTGATTGTTGCAATTCATGTGAAACGGTTAAATTGCTTGGCATGTCATTAAGACAAGTTGACATACTCGGGACGAAATGAACGAATGTGGTGCAAGCCAAAGTTTAACCACAATCCTCACAAGTGCTGCGAGATGTTCGAAAGGGGCTGCTTTCTTCTCACCAAATTGGCCTTAATTTTTTAGGGTGGCAGCAGCCGAGCAGGCGGAAAAGGAAACAATGGTGGCTAGGGTTAGTTTATATTTTCCTCTAAGTGTTTGTCGTATGACGAAGAAACTTTATTACAGTGCAGTGTTTCGCTAAAGTTCCATTATTTTGGCTTTGCATGCAACATTGTACATCGCACTTATGGCCTCTCGGTTATCTTGCATATAGTATGTCTGCAGTAAATTGTTTCTTGCAAACTTTTCCATACCATACATCCTTCCCCTCTCATCATTTTTTATTTTTTTTTTGATGATCCCTTTTTCCTGATTCATATTTGGCCACAAAATTTCTGTATCACTTTTGCATTGTTTATGACACAAGTTTGTAATATTTGCAGTTTATGTTTTTTCTGGGTTCTTCGGCTTGTTAAAGTGGATACAGGAAAAGTTTAAAAAGAAGGGGTTGCATTAATGATAGCTCATAATGTTGTCTATATGTACGCGATGCTGAAAAGAAAAAGTTCTTGCTACACTTAAGTTTATGGCACGGTTAAAAGATTCATGCTCGAATATAGTAGCTTGTTTGCAATTGTTGAACGATTTTTTTAATATACAGGGTGATCTTTGGATCAGTTCATAAAAATATGTTTACGCCCGAAAATGTAAAGGGCGAAATGGCAGCGGTATAGCCCTCTTACCTTTCCAAAATTACCTACGCGAAGTCCAGAGGTTCTACCGTTCCAAAGTTATGACTTTTTGACTGAAATGCAAAAAATTTTTTTATGTTGATTTACAAAAACAAATTAATGTGTGCTGTTATTTTACTTCCAATTTTTTTTTACATTTCAGTCGTTATGGTAATATTGGGAAGGTAGGGCTATCTTTTAAGCGAGAAGAAACAAAAAAATCCGACAACTGGTTTAGAACTTTGCAACTTTACCCTAGTACCCTTCGACCACCAATCCGAATATTCAACCGAATATATCTGAATTTCAAACCACTGCCATTTCACCCCATTGCATTTTTGGGCATGCTAGTAGATGGACATATTTTCATGAACTGGTCCGAGGAATACGCTGGTGAAATTTGTCCAGTCGTGAATGTATCACCCTGTCTATTCGTAGGTATGTTCGATGTTGTTGTTGATGTTGCAGTAATTTAGTGTAGCATATTTGTACCTTATGATTAAGCTCATGTAAATCGATATGATGTCCTATCGACCAGTCGAGGACTACTGGATTTTTATATCTTACACCTCATTGTGCTACAGGTAGGGTTTGTAATTTTCTGTAATTTAAATTTCCCCGAACACGGGAAATATGTTTTTGAAATCTCGGGTTGGAAAATTGAATGAAGTTTATGACACATGAATATATAGGCTGAACTATCTAGAGGTATTTTTTCAGAACAAAAAAAAATATATAAAAATTCGAATCAAGTGTGGAATCTTTATCGATAATTTGAAAGGACATTTTATGGCATTTATTTTTTGAAAATACATTTCCTTCAAATGTTGGCAACTGTATTATAGAAATGAGCGTTCTTTGAAAAACGGGAAGATCCGCTGTTATCGACCAAAATTTTGTTCAATGATGAGGCCAATTTTTGGCTCAACGGCAAAGTCAATAAACAAAATTGCCACATTTGAAGAGCAACAAGAAGAGTTTTAAGAGGTGCCATTGTACCCAGAGAAAATCACGGTTTGGTGCGGTTTATAAGCTGGTGGAATTATCGGTGCATATTTTTTCAAAAATGATAATGGCTGGAACGTAACCGTGAATGGTGCTCGCTATCGATTTGATCTATTGGGAGGTCATTTCGTAAAGCAGCTAATTTCACGTTTTGGATAGGTGAGTTGGCCGCCTAGATCGATCGATATCCCACCTTTAGACATTTTTCTTTGGGGTTACGTAAAGTCTAAAGACTATGCTGGCAAACCAGCTACGATTCAGGTTTTGGAAGCCAACATTATGGGTGTCATTAAAATGCTCGAACAAGTCATCCAAAATTGGACCCTCAAAATGGAAACCCTGAGGCGTAGTTGCGGCCAACATTTGAAGGAAATTGTATTCAAAAAATTAATGCCATAAAATGTCCTTTCAAATTAACAATAACGACTGCACACTTGATTTGAATTTTTATATATTTTTTTTGTTCTGAAAAAATACCGTTAGATGAATCACCCTATATATACAATAAATAAAAGAAACTAAAACGTAAAGTTTTCTCATCTTAATAAAGGGTTGTCTATCCATAATGCATGATGTTAATTGTGAGTCAGTCCTTGGCTTCATGTTTTTTGCCCAACTTAGTCTGACACTTCTTTGTTTTATTATCAAAACGCTCCGGGCACTAGGGATTAGCCGAATGTTCGTCTACCGATGCGTAAAACTGGTTGAAGAGACTGGATATGTAAAAGACCGCCGCCGGGTCGGGCTGCCCACACTCTGGTCGAACACCGCATGTCATCAAAGCCGTTAAATCAAAAATTCACAGAAATCCGCTCCGAAAACAGAAAATCATGGCCCGTGAGATGAATATCACGCAAAAGTCCATGAGTCGTATCATTAAGAAAGACTTGGGACTTGGGGCTGTCAAACGACGTGCCGGACAATTTGCCAGCGTTCATTTCCTTTGAAGAATGGCCCTCAGGCAGTCTAGATTTGAACTCATTGGTTTACAAATTGTGGACGTTTTTTTTTGTCGCAAAAGATACCCCAACATTGGATCTTTTAAGACTGCTTTGGTTCGAGCTGTGGCCAATTTTCCAATGGACGAGGTTCGTGCAGCTATTGACGATTGGCCAGTGCGACTTAAGGCGTGTGTAAAGGCAAAAGGAGGACATTTCGAATAAGTAGATTCTTTTTGGATACAATATACATCAATAAATATATTTTTTAACATGTGAGTTCCGAAATAATTTGCTCTGTAAGGTTACTTCCAAGTATATAATTTCAGTTACCTTATTAATCAAGTTTCCATCCACAAGCACACTAAATCTATTTTTAGTATTGTAAGATAACAGGCTAGTTCTGATTAATTTCGTCTTGGAGGCATTAAGAACCAATTTGTTCAATCTAGTAAATTCAAAAATTAGAGACACAAATCTCGCTCAATTGAAACCCTTAGAACTGGTTTATATTTGTAGGTTTAAAACAAGAACGCATCATCCGCAAACATGTATAACAGTCCAGCCAGATTAAATTTCGACAAGTTATTCAAGAATTTCGAAAATAGCAGGGTCCCAATTAACTTTCCTGTGGAACACCTCACTCAACCTGAGCCATAAAACTTCTTGCATCCAACCATGCGACATAGTTACTGCATGCGATTAGTCCGATAACTTTTGAACTGTAGAAGCTCATTACTCCTTACACCATAGTACGCCAGTTTCTTCAATAGTATACCATGATTAACTAAATCAAAGGAACTCGTAAAGTCAAGAAATAATCCTGCTACACCCAATAAACCGGAATTTAAACCACTACAGATAAAACTAATCACGTTTACCACGGCCTTCTCCGTTCTACACCCTTTCTGAACCCATATTCATGCCTAAACACAACACCCTCATGCTCTAAATATCCCATTTCGTGCACTTCGCGATATTTTTGGTCGACATAATCGATCAAATGTGTCCACAAGAGATCCACGAGAGATTGTTGAAAAGTCGATGCATCCACATTGACTATTTGGTGCTGTTTATGGGATGGCGGCTTCATCGAATGTGAGGTCGGCCAAGCAGTTACTGTGAATGGTGTTCGCTATCCCGAGATGATAACGGACTTCTTGTGACCAGCAATTGAGTGTAAGTTCAATGCCCATGTTATCTCACGTTTTGGCGATGTTAATTAACTGCCACAATCATTTGATTTGACGACGTTAGACTTCTTTCTTTGTAGATATTTTAAAGATAAAGCGTACGTCAATAAGCCAAGAACAATTCAACGGCTATAGGATGAGATCATTCGTCACATTAACGACCTTGAGCCTCCATTATGTCTCAGAGTCATTAAAAATATGGATAGGAGGTGCTGTCGTCTAAAAATTTGATTTTTAGTATATATGGCAGTGGACTTGAAACAGGTAAAAACATACATGTCAAGCCTAAAAGACACCTTAATTTCACTTGCACTATTCACAATTGCCATCAGAATGTTTGTGCGAAAGATAGTTTTAAGAAAATCCAACAAAAGATTCGTAAAATTTTAAAAAATCGGAATTGATTTTTGTATGATATAAACTCGTAGAGAAAAATTGGATAAATTAAGTAAATGTTTTTTTAGACGTGAGGAATTCAATCTGGCCACTCTTTTTTCGGAGTTGGTCTTTTTGATAGCTGTCACTTGATTTATGCTCAGTTTGGTTTGCTGAGCGAGGGATATTAAGTGCGTTCGGTAGAAAAATCTACACCGGACAGTTCTTTTTAAATGCCCTTATGTGTTTAGCCGATAAGCATACATACAGCACATTCGCTACTTGGGGTCTTATGATGGTGAAGTGGCTCTCATAAAAACTGCAGACAACCTAACTTTTAACCAAAGGTCTTTCCGACCACTTTTTGAAAAAATGTTCAACTTCTTTGTAAATATATGATTTTTTAATCGACTTATTACGAAAACGTTTTCGATAAATGGCGTACATTTTTTGTGTAAATATGTGTAATTTATTTATCGCCTTAAATTGGAAATACTTTCGATAAACTACTTTAGAATATTTAGTTAACATGTGAAATTATATTACAGGATTCTTTATTAATTTATTGTTTGAATACATGAATTGAACTGAACATTTTTTTCCGTTAAATATATTTCCAACTACACCATCAGTAACTCTGTTTACCACCTCGACTTAGGAGGTAAGGTTGAGGTTGAATGTTCAGGCCAAAGGTGTACCAATACCTCACATAATTCACCCCAAAATACTTAGAGCGACATTTTACAATCTCCTCAACCTCCAGTGCGAATACCACCGCAATCTGCAATAAGTCACTAGTCGGCAGAACCTGGGGCATGGAAATGACTGCACCTAGAAATTTTCAAATCATCGACATACAGTGACTCCCAGTGAAAATGACCCACCTAGAGCGATTTTCTTTTAAGCGTAATTTTAGAAAAAATCCTTAACATTTTTGATCAATGGCCTACTTTTTATAAAGACTGTGGACTTTGCTCTTAAAATATCCCACATATTTCAATTATTGAGCATAAGAATATGCTAGGGAAGTAGAATGAAGGATAAATGTGAAAATTGCATGTCACACTGAAAATGGCCCATCATAAAAATGACATTTTATAACGGTACCTTGTAAAGCAGATTTGCGGATAAAGCATTGTTTTGACTGTTGGCATTCTCATTAGTCGTTACCACAACGTGTTTGTTCATTTGATTTTGTTAAGTTCAGAAAGATGGGACGTCATACTTCTAACGACATTCGAAAATTGATAATTAATCACTCAAATAATGGCAAAAGTCAAAGAGAAATTTCAAGAATTTTACAAGTGCCTCGGGGAACAGTAAAAAACATCATTAAAAGATACAAAACTGAGAAAAGAATAAATAATAAGATCCGAAAAAGTCCAAAAAAAATTTTACCGAACGCCAGGAGCGTTGGATCGTACGAGAATCCTCGTCTGGGTTGTCCAAAACTGAAAGCAATTAAATATTACCTGTAGTGTTGAGACGTTTCGAAAAGTTTTGCGAAACGGCGGTTTGAATGGTCGGGTAGCCAGAAAAAAACCTTTTATTTCCGCCAAAAACAAAAAAGTTCGTTTGGAATTTGAAATGTCGTTGTGGAAACATGTTTTATTTACATACGAAAGTAAATTTAACATATTCGGTTCAAATGGCAGAGTAAATGTGTGGAGAAAACCAAACGCCGAACTAGATCCCGAACAATTACTTCCTACGGTTGAACACGGCGGGGGCCACGTTATGGTATGGGGTGCTTGTTCAGCCGCTGGTGTCGGCAAACTCCATTTTATCGATGGCATTATGGACAAACATAAGTATTTAAACATTCTTAAAGAAAATCTTAAACAAAGGGCTGAAAAATTTGGAATACAAGAGACTTTTACTTCTACCAAGATAATGACCCTAAGAACACATCGTTGATCGTGAAGGAATAATTGCCCCCTAGTTATTAAACAGCCTTCCCAGTCTACCGGTTTGAACATTATCGAAAATCTGTGGCAACAACTGGAGAACGATATATGAAAACACGAAATTTCGAATAAGAATGATCTAAAACGGGTCCTACAACTGGAATGGGATAGAATTAGCCCCACGTATACAAAAAAATTAGTAGAATCTATGCAAAACAGACTAAAATGTGTTATTAGTATACAACGAGGGTTCCCAACAAAGTACTGACGATCAGTAAAATTAATTTTAATACTTTTTGTTAATGTTTAATTTAAGCGGGTCATTTTCAGTGTGACATTAAATTTTGAGTTTCTGTTATTAATCCTAGATTAAATATGAATTTTCCATGAAATGATACAGTTTAATTTTTATATTCTCCAATGAAATGAACAATCTAAAAGATGCAATCCACTTTTTTACTTCATTCAAATTCTTTTTAGTTTATTTGGACAAAAAAGCAAATTTAGCATGGGTGGGCCATTTTCACTGGGAGTCACTGTACGTGTGTGTATGAACCAAAATAAATGTTATCGTACTGAAAAAACGTCAGTTGGGCAGTAAATTAATATGATAGGAATTGTTTCATTGCTTTAGCCTGTGTCCTCACATCGACATCGACTTAATACTTCGCGTATGCAAAATAAAGGGTGTTTTTTATTGGGGTATAGAACTTTAAGTTGGCATCACTTTTTTAACTGGCGGCCATTTTGTCAGCTGTCAAGTGATTAATATTTAGTTTGGTTTGCCATTTCATCATGAACAGGTTGACAAAAGAACAACGCTTGCAAAATGGGCCGAAAATGAGATTCATCTCGATGCTGATTTTCATCACAAAATTTTGTTCAGTGATGAGGCTCATTTTTGGTTGAATGGCTACGTCAACAAGCAAAATTGCCGCATTTGGAGTGAAGAGAATCCACATTAGACCCTTGAGACGCCATTACATCCATAAAAACTGACTGTTTGGTGTGCTCTATGGGCTGGTGGAGTCATTGGGCCATACTTCTTCCGAAATAATGCTGGAGAGTCAGTTACCGTTAATGGAGACCGGTATAGAGCCATGATAACCGACTATTTTGTTCCCGAATTGGATGGCATGAATGTGGATGAGTTGTGGTTCCAACAAGACGGCGCTACATGCCACACAGCGCACGTCACAATCGAATTATTGAAGGAAACATTCGATGAGCGCATAATTTCGCGGAATGGACCTGTCAATTGGCCACCAAGATCGTGTGATTTGACACCATTGGATTATTTTCTTTGGGGATATGTGAAGTCGCTCGTCTACGCCAACAAACCAGAAACGTTAGGGGACTTGGAAGCCAACATTCGTGGCGTTATTGCCAACATACGGCCCCATATGCTAGAAAAATTGGTTGAAAATTGGACCTGTAGAATTGGCTTTATTCGAGCCAGCCGCGGCGGCCACATGCCCGAAATCATATTTAAACATTAATGGCATAAAATTATCCTTCCAATAAAGCCAAATTGATGGACATTAAAACGATTTTCTTGTGTTTGATTTCAATTCAAAGTTCTATACCTCAATTAAAAACACCCTTTAGAAACCTTGTCGGCAGCACACATATAAAACCGATGTGCCGTCCCACACCAACGGCGAAAGTGCGTCTACCGGACGGTGAGGTGCTTGCTTTAACTTCGCTGACTTAAGTTTCATTCTCCATATGACAATATACAGCAAACCTGATCTAATTAGCTTGAGCAATAATTTTCTTCTAAAGTTAATAACAACAAATGATCGTAACAAAAAAACCCAAAGAATTAAATACATTTTGTTTGAAATCCGCAAATGTTGTGCTAAAACAAACATACCATTACATACATTGTGGTAGCTATATTAATAATATTGTGTTTCATTATTAAATGACAAAGATCAACATTTCCAATAAAACCAGAAATTTGACAAAATTATCATTATTCTTTTTTACAGCTGATTCAAATTTAAAATTAACAGTGGTCCACCCTATATAAGGTTTTTGATTAAAGATTTGGGTTCTTCAGACTAAAGTGTAATGAATAGGGGTTCTATCCATATGCCTACAGAACATTGGCTGGTGACGGTTTCGAGGCAATAGGTCTCTACAATACATTAGAGAAAATATCATTACTGCAGATCTCCGACAAAATACTTTTTTTTTCTTTAATATTTAATATTTACAATGTTTATATATGGCGGGTTAGATTCAATTTATAATAGTCATTCCGGCCCAAGATAAGTTACAATTTTGTTTTGTTTAAATAAAAGGGGAGTCTGTAATAATAATTCAAGTAATGGTTTCGAAAGGGAAAGACACGAATCCCCCACCAACTGTTTGCTAGCGCAATGAAGGCTCCTGAAGACCTTAATCTCTCTAAATTCTAAGGTTCTACGAATGGCATTTGAAACTTGCATCCCTATACCATATATGGTCTTGTATGTTGCAGGCCCTAAATAATATTTTTTTTATATATGCTTTATTTGAATTATTGAATCTGCTCCAAAGGAGCCTAACAATAAGTATACGAATCTTAAGTATAATTCAATAATGAATCCTAGTATGGATTTCTTGTAATGTGGATCTCTGCTAATTGGCAGGAATTTTAATTAATTTGGTCAAAATAGTATATACATAACTAGTATGGATCACATGTCTGAGAATTGAAAACTGGTTTGGCTTAAACCTCGTGATAAAGGGCCTGAGGACCCTTACAGTCATTTACAGAGTGTTTGCGATATTATGTAGAGTGAAGAACTCTAGTTATGTATGTATAACGGATAACTCTAGAATAGCAGAGTGGACGACGTAATTTAGGTTTTGTAGGTTTTTCGGGTTGACTGTTTTAAGGATCACGTATGAGAAGCCACGTGAAGTAGAATAAAGGATTCTACACAGTCTTTTTTGAGTGTTCGTCCGCGATTGATATTGACTGCTTTAAGGATCACGTATAAGAGCATTTAAGCCACGTGACGTAGAAAAAATAATTCTACAGTCTTTCGGGCGCGTGTGTTCGCGATTACTGTTTCGGATGAAGCACAAGTCTAGATTAGAAAACACGGCGTTCGTTTCTCCGAAGTCTTAAAGAGCTTGGACTGCACAATTATTGTCTAGCAAGTATGTTATCATGACGTTCGAGCTTCTCTTTGTGCTTTATATTGATTTTTTGAATTGCCTCTTTAACGAGAGGTATTTTCAAGTCTCGGTGGATATTTCCATTCCTCATATACCAAGGGGCACCGGTAATGAGCCGCAATTTCTTCAATTGGACTCTTTGGATTTTGTCGAGATTGCCGAGCTTGCACCGTATAACCAGATAGGTTTGATTGCACTGTTGTATAGTAGGACCTTATATTCAAGGCTTAGTTTTGAGTTCGCGTTTAGGAGTCGGTGAAGTTGATGGACTTTACTTTTCAGTTAAGTTTTCTTGGTTTCGATATGACTTCTCCAGGTGAGTCGGCGATCCAGGTGGATTCCAAGGTATGTAACATGATCAGATTGAGAAAAAGGGATATTGTTTAGTTTCAATGTCGGACAAGTGCTAAAATTCAGTGTGAAAGTTACCTGTGTGCATTTATCCTCATTGCCTTTTATTCTCCAATCAGAGAGCCAAGATTCTACTCGTCTGAGATGTACACCTAGATTCATAGATGCAATAACCTGCTTTTTATGTGCGGCCATTATAGCGGTATCGTCGGCAAAAGTGGATGTTAGCACGTTTGGGCTGGTAGGGATATCTGCGGTAAACAGAAGGTAAAGGATAGGCCCCATGATAGGCTTCCCTGGGGCACACCTGCTAGTATTTCGCGGTCATCGGTGACGTGTTGCCCACATTTGACTCTGAATCTGCGGTTTTCTAAGTTACACTCAAGAATTAGGTGCGTATTTGCCGGTAAGTATTTGCAAATTTTGTGGGTCAAGCCAAAGTGACAGACTTTGTCAAATGCTTGAGCAACATCCAGAAATACGACGCAGCAATATTCTCGACATTCAAATGATTTTTCAATTGCTTGGGTCAGACGGTTTACTTGCTTGATGGTGATGTGACCTTCCCGGAATCCAAACTGATGTTCTGGTATTATGTTATTTGACACGAGGAACGGTTTTATTTTCGATAAAAGAACTTTTTCAAATAGTTTGGATAAGCAGGGAAGCAAACTGATCGGCCTGTATGAGGAAGGTATTGATTTGTCCTTTCCTGGCTTTAAAATCATTTGAATCAGAGAAATTTTCCACACTTTAGGAACGTAGCCATGTCTCAAAATAGAGTTAAATAATTTTGCCAGGAACTTCACAGCAATATAGGGAAGTTCCAAGATCATTTTAGTCGTGATAAGATCATATCCAGGTGCTTTACCTGGATACACGGTTTCTTTAATGACATTCAGAACTTCATTTGCGTTAGTAAACAATGGAATTACGGCAGACATTTTATCATCAGGTGGAAGGAGGTCGCTACGTGCAGGATTAAGGCGAAATACCTGGGACAGATGGTTTGCAAAAAACATTGGCTTTTTCTCTTCTGATATTGCCCACTCGCCATTTGCGTCGCGTATTGGAAATTGCGTTTCGGTGAGCATACCAGTACTAGTATTTCTTAATGTTTTCCATAATGAGAATTTGGTTGAAGCTGTCGGAGTTAAACTTGCAATGAAACTAGCATGCTGTATACTGTTTTCGTTTCTAAGTGCGCTTTGCAACCTTTAAGTAGCTCAAGATAGTCTTAAATAATATTTAAAAGCCAAGTTTGCCCATGTTGTATTGACAGAAAATGCCGACATTGATGTTAGCTGCTTGGCTGATGCATTTACGGAGGTATGCGCTATCCTGGAGCGGTAGGCAGATTATTTCGCGGAAACTGCGTGGCATAGAAAGTTTATTTCTTTTTGCACATTTCGTAAGGTCTACACTTCTGTGGTTAAAAATATGCAAAGATTTAAAATTTTTTTGTTGGTATGCCTCATCTTCCTGGGTGACTAAATAAGGAGAGAACCTTAAAATGTCTTAAAACATTTTACTTTGCTGCTGAAGTTCCTTTTTTTAACTACTTGACCAACAAAAAAATTCTCACAATTGGAAACTACACAGGGTAGGTCACAAATATGTTCAGGTAAGCAATTAAATCAAGTGAAGTAAAACAGAACGTAAAGGCGTCGGTAATAAAGGTTACACCAATTTTAGCTTTTTACATGGCCTCGTCATTTGTTAAAACTGCCAACTTGAGAGCAATAAAAAAATCGTTCACATTCCTTTCATGCAAATGACCAATCACAATTAGACATTCCTTTGATATCTATCCAAAACAAAAGAGGCACTTTGCCTTGGCCATTTACGTTTTTTTCTGAAGCTTCCAATTATTGACCATTTCAAATGGATGGCAAGGCAAATTCGTTTCCCTTCTCTATTCGCTTGTCGGTTTGATATCAATGGAAGTGTTAACTAGAGAAAGAAAAAATCGAAATACATTTTTTTAATAGTTGTTTTTCATTGGCAAATCAAAAGAAAACATTCCTGGCAATTTCAGCAAGATTTGCTCAAAATCAATTTACTCTTGTATTTCTTTAACTCTAACACAAATTCTATCACTACATATAGTATTGGTCTATATATAAATATATTCGTAGGTATACAAGTATTTGAGTGTGTGTGTACGTGTGTCCCTATGGATGTTCAGATGTTCCTTGTGATCTAAACATCAAATAGTTTTTCAAGCAATTTCTTTCGTCCTCTATAAGTTTTATATAAATATCATTTACGTTTGTACAGAAATAGAATGTACATGAAAGAAAGCTAAACGAAAGAAAACAAAAGTTTATATTCCTTTTTGTTATTAAAGGAAAAAGAAAGCATAAAAAATAAACGCTCAGCCATCGACATTCACGTTCACAAACATTCGCTCTGCGTATTCTTTTAGCAAAACAAATATTATTTCTACAATTCTCTTGTAGAACAGTATAACTTTCGCCTTTTGACACTAGAAGAAGTTGAGCTGAAAAAAGAGGACAAGTACAAGAAAAAAGCAGACAACGACAGAGGAACTGATTTTGAAGATACCCAGCAGAATATATCCTAACATGTGACGGGAACTCTGTGGAAAGCCACAGTATTGAGCAGTGAACAGTGGTGAGTGAAAGCAAGGCTAGAAAATAAAATTTGGTATCTCTAAAAAATTACATAAAGTGAATACAAGGAATCATTGTTTTACGAAAAATAAGCAACTCACTGCTTGCGCTTTCCCTTGCTGCAGCGTTTGTTGCCATTTTGATGCTCTTAGCAACATTTATGTCGAAATAGATCTCACGGGTTGTACGACTCCCAACAACGCTGCTGTGCATTAAATGAGAAAATTCTCCTCGAAAATGCTTTATCCGCTTTTGATAGCACTCATACTTTTGCGCCGTATACGAGTAGACACACGGTCATTATATGTGAAATATCTGTCTTTCGAGAGAGGGCTCTGTTCTCAATCAGTTACCGAGTCCAACAGAGCACCTATTTGGCAACAGGATCTTTTGTTTTCTTTTGGTGCTGACATCATTGTTTTAGACTAT
Source organism: Hydrotaea diabolus (assembly GCA_963513945.1). Lineage (NCBI taxonomy): Eukaryota > Metazoa > Arthropoda > Insecta > Diptera > Muscidae > Hydrotaea > Hydrotaea diabolus. Next base: position 130,130,913 of record OY740717.1, on the reverse strand, counting down.
CTTTGAACCGATGTATACAAATTCTTCTACTACCTCGAAGTAGCAGCTAGCGGCCAATGTCGACATTGAAGAGAGTAGTGTCGTTCTCTGGCAGTAGCCTTAATCCTTTTGTTATTGTTCTTATTAATAATATAATATGTCGTATACGGAACGTGGACATTATAAAACTTGGAGTTGTTGTTGATGTAACAACAGCACTTATATATTGAGAATTGTAATTTCTGATGGTCCATAGGGGATCTGCTTCGACATCCAGACTAAGAAAACTACTTTTTAAACTGGATGCGACTAAATACGCCTAGGGGTCAGCTAAGTAGTCTTGGTCGGAGAATTCAAGAGATGCAGCTTGTCATTTATTCCCTGATGGCAAGCGGGACATACGTGCTGGAGCATACCTTCAATACCAAAGCATTACCTTTTTTCCGCTTTGACTCATATTTAATATGATATTTTTATTATTTTCACTTTATCTTATTTTTGATATTTCGTCCGTCCTTACCCATTTTACATCCTTTAGTTTAGTTTTTGTTTTTTATTTTTAATTTTTGGACCACTTGGGTCCTTTTTATTCCCATGTCTATTTTCTATGTCGTCCTTTTTATTGAACATTGCATTCCCACTCTCCCCTTTTTTAATCCCTTGCTATCCTTATTTATATTTTCCATGCCATCTTTTTTATTAAATATGGATTTTCTCACATTTTTAAATATTTCGCTAATTTTAGACCATTTATTTTCCCATTTTTAGTTTTCATTTCATTCTTTTGATTGAATATTGCTTTTCTCGCTTCTTGATGCTTCGCCCCTGTTAGACCTTTTTTTATCACCATTTATATTTTCTTTCTTTTTATTTTATGGAGTTTGTCTCATTATTTTCTATTTCTTTAATTTTGTACCTTTTCTTATTTTTCTTTTTTCCGCCTTGACCCATTTTTTGTCTGATATTTTACATTTCGCCTTTGTGTTATTCCTTATATTTCGTATACCTTTACCCATGTTTGTGTCTTTTGTTGCCCCCTGTATATTTTCTTTATCTTCCTGTTGATTTACTTTTATTTCTCCTTTATTTTGGTTCTTATCCTTGTTGCAACTGTTTTCCCACTTCTTGGCGTTTCGTCCGTTTTGGTCCTTTTTTATCCCCATTTATTTATTCTTTGCGATTCTTCGGGTTTTATTGTTTTTCTGATTTTTTGATAAATTGTTTGTTTTGATTCCTTTTTATGCCTTTTTTTATCCAAAATCCCATTTTTTCTGCCTTTAATTTCGCTAGTTTAGTTTCTATTTTTAATTCCATTTTTGTTTTCTATGCCATTTTGTCCCTCATTTCTATTTTCTATGTCATAATTTTGGTTTAGTTTTGTTTTATTCACTTTTTAATTTATAGCCCATTTTGGTCTTCTTTTGGCGTTTCGTCCGTTTAGTTCCTTTTTTATCCCCATTTATTTATTCTTTGCCATTCTTTCGATTTTATTGTTTTTCTGATTTTTTGATAAATTGTTTGTTTTGATTCCTTTTTATGCCTTTTTTATCCAAAATCCTGTTTTTTCTGCCTTTTATTTCGCTAATTTTGTTTTGTTTCATTTTGTCCCTCATTTCTTTTTTCTATGTCCTAATTTTGGTTTAGTTTTGTTTTATTCACTTTTTTAATTTTTGGCCCATTTTGGTCGTCTTTTATCCCCATTAATATTTTTTATGTCATCCTCTGGATTTAACATTATTTTTTTCCACTCTCTATGTTGGCCCCTTTTTAATCGCTTTACTACCTATTATATGTCACCCGCATGATTTAATACTATCTTTGTTGCTTTATATCATTTCGCCCATTAATTAATTTTTTAATCTGTTATCCCTATTTATAGTTTCCATGTCAAGCTGTTGATTTAATATTGTTCTTATCACTTCCTGCTGTTTTGACCGTCTCGAACTATTTGACCTTTAATAATATTTTCCATACAATCGACTTCATTTAATACTGTTTTTCTTACTTTCTGATATATGGTCCTTATCCCATTTATACCGATTTATATCTTCCATGCCATCCTATTGTTTTAGTATATTTTTCTAACTTCATGTTGTTTCGCTCATTTTGACGTTTTTTATTCCCATTTATATTTCCCGTGTTATACTGTTCTCACTTTCAGATATTTGGCCTCTTTTGGATTTTTCTTTATAGCTTTTTAACCCTATTTTCCATATTATTTCCTGTTCATTAAATATGGAATATCTCACATTTTGATATTTCGCCCCTTTTGGACCATTTTTCATCCCCGTTTTATTTTTAATCCATCCTACTGATTCAATATTGCTTTTCTAGCTTCATTCTGATTCGCCCGTTTTTGACCTTTTTATCCCCGTTTTATTTTTTATGCCACTATTTTGATTTTATGTGGTTTATTAGATTTGGAGCATTTTAAGCACAAATTTTATCCATATTCCGATTTTCCATGTCATCCTGTTGATTTAATATTACTTTTCTAACTTTCTATTTTTTCGCCCGTTTTTGTACTTTTTCCCCATTTTATAGCCATTTTTTTTGTCATCTTCTTGACTCAATATTAATTTCTGACTTTTTTATATAACAAACCTTTTGGAATTTTTTGTATCCCTTTGCTATATTTCCCATGACATACTGTTTTCGCCTTCTGATATTTGGTCTTTGCATGCCTTTTTATTCCCTCTTCTATTTTCCATGTCATCCTGGTTTTTAAACGATTTTTCTCACTTTTTTTTAATTTTTGACAATTTTTATTTCTTTTTATCCCCACTGATATATTCTACGGCATTCTGTTCATTTTATATGGTTGTTCTCATTTTACCCCCTTTTTTTTGCCAATTTGTATCCCTTCTTACCTCCAATTTTAATTTCCATGCCAATGTGTTGCTTTTTTTGTGTTTTTCTAACTTTATGTTGTTTCTCCCGTTTTGGTCCTTTTAAATGCCCTTTTATCTACATTTTTATTTTATATGCCTCCCTGACCATATAATATGGTTTTCTCTTTTTGTAAGTATTTCGACTGTTGTGCCCATTTTTTTATCCCCTTTTCTAATAGTCTACAATTTTTAATTACAACATACCCATTTGTTCTAAAAATTTCGCAATTGAGACATATTTTTGAAATGTTCGACTTTGGAATTATCAAGAACCACAAAAATTAATTACAAAAAATTGGGAATACATTTTACTCGTTTTACCTGAAAAATTTGATTCATCGCTTACATTTTTTTCCTTTTGTTTTTAGTGTCATCAATGATCGCCGTGGTGTGATGGATGTGTGAACGACTACCATTCCAGTAAACCCAGGTTTAAATCCGGATTTTAGCGGCGGATTTCCACCTTGTTAATGCTATTGACTTAACGAGTAAGAGATTTATCTCTAAGCCATGTAAAAACTTCTTTACAAAATGCATTAGCCATTAGGAGCAGGCGTTAAACAGTAGGTCCCTGTCAGTGCACGCAGAGAAAAAGTATGGTTGTGGTAACAATATTCGAAGAGGACAATACTATTGTTTGGTTCAAGTACACAACAATAGTTTGGTTCAAGTACAACCATACTATAATCCTCGCAACCATACTTTGATCCTTACATCAATAATATGATTCGCATGTAACCATACTATGATCCCCACAACCATAGTTGATTCAGATACAACCATAGTATGATCCTCACAACCATAGTATGATTCACACGTAAAAATGTTATGATCCCTACAACCATAGTATGATCACATACAATTATACTATGATCCCCAAATTATTTAATAGAATTGGGTTAAGTTTTCAACAACAGATTTGAATTATGAAGGTATTTAAAAATACATTAAATTCAAAATAATAGAAGTAATTTATTTAGCAGTAGAAAAAATCAGTTTAAGAAAACGTAAGCGTTTTTATTAAAAATATTTTAGTTAATCAAACCCAAAGCAGTTTGTTTGAAAAATTTTAATTTCCATATAAAAAGCACAATTTTTGCGTTAGATCCGTAACAAAAACATTGTTCAACAAAGCATTTTTAAATAAAAAAAAAAATTGCAATCATACAGTATGGTTGCCGTAATCATACTATTGTTAACATAAAACCCAAAAAACAATACTTTTGTCGCACCAACCATATTTATATTGTTGCTACAACCATATTTTCGTTATAAAATTTGGCAACAATACTATGGTTACATTTCAACAACATTAATATCGCGGTTATCATACTTTTGTCAAAATTAAATTCCGTAAACAATACTATGGTTGCGACGAACATACTATTATTGCGGAGAACATATTATTATTGCCGTGACCATATAGTAACCATGTTTTTTCTCTGCGTGTGTGTATCATAAGTGCACAGCTTACTGATTTGAGACAAGTTTTCCCCTTGTTCCTTAATGGGAAGTTGTGGGAATTAAGTTAGTACGTGAGTGAGGTCATGGCAACCAAATTTTTAACTTAAAGGTTTAACTAAAATTTCCTTTTACCCATATTTACATTTAGCTCAAAAATTTGTCCTTTAAAATATGAATTTATTCAAAACGAAAATAGCCTTCGAATTTCACGTTTCTTAGTGCTCTGAATGAGGAGGCACGAAATGTATACCTTTTTATCCCCTGAAGTTTTAAGTTTCCAATAATCCCTATGTCCTATGCCATCTGTTACCACTGTTTCTATCATCCTATATATTCACTTTATCCCAATATTTACCAAGACTGTAAATATGTAGTCGACAATTCATATACAGTTTTAACTACCAAAGGATCGCATGAAATGTTTAATCATACCGTATTTCCTAGAGGATTTTTTCCTTTCTTATGACTTGGTGTGACAAGCAAGCCGATGCTGCTCGGTGGATTTGTTTTATATTATTCCGCTCCAACATCGCCATCCGCTTTCTTGCACTTGTGCGTGTGTTTGTGGTAATCATCATTTGCTTCTGTTTGAATCCATGCAAACTTTCGTCGGTCTCTTGGCGGTACGCTTAGCTAACTGTCTAAGATGTCCTTTGTTCAGGAAACTGCAAAGAAACCTAAAAAACCGAGAAAACGCAAGAAGGCGAAAAAGAAATAATTTTTCAATGGGCAACGACACGGAATAGAATGCATCACATGAGCTTCAAGGAAACACAATTGCACAAATTCAGATATTGTAGTGGTGATGGCGGCGCTGATGATGAGGAGTTGGTCCCTGTGGTGTTGGAAAAGAACCAAACTAAAGAGTTTTTATACCCTACACCATACTGTGGCATGACTTTGAGCTGATGTTTAAAACACCTTTAAGGAATGGATATACCCCCTATGTGTAGTATACCGATCGATTCAGAGTCACTGTCTGATTCATAGAGCCATGTCCGTTAGTCCGTCCGAATGTCCTTCTACCGTTCTAATTAAATTGCAGGTCACAATTATAAACCGATTTCGAGGAAACTTGGTACATTCTTCAAGTTTGGGCCAAGGACGAACCCTTTTGAAATTGATACACATCGATCTATATTTTTTTATATCACACAAAGCTTTTTCCCGATTTCTGAACCTAAAGCTTTAAAAGCCACACATTACATCCGATTTCGACTTAATTTCGCACAGAGTATTAAGAGTGACCAACACATATCTATGGTAAAATTTTTCCATACCGGTCGAAGTTTTTGAATAGCTCCGTCAGAATAGCCTTGCAGTTCTAAAAGCCAAAAATTAAGGCCAATGTCCAAATTTTGCATGGTACGTTAGGAGTTGCCATTTTGCCATAATTAACTCTGATAAACTAGACCACATGGGCCTTTAATTTCGTATTGCCCTATACAAAAATCTTTCGCGATTTTAGAACCTACTAGACAACATGGGCCTTTAATTTCGTATTGCCCTATACAAAAATCTTTCACGATTTTAGAACCTACATCTTTTAAAGCCACTTATTACGAGTACACCCGATTAAATTTTCATAAAGCGTTTTATCACTTGTGAAATTTTTCGTTTTGAGGTCCTGCAGAGCTAGCAGTCACAAATCAAATCCGATCACCCTTAAATTTTGCACGGTACTTTACGAAAGACTATAAATTTACATAGGTCCACATTTTCGAACAGATTTAACTCAAAGGTGCTTCCCGATATCAGAACCAATAGCTCTAATAGCCACATTTTATATCCGATTGCTACAAAATTCCGAATGGAGCGTTACAAGCGATCAACACCCATGTCATAAGCCCTTATCGGTCCATGCTTTCAGTTAGCGCCCACACAATGTTACCTCCTGATTTGAGGTCCTATTACTCGTATACCCTATTACGTTAAAATGTTGTTATGATCTACAAATAACTCTTACATATTGAGATTAACCTTCTTTAAGCTTTAGACATATACCATAATCCTCTAAACAGCAGAGTGGTGTAGGTTATCTTATAGTCGGCCACAACCGACTTTAACTTTTTTTTTCCTTATATTCCTTGTTTTAGTTGAACTCAATGCATCAGGGAAAGTGTAAAGTAAAGAAGTCATCACATGTTAAAAGTCTGAGCATTTCAAAGTTTATTCTTTTAGAAATTTAAATTTTACGAAATATATTAAGGAGGTGCAGACTTTAAGGAAAGGATATTTAAGATTATTATGCAAATTCAAATATGACATTAATGTTGTAATCTGGGTTAATTTAGAGCCCTTCCAAGGGTGTACAAAAAACCATTTTCAGTTGGATTAACTTAACAGCCCGAAGTGTAAGGTTTAATTGAAGTCGGCCACGCACAACTTTAGCTTTTATTTACTAGTTATATAAATGGTCATCAATCTAGAGGTACCTTTTCAGAACAAAAAAAAATATAAAAAATCAAGTGTGGAATCTTTATTCGTAATTTGAAAGGGCATTTTATGGCATTTATTTTTTGAAAATAAATGCCATATAATATTTGTATTATGGAAATGAGCGTTCGGTGAGAAACGGGAAGATCCGCTGTTTTCAACCAAAATTTTGTTCAGTGATGAGGCCCATTTCTGGCTCAACGGAAAAGTCAATAAACAAAATTGCCGCATTTGGGCTGAAGAGCAACAACAAGAGGTTCAAGAGGTGCCACTATACCCAGACAAAACCACGGTTTGGTGCGGTTTATAAGCTAGTGGAATCATCGGTGCATATTTTTTTTTAAAAATGATGATTTCCGGCACGTAGCCGTAAATGGTGCTCACTATCGCGCTACGATATCGATATTTATGCTACCTGAAATTGAAGCCCGTAACCTTGACGACACTTGGTTTTAACAGGACGGTGCCACTTGCCTTACAGCTGCTCAAACAATGGATCTACGAGGGCGACCGCAAAACTAACTGGCCTGGCACATTTTCTGTTTTACTAGAAACTTTTTTTTTGGTTTTTTAAAAGCAATCTTTTATAAGCCATCTGTCAAAATTTCCGAAATATTTAATGATTATTTTCTTTGTTACATGTGATTGAAGTAAACAAGTTTTATAATTTTTGAAAAATGAAAAATAACGAGTTTCGTGCGGTAATTAAACACTTTTATATGAAAGGTTATACGCCACAATTAATCAAGATGAATTGGATTCTGTTCATGGTGATAATGCACCATCATACTCCACCGTGAATTCCAGAATGCAAAGAACAGTCAAAACAATGGATAGAACTGGTAAAATTGGTCCCAAGAAGGCGAAAACTGTTAAGACAGCAGGAAAAGTAATGGCCACAGTATTTTGGGATGCAAGGCGTAAAATATTTATTGATTATCTTGAGATAGGAAAAACTGTAAATAGTGAATATTATTGTGTATTATTGGATCGGTTGAGTGAAGAAACCAAGATAAAGCTACCGCATTTAGAAAAAAAAGTTCTTTTTCATTAAGATAATGCTCCTTCACACACTGCATTTTTAACTCAACAAAAACTGGCCGAATTACGATTTGAAATTGCTCCGCATCCACCATATGGTCCAAATTTAGCTCCTTCTGAATAATGAATCCAATAGCGAGGTTATTGCTGAAACTGAGGCATATTTTGAAGTTCTTCAAAAATCTTATTTTTCGGATGGAATTAAAAACTTTAAAAACGTTTGATGAAGTGTATTGAGTTGGAAGGAGATTATGCTGAAAAATAAATAATAATAATTCCAAAAAACGGTTCTTTTTATGTTAGGCCAGTTACTTTTGCGGTCGCCCTCGTACTAGAGGTCATTTCGAAAAGCAGCTAATTTCTCGTTTTGGACAAACCAGCTACGATTCAAGTTTTGGAAGCCAACATTACGCGTGTCATTAAAGCCATACCGGTCGAAATGCTCGAACGAGTCATCCAAAATTGGACCCTCAGATTGAAAACCCTGAGGCGTAGTTGCTGGTAATATTTGAAGGAAATTATATATAAAAATATAAATGCCATTAAATGTCCTTTTAAATTACCAATAAAGATTCCATACTGGATTTGAATTTTGAATTTTTATATTTTTTGTTCTGAAAAAATACCTCTAGATGGATCACCCTATATTAAGATTAGGTGATGGACTCGACCTACGATGTAGTCTCTCTATAGAAAAATACCTCCTTAATCGATTCTCTATAGAGGAAGACTTTTGATGTCAACTTTTAAATAGAGGGTGGGCGATTTAAATTTTTAAATTTGAATCGGCTGTATAAATAAGTACAATAATTTTTTAAAATTTCTGGTTTTATTGTAAAGGTTGAACTTTGTCATTTCATAGTGGAACACCATCCGATCCGTATTTGCTGCGCCCAATGGGCTTAAGATTATTTGGCAGGATATTAGGAATTTTACAGAAACATCGTGTTTTCAGATGAAACTCATTCCAATCTTGGTGGCAATGTCAATAAGCAATATTGCCGCATATGGAGTTCAGCGTATCCACCTATCACTGTTGAGAAGCCAAGGCACCCACAACGAATCGCCGTTTTGGTCTGGCGGCATCATTGGGCCATATTTCTTCGAAAATGAGCAAGGAGCCGCTGTTGCCGTCAACGGTCAGCGTTACCGCGCCATGCTCAACATTTTTTTTTTAAAAAATTCAAAAAAAAAGACATGGACAACATTTGGCTTCAACAAGGCGGCGCCACATATCACACAGCCAATGCAACCATCGATATTTTACGCACTGTTTTTTAAAATCAAATAATCAGCCCAAATTGTGATATCAATTGGCCGCCTCGGAGCTGTGATTTGAGTCCTTTGGATTATTTTCTATGGGGAGCCATTAAGGATAAATGTCACGCAAAGCATTTACAGTCAATGGAAGCGTCGACGCATGAAATCAAATTTGCCATTGAAGAGATTCGACCCAAACAGTCAAAAATGTACTGAAAAATTAAATTCAAACTTTCCAATAAAACCAGAAATTTGAAAAAAAATATCGATACTTATTGTTTACATCCGATTTAATATGTTTAATCGCCGATCCTGTAAGAAAGACTTGTAAGATCTTCTGTAGCGGAATGGCTCTTAGTCGAGGATGACCACTGAGTCGATGACGATCTCTGAGATTGACTCTTCTATGGAGGAAGACTGGAAAGGCTCTGAAGTCGGCTCTAGTATTAGGGAAGACTCCGGAGTTCGAACTCTTAAGTCATATCTAATATAAAGATAAATTTAAAGGGCGAATTTGAAGGTCGGTTCATCTAAGTCGTGGACGAACTCTAAGGTCAACTCTTTTGTAGAGGTACATTTTGTGGACGACTCTCCTACTGAGACCGAGAGGATTACCGTTCTGAGAAGAATAAAACAACCATCGGCAGGCTGAAAATTATATACCCTCCACAGTGGATTGACCTTTTTTTGGGCCCTTATGCCCTTGAGTCCGACTCCATCTCAGCCAAATTTGTAAATAAATCCTTATTGTGATTGTATAACAAAAACAAAATAAAAAATTCAAATCAGGTGTGGAATCTTTATTGGTAATTTGAAAGGACATTTTATGGCAATTATTTTTTGAATATAATTTCCTTCAAATGTTGGCCGCAACTACGCCTCAGGGTTTCAATTCTGAGTGTCCAATTTAGGATGACTCGTTCAAGAATTTTGACCGGTATGGCTTTAATGACACGCGTAATGTTGGCATCCAAGACCTGAATCGTAGCTGGTTTGTCAGCATAGACTTTGGACTTAACGCAACCCCAAAGAAGAATGTCTAAAGGTGTGCTATCACTCGATCTAGGAAGCCAACTCTCCTGTCCAAAACGTGAAATTAGCTGCTTTTCGAAATGACCTCCCAATAGATACATTGCTTGAGAAGTGGCACCGTCCTGTTGAAACCAAGTGTCGTCAAGATTATGGGGTTCAATTTCAGGTATTAAGGAGTGATATCATGGCGCGATATAGAGCACCATTCACGGTTACGTTCCGGCCGTCATCATTTTTGAAAAAATATGTACCGATGATTCCACCAGCTTATAAACCGCACCAAACCGTGATTTTCTCTGGGTATAATGGCACCTCTTGAACCTCTTCTTGTTGCTCTTCAGCCCAAATGCGGAAATTTCGCGTATTGACTTTGCCGTTGAGCCAGAAATGGGCCTCTTCAGCCCAAAATGCGACAATTTCGTTTATTGACTTTGCCGTTGAGCCAGAAATGGGCTTCATCACTGAACAAAATTTTGGTCGAAAAAAGGGGATCTTCCCATTTCTCACCGTTTGGTGAGATCTTTTCCATAATACAGTTGCCAACATTTGAAGGTAATTATTTTCAAAAAATAAATGCCATAAAATGTCCTTTCAAATTACTTATAAAGATTCCACACTTGATTTGAATTTTTAAATTTTTTTGTTTTGAAAAAATCCCTCCAGATGGATCACCCTATATATTCAAATTTTCTACTTATAACTCGATCAGAACATGGGGGCTGTATTTGAGCCACTTGAGCCGAAACATGCATCTCTTTTTAAGGTATGAGGTACGTTTTAATAACTTGCCGCATTTAAACTATTATTCTTCCACATACTCGTACAAATTTTGATCTGTTAAGCAAAGACTGAAATTTACTATTGATGGCTTGATCAGAACATGTAGGCTGCTTTTCGAGACGAAACCTACTGTTATTGTCCCCCCTTAGAAGTTAGAAGTGCGTTTCAACTACTTGCCCCCCTTTAATCCATTGTTCGTCCACTAAATATTTTGATCTGTTAAGGAAATACTTATACTAAAATAGGTTTACTTTTTCAGAGAAACCTTAAATCCCATTTAAAGAAACTTTTCTTATAGGACCGATTTCGTCAATTTACAAACACCTATAGTTTTGACCATTATCCATGATGCTAAAAATAGCAGGGTTAAAGCCCATTTCGTATGACCGTTATTGTACTATTTTCACATAGTCTTAGAAATCTAGGATGGTCTAAAACATATGTTGGGTTGGTCGATTAGCAATCGATATTGTGCCATCGATAATACGATAGCATTTGCCATAAGGAAAATAAAGTTCTACTAGGACATATGAAAAAATCATTTTCGAGGCGCTTAACTTTAAATTATTTTAAGCTTTGCTCAACTTTTATTTTTAAGATTTTTAGGAGGTAATATTTTTTTTTTGATTTTCTAAGTCGTATTTTTATTTTCACGTTCTGTATTGTATTGTATGTGGCAATGTATATTTGTACGTCACTTTGGAAAATCTATGGCACAATATCGACAAATTGTTTTCCATACTACGAGGGCTGCTATATACTTATATATTTCTGGCCTAACAATGAAAATGCGAATATTTATCATCAAATTGTTTTTTTATTGCTTTTCAAAGTACTCTCCAACATGATTTATACACTTTTGCATGCGCTCAAACCAATTGTCGAAGCCCTTTTCCCACTCTGATTGAGACACCTCCAAAACATGGTTTTTGAACACTTCAACAGCATTTTCTGGCGACGAAAATGGTTTACCACGCATTTTTTTCTTGATGTGCGGTAATAAAAAGAAGTCATTGGGTGTCAAGTCTAGGATGTATGGCGGATGACCCATCAATTCGACGTTTTGGCCGGTCAAAAAGGCGCTGGTTTAGGCCGATGTGTAAGAGCTCGCATTGTCATGGTACACAATAATTCGTCTTCTCTTGTTCGTTTTTCGAATTTCTCCGAAGACTTGAGGCAAACAAATTGTGGTGTACCACTCAGAATGGACCGTCCTACGTTGCTCAAGCGGAACTTTCACCACATGACCAGTTTTGCCGAAGAAACAGGCGACCATTTGCTGCGAAGTGCTTCTTCCACGAAGAACTTTCGTTGGATTTGGCTCGTCTTCGAAGACCCACACGGACGATTGCTGTTTTGTTTTTGGCTCATACGCATAGATCCATGATTCGTCACCTGTGACGATCTTATAAACGTCTTTTGAAGCACCGCGATCGTATTTTTTCAAAATTCCTTTGCAACAATCGACACGAGCCTTTTTTTGAGCGATTGTCAAATTGTGCGGGTTCATCGTTGCGCTCTTGTCGTGATAATTAATTTGAAAGCTGTGAAAAATGATCACACGAAAATGTTCACGAGTTAATTGATATTTTTTTGCATTTTTGTCAGCCACGATTGAATTCATTAAACCAGTGCTTAGGATGGTGCTTCATCGCCATACAAATATTTAAGTTCATCGATGCGCTCTTGTCGTGATAATTAATTTGAAAGCTGTGAAAAATGATAGCACGAAAATGTTCACGAGTTAATTTCATTTTTTTAAGTCACTGTAAACAACACAAATGATGGTCGTATGTCAAAACGTTCTGAGTACGTTTATGCTAAAAAATGCCAAACATTCCAATGAAAATGTCAGATGGCGCCACTTAGTGTTGCCTAGGCCAGAAATATATATAGCAACCCTCGTAATCGGCCCACCCTAATGAATGTACTTTTAGGATCTTCGATTAATATTTCGAGGTGTTGCAAGTGAAATTGGATAAAGGGAATACATTTCATGCTTCGGTATAGGGTTACAAATCGAATAATGGCAAAGTGTCTGAAACAGAACGATAATCGCTTTGTCAGCGGTCAACTGAGATATCAAAAATTGCCTTTTGTTTGAATGAGTCTGAAATTTCCCACTGTGCACATTCAGTATTGTCATCAGTTAAATAGAATGTAGTCCCAGGTTAACTCTTCAGAAGACACGTGCTTCGAGTTTCAAGTCACGCATTTGACGCATAAGTAGCCTAACTCTTTTTCTGAGAAAGAAAATGTATGCCGTCAACGCCATCGGTCAACAAGATCTATGTACATATCCCATTTTATTGTAAATTTACCGCCTGGCAAGGCGATATGGTCTATCCTTAATGTTCTATTCTTAAACGTAAATATATTTAGGATAGGAAATTCCAGCAATCCATTCTATATATTGCACTCATATGTTCGACACTTTTGTTTTAAACTTTTGCCATTCGTTGTTGTTCCCTTTGTTGTTGTTGTTGTGGTGGTGGTGGATGAGAGTCAATTGTTTAACATTTCCCATTATCCACTGGTTGTTGCCCAACATTTATTCATAGTTTCACATATGAATACCCATCTAACCATGCAAAGTAATTAAATGCTCGAAAGTTAACTTTGGTGTTGCTCGTGGCTGGCTGCTGGTGCTAACTGGTCCGTAGTTTTACGTAGACACCGCCGTTGTCGGGGTTTTTTTGCGTTAACTGCTTCTCTACAGACCGCAACAATGCAAAAGCCTTTTGGCTTTTTAAAGCGTCAAATATGTGAAACTTTATCCTTGCCCATGACTGTAAAAAAAACACATACATCAATGCTCAATTTTAGTTTCGGTACGCCGGGTAGAAAATGGAAAATTGTGGATGAAGTAAAAATGGAAAAAATGAGCATCATTAAGGCATTAGATGAATTTTGGTTTACTGAGCAGTAGACCATTTATAAAGTTTTCAATATACGAGGGTTGTATGAGAGGTCACTAACATTTTTATGCGAAAGATAAATCGATTTCAAGAACAGTTTCGGCTGAATAACATTTTTTAACAACTCTGTAAAAACCTAGGTTTTGGAATGTAACTTAGCCCATAGATTCTATTTGTAAGATATTTTCAATACATCCAAATGCATACATAAATACTTTCAACTATCGTTGTGAACGCTATTGCAAGTGCAATGAGTAAATGAATTTTCAAATATGAAGCATGTATCTTCTGTTATGAAAGGTTGCCCATTACAAGGCTAATTAGCCAGCCTGGAGAAAGCCATGACGAAAATCACAAACCTAAAAAAACTAAAAGACATATATCATCATTTGTGACGCGCAAAATAGAAAGGGACCTAAGGTTCAAACCAACTTTTGTTCAGGAAAGCCATTTTAAAGATTAGGCCCCTTTCTATTTGCGCTTAGAATCGGTCTCATTCGATGCTCAGATGCTGTCCACATCAAAAAAAAGTTTTTCCAGGAGAGCCTTTTAAAGATTAGGTCCCTTTCTATTTGCGCTTAGAATCGTCGACTTCACTTTCATAAAACGCGCATATCTCTGGGAGCATGGGATCGGTCTCATTCGATGCTCAGATGTTGTCCACATCAAAAAAAGAAAAAAAATGAAAATTGATTTTTTTTACACGTAGGTCCCTTTCTCTATGCGCTGTCACATTTGTTAATCAATATTAAGGTATTTTTTTCAATAGGGTTTTGTCACAGATTATGCGTGAGTTGTGGTTAACTATTTTTTTTTCAATTTTGTTTGCCATAAAATATTGCACCGCGAAAACCACGGTTTAATACGGTTTAACAGTGGATGGTGCTCGCAATCGCACCATGATATCGGAATTTTTGCTACCTGTAATGGAATCTTGAACACATTTGGTTTTAACGGGACGGCGCCACTTGCCATATAGCTGCTCAAACAATGGATTTATTGAGCGCAGCTTTTTTCACGTTTTGCCTAGATCATGTGATATCAAACATTTAGACTTTTTTCTTTGAGGCTATGTAAAGTCTATGCTGACAAACCAGCTAAGATTTAGATTTAGGAAGCCAACATTACGCGTGTCATTAACCAGTCATCCAAAATTGGACCCTAAGAATGGACACCCTGAGGCGTAGTTAAATAAATTAATAAATGGCATAACATATTCTTTCGAATGAATAATAAAGGCATATGGCGTCAAGCCAAAACTCCAAAATAAGTCAATTGGCGCATAAGATCTGTGACTGAACTTATTACTAGTATAGCAGTTCTAACATTAACTTACAGATTTGTACATTTTCGTTGAAATCAGTAATCGCTTTGGTTTGAACTAACTGATTCAAAGCCAATTGATCAAATTGACGTTTTTGTCCCTATTATCGTTTGAATGCACCGTGCATTAAGTCAATTCCTTATTTGTGCAAAACCATCGCTATAGCATTAGGCTCAAACTCCTTTGTTGAATTTAAGGACTCTTTGTGGATCTACATCCTGGTCTTTAATTTGTATTCTTCTCTGGATTTGCAAAGTTTTACAAATTTGTTGGTTAGAGTTTCTTAAATCTTTCTTTCATACAAACCTTCCGCTGACAATTGTAAACACTTCTTATTTCTAAACGGCAGCGCGACCTACCTAAGCTACACTTAAGAGAAACCTACTGCCATTTTGAGGTAATATATGGCCCTATCTTGGTGTTTTCGGCCAAGCGGGTCTCGATTTTTACACCTCAAAATGTTCATTAAATTTTAGGTTTTTTCCTCGTCCAATTTAGATGAACTGGGCACAAGTTATTTCGTTATGCCAAGGACGGATGCTGTTAAAATTGAAAAAAATCGATTCAGAATTAGAAACTATCAGACAAGTTATTTCGTTATGCCAAGGACGGATGCTGTTAAAATTGAAAAAAATCGATTCAGAATTAGAAACAGGTCCCATATAAATGTTCAACCGATTTTACCAAAAACAATGCAATTTTCCCACAGATTTGTTGAAAAATCAAGATAAATTTAGAGCACACAACCTATTTTCAGTTGGCTTTTCTGAACATGAAGAAGCGCCCGACCTAAGCTTACTTGGCTAATTGTTTATTAAATTTAGGTATAATTATGGAAATCGGGGACAGCAGAAAATTGAGATTTTGGCGAACAAAATCACATCTTGGACAACACTTCCACGAGGGTTGCCATATATATTTCTGGCCTAGGCAACACTACGTGCTGCCTGGCGCCATCTGCCATTTCCATTGGAAAGTTTGACATTTTTCAGCATAAACGAACTCAAGACTTGAAAAAATCAATTTGGCAAAAAATGGAATTAGCTCGTGAACATTTTCGTGCGTTCATTTTTTACAACTTTCGACGTAGATTATCGCGACAAGAGTGCAGCGATAAACTTAAATCTTTGTATGGTGATGAAGCACCATCCTATAGCACTGCGAAAAACTGGTTTAATGAATTCAATCGTGGCCGATGTTCGCTCAAAGTCGAAGGTCGTGAAGGTCGTCCAAAAACGGCCGTTGTGCCAGAGAACATTGATGCCGTGCGTGAACTGATAATGCAAGATCGTCATGTGACATACCGTGAGAAAGAGGCATACTTGGGCATTTCTTCCACCAGCATACATTCGACACCTGGCCGTAAAAAAAGGTTTGTTCTCGTTGGATCCCGCACAGTTTGACAATCGTTCAAAAAAAGGTTCTATCGATTGGTGCAAATAAATTTTGAAAAAATACGATCGCGGCACTTGAAAAGAAGTTTATAAGATCGTCACAGGTGAAGAATCATGGATCTATGCATATGAGCCCGAAAAGTGAACTGATAATGGAAGATCGTCATGTGACATACCGTGAGATAGAGGCATCCTTGGGCATTTCTTCCACAAGAATACATTCGACACCTGGCCGTAAAAAAGGTTTGTTCTCGTTGGATCCCGCACAATTTGACAATCGTTCAAAAAAAGGCTCGTGTCCATTGGTGCAAATAAATTTTGAAAAAATACGATCACGGCTCTTGAAAAGACGTTTATAAGATCGTCACAGGTGAAGAATCATGGATCTATGAGTATGAGCCTGAAACAAAACAGCAATCGACCGTGAGGGTCTTCGAAGACGAGCCAAATCCAACGAAAGTTGTTCGTGGAAGAAGCACTTCGAAGCAAATGGTCGCTTGTTTCTTCGGCAAAACTGGCCATGTGGCAGCTTTTTCGCTTGAGCAACGTAGGAGGTCAATTCTGAGTGGTACACCACAATTTGTTTGCCTGAAGTCTTCGGATAAATTCGAAAAACGAACAAGAGAAGACGAGTCATTGTGCACCATAATAATGCGAGCTCTCACACATCCGATCAAACCAGCGCCTTTTTGACCAGCCAAAACGTCGACTTGATAGGTCATCCGCCGTGCGGCCCTGACTAGGCACCCAATGACTTCTTTGTTTTCCCGCACATCAAAAAAAAAATGTGTGGTCAACGATTTTCGTCGCCAGAAGATGCTGTTGATGCGTTAAAAAATCATGTTTTGGAGGTGTCTCAATGGGAGTGGAAAAAGTGCTTTGACAATTGGTTTGAGCAAAAGTGTATAAGTTATGCCGGAGAATACTTTGAAAAACAATTAAACCATTTTTGATGATAAATATTCGCATTTTCATTATTAGGCCAGAAGTATATATAGCATCTCCCGTAGTATGTCAGTCTCACGAAATTTTTAATGCCATTTCGGTGGCTGCCTAAATTTGTCTCAAACATCTTTTCAATAAACTCGCTGTTTGTGTAACATAGCATTGAATTTGAAAAATAGATTGGATTATTTTCCAACGCTGTTCAAGGGTTAAGTAATTCCTTTTGTTCGACGAAAATGTAATATCGGGTGATCAATCTAGAAGAATTATTTCAAAATAAAAAAATTCAATAAACCCTATTGAATAAAACACCTCTAGGGTGAACACCCTTTTTAATTTTGTGTACAAATGTTGAGCGGAAATTAGCTGTAATGGAATTAATGTTCAATCTCTTATCTCAGTACCCGAAATTTACGACGTTAGGCCGCCAACTGATGTCAGACGATTTTTTTCGAGCACAATTCCTACCAAACCATGGCCGACCACAATTATACACTTGCACTTAATAGTACAATATTTAAAAGTATTTTACCCAACACATATTCGGCTTAAAATTTACCATCACTTACCATTTTTGAGCTAAATAGCAAAATTTCACTTTTGATTTTTGCTCTGTGATATTCGCACTGGAAATATATGAAAATCTAAACGAATGTCGAAAGGGCTTAACCAAAAAATGGCGACAAACATTTTTTAAACTTAATAGGATTTCAGAAACATTTACTTTATGCATAAATGCTACCTACCTACGTTCTCGTAAATGACTGGAGCATACGAGACTTTTCTGAAATACTGTGAAAAATGTACACAGGCATCCATAAGCACCGTCTGGCAAGCGGTGAACAGACTCTGAGCTATATAGCAAATCGCTGAGCTTGGTGGCTTCGCTGATGGCGTGAGTGGAAACTTCTATACGAGTATGACAGTTAGTCCTTACTTAATATACATACATACTTATATATTTAGTATATGGTCGTATACATACATACATATGTATGTGTATATATGCATATATGGAAAAGGGAAGTAGAAATTGTTGATGTGCATGTTAATTAAAAGGACATGTCGTTTTTATTAGTAACCGTACCGAAAAACAAAACAGCGACAGCCAGAAGCAACTTGAGCAGAGCATCGGGATGCAGATGGGTTAGACGGGCAATTGGATGCCTGCTGGTACTTCACACTGCACAGGCAAAGTTTAGTGAAAATGAAATGTTAGAACAAAAAAAAACACAACTGAAACGAAATTGTGGAAAAATGGAGAATTTATAAAAGGCCGTGTCAGCTGTACAAGCAAGCAGCAATTTCTCGTATACTCGTATGTGTGTAGCTTAGTGACGGTAAACCCTTTCAAAATGACAACAAGGCACAGTGGGTAGAAAATGAAATTTCTCTCAAGAACTGAAATCTGAAAATCAAATTTTATACTGGTCTTTTAGTTTTACGTAAGTTAAGGGTGTCCCAGTAAGAGTCCTCTTTTTAAATTAAGTGTGATTTTTTATGTGCAAGTGGCAACACTAAAATTTCGCAGTTATCAGATATGTTTATTTTGGCTATAAACGAGTGGACGAATTAAGTTCGGCTTATACCCGGTACAGAATGAAAATTTGGCAAGGGGTTTTGCACCGGCCTCTTTTTCAGATTGTGTTTCTTCCAAACCATTATGATATGTACCAACTACTGTCGTCATATTGGTATTAGATCACGAGATATATCCTTTCAAAGTTCAAGATTGTGTGGGCGGAGCCACACCACTTTTCAAATTTTAACACAATAAAATCTATAAAAAATAATAATCATTGATAAAGTTATGTGAAAATTTCATATCGATCGGTCCATTACTTTGGCCATGATTTTGATTTTTTAGAGGGGTCGTGACAACGCCCACTGTTCTTCCGCTATAAATTTTGAGCCATGTTTCAAATAAAATCTTATAGTTCATCTAGCTATCTATATATTATCTATTTAAGTTCAGGGTTGTGTGGGTGGTGTCACGCCTCCTTGTTTTATTTTACCCTAACAAAGTCGATAATGAACTCCTAGTTATTTATTTCATTTTGTTAAAATTTTATAAGGATGGGTTCATTCCTCAAAGATGTGTTTTGATCCGTGCCAACCATATATGTTTCAAATATTATCGTCACATCTCTAATAGTTAATGAGTAATAGTATTTTTTAGTTCAGAGTTGTGTGGACAGTCATGCCCCCTTTATTCAATTTTACCATATAGTCTAAAAAAATTGGCTAGTCGTTGGTTTAATCCTGCAAAAATTATATAAAGATCGCACCATTAGTTTACGCCCTCTTTCCCCTCACAATGTGTTCTGATCACTCCAATATCATACATTTCAAATGTCATCCTCATATCTCTAGTGCATGTGATATTGAGTTTTAAGTTCAGGATTGTTGATTTTTCCAGATGTTCTAGTGTCCAGTTCTAGTGATGGTAAACCTTTTACCTCTTGACTGATCTAGGCCATTTTCAACGGCGGTACGAACTAAGTCCCCAATGAACTAAGTCCCCAAAACGAAAATGAACTAACCCCCAAAATTTTATACAGGAGGAAACAACAACGATTTTTGGGGACTTAGTTCATTATTTGGGGATTTATTTCAGTTTCAAATTTAGGGAGTTAGTTCATAATGAACCAACTCCCCAATTCCAAGGAACGAAATAAATCCCCAAAATTATTTTTGGGGAGTTAGTTCATTTTCACTTAATACCAAAATTATTAAAAATTCCATTATAAGAACCGTTACAATTTCTGTACGCATTCTCTTCTTTGATTGTGAACATAGTGTATTCATTGAAAAAAATAATTAGTTTGTGCTATTACGTCGTGGAGTGAACATTAAAAGTAAAAAAACAAGATGAGTTTTGAAATTATCTCTGGAAATCGCAGAAATAGTGAGCTTTTGTACCATTTCGATCAAAAAATGATATATATGAAAAAGTCTACGTATAAAAATGTAATTAAATATGAATGCCGAAAAAAAACTTGCAAAGCTAGGATGAATCTACTTCCTGATGGAAATTTGGTTCCAGCAATAAAATTTGTGGAGCATAACCACGAAAATGAGGAGGAAGCCTACAAAGAGTTAAAGGCTTTAACTACAATTAAGAAGGATTGTGTGGACATGTCAGGGATTCTAGGAGGCAGTAAGACAAATTTAAGTTCTATTAGAAGAGCATTTCGCAGGACTTGTGAAAGGTAAGTAAAAAAGTGATAAAATTTTAAATTTTTTACTAACATTTTAATTCAGCAATCAGGATGAAACGAAAAACATTGATTTTGCAAAAATATTGATGGATAAAAATATTGATGGATAAAAAAACAAATGAAATTTATAATAAATTGCTAATATATATTAAAGAAAATATATTTGATTCAGATCCATCAACATTCATAACCGATTATGAACAAGGATTACGAAAAGCTGTTAACTTGGTTTTTCCTCGAGCAAAGATAGTTGGATGCTGGTACGTATGTATATATTAAAAATGTGAAATTATTTTAAGTTTTTTCCGAGAATTTAAATTGCCAATACTTTTAATACTTTTGTTTAACGAATTTAATTTATCATAACGTATTACACTCAAACGAAAAAGCTATTTATGCACCAGCATTTTATAGTTAATAAATTAATAGTTTTGGAGTCGAAAAAAAATTTTTTTGGTGTAAATCGGTTGGAAATAAAAAATTCGCGCGAATATATTAATTAATTTATATATTAATTTTTTTCAGGTTCCATTTTTGCCAGGCTGTTAGACGGAATATGTGTAAGCATAAAACGTTATTGGAGTACATAAGATCATCAAAGAGTGCGTCCCTGCTTTACCATAAAATTCTGGCCCTTCCGTTATTACCAGCAGACTTCATACGGTGTTCATTTAATGAAATAAAATCGCAAATATTTTTGATGGATATGATGGCTTATTTTTCCCATTTTTAAAGTATTTTGAAAGCCAATGGATTAACAAGGTAGTTATATATAGTATAAATTTTTTTTTTAATAATCTTAAAATGCATGCATTTCATTTATTAGATTGGCTGCAAAAATTTCTCAGTGCATAAACAGGTTACTAGAACGACCTCTGCCGTCGAGGCTTATAATGGCATTCTTGGTCGGTCAGCTGGAAAAAATGGACACTTCTTTAAATTCGTCCGCATAATTCAAGAAGAAGAATTTTTAAAAAGCAGACGTTTTTCCATATTATGCGAAAGTGGAGGATCCCTAACGAAAAAGAAAAGAAAGGACAGTGTGGAAAAGAACAATAAAATTAGGGAGGCAACTTTACTTCTGGATGTAGGAAAAATAACAGTGGCCACATTTCCTTCACGAATGGTTAATGAAAAAAATTAAATATGTGTGGATATGGTCCCAAAGCTAAATATTTTTGAAGAAGAGTCATCCGAAGATGAAATGCCAGAAGAACTTGAAGAACAACCAACTCGCAACAATGACACCGAAAGCATTATTTGTCAAGCTAAGACTGCAAACATTGTCCTTCTTCCTTGCAAACATCTAAAGATTTGCGATGACTGCATTCTCAAACTACAGGCAGATTCAATTTCAAAAGGTTTGCAAAATTATTGTTGCCCATATTGCCGCCAAATAGTGGAAGACACCATGCAAGTATATGTTTAAGTTTTTTTTTCTCGTAATTAGATAGATATTAATATGAACTGTTTTTTTTTTTAATTTGTTATTATCGAATATGTCTCTGTTGCTCAGTTATAATATATTAATAAAATATATCAAAAAAATGGGGACTTATTTCATTTTAAAAATGCGGAATAAATTCATTATGAACTAACTCCCCAGAAAATGGGGAGTTAGTTCATTTTTATTTTGGGGATTTATTTCATTTCATTGGGGGTTTATTTCATTTTCTAAATTGGGGATTTATTTCATTATGAAATAAATCCCCAATTTTGGGGGGTTATTTCATTTTCGTTTTGGGGACTTAGTTCATTGGGGACTTAGTTCGTACCGCCATTTTCAACGACAAACCTGGTAATTCTCAGTTATTCAAATGAGACCCCCGTATAAGTCATTTGAGTTGTAGCCGAAGTAATCGTTGCCACAGACTGCATAAGAAAAACATTGGCGGGCTTAGAAACAGCTAAACAGTCTGCCTGACTACCGTAGCCAATACATTTCACCAATTTTTTAGAAACAACAAAAAGGTTCGAACTAGTATAAAAACTGTTTAAGTCATCATTACTTTTTTTTATATATGAGGCCGAAATTGTAGCAAAAACTTAATCAGGTTGGTTGGACAAAAGTATTGTTTTTTGGATTTATGTTGACAATAATATGATTACGGCAATCATATCGAATGATTGAAATTTTTGTATTTGTGTATTGTTATTAAAACAATATTTTTGTTGCGAATCTTCCACAATTATAATACATTCTATCTGTAAATTAAAATTTTGCAAAACAAACTGTTTTGGTTTTATTCAACTAAAATATTTGTATAATTTTTTTTAAAGGGATTTTCTTAATTGGTAAATAAATTACTTCTTACTCGTATATTTTGAATTTTATGTGTTTTTAAATAATTCACTTTATACATATCTCTTTTGTTGAATAACAACATAACCCAATTCTAATAATTAATTTTGAGAATGGTTGAGTGGGATAACCATATGGTTGTAGAAATGATAACATGATTGAATTGAATCATAATATGGTTGTGGGGTTAAAGTATGGTTGTATGTGAAAGAAAGTTTGGCTGTGAGGATCATGCTATGGTTGTGGAACTATATCATGGTTGTGCGCAAAACCTTATTGTTGTGAGGATCATAATATTATTGCGCCACAACCATATACCCAAAAATAGTGTGATGCTCTTCGAATATTATCATTCCAACGATACTTTTATACTTCGTGTATGAATTTGCTTATTATTTTGCTTAGATTAACTTAGTTCCTACTTATTCATACTTACAGAATTACTCAAATTCGAATTAATCACAGGAAGGCGAAACTCCATACACTGTGCAACAATTACATGGCATAGTAGGAGTGGAAACAAGCAGCACATTGACGTTAATGAGTTTGAATTAGTTACTCCTTTCGCTGGCGCTTCCAAAAACCGAAATTAACACGAAAATTTTTGCTTTGGGAATATTAAAATTTAGCATCATTACAAAGAGCAAGGAAGTGTTAATGGTGACACAAAAAAAAACTCTTTTTTGTTTTTATTAAATTTTGTTTTTTAGACAATGTCAAAAACTCTTAGAATGTTTTTTATAAAGCCCGTTTTAAATAAAATTGTTTGTCATTTTGAACAAATTCACAAGATTTTGCAATTTCAGTGCTAATAGCTATTAATAAACATCATTTAGATGGTTAGAAGGTCACATTTTGGTATAACCTTGAATATTGACAAAATTTCTAAAGCAACGTTTGAGCAGTGATTTAACACTCTTATACCGACGATACCGCTATAATGGCCGCACATAAAAAGCAGGATATTGCATCTATGAATCTAGGTGTACATCTCAGACGAGTAAAATCTTGGCTCTCTGACTGGAGAATAAAAGTCAATGAGGCTAAATGCACACAGGTAACTTTCACACTGAATTTTAGCACTTGTCCGACATTGAAACTAAACAATATCCCTTTTTCTCAATCTGATCATGTTACATACCTAGGAATCCAACTGGATCGCCGACTCACCTGGAGAAGTCATATCGAAACCAAGAAAACTCAACTGAAACTTAAGGTCCATCAACTTCACTGGCTTCTAAACGCGAACTCAAAACTAAGCCTTGAATATAAGGTCCTGCTATACAACAGTGCAATCAAACATATCTGGTTATATGGTGCCCAGCTATGGGGCTAAGCAAGCTCGAGCAATCTCGACAAAATCCAAAGAGTCCAATCGAAAACATTGCGGCTCATTACCGGTGCCCCTTGGTATATGAGGAATGAAAACATCCACCGAGACTTAAAAATACCTCTCGTTAAAGAGGCAATTCAAAAAATCAATATAAAGCACAAAGAGAAGCTCGAACGTCATGATAACATACTTGCTAGACAATTATTGTGCAGTCCAAGCTCTTTAAGACTTCGGAGAAACGAACGCCGTGTTTTCTAATCTAGACTTGTGCTTCACCCGTAACAATAATCGCGAACACACGCGCCCGAAAGACTGTATAGAATTCTTTTTTCTATGTCACGTGGCTTAAATGCTCTTATACGTGATCTTTAAAACAGTCAATATCAATCGCGGACGAACACTCAAAAGACTTTGTAGAATCGTTTATTCTACGTCACGTGTCTTAAATGCTCTCATACGTGATCCTTAAAACAGTCAACACGAAAAACCTACAAAACCTAAATTACGTCGTCCACTCTGCTATTCTAGAGTTATCCGCTATACATACATAACTAGAGTTCTTCACTCTACATAATATCGCGAACACTCTGTAAATGACTGTAAGGGTCATCTGGCCCTTTATCACGAGGTTTAAGCCAAACTAAGTTTAAAATTCTCAGGCATGTGATCCATACCAGTTTTATACTATTTTTAACAAATTAATTAAAATTCCTACCAATAAGCAGAGATCCACATTACAAGAAATCCTTACTAGGATTCATTATTGAATTATACTTAAGATTCGTATACTTATTGTTAGGCTCCTTTGGAGCAGATTCAATAATTCAAATAAAGCTTATATAAAAAAATACTTTTCTGTGAGTTACCGTGAAAGACCCTTCAGGCTTTTTTGAGCACGCCATTCGTGGGATAGGCAGGAAAGAATTCCCTGCAAATAAGTCAGCCAAAAGTTTAGCTTTTTCCACCGAACTTAAATGCAAACAGCCTTAGGGACATCTCTAAGTTTTGAAATTTTCCAATACACCCTACCTACCACAACCTCATACAAAACTGCCTCAGTTGACTATTTTATCTCCTAAATATTTGAATCCTATTACAATTTTAACACACGATAAATTCAAATGTGTTTGTACTGGATTGTACCCATACTCGTTGCCAAACTACTGATGGCCTTTTTTATTTTCATCAGCTTTGTCTCCGGAAAGTTAAATGTGTTTTTTTGTTTCAATTTTCTATTTTCAAACCAAAACATTAGTCATGTGAAAACTTTTTGCTTTAAACAAAACACTCACATACGAGTACACACAGAATACATATTCGAGTGCAGTGAGGGTAGAACGGGACAAGAAAAACTTTAATACGGCTACTTAAAAACATTTTGTTTTAAATAAAAAAATATCAACAACAGCTGAAAATACATTTAAAACTTACACGCTGACGTATTCTCACACAAGCACAGCCGTAGACGGCAGGGCATAAAACGTTGTCTTTTTGAAGAAATACAAAAAAGTCCAATAATTTTAAGCAAGCTTTTGAAGTTTTATTGAAGCTCTGGTTTTGTTTTTATTCCTCTTCAGTTTTTATGTATGTTGGTATCAAGCGGCCGCATAACTTTTCCAATTATAAACAGATTTAAAAAAAAAAGAATACAATTACGTTATTTGTTTTCCTCCAACGAGAAATGTAAAAACAACTAAAGCACTAAATGGTCAAATGAGGGTACTTCATTCGAAAGTGTAGAAGAGACTGGAAGGATTTAAAAGTGACCCAAGTGAGGCTCATTGCAAAAATCGATTTATTTAAACGACAATCTTAAGAATACAAATGGGTTATTTATTAAGACTCATACCGGACTCATTACATTGTGCAATACTGCTTTAGGAGAAAAATGATTCATTCGGGAAACAAAAGGCAAATGTAAGTACTTAGTAGGGACATAAATACTGTTACAACATTGAACACATCCATTTAAATAGTAGAACTGAACATACCCCGTTAATGTCACATGGGCTTTGAAAGCTAACCTCAATAGCGTTAGTCTGTAGCGGGATTTTGAAATTGTTTCGACTTTCATCATGGAGCAATCAGATAATGAGAACCGTATCGCTGTAATAGCGCTTTTGAAGTGTGAAATGAAAAAAACGATATTTTCAAAACGCTCCGGCCACTAGGGATTAGCCGCATGTTCGTCTACCGATGCACACAAGTGTTTGAAGAGACTGGAGATGTAAAAGACCGCCACCGGTCGGGCCGCCCACGCTCTGTTCGAACACCGCATGTCATCAAAGCCGTTAAATCAAGAATTCACAGAAATCCGCTCCGAAAACAGAAAATCATGGCCCGTGCGATAAATATCACGCAAAAGTCCATAATTCGAATCATTAAAAAAGACTTGGGAAAAATTTAAGAAGCAAAATGATATGTATGTATGAAGGTATGCACGGTCATCTAAGGAAGAATTTGAACTGAACCAAAGGGTGGAAAAGGGTCATCACCCATCTTCAGTCATGGTTTGGTTGGGTGTTTTTTACGATGGGGTCACTGGCCTGCATTTCTGCGAACAAAGAGTCAAAACATCGGCCAAAGTTTACCAAGAAACCGTTTTGGAAGCTGTTGTAAAGCCTCTTAACAATTCGTTGTTCCAAAACCAGCCATGGACTTTCCAGCAGGATTCTGCGCCGGCCTATAAGGCTAAAACGTCCCAGGCCTGGCTTCGAAACAATTTGCCAGTGTTCATTTCCTCTGAAGAATGGCCTTCAGGCAATCCACATTTAATTCCATTGGATTACAAATCGTGGACGGGTTTAGAGGATAAGGTTTGTCGCAAAAGATACCCTAACATTTAATCCCTTAAGACTGATTTGGTTCGAGCTGTGGCCAATTGGCCAGTGCGACTTAAGGCGTGTGTAAAGGCATAAGGCGGACATTTTGAATAAGTAGATTCTTTTTGTATACAATATACATTAATAAATATATTAAAAAAATATTTGGTCCAAAAACATTCAGTACTTTTTATTTAACAGCGCAAAACGTGTGTAACATTATTTATGTTCCTACTAAGTATAGTAAATCCCAAGAGAAATCCAATATTCTGAAACAAGATTATCTTTTCTAAGACTACATATTTATCACCTTTGTTTTTTTTATTTACTAAATTGCATGAGTTACGTTTTGAATGGAAACCAGAAATCTTTGAGTATACTGATCGACTTAGAACCACGAGCCGATTCAGTGATATCTGTCAGTTCGCCTGTCCATCAGCTATTCTTCTAAAGATTGTAATTAAACTTCAGATTGTAATTTTCAACCGATTTCGTTCAAATTTGGCTGAAGTAATTTTTTGGACCAAGGACAGTCCATATAGAACAGATTTGGTAAAATTCCTACATACATATATGTTTAATCGATTTTATGTAAGTTGCAAGTTGTAAGTTATGTTTTAAGTTGCAACATAGAATCTTGGCGGAATTTATCACAACTCGTTACGATTAATCAGTGACCAGTACAAATGATAGAGTCTGAAACGAATACTTTTTTTTAGAAACCATGATTGCCACAGTTTAAGGTTATCTATAGTCGCCATGATTGTCTCTACCAAAGTTCTGTATTAGAAACTACGACGGCCTCTGTCATTGTTCTTTTTGAGGAAACGAATGTATCGAATATATTAGTCGAATTTCTTCCTAGGAAGCAGTGAAAGTTCTTTTTAGGGGACTACAATCGTCCCTTTTGTGCTCACGAATGTTCCCATTGTGAAAGGAGCCATGATTGTCTCAAAGTTCTTTTTCAAAAAGCAAGTTTATTTTGGTCAAAAATCTTTTTTGAAGACGACGACTGTCTCATTCAAAATAGCTCACTAGGAAGCACGAGTATCTAAGTCGAAGTTATTCTTTGGAAATTACTATTGTTCCCATTGGGGATCACGATTGTTCCCATTGTCAAAAGAGGGAAAATTGTCTAAGTCAAAGTTCTTCTTGGATCGCGATGGTCTGTCTCATTCAAAATAGCTCACTAGGAAGCACGAGTATCTAAGTCGAAGTTATTCTTCTTGGAACGCGATGGTCTTGATCGAAACACGTCTTTCGAACCACATGGTTTTTCTAGAAACCACGATTTTCTCAGTCTATTGACCCAGAAGTGTTTTAGAAGCCACATTTGTCTCAGTAGAAGTTTTTCTTAAGGAAACACGGTTGTCTCAGTTAAAGTTCTTTTTTTTAACTATAACGATTGCCTCGATGGAACCGAAGCTCGACTGATTTGTTAGAAAAGAAGAGGAACTGCTTTGTTCGAATCACGATATTCGTGGCTAAGGGTTTGTCGGTTGAGAATCTCCTTTAGGGACCATGATAGCTTGATTAAAAGGAAACCTCTAGTATCTCATTCGAAGGAAACCTCCAGAATCTAATTTTTAAAAATCTCATGTAGCTCCTTCAAGAACTTTTTTCCTAAACCCTGATTGCTGTTTGAGCTCCTAATTTTGATAGAAGCCACAATTTCTCCTTTCAGAACTATGACTTTTGTGTTTTCTTCATTCTTATTTGCGAACACAGGATTCTTTCTTTATGATCCACGATTTCTTGTGTAGGAACTACGGCTATTGTTTCCCATCGGGCTTCCTTGAATCCACGATTTCTGACTTATAAACCCCGATTTTTCGGAACTACCCCTATTATTTCTCATTTGTCTTCATTCGAATCCAGGGTTCCTTCTTTATGAACTACTATTTTTTTGTAACTACGCCTATTATTTCTCATTGGTCCTCATTCGAATCCAGAATTCTTTTTTTATAAACCAAGATTTCTTTTTTTCGGAACAACGGCTATTAATTCTCATTGGTCTTCTTTCAGAACCTCGGATCATTCTTTCGAAACCACGATTCCTTTTTTTCTGGACCACTGATCTTTCTTTCGGCACTACGATTCCTTTTGTCGCAACCACAATTCTCTCTTTCGAATTCACGATTTCTTCTTTCAGAACCGCGATTCCTTCATTCGGAGGTACTATCGCTTCATTTACTTCTTTCCAAACCACGATTGCAATGGTCTTCCTTATGGTCTTCTTCACGATTGTAATGGTCTTCCTAATGGTATTCTTTTAATAACAACGATTCGGTCCAAATTTATCAATCGAATATAAGTCCAATGCTACGATTCTATCCGATTTTAGATACGACCACTATTTTTTATCAAATTTAGTTAAGTATATAAAGATGATCCTTAAACCAATCCTAAGTTTTTAGCACATTGGCCCTTTTTTAGATATGGGACAAATTGTCGAGGGCCCAAAAACGGTATCTATATTATTATGATTAAATGGTCCTTGAGGCTAAGGCCACAATAGCTGCTCGTCTGTCGATATCAATTTTGAATCCAAAGATGAGTATCGGATACGAACCCGGATACGAATTAAATGATTAAATGGTCCTTAAGTCTAAAGCCATAATAGCTGCTCGTCTGTCGATATCAATTTTGAATCCAAAGATGAGTATCGGATACGAACCCCATTTGCATATGAAAATTGTTTCGCCGGTTTAGAAAGCGCGTTTTATTCCCCTATTCCTACATATTCCTGTTCCAGGATAACTGGAAAGTCTATGGCGATGCCCAAGTGCTTCGCTCTTTTTGATGACTAAAATGTTTTTCCCTACAGTTTTGGGAGTTAGAAATTTGACAATATTTGAAGAGGATCATACTATTGGTGGGTATATGGTTGTGGTAAAACAATATTATGGTTGGTTGGGGATCAATGTCATCCTGAGTGCCAAACTATACAAGGTGCTGCGACCAGACTGAATCTTCATGCGGATGTTGAATCACTTGGATACTTCGGGAGTAGAGCACATGACCAAAGTGCTCAATCTGTCGTTAGCCACTCACTTAGTTCTCGATGCCTGGAAAATGGGCAGAGTGATATTACTACTAAAGCCAGGCAGTAGTGGTACCACTACCAGGCCGACGCAAACAAAGGAGAATCGTACGGGCTGATATCCTAGCTTTTGGTAGAAGAAAAGACTTTTGAAGCACTGCTCCTTCTCAGTCTGAACGAACACCTTTGAAGTGCTGATCATCAGCATTGGCTCCGCTTGGCTCCGTAAGCAGCACAGCGAAACTACTGCTTTAAATCCCATCACCACATGTATAAATCACGGCCTAAATCAAAACAAGCACAACAACAGGACGGTATTCGTGCATCTTGACCAATTTCTTCGGCAGGTCAATCTGCCGCTCTGTTCGAGAACACCGCAGGATATGTAGAATTTAGTGACAGGAAGTCGAAGCCTTATAGAGTTCCCCAGGCTGGGGTAATATCGTCGGCATAGTTGACACTCTACCTCTCTAAAATGCCTGCACCACCAGAAAACATTAAAATTTTGTCATACTCTGATGATTGCACAATTCTGGAGTCAGGACCTAATATGGATGACATATGGGAGGAAATCAACTGTTAACTCACTGACTTAGCACGCTTCTTCCCTGCGAAGAATATGAAAATATCTACCTCTAAATCATCTGCCACACTGTTTACTGCATGGATCGGGGAGGTGCGGTTGTCCTTAATGTAAAAATCGGTGACGTCAACATCCCAACTACCGACTTTTCCAACATGCCGACATTGGACAACCTTTTTCGATCCTCTGCACATGCTACAGCTATCTGCAACAAGTCACTTACTGGGAAGCTACTAGAAAGCGAAAGGTCGGTCTGTAGCGAACAAAGCATCGCCGGTGTGGTTGGCGAATGTGAGTACAATTCAGTGGAAGAAAATTCAGACTTGCCAGTATGCCACCCTGTCATTAATAGGGTGTCTCCTAATGTTTTCTGAAGACAACCTACATGAGTTGACAAAGGTCCTTACCGAACGCCGACACAATTTATTGTTGTCTGAGCAGTATCTGCTGGGGTATCTTTGCAGCAGTCATCCCAACCCCCGTCTAATAAACAGGATGCCTTCGTCCAGCGGTACAAAAGAGAGCCTTTAGATCATCGAAACTATCAGGCAGGTCTGAAAGACATTCACGCTGATCAGTATCATCATCAGTATCCACCTATAGCGTGAATGTAGTGCTAGGGGAACATCTCCCACAGATGTTACCAGGGGACAAGACGTGAGTGTTTTTGGCTTAGCTGATATCAGGATGGTGCAGTCGCCTCAGTTTGTATTGGGAGCGAATTTAATGCAGCGTCCCAAACGTTTGTCTCGCGTGCCATCAGGGACCACATCACGTGCTGCACCTCTTTAATTGTCCGGCCAAGCCTATATAGATGACCTTTAGGTCTCGGCGGACGCACAGTTCCAATAGCGCGTGTCCATCAACTGAATAGCGAAGCAGATCTTCT
Organism: Hydrotaea diabolus; assembly: GCA_963513945.1. Taxonomy (NCBI): domain Eukaryota; kingdom Metazoa; phylum Arthropoda; class Insecta; order Diptera; family Muscidae; genus Hydrotaea; species Hydrotaea diabolus. Next base: position 130,099,256 of record OY740717.1, on the reverse strand, counting down.
ATACTTATAGACGAACAGGGCTTACAAAACAAAATTAGTTTTTGTTACAATAACAATTTTTTCCAATAATTTTTTCAGCTTCTGGGTTTGAAAAAATTATGTTATTTTGGTGCGTATAGATTGTAAATGGAATTTAAGACAAGTGACCTCAACAGTTTCTTTTCAAATTATAATTTTATACATTTCATAATCAACTCTGTTTTTGCCGCATGTCTTTAAAACATAGTAACGAAATAAATTTGAGTTACTGCAGACTTAAATCCCACCGCATTGTTTGGTACAGTATTCACTTGGGTTTTTTTTAACTTTTTGTTTAAGCAGAAATAAGGGTATTAAGTCTTTTAGTATCACAACCCTTGTCCGTTGTTGCTTGTCTCATCAACTTTGCTCTGTTTGCGTATATTCTAGTCAAAATGTAAATTTTATGTACTTTTCATCATAGATAAGTGGTGGGAAATATTGATCGCCAACAGTTTGAAATGGGTTGATTTTGATGTTTTACGATGATAAAGGACCAAGGTCATCACAACGAATATATGCAGTTCTTAAGAATTATGACCCCTGCTTTGCTGTTGCACGTCATCATACAAAATTTTATTGATTTCGTTACGGCTCAGGTCAGCAGAGATTACAGTTGGTTCTAGGGATTCCATTTAAGGTTATTGAAATGTCATTCACTTCAAGACCTCTCTCAGAATTTAATATTATTTATGAAATTTTGATTTAGTTTCCGCCCTTCTTTCGTTTTGCACATTCACCAACATCATAATCTGACATTTTTTAATAACAATTCCAAAACCTCAAGAATGCCATGTTCATATGATTTGGGGGAGAAAAAATTGGAAAAAAGCCAAAGCTAAAAAAAAACTGATAATGACAATTCCCCATATACCGAAAAGCGCCGCGAAAATAGGATTTTCACCATGCACGAGAGCAGAGAAACAACTACAATAGAGGCAAAAAAACAACGAGGAAAAACAAAAGTTTATGGCTGTGAATACAACGATGACGAGGACGACAACAAGGAGCACCATAATATATCAAAGTCTATAATTTGTCTATGTCACACAAGAGTTCTGTGGCAGGTCTGTATGTCGTGCGCTTGTATTGAGAGAACGACATCAGCTCGTCCCGCATCAGTCTCTCGGCATTCTTCGAATGGATCACCTTACACAAATCCCAAAATAACACATGAACACACTAAAACAAAACGACACGACTCAAGCCAAATCTCAATACGAAATCCTTTGGAGCCAAAGGATATACCAAGAAAGGACGAAAACATCCATACACCACACAACACAACACAAGGCTGCAGAAAAACAATCATCAACATTATTCAGAATATTCAGAGGCAACAAGAGAAACAGAAATGGGACAAAAACAAAAGAAATGAAAAATGTATAACACGGCATAAAACAAATCCTTGGCGGAAGTACTAAGATATAAACAGGAAAAAATACCATAGCTGGCAGCCATCGTCTCCTACCACCATCATCACAGCAACGAAGCAAAATGTTAAGAATTTTCCACTTATTTCACATGTGTGATCTTCTCTGTTGGCGAAAAAAAACAAAAAAAAGGTAAAATGCATGAATGGCGAGGGAACCTTCACAAAAAATGGATAAAGACACACTCACATGCTCAACAAAACATCTCCACAAGGAGCTGGGACATCCAGGCCACTATTACTTTATATATAGCGACATGGACGACAGAGTAGAATCTCACATACCCTGCGATGCAATGAAAAATGAGCAAGCAGGTTCTTAGATTCTTATTAGCATCAAATATATGATGAAGTCTTCCACGTTAGGCCTATTTTATTGAGCCTATATTTTTTAAACGGCTAGAAGGTTCGTACCGATGAGCTAAATGGTTGCGAGCGTTGGCATATTGGCAAACTACGCTTTGACCTAAATGGTGAGTTGCCACATTGGCAAAGTACGCTTTGACCTAAATGGTTGCAGGCGCTGCCACATTGGCAAATTACGCTTTGACGTAATTGGTTGCGAGCGTTGCCATACTGGCAAACAACGCATTGACCTAAATGATTGCGACCGTTGCCATATTGGCAAACTATGCATTGATTTATACATATTTAGAAAACAAAATTTTACTTTACCTAAACACATAAGGAATTCTAAAGTCGGACGGGGTCGACTCAATGACACCTTACACCATATGCTTATCGCTTCTGAAGGAGGTTTAACAAATATACGGTTACAAGCATAACATCTAAAAAGCCAGGGCATGGGCTAGTTATATCGTTTGAAACTATCTTTACTTAGTTTGCGCCACAATAAGCTTGTGTGAATAAAATGTGGGCTTTAGATCGGCAGGACTGGAGTGTCACTTGCATAGGGGCTAAAGGAAAATATGCAGCCATATGGTCCAATTTTAGTGCGGATAGTTAAGATTACACGTTACGTACTATGTGAACTTTCAGCACAATCGTATTCCGTTGAAGCAATCAATTCCCAAACTGGGAAGGAAAGTATACTTTAAGATACTAAGGTATCTTACAGTTCATACCTGTCGAGAAGAATTTCTTATAAAACACTTGGACAAATTGTAACAATATCGCAAGTAAGAAGTAACTTTTAGAGGGCCCTGTAGCTAAGAACCATTTTAAGGATGCTATATTAAAATGCTGAATTATATAAAGGGTGGTCCAACTTAAACGCACGATATTAATTGTAAATAAAACAAAAACTTCTCAGACAATTAAGAGGGTTGCTATTTATACATCGGATGTTGACAATACTAGTGTTCCCAAATGCAAACTTGAACTTCCATTGGAAACTTTGACATTTTTTGAAAACCTTCACTCAGAACGTTTTGTCATTTGGAGGCGAATTGTTTTGTTTACAGTGTGTTGTAAAATTCATCTCAGTCAAAAAGTGGAATTATCCCGTTACCATTTTGGTGCGATGATTTTTTACGATTTTCGGCGTGGGTCGAGACAAGAGTGTTTAAACCAACTTGTTTTGACTTTTGGCGATGAAGCACCATCAAAAACCCCTGTTAATCGCTTGTACCAAGAGTTCAGTCTCGGACGCCGTTCACTCAAGGACGAATTTCGTGAAGGACGTTCAACTTCGGTCACTTTGCCAGAAACCGTTGTTGTTGTTGTAGCGGCAACTGTGTGTAGGGGTGACAGCCCTTGGCCGAATAAATGCTCTTCGGGTCAATCTGGTCCATAGAACCGGCTGTCGTGGAAAGCCGTCGATGCTGTGCATGAACTGATTAAGCAAGACCGACATGTGACATACCGTGAGATTGAGGCATCCTTGGGCATTAGTATGATTTTTGGCCGTAAAAAGATTTGTTCTTGTTGGATCCCACATAATTTGACGAATACTCAAAAAAAAAAGGCTCGTATGGCTTGGTGCAAAGAGATGTTGAAAAAGTATAACTGAGGTAGCTCAAAGGCAGTGTATAACATTGCCAAAGGTGACGAATCATGGATCTATGCATATGATCCCGAAACAAAACAGCAATCGACCGTATGGGTCTTTCAGGACGAGCCAAATCCAACAAACGTTGTTCGTGAAAGAAGTACATCGAAGCAAATGATTGCGTTTTTAACCGGTCATGTTGCCACAGTGCCTTCGGAGGAACGTCAATTCTGAGTGGTAGTCAACCATCTGTTTGCCAACAGTGTTCGCATTAATGAGGAAAGATAATAAAAGAAGACGGATCACTTTGCATCACGGCAATGCGAGCTCTCACACATCAGCTGAAACGATGAGCTATTTGACCACTAAAGATGTCCAATTGATGGGCCATCTACCGTAGAGCCCTGATTTGTCACCCAAAGACTTCTTCTTATTTCCTAGCATTAAGAAAAAAATGAGTGGTCAACGTTTGTCATCGCTCGAATCAGCTGCTGAAGTGTTCAAAAATCATGTTTTGGAGGTGTCTCAATCGGAGTGGAAAAAGTTATTCGAATATTGGTTTTTGCTCATGCAAAAGTGTATTGATCTTAGAGGAGAATACTTTGAAAAACAATACAACCATTTCCAATGATAAATAGTTGTGTTTTTATTGCCATGCCCGAAATATAAATAGCAACCCTCGTAACATAACACTTTTGCTGTGATAGAAGTTTCTGTGACAATCGCGAGTGAAACAAAATATCTGCCAAATGTTAAGTATATATTTGGTGGCATAGCTCTAGCCGATAGTTCATATTTTCAATGACTATTAGACATAATGGAGCTTTAATGTCGTTAATGTGCTGAATTATCTAATCCTTTAGCTCTTGAATTATTCCTGGCGTACTGGCGTACAATTTTTCTTTTATATATCCCCCAAAAAAAAACGTCTAACGGTGTCGAATCACATGATCAAGTAGGCCAATTTACATCGCTACGACGTGAAATAACGCTGCCATTGAATTTCTTGCGAAAATAGCCATTCTTTCGTTGACTGTGTGGCAGGTAAAACCAATCTGTTGGAAAAATGTATCGTTCAGGTCCATATCCTCAATTTCTGGCCACAAGATGTCCGTTATTATCTCTCGTTAGTGAACATCATTTACGGTAGCTGCTTGGTCGACCTCATTTTTGAAGAAGTACTGTCCGATGACGCCGTCAGCTCATAAACAGCACCAAACAGTCACCCTTTGCGGATTCATCGGCTTTTCAACAATTACTCGTGGTTTCTCATTTGCCCAAAAGTGTCAATTTAGCTTGTTAATGAATCCACTGTGGACATATTTGGTCATGCTGACCAAAAAATCACGAATGAACGAAATGCGTTTTGTATAAACGTCCATTTTATTAAATGGCTTCAACAATTGTGTATCTCTCCATGGATGAATTTTTCAAAGCCTGAAACAAAGTAAAGTCAAATTAAGTTATGCAAAAAACTTGACGTTAAGATCTAATCGCAATTATCATCATGCTTTATGGTTGGTCCACCCTGTAGTTCATTATGACACAGGTTGATTGTTGAAGCTCTATACAAGATAAGACCAAAAGAACACCAAGTGTTAGGACGTCAAATCGGAGAGGACTTTTTAATTGGGGCCGATTATATGAAAAATAGAATATTATGATCATATTTTATAAGGTTTGCTAGGGGATTGCTATATATATTTCTTGCCTAGCGCCATCTGATATTTCCATTGGAAAGTAAGACATTTTTTACCATAAACGTACTCAAAACGTTAAGACGTACGACCATAATTTGTGTTGTTTAAAGTGACTTGAAAAAATCAATTTGGCAAAAAAATGGGATAAACCCCGTGAACATTTTCGTGCGATCATTTTTCACAACTTTCGACGTGGATTATCACGACAAGAGTGCATCGATGAACTTACATCTTGGTATGGCGATGAAGCACCATCCTTTAGCACTGTGAAAAATAGGTTTAATGAATTCAATCGTGACCGACGCTTGCACATGGACGAAGGTCGTCCACAAAAGGCCGTTGTGCCAGAGAACATTGATGCCGTGCGTGAACTGATAATGCAAGATCATCATGTGACAAACCATGAGATAGAGGCACCCTTGGGCATTTCTTCCACCAGCATTCATTCGATATTGCATGAACACCTGGCCGTAAAAAAAGTTTGTTCTCGTTGGATCCCGAACAATTTGACAATCGCTCAAAAAAGGCTCGTGTCGATTGGTGCAAAGAAATTTTGAAAGAAAAAAACAATCGCAATGCTTCAAAAGATATTTATAAGATCTTCACAGGTAACGAATCATGGATCTATGCGTATGAGCCCGAAACGAAACAGCAATCGACCGTGTGGAGCCAATACGAGCCAAATCCAACGAAAGTTGTTCGTGGAAGAAGCACTTCTAAGCAAATGGTCGCCTGTTTCTTCGGCAAAACTGGTCATGTGGCGACTGTTCCGCTTGAGCAACGTAGGACGGTCAATTATGAGTGGTTCACCACAATTTGTTTGCCTGAAGTCTTCGGAGAAATTCGAAAAACGAACAAGAGAAGACGAATCATTGTGTACTATGACAATGCGAGCTCTCACACAACGGCTCAAACCAGCGCCTTTTGGCCGGCCAAAAAGTCGAATTGATCGGTATTGATCGCCGTACAGCGCAGACTTGGCACCCAATGACTTCTTTTTATTCCCGCACATCAAGAAAAAAATTAGTGGTCAACGATTTTCGTCGCCAGAAGATGCTGTTGAAGCGTTGAAAAACCATGATTTGGAGGTGTCTTAATCGGAGTGGAAAAAGTACTTCGACAATTGGTTTTAACGCATGCAAAAGTATACTTAGTAGGGACATAAATATTGTTACACATGTTTTGTGCTGTAAAATAAAAAGTACTGAATGTTTGTACCAAATATTTTTTAAAATATTTATTGATGCATATTGTGTCCAAAAAGAATCTACTTATTCGAAATGTCCACCTCTTGCCTTTACACACGCCTAAAGTCGCACTGGCCAATCGTCAATAGCTGCACGAACCTTGTCCATTGGAAAATTGGCCACAGCTCGAACCAAAGCAGTCTTAAGAGATCCAATGGGGTATCTTTGTGACAAACCGTCCACAATTAGTAATCCAATGGGTTCAAATCTGGACTGCCTGAGGGCCATTCTTCAGAGGAAAGGAACGCTGGCAAATTGTTTCGAAGCCAGGTCTGGGACGTTTTAGCCTTATGGGCCGGTGCAGAATCTTGCTGGAAAGTCCATGGCTGGTTCTGGAACAGGGAATTGTGAAGAGGCTTCACAACCTAAACGGTTTCTTGATAAAATTGGGCCGATGTTTTAACTCCTTGTTCGCAGAAATGCAGGTCACTGACCCCATCGTAAGAGACACCCCACCAAACCATGACTGAAGCTGAGTGAAGACCCTTTTTCATCCTTGGGATCAGTTCAGATGCTTCCTTAGATGACCGCGCATACACTCTATCATTTTGCTTGTTAAATTTTTTCTGAACGGTAAAAAATTTTTCATCGGTGAACAAAATTTTTCTGTGCAAGTTATCAGCGTGCATCACTAAAAGACGTTTGTATTTTTCAATCCTTTTTTTTTAAAGCAGTCAATAAATGTCCGGTACGTCGTTTGAAAGCGCCAAGTCCCAAGTCTTTTTTAATGATTCGACTCATGGACTTTTGCGTGATATTCATCTCACGGGCCATGATTTTCTGTTTTCGGAGCGGATTTCTGTGAATTCTTGATTTAACGGATTTGTTGACATGTGGTGTTCGAACAGAGCGTGGGCAACCCGGTCTCTTCAAACTGTTTTATGCATCGGTAGACGAACATGCGGCTTATCCCTAGTGGCCGGAGCATTTTTTTTAATTTCACACATGAAAAGCGCTATTACAGCGATACGGTTCTCAGTTTCTGACCACTCCATGATGAAAGTTGAAACAATTTTAAAATCCCGTTACAGACTAACGCTATTGAGGTTAGCTTTCAAAACCCATATGACATTAACGGGGAATGTTTAGTTCTATTATTGAAATGGGTATATACAACGTTGTAACAGTATTTATGTCCCTACTTAGTATAAATCATGCTGAAGAATACCTTGAAAAACAATAAAACCATTTTTCATGATAAATATTCGCATTTTCATTATTAGGTCTTAAATATATATAGCAGACCTCGTACATACTTGGATTCTTAGTAAAATTTGTTTTCATTTGAGTTCCCCTTATGTCTATATTTATAATTCGGCCTATTTTGTGCCACTAGGGACCAGTTGTCGAAGTTTTAATTTTAAGGAGATCATGAATTTTTGTTGTTTTTTTTAACTAGTAAAAAGTATTATTCGTTGAGTTGCCATATTTTCCTGTTTGTTAGTAAATATTTGGTAGGACCACAGTGGCCAATTTTTGGCCCACTTGAGATCATAGGTTTAGAAACCCAATTTATGCTATGGTTTTTGTTTAAATAATGACTACATAATTTTTATTAAAAAATTGAATTTTTTTAATGTCATGTGAGACCCCGATTTCCTGTTATCACTTATAATTGGTATTTATAATAGGTTCTTACGGGCGGTGGTATTTAATAATTTAAAGCTATTCCTTTGGAATTTTCTGTTTTGCATGGCGAACCATGTAGCCATCTATACCATAAAATATTGATAAATGTTTTTAGTTCGCTCCGTATGTACGTTTAGTGGTGCCAACGGCTTAACTATAGCAATATATGCAACACTCTTGAAGCGACTTGCATAAAAACTACATAAGAAAATAAAGCTTAAAAAGAAAATAAAACAACTATATTTTGCGTATGGACATTTTCGAACGATGTGACAGGAGCTCATGGATATGTCTATAGGTCGCCCAGTATACTCGTATGTCTTTATGTGTTTGTCGTTGTGCTACTGTAAACAAAATGCGATGGAACAGTGGAACAAAATAATATCTTATTTCAAAGCCTTCAGTTCCGATTGGAATCACGGATGTCATTTGCCTACTTGCCCATACATTCAGCGTCATGTCAAATAATATACATTTGGTCCAGATTTAAAAATAACGCCCTAAAGAAAATGCGGACAAACATAACAAACTGTCAACCTTTTTAACTTTTGAACCGCCAACTTTCACACGTTAGGTCCTTTATAAGTACATATTTGGGCTGTAACATTTCTACAACTGGCGGTTTCTCCCTAGATATCAAGAACATATGGGGAAGTGGTTAACGCACAATGACAAAGTATGACTGAAATGGTAACCGGAAGGTCAACCTTTTCATTCACTTGTATCAAATCGAAAAATATATTACTTCGCGACAATTTGGCGATTTTTGTACATAACCGATCGCCTTATAACTTTTGACAATATGCGTAATTTTTCAAAAGGGGGTTGCTCTGACTACTATTCACCAAAATATAACATGATATATGGTGTGTTTAATTTAAAATGTAAGTGGGCGTCGCCATGCCCTCTTGTGTAATTCTAACATATTAAAGTATATTAAAATTAATTTCATTCAATTCAAATTTGATGAGAATTGTACTCGTAGAATGGCATCATTTGTTTAAAAGGGTGGACTTTTGTTTACTAACATCGGATGGTATCCGTGCACTCCATCATAGGGTAGAGGGTTAATATACTTTGTCATTCCGTTTGCAATACCTCGGTGTCTAGGTGTCTGAAATTTTTGCAATAAAATGTGTCGATTGACTGAAACGGTTGGTGTTGGAAATGAGATCTTTTAAGAGGTAAACACTTTTTACAAACCTATACTTATAAACCCAATATCTCATTAACTGTTATACATATGACGATGATATTTGGAATACACTCGTAAAATGTTGGCATTGATCGAAAAACATCCGGGAAAAGCTAAGCTCCCTGCAAACATCGAATCTTTGGTTCTGGTAACACTAATAACACTAGTAAAAATGCTAAAGTCGGACGTGGCCGACTATGTTTTACCTTTCACTTCTGGTGGTACAGGGTGTAAAAAATTGTGAAATTACAACTACAGGGTGTTCGCCGGGAAGGTATAGTTCTTTGGTTTGCAGCCATTTTAGTATACATTAGTCTTTAGAGTTCATATTTGGCAGTCCTGATGAGAATTTATTATGGAAAAATACTCGACAAACCAATTGTTAAGATATTTTTATCAAATCAATCATCGATTACTGTGACGATGAGAAAGTTACGTGGAATTTTTGGCAAAACAGCGTGCCAACCAAACGCACTTTTTATCGTGTATTGAATGATTTCGAAGAAAGAGGGCCTGTAGCTGATAGGCCGAAGCATGGACCACAACGTACTGCAAGATCGGCTGAAAACATTACTGCTGCATTAGAAAGTGTTCAAAACAACCCGTCAACCTCAATTCGGCTCAGGAGCTTGTTCTTCAAAGAACACAAGGATTTGCATTTTCTTCCATTTGAGATTCAGTTGACACAAGAGCTTCTTCCACAAGACCTTTTACGCCGCCGTACATATGCCAAATGGATGTTACAGCTCGCCCATGACAACCCCGATTTATATGAAAAATTCATAATGAGTGAGGCGTCACATTTTGATTTGAATGGATATGTGAATAAACAAATTAATCGGTTCTGGGCAATGCAAACCCCTGAAAATATTCATCAGTCACCTTTGCATCCATTAAAAGTGACAGGTTGGTGTGCAATTTGGTCAGGAGGAATCATTGGAAAATGAAAATCGCATACAGCCAGGATACAATGGAATAACTGCGAAACCTCTTTCCACAAAAAATTATTTCAAGAAATGGTGATGTTGATTGGCGTCTACGGTCGCTTGATTTGACTGCTCCGGACTTCTTTTTGTGGGGATATCTGAAAAGCAAGGTTTATACAAACAAACCAGAAACTCTTGAGCAACTCAAACAAAATAATCGTGAAATTAATGTACCGCTTGAAATGTATGAGAATGTAATGTAAAGTGTGCTCAAAAGGGCTCGCATTTGTGAGGCTAACAGTGGCGGACATTTATCTGGACAAAAGCTATAAACAAACAAAATAGTATACCTGCCCGACGGATTGCTTTTACATTTCATATTGTTTCTTCTTAGGATTATTAGTTTCCTTTCGTTTAGAAAGTACTTAGCCCTTCGCTTCTGATTTTTCAATAGCGTTCGTCCTTGGTCCAAAAAACTCATGAAGTAAGGATACCAATTGCAATCTTAAGTTTAATCACAAGCTTTAGGAGACGGACGGTCGGATTGACAGACATCGTTAAAAGAAATCAGCAGGTGATTTAACGTCGATCAATAAACTTAAAGGTGGGGTAGCACTAATATTTTTGGTAGTTATAAACTTTTGCTATAAAACTAACTTATAATGCCCTATTCCACAGGGTTGTGCAGGGTATTTTAACAAGGGGTGTGATACCGCCCACATAACCCAGAATTTAAGTATGCAATATCTCATGAACTAATAGATTTATGCCGATGATATGAGCATCATATGATATTTGTATAGAACCGTGGTTTGGGTGAATGGGAAAATGAAACGAATGACCATATCTTGTGAACCAATACGTTTATGACGATACACTGGTCAACACTTAATTTGCGGCAGAATGCTTGATAGTCACCTTAAGATGATTTGAGCCTGCTGATAACGAATTGGTATACTTATATATCCTTGACAAAATTTTCATATTAGACCGTTCTCAATTATGAAGGGTATACAGTTTGATTTATTCAAGACTGGGGAAATTGTACCACAGTATTTCTTGGCCCATTCCATGAAAATATGTTCTTCTACAACCATGCCCGAAAATTCAAGGGTGCGAAATGGCAGCAGTTTAAAAATTTTCGGATCGGTTTTCGGAGGGTAGCCCTACTTCTTTTCTTGCCAAAATTACCCAAACGTAGCCCAGAGGTCCTACCGTTTTAAAGTTATGACTATTTGACTGAAATGCAAATGTTTTTTTGTGTTTATTTACAAAAACAAATAAATGTGTGCTACTCGTATTATTTCGCATTCAAGAAAAAGGTAGAGGTAATACTATTTTTTGGAGAAAAAAACAACAAAAAATTCGACTACTGGTTCAGAACTTAGCAATTTTACCCTAGTACCCTTTGACCAGCAATTCCAAAATTTTCAAACCGCCGCCATTTCGCCCTCTTGCATTTTCGAACATGGTCGTATATGGATGTATTTTTATAAAATGAGCCAAGAATATGTTGGTACAAGTTGTCCAGTCGTGAATGAGTCACCCTGTATAAGTATACTCCATCATAGAGTACGGTTTAACATTACAATAATGTCAAGGGGCGTGGCACAAGCCTCTTTTTTATCAGGATGTGTTTCTTTCCATACCAACATTATATCACTATCACACGGGGTCCAACCGTGTGATAGTGATATAATTTGTCCACTTGATTCTATTGAGAGTCTCCAAAATAGAGTTTTTCCCCGAACTTTTCTAGTTTCCCGGAACTGAGGACCAACATTTTAGTTTGCAATTTTCACTTTTTTAAGTAAATAATTAACATTTAAATTCGTCCTATAGGTGAACGTGGTCATTGAGTCCCTGCTAGTTTAGTTAAGTCCCACAACATCCCACTAAGGAACAGCTAATGAATTTTATAGAGAAGTTTTTTCATGGCTTAGCAATAAATCTTTAATTCGTAAGACACCGGCAGCCCGCTGCGGAAAATTTGTTAGATACTACCCGTGGTTGAACCTGGTATAACTGGCATGATAGTCGTTCACTCTTCCATTACACCACGGCGGCCAAAAAAACGTCACATATGGGTATTAAAAAACACCGAAATGTTTTCACAAATCCAAATATGAAACAATTTATAAGGTTTGGTTCAATTTGTGACTTAGACTGACCCATAAAGACGTGAACGTGAACATATGTATTAAAATCAGTAAAATTTCGGAAATTCGATTACGTCAGTTACTCTTTGATTCTACTTGAATCGACCTTGACCCAAGACTCTAAGATCCTTTGGCACCAAGCAATAGGGCGTTTCTACCATTTGCGTATGCAGAAATAATTTTTCTGACGTATATGAATATATTTTCTCACTAATCTAAATATGCACTAACTTTCAAGATTTGTCTAAATCTAGTGACCGAATCTACGGACCCAAGAAAAGCTCGGCCCCCCTAATAATGGCCATATGGGTACTCAAAAACATCAAAATTTCTCACGAATATAAATCTGACATTAATTTTACGATTTGATGGCCACGACCTATCGGAATAAAATGGAGTCTCTCCCGACTTTAGATTTTCATTACTCATTTTACTATTAAAGTTATGTGATTAAACTGATATCATATTTTGGCGATGGCGTTGTATTACCGCTGGATTTTTATTTTGGGGTTATAACATTATGTTTGGGAAATTGTTCTCAATATCCTAAAGCTACTGAAGCAAACATTCCTTAAGTTATGGCGGAGATATAACCCATCAATCATTGAAAATTATATTGACAATGACCTAGTCCAGTAAAATATGCCATAGGATTCAGTTGAAATATGTTACATTCTATAATAAAAAGTTAAGGTACAAACATTGTATTCCAAACAGCACAACATGGATTCTGACCTACGACACAATTAGTATATTGAAACTCGACCGTAAATTACTTCCAGTCCAGTTTAAGAGACGAAAATTGTTTCTATAGCGAGCTGTTCGTAAGGTAGGCATCAAATATTTTGCATGATCCTTTTTACAAATCTCCGCTGCTAGTACATAAGACGAGTATAATTTTCATTTGTCCATAAAATCAGCTTCTCGATGGTTCTACTGTTTCCTGGTTCATCAGTCATTTCAAGAGGACATTGTTGTGCCAAAGGAATGACAAGATATTCAGTCGTTTGTATAAATATGTGCATATGAATGTTTGTACTTACACCTAGATGGATGACTGAAGTACTGACTCGATATTTGAGTGGATAGCAAAGCAAAGGAGGGTGACTGGATGGACACGTGTAAGGCATTTTTTGTAACAAATGCCCCAGCCATGGTTTGAATCCTTTCGGTTTCACACACACTCTCACACACACTCCTACTTACCCAACTGGCTTTTGTATGCACAGAAATGTTGTGTGTGAATGTATGCGTGAGTATGTGCATGTGTTTGATACGAGTGCTTTGGTGTTTATAATGTAATCTTTTGTGTCCGCGCGATGTTTGCTGGTGTGAGTGTCCGGGTAACCCGGCTTTGAAATTGAGTTTGTAAATCCTTTTTCCTTTTCGGTTTTCGTCTTGACAAAAGGCGCAAGCAGCAAAAACATTTATAGATAGGAATGCTTATATCCTCCCAAGAAAAAAAGTATCATTATCCTTAATACAACGAAACCTTAAACTAACATTTGTGTGTGCTTTTTTATCAAAAAGGAAAACCGAAAAAAAATTATTTGATTTTGTTGGCAAATACGAGAGGAAATCCTTAAGAACTGACTCTGCCTCTTCAGATGTTTTATAGTAAGCGTGTGTGAAAAGTATTGAGCGTCTGTGTGTTTTGGTTTTGAACTATTGTCACGTATATGTGTGTGTTTGAAAACGACTTAGTCTATATACCCAGCAAACCAAACGTTCAGAGCTCGGTAAGAAAACGGTACGAAAGTTGGACATCGAATCGTTTGCTGGATATTTTAGTGTATGAGTGGGTGTGCGTGTGCTTTCTTCGGAAATTTGTAATCAATCAATAACAAAAGAAACCAAATCAACAAAAGAATCATCAATAACATTCATTCATTCTTTCATTCCCACAGTCAGTCATAGATCCAAATATATTCCCTTAACACACACACACACACACACTCAGACACATTCATGAATACTTGGCACACACACACTCAGCCATTCATTGGAACTTTTGTGATACATTGAAATACCAAACATTTTCTGGGTCTATGATTTTCAATTTGAAAGGGTGCCCTGGCACGAGCCAGGGGAAGGTTTCAAGAAATGTTTGGTATTTTAGACCGCAAAATAACCTTGAATTGAAGCAAACTAAATGATTCCTTTGTAAACCAAAATCGAATTAAATACTTTTCTTGGGGTAAAACGGATGAATGAATAGATCCCATGATAATTTGTATTCTTTAACCAAAATATCTTCTTTTTTTTTGAATGCGTGCGTGAGTGTGTTTTTGTGTAACCATAGTTAAATTTTATTAAAACGAATTAACGTCTCGGTTTCATTTGTCGGCTTCTTTCTTGGGTATGGTTTTAATGACATTTCCTGAATTTTCAAGTTAGAATTTTATAATTATGCGGTTGATAGTAATACGTATTCAGCAAGATATTATAGGAATATCTATTCCCAGCATGGTGCCAATTGAATATTATATTATAGAATGCCTTATTTTATTGATATTTTTCTCAGTTACTATGCAAAGCAATTCAAATTTCAGGAATGGTAAGCTCACAATGGTCATGAGGCCGCAGTTTAAGAGAGAGCTTTGGATGAGAATCGATTGGCGAGAGGAGTATTATCACAGCTAATGGCCAGGTGGCATGGTGAGGAGATTATGTCTGCAGCATTCTTTAACTGTTGTATTCCCTTAACGTTACTCGCATAAGTCTAATGCGAATTTTGCCCAAGGACCTCGAATTATTCGCCTTAAAGATCCAACGTACTCCTCAATTAAAGGCAACTAAACCTCTGCCTCGTTATTGCTTCCCATTTTTGGCATTAGAGCTAGTCGGATTGTCGTATTAGCTA
The DNA here is from genome assembly GCA_963513945.1 of Hydrotaea diabolus. NCBI lineage: Eukaryota > Metazoa > Arthropoda > Insecta > Diptera > Muscidae > Hydrotaea > Hydrotaea diabolus. Next base: position 130,084,136 of record OY740717.1, on the reverse strand, counting down.
AGCGGAAAACTCGCACGAGTTCGACAAGAAGTCTATGCAATCGCAAAGAGTGACAGTTCTGTGCGGATTTTTTAAGAAATTTTGCCCATTTTTTTTTATCAAAATACTGCAGCACACTTCTTTTTAGTTAAAGGCCATTGAATATCTCGCGTAAAAGAGCGATTGTTTCGTTGGCTGTGTGGCAAGTGACACCATTCTCAGGTCCATATCCTGAATCTTATTGCAAGAATTCCGTTATCATCTCGCGGTAGCGAAAACAAGCCACGGTAACTCTTAGCCGACCTTATCTTCGAATATGTACGGTCCGATGGCAGATTCGACTGGCCAAGCATGGACAGGTGTTTTCACATTTTCACAGTCCCGGTTTGTTGAAATTTGCGCTCAGTTCACCCGATTGTGGATACAATTCGTGGATTATGCTGACCAAAAAATCACGAAGTGCACGAAATGTATTTTGATTTGAATGCCCATTTTCGCGCTGCTCAATTGTGTGCCTCTCCTTAGTTAAAGTTGTCAAACACTCAAACCAACAAATGTCGAATTATGTTGGGCAAAGAACTTGACGCTAAGGTGTGACATACAATTAACATCGTGCGTTATAGTTGAACCACCCTTTAGATTATATTGTGTTTAAATTGGACAAAAGGCAAAGAACCGCCCATACAACCCTGAACTTTTAAATTCTATATCTCCTGAACTTGCTGCAATATAACGATAGTAGTTGGTATAAAGGATGTTGGGATGAATAGAAACACACAATGGTAGAAAAGAGGCTGGTGTCAAGCCCCTTTGACAACATTTTCAAATTGGACCGTAATCCATAATGGATGGTATGTTCGATCATTAACGGTGAGCTCTACTGGTGGCATTTTTTGTGGCCGTAGATTAAAGACATAAACTCGAATATTTCATCGTTTTCAGCAGGAAAGCACGGCAATGCCACAATCGATCTTTTGCTCGCAAAGTTACGCAATCATACTGTCAGCCATTTTAGTCGGGTGGTGCACCGACTTAATAAGAAATTAAAAAAACTTTTGTTTTAATCATTGTCTTTTATTTTTTTTATTAAATTTTATATGAATAATTGTGTTTCAAGATAATAGACCGTAAAAGACCTCATCCACGCATATGTGACACCTGATCAGAATATTATTCATAGCGACGTGAAGTATCGCTTCAATCCTTTGAGTTTATTTGATTGTTGTGATTACGATGGCTGCTATATGATTTCTGGGCTAACAATGAAAATGCGAATATTTATCATCATAAATGGTTTTATTGTTCTTCAAAGTATTCTTCAGCATGATTTTTACACTTTTGCATGCACTCAAACCAACTGTCGAAGCACTTTTTCCACTCCAATTGAGGCACCTCCAAAACATGGTTTTTGAACGCTTCAACAGCATCTTCTGGCGACGAAAATGGTTGACCACGCAATTTTTCTTGATGTGCGGGAATTAAAAGAAGTCATTGGGTGTCAAGTTAGGGCTGTACGGCGACCCAACAATTCGACGTTTTGGTCGTACAAAAAGGCGCTGGTTTCAGCCGATGTGTGAAAGCTCGAATTGTCATGGTGCACAATGATTTGTCTTCTTCGTTTGTTTGTTTTTAGAATTTCTGCAAAGACTTTAGGCTAACAAATTGTGGTGTACCGCTCAAAATTGACCGTCCTACTTTACGCCACATGATCAGTTTGCCGAAAAAACTGGCGACCATTTGCTTCGAAGTGTTTCTTCCACTAACAACTTTCGTTGGATATGGTTCGCTTCAGAGACCCACAGGGCCGATTGCTGTTTTGTTTAGTCATCATACACATAGACCCATAATTCGTCACCCGTGACGATCTTATAAATGTCTTTTGAAGCACCCCGATTGTATTTTTTCAAAATTTCTTTTCACCAATCGACACGAGCCTTTTTTTTGAGCAATTGTCAAATTGTGCGGGATCCAACGAGAACAAACCTCTTTTACGGCCAGCTGTTCGTGCAATATCGAATGTATGCTGGTGGAAGATGTGCCCAAGGATGCCTCTATCTCACGGTATGTCTCATGACGATCTTGCATTATCGGTTCACGCACGGCATCAATGTTCTCTGGCACAACGGCCGTTTTTGCACGACCTTCGGCTTTGAGCGAGCGTCGGCCACGATTGATTTCATTAAACCAGCTTTTCACAGTGCTATGGGTTGTGCTTCATCGCCATACAAAGATTTAAGTTCATCGATGCATTCTTGTCGTGATAATCCACCTCGAAAGTTTGTGAAAAATGTTCGCACGAAAATATTCACGATTAATTCAATTTTTTTTGCCAAATTGATTTTTTCAAGTCACTGTAAACAACACAAATGATGGTCGTACAACAAGACGTTCTGAGTACGTTTATGCTAAAAAGCGTCAAACTTTCCATTGGAAATGCCAGATGGCGCCAGGCAACACTTAGTGTTATCTAGGCCTTAGCCTATTATCTAGGCCACAAGATAAAAAGATCAGGTTTTTTGTTGTTTGTCATAGAGGGAAGAAAAAGTAAGTCAGCGAAGTAGCTTTAATTTAGTCAAATTCCTCGATTTGTGCACCGCTTGCTTGACATAACCTCGTAAAAAAGTCTGGTGCAGTCAGGTCCGCTGACCTTGGATGCAGCGGATGGTGGAATTTCTGTTTATGAATTTGTTGAAAATTTTCATTTTAGGTCTGCCATAACCGGTCTGGCTTTATGTGCAGTTGCTCTATTTTGCTGGAACCAAATGATGTGTAATGGGATATGTCTTCGGTGTAGCTCTGGGGTAAAAAAAAACTGCTTCAACATCTTAAAATAAGGATCCTTACTGAAAGTCTCTGTTACACCGTTTTCTTAAAAGAAGTACGGCCCCTTTTGTCTCATAGCTTGATATAACTGATCACCACAGAGTAACTCGGTATGGGTGCAGTTCCATCGCATGAAGTATTTGTGGATAAGGTTCACTCTAATACCGAAATTTTGCTTGTTTACATTTCCGTTTACATCAAAATGGGCCTAAGCAGACTTAAAAAAATAATTTATCAAGCTGTTGTCTTCTTCGGCCATTTCAATATCTTTTTTTGCAAAATTCCATTTGAATAGAAAAATAGGGTATAACTTGCTTGTAATTTGGACTTTGAACGGAAACAAATTTAAATCATCATGAATTATCCGTTGTAATGACCGTCTGCTAACTGCAATTTGTATCAAAATGTTTTGAGTTGAAACGCTGGGATTTACCTAAATCTACGATTCTACAACCGCGATGGTGTTTTGAACCCGAACATAGGGATATCGATGGCATGGTCTTCGTGCGATGCTTCCTGATTCGTTAAACGTTTTTAGCAACCATTCGAATCAAGCGATCCCATGACAGCCGTTTCTATGTACCGGATTGACCCGAAGCAGCATTTTTTCGGCCAAGGGCTCTCATCCCGGCACTATGTGTGCCATTACAACAACAACAACCAACCAATCGCAAGACAGGCGGTTATTTGTACCGGATTGACCCAGGCCAGCAATCTTCGGCCAAGGGCTGTCACTCCGTCACTACGTGTGCCGTTGTGGTCGGCGAAAGTAAGCTCGACGCAATAGAATAAAGTTCAGACTTGCCAGAATGTCGCCCTTAGAACATCAACAGGGTGTCTTCTTATGTCTTCTGAGGACCAACTACATGAGGAGACGAGGGTCCTTACTGTGCGCACACACAATTTCCTGTTGTCTAAGCAATACCAGCTTGGGTGTCTTCGCAGTAGTCATCCTAACCAACATCTCTTGGACACTATGCCTCCACCCAGGCAGATCAGGCACGATCTTCATGATCTAGAGAGAGAGGTGCAGCGGTACAAGAAGAGCCTTTAGATCATTAGAACTACCATGCAGGTCTGAAACAAAATTCACGCTGACGAAGTCGCAGAAGCAGTATATAGCTACAGTCTAATGTAGTGCAAGTTTAACCTCCCCGGAGATTTCACCTGAGGAGAAGGTGCTACCTCGACAGACGCGCGTTGTTCTGGCTCAGCTGAGATTTGTATGGTGCAAGCCGCCTCAATTTTTTTTGAGCATGAATTGATGCTAACGTTTCGTACGTTTGTCCCGCCTGCCATCAGGGACCACATGACGTGCTGCACCTTTTCAGTTGTACGGCAAAGTCGACTCAGCTGACCCCCTGGTTTCTGTGGACGCATCCAGTTCATCCGTCACCTGGATATTGAATCAGATTCCCCTATATACCAACAGGAATTTAAAAGAAAATATATCGTATTGTTGTAACAACCAGCCTCCATAATGGTCCATCTACTTGGGGGAGTTTCGCCAAATATCCGCCGAAATTCGCTTTGAAAGGTAATGCAAAACTGAAAAGCGTGTTACCGCTGCACTATCCAAATCCCTTTTTTTTTCAGTAACCTAAGCATTCATTTTAATGAATCTAAATACTATCATTCAAATAAAATAAAGATAAGCCGATTGCTCACACAGAATAAATGTTATTACGTTCTGGTTTTATAGCACGATTCGTGCGTCAGCCTGTGGCTTCAATATATAAACCCTCTCAATGATTTCTTCTAAAGGCCTTTTCTAAAAACCTTTTTAAGGAGTGGTGCATGGTATCTCATAGGGTTCTTACTTATTGTTTACTTTAAAAATGTATGACTTTTCCGAATACAAAAATGTAGATTGCACTAGAATCAATTTGCTTTATTGCTGAAATCCAAATTTTATGATTGACACATTCATTATTCTTATAATTTTCGATTAGAATAAAACTTTACTTCACCGCGATACCATATTTGCATGACATTCATTCAATGCATATGAAATGAGGTTAAGTTGAATCTTTGAAAACTTCTGACCAAGAAATAATTGAGAAAATCTTCAACTCATCTTTAGCAAGTTTCATTTCAGAGCTGACAAATTAAAAACAAATCTCTACGAAAAGGTAATCAATCCTTGATACCCAAACCGATGATGACGATAACAAGTTTGTAGTTTGTTTAATTTAAAAGTAATATTTTGCCTGTTTTGTCATTTTGACAAGTTCTGTTGTAAACCCATTTCGAAATGTCACTGATAAATATCAAAACATTAAAACAATATTCATACATATGTACGTGTGTGAGTGTTAGTGCTACGTTCACCTCACCTGTACTTTCAGTATTCTTCTGAAAATATATCAACAACAACAATAGCAAATCATAATTCTGCTCGATATCATCTGTTCGATGAGTATGAAGAACTTCAATTATACCATTCGTGTATATGTGTGTACGAGGGTGCATGTATGAGTGTGTATTTTGTACAGGAGTATGTAATAATGTTTGGTTTAAAGTCAAAACCTCAATGTCATTTCTGACAATGACATGTGGAAAAAATGAGTGAATGAATGACTGCAAAGGAGAGAAAAAACAATTTCTCATCATCCAATTCTTTGAGTTGCTGCTGATGCTTTTTTCGGGAGGGGTGAGGTTTCTTTTAAATTACAAATCTTTTGCAACCATAAAGTGGAAATTTTCAACCACCACACCACAGCTTATCACAAAAGGGGAGACGTGGCAGAAGAAAGAAACTACTGGGAACGAGAAGGAAACGAAAAAACTGTAAACGACAAACATATCAAATTTAGATTTATGTGTTTAATGTCAAAATAAATGGATTTTACATGTCGCCACAAAAATGCACAAGAATCGTATGAAAAAAACAGAACCGCACAAATACACAATCACAGCCTCAGCCACATGCTAGCTCGTAACATCAAAATAACTTTGTAGGTTATATGAATATCGTACCTAGGAAAGCGAGGGTCGAGTTGATAGTTTTAACAGCACACGATTTATTCCAATACTAAGTAAAGGGTGTTTTTTCAAACGTGCGGTTTTCAAGAAGAAATACAACGCCTATAATTTAATGTTTTGGTCAAGAATTTAGCTTTATTCTACAAATAAAGGTTTGCCATTATCTTTTAGAAATGAGTTCCTGCAAGTGGCCGCTGCGGCTGGCTCGAATAACTGTCAGCCAAGATTTTAAATTTTCGACCACTTTTTGCAGTATTTGGGGCTAGTGCAGAAGCGCGCCGAATTGTCTCTTCCAAGACAACCGACTTCACATAAACCCACAAAAATGAGTCTAGCGGTGTTAAATCGCACGATCTTAGAGGCCAAGACACAGGCCGACGAAGCGAGATCATGCGTTCACCAAAATTTTCCTCTAATGAATTGATTGTTTCGTTGGCTGTATGACATGTACGATATATGAAAATGCCTAACAATGAAAATCCGAATATTTGTCATCAAAAATACTTTTATTATTTTTCAAATTATTCTCCAGCATGATTTATATACTTTGGCATGCGCACAAACCAATGTTCGAAGCTCTTTTTCCACTCCGATTGAGACACCTCCAAAACATGATTTCTGAAAGCGTCAACAGCTGTTTCGGGCGATGAAAAACGTTGACCACACATTTTTTTCTTGATGCTAGGGAATAAGAAGAAGTCTTTGGGTGACAAATCAGGGCTCTACGGTAGATGGCCTATCAATTGGACATCTTGAGTGGTCAAATAGCTTATCGTTTCCGCTGATGTGTGAGAGCTCGCACTGTCGTGATGCAAAATGATCCGTCTTCTCTTATTTTATTTTCTCATTTCTTCGAACATTGGCAAACAGATGGTTGCATACCACTCAGAATTGACCCTCCTATAATCCACTAAAGGCACTGTGGTGACATGACCGGTTATACAAAAAAAAACGCAATCATTTGCTTCGATGTACTTCTTCCACGAACAACTTTTGTTGGATTTGGTTCGTCTTGAAAACAAAAACGGTCGATTGCTGTTTTGTTTCGGGTTCATACTCATATGCATAGATCCATGATTCGTCACCAGTGGCAATGTTATACACTGCCTTTGAGCTACCGCAGTTTTACTTTTTCAACATCTCTTTGCACCAATCCATACTAGACTTTTTTTGGGCATTCGTCAAATTATGTGGGATCCAACGAGAACAATTGTTTTATCACGGCCAAATGTAATATCTTATTGATGTTTGTCGTAGTAATGCCCAAGGATGTCTCAATCTCACTGTATGTCACATGTCGGTCTTGCTTAATCATTTCACGCACAGCATCGATGGTTTCTGGCAAAGTGACCGAAGTTGGACGTCTTTCACGAAATTCATCCTAGAGCGAACGGCGTCCGAGACTGAACTCTTGATACCAGCGATTAACAGTGGTTTTTGCTGCTGCTTCATCGCCAAAATTCGAAACAAGTTAATTTAAACACTTTTGTCTCAATAACCAACGTCTAAAATCATAAAAAAATCATCGCTCGAGAATGTTCACGGGATGATTCCATTTTGTGACTGAGATGAATTTTTCAACACATTGTAAACAAAACAATTCACCGTCCAATGACAAACGTTCTCAGTGAAGTTATGCTAAAAAATGTCAAAGTTTCCAATGGAAATTATAGTTTGTTTCTAGGAACACTAGTATTATCAGGACCCGAAATATAAATACCAACCCTCGTAGTGTAAATGTTGCATTTTAAGAATGAAATTGGATTTCGGTGCCACGAGCCCGTATAAAGCGATCTATTCATTGGACCCAATTTTCCAACTCTCTTGCACATATTTCGACCGGAACGTTGGCAATTTCGCGTTGAATGTTGTCTCTGAGCTTGTCTAAAGTTGTTGGCTTGTTTGCATAAAACAATGACTTAATGTGCTCCCATAAAATTAATTCCGATGGCGTTAAATCGCATGAACGAGGTGGCCATTCGATCGGACCATTTCTCGTGAAAACACTTTCACCGAATTTGCCTTTCGTCAATTGTAACGCGTTCTGTGTAGCTAGTGGCACCGTTTTGTTGAAACCACATACCGGCGATGTCAGGCTAATTCAATTCTGGCCAAAAATAATTTTCTAACATGGAACGATAGAGCTCTCCATTGACGGTAACATGGCGATTGTTTTCATCGACACAAAATACGGCCCAATCACAACTCCGGCATAAATCCACACCACTCAGTAATTTTTTTAGCTGATGCAATTGTGTCTCTTGATGCACATGTGGGTTCGTTGCTGTCCAATAACTCATATTTTATTTATTGACAAAACCGCTCTGCCAGCAATGAGCTTCATCGCTGAAGATGATTTTTCAATAAAATTCTAGATTTTCGTAAAAGTTTGCCAGGGCCCATTCGGAAAAGTTTCGGCGTTTCAAATGATCAAGTGGTTTAAGTTCTTGAGTCGGTTTGAGCTTCGTCGCTGAAGATGATTTTTCGATGAAATTCTAGATTTTCGTAAAACTTTGCCAGAGCCCAATCGAAAAAGTTCCGGTGATCCGAATGATCAAGTGGCTTTAGTTTTTGAGTCAGTTTGATTTTATAAGGATGAAGGCTAAGATCTTTTCGCAAAATATGCCACGGTGTGGTTTGAGAGATGCCCACATCCTGAGAACGACGGGGAATCGACTGATTTGGCTCATTTTGAATGGATACACTTAAGGCTGCGATATGTTCGTCGCTTTGAGCAGTGCGGCTTCTCTTTGGCGCTGGGACAATGAAAAGTGAAAGTTTGGATCCAAAGTTATCCACACTAGCACGCACAGCCTATAGGGTGGGACGATTGTTAGGTTGAAAATTGGAGTAAGCGTTCTTACAGTTGCGACCACCGACTCAGAATTTCGGTAGTAATTTTTAATGATTTTCAAACGTTGCTCGTAAGTTAAATTTATTGTGAGGAAAATATTGACTTCGTCTAACTTTTTGACACAGAATGATCACTTAATATCTTTGAGGGTGCATGGACATAAAGATACAAAATTTTTATGTCCCTATTGGAAAATACGTTATAATACCAATTAAGGATCAACTTGGAGCATATAGGGCCATGTTTTGATGTTGTACATATACATATGTTTTGTGGCCCAATAAATTGTTTCCAGTACACACGGACCAATTGAGTTCAAAGAACTATAATATTTTCTCACAAAACCAAAAATAAAATTTCTAAACTGACCATGCCACTGTCATACAGACACCTAAACTTGCTTACTTCTTTTCAAGTGATTTCGTTAATGTTGTGCTTGGTCTTAGTGTTGTGGAATAAAGAAGGTATTATGGAAAAATTAAATAAATGGAAATGATTTGGCTGATCTCATCTAAACTATGACTTTCTGCCAAGCTAAAGAATAACCATTTCTTTATAAAGTCAAATTTTTATTTGGAACAGAGTAATAGTAAGCAGAACAACCTGATTACTATCTACGTTAAGATTTCAGGTAATGTGAGTTTTAGTCTTAAGTGCATTGACACGTGCATCGAATTCGATAATCGGCGCCCAAATGACCCTCGTATCTGCATATTAACACATGTATGTGTGTACTCATACACATTCAACTATATTTGCACTTAAATATAAATTTATGTAACACCAGAAGCGAAATAACAGTAACAACAAAAAAACAGCAGCAATATCGGCAGCAGCAACAACATTTAAATGTCAGTTTTATACTGACGTCGAACACAAATAAACGAGCACATAACAACATTTTTACCTTCACATGTGCCCATCATCACGAATGCATGAGTATGAGTGGAGTGTGAGGGTGCACCCACACACACATACATATGTCGATAAATATATATTCACACCGACACTGACACGCAAACAGGGTCATGCAACATAAAAAATTCATGCAAATGTTCACCTCCCTTTTTTCTTCCTTCCCCGCAGCCAAATTGGATGTTCCAAAAAATCACCTCATTTCAAGGGGCCAACCAGACATGGGATATTCGAAGGGGGAAACGTACAAGGAAACATTTGAAAAGTGTGTGGTCTGTAATGGGAATGGGCCTATTATTTAAAAATGCATGAGTATAAGTTCGATTTGTCATTAGTTCGCTGAAGTAGAATCGATGGTATGCGGCATGGCCTTTAAAAGATTATGGACTTTGCTGATGGCACTATAAGTCATTGGAAAGTAGCTTCACAATAAAAGTAAAGTTTTTGATAGGAGTGGTGATTGAACTCTTCAAATAAATCAATATTACTTTTCTGGATAGGAGGGTTTATATCGTCTGGTACGGATGAAAAACTAAATGCATGGAAAAAAATGTCTGAGACCACAAATTTATTCGGAGCTAATCAGTTTTATAACTTTTTAATGTGGAGGATTTCGAGCCTCTGTTTGTAGTTTGAGCAAGGTCAGATTTTATATATTATGTGTACAGCATATGTTATGTTAGGGCTTTCTACCTATAAAAATAATGGTCGATACTCTTATGATCCAATGTCACAAGGAAGAGTTGTTGGTCGCACTAACCGTTCTATGCCACATTTGAACTAGCTCAAATTTAAGTCTTTCTTGAACAACAGCAGGACTTTATCGGAAAGTTTATTTCAATGGGGTCTAAATCAAACGATGGACCAATATGAGCAAGCTTCGGAGGAATAAAAGGGACTATTCGAAAACATGATGCAGAGTCATTAGGGCTAATACTTACGAGTACATAACTCGAGCAATGGGTCATTTTTTGATTTGCATGATAACTATCTTTATCGATAACTGTGGTTTTGCAGCGGATATTGCCAGTCTGTGTTGAAATTTCAGTTCGGAAGGTTTGGCAATTTACCATGAATCATTTACTCGTAACGCCTTGACAACGCTTCTAAATGGTGGAAAGTTACTTTGAAAAATATAAATTTGTTTGCAAAGTTCATAGAGCACTTCAATTCGTTTTAGGTTAACTAATTGGCCTAGTGACCAAGTAATTATTGGTCCTATTCATTCTTTTCCATCTAATGGTATTCTTTGCGATTCAAAACTATAAAGGAGACAGAAATATTTGCTTATCGAAGAGAATATTGCTGTTGTAGCACGATGTATTGCAGAAGGCGCAGAAATGTAGATTCTTCGTCGTTCTTAACTTATTGGGTTCTGTCCTTCGACTACTTAGAAAATTTTACTTTAGATTCTTGCCTAACGCGCCAATAAAATACAACTCCTAAAAGAATTAAAGCCAAACGGTCATCGTTTATATTCTAATATTGTTGATTGGGCTCATTTGAAACTGGATAAAGATGAGCATTTTTATCAAAGAATTGTGTTTAGTAATGGAGCTTATTTCTACGTTAATTAGCAAAACTAATGTATTTGGAGCGAAGGCAATCATCAAGCCTTCAACGAGTTACCATTTTATCCATTTACTACGCTGGCAGTAGCGTTGGTCTATATATCTTTTGAAAGGGAAAATAGCTGTCGTTATGCTGACTACAAGTACATTTTTGTTTTTAAAAATTATTCAGATAAACATTTACCACATTTTGTTTTAACAAGACGGACGAAAGAGGTCCTGTTTACCTGCCCCTCCTTCATTATATCTGGAGCCTCTGCAATACTTTTTAAGGGGTTTTATGTCGACAAACCAGCAACTCTTGTAGCATTGAAAGACAATATTCAGTACATCATTGACCCCATACGGTCAGATTCATTGGAAAAAGTAGCCAAAAATTTGATTAATGAAATGCACCATGTAATCGTTGCCGCAGCGAACATATTACGGAAATCATATTTAAACAAGGATTGAACAGGATCGACTTTATGATACCATTGGACGGAGTTTAACAAAGATCTAGCTGACAGAACCTCAAATATTTTTTGTTTAATTATTTATTTATTTGCAATTTATCGAGAGATAATAAGCAAATTATGTAAGCAATATATTTTTAAGAATAACAGGTAGATTTTACTTCAATATGTAAAATCACTTATATTTACAATTCTATTTAGTTATATGTAATTTAATCTAGCTTTCATATTCTAAAAGGAAGGTCCAATACGTGAAGTCTTTTTAAACGCCTCGTTTCGTTGCTGTCATTCAATAGACAGATCGTCAGTAAATTTGAATGGTTGCTTAATCTTTTCAGGTATTTCTCGGAGTATCGTTTGATTTCATCTTTCACATACGATCGTATGTCATGTTCAGATCGTTAAGGGTTATGTCGTTTCTTACGCACCATGGCGAGTCTAAAATCAATCTTAGCGATTTTGACTGAAATCTTTCCAATATTTTGACATTGGAGTTACTTGTTGTACCCCATAGGTATATGCCACATACCCAAACCGGTTTTAATAACGATTTATAAATTATTAATTTATTTTACACTTGAGATTTTGGTCCAAGTATCCAGAATAGTTTTTTTAAACTTTTGTGTCAAGTTGCTTTCTTTTGTTTTTTATAAGCGGCTGCCAGTTGCATACCGGCAATTGCATATGCGGCTGCCAGTTGCATACCATGTGTATACCGAGATACTTGACACAGTCCGTGTGTGGTATTGGTTCACCATTTATCTGTCGTCACTGACGGACAATTGTCTTTTCTATTCGTGAGTGTTATGTGGCTAGATTTGCTGGAGTTCACCTTTATGTTCCATTTAATTAACCAATTTTGAAGTACGTTAAGTTGATTTTGAATAAGTGAAGATGCAACCATCGCCGAGTGATTTTCTGCCAAAATTGCTGTGTCATCTGCATAAGTGGCAACAAGTACATTATTTAATGTTGGCAAATCTGATGTGTAAATCGTATACAATGTTGGACCAAGAACACTGCCTTGTGGAACACCTGCGCTTATATACTGTATAGTGCATGTTATGTTTAACATAAAATAGTCTATCAGATAAATGTGACCTCAACACGAAATAGAAAGGTGTTGGTAGGAAACTTTTTAATTTGAATAAGAGCCCAGGATGTCATACTCGGTCGAACGCCTGTTGAACGTCTAGAAAAACAGCTGAACAGTACTTTTTATTTTCTAATGCCTCTGTAACATAATCAACGATGCTATGACATTGCTCAGGAGTGCCGTGTTGATGGCGAACCCCAAACTGGTGTTCAGGAATAATGTTTAGTTTCTCTATGAAAGGCTCCATTCTCCGAATAAAAATTCTTTCAAATATTTTTGAGAAGATCGTTAGCAGGCTAATAGGCCTATACGATGAAATATTGCTTTCCGGTTTTTTCGGCTTATGAATCAATATTATTGCGGCACATTTCTATTGCGATGGAAAGTGGCTTAATCTTAGTATAGGATTGAAAATGTATGTTAAAAACATTACACCTTTTTTTTTGGTAACCTCAAATATGATGAGAAAACTAAGACCGACAGGCCCCATTTTATAGGGGCCTGTCAGTATTTTTGTAAATTAACACACAAAAAATGTTTGCAATTTAGTCTAACAGTCATAACTTTGGAACGGTAGGACCTCTGGGCTTCCGTTTGGTAATTTTAAAAAGGTAAGAGGTGGGGCTATCTGTCAAGAGGAATCTACTACTGGTTCAGAATTAAGAAATTTTATCCTAGTACCCTCCGACCACCAATCCCAAATTTTTCAAACCGCTGCCATTTCACCCCTTGCATTTTCGGGCATGGTCGTACATATTTTCATGAAATGAAAACGTGGGTAAAATTTGTCCAGTCGTAAATGAATCACTCTGTATATCGAAATCTAAACCATTTTTTTCCATTTTTACTTCTGGAGAATTTCAAATGTGACCAGTAGTTTGATTGCAAGTTTTAAATGGCCGTTTGGACAGACAGGTATCGTTAATTGGAATACACAGGTAATTATACGTTGATCGGTATACTGAAAGTTGAGTCTAGCTTAAATATTTTTATTTCAAATATGAAACTAACTTATGTTCCACAGAGTGTTGTAGGGTTTAAATATAAACGCCATACAATTATATAAGTATACCAGATTGTAGAAAGGTTTCAACCCAGCAATATTTCTATCTTGTACGATCATGCTCTTACAATAACACTCTATGCTATGATAAATTTGAGCAAGGTCGGATATAAAATGTCACTTGACTGGAAGGGCATCAAATCGGGAGCACTTTTGTATTGGGGCTATATTCTTATCCTACACCACACTGTTAGCTCTAGAAGTCACATATTACAATTAATCTTGATTGATGATTAAGTCCCCTCTAATCACTCGACCGCATTTGGAAATAGTTATTAAATTCCCGCCAAGTGCATCATCCAAAGCTCGACGGCCTACGTTCGAATGAGTACGACTGACTGAGGTACCTGCCATACTCTTTCCAAGGTCTTGGAGATGTCCATATCAACATAGTCTGACCAAACTGGTAGATATAGAAAAACTCTGATTCATTGATAAAAATGCCAACAGATCCCCCTTAGAGCGATTTATACGAAAGTCATATTGCCGATATGATTGTTTGTAACCCCAGTAGAGACTTTCGTGAAAGGGCTACTTCAAAACATGGATCGTTATTATAAAATTTTATCGGAGTTGGATATTGGGCGCTATGTGCGTAATTTAGTCAGAATGGTGTGGGGTATAAAAGAGAATTATGGTGTAAACTAGATGACGGATAATTGGATTCCTAACCATGATCTTCGGGTTCCTTCCCTATAAACGACCCTGCAGTGGACCCACACTTTCCCCTAAAATCGAATATATAGCAATTTTAAAGTTGTAGATGTAAGATTTATCTTTTCATATTATGCTTTATTTGGCATTTGGTTTAAGAGATATAACCTGGAATATTAAATTTTTCATATGATGAAGTCACAGATTATGCTTATTTTAAGGCTCAGTTAAGTTATAGTTATTTTAATATTTGCATGAAAAATGCACTATTTCACCTGAGGAAGTTGAATAAACGGCCTTTGTCGATGGAAGTATGTATAAGTTTACGTCATATAGCTATTTTAATTTTTTGGGAAGGAAATTTTACTTTTTACTTTTTCGTCGTGGTAGGAGGTCAGCAATTGAAGGAGAATGATTAGATAAAATCGGTTCAAATTAAAATACTGTTCCCACATATATTTAAAATCGATTTTACTTAAACAATGAAATTTCCTCACAGAATCAAATATGACATAAGTTTCAAAATCCGGGTAAATTGGGCGCGAGAACATATTTTTAGTTGGCATTTCTAAACATCCATGAGTGTAGGATATTATGTAGTCGACTAAAATTAACTCAGTCTGCCACGCCCACTTCAGTCGGTCACGCCTAACTAAGTCGGCCACACTTAGTATGCATACTTGTTTAATCGCGAACTGATTTCTTCATATGAAAAGTGTCCTTCTCTCGAATTATTTTGATATATTGCTTGAAGTGAAGAAGGCAGAATATGAAATTACAAATCACTGAAAAGAACCGCCAATACCAATAGTCGATTAAACCAATAAATAAAACTCACTCGATTTCTGTATACCTATACATTGGATTTTCACAGCCCCTTTTAACTCATAAAAAATAAATATTTCATTTATTTTACTGGCTTTTATAACAATAAAAATCAAACGCCGACATTTGTTCTTAAGTTTAAAAATACACACGCTCACCATACTCTCAACATTCGCACATATATGTAAGTAGATACGCAAAATGTTGAGTAAGCATAAATGTGCGTACGTGAGTGATATTGCAAGTGAGGGTGCATGTCTGTGTGTGTGTGCGGGTGTTGCAAATCATTTAGCAACACACATTCAATGGTTATTTATAGTTCATTTTTATATTAAAAGAAATCAATCTTTTTTATATACGAGTATGCTTTAAGCTCACATATGCACTCACATAAAATAAAATATGCACTTGCACAGGGTGGCCCAAATACTGGTCTTATTATGAATCATACAGTTGTTCCTTTTAAAAACATTACTATCATCCAGTGTCAAACACCCTGTATAACAGCGTTGGAAATCTAAAAGAGTTATTTAGCTCAGTTAGACTTAGTATATGTGACGCGCAAAATAGAAAGGGACCTAAAGGTAAAACCCAGTTTTGTTCAGGAGAGCCATTTAAAAGATTTAAATACGTGTATCTTTGGTGTACCATCACTTTCATAAAACGCGCATATCTCTGGGAGAAAACACTTTTGGGGCATGGGATCGGTCTCATTCGATGGTCAGATGTTGTCCACATCACATATATAAAATATACGTTTTTTCAAAACTGGGGTACAACGACTGGTGCTGGATTTAGACAAAACTAACTTACGTAGTACAGTTTCTATCCTAGAGATAGATACTGTCGTCTAAAGTGTTCGTGTGGAAGTGGTCTCACGATTACAATGCCAGTTAATCATGGTTCAACGCATGGTAAGAACATCTTCAATTTTTCAGTGGCGGGTTTTTTTTACCACGAAAATGGCGTTGAATTTACGAGTAAGGGATTTATCTCTAGGCCATTTAAAACTTTTCTATAAAATTCATTAGCCGTTCGGAATCGGCGGTAAACAGTAGGTTCCGGTCAGTGAGTATAAGAATTGAATTGTGTACAGCTCACTGATTTGAGAAAAGTTCCCCTTAGTTTCTTTATGGGATGTTGTGGGGCTTAAGAAAGTAAACTAAGTGTACGAAGTTATCCAGTATAGTGTATTTGATATTGGTGTTAACAACTTAGGATTTCACTTATCAGTCTGATAACAATTTTGCACAATGATCTCTTGTTATACACCAACTATAAGTAATACAATTGGCTCAAAGTCTAGTATCCACTTTCTTACCTCGTATCAATTTGTCTTACAGTCCAGCCCGGAATTGGACTTCTGAAGAATTTTATGTCGGAAAGTTAGTACCTGATAGTGGATAAGCATATGTATCTGCAGAGTTTAGATTTATATAAACCGGAGTTTAAGACTTGTTATAGATACTAGAGGCGTGTATGATTAACCATTTCTGGTGCTTAAGTACTAAATCACTTCTGCACACACTTCAACTACTCTCCCCGCGGGACTGCATTTTGGTTTTACATCATGGGGTCTGATATGAAATTATGAGCTCTGATATCTGTCTGGGACACCGCTAATGCGGGCTTGTCAATGTTTCGTCTGCGCTCTATTATTTAATGAGTATGTTATACTTTTTTCAGTCGAAAGCGATGACATTCTGCGGTAATGGTATTTTGATACCGGTTCAGGTATTTCGATACCGGTTCAGGTATTTTTTTTATAAAGAAGTATCAAGTCGTTATGACAATATTTCGTTAAGTGTATTTTTTAGCACTGGGTGCCATTTTATGCGTGTTCCAATCTGCACTGAAACATTGTCATTTGTATGGTAAGTACAAAATGGTGCGTGGCTATGAATCAAGTTTATCTTTTAAATCTATTCTTTGTATTGGTTTATAGTGATATTGTCCAAATAGTATTAAAGCTATTACAATAAATACCGAAGTGGGTGTAATGGTACATTAAGTGGGTGGTTTCAAAACCCTTTTACAAACAGTTCTAGTGCAAGTGTTTTAGTATTTAAATGGAATTTCATTAAACTTGTAAAGATGATAAAATAAATTATGTTTAAAAAAGTAGTATTTATATTAATGTTTTTAATAAGTTTGCATGCAAACTTATTTTTAACATAATTTTTTCTTCCCGTAATAACTTGTCAGATTTATTCTGCAACTTTAATGAAAGCTGGTGTCGTTCATTTGTAGAAGAATGCTTTGAAGCTCAGAATGTCAAACAACAATTGACATTCTGATGTTCTTAAAGGCAACTTAAATTAAGGATGATTTCGCTCACTTGGCCGACCAATAACAAACTCTTCATTTTTAGTATATAACACAGGGTTTTCAATTTAGGACCTGATAATGTTATTTATTTATAAAACACGGAATATTTAAGATATGTGACAGCGCATAGAGAAAGGGACCTAAGGGTAAAAAAAATCAATTTACACTTTTTTGATGTGGACAACATCTGAGCATTGAATGAGACCGATCCCATGCCCCAAAAGTGTTCCCTCCCAGAGATATGTGCGTTTTATGAAAGCGATGGTACACCAAAGATACACGTATTTAAATCTTTAAAATGGCTCTCCTGAACAAAACTGGTTTTTACCCTTAAATTAAACTGGTTTTTACCCTTAAATTCCCGATAAATTAATGTTACATTAAAAGAATGAAATTCGGTTTGGGTCATTTGGCCACCACGAGCCCGTGTTTAGCGATTTATTCTTAGGACCCAATTTTCCACTACTCTTGCACACATTTCGACCCGAACGTTGTCAATCTCGCGTTGGATGTTGTCTCTGAGCTCGCTGTTGATTTGTTCACATACTCTAATGACTTAATATGGTCCCATAAAAAAAACCAATGGCGTTAAATATCATGAATGAGGTGGCCATTCGACCGGACCATTTCTCGAGATTGTAACGCGTGCTGTATGTGGCATCGTCTTGTTGCAACCACATATCAGCGATGTCAAGCTCATCTAATTCTGGCCAAAAATAATTTTTTAACCTGGCACAATAGCAGTTTCCATTAACGGTTAAATGACACGGTAATTTTGTGGAATCAATTGTGTCTCTTGAAGCACATGGGGTTTCTTGTTGCCTGATAACGCATATTTTGTTTTTCGACAAAACCACTCAGCCAGAAATGAGCTTCATCGCTAAAGCTGATTATTAAGGACGAAAATTGGACTCAGAATTTCGGTTGTAATTTTTAATGATTTCCAAGCGTTGCTTATTATTGAACTTTACTATAATGAAAATGTTGACTTCGCCTAACGTTTGATACTGAAAGATCATTAAAAATGTTTGAGAGTGCGTTGACATAAAGATACGAAATTGACATAAGATTGGGAAACCCTGTATTAGCCTATAATAGCTAAAATTGATCTACTTAGTAGGGACATAACTACTGTTACACACGTTTTTATGCTGTAAAATAAAAAGTACTGGATGTTTTTGGACCAAATACTTTTTAATATATTTATTAATGTATATTGTATCCAACAAAAATCTACTTATTTCAAATGTCCGCCTTTTGCCTTTACACACGCCTTAAGTCGCACTGGCCAATCGTCAATAGCTGCACGTTGGAAAATTGGCCACAGCTCAAACCAAAGCAGTCTTAAGAGGTCTAATGTTGGGGTATCTTTTGTGACAAACCTTGTCCTCTAAAACCTTAAACAATTTGTAATACAATGGGCTCAAATCTGGATTGCCTGAGAATGACCATTCTTCAGAGGAAATGAACGCTGGCAAATTGTTTCGAAGCCAGGCCTGGGACGTTTTAGCCTTATGGGCCGGCGCAGAAACAGGCTGGAAAGTCCATGGCTGGTTTAAGAGCAGGCAATTGTTAAGAGGCTTCACAAAAGCTTCCAAAACGGTTTCTTGGTAAACTTTGGCCGATGTTTTGACTCCTTGTTCGCAGAAATGCCGGTCAGTGTCCCCATCGTAAGAGACACCCCACCAAACCATGACTGAAGCTGGGTGATGACCCTTTTCCACACTTGGGATCAGTTCAGATGCTTCCTTAGATGACCGAGCATACACTCTAGCATTGTGCTTGTTAAATTTTTCCTGAACGGTTAATTTGTTTTCATCGGTGAACAAAATTTGTCTGTGCAAGTTTTTAGCGTGCTTCACCAAAAGACGTTTCCATTTTTCAATCCTTTTTTTTTAAAGCTGCAGTCAATAAATGTTCGGTACATCGTTTGAAAGCCCTAAGTCCCAAGTCTTTTTTAATGATTTGACTTATGGACTTTCACCTCACGGGCCATATTTTTCTGTTTTCGGATTTCTTGATTTAACGGCTTATGACATGCGGTGTTCGAACAGAGCGTAGGCGACCCGACCGGTGGCGGTCTTTTACATCTCCAGTCTCCTCAAGCAGTTTTATGCATCGGTAGACGAACATGCGGCTAGTCCCTAGTGGTCGGAGCATTTTGAAAATATCGCTTTTTTCATTTCACACTTGAAAAGCGATACGGTTCTTTTTATCTGACCACTCCATTATGAAAGTTGAAACAATTTTAAAATACCTTTACAGAATAACGCTATTGAGGTTAGCTTTCAAAACCCATATGACATTAACGGGGTATG
This sequence comes from Hydrotaea diabolus, assembly GCA_963513945.1. Classification (NCBI taxonomy): domain Eukaryota; kingdom Metazoa; phylum Arthropoda; class Insecta; order Diptera; family Muscidae; genus Hydrotaea; species Hydrotaea diabolus. Next base: position 130,064,270 of record OY740717.1, on the reverse strand, counting down.
TTCAGTTCTACTAATGAAATGGGTGTGTCCAATGTTGTAACAGTATTTATGTCCCTACTAAGTAGATAGCAAACAATTAATGAGACCAGTTTCCAAATCTTTCAAACAAAACGTCCTCTGGAGATGCCCACAAAATGTCCATGTATCTTTTGACTTATGTATATAGACGTTATCATATTGTACCCCTGACCGCCATTAGTTTTAAGCATGTTTTCTTTAATTAAGAAAAAAATATATTGTGTATTGGAATCACCCTTTATGCACACATACTTCTTAGACTTTATTGGAAATTTCTTCAGTGGTGTGAATCCCCTCCTTCCTTTAACGCCATGACATGGTCTGCATCCTCGTTTTCTCCGTTTCTTTGTCTGCTGGTGTTGTTGTGGCTGTCGGTAAATGATGTCGTAAAACTGGAAGATGGATGAGCTGTAATTTGTAGTTTAAATTTGCCACAAAAAAAAACAACAACAACATAAGACCTAAATATTATTAGAGAGCAGGCAGGGGAGAGGAGAAAAAGAAAGAAACTAAGACAGAAATCACAACAACAATTGCGACATTTGTTCAGTTCATAAATTGTTAGAAGAATTATGAGTTTTGAGGTTACTTTTCTGTAATAAATATGGCTGTTTATGGACGTCAAAGATAATCGAACTTATTGTCTATGAAGTGTAGATAAATTCTAAGGAGACTGAAAATTAAAATGTTAAAAGGGAAAGTACAAGAGTATTGGTTTTCTTGCATACAAACCTGCTAAAAGGTATTATGGTTTTTGCTGCAACAAATGGTATGAAAGGGCTGTTGTTTTTTAAATTATTTTCATGATCGTCTGAGCGATGAAATTAAGTTCTTGAGTCGGCTTTGAGTGCAGTATCTTTAAAGTTGTACAAACCGCTACAGATGGGTAAAATATTGTACATGATATCCCACATCACTCTGGCATACAAATAAATAAAATAAATTTTGCACAAGGAAATATTTTTCTGGCCGTGTCCTTTCAAAACGAATTAAGCTAGGATCCTTAAATTTTGTATGTGAGGCTTATTATCATAAGCTGATTGGTTTTTAAAACGGCAAAAGGATAAAAACTTATCATTGAAATTGTACACTTTTTTGAGTCTTTCTTCAGCGACGGAGAAAGGCAATTGTGAAGCGCTTGTGGGTTTGTTGCTGTCCAATAAGGCATATTTTGTTTATTGACAAAACCACTCAGCCGGAAATGAGCCTCATAGCTGAAGATGATTTTTCAATGAAATTCTGGATTTTCGTGAAATTCTGCCAGAACCGCCGACTCAGAATATCGGTAGTAATTTTTAATGATTTTCAAACCTTGCTAGTAAGTGAGCAATACCATGATGAAAATGTTGACTTCGACTAACGTTTTGACACTGAAAGATCATTAAAAATGTTTGGGGGAGCGTTGACATAAAGATACGAAAATTGTTTGTCCCTACTGGAAAACCCCTTATAATGGACAAAGGGCGTGACTGGTTCAGAGTCGGTTTATTTACCCTTAGGACATAGCTGACTTTTTTGCCCACAACTGAATCAACGGATGAAGTTGGAATGCAGGTGGTCCAAAAACCCAGCGAGAAAGTATGCTTGGCCTTTGAGAAGACCTTATTTTCAGAACGACTGCACTTAACTCCCGAAAGTATCAAGATTCCTTTTTTGCTCATTAAAATTAATTTCATTTATATGCTCATGCCGGTTATTTAAAAAGACTTTCTAGAATAACCCGTAATTACTTAGTAGGGACATAAATACTGTTACACACGTTTTATGCTGTAAAATAAAAAGTCCTGAATGTTTTTTACCAAATATTTTTTAATATATTTATTGATGTATATTGTATCCAAAAAGAATCTACTTATTCGAAACGCCTTAAGTCGCACTGGCCAATCGTCAATAGCTGCACGAACCTCGTCCATTGGAAAATTGACCACAGCCAATTACTTAAGTACGTATAAGCCACGCATACTCTCCAGCCCTTCCGACAAACAGTGCCGCAGTGCAAAAAAGCAAATTACAGCGCTTCACCCTGTATAAGTCACAGTTTTGATCTGACTATGCTCAAACTAAGACCAGATGCGGTGTATGGCAACAAACGTTAATGACTAGAAAATGCACCAAGCATGTCTTGCTACTCCTTTAGTCTTGCAGAGTCATTCTTCTAACCGCCAGAGTCATTCTTCTTACCGGCTGTCACAAACGGGTTTTGTCACTTTCAGATATTTGGACTGGTCTAAGTTCGGTCAATATTTTTGTACGTGGACCGCCGTGATGTGATGTACATGACTATCATACAGATTCATACAAAGTCAGTTTCAAATCCTCTAAATCCGCTAAAATTTGTCATAACGATTAAGAGATGAATCGGTTAAGGTCGACAGCCGTTGGGCCATATGAGCCTTCACGTTCTCATGTGATAGGACTTTCATGCTTCATACTGTTTTCTAAAGACATTATGCGATTGGTGTTAATCCGTATAATAAATTATATCCAACTGTTTTTTTATTTGTAGAAATATCCTTTTATTTTTTACATTTCTAGTCACACAATGCCGTTTTATGTTGCTAACACTGGAATTGATATCTCAACCTCTGGAAGGCCATCATGACAATTTATGTTGCTAAAAAAATTGCTTTTCACAGTTTCAATTACATACATGAATTACGCTGCTCCAATATTTATTTGTTTATTTCTTATGTAATTCTAAAACAAAGTAAATAATTCTATGGGTAATCTCTGACAGATTTTAAGATTCACGGATTCGTTCAGCTATTTGCCATGAATTATTGTTTCTGCCATTAAAACGAGAGTATCATAAAAACTAGTAAAAAAGCTAAAGTGGGACGTGGCCGACTATAGTATACCCTGCACTTTTGAAAGTTTTTGGAAAAATATTTTATTGTTTTTGGTAAAATCGGTTGAACAGATATGCAGGAGATATATCTTAGACAGACCCGGCACGAATAACTTACTTGTGCCAAACTTCATCATGGTTGTAATAGTTATGTGGCTTCTAGAGCTAAAAACATAAACTCAGATGAACATATGTGTGGGATCTACTTATACTCGTATATCTAAATCTGATCATATTTTCTTCTTTATTAACAACGTCCTTTCTTGGTCCAAAAAACTTACTCGTGATAAATTTCATTAAGTTTGGATGTAAGATGAAAAACACAAAAATCGATGACCATAACGGGTGATCAATCTAGAGGTCTTTTTTAATAGGGGTTTTTTTCACAGACTACACGTGAGTTGTGTTCAACTTTATTTTTTTTCTTTTTAGTATTGTTTGCCATTTTAGGAATTAGAGCCTAACGATGTTCCTGCGGGTAGCTTTTTCAGTGTTTGGGCTCTTCCAAAGCTCGAAGAAGATCCGCTGGTTTCGAACAAAATTTTGTTCAGTGATGAGGCCCATTTCTGGCTCAACGGCAACGTCAGTAAACAAAATTGCCGCATTTGGGCTGAAGACCAACCTGACGACGTTTAAGAGGTGCTATAGTTTCCAGAGAAAATCGCGGTTTTGTGCGGTTTATGGGCTGGTGGAATTATCGGTCCATATTTTTCAAAAATGTTGATGACCGGAACTTAACCGTGAATAGTGCTCGCATCGCGTCATGATATCGGACTTTTTGCTACCTGAAATTGAAATCTAGACGTCACTTGGTTTCAACAGGCCACTTGTCATACAGCTGCTTAAGCAATGGATCTATTGAGAGATAATTTCGAAGAGCAGTAAATATCACTTTTTGGACCGGTAAGTTGGCCGCCAAGTTCACACCCTTTGGCTCCTTTCTTTGGACTCCGGTAAATAACAAAGTCTATGCTACGATTCCGGTTTAAGAAGCCAACATTACGCATGTAATTAACTCCATACCGGTCAAAATGTTCGAACGAGTCATTCAATATTGGACCCTCAGAATGAACACCCAGAGGCGTAGTTGCGGCCAACATTTGAGGGACATTATATTTAAAAAATAAATGGCAAAAAATGTCCTTTAGAAAGAACAATAAAGATTCTACAATTGATTTGAATTTTTGTATTTTTTTTATTTTGAAAAAACACCTCTAGATTTATCACCCGATAAAAGCTGATGTGGGTCAGACCACGAGAAGTGTGACATAGTGGGTCAGGGATTTTGATGTTTGGTCCATATATCGAAAGGTTATGTCAATATATAAAGCTCCACAAAAAATGAAAGTAAAATTTCTGAAGTTGTTGTTGTTGTTGCAATTTGAAAATTGCAAATTTCAGAAATTTAGTATTTTTGTGAAATATTCAAAATTTTATATCTTGAAAACGACTTGAGATATCTAAAAATTTTTTTTTTTAGTTTTTCAATGACAGTTAAGGTAAAAAATAAAAAATCTGAAAATAGTCTACACTCAAACAAAAATGTTCGGAAATTTTGTTTAAAGAAAACAATCGCATTTTAAGTATAGAGCCGGAGCAAGAAAAATAATCAATCATTCATTAGAATTTAGGAAATTTAGTTATCTTTCAGAAACAGAAAAAAAAATTTATTGCTCTCAAGTAGTTTCTGAGATACACCGTTTTTGGTGGACGACCTTTACGCTTGAACAGCCAAAATGCAATGTTTACAACTATTACTCTTTATTGTTCTTCTTTACTTACCCATTCAACTTTGACGCATGTACATACAGGGTGTAGCGCGGTTATTTGTTTTTATGCACTGCAGCCTGTGGCGGCGGCACTGTTGGTCGAAGAGAGTGACGAGTGTGCGTTAGTTGACGTTAGGCTGACGGGAGATACGTACTAGTCTGCCTTTCAGTTGCCATCATGCATTGGACACGTGAGGAGGGGTCATTTTGTGTTGAAGAGTATTTTTCAAATGCGCACTCAATCATTGCAGTGCAGCGTGCTTTTCGTTTACGATTCGATGTTCCCCATGTGGACGTATTCCTGGACAGCAATCAATTGTAAATTGGGTACTGGAGTGAAACAAACCCCAGAGATATTCTCCAGAGACTTCTGCATTGGGACCCCATCACTGTGTTGGACGCCATAGCACGAGTAGGCATCATTGGCCCTTACTTTTTCCAGGATAACCGTCTTGCCGAACTATGAACTCCAAACGGTACTTGACTTTGATACAGGATTTTTTCTGCCGGCTCTTGAGGCAATGTAATTAAAGGATACATGGTTCCAACAGGTTCTAACGGGAGCCACTGCTCACACAGGGAGGGTTACCATGAATTGTTTGAGACAAATGTTTTCTGGACGGCTTATCTTTTAGAGGGGTGGCCGGCACGCTCGCCAGATTTAGTCCCATGCGATTTTATCCTTTGGGGTTACCAGAAGTCGAAGGTGTATATTAGGACCTGATAAAGGCAAAATATTGAGGCTGAATTGTCAGAATACCAGTCGACATGCTTGTTAGAGTTCATGAAAACTTCAGAAAACGTATGCAGCTGTGTGTGGATAGCGTAGGTCGACATTAGAAATTCCCTTACTGTTCAATATACTTTTATAAAAATATATAATATATTTTTCTAAGGTTCATATTTTTTTATTTTATTCTCAAATAAGCATATTTTCTCGCTCCACACTGTATATGTGGGAGTTATATCAAAATCTAAACCACCTTTCTTTAAATTTAAAAACTTTGTTCATTGGCCCAAAAAACGTACTTCTGTTAAATTTCAAGATAATCGGACAACAACCTGTAGTTTGATTACAAGCTTTAGATTGACGGTCGGTCGGAGGGACGAGCAGGCAGTCATCGTTAAATGATTTGGAGATTATACGCCAATCGGTATACTTAAAGGTCTAGCTCAAATACTGTTGGAAGTTACAAACATTTGCCACGAAACTAAGTTGCAATACCCTGTTCCACAGACTGGTGCAGGGTATAAAAATACAGTATCTTATCAGACTATTATTACTCTCTGAATTTATAGAGCAAAGCTGTCCGGGCATCATCTTTAAAGATTGGCCAGCTTTAAATCAGTAAATATTTGATTGGCTTTCTAAGCGCATGGTTTCATACTGTGTTAGGAACTTGTGATTTCTTTCCGATTGGCTGAATAAAAACAATTGGTATCGCATACTTTTGTTTCACAGTCCCAAGATTTTTCCAGCTTCTGTTGAAGGCAGAATGAGAAACGAAAAACGAATCCAAAGAAAAGTTAAATTTGTTATATAACAAAAGTTTAAATTTTTATGGCATTCTTCGTCGTCCTTTCCGTTGTTGTTTCCGGTGCTTTTCTTCGTCACAAAAGGGAACTTGCGTTCGGTTGGCTTGATGGCTGGGCAAACCAACCTGAATTGTTCAGATACCCACTCGTACCTTTGTTTGGCGTCTTGCTTTTTCTCTTGCGTTCTCACTTTGGACAAAGTCACGTTGTGTGGCATTTGCACCTTTCGTTCTTAAGCTGTTTCCCTTTGTTGCCGCTGTTGTTATTGTGGGTTTTGTTTCTTTTGGTGTGTTTCACACACATACAGGAAAATGCCATCATCCCGGTTTGTATTTTTTTTTACAAAAAGACTATAAAAAGTGACGGCTTCTTCCTTTCGTACATAACTCTGGGGCAAAAATCTAATATAAGAAATTTTCAAAAATATTTGCTTTTGTTAGTTGTGCGTGCGCTTTTGTTCCACTCTACCCTGTGGGTAGTAGCTTCTATTTCTTCATAGTCATCGTTCTCTTAAGTTGTCTACCCAGGTACCTTTATGTATGTGGGATATTCCACATAAAACTAGCAAAGAAAAGTTTAAGTTAGTCTGGGCTGACTATACTGTACTCTGCCAATGTTGTAAGGCCAAACAGAACCACATTATATAGACGCAACATATTTAAAGGGTGTTTTTATACTCGTATATGAGGGGTCTAAATCCGAGCTTCTTTTAAAAATTCAAATAACTTATCCACTATAAATAGATCACCATTTTATTTAAGTACCCGCCCGTCTGACTGAGTTCGCTGTACTGAATCATTTCAATCCACTGTTCTAAGACAGTGGTTCCTGCCTATATCTATGGCTTGTTTGCCTTAATCAGGTCCTGCACACATTCCGATTGACGTAGATATAGCAGCTATGGCGGATGGAAGTGCAATGCGTCTACACTCAACTGGAGTCTGGCGGGAAAACGCATCTTCTTTATTTAAGCATTTACACAGGGTGTCCGCCGGGAAGGTATACTACTTTGTTTATAATTTTTGATAAAATGAAAGAAAATGGTTTTTATATTGATAAATGCTTTATTTAGTGTCGGCAATTATGTATGGAACACAATATCAGATAAATATCCGCCTCTGTTAGCCTCACAAATACGGGCCCTTTTAAGCACATTTTTCCTTACAGTCGCACGTATTTCTCGCGGTATTTCATTAATTTCATCACGAATATTTTGATATTATTTCCTCAAGTTCCTTTGCATAGCCTTGCTTGTCAGAAATCCCTACAAAAGGAAGTCCGGAACAGTCAAATCAGGAAACCGTGGAGGCCAAACAACATCACCATTTCTTGAAATAACCTGTTGTGGAAAGAGGTCTCGCAGTAATTCCATTGTAATCCTGGCTGTATGCGATGTGGCACCCTCTTGTTGATACCACATATTTGTCAAGCCCAAAGCATGCAGTTCTGGCATTAAAAAGTTTCCAATCATATCTCGATATCGCTCTCCATTAAGCACATTCCAATGATTCCTCCTGACCAAATTGCACACTATACTTATACTGTCACTTTTGCATGCATGCAAAGGTGACTGATGAATAATTTAAGGGTTTCCCATTGCCCAGAACCGACTATTCTGTTTATTCACATATCCATTCAAATGAAAATGTGCCTCGTCACTCATTATGATTATTTAATAAAAATTGGGGCTGTCATGAGCGAGCAGTAACATTCTATTGGCAAAAGTACGGCGGCGTAAATAGTCTTGTGGAAGAAGCTCTGGTGTCAACTGAATCTTAAATGGAAACAAATGCAAATCCTTGTGCAAAATTGTGGCCAAAGTTGTTCTTTGGAGACCAAGCTGGATTGGATGGATTGTTTTGAACACTTTCTTGAGCAGCAGTAATGTTTTCAGCCGATCTTGCAGTACGCTGTGGTCCATGCTTTGGCCTATCAGCTACTAACCTTCTTTCTTCGAAATCATTCACTACACGATAAATAGTGCGTTTTGTTGGCACGTTGTTTGTCCCAAAAATTTCACGTAACTTTCTCATCGTCACAGTAATCGATGATTAATTTTGATTACATGTTTTAACGATTAAAACACGTTGGTTTATCGAATATTTTCCCACAGTAAATTAGCGACGTCTCTGCTTCACGACTGTCAAATAGGAACTGTCAAGACTAATGTTTACTAAAATGGCGACAAAACAAAGTAGTATACCTCACGGCGGACACCCTGTATATTGTTAACTATTCTTAACTCATACCACAACTAGTCTCAATATAATAAGTGACCAACTACCAGTTCATGTAGGATTTAAAAATAGAAGGTAATTATGTTAAATTTAAAAAAAAAATGGATTAAATTACTATCATCAAGAGAATACAAATTGAGGTCAGTTAAAGCGTGTTAACACATCGTGTGGCCCAAATCAATTGACTCTTCTGGTCTGACCAGATGTTTGAAATAGATATTTTCGATTCTATGTTTGTATGCTGTTGAAGTCGTATGAGCTATTATGATATTTCTTGCTTATTAGTACTAACTGGCCTGGCACATTTTCTGTTTTACTAGCAACTTTTTTTTTGTTTTTTAAAAGCAATCTTTTATAATCCATCTGTCAAAATTTCCGAAATATTTAATGATTATTTTCTTTGTTACAGGTGATTGAAGCAAACAAGTTTTATAATTTTTGAAAAATTAAAAATAAAGAGTTTCGTGCGGTAATTAAACACTTCTATATGAAAAGTTATACGCCACAATTAACCAAAGATTAATTGGATTCTGTTCATGGTGATAGTGCACCATCATACTCCACCGTGAAATCCTGGGTTCAACAATTTAAAATGGGTCGTTCAAGTACGGAAGATGAACAACGCTCTGGAAAACCGAAAACTGCTACTACTATTGAAAACATTAGAAAAATATTTAATGAAGTGACTAAAGATAGACGAATAATGCTCAGAGAACTTGCTGATATTGTTAAAATACACGAAAAATAAGTTTGGAGAATTTTACATGATGAACTCCACATGAAAAAGCTATCCGCAAGATATGTGCCGCGTTTTTTCTACTTTTTCGCGCTTTCTATCTATGTGTTCCATGTGTTTCATTTAGTGTTATTGTCAATAGCTATTGTTATGTCAAAATTTCATCATGGTAAAGTTCACTTACGAGCAACACTTGGAAATCATTAAAAATTACTACAGAAATTCTGAGTAGGTGGTTGCCACTTTAAGAACGCTTACTCCAGTTTTCGGCCTAATAGCACTCTGCGACAAATGGTAAGGGTCAGTGATCGGTTTGGAATGAAACCACCGGGGAAAGTTATATTGGTAAAAAAAATGTCATACGTGTTCCAGCGTTTCGCTGGGTCTCATCTAGGAATCGAGATATATCGATTTGAAGTTAGTAAGTATCGTATAGGGGAATTTGTCACGTTTTAGGCTCTTTTGTTTGACATAACTCGAGAACCACTCGTCCGATTTAGCTGAAACAAATTTAGAAAAATTAAGAATTACAATTCCTCTAATCTGTTCTTAAACCGTTTTCCTACTTAAGCAACAGTTTCGCAATTATAAATAAATGTATGAAAAAAAAAAATTATTTTTGCCTAAAAATTAAAATTTTTTTTTTTAATTCATAAAAAATCCAAAACGGTAAAAAGTGTCAAGTCCTATTACTTTCACGTAAAGTCACATAACCTATGACCAAAATGAGACATAAATCATGAAAATCGTGAAAAACGTGACAAATTCCCCTATACGATACTTACTAACTTCAAATCGATATATCTCGATTCCTAGATGAGACCCAACGAAACGCTGGGACACGTATGACCTTTTTTTGACCGATATAACTTTCCCCGGTGGTTTCATCCCAAACCGATTGTGGCTGTCGCACAGTGTAATCGTCCCACCCGACAGGCTGTGTGTGCTACAGTGGAAAAATGTTGATACAAATTTTCACTTTTCGATGCTCCGTCGCTAAAGGGACGCCATACCGCTCGAAGCGACGAAAATATTGCAGCCGTAAGTGTATTCGTCCAAAATGAGCCAACTCAGTCGATTCCACGTCGTTCTCAGTAAGTGGACATCTCTCAAACCACACTGTGGCGTATTTTGCGAAAATATCTTGACCTTCATCCTTATAAGATTAAACTGACTCAAGAACTAATGCCACTTGATCATTTGAAACGCTGAAACTTATTCGATTGGGCTCTGGCAAAGTTTTAACGAAAATCCAGAAGTTCATCGAAAAACTATTTTCAGCGATGAAGCTTATTTCTGGCTGAGTGGTTTTGTCTATAAACAAAATATGCGTTATTGGACAGCAACAAACCCACATGTGCTTCAAGAGACATAATTGCATCCGCCAAAAATTACTGTGTGGTGTGGTTTTCATGCCAGGGGTGTGATTTTGCCGTATTTTTTCGTCAACGGAGAGCTCTATCGTGCCATGTTACAATTTCTTTTTGGCCAAAATTAGATAAGCTTCACATCGCACTGTGGTCCCAAATAAATTTTTTTTGGCATAAATTCGAAACCAAAAAATTAAGAAATTATAAAAAGTTTACATATTTTCTCAATGGCAACATTCCAAGCAATCATCGATAATAAATAAAAAAAAGTTATTGGGAACACTGCAAGTTTGGCAAGCATTGAAAGTTGAATGTTTTAGCACGTGTTATTACTTCGAAGTCAAAACAGTGTAACAATTATATTAACAGTAAAAATTTAAAAAGGAAAGTATAAAAAAGTTGTGCAATGGAAATTGAAGATCAAGGTAAGTAGTTTACATACATTATTTAAAATTTAATTTTTGTTGTGTCCTTGTCGTTATTCTTGAGTGTTATGTTATTATGTTTTTATTATTCAACATAACCTATATGTTTGGTAGTTGGAAAGTTGGGTCTGGGCATGAACTTGCACGGAAGTTTAAACGTTAAAGTATTCGTCAATGTGTTTATTATTTGTGGAAACTTAGATCTTCCCAGCAAATTCCAGCAAACTCATAAAATTTAAATTTTTATTTTAGCTCAATTTCTGTTTAGGTCTATGGCCTGAAAAGCGCCATCTATTGCAAATAAATCACACTATGTTATCTAATGAAACTTCCTCACATTATTTTGAATACACAAATAAATATCTATCAACATTTTGTGGAAAGTGTTTCCATACAACAAAGGTCATACGAAAATTTGTGAAATTAATCGTACTAAGATTTGTAGTTCATCTGGGGGCGGGAGTGGGCGTGGCCCGATCACCTCAAAAACTCGTAAATTTCATATTATTGGAATACCTTACAAACAGGTAAGATTACAAGTCTCTATCGGCATTATTCGAATTTATGCCAAAAAAAATTGATTCTAGACCAGTGTGCATCGCCGATATCTGTTTTCAACGAGATTGTGCCACTAACGACACAGCTCGCGCTACCACCGATTTACTGAAAGCAAATTCGGTGAAGGTGTTATATCTAGAAATGGTCCGGTGGCCACTTCGTTTATGGGATTTAACGTTATTAGATTTTTTTAAGGGGCCACTTCAAGTAATTGGTCTATGCCAAGAAGCCAATAACTTTGGAAGAGCTCAGAAACAAAATCCAACGCAAAATTGCCAACGTTCCGGTCGAAATGTTTGCAAGAGTGCTGGGAAATTGGGTCCAAAGAATAGATCGCTGTACACGTACTTGTGGTGGTCATGTGACACAAATCAAATTTTATTCTTAAAATGTGGCATTTGCACTACACCTGGAACAAATTTGAACTCTATATAATTAATATTCTTTGTTTTATTAATATAAACTTAGTAGGGACATAAATACTGTTACACACGTTTTATGCTGTAAAATAAAAAGTACTAAATTTTTTTGGACCAAATATTTTTTAATATATTTATTGATGTACTCGTATATTGTATCCAAAAAGAATCTACTTATTCGGAATGTTCATCTTTTGCCTTAACACACGCCTTAAGTCGCACTGGCCAATCGTAATAGCTGCACGAACCTCGTCCATTGGAAAATTGGCCACAGCTCGAACCAAAGTAGTCTTAAGAGATTAAATGTTGGGGTATCTTTTGCGACAAACCTTGTCCTCTAAAACCGTCCACGATTTCTAATCCAATGGAATTAAATCTGGACTGCCTGAGGGCCATTCTTCAGAGAAATTAACGCTGGCAAATTGTTTCGAAGCCAGACCTGGGACGTTTTAGCATTATGGGCCGGCGCAGAATCCTGCTGGAAAGTCCATGGCTGGTTTAGGAACAGGGAATCGTTAAGAGGCTTCACTACAGCTTCCAAAACGGTTTCTTGGTAAACTTTGGCCGATGTTTTGAGTCCTTGTTGGCAGAAATGCAGGTCAGTGACTCCATCGTGAGAGACACCCCACCAAACCATGACTGAAGCTGGGTGATGATTCTTTTCCAACCTTGGGATCAGTTCAGATACTTCCTTAAATGACCGCGCATGCTCTCTATCATTTTGCTCGTTAAATTTTTCCTGAACGGTAAAATTTTTTTCATCGGTGAACAAAATTTGTCTGTGCAAGTTATCAGCGTGCTTCACCAAAAGACGTTTGCATTTTTCAATCCTTTTTTTTTAAAGTTGCAGTCAATATATGTCCGGTACGTCGTTTGAGAGCCCCAAGTCCCAAGTCTTTTTTAATGATTCGACTAATGGAGTTTTGCGTGATATTCATCTCACGGGCCATGATTTTCTGTTTTTGGAGCGGATTTCTGTGAATTCTTGATTTAACGGCTTTGATGACATGCGGTGTTGGAACAGAGCGTGGACGGCCCGACCAGTGACGGTCTATTACATCTCCAGTCTCCTCAAACAGTTTTATGCATCTGTAGACGAACATGCGGCTAATCCCTAGTGGTCGGAGCGTTTTGAAAATATCGTTTTTTTTCATTTCACACTTGAAAAGCGCTATTACAGCGATACGGATCTTATTATCTTACCACTCCATGATGAAAGTTGAAACAAGTTTTAAATCCCGTTATAGACTAACGCTATTGAGGTTAGCTTTCAAAAACCATATGACAATAACGGGGTATGTTCAGTTCTGCTATTGAATTGGGTGTGTTCAATGTTGTAACAGTATTTATGTCCCTGCTAAGTACAATTGTTGTGTCCTTAATGGAAAACCCTGTACTATCCGCTGCTGCTGAATGATTATTTTTTATGCCCGTATTTTAAATATCCCACATTTAAAAAGTTATTATTGTTGAAATTTAATGATGCATTCTGATTTTATCAGCATTTATTTACAAACCAAACTAGTTGATGCATTTAGCTCCTATTAAATCTGTCCAAGGCTAACCATGTTTTATGAAGCACAATTAATTTTCGATTGTCATTTTTGCTAATTTCTTGGTTGTTTGTGAAGAGTGTAAGTAGAATATTCCTTTGTATTTTTTTTAACTAATTTAGAATCTGTGTCTGTATTGATGCAACTTTTAATATTAACGTGCCAATTATAATTTTTGTTTTCATCTTTAGAAAAAAATTTTGCATTGTTTTCAAACTGGTTTATTTAGCGTTTATTGTCGCATAAATCAAAGGTTTGTGGAGGACCTTTCACATACACGTTTGTCTTGTCTGTCGTTTTGATGTTGCTGTTGTTGTTATTAATATTATTATTATTGATGTATACCTTTCATACATATTTAATAAAAATATGTGACATTGTTATTTTGGGATAGCATCTAAACTTTCACGAAAATTCTTAATTTGTCCTTGCCGCCCTACCAAAAGTCGTAGCAGTTACAGCACCTCCCACCGCGGCGAATTCAACTACTCGTCCAGGGATAGCATAGCTCTTGTACGCGTAATGTTTCCCTGTCCCTCGCTCTTAATACTTAATGTGATGATGTTTTTATTAAAGCTCTGTATGCGGCGAGCTGGCAGGTTTCAGTTCAAAATGATAGATTTCGCATAAATTCTTCTTACGCCGAAATTATGTTTTGTTTCCTTCCTCTGAGTTTTTCGTTTCATTGCTTCCTCGTTTTTGCCGCAGAATTCACTGCGATGCTTTTTCAAAAACAAAAAAATAAATAAATAAAAATTTGAACCTTCATGGCATACGAAACGAAATACACGTTACTTGCCTGTCATACAACGCATCTCCCCCACTACCCCTAGCCATGGAGGAAAAGTTTTGATAAATTATGTGACTCGTTGTGACATAATGTTTGACGTCTTCTTCTCCCTCTCCCGGATCGTGACGTTGGCATTGCCGTTTTTTCCGCTGTTGTTATTTGTTTTAAGTCCTGAAACGCTTTTTCATGTTGCCTTTGCTCCATTTTTCTGTTTGCGTTACTTTTTGTTTTGCAGTGAATGTGTATCATGGGAACCTTTCCATGACAACGGGGAGGCGGAGTCCTGGTTGTGGTGTCACATCTCGGGAATTGCTTAATGGTATCTAAATTTGTTTTAACGGTTAAAAGTTTGAACTGAAGGTTAAAGTAACTGACGACACTTCCATTCTATGTCGGTAGTTGGGAGTGACTTTTTATGTCTGTCCAATTGAAACTTGTAAGTAATTTCTTACCTGGTATCGAAGTCAAAACTTATGTTTAAACTGAAAACCAGTCAATAATTCCTTAGATTTGGATATGTCACAGCGCATAGAGAAAGGGACCTAAGGGTAAAAAAAATCAATTTTAATTTTTTTCATTTTTTGATGTGGACAACATCTGAGCATCGAATATGACCGATCCCATGCCCCAAAAGTATTCCCTCCCAGAGATATGCGCGTTTTATGAAAGTGAAGTCGACGATTCTTAGCGCAAATAGAAAGGGACCTAATCTTTAAAATGGTTCTCCTGAACAAAACTGGTTTTTAACCTTAGGTCCCTTTCTATTTTGCGCGTCACATATGGTGAAACTTTGATATTTTATACCAAATTTCATTCACACGGCGAGAAGAATATGTCTATAAAAATAACTAGAAGTAATATTAGATTAACTGAAACCCGAATGTCAACTAGTCGTTATACCCTTTACCGAATTATAATGTGTTTGTCCTCTCTAGATGATCATTGGGTGATCATATGGAGGTATTTTTTTCAAAATAAAAAATAATGCAAAAATTCAAATGAATAGTGGAATATTTACTGTTTATTCGAAAGGACATTTTATGCCATTTATTTTTAAAATATAATTTCCTTAAATGTTGGCCGCAACTACGCCCTATGGTGTTTGTTCTAAGGGTACAATTTTGTATTCCTCGTTTGAGCATTTCGACCAGTATGGCGTTAATAACACGCGTAATGTTCCAAAACCTAATTCGTAGCAGGTTTGTGAGCATAGACTTTGCACTTTATGTAGCCCCAAAGAAATAAATCTAATGGTGTGATATCACAAATGTCGCCAGGATAACGGACTTCGATTTCAGGTGGCAAAAAGTCCGACCATTCACGGTCACGTTTATTTTTCATTTTTGGTTTTCTCTGGGTATAATGACACATTTTGAACCTCTTCTGGTTGCTCTTCAGCCCAAATGCGGCAATTTTGGTTTATTCACATTACCGTTGAGCCAGAAATGGGCCTCATAACTGAACAAAATTGTGGTCAAAAACAGCGGATCTTCTTTGAAGAGGCCAAACACTGGAACGGCGACGCGCAAGAAGATCATTAGGCTATAATTCCTTCACGATCTGTATTTTGTATGCTTTCAAACCAAGATCCTTCCGTAAAATGCTCCAAGTTGTTCTATACCACAATCCAAGTTGTTGAAAACGGTGCCGAATCGATTCCTAGAGATTTTACACTCTCAGCTACTGCCACTATGCTTTCAATACTTCGTGCTGGATGTGGTCTATTAGGTCGAGTATTATGCAAAAACGAAAATTGGGTTTCTATGTTAGCATAGTAATCCGAATAGTGCGTTCAGTAGGCCGATTATGTCGACCATAAAAAGGTCCAAGCGCACTAAGAGCTTTTCTCACGAACTCTCATTTCCATAAAACAGTTGCACAATTTGGAGACATTGTTGTGGCGTAAGTCTTAAAAAAATAAATTTGACGCAACTCCCACGTAATCTGTGAAAAAACCCCTTATGAAAAAACCTCTAGATTGGTCGCCCGTTACCACGAAGTACTTAAGTCCCGCGACATCCCATTACGGAACAAAGGAAAACTTTTATAGGTATTTATAGGTGACCCTATGAAATATATTCACTATTGATCGTTGTAATACTTAATGATGATCTAGCCATGTCAGTCCGAGTCCACGTATCCGTTGAAAGCACGATAGCGGTCAAACTATTTAACTTAAAATCCTGAAAATTCTGTACGGCTTTTAGTAATAAGCCGTACAGAATTTTTTTTTATTATATTTCTTTATTTACAATCTATCTTTTGACATTCAGTAAATTTGATAATAAATTTAAGATGACAGTAGTAAAGTCCATCGAGCTACAAGACCTTTATTATTTTATATATTATGAATTAGTATTATATACTCGAACATATATGAAAAATATTCAAATTTCTAATAGAAAGTATATTTGCAATAATAGAGTTAACTTCTAAATGGCAAATCTAATGTATGAATACGTTTCAGTCTTATCGTCTCGTTACTGCTGTCTAGCAGGGATATAGCCAATGGGTTAACATGATTACTCAGCCTCTGTAGATACGTGGTGCTGTATCTACGTATTTCTTCTTTTAGGGATGGTATCTGTAGATCTAGTTTTATGTGCTTGTTTGATATAAACCATGGAGCATTCGTAATTAGCCTCAAAGTTTTAGATTGGTATCTTTCCAGGATGGAAAAATTTTAAAATTAAAGTTTTGATTATTTGATAATTTTTTGTAGACGAACAATGTTTAATCCTAGTACTCGTACGTAATCCTTCGTCATTTTTACTACGTCATTATTTTGAAAAAGAAGTCGTGAGCAAAAACTATTACCAAAATCAGTGGTACTCAATGATATGTAGTTATTTTTAAATCGATTTTTAGAACAATCCATGGGAGTTGTTGGCTCAACAGTGCGATCCTTATTGACTATTCTACTCGTAGAAGTCGTCTCACAGTCCTCTGCATGGTAACTCCTGGGCAAGGGTATTTTGACATCCGTTAAAGCAACGGCTAACATGTGAGAGGCAACCTGGTCTCAGGTGAAAGAGGTTGAAGTTGGGTTCGTAGACCGCTTCAAAAAACACAATAAAAGCTACAACAAATGACAAAAACTGGACCACCGTACTGTTGACGAGCACCGCAAACGAATAAAGGACCACGATTCACGGATATGCACACATAATGTACCAACACTTCTGCCTCTAGGTGCCTCTATCCAACTGGCTGATGACCTCCAAGATTACAGGGCTGGCAGGAGATTAGATGGTGAGGGCATGGCGTTAATAAATGAAAAATTGCGATATATATTACAGCTGCCATGATAATAAGCTCCAGTTCGAATGCAAATCGGTTGTAAATACGTCATCTTGTCGCCGGTTTCACCCCAGTAGACGAACGGCTGGCCACAATCCGCATCAAAGCAACATTTTTTATATTACCCTAAATTTTAAACATGCGCCGACGGAAGATATGGGCGAGGCGACGAAACATACTTTTTACACGCAGAGAAAAAATTTGGTTACTATATGGTCACGGCAATAATAATATTTTCTTCGAAATAAAAGTGTGTTCATCGCAACCATACTATTGTTTATTGAATTTAATTTTGATAATGGTATGATTGCAGTAATTATTAATATTAATATTGTTAAAATGTAATAATAGTATTATTGCCAAATTTAAAAATGAAAATATGGTTGGAGCAACAACATAAATATGGTTTATGCGGCAAAAGTATTGATTTTTGGGTTTTAATAATAATATAATAATAATATAATAATAATTAATAATAAAATGATTACAGGAACAATGTTATTGTTACAAATCAAATGTCATAATAGTACTTTTTATATGGAAATAACATTTTTCAAACAAACTGCTTTGGCTTTGTTTAACTGAAATATTTTTGTTAAAAACTCTTACGTTTTTCTAAACTAATTTTCTCTACTGTTAAATAAATCACTCCTTTTATTTTGAATTTGATGTATTTTTAAATACATAATAAATAATTTTGGGGTCATAGTATAATGGTGTGTGATCATACTTTGGTTGTAGGGATCATAACATGGTTACGTCTGAATCATACTATGATTGTGAGGATCATACTATGGCTGTATGGGAAATATACTATGATTGCGAGGATCATAATATGGATCATATATGGTTTTGAGGATCATAGTGTGGTTGTATTTGAATCATACTATTGTTGTGAGGATTATAATATTGTTGTACCACAACCATATACCCAACAACAGGTTGATGCGTTTCGAATATTATTATACCAATAATACTTTTTTCTACGTGTATGTGCACCATGACATTAAAATCGTTCTAGGAGATTTTAATTCCAAATTCTGCAGAGAAGGTATCTTTGGCCCTACCGCACAGTGGGAAAATTACGAAAAAAATTGGAAATAATTCGGCCATTTCGTTTGTAATGGTCCGATTTAAATGAAAATTTACATTGACCTTCTTGAAGTGTTACTGAGCTTAAGTTTTGAATTTCATGCATCTGTGTTTAACAGGTGCTGCACAGTCAAAGTTGGTCACCTCGAGTTAAAATTTTCTTTTTCAAGCCGCCAAAAGCGTATTTGTGGTCCGATCGTAATAATTTTTTCTTTAGTGAAATCTGCTGGACAAACCCAACCAAAAATGTTATTACAAATTTTTTCATATCTCGTACAATAAAAAAGATATCGGGACTTAAAGTTTTTTTTTCGAAAAATTTGCTTTGGATTTTCTGGGATTATTTTATTTTTGGGAATCAGTTTTAGGTGAATCGGGGAAAATTTAATCCTGGTTTAAAGAAAACACTTTGGTTAATGTTTTAAAAAAAAGAATTGTAGCAAAATCACCAATAATATGAAAATGCCAGCTGTTCAAAGTCAACTATTGCGAAAAAAGTGGGATTTTGAGTGTTTTACGGCGAAAAGGTACCTTTACTCTTATGTCAATAACTTTAATGTTTCTTAAGTAACATACAAAAAATTTGCATTTATTTCAAAGAAAACTTTTTGCTTAATACAAATAATTAGCAATTGTGACCCTAGTCGGTACTTTTCTTGCTCCAGGCGTCTCCAAATATGGGCATTTTTTTCAAAAAAAATTGAGTTTGAGCTCAAATAAAAAAAATCGCCACACTGCTGGCCCAATTTGGTGCTATAAGTCAGTTAACTACATATGTTTTCTAAAATCCCAAGCAAAGAAATTTTGCGGGAGGCCATTTCTAGGACAAAAAAAATGAGTTTTTGTTAAAAAATCCCATTTCTGGGATTTTGTTTTCCCCTGTGTCAAATTTTAGAAAAGTGGCAACTCCAATTTTTTTTTTGAATAAGTTTTTCATTTTGTCACAAATATTGATACTACGTAAAAAAATCAGGTTTATATCTCCAACCAGCAAAATTTTACAGTGGTCTGAAATATTGACTTTTTTTGCTACCTTCACAAAAAAAATTTTTTTTCTCGTTTTTATCAATTATTATTCAACATATTGAGTTAATTGCATTCTTTTTTATAATCTGTTAAAACTAGAGGTAATTACCTTTCCATTGGTATATAAAAAGTATATCCTTTTACCTACACTTATAACAGCACGTGCGCTGGAATAAGACCCCTTTGAGTAAAGTATGAATTTTATAGGTAAGAATACCAATTTTAAAAATTCTCGTACCTATCCATAAATAGCAAAAATATATATTTTTACCATTATTGTTTACCTATTGTGTAAAAACGGAAAATGGGTAGGATTGTATAGTATGGATCTAGGTACCTAAACATTCATTCTTATATGTTTTGGGGGAATGCCTGTCCCCTATGTCCGGAATATTGTGCAACATTTTAGGCGAATGTACCTGGGTACATAAAAATTCATTGTTATAAATGTATTTTTGGGGAATACCTGGTATTTTAGTCAAGTATTAATTGCGGATATTATTGTGATTACCTGTAAGTATTACTCATTGATATAAGAACCGCCGATTTTGTATGGGTTTATCATAACAAATTAATCCGCCATGACGATAACACTCCTTGTTCAAGAACTTGTTGAATTTTTAAAAAACACCAAACTTCGGAAAATGGAGAACAGAGTAGCATATTTAATAGAGTGCATAGAGTCAACATATAGCGAGATAACACAATCTAACGAAAGCAGCAAAGTATTAAATTTTTTGAAAAAATTTGACCGGCTCATGGAGAAGTATCACAGGAATTATTCAAGATTACCAACTGAGTGGCTCGACAGTATAATTGAATTTAAAACTGTCCCTGCTTTAGTGGGTGCTCCTACTAAGGAATACGACGATCTATGTCCAAAGGCAAAGAAACAACGGTTGTCGGCTGAGATGGCAAATCATTCACCTTCAAAGATTTGTGATACATTCAAGGAATTACTGACGGTGGAAAATCGGCCATCTAGCGCAAAAAGAATTGCAGACGTGTTAACGGAAGCATCACCAAGGCGGCTCCAACGCATTGAAAGAAGTATTGCAACACCATGTCCTGGTTTTAGCGAGGAAGAAGCATTAGCTTTAATCATCGAATTGGGATTGAGTAAGAACAAGTACACTCATTTAAGAAGAATGCTGCTTGATAAAGGATGTGACATGTTTCCCGCATACAACCGAATAAAGGAACGAAAAATGGAAATTTTGCCAAACCCAGTGATAATTACAGAAAAGGCCGGCAGCGTTAGTTTGGAACTACTTCTCCAAAATACTGCCAGTAGGATAATAACAACATTGAATGAGGAACAACTAAAAAAAATCAACAACAGCCATCTTCAATTAATATGCAAGTGGGGATGTGATGGTTTGTCAGCACTTTCGGAATACAAACAATGCTCTGATAGCCAATCTACCCAGATCGAATTCAAGAGCGTATTCATGGCATCTTTGGTTCCTCTGAGGTTAAATTTAGACTCTACCTTACCTTCAACTTCGCGCAGAAAATCAAACCCTACTGAAGCAATATGGCGTAATCCAACACCTGGCTCCAAAATTTATTGCAGACCAATCTCCTTCGTATATCATAAAGAAACGAGTGATTTAACTAAAGCCATCACAGACAAATTAAAAGATGATATTTCGAGATTAGAAGATTTTGCATTTAAATTCGACAGGTATTCTATTACAATATCTTTTAAAATGTTCCTGACAATGGTAGATGGAAAAGCCGCAAACGATATTACAGGAAACAAATCTAGCTGGAAGTGTTTCATTTGCAATAAAAGCAAAGTTAATTTTTCAAACGCTTCGAATAATTCAGTAGTCAATGAAGATACCCTTGAGTTTGGAATAGCACCGTTACATGCTCGAATCAGGTTTCTAGAACACTTTCTAAACCTTGCTTATGACATTATGTATAAATCTATACCAGGAAATGAAAGGAAAAACATTCGAGCTAACAAAGAAATGCATGAAATGAGAGCAAGTGAAAAAAAAAGAATTCAAGATGCATTTAAACAACAAACTGGCCTAAATATTTCTAAACCACGCTCGAACTTTGGGAATACAAATGATGGAAACACTGCCAGAAGATTCTTCGCAGACTATAATACAGCTGCAGAAATAACTGGAATCAATAAGGAGTTGATTCGAATGGTTAATATATTGCTTTTAGCTCTGAATTCCAAACAAAAGATTAATTCCGATAAATTTGGAGTTTACGCCGAACGAATTTTAAAAATGCTTGCTGATCTCTATCCCTGGAAAGATCTAACGCCAACTATACACAGAGTCCTGTTCCATGGGAAACAAATAATCGAGTCTCACCTTCTCCCTATAGGCGAGTTAACTGAAGAACCACAAGAAGCTAGAAATCGAGACTTCAGATATGTTCAACAATTTTCCACAAGAAAATGCTCAAGAATAGCACAAAACGAAGACTTACTTAATAGTTTATTATTATCTTCAGATCCTTTTTTATCCTCCATGAGAAGTAAGTTGACTTCGTACCACGAAATGACGCATGGAGACGAAGAAGAATTTTCTGATTTATTAGATATGCTGGACGTGGAATAAAATCATTTAAGTTTAATGTTTTTTAATTATAAGATTTATTTAAATGTTAATTTATTTAAAAAAAAGTTTTTCACAAAAAATGAAGTCAATAGCATCTTTTTATTCAAATTTTCTATCTGCAACAATTAAATTACTTTTTTGCGATTGGAAATGTGTAAATTTGATTTTTTTAAATGCAACAACATTGATCTCTCACAAAATGAAAT
Organism: Hydrotaea diabolus; assembly: GCA_963513945.1. Taxonomy (NCBI): domain Eukaryota; kingdom Metazoa; phylum Arthropoda; class Insecta; order Diptera; family Muscidae; genus Hydrotaea; species Hydrotaea diabolus. The sequence goes on along the minus strand of OY740717.1, from coordinate 130,041,799 downwards.
TGCTATTTACCAAAAAAATTCATACTTTACTCAAAGGGGTCTTATTCCAGCGCACGTGCTGTTATAAGTGTAGGTAAAAGGATATACTTTTTATATACCAATGGAAAGGTAATTACCTCTAGTTTTAACAGATTATAAAAAAGAATGCAATTAACTCAATATGTTGAATAATAATTGATAAAAACGAGAAAATTTTTTTTTTTTGTGAAGGTAGCAAAAAAAGTCAATATTTCAGACCACTGTAAAATTTTGCTGGTTGGAGATATAAACCTGATTTTTTTACGTAGTATCAATATTTTTGTGACAAAATGAAAAACTTATTCAAAAAAAAATTGGAGTTGCCACTTTTCTAAAATTTGACACAGGGGAAAACAAAATCCCAGAAATGGAATTTTTTAACAAAAACTCATTTTTTTGTCCTAGAAATGGCCTCCCGCAAAATTTCTTTGCTTGGGATTTTAGAAAACATATGTAGTTAACTGACTTATAGCACCAAATTGGGCCAGCAGTGTGGCGATTTTTTTTATTTGAGCTCAAACTCAATTTTTTTTGAAAAAAATGCCCATATTTGGAGACGCCTGGAGCAAGAAAAGTACCGACTAGGGTCACAATTGCTTATTATTTGTATTAAGCATAAAGTTTTCTTTGAAATAAATGCAAATTTTTTGTATGTTACTTAAGAAACATTAAAGTTATTGACATAAGAGTAAAGGTACCTTTTCGCCGTAAAACACTCAAAATCCCACTTTTTTCGCAATAGTTGACTTTGAACAGCTGGCATTTTCATATTATTGGTGATTTTGCTACAATTCTTTTTTTTAAAACATTAACCAAAGTGTTTTCTTTAAACCAGGATTAAATTTTCCTCGATTCACCTAAAACTGATTCCCAAAAATAAAATAATCCCAGAAAATCCAAAGCAAATTTTTCGAAAAAAAAACTTTAAGTCCCGATATCTTTTTTATTGTACGAGATATGAAAAAATTTGTAATAACATTTTTGGTTGGGTTTGTCCAGAAGATTTCACTAAAGAAAAAATTATTACGATCGGACCACAAATACGCTTTTGGCGGCTTGAAAAAGAAAATTTTAACTCGAGGTGACCAACTTTGACTGTGCAGCACCTGTTAAACACAGATGCATGAAATTCAAAACTTAAGCTCAGTAACACTTCAAGAAGGTCAATGTAAATTTTCATTTAAATCGGACCATTACAAACGAAATGGCCGAATTATTTCCAATTTTTTTCGTAATTTTCCCACTGTGTACCGTCGGAAAGTTCCGCCTCCATGGAACCAACTCCTACAGTGGAATGATGCTGATCGATTTCGCAGCTGCAAGAAACATAGCAAAAAGTAGCACCAGATTCAAACATCGCGATGGGAACACGTAAAACCAAAGCAATCATGTTGCGTGCCGACACCCAGCATGTTGGACATGCGAAAGTTCCAAACAGTAAACATCGATTCGGACCACTACCGAAAAACGGCAAAAAACTAAACAATAGTACGATAAGGAGTGTAGGGCCGAGAAAGAAGCAAAGAACGCAGCTTGCAATGCAACACTGGCGCCTATGGCTACGGGAGTCTACTGTGAATCCACAGTAGACACATTGGTTCGGTTATGCTGACCAAAAAAAAAAAAATATAAAGTGTATGAAATGTATTTTGACTTAAACGCCCATTTTCGTAAAAAGCTTCAACAATCTTAACGCACTGCTTAATTGTGTACCTCCTCCATGTCTGAATTTGTCAAAGACTTGAACAACGAAATGTCTGATTAATTTTGGCAAATCCTTGACGTAAAGGTGTAAATACGTAACAATTAACATCGTGCATTATGGTTGTTCCACTATTTCATTACGAATGTTCGACTAGGAAATGTTTACAAGATGTAACGTGGTTGGGAAGTGGGGCTTGGCATGTTATACAACTCTCAACTAAGGAGGATCATATCTCATGAACTGCTTTAGATATAACCAGAATATTTGAAACCAGCCTTGTAAATGAGTTAACCTTGTATCTACGTATACAAAAAATATTTCAGAGAGTGCCCACCATGCATGTGATTCACCATATGACTAATGCCATTCTTGCCTGTTTTACAGTCCCTGTAACAATTTATTTTGGTAATGGTACCAATAATAGCCTTTACGAGGGCGACCGCAAAAGTAACTGGCCTAACATAAAAAGAACCGTTTTTTGAAATTATTATTATTTATTTTTCAACATAATCTCCTTCCAACTCAATACACTTCATCAAACGTTTTTTAAGTTTTTTAATTCCATCCGAAAAATAAGATTTTTCAAGACCTTCAAAATATGCCTCAGTTTCAGCAATAACATCGCTATTGGACGAAAATTTTTTGCCACCGAGATTTTTTTTTTTAAATTTGGAAACAAGAAATAATCAGAACTTTTGTTTTTCTAATGCGGTCGTTTAATTTTGATTTCTTTGCTCAACCGATCCAATAATGCACAATAATATTTACTATTTATAGTTTTTCCTTTCTCAAGATAATCAATAAATATTATACCCCTTGCATTCCAAAATACTGTGGCCATTACTTTTCCTGCTGACTTAACAGTTTTCGCCTTCTTGGGACCACTTTTACCAGCTTCTATCCATTGTTTTGACTGTTCTTTGCATTCTGGGATATAGTGATGGATCCATGTTTCATCAACAGTTATGAATCGGCGCAAGAACTCAATTGGATTACGCTGATAAATCGCTAAAAGCTCCTCGGAGTTGGTCCAACGGACGATTTTTTGGGGCAAAGTCAACAAACGCGGCTCCCATCTTGCGGATAGCTTTTTCATGTGGAGTTCATCATGTAAAATACTCCAAACTTGTTTTTCGTGTATTTTAACAATATCAGCAAGTTCTCTGAGCTTTATTCGTCTATCTTTAGTCACTTCATTAAATATTTTTCTAATGTTTTCAATAGTAGTAGCAGTTTTCGGTCTTCCAGAGCGTTGTTCATCTTCCGTACTTGAACGACCCATTTTAAATTGTTGAACCCAGGATTTCACGGTGGAGTATGATGGTGCATTATCACCATGAACAGAATCCAATTCATCTTTGATTAATTGTGGCGTATAACCTTTCATATAAAAGTGTTTAATTACCGCACGAAACTCTTTATTTTCCATTTTTCAAAAATTATAAAACTTGTTTACTTCAATCACCTGTAACAAAGAAAATAATCATTAAATATTTCGGACATTTTGACAGATGGCTTATAAAAGATTGCTTTTAAAAAACAACAAAACAAGTTGCTAGTAAAACAGAAAATGTGCCAGGCCAGTTAGTTTTGCGGTCGCCATCGTATGTTCGACTTAACTTTTATTTTAACTTGTGATCATTTCTTTCCCTCTATTTGGAGCACTTACAACAGGCCTTTTAAATGTTCTATATGTATATTTAATCGCTTTCATTCGCAAATCTACCACAAATAAATAAAAATTGTCTCATATTGCGAAGTAAAACGACGATGTACAAATATCAGTTGCGGTATTTCATCACATTACGATTTTAAAGTAAGAAATCTTAACCTGCATTAAATACAAGTATCAATTTACAATTCGCTTGCGCCCCAAGCTTTACTACTGTCAAATTAAAATTGCATAAAGAGAAAAAATGAAATCACCTCAAGTCTTTGTGCGACATGCACCAGAAGCAGTTGCACATTAAGCATCCTTAATTCTCTTCTGTACATGAAACGACCCAAATTAAAATATGAAAATAAATTTCATATTTTCCAATTCTGTCTCTGCTTCCCTCGCTCGCGCTCTCTACCACGCATTCCAGCTATATGTGAGTGTGGAAAATACCAATATAATTGGGCCAGCAACCACAAGATGAACGACAACAGCAACACGGCGAATCAGCCAACTGTAATCATAATACCGCTGACATTTAAACCCAAATGCATTTACCCAAAAAACGGAAAAAAAAGAAAAGAAAGCGCAGCAAAAAAAAATCTGAAAATGTCAACTTCAGTGGTTGGCTTGCACAAAATTGTCACGGACAGACGGACGGACAGATGCTGGGAAACAAACGGAAAAAATGCAAAACGACAATTCGAAAGAGCGAGGAAGAATACTCCGACGTTATTGTACGTTTTTAACCTAATTACAATTTCATGATAACGTAACATAAAAATTTATAAAAATTACAATTTCCGACACTCAGTGTCAGTGCGGTGGAGTAATATTCCATGCTGATGATTGTGTGTGTGTGCGTGTGTTTGTGTATGAGTGTGCATATTTGCATTACTCCGTCTGTCAGAGCTGCAGCAACAGCAGCAGGCAGGCAACCAACCACTGATGCAAACCAACGATTGCAACCATCTATGCCACAGCCGCAGCACTGATTATATGTGGCACAGTATGCGTTTGTATCTGTCTTTTTTGGTATTCGAATAAAAGTATGCAAGAGAACTACGACAGGCCCCACCCATCAGGCACGCATAATCCCAAATAAATCTACCAGGGTAATCCGTAAGTCATTCAGATTGTAAACTTTAATTCAGATTGTAAAAAAATTGAACAGTCTTAAAATATCAGATGTTCTTGCAATGTCTCTATGTCTGTAGAAAGAGAAATGGAGTCCAAACAAAAATAGCTAAATCATTCAAACTTTCCTTTATGTGACCTATAAAGCTACCTCGATGTTGAAGTGGACCAGAACGGACAAAGGAAGACTAAAAGTTAATTACTTAGTAGGGACATAAATACTATTACAACATTGAACACACCCATTTCAATAGTAGAACTGAACATACCCCGTTAGTGTCACATGGGTTTTGAAAGCTAAACTAAATAGCGTTAGTCTGTAACGGGATTTTAAAATTGTTTCAACTGGTCAGATAATGAGAACCGTATCGCTGTAATAGCGCTTTTCAAGTCTGAAATGAAAAAAAGCGATATTTTAAAAACGCTCCGGCCACTAGGGATTAGCCGCATGTTCGTCTACCGATGCATAAAACTGTTTAGAAGACTGGAGATGTAAAAGAGCGCACCGGTCGGGCCGCCCACGCTCTGTTCGAACACCGCATGTCATCAAAGCCGTTAAATAAAGAATTCACAGAAATCCGCTTCGAAAACAGAAAATCATGGCCCGTGAGATGAATATCACGCAAAAGTCTATGAGTCGAATTATAAAAAAAGACTTGGGACTTTCAAACAACGTACCAGACATTTATTGACTGCAGCTTTAAAAAAATAGGATTGAAAACTGCAAACGTCTTTTGGTGAAGCACGCTGATACCTTGCACAGAAAAATTTTGTTCACCGATGAAAAAATTTCAGGAAAAATTTAACAAGCAAAATGATACAGTGTATGCGCGGTCATCTTAGGAAGCATCTGGTGGAAAAGGGTCATCACCCAGATTCAGTCTTGATTTGGTGGGGTGTCTCTAACGGTGGGGACACTGACCTGCATTTCTGCAAACAAGGAGTCAAAACATCCGTTTACCAAGAAACCGTTTTGGAAGCTGTAGTGAAGCCTCTTAACAATTCCCAGTTCCAAAAAAAGCCATGGACAAAGTTTGAACATTCTGAAATCAGGACCGACTTTTGAGTAGGGGCTATATGTGAATACAGTTAATAAATACCATGCGCAATTTGGGAGTGTTGAGGTGTAATTTGTGCTACAAGACGTAAAAAAGTAAGGAACCTTTGTGTAAAACCTATTCGAAAACTTAGACCCATATGGACAAAATTCAACAAAGGCAGGTGTTGGTCACTCCAATGGTCTGTGCGAAATTTGATCGAACTCTGATGTAATATGTGGCTGTATGTTCTGAAATGAAGAAAACCCTGTTTATGATACAAAACGTGGACCAATTTTAGTAGGGTATGCTTGGTTACAACAGACGGACAGTCATCACTCAATGTAATCAGATAGTGAAACTTAACATGGGGTATGAATCGCAGTGTTGTGTGGGATATTATGAAAGGAATAATACCAAATCTTTATCATACCGATCGACTCTGTATCACTTACGTATCTGACTCTTTTGAATGATGACTGTTCAATATTGGTTCTATAAATCTATGTTTTTAATAGAAGTCCAAGCAAAGGTCCTGCCATCTTAATATCTAGTCTTGCACATATTAAGTGTAGTGCAGTATATATATAATCAATCGTAGTGCTCAATGTTAGACCATATCTGTTAATATTTTAATATCGCCCCCCCATAAGAACATTCATTCTCTATTTCTGGCCCTGCAGTTTCTCATTTTTTTGAAATCTAATTAAGTTTGATTCTCTTATGTTAAGGTCCATTTAGTCTTGATGGTTGACGGTGGACGGTTGACGGTAGGCAATCAGCTATTTCAGTTGAGGGTTGCATTTTGCATGTGTTAGAGGGAGATAACTACAGTTTGACGGTTGACGATGGTAGACTTCTGCAGGTTGCAGAATCAACCGTCCACCGTCAAGACTAATTGGGCCTTTAAGTGTGCCCCGAATTGGTGGAGTACATCGTTGAAACGCCTTCATACTTTTTTGCTCCGATTTCATTAAAAATTTCTATACTTTCGATAACGGCAATCCTTCACTTAAAATCTCATCGAGATGGGTTCATAGTTGCTACCTGCAGTTGAATAGCAAAGTTAGATGAACTGAAGGATATATCTTAATGGAACTGTGTAGTACAAACATCAGGCCAACCTCATAGTACCCCTATATCACAGTGTTGTGAGAAGATATATAAATTTGGATTCGTGAGTAAATTTCATTATTTTTACTTATCATATATCCCTGTTTTTCCAAGAATCAAATTCATTTTTGTGTACTTATGTCATGTTACCCATGAGCGACGGCTGGTGAAAGGCTGGTAAGCAAAACAATTTTTAAGTTACAAATCGTGTAAGCTTTTTGAATGGAATATTAATTTCACAAAGCTATCAGGAAATTGAAAAATGGGCCATAATGCCATTTACGGTCTCGAGCCATTTATATATACAAATCTTTTATTCCGTTCACTCGTTATATCTTCCATGCTATGCTTACGTGCTTTACTAAAATTATTGAGGTATTTGAAAATAAAATTTTTAAATTAATAAAGTGACGTAAAATGCAAAACCCCAATATTTTAATATCTACACGCATAGAAAATATATGGTTACTATATGGTCACCGCAACAATAGTATGTTCTCTACAATAAAAGCATGTTCGTTGCAACCATAGTATTGTTTTTTGAATTTCATTTTGACAACAGTATGATTGCGGCAATATTAATTTTGCGGAAATGTAACAATAGTAATATTGACAAGTTTAGAAATGAAAATATGGTTGTAGCAACCATATAAACATGGTTGGTGCAACAAAAGAATTGTTGCTTAAAATTTAAACAACAACATGATTACGGCAATCATACAGTAGGGTTGCGACTACGCACATAACAAAACAGGTTTAATAGAGCATGCATGTGTGTGTATGATTTTTTTGATATACCAAAAAAAACATACACACGTTACAGTGCATGGTTGCTGTCCATTATAAAAAACAATAACAATTGAAAGGTAGTTCGAGGGATTTTTATTGTGTTTACTTTGTTCGGTGAAATACTCGACTACCGACTGGTTCTCGTTTATTTAAAATCTGCCTGCACTTAAGTATATAGCCATTGATCATGGTTTAATCACGTTCGTTACTTGGTATCTACGGATGGTGAAGTAGCTTTCACCCCTGGCGGCAAGTAAAAGAATTTTTGACTGCCGTTGGAATATATATTTTTGTATCGTGAACGAATTGTTCAATAATAACATGGCCTTAAATCTGGCTATGAACAAATTGTAAGCCAATTTTAAATAACTTGCTTGATAAAAATCTATTTCTTTGAATAACAACACAAATCCCAATAAATAATTTTGGAGATCATAGTATAGTTGACTGTGAATCATACTATGGTTGTGGGGATCATAGTATAGTTTCTTGTGAGTCCTCTTATGGCTGTGAGGATTATACTATGGTTGTATAAGAAAAATACTATAGTTGTGAGGATCATAATATGGTTGTGGAGATAATAGTATGGTTGAGTGTGAATCATACTATTGTTGTGAAGATCATAGTATGGTTGAGTGTGAATCATACTATGGTTGTGAGAATCATAGTATGGTTGCGTGTGAATCATAGTATGGTTGCGTGTGAATCATACTATGGTTGTGAGTATCATACTATGGTTGTATAAGAAAAATACTATGGTTGTGAGGATCATAATTTAGTTGTGGAGATTATAATATGGTTGAGTGTGAATCATACCATTGTTGTGAAGATCATAGTATGGTTGTGTATGAATCATACTATTGTTGTGAGGATCATAATATTGTTGTGCCACAACCATATACACAATAAAAGTATGATCCTCTTCGAATATTGTCACCCTAACCATACTTTTTTTCTGCGTGTAGTGACTAACAATAACTGGTTGTATTAGATTAAAGCCCACACAATATTTTTATTATACATAATATTATATTACGAATATGTTGGATGGGAATATTCAACATAATTCTGTAGAACTCCCTATTGTGTTCATGCGGATCTACTCAAATATCAGTGGTCTGCATGATTTCACCACCATAAAGTAACAGTATTATCTAAACATGGAATTTTTTCCACTTGCACATTTGGAAGAACACACGAGAGGTCTCATTTTACCACCAGAAAATATTTCCCCACCGGTCTACATAAAATAAAGGGTGGTTTAATTTTAAGGGCCGATGGCATTTCATGCCACCATTTAGCTCTTGTGTCAATTACACCTTGTAAGCGCTAAATGCAAGTCTTTATGCATAATGTTCATCAACGACGAGCGTAAGAGATGCAATTGTTGGGCACGACTACAAGTTGAGGTGGACGGCTCTTCAGCCACACTATCGCGAACAGCAGCAATATTTTCCGCAGAACAAGCTGTACGAGCATGCACTAGTGATTTCACAACTCCTAAAAACCCGATTTGCTCAAATTTTTGCACGATTTTTCCGATATTACGCACATTTGAACGATTGAATAGACCGAAAAAATCACAAAGTGCACGATATGCATCATAATGAGCCTGAATAACTTGAACGCGTTGCTCGGTTGTGTATCTTTCCATGGTTCAAATTGAGTTAGTCTGGAATTGAGAAATATCAAATGAAATGCAGAAAAAAATTTGACGTTTAGGTGTGGTCACACTCAACATCGGCCCGTAAATTTTAAACACCCTTTAGTTCTTTAGTAGTATACTCGTATTACGGCGAAAATGATTAACTATCAATATTTGTTATTAAAATGTTTAAGGTTATAAATACGTTATAATCCAACTAACATTGTATATTACCCATTAAAAACAAGTTTTTCGATTAAAACTATCAATGTTTCAACAATTCGGAAATATCTTAAGATACAAAAGAAAGAATTTCTACTTTTGAAACAGAAGATCTTAATTTATTCTTAAGGCTTTGACTCACAGCTATAATCAGATGTTAAATTATATAAAGCGAGATGTTTTATACCCTCATGGTGAATGACGGTAGAGCGTATACAAGGTTTGACCTGGATCAACTACGTTTTTAGTTGTTTTTTAAGCATTTTTCACACCCGTATATAAAAGTTATTCTCCATCAAAATGTTCGATTAGTGGCTAAATAAAATGTAAATTTAAACTTTTGCTAGACACCTCTTTAATTTTACAACGAACACTATTTTTGTTTACTACTTTGTGATGTGTTACTACAGAAGTAGACATTTTAAACTATGCATGGAATTGGAAACACAAAACTGAGACTCATTGTGAATTCGCAGTGTTATATTTTATTTATGACCAATTTTGAAGAGGTACTTAAAGGTGGAAAAATAAGGGAAGGACTGAAAAAAACATTTACAAAAGATTTTTCAATTTTATTCAATTCTGCGCTATTTAATAGTTAGAATTTAGTAGTAGGGATATGGCGGTGCAAACGCTTCTTCTTCCTTTTGCTTTCCAGTGTTGCCACCTTTTCTCGTTTTGCTTTCCAGTGTTGCCACCTTTTCTCGTCAAAAGGTATGGCGGATCAAAAAGACCAGTGTTGCCATATCAGAAAATCATGTAAAACCGCAGTTGGTTTGTGTCTATGCTAGGTAGGATGGTTGCGCCATCTTACGGTGATTAGTGGCAACTCTGTCTCTGTGGCAGATCGAATTATGTCGGGTGGTGTCAGCGCCGACTCTGGACTCTAGTTTGTTTTTTGTTGGGTATATTAATTTCAAATTGATAAGACCGTTATTTGATATTTAAAAACGCCTAAAAGCTGCAACAAAATAATTTTATATTTTTCCTCCTTACTTACACTTTTTTCCCACCACCCCCCTCGTGTCAGCACCGACTCTGGACTCTAATTTATTTTTTGTCTGCGTATATTAATTTCAAATTGATAACATCGTTATTTTATATTTAAAAACTCCTAAAAGCTGCAACAATATAATTTTATATTTTTTCCATAATATTTTGTTTTGTTGATTAATCATTTCATAATCTATTACTATTACTATTACTATTACTATTACTATTACTATTACTATTACTATTACTATTACTATTACTATTACTATTACTATTACTATTACTATTACTATTACTATTACTATTACTATTACTATTACTATTACTATTACTATTACTATTACTATTACTATTACTATTACTATTACTATTACTATTACTCTTACTATTACTATTACTATTACTCTTACTATTACTATTCCTATTACTATAAATATTACTAAACTTGCCCGTTTATCAGAATCATTTAAAATTAAATTAGAGTTATTACAATCATTAGCAAAATTAGAATCAATAACATTATTCACATCATTTTCATTATTAGAATTATTATTATTATTGGTAGTGTTACATAATATTGTGATGAAAAAACATTTTATCATCATCGGGGCTATAAAAATTATCATATCCTGAAAGTTTGTAATGACCCCATGCGTAAGTATGTATCCCATCTGCTCTAATAAATCTTTTATCATCAGCAAAGCTTAAAACTATCTTATACAACTTTTGAGTATAAAGTTGATGTGTCTTAGATCTAAAAGTTAGCATTTCGTCTGATATATTTTTACGATTGAGCAAACAATTTCTATAATCTGTTATTGAAAGTTTGTCTAACGCACACCTTTTTACACCTTTAGATTTTTTAATTTCCTTACAGTTTTCAGTATTAATTGAATACATTTTGGATCGAAGACCTACAAATTCTTTCATAGTATTACCATTATTTTCATCTTTCATTTTACCTAAAACTTTTTTATTTAAGGAGGGAAATTTAAAAACATTATTTTGAGGATATTCCGATGTATCAAACTCCTTGGAGATATCATTACGAATATCATTGTAAAAGTCTAATGTCTGAATTGTGTATACAAAGGAATCAGTATCCATATAGTTTATTGATATATTATCTCCAAATTTAGGTTTCATATATCTATAATGGAAATCATACATTTTCCACTTGGATAATTCTAGCACCACAAATCCTAAATACATTGGCTTATTATATTGACTAGAAACGCGATCTAATTGTATAGCAAACAAGTTTTCAGAAAACTTTGTTATACTATGAAAGTTAGGTTTTACAGTTAACGCTCTAACACCTAAAAGTTTCTTATAAGTGGTTTCCCACTGTGAAACAATTTTAATATCTTTACGCTTATCAACGTTTTCCATAGTCTTGCCGTAAACTGCGTTATTGATCAAATTAAAAAAATCTTTCTCAAATGCATTCTTTGCTAAAGTTCTATGATAAGTATTTAAATCTATATACTTTTCCAACCAATCCGATTGATTAAATTTTAAATATTCTATGTACTTTCGTTAAAATAAGGCCATATTCTAAACATTGCTTCAGATTTCTATAGTGTATAGCATATCTTGTTTTACAATGCAAATCGGCAATGAGTTTGAAACATTTCGATCCTCCAATTTTTTTGGATTGTGGACAAAATGGAAGATCGTTTTGCTCATCGTGGAGACTGATGGGGTAATCTAAATCAACTTCCAAAATGTATCCTGTTGGCGACGTGTCATATATTTCGTTTACATCAAAGTTTAGAAATTCATTTGATTGATCATCAATCCACTCAAAGCCACCATATGGAAGATAACTTGACATTGCCCAGCCATACAAATTCTTCGCATCCAAATACATTAGATACTCTGAAGACTTATTAATGTCATAGTCCTCTAAATATTTATTATTCGCTTTGGAATATCATAGCGATCATGTTGGAACAGATATGAGTTTGGAAACATTTCAAAAAATATGTCGAGAATGTTGGAAGGATATATTTGGATTTCTAATGATTTATAAAGATGATGAATTGAATGAGGGGCGTTATAGAAAGCAATTTAATACATTCATAACAATATAAAACTGTTTGAATAGTATATGCATATATTAGTACAGCACTACCCTTTTAAACTGTTGGATCGAGAACTGATCTGATACCTGTTAGCTGATATCTGTTACCTGATACCTGTTAGCTGATACCTGTTAGCTGTTGCCTGTTAGCTGATACATCATTATCAAGTTGTAATAAATCATGACGTCTGAAAGAGTGTTGACAGAGTTGATAAAGACGAGGAAAGAATTGAGAAAAAAAATTAAAAGCATAAAAATGGGCGAAGCAGATACTCTAAATCAATTGGAGGAGACATTTAAACCTATAACACAGCCGTTAAAACAATTCATTAGTGAAAGTAAGAAAGTTCCATTGGAGCGTTACAATAGAAATTTGAGTAATGCAGATAAATTTATTCCCAACATGATGTTAAAAAGATCGATAGAAGATGATCCCTATGATGATATGAATAAAAAAAGATTGAGAAAAGCCGATGACTATGATGTTGAATATAATGATATGTTTAATAAATCATTAATAAAGAAGGAAACAAGTACTCCCAAAAGATTAGAAAAAGATGAGTCAAACGATGAATTTTTCTCTGAACACGATTTCTCACAAGCCAATAATGATGATTATGATGATACATCAAACATAATGAATTTAACGGAGTTGGCAAGAAAAAACAAATTGGATACAAACTATGGAACACACAAAAATAAGTATAGCGGTGAATGGATGTTTGGTGATAGCCTTTTAAAGTTAAGTGAAGATAAAGTTAAAATCGGCAATGAGAATTGGGCTCTCACTCCAGGACTATTCGAATTATTGTTCGTTATTAAACCTCAAAATTATGATGAAACTGATTTAGTTATCTATAAAAATATATTGCTGAAAACTAATGCATACAGACGAGATTATAAGTCTGATGGTCAGATAAAGGGTTCACGAGGCTATAAATATAAAAAAATTATAAGCAAACTGTTGAATGTTAATAAGAGCAAAGCATTAGCGAACGATTCTAAACATAAAGGAGCCGGTTTGATGAAATTAAATCCCTATAAGACAAACTATTTATATTGGGATGATCCGAATGAGCTAGTATATCGTCTCAGACTGTTGATTGCATCACAAGCAGCCGGACACACTAATCATAATAACGAAATTGTATCGATTATTGAAGAGTTACGAGAAGCTGATATAATTATATAGTCGAATGAGATTATGCCTGTAGACAAATTTGGTCACTTTAGTAACTATAAGAAGGAGGCATTAAGGAAGGATATGCCTAAATGGATTGGCTTTACTCTCGACAAAGACAAAAATATTAATTTTCAAAACAAAAGACTTAAGAACGTCAGCAGTCCGCTCGAAGAAACGGATGCGGTTAACAAAGCTTTTCTTTTTAGACAAATCAAAAACGAGCAGAACATATTGAAAAAAGGTTTAAACTTTGAGATTATTCGCATTACAGGCGAGCTATCAGCATTGAAATCACAAATTAAAAATATATATGAGGTGCTACCTATGACCTTGGAGATTATCCCCCTTAGAGAGGAGCTATCAACATTTAAATTATAAACTAAAAATATTATCAGCATCGAGCAAAAAAATATTAAAGAACGGGATACACTTGGAGACTATTCGTCTTAGAGGAGCTATCAACATTGAGATCACAAATTAAAAATATCCTTGAGGTGCTAAAATAACATGGATAAAAAACGAATGCTTGTGAACGAATTACATAAACAGGCTCGCAAACGATTTTTGCGATGAAGAGGACAGAACTTGGCAGCGGTGAATATCAATTAGTGAAGGAGTCGCCGGATGAAAAGCCTACTAAATTTAGGATAGAGGCGATTAAATAAATATATGTATCGAAAGAAAAATAAAAGAACTAAATATAAAACAAAAAATGAGATGGGTTTTCAATCAATTTATTTTATTTATTTCTTTATTTAATATTACATTATTACATTATTTCATTTTTCTTAATCCAAGAAATTTGTTCATTTGAAAAGCCCAACCACTTGACAAACGCTCGATCTCCAACAGTTTTTATAATTTTCTCAACGAGGTATGACTTTGGATAGCGAGTACGGGAAAGCTTCTTATTATAGAATCCTCCTTTAATTGGATTTCCTTGATAATCTTCTAAAGTGTATGTGGTGGGAAAGGTATTTTGTATTGAGTTGATTTTGAATATTTCAGTTGTCCAGTTGGGGGTAAATCCTTTTTCGAAAATATGTTTGTACTTGCTGATGCGTACATGATCACCAACACGGTATTTTGATGGTGGATGAATTTTATAATGATTGTAAACAGTCTCCAACACTTTCTTCTCATTAGATTTATTAACTTGTGTGGGTGTCATTTTAATTGTGCGATAATATTTTTTATTATACTCTTTAATCAAATCCTTAGACTTATCAAGCCAATGATATGACCCATCATAACTGAACTCTTTCCACATCATACCCTTTAGAGTTCTATTAAATCGTTCTATAGTGGATGCTTTCATAACACTGAATGTAGAGTAATGATTTATTTTATGTGCTTTCATTAAATCATTAAAGTGTTTATTAAAGAATTCTTTGCCATCATCAGTTTGCAGATTTTTTGGTATTCGTACACATTTTAAAATGTTGTATATAGCTTCAACAACATCTATAGATGTTTTAGTCTTAAGTGGTTGAATCCAAGCAAATTTTGAGAATGTATCGACGACTGTTAAGAGATATCGATATCCTTTATTTTGTCTTGAGTAACTCCCCATTTCAACTAAATCTGCTTGCCATAAGTCATCTATACGCTTCATCACAACTCTTCGTCGTAAAAATAGTTTGCGAGCCTGTTTATGTAATTCATTCACAAGTATTCGTTTTTCATACATGTTTAGGTAGCACCTCATATATATTTTTAATTTGTGATTTCAATGCTGATAGCTCGCCTGTAATGTGAATAATCTCAAAGTTTAAACCTTTTTTCAATATGTTCTGCTCGTTTTTGATTTGTCTAAAAAGAAAAGCTTTGTTAACCGCATCCGTTTCTTCGAGCGGACTGCTGACGTTCTTAAGTCTTTTGTTTTGAAAATTAATATTTTTGTCTTTGTCGAGAGTAAAGCCAATCCATTTAGGCATATCCTTCCTTAATGCCTCCTTCTTATAGTTACTAAAGTGACCAAATTTGTCTACAGGCATAATCTCATTCGACTATATAATTATATCAGCTTCTCGTAACTCTTCAATAATCGATACAATTTCGTTATTATGATTAGTGTGTCCGGCTGCTTGTGATGCAATCAACAGTCTGAGACGATATACTAGCTCATTCGGATCATCCCAATATAAATAGTTTGTCTTATAGGGATTTAATTTCATCAAACCGGCTCCTTTATGTTTAGAATCGTTCGCTAATGCTTTGCTCTTATTAACATTCAACAGTTTGCTTATAATTTTTTTATATTTATAGCCTCGTGAACCCTTTATCTGACCATCAGACTTATAATCTCGTCTGTATGCATTAGTTTTCAGCAATATATTTTTATAGATAACTAAATCAGTTTCATCATAATTTTGAGGTTTAATAACGAACAATAATTCGAATAGTCCTGGAGTGAGAGCCCAATTCTCATTGCCGATTTTAACTTTATCTTCACTTAACTTTAAAAGGCTATCACCAAACATCCATTCACCGCTATACTTATTTTTGTGTGTTCCATAGTTTGTATCCAATTTGTTTTTTCTTGCCAACTCCGTTAAATTCATTATGTTTGATGTATCATCATAATCATCATTATTGGCTTGTGAGAAATCGTGTTCAGAGAAAAATTCATCGTTTGACTCATCTTTTTCTAATCTTTTGGGAGTACTTGTTTCCTTCTTTATTAATGATTTATTAAACATATCATTATATTCAACATCATAGTCATCGGCTTTTCACAATCTTTTTTTATTCATATCATCATAGGGATCATCTTCTATCGATCTTTTTAACATCATGTTGGGAATAAATTTATCTGCATTACTCAAATTTCTATTGTAACGCTCCAATGGAACTTTCTTACTTTCACTAATGAATTGTTTTAACGGCTGTGTTATAGGTTTAAATGTCTCCTCCAATTGATTTAGAGTATCTGCTTCGCCCATTTTTATGCTTTTAATTTTTTTTCTCAATTCTTTCCTCGTCTTTATCAACTCTGTCAACACTCTTTCAGACGTCATGATTTATTACAACTTGATAATGATGTATCAGCTAACAGGCAACAGCTAACAGGTATCAGCTAACAGGTATCAGGTAACAGATATCAGCTAACAGGTATCAGATCAGTTCTCGATCCAACAGTTTAAAAGGGTAGTGCTGTACTAATATATGCATATACTATTCAAACAGTTTTATATTGTTATGAATGTATTAAATTGCTTTCTATAACGCCCCTCATTCAATTCATCATCTTTATAAATCATTAGAAATCCAAATATATCCTTCCAACATTCTCGACATATTTTTTGAAATGTTTCCAAACTCATATCTGTTCCAACATGATCGCTATGATATTCCAAAGCGAATAATAAATATTTAGAGGACTATGACATTAATAAGTCTTCAGAGTATCTAATGTATTTGGATGCGAAGAATTTGTATGGCTGGGCAATGTCAAGTTATCTTCCATATGGTGGCTTTGAGTGGATTGATGATCAATCAAATGAATTTCTAAACTTTGATGTAAACGAAATATATGACACGTCGCCAACAGGATACATTTTGGAAGTTGATTTAGATTACCCCATCAGTCTCCACGATGAGCAAAACGATCTTCCATTTTGTCCACAATCCAAAAAAATTGGAGGATCGAAATGTTTCAAACTCATTGCCGATTTGCATTGTAAAACAAGATATGCTATACACTATAGAAATCTGAAGCAATGTTTAGAATATGGCCTTATTTTAACGAAAGTACATAGAATATTAAAATTTAATCAATCGGATTGGTTGGAAAAGTATATAGATTTAAATACTTATCATAGAACTTTAGCAAAGAATGCATTTGAGAAAGATTTTTTTAATTTGATCAATAACGCAGTTTACGGCAAGACTATGGAAAACGTTGATAAGCGTAAAGATATTAAAATTGTTTCACAGTGGGAAACCACTTATAAGAAACTTTTAGGTGTTAGAGCGTTAACTGTAAAACCTAACTTTCATAGTATAACAAAGTTTTCTGAAAACTTGTTTGCTATACAATTAGATCGCGTTTCTAGTCAATATAATAAGCCAATGTATTTAGGATTTGTGGTGCTAGAATTATCCAAGTGGAAAATGTATGATTTCCATTATAGATATATGAAACCTAAATTTGGAGATAATATATCAATAAACTATATGGATACTGATTCCTTTGTATACACAATTCAGACATTAGACTTTTACAATGATATTCGTAATGATATCTCCAAGGAGTTTGATACATCGGAATATCCTCAAAATAATGTTTTTAAATTTCCCTCCTTAAATAAAAAAGTTTTAGGTAAAATGAAAGATGAAAATAATGGTAATACTATGAAAGAATTTGTAGGTCTTCGATCCAAAATGTATTCAATTAATACTGAAAACTGTAAGGAAATTAAAAAATCTAAAGGTGTAAAAAGGTGTGCGTTAGACAAACTTTCAATAACAGATTATAGAAATTGTTTGCTCAATCGTAAAAATATATCAGACGAAATGCTAACTTTTAGATCTAAGACACATCAACTTTATACTCAAAAGTTGTATAAGATAGTTTTAAGCTTTGCTGATGATAAAAGATTTATTAGAGCAGATGGGATACATACTTACGCATGGGGTCATTACAAACTTTCAGGATATGATAATTTTTATAGCCCCGATGATGATAAAATGTTTTTTCATCACAATATTATGTAACACTACCAATAATAATAATAATTCTAATAATGAAAATGATGTGAATAATGTTATTGATTCTAATTTTGCTAATGATTGTAATAACTCTAATTTAATTTTAAATGATTCTGATAAACGGGCAAGTTTAGTAATATTTATAGTAATAGGAATAGTAATAGTAAGAGTAATAGTAATAGTAAGAGTAATAGTAATAGTAATAGTAATAGTAATAGTAATAGTAATAGTAATAGTAATAGTAATAGTAATAGTAATAGTAATAGTAATAGTAATAGTAATAGTAATAGTAATAGTAATAGTAATAGTAATAGTAATAGTAATAGTAATAGTAATAGTAATAGTAATAGTAATAGTAATAGTAATAGTAATAGTAATAGTAATAGTAATAGTAATAGTAATAGTAATAGTAATAGTAATAGTAATAGTAATAGTAATAGTAATAGATTATGAAATGATTAATCAACAAAACAAAATATTATGGAAAAAATATAAAATTATATTGTTGCAGCTTTTAGGAGTTTTTAAATATAAAATAACGATGTTATCAATTTGAAATTAATATACGCAGACAAAAAATAAATTAGAGTCCAGAGTCGGTGCTGACACGAGGGGGGTGGTGGGAAAAAAGTGTAAGTAAGGAGGAAAAATATAAAATTATTTTGTTGCAGCTTTTAGGCGTTTTTAAATATCAAATAACGGTCTTATCAATTTGAAATTAATATACCCAACAAAAAACAAACTAGAGTCCAGAGTCGGCGCTGACACCACCCGACATAATTCGATCTGCCACAGAGACAGAGTTGCCACTAATCACCGTAAGATGGCGCAACCATCCTACCTAGCATAGACACAAACCAACTGCGGTTTTACATGATTTTCTGATATGGCAACACTGGTCTTTTTGATCCGCCATACCTTTTGGCGCGAAAACGAGAAAAGGTGGCAACACTGGAAAGCAAAACGAGAAAAGGTGGCAACACTGGAAAGCAAAAGGAAGAAGAAGCGTTTGCACCGCCATATCCCTACTACTGAATTTTCATTTTGTTTCATGCTAAGAGGTATTGCACAGATTTGGCTTAGCCTTATACCTATAGTATTTATAAACCCATTAAGGGGGATATGTCATTTTTTTTTTTTATTTTCACAAATTGTAGTTTAATTTTCAAAATCTGATCAAAGTTAGAAACAGAATATAACCTTGTTTTTATTTTTACAGTATATATTTCTCATAAATTCCATACTCATTAAAACGAGCTGGTGATTCCCCACATTCTTATACCCTCACATGGTTGAAGCTCCAAATTTTGTTTGGCGACCCTATAAAATATTTTTATTATTGGTCGTCGTAAAATTCTAAAACTATCTAGACAAGTCCGCCCCACGTTTGTTAGCGTGTCTGTTGAAAGAACGTTAGCTCTCAAACAAGTTAAGCTAGGATTCGCATGACAATAGGAGAAATCTGTTTCCCTGTACGGGTATCTCGGAAAAAGAACACTTTTTGAGTATTTGCTAAATATATCACACAATTTTGTGGATAAACAATGGTTTAGATTATGGGACCGTCAGTTGGGACGTACTTTATACCTTAAAAATGACAGAGTTACTGGACATTTCGGCTCATGGTGGCGAGTCGATGGTTCGTCAGTTCGCAGGTTATTATACTTAGTAGGGTTATAAATACTGTTACAACATTAAACACACCCATTTCAATAGTAGAACTGAACATACTCCGTTAATGTCATATGGGTTTTGAAAGCTAACCTCAATAGCATTAGTCTGTAACGGAATTTTAAAATTGTTTCAACTTTCATCATGGAGTGGTCAGATAATGAGAACCGAATCGCTGTAATAGCGCTTTTCAAGTGTGAAATGACAAAACGCTCCGGCCACTAGTGATTAGCCGCATGTTCGTCTACCGATGCATAAAACTGGTCTGGTCTGGCCGCTCTGTTCGAACACCGCATGTTATCAAAGCCGTTAAATCAAGAATTCACAGAAATCCGCTCCGAAAACAGAAAATCATGGCCCGTGAGATGAATATCACGCAAAAGCCCACAAGTCGAATCATTAAAAAAGACTTGGGACTTGGGGCTTTCAAACGACGTACCGTACATTTATTGACTGCAGCTTTAAAAAAATAGGATTGAAAATGCAAACGTCTTTTGGCGAAGCACGCCGATAACTTGCACAGAAAAAAATTGTTCACCGATAAAAAAAGTTTTACCGTTCAGGAAAAATTTAACATGCAAAATGATAGAGTGTATGCGCGGTCATCTAAGGAAGCATCTGAACTGATCCCAGGGGTGGAAAAGGGTCATCACCCAGCTTCTGTCATGGTTTGGTGGGGTGTCTCTTACGATGGGGTCACTGACCTGCGTTTCTGCGAACAAGGAGTCAAAACATCGGCCAAAGTTTACCAAGAAACCGTTTTGAAAGCTGTTGTGAAGCGTCTTAACAATTTCCTGTTCCAAAACCAGACATGGACTTTCTAGCAGGATTCTGCGCCGGCACATAAGGCTAAAACGTCCCAGGCCTGGCTTCGAAACAATTTGCCAGCGTTCATTTCCTCTGAAGAATGGCCCTCAGGCAGTCCAGATTTTAACCCATTGGATTACAAATTGTGGACGGTTTTAGAGGTTTTAAGTCTTGTCGCAAAAGATACCCCAACATTGGATCTCTTGAGACTGCTTTGGTTCAAGCTGTGGCCATTTTTCCAATAGACGAGGTTCGTGCAGCTGTTGACGATTGGCCAGTGCGACTTAAGGCGTGTGTTAAGGCAAAAGGCGGACATTTCGAATAAGTAGATTATTTTTGAATACAATATTCATCAATAAACATATTAAAAAATATTTTGTCCAAAAACATGCAGTATTTTTTATTTTACAGCATAAAACGTGTGTAACAGTATTTATGTCCCTACTAAGTAACTTATGAAATCGTTTGCTCTTTTTGTACAAGTATTTGCTGTGATTGTCAGGACAAGGTTTGTGTAAGTGAATATTTGGGAAGATTCGGAAACAAGTCGGAAAATTTGACAAATCTAAAATAAGATTTTTTAAAGGTTTTTCAAAAAACAAATTATAATATAAAAGTTTGGTACTTTTACAAGATAGTGTTCCATTTCACATCTTTTGACCATTGTGATGTAAGCACGTGCAGCCGTCGATTCAACGTGAATTTACAATGAAGGTTAATGAATCCATAAATGCAGTGCTATCAATTTAAATCATAAATGGAGACCCAAAATTTATTGTTAATTAATTAAAAAACTTAAAGTCGAGCGAGGCCAGCTACGAGGGTTGCTATATATATTTCTTGCCTAGGAAACACTAAGTGTTGCCTGACACCATCTGACATTTCCATTGGAAAGTTTGACATTTTTTAGCTTAAACGTTCTCAGGACGTTTTGACTTACGACCATCATTTGTGTTGTTTATTTGAAAAAAAAATGAAATTAACCAAGGAACATTTTCATGCAATCATTTTCCACAACTTTCGACGTGGATTATCACGACAAGAGTGAACTTAAATCTTTGTATGGCGATGAAGCACCATTCTATAGCACTGTGAAAAACTGGTTTAATGAATTTATTCGTGGCCGACGCTCGCTGAAAGACGAAGGTCGTGAAGGTCGCCCAAAAACGGCCGTTGTGTCAGAGAACATTGATGGCGTGTGTGAACTGATAATGCAAGATAGTCATGTGACATACCGTGAGATAGAGGCATCGTTGGGCATTTCTTCCACCAGCATACATTCGATATTGCATGAACATCTGGCCGTTAAAAAGGTTTATTCTCGTTTGATCCCGCACAATTTTACAATTGCTCAAAAAAAGGCTCGTGTCGATTGGTGCAAAGAAATTTTGAAAAAATAAGAAAGCGGTGCTTCCAAAGGCGTTTATACGACCGTCACAGGCGACGAATCATGGATCTATGCGTATGAGCCCGAGACAAAACAGCAATCGACCGTGTGGATCTTCGAAGACGAGCCAAATCCAACGAAAGTTGTTCGTGAAGTACATCGTACTTTGAAGCAAATGGTCGCCTGTTTCTTCGGCAAAACTGGTCATGTAGCGACTGTTCCGCTTGAGCAGCGTAGGACGGTCAATTATGAGTGCTACACCACAATTTGTTTGCCTGAAGTCTTCGGAGAAATTCGAAAAACGAACAAGAGAAGACGAATCATTGTGCACCATGACAATGCGAGCTCTCACACATCGGCTCAAACCAGCGCCTTTTTGACCGGCCAAAACATCGAATTGATGGGTAATTCGCCATACAGCCCTGACTTGGCACCCAAAGACATCTTTTTATTCCCTCACATCAAGAAACAAATGCGTGATCAACGATTTTCATCGCCAGAAGATGCTGTTGAAGCGGTCAAAAACCATGTTTTGGAGCTGTCTCAATCGGAATGGAAAAAGTGCTTCGACAATTGGTTTGAGCGCATGCAAAAGTGTATAAATCATGCTGGAGACCACTTTGAGAAACAATAATACCATATTTGATGATAAATATTAGCATTATCATTATTATGCCAGAAATATATATAGCAGCCCTCGTATGAGATACCCTACATTACTTTGCTGTTTCGACGATTATGCTGAGGCTTGAGCAAGGTCGGACTCAATATGTTAGAGTTACAAATTTGAGCGTGATAGGATAAAACTTGCGGCTTCTAAAGCTGCACGAACTGCATGAAGGACTTTTCGAAAACATGGACCGATATGGTCTAATGTCACCAGACATAAGTGTTGGTCGCTTGTAACACTCCATGAGCGATTTTGTAGGAATTGGAAGTAAATGTCGCTTCTAAAGCTGCTGATTTTAATATCAGAATAAACCTTTGTGTGGGGGCTATTGAAAAAAAAAGGACCTATGTGGTCTATGTGTAAATTGTGGCTTCTGCAGCTCCATAACCTCAAATCGGGAGACACCTTTGTATGGGACCTACTTGAAAACATGCTCCAATTTCACCAGAGATATGTGTTGATCACTCGGATATGTTGCAATTTGGTTAATATGTTGCTTTTAGGTTTGTAGGCTCCAAGTAAGGAAGTAACTTTGTATGTGGGCTATGCGTAAATATTATATGGTCCAGTTTCACAACAGTTAATAAAAGGTCTCTTAATAAGTGCCATGTAAAATGCGGTATGGGGTGTTTTTTGTGGCTTCTATATGAGTATATGGTCCAGCTTTGCCAGACTTATGTATTGGTCGCTCATAACTTAGCATGCAACATTTAACTTGTGAATACTAGATTTGCATGACCTCAAGACGGGAGAACTTTATGTGAATGCTATTCGATACCATGGACCGACTTGGTACTCCTTGAGAAGTTTCGAAACAGGATGTTATGTATAGTTTTAACAAGGATGTTATTTATGCAGTTTCTGATATTGGAAAAAACCTATGTGTTATATCAAAAGTTGGACCTATGTGGACCAATTAAAATAAGGTTTGTCTTCGAAGAATGTACCATACTTGAAGATTGTACCAAATTTTAATCGAAATCTGTTAATAATGATAATAGATGGACAATTGATATTGATAGACTAACATAGCTAAATGGAATTAGAAAGTGGTTCTGAATTGAACGATCTTTTTAACCATTTATTAAAAGTGTTGCAAACATCTGCACTAAGACATATTACTTTGTGCCACAATTTTGAATGGCCGTTATAAAAAATCAAATCAAACGTTATAACAAAACGTTTGCAGTATAAAGACAACAAGAGACAGTATTCTCCTTCGCATTTTAAACCATTAGTTATATACAAAATTTATTAATGAAGAAAATATACTTAAGAGCGGTTCGGAAACTTCTTAGCCTAGCACAAAAAAGCGCGGTATAAACAGAATAAAGTTAAGTGGTTTGGAAACTTCCATCCCTGCTATGAACACATGTTAAATTTTGTTTCGATCTGGCAACTCCTTCATATAGAAACAGGTGTTCACAAAAGACGCATCCGCGATTTTTTTACAATGGAAAAATTAGAAATGCGTGGTGTCATTAAATATTTAAATAAAAAAGGTTTATCGGACAAGAAATTCATAATGATATGGTGAATGTGTTTGGTGAAAGTGCTCCTTCATATGCAACAGTAAAAAATTGGGTTGCTGAATTTAAACGTGGTCGTACAAGCATTGAAGATGAACCACGTAGTGGACGTCCAAAAACAGCAACAACAACAGAAATTGTAGCCAAAGTGCATGATATGGTATTAAATGATCGACGAATAAAAGTGCTTGAAATAGCTAATATCATAGGCATCTCAAATGATCGAGTCCATTTAATTTTGCATGAAGAAGTACAGATGAAAAAGCTTTCTGTAAGATGGGTGCGCACTTGTTAACAGTCGACCAAAAACGCATAAGAATGAACATTTCTCAAGCTTGTTTGGATCGTTTTCAGCGAAATAAAATGGATTTTAAGCGTCGTTTCATAACTGTTGATGAGACATGGATCCACCACTATACTCCAGAGACAAAAGAACAGTCCAAACTATGGACTGAAGCTGGAGGAAGTGCCCCAAAGAAGGCAAAAACAATTCAATCGGCTGGTAAGGTTATGACAACGGATTTTTGGGACTTAAAAGTTATTTTATTGATTGACTATCTGCAAAAGGGTAAAACAATAAAATTCAGAGTACTATTGCAACGTTTTAGATCAATTAAATGTACAAATTCGAGAAAAACGTCCTGGCTTACAACACAAAAAAATAATTTTTCATCAAGACAAAGCACCAGCGCACAAGAGTGTTTTAACAATGGCTAAAATCAACGAATTAAAGTACGAGTTGCTTGAGCACCCACCTTATTCTCCTGATTTAGCTCCCAGTGACTTTTACCTGTTCCCAAATCTAAAAAAATTCCTTGCTGGCAAGCGTTTTACCTCAAATGAAGATGCAATTACAGTTGTAAACCACTATTTTGAAGACCTTGAGGAAAACTATTTTAATAAAGGGATAGAATTGCTAGATAAGCGTTGAACTAAGTATATTGAAGTTTCAGGAGATTATATTGAAAAATAAAAATATTTTTGAAAAACTAACTATTCTCTTTCATTAATAGGCTAAGAACTTTTCGAACCGCCCTTATAGTCGTATAAGTTAGACTTGAGGAATTCCCACAATTGTCAATGGTCAGTGCTGATCAGCTCAATTTAACAACAACAGAGAGTCAACCCGGTTAGATATGGGCGAACATCGATATGAAGTTTGCTAAAGCTATTATTCATGCCAGACGACCATTGATTGAATCAATGCGCTAGTAACTAGACCTTGAAAGTTTTGGCAAGAGATCACAACATTGACCAAAAAACAATCGCTGCATTGAACAAGGCCAAATTTTGTCGCGAATCTTAATTTTTTTAAAAATGTGATTTTCTACTTTGTTTCCTCTCAACCTGAATTCTTTTAGTCTCATTGTGTCCACTCACAATTACCTAAAAATACTTTAGTAAAGTCTTTGTGAGATGAAGATATACAAGTAATCAACTGTTTTTTCGAAGTTTATGCATTGAGAACCTGTTCCTGAGTTTAGCGTTATTGTGTACCCCTGATACTCTTATGCAGCTCAACATTCAGTTTCAACAGCAAAACTGTCCTAGCAATTTGGTGCTCAGCTACCCACGCTCACCTTAAAACTTTCCGTCAGTACTTTTACATTAGCTTCAGCCAAGGCAACTGTTCTTGGGGTCTCTTACAATCTGATACTCGAATAACCGATTGTGGATTTCGTCCCTTTCGCGTAGCAGTATTACATCTAGTTGGAGCCCACAATACTTTTAATGATAGCACAGTGTAGACACAATAATATTGCTCCACAACTTTAGGGCTAACTTCAGTGGAAAATGCACTAACTTCATTTCTGGTTCGAGCAAAGGTTATTATATTCACCTGATAACTCAGATATCTGATATTTTCATTTATTTGGTGTTGGTACTACATTTGAAACCGCCACTTGAGTCAATCTTCAGCGCGACGAACTTCCATTTTATTGTGTTCTATGCAGACTTCTTAAATTTTAAGTGCGTTTCAATCCTGATCTTTTATTTTGCAATCAAATTCAGTTGTCTATGCGCAATATTATTGACGATTTCGTTTTCTTGATTCTTTTGTCGACATTCAATTTCATTCGGTAGAGCTATTATGACAGCACTTTTACACATCAATGGATATTTGCCTTTTTGTGTCCCGTGTCAAAATCATATTCCCCTTTTTTGTTCTTTGTGTTTATATTTTCAAGGAATTCTAATGAATATTCAAAGCAACTGCCAAAAGGCATTCCTTTGAAGGCATTCCTTAGATGTCGAGAGCGTAGAAACAACTCGGAATAAATTCAAATGTATACGAACTTTTTGCTGTTTGCTGGGGGAACAGTCGATACTGGATTTAAAGTTTGTGACAAGCTTGAGAGAAAATGTTGGTGATTGAGACAGTATTTTTTTGCAATATGTTTTCTGATGTTTAATTTTGCAGACGTCCATCAAATTTCAGAAAAGTTTTCCGTCTTTTCGCCAAAGGAATGTTGAAGGAAACACGTACACACCTTAAGGTATTTTGTTTTAAGATTTTAGTCTACCTTAAAAATTTGCAGAGTTTTAGCACTGGAATACTAGAAAGGGATTTGTAAAAAAAGAAATTTTCTGAGACGAAGTGAGTTGTTATTAAACGAAAATAAACAGCCACATTATCAAAGGTTTCTTAGAGACCACAGCAGCTGTGGTCTCATATCCATGATATCTACATAGGACTGATACAGGTCGAGTCATCTGAATATTAGGAACAACGGCAAACATCTTCCTAAGTAGGCAGCTTCGTGGTTCCTTGCAATTATTTTACGATCAATTTAAAATTTCTGCGGAGAACTTAATGTTTATTAAAATGGGCGATACATCTAGAGGTATTTTTTCAATAGGGTCTTTTTTTCACAGATTACGCGTGAGTTGTATTAAACTTTATCTTTTATTTGTTTTCAGCACTGTTTGACATTTCATCATGGAAAGACTTACACCGCAACAACGTCTGCTAATTGTGCAGCTGTATAATAGAAATGAGCGATCGGTAAGAAACTGGCTTCGACCAAAATTTTGTTCAGTGATGAGGCGCAGAAATGGAATAGGAACGTCAATAAACAAAATTGTCACATTTGGGCTGAAGAGCAACCAGAAGAGGTCCAAGAGGTGTCATTATACCCAGAGAAAACCACGGTTTGGTGCAGTTTATGGCCTAGTAGAATCATCGGTCCATATTTTTCCAAAAAAGATGATGGCCGTAACGGAACCCTGAATGGTGCCCGGCTCTTGCGCCATGATATCGGACTTTTTGCTACCATCAACATCTCAGTGCCACTTGCCATACAGCTGCTCAAACAATGTATCTATTAATTCTATTAATCTAGTAAATCTATTAATCTAGTAATTTCGAAGACTAGCTAATTTCTCGTTTTGGACCGGTGAGTTGGCCGCCTAGATCGTGTGATATCACACCTTAAGACTTTTTGTAAAGTCCAAAGTCTATGCTGACCAACCAACTACGATTTAGGTTTTGGAAGCCAACATTACGCGTTTCATTAACGCCATTCCGGTCGAAATGCTCAATTTATTTATTCGAAATTGGACCCTCAGAATGGACACCCTGGGGCGTTGTTGTGGCCATACTTTGAAGGAATTTATATTCAAAAAATAAATGGCATAACATTTCCATCCAAACAAGAACAATAATGATTCCACACTTGATTTGAATTTTTGTATTTTTTTTTATTTTGGAAAAAATACGTCTAAATGAATCACCCTATATAAATTGGAGAATGGAAATTTCAGTATATTTTTTACGCTGAAATTTTTTTTTCAATTTCTGCGGAGAACTCCCGCCTTTCTTGCTGATAGTTTGAGTGGTATTTAGGTCATTCGAAGCGAGAGAATAATTATTATTAAGTAAGCCAGTTCTAGGACCTGGCTTGGGAAATTGCAATCATCATCGAGGTACAATACGGCCACTCTGAAATTTCATTTAATGACATGGCGGGCACCTCGGCTAGGCGATCCAGCGATAAGCCATTTTATTTTATACATGGCGCTCGTTACATATTTTCTTTAGTTAAAGCAGTAAGGTTTTAAAAAACGATCTTATTCAGGAAATAAGCTTAATTATCATACGAAAATACAAAGTACATTATTTGAAGAGCATCATACTATGAGTATTGTTGGGTATATGGTTTTTTAACAACAATATTATGATTCTCACACCAATAATATGATTCACACCAAACCATACTATGATCCACACTGCAATAATATAATTCGCACATAACTATACTTTGATCCTTTCAACAATAGTATGATTCCCACACAACCATACTATGGTTCCCACAACCATATTAATATTCACATTCAGCTAAACACCATATGGCTTGAATGACGTGATCATATTATAGTAAACATAAAACCCAAAACTCAAAAAAAACAAAATGTCTATGTGACGCGCAAAATAGAAAGGGACCTAAGGTTAAAAACCAGTTTTTTCAGGAGAGCCAAAAAAAGAAAAAAATGAAAATAGATTTTTTTACCCTTAGTTGGCAATAATACTGTTACATTTCAACAATATTCGTATATACTATTGTGAAAAAGATAATATGGCTGCGATGAACATACTTTTATAGCAGAGAACATAATATTTTTGCCTTGACAATGTGCCTGCATATGTAGCAAAAAGAGGTTCAAGATAATTTATTTTCTTTGAGTGTCAACAAATCGAAAATGCTAACTGAAACTTTTTGTGGTCCTACTTAAATTTTTAATTAATTGTAAATAAAACAAAAAGTATTAAGAGAATTATCTTAATATTTTCATTGTGATAAAAGGATCTATGACAATTATGGGTGAAACAAAATACCGGCCAAATTCTCGCCACGGCTTCGGAGGCATAAATCTATCCAATGGTCCTTATCTTCAATGACTCTGAGACATAATGGAGGTCCAATGCCTTAAACTTCATCCTTTATCTTTTGAATTGTTCTTAGGTTACTGATGTATTCTTTTTTTTCAATATCCCCAAAGATCCAATCACATGACCATGGCGGCCAATTAACATCGCAACGACGTGAGATAACACGGCCATTTAATTTCTCGCACAAAAGAGCCATTGTTTCGTTGGCTGTGCGGCAAGTCATACCATCCTGTTGGAATCACATATCGTCCATTTCCATATAATCAATTTCTGGTTACAAGAAGTCTGTAATCATCTCGCGAAAGCGAACGTCATTCCCGGTAAATGCGCGGCCGACCTTAATTTCTCAGAAGTACGGCCCGATGACAGAACGATGTTAGAACGAACTGGGCGAGTATGCACAGGTGTTTTTATATTTCCTACTGATCCGGTTTGCTAAAATTTGTGCAAAATTCTGACCAAAAAATAACAAGATTACTAAATGCATTTTTATTTAAACGTCCATTTTCGTAAATGGCTGCAAGAATGTTAACGCTCTGCGTAAATTTTATTTGTATTGTTGAATTTGACAAATACTGAAACAGAGAAATACCAAATATGTTAAGAAAAAAACTCTATGTTTCTCAAAATTTTTTATAAAAATTTATTTTAGGAAGCATTTTGTTCTAGATAATGGCGATATCACAGAAATTGTATACAAAACAATCATTTTCAGTCTTTACATCGTACAACATAGAAACCAAGAAAAAAACAAATACTAATGTCGTACGAGGGGCTATGCAGAAATTATTAATCTACTAAGAAAATTATTAATCTACAAGTATAAAGTTGACAATATTAAGTTCGGATGGATATAAGGTTTTATACTCTTCACCAATGATTGCCTTGTACTATGGCATTGACACTATTAGGGGATATACTTATACTTTATTTATAGTTGTAAGTGGTGAGCCCATTTTTGACATAACTTCGTTTTTGGGGCCCTATGAACCGTTGTTCTGTTTAAATTCGTGAATTCCATTGGTTTGAAGATACCATATGTGACAGCGCATAGAGGAAGGGACCAAAGGGTAAAAAAAATCAATTTTCACTTTTTTTTTATGTGGACAACATCTGAGCATCGAATGAGACCGATCCCATGCCCCAAAAGTGTTCCCTCCCAGAGATATGCGCGTTTTATGAAAGTTTAAAATGGCTCTCCTGAACAAAGCTGGTTTTTACCCTTAGGTCCCTTTCTATTTATATATCTATATTGTTAGGGAGCCTTATGAAGCCCGTAGATTCGGGTCTTATACTTACATACTTCTTCGGTTAGAGAAAACATTTTCTGAGTACACGAACAAAAAAAGTATGGTTATCACAGCAATATTAAACGAGCTCTGAATATTTTTGGGTTATGACTGTGGCACAACAATAGTATGATCCTCCCAACTATAGTATTATTCACATACAACCATTCTAAGATCCCCACAACTACAGTATAATTCATACTTAATCATACTATGATCTTCACAACAGTAAAATGATTTATACATAACCATATCATTCCCACAACTATAGTAAGAATATTACAACCAAAGCATGATTCACTCGCAACCATGTTATGATACATACAATCATAGTTAAAGCCCCTAAAATTATTTATTACTATTAGGTAATGTTTTCAACTATAGAGATTTGTATTATGTAAATTATTTAACCATATTTTAAATTCAAAATTATAGGAGTGATTTATTTCACAGTAGAAAAAATACTTTTATAATAACGTTAGCGTTTTAATTATTAAAATTATTTTATTTAACCACATTCACAGCTGTGCTCTTGAAAAATTTTAATTTACATATGAAAAGTACTACGAGTATTATTTAAAAAATTCATAAAAATAACATTGTTCTAAAAGCCATATTCAAATTAGCACGAATTACCTTATCGGTTTATTGTTAACATTTAAACCTAAAAAACAATACTCTATCGCACCAACCATATTTATACTGTTGCTACAACCATATTTCCATTTTAAAATTTGTCAATACTACTATTGCTGCATTTCAACACTATTAATATTGCCGCAAACATATTGTTGAAAAATTAAAACTCAAGAAACAATACTTTGGCTGTGACGAACTTACTTTTATTGCAGATAACATATTATTGTTGCCGTGACCATATAGTAACCATATTTTTTCTCTGCGTGTAACCATTTGTCAATATTCTAAAGGACTTTATTTTCGGCACTCTAGGTACCTATGACCAATTGGCTTAGACCTCAAATATTGTAAAACCATAGAATATATGGAATTTTCGAATTCATGACAAAAATCGCATGTACAAATTATAAATTCAAGGTACATATTTTGATTTGTGTCACTATTTTTATATATCCATATGTTTTCAAACATTACGGGACGATCATTGGGTCCCTATGGCCCTAGACACAATCTCCGCACAAGTTTAAAGAAAGTTAAAGTATCATTGCCTTCCACATTAGAGAGAAGCTTATTTAAGATTAATTGAAATAATTAACATAGTGGAAAAGTGCTAAAAAAATTTCGCCAGGACTTTTTTTTACCACAAAGGTCAACTTTATCCCCTTTTGTCCGATTTGTTCCATTTTGAATACCAACCGATCTGCAACCATAAGATATACTTCTGGTAGTTTATAGGTTCTAGCTCTTATCATTTGGCCTGAATCGAGCTTTTACCTGGCAGATAGAAAGACGGATGAACGGAATAGGCTATATCATCTTAGAACTTTACGACTATTGTTGATAAATATGAATCGCAAAGATCTATTTCAAAATGTCACAAACGGAGTGGCAAACTAAAATATACTACCATCTTATGGTGGAAAGTGAAGCGTGGTCCAACAATAATGCACGATGTAAAGTGTGAGTCACACTTTGCCTAATTTAACGTCACTTTTTGTACCCAACGTAACTTGGCATTTCTTTGTTTCTGTATTTGAGAAATTCAATCATGAAGAGGTACATAATTGAGCTGCGCTTTAAAATTGTTGAAGCCTTTTAAGAAAATGAGCGTTTGAATCAAAATGTATTTTGTGTACTTCGTTATTTTGTTTGGCCAGCATAATCGACCAAATGTGTTCACAATCGAGCGAATTGGGCGAAAATTTCAGTAAACCGGGTCCAAAGGAAATGTAAAAACACCTGTGCATGCTCACTGTGATCGTTCTGCGAAAAACATTGATGTTGTTAGCTATTGTGTGGCAGCAGAGCCGTCAACCTCGACTCGTCGTTGGGCCCAACAATTGAAATTCTTACGAACATTACTGATGTGAATTTAAAATAATGATTTGAATTAGCATTCTTTCATGGTTCAATTGAAACAAAAGCTAAAGTCTATTGGCGGTTCCAAGCGCCGTCGACACACCGAATAATTATTATTGGTTAAACAAACAGAAGGTAACTTTACTGAGGAAATTATCTTCAGCGACGAAGCACACTTTCAGCTCAGTGAATTTAAATTGCCGCATTTGGGCAAATCAAAATCCACGAGTGATTTCTGAAAAGCCAAAGAATTCACAAAAAATTATTGTTTAGTGCAGTTTATGGGCTGGTGGCGTCATCGGAACGTACTTCGTCGGAAATAAGGTCGGCCAAGCAGTTACTGTTTATTAGGGTGGAGTGAAAACATGCTTTTTTTATAATTTGAAAAAGTTAACCTCGGAAAGAGATGTAGTCTGGGGTCCTAAAAAGGGGAAAAATAAATTTTTAGGGGTCGCGCCACTCCCTAGAAATTTGGAAATTATCGCTATTTTGGCGTTGATTTTAGAAAAATCCTAAAAATTAACGACTTAACTTATTCGAAATTTAAAAGTTTGAGCTTGTTCAGTGCCCAAACAAAAGTATTTGAGGCAAATATGAGGATAATCGACTAATATTTGTAGCTTTGGTGGCGATTTCATTGTTCAGTCAATTTTCTGAAGAAGGGACGATTTGACTTATTTTACTTTTTGAAATTTTTGAACAATGAGAAAATTTTTTTTTAATTTTTTCATGCCCTTATTTCATTGTTTACGCTATTGCAAACATTTATTGACATAAAACTTTTTAGGATTTTTCTAAAATCAACGCCTAAATAGCGATAATTTGCAAATTTCGAGGGAGTGGCGCGACCCCTAAAAATTTTTTTAAATTTTTTTCTTTATTTTTCCCCTCTTTAGGACCCCAGACTACATCTCTTTCCGAGGTTAACTTTTTTTTTTGAATTTCACTCCACCCTACTGTGTATGGTGTCCGCCATAGCGAGATGATAACGGATATCTTGTGACCAGATTTTAAGGAAATGCACTTGGACGATATGTTGTTCCAATTGAATGGTGCCACTTGCCACACAGCCAACGAAACAATGGCTCTTTTGCAAGAGAAATTCAATGACCGTGTTATCTCGTGTCGTAGCGATGTTATTTAGCCGATTTGACGCTGTTGGACTTCTCTCCTTGCATACGATTATAAAAGAAAAAGTGTGCATCAATAAGTCGACACCAATAGAATAGCTAGAGTATGAGATAATTCGGCACATTAACGACATTGAACCTACATTATGTCTCAGAATCATTTTAAATATGAACCATCGGATAGCGGTATGTCACCGAAGTCGTGGCGAGCATTTGTGCGATATTTCGTTTGCACATAATTGTCATAGGTCCTTATATCATAATTCAAAATATTTAGATAATTCTGTGAAAACTCTTTGTTTTATTTATAAGTCACATCATGCGTTTTAGTTGAAGACAACCCTTTATAACAAGCAACACATTGCTAATTTATATACTCAAGTTAGAACTAATTTTACAATATATCCAAATATGGATTCATTTTTAAGATTTAAGTGTACGTTCTCATGGATCCTGTTTATAAGACCAAACCATTATTAAGTCCACAGGTCCATTGTTCCTTTCATGTTGCATACGCGCAGAGAAAAAATCAGTTGGAAATCGGTCGGAACTACAAAAATTCGGTTTGATAAACCGAATATCTGCTGCAACAACATCATGGTATTCACAGCCAATAACACAGTTATACAAACTGAATTCTGTTTAACTTTTGTTTGCAACAACCTGTTTTGTTGGCTATTGTAACATTATATTGTTTATTTCATCATCAACATATAAACCCTATAATATTTTATCAGTTCTAGTCACAACAAAGCCTTTGTGTTCGACAAAAACTGATTTCGAAGTCAGAAAAACCTGTGTAAAAACAATGAAAAAATGGTCAGACGGTTTAAGTTTCTTGGGTTAGACGGTGAACGATTCCAAGCGCCATTGACCTTAAAATATCCGAACTAAAGCGTGATCGATCTAGAGGTATTTTTTCAGAGCAAAAATAATATATATAAAAATTCAAATCATGTGTGGAATCTTTATTGGTAATTTTAAAGGACATTTTATGGCATTTATATTTTGAAAATAATTACCTTCAAATGTTGGCAGCTGGATTATGGAAATGAGCGTTCGGTGCGAAACGGAAAGATCCGCTGTTTTCGACCACAATTTTGTTCAGTGATGAGGCCCATTTCTGGCTCAACGGCAAAGTCAATAAACAAAACTCCCGCATTTAGGCTGAAGAGCAAGAAGAAGAGGTTCAAGAAGTGTCATTGTACCCAGAGAAAACCACGGGTTGGTGCTTTTTATAAGATTCAGTTCACAATTTTTCAAAAACTATGATGGCCGGAACGTTACTGTGAATGGTGCTCGCTATAGCGCTATTATATCGGTCTGTATGCTACTTGAAGTTGAAGCCCGTAATCTAGACGACACGTGGTTTCAACAGGACAGTGTCACTTGCCATACAGCTGCTCAAACAATGGATCTTTTGAGATCTAAAAGCAGCCAATTTCACGTTTTGGACAGGTGAGTTGGCCGCCTAGATTGAGTGATATCTCACTTTTAGACATTTTTCTTTGGGGTTACGTAAAGTCCAAAGTCTATGCTGACAAATCAGCTACGATTAAGGTTTTGGAAGCCAGCATTACGTGTATTAATAAAGGCATACCAAAATGCTCGAACGAGTCATCCAAAATTGGACCCTCAGAATGGAAACCCTGAGGCGTAGTTGCAGCCAACATTTGAAGGAAATTATATTCAAAAATAAAAGCCACAAAATGTCCTTTCAAATTACCAATAAAGATTCCATGCAGAATATAGAAAACAGACTTAACTTTAATTTAGTGACATAACTTAGATTTAATCAGATAGACCACCTTATTATTCACCTCCTTAATATTCAAAATAACAATCAATTTTGTTTGGTGGCGACCCATTTTTTGTTACCCCACCCAACGCTTGAGAATATATATTATTAAAGTATATACCTTAATTAATTCTTTCAAGATTGGGGCATCACTGCATTGCTTATAAAAACATCTACTCAAAAACTTATTTATTTTACTGATCAATTGACCTATTGCAAGCCGGTAAAATATAAATTTTTCTAAAAGGTACAAGTTTAGCAATACATGTACAAATTTAGCTCCAATAATCATCTTAGTCTGTTAAGATTACCAATACTTATTTTTTTCAACCGATAGTGAGTACCTATACTGAAAATTCTGCCTACCCAACCAACATACGGTTGTAACGATGGAATACATGGACAGTACATGCAACCCCCAGCATTCGGTTCGGCACCAACAAATTTGTTCTCTGTGTGTAGTGTAGCGTCACATGGTCAAGCGGAGACTATGAGAGAGCAAAATTCACAAAGAAAAATTGCATTACTACCTAAGACAAAGGGTCAGTCAACCATCAAAATTTCGACAAAAATAATTAAAATTACTTTATAATTCCACAGTGGTACACGTATTGTGATTAAAGAAACGTTTCACATGATAAGCTGAGTTGTCAATAGATAAGTTTCGATGCTGGCAAAACAGACAAATACGCGGTTTTTAAAGGTTATTATTAATCATCATTCAAGCCAACAACGTGCACCAATCGAATCAAAAAGTACTGCAAACATCGCCCTCGTGCTTCATAAAAATTCAAATTGGCGATAGACATACTTGCACCCTTAGTACATCATTGATCCTTAGGTTTTTTCTGTTCAGTGTTTTCTTTTATCTTTCGTAGTTTTTATCTCGATTTCTTTTTTTGTTGCTTTTTTTGTTCTTTCCTTCACCAGATATCCTAACGATTACACTGCCAAGGCTTAATGCATTGTTGGCCGGTACAATATTTGCCCAGAAGAAAAAAGAATAGGGAGAACTTTTAAACTGTTACTGTAATACCATAGTAATACCTCCAGTAGCAACTAAACTTTACTTTCATTTCCTTAGCACCATAGTTTTTTCCGTTTTTCTGTTGCCTCTATGCCTGGCTTCCTTCAGTTCTGGTGGCTTGAGGGCTTTCCCTCACTGCAAACTTGATGTTTTTTTAGTTACGCTTTAAAGCTTTAGGCTGTCAGTTCGTTTATACCGGCACCAACCACGAACCATCAGCCACTAGCAGCCATTGACTTGCATTCAAATTGATTTGTGGTGCGATGTCGATAGCTACGAGGCGTTTCCCCATATCCGTCCGATGTTTGATGAACATCAACGGCTACGGCAATGACAGTGGCAGCGGCACGGCAACAACGGCCGTTGTAAAATGCATTTCACTTAAGTTTGTTGTCTTACTTTTTGTCTTCATTTCTTTTTTTCGTATTTCTCTTGTAGTCTCCTCTGCCCCCCGTCGTAATCCCTGATGGGTCTTAACTTTAAAGTACGGAGGGATGACATGGTTTTTTTGCCATCGTAGTCTATCCTTGGGAATCATTTACATTCACTGTATTATTGGTATGACATCAATAGTGCAACGGGAACTTAACGTGCAAAGACATGACTAAAGTGTTGTTACAATAAAGTGAAAGGAACATACCAAAAGAAAAAAACGGAAAAGTAATGTAGAAAAATTTAATATAAAAATGTAGCACATTTTTCAAGATATTTAAGATATAAAGACATGCTATGTCTCAGTAGCTTGGTATGACTGCTTATTTGCAAGACAATTACCCAAGTAAACTTAGGTTTAAATTCGGTTCAACCCCCTAATATTTTCGAATCGTTGGAGTAAGAGATTAATCTCTAAGTCATGTAAAATTTGTCCTGGTTAGCAAGTATAGGTTTTTGATTTTGTGACAACTCCTTACAGCGATGTGGCATAAAATAAAGTGTGGACCATTTACAATTTAAACTACCGATTACCTTGACTTTGAAAGGTAGAATAACAATAATTTTTATTTTTGTATTCAAGTTTATGTTTGACATTTTTAAAAGGGAACGCTCAAACAAAATTGGGAAATATTAAAAACCCACTTCTGAAATAGCGAGTCTGTTATGTGGAAAAGATGGAGAAGATTTCGGCCTTCAGTTCAGTTTGTGCGTCAATTTGTAAATTCAGTTCATGAAAATAGCTGGTTATTGGATACACCAACCCGAGTAAGTTCTCGTCCAGTGCTTTTAAAAGAAAACATTGCTACTGTGCCTGAGAATGTCCAGGAGCATATATTAACATCAACTCGTCATCGTTCTCAGGAAGTGAACATTTCTCGCAATTCTTCCGGGAGAATTTTGCATAAAGACCTTGGTATGAAGGCTTATAAAGTTCATTTGGGCCAAGAACTGAAGCCTCATGACCATCCGATGCGTTGTCACTTCGCCGAATGGGCTGAATATTATTTGGCAGGAGATGAACAATTTTACCGAAAAATCGTGTTTTTAGTTACAGTTCATTTTCATCACGGTGGCTATGTCAATAAGCAAATTCTCGTATATGGATTTCAGAGGGCCCACACGTGACTGTGACGTCACTGTTTGGTCTGGATTTTGGGATGGCGGCATCATTAGGCCATTACGAGAGCTGCTACATATATAAATATTTCTGGCCTTATAATGAAAATGCGAATATTTATGATCAAAAATGATTTTATTGTTTTTCAAAGTATTCTCCAGCATGATTTATACACTTTTACATGCGCACTCGAAGCACTTTTTCCGACGAAAATCGCTGACTATGCATTTTTTTCTTGATGTGTGGGAATAAAAAGAAGTCATTGGGTGCCAGGGCGGTACGGCAGATAACCCATCAATACGACGTTTTGGCCGGTCAAAAAGACGCTGATGACTCAAAGCTCGCACTGTCATGGTGCATGGTGCTCGCACTGTCATGGTGCATGATTCGTCTTCTCTTGTTCTAGTTTTGTTCTATTTCTCCGAAGACTTCAGCCAAACAAATTTTAGTGTACCACTCAGAATTGACCGTTCTACGTTGCTCAAGCGGAACAGTCGCCATATGACCAATTTTGCCGAAGAAACAGGCGACCACATTCAGAAAAAAATTATGGTTGGGGTGAAAATATTCGAAGAAGATCATACTATTGTTGCTTATATGGTTGTGGCACAATAATATTATGATCCTCACAACAATAGTGTGATTCACACATAACCATACTATGATCCCCACAACCATAATACGATTCACACTTAACCATAGTATGATCTCCACAACCATACTATGATATTCACAACAATAGTATGATGCAAACTAAACCATACTATTATCTCCACAACCATATTATGATCCTCACAACCATAGTATATTTATCATACAACCAAAGTATGATCCTCGCAACCATAGTATGATAAACACGCAACCTTACTATGATCCCCACAACCATAGTAAGATTCACACTCAACCATACTATTATCCCTACAACCATAGTATGATTCACTGAACCATACTAAGATCCCCAAAATTATTAATTAGGTTTGGGTAATGTTGTTATTCAAAAAAAAAACAAGCAAGTTATTTAAAATTGCATTACAATTAGTTCATAGCCAGATTTGAGGCCATGTTTTTAGTGAATATAAGTATTTCATTCAAGAAACAAAAATATACTCGTATATTCCAACAGCAGTTGAAAATACTTTCAGTTGCCAGCAGTGGTGAATGCTACTTCACCATCCGATGACCCCAAGTACCGAATGTGATTAAACCACGATCAATGGCTATATGTGACGCGCAAAATAGAAAGGGACCTAAGGGTAAAAACCAGTTTTGTTCAGGAGAGCCATTTTAAAGATTTAAATACGTGTATCTTTGGTGTAGAATCGTCGACTTCACTTTCATAAAACGCGCATATCTCTGGGAGGGAACACTTTTGGGGCATGGGATCCGTCTCATTCGATGCTCAGATGTTGTCCACATCAAAAAAAGAAAAAAAATCAAAATTAAGTTTTTTACCCTTAGGTCCCTTTCTCTATGCGCTGTCACATATGCTCAAGTGCGGGCAGATTTTAATTAAACGAGAACCAGTCGGTAGTAGATTATTTCACCGATTAAAGTAAACACAATAAAATTCCCTCAAACTACCTTCCGATTGTTGTTGTTTTTTTATAATGGACAACAACCATGCACTGTAAAGTGTGTGTATGTGTTTGTTTGGTATATCAAAAAAACATACGCATACACATGCATGTATGCTCTATAAAACCTGTTTTGTTATGTTCATATTCGCAACCATACGGTATGATTGCCGTAATCATATTACTGTTAACGTAAATTATAACAACAATACTTTTGTAACACCAACCATGTTAATATGGTTGCTACAACCGTATTTTCATTTCTAAATTTGACAATAAAACTATTGTTACATTTCACCAATATTAATATTGCCACAATCATACTGTTGTCAAAATGAAATTCAAAAAACAATACTATGGTTGCGACGAACATGCTATTATTGTAGAGAACATATTATTGTTGCGGTGAACATATAATAACCATATCTTTTCTCTGCATGCATTTTCTTCGAAGTTATTCTTCCACGAACAGATTTCGTTGGATTTGGCTCGTCTTCGAAGACCCACACGGTCGATTGCTGTTGTGTTTCAGGCTTATACGCATAGATTCATGATTTGTCACCTGTGACGATCTTTTGAAGCACCGCGATCGTATTTTTTCAAAATTTCTTTGCACCAATCGACACGAGCGTTTTTTGAGCGATTATCAAATTGTGCGGGATCCAACGAGAACAAACCTTTTTTACGGCCAGGTGTTCATGCAATATCGAATGTATGCTGGTGGAAGAAATGCCCAAGGATACCGTAGTAATCCACGTCGAAAGTTGTGAAAAAAGGTTCGCACGAAAATGTTCACGAGTGAATTCCATTTTTGTGCCAAATTTATTTTTTCAAGTCACTGTAAAACACACAAATGATGGTCGTACAATAAAACGTTCTGAGTACGTTTATGCTAAAAAATATCAAACTTTCCAATGGAATTTTCAGATGCCGCCAGACAACACTCAGTGTTGCCTAGCCCAGACATATGAGACAGCGCATAGAGAGAAGGACCTAAGGGTAAAAAATCAATTTTCATTTTTTTCTTTTTTTGATGTGGACAACATCTGAGCATCGAACGAGACCGATCCTATGCCCCAAAAGTGTTTCCTCCCAGAGATATGCGCGTTTTCAAAATGGCTCTCCTGAACAAAACTGGTTTTTACCCTTAGGTCCCTTTCTATTTTGCGCGTCACATATATAGCAACCCATTATATTTGTCATAAATGCGTTTATTCAAAGAGGGCGTGAACCGCCCACTTTTCATTCTGAGTATGTCTCGTGCCATGCTAATATAATATATTCCACAAATCATTAGTTCATGAAATATAGTTATAAATTCAGTGATGTATGGATATGGAGCGTGGTACCGCTCCCCTGCCAATTAAATAGTAATTTTCCTTACAAATAGTCCTGGGCGAATGTTACCTTTTGACCGATCTAGACCTGTTTTAATGTCATCTGGTTTACTCCATCAACACATATTTCTTCAAAACTTCAGCCACCTAGCTTTAATAGTGCGACTTTAAATTTGCCTTCCACAGACAGACAGGCGGATATGTACCGATTATCTTAGAACTATTATTTCGAGATGTTGCAAAAGTAATGACAAAATAAATGCATGAATCCTATGAAGGAGGCTAATAAAGACAATTTTAAGAATTTAATTTACTCTACTTTTTGAATTTGAATTTTATTTATTTATTAGACTCACCTTGGTAAGAACATCTTACAACCTTCAATATGAAGATTATACTGGATACATATGTACAAAATGTATAGGGTGATCAATCTAGAGGTATTTTTCAGAACAAAAAAAATATAAAAATTCAAATCAAGTGTGCAATGGTAATTTTAAAGGACATTTTATGACATTTATTTTTTGAATATAATTTCCTTCAAATGTTGGCAACTGTATTATGGAAATGAGCGTTCGGTGAGAAACGGGAAGATCCGCTGTTTTCGACCAAACTTTTGTTCAGTGATGAGGCCCATTTCTGGCTCAACGGCAAGATCGAGTTATATCACACCTTTAGACATATTTTTTTAGTGTTACGTAAAGTCCAAAGTCTATGCTGACAAACTAACTACGATTCAGGTTTTGGAAGCCAACATTACGCGTGTCATTAAAGCCATACCGGTCGAAATGTTCGAACGAGTCATTCAAAACTGGACCCTCAGAATTGAAACCCTGAGACGTAGTTGCGGCCAACATTTGAAGGTAATTATTTTTAAAAAATTGATGCCATAAAATGACCTTTCAAATTACCAATAAAGATTCCAGACTTGATTTGAATTTTTATTTTTTTTGTTCTGAAAAAATACCTTTAGATGGATCACCCTAATATGCATGTATGTACTTTATGCGGGCTACATAAAAGCATTGTACGATATATTGTCCAATTTGACCACGCTTGGTTTCTTAATGTTCTTAATTTGGACATGATCGGATGTTAACTCAGTCACGTGGAGCGAAATTCGCTAGCAGTGTGGTAAGTTTCGTCTACATCAGTCCTTCTTTGGGGCCTGTATATAGAGTAAAAAGATAGATGGGCAGACGGAAGTCATAATAATCTGTACCATAGTTTGTCGTAGGGTTTAAAATACACACAAAAAAACCAAGAGAAAGAAGAAACTATTCAAAAAGAAACTCGAACTTAAAAGACTTATTATAGGTTACGTCTGGATACAGCTGTAAATTTT
Organism: Hydrotaea diabolus; assembly: GCA_963513945.1. Lineage (NCBI taxonomy): Eukaryota > Metazoa > Arthropoda > Insecta > Diptera > Muscidae > Hydrotaea > Hydrotaea diabolus. The sequence goes on along the minus strand of OY740717.1, from coordinate 129,999,496 downwards.
CCCAAACACTTTAGAGCCTAAACTTTCTGCTTAGACGTTTTCTCGCTAAGAAACTTGAAGATTTAATTATATTACCGTTGTAACTTTGGCCTGGTTAGGTAATAATTTCCTTAGGCGAAATGAACAATGTTCTTTAGCTGGTGTTCCTTCATAAGTTTGCTGAACTGCACACTATTCTTTTTTGCCCTACTCACATTTGTATTTATTTATGACATATCCGTCTTGCTAGTTTAAATGCTGTATCCAGTCGAATGGAAATTTTGCATTGCCAATCATTTGCGTATAAATCGTTGTTCGTCTAGGTTTTATTACACTGCCCCAATATAAGTTTACAACATTTTCTAGCGTACATTTGACACAACTACTCAAGGTTTTCGGCAAATATAAAAAGGTATTGAAAATTACTTTGTGAACAACAATCCTAGTATAACTTCAATCTCGTGGTGCATGACTTACAAAAAAGGTAAGCCAATTTTTATTTTATAAAAGATTTAATTTTCCAATTCTCCTTTTTTTTATTTATTTCTTATGGCAATCCTTCAAAGCTATGCTAATAAAACAGAGAACATTTTCTTAGACCATTTGCAGCTTTCCCAAATCCGCATCGCACGCCACGAAAAAAATATTTTCAATTTAATAGGTTTCTCATGTTTTTGAAACATTTATTTTATTTCATTTTTACAACATTCATGTGCCCCGGAAAAAGGGGTACTTACAGGAGATTTCAACACTTTGCCATTTTTTGGTGCCTATGCTCGTTCTATCTAACGAAAAGGATGAAAAAGCTAAAAAAAAGTGATCACATTCCACGAAAGGGACAACGACTTACACATGCACAAAGGCCCAAAATGTTATTGCTTACGCTATATTGCCACTCGAGAAATTGGGAACATAAAATGAAAGACAAAAAGCCAGGGATGCCTTAAGAGTTGTGGTCTGGAACAGAAATCGCAAAATGACTTGAAATAGTTGCTATTTATATGTTGGAGACAATTTCATTTATTATTGAAAGTCTCACAGTGGTTCTAAACAGCATTACAAATTCGATTGTCTTGTTTATCATCGAAATAGTTATCTATCTATCCATACCTAGTAGGGACATAAATACTGTTACACACGTTTTATGCTGTAAAATAAAAAGTACTGAATGTATTTGGACAAAATATTTTTTAATATATTTATTGATGTATATTGTATCCAAAAAGAATCTACTTATTCGAAATATCCGCCATTTGTCTTTACATACGCTCTAAGTCACACTGGCCAATCGTCAATAGCTGCACGAACCTCGTCCATTGGAAAATTGGCCACAGCTCGAACCAAAGCAGTCTTAAGAGATCCAATGTTGGGGTATCTGTTGTGACAAACCGTGTCCTCTAAAACCGTCCACAATTTGTAATCCAATGGGTTCAAATCTGGACTGCCTGAGGGCCATTCTTTAGAGGAAATGAACGCTGGCAAATGTTTCAAAGCCAGGCCTGGAACGTTTTAGTCTTATGCACGCAGAGAAAATATATGGTTACAATATGGTGACCACAACAATAATATGTTCTCTGCCATAAAAGCATTGTCTTCGCAACCATAGTTTTGTTTTCTGAATTTTATTTTGACAACAGTATAATTGCGGCAATAATGATATTGTTGAAATGTAACAAGACTATTTTTGCTAAATTTAGAAATGAAAATATGGTTGAAGCAACCATGTAAATATTCTTTTTGCGACAAAGGTATTGTTGTGAAAGATTTACTTTAACAATAATATAATTACGGCAATCATACTGTATGGTTGAGACTATGAACAAAGCATAACAGGTTTTAAAGACTATGTGTGTGTGTTTTTTTTTGGTATAACAAAAAAAACATACACACATACGATGGAGTGCATGGTTGGTGTCCATTATAAAAGTAGCATTCACCCCTGCTGGCAACTAAAAGTATTTTCGACTGCCGTTGAAATATATATTTTTGTTTCTTGAGTAAAATGTTTAATAAAACGGCCTTAAATGTGGTTATGAACTAATTTTAATGCAAATTAAAATAACTTACATGATAAAAATCTCTTTTTTTAAATAATAACATGACCCAATCTTAATAAATAATTTTGGGGATCATAGTATGGTTGAGTGTAAATCATACTATGGTTGTATGAGAAACATACTATGGTAGTGAGGATCATAATATGGTTGTGGAGATAATAGTATGGTTGAGTGTGAATCATACTATTGTTGTGAGGATCATAGTATGGTTGTTGTGATCTTAGTATGGTTGAGTGTGAATCATACTTTGGTTGTGGGAATCATAGTATGGTTATGTATGAATCATTCTATTGTTGTGAGGATCATAATATTGTTGTGCCACAGCCATATACGCAACAATAGTATGATCCTCTTCGAATATTGTCACCACAACCATACTTTTTTTCTGCGTGTGGGGCGGCGCAGAAACCTGCTGGAAAGTCCATGGCTGGTTTTAAACCGGGAATTGTTAAAGGCTTCACAACAGCAGTCATGTACACCTACATGGCATCTTCAATGCATAAAGCCATGTACGAGTATATCTCTATCTCTTTGGCGACGGTGAACGGTGAATGGCTACACGCAGAGAAAAAAACATGGTTACTACATGGTCACGGCAATAATAATATGTTCTCCGCAATAAAAGTATGTTCGTCGCAACCATAGCATTGTTAACTGAATTTATTTTTGACAATAGTATAATTGCTGCAATATTAATATTTTTGAAATGTATCAATAGTATTATGGCCAAATTTAAAAATAAAAATATGGTTGTAGCAACAATATAAATATGGTTGGTGCGACAAAAGTATTGTGTTTTGCGTTTTATTTTAACAATAATATGATTATGGCAATCATACTGCATGATTGTAATTTTTCTTCATTTAAATATGCTTTTAAGAACAAATATTATTGGTACGGACCTAATGCAATAATACTACTTTTTTTATCGAAATAAAAAATTATTAAACAAGCTGCTTTGGCTTTATTTAACTAAAATATTTTTAATAAAAACGCTTACGTTTATTTTAACTTATTTTTTCTACTGTGAAATAAATAACTCGTATTATTTTGAATTTAATGTATTTTTGAACAATTTTCATAATTCCAATCTATTGTTAACAACTTAAACCAATTCTAATAAATAATATCTATCTGTCGGCAACTTAAACAAATTCTAATAAATTATATTGGGGATCATAGTATAACTGTGTATGATCATACTATGGTTGTAGGGATCATAACATGGTTGCGTGTGAATCACACTTTGTTGTGAGAATCATACTATAGCTGTATATGAAATATAATATGGTTGTGAGGATCATACTATGGTTGTGGAGATCATAGTATGGTTGAGTGTGAATCATACTATGGTTGTGGGGATCATAGTATGGTTATGTGTGAATCATACTATTGTTGTGAGGATCATAGTATGGTTTTATTTGAATCATACTATAGTTGTGGGGATCATAATATTGTTGTACCACAACCATATACCCAACAATAGTATTATCCTCTTCGAATATTATCTCCACAACTATACTTTTTTTCTGCGTGTATGCTCGGCTGATCCCCCAACAAGACCCGAGGGTCTATAATGACTGTGTGAAGTCTTGGAAGACCCCATTACTACCAGTCATCTATGGTACCAGTTTACCTCCGGTCAGTTTTCGGAATCAAAGTTACTCCTAGTTTTAGTCCCAAGTAACAAGGGGACTGTTACCTCCAAAAAGACAAAACCTGTGAATTTTAGTCGCCGCCAAAAAAGTGAAGACGTCCTGGACGTTTTAGCCCTCTGAAATTTACTCATCGCTGTTTGATATTTTGAAAGGAAAGCTCGTTTGAGTTACTTGTGCTCCAAAGATATGTCCATTTTTGATGATACACTCTGTTCGTTTTAAATATTTAGTTGTTTGGATTATACTTTTCCGGTTCTGTACAAGTGCAGAAGTCATTAAGTTTGATTATATACCCTTCGCTTTTTGGGATCCATGGGTGCAAATCATATACTCCATCGTTCGTTGGACAAGTAGTCATCAAAACTGATTATGATTTAACTACCACCATACTTATTATATCCGACATAATTTCTTGGATTTTAAAAATCATTATATAAAATACTTTTTGTTAACATTTTTGGATGTTCATAATAGCGCCAGTGCACTGTACCACTTACAACTTGTATAGTTTAGAGACACTGTGAATCACTTCATGCTTGTATAACTACACAATATGCTGTAAACAAACAGCCAACAACAGGTTAGAGCTATATGTCTGCATAGTGGAGGGCCCTTGTTTATATTTGGCTTTGCTTTGCCTCGAGTGCATATTGGACTTCTCTGTCTGATGCAATTCTCCAAGCGAAACCCCACCCCAATAACCTGAGTCAATTTTTTGGAAATATTGCCGAGATGTTGAGACCTACAGCCACAAAATATGCAACCAAAACAAACGTTATTTAAGCCTTTCTTCCCCACTCGCCTTATTTCCACTTCAACACACACACTCAAATGTAAACGACAAACATTCCGCTTTTCTATTCCTTCGAAAAGTTCACAAGAAAAAGGCGAGCAGCGAGTAGGGAAAAAAATCCGAGCTACAGCAATATCTGTGATGACAGCCGGAGCACATGAACATGCAGCCGTTGGAAAAGAACAAAGGCAACAAACAACAAATGCTGTTGTTGTAAATAAGCAAACGGAAACGGAAAAAGAAAATATTGTTTCAATTCAATTGAAGATGAAAATTGGCTGATTGCAAGTACACAACCAATGTGCAGTCATTCTTCTTCGATTGGGTTCACTTTGGGCGTTCTGTTTTTCCCTTGAATTGCAACAAACCAGAAAACGTTGTTTTGTCTGAAGGTGTTTCGGAAAAGTGGTTATAAGCATTCCCAGACAGGGTTTGCTCGCTTGTATATTGTGTCGTGAATATTTTTTTTATTTTTTTTTCGCTTCAATATTGCTTTTGGTGCTGTCGACATCTTTGGCGGCATCGACAGTTTTCGGCTGTTAGCAAGACACTAGAAAAATTGACAGTATGGTACATTTGTATATTTGGGGTAAAATCTTAAAAGTTAAAGAGGTTTGATTTATAAGTTATTGGGAACAATTCCCTTAAATTAAATCTTTTTCTTATTGTACAGATTTCGAGATATATGGCTGAAAAATATGTTCGTCTACCTTACTTTCTTAGGCTGGTTACACAACCTCCTGTTGGTCCTTGCCGGCTCTATAAATGATTTATAAGTTCCTCAGCCAAGGACATGATTCATCCAGTTTCTAATACGGGGGATCTTCCCATCATCCTTCACTAAGTCCTTCCACCGATATCTCTGTTCCTTGTCTGTGCTTTCGTGATTTTTGTCGTCTGACGTTTTACTGTTTGGGGCGTTTACTTCCTGATGTGTCTAAGCCAGCGCAATCGCAGTATTTTGATGCGCCTAGCTACAGATCATGGTTCGTCCGACGCATGAACTACGCATCTATGCAGCTGCGGCCAGAGGAGTTTGCTCTAGAAGGAGTTTGCTCCTAAAAAATGATTGAACATCTTCATCCGTTGATGATAGCGCTTATGCTTTGGCGCAGTATAAACCCATGGGTAATCTTCGTCTTTCGGGAGTGGGCTCTGTTTTTAAGCTGGTTACTGAGCTCAAAACAATACCTGGTTGCCAAACCAATCCATCGTTATAATTCAGTACTAACATCGTTGGTTTATAGCGGATCCGAGGTTTATGAAGAAACCCTCTACTCCACTCTGTGAAACAGGGTGTTATATGATCGTTTATGGTAACTGTTTGTAAGTAAAGGGTGTTCCAACCATAATGCTCGATGTTAGTTGTAAGTCACACCGTAACGTCAAGTTTTTCCCCCAACAAAATTTGACATTTCTTTGTCTTAGTGTTTTACAAATTCAACGATGGATAGGTACACAATTGAGCAGCGCGTCAAGATTGTTGAAGCCTTTTATGAAGAGTGGTGTTCGAATTAAAATGAACTTTTTGATTTTTTCGTCAGCTTAATCAACCAAATGTGGGTACAATCGGAAGAATTGTGCACAAATTTTAGAAAACCGAGTCTGTAGGAAATATGAAAACACCAGTTCATGCTCGACCAGTTCGTACTGCCATCGGGCCGTACTTCTTTAAAAATGAGGTCATCTCGCAGTAATGATATCGGACTTCTTGTGACCAGAAATTGAGGATATTGACCTGCATGATATCTGAATCTACCAGGATGGTGCCATTGCTATTTAGCCAACGAAACAATGGCTCTTTCGCCTTGGAGATTTTAATTGGCTGCCACGATAATGTTATTCAACACCGTTGGACTTTTTTCTTTGGGGATATTTAAAAAAGTGTACGTCAAGAACAATTACAAGAACAATTTAAGAACTAAAGGATGATATAATTCCGCAAATTAACGACATCGAACCTCCATTATGTCATACAATCGGATCATCGATAGAGATATGCCAACAAAGCCATGGAGAGTATTTGGCAATAATTGTTACAGATCCTTCTATCATTGTTAAAATATAAAGATAATTCTCTGAAAAGTTTTTGGTTTATTTACAATCAACATCTTGCGTTATAATTTGACCACCCTTTATGAGGACTTTTTCCAATGTTCATATAGAACTGTATGAAGGAAGTTTAAAAATAGTTATGTAAGTGAAGAGGTTGTACATCCACTCTAAGATATATTTGGATGGTAGTTCTATGTATATCTGAATCGATTTCGTTTTAACTCGAGAAAAATAAAACTAAAGGGTGATCCATCTTGAACAAATCTAGATCCATTTCAGAACAAAAAAAAAACATAAGTATACAAATTCAAGTGTGGAATCTTAATTGGTAACTTGAAAGGACATTTTATGGCATTTATTTTTTGAAAATTATTTCTACTTTGCCATTTTCTTAAAAACTAGTCTTCTATTTAAATATAGAAGCAAGAGGTCTTGAGCCGGTTTAATCCCTGTTCAATGTCGAAAATTATTTCCTTCAAATGTTGGCAACTGTATCAGGGAAGTGAGCTTTCGGTAAGAGACGGGAAATTTTGTTCAGTGATGAGGCCCATTTCTGGCTCAACGGCAAAGTCAATAAACAAAATTGCCGCAATTGGGCTAAAGAGCAACAATAAGAAGTTCAAGAGGTGCCATTATACCCAGAGAAAACCACGGTTTGGTGTAATTTATAAGCTGGTGGAATCATCGGTTCATATTTTTTTCAAAGTTGATGATGGCCGGAACGTAACCGTGAATGGTGCTCGCTATCGCGCCATAATATCAATCATTACGCTACCTGATATTTAAGTCCGTTATCTTGACAATACTTAGTTTCAACAGGACGGTGCCACTTTCCATACAGCTGCTCAAACAATGGATCTATTAAGAGGTCAATTCGAAAAGCAGCTAATTTCACGTTTTGGACAGGTGAGTTGGCTGCCTAGAGCGAGTGATATCACACCTTTAGACATTTTTCTTAAGGGTCACGTAAAGTCCAAAGAGTATAATGACAGACCAGCTATGATTCGGGTTTTGGAAGCCTACATTACGAGTGTCATTAAATCCGTACCGGTCGAAATGCCCCAACGTGTCATACAAAATTGGACCCTCAGAATGGAAAACCTAAGGCGTAGTTGCGGCCAACATTTGAAGGAAATCATATACAAAAAATAAATGTCATAAAATGTCCTTTCAAATTATGAATAAAGATTCCACATTTTATTTAATTTTTTATATATTTTTTGATCTGAAAAAATACCTTTAGATGGATCACACTTATATATGATATTTTTGTGCTGCAAAAACAAAACGTACTAACTCTTTGTTTGTGTGTGCAATCGGATTATTCTTCTAAATACTTCTGAAGTAAGTAGATAAATAAAAATGAATGCTTTGACTGCACTAGACATTCTTAATGGGGTTATGTCAATCAAAGGTGTACAAAACGTAATCAAGAAATTTAACTGAATTTAAGCGGTACAATAATTCAAGCGATCCCAAATTTTTAGGCCACAATAAATATTTTTCTGATAAGGTGACGCATATTGTTAAATTACCATGACATACATACAATTCGTCATATATTATTTAATTGGATTTTCTACAAAAAAATAAATGAAATACATTGATTAAAAAAAATATTTGAATTTCTTTTTTTTGACACAATTGGTGCGTATCCTGTATTTGGACTCTATTTGATAAAGTTTTTTTTATGTAAATTTCATTTTAAATACATGACCGTTAATTGAAATTCATTTAAAGTTAAAATATACCATTTGCAATTTAAAAGTGTATATATATTATTGCTTCGATAGAACCTACGGATGGGTAAGCTTACAAACAAACTATCATACTGAGCTCGCTTTTTGACATTTTTGATGATTTAACTACGGCAAATCATTATAAGACTAACGCTAGTACAAAGCTACGAAATTGTTCAAATATGTTGCGGTACCATTTTCAAATTAAATGGTACCGCAATATATTAAATTTTAGAATAAAAATTTTTTTCGATTTAAATGCAATTTTTTGTAGTGTTTTTCAAATCAATTCTACTTGATTTCCCAGAACATCCATCCCATCAAGGAACAAGGGGAAACTTTTTTTTTAAACTTGTTAGCTGTGCACGATGTAATTCCCTGACATACTGACCAAAACCTACTGCTTAATGCCGGCTCCGAATGGCTTAAAGAGAAGTTTTCACATAGATTAGAAATAAATCTCTTACTCGTAAAACCGCTGAAAAGTTGTTAGATTTTCTTACAAGGAGTTGAACATGGGCTTGGTGGCATGATAGCCGTGTACCATAACACAAAGGTTGCCCATTTTGAACTTCTATGGGGCTTAATAAACCAAATATCTTAAATGAAAAAAATTTCATTTAACGACTCTACCAAACCAAAATGAATGCCATGACACCCGAAAAAGGCATAACTTTAAGCGATTTGGTTTGCTAATTGTTCGCTTGTTTATATTTTCTTTGTAGTCAAATTTGCCGACAATATCTGAGCTCTATTGAGAATTCTTACCGAAATCGTTATGAATTCTGTTCGATTTGTCTGAGGATTTTTTATTTATTATGTTCCGAAATATCTGAACGAATTCGGCCCGAATTCTGATAGACTTGTCTGTGGGATTTTAATTATTTTTTTTCAGACTTCTCCCAACGAATTCTGAACTATTTATCTGAAGTAGTCTACATACTTATATTAAGAATTTGTTTAGAATTAGTTCCGACCTGTCTGAACACAATAACAAAAACTGTACAATTTGAAGCAAACAACAAGAATTTTAATCTAATATATAAGTATAAGTATATGTGACGCGCAAAATATAAAGGGACCTAAGGGTAAAAAAAATCAATTTTCATTTTTCTCTTTTTTTGATGTGGACAACATCTGAGCATCGAATAAGACCGATGCCATTCCCAAAAATGTTCCCTCCCAGTGATATGCGAGTTTTATGAAAGTGAAGTCGACGATTCTAAACGCAAATAGAAAGGGACCTTATCTTTAAAGTGGCTCTTCTGAACAAAACTTTTCATTAACTTTTTACTTTTTTTGTGATGTGGACAACATTTGTTTAGTTTAACATGTTTGGTCAAGCCTTCAGAAATAAATGAAAAGAGAGGCACAACGCTTACTAAGTTCCTGATTGGAACCAGAGTAACCTGATGAAAATAAATAAAAAAAATTTTTCCACATTTCGTATGTAAAATTAATAAACACAAATTTATAATTAAAACAATCTTTTTATCAGAAATAATTAACACTAATAACAAATTTAAATTGCGTGTCGCAAAGCCTCAGAATTTACCAAGACATTAGCCCAGAAAACATTCAGAATTCGGTTGGAAATGTCGACAAAAATATTAGAATGTTTAGCTCGTTTGTTTTATTTCGGTCTGTTGCTTTAACACATTGAACAGGGATTAACCGGCTCAAGACCTCTTGCTTCTATATTTAAATAGAAGACAAGTTTTTTTTTTACAAAATGGCAAAGTGACATTGATTTTCGTGGCTGCTCACTGCTTTTATCATGATTTCGGGTCCGTGACAACCCTCTTCAGAAAGCTTTGCTGCAATTGTTGTAAGTAAAACCGAACTCTATAAGGCCAGGCTTTCCCCAAACGAATGAGAACTACTGTTGTTAACCTTACTTTTCAAGTTTTCTTCACACAATTGCCCACGACTTAAAGCCAGAATTCTAACCGAATTCGTTCAGAATTCGGTCAGATTTCAATCCAAGAAATCGAAATTTCCTTTCGAATTACCCAAGACTACAGTTCACAATTTGGTTAGAATTCGGTTCGAAATGTCGGCAAAAACATCAGAATTCTCTCAGAGCAGCAGTTCAGAATTCGTGTCAATCCTCTCATACGAGTATGTTTGTCGTTACGAACATGGTAAAAATTCTGATCCGATATCGGAACATTTTGCCGATTGTCGTGCAGAAATCTGGCCTAATTCTGAACGTGTGGTAAGCTGGGAAGCTTCTATCTTTCATTTTAACTTTTTCATTGTTATGAAGAAAGCTAGAAAGTGCTTTAATTCAAAGTTGAATTGTTTCAACTTTTGATGTTCGTACGTCACATGTTAAGCTGGTTAGGTACAGCCTTCGATTTAAGTTCAAGAGATTCCAATTGATTTCATAATTGAAATTCAAAAAATTGTATTTAGATTCAATTTATGTGACCCGGCCTATGAAAAGGTGGCTTATGACTCGAAAAAATTAATTAAAATTAAAAAATTAAATTAATTACATTAACAAATTAACAGCTGCCTCTTGTAATCTCGTTTGAGTCTTAAGCCACCTTTTCATAGGCCGGGTCACATATTCAATTTGAAATAATAACGACATCAATTGATATTTTTTTAAATTCAAATTAAAAAACGGCTAGATCGGTGAGCCTTAATTTTATGGTGTTATATACTGACAATCTTACATTTGTTTTCTTCAATATAAAATCGAATCTATTGTATATTAAAATATTCTGCTCTTTTGCTGTCTGACTCCACTGTTACATTTTAATATCATTTTCGGCTTATTAGATTCAATTGCCTACTTTTGAGAGTGCCTTGTACACTTCGCTGGTTTAGTTTTTTTTGTTCGTTTCACGTTTAAACAGGGCGTTTTCTTGTACGAGTAGCTGATCCAACATTTAAGTCAATAAAATTTAACGAAAATCCAACAAACAATGTCATTTCCTTTAAGGAATACAACTACAGCAGTAGTTGACCGCGCCCTCTATAAATACTCTTGAGTCTAATTAAACAGAAAACTTCTTCATTACCTTCGTCCCTTAAGGTGGAACGATGTGATAGACAACACCACCAACGCCACCCTCTCCGTCTTCCGAGCAGTGGAGTGTCATTTTTACTCGATCCTCTAATTACCGTCTTTTTTTGTTCAAACATTATTTTCCATTAGCTTTATAATTTTAATTACGGACCTAACACCGAACAGCAGGTTTGGAATTTTATGTTTGTACTCGTTGCTTTGGCTGCTGTACAAGGAACCCATTCCCTATCAGGCAGTAATTTATCGCTTTTCCAGCAAATAACAAAACAAACAAAAAAACAAAAAACGAAAACGAAATGGTTAAAAAATATTCTGCGCACAGCAGGCTTTAAATGGGAAAAAAGGTGATAGAGGTTGTGTTTTAGATTTCAGCGTGATTCCATTAGACTGTTCTAAATATCCCATAAATAAAATAAAAATTATATAAAATAGACATTCATTAGCAAAGTTCACAACAGGCAGCTCAAATTGAATGGTTTCCAAGGATGTGGGAAAATTTATAACGTTTTAAAGTCATTAAAGTGTTTCATTTTACGTGACGCCTAAAGTTCTACCACAACACGTAGCCAACAATAAATTTATCGTATTCAGTCGGCGATAAACAAAACGCGCACATATAAGTATATAAAATCTAAATATTTCAGCAAATATTCACAGTCGGTGCTGTACAGTGACCCATCAAAGTGAAAAAGTATATGATGTTGAAATTTCTCTTAAATTTCTCTTACAAATTACAGGGTTTTCCATTAAGGACATAACAATTTTATATGTTAATAAACCAAAGAATATTTAAGATAAACTTAGTAGGGACATCAATACTGTTACACATGGTTTATGCTGTAAAATAAAAAGTACTGAAATAAGTATATTTATTGATGTACGAGGGCTACCGCAAAACTAACTGGCCTGGCACATTTTCTGTTTTACTAGCAACTTTTTTTTGTTTCTTAAAAGCAATCTTTTATAAGCCATCTGTCAAAATTTCCGAAATATTTAATGATTATTTTCTTTGTTACAGATGACTGAAGTAAACAAGTTTTATAATTTTTGAAAATGGAAAATAAAGAGTTTCGTGCGGTAATTAAACACTTTTATATGAATCGTTATACGCCACAATTAATCAAAGATGAATTGGATTCTGTTCATGGTGATAATGCACTATCATACTCCACCGTGAAATCCTGGGTTCAACAATTTAAAATGGGTTGTTCAAGTACGGAAGATGAACAGCGCTCTGGAAGACCGAAAACTGCTACTACTATTGAAAACATTAGAAAAATATTTTATGAAGTGACTAAAGATAGACGAATAAAGCTCAGAGAACTTGCTGATATTGTAAAAATACACGAAAAACAAGTTTGGAGTATTTTACATGATGAACTCCACATGAAAAAGCTATCCGCAAGACATCTGCCGCGTTTGTTGACTTTGCCCCAAAAAATCGTCCGTTGGACCAATTCCGAGGAGCTTTTAGCGATTTATCAGCGTAATCCAATAGAGTTCTTGCGCCGATTCATAACTGTTGATGAAACATGGATCCATCAGTACATCCCAGAATGCAAACAACAGTCAAAACAATGGATAGAAGCTGGTAAAATTGGTCCCAAGAAGGCGAAAATTGTTAAGTCAGCAGGAAAAGTAATGGCCACAGGTTTTTGGGATGCAAGGGGTATAATATTTATTGATTATCTAAAGAAAGGAAAAACTATAAATAGTGAATATTATTGTGCTTTATTGGATCGGTTGAGTGAAGAAATCAAGAAAAAGTTCTTTTTCATCAAGATAATGCTCCTTCACACACTGCATTTTTAACTGAACAAAAACTGGCCGAATTACGATTTGAAATTGCTCCGCATCCACCATATAGTCCACCTTTAGCTCCTTTTGATTATTTCTTGTTTCCAAATTTAAAAAAAAATTCTCAGTGGCAAAAAATGATCTTCCAATAGCGAGGTTATTGCTGAAACTGAGGCATATTTTGAAGGTCTTGAAAAATCTTATTTTTCGGATGGAATTAAAAAACTTGAAAATCGTTTGATGAAGTGTATTGAGTTGGAAGGAGATTATGTTGAAAAATAAATAATACTAATTCCAAAAAAACGGTTCCTTTTATGTTAGGCCAGTTACTTTTGCGGTCGCCCTCGTATATTGTATCCAAAAAGAATCTACTTATTCGAAATGTCCGCCTTTTGCCTTTACTAACGCCTTAAGTCGCACTGGCCAATCGTCAATAGCTGCACGAACCTCGTCCATTGGAAAATTGGCCACAGCTCGAACCAATGCAGTCTTAAGAGATCCAATGTTGGGGTATCTTTTGTGACAAACTTTGTCCTCTAAAAGCGTCCACAATTTGTAATCCAATGGGTTGAAATCTGGATTTCCTGAAGGCCATTCTTCAGAGGAAATGAACGCTGGCAAATTGTTTCGAAGCCAGGTTTTGGACGTTTTAGCCTTATAGGCCGGCAGAATCCTACTGGAAAGTCCATGGCTGGTTTTGGAACAGGAAATTGTTAAGAGGCTTCACAACAGCTCCAAAAACCTTTTCTTAATAAACTTTGGCCGATGTTTTGCCTCCTTGTTTGCAGAAATGCAAGTCAGTGACCCCATCGTTAGAGACACCCCACTAAACCATGACTAAAGCTGTGTGATGACCCTTTTCCACCCTTGGGATCAGTTCAGATGCTTCCTTAGATGACCGCGCATACGCTCTATCATTTTGCTCGTTACATTCTTCCTGAACGGTAAATTTTTTTTCATCGGTGAACAAAATTTTTCTGTGCAAGTTATTTAAAGCTGCAGTCAATAAATGTCCGGTACGTCGTTTGAAAGCCCCAAGTTCCAAGTCTTCTTTAATGACTCGACTCATGGACTTTTGCGTGATATTCATCTCACGGGCCTTGATTTTCTGTTTTCGTAGCGGATTTCTGTGAATTCTTGATTTAACAGCTTTAATGGCATGCGGTGTTCGAACAGAGCGTGGGCGGCCCGACCGGTCGCGGTCTTTTACATCTCCAGTCTCCTCAAACAGTTTTATGCATCGGTAGACGAACATGCGGCTAATCCCTAGTGGCGGGAGCGTTTTGAAAATATCGCTTTTTTCATTTCACACTTGAAAGCGCTATTACAGCGATACGGTTCTCATAATCTGACCACTCCATGATGAAAGTTCAAACAATTTTAAAATCCAGTAACAGACTAACGCTATTGAGTTTAGCTTTCAAAACCCATATGACACTAACGGGGTATGTTCAGTTCTTCTATTGAAATGGGTGTGTTCAATGTTGTAACAGTATTTATGTCCCTACTGAGTAGAGTTCAAATTTATTCCAGGTTTAGTGCACATGTTATATTTTAAGAATGAAATTCAATTTCGGACATACGACCACCACGAGCCACGTTGGCTATTTCTCTGAGCTCATCTAAAGCTGTTGGCATAGACCAGTGACTTGATGTGGCCCCCTTAAAATAAGTCCAGTAGCGTTAAATCGCATGGCCACGTGGACCGAACCATTTCTAGAGAAAACACGTTCGCCGAATTTGCCTTTCAGTAAATCGATTGTAACGCGTGCTGTGTGGCTAGTGGCAACGTCTCGTTGAAACCACATATCGGCGATTTCAAGCTCATTCAATTCTGGCCAAAAATAATTTTCTAGCTTCGTACGATAGCGGTTTCCATTGACGGTAACATGAGGATTGTTTTCATCGACGAACAAATATGGCCCAATCACACCTCCGGCATGAAAACCACACCACACAGTAATTTTTTGGCGGATGCAATTGTGTCTCTTGAAGCACATGCGGGTTTGTTGCTGTCCAATAACGCATATTTTGTTTATTCATAAAACCACTCAATAATCTTCAGCGCTGAAGACGATTTTTCGATGAAATTCTGGATTTTTGTAAAATTTGGGCATAGCCCAATTGGAGAAGTTTGGGCGTTTCAAATGATCAAGTGGCTTTGGTTCTTAAGTCAGTTTGATCTTATAAGGATGAAGGCCAAAATATTTTCGAAAACTACGTCACAGTGTGGTTTGAAAGATGCCCAATTCCTGAGAACGGCGTGGAATCGACTGATTTGGCTTTTTTTTGAACGGATACAGTTACGGCTGCGATATTTTCGTCGCTTCTAGCGATACGGTGTCTCTTTGGCGACGGAACTTACAAAATAGCAAGCTATAGAAAGCACAGCCTGTCGGGTGGGACGATTATTACGGCCGAAAATTGGAGTTAGCGCTCTTAAAGTTGCGACCACCGACTCAGAATTTCAGTAGTATTTTTTTTATGATTTCCAAACTTTGCTCGTAAGTGAACTTTACCATTATGAAAATGTCTACTTCGACTAACGTTTTGACACTGAAGATCAATAAACATGTTTGAGGTTGAGTTGGCATAAAGATCCGAATTTGTTATTTCCCTATCGGCAAACCCGTTTAAATAATTTCGGACTCTTGGAAAATCATTTATTACAAATTCATTTTAAGAAATATTTTTTGTTATAACTAAAGTTTTTTCCCGGCCTTTTACATTTTCAAGGAAAGAGGGCCGACGGTACCGCTACACACCGCTTTAATTTACAAAAGGCTTATCTGGTCTGAATCAAATTTAACGAAGAACTGGATTAAAATGTGACTTCTAGAGTGACAGGCCCTTAAATAGGGAGATACCTTTTTATGGTCCTTATATAAAAACAATGACTGATATTTACAAATTTCATTAGGTTGATTTTAGTTCATAAATTATAGCAAGATCGGATGTGAAATATGGCTCCAAAAGGGACAGAACCTCTATCGAAGGAGACCTCTGTGCTGGAACTATGCAAAAACATTGATCGGTATGGTCCAATTTTACTTGGGTTCACTTTCGATCTCCTGTAATGCAAAATACTGAATTTATGCAAGATCGGAATAAAAATGTAGCTTTAGGAGTAACGTTAGTATAGGTAAGTCATATCGAGGTCTTCCGGCGACTTTTTCGCTCCTTCGGATTTTGCCTCAGTGTTGCCAAACGTCGTTTCCTTTAGTTCGCATCTCTGATCGCTTTTGGGTTGTTGGTTAAGACTAAATGGGTAGAGGCAGGCACATAGCCTTGACTGATGCGATAAATATTTGGCATTCAGTATATATACATAATGTTTTCGAACTCCATTCACCTCATCTAATCTACAAACCTTTTATTCGTGAGCTGGAAGGGCGGCACAACTATATGCATAAGTGAAATCAAATCCTCAGGATATTTCGAAACCTACGAACCTTGCGAACCTCGATGTATATAACTCCGGGCCCGGATGGTATTTCGGCACTTGTCCTATGTAAGTGCTCGCCGACGCTAGCCCGTCCGTTAAGCAAACGTTTTAACCGTGCTTATTATGCAGGAGTCTTCCCACCGTGTTGGAAGGTTGCGAACGTCTAAAAAGGGTCAAACCAATAATCCGGCGAATTATCGGCTAATTGCGATTTGCTCTGCGCTCTCCAAGGTAATAAAGAGCATGGTGTACCACCATCTTGTGAGGTTTTTAGAGATCCACGACTTGCTAAGTGATCCACAGAATGGCATCCGTAGAAATCGCTCTACCGGAGACCTGATGGCGTTCTTGTCGGAGCGTTGGAGTCTGTCTATCCACCAGTGTGGTGAGAGTAAGGTCGTGACACTGGATATCTTCGAGGCCTTTGATAGAGTCTGGCATGGTGCACTCATATCAAAGCTGATCACTTTTGGTGTCGGTTATACGTTTGCTCGATTTCTTGAAGATCGCACCATTAGAGTTGTTGTAGAGGGGTTGTCATCCAACACACATAGGCTGACCGCTGGTGTACCACAGGGCTCTGTCGTTTCTCCCTCTTTATTTCTTATTTGCATTGACGATCTTTTGGGTCAGACCGTGAATCCAATCTACTCTTTCGCGGATGATAGCAACCTCTGTAATTCTAATAATGAAGAAAACAGGCGAATTGTGGTTAAGACACTTGGCCGTGGTCTACTGGCCATTTCCGAATGGGGTCGAGTGAATAGATTAGATTTTATTTAATGCGCGTAAGACACAGTGCTGCTTGTTGTCTCACAAGCGATTCAATTTCTATCGATGGTATGGATATTGAACAATCAGAAACTCTTGATGTTCTTGGCATGAAAATACAATGTGACGATCGTTGGGTGAGGCATGTATTCGAAGTGTCGAAAGAAGCACTCAAGTGCATAGGCTTTTTAAAGCGGTGCAATATCTATACTATACAATTTACATCAGGCCGAAGCAGGAATACTACTCCCATTTATGAGCAGGTGCTCCAAAATCATCCTTGGAGCTCCTTGACCGTGTTCAAAGGAGAGCGATTGTGCTAATAGGTGACAGTAGGGTATCGAACTCTATTGTTTCCCTTGATCACCATCGGAATGTGGGTTGCGTGACGCTGTTCTATCGTTACATTCATGGTGTGTGTTTATCAAGTATGCGTCGCCTTATTCCTGACGTGAGGATGTTCAGCAGGGATACGCGACTTTCTAGGAATTCACACCCGTTTGTTATCGATTGACCAGTTGACTACACTATACACTAAAGATCAAATTCGTTTTACGCTCGTACAGTCCGTATGTGGAATCGATTTCTGGCAAATGTATTTCCAACATATTGCGACATCCAGAAGTTTAAGGCAAGTGTCAATAAACATAACTCCCTCAATCCCCCTCCGTCCCTTTCCTATCCATTCACCAACGCAATGTACCGTATGTTTAGAGGGTACCCCCTGAGCGTTGGTTATTTAAAAAAAAATGCCTTTGGTCGGGATGGGATGTTAAGTGGATCAACGACACTCAGAATCCCCGCTGGCTTCACTCCAGGTCTCCCATCAACAGGCTTTCTTTGACAACTCTGCAAAGGAGCCAGTATTTGGGGGTTCTCTCTATTGGTCAGCCAAGGTAAACGGATAGGCTTTATCAAATCTCACCAGAATTCTAAGAAAGTGGCACCAATTGCCTGACATCTTTTTTGGTCTTGGTCTCAGGCAGACTACAAATCTTGTTTGAAGAAGTTAGATCACTAGACCTGTTGTTAGATCCAGCTTTTGATCCAATTTTGATCGAGCCTATGAAAGTCCGATGCAAACGATCAAATTCTTGTGAGCCATGCTGCAGAAAGGTCGGGGCATATAAATTAATAGTCTCCTCAGCAAGTCCAAGGAGTAGAGTTGGTTACAGGCCGCTCATAAAGTTCCATGAGAGGCAAGACATCTTCTTTAATGGGCAATTGAGTTTGCCTTTCGAGGTCAGGGTCTCAGACAGACTATTTTTAACATCTAGGTAAATGTAGAGCCTGTTAAAGGCCACAATTAATTCACTTCAAATTCGGAAAATATTCTTCATTTTTAGATAAAGGCTTGACTTTTAAAACAACCGCACAGTCAGTCGTTTCAAATCACTGCTTTGAAAAAAATCCGTTGATCCCCGGGTTCTCATATCGTAACATTCTATGTAAAGTTTAGTCAAAATCGGTTCATATTCAAATCCGAACTGATATGGACCATTTTCACTAGCGTTCGTACTTGGCACAAGCCTGAATAATGTGCTAAGTGTGGTATCAATGCTCAGCAAGCTTCATTTTGAATTTTTTGCATAGGGCGCAATAAGTGCCTATAACAAACCCTGCTGGAGCTCGATCATATTGTTTCATCTTTAAAATGGACCAGTGATCCAAAGAATCGTCAAATTAAATATGATTTCTCTTAAATATCGCACAGAACGTCAATAGCCACTAATAGTATTCCTGGTAAAACTGGACTAAACTAGGCAAAATTTTCATGTATTGGTCATACAAAGGCCGCTCCCGATTTGAAGACGTGACGTTTAAATGTAGCACAGCAATTAAACAAAAAAGTTGGCCTTGCTAAAATTCTCGAAAGAAGCGATGAGAAAGACGTGAGATAATGCGCTCACCAAAAGTTTCCTTCACTAAATTGATTGTTTCGTTGGCTGTATAGCATGTGGCGCCATTTTGTTGGAACCAAAGGTCGTCCAGGCTCTATAGCGTTCCCCATTGACTGTAATAATATGGCCGGCTTTATTTTTGAAAAAATATGGACCAATGATTCTCTTTGCCCATAGAGCTTACAAACCAGTAACTTTTCGAGGATGAAAACTCGTCTTAACAATGGCGTGTGGCTTTTTATTCCAAAAGCGGCAGATTTGCTTATTAAAGTAACCATTCAACCAAAAGTTAGCTTCATTGCTGAACAAAATTTTCTTGTAAAAATCAGGATTGCTGTCTTGTTTTATGCTTTAATTCTTTCACGAGCTAGATTTTGTAAGCTCTCAAACCAAGAGCCTTCAGCAAAATCTTCTATAAAGTGAATGGACACAGTTCCAATCATTGATCGCGTTGGCGGATGGACTTATTCGGGTCATCTTTGATACTCTGCTCCACAGCAGCAATAGTGTTTTCGGTGCGCGTTGTCGGCGTCTCTGAGGATGCGCACTATTCACTGGAGTAAACGTGGTGCTAAAACGATCCATGGTTGACAAATTACTGATCCTGCTGCACGATTATGTCGGTCAAATATTGGAAGCAGCGCTAGTTGTGTCGGTCGAAGCGAACCATTGTTTTGGTTGTCGTTGTTGTTGTGACAACAATATATTTTATTACGAAATCCTGTTCGTCTATGGGGGTTGTTGTTTTTTGGTTGTTGTTGTAACAAAAATATATTTTATTATGAAATCCTGTTCGTCTATGGGGGATCTGCTTTGATATCCAGGTGGAGGAAACGCGCCATTTGAACGTCCACAGAGACCTGGGGATCTGCTGAGTGGGCTCGGCCGGACTATTGAAGAGGTGCAGCACTTCTTGTGGTCCCTGATGGTAGGCAGGACAGATGTCCGGAATGTTATCATCAGTTCGTGCCCAATAAGAATTGAGGAGGCTGCAGCATCCAGGTATCAGCTCAGCCAAAAACACGTGCGTCTGCCGAGGAAGTACCTTCTCCCCAGGTGAAATCTCCGGGGGATGCTCCCCTAGCACTTCATTCACTCTGTAGCTGGAAACTGCTGCTGCGACTTCATCTTCTCGAATGTTGTACAGGCCTGCCTGATAGTTTCGATGATCTAAAGGTTCTCTCTTATACCGATGGACCTCTCTCTCTAGATCATGAAGATCGTACCTGTTCTGTCTGGGCAGAAGCATTCTGTTCAAGAGATGGTGGTTATGATGACTACTGCGAAAACGCTCTAGGAGGTATTGCTTCGACAGCTTCGTCTCCTCATGTAGATGGTCCTCGGAAGATTGATGTTCTAAGGGCGGCATTCTGGGAAGTCTGAATTTTCTTCCTCTGCGTCGTACTTACGTTAGCAGACTACACCGGTGTTGTGTAGTTCGCTACTTTGTAAGAGATCAACAAGGTTTCTTTTCACTTTCATAAAACGCGCATGTCTCTGGGAGGGAACACTTTTGGGACATGGGATCGGTCTCATTCGATGCTCAGATGTTGTCCACATCAAAAAAAGTGAAAATTGATTTATTTTACCCTTAGGTTCCTTTCCCTATGCGGTGTCACATAAGAGGGCGGTTCGGAAAGTTCTTAGCCTATCAATGAAAGAGAATAGTTAGTTTTTCAAAAATATTTTTATTTTTTAATATAATCTCCTGAAACTTCAATACACTTAGTCCAACGCTTATCTAGCAATTATATCCCTTGATTAAAATAGTTTTCCTCAAGGTCTTCAAAATGCATCTTCATTTGAGGTAAAACGCTTGCCAGCAAGGATTTTTTTTAGGTTTGGGAACAGGTAAAAGTCACTGGGAGCTAAATCAGGAGAGTAAGGTGGGTGGTCAAGCAACTCGTACTTAATTTTGTTGATTTTAGCCATTGTTAAAACAATCTTGAGCGCTGGTGCGTTGTCTTGATGAAAAATTATTTTTTTGTGTTGTAAGCCAGGACGTTTTTCTCGAATTTGTACATTTATTTGATCTAAAAGGTTGCAATAGTACTCTGAATTTATTGTTTTACCCTTCTGCAGATAGTCAATCAATAAAATACCTTTAAAGGCCTAAAAAAACCGTTGCCATAACCTTACCAGCCGATTGAATTGTTTTTGCCTTCTTTGGGGTACTTCCTCCAGCTTCAGTCCATTGTTTGGATTGTTCTTTTGTCTCTGGAGTATAGTGGTGGGTCCATGTCTCATAAACATTTATGAAACGACGCTTAAAATCCATTTTATTTCGCTGAAAACGATCCAACCAAGCTTGAGAAATGTTTATTCTTATGCGTTTTTGGTCGACTGTTAACAAGTCCGGCACCCATCTTGCAGAAAGCTTTTTCATCTGTAGTTCTTCATGCAAAATTAAATGGACTCGATCATTTGAGATGCCCATGATATTAGCTATTTCACGCACTTTTATTCGTCGATCATTTAATACCATATCATGCACTTTGGCTACAATTTCTGTTGTTGTTGCTGTTTTTGGACGTCCACTATGTGGTTCATCTTCAATGCTTGTACGACCACGTTTAAATTCAGCAACCCATTTTTTACTGTTGCATATGAAGGAGCACTTTCACCTAACACATTCGCCATATCATTATGAATTTCTTGTCCCGATAAAACTTTTTTATGTAAATATTTAATGACACCACGCATTTCTAATTTTTCCATTGTTAAAAAATCGCGGATGCGTCTTTTGTGAACACCTGTTTCTATATGAAGGAGTTGCCAGATCGAAACAAAATTTAACATGTGTTCATAGCAGAGATGGAAGTTTCCAAAACACTTAACTTTATTCTGTTTATACCGCGCTTTTTGTGCCAGGCTAAGAAGTTTCCGAACCGCCCTCGTATACAGATGATCGAAAAAGGCAGTCCAGTGTGACCCCAAGGACTTTGGGGTAGTTGGTAGTCGGGATGTTGACGTCAACGACTTTCACATTGAGTGACAACCGCACCTATAGTGTGGTAAAGTAAACAGTGTGGCTGATGATTTGGAGGCAAATATTTTCATATTCCTCGGAGAGAAAAAGCGTGCTAAGTCAGTTAGGTAAGAGTTTATTTTCTCGCATATGTCATCCACTTTAGGCGTTAGGACCTAATCCGCGTACTACACAATTTCAACGCCGTCTGGTGGTGCAGGAATTTGAGAGAGGTAGAGGTTAAACAGAGCCGGGGATATCACTCCACTCCTTGTTTAACTCTACGGGGCTTCGACATTCTGTCTCTAAATTTTGCATATGACTGGCATCCACACATATTGTTTACCACCCAACGTTTCAAACTGGGTGAAAGGGACGTTTCTGCAATGTCCTCGAGTGGCATGATTGACCATGTCGAAGGCTTTTGTAAGGTCAAGAGCCACGAGGACCGTCCTATCGTTGGGCTTGTTCTGGTTAAGGCCACGACTTATGCTTGTGCTGATGGCGTGTAAATCATTTGTTCTGCTGTGCTGCTTGCGGAACCCATGCTGATGACCAGCACATGGAAATTGTTCTCTCAGGCTGGGGAGGAGCAGTGCCTCAAGCATCTTTGCTACTGAATATAGCAAGGAGATCGGCCTATACGATTCTCCTTTGCTTGCGTCTTTGCCTGGCTTCGGGGACTTAGTGAGTGACTAGCAACAGATTGAGCATTTTGGTCATGTACTCTACTTCCGAAATATCCAAGTGCTTTAACATCAGCATTGAGATTCCGTTTGTTTTGATTAAAAATTTCAACGATTTGCAAACTTTGTACCGGAGTAAGTCTATTTATTATAAAATGGCAAACAAAACTGAGCACAAATAAAGTGACAGCTGACAAAAAGACCAACCCTGAAAAAGTTTGACCGGATTGAAAACCTCTCGTCCAAAAAAAAAAAAAAAACACACCCGTTAGTTGGCCCCGTCCTAGCCTCTTCTTTGTTTATTTGTCACGAAATTGGTTAGTTGGTTTAAAGTTTAGGGATCTAAAAACGAAGTATGGATATACACCTAAGCCTGCTTCACTTGTTCGATGGTTTGACAATTTTTTGTTAGCATAGACGTTGTGTGTCATCTACGACACTTAGGAGAATCTCCAATACATTCCCCGCATGTGATATAGGCTTATCAGAATGACTTAATTATGTTATCGACTCAATCTTAGGAAAGCTGTGGATTGGAAAAGAATGAGCTCCTCCACGCAAACCTCACAGTTGTCTGATTCCAATCCTTTATTGCCGAAGATCTTGTCATGTACTTGGTTTAAACTAAATCTGATTTAATGTCCACACTAACATCTTGGTTAAAACACTGTACGTTAATTAATTCAAGGTGTAACAAAGATGGTGACAAAATACTTAAAAACTGCTCCTTTCAGGGAAGGAGTTCGAATACTGCAGACCAAATCACCTTCATTACATCAAACTCTTGCTGCGAAAACACCCTTAAACAATGAAGTGGAAAATGAACTCTGTCTTCATTTAAATTGTTTGTTTTCCAAGGAACTGTACATATCTTAAATACTTCCATCAAGCTAGAGCTAAATCGTAAAAGGAAAGACAAAAAAACTAAATAAAATTCAAACATCATTAGCATATTATGTAATTATCCCTAGCCAACGTTATCTCTTATTAGCATCGTTATAATTAAGCTGATAATGATTCCTGTAACCCCCACCCCCTCCTCAATTGGATAAAAAGAAACAGAATGAATCTATCTTAAAGCTTCCTTCCATTCCGTTAAATTGAATTCAAGTGTGAAATGTTTTTGAATTCGAAAATAAAATTAGAAATTTCATCATTTGGAAAGCACTTTTAATTACAGGCCCCTTAATAGATTCGAACTAAAGATAAAGTCATTTTCAGTTTGCTACACCTGATGTAACATTAAAGACTTTTTCAAGTGCTGTGTAATTAGGCACAACGGGGGGAGGCAGGCCAAAAGTGCTAGTCATAAGATTGAAAGTCTTTTGCTATTGAAATGCGGTCATTACAAGTGTGAGTACGAATATTTTGTTAAAACTTTAAGAGATTTAATGCGCACAAGTAATAAGTTAAACCATTTTATGGGCTAATCACGTGATAATAAAAGGAAAATTCTCCTAATGAGGTTCTTTCTGTGCAGCTTACGAGTATAACATGTGTGTGATTTGAGGTGGAGTACGAGCCTAATAACTTAAACCTTCTCAGAGAGCTAGGCACAACCGTGGGTGTATGTGGAATAAGTCACGTGGTTTGTTAACGTTTTCTTACCTTACGGAAGTAGAAGCGACTGTTTTATTATAACGGGTGATCAATCTAGAGGTATTTTTTCAATAGGGTTTTTTCACAGATTACGCGTGAGTTATGTTAAACTTTTTTTTCTATTCAGTATTGTTTGTCATTTTATCATGGAAAGACTAACAAGGCAACAACGTCTCCAAATTGTGCAACAGTATTATGGAAACGAGCGTTTAGCTAGAAACGTCCACTAAGACCTTATTATGGCCGATATAATCGGCCTTTCGGACGCACTATTCGGATTATAATCGCCAACACTGAAACCCGATTTTCACTATTGGATTTTATCCGACCTAATAGACCACATCCAGTATGAAGTTTAAAAAACATAGCGCCAGTGTCTGACAGTGAACTTGCAAATCCCTAGGAATCGATTCGGCACTGTTCTTATCAACTTGGTCTGTCGTATGGAACAACTTGGAGCGGGAGTCTCTTGGTTTGAAAGCGTACAAATTACAGCTCGTGCAGGAATTGAAGCCTAACGAGTGCGTCGCGGTTTTAGTGTTTAGGCTCTTTAAAAGCTCGAAGAAGACCTGTTTTTGTCGACCGAAATGTTATCCAGTGATGAGGCCCATTTGGGACTCTACGGCAACGTCAATAAACTAAGTTGCCGCAACCAGAAGGAGCCATTATAAACTGAGAAACCCACGGTTTGGTGCGGTTTATGGGCTGCTGGAATCATCGGTTTACATTTGTTCAAAAATGATGAAAACCGAAACATTACCGTGAATGGTGCTCGCTGTCGCACCATTTTAATATACTTTTTCTACCTGAAATTAAAACCCGTAATCTTGGCGAAATTTGGTTTCAACAGAACGGTGCTACTTGCCATACAGCTGCTTAAACATTTGATCTATTGAGAGGTTGTTTCGAAGAGCAATTTATTTCACGTTTTGTACCGGTGAGTTGGCCGCCTTGATCTCACCTTTGGACTTTTTTCTTTGGGGCTACGTAAAGTCTAAATTCTATTCTGATAAGCCAGATACGATACAGGCTTTGAGCATTACACATGTCATTAACTCAATACCGGTCAAAATGCTTGGACGAGTTATCCAAAATTGGAGCCATATAATGGATATCCTGATGCGTAGTTGCGGCCAACATTTGAAGGAATGCATATTGAAAAAAAATGCTTTAAGCCATTTTTTTCCTTTCGAATGAACCATAAAGATTTTACACTTGTTTTGAATTTTTGTCTTGTTTTTTATTTTGAAAAAATACCTCTAGATTGATCATCCGATACGTCAATGTGAGTCACTAGCAGCGCCCTTATTACTAATATAGAGGGTGCTCTAACATTAATGCACGAATTTAATTGTAAGTCACTCCTTAATGTGAGTTTTTCTGTCCAACTTAATTTGACATTTCTTTGTTTCAGTATTTGACAAATTGAACATTGGAGGGGTTTGCAATAGAACCTTTTATAAAAAGTGGCTACCAAATCAAAATGCATTTCGTGCACCACGTGATATTATAAGGTTAGCATAATCAACTAAATCTGTCCCCAATCGGAAGGTTTATGCGCAAATTTAAGCGTTCCTTGTCTGTAGCAAATGTAAAAACACCTATGCGAGCTCTCGCAGGTTGTTCTGCAGAAAACATTGATGTTTTTCGCGATAGTGTTCAGAAGAGCCGTCAACCTCGACTCGTCGTCGTGCCCAAAAACTGAACATCTCACGAACATCACCGAGCTAATGCCTTTTGTCCGTTTGAGTGATGGTTTGTTGCGGTTTATGAGCTGGCGGTTTCATCGGGCCGTACTTCTTCGAAAACGAGGTCGGCCAAGTAGTTACCGTTAATGGTAATCACTTTTGCGAGATGATAACAGACTTTTTGAGGCCAGAAATGGTGCTACTTGCCACACAACCAACGATGAACGTTCCATTGCAGTACATCTGTCGATTTTCTTGTCTGTTTTATTTCCTACAGCTCTATACTGCTCATCTTAATCCGATTCCGCTCAAGTTAGTCTCAGAACGATACGAGTGCCCACTTGCAAACTCTGGTGAAATCGAGGTTACGCGAAAGTCAAATTCGATCGTCAAATTCGCAAGGCAGAAACGACTGAGACACCGATTGAGAGACCAAGAGGGTGATACGAAGATCCTTGAAACTGACAACTGAAGGATACACGCGCAAGACAAAAGTGCTTATTCATCATTTCCCGAGCAGGCCTTGACAAAGGCTCTTTTGCGGGAGAAATTCATTGGACGTCGTCGTGATGTTAAATCGCCACCACGATCTTGTGATTTGACACCGTTGGACTTCTTTCTTTGGGGATGTTTAAAAGAAAAAGTGTACGACTATAATTTAAGAAATATTCTAAAAAAGGTTGAGAAAATTTGGCACATAACTGAACATCAATTATGTCTCAGAGCAACTGAAAATATGGACAGTCTCAGAGTTATTGAAAATATTATCCATTGCCACCGAAACCGTGGCGAGCAATTGACCTATATTTTGTTTCACACACAATTTTATTGATCCTGAAGACTTTTTGTTTTACTTACAGTAAACATTGTGGTTTTATTGGACCACCCTTTACATATTTCAATAATAGGTCGTGCTCAATACTGCACATTACGTTTATCATAGAAACAGTCTCGAGTTCCTTATAACAAAGCTTTTATACCCTGATACCATACTCTGGTTCAGAGAATATAAACGCAATCCTGTTGTTTGTAATACCTAAAACAAAAGGAGATGGACTCTATGTTAATTCTATGAATCGATTAAGAATTACTATCTGATTCATAGAGAGATGTACAAGACCTGCTACTAGTCTTTGTGAAAGTGGACCACATGCATCGATGTTTTCTAATAGCCCTTACACAAAGGTTACTCCCGATTTAAGGTTTGGTCGCTCTAGAAGCCTTAAACTTAATCCGTTTCTGAATAAATATCGTATAATCCATTATCGCACCTTGTTTTAATGTAGGTCCACACAAAGATATTAACCGAGTTGATGTTCAGACCCACAAATTAAAATATATTATGAGCGGCTTAAAATATTTATCCATCTGATATAGCCCTCACAAAAATGACATTTTGAATTTGTTATTCCTGCCACTAAACATGATACATTTTAAACTCGTCCTATCTCAAATGAAGCAAAGCTAATTAAGTGTGAAATTGGGCCAGGTCGATCTCTGTTTTCATACGATACCCCAAAGAACTATACCGCTCCGGCTCTAAAAGTTATCTAAAATTTAGCCAGAGTCACGGAACTTCTGCTTGTCAGAGTAATGTAGGATATCTCATAGTCGGCCCGCTGAACTTTAATTTTATCTTGTTATGGTACTGGCGTTTTAGACGTAGATAAAAGATTATTATTTAAATAACCTCATACGAGTATAAAGAACAGAGTGTATAAGTTTGTTATTCGGTTTGCAACGCTCCAAAATATTGATCCGGACCCTATATAGAGTATGTGTATATTATTGGTCTTCGTAAAAGTCTAAGACGATCTTGCCAAGTTTTTCCATCCTTCCGTCCGTTCGTGTGTACGCAGTGATCTACCAATGATTTATCTGAGATTAGGGTTGGAGTTTGGGACCCAAGTGGTCTACAAAATAAGCAACCCCCATATATCATCCTTGGAGCTTCTGGACCGTGTTCAAAGGAGAGCGATGGTGCTGATAGGAACAGTAGGGTATCCAACTCTATTGTTTCCCTGGAGCATCGTCGGAATGTTGGCTGTGTGTCGCTGTTCTATCGCTACTTCCATGGTGTGTGTTCTTCAGACATTCGTGGCCTTATTCCTGACGTGAGGATGTTCGGCAGGGATACACGACTTTCCAGAAATTCACACCCATTTGTTATCGATTGGCCGGTTGACCGCACTGTACACTACAGATCGAATTCGTTTTTCGCCCGTACTGTCCTTATGTGAAATCGACTTCCGACAAATGTATTTCCCACCAATTACGACATCCAGAAATTCAAGGCGAATGTCAATAAACATTACTCCCTCTTTCCCCCCTTCGATCCCTTGCTCTCCAACGACCAACGCAATGCATTGCATGTATAGGGGAAAACCCCTGAGTGTTGGCTAATTAAAAAAAGGAACATGTAGGTGCTAAAATCAATGTAGATTTGCTCTATCAACCCTTACATGGATTTATCGTGAAGACTGGGCTGAGATTAAGGCTGAAACTTATGGAGCCTGAGGCCAAAACCGACTATAGTGGTAACAAAAAACTGTAAAAAGTGTTTAAAATGGTAAATAAATAAATGTCATTAGAAATTTTCAAATGTAACTAATCTGAATATTTGTCAGTAAATATGGCTTCTAAAATGGAAACTAAAGACTAACAAATTCCTGATCTTAACGAGCGACATGAAGACTATATAATAAATTTTGTTTTTATGTTGCAGTTGAAGTAAAACTGTTTAATTTCACAAACAGTTCATGCCATTATCCCGCAGATTAGTAATCTTCAATTGTAAATATTCCGAACATTTGTCAGAAAGTGTGGCTTGTAAATTAGAAACTAAAGATCTACAAGTTTATGATCAACGCAAGCGACATGTGGACTATATAATAAATGTTATTTTTGTTTTATTTTAAGTACTAGTGAAACTAGTTTACACAAACGATACATGACATTATCACGCAGATTAGCTTATATCAACTTTTATCGACATTCCCAT
The DNA here is from genome assembly GCA_963513945.1 of Hydrotaea diabolus. Lineage (NCBI taxonomy): Eukaryota > Metazoa > Arthropoda > Insecta > Diptera > Muscidae > Hydrotaea > Hydrotaea diabolus. The sequence goes on along the minus strand of OY740717.1, from coordinate 129,970,319 downwards.
TGTGCCATCGCGTAGACGAGGGAAAACCTACACAACAAAAATTACCTTAATTTTAATTTAAAAATAATTTCTAAAATTCACCTCAAATTTGCCTTGTACCTCGTATACAGGCAAAGACTGACTAATCAGATCGAAAGAGGGCGTATACGCAATATAAATTTTTCTAATACAAATATTGCTCATACGCCAACTCTCCGAGTATTTCACACTAAAGGCATATTTAAAAAAAATACCAACAGTTTTTAAAAATGCATGTCGGCAACATTAAATTTTCCTTTTAGAACCATAATGAGAATATACGTAAGGCATTTAGGGTATACAGTCTTTTGTTGAGAAGACCTTTAAATATATTTGCAACAATAGCCACTAAATATATTTTATGAATTTCTAAGTGCATATGTACTCAAATCGAAGCAACTTTTAATCATTAAATCATCTGATATACAATAAACTGAAAACAAAGTTTTTTGATCTGTATCGATATCAAACTTCATATAAATTGTGGCACATTTTCAAAACGAAACACAACAAACAATTCAACCTATTTTTAATGTTCAAAAGGTAAATATACCCTGAAATCCGATATGAACGTGTCTACACCGAGTATAAGTAACCGAAAAGTATGACATAAAATTGGTCCTTTTCAGTGTTGAAGTGTTTGCTCAGCAAACTCATGAATGGCAGGTTGTTAAAGTGAAATTCACAAGAGGTTTCCATGGAGAGGACATGTTTGGCTGATGTTTCCTTTTTTATTGAATTAAATAAGAATTGAATGGAAACCGAATAAAAGGCATGAAGTGCCAATAATTTTGGGGTGAATGAATTGGTAGAGTATGCGTACTTTGAAGAACACCATTGAACAGGATTGTAATATATAAAATAAAGGTGCGGACACTGGTTTTGGAGGGGAAAGTAGTAGTAGAAAGTATTATACTCTCAAGGTACAATGTGCCATCGCAATGACTGAATCAACCACTCTCCCCGATCGAAAACGTATCTAGTTCCATGCCTCAGATATTTTTTTGAACACGTGGAATTAAAAGGGTTCTTACGAATCTCAATGTAAATAAATCTCCGGGCCCATATGGTATTTCAACACTTGTCCTATGTAAGTGCTGTTCAACGCTAGCCCGTCCATTATGCAATCTTTTCATCCGTGCTTACTGTGCGGGAGTCTTCCCAGTGTGTTGGAAGGTTGCGAATTAAGAGAAATGGAAATAGGGATGGTTTTCTGGGTAACCCCTTTCTTTTAAAGGTAATATATATATATATATATATATATATATATATATATATATATATATATATATATATATATATATATATATATATATATATATATATATATATATATATATTAGGGTGGGTCAAATTTTTTCTTCAAAAGGCGTATAGCAAAAATGTAATCTACGTAAAATTCTAAGAAAATTACCCTAAGAAACTAGGGGTCTAAAATCAAAACCTAGCTCCCGCCGAGAGACATGAAGAAAATTCACCTGAGAATTAAATATTTTTTTTTTTTTTTTTTTTTTTAGATCTCATAATAAAATTTCATTATTATAATAAAACAATTTTTTTTTATTATTATCAGTTCTAAAAAACACAACTTTTTTAAAATTTTCTTAATATGTATAGCTGGTCTTATTTGTGAAAGCATTGAAAAATTTCAGTTTTTTAAGTCTTTTTTACAGTCCATTCGGGGTATTTGGGTTCGACTTTCTAAAGTCACTGCCATAACATCGTCACGATTTTTTGCAATTACTCGTCGTGAGACATGCGTTAGCAACTGCACACATCGCTCGGTTCCCTGGATGTGCGACGGAATTCCTGGATCTGGCAGTGGTACATCATCAGATTTAATATACTGTAACAGGTGCTCGTGTGGGATGCTTGCAGTAAATGGAGGCTCAGATAATATGTTGTCATCATCTAAGTCGACTAAATCCATATAGTCTGTGCAATTAAAATTAATGGAATGCTTTTTATAAGCCCTGAGTTTAGTTGAGTCATACAATTGTTCACGGCAATACAAAATTTTGTTAATGGCTCTTTCACGAACAGGTTTCCTTTCGTCGAAAAGCATCGTTAACAATACATTTTCCGGATGGGCGAAAAATGCATTGTTTTGTATCGTTTTGTTTACAATTTCTCGAAGATTTTGCGGTAAAAATTGCGTTGACTTAATAAATTTATATAAAAGCGCACTGCCATGTACTACTGAATTATAAAATTTTACATTAAAATACATCGGTACATAAACTTTCATAATAAAGTTAGCCAATATTTTTAAATTTGTTGAAGGCAAACTAGTTGCAACATATAGGCGCAAGAGTCTGCTGGCTTTTGTTAACCAGCGAGAATGAACAATTTATAAAATGCATTAACGGTAAATTTCTACAATGACTAGAACTATTAATAACTAGTTGAAAAGCCCGTCAAACGACGGTCGAAAAAAACAAATTGTTTTTGTTCTCGCACCATAAATTTCATTTTTGGAAAGTGTCTTTCTGCTTTTTATGTGTGTTTGTTGTTCTTTTTGTGAACATGACTCGCTTTGTTTGGCCATAGCAACAACAACGAAACAGCCAAACACACATGTGTTTTGTAGAGATATAGCAGAAGTTGCTAGTTTTTTATTTTTCATAATCAAACCTTTAATAAAACACGGGATAGTAATCAAAATATTAACAAAATGAAAGCAGATTCTTAAACCTCATAAAATTTTCTTTAAAACAATCCCAAATTAATAGTATGTTATGTTTGGATTTAGTGGTAAAATTTTGTTTTCCATCAAATCTATGCATTTTTTTAAAATGCCTTAAACTGAAATTTTCATGTCTCTCGGCGGGAGCTAGGTTTTCATTTTAGATCCATACTTTCTTTGGGTAATTTTCTTAGAATTTTGTGTAGATTTCGATTTTGCTATACGCTTGTCACGTTTTTTCTCACCCGAACAAATTGACCCACCCTAATATATATATATATATATATATATATATATATATATATATATATATATATATATATATATATATATATATATATATATATATATATATATATATATATATATATATATATATATATATATATATATATATATATATATATATATATATATATATATATATATATATATATATAAAAAAAATATATATATATATAGAAAAAATTCAATGAGGTATACCCCGGAGGTTATATTTTTAAATTGTTGCATGATTTCGTTAAAAATTAAATTTTTGGTGTGTTAAAAATGGCTAGTCTTTCTTAAAACTAAGACATCTACCTGAATTATAAATTAAATTCTGCAAAAAAAAACGAATGCCAAAAATGATGTCGAAATTGGCCTATAATATCAGAATCACCCTTAAATGAATACATCATGTCTACATACGTATAAATGGATATTCCTGTAAATAACTTTTAAAACGAAAAAAATATATTTTTAATTGGAACTTTTAGTAGGGTAGTAGGGAAAAGAAAGGGGTAAGTAGATGTATTGGAGATGGGATTCCTCGAATATAGTTGGAAGTATTGTGGTGGAGTTGGATCTCCGACTGCAAGAGGGAGGGTAATTTGCTTGGAATAAGCGCAGCCAAAAAGTTGAGTGCCTGTAAGCATACTTCCGTGGTGTGTTTCTTTTTATACCCTGTTTTGCTTCGTACGTATTTTTCGTATAGTTCCTTATGTGTTTTTTGTCCATTCAGACCTTTTATTGTTATATGTTTATGTACCTGTCCCAATGTCCAGATTGCTGGCAAGAACCACGACCCTCCGACCTTAGCCGCGCTGATACCAGCAAAGGTTGGCAATCTGCCGAATTCCAGATGCAGCTACTGTAATTGCCTACTTCACCCCAACTGCAATATATTGTTCAATGCTTTCTTTCCGATTAAAGGTACTGCCGCTATAAAGGTGCTGCCGCTGTCTTACTCAAGCTTGACAGCTGCCGCTGTCTTACTAGTGCAGCCGCTGTATTTTTATGGATAGTGTGCAAAACTATAATATCCGCAAACCCCGGTTCAACTTAGTGCAAGCAAATTTTCCAGCAGTAAAATTCCACTTTCTTAATGCCGTCGACTTTACCTAAAGAGATTTATCTCCCAGCGATTTAAAAACTTCACCTAAAATGCACTAGGAGATCGGATGCCGAGCTAAATGAAGGTTCCGGTCAGTAAGTAAGAGAACTATATCGTGCAAAACTTTCTGATCTGATAAAACATCCTCCTTGTTCCATAATGTGATATTGGGGAATGACGTACGTTTGATTAACAAAAAAAACATTAACCTACCGTACTAAAATTGGACTATATCGGACTATAATTGTATGTAGCCACAATTCAAATTCCAAAAACTGGAGGGACTGCCGCTCTACCTTTACAAACCACATCATGTAGGATCATCTTTTCATAAAGCCTAAGTATTAATATCCCTCTTGATTTAATGTCTTACGACTCTAGGAGTCACATCAGACATCAGGTCTCTGTATACCACTGTAGTGTACTGTATCATTTAGGCGACCCTGTTTGGCGGTAGAACTTTCTATTTGTATTAACGCTTTTTCCGCTTGAACGGTGTTTGGAAGTACCGGAGTAAGTGCCTCGGATCCAGTTCTATGGTTTGAGCTTCGCACACACTTCTTCTCCCTAATCTTTGATATTGTTTAGGTCCCCATTTGATGTTTGCTATATTCCTATTGCCTATATAAGGATAATATTGAACTCTCGAAGTCTCTCGTTGGAGTTTCAAAGTAGTTCAAATCTGGTGCTTGCCCATGAAGACAAACTCCAGGCAGTCGGTAAATATTTTTATCACAACTCTAATGAGAACATTATATGTCAGCCTTTCGGCTACTTCTCTAATAAGCCCAAATCAAAATCGACAAACACTGCAGTTGGGTTAAAGTTATACACCCTGGAATCTACTTAATTGTTCAGTTTTAAGCTATCAGTATTTAACTCGAAAAGTTTCCTGATTTCAGATATTGGACTGTTATATGCCTGGATTATACTGCGAAAGGAAGTAATTCCAATTCATAATGTACCTGTTCTTATTGATAATGCCTTTAGTGTAGATATAACAGTAAAGGTGACGTATGATCAATATTTTTCTAGGAAAACGTATTACGCATACGCAGAAAATGTTTGCTGCCCCTACAAACGTTCGAACGTAGTAGACCGAATATTACACTGATCACGTAGTCTCCTACTCGTAACTATATGTAGAACTAGTAAAAGGGATGTGGATACCGCGCATTTCTGGATGTGCAAAATAGCTAAATAAAAATATGGTATTTGATTCTTTGGACGGACTCTTAATTTACCCAAATTTTAAGACTAATGTAATTCATGAATTTTTTTAGAAAAGTCACATATGTCTATTATCTTATGGTGCAAATTTTTGGCCCTAATATCCTTCAGCCAAAGTTAGGCAAACAGTGAAATTTAGGCTTCGTGAGAAAATGTTACTGTTATTTGGTAACTAAATGTCAATCTATACTGAACGTTTTTTAGGCCCCCAATCATTTGTATAGGAACTATGAGTCCATACCTAGTATGCGGAGTTTGGAGTCAGCTCTATGTGGCGAACGTTTCTCGAATTGTCTCCTACGTATCGATTCTATATGACTATAGGTACGATTAAAAATATAATATTTTAAAATTTCCGAAGTTCGTATAAATATGGACTAATGTCATTTATGTCTATCTGTCATTCAGAGCCCGCTTAATATATATATATATATATATATATATATATATATATATATATATATATATATATATATATATATATATATATATATATATATATATATATATATATATATATATATATATATATATATATATATATATATATATATATATATATATATATATATATATATATATATATATATATATATATATATATATATATATATATATATACTCGTATATATATATAAATTAATTTATTCTTTTTCTCTTTATTTCAGGTTTTAATGTCAAGTATTATATATCGGCGGATAAAACCTTCAGCCACCTTGGCGCGGTGGGCTGAGCTCGGTTGATTGGTCTCAGTTGGTGGCAGAGGCGTTGATAGTTTTTAAGCTTTTTTCTTTTGTGCGTTTTGATATTTGTAAGAAAATTGATTTGTATGAATTATTTGTTCGTCGACAAGGTTTGTCGCTTTGTGTATTTTTATTTACTTGTATTTTTGTTTTATGTATTTAATAAATGTGTATAAGCTTGATTTTTTTTATTCTAAATGCTTTCTTCAATCGCCAGACCAACCATCTTCATAATTAAAAAGGCCGAAAACTGAGCTTCCATTCTTCGTAATTTTCATTTACCTTTTTTATTAGTTTTCCTACCTTACAACAGCAGGTACTGCCAAATTTTACAATTTATTTAAGCTTTTTCTTAGTTTTGTGCAAAACGCCCTGAACTTTTTAAGTCGTTTATAACAAAATGTTAGATAACCACCAATGATCTGTATGGATAAAAACTGTTCTACTTCCCAACAATGGTGGGATAGCTGAGATTAATTTACAGCTTATTCACCAAAAGAACTTTAAAAATGGCTCAGTGCGCTGCCCTGGTAAGCCACAGACATTAAAATAAATCCATAATCAAAACAAAGAAGTATTAGCGGACTTTATTTTAAAAGTTCCATATTGTTTTATACTAAATTTTAAAAATATCGGATGTAGAATGTGGCTGGCGTTATGGCCAGACCTTTAATCGGCACGGAACTTCCCACACGAAAAAGGTATGGTTCGGATAACAGTTTTCGAAGTGCATAATACTCTTCTTGGGTACATTTACTCAACAATATTATAATCCACACAAAAATAATATGATCCAAACACAACCATACTATGGTCCCCATATCAAAATCATGGTCCATACAAGAATAGCATTATTCACACACAACCATCCTATGATCTCCACATTCATTTATGATTAAGACTCCACCTTACTACATCCACACAACCATATTATGATCCACACAACCATATTATGATCCTCACAAAGATATTATGATTCACACATAAACATAGTATGGATAACACGCAACCATGCAACTTAACACGCAACTCAACAACCAAAGTATAATTTGAGTCAGCCATACTATGATCTCCAAAATTTTAAATAAGGAAGGGTTACGTTGTTTTTCAACAACAGAGTAAATTTTTTAAATGTTTCGTTTATTAAAACTTTGTCAGCTTAGGGTGGTTTTTTAAACGTGTGCTTTTCAACCTGGCCAAACTTTTTCCGGAGTAAAGTTTTGACTGAGATTAAGGACGAACGCATGGACAGAAGGGCTTAACAAGACCTATGCTTTAGTTAGGTAGGGACGGTGGATGCTGGAAATGGTATATTTATTAGGTGTGTGGTTTTCAATCTGGCCACACTTTTTCCCGAGTTGGTCGTTTTGCTATCTGTCTTTTAATTTATGCTCAGTTTCGTTTGCCATTTCATAATGAATAGAATTACTCCGGAACAAAGTTTGCAAATCGTGTTGAATGGGCGAAAACTTTATTGCCACCGATCCTGATTTTGTACAAGAACATTTTGTTTGCGATGAAGCTCTCTTTTGGTTGAATAAGTGTGTTAATAACCAAAATTGTCGCATTTGGACTAATGAAAACCACAAGTCATTGTTGAGACGAAAAAGTCACTGTTTGGTGTGCTCTATGGGCAGAGTGCAATAGTGGTCCATATAGAAATAGGTATCAAAAATGAAGCCGGCCATAATGTTACAGTCACTGGGGAACGCAATAGAGCCATGATTAATGACTTTTTTGTGCATGAATTGGAGAATGACATACATTCAAGGAAACAATCAATTTATTGAAGGAAATTTTGGGGAGTGCATTATCTTGCGTCGTGGGCCTATGGCGTGGCCTCGAAGATCGTGCGATTTTACACGGCTGGACTATTTTTTTGTGGGTTGTTAAGTCGATGTTCTACGCAGATAAGCCCAACACGATTGACGCCTTGACAGAGAATATTCGGCGCGTTATTGCTGACATACGGCCTAAATGCTGCAAATTGAATTTGGTCCTCGCGGCTGGAATTTATTCGAGCCAGCAGCGGCGGCCAATTGCCTGAAATCATTTTTAAAACATTATGGCAAACTCTTATATTTATAATAAAGCTTAATTCTTTGCCTTAACATTAAATATTACGTATTTTATTTCTTCGTAAAAACTACGTGTAGAAAAAAAACAACTTATAAAATTCCAAATTTGTTTGCTTAAAAAAAATTAATTTACATAAAAAATAGTAATAATGCGTAATATTTGTAACAATAACATTGTTGTAAAAACCTTACTCAAATTAAGAAAAACTACGATTTGGCCTGTATGATTGCTGAAGTCGTATTATTGTTCACATTAAACCAAAACAAAACAACACTTTTGTGGCACCAACCCTATTTATGAATGCAGCAACCGTACTATTGTACAATTAAATACAAATAACAATACGTACTATGGTTGCGACGAAAATACTTTTATTGCAGAGAACATGCTATTGTTGCCGTGACCATATACAGGGTGCGGCTAAAGTAACTATATGATTTGTTTTTTAAATAACTATTGAATGGAATGAAAAAAACAAAAAAATTTATGATAAAAAGAAAGTTTATTTTATGTTATTTTTTACATTAATTATGAAAAATAATATCAGTTAAATGAGAACCGTTTTCTCTAACGCAAAAATGTGCTCTTTTTATGGCATTTTCCATAACTTTGTTGAGTGTTTCTTGTGATATACGATCAGTTTCTTCTTGAATGTTGTCCTTTAGTTGCTGCAAGGTTTGGGGCTTATTCACATAAACTTTGTCTTTGAGATAGCCCCACAAGAAAAAATCCGGTGCTGTCAAATCTGGCGATCGTGGTGGCCATCTCAAATCGCCGTTTTTAGAAATTATCCGATTTGGAAATTGTTGTCTTAATAAGTCCATCGTTGCACGGGCTGTATGAGCTGTTGCACCATCTTGTTGAAACCATATATTGGCGTTTGGTGGCAGTTGCGGAAATAAAAAATTTTGTAGCATTACTCTGTAACGTTCTCCATTTATTGTTTCACATACACCTTGATCGTTTTCAAAAAAAAAAGGACCGTAAACTTTTTGGGCGGTAATGCCACACCAAACGGTAACACGAATTGCGTGTAAAGATTTCTGGTGAAGATTTTTGGGATTTTGGGATCCCCAAAATCTGTTGTTTTGTTTATTTACGAATCCGTTCAAGTGAAAATGCGCTTCGTCGGTCATCATTAAATTTGACATTTTGATCAACGAGATTTAAAACTGCTCTAGCATATTCCAAGCGCAATACGAAGTCCTCGGGATTTAGTTTTTGGACTAGTTGGATTTTGTAAGGGAAGAGGTGCAAATCGTGTTTTAAAATTCGCCGAAGAGTGCGGTCAGAAAGCTGCAACTGGGAAGATCGTCTTTTCGTTGATGTCTCCGGATTTTCTTCGACGCTCTGTCGCACAGCATCAATATTTTCGGCCGATCTGCCAGTTCGAGGTCTGCCCGTACGTCTTGAATCTCCGACAGTCCCATATTCAGCAAAATTATTCACCAACGAACGAATGGTTGGACCCGTTGGAGCAGTTCTTACACCATAAAATCTTCTGTATGCACATTGAGTATTAATTATCGAACGATGATTTTCAATGAATAAAAAAACAATCTTAGTTCTTTGCGCAATTGTATAGCGTTCCATTTTTAAATATTCTCCCAAGTTTAATTTCTGAAATAGGAAAAAAGAAAAAGTTAAATACTCGCAAGCAAAAAAGTTACAATTGTTTTACATCATATAGTAACTTTAGCCGCACCCTGTAGTAACCACATCTTTTCTCTGCGTGCCTGGATGCTACAGAAACACTTTGACGATGTTTACAATTAATTATAATTGTTGGTTCCTCATTGTTCTAAGCTTGAGTATGATAGCATTTTTATAGCGTCAGCACCTTTAATCTGGAATTTTGCTGGTAAGCAGGCAAATAGGCATGATTCTTGTCAGCAATCTGGACATGGAGACCGGTAAAAAACACATAATATTTACAGGCTTGAGGGGAATCAAAAACAATTATGAGACAATATGAAGAAGCAAGACAGGAGATAAAAGAACACAACACGGAAGAATCAATCACTTCAACTGTCACGGACACTCAAATCTTGCCTGCTGTTTTTCCTCGGAAATTACCCAACTCAAGGCATTGAGTGCCGATGTCTTGATCGACGATGCTGTGGATGCTTAGCATTGTGCTTTGAAGAGTGAAGATTTCACCGAACCACCATTGCGCGGTCCATAGGCGGCAGGGCCCTCAGAGTCTCAGGGAATAGTTTAATTTGTAAAGAATTTTTTTTGGCACCCGGAGCGGCAAGACCTAGAAAGGGTGCCTACTTAATGCAAACCTTAAGAAGTTCCAAATTTTGACCAACATTTTTTTATAATCCGGTACCACAGTGTAGTTTGGGAACAGATCCCAGCACTACTTGGACTTAATTAAGAGGTTGAATTTAAGTAGGTGAGAATTCAACAATTCAGTGTCAACAGCCGATGTCTCAATAATTGTGTCGGTCAAGATAGGACATTGAGTAATTGGAGTCATGCAATAAGACCAGGGAATACGACCAGCGGTTATTGCTGTTGATGATGAAACGCTAAAGGAGTTCGTGTATCCCGAACTGACTTGGCTTCATGTAAATATTTAACTTTATGACTTGAACAGTTTTTAGTCTAGTTTGAGACCTTTTTGTTGTTTCTTTTTCAGAATCAAAAATTATTGGTAAAATGTATTGGCTACGTTTGCCAGGCAGACTGTACAGCTGTTTTTAAACCCGCCAAGGTATTTCTTCAGCAGTCTTTGGCAACGATTACTTCGGCTACAAATCAAATGACTTATATAGGAGTCTCACTATGATTAATGAGAATTACCCTTTGCGTATAGTCTTCGAACTGTGCGAAGAGCAATCTTCATAGCTTAATATCATTTCCACCAATTCCGTATCGCATGGGCTTTCCTTTAAATTTTTTTAGTTGATTCTGAAAAAGAAACAAAAAAAGGTCTCGAACTAGAATAAAAACTGTCAAAGTCATAATAACGATAAAAGACCGAAAAAATGTAAACAAAACAAAAACACACTTAACTTTGCTTAGAGCCGGTTTTGCTGATATCGGTATAGGAAACCTTGTTTTTACTGCGTTAATTAATTTATATTCAAAATTTTCTTTTTGATAAAATTGCCAAATTTATCCGGACTCAGAGGACATTTCACCAACTCTATTTTCGATTTCGATTAACTCCCTGACTAGCTCTGACTAAAACCGGGAGCAAGGTTATGTTTCGGTAAACAAGTATTTTTTTTTATTAAGTGCAACTGTCCGTGTCATTTCTATTTATAAGCTAGAGCGTATTCAAAATTCGGCACGGTTTTTTTTAACGAATTGTTTACTTGTTTTAAATAACTGCGTCTCCCTTTAGAAAACATGAATCGTCAAACTGCAAAAGATCAAAATATTTACTTGCCTCATTTTATAGTTCTTCCGGCATCACGAATTCTCGATTTAATAAAATGCAATCATTCAAAACTGCATATGTGACGCGCAAAATAGAAAGGGACCTAAGGTTAAAAAACAGTTTTGTTCAGGAGAGCCATTTTAAAGATTATGTCCCTTCCTTTTTGCGCTTAGAATCGTCGGCTTCACTTTCATAAAACGCGCATATCTCTGGAAGGGAACACTTTTGGGGCATGGAATCGGTCTCATTTGATGCTCAGATGTTGTCCACTTAAAAAAAAAAAGTGAAAAGTTGATGAGAAGTTTTGTTCAGGAGAGTCAATTTAAAGATTAGGAGGGAACACTTTTGGGACATGGGATCGGTCTCATTCGATGCTCAGATTTTGTCCAAAATTAAAATTGATTTTTTTACCCTTAGGTCCCTTTCTATTTGCGCTGTCACATATATTTTTCTCGCAGTGCATCTAACTCACAAGTCGGTTGGAATCAATGCCCAATTCGAAGAATGAAAAAAACTCACATACGTATGGATATCCGTACATCCAATAAATATAATAAATACGGACTGATTTATACAATACAACAAAACTTTGCCAGTTTGATAGGTTTCAATGCGGAGTTTTCGGACACCGAAGAGCGCGGAATAATGTTTTCGCTGTTGCCAGCGCAGAGTGGGGGTGGTTGTTTGGATGATTAGAGAAGGAAAACAAATGGATTTTATTACTTTTGATGGAGTTTTGAGCATTTGAAACGTTTGTGGCACGTTCTTGTTAGTATTAACTTTGGATTTAATATAAAACTTTTCTGGTCTTGATGTTTTTGCAACAAACAGGAAAACCCCGAAGTGGAAGAGCGAACATTCCACAGGAAACAAATACTAATAAATAAACTCTTATACTATGCGTGCGTGCGTGTGTGTATGTGTGTGGGTATGGTATTCGACCAGTAATTGTGCTTGGTCGGAGGGGGTCGTGGTCGGGGTTAAAAACACCAACATTTTCGTTGTTATGCTGGTACGTGTTTTGGGTTTGCTGTTGCCCCCTCAACTCACACGTTGACGCTGCCGCAGCCAACATCTATATACAGCGATATTGGTTGGTTTGCTTGATGCGAATGAAAACGGGCATTTCCGGATTACTGCGTGAGCATGTATGTGTATCGACATGCTTAAATATATATGCGCGTGCATGTGTGTTTGTGTTTAAGTGAGTTTGTATCTTCACGTATCTGAGCGGACAACCTTAGTTATTCTGGTCCCCTTTTAAATCTATGTTGTCATATGTCCCAACTCCCTCTCCTCAAGCAACAAACAGCTGAAAAGGGAAAGAGGAAATAGAAAAGAAAATCAAATTCATCATATTAAAACGTTTTTGTTTTTTCTTCTCCCTTTTTTGCCATTCATTTAGATCCCGGGAATTTTGTGTCGACTAAGCTCCTGCTATCCGAGTGTATACGTGAGTGTGTGTGTGTGTATAAATATATGTATACATAAATATAGCTGTTGTTGGTATTGCGTTTTATATTTATTAAAAATCCATGTAAAGATACTATAACAGTTTTTAGCGACAGCACCATAGTACGTGCTCAATCAACATTATTGAATGCGTTGATTAAATGTGTGCGTCCGCGTTTATGTCTCCTTTGACATGTATGTGTAGATGATGGCAGAAAGGTAGAATGAAAGTGTGTATTAGAACGGATCGAAATGTCCGCCCTTTGCCTTTACACACGCCTTAGTCGCACCGGCCAATCGTCAATCACTGCACAAACCTCGTCCATTGAAAAAAAATTGGCCACAGGCCGAACCAAAGCAGTCTTAAGAGATCCAATGTTGGGGTATCTTTTGTGACAAACCTTGTCCTCTAAAAGCGTCCACAATTTGTAATCCAATGGGTTCAAAACTGGACTGCCTTAGGGCCATTCTTCAGAGGAAATGACCGCTGGCATATTGTTTCGAAGCCAGGCCTGGGACGTTTTTGCCGGCGCAGAATCCTGCTGGAAAGTCCATGGCTGGTTTTGGTACAGGGAATTGTTACGAAGCTTCACAACAGCTTCCAAAACGGTTTCTTGGCTAACATTGGCCGATGTTTTGACTCCTTGTTCGCAGAAATGCAGGTCAATGACCCCAAGAGACACCCTACCAAACCATGAATGGAGCCGGGTGATGACCCTTTTCCACCCTAAGGATCAGTTCAGATGCTTCCTTAGATGACCGCGCATACAATCTATCATTTTGCTAGTTAAATTTTTCCTGAACGGTACAAATTTTTTCATCGGTGAAAACAAATTTTCTATGCAAATTATCAGCGTGCTTCACCAAACGACGTTTGCATTTTTCTATCCAATTTTTTTAGAGTTGCAGTCAATAAATGTCCGGTACGTCGGACATTTATTGACAAGTCCCAAGTCTTTTTTAATGATTCGACTCATGAACTTTTGCGTGATATTTTTCTACCGGACCATGATTTTCTGTTTTCGGAGCGGATTTCTGTGAATTCTTGATTTAACGGCTTTGATGACATGCGGTGTTCGAGCAGAGTGTGGGCGACCCGACCGGTGGCGGTCTTTTACATCTCCAGTCTCCTCAAACAGTTTTATGCATCGGTAGACGAACATGCGGCTAATCCCTAGTGGCGGGAGCGTTTTGAAAATATTGCTTGCAGTCAATAAATGTCCGGTACGTCGTTTGAAAGCCCCAAGTCCCAAGTCTTTTTTAATGATTCGACTCATGAACTTTTGCGTGATGTTCATCCACCCGGCCATAATTTTCTGTTTTCGGAGCGGATTTCTGTGAATTCTTGATTTAACGGCTTTGATGACATACGGTGTTCGAGCGTGGGCGGCTCGACCGGTGGCGGTCTTTTACATATCCAGTCTCCTCAAACAGTTTTATGCATCTGTAGACGAACATGCGGCTAATCCCTAGTGGCCGGAGCGTTTTGAAAATATCGCTTTTTGTCATTTCACACTTGAAAAGCGCGATTACAGCGATGATGAAAGTCGAAACAATTTTAAAATCCCGATACAGACTAACGCTATTGAGGTTGGCTTTCAAAGTCCATATGACATTAACGGGGTATGTTCAGTTCTACTATTGAAATGGGTGCGTTCAATGTTGTAACAGTATTTATTTCCCGACTTAGTATACCTTAATATAATCTTACACTATTTGAACTGCTAGAGAAAGTTTCACTACTGCAACCAGTAGAATGTTCCCCATTTATCGTAAGACCCCATTTTTCCTGAAAGCATGTAGCTATAAATTTTTTTCCTCCCGTTGGTTTATTGTCCAGTTTTACACGATTATAACGATTTTATTGCTATTATTTTCAATGAAACATTAAAATATTTTAAGTCGGAATCGAAGTTTTTTTACACGATTGCGTAGTTGGAGTGAAGAGTCGTTAAAAGTGCCAAGGTCGAAGGAGAAGGAACTTTTGACAGACCTATTACCAAAAGATTTGAGTACAATTAAAATTAAAAAAAAAAATCATTATTCTTATGTTGAAACAAATAGCTCGAGTATTTCCTCGACACGGTCTAATATCGAAATATTTGTTTTGGCACTAACAAGATTTCTTAATATACAAAGTGGTTTTTGTTTTGTAAATATGCGCTCTGTTCTATTTGTGCCATAAAATAATCACGAAAGTAGTAAACGAATCCTACTTTCACACACAAAACCGAAAAAGATTCAGGTATTGCACTCTGTGGGATAGGGAAACGATGATTGACGTAAAGTTGATTTAGACACAAGCTCGCATATATGCGATGAACAGGAAATAAGAGTGGAATAATTGGCTGATGGGAATGCTAAATATGTTCATCCCTTTCCATAGAGAGCAAAATACATGTATTAGTACATGTATGAAACTGGTGTTATAATCCAATAAATCAGAACTAGTGGAAGCTGATTATACGAAAATAAGTTGTATATGAAAACAAGATTGAACTAACAAGAAATAGGTAAATGCGAAAAGTGTGAATCTTATATACCCTCCACCATATTTTCGTTATAAAAATTGCGGAAATACCAATTATCATATTTATGGAACCCATGATACTGGTGGGCGAGCACCAACTTCAGCCAAGGGCTAGAAGGAAACCCATATATGGACTCGACGTGAAATTTATATGAGTTTAAGTACCCGTTATGTCTATATATTTTCTTTATTGGTCTCTTGTTTCGACAATATGTCCATGTCCTTAGATCCCACGGTCCGTGTTGTTAATTTAAGATATCTAGAAAATGCAAGCATATTTAAAATAGGAATACAATTTGTAGAACCTTTAGAGACCATAAAGCCATGCTAATTAATATACGTTACCTGTAGGCCGATCTTTCGACCACAAGCGCACAAAGGTCTAACCACCATGACAGGTTGGTGGCACTGAAGCGAAAGTCTACATTTATTGAATGTCTAACAGTAAGCCGTGATTTCCCCTTATATAAAAAGGATATCTTGAGCAGATCCCCAAAAAGCAGATTCGAAGGTACCTTAATTCCCTTATAGGGATGTTATGTTACTTTTGGGCCGATTTCTTAAATTCTTATGTCTGGGTTCTGCGTTATTTAGTGTGACCGCTATTGTGCTTTCCACAGACATATCAAATTAAAAAAGTTTCATTTGGTTGATCCGACTCAAATATACCCTAACCCATGTATGGAATTTAGACTTTCCTTCCTTCTGCCCTCCATTGCCTGAAAAGTTCCGTTTTATTGAAATACTATTGAATACTTATACCATTAAAATAGGACGGGAACGCCCTAAACGAATACAATTAGCAGGCGGAATGGTGCAACTGCTCTGGAGTTATCAGAATTGGGCGAGGTAGGCAATCTTCTTTTATGCCATTATAAAAATATTATGGTGTTCGAAATTAAAACAAATTTCGTGCACAAAGGAAGCAGTTATATGAGTTATACTCTGCACTAAAACTGTGCCCGTTGTGTGGGAGGTACTAGACTTAACCTTATAACCCTTTACACAAACTTAACCTTATAACCCTTTTCTTAAATTTTGGTTTTAAGCTAGATCGTATAAATAACATTGAAAATATTACAATAATACAAAAAGTGGGCGGAATGGTACATTTATACATGAGGACCCAGAATGAAGCGTTTCAGTCACATGCGGGTTCTTATCTGCGCTAAAACAGGGTCATTTGTGTTGGAGGTACCAGAAGGGGCGTGGCTAAAAGTCCATTTGGTATTACCAAGTTTGCCTTATAACTTCATTCTCAAGTATTGATTAGCGCTTCACCCTGTAGAACGTTTTAACCTTCTAACTTCCCAAAACTTAGCACAAATACCTAAAACCAATCAAATTGAAGATTGCTCGTTAAGGGTTAGTCTAGTTATTGTTTACGTATGTCAGTCATCCCATCTCTGAATTTTTGAAAAAAATTAAATTTGTTGTACAGTGGTTTTTGTCACCAAGTAAACCGAATTTTCTTAAGTATTGTTTGTGGGTTAGATCACATGAATACCATTTAATATATTTCAAGAATAAAAGAATAAAAAATTGAGCGGAATTGTGCAATGGGAGGTACCAGAAGGGGCGCGTCAATCCCTTTTATACCATCGCCCTACTGGGTAGGAGAGTATAAGTATATATCATTTGGTACGGACAAATAGTGTAACGCATCGAAAAAAGCCAATTTACACCCTACATATGTTTTGACCAAATGCGTTTCATTCACGTAGTTCACACGATAACAAGCGAAAGGCGCTAGCATTCATTTATAAATTTCGCAGGTCGTAATATTTTTCTAAACAGACTACGGAATTTTAAACCTTCTGGTACCTCCACTACGCCTACTTTTGATATTCTTGGAATATGTTTAATTGCATTCATGCGATCAAATCCAAAACCAATACTTATGCTCAGAGTTATAAGCTTATTTTAGTGACAAATAATTGGATTCTTAGAGACGCCCTTTCAGGTACCTTTCACACATATTACTTTGGGTCAGTGTAGTTTAGAACCCACATAACTTGTCATTCAGTGCCTGAAATTGTAAACACCGTAATATTTGTAAATTAAACCTTTTAAGCCCAAGTTCCCATAATAGCCGTTGTTGCATATTAAAATCTCAATGGTTTATATATTTTCTACTGAACGTAATTATCGGTTGAACAATCTGGTATTTTTTTTTTTAATAAAAAATATACAAAAAATTCAAATCAAGTGTGGAATCTTTGTTATTCTATCTAAAGGAAATTTTATTTTTTGAATATAATTTCCTCCAAATGTTGGCCTCAACTACGTCTCAGGGTGTCTAATCTAAGTGTCCAATTTTAAATGACTCGTTTGATCACTTCGACCGGTATGACGTTAATGACACGCGTAGAGTTGGATTCAAAAACCCGAATTGTAGCTGGTTTGTCAACACAGACTTTAGACTTTACGTTGCCTAAAAAAAATTTAAAGGTGTAATATCACACGATCTAGGCGGCCAAATCACCGGTCCGAAACGTGAAATTAGCTACTCTTTGAAATCAAATCTTAATAGATTCATTGTTTGAGCAGCTGTATGGCAAAATGTATGGCGAAATCAAATCTTAATAGATTCATTGTTTGAGCAGCTGTATGGCAAATGGCACCGTCTTGTTAAAACCAAACGTCGTCAAGATTACCGGCTTCAATTTCAGGAAGCAAAAAGTCCGATATCGTTGCGCGACAGCGAGCTCCATTCACGGTTACGTTCATACCATCATCATTTTTGAAAAAATATGGAAATATGGATTATTTCACCAGCCCATAAACTGCACCAGACCGTGGATTTCTCTGGGTATAATGGCACCTCTTGTTCAAAGTTAAACACGTTTTAAGAAAAGAATAATAAAGAAAACCTTAAGAACTTTTTCCGCTGGCAGAATGTTCAAAGTTGAACATGTTTTAAATTGTGTGTTGGGTAATGTTGCATTCTCAAGTGCAGCCCATAAAATTGTATACATTAGATTATATTTGTACGCTCGCTCCTGATCGTACTTTTCCACATGACGATAATGGCCAGTGGTAGGAGCAGCCCGCACACAAAAGAAATGTGGCACTTTGTGTGTACTTAGGATGAATACCAGTATTGAAAATTGTATTGTATATTATGTTTTGTATATTTGGCCTCCGCTTTGATTTGTAATCTCTGCTGAAGGTTATACTAGATAATCTGAAATATTTTCAAAATTTGATTAATCTCTTTTTGTATAAATAAAAGTTAGTATCTTACAAAAACTCAACATGGAATGACGTATTTTTCACTCATCACCTCTGTCGGATGCTCTTTAGCCCAAATGCGCTAATTTTGTTTATTTATTGAACTATATTTAATAATACAGTTGCACATTTTGAAGACATTGTTGCGGTGTAAGTTTTTCCATGGTGAAATGGCAAACAAAACTGAAAAAATTCAAGTGTCACTCAAGTAGCTCAAGCAATATCTGTGAAAAAACCCTACTGAAAAAAATACCTCTAGATTGATCACCCAATACTTGTTCAGAGCTGGCTATTCAGTGTGTTGTCTAAAAAGTCGATTTTTTGTCTGGCATATGATTTTATTTCCATGTATATAGTATAAGAATGACTAAGTTGGATCAGCAGATTGATATTTTCAACTATTGGAGTTATCCATTACATTCACCCATGATTCTGTTTTATCTTTAAATTATTAACTTCCTCTGATGTACACAAAAATAAGGCTGAGCTGTGTAGGATTGTGATGCAAGGATTTTAAGTTATAAATACTCTTAAAAACCTTTAATAAATCTGAATTCCTCAACAACGTAGTGAATACTACTGGTCTTTCTTGTTTTGCATTCTTTCGACTACAACTTCAAATTCTTTAAATTATTTTCTGGAACATTAAAAAAACCTCTCTTAAACTGCATTAAAATTGCAAACGATTTGAAAGCCTCCATGCAAACTTAAATCCCATTTTTGCTTCAATCTACAACGGCCGTCAGTTTCGTTTTCCTCACCCCCTCTACCTAATATTTTCGAGTGTTTCACATTCGCTTCGATTCAATTCCATGCAGTTGTGGTTCTTTTTTTCCTGCTCAGCATTAACCAGGTTCATTGAATTTTCCATAGACCACTTCAGTGAAGATGTTGTTGCGGGGGTAAAAAAATATTGTTGATTGAGCATAAAAGTGCACAATATCCGCCAGTGAAAAAGGCATTGAAATCATAAAAATCAAACTCTCAACATAACAACAATACGAAACCATTCCGAGTTGGGTTTTTTTCAACATAGCTTTGCCTTTTCCGTTCATATTTTTTCTATATTTTACGGAAAGAAAATAAAATCATCGCACAACAAAACAAAAAGTGTTCGATGGCATACCATGATGATTGCAGCCACAGCGTAGAAAATACTCGTAAGAAGAAAAAAATAAATAATGAGAGCGTAAGCTCAGACTTGACCGAAGTTATGACACTCTGCATCGGACGCTAATATAGAAGTTCTGAATAATAATTAATCTGGAAAAAATTAGTTGGAAAATATTTTCCTTTAATAAAACAACACTATGAGTTAAAAGTAGTTTTAAGATATCAGTTGGACGGTTGTTGTTTTCTAAAAAAAATGTGAAATGAAATTCAGTTAGCTTTAGTCTGGGTCGCAGCAAGCCTAAATATCTCTCGTCTGTTTGAACATACCAACAGTAAAGACATATTCTTTGACATACAGATGGTGTTTGAGGCTACCTAGTAAAGACATATTCTTTGACATACAGATGGCGTTAGATGATCCCTTATATTATATCCGATCGAAGTGTACCTACATAGTTTTCTTCGCGTGTTCCAACTGAAATATATATTACTAGCTGATACCGCACATCTTAGCAGGTCCCAAGTAATCCTTTGCCGTATCACCTTATGATGATAAAAATAAATGCACTGCGAGCATTTATAGATTTTTAGTTCGTCATTATAAATGGTTTTTGAACTTAAGACTACATATGTGACGCGCAAAATAGAAAGTGACCTAAGGTTAAAAACCAGTTTTATTCAAGAGAGCCATTTTAAAGATTAGGTCCCTTTCTATTTGCGCTTAGAATCGTCGACTTCACTTTCATAAAACCCGCATATCTCTGGGAAGGAACACTTTTGGGGTATGGGATCGGTCTCATTCGATGCTCAGATGTTGTCCATATCAAAAAAAAGTGAAAAGTTGATGAAAAGTTTTGTTCAGGAGAGCCATTTTAAAGATTAGGTCCCTTTCTATTTGCGCTTAGAATCGTCGACTTCACTTTCATAAAACGCGCATATCTCTGTGAGGGAACACTTTTGGGGCATGGGATCGGTCTCATTCGATGCTCAGATGTTGTCCACATCAAAAAAAGAAATAATGAAAATTGATTTCTTATCCCTAGGTCTCTTTCTCAATGCACTGTCACATATGGTTCTACTAGAATAGGAAGTTGCTTGGAAATGGGACATCCTTGTATATGAACATTTTTAAGGATTATTGCTCGAATCTCTCATTGATATATCGAGTTCCATCAATGCCTATTCTTGTTTTAGTTTCTTGCAATATATCGGACCTTTGGGAGTTTACAACTGCAATGGGTATTTGAGCCGTCGGACGGCCTTCTACCAATGTAGCGGCAATCCACGATTGTCCTATAGCCTGACTAATTCTATAATATCTTGTCTTTTTTGAAGTACATTTATCACATTGACGATTTTCACCGAACTGTCGATTTAATTCATCAAAAGGGTATATGAGCATTAAGCACAAACTCGTCTGTCAAAATTAACGACTCATTGGTTATTTTTATTAACGTCTTATACTCGTATTTGTATTCTCCTTTTTTCTCTAATAAATCCCGTACACAATTTTATTTTGGATTTACAAAATTTGACGAATTACTTAAATGCACAATAAATCTCCTAAAAATCTTCACATAATCCTCCTGATGATAATTGTGAATACAGCAAAAGAAACTTCCTTGACATATTTGTTAAAATCGATTCCGAAGCTCATTTGGTTTCCGTCATTATCTAAAAATCGCTGCCACTGAGCGCGTCCAAATTTCATCAGCGATCCTTTCCTCATTTAAGTGATTTATTTTTAAATTTTAAATGAATTTGTACCTTAATTACGAAAAAATTCTATTTTCAATACAACAGCGCCACCTACCAGTAGATCGTTTCTGTAACTCGTACGCAGTTACCGACTGAAATTACCGATTTGACGTCACTTTGACGTCATTCTCACTTTCACTGTTTCTGTAAAAAACTTGCCGATTCTTATTCCATACACTCGTTCCAAATCGGTAATATGACATTGTTCCGATTCTACTTCATAGGAATCGCTTAAAAAAGTGTTTCTGTAAGAAAAGCGACTCAACTTGAAATCTGTAACTTTCTCACTGACTTTAAGCCAAGTGAGAACTCTGCCGATTGCTATAGTGTTGATACAATTATGAGAAATCAAGTAACCAAATATAACTTTTTACACCAAATACAATTTAACTGCTGTTATTATTGTTAGACAAATAAATATTTTATTAAAAAAATATGTTTAAATTGTCTTACCGCGGATTAATTGTGTTTGAAAAAAAGGCAGCAAAATATAAACATTTAAGATGGCAGTGTGTTGAAATTTACGACAGTTTATGAACCGGTTTCAACGAAATCGGTATGGTAATGCAAAATAACCGAGTGCAAATGTTTGTTTACTTGCAATGTACATCACCAACTGCCAGCTTATTTAGTTCCTCGTTTTTTTTTTATTTGTTTGCTTATTTTTAACTAAATAAGTGAGAAGGTAATGTCGTTTAAATATATAAGTTTTATTAAAATAGCAGTATATTAAAACACAATATTTGTACATGAAATCAAATGCAAATAAAAAGCTGCTTGTCATCTGTTTCAATATCTACCATTTCTTTCCGATTTGGGTTTTTTTTCATCTCAGACCAAATTTTTACCGATTTCAACGTACAGAAACAGCAGTTATCACGAAATCGGTAACTTCAAATCTAGTCGGTGTGACGTCACATAAATCGGTAACTTACCGATTTATTTACAGAAACGAGCTACAGGATACCTACCCTTAGTGAAACCTTCTGACAGGCTTAGATGCCATAAAATTTGAGTTTCGTATTTATAAGTCAAGCGATGTTCCAGTTTTAGGCGCTAGTACACTGAACATTACATTTATATATGTGGAATCGGTCTCATTCGATGCCCAGATTTTGTCCAGTGAAAACTGTTTTTTTACCATTAGGTCCCTTTCTCTATGCGCTGCCACATATGGTTTAATTTTGCAGTTTTGACTAAGATAAGGGTCGGACGAATTGACCCAAGGCGCCCAAAATAGTCAATAGTTTTTGCTCTTAAATAGCGAGGGAATATACAAATCAGATATTAAAGATTGACAAGTATTTGGACTCTTCACTATACTTACATATATCTTATTAATATATTTAATTATTTTTCAATTTAATGCACCTGCAATATCGAACTTAGTAGACTTGCAACCATTTGTAGTGGTGAGGAAAACGATTTCCTACAAAACAATGCCACTTGACTTCTCTATGAGAAAATACTACACTGTCTGTTAAGTGAGTATGTGGAGGAGAAGAAATATTTAGCAAGAAAAAAAGAAGAAAAATAAACCTGAATTTTTTTAGATTGACATTTGCGGGGTATGTTTGTTTTAAGTGCCTCCTAAATGGGACAAATAGCTATTGAATGGTAACCAAATTAATGTCACTGAAAAATTGTATCTACGAACAAAATTAATGACTTAAAATGATATATGATATTATTAGTCTGATATTCTAGACTAGTGTATTTTTAAAAATTTTGCCATAATGTGCTCTCGGCTAACAAGATCTTTGCCTTTGTAAAACAAAAGTAAATCAATTTCTCAGTAACGAAAAGGAAGAATCGCAGAGACAACTTTAATAAGTTGCTGATGGTGTTGACATATCAATTAACTAAAGCCATGCAATATTTAAACATGTCTTGGACACGACGTGTGAATGCGAAGATTTTTCCAAAATTGTAGAAAGAATCATTGTTCATACGAGAAGAATCAGCGTACGTCGTTGATTGTTCATAATTATTTGGCTAAAAACAGGCCCATGGTTTTCAGCTAATTGTTTTTGTTTGTCATGGCGTTCATGTTTGTTGTATCTACTTGTCAAAATATCATTCGATCAATAAAAAGAATTATCTTGAATTTGGGATCCCTTTGCAAGCACTATAAACCTTTATTCTTTACTGATTCATACAGAAAATGTTAATGTTTTGGAGAACCCATAAGTCTATTTTTGAAGAGGTCCGAAAAGGCTTTAGATTTTTGCGACCCAAGACCCGGTCAGTGTTTATATTTTCACAAATCTCAAATAAAGATACATAATTGGACTTGTAAGACAGCTTCTGTGTTTCTTTATTCCCATATGTCTTCGAATATTACGGAACGGTTTTTGGGCAACACTCGCACAGGTCGAACCCCTCCAGTTCAGCCAAATTTTACAATTAGTGACAAATTCAAATTATTCGGAAAATGTCAGTTTCTGAGCACCTATACGTCAAAGCTTGAAAGGACCAATTATTTAAGGCCTCAGATTCAGTAAAATCTTAGAATAAATGTGATACGAGTATTTGAATTCGTGACGAAATTTTCTTGTTTTAAAATACCCATATTTCAAAGAGCCTTTTTTTTGGGCCCAAGGTCCCATATGGACTTAACCAAGTTCCAAACTGATTCAAGTCTAAATTATAGGTACGTAGTTAGAATTCGGACATACCCATATATCATATCCATACGTTTAATGCGTCCACGGCTCAAACTTCCAAGCATAGATATTTTATAATTTAAGTATTAAAGCTATTTGATTGAAAGTCAAAAAAAATGGTTAGGAGTTTTTCAGTCCCATATTAGGGAACATTTTTCCTTTTCATTCGAATTGGTCTATTTTAAATAACAATAAATCGGCAACCATAAAATCAAAAGCATATGTGACGCGCAAAATAGAAAGGGACCTAAGGTTAAAAATCAGTTTTGTTTAGGAGAGCCTTTTTAAAGATAAGGTCCCTTTCTATATGCGCTTAGAATCGTCGACTTCACTTTCATAAAACGCGCATATCTCTGGGAAGGAACACTTTTGGGGCATGGGATCGGTCTCATTCGATGCTCAGATGTCCACATCAAAAAAAGAAAAAAAAAATGAAAATTGATTTTTGTACCCAACTATCGTACATTGATAATTATATTAAATCATAAAATGAGATTTATGTTGGGATCAGAAAAAACTTTATATTTGTATTTCCATCATTCGTTTTGCCTGATCCTTGTTTTAATTGGTCTTTAACCAACCCAAGTTTGAGGAATTTAGCCTGAACTCGTTTATTTTTAAACTTCTTAAATACTTGTTTCTTATTGATTATTAGGTCCAAAATCCAAATCATAACTGATTTTACGTATGTGTTTCATATATCGTATTTTTATATGTATCCAAATTCATAGGCATCAGTACTATCTAATGATTTTTTCGGGACTAGGTTTAACTGGCTTGATGTGGTTTGGCATTTAATGCAGCTGGATAAAGCCTTTGTGTCAGTCAAAGCTTGGCCAACTTTTTCATTTATCACTGTTAGCACTAATTGGTAGTTTACTTCAATTGTCTGACCTTCAATTTCAACTTCTAATAGCTGCAGTGTTGCAATTTGGGTTCATAATAATTTCTTCATATGTTGGCCGCAACTACGCCTCAGGGTTTCCATTCTGAGGGTCTAATTTAAGATGTATGGCTTTAATGACACGCGTAATGTTGGCTTCTAAAACCCGAATCGTAGCTGGTTTGTCAGCATAGACTTTGGACTTTACGCAACCCCAAAGGAAAATGTCTAAAGGTGTGATATCACTCGTTTTAGGCGACCAACTCACCTGTCCAAAACGTGAAATTAGCTGCTTTTCGAAATGACCTCTCAATAGATCCATGAGCAGCTGTATGGCAAGTGGCACCGTCCTGTTGAAACCAAGTGTCGTCAAGATTACGGGCATCAATTTCAGGTAGCATAAAGATCGATATTATGGCTCCATAGCGAGCACCATTCACGGTAACGTTTCGGCCAGCATCATTTTTGAAAAAAGATGCACCGATGATTCCACCAGCTTATAAACCGCACCCACCCGTGGTTTTCTCTGGATATTATGGCACCTCTGAAACCGCTTCTTGTTGCTCTTTAGCTCAAATGTGGCCAGAAATGGGGCTCATCACTGAACAAAATTTTGGTTGAAAACAGCGGATCTTCCCGTTTCTCACCGTAGGATCATTTCCACAATACAGTTGCGAACATTCGAAGGTAATTATTTTGAAAAAATAAATGCCATAAAATATCCTTTTAAATTACCAATAAAGATTCTTCACTTGATTTGAATTTTTATATTTTTTTTTTGTTCTAAAAAAATACCTCTAGATATATCACCCTATATAACTGTATTATATAACTACACACTTGGCCTGGTGTAAATAAAGTCGTGTAGTCATATGAACAGTTGAAGAGAGAAACAAATAGAGCTTAGGGCCTTAGTAGCTATAGCTCTGACAATCAAGATTAGTATTTAATTTAAATCGTGTATTAATCCAATAATAAATAAATAAATCAAAAGAGAAAAACATTTTTTTTTTAGTAATTTTATTCAAAATAACTAAGTGTTTTAAAGACGGATCAAGATGTATGGGCTTAAACAATTCAGTTGCAACTTTGTGGTGATATAAAACCTCTTTAACTCTTTTGGACCCTCGGAAGTTCGATTCCTCTAAAAGTCCAATTTGACTAAAATACAGTACCTGTGGAAACATATAATAATATACCACGTGTTAACAGTATACCATTTCAAAAAGACTACTAGTCTTCCTATATCACAAAAAAATTAACCTGTTATTGGTAATATTTTGTAAAAATGGCAATTTACGGGGGCGACCGCAAAAGTAACTGGCCTAACATAAAAATAACCGTTTTTCTGGAATTATTATTATTTATTTTTCAACATAATCTCCTTCCAACTCAATACACTTCATCAAACGTTTTTCAAGTTTTTTAATTCCATCCGAAAAATAAGATTTTTCAAGACCTTCATAATATGCCTCAGCTTCAGCAATAACCTCGCTATTGGACGAAATTTTTTTGCCACCGAGATTTTTTTTTTAAATTTGGAAACAAGAAATAATCAGAAGGAGCTAAATCTGGACTATATGGTGGATGCGAAGCAATTTCAAATCGTAATTCGGCCAGTTTTTGTTGAGTTAAAAATGCAGTGTATGAAGGAGCATTATCTTGATGAAAATGAACTTTTTTTTCTAAATGCGGTCGTTTTATCTTGATTTCTTCGCTAAACCGATCCAATAATGCACAATAATATTCACTATTTATAGTTTTTCCTTCTCAAGATAATCAATAAATATTATACCCCTTGCATCCCAAAATACTGTGGCCATTACATTTCCTGCTGACTTAACAGTTTTCGCCTTCCGAGGAGAATTGGTCCAACGGACGATTTTTTGGGGCAAAGTCAACAAACTCGGCATAGCTTTTGCGGATAGCTTTTTCATGTGGAGTTCATCATGTAAAATACTCCAAACTTGTTTTTCGTGTATTTTAACAATATCAGCAAGTTCTCTGAGCTTTATTCGTCTATCTTTAGTCACTTCATTAAATATTTTTCTAATGTTTTCAATAGTAGTAGCAGTTTTCGGTCTTCCAGAGCATTGTTCATCTTCCGTACTTGAACGACCCATTTTAAATTGTTGAACCCAGGATTTCACGGTGGAGTATGATGGTGCATTATCACCATGAACAGAATCCAATTCATCTTTGATTAATTGTGGCGTATAACCTTTCATATAAAAGTGTTTAATTACCGCACGAAACTCTTAATTTTCCATTTTTCAAAAATTATAAAACTTGTTTACTTCAATCACCTGTAACAAAGAAAATGATCATTAAATATTTCGAAAATTTTGACAGATGGCTTATAAAAGAATTCTTTTAAAAAACAAAACAAAAAAAGTTGCTAGTAAAACAGAAAATATGTCAGGCCAGTTAGTTTTGCGGTCGCCCTCGTAGTTACAAAAATTACGTATTTTCTAAAATAAACGAGGACTTAAGCATCCGACAATGAAAAATTACAAACTTGATTCATTTTAGAATGTCTTCTTGATATTAATATTAATTTTAGTGATTTCCTATAATCCACTGATGTTTACATTTGGTTAAAGAACTGGCAAAATTGTTGTCATAATGCATCGGTATAAAAAAACTCTCTTTTATGAATCTTCACTAAGAAAATATTTATGATATCGCCATATTTTCTGCCACCGTTTTTTTGAATACTATTTTCCGCACAATCCCTGCTTCATCCACTTAATTTCATTTAAACTCTATAAGTAGTATTGTAATCGAAATACCACATAATAAAACATTTCGCCTGCGATTGCTTTGGTTGAGACTCGAAAATGTGTGGTCACATTTCTATATTCGCATAATTATGGCATTACCAATAACTGTAATTACATTCTACCACTGCATTGCGTATTATATGCCCTGCCTTTTTTCTTTGGTTGCAAACTTTAATATTTATTGTACTCATATTTTATGACATTTAATTAACCAACCGAGTTTTTTAAAAGAAACGAAAAACCAACTGTCGTGCTGTGTGTGCCCTGTTGTGGCGCTACGCTGCACAGTTGTGACAAAGTAGTCCAATTTTCAGCCACAGCAGAAAAACCAAAATTTCCAATTATTTGCATTCTCGCGTATTTGTCACTTCAATTTAACCTAAATTTAAATCAATTTTCTTGATTTATTGCTGCACAAACCAAGCACTCCATTTAAATGCCGGCGTTGTTGTTGTCGTTGCAGTCAGTAATACCACACACACACACGCACACAACGCGAGGAATATGGAATGCAAGTTGTACTTACTGCACTAACACACCACAGACCCCCAGGACCATATCCAACGCCAGCGCCTTCAGCAGCTCGCGTCGCATTAAATGCACAATAAATAAATGGTGCCAACTGCAATAAAAATATTCTACCATTTGCCCCCGAATATTAACACACACACCCACATATACAATTGCATTCCACGGTACGACAACAACCACAAGAAATCATAGACATATTGTACGAGTAGAGTACCCTGGCATCTCTGTGCGTCTAAGCGTGGAGAACCGAACTTACTTATACTTATATAGGAATAATATTGAGGTATTGAAATAAGATTTGCGAAGAAACGATTGCGTGGGGTCTCCCAAATAACTTCTAAGCTAGATTTTGTAAAGCCGAATATACTGTTACCGAAATTTTAGCGTACGTCTGTCTATCTGTCTATTTTTAAAAAGTGGGTTGTTTTAGGGAAAAGGTGATAAAATAAAATGTGGTCCAACTCTAATGCACGATGTTAATTGTGTGTCACACTTTAACGTCAAGTTCTTTGTCCAACTTAATTTGACATTTCTGTGTTTCAGTGTTTGACATATGCGAAAGTTATACAAATGAGCAGCGTGTTAAGATTGTTGAAGCCTTTTACGAGAATGGGCCTTCAGATCAAAATGCAAACTGGTGGATGCAACAACACCAACGCTCCGAGAAGAACGCCATCAGGTCTCCCGTTGAGCTCATTTTGTTGAAGCCATATTGTAGATTTCTCAGTATGACTCCAACTACCTTACAGCCGCAATTGGCCGACAACTCACACGATGATTGGAATTAGCCTTCTTGGAAATAAACTGAATGTTTGCAACATTTCAACGTGCTGGAAAGACTTCCGAAAACAAAAAAAAAATGCGCAATGGTCGGCTAGCCTAAAGTAACTTTAATATGACAAGGGGCGGACCGGGAACTTGTTTACATGAAGATTCGCAATAACCATTTTCGAGAAATTATCTGAGGCATGAAAATAGATAAGTTTTTGGCCAAAAGAATTCCCTGTATAGTACATTGCAGCCAATAGGATAGCTTTACGAGTATCAACCGAAACAATAAATGCCTGGTCGTCTTTAAGAAGAGTTGGGAAAAGTGATTGCCAATGGAGAAGAAAAAACCTTTTTACTTATTATTTAAAGTTAATTGTTAAAAGTAAAGGGTGTTTTTTCAGACGTGTGGATGAAGAAATAAAACGCATATAATTTAATGTAATAGCCAAGAATTTAGCTTTATTATAAAGCTAAGGGCTCCCATTATGTTTTAAAAATGATTTCAGGCAAGTGGCTACAGCGGCTGGCTCGAATAAATTCCAGCCGAGAGGCTCAATTTACGACCACTTTTTGCAGCATTTGGATCGTACGTCAGCAATAACGCGCCGAATATACTCTTCCAATGCTTCAATCGTGTCGGGCTTATCTGCGTAGACAAGCGACTTCACATAACCCCCACAAAAAATAGTCCAGCGGTGTAAAATCGCACGATCTTGTAGGCTCTGCCACAGGCCAACGACGAGTGAAAATGCGCTTACTAAAAGTTTCCGTCATTAAGTTACAGCCAACGAAACAATTAACTTGTTTCGTGGGCTGTTGTAAAAGAAATCTCTCGATGTGGAGTCTCTTTAGAGGTGGCAAGAGTGAGTTGTATTTTCGTGGGCAATTGTGTGAAGAAAACTTGAAAAGTAAGGTTTACAACAGTAGTTCTCATTCGTTTGGGGAGAGCCTGGCCTTATAGAGTTCGGTTTTACTTTCAACAATTGCAGCAAGGCTTTCTGAAGAGGGTTGTCACGGACCCGAAATCATGATAAAAGTAGTGTGCAGCCACGAAAATCAATGTCACTTTGGCATTTTGTTAAAAACTAATCTTCTATTTAAATATAGCAAATCTTCTATTTAAACATAGCAAGAGGTCTTGAGCCGGTTTAATCCCTGTTCAATGGGCTTTCCACACCAATATCCTCCAATTCAGGCACAGAAAAGTCTTTAGTCATGGCTCTATAGCTTTCCCCGTTAACTGTAACGTTACGGCTGGCTTCATTTCTGTAGAAGTATGGACCAATGATTTTCTTTACCCATGGAGCACACCAAACAGTAAGTTTTTTGCACATGTAACGGCCTCTCAACAATGGCTTGTGAATTATCATTACTCCAAATGCGACAATTTGGCTACTAACGTACACATTCAACCAAAACCTTCATTGCTGAACAAAATTTTCTTGTAAATATCAGGATCGATGGCCATCTCGTTTTGGGCCCATTCACTACGATTTGCAAACGTTGTTCCGGAGTAGGTTTATTTTTTATGAAATGGCAAACCAAACTAATCATAAATCAAGAAATGGCAAACCAAACTGAGCACTAATCAAGTAACAGATGTGAAAAAGACAAACTCCGAGTGTGGTCAGATTGAAAACCACACTTTAAATAAAACACCCTTTACAGGTATACATACATATGTGACAGCGCTTTCTCTATGCGCCTACCTAAAGGTAAAATAATAAATTTTAATTTTTTTCTTTTTTTGATGTGCACAACATCTGAGCATCGAATGAGACCGATCCAACATCATCACAACATCTGAGCATCGAATGAGACCGATCCCATGCCCCGAAAGTGTTCCCTCCCAGAGATATGCGCGTTTTATGAAAGTGAAATCGACGATTCTAAGCGCAAATAGAGAGGGACCTAATCTTTAAAATGGCTCTCCTGAACAATGAGACATTCTCACTTCAGTGGATTCGTCAATAAGCAGAATTGCCGCATTTAAGCGAATGATAATCCAAGTGTGATTGTCAAAAAAAAAACAATGCACCCACAAAGAGTGACTTTTTGGGGCGGTTTATGGGCTGGCGGCATCATCGGGCTGTATTTTTTTTTAAATGAGGACGGTCAGGCAGTTACTGTGAATGGTGTTCGCTATCGTAACTTTTTATGGCCCGAATTAGAAGATTAGAAGATGGATGTGGACGATATGTGGTTTCAACAGGACGGTGCCACTGGCCACACAGCTAACGAAACTATGGCTCTTTTGCGGACAAATCAACATCGGCCCTTATAATTTGACGACGCTTTATTTATCTAAACCGATATTCTACAATAGTGTCCGTCCTTGGCACAGGGAAGTTTCTTATGGCAAATTTCATCAATATGTGTGGATCCTAGAGCTAAAGACAAAAATCGGATAATGGATGGAATAAATGGATTGCAGCTATATCTACATCCGAAGCGATTTTCCTAAATTTCAGCACCGTTCTTTCAAAAAAAGTACTCCTGCTAAGTTTTATTAGATGTAAGATTATACTTTTTGAGCAAAAAGCAAATAGGATGAACATATATATGTGGAAGCCATATCTTAATATGAGCCAATTTCACTCAATTTTAATAGAGTCCGTTTTTGGTTCGAAAAACTAACGTGTGCCAAATTTTATTAAGAGTGGATGTAATGTGTGGCTCCTAGAGCTAAATATATTAAATATATGTGGGAGACTAGGGTGATTAATCAAGAGATTCCATTATGAAATTTCAAATAAAACTAAAAAGAATTTAAAATAATTAACACAACTGACTCGTAATCTGTGAAAAAAAACTCGTAATCTGTGAAAAAGCATCCGTCCTTGGTCCAAAAAAATTACTTCACTAAAATTTCTTAATGATCGTACAACATTTGCAACCTGCAGTTCGATTAAAAGCTTTAGATAACAGCCATCGTTAAATCGAAACAGCCAGTGATTCTAAGGCGATCGGTATTCTTAAATATGGGTCTAGCTCAAATATTTTTGTAAGTTGCAAATAATTGCCATTAAAGTAGCTTATAATACCATGTTCCACAGAGTGGTGCAGAGTATAAAAGGCTCTTTGAGGTTTTTAGCCATTCAAATCGGTCATTTCCGATGCTAACCGATCTATAACTATTAGACATACATTTTAATTTTATGGATCATTTTATGGCCATACCAAATATTTGATCATTTATCAGAATATCCCGCAACTTTAGTCTTTTGCTAAGCCCCTCGTTTTTATGGGCAAAAATCAAGCAATAGAATGAACAATTTCTATCGCGTCCTTAGATGTATGTGTGTGCGTGTCTGTGTGTGCAACAAAACTAACAAAGAATTCTTGAAAATGGTACGATTTAATGTATACAAAAATTTGGATTCCAAAAAGCGCCAACCGCATACCTAAACACAATTTGAACACTCCGCTCCGCTCCGCTTTCGTTTGCACAGTCTCTCAAACACTAACGGCAACGAAAAGCACAGCGGGCGGCATGGCATTTTGACAGTCGCGCAGTCATCGCGTCAGATTGGCAAGCCCACAAGAGTGTACATGTGCCCGGGTAGGTGAATTGCACTGTAATGTGAAAGTGTTTAGCGGAATGTATGTCATGCGAAACTTCGAGGAAATGTACGCTGTTGTGGGTGTGAGTGCGTGTTCGCCTGCCAGTGTGCCTGTGCTTTGAAACAGTGTGTGTGTGTGTGCAATAGGGTGTGTGTATCTAAAGCGTACATAACCGAGTGTAAGTATGTACGTTTTTAAGCGTTTTTGGCAAAAAGGAAATGCTTAATTAAGATAAATGCTCGACTGCAATTAACATTTTCAGATTTAAATATATAAACTTACATACACACATACATGCATACGTAGATTTTATGCAGCTGAAAACGACGACGGCACTCGCTGAGACTCATACAAATACAAGCTCTGTGGTACGGCCGCATGGAAGCACATTTTGCCAGCAACGATAGTAAACAAAACGGGAATGCAAATGTATGTAAGTCTGAATGTTTGTGCGAGTCTCCTCGAGGGTATTCATAAACGGGGTGAGTGTAATGACTGTGGTGAAATTGACGTTGAAGACGTTAAAAATGTATCCCATAATCCATGCCAGGACCAGACGGTTGAAGTTTAAATCACCAAATTCGGGAAACAAGCATACCTTATACTTTTAATTCGAAGTAAAAAGGGAATTTTGAAAACTGAAAACCTTAGGGAATAATAAAGAATAAATTTCGTACTTCTAATCGAGAGAAACCAAAGAAAACTGAAATTCGGATGATATTTCCGTTTTGACAATTCAAAAGTGTATGAGAAAGGATTTTGACAAATTCTCATTATAAGGAACAACTTTGAAGCTAAAAAGTGTAATATGGGTAAAATAGGGTTTTTTGTACATTAGAGGTTTATTTGTAAGTCAAAAAGTGTAAATATGGGTAAACTAGTTTCTTTTTGTACTTTTTATATCTTTAAGTTAGAAAGCTGAAATTTAGATTAAATTTCCATTGATGACGCTAAAAACGAAAAATAGGAACATTTTAATCGATGCATCAAGTTTGTAATACAAGCTTGTAATACATTTTTGTGGTTCTTGGTAATACAAAGTGTCGAACATTTCAAAAATATTTCTCAATTGCGAAACATTCAGAACAAATGATTAATTACAAAATACTTGTACAAGTTGTGGAAAATTAAAAACCCGGGTACAAAAGGGTCAAAATGTGCGATAAAAAAAGAGAAAAAAATTATGGCATATAAAATAGAAATGGAGATAAAAAAGAATTAGAAAAAGGCCTAAGCGGGTGAAGCAGTAGGAAGTAAAATTCAAATTAAATCAACAGGATGAAATGGAAAAAAAAGTTAGAAAGGCATAAAATGGTACAAAAGGGACGAAATATATAAATATTATAGAAAATAGAAATGGTGATTAAAACGAGTTTAGAAGTTTTTAAAGCTTCAAATAGTGAGAAAAACAATATTAAATCAACAGGAAAGCGTGAAATATACCAATGGGGATACAAACGAGAAATGGGGATTGAACGGGATGAAAGGGCCCTAAATCGACGAGGTTGAGGTTTGTCTTCGCTCCAAACACGGCAATTTCGCTTAGTATCGTAGTCTTTTAAACAGAAAAAAGCTTCATCACCAAATACAATTCTCTGAAAAGATGCTCCTCTTCGGCCAGACTCAAATGAGCCCAATCAGCTAAAATACAATATAACCTATGGTCGTTTTGCTTCAGTTCTTGCACGAACTGTAGGCGCGTAAGCCAAGATTCCTATGTTCGTCCTCAAATAAATTATCCACTATGTTCATAGTCCTCTATAAACTTTGCGCACAGCTTTATTTTTAAATAAATATGAGCAGCTTGTAAAAGTAAATTTTACAATATGAAAGCCCAGTTCTTGCGTTAAGCGATTAAAAATGGCTTGGCAAACATTACGAGGGCTGCTATATATATTTCTGGCCTAATAATGATAAAGCGAAAATTTATCATCAAAAATGGTTATATTGTTTTTCAAAGTATTCTCCAACATGATTTATACACTTTTGCATGCGCTCAAACCAATTGTTGAAGCACTTTTTTCACACCGATTGAGACATCTCCAAAACTGGGTTTTGAACGCTTCAACAACATCTTCTGCCGACGACAATCGTTGACCACGCATTTTTTTTTTGATGAGCGGGAATAAAAAAAGTCATTGGGTGCCAAGTCTCCGGAGGATGACCCCACAATTCGACTTTTTAGCCGGTCAAAAAGACGCTGGTTTGAGCCGATGTGTGAGAGCTAGCATTGTCATGGTGCAAAACGATTCGTCTTCTCTTGTTCGTTTTTCGAATTTCTCTGAAGAATTTAGGCAAACAAATTGTGGTGTACCACTCAGAATTGACCGTCCTATGTTGCTCAAGTGGAATAGTCGCCACATGACCAGTTTTGCAGGCGACCATTTGCTTCGAAGTGCTTCTTCCACGAACAACTTTCGTTGGATTTGGCCCGTCTTCGAAGACCCACACGGTGGATTGCTGTTTTGTTTCGGGCTCATACGCATAGATCCATGATTCGTCACCTGTGACGATCCTATAAACATCTTTTGAGGCACCGTGATCGCATTTTTTTCAAAATTTCTTTGCGCCAATCGACGCGAGCCTTTTTTGAGGGATTGTCAAATTGTGCGGGATCCAACGAGAACAAACCCTTTTTACGGCCTGGTGTTCATGCAATATCGAATATATGCTGGTGGTAGAAATGCCCAAGGACGCCTCTAACTCACGGTATGTCACATGACGATCCTGCATTATCAGTTCACGCACGGCATCAATGTTATCTGGCACAACGGCAGTTTTTGGACGACCTTCGTCCTTGAGCTAGCGTCGGCCACGATTGAATTCATTAAACCAGTTTTTCACAGTGCTATAGGATGGTGCTTCATTGCCATTCAAAAATTTAAGTTCATCGATGCACTCTTGTCGTGATAACCCTTTTTAAAAGTTGTGAAAATTGATCGCACGAAAATGTTTACGAGTTATTATCATTTATTTGCCAAATTGATTTTTTCAAGTCACTGTAAACAACGCAATTGATGGTCGTACGTCAAAACGTTCTGAGTACGTTTATGCTAACAAATGTCAAACTTTCCAATGAAAAAGTCAGATGGCACCAGTCAGGCCAGAAAAATGTATAGCATCCCTCGTATTTAACAGAAATGTCAACACGGTTTGACATTATCATCTGTCAAACCATAGCTATTGTTATCGATAGTTCTGACGCATGTCAAAAACACCTTCATCAAACCAACGTCAATATCGTTTTTCTCAGTTTTCCTTAAATGGGAAACATTAACCAATGAGCTAAGCACGACATAACTCGTATACTCGCTTAATATTGGCGGTCAGTACATTTTCATACAGAACTCGAAGGCTTCAACCTTAATATCCTAATTGTAAAACATTAGCAGTTTCATTATAGAAACTAGTATTAGCCACGCCCCTTTTTTACCTCCTACTCTAATGATACTATTAGAACGTACATTTAGCCCACATTACTATTCCTCCATCGCATGAATTTTGAAAAGGTGGATGCCCCGCCGCTTTCTAGAACATTTAGAGCGTAGTTTAAGCCCACATTACTTTTACTCCAATCCATGAGTTAAATCCATGAATTAAAAGTACTATTACAGCGTAGATTGAGCTCACCTTTTGAAAAGGTGGATGTCACGCCCCTCCCAAACAAACGATGGGATTTTATACAAATATTACGATAATCGATGGTTAAGGGTCTACCGATTGAAGACTGCTTGATTGTTTTTATATTGTTTCCCTAGGTGCCACACAGTAAATTCTGGCGTTGACAAAGTGCGACGTCCTACCACTATACGATGGAAGCCACAAATTTATTTCGAACTTGCTCAACTTTATCACAATATAATATGACAAAACAAATAATCAACCAAGGAAAAAGTAAACTAAGAGTGTCAACGTTTAAATATAGCATCCATACAGATATGCTACCAGATTTAAGTTCCTACCGCTTTAGCAGACACACATTACAAAAAAAATATAAAAATTCAAACCGAGTGTGGAATCTTTATTGGTAATTTGAAAGGCCATTTCATAGAATTTATTTTTTGAAAATAATTGCCTTCAAATGTTGGCAACTGTATTATGAAATTGGGCGTTCGGTGAGAAGTGGGAAGATCCGCTGTTTTCGACCAACATTTTGTTCAGTGATGGGGCCCATTTCTGGCTCAACGGCAAAGTCAATAAACAAAATTGCCGCATTTGGGCTGAAGAGCAACAAGAGGAGGTTCAGGAGGTGCCATTATACCGTGATTTGGTGCGGTTTATACGCTGGTGGAATCATCGGTGCATTTATTTCGAAAATGACGTTGGACGGAATGTAACCGCGAACGGTGCTCGCTATCACGCCGTGATCTCGATCTTTATGCTACCTGAAATTGAAGCCCGTAATCTTGACGACACTTGATTTCAACAGGACGGTGCCACTTGCTAAACAGCTGCTCAAACAATGGATCTATTGAGAGGTCATTTCGAAAATCAGCTAATTTCACGTTTTGGAAGTTGGCGCCTAGATCTAGTGATATCTCACCTTTAGACATATTTCTCTGGGGTTACGTAAAGTCCGAAGTCTATGCTGACAAACCAGCTACGATTCAGGTTCTGGAAGCCAACATTACGCGTGTCATTAAAGCCATACCGGTCGAAATGCTCGAACGAGTCATCCAAAATTGTACTCTCAGAATGGAAACCCTGAGGCGTAGTTGCGGCCAACATTTGAAGGAAATTATATTAAAAAAATAGATGCCATAAAATGTCCTTTCAAATTACCAATAAAGATTCCACACTTGATTTGAATTTTTATATATATATTTTTCTGTTCTGAAAAAATACCACTAGATGGAGCCCCATATATATGCCTTCGACTTTTCTAGTAAGAGATTTATCTCTAAGCCATATAGAAACTACTGTATAAAATGTATTATTCGCTGGCTTCGTTAAGCAGTAGGTCTTAGCTAGTGGGTATAAGAATTCTGTGGTGCACAGCTCACTGGTTTGAGAGAAGTTTCCCCTTGTTTCTTTATGGGCAGTTGTGGGAATTAACTAAGTCAGTTTATACGTGCAAGTTTTAACCTCACTCTTAAGACCACCCTCATATGTTAAGTTCGACTGTAAATGCCTGTAACCACGGTATTAGAAACCAAGTAAGGAAGTTTCCGTCGGTTGATCCGACTTTCAGGTACCCTTAATCATGTTTGCATTTTAAATTTTCCGTCGTTCCGTCCTCTATTGCCTGGAGCGTACCGATTTTATTGAAATCTCTTAAAATGTCGTAAGAGTATAAGGGGGCGGGCATTCCCCATTGAAATTTTAAAATGGGCTGAATTGTGCATTTGTGATGGAGGTACCAGAATGGAGCGTGGTGGCCAGTCTTTTAAATTCCAAAAATATTTTTGAGTTCATAATTTAAGCGAATTTCATGCACTAGGACAAAAGTTTAATGGGTTCGAATATGCACTGTAGAAGGGTAATTTGTGTGGGTGGTACCAAAGGGGCGTGGCTATGAATTCAATTTTTTGCCACCCAGTTAACCTTATAATTGTGTTCTTAAGTTCTAATTTTGAGATATTTCGTATTAATTACATTAAAAATATTACAAGAATACGAAAAGTGGGCGGAATGGTTCATTTGTATGCAAGGTACCAGACGGAGCGTCAACCATGTTTTTCATATGCGAGTTTAAATCCGGTTTTAAAATATTAAGGTGTTCCTAATGTAATCCAGTTTTATGCACTGGGTGGCAAGTCATGAGGGTTGTAATCTGCACTTAAACAGGGTCATTTGTGTGGGAGGTACGACAGGGGCGTAGCTAGGAGTCCAATTTTTTTTCACCAACTTTGCCTTTAAGCTTCAGTTTAAGGTATTGATTTTTATTCAGAATGTGAAAACAGTATTAACGACATTACAAGAACACCAAAGTGGGGTTATTGGTGCATTTGTGTGGAAGGTACCAGAAATATTAGGGCGATATGGTCTATTTTCAATTCCATATTCACTTTTGAAGAATATTATGACACACGCAAATTAAAACCGATTCTTAGCTCCTTTGACTAAAATGACCCAAATGACTATACATGCCATGAACCGGATTTGGTCAAAACATGTGTAGGGTCTAAATTGCTTTTTTTTGGTGCGTTAAACACTTTGTCCGTACCAAATGATATACTTATATACCATCTTACGCAGTAGGGTGAGGGTATAAACAGCCATAAAAAACGCAACGCCATAGTCGCAGTCATGTTAGTGGAAGTAGAGGAGATGCACTACAGTGATTTTCACATTGCCATCAGCTGCTCGACAGTGGTTATTGTGGTTACACAACAAACTGAACAAAGCTCGCCCAGCAGCTGAGTGTACGTGTGTGCGTGCCTTGGCAAAACGTCAACTTTTTTTGGTGGTGGATGGCATTGGATAGACTCACACCTTAGGCAAACTAACACATACGTATAATGAAAATTTATATTCGCACTCATGAAAATTCATTACATCTGCCAAGGGTGTGAAATTGGGGATGCTTGCAATGGGAAGATTCATTAAAATCTTTGCTCGTCCTGCCATTGAAGCCTCTAATATCATTTTTGCCATTGTCCCATGCCCAAAATTGCTGCAGGCTGTTAACTACTGACAGATGTTCAAAACAATATGCAGCGTGCAAAAAACATTAAGCATTTCCAAGTTTTTTTCATTTAATTTCTTGACAGTGTGTGCACGGTCTTGAAACTATTCGCGACTTTAGCTGCCTAAGTGCACTGTGGGCCAGAATCATATTTTTTTGAAAAAAAAAGTATATTCAAGGGATTGCGGTATGCACTAGTGCCGGAAGGATTTAACATATGGATTTTTGAACGATTAAATGATTTTATTTTATTAAAATTAAACAAGTTAAAAGTAAAGTTGGGCGTTGCCGATTATAAGACACCCTACACTATTCTGCTAATCAGAAATTTAAGAACAGTTGTCGGACTTAATATGTTAACTCTAATTATTTCTGGCTCTTAAATATCCATGTACAATTTGGGCATGATCAGTTGAAGTTTGTCGCTTCTAAAGCTGCAGGACTTTAAATCAAAAGTGGTTTGTGTTAGAGCTATTCAAAGATGTGTGTTGATCGTTCGTAATGCTCTGTGGGAGATTTAGCCGAACTCGGATGTACTTAGTAGGGACATAAATACTGTTACACACGTTTTATGCTGCAAAATAAAAAGTACTGAATGTTTTTGGACCATATATCTTTTAATATATTTATTGATGTATATTGTATCCAAAAAAATCTACTTATTCGAAATGTCCGCCTTTTGTTTAGATGCTTCCTTAGATGACCGCGCATACACTCTATCATTTTGCTTGTAAAATATTTCCTGAACGGTACAAAAATTTTTCATCGGTAAACAAAATGTTTCTGTACAAGTTATCAGCGTGTTTTACCAAAAGACGTTTGCATTTTTTAATCCTATTTTTTTAAAGCTGCATTCAATAAAAGTCCGGTACGTCGTTTAAAAGCCCCAAGTTCCAAGTCTTTTTTAATGATTCGACTCATGGACTTTTGTGAATTCTTGATTTAACGGCTTTGATGACATGCGGTGTTCGAACAGAGCGTGGACGGCCCGACCTGTGGCGGTCTTTTACATCTCCAGCCTCCTCAAACAGTTTTATGCATTGGTAGACGAACATGCGGCTAATCGCTAGTGGCCGGAGCGTTTTGAAAATATCGCTTTTTTCATTTCACACCTGAAAAGCGCTATTACAGCGATACGGTTCTCATTATCTGACCACTCCATGATGAAAGTTGAAACAATGTTTAGCTCGTTTTTTTTATTTCGGTCTGTTGCTTTTACACATTGAGCAGTGATTAAACCGGCTCAAGACCTCTTGCTTCTATATTTAAATAGAAGACAAGTTTTTAACAAAATGGCAAAGTGACATTGATTTTTGTGGCTGCACACTACTTTTATCATGATTTCGGGTCCGTGACAACCCTCTTCAGAAAGCCTTGCTGCAATCACGGCTATATCTACATCTAAGCCGATTTTCTTCAAATTCAACAACGTCCTCACTTGGCCGAAATAAAAACTTACTATTGATAAATTTCATTAAGATTTTAGAGAAAAAAATATGGTTACTATAAGGTCACGGCAATAATAATATGTTCTCCGCAATCATAGAATTGTTGATTGAATTTAATTTTGTTTGTATTGAAGTATGATTGCAATTTTATATTGTTAAAATGAAGCAATAGTATTATTGCTAAATTTAAAAATCAAAACATGGCCATAGTAACAATATAAATATGTTTGGTGCGACAAAAGTATTGTTTTTTTGGTTTTATGTTAACAATAATATGATAACGGCAATCATACTGCATGATTGTATTTTTTCTTCATTTGAATATAATTTTTAGAACAATGTTATTGTTACGGATCTAATGCAATAATAGTAATAATATAATTTTTTAAACAAACTGCTTTGGCTTTGTTTAACTCAAATATTTTTCATAAAAACGCTTACGGTTTTTAAACTGACTTTTTCTACTGTTAAATAATTCACTCCTTTTATATTGAATTTAATGAATTTTTAAATAATTTTCATAATTCAAAACTATTGTTGACAACTTAACCCAATTTTAATAAATAAGCTGCTTTTCAAAATGACCTCGAAATAGATATATTTGTTTGAGCAGATGTATGACAAGTGACACCGTCCTGATGAAACAAATGTCTTCAAGATTCGGGCTACAATTACAGGTAGCTAATATTTCGATATCATGGCGCGAAAGTGAACACCATTCACTGTTACGTTCGTGACCATCATCATTTTTCAAAAAAAAAATATGGGCCGATGAGTCCACCAGCCCATAGACCGCAACGTGGTTTTTGCGGTGTGTGAATTACCATGATGAAATGGCAAACAATACAGAAAAGAAAAAAACAAAGTGTAACATGACTCAAGCATTATCTGTGAAAAAATTCTATTGAAAAAATACCTTTATATAGAATACCTGTTGACTTTTAGAGCTGAAGACATAAAATCAGATGATCTTACATGTATAAGTATAGGGCCACTATTTATATCTGAACCGATTTTTTTTTCAATTTCAAACACGTAATTCCTTTGCCCAAACACGATTCCATTTCGACAAAATTTGGTCAGTGTTTGTTTTGATATGAAATTAGGGTTTTGCGGCTTTCCGAGCCTGCAGCTGTAGAAGCCAAATATTGCATCCGATTCTTACCATATTTCGCAAAGAGGCATACAAGCAAATAAATTCTATGCAAACCACACTTAAGATCTGGTCGTATTTAATTTTAACAATCTTGGTAAAACTGAACCATTTTTTTATTTTTTTTAAATAACCAACACTCAGGGGATGCCCCCTATACATGCGGTACATTGCGTTGGCGAGTGGAAAGTAAAGGATCGGAGGGGAGAAAAAGGAAGTTATGATTATAAACGCTTGCCTTGAACTTCTGGATGTCGCAATTAGTGGGAAATACATTTGCCGGAACTCGATTCCACATACGGACTGTAAGAGCGAAAAACGAATTTGATCTGTAGTGTATAGTGCGGTCAACTGACCAATCGATAAAAAACGGGTGTGAATTCCTAGAAAGTCGCGTACCCCTGCCCAACATCCTCACGTCAGGAATAAGGCGATGGATGTCTGATGAACACGCACCATGAAAGTAACGATAGAACAGCGTCACGCAACCCACATTCCGACGATGCTCAAGGAAAACAATAGAGTTAGAAACCCTACTGTCACCTATCAGCACCATCGCTCTCCTTTGAACACGGTCAAGTAGCTCCAAGGATGATTTTTGAGCACCTGCTCATATATGGGAGTTGTACTCCATCTTTGGCCTGGTGGAAGTTGTATAGACATTGAAAAGATCAGAAGGAGTGAACTATTTCTTGCACCGCTTTAAAAAGCCTATGCACTTGAGTGCTTCTTTCGACACTTCGTATACATGTCTCGCCCAACGAGCGTCACATTGTATTTTCATGCCAGAATATCAAGAGCTTCTGATTGTTTAATATCCGTATCATCGATAGAAACGATATTGTTAGGTCAGCGAATCGCTTGTAAGTCAACAAGCAGCACTGCGACTTACGTGCATTAAAATCTACTCTATTCACTCGACCTCATTCGGAAACGGCCAGTAGATCCCGGCCAAGTGTCTCATCCATAATTCGCCTTTTGTCTTCAATATCTTGAAGACTCGGCCTACGGTCGAATGAATATAAATGACAGAGGTTACTATCATCATTGGATTCACGGTCTGACCCAATATATCATCAATGGAAATAAGAAATAAAGAGGGAGATAGGACAGAGCCCTGTGGTACACCTGCGGTCAGCCTATGTGTGTTGGATGAGAACCCATCTACAACAACTCTAATAGTGCGATCTCTAAGAAAGCTCGATATAAAGCTCGAAAGCTTAAACCCGACACCAAAGAGATCAGCTTTGATATGAGTGCACCGTGCCAGACTCTATCAAAGGCCTTGGAGATATCTAGAGCCACGACCTTACTTTCACCAAACTGGTGGATAGACCGACTCCAACGCTCCGATAAGAACGCCAACAGGTCTCCGGTAGAGCGATTTCTACGGAAGCCATACTGTCGATCACTTATCAAGTCGTTGGTCTCTAAATACCTCACAAGATGTTGGTTTACCATGCTTTCCATTACCTTGGAGAGCGCAGAGCAAATCGCAATTGGCTGATAATTCGCAGAATTATTGGCTTCACCCTTTTTAGGGATCGGCTGAACGTTCCAACCTTCCAACACGCTGGGCAAACTCACGCACGGTAAGCATGGTTGAAAA
The DNA here is from genome assembly GCA_963513945.1 of Hydrotaea diabolus. Taxonomy (NCBI): domain Eukaryota; kingdom Metazoa; phylum Arthropoda; class Insecta; order Diptera; family Muscidae; genus Hydrotaea; species Hydrotaea diabolus. Next base: position 129,926,671 of record OY740717.1, on the reverse strand, counting down.
GGTTGTGTGATGGACGGGCTAGCGTCGACGAGCACTTACATAGGACAAGTGCCGCGATACGATCATACCACCATTGCTATTTGTTTTCCGATTTGAGACCGTTTCGCAATAGAACTGACACATTATATCCGATCATGCTTTCATTTAGCATAAGGCGTTGAACATAGAAGTAAAATTAGCTTTTCAATTTGTAGTTCTGCCAGGATACATTTTGAAGTCAATGTCAGATTAGAGCCATTCGTGTATGTTTTCATATAGAAATATGTCCGCGGCGCTCAAGAAGTCACATGGTAAGTCCGCCCTGGCTCAAACTCCATACAGTGCTGCGCAATCTTCTAAAAAACATATTTACTCAAAGGCGTCCCGCTTGACTTTAGCTTTTTCTACTTTGTTTATTGCAGTCAGCTGGTTCGAAACCACTGTGTACCGCGGGCTATGCCAACTAACTAAAACTGAATTCTTGTGTGTATTTTAAATCTCTTATACCACGTGAATTTCCCAGACACTTGATGTTATCGAAATTGCAATCGCACACAATCTCTAAGCTGCGTCTTTGTGGTGCACCTTTCATTGCATCGTTTCTAGTTTTGCCACTGCATTATGACATCGCAGAGGAAGAAATTCCGACAGACAGACGAACCAAACTGAACCTTAACATTTGTGCCTTGCACAAATGAGGGCAGACGGTAGTGGAAACGGCACACGATGTAAGCAAATAATTTGAAACACTTGACATTAATAAAAGACAGAATTTGTAATTCTCTTTTTGCTCTAAAGTAAATTAGAATTCTCTTTATGGCACGGCGGCGGCTGCTTCTATGGCGTAGCCTCGCATCAAGGAGCGCTCCTTAAAATATGCAGCACAACAACAAATGTCGTTCGTTATTAAAGCCTTAAGCCGGCATGCAACAAAATTTATTTTTATTGGCGCCCATAAGTAGGCATCGAAAGTCATTTATCGCTGGATTACAAACAGAATCGAATCGATTAGCATTAAATTACACCATCGTTCAGATAACGAGCTTATGGCAAATCTTAACTGGGGACCGTTTCCCAGCAAATATCATAATTTATTTAGAGCTTAAATATGAATTTGGCCAATGTAAACATTTCGGTGATTACTATTTTGGTGTAACTTGCTGGAGCCGAGGAAGATTTGGCCGAAGAAGCGTAAAATATGGGAACAAGGGCGTATGCAGTGTTATTGTTACTTACGGGTAGTCAACTTTTATAGGACGTTACATTGCTTGACATTAAGAATATTGGACGACAATGTCAGAGGCAGGAACCAGTCATTGGGGACACTTGAAATACACATTAATATGAAATTTTAGCTGTACGCCTTCATAAAATATTAATTTTCCTTTTAAATATTTTGTTCCGTTTTTGTTCCGTCCGGTTTAGATATGGGAAATCTCCATGGTAAACAGTTGTGGGAGTAAAGCAGAGTTAAAGAAATACGACTTATTAGTTGATGTTGGTTTTACAACCTGTTGTTTGTCATGGCATGCATAAGAAAGTATTTCCAAGCATTAATATCTGTCTCCAGTTCTTAAACCAGAGTGCACAGGAACGAGCAATCCCATGACAGCCGGTTCTTTGGACCGTATTGACGCGAAGAGCAGTTCATCGGCCAAGGGCTGTCACATCCGGTACACAGTTGCCGCTACATCAACAACAACCAGAAAGGTAGGGAATGCAAATAAATTTGAATTAAACAACAACGGTGGGAGATATGCAATTTATTATGGCATTTATTTGAAGAAGACCATAAGTGATTGTGCCTGGAATACCATCTTATTCAAATGACAGTGATTGCTTCGCTGTCAAGTGTCTCAAGCGGCCAGTCTAATTTTTGAAAACTCGTTTTATTATGCCCAGCATTATTTCGCCAATTGCTTTTCGAATGTTGATTTTTAGCCATTTCAAAATGTTGGATTGAAAATAAAGGACTTTACATAGCACTAGAGAACAAAAATCGCTTTGTGTCAAGTCACATGATAATTTGAAGAACCATTCGTAGAACCAAATGTTCGTTTCCACCTCAAATGTTGTGCTACATGTAGGGTCTTCATGTTAGAACCTTTGCTCAAGTATATCGTTGTTGTCGTGCTCTGGCCAACAAAAGTTGGTTAACGTCTTTCTATGTCGAGGAATAAGGTCTGATGATGTCGCCACGCCATTACTTGCTTAATTCCCTTATACAGGGACCTACTGCTAAATATCTTATCGAAACTCTTAATACATTTCATAGAGAACAAATTTCATAGCGCACGAGTGTTGATATACTTAGTAGGGACATAAATACTGTTACAACATTGAACACACCCTTTTCAATAGTAGAACTGAACATACCAAGTTAATATTATACGGGTTTTGAAAACTAACCTCAATAGCGTTAGTCTGTAACGGGATTTTAAAATTGTTTCAACTTTCATCGTGGAGTGGTCAGACAATGAGAACCGTATCGCTGTAATAGCGCTTTTTGATTGTGAAATGAAAAAAAAACGATATTTTCAAAACGCTCCGGCTGCTAGGGATTAGTCGCATGTTCGTCTACCGATGCTTAAACCTGTTTGAGGAGACTGGAGATGTAAAAGACCGCCACCGGTCGGGCCGCCCACTCTCTGTTCGAACACCGCATGTCATCAAAGCCGTTAAATCAAGAATTCACAGAAATCCGCTCCGAAAACAGAAAATCATGGCCCGTCAGGTGAATATCACTCAAAAGTCCATGAGTCGAATCATTAAAAAGACTTGGGACTTGAGGCTGTCAAACGACGTACCGGATGTTTATTGAATGCAGAATTAAAAAAAAATAGGATTGAAAAAAGCAAATGTCTTTTGGTGAAGCACGCTGATAACTTGCACAGAAGAGTTTTGTTCACCAATGAAAAAATTTTTACCGTTCAGGAAAAATTTAAAAAACAAAATGATAGAGTGTATGCGCGATCATCTAAGGAAGCATCTGAACTGAACTCAAGGGTGGAAAAGGGTCATCACCCAGCTTCAGTCATGGTTTGGTGGGGTGTCTCTTACGATGGGGTCACTGACCTGCATTTCTGCGAACAAGAAGTCGAAACATCGGCCAAAGTTTACCAAAAAACCGTTTTGAAAGCTGTTGTTAAGCCTCTTAACAATTCCCTGTTCCAAAACCAGCCATGGAGTTTCCAGTAGGATTCTGCTCCGGCCCATAAGGATAAAACGTCCCAGTCCTGGCTTCGAAGCAATTTGCCAGCATTCATTTCCTCTAAAGAATGGCCCTCAGGCAGTCCTGATTTGAATCCATTTGATTACAAATTGTGGACGGTTTTAGAGGACAAGATTTGTCACAAAAGATACCCCAACATTGGACGTCTTAAGTGTACTGTGGTTCGAGCTGTGCTCAATTTTCCAATGGACGAGGTTCGTGCAGCTATTGACGATTGGCCCGTGCGACTTAAGGCAAAAGGCGGACATTTCGAATTAGTAGATTCTTTTTGGATACAAAATACATCAATAAATATTGTAAAAAATATTTGGTCCAATTTGGTGTGTAACAGTATTTATGTCCCTACTAAGTATAGTGGATTTTTCGTTTTTTTCGGGTGTACTCGTATAGACCTCAATTGGCCGTCCAGATCGTTCTGTGCCATATGTATTGCCCGACGACAACGAAAGTCAGTAAACCACTTTTTTACTATAGAAAACTATGGTTCAGAGTTCCCATAGCATTCATCAAGCTTTGATTGACGGGTTTGTTCCGCAAAAAATAATGTTTAAAGAGCACTCAAAATTCACATTTTTCCATTTTTAACAAAGACCTGGAGGTTGTATTTTTCGAACAGCTGTTAAACACAAACTAAATAACAAAACTCTTTCAAAATTTACATAGTCTATTTACAGATGGTTCTTGATGGAAGCAGTGTTGCATTTCATATAACAACGAGGAAAGATATTAAAGTCTGTGAATTTTTGATATGCTCTTGTAAGTCAACCACATTAGAAGAGCTCGAGACCTAATCAGCTCAATGAAGCATCGCTATTGAGTCAATATCGATTCTTCTGGGGTTTGAATTGGGGTGACAACGACATCGGTATATCCGAGCTGTTAATTCAACATAACTGCACTACGCTTGAAGTTCGGACCTCATTTTACTCTCGGCGTAAAATGAGGTCCGAACTTCGGATGACGTGAATGACGGATCTCTTTCAAAAATTGACAGTATTCTATTAACAAATGGTGCTTGTCATATAACAACGAGGGAAGTTTGAAATGTCACGGAATTATTGATATGCTCTCGTAAGTCAACCACATTAGAAGAGCTCGAGACCTAATTAGCCCAATAAAGCATTGCCATAGAGTCAACACGGATTCGTCTACGCTTGGAATTGGGACAACGACATCGGTATATCCGAGCTGTTATTCCAACATGACTGCGCTACGCTTGAAGTTCGGAACTTATCTCACGCCGAGAGTTTGGACCCGTAATTGTTCGTCTCAACATCGTGGTCGACGTTTATAAGTCAACTATTGTTGTTAAATTATTTTAAACAATAACAGTTTTATCTGTTTCAGATTTTCAAGAAGGCGGTTTTAGGTCGTCGAATTTTCTTCACTTAAATAATTCATTAAAAGTTTCATTGAATATATTGAACTACAATTTTCCGTTACATGAATAGTTTTATTGTTTTAATATTTGAATTGTAGTGCTACTTCAGCCTAAAAGATGTACTTTAATATCTACCATAAAAACCTATAAGGTATAATTAGAGTTCTGTTTAATTTCTCCTTCTGGACCGACATACATGTTTACCATTTGTAAATACTTTTATTGTTGCATTTCACAGCAGATAGATACAGTTAGCAAAAAAAAAAGTTGTACACTAACCGAAATCAAAAAATTTAAATACAATGTAAATTCTATAAAGTCAATATATATCTATTATTCATAAAATCAAAGCTTGAGATGCATATTGTTTTAAAATAAAAATTCAATTTATATTGCTTTTATTTAAAGAAAAAAAAAATAACAAAAACGAAAAAACGCCAATTTCACTAAGCAAAAAAAAAAGTTGTACACTTGTCATTTCTTTGCGTAAAGAGTCCCGTTAGCAAAAATTAAAAAGGGGGGGGGAATTTTGAAAATTTCACTTGAAAAGTTAGTTGAGTTTTGTTTTCAAGCTAATCACATCTTTATATCTTCGCAAAGTGACAAAAAAAATGGCGAACAAACAAATTTCGAAAGGATTTGAAAGAAGTAATCATCAAACTATGGAATGAGCAAAATTCAGTTCGAGATATTGGAAAAATAGTGAATAAACCACACAGTACTATTCATTACGTAATAAAATCGTATATGAAACGTAAGTCTTTCGAAAGACCTAGTGGAAGTGGCCGCCCAAAGAAGATAAATACGCCCCAAGTAGAACGCAAAATATTGAAGTTTGTTAAAAAGGATTCAAAAGTTTCCGCAGTTCAGATCTCTAATGAGCTTAAAAAGCAGTAATATAGTTAATGTAACTCCACAAACTGTAAGAAATTTCCTACATTCGCAAAACTATATGCTTACGCACCTAGAAAAAAACCACTTCTTTCTAAAGCAAACATTAAAAAGCGTTTAGACTATGCTGATCAGTTTTTAGACAAGGACATTGCGTTCTGGGAAACAGTTATGTTTACCGATGAGTCTAAATTTAATTTATTTACCTCTGATGGTCGATGTAATGTATGGAGAAAGACAGGAGAAGCTTTAAATCACGAAACGTTACACATACGGTTAAGCATGGAGGTGGCAATGTGATGGTCTGGGGTGCAATGGGTGCAAACGGCGTTGGAAACCTCGTTTTTGTGGAGGGAAACATGAATAAAACGGATTATTTGAACATTTTAAAGAATAATTTGTTGCAATCTGCCCAAAAAATGGGTCTAGAAGATGGATTTGTGTTTGTCCAGGATAACGATCCCAAACCTCGGCCCATATTGTTAGAGAATGGTTGCTATATAACACAAAAAAAGTATTACCTCACCCTCCCCAGAGGCCCAGACTTAAACCCCATTGAACATCTGTGGGCATTTATGAAAACAAAGTTAAAGGACTACCACATTTCTAGTAAGGAAACCCTGAGAACCGCTCTTATGGAAATTTGGAGTCGATACCCGTAGAAGTAACAAAAAATCTGGTTCACTCGATGCCAAATAGACTGCTAGCACTAAAAAATGCCAAAGGCCAACATACAAAATACTAAAATCGCATAAACATTTTGTTTTTACTTTAGTATCTTAAGTTTGTTTTACTGTACAAGTTTTTTTTTTGCCTAGTGAAATTGGCGTGTTTTTTGTTTTTGTTATTTTTTTCTTAAATACAAGCAATATGCATGGAATTTTTATTTTAAAATATAATATGGATCTCAAGCTTTAATTTATGTATAATAAATATATATTAACCTTACAGTTTTTACATTTTATTTATGTTTTTTTGATTTCGACTAGTGTACAACTTTTTTTTTGCTGACTGTAGATGCCCTAGTACAATTCTTTCGTATTTAAGGTACATATTAAAAATTTCAAAGTTCAATATTTGTTCAAAGTCTAGCAACATTCTCCAGCTACGGTAACATTTCATTTTGTTTTACTTCTAGCTACAAGTTGCATGCAACTTACCTCCAGCATGCTGGGCAGAGCCATCATCATCGTAATTACTCTACACAGAATTTGTTAATTTCCTATTCGGAAAACTCAAATATTTACTTGCAAATATTTTTGAAAATGTTATTGTATTTTTAGTACAAGAACGAACCGGCATTTTCCAAAATTACTTACAAGAATCATTATTATTTACATTTACAGTAAATGAAACTTTATCTTTTGAATACTAAAGGAGTACGTACCGAAGTTATCGTTCTTAGCATGCTGACAACACTAATAGCAACAACAATGATGACGTTGGTGAACTACGTTGGCGAACTTCTTTTGAAAACATTATCATTTATTAAGTTTACAGGGATAAAATTGTATGGGGATGCTGACAGTGGAGGAATCACCACCACTCTCGTGCGCTGTAGCAATTTCAGGTGTTTGGTGTTGTGGGTAAGGGCGTTATCACCATCACCATTAACATCATCGTTATCATTCAGTTGTCATTAACATGTTGTTAGGTACTCTACATTTTGTGTGAATAGTTGGTATGTAACAGGAAGCACATTTTGAGACGTTTCGATATTATGATACGCTTATTGAACAACTTTTGTTTTCCGTTAAACCGAAAAGGATTTTTTATTTTTGGATAACTTTTTTAAGGGCAAACATTGGATTTTCTATGTATGTCGGCGTTAGAGTTTCCTCTATATCCCGCTGTTTTAATAAGGTCCATCATGGGATGAAGTGTATACTCCGCCGTAGGATGAAGTATATACTAAAGTTGTCATTCCGAAATATTGATCGAGGACCCAGAAAGTCCATATGTATATTACACCGTGACTCATTTTTGGGTCATCGTCTCGCCAAAAAAAAACTTTGATAAATTTAAAATAATTTGAGGACGCTTAATCAAGTTTTTGAAAAAGGTGTCAAAAATAGGAAAAAAATGACATTTGTGTGATTTTGAGGCAGTATATGCATTTTTTTTTTTGGTAAGTTTGTTTCGGTTTTTTTCTTTTCCACTTAATAGCTGCAACTCAACTTGCTTAAGACACTATAGCAATATTCCGTTCGGTTTACCAAGATAGAGTCGTCTTGAGTCAAATTGCCAATCGGATGGACTTTAAGCCGCCACTTACATAACGTATGCTCGAAAAAGTATATATAGCAGTGTATTATTGATGACCGTAACTTAGCGCTTTTTAAGCAAGTTAATTTTTGAATGTGAATTAAATTGAATTTTTTTTTATGATTCGAAGTTAAAACCGGCAAAGTCGGTACAGGGAGAAAAAATCTTTTTTAAAGGGACTTAGAGTACCTCAGAAAAAATATTGCTAAACAAAATACATATTTTTGGGAATAAACATTTGGTTTAAATGGGGACACACATAATACCGTAAACTAGTGAAAAAAAAGGCTAAAGTCGGGATATTCAGAAAAGCCACCTGATAGTTTTTTGGACAACTAGAGGGGCTCTAAATTGACTTCGATTTTCAAGTATAAGTAATGTCATATTTGAAATTAAGAGGCAATTGCATTGTTTTTGTTAAAATCGGTTGAACCCATATGTGGAAGCTATATCTTAATCTCAACCGATTTTTCTCCAATTTCAGCAGCCTGCGTCCTTGACATAATGAACTAACTTGTGACAAATTTAATCAAAATAGTATGTACTATGTGGCTCTTATGACTAAAAACAAATCGGATATGTTTATCCGATTTTTTTGTCTTAAGCTCTGGAACGCACATGTTACATTCAATCTTGATAATAAGTTTTTTGGGCTAATGAAGGACTTTATTGAAACTTCTAAAGCTCAATACTATAGCTTCTACATATATAGAAGCTATAGTATTGAGCTTTAGAAGTTTCAATAAAGTCCTTCATTAGCCCAAAAAACTTATTATCAAGATTGAATGTAACATGTGCGTTCCAGAGCTTAAGACAAAAAAATCGGATAAACATATACTTATGTCTGAGAGATTTCTTAATCTGAACCGATTTTCTTCAATGTCAATAAAGTAGTTTCTTGGTCCAAAACATTTGCGGGTGGCAAATTTCATCAAGATGGGATGTGAAATATGGCTTCTAGAGCTGATAGCAGAAAACTCGGATGAACATATATGTGGGAGATATATCTACGAGTAAATCTTCAATGTCAATAACCTCTTTTCTTGTCCCAAAAAACTTACTCGAGCTATATTTCATTAAGATTGGATGTTGTATGTGGCTTCTACAGCTGAAGCCAAGAAATAGGATTAAAATACTTAGTAGGGACATAAATACTGTTACAACATTGAACACACCCATTTCATTAGTAGAACTGAACATACCCCGTTAATGTTAGTCTGTTAGTCTGTAATGGGATTTTAAAATTGTGTCAACTTTCATCATGGAGTGGTCAGATAAAAAGAACCGTATCTCTGTACTAGCGCTTTTCAAGTGTGAAATGTAAAAAAGAGATATTTTCAAAACGCTCCGGCCACTAGGGATTAGCCGCATGTTCGTCTACCGATTCATAAAACTGTTTGAGGAGACTGGAGATGTAAAAGACCGCCACCGGACGGGCCGCCCACGCTCTGTTCGAACACCGTTTGTCATCAAAGCCGCTAAGTCAAGAATTCACAGAAATCCGCTCCGAAAACAGAAAATCATGGCCCGTGAAATGAATATCACGCAAAAGTCCATAAGTCGAATCATTAAAAAACACTTGGGACTTGGAGGTTTCAAACGACGTAACTGACATTTATTGACTGCAGCTTTAAAAAAAAAAGGATTGAAAAATGCAAACGTCTTTTGGTGAAACACTCTGATAACTTGCACAGAAATATTTTGTTCACCGATGAAAAAATTTTTACCGTTCAGGAAAAATTTAAAAAGCAAAATGATAGAGTGTATGCGCTGTCATCTAAGGAATCATCTGAACTGATCCCAAGGGTGGAAAAGGGTCATCACCCAGCTTCAGTCATCGTTTGGTGGGGTGTCTCTTACGATGAGGTCACTGACCTGCATTTCTGCGAACAAGGAGTCAAAACATTCCTCAAAGTTTGCCAAGAAACGTTTCGGAAGCTGTTGTGAAGACTCTTAACAATTCCCTGTTCCAAAACCAGCGATGGACTTTCCATCAGGATTCTGCGCTGGCCCATAAGGCTAAAACGTGCCAGGCCTGGTTTCAAAACAATTTGTCAGCGTTCATTTCCTCTGAAGAATGACCCTCAGACAGTCCAGATTTGAACCCATTCGATTTAAAATTGTGGACGGTTTTAGAGGACAAGGTTTGTCACAAAAGATACCCCAACATTGGATCTTAAGTCTGCTTTGGTTCGAGCTGTGCCCAATTTTCCAATGGACGAGATTCGTGCAGCTATTGGCGATTGTCCAGTGCGACTTAAGGCGTGTGTAAAGGAAAAAGGCGGACATTTTAAATAAGTAGAGTTTTTTTGGATACAATATACATCGTTAAATATTTTAAAAAATATTTGGTCCAAAAACATTCAGTACTTTTTATTTTACAGCATAAAATGTGTGTAACAGTATTTAAGTCCCTACTAAGTATACGAGTACCTGTTTGATTTTTCCTAACTTTCCAAAGCGCAAGCATTTGCTTGACAATGCTTGCCACCCATAGCGTCTCATCTATATCCAGCCGTCGTTTTACTTTACATCACCCTGTGTTACAGGGTTTTATGACGTAGCTTTGCTGTTTCTAAGGCCTTAAAGAAACGGACGTAGATCCCATGGTAAGTATACAGATATATTCAGCAAATAAAGAAAATATGGCAATCAAAATCCGATTTCAATGAATCTTAGTAACTAGTTCAGGCTTTAGCCTTGGACGAACAATACTGAAATTGGTCCATATATATCCATGTTTTGATAAAATACAAAGGTCTTACCAGACTTCTAAACCTGCAGCTATAGAAGTCACATAAAGCAGGCGATTCCAACCAAATTCAGTATAAAGGGTATAGAGCGACCAATATTCAATTCCGCAAAATTGGACATTATAGGCCCATGTTTTAGAGTAGCCCCAAACAAAGGTCCCTCCCAAATTCAATACTTACAGCTATAGAAACCAAAATCACTCTTCTCAAGTTTTGCATGTTACTTAAGTCGCACAACATCCCACTAAGGAACAAGGGGGAACTTCTCTCACATTAGTAACAGTAAACGACTCTCTTCTTATACTCAATGACCGGGACCTACTATTTCTGACCGCCTCCGACCGGATAATACATTGTTAAAGATAAGTTTTTACTTGCAAAGAAATAACTCTGTTACTCGTGAAGTCACCGGCATTGACAAGGTGAACATCCGCCGCTGCAAAAAATATGTGAGATGTTCTTAGTCGGGGTTGAACCTGAATTAAAATACGTGATAGTCGGGCTTACTTCTATCGCAGCACGGCGCGCCGTGGCGTCCCCTAAAATGTTACATTATAAGCGATATATAAGAAAGTCTAGTGTATGTGGACCATAACCGACGGTCATATTATCGTATAGCATCCATATGAACGTCATTCCTGATTTCAAAATCTGCAGGTTTGGCAGGCACTTTTTACATCCGACTCTAACCAAACTACGCATAAAGCATTACGAGCGACCATCACCCATCTTTGGTGAAATTGGACCTTATCAGTCCATGTTTTCGAATAGCCCCATCACAAAGATCCCTGACGATTTAAGACTCTGCCCTTCTTAAGGCCACATTACAACATGATGAAACTTAGTGCGACCTTTTATTTTCCCTGGTGAAATAGGGCCAATATGTGTGTTATAAAGAGGCACAAAATTTGTCTTTCCCGCTTTAAAATAACATATCAAGTCGGACCTTACTCAAGGTCCAGACAGAGGTGCGCTATCCACTAAATAGCAGAGCGGTGTAGCGGTATCTCACAGCCGACCATGCCTTTTCTACTTGCTTTTTGAGTTACTGTTCGCTTTTAATCTCATGTTTTCATAATTAATAAAGAATAAAGGAAGCTAAAGACATTGAGATGCGCACAGTAAAAGCCAGCCACAAAAAAAGAAGAAAACGACAGCAACAGCACCAACAACAACTTAATATCCCATTCTTTGCCACAAAAGAATAAAGATAAACATTAAATTTAAATGGAATTTATAATTAAGAAAGGGATAATAATAAACAATATTAATTTAAATATTTTAGCAGACAACCCATGGCATAGACATCCTTGCTTATTCATTCGGGCAACCATGTGCTTCTCCTGCTAAAGGGTGGATCATTTTTAAAATAACTTTTAATGTTGAAAGCCTTAAATGGAGGTTACAGCAAAACTTGCCGGAACTTTGGTTAAAGCTGTGTGTTCATACGAGGGTGGTTACAGAATTAAGTGTAAATAAAAATAACGCATTTTTCGTATTATCAGTATTAATTCTGTAATTAAGGACAAATTTATATAAAAATTTTAAAAATAAATTAAGACGGCATTAAGTCTGGTCGGCTCGAATCAGACCACCACTCCATCCAGATTTCTCTACTTACTACAGCAGGCTTCACATCATAATGATTTTCAAGCACTTCAGTCTTGAATATATTTCCTCTAGTTCCCAGTATCAAGAATTTTCGCATTTCCCCCCACTTGGTCCCTCTACCGGAGTCTGGGTCATCCACGTCTGCGCTTGTCCTCTTCTCTGAAAAGAGAGGGCACTGTTCGGGTTCGTGATTACCGAAATTATTTCAAGTCGGTATTTTTTTGGAATCATACATAGGTTATTCCCAATTTTAGCACATACAGCTTTTAAAGCTTTATATTTGTGGCAGCAAATGTAATGTAACATTTAGTGCATCAGAGGGTGTGGTACGTTCGTGATGAACGAACTGGCCATTCTTTGGACCCTGCCTAGCATCTTGCAGTTTGTAGACTTTTTTAAAGAGCGACATCCCTCATAAAAAGCACATATCTCTGGGAGGGAACACTTTTGGGGTATGGGATCGGTCTCATTCGATGCTTAGATGTTGTCCACACCACAAAAAAAGTGAAAATTGATTTGTTTACCCTTAGGTCCCTTTCTCTTACTACAGTACAACCAGTGTGCAATACTAGGCTTGAGGCCCCATTACTAACATTTTCCTCCTTTGCAAACATATAATGAATCTATAACTTTTTCCCTCTGTCTACGATGAAAAAGGGAAAATTCAGCTTCGTGTCAAGTATAGCACCAAACTATTTTACACTGTTATCGAAGTGAATTTTATCCCGAGACTGGTTTTGGCTGCCCACTGTGCCAAAGTGTGAAACGCCTATTTAAGGACATCCTTAAATACTACTTACTTAGTACCAGAACTATCCATTAAGGAACAGGAACGGGTGAACTTCGTTCAATTTAGTGAGCTATGCACGATTTAACTCTTATACTCACTGACTGGCAGCTACTGTTTAACGCCCGCTCCGAGCGGCTAATGCATTTTAATAGAGAAGTTGTTGCATGGCTTAGAGATCAATTTCTTCTTGGCAAAGTCGCCGCATTTACGAGGTGGAAACCCACGGCAGAAAAATTGTTAGACATTCTTAGCCCTGGTTGAACCTGCGTTAACAGGCATGATAGTCTGCACACTTCCATCCTTTCCCGGTGGCCCTAAATTTGAGCCCTCAATCTATTCGGAAAATTTCCTCTGATTGCTATCGCCATGTCATCTGCGTAGGCAATTACTTTAAGTTCCACTTCCTCCACAGAGAACAGAATTAACTCAAGACGATTTTTCAGTGCAGAAGGGAAATAACACTACCTAAAAGCTCTCTTCTACTTACAAATCATTCAAGGTCGGATGACCCAAGTTTAGCCCATTGCCTCGTCTTCTTTCAGATGTGATAGTGCCGTTACTCTCGTACCCGGAGTAAAGATATTTAAAGCTCCCACTACACTATCAAGGCTACTAATGTGTACTCTTTGAGGGTAATCATGTCGACTGTCTGAAACTAGCCTCGTATCTACAGTTGCTCTAATATGACGCTCAATCAGCCTCATCATGGTTTTTGATGACAGACTGATAGGTCAGTCCGTCAGTCCCGTATGCGAGGGTTTACCGCTTTGGGAACAAAGAATACCTTGGTCTTCCTCTGCAAAGTGGGGGTGTAGCTAATATAGAGCTCCTTGAGCATTGGTATAAGCGCATCCTTTACTGCTAATAGTTCACCAGGTGATACCATATCTGCTCCATGTCCTCTTCTGATACTTGTAGTAGGTCTCCAGGTGATACCATGTCTGCTCCAGGCCAGTAGTTAACCATGGATACCATGTCTGCTTTAGCTACAGATGACTTAAATTCTTAAAGGTGTTTATGGCCATGGTGTATTTGATTCGATCACTATTTCTCTGGCCGCTGGTGACGGTTGAGGTATCACATAGCTGTCTGTGCAAATCTCGATCTGAGAGTTGTCAGGAAAATCAGTCTCCAGGAGTAGCTCCAGGGATTTCTTCCAGTTCCCTTGTGATTTCTTGAGAAACCCTGTTGTGCTTAGTCTGGAAGCTTATATCTTAGTCTAAAGGTTTCGGATGTGCTTTTTACCTAACTGCAGAAGTCTCTTCACGATTTTCACTGCGTCTTCTGTAAAACAGTATTATTTTTTCTAAGCTCTTCTTTATTCAATCACGTGAAGCTATTGTGGACTTAGCCTTATTGGAGAACTTTAAAAAGCTTTTCCAATTGGTAGGAACTAAGTACAAGGATTCGGTTGCAATCACCAAATGTTTATAATCGTAAAAGATATTCGGTTCGAAATTGCACAAGATGATAAATATGACCATCGTACTGTACTCACAACTTATAAATCGGTCATACCAAAAAAACGCGAAAATGGTATTTAGTTGTCACAATTGGTGGTTTTGCTAACATTTTGTTGCAGTAAATAATTAGTAATAATGATAACTAAAACTTCATCAAAACCAAAAAAGGCTTGTTTGATGGTATTTTTTTAAAAATAAAGCAATTCGATTATTACTGACTTTAAGTCAACCGTTAAAATCATTCAGCATATTTTTTACTATTCCCCGGTCATGACCCTACCTATGAGAAGCAAAAAGTTTTTGTAAGCAAACAGTTGTTATTTCCTGACAAAATTTTTAATTTTTTTCGTTGAACAAATAGGCGGATTTTTAGATCTAAAAATTCTCTTCTGAAGGTTTAGATACTTGGTATGTTGCACCGATACTACAGTTCCAATAACTGCAACTAACAGAGCACCAACTAACATTCGCTTGTACTGGTGGTATACTCTAGGTGCATGTAATCTCAATCATTATGTTGTGGAACGAATCTGTTCTCAGTGTATAGAATTTACTATCTCCATCGACTACCTTCGCGATCTGAGAAGCTTTGAGTATCTATAAGTGTCTAAGAGTGTTTAAGTGTGACAATCTTCTTTCCAGTCAACGATTTTATTATTTTATAATTTAGCTATATTATTAGTTGGTTCCTTTAAGACAAGGATTACATCTAGCACCTCTTGTCTGTATCTCGTAATAAAGGTTAGTGCATATGGCTAGAATAGTAATTACCAGCGAACCACTCTTAAGCGAACCACTCTTATCGTCGATATTTGTACTCCGCCAGATGTACGAATTCGCATTACTATCACTTCCCACAATCTGGTTCCTTTCTAATTTTTTTGGCTTCTTTTACCAATGTCCTTAAGGCACATCGAAGTACTTTGATGTCTTGCTCTATTAAAACCGATACCAGCCATAGATGGGAATTGAACACCAGGTATGTCACTATAATATATTCATTACTAAGAGAAGGAAATTGTTTTTAAAACCCCCTACACAAATTGCAACTCTGAATGTCCCATTGTAAATCCAATCTAGATCTTTGAAGCATAGTGCCTTATGTGCGATCTATAATTATTCCAGGTGAAATTGGCCGGTATGCGTTTAATAAAGTATAGCCTAATGAAAGATGTCATTAGTACTCTACAAATAATATTTTAAGTCTGACCTTGCTCCAGCTCCATGCTGAGTGAGTAATCTTCTGAATAGCGAAGTGCTGTAGGTTTTATCATTGTCGGACACGATTAACTTTATACCGTTTTTAATCCCTAAACCACACTGTGGTACAGGGTTTTTTTGGACTTAGTGCTAATGTTTGCAAGACCTTAAAGTAATGGAGATTCCTATGTTAAGTATTTCATGGAGCAATGTCCGTTCGTCCATCCGTCCATCTCTCCACCGTCCATCCCTCCACCTGTCCGTCTCTACCATCTATCCTCCGCCCATTCATCCATCCCTCTCTCCGTTCCTCCGTCCTTTTATCCGTCCTGGCATCTGTACATCTTTCGATGTAATCAAAGTAATCAAGTGGCAATTATGAACCGATTCAATGAAACTTGGTACATGTTTCAAGTTTCGGCCACATAGACCCTCAGTCCGTTCATCCGACCGTTTATCCGCCCATCCGTCCCGTCGTCCATCTATCGTTGTAATCAAAGAACAGGTCGCAACTAAGGACCGATGTCGATAATACTTGGTATATTCTTCAAGGGTTCTTAGGGGTCTTCCCATCTGTATATATTTAGACATAGGTTTTTTCATAAGATTTTTCCAACCTAAGATTTTCAGAACCTACGGCTCTAAATGCAACATACAACTTTCGATTTTGACTAAATTTCAAGCAGATAACGAGTGACCAATAACAATACCTGGTGAAATTTAACCCAATCTGTATTCTTCAAGGGTTCTTAGGGGTCTTCCCATCTGTGTATATTTAGACATAATATTTTTCATAAGATTTTTCCAACCTAAGATTTTCAGAACCTACGGCTCTAAATGCAACATACAACTTTCGATTTTGACTAAATTTCAAGCAGATAACGAGTGACCAATAACAATACCTGGTGAAATTTAACCCAATCTGGCGAATAGCTCCCACACAAAGGTTCATTCCGATTTGAGGTCCTGCAGCTCTAGAAGCCAGAAACTGAATTCGATCATTACCAAATTTTTCTTGGTACACTATGAGCGTACTGAAACTGTAAAAAACTGGACCACGTAACTCCATATTTGAGTATAGCCGCAATCCAATGGTCATGCCCAACTTCAAAACCTACAGCTCTAAAAGCAACATCTTCACCAAACCAAATCTTACTTCCGACCAAATTTTGCAAAGAGTGTTATGAGTGAGCAATGCACATCGCGAGTGAAATTGGTACATGTTTTCGAATAGGTCGCTCTCCTGAGATCCTGCTCGAGAGGCCAAAAATAACAGCCATCAAGCCAAAATTTTGCATAGTACAGACCACATAGGTCTGTATTTGCGTAAAGCCCCTACACAAAGGTCCTTACCGATTTCAGTATCTGCAGCTTTAGAAAGGAAATTGTACATTCGATTCCTACCAAATGTCGTATGATGCGTGACGAGCTACCAACAACCATGTCCTCTGACATTAGACCACATCGGTCCATGTTTTCTAATTGCTCCCATACCAAGGTCTCTCCCGATTTGAGGTTCTGCAGCTTAAGATGCCACAAATTTGACCCCATCACGCTCAAACTTTGTATGGTACGCTATAAGCAACATATTGAGTCCGACCTTGCTTAAACTGTAGACAGAGGTGCTTAATCCTCTGAATAGCAGAGTGGTGTAGGGTATATCATAGTCAGCAACACCCAACTTTAACTTTTTTACTTTTTTTCTTATTATTTATGGTTCTCTTCATTGAAATAAGGTTTATCAGGAATTAGCTACAAACACAACATATGGCGTTTTGATCGGATGTCAAAACATCATTACCCGGCTACCACGTTGAGGTCCGCGGAAAAACTTTGTCGGGTACATTGTCTTACCATAAACAATCTTCATACTGCGCTAAATTTGGTTAACACCGCGCCACACATGTCGCGTCTTGAGCAGTAGGGCCACATATTGGGTCTGACCATTATATATTGTCCTCGTACAAAGTTCCTTCTCGTTGCTGAACCTGCTCAAAATTTCGTGGATATGTGTTTACACATAAGGTGATTCATAGTTGATGAGTCTGGTTGAAACCTGCCTAATGCAACCCTAAATATAAATGTTTACCGTGTACTAGTACAGTACATTAAACTCGTCTCTCCTACCCATTTTGTCTACTGTTCAATGTCGTTTTATGGGTTTACCTCCTAATTCCATTGACATCTATGTAACGTAAGGCTTAGTACACCTTCCTTGTTAACAGTTCACAATTTATCAGGTTTTTTTTTTGTTCAAATCTTCTAATCGATTTTCCTGCCTTTGTTGTTGTTGTTGTGGCGTCCGTTGCTGTTATTTTGACTCTCTTCACTTTGACATTCTTCCAGCAGACACGACAGAGCTTTAAATCCTTATCAGTACCCATCAAAGGACATAAACTACAACGAGGCGAAGATAGAAAGTAAAATCATTAAAGATAAAATTGTAGCAGCATTGAACGCATATTTAATCAGACGTTGTAAATGAAAACACACACGCACTCACACAAGTATACAGGATTTACTTATACTACCCCAACCCAACACATAAAACCAATGCCAGCCAGCCGGCACTATACCGGGTACTAAGGGGCCAATGAGTGTAAGCCGAAAAAAGAAGAAGGAGACAGTTGCCATAAAACATTGTCAATCGGCCATCATACTAACCAACAATGACACTTAACATGTGTGTGTGTATGTTTGTTTGAGTTGCCACTTTTTTTTTACAACATGTCTTCCTTTCCTTAATGCCACTGAGTTTTTATGGTCCTTTTCATGTGCATGCACATGTACATGTGCGTGTGTGTTTGTGTTCTTAGCCAAGTACGTACAACTAACGTAAGTACGAAGTGACGCAAAGAAGAAGGACTAAGTTTTTTTTAGGTTAATTGCTTACGATTGCCAAGGATGTTACACAAACCCCATTCCATAAAAGTGGAATGACAAAAGAGCAGCAGCATAAAATATTTGCAACAAACAGTGTAACGGCCACAGCACGGGCACTGGATTTGTTTGTAATGGCAGCCAACGACCGGAGGACTGGCTTAGCAGCCGCTCGATATTCGGTGTGGATTTGATATGATCCTGTATCTGTTGTTATGCAGTTTTTGCTGCCATGGATCCGATTAACGAGTTTCTATTAATCACCAGCATTTTAAGGACATTTGATTGGAAAAGTTGGCTGAAGACGTTTGCATGCGTCAAATGTATGCAGCAGGAATGTTCATAAAAACTAAAAAATGCAAAGGTAGGGCTAGACTGTGCATAGTTATACCCTTACCACAATGTTGTACGGGGTAATTATGAGTGTGGTATGGCAAGTAGCACCGTCCTGTTGAAGCCAAATATTGTCAAGATTACGGGCTTCAATTTTGGGTAGGAAAACGTCGGATATCATGGCGCGATTGCGAGCACCATTCGAGGTTTTATTTTGAAAAATATCGACCGATCAATCCACCAGCCCATAAACCGCACCAAACCGTGGCGTTTGCGGTTCAAGTCTTTCCATGATGAAATAGAAAACAATACTGAAAAGAAAAAAAAAAGTTTAGCACAACTCAAGCGTAATCTATGAAAAAATCCTATTGAAAAAAGGACTTCTAGGTTGATCACTAGGGTGGAGTGAAATTCAAAAAAAAAAAAAGTTAACCTCGGAAAGAGATGTAGTCTGGGGTCCTAATGAGGGGAAAAATAAAGAAAAAAATTTAAAAAAAATTTTAGGGGTCGCGCCACTCCCTAGAAATTTGGAAATTATCGCTATTTTGGCGTTGATTTTAGAAAAATCCTAAAATGTTTTATGTCAATAAATGTTTGCAATAGCGTAAACAATGAAATAAGGGCATGAAAAAATTTAAAAAAATTTTTCTCATTGTTCAAAAATTTCAAAAAGTAAAATAAGTCAAATCGTCCCTTCTTCAGAAAATTGACTGAACAATGAAATCGCCACCAAAGCTACAAATATTAGTCGATTATCCTCATATTTGCCTCAAATACTTTTGTTTGGGCACTGAACAAGCTCAAGGATTTTTCTAAAATCAACGCCAAAATAGCGATAATTTCCAAATTTCTAGGGAGTGGCGCGACCCCTAAAATTTTTTTTAAATTTTTTTCTTTATTTTTCCCCTCTTTAGGACCCCAGACTACATCTCTTTCCGAGGTTAACTTTTTCAAATTATAAAAAAAGCATGTTTTCACTCCACCCTATTGATCACCCTATATATAAGAGCGCCCATAAAACAAAAAAGTGTTTTTTTCCGCTCCCCGCTCATTTTCTAGTATATTGGGCATCAAAAATAATATCCGTGTAAAAAATGTTTTCAATCGGATGAAAACCGGCCAGTCCGTCACGACTTTTAGCCCTAAAAATGGAGTAAAACTAGTTACAAGCTTTGATGAACTATTACTCTAAGATAGACGACTTTCGCAAAATAAACCTTAAGCATTTGTGCTGCAAATATATAAGTACAGGCAAACATTTTTCTCCTTTACAATTTTTGACCTAGCTATGACCCTTCATGGTGTCTTCAGAGGCCAAACTTCAAATTTAAGTCAATTTTTTTTCAAACGTTTATAAAAAAAATTACTAATTTACGTTTGAAAAAAATTTTGACTCAAATTTGAAGTTTGAACTCTGAAGGGTGATAGCTGAGTCAAAAATTGTGAAGGATAAAATTGTTTGCCTGTATATTTGCAACACAAATGCTTAAGGTGTATTATTCGAAAGTCGTCTGGCTTACGAGTAATAGCTCATCAAAGTTTGTAACTAGTTTTACTCCATTTTTAGGGCTAAAAGTCGTGACGCAATGGCCGGCTTCCATTCGATTAAAAAAATGTTTGCACGGATATTATTTTTGATGCCCAATATACTAGAAAATGAGCGGGGAGCGTAAAGAATAACACTTTTTTTATCTAGCGCCCATGAAGCTCTACTATATATATTTAACGAAATATTGATCAGAGACCCCGATCAATATTTCGTGGTGTGGTGCAAATTGAATTCGGTCGAAGCCCTCCCTCCCTTTATCATGGATAACGGTCCAATAAGGAAAGTTCATCACGTGGCGTGGCACCGGACTCTTTTATATCTGTTTCTTTCATACAACAACTACTATTGTAATATCTGCAATAACTCACGAAATATTGCCTTTAAAATTCAATAATCAATAATCATTGATATTATATTTTTCAAATTTTATAATGATCGATTCATTACTTAGGCCATTAATACGATTTTTTAAAAGGAGCGCGGCACCGCACATTTTTCCAACGTTCACTGTAATATCATCGTCATATCTCTAATAGTTCATGAGATCTTGAGTCTTTAAATTCAGGTTAGATTTTTTCAGAGGTTGACCCAGTCCTTAAAAGAAGAACATTTTGAGGTCTCGGCCAACCAAGCACATTTTTAACACTTACCGTTTCAGTTCATCAGCACATACTTTTGAAAAATTTAGGCAAAATTTTCTACAGTGCGATATATATATATATATATATATATATATATATATATATATATATATATATATATATATATATATATTGTATCCAAAAATAATCTTCTTATTTAAAATGTCTGCCTTTTATCTTTACTCACGCCTTAAGTCGCACTGGTCAATCGTCAATAGCTGCACGAACCTCGTCCATTGGAAAATTGGCCACAGCTCGAACCAAAGCAGTCTTAAGAGATCCAATGTTGGGATATCTTTTGTGACAAACCTTGTCCTCTAAAAAAATGTGTAATCCAATGGGTTCAAATCTGGACTGCCTGAGGGCCATTCTTCAGAGGAAGAATGGCCCTCAAATTCCTTTGAAGCCAGGCCTGGGACGTTTTAGCCTTATGGGCCGGCACAGAATCCTGCTGGAAAGTCCATGGCTGGTTTTGGAATAGGGAATTGTTAAGAGGCTTCACAACAGTTTCCAAAACGATTTCTTGGAAAACTTTGACCGATGTTTTGATCCTTGTTCGCAGAAAAGCAGGTCAGTGACCCCATCGTAAGAGACACCCCACCAAACCATGACTGAAGCTGGGTGTTGACCCTTTTTCACCCTTGGTATCAGTTCAGATGCTTCCTTAGATGACCGCGCATACACTCTATCATATTGCATGTTAAATTTTTCCTGAACGGTAAAATTTTTTTCATCTGTGAACAAAATTTTTCTGTGCAAGTTATCAGCGTGCTTCACCTAAAGACGTTTGCATTTTTCAATTCTATTTTTTTTAAAGCTGCAGTCAATAAATGTCCGGTACGTCGTTTGAAAGCCCCAAGTCCCAAGTCGTTTATAATGATTCGACTCATGGACTTTTGCTTGATATTCATCTCACGGGCCACGATTTTCTTCTACTATTGAAATGGGTGTATTTATTGTTGTAACAGTATTTATGTCCCTACTAAGTAGTTTGCTTTTATCAGACAAACGGACTTTGCGAAATTATATTAAATTTTTTGGCGATTCAGAATATACAGGGTGGCTCATGAATATTGCTACGTTAATAAACTCAAGTAAGTTTTTCGGTATATGGAATTCATATTTCTTTTATTCATGTTAAAGCTCATTTAGTTTTATTAAATACAGCTTAATTAGTTGAAAAATATTGGAACCCGGTCGTTGAAGCATGTGTGGCATCTAACCAAAAAGTTATTCATTGCTGCTTGGAGAGTTGAGACAGGAATAGCCGAAATTGTTTCTCGATTTTTTCTGTTTGCAATAACCCCACCAGAAAAAGTCAGGTGCAGTAGGGTGAGGCGACCTGGGGAATCAACGGAATGTGGAGATTCTGGATATCAGCTTATTGGGAAATTTGCGTCGCAATTCTGTCATAACAGGCCAGGCTCTGTGATGAGTTGCACCATCTTGCTGATACCACACTTAGTTCTTGATAGAAAAACTACTCTCTTAAGTAACAGTCTCTAGTAACCGAATGATGAGACGGTTTTCTTCGAAAAAGTAGGGCCCGATAATGCAGCATGATGAAACTGCACACCACGCTGTGATGTGGATGCAATTCCGTATCATGGAGAATCTGTGGGTTGGAAGCACTCCATATTCGACAATTTTCTTTGTTTATGTTGCCGTTTAAATTGAAATGGGCCTCGTGAGACATTACAAGACTGGTCAACATGTTTCCATCAACTTCCACCTTCCAAGCACCTTCTGGCAAAACTCAGTTTGTTGGCCATTCGAATTTTATATGGGAATAAGTCCATATCTTTATGCATAACTAACTGCAATTACTTTTTGCTTATACCCATTTGAGCAGATAAGCTTCTTGTCGAAACTCTTGGATTGTTTTGTATGGCAGCAGTTACAGCAGAGATGGTTTCCTCCTTCCGAACTGAAGGGTTTCGCTGGTAAGGTCTTCTGTTGACTGTCCAATGCTCGCCAAAATTGTTAACAAGTCTCATTATGGTCCATCTGCTCGGAGGACTGCCGCCAAACGAGCGCCTTTAGTATCTTTGAAGTGAAACTACGGACTCCAGTGCGTAATAGCGGCCGACAATCCAAATTCTAGTTTCAGTTATCCATTTTTGTTAAATCTAAAAAAACAGTCTGTAAAATATAAAAAAGTAACAAGATAGATTAAATGGAAAAAAAGTTATTATTTTTTTTGTAGCAGCTTTTATCAGCCACCCTGTATATACTTTATGGGGTCTGCGACTAATATTTCGATGTGTTGCACACGGAAGGACAAAGTGAATATACCCTCTGTCTTATGATGGAGGGCTTAAAAAGATCCAGTGTGAGCGAAGCTTTAACCAAACCTATTTTCAAACTTGATATGAAATTGAAAAACTTAGACCTCCACATATACGAGTATATAAAATACGTTCGATCTTAATTGAAATCTAAACGCTTCGTTAAAGGTACCACTGTCATCAGATGATCACGTATTCAAAATTTCACTACAATTTATAGTGGTTTCGACCTGCCTTCATGCAATACACAAATTTGTACGAGAATTTCTCTATACAGTATCTATAAAAACTACTTTTTATATCGCTTTCGTATCTCTTGGACAGGGCATTTATCAAAAACAATAAAGTAGGCAAAAAATTACATGCACAAATATGATTATTTACAATCATAATAAAATTCATCCACCAAACACGAAAAAAGTGGAGGCATAAAATCTGATGACATATTTCACTTAACATAAAAATTAAATCAATAACGAAAATGAAAACAACAACATACGAGTAAACATGAACAACTTCGATGATCAACCACAGCGACAAATAAATTAAGTCTTTAAATATTTATTTTCATATAAAAATCCACTTACAGAAAACCAACCCACTGACGAAATCCAAAAAAAAAAACAACACAAAATATTAAAGGAA
The DNA here is from genome assembly GCA_963513945.1 of Hydrotaea diabolus. NCBI lineage: Eukaryota > Metazoa > Arthropoda > Insecta > Diptera > Muscidae > Hydrotaea > Hydrotaea diabolus. The sequence goes on along the minus strand of OY740717.1, from coordinate 129,902,770 downwards.
CGTGCGTTTAATGTCCTTGCGGTTTGTCCTGTCCATAAGTGCCAGTGAGTGAATGAGTGAGTGCGTGGAATGTATCACTAGCAAAACTAAATTACAAATCAGAATGTAATTTTCTCGTGTTCGGGATGTGTGATAATAATTTCTTGCTCGATGTAGTGTCCTTCACAACATAAACGATGATGACGAGGACGACGACGACGACGACGATGCTGATGATGACGGCAATGGCGATGGCTATGGTGTGCGGAAGCTAGTGGCCTGGCATGGAACGAACATGTTTATGCGATTTGTTCATCCTGTGTTACTCGATGCTGCGGCTGTGTCATGTATAAAAATTGTAACAGAAGTGGAAAAACAGCATGTGTTTTATTTACAACTACAACAATAATACGAATGGCACTACAACAGACCCTACACCATGGAAAAGTAATAATGACAAAAACTCGGCATGACATTAAAACGGTACTCAAAACAATGACCACGAAAAAATCGTAAAGAATGAACAGTACACATACATACACACGCGAGCTCGTGCCCATGGAGTACCGGATGTTTACGCTTATAACAACAAACAAACTTAAAGCGGGTTTCACTAGGCCATTCCCAAAAAGGGCCTTCCTAAAATTGAAAATTTCGAAAACGGAACGGAATGATCTAAGACAATTTAAGGGACCGAAAATGTACGTCTGCTTGCGGAAGTTTTAAAAAGATGAAAACCTCGAGATGTCATGTTGATATACCCGGCATTGCCCGGTTATTAAGTTTCAAGAAAACACAAAGGTTTTAAAAATATTTAATTTTTATTGATAAAGGTATTCTTTAAAATAGTCTTTTGTATATTTATTACATACATATTTTTACATGTCTTATGGATGAGTTTTATTTATATCTATCTATATCAATTGCGATGTCAATACGCTTTTATATATGACATTGGTTGTTTTTCCATTAGTTACCAAAACGTACAAATTCTTACCACTGGGAACTCGGGAGCAAGCAACATATAATTGCCCATGAGATAATATCCGAGGAATTATGATATTTTCTTCTTTAGCTGAACCAGTCAAAATTGTCGCACCGATAATGTTACGACTAAGATGCGTTACTTGAAGCCTTGTTCCATTACAAAGTTTAGGGGCATTGAGATTTCGCATTAATATAATTGGGACATCAAATTCCAACTTAAGCGAAGGCACACCAGATAACTTGATAGAAAAAAAAAAATAAATGGATATTGGAAAACGATGTGTGTCAGACACGTTTTTAAAGCCACCGTCTCTAGCATGAAGGACAATATCACGTGGCGATTCATGGTTTCCAGCTATTAACGCCGCAATTTTGTTGACTACAGGAGCATTATATCGTCGTTCGTATACATCGGTTCGAGTTCGATCTGAGTGGATAACAATTTTGTAGCTTCCATCTGGCATGTTTTCAATGGGAGACTTAAACGATTGTATAAGTTGATTATGGCCATGAAGTAGTGTCTGAAGATCACAAATAATGCTTCATTGAACACCTGGTATAACTTCACACCTGCTTTCAGCTTCTGCGTTTGTATCACCAATAAAATAAATCTGCATAAACTTTGCCTGTTGATTAGTTAGTTGAAAGATGATAAATTTGTCCTTGTATAGAAAAAGTTGGAGAAAATCCTGGCATTGACGCATTTGTATCAACTCCAAAAGAAGTCATTTGAAAGGATGCGTTGTATTTTCCTAGGTTTCCCCTGGAAATGTTTCGACTCCTCAGTTTCGGCAGTCAATAGGTTTCGAAGTGACTCTGTAGGTTCTTCTAAGAGTGGAATGGAAATTTTTCCATTGCATAATCAAGCGTACGATCATACTCAAAGGTTGCTTCGAAAAAAAAACAGACCAACTAATTCTTTTGAAATTGCGTCGTCGATTAGCCTGTCGTATACATTTCTTAGCACGCCTGGTAGTAATCTGTGCCAAGGTTTCTGCGGCTCTTAGTGCAGCCTGATGTCGGGTTTGATAAGAACGTCGAAGATCTGTCGTGTCCGATGTTTCTGCAGCCCTCAGCGCAGCCTGTCGTTTACTTTGTTGATATCGTCGAAGTTGAGCCATCTCTGAGGTTTCTGCGGTCCATAGCGCTGACTGACGTTGACTTTGTTGAGAACGTCGAAGTTGAGCCATATATGAGGTTTCTACGATCCTTAGCGCAGCTTGACGTTGACTTTGCTGAGATCGTCGAAGATCAGCAGTCTCTGAGTTTGCTGCGGTCCTTAGCGCAGCTTGACATTGACTTTGCTGAGTCCGTCGAAGATCAGCAGACTCTGAGGTTTATGCGGTCCTTAGCACAGCTTGACGTTTACTTTGCTGAGATCGTCGAAGATCAGCAGTCTCTGATGGTTATGCAGCTCCCAGCGCTGCCTGGCGTTGAGTTTGCTGAGATCGTCAAAGATCAGCAGTCTCTGATGGTTCTGCAGCTCTCAGCGCTGCCTGGCGTTGAGTTTGACGAGAACGTCGAGTATTAGCAATTTGAGATGTGTCAGCTTCTCTAACATTCCGCAAAGCCACAGTTGCTTTGGTCACTTTGGTAAGAGATGATTTTTTTCTGAGCGGCATTTTTAATTTAGATTGAAAAACTTTTAAAAACACGATTTTCTTAAATTTTTTAACTACACAGATTTTATATATGATTTTTGATTACCTAACACTGTTTACACGTCCGTATACTTTAATGTTTGAATAAAATGTATCGTACTGTAAGCCTCTAAAACCCAATATCTAAATTAAAAAACACCGCACTTACCTACCCTTTTTGCAAAAAAACCCCACATGTCAATTGAGAAGTACCACGCCTACCTGTGCTTTGTGCGTAAAAATGCCCTAAAACTCAATTCAAAAATGAATAGACCTCACCTTTTTCTCCTGAAAATGTAACATCTTAATTCATGTAAAGAGATACATATGCAAAAATCATAGGGGCGTGGCAACGTCTTTATTTAAAAAAAATATTTTGCATGATATCTGTACAAAACCATGTACAAAACCTAAGATTGCTGTTACTAAATAATAATCTTTTAGTAGAGATAGAGATCGTTTCAAATTTTGTGGTGTGTAGGCGAGGCCACGCCTCCTCTTTTAAACTTGACTTAACATACAGTGAAGATTTCAGGCTGATCAGACTATTATTATGACCGTTTTGAAAACGGTCATAATAACTTTTGAAAATAATATTATATTTGTATTGTACTTAATCTCACACTCCTACCTCTAATAGTCTGTGGTGGATTTTCATTTTCAGATGTGTGGAGAAGAGCAAACTTGACTCCAACTAGTATATGTGACAGCGCATAGAGAAAGGGACCTTAGAGTAAAAAAAATCAATTTTCATTTTTTTTTCTTTTTTTGATGTGGACAACATCTGAGCATCGAATGAGACCGATCCCATGCCCCAAAAGTGTTCCCTCCCATAGATATGCGCGTTATATGAAACTGAAGTCGACGATTCTTAGCCAATATAGAAAGGGACCTAAACTTTAAAATGGCTCTCCTAAACAAAACTGGTTTTTTAACCTTAGGTCCCTTTCTATTTTGCGCGTCACATATGCATATCTCTAGGTCAACTGTAATATACTCTAAAAATTTCATGACGGTACTATTGTGGGTGTTAAAACGGTTTTTTTTTAAAAAGTGGCGTGGCCCGCCCATTTTCTCAAAGAAATATTTTTAATCACATCAGTTGTACTTAGTAGGGACATTAATACTGTTACACACGTTTCACTTATATGCTGTAAAATAAAAAGTAATGAATGTTTTTGGACCAAATATTTTTTAATATATTTATTGATGTATATTGTAACCAAAGAGAATCTACTTATTCGAAATGTCCGGCTTTTGCCTTTACATACGCTTTAAGTCGCACTGGCCAATCGTCAATAGCTGCACGAACCTCGTCCATTGGAAAATTGGCCACAGCTCGAACCAAAGCAGTCTTAAGAGATCCAATGTTAGGGTATCTTTTGTGACAGACCTTGTCTTCTAAAAACTTCCACAATTTGTTGTCCAATAGGTTCAAATCTGGACTGCCTGAGGGTCATTCTTCAGAGGAAATGAACGCTGCCAAATTGTTTCGTAGCCAGGCCTGGGACGTTTCAGCCTTATGGGCCGGCGCAGAATCCTTCTGCAAAGTCCATGGCTGGTTTTGGAACAGGGAAGCCTCTGCACAACAGCTTCTAAAGCGGTTTCTTGGTAAACTTTGGACAATGTGTTGACTCCTTGTTCCCAGAAATGCAGGCCAGTATGCAGACCAGTAAGTGACACTCCACCAAACCATGACTGAAGCTGGGTAATGACCCTTTTCCACCCTTGGGATCAGTTTAGATGCTTGCTTAGATGACCGCGCATATACTCTATCATTTTGGTTGTTAAATTTTTCCTGAACGGTAAAATTTTTTTCATCGGTGAACAAAATTATTCTGCGTAAGTTATCAGCGTGCTTCACCAAAAGACGTTTGCATTTTTTAATCCTATTTGTTATCTAAAGCTGTAGTCAATAAATGTCCGGTACGTCGTTTGAAAGCCCCAAGTCTTTTTTATTGATTCGACTCTTGGACTTTTGCGTGATATTTATCTCACGGACCATGATTTTCTGTTTTCGGAGCGGATTTCTGTGAATTCTTGATTTAACGGCTTTGATGACATGCGGTTTTCGAACAGAGCGTAGGCGGCCCGACCGGTGGCGGTCTTTTACATCTCCAGTCTCCTCAAACAATTTAATGCATCGGTAGACGAACATGCGGCTAATCCCTAGTGGCAGGATCATTTTGAAAATATCGCTTTTTTCATCTCACACTTGAAAAGCGCTGTTACAGCGATACGGTTCTCATTATCTGGCCACTCCATGATAAAAGTTGAAACAATTTTAAAATCCCGTTACAGACTAACGCTATGGAGGTTAGCTTTCAAAACCCATATGACATAAACGGGGTATGTTCACTTCTACTATTGAACTGGGTGTGTTCAATGTTGTAACAGTATATATTTCCCTACTAAATATATGTACCAAACCTTACCTTTCTAAGATTAATTGGTTATGAGATATGGCCCTTTAACATTTTGAAGTGTTTGGGCGGTCCACTCCCACTTGATATATCAAGTGGGAGTGGACCGACTACACAGCCACCGACTACACAGCTACATTCTGTGAAAATTTCTTAAAGATCGGTTTAGCCGTTTCTGATTAGAAATGCAAACAAACCAACAAAAAGATAAACTCACAACCACATACTCAGATTAAAGCTTGAGATCGAACAAACTCATGGTCATGCGGACATGGTCGCCTTAGAATTTTACGAGATCAATAATACAAGGTGGCGCATAATAAATCACCCTATCGGAAAATGTCACAATTTTAATGACTTTTGATTTTCGACATTTGTAAACTTGACAGCTGAAGAATAAAAACAGGCATGCAATTTAGAGCTACACTTCAAATGAGTGTGGTCTGTGATGTAGGCTCAGCGCGAGTTTTGAAGTTGATTTCCTCATTTTGTCACGTTAACTGGGCAAACATTCTGGTGCTTAGCTGCACGCCGTGAACAAACTGGAACCTCATGAGAACTTGCGGGGCGCGCGCCAACGGATTGGTCGTTCGGGCGGGAATGTCACGGCTGTGGCTGCCGATGTCGCTGAGAAAGATGAAACATAAACCAAACGTCTAGACACGCTATTAGACATGGCCAGACAGCCACTACAAAGAATTTTAGTAAAGGACTTACACATTTTTCCATGCAAAGTTTAAACAGTGCATCAGTTAAAGCCTGCCGACAGTCAGTCTCGTGTGAATTACTGTCAAGCCATCCCGATTGTCAACAGGGAAGAGGACGATTTTAAGTCAAAAATATTATAAGCGCCGAGCTGCATTTCCACTTCAGTTGTAATGTCAATAAGCTAAATTTTCATATCAGGGGCACCGAAAAACGGCGTGTGATGCACGATGAGCCAGTACATCCTCTCAAAGCTAATGCGGTCTTTACGCGGGAGGAGTCTGTATATTTTTGAGGACGACATCGGCCATTACAGAAGATTTCTAACTGCCGGAATAAGATGAGCAGGATTTGATGTGGTTTCAACAAGACGGTGCAACGGCACTCACATCTGGAGCTACAATTGATATTGTAAGGAACGCGTTTCCTGCCCGTTTTGGCGATTAGGCAAGGCCAACCAAATCGATCGTTTTATCCACCCCAAACTTTTTTGGGGTACTTGCCATCGCCAGTTTTTGCCTACGGGCGGAACTGTGTATTAATACTGGCAAGAGTCACATGAGAGATTGCAACTTTTCCACTAAACAGCAAAAAGGGTAAAGGTCCAAATCAAGGTTTTGTTTAAAGATGAACATGTTTTATATTGTGTGATGAGTAATGTTGTATTCTTAGCCCTTGTTGTATTCTCTTAGTGCAGCCGATAAAATTCATGAACTACTTATATATACTTAGTAGTACTGAATGTTTTTGGACCAAATATTTTTTAATATAATTATTTATGTATGTTGTATCCAAAAAGAATCTACTTATTCGAAATGTCCGCTTTTTTCCTTTACACACGCCTTAAGTCGCACTGGCCAATCGTCAATAGCTGCACGAACCTTGTCCATTGGAAATTGGCCACAGCTCGAACCAAAGCAGTCTTAAGAGATCCAAGGCTATCTTTTGTGACAAACCTTATCCTCTAAAACCGTCCACAATTTTTAATCCAATGGGTTCAAATCTGGACTGCCTGAGGGCCATTCTTCAGAGGAAATGAACGCTGGCAAATTGTTTCGAAGCCAGGCCTGGGACGTTTTAGCCTTATGGGCCGGCGCAGAATCCTTTTGGAACGACCATGGCTGCTTTTGGAACAGGGAATTGTAACGAGGCTTCACCACAGCTTCCAAAACGGTTTCTTGGTAAACTTTGACCGATGTTTTGACTCCTTGTTCGCAGAAATGCAGGTCAGTGACCCCATCGTAAGAGACATCCCACCAAACCATGACTGAAGCTGGGTGATGACAATTTTTACCCTAGGGATTAGTTCAGATGCTTCCTTAGATTACCTGAACGGTAAAATTTTTTCATCGGTGAACAAAATTTTTCTGTGCAAGCTATCAGCGTGCTTCACCAAGAGACGTTTGCATTTTTCAATTCTATTTTTTTAAATCTGCAGTCAATAAATGTCCGGTACGTCGTTTGAAATCCCCAAGTCCCAAGTCTTTTTTAACGATTCGTCTCATGGACTTTTGCGAGATATTCATAGCACGGGCCATGATTTTCTGTTTTCGGAGAGGATTTTTGTGAATTCTTGATTTAACGGCTTTGATGACATGCAGAGCATGGGCGGCCCGACCGGTGGAGGTCTTTTACATATCTAGTGTCCTCAAACAGTTTAATGCATCAAAAATTGTATTGGATATTTTGTATTGCATATTTTGCATCGGCTTTGATTTGAAATCTCTGCTGGTGGTTATACTAGATGACTTACAATATTTTCAACATTTGATGTAACAACTTATTGCCTGAATATTATTTAGTATTTTACAAATGTTCAAAATTGAATGAAGTGTTTTGGTCAGGTTTTCATTATTCAAAACCATTTTTTAATTTAATAGGTGGAAAAGTTTTCGAAAATAACATTGATTAATAATTTTGGCAGAAGATGGTGAAGAAACTATTCGTTTGGGGCATTTCTTGTTGCCATCAAATGCAAATATATGCAGTTAATGGGGTTTTTCATTAAAAACAACAATTTTATATAAAGTATGAATGAAACACAGACTATTTAAGATATATAGTTTACATTTATTCCAGGTGTAGTTCAAATGTTACATTTTAAGAATGAAGTTCGATATCGGTCATATGGCCACCACGAGCCCATACAGCGATCCATTTTTTTACTCAATTTTTCACCACTTTTACACACATTTCGACCAGAACGTTGGCCATTTCGCGTTGGATGTTGTCGACTCGTCTAAACTTGTTGGTTTGTTGGCATAGATCAACGACTTGATGTTTCATCATAAAAGAAATCCAATGGCGGTAAATCGCATTAACGAGGGGCCATTCGAGCGGACCATTTCTCGAGATAACCGGTCACTGAATTTGCCTTTTAGTAAATCGATTTAACGCGTGGCTAGTGGCATCGTCTTGTTGAAACCACTTATCGGCGATGTCAAGCTCATTAAACTCTGGACAAAGATATTTTCTAGCATGGCACGATAGCGCTCCCCAATGACGGTGGCCTGACGATTGTTTTCACCACACAATAATTTTTGGCTAATGCAATTGTGTCTCTTAAAGCACATGTGGGTTTGTTGCTGTCCAATAACGCATGTTTTGTTTATTGACATAACCACTTGGCAAGAAATGAGCTTCATCGCTTAAGATAATTTTTCGATGAAATTCTGGATTTTCGTGAAACTTTGCCAGAGCCCAATCGGAGATGTTTCAGCGTTTCAAATAATCAAGTGGCTTTGTTCTTTCAGTTAGTTTGATCTTATAAGTACGAAAGGCAAGATGTCTTCGCAAAATACGCCACAGTGTGGTTTTGGAGATGCCCAATTCCTGATAACGACGTAAAATCGACTGATTTAGCTCGTTTTGAATGGATACACTTACGGTTTTTATTTTCGTAGCTTCGAGCGGTACGGCATCTTTTTGGCGCCGGAACAGCCAGAAGTGAAAATTTGTATAAAAATGTATCTATCATAGCTATACATCTAATATGTATCTAATACAGCATGATGATTTTTCAATGAAATTCTGGATTTTCGTGAAACATTTCCAGAGTGCAATCGGAGAAGTTTCGGCATTTCAGATGATCAAGTGGCTATAGTTCTTGAGTTAGTTCGATCTAATGAGGATGAAGGCCAAGATCTTTTATCAAAATACGTCACAGTGTAGTTTGAGAGATGCCCTATTCCTTAGAAAGACGTGGATTCGACTGATTTGGCTCATTTTGAATGGATACACTTAAGGCTGCGATATGTTCGTCGCTTTTAGCTGTAGAATGTCTCTTTGGTGCCGGAACATTAAAAAGTGAAAATTTGGATCCAAATTTATCCACTATAGCACGCACAGCCTGTCGGGTAGCACGATTATTACGCCCGAAAATTGGAGTAAGTGCTCTTAAAGTTGGGACCACCGTCTCAGAATTGCGGTAGTCATTTTAAATGATTTCCAAACGTTGCTCGTAAGTGAACTTTACCATGATGAAATTGTTGACTTCAACTTACGTTGTGGCACTGAAAGATCATTAAAAATGTTTGAGGGTGCGTTGACATAAAGACACGAAATTGTTATGTCCCTATTGGAAAACCCTTTATAAATTGTCGTAGCTTCGGCCATTGGAAATCTTATATTTGCACAAGGGCGAAACTCTTCTAACGGTTTCTCTTTCTGTAAATATCCGAATAAGTTCAGATAAGCATTTGGACATATTACAACTGGGTTGACAAACTTATATTAGTATATGTGACAGCGCATAAAAAAGGGACCTAAGGGTAAAAAAATCAATTTTCATTTTTTTTTCTTTTTTTTTGATGTGGACAACATCTGAGCATCGAATAAGACCGATCTCATGCCCCAAAAGTGTTCCCTCCCAGAGGTATGAGCGTTTTATGAAAGTGAAGTCGACGATTCTAAGCGCAAATAGAAAGGGGCCTAATCCTTAAAATGGCTCTCCCGAAGAAAACTTTTCATCAAATTTTCACTTTTTTTTTGATGTGGACAACATCTGAGCATCGAATGAGACCGATCTCATGCCCCAAAAGTGTTCCCTCCCAGAGGTATGAGCGTTTTATAAAAGTGAAGTCGACGATTCTAAGCGCAAATAGAAAGGGGCCTAATCTTTAAAATGGCTCTCCCGAAGAAAACTTTTCATCAACTTTTCACTTTTTTTTTTGATGTGGACAACATTTGAGCATCGAATGAGACCAATCCCATGTCCCAAAAGTGTTCCCTCCCAGAGATATGCGCGCTTTATAAAAGTGAAATCGACGATTCTAAGCGCAAATAGAAAGGGACCTAATCTTCCTGAACAAAACTGGTTTTGAACCTTAGGTCCCTTTCTATTTTGCGCGTCACATATGCACTCAATTCTATGGTGGAGAGAATAAGAACTTCTCTCTGTATCTGAACCAAGTTTAACATATCGTATTAAACCATAACGTAGGTCTTGGCTCAATCGAAATGTTATTATTGAAAAACTTTATTTTAATAAGAATGTTATGGACCAACAAAACTGCCACAGCATTCCAAAGGACTAACGAATGCTCTGGTTAATCAAATTTCGATCTAAGGAAAGCGCTCATTTTTGAGAACTGAAAACTGTTATAGGTATATAGAAAATTGAGAGCGTTCAAAGTCCGAAACAAAGTCTTGTTTCAGAAGGCCCCATGTAAGGCCTTCTTCACCCTCTCTCTTTACACCGCGAAATCACACACAGTGACCGAAGTGGACACACCACAGAAAACTTTCATAAATATTAATCGTGTATGGGGAAAGATTGTGTAGTTTTCATTTTCCTGAAGGCAGTGATTGGTAGCTGGAGCGTGAGTGTCCGGCAGAGGTTTAGCTTGTCATTTGTCCATGAAAAGTTTTCGAAAAACGCACACTTATCTTAATTTAATCACATTTACCAACTAAACAAGAACAAGCTATTATAACCATGTTAAAGAAATGCTTTGCTCAAAGGAAAAAATACAATCTAAAAATTAAACTTGTGTATGTAAATAAGAGAAACGTTACTATTTTACTATTTTATCCTTAAGCCAGCCTGTGTGCTGCTCAAGTCACCAATGAAAAGACAGGATTCTTCGTTAAGTATTTGTAGACTTTGTAGACAGTGTGCCCTAAAGTCAGGCAATAGCAAAGAAAACGTTTAGAAGTCGTGTCCTCCTCTTTATTGTTTTAACTTTCACAGAAGTCGTTGTGTGGCGGACTAAGCCTCATAGTGGGTATGCCCATTAGCCAGTGCTAACCAAATTGAGGTTTAATAGATTTTTTTGGCAGACTAATCGCGATCCGCGTTGTAGGCTTATTCATACCAGGGCAAATCTTTCTGGTTCCCATGCAGGGTTTTAATCCTATGTATCCAACATATCAGACATAATGACCTAATATCCATCTGCGATATCTCATAGTACTGAACTTGCCACGCGTCACTTTCTACGGCCATAATTTCAGCTTGAGTAATGCAAGCCCGGTAGCTTTAGGAGGACATTGAAATTCAGCGAGCGGATGGACTTTGATCAATAAGTAAATAATTTAATTTCATCCTCAGGCTGACTCATCCGGTATACTAGTCGAAAAACCTGGAACAAAGATGGGCTCATATGTCACGTAGTCAACTGGGAAGATCAAACGAGGGTTGCTATTTATATTTCGGGTCCGGCAATAAAAACACAATAATTTATCGTTGGAAATGGTTGTATTGTTTTTCAAAATATTCTCCTTTAAGATAAATACACTTTTGCATGCGCACAAACCAATTTTCGAAGCACTTTGTCCACTCAATCTCACGGTATGTCAGATGTCGATCTTGCTCAATCAGTGCTTCAGCGCCAAAAGTCGAAACAAGTTGATTTAAACACTATTGTCTCAATAACCCACGCCGAAATGCGTATAAAATCATCACACGAAAATGTTTAGGGGATAATTCAATTTTTTGACTGAGATGAATTTTTCAACACACTGTAAACAAAATAATCCGCCTTCAAATGACAAAACGTTCTGAGTGAAGTTATGCTAAAAATGTCAAAGTTTTCAATGGAAGTTCCAGTTTGTATCTGGGAACACTAGTATTGTCAGGGCCCGAAATATAAATAGCAACCCTCGTATTAAATGCACCTAAAATGTTGACATGATAATACCCATTCGAAAAGTTCTTATTGCGAATATTCTGTAACAACGACCAATACATGTACAAATTTAGTGCCAATAACCATCCTAATTAGTAAGGGCTACCGATAAGGTGTATCTTCAAACTACACTGTCAGTTCACACAACTAAAATTTAAGTGTTCCTACTCAAAATTCGTTTGTAGCGATGTACTGGAAAGAACGTGCATCCACCAACATTCTGTAGGCAACAATATCGGCTGTGGCAACAAATCTGTTCTCTGAATGTAAACAAATTATAAACCAGGCTATTGAACAGTTTCCTAAAGTGGACCTTAACGCCGCAAACAGGACGAATGACTGAACATTAAATAAAGATATTCGCAATATGGTTCAATTGTGGCTGAATATGCTTTTGTTGTTTGTCGTTGCTTTATGCGCCGTTTGTAATGTTCGCAAAGGACATACAGCTGCTGAACTAAAATGTAAGTATGTTTTTGTGTAGTTTAAAATATATTAATGTATGACAGCATAACAGCACTCACATATATTGCCATAAGTATCGCTGCCTCGAAAACTCACACAGAAGTGACAGTCAATATCGGCCACCGTTACAACTACATCAATATCCTGTTCCTGCAACACACATGCAAACTCGCTTATGTACATCAATAGCATTGCCGTCGTTGTTGGATGTATTATTGTTGTACCTTTGTAAGTATGTGTGTGCAGAGGTACACACAACCAAAGATATCAAATTCATTACAACACTAAACATTTAGAGAAGCGATAAAAGTGCTTTAAATGTGGCATTCCACTTTTGTTATGTTGCTGGAGCTGGCGGCATTGTGTAGCCTTTGGACAGTAGTTCCAAAACCTTTTGCTTTTCAAGTTTGGCAATTCATGACCCAAGAATATTGGTATTTGTCATAATAACCCATAAGCGGGTTCCCCCAATGTGAATCTAAAGTTTTTTCTACTCTAATTCCAAGTTCTGTGAATAAATCGAATCTGACTTAGTTCGATTGGCACAATGGCTTACTGTAAGTCCTGGCCTATATAAAGGGTGGTCAAACTATTATGCACGATGTTGATTGTAAGTCACACTTTAACTTCAAGTTTTTTGCCCAACTTAATTTGACATTTTTTCTATCCAGTGTTTGATAAATTCAACTATAGCGAGGTACACAATTGAGCAGCTCGTTAAGATTGTTAAAGATTTTTACGGAAATGGGCGTTCAAATAAAAATGCATTTCGTTCACTTATTTTTGGTCAGCATAATCGAGAAAATGGGTAAACAATCGAGGGAATTGTGCTGAAATTTCCTAAATGGGGTATGTACGAAATGTGAAAATATCTATGCATGCTCGCCCAGTTCGTTAATTGAGGATACGTACCCAAACGATATGTAGTTCTACCAAAATAATGACACTTGCCACGCAGCCAAGGAAACAAAGGATCATTTGCGCAAAAAATGCAATGGCCATGTTATCTCACTAATTTCTCAGAGATATTGAAAATATGAACGATAGGATATTTCAACAGGATGGCATAAAAAATTAAAATGGCAATGCATTTAAGAAGTTAAATGGAGTAAACAAAAGGCAAAAGGGGCGAAATAGGAAAAAAGGCATACTTAGTAGGGACATAAATACTGTTACACACGTTTTATGCTGTAAAATAAAAAGTACTGAATGTTTTTTGACCAAATATTTTTTAATATATTTATTGATGTATATTGTATCCAGAAACTACTTATTCTAATTGTCCGCCTTTTGCCTTTACACACGCCTTAAAACGCACTGGCATGTCGTCAATAGCAGCACGAACCTCGTCCATTGGAAAATTGGCCACAGCACGAACCAAAGTAATCTTAAGAGGTCCAATGTTGGGGTATCTTTTGTGACAAACCTTGTCCTCTACAACCGTCTACAATTTGTAATCCATTGGGTTCAAATCTGGACTGCCTAAGGGCCATTCTTCAGAGGAAATGAACACTGGCAAATTGTTTCGAAGCCAGGCCTGGGACGTTTTAGCCTTATAGGCCGGCGCAGAATCCTGATGGAAAGGCCCGGAAAATTTTGTTCACAGATGAAAAAATTTTTACCGTTCAGGAAAAATTTAACAAGCAAAATGATAGAGTGTATGCGCGGTCATCTAAGGAAGCATCTGAACTGATCCCAAGGGTGGAAAAGGGTCATCACACAGCTTCAGTCATGGTTTGGTGGGGTGTCTCTTACGATGGGGTCACTGACCTGCATTTCTGCGAACAAGAAGTCAAAACTTCTGCCAAAGTTTAACAAGAAAGCGTTTTGGAAGCTGTTGTGAAGCCTATTAACAATTCCCTGTTCAAAAACCAGCCATGGACTTTCCAGCAGGACTCTGCGCCGGCCCATAAGGCTAAAACGTCCCAGGCCTGGCTTCGAAACAATTTGCCACCGTTCATTTCCTCTGAAGAATGGCCCTTCGGCAGTCCATATTTTAACCCATTGGATTTTGAATTGTGGACGGTTTTAGAGGACAAGGTTTGTCACAAAAGATACCCCAACGTTGGATCTCTTAAGATTGCTTTGGTTCGTGCAGTGGCCAATTTTCCAATGGACGAGGTTTGTGCAGCTATTGACGATTGGCCAGTGCGACTTAAGGCGTGTGTAAAGGCAAAAGCCGGACATTTCGAATAAGTAGATTCTTTTTGGATATATTATACATCAATAAATGTATTAAAAAATAATTTGGTCCAAAAACATGCAGTACGTTTTATTTTACAGCGTAAAACGTGTGTAACAGTATTTATGCCCCTACTAAGTATATGGTCACCGCAACAATACTATATTCTCTACAATAAAACTATTTTCGTCGCAACCTTAGTATTGTTTTTTTGAATATTATTTTGACAATAGTATGATTGCTGCAACATTAATATTGTTGAATTGTAACAATAGTGTTATTGCCAAATTTAGAAATGAAAATATGGTTGTAGCAGCCATATAAACATGGTTGGTTTTATAGAGCATACATTAATGTTTTTGCGAATGTTTTTTTGATATACCAAAAAAATTACATACACACTATACAGTGCATGGTTTTTGCCCATTGTAAAAAACAACAACAGTTGAAGGTAGTGCGAGGGACTTTTATTATGTTTACTTTGTTCTCGTTTATTTAAAATCTGCCTGCACTTAAGTATATAGCCATTGATCATGGTTTAATCACATTCGTTACTTGGTGTCTACGGATGGTGAAGTAGCATTCGCCCCTGCTGGCAACTAAAAGCATTTTTGACCGTTGGAATATATATTTTTGTTTCTGGAATGAAATGTTTAATAAAAACATGGCCTCAAATTTGGCTACGGACTAATAGTAATACAATTTAAAGTAACAAACTAAATAAAAATCTCTATTTTTGAATAACAACAAACCAATCCTTATAAATAATATTATGGTTGAGTGTGAATCATACTATGGCTGTCGGAATCATAGTATGGCTGCGTGTGAATCATACTATGGTTGTAAGGATCATAGTATGGTTGTGTATATCATAGTACGGTTGAGTGTGAATCATGCTATGGTTGTGGGGATCATAGAATGGTTGCGTGTGAATCATACTCTGGTTGTGAGGATCATACTACGGTTGTATAAGAAACATACTATGGTTGTGAGGATTATAATATGGTTTTAGAGATAATAGTATGGTTGAGTGTGAGTCGTACTATTGTTGTGAGGATCATAGTATGGTTGAGGAGATCATAGTATGGTTGTGGAGATCAAAGTATGGTTGAGTATAAATCATACTATGGTTGTGGAGATCATAGTGTGGTTACGTTTGAATAATACTATTGTTGTAAGGATCATAATATTGTTGTGCCATAACCATATACCCAACAATAATATGATCCTCTTCGAATATTGTCACCCCAACCATACTTTTTTTCTGCGTGTACGGCTATTGTATTTTATAGATATTCCTTAAAAGGCTGAGAGATTTATCTCTTAAACGACTGCATTTACGTGCACATAGAAAAAAATTAGTTGAAAGTCGGTTGGAACTACACAAATTCCATTACAAAAGCAGAGTTTCGGTTGCAATCAACAAAAATTTATAATCACAAAACAATATTCGGTTCGACATACCACAAGATAATAAATATAATCAGCTTATTGAAAACACACTAACTGTTACTTAGTTACAACTGGTAGTTGTGGCAAACTAAAGTTTTGCAAATAATTTGGTGTTGCCACCAATTAATAGTGATGATAACTAAAATTTCATATAAACCAAAACGGGTTGTTTAATAGTCCTTTTTTATTTTTAAAAGGTGTTATAATATAAAAAAATTTGATTCTAAGTTTTTTAGTAAAAATCTATCACTACCTTTTCCACTTTTTCCTCGACTTTACCACCCTATGTTTTGGAGTACTTTTGTTGTGTTTACAGTTTTATTTCTTTTCGTATGTTCAACCGATACGTTAGGTCCACTAACTGAAAAATACTGAGCACCAACTTAGTCGGTTGTACTGGTGCAATACTCGAAGTGTATGCAATCTCAATCATTCGGTTGTGGCTACGATTTTGTTCTCGGTGTGGTGAAAAACCTCCTCTGAAAAATGTTTATTGTTCTTTCCTGGAGCTTAATATAGCTTTATCTGTACAATAGTCGTATACACTAACCTTCACACTTCAGTTGGCCAAAATACATAGAATTATTCTCGATTTTGCGGTTTGGAGACACTGTAACTTATTGCCACTGCTGTTGTGTGGCTGCCTTAATGTGGCCCACTTTGTTGTTGTCGTAGTGTATCTGGTACTTTTGGATAAATTGGCGGACGGAATTAGACCACAATGCACGGTAATCGATGTTGCAAAAACCGCAAAATAATGATTCAACGTAATTTCAAGTTAACGTTTACAGCATAAAGGACACTATTACAATGTAACCCCATCAACACATACCTGCCTCCCGCCAAGTCCCACCCAACGCCATTCTATACTGACATCCGTTTTGAGAACCCCGACCGTAGCACTTGGCAATGACTCCCCCCTTTCGCAACAGCATCACTTGACAACTGAATATTTCTATGGAAACCGACTATTCCAGTATCGAGTACATTGCCAGTTGTTGGTTGAATGGTTACACCAATACCTCACCCACACAAACACACATATGGACATTAACCTGAAAACGTTGCATTGAGTTGGTATGCGAGCATGTACGTATGTTGAGATCCGGTTCATGTGATTGTGCATGTGTGTGTGCGGTGTATTAAACGGCAGTTTTTTTTTGCTTAGCATCCATACGATGGTTATATCGCATCTGTGCCTCAGTGCGATGGCTGATATGCATGTCTATGGAAAACCCGGTTACCGGACAAAAAAATATGATGGCCCTTATACCTATTAATTTATGTTGGTCGGAGGTACTGCAGTGTAGGAGGCTATTCAGTGTGTTTGTGTATGTGATGGTATGTGTTGATGATTGTTTGAATGGTGGAGAGAAAGGCGATAATGTTAATTGTATTTGTGCACGACATGCTGTGGTTATTACACTCATTATTCTGGTAATATTCAACGTGAAAATTATTTATTCAATTAAAAGTGAAAGGATACATTTTAATATGAATTGATTTAATTAACGTTCCTGTTTCAGGACAAATTTGTTTACCTGAATGTGTATCTAAAAGTATTGATTCTCAGCATTTAAGGTATTTTTGTCAAGGCCAAAGGTGGAGACAAATCCAATCTGTTGTCGTGGCCATGGAACGTGATAAAGTATTAGTATATTTGGTAATATATTGATACACGTGGAGAACAGATTCGTTTCCACATTTCCATATTTTGAAAAACGCATGATGAAGGCTGCGTTCTAACTATCAAGTTTTCATCAGTACAAACGAATCTTGATTGGTGCACTGCAGTTTTTGGTAAATGAAACTGAAATTATCAGCAGACATGAGAAAGAAGAAAGGCATCACTTTCAGTTTTTTTTGTAAATTTAAATATCCGTAACGGGTGATCCATCTACAGGAAATATATAAAAATTCAAATCAAATGTGGAATCTTTATTGGTAATTTGAAAGGACATTTTATGGCATTTGCTTTTTGAAAATAATTACCTTCAAATGTTAGCAACTGTACTATGGAAATGAGCGTTCGGTGAGAAACGGGAAGATCTGCTGTTTTCGACCAAAATTTTGTTCAGGGATTAGGCCCGTATCTGGCTCAACGGCAAAGTCAATAAACAAAATTGCTGCATTTGGGCTGCAGGACAACAATAAGAGGTTCAAGAGATGCCATTATAACCAGAGAAAACCACGGTTTGGTGCAATTTATAGGCTGGTGAAATCATCGGTCCATATTTTTTTTTTTTTAAATGATGAAGGCCGGCACGTAATCGTGAATGGTGTTCGCTATCGCGAAATGATATCGGACATTTTGTTACTTGAATTTGAAGCCCGTAATCTCTACGACATTTGGTTTCAACAGGACTGTGCCACTTGTCATACAGCTGCTCAAACAAAGAATCTATTGAGAGGTCATTTCGAAAAGCAGCTGGACAGGTGAGTTGGCCGCCTAGATCATGTGATAGCACACCTTTAAATTTTTTTCTTTGAGGCTATGTAAATTCCAAAGTCTATGCTGACAAACTAGCTACGATTCAGGTTTTGGAAGCCAACATTACGCGTGTCATTAACGCCATATCGGTCGAAGTGCTCGAATGATTCATTCAAAATTGGACCATCAGAATGGACACCCTTGGGCGAAATTATATTCAAAAAATAAATAGCATAACATTTCTATTCGAACAAGAACTACAATGAATCCACACTTGATTTGAATATTTGTATTTTTTTCTGAGACAAATACCTCTAGATTGATCACCCGATATACTTATATGCCAGCATATAAAATTAATATTAAATTTTTTTTTTTAATACTAAAAAACTAAGAAGATAAAATTAAGAAAAAGTCGAAAAATTGAAATTTGGGCTCCTCGAAAATGATTTTTTGATATGTCGTAGTGTAGTTTTTTTTTCCTCATGGCAAATGATATCACAAAAATGATGGAGCAGTAAATTGCTAAATCGACCCGCCCTAGTATACATTATATCGATTTATGAACCGATTTGGTTTCGTTCTAGGCCTAAACTTAAAAAATGCCCTAAGTTTCATCAAATTTGGTTCAAAATTGCGATCTATAAAGACGAAGGACTGGCAACGCTCATTGGAGTGATTCTGAATAGATCGGCATACTTAACATAGGTTCAATTTCCATTCATTTAAGATGTTGCAAACATCAGAACTAAGTCATAATACCCGGTACCAGAGTTTGGTATCGAAAGCAGATGTTAACGTTTTTTTGTATTTGCTAATATTAAAGATATTGGCTAAAATAGTGTCAATAGCCACAAAAGTAGATTTATTGGTAATATTCAGTTGGTCTTGTCAACCTGACATTTCACTTATTTCTACGTGCAAAAGTTTACAAAGCGCTTCAGATCTGCCATGTTATGATAATTTATGACCAAAAAAATGCACTAACCCAGCAAATAAAGCCAGAGGCTAAAAAGAACAGCCAGTTCTTTTTAGTTTAACCGCAAATATTTATTGTAAATTTGATCTACATAATTTGAAGTTTTCACTTCATTTAGCATGACCACACCGTATTTTAAAGTACATCTAAGGGGACAACTTTCACTGAAGTGCAGTGGAAAAACCACAAAATTCTAGCCGCAAATTCAATTCATTTTCCACTTTTAAAGTTCACATACACAAACACAAAAACTCTGACAAAAAACGCATTTACACACACACATTCGCACACATAAACAAATACGAAACTCTTACAAAAGTTATTTTTCAAAGGAGAAAATCAAAGTACACCGAGTTGGTCGAATAAACCGCGATATTCGATTTAATGGAAGAAGTAAATTGAGGGGAAAAAATACAGGACGACCTCAAAAGCAAAACTCTGTACACTTCTGTGTATATACACAATACAAACAAAAAATACATACATATGTACACTCGAAAAAATTGAATAGTGAAAATAGTTCGACGACATAATTTACCGAAATAAAAAAAAAATTATTTAAAATGTTTAATGGCAGGCAATTTCAAAAATTAAGAAAACAATATTAAAAAAGTGAGGAGAGATGTGTTATCCCCACCACACTCTTAAGACTTCCCTAGTATAAGTTATACGTGTGTGCAAAATAACGCTATAAACAAAATTGCATTGATCTCTAATTAAATTTGCCGGTGTTAGGAAGGTAAGACCCAAAGTCGGAATGCAAATATTTTTGTTTAATCTGGGTAAACTATAAGGTTACAACCAAAAAATTGTGGCTGTAAAGTTGGATAGACTCAAAATTGGCATAGGGGCGGGCCATACAAATCATAGACCGATATTGTCGATTTTCAATAAGGCTTTTTTATGTGAAAAAAAAACCACAAACCAAATTTTGTCAAAATATGATAAAAAAAACTTGAGGAAGGAACCGAAATAAGGGATTCCAAGCATTTCAAAAGTAAAATTGACGAAATATGTACAAATGATGATGAGGTTTCAGTTTCATTTGAGGTTTTTTTCCTTATTTCCAAGCATTCCAGTAAATTTCTCAATTAAGACAATTGAACAGAAATGGGACACTATAAGGGAATTTACAAATATTACAAAGGACCTTTTTTTAGAATTGGTTACATTTTGCATAAAGGAGACTAGGTATTTTAAATATGATGAAAAGATATACGAGCAGCGAAAAGGGATGCCAATGGGTTCTCCAGCATCCCCAGTAATAGCCGAAGAGCTTCTAGACACCTCACTAGACAAGATGACATACAAACCAAAATTATTAACGAAATATATGGACGATCTCTTTTTAAGAATTTTTAAGAAAAAAGAAATTAAGAACACTCTGGATGTACTCAACTCATTTAACAGACAATACAGTTTACAATGGAGATGGAACAAGACGGAAAATTACCACATTTAGATTCAATACTTTGTCGACAAGGTCAGTTACTAAAATTAGATTAGTACCAAAAACCTACAGCTTCTGGCAGACTTATTAACTTTAGTTCAAAGCACCCTAGACGAGTAATTATTAATACAGCGACTAACTTCATCAATAGAATTTTAGATATTAGCGACATAGAGTTTCACAAACATAATTTAGTAAAAATTAGAACTATTTTTAGGCAAAATCACTTCCCACACAAAACTATCACAGACCTACTAAACAAATGGAAATCAAAATCCAATTCCTCAGTTGTCATCGCAGAACCTGTGGCAAAAATATATAAACCAACAACATATATACCGGGTTTTTTCGGAAAGGCTTAGCCATTCCAACATATATAACAAAGACAAATATCAACTTGCACTAAAGGCACACAGTACAGTAAACAGTTTATTTAGCAAGACAAAATCTCAAATAAATAACGAAGATAAATCAGACGTTGTATACCAAATAAAGTGTAAGGGTGACAAGTCCGACATATGCCAAAAGGTATATGTCGGCACTACTAAAACTAAACTTAAGACAAGAATTTCGCCTCACAAACCTGACCTAAAAGCCGTAAATAACCCATAGAACAAAAGACCGCACTTGCGGCCCACTGTACATTGACTGGTCTGACTTAACCGACATAAAAATTGTAGCGCAAGAGAGAAATTATAGAGAAAATACACTCTCGAAATGCTTAACAGTATTGACGTATCAAATGAGAGGAAAATTAATTAGAAAACGGACAGAGAAGGGATCGCACACATATGTGACGCGCAAAATAGAAAGGGACCTAAGGTTAAAAACCAGTTTTGTTCAGGAGAGCAATTTAAAATATTAGGTCCCTTTCTATTTGCGCTTAGAATCGTCGACTTCACTCTCATAAAGCGCGCATATCTCTGGGAGGGAACACTTTTTAAACATGGGATCGGTCTCATTCGATGCTCAGATGTTGTCCACATCAAAAAAAGAAAACAAATGAAAATTGATTTTTTTTACCCTTAGGTCCCTTTCTGTGGTGCATAAGTACAGACGCAAGCTGAAGCGTAACACAAAAATCAGTTGACAGCGATAATCAGACGGACAACATTGTTTTGTTAATGTAATTTTTTTTTAAATATTGTGTTAATGTTTTGTTTATTAAATATAATCATGTTTTGTATTTTGTCAGTGACAACCCCTGAAGATTATTGACGAAGGCCATCGAAATATTGGGATAAATAAAAATTAAACAACACATAGAACAACGAGTTTAAATAAATGACCTCAAGCCGAAAAATAATTTTATAAAATAACAACACCAAAGGTCAACTATTCACTTACAACAAAATTTGCCATTGTAAGATAATGGATCTATATTAAGATTTGACCACTCTGCTCTATTTTCAGCAATATTCATTATGGCTTCATCAGAGCTTGAAACGTTCTCTCCTAGCTTTAATACAGACGTTTTTATCAAGATAAGTTTTATCAAGATCAGTTTATATTTATTTATATTTTATTTTTATATTTATATTTAGTCAGACAAGTCTAAATAATTCTCAATCGATCGGTATAATTATTAATGGTCGATTGACCAGTTCAGACAAAAATGTGTGACATCGGTCTACGTTGAGATACAACCCCAGTTAAAATTGGTTGAGCCCGTCCAAGAGTCGAAAACCCCGTTTTCAGTTGAATTTCACCACATCTATAAGTAGAGGGTATATTGTATTCGGCCACGTCTGACGTTAGGGCATTGTTTTAAAAAGCCTTTATTAATCAAATAATATTTTAAAAGCGTTTTCTTCCTTGGAAATTGTAAAATCGACTTAAAGGCAATTTTTAATTTCCGTGGCATAGATTATTCGCTTTACATTTAAACAAATTATGTATCTTTAAAAGTGCCCCTGCTGTATGTAAGTTTGAGCAACATAGTCATGCAACATAGCGTGATAATGGACAATAATAACAGTTTTTGCCGTCGTATAGTGCGCATGAACCTGAATTTGACTGGCATAGGTAAGAATGTGCGATCAGTCCTAGAACATCAACTCGCCACCGATCACAATAATTACGCACCTGTCAGATGTGAAATTTGTACATAGACCTTACATAAATCGCTTACACTTTCCAATTGTCAAGTTCAGAATTGAGCCATTGAAGGTACACGCGCATGTGCGTCATTATCGCTTCTTACTTTGACCTTAGAGCTGCTGAAAAATGACAACGATTGATCTCGGATAATTTAGTAAAAAGAAAAACTGCCGCAAATTAGAATCGGATAATTTTCACGTGTCACGTAGGTGACTATTTTTGGAGGGAATGCATCATTAGCCCATTATTCTTTTAAGTTGCAGCTGAAAATGCCATTTTTTACAAAGGTACAGCAGTATTGCTGTAGTCGTGAATAATCGAAGTTGTCGGAAGTGATTTTTTATTGCTTGAAACACTAATAAAGACCGTTGTATTACCATGGGAGTCTGTGTTGCTATTATACCGTAGAACATACACACCCATTTTCAAAATAGGGAGAGATTTGTCTTAGTGGTTCAAAATGTAGCGCTCATTTTTTTTTAATCAGGTTTCCCAGTCAATTTCTTTTTAGTGTCCTGAATAGTTGAAAAGGAGTTTAAAACAAAAAAAAAAACTTAACATTGTTTCCTTTGAGTTTTTTGGTTTGTTGTGATCGATTGTTCTGTTGAATATTAGAAGCAAGACAGGAGTGAAGTAAAACAATTATTTTAATTGAAAAAATTGGTTATTGAAAATTAAATAAATCATAAAAACACCAACATCTGTTATTTGCTTATCTAACAATAACTGAGAAATTTGTTGTTATTAATTTTGAAAGAGAGAATTACTCCACAAACTAATAGGATCAGGTTTGTTGTGGTTGAAGGAAGTTTTTTCGACATAGAGTACGACACGATCATATGATGCGTTACTCGCTTTCGTCCTCGCTTTCGTTACGCCAGCTTCTACGAGGGTTACTATATATATTTCTGGCCTAGGCAACACTAACATCTGACATTACCATTATAAGTTTGACACTTTTTTTAGCATAAACCTACTCAGAACGTTTTGACGTACGACCATAATTAGTGTTGTCTACATTGACTTGAAAAAGCAATTTGGCAAACAAAATGGAATTAACTCGTGAACATTTTCGTGCGATAATTTTTCACAACTTTCGACGTGGATTATTACGACGAGAATGCATCGATGAACTTTAATCTTTGTTTGGCGATGAAACACCATGCTATAGCACTGTGCAAAATTGGTTTATTGATTTCAATCGTGGCCGACGCTCGCTCAAAGACGAAGGTCGTGAGGGTCCTCCAAAAACGGCCGTTGTGCCAGAGAACATTGATGCCGTGTGTGAACTGAAAATGCAAGATCGTCATGTGACATACCGTAAGATGAGGCATCTTTGGGCACTTCATCCACCAGCATACATTCGATATTGCATGAACACATGTTCGTAAAAAAGGTTTTTTCTCGTTGGATCCCGCACAACTTGACATTCGCTCAAATCAAGGCTCGTGTCGATTGGTGCAAAGAAATTTTGGCAAAAAATATGATCGCGGTGCTTCTAAAGTCGTTTAACAGATCGTCACAGGGGACGAATCATGAATCTATGTGTATGAGCCCAAAACAAAACAACAATCGACCGTGTGGCTCTTCGAAGATGAGCCAAATCCAACGAAAGTTGTTCGAGAAAGAAGCACTGCGAAGAAAATGGTCGCCTGTTTCTTCGCCTGGTCATGTGGCGACTGTTCCGCTTGAGCAACGTAGGTGGTCAATTCTAATTGGTACACCACAATTTTTTTGCCTAAGTCTTCGGAGAAATTCGAAAAACGAACAAGGTGTGACTCATTGTGCATTATGGTTGGACCACCCTTTACAAAATTCACCCAACTACACCTTTAATTACATCACGGTCCTCTTATTGTCGTCGAAGCATCGGACAAATGGCGTTAAACAGTTATCATGAGAAACGAGGTGGCTTTTTTATTTGAACTTAGTCAGGGGAACTTAGAATCCACCAATCATTTTCGAAGATCCAGTACATCCACTCACAGTCTGTACGTTGTGCTTTCTTTTCGTCAAAAATGTCTTATATTTATATTATTCCCTCTGTTTCAAGGACCAAATAAGTACAAAAGGATACACTGTTCTGCCGAAGATAAAGCGTTGCTATTTTTGAATTTGGCAACAACGCGTATTTGAGTGTATCTGAGAGTGAGTGAAACTGTGTGTGCGATTTACATTGTGTGCAAATGTAATGGTGTGTGGCAAACACAAAAGTAATTGTGCAATCAAAATCACAAATACAGAGAAGCAGAAAGCAAAACAGCGACCAAAGTTACCACACTCGCTCACACACACATACGCGAGCTAAATTAAGTAAACTTTAAATGCTCAGTCATACACATACATACATGCATGAATTCTCACCAATGGATATACTGACGCACACATATACGAGATTTACAGGACTCGATTTATTCTTCGTTCGTTTTTTTGCTGTTGCAAAACAAATGCAATTTTCGAATGATTCTCCGAGTGTGTGTATGTGTGTCTGTGAGAGTTTGCAATAGTGGATATTGGTTTGGTATTGAAAAAAAACCGAGCCGAGCCTTTGAAAGTTCCTGCAGAAGACGGAATGAAAAACCCAGCTGGTATAATCGGCGAAATAAACACGCCTTTTGTGTGGAACAAACAGTATCGCAGTCGTCGTGCCGCTTTAGCAAATACTAGCGTTACGCCTCCACACATCACTTACACTCGAGCACATAGAGAATGAATGCGAATTGTTCCTCTGCATAAGTCCCACAGAACGGACGAAGAGGCAGTAGATGACTTTGATTTGTCCAAAAAAAGTCGGCTGGTCGATCAGGGGCGGTGTTTTTTTTTCTCAGTTACAATGCAGAGGATAAATGGAAAAGTAATTGGATTTTTAATCTAGCGGTAGGGAGTGGTATATCGTAACATACTGTGCATCACGTGATCGAGATCGGAAAAAGATGTTGTCTACAACAGCGGTTAACAGCATGACTTAATATGAGTTGGAGTAGAGTTCTAGACTGTTTACGCTAACGTTCAAAATTCACTTTACATTCCATTAAGAAAACTCTCCCAAAATCAGTGTGAAACGCTGGAAATTATTTTTCCAGTCACTCGAATTGTTCGAGTCCTACTGCTTAAGCTGGATCCGAACAGCAAAATTATGCAAAATTATGGCAGATTAAACATGATTTACTCCTAAAATCCTTCGTTCCAAATTTCGTGCACATGGACAACATTCTTGCTCTTAAGCTTTATACATGCAGCAGACATAAAGATCGCTTAACCGTTTTGCTCACATCGGTAGTCAGTAAAAATACAGCTCATTTTTGGGAATACCATGTTTTGGCATTTGAATAAATTGGTAATTAACGCTGCGGTCAAAATACTAACTATTGAACAATTTTTATTGGTTTATTTTGGCAAAATAAGTATTATACTTAGTAGGGACATTAATACTGCTACACACGTTTTATGCTGTAAAATAAAAAGTACTGAATGTTTTTGTACCAAATATGTTTTAATATATTTATTGATGTATATTGTATCCAAAAAGAATCTACTGATTCAAAATGTACGCCTTTTGCTATGGACGATTAGCACTGGCCAATCGTCCATAGCTGCTCGAACCTCGTCCATTGGAAAATTGGCCACAGCTTGAACCAAAGCAGTCTTAAGAGATCCAATGTTGGGGTATCTTTTGTGACAAACCTTGTCCTCTAAAACCGTCCACAATTTGTAATCCAATGGATTCAAATCTGGACTGCCTGAGAGCCATTTTTCAGAGAAAATGAACGCTGGCAAATTATTTCGAAGCCAGGCTAAAACGTCTTAGGCCTGGCTTCGAAATAATTTGCCAGCCTTATGGGCCTGCGCAGAATCCTGCTGGAAAGTCCATGGTTAGTTTTGGAACAGGGAATTGATAAGAGGCGGTTTCTTGGTAAACTTTGTCCGATGTTTTGACTCCTTGTTCGCAGAAATGCAGGTCAGTGACCCCATCGTAAGAGACACCCCACCAAAGCATGACTGAAGCTGCACGCAGAGAAAAGATATGGTTACACTATGGTCACCGCAACAATAATATATTCTCTACAATAAAAGCATGTTCGGCGCAACCATAGTATTGTTTTTTTAATTTCATTTTGACAATGGTATGATTGCAACAATATTGCTATTGTTGAAATGTAACAATAGTATTATTGAAATGAAAATATGGTTGTGGCAACCATAAAAACATGGTTGGTGCAACAAAAGTATTGTTGTTTAAAATTTGCGTTAACAATAATTTGATTACGGCAATCATACAGTATGGTTGCGACTATGAACATAACAAAACAGGGTTTATGTTTTTGATATACAAAAAAAACACATACACACGATACAGTGAATGGCTGCTCTCCATTAAAAAAACAACTACAATCGTAAGGTAGTTCGAGGGATTTTTATTGTATTTACTTTGTTCGGTGAAATTCTTTAATACCGACTGGTTCTCGTTTATTTAAAATCTGCCTGCACTTAAGTATATAGCCATTGATCATGGTTTAATCACATTCATTACTTGGGGTCTACGGATGGTGAATTAGCATTCACCTCTGCTGGGAACTAAACGTATTTTCGACTGCCGTTGGAATAAATATTTCTGTTTCTTGAATGAAATGTTCAATAAAAACACGGCCTCAAATCTGGCTATGAACTAATAGTAATGCAATTTAAAATAACATACTTAATAAAAATCTTTATTTTTGAACAACGACAATAACCAATCCTAAGAAATAATTTTGGGGATCAAGTATGGTTGAGTGTGAATCATACTATGGTTGTGGGGATCATAGTATGGTTGCGTGTGAATCATACTATGGTTGTGAGGATCATACCATGGTTGTATGAGAAACATACTATTGTTGTGTGGATCATAGTATGGTTGTGGAGATCATAGTATGGTTGAGTGTGAATCATACTTTGGTTGTGTGGATCATAGTATGGTTATGTGTGAATCATACTATTGTTGTGAGGATCATAATATTGTTGTGTCACAACCATATACCCAACAATAGTATGATCCTCTTCGAATATTGTCACCCCAACCATACTTTTTTTCTGCGTGTGGGTGATGACCCTTTTCCACACTTGGGACCAGTTCAGATGCTTCCTTAGATGACCGCACATGTACTTTATCATTTTGCTTGTTAAATTTTTCCTGAGCGGAAAAATTTTTTCATCGGTGAGCAAAATTTTTCTGTGTAAGTTATCAACGTGCTTCACCAAAAGACGTTTGCATTTTTCAATCCTATTTATTTTTAAAGCTGCAGTCAATAAATGTCCGGTACGTTGTTTGAAACCTCCAAGTCCCAAGTCTTTTTTAATGATTTGACTCATGGACTTGCGTGATATTCATCTCACGGGCCATCATTTTCTGTTTTCGGAGCGGATTTCTGTGAATTCTTGATTTAACGGCTTTGATGACATGTGGTGTTCGAACAGAGCGTGGGCGGTCCGACAGGTGGCGGTCTTTTACATCTCCAGTCTCCTCAAAAAGTTTTATGCATCGGTAGATGAACATGCGGCTAATCCCTAGTGGCCGGAGCGTTTTTCAAATATCGTTTTCTTCATTTCGCACTTGAAAAGCGCTATTACAGCGACACGGTTCTCATTATCTGACCACTCCATGATGAAAGTTGAAACAATTTTAATATCCCGTTACAGACTAACGCTATTGAGGTTAGCTTTTAAAACCCATATGACATTAACGGGGTATATTCAGTTCTACTATTGAAATGGGTGTGTTCAATGTAGTACCAGTATTTTTGTCCCTACTAAATATTGTTTGACAGGTGTCCCTTATGGCTATCAGCTGCTTAGAGCAGTTCGACCTTCGTAGGGTTTAGGAGTAGATTGAGAGGAACATCTGCTGGATCGCCTTGGTAATAAAAGAATCTACTGCCTTCAATCACATGAACTCTTAAAGAAATGACGATGATATTTTAAGTGGAACATGTAAAACTGATATGGATCACAACACAACCGGGAGAGCGGAAAAGTGGGCGATGCCACTGCCCTTTTAATTTCGCACATATGGCCAAAATTATGTACCGAGCGTTATACAATTTTAACAGAATAAAATTAACGAATTTCAAAGTATTATACCCTCCATAATAGGCTAGAGGGTATATTCACTTTGCAATTACTTTTGCAACACACCGGAGTCCCCATATGGCATTGATTTTTAAGCCAATTTTTGGGGATTCGAATCTAGACTGAAACAGGGACATTTCTGTAAGCGGTATTAGAAGGAGGTTTGAGAACGGTTTTTTTTGTCACCAAGTTTTTTTCTCTCTTTTAAGTGAAAGTATGCAACCAGTACTACCGATATTCTAAGAAAGGAAAAAATTTGTATGGGAAGTACTAAAATAAGTGTGATACACTTAATACAGCACATTTTCAATCTCGTTGGTACTTTTGAAAAACTATTAAATTAAACACGAGGAGTACAATTCCAGAGAGTTTGGTAGCTCCTTTAAAGAGTTACCGTGTAAAGCAGTTACACAAACGGACACAGCGTAATTGACTAAAAAAGTCATGATGCGGATTTGGTCAAAGCATTTATATAAGTTCTAAAATGTTATTTTTCGATTCTGTCTACTCTAACTTAAATATAAGTACACCCTCTTACCCAGTAGGATTGAGTATAAATATTTTTTTTAAATAAAATTTCGTGGTTTCCGTTTTTGACAAATTCTACAAGAAAGAGGTAGATAATTGAGCAGAGCGTTAAGATTGTTAAAACCTTTTTCGAAAATGGCCGTTCATATCATATTACATTTCCTGCACTTCGTGTTTTTTCTTTGAACAGCATAATCGACAAAATATGTTCACAATCGGAAGAATTGTGCGCAAATTGCAGCAAACCGAGTCTTTAGGATATGTGACAACACGTGTGTGTGTCCTGTTTCTTCTGCCAAGGTTCTGTAATCGGGCCGCACTTCTTCGAAAACAAGGTTGGCCAAGCAGTTACCTTGAATGCTGTTCGCAATTGCGCGAGGATAACGGACTTCTTGTAGCTAGAAATTGAGGATATGAACATGGACGATACGTGGTTCCAACAGGATTATCCACACAGCCAGTGGCTCTTTGCGCGAGAAATTCAATGGCCATATTATGTGATGATGCCAATTAACACCGCCACGATCATGTGGTTTGACATCGTTAGACTTCATTCTTTGGGGATATTTAAAAGAAAAAGGGTTCGTCAATAAGCCAAGAACAACTCAAGAGCAAAAGGAGGTGATAGTTCGGCAAACTAAATACATTAAACTTCATTAAGACGAGGCGAGCATTTGGCCGATATTTTTTTAAAAATAATTGTTAGAGATCCTTTTATTACTGTAAAAAATATTAATAAGGGGTGTTTTTTATTGGGGTATAGAACTTTAAGTTGGCATCACTTTTTAACTGGCGGCCATTTTGCCAGCTGTCAAGTGATTAATATTTAGTTTGGTTTGCCATTTCATCATGAACAGGTTGACAAAAGAACAACGCTTGCAAATCGTGCAAATTTATTTCAAAAGTAATGGTTCAGTTCGCGAAGTTCACCGCAAGCTCCGTCCATTTTATGGTCGACATAATCGTCCATCAGAGCAATTAATTCGGTTAACCATGGATCGGTTAACATTGACCATTGGATTATTTTCTTTGGGGATATGTGAAGTCGCTCGTCTACGCCAACAAACCAGAAACACGTTAGGGGACTTGGAAGCCAACATTCGTGGCGTTATTGCCAACATACGGCCCCATATGCTCGAAAAAGTGGTTGAAAATTGGACCTGTAGAATTGGCTTTATTCGAGCCAGCCGCGGCGGCCACATGCCCGAAATCATATTTAAACATTAATGGCATAAAATTATCCTTCCAATAAAGCCAAATTGATGGACATTAAAACGATTTTCTTGTGTTTTATTTCAATTCAAAGTTCTATACCTGAATAAAAAACACCCTTTATAATTATCTAAATTTTTTTGTTTTATTTATAATTAACATCGTGCGTTTTAGCTGGACCACCCTTTACAACGCCATTCTCTTGCCACATCGACTATTAGGATGACCCTATTAACCACTGCTCTAGAGAAAGAAGACAGCGTTAGTGTTCTTTACATAATTTCAACTAATGTGCTGCATTGCCCGGTACCGACACTAGGCCTTCTATCTGTACA
This sequence comes from Hydrotaea diabolus, assembly GCA_963513945.1. Taxonomy (NCBI): domain Eukaryota; kingdom Metazoa; phylum Arthropoda; class Insecta; order Diptera; family Muscidae; genus Hydrotaea; species Hydrotaea diabolus. Next base: position 129,871,669 of record OY740717.1, on the reverse strand, counting down.
TAACTTCTCCCTTGGCGAGGGGACCAAGGCCGAACTAGTTGAATTGCACCTTTACACCGAAACTTCAATCATCGAGCTATTTTGAGTTTAGCCAAAACTTCTAAGATATTCCCTACTAGGGAGACCAGAACAACATTTTTTCGCTACCTGATTCCACCAGATTGGGAGTGAACTATTATGACAGAATCTGCTCCCCGTTTAGGTGAATTGTGGATCCTTTTGACTCCAATAGGCGCTTAGCACATGTTCCATTTTTCTTGCTCATCAGTATTGTTGAAGCTTTTAATACATCGCAAAAGGCCTGTTAGGGTATGGTGTGAGACCTTTGAAACCTTTTTCAAAAAGAATGACCCTTTTTACTTCCTCTCTAAGATGGCTTAATTTAGCTTCCGCGCTTATGTCAAATTAATCGATTGTTTCAGTGGTTTGTCTCCAAGGAAGAGTTGTTTCAACGAATCGGCCCTTAATTTGGTCTACTTTTGGTGACAGTATCCACATAAAGTTCTATACTATTGGTCAAGCCTTATTTCCCTTTAGTGTTTGCATTCGATCCAGTGGTCCGTTTACCCCTTTTAATTCACACAGCGGGTGCCACTGTTCATGCCCCCTAACCAATAACCACTGTGCCAAATTAGAACATATTTACCAACTGCAGAAGAAGAACTACTAGCTTTATTTCGTTGCTTGCAATCATAAAAATAGGATCATTAAAGCTGCATTTGAAATGGCAATGGGGGTAAAGCAAAGAAACGACAAGTTTAAGTGTTCCGTAAAATGAGTCGAAAATTGACATTCGATTTGTAGGACCATTGCACAACATATATAACCACACACACACACTCTTACGTCCGTGCTTACATACACTCTCAAGTATGGCAGCAAAGCCATGTAGCCGGGCAACAATCAGTGCAATGGTTGGTATTGCAAAAAAAAGGAGGTGGAGGAGGACGAAAAAACTACAGCTGCAGAAGACTGAGCAGGAACTGTTTCGGTGTGTATGTATGTGGGAAGGGGAGAAAGTTGGCCATGGTGCCAAATACATGTTCCAATGAACATGAATAACAATCAATGGTAACCACAATCAGTTTTTATGAAAGGGGCTGCAGCTCTGGCACCAGCATCTCCTTCTCAGCCATGGACCAACCAACAGCTGCAAGAGGGAGCAGCAAACAACATTGAAGCAAATATACGCTAACACGCCTATACATCCATCCATCCAACCACTCAGTTCTTCCGTCCACCCTCCCAAACACCACAAACAAGCGGCAGCCTCAACTGCATGCCACGAGGAGTCAAGGAAACTTCTTGTGCATCATTGGCGTGGCGCTGCATACCAATACTAACTAATGGCCACATTAAGCGGCAGCAGTTGAAAAAGAAATCCATTCCATGCCACACCGCTGCTATAGCCAAGCGCTGAAGTGGAGGCGGAGATGGCGGCAGCAGCTTTGGCCCTGGACGATGACGTCGGCATAGAACATGCGGGGAATGAGGGAAACTCATTTTCATACTCAGTGCCTTTTTAACGTTTTATCTTATTTCTTTGCCATTTACACTTACAATCGCCGCCATGGCATCTAGCGAATGAAGTACGACCCGCATTCGACGAGAACGCGGAGGAGAATGACGTTTCCGATGGGGGCCATCGATTCCAATACTCGTGCAAAAATATTGTTTTAACAATATTAATTGCGGAAGTTGGCATTTGCCTGACCGAGTCGGGGGCTACGCTACATCAGAAGTGGGAGGACTGAGTAGGGAGAACGGAGTGAGTGGCATGGTGGCTGTAGCTGGTGCCACCAAATGTGACCAACGACATTCACTAGCACATTAGTATATACTTATATATATGCTCTTGTTTAATTTATAGCAATGCCGGAAGTTAAATGTCATGAAAAAAATAAACTGTTAGCAATATAAAATTTGCCAAAAGGAATTGTAGTCGCAGCATCGATGCGTTGAAGTGGCGTGGCAGTGGTGGCGTTAGTGGAAGTAGTCGCTGATGGTGGTTGGCGATGTTAAGGCCAGTTTCACACATACATACACAAAAACTAAAGCATGATGCTGCATGTCTCTGGTGAGGACAGAAAATTTATTAATTTTTGCTGTATTCTTGGATCTCTTCGTCGTTGGGACTTTTTTTGTTTGTCTCTGGCCGAGAATCGCTACAGGATATTGAATTAAGAAACGCCCTCGCTTCAAATGGCAAGAGCAGTTTTAATTAAAGTTCACCGAAAAACTCGTGCCGAGCAGGAGTGAGACTAATGTTTCTGAAGCATGGTTGGCCGCGAGAGAGAGAGAAAACGAATCGGTGGAAGAGGTCAATGGGCTTATGTAAATCATGAGATTGATATATTTATATAGGGGTCTAGGTAGATATGCCCCCTAGATAGTGCAATCGTGTTAATTCGGATAAGGAGGACTACGCATCGGTCACATATAGTATAACCTAAGCCTGCGATACAGCCATTTCTAGCGTGTTTTTGTCAGACATGTAATGAAGTCGACTTTAACACATATGGACCTGCATACAGGATAGTAATGCCACCTTTGAAGGATAAGAGGTCTTCCAAACCTATCTGCTCTGCTCATATCCTTCATAATGTTTCCACACTGTTACCATTACATACAATATACATATATATTGTGAAAGCAGTCATTTCTAGTTGTTTTCGTCAGATATGCCATAAACCGACTTCAACCCATAGGGGACTTTACTTACTAGGGACATAAATACTGTTACACACGTTTTATGCTGTAAAATAAAAAGTCTAAATGTTTTTATATTTATTGATGTATATTGTATCCAAAAAAGTCTACTTATTCAAAATGTCCGCCTTAAGTCGCACTGGCCAATCGTCAATAGCTGCACGAACCTTGTGCATTGGAAAATTGGCCACAGCTCGAACCAAAGCAGTCTTAAGAGATCCAATGTTGGGGTATCTTTTGTGACAAACCTTGTCCTCTAAAATCGTCCACAATTTGTAATCCAATGGGTTCAAATCTGGACTGCCTGAGGGCCATTCTTCAGAGGAAATGAACGCTGGCAAATTGCCTCGAAGCCAGGCCTGGGTAGTTTTAGCTTTATGGGCCGGCGCAGAATCCTGCTGGAAAGTCCATAACTCGTTTTGGAACAGGGAATTGTTAAGAGGCTTCACAACAGCTTCCAAAACGGTTTTCTGGTAAACTTTGGCCGATGTTTTGACTCCTTGTTCGCAGTAATGCAGGTCAGTGACCACATCGTAAGAGACACCCCACCAAACCATGACTAAAGCTGGGTGATGACCCTTTTCCACCCTTGGGATCAGTTCCGATGCTTCCTTAGATGACCGCGCATACACTCTATCATTTTGCTTGTTAAATATTTTCTGAACGGTTAACATTTTTTCGTCGGTCGACAAAATTTTGTGCAAGTTATCAGCGTGCCTCACCAAAAGACGTTTGCATTTTTCAATCATATTTTTTTTAAAGCTGCATTCAATAAATGTCCGGTTCGTCGCTTGAAAGCCCCAAGTCCCAAGTCTTTTTTAATGATTCGACTCATGGACTTTTGCGTGATATTCATCTCACGGGCCATGATTTTCTGTTTTCGGAGCGGATTTCTGTCAATTCTTGATTTAACGGCTTTGATGACATGCGGTGTTCGAACAGAGCCTGGGCGGCCCGACCGGTGGCGGTGTTTTAAATCCCCAGTCTCCTCAAACAGTTTTATGCAAGACGAACATGCGGCTAATCCCTAGTAGCCGGAGCGGTTTTAAAATATCGCTTTTTTCATTTCACACTTGTAAAGAGCTATTACAGCGATACGGTTCTCATTATCTGACCACTCCATGATGAAAGTTGAAACAATTTTTAAATCCCATTATAGACTAACGCTATTGAGGTTAGCTCTCAAAACCCATATGTTATTAACGGGGTATGTTCAGTTCTACTATTGAAATGGGTGTGTTTAATGTTGTAACAGTATTTATGTCCCTATTAAGTATACAGGATATTATTATATTATTAAGGGTAAGAGTTCTTCCAAACCTATCTGCTCCCAGACATATGTTTTTTAGTTAGAAGCTTGCCGCAGTTGTCAAGATTGTTGGACACAAGAAGCACCATGACCAGACCATATAAAAAATAATTATATTAAATTCCCTTAAACTACCAATATCAAGTACGACCGACGCATTTGTGGACATATTTATAAGTAATTAATGTTTAAAAGTGGGAATATTTCCTGCTGCTACTTCCGATTCCAAATTCTAGCAAACTACAAAGAGATCCATCGGATTAACGACCATTAGTCTCTTCTACATGATAGGAAAAATTCTCTGGAAGATTATTTATAACGTGTTGCACGCTGCAGTGGGTGAGCTAGATTAGAGATTTCAGAACCAAAAACTGACTGGTTTTTATGTTCAATCCCGACAGTCGGTTTCCTAAAAATAGATAAAACGTGATATTGGTTTTCCCGGTTTTTTCTATCCGATTTTCTGTTTTTCAGTTCTTTTATGTTAATGCAAAGAAAACTTATAATTTTAAATATGGAATACTATAAAAAAATATTTAAGCTAAACCCCTATAAGTATATCGATCGACTCAGAATCACTTATTGATTCCATTTAACTTTATCTGTCTGTCCGTTTCTTCATTGGCTGTTACTTAACTAAAGTATCTTTTCAAACTACAGATCACAACTCTTGTCCGAACCTTATGAAACTTAGCAGAAGTAAGTTGTTTTGGATAAAGACAGATACCTTTGCCAGCTTCAATTTTGATATAGCTTCTACACATATGATCGACCGGTTTTATGTTTTAAAATAGTAAACATAGTACATCCAATATTGCAGAAATATGGCACAATACATTACTAACGATCAGGATTTTAAAAAATGGGATTAAACAGTTCCTACTTTTGATATAGCCTCAGTGAAAAAAATCTCTCCCTATATTAGATACAACCGCATGAGTCCAACCCTAATCTCAGCACAAATTTCATCACCGTACATATTTAGATTCGTAACTTTGCTTTTTTTAGTACCTATAAGACCATATTATGTATTGCTCGCCTGGTTATACCATGAAATACGTTTTTTGACCACTCGAGGTATTAAGTGCGCTTCAATTTGTGATTTATTTATTAATTTCTCAAAACAGTGCACTTTTAACAGACGTACATTTAGTCTTTTAAAGGGAAAGTTATTTCCTGCTGGGCTGATTTCACGATTTCAAGGCTATCCGAACGGTCTGTATGACAGGCATGGTTAGATCATCTTAGCATTTAACAATGACCAAAAGCCACCGGCAATATACAAAATCAAAGACTTTTTAGAAGAATTTGGGCTGTTGCTTGATAATATATAAAAAAACAATCCATAATAGCAAGTGAAGCAAGTACGAGGGTTGCTATTTATATATCGGGTCCTGACAATACTAGTGTTCCCAGATGCAAACTGGAACTTCTATTGAAAGCTTTGACATTTTTTAGCATAACTTCACTCAGAACTTTTTGTCATTTGAGGGCGAATTGTTTTGTTTACAGTGTGTTGAAAAATGTATTTTAGACAAATAATAGAATTACCTGGTGAACATTTCCGTGCGATGTTTTTTACGATCTTCGGCGTGAGTTATCGAGACAAGAGTGTTTAAATCAACTTGTTTCGACTTTGGCGATGAAGCACTATCAAAAAGCACTGTTAATCGCTTGTTCCAGGAATTCAGCCTTGGACGTTGTTCGTTCCAAGATAAATTTCGTAAACGACGTTCAACTTCGGCCACTTTGCCAGAAACCATCGATGGTGTGCGTGAACTGATTAAGCAAGACCGACATGTGACATACTGTGAGATTTAGGCATCTTTGAGAATTAGTATGACAAACATCAATAAGATATTGCCTGTTCATTTGGCCGTGAAAAAAATTTGTTCTCGTGACGAATGCTCAAAAAAAGGTTCGTGCGGATTGGTACAAAGATGTGTTGAAAAAGTATAACTGCGGTAGCTCAAAGGCAGTGTATAACATTGCCACAGGTGACGAGTCATGGATCTATGCATATGAAGCCGAAACAAAATAGCAATCGACCGCATGGGTCTTTCAAGATGAGCCAAACCCAACAAAAGTTGTTCGTGGAAGCAGTACATCGAAGCAAATGATTGTCTCTTTTTTGTATAACCGGCCATGTTTCCACAGAGCTTTTAGTGGAACGTAGGACGTTCAATTCTGAGTAGTATACAACCATCTGTTTGCCCAAAGTGTTTGAAGAAATGAGAAAAGATAATAAGAGAAGACGGATAATTTTGCATCACGACAATGCGATCTCTTACACATCAGCTAAAACGATGAGCTATTTGACCACTCAAGATGTCGAATTGATGGTCCATCTACCTTAAAGCCCTGATTTGGCACCCAATGAGTTCTTCTTATTCACTAGCATCAAGAAAAAATGCATCGTCAATGTTTTTCATCGCTCGAAGCCGCTGTTGAAGCGTTTAAAAATCATATTTTGGAAACATGTTTTGGAAAAAGTGCTTTGAAAATTGGTTTGTGCGCATGCAAAAGAGAATTGATCTTAAAGAGGAATATTTTGAAAAACAATAAAACCATTTCCAATGATAACTTATTGTATTTTTATTGCCGGACCCGAAATATAAATAGCAGCAGTCATACGAGACGATTACGAGGAGGAGTTATTATAAAAATACAACACTAGTGAATAATTCGCAAAATGAAGGCTATCAAAGTAACTTTTGGTAACGAAAATTCGAGATTTCTGTAGAAGTTTACCTATATCTTTAACAACTCCTTATTGAAATAAGAAAAGTTGAAAAGTTCCATTTCTCCTCCAAACACCGCCCTCAAGTTATTTCAAGATCGATTGACAAATAAAGCAGTTAAGGGTACTTTTCTTAAAAAAACCTGAAATTAACGGTTATTTGAATATCGCCTAAAGTAGAGCGAGCCTGGCAAAGCAGATACTAGATTCGATATCAGCAACCCTAACCTTTCTATAGTTTAGAATCAAACCTTCTGCGTCAGATTTTTTTTTTAAATTTTGTTAACAAAAATTTGTTAATATTCGTATTTCGTCGGCAATGCGCTTCTACAGCTAATATAATTGGTTTTTTAATATCTAACAGATCTGATGGTATGTTAAAATTATCTTCAATCTAAAGTTCAATTAGTTCTAAATTAATAAGAAACTCTAGTCTTATCTGATTTTAGATTTTGTTTTCCTGAAATACTTCTGGTAAATTGATTATCAAAAATGTATGCGCGATATTAATTTTATCACATATATTAAGTATACGCCGTGTGGTATGTAGTTGGTGATAACACTGTATAAGTAGACTTGTATATGTTCCACTAATGGAACTACATTAGAAAAACTATAAAAAATATATATGTAAGTGCTGTTATATCCATCTGAAATGCATAGTTAACTTTATGAACAAAAGCGAACAACACTTACAAACGTTGAATATTAATTATTCAAGTTTAGAAAAGTTTCCAGCGTGGAGAGTACGAAGTTAACTGTTCCCACGGCTTCACATTGGCGATGAGAATACCAACAAGTATGCTCTTCTTAAATGTCAATTATATAAACTACAGGACGTGCAGCACTTTTGGCGTCAACCCTCAAATAAAAGCAACACCTTCGGAAGCAACCATTCCACCTACATTTTTGACATGTTGATCTAGAAAAGCTTGTCATGCTAACAATTTTTATTTAAAAACATTTGCATTTTAAATGTTTGCGTACATTAAGAGACTGTGACTCTGTGCGAGAGTTTGTAGGTGTAGGTGTTGTGAAAGAGAAAAGCTGAGTACTCTTTGAGCCAATAATTTATGCCATTTTATGTTGCTCAAACCTAATACCACACTCTCGGCCGGTACCAAATGGCCCTGGCATGGCAGTCACAAAGTAATGTAATGTTATTTAAATGGCCTCCATGGCCTCCATACCTCCAAGTACATGCATACATAAACATCTTTCTACACACACACAAAGACACACACATATATAGGTACATATGAGATTAACATTTAAATGTCATTCAACGGTTTACATCTTTAATATTCATAAAAGACGAAGAGCAGTAAGTAAGTACGAGCATTTTATGCAGTGCATAGCGGTGCGGATGAGGATGTGGACGACGAAAGTGCCATTAGATTGTGATGCTGATGAGGAAGAGATGAGTAAGTAGCAATGTATGAATATGTAACCGAAAAATGAGCACACGCAGTGCCAACGTCAACTCCAAATATGAGTACAGACTGGTGTGCGAGAATGTGGACCTGCAACGAACAAAGTTTAATTACTTTAACAAGAAAAGCTATGGCGGACTATCAGATGGCCTTCACAACTCTGCCGTTTAAAAGATTCCGCGCCTCTATCTAGAGTTTAAGATTATGATGCATATAAAGGGTGGGCCCTAAAAAAATATTAATTTGAATTGCCTCTAAAAAAATGTAATGATAATTTTTTTAAATTTCTGGTTTTATTGGAAACATTGAACAATGTCATTTATTAAGAGATAAATGCGTTTTGCCTTCGCCCAATGGGCTATTGGGAGATTGCAGGAGATAAAGAATTTTACCAAAAAATCTTGTTTTCGTATGAAGGACATTTTAATTGTGGTGGCTATGTTAAGCCAACACATCCACAGCGAGTTTTTATTTGGCGTGGATTTTGGGCTGGCGACATCAGTAGGCCTATTTTCGAAAATGAGCAAGAAGCCGCCGGTTATGTCAATGGTGAGTATTACCTCGCCACTCTCGATGAATGTTTGTTTTCAAAAATTTAAGAGAATGACTTGAACGACATTTGATTTCAACAAAATGGGACCATATGTCACATAGCCAACGTTTTTGAAAATCAAATAATAAGCCGAAATTTTGATATCAATTGGCCCCCTAGGAGCTTTGATTTGAGTCCTTTGGATTATTTTCTGTGAAAAGCCATTAAGGATAAATGTTACGCAAAGCATCTAGAGACAATTGAAGCGTTGAACCATGAAATCGAAGTTGCCATTGGAGAGATTCGACACGAAACAATCAAAAATGTACTGAAAAATTGGGTTGGTAGGATGAGGTACTGCCGAATCTGCTGAGTTAGTCATATCGATGATATTGTGTTCCATTATTAAATGACCTTTTTTATAAAATCAGAAATTTTAAAAAAATATCTGTACTTTTTTTTACAGCCACTTCATGTTTAAAATTTGAAATGGCCCACCCGTATTGTAGCAGGACCTCAAAACGGCAGGAACCTTTGCGTTATTTAATTACACTGGTCTGATTGTTGTTTGACGTTCTTTGCAAAAGAAAGTTTGTTGGGTAAATACTGTGGACTTTTATGAAAATCGGCTTAAATTAAGATATGGCTCCAACACCTATGTGCAACTGGATTTATTTCTTATGTCTAGGAGCCACATACGAGTAGTACGTACATACAAAATAATGATGAAATTGGGTACGGTTTATTATGATAGGTCAGTAGACAGCTCAGATACAAATGGTTCATACTGGTCCCTGTATTGATATAGCCACAGTGCAATGATCTTTTCCGATATAATGTACAACCGCTCAAAAACATCCATTTTATTGTCGATTTCAATCAAATTTGGTATGGTTTATTTCGATGATGTGAGTCATATACGAGAACATTTATTTGTTGATATAGCATTCGTAAAAATTGTCTGCGCCCAAAAAATGGCTTTTTTTATACATGGAAGTTATATATAAAAATAAAATTATTTGTTCAGTTTGGCTAAACTTGTGTGACTGTTCCTATGTCTGAACTCGGACCATTTTAATCATGAGCATTTGGGAACCAAAAAAAAACAAATTCAAACATGACTTTATTTTTAAAATTTGAGTAAATTTAGAGCTGAACCAGGGCACTGTTATTTTTTTACTTCTGATTCGAAAAATAGTTTCCATTCTTAAAAGGCTTAAACCGAAATGTCAATTAATGCCGATTTTCTACTTTCAAAAAACCCGACTGTTGGCTTTTCCAAACACGGAAAAACAACACCGAAATGCCAATTTTCTAAAATTTGCTGGTTTTTTGACAATTTATTTATAGAGCTTTATTACAGACCCCGATGCGGGAGATCTTTGTGCGAAAGCGAATCAAATGATGAAGCGATATGGTCAAATTTCAAACTGCAAAATTATCCGTCTTCTCTTAATATATTTTCTCATTTCTTCGAACACTGTTGGCAAACAGATGGTTGTATACCAATCAGAATTGACCGCCCTACGTCCCACTTAAGGCACAGTGGCAACATGGCCGTTTATACCGAAAAACGCAATTATTTGCTTCTTTGTACTTCTTCCACGAACAACTTTTGGCTCGTCTTGAAAAACCCATACGGTCGATTGCTGTTTTGTTTCGGGTTCGTATGCATAGAACCATGATTCGTCACATGTGACAATGTCATACACCGCCTTTGAGCTACCGCAGTTATACTTTTTCAACACCTCTTTGTACCAATCCACACGAGCCTTTTTTTGAGCATTCATCAAATTAGTGGGATCCAACGTGCTCAAATTTTTTTCCCGGCCAAATGAACATTTATAAGTAATATCTTATTGATGCTTGTCATACTAATGCCCAAGGATGCCGCACCCTCACGGTATGTCACATGTCGGTCTTGTTTAATCAAATGATAAAACGTTCTCAGTGAAGTTATGCTAAAAAAATGTCAAAGCTTTCAATGGAAATTCCAGTTTGAATTTGGGAGCACTAGTATTGTCAGGACCCGAAATATGAATAGCAACCCTCGTAGAAGACATATGTTGCATCTGATACCGGCCAAATTTGGAATAGGCTGTAGCAAGGTACCAGCTACCAGCTCTGATGAAATTAACCTTTTTCGGTGAATCTTTTCAAATAGGACCCTCACAAGTAGGACCTCTCTAATATATAAATTCAATTCAGATCAAATTTTGCACGGTATATTATAAGCGGCAAAAATTTTTAAAACAAAATTGCCAACCCTTAGCTTTATAATAATGATAAATTCTTGGCCATAACATTAAACTATTAGCATTTAATTTCCTCTTGAAAATCACACGTCTAAAAAAACATCAAGCTCAAATGAAGCAGTTATGTGCACCCTTTAGTGTGTAGAAGTGTATTATGGCATTCTTATAATCAAGGTTGGTAAAATTGAACCATTTCGGCCAATATTTTCATCAATATCCCAATTGAAACGTATCGCTTCCGTTCTAGAAGCCATCTATTAGGTAGGACCTTAATAAAACTGCGGAAATAGTAATGGAATCTTTAAATTACCAAGAATTGTAAGGTCGCTCATAGGCGTGGTGGCCTGTCTTTCACTTGAAGAGAGGCACTAATGTTTATTGGGACTACGTAGTTAAAAATATTTAGGCCTCTTAGCGTTTGAGTAAGTAGGGGACTATAAACGAGACCAAGCCAGTCCTTTTAAAGAAGCGACATGGGAATTGGATAATATTTAGTGCGAAAATAAGGTCTTTCGAAAAAATTTATAATCGTATTGTATCGTATGTCATTGACGAATGTGTATTGGATCGTAAATTAGGTCATTTAGAAGCCCTTGCACATCATCCATTGAAATTAAAATAATGGGAGGTCCAACTTGAAAGCACGATCTTTATTTTAAATAAAACAAAAAAAAATACAGAGAATTATCTATGTGTGAAACAAATATCGGCTTAACGATCGCCTCGGTTTTGATGGCATTCCTCTATCCGATGGTCCATATTTCAATTTTCAACGAGAAATAATGGAAGTTCAATGTCGTAAATGTTCCAAATATCTCATCGTTTATCTCTTCAATTTCTCTTGGTGTTTTGATAGAAGATAGAAATCCAACGGTGTCAATTCACAAGATGGTGGCGGCCAACTAACATCGCCAAGACTTGAGATAACAAAGCCATTAAATTTCTCGCACAAAAGAGCGTCTGTTTCGCTGAATGTGTTGCAAGTGACTCCATCCCGTTGGAACCACATATCGTCCAGGTCCATATCCTCAATTTTTTGCCACAAGAAGTACGTTATCATCTCGCGATAGCGAACACCATCAGGGTAAGTGCTTGGCCGACCTCATTTTCGAAGAAGTACGGCCCGATGATGCCGCCAGTCCATAAACTGCACCAAATACTCCTTGTGGATTTATCGGCTTTTCAACAATCGCTCGTGGAATCTCATTTTCCAAAATGCGGCAATTCTGATTGTTAGCGAATTAACAGTGGTCACATTTAGACGATTATGCTGACCAAACAATGCACGTAGTGCATGGAATGCATTTTAATTTCAACGCCCATTTGGCGTAAAAGTCGTCTACAATCTTAACGCGCTGTTCAATTGTGTATCTATCCTTGGTTATATTTGCCAAAAACTGAAATAGAGAGAAATGTCAAATTTAGTTGAGCTAAAAAAATTGATGTAAATGTTGTCTAATAATTAACGGGTGCATTATGGTTGGACCACCCTTTACCTATGAGCGTTTTTAAAGGCTCTGTTGTCAATAGAACCGCAGGCTGACTTCTGTCTGTTTAATAAATCTGAATGTCGCTATAAGAAAGGTTTTAGAAGACAATTATTACAGAAGACATAAAAAGCCGAGACATCATTAAGAATAAGAAATGTAAAAATATATGCAATTGAACAGAGAGTTACAGGCTCAATTGCTGCAAATAAATGTCACATTGCCATTTTGTTAGAAACTTGTTAGCCCATGTTCACCCAAAAAAAAAACAAACAAGCCAAAAATACATGATATATGAATGGTACTGAGAACCAGAATAAGCGTCAAAATGATCGTACGAGCAGTTAGTTTTACGAAGCCATAGCCAACAGAACCTGACCCAACTTAATATCTAAATCGTACTGAGCTCATTTCCGTATTCTTTGAGATACACCTGTCGCTGAGTGGATACACGAGCAGACATTTGTATATAAAATTATACAATAAATACCCTGTGGTAACATTTAGATCTTCTACAAGAGGCCAGAAGGCATATTACATTTACAAAATTAATAATTTAAATTTACATTTATGTTAAAATTACGTACACATACACATATACACAGCCGCTTTCCTCCACATAGACGCAGACAGACATACACGCAAAAACTCAAACAGACCGACGAAGCGCACACAAATACAAACGCACGGGCACCGCTAAAATGCTGCGAGTGTATCTGTGTGCTCATGGAATTAAAATTGTATTTTGTATGTGTAAATATGAAATTTTCGTGCGCTTTTTCTCATGTAAAATGTGTAAAAAAAGTGTTCCTTTTATATGTGGCTGTGTGTGTGAGTGTGCTTGTGTGTTGGCAAAAGTAAACAATACCCTTGAGTGAAATTCTATGCAAATGTAAGTAACACAACAACGGCAACAGTAACATCCGCGGCTGAAACAATGACAACGCCATCGACAACACCAGCAACGGCAACAGCAACTACAACAAGAACAACCCCGAATATAACGAACAACATCAATATCATTTATTTACTTCATATTTGTGTTGTTTTTGCAACAATAACAGCCGAAAACTAAATACTCGTATTGTGTATTTAAATAAAAAGTAACAACTACAACAACAAATTACATATGTACATATTATGAATATAAACATGCGACATTCGAGCATCGACACTCATTGCCACGTATGTAAGTTTTAGGTGGGCTGCACAACAATTTTGGAATGTACAGAGAAAAATTGAAGAAGTTATGCATAGATCTGGGTATCCGATCAGAAGTCTGTATATTATTGATTGTCATAAAAGGACTAAAAATGCGACTACGGACTAAAAATACAAGGGAATATCAATAATTCCGTGACTTTCCCAACTTCCCTCAAAATATTGCTCCTATCAAGAACCATCTGTTAATAAACTGCTGTTCTAAGAGAATTCCGTCGCTAAGTTAGTGTTTAACAGCTGTTAAAAAAATACAACTTCGTGGATTTTGTTAAAAATGAAAAAAGTGAATTTCGAGTCCTCATTAAGCATTATTTTTGGCGGAAAAAACCCTTCAATCAAACTAAGAAAAATCTTGATAAATACTATGGGGACTCTGCACCATCGATTTCAATAATAAAAAAGTGGTTTAATGACTTTCGTTGTGGTCCCACAAATACAAATGGTGCTAAACGTTCTGGAATTGAGATCAATACACCCGAAAATGTTAAAAAAATCAACGATATGGTGTTGGCCGATCGAAAAGTAGAACTAAACATACCCCGTTAATGTAATATGGGTTATGATAGCTAACCTCAATAGCGTTAGTCTGTAACGGGATTTAAAAATTGTTTGATTTTAAAATTGTATCGCTGTACGAGGGCGGCTCGGAAAGTTCTTAGCCTATCATTGAAAGAGAATAGTTAGTTTTTCAAAAATATTTTTATTTTTCAATATAATCTCCTGAAACTTCATCATGGAGTGATCAGATACTGAGAACCGTATCGCTTTAATAGTGCTTTTCAAGCGTGAAATGAAAAAAAAACGATATTTTCAAATCGCTCCGGCCACTAGGGATTAGCCGCATGTTCGTCTACCGACGAATTAAACTGTTTGAGGGGACTGGATATGTAAAAGACCGCTACCGTTCGGACCGCCTACGCTCTGTTCGAACACCGCATGCTATCAAAGCCGTTAAATCAATAATTCACAGAAATCCGCTCCGAAAACAGAAATTCATGGCCCGTGAGAAGAATATCACGCAAAAGTCCATGAGTCGAATCATTAAAAAAGACTTGGGAATTGGGGCTTTCAAACGACATACCGGACATTTATTGACTGCAGCTTTAAAAAAATAGGATTGAAAAATGCAAACGACTTTTGGTGAAGCACGCTGATAACTTGCACAGAAAAATGTTGTTCACCGATGAAAACATTTGTACCGTTCAGGAAAAACAAGCAAAATGATTAACAAGCAAAATGATAGAGAGTAGGCGCGTTCATCTAAGGAAGCATCTTAACTGATCCCAAGGGAGAAAAAGGGTCATCACCCAGCTTCAGTCATGGTTTGGTGGGGTGTCTCTTACGATGGGGTCACTGACCTGCATTTCCGCGAACAAGGAGTCAAAACATCAGCCAAAGTTTACCAAGGAACCGTTTTGGAAGCTGTTGTGGAGCTTCTTAACAATTCCCTGTTCCAAAACCAGCCATGGACTTTCCAGCAGTATTCTGCGCCGGCCCATAAGGCTAAAACGTCCCAGGCCTGGCTTCGAAACAATTTGCCAGCGTTCATTTCCTCTGAAGAATGGCCCTCAGGCAGTCCAGATTTGAACCCATTGGATTAGAGGACAAGGTTTGTCACAAAAGATACCTCAACAATGGATCTCTTAAGGCTGCTTTGGTTCGAGCTGTGGCCAATTTTCCAGTGGACGAGGTTCGTGTAGCTATTGACGATTGGCCACTGTGACTTAAGGCTTGTGTAAAGGCAAAAGGCGGACATTTCGAATAGGTAAATTCTTTTTGGATACAATATACATCAATAAATATATTAAAAAATATTTGCTCCAAAAACATTCAGTACTTTTTATTTTACATCATAAACGTGTGTAACAGTATTTATGTCCCTAGTAAGTACATCCAATCAGAAAATTTATGATCTTTCTACATTCTGAATTGAAAAAGCATTACCACGCCCTTTTTGTAATTTAAAGATAACATGGTTTATACAAATGTGCTAAACCTTGCTAGTATTCTGTTGATATTTTAAAATGTTCGATCCATTCAATTATATTTCATATTTTCAATGACTCTAAGATAAATGGAATCGTTCGTGGCTTATTTACGTACATTGTTTCGTTTCAATATCCCCAAAGAAGGAAGTACAACGGTGTGAAATTACATGATTGTGGCGGCCAATTAACATCTCTAACATGTGAGATAATTTGGTCATTGGCTGTGTGGCAAGTGGGCCCATCTTGTTGGCCATTAAGGGTAGTTTTATAACCAACTAAACTATGACCATATCATCCCCCACATAAAGGTCCCACTCAGGTCTTAAGGTCTTGGACTCTCAAAGCCACAACATTCAACTTTCGACTTTGTACATATATTACATGGTTAGTATGAGCGAGCAGTAACCAACCAAGATAGAATGGGATTATATCGCTCTACGTTTTCCTCTATAAACCATGCCAAGGACCTTTCAAATTTTAGGTCCTGCCGCAACAAAAGCCGCATTCTCTGATCTTGATCAAGCTTAGCATATTTTGTTGTGAGAGATCAATAAAATTATACCATCTCCGTCCTTGTTTTAAATTGGCCCCTGATATAAAGCCTTCCTCTCAGTTATTAAATCCTATCTCAGTTATTAAATCCTATCTCAGTTATTAAATCCTACATTATAATGCATGATATGCGCCCTGGAATTATATCGATCCATATTTGCATATACCCCTTAATTAAGTCCCACAATATCCCATTATGGAACTAGAGGGAACTGCTCTCAAATCAGTCAAAATTGCACGATTCCTTAACTCGCTGAACGGAACCTGCTGTATAACGCTGGATCTGAACGGCTTATGCATTTTTATAAAGAAGTTTTTATATGACATAGAGATAAATCTCTTACTTGAAAGTCTTTGGCATTTACGAGGTGTACGTAAAGCCACTTATGAAAAATTGTTAGATGGGGTAGAACCTAAATTTACTGGCATGCAAGTCGTACGAACTTCCATCACACTACGGCGACTCATATAGCCTTCATTAATACGGATGGGTAGAATTAAGTCGTTCAAGTCCATCTGCACATTTTCTTAATATTTTGTAAACGCTGCTTGCTCATCATATCTCCCTCGTATCAGGCTGCATGAAATATTGATAAATACATATTTTGCAAATGTAATGTTTTCAGAAAAAAGAAAAAAAGATGTGTACATAAGCACCTACAAAAACACTGGAAGTTGCAGGACGAATAGTGAGTGACTGGTGGCGCTCCTGTTAGAGTGAAATGCCATTCCATATTGTTTGTCTGTTGTATTGTCAATGTTGTTATAGCAGTAATTGTTATTGTTCCTTATTTGGTTGTTTTGTTGCTTTGTTTTGTTTTCATGGTTTCACTAGAATTGTACCTCCATTCGGTAGAAGGCATAAAAAGAATACAAACTACATTCCTATTGTTTGCTGTCGTATTTGCTTGTCTTTCCCAGAAATAACGAAACTGGTAATATCTAAATATACATATTTGTATTTACCTACGAGTATGTATGTATATTACTGGTGTTTTAGTATACTGGGGAATTTTACATGTCTCTGTCCTGTACAAATTCCGTCTAGGCAATCGCATCTATAAATTGTGTTTGAAATTGTCCCCCAAAGAATAGATTTAGGGGAACCTATTGTTAAATCCCAATGCATGTTACAGACCTGTTGCATATCTGAGTGAATTTGTATAAACTACAGTGCGCTACAGGGTATTATAACTAAGTGGTAATGTTTGGAACACCTAAAAACTGAACGAGTTAGACCTCGTGTTTTTAACCAATCGATTCGAAATTACTATCTGAAGTCCTTCAATCAGTCTGGTTTTTGTTGTAATCAAAGAACAGTTCGTTATTATGAAACGATTTCTACGAAACGTTGTACATTAAGCATGTTGAGCCAAGTAAAACATTTCAAACAACAACGTCTATATCGCTCTTTGTTTTGATATTAGACAAAGGTCTAAAAGAGAGATATTTTAAACGACTTAAAGCAATTGCGTTAAAGTATGCCCTCATCGGAAAATGTTTTCGAATAACACCCACACAGCCAGTCCATCTTTCCATCTATCGTTGTAATCAAAGTACAGGTCGCAATTATGAACCAATTATGATAAAACTTCGTGAATTTTGAGACAGGGACGAACCCCTCTTGATATTGGACTAGAACTCAAAATCATATATTACATCCGATATCACCAAATTATTATTTGAGTGACCAAGACCCATTTCTGGTGAATTTTTTTTATCGGTCCAAGATTTTGAATAGCTCCCACACAAAGGTCCCGCAGCTCTAGAAATCACAGTAATACACGATTATGCCCACATTGTGCTAGGTCATGAGCGACCATTAATTAAGATTATGTATAGATTCTAGGTCCTTCCCGATGTCAAAACATACAGCTTTAAAAGCCACGTATTACATTCGATTCCTACCATATTTCCAAATGGAGCCTTACGACCGACCAACACTCATGTTCAGTAACATTGGACCATATCGGTCCATGTTTTCAAATAACCCCACATAAATTTCCCCTCCCGATTTCAGGTCCTGCAGTTTTGAAAGCTACAAACTTAACCCCATCACGCTCAAATATTTTATAATACGAGGGCATATCAGTAATTCCGTGACTTTTCCAACTTCCTTCGTAGCTATTTGAAATGCAACAATGCTCATATTAAGTACCATCTGTTAGTAGACTCCTTTGCAATTTTGAGAGAGTTCCGTCAATTAGGTTGTATATTACAGCTGTTCAAAATATACAGCCTCGAGGATTTTGTTTAAAATGGATAAAGTGAATTTCGAGTGCTTATTAAACATTATTTTTGCGGAAAAAACCGTCAATCAAACCAAGGAAAAGCTTGATAAATACTATGGATGCTCTGCGCCATCTATTTCAATGGTAAAAAGCGGTTTACTAACTTGTGTTGTGGTTGCACAAGTACAAATGGCGCTTAACGTTCAGGACGGCTAATCGAGGTTAATACACCTGCAAATGTCAAAAAAATTCTTCGATTGGCCAATAGCAGATCGAAGAGTAAAAGCGCGCGAGATTGTTGATGCCATACGCATTTTATATGGCAGTGTGGTTTCGATTTAAAATGATCAGTTAGGTCGAGGAAAGCTGTCTGCAAGATGTCTGCCGCGTTTGCTCTCATTTGACCGTAAACGTAAGCGTGTAACAACTTCAATGGATTTTAAATGAGTTTTAGCGGCGTTTTGTAACTGTTGATGAAACATGGATCCATTACAACACTCCGGAGACCAAGCAGCAGTCTAACAAATGTGTTTATCCGGGTGAACCGGATGTTTTCGGCCAAAAAGGTAATAGCAACAGCTTTTTGGGATGCACGCGTGGTAATCCATATATATTACCTTCAAAAGAAAAAAAACCATAAACGGCGAATGTTTTTATTGTACGCCAATTTATTGGACCGATTTAACGAGAATTAAAAAATATGGTCAAGAATAAAGTTATTTTTCATCAAGATAATGCATGGGTATACACGTGTGTAGTCTCAATGGAAAAATTGCATGAATTGGGTTACGAATTGGTACCTCATCCGCCATATTCCTTGGCTTTAGCCCCCAGTGGCTATTTCCTTCAACGATGAAATTGTTGACCCAATGATGAAATTATTGATCAGACAAATGCCTATTTTATGGACTTCAAAAAATCCTATTTTTTGGAGGGGATAAAAAAAATTGGAGAAACGTTGGACTAAGTGTATTGAGCTTAAAAGAGAACTATGTTTAACAACTTTAGAATAAATCACTAGTGCCTGGAAAATACTAATGATTCGAAGAAAATCATTTCCATCTCCGTAATGGCAATAAAATAAACATTGCGAAAAATACACAATCAATTGTCGATTAAATTCTTTAAAATAATAAACAGTTTTTAAAGGACGATCAAGTTCGAAATGCTATGGTCTAAGAAAAAGAGTTAGATCTTGAAATGTTTTAATTTATTAAACGATTGGAAATACCGAGTAAGATATAGCCGAAGTATGTGCTAAAACTAATTGACACAGGTCATTGTAGTATATAAACATTTGGGCAATCATGGACAGTCATTTTGTTAGAAACTTGTCTTCTATTTAGTAATATTAAAGTGCAGTAATAGTAGATTGAAAACGAATTATATACTTCCAGCTCTGGAAGTAAAATAGTTACTGATCTTGCTCATGTTGCAGGCAGAGGTGCGTAATATTCTAGAACATCTTACTGTGGAACACACTCAATTTTAGTCTTCTTTAGTTGTTGAAGTATTTGCTCAAGATATTATAATAATTTGCACACAAACCATGGCTTAAATCGGGACCATTAGTTGAGACCCAATTCATACCATAAAAAGGGTAGTGGTAGCTGCATCTTTTGCCAAAAGCTGCAGCTTTTGTCATATTGTCCTTTAAAATTGATCAAATACCAAGCCAATTCGACATATGCTTGTTTTTTTAAATCTGCTTAGAACTTGGGCTTGGGCAAATGCACCGTAAGGGTTCATCAAATAGGTGATCAATAGTAAATGTAGATATGAGGGCACTCGAATAAAATCAACTTCCACTAAAATCCTAGTATAAATTTATCTATAAAATTTGACCTGAATTGGAGTCGGACTTATTAGTTATAGTCATACGGCTACTCCACTAAAAGTAAGCTTACTATGAATCCAACTACGTAGTTATATTGAAGATTTAGTCCCTAAGGGCCTTGCGGCCATGTTAAATATCGCATACGAGGATTTATATATATATATGTCTGGACTAATAATGAAAATGCGAATATTTATCATCAAAAATGGTTTTATTTCTTCAAAGTATTCTCCGGCATGATTTATACACTTTTGCATGCGCTCAAACCAATTGTCGAAGCACTTTTACCACTCGGATTGAGACATCTCCAAAACATCCTCTTGCGACGAAAATCGTTGACCACGCATTTTTTTCTTGATGCGCGAGAACAAAAAGAAGTCATTGGGTGCCAAGTCAGGGATATACGGCGGATGACCCATCAATTCGACGTTTTGGCGGTCAAAAATCGCTGGTTTGAGCCGATGTGTGAGAGCTGTACAATGATTGATCTTCTGGAATTTCTCCGAAGACTTCAGGCAAACAAATTGTGGTGTACCACTCAAACTTGACCGTCCTACGTTGCATCGGCGGAACAGTCGCCACATGACCAGTTTTGCCGAAGAAACAGGCGACCAATTGCTTCGATGTGCTTCTTTCACCAACAACATTCGTTGGATTTGGCTGGTCTTCGAAGACTCACACGGTCGATTGCTGTTTTGTTCCGGGCTCATAAGCATTGATACATGATGCGTCATCTGTGACGATCTTAGACATGTCTTTTGAAGCACCGCGATCGTTTTTTTGAAAATTTTATTGCACCAATCGACGCGAGCCTTTTTTTGAGCGATTGTCAAATTTTGCGGGATCCAACGAGAACAACCATTTTTTATGGCCAGTTGTTCATGCAATATCGAATGTATGCTGGTGGAAGAAATACCCAAAGATGCCTCTATCTCACGGTATGTCACATGACGATCTTGCATTATCAAATCACGCACGTCATCAATGTTCTCTGGCACAACGGCCGTTTTTTGACGACCTTCACGACCTTAGTTTTTGAGCGAGCGTCGGCCACGATTGAATTCATTACCAGTTTTTCACAGTGCTATAGGATGGTGCCTCATCGCCATTTAAAGATTAATGTTCATCTTTGCACTCTTGTAGTGATAATCCACGTCGAAATTTATGAAAAATTATCACGCGAAAATGTTCACGAGTTATTCCTTTTTTTTGTCAAATTGTTTTTTTTAAGTAAACAACACAAATGATGGTCGTAGTCCACGTTAAATATTGCATAGTTAATTTTGGTCCATTTTAAATAAAACATTCTTTGGGACCAGAAGTAACAAATAACTTTTCCTTTATAACTTCGCCTTAGTCTGAGTTCATTCTATAGCGTTCTGCCGAAATAGTAGTTGTTTACTATTTTCGTCAAGTATACAGGGATGTTTATTCGTCCTGTCAATATAGGGATCTGTGCTCACCCCGAAATATTAAAGGCAATTATCAGCACAATATTTGTTTAACAGCACCTTTACCTTGTGTTGTCTTCCTTGTCATTAATACTACATAGTCTATGTCGTCGAGAGTGGATCTTGTGTTTCAGAAGCTGTATTGCTTTCTAAACATTAGTGTAACTGCACCGGCAACGGTGATTTGTCAAGTATTATCCTCTCTAGGCATTTTCCTCTGTAGGCACTACATTTCCTATTCACACATATAGCCACACTTGTGCGTTCAATACTTCAATATGAGCTTCAGCTTTAGGCTATACTTATAATTTCCATCTCGCATTGAACATCTTCATCAGAAACATTTTATATCCCGTGGTGAGTGTATTAAAAACGAAATATCGACATTTTCTTAACCTTAAAACTTCTGCAAAAAAGAACTCTACTCACCTATTCCCGTACACGTGTGCCTTAATCGTCTTAGCGTCAAAAAATGATTGCTTAAATATTCTAAGGTTAGTATGCGAGCAAAGCACGCGTATGGACTCACAACCACTCACGCACTGTTATGCCTTCGTTAGGATAAAAGCATATGGACGGATGTATCGATAGGCGAAAATACACACATACTTTTATATAAAGAAGAGTTTGGGGGTCCGTGTTAAATTTAATTCGTGTGTGTGTATGCGTAGTACGAGTGTTGCACTCTCCCATACACATACATACACAAATATTTACAAACAATAATAATAATTTCCGCTCACGTAAACCGAACTTTAGACAATTTGACATGTTGCTAATGCGGCATCTTTTCAATATAAATGTAACACATTCTCAAACACTCACACACACACACACACGCAGATTTACCTACACAGATATACACATACACATAGAAGCATATACTGCGTGACATTACTATAGTCCTTTCGTATATACATATAGTTACCAAGGGGCAAATATAGCCGCATTTTGAACGTATTTGAAACTGACTCGTAAAATCGCCTATATTTACAAGTTTAAAAAACAAAATGTTTAACGTTCCTACCGACTTTGATGTTGGCGACTCACGTAATCTATTTAAATCGAATTCTAAATCACTGAAAATCGACGTACCCTTTATAAGGACACATTTCATCGATTAAAAGTAGCTGCATTTAGCGAGTTATATTGACTCACAAAATCGTGCGTTATTGACGCCGTAGCTATTATCGGTAGTTTTTTCTGTTACTACGAAGAGGATTATGCCTTCATAAACGATTTTTATTGCCGCCAGATGAAAAATTGGGAGTCGAAGACTTGTGGATCCAACTTTGCAGGAATGTAAATTTTTAAGAATGTCTTACAAGATGACCCAATGTCTCAATTCGGCAACGGGCAAGTTAGTTTTACCTTCGGAAATGTTTTATTATAATAAAAAAAATCAGAGCTATGTTGGGTCGACGCCAAAAAACGAGTACCTACAAAATCATAGCCCTGCGAGAAAAAACCATAATCGCTGATGACTCCCATATATAGGTATAATGAGCCCCACAAATAATAGATATTAGAGAGTGAGACCGCCCTACAAATAAAAGATATTAGAGAGCGAGACCGCCCTACAAATAATATAAATAATAGAGTGAGACCACCGATCTGAACTAATCTAGTGGGCACATACGAAGGTTCTGGCACCATCTGACATTTCCATTGAAAAGTTTGACATTTTATTTAGATAAACGTACTTAGAACGTTTTAATGTACGAACGTGTTGTTTACAGTGACTTGAAAAAATCATTTTGGCAAAAAATGGAATTATCTCGTGAACATTTAACTCGTGAACATTTTTCACAAATTTCGACGTGGATTATCACGACAAGAGTGCATCGATGAACTTAAATCTTTGTATGCCGATGAAGCACCATCCTATAGCACTTTAAAAACCCGGTTTAATAAATTCAGTCGTGGCCGACGCTAGTTCAAAGACGAAGCTCGTGAAGGTCGTTCAAAAACGAATGCTGTGCCAGAGAACATTGATGCCGTGCGTGAACTGATAATCCAAGATCGTCATGTGCCACACCGTGAGATAAAGGCATCATTTCGCATTTCACCAGCATACATTCGATATTGCATAAACACCTGGTCGTAAAAAATGTTTGGATCCCGCACAATTTGACAATCGCTTAAAAAAGGCTCGTGTCGATTGATCCAAAGAAATTTTGAAAAAGAACGTTTATAAGATCGCCACAGGTGACGAATCATGGATCTATGCATATGAGCCCGAAACAAAACCCCATTCGACCGTGTGGGTCTTCGAAGTCGAGCCAAATCCAACGAAAGTTGTTCGTGGAAGATGCACTTCGATGAAAATGGTCTTCTCTTTCATCAGCAAAACTGGTCATATGGCGACTGATCTGCGTGAGCGACGTAGAAGGTCAATTCGGAGTGGTACACCATAACTTGTTTGTCTGAAGTCGTCGGATAAAGTCGAAAAACGAACAAGAGAAGACGAATCATTGTGCAGCTTGACAATGCGAGCTCTCACACATCGGCTCAAACCAGCGCCTTTTTTTACCAGCCAAAACGTCGAATTGATGGGTCATCCACCGTACAGCCCTGACTTGGCACCCAATGACTTCTTTTTATTCCCGCACATCAAGAAAAAAATGTGTGGTCAACGATTTTCGTTGCCAGAAGATGCTGTTGAAGCGTTCAAAAACCATGTTTTGAAGGTGTCTCAATGGGAGTGGAAAAAGTGTTCTGAATCGGTTTGAGCGCATGCAAATGTGTATAAATCATGCTGGAGAATACTTTGAAAAACAATGCAACTATTTTTGATGATAAATACTCGCATTTTCATTATTAGGCCAGAAATATATATAGCTGTCTCGTTTACTCATAACACTGATTTTGAAAAGTGGCCGTGGCTCCGCCTCTGAACTTGTTTCTTTACATAGTTCATGTTTCATGTCCGATGTTCCTCACTCAAATACTTTATAAGTTCTGGCAGTTAAACATTTTTGAATGGGGGCGGTGCCGAGCCCCTATGTTAAAACGCATCCGTATATACTATATAAGTTTGAAGACGTTCTGCCTATAAATATCGCCATTACATCGATTTTTAAAAAATGAAACATGCCACCGCCCACATTTCTCCTGAACTTATTTTATTATATGGAAAATCAGATACTAACTGAATCTGATTTTCTTAACTGTAAGCTTTGAATGTGTTAAAGTTTTGGGTAAAAGAGCGAGACAAGGCCCTTTTTTAAATCGTATCCTGTAGCATACTGTTAATATTTCAGGACGATTGTGCTATTATTACTGGCGTTACAGCGCTCTCAAAACGTATTTCATTACTAACGAACCTGATGTTAATAACTCTAATAGCTTATGAACTTTGGGTGCTTTAAGTTCTTGGATATGTGGTCGGTGTCTCGCCCCCTTAAAAATTCTATTCCTACCCTGTGAAAATCTCCTGGTCCACTGTAGCAGACTGATAAAATTTCAAGACCATTGGCCTTCAATTATAGGCGCTGCAGTGCTTTAAAAAGGACACGGCACCGCCCACTTTCCCCCAATCTTTTTCTTCCTACATACTAAACATCTTATAGTTTTTGAGTTATTATCATTTTAATTTTTTAGGGGTGTGGGCGTAGCTGCGCCCACTTGAGAAATTAAAAATCGAAGTAGTCTATTTTTACCACTGGTCATACAGCCTTATTCTGTTAAAAATTCAAGAACATCGGTTCAGTAGGCTAAATAACAACAAAAAACAAAAACAAACAGACAAACATAAATTCAATTTTATATATTTATATTGAGATATTTGAGACCAAGATTATTAAGTCATTTTAAAATCTTGTTCAGATATATTTTTGCGCTGTCATCCCTAATTGCGGCTAACCTTCACGTAGTCGGGGTTATGTATTGATGATTTTATTAAATATTTTTTAAACCATAGAAAATACCCTTAACTAAGCATAAGTTTGAAAACTTTAAAGTTTAAAGTTCATACTCGCTCCGACGTGAGAGTTGAAGGCAATATTTGAACATATAACGAAGGCCTTTTAAGTAATTTATTGCGGATAGTATCCGTCTGGTCCCCTTTTAAAAACTGCAAAGCACGAACCTTGACATCACTTGTGATGACTTCTTTTCCTCTATTTTGCTTTACGTTAAAGTCCCACCCTTTCATGTATGGTTGTGCTATGTGATACGGAAGTTCTGTCGTGTCGTTCTTTATATGAAGTTTCCTTTCTTTCGTTTCGTTTCTTTTTTTTGCTGTAGTAATTTGTGGCCTTTTATATTTTTCCATAATGCATAAAGGACCTTTTGTAGTATATCTTTGGCGAAGAAAGGAAAAATATGAATTAAAAAATATAGTTAAGAGGTTTTTATCGTCTTGATGAAAGCAATGCAGATCTGTGCTACTTTTGGTATAGCGACAAGAGGAGATTTCTATTGAAAACTGCTCAAGTCTAGTATTTAGGGTTTATGAGTTCTGTCCGATGTCAGTGTGTTAAACTAAAATCTATGGCAGAAGTAAGTATAGCCAAGACTCCATATGTGAGAGCGCATAGAGAAAGGGACTTAAGGGTAAAAAAATAAATTTTCATTTTTTTTTCTTTTTTGATGTGGACAACATCTGAGCATCGAATAAGACAGATCCCATGCCCCAAAAGTGTTCCCTCCCAGAGATATGCGCGTTTTATGAAAGCGAAGTCGACGATTCTAAGCGCAAATATAAAGGGACCTAATCTTTAAAATGGCTCTCCTGAACAAAACTTTTCATCAACTTTTCACTTTTTTTTTGATGTGGACAACATCTGAGCATCGAATGAGACCGATCCCATGCCCCAAAAGTGTTCCTTCCCAGAGATATGCGCGTTTTATGAAAATGATGTTGACGATTCTAAGCGCAAATAGTAAGGGACCTAATCTTTAAAATGACTCTCCTGAACAAAACTGGGTTTTTAACCTCAGGTCCCTTTCTATTTTGTGCGTCACATATAATTTTGTTGCAAACAAATAAAATATACTTTGGTTATACTTCTATTGCTGTTGTAGAACACCAATACCAGTTTCATGGCAATATTTTCAGATAAAAATTTTTAAACATGTTTATGATTTATACTTGGGTATTTTAAGAATTACAGGAAAGCTTAGTGTAAGGTTATAAGATTTCTTACAGAAACAAGTAAGTAGGCTTCACCAGAGAACCGTTACTAAAACATTACAGCGTTTACAATTTACAGTAGGTGATTTTGTCACCGTATTTGCCTTATAAATCTATGTATGAATAGTTGTGACTATAGAACAAGAAAATAAAAAGTGTAAGAAATTTTACATTAATGTAGTAGTATCAGATGGAGTGTGACAATAGGTCGCTTTTAAATTGTCATAGATAGTTTTAACAAAATATTACAAAATGCCAAATTTCACGGACGATGGTCAACGGACTAAAAGTCATAAAGGATTTTGTTAGAACATACAAGAGTTGCTACCTTTATTTCGGGTTCTGACATTACCAATGTTCCCAGAAGCAATTTGGAACTTCCATTGGAAACTTTTACATTATTTAGCACAACTTCACTTAGAACGTTTTGCCATTTGAGGGCGAATTGTTTTGTTTACAGTGTGTTGAAAAATTTATCTCAGTCAAAAAATGGAATTATCCCATGTGTATTCCCGTGAACATACTAATGTTCCCAGATGCAAACTGGAACTTCTATTGGAAACTTTGACATTTTTTAGCATAACTTCACTCAGAAAGTTTTGTCATTTGAGGGCGAATTGTTTTGATTACAGTGTGTTGAAAAATTCATCTCATTAAAAAAATGGAATTATCCCGTGAACATTTTCGTGCGATGATTTTTTACGATTTTCGTCATGGGTTATCGAGACAAGAGTGTTTAAATCAACTAGTTGCGACTTTTGGCGATGAAGCACTATGAAAAACCACTGTTAATCGCTGGTACCAAGAGTTCAGTCTTGGACGCCGTTCGCTCCAGGATGAATTTCGTGAAGGACATCCAACTTCGGTCACTTTGCCAGAAACCATCGATGCTGTGCGTAAAGTAACTAAGCAAGACCGACATGTGACATATCGTGAGATTGAGGCATCCTTGGGCACTAGTATAGCAAGCATCAATGGGATATTGCATGTTTATTTGGCAGTGAAAAAATTTGTTCTCGTTGGATCCCACATCATTTGATGAATGCTCAAAAAAAGGCTCGTACGGATTTGTGCGAAGAGATGTTGAAAAAGTATAGTTGTCATAGCTCAAAGGCAGTGTAGAATATTGTCACAGATGGCGAATCATAGATCTATGCCCGAAGCAAAACAGCAATCGACCGCATGGGTCTTTCAGGACGATCCAACAAAAGTTGTTCATGGAAGAAGTACCCGTACATCAAAGCAAATAATTGCGCTTTTTTCGGTATAACCGGCCATGTTGCCACAGTGCCTTTAGTGGAACGTAGGATGGTTAATTCTGAGCGGTATACAACCATCTGCTTGCCAACAGCGTTGGAAGCAATGAGGAAATATAGTAAGAGAAAACGGATCATTTTGCATCACGACAATGAAAGCTCTCACACATCAGCTATTTGACCACTCAAAATGTCGAATTGATGGGCCATCCACCATACAGCCCTGATTTGGCACCCAATGACTTCTTCTTATTCGCTAGAATCACGAAAAAAAATGCGTTTTCATCGCCCGAAGCAGCTGTTGAAGCGTTCAAAAAACATGTTTTGGAGGTGTCTCAATCGGAGTGGAAAAATTGCTTCTACAATTGGTTTGAGCGCATGCAAAAGTGTATTGAGAATATAGGGAGAATATTTTGAAAAACAATACGTAAAATTGCCGGAACCGAAATATAAATAGCAACCCTCATTTGTAGGTACCAAATGTTCCTATATTCGTACCATATGATACACAGAAAAAATACAACCCGAAAATTCTAATTGGTATGTGACCACTCAAACAAAAATTTCGTAAATAAGCTAAAATATTTATCCATTTTTGCCATTTTATTTAATAATTTTTTATCTATTTTTGTTAGGATTACATTATTTCTATAATCTAATGCTTAGAGGAAGTAATTGTGCCGAATATAACCCTCTATGATTTTAAATGTTCAACACACAAAAAAAGTCATACTGTATCGTGTGTACGTAGGTGTATGGTATTTGGTATACTAGTATATGCAGCGCCAGGGGTTTTTATTGTGTTCATTGGAACAATCTAATGCTGACAGTTATCGTTAGATTCGTAACTGCCTGCCCTTAAGTGTAAAGCAGCTGAACGCAGTAGGAGCACTATGAATAAAAAGTGGAGCTCGCCGAAACTGCAGTCCACTTTGTCTGTAAATGTCTTAAAACGAAAACATTATAGGTAAACGTAATATTGTTTTTTTGTAAATATGTGAAATTAACGACTCATACGCAATTATTTTAAATAAACGACTTACTAATTTTTTGTAAATACGGCGGTTCGGAAACTTCTTAGCCTAGCACAAAAAGCGCGGTATAAACAGAAAACGTGTTTAGGAAACTTCCATCTCTGCTATGAACACATGTTAAATTTTGTTTCGATCTGGCAACTCCTTCATATAGAAACAGGTGTTCACAAAAGACGCATCCGCGATTTTTTTACAATGGAAAAATTAGAAATGCGTGGTGTCAAATATGGAACGTTTTCAGCGAAATAAAATGGATTTTAAGCGTCGTTTCATAACTGTTGATGAGGCATGGATCCACCACTATACTCCAGAGACAAAAGAACAATCCAAACAATGGACTGAAGCTGGAGGAAGTGCCCCAAAGAAGCCAAAAACAATTCAATCGGCTGGTAAGGTTATGGCAACGGGTTTTTGGGACTTCAAAGGTATTTTATTGATTGACTATCTGCAAAAGGGTAAAACAATAAATTCAGAGTACTATTGCAACCTTTTAGATCAATCAAACAACACAAAAAAATAATTTTTCATCAAGACAACGCACCAGCGCACAAGAGTGTTTTAACAATGGCTAAAATCAACGAATTAAAGTACGAGTTGCTTGACCACCCACCTTATTCTCCTGATTTAGCTCCCAGTGACTTTTACCTGTTCCCAAATCTAAAAAAATTCAATGAAAGAGAATAGTTAGTTTTTCAAAAATATTTTTATTTTTCAATATAATCTCCTGAAACTTCAATACACTTAGTCCAACGCTTATCTAGCGATTCTATCCCTTGATTAAAATAGTTTTCCTCAAGGTCTTCAAAATAGTGGTTTACAACTGTAATTGCATCTTCATTTGAGGTAAAACGCTTGCCAGCAAGGATTTTTTTTAGATTTGGGAACAGGTAAAAGTCACTGGGAGCAATAAGGTGGGTGATCAAGCAACTCGTACTTTAATTCGTTGATTTTAGCCATTGTTAAAACACTCTTGTGCGCTGGTGCGTTGTCTTGATGAAAAATTATTTTTTTTGTGTTGTAAGCCAGGACGTTTTTCTCGAATTTGTACATTTAATTGATCTAAAAGGTTGCAATAGTACTCTGACTTTATTGTTTTACCTTTTTGCAGATAGTCAATCAATAAATTACCTTTGAAGTCCCAAAAAACCGTTGTCATAACCTTACCAGCCGATTGAATTGTTTTTGCCTTCTTTAGGGCACCTTCGCCAGCTTCAGTCCATTGTTTGGATTGTTCTTTTGTCGCTGGAGTATAGTGGTGGATCCATGTCTCATCAACAGTTATGAAACGACGCTTAAAATCCATTTTATTTCGCTGAAAACGATCCAAACAAGCTTGAGAAATGTTCATTCTTATGCGTTTTTGGTCGACTGTTAACAAGTCCGGCACCCATCTTGCAGAAAGCCTTTTCATCTGTAGTTCTTCATGCTAAATTAAATGGACTCGATCATTTGAGATGCCAATGATATTAGCTATTTCACGCACTTTTATTCGTCGATCATTTAATACCATATCATGCACTTTGGCTACAATTTCTGTTGTTGCTGCTGTTTTTGGACGTCCACTACGTGGTTCATCTTCAATGCTTGTACGACCACGTTTAAATTCAGCAACCCAATTTTTTACTGTTGCATATGAAGGAGCACTTTCACCTAACACATTCACCATATCATTATGAATTTCTTGTCCCGATAAACCTTTTTTATGCAAATATTTAATGACACCACGCATTTCTAATTTTTTCATTGTAAAAAAATCGCGGATGCGTCTTTTGTGAACACCTGTTTCTATATGAAGGAGTTGCCAGATCGAAACAAAATTTTACATGTGTTCATAGCAGAGATGGAAGTTTCCAAAACACTTAACTTTTTTCTGTTTATACCGCACTTTTTGTGCTAGACTAAGAAGTTTCCGAACCGTATTTGCGGCAATATTAATATTGTTTAAATGATACAATAGTATTATTATATGAATGGTGCAAAAAGTATATTTGTTTCGGTTTACTGACAACATAATTAGGACAATTATACAGTATGGCTGTGATTAAAAATAACACTTTTTATAGACCAACGTACGTACATACATGTGTGTATGGTTTTTTTTTGTAGTGTGTGTTTTGTGTTATGTGTTTATTTTAGTGCGAGGGAATCTAATTGTGTGTACTTTGTTCGGTGGAATACCCTACTGGTATTCGTTCGTTGCTGGGGGTCTGAGTATGGTGAAGTAGCGTTCACCGTAACTGAAGCCACGCCTGCTCGCAACTAAAAACCTTTCCGACTGCCTTTTGAATAACTTTTGGTTTCTTTGAATAATTTTTTTCTGCGTGTATGGTATTTCATATTAATCTAATTTCATTTCAATTTTGTTTCCGTGTCTGCAATATCTGCCTAGGAGAGAAGGCTTGTATTACCCATTACCAATAAGCGATCAAGAGTAAATATGGCTATTAAGATACTCAAATTAAGGAAAATTAGACTACAAAAATAGTATATGTAGGTTTGTTTGTTTGATTTCTGTCATCGGACGCATTAATCCATGTGGTCCGAAAAACTTGTAGTGTTATTGATTATTGAAGTATATCGATTATTTATGTTACGTCATCCCTAGCCTAAGTTACAGCTGATCGACAGCTGATTAGTTCTAAAAATATTGTTTAGTTTTAAGGATACATGAATTATAAGAATTAGAATTAAGAGTACTGTTTATTATGTTTAAAATAAGATGTTTTTAGAAATAAAGGACATTAAAGTTTCAAAGTCTAAACTGCCAATAACTCAGCAATGTTTTATTTTCTACTACAGCAAGAAGCACTAATTAGAGTGCTGACAAAAAACTGCTTTAGCGCTTTTGAGTGCTCACTAGCAAATACCTTTTTTATTGCCAGTGGCGTTTTTAAGCGCCGGCACAATAACCAGGCAGGCGTACAATAGAACAACAACACCAATGCCATCACAAACTGCTCCAGTGGCCAAAAGATTGACCTCTAGGTAACATTTAAGTACAGCTGCTCAATTTGAAGGGGATCATAAATACGGCCAAAAAAAGCAACCACTAATAAATATGGGCACGTTGGTACTGAAATAAAAATAAATTTCGCAACGAATCCAAATAAGGATTCGTCCTGCATGTGTCAAATGATTTTAAACCCTAGGGACCTAAAAATTATATGACTGTAAATATGATAATTGTTTATTGGTAATTTAAGTAGCGATAAGATGGTAATTTAAGTAACGATAAGATGTCACTTAGCTTTTTGGGTCCCTAGTGCCGAGTTTTTATCATATTTTAAATATTAACGAAATTTGATCCGATTTAAGTTACCATAAGATCATGTTTATTGTTAATTATTTGTTGTTCATTGGGACTGCTTTTCGAACACTAGGTCCTGATCCGTGCCCTGTTATCGGTCAAGTATTTCCACATCCAACAAATAATTAAATAAAAAAAAACTCGAAAAAAACTCAGTTTATCTGGCTTGGAAGATTGGTCTTGGTATACCGATTTTTGGTCCCTTTGTACTAAGAAGGGACATAAATACTGTTGCGCACATTTTATGCTGTAAAATAAAAAGTACCGAATGTTTTTGGACCAAATATTTTTTATAATATGTACGATGTATATTGTATCAAAAATAATCTACTTCTTTGTGGATACATAAATGTCCGCCTTTTGCCTTTACACACGTCAATAGCTGCACGAACCTCGTCCATTGGAAAATTGGCCACAGCTCGAACCAAGGCAGGCTTAAGAGATCCAATGTTGGGGTATCTTTTGTGACCAACCTTGTCCTCTATAACCGTTCACATTTTGTAATCCAATGGTTTCAAATCTGGACTGCCTGAGGGCCATTCTTCAGAGGATATGAACGCTGGCAAATTGTTTCGAAGCCAGGCCTTTGACGTTTTTGCCTTCTGGGCCGGCGCAGAATCCTGCTCGAAAGTCCATGGCTGGCTTTGGAACAGGGAATTGTTAAGAGGCTTCACGATAGCTTCCAAAACGGTGTCTTGGTAAACTTTGGCCGATGTTTTGACTCCTTGTTCGCAGAAATGCAGGTCAGTGACCCCATCGTAAGCGACACCCCACCAAACCATGACTGAAGCTGGGTGATGACCTTTTTCCACCCTTGAGATCAGTTCAGATGCTTCCTTTGATGACCGCGCACACACTCTATCATTTTGCTGGTTTAATTTTTCCTGAACGTTAAAAATTTTTTCATCGGTGAACAAAATTTTTCTGTGCAAGTTATCAGCGTGCTTCACAAAAAGACGTTTGCATTTTTCAATCCTATTTTTTTTTTAAAACTGCAGGCAATAAATGTCCGGTACGTCGTTTGAAAGTCCCAAGTCTCAACTCTTTTTTAATGATTCGCTTCATGGACTTTTGCGTGATATTCATCACACGGGCCATGATTTTCTGTTTTCGGAGCGGATTTTTGTGAATTCTTGATTTAACGGCTTTGATGACATGTGGTGTTCGAACAAAGGGTAGGCGGCCCGAGCGGTTGCGGTCTTTTACATCTCCAGACCACTCTATAATAAAAGTTAAAACAATTTTAAAATCCCGTTACAGACTAACGCTATATGACATTAACGGGGTATGTTCAGTTCTACTATTGAAATTGGTGTGTGCAACGTTGTAACAGTATTTATGTCCCTACTAAGTATGTTCTATTTGTTTAAGGTTATATACCAAATAGATTGGGGACCGTTAATATGAAACTACGAAAGTTGCTGTTTCTTAGATCATAATCCATGGTTATCGATCGAAGAAATTTTGTAATGCTACTGGAGCGGCGCCGCCCAATGGAAGAGGTCGTATTCATAAACTTGAAGTAGTTCATATGTTTGTTTCGAGGGCAGATGAAGTTGAATGTAAACAAATATGTGACGCGCAAAATAGAAAGGGACCTAAGGTTAAAAACCAGTTTTGTTCAGGAGAGCCATTTTAAAGATTAGGTCTCTTTCTATTTGCGCTTAGAATTGTCGATTTCACTTTCATAAAACGCGCATATCTCTGGGAGGGAACACTTTTGGGGCATGGGATCGTTCTCATTCGATGCTCAGATGTTGTCCTCATAAAAAAAAGAAAAAAAAATGAAAATTGATTTTTTTACCCTTAGGCCCCTTTCTCTATGCGCTGTCACATATAGATAAGATTTACATATACGAGAGTGGCTCAATAAGTACCCGTGTTAAAACAGAGGTGGCGATTTTTTCGGAATTTGTCCTTACCGTCTGTCAGGCGACGCCAAATTAACTTTCAATGCCATGGGTTTTTTTGGCGGCGAGTTAAATCACACGCGAATCGGAATTAAGGCTTATTTCTGTGGGATTTATATCTAACTAAGAACCGGGTTTTTAATTTCAAGGGTTTCTGTCTGGGGACAAAACAGTACTTCTGTTCAAATTCATTCTGATTGGAGAAAATTGCAACCTAAAGCAGCACTTTAAGGATTAGATAAAATTAAAATTCATAAAGCATAGGTTGCGAATTCTGACCCCAAAACCTGCAAACAATATTTTGGATTCTTTTCAATCAGTGGCATGTTATACGGTTATGTTTTTATAACATGTCTCTGTCATCATCAGGTTTAAAAGTCTGTACCGGACTACTTTATATTCAGAAAATTATGGTCCAATTACGATACTACTCCAGTCCCCCCAATAACACTTTGTGGCTGTGTGTGTTTTTCAATAGTCATATATAGGTTTTCAACATTCTAAATTAATGAATGACGATCGGCAGTTCCATTTCACATTTGATGGGTTTTTTAATGTCACAGAACTATTTAAGTCGTCACAGAACTATCAATTTCCTTGTTAATAAAAAAAAGTTCATTCAACGAACTTTCGTCACTTTTCATGGTCGAATAATTATTCTTGGATATTTTTACGAGTTCGAATAACTATTTCTGGATATTTTAAAAATGGGGCCTTTTATCTACGAATTAGAGTAAATATCCTGGATATCTAAATATATAAGTATAAGCAGAAATAAATTTATTAACAAAAAATCAAATAATTGCTTTGAAATCAAATATTTTTGAGGGCCTGTACTCCTATCCACTATATTTATTATGTAAATAACTTCGAAAGCATAAACATTTTATGTTATTCGTTCGCTTTTGACATTTTGACAGTGAGGTTGCCCATGACAGCTTTAAATTTTTGGCCATACAGCATTATGTTCTCTAAAGTTTTCGTATAAATTTCATTTTGTTTCTTTAACGAAAAGAATTATATCCTGTCAGGATATCTTTTTAATTTTGTCTTTTGTCCTGTGCTCGTTTTTTCCTATCTGCCTGCCATTTCTTTTTCATTTATACGCACTTTTAGCATTACGTATGTATGAAAAACAGACATTGAGCTTTTTTTCCTCTGACATTTCACTACAGCAGCAGCAGGGGCCAGTGCGGCAGCAACGACAAAAGTGAGTGCCACCCTTATCATTTCTATTTGTGAAAAGCATTTTATGTTTTTCAGAAAAGAAAAACATGTTTTTTTCGCCTTGTTGCTCATGGTTTTTTATGTTGCTGCTGATACTGATGCTGTCGCTGCTGCTCTAGGTTGCCACATTTGTATTTGTTGTTGTCCGTCGTCTTCTTCATCATGAGCTAGAGATGTTGTTGTAGTGTGTCACATAAAAAACTTTCCATTTTTTTGCTTGACATGTCATCAAAAACACATTAACTGCGTTATTTTTTATGAGGTCGTTTATCTAAACTGTCGTCCACCTGTAGTACCTTTTTTACATGCACGAGAGCGGTGCGATAATTTTGGTTTGGAATTTTAACTGATCTGTTTAGCGTTTTGGCAGGTCGGAAAGTAAAGGGTGGTGCAACTTTAAGGGCCGATGTTGTGAACCACACCTAAACGTTAAGTTTTTTTTCTGCATTTATTTGATTTTTCTCAATTTCAAACTAATTCAATTTATAGAAAGGTACACAAACAAGCGAGCAACGCGTTAAAGTTATTCAGGCTTATTGTGAAAATGAAAATCAATTTTCGAAGAAATTCATCGTTAGTGATGAGGCACATTTTCACCTCAGTGGATTCGTCAATAAGCAGAATTGCCACATTTGGGCGAATGATAATCCAAGAGTGATTGTCGAAAAAACAATGCATCCTCAAAGAGTGAATTATGTGACTAGTGCGTTTTATGGGCTTGCGGCATCATCGAGACGTATTTTTTCAAAATGATGCCGGTCAGGCAGTGACTGTGAATGGTGTTCGTTATATTGAGATAATGAACTTTTTATGGCCCCAATTGGAAGATATGGATGTCGACGATATGTGGTTTCGACAGGACGGTGCCACTTGCCACACAGCTAACGAAACAAAGCTGTTTTGCGCGACAAATCAACATCGGCCCTTAATATTTAACCACCCTTTACAATAAAATTTTATGCAGTTCATATTGTTGCAAGAGCAGACTCTGTTGATTGTTAACAAGTATCGATAAGGTTTGAATATACGATAATATACCCTCAGAATAATTTCAGAATCATTCAGGGCTTAGTTTTTATTTTGCGCACAGTTGAATTACACGTGAATTGCAATATATGAAAAAATAAGCAAAGAAACTACGACAAAGTTGAATGATATCTGTGGTGGCCATCTAGTACAACCTTAAGGTATTGTTTCAATGCACTCAATGTTTTTGATGTAGAAAGCTCAGGCCGGCAAATGCGCTTAGAGAAAAAACGTTACAACTGTCCACGATATGATTCTCGCTGATTGCTGAGAGCGCGAAGAAGCAGAGGCATTAGCCTATCGCACAGAGTCGTGATTTCATACAACGAGCGGGCAAAACTAGAAGAAGTGGCACAAGTTAGCTTTGTACGAGTAAGTGGCAGTGTTGAGTGGTGAATAGCAGCATTAACGTCTTCTTGAAATATCACCGTTACGTGGGATACCTATCCCGTTCTTTCGATATCACCATGGAAGTCGCTTTTTGAAGTATATAATCTCCAGAGATAATAAAACGTTACATATTCTTGATAAAAATATTCTATTGTTCCACCAGATATTTATTGAATGGTTTAGGACCCTACACATATAAAAAAAAAGTATGTTTGGAATAACAATATTCAAAGAGCATCATACTGTTCTTGGGTATATGGTTGTGGTATAACAATATTTTGATCTGCTCAACAATGCTTATAGTATAATCCTAATAAAACCATACTAAGATCCTCAAAACAATAATATGATTCAGACATAGCCATACTATGACCCCCACAACCAAAGTGTGATTCACACTCAACCATACTATGATCTCCACAACCATATTATGATCCTCACAATCATAGTATGTTTCACATACAACCATTGTATTAACTGCTCAACCAAATTGTGATTCACACTCAACCATACTATGATCTCCACAACCATGCTATCACCCCTAAACCATAGTTTAAGCACACACAATTATACTATAAACCCCAAAATTTTTCCTTAAAATTGGGTTAAGCTGTCAACAATAGGTTTAAATTATAAAAACTATTTAAAAATACATTAAATTCAAAATAATAGGAGTAATTTATTTAACAGTAGAAAAAATCAGTTTGAAAAAACGCAAGCGTTTTTACTAAAGATATTTCGGTTAACCACAGCCAAAGCAGTTTGTTTGAAAAATTTTAAGTAAAGTACTACCACTGCATAGATCCGTAACCATATTCAAATGAAGAAAAATTACAATCATACAGTATGATTACCGTAATCATATTATTGTTAACATAAAAGCCAAAAAAAAATATTTTTGTCGCATCAACCATACTTATATTGTTGCTACAACCATATGTTTATTAAAAAAAAATTGGCAATAATAATATTGTTAAATTTTAACAATGCCAATACTGCGGAAATTTAATTTAAAAAAAAAAAACAATACTATGGTTGCGATGGGCATACTTTTATTACGAAGAACATATTATTATCGCCGTGACCATAAAGTAACCATATTTTTTCTTCGGGTCTATGCTAAAATTTTGATTTTCGCCGACAAAACGGCAACGCCAGAGTTACCACGTTAAAGATAGTGCAGAGAAATCTCTGATTATATAGGGTGATCCATCTAGAGGTATTTTTTTGAACAAAAAATATATAAGTATAAAAATTCAAACCAAGTGTGGAATCTTTATTGGTAATTTGAAAGGACATTTAATGGAATTTACTTTTTGAAAATAATTACCTTCAAATGTAGGCAACTTTATTATGGAAATGAGCGTTCGGTGAGAAACAGGAACATCCGCTGTTTTCGACCAAAATTTTGTTCGGTGATAACGCCCGTTTCTGGCTCAACGGTAAAGTCAATAAACAAAGTTGCCGCAATTTGGGCTGAAGATCAACAAGAAGAGTTTCAAGAGGTGCCATTAAACCAAGAGAAAACCACGGTTTGGTGCTGTTTATAAGCTGGTGGAATCATCGGTGCATATTTTTCAAAAATGATGATGGCCGGAACGTAACGTGAATGGTGCTCGCTATCGCGCCATGTTATCGATTGTTATGCTACCTGAAATTGAAGCCCGTAATCTTGACGACACTTGATTTTAACAGGACGGTGCTACTTGCCATACAGTTGCTCAAACAATGGATCTATTAAGATGTAATTTCGAAAAGCAGCTAATTTCACGTTTTGGACAGGTGAGTGGCCATCTAGATCGAGTGATATCACACCTTTAGACATTCTTTTTTGGGTTTACGTAAAGTCCAAAGTCTATGCTGAGAAACCAGCTACGATTCAGGTTTTAGAGGCCAACATTTCGCGTCTCATTAAAGCCATACCGATCGAAATGCTCGAACGAGTCATCCAAAATTGAACCCTCAGAATGGAAACCCTAAGCGTAGTTGCGGTCAATATTTGAAGGAAATTATATTCAAAACACAAATGCCATAAAATGTCCATTCAAATTGCCAATAAAGACTCCACACTTGATTTGAGTTTATATATTTTTTTTTGTTCAGAAAAAATACCTATATACAAGTAATGCGGAAATGTTACAGAATGTCGAGTTACCACGTTACCGATAGTTCAAAAAACCCTTTGACTTTCCAAGGAACTTTCAAAACCTATTTTTCAAATTCGCACTTACCTCATTGCACTCTGCTTATGAGAATAATGACAAAAATATAAATAAGTCCCTTTTTTGTTTTTCTTAGAATTTCCTGAATACTCGTAGGCTTTCAAGGTCACATTCAACTTCAATGCAAATAAAAGGTTATTATTTCATTCTTTCAATCCGACGTTTCGTTGGGATTTTTGCAACTTCTTCAGGGATACGAATTTTTATTAAATATATAATCTTCCGTTAATCTACATTTAATGTGTCTTTAATTTTTAAAACAGTACTGAACAGTACTAATATAAACCACAAATTAATTAAATTACGAAACATAAAATATCACAGTAATTATTTCTCTAATGGTAGTTATTTTAGATATACTTTATATAGTCCCGTTCAAAATGATCGTGTTAATCAGCCTGGATGACAACCGAGGGTTCAAAACCATAAAACATCATTAGATTACAAACATGCACTGCGATTAGTAGCTACTATTCAATCATAGTTTGACCACCCAGTCTTCCACGAAGCGATCCAAAAATATCTTCACTCTTTGCTAACTTCGCGAGGATTTACTCAGTTAACCCACCTCATATATGTGACTTTCATCATTCGAAGTAATGATGACTTTAATAGTTTGAGTTGGTGTCAGTGACTTATCATACCAACCTCGATTTTGCAATCATAGAAACTAGACACACTTACACACCTACCATTGCACAGATATAAGAGGCAAACACGCATCCACACACTAACAAACACACATACGAGTACACTGAACATTATACCTACACGCACACACATATGCATAGACCATCGCATATTCCGTAAAGGAGACGACAAATTTATTTAAAACCTTTGCTAACATTGCGGTGGTAACGCATTAGTAAACCCATCTAACGAAAAACAACTATATTTTCTTTATTTTGTTGTTGTCGTTGTTGTCTTCTTTTTATTGTCCTTGTTACGTAGAGCTTTTCATCATCATCTGCTTTACTGCATCCCTTGTTTTGTTTCCATTTCTTCGTCGTCGCCTTCTTTTATTTGGCGCTGCTTTATTCTTCAATACGTTTTTATTTTAAGGAGGACAAGGGCCCAGGAGGAACGATGGCAGGCAGGCAAGGCAGGAGCTTTAAAAAAACATAAACAAAAACTGTCTTTTTCCTTCCGTCCTTCCTTGTGGTAGTCGTTGCCATTGCCGTTGTTGTGCCCTTTTGCTTTTTCGATAATTGAAAAGTTTTTTTCAGCTCCTTTTAGTTTGAGATGGCAACATGTGTGTGTGTGTGTGTTTAAGTATGTGTATATGTATGGTTACCATCAGTCCATCCATGGCTTGGGATTTTTTTGTTTTATTTTCTTAAGAATATTTTTTTTCTGTGTCCTTACACCGAATTCAACATCAAAGTGATGGTATAATAAATCTCTTCTTGTGTTCCTTAAAGGACAGGTTGGAGGCAAAAAACACTTTTCGTTGTCCTCTTGAGCTCAGGCTTTAAAGACGCCACCATACGTGTAAAAAGTAAATTTTAAAAATTAATGATAACATTATTGTATTTTTGGGGCTAAAACTCATCCCTTGCATCCCTTGATAGGCCGGGCAAGGTCTATTCTTTTGTCCTAACCTTCTGGGTAAGGGAGAGAGGAAGCTATATTTCATTAACTTATGATAAATGCTTTGTTTCGTAAATTAAGAAAACAGTGGAAAGGACATGATAAATGTCGCACTCCTCAAAGAAATGATGTGTAAGGAATC
The DNA here is from genome assembly GCA_963513945.1 of Hydrotaea diabolus. Classification (NCBI taxonomy): domain Eukaryota; kingdom Metazoa; phylum Arthropoda; class Insecta; order Diptera; family Muscidae; genus Hydrotaea; species Hydrotaea diabolus. The sequence goes on along the minus strand of OY740717.1, from coordinate 129,830,683 downwards.
ATGAAAAATATTTCATTCTTCTATGAAATTGGAAGCAAAGGTGAAATACTTATTCATAATGTGGACATCAAAATTGCTTAATTGAGGCCTGGGGTAGGACAAATGCTGTCCCCTGGGCATTTTGTCCAAATATAATGGAGTATAAGATTAAATGGCTTACAAGGCAATGATAGTTTGGATTTTTTGTAAAGGGCGAAATGTGTTGTCAGTGTTATGATACAGTATCGAAAAGGTAATGGACTGCCAGAATTTTGCTACACCTCAAATGATAGGGGTTCCCATCGAAGGAACCCCGCTCTAGTTAAGGAAATTATAAACATCAAAAAGTTGCCAGATTGATACATATATGTATTAGCCTACCAGATTTGAATAATTCATTGATAATATAATATTTCAATTTCAGCATGGTTGGTTGGTTTTAAGTAGAATGGGTGATTACCAGCTTCATGCCCTGAAGGCACACATATAAACCTGGACCACAGCCTGTTGGGTGTTTTACGGGGGCGCCTTCTGACATTTTCATTGGAAAGTTTGACATTATTTAGCACAAACGTACTTAGAACGTTTTGAGGTACGACCATCATTTGTGTTGTTTAAGTGACTTTAAAAAATCAATTTGGCAAGAAAAAGAATAACTCGTGAACATTTTCGTGCGATCATTTTTCACAACTTTCAACGTGGATTATCACGACAAGAGTGCATCGGTGAACCTAAATCTTTGTTTGGCGATGAAGCACCATCCTATAGCAGTGTGAAAAACTGGTTTAATGAATTCAATTGTAGCAGACGCTCGCTCAAAGACGAAGGTCGACCAAAAACGGCCGTTGTGCCAAAGAACATTGATGCCGTTCACACGCAGAAAAAAAGTATGGTTGGGGTAACAATATTCGAAGAGCACCATACTATTGTTGATTATATGGTTGTGGCACAACAATATTATGATCATCACAGCAATAGTATGGTTCACACACAACCATACTATAATCCCCATAATAATATTATTGTCCTCACAACATTAAAATCATTCACACACAACCATACTATGATCACCACAACCATATTATTATTCACATTCAACCATACTATGATCCCTACAACCATATAATGATCCTCATAACCATAGTATGTTTAACGTACAAACATAGTATGATCCTCACAACCATAGTATGACTTACGCACAACCATACTATCATCCCCAAAATTGTTTGTAATGACTGGAATACGTTGTTATTTAACAATAAAGAATTTTTATTAAGTAAGTTATGTAACAATATGAGTGATTTATTTAACAGTAACAAAATTCATTTATTGAAACTATTTTAGTTATACTAATCCGTAGTTTTTTTTTTTGAAAAAAAATAATTTTTATTACTATATTGCGTAAGAATAGTAAAAATAACATTGTCAAATTAAAAAAAAATTAAGGTTTTGCCGGTATGATTGCCGACATCATGTTATTGTTAACATAAAACCCATGAAAACAATACTTTTGTCCCACCAACCATATTTATATTGTTGCTACAATCATATTTTCATTTTTAAATTTGGCATACTATTGTCAAAATGAACTGAAAATTGCATGAACTATTGTGCATGAACTGAAAATGCAAAATCGTCATGTGGCAAACCGTGAAATAGGAGGCACCCTTGGGCATTTCTTCCACCAGCATACATTCGATATTGCATGAACACCTGGCCTTAAAACAAGGTTTGTTCTCGTTGGATCCACAATCGCACAACTTGACAATCGCTCAAAAAAGGCTGGTGTCGATTGGTGCAAAGAAAATTTTGAAAAAATACGATAGCGGTGCTTCAAAAAACGTTTATAAGATCGTCACAGGTGACGAATCATGAATCTATGTGTATGAGCCCGAAATAAAACAGCATTCAACCGTATGGATCTTTAAAGACGAGCCAAATTCAACGAAAGTTGTTCGTGGAAGAAGCACTTCGAAGCAAATGGTCGCCTGTTTCTTCGGCAAAACTGGTCATGTGGCGACTGTTTCGCTTGAACAGTTCTGAGTGATACACCACAATATGTTTGCCTGAAGTCTTCGGAGAAATTCGAGAAACGAACAAGAGAAGACGAATCATTGTGCAATGCGAGCTCTCATACATCGGCTCAAACCAGCGCCTTTTTGACCGGCCAAAACGTCGAATTGATGGGTCATCCGCCGTACAGCCCTGACATGGCAACCACTGACTTCTTTTTATTACCGCACATCAAAAAAAATGCCTGACCAACGATCTTCGTCGCCAGAAGATGCTGTTAAAACCATGTTTTGGAGGTGTCTCAATCGGAGTGAAAAAAGTGCTACGACAATTGGTTTGATTGAGCGCATGCAAAAGTGTATAAATCATGCTGGAGAAAACTTTGAAAAACAATAAAACCATTTTTGATGATAAACATTCGCATTTTCATTAGTAGGCCAGAAATATATATATATAGCAGCCCTCGCACGTTAGGGTATGTTTGGAAGTGGTAAAATAAATTAATTCATCCACGAAGTTTATGAATTTCTCCCACCAAGCGTCAGTCCCAAAATAAGTTAATGTTAAAGCGAGTGACGTAGGTAATGTCTATGGTGGTTTCCTCTTCACAGGCGAGGTTTGAAGTCCAACTGCCAATGCGACAGAAAGTGAAGTGAAGCGGAGTGACGGCTTAGAATACCGAGTGGTGACTTGTTCAGCTTAATCAGCTTTCAAGTCATTCGTTCTTCGAAATATCCCCATAAAGATTACGTCGTGCATTCCACTGGTTTTGGCCAGCATATTTTGGTGTATGCTGTCTTAGCTCACAGTACCAATCAGCGCAATGCCCTTAATGTTTAGACCTCCTTAGCCATTTCATTTCATTTACTACGTCTATGGAGATGAATTCTTTACAAACTAGATACAAATAAAATTTAATAAAAATTACAACAAATTCATTTTAATTATAGTTAAAAATATTTAAACAAATTAAATAACAAATTTTTAAATTTAATACTAGGAAGACTAAAATCTGAATGTTTACAAATTGTAAAGGGTTGACAAATTTGTAGGGTCGATGCCATTTGTTGCCACCATTCTGACCATTGATGACATGATGACGTTTGGAATGGTCAAGAGGCTTTAGTTCTTAAGTCAATTGTACCTTGAAAGCGTGAGAGGTGCAATTGTTGGGCACGACGATGAGTTGAGGTGGACGGCACCTCAGCCACACTATCGCGAACAGCAGCAATATTTTCTGCTATACGAGCTGTACGAGCATGTACTGGTGTTTTCAAATCTCCTACAGACCCGGTTTGCTCACATTTTTGCTCGATTTTTCCGATATTTTTAAGGCATTGCTCGCTGTGTATCTTTCCATGGTTCAAAATGAGTTAGTCTGAAATTGAGAAATATCAAATGAAATGCAGAAAAAAATTGACGTTTAGGTGTAAGTAGTTCACATTATCATCATCGGCCCTTGATGTTTAACCACTCTTATTAAAAAGCTTCATAGACTTACTTAATGGTTTATTATAACAGCATAATTTGAAAAAAGCGTTTCAGTGACAAAAGGAACGTAATGTCTTAATATTCGAGGTGGCGCATTGGTGACAATGAGTGACAACAATTAAGGGCAATCAACATTTCCACAAATTTATCCATGTAAAAACATAATAGAACCAATATCTCTCCTAGATTTTAGAGATTTTAAGAAAGAAATAGGCATCGACTATCATAAGATGTCATTGGTTGCGTGAAATTCAAAGAAATTAAAGCAAATTTTAAAAAAGATTTTTGAAATTTTTCAACGTGATTTATATGTACCGCAGCATGCGGATTCCAAACTAAAGGTTCATACTCTTATTTAGAAAAGAGCAATAAATTATCTCTTTAGTGTGAGGCGAAAATTCAGAAGTATATATTTCTTTGAATGAAGTACATAAGAGAATTCGCCTTAGGTATATTACACAGTACGACAGTGGTTGGTACACATGAGAAATGTTAACAGAATATGAAAATAGGCTTAAAATAAAGAAATACGTGTCTCGGCGATTTGCTGTAGCACGTCAGAATTTTGAGAAAATCGATTTTAAAGATTCGAAGGACCGTGGAGGTTCACTTGTAACGTAGTACTATTATAAAAAGTTCTATAAAAATAGAATGGGTGAACCGATTTAAGTGCTTGAGCCAGTTTTGAAAAGGGAATTAAATTTGGATTTGTTTTTATTTAAAAATACAATGTTGTTGATTTGAAATCCAATAACTAAAGTAGAATCTTTTTCGCTGGCCGGGAATTGCTTGATTCAGGGATTCGGGGCTCCGAGCCAGATCAAACTAAAAATATTATTATTCAATTTCAACGAGCTTACAGATCGGGGTTTCTGCAATTAGAAAAAATTAAAACAAGTCGTCTGGGATTTGAACCATATGGCGGTCGATTGTTTCGAAGATTGTCATTACTTCTTATCTGCGCCTTAACGTTCTAAGCCAACGACCAACCTTTTTACTTTGTCACTAATTGCGCCATCTAGCGGAAAAAATGTTTTTTTTAATAAAAACAAATCCAAATTTAATTCCCTTTTCAAAACTGGCTCAAGCACTTAAATCGGTTCACCCATTCTATTTTTATAGAACTTTTTATAATAGTACTACGTTACAAGTGAACCTCCACGGTCCTTCGAAACTTTAAAATCGATTTTCTCAAAATTCTGACGTGCTACAGCAAAACGCCGAGACACGTATTTCTTTATTTTAAGCCTTTTTTCATATTCTGTTAACATTTCTCATGTGTACTCAAAAAAATTGATTTTGTCGTACTGTGTTATAATCCAAATGGCAAACGAAAGTTTACTTGATGTCAAATAAAACGCCTAAATCAAGGTATTCAGATAATGAGAACCGTATCGCTGTAATAGCGCTCAAAACGCTCCGGCCAGTAGGGATCAGCCGCATGTTCGTCTACAGATGCATAAAACTGTTAGAGGAGACTGGAGATGAAAAAGAAGAGGAGACGGAGATGAAAAAAGCCGTTAAATCTAGAATTCACAGAAATTCGCTCCGAAAACAGAAAATCATGGCCCGTGAGATGAATATCACGCAAAAGTCCATGAGTCGAATCATTAAAAATATTTGGTACTTGGGGTCTCAAGCGACGTACCGGACATAAATTGACTGCAGCTTTAAAAAAAATAGGATTGAAAAATGCAAACGTCTTTTGGTGAAGCACGCTGATAACTTTACAGAAAAATTTTGCTCACCGATGAAAAATTTTTTATCGTTCAGTACTTTTTATTTTACAGCATAAAACGTGTGTTACAGTTTTTATGTCCCTACTAAGTATATATAGGGTGGAGCGAGGAAATTTTCTTTTTTGAACTGCAGGCTTATAGTGGCTGACAGGAGATTTGTATTCGTCTTCAGTTGCCATCATGCATTGGACACGTGAGGCGAGGTCATGTTGTGTTGAAGCGTATTTTTCAAATGCGCACTCGATCGTGCTTTTTATTTACGATTCGCTGTTTTCCAAAGCGGACGAGTCCCTGGATGGCAATCAATTGTAAATTGTTTAACTTCATTGCGAACAGCAGGGAATGTGTCATGTGTACGAAGGCGATCTGAGAGAAAAATTACAACAAACATCGAGTGAGTTAGAGGAGCAGCAGTGCAATATCCGAAACGATCTGCTCGAAAGCAATCACTTTCTCTTGGCATTTCCTGGATTTTTTTCAGCCGGCTCTTGAGGCAATGCAGTTAGAGGATATATGTTTCCAACAGGATAGTGCCACTACACACACAGCGATGTTTATAATGAACTGTTTGAGGCATATGTTTCCTGGACGGTTTATCTTTTGACGGGTGATGTAAACTGGCCGGCACGCTCACCGGACTTAGCCCCATATGATTTTTTCCTTCGGGTTTACTTTAAGTCAAACGTGTATATCAACCGTCCCAAGACCTTGGAATACCTAGTTATCAATATTGACTTTGAAATTGAAATTGTTAAAGTTCTTGAAAACTTCAGACAACGTATGCAGCAGTGTGTGGATAACGAAGGTCGACATTTGCCAGATACACTATTTAAAATCATGTAATATAAAAATTCCCTTAGTTTTCAATATACGAGGGCGACCGCAAAAGTAACTGGCTTAACATAAAAAGAACCGTTTTTTTTGGAATTATTATTATTTATTTTTAATCTCTTTCCAACTCAATACACTTCATCAAACGTTTTTAAAGTTTTTTAATTCCATTCGAAAAATAAGATTTTTCAAGATCTTCAAAATATGCCTCAGTTTCAGCAATAACCTCGATATTGGACGAAAATTTGTTGCCAGCGAGAATTTTTTTTAAATTTGGAAACAAGAAATAATCAGAAGGAGATAAATCTGGACTATATGGATGCGGAGCAATTTCAAATCGTAATTCGGCCAGTTTTTGTTGAGTTAAAAATGCAGTGTGTGAGGGAGCATTATCTTGATGAGAAAGAACTTTTTTTTTTCTAAATGCGGTCGTTTTATCTTGTTTACTTCAATCACCTGTAACAAAGAAAATAATCATTAATTGTTTCGGAAATTTTAACAGATGGCTTATAACAGATTGCTTTAAAAAAAAAGTTGCTAGTTAAACAAAAAATGTGCCAGGCCAGTTAGTTTTGCGGTCGCCCTTGTAATTATAACACAACAGAAATAGAGCAGCGCGTTGAAATTGTTGAAGCCCTCTACGAAAATGGGCGTTCAACTCAAAATGCTGTCAACGTAATGAAATCTACAGAGCTGTCAAAATATTCAATAAGGTTTACAATTTCATGGTACATTTTTTCACGTCTGCCGAACGTACGTGTAGAAATAATATAAATATATTATAGACATTTCAGTTCTTGTTCCTCCGATGTTAAACACTTGCTTTTAAAACCACTTATTACATTGTGGCTTAATGAAATGACCCTACCTATGATCGACCAGGGCCTAGTTGAAATAAAATTGGACAAAATTCAAAGGTAACTCATATTTTATGGACATGCAAAACCGTATTTGATAATTTGATGGTATATTGGCTGCGGACCAATAGATGATTGTGCAAATGAAATTTTTTTAATTTGTATTTTAAATAGCATAGCTCTGGGTAATTTTTTTACTGTGAAATATAAGTTTCGGTCTTTGTGGCCCTTCTATTACAAAATTAAAATAAATAAAGTTGTTCAGATAATGTTAAATACGCCCCTTAATGAAGTTTAAAGAAATTATATGATCTTTTCGAGCAGTCACCGGCAATAAGAGATAGCTTCATCCGAATAATGTAACTATTTGAACAGCCTTTTTAATTACGTTCGTTAGACGAGAGTTATGCTTTTTCCTATTGCAAAAGGTAAACCTTAATTTCGTCTTAAGTTCTATAAGAATTCTCCCACCACTACTACTTTTATCTTATCTTACTATCTTCAAGTCCTTATAAATATAAGCCTTCTATGGGGGCTCTTCAAACTGAGACAGTTTCCTTTGAAAAAGTTTTATCCCTTTTGAAGAAAAAAAAACACACGACGCAAGGAGACAAAAAAACGAAAAAGGTGCAGGAAGGGCAGGCGGGCATAAGAGAAGAATTGCCGGAACAAATGGAAAGAAATCATTGTCGAAAGTTATGATTTATGCAAACCATCACAAAAAGGCACACCCTGCTGCCTTCCCATCACCTGTGACAAATGTTTAAAATGCTAGCAAAAAGAAGAACCTCTCGTCTCCCCTCCTGCCAACACAAAGAAGGACAAAAAAGCCACACGCCGGCGGGGAGTGAAAGGAAGTCTTGAAGGACGTCGAAGATGTAAGAAACAAATGAGGTGTCATTAGTAAGATTTAAACAAATTCCTTGGACCACCATATAAATGACACAAAAACGCAAACTCCCCCTGCAGGAACACAACACATAACAATGGAGTGTAGACGGACGACAAACAACGAAATCAAAATAAATGTATGAATAGAAATAAAAAGGAATGACGATGAAAATGAGAAAAAAAACAAATGATTTGTAACAAAAAACAGAAAAATACAAAAAAAGAAAATAATTTGTACATGTCGCCAATGGCTGTTTGGCATCATTAAGATACAAACACGGATTTCTGCTGCTGCCCCCTACATCACTGCTTGGTTTTCTTGCTCTGCGACTTCTGGCGTTTTTTTTTTTGGTCTTTGGTCGTCCGTATACAGCACGAAGGCCTCGCATCGCCAGCGTCCCCACAAACCTTCACATCATCGCTCTTTTACAGAACGTACATGAATTTAATTTTTATTCGCATTTTTTCATTCTTGAATTCATGGAGTTTGAAGTCGTGGATGGGTCCTCCATGTATTTCTGTATTTTTTTTTGTTTGCTCCTTTATTCTTGTATTTGTGCTAATGTCAGTCAGCGAGATAGTTGAGGAAAAACGCTCGGAAAATATAGGTTAAGTGAGGCCAAATGATAAACAACAGTGTTGTGAAAAATCTCTTGGACACAAATATCCTCTACTATTCGGTTGGTTGGTGTCCAGAGCCAGTTTGCTGTGTTTTTTCTTCTTCGTCTTCAAAGCTGTTTTAAATTTTTGTTGGCCATTTTTTTGTTTTCTGTTCTTTTTTCCATTCTTTTTTTACTCCTCTGCTGTATGAAACATTGCCAGCAGTGGGACAGTGGTTGGCGGTATCGGTCGTAGATTTGTTGTTGAGTCATTACAGTGATTCTCAAAAAGGTGAATTAAGGTCCACTCGATTTGGGAATTTATAAAAATTACTTTTAATACAGGCTAAAATGCTTGACAATATCCTTGGCAAATGAGAAAATATTTCTCGAAGGTAAGCTTTGCCAGGCAACTGGTCATGGGCGTTGAAACTGCCATTACAGCTGTCTTTATCAACATTAGCGTGTGATAATGTTGGCTAATTTTTTCAAGATTATGGTGGACTATTCATCATCGTGTTTGATTGGTTGGGTCGAGATTTGTGATAAATTCAGATACTGACAAATATTAGATTCGTTGTCCTTGGCAGAAGGTAACAACTGATGGACATGATTTGCATGTCTTTCATGGGATGTGTCTTGGCTAGAGAAAAAAATGCTCACCCTTAACCGAAAATTATTACCGAAACTATAACAGAAAATGGGCGAATGAAATGAAAGTAATTAGCATAATATATGTGTGTATCCCGCATTGGAACATGAAATTAACAAACAATTCAAAAAAAAAATATTTGAACTAGCAACACTACGGAGGGTTTTGTTAGTTCAAATGTTCTGAGCATTAGTTCTGACCATTAGCGAATGCAGACGGTGAGTTCACTATCTCAGAGTGTTGCAGGTATATTTTGTCAAGTAAAGCCACTGACGGGAAGAAGCTCGCAGATAAAAAATATGATTACTATATGGTCACGGCAACAATAATATGTTCTCTGCAATAAAAATATGTTTATCGCAACCATAGTATTGTTTGTTGAATAACATTTTGACAATAACATGGTTGCGGCAATATCGATATTGTTGAAATGTAACAATAATATAGCTGAAATGTTACAATAGTATTGCTGAAATGTTACAATAGTATTGTTGCCAAATTTCAAAATGAAAAAAATAGTTGTAAAAACAACATAAATGTAGTTGGTGAGACAAAAGTAATGTTTTCTGGGTTTTATGTTAACAATAATATGATTACGTCAAACATACAGTATGACTGTAATTTTTCTTAATTAAACAATGTTATTGTTACAAATCTTATTCAATAATAGTAATTTGTAAAAGTATATTAAATTTTTTTGAACAAACTGCTTTGGATTTGGTAAACTCAAATATTTGTAATAACATTTCATTGCTTACTTTTTAAACCCGATATTTTCTATTTTTAAATAATTTACTAAATACAAATTTCTATTGTTGACAACAAAACCTAATCCTTTTAAATAATTTTAAATCCTTATAAATAATCATGGTTGCGTGTGAATCACACTATGGTTGTGAGTACCGAACTATGGTTGTATGTGACACATACTATAGTTGTGAGAATCATAATATGTGACAGCGCATAGAGAAAGTGACCAAAGGGTAAACAAATCAATTTTGATTTTTTTTTCTTTTTTTGATGTGGACAACACCTGAACACCGAATGAGACCGATCCCATGCCCTAAAAGTGTTCCCTCCCAGAGAAATGCGCGTTTTATGAAAGCGAAGTCGACGATTCTAAGCGCAAATAGAAAGGGACCAAATCTTTAAAATGGCTCTCCTGAAAAAAAACTTTTCATCCACTTTTCACTATTTTTTTGAATTCCACATTACACAACATCTGAGCATCGAATGAGATCGATCCCATGCCCCAAAAGTATTTCCTGCCAGAGATATGCGCGTTTTATGAAAGTGAAGTCGACGATTCTAAGCGCAATAAAAAGGGACCTAATCTCTAAAATGGCTCTCCTGAGCAAAACAGGTTTTTAACACCTTAGGTCCCTTTCTATTTTGCGCGTCACATATAGTTGTGGGGATCAAAGTATGGTTGAGTGTGAATCAAACTATGGTTGTGGGGACCACAGTATGGTTGTGTGTAAGCCATGCTATTGTTGTGGGATTCATAATATGGTTGTGAGGATCATAGCATTGTTGTGCGACAACCATATTCCTTATAATATTATGATGCTTTTCGAGAATTGTTATCCCAGCCATACTTTTTTTCTTCGTGTGCGTGGACTTTCTTCTGTCAAATTCTAACAAGTGCTTGAAATGTGACCTTTTGGTAAAAACGCAATGCAACCACAGAAGTGCCAGAACTCACTATAAAGAATGAATTCTATAGCAGCTTATCCCGACATGGTCTGGATTCAACAATTACAGAAATGTGAAACTATTGACAAATATGTGTACTTGCCTATGTATAGGTGGAACTATCTTCCTTCACAAACGAGTACATAGACCCGCAGCGGACTTGATAAAGTTACGTATTCTAATTACCCTTACTTTTTTGTGTGCGTAAAGGGGCGTGGCGAAAGTAGGCTTTCGAGGTAGAAGAATTGGTGCATGTCTAGTAGTGATCACTCTGTAGAATTCTATAAAGTCAGATTTGTAATTTGTTGAAATGTTAGGTGAGGCTTTAAAGTTGTAATTATTGTTTTTCAGAATGTGACCAAAGGATGGTAATTCCAAATAAAATCGACACAAATCTGCACTTTTGAAGAATATGGGTCCTGAATGTGTTCCGGTAGTGCTTGGGTCAAATTTGATAGCAATTCAAAGCTGACCTAAACTATCAGGTTTTGGAAAAGATATTTGTGTTTTTGGTCAATTATGTTGGGAACGCGAAATCAGAACTAAAGAATTAAGATGAAAGTTATTGATTTCCTCTTTAAAGAAAATTTCATAAACCTGTTTGGCTGAACATTATTAGTCAAGAATATATCCTTAATCCTTATATATTTAAAAAAGGTATACATTTATTTAGGAAATTATTATTTGCTCATCGAGCGCTGCTATATAAATATCTGGCCTAATAATGAAAATGCGAGTAGTTACCATCAAAAATGGTTTTATTGTTTTTCAACGAATTCTCCAGCATGATTTATACACTTTTGCATGCGTTCAAACCAATTGTCGAATCACTTTTTCCACTCCAACTAAGACACCTGCAAAACTTGGTTTTTGAATGCTTCAACTGCATCTTCTGGCGACGAAAATCGTTGACCATGCATTTTTTCTTGATGTGCGGGAACAAAAAGAAGTCATTGGGTGCCAAGTCAGGGCTGTTCGGCGGATGGCCCATCAATTCGCAGTTTTGACCGGTCAAAAAGGCGCTGGTTTGAGCCGATGTGTGAAAGCTCGTATTATCATGGTGCACAATGACTCGTCTTCTCTTGTTCGTCTTTCGAATATCTCCGTAGAATTCAGGCAAACAAATTGTGGTGTACCACTCAGAATGACCGTCCTACGTTGCTCAAGCGGAACAGTCGCCACATGACCAGTTTTGCCGAAGAAACAGGCGACCATTTACTTCGAAGTTCTTACTCCACGAGCAACTTTGGCTGGATTTGGCTTGTCTTCGAAGACCCGCACTGTGAAGCACCGCGATCGTTTTTATCAAAATTTATTTGCATCGACACGAGCCCTTTTTTGAGCGATTGTCAAATTGTGCGGGATCCAACTATAACAAACCTTTTTAACGGCAAGGTGTTCATGCAATATCGAATGTATGATAGTGGAAGAAATGCTCAAGTATGCCTCTATCTCACGATACGTCACTTGCCGATCTTGCATTATTAGTTCACGCACAGCATCAACGTTCTCTGACACAACGGCCGTTTTTGGACGACCTTCTCGTCTTTGAGCGAGCGTCGACCTCCATTGAATTCATTAATTGATTTTTTCAAGTCACTGTAAACCACACAAATGACGGTCGTTCGTCAAAACGTTTTGAGTACGTTTATGCTAAAAAATGTCAAACTTTCCAATTGAAATGTCAGATGGCGCCATGCAACACTTACTGTTGCCTAGGCCAGAAATATAACCATCGTACCTGCTCAGAGTGAGTCCGCCATGGGTTCAGAACTTATAAAACTATTACTGGAGCACTCACCCAATTTTACATAGAAAGCCATTTTCCTTTTAATAATTTCCTAATGATACAGAAAAAAAATCCGAAAAGTGATACTGTTTCTCTAGCAGGTCTTGTCGAGTACAACAAGATTCGTTTTGTTAAATTTTCCAAACACCCCCACGCTTTGTGTAACATTTATCCTTAATGACTACGCATAGAAAAAAATTCAAAGGGCTCAAATCACAGCTCCAAGGCCATCAAATGACATCAAAATATCGGCTGGTTATTTGATTTTCTAAAACAGTCAGTGAAAAATAGATGGTTGCGTAAGCTGAGCGACATGTGGACGACATTTGAAACCAAATATCGTCCATGTGATTCACTTGAACTTTTGGAAACAAAACTTCGTTGACCATGGCGCGGTAATGATCTCCGTTGATGGTAAAGGCGGATCCTTGCTCATTTTCGAAGAAAAATGGACCAATGATGCCGCCAGCCCAAAATCCACACCAAACCGTGACTCGTTGTAGATGCATTGGCTTCTCAATAGTCAAGTGTGGGTTCTCTGAACTCCACAAGCGACAAAACCACAGAGATAAAAATGTGCTTCTTCTGGAAACAGGATTTTTCGGTAAAATTCCTTACCACCTGCCAAACAATCTTTAGCCCATTTGGCGAAGCGAAAACGCATCGGATGGTGTTACATTATTATTCACTATAATTATTAAACGCCAAAGTTCATCCTTTCCAATAAAACCAGAAATTTGAAAAAAATATCATTACTCGTACTGTTTTTTTACAGCCGATTCAAATTTGAACTTTTAAATGGCCCACACTATAATAAAAATTTTAGATTGAGCGGTTAGGCATGGCTTAAGTGATCTTTGATGCTACATATTTAGAAGGTATACAGCTCAACCTTCTTTTGAATTGGTAAAGAAGATATGGGCCGAATTATAACGGAATTGAAAGATATAACATAAAGGATGGAGACGTTAATGATCAAGACATTACCGATAATGCTTAAAGGCGTGTGTGTCCGTTTCGCGCCGACTTTCCGTTCTCATTCACTGTGCAGTCATCGCTTAAACGTGCATTTGCAATAACGATTACTTATATGAACAGCAACACGGGCTGGGTCTAGGTCACAATGACTCCTACCATTTATTGATAGGATAAAGCATCTATACCCACCACTTTTGAAAAATGCTGATTCAAAGTTTATTATTTAAATTACATTAAGGAACTTTCAAAAAATAAAAAAAAATTGATCAGGACTTTTTTTTAGCAACCGATCACTGACTGTGAGACATATATCTGAAAAGTCCAAAGAGACTACCTGTTTTCACGTGAAGTCAAGCGTCGTTTTAATAGACGGGCAAACGGACATGGCTAGTTCGTCTTAGAGTTTAATGACAATCAATAATTTAATTACTTTATGTGGTTGCAGATAAGTATTTCGAGTTGTTACGAACGGAATGATAAACTTACTTTTACACCCCTCCTGTGGTAAAGATTATACAAATACTTGGGACTTTAGAGACCCATTGGCATGGTAGAAACTGATAGAGGCGTAGTAAGGTTTCCAATTTGACCGAAAAAAATTGCAGTGACTGAGTGTTTATAAAATTGACGAAGCGTAGTAAGGACATATATTTAAAAGTGGTAGGTAGGTGTGAAAACCACTCAAATTTATAGTGCGAAATGCAAAAATTTGGGAGATCTTTGGGTTTTAATAAGAATTCATATAAGTATTAATAAAATTAAAAATAGGCTATATTGTATGGAAGGTATTAGTAGGGGCATTGCAACCGATTCCATCTTTCTACTTAATAGGGACATAAATGTTGTTACAACATTGAACACACCCATTTCAATAGTAGAACTGAACATATCCCGTTAATGTCATATGGAGTTTAAAAGCTAACCTCAATAGCGTTAGTCTGTAACGGGATTTTAAAATTGTTTCAACTTTTATCATGGAGTGGTCAGATAATGAAAACCGTATCGCTGTAATAGCGCTTTTTAAGTATAAAAAAAGCGATATTTTCAAAACGCTCCGGCCACTAGGGATTAGCCGCATGTTCGTCTACCGATGTATGAAACTGTTTGAGGAGGCTGGAGATGTAAAAGACCGCCACCGGTCAGACTGCCCACGCTCTGTTCGAACAATTCCAAAAAAACCGCTCCGTAAACAGAAAATCATGGCCCGTGAGATGAATATCACGCAAAAGTCCATGAGTCGAATCATTAAAAAAGACTTGGGACTTGGGGCTTTCAAACGACGTACCGGACATTTATTGACTGCAGCTTTAAAAAAAATAGAATTGAAAAATGCAAACGTCTTTTGGTGAAGCACGCTGACAACTTGTACAGAAACATTGTGTTCACAGTTTAAAAAAAATTTAGCGTTCAGGAAAAGTTAAACAAGCAAAATGATAGAGTGTTTGCGCGTTCATCCAAGGAAGCATCTCAACTGATCCAAGGGTGGAAAAGGGTCATCACCCAGCTTCAGTCATGGTTTGGTGGGGTGTCTCTTCGATGGGCTCACTGACCTGCATTTCTGCGAACAAGGAGTCAAAACATCGGCCAAAGTTTACCAAGAAACCCTTTTGGAAGCTGTTGTGAAGCCTCTTAACAATTGCCTGTTTCAAAACCAGCCATGGACTTTCTAGCAGGATGCCGGTCCATAAGGCTAAAACGTCCCAGGCCTGGCGTCGAAACAATTTGCCAGAGTTCCTTTCCTCTGAAAAACGACCCTCAGGCAGTCCAGATTTGAACCCATTGGATTACAAATTGTGGGCGGTTTTAGAGGACAAGGTTTGTCACAAAAGATACCATAACATTGGATCTCTTTAGACTGCTTTGGTTTGATCTGTGTCCAATTTTCCAATGGACGAGGTTCGTGCAGCTATTGACGAACGGCCAGTGCATAAAACGTGTGAACCAGTATTAAGTATATTCCATTTTTTATAATAATCGATTATCCAAATACTAATTTCTTCGTGAGCCAATGCCAGCGACTTTACAAATAGTAAACATTGTGTATAAAAATATCTTGTCTACAGTTCTCTGATATTTGTATTGCCCCTTTTTAAACAAGACCTCCCTTTTAAATAGTACATGAAATTGTTGTCTTGAGAACGTTGCGAAGTCGATTTATCCTTTGCATAATTGTATGCAAAGCAGCAGGATATCACAAAAAGTTCTAAAATAGTTTTTGTATTAAATTCTTAGGGTCGAATGAACATCGGCCATATTGAGGTGCGACCTTTAAAAGTAAAGCCATGATTTACTGATAACATCTGCAGAATAGAGTCCAACAAAACTTCAGCTATTTACAGCGGCCCTGTAGCTTATATTCGGCTCACTGATTCTAGAGAGGTCCATATTCTACTTAAAAATAAACTAAATAAATATTATGTGGCTAGTTTTATTTTTGTTAACGATTACTCGTTGGCCCCGTCCTACAAAGAAAGATACCACTATTATTTAATGAAGTTTGACCACAGCCTACATTTAATATACCCCTTACCACTGTCAGATTATTCGGAAATTTGTATAAAAATTCTTGCTGTTGGTTTCATTCGTTGCCTTTTCATTCCTCTTTTTTTTAGAATAAAATAAAAAAGTGCTAAGCCTTAAAATACTAGAACAGCGAACGGTCGTCGAATTGAGGAACGGTATATATGTTTCTGTGTGAATATAATCAAAAAAACGAGAACCAAAAGTGGACATTTTGCTGTAGAATTTTGGCGACATGTCAAAATCTTTTAGTTGATGATGATCTCCCTTTCACTGTGTGTGTCCGGCTGGTCTACGAATTGGTGGTCGCCAGTGTGGGTGCCAAAAAAGTCATCAATCTTTTTTTTTCTTTTATTACGTTTAAATTGGTAGAATACCGACTTCTACATACAAGAGGTTAAAAGTTACGGTTCCGACTACAGAAGAGCATGCAATTCTTTGAAAGGTACTCTTACATGCTTGCATTGTATTTGTATTTTTTTGGCTGCAGACTTGAGGCCTGTGTAGGCCAGGTTAGATAAATAATGAATCGCTTTATGTCTGCAAAGCAATGATATACTTTTTTAGACTAACACTTAAGGTGAATTCTGGAACACCAAATTGTCAACTGGTCGCTGGGTTTTTGGCAGACGTAATCTTAGTAGTAACGTATTATAAGGTCATGTCTTATAATACAGGGTGCGGCTTACCATATGATGTACACAAACTGTAACTACTTCGCTTGCGATCATTTTATATTTTTATTTTTCTATCTACGGACTTTTCAATCATTTTTCATTCCATAGTAACGGGTGATAAATCTAGACGTATTTTTTTCAAAATAAAAAAAAATAAAAAATTACTTGTGTAATCTTTTTTGTTCATTCGAAATGACATTTTATGCCATTAATTAAACATAATTTCCACCAACTACGCCTCAGAGTGTCCATTATGAGGGTCCAATTTATATGACTCGTTCGAGAAATTTACCGGTGTTCCGTCCAAAATCTGAATCGTAGCTGGGTTGCCATCATAGACTTTGGACTTTATTAAGCCCCAAAGAAAACAGTCTAAAGGTCGCACGATCTAGGTGGCCAACTCAGCGGATCATAAAGTGAAATTAGCTGCTTTTCGAAATGGCTTCTCAATAGATCCATTGTTTGATCAGCTGTACCGCAGCTGTGGCACCGTCTTGTTGAAACCAAATATCGTCAAGGTTACGGGCTTAAATTTTAGGTAGCAAAATTCCAATAAAATGGACTGATTATTCCAACAGACAATAAACTGCATCAAACCGTGGTTTTCGCGGTGTAAGACTATCCATGATAAAATGGAAAGCAATACTGAAAGAAAAAAAGAAAATTTGACACAACTCGAGCGTAATCTGAGAAAAAGCCCCTATTGAAAAAAATACCTCTAGATGGATCACGAGTTATAATGGGTGATCCAAGTAAAGATACCTTTTTCAATAGCCTTTTTTCGCTCGTACATTCCGTATGTGGAATCGACTTCCTGCAAATTGCGACATCCAGAAGTTCAAGACCCCCCTCCGATCCTTTACTTTCCACTCGCCAACGCAATGCACAGCATGTATAGGGGGCATCCCCTGAGAGTTGGTTATTAAAAAAAAATAATTACGTGTGAGTCGTGCCATGCTGTCATGCTATTTTTGTTTAGTGTTGTTTGGCATTTTATCATGGAAAGACTTACCCCTGAACAACCTTTACGAATCGTTCAACTTTATTACGAAAATGTGTTTCGTGCACTTCGTTCAAGTTACGTTCAACATAGGTCTACTGAGCGTACTATTCGCAACACCAATACCCATCTTGAGACCCAGCATTCATTATTAGATAATATTCGACCGAATAGACCACGTCCAGCACGCAGGGATGAAAATGTAGCGGCCGTAGCTGCGAGTGTACACCAAGACCGTGGAATGTAGATTCGGCGCCATTCGCAGCAACTGGGACTGACTTATGGAATCACTTGGGGCATTTTACGTCGAGATCTTAAATTGATCTAGTGCAAGATCTAGTGCAAAAACTGAAGCCGCCCGACGTTCCCAAGCGACATCGCTTCGACATCCGACGTTTTCGAGTCAAATTTTGTTCACCGATGAGGCCCATTTCTGGCTCAATGGGTACGTACACAAGCAAAATTGCCGCATTTGGGACGAAAAAACAACCAGAAGAGGTTCAAGAGCTGCCATTTCATCTAGAAAAAACAACGGTTTGATTTGTGGGCCGGTGGTCCAAATTTTATCAAAAATGATGCCGGTGAGAACGTAACTGTCAATGACGACCGTTATCGTGCCATGATAACCGACTATTTGATGCCTGAAATTAAAGCTCGTTATCTCGGCGACATTTGGTTTCAACAAGACGGCGCAACTTCCCACGCATCGCATTACTCATTGGATTTATTGAGAGAACTCTTAGGTGAGCAGCTAATTTCATGTTTGGGCCGGTCGATTAACCACCAAGATAGTGTGATTTTACACCGTAAGACTATTTCCTGTGGGGCTATGTAAAGTCTAAAGTTTATGCGGACAAACCCGCTTCAATTCAGGCTTTGGAGCAAAACATCACGCGTGTCATTCGCCAGTTACCAGCCGAAATGCTCGGACGAGTCATCGAAAATTGGACTCAACGGATGGACCATCTGAGACGTAGCCGCGGCCAACATTTGATAGACATAATCTTCAAAAAAATAAATGCCAAAAAATGTTCTTTCAAATGATAAAAAACATTCCCTATTCAGTTTGAATTTTTTGTGTGTTTTTTTTTTTAAAGTAGAGAACATCGTAATGGATCACGCGTTATTAATGAATTAGTGGCAACCAATATAGTGTTGCCAGGTCTGAGCAATAAAATATCACTATTTTTTAGAAACTTCAATGGAAGGGAGCTTTAAGAGGGCGACCGCAAAAGAAAAAAGAACCGTTTTTTTGGAAAGAACCGTTTTTTTTTTTGAATTATTATTATTTATTTTTCAACATAATCTCCTTCCAACTTAATACACTTTATCAAACGTTTTTCAAGTTTTTTAATTCCATGCGAAAAATACGATTTTTCAAGATCATCAAAATATGCCTCAGTTTCAGCAATAATCTCGCTATTGGACGAACATTTTTTGCCACCGAGATTTTTTTTTTTAAATTTGGAAACAAGAAATAATCAGGAGGAGCTAAATCTGGACTATATGGTGGATACGGAGCAATTTCAAATCGTAATTCGGCCAGTTTTTGTTGAGTTAAAAATGCATTGTGTGAAGGAGCATTATCTTGATGAAAAATAACTTTTTTTTTAAATGCGGTCGTTTTATCTTGATTTCTTCACTCAACCGATTCAATAATGCACAATAATATTCACTATTTATAGTTTTTCCTCTCTCAAGATAATCAATAAATATTATACCCCTTGCATCCCAAAATACTGTGGCCATTACTTTTCCTGCTGACTTAACAGTTTTCGCCTTCTTGGGACCACTTTTACCAGCTTCTATCCATTGTTTTTTTTGACTGTTCTTTGCATTCTGGGATGTAGTGATGGATCCATGTTTTATCAACAGTTATGAATCGGCGCAAGAACTCTATTGGATTACGCTGATAAATCGCTAAAAGCTCCTCGGAATTGGTCCAACGGACGATTTGTTGGGGCAAAGTCAACAAACGCGGCACCCATCTTACGGAAAGCTTTTTCATGTGGAGTTCATCATGCAAAATACTCCAAACTTGTTTTTCGTGAATTTTAACAATATCAGCAAGTTCTCTGAGCTTCATTCTTCTATCTTTAGTCACTTCATTAAATATTTTTCTAATGTTTTCAATAGTAGTAGCAGTTTTCGGTCTTCCAGAGCGTTGTTCATCTTCCGTACTTGAATGACGCATTTTAAATTGTTGAACCCAGGATTTCACGGTGGAGTATGATGGTGCATTATCACCATGAACAGAATCCAATTCATCTTTGATTAATTGTGGTGTTTAATTACCGCACGAAACTCTTTATTTTCCATTTTTCAAAAATTATAAAACTTGTTTACTTCAATCACCTGTAACAAAGAAAATAATCATTAAATATTTCTGAAATTTTGACAAATGGCTTATAAAAGACTGCTTTTAAAAAAACAAAAAAAAAACAAAAAAAGTTTCTAGTAAAACTGGAAATGTGCCAGGCCAGTTAGTTTTGCGGTCGCCCTCGTGTGTTGAGTGTCCACATCCCAGATATAAAAGTGTTTGCCCGTAGCACTCATTTTCCCAGAAGTTTTCCCCCATTCTCTGTAAAAAGGCCTATTTATCGCATAGTTATAAGTAAAGTAGTTAGTTCTTTAAGCGGTCTGTTCGAATATAGAATGAACTCGCGGAAGATATCTTCACGTCTAATTTTTATCGGCTAAATCTCAATGAGAACAAACTATAAATCTTCTAGACGGATTTCCCATACTAATCATCATTTGAACAACACAACGTACTACAAGTGCAAGTGTGAATGTTGGTCCTTAAAAATAATTTAAACCTTGAATCGATATTGGAAAATTTTTTAAAAAACACTCTCTACCTTTGTTATCTTGTGCTCTTTTATAAAGAACTTTTGCTCTATTTTGGATCTACTTTTACAAAAGTAACTACTTTGATTTAACAACATTTTGCAATTCATTTCAATTTAAAGAAACGCTTGCTTTTTAAGACTTAATTGAAAACCTACGTGTTTTCATATAAAAATTCAATGAAAGTAGTAAAAATGTGCATATTTTAATTTTAATGGAAATTGATTATTAGTAACTGGCACGAATTGAGGATGCATATTTAAAAAGCATGACACACACACTGACGCTCAAAGGACAAACGGGCAAATGAAGCCAAAGGTATTAATAAAATAATTTATATTTACAAAAGTAATAAACGCGTAAAGATAATAATAAACTTTTTTCACCGACGTCATCGCCATTAAAAATCGTAAAAAAGTACTGAAGCACAGATGTACGTAAACAGTGTCATATTCCTACATATTTGTTAGGGATTTACCACACGATTTTTTCGTTTTTCTTTTTTAACTTTTTGCCCTGGATTTTTGGCTTTGGAGAATATTCAGTTGACCGCAAGTAGCTAAACGGTTGGTATTGACATTATAGTGCAATATACTGTCTGGCGTGCATCGATTGACCACTATCGGGCCTTTTACACACACACTTAAGAATGCACAGACCGACAGACATGGCTAGATCATCTCTGAATTTTACGGAGATCAGTAACATATACATTTTTTAGGGTCGCCGATCAATATTTCGGGGTGTTACAAACAAAATATCGCATGAAGTATGTTAAGGGTATAAAAGGACTAAGTAAGTTTGTTACAAATACCGTAAGTTTTTAAAATCTATCCCGAACGGCATCCCTATTATATTTGCTCCACAATGAACTGAAATACCTGACGTATGCTTAATATTATTACAGTATGGAAAACAATAATAAAATGTTATTCTTTTTTATTATGCACGAGCGGAAAAGAACTACGGCAGCATCATCGGTAGCAGCAGCAGGAACGGCTCTGATATAAAAGGACTGAGCCCTTGTCATAAGCCGTTTATGACATTATTTAATTAAACTTTAAAAACAGTCATGATATTTGATTTTTCTTCCATAATTCGGCATAATTTAGGATTGGGGAAGGAAGGAAGGGATTAAAAAACAAAAATCTGATGTTTGGTATGATAAGAACATAAATTTTAAATGGATGGGCCGTTTAAAGCTTTAAGTTTAAATCGGCTGTAAGGTTAAACTTTGCCATTTAATAATGAAACACCATCCGTTGCCTTGTCCCTTTGCCCAATGGGTTGAAGATTGTTTGGCAGGAAATGGGAAATATTACATGAAAAACCGTGTTTTCAGACGAAGCCCTTTTTCATCTAGGTGGCACTGCCAATATGTAAAATTGCCGCATACAACACTCTGTTTCCACAAAATGGGGCAACATATCACACAGCCAACGCCACGATCAATATTATACGAACTATTTTTGAAAATCGAATAATCTGCCGAAATTGTGATGTCGATTGGCCGCCTCGGAGTTTTATTTGAGTTCTTTGGATTATTTTCCGTGGGGAGCCATTAAGGATAAATGTTACGCAAAGCATCCAGAAACAATTGAAGCGTTTAAACAGGAAATCAATGTTGCCGTTAAAGAGATTCGACCCGAAACAATCGAAAATGTACTGAAAAATAGGGTTAATCGGTAAGGTATTAAACAAGATCCCTGAAATTTGTACAATGATGACGTCAAGGCATAAGATGATTCGGATCACACATGGGCGAAATTGACCCAGGAAGAAAATAAATTATCAAAAAGGACCAAGTACACTTTTTTAAAAAATATCTTAACACATACGAGGGCGGTTCGGAAAGTACACTTTTTTAAATAATATCTTAACACATACGAAGGCGGTTCGGAAAGTTCTTAGCCTATCAATGAAAGAGAATAGTTAGTTTTTCAAAAATATTTTTATTTTTCAATATAATCTCCTGAAACTTCAATACACTTAGTCCAACGCTTATCTAGCAATTCTATCCCTTGATTAAAATAGTTTTCCTCAGGGTCTTCAAAATAGTGGTTTACAACTGTAATTGCATCTTCATTTGAGGTAAAACGCTTGCCAGCAAGGATTTTTTTTATATTTGGGAAGAGGTAAAAGTCACTGGGAGCTAAATCAGGAGAATAAGGTGGGTGGTCAAGCAACTCGTACTTTATTTCGTTGATTTTAGCCATTGTTAAAACACTCTTGTGCGCTGGTGCATTGTCTTGATGAACAATTATTTTTTTGTATTGTAAGCCAGTACGTTTTTCTCGAATTTGTACATTTAATTGATCTAAGAGGTTGCAATAGTACTCTGAATTTGTTGTTTTACCCTTTTGCAGATAGTCAATCAATAAAATACCTTTGAAGTCCCAAAAAACCGTTGCCATAACCTTACCAGCCGATTGAATTGTTTTTGCCTTCTTTGGGGCACTTCCTCCAGCTTCAGTCCATTGTTTGGATTGTTCTTTTGTCTCTGGAGTATAGTGGTGGATCCATGTCTCATCAACAGTTATGAAACGACGCTTTAAATCCATTTTATTTCGCTGAAAACGATCCAAACAAGCTTGAGAAATGTTCATTCTTATGCGTTTTTGGTCGACAGTTAACAAGTGCGGCACCCATCTTGCAGAAATCTTTTTCATCTGTAGTTCTTCATGCAAAATTAAATGGACTCGATCATTTGAGACGCCCATGATATTAGCTATTTCACGCACTTTTATTCGTCGATCATTTAATATCATATCATGCACTTTGGCTACAATTTCTGTTGTTGTTGCTGTTTTTGGACGTCCACTACGTGGTTCATCTTCAATGCTTGTACGACCACGTTAAAATTCAGCAACCCAATTTTTTACTTTCTAATTTTTCCATTGTAAAAAAATCGCGGATGCGTCTTTTGTGAACACCTGTTTCTATATGAAGGAGTTGCCAAATCGAAACAAAATTTAACTTGTGTTCATAGCAGAGATGGAAGTTTCCAAAACACTTAACTTTTTTCTGTTTTTACCGCGCTAGGCTAAGAAGTTTCCGAACCGCCCTCGTAATACATAATACATACGTTTGTAACACCACGAAATATTAATAAAAGACCCTATTAAGTAGTGATCTTCGTACAATTTTAGGACGATCTAGCCATGTCCGTTCGTGTGTCTGTTGAAAGCACGATCGCGGTTAATGAAATCAACCTATGATCCTGAAGTTTTGCATGATGTTGGTTTATGGGCAGCAACTGTTGGCGATTGTAAATGGTCTAATTCGGCCCAAATGGAGAAAACTTTCCCTTTAAGAGACCTATGGTACCTGGGCTAACAGAACACAATTTTGATTTGCTGACAATAGTTTCAATTGGGTACTCTTAGTTGGAACGCGCTAAATATCTCCAAAAAGAGTATAGCTGCTAGAAGTTTTGGATCATGTGTCCCAAAAAATGACCCGCCTGGTCAAACTGGCGATCAATAGTCAACATGAACATATGGCTACTCAAATTAAAGCAACTTTTGCTACGATTCTAAATATAGAGTAATTTTTAAGTTTTGCTGAGGTTAGCAATGGACGCCTCGGCAAAAATAGCCCGAAGAAAAGGGCCTATTTATACCATCCACAGAAAAGTGGTTGGTATATTAAATTATTCATTTATATTGCAACACCACGAAATATTGATATACGACCCTATAAGGTATATATGTTCCTGATCGTCGTAAAATGCTAAAACGATCTAGCCATGTCGATTCGTCCGTGCGTTTGCCCGTCCGCGTGTCTGTTGAAAGCACGATAACGGTCAAACGTATCAACCTAGAATCCTAAATTTGTGCATGATGATGGCTTATGGTCATAAGCTGAATTGTAAATGAGCCAAATCGGCCCAGTGGAAAAAAAATCCATTATAGGACTTAAAAATACAAATTTTTGTATTTATCTTTTAATTCGATCGCACTGAATACCTCAAAAAATGGCATTTTTGAGGGCTTTTTGGCTCATTTTTCACAAAAAACATAATGATGATAATAGAAACGACGATTAGTAGTCAATATATATATATTTTATTTTGGGCACATCGTGATATCGTGACATCGCATAATCGACGAAATGTGTCTACAGTGGATTCGCTAAAGATTAGAATTCCCGCATTTAGGCAAATGGTAATCTACAAAAAAATATTTAAAAAAACCTGTGCATCCATAAAGAGTGACGGTTTGATGCGACTTATGGGCTGGCGGTGTCATCGGGAGGTACTTGTTCGAAAGTAAGGTCGGCCAAGCAGTTGCCGTTAATGTTTTTCGCTATCTCGATTTGATAACGGACTTTGTGTTTGCGAAACTAAGAATACGGACCAGGCCAATATGTGGCTCTAAGAGGATGGTGCCATTATCAAACAGCCAACGAAACAAAGGCTTCTTTGCGCGAGAAAATCACGTCGTAACTATGTGGCCGCCATGATCATGTGATTTGACACCTTTCTTTGCGAAAATTTAAAAGAAAAAGTGTACATCAAAAAGTCAAGAACAATTCAAGAGCTAAAGGATGATTCTGCATATTAATGCTATTGAACCTCCATTATGTCCTAGAGACTATCGAATAGAGGTGTGCCATCGAAGGCATGGCGAGCATATAGCCGACATTTTGTTTTACACAAAATTGTCCAAGATTCTTCTGTCATAGTAAACAAATTTAGACAATTCACCACAAACCTTTTGTTTTATTTACAATTAACATCGAGCGTTTTAAATGGACCACCCTTTAGAAAAAGACATATGGAAAATGGAAAAAAATTGAACTAAAGTTGAGCAAAGAGGCACTGGGTGGCATATAGGAAGCGAATTTACACATTAATTTGAAAATTTGGCTAAGATATGGTTTGAAGTTATGGAATAAATTGGCTCACAGAATGGCTCTAATCGTCCAAGAGTGCGACGACTGGTGAATATAGATTTGTGAGTACTTATATAAAAAAGAAAATTTTACTACGTATCCAAAAATGGAGTTATTTGTTAGGATTTGACTGAAGTTGAGGCTAAGACTAGTGAAGCCAAAGGACCAAAAGAACTGGTCCCATGCGTCCAGTATGGTATGGCAAATTTCTCTGTGAATAAAACAAGGAGTTAGTTTGCAAATTCGGTTTAGATTGAGGTTGAAATTTTACACTAAGGATGCCAACATAATGATCCTTGTGGCCAAAAGAAGCAACCACTAAATAATATGGACTTATGGATACTCAGAGCAAAGAGAATTCCATTGAATTATCTTCAGCAGTTGTCAAAAAGTACCATGGCTAGTAAATATGTTTATTATGAACAGAAAATTACGTTTTCTCACATCATTGTCTGGGACTGTTAATATGTTTATTGTGTTTTCAGTCGTTTTAAAAGCGAATCCGTGCTAAAATTTATGTTGTACGAAAAGCAATACGACCGGATGAGTTTTTAGAAGTAAGAATATTCCTGCGAATACCAATATTCCTGGAAATAATAAAATTCTGACATATTTGCCCAAATGCAGTAGTATGGCTAAATAGTAAGACCATCAACAACCAAAATCGTATGCATCCAATTGAAACACCCTTTGCACAGGGGCTTATTATTGCATTTGTGAATATGTATATTTTTTACACAACCATGAGTTGCCTTTTTCAGATAATTTATATACGTATGTGCTTTAAAGTTACTATCTTTGTTATTATTTACGTTATTCCCCGCTGTTGAGCTTCGTTCAGTATTAAATGCATATTAAATACAGAATAGTTAATTAAGTCATCATCATCGTCGTCAGCGCCATCCACTTGCTCACCTCTCACCACTTGGCAATAATGTAAAGAATGAACAAAAACCTCAATTACAAACCGCAAAATAAAAAACTTGTACAGCGAATTCTCTTTTCGATGAATATTCTGCGTTGCATTTAATGAAGTATTATAAGTTTATGGTATGGCTTGTAACCGAAGTAATCCATTAAAGTCGAGCATCACATGTGGTGTACCCAGACAAGGTGTGCTAGTCCAAAGTTATATTGCAAAAGTTTCATATTATGTTTTTGGCGAACAGATTGAAAAGGCAAACGATTTAATTTAACACATCATTTGGCAATACTGCCAGAAACGGCTGGTAGCACTGTGTAATAAACAGTGATACCAGCGGTCGATTTTTCAAAAGTCAGGATATCAGAATTCGTATTAGTGGTATGGTTGCTCCGGCAATGTTTTTTATTTTTATCCCTAGAATACGATTTTCCTTGTTACTTTAGCGATTTTTAAATCGACCCGCTTTATTGTTTATTTATTTAACACTGGCATAGTGACAATACTGGATAATGGTTATCATAATCCTCCCCAAAACCTGTCGAGGTCTAAGTACTAATAGCTAAGCTTTAGACCAAGATGGATGCTGCTGATTAGCAAAATTAAATATTGGGTAATCAATCGATGTATTTTTTCCACAACAAAAAAAAATACAAAAATTCATATCAAGTGTGGAATCTTTATTGTTCATTCGAAAGGACATTTTACTCGTATGTCATTTATTTTTTTTTGTATAATTTCCTTCAAATGTTAGCCGCCACTACGCCTCAAGGTGTCCGTTCCAAATTGGGATGACTCGTTCAAGCATTTTGACCGTTATGGTGTTAATGACTCTCGTAATGTTGACTTCCAAAACTTACATCGTAGCTGGTTTGTCAGCATAGACTTTTGACTTTACTTAACCCAACAGAGAAAAGTCTAAAGAAGTAATATCACACAATCTAGGTGGACAACTCACCGGTCCAAAACGTAAAATTAACTGCTCTCCCAATGGACCTCTCAGTAGATCCGTTGTTTGAGCAGCTTTATGGCAAGTCGCACAGTCCAGTTGAAACCAAATGTCGTCAAGATTGGGGGATTCAATTTCAGGTAGCAAAAAGTCTGATATCTTGACGCGAAAGCGAGCACCATTAGCGGTTACGTTTCGGACAATATAGACGGATGATTTCACCAGCCCGTAAACTGCACCAACCCGTGGTTTTCTATGGGTATACTGGCACCCCTTAGACCGCTTCTAGTTGCTCTTAAGCCCAAATATGGTAACTTTGTTTATTGATGTTGCCGTTGAGCCAGAAATGAGCCTCATCACTAAACAAATTTTTGGATCTTCTTAGAGGTTTTAAAGCCCCAAAACACTAAAACAGCGATCGCAGGAACATCTTTAGGCTTCAATTCCTGCACGAATTGATCCTTCGCAAAATGCTTCAAGCTGTTCCATACGACAAGTCAAGCTATTAAGATCGGAGCTATATAAATTCCTGGGGGTTTTCACGTACACTCTTAGCTACCGTCGCTATGGTTTCAATACCTCGTGCTGGATGTAGTCTTTAAGGTCGATTATTATCCAATAGGGAAAATTGGGTTTCAACGTTGGTGTCGGTAGGCCGATTATGTGGACCATAAAAAGGTCTACCCACACAAAAAACGTTTCTCACCATACGTTCATTTCCATAATCCATTTGCGCAATTTGGAGACGTTATTGCGGTGTAAGTCTTTCAATGATGACATGCCAAGCAATACTTAAAAAAAATAAAGTTTAGAACTTTTCACGCGTAATCTCAAAAAATACCTCTATGAAGACAAGCCAAGCAATACCTAAAAAAAAAATAAAGTGTAAAACTTATCACGCGTAATCTGTGAAAAAACCCTTCTGAAAAAATACCTCTAGACTGAATACCCGTTAGAAAAGTAAGAGATGAGCCGATAAACTCATGTAACAACAACAGAGAGCGAGCGTTGCCACCTAATTTTCGTAGGTGAACCCAAGATTTAAATACATCTGGGATAGTCATATTCATCCTTTATGCACAATGGTGGCGTATAGCGAGTCAAGATATTGATGCAACCAGTCAATTATGTTTCTTAACCGAGTGCTACGACCCATATAGTAGTAGAGGTGTAAGATCATGCTCAACTGCTCACGAAAAGGCAAGAAATGCTCGCACATCAGATCGTAAAATTTAAAACTTTCAGCATGTCTGGGTTCGCATTGTAACATATCCTAGTGCTATGGAGCACGTGGTTGAAGTCGATGGTCGAGAATCACCTAAAGTACCACCATGAGAAATTAATGGAAATGAAACAGGATTAGAAGCTCAGTGTACAATAAATGATTTCTAAAGAAGTAAAGTGATATCTCTGCTAGTATACTGTAGATAACATTTATATTGGGCCGAATAAGTTACCAATCAACCCAATCTCGACACTATGTTAAATAACACTCTAATTTTTGTTGTGTTTGTCATAGATGAATGAAATTTTACACAATTATAAGTAAGGTTCATTTGGGTTTCCTAAAGTATCTCAAGACGTCTATCCAAAAAAGGAGTCGTTGTTGTAGTTGTAACTACAACATATTTTGTTTTGCAATTCCTATTCATTTTTAAGGGATCTGCTTTGATATCCAGGAAAGGAAACGATCAATTTGAAGTGGATGCTTACAAAGACCCTTTGGGTCAGCTGAGTGGGCCGGTGCGACACGTCATGTTATCCCTGATGGAAGGCAGGGAAAACGTCCGTACCGTTAGCATCAATTCGCGCCCAATACGAATTGAGACGGCGACACCATACGGATCTCAGTTGAACCAGAAACACGAGCGTGATTCTCCTCTGGTCAAATCTCTGGGGGATGTTTCTCTAGATCTACAATTACGCTATAGCTGTATACTGGTGCTGCGACTTCCTCAGACTAAATGGCTCTCTCTCTCTCTAGATTAGTAAAATCGTACCTTATTTTCCTGGGCGGAGGCAGCCTGTCCATAATACGAGTATGTTGATTTGGATGACAACTACGAAGACACCCAAGCAGATACTGCTTAGACAACAAGGAATTGTGTCTGCGCGCGATAAGGACCTTCTTCTCCTCATGTAGATGGTCCTCAGAAGACATAAGGAGACACCCTGTTGATGTTCTCGGGGCGGCCTTCTGGGAAGCCTGAATTTTCTTCCAGTGCGTCGTACTAACGTTCGCCGATCACACCTGCACTGCGTACTATAGTGTAGACTGATATATCGCTTTGCAGTAGGTCAACCTTGTTGCTATTTTTAACTTTATCGCAGATATCTGAAGCATGTCTGCAATGGATCAAAAAAGATAGGGATAGGAGTGGGGTAGTTGTTAGTCGGAAAGTTGACTTTATTAAAAAACATATATGATCCCACAATGGCCGGAACAATGTTCTGAATTGCCCGAAACAAATACGGCCAGAGCCAGTATTTTATTTATCGAGCAAAACACCAGCCTCGTAGTACCGCTCCGAAAATGGCAAGCTTGGGTGTTAAAAAACTTATACTGCCATTTAAGTGACATTTCTACCGGAAATGTGTCTACAGCTTTTCTAGTATCTCCTTTAATTAAAGAGTTACGCACAAGCAAACAAATATTTGTTTATATTTTGCCCGAGTATTTATACTCTGCACCACTCCTAAAGCATGGCATCATAAGTTAGTTTTAAAGTGTTGGAAACTACCAAAAAAAATATTTGAGCTAGTCCTCTACTTTTACATGTTCACATATCGAAGTATGACTCTAGTTAACGATGTGAGTCTGTCCATGTGTCCTTTCGTCCTTTGTATCAAACTACAGATCGCAATTGTTGTCCGATCTTCATGTACTCTATGAGATGTGGGTTTAAGGACAGACGTTATTGAAACTGAAGAAAAGGGACCAAATTAAGATATACTACCTCCGGTTTTATGTTTTTGTTCTACAAGCAGCATCTTACACACAATCTTTATGAAATCTGGCTTATTCACCTAGGAAGGACGGTTTCAAAATTTGGTAAAATGGCTTCAGAGTTAGATATAGATCCTACACACATATATTCATCCGATATTATGTTTTTTGCTCTAGAAATAAATTCGTAATCCAATCTTTATGAAATTAAGCATGAGTTAGCTTTCTGGAACAAGCAAGGACGTTATTGAATGCGGCTCAGATTTAGATATAGCACGCACACATATGTGTTAATCTGGTTCTATGTTTTTACACTCTCCAGCGAAGGGTATTGTCATTCCGTTTAAAACACCACGAAATATTGTTTCGTCGTTAAATTGTAAGGCGATCTAACCATGTCCGCACGTTCATCTGTGAGTTCGTCCATCCGTGTGTCTGTTAAAAGCCCAACAGCTGTTAAACGATTGAAACTAGGATTCTCAAATTTTGCATGATGATAACTTATGGCATTAGATATTTATGATTGTAAATGGAGAAAATCGGTTCAGGTGGAAAACAGTTTCCCTTTAAGGGGCTTAGGGAATCTCGCCTAAAAATACATTTCTTGGAGTATTTGCTTAGCAAAAAATTATATTTTGTTGACCGACTGTGGTTAAAATGGGTAATTTTAGTTGCGACGCACTAAATACCTCAAAAGACGGCATAGGTGCTGGATTTTTGGATTATGTGGTCTATAAAACGTACCTCATAAACAAAACTTGCGAAGTATAGTCAATATTGACATATGTGTACTCAACAAAAAGCAAATGTTGCTACGAATTTTAAATTTAAAGGCCCAAAAGGTCCAAAAATGTACCATTTGTTGCTTAAGTAGCGAAGGTCGAGGGTATATAAGGTTCTGCCGGGCTAAGCTTAACGACGTTTTTATTTGAAAGTTTTAAAATTTACATATCCAATATTGAAAAATTTGGCACAAGTTAGCTTTTTGACAGATAGATGTAAGAAATTTGGCACAACTTGGCTTTTTGACAGAGGGCGGATGTTATTGAAATTTCAGAAAATTGGTTTAGATTTAGATATAGCTCCCATACATAATTCCTATCTTTAGCTCTAGAAGTCGAACACATGTTCATCCAATATATAAATTTTTAGCTCTAATATTACCTCCAACCGTCATGTAATTTTGCCTTGTTTAAGGACGGGTGCTGATGAGGTGAAATAAGAGAAAATCGATGCAGATGTACAAATATCCCCCATACATATATGTTCAACCGGTTTTACCAAATGGCATAACATTTTCTCACAAATTTGAAAATGACTTTATTTTAATATCTAAGAACCCATCTAAGGTGGTCCAATCCGTATTCTCAGTAGTTATTAGTAAGCCGAACAGTTCTACAGTTAATCTCTTTCGATTTGTAAAAGAATTCTACATAATACAGGTTCAAATTTGGAGCAAGAATATAAAATTCAAAAGTCAAAATCATTTTAATTTCAAATTAAAAAAAAAAACAAAGGCCGCAGGCTTTCAGAGTTCGAGTTTCTTTAGCGTAGGATAAAATATCCCCTCTAATGGACTAAATGTACTTTAATATACTGCTTTGTGATATACCGTTCACTGTTTGATTTCATTGGGCGGTGGGCGTCTGCCCAGTTGTAAACAAATTTAAGTTCTTTGCTTTGAAATTTGATCAGGAACAAAATACATACATATGGGTTTTGAAAGCTAACCTCAATAGCGTTAGTCTGTAATGGGATTTTAAAATTGTTTCAACTTTCATCATGGAGTGGTCAGATAATGAGAACCGCTGTAATAGCGCTTTTCAAGTGTGAAATAAAAAAAGGGATATTCTCAAAACGCTCCGGCCACTAGGGATTAGCCGCATGTTCGTCTACCGATGCATAAAACTGTTTGAGGAGACTGGAGATGTAAAAGACCGCCGCCTACGCTCTGTTCGAACACCGCATGTCAGCAAAGCCGTTAAATCAAGAATTCACAGAAATCCGCTCCGAAAACAGAAGATCATGGCCCGTGAGATGAATATCACGCAAAAGTCCATGAGTCCAATCATTAAAAAAGACTTGGGTCTTAGGGCTTTCAAACGACGTACCGGATATTAATTGACTGCAGCTTTAAAGAAATTGGATTGAAAAATGCAAACGTCTATTGGTGAAGCACGCTGATAACTTGCACAGAATAATATTGTTCACCGATGAAAAAATTTTTACCGTTCAGGAAAAATTAAACAAGCAGAATGATAGAGTGTATGCACGGTCATCTAAGGAAGCATCTCAACTGATCCCAAGGGTGGAAAAGGGTCATCACCCAGCTTCAGTCATGGTTTGGTGGAGTGTCTCTTACGATGGGGTCACTGACCTGCATTTCTGCATTACCAAGAAACCGTTTTGGAAGCTGTTGTGGAGCCTCTAAACAATTCCCTGTTCCAAAACCAGCCATGGACTTTCCAGCAGGATTCTGCGCCGGCCCATAAGGCTAAAACGTCCCAGGCCTGTCTTCGAAACAATTTGCCAGCGTTCATTTTCTCTGAAGAATGGCCCTCAGTTAGTCCATATTTAAACCCACTGGATTACAAATTGTGGACTGTTTTAGAGGACAAGGTTTGTCACAAAAGATAACCCAACATTGGATCTCTTAAGACTGCTGTGGTTCGAGCTGTGGCCAATTTTCCAATGGACGAGGTTCGTGCTGCTATTGACGATTTACAAGTGCGACTTAAGGCGTGTGTAAAGGCAAAAGGCGGACATTTCGAATAAGTAGATTCTTTTTGGATACAATATACATCAATAAATATATTAAAAAATATTTGGTCCAAAAACATTCAGTACTTTTTATTTTACAGCATAAAACGTGTGTAACAGTATTTATGTCCCTACTAAGTATTGGAAAAAAACTTAAGATAGAACAGCGATACCTATTAAAAAGCATCTAGGGTATATCATAGTAAGCCGCGCCCGACTTTGACATTTTACTTGTTTGTATAGAAGATTGGAGGTCATTTTTATTGGCCCTCGGGATCCAAATAACGGTCATTGGGTTTAAATATATGAAAGCTATTATTTATCTAATTTCAACAGTGGGCTTTATAAGCTTCAGCCTTAACGCCGATTTTACTAATTTTCTTTTGTACTTAAATTGAGGACTTTCCGCCCTTTTTAGCTGTGTATTACTTAAAGTGCTAACATTCTTAAAGTGTATATCAATTTTCTAGACTTTCCATATAAAAATGCGATTATTTTAATTTCACCCCAAGCAATTGCGAGCGAATACAAAATCTTTATAAAACAATCAAGCCTACTAAATTTCACATTCTTTTTTTTTTGTGTAACGTAAGAAGTTCTTCGAAAAAAAGACTTAAGTTATAAAGTCAGTGTATCCTTTCAACACCTGAATATGAAATAATTTCAACTTTGATAGAATAACCTTTTCCAACGAAAAATAAAAAAATCCAAAGAAAAGAATAATGGCAAAGCAACCTTCTGGTTTTGATAGGCAAATACCACAAGGAACAAAGTAATTTTGAAACAAAACAATTGTTAAATACCGACACTGAGAAATTCCATTTTTTGTGCTCTCCTTTTTTACTACCTTTATCAAGAATTATTTCCTATATACAATTTCTGTTCGAAAGGCGTAAAGGGCAGGAAAAATAAAATTACGTAGACTAAGAAATTGAAACTCTTTCTTTTTCATTTCGTTTTTGTTCTGTTCTGCTGTTGTTGTCGTTATGTTTTTGTTATGTTCTGTAACAAATGCTCACCTAATCTCATTAGAAAATATTTTACGAGCTTATGCAAGTCAAGTTAACATTTCATTTAAAAGAAACCACAAATGCTGCATACAAACGATAAGTTACAATAAACTCAAAGTACGTCTAGGGCTAGGGGAATATACAGACTTTCATATGGCTGCTGGTTATACCGACAGATGGGCAGGGTGGTATATCCGAGCACACGTCCAAGCGTACGGTGCACAGACAGTAAGTACCAGTAGTAGCAACAACAACAGCAACGTCGCAGATAGACGGAGCGAGATGTAGCTAAATATAAAGCTTAATAGTACGAGGTCAGTGCTGAAAGCGCAGAGAATCTTGGTCATCATATTATATAACTTATTGTGCTTAAAGATGGTAGTTTATTTTGACTTGGGTAAGCGGCCTTCGTTTATACAGAACAGCACACTGTGGTGTAGGGTATTTATAATGACTTATTGCTGATAATTGTAACACCTTAAAGGAATGCAGATGACCCCATGTTAAGCATACCGATTGGTTCAGAATCACTATCTGATTCAATTGAACGATGCCCGTATGTCTGTCCCTCCTCTCGTCCATTACTCCTTTTGTCCATCTTCCAGTGTAATTAAAGTATAGGTCACAATTACTTAGTAGGGGCATAAATACTGTTACACACGTTTTATGCTGTAAAACAAAAAGTACTGAATGTTTTTGTTCCAAACATTTTCTAATATATTTATTGATGTATATTGTATCAAAAAAGAATCTACTTATTCGAAATGTCCGCCTTTTGCCTTAACACACGCCTTAAGTCGCACTGGCCAATCGTCAATAGCTGCACGAACCTCGTCCATTGGAAAATTGGCCACAGCTCGAACCAAAGCAGTCTTAAGAGATCCAATGTTTTGGTATCTTTTGTGACAAACCTTGTCTCTAAAACCGTCCACAATTTGTAATTCAATGGGTTCAAATGTGGGCTGCCTAAGGGCCATTCTTCAGAGGAAATGAACGCTGGCAAATTGTTTCAAAGCCACGCCTGGGACGTTTTAGTCTTATGGGCCGGCGCAGAATATTGCTGGTAAGTCCATGACTGGTTTTAGAACAGGAAATTGTTAAGAGGCTTCACAACAGCTTTCAAAACGGTTTCTTGGTAAACTTTGGCCGATGTTTTGACTCCTTGTTCGCAAAAATGCAGGTCAGTGACCCAATTGTAAGAGACACCCCACCAAACCATGACTGAAGCTTAGTGATGACCCTTTTCCACCCATTGGATCAGTTCAGATGCTTCCTAAGATGACCGCGCATACACTCTATCATTTTGCTTGTTAAATTTTTCCTGAACGGTAAAAGTTTTTTCATCAGTGAACAACATTTTTCTGTGCAAGTTATCAGCGTGCTTCACCTAAAGACGTTTGCATTTTTTAATCCTATTTTTTTTAAAGCTGCAGTCAATAATTGTCCGGTACGTCGTTTGAAAGCCCCAAGCCCCAAGTCCCAAGTCTTTTTTAATGATTCGACTCATGGACTTTTGCGTGATATTCATCTCACTTGCCATGATTTTCTGTTTTCGGAGCGGATTTCTGTGAATTCTTGATTTAACGGCTTTGATGACATGCGGTGTTCGAACAGAGCGTGGGCGGCCCAACCGGTGGCGGTCTTTTACATCTCCAGTCTCCTCAAACAGTTTTATGCATGGGTAGACGAACATGCGGCTAATCCCTAGTGGCCGGAGCGTTTTGAAAATTTAGATTATTTTTTATTTCACACTTGAAAAGCGCTATTACAGCGATACGGTTTACATTATCTGACCAATCCATGATGAAAGTTGAAACAATTTTAAAATCCCGTTACAGACTAACGCTATTAAGGTTAGCTTTCAAAACCTATATGACATTAACGGGATATGTTCAGTTCTACTATTGAAATGGGTGTGTTCAATGTTGTAACAGTATTTATGTCCCTACTAAGTATATATTATTTCAATGAAACTTGTTACATTCTTCAAGTTTGGGGCAAGGACGAACCCTCCTTAAATTCGTCCACATACTTCCATGTTTTGATATCATGCACGGGATTTTCGCGATTTCATAACGTGCAGCTATAGACTCTACATGTTAAAGTTGACACTGAACGAGCGAATAACACTTATCTCTAGTGTAATTAAACTTTATCGGTTTATGTTTCGAATAGCTCCTACACAAACATTCTTCCCGATTTGAGGTCTTGCTGCGCAAATTAAACCCGAATATTCTTAAATTCAACGTGCTACGTTGTAAGGTACAAATAGGATCATATGGGTTAATATTTGGGTATAGCCATATACAGGGTGGCTGATCAAAGCCGCTACAAAAAAAATTTAATACCATTTTTTCTTTTTTATGAATCTGGTTAATTTTATTTTTCTTTGCAGATTGATTTTTAGATTTCACAAAAATGGATTAATCGGACACTGAAACAAGAATTTGGATTTTCCTATCTATCACGCACTGAAGTCTGTAGCTTTGGTTCAAAGAGAGTAAAGGCACACGTTTGGCAGCTACGCTCCGAGCAGATGGACTACAATAAGACTTGTTTACATTTTTGCCAAACTTGGGACAGTCAACAGATGACCTTACCATCGAAACCTTTCAGTTCGGACGAAGGAAAAATCGCTGATGTAGCTGCTGCCATACAAAACAAGCCAAGAGTTTTAGCAAGAAGCTTATCTTCTCAAATGGATATAAGCAGACAGACATTGCTGTCAATTATGCACAAAGATTTGGACTTATTCCCATATAAAAATTTAAATGGCCAACAAAAAAGGCAGCCGACTTCCTGAACAGCTTGGAATTTTGCCAGAAGATACTCCAAATGGTGAAGGAGGACGGAAACTTGTTGAACTATCTTTTCATGTCTGACGAGGACCAGTTCGATTTAAACGGAAACATAAGTAAAAAATTGTCGAATATGGATTGCTTCCAACCCACTTAGGACGGAATTGCATCCACTTTGTGTCACAGTGTGGAGTGCAGTTTCATCACGCTGCATTTTCGGGCCCTACTTTTTCGAAGAAAACGGTTTCAACTCTCCAAGCAGTAATAAACAACTTTTTGGTAATATACCGCACATGCATCAACTAACAGGGGGACATTTATACTTATTTTTAAAACTAATTTAGTTACATTGAATAGAACTAAATGAGATTTAACATGAATAAAAGAAAGATAAATTCCATACACTGGAAAAATAGTTACTTGAGTTTCTTAATGTAGCAATATTCATTAGCCACCCTGTTCAAACATTATTTCCGATTCAAGTTTAGGCCCAGGATAAACCCAATTGAAATTGGTCTAAGTAGGATCATACATTGATAGCATATGTGACAGCGCATAGAGAAAGGCTCCTAAGGGTAAAAAAAATCAATTTTCATTTTTTTTCTTTTTTTGATGTGGACAACATCTGAGCATCGAATGAGACCGAGTGTTCCTTCCCAGATTTATGCGAGTTTTATGAAAGTGAAGTCGACGATTCTAATCGCAAATGGAAAGGGACCTAATCTTTAAAATGGCTCTCCTGAAGAAAACTATTCATCAACTTATTATTTTTTTTGATGTGGACAACATCTGAGCATCGAATGAGACGGATCCCATGCCCCAAAAGTGTTCCCTCCCAGAGATATGCGCGTTTTATGAAAGTGAAGTCGACGATTCTAAGCGCAAATAGAAAGGGACCTAATCTTTAAAATGGCTCTCCAGAACAAAACTGGTTTTTAACCTTAGGTCCCTTTCAGCTTTAAAAGCCTCATATAACATCCGATTTCTGCAAATTTAGCACAAAGCACCCAAATGTAAAATTTTGGTAAAATTAGTAACATTTTCTGATTTGAGGCCATGCAGCTCTAGAAGCAACAACTCACACCGAAATTTTGCATTTTACTTTATGAGCGATCACTTATTTGCCGTGGTTAACTGGACCTCATAGGTCCATCTTCTAGTATAGCCCTTATACTCGTACAAAGGTCGTAACCGATTTTAGAATCTGCAGCTTTAGAAGCTACATTAAGCATCCGATCTCTACCAAATTTCGCATAGAGCGTTACGAGCAACCACCAAGCGTAAATTGTAACATTGAACCATATCCGAATATCCATGTTTTCGAATAGCCCTTTAACCAAGGTCCCTCCCGACTTGGGGTCAAGCAGCTTAAGAATATACAAGTTTTAATTAAATTAAATTTTGTAAGGTACTATATGACGTACAAAATAATAACTCCAGACAGAGGTGCCTTATCTTCTGTATAGTGGAGTGGGGTATCTCATCGTCGGCCACTTTCATACATACAAAGGGTTTTCCATATTTCAGAACCTACAGCACGTAACATCCACTTTCGCCCAACTTTCGCACAGAGCATTTCGAGCGACCAACATCCATCTCCGGAAAAAGGTGTCTATATCGTTTAAAGTTTTTGACTAGGTCTCATACGAATGTCCACCAATAATGTGCTAATTTTAAATTTACATTCCAAAAGACCCTTTTTTAACTGTGGTAAAACGGGACCACATAGGTCCATATTTTTGTAAAGCCCACAAACAAAGGTCCTAGCTGATTTTAGATCCTTTATCTTTTAAAAACACATATTACACCTGGTTTTGACCAAGTTTGGCATTAAATATCTGCTGAAATTGGGCATTTTCGGTCCATGTTTTCAAATATGTCTCTCCGAATGCCACCTGACCACAAATTAACCAGATCACACCCAATTTGCTTGCACTATGAGCGAACATTAATTAACTGTAGACAAACTGGACAAATAGGTGCATATTTTCGAAAAGCCCCCACACATAGGTCTATCCGATTTCAGAATTTGTCGCTTTGGAAGCCACACTTAAAACCGATTCCTCCAAATTTCGCATGGAGCGGTATAAGCTGTCAATTTCTATGTCTCGCAACATTGGACTTTATCGCTCACTCGATTTTGCATGGCACGTTATGAGCGACAAATAATAAACCTTAACATAATAAGTCTGATCTTGTACAAGCTCCAGGCAGAGGCGCTTTTCTTCTAACCAGCATAGTGGTGTAGGGTATCTCATAGCCGGCCACACCCAACTTTAACTTATTTTACTTATTTAAAAGTTACTTTTCACAATATGAAATTTATTTGAATTAGCAACAGCGTAGTCCACTTTTTCACCAGGGCCAGTTTCTTATCTGGTATGCGATACAAAAGCTAGGTTTATGGATCTTCGAGTAAAGTGCCAGTACTGCTCTTCCCTTAGCTTCCAGCAATCCCTATAAGAGCGAGTGCATCTGCGCTACCACTACAAATCGGCTGACATTAGAGTAGTGTCCTCAATTATTCTCGGTTAAAGGATCTTCGAGTAAAGTTCCAGTACTGCCCAGTACAAGCAATCCCTATAAGAGCTATTGCATCTGCGCTAGCAGTACAAATCGGCTGACATTAGAGTAGTTTCCTCAATTATTCTCTGGTCATAAGACTTCTGATTACCCTCTATCGAGTCGCTCAGCACCTAAAGCTTCATACGTTATTGCAAAGAAAAGGCACAAATCACTATGGGTGGGACATTTAAAATGTTCTTTAAAAGCATAGAAGGCGTGATTGCATATGTCCGTACATTGTTGAAAGACGGCAATATGTATTGTTGACACTTAAAATGTTCTTCAATAGCATAGAAGGCGTGGTCGCTTATGTCCGTAGATTGTTGAAAGGCGGCAATATGTATTGCTGATCTGAAAATGTTGATGTCATAATTAGACAAATGGACGTGGAGTTAAGACATTTTAATGCTTCCATGACTAGTGTTTGGTAGGTGCACTGTCTTTGAAACTGCGGACCGCAGGTTTTGTTGGACGTTAATAAATTTTGGCTCAGCCTTACGCAATTTGTTCACTTATCACACCACCATCCTTACCTCAGTCTTAAGAAGACTCTTTGGGAAGGAAAAAAACTCGACAAAGCAAAAATTGAAAGACAAAATTTAATACATACACATACACGGCAACATAGGCTGATGGAATGAAGGAACGACAGACAGTGAAACTTTAAAAGAAAGACTAAATCCCTACTCGTAGATCCGAAACGACGGTTGCTGCTGCTGCTGCTCCTGATACTGATTCAGCTGCTTCCATCCATTCACTATAGGCGTTTAATCCCTTTAGGAATCCACAAAGAACTCAAGACAACAAATGTTAAAGACTCTAATACAAATACATACATAAACTCCCGCAAACGCACACACATACACACACAAGGCACACGCTTCTTGTTTGTATTTGTGTTTCTGTTGTTTTCCTCTGCTCCTGTTTTGTGGGTTTTAGGTACAAATGGAGAAGATGCCAAAGTAGTTATAACAATTTCTATTTGGGGCTTGCCTGGAGGCCGTTTTCTTTTGGGACGATGGGTGGAGTGCGTTTGATATTACTTGGAAAATCAAAGTACGATAACTTAAAAGTAAACGTTGAGTAGGCCTCAATATAACGACGACGACGACGATGACAACAACATCGGCATCCACAAAATCATCTCGACAAATAGAACGCAACACAACATTTGGCTTCAAGAAATGCGTTAATAAAATTTAATGATAGATTAAAGACACTGCCTAATTTCGAAAAGTTTGAGGCCTAATATATTTAATTAACTTTACAGTTTATAAAGTGGTACAATTCCATTCCTTGCTAGATATATACTTGTACACATATACTATAAGTAGCACTTTGATAGGAGTTGTAGTAATTCCCAGTTGCGAAACCCGTATCAAATAGTTGGCTTTGTCGAGAAGTGTCCATTTTAATTAAAGTATTTATATGAGTACACATTTAAAATAAAGAAATACAATTAGTTTATTTATATTAAGTAGAGGACCACGCATGTGGGCTGTTGTAATGTTTTGGTTAGTATGTACGACAATTATACATACGAGGGCGACCGCAAAAGTAAATGGCCTAACATAAAAAGAACCGTTTTTTTTTTTGGAATTATTATTACTTATTTTTCAACATAATCTCCTTCCAACTCAATACACTTCATCAAACGTTTTTCAAGTTTTTTAATTCCATCCGAAAAATAAGATTTTTCAAGACCTTCAAAATATGCCTCAGTTTCAGCAATTACCTCGCTATTGGACGAAATTTTTTTTGCAACCGAGAAATTTTTTTAAATTTGGAAGCATGAAATAATCTGAAGGAGCTAAATCTGGATTATATGGTGGATGCGGAGCAATTTCAAATCGTAATTCGGCCAGTTTTTGTTGAGTTAAAAATGCAGTGTGTGAAGGAGCATTATCATGATGAAAAAGAACTTTTTTTTCTAAAAGCGGTCGTTTTATCTTGATTTCTTCACTCAACCGATCCAATAATGCACAATAATATTCACTATTTATAGTTTTTCCTTTCTCAAGATAATCAAGATACATATTATACCCCTTGCATCCCAAAATACTGTGGCCATTACTTTTCCTGCTGACTTAATAGTTTTCGCCTTTTTGGTATCACTTTTACCAGCTTCTATCAATTGTTATGACTGTTCTTTGCATTATGGGATGTAGTGATGGATCCATGTTTCATCAAAAGTTATGAATCGGCGCAAGAACTCTATTGGATTACGCTGATAAATCGCTAAAAGCTCCTCGGAATTGTTCCAACGGACGATTTTTTGGGGCAAAGTCAACAAATGCGGCACCTTTTTCGAGGATAGCTTTTTCATGTGGAGTTCATCATGTAAAATTCTCCAAACTTGTTTTTCGTGTATTTTAACAATATCAGCAAGTTCTCTGAGCTTTGTTCGTCTATCTTTAGTCACTTCATTAAATATTTTTCTAATGTTTTAAATAGTAGTAGCAGTTTTAGGTGTTCCAGAGCGTTGTTCATCTTCCGTACTTGAACGACCCATTTTAAATTGTTGAACCCAGGATTTCACGGTGGAGTATGATGGTGCATTATCACTATGAACAGAATCCAATTCATCTTTGATTAATTGTGGCGTATAACCTTTCATATAAAAGTGTTTAATTACCGCACGAAACTCCTTATTTTCCATTTTTCAAAAATTATAAAACTTGTTTACTTCAATCACCTGTAACAAAGAAAATAATCATTAAATATTTCGGAAATTTTGACAGATGGCTTATAAAAGATTGTATTTAAAAACAAAAAAAAAGTTGCTAGTAAAACAGAAAATGTGCCAGGCCAGTTAGTTTTGCGGTCGCCCTCGTATACACCCAGGTTCAAGTACGTCTTTGGTATACAGTAGATTTGTCGTCTATATCTTTTTTTTTAACAAATATCATCACTAAACTGTAACACTATACTTCACAGTGTGGTATCTATTATCTTGCGACAGGATATCTCTAGCAGATCTTTAAGAATGTAATTATGAGGTTTTTCTTGAGCTATAATTTCGCTATCTTCTTATCATACTAACGCAAGCTTAAGATTTGACTACTCCCATCTGTCATTTGCTAG
Organism: Hydrotaea diabolus; assembly: GCA_963513945.1. NCBI lineage: Eukaryota > Metazoa > Arthropoda > Insecta > Diptera > Muscidae > Hydrotaea > Hydrotaea diabolus. Next base: position 129,788,191 of record OY740717.1, on the reverse strand, counting down.
TTATTGTCCTAACAAAATAATTATTGTTACGAATAATAACCAGGGATGCCCAACGAACCCAACCTAAATCAGGTTTTAACCATACCATATCACTTTTTTATCTCTGAACCGAAGCGAAAACTAAACCGACTAAAAAAAAGTGTCATACGGAACCATAAACCGCAAAAATATAAAAAATTCGTTCGGTTAAGTGTACCTAAATTATTTTTTTTTAGTTTTTTGGTACATACCATAGTTTTAATTCTAGTTTTTTGTTGTTAAAAAAAATTACATCAAAAATAGTTTTTTCGTTTGATTTTCGAACCATATAACCGAACCGGAACCGAACCAAAGCAACTTAAAAACTAGTTTTTCAAACTTATTTGATTCCAGCAAAGTTTTTGGGAGCAGAACTTTAGGAACCTAATCGAGTCCTTACCGCGCAAAAGACGTAAGCGCCATGACAATAAATAGAACCTCTTCTGTATTTTTTTTCTGTAGAATTCAAATATGGACTATTTTTAACGAAACCCACAATAAATGTATGAACGAAAAACCCATATGTGACGCGCATAATAGAAAGGGGCCTAAGGGTAAAAACCAGTTTTGTTCAGGAGAACCATTTTAAAGATTTAAATACGTGTATCTTTGGTGTACCATCTCTGGGAGGGAACACCTTTGGGGCATGGGATTGGTCTCGCTCATTGCTCAGATGTTGTCCACATCACCCTTAGGTCCCTTTCTCTATGCGCTGTCACATATATAAAGTTGGTTCCAATGCAGTTCAAATAGTTAGAAGAATTGGGTAATTATGGGGTGGCTGTACCATAGGGATAGGTAACTGCCTCCCTTGGGTATGAGTACAAGTCTCTGCACTTTCCATCTATCTGGAAACACTCTATCGTCAATATATTTTTTGGAAAATTTCCAACGAAGACTTCCGCTCTTGAACGTATTGCTCCTTTAAATACTTTATAGGGTATTCCGTCGTAGCCCGGGGCTTTACTGTCACCTATTCTCGAGCAAGCTTCTGAGATTTCATGTACCGTTATAACGGGAACCAGTTCTTCTGTTCCGTGTGCCCATGTATCAGTCATCGGCAATGAGCGTTGTGAAAACATTGTGTGTGTGGGTATACCAAAATAAGTCGTTTAACACCTTAAGCGCTGAATCGCTTCGCTCCTACTTACTGAATAATCAGCCTATTAACAAATGTGCCATTACATAGCAATGGAATGCTTACGATGGCGTCGGCGACTATTTCTTTTTCCAATAGCAACAAACAGCAATTGTACTCGTATCGTTCGTATTGTAGTGCTATTTAGCTGTTATGACTTAAGTTTTTATGGCGGCGATAAGAGAGGAAAAAGCCTGGCAAGATATATAATCATAATTTGGTGAAAATTTTTGTTTACGATAGTTTAACCGAGAAAAGGGAAAGTAAAGTAAATAAAAAAGGGGATCAGACAGGCCTGGTGTGGGTAGTTGGTCGATGATCGGAAGGCTAAGGGCGGTTGGCCGCAGGGCGATGTGAAATAGTATTTTATTTTCTTGTTACGTTAGATTGGGTGGCATGGCTTGTCTGATTGGCGAGGAAGTCGGTATCGAACAATTAGCATTGGCATTTGTAACAATTCAAGTGTAATTATTGAGATTTTCTTCCCTTCTGTTGTACTCGGCCTCGCATTGTATTGGGACGTTTGTTTGTTTAATTTTTTTTTTTTGGTTTCTCTTGTGTTTGCCGTTGCCATTGTTATTGTTATGGTTTTAATTAGTTATTGCTTCTATTAAGATTGCTGAATTTGTAGAAAATTATTAATTTATTTGTGAGTGTATGCGTGTGTCTGCTCCTCTGTGTTTGAGTATTTGGGGTCAGTGCGTGTAAAGAGCTTTGTATTGTATTCTGCATTTGATTTAATTAGAAATTTTCATAATATTATTATTATTATTCTTTTGCTTGGACGTGTAGAATTCAAAGCCTGATTAATCATGCTTAACGTATACGTTTCAGAAACCATCTATACAATCGCAGCACATTTATTTAAAAAAGGGGTTCATATTTAAGCGTGATAGTGATGTGTGTAATGAAACTTTACCACTATATGGGACTGTTTTACTATTTTGGAAGCTCTAGCTCGCATTGGGTTGCAACCAGGTTTAATCCTTTAGACGGAAAGCATGCTAAAGGCAGTGGTGTATGAGATATAAGATCTCAAGCTTGGGTTATATAAGTCGATTTTTGACTTATGGATTAATCGATTTTTTTTAAATAACCAACACTCAGGGGATGCCCTGCGGTTCATTGCGTTGGCGAGTGGAAAGTAAAGGATTGGAAGGGGGAAAGAGGGAATAATGATTATTGACACTTGCCTTGAACTTCTGGATGTCGCAATCAGTAAATACATTTGCCGGAAGTCGATTCCACATACGGACTGTACGAGCGAAAAACGAATTTGATCTGTAGTGTATAGTGCGGTCAACTGGCCAATCGATAACAAACTGGTGTGAATTCCTAGAAAGTCGCGTATCGCTGCCGAACATCCTCACGTCAGGAATAAGGCGACGGGTGTCTGATGAACACACACCATGAAAGTAACGATAGAACAGCGTCACGCAACCCACATCCGACGATGCTCAAGGGAAACAATAGAGTTGGATACCCTACTGTCACCTATCAGCACCATCGCTCTCCTTTGAACACGGTCAAGTAACTCAAAGGATGATTTTGGATCACCTGCCAATATATGGGAGTTGTATTCCATCTTCGGTCTGATGTAAGTTGTATAGATATTGAAAAGATCAGAAGGAGTGAAATATTTCTTGCACCACTTTAAACTTTTAATTTTTATTTTAACTTCAAAATACCCAAAAGGATTTTTTCGACAAAATTCTTCATCTTCCATTGTGTTCCATTATTAAATAAAAAAGTTCTATCTTTCCAATTAACAAAGAAATTTGAAAAAAATATCAGTTATTCTTCTTATAGCCGATTTACAATAAAAATTTTACATGGCCCTCCCTCTAATTTTTTATATAGAAGTTTTTTGTCCATAGAAACCTTATTTTTTCGAGAATATTGCATTTTTTTCAGTAAAGAAAAAAAACGAATACTCAAAAGTCGACTTTTGATTTTATTGAAATTGTCGAAAGCTCTAAAAGTCTTATGTATAAAACCAATGTAAGACGAAGATTGAAGGCTATTGGTGCCTTTTTATGCGTATAGGAAGCATTGGTATGGTGGATTGCAGTTAAAATAAAGACTTACCACCCTAAACACACCCAGATTCGATGCCTGAAATTTGTAGGTACATATGGTGTTTACCTCTACCCTAAGTAGATAGGGGCACAAAATAAAGTTTTTGCCCTAAATTTTGTAGCACATTTACCAAAACTTTTCTTTGATCCTTGCACCTTATATTCCTTCCTATAATTTTGTAATGCCATCTCTCATAACCACTGTAAAAGTCTCAAAAAATATAAAACTTTTGTTTTTTAAGTATTATTTTTTACTAAGAAACCAAAAAGTTATTTATATTTTATTCATTGGTGTATTGTCATGATGTCCAATAGAAACAATACTCACCATGCCAGCTATCATGGTCATTTTTGACTACGACATCAATTTTATTTTTGTTCCAACTCCGTAATGCAGAAAATTTGTTTAATGATCTTAAATAACATAAAGATTTTATTTTTAGAGAAACGAATTTTATTGTCAACCCTAATATAAAGTAATACGATTAAAATTTGCTGCCCATTTAGTACGCCAAAACTATTTATCTGTATTTTTCTAACTGCTCTTCTATAGATTTTGCTCTACTTTAATGCGTAATGCAAAATGCATATGTTTTTGATAGACTAAAAACATCAATGCCTATCGATTTAAAATTAGAAAAATCACTTTAAAGATTATAGTGAAGTGTTATTATCAAGTAAAAATATGGTTCTAACAACAATAAAAATATGGTTGGTGCGGCAAATGTATTGTTTTTGTTTTATGTTAACAATAATCTGAATACGGCAATTATGTCGGCAAAATCGTATTTTTTCTAAATTTGAATATGGTTTTTAGAAAAATGTTAATGTTACGTATCTTACGCAATAATTGCACTTTTCAAATGTAAATTGAATTTTTATCACGCAGAAAAAAAGTTGTGTGGTGACAATATTCGAGGAGGATAATACTATTGTTGGGTATATGGTTGTGGTACAACAATATTATGATCCTCACAACAATAGTATGATTCAAATACAACCATACTATGATCTTCACAACCATAGTATGATTCACACAACCATAGTATGTTTCATATACAACCATAGTATGATCCTCACAACCATACTATGATTCACACGCAACCAACTTATGATCCCTAAAACCATAGTATAATCACTATTTAGATTTAAATTATGAAAATTATTCAAAAATACATTAAATTCAAATTAATAGGGAGTGATTTAGTTCACAGTAGAAAAAAATAAGTTTAAATAAAAGTAAGCGTTTTTATTAAAAATATTTCAGTTAAACAAAGCCAGAGCAGCTTGTTTAAAAAATTTTAATTTCAATAAAAAAGTAGTATTATTGCATAAGATCAAAATAATAGGGAGTGATTTAGTTCACAGTAGAAAAAAGTAAGTTTAAATAAAAGTAAGCGTTTTTATAAAAAATATTTCAGTTAAACAAAGCCAAAGCAGCTTGTTTAAAACATTTTAATTTCAATAAAAAAGTACTATTATTGCATTAGATCCATACCAATAACATTTGTTCTTAAAAGCATATTTAAATAAAGAAAAATTACAAGCATACAGTATGATTGCCGTAATCATATTATTGTTAACATCAAACGCAAAACACAATACTTTTGTCGAACCAACAATATTAATATTGTTGCTATAACCATATTTTCATTTTTAAACTTGGCAATAATACTATTGTTACATTTCAACAATATTAATATTGCAGCAATTATTCTATTGTCAAAAATAAATTCACTTAACAGTTGCGACGACATACTTTTATTTCGGACAACATATTATTATTGCCATGTAGTAACCATGTTTTTTCTCTGCGTGATCAAAGAAACTACTTTGAATTGGGATAACTGCAATATATTTAATAAATGCAACACTTACGTTTTTTAAAATGATTTTTTCCACTGTTAAATAAGTCACTCGCTATATTCAGAATTTAAATTGTTTTTAAACATTTAACTTAATAAAATCTGTATTGTTGAATAACAACTTAACCCAATCCTTATAAATAATTTTGAAGATCATCGTATGATTGAGTTAAATAACAATATAGTTGTAGGAAGCACATCAGTGTGTTGTGTCATAATATGATTGTGAGGATCATACTATGGTTGTACATGAAATATACTATGGTTTTGAAGACCATAATATTGTTGTGGGGATCATAGTATGGTTGTGTGTGAATTATACTATTGTTTTGAAGATCATAATATTGTTATGATGATAATAATACTGTTATGATGCTCATAATACTGTTATGAGGATCATAATGTTGTTGTACCACAACCATATACCCAACAGTAGTGTGATGCTCTTCGAATATTGTTACCCCAACCATACTTTTTTTCTTCGAGATCATACTTAGTAGGGACATAAATACTGTTACAACATTGAACACACCCATTTCAATAGTAGAACTGAACATACCCCGTTAATGTCATATGGGATTTGAAAGCTAACCTCAATAGCGTTATTCTGTAAAGGTATTTTAAAATTGTTTCAACTTTCTTCATGAAGTGGTCAGATAATGAGAACCGTATCGCTGTACTAGCGCTTTTCAAGTGTGAAATGAAAAAAAGCTATATTTTCAAAACGCTCCGGCCACTATGGATTAGCCGCATGTTCGTCTACCGATGCTTAAAACTGTTTGAGGAGACTGGAGATGTTAAAGACCGCCACCAGTCGGGCCGCCCACGCTCTGTTCAAACACCGTCATCAAAGCCGTTAAATCAAGAATTCACAGAAGTTCGCTCCGAAAACAGAAAATCATGGCCCGTGAGATGAATATCACGCAAAAGTCCATAAGTCGAATCGTTAAAAAATACTTAGGACTTGGGGCTTTCAAATGACGCACCGGACATTTATTGCCTGTAGCTTTGCAAACGTCTTTTGGCGAAGCACGCTGATAACTTGCACAGAAAAATTTTGTTCACCGATGAAAAATTTTTTTTACCGCTCAGGAAAAATTTAACAAGCAAAATGATAGAGTGTATGCGCGGTTTTATATAGGGAAGCATCTGAACTGATCCCAAGGGTGGAAAAAGGTCATCACCTAGCTTTAGTCATGCTTTGGTGGTGTGTCTCTTACGATAGGGTCACTGACCTGCATTTCTGCGAACAAGGAGTCTAACATCGGCCAAAGTTTACCAAGAAACTGTTTTGGAAGCTGTTGTGAAGCCTCTAAACAATTCCCTATCCAAAACCAGCCATGTACTTTCCAGCAGGATTTTGCGCCGGCCCATAAAGCTAAAACGTATCAGGTTGGCTCGATACAATAAAAAATGATACCCCAACACTGGATCTCTTAAGACTGCTTTGGTTCGAACTGTGGTCAAATTTCCTATTGATTGGCCATTGCGACTTAAGGCGTGTGTAAAGGCAAAAGGCGGACATTTCGAATAAGTAGTTTTGGATACAAATACATCAACAAAAATATTAAAAAATATTTGGTCCAAAAACATTCAGTACTTTTTATTTTACAGCATAAAACGTGTGTAACAGTATTTATGTCCCTACTAAGTATATGAAATTTGAAGCTCGTATCAATATAAGTATAACGAAAATATTATTGGAGTTTCGCAATCTAAGTGTAAAGTTTAACTTAATCTAAAATGCAATGTAGGTACGATAAAATATATCTCCAAATACAATTTTTTTGTTCAATTGGACCAAGAGATCCATCGGTAGTCATTATAAATAAACTAGTAAATTAAAGCTAAATTTGGTCGTGACCGACTATAATACGCTCTGCACTCCGGGAAGGTCAGAAAAGCCACCTGAAAATACTTTATGTGTTTGAACCCAATATTCCCAGATACGAGTATTAAAACTTACTTTGAATGTGTCCAAAAATATAATTGTTTTTGGTAAAATCGGTTAAACATACGAGTATATGTTGAAGCTATATCCAAATCCCGAACGATTCTTCAATTTCAAACGCGTTCTCCTTGGTTTAAAATACTTACTCGTGCTTAAGATTGGATTTGAGAAAGAATAAATGCGAGATGTGGCTGTTAGAGACAAAAACAGAAAAATCGTATGATCATATACGAGTATTTGGGAGCTATATTTAAATCGGAAGAGATTTTCTTCAAAAGCAACATCCTTTCTTGATCTAAAAAACTAACGTCTCCTCAGTTTCATCAAGGATGGATGTAATATGTGGCCTTTAGTGCAAAACCCATAAAGTCGTGATGGAGCTATATCTAAATCTGAACCAATTTTCTTCAATTTAACTAGTCTGCTCCAATGGTGAAAAACGTAACGTGTGCCTAATTTTATTAAAATTGGATGTAAGATGTGGCTTCTAGAACGAAAACAGAAAAATCGGATGAACATATATGTGGAAGCTTTATCGAAATATAAACCGATTTTCTTAAGGTTTAAAAACGTCCACCAGTAGTAGAAAAACAAAAGTGCGCCAAATTTCATGAAAATCTTACAACAGTTGCGACCTGTAGTTTGATTTTAAGCTTTGGATGACAAATGGAATCAGCAGGTGATAATACGTCGATCGGTATACTTAAAGGTGGGTCTAGATAAAATATTTTTGGTGGTTACAAACATTTGTCTTAGAGTGGTGCAATACTCGTACTTCTACATAAAAATCACGCTATCAACGTAGGTTCCATCGACGATGATTCAAATCTGCACAGGATATTTACTGACGCATCTGAATACTATATGTGCGCGCAAAATAGAAAGGGGCCTAAGGGTAAAAACAAGTTTTGTTCAGGAGAGCCATTTTAAAGATTTAAATAAGTGTATCTTTGGTGTACCATCACTTTCATAAAACGCGCATATCTCTGGGAGGGAACACTTTTGGGGCATGAGATCGGTCTCATTCGATGCTCAGATGTTGTCCACATCAAAAAAAAAAAGAAAAAGTGAAATTGATTTTATTACCCTTAGGTCCCTTTCTATATGCGCTGTCACATATATGTTCTAGCGAAAACATAATTCCAAAATCATTCTCAACTGAAGATATCAGATGCATCATTACACAATTAGGGTTGGCTGTAGATCGAACTTATACTTCTACTACTGTTTTTAATTGCAACTTAATACAGGTAGCGGGAATTAAAAAGTAGCTTATTTTTTAAATTAGAGTGTGTAAAAGACGACTGTTGAAATTCACACTTTTGTTATGCTTAAAGGTTTTTAACCAAGTCAGGTAAAATTAAACTTTATTAAAACATGTTTTCAACCATGGTTGGCCCATATTCGTCTTTGTTTAGCTAAAGTCCTCATGAAAAAGACACTTCCGATTTAAGGACCTGTCATGCTAGACAGATACGATGATTATTTTCAATACATATAATATTTTTTAAAGATAAACCCCCATACTTATAATCATTATTGTTGGACAATAAGTTTCTTTAGACAACTTTAGCAAGCATTTGTACAAAGCACATATTTTAGAACAGATGAAACTCAACAAAAGATAATTTTAATTAAATGTTCTGCCACTCTAAAAATGCTCCCCTGTTTTACGTTCTAAGAAATATGTTTGTACTTGCAAGTAATGTGATTAGGTTCTATTTGTAATTGATTGAAAATATGAAATAATTGACTAAGAATATTTGCTTTGTACACAAAATACATGTAATACATACAAATAAATCGACATGAAATGATCCCAAAACTGTTGGAGCTCATTTATATTGACAGGAAGTAGATAAACGGATAGGGTAGATGTCTATAGATTACTCCTGAAAAAACCAATTTACTTATGAAACGTCAGATTTAACGTCTTAATGCATGACACATTCAATATCCGCTACGAGCTACTCTCCAGGTTGGCCGATAGATGCAAATCATACTTGAAGGAAATTTACATGAGCCTTGTAATTACGCTTGTGGTCTCAAAAGTACAATTAAATTTTCCTTAACATCATACTAAAGAGTTTAATTTTTCTAACGTACTCGTATAAGTTTCAAAGGGTTTATTTGCTGATTCGATAGTTAAATTTGTATTTCCTTTACCACATTATACAACCAGGGTATTATAACATTAAAACATGCACAACCTATGAATTAGGGATCCATGTTCAATTTACCGATTCATTGACATTGGAAAATGTCTATCGATCTGTTCGCGCATACACATATTCATAAAATCAAGTTTTCAATAAATTTTTGTTTTAATAAAGGATGGTCCGACTAAACTGCATAACGTTATTTGTGAGTCACACCTTAATTTAAACTTTTTTCCCAACTCTATTCGACATTTTTTTGTTTCACGGTTTGACAAATCCCACCATGAAGAGGTACGAGTACACAATTGAGCTGCGAGTTCAGATTGTTGAAGCCTTTTACGAAAATGATAGTTCAAATCAAAATGCACTTCATTATTTTTTTTTCATCATAAAAATCAAAAGTTTCCACAATCGGAAGAACTGTGCAAAAATTTCAGCAAGCCAGGTTTGCGGGAATTGTGAAAACAACTGTGCACGCTCGTCAAGTTCTTTCTGCCATCGGGCCGTAGTTCTTGAAAAAGAGGTCAGCGAGATTCTTGTGGCCAAAAATTGAGGATCGATATGTGGCTCAAACAGGTAGGTGCCACTTGCCATACAGTCAACGAAATAATGGCTACGTTGCGTGGAAAATTCCTCGACCATTTTATCTCACGATGTTAATAGTCGCCACGATCATGTGATTTGACACTTATATACTTTTTCTATGGGAATATTTCAACAAAATAGTCAATTAGCTAAGAACAATTCAGGAGTTATAGGATGAGATAATTCGGCACATTAACGACATTGAACGTCCATTAGGTCTCAGAGTCATTGAAAAAATCAAAAATCCGGTGGAGGCATAATGCTATTAAAGCTGTGGAGAGCATTTGGCTGATATTTTGTTTCATGCGTAATTGCCATAGATCTTTCTATCTTAATAAACAATATTAAGATAATTCTCTAAAAACTGTTTGTGTTGTGTATAATTAATATTGTTCGTTTTAGTTGGACAGCCCTTTATAATCAAAAAGTTTCCACCCGATTTCAGACACAGCAACTCGACAAGCCACATATTAAGCTTAACTTTTCCAAAACTCTAAACAGAACGTTACATGCGATCAGTAACCATTCTAGCGAAATTTTCCTAATCGGCTGATGTATTCGAATAGAAAGGTCCCTCTTGAAGTCCTGCTGCTACTCGGCATTTTAGAAAAGAGCAATAATTTCTACTTGTGAACTTGGACGAGTACTGTTCATACCTTTCACATACGATCTAGCTCAAGTGTTACATTATTGGAGTTCCTTAAAGAAGCCTGGTAAAAATGGACAGTATAAATACGTGTTTTTAACTATGCTAAAATGGACCATATTTGTCTTGTTGCTATAGAGCCTCCTTATTTGATCTGCCGATCTAGACGTGTACATTTAATTTTGAGAGATCTTTTATCAGTACCATTAAAGTAACTCATTGTTTTTAAATGCCATTTCCTTTCCAGCATCTCTCATTATTAATTAGAAAATCTATATACATAGTGATCCAATAAGGACTTAAGAGTTCAAAATGAAGCTCACAAAGGAGTTCCATTGGTGTTCTTGTTGTATACGCAGTAGCTCTATTATGCTGGAAGAATATGTTACGGATTATTCTCAACTTGCGGACGCAAGACAATTCCAATCAGAGTCCCGACAATGGTTTGGTTACTCTCTTTATTTTCAAAAAAATTTGGGCCATAACTTTATTAACCATTACACCGAATTAAACAGTACATCTGGAGGTTGCAATCGACGCTGATGATATAGGATGATGATAAGATTCTGACACTGGTCCCTATTTCTCATAACGTGAGACTAAGTTCCAAATCATGTTGTTTCTGGGTGCTGTTCTGACATTAAAATGACGAAGATAATTTCGTTTAGTTGGAATAAAAGACTTGCTAAAAGAATAATGATATTCAAATATTTTGACGCCTTGCTGTATGTATTTTTGGCCTAATATTGAAAATGTGAATATTAATCATTAAAAATGGTTTTTATTGTTTTTCAAAGTATTCTCCAGCTTTATTTATACACTTTTGCATGCGCTCAAACCAATTGTCGAAGCACTTTTTCCACTCCGATTGAGACACCTCCAAAACATGGTTTTTGACCGTTTTTCAACAGTATCTTTTGGCGACGAAAATCATTGACCACGAATTTTCTTCTTGATGTGCGGGAATAAAAGGAAGTCATTGGGTGCCAAGTCAGGGCTGTAAGGTGGATGACCCATCAATTTGACGTTTTGGCCGGTCAAAAAGGCGCTGGTTTGAGCCGATGTGTGAGAGCTCGCATTGTCATGGTGCACAATGATTCATCTTCTCTTTTTCGTTTTTCGAATTTCTCTGAAGACTTCAGGCAAACAAATTGTGGTGTACCACTCAGAATTAACCGTCCTATGTTGCTCAAGCGGAACAGTCGCCACATGACCAATTTTGCTGAAGAAACAGGCGAGCATTTGCTTCGAAGGGCTTCTTATCGAACAACTTTTGTTGGATTTGGCTCGCCTTTGAAGACCCACACGGTCGATTGATGTTTTGTTTCGGGCTCATACGCATAGATCCATGATTACTCAACTGTAACGATCTTAAAAACGTTTTTTGAAGCACCGCAATCGCATTTTTTCAAAATTTATTTGCACCAATCGACACGAGCCTTTTTTGAGCGATTGTAAACTAGTGCGGGATCCAACGAGAACAAACCTTTTTTACGGCCAGGTGTTCATGCAATATCGAATGTATGCTGGTGGAAAAAATGCCCAAGGATGCCTCTATCTCATGTCACATGATGATCTAGCATTATCACTTCACGCACGGCATCAATGTTCTCTGGCACATCGGACGTTTTTGGATGACCTTCACGAACTTCGTCTTTGAGCAAGCGTCGGTCACGATTGAATTCATTAAAGCAGTTTCTCACAGTGCTATAGGATGGTGCTTTATCGCCGTCCAAGCGCACTTGTCGTGATAATCCAGGTCGAAAGTTGTGAAAAATGATCGCAGGAAAATGTTCACGAGTTAATTCCATTTTTTTTGCCAAATTGATTTATTCATGCCACTATAAACAACACAAATGATGGTCGTACGTCAAAACGTTCTGAGTACGTTTGTGCTAAAATATGTCAAACTTTCCAATGGAAATGTCAGATGGCAACATATAGTGTTGCCTAGGCTAGAAATATATATAGCAACCCTCGTATATGAAGCCATCAGATATCTCCTTAAGAAACTATATAAACTGCAGAAGAGAAAACAAAAATTATAAACAAAGACGTTATTAACATTTTAAATCCCACAGTCTCACTTGGGCCACTCTGTACTAATGATCGTCGGGAAATACTAAAACAATGAATCAATATCCTTCAATCCAATGTCTGTTGATCTAAGAGTTCTTTCCTCTTTCGAAGGATTGGCGTGAGAACATTGCGATTCAAACATCCATATAAGTTCACACTGACTTTTGGAATATGTTTCCTTATTACACTGTGGAACATTTTTGGGGTTATTGTCTGGGGGGTGAAAAAACCAAGTCAGGGTGATGGTACTAGGTCAGTACATTAAAACCCTTAAAGGGTTTTGCGTTCGTATGTGCCAGTTTTTTTTTTATGACCTTTTACATTTTTTCCTTATCTTGATGTTTTTTCGCTTAGTTGTAAAATGTTGGCAAAAACGTAGTTTGACATAACTCGAGAACGACTAGTTCAATTTTGCTGAAATAAATTGAGAAAAATTAATAATTACATTTTCTTTAATCCATTAATATACTGTTTCTCTACCAAATCAACATTTTTGCAATTAGAAATAAATTTATGAAGAAAATTTTGGCAAAAAAAAATTTTTTTTTTTTAAACATATAAATCCCAAACGGAAAAACGTGTAGAGTCTTATAACTTTCACGTAAAGTCACATAACCTATAAACAAAATGCGACATAGATCATAGAAATCGATTAACGCGTTCTGCTTTTATTTACAATTAAGTGAAGTTACTTAATTTTGAATAAAAGCAGACCGCGTTAATCGATTTCTATGATCTATGTCGCATTTTGTTTATAGGTTATGTGACTTTACGTGAAAGTTATAAGACTCTACACGTTTTTCCGTTTGGGATTTATATGTTTTTTTCTTCATAAATTTATTTCTAATTGCAAAAATGTTGATTTGGTAGAGAAACAGTATATTAATGGATTAAAGAAAATGTAATTATTAATTTTTCTCAATTTATTTCAGCAAAATCGAACTAGTCGTTCTCGAGTTGTGTCAAACTACGTTTTTGCCAACATTTTACAACTAAGCGAAAAAACATCAAGATAAGGAAAAAATGTAAAAGGTCATAAAAAAAAATGGCACATACGAACGCAAAACCCTTTAAGGGTTTTTATATACTGACCTGGTACCATCACCCTGACTTGGAATTTCTCACCCCCCAGATTGGCTGCTGTACTGTGTTATATGACACATGACACATTTCGACCATAAAACAATAACTTTAGTATATAGTTTTTCATATGTTTTTATTTTCTGCCTGATTCGCCCCAACTTTCCCTGTACTTAAGGATCAAAATGTGTGCTCATTAAACTTTTGTTGTTGTTGTTTTCAAAATGCACTTTAAATAAAGAAATGTCATTATAAGTTTTTTGCGTTTCTTCCATTCGCTAAAAGCATTATAATTTTCGCCGTTTCGTTTTCGCATTTAATGTTATCGTTATGCATTTCCGCTTGCTGGGAGGAAAATAGAGCAAAGTGTTTATTTATGATAAATGTATACTATTGTTTTGTTGTTTTTCTTTTTGTTTATAATCTTAAAAATGGAACGAATAGTTTTTTATGCAAAAAGTGCATTAAATTTCGAACACATAATTCGGTGACTTTTCTAAAGCTTGGACCAAGTGTGAATGCAATATAAACTTGAAATTTTACATTCCACAGTGGGGCAAAGATGTTAGTTATAATTTCGGTTTTGAATTCGTTAAAGTTTTATGAAATCCAGAATCTTCGTTTAATACTTCCACACTCAATGGTGAATTGCTAGCCATAATCCATGGTTCACTGTCTTCATTTTATATTTCCACAGTCAATGAGGAACTATAGCTTGCTATAAACGAGCGTCCAGTGTTACGTTCATGGGTATGTATGTATAGGGTGATCCATCTAGAGGTATTTTTTCAGAACAAAAAACATATATACAAATCCAAATCAAGTGTGGAATCTTTATTGGTAGTTTGAAATGACATTTTATGGCATTTAATTTTGAAGATTATTACTTTCAAATGTTGGCAACTTTATTATGGAAATGACCGTTCGGTGAGAAACGGGAAGATCTGCTGTTTTCGACCAAAATTTTGTACAGTGATGAGGCCCATTTCTGGCTCAACGGCAAAGTCAATAAACAAAAGTGCCGCATTTGGTCTGAACAGCAACAAGAAGCGGTTCAAGAGCCATTATACCCTGAGAAAACCACGATTTGGTGCGGTTTATAAAATGATGATGGATCGTAACCGTAAATGGTGCTGGTGAGTTGAGAGCATAAATCGTGTGATATTACACCTTTTGACTTTTTTCTTTGATGCTACGTAAAGTCCAAAGTCTATGCTGACAAACCAACTACGATTCAGGTTTTGGAAGCCAACATTACTCGTGTCATTAACGCCATGCCGATCGAAATGCTCTTACGAGTCATCCAAAATTGGACCCATAAAATGGACAACCTGAGGCGTAGAGTTGCGACCAACATTTCAAGGAAATTATATTCAAAAAATAAATGGCATAACATATCATTTTGCTTGAACAATGAAGATCCACACTTTATTTGATTTTTTGTATAGTTTTTATTTAAAAAATATAAGAGTATAAGTCAAGGTCTCCAATTCAGCCAAATCGTAAATTTAATGTCATACTTAGATTTTTTCCATTTAGAATTCACTGTTTGTGAACAATTATATGTCCGAATTCGAAAGAACCATGTTAATAATTAATAATAAAAATTAATATTTTTAAATTCCCTTATGTCTACAGTTCAAAGAGACCCTAGGGCCCATATGAGCCGGTCCATTTTCTAAATTTGCATAAATCATAAAAACGGGAAGGTACATATTTGGATATGTTAAAAAATAACCATAAGTGTCGCGCAAAATAGAAAGGGGCCTAAGGTTAAAAACCAGTTTTGTTCAGAAGAGTCATTTTAAAGATTAGGTCCCTTTCTATTTGCGCTTAGAATTGTCCCTCACGTTCATAAAACGCGCATATCTCTGGGAGGGAACATTTTTGGGGCATGGGATCGGTCTCATTCGATGCTCAGATGTTGTCTACATCAACAAAAAGAAGAAAAAAAATGTAAAATTGATTTTTACCCACAGGTCCCTTTTTCAATACGCTGTCATATATGTCTCCGAAAAAAAGGTTTTTGGCCCCTGATCCCAAAATTAATGAATGCCTTATTCATAATCTTCATAAAATTTACTTTTTCTGTGAACCCATATGTCCATGACCAATTTTTCGACGTCATAGGGACCTTCCCACTTGGGTCAAGGCCTCAAATTTCTCTGAATCGTAAACTTAATGTGAAATTCTGCTTCGTGACGAATTGTAACTGTCCCCCTGAGCCTACATGGTCCGAATCACAATTGATATTAAACGCCTTATGCCATTAGTTGAAAGAGACTGATTTTTAGATCCCTTGGATCCATATAGGGACCTTATCCGTATGATTCAAGGTTAGAAGTTCATTAATCGAATTTCATACCACATATTAAAATTTTGATCTGGAAATTTTTGTAGTCCCTAAAAGTGAAAATTTTTTCCCTTTTGCACGATTTAGTGTTTTCAGTTTTCAGTACTAACTGAGCATCGGGTCATAGATTGTACTATGGCTATTTATCGACATTTGCGAACTTCAATGAAATGAAATTAATATCTAGTTGTTATATACTCGTACTCAGATATAATTTACAGTTTAAAGAGATTTCCAATTTTCATTCTGTGCACATTTTTAAAACAATTTCCAAAAATGTGGTTTTGCAGAGATTCCAAGAATTTTGGCATACCTTCATAAAATAAGTCTTCACTGATCGGTTTAGTAGTCTGGCTGGTGCTAATGCTTTTACAGATTGCCTCCAGGACTGAATATAGGTCTTGAATGTATAAGTGGAAAACTAAATTATTCAAGCTTTATTTTTATTCATTTAATTCACTTTACTTAAATATTGCGGCATATTTGCCAATGTGGTGATAACAGTTTTGCATATCAAATATATTTATTTCAAAATCAGCACGCATGACTGGTTCCGCCTTTTGTTCATTATTACACCTCAATAAATATTTTTTGCAAATTATAAATTTAAGCTTACGTAAAGTTAAAATATGCGTAAAGTTTTGCACAGTCGAATCTGAAACAGAAGTACGCTACAAAAGACTATTGAAAGAAAATTTTCTTCAATAGTCTTTTGTAGCGCCATACAAGGACAATTTTATAATACTCACTGTTCATTTTCAGAAGTTACAGTGTTTTTAAAAACAATTGAGATGTGTCGTATGATTGATATTTCTTTGTTTCGGTATTAATAACACTTATACGCTCCAGTGTACTGTTATGACCATTGTGTAGCGTATAAAAAGCCTTTTGATTTGCTTTCTTTATATTTATACATTTTCCCATTTCGTTACTTCTTTTGCCCTGTCTCTTTGGCATTGGCCTCATTCTGTAGCGATTCATTTTGATTTTGTGTAATTTGCAAACATTTACATAATTCCAATTCGATTCGTTTGTTTTGTCGTTATGTTTAAATTACATGATGTGAATTTTTTGCTACTGATTTCTTACAATCAACCCGCTTTTCTCCACCCCGCACTGATTTCCGTTTCTTTTCGTTCTCGATGTACTGTTTTTTTTTGTGTGTTTGCAAATTCCGTCGCTGTAATTCCCCCCTTTGGCATAGCGTGTTCGAATAAAATTAGCTGAAGGAAAAATTAAAGCATTTTTTTAAATCCTTCTTAACTGAAGCATAAGAAGTAATGCAAACATTTCGGATTTTGCGTATGACGGATGAAGGAGAAGTAAAGTTTTAGTTTTGTGTTTTGTATTTTGTATTTTTTTTTCATAAACATGTACCAAGAGAGGTGTTATTGATCGGCGCGGGTAAAGACTTATCATTGCCCTTTTTACAAAAATTATATTAATTTTAACTCATTTATTAAACTACTGTCCCTAACTTATAAATTGCAATGATTTAAAGGTATATTGTCAAAGCCATGAAAAGAGTCCGAAGATTACGTTTCAAATGTTCAAGATAGATATTAAAATTTAATTCTGATATAAACTAACCTGGTCCTACAGGTTAATGTCGGATCTGGGATAAAATCTGGTTCGTAAAGTTGCCGGCTTTTGTTTAGTATTCCAAACAGGGCTACTTGAGTTAATGAAGTGCGTACTTACCTTAACAAGGCACGGAATAAACATCCCTAACCAAAAATATTTATTGCACAGACAAAACAATCAGTTATTTCCTTGCCGGATAAATATCGACAGAAGAGAATTTGTTAGGATAGTAAAAAATATGGAATTAACTCATGAACATTTTCATGCGATCATTTTTCCACCAAACCATGACTGAAGCGGGTAATGACCCGTTTCCACCCTTTGGATCAGTTCAGATGTTTCCTTAGATGACCGTGCATACACTCTATCATTTTGCTTGTTATATTTTTCGTTTACGGTAAAAATTTTTTCATCGGTGAACAAAATTTTTCTGTGCAACTTATGAGCGTGCTTTATCAAAAGACGCTTGCATTTTTCAATCCTATTTTTTTTAAAGCTGCATTCAATAAATGTCCGGTACGTCGTTTGAAATCCCCAAGTCCGAAGTCTTTTTTAATGATTCGACTCATGGACTTTTGCGTGATTTTCATTTCACGGGCCCTGATTTTCTGCTTTCGGAGCGGATTTCTGTAAATTTTTGATTTAACGGCTTTGATGACATGCGGTGTTTGAACTAATCGTGGGCGGCCCGACCGTAGCGGTCTTTTACATATCCAGTCTCCTCAAACAGTTTTATGCATCGGTAGACGAACATGCGGCTAATCCCTAGTGGCCGGACCGTTTTGAAAATATCGCTTTTTTTCATTTCACACTTGAAAAGCGCCATTACAGCGATGCGGTTCTCATTATCTGACGACTCTATGATGAAAGTTGATAAAATTCTAACAGACTAACGCTATAGAGGTAAGCTTTCAAAACGGGATATGTTTAGTTCTTCTATTGAAATGGGTGTGTTCAATGTTGTAACAGTATTTATGTCCCTACTAAGTATAGCACTGTGAAAAGTGGTTTAATGAATTCAATCGTGGCCGACGCTCGCTCATAGACGAAGGTCGTGAAGGTCGTCCAAAAACGGCCGTTGTGCCAGAGAACATTGATGCCGTGCGTGAACTTATAACGCAAGATCACCATGTGACATACCGTGAGATAGAGGCATCCTTGGGCATTTCCTCCACCAGCATTCGTTCGATATTGCATGAACACCCGATCGTAAAACAGGTTTGTTCTCGTTGGATCCTGCACAATTTGACAATCGTTCAAAAAAGGCTCGTGTCGATTGGTGCAAAGAAATTTTGGAAAAATACGATCGCGGTGCTTCAAAAGACGTTTATAAGATCGTCACAGGGGACAAATCATGGATCTATGCGTATGAGCCCGAAACAAAACAGCAATCGACCGTGTGGGTCATCGAAGACGAGCCAAACTCAACGAAAGCTGTTCGAGGAAGAAGCGCTTCGAGGCAAATGGTCGCCTGTTTCTTTGGCAAAACTGGTCACTTGGCGACTGGTCTGCTTTGGCAATATAGGACGATCAATTCTGAGTGGTACACCACAATTTGGGTGCAGGAAGTCTTTGGAGATATTCGAAAAACGAAAAAGAGACGAAGACGAATCATTGTGCACCATGACAATGCGAGCTCTCACACATCGACTTTAACCAGTGCCTTCTTGATCGGCCAAAACGTCTAATTGATGAGCCATCCGCCGTACAGCCCTGACTTCTTCTTATTCCCTAGCATCAAGAAAAAATGCGTGGTCAACGTTTTTCATCGCCCGAGGCAGCTGTTGAAGCGTTTAAAATCCATGTTTTGGAGGTGTCTCACATGCAAAAGTGTATAAATCATGCTGGAGAATACTTTGAAAAACAATAAAACCACTTTTGATGTTGAATACTCTCATTTTCATTATTAGGCCACAAATATTTGTAGAAGCCCTCGTATGTGGCCTCCGACCAGCATTTCGAGGAATTGCAAACGAAATCACCTTGTGAATATACTCTCTTTCCTATGATGGAGAGTATAAAAAAGAAAGCAAATGGTGTCTATCTATATTAATTGTACTAAGTGAGTCAGAATTTCTATCTGATTCGAATGACCGATGTCCTCTAGTACAGAGAACATTGTGACATGTGCGAAAAATTACTAATACCGGTAAAATTTAAAAATATCGGTATATGTTTTCCTGTAGTCTCCAATAAATATGTCCCTTTTCGACCTTGCTCAAATTTTCGAAAGAGATGCAGAGTCTTCTGAATACCAGATCGGTATAGGGTGTAACAAAGTCAGGCGCACCCGACTCAAGTTTTTTCTTAGGTTTTTAACTAAACTAATAATAGCGAACAATCGCAACGAAATTTGTCATATATGCATATTTCTCCCAATGACGCTATTGAAATCATATCCAAAATTGAAGAAATTAAGACTGATATGGCTTAATTTCTTCATGTTACATAGCCATTCGCTGACATTAATAGATTATCCATTACGGTGCAGGCGCTATGTTAAAAACACTGTTCTCGACAAACATGCCCCTTTGAATACACAAAGCGATTTCAACTTCGATTAATTTACGAGATATTGCAAGCCTTTTTTTAGTCGATTTCAAAACATTTTGCTTACTGGGCAGCATGCCACTTTTGTACACCCTGGAGTTGCTAACAACCATTACTTGTACCAAAATTAACACACCAACCGCCATCTTTAACAAAGCTGTGATTTCTAGTAATGCTCTTAAAAAGTTTAATGTCAACAACGCAATGGCGGTATCTCATCACCATCAACATGCCACACACGATGAAAATAATCGAGGGAAACAAATAATATTCTTTCGAAATTTCGTCGACGCCCGCTGTAATCGCATGTTTCCCCCAAAGGCAATTTTGCATGCGAAATCAAAGTAAACCAAAGTACGTAATTTGACAGAAGTTTCTCATATGCTCAGCGCATTTCGGTTTCCGTTTCCTTCCGCTCTGCTCAGTGGCATGCCCCTGCCGGTGCGCTCGTGCCATCTCCTCCGCAACATTGTTCTGTCCTTAAATAATGGTTTAAACATTTCAGTTCAGTATAAAGTCCCTCGCTTTCGGTGTCTAGTCCTCATATGGCATATATTCATATATGTGTGTATGTATATATGTGAGTTTGTGTGACTGTGTGCTAGGGTAACTTGACATTGTTATTTATGCTGCGATACTGTGTGTCTGTTTACGCACATGTTTGGGATGGGAAGAGGAAAATATCGCACACAAAAAATGTGACATTGTTATAAAATAGGAAAAAAACAGGAAAGGCAATACAAAACGAGCTATAAAACGAACCCTCCGACAAATCTCTGTTATATGTATGAGTGTGTGTATGTCTGAGATTCTTTGCGTTTGTGTGTGTGTGTGTCTATATTTTGGCAATTGCGTGTGTTGCCGTTGTTAAATAAGGGTGTCGTCTTAAGCTTATTTCTCTCCATCCATCCCATTCCATTCGGTTTCCATTCATTTTCATTCATTATACATTGTCAGTCAATTCTTAACGTTGTCACAATACTTGAGCTAATTTGTTGCAATTGAAATTCATGAATGTCGCATGAACGTTAATTTCCCTATTAAAAAATCTGCCAATATCATTGAAGGCAGTTAAAAGCGTTCCATGGGCATAAATCTAATAGACGTTTCGAAGAAAAGAAGCTATATGGATAACGGCTAATTTACTATATGCGGCGCCTAGAGGGGCCTCTTATTAAAGGGCGTAATGTTAGACCAAATAGACAAGAATTAGTTAAAATCCAGTCCAACGATGCTAAGTAAGTTCAAATTCTGGTAAGAATATGTGCAAATTTTTTAATAGCGGGTAACTACGCCTAACTATGGAAATAGTAGTTTCCTACCCCCACATCGGAGATTCCTGGTGAGATGATTATACTAAATCATCAGGGCATCCACTTTTACACCAGCGGCCCTAAAGGTTAGGGCCATCACGGAATATTTATATTGGCTCAACTCAAATATTAAATATGACAATGTGGAGTTATTCCCAGATAACCAAGCAGCGGATAAGTTACTGTCCTTAAAGACAGACCTCACGAACATTTTTGGAGTGGTAATAAGCAATGGTCAATTTAGAATGAAATGGCACCGTAGAAATCATGTCGCTCCCAGGACATTCTGACTTGGGGCAACGAAAATGATTGCAACCTAACCAGGAAATGGTGAGCTAGACTGGCAGTTTACATAGACAGCGCCATTCCTTTTCAAGCTACAAGAGGTGAAATTAAATATTGTATCCTGCTCGTTCACGAAATACTTCGAATCGGTACAGCAAGCCGAAAAATCAAAAAAATGCTTTGGGGACCCTGATGAAAGAAGAACAAAAAATGTATTAAGTATTAAGAAAGCCAAATTAAACAAGATAATGAGCATTCTCACCGGCCACTCACCACTAAAGGCATATTTCTCCCTTACTGGCAAAGTGGGATCAAATATATGCGAATCATGCGAAGAGGACTTTAAAACTATAGTGCATTTTTTTTGAATAAAATAACGCCTAACTGCTTTATAAATGAACCGATTTTCAAAAACGGTGTATAGAGGAGAATATTCAGCGATATGCAACGCTTTTATTTTGTATAAGAATTGTTGAAGATATAGACAAAATTCTACAGAAATTTCGAATTTTCTTAGAAAAAATTATTTTGAGCTGCCTTAATTTTTTAGATTGTTCACTAGTGCTGTATTTTTATAATAACTCCAATACAATACTCCAACAAAATATTTCTCTTTAAAAGCAAATAAAATTCGACTAAGTACTTATAATTCTAGATTTTGTAAGAAATGGGAACGATCCGTTCACAAATAAAGCAATTTCAGGTCCTTTTATTAAAAAAAAACCAAAGTACGGTTTATGTCTCTCCTAAACTAGAGTGAATCTGGCAAACCGGAGGCCAAATTTCCGAATCAAATACTGTTGACTATCAAACCTTCTGTAGCAGATTTTATTTTTCAAATTTTGTTGCCCAGTGTAATTAACTCTGGGGAAATTGGTCCGTATGCATCGATTTTTATTAATGCCTCCCATGCAAAGATTGATCTACGATTTAAGTTCCTGCCACTCCATAAGCCACATTTTGCATCGGACTATACTCAAGTTTAGCATGGAAATTTATGAACGAGTAATACTTAACTCTGGAAAATAAGACTAAGACTATCTATATTCTTACAGCCCACCAGCATGTGTCTCTCCCGAATCGAGGGTTTGTCACATCATAAGCCACATTCATATAAACGGGTATTATTTAACTGTGGTAATTAATACATAACCATGTCGGTCTATTTTCCTTTTACTTTCCTATAGCCTCTAATTAAATGTTACTCCCGATTTGAGATACTTCCACTTCACAACCTATTTAATTTTATTACTTACTTTTCGACGACCAATAATAAAGGGTGGTGTATCGATGCTAATTGTGCCTACCTGTCTTATTCCGCCCATTAACGAGGGTTGCTATTAACATTTCTGGTCCGGCAACAAAAACATAATAACTTATTATTGGAATTTTATTTATTTGGTTTCAAAATATTTTCCTTTAAGATCAATACACTTTTGCATGCGCACAAACCAATTTTTGAAACACTTTTTCCACTCCGATTGAGAAACCTCCAAAACACTATTTTTGAACGCTTCAACAGCTGCTTCGGGCGATAAAAATCGTTGACTACTGATTTTTTTCTTGATGCTAGGGAATGGCCCATCAATTCGACATCATGAGTGGTCAAATAGCTCATCGTTTTAGCTGAAGTGTGAGAGCTCGCATTGGCGTGATGCAAAATGATCCGTCTTCTCTTATTATATTTTCTCATTTCTTCGAGCACTGTTAGAATTGACCGTCCTACGTTCCACTAAAGGCACTGTGGCAACATGGCCGGTTATACCGAAAAACGCAATCATTTGCTTGGATGTATTTCTTCTACGAACAACTTTTTTGGATTTGGCTCGTCTTGAAAGACCCATAAGGCCGATTGCTGTTTTGTTTCCGGTTCATATGCATAGATCAAAATACTGTTATACACGTTTTATGCTGTAAAATAAAAAGTACTGAACGTTTTTGGGCCAAATATTTTTTAATATATTTATTGATGTACTCGTATATTGTATCCAAAAAGAATCTATTTATTCGAAATGTCCTCCTTTTGCGTTTACACACGCCTTAAGTCGCACTGGTCAATCGTCAATTGTTGCACGAACCGCGTCCATTGGAAAATTGGCCACAGCTCGAACCAAAGCAGCCTTAAGAGATCCAATGTTGGGCTATCTTTTGTGACAAACCTTGTCCTCTAAACCCTTCCACAATTTGTAATCCAAAGGGTTCAAATCTGGACTGCATGAGGGCCATTCTTCAGAGGAAATGAACGCTGACAAACTGTTTTGAAGCCAGGACCTGGGACGTTTTAGCCTTATGGCCGGCGATGAGTCCTGCTGGAAAGTCAATGGATCGTTTTGGAACAGGGAATTGTTAAGAGGCTTCGCAACAGCTTCCAAAACGGTTTCTTGGTAAACTTGTTCGCAGAAATGCAGGTCAGTGATCCCATCGTAAGAGACACCCCACCAAACCATAACTGAGCTGGGTGATGACCCTTTTCCACCCTTGGGATCAGTTCAGATGCTTCCTGAAATGACCGCGCATACACTCTACCATTTCGCTTGTTACATTTTTCCTGAACGGTAAAAATTTTTTTCGTCGGTGAACCAAATTTTTCTGTGCAAGTTATCAGCGTGCTTCACCAAAAGACGTTTGCATTTTTCAATGCACTTTTCTTTTAAAGCTGCAGTCAATAAATGCACGGTACGTCGTTTGAAAGACCCAAGTCCCAAGTTTTTTTAATGATTCGACTCATAAACTTTTGCGTGATATTCATCTCACGGGCCATGATTTTCTGTTTTCGGAGCGGATTTCTGAACAGAGCGTGGGCGGCCCGATCGGTGGCGGACTTTTACATCTACAGTCTCCTCAAACAGTTTTATGCATCGGTAGATGAACATGCGGCTAATCCCTAGAGGTCGGACCGTTTTTAAAATATCGCTTTTTTTATTTCACACTCGAAAATCTCTATATCAGCGATACGGTTCTCATTATCTGACCACTTTATGATGAAAGTTGAGCCAATTTTAAAATCCCGTTACAGACTAATGCTATTGAGGTTAGCTTTCAAAACCCATTTGACATTAACGGGGTATGTTCAGTTCTACGATTGAAATGGGTGTGTTTAATGTTGTAACAGTATTTATGTCCCTACTAAGTAAGTAGACGTTGACTGCTGGTCGAAGCGATCTCGCCTTTTATCAACATGTTCTCACCAAATCAAAAATATTATCATTATGGAAATTTGCCCATTTAAATATGGACATCTTAAATATTGACATATGATTACCAAAAGTTTTGCAATTTTCACCCTGGGTTAAATTAGGTATGGATTTGCGGGGCATAATATCATCTATCTTTTCTCTGGTCGTATCAAACATTGTCACACACTCATAACGATGTTCTGCATAAATTATTTTTGCCCACCTTAAGACAAAACCTACTGATCCTTATGTAAGATAGTCCCCTGAATCCGAACTTGTGTTTCCGTTTTGCTTTATCACTTAAAGTTTTTAAGCCATGGCGAAAATGAATCCTGTGATTTTTTACAAAAACTGCTATAACTCAGGCAATTTTTATCTAATTGTCAAAAAATATACCGCATTGAAAACTCTATAGTCAGTTGTGTATGATTTTGTGCAAAAACGAGTAGGATAGTTTCAGAATTTAGGTACAATTGGCAGTTTTAAATAAAAGATTTTAGCAAAAAAAAAAAACAAAATGTTGACTTCTCTTGGCTGTAACATCCACTTTTTTTAATTTTATAATTTTTAATAAATATGAAACAAATTAAACATTTTCCAATCAGTCGGATAAGAATTAAAGTTTAAGTCAAAATAATGAAAAAATATAGTTTTTGATATCTCGAAATACGTGATGGGCCAAAGTGGACACAACTCGGATGCAGGAGATCATTTTACATAAGGATCAGTTGGGTTCAACCAAAGACCAAAGTGTTGTGAGGTTATAAAAAGAGTCCATAAACCGCAACTTAATGCCCATTTATGTTAAAAACTTCCATCGAAAAAGAGTGATGATTATTTTTTGGTGCTTCCGCTGTAGCTGCTGCCGGTGGTGAAGCTGCTCCCGCCGCTGAAGCCAAGCAGGAAGAGAAGAAGAAGGACGAAGAACTCGCTCTCTCCGACTAAATCGACAAATGTTTGTTTTTATACCTCTGATGCCACCGCGGGCCACATTGTATCTCATTTCCTCATGAGTATCATGGAATAAAGTGTTGCAATGACGAAATTCACACATTTCACACATATTACGTTCTCATATAGTGACATGTTTTTCCTTATAAGGCCCTTTTTTAATACATATTTTAATTCCGACTCCCTTGAATACTTCCAATTATATGTATAACAATCACAGCTCATGCCACCGCTCCGTGAAGCCGCACAGTGTCGTGATTTCATATATCGAGCGGCCAAAACTAGAAGAAGTCATCGTAGAAATTTAGCACAAGTAATCTATGCAACGTAATGTGATTACAAAAGAATTATCGACAAATTTTAACGGGTGCTATAGCAAAAAATATTCCAATATGACTTAAATCGGTCCAATTGAAATGTACTATACCAAATTTGATTGAACTAAGAAATATATTAGATGTTCTTGAGCAGTTTTATGTTATATTTGGAAAATCTTTGCACTGGAGCTTTATCAAAACCCACGTTGATATGATCCATTTTTACCTGTGCTGATAACTGATCGATCGTAATAAACTGTACCTGGTTTTAAAAATATTGGATATCCTATGTGGCTTCTAGAGCTAAATACATAAAATCAGTTGAATATTCGTGTGGAAGGTTTACCTACATTTTAACTTCTCTTCATAAAAGTCAACAGTCTTTATCCAACAACGATTGCGATCTCAATTTAAAAACAAGCTTTATAGAGACGTCAAACGGACGGATGGACGTACAGAAAGCTATCAAAAAACCATTGTAGGCCGATTAACTCGACGATGGAAAATTCGAAATCTAGCCACTTCCTATGCAAAAGCACACACCGTTCTTTCATAACCGTCTAAAGCAATATCCAGGTGAAGATCTTGAGATAAACCGTAAATCAGTTATGGTATATGCAACTGTACCAAGGATGAAGGCACGATTTTAACGACCCTTCAGTCTCTCTATTGCTACCGGTTCACGGGGTTCCTAATCTCTTCAAATATGACATATACAAAAACTCAATCTGTCGAGTAGTTCATAATATATAAAGTTTCTTTACTCATAAACACAAAGGATTTGATAGACGTTTTAACTTTTATCAGAAGTTTGTACACTAAAAAGTGCATAAAAAAACTTCATTAGTAGGTTGTCCATAAACCGAAGCTAAATTTGGTTTTATCTGATTCAGAACACATTGCATAACATTCAGTAAAATTTGAAGACAAAACAAATTATACTTTTTTGTCACAGACTGTGAATGTTGGAAATTTATAATAGTGATTTAGCTTTCTACAGGGTGGCGCAAGACTACCATTGAGGTTTAAATGTTTAATAACTTTTAAATTTATTTATATTTTTTATTTTTATTTCAGAATTTTGTGAAGCAAAGTTGGGGAATTTGAAATGAAACACTACACAACATAATAGCGAAAATATTCAACGTGTTGTGGTAGTGTCAGAATAGTCCAAATACATCAACATGATGACATCCGTTCATCTTGTGCAAGAACTGAAGCCAATAGACTACCAACAACGGCTTGATGATGCCATTTCATTCCGACAAAAAGTAGAAGAAAATCCCGATTTCATTGACAATTTGTTACTGAGCGATGAAGCCCATTAAATGGTTTCGTAAATAAACAAAATTGCAGGATATGGGCTACGGAGAATCCAACAACAGTTCTTCTGCAACAGTTTACCCACTTAAGTGTACTGTTGGGTGCGGTGTATCGTCTGAAAGGAACATTGGTCCTTATTTTTTTAAAAATGCACATGGCGCCTCAGTTACCGTTAATGTTTGGATATCAAACGATGCTGAACAATTTTTTAAGGCCAGCTGCAGAAAACCATCAACCCACACTGCAAGGGACACAATGGCTCTGTTACGGGACCTCTTTGGCTAACGCATAATTTCGCGCAGAAGCGATTTTAATTGCCCCCACGTTCACCGGATTCAACAGTGCCCGACTGTTTTCTTTGAGGTTATTTGAAAGAAAGAGTTTACGTAAATAAGCCAGCGACCATACCACAGCTAAAACAAAATATTCGTAATAAAACTCAAGCCATAACACCGGAAACTTTGCGAAAAGTTATGCAAAATGTACTGGAAAAAGCACGAATGTGCTCAGCCAAAAATAGCTACTACTGGCGGGATATAATTTTTCATACTAAGCCAAAAATATTCCCCATTAATATGCTATATAACAAAAAATAATAATAATAATTAACCAATAAATGAAAAAGTTATTAAACATTTAAACCACAACGGTAGTTTTACGCCACCATGTATATTAGAGCGCTCATAAAACAAAAAGTGTTTTTTTCCGCTCCCCGCTCATTTTCTAGTATACTGGGCATCAAAAATAATAACCGGCCGGCCAGTCCGTCACGACTTTTAGCCCTAAAAATAGAGTAAAACTACATATAGCTGCAGCCTTTGATGAACTATAACTCGTAAGCCAGGCGACTTTCGGAAAATACACCTTAAGCATTTGTTTTGCAAATATACAGGCTAACATGTTACTCTTACAAAACTTTTGACCTAACATTGACCCTCCATGGTTTTTCCAGAGGTCAAACTTCAAATTTGAGTCCAAATTTTTTAAGTAATTTTTTAGTAATTTACGTTTGAAAAATTTTTTGTTACGATGTATATGTGTTCTCCTCACTATTTTAGCAAGTGGTCCAAACTCACCCTTTTCGATTTTTTTTGTATATGTGACAGCGCATAGAAAAGGGACCTAAGGGTAAAAAAATCAATTTTCACTTTTTTTTTGATGTGGACAAGCATCGAATGAGACCGATCCCATGCCCCAAAAGTGTTCCCTCCCAGAGATATGCGCGTTTTATGAAAATGATGGTACACCAAAGATACACGTATTTAAATCTTTAAAATGGCTCTCCTGAACAAAACTGGTTTTTACCCTTAGGTCCCTTTCTATTTTGCGCGTCACATATATTATTTATTAAAAATAAGCATGTTTTTAAGCTGAATGACCTTCGTTTGGACTGTTAGATTTTTTTTTTAAATTTGAAAATAAACAGACCCCTATTTTTTAAGCTGAATGACCTACGGCTGATATAAATTTATTAGAAATTTTTATGGCTTCTTGCTTTATGTCGTACTCAACTTTTGTATAAGAAAAATAGATTAAAAAAATCATTTTTAAATCTTAAAGCCATCTAGCGGCAAAACTAAGTCGTGACTCTTTATGACCACATGATTTCGGAAAAGGTTGAACCTTCCCCTTTCCAACGACACAAGGCTCATCTTTTTGGCGGCATAGCAGCGCCCTCTGCAAGTGAAAATAAAAGGGAAAATAAAGGGAAAATGCGCCATCTATTGTTATTTTACGAACCTCCAAGTGGTCCAAGGTCAATCAATAATCATGTTCGTGGTCGTATGGTTTACAGAACAGTTAATTTACAAAACCATTACAAAAACAATCGCAAAAATGAAAAAAAAATCAAATTCAAATCAAAATCAAAAAATCAAAATTTCTAATTGTTCAAACGAAGGTCATTCATCTTAAATAAAACAGGGGTCTGCTTATTTTCAATAAAGAACACAAAAAAAAACGGACAGTGTGAGAGCGCCGAAAAGTGCCGAAAATCTGCAGAAATATAGAAATTTCACTTATATATGTGCAGAATAGAAAGAGACCTAAGGGTAAAAATCTTTGGTGTACCATCACTTTCATAAAACTCGCATATCTCTGGGAGGGAACACTTTTGCGGCATGGGATCTGTCTCATTCGATGCTCAGATGTTGTCCACATCAAAAAAAAAAGTGAAAATTGATTTTTTACCCTTAGGTAACTTTCTCTATGCGCTGTCACATATGTATATATAAGTTGGTAAAATTTGTCTAAAAAAGTTTTTTTGGTCAATTTGACCCAAAGACAGCATTTGGTTAAAAATGAATAAATAATTTGGTTAAAAATCAAAACAATCGGTTTGGCCAAATACTAAAAATGTTTTAGTGTTTTACTAAAGCATCTTTGAAATTCAAGCACCAGGACAAATATAATTTTTGTTAAACTTTTTGTCAGTTGTAAAGCATGTTTTGACAATTTTTTTAATATGCATCTAATTTTAAGTATTTTCCGTAAAAAAGAAATAATAGAATCTAAAATTGTTTATACCATAAAATAGATTTTTCCACAATTTTAAACTTCGATAACCCATACGAAAGCACCTTCAAGGCGTAGCATCCTATAGACTGAATGATTAATATCATATACCATTTATATAAGAAGTTTGTAATTATCTCATTCGGTTCGAAAAATATTATTTTTGCAACGAATACACTCGAATGGCACCACTGTGCATCGTCCGCACACGCTTAAGCTTAAATTCTTCATCATTTACTTATACATACACTTTAAGCACATGCATGAGGCCACATACATATGAGACTTTTAGCTTCAGGCGCAAAGCGAAGCAACGCGCAAAGGAGCAAACAAATTTTCATTAAAAGTATGGGAAGTGTTGCTTGGCTGATGTATTCGGATGTGATTCTCATCTTTGCTTATTTTCACTTCTCTCTTCCGTTGCCGGAAAATAAAATAGAAACCCTGAATATATTCAATCTTTTATAGCATTTAATGAATCTAATTTTTTGGATAAAATAATACGATGATGGCTTAATAACAATGAGTGTCTATAAGACACAAAGTGATTGGCAACGGGAGCCAGGGTGGAAGGGTGTGTACATGTTAGCGATTTTAAATGAACGTTATTATTGCTAAATATTTAATAGCATATCTTAGCAGGTATGGGTTCAATGGTCTATATGTATCTGTGTGCTAGGCTACGTGTGTTTGTATTCGAAATACATTTTTATGGTAGTGTGTATTTATGATGGTATCGGGATACGTATTAAATCATAAAATCCTTAATATCAACAAATTTGTCTTTATTTTTGACAATTTAAATTATGACTATATAAAGAAGGAAATAATCTATACTTGTTGCGAGGGTCATATGTGTGTTTCGGGAAATATGCTGAATAGTGGCATGGCGATCTTGGGGTTTCAATGCATAAAAATAATTATTTTTGCGCCTTTACTTCAAGAGGAGTTTCGGTTCAAAAAAAAAACTAAATTGAAAAGCGATAATCTCAAAAATTAAACTAATATAACTACAACCGTAAAAATGGGGGACTGTTTTCGTGCACGCAATTTTCAAAGAATATTTTTTTGTACAGGGTGGCCCAAATAAGACCAGCTGATGTGAAACACAAATATCTTTTTTATTTTTCAACATAATTTATTTTTTCTTTTTGCAGATTATAACTGAGCTCCTGGAAATTTAAAATGAATACGTACAGTCCACAACAACGCATTAAAATTATTGATTTTTATTATTCTTCTCAACGATCAATTGTTCTGACGCAGCGAAATTATCGCCCCTTTTTTAACGTAAGATCAGCGCCCACATCTTCCATGATTACAAGTTAAGTTCACAGTTTTGAGGAACTGGGTTCAGTTGCCGACCGTCTAGGAAGAGGTGCTCATCGAAATATTCGTACTGAAGACAATGTGGAAGCTGTGCAGCAGAGTGTTGCATATTTATTTGATAATGAGGATGAAATGCCAGAAACGGTCTCCGGGGCTTCTTACAGAACAATGATCGACAACTTTTTGCGGCCAATAGTAGAGCAACATCCTAATTTATGTTTTCACCAAGATGGAGCCACTGCGCATACATGCTGCGTGAAATTTTTGGTAAACGCATAATTTCAAAAAAATCAGATTTCCCTTGGCCTCCTCGTTCACCAGATTTAACTGCGGCCGATTTTTTTTATGGGTTTATTTAAAAGACAAAGTGTATGTTAACAAACCACAGACACTTGAACAGCTCAAGCAGAATATTCGAGACGAAATACGGCGCCTGCAACCAGAAACATAACGCCGTGTAATGCAAAATGCGCTCAAAAGAGCCAATGTCTGTATCGAGCAAAATGATGGTCCATTGTCTGATGTCATATTTCACACATAGTCACCTTAAATTTCCATAAAATGTACTTAACATATAAAAATAAATCATTTAAAAAACCCCGTTATTACAAGAGTAATACGTGTTTTACATCACTAGGTGTCATTTGGGCCACCCTGTATTAATCTGATTGAAAATAAAAAATGTGATTATAGTCCTCTTTTCTTTCAGTAGTTAACAAACATGTAACTTTCCTCAAATCAGTGATCTGTGTGTGATATAATTTAATATGCTTACTGAATGCTGAATATTCTCTCCGAACGGCTGATGCATATTCTTATACAGGATGGCTGATGAAAGCCTCTACCAAAACAAAAAATAATAACAGGTTTAATGAATCTGGTTAATTTTATTTTTATTTTGCAGATTGATTTTTAGAGTTAACAAAAATGGATAAATGTGACACTGAAACGAGAATTTGGATTGTCCGCCGCTATCACGCACTGGAGTCTGTAGTTTTGGTTCAAAGAGAATAAAGGCGCACGCTTGGCGGCAATCCTTCGAGCAGATGGACCTTAACTAGACTTGTTAATAATTTTGATGAGCATGGGGCAGTCAACAGAAGATCTTACCATCGAAAACCTTTAGTTCGAACGGAGGAAACAATCTCTGCCTTAGATGCTTGTATGGCAAAGCAATTCAAGATTTTCGACAAGAAGCTTATCTGCTCAAATGGGTATAAGCAGACAGTCCTTGCAGTCTATTATGCACTAAGATTTGGACTTATTCCCATATAATATTCAAAAGGCCAACAAACTAAACGCAGCAGACTTTCCGATTCGCTTGGAATTTTGCAAGAAGATGCTTCAAATGGTGAAAGCGAACGGAAACATATTGATTTGTCTTTTTATGATTTACGAGGCCCATTTCGATTTAAACAGCAACATAAAGTAACAAGATTGTCGTTTATGAGGCGCTTCCCACCCAAAGATACTCCATGAGACCGAACTGCATCCACTTCGTGTCACAGTGTGATGTGCAGTTTCAACACGCTACATTTTCGGGCCCTACTTCTTTAAAGAAAACAATCACACCGTTACGGTTACTGGAGACCGTTACTTGAGCATGTCGAGAAGTTGTTCTATTCAGAATTAGGCCGAATTAGAAGTTCATTCAACTCTGTGTTGCAACTCCTTATATAGCCCGGCCTTTTATGACAGAATTCAGACGAAAATTTTCCAATAAGCTAAAATCCAGAAACTCCACATTCCGTTGCCCCCCAGGTCATCTGACCTTACTGAACCTGACTTTTTCTTGTGGGGTTATTGCAAACAGGAAGTCTACACAGCAAATTTGAATGGGCTAAAGCAATCCATTCGAGAAACAATTGCGGCTAATCCTGTCTCAATTCTCGAAGCAGTAATGAACAACTCCGCATTTAAATTCCATTATTTTTAAATCTAATTTGGCTATATTAAAAAAAAATTTAATGAGCTTTAACATAAATAATGTAGCAAAATTCATCAGTCACGCTGTATAAACGTTTTTTCTTGGCTCAGCTATTATTCTTGTTCTTCAAAGTCGCCAACATTTACGAGGTATAAAACAATCGATGGAAAATTTATATAGTCCTAGTCACCTTCGAACAACGATTTGCTATTTGTTAGTACTATCACAGCTTACAGTGGTCCAATCAATCTGCTAGTAGTGTTAAATGCATTATTTGTTGTATGAGAGAGAAACAATCAACCAACATGAAACATTTAAAAATATTCTTTTAGTTTTAAAGAGACCTATCGATACTAGTTTTAAAGAGACCTACTTACGAGGGCTGCTATATATATTTCTGGCCTAATAATGAAAATGCGAATATTTATCATCAGAAATGGTTTTATTGCTTTTCAAAGTTTTCTCCATCATGATTTATACACTTTTGCATGCGTTCAAACCAATTGTCGAAGCACTTTTTCCACTCCGATTGAGACACCGCCAAACCATGGTTTTTGAACGCTTCAACAGAATCTTTTGGCGACGAAAATCGTTGACGACGAATTTTTTACTTGATGTGCGGGAATAAAAAGAAGTCATTGGGTGCTAAGTCAGGGCTGTAAGGCGGATGACCCATCAATGCGAAGTTATGGCCGGTCAAAAAAGCGCTGGATAGAGCCTTAGATAGAGCATTGGCAGGGTGCACACTGATTCGTCTTCTCTTGTTGTTTTTCCAATTTCTCCGAAGACTTCAGGCAAACAAATTGTGGAGTACCACACAGATTTGACCGTCTTACGTTGCTCAAGCGGAACTGTCGCCACATGAATAGTTTTGCCAAAGAAGTAAGCGACCATTTGCTTCGAAGTGCTTCTTCCAGAACAACTTTCGTTGGATTTGGCTCGTCTTCGAAGACTCACACGGTCGAATTCTGTTTTGTTTCGGGCTCATACGCATAGATTCATGATTCGTCACCTGTGACGATCTTATAAAAGTCTTTAGAAGCACAGCGATCGTTTTTTTTTTCAAAATGTCTTTTCACCAATCGACACGGACCTTTTTTTGAGCGATTTTCCAAATGTGCGGTATACAGCGAGAATAAACCTTTTTTACGACCAGGTGTTCATGCAATATCGTATGTATGCTGGTGGAGGAAATGCCCAAGGATGCCACATATCTCACGGTATGTCACATCCTGCATTATCAGTTCACGCACGGCATCGATGTTCTCTGGCACAACGGCCGTTTTTGGACGACCTTCGCCTTTGGGAAAGCGTAGGCCACGATTGAATTTATTAAACCAGTTTTTCACAGTGCTTTTGGATGGTGCTTCATCGTTATGCAAATATTTAAGTTCATTGATGCAATCTTGTCGTAATAATCCACGTCGAAAGTTGTGAAAAATGATCGCACGAAAATGTTCACGAGTTAATTCCATTTTTTCCCAAATTATTTTTTCAAGGCACTGTAAACAACACAAATGATGGTCGTACTTCAAAACGTTCTGAGTACGTTTATTCTATAAAATTTCAAACTTTCCAATGGAAATGTCAGATGGCGCTAGGCAACACTTAGTGAAAAACAGAAAATAGATTTTTGAACCCCTTGGATGGGCTTTAAATTTGCTCATATTTTAAAAACAATGTCATATTTGAAGTTGTGAGAAAATTTTATTCTTTTTTCCTTTTTTTGATGTGGACAACATCTGAGCATTGAATGAGACCGGTCCCATGCTCCCAAAGTGTTCCCTCCCAGAGATATGCGCGTTTTATGAAAGTGAATGGCTCTCCTCAGATGTCCCAAAAGTGTTCCCTCCCAGAGATATGCGCGTTTTATGAAAGTGAAGTCGACGATTCTAAGCGCAAATAGAAAGAGACCTGATCTTTAAAATGGCTCTCCTGAACAAAACTGGTTTTTAACCTTACGTCCCTTTCTATTTTACGCGTCACATATACAAGTATGTGATAGCTTTTTTAAATCCGAGCCGATTTTCTTCAATTTAACTAGCGTTCTTCCTTCGTCCCAAAAACTAAAACTGGCAAATCGAAACCGATTTTCTTCTATTTCAATAGCTTCCGTACTTTGTCTAGAAAACTTATTCTGCCAATTATCATGAAGACAACAATTTCGAGCTGTAGTTTGGTTACAAGTTTTAGGGTTCATGTAGGAGTAATCTTGTTGTCCCTGATATTTATATTGATATGATCTATCGATTTCCGATACCTTATTGCAAATTCTGGGCCATTTTGGTCTAAAATTTCAATGGTACATTATATTTTATATGTTATGTGCTTAACTCCTTCCCCGATATATTTTCATACACTAGCCTGTGATTTAAAAAGTAACTAGGGCTGCACTCTTGCGAGCTTCTATGCTGTTCCTGTTTAACGAATTCAAATCGTTATAATGTTTTTCAAAGACGACAGCATATTATTGTTTAGAAACTTTATTCAACCGTTTGTCGGAAAGGTAAAACCTAGACATGCCTCCACTGGACTTCCTATGCCAAACTAAATGTTGGTTTTTTCAAACGTGTGGTTTCCAAGAAAAAATAAAATGCATA
The DNA here is from genome assembly GCA_963513945.1 of Hydrotaea diabolus. Lineage (NCBI taxonomy): Eukaryota > Metazoa > Arthropoda > Insecta > Diptera > Muscidae > Hydrotaea > Hydrotaea diabolus. The sequence continues at coordinate 129,752,370 of OY740717.1, read as the reverse complement.
TAATTTAATGTTATATCCAATTCTTTAGCTCTTTTATAAATAGAAAGGTTTGCCGATACGTTTTAAAAATAATTCCGGACAAGTGGCCGCCGCGGCTGGCTCAAATACACTTCCAGCTGAGAGGCCCAATTTCCGACCACTTTTTGCAGCATTTGGGCCTTATGCCAGTAATAACACGCCGGCTATTCTCTTCCAAGGCGTCAATCGTATCGGGCGTATCCGCGTAGACAAGGATTTAAGGGTAATGCAAATGTTTAGTTCGCTACATTCAGCTAAAGCCTTTCCACAACTAGTTCTATTCTCATTTTGCTCATACCGAACAGACCAACACTCGATCGCTCTACTTTTGCCTAAATAATACAAATTTGCTATTGCAACTTTGGTGTGATATAATGGTTTGGGTTTGCTTGGTTTGGCGATGGTGATGGCGATGTGGTCGGTGGCCGGGGTGATTGTGATGTTGCAGCATTTTTTCATATTTAAATTAAACCGCAAAAAATATTTATACACCATAAAGTTGTTAAACACATACATACTCGTGCATTCGTACATATGTACATACATGTGGGTATAGTACGTATATAAGTGTGTATGCGAATATTTATATATGGAATTCCCAAATACTTACATACATACATATACATAAAATACATTTTGACTCCGTGTATGTTCCTCGTACATCCTATGATTGTTGGTTGGATATTTTGACGCTTGGTTGGATGTTTGTTTTTGTGTGGTTCAGCTTTTGCTACCACGTAACAGCTCCTGATTCAGTTGCTTCTGCTGCTGCTTTTTTTCCTGCAGCCTGGTGCCTACTGCCATTGCTGTGCCTGCCGTTGATGTTGTAACATTTACTTAAAACCATTTTTATAACCATTTCATCTACACTTTATTGTAGGCTTTAAATCTCGTTTAACTAGATGTAAAATAAACATGTGTGAATTTTTTTTGGGAGCATTCAAAGCGACTACAATGTTCGCTAGGTGGACTCTTTTTAACATCATCTGATTTATAAACTTCACCGATCAAAATGCATACTAAGAATGTCAAATACAGATGAGAATCTAAGAAAATATTTCTTACGTATTTTTTATATGTCTCTGCCAACACATTAAAATCTCTTAAGTCCAAAACCACAAATTTAGAACTATAAGGTTGCAATAACATTTTGCATTACGCTAATAGCAATACACGAGTACATATGTACTGTTCAGAAAAAAATAAGTGGACAAATACATTTATGCCGTACCGAAACTTAAATACTATACCATCATGGACTACGGCGCTGATGGATAGATGCTGCATTCATCAGGGTGCGTTTTCATACTAACATCTTATCTACCAACTAAGATCGTCATTGATGTATTAGTTCACGAGCTTTTTCGTGGTCAGTATTGTACGGGAGGGGCCACGCCCTATTGTCCTATTTCACACAATATAATGCGTAATAATATGATAAGTGGGCCGTCGTGGTCTGATGGAAGTGTGTAGGCCTATCATGTCAGTTAACCCAGGTTGAACCCCGGGTAAAACATCTAAACAATTTTTGGGCGGGTTTCCAACTCGTAAATGTCCCTGATTTACGAGTAACAGATTTATCTCTAACCCATGTAAAAACCTCTCTATAAAAATACATTATCCGTTCGGAACTGGCGTTAAACGATAGGTCCCGGTCAGTGAGTATTAGAACCGAATAGTGTACGTACAGCTCACCGATTTTAGATTTTAGAGAAGTTCCCCCTTATTTCTTAATGGGATGTTGTGGAACTTAAGTAAGTAAGTACAATTTCCTAACGATCGTCCATAACTTTGGCCATAAATGTTATTTTTTAAAGGCTGCATGACACCGCCCACTTTTTCTCCAAATCATATGTTCAAATATAATCGCATATCTCTTATAACTGGTGATCAATCAAGAGGTATTTTTTCAATAGGGTTTTTTCACAGGCACTTGCCATACAGCTGCTGAAACAATGGATCTATTTAGAGGTAATTATAAAGATTAGCTAATTTTACGTTTTGGACCGGTGAGTTGGCCTCGTAGATCGTGTGATATCACACCTAAAGAATTCTTTTTGGAGCTAAGTATAGTCCAAATTCTATGCTGACAAACCAGCTACGATTTAAGTTTTGGAAGCCAACATTATGCGTGTCATTAACGCTCGAACGAGTCATCTAAAATTGGACCCTTAGAGTGGATACCTTGAGGCGTAGGTGCGGTCAAAATTTGAAGGAAATTTTATTAAAAAAAACAATGGCATACAATTTTCTTTCGAATAAACAACCAAGATTCCACACTTGATTTCAATTTTTGTATTTTTTTTATTTTGAAAAAAATACCACCTCGGCCAGGATGTTTTTTTCTGACGTGTGGCCAAATCACCTGTCTAAAACGTCAAATTAGCTGCCTTTCGAAATGACCTCTCAATAGATCCATTGTTTGAGCAGCTGTATGGCAAGTGGCACTATTATGTTGAAACCAAGTGTCATCAAGATTACAGGCTTCCGTTTCAGGTAGCATAGGATCGATCTCATAGCGTGATAGCGAGCACCATTCACGGCAACGTTCTGGCCATCATCATTTTTTGAAAAAATATGCACTGATGATTCCACCAGCTTATAAACCGCGTCAAACCGTGGTTTTCTCTGGGTATAATGGCACCTCTTGAACCTCTTCTTGTTGCTCTTCAGCCCAAATGCGGCAATTTTGTTTATTGACTTTCTCCTTGAGCCAGAAATAGGCCTCATCACTGAACAACATTTTGGTCGAAAACAACAGATTTTCCCGTTTCTCACCGAACGCTTATTTTCATAATACAGTTGCGAACATTTGAAGGTAATTACTTTCAAAAAATAATTGCCATAAAATGTCCTTTTAATTTACCAATAGAGATTCCACACTTGATTTGAATTTTTATATTTTTTTTGTTCTGAAAAAATACAACTAGATGGATCACCCTTTAGTTCAATATATATTGTGCTTCTGTCCCTAAAGTAAAGACGTAAAATTACTAACAAATTATGAAGACTTGAGCCATGTTCTCGTATAGCTTCCATAAAAGAGTCCATCCCGATCTAAGGCCCTACCATCGTAGGATACACATGTTAAATCTGATCCTTGATCCTAGCCATGACAAGCCTCTTGGGTAGAAAATTTTTATAGAAAAAAATGTCATCCTCACTCGAATTTAAATGTTTTTTGAGTTTTTTGTTTTTTTGTGATCATTTGTTGTTATAACTTTTTGAAAGAGGAACTACTGAATTACTGTAGGTTTGTTGTTTTTGTCTCAGAGGAAAGGATAAGTAAGTCAGCGAAGTTTTTAATTTCGGAAAAAGTTGACCAATTGTTACCAACCGTATTGAAAATGTGTTATTATTTCTAATTGTTTGTAGGGTATTAAGGACATAAAATCCATGTACTAGATGCTGTTTATGATCTTTGTGTGTTTTGTACTTTTTCGTTGTTGTTGTTGTTGCTGGTTACTACCCTACTCCTTTCGTGCTCTGACATATTCGGCACCATTCCACTGTAACCACTGACATCCTTCACGAATGGGGCGGGATGGAACAACGAGAATTGGGAATGTATGTATTTTACTGCAGTAATATCATAAAATTTGGTTGTTGTTAAACAATGTTGTAAAAATATTTATATATATACAAACATACATACATATATCTATAGAGTTGTTTCTGTTGTTGGCTTTGGCTGTGTTTTTTTGCCTTTTCATCTTCTAGCCGATAACACGTTTAGTCCTTTATGCTTGTACATCGGAGCATGTTCGAGTAGTTGGAGGAGATGATGCTTATAGATAATGCATGTTTGGTACATATGTATGTCAGACTTACATAGAGTCGTATATTTATAAATACACATACATACATATGTACATATATACGTATGTATGTATGTACTTCCCATATTATTAGATAGTCCCGACATTTTCATCGTCTCTCACACAAAATGTTATAAAACAAAGATTTACAACGGCAAAAGGCAACAATCCCAACGAAAAATATGACAAATTCGCCGAAAATCAAGTTATTTTGTAGCCTTCCTTCTACTTTTGATTTTATTTTTATATTTTATTGATGACATTGTGAATTATGGCAATAGCTTGAATATCTCTATTTGATGGCGGAGATGATTCCGGCAAATTGCAAAACGCATTGAGTACAGATTGAAATGTTTTAAATTCAATTATTTCTTCTCGGTAAGATGGTAAATGCCACTAAATAATGTTTTGGACAAATTGATATTTCTACCGACAAATCTATGAATTTGATGACCTATAAATATATTTTGATATACATTATAAAAATGGGGAATGTTATAATATTTGTTGAACATCATAAACTCAATAAAAATATGAATGATCTTAAGTACGAGTTTAGGATACGAGGGTTGCTATCTATATTTCGGCAATACTGACAATACTAGTAATCCTTCAGATGCAAACTGGAACTTCCATTGCAAACTTTGACATTTTTTAGCATAACTTCACTCAGAACGTTTTGTCATTTGAGGGTGAATTGTTTTGTTTACAGTGTGTTTAAAAATTAAACCTCAGTCAAAAAATGGAATTATCCCGTGAAAATTTTCATGCGATGATTTTTTACATGACACAAGAGTGTTTAAATCAACCTGTTTCGACTTTTGGTGATGAAGCACCCCATCAAAAACCACTGTTAAACGCTGGCACCAAGAGTTCAGTCTCGGGCGCCGTTCACTTTAGGTTGCAAATCGTGAAGGACGTCTAACTTCGGTCACTCTGCCGGAAACCATCGATGCTGTGCGTGAACTGATTAAGCAAGACCGACATGTGACATACCATAAGATTTAGGCATCCTTGGGCATTAGAATGACAAGCATCAATAAAATATTGCACGTTCATTTGGCCTTGAAAAAAATTTGTTCTCGATGGATCCTACATAATTTGACGAATGCTTAAAAAAAGGCTCGTATGCAAAGTGCACGTGGTGCAAAGAGATGAAAAAGTATAACTGCGGTAGCTCAAAGGCAGTGTATAACATTTGTCACAGGTGACGAATCATCAAGTTATGCATATGGATTCGAAACAAAACAGCAATCGACCGTATAGGTCTTTTAAGACGAGCCAAATCCAACAAAAGTTGTTCGTGGAAGAAGTACATAGAAGCAAATGATTGCGTTTTTTCGGTATAACCGGTTATGTCGCCACAGTGCCTTTAGAGGAACGTAGGACGGCCAATTTTGAGTAGTATAGAACCATCTGTTTGCAAACAGTATTCGAAGAAATGAGAAAAGATAATAAGAGAAGACGGATCATTTTGAGAGCTCTCACACATCAGCTGAAACGTTGTGTTATTTGACCACTCAAGATGACGAATTGATGGGCCATCCACCGTACTCCACTCGTAGCTTACTTTAAACACCTATTTCCATGACTGTGGTATAACATTTTATTAAGAAATCTGCTGCGTTCAAAATCCTTAGAATGGATGTTAGAAAAATATATCTACCAAGAAAAAGAAGAGTGTAAAAAGATGGGTAAAAAATCATAATAGTAAAAAATAAAGCAAAAAAGTTTAAGCCGGGCGTGGGCGACTATTTACACCACTACTATTTACGACTATTTACACCACTATATTACACCAATCGGCTGTTCAGAGAATCAAGCACATCTGTCTGAACACGAAGAAAGAAGTATGGTTGGAATAACAATATTCCAAGAGCATCACACTGTTGTTGGGTATATGGTTGTGGCACAACAATATTATGTTCCTCAAAACAGAAGTATGATTCACATACAACCATACTATGATCCCCATAGCCATATTATGATCCTCACAACAATAACATGATTCGCACACAACCATACTATCATCCCACAACCGTAGTATGATTCACACCCAATTATACCATGATCTCCCACAACCATATTAAGATCTTTACAACCTACCAATCACCATACTTTAAAAATATATTAAGGGAGTGTATTTTCTTAGATCGATAGATAGAGCGAAAGAGTGAGTGTCAGTGGAAATGTCTTGTGTGTATGAGTGTTTGTTTGCGGAAGTGCTGTTGCGCCAACCACTCTTATTTAGTTGAGAGATTTGCTGCTTGTTAAAGTTCATATAAAAAATGGTTCAAAATGGTTAAAGTTCATATAAAAAATAAAAATGGGTTTGCACATACAACCGTAGCATGGTCCCCACCACCATAGTAGGATTTACACGTAACCATGTTATGATCCCTACAGCCATAGTATGATCATCAAAATGATTTATTGGGATTTGGTTATGTTGTCAACAATAGAGAATTGTTTTAGGTAAATTATTTTAAAATAATATATTAATAGGAGAGATTTATTTAACTGTCAAAAATATCAGATTAAAAAACAAAAGCCAAAACATAACCAAATCCACAGCAGTTTGTTCGAACAATTTTAATTTACATTTAAAAAGTACTATTATTGAGATTCGTAACAATAACATTGTTTTAAAAACTATATTCAAATTACGTAAAATACAATCATACAGTATGATTGACGTGTTTATATCATTGTTAACATAATATGCTCAACCATATTTATATTGTTGCTACTACCATATTTTCATTTTTTTAATATGGCAATAATACTATTGTTCCATTTCAACAATATTAATATTGACGCAATCAAACTATTGTCAAAATGTAATTGAAAAAACAATAGTAAGGTTACGATGAACATACTTTTATTGCAGATAACATATTTATTGCAGAGAACATATTGCCGTTACCTTATAGTAAGCAAACTTTTTCTCTGCATTAAACTGTAGGAAGATCGGACTTAATATAATACCATACAAAATTTGATCGTGATGGGTTGAAAATTGTGTGCTCCAAAGCTGCAGGATCTCAAATCGGTAGGATCTTCTGTGTAGGGCTTTCGCAAACATGAACCGATATGGTGCAATGTTAAAGGACTTGGAGGTTGGTTGCTCGTGACGTTTCACGCGAGATTTGGTAGGAATCGGATGTAAAATGTGGTTTTTGGTGCTGTTGGTTCTGAAATCGGGAAACATAAGTTTCAATAAGGTTCGTCCTTAGCCCAATCTTGAAGAATACACCAAGTTTCATCGAAATGGGATCATAATAATCGAGAGATAGATAGGCGAATGGACGGATAGTGAATCGATCGGTATACTGAACATAGGTTCTATCTCTATAACTTTAAGGTGCTGCAAACATCAGAAGTACGTCATAATACCATGTATAATAGAATGTAATACCATGTACAATACACGAACCTCTTAAATTGGAAAATTGGTTACAGCTCGAACCAAAGCAGTCTTAAGAGATTCAATGTTGGGGTATCTTTTGTGACAAACCTTGTCCTCTAAAACCGTCCACAATTTGTAATCCAACGGGTTCAAATCTGGACTGCCTGAGGGTCATTCTTCAGAGGAAATGAACGCTGGCAAATTGTTTCGAAGCCAGGCCTGGGACTTTTTAGCCTTATGGGCCGGCGCAAAATCCAGCTGGAAAGTCCATGGCTGGAACAGGGAATTGTTAATAGGCTTCCAAAACCGTTTTTTTTTGGTAAACTTTGGCCGATGTTTTGACTCCTTGTTCGCAGAAATGCCGGTCAGAAATGCAGGTCGTAAGATCGTAAGAGACACCCCACCAAACCATGACTGAAGATGGGGTATGATCCTTTTCGACCCTTGGGATCAGTTCAGATGCTTCCTAAGATGACCGCGCATACCCTCTATCATTTTGCTTGATAAATTTGTCCTGAACTGTGAATATTTTTTCATCGGTGAACAAAATTTTTCTGTGCAAGCTACCAGCGTGCTTCACCAAAAGACGTTTGCATTTTTCAATTCTTTTTTTTAAAGCTGCAGTCAATAAATTTCCGGTACGTCGATTGAAAGCCCCAAGTCCCAAATATTTTTTAATGATTCGACTCATGGACTTTTGCGTGATATTCATCTCCATGGGCCATGATTTTCTGTTTTCGGAGCGGATTTCTGTAAATTTTTGATATAACGGCTTTGATGACATGAGGTGTTTGAACAGAGCGTGGGCGGCCCGACCGGTGGCGGTCTTTTACATCTCCAGTCTCCTCAAACAGTTGTATGCATCGGTAGACGAACATGCGGCTAATCCCTAGTGGGCGGAGCGTTTTGAAAATATCGCTTCTTTCATTTCACACTTGAAAAGTGCTATGACAGCGATACGATTCTCATTATCTGACCACTCCATGATGAAAGTTGAAACAATTTTAAAATTCCGTTACAGACTAACGCTATTAAGGTTAGCTTTCAACACTTATATGGCATTAACGGGGTATGTTCAGTTCTACTATTGAAATGGGTGTGTTCAATGTTGTAACAGTATTTATGTCCCTTCTAAGTAGTTGATATTTTGCAGCACTCATGGCAAATATTTAAAGCTACCAAAATTATTTGGGCTACATTCGCTGATTCGATTTAAAGATGTCTGTCTGCCCCTCCGTCCTTACATCCATCTAAAGCTTGTCTTTAAACTACAGGCCGCAACCTTGCCCAATCTTTATGCAGTTTCACATCAGTGAGTAATTAAAATCGGTTCAGATTTAGTTAAAGATCTCAGAAATACGTTCATCTGGTTTTATGTGTTTTTGCTCTAGCTGCCACATATTACATTCAATCTCATGAAATGTGGCACACGTTAGTTTTTTGGGCTACAAAAGGACGCTTTTAAAACTGAAAAAATCGGTACAGATTAAGAACTAGCTTCCATATAAATCTTCAGCCGATTTTATCCTAAACAGTGACATTTTCTCTTAAATTTAAATATGACATTAATTTAAAAAAAACCTATTAATATAGGGCCCCTCCAAAGAGGGTTCAAAAACCAGTTTTCAATTGGCTTTCATCTAGTAGTGCAGGATATAATATAGCCGGCCACCATCGAATTTTACTTCTTTTACCGCTCCACTTTTAGTTCAGCCATCCTATGCCTTCGATCTAAAACGACGTAACTTAAATCCTCCCGAAATCTTTCTCCAACACTATTTTGTCTGTGGCACTATAAGCTCGGATGGTGACAAAAATCATGCACCACCGTTTCCAGCTCCTCAACACACACACCCATCATAAGTCTAGAGCCTTTTGTTCCCACTTATGATACCTATTATGAATCTTAGGCTCCTCCTTTCAAGTCCCATCAGTGCGCTCGTCCATACATATTTAGCTAGATACAATAGGCCCAACCTGCCTGCCTTTGGCAATCTGAATAAACCCAATTTGCTTGCCTTTTTAAAGTCGACACAGGCGGACAAATAAAGTATGGCTACGCAGAAGATTATATGGCCTACATCACGGAATATAGTTCTTTCTGTATCGACATTATACAGGGTTTTCCAATAGGGACGTAATAATTTCGTATATTTATTTCAACGCAACTTCGAACGCATTAAATGATCTTTCAGTGTCAAAACGTCAGTCGAAGTCAACATTTTCATCATGGTAAAGTTTACTTAAAATTTCTATCGAAATTCGGAGTTGGTGGTCGCAACTTTAAGAGCGCTTACTCCAATTTTCATCATCTTATGAAGCTCATTTCTGGCTGCGTGGTTTTATCAATAACCAAAATATGCGTTATTGGACACATATGTGACGCGCAAAATAGAAAGGTACCTAAGGCTAAAAACCAGTTTTGTTCAGGAGAGCCATTTTAAAGATTAGGTCCCTTTCTATTTGCGCTTAGAATCTCCGACTTCACTTTCATAAAACGCGCATATCTCTGGGAGGGAACACTTTTGAGGCATGGGATCGGTCTCATTCGATGCTCAGATGTTGTCCACATCAAAAAAGGAAAAAAAATGAAAATTGATTTTTTTACGCTTAGGTCCGTTTCTCTATGCGCTGTCATATATGTGTTTCAAGAGACGCAATTGCATCTGCAAAAAATTAGTGTGTGTTGTGGTTTCATGCCGAAGGTGTGATTGGGCCGTGTTTTTCCGTCGATGAAAACAATCGTCATGTTACCGCTATCGTACCATGTTAGAAAATTATGTTTGGCCAGAATTGGAAGAGCTTGACATCGCCGATATGTGGTTTCAACAAAACGGTGACACTAACCACACAGCACACGTTACAGTCGATTTACTGAAAGGCAAATTAGGTGGACGTGTTATCTCGAGAAAACGTCGGTCGAATGGCCACGTCGTTCATGCGATTTAACGCCATTGGATTTATTTTTATGGGGCCACACCAAGTCATTGGTCCATGCCAACAGGTCAACAACTTCAGACGAGCTCAGAGACAACATCCATCGCTAAACTGGCAACGTTCCGGTCGAAGTGTGTGTAAGAGTGGTGGAAAATTGGGTCCAGAGAATAGATCGCTGTACGCGGGCTCGATGCCAAAAATCGAATTACATTCTAAAAATGTAACATTTGTACTACACCTGGAATAAATTTGAACTCTATATCTTCAAATTCTGTGTTTTATTAATGTATAAAATTGTTATGTCGTTAATGGAAAACCCTGCATATACCAGCTACTATTTATTGCATTAGTTCTCGAAACGTAGTCATTCAAATTCAGGTTTATGGCCGGGACCACGCCTATCGGTCTATTACTTTGGTCAACTTTTCGATTTTTACAAGGGGGCGTTACGCCGCCCACTTCTTCTCCAGAGTGTATTTCGATTTATGCCGACATCATTCCAAATATACCCTTGTCATAACAGTATAGGAAAACTTTCGCAGAATAATTTTTGTTCACATCGCTTTCAAAATACTATCGTCAAGTGTGTGGAGTAGGATCAAATTAGTCAAGAACTGGTCAATTATTTTCAAAGGGTTAAATACGCGATGTTTAGGCTTCAATTAAATCTCCGATTAACAATAAACTCTTTGAGACCACATCTGTTTATGTCATACCAGACAAACATGTTAGTTGATTGAATCCTAATGATGCCAATTCCTCATTTAAAATTGGAAGTGACCTCGCCAAATGGTACACACACTTCAAGAGGACTCAGACAAGGTGAGAGCATATCGTGAAGAACTTCTTTAATATCATGAGAGTAAATCGTGCAAAACTCACAGATTACAACGAGATCAATCATAACCATGCATGAAATAGGTTTATAACGCGAGATCCATTTCGAAGTTCCCTTCTTTTTTAAATGAAAAAACACTGAAAATTAAAATTGAATGGGAAATGTTTGCTATCATTTGAAAGAACATTCTCTGGCTTTTATTTCTTCAAGATTATATATAACCTATGTTGGCCACGGCTACGTCTCATATGGTCCATCCGTTGAGTACAATTTTCGATGACTCGTTCGAGCATTTCGACTGGTAAGTGGCGAATGACACGCGTGATGTTTTGCTCTAAGACCTGAATTGAAGCGAATTTGTCCGCATAAGCTTTAGACTTTACATATCCCCACAGAAAAAGTCTTACGTCGTGAAATCACACGATCTTGGTGACCAATCGACCAGCCCAAAACGTAAAATTCTCTGCTCACCGAAGTGTTCTCCCAATAAATCAATTGATTGATGCGATGTGTGGGAAGTAGCGCCGTCTTGTTGAAACCAAATGTCGCCGAGATCACGAGCTTCAATTTCAGGCATCGAATAGTCGGTTATCATGGCACGGTAGCGGTCGTCATTGACGGTTACGTTCTCACCGTCATCATTTTTGAAGATATATGGACCGATGATTCCATCGGCCCACAAACCACACCAATCCGTTGTTTTTTGTCTGGATGAAGTGGGATGTGCGATGTGTGGGAATTGGAGCCGTCTTGTTGAAACCAAATGTCGCCGAGATCACGAGCTTCAATTTCAGGCATCAAATAGTCGGTTATCATGGCACGGTAGCGGTCGTCATTGACGGTTACGTTCTCACCGTCATCATTTTTGAAGATATATGGACCGATGATTCCACCGGCCCACAAACCACACCAAACCGTTGTGTTTTCTGGATGAAGTGGCAGCTCTTGAACCTCTTCTAGATGTCCATGGTCCCAAATGCGACAATTTTGCTTGTTTACATACCCATTGAGCCAGAAATGGGCCTCATCGCTGAACAAAATTTGGCTCTGGAAAAACATCGGATCTTCTTCGAACTTTTCAAGAGCCCATAGAGCGAACTGTATTTTGTACGCTTTCAATTTAAGATCTCAACGTAAAATGCGCTAAGTCGCTCCATACGTCAGTCCGAGTTGCCGCGAACGGCGCCGAATCGACTCTACACGGTCTTGGTGTACACTCTCAGCTACGGCCGCTACATTTTCTTCATTGCGTGCTGGACGTGGTCTATTCGGTCGAATATTATCGAATAATGAATGCTGGGTCTCAAGATGGGTGATGGTGTTGCGAATAGTACGCTCAGTAGGCTGATTATGTTGACCATAAGTTGAACGAAGAGCACGAAACGCATTCCTCACAGAACGTGAATTTTCGTAATAAAGTTGAACGATTTGTAAACGTCGTTCTGGCGTAAGACTTTCCATGATGAAATACCAAACAGTACTAAACAAAAATAACATGACAGCATGACACGACTCACATGCGATCTGTCAAAAAAAGTCTATTGAAAAAAGTATCTCTACTTGGATCACCCACAATTAGTGCCTGTAGTTTCATAACAATGATAAAATCATTCAATGAAATTTGACAGTGGTTCTTAATCTATCACAAAATGAGGTCTTTCTTTCATGTGCTGTGGAAAAACTTGCACTGTTCCTACAAGGTTTTTCCTTAACATTTCCATGGAGGTCAGTTCTTAAACAGTTTCAACATTTTTTCGACCTACCGCAAGTCTAAAAAGCTAATGGGTAAACCCATTTACAACCACATAATGACATTTTATACTCTTCGTTTAAGCAACTTAAATTTACCCCATTTCAAATCTTTAATTCAAGATTTGAACAGAAAAGTTACCACAAAACGTGGAAACGGAAATTAATTGTCTTGACCACAATTTAAAGAACATTAAATGCTTCAAGGGGGAAATGTACATTTACACTTTTATCTTTTTTCCCCCAATTCAGTGAATACCGAAAACTCGGTATATTTCCTTGTGTTGCAGGGTCGAAGGAGGAGGTTCGTGGAACAATAGACATTGTTGCGCACAAATTAGAATGAGGGTAAGAAAAAAAACATTTTTATACAAGTACTCGTACTACATGAAAATAAAACTTTAGAAAGAAAACAAGGAAAAAATTGCTTTCAAGCGAAAATGCGAAACGATCCACAGAAATTCTACGAACCCCAAAATAAAAATACAGCAAAAACAAAGGTTAAATATATGCATATTATGCAGTTTACGAAAAATGCTGAAAAATAAAAGAAATACGGCATTAATGAAATTTTCTTTAAATGCCACATAATGCCTAAAGCTATTAAAGTAAAGAAGCGACAATTACATAAATTCCTCATATTGTGTTAGCAAGTTTTTGTGGAAACCATTAGAAGGCATCAGGAATTCTTTCTAGGATGATTTAAATGTGTAACGCGAAGTGGTTGATGTCCTTTTTGCAACACAAATATAAAGGAAAGACACGGTTTGATTGCCTAACTTAATGAAGAAGCCGCGAAGGTTGATAGAATTTAAATTCAGTTTTTTAACACATTAACGGAAATTAAACTGATTTCTAAAAAAAATATTTAAAAATAGTTATGTTGTTTTTACGGGCGCAGTGTTTTTAATCTTATTTTGATAAACGCGAATAGACAAATACAAATTTAAAGTACATGTCACTGGATCGTAAGGGGTCATTTCTATTTCCAATATAAAGGGTTTTTTAGATGCGTGGTTTTCAAGCTGGCCACACTATTTCGGAGTTGGTCTTTAGAACAGCTCTCACTTGATTTATGCTCAGTTTGCTTTGCCGGAACTACTCTAGAACAACGTTTGCAAATCGTGGTGAATGGGCCCAAAACTAGATGGCCAAGGATTCTGATTTTTACGAGAACATTTTGTTCAGCGATGAAGCTCAATTTTAGTGGATAAGTTAATAACCAAAATTTTCGCATTTTGAGTAATGAAAATCCACAAGTCATTGGTGGGACACCGGTATATCCTCAAAAAGTAAATGTTTGGTGTACTCTTTGGACATTTTTCTGTAAAAATTAAACCGGCCATAATATAACAGTCTATAATTAGTAGGGACATAAATACTGTTACACACGTTTTATGCTGTAAAATAAAAAGTACTGAATGTTTTTGGACCAAATATTTTTTAATATATTTATTGATGTATATTGTACGAGTATCCAAAAAGAATCTACTTATTCGAAATGTCCGCCTTTTGCCTTTACACACGCCTTAAGTTACACTGGTCAATCGTCATTATCTGCACGAACCTCGTCCATTGGAAAATTGGCCACAACTCGAACCAAAGCAGTCTTAAGAGATCCAATGTTGGGCTATCTTTTGTGACAAACCTTGTCCTTTATAACCGTCCACAATTTGTAATCCAAAGGGTTCAAACCTACACTGCCTGAGGACCATTCTCGGAGGAAATAAACGCTGGAAAATTGTTTCGAAGGCAGGCATGGGACGTTTTAGCCTTATGGGCCGGCGCAGAATCCTGCTGGACAGTCCATGGCTAGTTTTGGAACAGGGAATTGTTAAGAGGCTTCACAGCAGCTTCCAATACGGTTTCTTGGTAAACTTTGGCCGAATTTTTGACTCCTTGCTCGCAGAAATGCAGGTCAGTGACCCCATCGTTAGAGACAGCCCACCAAACCATGACTGCAGCTGGGTGAAGACCCTTTGTCACCCTTGGAGTCAGTTCAGATGCTTCCTTAGATGACCGCGAATACTCTATAATTTCGCTTGTTAAATTTTTCCTGAACGGTAAAAATGTTTTCATCGGTGATCAAAATTTTTCGTGCTTCACCAAAAGACGTTTGCATTTTTCAATCCTATTTTTTTTTAAAGCTGCAGTCAATAAATGTCCGGTATGTCGTTTGAAAGCCCAAGTTTTTTTAATGATTCGACTCATGGACTTTTGCGTGATATTCATCTCACGGGTCATGATTTTCTGTTTTCGAAGCGGATTTCTGTGAATTCTTGATTTAACGGCTTTGATGACATACGATGTTCAAAAAAAGCGTGGGCGGCCCGACCGGTGGCGGTCTTTTACATCTCCAGTCTCCTAAAACAGTTTTATGCATCGGTAGACGAACATGCCGCTTATGACTAGTGACCGGAGAGTTTTAAAAAAAATATCGCTATTTTCATTTCAGACTTGAAAAGTGCTATTGCAGCGATACGGTTCTCATTATCTGACCACTCCATAATGATAGTTGAAACAATTTGAAAATCCCGTTACAGACTAACACTTTTTTGTGCCTGAATTGAAGGTTGTTGCTGTGGGCGACCTTTGGTTCCAACAAGACAGCGCTACATGACATACAATTCAACGAAACAATCAATTTATTGAAGGAAACTTTTGGTGAGCGCATTATCTCGCGTCGTGGGTCTGTGGCGTGGCCTCCAAGATCGTGCGATTTAAAACCGTTGTACCTTTTTTTCAAAGGGGATTGTAAAATCGCTTGTCTACGCAGATAAGCCCAACATGATTGACGCCTTGGAAGAGAATATTCGGCGCGTTATTGCTGACATACGACTCCAAAAGCTTAAAAAAGTGGTCGAAAATTGGGCCTCTCGGATAGAATTTATTTGAGCCTGTCGCGGCCCTGGCCACTGGCCCGAAATCTGTTTTAAAACACAATGGCAAACCCTTATAATTATAATAAAGCTAAATTCTTGGCCATAACATTAAGTTATACGCATTTAATTTCTTCTTGTGAAACCGCACGTCTAATAAAAACACAATGAATATTTAGGTAGTTCATTCCATATGTAAAATTCTATAGCAAAATTCTTTAGTTTGACCCCTATATTGTGTATTATTAGTGATTGTTGTACAATTTTAAGATGAGCTGGCAAAGCCCATATGGCTGTCGGATGACGATTCATTCCAAATTAAAGTAGCTAAAGTCTTTTAATTTACTCTTTCTATTATCTGGATTGTGCAAATTCTAAAGTGCTCCAAAGTTAAAGTTTAAGAAAATAAAAATTATCACTACCAAATGTTATTTTTATATTTTCATAAAATGTATAGTTAACTGTCGAGGGGATCGATTAATTAAAAGTACTATAAATGGATGTGGGCCCCTTTCGTCCGGTTTCCTATTTTCGAGGATATGTCGGTATCTAGAAACACTGAAATTTTCACACAAATTTATATTTAAGGTTCGGTCCAACTTTAAAATCTGGCCTAGCCATATTTGCCCGATGGGCCCAAAAAATCGGGCCGCCTTTAACTATTAACAAATGGGTAGCAATTTAATTGAACTTCACTTGAAGTGCGCCGTTTTCTTTGCCCCTTAGGACCATGTGCCCGACCCAATTTTAGCCATATGTTCAAAATTAATTTTCAGTAAAACCGGCTCTAAATTGGCCACCTGCATATTCATATTAATAATTTATATCCCGTTCTGCCCATACGGCCCGTGTGCCGAAACGGCAAGCAATTTAATCCCTTTTTTAATGTGTCTCAGCTAACAGTCCCCATTTAAACCACACCTCAGAGTGTGCATTCTGAGGGTCCAATTTTTGATGACTTGTTCGAGCATTTCGACACGCGTATTGTTGGCTTCCAAAATCTGCATCGTAGGTGGTTTGTCAGCATAGACTTTGGACTTTACGTAACCCCAAAGAAAAATATCTAAAGGTGTGACTTACCTGTCCAAAACGTGAAATTAGCTGTATTACGAAATGACCTCTCAATAGATCCATTGTTTGAGCAGCTGTATGGCAAGTGGCACCGTCCTGTTGAAACCAAGTGTCGTCAATATTATGGGCTTCAATTTCAGGCAGCAAAAAGTCCGATATCATGGCGCAACAAGGAGCACCATTCACGGTTACGTTCCGGCCATTATCATTTTTTGCAAAACTATGGACCGATGATTCCTCCAACCCATAAAACGCACCAAACCGAAGTTTGCTCTAATTATAATGGCACCTCTTGAACCTCTTCTGATTGCTCTTCAGCCCAAATGCGGCAACTTTTGTTCTTGTTGTAACAACAATATATTTTATTTTTAGTCCTGAATACGTCCACAGAGACCTGGAGCCCATAAACCGCACCAAACTATGGTTTTCTCTGGGTACAATGGCACCTCTTGACCCTATTGACGTCGTCGACTTTTTTATTGAGTGAAAACAGCACCTCTACGATCCATGCAGTAAACACTGTGGCTGATGATTTGGAGGCATATATTTCCATATTCCGCAGTGAAAAGCGTGCTACGTCAGTGAGGTAACAGTTGATTTTCTCGCATATGTCATCCACTTCAGGTCCTGACGCCAGAATTGTGCAATCATCAGCTTACGACACAAACAGAACGCCGTCTAGTGGTGCAGGAATTTTATAGAGGTGGAGGTTAAACAGTGCAGGAGATATCACTCCACCCTGGGGAATTACTTTTTTAACTCTACTGGACTTCGACTTCCTGTCTCTAAATTCTACATATGACTGGCACCCACAGATATAGTTTACGACCCAACTTATCAAACTGGGTGGAAGGGACGTTTCTGCAATATCCTCGAACAAGTGGCATGGTTGACTGTGTCTAAGACTATTGTAAGATCAAAAGCCACGAGTCCTGTCGTTGGGCTTGTTCTAGTTAAGGTCGCGACTTATACGACGCAATACTCTCATTTTCGCCTTATCACTCTCTGAGTGCTCAATAAAATGCTCGCGCACCGCTTCGGTTCTGTTACTGTTCTGTTACCGAACGTGATGGCTGTTCTATCAACCTTTCTTCCAGGCTTAGAGAGCGATTTGACCATTGCTCACAACTTATCAATTCCGGAACTTAAGTTGCACTGCTTTAAGTTATATAGCTATTTGTCCCGCCTTTATTCGTTGACGAACCTGCTGATCTCAGAGTTAAGATCCCTAATTCTAGGGTCAGAAGGGTTGGAGCGATAAATGCCGTCACGCTCGTCTGTCTCTGCTGGGAAATTTGGTCGTTCTTTGGATATTCAATCAGCAGGGATATGGCGAACGTTTGCTGTGTGGACGATGCCCCAGAACTTTTCCTCGGCTACCCGAACATCCGACGGAATGGGTAGATTTTTAAAGCTGCGGTTAGTGGATTTTCTGAAGGCATTCCAATCAACCTTTTTTGATTGATATACGTACGGCGTTCAGAGGTTATAAAGTCGGATGTTCCGTTTATGGAGAGCATTATTGGAAGGTAACGTTGTTGATCAGACCAGGCGTTGGCATAGTTATGTTAATCGCCCATAATCAACGTGGGGGCGTCATCATTCAATGTGCAGAGCGTAGAGCTTTCAATTTGCTCTGCCAAAGCTATGCCCCTCTGGTCGTTATCTAGAAAAGAATGCCACAGTTCGTAGTGAGCATGAATATCGCCTAAGACCAAGTGGTTATTGCATTGTAGCATATTGCTAATGTCAGACAAATAACTTAGGGCAGAGCTACTAACCGGCGGATTGTATACGTTATACAGCTCTCTCCCTGCAGTTCCAGACTTGGCTGCTACCGCCATACATTCCAAGTATGGGTCTCTAGAGTCAAGCTCAGGCAATATAGGTATGTGCTGCCGGAATAGGAATAGGAAATCAAGTCCCCTACACCATTTCTGGTGCGATCCTTACGTAGCACGTTGTTTCCATCACAACTGTGCAGGCTGCAGATGGTATTCAGCTGATTTTGTTGCGTAGGCCATTGAAATAAAATTGCAAAATTGATACACTGTCAGGGGTGGCAACAGAAATCAGTGGTGTAAGATGCTGTTGCGACGAGACTGAGAGAGAGTCTCATAGTTGGATTATGATGACAATGACTACGGCGACGAAAATGTAGACGGCGATGATGACACCGAATCCGGAGACCCACAACTAACTTCATTATTACAGTACGAGGCAACAAATTCCGCTTCGCTATACTCCCGGAAGTCAGACCTGAACAGCTCTTAAAGTGCACTAACTTCATGCAACATTTACACCTTGCAGACGTAGCACGATGGTGTATACGGTTCTGATTAACCGGGGTTTTGTTCGATGCCGGTACGGACCAGTAATATTCGGAGCAGGTTTTCCGGGAAGTGCTGCACCCACGACGAAAAAATGGATGAACAAAAAACACATATTGTTGAGCTGACTGCCCCTGGCCGAAGAGTGTTTGCTGCGGGTCAATCCGGAATATAAAACCCATAGTCGGGGGATAAGGCAATTTTGTTTATTGACGTTGCTGTCGAGCCAGAAATGGGCTTCATCACAGAACAAAATTTTGGTTAAAACAGCGGATCTTCATCGAGTTGCAGTTGCACAATTTGGAGATGTTGTTGCGCTGTAACTCAAAAGAATACAAAAGCAAACAATACTGAAAAGAAAAATGATAAAGTTAAGCACAACTCATGCGTTATATGTTAAGAAATCATTTTGATATATACGAGGGTTGCTACATATATTTCTAGCCTAGGCAACACTAAGTGTTGCCTGGCGCCATCTGACATTTCCATTGGAAAGTTTGACATTTTTTTGCATAAACGTACTTAGAACGATTTGACGAACGACCATCATTTGTGTTGTCGAGCCTGACTTGAAAAAATCAATTTGGCAAAAAAATGGAATTACTCGTGAAC
Organism: Hydrotaea diabolus; assembly: GCA_963513945.1. Lineage (NCBI taxonomy): Eukaryota > Metazoa > Arthropoda > Insecta > Diptera > Muscidae > Hydrotaea > Hydrotaea diabolus. The sequence continues at coordinate 129,732,709 of OY740717.1, read as the reverse complement.
ATTTTCGTGCGACAAGACAAGAGTGCATGGATGAGCTTAAATCTTTGAAGCACCATCCTATAGCACTGTGAAAAACTGCTTTAATGAATTCAATCATGGTCGAAGCTCGCTCAAAGACGAAGGTCTTCTCGGCCGTTGTGCTAGAGAACATTGATGCCGTGCGTGAACTAATAATGCAGGATCATCGTGTGACATACCGTAAGAAGAAGCATCCTTGGACATTTCTGCCACCAGCATACATGCGATATTGCATGAACACCTGGCCGTAAAAAAGGTTTGTTCTCGTTGGATCCCTCACAATTTGACAATCGCTCAAAAAAGGCTTGTGTTGATTAGTGCAAAGAAATTTTGAAAAAAACGATCTCGGTGCTTCAAAAGACGTTTATAAGATCGTCACAGGTGACGAATCATGGATCTATTCGTATGAGCCCGAAACAAAACAGAAATCAACCTTGTGTGTCTTCAAAGACGAGCCAGATCCAACGAAAGTTGTTCGTGGAAGAGACACTTCGAAGCAAACGGTCGCCAGTATCTTCGGCAAAACTGGTCATGTGGCGACTGTTCCGCTTGAGCAACGTAGGACGGTCCATTCTAAGTGGTACACCATATGGACAGGTGTTGTCAATGCGTCAAATAGTAAGCATAGATCCATATTTGCATTTGTATAAACATTCCACGCATAACTAAATGCCCCCGAACATTTTTTAGCCCATATATCACTTCCATTGGTGAAAGCCTCCAATTCAGCTAAATCTTAATAATAATATGTAAGTAAAATGTACATTCTTTAGAAAATTCTACTGTTTCTTCATGTTCGAAAGGACTAATTTTTCGGTACCCTAGGGATCATAGATCCATTAAACCAGCACCTTTTTGACCGGCCAAAACGTCGCATTTATGGGTCATCCGCCGTACAGCCTTGACTTTGCAACCAATGACTTATTTTATTTCCGCACATCAGGATTTTCGTCTCCAGAAGATGCTGTTGAAGCTTTTAAAAAATCCATGTTTTGGAGATGTCTCAATCGGAGTGGAAAAAGTGTTCCGACAATTGGTTTGATTGACCGCATGCAAAAGTGTATAAATCATGCTGGAGAATACTTTGAAAAACAATAAAACCATTTTTGATGATAAATATTCTCATTTTCATTATTAGGCCAGAAATATATATAGCAGCCCTAGTATATACCGTATATACTTTACCGTTTCTACTTTTTATAATATATCTTTAAATTAATTTGAACAGTTTCAAGGACTTTCCCGTATTGTTTTATCATTTTCTGTTTTAAAATAATGACATTTACATCTCTGCGAATTAAAGTTCTTCTTTAAATATATCGAAAACAAAAACTCAGCACCAATAACGATTGATAGTAATACAGATGTAAATTAACCTTGTAGCACAATACCCGACAAAAGTCGCCTTCTATTTTAATCTACGAATTTGGGTCATGTTGAAAACAACACAAACAAAAAGAGCCCCGACAAAACTGAACCAACTACACCCAATAATAATATTTTATAACTGCTCGTTCTTGAGTGTTGCGTTTAAATTGAAAACTCATACTTGGCTCGTTTGCACCAGAGCTCTGTTGTTCCCTTGGCACTTTTAGCCGCATTACAACACGTACTAAAAATAAACTAACAACATGTAATTTCATGATAAACTTTGCATGTTCTACGTACTAGGAGTTCGACGACTACAGCTACAGCAACGACGGCTATGACGACAACGAGTTTGCGAGTAAGTGATGTTAAATATTGTATGCCATGACGCCAAATATTAGTGACTAGACAAGAAATGCGAAGAGCAAGAATAAAATCGAATACGAAAAAATACTGAAAACTCAGACAAAACGAACAACTTTACTTACATGACACAGAATACGAGTAGTCATAAAGTTTCAAATGTATGTCTAAGGACATTCGGTGTACGTCACAGGGGCTTGCTTGAAGATGCAGCTCACGTGGGGGAAAAATATACATCAGAGGATATGAGAACCATTTATAAATGAACTAAGTAAAATTAGGAATCGATGGCGTTTACCAGTTGGACTCAATCGAGACGGTTTTTTTTTGAAAACAGATGAAGACGTTTAATTGGGAAGTTGTCTATACGTTATTCTTTGCCGAACTGGTATACAGAAGATTATATAATATATAGTTAATCGCATTAAGCTCTAAATATGTCTAATTTATATGTGATATTTTAACCAGTGAATTATGTAAAGCAGTAGGAGTTTAAATATCTACAATACTTTGCATGCATGCCGATATGGTCGATCTTCAATACAGATAACGAGTGATAAATATATAAAAAATAGGTCATTTCTTGTGTCTGTCAACAGTGCCATCTCTACTCAAAAAACGATCGCTGCCGGCCTACCTCAAGGTTCAGTCTTATCGCCTTTGTTATACTCTATATACACATCGGACTTTTCTCCCCCAAATTATATCAAAACAGCTTATTACGCTGACGATACAGCTCTCATTACCACGAGTAAGCTAACTAAGGCACTATTGAAAAAAATGGAGAAAGGCCTAGAGATGTGTAACAAGTATTTCAATAAATGGAAAATAAAGATTAACCCAACCAAGACTCAAGCCATAATATTTCCATACAACAATTCTCCAAAACGGATTCGAGCTCGCCAAATAAACTTTGGAAACAAATCAGTCGCAATTCAAGACAGCGTGAAATATCTCGGAGTAATTCTTGATTTAAAATTCACCTTCAATAACCATATAGATGAAACTCGCAAAAATTGTCTCAGAATGATTAAATCTCTGTGGCCACTCTTAAACAAACGTTCATCATTGCACTTAAAAAACAAAAATCTCATCTTTAAAAGCATTATAAGACCTTCTTTAACTTACGCATGCCCTGTTTGGTAAAAAGCGGCAAAAACTCATCTCAAGAAACTAGAAATCTTGCAGAACAAATGTCTTAAGATAATTTATAAGAAGCACTGGAGATTCTCAACAGATTTACTTCTTGAAGAATGTAATTATAAAAAACTTATTGAATTTATCAAAAAATTTACTGATAATTATTTTACTAAGATTGAATATTCTTCTTATCCACTGATAAGAGAGTGTTGAGAAATAACATAATTTGTAACATGTAAATGTAAATCACCAAATCGAGAATATTGTATATTAGTATGTTACTAGTTCTAGTAATATCACATTATATACATGTATATTTTCCAAAAATTTGATTTTTTTCTAATTTTCAAATAAAAGTTATATTATTCGCTGTAATATATATTTATAATATCTCGAAACTGTGTAAATACTTCCTAAGATATGTAAATAAAGATGATTCCAAAAATTGAAAAAAAATATACAAAAATTCAAATCACGTGTGGAATCCTTATTGTTCATTCTAAAGTTCATCTGATGCCATTTATTTTTTTAACACGTTGACAGCCAAGGCCATTTTCAGAAAACTGGCCAAAAATGACATTTTGATTTTTTCACATTATATTACTAAAAACTCTATTTCTTGATGATAGATATCATGAAAAAGCAAATATGATGTTTTTTTAGGAGAAAACGGACCCACGAATTATCTCGTAGTTGGCTTCTGTGACAGAAATCGCTACGCAGAAGCCAAATACGAGTTAATTCGTAGGTCGTTTTTCTTCTAAAAAAAACATCATTTTTGCTTCCTATAATATTTTGTTTTATAGTTATTATAATTTATTATAATTTTATTATTATTTTCTTTCTTTTTAGATTTATAGACATTCTCTAAATTTATTGTTATAATTATCAAGAACCCAAAGTGGATAAGAAAAGGTCACTGAATCAACGTGCAATTGAGTACAACGCAAATCTAAGTGATTCGGAATATGACGGAATTTTCAGCGATGATAGTTACGACATTTATGAGCCTTCTGGTAGTGGTAGTGAAGATGAACCTGAAGACGTGTCGAACCTGATGATAATGACGATGATCTCCAAGCAACAACGTCAAAAGAGAATGATGATTTGTGGACAGAAGTTCAACCCAATCCTGATTTATTTCTTTTTGAAGAAAATGTTGGTGTGAAATTAGATACACCAAATTTTTCAGTACAAACGCTGGTGGATTTATTTTTTTCGGACGAGATTCTTGCATTGCTGGTAGAACAAACTAATTTATATGCTGCGCAAGAAATTAAAAAAAAAAACGGAAAATGGGAATCGAAATGCTATAAAAAAACTAAAAGGTTATCAAATTGGCAAGACGCAAATGCTGCAAAGATAAAGGTTTTTATTGCAAATGAGACCTTGTACTTTTCCAACAATAGAACAGTACTGGAGCACAAACAAGCTATATAATGTAAACTTTTTGAGCTCAGATTATACAAGCTGAGACCAATCCTAAATCAAGTAAAAATATTTGTATTGACGAATCCATGATGCTATGGCGGGGAAGATTGCCTTTCCGCCAATACATAAAAAATAAAAAACACAAATATTTCATCAAACTATATGAACTATATGAGTCCGACGGTCTTGTAATAAAAATAAAAAATACAGCGGACAATCTGAGGAAACTACCAATAATGTAGGTCATACTGCTGGCGTTGTTTTACATTTACTTGAGGACTATTTCGATAAAGGCTACGCGCTTTACATGGATAATTTTTTTTAATTCAGTTAGTCTTACAAAACTGTTATACACACGAAAAACTTATGTGTGTGGAACCCTGCGAAGTAACAGAAAAGGAAACCCCAGAGATGTGGTAAATCGTAAACTGAAAAAATGGAGTGTTTTTGGCGGCAAAATGGTCCAGTTTCTGTAAGCAAAGGGAAAGACAAACGAGAAGTCCTTACCATTTCAAACATGCATGTTATTGAAATGGTAGAGGCGCCCAATCGCAATGGAAAAATTTATGTGAAACCGAATATAGTTCGAGATTACAATAATGGAATGTCGGGCATAGACCGATCAGATCAAATGATTTCGTACTACTCATCTCTAAGAAAGACTATTAGATGGCCCAAAAAGGTTTCGCTACATATTATAGAGATATATATACAAAATGCTCACAGAATTGATCAAAAAGTAACTTCATCTAAAATAAAACTGATAAAGTTCAGAGAAGAATTCGTCCTCGCGTTGATTGGAGATTTTCAACCAGTTTTGAAAAAAAATAGAAGTCAAGAGCTCCATTATTTAGAGTGTTTACCACCAACGGAAAAAACAGCGTCCGACAAAGCCATGTCGTATATGTACCCAAGCAAAAAACGCCGAGAAACGCGTTACTTCTGTCCAGCCTGCACGCAGAGAAAAAACATGGTTACTACATGGTCACGGCAATAATAATATGTTTTCCGCAATAAAAGTATGTTCGTCGCAACCATAGCATGTTTAACTAAATTTATTTTTGACAATAGTATAATTGCTGCAATATTAATATTGTTGAAATGTAACAATAGTATTATTGCCAAATATAAAAATGAAAATATGGTTATAGTAACAATATTAATATGGTTGGTGCGACAAAAGTATTGTGTTTGGCGTTTTATGTTAACAATAATATGATTACAGCAATCATACTGTATGATTGTAATTTTTCTTCATTTAAATATGCTTTTAAGAACAAATGTTGTTTAACTGAGTTTTTTTAATAAAAACTCTTACGTTTATTTAAACTTATTTTTTCTACTGTGAAATAAATCAATCCTATTATTTTCAATTTAATGTAGTTTTGAATAATTTTCATAATTCAAATCTATTTGTGACAACTTAAACCAATTCTAATAAATAATATTGTCGACAACTTAAATAAATTCTAATTAATTATGTTGGGGATCATAGTATAATTGCGTGTAATAATACTATGGTTGTAGTGATAATAACATGGTTGTATATGAAACATACTATGGTTGTGAGGATCATACTATGGTTGTGGAGACCATAGTATGGTTGAGTGTGAATAATGCTATGGTTGTGGGGATCATAGTATGGTATGTGTGAATCTTACTATTGTTGTTAGGATCATAGTTTGGTTGTATTTGAACTATACTATTGTTGTGAGGATCATAATATTGTTGTACCACAACCATATAGATACTTAACAATATTATCTTTTTCGAATATTGTCACCACAACCATACTTTTTTTCTGCGTGTGTGAAGAGAAGCCTGCCTTTTGTGTGGAAAATTGTTTTAAAAACTACCACAAATAATAAAATATTACTTTATTTCTTCTATTTGAGTTAATTTTTCCATTATATTGAATGAATTTTTATATTATATTGAATGAATTTTTCCATAATTTTTTTTTAAAAAATGTTCAGCACACGCAAGCCAAAACTAACTTCTTTTCTTTTCCCAGAAGCCATTTATCGATACTAGCACTAATATAATACGGTTTTACTCGTAACTACACAAAAAGTGGCAGTTTTTGATAGTACGAGATGACTCGTAGTTGGCTTCTTGGAAGGGAATGAATCTACGAGTTATCTCGTAGTTGGCAGTCAAAGTGTTAAATGAAATTTCCTTCAAATGTTAGCCTTAACTATGCCTCAGGGTATCCATTCTGAGGGACTAATTGTGGTTGACTCGTTCGAGATTTTCGACCGGTATGGTGTTAATGACAAGAGTAATGTTAGCTTCCAAAATCTGTACTGTAGCTGGTTTGTCAGCATAGACTTTGAACTTTACGTAGTCCAATGAAAAAAGTCTGAAGGTGTGATATCACAAGATCTAGGCGGCCAAATAAAATTAGCTGCTCTTCGAAATGACCTCTCAATAGATCCATTGTTTGAGCATCTGTTTGGCAAGTGGCACCGTACTGTTGAAACCAAATGTCGCCAAGATTACGGATTTTCAGGTAGCAAAAAGTACGATAGCATGACATGATAGCGAGCATCATTCACAACTACGTTCCGTTCATCATCATTATTGAAATAATATGGATATATGATAGTTCCACCAGCCCACAAAACCACTCCAAAACGTTGCTTTTGTGTTGTAAATTTTTCCATGATGAAATGACAAACAACACTGAAAAGATACAAAATTATGTTTAACACAACTCACGCATAATCTGTAAAAAAAAAACCATTGAAAAAAATACCTCTAGATTTTGAAAATAAATGGACCGATGATTTACCAGTCCATAAACCGCACCAAACCGTGGTTATCGCGGTGAAAGTCTTTCCATTATGAAATGACAAACAATACTATAAAGACAAAAAATTAAGTTTAACAGAGTTCACGCGAATTCTGTGAAAAAAACCCTATTGAAAAAATACCTTTAGATTGATTACACGACATTAATCTGTTTATATAATGAATACGCTTGATTGGGATGGAAATACTCGTAGCATGTGGTTTTTTATGCCAAAGTGCCTGAAAGAAAGAAAAAACATTGTAAGGGTTAGTAATTATCTTCAATTAATATTTTCGAATTGATTTCATCAACATAAAATGGTGAGCCATTTTAAATTTCAAATTTGAATCGGCTGTAAAACAATAGTTTTGATAATTTTTTTAAAATTCTGGTTTTAGTGGAAAGTTTAAACTTTGTCAATTAATAATAAAACACCATCCAATGCGTTTTCGCTTTGCCCAATGTGCTGAAGATTGTTTGGCAGGAGATAAAGAATTTTAACAAAATTTCGAGTTTTCAGATGGAGCTAATTTTCATCTCGGTGGCTATGTCAATAAGCAAAATTGCCGCATATGGAGTTCAGAGAACCCACACGTGACTATTGAGAAGTCAATGCATCGACAACGAATCCCTTTTTGGTGTGGATTTTTTTTTGGCTGGCGGCATCATTGGACCATTTTTCTTCGGAAATGAGCAAGTAGCCGTAATAACAACAACGGTGAGCGTGGCTCAAGGACTTTTTGTTTCCAAATATTCAACAAAATGACATGGACGACATATGGTTTCAAGAAGATGGGGCCATATGACGCACAGCCAACGCAGCCATCTATATTTTACGCACTGTTTCTGAAAATCGAATAATCAGCCGAAATTGTGATGTCAATTGGCCGGCTAGGAGCTGTGATATGAGCCCTTTGAATTATTTTCTGTGGAGAGGCCTTAAAGATGTTACGCAAAACATTGAGAGACAGTTAAAGCGTTGAAACAAAAAGTCGAAGAAGTAAAGATATTCGACCCGAAACAATTGAAAATGAACTGAAAAATTGGGTTGATCGAGTCATTTGTAGTCATATAAATGATATTTTGTTCCATTATTAAATGACAAAGTTCTAACCCATTTTCCCCATACTAGTTTTATAAAAAAGCCAATATGGCGAAGAGTGTTTTCGACAGATTAAGCATATTCGGCTTAGTCTGAACTGAATTTCTCAAATTTCAACAGCGTCCGTCATTCGCACGAACGGATATGATCTAAATTATAAACAGTTAACAATTCGAGTCAAATTCCGTAGAGATCAAACTATAAATCCAGTTTATAGAGCCCCGGTATCGGAACTCGGGAAGGTATACGGTCTCTATTAAAGCATTTACTAATTTAGCCCAAAATAGGCCTTGCCCAAAAGATAGTTTCAATCTAGTTACAGCAGTCTTGACCTAGACTCCTAAACTCCCATGGTACTGACTTTTATACAAAATACCCCAAAAAAGTTTGATTTTTACAGATGTTGTTTAAGTCCTTGAATAGATTGCTGATTGCAACAATATATTTCTACGCAAAATTTTGGAATTTCTGGGTTTATTTTAGGGACCGCTATCGTGCTTTCCCAATTTTGAAATTTTGTTTTAGACGCATTTCTCAGCTGGACCACAAATCTCCAACATTTTGGACTGACGTACGCCACTGAAACATTTTGCATTGCACTTTTTATAGATTTGCTTTATCATCCATAAAGTTTAAGTAAATAACATATAAAATGTAACCTAACCTCCTTTAATTCGATCTATGTACGAACAATATATATATCACACTAACGGAAGGACGATCAGAGCGTCTTAGAATTGTTCGCTGATCGAAAAAATATAAACTTTATGGGGTATCAGATCAATATTTTGAGGTGTACTTAACAAAAAGCCAAATTTGGTACACCCCCATCATACTGCGGGGGATATAAAAATGGAAAACATGGAAAATTATTAATTTCATTTTATTTTAATACAGAAAGGCAATACAAAAAGGGCCTATCTATATGACATTTTTGTGTGTATTGGGGGTCATTCAAAATTGCGGCTTAAACTCATTTTTTTTAGTTAAAACGTGGTTAATCTATAGAGGAATCGACTGCAATTACTAATTTTCGGGAATTCCGCGAAATGAATAAATGCAACAGGGTTTTGGCTCTCCTGTAAAGTATCGGGAAAACGTATAGGCATTCTACTGGGAACACTGACGATATGTGTGGTAGCTACGAGTATATTTAAATCTGAACCGAGTTTCTTCTGTATTTCTTCTGTTATGATGAAAGCGGTTTAGTGAATTGGTCGTATCGTTAGTGTTGGTCTCATTCCAAACACTTTGATTTTCAATGTACTGTGTCCACTTCGAAAAACCAAGGAATTTTCGATTTGTTTCTTATTTCCCCCTCCACGAATTCCCAAAATCATATTATCATATTATGATTTTTGTCTTCTGTTAGCAAAGCTAGCTCATGTAAGTGCCTTGATCTTAAACACTTTAAGAATAGCTTAACCTGTTTTGCATGTACTTAGGAAGAAGCACAGTTAGTTTATAAAGGGCTGAGGTTGTGGTGTGCTAAGTAGTATTCTATCACACAAAAATTAAAGTTATAACAAATAAAAAATCTACAATCTAAAAGAGCGCGTTCTATTTGCCACCGTACAACACTTTGGCATAAAGTACACTCATCGCTTCTATACACTGATTGAAAATATGACTTATAGAGTGGCAGGGCCTAAAATCTGGATGAAGCATAGGGGGACTGGGGGACTTTTTAAAAAATTTTACTGATTACAATTAAAATGTGAGTTTTAAAGCCCAAATCGAACGCCTTTGTATAAGGCTATACGAACACATTGATCTAAATGATTTAATTTTACCACTATTGGTTATCCATCCTTCGCAACTTACTATACTAAATTTCAGCATAGATTTGACTATATTTGACCATATTAAAGTCGCCTATAAATCCCTAACGACCGGGGCCCGCCTAATTAAAAAAAATTCTTACTCGTTAAGTCGCCGGCATTTACGAGGTGGAAAGCCTTCACTGAAAAATTCTAATATATTCACGCAGAGAAAAAATATGGTTACTATATGTGACGCGCAAAATAGAAAGGGAACTAAGGTTAAAAACCAGCTTTGTTCAGAAGAGCCAATTTAAATACTTCATAAAACGCGCATATCTCTGGAAGGAACACTTTTGGGGCATGGGATCGGTCTCATTCGATGCTCAGATGTTGTCCACATCAAAAAAAAAGTGAAAATTTGATGAAAAGTTTTGTTCAGCAGAGCCGTTTTAAAGATTAGGTCCCTTTCTATTTGCGCTTAGAATCGTCGACTTTACTTTCATAAAACGCGCATATCTCTGGGAGGGAACACTTTTGGGGCATGGGATCAGTCTCATTCGATTCTCAGATGTTGTCCACATCCCTCTCTCTATGCGCTGTCACATATGGTACTGTTGAAAAAAGGGCATAGTTGCAGGACCTGTGGCCCTAAAAACGGCTCGCATGGTCAAAATGGGCATCTGGGCACTAAAATTGAAGCAGAATTTGGCTTAGATTAGGGTTTGATGAGATTAGGGACGAAGAGGCTTAAAAAACGGACCATTTTTTGTAGTGTTGCGACGGTGGAGGGTTTATACGGTTCTGCCTCCCGAACTATTCTATGATTTTACTCGTTGAAATTTTGTTTTAGACGCATTTCTCAGCTGGACCACAAATCTATAACATTTTGGACTGACGTACGCCACTGAAACATTTTGCATTGCACTTTTTATAGATTTGCTTTATCATCCATAAAGTTTAAGTAAACAACATATAAAATGTAACCTAACCTCCTTTTATTCGATCGATGTACGAACGATACATATATATCTATATATACACACAAACAAACCAAACCGAACCAAAGCGAACCATCCATCCATCCATACTTGATTACTATTATTATTTTTAGTTTTTATGAAATTTCAGCAAACAACATTTGTTGTAAACATTACACACATATAAATTTGTAAGTATGTATACGAGTATGTACGTATATGCACTGTACGAGTACATACATGCATTTAGAAAATCCGACATCGGGACCAACGGAAACAACACAAAAAGTATTGAGTGTTCAATCCAAATATACCCAAGTACTTGTAGTCCTTTTTCATTCTATCGACGCAGAGAGTGCATGCAACGGGAAAACACTTCTGAAGCATGCAGATGGACAAGTGAAAGCTGTCAAATTTGGATATAATTTTTACGTTTATCACGAACGTAAAGTTTATTCCTTTGCAAAATTGCACCGGAATTTGTAAAATGGTGAGAACTTTTGACAAAATTTCTAAAAAAAAATGCTCTAAGTCAAGCTCCTAGTGTCAGTATTTTATGCCAAATATTTGTAACTTACAAAACTGACCAACTAAAAGTGTACCGGTCGAGTCAAAATCGCTTCATACCGAAAAAATAATCGGGAGTTCGAAGCCAAGCTCGCTTCATAATACTCTAATTTCAAATTAACACAGGCTTAGCTTACGGTGCCAGGCCTTCCACACTCCCTTTTATTAGAAGGCCTTCTAGAACACCTGCAACTATGGTCTGCTAGAATACATATAGAATACGAGGGTATATCAATAGAGACTTTTCCATCTTCCCTCGTAGTTATAAGAAATGCAACACTGCTCCCATTATGTACCATCTGTTAATAGACTACTGTCAAATTTTGAAAGAGTTCCGTCATTTGGATTGTGTTTAACAGCTGTACAAAACATACAAACTCGTGGATTTTGTTAAAAATAGAAAAAAGTGTATATCGAGTGATCTTTTAACAATATTTTTTGTGGAAAAAAACTGTCAATTAAACCAATGGAAAGCTTCATAAATACTATAGGGAATCTGCACTATCGATTTTAATGGTAAAAAAATTATTTACTGATTTTCGTTGTGGTCACACAACATCAAATGAGGCTGAACGTTCTGGGCGGCCAATTGAGTTCAATACACCCGAAAATGTCGAAAAAATCCATGAAATGGTGTTGGGCGATCGAAGAGTAAAAGCACGTGAGACTGTTGATGGCATAAGAAGTGCATATAGCAGTTTGGTTTAAATTTTACATGATCATAAACGTAATCGCATAAAAACTTCAAAGGATTGCTTGGGGTTTTTTAACCGCAAGCCGAATAAGTTTTTCAGAGTTTTGTAGCTGTGGATGAAACATGGATCCATTACAACACTCTGGAGACCAAGCAGCAGACCAAGAGATTCAGCTCTAACGATGAAATTATTGATCACACAAATGCCCATTTATTGTACCTCGAAAAATCTTACTCTTTTGGAGGGAATACAAAAATATAAGAAACGTTGGACTAAGTGTTTTGAGCTGAAAGGAGATTATGTGGAAAAATATTTTTTTTTTTTAAAAAAAACTGTGTTTTATTCGAAAAGTCACTTAATTATTGATATGCCCTCTTACATACAAAAAATTGTAACAAAGAAATTAATTTTGAAATACACAAACACCCAAGTACACTCGTATATGAGTCATTCCATGCCAAACGGTACGATTTTGGGCAAAAATTTAACGCAATGATTCCGATTTTTATGAAAATTTGCAGATTTGGTCCTCTAGCAATTCTATTTCATCCGCGATTAGAAAAAAAAAATATAATTTTTTTTTTCAAAAGTTATGACCAATTGAACTTTGGTAAAATGGAGATTTTATCAAGGAGGTGTGTTCATTCAGTCGCATGTAACTCCGGAAATACTTGACCGATTTTACTCTGCTATACCTTATTTTGAAGGTAATTTTAAGCACTTCTAAAATAACGAAACGGTATGGCATAACGCCATAGATTTTTTTAAGTTTGTATCATTTTAATCCTTTTATTTCGATTTTGAAAATGATTACATCTTTTTTTATTTTTGAAATTTTGCAGGCGTATTCTTACAGGTCTGTTTTACCGACTGTGTAAGTTTTAAAGTGGTGAAATAATGCGTTCTATTTTTAAAAATTTTTTTTTACCTTATACCTTTTTCACTTCCATGAATATAGAAAATATAATATAGAAAAAAAAATACTTTTTAATAGTTTATTGACACAAGATATAACAACAACAAAAAAACAAAGAAAAAAAGAAATAAAAAAATGAGTAATGAAATAAATGTTATGCCTTGTATACCATCTTCATACAGTACTGCTCAGAAGATGATGTTGTCTGGACTTTCATTATTTTATCGGGTTGTGGAATGAATGCATGGTAGCCAAGAGTTCCAGAAATTGTTTTCGCTTTTTCAAAACGCTCCTTCAGGTGTTTCGCCCTATCTTGATATTGATAGTTATTGAAGAATTCTGTATGAATATTCTTCACGTTTTTATTCACCCAATCATAAAATTTGACGGCACTATTAATGGGATTTATGAGGCTGGACAAGCTTGCACGTGCTGCTAGTCTTTTGACTGTTCCTCCCAGACCATCGCAGGGCCATTTGTCATGAGACGTTGCAAAAAAATGCCATTCCGCTGGTATTCCAAAATCTTCTACGTGGAACGTCAGATTTAAAAAGTTTTTCTTGTTTTTGTATTGTGCGCTTGCGCCATCAGAAAAGTAAAATATTTTACTTACAGGTCCTAAGGTTTTCTTTAAAAAATTTACAAGCCCCTCCTGGAATACGTGCACGGCTATTGTATCATGTTTTTATTTCTTTTTTTCTTTGTTTTTTTGTTGTTGTTATATCTTGTGTCAATAAACTATTAAAAAGTATTTTTTTTTCTATATTATATTTTCTATATTCATGGAAGTGAAAAAGGTATAAGGTAAAAAAATTTTTTTAAAAATAGAACGCATTATTTCACCACTTTAAAACTTACACAGTCGGTAAAACAGACCTGTAAGAATACGCCTGCAAAATTTCAAAAATAAAAAAAGATGTAATCATTTTCAAAATCGAAATAAAAGGATTAAAATGATACAAACTTAAAAAATTCTATGGCGTTATGCCATACCGTTTCGTTATTTTAGAAGTACTTAAAATTACCTTCAAAATAAGGTATAGCAGAGTAAAATCGGTCAAGTATTTCCGGAGTTACATGCGACTGAATGAACACACCTCTTTGATAAAATCTTCATTTCACCAAAGTTCAATTGGTCATAACATTTAAAAAAAAATTTTAAATTTTTTTTCTTGAAACACGTATATAATATTTTTAAGAGAAGAATGCATACACAAACTAGTTAAGCAATCCAAGCTTGTGATGTAAAAAATGCGTACCGTTTGGCATGGAATGACTCATATACGAAAAAATTCTAAATAAGAATTTAATTTAAAAGTGTACAATTTCTATTGCAATTTGCCTTTAAACCTAAGTTTTTCTGGTTCTTACTCCGCTATGCTACGTATGCAAATTTACTGCTCATTACTGTGACAAACATCTTTCGTCTGTCATGGCATGTTCGTATGTCTTCTGCTAGCTAGGGACGTTAATTAAATCTTGAAAAAATAAGATTTTCTTCCAGGCCTCCTCCAGGAATGTACTAGCGAATAAGTAAAGGGACAATTACGAGCACATCTTTATGTCTAGAAACGTTTATTAGATCATTCTCCTTGAAAAAACGAATGCCTTTTCCAGGCTTTCTCCAGGAACGCACTAGCGAAAAGTAAAGGATCAATTACAAGGCCTTCTAGATGGCATTTTTGTAGAAAAGTGGCATTAGAATATGTAGGGGTCATCTCTTATGTACATCCATCGCTATCTCCGATTAAATTAAACAATATTGGCCTAAAATTTGAGTACTACTTACACAAAGGTCACGAGGTCCTGCAGCTCTAAAGGCAACATCGTCAATCAAATCCGGCCAAACTTGCTTTGTAGCGTATCTAATAGTTGACCACGCTTGGCTAAAGAATTGATACTTGCTTCATTTAAACTAGCAAAAAAGCTAAAGTTGGGCGTGACCGACTATATTAAACCCTGCTCTTCTGGTTGTTCAGAAAAGCCAACCGAAAAGAGGTTTTTTGACCCCCTAAGACGGGATCTAAAAACCCCTTAGACGGGAGTTTAAAATCAATGTCATATTTATATAGGGTGATACATCAAGAAGTATTTTTTCAGAAAAAAAATACAAAAGTCAAATCAATTGTGGGAACTTTATTGGTAATTTAAAAGGACATTTAATGGCTTTTACTTTTTGAATATAATTTCCTTTAAATGTTGGCCGCAACCACGCCTAAGGGTTTCCACTCCGAGGGTCCAATAATGGATGACTCGTTCAAACATTTCGACCGGTATGGCTTTAATGACACTCGTAGTGTTGGCTTCCAAAACCTGAATCGTAGCTGGTTTGTCAGCGTAGACTTTGGAATTTACGTAACCCCAAAGAAAAATGTCTAAAGGTGTGATATCACTCGATCGCCTAGATCGAGTGCCAACTCACCTGTCCAAAACCTGAAATTAGCTGCTTTTCGAAATGACCTCTCAATAGATCCATTGTTTGAGCAGTTGTATGGCAAGTGGCACAGTTCTGTTGAAACCAAGTGTCGTGAAGGTTACGGGCTTCAATTTCAGGTAGCATAATGATCAATATCAAGGCGCGATAGCGTGCACCATTCACGGTTACGTTCCGGCCATCATCATTTTTAAAAAATATGCACCGATGATTCCACCAGCTTATAAACCGCCCCAAACCGTGGTTTTCTCTGGGTATAATGGCACCACTTGAACCTCTTCTTGTTGCTCTTCAGCCCAAATGCGGCAATTTTGTTTATTGACATTGCCATTGAGTCAGAAATGGGCCTCATCACTGCACAATTTTTTTTTTCGAAAACAGCGAATCTTCCCGTTTCTCACCGAACGCTTATTTCCATAATACAGTTGCCAACATTTGAAGGAAATTATTTTCAAATAAAAAATGCCATAAAATTTTCTTTCTAAATTACCAATAAAGATTCCACACTT
Source organism: Hydrotaea diabolus (assembly GCA_963513945.1). Classification (NCBI taxonomy): domain Eukaryota; kingdom Metazoa; phylum Arthropoda; class Insecta; order Diptera; family Muscidae; genus Hydrotaea; species Hydrotaea diabolus. The sequence goes on along the minus strand of OY740717.1, from coordinate 129,716,632 downwards.
CATTTAAATTTTTATATTTTTTTTTGTTCTGAAAAATACCTCTAAATGAATGACCCTTTATTTGTGAGAAAATTACATAATGTAATGTAAACTCGATTAAATATATATGTAGGAGTTATATCTTAATGTAAATTAATTTTCCCGATCTTCAACAGCGTCCAGCCTTGGCATGAGGAACTCACTTGCGCCTAATTTTATTAAGTTTGGATGTATTTTGTTGCTTTTAGAGCTATGGACATAAACTCGGATGAAAATATAAGTAAATAAATGAGAGTTTTATTTACATCTTAACCGATTTTCCTCATTTTTAATAGCGCCCTTTCTTAGGCCAAAAAAACTAACGTCTGACAGTTTCATCACGATTGGATTCCATATGAGGTTCATAAACACACAAAGTCGGATGAACATATATGTGTGAAAGCTATATATAAATCTTAGCCGATTTCCTTCAATTTAAATAACGTTCTTCATTGGCCTTACTAACTTACTTGTTCTAAATTTTATTAAGATTGGATGCCAGATGTGGCTTCTAGAGCCAAAAAAAACAATCGGATAGGCATATATGTGTCAACAAAATCTAATTCTGAACCGAATTTCTCAAAATTCAATAACGTCCTTGATTAGACCCAAGAACTTAATTGTGGTTATTTTGTCGAGATTGAATGTTAGATGTTACTTCTACATACATATGTGTGGGAGCTGAATGTAAATCTGAACCGATTTTCTTCGATTTTACTAGCGACCTTCCATGGTCCAAAAACATTCCCTTGTGCCAAATTTCATTAAAATTAGATGAAATACATATGTGGCTTCTAGACACAAATCGCAGGAACACACATGTGTGGGATCTATTTCTTAATTTTGAACCGATTTTCTTTAATTTAAGTTAAGCCTTCTCATGGTTCAAATACCTAACGTATGCCAAGTTTCATTAAGATTAGATATAATATGTGGCAGCTAGAGCTAAAAAACATAAAATCGAGCTAAAAACATATGTGTGGAAACTACTTATATATCTAAATCTGAATAATTTCAATAGCGTCCGTCCTTGGTCCAAAAAACTTACATCTGCAAAGTTCAATGAAGATCGAACAATAATTGCGACCTGGAGTTTGATTACAACCTTTTGTTGGATGGACGGACGGACAGACAGCCATCGAATTGAATCAGCTAGTAATTTAGAGTCGATCGGTACACCTAAAGGTCGGTCTAGCTCAAATATTTGTGTTAGTAACAAATATTTGCCACGAAGTTTTGCAGCGTATAATTATCATTCTTGATTTATGGTAGTAAACAGCAGGGGTTATGTTTAAAACACAAAAACAGATCTCGTTTAACATTTCGTTCACCCTAGTTACGTCGCTGGTCTTCAATTTGATATAATGTACAAATCTGGACAACTAACGTTTTTTGGAACTGGTCACTACAAAACTTCCTTATCCCCATCAAGATGCACACAAGATCACAAGTTGTAAGTACGAATGTATTTTGTAATCCAATACCACGACTGCCACAGCCTCCACTAGCGATGCTATCAGGAGTCACCAGCCTCTTCTCGGTGAGCTGTCTGGCTGGCACAATGTTTGGTCTCCTTCAAGACTTCGTTTGTTTGGATGGTTGTCGGAGTCATACCTTTGTTGCTATTTTTAGTTTATCTACTTTGGCCGTGTGTTTTCTTTCATTCCATTTTATTTCCTACGTCTTTTTTCAGTTCTCTGCAAGCTCGTCTTTTCAGTCCATATTTCTTTATATTTCCTCAGACAGACGGACGATGTGCAAGTTCGATCCGTGTGTGTTTGCGGGCTGCTCAGTTGTTGTTTGCATTTCACATATGACTGAAGACAATTGTCTTGAGTCTTTCTCTGCGTGTATGAGAATGTTCTTTCTGTGTACATTGGATTTGCTTTGTTATTACATCGCAGAGGCGAAATTTGTGAAACTTCTGCAAAGGGGGCCTTCTAAAGGATGTTTATCGGTAGTAGACATTCCCGACTTCCTTCTAAAAAATTCAAGATAGCACATATTCAAGCTCCATAATATCGAAAAATAATTCTTTTACTTAATTTACTTAACATTTACTCGAAAAATAATTTCTTTTACTTAATTTACTCAACATTCCAGTAAGGAACAAGAATAAACTTTTTTCAAATCCGTACAATATGCACGATAGTTCTTATATTTTCTGATCGGGGCCTACCATTTAACGTTGGCTCCGAAGTTTCAGCTTGAGTTACTTATCGCGGATTACAGTTATAATAAAAGCATTGTCACAGTCAATTTAAAGTAGATTGAGTAGTGAGCAAACTAGTGAATTAATCCTATGGTTGACGCTTTCATAAATCCCAATACATAAAAAAAGATAAAGTGAGGATATGTATATAGCAGTAAAATTATAATTTTTAGGACAGCTATTGGAATTATTTTATTGTGGATATAATAAATACTGACCGGAAAACTCATGTAAGCTACGAAATAACAATATATAACAAAAGGAAAGTTTGATGTGTAATGAACACGGAAAGTTATAATGAACTAAAAATACCTTCTTGCCTTGAGAACCTGAAAGTATGATAATTCACTTTGATATTAACTTCTAATAAATCAATGTAATATTAAAGCCTTAGTAGACCATGAAGTAGAAAAACGTAGCACCGCACATTGGTCCAGGATCGATTTCCATCAACCAAAGCTCTATAACTTTTGATCTAGTAAATTATTTTGAGTTCTGTAAATAAGGGCATATGTAGCCTCATGGATTATTTTGAGTTGTTAAGATTTTAAAACGGGCAATTGGGTATATTTTAGAAATTAGTATGAAGTTGACTGCTTTTCGTATTATCCTATTTTAAAGATAGACATTTTTGTCGTTTTTAGTTTTTTTACTTATTTGCAAGTAATTTTTCATAAAATGCTCACTTTTTTTAGGTTTTAAAAACTGAACAAATTTAATTTTACGAACTGTATCTCATACATTTTAAGAGATATGTAAAAAACACTTAAAGTGAATAAAAATTTTTAATTTTCTTAAAAATCGGATGAAAATAAACAACTTCAGGCTAATTTCTAATATAACCCTAAAGTGATTAGCCCTTTTTACAAAACTAAAAAATATTTCCTAGGTCAGAAGTTATAGAATCTTTACCGATGAAAATCGATCCAGGACCACTGTGCCCCGCAGGCGAAACATTGGTTGACTATAAAATCGCGCTCGCGTTTATCCTACTTTTATCTTAAGAAAATTAAAAACAAAATTTAAAAAATTTCAAAATAGTTTTAACGAAATATTTTATTTAATTACGGTTGTAAGAAGTAGAAGAACGTAGAGACGCATTTTTTTGCCTCCAGTGCTTCTAAGTCTTACAACCTAAATTAAGATTTTTAAATCTTTCATTGATACCATATGAGGTAGTTAATGAAGATAAGAGCTATCACACATTTGAGTATTGGTAGTTAAAATCACCCTTTCCATAATTGGGAAAAGACATATGAATTTATCTTCCAGTTCATTGAATTAAATCTTTCGCAGTTGAAACTGCTTTTGCAAATGACTGTGAAGTTATAAATTACTTTTAGAGGAAACTAAGGAAAACATTTTGGAAAACAGCTAAAATTAATGTTTAAAGCAAGAAAAAGTCAAGAAAAATATTAAAAAAATATTTTACAGCAATTTCGTGTGTAGAAAAAGAGAACCACAAATGAGCCTATGCTACGTATAATCAAATATACGATAGAAACAAACTTGAGAACATATTTAAAAAAATATTCTATAACATCAAGCTCGAAATTATGGCTTTGGAGTAGAAATGTATCTTAAATTTGAATGTAAAACTATGTTTTTTCTATTACTGAATAAAATTTGAAAATGTTATATAATAATATACGAGTATAATAATATAACGGCCATAATGCCCATTGTGCTTCATGACTATTTTGTAGGCGGTCATAACAACATAATTAAAATTGGGCGTTATTTCCGATCATAGGGTGGTCATAACATCAACCTATGCTACCACGACGGCCTACTCTCTGAATTTTTAAAGGAACCCTTTTTGTAAGTGAAAAGTTGACCTTTGGTGTTATTATTTTTTGTCTTGAGGTCAAGTATTTAAATATGCTGTTGAGGGTAGTCAATTAAGAAACTGATTATTGCTGTCAACAAACCTATTTTTCTTAAACTGTCTGCCATTCCTTCTGTTCCTGTAGGCTTTTCATACCTTACACAACTCTGTAGTACTGGATCTAACGACATAGTGCTGATATTAAAAAACCTTAAAGGAATGGCGAAAGACCCATAGTTTATTATACCGATCGATTCAGAATCGCTATTCATTTTCAGTGCGACGTGTCCGTCCATCTATCTATCTGTCATTGAAACCATTGTACAGGTCGCAAATATGACCCTACGTCAAGGTCGCATAAAATTGAAAAACTATTCAGGTTTGAGCCAAGGATGAACCCAATTTGAATTTGTCAATGTTCTGATATTATAAAAATATCTTTCAATGTTTCAGAACCTGTAGCTCTAGAAGTCATTAACTAAATTCGACGCAATCCCTTACTCTGCTGCAAATGAACCAAATCGGTCTCTGTTTCCATATAGCTTCCACACAAAGAAGTCGCTTCCGATTTGTGGTCAAGCAGCTCTTGCAAACACAAACTAACACCGATCACGCTATGACCTCGCATACCACATTATGAAAGACCAATAATAATCTGGTGAAACAGAACCATACTAGAACATATTTTATTATACGCATAGATTCCACACAAAGGTCCCCTCCTGCTGCTGTAGCAGTTTCAAATTAATTCCGATCGGTCTCAAACTTCGCATGCTACATTGCCTCCGACCAAAAGTTAGTTACAGTGAAGCAGGTACAAAGCGGACTATATTTTTACATTAGCTTCATACAAAGGTCCTTCCGGATTCCAGAATTGGCAGTTTAAGAAGCCACATGTTTCATCCGATTCTGACCAAATTTCGTATAGAGCATTTTGAGCTACCAATATCCATAGCCGTGTTTTTTCATAGCCCCCACGCAAAGGTCCTTTCCGATTTGAGAAGCTCTAGAAGTCAGAAATTAAAACAGATCATGCTTAATTATCGCATTTCAAGCGACTCATAAGTATCGCTGGTATGACTAGACCATATCCGCAAATATTTTAATGCAGCAGAGAAAAGATATAGTGTCTATATGGTAATGGCAACAATAATATGTTCCCTGTAATAAAATCATGAACGTCGCAACCATAGCATGGTTTTTTTAATGTCATTTTAACAATAAAACGATTTCGGCAATATTAATGTTGTTGAAATGTCGCAATAGTATTTTTGCCAAATGTAGAAATGAAATTATGGTTGTAGACACAGCGGTATATGTGTGGGGCGACAAAAGTATTGTTGTTTGGGTTTTATGTTAACAATAATATTATTACGGCTTCACATCGTATGGTTGTGGCTACGAACTAAGCATAACGGTTTTTAAAGAACATGTGTGTGAATCCTAATACGGTTGTGGAGATCATAGTATGGTCGTGCGTAAAACATACTATTATTGTGAGGATAATAATGCTGTTGCACTACATCCATATAGCCAACAATAACATGATGCTCTTCAAATATTGTTAACCCAACCATACTCTTTTTCTGCGTACAAAAGGCTTTCCTGATTTAAGCATCCCCCCTATTACTACCAATTTTGCTCAAACGTAGCAAAGTGCACTGAAAAATGTCTATATTAAATGGCTGTAAAACTTGACTATATCATGTCATGTTTCCATATTGCCTCGACTAAATCTTCGTCCCGATTTTGGTTTATATTGCTCTAAATGTCACAAATACGTGAAAGTGGACCATATCGGTGTATATTTTTTTAACAAAAACACTCCGATTTTAAGATTCTGTCGCTCGCAAGCCACATTTTTCATCCATTCATTCTCAATTTTTATAAAGTGAGCTACGGAAGTCTATGTTTTGATTGACCAACCATTCAACGAAGTTCCTTCCCATTTAAAGGCCATGCAGTCGTACAAGCCAGTGACTAGATTTCAAGAAGACTACATTTCAAGTACCCCCATTAAAAGGTCCAACTCGGTTTGAGGACTTGCCGCTCTTAATGCCACATTTTAAGTCTAATCAAGCTCAAATGAAGCATGGAAATAATGTGCGACCTTTAGCTCTCCGTGGAAAAACTGGTCCGGTCTGTATTTTATAAAACCCCACGAAATATTAACTTTCCGCTCTAAAAGTCACATATAAGTCCGACCTTACACAAACTCTAGAAGTAGGTGCGGAATCTTCTGAATAGCATAAATTGTTGATTATCTGATTGTCGGCGAAGGCCATCTTTAGCCTATTAAATTTGTTTTTTTTTGAGCAACCTTTCTTGCCGACGACCTTTTTTATTGCTTCCCTTCTGGTGTGCTTGATCTAAGAAGTTATAGTGGGATAATTTTAAATATTCGCATGCAAAGGCCCGCTACGACAGTCAGAGGCGTCCTACTACACTTTTGCCACCTCTGGTAGATATAGTTTTGTAGGAATCTATTTGCACAATGAAATAAAAGATTCAGTTATTTTTCATACTTTTTATTTTTGCTAGCAAACGAGGTCATATCGAAAATTGTTATGCATTTTTGTCCTTTTTCGATTTTGTTGTCTATTTCCGTTTGTTTATGCTGTTATTTGTTAAAAGACAATGTTTATGTGCACGAATAATGATATCAGTGAACTTAAAGGATTACACGTGTGGGAAAGATTTTACGTGTATTCTGAATTAATGCTAGTAAAGTGCACGATTTCAGATTATTGTCGAACGTTCAATGATCATTTTTGGAATGTCAATGAAATTTAAGAATTCGTAAAATATGAAATAAACACTGGCAGTGAGGTGACTCATGTTTTACAAGATATGTAAAAGATATTTGTTCTTCAAAAAATTTCCTACCAAAGTGTTCAAATATCATTACCCTAGCACTACTTTCAGTTGAAGTTTTCTCAATTTTTTACAAAAATATTAATTATTTATTTAATAAAACCAGTCCATAGTAAAAAATTATATTCAATTTATTTTGTTGCTATTAACGATTAGAATTTTTTATTCAATTTATATTTCTATAGATGTTTATATTCTGTCCCTGAAAATACACAGTATTCCCCTGTAAAATCTAATATTCGCTAAAATTCAAATTCCAAACCAATCCTGATTTCAAGCAACTCAAATATGATTGAACATTACTTGAAAGGGGTGCACATCTAATAGTTTTTATTAAAATTAAGTAAGTCGTGTTTTATCACTCGTTACGAACGTTCACACTTAAATGGGTCATTCCCCTGTGTTGTTTTTTAAAAAGATAATTAATATTTTTTATAATTTTGCAAGTGTTTTTTGTGTTTATTTGTAAGGGTAAGTACTTAATTAACATTTCAGGGGGTTTTGTAGAAATTCATCAGTCCCCAGCCAAAATTTTTCACAGGGGAATGACGATTAACAGATTTTTTTCTTTTGTTATTTTTACAAAAGAACTGAATTAAAATGAATTTGTTGATTTTTAAGAAAAATACTTTGCATTTGTGGTTTTCAACGAAAACCCATGCGAAACGGAGTTGGTGGAAATGATATTGCGCGTTGAAGTTTGCTCTACGCACAGTTCGAAGACTATACACAAAGGGAAATTCTCATTAATAAAAATGAGTCTCCCGTATAAGTCATTTGATTTGTGGCGGAAGTAATCGTTGTCAAAGACTGCTGAAGAAAAACCTTGGCGGGTTTAGAAACAGCTGTACAGTCTGCCTGGCAACCGTAGCAAATACATTTCACCAATTTCTTCTTTATAAGTTGATTCTGAAAAAGAAACAACATAAAGGTCTCGAACCAGAATAAAAAACTGCTCAAGTCGTAATGAAAAATACTTTATATATTAATGTCTTCGTCATTTCTCTGTTCAATGTGTCATTACCCTGGAGGTCATATTTTTTAACTGTTGCATGATTCCGTTAAAAATTAAAATTTTGATTTGTGCCTTTTAAAAATGACTAGTCTTTCTTAGAACTAAGACATGTACCTGAATTAAATTTTAAATTCTGCATAAATCTCATAATCTCAGAATCACCCATACATACTTTATAGTCTCCGATATACAAAGGTGTACTATGGTCTCCGATCAATATTTCATTGTGTTGCAAATGGAAAGACAAATATAGTATACCGTCCACCGAAGAGTGACAAGTGTTAATAAATATTAGAAACTGGGAAATAAAGCTACTCCCCTTTTTGCCAGATATTTTTATACTCTCCACCTTAGATTGGGAATATATACCAGTTTGTCATTCCGTTTGTAACACCACTTATTTCAGACCATAAAAAGTACGGGGGTTGTTATTTATATTTTGGGCAATAAAAACACAATAATCTATCATTGGTAATGGTTTTTTTATTTTTCAAAATATTCTTATTTAAGGTCAATATATTTTGCATGCGCGCAATCCAATTTTGGAAGCACTTTTTCCACTCCGATTTGAAACACCTCCAAGACATGATTTTTGAACGCTTCAACAGCTGCTTCGGGCGATGAAAAACGTTGACAACTCATTTTTTTCTTGATGCTAAGGAATAAGAAGAAGTCATTGGGTGTCAAATCAGGGCTGTTCGGTGGGTGGGCCATCAATTATACATCTTGAGTGGTCAAATAGTTAATCGTTTCAGCTGATGTGTGAGCGCTTGCATTGTCGTAATGCAGTATGATCCGTCTTCTCTTATTATCTTTCCTCATTTCTTCGATCAAATTTGGCAACCAGGTGGTTGTATATTACTCAGAATTGATCGTCCTACGTTCCACTAAAGGTACTGTGGCAACATGACCGGTTAGACCGAAAAAAAAACGCAATCATTTGTTTCGATGTACTTCTTTCACGAACAACTTTTGTTGGATTTGGCTCGTCTTGAAAGACCCATACGATCGATTGCTGTTTTGTTTCGGGTTCATATGTATAGATCTATGATTCGTCACCTGTGACAATGTTATATACTGCCTTTGAGCTACCGGAGTTATACTTTTTCAACATCTCTTTGCACCAATTCATACAAGCCTCTTTTGAGCTTTCGTCAAATTATGTGGGATCCAACGAGAACAAATTTTTTCATGGCCAAAAGAACATGCAATATCTTATTAATGCTTGTCATACTTATGCCCAAGAATGCATCAATCTCAGTCGGTCTTGCTTAATCAGTTCACGCACAGCAACGATGGTTTCTAGCAAAGTGACTGAAGTTTGACGTCCTTCACGAAATTCATCCTGGAGCGAACGGCGTCCGAGACTGAACTCTTAGTACCACCGATTCACAGTTGTTTTTGATGGTGCTTCATCTCCAAAAGCCAAAACATGTTGATTTAAACAAGTTTGTCTCGATAACCCACGCCGAAAATCATAAAAAATCATCGCACGAAAATGTTCACGGGATAATTCCATTTTTTAACTGAGATGAATTTTTTAACACACTGTAAACAAAATACTAATTCGCCCCCAAATGACAAAACGTTCTGAGTGAAGTTATGCTAAAAAATGTCAAAGCTTCCAATGAAAGTTCCAGTTTGCATATATATATATATATATATATATATATATATATATATATATATATATATATATATATATATATATATATATATATATATATATATATATATATATATATATATATATATATATATATAAGAGGTTAGCTATATATTACTACTCGTCATAAAATTCTACGACGATCTAGCAATGTCCGTCTGTTATTGTGTTTAAAACACGATTTAGTTTAAACAAAAAGAGCTAAAGTCTTCAAACTTACGATGGGTTGGTATTGAAAATGGAAGAAAAAGAAAAAAATCACCTTTGAGGGACTAAAAAAAGTCCTGATAAAAATTTTATTATTTCGACATTTTGCTATTTAATTTTATTTTCTTAAATCAGCATTTCTTTCGAAGTGGTAGACATAGATTCTTTAGTCTTCCTATAAATGGGCCTGGTCATTGAGTCCTCAAGCCTAAGTGGTCCGAAAACCCTGCCATACTGATCAGGTACATATGTTTATCCAGGAACTGTGTAATCTTCTCAAAAATCCAAATATGCACATAAAACTTAGATTTTGACCCATTTGGGATTTAGACCATATAGGCACATGGGTTCCAGAAAACTTCCTCCTTGTACTATACGGATATAGGCATTAAAAATATGAAAAAAATCATCATGATTCGGAATATCACAATAAATTTACGATTCAAAGAAATGTAAAGGTCCCTACGCCCAGCGGAGCCAAATATTGGCGTCCTTGAACTATAAATATATGTGACGCGCAAAATAGAAAGTGACCTAAGGTTAAACACCAGTTTTGTTCAGGAGAGCCATTTTAAAGATTAGGTCCCTTTCTATTTGCGCTTAGAATCGTCCGCTTCACTTTCATAAAACGCGCATATCTCTGGGAAAGAACACTTTTGGGCATGGGGTTGTTCTCATTCGATGCTAGGATGTTGTCCACATCAAAAAAAGAAAAAGAAAAATGAAAATTGATTTTTTTACCCTTAGGTCCCTTTATCTATGCGCTGTCACATATGGGTATTAAACAAAAATTAATTTTCGCCACGAAACAGAATATCATATTTATATAACGATTTGAAGAAATTTGAGGCCCTAACCCATGGGTGTAAGGTCTCTAGGGTGCCAAAAAAATTGTTCCTTTTAAACATTGACACATGGGTATCCAGAAACAGGGAAAGTTAATGAAGAATCGGAATATGACATTAATTTTACTATTTGGCTGAATTAGACTTGACCTATAGCCACTCATTAAAAGGACTCTTCCGATTCAGGGTTATGGCGATTACCCTTCTATCTTGCTAAAAATGTTCATGAGATCAATACTCACTTCCATCGAAATTGGGTCATACAGGTTAGTGTTTCTTAAAGGCGCCATACAAAAAGTAATTGGTCGGTAAAATTTTAAAGACCTACGTGGTCAAAAATGATGACCCATAACAAAAGTCCTTAACGGTTTTATATCAGGCGCCCTAGAAACTATAAAAGGAGCGGTACAGATAATTAACAAAGACGTTTCAGTTCTGGCAAAATAAGACATGTTTTGCTATAGCTCCATATACAACAAAAGAACCTCCGATTTAGGTCATGTTTATCTTTAAGCCACTTATTAAACCCGTCCTTGATTAAACTTCATACAAGCTTGACTACTCCGAAAAACACACAAAAGAGCCTCCTATTTAGGTCGTGTTTATCTTTAAGCCACATATTAAACCCGTCCTTGATTAAACTTCATACATGCTTGACTACTCCGAAAAAAAACTATTTTAATACAGGATACATAACTCCTTAAACTTTGTGCTTTCGTCACAGTGCAATCGACTAGTAAATCTAACTAAGCGGGTACTTATAACTCCACTAAAGCCTTCTGTAGTGTCAATTTTCATAGTGACCTAATTAAATGACCTTAAAGCTGAAAATCTAAAATTTACTCTACTCAAACTCTGCAAGAAAAAAGGCGAACGCATTTACTGACCAAAATAGCAATAATAAATTGTAAGACATGTTATTGTTAACCCATGTATTCCGAATTGAACCATTGTTAAACCAGAACAAAAACTTTCCATGTCAGGGTTTTTAAACGCAATTTATCGCCTGGTCAATAAATGTCCTACATTTGTAAATTACATTTTTAGTTTAAACTAACTTTTAATTATGCGTAAATGCAATTTTTGTCGCTCGCATTCTTTTTTTTTTTTGGTTATGACTAGCAATATCTGCGAATGTGTCGACGAATGTACAGTGCGCTCAGCGAGCTGTTGTGTTTACCTCATTATCATCTGTTTGCATTGAGATTATCGTGTAAATGAAGTCATAAATTGCTGTTGCTGTTGGTAGCGAAAGCGAAATTCAACCAAATATGCAAAAACAGCTGCAAGGAATACAAGGTTGTCGAATGCGTTGTTGTTTTTGGTACGCTCGAAAATCCGAGTCTAAGTCAGCGATTTCCTGCACACAGGTTTCGAATGTAGCTAATCCCAAACGTTTAGAACTACAAGACACACATCTGTGCTACAGAATCAATCAACACTTGTAAAATTATACTTTATTGACTATCATTTCGAAATAGTTTTCACACAAAGGACTCTCCCAAGTTCTCAATTCTAAATACTTCCTTTGATTCTGGATTCTCTGCGTAACATTTTCCTTAATTGCTCCCCACAGAAAATAATCCAAAAAGCTCAAATCACAGCCATCACAATTTCGGCTGATTATTTGATTTTCAAAAACAGTGCGTAAACTATCGATGGTTGCATTGGCTGTATGACATGTGACAATGTCTTGTTACAGCCAGATGTCGTCCATATTATTCTCTTGATTTTTTGAAAATAAAAATTCGTTGATCATGGCGTTGTAACGCTCATCGTTGACGGTAATGGCGGCTCCTTGCTCATTTCCTAAGAAAAATTGGTCAATTATTTCGCCAGCCCAGATATACACACGAAACAGTAACTCGTTGTCGATGCGTTGGCTTCTCAAAAGTCACGAGGGGGTTCCCTGAATTCTATATGCTTTAATTTTGCTTATTGACATAGCCACCAATATGAAAGTGAGCTACATCTAAAAACACGATTTTTCGGTAAAATTCTTAGTCTCCTGCCCTTTTGTCATCAATTAATGAAAACGGATAACCTTTCCAATAAAACAAGAAAATTGAAAAAATTATCAGACCTTTTTTTACGCGAGATTTAAATTTAAAATTTTACCCTTTACATTTATTTAGTAAAAGCTACGGAAAATGTGAACGCACCCTCAAACATTTTTATTGTTCTATTAGCGTCAAAACCTTAGTCAATATTTTCATCATGGCACAGAAAACTTACGAGAAACGTTTGGAAATCGTGAAGCTTTGGGTTCTGGCAAAGCTTCACGAAAATTCAGAATTTAATGAAGCTCATTTCTGTCTGAGTGGTTTTGTCAATAAACAGAATATGCGCTTTCGAATATGTGCTTGAAGAGACACAATTGCATCCGCAAAAAATTACTGTGTGGTGTGGTTTTCATGTCGTAGGTGTGATTGGGCCACATTTTCTTGTCGATGAAAACAATCGTCCGTCAATGGAGAACGCTATCGTTCCATGTTAGAAATTTTTTGTTGGCCAGAAAAGGACGAGTTTGACATCGCCGTTATGTGGTTTCAACAAGACAGTGCCACTAGCCACACAGAACGCGTTACAATCGATTCAATGAAAGGCAAATTCGGTGAACGTATTATCTCGAGAAATTATCCGGCCGAATGACCACCTCGTTTATTCGATTTAACGACATTGGAGCTCTTTTTATTGGGCCACATCGAGTCTGTTCATCTTTGCGACCTATACTTTGATTACAACGAAAGACGGACGGAAGGAGAACATCGCTCAATGAGTAACAATACTAGCGTTCCCAGATGAAAACTGGAAATTCCAATAAAAACTATGACATTTTTCAGCATACATTTACTCAGACCGTTTTGTCATTTGAGGGCGAACTGTTTTGTTTACAGTGTGCTGAAAATTGCATCTCAGTCAAAAAATTGTGCAATGATTTTTTACGATTTTCGGCGATGAAGCTCCATCAAAAACAACTGTTAATCGCAGGTATCAAAAGTTCAGTTTCTGACGCAGTTCGCTGCTGGTTGAATTTCGTGAAGGACGTCCAACTTCGGTCACTTTTCCAGAAACCATGGATTCTGTGCCTGAACTCGTTATCATTCTCGTTAAATCCCACATAATTTGACGAATGCTCAAAAAAATGGCTCGTATGGATTGGTGCGAAGAGATGTTTAAAAAGTATAACTGCGGTAGCTTAAAGGCAGTGTATAACATTATCACAAGTGACGCATCATGGATCTATGCATATAAACCCGAAACAAAACAGCAATCGTCCGTATGGGTATTTCAAGACGAGCCAAATTCAACAAAAGTTGCTCGTGGAAGAAGTACATCGAAGCAAAAGATTGCGTTTTTTCGGTATAATCGGCCATGTTGCCACAGTGCCTTTAGTGAAACGTAGGTCGGTCAATTCTGAGTGGTATACAACTATCTGTTTGCCAACAGCTGTCGAAGAAATGAGGAAAGATAATAAGAGAAGACAGATGATTTTGCATCACGACAATGGGAATTCTCCCACATCAGCTGAAACGATGAGCTATTTGAGCACTCAAGATGTCGAATTGATGGGCTATCCACCGTACAGACCTGATTTGGCACCCAATGACTTCTTCTTATTCCCAAGCATCAAGAAAAAAATGCGTTCAAAAATCATGTTTTGGAGGTGTCTCAAACGGAGTGGAAAAAGTGCTTCGAAAATTGGTTTGTGCGAATGCAAACGTGTATTGATTATAAAGGAGAATATTTTGAAAAACAATATAACCATTTCCAATGATAAATAATTGTGTTTTTATTGCTGGACCCGAAATATAAATAGTAACCCTCGTATTAAGCATAGGCTCTATCTTCTTCCTTTTAAGCTGTCTCAAACATCAGCACTAAATAATAACACCCTGTACCACAGTTTGGTGTAGGGTTGGGTACTCGAGGGCTCGGCAACAACCCCGTTTTCCCTTTTTTTGACAGGAGTCTTATGCAAACGTGAAAAACGACAATAATTTGTAAATGGAAAATTGGTCTGGCCTCAGGTCAATATCTACTTAGTAGGGACATAAATACTGTTTCACACGTTTTATGCTGTAAAATAAAAACTACTGAATGTTTTTGGATCAAATATTTATTAATATACTTATTGATGTATATTGCATCCAAAAATAATCTACTTATTCGAAATGTCCGCCTTTTTCCTTTACTCACGTCTTAAGTCGCACTGGCCAATCGTCAATAGCTGCACGAATCTCGTCCTTTGGAAAATTGGCCACAGCTCGAACCAAAGCAGTCTTAAGAGATCCAATGTTTGGGTATTTTTTGTCACAAACCTTGTCCTCTAAAACCGTCCACAATTTGTAATCCAATGGGTTCAAATATGGACTGCCTGAGGGTCATTATTCAGAGGAAATGAGCGCTGGGAAATTATATCGAAGCCAGGCCTAAGACTTTTTAGCCTTATGGGCCTGCGCAGAATCCTGCTGGAAAGTCCATGGCTGGTTTTGGAACAGGGAATTATTAAGAGGCTTCACAACAGCTTCCAAAACGGTTTTTTGGTAAACTTTGGCCGATGTTTTGACTCCTTGTTCGCAGAAATGCCGGTCAGTGACCCCATCGTAAGAGACACCCCACCAAACTGAAGCTGGGTGATGACCCTTTTCCACCCTTGGGATCGTTTCAGATGCTTCCTTAGATGACCGCGCATACACTCTATTATTTTGCTTGTTTGATTTTTCCTGAACGGTAAAATTTTTTCATCGGTGAACATACAATTTTCTGTGCAAGTTATCAGCGTGTTTCACCAAAAGAAGTTTGCATTTTTCAATCCTTTTTTTTTTAAGCTGCAGTCAATAAATGTCCGGTACGTCGTTTGAAAGCCCCAAGTTCCAAGTCTTTTTTAATGATTCGACTCATGGACTTTTGCGTGATATTCATCTCACGGGCCATGATTTTCTGTTTTCGGAGCGAATTTCTGTGAAAACAGAGCATGGGCGGCCCGACCGGAGGCGGCCTTTTACATCTCCAGTCTCTTCAAACAGTTTTATGCATCGGTAGACGAACATGCGGCTAATCCCTAGTGGCCGGAGAGCTTTGAAAATATCGCTTTTTTTTTCATTTCACACATGAAAAGCGCTATTACAGCGATACGGTTCTCATTACACTGTGCGACAGCCACAATCGGTTTGGGATGAAACCACCGGGGAAAGTTATATCGGTCAAAAAAAGGTCACACGTGTCCCAGCGTTTCGTTGGGTCTCATCTAGGAATCGAGATATATCGATTTGAAGTTAGTAAGTATCGTATAGGGGAATTTGTCACGTTTTTGGCTCTTTTGTTTGACATAACTTGAGAACCACTCGTCCGATTTAGCTGAAATAAATTTTAAAAAACCAAGAATTACAATTCCCTTAATCTGTTCATATATTATTTTCCTTTACAAGTAATAGTTTCCAAGTTAAAAATAAGCGCATGAAGAAAATTTTTTTTTTTTTTTATTTTTTTTTTAAATACACTTATTTATAATTACGAAACTGTTGCTTAAGTAGGACAACGGTTTAAGAACAGATTAGAGGAATTGTAATTCTTAATTTTTCTAAATTTGTTTCAGCTAAATCGGACGAGTGGTTCTTGAGTTATGTCAAACAAAAGAGCCTAAAACGTGACAAATTCCCCTATACGATACTTACTAACTTCAAATCGATATATCTCGATTCCTAGATGAGACCCAGCGAAACGCTGCAAGACGTATGACTTTTTTTTTACCAATATAACTTTCCCCGGTGGTTTCATTCCAAACCGATCACTGACCCTTACCATTTGTCGCAGAGTGTTATCTGACCACTCCATGATGAAAGTTGAAACGATTTTAAAATCTCTTTACAGACTAACGCTATTGAGGTTAGCTTTCAAAACCCATTTGACATTAACGGGGTATGTTCAGTTCTACTATTGAAATGGGTGTGTTCAATGTTGTAACATTATTTATGTCCCTACTAAGTAGTAACCATCGTATAAGACATAGACCCTATCTTCATTCTTTTAAGCTGTCGCAAACATCAGCACTAAATCATAATAACCTGTACCACAGTTTGGTGTAGGGTATACAAATGTCCCTTCGATGGCTCGGCAACAACCCCGTTTTCTCCATTTCTTACGGGAATCTTATGAAATAGTGACAAACGTCAATATTTTTAATAAGAAATTTGTGCTAACCTTAGGTCAATATCTAAGTTTAAGTAAAAGCATGATGTATTTTAGATAGATACCATGTATACTAGAAATAATTATATCTAAATTGTTTTGATAATAATGTATGTAACCAAGTCCTTATGGAAAATAAATACCCACTATTGGTCGAGGGCTGGGATCTACTATTATAATTTCAATAGTCTTAGCAACACTGAAATTTTGTATAACCATTCCATTAAGCACCATCGGCCTGGCTTTGTAAATTTTTGCTCGGGTGTATCTGTTCATTTAAACGTTCGTGTTTTACTATTCTTTACTATATTTTTACTTAGATATATGTGTGCACGCACATATTTATGTTTATTTGGACGTGTTAGCCCCTATCCCCTGGCAGTGTTGTTATGAAAACTTGTTGGTATTTTGTTATAATAATAAATATTACAACTTATGTTTCATAAATTATTGGCTCCAATACGAGAACACATTCCTGTGTTGTCGTTTTAATTTCTCTTTTTGTTACTACTTTTTTTTTTTGTTGGATTTTTAGACAAACCCCAGAAAAAGAGCATATAAATGACACGCACCTAAGCGATTGTTTATGCAATGGGCGAAAGAGGGAGGCAGACGGACTGGTGGATTCACACGCACGGGCAACAGCAGACAATGGCTAAATACAACAACAACAACAATAGCGGTAAAAATAAGCATAATAAAGTTTTTTGAGTAACAATAAATGTGCTCTGTTGTTGGATTTGTCGCTATTGGATAGCGGTCCTTTATTCTGAATAGTCCTGGCTAAATTAAAATACGTCATAAATAAATAAGGTAGTCAGTATAAGCACGCAATTTCAAATACTATGGATTTGTAAAGCACAGGAGTGTCTGTGTGTGAGTAAGTGTTTTACAAACCGGAGGTGAAATTTCCAAGGCCTTATCTCGTTTTGGATCCAAATTTCACATTATTCAAAACCTTCTAAAAGAAGGATTACAGAGGCTCGTATTTTTGCATAATAACGGTTCTTATAACACTGCTTCAAAAACACTGATACTAAAGAGTTTCGTCATTAAGGATATTTCATACCCCGAGCTCTACGAAAATCACATTTCGCGCCTTAGAATACAGGAGATTACTGGCCTAATATAGAATTACCTACACGCAGAAAAAAAATATGGTTTTGGTGACAATATTCGAAGAGGATAATACTGTTGTTGGATATATGGTTGTGGTACACAAATATTATGATCCTCACAACAATAGTATAATTCAAATACAACCATACTATGATCCTCACAACAATAGTATGATTCACACATAACCATACTATAATCCCCACAACCATAGTATGATTCACACCACAACCATAGTATGATCCTCACAACCATAGTATGTTTCATATACAACCATAGTATGATCCTCACAACCATAGTATGATTCACACGCAACCATGTTATGATCCCTACAACCATAGTATGATCACACACAATTATACTATGATCCCCAATATAATTTATAAGAATTTGTTTAAGTTGTCGATAATAGATTTGATCCCCAATATTATTTATTAGAATTGGTTTAAGTTGTCAACAATAGATTTGAATTATGAAAATTATTCAAAAATACATTAAATTCAAAATAATACGAGTGATTTATATTACAAAACACAATACTTTTGTCGAGCCAACCATATTTATATTGTTGCTATAACCATATTTTCATTTGTCAATAATACTATTGTTACATTTCAACAATATTTATATTGCAGCAATTATACTATTGTCAAAAATAAATTCAGTTAACAATGCTATGGTTGCGACGAACATACTTTTATTGCGGAGAACATATTATTATTGCCGTGACCATGTAGAAACCATGTTTTTTCTCTGCGTGTACAACTGCATGGAGTTTTTACAAATTAGAGGAAAAATATGCTAGTCCTTCTCATAAAAGACGTCCTTAAATACCTTCTTAAGATAAGCGTTGCAAAAGAAAAACTGTTTTACATATAGGGTGGGCTATTTTAAATTTGAATCGGTTGCAAAAAATATAATGATAATTTTTTCAAAAAAAAGGTTGAACTTTGAACACAATATCATTTTTAAGACTATATTTTCAATTGTTTCGATTCGTCTCTCTTCAATGGTTACTTCAAATATGTTTTAATGCTTCAATTGTCTCTGGATGCTTTGCGTAACATTTATCCTTAATGGCTCCCCACAGAATATAATCGAATGGCCTCACAATTTCGGCTGAGTATTTGATTTTTAAACACAGTGCGTAAAATATCGATGGTTTAGTCGGCTGTGTAACATGTGGCCCCATGTTGTTGAAACCAAATGTCGTCCATGTCATATTCTAAAGTTTTTGAAAACAAAAATTCGTTGAGCAAACGAAAATTCCTTGGCTTCTCTGAACCCCATATGTGACGCGCAAAATAGAAAGGGACCTAAGGGTTAAAACCAGTTTTGTTCAGGAGAGCCATTTTAAAGATTTAAATACGTGTATCTTTGGTGTACCATCACTTTCATAAAACGTGCTATCTCTGGGAGGGAACACTTTTGGGGCATGGGATCGGTCTCATTCGATGCTCAGATGTTGTCCACATAAAAAAAGAAAAAAAAATGAAAATTAATTTTTTTAACCTTAGTTCCCTTTCTCTATGCGCTGTTACATATGCTAAAATTGTGGGATAAAATTGTTCACCTTTGTTCACCTTTGTTTACCTCCTACCAAACAATCTTCAACAATAACACTTATTTAACGAATTGTTTATATTACAGGACTTGGTTCATAGGTCAGAGGTCCTTAGGGCGCCGAGTTCCCTTCGAAAATTGACACATGGTTACTCTAAAACCCTAGAATTTCTTACTAATCTAAATATGCTTGAACTATTAAGATCCCTCAATACTTGAATGTAAAATCAAAGAAAATTCATAATTTCATGTACGGAATACGTAAATGGTGTGTGATAAAGGCCCAACATTATAGATACCAATCCACAAACAAAAAAATATAACAGTTGATGCGATTAAAAGATATCTGTCTGGCTTTCCTCCGCCTGACTGATGTGTGTCTAAAGCTTGTTATAAAATTTAAAGTCACAATTGTTGGTCGATCTTCATGAAATTTAGTAGAAGTAAGTTTTTTGGACTTAGGACGGACGCTGTTGAAATTAAAGACAATCGATTAAGTTGCATATATAGCTTCAGCACTTATGTTCAGCCGATTTTATGTTTTTAGCTTAAAAAATCCATATATTACATGTTCAGCCAATGTTCAGCCGATTTTATGTTTTTAGCTTAAAAACCTTATATAAGTATTACATCCAATCTTGATACGCACAATTTGACAAGTTTTCTGTGCCAAAGAATTTTGCAGAATTTAGTTTCTTGGACATAAAACGAAGGTGGTTGGCTTTTCAGAAATTGGTATATTCAACCGGTTTTATGCCTTTAGATCTAGAAGACACATAATCCGTCTTGATGGAATTTGACACTGTTTTTGCAATCGATCAGTCATCAGCTAAGATAAAAGTGGACGATACTGATCTAGGTTTTGATGTAGCCCCAGTATAAATACCCCAAAGATACATACAGCATCTTTAAAAACGCATATTAATTCTGATTTCGATCATATTTAATTTAGTATTATAAGAATGGATAAACAAACAAGCCTGGACTGATTTGGATCATATAAGCCATTTTTATAATTTCAAATGTGGCCCAATATTTTTAGTCTAAGTAAAAAAACAGTTTTTAAATTGTTTTTCTACGCAACCGGAAGTGAAGGGTATACTTAGTAGGGCCATAAATTCTGTTACACACTTTTTATGCTGTAAAATAAAAAGTTCTGAATGTTTTTAATATATTTATTGATGTATATTGTATCCAAAAGAATCTACTTATTCGAAATGTCCGCCTTTTGCATTTACACACGCCTTAAGTTGCGCTGGCCAATCGCCAATAGCTACACGAACCTCGTCCATTGGAAAATTTGCCACAGCACGCACCAAAGCAGTCTTAAGAGATTCAATGTTGGGGTATCTTTTGTGACAAAGCTTGTCCTCTAAAACCGTCCACAATTTGTAATCCAATGGGTTCAAATCTGGACTGCCTGAGGGCCATTCTTCAGAGGAAATGAACGCTGGCAAATTGTTTCGAAGCCAGGCCTTATGGGCCGGCGTTCTAGCCTTATGGTCCGGCGCAGAATCCTGCTGGAAAGCCCATGGCTGGTTTTGAAACAGGGTATTGTTAAGAGGCTACACAACAGCTTCCAAAACGGTTTCTTGGTAATCTTTGGCTGATGTTTTGACTCCTTGTTTGCAGAAATGCAGGTCAGTGACCCCATCATAAGAGACCCTCCACCAAACCATGACTGAAGCTGGGTGATGACCCTTTTCCACCCTTGGGATCAGTTTAGA
The DNA here is from genome assembly GCA_963513945.1 of Hydrotaea diabolus. Classification (NCBI taxonomy): domain Eukaryota; kingdom Metazoa; phylum Arthropoda; class Insecta; order Diptera; family Muscidae; genus Hydrotaea; species Hydrotaea diabolus. The sequence goes on along the minus strand of OY740717.1, from coordinate 129,695,369 downwards.
TGCTTCTTAAGATGACCGCGCATACACTTTATCATTTTGCTTGTTACATTTTTCCTGAACGGTAAAAAATTTTTCATCGGTGAACAAAATTTTTCTGTGCACGTTATCAGCGTGCTTCACCAAAAGACGTTTGCATTTTTTAATCCTATTTTTTTAAAGCTGCAGTCAATAAATGTCTGGTACGTCGTTTGAAAGCCCCAAGTCCCAAGTCTTTTTTAATGATTCGACTCATGGACTTTTGCGTGATATTCATCTCACGGGCCATGATTTTCTGTTTTCGGAATGGATTTCTGTGCATTCTTGATTTCACGGCTTTGATAATATGCGGTGTTCGAACAGATCGCGGCCCGATCGGTGGCGGTCTTTTACATCTCGAGTTTCCTCAAACAGTTTTGTGCACCGGTAGGCGAACATGCGGCTTATCCCTAGAGGTCGGAGCGTTTTTAAAATATCGCTTTTTTCATTTCACACTTGAAAAGCGCTATTACAGCGATACGGTTCTCATTATCTGACCACTCCATGATGAAAGTTGAAACAATTTTAAAATCCCATTACAGACTAACGCTATTGAGGTTAGCTTTCAAATCCATATGACATTAACGGGGTACGTTCAGTTCTACTATTGAAATGGGTGTGTTCAATGTAGTAACAGTATTTATGTCCCTACTAAGTAATAAAATCGTCCATGCAACTCTTAAACTACTTCAAGAGTTTATTTTTTAATAAAAAACAAACCTTTTATCACATCTAGTGATTTAGTTGTATTTTAGTGTCAAAATGCTAAAATTGGAATGTCGGGTAATGCTGGTTTTTTATTTAAAAAACCCCGGCAGTCAGTTTTTTTGATAACACAAGCAGAGAAAATGCCTGGTAACTATATGGTCACGGCAATAATAATATGTTCTCCGCAATAAAAGTATGTTCGTCTCAAACATAGCATTATTTATTGAATTTAATTTTATGATAATAGTATGACTTCAGCAATACGAGTATTAATGTTTTTGAAATGTTACAATAGTATAATTGTCAAATTTAAAAATGAAAATACGGTTTGAGCAACAAAATAACTATGGTTGATGCTACAAAATTATTGTTTTTTGGGGTTTCTGTGAACAATAATGTGATTACGGCAATCCTACTGTATGATTGTAATTTTTCTTCATTTAAATATGCTTTTTAAACAATGTTATTGTTATGGATTTAATGCAATAATACTATCACCTTTTATATGGAAATTTAAACTTTTAAAAGCAACTGCTTTGGTTTTGTTTAACTGAAATATTTTTAATAAAAACACTTGCCGTTCTTTAAATTGATTTTATATGCTGTCAAATAAATCACACTAAATTATTTTGAATTTTATGTATTTTTTAATAATTTTGATAATTAAAATCTATTTTTGACAATTTACCACAATTCAGTTAAGTAATATAGGGGATCATAGTATTATTGTGTGTGATCGTACTATAGTTGTGGGGATCATAACATGGTTGTGTGTTAATCATACTATGGTTGTGAATATCATACTATTGTTGTATGTATGTATGTATAACATACTATGATTGTGAGGATCATAATATTGTTGTGGAGATCATAATATGGTCGATTGTAAATCAAACTTTGGTTTTGGGATCATTGTGTGGTTATTTGTGAATTATACTTATGTTGTGAGCATCATAGTATGGTTGTGAGAATGATAGTGCGGTTGTATTTCAATCATACAATTGTTGTAAGGATCATAATATTGTTGTACCAAAACCATATACTCAATAATAGTATGCTCCTCTTTGAGTATTCTTTTCTCAACCATCCTTTTTTTCTACGCGCAAGGTTTTTAAAAAATGCGAATGCCGGGTTTTTTGGACACTCTAGAGTTAATATGTGACATGTAGACCGCCAGGACCTTAAATTAGGAGGGATGTCTATACAACGGCTTATCGAAAACACGGTTCGATAACTCGTTACGCTCTATACGAATTTTGGTCAGAGTCGGATGTAATAAGGGGTTTATAAAGGTGCAGATTCTTTAAAAGGTAACGGGACGTTTGCAAGATGACTATGTGAGAATAAAAATCGATATTATTTTTTGTTTTTTAAGATAATATGACCTAATATTTGTAAATCAAAATCCCTTTTTATTCCATTTTTCCCGACGTTTCGTCAATGTTTTGTCGACTTCTGCAGGGATACGTCTATTTAAAAAAAACATCACAAATTGCAAATTAACTCCTACATGAAAAGATTTATAACTTACAATATATGACTCTTATTACATTAAATGTTCTTCATAGACATAATTTCAGACACATAACGTAAATACCATAGCTTGGAAATAATGATTAGAAATCCTAATGATTAGCAATTGGATTATTTTAATTGTGCTGAAAAATTGATTAATTATGATTAGTTAGCCATTTTAGACGATTACTAATTGATTTGATTAGAAATAATCAAAAATGTAATCACAATTAGTGACGATTAGCATTTGTAATCGAATCTAATCAAAACTAATCCAAAAAATAATTGATTAGATTTCTTGATTATTTTTGATTAGATTTGATTAGATCAACTATTTTTAACTATTTTTGTGAAAAGAAAATATTTATTTATCACATTTGTTGCTATATTTACATAATATAACAGTTTTTGAATATTGCATAAAATTGCATACGGTGCACCCTGCTATTTAAATAAACACTAGACACAGCTGGTTCACTTTGTTGTTGTGTTATTATTAATGTTAACTTTCAACGTGTTTTGTGGAAGTACAAGTATAATTTCTTTGTGTACTTAATATTGAAAGTGAAATCTTCGTCGTAATGGATCAAATTGTTTTCGAAGACGAAGACTTTTCCGCAGACGATGATGTATGTGATCCAAATTATGTACCGACGAAGGTGATCCGGAACATAGTTTCGGAGAGCGAGCCGGCAGTGAGTGCTAAAAGAATGCGTAGCACCAGAAGTTCGCCAAAATTAATTTTCAACCCTGAATTTTATGTGGCAATGGTTATGTATGTAAGTTTTACACATTATATTCCATTAGGTTTGGTGTATATGGTGATATATACTTGTGATAAATAAAATTTTTATTGATATTCATTTTAAATCAATATATTAATTTTTTCTTCATGTTGTGACAGACAAATGGGAGTACAACCGCTAAATGTGCGGCCTGTCACAAATTAATAAAATGACCCGGATCCCGGCCCTGATATTTGGACCAAATATAATGTTTTGAAGGAAGCATTTCTATTGTGTAACACCCCACTGGCGTCGTCAGCACCCGTTGAACGACTATTCTCATTTGCAGGCATCATCAATACTCCAAGAGTAAATTCATTGTCAGACTTTTCTTTTGAAAAGTTGGTATTAATGAAGTCTAATGTCATTTTTTTGTGAATTATATATAAGCAGCTGTGTCTTGTGTTTATTTAAAGAACAGGGTGCACCGTATGCAATTTTATGCAATATTCAAAAACTGTTATATTATGTAAATATAGCAACAAATGTGATAAATAAATATTTTCTTTTCACAAAAATAGTTAAAAATAGTTGATCTAATCAAATCTAATCAAAAATAATCAAGAAATCTAATCAATTATTTTTTGGATTAGTTTTGATTAGATTCGATTACAAATGCTAATCGTCACTAATTGTGATTACATTTTGGATTATTTCTAATCAAATCAATTAGTAATCTGAAATTTTTATCAAAATTCAATTCTAATGATTAGATTATTTTATTTCTCTAATCGTAATGATTTCTAATTCTAATCGAAATTCCCAAGCTATGGTAAATACTGACAACTTAAATTTAATATCACAGAAGCTTATAATGCAACACGGTAACTGACGCTAATGTTGTTTGTGTCTTCTTTTAAATTCATTGTTTTTTCTATTTTCTGTTGTATACTTAAGCTTTCTATTATGAATCTTTTCTTCTCTTTGTTCTCTTTATCTAGTATCTTTACGTTTTCCAAGTCTGCTCTGTGCCCGCTGTTCAGTATTTGTTGTGATAATGCTGTTCTCTGTTTTCCTTTCTCAGTGTCTGTTTTGTGTTCTCCTATTAAATCGATATGATCGGGTTGTAGCAGAGTAAATAATTATTATATTTTGTAATAGGACGATCAGAATTTGATTTGAGCACGTTCGAGTTTGAGAGCTGATGTCTTCTAGAGCTAATGGATCTGAAATTAGGGTGGGGCCTTTATGTGGTATTGTCCAATTCAAATCAGATCACCGTTCTTATTCCTATATGAAAAATCTGGTCGTAATCGTATGTTAGATGTTGCTTTTTAGAGTTGCAGTTTCTAATATCTAGATAAACCTTAGTTTGGTAGCAATAATGGACGGGTATGGACTAGTTTTGATAGCGTTCGGCTCAAACATGAACTCTGACGGAAAACGATGTATGGACAAACGGACATCGATTAATATAGGTTGTTTTTTAGACGCGTGGTTTTTAATATGGCCACATTTTTTGCAGTTGGTCTATTTGACAGCTGTCCCTTGATTTATGCTCAGTTTGGTTTGCCATTTAATAATGTATAGACATACTTCACTTCGGAACAACGTTTGCAAATCGTTGAGAATTGGCCTAAAACAAGAAATTTTGTTATGCGACGAATAATCAAAACTGTCGCATTTGGAGAGTTAAAACCACCAACTATTATTGTGACGCAGTAACATCCTCAAAAAGTCACTGTTTGTTGTGCTCTATGGGCAGAGGGAATCATTGGTCCACATTTCTTCAAAAATAAAGCCGGCCATAATGTTACAGTCAATGGGGAACGTTATACTTAGTAGGGACCATAAATACTGTTGCAACATTGAACACACCCATTTCAATAGTAGAACTGAACATACCCCGTTAATGTCATTTGGGTTTTGAAAGCTAACCTTAATAGCGTTAGTCTGTATAGGAATTTTTAAATTGTTTCAACTCTTATCATGGAGTGGTATCGCTGTAGTGGCGCTATTCAAGTGTGAAATGAAAAAGGCGATATTTTCAAAACGCTCCGTCCACTATGGATTAGCCGCATGTTCATCTACCGATGCATAAAACTTTTTGACTAGACTGGAGATGGAAGACCGCCAGCAGTTGGGCCGCCCACGCTCTGTTCGAACACCGCATATCATCAAAGCCGTTAAATCAAGAATTCACAGAAATCCGCTCCGAAAACGGAAAATCATGGCCCGTGAGATGAATATCACGCAAAAGTCCATGAGTCGAATCATTAAAAAAGACTTGGCCTTAGTCCGAACGACGTACCAGACATGTAATGACTGCAGCTTTAATGAAATAATTTTAACCGTTCAGGAAAAATTTGACAAGCAAAATGATAGAGTGTATGTGCGGTCATATAAGGAAGCATCTGAACTGATCCCAAGGGTGGAAGAGGGTCATCACCCAGCTTCAGTCATGGTTTGGTGGGGTGTCTCTTACGATGGGGTCACTGACCTGTATTTTTGTGAACAAGGAGTCAAAACAACTGCCAAAGTTTACCAAGAAACCGTTTTGGAAGCTGCTGTGATGCCTCTTAACGATTCCCTGTTCCAAAACCAGCCACGGACTTTCCAGCAGGATTCTGCGCCGGCCCATAAGGCTAAAACGAAACAATTTGCCAGCGTTCATTTCATGAAGAATGGCCCTCATGCCAGATTTTAACCCAATGGATTACAAATTGTGGACGGTTTAAGAGGACAAGGTTTGTCAAAAAAGATACTTCAACATTGGATCGTTTAAGACTGCTTCAGTTCGAGCTGTGGCCAATTTTCCAATGCACGAAATTCGTGCATTGGTCCTCTCGGCCGGAATTTATTCGAGCCAGCCGCGGCGGCCACTTGCCGAAATCATTTTTAAAACATAATGGCAATTTATTCATCCGTTTTATTTCTTCTTATGAACCACACTTCTGAAAAAACAGCCTTTTTAATCATTGATTCTGAATCGATCGATATACAAATCATGGGGTTCTGTCTACAATCCCTGAAGGTGTTACAAACATCAGCACTCAGCCATTGCACCTTGTATGAGTAGTGTAATTTATAAATATATTTTAGAATCGAATATGTTGGAAGTTTTATTAAAAATGACACAACATTTTGTTTTATGACAATGGGTTTTTTGGTTCTACAGGGTGGGTCAAAAGTTACCATGGGCTAAAAACTTTAATTCAATATGGTTTATTAAATAATTATATTTATTATTTTTTTCGTTTTTTAATTAATTTTATTAATTTTTCTCAGATTACTCGTATACAAAATAGAAATTTATTTACACTATAATTAAGTAAGAAAAAAATTGTCACATAAATGACCCCCGTTTTCAGCTTCGCAATGATGGGCTCGCTTTAGAGCAATTTCCAACACATCTTTCAAAATTTGTGGTCGTAGCGTTCGAATTTCTGCCACAATGTTGGCTTTGAGTTGAAGGACTATCTCGGGCTTGTTCACATATTCTCTCTCCTTCAAATAACTCCAAAGAAAATTGTCGGGTGCTGACAAATCTGGCGATCACGCTTGCCAAATAATTTCCGAATTTCTGCAAATTATTCGCTCTCCAAAAATTTGATTAAAAATGCCATTGTGTCCCGTCCGTCTTGCTGAAACCACATCTCAGGTCTGTTTTCAAGATCAACGTAGTAAAAAATGTTCTATCATAAACCGATACCGCTCTCCACATACGGTTACAGCACTTCCATCTTCATTCTTAAAGTAGTAAGGCCCAATGATATTTGCAGATGAGATCCCACACCATACTGTACACCAAATGGGGTGCAATTGGCGTTGATGAATGGCTCTTGGATTTTCAGAACCCCAGAACCTATAGTTCGGCTTATTAACAAAGCTCTTAAAATGAAAATAAGCTTCATCACTCATGCGTTTGCGTTAAAATAATTGATCGCTGATTTAAATAATAATATTATATTATTTTGGTTCATTGTTCAGTTGTGAGTCTCTCTACGAGTATTATTTATTCTTCAAGTGTTATTTATATAATCTGAAAAAAATAATAATCAACGAAATGGTTATTAAATTTTTGAATCCCGTGTTAACTTTTGGCTCACCCTGTATCTAGTTTATTTATTCTTTTGTACGCTATTAAGAAAGCTGGTAACGCCGTTCCTCCTTAAGGTTTTTTCTGTGTTAGAGAGAATAAGAGTCGAATAAATTAAATATTAAATTAAATTGATTTCCGGGTAGCCCCGGTTGCGGCACCTAATCCTTTTTGCATACTCTTTCTTTGGGATGCGTTCGCATTTTATCATTGAGCTGCTCTTATCTTTCTTGTCATGACAATGGGTCCCCATATTAGGTTCCTTCACGCCAAACAATCCGGTTTTCGACAATTACAACCGTCCAACAACAATGGAGGAAATGTCTTCTTCCATTTCCATGGCAAGTAATTTACGTGCTTGTATGCCTTTTTTCATGTTGTTACTATTTTGAGTGTCTCCTATAATTTCCCAAGGAAAAATGTTTGTATGAGCCTTTTTCTTGTTATTTTTCTTCGTTTCTCATTCTGCTTGCTGTAGTTGTTGTTTTTGCTCAAGACGTGTTTTTTTTTGTTTACAATTTTCTTATATTCTGAACTATTTCCTTTTCTTTATTTACTACCAACTAACGGAAGTTGTAACATATTTACACAAAAGAAGCCACTTAGCTGGTTGTTAGTTGTTTTTGTTACTCATTCTGCTGCTGCTTCTGGCTCTTGAGTCTTTTGTGATTCGATTCCGTATGCAACGTGTGGCATATGAACTCACATATACATCAACACACACACACACACACACACACACACATCTATACAACTTGTGATAGAGTGCCACTCGATTTGTTAGCATTGTTGCCGAGTTTGGATTGGCAATGTTTTGGTTCAAGAAGGTGTATGTGTCGGTGTGACTATGCACATATTCTTGTGTGTGTGTGCGAGGGCAATTGTTGGCAATGGAGTGAAGTGATAGAGGCAGCGGGTTATGGAGAAATAACTCAAGACCGGAAATGCATTTCGGACATTTATTATTGTTGAAAAGGTTTATGTGTCTGTATGTGTGCTTTGATTTGGCCTCTTATTTCCCTTGCTAGGTACTCTTTGGTATAGTGTTTTCCAACGCTACCCCCTCTATGTCCCTCTTTTGCCCATTCTTATGCCCTATCTAGCCACTCGAAACAAGTTTAAGTATTTGGCCGTTTCTGCTTGGCCTAGTGTAGCCAAAAAATATAAGATATTTCACCATAATGACCTGACTGTAAAAGGTACAATTGCTTCAATGGTCGGTGGGTTGGTTGGTGTGGTTGGCTGGCTGGCTGGATTGTAGGAATGCATAATAAAGTCATAAACTTGGAAATTAATGTCAAACAGGAAAAAAGCTTTTACGGCAATTAGTGTTGTCGTTGTTGTTGTTGCCTTTGCTGTGTTGATGACATACAAAAGACAGACGATTGAGGAGTGCATTTGATATGCAACCAAATGAAATGTGTTTATGTCTGTTTTGTAGGTTTTTCATTCGTTTATATTCAAAAGGAAGTTACAGTTTCGGTTGAAACGTATAACGAGTACGAGACATTTATGGACAGGATGTGTTTGATGTTAGTTTATGGTTTTTGAGTTGCATATTTCTAAAATGTCGTAATTTTTTAAGGATGGGTTTAAAATGAAAGCTGAAGTGACTATGAGATACTCTATACAACAAAGTCTGGATTTTGGGTAAGGTCAGACCTAAAATGTACTTTCTAGAGCGGAAGAAGCCATACGAAAAAAGAGACCGCTATGTTCCAATTTCAATAGTAACACTTTGAGTAACACTTTGAGATGATTCATTTGAGCGAGGTCACATACGAGTATACAAATTTCACGTAGAGCTGCAGAACTTTAAATTGGAAAGGCTTTATCGATTGATCGAGCTTCAGTAGGAATGGTTATGAGTCGTTCATAAAACGATATGTTTAATTTTCACATACAGGGTGGCTGATAAGAGCTCAAAAAGAAATAATTAGTATTTAATTTTTTTTCTATTTATTGAATCTCGTTACATTTTTATTTTGCAGATTGATTTTTAAATTTAACAAAAATAAATAACTGGGACGTTGAAACGAGAATTTGGATTGTCGGCCGCTATCACGCACTGGAGTCCGTAGCTTCAGTTCAAAGAAAATATAGGCGCATGTTTAGCGGCAATCCTCCGAGCAGATGGACCATAATAAGAATTGTTAACAATTTTGCCGAGCATGGGACCATAATAAGAATTAACAATTTTGCCGAGCATGGGACAGTCAACAGAAGGCCTTACATCGAAACCCTTCAGTTCGAACGGAACTGATGTAGCTGCTATCATACAGAACAATCCAAGAGTTCCGACAAGAAGCTTATCTGCTAAAATGGGTATAAACAGACAGTCTATATACAGAGATTTTGACTTATTCCCTTATAAAATTCAAATGACCAACAAACTGAACGCAGCAGATTTCCCGATTCGCTTGGTTGTTTGCCAAAAGATGCTTCAAATGGTGAAAGAGGACGGAAAGATGTTAAAATGTATTTTCATGTCTGACGAGGCTCATTTCGATGTAAGCGGAAACATAAACAAATAAAAGTGTCGAATATGGAGTGCTTTCAACCCACAGATACTCCATGAGACGGAATTGCATCCACTTCGTGCCACAGTGTAGTGTGCAAATTCATCACGCTGCATTTTCGAGCCCTACTTCTTCGAAGAAAACGTTCACACCGTTAAAGTTACTGGAGACCATTACTTAACCATTTTAATAGAGTTTTTCTAGCAGAATGATAATTTATTTCAGCTCTGTGTGGTTTTAACAGGATGGTGCAACTCCTTATATATCCCGGCCTGTTATGACAGAATTGCGCGAAAATTTCCCAATGAGCTGATATCCAGAAACTGCACATTCCATTGACTTCCTAGGTCGTCTGACGTTACTGCCCCTGACTGTTTCTTGTGGGGTTATTGCAAACAGGAAGTCTACAAAGCCAAACCAACAAATTTTAAATAGACTAAATCAATCCATTCTCCAATCAGTAATGAACAACTTTTTGGTAAGTTGCTGGACATACATCAACGAGCAGGAGACTATTTTAATTTCACTATTTTTCAAACTAATTAAGCTTTATTTAATAAATTTGAATGAGGTTTAGCATAAATAGAAGAAAAATGAATTCCCTACGCTGAAAAAAAATTTATTTGAGTTTCTTAATGAACCAATATTCATCATCCACCCCGTAGATCGATATCATATTAAATTTGTGATTTCTGAAGCTGCAGAACCTTAAACCTCGGGAGATCGTTGTGCGGAGTTTTTTAAAACTATAGAAATGAGGTCCATTCAAGAAATGAGGTCCATTGAAAAGTAAGGTCTATAAGCCTGACCTTATAGAGTTCGGTTTAACTTTCAACAATTGCAGCAAGGCTTTCTGAGGAGGGTTGTCACGGACCCGAAATCATGATAGAAGCAGTGTGCAGCCACGAAAATCAATGTCACTTTGCCATTTTGTTAAAAACTTGTCTTCTATTTAAATATAGAAGTAAGAGGTCTTGAGCCGGTTTAATACCTGTTCAATACATGAACCAATATCATAAGGGTTACTAAATAATCTCGTACGATAATCTTTGTTAAATTTGAGCATGTCCGGATATCATACGCCACTTCTAGAATGAAAGGATACCAAATCGGAAAGTACGTTTGTATTGGAGCGATATATAAAATATATACCGATAAGGTCCAATTAGACCAGAGTCAATAAGTGATCCCTTAAATGATGCGATGTAAAATTTAAGCACGATCGGAGTTAATATGAGAGGTTCTGCGTGACTAGGCATTAAATTGGCAGGGACCAAAACATTTAACGATATGGTTTAATTTCACCACTGCATTATTTTGGTTGATCATAACATAACAAACGAAATTAAAGCATGATCGATTTATATTTTGGACTTCTAAATTGAAAGGATATTTACATGGGAGGTACTTTTATGTCCATGTTTTATCTTAGTTGCTAAATGGCCGTTTTTTATTTTTTATGCGAACATCGGCCAGAAACAGATGCAATATGTGGCATCGACAGGTGTATGTTCTACAATCGGGAAAGACCTTTGAATTATATCAAAAACTAGACTCGTGATATCATCAAGCAGTTCTTCGAATACCACAGCAGCCTTTGTCTCCCTTTTATAAAATTGGAACGTGCCTCCGACAACCTATCCAGAACGTGGCTCTGTAATGAGTAGTAAAACTTTCCCGGGAAATAATTCATCTTATTTGCGAGTAAGATACATCTTCAAAAGTAAAGAGCGGTACGAAGGCGAAGAAAGCCACCATTCGAGCTCAGCGCTGAAATAAAACAAAGCTGTGTTTTGCCTTCCATACCATTGCTGCTGGATCGCAAGCTTCAGCGAACAAACCCCATACGTATCATAGAAGCTTCTGGAACACAAATGAGTTCCATAATGATATTGACTATGCCAACGACTTCTGCTTTTGTGCACACCGCTTGCACGTCGATGCCAATAGAGTCGGCCTAAAAGTAAATGCAAAGAAAACCAAGCCAAACTAATTCGGATTGTTACTAGAAAAACACCTCCACTAACACTGCAAGGACACGCGACCAAGGACGAATTTTCGATTTTCAAAGACGGAAGCTGTATTGCCTATATAAACGGCTGTATTAACAAAGTCCTGGCTGTAGTCAATTCCCAGCACAGTATATAAAGAGCGAACAATGTAACTATCAACTCCAAGTTAAAAATCTTTAAGTGAAGTGTCAAATCGACACCGCTATATAGTTGCTGCAACTGAAGTACAATGCAATCTGCACACAGGAGATAACAATCCTTCTACATTAAGTGCCTGCAACAAATCCTTTAAAAACTTCTATGCCGAGCTGTGTAACCAACAAACATCTGCTCCTGATGGCTAGCTGCAAACCAATTGAATACGAAATCTGCAAGCAAAAGAAGAATTGGAGTGGTCAAATCTTAAGAAGCCCCACCGACAGTAGACATGCATGGGACCGGATCCCACAGAAATCCTTGTAGACCTCGAAATCCATGGATACGAATAATGGAAAATTAATAAAACTCTCGTAATATATCTGGCAAAGATCTTAACTAATGGTCGAGAATAGGGGAGAGAATTTGTGGAAGCCTTTTGTTCTTCGTGAACTTGTATTTAATATGCTACCACTATTTGATTGTGCTAAAATTGGACCATGAGTCATGGTTTTCCTACATAGCCTTTAAAAGTTTCTCTCTGTGACTTACGGCCCTGGTACTCTACAATCATTATTTTACATTCGATTTTATCGTGTCGACTTTATTTTATTATAGTGGCATCGTATGCCGATGTTTAAAATATATGCATTCAAAAATGTTTGAGATTTATCCAGAGCACTCAATCAATTCTATAAGAAGAGTATAACTTAAATTATATTCAGCCATATTATAACAAGCTTACTTTTTAAATTTTTAAGACAAACTGATAGAAACCGAATTCTAAAATTCCCAAATAACTACCGATACCCATTAATCTGATGTTAAAGTGGCCGAAGATGTAGTGGGTTCCAACGAATAGGACTGCATATGGAGGTTCCTTAAAAAGAATGCAAATCTAGGCGCGAAAAATACCTAATGATGATGACGGTGCTCTTATACAAATGACGCACTATCTAAAGACAGAACCTGGCTGCCATTAAATAACGAAACTCTAATTGCAATAATTATTTCAGAATAATGAAAAGCGAATACCCATTTATTGCTAGCAAAAAACCTTTATCAATCGTTGGGATTTCTGTCCCGTATAAGAGATTATTTTCTCATACAGGTCTTATTGCTACTCAAATTCGGTGCTAAATTTCTCCAATTGATGTGGACATGTGGTTCTATGTATACTAATCGATTGCATTAAAAAATAAACTTTGTTTTAAAAGTTTTTATAAACTTAAATGTGAATAATTTACCAACTACAAGATTTTTATTAGTTTTTTAGTCACTCTTATTTTTATAAAAAGATTTTTATACAAAAAAAAATTGTTTTTAGTCCAACATATTGCAGTTTGGAAAAGTTTAAAAGTCCTTGGATTTTTTTTTGTTATATGTAGTCAAAAAGTAAACCACAAATCCTACGTCAACCGTTCGTTGCCTAATAACGGGTCTCGTTATTCGGGTGGCGTATACGTGTTATAAGTTCACCTTAAAATAATTACTCATAACGTATACGTACGGGGACCTACCGAACACGGGCAAGCCGATGTTTTTCATACCCGCCATATTGGATGAAGGTTATATATATCCACTTTGTCATTCCCTTTGCAATACCTAAATGCTGATGGGAGGCTTCATTTTGTATATACGAGGGCGACCGCAAAAGCAACTGGCCTGGCACATTTTCTGTTTTACTAGCAACTTTTTTGTTTTTTAAAAGCAATCTTTTATTTGCCATCTGTCAAAATTTCCGAAATATTTAATGATTATTTTCTTTGTTACAGGTGATTGAAGTAAATAAGTTTTATAATTTTTGAAAAATGGAAAATAAAGAGTTTCGTGCGGTAATTAAACACTTTTATATGAAAGGTTATACGCCACAATTAAACAAAGATGAATTGGATTCTGTTCATGGTGATAATGCACCATCATACTCCACCGTGAAATCCTGGGTTCAACAATTTAAAATGGGTCGTTCAAGTACGGAAGTTGAACAACGCTCTGGAAGACCGAAAACTGCTTCTACTATTGAAAACATTAGAAAAATATTTAACGAAGTGACTAATGATAGACGAATAAAGCTCAGAGAACTTTCTGATATTGTTAAAATACACGAAAAACAAGTTTGGAGTATTTTACATGATGAACTCCACATGAAAAAACTTTTCGCAAGATATGTGCCGCGTTTGTTGACTTTGCCCCAAAAAATCGTCCGTTCCGATGAGACCAATTCCGATGAGCTTTTAGCGATTTATCAGCCTAATCCAATAGAGTTCTTGCTCCGATTCATAACTGTTGATGAAACATGGATCCATCACTACGTCCCAGAATGCAAAGAACAGTCAAAACAATGGATAGAAGCTGGTAAAAGTGGTCCCAAGAAGGCGAAAGCTGTTAAGTCAGCAGGAAAAGTAATGACCACAGTATTATGGGATGCCAGGGGTATAATATTTATTGATTATCTTGAGAAAGGAATAACTATAAATAGTGAATATTATTTTGCGTTATTGGATCGGTTGAGTGAAGAAATCAAGATAAAACGACCGCCTTTAAAAAAAAAAAGTTATTTTTCATCAAGATAATGCTCCTTTACACACTGCATTTTTAACTCAACAAAAACTGGCCGAATCACGATTTGAAATTGCTCCGCATCCACCATATAGTCCAGATTTAGCTCCTTCTGATTAGTTTTTGTTTCCAAATTCAAAAAGATTTCTCGGTGGCAAAAAATTTTCGTCCAATAGCGAGGTTATTGCCGAAACTGAGGCATATTTTGAAGGTCTTAAAAAATCTTATTTTCCGGATGGAATTAAAAAACTTGAAAAACGTTTGATGAAGTGTATTGAGTTGGAAGGAAATTATGTTGAAAAATAAATAATAATAATTCCAAAAAACGGCTCTTTTTATGTTAGGCCAGTTACTTTTGCGGTCGCCCTCGTATGTGTCAGCGCATAGAGAAAGGGACCTAAGGGTAAAAAAATCAGTTTTAACTTTTTTTTGATGTGGACAACATCTGAGCATCGAATGAGACCGATCCCATGCCCCAAAAGTGTTCCCTCCCAGAGATATGCGCGTTTTATGAAAGTGAAGTCGACGATTCTACACCAAAGATACACGTATTTAAATCTTTAAAATGGCTCTCCTGAATAAAATTGGTTTTTACCCTTAGATCCCTATCTATTTTGCGCGTCACATATATATTCTCTGAATCGTCCTAAAAAGCAAACTACATGTATAGTTTTCATCCCGGGAAATGCATCCAGGAAGTCCCAGCCATATTTATATATGTCCTGGAATCCCGGGGGTTATCTTCGAATTATTTAAGATATATACGAGTATATATGATGTAAAACCATTATAACATTTATATGTTTTTTAATATATTGTAGTATAACGTTTAACAGTACGTTCTGTTAAATTCATTTGTCATTTTAATCGGCGAAAAACGTAGGTAGGAAAATGCTCTAGTAGACCTTCACCAACATTTCTACATTGCATTGTAAGTCCCATAAAAACTGTTTACAATTTCTCTAAATTTTCAAATATTTTTATCGAAAAGCAAATCTTAAATTTTAGCCTAGAATTAAATTGACGAGAACAAAAACATGCAAATGGTATGCACAGCACTTTATAACCTCCACCATAGAAAAAGGTCATTTTGTGTGTGATACTACGAATTATTGATCGGAGACCCTTTATAGAATACAAATATTGATTGTCGTAAAATTTCATTTCTTCTGTTGATTACAAAGGGGCTACAGGCAAACTGAAAAATACATTTCTTGAGTATATAACACATCGTATTTTTTGTAAACGTACCATGACTTAAATGGTATTGTTAGTTTCGACGCACTTGCAATGGATAACATTTCCTTGACAAACGCTAATTTCTTAACAAGGAACTATGGCCATTCAAAGTTCAAGCACACATTTTAGAATAGGTTACCAAAAAACGGGTCCGCAATTATATATGTGAAACATTACATACATGGGTCACATCCATTCAACCTTAGGACCGTAATACAGTTTTGTAGTATGTAATCGATAAGTTTGTGAACCGCCAATAAGGCTTTGGATCGCAATTCCTGATTAAGGATACATAAGCTTAGGCCCGGCCGAACTTAATTTGTTTAATTATTATTGTTACGTTGCGATTTTCCTAACTTCCGGTAATGAAAATGTCCAAAGCTTTCTATCAATGTATGGCAGTGCCTTTTTGTTATGCAATATCTTAGACTTAACGGATGTACAAGATACCACTGTAGAGGATACAAAATACTGCAGACTACTGTAAGTTTAGAAATATGCGGCGTAAAAAATAACCACCTCGACTCTCAGAAATAGGCAGCGTAAAAAATAGTCTCCTCGCCTTTCTATGGGCTATGATATGTCCATACGTATATATTGATTGGCATTCTTTTTAAAAATGCAGCAATATACTATTAGAGAATTCTACTAAAATATTTCTATTAATGATGGTTTAGTCAACTGTAATATCTATTGCTTGAGCATAACTCGTTGTATCAGATTGTGGACTCTCAAGCATAAACCTTTTTATAAACATCAGAGTTGAGTTGACTTTCGTAGAAGAGGTGAGTTACCATGTCAAGCATTTCAGTAACAACAAATCACTGGAAATGACGGCATCAAACCAGTGTTGTTGAATATATTTTTCAGCCAATTAGTAACTATTTTCAATTGGTGTTTATGTAACGGCCACTTTCAAGTTAATTCAAACTTCCTAAAATCACTTCAATTTTGAAACCAGGAAAAAATTTATATTTTCTTCAAGTTACAGACCCATTAGTATGCTGATTTTAATTGACATTTTGTTACATTTTGAGTTATATTTACTTATAAACTTAATAAATATAATTTCCCAATTTATATACAAAAATTCATTAGAAGTCTCCTAGCTAACAAAAGCTTTACTGTTAATATTAACGGTGCAACTTCAACCGCAAGATATATATCAGCTGGTGTACCTAAAGGATCGGGTTTATCGCCTACATTATAAAAAATTTTTATAGCAGATTTCAAAATTCAAATATATCTGTCTGCAACGTTTTTTAAAAATGATTCAATAATTAACACAGAAAAACTCTCAAAGGATATCGTAAAAAGCATAAAGAAGGCTTTATCTCAAAAAGGCTTTATCTTAACAAAAGCAATTAAATTCCCGTTTGAATAACTGAAAAATTTAACATGCATAGATCAGTTATTGCAATAAGGTATTTAGTTAAATATCTCGATAAAACAATAGGTAAGACGATAAATTTTTCGAGTCACAAAAATCATTAAAGTGTAAAAGAGCTCTGTATCCTCTTCTTAACAGAAAATCTAGCCTAAATCCAAAAAAAAAAAAACAAAATAATCATTTACAATACGTCCATTCGCCCTATGAGCACTAAAAACAATCTTAAGAAGTTACAGATAATTTAGAATAAGAATTAAGAAATAATTCACAATCTGTGCTTTAATTATTTTACGGATCCTCTAAATGAAAACTATTATCAAAAACTACTGAATTTGGTGTTTCTAGATTTTACGCAAAGATTTGAAGTTAAATGTAGACTGTCACGATATAAATCAATAAGAAACTTATGCAATTGAAAATATTTTCAAGCTTCGAAAAAAAGAGTATTGAATTAACAATCTTTTCAGCCTGAATTGTGTTCATCTATTTTAAGTAATTTGTTGCAATACCATTTATAAGGTGATCCATCTAGAGGTATTTTTCAGAACAAAAAAAATATAAAAATTCAAATCAAGTGTGGAATCTTTATTGGTAATTTGAAAGGACATTTTATGGTATTTTTTTTTGAATATAATTTCCTTCAAATGTTGGTAGCAACTACGCCTCAGGGTTTCAATTCTGAGGGTCCTATTTTGGATGACTCGTTTGAGCATTTCGACCGGTATGGCTTTAATGACACGCGTAATGTTGGCTTCTAAAACTCAAATTGTAGATGGTTTGTCAGCATAGACTTTGGACTTTACGTAACCCCAAAGAAACATTTCTAAAGGTGTATCACACCTTTAGAAACTCGATCTAGGCAGCCAACTCACCTGTACAAATCCTGAAATTAGCTGCTTTTCGAAATGACCTCTAAATAGACCCCTAAATAGATCCATTGTTTGAGCAGCTAGTATAGCAAGTGGCGCCGTCCTGTTAAAACCAAATATCGTCAATATTACGGGCACCAATTTCAGGTGGCATAAAGATCAATATCATGGCGCGATAACGAGAACCATTTAGGGTTACGTTCTGGCCATCATCATTTTTCAAAAAATATGCACCGATGATTCCACTAGTTTATAAAGCTCCCCAAACCGTGGTTTTCTCTGGGTATAATGGCACTTCTTGAACCTCTTATTGTTGCTCTTCAGCCCAAATGAGGCAATTTTGTTTGTTAACTTTGCCGTTGAGCAAATAATGGGCCTCATCACTAAACAAAATTTTGGTCGAAAACAGCGGATCTTCCCGTTTCTCCCCGAGCGCTTATTTCCATAAGACAGTTGCCAAAATTTGAAGGAAATTATTTTCAAAAAATAAATGCCATAAAATGTCCTTTCAAATTACAGATAAAGATTCCACACTTGATTTGATTTTTTGTATTATATTATTGTTCTGAAAAAATACCTCTAGATGGACCATCCTTTATAAAAACTCAAAACATGCGTATCAAATTTGGTCGAAAACAGTGGATCTTCCCGTTTCTCACTGAATGCTCATTTCCATAATACAGTTGCCAAAGTTTGAAGGTATTTTTTCTTAAAAAATAAATGCCATACATTTTTTTTCAATATACCAATAAAGATTCCACACTTGATTTGAGTTTTTATATTTTATTTTTGTTCTGAAAAAATACCTCTAGATGGATCACAAAAAAAAATATCTGGTGCAAAGTTTATTGCAGTTAATATAACGGGTGTTTATTTTAGACGTGTGGTTTTCAATCTGGTCACATTATTTTCGGAGTTGGTATTTTTGATAGCTGTCACTTGATTTATGTTCAGTTTGGTTTGCCGTTTCATAACCAATAGACGTACTCCGAAACAACGTTTGCAAATCGTTCAAATTTATTACCAAAATAATGGTTCGGTTCGAGCGACGCATCGCCCGCATGCATCTAATATTCTGTCGTTATAATCGCCCAGCAGAGTTGTTAATTCGAGCAACCATGAATCGTTTGCAACTCGTGGAAATTTATTATTAAAATATTGGTTCGGTTCGAGCGATACATTGCGCGCTGCGTCCAATATTCTGTCGACATAATCGCCCAGGAGAGTCGGTAATTCGAGCAACGATGGATCGGTTTAGCACCACGTTTACTCTTGTGTATAATGCGCATCCTCAGAGATGCCGTACAGTGCGCATCGAAGGCGCTATTGCTGTTGTGGAACAGAGTATCGAAGAAGACCCGAATGAGCTCTTTCGCCATCGTGTACAACAACTGAAGCTGTGCATATCGACTTTATGGAAGATTTTGCAGAAGGATCTTGGTTTGCGGGCTTACAAAATCCAACTCGTGCAAGAATTGAATAAAGCGCGTCGCACGTTCGGTGAATGGGCCCAATACGAAATGGCCGCCGATCCTGATTTTTACAGAAAATCTTGTTTAGCGATAAAGCTCACTTTTGGTTGAATAATTACGTTAAGAACCAAAATTGTTGCATTTAGTGTAATGAAAATCCACATGCCATTGTTGAGACGCCGTTACATCCTCAAAAAGTCGCTGTTTACGAGTGTGTGATCTATGGTCAGGGAGAATCATTGATCCATATTTCTTCAAAATTGAAGCTGGCAATAGTGTTACGGTCAATCGGGAAATCTTTAGAAGAGCTATGATTAATGACTTTTTCGTGCCTGAATTGGAGGACGGCCTTCGGTTCCAACAAGACGGCGTCATATGCCATACAGCCAAGGAAACAATCAATTTAGAAGGAATCTTTTGGTAGCGGATTTTCTCGCGTCGTAGCCTCCAAAATCGTGTGATTTAACACGGTTGGACTATGTATTGTGGGGTTTTGTGAAGTCGCTTGTTTGCGCAGATCAGTCCGACACGACTAACGCCTGGGAAGAAAATATTCGGCACGTTATTCCTGACATACGGCCCCAAATGCAGCAAGTGGTTGAAAATTAGGCCTCTCGGCTGGAATTTATTCCAGCCAGCCATGGCGGGCACTTGCCCGAAATCATTTTTAAAACATAATGGCAAAACCTTATCTTCATAATAGAGCTATATTCTTGGCCATAACATTAAATTATGATTTTACGAAATGGAAAATATCAATAAATTGCGAAAAAAAGTCAGGCGATATATTTCACTAGAAAGCAAAAACAATGTTTTATTCCTCAGAGCAACATAATTGCTAACAATGCTGAAATTAAATGGGAAAGTAATGTGAAATAACTAGGTGTAGTTCTAGATTCAAAGCTTACATATAAAGATCATATATCATATATTGTACATAAATCTAACATACTAATTAGAACCCTATACCCTTTTATTAATCGTAGATCGGCATTAAACATTGGCAATAAAATGCTAATAATAAAACTAATATTTCACGCTGTTATTTACTATGCAGCACCTGTCTGGGCTAAAAGTGCAAATTGCCACTTGAAAAGGCTCCAGATCATTCAAAGTAAGTTGTTGAAGTTAATCTACAATCTCTCTAGATGTTATTCTACCGCCAGACTTCACCAGCTTGCGGATGTTGATCTAGTAGCCGCCAAAATAAATAAATTGTCTAGAAATTTTAACGCCAAATGTTCGTACGTATTCCGATTATGATCACATCGCTGAGCTGGCTTCAGTCTGAAAATTTTTAACTAGTTTTAAGAAGGTTAAGTTTTTATATTTTTTTTTTATATAAGCTTTATTTGAATTATTGAATCTGCTCCAATGGAGCCTAACAACAAGTATACGAATCTTAAGTATAATTCAATGATGAATCCTAGTATGGATTTCTTGTAATGTGGATCTCTGCTAATTGGCAGGAATTTTAATTAATTTGGTCAAAATAGTATATAACTGGTATGGATAACATGTCTGAGAATTTTAAACCTGGTTTGGCTTAAACCTCGTGATAAAGGTCCAGAGGACCCTTACAGTCATTTACAAAGTGTTCGCGATATTATGTAGAGTGAAGAACTCTAGTTATGTAAGTATAACGGATAACTCTAGAATAGCAGAGTGGACGACATAATTTGGGTTTTGTAGGTTTTTCGCGTTGACTGTTTTAAGGATCACGTATGAGAGCATCTAAGCCACGTGACGTAGAATAAAGGATTCTGCACAGTCTTTTTTGAGTGTTCGTCCGCGATTGATATTGACTGTTTTAAAGATCACGTATAAGAGCGTTTCAGCCACGTGACATAGAAAAAAGGATTCTACACAGTCTTTCGGGCGCGTGTGTTCGCGATTACTGTTACGGATGAAGATTAGAAAACACGGCGTTCGTTTCTCCGAAGTCTTAAAGAGCTGGGACTGCACAATAATTGTCTAGCAAGTATGTTATCATGACGTTCGAGCTTCTCTTTGTGCTTTATATTGATTTTTTGGATTGCCTCTTTAACGAGAGGTATTTTCAAGTCTCGGTGGATATTTTCATTCCTCATATACCAAGGGGCACCGGTAATAAGCCGCAATGTCTTCGATTGGACTCTTTGGGTTTTGTCGAGATTGCTCGAGCTTGCTTTGCCCCATAGCTGGGCACCGTATAACCAGATAGGTTTGATTGCACTGGTGTATAGCAGGACCTTATATTCAAGGCTTAGTTTTGAGTTCGCGTTTAGGAGCCAGTGAAGTTGATGGACCTTAAGTTTCAGTTGAGTTTTCTTGGCTTCGATATGACTTCTCCAGGTGAGTCGGCGATCCAGGTGGATTCCAAGGTATGAAACATGATCAGAATGAGAAAAAGGAATATTGTTTAATTTCAATGTCGGACAAGTGCTAAAATTCAGTGTGAAAGTTACCAGTGTGCATTTAGCCTCATTGACTTTTATTCTCCAGTCAGAGAGCCAGTTTTTATATAAAAATAATAAATTCACTAAGTTTTTTTTGGAAATTTTCACCTCCATTTACCATGTTAAATTAAAAATAATTATTTTAAAATTACCGATTGTTATATAAAAGCAGGCTTCGGTCTGAAAATTTTTAACTAGTTTTAAGAAGGTTAAGTTTTTATATAAAAATAATAAATTCACAAAGGTTTTTTGGAAATTTTCACCTCCATTTACTATGTTAAATTAAAAATAATTATTTTAAAATTACCAATTGTTATATAAGCAGAAATAGGAAAAAGTATTTAACTCTTTTCATGTACATATTAAAATTATAAATAAATCTAAAAATGCTATGAAAACAATAAATTGAATTGAATTGACATTAAATTATAAGTCTTATAATTCTTCTTGAAAACCACACGTCTAAAAACACACCCTTAGTGTAGAAAATAAAGTCATGAAAGATTACACTGGGCAATAAACTTTAAAAAAAATGGGTCAGAAGATTTGATATTCACCTATAGTTGATTATGGGTCACGAATCTAGATTTCGATTTGCCAGATTCACTCTAGTTTAGGAGATATTCACATAAACCATTATTAATGTTTTTTTTGCTCCACTTTAGAACTGATTTTCAAAAACTTTAAAAAAGAATGGATCTTTCTAACAATATGCAGCGGATAGAAATTGTTGAAGTTATAGGTAAAATACTACAGAAATTTCGAATTCGAAAAATTACTTCGAGGGGAAGTTGTTCCCATTTGGTACAAAATCTTGAATTCTAAGTCAAATTTTATCTGATTCTAGGGTTAATAGCTTATTAGATTTTAATGTGCTATAACGGAGTTATTTTGAAAATACAATACTGGTAAAGAATCTAAAAATTTAGCCAGCTTAAAGGCAAAATACTACAGAAATTTCGAATTCGAAAAATTACTTCGAGGGGAAGTTGTTCCCATTTGGTACAAAATCTTGAATTATAAGTCAAATTTTATCTGATTCTAGAGTTAATAGCTTATTAGATTTTAATGTGCTATAACGGAGTTATTATGAAAATACAATACTGGTAAATAATCTAAAAATTTAGCCAGCTTAAAGGAATTTTTTGTAACAAAAATTCAAAATTTCTGTAGAATTTTGCGTATATTTTTAACAATTCGTATCCAAAATAAAAGCGCAAAATAACGCTTTATGTGAATATCTCCTAAACTAGAGCGAATCCGGCAAATCGGAGGTCAGATTCATAATCAGCAGCCCCAAATCAAATCTAGTATTCAGTTGTTGACTAATGTTATTAGTGACTAAAATCATGTGTTCTTCACAATTGGACCTAGAGCGATTAATGTGCACAACAAATAAAAACAACTACAAAAAAATTTTAAGGAAGTTTCAGTCGGTTGATCCGACTTAAACATATCCTTACCTCCACTGCCAGAGGCGTGCCGATTTTATTGAAATCGCGTGAAATGTGGAATTTGTGGAAGGAATAGGGGCGGGCATGATCCGTGCAAATACCAAAAGTGGGCAGATTGATGCATTTGCACATGGCAAACACCCCCTATTTGGAGGTGCCAAATAGGGTGTGTGAGCCATTCCTTTTGTACGTCATTATAAATAATATTTTTGGGTTCGCAATTAAAGCGAATTTCACGCACATGGAGACAAACTTTATTGAAAGGGTGGGATGATATGTACCATTTTTAATCCAATGGGCAGTTTTGGAAAAATATTACGACGTGTAAAATTTAAATCCAATTTGAAGCTCCTTTCGAGAGTTTTCGTGGGAAGTAGCCGCACAGACGGACATGGTTCAAACGAGTTAAAAAAATAGAAACGGATTGTTCATAAAATATGTAGGGTCTAAAATGTTTTTTTTTCGATGCGTTACACTTTTTGTCTGTACCAAATAATACATATCCTCTCACCCATTAGGGTGAGAGTATAAAAAGAGTTGCGAATATGACACAGTAGTCAATGTGAAACCACTGAAGTACACTTACCATTAATTAAATTAATTAAATGCATGTACAACAATAACTTATGCACACTCACACACATCCAGTTGGACTAACCAATATTTATATGCAGATATGAATCATACCCGTTCGAAGCTATAGTTAAAAGCTTAAAAATATTTATTTTTAATACAAAAGAGCACAATTAAGGAAGTCGGGGGAAAATACATTTTATACTTTCACAAAATTAACGGCGAACAGCGCAAAACAAAGAAATGGGGGTTTGAGTCGGATGGAAAATAAGCCAACGCTGCAATTACTAAAATTAAATATGAAACCGCAAAATATGCACTCAACTGAATGTCGACATACATATATGGATATAGGACCCATTCCGCATAAAGGAGCCACCGCTAGGCAATGGTTCTAATAGTGAAAATCGGCCATAATCACAACGACTCAGGAATTCCAGAAGGTTATTCCATATTTGCAATTGGTTGATCCCTCCTACATATACCCAATGACGTTTAAGTTGTAAAGATTCCACGGCAAATCATTCGAGAAAATTACGAAGGAGCGAAGTCATAGTTTTGCATAGGAAATACAGTAGACGCATGTCTAGGTTTTCAATTTTCGACAACCGGTTGAAGGATTTTTCTAAGTCATCCTTGGAAAACGTAAAAACGCTTTTAACTCGGCAAACTGGAACAGCACAGAGTGGAGCCACCTCTTTCTTTCCCTTCTGACTAGTTACTTTTTAACCCACAGGTTAGTGTATAAAATGATCACAGAGGACTTTGGCACATATCAGCTGGTGTTCAGCAGAAAAAGGTTTCTGGTCCAGTCCTCTATAACATTATGAACAATTAAGTTTTTAGACCAAAATAGCCCAGGAGGTGCAAAAAAGTATCGTGTATCGAAATTTATAGATAACATCAAAAAACGTTTTAGGGACAAAAATATAAAGCCTACATGGACCCTAAGGCTTGTATTTAAACGTGTTGTTCGATCTTCATAAAAATTGGCAGAACAAGTTTTTTGTAAAAACGACGGACACTACCAAAACAGCGTAATAACTGGCTAAGATGTACTTAGTAGGGACATAAATACTGTTACACACGTTTTATGCTGTAAAATAAAAAGTACTGAATGTTTTTGGACCAAATATTTTTTAATATATTTATTGATGTAGATTGTATCTAAAAAGAATTTACTTATTCGAAATGTCCGCCTTTTGCCTTTACACACACCTTAAGTCGCACTGGCCAATGGTCAATAGCTGCACGAACCTCGTCCATTTGAAAATTGGCCACAGCTCGAACCAAAGCAGTCTTAAGTGATCCAATGCTGGGGTATCTTTTGTGAAAAACTTTGTCCTCTAAAACCGTCCTCAATTTGTAATCCAAGTGGTTAAATCTGGACTGTCTGAGAGCCATTCTTCAGAGGAGGTTAATGCTGGCAAATTGTTTCGAAGCCAGGCCTGGGACGTTTTAGCCTTATCGGCCGGTGCAGAATCATCTGAACTGAACCTTTTTCCACCCTTGGGATCAGTTCAGAAGCTTCCTTAGACGAACGCACATACACTCTATCATTTTGCTTGTTAAATTTTTCCTGAACGGTAAAAATTTGTTTATCCGTAGCTTTCGTGGTGTAAGTTTTTCCATGATGCTTGCTATTTCAGCATGGAAAAACATACACCTTACAATACAATACTGAAAACAAAAAACAAAAATTAAAACTAACGTCAATTCACGAGTAGTCTGTGAGAAAACTCTATTGAAAAAAAATATCTCTAGATTGATCACCCGTTATCGAAATTGATTTTCTTTTAATCGGCTTTTCTTCAATTTCCATAACTTTGGTCCTTGGTCCGAAAACTGACTTCTGCCAAAGTGCTTAAAGACAGGATGTAGTATGTGGCTTTTAATATTAACAGAAAGTCCTATGAACACATGTGTGTGGGAGGTATATCTAAATCTGAACCATTTGTTATCGATTTCATTAATATCCTGTCTAGATTCCAAAAAAACATGATTGACCTAAATTTCATCAGGATGTAAAATGTGACTTCTGTAAATTTTGGCTTCTAGAGCATAAAAATCAGGTAGACATTGGTGTGCCAACTTTATCTACTTAGTAGGGACATAAATACTGTTACAACATTGAACACACCCATTTTAATAGTAGAACTGAACATACCCCGTTAATGTCAGATGTTTTTTAAAAGCTAACTTCAATAGCGTTAGTCTGTAACGGGATTTTTAAATTGTTTCAACTTTCATCATGGAGTGGTCAGATAATGAGGACCGTATCACTGTAATAGCGCTTTTCAAGTGTGAAATGAAAAAAAAACGATATTTTCAGAACGCTCCGGCCACTAGGGATTAGCCGCATGTTCGTCTACCGATGCATAAAACTGTTTGAGGAGACTGGAGATGTTAAAGACCGCCACCGGTCGGAAGCATCTGAACTGATCTCAAGGGTGGTGAGGTGTCTCTTACGATGGGGTCACTGACCTGCATTTCTGCGAACAAGGAGTCAAAACATCGGGCAAAGTTTACCAAGAAACCGTTTTGGAAGCTGTTGTGAAGCCTCTTAACAATTCCCTGTTCCAAAACCAGCCATGGACTTTTCAGCAGGATTCTGCGATGGTCCATAAGGCTAAAACGTCCCATGCCTGGCTTCGAAACAATTTGCCAGCGTTCATTTCCTCTGAAGAATGGCCCTCAGGCAGTCCAGATTTAAACCCATTGGATTACAAATTGTGGACAGTTTTAGGGGACCACAAAAAGATACCCCAATATTGGATCGCTTAAGACTGTTTTGGTTCGAGCTGTGGCCAATTTTCCAATGGACGAGGTTTGTGCAGCTATTGACGATTGGCCAGTGCGACTTAAGGCGTGCGTAAAGGCAAAAGGTGGACATTTGGAATAAGAACATTCTTTTGGAATACAATATACATCAATAAATATACTAAAAAATATTTGGTCCAAAAACATTCAGACCTTTTTATTGTACAGCATTAAACGTGTGTAACAGTATTTATGTCCCTACTAGGTAATACATTGGATTGACAACCCGTAAGGTGTTAACCGCATATTCATTAGTCTTCATTACGTTTATTAATATATAAATAATTAATTTAATCTCACAACTTCGCATGAAATTCTTGCTTTAAATATGATGCTCCTTTTAAAGTCTTTAAATGTCCTTTGGAGGCTCGCTGTGACTTTCTACGTACATCTGCTTCCCGCCTGGGAGTATCTGGGCAGATAATTGTTAAGTGTTAATTCAATTTCGTTAATAGGAATGCTAGAACCCTTCGTCAACGCCCCATATGGAAGCGCTTGAATACACATTTGACGCTATGACCAATACTTTTTGCAGTACTTTAATATAAAAGTATGTTAATGAAATGCCAGAATATCAGTACGCTTAAATTTTATTATTAAAGCATAGCCTTGCATTTAACGCAAATAAGTATTTGTAATTATGCCAAATGTTTACAGGCTTTCGAATTAAATAACTCAATAATAGCCTTCAATTAATTGTACTTACAGGGAAGTCCCCTGTCATACCGTTTCACCGAGCAATCAAAATGTCTGTCATGAATGGATGAATGAATTTTTCGTTTGCATGTCAAGTTAACATAAATGTCTGTACTTCAGAATAAAAACGCGATATGTAGATTTCTTGGAAAAGGATACCGTTTTGGAGTACTTGGAAATTACTTGGCCAATATTAGCCAGTGCATGATTGTCGTTCATTAAGGACACAAAAGGTTAATGTGTCTACATCAATCAGGCCCTATTACTGCTTTCAAGTGAAATGTGATTATTTTGTAGGTTAGTTCGTTAAAAAAAATTGACCGATATTTTCATATGGAAAGAGCATTTTGTCAAATCGATATTTGAATACTTCGAAGCATTATTCTTACAAGTAATCGCATTCATATGACTGCAAGGACAAGTGGAGCGATTGCCTATCGGACATACACTCGTTATCAGATTGATAAATAACGCAGCGGAAAAAAAATTATAGGCTTTCTTATAAAAAGCCTTGTAGAAAGCCTTCATTTAACAACCAATGCTCATAGTTAATACCTTTTGAGATTAGGAATTCTAAAAGGCCTTCTTTGGCTAAATGAGCGCCACGGCTTAGGTACCTCTATGCGGCAGTCCATATATTCAATGATTCCGAGGCGTAATGGAGCTAAAATGTCGTCTACGAGGGCGGTTTGGAAAGTTCTTAGCCTATCAATGAAAGAGAATAGTTAGTTTTTCAAAAATATTTTTATTTTTCAATATAATCTCCTGAAACTTCAATACACTTAGTCCAACGCTTATCTAGCAATTCTATCCCTTGATTAAAATAGTTTTCCTCAAGGTCTTCAAAATAGTGGTTTACAACTGTAATTGCATCTTCATTTGAGGTAAAACGCTTGCCAGCAAGGAATTTTTTTAGATTTGGGAACAGGTGAAAGTCACTGGGAGCTAAATCAGGAGAATAAGGTGGGTGGTCAAGCAACTCGTACTTTAACTCGTTGATTTTAGCAATTGATAAAACACTCTTGTGCGCTGGTGCGTTGTCTTGATGAAAAATTATTTTTTTGTGTTGTAAGTCAGGACGTTTTTCTCGAATTTGTACATTAATTGATCTACAAGGTTGCAATAGTACTCTGAATTTATTGTTTTACCATTTTTCAGATAGTCAATCAATAAAATAACTTTGAAGTCCCAACAAACCGTTGACATAACCTTACCAGCCGATTGAATTGTTTTTGCCGTCTTTGTGGCACTTCCTCCAGCTTCAGTCCATTGTTTGGATTGTTCTTTTGTCTCTGGAGTATAGTGGTGTTTCATCAACAGTTATGAAACGACACTTAAAATCCATTTTATTTCGCTGAAAACGAAACAAACAAGCTTGAGAAATGTTCATTCTTATGCGTTTTTGGTCGACAGTTAACAAGTGCGGCACCCATGTTGCAGAAAGATTTTTCATCTGTAGTTCTTCAAGCAAAATTAAATGGACTCGATCATTTGAGATGCCCATGATATTAGCTATTTCACGCACTTTTATTTGTCGATCATTTAATA
Source organism: Hydrotaea diabolus (assembly GCA_963513945.1). Classification (NCBI taxonomy): domain Eukaryota; kingdom Metazoa; phylum Arthropoda; class Insecta; order Diptera; family Muscidae; genus Hydrotaea; species Hydrotaea diabolus. The sequence continues at coordinate 129,666,583 of OY740717.1, read as the reverse complement.
CCATATCATGCACTTTGGCTACAATTTCTGTTGTTGTTGCTGTTTTTGGACGTCCACTACGTGGTTCATCTTCAATGCTTGTACGACCACGTTTAAATTCAGCAACCCAATTTTTTACTGTTGCATATGAAGGAGCACTTTCTCCTTACACTTTCACCATATCATTATGAATTTCTTGTCCCGATAAACATTTTTTATGTAAATATTTAATGGCACCACGCATTTCTAATTTTTCCATTGTAAAAAAATCGCGGATGCGTCTTTTGTGAACACCTGTTGCTATATGAAGGAGTTGCCAGATCGAAACAAAATCGAACATGTGTTCATAGAAGAGATGGAAGTTTCCAAAAACACTTAACTTTTTTCTGTTTATACCGCGCTTTTTGTGCTAGGCTAAGAAGTTTCCGAACCGCCCTCGTATGTTTCGAATTATTTCAACCTTTAGCTCTAGAATTGTTTTGGCTTATTGACGTAGACTCTTTCTTTTAAATATCCCGAAGCAAAAAAGTCCAACGGTGTCAAATCACAAGATCGTGGCGGCCAATAATCTTCGCCATGACGTCAAATATCACGGTCATTTACATCGATGTTTTCCGCAGGGGCTTTTACATTTTCTACAGACCCGGTTTGCTTAAATTTGCACATGATTCTCCTGAATGTGGAAACATTTGGTCTATTGTAATGCATTTTGATTTGAACACCCATTTTTGTATGAGGCTTCAACAATCGTAGCGCAGCGCTCTATTGTGTACTTCTTTATTATTGAATTCGTCAATCACTGAAACAAAGAAAAATCAAATTAAGTTGGGGAAAAAGCTTGACGTTAAAATGTGACATTATGGTTGGACCATCCTTTAGCTCCCAATAAGGTCTACCGGAATGCCTTGCATGAACTTAATTCCTCCGCTGGGAATATGACACGAAACGAAGCGGTCATACCAATGTCGATTCAAATTCTCTGTAAGAATTGTGTGATGAAGTCGTAGCTTACGACAAATGGTCAACTAATTTTCTTAATTTGACCTCAGCCTTTCAACGAATTGTTATGGCTGTGCTTTTAATTTCTGAAGAAGGATGTGAGGCAGTAAATGGAGTATTCACCAAGGATAATATAACGGATTTTAACGACAATTTTTAGACCAATTCTTCTTTCTGTTAGAAGGAAATTTAACTTCTCCTGCCTCACCAAGATCCAACAACTGGCTAGTGTAGGCACTTCTGAGGTTTCCATTCGGGGCTAAAGAAAATGAGCAACAAGGGTTGCCTATCCATCCATAAACAGACTAGAAAGGATGCGATAATTTTGCACATAAACGCTCTTAATGTTGCGACTACCGACTCAGAATTTCGGTAGTATTTTTAATGATTTTCAAAAGTTGCTCGTAAGAGAACTCTACAATGATGACTTCGACTAACGTTTTGACACTGAAAGATCATAAAAAACGTTTGAAGGTGCGTTAACATAAAGATACGAAATTGTTATGTCCCTATTGGAAAATCCGTTTTAAGCTCTAAAATAAATTTATAGATCGCGGTGGCAAATTGGTGCTATTTTGGACTTGGTTGGTTCAACTGTCGAAAGAAGAAAATTACATTTTGCCCAACACTCAAACTAAGCGTCATTGATTCTATACGGCGCAAATCATGGATACTATTGACGGCTAGTGAAGTAGTGTTATAGTGTTATTGAGATGCAAAATATATGGCCACACCTGCATAGGATGTGGATACCAACAGAAACAGAAAGGAAAGCAAACAAACGCTCCTGCCAAAAGAGGATCGGCAAGGACTTCCAAGGAAGCGCAGACAGAAATAACGAGACTTTGGTAAGGATAATGCGGGAGTTAGTGGCATCCCCCAAGAATAAGGTGGAGGATAATGCGAGAGCTCGTGGCATTGGAAAATGAAGGAGACACGACCAAGACCAAAGGGCTTAAAAATGAGTTATTGAGTAGGGCCAGAACAAGAAGAGTTTTTAACTAGGTGATAAGAACTAAATGTAAATTCTATGTGCATCGTGGTTATTAATACAACTGTATTCTTATATCGCGATATCCGTAAGTGATCCGTAAGTGGCTATTACCTGATAAAAAGATAAAGGTTTATATCGTTTATGTTGCGTTCGACGGACAAAAAGCAGATGCATATGGAGAGACGCCATTTCGAGTTCAATTTATACTCGTACGGCAATATAAACGACTATTGATTGTAAAGTCAAGTCTGCTTAGAATTTGCAAAGTAAGTATTTCCAAATTATTGACAAGTGGAGATCCTGCCAATAACACATGTACAAAATAGGGTTGAAATCAACCCTCGATAGGCCTAAGCTGCTGTAAGAAAAACAAAGTCCAATAAGCAGAGGAAACTCCAGCAGCCTAGGAGAAGCATATTGATGCATATCATCAGTCGAGCATTCGACATTTTTATAAGATAATACTTGTACGTATCTAATGAGTAAAAAAACAAAATTCTTATTCTAGCTTCTGTAAAATTTGTTCACTGCAAGCAATAATTGTAAAATGACTAAATTATATCACAAAATTGCATCAGCTAAAGCCGCAAAATTTGTTTGTACAAATTAATGGTAATGTCTTAAAATATCACCTGATAAATAAGATTAAATTGAAAATAAATTTTCAGCCAATTACGGAACAGTGGTAAAATGAAAGAGTTTCCATCTTAATTTAAGTTATGCTGTTATACATCAAAAATAATCTCATTTTTAAATATTATAAGACTACCCGATGAAAACGCTAATATTTGGATATCGAATTTCAAACGTAAACTTTGTCTTTAGCATTACCCTTGAAGGATTATATGCAAACATAGTCACAAATACACGAGCGCCTTCTTACGCAAATCTCACGCCCACACTCTCTGAAAAAGAATTGGGGGCAACGGAAAATTTATATATATGTGTGTGTGTACATTCTCGTATTCATGATAAAATTTTCAACATGATTTAACATTCTGCAAATTTAATGGAAATTGATAGAGATTCATTCATTGATAATGACGACTTTCACTAAAGACATTCCAACTATGTTCAATGAGACTCATACTTTCATAAAGCCGGAATTTCTGTTGCTTCCAACAAAGACGGTGATTAGTAAGTCCTTCACGACATCGATGACGATGGTGATGTCAATGATGCCAAAAGGCATTGCGAAGACACTAACGAAGCAATGGCAACAGCCAAAAGAACGACCGAGTCTTTGAACACAATTTAATGGAATGAGCATTCATTACAGATGTGCCGAATCGAGGGCGAAAATGCTGTGGCATATGCCAAAGTCTAATTAGAATATTCGGCAGGAACTCACATACATACGCAAAAATTCACAAAATGCCAGCGAAAGGCGAATGATATGGGATCATTTCAATCCGGTTGTTGTCATAATTTTGGAACGAGGTTTGTCAAATGTGTTAGTAAATTGTTGTACAGTGCGGTTGAGGCAGCATACTTCATGGCCGATGTGGCAGTGCTATCAGGGTGCGCAACAATGTCAACGCTCTTCTAAGTTTTCCAGTCGCTTCTAGCTCCATGTGAGCAATGTTGGCGTATTCCTCCCTCCTCTATGTGTCAAATCACCTAATAAAAAGCCAACCCATAAATGTACCGCTGACTTTAAGCAAAAACCTCAGCTACAGATCATATTCTAGTAGCAACAATATATGCAGTTTAAAAGTGGCTAAGGCCATACATTACAATGCAAAACAAATGCTAGATGTAGAGCAGCAACCTATACAACATAAACGTATGCGTACCTATATGTGTTCTCCAATAATATTGACAGCAGTAACAAAAAAGAATGAAGTCAAAATACCTGGGATGTGATATTATTTTTCTTGTAGATCTTGCTGAGTACAACAAGAAATTCCCAAACACCTCAAAAATCCGGTTTTTCGGATCTCACGCACTTATATGCCAGTAACTTGGTTGAATATCAACCAATTTTAAGTTTTTCGGCTGATTTGGAAAGACGAAACTGCGGAATTTCGATTGGTGTATACACTTTTAAAATCGCACTGAAAAAAATCTATGAAGTTTCCTGTAAACTCATTTTTTTATTTTTTTTTGTAATTTTTTAACTTTGGATGCGTTTTTACACAGAATTTTTTTAAAGGAAGCTTACAATTTTTGAACTGAATAAGTGAAATTCAGTGTCATTTTTAAAAATCCGTTAGAAACTGATTGAGTTATTCAATTTTATTAAAACAAAATTTTTTTAAAAATACAATTATTGGCAATACTACTTAGAAATGTTTGTTTGACCGTTTTCTTTTTAGTTGAACAACATCAGTATGTCGCTTAAGTGACCAGCAATATTCGGAAATCTTTTTTATTTTATCTTTTCCTTCAAAACGTTTTTCCATTCTTGGTGAAAGTGTTCGCCTTGTTCATCACTGGACTGGCCCAGGTTTTCTGGGAAGAAGTCTAGATGTGGATGGAGGAAATGAATTTTAATTGACATGTTGCAGACCATTTCACCATACGAACTCAAAAATTCATCAACAATCGCAACATAGTTGTCGCTTCTGTGATTACCAAGAAAAATAAAATTCTCATCTCTCATAACTTTACGAATTTGAGGTCCAATGAATATCCTGGCCGAAGGTGGTCGTCCGTCATAGATTACAGTGTAATATAAAAATGCTGTCAAGCAGCGTTGCACTGGCCTATTTTCCATCAGGGCATGTTTCTTTTAATTTTCGTTCACGAGATTTGACCTTTCAAAGTTCAGGGTTTCATGGGCGGTGCCACACCCTCTTTAAAAATATAAACAGATTATAGTCTATAATAATGAATGTAATAATCTTTGACGGTACACAACTTTGGTAACATTTTAAAGGGGCGTGTCCCACACACTCTTCCACATCATGTGTTTCGACCCATAAGTTTAAAATCTCTAATAACGGGGTTTCCAATAGTGACATAACAATTTCGTAGCTTTATGTCAATGCACCCTCAAACATTTGTAATGATCTTCCAGTATCAAAACGTTAGTCAACATTTTCATCATGGTAAAGTTCATAGAAGAGCAACGTTCGGAAATCATTAAAAATTACTATCGAAATTCTGGTCAGTGGTCGCAAATTAAAGAGAGCTTAACCCAACTCTCGGCCGTAAATATCTTCTCAGCCGACAGTCTGTGGATCAAAATTTCCCTTTTGGATGTTCCGGCGCCAAAGAGACACCGTACCGCTCGAAGCGACGAAAATATCGCAGCCGTAAGTGTATCCGTTCGAAATGAGCAAAATCTGTCGATTTCACGTCGTTCTTAGGAATTGGCCATCTCTCAAACCACACTGTGACATATTTTGAGAAAAGATCTTGGCCTTCATCCTTATAAGATCAAACTGACTCAAGAACTAAGGCCACTTGATTATTTAAAAACGCCGAAACTTCTTCGATTGGGTTCTGGCAAAGTTTCACGGAAATCCCGAATTTCATCGAAAAACCATCTTCAGCAATGAATATTATTTCTGGCTGAGTGGTTTTGTCAATAAACAAAATATGTGTTATTCGACAGCAAAAACCCTACATGTGCTTTAAGAGACACAATTGTATCCGGAAAAAATTACTGTGTAGTGTGGTTTTCATGCCGGAGGTGTGATTGGTCAGTATTTTTTCGTCCATGAAAACAATCGTCATGTTACCGAGAATGGAGATCGTTTTCGTGCCATGTTAGGAAGTTATTTTTGGCCAGATTTGTATGGGCATGACACCGCTGATATGTGGTTTCAACAAGACGCTGCCACTAGCCACACAGCGCGCGTTACAATAAATTTACTGCAAGGCAAATTCGGTAAATGTGTTAACTCGGGAAATGGTCCGGTCGCATGGCCACCTCGTTCAGGCGATTTAACGCCAATGGATTATGGGGCTACATCAAGTCATTGATCTATGCCAACAAGCCAACAACTGTAGACGAGCTCAGAGACAACATCCAACGACAAATTGCCAACGTTCCGGCCGAAATGTGCGCAAGAATGGTGGAAGATTGGGTCCAATGAATATATCGTTGTACGCAGGCTTGAGGTGGTCATATTACCGAAATCCTTTGCACTACACCTGGAATAAATTTGAACTCTATATCTTAAATACTATTGTTACGTCCTTAATGGAAATCCGTGTAGTACATGCGATATTGTCTTTCGAGGTTCAGGATTGCATAGGCAATGCTACGGCCCCTGCCCAATTATGACTTAAAGTTCCCTAAAAACACTTCCTGTTCTAACGTAAGCTAATATGCAAGTTTCGAAACGATCGAAGTTGATAGCTGTGATATATAAGCAAAAACTAGTTTAATAAGATACAGTCAGGCATGACAGACAATAATATACCCTGTACTTCTGGATGTTCAGAAATATCAGGGGTTTAAATATCCCCAGTTTTTAAAACTAATGCCATATTTCAATTTGTGGGCATATTTCATTAATTATAACCGTTTTTTTTTAATTTTAAAAAAGTTCGTCCAAGTCACCAGGGCATACTTGTGTCAAATTTCATCTAGAGTGGGTGTAGTAACATCTTCTAAAGCTAAAAATATAAAATTGGATAAAGATTTGTGTGAGAGCTAAAGATTGTTTTTTCAGGCGTGGCCATAACCTTACGTGCGTGTAATGTTATGATCAAGAATTTAGCTTTATTATAAAGATAGGGGTTTGTCATTATGTTTTAAAAATGATTTCGAGCAAGTGACCGCCGCAGCTGGCTCGAATAAATTTCAGCCGAGAGGCCCAATTTTTGACCACTTTTTGCGGCATTTGGTTTCATATGTCAGCACTAACGCGCCGAATATTCTCTTCCAAGACGTAAGTCTTATCGGCGTAGACAAACGACTTCACATAACCTAACAAAAAAATAGTCCAGTGGTATTAAATCGTACGATCTTGGAGGCCACGGCACAGGACCACGACTCGAGATAATGCGCTCACCAAAAGTTTCCTTCAATAAATTGATTGTTTCTTTGGCTGTATGGCATGTAGGGCCGTCTTGTTGCAACCAAAGATCATCCACATCAACGTCCTCCAATTCAGGCACAAGAAAGTCATTTATCATGACTCTTTAGTATTCCCCATTGACTGAAACATTATGGCCGGCTTCATTTTTGAAGAAATATGGACTAACGATTCCCTCTGCCAATAGAAAACACCAAACAGTGATTTTTTGAGGATTTAACGTCGTCTCCACTATGGCTTGTAGATTTTCATTGCTCCAAATGCGACAATTTTGGATATTAACGTTCCAATCAACCAAAACTAAGCTTCATCGACGAACCAATACTAACGTTCCTATCAACCAAAACTAAGCTTCATCGACGAACAAAATTTTCTTGTAAAGATCAGAATCGGTATCCATCTCGTTTTGGGCACATTCACCACGATTTAAAAACGTTTTCCAGAGTAAGGCTATTCATTATGAAATGGCAAACCAAACTGAGCATAAATCAATTGACAGCTGTCAAAAAGACTAATACCGAATTAAGTGTGGACAGATTGAAAACCACAGGTCTAAAAAATACGCTTTATATCTCAATCAATTTTCTTCAATTTCAATAGGACCGCCTTTGTCTAAAAAAAACTCACCTGTGCCAAATTTCGTCAAGATTGGATGTAATACGTGGCTTCGAGAGCTAAGAAAATAAAAAAGTATGATCGTAAATCTAAAGAGCTTTATCTTAATCTATGCAGATTTCCTCAAATTTCCATAGTTTCGGTGTTTAGTGAAAAAAGTAACTTGTGCCAAATTTCAACAAAGTTGGATATAATTAATATGTGTCTTTTAGATGAAGGCACAAAGTCAAATATCATTAAAATCGGACAACAATTGCAATCTGAAGTTTGACTACAAACCTTAGATAGATAGAAGAACGGACGGGCAGACATCGTTAAATAAAATCCGCAGTTGATTAAACGTCGACCGGCATACTAAAGGTCGGTATAGCTTAAATATTTTTGCTGTCACTAACACTTGCCATGAAACTAACTATTAATCATTTGATTCACATAGGGTGTTAAGACCCCAAAAATCTACAAATATGGTGATTTTTACAGAGGTAGACTCCTACCTTGTATGCAAAAGATGTCTGCCTCTTGACCGATGTGGCCGATTTTCAATACCAATCGTGTCAGCGCATATTTCAGCGAAATTTTCAACCAGCTTCTATAGTGCGACCTTTAGATAGCTTTCCACACACAGACTGGCGGATAAAGCTGACTCATCTTTGAATTTGGCGACCGTTCAGAATATATATACTGTGACTAATATTTTGAGGTGTTGAAAACGGAATGATCCTCTTTCCTATAATGGAGTGTACAAAGAGACCAGGATATCAAACACCGCCTTCATGACATCAACAGTTTACCGACAAGAGTAAAGCAGCAGCCAAAATAAAAAATGCTGCCAACAACTCAACGCTGTAGTGTAAAACAACATAGTCTGTAATAAAGGAAAATCCGATTGTTAAAATAAAGGAGATATCGAACTCTTAGCAAAGACAAAAAATACGTAAACGCGTGAGAGAAATGAGTATACCAGTTTGCAAAATAAAATTCGGTTGTCACAACGAATCTGTTTCCTGAGTCACTTCTACTGATATTTCGACTTGCGAGAACTGAACATAACATAGCATCAACTAACTTTCGTTTGTACTTATGAAATTGTATAGTCATTGCAATAAACAGATGTTTGTAGCAACAAATCTCTTCAATGTGTGTACGAATTGAACATTGCAGCTGTAAAACTTTTTTGGAAGTTTAAAAATTGCATACGCTCCTGTGTAAATTATGTACTACGAGCTACACTCCGCCCTCGTACTAACTTGCTGCAATCCCCAGCCAATTCAAATTCAAGCGGAGCATTTTCAAAGTAACAGCATTAGTAGCAGATGCAATTCATGACGTTCATGTCGTCTCGGTCTTCGCTGTTGTTGCAGTTGTTGTCCTCCTCCTTCCTTTAAAGCTTAATTATCATTATAATTATTATTGTAATTATTACATTAAGTCACGTAATGAACATAATGAGCCCAACCAATACAGCTTCCTTTGCTGTGAGGCCGCCATCAACGTCTCCATGTAGACCGACGACCTCCTCGTTGCAAAATCAAAATGCAACGTTGCGGAAATCAAATGCAATTTTAACAAACTACTGCTCATTAACAACTTTGTCTCCTTGTCGGCATCTTCTTTGTAAATGTAAGTGTGTCTATGTAAGCGAGAGAGTGTGTGTCTGCCTCTGTCTGTGTGTGTGTATGGAACTTAATGCGATTTCGTCTGTGTTTGAATGCCCTTAATTTCTGTATTTTAATATCGGTTGTATAAATTTGATGGCATTTTGACATTTAGTTACCGTTTACCGCACAAGGTGCAAATAAGTGCCGCCGCCCTAATGGAAGTGTCATTACTTATTGAAAAGACCATCAAACGAATCGCTTAAATCAATTGCAACTTGATGAAAAGTATTGGTTGTTTGGAGCAGAACTAATTGTTCGATATTAAAAGACACAGCATTTAGCTTTTTGAATCATTTAATTATTACACTTGTAAGTACCGGGGGTCTATCTAGTGGTTTGTATTTGAGTCATATCTTATCCCCATGAAGTTATGACAGAAAGTCAGTAGATCCTTGGGCGAAATGAGCCAAACTATGTCACTCACGGGGCCAGCTGTCAGCAAAAATATGCGAAAACTTTGTGAGATTGGCATGCTGGTGGACATAAAGTATGGTCCCCTTCGATATACGGCTCGCTGACGAGAAGATGGCTGCCTTAGCTGGGAGTGTACTTCTCAGTTCCGGAACTTCGATTTATTATAAATCTCGACAGCTCAACATTTTACTCTACAACCCGCTGAGAAGTTTGAACAAAGAGTTGGCTTTATTAGCCAACAAGGTTCAATTATCCCAGAATTTACTTCGTTCTCGTTTCTCAGTTTGGGCCTCAGTGCTCGAGATAGAAATAGACAAAATACTCGTAAGACTATAAATTATACACTGTGATTCATCCACGACTGGACAAATTTCACAAGCGTATTCGTTGGCTTGTTTCAGGAAAATATGTTCATCTACGACCATGCCTGAAAATGCAAGGGGCGAAATGGCTGAGGTTTGAACATTTTCGGATTGGTGTTCGGAGGGTAGTAGGGTAAAATAAAATAAAGTTCTAGACCAGTGGATATATATATATATATATATATATATATATATATATATATATATATATATATATATATATATATATATATATATATATATATATATATATATATATATATATATATATATATATATATATATATATATATATATATATATATATATATATATATATATATATATATATATATATATATATTTATAGGCTGATCCATCTAGAGGTATTTTTTCAGAACAAAAAAATATAAAAATTTAAATCAAGTGTGGAATCTTTATTGGTAATTTGAAAGGACATTTTATGGCATTTATTTTTTAAATATAATTAAACAAATGTTGGCCGCAACTACGCCTCAGGGTTTCCATTCTAAGGGTCCAATTTTGGATGACTCGTTCAAGCATTTCGACCGGTATGGCTTTAATGACACGCGTAATGTTGGATTCCAAAACCTGAATCGTAGCTGGTTTGTCAGCATAGACTTTGGACTCTACGTAACCCCAAAGAAAAATGTCTAAAGGTATGATATCACTCGATCTATGCGGCCAACTCACCTGTCCAAAACGTGAAAGTAGCTGCTTTTCGAAATGAACTCTCAATATATCCATTTTTTGAGCAGCTGTATGGCAAGTGACACGGTCCTGTTGAAACCAAGTGTCGTCAAGATTACGGGCTTCAATTTCAGGTAGGGTAAAGATCGATATCATGGCGCGGTAGCGAACACCATTCTTGGTTACGTTCCGGCCATCATTATGTTTGAAAAAATTTGCACCGATGATTCTACCAGCTTATAAACCGCACCAAACCGTGGTTTTCTCTGGGAATAATGGCACATTTTGAATCTATTCTTGTTGCTCTTCAGCTTAGATGCGGCAATTTTGTTTATTGACTTTGCCATTGAGTCGGAAATGGGCCTCATCACTGAACAAATTTTTTTTCGAAAACAGCGAATCTTCCCGTTTCTCACCGAACGCTTATTCCATAATACAGTTGCCAACATTTGAAGGAAATTATTTTCAAAAAATAAATGCCATAAAATGACCTTTCAAACTACCAATAAAAATTCCACACTTGATTTGAATTTTTATATTTTTTTTGTTCTGAAAAATATCTCTAGATGGATCACCCTATATATAAATAAGGTTGGTTTTTTCAAGAGAGAGGCAGGAAATTGTGCGACATAAACAAAAATTTAAAGATCATTCGGCTATGTTGTATCGAAGTTTTTGATCAGCTTTGTGTTATAGGAAGTTTAGAATTAAGTTATACGAAGTTACAACCATTTCCCCCCATTCTTTTTCCTTTATTTCTCTGCTCTGAATGTTTGTAATTGTGAGAAAGATCATAAGACAATTTATCTCGCTCTTTTAAAAAACCACCAAATGCGAATGCTAGCTAGCTGTAGCTTTGGCACAGTTCGAAGACTATATGAGACGCGCAAAATAGAAAGGGACCTAAGGTTAAAAACCAGTTTTGTTCAGAAGAACTATTTTAAAGATTAGGTCCCTTTCTATTTTCTTTTAGAATCGTCGACTTCACTTTCATAAAACGCGCATATCTCCGGGAGGGAACACTTTTGGGGCATGGGATCGATCTCATTCGATGCTCAGATGTTGTCCACATCAAAAAAAGAAAGAAAATGGAAATTGATTTTTTTACCCTTAGGTCCCTTTCTCTATGCGCTGTCACATATGTTAAAAACAATGCATTGTTAATACAACAATAATTAGTTTTATAATAACAATTTTAATGGTTAAAAAACTTAACAATGCATTGTTAAAATAGAAATAATTCTTTTGAAATTAACAATTTTCATGGTTAAAAAATTCATTCATAGAATAGTTTAATTTACTATTATTGTTAAATACCAGTCAACAACAAAATGTTCAAATTAACCTTATATAACGTAGACTCCAAATCATGTTTATTTATGGTTAAGTTAACCTTATATAAGGTTATGTTTCTTTCAGTATACGCTTGAAATACGCATCGTTATCTTTTGCGTAACTTCTTATTCCGGAAAGTAACCTATAAAAAGTAACCTATATAAATGGTTTACTTCAGTCTACTTAGCAAATTGTTTGCTTAAGGACCCTACAATCTGCCTCTTGCAGGTATCATAGGATCCAATGAACTAGAACTTCCGAGAGAAAATAAAAACTCGAAAACACCACAGATGAAAACTTCCACGTTTTGCTATGATGACCCTTGAACTGTATTTTCCCACAAACCTCTTAAGAGATATATTTGCTATATCCCTTTAATGATAAGGGTGCTACTGATGACAAGACTGGAAATCTGGACATAATATTATATTATTATTATATTATAAGGTGGAGAAATACATTTGGCAAAATTAGTTCGTTAATTTATTGTTTAAGGATGACAAACAGGAGGATAATGGCTATATTTAATGGAATGCCACACTTTGCATTCATAATCTCCTATATACGAGTAGTTTATTCTCATAATGTGATTTAAGCCAAAAATAACCTTGAAGTCGAAAAGATTACATAAATATATATATATGGAACATATTTAACAAAACCTTGGACAAAAGAAGAGCCAGAAATTCCTTCTTTGTCGAGAACGTCACGAAGAAATACACAAAATGCCACATTTTACGAAGTCCATAATACGCCTGGAAATAAAATTGATCAGCTTGATTAAAATGAAAAAATATTCTGTGGTACTGCTAATCAAAAATTGGTTGAATTTTAAAAATAGTATTAGTCAAATCCGGAGACCATAAATATTTAATCAGAAATTCTTGCATACAAGCTATTAATTTTTCCGTTTTTAGGCTTATTAACCTAAATACTTATATTATTAATAAAATTTATTACGAAAGAAAACAACAATTTTCGTTTTAAAATTCAATTGAAGCTCATTAGAAAATGTGGCTTTTTTTTGGTAATTTTTTAAGACAACTAAACGTTGCGCATTTTAGTCAAATAATCATAACTTTGAAACGGTAGGACTACAAAGCTTCATTTATGTAATTTGGGAAAGGTAAGAGGAAAGGCTATCTTTTAAGCAAAAAAAAAACTAAAAAGAGCAGCCACTGGTTCTGAACTTACCAATTTTACCCTAGTACTTTCCGACCGCCAATCCGAAAATTTTCAATTTCCATTTCGACCCTCTTGCATTTTCGGGCACGGCGTTGATGGACATATTTTCATGAATTGAGGCAAGGAATGAATGAATGAATCAACTTGTATAGACTATAGACTACAATATCTTGGATAAGACTCTAATTTGCGATTAGTAAATGGGTGTTTTTACTGACGTGTGGTTTTCAAGAAGATATAACGCGCATATAATTTAAGGTAATGGCCACGAATTTAGCTTTATTATAAAGATAAAGGTTTGCTATTATTTTTTAAAAATGATTTCGGGCAAGTGGCAGCCGCTGCTGGCTCGCAACTCCAGCCGAGAGGCCTTATTTTCGACCACTTTTTCCAGCATTCGAGGTCGTATATGAGCAATAACTTTCTTTTTAGGCGTCAATCGTGTCGGGCTTGGACTTGACTTAGCCCCACAAAAAAATAGTCCAGTGGTGTTAAATCGCACGATCTTGCAGGCCACGCCACAGGCCCACTGTGCGCTCACCAAAAGTTTCCTTCAATTAATTGATTGTTGAGTTGGCTGTATGGCATGAAACTTCGTCTGGTTGGAACTAAAGGTCTACATTAACATCCTCTAATTCAGGCATTAATCATGGCTCTATGCCATTCCCCATTGACTGTAACATTATGACCGGCTTATTTTTAAAGAAATATGGACCAATGACTACCTCTACCCTTAGAGCATACCAAACAGTGACTTTTTAAGGATGTTAAGGGGTTTCAACAATTGATTGTGGATTTTCATTATTCTAATGCGACAATTTTGGACCAGAAGTGAGCTTTATAGCTTAACAAAATTTTCTTGTAAAAATCAGGATCGGTGGTCATCTCATTTTGGGGCCATTCACTATGTCTTGCAAACGTTGTTAAGGAGTAAGTCTATTCGTCATAAAATGGAAAACCAAACTAATCATATATCAAGTGACAGCTGTCAAAAAGACCAACTCCGAAAAAAGTACTGCTTGAGTGAAAACCACACGTCTAAAAAAGTAACCTTATTATTAAATTTAGCTTGGTTCGAAAAGGGTTTAATCGTTTTAAGACCCTCATAGTTTTGATGCCCTCCCCCTGAATGGGGATAGTACACTACATTTGTCATTAATTAGATGAAATATTGATAGTAAAATCTGATCGTCGTAAAATTCTAATAAAGGAAGAAAGCGACCAAACGAATCAACATAGGCTCCTGAAATTTTCCATGAGGATGATGGCTTTTGGCCAGCTAACAGGTGTGAATCTAATTTTGATACGAATATAAAATTGGATTTGTTTGAGATTTGTCGAATATCAGGGTAGAGCTCTTTGACCGAAGGAGCATACTTAGTAGGGACATAAATACTGTTACAACATTGAACACACCCATTTCAATAGTAGAACTGAACATACCCCGTTAATGTCATATGGGTTTTGAAAGCTAACCTCAGTAGCGTAAGTCTGTAACGGGATTTTAAAATTGTTTCTACTTTCATCATGGAGTGGTCAGATAATGAGAACCGTATCGCTGTAATAGCGCTTTTCAAGTGTGAAATGAAAAAAAGCGATATTTTCAGAACGCTTCGGCCAGTAGCGTAGTAAAAGACCGCCACCAGTCGGGCCGCCCACGCTCTGTTCACACACCGCATGTCATCAAAGCCGTTAAATCAAGAATTCGCAGAAATTTGCTCCGAAAACAGAAAATCATGGGGCGTGAGAAGAGTATGACGCAAAAGTACATGAGTCGAATCATTAAAAAGACTTGGGAATTGGGGCTTTCAAACGACGTAGCGGACATTTATTGACAGCAGCTTTAAAAAAATAGGATCGAAAAATGCAAACGTCTTTTGGTGAATCACGCTGATAACTTGCACAGAAAAATGATGTTCACCGATGAAAAAATTTTTACCGTTCAGGAAAAATTTAACAAGTAAAATGGAATGGAAGGAAGTATCTGAACTGATCCCAAGGGTGGAAAAGGGTCATCACCCAGCTTCAGTCATGGTTTGGTGGGCTGTCTCTTACGATGGGTTCACTGACCTGTATATCTGTAAACAAGGAGTCAAAATATCGGCCAAAGTTAACAACAAACCGTTTTGGAAGCTGTAGTGAAGCCTCTTAACA
Organism: Hydrotaea diabolus; assembly: GCA_963513945.1. Classification (NCBI taxonomy): domain Eukaryota; kingdom Metazoa; phylum Arthropoda; class Insecta; order Diptera; family Muscidae; genus Hydrotaea; species Hydrotaea diabolus. The sequence continues at coordinate 129,651,204 of OY740717.1, read as the reverse complement.
ACCCCCTGTTCCAAAACCAGCCATTGACTTTCCAGCAGCATCTGCGCCGGCCCATAAGGCTAAAACGTCCAAGGCCTGTTTTCGAAACAATTAGCCAGCGTTCATTTCCTCTGAAGAATAGCCCTCAGGCAGTCCAGATTTGAACCCATTGGATTACAAATTCTGGACGGTTTTAGAGGACAAGGTTTGTCACAAAAGATACCCCAAACTTTGGATGTCTTAAGACTGCTTTGGTTCGAGCTGTGGTCAATTTTCCAATGGACGAGGTTCGTGCAGCTATTGACGATTGGCCAGTGCGACTTAAGGCTTGTGTAAAGGCAAAAGGAGGACATTTGGAATAAGTAGATTCTTTTGATACAATATACATCAATTAATATTTAAAAAAATATTTAGTTAAAAAACATTCAGTACTTTTTATTTTACAGCATAAAACGTGTGTAACAGTATATATGTCCCTTCTAAGTACAAAGTAATCCATTTTTGCGATTGAGAAGCGTAGTGACATGAGAGGGCACATAATGTTTTAACTTGAACAAAGGGCTTGGTTGTCAGCTTCAACTGTTACACTTAACCGATAAGTTTTCCCCGTATGGGGTTTCTGCTACTGAAAGTGAGAAAAACAGTTCATCTCTTTAATGAGATTTAACGGAAACAGAAGCTATATTTCATAGTACGAGTATGAGTATATTAATACACATACCTTTTGAAGAACTAACCCGAAAATTGTTGATACGAACACTTCATATGAAAATTAATGCACTAGGGTCTCTTTCCGTTTAGATAAATCCTAATTGCTTTCGTTTAATATATCTTTAACGTTAATATGTTTCTGCTTATTGTACGTTCTTTGATTGTAACGAGATTCACGGACTATGCTTTATTTCTCGCAAGCGAAATGCCGCCTTGTTTTCAGTTTCACAGCAATTTCTCACTGGTTTATTAAACCAAACAAAGAAAAAAACGAAAAAGTTCGTTAATGACGATAATAAAGCACGTTTGTTAACAAATTACTTATCCGTCCAGCAAAAAAATTTACATACTCGTACGTACTTGCATATGGCAGAGTAAAATAAAAAGGAAAAAACTGCCAATAAAGACGCAAGAGAAAAATCGCCGTAATTTCAGCAATACAATCAATGAAATTGAAGAACTGAACACAGCGGTCAGATTGTCGACTTTTTTACGAGGCATCATCATTTTTATTGATGAGTTTTTTTTTCTCGCATACAACAGGATATCCTTAAGACGGCCCCAAATTACACCATAGTCGCCAAGATGAATTCGTAAGAGAAGTTAAGTAAATTCAAGCAAAATAGTAACAAAATCTTAAATACAACAGATGCAAGTAAGAGCTGAAAGTGGAGCAGAAGGAGTCTGTGTAGAGGGCGAACAAAAGTTTATGTTAATCACGATATTATTTTGATGGACTAGTACAGGTTAAAGAACTTCCTTCCGTTTCCCATTTTAATGGCGAGCACAGGAAAACGACTGAAATCAGAATGAACCGAGCGGACGGCAAACACACCAACAGGCGTAATGAACAATGCCAATGCTCTAGAATGAGATAATGAAGGGCACGGCACAGCACGGCACGACTCCTGAAATGAAGGGAACGAATCGGGCACGTGATTAATTAAAGCATTAATTTTGCTAAATTACTTCGATACATCAGAGGAATCGAACTCATTTGTCAAAATTAACCTGAGTATCGAGACGAGACCAGAAATAGCAACAACAAAAACGGCGGCGGCGGCAATAATATCTCACGGCTACGGATACAACAAACAAAGGCAAATGAATTCTCTTCCATTGATAATGAAGTTGAATGGGTAATATATAAGACGAAGCAGGAATATCTGCGAAGTGGATGAGATGGGTTGCTCAAAGTGAGTATGCGATGATGAATAGAGTTGGTGTGGGTGGGGGGCGTTGGTGGTGATGGTGACTGGTATCTCGTAACGATGGTAATGGGATGGGTGGGTGTTAGTATCGATGTCGGCGCTGTGGTGATGGGGCCATCGACTATCACTTTTATATTTATTTTGACTAAAGTGTAATGAAGTTTGTACGGAAATAAAGTGAAATTAATGATGAAATTTACAAGATGTGAAATGTTGTATAAACGAAATCCTCCGTCGCACAGTGCTTTGAGAATTAAACAAAAAATCAAAAAATCATATTGTACAGGGTGGAGCGCGAAATTTGCTTTTTTAGGAATGAAATAAAAAAATTATGAACCTTAGAAAAATTTATTTTACATCTTAACCATATTAAACAGTAAGTAAAGTTTTTAAATTAAACGGTTTTAAATAGTATAATTGTCAAATGTCGACCTTCGCTATCCGCACACTGCATACGTTTTCTGAAGTTTTTATGAACTTTGAACAGGGATTAAACCGGCTCAAGACCTCTTGCTTCTATATTTAAATAGAAGACAAGTTTTTAACAAAATGGCAAAGTGACATTGATTTTCGTGGCTGCACACTACTTTTATCATGATTTCGGGTCCGTGACAACCCTCTTCAGAAAGCCTTGTTGCAATTGTTGAAAGTAAAACCGAACTCTATAAGGCCAGGCTCTCCACAAACGAATGAGAACTACTGTTGTAAACCTTACTTTTCAAGTTTTCTTCACACAATTGCCCACAAAAATACAACTCACTCTTGCCAGCTCTAAAGAGACTCCACATCGAGAGCCATCAATAGATTTCTTCTACAACAACGTGTGTGTGTGTGTTGTAAAAAGAGTTTAGTTGACCATGTCAACTTGTGTGCCGTGCCGTGCATGTACGTATGTTAAGCTCGTTTGTTTTATTTCGGTCTGTTGCTTTTACACATTGAACAGGGATTAAACCGGATCAAGACCTCTTGCTTCTATATTTAAATAGAAGACAAGTTTTTAACAAAATGGCAAAGTGACATTGATTTTCGTGGCTGCAGTTGTATTTTTGTGGGCAATTGTGTGAAGAAAACTTGAAAAGTAAGGTTTACAACAGTAGTTCTCATTCGTTTGTGGAGAGCCTGGCCTTATAGAGTTCGGTTTTACTTTCAACAATTGCAGCAAGGCTTTCTGAAGAGGGTTGTCACGGACCCGAAATCATGATAAAAGTAGTGTGCAGCCACGAAAATCAATGTCACTTTGCCATTTTGTTAAAAACTTGTCTTCTATTTAAATATAGAAGCAAGAGGTCTTGAGCCGGTTTAATCCCTGTTCAATGTGTAAAAGCAACAGACCGAAATAAAACAAACGAGCTTAACATACGTTTTTATGAACTCTTACAAGCTTATCGACTGGTATTCTGCTAATTACAGCCTCAATATTTTGAATTAGGTCTTCCAAGGTGTTGGGACGATTGATATACACCTTCGACTTCAGGTAACTCCAAAGGAAAAAAAATCGCCATCACATCACCCCTCAAAGAGATAGGCCGGCAAAGAAACGGCTGAAAAAAATCCTGTATCATAGTCAAGTACCGTTCGGAGTTCACAGAAACAGCAAGAGGGCTATCCTGGAAAAAGTAAGGGCCAATGATGCCTACTCGTGATATGGCGCACCACACAGTGACGCCGTCTGAAGGCAGAGGTCTCTGGTGAAGTTCTCTGGGGTTTGTTTCACCAGGAATACGTCCGCGTGGGGGAACAGCGAATCGTAAAGGAAAAGCACGGCGCACTGCAGCGATCAAGTGCGCATTTGAAAAATACACTTCAACACAAAACGACATTTCCTATGTTCAATGCATGATGGCAACTGAAGGCAGACGAAAACAAATATCCCGTCAGGCACTACTGCAGTGCAAAAAAACAAATTTCCGCACTCAAAACTGTATAAGAATTGTTTACAATGATTTTTAGCATATGTGACGCGCAAAATAGAAAGGGCCCTAAGGGTAAAAACCAGTTTTGTTCAGGAGAGTCATTTTAAACATTTAAATACGTGTATCTTTGGTGTACCATCACTGAGCGTGGTCTCATTTAAAAGTGTCACATCTCATGACATCAGGAACGTGTTGGTCAACCTTGAAAACACGCGTAGGTCGTCCCTACCTCTTGTTTTGTGTAGTTGGTTTTTACTGTTTTTTACCTAGCGCGCTGTTTACATGAGTTTGATATCAATTTTGCTCGCGTTTTTTCGAATCAAGCTTTATTTTCTGAAATTATTAATTGTGAATTATAATAAATACTTATTTATAATTATTTTAGATCGTGAATATCACTCTATTATTACGAACATTTGTTCACATAATCTTATTATGTTATTCGTGAAAATAATTTAAAACTGATAACATTCTTACTTACTGTTTTAGGATGAAATGGTGGACGAAGTCGAAGAAGTAGATTTACTTTATCGCTTCCCTGACGATCACTTCTCAGAACTATCAGATAGTGCCTCTGAAGATGATACCGATAATATGTACCTTGATAAATCTGATCTTGATTTACGCGAAGAAAATGTAGTTGCTCGACTGTATGGTTCAAAAATACCTCCGTGTTGTTCAATTCAATGCAATGAAGTGATCCCTAAGAAAATGGCTGTGGATTTTCGTACGTCTTTCATGAATTTAGATAAGGAATCCCAAGATTTAATTATTCTCGCACATCTGGCAGCTCGCCGTGACGATGTAATACTCAGGTCAAAAGTTGGTGATCGATCGCGAGCTATAAAGAAACGGTACAATCAGATATATTATTTTCGAAGTTTGCCGATATGCCGTGATATGTACTTCTTCATGTATGCAATGGGAATTAAACGCTACAAAAATCTTATCGAACATTTTGACAAAAATGCTATTTATTTACTTTGGAAAAAAAAGAAATTGTTTCATTTATCTGCCGTTTTGCTGAAACTGTTGCTATCACTTAACCTGGACGTCAACCAAATCATCGTGGCTATCGTTTATTGAAACTTCCAACTACTGAAAGTAAGACTTCTGTTTACACTAGATACACCAACAGCGTCGAACCGGGTGGTAAAATCGTAAAACTTCGCACTTTCCAAACGGCGTGGAAGAAATATTGTTCCTACATCGTCACTATGAAGCCAGCATACGATTTGTACGAATTGTGTCGAAATCTTGCAAAAGATGCTGTTAATACAGTAAACGTTACTGAAGTTGAAAAAGAAGCAGCATTTCCAATCTGCCAGCACTCAGCGAAAGTATTATCTTCTGTATTGACGAAAGCGATTTCTTTGGAAAATGTCCGAATTCAGTAATATCAATGCTTGATTACTACCTACGAGAAGTGCATTCAACTAAAAAATTAATGATATACGCTGATAGCTGTGTTTCACAAAATAAAAACAATGCGATGATACGATACGTATTTACAACACCTTCTCGATACTTCCAGATGTGATTCAGTTGAATCGAACTTTTTGTTAACCGGACATACAAAGTTTTCACCTGATCGTTTATTCGGAGTTTTCAAATCAAAATATGCCCAAACTAATGTCGACTGCTTCATGGATGTAGTTGATTGTGTTAGAAAATCATCTCGTAATGGATTTAATGTTTCTGTACCTATTCGACTTCCAAACTCAAGTGAGCCTGTTGTTGAGTAGAGAAAATGGGACGAATACTTCTCCACTAAATATAAAACCTTAATTGGAATATCGAAGTATCATCACTTTGTATTTATTGCTCAGTTGCCAGTGCAATGTAAACTGTTCCCTTTCTATTTGCGCTTAGAATCATCGACTTCACTTTCATAAAACGCGCATATCTCTGGGAGGGAACACTTTTGGGGCATGGGATCGGTCTTATTCGATTCTCAGATGTTGTCCACATAAAAAAAAAGTGAAAGTTGATTTTTTTTACCCTTAGGTCCCTTTCTCTATGCGCTGTCACATATACTGTTGGTCTATTAAGACTGTTACGAGTATGCGTGATTTATTGTACAATTTAAGACCATGCTAAGCCAAAAAGTGATTTAAGCAGCCGAAAATACTTCAACTTGCAAGCACGGATAACTGCAATTTCGGTAAAAGCTACTTCACCATCCTCAGACTCCAAGCAAGGAATGTGTACAATGATACACTTAAGTGCAGGTAAAGTCCACTTATATACACTTAAATGCAGGTAAAGTCCAGGGATTTTTAGTGTGCTTACTTCGGTGGAAAACTCTACTGCCGTCTGTTTTTCATTGAATTGAACTTAGCATTATTGTTTACAATTTTACCAACGTACTACAAAGAGGACGTTAAAGTCAAAAAGTTTAGCCTAAGGCTTTCTATGTAAATAACATAAGATATTGACCCAAGTCACATAGACAGCCGATATTGATTATACACGAACAAATATCTCACGACATCAAGAAGTTACAGTCGTACTCAATTTAGTTGCAACCACTTTTAGCTTATATCGATTGTCTTTTGAGTGTTGGTAAACTGTATCTTACAGTTTACCAACAGAGAGTCCGTTGAGACAGCCCAGCTTGATCTGGTTGGCTTCAAAGTTAAATCACTCGTTGGAAAAGTGTAAACCTTGGTAGCCTTCATAGATATAGAGATGGTTTTCAATATCGTAATACCGGGTACAAAAGCTGCGGCATTATCACATCTGGAAGTAGACATCAACATTCCTCGTAGAAGGCTTGTGCAATTTCTTTTTACACAGGATAATTGAAGGTTAAGATTGGGCCATCCGAACTTGAAAGATTTGTTAGTAGAGGAACGCCTTAAGGGGGTATTCTATTCCCTTAACTCTGAAAGCGCGCCTTGAAAAAATCCTGTTCTGTTTGAGAAGGCTGAATTTTTAGTTATTACCTATACAGATGACGTAGTGAAAGCAGTCAGCGGGAAGTTTGTGAATATGGGACCTTTCTTTTTCTTGAACACCACTTGAAGTGGTAGCCTAGAAGAAGAAAGGGCTACACCGACAAACTAGAGTGGTATTACTTCAGTTACGTTCTCGCAAACACGATACACTTCTCCTCTTTGGATGCTTAGCCAAGCCCACTCAGATGGTTTCCAGTTCTCTGTGGACACAACCGATCCACAGAGAACTACACCGGCTGTAAACCACCGACACCTTCCTGACCCAGTAAACCAGCCCTAAAAATAATATATATGTCATATAATCAGCCATTTTTGCCCAATCCTTGTATAGAGACAGTGTACTGTGCTTTTCCGTTTACCCGCATTCTTGTCCTTTCTCTCACTTTCGCTTGTGCCTTCCAGTTTCATTTGTTTAATGGCAATGCAATCAGAGATTGTTTTTCTCGTTTGTTTTGTGTTTTTATAATCACAATTTGTTAATTCTGACGGGTTGCTTGTTGAGGAAAAGATATCGAAATTAGATATGTCTGGAAACACTTGTAATCAGATAGATGACTTATTGAAGTGAAACATTTGTACTAAATCACACCCACGCGCCAAATGCTAAGGACTTTCAAGTCTTTAAATGGAAGTGTACAATTTGAGATTTTTTTGGAACATGGTGAGATAAACTGTTTGCAGTAATTTCATTTCCCGGAAAATGAGAAATTTTTAGATGCAGCCTAGATTGTGTCACAAATTACAATGAAAGGAATTATTTCAAGCTTCACCACAGCAATGGAGAAAAATATTATTTGCCTAATAAATTTTTTGCCAATATCCCTTATTGAAAAACATGAAAAATGTATATATTTAATCTGTTTGTTTGTACAATACATTGCCGATGTTGATTCATAATAATATGTGACAGCGCATAGAGAAACGGACCTAAGGGTAAACAAATCAATTTTTCTTTTTCTTTATTTTGATGTGGACAAAGATTTCTATATGTGACAGCGCATAGAGAAAGGGACCTAAGGGTAAAAAAAATATATTTTCATTTTTTTTTCTTTTTTAGATGTGGACAACATCTGAGCATCGAATGAGACCGATCCCATGCCCCAAAAGTGTTCCCTCCCAGAGATATGCGCGTTTTATGAAAGTAAAGTCGACTATTCTAAGCGCAAATAGAAAAGGACCCAATCTTAAAATGGCTCTCCTGAACAAAACTTTTCATCAACTTTTCACATTTTTTTGATGTGGACAACATCTGAGCATGAATAAGACCGGTCCCATGCCCCAAAAGTGTTCCTTCCCAGAGATATGCGCGTGTTATGAAAGTGAAGTCGACAATTCTAAGCGCAAATAGAAAGGGACCTAATCTTTAAAATGGCTCTCCTGAACTGAGAACTGAAAAAAACTGGTTTTTAACCTTATGTCCCTTTCTATTTTGCGCGTCACATATGTATATTATTCTACTCATAGATATGTGATCCAAATCTTAAAATTGTAATTAATTAATTTTCAAAATAAAACGTTCCTAACATTTTGTGGTGCGTATTCATTTGTTTTTTTTTCTATTCTTCTTTTTTACTTTTCGCTTTTTTGACAGTTCGTTCGCCAGAGTTGCCTACTGAAGCCAAAAGTTGTCTACTGTTGTTAACATTAGTTACAGGATCACCTAATCGTTACTGCAAACAACAAATAATGTTGATAACTTTAGCAATTCTTGCAATTTTTTAAAGTTACAGAATCGCACTACAGGTCCATATCCTCACCATTAGCCGAACTTATTTTCGAAGAAGTACGGCCTGATGATGCCGCCAGCGCTTCAACCGCAGAATGAACTGGGCGTGCACGCATAGGTGTTTTCACATTATACAGACCTGGTTTGCTGAAATTTGCGCACACTTCTCCCGATTGTGGACACATTTGGTCGATTATGCTGCCCAAAAAAAAAATCACTTAGTGCACGAAATGCATTTTGATTTGAACGCTCATTTTCGCAACAGACTTCAACATTATTTACACGCTGCTGTATTGAGTACCTAGAGGTATGGCTGAATTTGCCAAACACTGAAACAAAGAAATGTTTGACAAAAAACTTACAATTAACATTGTGGGGTGCGTCTACCCTTTAAAGGGTGCGACTACCGTTTATAAAGAGTGTTTTTTGTTTTAGACCCTTGGTTTTCAATCTGACCACACTTTTTCGGAGTTGGTTCTTTTTGACAACTGTCACTTGATTTATTCTTATTTTGGTTTGCCTTTTCATAAAAAATAGACTTGCTACGGAAATGGTTTGTCATTCATGGTTAATGGGCCCAAAACGAGATGGACGCCACCCATCCTTATTTTTACAAGTAAACTTTGTTCAGCGATGAATCTCACTTTGGGTTAAATGGGTACGTTAATAACCAAAATTAACGCGTTTGGAGTAATGAAAATCCACAAGCCATTGTTAAGACGTCGTTACACCCTTAAAAAGTCACTGTTTGGTGTGCTCTATACTCGTATCATTGGTCCATATTTCGCTATCTATCACTGGTCCATATTTCTTCAAAAATAAATTCGGCCATAATGTTACAGTCAATGCGGAACGCTACACATAGAGAAAAAGTCAGTTGAAAATAGGTTCAAACTACTAAAATTAGGTTGGATAAACTGAATTTCTGTTGCAATAACCAACGTTCCATAGTATTGATGGAAACATGGTTCGAGATATCAAATGATGGTTGCTACAACCATATCACAGTATTCACAGCCAATGCGACTGTTTTAAAAACCGAATTCAGTTAGTTTAACTATTGGTTGCGACAACTTTGATAACTGGTGGTGACAACTGATTAGTTCTTTGTAGTGACCAAACCATGTTTAGTTCGCTGTTGTAACATAAAATTGTCAATTCTATCCTAAACATATAAACTCTATATTTTGTTATCGGTTTTAGTCACAACAAAATCTTTGTTTACGACGAAAACATATTTCGAAAACTCAAAAAAAAAATTAAAAATGGTCAGACAGTTTAAGTTTCTTGGTTAAGAAGGTTAACGTTTCCAAAAATACTGCCATATAAATAAACAAAATATTTTCCAGAATATAGAAATAGGATTAACTGTATTTTGGCGACACTGCGTAGACTTGAACAGAATTTTCGCCATAGATTTACCTCATTATTATTTAAAACAACCCATTTTTTGGTGGTGACCCATTTTTTCCGAGTAACGGCCACCAAAAGCTTGAAAATAAATAATATCATATGCCTGAATTAATTCTTTCCAGATTAGGGCATCATTGCAATGCTTATCAAAACATCGCACAAAAAAAAGTATTGTTGGGGTGACAATATTCGAAGAGGATAACACTATTGTTGGGCATTTGTTGTGTTTATATACTGCAACCATACGGTATGATTGCCGTAATCATATTATTGTTAACGTAAATTTTAAACAACAATAGTTTTGTTGCACCAAACATGTTTATATGGTTGCTACAACCATATTTTAATTTCTAAATTTGGCAATAAAACTATTGTTAGATTTCAACAATATTAATATTGCCGCAATCATACTAATGAAATCATACAAAATGAAATTCAAAAAACAATTCTATGGTTGCGACGAACATGCTTTTATTGTAGAGAACATATTATTGTTGCGGTGACCATGTAGTAACCATATCTTTTCTCTGCGTGCAAAGACGTATTTATTTTACGCAGACGAACCATTCCAAGGTGGTAAAATATTTATTTTTTCAAGAAGTACTTATAACCAACAATCTATAACAACAACCAATACATATACAAATACAGTTCCAATAATCACCTTAATCTGTTACGGTTACCGATTCTTGTTTTCTTCTACCGAAAGTGTCAGTTCCCTCTACTGAAAATTGCTGTGTACCCAATCAACAAGCGGTTGTAACGATGCAGTTCATGGATAGTACGTGCAACCGCCAACATTCGGTTGGCAAAAAATTTGGTTGTGGCAACACATCTGTTCTCTGTGTGTATAGAGCCATGATTAATGACTTTTTCATGACTGAATTGGAGATGTTGATGTGGACGACCTTTGGTTCCAACATGACAGCACCAACGGAACAATAAATTTATTGATGAAAACTTTTGGTGAGCTCATTATCTTGCGTTGGGGCCTGTGGCGTGGCCTCCAAGATCGTTGCGATTTAATACCGTAAGTAAAGGGAGTTTTTTATTGGGGTATAGAACTTTAACCCAGTTGGCATCACTTTTTTAACTGGCGGCCATTTTGTCAGCTGTCAAGTGATTAATATTTAGTTTGGTTTGCCATTTCATCATGAACAGGTTGACAAAAGAACAACGCTTGCAAAATGGGCCGAAAATGAGATTCATCTCGATGCTGATTTTCATCACAAAATTTTGTTCAGTGATGAGGCTCATTTTTGGTTGAATGGCTACGTCAACAAGCAAAATTGCCGCATTTGGAGTGAAGAGAATCCACATGAGACCCTTGAGACGCCATTACATCCACAAAAACTGACTGTTTGGTGTGCTCTATGGGCTGGTGGAGTCATTGGGCCATACTTCTTCCGAAATAATGCTGGAGAGTCAGTTATGGCATGAATGTGGATGAGTTGTGGTTCCAACAAGACGGCGCTACATGCCACACAGCGCACGTCACAATCGAATAATTGAAGGAAACATTCGATGAGCGCATAATTTCGCGGAATGGACCTGACAATTGGCCACCAAGATCGTGTGATTTGTCACCATTGGATTATTTTCTTTGGGGATATGTGAAGTCGCTCGTCTACGCCAACAAACCAGAAACGTTAGGGGACTTGGAAGCCAACATTCGTGGCGTTATTGCCAACATACGGCCCCATATGCTCGAAAAAGTGGTTGAAAATTGGACCTGTAGAATTGGCTTTATTCGAGCCAGCCGCGGCGGCCACATGCCCGAAATCATATTTAAACATTAATGGCATAGAATTATCCTTCCAATAAAGCCAAATTGATGGACATTAAAACGATTTTCTTGTGTTTTATTTCAATTCGAAGTTCTATACCTCAATAAAAAACACCCTTTAGAAGCGCAATAGACATATTTCATGGGGGGTTTTTAAAAACATAACCATGAACCATAAAGATGTATGCTTCTTTTTTTAGCTAGATTGAATTTAACAGGGCCTTAAACCTAAACGGACCGTTGTACGGCGGCTATAAGGTCGGAGTGTAGTAACAAGTAACTTGCAAAATTTAAGAAAGATCGATTTCAATTTATGCTTACTTAAACGCCTAGTCTGCAAATTAATTTTATTTTTTTTAAAGCAGGGAACAAAGATTTTGTTCGAATTGAAAACAGATTCTTCTGTTCCGAGCTTTTGTAGAAGTTAATGGTTTCAAGGTCCATGTCCCATAAAGCAATTAAGGATATACGTGACATGGTTCGGTCGATTGGAACCATTTAAACCGGTTGATTAAGCACACATTAAGGCACCCTAATCTATGTATTGCTACATTTGCGATTATTTATTGTAACACTTGCCACATACGTTTACAGGATTTGTGACAGTGTCTCTAGCAGTCACTTCACTTACACTGGCGCACTCATTCATTCATTCAACCATTCAAACGCACTTCGTGCTGCAACATTAAAAGGGCTGCAACGCACTAAAACAAAGGCAGACACTTCACAAATAACAATGCACTAAACCCGGTTTAATGGTCGGAAGTTGTGTGTTATCGCTTTAGCATGGGTTACTCAAATGAGGGCGGTATGAAGGTCATAGTAAAAAAAAATCCCAACCATCACAAAAATCATTTTTATTTCATTGCTGAAATAATAACTGGTTTCCTAAAATTAAAAAAAAATATGTACGAGTATTGTGATCCATTTGAGATGTTTTTAAAACGAATGGATTTATTTTCACCAGTTAATTTTAATGGTATTTGTAATGTAATTTTTTTGTAAGTCTTATTATTGTGACATACAAAATGATAATTTCTTTCCTTTTCGTATCGCCTCATTTGTTTTATAAAATATTCTATATACAATATCAATCTAGAGGTTATTTTTTTAGAACAAAAAAAATATAAAAATTCAAATCAAGTGTGGAACCATTATTGGTAATTTGAAAGGATATTTTAAGGCATTTATTTTTTGAAAATAACTGCCTTCAAATGTTGGCAACTGTATTATGGAAATAAGCGTTCGGTGAAAAACGGGAAGATCCTCTGTTTTCGACCAAAATTTTGTTCAGTGATGAGGGCCATTTCTGCTCAACGGCAAAGACAATAAACAAAAATGCCGCATTTGGGCTGAAGAACAACAAGAAGAGGTTCAAGAGGTGTCATTATAGCCAGAGAAACCCACTGTTTGGTGCGGTTTTATAGCTGGTGGAATCATCAGTGCATATTTTTACCAAAAATGATGATAGCCGGAACGTAACCGTGAATGGTGCTCGCTATCGACCTTTTTGCTACCTGAAATTGAAGCCCGTAATCCTGACGACACTTGGTTTCAACAGGATGGTGCCACTTGCCATACAGCTGCTCAAACAATGGATCTATTGAGAGGTCAGTACGAAAAGCAGCTAATTTCACGTTTTTACAGATGAATTGGCCGCCTAGATTGAGTGATATCACACCTTTAGACATTTTTATTTTGGGTTACGTAAAGTCCAAAGTCTATGCAGACAAACCAGCTACGACTCAGGTTTTGGAAGGCAACATTACACGTGTCATAAAAGCCATACCGGTCGAAATGCTCGAACGAGTCATCCAAACCCTCAGAATGGAAACCCTGAGGCGTAGTTGCTGCCAACATTTAAAGGAATTTATATTCAAAAAATAAATGATTTAAAACGTCCTTTCAAATTAGCATTAAAGATTCACACTTGATTTGAATTTTTATAATATTTTTTGTTCTGAAAAAATACCTCTAGATGGATCACCCTATATTAGTGTCAATGTCAGTAACTCTTTAAAGTAAGAAATACGTACATAATGTAACATCTAAAGCTTACGAACGAATTGTGCTCTCCGTACAAAAAATCGTATGAACGATTTTTGGGGCCATTAAAATCCGATTAAAAAAGGTTGTTTCTTGTGAATTTTACATCAGACCATTATTTAAACTAGCCGGCGGGTTTAAAAAATTCTAATATTTAAACCGGTATAATTAAATTTCACAGACAAGATGATTACAAATACTGGCATTAATAAAGAACTAATTTCAAACGCACGCTTACAGACAATTTGCTGTCAGGGTCATGGAACTGTTAAATTTGGATCGTAATAGTAAACAAGTAGAATAATGCCAGTTCAGTGCCCCGAAATTATAAAAAAAGGTTGACCAATTAAGTTCGACCGTGCCGAAGCTTATATACCCTTTACCATAGATTAGATCTTATATAAAAAAATTGTCAAGGGTTGTAGCGCCGACCTCTTTTCTTACAGAGTGCGTTTCTTTACTAACTCATAGACGGTGATTTATTCACGACTAGATAAATTTCACCAGCATAAATTTCACCTTGGCTCATTTCATGAAAATACTCGTATGTCCATCAACGATCATGCCCGAAAATGCAAGGGGGCGAAAATGAAAATTTTTGGATTGGAGGTCGAAGGGTACTAGCGTAATATTGCTATATTCTGAACCAGTGGTCGGATTTTTTCTCTTAAAAGATAGCCCTTTAATGCAAAATTTTGGAGATATTACGTAGTTCTTAAGAGTTGACATCTATTATCTCTTAACCGATCTTGACCATTATCAATACCAACCGTTTTAGTCTACCCACCATATTTCTGCAAAATTTCAGTTACCTAGCTTTAATAATGCGACCTGTAGCTTGCTTTCCACAGACAGACGGACATAGCTCATCTTAAAATTACAACGATTCAGAAAATATACACTTTATATACAGTATATACAGTATGTCAAGGTATTGCAAACAGGATGACATAGTCAATATTCCCGCATCCTATGATGGAGGGTAAAAAACATAGACAAGCCAAAGTGGCCGCTGTTTATAGAATAGGTGCATCAAAACCTTTGCAATCCAATAACTGGTACTTACGGACCGGGACCTACTGCTTTACGCCGGTTCCAAACTAATGCTTAGCATTTTGTAATTAGTAGGGACATAAATACTGTTACAACATTGAACACACCCATTTCAATAGTAGAACTGAACATACCCCGTTAATGTCATATGGGTTTTGAAAGCTTGCCTCAATAGCGCTAGTCTGTAACGGGATTTTAAAATTGTTTCAACTTTTATCATGGAGTGGTCACATAATGAGAACCGTATAGCTGTAATAGCGCTTTTCAAGTGTGAAATGGAAAAAAGCGATATTTTCAAAACGCTCCGGCCACTAGGGATTAGCCGCATGTTCGTCTACCGATGCATAAAACTGTTTGAGGAGACTGGAGATGTATAAGACCGCCACCGATCGGGCCGCCCACGCTCTGTTCAAACACCGCATGCCATCAAAGCAGTTAAATCAAGAATTCACAGAAATTCGCTCCGAAAACAGAAAATCATTGAACGTAAGATGAATATCACAAAAAAAATCCATGAGTCGAATCATTAAAAAAGTCTTGGGACTTGGGGCTTTCAAACGACGTATCGGACATTCATTGACTGCAGCTTTAAAAAAAATAGGATTGAAAAATGCAAACGTCTTTAGGTGAAGCACGCTGATAACTTGCACAGAAAAATTTTGTTCACCGATGAAAAAAATTTTACCGTTCAGGAAAAACTTAACAAGCAATATGATTAAGTGTATGCGCGGTCATCTAAGGAAGCATCTGAACTGATCCCAAGGGCGGAAAAGGGTCATCGCCCAGCTCCAGTTTGGTGGGGTGTCTGTTACGATGGGGTCACTGACCTGCATTTCTGCGAACAAGGAGTCAAAACATCGGCCAAAGTTTACCAAAAAACTGTTTTGGAAGCTGTTATAAAGCCTCTTAAAAATTTTCTGTTCCAAAACCAGCCATGGACTTTCTAGCAGGATTCTGCGGCTAAAACGTCCCAGGCCTGGCTTCGAAACCATTTGCCAGCGTTCATTTCCCCTGAAGAATGGCCCTCAGGCAGTCCAGATTTGAACCCATTGGATTACAAATTGTGGACGGTTTTAAAGGACAAGGTTTGTCACAGAAGATACCCCAGCATTGGATATCTTAAGACTGCTTTGGTTCAAGCTGTGGCCAATTTTCCAATGGACGAGGTTCGTGCAGCTATTGACGATTGGCCAGTGCGACTTAAGGCGAATAAGTAGATTCTTTAGACGAATAAGTAGATTCTTTTTGGATACAATATACTTATAGAGATAAATAAAAATAAATCTCCTACTCACAAAGTGGCCGGCATTTACTACCATTCAAAAAAATTGATAGATGTTCCTATCCGGGGTTGAACCTGGATTTACTAGCGTAAAGTCGTGCCCATCACCATCGAACATCGTCGGCCAACATATAATGCCCCACGTAAATGCCCCCGATTTAAGACCAATCTTGTAGCAATAAAGCATAGAGCGTATAACCAATCCAGGTTAAATGGAACTGTATCGAATCATGCTATTAAATAGCCCCCATTAGATGAACTGCTCCAAGTTTAATGCCCTGTTGCTCGAGAAGTATCATTTAAAAGCAGGTATTTGTACAATTTCGTATAGAAGCGTTGAGTCACACATTGTCAGCCCTGCCTGACTGTAGACTATTTACTTGATTCATTTTTCAGAATGTTCGGTGTTCTTTTTTTCTTAGCTCCCGCTATCGGCCAAACACAGTTCTAGTAGCCCTCTGTGATATCACATATTTGAAGCTATCTTATTTTTTTCTGCTTTCGGCAATAGATCTATTTTTCTACGGCTTTATACAGCTGAGTTGGCGTTGTGTGTTGATTTCATCGGCCGTGAGAAAATGCGCAAAATAAAGTTAAGAATGTTTGTGAGATGCAATTCTAAAATGGGGTCCAACTAAAATGCACGATGCAAATTGTAAATAAAACAAAAATATTTCAGAGAATAAAAGGATCTCTGAAAATTATCTGTGAAAACAGATATCGGCAAAATGCTCGCCAATTATATGGTCTCTGATGGTCTATATTTTAAATGACTCTGAGACATATAGGAGATTCAGTGCCGTAAATGTGCCGAAAAAATAAATCTTGAAGCCATTGAATTGTTCTTGCCTGATTTATGTACGCGTTTTCTTTTAAATAACCAAAGGTTAAATCACATGATCGTGGCGGGCAACTAACATCACCATGACGTTAGATTAAATTTTTTGCGCAAAAGAGCCATTGTTTTGTTGGCTGCGTGGCAGGTGGCACCATCCTGCTGGAATTACATATCGTCCAGGTCCAAATCCGCAATTTCTGGCCACAAGATGTCCGTTCTTATCGCGCCCACCTCATTTTTGAAGAAGTACAGCCCGATGACGCAGCCAGCCTATAAACCGCACCAAACAGTCCCTCTTTGTGGATACATTACCTTTTTTAACAAGCACTCATGTATTCTTATTTTCCCAAATGAAGAAATTCTGCTTGACCGCAAACCAAGAAATTTTTTTTGATTTGAACGCCCATTTTTGTAAAAGGCTCCTAACAAGCTTCTCAATTGTGTACCTCTAGATCGTTGAATTTTTTAAACACTGAAACAAAGAAATGCCACAATTTTCGATTGAGCCATTTGTGTCTTCTGAATGGCAGAATTTTTGTTTTGGTGCTTTTCAAAATACTAGAATTCCTTTGGGCTGCGTAGACTAGTTTTTCAACAGAACGCCAGATATAACTAAACGTCGGAACAAGGATGTTATCTCTGCCTACGTTGGCAAATTATTGGCCAGTCTTTTCCTGGCCCTTACATAAAGTATTTTTGTCGTCTCCGTCCTGAAAACATATTAGGCTGATAGAAAAATATTTTTCAATAATAGAGACTGGTAACATTGACAAATAGTGAACCAAAGATTGAGAACCAGGCTTGATATTTGTGGTCTGTCATAGTCTAAGTGACGCCTAGATTGCCTGTCTATCTTACAAGAATATGTTTAAAACCGGTTTACAACTTACATAGGCTGATTCTTCAACCTCTTTTAATCCGAAAAATAGATTTGTAAGCCCTTTGGTCTTGGACGTGCTATTTCCAGTTACCAATATCAATAAGTTATACAAACAGAGAACAGATTTGTTGCCACAACAGAATTTGTTGCCAACCGAATATTGGTTGTAGTACGTACTATCTACAAATTCTATCGTTACAACCGAATGGTGATTGGGAAGACAGCAACTTCAGTGGAGGAAACAGATACTTTCGGTCAAAGAAAAAAATTATAGGCATTCCTATCAGACTTAGATAATTATTGGAACTGAATATGCTCAGGTATTGGTTGTTGTTAAAAATTGTTGATTTTAAGTGGTGGTCGTAACTAGGGAAAAATAACTAATATTATGTTACAACAGCCAACTAAACATGGTTTGGTCACCACAAAGAACTAATCTGTTGCCACCACTAATTATCAGTACTAAAGTAACATGTAAATCAAAATTGGTTCGTTGCCATAACCGCCAGTTGTCGCAACCAATAGTTGAACTGAATTCAGTTTACTTAGTAGGGACATAAATACTGTTACACACGTTTTATGCTGTAAAATAAAAAGTACTGAATGTTTTTAGACCAAATATTTTTTAATATATTTATTGATGTATATTGTATCCAAAAAGAATCTACTTATTCGAAATGTCCGCCTTTTGCCTTAACACACGCCTTAAGTCGCACTGGTCAATCGTCAATAGCTGCACGAACCTCGTTCGTTGGGAAATTGGCCACAGCTCGAACCAAAGCTGTCTTAAGAGATCCAATGTTGGGCTATTTTTGTGACAGACCTTGTCCTCTTAAACGGCCCTTAATTTGTAATCCAATGGGTTCAAATTCTTCAGAAGAAATGAACGCTGGCAAATTGTTTCGAAGCCAGGCCTGGGACGTTTTAGCCTTATGGACCGGCGCAAAATCCTGCTGGAAAGCCCATGGCTGGTTTTGGAACAGGAAATTGTTAAGAGGCTTCACAGCAGCTTCCAAAACGGTTTCTTGGTAAACTTTGGCCGATGTTTTGACTCCTTGTTCGCAGAAATGCAGGTCATTGACCCCAACGTAAGAGACACCCCACCAAACCATAACTGAGCTGAGTGATGACCCTTTTCCAACCTTCTGATCAGTTCAGATGCTTCCTGAGATGACCG
Source organism: Hydrotaea diabolus (assembly GCA_963513945.1). Lineage (NCBI taxonomy): Eukaryota > Metazoa > Arthropoda > Insecta > Diptera > Muscidae > Hydrotaea > Hydrotaea diabolus. The sequence goes on along the minus strand of OY740717.1, from coordinate 129,632,229 downwards.
CGTATACACTCTATCATTTTGCTTGTTAAATTTTTCCTGACCGTTAAAAAATTTTTTTTCATAGTTGAACAAAATTTTTTAGTGCAAGTTATCAGCGTGCTTCACCAAAAGACGTTTGCATTTTTCAATCCCATTCTTTTTAAAGCTGCAGTCAATAAATGTCCTGTACGTCATTTGAAAGCCCCAAGTCCCAAATCTTTTTTAATGATTCGACTCATGGACTTTTGCGTGATATTCATCTCACGGGCCATGATTTTCTGTTTTCAGAGCGGATTTCTGTGAATTCTTGAATTTAAAGGCTTTGATGACATGCAGTGTTCGAACAGAGCGTCGGCGGCCCGACCGGTGGCGGTCTTTTACATCTCTAGTCTTCTTAAACGGTTTTATGCATCGGTAGACGAACAGCGGCTAATCCCTAGTGGCAGGAGCGTTTTGAAAATATCGTTTTTTTTTTATATCACACTTGAAAATAGCTATTACAGCGATACGGTTCTCATTATTTGACCACTCCATGATGAAAGAAACAATTTTAAAATCCCCTTACAGACTAACGCTATTGAGGTTAGCTTTCAAAACCCATATGACGTTCACGGGGTATGTTCGGTTCTACTATTGAAATAGGAGTGTTCAATGGTGTAACAGTATTTATGTCCCTACTAAGTATATAACATTGGCTGTAAATACCGCGATATGGTTGTAGTAATAATCATATAATATCTCGATCAATGTTATCATTAATAATAAGTAATGTTGGTTATTGCGACAGAAATTCAGTTAATCCAACCAAATTTTTGTAGATCGGACCGATTTAGAAATGATTTTTTCTGTGTGTGGTAGTTATAGTTGAATGCATTTCTGAGAAGAGCGTTTGTTTACATTCGACTGTCCAGTCGGAAGTTTTCAATATAATTTCGTCCTCTTTTGATAGCTTCTGTGCATTAGCGCCATATAAAAGTACTAAAAGTATAACTATATTATGAAGTGTAATCTTCTTCATTCGTGTGAGGGCCTGTTCTTAGACTGTTACAGACTTTGGTTGACATCGCTCTTTGAGTTTATGGCGGATCTGTGGTATACAAATTTCCCTTCTACTACCAAAACCGCCAGCGTAAATTATCTCGCGTAAATTTCGTTGCCTTTCAAGCAGTTGCCAGCATACTTTATGTATTGTACTCTTTAACCACTAAAACCATTCTACACATCTCTAATTTAATTTTTGAAAATGCTTTCGATCTGCCATTCCGGCAATGATAATGCCGTCTACATGTACGAGTACGATAAAGCCCTTGGTTGTTTATGTTGCCCGTTATATTGGCATTTGCCTTATACACATTTTTCGTCATCAAGATTTTAAAGAATTTTGACAATTAGCTGTAAGTCCTCTTGTTGGATAACTCAGAGAAAATATATTGTTACTTTATGGTCACGGCAACAATAATATATTCTCTGCAAAATTAGTATGTTCGTCGCAACCATATCATTGGTTCTTAATTTTATTTTGACAATAGTATGATTGCGGCTGTGTTATTATTATAAAAAAGTACCAATATTATTATTGCCAAATTTAAAAATGAATCAATGGTTACAGCATCAATAAGCAAATAATTGGTGCGACAAAAGTATTGTTTTTGGCTTGTATAACAATAATATGGTTACGGCAATCATACTGTATGATTGTAATTTTTCTTAATTTGACTATGAGTTTTACAACAATGTTAGTGTTGCGAATTGTATAAAATAATAGTAAGATTTATATCGGAATTAAAATATTTCAAACTAACTGCTTTGGTTTTGATTAACTGAAATATTTTTAATAAAATTATTTAATAAAAACTCTTACGTTTTTCTTAATGGATTTTTCTACTGTTAAATAAATAACTCATTTTATTTGAATTTAAGGTATTTTTAAATTATTTACTTAATTCGAATCTTTATTGTTGACAACTTAACCCAATTATAATAAATAATTTTGGGGATCATGCTGTGGTTGTAGGGATCATAGCATGGTCGCGTGTAAATCATACTATGGTTGTAAGGTTCATACAGTGGTTGTATGTGAAATATACTATGGTTGTAAGAATCATAATATGATTATTGGGATCAGGGAATGGTTGAGTGTGAATAATACTATTGTTTTGAGGATTATACCGTACCGCATCCATATATACAACAATAGTGTGATGCTCTTCAAATATTGTTATCCCAACCATCCTTTTTTTCTTCGTAATTGACATCCTCTACAAACCCGTGCACGTTTTCTGGAATATTTATATATCCATGTTGTAAGTACCGACGAATGTACGAGTAATATAATATGTCTAAACTCGGTCAGTGAGTGTTAAAATATAATATATGCGCACTATACTATAGGCGCACAGCTCAACTATCTCGAAGCCTACCTCTGCATCTAAGAAATCTTTGCATAACACTTTACCCGTATCTAACAAGGTATACCCTCGTACCCCATTAAAAGGGGATAGATAAAAACTACCCACATATAGAGTTACTAACAAAGCTACTTTTGGCGAAACAACAAACAATGTCCTACACGTATTCAAACACACACATACATACCCCATACGAATACAACGGAATAGCATTTGTTAACAGAGAGACAATGTTTGCGACAACATGGATACTCGTACACGAGATACAACACATGCATTATGGCAACAGACACAGGCAGCATTCCTGCCGTACCCGCCGACTCGTCCTTCACCCACTCCCACCAACCAACATAACACCATTAATATTTGTCACACTTTTGTAAGATTTCACACCATTTTGTTTACACGTTGCCTCTCTTGAATGCATCCATACATACAAAAACATATCCATCGCATACACACGCACACATGCAAGATTAATGCGTATTGAAGTAAGAGTGCACTAGTGTGCACAGTGTGCGTAAGGGATCGATATGGTACACAGCAAAAAAAAAAAGAATATTTCGTTTAATAAAAGGACCTTTGCCTTATTAAATCTGTGTTCTTTGACTATCTTTTGAATTTTACCCCTATTGCTTAGTTCATAGCCAGATTAAAGGTCATGTTTCTATTTGAACATTTGAGGAGAGGATACCAAAAAGTCAGTCATAAGGCAGTCGAAAAGACTTTAAGTGGCAAGCAGGAGTGACTGCAGTTTCAGTGAACGCTACTTCACCAAACTCTGACCCCAAGCAACGAATGTGGTTTAAACCATGATCAATGGCTATTATAAATATAAATAATATATTAAATTATAAATAAACGAGAACCTACCGGCAGTAGCTTAGTGCACCGAACAAAGTAACACAAAAAATCCCTCGCTCTGCCTCTTGATTCGCATAGGCTTGCATCGCAAGCCATTTGCCGTTGTTGTTGTTTTTCATACTGGATAACTATCATTCGTCGTACATTTGGTCCATATTCTCCTATAGTGTTAATGCTCTGATTTAGGGTTCTCCCGCTTGATAAGCCGTATTTAACACACGATCTATTTAAAATTTAGCTTTATATGTGATTTGTACGCAACGTGGCTACAATTAGACCATAATTGTCTATATTATCATGTTGGCCCCATACAACGTGTCTTCCCAAAGTGAACCTAATTACTTCATAAGAATCTTCATTCGATATTGCTTCAATGTGGCATAGTAATGGGTAATCAATCGATTTATTTTTTTCAAAATAAAAAAAATTCAAAAATTTAAATCACTTGTGGTATTTTTATTGTTCATTCGAAAGGACATTCTACGCCGTTTATTTTTTGAATATAATTTTCTTCAAATGTTGGCCGCAACTACTCCTCAGTGTGTCTATTCTGCGGGTCCAATTTTGGATGACTCGTTTGAGCATTTCGACCGGTATGACGTTAATGATATGCGTAATGTTGGCTTCCAAAACCTGAACCGTAGCTGGTTTGTCAGCATAGACTTTAGACTTTACATAGCCGCAAAGCAAAAATGTGTGATTTCACACGATCTTTGCGGCTAACTCAACAATCCAAAACTTGAAATTAGCTTCTCTTTGAAATCACCTCTCAATAGATCCATTTTTTCAGCAGCTGTATGACAAGTGACCGTCCTGTTGATACCAAATGATTACGGGCTTCAATTTCAGGTAGCATAAAGCCCAATATCATGGCGCGATAGCGAGCACCACTCACGGTTACGTTCCGGCCAACTTCATATTTGCAAAAATATGGACCGATGATTCCACCAGCCCATAAACCGCACTAAGTCGTTGTTTTCTCTGGGTATAATTGCACCCCTTGCACCTCTTCTGGTTGCTCTTCTGCCCGATTTCGGCAATTTTGTTTATTGATGTTGCTGTTGAGCCAGAAATGGGCCTCATCACTGAACAAAATTTTGGGTGAACGTTAATTTTTATAATACAGCAGAATTTGGAAACGTCATTGCGGTGTAAGTCTTTCCATGATGAAATTTCAAATAATACTAAAAAGAAAAATAAAGTTTAACCCAACTCACGCGTAATCTGTGAAAGAAACCCCTATTGAAAAAATACCTCTTGACTGAGCACCCGTTTCTTAACAAGCGACCTTTAACTATAACGGCTGAAATTGGACGACATAGGTCCATATAAAAGTTCCCTTCCTGTTTAAAACCTTGTCTCTCAAAGACCACATTTTTAATTTATTTTTGCTTTAATTCCGGACAGCCTTAAATAGTATTCTAGATTTAGTCCGAATCAAGACTTTTTGGCTTTTGTTTACTAACTAACACCCAGGGGATTTAAGCTACATATGCAGAGCATTGCGTTTGAGAGTTTAGTATGGATCTCGTAATTAGTGGGAAATAAACGAAAAACGAATTTGATCTGTAGTGTATAGTGCAGTCAACTGGCCACTCGATAGCAAACGGGTCCGAATTCCTAGAAGGTGTTGTGTCCCTGCGACACATCCTCACATCATGAATACGATGACGGATGTTTTATGAACACGCACAATAAAAGTAATGACAGAGTCACGCATTCCGACGATGCTCAAGGAAAACAATAAAATTAGATACAATGTAACTGTCGTCTATTAGAACCTTCGCTCTCCTTTGAACACGGTCAAGTAGCACCAAGGATGCTTGCACAACCTATATGTGGGAGTTTTGTATTCCATCTTCGGCCTGATGTACTTAAGTTGTATAGATATTGAAAAGATCAGAAGGAGTGGTACATTTCTTGCATCGCTTTAAAAAGAATATGCACTTAAGTGCTTCTTACGACACTTCGAATACATATCTTGCCCAACAGCAGGAGCATCTGATTGTTCAATATCCATACCATCGATAGAAATTAGCGACATTATTGGGTTGGGGAATCGCTTGTAAGACAACCAGCAGAACTGTGTCTTACGCGCATTAAAATCGACTCTATTGTGGCGACCCCAATTGAAAAAATACTCCAATACTGAACCAATGGCGACCCCAATGGCCAGTAAATCCCCGCCAAGTGTCTCATCCATAATTCGCTTTTTGTCAACAGTTTCTTAAAGACTCGACCTATGGTCTAATGAATATAAATGACAGTGATTGCTGTCATTTGCAAATGAGTACACGAAATGAAAAAAGTGAGGGAGAAAGGACATAACCTTGTGGCACAACTATAACAACTCCCATAAGAAAGCTCAATATAAATCGAGCAAATGTATTACCGCCGCCAAATGACATAAGCTTTAATATGAGTACACGCTTCCAGAATCTATGAAAGGCCTCGGAGATATCCCAAACCACGGCCTTGATCTCACCAAAATGGTGGATTGGGCAACTCCAACGCTCCGACAAGCGACAGCGACTTTTACGGAAGCCAAACTGTCGATCACTAAGCAGGTCGGGAGCTTTTAAATACACGAAGAAAACAATTATGGTTGGGGTGAAAATATTTGAAGAGCATCATACTATTGTTGGGTATATGGTTGTGGCACAACAATAATTTGATCCTCACAACCATAGTATGTTTTACCTACAACCATAGAATGATCCTCACAACCTAGTATGTTTCATATACAACCAAATTTGAATCCTCACAACCATACTATGATGCACAAGCAACCATGTTATGATCCCTCCAACCATAGTATGATCCCACTTAATCATACTATATTCCACAAAATAATTTATTAGATATGGTTATATTGTTTTCAACAATAGATTTTTTTTTAAGTAAATTATTTAAAATTACATTTAGTTTAAAATAATAGGGGTGATTTATTTAACAGAAAAAAATCGTTTATATTTCCAAAAGTGTTTCATTTGTTACAAATATTTCATTTAAACAAATACAAGGCAGTTTGTTTTGAATAAGATTAATACCAATAACATTGTTCTTACAAACATATTCAAACTTATAAAAATTATAATCATACGTAATAATTAACTTGATCATATTATTGTTATCATAAAAGCCAAATAACAATACTTTTGTCGCATATTTATATTGTTACTACAACCATATTTTCATTTTTAATATTGGCAATAATACTATTGGTACATTTCAACAATATTAGTATTGCTTCAATCATACTATTGTCACAATGGAATTCAAAAAACACTACCATGGTTACGACAAACATACTTTTATTGCAGATAACATATTATTGTTGCGGTGACCATATATAAACCATATTTTTTCTAAGCTTGTACCTCACACTTTTTGGGAATCGGCAGGACTTTAGCAAACTTCCGACATGCTGGGAGACTCCTACACGGTAAGTAAGGTCGAAAAGGTTGCGTAATGGACGGGCATGAGTCAAAAAGCACTCCTGTAGGATAATACCATCCGGGCCCGTGGATTTATAACATCAAAATTCATACGAACCATTTAAACTCCACGTGTTCGAAAAACAACCTGAGGCATGAAACAAGATATGTTTTCGGTATCGGGGAGTAGAGCAATGCTTTCTGGCAAGAAAGAGTTTCCGGAAAATATTTCAGATAAATAAATACATGGTCACGGCAATAATAATAATATGTTCTCCGCAATAAAAGTATGTTCGTCGCAACCATAGCATTGTTAACTGAATTTAATTTTGGCAAACGTATAATTGCTGCAATATTAATATTGTTGAAATGTAACAATAGCATTATTGCCAAATTTAGAAAAGAAAATATGGTTATAGCAACAATATAAATATGGTTGGTGCGGATCAAATGCAATAATAGTACTTTTTTTATCGAAATTAAAATTGTTTAAACAAGCTTTGGCTTTGTTTAACTAAAATATTTTTATTAAAAACGCTTACGTTTATTTAAACTTATTTTTTCTACTGTGAAATAAATCACTCCTTTTATTTTGAATTTAATGTGTTTTTGAATAATTTTCATAATTCAAATCTATTGTTGACAACTTTACCCAATTATAATAAATTATATTAGGGATCATAGTATAATTGTGTGTGATCATACTATGGTTATAGGGATCATAACATGGTTGCGTGTAAATCATACTATGGTTGTGAGGATCATACTATGGTTGTATTTGAAACATACTATGGTTGTGAGGATCATACTATGGTTGTGTAGATTATAGCATGGTTAAGTGTAAACCATACTATGGTTGTGGGGATCATAGTATGGTTATGTGTGAATCATATTATTGTTGTGAGGATCATAGTATGGTTGTATTTGAATCATACTAGTGTTGTGAGGATCATCATATTGTTGTACCACAACCATATACCCAACGATAGTATTATCCTCTTCGAATATTGTCACTACAACCATACTTTTTTTCTGCGTGTGCAGAATTTATTCACGCCTAAGGAGTCTGACACATCTGAAGTTCTTGCAAGTTTACGCAGCAGTTCCCCATTTGCAGTTTTTATTCAAACCCCAATTTCTGAACGCCTCCTCTTTAGATCTAACGGCATCCCCGCATGCCTTGATAAACCAACTGATTCTGGCTAGCTTTTCCATCATAACTTTATTTGGAATAAATGTCTTCATTCCAGATAAAATTATATTTTGGATCATTTATGTCATTATCCAGAAAGCAAAGTTTCCAATTAATTTGCTGGAAAAGCCCCTTCGTATAAAAAGAGCGGAATACTAAGAAGATGCTAAAAAAATGCAGTGATCGGAGTTACCAAGAGGTGAAAGAGAGTTAACTTTGTAGCAGCGACAGTTTCAGTGTCTGCATAACTCTCCAAAACGTTCGATATTAAAGCGGAAAGGGCGTCAGAGGGAAACCCCCTTTCCAATTTTGGAGTACGTGTGTTCCAAACTTGAACTTAACCCACCCTTTCCAATTTTGGAGTACGTGTGTTCCAAACTTGAACTTAACCCAAAGTCAGGTAATTTTTGGGATCTTGCGAGTTCTAGTTCTGCTGTCTCTGAAACACTATGTCACTACGTACATATACCACAAGACCTTGGTAGGAAACAAAACGGGATAGGATGTGGTACCCAGGAACGTGAAAATCCTGTCGATCAGAATCCATTCGGACCTGGGCCTCACATAGATCTAGAACATCAATCCTATGGAATAAATGAAAAGAATGTAGAAAAACACTAAGAAAAAAATTGCACGCAGGCCACGTTTGTTGGCGAATTGAATTTTGAATTCTTCACCAAAAACGAAAAAAATATAAAGAAAGAAAACGAAAGAAATATAAATTTTTTTTTAATAAGAATGTTTCAAAGATATTACGAAGCAAATTTGTTCAGTGTACTTATAGAATTATAACAACAATGTTTGTTGCAAATAATGTCAAACTACTTGAATATTCTAAAAACATGCATTACTTGATTCATTCTTTGCCACCACTGTCGATGCTGCTGCAGTTGTATGTGGTGGAAATTGTGATGATGATGTTTCTTCTCCAATCTATACAAACTTACTCACATGCACACAGTGTAGCAAGACTTTATTGCATCTGTGTTAGTTGCATGTACGAGTAAATATTGTAAATTCTATAAATCATAAACCATAAAAATTATTCTGTCCATGTGTTCTTGCTGTCTTAATAGTATCGAATAAAACCCGGTGCAATAAGAAACCCGGTTTTAATATAAAGTCTGTGTTTGATTCCTAAAGAAATATAGGTTTAAATTCTCCGGAATTTGCGATCCTGAGACTCGCATGGTATATTACAAGCGATTTTTATTCAACCCTACTGAAGCTTGGCCATTTCGGTCTATGTTTTTATAAAGCGCCCATAGAAAATTCCCACCCAATTTAATTGCCTGCTTTTCCACAAGTATTGGCAGATGTATAGGCAGCTTGTTCGAATAATTCGGAAACAGCCAGACATTCCAACAAAGCTAAAGAGGGATTTGATAGGTATATCAGCTAGATTAATACTTTAATTACTCCGCTTCTACTACGAGGGCGACCGCAAAACTAACTGGCCTGGAACATTTTCTGTTTTACTAGCAACTTTTTTTTTGTTTTTTAAAAGAAATCTTTTATAAGCTATCTGTCAAAATTTCCAAAATATTTAATTATTATTTTCTTTGTTACAGCTGATTGAAGTAAACAAGTTTTATAATTTTGGAAACATGGAAAATAAAGAGTTTCGTGCGGTAATTAAACACTTTTATATGAAGGTTTATACGCCACAATTAATCAAAAATGAATTGGATTCTGTTCATGGTGATAATGCACCATCATACTCCACCGTGAAATCCTGGGTTCAACAATTTAAAATGGGTCGTTCAAGTAGATGAACAACGCTCTGGAAGAGCGAAAACTGCTACTTCTTTTGAAAACATTAGAAAAATATTTAATGAAGTGACTAAAGATAGACGAATAAAGCTCAGAGAACTTGCTGATATTGTTAAAATACACGAAATACAAGTTTGGAGTATTTTACAAGATGACCTCCACATGAAAAAGCTTTTCGCAAGATGGGTGCCGCGTTTGTTGACTTTGCCCCAAAAAATCGTCCGTTGGACCAATTCCGAGGAGCTTTTAGTGATTTATCAGCGTAATCCAATAGAGTAATTGCGCCGATTCATAACTGTTGATGAAACATAGATCCATCACTACATCCCAGAATGCAAAGAACAGTCAAAACAATGGATAGAAGCTGGTAAAAGTGGTCCCAAGAAGGCGAAAACTGTTAAGTCAGCAGAAAAAGTAATGGCCACAGTATTTTGGGATGCAAGGGGTATAATATTTATTGATTATCTTGAGAAAGGAAAAACTATAAAGAGTGAATATTATTGTGCATTATTGGATCGGTTGAGTGAAGAAATCAAGACAAAACGACCGCATTTAAAAAAAAAAGTTCTTTTTCATCAAAATAATGCTCCTTCAAATACTGCATTTTTAACTCAACAAAAACTGGCCGAATTACGATTTGAAATTGCTCCGCATCCACCATATAGTCCAGATTTAGCTCCTTCTGATTATTTCTTGTTACCAAATTTAAAAAAATTCTCGATGGCAAAAAATTTTCGTCCAATAGCGAGGTTATTGCTAAAACTGAGGCATATTTTGAAGGTCTTGAAAAATCTTATTTTTCGGATGGAATTAAAAAACTTGAAAAACGTTTGATGAAGAGTATTGAGTTGGAAGGAGATTATGTTGAAAAATAAATAATAATAATTCCAAAAAACGGTTCTTTTTATGTTAGGCCAGTTACTTTTGCGGTTGCCCTCGTACATTCAGGATATTTATACATAAGTCGCTACACGAAATACGCATGTATATTGAGCATTATCCGTAAGTACACATGTGAAGGCTGTCACCTATTTTCTAACGAATGTTAACAGTTCCCTTGTCCTATTTTGGTCTACTGACTTTAAGACAGACCGGTTAAAATATTATTTCCCCTTTATCCTGCTATCCAAGGCAGTTTGCTCGAAAATTTTTAATTTTCATATAAAAAGTACTATATTTTTGCACTAGATCCGTAAAAATAACATTGTGCTAAATAGCATATTCAAATGAAGAAAAATTACAATCATACAGTATGATTGCCGTAATCAAATTATTGTTAACAAAACACAATACTTTTGTTGCACCAACCATACTTATATTTTCAATTTTTTATTTGGCAATAAGAATAATTTACCATTTCAACAATATTAGTATTGGGGAAACCATACTATTGTCAGAATTAAATTCAATCAACAATACTATGGTTGCGACGAACATACTTTTATTGCGGAGAACATAATATTATTTCCGTGACCATAAAGTTACCATATTTTTCTCTGTATGTAGCTCGGACACAGTACCCATGTCATATGGATTCCTATCATTGACTCAAGAAAGTACATCTCATCACTCATTTTGATCTCACTGTCATACAGTCCAGCAATTTTAAGCCTGCTTTGCTCGGCAAAATCAACCAGCAAGCAAAGTCGTAAGTCAGGCATGGCCAAATAAAGATACTTTTCACCACTGTGTGATTTAGGTGATTAAGCATTTCTGTCTGTAGCTTGAGCAAGTTCGGTCTTTACTTTATAAGTATATATGAGAGTTAATTTTTTTTTTACTCATAATCTGTTATACAAAATGTGAGCATAATCGAGAATAATTTGTTGTAGGACATTTGAACGGGGCCAACCGATATGGCCAAAGTTCACCAGACATATGTATTGGTAATTCGTTAGGCCCTGCGCGAAATTTTGTTTGAATCGCTAAATGGCCTATACAGAATATGGACCATGTAAAATTTGGTCGTAACCGGGTGAAATTTGTGGCTTCTGGAGCTGCTGGACCTGAACGGAAGGAAGGACGTTTGTGTGGGACCTATTCGAAACCATGGGCCGATATGGTACATTTTTATCAGAGATATGTTCTGGTCATTCGTTATGATATGTGCAAAATTTGATCGGCATCGACTGTAATATGTGGATTTTAAAGCTGTCGTGTGTGAAATCGGGAAGGACCTTTGAATGGAGTCTATAAGAATATACTGACCTTTGTGGTCCAGTTTCACCACTGTTGTCTAATTGTCTCTAGTGTACATGGCAACATTTAGGATCTCTGTGTGGGAGCTATCAAAAAACTTATACCGGTATAGACAAACTTGACCACAGATGGGTGTCGGTTACTCAAAATGCTTTGTTGAAGTCGGATGTAATATGTGGCTTTTAGAGCTGTAAGTTCTGAAGTATGAAAACCCTATGTACGAGTATGGTATCATACGTAATATGAAACGATTTGGACTATTTTAAATATGATTCTTTCTTGGCCCAAATATGAAGAATGCACCAGGTTTTATCGAAATAGGTTCATTATTGCGACCATTGTACTTTAATTGATAGATTTGCAAACGGACGGACGAAAGGAAGGGAGGACGGTCATCGCTCAATGGTATCAGATAGTGGTTCTGAGTCGATCGGTATACATAACGTATGGTCTATCTCCATTCCTTTAAGGTGTTGCAAACATCAAATCTATGCCCTCAGCGTGGTGTAGTTAATAAAATTGTCTCTGCGACAGTATTGAGTGTGAAAATCTCTGTATGAAAGAGATAAAGGGTCCCTGTCTAAAACTTTGATACTGTACCAGATTCCATTTTCGAACCATTTGTGAAGATCGGGATTTCGGTTAAATTTTTTATTTCCTGCCAAACAATCTTTAGCCCATTGGGCGAAGCTAAAGCGCATGGGATGGTGTTCTATTATTAGATGACAAAGTTCAACCATTCCAATAAAATCAGAAATTTGACTAAATTATCAGTACTTTTTTTACAGCCGATTCAAATTTAAATTATTTATTGGCCCACCCTATAATTGAAGTTTCGCGCAAATTACGGAGTGGAACCGTCACCCAAAATAATATGAGTTATCCATTGCAGAGTTTGTAGTCGGGATTTATTGAGTGATAGTAGTGCGTTGTAGTCCACCTTAACCATGTTTGTTTAGTATCGGCTGCAGTAAGTATTTCTCATAAATGCAAAAACCCGTTTGGACGGTTTGCGGCTTTCGCAATCACTGCCCGATGTGCAACATTCAAAACAAAATGTGGACACGTATATTTAAACATTTCATAACATTTTATTTTACATTTCAAACATAAACATTTTGGCAAACTCAATTCTATGGGTGTGTACTAAGTTAGATTACGTTCAAAACTACCTACACATGCGTGCGACATATTCATATCACATGTACGTGCTCTTCTTACGACACTCACACACTTACAAATGCACACACACACACACTCATATACGATAAAGTATTTTGCATGCAGCAAACGGGAATGGTAACAATAGAGACGTAAGTGTTTCTGATGTTAACATTGCATCAGGAAAATGTGTCAACGTATCATAAAAACGTATTGATATTTGACGCAAAATGTGCATAATTTTTGTATGCAATGAAGCATTTAACATTTTTAATGAATTTTCATTTTGTGTGCTAAATTATGAACAGCATTTTAAGGGATTGGGGTGCATTTAGGATTAGGGCTAAAATTATATGTGGAGTCAGTTTCCGGTGAATGATTCACGATGACTTCGCGCTTTCCAGCGATAAAATAAAAAATCATAATAAGGCAATATTTGATGGAATTAAGGATTTTATCGCTTATAAGTTGCAATATTCCTTTTAAAGTTATAAAGTCAGCAATAGGTATGTTCGGTAGATACTCGCTTATAAGCGAATAATTATTAAACAAGTAAGTGGTTGCTAAGGCGATAATTTAAAAACTATACGACGTATTTTTGAAATTAATTTGTGTACAAGAATTGATGATTTGTAAAATTATAATTTGTATAAAGTTATTTAAGAAATACTTTATGCAAATAATTAGCAAGCTCGCTTAAACTCGCTAAAGATTATTCTTGAATAATTTTTTTCCCTTAAACAAACGGGCAACAAACAAAATCATGTTTATATTCTTGACAATGGTGTGAATCAAACACGTCCAATGTTAACTAGCAGAAAGGGCATACACAAGTTTCTGGGCAGTAACTGGACTTACCGCAAAAATCACAAAGACAAAGAGAGTTGACTGTCTCTGTAGTGGGATCGAGGCTTCAATTTATTAATTTAATTATGAAAATTTTTTCTCACTATCTGGAGTGAGACAAAAATGATTTTCTTTTCATTTTTAAAGATAATAAAATTCAAAATAAGGGCATGGTGAGCTCTTGGTGAAATTAGGAATGCGTTATTGGTAATTGCTAGGCAACTATTTTTCTGACATTCTTAAAGCAGCAGCTAACATGTAGGTTTCGAAAAGTTCCTAAAAATTATGGAGTTTCCAATAGTGCTTGTAACTCACTCTGTGTTGCCTACGCCAAAAATATATAAAGCAACTCTCGTACTCTGTGTTTTACTTATATATTTTTGTATGTATTGTATGTCATCTTGGAAAGGTAATATATAAAATAAATATTTTTTGTATAACCTACTTAAAAACTCTTAAAAGTAAAAGTTAAGCAAAATTTAGAACATTGGGATTTGGGCTCCACGAATATAATTTTTTGATATGTCATAGTGGAACATTTTTTTCCCTCATGCCAAAAACTGTCAAAAAACCGATGGCACAAACCGACAAATTGTTGTCCTTAAAAATTGAACCACCCTAATGAGTATATTTCAAATGATGGCATAGTATCACCGTAGCTAGTTGCTGACGGAAGATCGCATTTTAATAATGCCAGTAAACACCATGAGAAACTTTAAAAAATAATACTAAAAGTATTTACTTAATACTACTCATCGTCTTTTTAAGATACTCAGGATGATGTTCGGGTTTGTTAAAGACTCCAAAATGTTTAGTTTGCACTCGATTTACTCTTTAACAAATGAAGAAAAAATAAAAAAAAATGTCAAAGTTTGTAGACTGTGCGTCATAATACAGATGACTACAACAATTTTGTTGTTTTATGTTTCAAACAATTTGCATAGATTAAAAGTACCGATAAATAAACTTTATGGGTTTTGACGCCATTATGTCAATTATGAGGAGTATTTTGAACCCCAGGGGAAAGACATCATGATAAAGTAAAATGCGATTCCATTTACTTTTTAAGGGCAGCTTTTTATATAAGAGTGATAGCAAACCAAAAATGGGAATCATACATAAATATTTGTGTTGTTTAAGGTTAAGATTCCAACAAGAGGTACTACGGGGAGCGTAGGACTGTGACAAAATCAAAGAACACAGCTTACAAGGCAACACTGGCGACTATGGCTACGAGAGCAGTGTTGGAGCGATATTGGAAGATGGGAATGGAGTATTCCTAGGAAATAAGAGACAAATGGAAATACGCAAATGTGAGGAGATCAAGTTGAACGGCAATATGAACGACGCCAGAAAATAGTATTAACGAGTCAAACACCAGAAGGAAGACTCGACTACTGGCATAGCTTCGTGTAGAGACGGAAATGGGAATCTAACTGAAACGTCGAGTGTGCTAAGGTTTGAAAAGAGTATGCCAATGAAAGCCCTACAGCATATGATGCAGTTAAATGTCCACCACCGATCAAGGAAGAGGTAAAAAAAACAGAACAACAGAATTCCGCCAAATTTTTAAAAGTCTGTAGAAGACGAGCTAATAGGGTGCATGCATTAGCTCGTTTTCAATAACTAAAAGACCGAACGCATGCTTGATGATTGGAATATCAGCGAACAATGACCAGCGTTACCGTTCTGCGAATAAAGTGGCAATTTGACCCTTTTTAAAAGCCATGCGACTTTTAATGCTCCTTTTTCATAAATCCCATTTTTTGTCACTTTTTGAAATTTTTGCTACTTTCCACAATTTAAGATGTATGTATTGTTTTAAAGAGATATGCGTATTTTTATTTCTATGGTTAAGGGTTGCTCCGGGGAAAAAATTACTATAATTTTTTTGGTTATAACCTGGCGCTTACGATAGGCATTATGGGTACTCGAGTGTCGGAGCAGCAACATGTGTATTGCACACAGGCTGCAACGACAACAGTCTCACCGCACAGCTCTGAAACGCACCTATCATCCATTCTTTATCAAATTTGTCACAGAATAGCCTGCACAGCAGTGTGCTTTAGGGTAAAAATACCAACAAATCGGAACATTTGTAAAATGTATCAAGTAAGCAACCTTGATTTGAGGTGGCCGAACATACGGTCCATTCAAGCAAGGAAATATGGGTACCAATAAATTAAAATTTTATCACAAACCCAACGAATCCATGTGAAATAATTTTAAAAATCTGGTTATATTAGGAACCCGGTTCATAACTTTAAGAAAGCCTAGTTCCAAAAGCCTAGTTTCAGTTGGCTCATCTGTACATTCAGTAGAGCAGGGTATTATATAGTCTGCCAAGTCCGACTTTTAATGTTTGGATTTCTAATACCCTTCACGAAAGAGAATATTAAATTAGTCATGCCGTTTGCAGAACCTCGAAATATTGATCGGAGACCCTATAAAGTAATTATAATCTTGATTAACGTAGAATTCTTACGCGATCTATCCCGCGTGTCTGTTAAACGCATGATATCGTTTAAACCTAGTGTTCAGGAATTTTGCATAATGTAGGCTTATGGTCACAAGCTGTTTGGGATTGTAAATGGGCGAAATCGACCCAGGGCAAAAAAGTTTTTACCTGGATAAAAAGTATTCGTTTTTGCTTAACAAATTAGAATTTTTTGTGAATGGACAATGGGTACTGTTAGTTGGGACACACTTAATGCCTCACAAAATAGTAAAGTAGCTGAAAGGTTTGGCTCAGGTGGCCCAAAAAACATCCCGAACTGTCAAAAACGGGCGATTAATAGTCAATAGAGACATATAAGTACTACAATTAAAGCAACTTTTTTGCTCTTAATTATCGTATAGTGGAGGATAAATGAGGTTGAGGAACTGTGTTCTTTCTTATTAAATTTACATGTATTGTTTTAATAATATGAACTTAGTACAAACATTTTGCTGCTTTTTTTTAAAAAAATACCTTTTTTGTGCCAATTTTTTAAAAATAATCCCCTTTTTGTGCGACTATTTTAAATTTTTCAACGGTAACCCTGACTATGACCAATTCACAAAAAGTGAGACTAAACCGTTTGATTCTACTACAGCGGAATAAGTCTCATATGCATCCCGTAAAAATACTATCATCTATGCTGTGCGCAAAATTGAAGCATAAGCTGAGTAAGTCAGCAATGGACCAACTACTGGAAAAGACTCACGAGCAGCGAAAACTACTTACTACCTTTTCATTAACTATGAAGCTGCTTAAGACATTCCGATAGGAGATAAATTATTTAATACCAACTTTGTGTACGATACACCATCAAAATTTTTACGCCTTTGCAGAATGACACTAGGTGGCACCAAATCCTTAGTAAAAATTAGAAGTGGCCTTCCGAATCTTTTACTACGATAGAAGGTCAAGTTTTCAAAGTTTTGAAAGAAATATATGGCAAATGAAACATGTCAGGGTGAGCGTTCATTTTTGGCCATCGAATTATCGCTACTTTGAACCCTTGTATTAATTTCTCTATTTCAACTAAGTGTCTATAGTCTTCGCTTACAAGACCAGTAAA
Source organism: Hydrotaea diabolus (assembly GCA_963513945.1). NCBI lineage: Eukaryota > Metazoa > Arthropoda > Insecta > Diptera > Muscidae > Hydrotaea > Hydrotaea diabolus. Next base: position 129,614,807 of record OY740717.1, on the reverse strand, counting down.
TTGAATGAGCTTGAAGTCAATATTGAAGAAGTTAGTGTTGGATTAAAGGAGCACATAATGGGCGCATCTATCGAAAACTCGACAGTCTCTATCCGATGCTACCATTTGAATGATGAGGTATTCCGGAAAGATAGTATTAATTTAACTTTTAAATTAAGACACAATCAATAAGATATCTAACACCCTCTCTTCTTTAGTAACATTTTTTCCCACATTTATACTGGTATTACTTTTATACAGTCACACAGTAAAACATTTACAGCAAAAATATTCCAAAACATTGCACATATTGCAATTTTCTTCGAAATCAACATCATGAACGAAATGCTATCATCCTAAAAAAACCTTTTTTATAAGCTTTAAAAAAACTTTAAAACATTTCTTAGAACGAATTAAAAAAGCCGCTTTACACCCGCCGAACATAAAACCAACCATGAAAAAAATTGACGAAAAAAAACGCTCAGTAAAACCAAGCAAGTATGATTGAAATCGAGATTTTAAATTTTATGTTTTCTTACTTATGAATTACTAGCATGCAATCAATTTCGCGGAAGGCTTTGCCAAGGCAAATTTAAAGGCAGTGATTCATTCGACTGTCACATACATATACGAAGTAATTGAAATACTATTAAGAGATTGTCCCGATTGTCGCAGTGAACGCCGGAACGGTTCTTTGTATGTGTTGCGATGGGAGTGTGTATATAGGGTAGACTGTTATAAATGGTTATAATTAAGCAATAATATTCTTCAAACATTTTTGAAAAACGATACTAAACAATATTTTATGTGGTCTACTAAAATATGTGTATGTGAACACTTTCAGCAACATATTATTACAAACAATGAAACACTTGAAGAGTTGGAAGCAGTGTTGCCAACATCGGCAATGAGGAAAACTTCATAACTTTGTCAAACCCAATATTTTCTAACCTTATTTATGTGTCTCACCAAACGATAGGGTTCGGTTCTAAAACAGTTGTATAGGGTGAACCATCTAGAGGTATTTTTTCAAAACAAAAAAATATAAAAATTCAAATCAAATGTGAAATCTTTATTGGTAATTTGAAAGGACATTTTATGGCATTTATTTTTTGAACATAATTTCCTTCAAATGTTGGCAACTGTATTATGGAAATGAGCGTTCGGTGAGAAAAGGGAAGATCCGCCGTTTTCGACCTAAATTTTGTTCAGTGATAAGGCCCATTTCTGGCTCAACGGCAAAGTCAGTAAACAAAATTACCGCATTTGGGCTGAAGAGCAACAAGAAGATGTTCAAGAGGTGTCATTATACCCAGAGAAAACCACGGTGCATATTTTTTCAAAAAATGATGATGGCCGGAACGTAACCGTGAATGGTGCTCGCTATCGCACTATGATATCGATCTTTACGCTACCTGAAATTGAAACCCGTAATCTTGACGACACTTGGTTCCAACAGAACGGTGCCCCTTGCCATACAGCTGCTCAAACAATGGATCTATTGAGAGGTCATTTCGAAAAGCTGCTAATTTCACGTTTTGGACAGGTGAGTTAGCCGCCTAGATCGAGTGATATCACACCGTTAGACATTTTTCTTTGGGTTACGTAAAGTCCAAAGTCTATGCTGACAATGCAGCTACGATTCAGGTTTTGGAAGCCAACATTACGCGTGTCATTAAAGCCATACCGGTCGAAATGCTTAAATGAGTCATCCAAAATTGGACCCTCAGAATGGCAAGCCTGAGGCGTAGTTGGGGCCAATATTTAAAGGAAACTATATTCAAAAAAATAAATGCCATAAAATGTCTTTTGAAATAACCAATAAAGTTTCCACATTTGATTTCAATTTTTATATTTTTTTGTTCTGAATATCTCAAGATAGATCACCCTATATAATCAAATTTAGGTTTTAGTAGAAAAAAATGCATTCTCAAGCGCTGCCGAGCCAGGCCTGGGACGTTTTAGCCTTATGGGCCGGCGCAGAATCCTGCTGGAAAGTCCACGGCTGGTTTTGGAACAGGGAATTGTTAAGAGGTTTCACAACATCTTCCAAAACGGTTTCTTGGTAAACTTTGGCCGATGTTTTGACTCCTTGTTCGCAGAAATGCAGGTCACTGACCCCATCGTAAGAGACACCCCACCAATCCATGACTGAAGCTGGGTGATGACCCTTTTACACCCTTGGGATCAGTTCAGATGCTTCCTTAGATTACCGCTCATACAGTCTTTCATTTTGCTTGTTAATTTTTTCCTGAACGGTATAATTTTTTTCATCGGTGAACAAAATTTTTCTGTGCAAGTTATCAGCTTGCTTCACTTAAAGACGTTTGCATTTTTCAATCCTATTTTTTTTAAAGCTGTAGTCAATAAATGTCCGAAATATCGTTTGAAAGCCCCAAGTCCCAAGTCTTTTTTAATGATTCGACTCATGGACTTCTTCAGAGGAAATAAACGCTGGCAAATTGTTACGAAGCCAGGCCTGGGACGTTTTAGCATTATGGGCCGGCGCAGAATCCTGTTGGAAAGTCCATGGCTGGTTTTGGAACAGGGAATTGTTAAGAGGTTTCACAACATCTTCCAAAACGGTTTCTTGGTAAACTTTGGCCGATGTTTTGACTCCTTGTTCGCAGAAATGCAGGTCACTGACCCCATCGTAAGAGACACCCCACCAATCCATGACTGAAGCTGGGTGATGACCCTTTTACACCCTTGGGATCAGTTCAGATGCTTCCTTAGATTACCGCGCATACAGTCTATCATTTTGCTTGTTAATTTTTTCCTGAACGGTAAAATTTTTTTCATCGGTGAACAAAATTTTTCTGTGCAAGTTATCAGCTTGCTTCACTAAAAGACGTTTGCATTTTTCAATCCTATTTTTTTTAAAGCTGTAGTCAATAAATGTCCGGTACATCGTTTGAAAGCCCCAAGTCTTTTTTAATGATTCGACTCATGGACTTTTGCGTGATATTCATCTCACGGGTATTATTTTCTGTTTTCGAAGAGGATTTCTGTGAATTCTTGATTTAACGGCTTTAATGACATGTGGTGTTCGAACAGAACGTGGGCGGCCCGACCCGACCGGTGGCGGTCTTTTACATCTCCAGTCTCCTCAAACAGTTTTATGCATCGGTAGACGAACATGCGGCTAATCCCTAGTAGAAGGAGAGTTTTGAAAATATCGTTTTTTTCATTTCACACTTTAAAAGCGACATTACAGCGATACGGTTCTCATTATCTGACCACCCCATGATGAAAGTTGAAACAATTTTAAAATCCCGTTACAGACTAACGCTTTTGAGGTTAGCTTTTAAAACCCATATGACATTAACGGGGTATGTTCAGTTCTACTATTGAAATGGGTGTGTTCAATGCTGTAACAGTATTTATGTCCCTACTAAGTAGATTATATTGTGTTAAATTTGGACAAAAGGGCGTGGCCCCAGTTTCATATACCAACCGTTTCAGTCTATAAATATAAGTTCATGTTTCTGCAGAATTTCACGCAGGAAAAGGTGAGACGGACATGGCTAGATCATCTTAGAACGATGAACTTGCCTACGACGATTTGGAATATATACTTTGAACTTTATGGGATCTCCAACTTTTATTTCGAGATGTTGCAAACGAAATAAAAAAGTAAATATACCCTCTATCTTTTGATGGACGTTATAAAATAGAAATGGAAGGGGGAAATATTTAAACTATTCGAAGGATTTTTTGCAAAAAAAAAACATTTTTTAAAATAATTTATAAGCGAAAACATCTTATGAGCCCCATTTATTCTTTTACACAGCTTTATGTAATGATGTCAACTTAAAAATCTTGCAAATGTTATTGTAAAAAAGGGTAATTTGCTTATTTGGGATATAAAAAAAGTTATGAACCTTAGAAAAATGTATTTTATATTTTATTTATTTATATGTCGACCTTCACTATCCACACACTGCTGCATACGTTTTCTGAAGTTTTCATGAACTCTAACAAGCATGTCGACTTGTATTATGCCAATTTCAGCCTCAATATGGTTAATTAGGTCTTCCAAGGTGTTGGAACGGAAGGTAACCCCAAAAGAAACAAATTGCATGGGGCTAAGTCTGGTGAGCGTTCCAGCTAGTTGACATCACCTCTCAAGAGTGTGTATGTGGCATACCGTGAAATAGAGGCATCCTTAGGCATTTCTTTCACCAGCATACATTCGATATTGCATGAACACCTGGCCATAAAAAAGGTTTGTTCTCGTTGGATACCGCATAATTTGGCAATCGCTCAAAACAATCGCCAGCGCCTTTTTGACCTGCCAAAACTTTGAATTGAGGGGTCATCCGCCGTACAGCCCTGACTTGGCACCCAATGACTTCTTTTTATTCCCGCACATCAAGAAAGAAATGCGTGGTCAACGATTTTCGTCGCCAAAAGATGCTGTTGAAGCGTTCAAAACAAATGTTTTGAATGTGTCTCAATCGGAGTGGAAAAAGTGCTTCGACAATTGATTTGAGCGTATGCAAAAGTGAATTAATTATGCTGGGGAATACTTTGAAAACAATTAAATCATTTTTGATGATAAATATTCGCATTTTCATTATTAGGCCAGTAAAATATATAGAGCAGCCCTCGTACTCCAGAACAACGTTTGCAAATTGTGGTAAATGGGCCCAAAACTAAATGGCCACTGATCTTGATGTATACAAGAAAATTTTGTTCACACATGAAGCTCACTTTTGGTTGAATGGGTACGTTAATAACCAAAATTGTTGCATTTGGAGTAATGAAAATCCACAAGCCATTGTTGAGACGCCGTCACGACCTCAAAAAGTCACTGTTCGGTGCGCTCTATGGGCAGAGGGAATCACAGGTTCATAGTTCTTCAAAAATGAAGCCGGCCATAATGTTACAGTCAATGGGGAACGCTACAGAGCCATGATTAATGACTTTTTCGTGTCTCAATTAGAGGATGCTGGTGTGAACGACCTTTGGTTCTAACTGTTGGAAAGAGAAAGTATGGACACAGTACGAGTAATTCTTACTGTGTTCTCTGTTTTTCATTCTGAACAAAAAAACATCGATCAAAGTAGGTTTAAGTTTTTGTTTCTATGGAGATTTCATATTTGAATTTTTGTTTCGTTTTGAGTTTTTTATTTGACTGATTTTTCAAATGTTCGAGAAAGTTTTTCATTTCATTTTATTCCTGCGTTAACCCTGAACGTGACAAGTTGTGAAAAGAAACATTTTTAAATTAAAAGAAAATTCTTAAAACTAAAACCGTCTCGATTGTTCTAATTCATTTTATCGGGAATAAATTATTGGGAAAATCTAACACTAACAAGATGACGCTACACGGCATACGGCCAACGAAACAATTAATTTATTGAAGGAAACGTTTGGTGAGCGCATTACTCGTATCTTGCGTCGTGATTTATGCGATTTATGCGATTAAACACCGCTTGACTATTTTTTGTGGGGTTATGTGATGTCGCTTGTTTACTAAGATAATCACAATTTACACATTGGAAGAGAATATTCGGCACTTTGTTGCCCCCAAATGCTGCAACAATTAGTAGAAAATTTTGCCTCTCGGTTTTGTTCGAATTTGTTCGAGCCAGCGGCGGCTACTTGCCCGAAATCATTTTTAAAACATAATGGCAAACCCTTTTCATTATAATAAAGCTAAACCCTTGGCCATAATATTCAATTATATGCGTTATGTTTCTTCTTGAAAACCGCACGTCTGAAAAAACCATCCATTAATTTGGATTCGGTCACTATTTCACTGGCCTCTCGTGACGGTTCAGATATGGATCTTGGTCTGAGAGCTTCCAGGCAGATGAGTGTAACGTTAGTGATTTCTTACTTATTATAATCCAGCATTAACATTGTATCGTAACCTATAAATTTTTAAGCATTTCAATATAGCATTCCAATTCAAATATTAAATTTTATTAATTCTAACTATATTTTTTTTTAAATTTCCTTTATTGTTTACGTTTTCGCAGCAACATGTTAATGGTTTATCGGATCAATTCTGAAAATCCCCCAAAACGAAATGTATCCCTCGGGTTGGCAACAATGAGAGGCAACGGCCACAATATCCACCAAAATATGGTTCCGACCTAAGGAGAACATATAAATTTGTAGATAAAAAGAAAATAAATGATTGTTTGTGTTGGAAATTTGTTGTGTGGTGTGTTTGTGTTTCTATCTTTGCGTCACACAGTGTGTGTGTGTGTGTGTGTTTGTGTATAGAATGGCAGAGTGGCTGTGTTGGAAAATTTTGCGTAATTATACGAGTATGCAAATCGGATGTTTACACAGACTTTTTCCAAGCGTATCCCCCTAGCCCTAGTCTATGTGTGTGTGTTTGTGTCGGCGTGTTGCTGTTGTGTCGATGTTTGTCGAGTATGAAAAAAAGGCATTTATCTCTGCGTTCGTTCATTGACATTATGGGGGCGTTGATGATAAATGGCGCAGCGTAAAGAAAAACAAAACTTGATGTTATTATTATTTTTTTATCATTAAATTAATTGTTCGGAAATATTAAAAAGTTGTACAAAAATTGAATTGTATCAATACTTACTCGTCAGAGGTCGCCGACTGTGTCTGGGCTAGCGCCAAAATGACCATTTATTTGCCGAAACATTAAATTCATGCTGCTGCAACAGAAATAAATGTCAGGTCATTCTGTCTGTTTTAAATTGTTATTTTTTAAGAGTTATTTTTTAAGGTTAATATATTTTATAATTTATAAGCTCACCATACCGGCTTCGAAGATATATAAGTACACTCAGAGAAAAGATTCGTAGACAAAACCAAAGTTTTTTTTCCCAAAAAAAATATAGCTTTTTGAAAAATAGAAAATTTTCCAGTAAATAACTTTTTTCATTTTGTTTACACTTAGTCGGTCTTTTATCATTATAACGACGTGGACATTGTTTACTCTGTTGAGACTTTTGTTATTTTTTTCAGAATAAACGCAAAAGCACAACTGGTGGTTATAACAACTAACCAATCATGAAGTACACCTAACTTTGGTACCAATAATTGGTGGTGACAACAAATAAGTTTTTGTAGTAACCAACCCCCGCTTAGTTCGATGCTGCAATATATTATTGGCAGCCCCTTCATCAGAATATAAAAACAGAAAAATTTCATCGTTTCTAGACACTGCAAAACCTTTGCTGAAACGAAAAAAAATCTCAAAAACAAAACGAAAAGAAACAAAAACTTGTGTTCAATTTGTTTAAATTTCTTCTTGGGTCAGGCGTTTAATGCTTCTAAAAGATACAGCTTAAAATAAAAATTACTATCAACACTTTCCAGACTAAGAGGGCTGCTAGATATATATTTCTGGCCTAATAACAGAAATGCGAATATTTATCATCAAAAATGGTTTTAATGTTTTTCAATGTATTCTCCAGCATGATTTTTACACTTTTGCATGCGCTCAAACCAATTGTCGAAACACTTTTCCACTCCGATTGAGACACCTCCAAAACATGGTTTTTGAACGATTCAACAGCATCTTCTGGCGACGAAAATCATTGAAGGCGCATTTTTTCTTGATGTTCGGAAATAAAAATAAGTCATTGGGTGCCAAGTCAGGGTTTTACGTTGGATAACCCATCAATTTGTCGTTTTAGCCGGTCAAAAAGGCGCTGGTTTGAGCAGATGTGTAAGAGCTCGCATTGTCATGGTGCGCAATGATTAATCTTCTATTGTTCGTTTTTCAAATTTCTCTCAAGAATTCAGGCAAATAAATTGTGGTGTACCACTCAGAATTGACCATGTGGTGTACCACTCAGAATTGACCAACCAGGTTTGTCGAAGAAACAGGCGACCATTTGCTTCGAAGTGCTTCTTCCACGAAAAGCTTTCGTTGGATTTGGTTCGTCGTCGAAAACCCACACGGTCGATTGCTGTTTTGTTTCGGGCTCATACGCATAGATCCATGATTCATCACCTGTGACGATCTTATAAGCGATAAAATTTCTTTAAAGTTTATTTGCACCAATCGACACGAGCCTTTTTTTGAGCCATTGATAAATTGTGCGGGATCAAACGAGAATAAACCTTTTTTGCTGCCAGGTGTTCATACAATATCGAATGTATGCTTGTGGAAGAAATGCCCAAGGATGCCTCTATCTCGCGGTATGTCACATGACGATCTTGCATTATCGGTTTACGTACGGCATCAATGTTCTCTGGCGCAAGTTTTTTTCAATCTGTTTGAATTGATTCTTCGGTCAGACAGTTTAAGATCAGACAGATAATGCTTCCAAAAGATACAGTTTAAAATAAAGTTACTACGAATACTTTTCATAATATAGAAACAGGGATATTTGAATTTTAGCCACATTTCGCCGACTACTTTTCATTAAAAAACATTAACCATTATTTTGACGGCGATCCACTTTTCCCGAATAACGGTCCCCAAAGTTTGAAAATAAAAATTCTTATACCTTCTATAATTTTAATCAGATTGGGCTGTCATTGGGCCTTTATGGCAAAAAGGGGTGTTGTATTGCCAAGGGATAGTTTGGTGGTAGACCGTGCGGAGCGTATAAGTGCTGTTGAGATTAGGGCTTACTTGGATGAATGTGTGATGGTGAAGTGGCAGTCTAGGTGGGACAATAGTGTGAAAGGGCTTGTTACGTATAAGTTCATCAGGGATGTGAGGTGTGTTAGTGGTCAGCCAGATTTTAGCTTTGGCCTTTGTCTCGGCTTTTTGCTGACTGGGCATGGGTCGCTCAATGCATTTTTGCACAAGAGGACCCTGAGCGATAGGGAGTCGTGTGATTATGGTGCGGTTCTTGAGGATTGGTTGCATGTTCTCTGTGAATGTTCTCTTTATGAAAGAGTTAGGGATCTAGGTCGGTTAGGAATTGGAATGTCGGACGGACAGTGGGATTATAGAGGGATGGTTGATTCACAAGGGTTTTTGGCTAGGCGAATGAGTTTGCAAATAGGGTGTTCTCGATGCGGCGTGCTAGGGTGAGCTTGGCAGTTTTAGAGTAGAGGTTGATTGTTGGTCTTAGGATGTCGGTGGCTGTGTCCCATGTTGTATGGAACAAAAACTGGGAGTAGCCTTTTGATTACGAGGTCTGACCGGAGACTTAAATGTGGTACCACGGGTAGTTAGGAGCCCCCAGAACTGTTGTTCTGGCCTGACTAGAAGGTGCGGCCCCTTGGGGAGTATCGTGGTGACTGTGGTTTAAACCCAAATCGCGGAGAGAGCTTCGGCTCGGTGTGGAGTTGCATTGCGACCGGGTGCTGTGACCTATAGAACAGCAGAGGTTTAGATAGTCCTCAACACCTAACCAAGAGGGAAGTTATGGCCCATATCTGTCGTGCTTCAAATTGGTACCGGCGGGATTAACCCAATGGGGCGTTGGTCGTGGCATTGTAACGGCCTAAGTGTGATGGCACACCGTGGTTCAGGCCATAGTGGCGATAACCACGTGAAATCCGACAAAATCTTTAATCAGAAAGCTTACTAGAACTTCAATACATAGAATTATTTAATTACTGATCTGTTGACCCATGCGAAGCTGTGAAAATATTATATTTTTCTTTGCCCATTGTTTTAAAAATAGTCCACGTTGCCATAATATAACGATACGGAACAACTAGGTGGCGCAAATTAATTATCCTAAGCTACTAAAGCGCAATAAAAAGTTCCGTTTTAGGACCCCTTGGACCAATGCGTCCGTTCCTTATCTTGGTCAAAATCTCCAAATTAATTTGAGTACCAATATTGACTGTTAACTCCCCGTTTTGACCATGCGGTGCGTTTTTTTGTGACACACGAGCCAAAAAGTCCATCAACTACTTATATACCCGTTTTTGAGATATTTTTTGCGCCCCAACTACAGTACTCATTTTAACCCTTGTCCATCCTCGTACGATTATGATTTGGTACGCAAAAACTCAAAAAAGTGTACATTTTACCCAGCTTCTTTTAGTCCCTTAAAGGGAGACTTTTCTCCCCCTAAGCCTATTACCCATTTACAATCGCAAACAGCTTATGATCGTAGGCCAACATTAAGCAAAATTTTGGGATTCTACATTGATTCGTTTGAACCGATGTAGTGCTTAAAAAATACACATGGCTAAAACGTCTTAGAATTGTATGACGATCATGAATATATACTGGTAAGTATACTTTAAGGGGTCCAAATCAATATTTTGTGGAGTTGCAAACGAAACGACAAATATATTATAGCATCCACCCTTAAGTGGGGGAATAACAAATGATTTTTATTGATGGAAATTTTAATTTGAAACTTTAAAATTGTTTCTGATAAGTGCAAAAGATGCCATCTATCCGTCAAGTGGCTGTCGCCAGTGTAAACACATATTTATGACCGTTTCATTGCATTTTTCATGACATTCCACAAGAGTTGCGATGAATGCTGTACACATTTCTGTCGAATATTGTTCTAAAGGTTTGCTTATGTTTGAGGCTTTTTGGCAAAACTCCACGAATTCAAGTAGTTTTAAAATTAAGACTCTGGGATCGGGCGATCTTCATGGTCATGCTAAACTTGCCAAAACGGGAGATTACGCTAACAGGAAGGGCTTTAGTTTAGTTAAATATGATTCATGTATGACTACATTTTCTAAACTTAAAACATCTCCGATAGAGTATTTATAACCAGTAATCTTCTTATATAACAAATAGTCATTTAAAATAATTACGGTCACCGATATCGGCACCAAACAACACAGGCCCTTTGCCGATAGTGACTGTCTTTTCTACTGAAAATTTCCATGTACTCAATCAACATTCTGCTGTATTGATGGAGTACATGGATAGTTAGTACAACCACTACTTGCGAAGGCTGGCGCCACTTCGAATTCCAATAAGTGTATTGGTGGTATTGGCATTCCTTACATCACGGAGACTCTATTTTATGGCCAAGGATAGGTGGACAACATATTAATATGGACCACACCGGACTGTATCGTTCCATATTTTCATATAGCAACTACATAAAGGTTCTTCCGTGGTTGAGATTTTGCCACTCTAGGAGTTAAAAATTAAATCCGAGGGAACTCAAAACTAGCATAGTGCGTTGTGAGCTCATAACGATTCCTACCAAAGCTTGCCCAATGTAGCCTTCAATCAAATGACGTTTCGGGTTTGATGTTCTGTCAGTAATCAAACTACCGACAGAGGTATATTTCATAGTCGGCCTAGTCCGACTTTGGATATTTATACTTGTTTACATTGCTATCTCACATAATAAGGTTATGCTGCCAAAACAAAGCATTCTTCTTTCTATCTCACAAAATGGACTTTAGTGATTTCCTGCAATAAAACCGACAATTGTTGTGGACATTTCATATAAATTATGCAGGAATATACTTTTTTAAAAGTCCAACCACTTTTATTCCGTTGTCATTTAATGTATTTTCAGGATCTTTCTTGAAATAACGAAGCACTTAATTTTAAATAATTAAATGCTGACACTTCACTTACAGCAGCTACCGTATTCTGCAAGTAATTACTTTGGAATATTTAACAATTTCCTAAAGTAATAACCAAACAAGGAAAACTAGAATTTATCCAAAAAAAAAAAAATACTTTTTGTCTTGTTTACATTTTTTGGCATCTTTAAACCGATTAGCAGAGAGACAGTGGAATTAAGGGAAAATTCCAATTTATTAAGTAAGGCCCAGCACTATAACCACGATCTTATATTTGGCGATGAGTGAGAATTTGTGAAAACCAAGATAGCAAAGTGGTTAAACAAACGTTTATCGTGACCCCTTAGAATTTCGCTCACCCACAGGAAAGGCGCAAGCAAGTTAACGAATTTTTAGACCTCTGGTCATAATGGATCTTGTGTATTAAGAATTCCAGCAACCTCGGATATGACAAAACCTAAAATTCTTTCCAAAACATTTAAATTTTACTCGTAAGCACGCATTTTACAAATTTATTTTTACAAGAAAATTATTATTACAGCCTTTTTTAAAAACAAATAAATTTTTTTTTTCAAATTTATTATTTTCAAATTAATACTTATACTAAAATTTTGAACCTAATATATTTATAATACTCTGCTAAGAAGATGCATAAAAAATAACTTTATGTAGCTACGTAAACCAGTAGGTCTGGGTCGGTGACTAGGCTACAAACAAATTGCGTAGTTTATTCATCCTGAAGCTCTAAATTGAAGTTTCAGAAGAGAAGTGTTTTTGTGCGTGAGTACGATATGGCAGCCTTGAGTTCTACTGCAGACACTTATAAATTTATATATGTGATGCGCAAAATTAACGATTAGGTCCCTTTCTATTTGCGCTTAGAATCGTCGACTTCACTTTCATAAAACGCGCATATCTATGGGAGGGAACACTTTTGGGGCATGGGATGCTCAGATGTTGTCCACATCAAAAAAAGAAAAAAATGAAAATACCCTTAGGTCCCTTTCTCTATGCGCTGTCACATATGTTTTTTTTATTAACCCACAGATGTTGGCTGATTTTTAAATTGGCATTTGGCCCACAGCCGAAACTAAATTCGAATTAAACCGTAAACCATCGAATGTGCTAAATGCGCACCAAATTGGTTGATAATAATAATCAGGCTCAGGTTATTTGTTTTTATAGTTTGAAAAAAAGGTTGAGTTCGAACAGGCTTTTTATGTACGCTCCTTCGTGGACCAGTTATAGAATTGGGAAAAATACGAGCTATAGTATAGGATGATCCATCTAGAGATATTTTTTCAAAACAAAAATATATGAAAATTCAAATCAAGTTTGGAATTGTTATTCGTAATTTGAAAGGACATTTTATGAAATTTATTTTTTGAACATAATTTCCTTCAAATGTTGGCCGCAACTACGCCTCAGGGATTCCATTCTGAGGGTCCAATTTTACATGACTCGTTCGAGCATTGCGACCGGTATGACTTTAATGACACGCGTAATGTTGGCTTCCAAAACCTGAATCGTAATCGTGTCAGCATAGACTTTGGACTTTACGTAACCCCAAAGAAAAATGTCACCTGCGTAAAGCGTGAAATTAGCTGCTTTTCGAAATGACCACTAAATAGATCCATTGTTTGAGCAGCTGTATGGCAAGTGGCACCGTTCTGTTGAAACCAAGTGTTGTCAAGATTACGGTCTTCAATTTCAGGTTGCATAAACATCAATATCATGGCGCAATAGCGAGCACCATTCACGGCTACGTTCCGGCCATCATTATTTTTGAAAAAATACGCAACAATTTTTGAAAAATACGCAACGATGATTCCACCAGCTTATAAACCGCACCAAACCGTGGTTTGCTCTAGGTATAATGGAACCTCTTGAACCTTTTCTTGTTGCTCTTCAGCCCAAATGCGGCAATTTCATTTATTAACTTGAGCCAGCAATGGGCCTCATCACTGTACAAAATTTTTGTCGAAAACAGCGGATCTTTCCGTTTCTCATTTCCATAATACAGTTGCCAACATTTGAAGGAAATTATTTTCAAAAAATAATTGCCACACTTGATTTGAATTTTTATATTGTTTTTTTGTTCCTAAAAAATAACTCTAGATGGATCACCCATTATCAATATTCCGCTTAATCATACATACAAAACATCCAAATTTAGGGGAATTTAAAACTGTTTCAACTTTCATCATGGAGTGGTCAAATAATGAGAACCGTAACGATGTAATAGCGCTTTTTAAGTGTGAAATAAAAAAACGATATTTTCAAAACGCTTAGGCTTAACCGCATGTTCGTCTACCGATGCATAAAACTGTTTGAGAATACTGGAGGTGTAAAAGACCGCCACCGGTCGGGCCGCCCACGCTCTGTTCGAACACAGCATGTCATCAAAGTCATTTAATCAAGAATTCACAGAAATCCGCTCCGAAAACAGAAAATCATGGCCCGTGAGATGAATATCAATCAAAAGTCTATGAGTCAAATCATTAAAAAAGACTTGGGACTTGGGGCTTTCAAACGACGTACCGGACATTTATTGTTCGCATTTCTGCGAACAAGGAGTCAAAACATCGGCCAAAGTTTACCAAAAAACCGTTTTGGGAGCTGTTGTGAAGCCTCTTAACATTTCCCTGTTCCAAAACCAGCCATGGACTTTCCAGCAGGATTCTGCGCCGAACCATAAGGCTAAAACGTCCCAGGCCTGGCTTCGAAACAATTTGATAGCGTTCATTTCCTCTGAAGAATGGCCCTCAGGCAGTCCAGATTTGAACCCATTGGGTTACAAATTGTGGACTGATTTAGAGAACAAGGTTTGTCACAAAAGATACCCCAAAATTGGATCTCGTAAGACTGCTTTGGTTCGAGCTGCGGTCAATTTTCCAATGTACGAGTTTCGTGCAGCTATTGACGATTGGCCAGTGCGACTTAAGGCGTGTGTAAAGTAATAAGTAGATTTTTTTTTGGTTACAATATACATCAATAAATATATAAAAGAATATTTGGTCCAAAAACATTTTACTGAAAATTTTTTGTTTTATTTACAATTAACATTATGCGAAATGGTTGGAACTGCCTTTACAATCGAGCGTTATGTCCTCTCTTATTACAAAACGCTACGATCGTCGTTGATAGGACTGAATATAACAATGGAAAGTGATTTTCCATTGTTATATTCAGTCCTTGTGCGGGGAAAATATATACGTACCTCTTGGTCCCATTTTTAACACTAATCGTTTCGGAGCACCTGCGCATATTTCTGCAAAATATTAGCATCCAAGCTTCAATAGTGCTACCAGTAGTTAGCTTTCCACAGACAGGCAGACGGACATCTCTGGATTGCCTAAGATTTTCACGACTATTCCGAGTACATATACACCATGGGCTCTTCGATCAATCTTTCGATGTGTTGCCAACGTAATGACCAGGTGATTATATACGACAGCGGATTTTCGGACATCAGAGTGCTAGGTTAATTGCAACTATATTAACTTATTATGCACGAAATAAAATCATCAATCGCTACCACAGTGCACATTAAGCTTTTACAAATTTCAGCACACACTCGTACTTACTTGAGCAGCGAAAACTTGCTTATGAAAGTCACTTTGCTGCCTTTTGCTGACAATACAACTATTTAAAATTGCATTGTGTCATGTAATATGCTACTGGCACCAAGTCAACTCTTTGCGGCTCTTACACACACTCACCTATACAAGGGAATACTGCCTGCCTCGTTGCATGCCTTCCTCCTCATTGCATCCGCTGCTACGGCCTTTTCTAAGCCAACAAAAGAAATTAATTACAATTGTCTTTTTAAATATGCCATAATGCTCTTTATATACAATAATTACATAGGTATGTTCTGTATGTATCTTTGTATGTGTGGGTACGTGTGTGTGTGCGAGAGTGTGGCAATGTAGGTGCAAATGTGTGAAATGATGTCAGCTTAATTGCGAACCCAGCAAAGTCAATGCAGAGCAAAGTGGTTAAGTTGTATCCTGATCAAAAATTTCAATAAAAAAATGTTAGTGCTGCGATAGGGATATAAAAATCATAGAAAATATATGAATACCATAAAATATGATTTGATGACGATTGGAAAGATGTGGGGTATAAATGTAAAACATGAATTGAGTTTTTACTAATATTTGTATACTCTCCACCACAAGTTTGATATTTCGTGCACGGAAGGTTTCTCTTTCTGGTTCTTTCGATCGCAAATTTGACTTAAGAAATCAAACATCTATAAATATTGATGTCATTATTGTTTGCGCCTTACCAAAATAAGGGCAGAGAGGCGTGGAAAAAGTGGGCTTTCAAGCTAGAAAGACAAATAGGAAAATTGGACTTTGTTTTTTTAGTTTGGATACTTAGGGATAAATCAATTTGAAGTTTGATTTTTAAAATGTGTACAAGCCAAAAACTGTATAAAGTTGTTTTTGAACCTTTTATGGCTAAGTTTCTTTTTTTAATTTCACGGGACAGATACTAATAAAGCCGTTGTTTGGATCGAAATGGGTTTTTAGGTAGAGGTAAAAAATTGTCTTGTATAGGTTGGACGATTTAAAATTTTAGGTTTGAATAGGCTGTAAAAAATGTACTGATAATTTGTCAAATTTCTGGTTTTACTGCAAAGGTTGGTCTTTGTCATTTAATAATGGACCACCATCCGATGCGTTTTCGCATCGCCCAATGGGCTGAAAATTCATTGGCAGGAGATAAAGAATTCTAAAAATCGTGTTTTCAGATGAAGCTATTTTTCACCTCGGTGGCAATAAGGAAAATTGCGCATATGTGGTTCAGGGGAGCCACTCATGACCATTGAGAAGACAATGAACCCACATGGAGTCAGTGTGTGCTGTGGATTTTAGACTGGCGGCATCATTGGGCCATTTTTCTTCGAAAATGAGCAAGGAGCCGCCGTTATCGTCAACCGTGAGCGTTAACGCACCATGCTAAACTAGTTTTGGTTTCCAAAAAATCAAGAGAAAGGCACGGACAACATTTGGTTTCAAAAAGACGGTGTCACATGTCACACAGCCGATGCAACCAACGATATTTTTGGCGCTGTTTTTGAAAATAGCGTAAACAGCCGAAATTATTATGTCAATTGGCCGCCTCGAAGCTGTGATTTGAGCCCTTTGGGTTATTTTCAGTGGGTAGCCATTAAGTATAAATATAAATTTAACGCAAAGCATCCAGGTACAATAAAAGCGTTGAAACATGATATCAAAGTTGCCATTGAAGAGATTCGAACCGAAACAATCGAAAATGTTCTTAATAATTGGGTTGATCGGATTAGGTACTATCGAGCCAGTTGTGGTAGTCATATGAATGATATTGTGTTCGATTATTGAATGACAATAAATTCTAATAAAACCAGAAATTTAAAAAAACTTTCAGTACTTTTTGCACTTTTCACCCTGTACAAGGGCGGTTATAAACAGAAAAAAGTTAAGAGTTTTGGAAACTTCCATCTCTGCTATGAACACATGTTTTGTTTTGATCTGGCAACTCCTTCATAAGAAACAGGTATTCACAAAAGACGCATCCCCGATTTACAATGGAAAAATTAGAAATGCGTGGTGTCATTAAATATTTACATAAAAAAGGTTTATCGGGACAAGAAATTCATAATGATATCGTGAATGTGTTAGGTGAAAGTGCTCCTTCATAAGCAACAGTAAAAAATTGGGTTGCTGAATTTAAACGTGGTCGTACAAGCATTGAAGATGAATCACGTAGTGGACGTCCAAAAACAGCAACAACAACAACAGAAATTGTAGCCAAAGTGCATGATATGGTATTAAATGATCGACGAGTAAAAGTGTGTGAAATAGCTTATATCATGGGCATCTCAAATGATCGAGTCCATTTAATTTTGCATGAAGAACTACAGATGAAAAAGCTTTCTGCAAGATGGGTGCCGGACTTGTTAACAGTCGACCAAAAAGGCATAAGAATGAACATTCTCAAGCTTGTTTGGATCGTTTTCAGCGAAATAAAATGGATTTTAAGCGTCGTTTCATAACTGTTGATGAGACATGGATCCACCACTATACTCCAGAGACAAAAGAGCAATCCAAACAATGGACTGAAGCTGGAGGAAGTGCTCCAAAGAAGGCAAAAACAATTCAATCGGCTGGTAAGGTTATGGCAACGGTTTTTTGGGACTTCAAAGGTATTTTATTGATTGACTATCTGCAAAAGAGTAAAACAATAAATTCAGAGTACTATTGCAACCTTTTAGATCAATTAAATGTACAAATTCGAGAAAAACGTCCTGGCTTACAACACAAAAAAATAATTTTTCATCAAGACAACGCACCAGCGCACAAGAGTGTTTTAACAATGGCTAAAACCAACGAATTAAAGTACGAGTTGCTTGACCACCCACCTTATTCACCTGATTTAGCTCCCAGTGACTTTTACCTGTTCCCAAATCTAAAAAAATTCCTTGCTGGCAAGCGTTTTACCCCAAATGAAGATGCAATTACAGTTGTTAACCACTATTTTGAAGACCTTGAGGAAAACTATTTTAATCAAGGGATATAATTGCTAGATAAGCGTTGGACTAAGTGTATTGAAGTTTCAGGAGATTATATTGAAAAATAAAAATATTTTTGAAAAACTAACTATTCTCTTTCATTGATAGGCTAAGAACTTTCCGAACCACCCTCGTATATGTTTGAGCTATATCTTAATCTGACCTGATTTCAATATCGTCCGTCCTTGGTCCTTAAAACTTACTTTTGCCAAATTTCATGGAATTCATACAACCACTGACGAACGGACGGATGACCTAATCTTTCTGATCTGTATGTAAGTGAGTTCCCTTTCCTACCTATCCTTGGTAATGAGAAACCACTAATTTTATTTGAGTTCTGGGTTGCGCCAACTTTTGCAAGTGTCAACTGTACAATAACCTATGTCCAGGAACCCTTATAAAAGTTACCGACGAATTTCTAGCTATCTCATCCAGGGAAATTCGGCATTCTTAAACAATTTTCGAAGTGGTGGACATATTCAGAAATAAGTTTCTTGTGCCAAACACGGATGCTGTAGAAATTGCAGAAAATCGGTTCAGATTATGATAAAGCACCCACATATATGTTCCACAAATTTTACCAAAGGCAATGAAATTTCCGCTAAAATTCAAATATAACTTTAGTTGTAAAATCTGGGTAAATTAAAAGCTTGTAACCAAAGGTGTCCAAACCTATATTCAGTTGAATTTTCTAAAGTGCAGTGTAATACGAGTATATCCTTATAATATAGTCGGCCACGCACGACTTTAGTTTTTGTTACCAGTTTTGTTGTGATCCTGATTTCCCGGAAAACCCCTTGAACTAACTAAAATTGCCTTTTCTGTGAAAATCTATAGAAGAATAAAAACACTTTTTAAAGCTGATATCATATTGTTGATTGGGTTATGCACTCTTCCACAATCTGTGGTGCCCTGCAGTTCTGCAACACATTGCAGAATTTGCTGGCTTAGTGCTACAACACTTTGCTGCCTGTCACGCTGCAATTGTGACTGTTTTTGCGGCTTCACTCCATGCTTCTGGATGCTGCTGCTATTAAATACGCATACAACTCATTAAAAATTGCTTACTGAAAATGATTTCAAAGAATCTGTGAAAAAGGCGAAAAATTACTGTGAAACTGATGATTATCACAGACACCACACTCGCACCCCGGCCAACGGCTTCATGTCGGTAGGAAAAGTTAAAATTTGAGCATTGTCATGTGGCCCGATGAAAGAGTTCAGTTAAAATTTGATGTGTTGTGCATTTTAAGATACGAGAACGTCGCCATTAAGAATTAATGCCACATCTACAAAGATAACGATAACGATTATGGAGCCCGCAGAGTCTTTTGAAAGTTAATTAGAATTGTTTTAATTTTGTTGCGCATATTAAAAACACAAAAGTTCTACACAAGAAATCTCATAAATTCTAAATACTTTTGGTTTAATTGGTCTTCATTTGTTTTCATCGTTTCGTTATGGATTGGACACATGTGCAATTCGGGTGGTGAAGCCAATGACGATAATATTCCAATTTGTTTGTTTGACCACGAGAGCCATTAAAATAAGTTTTACTGCTTCGTTTTTTTCTTGAAAAGTTTTCGTTTTAGATCTCCTTTAAAAGGCTGCTCAGAATGCTCCCATTGTCTTCTTTATTTTTTTATTGCAGATGGCAGAGGGAGTTAGAGACGAGTCACGTATGGCGAAGTGGCCAAGTTTGATTTGCTATAAAAAGTCTATTTGAAGTCATAAAAAGGTTATTGAACGAATAATTTATTGCAGAGATTCTGCAAATGGTTTAAATATGTGCATGAAGAGGCATATAATAATTCATTTTTAAACGTGATACGTTTTATGATCGCATATGAACAGAAAACGCAAAATTGTAGGTTCTTTAAAAAAATGTCAATTAGCACCTGCAGTAGGTATTCCTGTATTAAATTGCATACTTTCTTTTTAATTTGTAAAGGTTGTCTTATTTTTAGCGTAGACAGATGCCAGGGTAAATTTTCATTAAAAATTCACTAATGTAAAACTTATTGTAACAGATGACATTATCTGCCTTTGGTAACCAGCTGTATGAAAACTATTTTTTTGCCATTTACTTTATTATAAAATGGATAAAGGAAAGAAATTACGATTAGCAACTATGCTGTTGGCGAAAAATCCCGAATTATTTGAAAGAAAGCTGAAATGACTTTTGCTGAAATTCGGCCACAAAGTAAAAATTATGCAACCATAAATAATTTGACAACAGCTGATTTAATAACAGCCGCTGATCTGCAGTACAGCGGTTGTTGAGATAATTTGTGACCAGATTGTAACACTTAAATGCAGTATACTTATAAATTCAGTTTGATTTTATACATTTACGTCAGAGTGTTGCCAGATTGTAATACCTAATCGCAGTATAAATTCAGTTTGATTTTATACATTTACGTCAGAGTTAATGCAGTTTAGGAAGAGATAATGCACGCGTTATTTTGTACTTAGTAGGGACATAAATATTGTTTCACACGTTTTATGCTGTAAAATAAAGAGTACTGAATGTTTTTGGACCAAATATTTTTTAATATATTTATTGATGTATATTGTATCCAAAAAGAATCAACTTATTCGAAATGTTCGCCTTTTGCCTAAACACACGTCTGAAGTCGCACTGGCCAATCATCAATAGATGCACGGACCTCGTCCATTGGAAAATTTTCCTAGCTTGAACCAAAGCAGTCTTAAGAGATCCAATGTTGGGGTATCTTTTGTGACAAACCTTGTCCTCTAAAACCGTCCACAATTTGTAATCCAATGATTTCTAATCTGGACTGCCTGAGGTTCATTCTTCAGAGGAAATAAACGCTGGAAAATTGTTCCGAAGCCAGGCCTGGAACGTTTTAGCCTTA
Organism: Hydrotaea diabolus; assembly: GCA_963513945.1. Classification (NCBI taxonomy): domain Eukaryota; kingdom Metazoa; phylum Arthropoda; class Insecta; order Diptera; family Muscidae; genus Hydrotaea; species Hydrotaea diabolus. Next base: position 129,593,963 of record OY740717.1, on the reverse strand, counting down.
TGGGCCGGCGCAGAATCCTGTTGGTAAGTCTATGGCTGGTTTTGGAACAGGGTATTGTTAAGAGACTTCACAACAGCTTACAAAACGGTTTCTTGGTAAACTTTGGCTGATGTTTTGACTCCTTGTTAGCAGAAATTCAGGTCAGTGACCCCATCGTAAGAGACATCCCACCAAACCATGACTGAAGCTGGGTGATGACCCTTTTCCACCTTTGGGATCAGTTCCGATGCTTCCTTATATGACCGCGCATCTTGTTAAATTTTTCCTGAACGGTATAAATTTTTTAATCGTTGAACATAATTTTTCTGTGCAAGTTATCAGGGTGCTTCACCAAGAGACGTTTGCCTTTTTCAATCTTATTTTTTTTTAAAAGCTGCAGTCAATAAATGTCCGGTACGTCGTTTGAAAGTCCCAAGTCTTTTTTAGTGATTCGACTCATGGACTTTTGCGTGATATTGATCTCACGGGCCATGATTTTCTGTTTTCGGAGCGGATTTCTGTGAATTCTTGATTTAACGGCTTTGATGACATGCGGTGTTCGAACAAAGCGTGGGCGGCCCGACCGGTGGTGGTCTTTTACATCTCCAGTCCCCTCAAACAGATTTATGCATCGGTAGACGAATATGCGGCTAATCCCTAGTGGCCGGAGCATTTAGAAAATATCGTTTTTTTTTTCATTTTACACTTGAAAAGCGCAATTACAGCGATACGGTTTTCATTATCTGACCACTCCATGATGAAAGTTGAAACAATTTTAAGATCCCATTACAGACTAACGCTATTGAGATTCAAAACCCATATGACATTAACGGGCTATGTTCAGTTCTACTATTTAAATGGGTGTGTTCAATGTTGTAACAGTATTTATGTCCCTACTAAGTATTAAGTCTGCTTATGCACACTAACGCCATCGTCTGTCTAGGCTATAAGTGGATTTTTAAAATTTAGTTTAATTTTTTTAGTGCGAGTGACAATTCTGAAATTTGACAGCTGTCACTTATTTTCATTTCGATTATTCAAAATGGTGTGCTTCACGAAAAACCAGCGCGTTATAACTGTGAATACCATTATTTGGGAAGTTTTGCTGCGACCTCTCGTAAACTTCGAAGTAATTTCGGTAGAACAATTCGAACAGTGGTCAAAACAATTACACAAAAATGGATCGGTTATGGACAGTAAGTCTCCCGTGCGCCAAAGTACCGGCCAGTCTCTTAAATCTGTTGCTGTTGTAAACGAAAGTTTTGCCGAAACCCCAAAAACATTATTTTGGCATAGTTCTCAACATCTTCAAATAAGAAGAACAACGCAGCCATTTTTGAATAAAGATCTCCTACTTCATGTGTACAAAATTCAGCTTACGCAGGAGCTCAAAGCAAACCATGGAAAGCGCTGGAAATTCACTTTCAATGGGTAATTGAGCAAAGTGAAGTCAATGATAACTTTAAAAAAAAATCATCTTCTCCGATAAAGCGCATTTCCATCTTAATGGCTTCTTAGTATACAAATTTGTGGAATTAGCGGCTCAGAAAACCCTCAAGCTATTCATGAGAGACAAATGCACCTGCAGCGAGCAACTGTCTGGTGCGGATTTAAGTCAGGATACTTAGATGAAGATCAGTCAGAAATTACAGTGACTATGAAGGTCATTCGTTACAGGAACATAATTGAGGAGTTCTTGTGGACATATTTTCATGAAATGAGCCAAGGAATACGCTGGTGAAATTTTTCCAGTCGTGAAAGAATCACCCTGTAATTAAGGTTGATCTAAACTGTGTTCCGAAAATGTCCTTATGGACTTCTTTAATACAAACGTCACATTTGCACCAACCAAAGTGTATTTCAATCAGAAGCCAAATACAGCAGCGCAGAGTACCTGCAGTACAATTAACATTTATACGACATAGAACATCTGTGTTCCACCACATGCCGTGCAGACTGCCACAGTTAGTATTCGACGGAGATGATACAATGGAAATGAAGATAATGTCCATTCAAATTGGAGAACATAAAACACATTTCCAAGCGAATTGAAAACGACTGTCGTGAGGAACATCAAAGAACTGGTAGACCAGAAATGTACCCTATATTGTTTTACTTTCTATATAGGAAGAGGTGTGTACATAGGTTAGGTTTAAATGACAGCCGCCCGGTGCTAAGCTCAATAGGGTCCATGAGTAGGTTCCCTTGTGTCACAGCCTCTTCTACACTTAAGCCAGCCTGTTTTCATAATAAAGGTGTGGATCCTTTCCAAACTACCAACGGAGAGACGTGTTTTGTCCACAAAAGCCCTGCAGCGGCTTAGAATATTTTCAGTTACAACTCGCACCGAAGTCGTTGTATGACAGTCGACGTCACCTAACATGTTCGCCAAAGGTCAGCATCCAGTGATGACCGCTATGAGGTTTCTTTCGACTCATCCATATCCGGCCAGAATTTGCTGACCACAAGAGATCTGTATTAAAGTTTAAACCAATTACGTATTCGGACCCGCCCATATAGTCCCTCGGGGCCCAAACACTGGACAAATTAAGATCGGTCAAAACATATACAGGGTAATTCATTCACGACTAGACAAATTTTACCAGAGTATTCCTTTGCTCATTTCATGAAAATATGTCCATCTACGACCTTGCCCGAAAATGCAAGGTGGCGAAATGATCTGAACCAGAGGTCGATTTTTTTTGTTTTTTTTTTCTCTTAAAAGATAGCCCTACCTCTTACCTTTATAAAAGTTACCTAAACGAAGCCCAAATGTCCTACCGTTCCAAAATTATGACTATTCGACTGAAATGGATTTTTTTGGAAGCGAAATCACAGTTCCCATTTATTTCTTTTTGTAATCTAACACAAACGAAATTTTTTGCATTTTAGTCAAATAGTCACCACTTTTAAACGGCAGGACCTCAGGGCTTCGTTTAGTTTATTCTGGAAAGGTAAGAAGTTGGCTACTGATTCCGAATCAAAACCTCTGCCATTTCACCCTCTTGCATTTTCGGGCATGGTCGTAAATGGACACATTTTCATGAAATGAGCCAAGGAATGCGCTGGTGAAATGTGTCAAGTCGTGAATGAATCACCCTGTATATCCTCCATTAAAGATTCCGGTCAAATACGAAAATTTTTTGGGGGGTTACGAATTCTGCCAAGGATAGGGGCTTCTATATAACTTTGAAGAGTCAACATTTGAGAGTGGTGATCAAATCAGTCTATGTTGCCCTAGTAGATGTTGAATTGTTGGATGTGGACGAAAAGAAGGAAGAAAATTAAGAAAGAAATTAAATCGGCAATTCTAGACTCATTAAGCAAAGCAACGACATCTTTTACTACCCAATGGAACGGACAAAAAGGAAAATTTCTTCAAGCTTGTATCATTATAAAAAAATTTGTGGCTAATGATTGACTGAAGTTGCTCACATTTTTTTTACAGTGATTTCAGAAGTTGAGTTGGTTTGAATCAGTAATTCAGAGTAGGTCTAAAACGCTGATTCGGTCTTAATAATGTTTTTATGTACTCTTGTATCGTATCGGTTCAATGGTTCAACATCGGTTCAAAAGTCATAGGAACATATTATTTTTTGTTATAATTCATTTTTAATACACACACCGAAAAGGGGATAGAATATTAAATTTGTCATTCCGTTTACAACACCATGAAATAGTGAAAGGCCCCATAAATTATACATACTTTTGATCGTCTATTGAAAGCACGATAGTGGAAACAAAAAACCTAGTATCCTGAAATTTGCATGAAGATGGCTTATGGTTATGAGCTGCGTGAAATTGGTAATGTGCGAAATCAGCCCAGGAAGAAAAAAGTTTCCCTTTAACGAACTAAAGGTTCCTAGGTGAAAGTTATCATTTTTTAGTATTACCTAAACAAATCTTAATTTTTTGTGGAAAGACAATAGTTAATAAGGTACTGTTAGTTGGGACGCAATGAAAACCTCCAAAAAGGGTATACGAGGGCTGATATATATATTTCTGGCTTAATAATGCGAATATTTATCATCAAAATTAATTTTATTGTTTTTCAAAGTATTCTCTAGCATGATTTGTATACTTTTGCATGCGCTTCAACCAATTGTCGAAGCACTTTTTCCACTCCGATAAAGACACCTCCAAAACATCTTTTGACGACGGAAATCGTTGACCACGCATTTTTTTCTTGATGTGCGGGAATAAAAAGACGTCATTGGGTGCCGGTTTTATGTTTTAGCTTTGACCCATCAATTCGACGTTTTGGCCGGTCAAAAAGGCGCTAGTTTGAGCCGATGTCTGAGAGCTCGCATTGTCATGGTGCACAATGATTCGTCTTCTCTTGTTCGTTTTTCGAATTTCTCCGAAGACTTCAAGCAACAAAAATGTGGTGTACCACTCAGAATTGACCGTCATACGTTGCTCAAGCGAAACAGTCGCCACATGACCAGTTTTGCCCAAGAAACAGGCGACTATTTGCTTCTAAGTGCTTCTTCCACAAACAACATTCGTTGGATTTGGCTCGTCTTCGAAGACCCACACGGTCGTTTGTTGCTCATACGCATTTCTGCCTAGGCCAGAAATATGTATAGCAACCCTCGTAGTTGCTGAACTTTTTGGCTCATGTTGCCCAAAAAACTTTCCGCATGTTCAAAACGAGCGATTAATAGTCAATATTTGCATATGGACACTCAAAATTAAGCATATTATGCTGCGAATCCAAACATAGTGTCATTTTGAAGTTGGCTGAGATAAGAGACAGGCGTGTGCCGAAAGTACCTAAAAAACGGACCAATTTTTCTCGCTTAAGAAGCGTATTATACATATATGACAGCGCATAGAGAAAGGGACCTAAGGGTAAAAAAAAATCAATTTTCACTTTTTTTTGATGTGGACAACATCTGAGCATCGATGAGACCGATCCCATGCCCCAAAAGTGTTCCTTCCCAGAAATATGCGCTTTTTATGAAAGTGATGGTACACCAAAGATACACGTATTTAAATCTTTAAAATGGCTCTCCTGAATAAAACTGGTTTTTACCCTTAGGTCCCTTTCTATTTTGCGCGTCACATATATTATATAACGCGTTAGATGTTTCGGTTCAAACCCGTTTCTGGTGCGGATAGGAAAACATCCCTGTTTATTTCTTAATGATTTCTTGTCACATTTTCTAAAATTTCCATTTATAAAAAAATATGGGAATACTGAAGAGTGTACTTTTTCGGGGTGGGTAGCTTGATAGTATTCAAATATTGAATGTCATGCATTCAGCCTTTCCGCAATGATTCTCGTTGTACGGGTGGCGTATACGTGTTGCAAGACTAATTTATTTGAAAGAGTTATACATTACGTATACGCAATGGTACCACATGTACCGAAATGACCGCTAATACAAAGAAGAGCTTCGGTATAGGCAAATGTACCGTAGTCATTTAAAGAAAGTATTCTAAAAAAGCACTGGCAACACTGTACAGACCAACAAAAAATATTTTTGTCTTTGCTTTGTTTTTTTTCGACATTTTTACTGTCATCATCTTTTTTACAACTGTCCTCTTTTTGGTACATTTTGATTATTAAAAGTACCATACCGAGGTTCAAAATACTTTTTTTTAATGAAGGTGCTACCAAAAGACTTCTTTTTTGCATCTCTGACAAAAAAAAATTAAAGAGAATTCCTCATTACACCTGCTCGAGCATTTTATAATTTGTAGTTCTTCAGTCGGTAAACTGTTACCTAATTCTGATGTTTATATAATTTGTTTAGCAGCGGATAGTTTTAAGGACCTACAAAATTGAATTGTTCATTTTGACAACCTCTCTGTCTTTGCCTGGTCAGTTCTCGACTAACCGTTAGAGTCAAAGTGTAAAAGCCTCCATGCAATTCATTGCATTGAAAAACTTTGAAACTGAATTGTTCGACCAGTTCACCTTATTGACAAAATATGTTACCGCTGAATATATTCAGTCATGGAAAGTCATGACATGCCTCGAATTTTTCGATTCTCAATAAGGCCAGTCAAAAATACTCAAAAAATCTCGTCTAATAAAAAATATGCATTTAAAAATCACACCAATTATTTTTAGTTTTATTTTTTTTTTTAAATAAGATACTTAATAAGATATTAACTAGTATTGAAGTATTATCATATTATGCATCCCTTAACGATGATGTATAAATTTACTTTGTGTTAAAGTTAAAAATGAGCCAATCGCTCAAGATGTAAAATTTTCCCCACATAAGAGCAGCGTCAAACTTTTGGAAATCATCATATTTGTAGTATTTTCGTTGGGGTTCACTTACATATTACCGTCATCAACTCCGATCGTAACAAAATGGTTACATTAAGTTCGGCCACGAATTATTTGTACTTTTTTCAGAAGCTCTAAAATAGGATCATCCATTAAGGACATAACAATTTTATATATAAATAAAACACAGAATATTTAAGATAAAGAGTTCAAATTTAATCCAGATGTAGTGCAAATATTATGTTTTAAGAATAAAATCGGTTTCGGTCATATGACCACCACGAGTTTGAGTACATCTATCTATTTTTAGGGCCTAAGTTTATACCAGAGATTTTTTTAAAATAAATTATGTAAAAATACATCATACTCTTAATAATAGGAGTGATTTATTTTACAGTAGAACAAATTCACTAATTCAAAATATTTTAGCTATACTAATCCAAAGTGTTTTGTTTTATAAAAATTTAATTTACATATAAAAAGTATTATTGCGAAAGATTCGTTACTATAACATTATCAAATTAAAAAAAATACGATTTTTCCGGTATGATTTCCGTCATCATATTATTGTTAACATAAAACCCAGAACAACCCTTTTATATTGTTGATACCACCATATTTTAATTTTTAAATTTAGAAACAATACTATTGTTACATTTCAACAATATTAATACTGCCGCAATAATATTATTGTCAAAATTAAATTCAAAACACAATACTATGGTTGCGACGACAATTGTTTTATTGCCTACTATTGTTGCCGTGACCATATAGTAACCATATCTATTCTCTGCGTACACTCATGCACACATTTCCACCGGAATGTTGGAAATTTTGCTTTGGATGTTGTCTCTGAGCTCGTCTAAAGGTGTTGGCTTGTTGGCATAGACCAATGACTTGATGTGGCCCCACCAAAAGATATCCAGTGGCGTTTAATCACATAAACGAGGTGGGTTTACGACCGGACCATTTTTCGAAATAACACGTTCAGCGAATTTGCCTTTCAGTAAATCGATTGCAATGCGTGTTGTACGACTAGTGGCAACGTTTTGTTGAAACCCCGTATCGGCGATGACAATTTCATCCAATTCTGGAAAAAAATTATTTTCTAACATGACACGATAGCGCTCTACATTGAAGGTGACATGACGATTGTCGGCCCAATCAGTAGTTTTTGGCGAACAATTGTGTCTCTTGAAGCACATTTGGCGTTGTTGCTGTCCACATGGAAAGAAAATATGTGGTTACCATATTATCACTGCAGCAATAGTATGTTCTCTGCAGAGTCGCCGGCTTTAACGTGACTATCGCCACGACAGCCTGAACCACTGTGTGCCATCACATTGGGACCGTAACAATGTGACGGCTAGCGACCCATTGGATTGATTCTGCCGGTACCAATTCGAAGCATGACAGTTATGGGTCATAACTTCCCTCTTGGTTAGGGATCGAAGACTATCTAAGCCTCTACTGTTCTAAGGGTCACAGCACCCGGTCGCAATACAACTAGTATGTTCTCTGCAATGAAAGTATGGTCGTCGCAACCATCGTATTGGTTTTTGAATATCAGTTTGACAACAGTATGATTGCGGCAATATTAATATTGTCGCCAAATTAAAAAATTAAAATATGGTTGTACCAACAATATTTTTATAAATATGGTTGTGCGACAAAAGTATTGTTTTTATGGGTTTTATGTTGCCAATAATATGATTACGAAATTCTGAGTCGGTTTTCGCAACTTTAAAAGCGCTTACTCTTATTTTCTGCCGTAATAATCGTCCCCCCGACAGGATGAGCGATGAAACTCATTTCCGACTGACTGGTTTTGTCAATAAATAAAATATGCTTTATTGGAGACATAATTACATCCGCAAATAATTACATTTTGGTGTGGTTTTCATGCCGGAGGTGTCATTGGGCCGTATGTTTTTGCCATATTACCGTCATTGAAGAACGCTACCATGGCATGTTAGAAAATTATTTTCGGCCCCAATTGGATGAGCTTAACATCGCTGATATGTGGTTTCAAGAAGACGGTACCACTTGCAATACAGCACGCGCTAAAATCGATTTACTGAAAGGCTTCTGTGAACGTGTTATCTCGAGAAATGGCTCGGTCGAATGGCCACCTCCCCCATGCGCTTTAACGCCATTGAGAAAGGTGGGGCCACATCAAGTCATTGGTCAATGCCAAATAGCTAACAACTTTAGGCGGGCTCTGAGACAACACCCAACGCGAAATTACCAACGTTCCGGTCGATATGTGTGCAAGAGTGGTGGAAAATTGGTTTAAGGAATAGATCGCTGTACACGGGCGTTTGGTGGTCATATAATCTAAATCGAATATCATTCTTGTAACTACACCTGGAAAAAATTTGAGCTCTATATCTTCAATATTCTGTGTTTTTTTAATATGTAAAATTGTTATGTCCTTTATGGAAACCCCTGTATATCCTTTTAATGAAAAAAATAGTATCGGCAGTATGTGCATGAACGAAATGGGTCTCGAATTCCGGCCATGGAGCAATAATTCTTAAAGCAATTTCAGTTCTGTGAGGGAACTTTCTTAATTTGTAATACCCGTGTGTCCACGTCAAAAGGAGTCTGAATCTTAGTTCCCATAACATATACCACGTCACTAGTAACCTTCTTAATTCACACAACTGTTTATCATGAAATAAACTGGGAACTTCTCTCGTATCACCGAGCTGTTTGCGTCATAATCTGTATACTCGCTGACCGGGACCAACCTATTGTGTCTATCGCCGGCTCTGAACTAGTCTGCGTTTAAGGGAGAAGCTTGCGGATGGCTAAGGAATAAATGTTTACTCGTAAAGTCACGGTCATTAACAAGGCGAAACCTCGCCTCTAAACATTCGATCTACTTACCCGAGTATGGACATGTGAACTTTGTGCTCAAATATATAACCTAGTCTTTCTTTTTTTCCCGGTCTAAGTATGTATGTATGTGTGCATGCATCTAAGTTTGCGTATAATCTTATTAACAAACCCCACACATTATTTTACTTCTCAATGCACGTGTATGTGCATATCGTTCCTTGGTATAGTTCATGGCACCAATAAAGTCCTGAAACACCATAAACGTGCTCTCTTTAAACCGTAAAAGCAGCAGAACGCTTCTCTAGAACATAGCATGACGGCGAAACGAAACAAGTGAATTTGGGTTAATGGTTTTAAAATTAAAAAAATCCTTTTAAATACGAAAGTGAAGTCATAAAAAATTAAAATGAAAATTCAAATTTCTTGTTTTTCTTACCTCGCCCGCCAGTTCGCCATCGCCCGTTCGTCTGACGCCACAACCACTCCACCTAGAGTTTGCTCTAATGCGGAGTGGTGTGCACTGAATTCGAAGTTTGGTTCGAGTTGGATGGCATTGAGAATGAGTTGAGCGTTGGTTGCTGGCTAGCTGGCTTGCTTTAAAATTCATCGCATAAAGGCGAACCGGAGCAGTTGTTAAAAGCATCTTCAGCCAAACACCTCTTTATTTGGCTACATGTTGTACATTTTAATAACTTGAATATTTTGTGTAGGTAACGAAATACGAAGGAATATCGCAGAATACATTCTGCATCTCGTTGTTTTTCTTCTTTTCCATCTTCTGTTCACCACCCTTCTTTTGAATGAATTCAGCGCTAAAAAGCTTCGTGCACCAAATTTGTTGTTGCCATAGCTGTGAATATCATCTGCAGAGCTGTGCCATAAGATGTTCGGCTAAAATTGTCGCTATTTTCGAAATTTTTCCCTTAAGGAATCGTTATCACGCTGATAGGTTCATGTGAAGGAGCATATGATTAGGTCTATGGAAACGAGAAAACATGGTGATACTTATAGAAGAATCGTATGTATACGCCAACACAAAGTGTGAGAAATTACCATTCTCGCAAATCTTTAATAAAATATTCAACCAGAAAGGAACAGTATATATTCAGGATAGACTAAATCATTAATTCTATTTAATAATTAAAAAAAAATTATTAAAAATAAATATTATGGGCTTCTTACACAGCTGGTACGGGGTTTTTGACTTAATGCTGATGTTTCTAACACTTTGAAGGAATGGAGATATACCCCATGTTAAAATTTCAAAAGTCTGGTGTGGCTGACTATGATATACCCTGCACTTATATAAGTTTTTGGACCCCCAAAGTCGAAATCTAAAATATGCCGGATTTTAAAGCCAATGCCAGAGTTTTTTACTGTTTTTAGTAAAAACGTTTGAACGTATATGTGGGAGCTATAGATTAATTTGAACCGAAGGTTCAAGGCTGTTGCCAATGATGTTTTTTCCATTTTAATAGTGCTTGCGATAAAACAAAGGATATGTGTGGGACCTATATCCAAAGCTAAGCTGATTTTCATCAACATCAAAAGAGGTCATCTCTGTCTAAAAGCAACTAACTTACGATAATTCTAATCAAGATTGGTTCTATAGGGTGCTTTTTAGACGTATGGTTTTCAATCTGGCCATGCTTTTTCAGACTTGGTTTTTGGACAGCAGTCACTTGATTTGTGCTCAGTTTGTTTTGCCATTTCATAATGACTAGACTTACACCGGAATAACGTTTGCGAATCGTGGTGAATTGGCCCAAGACGAGATGGCTACTGATCCTTATTTTTACATGAACATTTTGTTCAGCTCATGAAGCTCACTCTTGGTTGAATGGATACGTTAGTAATGAAAATCCACAAGCCACTGTCACCAAAGTCACTGTGGTGAGTACTTTATGGGCAGAGAGAATCATTCGTCCATATTCATTCAAAAAATGAAGCCGGCCTTAATGTTGCAGTCGATGGGGAACGCTAGAGCCAAGATTAATGACTATTTCGTGACTGAATAAGGGGATGTTGATGTGGAAGACCTTGGCTTCCAACATGACGGTCCTACAGGCCATACGACCAACGAAACAATCAATTTATTGAAAGAAACTTTTGGTGAGCGCATTATCTCGCAATGTGGGCCTATGGCGTGGCCGCTAAGATCGTGCTGTTTAACACCGCTGGACTATTTTTTGTGGGGTAATGTGAAGTTGCTTGTCTATGCAGATAAGTCCGTCACGATTGACGACTTTAAAGAGAATAATCGGCGCGTTATTGCTGACATACGGCCCTAAATGCTGCAAAAAGTGGAAGAAAATTTGGCCTCTCGTCTGGAATTTATTCAAGCCAGCCTTGGCGGTCACTTGCCCAAAATCGGTTTTAAAACTTAATGACAAACCCTTTCTTTACAAGAAAGCTAAATTTTTGCCAAAACATTTAATTATATACGTTTCAATTCTTCTTGAAAACCACTTGTCTAAAAAAGCACCCTTTACTTTGTTACAACCATATATGGACAGACGTACATGAAACACTTGTATCAGATTGTGATTTTGAATCGATGTAAAGTTTTATATCTTGCACCAATCTGTTTTTTAACTTCTACAAGTTCAAAAACTGGAGCTACTGACATTAAAATCTACTCTATTTACTCGACCCGATTCGGAAATGGCCGGTTAATCTCGGCCAAGTACCTCATCCAATATTCGAATTTAGTCTACAATTTCTTGTAATCGAATGTCGAAAAAACATAAACAAGAGAGATTGTTCTCATCTGCAAATGAATAGGTTAGATTCAAGACCTAAAAGGTCGTCAATGAAATATAAAAAAGAGAAGGAGAAAGGACAGAACTCTGCAGTACCCCTAAGGTCAGCGTATGTTTCATGGATGAGAACCTATCTAGAAAAACTCGTACAGTGCGATCTCTATCAAAGCTCAAAGCTGGTAGCTTTTGAGTGGACGGTACCACAAACTGTCTCTAACCGACAGGAGCGCCATCAGTTCTCCGGTAAAGTGATTTTTACGGAAGCCAAACTGTCAAACACTTAGCAGGTCATTGGTTTCTAAATACATCACAAGATGGTGGTTCACCTGGGAGAGCGCTCAGCAAATCACAATTAGAAGATAATTCGCAGGATTACTGGTTTCACCCTTTTTACAGATCGACAGGACGTTCGAAACCTTCCAACACGCTGGGAAGACACCTACACGATGATCAAGGTTAAAAAGGTTGAGTAATGGACGGGCGTCGTAGAGCGCTTGCATAGTACAAGTCCCGAAACACCAGCAGGGCCCGGGGACTTATTTAGATCAAGATTTAAAAGAATCCCTTTAACTTCAAGTGCTCGAAACAATATCTGAGGCATGAAACTAGATATATTTTTGGTCACGGGAAGATGTTGAATGATTGCACAGTACAACAGCCAATCTGGGGGGTGAGAAATTCCAAGTCAGGGTGATGGTACTAGGTCAGTATAAGTGAAGGTATCCCATTTTGACAAGAATATTGATATATGTTTTTATTCAAAAAAGTGTCATTTATCGCCTTTTTTTTATAAATTTTCCCCAATAACTCTAGACTTCTGGCCATAAAAAATAATAAAAATAAAAAAAAAAAAAATTTGGCAAAATTTTCTTCATAAATTTATTTCTAATTGCAAAAATGTTGATTTGGTAGAGAAACAGTATATTAATGGATTAAAGAAAATGTAATTATTAATTTTTCTGAATTTATTTCAGCAAAATCGAACTAGTCGTTCTCGAGTTATGTCAAACTACGTTTTTGCCAATATTTTACAACTAAGCGAAAAAACATCAAGATAAGGAAAAAATGTAAAAGGTCATAAAAAAACTGGCACATACAAACGCAAAACCCTTTGAGGGTTTTAATATACTGACCTAGTACCATCACCCTGACTTGGAATTTCTCACCCCCCAGACAATAACCCCAAAAATGTTCCACAGTGTTATCGGCAAGGAAGAATTTCCTGCAAACAGTTCTGGCAAAAGGTTATCTTCATCAGCTGGGTTCGTGGATGTCTGTTTCTCTTTAATAAGAGTTGAGATAAATAACGAACTATCCCTTACTCTTCTTACAAATGACTAAAAGTTTCTCCTGGTAGAAGTAAGAAAATATGTACTTAGAGGTTGTTCTTGCAGAATTTTTTACGCCTAAGCACTCTGGCACACGAAGTTCCTGCCTGTTTACGCAGCAGTTCAGGATTGGATTTTATTTTCATATTCTAATTTCTTAACGCCTCCACTTTAGGCCTAAAAGCATTCTTACATAACTGGTTGAACCAAATGTCTTCATTTAAAATAAAAATATATTTTGGATCATTTCAGCCGCAACATTTATGATGTCATCTAAAAATAAATGTTTCAAATTAAAATGCTGGAAGTAGTGTTTAAGCTCAGCCCAACGTTTATATAAAAACTGTCCGCTTTGGGGCTGGTACCCTAGCGGCACAAAGAGCGGAATACAAAAATAATGCTAGAACAATGCAATGATCGGAGTTACCAATCCGATCTCTTTTTTTATATAGCCCCACGAAGTATGTCCTTCTCGCTCTAAAAGTAACATATTGAGACAGGCTTTGCTCAAGTTCTAAGCAGAGAGCTTGAACAAAGAAGTGTAGGGTATCTAAGCTAAGTTTACTAGGGTGTCAAATATGTGTGATATCCTTTGAGGAGAAAACTAAAGTGCAATGCCTCACATTGCTAAGTGGTATGGCAAAATTAGAGTCAAAACTAACTTATTTCAGCTGTCAGACGTAACGCGCTTTGCCAACCACGGCTTTAATCTGAACTAGAGTTTTTTTCAATGCAATATCTTTCTCTCTTAACATTTTTTTACGTTTCTTTTCCTGCAAAAATATCTAAGTACTAAACTGCAGTCGAAGTAGCCAACCATGCATACTAAAAATTCCATTTTCCATACCCACACAGACATACACATGGATTCTCCCAAAGAATTACTTACACACATGCATGTGAACATATGAAAGAGCGAACTTTTGTACACCAAACTTTTTTCTCGGCTCGCTTTATTTTTTTTCCTCCAGTTTTTTAAATCTTTTATTTCTCCGGTTTTCTGCCACCAATGCAGTAACATCACGTTAAATGTAAAATAATTGCTTGCACTTTATAAAGAGCTTAATAGAAAACTATAAAAAAAAAGAAAAAGCGTACGGACGTTTGTAGGGAAAAACAACTTAGCAGAGCAAACGAAAGCAGGAAAAAAAAATCTTTTGTGAAAAAATATCTCGAATTTCACAATAATAAAAGGAATTCTATTTTTGTTGGCCATGGTAGCGAGATGGAGCAAAAGGTCAGCAGTGCATAAAAAACACATAAAGATTCTTTATATCGTTCGGGCCAAAAAAAAGGAACATGAAATCTTAGCGTTCTTTTTTATACCCTCACCCCACTGGGTAAGATGCTATACGAGGCCTGTTCAATAGAAAAGGTAAAATTTCATTTTACTTAAAAAAAAAATTATTTATTCAAAAATTTTTATTATAAGTATATCCCCTTTAAAGTACGAGTATACCACCTTAGATAAAGTACACTTGTGTCAGCGTTTTTCTCCATTTCTCGAATCAGTCCGTATGTACACTTTCTGGTGAGACCTTGAGTTCTCTTAGCGTTTCACTTTGTATCTCCTAAATCGTCGTAAAACGCCGTTCTTTCATGGGTCTCTTCAATTTTGGGAGCAGGCAAAAATCAGAGAGGGCCACATCTGGTAATTACGGTGGCTGGCGCATGATTACGGCATTCCTTTCCACCAAAAAACTACGAGCAATCAATGACGAGTAAGCAGCAATTTTGGAACAAACTTTGCTGCCACACGATTCATGCCTTAAATTTTTAGAGCAAATTATATGACACGAGCCAACCGATATACCAACATCCTCTGCATTTTCTCTAAGAGTTATACGACGATTCTCCATAAAATTTTTCTTCAATTTCTTAACATTGTCAGCGGTTTTTAATGTGATGGATCTTCCAGGACGAACGTCGTCTTTCGCATCTTCTCAACCTTCTTCGTAAAGCTTGTATTAGGGTTGCTATATATATTTCGGGTGTTTCCACATGCAAACTGGAACATCCATTTGAAACTTTGACATTTTTTAGCATAACTTCATTCAGGACGTTTCGTCATTTGAGGGCGAATTGTTTTGTTTACATTGTTTTGAAAAATTCATCTCCGTCAAAAAATGATATTATACTGTGAACATTTTCGGCGTGGGTTATCGAGACAAGAGTGTTTAAGTCAACTTGTTTGGAATTTTTGGCGATGAAGCACCATTAAAAACCACTGTTAATCGCTGGTACCAAGAGTTCAGTCTCGGACGCCGTTCGCTCCAGGATGAATTTCGTAAAGGACATCCAACTTCGGCCACTTTGCCAGAAACCATCGATGCTATGCATGAACGGATTAAGCAAGAACGACATGTGACATACCGTGAGATTAAGGCATCCTTGGGCAGTATGAAAGGCGTCAATAAGATATTTCATGTTCATTTCGCCGTGAAAAAAATTTGTTCTCGTTGAATCCCACATAATTTGACGAATGCTCAAAAAAAGGCTCGTATCGATTGTTGCAAAAAGATGTTAAAAAGGATAACTTCTGTAGCTCAAAGGCAGTTAATAACATTGTCACAGGTGACGAATCATGGATCTATGCATATGAGCCCGAACCAAAACCGCAATCGACCGTATGGGTCTTTCAAGACGAGCCAAATCCAAGAAAAGTTGTTCGTGGAAGAATTACATCGAAACAAATGATTGCGAATTTTTCGGTTTAGCCGGCCAAGTTGCCACTTTAGTGGAAAGTAGGATGGTCAATTCTGAGAGGTAAACAACCATCTGTTTGCCAACAGTGTTCGAAAAAATGAGGAAAGATAGTAAGAAAAGACGGATCATTTTGCATCACGACAATTGGAGCTCTCACACATCAGCTGAAACGATAAGCTATTTGATCAATCAAAATGTCAAATGGATGGGCCATCCACCGTACAGCCCTGATCTGGCACCCAATGACTTCTTCTAATTTCCTAGCATCAAGATCAAAATGCGTGGTCAAAGTCTTTCGTCGCCCGAAGCAGCTGTTGAAGCGTTCAAAAATCATATTTTGGAGGTGTCTCGATCGGAGTGGAAAAAGTGCTTCGAAAATTGATTTGTGTGCATGCAAAAGTGTATTGATCTTAAAGGAGAATATTTTGAAAAACAAAAAAATCATTTCACTTGATAAATAATGGTGTTTTTATTGCCGGAACCGAAATATAAATAGCAACCCTCGTACCAGGTAAAAACATCTTTCTGACCTAGAGTACTCTCACCATATGTCACTCTCACATTATAAGTGCTTTTAAGCACTTGATTCCATTGGTTAATTTTTCCACAGCAAAAAATTGCCGATCAAACAAAACACGTCTAACTGTTATGCCTCTCACAAACAAATTAAATAAAACACAAACAAACTCAACTAAGAACATATGTTCGAGACAAGTGTGCCAAAAAATAGCTAATCGTATATACGTACGTAAAATGAGAAATTTCCAATTCTCCCTTTCTATCGAACAGACCTCGTATATTATATGTTTCGGACAAATTTTCAAAGAATTATCTTAATATTTTTTATTACGATAGAAGGATCACTAACAATTATGTTTGAAACTAAATATAATCCAAATGCTTGCCATGGCTTCGGTGGCATACCTTTATCCGATGGTCTATATTTTTAATAACTCTTAGACATAATGGAGGTTCAATGTGGCTAATGTGCCGAATTATGTCATCCTTACGCTTTTAAATTGTTTCTGGCTTATTGGCGTACCGGTTTTCTTTTCAATATCCCCAATGAAAAAAGTCGAACGGTGTCAAATCATATGGTCGTGGCGTCTAAGTCAAATAACACGGCCTTAGAATATTTTGAGCACAAGAGCAATTGTTTCTTTGGCTGTTTGGCTGTGTCAATTCTGCTTGTTAACGAACCCACAGTGGACACATTTCGCCAATTATGTTGACCAAAAAAAAATTACGAAATGCATTTCGATTTGAACGCTTATTTTCTTAAAAGGTGTCAACAATCTTAAGAAGCTGCCCAATTGTGTAACTCTTCATGGTTGAATTGGTCAATCACTGAAACAAAAAAAAGTCAAATTAAGTTGGGTAAAAAACTTGTCGGTAATGTGTGCCTAACAATTAACATTGTGCATTATAGTTAGACCACCCTGTATATTGAATACCATTTGTACGATCTCACTAAAAATCGATGCTTAAGAATGAAGTTGAAAGACAAACTTGGTGAAAAATATTAGACGCCTAGCAACGCCCCTTCAGGTACCTCCCACAGAAGTGACCCGCATTTGTTCACATTACAATCCACATACCCTGTCACCCAGTGCGTGAAATTCAGTTAATTTAGAACACCGTAGTATTTTAATAGCGGCTTTGTATGAATATACGATTTTTTTATATGAAAAAGAGGTTAACACGCCCCATTCTCGTAACTTCTATGAAAATTCAACATTCCGCCCACTTCTGGCATTCACGTAATATCTTTAATAATATTCGTACGATGTGCCTAAAAACCTGTACTTAAGAAAGAAATTATAAGTTTAACATGTTAATAATAAACGGAATTCCTACTCACGCCCCTTCAGGAACCTCCCACACAAATTACCCGGTTTCAGTGAAGATTTAAACTCACATAACTATTTTAAATTTCTTACACGAAACTACTTTTATAATGACTTTATATGTGCATACGAAACGAGTGGATAACACGCCCCATTCTGGTACCACCAGTGCAACTGCACTATTTCCCCTTCTTCTGGATGAGGGTACATGTATGTCGGATCAAACGAAAGAAACTTTTTTCCTTGTTTCTACAGGGTGGCTGATGAATATTGGTACATTAAGAAACTAAAATAGCTTTTTTTCAGTGTATTGATTTAATTTTTCTTTTGTTCATGTTAAAGCGCATTCAATATTATTTAATATAACTTATTTAGTTTTAAAAATAATGGAGTTTAAATGCCCCCTGCTCGTTGATGCATGTGCGGCATCTTACCAAAAAGTTGTTCATTAGTGCTTGGAGATTTGGGACAGGAATAGCCGCAATTGTTTCTTGAATGGATTGCTTAAGTTCATTCAAATTTGTTGGTTTTACTTTGTAGACTTCTTGTTTCCAATAACCCCACAAGAAAAAGTCAGATGCAGTAAGGTCAGACGAGCTGGGGGCCAACGAAATGTGAAGTTTCGGGATATTAGCTTATTGGGAAATTTCGTCGCAATTCTGTCACAACAGGCCGGGCTATATGAGGAGTTGCACCATCTTGCTGAAACCACACAGAATTGAAAGAAATTCTCATTTGGCATATTTTTGGATAGAAAAGCTCCCTGAACATGATGAAGTAATGGTCTACAGTAACAGTAACGGTATAACCATTTTCTTCGAAGAAGTAAGGCTCAACAATGCAGCGTGATAAAACTGCACACCACACTGTGACACGAAGTGGATGCAGTTCCGTCTCTTGGAACACCTGTGGATTGCAGCACTCCATATTCGACAATTTTGTTTGTTTATGTTGCCATTTAAATCGAAATGGGCCCCGTCAGACATGCTTATACCCATTTGGGCAGATAAGCTTCTTTCGAAACTCTTGGATTGTTCTGAATGGCAGCAGCTACATCAGCGATTGTTTCCTCCGTCTGAACTGAAAGGTTTCGATGGTAAGGTCTTCTGTTGACTGTCCCATGCTCGGCAAAATTGTTAACAAGTCTCATTATGGTCCATCTGCTCGCATGATTGCTGCCAAACTCTCGTTGAATCGATACTACGGACTCCAGTGCGTGATAGGGTCGGAAATTCCAAATTCTTGTTTCAGTATCCCAGTTTTGTTTAATCTTAAAATCAATCTGCAAAATAAAAAAATAACCAGATTCATTAAATAAAATAAAAGTTACTATTTTTTTTGTTAGCTGCTTTCATCAGCCACCCTGTATTAAACCCGATTTTGGAAAGCTTTTCATAATCTGCCAAAAGTTACATCCAACTTCTACCGAGGCTCGACGATTTGGTTCTAATTTTGATATTTTACGAGGGCTGCTATATATATTTCTGGTCTAATAATGAAAGTGCGAATATTTGTCATCAAAAATGGTGTTATTGTTTTGCAAAGTATTTTCCATCATTATTTATACACTTGTGCATGCGTTCAAACCAATTGTCGAAGCGTTTTTGCCACTCCGATTTAGACACCTCCAAAACATGGCTTTTGAACGCTCAACAGCATCTTCTGGAGACAAAAATCGTTAACCTAGCATTTTTTTCTTGATGTGCGGGAAGTTATTTGGTGCCAAGTCAGGGCTGTATGGATGACCCATCAATTCGACGTTTTGGTCGGTCAAAATGGCGCTGGTTTGAGCCGATGTGTGAGAGCTAGCATTGTCATGGTGCACAATGATTCGTCTTCTCTTGTTCGTTTTTCGAATTTCTCCGAAGACTTCAGGTAAACAAATTGTGGTGTACCACTCTGAAATGACCGTCCTACGTTGCTCAAGTGGAACAGTCGCTACATGACTAGTTTTGCTGAAGAAACAGGCGACCATTTGTTTATCATTCTTAATTATCATCCCATTTTCCAGATTTTAGCCGAAGAAATAAATTTTCTAACAACCCAAAATATGACATTAATTTTAAAATCCTACGAGGGCTGCTATACATATTTCTGGCCTAATATTTAAAAAGCGAATGTTTATATTAAAAATTGTTTTATTGTTTTTCAAAGTAGTCTCCAGCATGATTTATACAATTTTGCATGCGCTCGAAGCACTTTTTCCACCTCCAAAGCATGGTTTTTGAACGCTTCAACAGCCTCTTCTGGCGGTGAAAATCGTTGACCACGCCAAGTCAGGGCAGTGCGGCGGATGACTCATCAATTCGACGTTCTGGCCGGTCAAAAAGGCGCTGGTTTGAGCCGATGTGTGAGAGCTAGCATTATCATGGTGTACAATGATTCGTCTTCTCTTGTTCGTTTTTCGAATTTCCCCGAAAACTTCAAATTGTGGTGTCCCACTCATAATTAACCGTCCTACGTTGCTCAAGCGTAACAGTCGCCACATGAATAGTTTTGCCGAAGAAACAGGCGACCATTTGCTCGAAGTGCTTCTTCCACGAACAATTTTCGTTGGATTTGGCTTCTCTTTGAAGACCCACACTGTCGATTTCTGTTTTGTTTCGGGCCCATATGCATATATCTATGATTCTTCACCTTGGATGATCTTAAAAACGTCTTCTGAAGTACCGCGATCGTATTTTTTCGAAATTTCTTTGCACCAATCGACACGAGCCTTTTTTCGAGCGATAGTCAAATTGTGCGGGATCCAACGAGAACAAACTTTTTTACGGCCAGGTGCAATATCGAATGTATGCTGGTGGAAGAAATTCCCAAGGATGCCTCTATCTCACAGTATATCACATGATTATCTTGCATTATCAGTTCATGCATGGTAATAATGTTCTCTGAACGATTGAATTCATTTAACCAGTTTTTCACAGTGCTATAGGATGGTGCTTCATCGTTATACAAAGATTTAATTTCATCGATGCACTCTTGTCTGGATAATCCACGTCAAATATTGTAAAAAATGATCGCACAATAATGTTAACGAGTTAATTCCATTTTTTTGCCAAATTGATTTTTTCAAGTCACTGTAAACAACACAAATGATGGTCGTACCTCAATACGTTTTGAGAACATTTATGCTAAAAAAATGTCAAACTTTCCAATGGAAATGTCAGATTTCGCCAGGCAAAACTTAGTTTTGCAATGCCAAAAATATATATAGCAACCCACGTTATAATTCCATTTAGAACAGTGTGTCATATGCGACTCATAACTTATCCTGAATGAAGTTGGAATACATCTGTATATGCTTCTACATAGCTTTCTCGAAATATGCCTCTTTCGCTTTGAAAGTCACATGTTAAGATCGACAGTTATGTTCCAATCCCTTATCAATTACATCCATTGTGAACAATTTTGTCCAAGGAAATTGGTCATCAGTCGTTGTCATTGACCATTGCAATGCCATCATCGCATCTTCTTTGCACAGGCATTTTGTATAGGTATTTAAAATCGTATTGGACTGGCTACGACACTTTAATATACCTCCCAACCCTATTTGAAAACAGTAAGAAACTGAATCTTGTATTAGCCATTAAAACATTTTTCTGTCTCCTTTCGATCCTTTTTTATATGAGTTTCGATGCTTTGGATAAAAACCTTTATATGATATTCTTTCCTGTTTACCATTTTAAACTGAGCAGAAATTGTGTACAGCAAAGTATCAACTTTTCGAATGTGGCAAAAAAGAAACAAAATCCTTAATGTGCCATGCTACCGTTCACACGGAGACAAAGTAGCAAAGAAGTGAAAATTTAATTAGAAATTCTCTTTTGTTTTGATATTATCCTATCCTGCGACAAAAGATCCAACTAAATATGGCATTAAGGCCAACACGTGTATGGCCAAAGAGGTGAGCAAAATGGAATCACGTTTCCATAGATAAAACTCATTATAGCGCGCTCGTTTATCGCCCCTTCTTGCACTTCTTCGGTAATGCTTTTAGTTTAATGCATTTTATGCCAATAGTTATTGCACTTTTTAGGTAATTACGTAACAGCTTAATGGGATTAAAACTTAAAAAAGTTTCTAGAACATTAAACCGTAGGTTTAATTTTCCACAATAAGTTGGAGTGAAACTTTGCGGTAGAACAGAAAATGGGGAGGAGAACATGCGGTGAAATTAAAGTGAAAAAAATTAGTGAAAATTTCTATAATTACGATTTGAATTTCAACTATTAAGAATTTATTTGTTCGAAGTTGCATGCTGGGCAGCAGGTCTCCTTAAAATTTTGATGTCACAGGGTTCTCACACACGATGGCACAGAAGTCATCAGCTTAATGTAAGATTACATAGTTTTGAAAATCTCAATTATGCTTTGAGATTTATAAAGCAAATAAATAAAAATACACTCGAAAAAGAAATAGATCTATATTCTGCTCAAGAGCGCGAAATATTTCATTGTTAATGCAACCATAATGCACGATGTTATTTGCGAGTCCCACCCGAACGTCCAGTTTTGGCCCAACTTAATTTGAGTCTTTTTTGTTTCAGTGTTTGACAAATTCAACCATGGAGAGATACACAATTAAGCAGCGCTTTAAGACGATACATTAATGTTTCGTCGGTTTTGCGATTTCCACCAATTGAGTTTCTTCGGTCCATATGACTAATTGTTGATTCAGATGACCGGTTATGTTGACCGACATAAATCACGTAATTGCCGAAACTAACTTTTTCCAGAACGAATTTTTTATAAATAGTTTGGATCATTTTGTTTAAGCGTTGTTCACCTCAGTATCGCTCCATGACAGTGCACTATAAGAAATTGTATCAATTTGTTTTTTTTTCCAAAATTACAGACAAATGGCTGGACCAATTTGAATTATTCTTTTTGACATGATTTTGAAAGACTATTAATAGGGAGAGAGAAACTCTTAAAGTTGTTTTTACTTAGCAGGGACATACGAGGGCGACCGCAAAACTAACTGGCCTGACACATTTTCTGTTTTACTAGCAACTTTTTTTTTGTTTTTTAAAAGCAATCTTTTATAAGCCATCTGTCAAAATTTCCGAAATATTTAAAGATTATTTTCTTTGTTACAGGTGATTGAAGTAAACAAGTTTTATAATTTTTGAACAATGGAAAATAAAGAGTTTCGTGTGGTAATTAAACACTTTTATATGAAAGGATATACGCCACAATTAATCAAAGATGAATTGGACTCTGTTCTTGGTGATAATGCGCCATCATACTCCAGCGTGAAATCCTGGGTTCAACAATTTAAAATGGGTCGTTCAAGTACGGAAGATGAACAACGCTCTGGAAGACCGAAAACTGCTACTACTATTGAAAACATTAGAAAAATATTTAATGAAGTGACTTAAGATAGACGAATAAAGCTCAGAGAACTTGCTGATATTGTTAAAATATACGAAAAACAAGTTTGGAGTATTTTACATGATGAACTCCACATGAAAAAACTATCCGCAAGATATGTGCCGCGTTTGTTGACTTTGCCCCAAAAAATCGTCCGTTGGACCAATTCCGAGGAGCTTTGAGCGATTTATCAGCGTAATCCAATAGAGTTCTTGCGCCGATTCATAACTGTTGATGAAACATGGATCCATCACTACATCCCAGAACAGGGAAGAACAGTCAAAACAATTGATAGAAGCTGGTAAAAGTGGTCCCAAGAAGGCGAAAACTGTTAAGTCAGCAGGAAAAGTAATGGCCACAGTATTTTGGGATGCAAGGGATATAATGTTTATTGATTATCTTGAGAAAGGAAAAACTATAAATAGTGAATATTATTGTGCAGTATTAGATCGGTTGAGTGAAGAAATC
This sequence comes from Hydrotaea diabolus, assembly GCA_963513945.1. Lineage (NCBI taxonomy): Eukaryota > Metazoa > Arthropoda > Insecta > Diptera > Muscidae > Hydrotaea > Hydrotaea diabolus. Next base: position 129,570,410 of record OY740717.1, on the reverse strand, counting down.
AAGATAAAACGACCGCATTTTCATCAAGGTAATGCTCCTTCACACACTGCATTTTTAACTCAACAAAAACTTGCCGAATTACGATTTGAAATTGCTCCGCATCCACCATATAGTCCAGATTTAGCTCCTTCTGATTATTTCTTGTTTCCAAATTTAAAAAAAAAATCTCGGTGGCAAAAAAATGTTTGTCCAATAGCGAGGTTATTGCTGAAACTGAGGCATATTTTGAAGGTCTTGAAAAATCGTATTTTTCGAGTGGAATTAAAAAACTTGAAAAACGTTTGATGAAGTGTATTGAGTTGAAAGGAGATTATGTTGAAAAATAAATAATAATAATTCCAAAAAAACGGTTCTTTTTACGTTAGGCCAGTTACTTTTGCGGTCGCCCTCGTAAATACTGTTACACACGTTTTATGCTGTAAAATAAAAAGTATTTTTTGATGTATATTGATGATTTGATGCCCACCTTTTGCCTTTACACACGCCTTAAGTCGCACTGGTCAATCGTCAATAGCTGCACGAACCTCGTCCATTGGAAAATTGGCCACAGCTCGAACCAAAGCAGTCTTAAGAGATCCAATGTTGGGGTATCTTTTGCGACAAACCTTGTCCTCTAAAACCGTCCACAATTTGTAATCCAATCGGTTCAAACGTGTACTGCCTGAGGGCCATTCTTCAGAGGAAATGAACGATGGCAAATTGTTTCGAAGCCAAGCCTGGGGCGTTTTAGCCTTATGGGCCGGCGCAGAATCCTGCTGGAAAGTCCATGGCTGGTTTTGGAACAGGGAATTTTTAGGAGGCTTCACAACAGCTTCCAAAACGGTTTCTTGGTAAGCTTTGGCCGATGTTTTGACTCCTTGTTCGCAGTAATGCAGGTCAGTGACCCCATCGTAAGAGACACCCCACCAAACCATGGCCGAAGCTGGGTGATGACCATTTTCCACCCTTGGGATCAGTTCAGATGCTTCCTTAGATGACAGTCTATCATTTTGCTTGTTAAATTTTTCCTGAACAGTACAAATTTTTTTATCGGTGAACAAAATTTTTCTGTGCAAGTAATTAATGTGCTTTAGCAAAAGACGTTTGCATTTTTCAATCTTAATTTTTTTAAAGCTGCAGTCAATAAATGTCCGGTACGGCGTTTGATTAGACTCATGGATTTTTGCGTGATATTCATCTCACGGGCCATGATTTTCTGTTTTCGGAGCGGATTTCTGTGAATTCTTGATTTAACGGCTTTGATGACATGCGGTGTTCGAACAGAGCGTGGGCGGCCCGACCGGTGGCGGTCTTTTACATCTGCAGTCTCTTTAAACAGTTTTATGCATCGGTAGACGAACATGCGGCTCATCCCTAGTGGCCGGAGCGTTTTGAAAATATCGCTTTTTTCATTTCACACTTGAAAAGCGCTATTGCAGCGATACGGTACTCATTATCTGATCACTCCATGATGAAAGTTGAAACAATTTTTAAATCACGTTACAGACTAACGCTACTGAGGGTAGCTATCAAAACCCATATGAAATTAACGGAGTATGTTCAGTTCTACTATTGAAATGGGTTCGTTCAATGTTGTAACAGTATTTATGTCCCTACTAAGTACACTAAAAAAACGTAAAGTTAACTAACAAATGAATTACTTAACCAATTCCAAATAGGTTTTCAGGATTTCATTAACATTTTCATTTTCGGGTTCCTTCGAGGCTGCTATATATATTTCTGCCCACGACCTTCGTCTTTGAGCGAGCGTCGGCCAGGATTGAGTTCATTAAACCAGTTTTTCACAGTGCTATAGGATGGTGCTTCATCGCCATACAAAGATTGAAGTTCATCGATGCTCTCTTGTCGTGATAATCCACGTCAAAAGTTGTGAAAAATCATCGCAAGAAAATGTTCACGAGTTTTTTCAGTTTCAGTTTTTTCAATTCAAACTGAAAGATGGTCGTACGTCAAAACGTTCTGAGTACGTTTCTGCTAAAAAATATCAAACTTTCCAATGGAAATGTCAGATGGCGCCAGGCAACAGTTAGTGTTGCCTAGGCGAGATATATATATAACAACCCTCGTAATAGTCAATTACATTTAAAAAGTATAGGTTAAAAATTCCACAACACCTCATTTTTTCAACTTCGCTTTCGGAATTTTCATCCGTGACTGTTTGTCAATTTTAAACAAAGTTTTGCTCCTCTGATCTCAATTATTCTAGCACTTCTGTTGGACGCTTAAATTTCTTCTGCTTGGTGCTTTTATTCAACGAAATTTTGGAAGTATAGGGTGATCCATCTAGAGATATTTTTTCGGAACAAAAATAAAATGAACATTCAAATTAAGTGTGGAATTTTTATTGGTAATTTAAAAGGACATTTTATGATATTTATTTTATGAATATAATTTCCTTCAAATGTTGGCCGCAACTACACCTAAGGGCTTCCATTCTGAGGGTCCAAATTTGGATGACTCGTTCGAGCATTTCCATAGGTATGCCTATAATGGCACGCGTAATGTTGGCTTCCAAAACCTGAATCGTAGCTGGTTTGTCATTATAGACTTTGGACTTTACGTAACCCCAAAGAAAAATGTCTAAAGGTGTAATATCATTCGATCTAGGCAGCCAACTCACCTGATCAAAACGTGAAATTAGCTGCTTTGCGAAATGACCTCTCAACAGATCCATTGTTTGAGCAGCTGTATGGCAAGTGGCACCGTCCTGTTGAAACCAAGTGCCGTCAAGATTACGGGCTTTAATTTAAGCATGCTACCTTAAAACGAAGATCGATATCATGGCGCGATAGCGAGCACGATTCACGGTTACGTTCCGGCCATCATTAGTTTTGAAAAAATATGAACCAATGATTCCACCAGCTTATAAACCGCAACAAACCGTAGTTTTCTCTGGGTATAATGGCACCTCTAGAACCTATTCTTGTTGCTCTTTAGCCCAAATGCGACAATTTTGTTTATTGACTTTGACGTTGAGCCAGAAATTGGCCTCATTACTGAACAAAATTTTGGTCGAAAACAGCGGATCTTCCCGTTTCTCATCGAACGCTCATTTCCATAATACAGTTGCCAACGTTTGAAGGTAATTATTTTCAAAAAATAAATGCCATAAAATGTCCTTTCAAACTACCAATAAAGATTCCACACTTGATTTGAGTTTTTATTAATTTTTTGTTCTGAAAAAATACCTCTAGATGGATCAGCCTAAATAAGGATCTGATGTGTCCAATGTTCAATTAAAAGAGTCTGACAAGTTAGTCACGATGCTACTTTTTCGTGCATTTGGCAATCTATTGGATTTATATATTTAATATTAGATATTTTTACATTGTATATTGAATAACTTTCAATTTGGAATGCAGTAGTCAGCTAGAAAAATGCGTTTTCAAAAAAGTTTGCCGATATCCGCAGCTGAAATTTATTACATTCGAAAGGATATTGATTGTCCTATAGATTTATGGCCATCATGTTCTATCATTGTTTATGTAAGGCTAAATACAATTCCAATTCATATTTCCATAAGTTCATCTTAAGGTCACTTCAGTTTTTCCAATTTAATCTATCCAATAGATTAGTTCAGCAATATTTCGCTATATACTCGTATCATTAAAGTACTCTATATGTGACGCGCAAAATAGAAAGGGACCTTAGGTTAAAAACCAGTTTTTTTTTAAAGATTAGGTCCCTTTCTATTTGCGCTTAGAATCGTCGAATTCACTTTCATAAAACGCGCATATCTCTGGGAGGGGGCATGGGATCGGTCTCATTCGATGCTCAGATGTTGTCCACATCAAAAAAAGAAAAAAAAATGAAAATTGATTTTTTTACCCTTAGGTAACAAGCAAACAGTGATAAGGTAAGAGCAAATCAATGCTTTCGAAATATTAAAACAGAAATGTTTTCTTTGTTATTATTTTTTATATTAAAGCAAATACCTATAAAATACACTTAGCAAAAATTTTATTTTGACCAAAAAAATTTCCTATAGGACAGAATTTGCCAATGCATGTAGTACACGCAGAAAAAAGTATGGTATAACAATATTCGAAGAGCATTATACTATTGTTGATTATATGGTTGTGGCACAACAATATTATGATTATCACAACAATAGTATGGTTCACAAACAACCATACTATGATCCCCATAACAATGTTATGGTCCTCACAACTATAGAATTATTCACTCACAACCATACTATGATCCCCACAACAATATTATTATTCACATTCAACCATACTATGATCCCCATAACATATTATGATCCTCGTAACCATAATGTTTTTAACGTACAACCATAGTATGATCCTCACAACCATAGTATGACTTACACACAATCATACTATGATTCCCAAAAGTTTTTGTAAAGATTGGGTTAAGTTGTTATGTAACAACTGAGAATTTTATTAAGATATTTACGTAATAATAGGAGTGATTTATTTAACAGTAAAAAAAAATTTATTAAAAATATTTCAGTTATACTAATTCGTAGTTTGTTTAGAAAAAAATTATTTTTTTTTACTATTACAGCGTAAGATTTGTAAAAATAACATTGTCAAATTAAAGAAAAATACAATTTTGCAGGTATGATTGCCGTAACCATGTTATTGTTAACATAAAACCCATGAAAACAATACTTTTGTTCCACCAACCATATTTATATTGTTCCACCAACCATATTTATATTGTTGCTACAACCATATTTTCATTTTTAAATTTGGCAACAATACTATTGTTACATTTTAACAATATTAATATATACTACTCATACTACTATTGTCATACTATTGTCAAATTGAAATTCAAAAAACAATACTATGGTTGCAACGACCATACTATCATTGCAGAAAACATACTATTGTTGCCGTGACCATATAGTAATCATATATTTTCTCTGCGTGTACCATTTGCCAGAAAGCACATTAATTAAAAGTAAACAAAAAATAGCTCACAATATTCAGCATTACATTTAAATCATCTCATTGAAGAGTATTAAAGCTCCATTTCTGGATTGCTTATTTGGTCTTCTACAAGAAAATATAAAGTTTTAAGTGTGATATCGAAAAATGGAGCTTATTTAATTTTTCTCCAACTTGACGTTTTTTTTAACCCAAATGGAAAGGAAATGAGGACTAAATCGTGCTTTTTACAGGCCAATGGAAGTCGCTAGTAGGTTTTAGATACGAAAACCAACTCACGACCACAACATTAAATGATAACATGATAGTTTCACGAATCCCTGGAATATTAATCCATTTTTTACTGAATAGTTTGCAACCATACTGATTACTTTAAAGGCTTAAATTTCTTTTCCCTTTTCCCTGTCACTTCGTAATTGCCTTAACTAATGCATGTCAATAACACTGATAACTTTTGTAATTTATGTGGACTTCTAACCCATATCGTTAAGGTCCCTAATTGGTTTTGAAATTTTACTTTAAAATAAAAGAATTTTTTTTTTTAAGATATAAAAAATCCTTTAGACTATTTTGCTACTTCTGATGTTAAACTTTTGGGCTATTGTTGCCTTTTTTTCTCTTTTTATTCTTTGCAAAATTTCGATATTAATGCGATTTAGGCAAAGGGAATATAACCTTAAAAAATATAGGTTTCTTACGCTTTATGCTATTCTGGAGCAGTTTTTAATAGAAACCCATTTCATGCACCGAACTCCCACAGCAGTCATTTGCCTTTATTACCACTGGGAGCCAGTCCAAAATAATGCCCCAACTTTTATATCCTTGCGATATTTCATTCGGCCATATATTCGAAGATGGCATAAACAAATTTCAACTTATTTGAGTGCTTAGGAAAAAACAAAAACGAAAACAACCACCAAAACCTGACAAGACAAGAACAGTAACAGTCTTCTCTGTTTTGTGTCTTGAAAAGGGATGAAATGCTTTGTATTTGGTGTGTACGAATATTTATTTTTATTTTTGTTTTTTCGAACAAAAAAGTGAGTTAATATTAATGATGCTTAGAAAGTTGATAAAGGTCGAACAGGCGAAAAACAGGCAACCGACAACGAGAAAGCTGCGTATCGAATAACTTGTGATAATTTAAATATTTAACACTATCAACAAAATGTATGTCTCGGCAGAAATAAAAGGTGGTCGAAAGGGAAAGTGTGTATTTGAGGACGTTACCATAAAGAAAACGTAAAGAAACTTTTAAATATCATACATCATCATAAAACTAACGTGTCATTCATCATTTAAGATACTGTATCTTTCAATAACCTCTAAAGACGCTTTCTTATATTTTCCTTTTTTAAGAGATTTTCATCATATCATTTTTGAATTTTGCTATAGAGCAAATATTTTAACTAAAACTTTGTTGCAGACAGGGACAGTGGCGGTTGAGGTAGTACCTTGCGCCCTTTTTTATGATTTTCTTGTTTTCATATTAGAGGGTCACTAGGTAAGGTCAAAAGCTGGATTAAAAGAATACTAATGGATGTTTGGCGATCTGTTAACACCTGCTTGTTACACGGCAACTGTTCGATTTCTATGATCACATTAGTAAATGTTAAATTGAAAAATTAAAAAAAAGAATAGTTTATTGAATTTAGTTTTCCTTTTTTTATTTTTATGCTCGTACTTTGTTAATGTTAAGTTTTCAACACAGCAAAATTGGTCTGCGATAGCTGAAATATGACACATAAACTTTTGATGTTATCCTATCTAAATAACGTGAGAAAACAGCGTCAATTGAAGTTTTTTGGATAGCAGTTGCGAAATGTAACGAATTATTAATAATGGGTAATCCATCTAGAGGTATTTTTTCAGAACAAAAAAAAATATAAAAATTCAAATTAAGTGTGGAATCTTTATTGGTAATTTGAAAGGACATTTTATAGCATTTATTTTTATACCCTCCACCATACAATCGAGGGTATATTAGTTTTGTCATTCTGTCTGTAACACCTTGAAATAATCATCGGAGACCAAAGTATATATATTCTTGATCCTCGTAAAATTCTAAGACGATATAGCCATGTTGTCCGTCTGTCCGTCTGTCCGTCTGTTGAAAACAAAATAGAGCCTGCATGAAAATAGCTAGGGAGCTGAAATTTGGCACAAACATGTGTAGTTAACCTAGCATGGTTGATATTGAAAACCCTCAACCGACACTACCTAAGAAAAATTAGTTTTTTATTTGGAAATATCCGTCCAGTTTCTTGAGTAAAATCACTGAAATTTTGCAAATAGTAATCTCTATATAGGCGCAATCATCTGTGTAAAAATGGTTTTGATTGGGCCACCATTTCTTTTACCTCCCATACAAACAGAGTTATAGGCCTTGAGAAATAATATGACTATAACTCACCACAAACTCGACCTATCGAAATTAAATTTTACACATCCAGATTTCTATATACAATACACTTCTACACTGAATTCGGTTGAGATCGGAAAAGTCCTACTGGTACCTCCCACACTAACGGTCGCATGGGCCTTGAAAAATAATATGACAATAACTCACTACAAACTTGACCTATCGAGACGAAATTTTCTACATAAAGATTTCTATATAGAACCAAATTTGGTTTTATTTGGGAATCTGGTGGAGGGTATCCAAAGTTCGGCACAGCCAAACTTAACATTTTTTACTTGTTTGAATATAATTCGCTTCAAAAGTTGGCCGAAACCATGCCTCAGGGCTTCCATTCTGAGGGTCCAATTTTGGATGACTCGTTCGAGCATCGAGAATTTCGACCGGTATGGCTTTAATAACACGCGTAATGTTGGCTTCCAAAACCTTTTTCGTAGCTGCTCTAAAGGTGTGATATCACTCGATCTTGGCGGCCAACTCAGCTGTCCAAAACGTGAAAATAGCTGCTCTTTGAATTGACCTCTCAATATATTCATTGTTTGAGCAGCTGTATGGCAAGTGGCACCGTCCTGTTGAAACCAAGTTTCGTCAATTTCAGGTAGCATAAAGATTGATATCATGGCGCGATAGCGGGCTTGAATTTCAAGGTTACGTTCCGGCCATCAACATTTTTGAAAAATATGCACCGATGATTCCACCAGCTTATAAACCGCACCAAACTCTGTTTTTCTCTGGGTATAATGGCACCTCTTGAACCTCTTCTGGTTATTCTTCAACCCAAATGCGGCAATTTTGTTTATTGACGTTGCCGTTGCTCCAGAAATGGGGCTTATCACTGAACACAATTTTAGTTGAAAACAGCGGACCTTCCCATTTCTCACCGAACGCTCATTTCCATAATACAGTTGCCACTATTTGAAGGTAATTATTTTCAAAAAATAAGTACCACTAAATGTCCTTTCAAGTAACCAAAAAAGATTCCAAACTTGATTTAATTTTTTTGTTTTGAAAAAATACCTGTAGATGGATCACCCTATAGTAAGCTTGAATTAATGGTAGAAGAGTTCGATAAGAGGTAGTGCTTCTGCTCTTGAAAAATCCTTATTAACGTCAACACCCATTATTATTGGTATCGAAAATAGTCCTTTTGTAATTCGCGTGATCCAATTTCGGTGTAGGACAGAAGTGAAAAATGAATAAATTTTATTATATTCTGGACAGACTGGTTTGGTGAAATGTAGATGGCAATACAAATTATTTGTATTGGCCGTGATAACTTACATACGAGGGTTGCTACTTATAATACGGGTCCGACAATAAAAACACAATATTTTTTGATTGGAAATGGTTTTATTGTTTTCGATATATTCTCCTTTAAGATCAATACTCTTTTGCATGCGCACAAACCAATTTTCGAAGCACTTTTTCCACTCCGATGTTTTTTGAACGCTGCAACAGCTGCTTTGGGCGATGAAAAACATTGACCACGCATTTTTTTCTTGATGCTAGAGAATAAGAAGAAGTCATTGGGTGCCAAATCAGGGCTGTACGATGGATGGCCCATCAATTCGACATCTTTTGTGTGGTCAAATAGCTCAACGTTTCAGCTGATGTGTGAGAGCTCGCATTGTCGTGATGAAAAATGATCCGTCTTCTCTTTTTATACTTCCTCATTTCATCGAACACTGTTGGCAAACAGATGCTTGTATTCCACTAAAGGTACTGTAGAAATATGGCCGGTTATACCGAAAAAAACGAAAGAAAAAAGAAAGACCCATACGGTCGATTGCTTCTTTTGTTTCGGGTTCATATGCGTAGAAAATGATTTGTCATCTGTGACAATGTTATACACTGCCTTTGAGCTACCGCATACGTTTTTAACATCTCTTTACACCAATCCATGCGAGCCTTTTTTTGAGCATTCGCCAAATTATGTGTCATACCAATGTCCAAAGATGCCTCAATCTCGCGTTATGTCATAGGTCGGTCTTGCTTAATCAGTACACGGACAGTATCGATGGTTTCTGGCAAAGTGGTTTCTGGAAGTAAGACGTCTTTCACGAAATTCATCCTGGAGCGAACGGCGTCCGAAACTTAACTCTTGGTACCAGCGATTAACAGCGGTTTTTGATGGTGCTTCATCGCCAAAAGTCGAAACAAGTGGATTTAAACATTTTAGTCTCGAACCAACGCCGAAAATCGTAAAAAATCATCGCTTGAAAATGTTCACGGGATAATTCCATTTTTTGACTGAGATGAATTTTTCAGCACACTGTAAACAGAACAATTTGCCCTCAAATGAAAAAACTTTCTGAGTGAAGTTATTCTTAAAAATTCCAAGCTTCCAATGGAACGTCCAGGCATTTGGGAACACTAGTATTGTCAGAACCCGAAATATAAATAGCAACCCTCTTAGGGTTGAGGATGGGCGTGTAGGGCGAAGCGGACCAAAAACGGATCATTTTTTTGGTTTGTTAGGCCGAATTAAACGGAATTTTTACCTGTCATGATTCTAGAGATATTTAATACTGCAGTTTGAGTTATCTGAATACATTGTAAATATTAGAAATATTCTTTGGTGCCAAAATTTTCTATGTGATAAGAAATAAAAAATACATGGAATTACATTCATTAATAGTGTCACAAATAAATAAAAATATGCGCCAAACCGCTGGGCATAATGACACCTCTTGAACCTCTTCTATTTGCTCTTCAGCCCAAATGCGGAAATTTTGAGCCAGAAATGGACGGAACACAATTTTGGTCGAAAACAGCGGATATTCTTCGAGCATTTAAAGAATCCAAATACAGTAATGGCGAAGCGCAGGAACATCGTTAGGTCTTTTCATGATCAAATGGCAAACAATACTGAAAAGAAAAAAATTAAAACAAGTCACGCGTAACCTGTGAAAAAAAAACCCTTTCGAAAAAATACCTCATGATTGATCACCAGAAGGAAATTACACTACGAAGAAAATTTTTCTTGTGATTCTGACGAGACATTACTTTAATGAAATTGGTTTATGTCGGATATCCTTTCTGATTATAGAATCTGTAGCTATAGAATTTTTTTCAATTTGGCTCATGAGTCTGATGAAATTCTATCTTGTGTGCCCATATGTTCCAATAGCCGATATATGAAGGTCTCTGACGATTTGGGGTCTAGAAACTTTAAAAAACACTTATTAAATACTTATGCTACGACAGAATTACCCACCGAATCCTAACCATATATATTGATTTAGGTATTACAAAGAGTTTTCATGCGGCTAAAGACCCTGTCGCTCTAAAGAACACACTTTAAATCCGATTTGCTGAGAAATGACAGAACCTGGCAAAATTGTACCATATCGATCTATGTTTTTGAATAGCACCGATATAAAGTTTCCTCTTGATTTCAGGTTCTACCGCTCTAAAAGCCACAAATTAAATCTAATCTTGCTTATATTTCTTATGGTAAGTTTGGAAGGATGTATAAGTATAACCAACCTTTTTCTAAATCATGCTGGCCGAGCACTCTGCAGGTCATATTTAAAATCAGATAAAGCTAAGTTTTTCTCATCCGTAGTGTATTTTCCTCTGGAAGCTACAGCGTAAGAGTATTACGCTCTATACACGCAGAGAAAAATATGGTTACTATATAGTCACGGCCATATTAATATGTTATTCGCAATAAAGGTATGTTTGTCGCAACCATAGTATAGTTTTTTGAATTTAATTCTGATAATAGCATGATTGCCGCAATATTAACATTGTTGATATTAATATTTTTGCCACTTAAATAATTAAAAAATGGTTGTAGCAACAATATAAATGTTGCTACAACCACTATGCAACCGATATACTTTAGGGCCACACTAAATATTTTTGGGGTCTAATTTCCTTAGACGAAGTCAAGAAAGAATTGGTTTTTTATTGAAAATTATATAGTTTATTACCTCTGAACTTATTACTTATGTAATATCTTACACAGAGGCACGATAGCAAGGACCGTGCCGCAAAATAGTAAATCTGGTTTATGGCTTTGTATTTAAAATTCACGTAGAAACTATTAATAATAACAAATGAGTAACGGAAATTACACCCCAAACCCAAAAATTAAAAAAAAACCCCAATTTTATACAGAAAAAAACAACTTGATACATTGGGGCACATTTGCCTTGTTTTGGGTGTATTTGCATACCTTCAAAAAACCACTACGAAATTAGGCTCCAATAAAATTGTTGGGGTCTATTTTCATTTTATGTTTGGGTTATAATTTCGTGGGGCCTATTTTCATAACAAAATTAGACCCCAATTTTGGGGCTTAATTTCCTTTTTGGTTTGGGGTGTATTTTCGTGGGGCCTACTGTCATACCGCCTATGTTTTTATACAGTGTGGCGCAAAATTACCGTTGTGGTTTGTATGTTTAGTAACTTTTTTCTTGGTAATTATTATTATATCGTATAGTATATTAAACGGGAATATTTTTGGTTTAAGTATGAAGAATTATATCCCGCAAGTGGTGGCCACTTTCAGCTGCACACATTCTTTCCGCGATAGGCCCAGTTGTGCCGAACGTCTTCTTCTGGACTGCCCTGCACACTATTCACAACACGTTGGATATTTTCGTCCGTGTGAACCATACGTGGACTTCCACGTACAGTAAAATATCTTCCATGTACCATGTTGTCGAAAGTTTTAACCAAGCGATTTATTGTTAGTTCTGAATGTCCAGTACGCACATTAAAAAAGCAACGATAATCACGCTGCGTCAAAACAATTGACTCTTGTGTTTTAAAATATTCAACAATTGTTGACCGCTGTTCTGTTGTGTAGTGTTTTATTTCAAATTTCCCAAGTTTGCTTCACAGAATTGCGAAATAAAAAATATAAGTAAATTCAATAAGTTATTAAACATTCAAACCACAATGGTAGTTTCGCGCCACCCTGTATTAACAATTATATGATTATGGCACTCATACTGAATGATTGTAATTTTTCTTCATTAGAATATGCTTTTAAGAACAATGTTCTTGTTACGGAACTAAAGCAATAATAGTACTTTTTATATGCAAATTAAAAATTTTCGAACAAACTTGGCTTTGTTTAACTGAAATATTTCAAATAAAAACACTTACGTTTTTTTACTTATTTTTCTACTGTTAAATAAATCTATCCTATTTTTAACTTAATGTATTTTTTAATTATTTTCATAATTAAAATCTATTGTTGACAACTTAACCCAATTCTAAAAAATAATATTGGGGATCATAGTATAATTGTGTGTGATCAAACTATGGTTGTAGGGATCATAACATGGTTACGTGTGAATCATACTATGGTTGTAATGATCATAGTATGGTTGTAAGTAGAACATACTATGGTTGTGAGGATAATGATATGGTTGTGGTGATCATAGTGTGGTTGCGTGTGAATAATACTATGGTTGTGAGGATCATATGTGTGAATCATACTAGTGTTGTGAGGATCATAGTATGGTTGAGGATCATAATATTGTTGTAGCACAACCATATTCCCAAGCAATCTATACATGTAGAAAAAAAGTATAGACGGGATAACAATATTCGCAGAGCATCATAATATTGTTATCTCGTCTATACTTTTTTTCTACATGTATAGTTTGCTTAGACCACTGGTGGCAGCCAGATTAAACAAACTCACATTGACCGTTCAAATTGCCTGATGTAACAAAGGTAATAGCTGTCCATCATCGGACTAACCTGTCTGATATACAAAACGATCTAAACATCAAATACCTGTAATACCTCTCAGTCTTCCTAGATGGGCCGAACTGGTGTATTTACTTATAGACGTCGTTTACTTAATATAGGGAAATAGCAAAGCAGCTCTCCACTTATGTAGAAAGAAAATGCCTGTAAATGTAATGGTTATTTTAAATGTCCACTAATGTTATGGTCCTTTTTGTCTACTGCAAGCACTTTTCTTGTGACATGTTTAACTTTAAACGTTGACGATTGTTTTGATGTGACATGATTTACTTGTCTGCACCAGTACAAGTTAGTTTCGAATTTTCGCCTTCGCTTAGACTGCACTCAACAAAAAAGAAACGTTTTCAAGAGGATTACTTAAACCGACATTCGTACATCAAAAGTAACACCAAAGAATTACTGGAAGAACAGACAGGCTGTAAGAAATCTCACGTTCTGCCAAAGTAAATGTTTCACTTTACAAATGTTGCCATTTTTAGTCAAGAAGTAAAGTTGTCTTTTTCTATACCTTGCAGTGCCATCGCATTTAATTTTAACGGAGAAGAGACGTTAACACCGACTGGCTGGCTGACTAGCTGAAAGACTTACTGACAGCATACGACTTGGAGACCCAGCGCCCATGTCCATGCACTGCCTTGCGAGCTTCAGAGTACGTATTTTTCATTGTATGACTTTGTCTTTGGTCTGTCACGAAGTTATTTTTAATGCATCACTTTAGCCATATTTCCGGTATGTTCGTATTTTGCTCGGCACGGTTTCTTCTGCCATTTTTCTGCAGTTTTGCTCCTGCTTCGTTCATTTGCTGCAAAAGTTATAAAAAATTCATAATGTACTTCAACACCTCATTGTCAAAAGGAATTGAAAATGTCTTTCAGATGTGATAAAAGAAGAAAAAAAAAACCCTGAGAGATGCCACAATGTCGTGAGATGTTTCAATGCAGCTGGAAAAAGGAAGTTCATGGAATATGAAAATTCTAAGACGTCTTTTATGCGAGCAAAGCCTTAGAAATAAATATGAAATAAAGAACGAATTCTTATGAAAAAATATTGTGATTTAATGTATAGAAATTTATTTGAGTTTTATTGCAATGTGCATTCCGTTGAAACGTCGAAGCAGCTAATATTAGATTTAAAAAATTTCGAAAATTTGGATTTTTCTGCATGTCTTCTAAGGGCGACCGCAAAACTAATTGGCCTGGCACATTTTCTGTTTTACTAGCAACTTTTTTTTGTTTTTTATAAGCCATCTTTCAAAATTTCCGAAATATTTAATGATTATTTTCTTTGTTACAGGTGATTGAAGTAAATAAGTTTTATAATTTTTGAAAAATGGAAAATAAAGAGTTTCGAGCGGTAATTAAACACTTTTATATGAAAGGTTATACGCCACAATTAATAAGAGATGAATTGGATTCTGTTCTTGGTGATAATGCACCATCATACTCCACCGTGAAATCCTGGGTGCAACAATTTAAAATGGGTCGTTCAAGTACGGAAGATGAATGAACAACACTCTGGAAGACCGAAAACTGTTACTACTATTGAAAACATTAGAAAAATATTTAATGAAGTGACTAAAGATAGACGAATAAAGCTTAGAGAACTTGCTGATATTGTTAAAATACACGAAAAACAAGTTTGGAGTATTTTACATCACTACATCCCAGAATGCAAAGAACATTCAAAACAATGGATAGAAGCTGGTGAAAGTGGTCCCAAGAAGGCGAAAACTGTTATGTCAGCAGGAAAAGTAATGGCCACGGTATTTTGGGATGCAAGGGGTATAATATTTATTGATTATCTTGAGAAAGGAAAACCTATAAATAGTGAATATTATTGTGCATTATTGGATCGGCTGAGTGAAGAAATCAAGATAAAACGACAGCATTTAGAAAAAAAAGTTCTTTTTTATCAAGATAATGCTCCTTTACACACTGCATTTTTAACTCAACAAAAACTGGCCGAATCACGGTTTGAAATTGCTCCGCATCCACCATATAGTCTAGATTTAGCTCCTTCTGATTATTTCTTGTTTCCAAATTTAAAAAAAGTTCTCGGTGGCAACAAATTTTCGTCCAATAGCGAGGTTATTGCTGAAACTGAGTCATATTATGAAGGTCTTGAAAAATCGTATTTTCCGGATGGAATTAAAAAACTTGAAAAACATTTGATGAAGTATATTGAGTTGGAAGGAGATTATGTTGAAAAATAAATAATAATAATTCCAAAAAACGGTTCTTTTTATGTTAGGCCAGTTACTTTTGCGGTCGCCCTCGTAGTTTTAGTTACCAGTGATTATTTGCATTCGTTTAAATACAATTATAGCCTTATTTTAATATAGTTTTTAGCAATGCTGTCACTTATTGACTTTTGTCTTTCATTACAGCCAAAATTGCACACAACTTAAATGAAACTGTTTTTTCTTTTTGTTTATATTTTTGTTTATTATTATTATTATTATTATTTTATTATTATTATTATTATTACTATTATTATTATTATTATTATTATTATTATTATTATTATTATTATTATTATTATTATTATTATTATTATTATTATTATTATTATTATTATTATTATTATTATTATTATTATTATTATTATTATTATTATTATTATTATTATTATTATTATTATTATTATTATTATTATTATTATTATTATTATTATTATTATTATTATTATTATTATTATTATTATTATTATTATTATTATTATTATTATTATTATTATTATTATTATTATTATTATTATTGTTATTATTATTATTATTATTATTATTATTATTATTATTATTATTATTATTATTATTATTATTATTATTATTATTATTATTATTATTATTATTATTATTATTATTATTATTATTATTATTATTATTATTATTATTATTATTATTATTATTATTATTATTATTATTATTATTATTATTATTATTATTATTATTATTATTATTATTATTATTATTATTATTATTATTATTATTATTATTATTATTATTATTATTATTATTATTATTATTATTATTATTATTATTATTATTATTATTATTATTATTATTATTATTATTATTATTATTATTATTATTATTATTATTATTATTATTATTATTATTATTATTATTATTATTATTATTATTATTATTATTATTATTATTATTATTATTATTATTATTATTATTATTATTATTATTATTATTATTATTATTATTATTATTATTATTATTATTATTATTATTATTATTATTATTATTATTATTATTATTATTATTATTATTATTATTATTATTATTATTATTATTATTATTATTATTATTATTATTATTATTATTATTTTATTATTATTATTTTTTTATTATTATTATTATTTACGAAATTAGATAGGCCCCATATTTCAAATTACTAAAACTGACGCAAGTAAATTTGCCTCGGGTAAATGGGGACTAAGTGTTTTATTTATGAACAATATTTCAGTTATAAAAATCCAAAGTAGTTTTTTTTTGAAAAAATACAATTTACATTTGAAAACTTATATTATTGCGTAAGATTCGAAACAATAAAAATGTTCTTAAACTCATATTCAAATTAAGAAAAATTATAATTTGCCGGAACACAATAAAAAACCCTAAAAACAATACTTGTTATACAACAACCATATTTATATTATCGCTAAAACCATACTTACATTTGTTAATTTGGCAATAATACTATTGTTACATTTCAAAAATATTAATATTGCGGCAATCATACTATTGTCAAAAAACAAAATTAAAAAAACAATACTATGTTTGCGACAAACACACTTTTATTGCAGAGATCTTACTATTGTTGCCTTGACCAAAAAGGTACCATATCTTTTCTCTGTGTGGATTTATCTGTTAACAAAATCATTTTTATATTCTTGTACAATGATGGAAACTTACTCGTATCTTGTAAGCGACTTTTTAAACGAGTTTCGAATAGAATATGGCCAATATAATTAATTAATTTTTCATGATGAAATTAAATAAATTTTTAATACCGTTCTCCTTAAGTTTGAAACATAAAAATAATTTAGTGTTATTTACATTATTTTTAAATTAGGTATTATTGACAAATTTGTCCATCAAAGTCGATATTTATAAGCGGTAGTAGGTTTAATATATCACGGAAATTTTTGGGCTAAAAGGGTCCACGGGTTGAGTTATAGTCTCAACAAAATCTCAACAATCAACCCACATGTGAGTTACCTAGTAGTACAATTTTTTTATTTAGGAATCTTAAGACCATTTGTTACAGCGCATAGAGAAAAGGACCTAAGGGAAAAAAAATCAATTTTCACTTTTTTTTGATGTGGATAATATCTGAGCATCGAATGAGGCCGATCCCATGCCCCAAAAGTTTTCCCTCCCAGAGATATGTGCGTTTTTTGAAAGTGATGGTACACCAAAGATACACGTATTTAAATCTTTAAAATGGCTCTCTTGAACAAAACTGGTTTTTACCCTTAGGTCCCTTTCTTTTTTGCGCGTCACACATGTACAATTGGTCGCTTTTTCATGACTGACGTTTGCTGTTTGCCAAATTTTAAAAGCGAGTAAAAAACAAATTTAAATGGTAAAATAACAATTGTCTTATTTAAACTTAGAAAAAAGGTTTGTAAATTAATGCAATATCCATAATAAAATGTGATTTAAAAATTTTAATTCAACGTAGTTCAATTTTACTTAAATGTAGGATAATTTTCAAAATGCAAATAAATTTTCTTTATAATAATGTTAACAAAAATAGTTTATTTACTTGGACTTAGTCAGCAATTTCCCCCAAAAAAATCCATTTCTGAACTACAGCAAACCATTTCTAACTACAGCAAAAAAAAATTACGTTTTTTAGGATACCCCTATCTTACGGTATGTCACATGACTCATTATCAGTTCACGCACGGCATCAATGTTCTCTGGCACAACGACCGTTTTTGGGCGACCTTCGCGACCATCGTCTTAGAGCGAGCGGCGGCCACGATTGAATTCATTAAACCAGTTTTTCACAGTGCTTCATCTTCATACAAAGATTTAAGTTCATCGATGCAGTCTTGTCGTGATAATCCACGTCGAAAGTTGTGAAAAATGATCGCACGAAAATTTTCAATGTCCTTTTTTCCAAATTGATTTTTTTCAAGTCTTTGTAAACAACACAAATAATGGTCGTATGTCAAAACGTACGTTTATGCTAAAATATGTCAAACTTTCCAATGGAAATGTCAGATGGTGCCAAGCAACACCTAGTGTTGCGTAGGCCAATAATATTTATATAAGTAGCAACCCTAATAAACAATTTAAATTTAATCTATATTACATAAAACTTTGTGCTTTACGTGTGACCTACTACTAACCCTGGCCAAATTTGAATAAATCTGTCTAAATTTTTCACATAGCCCCAACATAATATATCCCTCGCACTTTGTAAGACTTTAATAAAGTCTGAGCTTTCTCAGATTCCGAATAAGGGTTCGCAGGCTTCTGAATATCAGAGTTGTGTAGGCTACCAAAAATTCGAACCGGAATAAATTTAGGATCTTGTGCTTGTTTCCATCAGAATATTTTTTTAGGTTTACCAACAGCAACGCTATTGGTATTTGATTTAACCGACAATTAAAATGTATACTTTGCACGTGGTACTTGACTCCACAACTTAATATCGTAATTTTTTTGTATTGCCCGAAAAAACATCACATTAACCTCATCACCCCTTAAGAAGCCAGTCAACACCTCTTTACATGCAATGTTAAAAAGAAAATTTTACATACGAAATATCATTTGATAAACTTGCATGTACTATATTGCACAATTTCTAAATGTATTAATTTATTTGCTTAGCATCCAATTTCATATTTTCATAAAAGGTTACAGTGAATATGGCGTCTTAAGCCATCAGTGTTGTACACAAATTCTTGTGTACCCTAACTTTCATACGCTCTACCATAGGATATATTGTAAGAAAAAATTGTAATTTTGATATATTTTATGATGGAGTACACCATTAATAATGGAACACAATTTTAATCATTTGTCAGGCTCGGTTGGCTTGACAGTAGCACTATTAACTTATTTCTTGCTTGTCCGATATTAGATATTTCTCAACTTGTCCATAATTTTATTTTGAATCTTTTCTTATCTCAATCCCCCACTTTCTCCTTTCTGCCGATTTACGCCCAAATACATATAAGTATATGCGTCTATTACAGTTTTGAGTGGTTAGTAGTTGAAAAGTTTTGAGAGCTTCCAGAACTCCTTTAACTTGAGAAAGAGTAAATAAAGGAAGGTCCAACTAAAACGCATGATATTAATTGTAACTAAAACAAACGGTTTTAAAGAGTTATCTCAATATTTTTATCATGAAAGAAGGATCTATGACAATTATGTGTGGAACAAAATATCTGCCAAATGCTTGCCACGGCCCTTAAACTGCACCAAACAGTTACCCTTGGTGTGGTGCAGCAAAATTTGGGGCCCTTACGTCTGAAATGCGGACCAATTTTAAGGTTGGCAAAGATATGAAATGTACTAAGGACCCCATAAGTGAAATTAATTAGACATGAGACTCAGCATGTTTCAAACGGACGACATGGTACCCAAATAATAAAGAAACCTCTCCATGAATACAAATATGTGATTTTTATGAAGAATTAGTCCAGAACGGTGGTTTATCCACATATGACACCACATATAAAATTAATTAGACATTAAGCTTAGCTTGTTTCAAACGGATGCCTTGGAACCCAAAAAGGCATACAATCTCTCCACGAATACTAATATGTAATTATTTTGTAGAATTGGTCCTGAAGAGTGGATTATCAAGGCTGACGCCCCGAACGATTTTCAGAAGTGCGTCCGTATTACATTTTCTCGATTCAAATCGAGCCTTTTAGGAGGACGCCATTCACGAGTTTTCATGGATGTGGTATAAAAACACAAAATTACAGCAGGAGAACCACTTCCCTGTTTCTTAGTTTCCTTAATGATCTCTTGTGGGTTTTACCAGACAGAAAATCGTATCTAAATTGAGACTTCTAGAGCGTGGTCTTTTGTTATGTTTTATACAAATTTTGGAAAATTATATGACTTCTAGTGCGACAGGTTCCGAAATCAAAAAAAAAAGATTGCTCTAATATCAATAGGTTTCGTCCTTGATCCATGAAATTCATCAGTAATTCCCAAGGGGATAACAATATCATTTAAATCATTGAAGTCAAACCAAATTGCGTCCTTTAGGGCCTTATACGATGGTTGTTATATATATTTCAGGCCTAGGCAACACTTAGTGCTGCCATCCACTGGAAAGGATGACATTTTTCATCATAAACGTACCCAAAACGTTTTGACGTACGATCATAATTTGTGTGGTTTACAGTGACTTGAAAAAATGAACTTGGCAAAAAATAGAATTAACTCCTATAATTTTTTCAATTTTCGACGTGGATTATCACGACAACAGTGCATCGATGAACTTAAATCATTGTATTGCGATGAAGCACCATCCTATAGCACTGTGAAATACTGGTTTAATGAATTCAATCGTGGCCGACGCTCGCTCAAAGACGAAAGTCGTGAAGGTCGTCCAAAAACGGCCGTTGTGCGAGAACATTGACGCCGTTCGTGAACTGATAATACAAGATCGTCATGTGACATACCGAGAGATAGAGGCATCATTGAGCATTTCTTTCACCAGTATACATTCGATATTGCATGAACACCTGGCAGTAAAAAAAGGTTTGTTTTCGTTGGGTCCGCACAATTTGACAATCACTCAAAAAAGGCTAGTGTCGATTGGTGCAAAGAAATTTTGAAAAAATACGATCGCTGTGCTTCAAAGGACGTTTAGAAGATCATTGCAGGTGACGAGTCATGGATCTATGTGTATGAGCCCGAAACAAAACAGCAGTCGATCGTGTGGGTCTTCGAAGACGAGCCAAATCCATCGAATGTTGTTCGTAGAAGAAGCACTTCGAAGCAAATGGTCGCCTGTTTCTTCGTAAAAACTGGTCATGTGGCGACTGTTGCACTTGAACAACGTAGGATGATCAATTCGGAGCGGTACACCAGAATTTGTTTGCCAGAAGTCTTCGGAGAAACTCGAAAAACGAACAAGAGAAGACGAATCATTGTGCACCATGACAATGCGAGTTCTCACACATCTCCTCAAACAAACGCCTTTTTTACCGGCCAAAACGTCGAATTGATGGGTCCTCCGCCGTACAGCCCTGACTTGGGACCCAGTGACTGCTTTTTATTCCCGCACATCAAGAAAAAATGCGTGGTCAACGATTTTCGTCGCCAAAAGTTGCTGTTGAAGCGCTTAAAAAAGCATGCTTTGGAGGTTTCTTAATCGAAGTGGAAAAACTGCTTCGATAATTTATAAATCATGCTAGAGAATACTTTGAAAAACAATTAAACCATTTTTGATAAATATTCGTATTTTCATTATTAGGTAGGAAATATTTGTAGCAGTATTTTTTTCAAAATAAATGAATTCGAAAATTAACTCTGGAACCTTAATTGTTCATTCGAAAGAACATTTTATTTCATTTATTTTTTGAATATCATTTCGGTCAAATGTTGGTAGCAACTACGCCTCAGGATGTCCAATTTCGGATGACTCGTTCCAGCATTTCGACCGGTATAGCGAAATGCAGGAAAACTGTTGTTTTCGCGGTGTAAGTCTTTCCATGATCAAATCGCAAACAATACTGAAAAGAAAAAAAAATAAAGTTTAACACAATTAACGCGTAGTCTGTGATAAAAAGGTATCTCTAGATTGACCGCCCGTTACAATTTGAAAAAATATGCACTGATGATTCCACCAGCCTATAAACCACACCAAACCTTGGTTTTCGCGGTGTTAGTCTTTTAATGATAAAATGGCAACCAATACTGAAAAAAAATAAAGTTTAACAAAACTCACGAGATATCTGTGAAAATAAACCTATTCAAAAAAATACTTCTTTATTGATCACCAGTTACAAATTTGAAAAAAATGGACCGATGATTCCACCAGATCACAAACGGCACCAAACCGTGAGTTTCGCGGTGTAAGTCTTTCCATGATGAAATGGCAAACAATATTGAAAAGAAAAAACATATAAAGTCTAACACAACTCACTCGTAGTCTGTGAAAAAAAAAACCATATTAAAAATTACTTCTAAATTGATTACCCTATATAAAGCAGCCAACATAATTTAAATATCTTCCAATCCAAAACATAATGATAAAGGATACCTTAAAAATTTCCAACATTTTTTTTCTTAAATTTTCCAATTCGACCACTCTTTATGGAAAACCCTCTGCTGATTCATATTTTGGGCAAGTCTTTTAGGATGCTGCTGCAGTAGTGTACATATCATTTCCCCGCATTTTTAAACTGAGCTGGCTCGATGGAAATGGTGTTATTTATATTTGTACAACGAAACATAAATCGAATTTCACGAGTACACACACCACTACCACTCCACCTATGAACCTGTGCATGTACTCACACATGCATACATAAATTTGAACATGTGCACATGTGTACGTGAGCAGACACCGTATGAACGTTATACAATGGGATGTTCACCGATATGTTCATGTGTTAGCGCGATTGTTCGTTTGTCTACCCATCAAATATTTTCTATCCATTGTGTAACTTTATATTTACGCTATCTGGATGAAAACATCGTACAAGATATCCATTGAGTGCCTAATAAGTGTCGTACTTGGTGAAGCAATGAACCAAAATAAAGATACATGCTTCAAGTAAATATATAGCCACGTTCAAAAGTGTATATTACTATCCGGTAAAGGATACCTTAAAAGTACACAATGTACTTAGTAGGGACATAAATACTATTTCACACGTTTTATGCTGTGAAATAAAAAGTTTTGAATGTTTTTGGACCAAATATTTTTTAATATATTTATTGATGTATTGTATCCAAAAAGAATCTACTTATTCGAAATGTCCGCCTTTTTCCTTTACACACGCCTTCAGTCGCACTGGCCAATCGTCAATATCTGCACGAACCTCGTCCATTGGAAATTTGGCCACAGCTCGAACCAAAGCAGTCTTCAGAGATCCAATGTTGGGGTACCTTTTGTGACAAAGCTTGTTCTCTAAAACCGTCCACAATTTGTAATCCAATGGGTTGAAACCTGCACTGCCTGAGGACCATTCTTCAGAGGAAAGAAACGCTGGCACATTGTTTCGAAGCCAGGCCTGGGACGTTTTAGCCTTATGGGACGGCGCAGAATCCTGCTGGACAGTCCATGGCTGGTTTTGGAACAGGGAATTGTTAAGAGGCTTCACAACAGCTTCCAAAACGGTTTCTTGGTAAACTTTGACCGATGTTTTAACTCCTTGTTCGTAGAAATGCAGGTCAGTGACCCAATCTTAAGAGACACCCCAATAAACCATGACTGAAGCTGGGTGATGAACCTTTTCCACCCTAGGGATCAGTTCAGATGCTTCCTTAATTGACCGCGGATACACTCTATCATTTTGCTTGTTAAATTTTTCCTGAACGGTAAAATTTTTTCATCGGTGAACAAAATTTTTCTGTACAACTTATCAGCGTGCTTCACCAAAAGACGTTTGCATTTTTCAATCCTCTTTTTTTTAATTGCTGCCAATAAATGTCCGGTACGTCGTTCGAAAGCCCCAAGTCCCAAGTCTTTTTTAATGATTCGACTCATGGTCTTTTGCGTGATATTCATCTCACGGGCCATGATTTTCTGTTTTCGGAGCGGATTTCTGTGAATTCTTGATTTAACGGCTTTGATGACATGCAGTGTTCGAACAGAGCGTGGGCGGCCCGACCGATTCTCCAGCATGATTTGTACACTTTTGCATGCGCTCAAACCAATTGTCGAAGTACTTTTTCCACTCCGATTGAGATACCTCCAAAAGATTGTTTTTAAACGTTTCAACAGCTGGTTCGGGCGATGAAAAACGTTGACCACGCATTTTTTTTCTTGGTGCTAGGGAATAAGAAGAAGTCGCTGGGTGCCAAGTCAGGGCTGTAAGACCGATGACCCATTAATTTGACGTTTTGGCCGAACAAAAAGGCGCTGGTTAAAGCCGATGTGTGAGAGCTCGCATTGTCATGGTGCACAATGATGCGTCCTCTCTTGTTCGTTTTTTGAATGTCTCCGAAGACTTCCGGCAACCAAATTGTTGTGTACCACTAAAAATTGATCTTCATACGTTGCTCAAGAGGAACAGTCGCCACATGACCAGTTTTGTCGAAGAAACAGGCGACCATTTGCTTCGAAGCGTTCTCCCACAAAGAACTTTCATTGGATTTGGCTCGTTTTCGAAGACCCACACGGTCGATTACTGTTTTGTTTCCGGCTCATACGCATAAATCCTGTGACGATCTTATAAACGTCTTTTGAAGGACCGCGAATGTATTTTTTCAAAATTTCTTTGCACTCATCAACACGAGCCTTTTTTTTTGAGCGATTATCATATTGTGCGGGATCCACTGAGAACAAACCTTTTTGCGGCCAGGTGTTCATGCAATATCGTATGTATGCTGGCGGAAGAAATGCCCAAGGATGCCTCTATCTCACGGTATGTCACATGACGATCTTGCATTATCAGTTCACGCACGGTTTTGGACGACCTTCACGACCTTCGTCTTTGAGCGAGCGTCGGCCACGACTAAATTGATTGAACCAGTTTTTCACAGTGCTATAGTATGGTGCTCCATCGTCATACAAAGATTTAAGTTCATCGATGCACTCTTGTCGTGATAATCCAAGTTGGAAATTGTGAAAAATGATCGCACGAAAATTTTCACGAATTTCTTCCATTTTTTTGCCAAATTGAATTTTTCAAGTCTTTGTAAACACCACAAATGATGGTCGTACACCTAAACGTTCTGAGTACGTTTATGCTAAAAATTGTCAAACTTTCCAGTGGAAATCTCAGATGGAAAGAAATATATATTTGCTACATACGTCACTAAAAACAAAGGTAAAATTTTAAGATAATTGAAATCTGATATCAATCCGGATAGAAAAAATATGCTGAAGACTAAAGATGTTTACATAAATATTGATTGCTACGAATGGTTTGTGAAGGTTCGAAATAAAGACAACCTTCGGTCGGACACACTTATAAAGAGGAAGGCTAAAGAAATTGTGGAAATACAGGCATACGCCAATTTTACGTATCACCGAGATGGTTGGAATGATTTAAAAATTGGCACATAGGGATTCCGTATAATTTCTGGAAAAGCAACAGTGTAAGTCATGATGTTGAAAAAAGTTTTACCGAAAAAAGGACGGCTTTTATTGAAGGATATGATTCGCGGGCTATTTAAAATGCAGCTGAGATTGGTTTGTGTTTTCGTGCATTAGCCGGTAAAACATTTGCATTAAATGGCGGGCGGATAAAGCACTGGGGGGAAAATGACTGAGTATAGGCTCACGATTTTGGACTGCGTCACTATGGCTGCAGAAAAAGCCTTTTTGTTATTGGAAAAGCTGCAAAGCTTAGGGCGTTTTGCACCATTTATTTGAACAGTTTAGCAATTAAGGGACAATCAAACAAAAAAGCGTGGCTGACTTCAGTTTTTATGATTGATTTTCTAGTGAATTTCAATAGGAAATGCAATTTTAAGATCAAAAAGTTTTCGACAATTTTAGTTTTTTTTTTTGACAATGTTGCTTCTCATCCTCGCGATCTTTAATTGAAAAACTGATTGTCGTCTAGGAGAGAATGCCACAGTTCGTGGTGAGCATTAAAGTGTCCTAGGACCAAACGGTTATTGCCTTGTAGCAGATGGCTTATGTCAGACAACATATATATACATCTCTATCTCAGCAGTCCCCGATTTGACTGCTACCCCCTTACATTCCATGTATAGGTCTCTAGAGTCAAGCTCAGGCGAAATAGGTCTGTACTGCACAGAATGGTGTAACAGGAAAGCAAGCCCCCATCTCCACCATCCTTACGTAGCACGCTGTATCCGTCACAGCTGTGCAAGCTGCAGCTGGTATTCAGCTTTATTTCTTGTATCGCAGCGACCATGATGTTTCCCCGACTTATAAATTCTATTACCTCACTGATTTTTTTGCGTAGGCCATTGCAATTAAATTGCAAAATTGATGCACTGTCAGGAGTGACAACAGCAATCTGTGGTGTAAGATGTTGTATATGTTGACGATGTTGCGAGGTCGACAGCGGGGGAGTCTTGTAGTTGCGAGGGCGACTGCGGGAGAGTCTCGTAGTTGCACGATGATGAAGACGACGACGAAGATGTAGACGGCGATGATAACACCAAATCCAGAGACCCAAAGCTAACTTCGTTGATACAATACGAGGCAACAAAGCCGTCTTCTCTATACTCCCTGAAGTGGTTCAGACCTGAACAGCTCCTGAAGTGCACCCACTCCATGCAACGATTACACCTTACAGTCATAGCACGATGGTGTATACGGGTATGAAAAACCGAGCAGATCCAAGGTCCGAGGTTTTTTTCAATCCCGGCTCGGGCCAGTGGTATTCGAAGCAGGCATTCCGGGAAATGCTGCTCCTACGACGAAAAAATGGACGAACAAAAAACACATATTGTTGAGGTGACTGACTGCCTCTGGCCGAAGAGTGTTTGTTTCGGGTCAATCCGGTACATAGAACCGGCAGTCGCGGGATTGCCTGAAAAACATCAGTCGATCATGTCTTGGGTTGTTATATCTGAATGTGCTGGTTCGAGGCATTAGAGTCGTCAGTTGCAGCTGTCACCATTGTTACTTGCCCCTAGCATCTGGTATATACACCAGAAAATATCAGTCGATCAAAAATATGTACCTCTCGTTGGTCAAATTTGTCGAACACTGAAACAAAGAAATGCAGAATTACGTTGGGGAAAATACTTGACGTAAAAGTGTGACTTACATTTAACATCGTGCATTATGGTTGGGCAACCGTTTACATCTCCAAGTTATTTAAACCAAAGAAAAAAATCGCTTACTTTTTTATTAATTTTTATTAATTCATTTGAAAATTCTTTTTACCTTTTCTAATTTTTTTGTGTTCTTTTTTTGGAAATAAAATTTGTTAAAGACAAATTAATATTCCCTTTTTGTACTTCTCTCATAGGGGCGGACACCTTTCATAAGCGGACGGAATTCTCAGTCCCCTGGGTGTTCGCTTTTAAGAGAGTACACTGCGCAAACATTTTAAAACTGAATTATCAGGTTTTTCGAGTCTTTCAAAAGACACACACGCAGAAAAAAGTATGGTTGTGGTGACAATATTCGAAGAGGATCATACTATTGTTGGGTATATGGTTGTGGTACAACAATATTATGATCCTCACAACAATAGTATGATTCAAATACAACCATACTATGATCCTCACAACAATAGTATGATTCACACATAACCATACTATGATCCCCACAACCATAGTATGATTCACCCTCAACCACACTATAATCTCCACAACCATAGTATGATCCTCTCAAACATAGTATGTTTCACATACATCCATTGTATGATCCTCACAGCCATAGTATGATTCACACGCAACCATGTTATGATCCCTACAACCATAGTATGATCACACACAATTATACTATGATCCCCATTATTATTTATAAGAATTGGTTTAAGTTGTCAACAATAGATTTTAATTATGAAAATTATTCAAAAATACATTAAATTCAAAATAATAGGAGTGATTTTTTTGAAAGTAGAAAAAATAAGTTTAAATAAACGTCGGCGTTTTTGTCAAAAATATTTCAGTTAAACAAAGCCAAAGAAGCTTGTCTAAAAAAATTTAAATTTCGATAAAAAAAGTACTATTATTGCATTAGATCCGTAGCAATAACATTTGTTCTCAAAAGCACATTTAAATGAAAAAAAATTACAATCATACATAATGATTGCCGTAATCATATCATTGTTAACATAAAACGCAAAACACAATACTTTTGTCGCACCAACCATATTTATATTGTTGCTATAACCATATTTTCATTTTTAATTTGGCAATAATACTATTGTTACATTTCAACAATATTAATATTGCAGCAATTATACTATTGTCAAAACTAAATTCAGTTAACAATGCTATGGTTGCGACAAACATACTTTTATCGCGGAGAACATATTATTATTGCCGTGACCATGTAGTAACCATGTTTTTTCTCTGCGTGCAGTTTCTTCTAATTTCAAATCAATTTTTTCGACACTTTCAGTGAAAACTCTTAACCGATCACTTCACTAATCACAATGTAACTAAGCGGAGATTTCGGTCAATATTCATGAGTAAGCGGTGACAATACCGTAGTAATATATTTTGTAAATAAAACCTTCTATCATAAAATGGACTTTTCGAAGTGACTAAAAAGTCATTAAATCTTGTTGGCGAAAAAAACAATCATTGAAATGCTTTCAGGGTATCCACGAGTATTTGGGTGAGTGTAAAGTTAGTTAGTGTGTGTGTGTGTGAGATTGTGTTTTTGTATAACAATTGCCAATGATTTCTATACAACAATAAAACATGATTATTTTTGATACGTGTTTACACACGAACACACACGCATTCATTTGATCCAACTTGTCTGCATGGATGTGTGGCACTGTTTAGCGTCCTCGCAGTGTGTGCCAGCAGCAATAAGAGGATATCTGTATGCCTTCCACCATGTCACTTTAGTCAGTCAAAAGGCCCGTACTTCAAAGGCAAACATGATTTTTAGTGCACAGGTGGTGCTAAAGTAAGGTGTTTCCACACCAGTGGAATTTCCTTGGCCAAATAAGAGCAAGGTTGGGGTAATTCCAAAATGGCTCTATGGCAGAAGGTCCATACTTCAAAGGCGATCATGATTTTAAGTGCAAAAGTAAGGTGTTTTTAATGTAGTGTTTATAATTTTGAAGCTTGTAAGAACAATCATCAAAGTCATGTCGTTGTGGCTCAATGAGGCTTAAAACTGCAAAGTGTAATTTATCCTCGATCATCCTGGCATAGCGTATCTTAAATTTATAAAATTTGTTCTACGAAAAATAAAATCCATCTCTTTCTCAACAACATGGTCAAATTTCAAAATAGGATCTCTATTGAATCAAGTCATACCTCAGGCTAAGTTAAGCCTGGTTGAGTTTAGCTATTTTTGTTTCGATTTCTTAAAGAAGTGACTATGCATAATTATCACAATATTTACAACCGGAAAATAATTGGATATAAATACAAACCAATCTAGTCAATTTTAGTAACAAGTAAAAGTAAAAAAAGTTAGTAGTATTCGTATATGTAAATTTTAGTTTTTATTATTAATTAAAACATTATAAATGTTAAATTCTGTTGACTGTGGAAAATATTTAGTCTGGAATGTTCCAAAGTATAACAGGATGGCTAAATGTATTTCTTGCGTTTTGGGTACAGGTTTCAGCTGCGGACCCAATTGTCTAAACTGTTGGTCTTCCCTTGTATCCTCCTCCTGGGAAACGTAGGCAACTATCATTTTTTGATATTGTTTCTAGCCCATGTATACTTTGCAGAAGTAGTGTTTATTGCACTTTCGGTGCTTTAGATACTGTTTGTGCTTCAATTCATTAAAGTGTACCGCCATGTCAGTCACGACCATTTTGATTCGATTCCAAAGTTATGTCTATGACATGTAAGGTTGTATACTTATATATAAGTCTTGTTTCTCTGCTATCTTTCGATATATACCCGTAATAACATCCTTTGGGTCAAATTGACCCATTACTAATTTTACTTAAGAAAACACTTTTTATAATATTACAAATTCAGTCTTTTATTAGTTTTTAAATAAAATTAACACAGAAAATCGTATAAAAGGAATATTCACAGACTTCAGGCTGATAAAAAAATTATTTCTGTAGGAAAAAAATAAAAAAATACTTCAGTATTTTAAATATTTTTACGATTTATGTTCTCTGGCCGTTGTGCCGTTAATAATTTTTTTAATGTGGTTGCATAAAGTTTTTTTGTGATGATTGCATATATAATTTTGGCACTTGTCACAATTAGTTGAATATTTATTATTCGCTTCCTTTTCGTTGATCCGGGACTTGGTTCTTGAGGCTTGGCTTTTCTTTTGAACGAAGATGAAGTACTCGGACCGACAGTAACCGTTAGAGTGGCTTGAAAGTTTTGTACGAGAGACTTTGACGATGATCCGTATGGTAGCCTCTCCTGTCTCAGGATATGTGGATGAATCAATTGTTATGCAAGTTTTACCAAATATATTCTACGCTTGAATTTTTTATAACGTATAACGAACGAGTTATACGCTGAAACATCAATTATATTTGAAAACAGTGCAACTGGCCAACGGTTCGTCATTCGCTTACATGTAAAACTGCTAACTATAACTGGTCAATGACATCAACGCCGCCATTTGTATGGTTGTGGTGAAGTATTATTTCTAGGTTTCTCTTATCGTCATCTTCAGGGAACTCAGAAGTAGAACGTTCCTGTTTTTCTTCGGTTAATATGATACAATAGTTACATGTTTTGTAAACATAAATTCAGAATATAATATAGGCTTCTTCCTTATATCAGTTATTTTAAATGGAAGAAAGGTTTTGTTTTTTCTGACAGTTCCTACAAGAGTTATGTTTCGGCCCAGCAGTTGCAGATCAAGATTGTTTGTGGTGAAAAAATTGTCACATGTAATGGTGTATCCGTTTGGAAGTGGATTTGATAATTATAAAACTTCTCTTTCACCTATAAAACAATTTACATACAACTCACTAAAAATATTCCAAAGAAGAATTAATACCTTGATATTTTCATGTTGAGTGTTCCTAGCACGACCGCTATAAATCTCCATGTCCCGTGCATATTTTGTTGTAGAGTCACATAGTGCCCAAATTTTTAGCCCGTATTTTGCCGAATTAGATGGAATGTATTGTTTGAAGTTGCACCTTCCCCGAAATGGAACCAATTGCTGCCATTTTGGTAAACATTAGTCTAGACAGTGCATATTTAACAGTCGTGAAGTAGAGACATGGCAAAATTATTATGGACAGATATTCGATAAATAGTTAAAAATTTTATCAAAATCAATCATTGATTACTGTGACGATGAGAAAGTTACGTGACGTTTTTGGGAGAAACAACGTGCCAACAAAACGAACTATTTATGGTAAAGTAAATGATTTCGAAGAAAGAGGATCTGTAGCTTATAGGCTCAAGCATGCACCACAACGTACTGCAAGATCGGCCGAAAAAATCACTGTTGCTCAAGAAGGTGTTTAAAACAATCCATCAGCCTCAATACGACGCCGTGCTGAATGTAATAAAAAATGTGATCAAAAGGGCTCGCATTTGTGAGGTTAACAGAGGCGGACATTTATCTGATATTGTATTCCATACATATTTTACGACATTAATTATATGTGAAGCCATTTTTTGGGCCCACAGAAAATTTGTACGGGGACTATATCAAAAATAGTTAGCGTATATGACTTTAATCGGTCCAAGACTGGTTGTTTATCTATCGTAAAATACCATACCAAAATTTGATTGAAATCGGAATAAATATGGATGTTTAGGGCGGCTGTGTGGTATATCGGCAGAGTTATTTGCACGGGGCTAACGGGTCGTCCAAAAAAGACCAGCTGATGTGAAACACAAATAACTTTTTTTATTTTTTACATAATTCATTTTTTCTTTTTGCAGATTATAACTGAACTCTTGGAAATTTAAAATGAATACGTACAGTCCACAACAACGCATTAAAATGATCGATTTTTATTATTCTTCTCAGCGATCAATTGTTCTGACGCAGCGAAATTATCGCCGTTTTTTAACGTGAGTTCAGCGCCCACTTCTTCCATGATGACAAGTTTAGTTCGCCGTTTTGAGGAACTGGGTTCAGTGGCCCACCGTCTAGGAAGAGGTGCTCATGGAAATATTCGTACTGAAGAGAACGTGGAAGCTGTGCAGCAGCTTGCCGCTAAAAAGAGCCAATGCCTGTATCGAGCAAAATGGTGGTCATTTGTCTGATGTCATATTTCACACATAGTCACGTTAAATTTCCATAAAATGTATTTAACATATAAAAATAAATCATTTAAAAAAACCGTTATTACAAGAATTATAACTGTTTAACATCACTAGGTCTCATTTGGGCCACCATGTATATCTAGACGTAGCATATGGCTAGCGATGTAAACCTATGCAAATCAGAAGGCAGTGCGAGCGATTTTATTGTGTTTACTGTATTCGGGGTGGAATACTTTACTGCCGGCAGTTTCTCATTGAATTGAAATCGGCATTCACTCAAGTTTATAAGGGCTGCTTTATAAATTTCTGGCCTAATAATAAAAATGCAAATATTTATCATCAAAAATGGTTTTATTGTTTTTCAAAGTATTCACCAGCATGATTTATACACTTTTGCACGCGCTCAAACCAATTGTCGAAGCACTTTTTTTCACTCCGATTGAGACACCTCCAAAAAATGAACGCATCAACAGCATCTTCTGGAGACAAAAATCGTTGACCACGTATGTTTTTCTTGATGTGCGGGAATAAAAAGAATTCATTGGGTGCCAAGTCAGACCTGTACGGCGGATGACCCATTAATTCGACGTTTTGGCCGGTCAAAATGGCGCTGATTTTAGCCGATATGTGAGAGCTTACATTGTCATGGTTCACAATGATTCGTCTTCTCTTGTTCGTTTTTCGAATTTTTCCGAAGACTTCAGACAAACAAATTGTGGTGTACCACTTAGAAATGACCATCCTATGGTGTTCAAGTGCAACAGTCGCTACATGACCAGTTTTTACTAGGAAACAGGCGACCATTTTCCTCGTAGTGCTTCTTCTACGAACAACTTTCGATGGACTTGGCTCGTCTTCGAAGACCCACACGATCGACTGCTGTTTTGTTTCGGTTTCATACACATAGATCCATGATTCATCACCTGCAATGATCTTATAAACGTCTTTTGAAGAACCGCGATCGTATTTTTTCAAAATTTCTTTGCACCAATCGACACTAGCCTTTTTTTGAGTGATTGTTAAATTGTGTGTTCCCAACGAAAACAAACCTTTTTTTACTGCCAGGTGTTCATGCAATATCGAATGTATGTTGGTGAAAGAAATGCTTAATGATGCCTCTATCTCTCGGTATGTCAAATGACGATCTTGCATTATCAGTTCACGCATGGCATCAATGTTTTCTGGCACAACGCACGGTTTTGGAAGACCTTTCCGACCTTCGTCTTTGAGCGAGCGTCGGCCACGATTGAATTCATTAAACCAGTTCGTCGCAGTGCTATAGGATGGTGCTTCATCGCTATACAAAGATTTAAGTTCATCGATGCACTCTTGACGTGATAATCCAAAGTTGTGCAATATGATTACACGAAAATGTTCACGAGTTAATTCCATTATTTTTGCCAAATTGATTATTTCAGGTAGCAAACAACACAAATGATAGTCGTACGTCAAAACGTTCTAAGCACGTTTATGCTAAAAATGTCAAACTTTCCCATGGAAATGTCAGATGGCACTACTTAGTGTTGCCTAGGCCAGAAATATATAGCAACTTTGGTATTCTTTGATCGCTGTAAAGAAACATTTGAGGCTTAAGTTCTGAGGACGGTGAAGTGGCTTTCACTGAAACATCAGTCACACCTGCTTGCAATGGAAAGTTTTTTCGACTGTCTTTTAAATAACTTTTGGGTTTCTCTTTGAACGAATTTTTCAAAAGAAACATGGTCTCAAATCTGAATTTGATATTTAAAAATATCCACACGTTCCTTAGACGTGAAATAATGTGAAATGAAGTGGCAAATCTTAGTACATATTTTGTCGGCTTTATGGCATTCGAAACTTAAACAGGTTCCAAAATATATCTATCGGAGAAACTAGCGTACCAATCTGGTCATCTTTGTTTGAAGACGGAGTTGATTATCTACTTAATCCCTTAGAAGGCCCTGTTGCAGGTCTCCCTGACAAAGGCCTCCGCATTTGCGCAACTGGCAAGTATGTCACTTTCCTTCTCACACTGTTTGTGTACGCGATAACTTTCATTGTCTTTATGGAACGGGACATGGAACAATTTGTACTTTTGTTTATCTTAACAATGCACACAAACTCACTCTCCCGTTTACACTGGCACGCTTACCTGTCATAAATGTTCCAATCGATGTATGAATGTCGAATATCGGCGTTGTTTTGCTGTTGCTGCTGTAGTAGATACTACACAATATTATTGTTGTAGTTTTATTTGCTAATAAATGTTGACTCTGTTGACGAAGAACGCGCGTAATTAAAAACATGATTGGAATTTCTGTTACTCGTGCAATAAAATTACTCAAAATAAATATTAATTGGCCGGGAATGGTGTGAGTTAGTAATTCTTTATTTAGAGAGGGGTACAATATTATACAAATATCGATCGGTACAATTAAAGATGGGTCATGCCCAAATATTTTTAGAGTAACAAGCATTTACCATGCAAGTTACAATTTATAATACCCTGTTTCACACAAAGGTAAAGTCTAAAACTAAGAATTCGTCAGCAAACACAGCTTAAAGTTGGTCCGGCCGAGACTAAATTGCATTCCGTTCTGTAAATGTACTCTCCAGATTCTAAGGCAGGTAAGAAGGCATCAATATGTACAACTTTAGGTCATAAATAAAGGGTGGTTAATATTTAGGGCCGATGTTGATTTTGAATAAAACACAAATTATTGAGGAAATTATTGACATTTCTTTTTATTGTGATAATATTGGTATGGTTCAATTATGTATGGAACAAAATACCGGCCAAATGGCCGACGCGACCTCGGCGGCACACCTCCATCCGATGGTCCAAATTTTCGATAACGCTGAGGCATAATTGAGGTTCTATGCCGTCAATGTGCCGAATTATATCATCCTTTAACATACATTCGATATTGCATGAACATCTGGCCGTAAAAAATGTTTCTTCTCGTTGGATCTCGAACAATTTGACAATCGCTCAAAAACAGACTCTTGTCGATTGGTGCAAAGAATTTTTTGAAAAAATACGATCCCGATGCTTCAAAAGAGATTTATAAGATAGTCACAGGTGACGAATCATGGATCTATGTGTATGAGCCCGAAACAAAACCGCAATCGACCATGTGGGTCTTCGAAGACGAGCCAAATCCAACGAAAGGTGTTCGTGGAAGAAGCACTTCGAAGCAAATGTTCGGCTATTTCTACGGCAGAACTGGTCATGTTCCGCTTGGTTAACGTAGGGCGGTCAATTCTGAGTGGTAAACCACAATTTGTTTGCCTGAAGTCTTCGGAGAAATTCGATAAACGAACAAGAGAAGACGAATCATTGTGCACCATGACAATGCGAGCTCTCACACATCGGCTCAAACTAGCGACTATTGACCGGCCAAAACGTCGAATTGTCATCGCCGTACAGCGCTGACTTGGCACCCAATGACTTCTTTTTTCCCGCACATCAAGAAAAAATGCGTGGTCAACGATTTTCTTCCCCAGAAGATGCTGTTAAAGCGTCCAAAAACCATGTTTTGGAGGTGTCTAAATCGGAGTGGCAAAAGTGCTTCGACAATTGGTTTGAGCGCATGCAAAAGTGTATAAATCATGCTGGAGAATACTTTGAAAAACAATAAAACCATTTCTGATGATAAATATTTGCATTTTTATTATTAGACCAGAAATATATATAGCAGCCCTCGTATGGTGTAAGGGTCCTATCTCACCAACGATGAAACGTGCGTCTGTTGAGTTGCTTTGCTTATGCTGACTTATTTTTTCTTTAATATGAAAAACAACAAGACACCTGTAGCTCGTTTCTGTAACTCGTACCGATCGCAGTTACCGACTGAAATAACCGATGACGCCACTCTGACGTCATTCTCATTCTCACCTTCACTGTTTCTGTAAAAAATATTGCCGATTCTTATTCCATTCACTCGTTCCAAATCGGTAATATGACATTGTTCCGATTCTTCTTCAATAGGAATCGCTTAAAAAAGTGTTTCAGTAAGCAAATCGACTAAACTTGACTTTAACCCATTTCGCTCCGAGATTCAATTTTTATTTATTTTTTAGGAAAAAATTACTTTTTTAGGGTAATTAGGACCCGCTGATTTCAAAAATCTGGCCAAAAAAAATTTCAGATTTTCCGTTTTCCCAGAAAATCCTGTTCGAAATTTCGAACACTGGCGCTTATCCTATATGTCAACTTTGTATGCAAGTGAAACATTTGAATTATTTGCTGTTTTATTGATTTATTCATTATTTTCGAATCAAGTGCTACGAAAATGATTAAAGTTGATGAAAAATGATATTGAATTAAATCTACTTGGGTATTATTTGAAATAAATCGTAAAATAAAAAGAAATATCAAAAAGAAAAGTCGTGAAAAAATACTATTTTTCATGTTTTTGCAGATGCAGATGCACATTGCATTTCTCGCACATATAAATTGTGGGCTTACCACATCCCTTCAATTGACAACGACGATGCTTTCCTTCGGGATTTCTGATTATTACGTGTTTTCCCTCAACTTTTGGTAGATTTGATGGTCGATATTCCTTATCATCGACATCATCATCGGTGGATTCTTTCCTATTGGTCAAAAGAAGAGCTTCTGTCACAAAGATTTTGAATTCTTTTTGACTCATCGGTTTCTCAACTTTGTATTTTGCAATCAAACAATGCAATTTCCAAGCATTCACAACTGCCGAATACAGAGTAGTACACCACAAAGGCCAATACCATTTCTTTCCACGTATATTGATTCTGTAGTTCTGGATTGCATTGTCATGCAAATCCACACCCCCCATGCCCTTGTTATAATTGTGTAACATGGCTGGCTGACCATACATTACGTATTTACCAGCTTCGGGGTTCCTTTTTGATGTTGATGCCTTTTTCCAACGTTGGACATTGTGCAAAGGCAAGACTTGGTCGAAATTTGTTGCCATGGTGACCTCTTTGTTGTCCTGCCATCTACATAGCAATATTTTTTGTGTGGCGTCAAATGTATAATCATAATCACCCCTTGGTAATTTTTTACCGGTTTTCAATTCAGTGGATCCACCAGCCAGCCGATTGGAACGAACGGTTCCCGATGCACAAAACCCATTATCAGACAACAAACAAAGCAAGTGGTACGATGTGAAGAAGTTGTCAAAATAAACTTCATGTCGTATTGGATATTCAACATTCGAAAGCAACCGCATAACCACATCAGCTCCCAATCCAACAACATTGTTATATTGGTCAGCAGATCCACAGTATGGTATAAAAGAATACAGATAACCTGTAAATAAAGAAAACAAAATATTTATCAAAATTAAATTATTACCAGAAGATGAAAGATTTATTACCTGAAGAAGAGCATAGACACCATAATTTATAACCAAATCGAATTGGTTTGCCTCTAATGAACATCTTACAGCTATGTCTCCCAAAATATGGAACCATTTGTTCATCTATGGATAACATTTCGTCCCAAACACCAAATTGAAGAAATTGATTTAGAATATCGAATAAAGGACGAAGCTTGAAGAGAATATATATATGTTTTTATTTGTTTTTATATTTGTTATTGTAAAACATACCTTAGCCATTTTATCAGCTTTGTCTAAATCATTATTATTGGCAAAATGTATAAATGATTTTATATGCAAAAATGTTGACCGAGTCATGGTCTGTTTTACCATAGGGATCCCTAATGATGGCTTTGAAGACCAATAATCTGGCACAGATGGAAGAGTGTGATATCCCGATAATAATAAAATACCAATGAACCGTTTTAGCATCACTTCATCTAAATGAAAGTCGGTATTATTTTGTCCCGCAAATCTATTTGTTTCTTGAATAATATGGTCAAAGACTTCGTCATCATAAAACAAATGAAACAATTGTAAAGGAGAATGGTCTATCAATCCTGAACAAATTTTTTCTTTTAGTTCAGTCAATGGTGCTGGATTTGGAGCAATATCAAAATGGTATTTCTTTCGGTTGCCTTTTGACCATTTTGGTTTTCCAAAAGAACTGAGAGGCTTGTATTCAAATCGAGGCTTCTTCGATGTTGAAGGTCCCTCCTCTTCTTCAAATTCAGGATAGCCATTGTCCTCAATTTCATTTCTTTCAGTTTCAATTTCAACGAAACCGGCAACCTCGCACAATGGATTCGGATCTAAATTCAAGGCTATTTCATTATCATTGATTGTTTCTTCATCTGAACATTCATCGACTCGATCAGGAGGAAGTATATTCACACAATTAATATCCCCGTCATCATCACTCCAATTGGCTATTATTTCTTCCAACTCCTTCATAGACAAACATTTTTTATGTGTACTCATATTTCGCTATGCAATGCACAAATCAATAAAAACAAACAATATAAAACTCACAAAAACTCGAAATTCACAATTATTTTGTATATTACAGATGAAATATTTACCTTTTTTGCAAAAACTTTTTTATAAAACACTTGATGAAACGAAAATATAATAAACACGATTCTTTTCACGTCTAATATGCACCAAATATAACACAAAGAATGAGAAATGTCAGAAATGTCAAAAATGTCAGTCAAGTGTAATCGTCAGTCAGTAACTATAGGATAAGCGCCAGCGTTCGAAATTTCGAACAGTCAAGTTTACACATATGTGGGGTCACGCATGTATATGTAACACATGTGTTATATATTTTATAAAATAGTTACATATATTGGCAGTAATTCCTCATAATTATTCTTTTAGATATTTTTTTTTTATTATTCTTAAAAATTAATTCAAAAAGTGCCTAAAAATAGGGGTTGCAGAAATGTACCCCTAGTATAGGTGGAGAGGGTGGTGGGCGGGTGGGGAATATTTTTT
Source organism: Hydrotaea diabolus (assembly GCA_963513945.1). Lineage (NCBI taxonomy): Eukaryota > Metazoa > Arthropoda > Insecta > Diptera > Muscidae > Hydrotaea > Hydrotaea diabolus. The sequence continues at coordinate 129,531,488 of OY740717.1, read as the reverse complement.
TTCAATTGCTAAAAGATGAATCTTAACATTAATACCAAAATTTACCTGAAAATCCACCTTTTTCATACATAAATATTTTTTGGAAAATATGTGATTTTTACTGTTCGAAAAATCGAACAGAGGAGCGAAATGGGTTAATCAAAGTGAGAACTCTGCCGATTGCTATAGTGTTGTTGTAATTATGAGAAAGCAAGTAACCAAATATAACTTTTTACACAAAATACAATGTAATTGATGTTATTTTAGACAAATAAATATTTAATTAAAAAAATATGTTTGATTGTGTTACCGCGGTTTAATTGTGTTTGAAAATGGGCAGCAAAATAAAAACATTTAAGATGACAGTGTGTTGAACTGGTTTCAACGAAATCGGTATGGTAATGCAAAATAACCGAGTGCAAATGTTTGTTTACTTGCAATGAACAACACCAACTGCCAGCTTATTCAATACCTCGGTTTTTATTTGTTTGCATATTTTTAACAAAATGAGTTAGAAGGTAAGTAATAGTTATGTCGTTTATATTAAAATAGCAGTGTTTTAATACAAAATATTTGTAAAACATGAAAACAAATGCAAATAAAAAGTTGCTTGTTTCAGCTGTTTCAATAATTACCGTTTCATTTCGATTTGTGTTTCTTTCCATCACAGAACGAATTTTTACCGATTTCAACGTACAGAAACAGCAGTTATCAAGAAATCGGTAACTTTCAGTCTAGTCGGTGTGACATCATATAAATCGGCAACTTACTGATTTATTTGCAGAAACCAGCTACTGATGCAGTTAGCTTCGGGAGCAATTCACGCTTCAAAATTGAAACTAAACTATCTTGGTACATATTTTCGTTCTATTTCAGAATCTGATGTTATATTATATCAGGCAAATATTGAATCGACTTTGACCCAATATTGCATTGAGCGTTATGTTAAAACAACACTTATCATATCGTTTGAAATTGGACCATATGGGTTCGTATTTTCGAATAGCCCTAACAAAGGTCTATGATATCATATAGCCCCCATCAAAAAGGTCCTCCCCAATTTGAGAGCCTACAACTATGTAAATCCTATATTAAATTCCATATATGTCAAATTGCTAGCAGACGCTAGGGTCTTGTCTATACCATAGGGTACCATGTAGCCGGCCCAGTTCGACTCTAGACATTTTTTACTTGTTTTCATAAATTAATACTTAGCCCTATTTATATGCATATTTATTGAAAAACTTTTTTTTTGCCATAAAACATGTTTTGTGAACTTTCTCAACTACTACTTTATCATAATTAACATAACAACGACTAAAGGAAGAAAAGGAGTAAAGACAAGGAACATGACACGACAGCACACAAGATGACAAGGAAAAGAAATTAACACGCATAAACAAAGCGGAAAAAAGACATAAATGGGTACATGCATATGGCGCAATGGGAGCTGAGCGAACAGAAAACAAAAGAAAGGGCTTAAATGACGGCGATACATAAACCAAAGCGGCCGCCAATGTTCCCGTTTGCACGCCCACCCGCCCGGCGTGTCAGCCGTCGTCATGTCTGCCTATAAAGAACCCCGCTTGAAAAGCACAGTATTTAACTCCTTTGGTAAGGATGTTTCTTGTCATTGTTATCATGTTACATGTTTCATTTTCGTGTTTGCTGTTGCTACCATTACAGGGAGGCCGCTGTCATTGTCATCGCTGGAATTCTTGTTGCCACCGTCACCGTCGTCGTCGTCGTAGTTGTCATTGTTGCTGTTGTGTAAAACACAACATATGACTTTGTAAATTATGTAAATACTGTCCTTATTACATGATTTCTCATCTTCATCCCCTTTCGCTTAGCGTTCTTTTGTTTCATTGTTTTTATGTTCAGCCCATTTATGGGTCGATGTTAAGCCACCACGTCAAATGGAAAGTGGTAATAAAACATTAAAAAAATTATGAATATTAAAAACAAGAGCACAAATGTACGCGTGGAAATTAATGCGCTTCATTAAAAGTATTTGCCGAAAGGACACAATCGCTGCAGCAGTTGTGGCGTCAGCGTAGGCAGCAGCATTACCGCCAGCAGCACGAAAAGGCAATGAATTGTCACATGTGGAAAATTATGACTTCAATGCAAACACGCTGGTCCGAGTGGTGAGCTCTCTCCGGCATGTATGGCAGGCCTTGTGTGTCGCGATGCGGTTAAAATAACAAATGACAAATAACGACATTGACATATTAATTTTAAACAAGGCCAAAACAAGCAAGTATCACACACTCACTGCCTTCAAGACAAAGGCAACACAATTTGCACGGCGTGTTTAATAACTTGCAGAATGACCTACTAGGTGCCCGCAAGTTCTAGTGCTGACAAGTAGAAAAGACGTCAGCAAAAACGACAAGGTCAAAAGTTTCACATGGCTTTCATTGCAAAGCGCCATAGGTAGTACAGGGTAATGTGATTGTGTGTTTGTTTGGTGTGACATGGTTCCATATTATTCTTTGAATGAAATGTAGCGAAGTGACTTGTGGTATATGTACGTAACGATAAAGTGTATCAGAGCCAGCAACACTTGTGCTAGATCCAGAATTTCACTCCCTCTGTGTTAAGTTCAGGATTTGAACACACGTACTTCATTTTGGGTTTATATACAGAAGAACAAACTCGGAAAGGGAGGCTTCCCTTAATGGCTTTGATGCCCTTTCCGATTCAATAACGAATGTTTTGGACAGTTATCCGGACAGTGAAATCGTCGTTGCTGGAGATTTCAATGTCCATAATTTTGCCAGGCTTTCGCATTCAAGCCAAACAAATCGGGAGGGCCAATAAGCCGAGCTCTTTGCCATGCCAAATAACTTGACGCAACTAGCAAATGAACCGACACATACTCTGTGTGTCGAAAGGCACCATCACAATATTCTTGATCTTGACTAAACTTCGCACCCTGAAAAGTACGAAGTTAAAGTCCTTGCACCTCTTGATATCTTCGATCATTGCATTGTTTCGTCTCCTTTTGGTATTCCGCCCTTCGTGTCGCTTCGATACCAGCCCCAAAGCGGACAGTTTTTATCTACGAAAGGGAACGCTCAACCACTTTTTCAGCATTTAAATTGGAAACTTTGCTTTCTTGACAACGACGTAAATGCTGCAACTAAAATGATCCAAAATATAATATTATTTGGAATGAAGACATTTATACCAAATAAAGTTACGTCGTTTAAATCAGCCAAACACAGTTGGTTTATCAAGGCAAGCAGGAATGCTGCCAGTTCTAAAGAGGAGGCATTCAGAAATTGGCGCCTTAACAAATACGCCAATACTGAACTGCTGCGGAAACAGGCAAGATCTTCGTGTACCAGAGTGCTTAGGTGTGAAAATTTTCAGCAAGTCTACGTATAAAGGTTTTTGCTTCCTCCAGATGAAGTTAGAGCTTTTGGTCGTTTGTAAGAAGACTAAAGGATAGTTCATCATCTATCCCAACTCTTGTTAAAGACGATCAGGCTTTCAGTGACCCGGTGGATAAAGCTTACCTATTGGCTTAAATGTTTGCAGGAAATTCTTCATTGCTGATGGGCATTCAACTACTTCTCGTGACCTAAAACATATCTAGTTCCATGCCTCAGATATTTTTTCGAACACGTGGGTTTAAAAGTTTTCTTGTGAATCTCGACGTAAATAAGTCCCTGGGCCCGGATGGTACTTTGGCACCTTTCCTATGTAAGTGCTCCTCGACGCTAGCCAGTCCATTACGCAACCTTTTCAACCTTGCTTATAATGGGGAAGTCCTTCCAGCGTGTTGAAAGGTTGCGAACGTCCGCTCTATCCCGAAATAATCCTGCGAACTATCGGTCAACCACGATTTGCTCTGCGCTCTCCAAGGTAATGGAGAGCATGGTTAACCACCATCTTGTGAGGTATCTGGAAGCTTCTGTAGAAATCGCTCTACGGGAGACCTGATGGCTTTCCTGTCGAAAAGCTGGATTCGGTATATCCACCAGATTGGCGAGAGCAAGGTTGTGGCTCTGGATATCTGGATATCTTTGATAGAGTCTGGAACGGTGCAATCTTATCAAAGCTGCTCTCATTTAGTGTCGGTAATACTTTTGCTTGTTTTATATCGAGCTTTTTTAGAGATCGCACTATAAAAGTTCTCATTCTACCAACAAAGGCTTACCGCTGGTGTACCACAAGGCTCTGTCCTTTCTCCATCTTTATTTCTTATTTTCATTGATGATCTGTTGGGTCAGACCGTGAATCCAATCTACTCCTTTGCGGATGACAACAACAACTGTCATTCTTATTCATTCGACCATAGGCCAAGTCTTGAAGATATTGAAGACAGAAGGCGTTTTATGGATGAGATACTTGGCCGGGACTTACGCGACTGGGGTCGAATGAATAGAGTGGATTTTTATGCGCGCAAGACGCAGTGCTGCTTGTTGTCTCACAAACGATTCAATGACCCATCAGGGTTGTTATTATCCATCGATTGTATGAATGTTGAACAATCAGATGCCCTTAATGTTCTGGGCATAAGTATAAAATGTGACGCTCGTTGGGCGAGATATGTATTGGAACTGTCGAAATAAGCGGTGTAAGAAATATTTCACTCTTTTTGATCTATTCAATATCTATGCGACCCATATCAGGCCTTAGATGGAATACAACTCCCATATATGGAAAGGTGCTCCAAAATTATTCTTAGAGCTACTTGACCGTGTTCAAAGGAGAGCGATGGTGCTGATCGGTGGGGTATCCAACTCATTGTCTTCCTTGAGCATCCTAGGAATCTGGGATATGTGTCGCTGCTCTCTCGTTACTTCCATGGTGAGTGATCCGCGGACATCCGTCGAATTATTCCTGGCATTAGGATGTTCGCCAGGAATACGGAGTACAGGAATTCACCCCGTTTGCTATCGATTGGCTAGTTGACTGCACTATACACTACAGATCGAGTTCGGTTTTTGCCCGTACTGTCCGTATATGGAATCGACTTCCGACAAGAAAAAATAAATTCAAGACAAATGTCAATAAACTTTGCTACCTCTTCCCCGCCCTGATCCCTTACTTTTCACTCACCAACGCAATGCACTGCATAATAGGGGACATCCCCTGAGTGTTGGTCAAAAAAAAATTATTTACATTTTTTATGTGAGCAATCTGCTTATTCTTAATTTGATATGAAAGATTGGTACTAAAATTTATTAAAATAAATGTCTGGGATACCAAAAAAAGGATTTGAATAGTGCAGCGGTTCCCTGCTTTGCAGTCCTTCATTTTCGTACGGGAGTTTGGCTCAACTCTCCCGAGTAAATGGACCATTATGGGGGCTTGTAAACATGTTTGCCTAAGCTGCTTGAAGCGTACGAAGACCGTGCCATCGAAATCGCAATGGTCTACATCAAGGCTTTAGCATCGTCAATTCAGGCAAACCCAAGCGTTTCGACTCGAAATGTATCGGCGCAAATTGCAGTTATGAGACGGTCATAACAAAGTATAACTCATGATTTAACTTGTTCCGTACAAAGTCCAAATTACAAGCAAGTGGAATCCTCTGGATTTGAATATTCGAATGAAATTTTTCAAAGAAAGCAGCATGATAAATTGCTTGTTAATGTCTAATGAGGCCCATTTTTATCTGAAGGGCAATGTAATCCACAAATACTCCATGAGAAGGAACTGCACCCAGGAAGGGTTACAGTGTGGTGCGCCGTTTTCCCAAGATGTATTGCGGGGCTTACTTTTTTTTTAAAACGGAGTAACAGTGACTTTCAATATGTATCGTTATTTAAAGACGTTGAAGGAGTTTTTTTACCCATAAGCAATTTAACAGCACTTGGTTCCAAACATATACAGCAACTGCACATTTACCCTGACCTGTAATGTCAGAGCTCCAACAAAAAGTCCCAAACAAATTAAGATCCAGAAATTTCACTTTTCGCTGGAAGCCAAGGTCACCAGACCGGACTGCACGAGCAACGGAAGTCTAAGATACGTATTGCGAAACCGACTTCATGATACCCCGCATGCTTCAGACTCCCTAGCCTTAGTAGAGACTCCCTACCCATAGTCAGGTTGGGTCAAAAGTTATTATGGGGTTTAAAAATTTAATAACTTTTTCGTTCATATATTTTTTTTCAGATTATATAAATAATACTTGGAGAAAAAGTAATGGAGAGATTCGCAACTGAACAAAGAACCAGAATAATAGTATTTTATTGTTTAAATTAGCGATCAATTATTTTAACGCCAACGCATGAGCAATGAAGCTCATTTTCATTTGAATAGCTTTGTTAAAAGGCAGAACTGTAGGTTCTGGGGTTCTGAAAATCCAAGAGCCATTCATCAACGACGACTTCACCCCATTAGGTGTACAGAATGCTATGGGATCACATCTGCAAATATCATTGGGCCTTACTTCTTTGAGATGGAAGTGCTGTAACCGTAAATGAAGAGTGGTACCGCTTAATGATAGAAAATTTCTCCTGCTCTTGAAAACAGACCTGAGGTGTGGTTTCAGCAGGATGGAGCCACTGCCTACATTGCCCGAGACACAATTTCCAGAAATTCGGAAATTATTAAGAAAAATATTTTTTTACGATATTTTTTTTAATATGTCGTTGTGAAACTGTTCTTTCATGCCAAAAGCTATTGAAAAATCGATTAAATAGCCACCCTAATATATACGAATTTAGGTTCAATTAGGCAATATTGATCTGTAAATTGATAATTGACTATTTGTAAGCCAAAGAAATGCAGCCGTTGTCAGTAACAGAATATTGGGTGCAGGTTTTGGCAGAGGATCTCAGGTAAGCAACCGACTTAAAAAAACTACTAGATCAAGCTTATTGTCAGTTAAAACATTAGGGAATGAAAAATATATATCATATACCTTAAAAACCCATAAAGTTTGCGTGGATTTCCACGGACATATATATTGAATATGCACGCCCTACAATTTCTGGAACCATGCCTTTCCCTTTTTTTAAATTGCAGAAGCCAAAGTGGCGCCTAGAGGCAGATAAATCCTTTCGAACTTAAATAAATGACTAATCGAACAACTTGTTTTGAAATTATGGTATAATGTTGATTTTTTTTTATTTTCCATCCAAGTGTTATATAGTTTTCAATAGTGATTTACCTGGAAAACACAAAGGATACATTAGTTTTGTATATTTCTACATTTAAAAAATCTATCAATATAATCAAAAAAAAAAAAACGATCCATTAACTAATTTTCGTAATATTACACCTCGTACATATTCTTATTTCTTTTTAACCGAAAATCGGTCAAATTTAAATGGTTATATCTACTTAACTAAAATTCTGATATTGTTAAAGGTAGCATATTTGAAATCGTTAAAAATAATTAAAAGACAGAATATTTAAGATGTAGAGTTCAAATTTATTCCAGATATAGTGGAAATATTACGTTTGAAGAATGATATTCGATTTCGGTGATATGACCACCAAGAGCCCGTGCACAACGATCTATTCTTTGGACCCAATTTGCAACCACTCTTCCACACATTTCGACTGGATCGTTGGCAACTTCGCGCTGGATGTTGTCTCTGAACTCGTCTAAAGTTGTTGGCTTGTTGGCATAGACCAATGAATTGATGTGGCCCCATAAAAAGGTATCCAATGGAATTAAATCGTGGCCATTCGACCGACTATTTCTTGAGATAACACGTTCAACGAATTTGCATTTCAGTAAATCTATTGTAACGCGTGCTGTGCGGCTTGTTGAAACCACATATCGGCGATATCAACTCATTCAGTTCTGGGCAAAAATAATTTTCTGACATGGCACGATAGCGCTCTTCACTGACGGTAACATGACCATTGTTTTCATAGATAGAAAAAATAAAGTATACAGCCCAATCACACCTCCGGCACGAAAACCACACCACACAGTAATTTTTTACGTATGCAATTGTGTCTCTTAAAGCATATGTGGGTTTGTTGTATAATAACGCATATTTAGTTTATTGACAAAACTGCTCAGCCAGAAATAAGCTCATCGTCGTCGCTCATCTCGTAACTTCGGACGATTATTACGGCCGAAAAATGGAGTAAGAGCTCTTAAAGTTGAGACTACCGACTCAGAATTTCGGTAGTATTTTTTAAAGATTTCCGACTTTGAATAGGTTTGAGGGTGTATTGACATGAAGGTACCATTTGGAAAACCCGTTAGTAGGCTCATATGCAAATTTATATTTTTGCTCTACGTGCGCCACTGTGCAAAGACAAAACACCTGCTAAAGAAAAAAAGGTTTCCAGGAAGCAGATTATGCTCTAGGCTACATAATTAGCCTTTAGTCAAATGTGATATAGATTTAAATCCTTCTAAACTAAAAAAAAATCGGAAGCCATACTGAACAATTTAATTAAGTACTCAAAATAGCGTCTTTTTGTAGATTTGAAATTCATCACTAGAGGAATTAAACACTATTATATGAAAGGTTATACGCCACAATTAATCAAAGATGAATTGAATTCTGTTCATGGTGATACTGCCCCATCATACTCCACCGTGAAATCCTGGGTTCAACAATTTAAAATGGGTCGTTCTAGTACGGAAGATAAACAACGCTCTGGAAGACCGAAAACTGCTACTGCTATTCAAAACATTAGAAAAATATTTAATGAAGGGACTAAAGATAGACGAATAAAGCTCAGAGAACTCGCTGATATTGTTAAAATACACGAAAAACAAGTTTGGAGTATTTTACATGATGAACTCCACATGAAAAAGCTATCCGCAAGATATGTGCCGTGTTTGTTGACTTTGCCCCAAAAAATCGTCCGTTGGACCAATTCCGAGGAGCTTTTAGCGATTTATCAGCTTAATCCAATAGAGTTCTTGCACCGATTCCTAACTGTTGATGAAACATGGATCCATCACTACATCCCAGAACGCAAAGAACAGTCAAAACAATGGATAGAAGCTGGTAAAAGTGGTCCCAAGAAGGCGAAAACTGTTAAGTCAGCAGGTTAAGTAATGGCCACAGTATTTTGAGATACAAGGGGTATAATATTTATTGATTATCTTGAGAAAGGAAAAACTATAAATAGTGAATATTATTGTGCATTATTGGATCGGTTGAGTGAAGAAATCAAGATAAAACGACCGCATTTAGAAAAAAAAAGTTTTTTTTTATCAAGATAATGCTCCTTCACACACTGCATTTTTAACTCAACAAAAACTGGCCGAATTACGATTTGAAATTTCTCCGCATCCACCATATCGTCCAGATTTAGCTCCTTCTGATTATTTCTTTTTTCCAAATTTAAAAGAAATTCTCGATGGCAAAAAATTTTCGTCCAATACCGAGGTTGTTGCTGAAACTGAGGCATATTTTGAAGGTCTTAAAAAATCTTATTTTTCGGATGGAATTAAAAAACTTGAAAAACGTTTGATGAAGTGTATTGAGTTGGAAGGAGATTATGTTGAAAAATAAATAATAATAATTCCAAAAAAACGGTTCTTATAATGTTAGGCCAGTTACTTTTGCGGTCGTCCTCGTAAAACTCTATCCTGTCTCTAAATTATGTCTCTCGCAAAATCTTTGAAAGATTATTTCCAAGCTCAACAATTGCCTAACATCTCCCTTGTCGGACGGAAGGGTATATGCAAATATTTTATTTATACAGATATTTCTTTTTTCAAAAATCTGAAAATAACGAAAACAATTTCTTACAAATCCTCAAGGAAATTATGCTAAGAACATTCATAAAAGTTAAATATACATGCCTCCACACTTAGTGTTGTGCATAACTCCAAATGAATGTTTATATGTCTGTGTGCATGTTTATGTGCAGATGTATGTACTTATATGCATGAATATGTACTTATGTACCCACCATTTGTATGTACATATGTTGTATATGTGAATTACATTGGTTGCCCAAATTACTGGCAAAATACAATATGATTTGGAAAAAAATTACATATCACTGAGCAAGAGCTGTAACAGTGCCGCGACGAGACGAGCCAAACTGCGAAGTGCGGGGCAGCACAGAGCAAAGCAATTTCTTCCGCCGATGTTTACATGAATGAACATTACAACAACGACTGCGGGAGTCGTTAGAATTTTTGTGTTTCTTTTTTACAGTGCTAATGGGACCGAATGGAATGTGTGGAAATAAAAACGGAGCGAAAAAAATTCCAATTTCCTCTAACTGTGCCAAAGGTAATATTTTTTTAAAGCAATTTAACCAATGCAAATAAAGGAAAGGAAATTTCAACAACAACAAAAAACACAGGCTTACTACACTCACGCATACATGCGCCAGACCACACATAAGCATCCATGCCCCCCACTCATACAGAGACGTAAAATAAAGAGGCATTTTTAATATGCGCGACAGTATAACGTATGTGTATGTCGTCGGCTAACATGCAAAACAGTATAACAACAAAAGTTTAAACCGAGTTTTAGTATTATCCTTTAGTTGTTTAATGAGTGTAGAACAGTTGCAAATTGATTTGAAATACCAAAATTTTGTACGGCGAGAAGTCATTTTCTTGTAAAAGAAAAATGTCGATCATTTTAATAGAAATTCTGTTTGACATTTCAACCAGATGATTGCTAACTAACACTGACAGCTAACTATTTGGATATACTAATTGAACGATGTACAAATTACTGATTGTCACCGCACTGCTTATATTTATTTATTGATTAATCAAAATTTCAATTTCGTTTTTGTACAGACTTGTTCTAATTTCGATACCACACCCTGTTATATATCTACCATTCAATGATCTTTTATGAGAATGTTAAGGAAACATTCATGAACAGTTTTTGTAAAAAGGTTTTTTGTTAGTTTTGAGAACTCTAAGTTCTACTTAAATTCTTTTTATTTAACCTAAATGTTTATTTTAGTGGATATTAATTTTAACTTGAACATTCGTTCTGAGTCTCTTTTACGAAAGACGCACACTTGTTAATACGGTGGAATTTAATGAATTCACTAAAGTTTTGCTCTATGTCACCATTAAGATGCGAAAGATGAATTGGTCTGTCTAAGATGAACGTATTTACGAGGGCAGATCAGTAATTCCGTGTTTTTAGTTTCTTTTTGAAAAAAAAAAATATTTTTCAACTTATTCTCGTACTCCTTTTATCGTAATCTAGGTGTACATCTTAGACGAGTAGAATCTTGGCTCTCTGACTGGAGAATAAAAGTCAATGAGGCTAAATGCACACAGGTAACTTTCCCACTGAATTTTAGCACTTGTCCGACATTGAAACTAAAGAATATCCCTTTCTCTCAATCTGAGCATGTTACATACCTTGGAATCCACCTGAATAGCCGACTCACCTGTAGAAGTCATATCGAAACCAAGAAAACTTAACTGAAACTTAAGGTCCATCAACTTCACTGGCTCCTAAACGAGAACTCAAAACTAAGCCTTGAGTATAAGGTCCTGCTATACAACAGTGCAATCAAACCTATAGGTAATCAAACAGTGCAATCAAACCTAAAACCAACGTTTCTCCAATTTTTGTACCGCTTCCAAAAAATATGATTTTCAAGGTCCATATTGTAGGCATTTGTTTGATCAATAATTTCATCGTTGGAGCTGAACCTCTTTCCACCTAGCGATTTCTTTAGGTTTCGAAATAGGAAATAGTCACTGGGAGCTAAATCCAAAGAATATGGGGTATGAGGTACAATTTCGTAACGCAATCCTTGGAATTTTGCCATTGAGACTGCACATGTGTGTACCCGTGCATTATCTCGATGAAATTATAATCGCGGCATGCATCTTGCAGGCAGATTTCTTAAACCCAACTGATCATGTAAAATTGAAACCACACTGCCATATGAATTGCGTATGGCATCAACAATCTCACGCATTTTCACTCTTCGATCGGCCAACACCATATCGTATATTTTTGCGACATTTTCGGTTGAATTGACCTCAATTCAGCGTCATTTGTACTTGTTTGACTACAACGATAGTCAGTAAACCACTTTCTTACCATTAAAATCGATGGTGCAGAGTCTCCATAGTATTTAACAAGCTTTTATTTGGTTTGACTGACGGTTTTTTTTCGCAAAAATAATGTTTTATCAGCTCTCGAAATTCACTTTTTTTTCATTTTTAACAAAATCAACGATTTTGTATGTTTTGAACAGCTGTTCAACACAAACTAAATGAAGGAACTCTCTCAAAATTTGGCAGTAGTCTGAAGTCAACATTAATATAGTGTACTTAATGGGATCAGTGTTGCATTTCATATACCTACGAGGGAAGTTGAAAAAGTCACGGAATTATTGATCTGCCCTTGTAGCTATGGTAGGTGGGACTCTAGGTATTTCAAACCCAATAATTGCAACGGAAAGTATTTTATCTAACTAAGCGTTTGTTGCCCGAACCGATGCAAAGTGTCGGAGTGGGAATTAGGATATCTTCCTCAAAATACCTAGCGAAACATGACCAATAAATTTTGAAATGTAGAATTTAATTTTGATTTCAATTTGACCATAAGAATTAGGTGAATCCATCACTTCTAAAGAGAATTTACCCCCAAAAGCGACGTTTTATGTCTAAAGATTGCAGTACCTAAACTCACATTCGGTTGTACCTATGGCATACTTGGAGTACACGTAACCATAATTGTTTGGTTGGAAAAAAAACGCGGTTGTGACAAAGAATATGAGGTCTGTGTGGACAGGAAAAGTGAATCACACATTTTTAATGAGAATTTACCCTCATAAGCGACGTTTTATGTTCAAAAATTGCAGTAGACAAACTGACATTCGGTTGTACCTACGGCATACTTGGAGTACACGTAACCATAATTGTTTGGTTGGCAAAAAAAAAGGTTGTGACAAAGAATATGTGGTCTGTGTAGACAGGAAAAGTGAATCCAACATTTTTAATGAGAATTTACCCCATAAGCGACGTTTTATGTTCAAAAATTGCAGTAGACAAACTCACATTCGGTTGTACCTACGGCATACTTGGAGCACACGTAATGGTTTGCTTGGCAAAAAAAAACATTGGTTGGGACAAAGAATGTGTGGTCTGTTTGGACAGGATAATGTAACCTTCCCTATTTCAAAGTTCTAAACATTAACGATGAACACGTTCAAAATAAGACGGATCCCAACAAAATAAAATCAGTTCCGTTCCAATCAGGCAAGGGGGTCCAGGTGACTCGAAATGTTGTTTAAAACGTTTACAATATTTTTGGCCAGTCGCTTACCAAACTGATAATAATTCCCTTGTCTGAAATTATAAATTGTTGTGCTGTGAATATCAGAGATGTCCGAGAAGACTTAACTTTTTTTTTTTAAAACTAACACTGAGGGGATACCCCCTATACATGCAGTGCATTGCGTTAGCGAGTGAAAAGTAAAGGATAGGAGGGGTGAAAGAGGGAGTAATGTTTGTTGACACTTGGCATGAACTTCTGGATGTCGTAATTTGTGGGAAATACATTCGCCGAATGTCGATTTAACATACGGATTGTATGAGCGAAAAACAAATTTGATCTTTAGTGTATAAGTATAGTCAACTGACCAATCAATAACCAACGGATGTAAAATTCTAGAAAGTCGCGTATCCCTGGCGAACATTCTCACGTCAGGAATAAGACGACAGATGTCTGATGAAAACGCACCGTGAAAGTAACGATAGAAAAGCTTTCTGCAACCCACATTTCGATGGTGCTCAAGGGAAATAAAAGAGTTGGATACCCTACTGTCGCTTATCAGCATTATCTCTCTCATTTGAACATGTTCAAGTAGCTGTAATCATGATTTTAAAGTACCAGACCATAAATGGGAGTTGTTTTCCATCTTTGGCCTGATGTAAATTGTACAGATATTGAAAAGATCTGAAGAAGTGAATTATTTCTTGCACCGCTTTAAAAAGACTATGCACTTGAGTGCTTCTTTCGACACTTTGAATGCATCTCTCGCTCAACGAGCTTCACATCGTCCTTTCATGCCCAGGAGCATCTGATTGTTCAATAGCCATAACATCGATAGAAATTGACGACAATATTAGGTCAGCAAATAGCTTGTGAGACAACAAGCAGCGCTGTGTCTTATTCGTATTAAAATTTACCCTATTCACTCGACCCTATTCGCAAGTGGCCATTAAATGCCGGCCAAGTGTATCATGCATGATTCGCCTTTTGTCTTCAATTTCTTGAAGACTCGGCCTACGGTCAAATAAATATAAATGGCAGCGAGTTCCTTTTGCGTCAAAAGCCCGTGCATGAGCATATTAGTTTTGCACCGATTTCTTCAGTTGATACACTCAGTTTGCCTGCATAAATGGTTAACGAGCAACGTCCTATGTTTATTGCTTCTAACATGGAGATATCGCCTTGAGCCTAGAGATAGATATTATGAATTTCTGGTGGTTGCGCCAACCAACAGTTTTGTCACAATTTGGTTTTGACCCACTTACCGTGAAACACGGTATTATAAGTTAGTTTTATGGCAAATGTTTGTAACTACCAAAAATATTTTAGCTAGACCCACCCCTGATTTGATTTAAAGATGTTTGTCTGTCTGTCCGTCCCTCCGTCCGTCCTTCCGTTTGTCCGCCCCTCCGTCCTCCATCTAAAGCCTGTTACCAAACTACAGGTTGTCCGATTTTAATAAAATTCGGCAAAAGTAAGTTTTTTGGGTAAATGACGCAATTGATATTAAAGCGAATCGGTAAAGAATTACGAGTATTTATTAAGTTCCACACACACACACATTTTCATCCGATTTGTAAGCTTTTAGCTCTTGAAGCCACGTATAACATCTTTTTTTTAATTTGGCACGAGCTAGTTTTTTAGACCAAGGAAGGACGTTGTTAAAATTGAAGAAAATCAATTTAAATTTAGACTTAGCTCCCACACATATACGTTCATCCGAACTAATGTCTTTAGTTCGTAAAGTCACATATGACATTCAATCTTGATGGAATTTAGCACGAGTAAGATTTTAGGGCCAAGGAAGGACGTTATTAAAATTGAAGAAATCGGTTCAGATTAGGTTATAGCTACCACATATGTGTTTATCCAATTTTAATATTTTGAGCTATATATGCCATATATTGAATCCAATCTTGACAAAATTTGGCACGAGTTAGTACTCTAGACTCAAGAAGTACGTTGATAAAATTTAAAAAATGGGTGTAGATACGTACTTAGTAGGGACACAAATACTGTTACAGCATTGAACACACCCATTTCAATAGTAAAACTGAACATATCCCGTTAATGTCATATGGGTTTTGAAAGCTAACCTCAATAGAGTTAGTCTGTAACGGGATTTTAAAATTGGTTCAACTTTCATCATGGAGTGGTCAGATAATGAGAACCGTATCGCCGTAATAGCGCTTTTCAAGTGTTAAATGAAAAAAAACGATATTTTCAAAACGCTCCGGCCGGGATTAGCCGCATGTTTGTCTACAGATGCATAAAACTGTTTGAGGAAACTGGAGATTTAAAGGACCGTCACCGGTCGGGCCGCCCACTTTTTGTTCGAACACCGCATGTCACCGAAGCCGTTAAATCAAGAATTCACAGAAATCCGCTCCGAAAACAGAAAACCATGACCCGTGAGATGATTATCACGCAAAACTCCTTGAGTCGAATCATTAAAAATGACTTGGGACTTGCTGCTTTCAAACGATGTACCGGAGAGTTATTGACAACTGCTTTAAAAAATAGGATTGGAAAATGCAAACGTCTTTTGGCACGCTGATAACTTGCACAGAAAACCGATAAAAAAAATTTTACCATTCAGGAAAGATTTAACATCTAAGGAAGCATCTGATTTGATCCCAAGGGTGGAAAATTTACCAAGTAATCGTTTTGGAAGCTGTTGTGAAGCCGCTTAATAATTCCCTGTTCCAAAACCAGCCATGGACTTTCCAGCAGGATTCGGAGCCAGCCCATAAGGCTAAAACGTCCCAGGCCTGGCTTCAAACAATTTGCCAGCGTTCATTTCCTCTGAAAAATGACCCTCAGGCAGTTCAGATTTGAACCCATTGGTTTACAAATTGTGGACAGTTTTAGAGGACAATGTTTGTCACAAAAGATACCCCAACATTGGATCTCTTAAGACTGCTTTGATTCGAGCTGTGGCCAATTTTCCAATGGACGAGGTTCGTGCAGCTACGATTGGCCAGTGCGACTTTTCTTTTTGGATGCAATATACATCAATAAATATATTAAAAAATAACTGGTCCAATAACATTCAGTTCTTTTTATTTTACAACATAAATAGACACATGGCTATTGCTTCCATATGTGTATTATTAGGGTAGGTTGATTTAGCATTCGATATTGTGCCATCGACTTTCGAAAGCTATTGGCAAGAGAAAAAAAATTCCACCACGACATACTAATATCAAAAGAATAATTTTAAAGCGCCTAAATTTCAATTTTTTCTCAACTTTTATTTTTTAATTTTTTTTAGTAGGTATTAAAAATATATATGTTATGCGCAAAATAGAAAGGGACCTAAGGGTTAAAACCAGTTTTGTTCAGGAGAGCCATTTTAAAGATTTAAATTGGTGTAGAATCGTCGACTTCAATTTCAAAAAACGCGCATATCTCTGGGAGGGAACACTTTTGGGGCATGGGATAGGTCTCATCCGATGCTCAGATGTTGTCCACATCAAACAAAAAGTGAAAATGGATTTTTTTACCCTTAGGTCCCTTTTTTCTAAGCGCTGTCACATATTTTTTTTAATACTACCTTTCCAAGGTGACATACAATACATACAAATATAAAGTACATTGCCACATACAACACAATATAACATAAGAGCACTTGAGAATAGAAATACGACTGGGAGAATCTTAGAGAATCAAATCAGAAAAAGCTATCAAAAAATCGATGGCACAATATCGAGAAATGTTTGCCCTTTCAAACGACCCACTCTTATGTATTTTACTTTAGATGCTCCATATTAACCCAATCTTGAAGAAATTTGGTTATGGAAATTGAAAAAATGGGTTCAGATTTAGATATAGCATCCACACATATATTTTTGCGGTTTTATGTTTCTACCTTTGTTCCCTATGTCAAGGACGGGCACGGCTAAAATTGGAGAAAATCAGTGCAGATATAGATAAAGCTATTTAATGTATGCTCAACTGATTTTACTATAAACAATGACATTTTCTCACAAATTCTAATATGTTATATGTTGTACGTGTATACAAATTTAGGTAAATTTTGAGCCCGTCTAAAGGCGACCAATAACTTTTTTAAGTTTGCTTTTCTAAACATCCAGTAGGACAGGGTATAATTCAGTCGGCCACGAGCTACTTTTTTACTAGTTTTTTTTGGATTGATTTTACAATATTTTAATAAAAGTATTGCTGTAACTTAACGTAAAACAACCGATTGATTTAATTTGTTTAGTAAAAAACTTGCAACTGCTTTACACGTTTAGACTACATCAGTTGTGTCAGCAACAATTTTTTGGCTCTTATGAACATTTTTCATGTAACAAGCGCGGCATGTGCTTTTTTAGATCCACCAAATCTTTTTTGGCGGTTTGGTTACCTAGTATATTTCACCGAATAAAACAGAGCACCAACTAACGTTTAGTTGTTATGATGGAATAGTCAAGTAGCTAGCAACTTAATCATTCAGATGTCAAAAAATGGCTTGTACAACCAACTTTGTTCTCTGTGTGTACTTGAAATTATACACCGATATCGTCAAATATGGCGATATTCACAGACATCTCAGAGGCTTTTCTGCTTCAGTTCTGGGTGATAAGTTTGGTGGCATTGACTCTTCAAAACATGCCAACGGCTAATTTGAATGCTTAAGTTGGTTGAAACAGCTTGCCTTTTTCTACCGGTCTGAAGTCTTTTTTGGCTACCCAAAACATTACATAGTTCGAAATTTCGGTCTGGTTTTAAAAAGCACTGATTTTTTGATCTGTGAAAACTTCCAAATTACCAGAAGCTACAAAACCCTAACCCGACTTTCAATAATTCTCCTTACATATAGCAAAGCTTCAATTCCTCAAAAGTACTTGCTTGGCCTAAAATAATGTAATAAAGTCGTTGATGGCTCTCGAACCACTGTGTGCGGTTCAGCTACACCCCTGTAAAAATAAGCCTAAAATCGAATTTTAGGAAATCGAACGTCTTAGTGCATGGGTACTTGTAATATGTACCGACTTAATACAATGAAACCCAATCATTTGGGGATGAGTACATAAAATATCGTCAGATAATGCCAGCTAACTCGTTTATTTGCAGTGCCCGAATTTAAATAAATATTGTCGTTAAGCTGTTTTGCACTTAAGCTGAAAGTATGTGTGTATATGTGAACGCATCTTCAAACACGTGTTTTATGCGCCTTTTGTTTATCTTAAAATGTAGCATTAGTACCTCCCCCAAAAGGGAAAAAGTGAAAGAAAACATTGACTGTTTTCTAACAAAATTTTCCCAACATTTGAATGTTTTGCATACTCATCTGCTTGCGGTGCGTTGCGTATCGCAAGTGTCTAACCAAAATGCCCGAAAAAGTTGCGTATACACCCGTTGCGTATGCTCGCTCACAAGCGTGTGTATGTCACCCTGGGGTATAATTTGCAATGACGCTTTAGTTTTTTTGCTGTGGCTTTGGGGCTTTAAAACGTAGCAACAAATAACCGACAAGAAATTTATGGTAGGTCTATAACATATGATACCCTAAACCTTTTGGGGAATGGGTTATTTGTGCGGAGACCAACGGCAATAACACTTCGTGTTTTGTTTTTAAAATTCAGATGGAAATGCTGAGTTATCGCATTTTTAAGCATGTTTTCAATTGCATTGACAAACAAGCCATTTTGAGTCGAATACCCGAGAGAATTTCTTTATTATCCAACATTTCGGTTGGCAGGTACAAATTCTGATCTTTGGTACACCACAGGAACAGCGGTGGGCTCTAAACTTACATATCGGCGAGAACTCGTTGTTTCATTGACAGCTAATTATACTCTTGGATATATAAATTTTTAAAGTAGCACATTTTTGGTGTCAATACTTCTGCAATATCTTACGAACTAATTTTTTTTCGTTAAGAAGCAAACGGAAAAAATATTTAAAATCTGTGAGTTGTGCTTACTCTATTTAAATACCCAACTTTTGCAACCGTTATCTAAGGTCTGCTGCGATCGATCAAATGTATAAAAATACTCAGCTGACTTAGGCCTATCCGTCCATGCGTCCGTCTGTATATCTGTTAAGAGCACGGTCAAGAAAAATTAGCTAGGCTCCTAACAGTTTCTGATTGGGCACATAAGGATTTGTTTACTTGTTACACCCCGCATTACTCTCTGGAGCAGCATAATTCAAGTTTGTTTCAAGGCTAGACCAAGACTTCAAGAAATTGAAGACAAAAGCCGAATCATGGATGAGTCACTTCGCCGGGATTTACTGGCCATTAACAAATGGGGTCAAGCGAATAGAGTAGATTTTAATGCGCGTAAGACACAGTGCTGCTTGTTGTCTCACAAGAGATTCGCTGAACCAATAAAGCCGTCAACTTCTATCGATGCTAGTGATATTGAACAATCAGATGCTCTTAATGTTCTGGGCATAAAAATAATGTGTGATCCAAGTAGAGATACTTTTTTCAATAAATTTTTTTGACAGATAACGTGTGAATCGGGTCATGCTGTCATGTTATTTTTGCTAAGTATTGTTTGGCATTTCATCATGGAAAGATTTACGCCTGAAAAACGTTTACAAATCGTTCAAATTTTTTACGAAAGTTCACAGAAGAATGTATTTTGTGCGTTTTCGAGCCAAATTTTATTTATTTATGAGGCCCATTTCTGGCTCAATGGGTATGTAAACCAGCAAAATTGCCGCATTTGGGACGAAGATCAACCAGAAGAAGTTCAAGAGCTGCCTCTGCTTCCAGAAAAAACAACGGTTTGGTGTAGTTCGGGGGCCGGTGGAATGATCGGTCCATATTTCTTCAAAAATAATGCCGGTAAGAACTTAACCGTCAATGGCGACCGTTAGCGTGCCATGATAACCGACTATTTGATGCCTGGAAGTAAAGCTCGTGATCTCGGCGACATTTGGTTTCAACAAGACAGCGCCACTTCTCACACATCGCATCAATCAATGGATTTATTGAGAGAACACTTTGGTAAGCAGATAATTTCACGTTTTGGTCCGGTCGATTGGCCACCAAGATTGTGTGACATCACACCGTAAGACTTTTTCCTGTGGGGATATAAAAAGTCTTAAGTTTATGCGGATTCAGCTACGATTCAGGCCTTTGAGCAAAACATCATTGAAAATTGGACACAACGGATGGACCATCTGAGACGTAGCCTCGGCCAACATTTGATAGACATAATCTTCAAAAATTAAAAGCCAAAGAATGTTCTTTCAAATGATAATAAACATTCTCCATTCAATTTGAATTTTCTGTGTTTTTTTTCTTTAAATAATATGAACCTTGAATTGGAGCACGCTTTATATCGAACATGACAAATCGTGTTAGAGTCAAAAACTAGGAATATCAATATGGATATTTTCAAACTATAAGTATATTTTCCGTTTAAAACCGTCTATCTTAAGTTATAAAAATAGCCACACTCTTGAAGATAATAAATGCTTCAAACATAGCGCAGCAGTAGACATAATTTTGCTTCCTTATTTAATCTTTTAATCGAGAAGTTTTGGATGTTGTATGTAAAAGTAAAATAAGTTTCATCTTTGAACACTCAGTTAACACTCTTAGCATTCCTCAGATAATTACAGCCGTTGACTTCAGTTGCAGATCCTTATCCCAAAGGATATTTACATATTATAAGGAGTGGTTAAATTCTAAGGGCCAATGTTGAATGTGAACTTCACCTAAACGTCAAGCTTTTTACTGCATTTCATTTCATATTTCTAAATTTCAGACTAGTTCAATTTTAATCATGGAAAGTTACAGAAGCGAGCTACGCGTTAAATTTATTCAGGCTTCGGGCAACAGTGGATGATCAATTAGAATTAGAAACGAATTAGAATATATGGATGTGGAAGATATTTGGTTTCAACAGTACACTTGCCACACAGTTAACAAAACAAATGCACTTTTGCGCGGCAAATTCAATGGCCGTGTTATTCCACGTCGTGGCGATTTTAATTGGCCGCCAAGATCATGTGATTTGACACCGTTGGTCTTCTTTTTTTGGGGTTACTTGAAAGAAAAGTTGTACGTCGGTAAGCGAGCAACAATTCAAGTGCTTAAGGATGAGATAATTCGGCACATTAACGGCATGGAACCATCGGATGGACGTGTGCCGCCGAGGCCGCGGTGGCAATTTGGCCGATGGTGTGTTGTGGTTTGTGTCACATTGACTGTGAATCATGAAGAAGTACGTACTCTGGGCAAACGGGGCGTATGTGAAATTTTATTAAATTAATTCGGCATCACTCATACGCTGCGGTTAAAATTCTAAAATTGTACTACCAATAAAATAAATTTAAATTTTGTAGTTCAACGAAATAAACCATTTAAGCCAACCTTCAATAAAAAAATATGTATTTTCTTATTTAATTTCCCTTCATAGCAAATTAACTTTTAGGTCAAAACATATGTTACCTTTTTATAAGCGAACCAAACAAGGAGAATAGCATAAATCATATTTTTTCTCTGTGGATAACTCGTGTGTATTTTTTTACGATTTCATTTTCTCTTTTTGATGGCCTTAGTTTTGCACACAGAGCATTTCCGTGTATGTAGGAACGTTTTAAGAAATCACATAAAATATATTTTTATGACTGCAAAATGGAAAATAAAAACAAAACTAATAAAACAAACGAAGCGAATGTATTTTTCAACATCTGAGTGAGTCCTTGTTTTTCACCAAAAACACTAGACTTTAACCAGAGGAAAAAAATCACATAAAATTCTTCATCAAGAACATAAACGAATTAAAGTAAAAGGGAGAAGATACGTCAATGACATGGTACATTTGATGTGCTCCAGATTTGAAATAAAATTTAATGTTTTTTGGACATAACAGATCCGCAGAACGTTTTATTTTTATGCTCTACTTCACAGGATGGATGATGTATTACGTTTTTAATCCACTTGTAGCAATGACTTGAGATGTCCTTATATTCCATGAACGTCTGTGTGTCAGAAGTACTAGAGCGTCCACACCGAATGAACTAGACATAGAAGACACTTCTATTTAAGAGGGGACCTTAGACTTCAAGGCTATTAAACTGCCCCTGAAAAAAATCTCAGGAAGTGGAAAGGGACGCAACTGTTCCTACCCAGAACATTTCCATTTGAATCTAGCTTAGTTGCTGTATTGTAGTGCACACTAACGGCGATTAATTAATAAAGCAATTAATAAAGCGATTAATTAACAAAAACACCTCTGATTTCGCCCCAACTCGGAATATGAAAAAAATCTCAGGAAGTGGAAATGGACGAAACTGTTCCTACCCAGAACATTTCTATTTGAATCTAGCTTACTTGCTGTATAGTAGAGCACACTAACGGCGATTACTTGTTAAAGCATTCACAAAAACACCTATGATTTCACCCCAACTCGGAATATGGTAGTATGTTGCACCAGAGTTTAGCACGAAAGCATCTACAAGGCTATATCTTTATCCAGAAGTCTTAACGTTCTAGAATACGCTCATTAGGCGAGAGAAGGGTTGCAAGTGCATTTAGTGTTTGAATCAGTCGTGCCAATTAGATAACACAGGCATCGCAAAGTTACCATTGTATATCTATCAGGAGACTGCGATTAAATTATAAAATGGGTTCCGAACACCGCTTCCAACTAATCAATGAAACAATGATGAGTGTAAAACTTCTTTAGAAGCAACGTTGCAGGGATGGTTGAAAAAAAGGACACACCCCAATGCATACAAAATAGAAAAAGATATAGTTTAAAACTGACTTAGAGACGATTTAAATGGAAACGTGACTCCGTCAACTGGAATTTCCAAATGTAATAACATCTTTAAATTCTGGAGGAGTAAAAGATACTATGGGGTCTATTACTAATATTGACATTTTCGGAGGAATGTACATATTACTGTTGCTCGCACTTACACGCACGATGTTACTTGTAAATAAAACAAAAAACTTTCATAGAAATATCCCATTATACTTCATAATAATAAAATGATCTATGACAATTACGCCTGAAACAAAATATAGGCCAAGTGCTAGCAAGGCTTTTGCTAGCTAGTCGTTGACATCATTATCAAATCTATATCCTGCACTGTAGGATGAAGTAAAATTAATTTTGTTATTCCGTGTGTAAAACTAAACTAAATGTTCAATGCTAATACGATCCACCTGATTGTCTGTTTAAAAGGGTCAAACTAAATAGGGTAGAACACCTTTATAGATAGGCTGTTTCGATTTGCAAAAAGAAAATATTTTTAGAGGTCTTTTAAAGCCTTTAATGGACTAAAGCACCTCTAAGTAACATTTATGGAATTTTACAGTCTTTGATTTTATAATAACTTTTATTGTTCGATTGCAGAGCAATTTTTCGATTTATTATTAAAAGGAGTGGCGAACATTATAAAAAGTGTATTTTTTCCAATGGCGTTTTTTACCGATTCGGCGTGAGTTGTGTTTTTGTTTCTTTTCAGTATTGTTTACCATTGCATCATGAAAAGACTTACACCGCAACAACGTCTCCAATTTGTGCAACTGTATTATGGCAATGAACGTTTGGTAAGCAACGTTTTTCGACCAAACTTTTGTTCAGTTGTGAGGCCCATTTCTGGATCAACGGCAAAGTCAATAAACAAAAATGCCGCATTTGGACTGAAGAGCAACAAGAAGAGGTACAAGAGGTGCCATTATACCCAGAGAAAACCACGGTTTGGTGCGGCTTATAAGCTGGTGGAATCATCGGTGCATATTTTTTCAAAAATGATGATGGCCGGAACGTAACCGTGAATGGTGCTTGCTATCGCGCCTTCATATCGGACTTTTTGTTACCTGAAATTGAAGCCCGTAATCTTGACGGTATTTGCTTACAACAGAACGGTGCCACTTGCCATACAGCTGCTCAAACAATGGATCTATTGAGAGATCATTTTGAAAAGCAGCTAATTTCACGTTTTCGACAGGTGAGAGTGACATCACACCTTTAGACATTTTTCTTTAGGGTTACGTAAAGTCTAAAGTCAATTCTGACAAACCAGCTACGATTCAGGTTTTGGTTGCCTACATTACGCATGTAATTAAAGCCATACCGGTCGAAATGCTCGAACGAGTTATATTTAAAAAATAAATGGCATAAAATGTCCTTTCAAATTACTAATAAAGATTCCACAATTGACTTGAATTTTTATATTTTTTTTGTTCTAAAGAAATACCTCTAGATGTATCACCTTATACTAGTTAGAATCTTACTGAATTACTCTTAAATATAAACTGTTTTTAATTTGACCATCTGTTGCGAATATATATGCACATGAAAGTTTCGAAAGGCGATCAGTCCTTTATTATTGAAGCTACACTGCTTTTTATCGCCCACTTTACTCGTGACTTATTTGGAAACACCTTGATCTTAATACTTTAAAAAGTTATGTTCGATAACCGAACGCCTAAAGAACTGATAAGCACCAATCCTGGACCATACCTATGCCCGTCAGATAAGTTTAGTCCCGAATGGTGGCGCTGTCGTCTAAGAATCAGAATTTTTCGCACTTATGAGATTCAAAATCAATAATAAAACAAGTAAAAAATGTTAAGTTTGGCTGTGCCGAACTTTGGATACCCTCCCCCAGATTCCCAAATTTGGTGCGGAAGTGTGTTCTATATAGAAATCTTTATGTGCAAAATTTCATT
Organism: Hydrotaea diabolus; assembly: GCA_963513945.1. Taxonomy (NCBI): domain Eukaryota; kingdom Metazoa; phylum Arthropoda; class Insecta; order Diptera; family Muscidae; genus Hydrotaea; species Hydrotaea diabolus. Next base: position 129,506,678 of record OY740717.1, on the reverse strand, counting down.
TCGATAGGTCAAGCTTGTGGTGAGTTATTGTGATATTATTTCTCAAGGCCCATAAGGCCGTTTGTATGGGAGGTACAAGAAATAGTGCCCAATCTAAACCATTTTACTTAGATGATTGCGCCTATATAGAGATTATTATTTGCAAAATTTTAGTGATTTTGCTCAAGAAACTGGACGGATATTTCCAAACAAAAAACTAATTTTTATGAGGTAGTGTCGGTTGAGGGTCTCCAACACCAGAGCTATATAGCCCATTTTCAATACCAATCATGCCAGGTTAATTACACATGTTTGTGCCAAATTTCAGCTCCCTAGCTGTTTTTATGCAGGCTCTATCTTGTTTTTAACAGACGGACAGCCGGACAACATGGCTAGTTCGTCTTATAATTTTACGATGATCAAGAATATATATACTTTGTTGGGTCTCCGACAGAATGACAAAACTAATATACCCTCCATTGTATGGTGGAGGGTATACAAAACGAGTTTACAGGAAAAATACGCAGATATTTTTCAGTGTGATTTTAAAAGGTTATACACTATTCAAAAGACCGCAGTTCTTTCCAAATCAGCTGCAAATTTTAAAATCGGTTGATATTCAACCAAGTTACTGGCATATAAGTGCGTAAGATCCAGATTTTTGAGGTGTTTGGGAAATTCCAAAACCGTTTCTTGTTGTACTCAGCAAGATCTACAAGAAAAATAATATCATCTCCCAGGTTTGTTTTCTCTGTCACTCTGTGTAATGCAAAATCTGAATAGATTTTCATAATGATTCATTAATTTCAACATAGGAGTTTGTGCTGGCCGGTATCAATCACACCTATTTATCGTGCATTCATTCGATAATCAGTATCTTGTTGTACGCAGCAAGATCTACAAGAAAAATAATATCATTTCCCAGGTATTTATTCTCTGTCACACTGTGTAATGCAAGATCTGAATAGAGTTCCATAATGATTCATTATTTTCGACATAGGCGTTTGTGCTGACAAATATTTAATGTGATTGGCATGAGACAACCTACACTACTTATTATTAAGATAATTAATCACCTATGTCTTAAGTTTGAGCCAGATTGGATTCGATGAGATTGAGTTCACTAATTGCCGCCCATAACGTATCATCCAAAATGTAATCGTGATCATGTTTAACTTGTGGCTTTTTAAGCTGCACAGCGAAGCGCAGTTGGTGTCGGGTTTCCACAGCTTATAAATAAGAATGACTTTGCGAGTAAAAGATTAATTAATGAAGAAGTCAGAAAAAATCTAACGAAACGTTGGGAAAACATGGAATAAATAAGTTTTATTTAATTCATGAAGAAAGACTGACCAATCAGCCCAGACAAAAAAGACATAAACAAATAAAAGAAATACCCATTTGGTCAAAGAAGAAGAATTAATCTTAACGTTATTATAAATATAACTAAAATAAACAATAATCGTTTTCAGCCGAGTTGAAATTCTAACTTCCGCTTAGTGAGTAAACGATCTATATAGATAAGTTTATTGCTATCTTACTAATGGGATACTAAGGGAACTTAACATATAAATAAAATATTTTTTAATATTTTTTGTTATATTGCAACGATTTTAGCCACAGACTTCTGCAAACTCTCCAGTTTATATTTTTTGTCACTCGTATTACACACGATTACACTGTCATTTTTAATATTCTCCGGGAATACAAATGAAAACATTTTAGCGGCACACAGGCAAGTCCACGTTGTGTGTTTGTTAAGCTCACCTTATCCTCCTTGAAGAGCCTCTGGCGACCAAGAAGAAATCAAAAACTACGCATACAGGCGCACTTGTGTATTTGTTCATTTGAATGTGCACTATGAGTACGAGTATGTGGGTGCCTGTTTGTTATTGTTTTGCTATTTTATTATGCAAGTATATTCAGTTGCACGCAAACATACATTTTCTCACAGACACACACACACACATGCACCGGCATTTACTTTCTATGGAAATTTCGTTTTTATCCGGTATTCTTGTATAGAGTTGTTGTTCGTTCCTCGGCACTCGCTTTTGTATGTGCGGTGGCATTGCGGTGTTCGTGTCAGTGCGGCAATGGGTGTGTTAGGATGTGAATGTTTTGCACTTTCATCAAGAACCACATCACGTTTTTTTTATAAATTTATTTTAGCGTTTTTTTTATGTTACTTTTTCCATTTTCTGTGTTTCCGGGGTTTTCTGGTAGATTCGTACGTATGTGCGAACATCTGCATTTAAGGGGGCCGTATAATCGAATGCATATACAAATCTATTTTCTGCACCGTAGGATTAAGTGTAACTAATGTTGTCAATCCATGTGCAACACCTCTAAATGTTTATCGAAGACCGTATAAAGTTTATATGTATTCTGTTCAATGTCGTTAAAATCTAAGACGATCTTATTTTATCAATTCATCTGAGTGTCTGTTTAAAACGGCCAAATTAAATAAAGTAAAACTCTAAAATTTTGCTCTACGAAGGTCTCTAGCGATAGGCTGTTTCAAACTGAAAATCGTTCTAGAGGTCGTTTGAAGCCTTCAATAAAAAATAGTATCTTTACATGAATGCTTAAATGTTTTCTAAAAAATTCTTCATTTATTAGGATTTTGTGGCATGGGTTTGTCCAATAACATCATCATACAATCTTTAAAATATTGCAATGCGTATGACTAACACACTTTTTTACAACAAATATTACTTATACGCATGTGACTTTAACCAATGTTTACAAGGTATAGCGTGAGACTTCAGCAACATTAAAATTTCATTTCTTAAATTCGATGTTTTGCATTTTTTACAAAACTTTCGTTTCATAACATTAATGATTAAAGTAAATAATTTGTTGTTGGTAACAGCCTAAAAAAATGGAGATAGCCCGCATGTTAAATGTACACTGATTGATTCAGAATCACTCTCTTTTTTTTGAGTACAGACCGTCCGTCTATCCATTTATCGTTCTGGACAAAACAAAGGTCACAATTATAAACCGGTTTCGGTAAAACCTGGAACATTCTTCCTATGTGACAGCGCATAGAGAAAGGGACCTGAGGGTAAAAAAAACAATTTTCATTTTTTTTTCTTTTTTGATGTGGACAACATCTTAGCATCGAATGAGACCGATTCAAAAGTGTTCCCTCCAAGAGATATGCGCGTTTTATGAAAGTGAAGTCGACGATTCTAAGCGCAAATAGAAAGGGACCTAATCTTAAAAAGGGCTCTCCTGAACAAAACTGGTTTTTAACCTTAGGTCCCTTTCTATTTTGCGAGTCACATATAGTGCCACTAATGAACCCTGTTTAAATTGGTCCACATTGGTTTATGTTTTGATATCATCTATAGGTTTTTTTCGCTATCCCTAAAAGCCACATAGAACGTCAGACTCCGAGCATATTGAACACAGGGCATTATGAGCTTCTAACATCTATTACTGGGAAGTTCGATAATATAGGTCCATGTTTTCAAATAGCTTCTACACTAAGGTCCCTAGCGATTTGAGGACCTGCAACTCTAGATCGACATTTTAGAGTAGCCCCCATCTGGAACCTGCTTTTGGAACCTACAACTCTAAAAGCCACAAATTAAATCCATTCACGTTAAAACTTAGCACAGAACAATAAATTACGCTGGCGAAACTAGAACCAATAGATGTATATTTTCATAGAGCTACCATGCAAAAGTCGTTCCCGATTTCAGAACCTGCACCTTAAGAAGATGCATTTTATTCCAATTTCACACGAATTTTGTATAGATGGTGAAAATGTCGCACTTACATACGGCTGGAGATAGCTAGACTTTGATTTTAACAGTCATCAAACGCACATAATTTTTATGGGATTCCAGAGCAATTTTTGATATGTTTTATACGAAGTGATACCGTGACAAAGGTTTAAAAACAATATAAAAACTGTACTTAAGTCGCCCAGAGCACTGAAACAAAATGACTAATTCAGAACTATTCGAAGATTTTAGGAACAAATTTCTTTGATACTTCCTGTTTTTATAATAGATCGAACTGCCAGCAGTATCTTATTCAAATCGTGCTATACTGTCACTATCTGAAATGTCCTTAAAGTTTAAATTGTAATGACATTCAATGAAACAGTTGTTAATTCTTAATTTCACCAAAAATAAGTCTTCAATTTCTCCATAACCCAATGTATGTGTTCCATTATGGCATTGTACAACTGAGCCGATACGAGTATTTTGACAGGATGTAATTTTCGGCGTGTATTGTACTAGGCCTCTTATTCAGCCAAAGCGTACAATTAATATTATGCTCAATCCGTGATAAAATTTAATTGTATTTTTAAGTATCCACTTGTTTATTGTTGCACAAGCACCCTAAGTGTAGAAAAATCTTGAAAGTAATTGCATATTTAGAAAAATGTACAAAATCCACTTTATGTGTACTCATAATTATATGTGACGCACAAAACAGAAAAGGACCAAAGGGTAACAACCAGTTTTGTTCAGGAGAGCCATTTTAAAGATTTAAATACGTGTATCTCTGGTGTACCATCACTTTCATAAAACGCGCATATCTCTGAAAGGGGACACTTTTGGGGCATAGAATCGGTCTCATTCGATGCTCAGATGTTGTCCACATCAATAAAATAGTGAAAATTGATTTTTTTTTACCCTTAGGTCCCTTTCTCTATGCGCTGTCACATATGCTGAAAAAACCTATGGGTCATTATCTCAAACATGTCAAATCGACAAAATAATGCTATATTCCGATTCATGATGAAATTTCATTTTTTTATCTACTGATATGTCCGTAGTTACCGAGGATCGATTACACCTATATGGCTATAATGGGCTTGTTCGAGTTTAATATTTGGCTTTTTGAGCGAATCTCTATTATAACTTACTTACTTAAGTGCATCTATATGTATATCCTATAAAGGTACTGGGAGAAATTCACTTAAATCTCTCTTCTAAGTTCCCGAATATTATTTCACGTTTGTTGGGCCGCAGAGTCAATGAGTCTATGCTTAAAAATTGCAAGCAAAGCTAAATTTGTTAAAAGTTAAGCTGTATAGTGGAAATGTCCAAAAGAATGTGGTTCTGACATCTACACCCTGCGCACTCTGTCGAACAGGGTACGAGTAATATAATTTTGTTTCAGGGCAAATGTTTCTAACTGCCAAACATATTTGAGCTAGACGTACCTTTCAGTGTACCGATCGACTTAGAATCACAACTAGTGATTAGGATTAAAAATGTCTGCCAGTCCGCCCATCTGTTCGTCCACCTAATGCTTGTAATAAAACTACAGGTGTCAATTGTTGTCCGAACTTCATAAAATTTTGCAGACGTAAGTTTTTTGAGACAAATACAGATGCTATTGAAATTAAAAAAAAGGTTCTGATTTAGATATAGATTCCATACATATATTTCTCCGATTTTATGATTTTTAACTCAAGCTGCCCGAAGTCTCATCCACTCTTTATAAACTTTAGCACACGTTACTTTTTTGAGCCAAGGAAGGACGTTATTAAAACTAAAAAAATCGTTTCATAGTAGAACTGAACATACCCGTTAATGTCATATGGGTTTTGAAAGCTAACCTCAATAGCGTTAGTCTGTAACGGAATTTTAAAATTGTTGAAACTTTCATCATGGAGTGGTCAGATAATGAGAACCGTTTGGCTGTAAAAAAAGCGATATTTTCAAAACGCTCCGGCCACTAGGGATTAACCGCATGTTCGTCTACAGATGCATAAAACTATTTGAGGAGACTGGAGATGTAAAAGACCGCCACCGGTCGGGCCGCCTACGCTCTGTTCGAACACGACATGTCATCAAAGCCGTTAAATCAAGAATTCATAGAAATTCGCTCCGAAAACAGAAAATCATGGCACGTGAGATGAATATCACGCAAAAGTCCATGAGTCCAATCATTTAAAAAGACTTGGGACTTGGGACTTTCAAACCACGTACCGGACATTTATTTACTGCAGCTTTAAAAAAATAGGATGGAAAAATGCAAACGTCTTTTGGTGAAGCACGCTGATAACTTGCACAGAAAAATTTTGTTCACCGATGAAAAAATGTTTACAGTTCAGGAAAAATTTAACAAGCAAAATGATAGAGTGTATGGCGGTCATCTAAGGAAGTATCTGAACTGATCCCAGGGGTGGAAAAGGGTCATCACCCAGCTTCAGTCATGGTTTTGTAGGGGTGTCTCTTACGATGGGGTCACTGACCTGCATTTCTGCGAACAAGGAGTCAAAACATCGGCCAAAGTTTACCAAAAAACCGTTTTGGAAGCTGTTGTGAAGCCTCTTAACAATTCGCTGTTCCAAAACCAGCTATGGACTTTCCAGCAGGATTCTGCGCCGGCCCATAAGGCTAAAACGTGCCAGTCCTGGCGCTATTAGAGGAGGAGGTTTTAGAGGACAAGGTTTGTCACAAAAGATACCCCAACATTGGATCTCTTAAGACTGCTTTGGTTCGAGCTGTGGCCAATTTTCCAATGGACGAGGTTCGTGCAGCTATTGACAATTGGCCAGTGCGACTTAAGGCGTGTGTAATGGCAAAAGGCGGACTTTTAGAATAAGTAGATGCATTTTGGATACAATATACATCAATAAATATATTAAAAAATATTTGGTACAAAAACAATCAGTACTTTTTATTTTACAGTATAAAACGTGTGTAACAGTATTTACGAGTATGTCCCTACTTAGTACAGAAAATCTAAATTCAATTTGACAAACATTTATTTTTTGTACCAAGAAGGAAGCTCTTCAAATCGAAGAAAATCGGTTCAGATTTAAATATAGCTCCCACATATGTATATGTTTATCAGATTTGTTTGTCTTTAGCTATAAAAGAGACATCTTACATCCAATCTTGATGAAATTTAACACTGGTTGATAACATTTTATTAATAGTGCAGTAAACGTGGTTTCTTTAGGCCAAGGAAGAACATTAATGAAATCGAACAAAATCGCTTTAGATTAAGATCAAGCTCACACACAAATATACATCAGATTTTTTGGTCTTAAGCACTAGATGCTACGTATTGCATCCAATCTTGATAAAATTTGACACACGTTAGCTTTTTGGCTCAGATTAAGATATAGCACCCACATACGATAAATGTTTACCCGATTTAACCTTATACAATGAAATGTTTTCACAAATTTATATATGATTTTAGTTTAAAAATCTGAGTGAATTTAGAGCCCATCCAGTTTGGTCCAACAACCTATTTTCAGTTCTTTGAAAAATCCAGAAGAGCAAAGATTTTTTTACTCGTTTTATTCTCTCAAACGGAAACTAATATGGATTAATCGCCTTATTACGACGATCTATTTCATATTTACTCCATAGGTTCGGAGATAAGTACTTCAAGATTTTCAAAGGGAACTACATGCTTATACTTATAAGTGTCCGCTATAGAAGAGACAGTAGGAAATCTCTAACGCCTATACTCGTAGCAATGAGAAATGATATAATTTGAAAGTCCTGCCGCTGGAGACAATTTTGTAATACCGCAAATTAAACAGCCTTATTCCAAGTAGTGATGGTCTCGATAGAAATCAATAGTATTTGGATATGTTACGCAACTTCCATTTACTAATCTTCGTGTTAACAGTGACCAAAATACCGGTAACAATGATCATCGAAGATGGTGTTAAAGGGTTAAGGTCACATGAGGAGGGTTGTCACGGACCCGAAATCATGATAAAAGCAGTGTGCAGCCACGAAAACCAATGTCACTTTGCCATTTTGTTAAAAACTTGTCTTCTATTTAAATATAGAAGCAAGAGGTCTTGAGCCGGTTTAATCCCTGTTCAATGGTCACATTAATTTTTAAACTTAAATCGACTTACAACTTTCTTTCTGGTATTACAATGTTCACAGACATTATAGCCTTGGACATTATGGGATGCGACCGAACTTATCATAACCACCTCGCATATGCTGAATGCGTTTTACCAGTGAATGCGATTTGTTCTTTCATTTTATGGCTTTTGTTTATATCTCTGCATGTATGTGGATGTGCGGCCAGGCCAGCACTCTTATTTTTCATTTCCGTACGTCTGTACGTACGTTTGGTCGTACGAGTAACTTTGGCTTTTGTTACCTCTCCACGCTTTTCAGCGAGTGTGTTTCGCCTCTTTTTTGTAGCCATAAAACATTTCTGGAATTTTTGCGGTATTCCACTGCCTGTTTGTCTTCCTGCTTGATTTTTAATCAAATTTATTGTAAACGCTCTTTTGTTCGCCTGTGTGTGAGTGCGGCGGGTTTCCTTCGCTGGCTCGTTTTGTATCCTTTTTGCGTTTTGATGAAATGCACTCGTTTCGTTTTATGTACAAACTCGTATGGGGAAATAAACCGCAATGTGATTAAAGACAAACCAGAGAAGAAATGAAATTCGTGGTAATGGAAACAACGTAAAATAATAAAAGTAGTTTAAGGGATTGAACACACACACACACACACACACCGATAGAGGCATGCATGTACACGTTTTCTTTTGACCCATTTTGTTGTGCATTGAAAAGATTAACGAAGGAAAGAAAGGATTTCAGTAACTACGCATTATGTTTTTTCCTAATGGAAAATTTTATTTAATTTTTCCCTGTGTAGATGTGGGTTGTGAGTTTTTTTATAAGACCAACATTCAGGGGGTGGAAAGGTTAGGGATTGGTTGGAGGGGATACATGTACTGTTTGTTAAAATTTGTTTTGAACCTCTGGATGTCGTAATTAGAAATAACATTTGCCGGAAGTCGATATCACATACGGACTGATCGATAGAACACAGTGCGGTCAACCGGCCAAACGATAACAAACGGGTGTGAATTCCTGAAAAGCCGCGTGTACCTGCCGAACATCCGCACGTTAGGAATAGATCGACGGAAGTCTGATGAACACACGCTAAACACAAAGCTATAAAACAAAGTCACGCAACCTACATTCCGACGATGTTCAAGGAAGAAAATGGAGTTTGATACTCAGCATAATAGCTCTTTTTTAACACGGTCAAGTAGCTCCGAGGGTGATTTTGGAGCACCTGTCCATATATGGGTGTTGTATTCCATCTTCGGACTGCTGTAAGTTGTACAGATGTCAAAATTATCAGAAGAAGTGAAATATTTCTTCTTAAAAAGCGATGTATTAGACACTTCGAATACATGCCTCGCCTAACGAGCGTAGTATTGTATATTTATGCCCATTACATCAAGTGTATCTGATTGTTCAATATCCATACCGCCAATAGAAATTGAAGACATTGTTGTGTCAGCGAATCGCGTGTGAGACGAAAAACAGCGGAGTTTCTAACGGGCATTAAAACCTACTCTATTCGCTAGAACCCCATTCGGAAATGATCAGTAAATCCCAGTTAAGTGTCTCATCCATAATTCCACTTTTGTCTTCAATTTCCTAAAGACTCGGGCTACGGTCAAATAAAAATTAATTAGGAAATTGCTGTCATCCGCGAATGAGTTGGCCGGATTTTCGACCCGACTCAAAAGATTGTCAATAAAAATTAGAAAAAGTGTGGGAAAAAGGAAAGAACCCTGTGTATAGCTGTTCTAAACCAATGTTCTGTAACAACTTGTATAGTAAGATCTCAAAGAAATACCGAAACAAATCGAGTAAAAGTATTTAACACCAAAAGCGTAGAGCTTTGATAAGGATGCACCTTGCTAGACTCTATCAAAGGCCTTGGAGATTTCCGGTGCTTACTCTCACAACTGCTGGATAGACCGACGACAACGCTTCGACAAGAGCGCCTACAGGTCTCCTGTGAGCTATTTTTACGGAAGCCACACTGTCGATTATTCAAATAGCTATTTCAACCAGATTTTGTGCTAAAATTATTTTCTCAGTAAAAGCAAAATTTCAATTGGGTTATCAGACTTGATCTGGGTCAAACAACTGTATTTCTAGCCATGCATTGACACAGCGGATACAACTCACGATTCGCTCGACGCATGTACTCGCCACCAGTTTGGCTGAAACGGTTAATTTTACGGAGGATTTTCCTCTTTAAACATCCCAATACAACTTCATCCGCTTGGGTAGTTAGAGTGTATTAGAAAAGTTATATTTGCATTTTAAGCGGCAGCTATATTCTTGAGCTGTATATCGAGCCAAAAATTGCACCATCGTTTCTTTGGTATACGGTGACCATTTATCTCAATCATACGTAGCATAAAAGCATGACCAGCATTTATGATAAACAGAGTTTAGTCCAAATACAAGCTTCTTTTTTAAAATCCAAAAAAAAACTGGAAAAACAGCTTAAGTCGGGTTTGGCCGGCTATATTAGAACTTACACTTCTGGATGTTTGGAAAAGCCAACTGAAAAGAAGGTTTTGGACCGCCCTGGGCAGACACTAAGCTTACTTAGATTTTAAAACTAATGTCATATTTAAATTTATGAAGATTTCATAGCTTAAGGTTAAATCGGTTGGACATACATGTAGGACCTATATCTTAATCTGAACCGATATTCTCCAACTAACTTATGCCAAATCAAGATTGGATATAATATGTGACATTTAAAGCTAAAGACTTAAAAGCGAATGATGATATACGTATGAAAGCTATATAGGTATAAGTACATTAGATCCGATTTTCCTCAGTTTTAATAGCGTTCTTCGCTGGCCAAAAAAAAAACTAACGTGAGCCAAATTTTATTTTTATATTTATAGAGCTAAAGACACAGCATCAGATGAACATTTATGTGTGAGAGCTTTATCTTAATCTGAACCTATTTTCTTTGATTTCTAAAACGTTCTTCCTTTGCCTGTACGAGTATAAGATGTGTCTTCTACAACTAAAAATAGAAAAATCGGATGAACTTATATGTGGGTGCTCTATATAAATCTGAATCGGGTTTCTTTAATTTCTTTAACGTCGTGGGTTGGTCAAAAAACATACTCGTGTTAGATTTCATTTAATTTGGATGTAAGTTGTGTCGTTTATAGCTATAAACAGAAAACCCTAACAAACATATATGTGGGTGCTATGTCTAAGTCTAAATTGACATTCTTCTATTCCTTTCTTGGTCCAAAAACAAACGTTGGCCAAATTTCTCCAAGATTGGATGTAATATGTGGCTTCTAGAGCTTAAGACATAAAAACCGAAAAGCTTATATGTGACATCTGTATCCAAAGATAAGCCGATATTCTTCAATTTCCATAAAGTTGTTCCTAGGCATAATTTAGGTTAAGAGGTGTAAGATGTGGCATCTAGAGCTGAAAGCATAAAAATCGGATGAATATATAGGTGGGAGCTATATCCAAGTGTAAACCGATTTTCTTCAATTTCGATAGCGTCTGTCTAATGTCATGATAATCCTGCAAAAATTCATCCCTTAGTTTGATTACAAGCTTTAGATCGACGGTATACTTAAAGATGGGTTTAGCTCAAAAACAAGTGAGAAACAGTTGCTATAAAGCTAACTTATAATACATGGTTGGAGCAGGTTATAATAAAATCCTATAATAGGAATTCACTGGCAAACCCTAGCTACACAGCTTTGACTTTGGATACAAGCTTGATTTATTCCCCAACCATGTTTGATCGAATAATGACTCATTTCGTTCCGTTTCATAACACTAAATTTCTAAAACAGCTGTCTGTCACTGTCAAAATATCACGTGGTTCGGAAAGTAAACCCCTAAATGAACACATGCTATGTACACAATAAGAACAATCGATAATTTGACAAGTTATGTCATCTTTTTTTTTAATCAACTTGGGTTCCAGATTATTATTCATAATAAAATAAGACGAACTGTTTCCAAGAAAGTAATAGCCAATAATAGTAAATTGAAAAAATATAAGTAGTAAATATGTATGTAAGTAGTATGGGAACAGATTCGTTGCCACAACCGAATTTTTTCTAATCAAAAGATTGATGTTACATGCACCTCGAGTATTCCATCAGTACAACCGAAGGTTAGTTGGTGCTCTGTCATTTTTTGTTATATAAACTATAATCTCCAAACCTTCAAGAGAGAATTTTTGGATCTAAAAATCCACATGCTACGCTTATTCAACAAAAAAATTAAAATTTTAGTCAAAAGCAAAAACTGTTTCCTTACTCAATTCAAGTACGAGTACTAATAGGGAGGGTCTTCACTAAGAAAACGTGGAAAAGATCAGGTATTGACATTTATTAGCAGAAATTCTTATGAAAATTATATCTATAACACAAAAACATGTATTATTAAATACTGACTCTGTTAATTATTATCGAGTTTTGCTCCCCGCTTCATGTAATAAATCCTACTATAGACTGATCACTGTAGAAAAATTCAATTTGAAAAAATACAAAAACTTTAATCAAGTGTGGAATCTTTATTGTTCATTCGAATGGACATTTTATTCCATTTATTTATTTTTTTTAATATAATCAGAGTGTTTGAGGGTCCAATTGTTGATTACTTACTTGATCTTTTCGACCGGTATGGCGAAATGCAGTGGTTTGTTGGGAAACAATGGTTTTCGCGGTGTAAGTCTTTGCATGATGAAATGGCTGAAAATCAAAAAAATCTGACCAAATAGCCCGACAAAATCAAATATTTTATAAAAATATCAAAACTGGTCATAAAGCAAAAAAAATATAGTTTAGCAGAACTATCGCGTAATCTGTGAGAAACTATACTGAAAAAATACCTCTAGATAGATGACCCATTATAAATTTTAAAAAATAAGGACCGATGATTCGATCAGCCCATAAATCGCAATAAACCAAGGTTTTCGCAATGTAAGTATTTCCATGATGAAATAGCAAACAATACTGAAAAAAAAGAAAATAAAGTTTAAAACAACTTAATCTAAAACCCAATAAAAAAATATCTCCAGATTGATCACACTATACTTACCATTTCTTTCTTTTAGGAAATTATATATCAAAAGGTCTCATTTCTAGATATAATTTCTGGGCCAAACACAAATCATATCAGCAGGTTATTACCGGTTCAACAGAAATTCTCAGTTTGTACTAATTTGTACAGGGTGGCCAAAATAAGACTGAAGGGGACTGCACATATTCATAGCTTTTTGCTTATATTTTTTCTTTCTTTTATAGGTTATATTGTTTTTATGGAGATATAACACAGCAACGCGTCAAAATTGTTTCTTTTGGAAAGTCTATTATCTCAACTTAACGAAATTATCGTCGTCATTTTATTGTCAGAATAGCACCTAGTAACTTCCCAGCAAACCAAACCTTCAAATATTTTTAATAGTTTTTTCGTTTTTTTTGTTATTTATTCCGTCTTTTATCATTATTGTGACTTGAGCAGTTTTTTATTCTGGTTCTAGACCTTTATATTGTTTCTTTTTCAGAATCAACTTAAAAAGAAGAAATTGGTGAAATGTATTTGCTACGGTTGCCAGGCAGACTGTACAGCTGTTTCTAAACCCGCCAAGGTTTTTCTTCAGCAGTCTTTAGCAACGATTACTTCGGCCACAAATCAAATGACTTATACGGGAGACTCATTTTTATTAAAAAGGGTAATTCTCATTAATAAAAATGAGTCTCCCGTATAAGTCATTTTATTTGTGGCCGAAGTAATCGTTGCCAAAGACTGCTGAAAAAAAAACCTTGGCGGGTTTAGAAACAGCTGTACAGTCTGCCTGGCAACCGTAGCAAATATATTTCACCAATTTCTTCTTTTTAAGTTGATTCTGAAAACGAAACAACATAAAGGTCTCGAACCAGAATAAAAAACTGCTCAAGTCATACAAATATTTTTGTTCTACAAAAAAAAGTTGTAAAACATTTTCAAAAAGCGTTCGGAAAGACTTTTAGTTACAAGCAGGGGTGTCTGCAGTTTCGCAAGTAATAATTGTGCTGTAACTATGTTTAGTGGCTTTACACCTAAGGGCAACCAGTTTACATTTAACGAGAACTGCCGGCAGTAGAGTTTTTCTCCGAACACAATAAAAATCCCTCGCACAGCTAAGCTAACCAAACTTTCAGAATTTGAGTTTGAAATATAAAAATACCTCAGACAAACAGTTAAGAATTCGTTCAGAATTAGTTCCGACATGTCTGAACTAAGAACAACAACTGTAAAATATGAAGCAAATACCAAACATTTTAAACGAACAGACTACCTCATAATTCATAATTCGTTGCGAGTTCGATAAGAGAAGTCTAATCAAAAAATGAATAAAAATCCCACAGACAAGTCTAACAAAATTCGGGCCGAATTCGTTCAGATATTTCTGAACATAATAAATAAAAAAATCCTCAGACAAATCGAACAGAATTTGTAACGATTTCGGTAAGAATTCTCGATTGAGTTCAGATATTGTTCAGAATTGTCTGATATTAGACATTGTCGGCAAATTTAGTTTACTGGGTTAGGACCTTACTTACCTAAGTGCCACAACATCCCATAAGGGAACAAGACGAAACTTTTCTGAAATCACTGAGCTGTGCACGATTGAACTCTCATACTCACTAACCGGGACCTACTGTTTAAAGCCGGCTCCGAACGGATAATGCATTTTATAGAGACATTTTTACATGGGATAGAGATAAATCTCCTTCTCGTAAAGTCGCCTGAATTTACAAGGTAGCAACCAGCTGCTGAAAAATTGTTAGATGTTCTTACCCGAGCTCAAGCCTGGATTAACTGGCATGCTAGTCGTGCACACTTCCATCAAACCACGGCGGCCCACAACTTAGGAACTGAGTCTTCCTTTTTTGAGAACCAGGGACCAGTTTCAGAACGTCAATTACATTCCACCAGTTCACTGTTTGGTACAGTATCATGGTTGATAAAACTATCGGTCCATATTTTTTTAAAATGAAACCGCAAGTTGAGAATCATCCTTACATATGTTACAGCGTATAGAGAAAGGGAAATTCAATCAATTTTTCATTTTTTTCTTCTTTTTTTGATGTGGACAAAATCTGAGCATCGAATGAGACCGATCCCATGCCCCAAAAGTGTTCCCTCCCAGATATATGCGCGTTTTATGAAAGTGAAGTCGACGATTCTAAGCGCAAATAGAAAGGGACCTAATCTTTAAAATGGCTCTCCTGAACAAAACATTTCATCAACTTTTCACTTTTTTTTGATGTTGCCAACATCTGAGTATCGAATGAGACCGATCCCATGCCCCAAAAGTGTTCTCTCCCAGAGATATGCGCGTTTTATGAAAGTGAAGTCGACGATTCTAAGCGAAAATAGAAAGGGACCTAATCTTTAAAATGGATCTCCTGAACAAAACTGGGTTTTAACCTTATGTCCCTTTCTATTTTGCGCGTCACATATGGTGCCAGCAAGATAGAGCCACTGCGTGAACATTAAGAGCCACAGCGGAACTTCTTCGAAACCTATTTGGTAAACCCTTTAGTCTTATTTGGGCCACCCAGTATTTGCAATCGATATATGGTCAGAGTGATTACTTAACTAAACCACACTTTGCCATCTTATCCTCCATACGTTTATTTCCGACACATGATGCAATGACATACTCGATCTTCGTTGCTGTCGGCGGGCTATTTATTACCCAAAAGTCAGAAATATGTGTGCCTACGCTTTTATAAAGGCACGGATACATTTATGCAAACCTATATATTTGTGTAGGTAAATGCGTGTATGTATAAGTATGTGTGTGCGTGCAATCAACAAAATTCGCAACATTTGTTTGTGTCATGCTAAATAATTTGCACATCTCCAGAGCACCCAAATACGTCGGGTGCAAACGATAGAATTTCAGTGTTTCAACGCAGTTGATGTTGGTGCATTCCCCTTTAATGCAGTTGCTGTTTTTCAGATATTTAAGCATATTAAGTCATACATAGGGTTTGGCGGTAAAGAAAAAGTTCCTTGGAAATAAAAAAAAATACAGAACAATTTTAAAATCGTTATTTTGTTTAAATACCCTCCAGCATAGGATATTAGTTTGTCTTTCATTTGTTACACTTCGTAACACTTATCTACGTACATATGAATTATATAATTTATTGACCTTATAAAATTATAACACAATCTTACTATGTCTGACTGTTTGCCTCTTAAAAGCACGATTCGTTTCAAAAGAAAAGAGCTAGAGTCTTCTAACTTAACAGATATACAAATTTGTATGTTATAGCCTTTTCACATTTACTGTGTTTCAGCTGAAACGCCGGCGTTTCAGTCTCTTTCGAGGAATTCCGCGAAACACACTTAAATTTCCATACAAAACAAAACGCAGGCATTATGCTCTTTTTGCTGTAGTTTGTTTGAAACCACAGTAAAAATGAGAGAAAGCCCAGTGTTGTACTCCAATAGTAGTTAAAAAAAGCAGTAAAATGAAAAAATTTGCATTGCTGGTTCAAAGCAAATGTCAGAAAAATGAGGGAAAAAACATCTGTTTGTTTACATTTCTAGTTTGCTTTGTGGTGGTAAGTACTTATTGCAATGGGATCTATGACTATAAATTAAAATTTTTCTTTTTTAATAATTACAGCGCAGTCATACAATGATATAAACTCTAAAATTTACAAATTAAATTCATTTTTTAATATTATTTTATCTTTGTTTGTTTGTTTTGTTTACACTCAGTACAGAAAACACAAAAGAGAAATGAGAAATGTCACATGAAACCACAGTAGTTTAAAAAAGCATAATGTGAACACCATGGTTTCAAACGATTTCAAGAGAGCGAAACGCCGGCGTTTCAGCTGAAACACAGTAAATGTGAAAAGGCTATTAAATATGTATATTTTATAGTCGGTATATAGTCTGGTATTAAAATATACTAAATCGAGCAAAAACGTTCCCCTTGAGGGACTTCATAAAGCCCAGAACACACATTTTTGGGAACTAATACGAGGGTTGCTATATATATTTCTGGATTAGGCAACGTAAGATGTTGCCTGGCGTCATCTGACATTTCCATTGGAAAGTTTGACATTTTTTAGCATAGACGTACGACCATCATTTGTGTTGTTTACAGTGACTTGAAAAAATCAATTTGGCAAACAAATGGAATTAACTCGTGAACATTTTCGTGCGATCATTTTTCACAAATTTCGACGTGGATTATCACGGCAAGCGTGCCACGACTTAAATCTTTGTATGGCGATGAAGCACCATCCTATATCCTTGAAAAACTGGTTTAATGAATTCAATCATGGTCGACGCTCGCTCAAAAACGAAGGTCGTGCAGTTCGTCCAAAAACGGCCGTTGTGCCAGAGAACATTGATGACGTGCATAAACTGATAGTGCAAAATCGCCATGTGACATGCCGTGAGATAGAAGCATCCTTGGGCATTTCTTCCACCAGCATACTCGTACATTCGATATTTCATGAACACCTGGCCGTAAAAAAGGTTTGTCCTCGTTGGATCCCGCACAATTTGACAATCGCTCAAGAAAAGACTCGTGCCGATTGGTGCAAAGAAATTTTGAAAAAATACGATCGCGGTGCTTCAAAAGACGTGTATAAGACCGTCACAGGTGACGAATCATGGATCTATGCGTATAAGCCCGAAAGAAAACAGCAATCGACCGTGTAAGACTTTGAAGACGAGCCAATTCCAACGAAAGTTGTTCGTGAAAAATGCACTTCGACATGGTCGCCTGTTTCTTCGGCCAAACTGGCCATGTGGCGACGAACAAGAAAAGACGAATCATTGTGCACCATGACCACAAATCGGCTCTCACAAATCGGCTCAAACCAGCGGCTTTTTGACCGGCCAAAATGTCAAATTGATGGGCCATCCGCCGTACAGCCCTGACTTGGCACCCAATGGCTTCACTTTATTTCAGCACATCAAGAAAAAAATGCGTGGTCAACGATTTTCGACGTCAGAAGATGCTGTTGTTGAAGCGTTCAAAATCCATGTTTTGGAGGTGTCTTAATCGAAGTGGAAAAAGTGCTTCGACAATTGGTTTGAGCGCATGCAAAGTATATAACTCATACTGGAGAATACTTTGAAAAACAATAAAACCATTTTTGATGATAAATATTCGCATTTTCATTATAAGGCCTGAAATAAATATAGCAGCCCTCGTACTATACCTTTGTTCTCGACATCAGAAGCATTGCCTGGGTATTAAGTAACATCAGATGCGTCACCGCCTTAAACCTCGATGCCCTCAATCTCATCATCGGTATCTTCATCAAAAAACCTAACAAACCTAGATTCAATTTCTCGCCGCTCTTCGTCCGTCATTTGCAGATAACGAGTACTATTTCATAGATCCAAGTCAGCGGCATCCCAATCTTGGTAAGACATTGTACCAAAAATTCTCTTATAATTCAAAAAACACATATGCACTCGTTGATCTACTGTCTACGAAAAATATAAAATTATGCACTGTCTCATAACCAAAACAACGAGAACTAAACAATTACGAGCAAAAGTGCTAGATTCTTTTAATTAACGCTATTTCCTTAGAAGATATCAGTGTTGCTAATTGTTCCGAAAATAACAACGAAGTTTTTACGCGATTTTTTAAGTCGTAATGGGGGATTGGTAATGCCGTCATAAAATTTTGCGCCGTAGGTCCCACTGGACCACACAAAAACGCGCTAACTTTGTTCAAACACCTATAAAATACGAATTATTGACACAATCAATAACAAATTTAATGAAATCGACTTAAATCAGCTTGAGATCATGTAAAAAACAAAGTTATGTATGACTGAAAGTCAAAAAAGTTAGCACGGACCTTACAACACACAGAAGGATTTGTTCGTCCTAGAATTTTACGACGATCAATTATGTATGTACTCGTATATAGGACCTCCCATCAATATTTTGCGTTGTTGCAAAAGAAATTATAATTCAAGCACACCGTCTACCCTTCGTTTGATAGTCTCGTTGGCCACAAAATGTCAATTTTTGATAAGCGATTACATCTTCAGTTTCCTTTATGTACGTAAGGTACTCTAATCGTCGAACACCATTATAGGTCCTCTTTTAGAAGCGGTGCCACATAATGAAATTAACGCCCCAAATTCCAAACTAAATCGCAAACTCATGTTTAGTGAATTATTTTCGTATTTCGGTATTATTCAGTATTCCCAAAACACAACACACACACGAGGAATAATTGTATATTTGTTAGTATGCGTGCGAGTGTGCATGTGTCAGTGTGTTTGTGAATATGTGCCTGTCAGTAAATGTTCCTAGTGTCTATGATTGATAAATCGCTTTTTGTGAATATTTTATTATGTGTGTTTGAAACTGCTCGGATGACATTTCTACAGATATTCCTGTACAAATTTGATTCTTCATTCGTTTGTAAACACATAATACGCAAACAGATATTCATTCAATATGGGGACATATACAGAGAGCGCCAAATAAGGTACGTTGCTTAAATGTTAGTGTTTAAAAGGCTTAAAATGGCAAAACCCTAAGAGTTCAGTTAAGCAAACTTTATATAACCAAAAGTCTTATCCTCATTTTAGCTGCTTGTCTCTCAGTTACTAATCTAGAATTAAAAATAACTAAATTCGGGTGCCGTCGACTATATTATAACTTCCACTTCTGGATATGCAGAAAGACCAATTGAAAACAGGGTATTGAGCAATTTTGACGGTACCCAGATCTTAAAAATCATGTCACGTTTAAAGTTTTAAGAATTTTTTTTTTGTCCCAAATATTCATGTTAAAATGAATACTTGGCAAGCCGAATTTGTAAAAATAGTTTAATTTTTTGCTTCGTGATGTCCAATAATACTGGAAGCCGTTCTATAGCTCCCAGACAATTTACTTAGTAGGGACATAAATACTGTTACACACGTTTTATGCTGTAAAATAAAAAGTACTGAATGTTTTTGGACCAAATATTTTTTAATATATTTATTGATGTGTATTGTATCCAAAAAGAATCTACATATGTGACGCACAAAATAGTAAGGGAACTAAGGTTAAAAAACCAGTTTTGTCAGGAGATCCATTTTAAAGATTAGGTCCCTTTCTATTTGCGCTTAGAATCTCTGGGAGAGAACACTTTTGGGGCATGGGATCGATGTCATTCGATGCTCAAATGTTATCCACATCAAAAAAAGTGAAAAGTTGATGAAAAGTTTTGTTCAGGAGAGCCATTTTGAAGATTAGGTCCCTTTCTATATCTATAGGAGGGAACACTTTTGGGGCATAGTATCGGTCTCATTTGGTGCTCAGATGTTGTCCACATCAAAAAAATAAAAAATAAATGAAAATTGATTTTTTTACCCTTAGTTCCATTTCTCTATGCGCTGTCTCATATTCGAAATGTCCGCCTTTTGCCCTTACACACGCCTTAAGTCGCACCTGTCAATCGCCAATAGCTGCACGAAACTCGTCCAATGGAAAATTGGCCACAGCTCGAACCGAAGCAGTCTAAAGAGATCTAATGTTGGGGTATCTTTTGTGACAAACCTTGTGCTCTAAAACCCGGCCCGGCGCAGAATCCTGCTGGAAAGTCCATTGCTGGTTCTGTAGTAGGGAATTGTTAAGTGGCTTCACAACAGCTTCCTAAACGGTTTCTTGGTAAACTTTGGCCGATGTTTTGACACCTTGTTCGCAGTGATGCAGGTCAGTGACCCCATCGTAAGAGACACCCCTACAAAACCATGACTGAAGCTGGGTGATGACAATTGTCCACCCTTGGGATCAGTTCAGATGCTTCCTTGGATGACCGCGCATACACTCTATCATTTTGCTTGTTAACTTTTTGCTGAACGGCAAACATTTTTTCATCGGTGAATAAAATTTTTCTGTGCAAGTTAATAGCGTGCTTCACCAAAAGACGTTTGGATTTTTCAATCCTATTTTTTTAAAGCTGCAGTCAATAAATGTCCGGTACGTTGTTTGAAAGCCCCAACTCCCGAGTCTTTTTTAATGATTCGACTCATGGACTTTTGCGTGATGTTCACCTCACGGGCCATGACTTTCTTTTTTTGGAGCAGATTTCTGTGAATTCTTGATTTAACGGCTTTGATGACATGTGGTGTTCGGACAGAGCATGGGGTGCCCGACTGGTGGCGTTCTATTACATCTCCAGTCTCCTCAAACAGTTTTATGAATCGGTAGACGAACATGCGGCTAATCCCTAGTGGCCGGAGCGTTTTGAAAATATCGCTTTTTTCCATTTCATACTTGAAAAGCGCTATTACAGCGATAAGGTTCTCTTTATCTGACCACTCCATGACGAAAGTTGAAACAATTTAAAAATCCCGATACAGACTAACGCTATTGAGGTTAGCTTTTAAAACCCAGATTCAATTCCGTGTCCCAAAACCAGCCATGGTCTTTCTAGAATGATTCTGCGCCGGCCCATAAAGCGAAAACGTCCCAGGCCTGGCTTCGAAACAATTTGCTAGCGTTCATTTCCTCTGAAAAATGGCCCTTAGGCAGTCCAGATTTGAACCCATTGGATTACAAATTGTGGACGAATTTAGAGGACAAGGTTTGTCACAAAAGAGCTGTGGCCAATTTTCCAATGGACGAGGTTCGTGCAGCTATTGACGATTGGCCAGTGCGACGTAAGGCGTGTGTAAATGCAAAACGCGGACATTTCGAATAAGTAGATTCTTTTTAGATATAATATACATCAATAAATATATTAAAAAATATTTGGTCCAAAAACATTCAGTACTTTCTATTTTACAGCATTAAACGTGTGTAACAGTATTCATGTCCCTTGAAACAATAAAACCATTTCCAATGATAAATTATTGTGTTTTTATTGCCGGATCCGAAATGTAAATAGCAACCATCGTAAATTTAAATTGTACTGTATGTCATCTTTGATACATAAACTCCGAATTCATGGAACCACATATCGTCCAGTTTCATATCTTCAATTTCTTGTCACAAGAAGTCCGTTATCATATCGCTATTGCGAACAACATTCGCGGTAACTGCTTGTCCAACCTCATAAACGAAAAAGTACGGCCAGGTGAGTTTCTATTCTGTCGCCAGCCTATAAACCGCACCAAACAGTCACTCTTTGTAAATGAGTAGGATTTTCAACATTCACTTGAGAATTTTGCTAGTTGACGAATCCACTATGAACACATTTGTTCGATTTTGCGGACCAAGAAATCACGAAGTGCACGGAATGTATTTTGATTTGAACGCCCATTTTTGCAAAAAGCTTGTTAAGATTGTTCAATTGCTAAATTATGTATATTCACCACGATTTAATTTGTCAAACAATAAAGCAAAAAAAAAGAAATTATGTTGGGAAAAAAACTTGACGTTATAATATTATTCACAATTAATATTGTGCGATATGGTTGGACAATCCTCATTAAACGGCCAATAGTCGTAAAAAATTATAAAAAATTCCAAGACACAAGAATGGAAAGAAACATTAAAGGAACTCAATCTTACAATAACAGATGCGATTAAATGGATTTACAATGACGATTTACTAGTCCATAAGTTCAGGCAGAGACATCAATTTAATGTATTTGGCGAAACTACAACAACATCTTACTTGGTACCTGCAAAGCGAGCCGGGTTCACGTAGTACTATTGAAATATTAGTATATTTATACATATGTGACAGCGCATTGAAAAAGGGACCTTAGGGTAAAAAAAAATCGATTTTCACTTTTTTTTTGATGTGAACAACATCTGAGCATCGAATGAGACCGATCCCATGCCCCAAAAGGGTTCCCTCCCATAGATATGCGAGTTTCATGAAAGTGATGGTACACCAAAGATACACGTATTTAAATCTTTAAAATGGCTTTCCTGAACAAAACTGGTTTTTACCCTTAGGTCCCTTTCTATTTTGCGCGTCACATATATTCTCTTTTTTAGTACTCGTATTTGCAAATGGAATGACAAATTATGTATGCACACCATTCTATGATGCACACCATTCTATGTGTATGAGTAAAAGTAAATGTAATAGGAAAATCATATAAGTATTTATGTCCGTACACGTGGTCCTTATTTTATTAATGGTTTTCAAACTCTGAAGGACTTCCGGACTTCCCTGAGTTCACTGATACTTTTATTTGTCACTTCAAGTACTCAAACACAACCGTTTATTCAAAAATTCGAATAAATACTCCCGCGAATTGCATTTTATCCTGATTGCTGTGATTTAGTATTCGTCGAATTTTGTCATTTTTAGAAATTGTCAGTGTGTCCATTAACCGAAATTCGGTAAATTTGCTGCCCATTTCGCATATTTGTACACTTGGAGCTATTAATGTTTCAACATCGCATATGATGATGAGTCTCCGCTGTCCACTGCTGTCGCATTTGTTTGCGATTGTTTATCGTAATCGAATCGTGGATAGAGGGAGGGCGCCAAGTATTGAACGATGCCCAGTCCGCACGGCACGAACCGACCGACAGAAATGTCAAATTTTGTTGATATTGACGTGGCTGTTGTGTAGCTGTCGTTGTTTGTTCTATGTAAATTTGATATTTTCGTTCATTTTTGATTGACCATTCATTAGTAGGGAACGGATGTGTGATAATTTTGTAAATCAATTGTGGTTGATTTGCAAAAATTCATCGATATTTCAATAGATATGGCAGAAAGAGAGAAAAAGAGAGACAGAGACATAGTGCGGTTGATAGACTAGGACAAAATAGAAAGTCAAGTTATCGTTTGTGTAGTTATGTTAATTTAATTTGGTAATGTGTATCGTGTAATGTATTTTTAAAATTGATAACTTATTTCCATTTAATCCATTTACGAGTATTTGCACAGAACATTTTGATGATTTTAATTTGCTATTTTTAGACGATTAGATCAGAAACATAACGAGTATGAGCTAAGTAAAAAATTAACAATGTCCAAGGATTTACATCAATATACCGGAAATGCAGTTTTTTCAGTCAGGCGAAGATAGGACCAGAACACTGCTAAAATTAAGCAAAATGGAAATTAAGAAAAAACCAGGTGAAATTAAGAAAACACCAGGCTTAAAGGATGCGATTAGTAAATACCAGCATCTGAGTATGACGAAACCTTAGAGCTTTACGTTTGTCACTATCCAGTTTTCCCGGACTTTAGATCCCGTTTCATATGGAATGAATTAACCCAAATTACGGATAAAGACACTTAAGGACTATATAAGAGTTACTTAAATAATTTCTAAAGGATACCAAAGCCAATTTCTGGTTTTGCGTTATGTCCTACGACATGAGACAAAACATATCTGCCTCTTCAATCCAAACCCAGCACCCCCCCTCTGTAAAACAAAATATTAAAAGTTATAGTGTATTATAATGTATATAAAAGTATTATTAAAATATAAAATGCACTTTTAAGTGCATCAAATGTGTCAAAGTCAACAACTAATTCCATTTAACGATATCTCTGCTTCCGTTCATATGCTGTTCATCGGAGGCTTGTTGTCAAACTAGAGGTCACAATTGTTTTCCGATCTTCATGAAATTTGGCCGATGTATGTTTTTTTTGACCACTGAAACAACTGAAACAAAGAAATATTTTAAAATCAAATTTTGTGGATGAAATTGAAAAAAATGATTTAAGTTTAGATACGAGGGTTGCTTTATATATATTTCTGGCCTAGGCAATACTAAGTGTTTTGGAGGTGTCTCAATCGGAATGGAAACAGTGATTCGACAATTGGTTTGAGCGCATGCAAAAGTGTATAAACTATGCTGGAGAATACTTTGAAAAACAATAAAACCATTTTTGATGATAAATATTAGCATTTTTATTATTAGGCCAGAAATATATATAGCAGACCTCGTATAACGGGTTTTCCAATAGGGGCATAGCCTTTAGTCGAAGTCAACATTTTTATCATGGTCAAGTTCACTTACGAGCAATGTTTGGAAATCATTAAAAATCACAACCGAAATTCGGAGTCGGTGGTCACAACTTTAAAAACGCTTGCTCCAATTTTCACCATTTCAGCGATGAAGCTCTTTCTGGCTGAGTGGTTTTGTCAATAAACAAAATATGCGTTATTGGACAGCAGCAAACCCACATTGAGCTTCAAGAGACACGATTGCATCCGCAAAAAATTACTGTGTGGTGTGATTTTCATGCCGGAGGTATAATGGGGCTGTTCATGCGAATGGCTAACTCTTTCATGCGATTTAACGCCATTGGATTTATTTTTATGATGACAAGCCAACAACTTTAAAAGAGCTCAAGGACAACATCCCACGTGAAATTGCCAACGTTCCGTTCAAAGTGTGTGCAAGAGTGGTGAAAAATTGGCTCCAAAGAATACATCGCTGTACACGGGCCCGTGGTGGTCATATGACCGAAATCGAATATCATTCTTAAAATGTAACATTTGCACTACGCGGGAAAAAATTTGAACTCTATATCTTAAATATTCTGTATTTTATTTACATAGGGTGATCCAGAGGTATTTTTTCAGAACAAAAAAAAATATAAAAATTCAAATCAATTGTGGAATCTTTATTGGTAATTTAAAAGGACATTTAATGGCATTTATTTTTTGAATATAATTTCCTTCAAATGTTGGCCGCTACTACGTCTCAGGGTTTCCATTCTAAGGGTCCAATTTTGGATGACTCGTTCGAGCATTGCGACCGGTATGGCTTTAATGACACTCGTAATGTTGGCTTCCAAAACCTGAATCATAGCTGGTTTGTCAGCATAGACTTTGGACTTTACGTAACCTCAAAGACAAATGTCTATAGGTGTGATATCACTCGATCTAGGCGGCCAACTCACCTACCTAAAACGTGAAATTAGCTGCTTTTCGAAATGACCTCTCAATAGATCCATTGTTTGAGCAGCTGTATGGCAAGTGGCACCGTCCTGTTGAAACCAAGTGTCGTCAAGATTAAGGGCTTCAATTTCAGGTAGTATAAACATCGATATCATGGCGCAATAGCGAGCACCATTGACGGTTACGTTCCGGCCATCGTTATTTTTGAAAAAATATGCACCGATGATTCCACCAGCTTATAAACCGCACCAAACCTTGGTATTCTCTGGGTATAAGGGAACCTCTTGAATCTCTTCTTGTTGCTCTTCAGCTCAAATGCAGCAATTTTGTTTATTGACTTTGCCGTTGAGGCGGAAATGGACCTCATCACTGAACAAAATTTTGGTCGGAAACAGCGGATCTTCACGTTTCTCACCGAACGCTCATTTCCATAATACAGTTGCCAACATTTGAAGGTGATTATTTTCAAAAAATAAATGCCATAAAATGTTCTTTCAAATTACCAATAAAGATTCTACACTTGATTTGAATTTTTACACTTTTTTGTTCTAAAAAACTACCTCTAGATGGATCACCCTATATGTCCCTAATGGAAAATCCTGAAGCAATCATACATACACTCCCCGCCACACGAATAGGACTCCCTTAATTTTTAAATTATGTGTGATTCTTTTAAGTATTTGAGATCAATGAGCGGAATA
Source organism: Hydrotaea diabolus (assembly GCA_963513945.1). Taxonomy (NCBI): domain Eukaryota; kingdom Metazoa; phylum Arthropoda; class Insecta; order Diptera; family Muscidae; genus Hydrotaea; species Hydrotaea diabolus. Next base: position 129,480,345 of record OY740717.1, on the reverse strand, counting down.
TTTTTTGTTTGTGTCTGAGATGTCCATATTCATACTCTCCGAGAAATCAATGTGTAATGGAAAGGTTCCATTGTATTTTTTTTATCTATTTTGCTTTATCGTAGACCTGATTTTGTGCAATCTCTTCCGACACATAAAAGGGACCCCAATCATAATTATTATTTTTCTTCTGCAAGTGGCTTCGCGCAGTAACTTAAATATTTAATTTTAATGGATTTCAAGCAAAATTAAATTAAAATAGGTAGAGAAACATCTTTACCTAACGATGAAAAGTTAAAAATTAAAATTTATAAAGAATAATCCATAAAATCGTTGATAAAAGCGGAAGAAGCCGAAATGTCGTGTTTTCGTTTAGCGAAATGATTCAAGCTATGAAAGGACGTTCAGAAAATGTGCTTTTGGCTGCTCATAAGCGAGATCAGCATCAAATTCGCACGATTTGTAAGCACGAGTTAAGCTGAAACTAATGTTAAAGCTAAGGTCAGAACGATCCAACGTCTAAAACTAAGGAAAAAACCACCAGTTAACGATTACCGCAAAGATACGATTAGGGTTTAGCCGCAGTCACATGATATGGAATAACGAATGGCATCGCATCGTTTTCTTTGAAAAAGAAAATTATTTCGAGCGGCTGGATAGATTTGACTATTATTTCCATTACCTTCGTAAAGAAGATCACCATCCTACTCACTCCGTAAAGAGGATCACCATGCATATCCGAGTGGGTAATGTCATGGTGTTGGCGGTCATATTCTACAATGGCACAGCGAGTTAAAATTGCACAGGGTGGCTGATAAATATTGCAACATTTAGAAACTCAAATGACTTTTTTTTGAGTGTATGGAATTATTTTTTAATGCGAAATATAATTTTTCATACTTAAGCCAGAAATGTTTCCCATTACTATATTATGCAACAAAAAATAATTATCATAAGTAACTAATCAATAAACAAGTTATTAAACAATTAAACCACAACGGTAATTTTGCTTCGCCTTGTACTTAATTAGTTTAAAAAATAATGGATTTTAAAAGCCCTTTGCTCGTTGATGCATATGTGGCATCTTACCAAAAAGTTGTTCATTACTGCTTGGAGAGATGATACAGGAATAGCTCAATTGTTTCTCGAACGGATTGCTTTAGTTCATTTAAATGTGTTTTGGTTTTGCTTTGTACACTTCCTGTTTGCAATAACCCCACAAGAGAAAGTCTGGTGCAGTAAAGTCAGGCGACCTGGAAGACAACGGAATGTGGAGTTTCTGGATATGAGCTTATTGGGAAATTCTGTGATCGTCGCAATTCTGTGATTACAGGCCGGGCTATGTGAGGAGTTACACCATCGTGCTAAAACCGCTCAGAGTTGAAAGAAATTTTCTTTCGGCGTAATTCTGGATAGAAAAACTCTCAACATGCTCAAGTAACGGTCTCCAGTAACCGTAAGGGTGTGACCGTTTTCTTCGAAGAAGTAGGGCCCGACAACGCACACCACACTGTGACACGAAGTGGATGCAATTCCGTCTCATGGAGTATCTGCGGGTTGGAAGCACTCCATATTCGACAATTTTGTTTCTTTATGTTGCCGTTTAAACCGAAATGGGCCTCCTCAGACATGAAAAGACAGTTCAACAAGTTTTCGTCCTCTTCCACCATTTGAAGCATCTTCTGGCAAAATTGCAAGCGAATCGGGGAGTGTGCTGCGTTCAGTTGGCCATTTGAATTTTATATGGTAGTAAGCCCAAATCTTTGTGCATAGTTGATTGCAATGACTGTCTGTTTATACTCGTACCCATTAGAGCAGATAAGCTTCTTTTCGAAACTCTTGGATTGTTTTGTATGGCAGCAGCGATTGTTTTCTCCGTCCGACCTGAAGTGTTTCGATGGTAAAGTCTTCTGTTTACTGTCCCATGCTCGGCAAAATTCTCATTATGGTCCATCTGCTCGGAGGATTGCCGCCGAACGGTTCTGTCTGTCTTTGATCCGAAACTACGGATTCCAGTGCGTGTTAGCGGCGGGTAATCCAAATTCTTGTTTCAGTGTCCCACTTATCTATTTTTGTTAAATTAAAAAATAAATTTGCAATTAAAAAAAATTTAACCAGATCATTAAATAAAAAAAAAACTTATTAAGCTATTTTGTTTGGTAGCAGCTTTTACCAGCCACCCTGTGCAGGCTTTTCCTTACTTCAAAAAACTAATTGGAGACTTGCAATGGACATTTTAGCACGATAATGTAGATTGAAAACTTCTCCGAAAATATTCAGCTTTGCACAATTTAATTCTTATACTTACTGACCGGCACCTACTGCTTAACATGGTCCCGAACGGCTTATACATTTTATAGAGAAGTTTATACCTGACTAGAGAAAAATATCTTAAACGTAAAGATGCCGGGATTTACAAGGAAGAAACGCGCTGCTAGTTGTTCTTACCAGACAGCCTAAATAACTATAAAATTTTCTTATGAAGCCAAAAATACTTATACAATTATTTTCCCAAATTGAGTATATGTGGGAGCCGAAAATTTGACGTATTTAAACAAGGACATATCGATACCAAAAAACATTTTATTTTTCTCAAAAGTTTATAAGTAACATTAGTTTAAAAATCTGGGTTAAGGTAGTTCAAAACTTGTTCTCAATTGGCTTTTATGAACATCCTGAACTGCAGGGTATTGTATACTACGCCACGTCCTACTTTATCTTTTTTCCGGCTGTCAAATTAACAAACTATGCACAAAGTTAACCATCGCAGTCATAGGCTACTTTAATGCATTCGCAATTATACAGACTTGTTTATTCACAGCCTTAGCATATCCTACCCCACGGTATGACCAGAATTCTGTTCGAATGACCTCTGGTGCACTAAACCAAGGTCCGGAAGGTCTCTTCGAGCTTAGACTTTCAAAGATAGCTTCAGTAGGCGCTTTTGCGTGCGTCCACGAAGTAGGCGAGTAAGATTTTTTTTGCCGGTGCACAACGTATCCCAGCCAGCGGAATCGTCCTAGACTACTGCCCGACTACGTTAATTTCGACTTACAGCTCATTGTTTATTCGTTGTTGATATTCGCCGCTACAGAAGAGGGGTCTATACATTTTACAAAGAATTTTCCTCACTATTACTTCCAGCTGTGCACCATCAGCTTCCTGAGCATCCACGTTTTAGCGCCACATACAGGGGTTTCCATTAAGGGCATAACAATTTGATGTACTTTATTAATAAAACACCAAATATTTAAGGTTTTGAGTTCAAATTTATTCCAGGTGTAGTGCAAATGTTACATTTCAAGAATGAAATTCGATTTTGTCATATGACCAACACGAGCCAGTGTACAGCGCTCTATTCTTTGTGCCTAATTTTCCACCACTCTTGTACACATTTTGAACCGAACGTTAGCAATTTCCCGTTGGATGTTGGCTCTGAGCTTATCCAAGTTGTTGGCATATTGGCATAGACCAATGACTTGATGTGGCCCCATACAAATAAATCCAATGGCGTTAACAAGGTGGCTATTCGACAGGACTAATTCTCGAGATAACACGTTTACTGAATTTGCCTTACAGTATATCGATTGTAACGCGTGCTGTGTGGCTAATGGCACCGTCTTGTTGAAACCAAATATTAGCGATGTCAAGCTCATCCAATTCTGGCCAAGAATAATTGTCTAGCATGGCACTATAGCGCTCTCCATTGACGGTAACATTAAGATTGTTTTCACCGACGAAAAAATATGACCCAATCACACATCCTGCATGGAATTTTTGCGGATGCAATTTTGTAAAGCACATGTAGGTTTGTTGCTGTCCAATAACTCATATTTTGTTTATTGACAAAACCCCTATGCCAGAAATGAGCTTTATCGGTGAAGATGATTTTTACGGCCGAAAATTGGAGCAAGCGCTCTTAAAGTTGCGACCACAGACTCAAAATTTTTAATGATTCCCAATGTTGCTCGTAAGTGAACTTTACCATGATTTAAATGTTGATTTCGACTACCGTTTGGCCACTGAAAGATCATTCAAAATGTTTGTGGATGCGTTGACATAAAGATATGAAATTGTTATGTCCCTATTGGAAAAACCCTGTAAATGTAGGGACAGTGCGAGGTTGTAGTATAGTGTTATTTTGGTTTGTTGGAAGGGGGCTTTTTGGCGGATCCGATATAGACGCACTTGTTGACCAAAAAAATGCAACTGTCTGCATTACATTGCACTGAGAACTTTGTCCCAACAGTTTTTGTATATACAACCAGCAGCTTTACTTTGTGTCTGTCTTAAGCAATACCAGCTTTGTCGGCTCCTTCTCTTTACTAGCAATGGACCGTAATTATTTTATAAATGAATCATAATCCGTGGTGGAGGGTATATTGGCTTCGTTCCAGCTGAACTTTACGAGTAGCTGCCTGCCCACTTGTTATTTTATAACAAAGCCATAAGTCGACAATTTAAATTATACTTATCAAATTAATTTTGGCGATTCGAAAGTGCACCTTTCAGTGTCTCAGCATGTAAACAAGCCATCAATGAGCGAGATTATGTTTAAGTCGAATTACCCGACTAAAACCATTTTTTTTCCAAGTATGAGTATTATTTAATGCATTCTCAAATTTAGTCACGCTTCACATTTTATATGCCTAAAAGTTGGTAAAGACAAATTCAGACTTACCATACACACACATAAGTATGTACATGAGGGTGGGCCGATTTGTAAGGACAAAACTTTGTCGATATTGTGCTATCGATTTTTCGATAGCTTTTGGCATGAGGAAAAAAAATTTTCATGTCGACATCTCAAAAAATAATTTTCGAGGCGCTTAAATGATTCGATTCTCTCTGTCATATTTCTATTGTTCATATGTTATTTTGTATTGTTTGTGGTAATGTTTCTCTATTTTAAGTCACCTTGAAAAGGTAATACTTAAATTTTTGTTACTAGCTACACTCAGAAAAAAAAATCAGTTGGAAATCAGTCCGAATTACAAAAAATTCGGTTGGATAAACCGACTTTCTGTAGCAATAACCAACATTTCATAGTATTGATGGTAACATGGTTCGAGATATTATATGATGGTTGCTCCAAAAATATCACAGAATTCACAGCCAATAACACAGTTATACCTACCGAATTCAATTTTAATATTGGTTGCGCAACTAGCGGTTATGGCAACGAACCAGATGTGATGTATAAGTACATGTTACTCAGGTACAAATTATTGGTGGTGGCAACAGATTAGTTCTTTGTATTGACCAATCCCTGTTAAGTTCGTTATTGTTACTGTTGTTAATTCCAACATCAACATATTAACTATATGTGACAGCGCATAGAGAAAGGGGCCTAAGGGTTAAAAAAAATCAATTTTCACTTTTTTTATGTGGGCAACATCTGAGCATTAAATGAGACCGATCCCATGCCCCAAAAGTCTTCCCTCCCAGAGATATGTGCGTTTTATGAAAGTGAAGTACACCAAAGATACACGTATTTAAATCTTTAAAATGGCTCTCCTGAACAAAACTGGCTTTTACCCTTAGGTCCCTTTCTATTTTGCGCGTCACATATAATATTTTGTTGGTTCTAGTGACAACAAAATCTTTGTTTACGAGTTATTTTTTTTAAAAAACAAAAAAAAACCAAACTTGTTTCAATAAAAGTTTCTTAGGTTAGAAGGTTAATGATTCCAAACGATACTGCCATATATAAGTAAAACGAGATATAAATAAAAAAATATTTTCCAGAATAAAGAAACAGGCTTAACTGACATTAAGCTAAATTTCTTAGACTTGATGATTTTTTTGTTTGCAACCCATTTTTTCAGAGTAACGGCCACCCAAAGCTTCACAATAAATTTTGTATATACCTTAACTAATTCTTTCCAGATTGGGGCATCATCGCAATGCTTATCAAAACATCTTTCCAAAGACGTATTTATTATATCAGTTGACCAATTGCTAGGCGGTAAAATATAACATTTTTTAAAAATTATTAATAACCAACAATCTATAACAAGAATCGATACATAAACAAATTCAGTTCCAATAATCAGCTTAATCTGTTATGATTATAGATGCTTGTTTTCTTCTACGGAAAGTGTCAGTTCCCTTTACTAAAATTGCTGTATACCCAATCAACATTCGGTGGTAACGATTAAGAACATGGATAGTACGTTCAACCACAATCATTCGGTTGGCAAATTATTCGGTTGTGGCAACAAAGCTGTTCTCTGTGTGTACTAACAAAAAATTTTTAAAAAAATATAATTTTGGCGCCTCGAAAATGATTTTTTTGATATGTCGTAGTGGAATTTTTTTTCCTCATGCCAACGGCTATCGAAAAATCGATATCGATTGCTAAATCGACCCACCCTAATGCACATGTATGTACATTAGCTCATGCATATATTTTAGAACAAACTGAAGATTCAAATAGTTGTTGCTGGTGAGGTTGATGCTGTTGTTATTGTTGTCTGTGTATGTGTGTCTGTCTGTATGCGTGCGTCGAACACCTGCTCATTAGTTAAAACCCAAAGCTTTTAGCATCATCATTATACACTGAGCTATGTAGTGCTAAATGTATATATACACATATACACCAACACAAATAAAGATATTTATTAAGACGGGCCGGTTTAGTTGTAGACAAATAATGTTTCTATTAACAGTTTTTATTGAAACGGACATTTTTTAAAAATTATATAATAATGAATTAATATGAAAAGCAAGCATAACTAAATATATTTTTCTTTCCAGTTTGTAGAGAGTTTTTTTTTGTTTTTGACACCATATTTCTATTAAACATTTCATTCAAGAAACCAAAAATCTATTCGAAAGCATTCAAAAAACTTTTAGTTGCAAGCAGGCTGAATGCATCTTCACCATCCATAGACCACAAGCAACGAAATTATATGGAATTATATCGAAATTACGTATTGCTGCAATGATACTGTTGTTTAGAAGAAATTCAAAAAACAATACGAGTACAATGGTTGCGGCGAACATGCTTTTATTGTAGAGAACATTTTATTGTTGTCTTGACCATAGAAAGGGTGATGCAACCAACATGCACAATGTTAATTGTGAGTGACAAATGTGTATTTCCCAACTTAAGTCGACATTTCTTTGATTTATTTGTTTGAAAAACTCAACCATCGAAAGTTGGACAATTCAGCAGCTCGTTAAGATTTTTGAAGCCTTTTAAAAAAATAGGAGTTCAAATCAAAATGCATTTTTTGCACATCGTGAGTTTCTGTCCACAATCGGTAGAATTCTGCACAAATTTCAGGAACCCGGATCTGTAGAAAATGTAAAAATACCTGTGCATGCTCGCACGGTTGGTTATGTCATCGGGCCGTATTTCTTCGAAAATGAGGTCATTTAAGAATTTACAGAAATTAAGGATATGAACCTGGACAATATGTGGTTACAACAGGATGGTGCCACTTGCCACACAGCCAACAAAACAATGGCCCTTTTGCGCGAGATTTTCAATGGGCGTGATATCTCACGTCGTAACGATGTTAGTTGGCCACAATGATCATTTGATTTGACACCGTTAGATTTCTTTCTTTAGGTATATTAAAAAGAACAAGTAAAAATGTTAAGTTTGGCTGTGCCGAACTTTGGATACCCTTCACATGCAAAATAAATTAAGCAGAAAAGTATTATAATTACAATTGCCCATGGTACTTCATGGCTGTACCCCATTGAATTGTCCAATTTTTTTCTTGAATGGTGAAAATATTGAGTTCAAGTATTGTTTTCACGTTTGGTGTAGAAGTGTGTATAAAGAAATCGTTATGGGTAAAATTCCATCTCGATAGGTCAAATTTGTAATGAGTTATAGTCATATTATTTCTCAAGGCCCATAAGACCGTTTGTATGGGAGGTACCAGAAGGGACTTCCCGAACTCAACTCAATTTGGTGCGAAAGTGTGTTCTAAAGAAATCTTTAGGTGCAAAATTTCATTTCGATAGGTCAAGTGTGTGATGAGTTATTGTCATATTATTTTTCAAGGCCCATGAGACCATTAGTGTGGGAGGTACCAGTAGGACTTTCCGATCTCAACCGAATTCAGCGTAGAAGTGTGTTGTATACAGATATCTTGACGTGTACAATTTTATTTCGATAGGTCGAGTTTGTGGTGAGTTATAGTCATATTATTTCTCTAGACCCATAAGGCCGTTTGTATGGGAGGTACAAGAAATGGTAGCCCAATCTAAACCATTTTTACACAGATGATTGCGCCTCTGTAGAAATTATTATTTGCAAAATTTCAGTGGTTTTGCTCAAGAAACTGGACGGATATTTCCAAATAAAAAACTAATTTTTATGAGGTAGTGTCGGTTGAGGGTCTCCAACACCAACTTCCCGTAGAGCTATATAGCCCATTTTCAATTCCAACCATGGTTAGGTTAACTACACATGTTTGTGCCATATTTCAGCTCCCTAGCTGTTTTCATGCAGTCTCTGTCTTGTTTTCAACAGACGGACAGCAAGACAACATGGCTAGATCGTCTTATAATTTTACGAGGATCAAGAATATATACTTTTTTGAGTCTCCGATGATTATTTCAAGGTGTTACAGACAGAATGACAAAACTCATATACCCTCCATTGTATGGTGGAGGGTATAAAAAGTGTATGTCAACAAGCCAGGAACTTGTTAAAACCAAAAGGATAAGTTAGTTCGGCACATTAGCGACATAAAACCTCCATTATGTCTAAGGGTTATCGAGTATATGGACCATTAGATAGAGGTATGTCACCGAAGCCGTGGCGATAACTCTGATGATATTTTGTTTCACGTATAATTATTATAGATCGTTGTATCATAATAAAAAATATTAAGATAAGTTTATAAAAAAAAATTTGTTTTATATACAATTAACATCGGGCGTTTTGGTTGGATCACCCTTTAATAACCATATCTTTTCTCTGCATTTATTTCGAAGCTCTTTCTTTTTCGAAGCTCAGTTCTTTAAAGCGCTGGTACTCGTTTGTGTCTTAAGGTCCAATTAGTCTTGACGGTTGACGGTTGATTCTGCAACCTGCAGAAGTCTACCGTCGTCAGCCGTCAAACAGTATTTATCGTATCTCCCTCTAACACTTGCAAAATGCAAACCCCAACTGAAATAGCTGATTGCCTACCGTCAACTGTCTACCGTCAACCGCCAAGACTAAACGGACATTTAAGCCAACAACCTGACAGAAATTAGTATGAAGTGAAAAAAACATGATCGGCAAAGTTCGATCAGCTTGCCCGCCTATATTGATCCAAAAAAAAATTCTACCGATCGTTTGAAACGTCAAGACAAAGTGGAGGATTTTATATTCCATGCATACTGTCAAAAACTTTAAAAAAACAGATTCAATTTAATACATACATCGTTTTGTTTAGTTAACATTTTATTTCATATTTTTAATCTGGGCCTTCCTCATTTTCTGGCTTACATACATAAGTCCCTACCTAAATGTTCACATAATTACTATCAAGAAACATCTCTTAAAACAGTGCGCTGTGCACAGTGTAACAATTTTTATAATCACTGACGAAACCCAGCTTTTCCAACACGTACCCTCAAAGTCATCGGCATTTACGTAGTTAAAATTCCGTTGCTGAAAAAAATTAGATATTATTACCTGCACTTAACTAACGGCGGCACTTAACTAACACGGTTGAACTTAAAAGTATTGCTCTTGAAAAAGAAATTAAAATTGCAGGAGAACTGCAGTTTGAGTCTTTTATTGATAACCCACCTTAATGTTTATCCGTGCATACCGATTTTCATGTGTGTGAGTGTTGGGTTCAAAACCTTAGATGGGTTGGTGTTCATGTGTACGTATAAGTAACATAGCCAAAAGTTTTAATTGCAAAACAAAAGCGTGATAGTATGCGTTGGCATCAGTCTATACATGTCTTATAGAGCGAGGTAGTTTTAGTAATGATGGAAACTGATGTCAATTATTGTAAGCTGTCAGCGTCTCTGCTAAGTTATAACGCATGTAATAATCGTTTTACTTGCATGTATTTATCTCAGAAAATTATCAATAAAGTGATAAACAACAATAACGAACGAATATTTTTGCTTACTTAGTAGGGACATAAATACTGTTACACACGTTTTATGCTGTAAAATAAAAACTACTGAATGTTTTTGAACCAAATATTTTTAATATATTTATTGGTGTATATTGTACCCAAAAATAATCTACTTATTCGAAATGTTCGCCTTTTGCCTTTACACTCGCCTTAAGTCGCACTGGCCAATCGTCAATAGCTGCACGAACCTCGTCCAATTGGAAAATTAGACACAGCTCGAACCAAAGCAGTCTGAAGGGATCCAATGTTGGGGTATCTTTTGAGATAAACCTTGTCCTCTAAAACCCTCCACAATTTGTAACCCAATGGGTTCAAATCTGGACTGTCTGAGGGCCATTCTTCAGAGATAATGAACGCTGGAAAATTGTTTCGAAGCCAGGCCTGGGACGTTTTAGCCTTATGGGCCTGCGCAGAATCCTGTTGGAAAGTCCATGGCTGGTTTTGAAACTAGGAATTGTTAAGAGGCTTCACAACCGCTTCGAAAACGGTTTCTTGGTAAACTTTGGCCGATGTTTTGACTCCTTGTTCGCAGAAATGCAGGTCAGTGACCCCATCATAAGAGACACCCCACCAAACCATGACTGAAGTTGGCTGATGAGCCTTTTCCACCCTTGGGTTCATATGCTTCCTTAGATGACCGCGCATACACTCTATCATTTTGCTTGATAAATATTTCCTGAATGGTAAACATTTTTTCATCGGTGATCAAAATTTTTCTGTGCAAGCTATCAGCGTGCTTCACCAACAGACGTTTGGATTTTTCAATCCTATTTTTTTAAAGCTGCAGTGAATAACGTCGTTTGAAAGACCCCACTTCCAAGTCTTTTTTAATGATTCGACTCATGGACTTTTGCGCAATATTCATCTCACGGGCCATGATTTTCTGTTTTCGGAGCGGATTTCTGTGAGTTCTTGATTTAACGGCTTTGATGACATGCGGTGTTCGAACTATTAAATTGGTGTGTTCAATGTTGTAACAGTATTTATGTCCCTACTAAGTATTTTTATAAAGAATTTTTGTCTATGAATTAAGAATTTCCGCTTCATTTTAAAAATTTAAAAATTTTAAAGTGAAGATTTATTGTGAATAAGGGCCGAATTGTGGGAATTCCAGCGTTTTAATACTTGAACTCAGCGCTCTACTAAAGTGGAGATACTGATTATATACCCTGCACCGAAGGGTGTTTATTATATTAAATTAGCCATTCCGTTAGCAGCACCACTATATATGACAGCGCACAGAGAAAGGGACCTAAGGGTAAAAAAATAATTTTTTTTTTGATGTGGACAACATCTGAGCATCATATGAGACCGATCCCATGCCCCAAAGTGTTCCCTCCCAGAGATATGCGCGTTTTTTGAAAGTGAAGTCGACGATTCTAAGCGCAAATAGAAAGGGACCTAATCTTTAAAATGGCTCTCCTGAACCAAACTGGTTTTTAACCTTGGGTCACTTTCTATTTTGCGCGTCACATATATTGAGTGGAGATCCTAAAAATTAGTATATTATTGATCGCTATGAAATTCTATTACGATCTAGCCATGTCCGTCTGTCCGCGTGTCTAAACGTCAGTGTGTCTGTTGGAAGCATGATAGCTATCTAAAAAGTACCCCTTTAAGGGACTTAATGTGCCTCGGTAAAAATACACTTCTTTGAGTATTTGCTTAAGAACTCATAATCCTTAAAATTGGAACTGTAAGTTGGGACGCACTAAATTCCTCAACAGTTTTTGAACTATTTAGCTTATGTGTTCCAAAAAAGTCCCGCATAGTCAAAACGATTGATTAGTAGTTGATATTGGTACTTTAATTAAATCAAATTTTGCAGTTTGTGCAAATAGAGAGTAAATTTGATTTTTTATTTTTTTTATTTTGCGCTTTTGGTAAACAGCTGTCATTGGTATGAATTTGATATAGCTGGCAACATCATGTTGATAACACTTCCAGTGCCTAGCCCTATATACCTCTCTAGGAGTCACAACTAAGTTCGAATGAGCTTAAACCAAGCATAGTGCGTTATATGGGTCTTAAACCGGATTTTTCTGAATGTCGACCAAATCTATTTATCTCATGATGTAGCCCGGGTGATCTACAATATAGTGTATTGAATTCGAATTACGTTTCTTATCCTTCATTTTATATACCGGTAATTAGTGGTTAAAGTTTTCTTATATAGAAATTGGAGATCTATAAATGGAAATTGGTGATGTTTAAAAACTTTGTTTTTCCCGTAATTAAGAGTCTGCGCTCCCAACGTTCGTGTATGCTCATGTACATGCCTAAGTGAACATATCGTAATACAACTGAGCACATACAGACTCAACTGCAGACATACACACACATGCACTCATACAAATATAACAGTGAAAACGAGTATAACACACACATAATTAGCAAAGTTATATAAACTCAGGTAGTAAAAAAGAGTTTTAATGAGCTTATGTTAAAAGCATCTCTAACACATACTTATATATGTGCAGCAACAGACTCATACATCTAAACGCGTCCATGTATATGTATACATATACTTTAATATATCTGCATATACTCATACTCACACATCCATGTGTACGTTTTCGTATTGGTGTGAGTGTGCAAAAGATTTGAAAACATTAATGAACGTGTTCAAATGCTCGGCGGATAGGGTGTTGTCAGTTACATCAAGTCCTAAACACGTACACACAAATAGATGTATGTGTGTGCTATAGTTTTATTCTTACACGCAGTCGACAACTGATTTTAGAGGACAAACAAATATTTTATTTTTCATTTGTTTAACAAACACAAAACGACACGTTTCAGAATGTTTGCTCAATGCCAGACGTACAGCTGTAAGTACTTATATTGTACAAGAATACCCCTTATGTTGCATTTATACAAAAAGCGCGCTCTTGTCATTTGCGATCAATTAGATTTGAACAGTTTAGCTGTAAAAATTCGAAGAGAATCTAGATCCTTCTCTATAATAGCTATAGTGCAAGTTTGCCTGAACTTTCCATTAAGAATTAAACAAGGCGCGTCTTTTGGCATTGATAAATTTTGAGATATGGCCGGAAAATGCCTTTAAGCTACACGAATTTTGTTGATTGAGAAGGCTCTTTGCTGCAATCGCAAATGTTAATAACACTGACATAAACTAGGTTTAATATGCCTACAAATAGAAGTAAATAAAAAACTACGGTACGAGGGAAAATCAATAACTCCGTGACTTTACGAATAAAACACAGTTTTTTCTGCAAAAAAATATTTTTAACGTAATCTTCTTTAAGCTCACTACACTTAGTCCAACGTTCCTTCAATTTATGGATCCCTTCCAAAAAAAAAGGATTTTTTCTTGATCCATAAAATAGGCATCATCGTTGGACTTGAATATCTTTCCACTGAGCCATTTTTTAAGGTTTGAAAATAGAAAATAGGCAATGGGGGCTAAATACGGAGAATATGCCGGATGAGGTACCAATTCGTAACCTAATTCATGCAATTTTGCCAGTGAGGCTGCACACGCGTGCACCCTTGATATGCATTATCTTGATGAAAAATAACTTTTTCCTTGGCAATATGGGGTCGTTTTTTTAAAGTCCTCGTTAACTCGGTCCAATAAGTTAAATGTAAACAACACCTAAGCGTCAAGTTTTTTCTGCATTTCATTTGATATTTTTCAATTTCAGACTAACTCAATTTTAACGGTGAAAAGATGTGTATCGAGCAATGCGTTAAAGTTATTCAGGCTTATTATAAAAATGGCAACAGTGGATGATCATTTTTCGAAGAAAATCATCTTCAGTGATAAGGCACATTTACACCTCAGTGGATTCGTCAATAAGCAGAATAGCCGCATTTGAGCCCAAGATTATCCCACGTGCACCCCAAAAACTGTTGCCATCACCTTATTGGTCGACAAAGACATCTTTGCCTTCTTCGGAGTCGGTTCACCTGGAGAAACCCATTGTTGAGACTGCAGCTTGGTCTGTCGGATTATTGTAATGGATCCATGTTTCAATCACAACTAAAAAACGCCACAAAAACTCATGCGAATTGCGGTTAAACAACTCCAAACTATGCTTTGAAGTTGTCCCCCGATTACGCTTATTGTCAATTTAGAGTAAACGCGGCAGACAGTTTGCAGGCAGCATTCTTAAACCCAACTGATCATGTAAAATCGAAACCTCACTGCCATATGAAATCTGTATGGCATCAATAATCTCACGCACTTTTACTCTGCGATCGGCCAACACGATGTCGTGGATTTTTTCGACATTTTCGGGTGTATGGACCTTAATTGGCCGTCCACAAAGTTCAGCGGCATTTGTACTTGTGCGGCCACGTTTTTACCATTGAAATCGATGGTGCAGAGTGCCCATGGTATAGGGTGATCCATCTAGACGTATTTTTTCAGAACAAAAAAAATATAAAAAATCAAATCAAGTGTGGAATCTTTTTTGGTAATTTGAAAGGACATTTTATGGCAATAATTTTTGAATATAATTTCCTTCAGATATTGGCCGCAAGTACGCCTCAGGGTTTCCATTCTGAGGGTCCAATTTTGGATGACTCGTTCGAGTATTTCCCCTGTTATGGCTTTAATGACACGCATAATGTTGGCTTCCAAAACCTGAATCGTAAAATAAAAAGTCAGCATAGACTTTGGACTTTACGTAACCCCAAAGAAAAATGTCTAAAGGTGTGATATCACTCTGTCTAGGCGGCTAACTCACCAGTCCAAAAAGTAAAATTAGCTGATTTTCGAAATGACCTCTCAATAGATCCATTGTTTAAGCAGTTAGTATATGGCAAGTGGCACCATCCTGTCGAAACCATGTGTCGTCAAGATTACGGGTTTAAATTTCAGGTAGCATTAAGTTCGATATCGTAGCGCCATAGCGAGCACCATTTCGTTCCGGCCATCTTCATTTTTAAAAAAATATGCACCGATGATTCCACCAGCTTATAAACCGCACCAAATCGTGGTTTTCTCTGGGTATAATGGCACCTCTTGAACCTCTACTTGTTGCTCTTCAGCCTAAATGCGGCAATTTTGTTTATTGACTTTGTCGTTGAGCCAGAAATGGGCCTCATCACTGAACAAAATGTTGGTCGAAAACAGCGGATCTTGCCTTTTCTCACCGAACGCTCATTTACATAATACAGTTGCCAACATTTGAAGGTAATTATTTTCAAAAAATAAATGCCATAAAATGTCCTTTCAAATTACCAATAAAGATTCCTTTTTTGATTTAAATTTGTATATATCTTTTTTGTTCTGGAAAATTACCTCTAGCTGGAGTAACCTATATTTATCAAGCTGTTCTTTGGTTTGATTGACGCCAGCATGCTCGCTGACGGCTACATCGGCCCGTACTTCTTCGAAAAGCAGTTACCGAGAATTGTGTTTGCGATCGCGAGATAATAACGGGCTGCTTGTGGCCAGAAATTGAGGATGTGGACCTTGACGATGTGTGTTTCCAACAGAATGGAGCCACTTGCTACACAGAAAACGAGACATGGGCTCCTTTGCGCGAGAAATTCAATGGTCGTGGCGTCATGGCTGTGTTAATTGGCGGTAACGACCAGGTGATTTGACTTCTTTCACTAGGGATATTTAAAAGAAAAACGGTACTTCAATTAGTAAAGAACAACTAAAGGATTAGATAACGCGGTACATTAACATCTTTAAACTTTCATTGTGTCTCAGAGTCATAGAAAATATGGACCGTCGGATAAAGGTATTCCGCCGAAGCCGTCACGAGCATTTGGCCGATATTTTATTTTACACATAATTTTCACGGATTATTCTATAGTAACAAAAGAAAACAAGATAATTGTCTGCAAACTTTTTGTTTTATTTACAATTAACGTCATGCGTTTTAGTTAAATCACTCCTTAGATCCCGGTTCACAAGAATTTATCAGATGGCATCTCATTCAAAAGTGGGTGCTCTCAAAATCAGCATAAAAGCCTGGGACCATTTCCCACTGAAAGTGACTGATTCTCTAGCATCGGTTCCAGCATGTGAAGCCTCGTCGGATATTAAAAGATACGTCTTACATACAGGGTGAGTCATTCGCGACAGGACAAATTTCACCAGCGTATTCCTTGGCTCATTTCATGAAAATATGTCCATCTACGACCATGCCCGAAAATGTAAGGGGGCAATGGCAGCTGTTTGGAAAATTTCGGATTGGTGGTAGGAGGATACTAGGGTAAAAGTGGTAAGTTTTGAACTAGTTTAATCTCCTAAAAGATAGCCCTACCCCTTACCTTTACAAAATTACCTAAGCGAAGCATAGAATTCCTACCGTTCCAAAGTTATGACTATTTGACTGAATACTATTTGATCCTAGTACCCTCTGACCAGCAATCCGAATATTTTTAAACCGCTGCCATTTCGTCCTTTGCATCACCCTGTATACATATGTAGTGTTTAAGAAGCATAGAATGAATAATAAATCTGGTTGCATCACCCTTTATACATATGTAGTTTTTAAGAAGCATAGAATGAATAATAAATCTGGTTGCATAAATTGGTGGTTCCAGCTGTTAGAAAAGTACCGCGACGTTATGCATAAGCCCTCTTAAAGGTAGAGTTAATGGTCCGATTATTTTTTATCAAGGATACAATTCACAAATAAAATTAAAATAACCAGTAAGGACATACGAGGGCGACCGCAAAACTAAGTGGCCTGGCACATTTTCTGTTTTACTAGCAACTTTCATTATTTTTTGTTTTTTAAAAGCAATCTTTTATAAGCCATCTGTCAAAATTTCCGAAATATTTAATGATTATTTTCCTTGTTACAGGTGATTGAAGTAAACAAGTTTTATAATTTTTGAAAAATGGAAAATAAAGAGTTTCGTGCGGTAATTAAACACTTTTATATGAAAGGTTATACGCCACAATTAATCAAAGATGAATTGGATTCTGTTCATAGTGATAATGCACCATCATACTCCACCGTGAAATCATGGGTTCAAGAATTTAAAATGGGTCGTTCAAGTACGGAAGATGAACAACGCTCAGGAAGACCGAAAACTGCTACTACAGGGTGCGGCTAAAGTAACTATATGATTTGTTTTTTAAATAACTATTGAATGGAATGAAAAAAACAAAAAAAATTATGATAAAAAGAAAGTTTTTTTTTATGTTATTTTTTTACATTAATTATGAAAAATAATATCAGTTAAATGAGAACCGTTTTCTCTAACGCAAAAATGTGCTCTTTTTATGGCATTTTCCATAGCTTTGTTGAGTGTTTCTTGTGGTATACGATCAAATTCTTCTTGAATGTTGTCCTTTAGTTGCTGCAAGGTTTGGGGCTTATTCACATAAACTTTGTCTTTGAGATAGCCCCACAAGCCCCACCGTTCAAGTGAAAATGCGCTTCGTCGGTCATCATTAAATTTGACAAAAAATTTTCATTTTGATCAACGAGATTTAAAACTGCTCTAGCATATTCCAAGCGCAATACGAAGTCCTCAGGATTTAGTTTTTGGACTAGTTGGATTTTGTAAGGGAAGAGGTGCAAATCGTGTTTTAAAATTCGCCGAAGAGTGCGGTCAGAAAGCTGCAACTGGGAAGATCGTCTTCTCGTTGATGTCTCCGGATTTTCTTCGATCTGCCAGTTCTTTTCGGCCGATCTGCCAGTTCGAGGTCTGCCCGTACGTCTTGAATCTCCGACAGTCCCATATTCAGCAAAATTATTCACCAACGAACGAATGGTTGGACCCGTTGGAGCAGTTCTTACACCATAAAATCTTCTGTATGCACGTTGAGTATTAATTATCGAACGATGATTTTCAATGAATAGAAAAACAATCTTAGTTCCTTGCGCAATTGTATAGCGTTCCATTTTTAAATATTCTCCCAAGTTTAATTTCTGAAATAGGAAAAAAGAAAAAGTTAAATACTCGCAAGCAAAGAAGTTACAATTGTTTTACATCATATAGTAACTTTAGCCGCACCCTGTACTATTGAAAACATTAGAAAAATATTTAATGTAGTGACTAAAGATAGACGAATAAAGCTCAGGAGCTTTTAGCGTATTCCAATAGAGTTCTTGCGCCGATTCATAACTGTTGATGAAACATGGAACCATCACTACATCCCAGAATGCAAAGAACAGTCAAAACAATGGATAGAAACTGGAAAAAGGGGTCCCAAGGAGGCGAAAACTGTTGAGTCAGCAGGAAAAGTAATGGCCACAGTATTTTGGGATGCAAGTGGTATAATATTTATTGATTATCTTGAGAAAGGAAAAACTATAAATAGTGAATATTATTGTGCATTATTGGATCGGTTGAGTGAATAAATCAAGATAAAACGACCGTATTTAGAAAAAAAAATCTTTTTCATCAAGATAATGCTCCTTCACATACTGCATTTTTAACTCAACAAAAACTGGCCGAATTACGATCTGAAATTGCTCCGCATCTACCATATAGTCCAGATTTAGCTCCTACTGATTATTTCTTGTTTCCAAATTTAAAAAAATTTCTCGGTGGCAAAAAATGTTCGTCCAATAGCGAGGTTATTTCTAAAACTGAGGCATATTTCGAAGGTCTTGAAAAATCTTATTTTTCGGATGGAATTAAAAACCTTGAAAAACGTTTGATGAAGTGTATTGAGTTGGAAGGAGATTATGTTGAAAAATAAATAATAATAATTCCAAAAAACGGGTTTTTTTATGTTAGGCCAGTTACTTTTGCGGTCGCCCTCGTACATACACAGTTGAAAATATATTATTCATATTGTGTCCATACAAAGGAATACCAACTAGTATTTATGACCACAACGCTTGCTCTAAGGAAATACACCGACTCGCAGATGTATACTTTACATTGTTGCAATGGCATGGACAATTGCAAGGCCACAAACACCGATTCAACATTTTATCTGAATTATGACCATAATGATAAAGCCGAGCCAGACGTTCAGGAAAACCACAGCAAGGAATCTTTTCCTTCTTTTCGCATATTTTTCGAATTTTTTTCTTCATAGCGTACACTACAAATTTCGATAATCTCTTTTGTGTGAAAAGTGATGCATAGGTTGTTGCAAACATAACTTTTGTGTGTGTTTTCCTGAGTTTTTTCTTTACCAGGGGTCATAATGCAGCAAGAGTATGCTGATATATATTCAGCTGTAGATTGCAACATTCATGTAGGCATGTCATTGTGCGACTACGGTTTTAAGTCTCTTGAACTTAGAATGAACAACTCTCTAGAAGTCTACAAATGGACAAATTTCTGTGCTGCCTACAAGAGACTAAGTAGGGATAAGGAATTAACCTTTGTGTTAAAAAGCGTTAGATACAAATATATAATTTTGGTTTGCATCGTAGCTTGTGCTACTAAATTAACCTCCAAAACATGATTTTTGAACGTATCAACACCTGCTTCGTCGCTGAAATACGTTGACCACGCATTTTTTTCTTGATGCTAGGAAGAAGTCAGTGAGTTCCAAATCAGTGCTGTGGATGTCCCATCAATTCGACATCTTGAGTGGTCAAATAACTCAACGTTTCAGCTGATGTGGGAGAGCTCGCATTGTCGTGATTGGAAATAATCATTCTTCTCTTATTATCTTTCCTCATTTCTTCGAACACTGTTGGCAAACAGATGATTGTATACCACTCAGAATTGACCGTCCTACCTTCCACTGAAGACACTGTAGCAACATGGCTATACCGAAAAAAACGCAATCATTTATTTCGATGTACTTCTTCCACGAACAACTTTTGTTGGATTTGGCTTGCCGTGAAAGACACATAAGGCACATAAATGTCAAATTTACTTGGGGAAAAAATTGTGGTTAAGGTGTGTCTCGCAATTAACATCGTGCATTATGAGCTGCTCTTCTAAAATACCTCTCAATAGATCCATTGTTTGAGCAGCTGTATGGTATATATGGCAAGTGGCTCTATCCTGCTGAAACTAAATGTCGTCAAGATTATGGGCTTAAATTTCAGGTAGCACAAAGCCCGCTATAATGGCCCGATAGCGAGCACCATTCACGGTTACGTTCCGGCCTTGATCATTTATGAAAAAATATGCACCGATGATTCGTCCAGCCCATAAACTGCACTGACTTTGACGTTGAGGCAGAAATGGGCCTTATCACTGAACAAAATTTTGGTCGAAAACAGCGGATCTTTTTCGAGCGTTTAACGAGCCCGAAAACTTAAACGGCGACGCAAATAAACTTAGTTAGGTCTTTTCATGATGACATGCCAAACAATACTAAAATGAAAAAAAATTAATCTTAAATCAACTCACGAGTAAAAACCCTATTGAAAAAACTTCTCTAGATTGATCACCCGTAGCTACACGACCAAAGCTTTTTGGGGATATACCTAGGAAATTTTTTGGGCATACTGAGGAAATCGATACTCCGATTAACTTTTTATGTAACTGGCCAGCGTTTTTACGAGCGAACATTACTCACCTACATGGGGACTTAGACAATTTGACTGACACTAGGGTTTTTTCGGATATGTAAATTTTCTATGAGTTAAACTTTTAAAAATTGTGTGGCTTTTAACTTTTCTAGTGAGGGCTCCAATATGACCATTGACTAGGTCAACATGAAACAATTTCAGAATATCAGAGCTGAACTGGCACTGTGGGCTAAACAACACATACCACAGCCAAAACTTTACTGAGAGATACCGATGCAGGAAATACAGGGTGGAGCAAGGTAATTTGCTTTTTGTACTGAATGCTGTAGCGGCACATGGATACATGGTCCGAACGGGATTGTGCCACTGCACACACAGTGAGTGTTACCATGAATTGTTTGAGGAAAATGTTTTCAGGACAGCTTATCTCTTTGAGAGGTGATGAAAACTGGCCAGCACGCTCACCAGACTTAGCCCCATGCGATTTTTTTCCTTTGGGGTTACCTGAAGTCGAAGGTGTATATTAACCGCCCCAGAATCTAGGAAGACCTATTTAACAACACTGAGGCTGAAATTGGCCGAATACCAGTCAACATGCTTGTTAGAGTTTATGAAAACTTCAGAAAACGTATGCAGCAGTGTATGTATAGTGCAGGTCGATATTTGCCAAATACACTATTAAAAACCTTGTAATTTAAAAATTCCCTTACTCCTTAATATAATTAAAGTATAACATAAATATTTCTAAGGTTCATAATTTTTTTATTTCATTCCTAAATAAGCAAATTATCGCGCTTCATCCTGTTTTAGGGAATTCTTTTGGCAAACTGACTGTTCAATCTCCTCTTAGGTGTCATCTCTTCCTCAGTGATGGGCATCCTCATATGTGCGAAGCATGGTAAGAAGAAAAAAAACGCGGTCCAGTGACACAAAAAGTTCTTCAGAGTCTCGGAACTTTTTGTGTCACTGGCCCGCGTTTTTACTAGCGAGAACTACGCGCCTACATGGTGACTTAGGCCATTTGATTGCCACTAGGTGGAGGTAAGTCCCAAATAGGAGTAGCTTTCAAGTTTTGTCGGATATGTCAGATTTGTACTAACAAATTGTGAGGCTTTTAATTATACTTTCCAGCTCTGTTTTCAATACTCGTATATACGAAATACTCTAAAATTCTCTTAAAGCAGCACTTCTTGTCCCTCACCTTCTTTCATTACTTTGCTTATGAATATGTGAGCAAATATGCATGCATTAGAGCACTTTATATTTTCCTAATATATCAAAACTTTGCAAATGCAAATACAAACTCACTTACCACATGCAGCAAATAACAAACATTAATGGACATAATGCAAGATTTGTTTTATTCAAATATTAATTTGTCAAAGGACACTTAAAATATTGTGGTTGAATGAATTGTATCTTCGATTCACTTATACAAAATCTATCTAAGTGAGGAATTAAACCAATAGATGTCATATAAGTTGAGAACCAAACAATTATTTGTTAATAACGGCAGAGCAGCATAGTTTAAGTGCTTCTAATCCAAATAAAGATAAGTGTAAAACAACAAGTAGGCGAACTGTTATACCCTCCACCGGAATGTGTGCTTAATTGTTCATTCCGTTGGCATTACCTCGAAGTATTGATTAAAGACCCAAAGCATTTATTCAAGAAGGCGTCAGATTAATCATCCGATTTTGTTTTTCAAAAACATCGTTATGTTCGGCCAGGATGAAGCTTTTATACTTTCGACCATGGTTTGGGTATTTGGTCGTTAGTGGTTGGGCCATGTTTGACAGAACTACATTTTTGGGGCCCGACGAACCAACGTCGTATTCGGACTTGCGAAATAAATTTCAATGTTTTTTGAGAACCCATATGTCTTTTGGTGAGTAGGGCAAAAATAGTCAAAGGAAACCCCTAGATTAGGGCCTCAATTTTAGACAGATCATAAAAGTTAATGCATATTGGATATGTGAGATAATTCCAATGTTTCTGATTAATCATAGGTCGATTCTTGAAAGTACCCTATGGAGCTAAGACCTATGGCCCAAGTCCTCAAACACAATCGAATTTGGCATAAATGTTATTTTCGGATTCGTGACGAAACGTTTTGTTGTCTTTTAATAGCCCGGGTTCAAAGAAGCCCATTTGGGCCCTTGGGAGTTTACCCCCACGGATCAAAGCCTCAAATTTATTCACATCGTAAATTAATCAGATATTTTACCTCGTGTCCAAAATTTTATTGCTTCTTAATACCCATATGTTCATAGTTCAGGAAAGGCGATTTTTGGGCCCCTAGGCCTCTAAAGGGTGATCCATCTAGACGTATTTTTTCAGAACAAAGTAGTATAAAAATTCAAATCAATTGCAGAATCTATATTGGTAATTTGAAAGGACATGTTATGGCATTTATTTTTTGAAAATAATTACCTTCAAATGTTGGCAATGGTATTATGGAAATGAGCGTTCGGTGAGAAACGGGAAGATCCGCTGTTTTCGACCAAAATTTTGTTCAGTGATGAGGCCCATTTCTGGCTCAACGGCAAAGTCCATAAACAAAATTGCCGCATTTGGGCTCAAGAGCAACAAGAAGATGTTCAAGAGGTGCCATTATAACTAGAGAAACCCACGGTTTGGTGCGGTTTATAAGCTGATGGAATCATAGGTCCATATTCGATATCATGTCTATCGCGCTATGATATCGATCTTTATACTATCTGAATTGAAGCCCCTAATTTTGACCATACTTGGTTTCAACAGGACGGTGCCACTTGCCATACAGCTGCTCAAACAAAGGATCTATTGAGAGGTAATTTCGAAAAGCAGCTAATTTCAAGTTTTGAACTTTGTGCGGTATCCAACGAGAACAATCTTTTTTTTTTGGCCTGGTGTTCACGCAATATCGTATGTATGTTGGTGGAAGAAATGCCCAAGGACGCCTCTATCTCACGGGGTTGTTCATGACGATCTTGCATTGCAGGTTCACGTACGGCATCAATGTTCTCCGGCACAACGGCCTTTTTGGCGACCTTCACGACCTTCGTCTTTGAGCGAGCGTCGGCCACGATTAAATTCATTAAACCAGTTTTGCACAGTGCTATAGAATGGTGCTTATCATCATACAACGACTTTAGTTCATCGATGCACTCTTGTCGTGATAATCCTCGTCGAAAATTGTGAAAAATGATGGCACGGAAATATTTACGAGTTAATTCCATTTTTTAGCCAAATTGATTTTTTCAAGTCACTGTAAACAACACAAATGACTAACACAAATGCTAAAAAATGTCAAACTTTCCCATAGAAATGTCAAATGGCGACACTAAGTGTAGCCTAGGCCAGAAATATATATAGCAACCCTCGTAGGAAACCTATATTAATAAAGAAATTTCTATTAAAATTAGATCATATTGATCAAAGTTTTCTTATAGCCCCATACAAACAACAATATCAATTCATGGTCCTTTCGCTCTAACTTAAATCTGATTGAGTGCAACTGTTGCATTGTTAAATAGGACCTTATTTGTATATAAACCTTTAGGTTCTGCTGTGGTACAAGCTAAACTAACATTAGTTAGTTCGAATTTCGTATGTTTTGAAAGATTTATAACTAATCTTGGTAGAATTGGAAGAATTGAAATGTTTCATAGAATCCCTATACAAAGGCCTGGTCACTAACCATCTATCCTGGCAATAAGATATAGAGAGAGATGTGTGACCTATAATCAACACTGATGTAACGGAAGCTTATTGGTTTGATTTAAACAAAAAAGGCCACTTATTCGCTCTAATACAGTTGACATAGCACCGTGACCAAATTAATGCAAATTCTGCCAAAAAGACGCAGAAAACCGCAAACACAGAATCGATGTCAGGATTCTCTATTAAATTTCACTTTAAGATTCGTATACTCGTACTTACAATAATACCAAATAAAGCATTAATAAAAAAGCAACAACATATGTTCCAAATATCATTGTTTTATCTACTATATTTTATGCTTGTTTTATGTTCCGGGTTGTGTGCTTGGTGCCACGCCCCTTATCCAATAACACGGATAATCCATGTATCTAATAAATATTACCTGGCGAAACGTAACTCATTGTGTAAAATATCGGCCAACTTCAGTAATGCGACTTCTAGTTTGAACAGAAGGCCAGACGAATAGCGAGATCATCTTTGAATTAAACGACGATTCAGAACAGATATACCTTATAGGGTATCTAACCGGTATACCGAGTTGTTACAAACGTAACCTAGGGTTCAAGTAAATATACCCTACGTATATCTTAAGACTAAGGGCATAAGAAAGTCTTTTATAAATTTGGAATTTAGACTAGTGTAAAATAGATGTTTAGAAGTCAACAGTCCGGCAGCGCCGACAGTATGATAGTCCACACTACTGCGGTATACAGAAAATTCATTGGTCCTGTACGGAATTAATCAACTAACTGCAACAGAGTCCTTTGGAGCGATTGAGCCTTAAATTAAATAAGTGGCCTTTTTTGTTTAAATCAAACCAATAAGCTTCCGTTACATCAGTGTTGATTATAGGTCACACATCTCTCTCTATGTCTTATTGCCAGGATAGATGGTTAGTGACCGGCGGATCTAAAAAATCGAGGCCTTTGTATAGGGATTCTATGAAACATTTCAATTCTTCCAATTCTACCAAGATTAGTTATAAATCTTTCAAAACATACGAAATTCGAAACTTTAATTTTATAATTTTATAAAACTCTCGTTCTTAGAGTCGAATTTATTCTTACGTACGTACTACTGTAGGCCTTTGAGAGTCATTTGAGCGTGGGGCCTCTATAGCCAGACATTTCTGTTTTGTGTTTTGACTGCAATAAGGATCACTTGTGAGAGCATTTAAACCATGTTTGGTTTTAATCTCGTGAAGTGGAAATGAGGATTCTACATAGTCTCTTGCGCTCGTGTGTTCCCGATATGCCGTGGCGAGAGACTCACAGGTATAGATCAGAAAACTTGTCGTTAATTTCTCCAAAGTCTTGACGTGCTTGGAGTACACAGTAACTGTTTAGCTAATATGTTGCCGTGTCGTTCAAGTTTCTGTTTGTACATCATCTTCATATCTTGAATTGTCTCTTTGACGGGGGTATTTTCATATCTCGGTTTTCGTTCCTCATATACCAAGGGCACCGGTAATCATTGTATTCGATTGAACTCCGCAATGTATTCGATTGGACTCTTTGGATTTTGTCGTGATTGCTCGAGCTTGCTTTGCCCTTATATCTGATTACAGTATAAGCAGATAGGTTTGATTGCACTGTTGCATAGCAGGACCTTATATTCGAGGCTTAGTTTGGAGTTCGCGTTAAGAAGCCAGTAAAGTTGATTGACCTTAAGTTTCAGTTGAGTCTTCTTGGCTTCGATATGACTTCTCCAGGTGAGTCGGTGATCCAGGTGGATTCCAGGATATGTAAAATTATCATATTGAGAAAAATGGATATTGTTTAGTTTCAATGTCGGGCAAGTGCTAAAATTCAGTGTAAAAGTTAGCGGTGTGCATTTAGCCCTTGTTAAAAATAAAATAAACTAAGTTTCATCCAGCAGTTTATCGCGTTAAAAATCTGTAGGCGATAGATGTTTATTGATTTATTTTTTAACAAAGGTGATTAATTATTACATTAGATTATGCTTTACTTCATATTTGGGATCTTCTTTATAATTAGCAAATGCTAACGTTTTAGGTATATATAATAGAATGAGGTTTTAAAGATAATGGAAATAATAGTGTTGTAAACGGTTTAATTGGAAGTAGAAAAATAGAGTTGTAATAAAATAGTAGGGTCTGACATTGGCGGTTACAGCCGTATTGACTTTTATTCTCCAGTCATCTAGCCAAGATTCCAATCATCTAAAATGAACACCTAGATTCATAGATGAAATATCCTGCTTTTTATGTTAGGCCATTATAGCGATTGGAGAAATTAGATGGTAGTTTCTTTAAACAGAAGGTAAAGGATAGGCCCCAGGACACTTCCCTGAGGACACCAGCAAGTATTTCAAGGTTATTAGAGACGTATTGCCCACATTTGACTCTGAATCTGCGGTTTTCTAAGTAAGACTTAAAAATTTGCCGGTAAGTATTTGCAAATTTAATGGACAAAGTGCCACACTTCGTCAATTGCTTTAACAACATCCAGAAATACAGCGCAGCAATATTTTCGCCGTTCAAATGTTTTTTCAATTGCTTCGGTCAGACGGTTTACTGTTTACCTGTGATCATCCCGGAATCCAAACTAATGGTCTGGTATTGTGTTTTTTTACACGAGTAGCCATATTTATTTTCGATAAAAGAACTTTTCCAGTTCTTTTTTTGCATAAGCAGGGAAGCAACCTGATCGGCCTGTATGAGGAAGGTATTGATTTGTCCTTTCCTGACTTTAAAATCAATTGGATTAGCGAAATTTTCCACGCTTTAGGAAGTAACTAAGAATATCTCAAAATATGTTGTTGTCGTAGATCAGAATACATTATGGAAAAAATTAGGCGGTGTCACGCCTCATTTAAAAATTGAATTTTTGTCTAAAAGAATAGACCATTGTTATACAACTTTAACAATGGTTAAAAAAGAAATCGATGACTAGGAAATAATTAAAGCCTATATAGTGGTAAATTTGGACAAGGAGGCATGGCTCTGCTCACACAACCCCAATCTTAAAAATAAAATATTAAACATAAAATGACAAAATTAAGTTCAGTTAAGCCGAACTTGTCCCTTTGTTCAATATACTTTTAGAGTAGTGGCAATGGAAGAAAATTATGTATGTACTTATACATCAAGAGACCACTACACCATAGTGTAGAGTACAAGCACATCAAGTTATGGAGCAATCATTATTTGTGCCTCAAAAAAAAAAACATGGAGCATATTTAAGTAAATACTACACAATGATTGTAACATTTATTTTGAAATTGCTCAATTAAATATTTTCAATACTAATTGAATTAAATTGAGAATGATACATTTTTGTTGCTCCTATTATTTTTCGTTATTATTTTTGGAACACTACTTATCATATATTGATGTTAGGATGGCCCACACATATGATGTTCTTTGATATTTGATATTTATTGGATTTCCTCTATGATATCTGTTTAGAGCACAGTGCCAACTGCCGACTAATTCAACTGAAGACATTAAACTAAAGACATTGTAAACCTTCTGGCACAGATTATGGATCGGAGACTATATAAAGTAAAGGGTGTGGTTGCGGTTCCAACAGGATGATGCCACTTGCAACACAGCCAATGAAACAAAGACTCTTTTGCGCGAGAAATTTAATGGCCGTGTTATGTCACGTCGTGGCGATGTTAAGTGGCCGCCAGGTTCATATGATTTGACACCGTTAGACTTCTTTCTTTGGGGTATTTAAAAGAAAAAGTTTACATCAATAAGCCAAGAACAATTTAAGAGCTAAGGGATGAGACAAGTCGACACATAAAGGACAATAAACCTCAATTATATTTCAGGGTCATTGAAAATATGGACTATTGGATAGAGGTATGCCACCGAAGCCGGGGCTAGAATATCTCCGATTTTTGGAATTTAAAAAAAAAAGAATTTCTCTGAAGGAGAAAAGGACACGCATTTGCTTAGAAATATTCAAAATGTGGACCTTTTCATCGTTTATAGCAGAAAAACATTTCATGCTGATACAAACGGAATGAGAAACTTATACTTATATAAAAACTCCATCCTTGGTGGAGAGTAAAACAAAATTACTATATTTTCATGATATGTTTTTAAGAACAACCCAACGACTTTATGTTTTCGTCCTTTTAAGATACATCTTAAATCCAATCTTTACCAGATTAGACGTAGTGCGTTACGTGCGGACTAACACCAATACTGGTAGAATAGGGCTATATCGGTTTCTGTTTTCAAATAATGTTTCAAAGGTACGTCCAGATTTGCGGCCGTGCGGGTCTAGAAATATCACTTTAAATCATCGCTTTAAAAATGTACTAACATAAGCGATAAATCGTCTAAGTACCACAGTAGAGTAGTTTATCATATAGTTGGGCCGGTCTGACTGTTCTTTATATTTTTTTGGCTTAATCTTAAACTACTTGTGGCCACATTTCTTTCTTAGATTTTCAAAAGAGGAAATATTACGCTCCTTCCTAGTGTATACAAGTACTACAATCTTATCTTTGTATATGTAGTATGAGTCTATCTGTTTGTATTCCAAAGAAGTTGAAATTAAATTTAGTATCTATCGAACGCTTTTAGCTGTATTTTCTCATACATTGAGTATTTGTCTCTAAAATTGCTTATTTGAACTTCAAATAACTGAATTCGAACACACCCACACAAATGCTTTCGAATAAATTGTGAGTATGTGTAGGCATAAACGTATGTCCTCAAGGAAAACATACAATATGTTCGAGAATATTTCATGGAAAGTCAAAATAATTAATCGAATTATGAAATCAGATTAAAAACTCACAACAAAATATTCGAAAAGACATTGCAGTGTTTTGTACTTCTTGTTAATTGATAATTGAAGTAATTGAAATAATGTGATTTTCGTGTATTTATTGTTTGTATTGGAATTTACCCAAATACTTATTATGGTATCAAATGAAGTAGGTATAGTTTTAAATCAGGCTCTTTCGATAATATGATACAAAATTATAATATCCTCTAGGCAGAGTCATACACAGCTATTTCTCCCATCATGTCACTAAGGAGTGGAGGTGGAACTTCTCCTTAAGATTAATTGGTGTATTCTATAAATACAGTAAAATTGTTTAAATATTTATTTAGTACATTTTTAATCAGAAAAAAATAAAGAAATATATTCTCAAATACAGAATTTTACACATTAATTAAAAGAAGACAGACCATGTTTATTATTTCGATCGATTCAGAATTAATATCTGTTTCCATTGAACGATGAAGAACTGTCTGCTTGTCTGACCATGTAACGTTGCAGTCAGAAAACAACTCTATTGAAATTGGTCCAATCGGTCTATGTACAATATATAATATAATACAACACGACCATCTCTGGTGAAACCATACTGATTCTTGTTTTCGTATAGCTACCCCAAAATTGATGTAAAAACTCTAGTTTCCAAAAAACTCTAGTTTCCAAAAAACGGAGTTTTCAGAAAACCTGCCCTTTAGGGTTTTTTTTGAAACCGTGTTTAAAAAGTAAAAACGCGGCATTAGCCGAGATTCTAGTTCGGGTTTTTGCCTCCCATAATTTGCATGTACGAAATACGCAACTACCAAAAATGTTTTATATATTTATTTTTTTATTAATAGATTAATTTGTAATTAAAATTACAAAAAAATCTTTTTGGAAGAGTTATAGCAACAATGGCCTTAAACTCTAGGGTTTTAATGATAACTTATAAATTTCATTTCTTCTATTTTAATTAGACTTTATGTACATATACTTATATAATACAATATTTTTTTAGTAACAGATTTAGTTTAATCAAGATACATTTCATTTTTGTTTTAATTTTTATTTTTAACCAAAAATTCAACTTAGAAAAGGTACAAGGTACATTTTTTAATCTTAGTCTAAATATATGTAAGTGTGGGTACTGTGTACTTCAGTTATATTAAATTGTATGCATTGCTTCTTTTCAGAAACGTTATAATTTTTTCTAAATTATCTTCATTTGGTAGTGAAAGAGCTTCTATCGGGTTTGAATTTGGAAATAGTTGTGTACGGATGATGGAAAAGTGGGACATGATATGAGTAGGTGGGTAAATGTTTAGGGTTCATTGTTAATACAGTTGCAGGGGGGATTTACCTGTAGACGTAATAAGTGTCCGTGCGTCAATCTAGTATGCCCCAACCGGAGACGGGTTTTTCTCGTAATGTCTTGTCTGGTAAATTTGCTAGATTTAGGGAGCTGTAGTATTTTTGTTTTGTATCGGTTCATAGCGCGGTAACCGTCAGATGTTGAGTTAATGAGGTGTAGGTTGGTGTCATAGGTTGTCTTTAAAAAACAGTTTACATCTCTAATATTATAATTCATTGTGGTTTCTAATGGTCGTTTCAATGACATTTTTGCGCCTTTATCGGCAAAGTCGTTTTCCGCTATGGAAGTGTGACCGGGGATCCAGACTAAAATTATATTACTATGTGTGTCAAATAAACTTTCTCTGATCTTTGTGGTGTAATAATTGTCGTTGTTAAAATTGGCAATAGCCTTTACAGCTGAAAGGGAATCACTACAAATCGCAAATTTTCCTTCTTCATTTTTGATTATTTTAATAGCTTCGTAGATTGCAATTAATTCCGCTGAGAAAATTGATGAGTATGATTGTAAGATTGAGGTTCTAAGTTCTCTATTTTCATTCACGACAAAAATGTTGTAGCTTGACCGACGTTTGAGTGAACAGACTGACTCACCAGTTGATTCGAGAAACGATATCTGTTCCTACCTCCGTTTGTTTCTTTTTCGATCTTCATGAAATTAAGCATAAATATAGGTTTTTGTACAAAGGACTGAAGCTGTTGATGTTGTTTAAAGCTCTAAAAGCCACATATTACATCTTAATGAAACTTGGCACAGTTCTCTATGATCAATAAGCGGCACAGAAAAAATGGGTCATACCGGTTGAATTTTTGATTAAGCCCCAGTACCGCTCCAATTTATGTAATAAAATAGGATGCACAAAAAACAATATTGTACCGATTTGGATCAAATGGGCTTTTATTTTGATATAGTACATTTTTGAGTGGATTCTGCGGTTCCCTAAAATGTCTGTCAATGGCACACGAAGCTAAACATAAAGTTATTTTTGTAGTTTGGCTAAATTTTGGTGACAAAACCTATGTTCCAAATACTTTGAAATTATTACACAAATTTCTTTTATATACAACTAAATATAATTAATTCCCACAACATTCCATTAAGGATCAAGAGGAATATTCTCTTAAACAAGTAAGCTGTATACAATGTGCAACACTCAAAAAATCGAAAACCGAAAAACCCAGCACAAAAAACCGGGTAAAGCAACATGGCGGGTTGGGACGTTAATACCGAAATGTTGTTTTTCGGCATCAGTTTTGGATACTCTAGTCTAAACACACCCGGTCGAGTTCAAATTTTGCATGTTTCCTTTTGAGCGACTACAAATGCAGTCAGGTAAAACTGGACCTCCCTATCTAGGTGCTTAATCTCTATAGGCCTCATATAACATACGATTTTGATTAAATTGCGTATAGTGCCTTGATATTTGGTCACGCTAGAGGTCGTAAATTAATTAAGATTGCTGTCAAATTGCAGTATACCATAATATTATACCATAATAGTGCATTTTCGATAGATGCTCCATAAAAATTAGCTTTCAATTGCAAGTCCTGCAACTATACAGAAATACGATTTAAATCAAATGAAGTATAGTGCGTTATGTGCTTCCTATAACTACCTCGAGTTATACGAAGGGTGCTATATATATTTCTGATCTAATAATGAAAATTCGAATATTTTTCATCAAAAATAGTTTTATTGTTTTTCAAAGTATTCTCCAGCATGATTTATACACTTTTGTATACATTTGTCGAAGCACTTTTTCCACTGCGATTGAGACACCTCCAAAGCATGGTTTTTGAACGCTTCAACAGCATCTTCTGGCGACGATAATCGTTGACCACACCTTTTTTCTTGATGTGCAGGAATAAAAAGAAGGCATTGAGTTCCAAGGTCTGCACGCTGGCTCAAACCAGCGTACAGACCTGACTGGTTTGAGCCGATGTGTGAGAGTTCGCATTGTCATGGTGCACAATAATTCGTCTTCTCTTGTTCGTTTTTCAAATTTCTCCGAAGACTTCAGGCAAACAAATTGTGGTGTACCACTCAGAATTGGCCGTGCTACGTTGCTCAAGTAGAATAGTCGCCACATGACCAGTTTTGCCGAAGAAACAGGCGACCACTGGCTTTGAAGTTATTCTTCCACGAACAACTATCGTTCGATTTTGCTCATCTTTGAAGACCCACATGGTCGATTGCTGTTTTGTTTCGATCTCATGTGCATAGATCCATGATTCGTCACCTGTGACGATCTTATAAACGACTCTTGAAGAACCGCGACCGTATTTTTTCAAAATTTCTTTACACCAATCGACGCGAGCCTTTTTTTGAGCGATGATTCGTCACCTGTGACGATCTAAAAAACGTCACATGAAGCACCGCGATCGTATTTTTTCAAAATTTCTTTGCACGAGCCTTTTTTTGAGCGATTGTCAAATTGTGCGAGATCCAACGATAACACACCTTTTTTACGGCCAGGTGGTCATGCAATATCGAAAATATGCTGGTGGAAGAAATGCCCAAGGATGTCTCTATCTCACGGTATGTCACATGACGATCTTGCATTATCAGTTCACGCACGGCATCAATGTTCTATGGCACAACGGCCGTTTTTGGACGACTTTCACGACCTTTGTCTTTGCGCGAGCGTCGGCCACGATTGAATGCATTTAAACAGTTTCGCACAGTGCTATAGGATGGTGCTTCATCGCCATGCAAAGATTTAAGTTCATCGATGCACTGTTGTCGTGATAATCCACGTCGGAAATTGTGAAAAATGATCGCACGAAAATGCACACGAGTGGAACTACCATTTTCTGCGAAATTAATTTTTCAAGTTAAACAA
Source organism: Hydrotaea diabolus (assembly GCA_963513945.1). Taxonomy (NCBI): domain Eukaryota; kingdom Metazoa; phylum Arthropoda; class Insecta; order Diptera; family Muscidae; genus Hydrotaea; species Hydrotaea diabolus. The sequence continues at coordinate 129,447,199 of OY740717.1, read as the reverse complement.
CACAAATGATGGTCTTACGTCAAACGTTACAATAGAAATGTCCGATGGCGCCAGGCAACACTTAGTGTTGCCTAGGCCAGAAATATATATAGCAACCCTCGTATTGGGCCAAATTAGTCTATATTTTCAAATATCCCCAACGAAATTTGTCCTTCCAATTTGTCCTTCCCCTATCCTCAGTCAAAACATGAAATCTTCTCTATATTTACATTAGTTTGAATTCTTTGAGACACATGAGTTTAAACATGCAGCAACTGTGCTCTTGTTTGAGGTATTAAGTGCGCCCTAACTAAGTTTTTCCGAGGTGCCTTTAGTCCCTCAATAGGATATTTTTCCCCCTGGGCCGATTTCTAATCACAAGAAGCTGATGACCTCAAGCCATCAACGTGCAGAATTTAAGGATCCTGGATAAATCTGTTCGACCGCTAGTGCTTCAACACATGCGCGGACAGCTGAACGGACGGACATGGTAAAAGGTAAATCTCATATTTTTGAGTTTTGCCTAACTGTTAGTTAGGGCGTACTTAATACCTCAAACAGGAGCATAGTTGCTGCATTTTTAACTTATGTGGATCAAAGAACTCAAACTAAAGAAAATGAAGAGTGAATTTCAAGTTTTGGCTGAGGATAGGGTTAGATAAATGGTACGAAAGAGCTATTATTTTTTTAGTGACGTGTGTACGAAGGCGTACACACGTCATCCACTGAAGAAACCGATTGATAGCGTTGGCATTACGTGCTGTTTTACTCCAGGTCTCACAACCGCTCACAAGGACTGCTTTTACGCAAGAGTTGAATACGTTGATATATGTCGATGTCGAGAAAGCAGTCGAGTTTTACACTATTCATAAACACCGAACTATTTTTGGCCTTGGATATTTTGATCATTACAGCGACTAGTTTTTTTAAAAAGCTGCAGCAGAAATTAATTCCTTATTCTAACTCGATAGTGCATATTTAGAATTAAGTGCTGTTAACAGTGTAGAAGCTCATTATCTTACTTTAATTAAAGTATATTGAGCCTTAGTCCTGTTTTTGGAGCTTAGCTCTACAGAGATAAGCTTAGTGTAGCGATAGCTGTGTAATAAGAAGCAAGGATGGCGCACCAACTGCTCTAAGATAAGAAATTCAATTACTATTTTTTAATCAATATATTTCATTAAGTTTAATTTTTAATTATTTTTTATTAATTACTATTCGGCGGTCGGGTGAGGATGGTTTGTTCCAGCTAAGGGCTGCCAATCGGCAGTGTTTGGATGAGTACAGGGTGATGTTAGTGAGAGTGAAGGATGATGAGTGGAGGGCCTTTGCAGAGTGAAATAGGGATGTCCCTTGGGGCCTACTCTATCAAGTCTATAGAGGCCCTGGTAGGTGTGTGGATGTGGCTGGTATTCACGATGGTGGTTCGGCATGGGCTGACTATGTGGGTGTTTTGATGAATAGATTTTTTCCAAGAAATGAGCAGGAGCCATGTCCTCCCTGATGAGGTTGTTGCTCCTGATTTGTAGAGAGATGAAATTCAGCGGAGCAATGGGTTGGTGCCCCCCGGAAGTTTCCGGGTATGGATGGATTGACTGGCGAAATGTGGAGGAACATTTTGAAGGTCATTCCGGAGTATCTGGGGGCATTTCTGGGGAAATTTGTTCGGGAGGGATACTTTCCACGTGATTGAAAGTCTGCCAGAGTAGCTGTACTGCTGAAGTCGCCCGATATAGTTAGGAGCAATCCCCGCTCGTATCGGGGTATCAGCATCCTTCCGGTGCTGGGTAAGGTGCTGGCAAGGGTGATGGTACAAAGACTTCAGGAGAGGGTTATTTTTGGCATGTCTGGGTGGCAGTTCGGTTTCAAGCCAGGCTTTAGTGTAGAGGATGCATGAATGAGAGTGAAGAAGTGTAAGAGTGCGAGTAGGTATGTTTTAGGGGTATAAGCCTTCTTCCAGAACTGGGTAAGGTGCTGAAAAGGGTGATGGTACAAAGACTTCAGGAGAGGTTTATTTTTGGCATGTCTGAGTGGCAGTTCGGTTTCAAGCCAGGCCTAAGTGTAGAGGATGCATGAATGAGAGTGAAGAAGTGTGAGAGTGAGAGTAGGTATGTCTTCATAGACTTCAAGGGTGGATTTGACTTTCTGAGTTGGGCGAGTGTGTTTGAGATGTTGAGGGGTGAAAGGGCGCCAGGAGGTAGAGCTCTGGAAGTGCTATTTCTCTGAGAGGAGGGCGTGTTTTGCCGGGGTGAATGGTGCTGTGTGGAGAGATGTGGCCCGGGGTTGTCCGCAGGGGTCCATCAGAGGGCCATTTATATGGAACCTTATGATGGATTCCCTGTTGAATGAACTTGGGCATGAGTGCAAGGTCGTTTCATTCGCTGACGACTTGCTGAGTGCTAGGATAATGGATGTTGTTAGACGGTGGGGTGAGAGTGTAGTAGTGAGTGTGGCGATAGACAAGACCGTGAAAATGCTGCTCAAAGGCAGATTGTCGCCTGGTCGGCCTCCTATCGTGAGCATTTATGGAGTTAATCTCAGGTACGTGACGGAAGTTAGGTACCTGGGGATAACTATGGGCAAAATAATGAGGTTCACGCCTCATCTGGATCGAGTGCGTGAGAAGTTGACGGGTGTGATTGGTCAGGTGCGTAGGTTTAATCGGAGTGATTGGGGTTTCTCTAGACGTGTTGCGGGTCGTCTGTATGGTACGATGTGGTTAGGTCCGTTGTGGGGCTTAGGAAGGTTTTGTTGTGTCAGAGGTTTGCTTTGATTGGGTGTATGCGTGTGTGTCGTACGGTCTCAACTGAGGCATTACAGGAGTTGATGGGTATACCACCTCTCGATCTCGAGGTAATACGGCGTGCCGTTGCCTTTATGACAAAAAGGGGTGTTGTGTTGCCAAGGGATAGTTTGGTGGTAGACGGTGTGGAGCGAATGAGTGCTGGTGAGATTAGGGCTCACTTGGATGAATGTGTGATGGTGAAGTGGCAGTCTAGGTGGGACAATAGTGTGAAAGGGCGTGTTACGTATAAGTTCATCAGGGATGTGAGGATTGTTAGTGGTCAGCCAGATTTTAGCTTTGGACTTTGTCTCGGCTCTTTGCTGACTGGGCATGGGTCGCTCAATGCAATTTTGCACAAGAGGACCCTGAGCGATAGGGAGTCGTGTGATTATGGTGCGGTTCTTGAGGATTGGTTGCATGTTCTCTGTGAATGTTCTCTTTATGAAAGTGTTAGGGATCTAGGTCGGTTAGGAATTGGAATGACGGACGGACAGTGTGATTATAGAGGGATGGTTGCTTCACAAGGGTTTTTTTGCTAGGCGAATGAGTTCGCAAATAGGGTGTTCTCGATGCGGCGTGCTAGGGTGAGCTTGGCAGTTTAAGAGTAGAGGTTGATTTTGGTTCTAGGATGTCTGTGGGTGACCAGTCCCATGTTGTATGGAACAAAAACTGGAAGTAGCCTCTTGGTTACGAGGTATGACCGGAGACTTAAATCTGGTACCACGGGTAGTCAGGAGCCCCCAGAACTGTTGTTCTGGCCTGACTAGAAGGTGCGGCCCCTTTGAGGAGTATCGTGGTGGCTGTGGTTTAAACCCAAATCGCGGGGAGCTTCAGCTCGGTGTGGAGTTGCAATACGACCGGGCACTGTGACCCATAGAACAGCAGAGTTTTAAATAGTCCTCGACCCCTAACCAAAAGGGAAGTTATGGCCCATACCTGTCTTGCTTCAAATTGGTACCGGCGGGATTAACCCAATGGGGCGTTGGCCGTGGCATTGTAACGGCCCCAGTGTGATGGCACACCGTGGTTCAGGCCATAACCACGTTAAATCAGACATAATCTGTATATAAAATTCAATTTAAGTTTATATCACTAACTATGTTTGAAGATGATAGGCCAGCAAATATGTTTAACAGCCTCATAATGGTCGATCTACTTTAAGAAGTTCCACCAAAACACGGCCTAAATAAACTTTGTACTGAAATTCAGGACTGAAAGCTATCCAAATCATCTTTTCGATATGCCAAGCATTCCGTTCAACAAATCTAAGTACTAACCTTCCAAATAAAATAAATAATAAGCCGATTGTTCACACAGAAAAAAGTTATTACGTTTTCTTTCCGTAGCACAATTTGTGCATCACCCTGTATCATCGACGTATTTTAATTTTTCTAAGCGTTAGCGTGCTTCCATCTTATACCTCTGTTGGTTGTTGTAGTATCACCAATGATAATATCTAGAACTTAACTGGATAGAAGCGGGGATAATTTGCATCCTTGTCGGCTAAATTAGTTTGTTATATTTAAGCTATTACTCTGTGATCCATCATGACAAAGTCCGCAATTGGTGTCTTTGTACAAAGATTTCATGAGAGTAATATCACTCGCAAAGATCTTTAAAAACTGGTTATGTAACGGATGCCATTACGAGTAAGTCGGAATGATGGCTACGTATAAAGCTTGATCTTTTAAATCAAGCCGAATGTGAAACCGCTGTTAAAAAGTCTATGGTAGCAATTGAATGACACCTTAAGTCAGTGAATTAAAGGGACCCTGGATAATATCAATTCGAAAAGATTCACATGGTCGACTCAAGCAAGCTGAGTGAATATCTGTTTTTGGCGCTAAGTATCAAACGACTGACACCAAAATGGTTGTGAAGTACACCATTTCGAGAAGACACTGTCTGGTTCCAGAAATGTTACACATTACTGACTACACGTGGTAGACTAAGTGCGCGTATAGGGGAAAAGCTCCAATTGTGTAGTCAACGTTATTGCAGAAACATGACATGCAGACCGTGCTAAAATCATTAGTATAACGTTCCTCTATCGTATACTCTAAATATAGGGTGATCCATCTCGCAGTATTTTTTCAGAACAAAAAAATATATAAATATTCAAATCAAGTGTGGAATCTTTATTGGTAATTTGAAATTTTTATTTTTTGAAAACAATTACCTTCAATTAATAATATCGACATTTTAATTAAAAGCGGCGTCGTGTGGCGTATGAGCGATATTTATAAAATTCGTATCACACATACGCCACAGTGGCATTTTTACACGTCGTAAACGGGTGTCCTTAGTGCAAATTTAGCATTTGTTTTTGGTTTGGTGAAAACAAAAAATAATTAAAGTATTCAATAAACTTCTGATCGCAGTGAAATTAATAAAGACAAATTTTTAACATTACTGTATCATGAAATTGAGCGTTCGGTGAGAAACGGCATGATCCACTGTTTAAGACCAAAATTTTGTTCAGTGATAAGGCCTATTTCTGACTCAACGGCCAGACATAAAAGAAACAAAAATGCCGCATTTGGGCTGAAGAGCAATAAGAAGAGGTTCAAGAGGTGTCATTATACTCAGAGAAAACCACGGTTTAGTGCGGTTTATAAGCTGGTGGAATCATCGGTGCATATTTTTTTAAAAATGATAATGGGCGGAAAGTAACCGATCTTTATGCTCGCTATCGCGCCTTGATATCGATATATATGCTACCTGTAATTGAAGCCCGTAATCTTGACGACACTTGGTTTCAACAGGACGGTGTCACTTGCATTACAGCTGCTCAAACAATGGATCTTTTGACAGTTTATTTCGAAAAGCAGCTAATTTCACGGTTTGGACAGGTAAGTTGGCCGCCTAGATCGAGTGCTGTCACACCTTTAGGCATTTTTCTTTGGGGTTACGTAAAGTCCAAAGTCTATGCTGACAAACCAGCTACGATTCAGGTTTTGGAAGCCAATATTACGCGTGTTATTAAAGCCATACCGGTCGAAATGCTTTAATTTTAAATTTCTGGCTATTATGGTGTCAAACTTTCGCTGGAATTCGCTCATTTTCTACCATGAATGATGACTAAGAAATAGACAGTCATAACTGTGTAGACTAAAATTATTTAAGACCGTACCGCCTTAAATATTTATTTATCTTTAAATATTTATCTTTATTACTTTCACTGCGATCAGAAGTTTATTGAATACTTTAATTAATTTTTGTTTACCCAAACCAAAAACAAATGCTAAATTTGCACTAAGGGCATCCGTTTACGACGTGTAAAAATGCCACAGTGGCGTATGTGTGATATGAATTTTAATAAATATCGCTCATACGCTACGCGACGCCGCTTTTAATTAAAATGTCGTTATTATCATTCTGGAGATGTTATTTTCGGCTTCATTTAAAACTTTCCTGGAAAGTGCTTGATAAATTAAGAGTTTAACCTTAATGACATGCAATGAAATTTAAATAAGGACTTTACACAAAGTTATGTACAGGTGAGTCCGCATACACACACGCTCACATGCGTTCCCAAAGTACATTTAACAACATTCTCACATAACATAATCTGTGGTAAAACCTTAAGTGTGTTCTACTAAATTAATCTATAATTCATTTAAAATTGACTTTTATATTAAAAGCAAAACCGACCTTATTTACTGGTACCATTTGCTCACCGTCATTCGCTCACAGAGCTGCTCTCTAAAGATATTTTAATTGAAGTTCGAAGGAGAAACTGAAAAACCTTTTAAAGATTTATGTTGACACAGAGAAAATCTTTAATTAAAAAGTTTTGATTTGACAACGTAGCAGCCACAGCCAAAGCAGCAGTGGCATAAACATGACAGTGAATGCACTCCTTACACTCATACACTCAAATACACACACACAAATGTGCACAATCTTGTCAAGCCAATGCTAATGCGGCTGAAGACGAACGTATGTATGCCGCTACCAGGTGCTTGGCAGGAAGCTAATGCCCCGTAGGGTTTCTTTTTTCAAAAGAAGAAAAAGTTCGAGTGCAATATATTCCTAAATATATCGTAGTTTTTCGTTGTCGTCTCACACTAGGGATGTGGAAAAGAGGGCCATCTTCTTTGAAAAAAATATGTTAACCGGATATTTTAATCTTTATCCAATATTAATTCTGTTAAAAGCTAAAAATCAAAATGATAGTTTTTAACTCATCTGAATAATATATTATTAGATTTGGTTGGTATGAGAGTTTTTTTTTTAGTTAAAATATTTCTTACATAATGGGTGATCCAAGTAGAGATACTTTTTTCAATAGCCTTTTTTTGACAGATCAGGTGTGATTTGTGTCATGCTGTCATGTTATTTTTGTTAAGTACTCGTATTGTTTGGCATTTCAGCATGGAAAGACTTACGTCTGAACAACGTTTAAAAATCGTTTAACTTTATAACGAAAATTCAGGTTCTGTGAGGAATATGTTACGTGCACTTTGTTCAACTTATGGTCAAAATAATCGGCCTACTGAGCGTGCTATTCGCAACACCATCACCCATCCTGAGACCCAGCATTCCTTATTGGATAATATTCGACCGAATAGACCACGTCCAGCACACAGTAAAGAAAATGTAGCGGCCGGAGATGAGACTGTACACCAAGACCGTGGAGAGCAGATTCCGCACCGTTCGCAGCAACTCGGACTGACGTATGGAACGACTTGGCGCAATTAACGCCGAGATCTTAAATTAAAAGCGTACAAAATACGACTTGAGCAAGAACTGAAGCCGCCTGACGTTCCTAAGCGACATCGCTTCGCTCCAGGGCTCTTGAAAAGTTCCAAGAAGATCTGACGTTTTCGAGCCAAATTTTGTTCAGCGATAAGGCTCAATAGGTATGTAAACAAGTAAAATTGCCGCATTTGGGACGAAAAGCAACCGAAAGAGGTTCAAGAGCTGCCACTTCATCCAGAAAAAACAACGGTTTGGTGTGGTTTGTGGGACGGTGGAATCATCGGTCCATATTTCTTCAAAAATGATGCCGGTGAGAACGTAACCATCAATGGCGACCGTTATAGTGCCATGATAACCGACTATTTGATTACTGAAATTGAAGCTCGTAATCTCGGAGACATTTGGTTTCAACAAGACGGCGCCACTTTCCACACATCGCATCAAACAATGTTTTTATTGAGAGAACAATTCGGTCAGCAGGCAATTTCACTTTTGGGCCGGTCGATTGGCCAACAAGATCGTGTGATATTACACCGTTAGACTGTTTTTCTGTGGGGGTATGCAAAGTCTAAAGTTTATGTGGACAAACCCGCCTTGGAGCAAAACATCACGCGTGTCATTCGCCAATTACCAGTCGAAATGCTCTAAAGAGTCATTGAAAATTAAACTCAACGGATGGACTATCTAAGACGTAGCCGCAGCCAATATTTGATAGACATAATCTTAAAAAAATAAATGCCAAAGAATGTTCGTTCAAATGATAATAAACATTCCCCATTCAATTTGAATTTTCTGTGTTTTTTTCTTTAAAAAAGTAGGGAATCTCGAAATGGATCACGCGTTACTTAAACAATCAAAAGTATAATTAACAATTTTTTACCTAAAGCTTTTCTCTAATCGTGCTCTATGTTCATTATTTAATTTCACTTAATTTACTTCTTAGAATACGAAATAATTATTATGTATATGTGACAGCGCATAGAGAAAGGGAACTAAGGGTAAAAGAATCCATTTTCATCTACTTCAACTACTTAGTTGCTGAGACTAATTTAAAAAAATTTGCATAAATATATATGTATAAGACAAAAAAATAGGAGAGTTTTTTTAACTACTTCTTACGTAACGATTTTTGATTTTGTTCTAACTGCCAAGATTACAGACAGCCAGACAGTAAAAATTGACTTTACAAATACTGCTAATGCCAAAAAATATTGCACCACTTTGTAGAACAGGATATTTTTAGTAAGTTTCATGGCAAATGTTTGTAACTACCAAAAATATTTGAGGTAGACCGACCTTTAAGTATTGCGATCGATGTATTATCACAAGATGATTTCATTTAACGATATCTCTACTCCCAACTAAAGAAAATCGGTTCAGATTTGGATATAGGTGCCCTACATATAGGTCCAACCGATTGTATACCTTTAGCTCTAGAAGCCGCATATTACATTGAATCTTGATAAAATTTGGCATACGTTTGTTCTTTGGACATAGGGCGGATATTAGTTAAATTGATGAAAATCGATTCAGATTAAGAAATAGGTCTCACCTTTTTGTTAATCTGATTGTCAAGTTTCTAGCACTAGAAACCTTACCTTATATCCAAGCTTAATATAACTTGATGCATGAAAAAGTTTTTCGGGCCAAGAAATAATTTTATTTAAATTAAAGAAAACTAGTTCAGATTTAGCTATAGCTCTCATACATATAGTTATGTTCAACCGATTTTATTTCTTTAGCTCTAAAAGCCACACATTACAGCTTATGATCAAATAAAAAGATTGCTTTGTTTTTGACCGCCAATTTTGCAATGATTGGCTGCGCTAGTATCTTTATGCTCCAAAACTTAATAAAACCATTCTATGTTTTTGTATAAATGGCTGCTATCATTTTATTTATTTGTTAGTTTTTTTTTTTTTTTGGAGGAGTTGTTGAAAATTTTAAAATGGCCAAAATTAATTTTTGGGCTTTACTAAAAACCTTGTTGTTCTGAAACGGCTTGACCGATTTCTACGAAATTTGGGTCATATCAAAAAAGACACTACGATATTATTAATATTATGTAGTTGAATTTTATTTTATACAAATATTATTTTTAAAATATGTCATAGGTTTATTAAAAAATTTTATTTAATTTTTGAACGGGTGTAGTCCTCGAATTATTTTTTTTAATTTTTACTAAATTCTCACTTATAAAATTACATCTTTTGTTATGCGAATTTTGACTTATAAAAAAAAATGAATCCAATTATTTTATAATTGTACGAGTATTTAATTTGCAAGCCAAGTTTTCAATGTGCTGAAAATCGACTAGCCCAATACTAACTCGAGTCTTATTATGCATTCAGTTGGAAGACGTCACTGCAATGAATTCTCTTAGACCAATTCCATATTTAACTGAAAAAAGAGTTTCGATACAGTTCTTTATAAGTAACATGCGCGAGTTAAAATATACAATTAGTAATGCCAATGAAATATATGAATGCAGAACTTATCGAGAAGTCCAAAGGTTTTAGTTGATAGTCAACATTGTAAAACAAGCATATTTTTCCATATAACAACGAGAATGGTAAATATGTTTTTATATGTGGCCACATCAAAAAAAAAAATGAAAATAGATATTTTTACCCTAAGGTCCCTTTATCTATGCGCTGCCACATATAAAAACATATTTACCATTCTCGTTTAGGGAGAGCCTGGCCTTATAGAGTCCGGTTTTACTTTCCACATTTGCAGCAAGGCTTTCTGAAGAGGGTTGTCACTGACCCGAAATCATGATAAAAGTAGTGTGCAGCCACGAAAATCAATGTCACTTTGATATTTTGTTAACAACTTGTCTTCTATTTAAATATAGAAGCAAGAGGTCTTGAGCCGGTTTAATCCCAGTTCAATGTGTAAAAGCAACAGACCGAAATTAAACAAACGAGCTAAACATATAATTTCAAATCGGCATCTATTTGTATGATATGGAAAATTTCTATTCAAGTCCCAACGAAAATTCCTCCCGAACCGAAGTACCCAAAAAGGAAACTTTCATATATGTTAAAATCATACACTTTTTTCATATTTTGGAGAAATTGAAGAATTAACCCTTTCAACGTTACTTCGCTGCAAGAGGTTTATAAACTGAAAAGAGAAAAAACGCTTTCTATTAAGTGCTTCGTATTTGATACGACACTTTAACTTAAACATTTCATGGAAACTATCTAGACTGAGGATATTGCCGAATTATTTAACTATTGAAAACCGGTTAATCGGTTTTGAAATATCACCTAATCGGTTCTGCCATTCTCACTCTTGGATTATGCTAAGTTCGAAAATACATTTTGTACGCTCAACTTAACTAATTTCAAACTGCATGAGGAGGTGTGCAAGTGTACGTGGATGTTGGCATGCAGCTTATAAGAAGCTGACACACAGTGAAGTTGTTGCAAGCACTTGATTGAGCTGCTCGGTGAGGTGAAGAAAATCCTAATAAGTTGAAATTTATGTAGACAAATATTGGCGCAACTTGGTTTATTTACTTCGTACCAAGTAAAAGGATAAAGTGATGTTTGATGGCACAACGTTACGAGCAAGGATGTAAATTAGGTGTTTGAGTGAGAAAGTATAAGATTGCATCAAAAAAAAAGTTAATCTCGATATTTACTTGGCTGAACGGTTATAGTTTTTAATTAAAATTTAAAGGAACACTTTCAAAATAAGTCTTTACTAATAAGGGAATTGTTTAGAAAAACAGTAAAGGTCAATACAAATAGAGACAACGGTATCGATTTGTGAAAAGTTGTTTTCCGCAGTTTTTTTATACCCTCGATCATAGGACTCATTTGTCATTTCCTTTGCAAAACTTCGAAATGCTTATACTTCATAATGTACTTTCACTATGAATTATCATACATGATTAGAATTAAGACGATCTTGTCAAGTCCGTCTGTCTGCGTAAAGCAAATTTCAGATCGCAATTTTAAAGATAGGTAGTTGAAATTGTGCAGATGTTTGTACTAAAAATGTTGTTTATTGAGGCAACGCCCATACTACCCAGAACTTAGTAAGACCATGTCTGCTAAAGATATGACGGTAAAATTTCACATTGGTAAAGAACGAAACACACCCTAGTGTAAAAGTAGCTTGTGATACGCCTACTGTTAAATAACATATTAATTTCGGTCGATCCGAATCTTGTATACCCTCCACAGTACATATGCTACTAAAGAGCAATGTTCCGTTTGCGCCCGACCCTACTGTCGGACCAAACCTTTAGATGAAACCATATTTGGATTCGTAGCAAAATTGTCTTAAGTTTAAGTAACCACATGCTCATTTTGACAATTACGAACCCGTTTTGACAATGCGGGAAGTTTTTTGTGCCACATGAGCCAAAAAGTACAGCAACTATGCGCTTTTTGAAATATTAAGTGGGATCGTTTTCCATCTCACGTTAGTGCTGGTTTGGTCCCTCGTTGGTCGCATGGAACTGAAACTAAAAATAACTTTATTACGAAATCTAACTGGTCTCTGATAATAAGGGTAATAAATAATAATTGTGGTTTCTCCCTCCATTATATTTATAAGTAGGTCATTGTTGGGGGTTGGATTATGATGGAGTTCAATCAAAAGAGTGTGGAATAGCCCTCGGGTGTTGGCAATTGCGACTGCACAAAAAGCTTCTTTATATACTCTGCACTGCTGGTTATTCCGAAATATCCAACTGAAAAATATGACATTAAAAAACTAATGTCATATTGGAATTTGTGAAAAAAATTCATTGTTTTTGATCTAATCGGTTCCACATATATGTGGGAGCTATATCTTAATCTGAACAGATTTTTTCCCATTTCAACAGTATCTGCCCTTGGCACAAGAAAACATACTACTTGAATATATAAAGCGTGATCCATATAGACGTATTTTTTCAGAACAAAAATATAAAATAAAAATTTAAATCAAGTGTGGAGTCTTTATTGGTAATTTGAAAGGACATTTTATGGCATTTATTTTTTAAAAATAATTACCTTCAAATGTTGGCAACTGTATTATGGAACGCTGATTGGTGCGAAACGGGAAGATCCGCTGTTTTCGACCAAAGTTTTGTTTAGTGATGAGGCCCATTTCTGGATCAACGGCAAAGTCAATAAACAAAAATCCCGCGACTGCCGGTTCTATGTACCGGATTGACCCGAAACTCTTCGGCCAGGGGCAGTCACCTCAACAATATATGTTTTTTGTTCGTCCATTTTTTCGTCGTGGGAGCAGCACTTCCCGGAATGCCTGCTCCGAATACTACTGGTCCGAGCCGGGATCGAACAGAACCCCGGACCTTGGATCTGCTCAGTTTGTCAAAACCGAATACACCATCGTGCTACATCTGTAAGGTGTAATCGTTGCATGGAGTGGGTGCACTTCAGGAGCTGTTCAGGTCTGAACCACATCAGGGAGTAAAGCGAAGCAGACTTTGTTGCCTCATGCTTTATCAACGAAGTTAGCAGTGGGTCTCTGGATTTGGTGTTATCATCGTCGTCTGCATTTTCGTCGTCGTCGTCATCATCATCCAACTACGAGACTCCCCCGCAGTCGCCCTCGCAACAGCATCAACACATACAGCATCTTACACCACAGATTGCTGTTACCACTCCTGACAGTGCATCAATCTTGCAATTTAATTGTAATGGCCTACGCAACAAAATCAGTGAGGTCATAGAATTTATGAATCGGAGAAACATCATGGTCGCCGCGATCCAAGAAACTAAGCTGAATGCCACCTGCAGCCTGCACAGTTGTGACGGATACAACGTGCTACGTAAGGATCGCACCAGAAGTGGAGGTGGGGGACTATCTTTCCTGTTACACCATTCTGTGCAGTACAGACCTATTTCGCTGAGCTTGACTCTAGAGAGCCATACACGGAATGTATGGGGGTAGCAGTCAAGTCTGGAACTGCCGAAATAGAGCTGTACAACGTATACATCCCGCCGGTTGGTAGCTGTGCCCCGCGTTATCTGCCAGACATTAGCAATTTGCTACAAGGCAATAACCGCTTGGTCCTAGGAGACTTTAATGCTCACCACGAACTGTGGCATTCTCTCCTAGACAACGACCAGAGGGGCATAGCTTTGGCAGAGCAAATTGATAGCTCTACGTTGTGCACAGTGAATGAGGACGCCCCACGCGGATTATGGGCGATTGACATAGCTCGCCAGACATCACTTTGGCATCGCCTGGCCTGATCAACGACGTCACCTGGCAACCCGTCATCTCACTAGGATCGGACCACGTTCCCATAATTCTCTCCATAAATAGACCACCCGATTTCATAACCTCTGAACGCCGTAAGTTTCTCAATCAAAAAAAGGCTGATTGGGAGGCCTTCAGAGAAGCCACCAACCGCGGCTTTAATAATCTAGCTATTCCGTCGGACGTTCGGGTAGCCGAGAAAAAGTTCCGGGCCATCATTAACGCAGCAGCCGTTCGCCATATCCCTGCTGGTCGAATACCCGAAGTACGACCAAGCTTCCCAGCAGAGGCAGCGGGACTCGCAGACGAGCGTGATGACATTCGTCGCTCTAACCCTACTGACCCTAGAATTAGGGATCTCAACTCCGAGATCAGTAGGTTGGTCAACGAATATAAGCGGAACAACTGGCTAGACCACTTAAAGCAGTGCAACTTGAGTTCCGGAATTGGTAAGTTGTGGACAAAGGTCAAATCACTCTCTAACCCTGTAAGGAAGGATGATCGGACAGCTGTCACGTTCGGTGATAGAACAGTGACAGATCCGAAGCGGAGCGCGTGGTTTTTTAACCGCCTTTTTACTGAGCACCCAGAGAGTGATAAAGCGAAAAGGAGAGTATTGCGTCGTATCCGCGCTCTCCGAGTCGAAGAGGCACCACCACAAGTTACCGTTGGCGAAGTTGCCCATGTCATCCGCAGCGCAAAGTCATCAAAGGCGCTGGGTCCGGACGGAAACTCAATGCTGATGTTAAAGCACTTGGATACCCCGGGAGTAGAGTACATGACCAAAGTGCTCAATCTGTCGCTAGCCACTCACGATGCCTGGAAAATGGGCAGAATGGTCCCGCTACTGAAGCCAGGCAAAGACGCAAGTAAAGGATATTCGTACAGGCCGATTTCCTTGCTTTCTGCAGTAGCAAAGACGCTTGAAGCACTGCTCCTCCCCAGCCTGATCGAACACTTTCCTAGTGCTGATCATCAGCATGGATTCCGCAAACAGCACAGCACAACAACTGCTTTACACGCCATCACCACACGTATAAGTCGCAGCCTTAACCAGAACAAGCCTAACGACAGGACGGTCCTCTTGGCTCTTGACCTTACAAAAGCCTTCGACACGGTCAATCATGCCACTCTGTTCGAGGACATTGAAGAAACGTCCCTTCCGCCCAGTTTTAAACGTTGGGTTGTAAACTATATGTGTGGGCGCCAGTCATATGTAGAATTTAGAGACAGAAAGTCGAAGCCCCGTAGAGTTAAACAAGGAGGACGATTGCACAATTCTGGCGTCAGGACCTAAAGTGGATGACATTTGCGAGAAAATCAACTATTACCTCACTGACTTAGCACGTTTCTTCACTGCGAGGAATATGAAAATATCCGCCTCCAAATCATCAGACACACTGTTTACTGCTTGGACCGCAGAGGTGCGGTTGTCACTCAATGTGAAAGTCGATGACGTCAACATCCCGACCACCAACTACCCCAAAATCCTTGGGGTCACAATGGACAGCCTTTTTAGATCCTCTGCGCATACTACAGCTATCTGCGATAAACTCAAAAGTAGGAACAAGGTCCTCAAGTCACTTGCCGGCAGTACTTGGGGAGCCCACAAAGAAACCTTGTTGACCTCTTACAAAGCGATAGGTCGGTATGTTTCAAACTACGCAGCACCTGTATGGTCGGCGAACGTGAGTACGACGCAGTGGAAGAAAATTCAGACTTGCCAGAATGCCGCCCCTTAGAACATCAACAGGGTGTCTTCTTATGTCCTCTGAGGACCATCTACATGAGGAGACGAAGGTCCTTACCGTGCGCAGACACAATTTCCTGTTGCCTAAGCAATACCTGCTAGGATGTTTTCGCAGCAGTCATCCTAACCACCATCTCTTGAACATAATGCCTCCCCCAAGCAGATCAGGTACGATCTGCATGATCTAGAGAGAGAGAGGTCCAGCGGTATAAGAGAGAACCTTTAGATCATCGAAACTATCAGGCAGGTTTGAACAACATTCACGCCGATGATGTCGCAGTAGCAGTATCCAGCTACCGTGTGAATGCAGTGCTAGGGGAACATCCCCCGGAGATTTCACCTGAGGAGAAGGTACTACCTCGGCGGACGCGCGTGGTTCTGTCGCAGCTGAGATCTGGATGGTGCAGCCGCCTCAATTCTTACTGGGCACGAATTGATGCTAACGTTCCGGACATCTGTCCCGCCTGCCATCAGGGACCACATGATGTATTGCACCTCTTTAATTGTCCGGCCAAGCCCACTCAGCTGACCCCAGGTCTCTGTGGACGCATCCAGTTCAAATGGCGCGTTTCCTTCACCTGGATATCGAAACAGATCCCCCATAGACGAACAGGACTTCAAAATAAATATATTGTTGTTACAACAACAACAACAACAAAATTGCCGCATTTGGGCTGAAGAGCAACAAGAAGAGGTTCCATTATACCCAGAGATAACCACAGCTTGATGCGGTTTATAAGCTGGTGGAATCATCGGTGCATATTTTTCAAATATGCACCGGAAGGTAACCGTAAATGGTGCTCGCTATCGATCCTTGATATCGATCTTTATGCCATTAAAGATCGATATCAAGGTACCCAGAGATAACCATAGCTTGGTGCTGTTTATAAGCTGGTGGAATCATCGGTGCATATTTTTTCAAAAATGATGATGACCGGAACGTAATCGTAAATGGTGCTCGCTATTGCGCCTTGATATCGCTCCTTATGCTCCCTGAAATTGAAGACCGTAATCATGACGACACTTGATTACGGTCACTTGCCATACATCTGTTCAAACAAAGGATCTGTTGAGAGGTCATTTCGAAAAGCTGCTAATTTCACGTCTTGGACAGGTGAGTTGGTAGCCTAGATCGAGTGATATCAAACCTTTAGCCATTTTTATTTGGGGTTACGTTAAGTGCAAAGTCTATGCTGACAAACCAGCTCCGATTCAGGATTTGGAAGCCAACATTACGCATATCGTTAAAGCCATACCGGTTGAAATGTTCCAACGAGTCATCCAAAATTGGACCCTCAGAATGGAAACCCTGAGGCGTAGTTGCGGCTAAGAATTGAAGGAAATTATTTGTAAAAAAATAATACCATAAAATGTCCTTTCAAATTGTCAATAAAGATTCCACACTTGATTTAAATTTTTATATTTTTTTTGTTCTGAAAAAATACCTCTAGATGGATCACCCTTTATTAGTTCCCATGTGACTATATGGGTTTTTAGTCGCCCGTTTGAACAAGAGGGACGTTTTTGCGCATAATAAGTTAATAACTCCATCACTTACGAGTATACCTTTTTTAGCCATTGGCGATCCAAACAAAAATTATAATCTGTAAAATAAACACTCGCAATCAGGGTTTAAAAGCACCAGTCCGCTAACCATTAGCATCATTTTGCTAAACTAATGCTAACAATCTTTTCCACAAGCCAGAGCTAAAACTAATGTCCGACTAACGTTAGCTCGCGTTAGCGTTAGTCAAAAAAATGACACACCTCTGCTAACCACAATTGACTAATGTGCTGCTAAAAATTTGCTAATTTTGACTAACCATTTTTCGTTAGCAAAAAATTTGAGCTGGTTTCAGTGTTGTCAACGGAACATGACGCAAAGTATCCAATAGTGGTACCGTAGTGGAGATTTCTGATACAAGATTTTTTAAATAAATAGCCTTCAAAAATTAAAAAATTGTTAAACACATTAGTTGAAAAAAAAATATAAATTTATTTTAGTTTGAAAATATTCAAAAGGAAATGAGATTAGTTGAATATGGAAAATAAAAATAATTCATTTTTTTATAATAAACGGAATCTTATTGTACAGAATATTTATTCATCAGCACAAAGGTCAAGTTCGGATATGGCTGTATGCAGAAACTCAGGATTAAGCTTTACTAATAAAAGATTTTCCAGAGTATCTTCTCTAAGCCGACTTCTGTTGTCAGCAAGTACAAGTTTCAAGGATGAAAATGCACGTTCAACAGAAACCTAAACCAATAAAATAAATTTTTTGAAAATATTATGATAAAAAACCGGTAATAACAAAAATTGCATTTGTATACTCATACCTGGGTTGGAGGTACACCAAAACACACATTGCTTAGAGCGTATAATTCAGGATAGGTAAGTTTTCGGTCCGATCCAATCCAATGTTAAATGTGGAACATATAACATTCCCGTTGGAAGTTAAACGGATCTAACCATGTGGACTCCATTATGCAGTGATTTATTAGTGATTTAATATATACGAGTACATACCTCGAATTATTTCTGTGCTATTAATTTCACTTGTTTTTATATATATACCTTTAACAGCTACAGAAACGCACAGCAATATTGTTTCATGCGATTTTTTAAAAACACAACTTATTGTCTATCAAAGGTAGGCAACACCGTACTCCAGCCGAACACAATTTTCGGTTACACACAAAAACCGAACCAAACACACAAGTCGAAATTAGTCACCAAATTAGCACAATTTAGCAAAGACGTTAGCAAAATCAGCAGTTGCTTCTTCTTCCATTGCTAATAATATATGCATATTTTGGTTAGCGTTAGTTTATTTTGCTAACGCTAACTGAATATTACGACTAATTTAGTTTTAGCATTTGTTCGCATATTAGTTTTGACTTTTTTATGCTAAAACTAATTGAAAAATTCTGTACTTTTGACTAAAATTGCGTTAGCATTTTAAACCCTGCTCGCAATAAAAAAAAGTTTACTTATGACCGAGGTTCCTTAAAGGGATACTTTTCTTCCTAGTCTAATTTCACCCATTTACAATCCAAAAAAGTTTCTGCTCATAATCATGCAAAACACATTGTACAGGGATTAACCGGCTCAAGACCTCTTGCTTCTATATTTAAATAGAAAACAAGTTTTTAACAAAATGGCAAAGAGACATTGATTTCCGGGACATGTGGGCATCCAAAAACAGTGAAACTTCCTCAAATATGGTCACATTATTAATTTTGCATTAAGTTCAATCGCGAAAAAGAGTTCAATCGCGATTCTGAAGCAATTTTTTTAATTCCAATAACGTACTACATTGAGCCATACAACTTTCTTATATAGGGTAATCCATCTAGAGGTATTTTTTATAAATAAAAAAAAAATAAAATTCAAATCAAGTGTGGAATCCTTATTGTTCATACGAAAGGACACGTTATGCCATTTATTTTTTGAATATAATTTCCTTCAAATATTGGCAACATGGAAATGAGTTTTCGGCGAAAAACAAGAATTTCCGCTATTTTCGACTAAAATTATGTTCTGTGATGAGGCCCATTTCTGGCGCAACGGCAACATCAAAAAACAAAATTGCTGCATTTGGGCTAAAGAGGAACCAAAAGAGGTTCAAGATGTGCCATTATATCCAGAGAAAACCACGGTTTGGTGCGGTTTATGGGCTGGTGGAATTATCGGTCCATATGTTTTTTAAAAATTATGATTGTCGACACGTAACTTGCAATGGTGCTTGCTATTGCTCTATCATATCGGACTTTTTACCACCTGAAATTGATGCCCGTATTCTTGACGACATTTTGTTTCAACAGGACGGTGCCACTTGCCATGCAAATCAAAAATTCAAATCAAGTATGGAATCTTTTTTATTCATTCGAAGAAAATTGTATGCCTTTTTTTTTTGAGTATAATGTCCTTCATTTCAGGTACATTACTCTGAAGTATAAGTAGATCTCATATTTTGTTATGCTCTAAAGAAGGAATCAAAGGTTAATAAATGCTTAAAGGAAATTGTGAAACTAATTTAAATATGAATGTATTTTGCAAATTTAGCTGAGACAATGATCGGACTCAAGATATTGACAATATGTTCAAATACTGGGCTAGCAATAAACATGAGCATTCAAATTTGGATTTATCTTAAAGATTTTCGGATTAATAGACCTAAAGGGTCGGATTAATGAACCCAAAGGGTCGGATAATTGGACCCAAAAATAGGACCAATTTAATTCATTGTGAACCGTATATGGCCTGGTCACATGCATCTATAATTACTACACAATCCTAATCTAGAGCTCTGTTTTAAGCACCATTCATTGCTTTCGTAGCCTTAAGGTCCAATAAGTCTTGAGGGTTGGAGGTGGACGGTTGACGGTAGGCAATCAGCTATTTCAGTTGAGGTAGAATTTTGCATGTGTTAGAGGGAGATAACTACAGTTTGACGGTAGACTTCTGCAGGTTGCAGAATCAACCGTCCATCGTCAACCATCAAGACTAATTGGACCTTTAGACTATGGGCGTCAGACATTTTCTATTGCTGATGCCGGCATTTGGTTGGAAATATTTTTTTTAACTGCGCAACAATACCACCGGTATGTGGCTCAAGAGGTAGATTATCTATGCTACCTGCATTATAGATGATCTGGTGCTGCTTAATACCATACTATAGAATGAGAAACGGAGGGTACTTTTGAATAGGTTAGTATGCAGCTCTTCTAAAAAATATTGTCTGGGTGCTCCATGGCCAGAACAAGACTTATATAAAATCTTTATAGCTCAAACTCTCAATATCAAATGCCATAGAATTCTATATTTAACGATTACAAAGATTTGACTTTTTTTGTGTTACTAAACTTTTGTCGTAGAAATTCTCGTGAAGCATATCAAAACTCCACAAAAACTTAAATAACTTTTCGTTTTCACCCCAACTTAAGTGTGCTCTACACATGCTGCGTATTATACTTTATTATTCTGTGTGTCCTTTTACGAGAAGCTAAACAACATTAATCTCTGTCAATTTAGTGCTTCAGTGCATCCATCAATTGCACATTATGTATGCAGCACTCAAGCCACAAACGAAGTTAAACACTACATCCACCTCAAAATCCAGCAGCCACCACCTCCAATCCTCCACACCGCCGTGATAGCAAAAGATGCCGCCCACTGTGGTCACATGTGGCATACAAACCTCGATTTATTGTAGTGTTGTTGTACAACAATAAAGTAATGTCAAAAATGACAAAACCTTCAAATGACACTCACTGGCGGACGCTATGGTGGCTGTCAAAGCATCCCACATCCAAGCACACGCCATGCACACCGGATTACCCGGTTCCCTGCATTGATATGCATGATGAAATTTTGACTGGTGATACATTATTTAAGAGTAGAGGCAGCAGTGGTAATGGCAGCAGAGCATCACCATTTATTTCATGAAGTGAACGCTACAGCATTTCCTCAAAAACTGTCCATCATTTTGTGGTGGTCATGATGACGACAATGGTCATTGATACTCGTATTTTTGGGTCAATATAGGAGAGAGTCCTTGTGATGCATGTGAGTGTGTGTCTATTGCATGTCTTTGTGATTTATTGAAAATATTTGCAAATGACAATTGGTTATTTGAAGTTAAAGCTCGCGGGAGCATAATCTACTCGTTCTAATCAAAACGTGCGGAATTGAAAAGGATTACAAGGCTTTGCAAGAGTGAATAATAGTTGAACTTTTTTTTTAACATAAAAATAATAACAAACAGTGATTTTCCTGCCAGTATCAGAAAATTAATGAATCATTCTTTCGGCGATTGACACTAGCGAATATATTCAAGCAACAAAGATTAATTGAAATTAGAGCTTTCTCGGTTTCTATATTAAAGATATAAAATTTAGCATTTCAAGATAGTAGTTTGCTTAATAAAAAATGCACATTAAAGAAGGAAAGAGAAGAGCCTAAGGCTTTAAGTACGACCATGGTTTGTAGAGGTTCACTTTAGCAGTATAAATATGGCTTTTGGTTATAGGAACATTATTGTTAGCTACTAAAATTGCATTTTTAAATCACGGCAACCATGCGCAAGTCTGTGAGCTGTCGTGCACATACAGCTGCAGTCAAAAAAATAGCACTAAGCTAAAAAAAAATTTGTAGGCTACTATTTTTCAATAGTGATAACTGATTTAATTTTAAATTTAGCCTAATACACTTAAAAAACCCAATATATTATAAATTCACTACTTATAATTATAATTTATATATCATAATCAATGCTTCGTGACATTTCCTTTATTTGCAACAACCTCTGCGCAACGTTTTGGCATTGAATTAACCAGAGTTTGGGAACGTTCCAACGCAATTTCGTTCCATATTTGCTTATACGCCTTCCAAAGCGCTTCATTGCTCGTTGCTTGAGTTTGAAAAAATTCTTTTTTTATATCGGCCCATAATTTCTCAATCGGGTTGAGGTCTGAGCTCTTAGCGGGCCACTCCGTCACCTGGATCTTATTGTCTCTAAACCACTTTATTGCAAATTTGCTGGTGTGTTTAGGGCCATTATCTTGCTGGAAGACCCACACCACCTACATTTTGTTTGAAGCATAGGGCAGCATAACATCTGCCAGAATATTTTCATAAATGGTGTTATCCATTATGCTTCTTATCCAATGTATGGGTCCTACGGCATAATAGGAGAGCATGCCCATACCATTATACTATACCCACCATGTTTAATAGTTTTCATCGTTTAATTTCGGTGGCTTTCGGCATTAGAGGGGCTTCTAGTGTAGCAACGTGACCCCTTACCGCCAAATAAATCAATTTTGGACTCATCTGTCCGGTTCAAATAAGACGTTTCAAATTTCAAACGTTTAGCAATGGGCTTATGAGATAGGATTGACATTCTTCAAAGACTATATGCATTTAACTTGTTGTCTCGCAGTCTCTGGCAAATTGTCTCGACACTTGTCGAGGTTTCTTCTTTCGCTCTCTAGTTGGCTTGAATGGGGCCTTTTTTGCCTCTCTGACTTAGCGTTTAACCATTAAAGGCGACAGGACTCGCTTTCGTTCACGTTTTTCTGGTTTCTGTGTTAATTTCAGTGCGTTGAAAATCATTTTGTTTGAACGCCCAACTACTTTTGTTTTTAGAAATCAAGTTTTGTATAACAACGCGTTATTCGTGCGTTCAGTGCCTTCCACGACCAATTCTGACGAATAAATATTAAAATTATCAATGGATATTATGAAATTCAGTATGAATTTACCTTACCTTTAATTTTTTTCACTATTTTTTAACTATTAAAATAATATATTTTTTTCATTAATTATTTTTCATACGTGGTGCTATTTTTGTGACTGCACTGATGTAAAACTTTTATGAAATTATCGAACCGTTAACTATCTTGAGGAACAAAATGTCCCTTAAATAAAGTAAACAGAGTACTACGTCATCGCTTAGTTGCGTTCAAATAATAAGCACAACTTTTGTGCGTGACCTACGTTATTAAAGTAATAATTCAAGTTTGTTTCTAAAATATCAAAGAAGCAACAAATAAAAATTTGTTATAATTTTTTTGAATTCAAGACTGGTCTAAATATCAAATATTTCCACTATTAATGAAATAAAAGCTTATCAGTGACATTGTTTGATGTTGTTTGGGAGTTAAGAGTTTCTACACGCAGAGAAAAAATATGGTTACTATAAGGTCATGCCAATAATAATATGTTCTTCGCAATAAAAGTATGTACGTCGCGACCATAGTATTGTTTACTGAATTTGATTTTGACAATAGAATGATTGCCACTATATTAATACTGTTAAAATGTAAAAATAGTATTATTACGGCAATAATACTGTATGCTTGTAATTTTTCCTCACTTGCTTCTTAGAACAATTTTATTGTTACGGATATGAGTCATTCCATGCCAAACGGTACGATTTTGGGCAAAAATTTAACGCAATGATTCCGATTTTTATGAAAATTTGCAGATTTGGTCCTCTAGCAATTCTATTTAATCCGCGATTAGAAAAAAAAAATATATTATTTTTTTTTTCAAAAGTTATGACCAATTGAACTTTGGTAAAATGGAGATTTTATCAAGGAGGTGTGTTCATTCAGTCGCATGTAACTCCGGAAATACTTGACCGATTTTACTCTGCTATACCTTATTTTGAAGGTAATTTTAAGCACTTCTAAAATAACGAAACGGTATGGCATAACGCCATAGAATTTTTTAAGTTTGTATCATTTTAATCCTTTTATTTCGATTTTGAAAATGATTACATCTTTTTTTATTTTTGAAATTTTGCAGGCGTATTCTTACAGGTCTGTTTTACCGACTGTGTAAGTTTTAAAGTGGTGAAATAATGCGTTCTATTTTTAAAAATTTTTTTTTACCTTATACCTTTTTCACTTCCATGAATATAGAAAATATAATATAGAAAAAAAAATACTTTTTAATAGTTTATTGACACAAGATATAACAACAACAAAAAAACAAAGAAAAAAAGAAATAAAAAAATGAGTAATGAAATAAATGTTATGCCTTGTATACCATCTTCATACAGTACTGCTCAGAAGATGATGTTGTCTGGACTTTCATTATTTTATCGGGTTGTGGAATGAATGCATGGTAGCCAAGAGTTCCAGAAATTGTTTTCGCTTTTTCAAAACGCTCCTTCAGGTGTTTCGCCCTATCTTGATATTGATAGTTATTGAAGAATTCTGTATGAATATTCTTCACGTTTTTATTCACCCAATCATAAAATTTGACGGCACTATTAATGGGATTTATGAGGCTGGACAAGCTTGCACGTGCTGCTAGTCTTTTGACTGTTCCTCCCAGACCATCGCAGGGCCATTTGCCATGAGACGTTGCAAAAAAATGCCATTCCGCTGGTATTCCAAAATCTTCTACGTGGAACGTCAGATTTAAAAAGTTTTTCTTGTTTTTGTATTGTGCGCTTGCGCCATCAGAAAAGTAAAATATTTTACTTACAGGTCCTAAGGTTTTCTTTAAAAAATTTACAAGCCCCTCCTGGAATACGTGCACGGCTATTGTATCATGTTTTTATTTCTTTTTTTCTTTGTTTTTTTGTTGTTGTTATATCTTGTGTCAATAAACTATTAAAAAGTATTTTTTTTCTATATTATATTTTCTATATTCATGGAAGTGAAAAAGGTATAAGGTAAAAAAAAATTTTTAAAAATAGAACGCATTATTTCACCACTTTAAAACTTACACAGTCGGTAAAACAGACCTGTAAGAATACGCCTGCAAAATTTCAAAAATAAAAAAAGATGTAATCATTTTCAAAATCGAAATAAAAGGATTAAAATGATACAAACTTAAAAAATTCTATGGCGTTATGCCATACCGTTTCGTTATTTTAGAAGTGCTTAAAATTACCTTCAAAATAAGGTATAGCAGAGTAAAATCGGTCAAGTATTTCCGGAGTTACATGCGACTGAATGAACACACCTCTTTGATAAAATCTTCATTTCACCAAAGTTCAATTGGTCATAACATTTAAAAAAAAATTTTAAATTTTTTTTCTTGAAACACGTATATAATATTTTTAAGAGAAGAATGCATACACAAACTAGTTAAGCAATCCAAGCTTGTGATGTAAAAAATGCGTACCGTTTGGCATGGAATGACTCATATAGGTAATGCAATAATGTGACTTTTTATACGGACATTAAAAGTTTTTGAACAAACCGCATTTGCTTTGTTATACTGAAATATTTTAATAAAAACGCTGACGTTTTTAAACTGATTTTTTACTGTTAAATAAATCACTTCACATTGAACAGGTCAAGATCTAACCAGCTCAAGATCTCTTGCGTCTATATTTAAATAGAAGACAAGTTTTTAACAACATGGCAATGAGACATTGATTTTCGTGGCTGCACACTGCTCTTATCATGATTTCGGGTCCTTCTTTAATTTCTTTTTTTAAATAATTTTCATAATTAAAATCTTTTGTTGACGACTTAACACAATTCTAACTATATTTGTGTGTGATCATACTATGATTGTAGCGATCATAACATGGTTACGTGTGAATCATACTATGGTTGTGAGGATCATACTATGGTTGTATACGAAACATACTATGGTTGTGAGGATCATAATATGGTTAAGGAGATCATAGTATGGTTGAGTGCAAATCATACCATGATTGTGAAGATCATAGTATGGTTGAGTGTGAATCATACTATGGTTGGGGCATAATTTAAAAATGGAACTATGGTTGCAGCAACAATATAAATATAGTTGGTGCAACAAAAGTATTGTTCTTTGGGTTTTATGTTAACAATAGTATGATTACAGCAATCATACTGTATGCTTGTAATTTTTCTTAATTCGAATATGGATTTACTTGTTATTTTACGAATGCAATGAAATAATAATGGGAATTACAATTTTCCAATCAAGCTTCTTTGGATTTGTTTATCTAATACGAGTATACTTTTAGTAAAAACGCTTACATTTTTTCAAATAGATTTTTTCTACTGATTAATGAACCCTCCTATTATTTTAAAGTTAATATATTTTTAATTTATTTACTTAATAAAATTTTTTATTGTTGACAACAAACCCAATCCTAGTAAATGTTTTAGAGAATCATAGTATGGCATGGTTGTATGTCAAACATACTATTGTTGTGAGGATCATAATATGGTTGTGGGAATCATATTATGGTTGCGTGTGAATCATACTATGGTTGTGGTGATCATAGTATGGTTGAGTGTAAATCATTATATGGAGGAATAATCGGTCCATATTTTTTTTCAAAAAATGATGATGGTTGGAACGTAACCGTGTATGGAGCTCGCTGTCGCGCCTTGATATCGGACTTTTTACTTCCTTAAATTGAAGCCTGTAGTCTTTGTCATACAGCTGCTCAAGCAATGAATCTATAAAGAGGTCATTACGAAGAGCAGCCAATTTCACATTTTGGACCGGTGAGTTGGCCCCCTAGATCGCGTAATATAACACCTTTAGATTTTTTTCTTTGGGGCTACGAAAAGTCCAAACTCTATGCTGACCAACCAGCTACGATGCGAAAGCCATACCGGTCGAAGTGCTCGAACAAATCAACCAAAATTGGGCCCCCGGAATGGACACCGTGAAGCGTAGTTGCGACCAACATTTAAAGGAAATTATATTTAAAAAATAAATGGCATAAAATGTCGTTTCGAATGAACCACAAATATTCCACAAATATTTCACATTTTATTTGATTTTTTGAATTTTTTTTATTGAAAAAATACCTTTAGATTGATCACCTGTTATATATTTATTTTTATTTTTTTCCAGATTATATAAAGAACAATTGGAGAATAAATAATGGAGATTATTCACAACTGAACAAAGAACCAGAATAATAGAATTTTATTATTTAAATCAGCGATCAATTATTTTAACGCAAATGCATGAGTGATGAAGCTCATTTTCATTTCAATACGAGTAGCTTTGTTAATAGGCAGAACTGTAGGTTCTAGGGTTTTGTAAATCCAAAGCCATTCATCATGGCAACCCATAAGGTGTACAGTATGGTGTGGGATCACATCTGCAAATATCATTGGGTCTTACCTCTTACTTTTTACCGTTCGGGAAAAATTTAACAAGCAAAATGATAGAGTATATGCGCCGTCATCTAATGAAGCATCTAAACTGATCCCAAGGGTGAAAAAAGGGTCATCACCCAGCTTCAGTCATGGTTTGGTGGGTGTCACTTACGATGTGGCCACTGACTTGCATTTCCGCGAACAAGGAGTCAAAACATCGGTCAAAGTTTACCAAGAAACCGTTTTGGAAGCTGTTGTGAAGCGTCAATTCTCTGTTCCAAAACCAGCCATGGACTTTCCAGCAGGATTCTGCGCAGGGCAGGCCTGGCTTCGAAACAATTTGCCAGCGTTCATTTCCTCTGAAGAATGGCCCTCAGGCAGTCCAGATTTGAACCCATTGGATTAAAAATTGTGGACGGTTTTAGAGGACAAGGTTTATCACAAAAGATACCCCAACATTGGATCTTTTAAGACTGCTTCGGTTCGAGCTGTGGCCAATTTTCCAATGAACGAGGTTCGTGCAGCTATTGACGATTGGCCAGTGCGACTTAAGGCGTGTGTAAAGGCAAAAGGCGGACATTTCGAATAAGAAGATTTTTTTTGGATACAATATACAGCAATAAATATATTAAAAAATATTTGGTCCAAAAACATTCAGTACTTTTTATTTTACAGCATAAAACGTGTGTTACAGTATTTACGAGTATGTCCCTACTAAGTAATATATTCTGAGAAAAAAAAAATAAACAAACGAAAAAGTTTTTAAACCCATGGTAACTCTTGGCCCACCCTTTAGATTAACAAGATTAATAAAGCTCTCTGCTTATGAAGGAGGGTATGAACAAAATTGGTTACTCATCGCGGCAGTTATCGTGCAATCTGCTAATGCAGTTATAGTGCGATTTCCAATGGCTCAGTATGACCTATAAAGTTATAAATTAAACAAAAACCATTGTGATGAAATTGGAAATTTCAAACCCATTTTCTCTGTCTGAAGTTTTCAATCATCTAGTTTCATTATGGTAGGATTTATTATCTTTGCAGTCATTGAAAAAAAATTTAGACAGAATAGTTTGCATACATATATTTTTTTCAAATTTAATTTGTTCATTATGTTGGCATGTACACGTAGGGATTGCCAACCTACTACTCTGCATATTTTTTTCATTCCATCCCTTTCAATGCAAGCCACTTATAATGTCAGTGATTTGTATATGTTTGCTCATGTTGTAGTTTTGAGTATTTCACTGTGTTAGGATGTGTGTATTAGGGTGGAGTGAAATTCAAAAAAAAAAAGTTAACCTCGGAAAGAGATGTAGTCTGGGGTCCTAAAGAGGGGAAAAATAAAGAAAAAAATTTAAAAAAAATTTTAGGGGTCGCGCCACTCCCTCGAAATTTGCAAATTATCGCTATTTTGGCGTTGATTTTAGAAAAATCCTAAAAAGTTTTATGTCAATAAATGTTTGCAATAGCGTAAACAATGAAATAAGGGCATGAAAAAATTTAAAAAAATTTTCTCATTGTTCAAAAATTTCAAAAAGTAAAATAAAATTGACTGAACAATGAAATCGCCACCAAAGCTACAAATATTAGTCGATTATCCTCATATTTGCCTCAAAGACTTTTGTTTGGGCAATGAACAAGCTCAAACTTTTAAATTTCGAATAAGTTAAGTCGTTAATTTTTAGGATTTTTCTAAAATCAACGCCAAAATAGCGATAATTTCCAAATTTCTAGGGAGTGGCGCGACCCCTAAAAATTTTTTTAAATTTTTTTTCTTTATTTTTCCCCTTTTTAGGACCCCAGACTACATCTCTTTCCGAGGTTAACTTTTTCAAATTATAAAAAAAGCATATTTTCACTCCACCCTAGTGTGTATCCTTTGCTCACGATGGTGACGTTCCAGCGGTGGAAATTGTTAGAGCGAGGGCCTGATATTAGGCCAGATTATACAAACTATTGTCATTATGATTTTCATTAAATATTTGAGATCGTTGTCCAGAAAATAATAGTCTCAATAAACTAAGAACGTAAACGTATGGTCAAGCAGATATTAAGACCTGGATAGCAAACCAATACCCTTAAACTAAAAAATTCAAAATAACTATTAAGAGTTTTGCAAAACTTTTCATAGATGACTTTAGCCAATACACCATTCAAGTCTTTTCTCGCGAAGCTCCAAATGTTATGCTTTCGAAAGTGTTATACTAGTTTCGGCTCCCGTCTGTCAACTGGCTTTTTATCAGAGCTTTTATGAAACGGACTAAAGAAGTTTATCGAAATTTTGTGGATGACCATAAAACAGCCTTTTAGAAATTTTCTTTTTGCAGGCCTTACCCTTTTCACCGCTGTGGTTGTTCTCGTGTGTTCTTGGTGATGATGTTGTTAGCACTCATGCGTGTCTTAAGTAAAACTGGAAATACATGAAATATTCATAAAATATACAACGGCTTAAAAAGCACTGTCTAAGTGGCTTTTTATTAAACGCATACTCTATTTATAACATTTGGTACCATATTTTGCCCTCATAATTTGCATAAATATTCAAAGTCTTCAGAACGGGTTTACGGGTTTAAATTCGTCCAAATCGACGTATTTTTTTTTTAATTAGACCGTCCAGCAATCATGTTTTTTAAAATTACAGTACATTGTCAATATCTTTGAAGTCATACAAATGCATATAACTTTACTTAGTTAGTAGGTACATAAATACTATTACACACGTTTTATGCTGTAAAATAAAAAGTACTGAATGTTTTTGGACCAAATATTTTTTATATATATTTATTGATGTATCTTGTATCCAAAAATAATCTACTTATTCGAAATGCACACGCCTTAAGTCGCATTGGCCAATCGTCAATAGCAGTACGAACCTCGTCCATTGAAAAATTGGCCACAGCTCAAACCAAATCAGTCTTAAGAGATCCAATGTTGTGGTATCTTTTGTGACAAATCTTGTCCTCTAAAACCGTACACAATTTGTAACCCAATGGGTTCAAATCTGCACTGCCTGAAGGCCATTCTTTAGAGTAAATGAACGCTGACAAATTGTTTCGAAGGCAGTCCCGGGACGTTTTAGCCTCAGGGGCCGCATGTTTGTCTATCGATGCAGAAAAGTGTTTGAGGAGACTAGAGATGTAAAAGACAGCCACCGGTCGGGTCGCCCACGCTCTGTTCGAAAACCGCATGTCATCAAAGCCGTTAAATCAAGAATTCACAGAAATCCGCTCCGAAAACAGAAAATCATGGCCCGTGAGATGAATATCATGCAAAAGTCCATGAGTCGAATCATTAAAAAAGACATGGGACTTGGGGCTTTCAAACGACGTACCGGACATTTATTGACTGCAGCTTTAAAAAAAATAGGATTGAAAAATGCAAACGTCTTTTGGTAAAGCACGCTGATAACTTGCACAGAAAAATTTTGTTCAGCGATGAAAAACCATCGTTCAAGAAAAATTTAACAAGCCAAATGATAGAGTGTATGCGCGGTCACCTAAGGAAGCATCTGAACTGATTCCAAGGGTGGAAAAGGGTCATCACTTTGCTTTAGTCATGGTTTGGTGGGGTGTCTCTTACGATGGGGTCATTGAACGACATTTTTGCGAACAAGGAGTCAAAACATCGGCCAACGTTTACCAAGAAACCGTTTTGGTAGCTATTGTGAAGCCTCTTAACAATTTCCTGTTCCAAAACCAGCCATGGCTAAAACGTCCCAGGCCTGGCTTCGAAACAATTTACCAGCATTCATTTCCTCTGAAGAATGACCCTCAGGCAGTCTTGATTTGAACCCATTGGATTACAAATTGTGGACGGTTTTAGAGGACAAGGTTTGTCACAAAAGATACCCCAACATTGGATCTCTTAAGATTGATTTGGTTCGAGCTGTGACCAATTTTCCAGTGGACGAGGTTCGTGCAGCTGCTGACGATTGACCAGAGCGACTTAAGGCGTGTGTAAAGGCAAAAGGCGGACATTTCGAATAAGTAGATTCTTGGATACAATATACATCTGTAAATATATTAATAAAAATTGGTCCAAAAACATTCAGTACTTTTTATTTTACAGCATAAAACATGTGTAACATTATTTATGCCCTTACTAAGTATACCCAGAGAAAACCATGGTTTGGTGCAGTCACTTGGCTGGTGGAATCATCGGTCCATATTTTTTCAAAAATGATGATGGCCGGAACGTAACCGTGAATGGTGCTCCCTATCGCGCCTTTATATCGGACTTTTTGCTACCTGTAATTGAAGACCGTAATCTTGGCGGTATTTGGTTTCAACATACCGGTCGAAATGCTCGAACGAGTCATCCAAAATTGGTCGTTCCGAATGGACACGCTGAGACTTAGTCGCAGTTTACATTTGAAGGAAATTATATTCAAAAACTAAATGGTATAAAATGTCCATTCGCATGAACAACAAAGACTCAACACTTGATTTGAGTTTTAGTTCTTTGTTTTGAAAAAAATACCTTTAGACTGATCACCCGATACATACATCCTTCATTAGCTGGAAAAAACCTACACACAGGTGAAAACTGTTGCTGAGCCCTAAGCGGTTTTGGGGCAATAAGTTCGCACTTAAGTTGGCTACAAAACACTCACCTGTAAAACTACTGTTTTTGAATTATTCGTATAATCAACAAATTTTTCCGAATTGTTATGTGAGTTTAAAGAAATCGAGATTTAAAGGGAAATATAAATATTGATATTTTGAAAAACCTGTAAAAGATGTAAGTTCCTGAGTTAAGAGTTATCAATCGACTTTCTGCACCATACACCATGTCATTCGGTTTGTTACCTTCTAAGGCGAATTTGTCAACAATGGGTCAGTCAATTGAACTTTAAAGAAACAACGCTTCAAGGTTTTCAGTAGAATATTCGGTCGCTTTGGCCTTTTACTTTGACTTGAACTTATTTTCTATTTATTGTAGTAGTTACAATACCTGCACTCGATAATGTATAGAAATACCTTTTATTTTTTAAAAGGAAAAAATGCAGTTGTTAATTTCATACTTCTGTGGCTTCAATATCAATGACATTATTAATGTTTTTCTTTCACAATCCATTTCAATGAGCATAGTTTTAATATCAATGACCCAAATTGTTTGCTGCGAAATGGGCGGTCCGGGAAATAGATGGCGACTTCAGAAGCGTGCAGTATTGGTAGCAAGTAATGGTGGGGGGGGGGGGGGGGGTAATGTTAGGGAAAATATAAAAATGCAACAATAACTTTTACAAATGTATTGTTTTGTGTATACAAAACCATCAATCATGTATATGGCAACCAGCAAACAACAAAATTTATAACAAAAGCTTAAATAACGATAATGCGAATTGAGAATAGTCACACGCACACGAGCGCGCAGTCAAGTAAACATAATCTGGTGTACAAGGACCCACAATGCCACAACTATGATGGCAACAACAACAACTAAATCTAAATTCATAAACAATACAATAGTATCTCACACTCATACAGACTTATAATATCCGAAGCATTTAGTGGGTACAGTGGTTCGAAACAAAACATCCAAAAACATTGTTATACACTCCACTGTGGAACAAGACACCTAAAGGTAGTTATCAAACGAAGCTCGCAATTGCTATCCGATTATCATGAAACTTGGCAAAAGTAAGTTTTTTCGACCACGGACAGAAACTGAGGAAAAGAAGAAGAAAATCGGTAAGATTCCACATAAATGTTCATCCGATTTTCATGGTTTTAGCTCTAGAAGAAACAAACGTACTCAGAACGTTTTGACGTACGACCACTACAGTGACTTGAAAAAATCTATTTGGCAAAAATATGGAATTAACTCGTGAACATTTTCGTGCGATAATTTTTCACAATTTTCGACGTGGATTATCAGGACAGGAGTGCATCAATGAACTTAAATCATTGTATGGCGACGAAGCACCATCCTAAGGCACTGTGAAAAACAGGTTTAATGAATTCAATCGTGGCCGACGCTCGCTCAAAGACGAGGGTCGTCCAAAAACGATCGTTGTGCCAGAATACATTGATACCGTGCGTGAACTAAAAATGCATGATTGTCATGTGACATACCGTGAGATAGAAGCATCCTTGGGCATTTCTTCCATCAGCAGACATTCGATATTCCATTAACACCTGGCCGTAAAAAAGGTTTCTTCTCGTTGGATCGCACACAATTTGACAATCGCTCAAAAAAAAAGGCTCGTGTCGATTGGTGCAAAGAAATTTTGAAAAAATACGATCGCGGTGCTTCAAAAGACGTTTATAAGATCGTCACAGGTGGCAAATTATGGATCTATGTATATAAGCCCAAAACAAACCAGCAATCGACCGTGTGGGTCTTCGAAGACGAGCCAAATCCAACGAAAGTTGTTCATGAAAGAAGAACTTGGAAACAAATGGTCGCCTGTTTCTTCAGCAAAAATGGTCATGTGGCGACTGTTTCGCTTGAGCAAAGTAGGAAGGTCAATTCTGAGTGGTACACCACAATTAGCGTGCCTGAAGTCTTCGAAGAAATGGGAAAAACGAACAAGAGAAGACAAATCATTGTGCTCCATGACAATGCGAGCTCTCACACACCGGCTCAAACCAGCGCCTTTTTGAATACTTTGAAAAACAATTAAACCAGTTTTAGTGATAAATATTCGCATTTTCATTGTTAGGCCTGAAATATATATAAAGCTGCCCTCGTATTACATCCAATTCTAGTGAAAATCAGCACGAGTTGGTTTTTTGGTTCAAGGACATACAATATAAAAATTAAAGAAAATCGTTTAGAATTTTGAATAGCTTCCACACGCATACGTATGTTCATCCGATATCATATGTTTAGTCCTGGGAGCCGCATGTGACTAAAATCGGTTCAGTTTTAGATATAGCTACCATAAACATATGTGATAGCGCATAGAGAAAGGGGCCTAAGGGTAAAAAAAAATCAATTTTCATTTTTTTTTTCTTTTTTGATGTGGACAACATCTGAGCATCGAATGAGACCAATCCCATGCCCCAAAAGTGTTCCCTCCCAGAGATATGCGCGTTTTATGAAAGTGAAGTCGACGATTCTAAGCGCAAATAGAAAGGGACCTAATCTTTAAAATGGCTCTCCTGAACAAAACTGGTTTTTAGCCTTAGGCCCCTTTCTATTTTGCGCGTCACATATGTTTATCCGATTTTATATTCCAGGAGCCACATATTGCATTCAATCTTCATGATATTCTGAATTGGAACTAAGGACACCTTCTGCTGAAACTGAAGGAAATCGGTTGAGATTTGGATAAAACTTCCACACATGTGTTTTTACGATTTTATGTCTTTAGCTCTTGAATCCTCATATTTCATCCAATCACAAGTCCGTTTCTTGTGCCTAGAACGGACGCTGTTAAAGTTGGAGACATTCAGTTCAGATTAAGATGTAGCTCCACAATATGTTCAGTCAATTTTTTAACATATAATGAAATTTTCTCATTAATGTAAATATGACATTAGTTTTAAAATCTGGGTAAGTTTAAAACAAAGGTGGTGTGACTATACATAAAACGCGCTCGCATACTGTGTTATCAAGACCTGATGCCCCACTGGTCGTTTATATCACGGTGCACTGTCATATTAAAAGGCATACAGTATGACTTAAATTAGCGGCTAACGACTCAGAAAAGGCTGCGAGGATGAGGAAATAATTCAACATCTTACCTGTACGTGTTGTTGATGTTGCAACAAAAACATATTTTGTTTTCAAGTCCAGTTCATTTGTAGGGGATATGCTACGATATCCATGTGAAGGATTCACTTCTTTTGAACTGAATGCGTCCAAAAAGACCAAGAGGTGGTCTTGGCCGGGCAATTGAAGTGGTGCAGCACGTCGCGTGATCCCTGATGGCAGGCCTGACAAACGCTCGGAACGTTAGCATAAATTCGCGCCCAATACGAATTGAGGAGGCTGCATCCTCTAGATCTCAGCTGAGCCAGAACATCGCCCGCCTGCCGAGATAGCTTCTTCTCTTCTGGTTAAATCTCTGGGGGATGCTCCTCTAGCTCTACACTCACGCAATAGCTGGATGGTGCTGCTATGACTTCTTTAGAGTAAATATCGTTCAGACCTCTCTCTAGTACCGCAGGACCTCTCTTCAGACCATAAAGATCGTACCTGCTCTGCCTGGGCGGAGGGATCATGTCCAAGAGATGGTGGTTGGATGACTACCACGAAGGTACCCAAGTAGATACGGCTTAGACAGCAAAAAATTGTGGCTGAGTATGGTAAGGATTTTAGGCTACTTATGTAGATGGTCCTAAGAAGACATAAGGATACTCGGTTGATGTTCTGAGGGCGGCATTCTGGAAAGTCTGAATTTTCCTACTCCTGTTCGTTGACTACAGCGGCGTTGCGTAGATCACTACAGACCGATCTATCGTTTTGTAAGTGGTCAACAGTGTTGCAATAACGATAATAATGGTTCTATGTGCCTGATTGATCAAAAAAAAAATCCAGCGGCAGTCACCTCAACAGTGTGTGTTCTCTATTTGTCTTATGTGTACGTGCTCTGTTCTGTCGATTAAGCGGGGACCAATATTATGTTAGTACTTCTATGGAGATCTAGCCGAAATGGTTAACATCGGTATTTGCCAATTAACGAGCTGTTTAAGGTTATTCAATGGTTTAGCGGGTGGAAGAACCAGGAACTTGTTTGATAGTTTTCGTGGTATCACAATGGAGTCTGCTTGTATATAATGCCACTTCTAACTAAACTCACCAAAGCCATAAGATAAAACTTGTCGAAAGAGTGAAAAAAGGGCAAAAGTTGGGTTTTAATGAAATTTCTAATCGGCTATTGAAACAAGTACAAAAGAATAAAAAAGTTTATCGAGGCATATACAAACATTTATCGATATGGTCGGATTTTGAATGGATGAGATTTCATTTTCGGAAATGCATCTTTATAATTTTGAATATTCTTTAACTATTTGAGTGTTTAGTTGCATTGTGCCCTTAACTACGAATAAATTTATATACCTAACATATATAGTATGTATATTGTGTATATTTGTACATGACTATGTGTTGATACTTACACACAAGTATATACCCACAAAAGTGTACATATTTATCTGTAAACTAAACATAAACGTTACAAAATTCTGTTGCATGTTTATGTCAGCGAAAGAATTGCATCACTTTACTTATATATGTATGTACCGGTATGCTCATGGACCATCATATCCAGTGTTGGAATTGGCAAGGCCTGTGTAAAAGGGCGCTTCGGGAATTTGTAAAAAGATCATTTAAAATAATCTTCGACGAATACGTGACTCCTGAAGTTTTAATTAAAATCGATGGAAAACATAAATGGAACGTTTCGTGGATAATACGAGGGCATATCAATAACTCCAACTTGACTCGTGGTTATATGAAATGCAACAATGCTCCCATCAAGTAACATCTGTAAATAGACTTCCGTCAAATTTTGAGAGAGTTCCGTCTTTTTGTTTGTGTTTGCTGTTGTTGTGACAGCTGTTCAAAAAATACAACCTCGTGGATTTTGTTTAAATAGAAAAAAGTGAATTTCGAGTGCTCATTAAACATTATTTTTTGCGGAAAACCCGTCAATAAAACCAAGGTAAAGCTTAGCAAATACTATGGGGACTCTGCGCCCTCGATTTTAATGGTAAAAAGGTGGTTTACTGACTTTCGTTGCGGTCGCACAAGTACAAATGATACTGAACGTTCTTGGCGGCCAAAGTGTAGAAAAAATCCACGATGTGGTTTTGGCCGATCGAAGAGTAAAAATGCGTGAAATTGTTCATGCCATACGCATTTCGTATGCCAGTGTGGTTTCGATTTTACATGAGAAGTTTGGTTTAAGAAAGCTGTCTGCCGCGTTTGCTCTCAATTGACCATAAACGTAATCGTGTGACAACTTCAAAGGATTGTTTGGAGTTATTTCACCGCAATTCGAATAAGATTTTGCGGCGTTTTGTAGTTGTGGATGAAACATGGATCCAGTACAACATTCCGGAGTCCAAGCAGCAGTCTAAACTATTGGGTTTTTCCGGGTGAAGCGGCTTCGAATAAGGCCAAGGTGAATTTAGTGGCCAATAAGATTATGGAAACAGTTTTTTTGGCATGTCCGAGGGATAATTTACATCGATTGCCCTCAAAAGGCAAAAACAATAACCGGCGAATATTATGCCAACTTATAATTAGACCGATTTAACTAGGATTTAAAAAAACGACCCCATATTGCCAAGAAATAGGTTATTTTTCATCAGGATAATGCACATGTGTGCAGTCTCAATGGCAAAATTGCGCAAATTCGTACTTCATCCTGTTTACTATTCCAAACCTAAAGAAATAGCTCGGTGGAACAAGGTTTAGCTCCAACGTTGAAATCATTGAACAAACAAATGCCTAGAAAAATTATATTTTTTGGAAGGGATACAAAAAATGGAGAAAGGATTGACTAACTGTATTGAGCTTAAAGGAGATAATTTTTTTTTGCAAAAAAAACAGTGTTTTACTTGAAAGTCACGGAGTTATTGATATGCTTTGTACTATCACAGTAAGAGTCATGCAGAGCTAACGGGCGCTTCCCTACGATTTCTAAGAGTATGTTTGGAGTGACAATATTCGAATAGCATCATATAACTGCTGGGTATATGCTTGTTGAACAATAGTATTATGATCCCAACAACCATAAACTTTATATCCAACAATACTTATAGTATGATGCATTTCGAATACCAACCATAGTTTTTTTTTACGTGCAGTCAAAACATTTGATATATTTCAAAGCATCTCGCTTAGGATGTAGCTTACGCGATAACTTCACTCTAATGAAAAAGAAAAGAGAAAAGATTTTGTTTACGAAAAGCTAAAACCCGTCTGTTTTAATTAGTTAAAATTTTTGGGAAGGAAGTTCTTCAATACTAACCTTTAGCGAGTTTAAACGATCTCATTAATTACTAGCCTGTGAAATGAAAAAAGTGATACCACCACCGGTCCGACCACGCTCTGTTTGAACGCCGCATGTCATCAAAGCCGTTAAATCAAGAATTCACAGAAATTCTCTCCAAAAAGAGAACATCATGGCCCGTGAGATAAATATCACGCAAAAGACCATGAGTCCAATCATTAAAAAAGATTTGGGACTTTGGGCTTTCAAACGACGTAACGGACATTTATTGACTGCAGCTTTTAAAAAAATAGGATTGAAAAATGCGCTGATAACTTGTACAGAAAAATTTTGTTTATAACAAGCAAAATGATAGAGTGTATACGCGGTCATCTAAGGAAGCATCTGAACTGATCCCAAGGGTGGAAAAGGGTCTTCACCCAGCATCAGTCATGGTTTGGTGGGGTGTCTCTTACGATGGGGTCACTGACCTGCACTTCTGCGAACAAGGAGTCAAAACATCGGCCAAAGTTTACCAAGAAACCCTTTTGGAAGCAGTTGTGAAGCGTGTTAACAATTCCCTTTTCCAAAACCATCCTTGGACTTTCCAGCAGGATTATGCGCCGGCCCATATGGCTAAAACGTCCCAGGCCTTCGAAACAACTTAACAGCGTTCATTTCCTCTGAAGAATGGCCCTCAGGCAGTCCAGATTCGATCTTATTGGATTACAAATTGTGGACGGTTTTAGAGGACAAGGTTTGTCACAAAAGATACCCCAACATTGGATCTCTTAAGACTGCTTTGGTTCGAGCTGTGGCTAATTTTCCAGTGGACGAGGTTCATGCAGCTATTGACGATTGGCCAGTGCGACTTAAGGCGTGTGTAAAGGCAAAAGGCGGACATTTCGAATAAGTAGATTATTTTTGGATACAATATACATCAATAAATATATTAAAACATAATTGGTCCAAAAACATTCAGTACTTTTTATTTTACAGCATAAAACGTGTGTAGCTGTATTTATGTCCCTACTTAGTATATAAAGAAGAGGGGCTTGCTTTATTCTGTAAGACAATATTTTTTGTAATAACAGTGTTACTACGCAGTACATCTCCTTGTTAAGGATACTTAAGGTTGGAGTTGGGCGTACTTTAAGCAGTCCTTTCCTCTTCTAACTTCAAATAATACTAAATTAAAATTGAGACAAAATTAAGCAGAAAGATTTTTCGAAGCCTCAACCAGGCCGATAAGCATGACTTTTATCTCCGCCACTGGGCACTTACATTGAGCCTCCAAATGTCGTTTATGTGGGGGCATGTTAGAATCAAAAACATAAACGCAATGTATGTACGAGGTTGGATTGGATAAACTTTAAAACTACTAAGATTCATTTCATCAATTTTCAATTACATAGTAGAACGTATTATTTTATTGTTGCTACAAGGACGAAGAGTTGATATTTTTTAAGCTACCCCTTACTTACATGACTTATGCTTGGTAATGGCAGACATGTTTGACTAAGGCCTTAAAGTATACAAATAAAGCGATAATCAACACAACATAAGTAGCTAAATTGATATGCCCGTTTAAAAAGTAGGAGAAGAAAAACACAGTTTTTGAAAGAAAACACAGTGAGGTCTGGCTAAACCTTATTTAAACTTCACCGTCCCTACACCACTTAAGCGCCCTTTAGGCTCATGTGTTCATCCGTAATCACACATAAAACTTCATTGCGATAAGTAGCACAATTTGATTTAATTCCATATTGGCTATTGATCGCCTTGTTTTGACCATGCGGTACATTTTTTGGCCCGCATGAGTCAAAAGTCCGGAAACTATGCCCTTTTTCGAGTTAATGATCAATCTAGAGGTATTTTTTCCAAAATAACAAAAAATAATAATATTCAAATTAAGAGTAACAACTTTTTCTTCATTCGAAAGGACATTTTAGGCCATTTATTTTTGTAACATAATTTCCTTTTAATTTAGATCGCAACTACGCCTCAGGGTGTCCATTCTGAGGGTCCAATTTTGGGAAACTTTTTCGAGCATTTCGACCGGTATGGCGACAATGAAAGTGTAAGTCTTTCCTTGATGAAATGGCAAACAAACCTGAAAAAATAATAAAGTTTAGCACAACTCAATCTGTGAAAAACCGTATTAAACAAATACCTCCAGATTCATCACCCGCTATTTAGCAAAAGTTGTCTGTACACGAAACATTATGATATGTTAAGCAAGAACTCAAAAAGTGTACTTTTTACTGAGGCACCTTTAGTACTTCAAATGAGAACTATTTCCGCCTAATCCATCATCATACGAACTTTCAGCATTGTTGTTTAATTAGTTAGATTAGAACGCTTTATTGCTTGAAACAGACACACTGACAGACGTGGCGAGATCGTCTTCAAATTTTACAACGAATAATAGAGTACTCGTATATACCTTATAGCGGCTCCGATTAATATTTTGAGGTGCCGCAAACGTATTGACAAAGTAAGTATAAACTCAATTCTTCGTTGGAGTTTAAAAAACCCTTTAAAATGAATATCTAAGATCTCGGAAGCTCCAATAGAGTGCACTGGACCGGTGCACTATTTGGTCACTGCTATTTATTGCAAAAAAACTTTAAAAAAAGGGAAGTGTACAAGAGGAGTCTTAGACTAATGATAGAGGTTAAAAAGGTTTACTGTTCCATTTGGGCGAGGACCTCGAGGTGAGACAACATATCTCCAGACATTTCCACGTTTAGTGTAAACGAGGATGAGCTATTAATAGTCCATGGATAGAGCTACACAGAAAAGTGTGACTTGCGGAAGCAGGAATTCAATGTCATCGTTAAGACCAGACTACATGTTAAAATTCTTTTAAATAGAATAAAAGGATGATTGAATACAAAAGGACGATAAAAACCAGTAAGAAACTATCCAACATAGCTCGCTCCAAGTGTTTCGAGTAACGGTGCATTTTTTCTAACACTCCCACGACAGACGATCTTAAGGGAGGTCCAACCATTATGCACGATGTTAATTGTGAGTTACACCTTAACGGACGATTAAAACCGGTAAGAAACTATCCAACATAGCTCGCTCCAAGTGATTCGAGTACAGTTGCATTTTCCCTAACACTCCCACGACAGACGATCTTAATGGAGGTCCAACCATTATGCACGATTTTAATTGTGAGTCACACCTAAACGTAATTTTTTTTGGCTTACTTATATTGACATTTCTTTGTTCTGTGGCTGACAAATTCAACCAAGGAGAGGTACACAATTGAGTAGTTCGTTAAGGCTGTTGAAGCTTATTACGAAAATTGAATTTCAAATCAAAATGCATTTTGTCAGCATAATTGATCAAATGTGTTTGAAATCGGGAGAATTGTGCGCAAATTTCATCAAACCGTTACGAAAATGGACATTCAATTCAAACTACACTTCATGATTATTTTAGTCAGCATATAAGCAGTGAGTTCGGTAGCAAGCAGAGTTGCCGCATTTCGGTAAATGAGAATCCACTAGTGATTGCTGAAAAGCCAATACATCTATAAAGATTGACTATTTGGTGCGGTTAATGGCCTGGCGGAGTCATCGGTCCGTACTTCTTTGAAAAGGAGATCGGCCAAGTAGTTGTCGTGAATGATGTTCGCTATCGCGAGATGAT
Organism: Hydrotaea diabolus; assembly: GCA_963513945.1. Taxonomy (NCBI): domain Eukaryota; kingdom Metazoa; phylum Arthropoda; class Insecta; order Diptera; family Muscidae; genus Hydrotaea; species Hydrotaea diabolus. The sequence goes on along the minus strand of OY740717.1, from coordinate 129,405,608 downwards.
AACGAACTTCCTTTGGCCAAAAATTGAGGATATGGTCCTGGATGATATGTGGTTCCGCATCACAAACAGCTAATGAAGAAATTGCTGTTTTGCGCGAGTAATTCAATGGCAATGGGATCTTACGTCGGTGCGATGTTAATTAATCTCAACGTACATGTGATTTGACACTGCTGGACTTCTTTCTTTGGTTCTATTCAAAAGAAAAAGTTTACACATTAGAACAGAGATTTACCGGCTCAAGACCTCTTGCATCTATATTTAAATAGAAGAGAAGTTTTTAACAAAATACCAAAGTGACATTGATTTTCGTGGCTACACACTGCTTTTATCATGATTTCGGGTCCGTGACAACCCTCTTCAGAAAGCTTGGCTGCAATTGTTGAAAGTAAAACCGAACTCTATAAGGCCAGGCTCTCCCCAAACGAATGAGAACTACTGTTGTAAACCTTACTTTTCAAGTTTTCTTCACACAATTGCCCACGAAAACAAAACTTTTAACAATTGCAGCAAAACTTTCTGAAGAGGGTTGTCACGGACCCGAAATCATGATAAAAACAGTGTGTAGCCACGAAAACCAATGTCACTTTGGTATTTTGTTAAAAACTTGTCTTCTCTTTAAATATAGATACAAGAGGTCTTGAGCCGGTTAATCACTGTTCAACTGTGTAAAAGCAACAGACCGAAATAGTGTAAACGAGCTAAACAGAAAAAGTTTACGCCAATAAGCCATTTATTCAAGAGCTTAAAGGTAAGATAATTCGCTCAAGAACGACATTAAACCTTCATTATGTTTTAAAGTCATTGAAAATATGGACTATCTTTTCACACATAATTGTCATAGATCCTTCTATAATAATAAAATATATTAAGATGAAAACTGAAATCTTTTGATTTTGCGATTTAAATGAACCACCCTCTTTATACCAGATTGACCATTCTGAGGCAAGTGGCCGTAACCCTGGCTTTATCAGTGCCGCTACAACAACGAGGGTCTTTTTCATTTAATTGTACTTGAGCGCGGGACTTTCTATACCGCCTGACTGTTAAGGTATTCTCGACAATCAGATTTGATATCATATGTATTGCCAACTATAGCGGTTCTCGAAATATGTGATATGTGCAATGTTGCTTTCCTTAGATTGTTTACGTAGAAAAAAGTATAGTTGGGATAACAATATTTGAAGAGCATCATAATATTGTTGGTTATATGGTTGTGGTACAAAAAAATTTTGATTCTTACAACAATAGTATGATTCAAATACAACTATACTATGATCCCCACAACCATACTATGATCCTCAGAACCATACTAGGGTCCTCACAACCATACTATGATCCTCACAACAATAGTATGTTTCACACATAACCATACTATGATCCCCACAATCATAGTGTGAATCACACTCAACCATAATATGGTCTCCTCAACATACAACCAAAGTATGATACACACCCAACCATGTTATGATCTCTACAACCAAGCTATGATGACACACTACTCTATGATCCCCAAAATTATGACTTGAACAAAATTATTAAATAGAATTGGGTTAAGTTGTCAACAGGAGATTTGAATTATGAAAATTATTTAAAAATACATTAAAATCAAAATAATAGGAGGGACTTATTTAACAGAAGAACAAAAAAAATTAAAAAACGTAACCGTTTTTATAAAAAATATTTCAGTTATACGAAATCAAAGCAGTTTTTTTGAAAAACTTTAATTTCCATATAAAAAGTACTAATACTGCGTTAGATCCGTAACAATAACATTGTTCTAAAAACCATATTAAAATAAAGAAAAATTACAATTATATAGTATTATTGCTGTAATCATATTATTGTTAACATAAAACACAAAATACTTTGTCGCACCAACCATATTTTTGGCATTAATAAAATTTTTGCATTTCAACAATATTAATATTGTGGCAATCATACTATTGTCAAAATTAAAATCAAAAAACAAAACTATAGTTGCGACAAACATACTTTGTTTGCGAAGAATATATTATTATTGCCGTGACCATAAAGTAATCATATTTGCATGTTATTTAATTATTAAATTGCCTCTTCTAAAATCCATATCACACAATAATTAAATTTAATTTAATTTCGTCCCGTAAAAAATCTGATCCGCTCTCGTACATATACTCGTAAATTGGACATGAATATTCCACATAAATTAGTTACAACACACAAAACAATTAATCATCAAAAAAACAAACCAAGCAGAAGTTTTAGGATGTTCTGTGTAACAACATTTCCATATACGCATACATACTCGTACATATGAATGTACAAAGTTTTAGTAAATGCAGATGATACGTCCTTTTTGGGTGTATATGTGTGTTTGTAGAGTGTCCTTTTCACTGCAAATTGTCCTTGGTAATTGATCCCACAATTGTTATCTCGTTGTTGAGTAAATCGTTCCTGTATATGCGAATTAGGGTGGCCATTTTTGTCAAAGATTTAAATTAGCCCCTAAACAATGTGCCGCTGTAGAAGACATATATGAGTTCCGTTCTAGATCAATATCGACAGAATTAACTTTTGTTGGCCACCATAGCAAAATAAAAACAATTTAAAGCAATATCCTGGAAACCACATATGGAAAGATTTCATGTAGCCGTTACGAGTCATCGGTATACTGGTGCAATTCTGGGAAACACATTTCCTAAATAGAAGCAGAACAGTTATGCGACTCAATAAAATAAGGGTCACCCCTGTGTGGATACTCAACAGAGGCGCAGAACGATAATTGTATGTTCAAAATTACCAAAATCGTTGTGTCATTCACGTTTCATAATACGTTGTTAACGAATTATCGATTAGTTGCAAGTGTCTATAGTAGAAAAATGTAGTAAAACGGTATCAAACGAAAGGATTATATGAACACAATATTAATAAAACTTCATCAAAATACTTATATGAATATCATGATCAGGATACCATTAGTTTCTACCATGGCCCTACTAGAGAAGTGAGTATATATCATTTGGCACATACAACAAGTTTAACGCATCGAAAAAACATTTAACTTAGTACGGACATAACAACTGTTACAAAATTTAACACATCCATTTCAATAGTAGAACTGAACAAACCTCGTTAATGTCATATGGGTTTTGAAAGCTAACCTTAATAGCGTTAGCCTGTAACGGGATTTTAAAATTGGTTCAACTTCCATCATGGAGTGGTAGGGTTAATGAGAACCGTATCGCTGTAATAGCGCTTTTCAAGTGTGAAATAAAACAAAACGATATTTTCAAAACGCTCCGGCCTCTAGGGATTAGCCGCATGTTCGTCTACCGATGCGTAACATTGTTTAAGGGGACTGGAGATGTAAAAGACCGCCACCGGTCGGGCCGTCCACGCTCTGTTCGAACACCGCATGTTCAAAGCCTTTAAATCAAGAATTCACAGAAATACGCTCCGAAAACAGAAAATCATGGGACTTTGGGGCTTTCAAACGACGTACCGGACATTTATTGACTGCAGCTTTAAAAAAATAGGATCGAAAAATGCAAACGTCTTTTGGTGAAGCACGCTGATAACTTGCACATAGAATGTTGTTCACCGATGAAAAAATTTTTACCGTTCAGGAAAAATTTAACAAGTAAAATGATAGTGTATGCGCGGTCATCCAAGGAAGCAGCTGAATTGATCCCAAGGGCAGAAAAGGGTCATCACCCAGCTTCAGTCATGGTTTGGTGGGGTGTCCCTTATGATGGGGTCACTGACCTGCATTTCTGCGAACAAGGAGTCAAAACATCGGCCAAAGTTTACCAAGAAACCGTTTTGGAAGCTGTTGTGAAGCCTCTTAACAATTCCCTGTTCCAAAACCAGCCATAGACTTTCCAGCAGGATTTTGCGCTGGCCCATAAGGCGAAAACGTCCCAAGCCTGGCTTCAAAATAATTTGCCATTGTTCATTTCTTCTGAAGATTGGCCCCTAGGCAGTCCAGATTTAAATCCATTGGATTACAAATTGTGGACGGTTTCAGAGGACAAGGTTTGTCACAAAAGATACCTCAATATTGGATCTCTTAAGACTGCTTTGGTTCGAGCTGTGGCCAATTTTCCAATGGACGAGGTTCATGCAGCTCTTGACGATTGGCCAGTGCGACTTAAGGCGTGTGTAAAGGCAAAAGGCGGACATTTCGAATAAGTAGATTCTTTTTGGATACAATATACTTCAATAAATATATAAAAAAATATTTGTTCCAAAAACATTCAGTACATTTTCTTTTACAGCATAAAACGTGTGTAACAGTATTTATAACCCTACTAAGTAAATATGTGAAGCGCAAAATAGAAAGGGACCGAAGGGTAAAAACCAGTTTTGTTAAGGAGAGCCATTTTAAAGATTAGGTCCCTTTCTATTTGCGCTTAGAATCGTCGACTTCACTTTCATAAAACGCGCATATCTCTGGGAGGGAATACTTTTGGGGCATGGGATCGGTCTCATTCGATGCTCAGATGTAGTCCACAACAAAAAATGAAAACTTGATGAAGAGTTTTGTTTAGGAGAGCCATTTTAAAGATTAGGTCCCTCTCTATTTGCGATTAGAATCCTCGACTTCACTTTCATAAAACGCGCATATCTCTGGGAGAGAACACTTTTGGGGCATGGGATCGGTCTCATTCGATGTTCAGATGTTGACCACATCAAAAAAAAAGAAAAAAAGATGAAAATTGATTGTTTTACCCTTAGTTCCCTTTCTCTATGCACTGTCACATATTGAATTATTATTAATTTTTCACAAGTTGATTTAAAAGTTTCTAAACAATTTTTTTATTGGAGTTTTGGTCTGAAATCCTTTACAAATTGTATTGTAATAATTTTTAGTTATTAAATAAATTAATTGAATTTAGGTATTAAATAACTTAATAAATGAAATGACATTAACAACCGAAATAAACAAATAGTTTGAACCAACAGCCTACAACAACAACCAATAAATGTACAAGTTCAGTTTCAATAATCTCTTGAAGTTAATCTCTTGAAGTCTCTTGAAACAATAGTGTCAGTTCTTTGAAAACATACGGACAGAACTTTTTTGGCGAAAAATACGGTGGTGGCAAGAAATATGTTCTCTGAGTACAGTTCTCAATATGGGCATACGAGTATGTGTTTTTGTTTTTGCGGAAGTACGAAGGGCCCAAATATGGACCATTTTTGCGCTTTTGTAACTTAGGGACGGTAGAGGTATATAAGGTTCGGTGTGGCCAAACTAACCAACTGTTTTGTTTCATGTCTAACTTTTTCACATATTATTATGAAAGAGTGAATTACTCATCATTCGACTAATTGCATCTGTTTCAGATTCTACTTTGACAATTCCGCTCCGCTCGGAACCGCTCCATCCTAACGTACATTACATTACATATAAATAGTTAATTCATCAAATAATCTGTAGTCGACTTTATTTTTCATATTCATTGTTTCATGCAGTTATTATGATAACTTCATATAAATTTTGCAATTATAAGATTGAGATTTGCACTGCCAACATATTTTGAAACTGATATCGTCTGAAGTAAATACATTTCCGTATAAAGTCCTTTATAATCATGTGATTTTAACATGGACAGTCATGTCAATAACTTAACTTAATGAAGTTGCAAATATCAATTCTCTTTATAATTTTGGGTTATTTAACGAAACGGCTTGGCTGGTAATATATTATAGATGTTATGGGCAACTATTGGACTAGAAATCTCCCTTGGAAACCAAGTAAAACAGCAGATAATTTTTGCAATGTTTATTTATTTTGTCGTAAAGTGTTTTTCATTTCGGACTGGCCGAACCATAAATACCCTCCATTATTTATTAAATTTGTTGCCCTGACAAATTGTATACAGCTTCTTCTTATTAGAATACGGAAACTTCCACCATACTCCACCCAAAGTTTGTAACTTCATATTCCAAAATAGTATAAACAATCGCATACGGAACATACATTCATGCGGGATTATAAAGGTTTAATCTATCATAAAAAAGAAATATTGTTTTATCCAAGCAGCATCGCATTGCAGCAGAGCGGTTTATGGTTTTGTGAGCAAAAAATACCATAAAAATTGTTTCCAACATAACGAAAACACCACTTTATGCAGTAAAGATAGAATTAATTTAAGTAAGAAATTTTTTTAATCAACGCTAAAGCAGCCATAAACAAAAACCAAGGAATTTTACGAAGAAGGAAAAACTCTGCACTTGCTTGATTAAACATTGGAACCTGATGCTGAAAGTGGAATATTGCGAAAATGCAAAGAAGGGTTCACGCGAAAGCTTTGGATAATTTTTCAACGTAATTGGTAGTTGCTCTACTCACAGTATTTTCTTCTTGAATTTTCAAGCTTAATTTGAGTAATGCTGAAGAATTTTTGTTAGTAGTAAACCAAATTATTATATGGGAACATAAATTTTGCTTAAAAACAAGTGAAACGTTCGAAACGATAGTAAAGGACGACTGTACGGAAGCTTATATACCCTTTATCATGGGTTTCGTCGCTGTAAGGTTTTGGCTTCATATGAGGATGCAGATTTGATTGATGCATAACATACGAGGGCTGCTACTTAGTAGGGACATAAATACTGTTACAACATTGAACACACCCATTTCAATAGTAGAACTGAACATACCCTGTTAATGTCATATGGGTTTTGAAAGCAAACCTCAATAGCTTTAGTCTGCAACGGGATTTTAAAATTGTTTCAACTTTCATCATGGAGTGTTTAGATTATGAGAGTATCGCTTAAATAGCGCTTTTCAGGTGCGAAATGAAAAAAAAACGATATTTTCAAAAGGCTCCGGCCACTAGGGATTAGCCGCATGTTCGTCTACCGATGCATAAAACTGTTTGAGGAGATGTAGAAAACCACTACCAGTCGGGCCGCCCACGCTCTGTTCAAACACCACATGTCATCAAAGCCGTTAAATCAAGAGTCCACAGAAATCCGCTCCGAAAACAGAAAATCATGGCCCGTGAGATGAATATTACGGAAAAGTCCATGAGTCGAATCATTAAGAAAGACTTGGGACTTGGGGACTTTCAAACAACGTACCGGACATTTATTGACTGCAGCTTTAAAAAAATAGGATTGAAAAATGCAAACGTCTTTTGGTGAAGTACGCTGATAACTTGCACAGACAAATTTTGTTCACCGATGAAAAAATTGTAAGTAAAATGATAGAGTGTATGCGCTGTCGTCTAAGGAAGCATATGAACTAATCCCAAGGGTGGAAAAGGGTCGTCACCCAGCTTCAGTCATGGTTTGGTGGGGTGTATCTTACGGTGGGGTCACTGACCTGCATTTCTGCGAACAAGGAGTCAAAACATCGGCCAAAGTTTACGAAGAAACAGTTTTGGAAGCTGTTGTGAATCCTCTTAACAATTCCCAGTTTCAAAACCAGCCATGGACTTTCCAGCAGGATTCTGTTCATTTCCTTTGAAGAATGGCCCTCAGGCAGTCAAGATTTGAACCCATTGGATGGATTACAAATTGTGGACGGTTTTAGGGCACAAGGTTTGTCACAAAAGATACCCCAACATTGGATCTCTTGAGACTGCTTTGGTTCGAGCTGTGGCCAATTTTCGAATGGACGAGGTTCGTGCAGCTATTGACGATTGGCCAGTGCGACTTAATAAATTTAATAAATAAATATATTAAAAAATATTTGGTTCAAAAATTTCGTGACTTTTCGAATAAGACACAGTTTTTATTTCTTTAGGTTTCGTAATAGGAAATAGTCACTTTGGGCTAAATCTCTACTGATCATGTAAAATCAAAAGCACACTGCCATATGAAATGTGTAGGGCATCAACAATCTCACGCACTTTTACTCTTCGACTGGCCAACAACATATCGCGGATTTTTTGACATTTTCGTGCGTTTTGACCTGAGTTTGCCGTCCAGAACGTTCAGCGTCATTTGTACTTGTGCGACCACAACGAAAGTCAGTAATCCACTTTTTTACCATTGAAATCGATAGTGCAGATTTCCCATAGTATTTATAAAGCTTTCCATTTGTTTGATTGACAGTTTTTTTTCGCAAAAAATAATGTTTAGTGAGCACTTGAAATTCACTTTTATTCATTTTTAACAAAATCCACGAGGTTGAATGTTTTGAACAGCTGTTAAATACAAACTTAATGAAGGAATTCTCTCAAAGTTTGACAGTAGTGTATTAACAGATGGCACTTGATGGGAGCAGTGTTGCATTTCATATATCTACGACGGAAGTTGGAAATGTCGCGAAATTATTGATTTGACCTCGTATGTTCATATATAGATTTTTTAAACAGACAAAGCATACTTAAAGAATATCTAAATCTCGTATAAACTAATTGGAATTCTTGTAAAAATAAATAAAAACACAGAAAAGTATACCTTCAATGTAATAAAAAAAAATTTTGCCACGCCCCTGACTTAAAATCGCAAATTTAAAATGCAACATCTTCTTCCTGGTCATCCACATACGTAGCAAATTTCAGTAAAAACGGTTGTACCTCTAAAGCGTGATGTAGCTTCAAACAGAAGAACAGTCTAACAATAGGTTTTATAATATAAATATAGATTTAAGAAAATAGGCTTAAGTGTGCTAGATTTAACATTAAATAAATAAAGGATAGTCCATTTCCAACTAAGATTTTCTTCGGTCATATTGTTGTTTTACTTCGGGGACAAACGGATGGTATCTTTGGCCAACTGCTTCAGGCAGGGAGGTAGCAGCAATCCAACAGTAAAGACAATGACAATCGGATACAACCCAAATTAAAGGTCAACCTCCCCGTATATACTCGTATATTAATAAAACACAGAATATTTAAGATATACAGTTCAAATTTATTTCAGGTGTAGTGCAAATGTTACATATTAGGAATCAAATTCGATTTCGGTCATATGACCACGACCATATGACCAGCCCGTGTTCAGCGATCTATTCTTTGGACCCACGTTTCCACCACTCTTGCACACTTTTCGGCCGGAACATTGGCAATTTCGCGTTGGTTGTTGTCTCTGAGCTCGTCTAAAGTTGCTGGCTCCTTGGCATAGACCAATAACTTTATGTGGCTGACTAAAAAGATATTCAATATTCGACGAGACCATTTCTCGAGATAACACGTTCACCGTATTTGCCTGTCTGTAAATCGATGTAACGTGTGTTGTGCGGCTAGTGGCCCCGTCGTGTTGAAACCACATATCGGCGATATCAAGCTCTTCAAATTCTGGCCAAAAATAATTTTCTTACATGACACGTTAGCGCTCTCCATGATGGTAGCATGGCGATTGTTTTCATCGACGAAAAAAGACGTCCCAATCACACCTCCGACATGAAAACCACACCACACATGCAAAATTTGTTCGGAGCCGGTTGAAATATATTTTATTAAAGCTGGTTTATAAATTGGGTTAGGGAAGCTAACCTAATTAGGGCGAAGCTAGGGACCTGTATGGTCCATATTTACCAGAGTTAATTACTGGTCTGTTAAAACGTACCACTCGAAGCTTGACAACGATTGGGTTTAATTTGGGGCTTCTACTAGAGCTTCTTAATATCGGAAGGTACGCTTAGTCTGGCTTTACTTGAAAACATAGACGAATATAGTTCGTCTATGTTGTAAACGCATGTACGAAGGTATGGGGAAATCGGTTCCTTATTGCAACCTGTTTTTAGATTACAAGAAAGGGTGGATGGACGTAGCGTCGGGCTTCTCACAAAACAATAGTGATTCCGTATCGATCGGTATACTTGTCATTGGGAGATCTCCATTCATTTAAGCTTTTACAAACATCTGGACTAGGTTCCTTACACCCTGTACCACAGTGTGTTATAGGGAGTAAGAAGCAAATGTAGCTACCGCTTGAACAACTCTTTAAGGGTGGTTTCTCGACCATCACGTGGGAGTTGATGTTGGATTTCTAGATACCAGAGTTTTGCTCGTAAACATAGCCGACGAGACTAAGATGATTTTCGGGGCGAATCATTGTAGCGGAAGGTGATGTGCCTATAATTGCTACGTACAAATTGTGAAGTCTTGATCAAAGTGTATAAAAGACTGATGGGTAGAATGCTGTGTCTATGACTTTTCGCACACATTCGGTTACACCAGCTGTATTCTCGTCAGTGCCCACCACACCCCGACAGGGTGCGATGCAAAAGGTATGCACTAAGGACTAAATTGTAATTGCATCGCCTCAAGAGCCGGCTGAATAAAAATCTGGAAATGCCAAGATCAAGTGATTGCATCCGAGCCGAGCGTTTCGGAGATTGCAGTACTGCTGCGCTAACACTCTCAATGGTATGTGGTGTTGTAATTCTTCTCTCTGATCCCCTTCGTACCCATGACACATTCGCTGCTGTTCTCAATAAAGTTACCCAATTTGCAATGGATTACCATCCAGGAACACGTGCGGGTTGGGGAACAGCGAATCGTAAACGAAAAGCACGCTGCACTGCAATGATCGAGTGCGCATTTGAAAAATACGCTCCAACACAAAATGGCCCCTCCTTACGTGTCCAATGCATGATGGCAACTGAAATGTAGACAAGTACAAATCTCTCGTCAGCCACTATAAGCTACGCACACCCTCCACTCATTTCGACCAACAGTGCCGGCACAGCCTGCAGTGCAAAAAAGCAAATTTCCCCGTTTCACCCTGTATTTTGGCTTAAAAACCGAGCCGGTCTTATGTATGTTATTTTCACATTGCAGCTTCTAACGAAAGTAGCTCTTTTTTCCTTTTTTGGTATTCCCTTTGGTGGCCTGACCTCACCTTAGTTGGCTTTTAAACTGTTGACTACTGCTATCCATCGTGCCACTAGTTAGTTTTAGAGGGCTTGTCGTGGCAACGTGGGCAATGATGCCGCGGCGGGTGTGCCAGCTGCGTTGCACAATACTTGAGGCGTTTTCATTTCATGCCATAATGACTAAAGAATTGCTTTTAGTTTTCTTTCGTTTAGTGCGTTCTGCTTTTCTTTACTACGCTCGTTTCTTGTACGTACTCGTTCTGGTTCTCATTCGGCATCAGCTGCCGCTGCTGTTGCTTTGGCTCATGTCAAGTGTTTGCTTTATTTCACTAAAGGGATTTTTTAATTGTAATTGTTGACCCGCCGCCTCTATTCTGGGCTCTTGCCGTTTCCTCCTTTCCACTCAACCAGCCAGTCAGCTAGCCAACCACCACCACATCGTGATTCGTCTGAGACAACATCAGCGTTTTCTTTATGTGCTTCAGTCAGGCTTTTGTATGTGCAATGTAGCTTTCTCTCTCAAGGGCTCGACCGACCGAACATTAGAGGAGGATGTTGAGGACGACAATGAGGATGAGGACGACGGCGACGACGACGACGTTGATGATGATAATACTTCAATTGGCCTCATTTTGAATTCATGGATAACATTTAACGCTAACGTTTGCCGTACAAACAGCAATTATTACGGAGTAAATGATGTTGATTATAATGACGAGCAAAAATGTTCAAGTATCTAATTATAAGGATAATATCCATAAAATTGTTGAAGAACCAAAAATCGCATCGCATGAATACACCCCAGCCCAGCCATTGGCAAAGAGTTCGTTCATTTGCTATTCAACCATTTAGGCTGCTGCTCGGAAGGGATATGGTTGAAAAGCTACGGCTTACATTTGCTGCAAATGTCGGAAATCTGGTTGTGTTTGTATGGTATTTCCCTCAACACATGCTTAATTCCTCTATGATGGCTTTGCAGGTGATGGTGGTGGTGGTAATGGGAAAATTTTATGTCGCATATAGAATGTCCTCTCATTGAATTTCTTTGTCCTACCCACACAGTCATTTATTCACATATTTTTTTTTTTTATAACAAAAACGTGCCTATAATATCGTGAAGAAGCTGTTAAGGTCCTTAGCAAATACAGACAGGAATCGACGGCCGGTGTCCATACAAAAGTAAATATAATGCAAAATATTTGTTACTGTAAGGGATATTTCGATTATAATAGCCACTGGGTAAATGTGAAGGACAAAATAGCAAAATTACCCTCAAGGTTCATAAGCATCTGGGGATAGGTATAATGACGAACAGGTAGGAATCTGTGATGCATTTTTAGATGGCCGCGGAATCATGGCAACATTTGAATAATTGCCATTTGGAGACTCGTTTGCGAAGAAATGTACAAGATTTAAGTTTTAAAAGCTTTTGCCGTCAATAAGTCCGCTGAAACGACGAAAAAACCAAGTAAAACTAATAAAAAAAGCTAAAATTGGTAGTGGCCGAAGATTTTACACCCTGCACTTCTGGATGGTTAGAAAAACCAACTGAAAATACGAGGGTTGCTATATAAACTTCTGGCCTAGGCAACGCTTAGTGTTGCCTGGCGCCATCTGACATTTCCACTGGAAAGTTTGACATTTTCTGGCATAAACGTACTCAGAACGTTTTGACGTACGACCACCATTTGTGTTGTTTACAGTGACTTGAAAAAATCAATTTGGCAAAACAATGGAATTAACTCGTGAACATTTTCGTGCGATCATTTTTCACAACTTTCGACGTGGATTATCACGACAAAAAAGCATCGATGGACTTAAATCTTTGTATGGCGATGAAGCACCATCCTATAGCACTATGAAAAACTGGTGTAATGAATTCAATCGTGGAAGACGCTCGCTCAAAAACGAAGGTCGTAAAGTTCGTCCAAAAATGGTCCTTGTGCCAGAGAACATTGAAGCCGTGCGTGTACTGATAGTGCAAGATCGTCATGTGACATACCTTGAGATAGAGGCCTCCTTGGGCATTTCTTCCACCAGCAAACATTCGATATTGCATGAACACCTGGCCGTAAAAAAGGTGTGTTCTCGTTGGATCCCGCACAATTTGACAATCGCTCAAAAAAAGGCTCGTGCCGATTGGTGCAAAGGAATTTTGAAAAAATACGATCACGGTGCTTTAAAAGACGTTTATAAGATCGTCACAGGTGACGAATCATGGATCTATGCGTATGAGCCCGAAACAAAGCAGCAAATCCAACGAAAGTTGTTCGTGGAAGAAGCACTTCGAAACAAATGGTGCCGGTTTCTTCGGCGAAACTGGTCATGAGGCAACTGTTCCGCATGAGCAACGTAGGACGGTCAATTCTGGGTGGTACACCACAATTTTTTTGCCTGAAGTCATCGGAAAAACTCGAAAAACGAACAAGAAATGAAGAACCATTGTGCACCATGACAATGCGAGCTCTCACACATCGGCTCAAACCAGCGCTTCTTTGACAGCGTAAAACGTCGAATTGATGGGTCATCCGCCGTACAGCCCTGACTTGGCACCCAACGATTTCTTCTTATTACCACACATCAAGAAAAAAATGCGTGGTCAACGGTTTTCGTCTGCAGAAGATGCTGATGAAGCATATAAAAACTATGTTTTGGAGGTGTCTCAATCGGAGTGGAAAAAGTGCTTCGACAATTGGTTTGAGCGCATGCAAAAGTGTATAAATCATGCTGGAGAATACTTTGAAAAAAAAATTAAACCATTTTTGATGATAAATATTCGCATTTTCATTATTAGGCCAGAAATATATATAGCAGCCCTCTATTATCTAACTTGCTGATTGGGACCTAGCGTTAAACGACGGCTCTGGATGGCTAATGTATTTCTTAGAGAAAGATTCACATGGCTTAAAGATAATTCTCTTTCTCAGAAAGTCGCCGACTTTTAGGAGATGAAAACCAGCAGCTCAAAAATATTAGATAAGTCTTAGCTCGTTTCTGGGTAATCTGGGTTTTCTTGTATGATAGTCACCATCACACCTAAGCATCCTACAAAATTGTCAGTTTTCATATATCCCCTATTTAAATAGTTCTTCTAGATTTCAATTTGCCAGTGTTCATTTCCTCTGAAGAATGGCCCTCATTCAGTCCAGATTTGAACCCATTGGATTACAACTTGTGGACGGCTTTGGAGGACAAGGTTAGTCACAAAAGATACCCCAACACTGAATCTCTTAATACTGCTTTGGTTCGAGCTGTGGCCAATTTTCCAATGAACGACGTTCGTGCAGCGATTGACGATTGACCAGTGCGACTTAAGCGTATGGCGTAGTTTTGTAACTACTAACTAGATAAATCCAAATAAATCTAACAGCGTCAAAAAGCATAATCTTGGCGGTAATTGTCGTCGCCAAGATTTAAATTACGCGTTCTAATTAGTTGTTGCGCTAAAAATGCAAAGTGGCCACGTTTAAATAACCACTTTTGTAGTAAGTTCTAAAGCCACGGCTTTGGGGGCATACCTCTATCCGATGGTTTATATTTTCAAACACTCTGAGACGTAATGGAGGTTCAATATAGTTATTGCGCCGAATTATCTTATCCTTTAGCTCTTGTTCCTGGCTCATTGACGTACATTTTTTCTTTTCACTATCTACTTATATTAAAAAATATTTGGTCCAAAAACATTCAGTACTTTTTATTTAACAGCATAAAACGTGTGTAACAGTATTTATGTCCCTACTAAGTACAAAGAAAGAAGTCCAACGGTGTCAACAATCGTGGAGGGCAATTTACATCGCCACAACGGTTATTGCATTTTTCGAGCAAAATGGCCATAGTTGCGTTGGATGTATGGCAAGTGGCACCATCCCTTTGGATCCATATATCGTCCAGGTCCATATCTCCAATTTCTGACCACAAGAAGTCTGTTACGAGTATCATCTCGTGATAGCGAACGTCATTCACGAGTCGATGTTGACGGCAATTTTACCACACTATCGCGAAAGTGTTTTCACATTTCCTACAGATCCGGTTTACTGAAATTTTGGCACAAGTCACCCGATGCGTACACATTCGATCGATTATGCTGATCAAAAAATCACGAAGCACACAAAATGTATTTTTAATTATACGCCCATTTTTCTAAAAGCCTTCAATAATCTGTACACGCTGCTCCATTGTGCATTTCTCCATGGTCAAATCTGTCAAACACTAAAACAAAGAAATGTGAAATTAAGTTAGGCAAAAAACTTGCGACGATATGGTCACTGCGACAATAATATGTTCTCTACAATAAAAGCATGTTCGTCGCAACCATAGTATTGTTTTCTGAATTGTAATTTGACAACAGTTTGATTGCGGCAATAATAATATTGTTGAAATGTAATAATACTATTATTGCTAAATTTATAAATAAAAATATGGTTGTAGCAACCATGTTAATATTTTTGGCACGACAAAAGTATTGTTGTTAAAGATTTACGTTAACAATAATATGATTACCGCAATCATACTGTTGGTTGAGCAAACCAGGTTTTAAATATTATGTGTGTGTGTTTTTCTTGTACACACGATGCAGTGCATGGTTATTGTCCATTATAAAAACCAACAACAATCAGAAGGTAGTTCATGGGATTTTTATTGTGTTTACTTTGTTGGGTGAAATACTCTACTATCGGCTGGTTCTTGTTTATTTAAAATCTGCCTGCACTTAAGTATATAGGCATTGATCATAGTTTAATCACATTCGTTACTTGGGATCTACGGATGGTGAAGTAGCATTCACCCCTGCTGTCAACTAAAAGTATTATCGGTTGCCGTTGGAATATATATTTTAGTTTCTTGAGTGAAATGTTCAATAAAAACATGGCCTCAAATCTAGCTGCCTTCTATAGAGTTGAAGAGGTGCTGGATAGTGCTCAACGAGAGGGGTAATCCAGACTTACAAGAAATTCTGTATGTGGATATTAATCGTCGTATAAAAGTAGACCTACATGAGATAACATACCACTTCAAAGTTCTGTCTGGCATGCACTGAGCCAACTAAAGAAGACCTTCATTTAGTAGTAAAACCTCCAAGTTAATTAAGGTTTGTTGATCCATTAAATGACAGTATATAAGCATAAAAATGAAATTCCTTATTAAAGTTTTACCACGCATTTTATGCATATTTGCTCCAAACGCCACGAAAGTTTCGCTCTTAAAAAAAGTCCATTTAAGATTATATCTACCGTTCCCCATTTTGCGACAATCTTTGTGGATTTATAAATGCTGTAAAGTATAAAATATTTTAAACGTTTAAAATAGCATACGAGTACAATTAAATTTCAGAAATTTGCAGTAATTCAAATCATTTAGAAAAATAATAAAATAATGTTTATATCAGCATACCCATCCATACACAACGTTCAGGCACATAGGTATATTTATGTATGTATGTATATCTAATAAAATTTCAAATATGCATCCCGGAAAGTATCCTGCAGTCACAAAGTTGATGCTTATTGTTATTCATATTTACTGAATCCCTCAACGGCATAGCTGCCCGGCGTTTCCGTCGGCCCATTCCACCCACACACTCGTATATTTTGTTATGCTTTATTACGAACATGTCTTGCATAAGCTGTTAAATTTCTATATATATATACAAACACACACGATCCTACATACGTAGCATAAGCATACACATGCATACTGGTGTATGGGATATATCTCTGAACATATGAATGCCAACGGTATCTTTTGTTTTATCTACAGGCATAATAATCCGTATAACGAGGAACCATTGCCACGGTGGAATGATGGCATTTTGTTTAATGAAAAGCCTTACATGTTAAAAGATCCTTTGTCGATTTTTCATTGGTTAGAGGCATATGAGTTTTCGATATAAAAACTAGTAAAAGAGCAAAAGTCGGGCAATGTATCCTTCACTCCTGGATTTTTCGGAAAGCCAACTGAAATCATGTTTTAAAGAAAATTTACTCACATTTTAAAACTAATATCATATTTGAAATTTCATGAAAATTTAATCGACATCGGTTGAACATATATGTGCGATCTATATCTAAATCTGAACCGATTTTCTCTTATTTCAACAGCACCCGTTTTTTTGGGCGTTGGCCAAAAAAACTTATACGTTTACTCTAAACCTAAAACAAATGTGGGCCAAATTTCATCAAGAGTGGCTGTAATATGTGGCCTCTACAGCAAAATCGGATGAAAATACATGAGGTCTAGCTAAATATGCACCAACTTTCTTCAATTTTAAAAACGTACTTCCTTGGCCCATAAGACTTTTCCATGTTACGTTTCATTAAGATTGGATATAAGATGTGGCTTCTGGAGCAAAAAGCATCAAATCAAATGAACAAATATGTGGAAGCTACTTAGTAGGGACATAAATACTGTTACACACGTTTTATGCTGTAAAATAAAAAGTACTGAATTTTTTTGGACCAAATATTTTTTAATATCTTTATTGATGTATATTGTATCCAAAAATAATATAGTAATTCGAAATGTCCGCCTTTTGCCTTTACATACGCCTTAAGTCGCACTGGCCAATCGTCAATAGCTGCACAAACCTCGTTCATTATAAAATTGGCCACAGCTCGAACCAAAGCAGTCTTAAGAGATCCAGTGTTGGGGTATCTTTTGTGACAAACCTTGTCCTCTTAAACCGTCCACAATTTGTAATCCAATGGGTTCAAATCTGTACTGCCTGAGGGACCTTCTTCAGAGGAAATGAACGCTGGCAAATTGTTTCGAAGCCATGCCTGGGACGTTTTAGCCTTTTGGGCCGGCGCAAAATCCTGCTTGAAAGTCCATGGCTGGTTTCGGAACAGGGAATTGTTAAGAGGCTTCACAACAGCTTCCAAAACTGTTTCTTGGTAAACTTTGGCCGATGTTTTGACTCCTTGTTCGCAGAAATGCAGGTCAGTGACCCCATCGTAAAAGAACCCCAACAAACCATGACTGAAGCTTGGTGATGGCCCTTTTCCACCCTTGGGATCAAATCAGATGCTTCCATAGATGACCGCGTACTCTCTATCATTTTGCTTGTTAAATTTTTCCTGAACGGTAAAAATTTTTTCATCGGTGAACAAAATTTTTCTGTGCAAGTTATCAGCGTGCTTCACCAAAAGACGTTTGCATTGCAATGTCCGGTACGTCGTTTGAAAGCTCCAAGTCCCAAGTCTTTTTTAATGAATCGACTCATGAAATTTTGCGTGATATTCATCTCACGGGCCATGATTTTCTGTTTTCAGAGCGGATTTCTGTGAATACTTGATTTAACGGCTTTGATGCCATGCGGTGTTCGATCAGAGCGTGGGCGGCCCTACCGTTGGCGGTCTTTTACATCTCCAGTCTCCTCAAACAGTTTTATGCATCGGTAGACGAACATGCGGCTAATCCCTAGTGGCCGCAGCGTTTTGAAAATATCGTTTTTTTTTCATTCACACTTGAAAACCGCTATTACAACCATACGGTTCTCATTATCTGACCACTCCATGATTAAAGTTGAAACAGTTTTAAAATCCCGTTGCACCGGTTGGGCCGCTCACGCTCTGTTCGAACACCGCAAGTCACCACAGCCGTTAAATCAAAAATTCACAGAAATCCGCACCGAAAACAGAAAATCATGGCCCGTGAGATGAATATCACGCAAAAGTCCATGAGTCTAACCATTAAAAAAGACTTGGGACTTGGGGGCTTTCAAACGACGTACCGGACATTTATTGACTGCAGCTTTAAAAAAATAGGATTGAAAAATTCAAACGTCTTTTGGTGAAGCATGCTGATAGCCTGCATAGAAAAATTTTGTTCACCGATGAAAAAATTTTTATCTTTCAGAAAAAAATTAACAAGCAAAATGATAGAGTGTATGCGCGGTCATCTAAGGAAGCATCTGAACTGATCCTAAGGGTGAAAAAGGGTCATCACCCAGCTTCAGTAATGGATTGGTGGGGTGTCTCTTACGATGGGCTCACTGACCTGCATTTCTGCGAACAAGGAGTCAAAACATCGGCCAAAGTTTACCAAGAAACCGTTTTGGAAGCTGTTGTGAAGCCTCTTAACAATTCCCTGTTCCAAAACCATCCATGAACTTTCCAGCAGGATTCTGCGCCGGCACATAAGGCAAAAACGTCCCAGGTCTGGACTAGAAACAATTTTCCAGCGTTTATTTCCTCTGGAGAATGGCCATCAGGCAGTCCAGATTTGAACCCATTGGATTACAAATTGTGGACGGTTTTAGAGGACAAGGTCTGTCACAAAAGATATCCCAACATTGGTTCTCTCAAGACTGCTTTGGTTCGACCTGTGGCCAATTTTCCAATGGACGAGGTTCGTGCAGCTATGGACGATTGGCCAGTGCGACTTAGGGCGTGTGTAAAGGCAAAAGGCGGACATTTCGAAAAAGTATTTTTTTGGATACAATATACATCAATTAATATATTAAAAAATATTTGGTCCAAACACTTCAAGTACTTTTTATTGTACAGCATAAAACTTGTGTAACAACATTTATGTCCCTACTAAGTAATGAGTCGCTGAATTAAATAAAAACAAATTCTATTGTTCTGGTTCTTTATTCAGTTGTGAATCTTCCCATTATTTATTCTTCAAGTGAAATTGATATAATCTGAAAAAAAATATAAACGAAAAAGTTATTAAATTTTTGAACCCCATGATAACTTTTGGCCCACCCTGTTTTTCTTAAGTCGCTGTTTACATTTTAAGGTGGTCTCTATACAATTTTAGTAGAAAGTTTTTGAACTATATTGTGGACAGCCGTTGTCTTATGATTAGACATTTTACAATTTTTTAACTGTAGGTTTTCACCTCGTAAATGCCTTTAAGACTTTAATAGGAAATTAATAATTAGGATACGCGAAGCTCATTATGTGCTAGAGATTAATAGTTTCCCAGTACAAAACCTTATGTAAATAAATTTTGAATATCTTCATATAAGTTACAGTACAGGCTTTCATTTCGCGCATATCTGTGGGGAATCACGCCAATGTGCACACCGTTTTCTCACACACATATATCAAATATGCTTATATGTGTTTGGGTTTGTATGTGTTTGTGTTGTATGAGTATTGTACATACACTTTATGTATGTTCGTATACATATATCATAAATCTGAAACATAATGAAATGTTTTTTCTTGCTTTTTGTTTGCTGAAATGAAATATGAAAACGAAATGTTAAAAAATATTGCCATAAGCGAAATTTTTTTATTGCTCCAGCACTATGCACACAAATCCATTGTTTTAAACGAAATCTCTCGCTCTGTCTGTCTGTTTGTCTCCGTTGCTGCCGTTCGTCTGTCCGTCCGTCCTCCTGTCTTTTGTGAGGATTCTATATTTTTCCATTTTTAATTTTTTTCTCACTTGCATGTGAATATAATTTCTTGTGATTGCTGCGACGTTTCTCTATATGTTGCAGTTGCTGCCACCGCCAATGGTGTTTGCTGCTGGATGGCAAAGTTGTTGTCGTTCTTTGCTTCGTTTTTTTCCAACTGACTTTAGTTGTTGACATATTTTTATTATTGTGACACTACGGGTATAAAGTGTTGTGAACGAAAAGAATTAAAAAAGCAACAACAAAAGACAAACAGAAAAACAACGAGAAGAAATCTGAACGAACTGAACGATTTCTGCTTAGAATGTTAAAATTCAGTGTTGTCATCATTCCATTCGTTCAACGACGGGGGTGAAAATGTCAGTGGAGTAGGTCAGATAAAGAGCATGCAAATGTTAATGCTGAATTATTAAAAATAAATGCAGAAAAAAAGACACAGCATCAAGGCTTGTATGAAACAATAATTGACACTAAAGGAAATAGTGGAGATACAGATTCGCATACACGTTACAGGCGGCGTATGAGTAACGTGAGAATATTAATTATACGTAGCGGTGCCAAATACTAACGAGCAAGTTTAAGCGACAAATTTACGCAAGCCACAGGTAGCAAATTTTAATAAAGGTAGGTCGTTATTGAATATTTTAAATAATTGTTTAAAGCTAAAATTATGTGGAAAGAAAAGCGAGGATTTGTAGGCTATAGCATCATCTTATTGAAGGAAGTAACTCGTATGTATTTCTGTTAATATCCTACAACTCACTGCAACACAGTGTATTATGAGTTTGTTTGTAGCAGCGTTGAGCGTTGTGTCTGATTTCATTGCAATATATCCATCCGTCTGTCATATTGTCGTTGTACATGACGTTAAAAATATCGGATTTCAACGAAGCATAACAGAAGCATAACTGTTGGAAGTTGCCCAACTCTGTTAATGGTTTAATACAGGGTGTCCGCCTGGAAGGTATACTACAGGGTGTCCGTCCGTCGGGAAGGTATACTGCTTTGTTTGTTTATATTTTTTTGATTAAATGAAGGAGAATGGATCTTATATCGATAAATGTTTTATTTAATGGCGGCAATTATGTATGGAATACAATATCAGATAAATGCCCGCCTCTGTAGCCTCACAAATGCAAGCCTTTTGAGCACATTTTTCATTACATTCTTACACATTTCACGCGGTATTTCATTAATTTTATCACGAATATTTTGTATGGGTTGCTCAAGTGTTTCTGGTTCGTTTTCATAAACCTTGCTTTTCAGATATCCCCACAAATAGAAATCCGGAGCAGTCAAATAAGGCGACCGTGGAGACTAATCAACATCACCATTTCTTGAAATTACTTGCTGTGAAGTAGAGATCTCGCAGTAATTCCATTGAAATCCTGGTTGTATGCTATATGGCGCCGCCTTGTTGATAGCACATGTTAATCAAACCCAAAGCATGCAGTTCTGGCGTTAAAAAGTTTTCAATCATATCACGATGTCGCGCCCCATGGACACTTACCGTTACGCCGTTTTCACTTTCATAGAAGTAAGGTCCAATGATTCCGCCTGACCAAATTACACACTGCTACTTTTAATGAATGCAAAGGTGACTAACTAATAATTTGAGGGTTTACCATTGCGAGCTGTTACATCCTATTGGCATATGTACGGCGGCATAAATGCTCTTGTGTCAACTGAATCTTTAATGGAAACTAATGCAAATCCTTGTACAAAATTGTGTCGAAGGATGTTCTTTGAAGAACAAGCTCCTGAGTATGGCGTCGAATTAAGGTCGATGAATTGTTTTGAAAACTTTCTTGAGCAGCAATAATGTTTTCAGCTTATCTTGCAGTACGTTGTGGTCCATATTCGGGCCTATCAGCTACAACCCCCTTTCTTCGAAATCATTTACTTCATGATAAATAGAGCGTTGGCACGCTGTTTTTCCCAAATATTTTACGCAATTTTTCTCATCGTCACAGTAATCGATGATTGATTTTGTTAAAATATTTTAACGATTAAAACTCGATGGTTTATCAAATATTTTTCCATAATAAATTTGCCACGGCTCCACTTCACGACTGCTAAATATGAACTGTCAAGACTAGTGTTTACCAAAATAGCGTCAAACAAAGTGGTATACCTTTTCGGCGGACACCCTGTATAACGCATTAATCTTTGAAAATTCCAAAAGCTCTAGTAGCGTCGTCTTTCATACAGTTCCGTTGCCCCAAACCTTGCATTTAACAATACAGTAGTAAGTCCGTTAATGTTATTTTGGGTTATCGTCTGATGGAACGCTCTTCAGAGGTCCACATACTTATATTTAGGATACTAGTTGAGGTCCAAAGAACGGACTGTCTGTGCAACTGCGGTGCGTTGCGGACCATATCCTTTTATACACTAAATGTAATTTTACATTTGCTGCCCCTGGACATCATATGAAGGCATACAGCGGCAACCACATCAATAATATATAGAGAGCTTGGATATGACCCATTAACAGTTACGGTCATGGTGTAGTCTTAACTATGATGCCCGACATTCTGGGCATAGTCGACCTCATTCTGGGCGAACTGCTTTTCGACAAGAAGAACCATTCACACATACCAGTCAGGGATGCTTGGAACTGCCGTACTCCGGGTAAAAGGACTTCTACACTGAATGTTATAAGCTACTAAATCAAGTTAGTTTCGGTGTATTTTCAAAGGATATAGATCTAGGCTACCTGATTCTTTTAGTGAATGGCTATGCAAAATACCAGAGTGGAGAACCAAAGTGGAGAAAATTTTTTTCTCAAAGAAGTGTCAACATCAGCGCTTAGCCGTCGCAAATCTCAATATTCAACTTTTGGGTGCCGGGCCACAGGGACACACCAAGTAGCTTTAGGGCGTATGAGCTAGCAAGACTTGGTACTACCTTACCGACTACAGGGGTGAATGCATCAGTAGGCATATGCCTTGGCATCTTCATAAGTAGGCTTGCACCTTAATAACTCTTTTTCGCAGGCTCATTTTGCGGAAGAGAGAGAGAGAGGGACCCTAAAAATAAGTAGGCTTTTGTCACAGGCTGCGCTCAATCCAGACGAATGTGGCCCCGAATGGATGCGAAATGCTCTCGTACATTGCTAGCGTTGTCTAGACCAGACATCTCTCTGGTCGTATGACGAGACACTGTCTGAATGGAAGACATGCAGTGAAACTGAAGCCGCGACTAACGACTACTGCAAAACCTATAAGGATAAGGAGGTGGAGTAATCCATTCAACACATTCTCTGAAAGCTCTGGCGATACGGAGGGATTTATATATGGTTCGTTTTTCTACAGGATTATAGCTAAGTTAACTGATATCGACTTTGGCCAACTTAGGAGCTTTTTAAGCGACCACAATGCTTCAACAAAAGATGCTTGGATTTTTTCTGCTAGTTTCCGTTGTACTTAGTAGGGACATAAATACTGATACAACATTGAACGCACCCATTTCAATAGTAGAACTGAACATACCCCGTTAATGTCATATGGGGTTTGAAAGCTAACCTCAATAGCGTTACTTTGTAACGGGATTTTAAAATTGTTTCAACTTTCTTCAAGGAGTGGTCAGATAATGAGAACCGTATCGCTGTAATAGCGCTTTTCAAGTGTGAAATGAAAAAAACTATATTTTCAAAACGCTCCGGCTACTAGGGATTAGCCGCATGTTCGTCTAACGATAAAAATGTTTGAGGAAACTGGAGATGGAAACTGGGTCGGACCACCCACGCTCTGTTCGAACGCCGCATGTCATCAAAGCCGTTTAATAAAGAATTCGCAGAAATCCGCTCCGAAAACATAAAATCATGGCCCGTGAGATGAATATCACGCAAAAGTCCATGAGTCGAATCATTAAAAAGACTTTGGAGTTGGGGATTTCAAACGACGTACCGGACATTTATTGACTGCAGCTTAAAAAAAAAGGATTAAAAAAGGAAAACGTCTTTTGGTGAAGCACGCTGATAACTTGCACAGAACAATTTTGTTTAAGGATGAAAAAATTTGTATCGTTCACGAAAAATTTAACAAGAAAAATGATAGAGTGTATGCGCGGTCATCTATGGAAGCATCTGAACTGATCCCAAGGGTGTAAAAGGGTCATCACCCAGCTTCTGTCATGGTTTGGTGGGCTGTCTCTTACGATGGGGTCACTGACCTGCGATTCTGCGAACAAGGAGTCAAAACATCGTCCAAAGTTTACCAAGAAACCATTTTGGAAGCTGTTGTGAAGCCTCTTAACAATTCCCTGTTCCAAAACCAGCAATGGACTTTCCAGCAGGATTCTGCGCCGGCCCATAAGGCTAAAACGTCCCAGGCCTGGCTTCGAAACAATTTGCCAGTGTTCATTTCCTCTAAAGAATGGCCCTCAGGCAGTCCAGATTTGAACCCATGGATTACAAATTGTGGACGGTTTTAGAGGACAAGGTTTGTCACAAAAGATACCCCAACATTTTATCTCTTAAGACTGCTTTGGTTCGAGCTGTGGCCAATTTTCCAATGGACGAGGTTCGTGAAGCTATTGACGATTGGCAAATGCGACTTAGGGCGTGTGTAAAGGCAAAAGGCGGACATTTCGAAAAGGTAGATTCTTATTGGACACAATATACATCAATAAATATATTTTAAAAATATTTGGTCCAAAAACACGCAATGATATTTTAAGCAGTGTTTCTGAAAATCTAAAAATAAGCCGAAATTGTGATGTCAGTTGGCAGCCTCGAGGCGGTGATTTGAGCCCTTTGGATTATTTTCTGTGGAGAGCCATTAAGAATAAATGTTACGCAAAGCATCCAGAGACAACTGAAGCGTTGAAACATCAAATTGAAAGCCCCAACTCCCAAGTCTTTTTTTATTGATTTGACTCATGGACTTTTGCGTGATATTCAACTCATGGGCCATGATTTTCTGTTTTCGGAGCGGAATTCTGTGAATTCTTGATTTAACGGCTTTGATGACATGCGGTGTTCGAACAGAGCGTGGGCGGCCCGACCGATGGCGGTCTTTTACAACTCCAGTCTCCTCCAACAGTGTTATGCATCGGTAGGCGAACATGCGGCTAATCCCTAGTGGCCGGAGCGTTTTTAAATTATGGATTTTTTTCATTTCACACTTGAAAAGCGCTATTACAGCGATACGGTTCTCATTATCTGACCACTCCATGATGAAAGTTTAAACAATTTTAAAATCCCGTTACAGACTAACGCTATTGAGGTTAGCTTTCAAAACCCATATGACATTAACGGGGTATGTTTAGTTCTGCTATTGAAATGGGTGTGTTCAATGTTGTAACAGTACTTATGTCCCAACTAAGTACAACTTAGTAGTGTGAATACTCGTACACCCACTACAGCTCCTCATCCCATTTTGGAGCCGTCTGTGCATACTCTGACATCGTATTTCTGTAACAGACTGTTTCCTTTCCACTCCCTTCTAAATGGAAGAAAATCTTAGATCAAATCTCCTGTCGATGGTAAGTATTGGAAAACAATGGTCTGACGTTGCCCCTAATTCAACCGGGAGCTTTTGTAGAAATGTGTGAATTGTCTAATATTTTTGGATTGGTGATTTTAGTTTTAAAAATTTACAGGAATTAAGGCTCAACTCTATTCGATATATTATTATTTCGACTACCTTTTTATTGCATAATTCATAAGCAAATCGGACTTTAATCTATCAAGTAATAACTTAGTTATGCACATAATTTCTTTTTTCTTCTCCAATTTAGCAACCATTTAAAATTTGGCATATTTTGTGATTGATTAAACACAATACATGCGCAAATACATATATATGTATGTATATTTCTGGCATATGTATGTGTGTACTTTTTTTTGCCATAGCTTTTTGCAACAAAAGTGAAATCATTTGTAAACTTTACTACCTGTCTCCTGCCGGAAAATATTGATAGATTTTTAAGACTACATGCATATGTTATGAACGAGCATGCATGCAACTTATGCATGTTATGTGTCATGTGGAAGAAATTGACTTCCACATGGCAGAGCACTTTACTTGATCAATTTTATGTGGTATTCAATTTTAAAAAGACTTCATGTTTCTTATATTTCACTATGCACACACATGTGCCCCTTTTAGAAAATACGAGTGGGTAGAACTGAAATGAGTTTTTGAAGGAAATGAAATTAATATTTTTGTTCAGCAGTATGACATACTTAAGATTTAAGACAGACCGACATTAGTGTGTATGTAAGATCTTAAGATCTTCTGCTTTTATGGTGGAGGAATAGCGAAGTCATTAATGACTTAGGTGTAGTAATAATATTTAGGTTTTATAGGCTTTCTCAAAATTTTTGTATCTTTGTTAAATTGTTTGAGAGAGAATTTCCAAATTATGCTGTATATAAAAAACTACAAGCTGGTGCCGGCAGTAAGACTTTGTGGTACTGACTCATGGTTTAAATCGATGTGACTGCATAAGAGAGTAACAAACCGACATTCCGATTTCTTTCTCCAAAGCCAATGCCCTTTTTCAAAAGCTTAAGACCGACAGTCGGGTTTTCCGGTTTTCTGCTGTCGGGAATTCCGGTTTTGGTTTTTTGGTTTTTGTATGTAAAAGAACAGAAAATTCAGAACCTGCAAGTACGGAATAATTAAATCCAAAAAAAAAAATTGATTACGTCGCACTTTTAAGTGAACCGGTCGACTCCGATTTACCATTTGATTCGATTTAACAATGTCTGTCTGCCTTTCCCTTGCATCGCAGCGACCATGATGTTTATCCGACTCATAATTTCTATTGCCTCAATGATTTTGTTGCGTAGGCCATTGCAATTAAATTGCAAAATTGATGCACTGTCAAGAGTGGCAACAGCAATCTGTGGTGTAAGATGCTGTAATTGTTGATGGGAGACGGTGGGGAAGTCTCGTAGTTGGATGATGATAACGATTATGTCGACAACGAAACTGTAGACGACGAAGATGACACCAAATCCAGAGACCCGCTGCTAACTTTGTTGATACAGCACAAGGCAACAAAGTCTGCTTCGCTATACTCCCTGATGTGGTTCTAACCTGAACAGCTCCTGAAGTGCACCAACGATTACACCTTACAGATGTAGCACGATGGTGTATAAGGTTCTGACAAGCCGAGCAGATCCAAGGTCCGGGGTTTTGTTCGATCCCGGTTCGGGCCATAAATATTAGAAACAGGCATTCCGGGAAGTACCGCTGTCACGACGAAAAAATGGACGAACAAAAAATGCATCTTATTAGGCTGACTGCCCCTCGCCGAAAGGTGTTTGCTTCGGGTCAATCCGGAATATAAATCGGCAGTCGCGGAATTGCTGCCAGTCCCTCCTTCCGTTTGCTATCCCCCATGAGTTTGCCATTAAACTACAAGTCGCAATTGGTGTCCGCTCTTTCAGAAATTTACCAGAAGCAATATTTTTTATACAGTGGAGGGAAGCTGTTGACTTTTAATTAACTCGGTAGAAATTTTGATATAACTCCCATACATAAGTTTAGTAATGCTTTTAGCACTAATCCACATATCTGGTGATTAATCTAGAGTTATTTCTTTAAAATAAAAAAACACAAAAACTCAAATCAAGTGTTCATTCGAAAGGATATTTTATGCCATTTAGTTTTTAAATATAATTTTCTTCAAATGTTGGCCGCAACTGCGTCTTAGCGTGTTCATTCTGGGGTTCCAAATTTGGATGACTCGTTCAATCATTTCGAACGGTATGGCGTTCATATCATAATGTTGGCTTCCAAAACCAGAATCGTAGCTGGTGTGTCAGCATTGACTTTGGGTTCTTGCGAATCTCGACGTAAATAAGTCCCCGGGCCCGGATGGTATTTCGGCACTTGTCCTGTGTAAGTGCTCCTCGACGCTAGCCCGTCCATTGCGCAACCTCTTCAACCTTGCTTATCGTGCGGGAGTCTTCCCAGCGTGTTGGAAGGTTGCGAACGTCCAACCCATCCCTAAAAAGGGTGAAGCCAATAATCCTGCAAATTATCGGCCAATCGCGATTTGCTCCGCGCTCTCTAAGGTAATGGAGAGCATGGTTAACCACCATCTTGTGAGGTATCTAGAGTCCAACTGCTTGCTTAGTGATCGACAGTATGGCTTCCGTAGAAATCGCTCTACGGGAGACCTGATGGCTTTCTTGACGGAGCGCTGGAGTCGGTCTATCCACCAGTTTGGTGAGAGTAAGGTTGTGGCTCTGGATATCTCCAAGGCCTTTGATAGAGTCTGGCACGGTGCACTCTTGTCAAAGCTGATGGCTTTTGGCGTCGGTGATACTTTCGCTCGTTTTATATCGAGCTTTCTTAGAGATCGCACTATAAGAGTTGTTGTAGATGGGTTCTCATCCAACAAACATAGGCTTACTGCAGGAGTACCACAGGGCTCTGTCCTTTCTCCCTCTTTATTTTTAATTTTCATTGATGATCTGTTGGGTCAGACCGTGAATCCAATCTACTCCTTTGCGGATGACAGTAACCTATGTCATTCATATTCATTCGACCGTAGGCCGAGTCTTCAAGATATTGAAGACAAAAGGCGAATTATGGATGAGACACTTGGCCGGGATTTACTGGCCATTTCCGAATGGGGTCGAGTGAATAGAGTAGATTTTAATGCGCGTAAGACACAGTGCTGCTTGTTGTCTCACAAGCGATTCGCTGACCCAGCAATATCGTCAATTTCTATCGATGGTACGGATATTGAACAATCAGAAGCTCTTGATGTTCTGGGCATGAAAATACAATGTGACGCTCGTTGGGCGAGACATGTATTCGAAGTGTCGAAAGAAGCACTCAAGTGCATAGGCTTTTTAAAGCGGTGCAAGAAATATTTCACTCCTTCTGATCTTTTCAATATCTATACAACTTACATCAGGCCGAAGATGGAATACAACTCCCATATATGGGCAGGTGCTCCAAAATCATCCTTGGAGCTACTTGACCGTGTTCAAAGGAGAGCGATGGTGTTGATAGGTGACAGTAGGGTATCCAACTCTATTGTTTCCCTTGATCATCGTCGGAATGTGGGTTGCGTGACACTGTTCTATCGTTACTTTCATGGTGTGTGTTCATCAGACATCCGTCGCCTTATTCCTGACGTGAGGATGTTCGGCAGGGATACGCGACTTTCTAGGAATTCACACCCGTTTGTTATCGATTGGCCAGTTGACCGCACTATACACTACAGATCAAATTCGTTTTTCGCTCGTACAGTCCGTATGTGGAATCGACTTCCGGCAAATGTGTTTCCCACTAATTGCGACATCCAGAAGTTCAAGACAAGTGTCAATAAACATTATTCCCTCTTTCCCCCCTCCGATCCTTTACTTTCCACACGCCAACGCAATGCACCGCATGTATAGGGGGCATCCCCTGAGTGTTGGTTATTTAAAAAAAAAAAAAAAAAAAAAAAAAACTTTACGTAGCTCCTAAGAAAAAAATCTAAAGGTGTGATATCACATCGATCTAGGCGGCTAACTCACCGGTCCATAACGTGATATTGGCTGCTTTTCAAAATTACCACTCAATGGCTCCATTGCTTGAGCAGCTGTATGGAAAGTGGCACCGTCCTGTTGAAACCAAATGTCGTCAAGATTCCGATTTTGGTTTTTCGGAATTCCGGTTTTGGTTTTTTGGTTTTTTTATGAAAAAAAACAGAAAATTCAGAATTTGCAAGTACGGAATAATTAACTACAAAAAAAAATTGATTACGTCGCACCTTTAAATGTACCGGTCGACTCCGATTTACCATTTGATTCGATTTAACAATGTCTGTCTGCCTTTCCCTTGCATCGCAGCGACCATGATGTTTATCCGACTCATAATTTCTATTGCCTCAATGATTTTGTTGCGTAGGCCATTGCAATTAAATTAAGATATTGATGCACTGTCAAGAGTGGCAACAGCAATCTGCGGTGCAAGATGCTATAATTGTTGATGGGAGACTGTGGGGGAGTCTCGTAGTTGCATGATGATGATGATTACGTCGAAAACGAATATGTAGCCGACGAAGATGACACCAAATCCAGAGACCCACTGCTAACTTTGTTGATACAGCACAAGGCAACAAAGTCTGCTTCGCTATACTTCCTGATAAGGTTCTGACCTGAACAGCTACTGAAGTGCACCAACTCCATGCAACGATTACACCTTACAGTTGTAGCACGATGGTGTATAAGGTTCTGACAAGCCGAGCAGGTCCAAGGTCCGGGGTTTTGTTCGATCCCGGTTCGGGCCATAAATCTTAGAAACAGGCATTCCGGGAAGTACCGCTCCCACGACGAAAAAATGGACGAACAAAAAACACATCTTGTTAGGCTGACTGCCCCTCGCCGAAAGGTGTTTGCTTCGGGTCAATCCGGAATATAAACCGGCAGTCGCGGAATTGCTGCCAGTCCCTCCTTCCGTTTGCTGTCCCTCATGAGTTTGCCATTAAACTACAATTCGTAATTGGTGTCCGCTCTTTCAGAAATTTACCAGAAGTAATTTTTTATACAGTGAATGGAGGCTGTTGACTTTTAAGTAACTCGGTAAAAGTTTTGATATAACTCCCATACATAAGTTTTGTAATGCTTTTAGCACTAATCCACATATCTGGTGATTAATCTAGAGGTATTTCTTTAAAATAAAAAAAAATCAAATCAAGTGTTCATTCGCAAGAATATTTTATGCCATTTAGTTTTTAAATATAATTTCCTTCAAATGTTGGCCGCAAGTACGTCTTAGGGTGTTCATTCTGGGGTTCCAAATTTGGATGACTCGTTCAATCATTTCGAACGGAATGGAGTTCATGTCATAATGTTGGCTTCCAAAACCAGAATCGTAGCTGGTGTGTCAGCATTGACTTTGGACTTTACGTAGCTTTTAAGAAAATAATCTAATGGTGTGATATCACATTGATCTAGGCGGTTAACTCACCAGTCCAAAACGTGATATTGGCTGCTTTTCGAAATTACCACTCAATGGCTCCATTGCTTGAGCAGCTGTATGGAAAGTGGCACAGTCCTGTTGAAACCAAATGTCGTCAAGATTCCGATTTTGGTTTTTCGGAATTCCGGTTTTGGTTTTTTGGTTTTTTTATGAAAAAAAAAACAGAAAATTCAGAATTTGCAAGTACGGAATAATTAACTACAAAAAAAATGATTACGTCGCACCTTTAAATGTACCGGTCGACTCCGATTTACCATTTGATTCGATTTAACAATGTCTGTCCGGGCTTCAATTTCAGGTAGCAAAAAGTCAGACATCATGGCGCGATAGCGAGCACCATTCCCGGTTACGTTCCGGCCATCATCATTTTTGAAAAAATATGAACCGATGATTACACCATCCCATAAACCGCAACAAACAGTGATTTTCTCCGGGTATAATGGCCCCTCTTAAACCTCTTCTGATTGCTCTTCAGCCCAAATGCGCCAATTTTGTTTATTGAGGTTGAGCCAGAATGGACCTCATCGCTAAACAAAATTGTGATCGAAAACAGCGGATCTTTTTCGGCTACGAGCAGGAACATCGTAAGGCTTCAATTCCTGGAAAAAGCTAACAATAGTAAAAAAATAGAGTTTAACGCAACTCACGCGTAATCTGAGAAAAAAACCTATTGAAAAAATTACCTTTAGAGTGAGCAGGAACATCGTAAGGCTTCAATTCCTGAAAAAACCTATCAATAGTAAAACAAGTAAAAATTTTAAGTTTGGCTGTGCCGAACTTGGATACCCTCCACCAGATTCCCAAATAAAAACCTATTTTTTAATTTTTGTGTAAAATTTTATTTCGATAGGTCAAGTTAGTGATGAGTTATCGTCATATTATTTCTCAAGGCCCTTAAGACCGTTTGTATGGGAGGTATCAAAAGAGGCTACACAATATCAACTCAATTTGGTGCAGAAGTGTGTTCTATATATAAATCTTTATGTGGAAAACTTCATATCGATAGGTGAAGTTTGTGGTGAGTTATTGTCATATTATTTCTTAAGGCCCGTCAAGTTTTTGCGCAACTTAATTCGAAATTTCTCTGTTTCAGTGTTTGACTAATTCAACCATTGGGAGGTTCTTAATTGAGCTGACTTTTACAAAAGTGGGCATTTAAATCAAAATGCATTTTTAACACTTTGTGGTATTTTTTTTTTTGGTCAGCATAATCGACGAAATATTTCCTCAGTGGATTTGTCAATAAGCAGAATTGCCGCATTTGGGCGAATGATAATCCATGGGTGATTTTCGAAAAAACAATGCGGTTTATGGGCTGGCGGCATCGCCGGGCCGTATTTTTTCCAAAACGAGGCCGGTCAGGCAGTTACTGTGAATAGTGTTCGCTGTCGTTACTTTGTATGGCCCACATTGGAAGATATGGATGTGGACGATATATGGTTTCAACACGACGGTGCCACTTGCTTCACAGCTAACGAAAAAATTGCTCTGCCCGATAAACCAACATCGGTCCTAAAATTTAAACACCCTTTATAATGGAAGGGTAGAAAACTGTTCTCACAAAGCAACTAGAAGTCAACAAAAAAAGTATCCCATACCTATTTGTTGCCTAACAAGCTACAATTTTTAAAAAACTACGAGTATTTCATAAATAATAGAGGTGGCCTTAAAGTCCTACTTAACAACCGTACACTGGCATTTTGTGGCTGCCATTATTCAAATGCAATAATAATCTGTAAGCCGCACAATATGTTTTTAAATTAAATATCATTAGGTAGAACAAATAAATCATAAATTCTGACATTTTAAATCCAATCAATAAATATCTTATAGTTGCATTAATAATGCACAAATATGCATGCATGAACGCAACTGAATCATTCGTTGCATGTGGGATGCGCACAAATAACACACATAAATTGACTTTATTCAAAATTTAATAAATCGAAAATTCCATAAGCATATGTTCGCCCGCTTACTCGTACAGCACAGAGCTGGGAGGAAAAAAAGTGCATGTGGAAAATCTGTTTATAAACATTATTATTAAATATGAGCGAAAGGACGCCAGTGTGCCAGCACAGAGGGAAGCGGGGAAAGCGGATATGCATCTCAATTCTCAAGGATAAATATGTGCATAAGCATTATCAGGAAGAAAGCAATGGATGGAGGAAAAAAAACGCCGCACAAATATACTCGTAAAACTGAATTTAGCACAAGTGCATATGCATAAATGAGGTTTTTATTGAGCAAAACAACCCAACGAAACGTAACGTAACTATCGAACGAATGAACGACCCGGCGAGCGAGCGAGTAAGGGAACGGAAAAATCACTTATGTTCATAATGTACTTACTGGTGGGTCCTCCAAAACCACAGCCAACCCATTTGCCTTACCTCCCACCCACTGCCACCCACAAAAAGAGGAAAACAAACTGTTACAAGGTTTATGAAGTGCAAATAAAAAAAATAGTTATTGATTATGTACAAGCATTTTTCTGTGGAAATATGTTCGCTCGAAATCAAACTCGTACATGTGATTTCTACTCTTCTTTCTCTGCAGCACGGCTGTGCCGATAATGATGCCAGATATTCTATTGTGCTACATTGAAATGAGAACTTTGTTTTGCAGTTATTGAATTCTTCTTTTACAAAACAATGTAAACATTTTGCATCATGAACTGTTTTCCTCTAGTATGTGCTTTGCAATTTCCTGAAGGTTGAAAATATTATTTCTTAGAAAAAAATCAAAAACAGATTAAAATTTGTTCGAATATAAAATTCTAGAATTTTTGAATTTTCAACTCCAAAATTTTGAATTGATTTTTTTTTAACCAACCTAAGAATGTTGCATTATTTTTTTATTTTGTCATTCTTTATTTGCAAACTGTACAGGGAAATAAGAAAATGTATTATAGGGTGATCAATCTAAAGGTATTTTTTTCAATAGAATTTTTTATTACACGATGTTGTGTCAATTTTTTTTTGTATTGTTTGCCATATCATCATGGAAAGACGTACACTGCGAAAACCACAGTGTGTGTCATTAACGCCATACTGGTTGAAATGCTCGAACGAGTCATCTTAAACTGGACCCTCCGAATAGACAACCGGAGTTGTAGTTGCAGCCAACATATAAAAATAAATAGCATAAATTGTCCTTTCAAATGAACAATAAAGGTTCCACACTTGATTTGCATTTTTTATTTTGAAAAAATACCTTTTAATGATCACCCGTTTGTTTTATTAAAATTAACAGTGGTTAGGTAGCTCCATTAAGCAACACAACAAAAAATCATAGGTTAATTAACTTTGCTTAATTACGAGGGCGACCGCAAAACTAACTGGCCTGGCACATTTTCTGTTTTACTAGCAACTTTTTTTTTGTTTTTTAAAAGCATTCTTTTATAAGCCATCTGTCAAAATTTCCGAAATATTTAAATTTCTTACAGGTGATTGAAGTAAACAAGTTTTATAATTTTTGAAAAATGGAAAATAAAGAGTTTCGTGCGGTAATTAAACACTTTTATATGAACGCCACAACTAATCAAAGATGAATTGGATTCTGTTCATGGTGATAATGCACCATCATACTCCACCGTGAAATCCTGGGTTCAACAATTTAAAATGGGTCGTTCAAGTACGGAAGATGAACAACGCTCTGGAAGACCGAAAACTGCTACTACTATTGAAAACATTAGAAAAATATTTAATGAAGTGACTAAAGATAGACGAATAAAGCTCAGAGAACTTGCTGATATTGTTAAAATACACGAAAAACAAGTTTAGAGTATTTTACATGATGAACTCTATATGAAAAAGCTATCCGCAAGATGGGTGCCGCGTTTGTTGACTTTGTCCCAAAAAATCGTCCGTTGGACCAATTCCGAGGAGCTTTTAGCGATTTATCAGCGTAATCCAATAGAGTTCTTGCGCCGATTCATAACTGTTGATGAAACATGGATCCATCACTACATCCCAGAATGCAAAGATCAGTCAAAACAATGGATAAAAGCTGGTAAAAGTGGTCCCAAGAAGGCGAAAACTGTTAAGTCAGCAGGAAAAGTAATGGCCACAGTATTTTGGGATGCAAGGGGTATTATATTTATTGATTATCTTGAGAAAGGAAAAACTATAAATAGTGAATGTTATTGTGCATTATTGGATCGGTTGAGTGAAGAAATCAAGATAAAACGACCGCATTTAGAAAAAAAAGTTCTTTTTCATCAAGATAATGCTCCTTCACACACTGCATTTTTAACTCAACAAAAACTGGCCGAATTACGATTTGAAATTGCTCCGCATCCACCATATAGTGCAGATTTAGCTCCTTCTGATTATTTGTTGTTTCCAAATTTAAAAAAAAAATTCTCGGTGGCAAAAAATGTTCGTCCAATAGCGAGTTTATTGCTGAAACTGAGGCATATTTTGAAGGTCTTGAAAAATCTTATTTTTCGCATGGAATTAAAAAACTTAGAAAATTTTTGATGAAGTGTATTGGGTTGGAAGGAGATTATGTTTCTTTTTATGTTAGGCCAGTTACTTTTGGGGTCGCCCTCGTACTATAATATTTGCAAGGTTTAACAGGTACATATAGGCAGGTCAAGTGTATTTGTTCAAGAAAGTCTTCGGGTTTCATTGGTACTGTCTACAAGGGCTATGGCTTCAGGATGTACCTGGTTTCTATTTTTAGTTCGGGTCCGGCAATAAAAACAAAATTATTTATCATTGGAAATGGTTTTATTGTTTTTCAAAAGATTCTCATTTAAGATCAGAACACTTTTGTATGCGCACAAACGTATTTTCAAAGCACTTTTTCAACTCCGATTGAGACACCTCCATAACATGATTTTTGAACGCTTCTTAGCTACTTTGGGCGATGAAAAACGTTTAAATATTTTAGATAAAGGCGGTTCCTATAACTGATCATGGTTGTGCCATCTGCATAAATCATGGCTGTGTCATCTGCTTAAATTTGTAATGTAACTACATCATTAGTTGGTATGTCTGAAGTACAGGATGGAGCGCAGATTTTTGCTTTTTTCACTGCAGGCTGTGGCGATACTGTTGGTCGAAAAGAGAGTGAAAATGTGCGTGGCTTATAGCGGCTTACGGGAGATTTGTATTCGTCTGCCTTTCAGTTGCCATCATGCATTGGACACGTGAGGAGAAGTAATTTTGTGTTGAAGCGTATTTTTCTAATGCGCACTCGATCATTGCAGTGCAGCGTGCTTTTCGTTTACGTTTCGCTGTTCCCCCACGCGGACGTGTTCCTGGAGGGCAATCAAGTGTAAATTGGATAACTTCATTGAGAACAGCAGGGAATGTGTCAGGAATGTGCTCAGGTGTGCCGTGGTTGGCTTTTAAACCGAATTAGTGAATAGGTATGATATTATCTTCCTCTAATAAAGGAGAAAATCTTTTATAAGCCTGTTAGATGTTTTCAGATTCTCTGGCTTACGAGGGCTGCTATACATATTTCTGGCCTAATAATGAAAATACGAATATTTATCAACGAAAATGGTTTTTTGTTTTTCAAAGTATTCTCCAGCAAGATTTATACACTTACTCCGATTGAGACACCTCTAAAACATGGCATGGCCACGCATTTTCTTCTTGATGTGCCTAAATAAAAAGAAGTCATTGTGTGCCAAGTAAGGGCTGTACGGCGGATGACCCAGCAATTCGACGTTTTGGCCTGGTTTGAGCCAATGTGTGAGAGCTCGCATTGTCATGGTGCACAATGATTCATCTTCGATTGTTGGTTTTTCAAATTTCTCCGATGACTTCAAGCAAACAAATTGTGGTGTACCACTCAGAATTGACCGTCCTACGTTGCTCAAGCGGAGAGCAACGTTGGACGCCACATGAACAGTTTTGGCAAAGAAACAGGCGACCATTTGCTTCGAAGTGCTTCTTCTACGAACAACTTTCGTTGGATTTGGCTCGTCTTCGAAGACCAATTTTGTTTCGCTATTTTGTTTCGGGCTCATACGCATAGATCCATGATTCGTCATCTGTGACGATCTTATAAACGTTTTTTGAAGAACCGCTATAGTAGTTTTTCAAAATTTCTTTGCACCAATTGACACGAGCCTTTTTTGAGCGATTGTCTAATTGTGCGGGATCCAACGAGATCATACCTTTTTAACGGCCAGGTGTTCATGCAATATAGAATGTATGCTGGTGGAAGAAATGATCAAGGATGCCTCAATCTCACGGTATGTCACACGACCTTCGTCTTTGAGCGAGCGTCACACGACCTTTACGACCTTCGTCTTTGAGCGAGCGTCGGCCACGATTAAATAGACTTAATCAGATTTTCACAGTGCTATAGGATGATGCTTCATCGTGCTTCGTTTACGATTCGCTGTTCCCCCACGCAAACGTATTCCTGGACGGCAATCAATTGTAAATTGGGTAACTTCATTGAGAACAGCAGGGAATGTGTCATGTGTACGAAGGAGAACAGAGAGAAGGATTACAACACCACAAAGCATCAAGAGAGTTAGAGCAGCAGTACTGCAATCTCCGAAACGCTCTGCTTAGAATCAATCACATGCTGTTGGTATTTCCAGACTTTTTTTAGTTGGCTCTTGAGGCAACGCTATTAGAGGATACATGGTTCCAACAGGATAGTGCCCATGTACACACAGCAAGGGTTACCATGAATTGTTTAGGGCAAATCTTTCCTTGACGGCTTATATCTTTGAGGGGTGGTGTGATCTGGCCAGCACGCTCACCAGACTTAGCCCCATGCGATTTGTTTCTTAGAGATTACCTGAAGTCGAAGGTGTATATCAACCGTCCCAACACCTTGGAACACCTAATTAGCAATATTAAGGCTGAAATTAGCAGAATACCAGTCGACATGATTCTTAGAGTTAGTGAAAACTTCAGAAAACGTATGCAGCAGTGTGTGGATAGCGAATGTCGATATTTGCCAGATACACTATTTAAAACCATGTAATTTAAAGATCCCCTTACTGTTCAATATAACTAAAATATAAAAAAAAAGTTTTCGAAGGTTCATGATTTTTTTGTTTCATTAACAAATTAGCAAATTAAAGCTAACTTCAGAGAAACTGTCAGAAAATGTTTTGAAGATTGTGTTGGTTAGGCGAAGAAGAGGATGGTTGGTGGTCATTTTAATTAGTCTGTTAATTCTTTCTGTTTATGCAGTCTGTGAGAAGACTGTTTGATGTACAAACAGCACCGCTAATAAAAGAATTCTCCATAAGGAGCGTTCGATAATAAACGATTTGATTGGTATCTACATATATACTTAGTAGGGACATAAATACAGTTACACAAGTTGTATGCTGTAAAATAAAAAGTACTGAATGTTTTTGGACCAAATATTTTTTAATATATTTATTGATGTATAATGTATCCAAAAATAATCTTCTCATTCGAAATGTCCGTCTTTTGCCTTTACACACGCCTTAAGTCGCACTGGCCAATCGTCAATAGCTGCACGAACCTCGTCCATTGGAAAATTGGTCACAGCTCGAACTAAAGCAGTCTTAAGAGATCCAATGTTGGGGTATCTTTTGTGACAAACCTTGTCCTCAAAAACGTCCACAATTTGTAATCCAATGGGTTCAAATCTGGACTGCCAGAGGGCCATTCTTCAGAGAAATGAACACTGGCAAATTGTTTCGAAGCTAGGCCTGTGACGTTTTAACCTTATGGGCCGGCGCAGAATCCTGCTGGGAAGTCCATGGCTGGCTTTGGAACAGGGAATTGTTAAGATGCTTTACAGGTGCTTTCAAAACGGTTTCTTGGTAAACTTTGGCCGATGTTTTGACTCCTTGTACGCAGAAATGGAGGTCAGTGACCCCATCGTGAGAGACACCCCACCAAACCATGACTGAAGCTGGGTGATGACCCTTTCCCACCCCTGATCAGTTCAGATGCTTCCTTAAAAGACCGCGCATACACTCTATCATTTTGCTTGTTAATTTTTTCCTGAACAGTAAAAATTTTTTCATCGGTGAACACAATTTTTCTGTGCAAGTTATCAGCGTGCTTCACCAAAAGACGTTTGCATTATGCAATCTTATTTTTTTTAAAGCTGCAGTCAATACGAGGTCAAAAGTAACTGTCCTTACATAAAAAGAAACGTTTTTTTGGAATTATTATTATTTATTTTTAAACATGATCTCCTTCCAACTCAATACACTTCATCAAACGTTTTTCAAGTTTTTTGATTCCATCCGAAAAAAAAGGTTATTGCCTCAGTTTCAGCAATAACCTCGCTATTGGACGAAAATTTTTTGCCACCGAGAAATTTTTTTAAATTTGGAAACAAGAAATAATCAGAAGGAGCTAAATCTGGACTATATGGTGGATGCGGAGCAACTTCAAATCGTAATTCGGCCAGTTTTTGTTGAGTTAAAAATGCAGTGTGTGAAGGAGCATTATCTTGATGAAAAAGAACTTTTTTTCTAAATGCGGTCGTTTTATCTTGATTTCTTCACTCAACCGATCCAATAATGCACAATTATATTCACTATTTAGAGTTATTCCTTTCTCAAGATAATCAATATCCTTGCATCCCAAAATACTGTGGCCATTACTTTTCCTGCTGACTTAACAGTTTTCGCCTTCTTGGGACCACTTTTACCAGCTTCTATCTATTGTTTTCACTGTTCATTGCATTCTGGGATGTAGTGATGGATCCATGTTTCATCAACAGTTATGAATCGGCGAAAGTACTCTATTAGATTACGCTGATAAATCGCTAAAATCTCCTGGGAATTGGTCCAACGGACGATTTTTTGGGGCAAAGTCAACAAACGCGGCACCTTTTTCGCGGATAGCTTTTTCATGTGGAGTTCATCGTGTAAAATACTCCAAACTTGGTTTTCGTGTATTTTAACAATATCAACAAGTTCTCTTAGCTTTATTCGTCTATCTTTAGTCACTTTATTTAATATTTTTTTAATGTTTTCAATAGTAGTAGCAGCTTTCGGTCTTCCAAAGCGTTGTTCATCTTCCGTACTTGAACAACCCATTTTAAATTGTTGAACCCAGGATTTCACGGTGGAGTATGATGGTGCATTATCACCATGAACAGAATCCAATTCATCTTTGATTAGTTGTGGCGTATAACCTTTCATATAGAAGTGTTTAATTACCGCACGAAACTCTTTATTTTTCATTTTTTAAAAATTATAAAACTTGTTTACTTCAATCACCTGTAACAAAGAAAATAATCATTAAATATTTCGGAAATTTTGACAGATTGCTTATAAAAGATTGCTTTTAAAAAAGAAGAAAAAAGTTGCTAGTAAAACAGAAAATGTGCCAGGCCAGTTAGTTTTGCGGTCGCCCTCGTAAATGTCCTGTACGTCGTTTGAAAGCCCCAAGTCCCGATTCGACTCATGGACTTTTGCGTGATATTCATCTCATGGGCCATGATTTTCTGTTTTCGGAGCGGATTTCTGTGAATTCTAGATTTAACGGCTTTGATGACATACGTTGTTCGAACAGAGCGTGGGCGGCATCTATCGCTGGAAGTATTAACAGCGACGCCGATCGTTAGAATAATGTTACAGTCTTTAAGTAATGACATTACGAGTAGTTTAGCTCGTTTGGTCTGTTGCTTCTACACATCCTTTATATTTAAATAGAAGAAAAGTTTTTAACAAAATGGCAAAGTGACATTGATTTTCGTGGCTGTACACTATTTTTATAATGATTTCGGGTCCGTGACAACCCACATCAGAAAGCCTTGCTGCAATTGTTGAAAGTAAAACCCAACTCTATAAGGCCAGGCTCTCGCCAAACGAATGAGAACTACTGTTGTAAACCTTACTTTTCAAGTTTTCTTCACACAATTGCCCACAACAATACAACTTCACCGGCCTTGAGGCGGTGAATCCCTATTCAATGTGTAATGACATTAGTTAAACCAGATAAAAATCGCATAATATGACTATTATATTATTTGAAAACATAGACCACGGAATCACTTTTTGTGCCCCCTTTTTATTTTTTTGCTATTAACTCCCAGCAATCTTCTTATTTATGACTTCTGGTTTGTTGTTTTTGTAATAAAAAGCAGTTGCCGAAATTAGCACATTTTTCTTAAAAACATTCCTACCTTCGAATCATTCGTATTGAGCTGTGGCAGTGCACATTTTTCACAGAAGATTTGTGCAATTGCTCGAAAATAATTCCAACAAGCTAAATTGTACCATATTAATTTAAGACATTTTCAGTACTTTTCTATTAAGCAGATTTCCCAATTTGCAGCAGTCAATCCGGTGTCTTTTGCTAAACATAGTATCCGTTTTAATTTACAAAATCGTATCATTTTGCACATCGTTTTAATCCAAAGTTTGGAAAATCTACTATCGACTTAAGGGAAGAAGATGAAATTGTCATTTACTTTGGAATTAGAATTGAAGAACTTATTACAAACTTTCAATTTACTATCACTTAAAAACTTGGCAAACGAACAACCAACTGAACTTTTGTGGAGAGCCACACACACAAACCGAAAACGCTTTCATTGCAAACCCACACAAAAAAAGAAATAAAATAAAATCCACAAAATAAAAACTCAAAAGTTCAAACCACAAATTGATTTGCTTTCCCCCTCCCAAAAATAACCCTGAACTCGTTGTCATCCCATCCCGTCACCCACCAGCCCATTGTGCAGTGCAACAAGCAAACAAAGTTGCAGATGCATCTTCGTATGGAAATAAAGACCGAAACCTGATATCAAAATCAATGCATCCTCTGCAGCCATTTGATGAATGATGCTGTGTTGCAGTCATCAGAATGGAATAGAAGACCAACACAATGCAATGCCTGAAGTGGTAGGAGCGGGGCAGGACGTTGGGAGTGTCTACTTTGTTGAAGAAGATGTTGATGATGAGTTTAAAATTTTCGTAAAGAACACTTGAATTATTTTGAATAGTTTTAATTAATTCAAGGACTTTCTTCCTCCTTCTCAATGAATATGCAGCATCGTAGCGACGTAGGATGCGTTACGATAGACAAAAGTGGTGGTCAAGTTGGCAAATAAAGTTAAGAGTTGATTAAAAGTGAATTTCAACAATTGCAACATTGTTTCTGTCCATTTTCATTTCCTTGGATTCCCCCTCCGCGTAGAAGGGCGTAAAAGTGGCCTGCCATTGAGGATTGAATGGGTGGTTCTCTGTAGTTGTGCGGTTTTGGCTATTCGTACAAGGATAATAGAAATTAAATGTTTTTAAAATGATATCTTAACGTAGATTTAATAGGAAATCCTTGGAATGCTTCTTGGGCCACAAATCATTTTCACAAAGTTCCGAAAAATATGAGCTGCAGTTTTGCTGAACACACAGACGTTCGCATTTATATTTCGTTGGGATTTCAATGTCGTTCTTTTTTCTTCTATTCAGTTTCTGGGATTGTATCATAAATTATTGCCACATTATTAAACAGACATTATTTGCACACCGAACATCATATGCTGCCGCAGCAACTACTGAATTCCACCACAACTACAGATTCGACTTCCTTGTAAAGAACAGTATTTGGAAACCGAAGATTTTTCTATACCCCTAATCACTCTGTGGAACAGGTTTCAAGACAAATGTTGGTAGTTGTCCACAATATTGGAGCTCGACCAAACTTGAAGTGTACCGGTCGATTTAGAATCCCTTAGAATCAGCTGACATGATTTTAACGAAGTCCGTCTTTCCGCCAGCAATTTATCCATAGATTTTCATCAAACTGGTGGTTCTTGCAGTCTGATCTTAATTAAAACTTGTTAAAAACTTAGTTAAGTTTAGCCTTGTAAAAATTGTTATAACCTCGACCGTAACTACGGGTTTTTGGGCCTTTTCCACCAATGCATATGACATTAATTCTGAACGTACAACTAAACAAAATAAAACCTTATTTAGATTCGTAGCAACATTTTCTTTAATTTGATCACCCATATTTCCACATAGACTATTTACTTTATTGATCGTCTGTTGTGACCATGTGGGCCGTTTTTTTGCCGCATGAGCAAAAATGCCCCGCAACTATGTCTTTTTTGAGATATTAAGTCGTTCCAATTAAAAGTGCCGCTTCTACCGTGGTTCGCCCGAAAGTAACGATTCGTAAAGCAAATACTTAAAAAAGTCCCTTAAAAACAAATTTTCTGGGCCGATTTCGCCTGTTTACAATTCCTAACAGGTTATTGCGATCATGGGCAATTTCAGGCTCTAAGTTAATCCGTTTGACCGCGTTTATACATTTATTAAACACAAGTACGGAAATGGAAATGGTGGAATTTTGCGACGATCAATAAAAAAAATATTTTATTGGTCTCCGATCGGTATTTCGTGGTAAAAAATTGTGTATATCATCCAGCCTTCGTTGGACGTTGTATAAGTACATATTTACATCAATTTTATGTTTTTTTCGGTCTTCCGCTCTGGAATCCAACCTTGAATGTTCACAC
The DNA here is from genome assembly GCA_963513945.1 of Hydrotaea diabolus. Taxonomy (NCBI): domain Eukaryota; kingdom Metazoa; phylum Arthropoda; class Insecta; order Diptera; family Muscidae; genus Hydrotaea; species Hydrotaea diabolus. Next base: position 129,362,095 of record OY740717.1, on the reverse strand, counting down.
AGTGCATAATGTTCGATCAGTGAAATAGTCAAATGGAAATGATCCTTTTCGATGGATGTTTTTAAATGGAGTCTCTACACCGCATGTTCCAAATCTTGCCCTTGTTTTCATTCCGAAAATCGTCATCGGTAAATTGAGTTTCACTGAGTTTCTTCTCGTTTAGTTAATCTAGAGGATTTTTTCAATAGATTTTTCCCAGATTACGCGTGACTTGTGTTTAAATAATTTTATTTCTTTAAGTATTGTTGCCATTTCATCATGGAAAGACCTACACCCCATAAACGTCTCCAACTGTACTAAGTAGGGACATAAATACTGTTACACACGTTTTATGCTGTAAAATAAAAAGTACTGAATGTTTTTGGACCAAATATTTTTTAATATATTTATTGATGTATGTTGTATCCAAAAAGGCCACACCTCGAACCAAAGCAGTCTTAAGAGATCCACTGTTGGGGCATCTTTTGTGAAAAACCTTGTCCTCTAAAACCGTCCACAATTTGTAATCCAATGGGTTCAAATCTGGACTGCCCGAGGGCCATTCTTCAGAGGAAATGAACAAATTGTTTCAAAGGACTGGACGTTTTAGCCTTATGGGCCGGAACAGAATCCTGCTGGAAAGTCCATGGCTGGTTTTGGAACAGGGAATTGTTAAAAGGCTTCACAACAGCTTCCAAAACGGTTTCTTGGTAAACTTTGGCTTATATTTTGACTCCCTGTTCGCAGAAATTCAGGTCAGTGACCCCATCGTAAGATACACCCCACCAAACCATGACTGAAGTTGGGCGGGGATCCTTTTCTACCCTTGGGATGAGTTCAGGTGCTTCCTTAGATGACCGCACATACACTCTATCGTTTTGCTTGTTAAATTTTTCCTGAACGGTAAAAATTTTTTCATCGGGAACAAAATTTTTCTGTCCAAGTTATCAGCTTGCTTCAATAAATGACGTTTGCATTTTTCAATCCTATTTTTTTTAAAGCTGCAGTCAATTAATGTCTGGTACCTCGTTTAAAATCCCCAAGTCCCAAGTCATTTTTAAAGATTCGACTCATGGACTTTTGCGTGATATCTATCTCACGGGCCATGGTTTTCTGTTTTCGGAGGGGATTTCTGTGAATTCTTGATTTAACGGCTTTGGTGACATGCGTTGTTCGAACAGAGCGTGGGCAGCCCAACCGGTGGCCGTCTATTACATCTCCAGTTTCCTCAAACAGTTTTATGCATCGGTAGACGAACATGCGGCTAATCCTTAATGGCCGGAGCGTTTTGAAAATATCGATTTTTTCATTTCACACTTGAAAAGCGCTATTGCAGCGATACGGTTCTCATTATCTGACCACTCCATGATGAAAGTTGAAACAATTTTAAAATGCCGTTACAGCCTAACGATATTGAGGTTAGCTTTCAAAACCCATATGACATTAACGGGGTATGTTCAGTTCTACTATTGAAAAGGGTGTGTTCAATGTTATAAAAGTATTTATGTCCCTTCTAAGTATTATGGAAATAAGCGTTTGACGAGAACCGTTTTTCGTGGGCTAAGACCCTCTGGAATCAATTCGACACCGTTCTCAACCACTTGGCTTGTCATATGGAACAACTTGGAACATTTTACGGATGGAACTTGGTTTGAAAGAGTACAAAATACAGCTCGTGTAGTTGTTGAAGCCTTACGATGTACCTGCTTGTCGCTATTTAGTTTCTTCCAAAGTTTGGAGAAGATCCGCTGTTTTCGACCATAATTTAGTTCAGTGATGAGGCATATTTCTGACTCACTGGCGACGTTAATAAACAAAATTGCCGTATTTGGGCTGAAGAGAAACTCGAGAAGGTTCAAAAGGTGTAATTATGCCCAGAGAAAACCACGGTCCGGTTTGTGGACTGGTGGAATCATCGGTTCTTATTTTCTTATTTGACGAATTCTCGCTATCGTGCCATGATATCAGACGTTTTGCCACCTGAAATTAAAACGCGTAAACTTGACGAAATTTGGCTTCAACCGGATCGTGCCACCTGCTCAAATAATGAATGTATAAAGAGGTCAATTCGAAGAGCAGCTAATTTCAAATTTTGGACAGTTGTCCGCCTAGATCGAGTGATATCACACCTTTAGACTTTTCTTTGGGGCTATGTAAAGTGCAAAGTAAATGCTGCCAAATCAGCTATCATTCAGGATTTGGAATCAAACATTACGCCGGTGGAAATGCTTCAACAAGTCATGCAAAATTGGACCCTCAGAATGGACACCCTGAAGCGTAGTGGCGGCCAACATTTGAAGAAAATTATATTCAAAAAATAAATGGAGTAAAATTTCCATTCGAATGAACAATAAGGATTTCACACCTGATTTATATTATTATTTTTATTATGAAAAAAATACCTCTAGATTGATCACCCGATAGTTTTAGACAATTGCATGACTGTTGCCAACAGCACCACCAGTTGTATGAATGCTTGCATCAGAATCTTTCTACTTGCCGATGTAAAATGTAAAACCATAAATGGCCGAACGGGAAAGAGCAGTCACTGTCAGAATAACTCAAAAGGACAACTTTATAAGTAGATAGACCATAATTATAATAATGTGGTCTTATTTTATAAGCAGGCTCCAGTATCTGTTGTTGGTTTCGGCCTGCTTCATAAACCACTTCGATCTTATGCATGCCTCCTGTTTCTAATGGAAGGGATCTTTCATATATTTCTCCACTTGGTGCTTTCAACGGCACCTAAGTCATTTCAGATGTCTCTTTTTACGATATTTATTGAACAGTCAGCATGAAAACGAAAGTATTGTATTACAAAACACTGTGGTTATAACTTGGCTGCAAATGTTCAACCAAAAAGAAACGATATTTGCGAGTAAGTATGTCTGCACCGGATGACTATACCCGCTTACGGATGTGAATCTCTTTAAGTGTGTGTGTGAGTGTGCACATTTCAAAGCTGTATTTGAGACAAACCACAAGAAGTTAAATAATGTTTAAAATGTTCCAAAATCCACAAAAACCTCAGCAATATATTCAAGAACCACTATGCGTGTGTTTGTGTATGTTCCCGTACCGAATTCACAGTACCCAGTACATCGTACACTGAAATTCAAATGCAACATTTCTGCTTTAGCTTTAGAGCATCACTGGGTATTGGTATCGGTATCAAGATCAGCCACCACTTTACCAGTACGTACTAAAAAGCGGTTGCCAAGGAACATACATTGTACATGATTTGTAAACCTTAATACATTTTTTCTCACAAAACGTACGTTTGAGAAAATATGGAGAATGCGACCAGAAAAAAGAACGCAGAACGAAGTGCACGAATTGTAACAATTTTTCGTCCTTCTTACTGTGCACTTTATAAACTCTTGCATTTTTTGGGGATTCGCCTTAGCACAGCTCGCATACACAGGCAGCGAGAACATAAAGCGATGGAATCTTGGTAATTTTTTGCTTCATTGCAACGTATAAAGGAAGGCGCAACACACACACGTTGAAAATATAGCAACGAAACGTAGAATGAGAAATGTTCAAACATCCTTTCGCTTTTTTCGTTTCGACTGAGCTTCAAATTGCAGAAAAATGGCAAAAGAAGCATCAATTCTATAGCGATTTGAGTTTATTACTTTGTGCTGCATAGCACTTTATTTTCATTGAACGAACACATTATCCTGTGTGTCTTTACGTGTGTGTGTGTTTTAGTGTAACTAGATCGGTGTTTGTGTATATGTATACGAGTATATCTAGTAATATTGTTTTTCTCTCTCATAGCTAGTCGTAATGTGTGTTCGCCGAGGCTGCATGTACATATATTTCATCTTTGCTCTCATATATTTGGCTGCATTTCATATCCGTTTCCTGTTATTTCCGTTTCATATCGTAACGTTATAAACCTCCTAACTCAGCCATTGACAGACGAAACGCACACTTACAGAACAGTACGTATGCGTACATACACACATACACACTTAATAAGCATATGGAACACCGACTAAAGTTGAATTTGATGTTCTTTAAACAGATGTTAATGTTTCATGATTTATTTCGTAATACACTTACACAATGGCATGTTCCTCCAGCCAAATGCAGAGTTGTTCCATCTGCAATTTGCATTCAACAGTCAGATTAACAATAGACGACAGCTGCCACGAAATTCGCGGAACGGAAAGCTAGTGGATTGACAGAAGGAAAAATATTTGAGAATCCTGGACGATGTAAGCGCATGGACCATGGACCAAGACTCGAGGTCAGTAAAAAGTCGGTTTCTAAATTTCTAGGGTTTAAGGTCCGATGTTGATTTTAAATAAAACACAAAATATTTAGGAAATTATTGTCATTTCTTTTTATTATGATAATATTGGTATGGTTCAGTTATGTATGAACCAAAATATTGGTCAAATGGCCGCCGCGACCTCGGCGGCACACCTCCTTCCGATGGTCCAATTTATCGATGACGCTCAGGCATAATTGAGGTTCTATGTCGTTAATGTGCCGAATTATCTCACTCTTTAGCTCTTCAATTGTTGCTGGCTTATCGGCGTACACCTATTCTTTCAAATAACCCCAAAAAAGAAGTCCAACGGTGTCAAATCGCATGATCTTGGCGGCCAATTAACATCACCACGACGTGAGATAACACGTTCATTGAATTTGTCGCGCAAAAGAGTCATTGTTTCGATAGCTGCTTGGCAAGTCGCACCGTCCTTTTGAAACCACATATCATCCACATCCACATATCGTCCACATCCATATTAACTCGGGCCATAAAAAGTTCGTTATCATCTCACGATAGCGAACACCATTCACAGTAACTGCCTGACCGGCCTCATTTTGGAAAAAATAAGGCCTGATGATGCCGCCAGCCCTGAAAATGCAAGAGTCATTTATCAACGACAATTGCACCCCATTTGGTGTACAGTATGGTGTCGGATCACATCTGCAAATATCATTGGGCCTTACTTCTTCCAAAATGAAGATGAACGTGCTGTAACCGTAAATGGAAAGCGTTATCGGTTTATGATAGAACATTTTTAACGTCCTGCTCTTGCAAACAGATCTGAGATGTGGTTTCAGCAGGACGGAGTCACTGCCTGAGACACAATGGCACTTTAAGTCAAATTTTTGGATAGCGAAAAAATTCCGGAAATTTTGAAATTATTTTGCCAGCGCGATCGCCTGATTTGTCAGCTCCCGACTATTTTCTTTCGGGTTATTTGAAGGAGCGAGTATATGTGAACAAGCCCGAGACAATCCTTCAACTCAAGTCCAACATTGTTGCATAAACTCGAACGCTACAGCCTCAAATTTTGAATAATGTTATGGAAAATCGGAATCAGTTCAAATTTGCAGTCTTTGATTACAATCAAAGATGGACAGGCGGACGAAAATCACTCAATTATTGGGAAGATTGGTATAATTACATGGTGTAAATTTGCGTTTAAGCTGTTACAGACATCAGCACTTGGTAATAATACATTGTACTACAGCAGGGTGGTGTAGGATATCATTAAGCCACATAGCTTATCTAGGTTTGACTTCTCTGGCTGCAAGGCGATTTTCCCACAACAGAAAGAAAGAAACAAGCACAAACAGGTTAAAGTCGGGCGAGGCCGACTATGAGATATCCTGCAGCACTCTGCTACACAGATGATTTACCACCTCTGTCTTTCTGCCTAGAGTTATTTTTTCTTATTCATATCTTACCATACAATATTGTGATTGGGTATAGGTTGTGGTTTCTGTAGCTGCGGCGCCGCAGATAGGGAGGAACCATTGTGTGGACTAATATGGTCCAAGTTTACAAAACAATGGCGTTGGACGCTCGTTACGCATCATGCGAAATTTGGTAGAAATCGGATTTAAATACGGCTTCTAAACCCGCCAATTTTTAAATCTGGAAGTTCAATTGTGTAGGGATCTTTAGGATTGAACCTATTTGGTTCAGTTTTACCACTGCAAACTAATGGTCGCTATGAAGGTACTATGTAATATTTGGGAGTGTTGGGGTGAAATTGTGGCTTCTAGAGCAGCAGGACCTCAAATGGGGAGGAACCTCCTTTAGAGACCTATTCGAAAACAAGGACCGATATGGGCACCAGAGATATGTGTTGGTCACTCGTTATGCTCTCTGCAAAATTTGGTAGTAATCGGTTGTAATATGCTGATTTTAGAGCTGTAGGTTCTCAAATCGGGAAGGACCTTTGTATACAAATATATGGATCTATGTGAACCACTGTTAATAAGAGGGGTCTCATAACGTACCGTAAAAATTTCGGCATGATCGGATATAATTTGTTGCTTCTAGAGCTGCAGGACTTCAAATCGGAACGGACCTTTGTGTGGGAGCTATTCGGAAACTTTTCGCAACACTGACAAATTTACCAGAAATAGTCGAAATCTGGTGTAATTTGTGGCCTTTAGAGCTGTAGTTCTGAAATCGTGAAAAACTTATGTAGGATATCAATATCGGAAAGGACCTTTGTGTAGGATCTTTACGAAGATATGGGTCTATGTGGAACACAGTTAATAAGAGGGGCCCCATAACGTACCGTGCAAAATTTCGGCGTGATTGGATATAATTTGTCTTTCTAGAGCTGCAGGACTTAAAATCGGAAGGGACCTTTGTGTGAGATCTATTCGGAAACTTTTCGCAACACTGACAAATTAACCAGAAATGGTCGAAATCTGGTGTAATTTGTGGCCTTTAGAGCTGTAGTTCTGAAATCGTGAAAAACCTATGTAGGATATCAATATCGGAAAGGACCTTTGTATAGGATCTTTACGAACATATGGGTCTATGTGGACCACAGTAAATAAGAGGGGCTCCATAACGTACAGTGCAAAATTTCGCCGTGATCGGGTATAAATTATCGCTTCTAGAGCTGCATGACTTCAAATCGGAAGGTCCTTTGTGTGTGAGCTATTCGGAAACTTTTAGCGCCACTGACAAATTAACCAGAAATGGTCGAAATCTGGTGTAATTTGAGGCCTTTAGAGCTGTAGTTCTGAAATCGTGAAAAACCTATGTAGGATATCAAAATATGGAGCGATTTTGTCTAATTTCAATTCGGTTCGTCATTGGCCCAAACTTGAAAAATTACAACGAGAAATGAACGGCGGACGGACATCGCTCAGTGGAATCAGATAGTGATTCTAAGTTGATCGGCCTCCTTTAAGGTGTTTTAAACATAACCACTAAGTCATAATACCCTGCACCATAGCGTGGTGTAGGGTATAAAATCATAGTCGTAAAAAGAAAATATATACACTTTGCCTGTTAAAGGCATTTACCACAAAGCATTACTAAATTTTCCCATTCAACATTATTGCAACATCACACAAAAACTTTGTAAAACGTCATCGCCAGTTAGATGCACTTGCGAGTACACACATGCTGCTACTACACAGGCTGCACTCACTCACTCACTGGTTCACTTCATCTCACAGCCATTTCCAACATCATCATCGTCATTGCTTTCGTCATTATTTACAGCAGAACATCAAACATTTCTCTGGCAGTATTTTGAGATATAACAACAACTACGCACACACACATTTACACACACAGAGGAGCAGCAGTTTATGGTGGCAAAAGCGGCAGTATATGCAGCATCAAAAGGAACGACTGCAACTGATGCTGCTGCTGATGCTACTGCATCCTATGTCCTATGGTGAGTGTGAGTGATGTGCTTTTTGTTACTGCCGCGTCGCCATACGTTTTTGGCATTTTAAGGGGGAGCAAGAAGCAGCGTAGCCGTCACTACAGCATTTCGGCACAGTCAGAGCTTGAGCTCCCCCACAAATATGCAGACATTTATTTTTCATTTGGTTTGTTTTGTTTGCTTATCCCCCAACACTTTGTTTATTTGATGATGGCGCTGATGACGACGACCATTGCATTTCCGTTTCCCTTTTGGCGTGGCGGCAGATTGTTGCGGGAAACGATCGTTGCAAGGAGTTGGCGTTGGTGTTAGCGTCGTTGGGGTTTTGTCTGTAATACTTAATGGTGGTGGTGGCGGCGGTGTGGTGCTGGCGGTGACGCTGCATGCTGTGCCTTTTGGTGGTTTTCGGGGTTTTGTTTGATTTTTCAAATACATTTCGTATTTTATTCATTCGTGGATGGTCTTAAATTTGTTTTATATATAAACGATTTTTGTTGTTGTTGAGATTTTAAAAATGTAAGGCATTTACCGCTGCTGTGTAAGGAATTGTTATAAATTTTAAATGTATTAGTACAAAGCTCGTTTCCAATATTCACATTTTACACCATATGCTGTTTATAACATTGAAAGTTGAGCATCGAATAGGAAATAAAACGTCTTGGTAAAGGTGATATGGGTTGCACACCTGTTAATGGAGAAAATCACATCCAGTCCATTTGATTCAATTGATAAAACACGCCAACAAGGTGGTACGCTAGAAACCATTTTAGGTCGTCCAGAAACTGCTCCTTAGTAGTCCTTCTGCATACAGCAGATGATCCAAACTAACCATGGCGCTTCTGGTTATCGGATAAGTACCTGGAATCTCCGATTTTTCTCCTTATTAGGAGCCGTATAAGGTTTGTAGAAAACATCCTTAAACCAAGTCTTGCGTGTCTTTTTCGTCCTGAGGCTGTGACGAAAAGACTACATATATATGCTTTAGTGAGAATTTTGTAAAAACTTCACTAAATTCTACGCAAATTATTAAAAGGGTTAGTAAGTCATTTACTTATTAGTTAGTCGCCATGGAAAGATTGTTAAAATACGGATAAGAACATCAATTCTTTCATTCAATTCTTCAGTGGCGAAATGACGGAGAGATACATCTCTAAGTCGAGTTAAAGCTATAAGTATACTATATAATGGATTAGACTTTTGAAGCCGGAGCTTAATAACTTGAGACAAGTTCGTCGTTTGTTTCTTAATGGAAACAATACTGGACAAATAATTTGACTCATTTACTCGTTTAGGTAACTGGCAAAAGCATATGACTTAGTGCCAATATTTTAACGAACTAACAGAAATTAATATAGATTATGTTAGTTCTAAGTTCTTTTCAGGTTACTGAACTAGCATTTGTATGGAAGGTACTTGGTTAACAAGCGAGTTGGCCTCAAGTACCTTTTACAAACGATTACAAGTTACAACAAGAAGATATCGCATCGACAAACCTAAAAACAACTAAAAATTTTACTAATTTTTAAAAAGCAATACTCGTATTAAGAAAATCAATTTTGACATGCTACTCTCAATTTGGTTCAGTGTTGCCAGATAACCATTTTACAAACTAACTAGGCAACTATAGGCTGATCCATCTATTTTTTAATAGGGCTGATTACGCGTGAGTTGCATTAAACTTTTTTTTTTATTTTTTCTCAGTACTGTTTGACATCTCATCATGGAAAGACTTACACTGCAACAACGTCTCCTAATTGTACAACTGTATAATGGAAATAAGCGATCGGTAAGAAACTGGCTTCAGCCAATATTTTTTTCAGTGATGAGGACCATTTCTGGCTCAACAGCAAAGTCAATAAACAAAATTGCCACATATAGGCTGCAGAGCAATCAGAAGAGGTCCAAGAAGTGTCATTATACCCAGAGAAAACCACGGTTTGGTGCAGTTTATGGCCTAGTAGAATCATCGGTCCATATTTTTCCAAAAAGATGATGGAAAAATGGTTCCCGCTCTCGCGCCATGATATCGGACTTTTTGCTACCTCAAATTGAAGCCTATAATCTTGACGAAATTTGATTTCAACAAGACATTGACACTTGCCATACCGCTGCTCAAACAATGTATCTATTGAGGGGTAATTTCGAAGACTAGCAAATTTTTCGTTTTGGACCGGTGAGTTGGCCGCCTAGATCGTGTGATATCACACCTTTAGACTTCTTTCTTTGGAGCTATGTAAAGTCCAAAGTCTATGCTGACAAACCAGCTACGGTTTTGGAAGCCAACATTACGCGCCATACCGGTCGAAATGCTCGAACGATTCATTTAAAATTGCAGAATGGACACCTTAGGGCATTGTTGTGGCCATACTTTGAAGAAAATTATATTCAAAGATAAATGGCATAAAATGTCCTTTAAAGTAAACATTAAATATTTCACACTTGATTTAAATTTATGTAATTTTTTTTATTTTAAAAAAATATTCCTAGATAGATCACCCATTATGTTAGAAACCTCAAAAGAACACGGCTTATGTAGAATATTCCGATCGATACACCACAAAATCATTCATATGACTAACACAACTGCATCAGCTGTGCGTCATCAGATCAGCCTAATTTTTCAGGACATTTTTGATTGATTCAGGTCGAATCTCTTCAATGGCAACTTCGATTTCATGTTTCAATGCTTCAATTCTCTGGATGCTTTGTGTAACATATATTGGCTCTTCACAAAAATAACCCAAAGGGCTCAAAGCACAGTTCCGAGGCGTTTAATTGGCATCACAGTTTCGGCTGATTATTCATTTTTCAAAAACATAGCGTAAAATAGCGATGGTTGCTCTGGCGATGTGATATGTGGCCCCGTTGTTGAAATTAAATCTCTAGCATTTTTAGAAACAAAACTACGTTGAACATGGCGCCATAACGCTCACCGTTGACGGTAAAGGCGGCTCCTTGCTCATTTTTGAAGAAAAATGGCCATGGCAAAATCCACACCAAACAGTGACTCGTTTCGGATGCATAGTCACGTGTGGGTGGGTTCTCTGAACCCCATAAACGACAAGTTTTCTTTTTTTCATAGCTATCGAAATATAAAAAAGTTGTGTCTTCAAATCGGTAAAATTCTTCATCGAATGCCAAAGTTCAACCTTTCCAATAAAATGAGAAATTTGCACACATTATCAATACTTTTTTATAGTTGATTTTAATTTAATGGATAGTTAGGCACAAATAGCACTCATAATTATTTTATTATTTATTAGAATTGGGTTAAATTGTCAACAATAAATTTAAATTATTTAAAAATACATTAAATACAAAATAATAGGAGTAATTCATTTAACTATAAAAAAATCAGTTTAAGAAAACGTTAGCATTGTTATTATAATATTTCAGTTAAACAAAGGCAAAATATAAATTTGTAAATATAAGGTAATATAGGGTGATCCATCTAGAAGTATTTCTTCAGAACAAAAAAAAACATAAAAATTCAATCAAGCGTGGAATCTTTATTGGTAATTTGAAATGACATTTTATGGCATTTATTTTTTGTATACATTTATTTCAAATGTTGGCCGCAAATACGCCTCAGAATTCTTTCCATTCTGAGGGTGCAGTTTTGGATGACTCGATCGGGCATTTCGACCGGTATGGCTTAATGACACGCGTATTGTTGGCTTCTAAAACCTGAATCGTGGCTGTTTTCTCTGCATAGTTTTTACGTAACCCCAAAGACAAATGTCTAAAGGTATGATATCTCTCGATCTAGGCAGTCAACTCACCTGCCCAAAACGTGAAATTAGCTGCTATTCGAAATGACCTCTCAATAGATCCATTGTTTGAGCATCAGACAAGTTGCACCGTCCTGTTGAAACCAAGAGTAGCCAAGATTACGGGCTTCAATTTCAGGTAGCATAAACATCGATATAATGGCGCGATAGCGAGCACCATTCACGGTTACGTTCCGGCCATCATCATTTTCGAAAAAATATGCCCCGATGATTCCACCAGCTTTCAAACAGTGGTTTTCTCTCGGTGTAATGGCGCCTCTTACACCTCTTATTGTTGCTTTTGAGCCCAAATGCGGCAATTTTGTTTATTGACTTTGCCGTTGAGCCGGAAATGGGCATCATCACTGAACAAAATTTTGGTCGAAAACAGCGGATCTTTCCGTTTCTTAACGAACGCTCGTTTCCATAACACAGTTGCCAACATTTGAAGGTTGTTATTTTCAAAAAAAATGCCATAAAATGTCCTTTCAAATTACCAATAAAGATTCCACATCTGATTTGAATTTTTATATTTTTTTTGTCTGAAAAGATACCTCTGGATGGATCACCCTTTATTATTATTATTGCATTAGATCTGTAAAAATAACATTGTTCTGATATTGTATGAGCCAGATATGATGACCGTGGTTTTCTCTGGGTGTAATGGCGCTTCTTAAACCTCTTATTGTTGCTTTTGAGCCCAAATGCGGCAATTTTGTTTATTGACTTTGCCGTTGAGCCGGAAATGGGCATCATCACCGAACAAAATTTTGGTCGAAAACAGTGGATCTTTCGTTTCTAAAGCTCATTTCCATAATACAGTTGCCAACGTTTGAGGGTTATTATTTTCAAAAAAAGGCCATAAAATGTCCTCTCAAATTACCAATAAATTTTTCACACTTGATTTGAATTTTTATATTTTTTTGTCTGAAATGATACCTCTGGATGGATCACCCTATACTACGAGTATTGCATTAGATCTGTTAAAATAACATTGTTCTGATATTGTATGATATCCGTAAACATATTATTGTTAACATAAAACCTTTGATTTTGTACCACCAACCATATTTATATTGTTACTACAACCATATTTTCGTTTTTTTTTTATTTTATATCAATCGTACCAATCATACTACTGTCAAAATTAAAATAAAAAAATACTATAGTTGCGACGGTCGATGTCGACCAGGCCGACTTCAGCCTTTCTCTTTTTTTACCCTAAACCACTCTTTGTTACAGAAAATTGTGAATTAGTGATGATGTTTGCAACACCTTAAAGGAATAAAAAAAGAACTTGTGTTAAGTACGACGGTTGCTATATATATTTCTGGCCTAGGCAACACTAAGTGTTGCCTGGCAGCATCTGACATTTCCACATTTCCATTGGAAAGTACCCAGGACGTTTTGACGTACGACCATCATTTGTGTTGTTTACAGTGACTTGAAAAAATCAATTTGGAAAAAAATGGAATTAACTCTTAATATTTTCGTGTGATCATTTTTCACACCTTTCGATGTGGACTATCACGAGTGCATCGATGAAAATCGATGAATGGCGATGAAGCAGAATCTGAATCCACTGTGAAAAACTGGTTTAATGAATTCAATCGTGGCCGACGCTCGCTTAACGACGAAGAGAACATTAATGCCGTGCGTGAACTGATAATGCAAGACTGTCATGTGACATACCGTGAGAAATAGGCATCCTTGGACATTTATTCCACCAGCATACATTCGTTATTGCATGAACACCTGCCCGTAAAAGATTTTTTCTCGTTGGATCCCACACAATTTGACAATCGCTCAAAAAAGGCTCGTGTCGATTGGTGCAAACAAAGTTTGAAAAAAACACGATCGCGGTGCTTCAAAAGACGTTTATAAGATCGTCACAGGTGACGAATCATGGTTCTATGGGTATGAGCCCGAAACAAAACAGCAATCGACCGTGTATGTCTTCGAAGACGAGCCAAATCCAACGAAAGTTGTTCGTGAAAGAAGCACTTCGAAGCAAATGGTGGCCTGTTTCTCCGCCAAAACTGGCCTTGTGGCGACTATTCCGCTTGATAACATTGGTCAATTCTGAGTGGTACACCACAATCTGTTTGCCTGAAGTCTTCGGAGAAATTCGAAAAACGAACAAGAGAAGACGAATCATTGTGCACCATGACAATGCGAGCTCTCATACATCAGCTCAAACCAGCGCCTTTTTGACCATCCAAAACATAGAACTGATGGGTCACCCACCGTACAACCCTAACTTGGCACCCAACGACTTGCAAGAAATAAATGCGTGGTCAACGATTTTCGTCGTCAGAAGATGCTGTTGAAGCGTTCAAAAACCATGTTTTGGAGGTGTCTCAATCGGAGTGCAAAAAGTGCTTCGACAATTGGTTTGCGCGCATGCAAAATTGTATAAATCATGCTGGAGAATACGTTGAAAAGCAATAAAATCATGTTTGATGATAAATATTCTCATTTTCATTATTAGGCCAGATATATATAGCAGCCCTCGTACACGTATCTACTCGTATTCAGAGTCACTATGTAATTCTATTGATCGGTTTCCGTCTGTCTTTCTCTCCAACTATCGTTGTAATTATGGTCCGATTACGATGAAACTTACGTAATACATTTTTTAAGTTTGGGCTAAGGAATAACCCTTTTGAATTGATCCACATCAGTCCCTATTTTGACGCTGTTTCCCCAGCGCAATTCTCTGCCTAAAAGACCATTTATTTCTCTAGGAGATTCCGTGCTCATCAGCATTCTTATCCCGTCGGGAAAATTTGGATATCATCAGCTGCTGTGAGGTTTTTGGATGCCTAACCTTCAGTTTCAGGTATCCGCACTTTAAATGTTTTATACTGAATGGTGTCTGTTTATTAGTTTATTTTTCCCATATATCCATGTAGCTCAAAACTGAGACATGTCCGTGCAGAATGCCAAATTGGAGGGATATTTTCGCTGCGGTGCATCTGCAGAAGGCTTCAATAGATCAATCTAGTGGCTGTTGCAGTGCAGATCTTAGGGCTCTCGTAATTCCAATGTATATTGGTTACTGTACTTCCACCAGATGTGAAAGATGTGATTCCTTTAATACCACTTTTTCACCCATACCACTGATGGTATGGGTAAAAATCGATCTAGTAATCGATGTCTAAGTGCAGTGCCTCATTTTCAATTAAAACCTCATTTATGCCCGAATATTTGTCTATACTTAAAGTCATATAAGGCGCAAAGTCCCATTCTTCCCTTCTTCTCAAAATTACTTCTTCTAGCGTGATATTAAACACTCCGCTTTTTTTGTTAGTTGGTGTGTATTTTCCAGTAGTTATGCTAGTAGGAAATTGGTTATATATTCGTAGAAAGGACTAGTGCTGTCTTTCTTGGGATTTTTCTACCCCGTTGTTTGTCATCCAACGTCCGAGTTAATTAAGTCCCTTTTTCTTGATCTCACTGATCGTTGGCATAAAATTGCTTTAGACCTGAAGAAACAAGTCCTCCGCATAATCTGTAATTTTCGTTACTGCTTTATCAACTATAATAAGGATTTGGTTTATTACTAGATTCAATAACTTCGGTGAGACCACCCACCCAATTAGGGGACCATTCTACTTCATAACCTTGAACGTCGTACGTTTCTCAATCAAAAAAAGATTGATCGGGAGGCCTTCAGAGCAGCCAACAACCACAGCTTTAATAATCTAGCTTTTCCGTCAGATGTTCGGGTAGCCGAGAAAAAGTTCCGGGCCATCATCAACGCAGCAGCCGCTCGCCATATCCCTGCTGTTCGAATACCCGAAGTACGACCAAACTTCCCAGCAGAGGCAGGGGGACTCGCAGACGAGCGTGATGACATTTGTCGCCCCAACCCTACTGACCCTAGAATTAGGGATCTCAACTCTGAGATCAGTAGGTTGGTCAACGAATGTAAGCGGAACAAATGGCTAGACCACTTAAATCAGTGCAACTTGAGTTCCGGAATTGGTAAGTTGTGGACAACGGTCAAGTTGCTCTCTAACCCTGGAAGGAAGGGTGATCGGACATCAGTCACGTTCGGTGATAGAACAGTGACAGATTCGAAGCACCACGCGTGTTATTTAAACCGGCTTTTCATTGAGCACTCAGAGAGTAATAAGGCGAAAAGGAGAGTATTGCGTCGTATCCGCGCTCTCCGAGTCGAAGAGGCATCACCACAATTTACCGTTGGCGAAGTTTCTCACTGGGTGATGTCCGGTGGAGTGATATCGCCGGCTCTGTTTAACCTCTACCTCTCTAAACTTCCTGCACCAACAGACGGCGTTGAAATTGTGTCGTACTCTGACGATTGCATAGTTCTGACGTCAGGACCTAAAGTGTTTGACATATGCGAGAAAATAAACCCTTACCTCACTGACTTAGCACGCTTTTTCACTGCGAGAAATATGAAAATATCCGCCTCAAAATCATTAGCCACACTGCTTACTGCATGAACCGCAGAGCTGCGGTTGTCACTCAATGTGAAAGTCGTTGACGTCAACATCTCGACTACCAACTACCTCGAAAACCTTGGGGTCACATTGGACAGCCTTTATCATTCCTCTGCACTGCTACAGCTATCTGCGATAAACTCAAAAGTAGGAACAAGGTCCTCAAGTCACTTGCCGGCAGTATTTGGGGAGCCGACAAAGAAAACTTGTTGATCTCTTACAAAGCTATAGGTCGGTCAGTATCGAACTACGCAGCATGTGTATGGTCGGCAAACGTGAGTACGACGCAGTTTAAGAAAATTCAGACTTGCCAGAATGCCGTCCTCAGAACAACAGAGTGTCTTTTTATGTCTTCTGAGGACCATCTACATGAGGAGACGAAGGTCCTTACGGTGCGCAGACACAATTTCCTGCTTTCTAAGAAATACCTGCTAGGGTGTTTTCGCAGCTGTCATCCTAACCACCATCTCTTGGACAGGATGCCTCCGCCCAGGCAGATCAGGTACGATCTTCATGATCTAAAGAGAGAGGTCCAGCGGTATAAGAGAGAACCTTTAGAACATCGAAACTATCAGGCAGGTCTGAACAACATTCACGCCGATGAAGTCGCAGCAGCAGTATCCAGCTACCTGTGAATGCATCCCCCGGAGATTTCACCTACCTCGGCAGACGCGCGTGTTTCAAGTGCAGTCCTGCCAAGCCCACTCAGCTGACCCCCAGGTCTCTGTGGACGCATCCAGCTCAAATGGCGCGTTTCCTTCACCTGGATATCGAAACCACCCCCATAGACGAGCAAGACTTCAAAATAAATATATTGTTGTTACAACAACAAGCCATTTAGGTAGCACACCCCCTTTGTGGAGCTATTTCCACTACCTACCTAACTCATCTTTCAAAAGAAGCTACCTGTCACTTTAATGTTTTGCAATTTTTGTAATCCTACGAGGGCGGTTCGGAAAGTTCTTAGCCTATCAATGAAAGAGAATAGCTAGTTTTTCAAATATATTTTTATTTTTCAATAAAATCTACTGAAACTTCAATACACATCCAACGCTTATCTAGCAATTCTATACCTTGATTAAAATAGTTTTCCTCAAGGTCTTCAAAATAGTGGTTTACAACTGTAATTGCATCTTCATTTGAGGTAAAACGCTTGCCAGCAAGGATTTTTTTTAGATTTGGGAACAGGTAAAAGTCACTGGGAGCTAAATCAGGAGAATAAGGTGGGTGGTCAAGCAACTCGTACTTTAATTCGTTGATTTTAGCCATTGTTAAAACACTCTTGTGCGCTGGTGCGTTGTCTTGATGAAAAATTATTTTTTTGTGTTGTAAGCCAGAACGTTTTTCTCGAATTTGTACATTTAATTGATCTAAAAGGTTGCAATAGTACTCCGAATTTATTGTTTTACCCTTTTGTAGATAGTCAATCAATAAAATACCTTTGAAGTCCAAAAAAACCGTTGCCATAACCTTACCAGCAGATTGAATTGTTTTTGCCTTATTTGGGGCACTTCCTCCAGCTTGAGTCTATTGTTTGGATTGTTCTTTTATCTCTGGAGTATAGTGGTGGATCCATGTCTCATCAACAGTTATGAAACGACGCTTAAAATCCATTCTATTTCGCTGAAAACGATCTAAACAAGCTTGAAAAATGTTCATTCTTATGCGTTTTTGGTCGACTGTTAACAAGTGCGGCACCCATCTTGCAGAAAGCTTTTTCATCTGTAGTTCTTCATGCAAAATTAAATGGACTCGATCATTTGAGATGTCCATGATATTAGCTATTTCACGCACTTTTATTCGTCGATCATTAATTACCATATCATGCACTTTGGCTACAATTTCTGTTGTTGTTGCTGTTTTTGGACGTCCACTACGTGGTTCATCTTCAATGCTTGTACGACCACGTTTAAATTCAGCAACCCAATTTTTTACTGTTGCATATGAAGGAGCACTTTCACCTAACACATTCACCATATCATTATGAATTTCTTGTCCCGATAAACCTTTTTTATGTAAATATTTAATGACACCACGCATTTCTAATTTTTCCATTGTAAAAAAATCGCGGATGCGTCTTTTGTGAACACCTGGTTCTATATGAAGGAGTTGCCAGATCGAAACAAAATTTAACATGTGTTCATAGCAGAGATGGAAGTTTCCAAAACACTTAATTGTTTATACCGCGCTTTTTGTGCTAGGCTAAGAAGTTTCCGAACCGCCCGTATGTCAGATTGTAAAGTTATTGATAATAAATGCATAATAAATCAAAAATTTGAAAAATAGTTGACTTGTCGTACGACTAAGGAATATATCAGAAAACATTATAGTACATTCGTGTACGTTTTAAAGTTCCAAATGCCCCATATATGATGGCTTTGAGCCACTCTAGGTATAAAAGAATAATTTCAACACCATCCTAGCGTGAATTTAAAACTGCATATGCACATATATTCCTTTTTACCTTTTGACACCTTTACCTCCGTGACATGTAAATATCTGTTGATAAATAACGATTTTCTGATATAGTATATGCCATTACTTTTCTGATGTCTGCCGGAGCGATGCATGCGATTATAACTTTGAGTGCTAATCCTTTGAGATGTATCGACAAATTGTTAATTCATTTTTTCGATTTTATGATATTTTCATGTCAAATAATCATCTGCATTTATCGAAAAGTTCAGCTGTAATGCTGCGAAAAAAACATCAGACACACACAAGCTGTCACCTGTTAAACTTTAATGGGTGCATCGTTTGTTGCAACAACTGCAATAATAACAGCTAAAAATGTAGTTAAGTTCGGCCAGGTCGAACCTTTTATACCCTTCACCGTGCCTGCAAAAGAAAATTAGTGCGTTTCAACTAACAGTATTTATTATAACTATTGTCCGTCAACAAAAAATTATTATTTTTTAAGCAAATACTCAAAATAAATAACTTTTTTCAAAGTTCCTTTATCTCGATGCTTTCAATAGTCATACGGACGGACATGGACTAGATCGACTTCGAATTTACGACGATTAAGAATATATATACTCTTCGATCTACATTTCGTGGTGTTGCAAACGAGTTAGCTAATTTAATATATCATCAACCCTTCGGTGAAGGATATACAAAATGAAGGAATAGTGGAACATGATCCCAACATGGAGTTAGGATCGAAATCACATTCAGAATTTCAAAATTTTTAAAATTGTGACTCAGAGGTAGCTGTTATTATAAAGGACCTTAATGCGAAAATAACTTAAAAATACGGTCAGTCATATTTTTACGAGTATAAAAATGACCAACATACTTATATACATAAGGCGTTAAAGAACCAACGGAGTCTTCTTATATCAGTCAGTCTTTTCGCATACATGTCATTCTTTTCACATGGCATTACATAACAAAAATTAGTAACAGCGGGAATGTTTCAATGACATCCTCTTTAAATATTAACGTGAATACGGGCTTTTATTTAACGAGCCGATTCCCAAATTGACCCAAATCTTAAATATATAAAAACATTTGAATATATGAAAGAGTTTCACTGTTTTTTGATCGCCCATATGTCACAGCCTTTTGCGCCCCTAGGGCCCTGGGCACAACGAAGCAACGTTTAACTCGTTTTAGCCTACAACTTCCCATAAAGCCTAATTATACCCTTCACCGAAGAGTCGATGTCATTAATAGTCAAAATCGGCAGAAAATAGTTTCCCTTTATGGGACTATTGGTACCTCGGTAAAAGATTCACATTTAGAGTAATTGCTTAACAAATCAACATTTTTTGTAGACGGACAAAGGTTTTGATGAAATGTATTGTTAGCGGTTGTTAATGTTAAAATATGTATTGTTAGTGGGACGCACTAAATACCTCAAAATAGAGCAAAGTTGCCATTACAAAACGTTTCTCACGGTCAAATCGGTCGATCAGTAGCTAATATGAACAAATATGACCTCAAATGAAAGCAAATTTTGGTACGAATCCAAATTAGCGTTTGGTAGCGTATGGACGGTGGATTGGATAAGGTTCACCCTGGACGAAATTAACGACGTTTGTACTTGTTGTACTTGTTGAACCTTAAGACCAAAACCTGATATCAATATAAATATGGACATAAAGTTACATATATGGACATATTGCTACGAATCAAAATACAGAGTAATGACGAAGTTTTGGTTTAGATAGGGGAATCTAGATGTGCTCTTTGGCAGCGTATGGCCAGTACTTAGTAGGGACATAAATGCTGTTACAACATTGAACACACCCATTTCAATAGTAGAACAGAACATACCCCGTTAATGTCATATGGGCTTTGAAAGCTAACCTCAATAGCGTTAGTCAGTAACGGGATTTTAAAATTGTTTCAACATTCATTATGGAGTGGTCAGATAATGAGAACCGTATCGCTGTTATAACGTTTTTCAAGTGTGAAATGAAAAAACCCGATATTTTCAAAACGCTCCGGCCACTAGGGATTAGCCGCATGTTCGTCTACCGATGCATAAAACTGTTTGAGGAGACTGAAGATGTAAAAGACCGCCTCCGGTCGGGCCGCCCATGCTCTGTTCGAACAACGCATGTCATCAAAGCCGTTAAATCAAGAATTCACAGAAATCCGCTCCGAAAACAGAAAAATATGGCCGTGAGATGAATATCACGCAAAAGTCCATGAGTCGAATCGTTAAAAAGACTTGAGACTTAAGGGTTTTTAAGCGACGTACCGGATATATATTGACTGCAGCTTTAAAAAAAATAGGATTGAAAAATGCAAACGTCTTTTGGTAAAGCACGCTGATACCTTGCACAAAAAAATTTTGTTCACTGATGAAACAATTATTACCGTTCAGGAAAAATTTAACAAGCAAAATGATAGAAAGTATGCGCGGTCATCTAAGGAAGCATCCGAACAGATCCCAAGGGTGGAAAAGGGTCATCACCCAGCGTCACTCATGATTTGGTGGGGTGTCTCTTACAATGGGGTCACTGACCTGCATGTCTGCGAACAAGGAGTCAAAAAATCGGCCAAAGTTTACCAAGACACCATTTTGGAAGCTGGTGTGAAGCCTCCTAACAATTCCCTGTTCCAAAACCAGCCATGGACTTTTCAGCAGGATTCTGCTCCAATTTGCCAGCGTTCATTTCCTCTGAAGAATGGCCCTCTGGCAGTCCAGATTTGAACCCATTGGATTACAAGTTGTGGGCGGTTTTAGAGGACAAAGTTTGTCATAAAAGATACCCCAACATTGGATCTCTTAAGACTGCTTTGGTTCGAGCTGTGGCCAATTTTCCAATCGACGAGGTTCGTGCAGCTATTGACGATTGGCCAGTGCGACTTAAGGCGTGTGTAAAGGCAAAAGGCAGACATTTCTAATAAATAGATTCTTTTGGGGTACAATATACATCAATAAATACATTAAAAAATATTTGGTCCAAAAACATTCAGTACTTATTATTTTGCAGCATAAAACGTGTATAACAGTATTTATGTCCCTACTAAGTATAGGGTTTAAGGCCCTGGTCGAAATTAATGACGTTTTTACTTGTTTTACTTACCTTATCATTTTACCAGTTTTAACTAAAACACCCTTTTTGGGCCCAAAGCCCGAGCCTAAGATCCTTACAGTGGCTAAAAACATATTTGCGATACATAATAAATAAATGTAATCATTTTAGAGTCACCTTGCCCAAATGTTTGTTTGGATGATAATTGCATTTTCTAGGCCACTAAGTGCCATCTCTAATTTGGATATCTTAAGTTCATTTCCGTAAACCCTCCCAATTTAAGCCATGGTTTTGTTACGATACGAGCTATCTTTGCGCAAAATCTAAGGGTTCTAAACAAATGTAAAACATAGACGAACGGAGAGACGGACATGGCTAGATGGATTTACAAAGTTTCGAAGGTCAATAATGTACATATGTAAGTAAAACTACGCTAAAACGGAAGAAAATGCAGACCAACTCTTGGCTATTTCGGGAACAAACGCTTTGAACAAGGATCCCAGCGTACCGCTGGGCTGAACTTATTTTGTTTACAGACACAATAACTTATCCTTTATAGAAGCAAACAGTCAAGAATTAAAGCTTAACCTTTCGTACAAACGGCATAAAAAAATCATATTAAATACGTACGGATAAGTAGGGAAATTCAGCTATTCGGATATTTTAGGAGAAAATTAAATGACTTCGAAAAGGATCCTAGCATACCGCTAGCCTATATTAATTTTGTTGACAGACCCAATAACTTACCTTTTCAAAATGACAACAGCCAAAAATTAAAGCTCAACCTTGCATACACACCGCTTAATAAAATCTCCTTAAATTCTCACGAATAAGTAGGCAAATTCAGCTATAACTTTAAAGAGAAGGCCAAAGGCAGAAGAGAGAACCATTGTACACGTTATATATGAAGCTAAAGATAAGAGTACAAAACCTCTTGCATGTTCGATCTTATGGGACCGTGTGACTTCAACTTTCCCCCGCTTCTTTATTCACACGTTCTGATGTGTGTACAAACGTACGTACGTACATATGCATGTGACCGTTTTGGTACGTACATCACATTAATATTCACATGGTGAGCTCACGTGACCCAAATGCTTGTAAGTGTGTGAAAAAATATATAAAAATCTATAAAAAAAAATCCAGCAGCAACTACAACAAAAAAACGTAACAATACACACATGTACGCTTATACCCTTATAGAAGCCAGAAGTGCCATAAGCGTACATGCAAATGCATGTGTATGTGTTACTGAATGAGAGAGAGTGTGTGTAGGTAGATACCGGGTGAGTGTGTGTATGCATGAGAGTGTTACAACAAAATATAATATAACGATTCATGTGTTGGCGTCTGTGTGTGTGCGTGTGGCTGTGTGAAATCATATGGAAGAGGAAATCTTTATGTGCGTGTATGTGTGTTTTAGAGTGCTCGCTTGTGAAAAGCAATTGCATGCAAGAATAATTTTTTTGGTCACTATCAGGCCTCAGGTGCCCTGACAGAGTTTTGCGCCAAAAACAAGGCAGATGAGAGCAGGGAACAACATTTAAAGCTGTGTAAAATAGTAATGGTCTCCGCCAGTAGTAACTTACACCAGAAACAGCAACAACAACTACCACTACTACTACTACAACACTAAGGACGGCAGTATGGCAAGAATAATCACCAACAAAGAAAAATTAACAGAATACAAGAGGACAATGGTAACATTTGCCTTCATATGCCTACACACATAAAGAAAACAAAGAACAGTGGGATGATCTGACGTACTTACTATGCGTTGTGATTATAATCCATTGGATGTTGCAGATAGAAAATTAAAAAATAATATAAACCATGAGGTTTTGTATTAAAATTGATCCTAATTACACTGAGACGAAAATACAATGCTTTTTTTAACCATGTGTCTGGTTAAATGTTTCATGCTAAATGTTTAATAACGAAGACAAAATAACGTTATATAAGGTCAAATGTACATATAAAATAGTTGAGTTCACATTATATAAGGTTGGTTTTGTCAAGAGAGAGGCAGAAAAAGGCGAGAGGCGACATACGAGAGCGGTTCGAAACAAAAATTTTAAGATCATTCGGCTCTGCTGTACTCGTATCGAAGTCATTTATGGGTCATATTATGTCAAGTGATAAAAGTTGCACTAAGGTTAGCCCTATTAAACAGTAGTTTTGGCACAAACTTTGAACGAAATCGGTCAAGAACTCTCAGAGTAATCAAATCAAATTTTGACTTTTCGACTGATTTTTGGCGCTGCTGTTATATAATCCCTATTTATATGCGATTTTTTTTAACATAGAGTCATGAGCACCATGTCATCAACCCCAGTGAAAAAGGACCTTATCGGTTCTCGTATCGGTTTTCATATAGCGCATTTTAAAACGGACCATTTATATCTGAGGGCCAGCCACTCAAGAACTGAAACATTGCCTTAGTGCATCTACCTTGTACAATTGTTGACTCTTTTAAGTAGAGTTTTTTAACAGAACGTGGACATTTCCAAATCGTGTGAAAGTTTTACGGCAGCCCTGAAAGTAACAGCATCCATACAGAATAATAACAACGTTGATCTCCTCAATTGATAGTGTTGACAGAAAACTTAAACTACAGGGCCATTTAACACAATTAGTTTTGACGTGTCTCTAATCCAAAGAAAATCTAGATTGGACTATATTAACCTCTTTTTTTACTGCAGTTATAATGTGCACAGCAGAAAGATAGCTGAAATCAGTAGGTCTACTGCTTACAAATACGAGGGCTGCTTTATATATATTTCTGGCCTAATTATAATGAAAATGCGAATTTTTATCATCCAAAATGGTTTTATTGTTTTTCAAAGTATTCTCAAGCTAGATTCATACACTTTTGCATGCGCTCAAACCAATTGTCGAAGCACTTTTTCCACTCCGATTAAGACACCTCCAAAACATGGGCTTTGACCGCTTCAACAGCATTTTCTGGCGACGAAAATCGTTGACCAAGCAATTTTTTCTTGATGTACGGGAATAAAAGATGTCATTGGGTGCCAAGTCAGGGCTGTTCAACGTTTTGGCCGGTCAATGTGCACGCATTGTCATGGTGCACAATGATTCCTCTTCTCTTGTTCGTTTTTCGAATTACTCCGAAGACTTCAGCTAACAAATTGTGCAACACCACTCAGAATTGAACGTCCTACGTTTCTCAAGTGGAACAGTCGCCACACGACCAGTTTTGCAGAAGAAACAGGCGACCATTTTCTTCGAAGTGCTTCTTCCACGAACAACTTTCGTTGGATTTAGCTCGTCTTCGAAGACCCACAAGGTCGATTTCTGTTTCGTTTCGGGCTCATACGCATAGATCCATGATTCGTCACCTGTGACGATCTTATAGACGTCTTTTGAAGCACCGCGATCGTAAATTTTCAAAATTTCTTTGCACCAATCGACACGAGCCTTTTTTGAACGATGGTTAAATTGTGCGGGATCCAATGAGAACAAACCTTTTCTACGGCCAGGTGTTCATGCAATATCGAATGTATGCTGGTGGAAGAAATGCCCAAGGATGTCTCTATCTCACGGTATGTCACATGACAATCTTGCATTATGAGTTCAGGCACGGCATCAATGTTCTCTGGCACAACGGCCATTTTTGGACGACCTTTACTACCTTCGACTTTGTGCGAGCGTCGGCCGCGATTGAATTCATTAAACTTATTTTTCACAGTGCTATAGGATGGTGCTTCATCGTCATACAAAGATTTAAGTTCATCGATGTACTCTTGTCGTGATAGTCTACGTCGAAAGTTGTGAAAAATGATCGCACGAAAATGTTCACGAGTTAACTCCATTTTTTTGCCAAATTGATTTTTTCAAGCCACTGCAAACAACATAAATGATGGTCGTACGTCAAAACGTTCTGAGAACGTTTATGCTAAGAAAATGTTGAGCTTTTAAATGGATATGTCAGACAGCGCCAGGCAACATTTAGTGTTGCCAAGGCCAGAAATATATATAGCAACCCTCGTATTCCTCGACAATAAATTAAAATTCTCATTCACAAACGCGAAAATTATTTTCACTTTTCATCTACACTGCAATATATTTTTGGCGCATACATGACATTTCCAATTTCAGCCCACTGTACATATAAACGTCTACCATCCCATTTGCAAAACGTTTATGTTGTTTAGAGGTTTTTGTGTCACTAAAACTTGTGTCTTTGGGCTCCTCCGCCAACGTCATATCGCAGCAGTCACTTATACTCTCGCATACGTGCGACTGGCTGTTCCACCAAAATACGATGCAGTGCACCACCACTGGCTTGTGTTCTCCGCAGCAAAACAAAAATAAGGACAACAGCTGCAGCAAACATAAATTTGTAGATTTGTTTCGAGCCAAATGCGTATAACTTTAAGGGGTTACAGCCTTAACCCAAAAAGGCTGCTGAAGCAAAAGAAAGACACCAATGATATACGCAATGGCAAAGCCTCTTTCGAAAACATCCGTAGTTAAAAGCGCTTCCAGTAAGTAAAAGTCCATAGCCACCGTCGCAGTCGTGGTCGGTGACGTTGTCGTAGCCATTGTGTTTGTGAAATAAAGAGTTTTTGCCATTTGTTCAGGGCAACGAGTAGACCTACATGGGTAAGTATGTACAATATGCCAGCATTTTTGTATTTAACCTGTATGATGTCCTTGTTGCTGTTATTCCAGCCTGAAGTGAAGCTGCTGCTGTTGTTGTTACTGATGCCTTCTCTATTGCTTAGTTAAAATGCTGTCGGCCGTTTTTTTCTATTTTTGTTGTTGGTGTCATCCACTGCAGCAGATGTGCCAAGTCTCATGTTGTGCTCCAGTTTGTTGTATTGCGTGTTTTTCATTCGCATTTATCTGTTGGTGTTTGTTGTTATTGTTATTTTTACACATTTCATTATGAGGCGGGATTTTTATTGTTAGACGTCGTTTTCCCCCCCAAATGCTTTAATGTGTCAAAACAAAAATAAAAATAAAATTTCAGCGTTTTTTAAATGTCGTCTTGCGGAATTTCTCAATTTTGGAAAATTCTCTGACATTTGAAGTAAAGGGTGCTCTATGATACGCTCAATTTAACGTATTACCAAAAATTGTTGAAAATATATCATTGATGATATTTTTTAGTGACGCTTAACTGCTTCCGCCTTTTTGAAAAGTTGTTAGAAAATGGATTAAGTGTACTTACAGACATTAGCTGTCGGCCGTTTTCTTCTATCCATCATTTGTCTTAGGTATTTTCAAAATATTATTGACCTACGCATCAGGTAAAACTCAACACTGCGACAATAGCCAAAGTTTTTTGCATCCACTTGCTGAAAATGCTTTATATTTTGTTCAGCCACAAAATCCTTTAGAAACCTACACCGAGTTTTTTGTGCTTAGTAGAAGCTTAACACAAAGTGAACGAAATTAATGTTTAATTTGATGATGAATTCTGGCATGGATAGTCTCGTTATTCGGATTTCTTTGTCTCTGCATCTTGGTGACAGGATTTTGAACAATTTATTCGAAATGTTATAACGGGCTTTCCTAGAGACATAACAATTTCGTATCTTTACCCTCAAACATTGTAATTATCTTTCAGTGACAAAACATTATTTAAAGTCAAAATATTTATTGTGGTAAAGTTTATATACGAGCAACGTTTGGAAATCATTGAAAACTACTACAGAAATTCAGAGTAGGTGGTCGCAATTTTAAGGGCGCTTATAAAAATTTTCGGCCGTAAAAATCATCCCACTCAACAGGCTGTGCATGTTGTAGTGGATAAATTTGGATACAAATTTTCACTTTTGGAAGTTCCGGCGCCAAAAATTTGCCGTACCACTCGAAGCAACAAAAATATCGCAGCCATAAGTGTATCTGTTCGAAATGAGCCAAATCAGTCGATTGTACGTCGTTCTCAGGAATTGAGAATCTCTTAAACCAACCTGTGGCATATTTTTAAAAAAGATCTTGGAATTCATTCTTCTAAGATCAAACTAACTCAAGAAAAGCCGAAACTTCTCCGATTGGGCTCTGGCAAAGTTCCACGAAAATCCAGAATTTCATTTAAAAATCATCTACAGCGATAAAGCTCATTTCTGGCTGGGTGGTTTTGTCAATAAACAAAATATGCGTTATTGGACGGCAACAACCCCAAATGTGCTTCAAAAGACACAATTGCCTACGGTGTGGTTTTCATGACGGAGGTGTGATTGAATCGTTTTTTTTTTGATGAAAACAATCGTCATGTTACCGTAAATGTAAAGCGCTATAGTGGATTGTTAGAAAATTATTTTTGGCCAGAATTGGATGAGCTTGACATCGCCGTTATGTGGTTTCAACAAAACGCTGCCATTAGCCAAACACCACGCGTTACAATCTATTTACTGAAAGGCAAAATCGGTGAACGTGTTATCTCGAGAAATGGTCCGGTCGAATGGCCACCTCGTTCATGCGATTTAACGCCATTGGCTTACTTTTTTTGGAGCCAGATCAAGGCATTGGCCTATGCCAACAAATCAGAAACGTTAACCGAGCTCAGAGTTAACATCAAACGAAAATTACCAACGTTCCAGTTGAAATGTGTGCAAGAGTGGTGGAATATGGGGTCTGAAGAATAGATCGCTGTTCCCGGGTTCGTGGTGGTCATTTGAACGAAATCGAATTTCATTCTTAAAATTTAACAGTTGCACTACACCTGGAATAAATTGGAATAAATTTGAACTCTATATATTAAATGTTCTGTGTGTAATTAATATATAAAAATGTTATGGCCTTAGTGGAAAACCCTGTATTAACTATTTGTTAACGAATTAAAAGCATTATTTGGCATAAACATTATGACATAAGGAAAAAGGACTACCGTATTCATTAACCAACTTTTTTGCGATATTTATTGTAAATTGAAAAATTCTTTATTTCCAGAATGGAGTACTTTTGATTTTTTTTATTGACCAAAACCCAGGCGATTTTCCCTATATATGCAGAGAATTGCGTTGGTCAATAGAAGGAAAGGGAGTGGAGGGGAAAAGAGGCAGTTATATTTATTAACATTTGTCTTAAGTTTCTGGATGTCGTAATTGGAGTGAAATACATTTGCCAGAAATCTATTCCACATACGCACAGAACGGGCATCATTACAACATGAAATTACGCGTTATGAAAACTTTTCACGCTTTAAAGAAAAATTATTAATGTTTGAATCACTACTTTAGTTTTAAGCTTTAGCTTTTTCGGTTGTTACACCATCTATATTTGTCAATAACAAATCATTTTCTAAATAAATTTCATTTTATGTCATATCTTTAGCAGACGACAGCCTTGCCTAAACGTTGGTTTTAAAAGCACGAATTGCATATCCCGATATATGTTTGTATAGGGTGATTCATGTAGAGATATTTTGTCAGAACAACAAAATATAAAAATTCAAATCAAATGTGGAATCTTTATTGGTAGTTTGAAAGGACATTTTATGGCATTTATTTTTTAATATAATTTCCTTCAAATCTTGGCCGCAACTACGCCTCAGGGTTTCCATTCTGAGGGTCCAATTTTGGATGACTCGTTCGATCATTTTGACCGGTATGGCTTAAATGACTCGCTTAATGTTGGCTACCAAAACCTGAATCGTAGCTTTGGACTTTACGTAACCCCAAAGAAAAATGTCTAAAGGCGTGATATCACTCGATCTAGAGGGCCAACTCACCTGTCCAAAACGTCAAATTAGCTACTTTTCGAAATGACCTCTCAATATATCCATTGTTTGAGCAGCTGTATCGCAAGAGGCCTGTTGAAACCAAGTGTCTTCAAGATCACGGGCTTTAATTTCAGGTAGCATAGAGATTGATATCGTGGTGCGATTGCGAGCACCATTCGCGGTTACGTTCCGGCCATCATCATTTTTGAAAAAATATGCACCGATGATTCCACCAGCTTATAAACCGCACCAAACCGTGTTTTTTCTGGGTATAATGGCACCTCTTGAACCTCTTCTTGTTGCTCTTCAGCCCAAATTGAGGCAATTTTGTTTATTGATATTGCCGTTGGGCCAGAAATGGGACCATCACTGAACAAAATGTTGGTCAAAAACAGCGGATCTTCCTGTTTCTCACCAAACCCTCGTTTCCATAATACAGTTGCCAACATTTGAAGGTAATTATTTTCAAAAAATAAATGCCATTAAATATCCTTTTAAATTACCAATAAAGACTCCACACTTGATTTGAATTTTTATATTTTTTTTGTTCTGATATATACTATATGTGACGCGCAAAATAGAAAGGTACCTAAGGTTAAAAACCAGTTTTGTTCAGGAGAGCCATTATAAAGATTAGGTCCCTTTCTATTTGCGCTTAGAATCGTCGACTTCACTTTCATAAAACGCGCATATCTCTGGGAGGGAACATTTTGGGGCATGTGATCGGTCTCTTTCGAAGCTCAGATGTTGTCCACATCAAAAAAAAGTGAAAAGTTGATGAAAAGTTTTGTTCAGGAGAGCCATTTAAAAGATTAGGTCCCTTTCTATTTGCGCTTAGAATCGTCGACTTCACTTTCATAAAACGCGCATATCTCTGGGAGGGAACACTTTGTCCACATCAAAATAAGAAAAAAACATGAAAATTTATTTTTTTACCCTTAGGTCCCTTTCTCTATGCGCTGTCACATATACTTATATTATACATATATACTTACTTGTATACAAAATGTCGTACATTCTGCGATGTTTCGTAGGTTGTACAAATATCAGTTGCTAGCGTATGAGTGATATTGAAGTGGTTTGCAGATATCATTAAGCATACGCCATGGTGTCCGTATAGAAAACTAGACTAGAGCTATGCACGGATGGTTGTCAGATCTTACAATTTTGTCAGATCAGACAATGTACTGGCCATGTACTAACAATGAAAAGTCAATTGTCCGTTCAGTACAATTGAATTTCCAGACAATTATAAGTATACGCCAATAAATTTATAGACCAACAAAAATTTTCAGTTAACACAGCTGTCAGAAATATGTATGGCAACAATTACCAGATGCCAAATCATTTGACAGAATTTATCAATCGTGTGATTATATTAAATTGAAAAAACCTGTGGTCTCCTAAAGCATCATCGGCTTGAAGTACCGCCAAGCAATTTAAAATTGTCCATCATTACTTGGCCTGCCTTTTTTCTACATTATTCCAAATTTTGATAGGAGGTTCAAACTTACCTGATTAGTGTCTGCGTCCTCTTTCCATTGAATAATTTGGGAAGTCAGCGCATTTCTTAAAACTTGCCGTCCCTCAACCATTTTAAAGGTTGTAAATACTTTCGTGTAACCACATGAATTTCATCTTTTTGCGGTAGGATTTCTGTATGAGCGATGATTTTTATAACTATCTAAGCCTGTTGGCACCGGCTAGAGAAATCCATATCAATTGCAATTTGTGCTCATAGATATATCGCTATAGTTTTTTATTGCATTTTGGACATACATATTTAATTTATAGTTGCGAAAAAAATACATTTCCTTGACAACGACGACATTGTCAGATGCATAAACTTCGCACATCTGACAATGAAAAGTGTCTGACAATTATCTAGTACTGGCAACGTTATGTGTTCAAACGATTGTCAGAAGTCCGACAATATAATTGTCTTACAATGGACTGACAATACTTTTTCTGAAAACATTGAAAGACAAAATTTTGAAGTTTACTCGGTTGTAAGATTTTTTTTGACATTTTATTGAAAAAATTTTCCGCTACTAAGTTCAGGGTAATAAAGACGTAAAAGACTAAAATAAAAAAACAGTCGAATTTAGGTACAAATTACATTGTACAAATTCGCTAAATGTAACTCAATGAATCGGTGGGAGTGATAAAAAAGAAACCGATGAATAAAGGATATCTGACTTTTGTTTTTAAATAAATATTAAAAACTTAAATTAAAAAGGGTCAATGCAAGACACACATTATATTGCAAACGGTGTTTTTTTTAGCTAGTTTAAGTTAGTGTCTTTGGCAGCTTTCACTTGATTTATGCTTAGTTTGGTTTGCCATTTCATAATGAATAGACCTACTCCGGTACAATGTTTGCAAATCGTGGCGAATTGGACAAAACACCGATCCTAATTATTTCAAGAAAACTTTGTTCAGCGATGCAGCGCACTTTTAGTTGAACGGGTACGATACTAACCGAAATTGTCGCATTTTGTTCAAAGTGAACACGTTTTATATTGTGTGTTGGGGTATGTTCGATTCCCAATGCATTTTCAAGTGCAGCGGGAAGACGCGTCGAATTATCTTTTATTGTTATCAGCCGAAATTGTAATTCTATTTATGCTCGCACAATGTAATAAAACGTACAATGCAACCAACGCACGATGATATGCACGCACATGGTGATAACGTCCTGCTATGTGTGCATTGATTTATGCCTTAGATATTGTAAGACCAACGTGGTTCGCCTGATAAGAATTTTTGTATATATAGTCCTAAGCGAACACATTTTAAATTAGTATGAAACCATTACTAGACCGAAGAAGACCTTACATATCTTCTTTAATCTTAAGTATAAAATCATTACTCACCAGGAGAAGAAATTACAACTCTTCTCCAAAACTTGAGTCAGAATAAATCTACTCAACAGAACATTTATGTAAAAAACATTTTGTTTCATTTTACATAAAGTTGGTCCAATCGAACCGACAAAAAGAAAAAAAAAACGAGTTTTCCCACACCAGTGGTAAGAGACTCGGAGTAATAAATACTCACCAAAATCGGAATAATAAATATTCCACATAAAAATAAATAGAGTAATCCCCCACCAGTGGTAAGATACTCGAAAAAAAAACAAGATTCAAAAAAGCGTGAACCAAGGCTTGGACAGTGGTTCGTAAAGAAAAATAAAAATTTATAAAAATTTTTGAAAAAAAAAAACACAAAAAAGCCCCAATATGCTGCCAATCCCCTTAAGCAACACGACGAAGGATTCGGTGGAGAGGCAAGAGAAGGTGTATAAACTAATAAAACACCTTGTCAGCGAGGATCCAAATTCAGCAGAAGTGGATTACCTTTGGGAAGAGTTTCAGAGGTCCCACACAAAGATGATAGCTGCAGAGGCCTTAGCAAACCACCAATATTTTAAAAAGAATATTTTTGGAGAGGTTTCAGCTTTAATGGCAGCAGTTCTAGAAAAACGAAGATCGGCAAAACAAGAACTGGACCACAAAAAATTAGAGGAACATGCTATGCTGCAGGAAGAATATGCAATTCTGCATTCTGGCATTCCAAAGGCTGAAAGTGATCTGCTAAAAGCATGGATGGATCGCACATGGGAGTCACTGGGAGAGTGTAACCGGAGGATGACAGCCGAAAGTTCAGTGGCCGATCTCGAAATAAAAATGAACTGCCTGAAAAGGACGTGGGCAATAGCGGAGGGCAAAAATGACAGCCTTGCCAAACGTTACCCCACAAAACATAGTGCAGATAAAACATTTCTGGATTTGGATTACGCAGTAAATGTGATGTTACTGGATATGGCTGAAACGATAGAGACTAAATCGAAGAGGAAGTGTGCCATACTCGAACCACAAAGACCGTCCATACCGAAATTCGATGGAGAAGGAAAAAGTTGGCAACATTTTATTGAAATGTTTAAGGAGATGGTCCATAACCGGGATGACCTCTCAGATAATATCAAGTTAAACTATCTTCGAATGAGCTTGGAAGGCGAAGCCAGAGCAGTGGTTTCCCACTTATTGTCCGGTGGAACGGGCAATTATGATGCAGCGTTTAAGTTGCTAATTAAACGCTACGAAAATGAACGAAAAATTTTTAATGAGGCGCTAGACTTGCTGTTGGATCTTCCGACGTTTGTGGAAAATTCAGACACCGCTGTAAACAAGTTTATAGACAGCATAAATGAAGCAGTGCACATCATGAAAAACAAACTGGAAATTGTGGACGATTCGGAAATATCACCGATTTTCGCTCACATTATACTACGTAAGTTTGGGAGGAAAGAGTTGCAGAAATACAACCTTCAAACCAAAAAGGCTAAAGATATTCAACGGCTGTCAGATGTGCAAGAGTATTTGGAACAAGTGCAAAGCTCCATATGCTACAAAGAACAGAAGAGTTACGTCAATAACTTAAATAAAGTAAAAACTCAAAGTAAAGCCTGGTCAAGCAGGATACCTAATAAAAATAAATGTGAATGCTGTGTAAATGAGAACCATGGCATATATAAATGTTCCAAATTTAAGAAAATGGATATTTCGTCACGTTGGAATTTGGTGAAACAGAAGCAGCTATGTACGAAATGTTTAAGACGCCATCAAAGTATAAACTGCTACAAAAACTGGACTTGCCAGCAATGTGGAAAAGGCCACAATAGTCTGCTGCATTATGGAGGGAAAGTACCTCCCAAACCACAACAGAGATACGCTGCAACAACAACAATCGCTAAACCCAACAACATGGCTTTTCGTAATCAGAATCGTATTCGAAACATGAGTGGCGGTGGCGGCAACTATGAAAATCCCTTGGCCAAACACGGCAAGAGAGAGCGCAACATGATGTCGCCCTGGGAGAACCGGAATCCCGGTGGTAAATGTGGTGGCGGTGATATGAATCAATGCGGTGGCTGCATTCCTAAGCAGAATACCGCTGATCGCGCGAAGAAACAATTGACTAAAAATGCCAACACTAAAAAGAAGGATTTCTTATCTTACGATACTAAGGGTAAAGAGTCTTTCTATTTGAATGAAAGATTGAACGCATTCAACAAACAACCTACAGTCTGCGCCAAGCAGCCTGTTATGGACGACAATACATCTAGAACGAAGCATGATGATTTTAAGCACCATCGTCAAAAGCTCAACAGGACCCGCCAGGAGTTTAAAATTATTGAAGAATTAAATTCTATTAAACTGCAATTACAGAAATTGCAGCCCAAGTATGCAGAGTGTAGCAAGGAATTTGGTACCCGAATTTATTACGACACTCAATTGTTGGCTGCCGATATAGGCAGTCTCAAAAAATACCAAAGGCGGCAAATGAAAACGTCACCAGAAGAATTTAAGGATGTCCGACTACCCAACAAGAGAGGTGCTGGGATACACTGTGGAAATCAACACGGTGATTTGGAAAGCGGCAAACTCTATTGAATTCAGTTCTATGAATCAGCTACAGTGGCCATTCGTCACTAATATTAATTACTCATACGAGTACATATTATTGTAATAGTAAATGTAGTTTTTATAGCTATTAAACATTGTAAAATACAGCGGCCGCTGGTAGATAGTTTAAGTAAGATACAGTCCACTTATACGAAGAATAGATTTAAGTTAAGAATACTCTATGTACTTTTTTCGCCTGGCAGAATGTTCAAAGTGAACACGTTTTATATTGTGTGTTGGGGTATGTTCGATTCCCAATGCATTTTCAAGTGCAGCGGGAAGACGCGTCGAATTATCTTTTATTGTTATCAGCCGAAATTGTAATTCTATTTATGCTCGCACAATGTAATAAAACGTACAATGCAACCAACGCACGATGATATGCACGCACATGGTGATAACGTCCTGCTATGTGTGCATTGATTTATGCCTTAGATATTGTAAGACCAACGTGGTTCGCCTGATAAGAATTTTTGTATATATAGTCCTAAGCGAACACATTTTAAATTAGTATGAAACCATTACTAGACCGAAGAAGACCTTACATATCTTCTTTAATCTTAAGTATAAAATCATTACTCACCAGGAGAAGAAATTACAACTCTTCTCCAAAACTTGAGTCAGAATAAATCTACTCAACAGAACATTTATGTAAAAAACATTTTGTTTCATTTTACACATTTTGAGTAATAAAAATCCACAAAAAGTCACTGTTTGGTACGCTCTGTGGGCAGGGGGAATTATTGGTCCACATTTCTTCAAGAATGAAGCCGGTCATAACGTCACTGTCAATGGGGAACGCAATACTTAGTAGGGACATAAATATTGTTACAACATTGAACACACCCATTTAAATAGTAGAACTAAACATACCCCGTTAATGCCATATGGGTTTTGAAAGCTAACCTCAATAGCGTTAGTCTGTAACGGGATTTGAAAATTGTTTCAACATTCATCATGGAGTGGTCAGATAATGAGAACCGTATCGCTGTAATAGCGCTTTTCAAGTGTGAAATGAGAAAAAAAAACGATATTTTCAAAACGGTCCGGCCACTAGGGATTAGCCGCATGTTCGTCTACCGATGCATAAAACTGTTTGAAGAGACTGGGAGATGTTTGAGATGTAAAAGACCGCCACCGGTTGGTCCGCTCATGCTCTGTTCGAACACCGCATGTCATCAAAGCCATTAAATCAAGAATTCACAAAACTCCGCTCCGAAAACGGAAAATCATAACCCGTAAGATGAATATCACACAAAAGTCCATGAGTCGAATCATTAAAAGACTTGGGACTTGGGGCTTTCAAACGACGTACCGGACATTTATTGACGGCAACTTAAAAAAAATAGGATTAAAAAATGCAAACGTCTTTTGGAAAAGCGTGCTTAACATGTACAGAAAAGTTTTGTTCACCTATTAAAACAATTTTACCGTTCAAGAAAAATTTAACAAGCAAAATGTAAATGTAAATGAGTGTATGCGCAGTCATCTTAAAAAGCATTTGAACTGATCCCAAGGGTGGAAAAGGGTCATCACCCAGCTTCAGT
Source organism: Hydrotaea diabolus (assembly GCA_963513945.1). Lineage (NCBI taxonomy): Eukaryota > Metazoa > Arthropoda > Insecta > Diptera > Muscidae > Hydrotaea > Hydrotaea diabolus. The sequence goes on along the minus strand of OY740717.1, from coordinate 129,325,998 downwards.
CATGGTTTGGTGGAGTGTCCCTAACGATGGGGTCACTGATCTACATTTCTGCGAACAAGGATTCAAAACATCGGCCAAAGTTTACCAAGAATCCGTTTTGGAAGCTGTTGTGAACTTCTCTGTTCCAAAACCAGCCATGGACTTTTCAGCAGGATTCTGCGCCGGCCCATTAGGCTAAAACGTCCCAGGCCTGGCTTCGAAACAATTTGCCAGCGTTTATTTCCTCTGAAGAATGGCCCTCAGGCAGTCCAGATTCCAACCCATTGGATTACAAATTGTGGACGGTTTTAGAGGACAAGGTTTGTCACAAAAGATACCCCAACATTGGACCTCTTAAGACTGATTTGGTTCGAGCTGTGGCCAATTTTCCAATGGACGAGGTTCGTGCAGCTATTGACGATTGGCCAGTGCGACTTAGGGCGTGTGTAAAGGCAAAAGGCGGACATTTCAAATAAGTAGATTCTTTTTGGATGCAATATACATCAAAAAATATATTAAAAAATATTTGGTTCAAAAACATTCAGTACTTATTATTTTACAGCATAAAACGTATATTTATGTCCCAACTAAGTATAAGTTAGTTTCATACAAAATATTTGGAAAAGTATTTGAGATGACCCACCTCAAAGTGTACTCGAATGTCCGTTTGTCCTTTTGTTCTTTTAATGCTTTTAATCGAACTATATCTAGTTTGTGGTATTCATTTGAATATTTTATTTCTGTTTTGGTTTCCTAACGGCTTAGATCTTCATGTAGTTTTTGCTTTTTCTCGGAATCCTTAACTCGGCTACTAGTGGATTTGAAGCTATTGCCCTTTAAAAGTTTCCAGCAAAAGCACGTATCTCAAATTGGCCAGAGTTAATAGTGAAATATTCGTGACAATTATTCAGTAAAAAACAAAACATTCCTTCGAAAATAGAACTTTTTTGTGTAAACAAAATCTACGTTTCGTTTTTTCTAAACGGAAAATGTCCCCTAGGCCGTACGAGCTTGGATTTCATTATTGGCCTTATCTCTGTCATTTGTAGAACAACTGCTGAAAATAAAATGAATTAAAATAAACATTTTTTTGCATGAACAAGAACAACAAACTGTTAGCATTTCCTGCAGGGAAATGTGACTCTTTGTGTTCGGCCTTTTTGTAGTTTTCCGTTGAGTCCTTCCAGGGCTATTTTTTTATTGTTGTCCGGGTAGTTGCTGCTCTCTGCTGGGCTGCATTTCAGAGAAACTCAGTTACGTGTATTAAATTATTTTGTTGCAAATTAGTGGCATGTTTCTATTTGTTATAGTTTTTTGCGTTCTTTTTGTTGTCGTTGTTGTTGCTACTGACACTGTAAATAGTTTTTCGTAATCCTCCTCGCTTTTGTTCTACGGGTGAAATGTTGGGTAACAAATTATATTTGTTGTTGTGCCGCAACAGCAGCTGCGGCAGCAGCAACAACATCATCGTGTCGTTTTTCCTGCCGTATATTTTAAACTGTAAACAAAGGCAAAATAGGCAAGCATGTTTGGGGGCATGGCCGGTTGGCAAAGCGTGTCCTGTTTGTTTTCCAGATCGAAGTGGGGCTGGGCGAGGGCATAACACAAATACGAGTAACAACAGCAACTGCAACTAACTCTTATTTACTTGTTTCACTGTATTGTTTTCATTCTGGAAACAATCTCTGGAGTAAGTCAACAGAAATCCTTTGGTAATTATTTCTACAGCCTTTACTTTAGCACTGGACTACTACAGTCGCAGTCCTTGTGATGGCATGAACGAGGGTAGTTGGTCGTATTGGGAAAAATCATACTGGAAAAAGTCTTTAGAGTAAGTAATTATTTCAAAAGGATTGGCAGAGCGGGAAATGATTTCAAATCTTTTGAGATAGATTTAGGTTAACCCTTTCGGTTATTCTATGCCATATGGCATAGTCGCTTTTCAGAGGCTATTTTAAGTAAAAAAACTTATGATTACTATTATATTTGTATTTTTATATTTTTCTTTGATGTTTTTTGTACAAATTAATAAAAAAAAAATTCAGTTAGAGGATCAAGTAAATCGTAAAGGTTCAGAAAGCGAGCGGGCCCATCGAGTTTCGTATTTTTGAAAAAAAGATCACATCATACTTTTATATATTCTATTACAAATATTACTTTATTTTATAACTTTATCTATGTTATTTAGTAGATAATTATCGCTTCAGTAAGTGTAAAAAAAATTAGATCCCTAAAGTTGTTCAATAGGGCTGTACGATTTTTTTTATTTCGTACTATGCCATATGGCATAGATTTTACCCATCGGAAATACATTTTTTTTTTATTTGATGGAATAGAGTCGCAGTGGTTGGCCGTAATAACGATGTCTAATAAATTAAAAAACGAACAAATAGAAAATATTTTGGTAAATTTTGATGACTCAGATTTATCTGACTTTGGCGATGATGAAGAAGAAGAAAATGATGTTTTGGAAACGTTATTGCAAACTCTTAATGACAACAAAAACAATTCCTTTTTAACCGAGGAGCTAACTAATCCAGATGGGAATATCGATTTATTTGAGAACAATTTAGATGCGGAAAATGATTCATTGGACTTGGATGAAGTTACTGATCGATCATTTCAAAAAATCCTTAGCTTTCGATGGGCAAAGAGAGCTTGGAGCGCTCCAAGCTCAGATTTTTCTGAAAATTATCCGAAGCAAGATGTTAAAACTCCTGTTTCATATTTTTTAAAGTATTTTCCATTTGAAGTTATTGACACAATTGTTCAGGCAACAAACCAAGCCTCACTTATAAAAACAGGAACTGCAATAAATGTTACCAGAGAAGAGATTCTGACATTAATGGGCTTAGAAATTATAATAGGAACAATAGGATATCCTCGATTAGCGATGTACTGGAATAGTGCTACTGAAATACCAGCATTTCGTAAACACATGACAAAAAATAGATTTCATACAATACGCACTAATCTTAAGTTCTGTGTAGAGGAGAACTTGAACGACAAACTTTATAAAGTTCGTCCACTCATAAATACGTTCTTGAAAAGATCCTATGACATTCCAAAAGATGAAAACTGTTGCTGTGATGAAATGATGATTCCATGCAAATCAAAAACCGGGTTGAAACAGTATATGCCCAAAAAACCTATCAAATGGGGAATACAAGTTTTTTGTCTATGTAGCTCAAATGGAATTGTATATGATCTCGAAATATACTAAGGAAAAAATACAGTTGTTGGGGAATCAAAATTAGGTTTTTGCTCGGATATTGTCATTCACCTCTCTAAAACGATTCCAGAAAATAAAAACCACAAACTATTTTTTGATAACTATTTCACTACAATTAATATATTAATATATTTACGAGAAAAAGGAATATGGGCAACAGGAACCATGCGAGGAAACAGAACCGGAAAAGCTCCGCTTGCAACAGAAAAGGATTTGAAAAAGCAAGGAAGAGGAAGTTATGACTATTTTATTGAAAGGAACCAAAATATTTTCCTTTTAAAATGGCTAGATGGGGCCTGTGTTCTATTAGCTTCATCTATTAATGGTGATAAAGATACAAAAGAGGTAATCAGATTTAGTGCTGAACAAAAAAAGAAAATCGTTGTCCCACAACCTAGCGTTGTAGGTGTATATAATAAAAATATGGGAGGAGTCGACAAGATGGAATTTTTGCTGTCGTTATACAGAATTTCCATTCGGACAAGAAAGTGGACCCCGAAAATATTTGACCATTTCACCGACTTAGCAGTATGTAACTCTTGGTTGGAATATCGCAATGACAGTGATAATAATACTATAAGAAAAAAAGATCAAATGGATTTATTAGCATTCCGGAATGATGTAGCTGATGGATTGCTAGCATTGTCATCAGTTCAAAACCTATCTCGAAAACGAGGAAGACCACGACTAACTGAAGACTTAGATCTTTCCGACACTCCATCAACTTCGAAACCAAGGCTGACATATGAAAGGGCTCCTTCCGTTTCGATTCGTTTCGATGGCATTGAACATTGGCCAGAGTATACATCTGTAAAACGTATATGTAAAATACAAGGATGCAAAGGATATTCTAGATACACTTGTTCAAAATGCAGCGTCCATTTATGCATTCCAAATGGCACAAGAAATTGTTTTAGAGTATATCATGAAAAATAAGGTAAGCAATAGATACATTTTTAGGGAAGATACCTAAGCAGACCTAAGGATGGAAATTAAATTGGCAATGAATTCTTTATATAATATATTTTATGTTTTATATAATAAGTAATGATTTATTTTTTATGTTTTAAATGAATTTTGTGAATTTTTAAGTTTAAAAAAATATGCTTATTTAAAAATTAAAATTATCTATATATTATTCATGAAAAAATGTTTAGGGTAGTTTTAATCCCTTAAGTACATTCTATGCCATATGGCATGATGCCCAAAAACCACTTTTGAAAGCAAAATTTAAAAAAAATACTTTTAAATATTCATAACGATGGCCTAAATAATAACAAATTGGATAAAAATGATTTTTTATGTCAAAAATAAAAAAGAAGTACCGAAAGGGTTAATAGGCTAGGTACATTTCGTGGTGGTGGAAAAGCTTGATCTTCCGCATCAATTCTGGAATGAAGTAGTCATTGACAATTGCTCTAAAGTGATAATCGTCAAACATTACATTCGCTTCGCTATCGCACTTTAAGATGTAATACAAAATAAGTCCACTAGCTGAAAATAGTACACCAAATACCCAGCACCCCTCTGTGGAACTGGGTATAATAAAAAGGTTTCATGGAAAATGTTTACAACATACGAGTACTTATCTACTTCCCGTAATATCCCAATCAATTAAGTGAGCTGTGCACTATAATTTGTATACTCAATGACCGTGACCTACAGTTTAATGCCGGCTCTGAACGGCTAATGCATTTTATAGGGAAGTTTTTACATGGCATATAGGGGTTCCATTAAGGACATAACAAGTTTATATAATAATAAAACACAGACTATTTAAGATAAAGACTTCAAATTTATTCCAGGTGTATTGCAAATGTTACATTTTAAGAATGAAATTCGATTTCGATCATATGACCATCACGCGCCCGTGTTTAGCGATCTAATCATTGGACCCAATTTTCAACCACTCTTGCACGCATTTCGACCGGAACGTTGCCAATTTTGCATTGGCTATTGTCTCTGAGCTCGTCAGCAGTTGTTGGCATAGAGCAATGACTTGATGTGGCCCCATAAAAAGAAATCCAAGGGCGTTAAATCGCATACACGAGATGGCTATTCTACCGGATCATTTCTAGAGATAATATATTAACCAAATGCCTTTCAGTGGCACCGTCTTGTTGAAACCACATATCGCCGATGCCATCAAGCTCATCCAATACTGGGCAAAAATAATTTTCTAACATGGCACGATAGCGCTCTCCATTGACGGTAACATAAACATTGTTTTCATCAACGAACAGCCGGTTTTTTGCACTGGATCTACCCGAAGAAGAAATTCTTCGGCCAAGGGCTGTCACCCCGGCACTATGTGCCGCTACAACAACCCAACCCGGCCCAATCACACCACCGGCATGAAAACTACAGTAATTTTTTGCTGATGCAATTGTGTCTCTTGAAGCACATGTGGGTGGATTGTTGCAGTCCAATAACGTATATGTGACAGCGCATAGAGAAAGGGACCTAAGGGTAAAAAAATCAATTTTCATTTTTTTTTTCTTTTTTTGATGTGGACAACATCTGAGCATCGAATGAGACCAATCCCATACCCCAAAAGTGTTCCCTCCCAGAGATATGCGCGTTTTATGAAAGTGAAGTCGACGATTCTAAGCGCAAATAGAAAGGGACCTAATCTTTAAAATGGCTATCCTGAACAAAACTTTTCATCAACTTCTCACTTTTTTTTGTTGTGGACAACATCTGAGCATCGAATGAGACCGATCCGATGCCCCAAAAGTGTCCCCTCCCAAAATATGCGCATTTTATGAAAGTGAAATCGACGATTCTAAGAGCAAATATTAAGGGACCTAATCTTTAAAATGGCTCTCCTGAACAAAACTGGTTTTTAACCTTAGGTCCCTTTCTATTTTGCGCGTCACATATTTAGTTTATTGACAAAGCCCCTCAGCAAGAAATAAGCTTTATCGCTCAAGATGATTTTTGATCGGAAAAGGTTCGGTGTTTTAAATGATCAAGTAGCTTTAGTTTTTTGAGTCAGTTTGATCTAATAAGGATGAAGGCCAAGAACTTTTTGCAAAACACGCCACAGTGTGGGTTGAGAGATGCCCAATCCCTGAGAACGACGTGGAATCGACAGCCTATCGGGTGGGATGATTAAAGCTGCCGAAAATTGGAGTAAGACCTTTTAATGTTGCGACCACCGACTAATTTTGGTAGTAATTTTTAATGATTTCCAAATGTTGCTTGTTAGTGAATTTTACCATGATGACAATTTTGACTTCACCTAACGTTTCGACACTGAAAGATCATTTAAAATGTTTGAGGGTGCGTTGTGATAAAGATACGAATTTGCTATGTCCCGTTAGTAACATACGAGTATCTAATTTAAAGTCGCTGGCACTTAAGATATAAAGGGTGTCCCAAGAAGAGCGCAATTTTTAAATGACTGATGCAGCAATTGAATTGTTTCTCTGGCTGTATGACATGTGGCGCCGTCTTGTTGGAACCACATGCCCTCCACATTCATTTCTTCAATTCTAGGCAAAAAAAACTTGTTATCATTTCACGATACCAAACACCATTGACTGTTTGCGCTTGACCTGCCTCATTTTCATAAAAAAAGGTCCAATGATTCCTCCAGCCCAAAAACCACACTACACAGTGACACGTTGAGGATGCATTTGCTTCTCGTGAATCACTCGAGGATTTTCCGCACCCCAAATGCGACAATTCTGCCTATTGACGAAGCCATCAAGATTAAAATGGGCCTCGTCACTGAAGATGATTTTATCGGCAAAATCAGCATTTTCATGTTGTCTCTCCAATACCCAATTAACGAACTCCCTTCGCTGTCCATGGTCAGCTGGCTTCAGTTCCTGAGTCAATTGAATTTTGTATGCATGAAGATGCAAATCTTTCGTCAAAATTCGAGGCAAAGTGGATTTGTAGACACCAATTTGCTGAGCTCGGTGTCGAATTGAGGTAGATGGAGTTTGAGCGACATCATCACGTACAGCTGCGACATTTTCGGTCGATCGACCTGGTCGATGGCGCGTTGTTGTCTTTACATCACTAACAGACCCAGTTTCGGCAAATTTATCCATTAATCTCTTTACAGTTGACTCTTTTGGAGCATTATTGTGACCCCAAATTGATCGCAATTTGCGAACTGTAGCCGCAAAACTTTCACCATTTTGGTAAAACAATTTCACAATGAGAATGCGTTGTTCATTCGTGTAGCGCTCCATTTTTACTAACCTCGTACCTTCTACTAACAAACAATAACAATTGTTCAAATGTCAAACAATGACACTTCGAATGTTGCCAGATTTAAAAATTGCGTTCTTCTTGGGACACCCTTTATAAGTATAACCTCGCCGCTGTAAAAATGTTAGATGTTATTACCCGAATTTTCTGGAATCATAGCCACGCACATTTCGATCACACTAGGGTAAGCCACAAAACTACTCATAATGTTAAAGTTGGGCATGGTCGACTATATAATACCCTGCACTTCTGAATGATTTACAAAGCCTACTGAAAATATGTTTGCGGACCACCTGGAAGGGTGTTGATCCAGAATTCAAACGAAGTTTAAATTTATGAGGAAATTTCATTTTTTTGCTTAAACCGGTTAAACATTAGGGCGCATCAATTTCTTTAGCGACAAACGGTTCTCCCTCAGACGTTTTTAGGAAAATTTCTAATTAATAAAGTCCGTCCTGCCCGTATAAGAATTAGGGCGAATAAAATATTCAATTTTTTTTTGATACATTTTGTGGAATGGCAAGAAAAATTTGGAGGTTGGTGCCAATGTTACTGTCTTAAAAGGAAAAAAAATCTAGAAATTCAGCTTTAACTCATACGTCTCAATTTCACATTAGGGTATGTCAGGACACTCTACAAAATTGTATTATTAAATCTGACACATGGATCTGCCTTTAAGTATATTTAAATTTGTGGAAATTATTTAAAGATTAAATAATTTTCTACATTTCATCCTGCGATAGTTGAAGAGGCATTTCAAGTTTTTTTTCTTTTATAACAGTAACATTGGTACTATCCTTCAACTTGTATTCCAAAATATGTTTAAAAAAAAAAATAATATTGCATTCGCCAAATTCTCCTATAGACAGGACCAACTTGGTTCGCAAAATTTGCTAGCTTGAAAATGATATTAGACAAATGGTTTCTTTGGAAGTTATGCTTACAAATGTTCCTGATATCGCGTGACGTGCTACGCTATGTCGCGTTTGTATTCATCCTCATAAATTAACCCGTGGGAGCTAACGGATGATCAATCTAGATGTATTTTTTTTAAATAAAAAAAAAGTCAAAAATTCAAATCAAGTGTGGAATCTTAACTATTCATTTGAAAGGACATTTTATAGCATCTACTTATATTATTTTTTTTTGGAAAATAATCAATTATGATAGTCCAATTTTGGATGACTCGTTCGAGTATTTCGACCAGTATGGCGTTATTGACACGCGTAATGTTGGCTTCCAAAACTCGAATCGTAGCTGGTTTGTCAGCATAGACTTTGGACTTTACGTTGCTTTAAAGAAAAAGGCCTAAAAGAGTGATATCACACGATTTGGCGGCCAACTCACCAATCCAAAACGTGAAATTAGCTGCTCTTCGAAATGACCTCTCAATGGATCCATTGTTTGAGCAGCTGAATGACAAATGGCACCGTCCTGTAGAAACCAAATGTCGTCAAGATTACGGACTTCAAAAGTCCTATATCATGACGCGATAGAGAGCTCCAGTCACGGCAACGTTCCGACCATCATAATTTTTGAAAAATATGGACCGATGATTCCACCAGTAATAAATCGTGCCAAACTGTGGTTTTCTTTGAGTATAATGGCACCTGTTTAACCCTTTCTGGTTCCTCTTTAGCCCAAATTCGGCAACTCTTTTATTGACTTTTTCGTTGAGTCAGAAATGGGCCTTATAACTAAACAACATTTGGTTAAAAACAGCGTATTCTTTCGAGCTTTTTATGAACCCAATTGAAGATTTCGTTGCGGTGTAAGTTTTTTCATGATGAAATGGCAAACAATATTGACAAGAAAAATAATAAAGTTTAATACAACTCACTCGTAAACTGTGACAAAATCCTAATAAAAAATACCTCTAGATTGACTACCTGTTATATCTACTAAATCTAAACCGATATTCGTCAATTTCAATTACTTTCGCCCTTTCCCAAAAATAAATTAATTGTTCCAAATTTCATCAAGGTGGGGTGTTATGTGTGGTTTTTACAGTGGAGAGCGATATCTAAAACTAAACCGATTTTCCAAAAAACAGACTTGCGGCCAATTTCATCAGTATTAGATGCCTTATGTGACGTCGTTTAAACATGGGCATGCTGATACCTTAAATCAATGAAACTTATTCGCAAATTCAAATTTTGCATTTGCTTTGAACCAAGGCAAGTTTAGACCCCGGCTATGTGGGTCCAAAAGTTGATTTTCAGTTAGATTTTATGAACATTCAGAAATGCAGGGTATATTATAGTCAGCCTTGCCTGATATTCACTTTTCTACTATTTTTTTTGATTTAGACCCGTAAATGTAACCTTATGCACGATATTATTAGTGTTGCAAACCTTTTTTTCATTCAGTCTGCCTGTAGAAGATGTCTTAAAATTCTTAAGGCATCTACTTATACTTATTTTGCCAATGTTCATCATACTCTCCTCACACATTATTATTTCATTTACTTAACAAAAGTTCATTTGTCCACACAGACCTACGAAACATGCACTCGAAAATAATATCACTAACTATTGTGTCGAGTTTACTTTGTTGTGAGATGCACGTACATATGGACATAATGTACACCCATACATAAACAAACCTATATACCTTCCATATACCTTACAATGTGTATTTTTTGGTGAATCAGCCTCCCCCACGGGGCTAAAGGGAGCTGATGGCTCAGCAAAAGGGGAAAAAAGTGCATTATTATATTGTTTTATATATGTTTTGTGCTGACTGGCTATTTGTAATGCTTGTTACGAGTACGCTACATTTAAGTGATTGGTACGTATACGATATAAAGTTATGTCGTCGGTTTTATTGAGGAATATATGAAAACAAGGACAAAACTGATCAAATTTTACCAGGGCGCACATCACGTCCTATGCTGCTTACTTCTAGCGGTAAAAATCCGCTAGAAGTAAATCTTTACATGGCGTCCCTTTGTCTATTACAAGGCAGCATGCGAAACTCCGAAACATTTTTGAAATAATGTTTGCGTATTTGATACCAGCGAAACTTGTACGTCTTTGGGGAACTGAGAACAACAAGTCCGTAGGTTTAATTGACAGTAACCACTAAGAACCATTCAGATCTTAAAGTTGCCTCACTAGAATGGCAGTTGATTGTTTAGCTTCTTCAACATCTTGATGGAGAAAATTCGGGAAAATGTAAAGTTTAAAAAATCTGATAAAAAAAACACCAACGGGCATATCATCACAGAAAAGGAACATTATCAAAGATTAAATTGGAATCGTCTAAAATGGGTCAAATAATGCTGGGATGATCGTTTTGGCTCGCAGTGGTAACTTAGTTGAAAAGTACAGGATTTTGATTAAAAAAAAGAAGGATCATGTTGATATATGTTTTGTTTTGGGTTTGGTAAAAAGATTTAATGAAAACTCTCACTCAAAAAATAAAGCCACAATCTACAATACTCTGATTTCACCCATGCCGTATAATGCGGTGATATCAAAAACGGATATTGACCATTTTCGAAAGAAATATCTTTTGAAAACTCTTCGGCAGTTGCGGCGTAGGTATCCAACGAACCACAAAATTAGTTAATTAAATCATAATAATGGGTAGTTCAACTAAAACCTACGATGTTTTTTATAAATAAAACAACAAGTTTTTAGAGAATAATCTAAATTATATATAATATCTATTTATTATGATAGAAGAATCTATGACAATTATGTGTGAAACAAAATATCTGCCAAATGCTCGCCACCACATTATTTGTATACCTCTTTCCGATGGTCCATATTTTCTACTCCTAGGGGGATGAGGTTCAATGTAGTTATTGTGCCGAATTATCCTATCATTTAACTGTAGAATGGTTCTCGGCTTTTTGACGTACACGTTTTCCTTAAAAATATTCCGTTATCATAACGCGATGGCGAACACAATTTACGGTAACTACTTGGCCGACCTCATTTTCATAAAAGCACGTTCTAATGACGCGCCTGCCCATAAACCACTTTCAGCATTTACTTGCTGATGCGGTTATTCTGTTTGTTAACAGTTCCACTGTGCACTAATTTGAACCATTGTCTGACCAAAAAATTTACGAAGTGCACGAAATGCACGAAATGCTTTTTGATTTGAACGACCATTTCCGTAAAAGGCTTCATCAATAATAAAGCGCCGCTCAACTATATACCTCTCTACAGTTGAATTTGTCAAACACTGAGCAAAAAAGTGTCGAGTTAAGTTGGGCGAATAACTTCAAGTAAAGGTGTGACTTACAATTAACATCGTGCATTATGGTTGGACAACCCATTACAACGATTGCGCTGTCTTTGTCATGTCAGCCGAATGGAAACAAACGCAACAACCAGAACGACGACAGATGGAAACTACAAAAGAAGGCGCAAAAGGGAATAACGTGAACTCAGTAGGAGACCAAGTGAAGAATAATGCGAGAATTATTGTTATTGATAACCGGAAAATTCAAAGCCAACATGGAAGTACGCAGAAATCTTGGTTAAGCAGTCCTGGCCGAACGGTAAGTTGAGGGCCAACCTTGAAAAATGAAGTGTTGAATCGTTATAAAAGATATGACTACTTTAAATTAATTTGTGTACCTTTTGGAATAGATAAAGCTTTTAGCGGGTCTCCCTAATAATATGGAGTCCAGACCAACCCCAATTCAAACCTCAATTTTGTAAGACTATTTCTTTTCTATGACTATTGGTACAACAAGCAAGCCAAAAATCTGAGGTAAAGGGTGGTTCAATTAAATGGCACGATGTTACAGGCTGCTTTATTTTTTTCTGGCCTAATAATAAATATGCGAATATCTATCATCAAAAATAGATTTATACACTTTTGCATGCGCTCAAACCAATTGTCGAAGAACTTTTTCCACTTCGATTGAGACACCTACCAACATGGTTTTGAAACGCTTCAACAGCATCTTCTAGCAACGAAAATCGTTAACCACTCCTTTTTTTCTTGAAGTGCGGGAATAAAAAGAGCCGATGTGTCAGAGCTCGCATTGTCATGGTGTACAATGATTCGTCTTCTCTTGTTCGTTTTTCGAATTTCTCTGACGACTTCAGGAAAACAAATTGTGGTGAACCACTCAGAATTGACCGTCATACGTTGATCAAGCGAAACAGTCGCCACATGACCAGTTGTACCGAAGAAACAGGCGATCATTTGCTTCGAAGTGCTTCTTCCACGAACAACTTTCGTCGGATTTGGCTCGTTTTCGTCGACCCACACGGATATTGCTGTTTTGTTTCGGGCTCATACGCTAAGATCCATGATTCGTCACCTGTGATGATCTTATAAGCGTATTTTGAAACACCGCGATCCCATTTTTTAAAATTTCTTTGCAACAATCGACACGAGACTTTTTTGAGCGATTGTCAAATTGTACGAGATCCAACCAGAACAAGCCTTTTTAACGGCCAGGTGTTCATGCAATATCGAATGTATGCTGGTGGAAGAAATGGCGAAGGATGCCTCTAACTAATAGTATGTCACATGACGATCTTGCATTATCGGTTCACGCACGGCTTCAATGTTCTTTGATACAACGTCCGTTTTTAGACGACCTTCGTCTCTGAGCGAGAGTTGGCCACGAATCGACTTTTCACTGTCTTGGTGTACATTCTCAGCTACGGCCGCTACATTTTCTTCACTGCATGCTGGACGTAGTATATTCGGTCGAACATTATCTAATAATGAATGGTGGGTCTCAAGATGGGTGATGGTGTTGCGAATAGTACGCTCAGTAGGCCGATTATGTAGACCATAAGTTAAACGAATTGCACGAAACACATTCCTCACAGAACGTGAATTTTCGTAATAAAGTTGCACGATGTGTAAACGTTGTTCAGGCATAAGTCTTTGCATGATGAAATGCCAAACAATACTAAACAAAAATAACATGACAGCATGACACGACTCACACGTGATCATTAAAAAAAGGCTAATGAAAAAAGTATCTCTACTTGGATTACCTATTATTTTTCAAAAGCTGCCTTGTGGGATTGAAAATGGGCAATATTGCACACCTCTTCCGGTATATCCCACACAAATGTAACATTCCGCCCACTTTTGGTACTCTTGAGACATTTTCTATTCTATTTGCAGGATCTCACTAAAAAAGAATACTTAAGAATGGAGGTAGAAGGTAAAATTGGTGACAGAAAATAGGACTGCTAGTCACGCCCCTTCTGTTCTGACTCTATTCCACTGATGATTAGAATCCACATGACTTTTCAGCATAAAATTCGGAACACCTTAATAACGGTTTTGTACATATGAAAAAATGGTTGACACGCCCCTTTCAGGTACATCTTATGCAATGCAATATTTCGCCCACTTTTGGTTTTTGTAAAGGCTATTCATTTGATCAAACTTAAAATCAAAACTTGCGAACAGAGTTAAAAGTATAACTTGGTGGCAAATTATTGGATTCCTAGCCAACTTTTGCTACCAAATAATGATCCTGCCTCAGTGTACTTGTAGATAAAAACCCACAAAAGATGTCGCCTAGTGCATGAAATCCACTTATATTTCGAACTTCATAATATTTTCATAACAGCTTTATACACTCGTACGCCTATGAAAAGAGTGGATGACACTATCCATTCTGGAACCTTCAAATGACCTTCCGCCTACTTTTAGTATTCGCCTAATAAAGGGTGTTTTTTATTGAGGTATAGAACTTCGAATTGAAATAAAACACAAGAAAATCGTTTTAATGTCCATCAATTTGGCTTTATTGGAAGGATAATTTTATGCCATTAATGTTTAAATATGATTTCGGGCATGTGGCCGCCGCGGCTGGCTCGAATAAAGCCAATTCTACAGGTCCAATTTTCAACCACTTTTTCAAGCATATGGGGCCGTATGTTGGCAATAACGAATATTGGCTTCCAAGTCCCCTTACGTTTCTGGTTTATTCGCGTAGACGAGCGACTTCACATATCCCCAAAGAAAATAATCCAATGGTGTCAAATCACACGATCTTTGTGGCCAATTGACAGGTCCATTCCGCGAAATTATGCGCTCATCGAATGTTTCCTTCAATAATTCGATTGTGACGTGCGCTGTGTGGCATGTAGCGTCGTCTTGTTGGAACCACAACTCATCCACATTCATGCCATCCAATTCGGGAACAAAATAGTCGGTTATCATGGCTCTATACCGGTCTCCATTAACGGTAACTGACTCTCCAGCATTATTTCGGAAGAAGTATGGCCCAATGACTCCACCAGCCCATAGAGCACACCAAACAGTCAGTTTTTGTGGATGTAATGGCGTCTCAAGGGTCTCATGTGGATTCTCTTCACTCCAAATGCGGCAATTTTGCTTGTTGACGTAGCCATTCAACCAAAAATGAGCCTCATCACTGAACAAAATTTTGTGATGAAAATCAGCATTGAGATGAATCTCATTTTCGGCCCATTTTGCAAGCGTTGTTCTTTTGTCAACCTGTTCATGATGAAATGGCAAACCAAACTAAATATTAATCACTTGACAGCTGACAAAATGGCCGCCAGTTAAAAAAGTGATGCCAACTTAAAGTTATATACCCCAATAAAAAACACCCTTTACTTGTAGTACTATTTACACGATTCTGTTTGAATGTTATTAATACGATCTAAATAAAAATCATCACTTATTAACTGAATTATAAGGTTAACTTGAAGACAAATAATTGGACTCCTAGCCACGCCCTTCCGGTTACTACCACACAAACCCAAGGGAGCGTAGGAAAATATAAAGTCCGATGAGGGTGTACGTAAGTCGGATCAACCAACTAAAGCTTTTTGAGTAGTTTTTTTTATTTTCTTTTTGGCTCCCATGAAGTGTGTTCACATACTGTTGTTAGTTTTAGTTGGCTTTTGTTTAACTTATGTCTGCTGATAATAACCGAAAACGAAACGAAACAAAATTGTAATGTAATGCATTTTTCGAGTACGTGACTTGGTTGCATTTATGAAACGGTTTTAATTAAACGAAAAAACGAAAAGTATTACCAGGAATTGTTTTAAATAATTTGTTTTTCTGCCCTTTGTATTTTTTCAACATGAAAAAGTTATTTAATATATATTACGATATTTTAGAAGGAACACGTAATTACTTGAAGCTAAAGTTGATCGTTTTATTAAGTCAAAAAATTTCCAAGAGAAGGAGATAACAAAGGAAAGAATATGATTTCCTAAAATTGAAAATAGAAAATTAATTTAAAACTATAAAAGTTGTACTATAAAAGTTGACAATTTCTGGACTCAAATCCGATATCCAACGGTGAGATGTAGCCACATGAAAAAGTTATGTACAATTGTGTAAAAAGTAATGGCCTGTCATCAGAGTGGAGGGGCCATTTGTTAGATATTTTATCAACGCTGAGGCAGGATCATATGTGTGGTAGCAAAAGGCTCGTGACTTGAAATCCAATTATATGTCTCCAACCCAATTATATGTTGGATTATAATCTTTAGTGGAAGAGAGTAAGAACAGAAGAGGGGTGCCTAGCAGTCCAATTTTCTGTAACCAATTTTACCTTCTACCTCCATTCTTAAGTATTTATTTTTAGTGAAATCGTGCAAATAGAATTGAAAATATTTTAAGAGTACCAAAAGTGGACGGAATGTTACATTTGCGTGGGATGTACCGGAAGAGGTGTGTAATATTGCCCATATTCAATCCCACAGGCAATTTTGGAAAACTATTTTGGCATGTGAAATTTAAAAACGATTGGTAGCTCCTTTCAAGGGTTATAGTGCGAATCAGCCGCACAGGCGGATTTAGCTCAAATGACTTAAAATATCATGAAACAGATTTGGTCAAAACAAAAAACAGGGTCTAAACAATTTTTTCGCTCCCTTAAACTTTTTGTCTACTCCAAATTTTATTTACAGTAGCGCGGAGCCTAACGTTAAGTTTTTTGTCCGACTTAATTTGACATCTCTTTGTTTCAGTGTTTGACAAATGCAACCATGGAGAGGTATACAATTGAGCAGCGCATAAAGATTGTAAGCGCCCTTTACGAATATGGGCGTTCAAATCAACATGTATGTTGAGCACTTCGAGATTTGTTTTGGCCAGCATAATTCACTAAATGTGTCCACAGTGGATTCGTTAACGAGCAGAATTGTCGCGTTTGGTCAAATGAGAATCAACGAGTGATTGTTGACGCATGAAATCCAGCGGTGAGATACAGCCACATCTCTGTGAAATAGTAATGTAAAATTCTGTGAAAAGTAATGGCCTGTCATCAGAGTGGTGCGGCCATTTGTAAGATATTTTATTTCATGCTTATCCCAAACATGTATTCTTTGCAATTCAATAAAAAAAATACGTGCTTTAATTTTAAAATGACAAAGTGCACTCTAACTGACACACCCTTTATAAGTAGTGCTTTAGGTAAAGCCTTCTGTCTATTGTTCGTATTGTTCGAGTTATTACATAAAAAAACCTGTGTTTAAGATAACATTCAAAGAATAGGAAATATGGTGCGGGCAGATATTTATTTATTTTTTTGTAGAAGGCCTTCATGCCATACTCGGTCAAACGCCTGTTGCACATCGAGAAAGCCAGCTGAACAATATTGTTTATTTTCAAGAGTCTCAGAAATTATATTCACGATCCGGTGGCACTGCTCAGGGGTACCATGCTTATGTTTGAAACCGAACTGATAGTCTGGAATAATCTTTTTTTCATCTAGCACTGGTAGTAATCTTCTTACGAATATTTTTTTCAAATATTTTAGAAAATGTTACCAGTAAACTTATAGGTCTGTACGAAGACAATAGGTTTTCCGGCTTATTGGGTTTTGGGACCATTTATTGATGTATATTGTTTCTAAAAAGAATCTACTTATTCGAAATGTCCGACTTTTGCCTTTACACACGCCTTAAGTCGCACTGGCCAATCGTCAATAGCTGCACGAACCTCGTCCATTAAAAAATGGGCCACAGCTCGAACCAAAGCAGTCTTAAGAGATCCAAAGTTGGGGTATCTTTTGTGACAAACCTTGTCCTCTAAAGCCGTCACAATTTGTAATCCAATGGGTTCAATTCTGGACTGACTGAGGACCATTCTTTAATGGAAATGAACGCTGGCAAATTGTTTCGCAGCCAGGCCTGGGACGTTTTAGCCTAATGGGCCGGCGCAGAATCCTGCTGGAAAGTCCATGGATATTTTTGGAACAGGGACTTGTTTAGAAGCTTCACAGCAGCTTCCAAAACGGATTCTTGGTAAACTTTGGCCGATGTTTTGATTCCTTGTTTGCAGAAATGCACGTCAGTGACCCCAAGAGACACCCCACTGAAGCTGGGTGATGACCCTTTTCCACCCTTGGGATCAGTTCAGATGCTTCCTTAGATGACCGCGCATACTTATACACTCTATCATTTGGTTGTTAAATTTTTCCTGAACCGTAAAATTTTTTTTCGGTGAACAAAATTTTTCTGTGCAAGTTATCAGCGTGCTTCACCAAAAGACGTTTGCATTTTTCAATCCTATTTTTTTTTAAAGCTGCAGTCAATAAATGTCCGGTACGTCGTGTGAAAGCCCCAAGTCCCAAGTATTTTTTAATGATTCGACTCATGGATTTTTGCGTGATATTCATCTCACAGACCATGAAATTTTTTTTCGGTGAACAAAATTTTTCTGTGCAAGTTATCAGCGTGCTTCACCAAAAGACGTTTGCATTTTTCAATCCTATTTTATTTTAAAGCTGCAGTCAATAAATGTCCGGTACGTCGTGTGAAAGTCCCAAGTATTTTTTAATGATTCGACTCATGGACTTTTGCGTGATATTCATCTCACGGGCCATGATTTTCGGTTTTCGGAGCGGATTTCTGTGAATTCTTGGTTTAACGGCAATGATGACATGTGGTGTTCGAACAGAGCGTGGGCGGCCCGACCGGTGGCGGTCTTTTACATCTCCAGTCTCCTCAAACAGTTTTATGCATCGGTAGACGAACATGCGGCTAATCCCTAGTGGCGGAGCGTTTTAATAATATCGCTTTTTTCATTTCACACTTGAAAAGCGCTAATACAGCGATACGGTTCTCATTATCTGACTACTCCATGATGAAAATTGAAACAATTTTAAAACTCCGTTACAGACTAACGCTATTGAGGTTAGCTTTCAAAACCCATATGACATTAACGGGGTATGTTCAGTTCTACTATTGAAATGGGTGTGTTCAATATTGTAACAGTATTTATGTCCCTACTAAATATAACGTTCAATACAATCAAATAATGTATCTGAATCGGTCAGTATAACAGACATGGTGTCTATATATTTTTTGTTTAGATGTAGCAAACCACAGCACTGAGTCATATTACCCGGCACCCCAGTGTGGTGACGGGTACAAAAAATATAAGCATTATCCGGTTACCCTTTAATTGACACCCATACTTTATAGCCAATCAAACTACCACCTTAGTTACATGTTACCAGTTTACAGCATATATTAAAATCTTAAAAAGTTAATTTAGTTCTTTAATTGTAAACTACCGCACGCACGTTGGGCGCATTAAAACACCGCCTAAGAAGCGTTAAATCTACATTATTTTAACGGTCCCAAATTGCTTGTTTTATTAGTTTGCTCCTCTTGTCATTTGGGACATCCCACGTAATGTCAACAGTAGTTAGCGTGAAGACTATGAAATTTACAAAACTAATTTAACACATGTATACATTTTAAGGGTATTTTTAAGATTTCATACACATCATGGATCTAATCTTTGTCGTTACCTTAATGGCAACATTTTTATCATGTACACCTCATACTTTACTCTATAGGGAAATGGTTAAGGTTTCCAACTTCGAAAAGGTCCTTTTAGAGTCCGTAAATTTCACACGTAACATCGATTTCTCGAAATAGGGACGCACTGTTAAAGTACGTACATATTTTTGCCATTCAAATAACCTAAAATTATTGATTCTCAAAACATATTTGAAAGTTATCCAGCGAAATATGCATAAAACGAATGAAAGAATGAAAACAACAAATAATTTTTAATAAAGCGTCCCACTCTCTCTCGCCATTTCGGCTATCATCCATCGTTCAATGTGAATCGTTTATTACTTTTTACGTCATTTTTCTTATTTAAATAAATCACTGCCATAAATCTTTACTTTCGTTCCACTCTCATTTTCCTTTTGGAAAATGAACAACAACCACTACAGAAACAGAGAGCAGCGGCGGCAACAACTACACCAACAGCAGCAGTCAAATGGAAGATTACTTCTATAAATCACCGGATATCTGGTATTTTCAACACCTTGTTTGCCATAATAATGTACAATTTACTTGCTCTTTTTCATAAGATATCTATCCACATACTATTGTACGTATCTGTGTTTCGGTGTGAATCCGCCATACTCGTGTATGGGTAATTTCAATACAAAAAACCCAAAAATCCCCGTCATATGAGTACTGCTCTCTACTCTTTAATATGTTGTCTTTTCATTTTATGTCGAGATCTAAGTTTCTGTGATATAAACGCTGGTTAATGTAACGCATATAAGTCTGTAATTGGACCTTTTATAAAAATTTAGTTATGGTAGTCTAATGTTACCAACTGTACTCCGACCAGACAGGAATGGAATATCATAGTACCAGGAAATATAAACTACTTAGTAGGGACATAAATACTGTTACAACATTAAACACACCCATTTCAATAGTAGAACTGAACATACCCCATTAATGTCATATGGGTCATAAAGCTAACCTCAATAGCGTTAGTCTGTAACGGGATTTTAAAATTGTTTAAACTTTCATCATGGAGTGGTCAAATAATGAGAACTGTATCGCTGTAATAGCGCTTTTCAAGTGTGAAATGAAAAAAAAACGATATTTTCAAACGCTCCGGCCACTAGGGATTAGCCGCATGTTCGTCCACCGATGCATAAAACTGTTTGAGGAGACTGGAGATGTAAAAGACCGCCACCGGTCCACAGTGGTTGCACTTGTATGGGTGACAGCGACAAAAATAGTAAGAAGGGAGATATCGTCCTGAAATTTTCACAGTATATTCCGGACGATACCAGCACGACATTCTGAAAAAAATGGGAGTGGCCGCTCTTATCTACCGCCCACTTCATTAATTTGAAAGGAAATTATTAAAATTTTTTTTTATACTTTATTTATTTATTATTGAATATGCTCTTATTGAGCCTATACGAATCTTAAAACTACAACTTATTATAATTCTGTAGTTGTACAGAATTTGTTTGTCGTACGGGCCCCTGCTTCATCATTCTGGCAGGGTCGGATTTGGTTAATGTTATGATTTAATCTTAAATTTGCTATTCTTGCAACAATTCAATTGTCGATTTTAATAATCCACTTTTCTTTTTGCATGGCAATTTCCGTTGACCTGTAATTAATGGATCCGAGCTCAACAGTAACATATGTAGTAAATCTGTATTTGTTGCAATTCGAGAAGTTTTTCTGGTATGTTGGAGCCTATACCTTTTAATGTCCTTGTTTTTAGCTTCCGCAGCTTCCTCTGAAAGCTCTCCAATTGGTACTAACCCGTTTTCGATTACTTCGGAAGCATGTACAAGGATCTTGTGTACTGAAGGGGCCAAATAAAACCAAGGATATTTTTCTACCAGTCCTTTAGCAGTGTCAAGTGCGAATTGTTTAAATTTATCGGAGTTTATTTTATATCCTGATGACACAGCTTGCAGTAATGTTGCACATCGAAGTATGAGCTCCTCGTCAACACCAGTTATCTGAGCAGCCAAAGCAGGATTATTAAAAAATCGCCTTGCGGTGTTACCATCATTTGAGGTACCACTACCTCCTGCTTTTGGCTTGTCTACTATCAAACCCATTACCGATCGAAACTTGTTTTGAATTTCCTTTTTTCTTTCCACGAATTTTTCTTTTTCATCTTTCGACCTAATTTGCCATTTTTTTAGACCCAGTCTATACGAAACATGGACGAAATATTCAAAAAATCTAATATATGAATGCAAAGGAGATAAACCAAACTCATAATTTTCTTGGTGGACTACTTTTTGCAGACATATATCTATATCGTTCATCTCTTTTGGTTTCGCTTTGCATATATAGCATTTAGCAGATGACGTTTGACTTAGTGCATTGCATACTTTACCGTCAACCATAGTAAGTTGCAATTTGTGTTCGATGTTTATTTTCAGCTCAGATGTAAAATATTCTGTGCACTTTATCATATCAATTTTCTGCTTGAAATAATTTTTCTCTTCGATGCAAACTTGGGACGTTTCTTTTTTAAATTCGAATCGTATTGGTCTGCAGTACCGGGTGGACGATGGGCGAGGATTTTTCCATACTATTTTAACGTTTTGTGGTGTCGAAGATTTTGTAACTAGTCGAAGCGGTACATAAGATGTTACAAATAATGTGTTATCTTGTAGAGCATTATTAATAACACGTTGCTTATATTCACTGTATCCAGAACTACCATCGAATCCCCATTTTCCTATCAAAACAAGGTTGTTTACATCAAATTCGGCGTTTAATACATCACTTTGTAGATCTAATATTCGTGAAGCTGTATTGTCAAGTAGTAGAAGCTCCACTTCAGCTTTTGATTCACTCACGGTAATGGATGCTGCATCAGGATAACTTTTTTTCTTCTCCCTTAAAATCTTTTCATAACTGGGCAACATATTAGATGAAAGCTTACTATTTATAAAATGTCTGATTTTTAAGTACTGCTGTTTTGTTAAATTTGTATCAATTATTAATGACAAAACTTCAACAACATTTACTTCCGGAAATTGTTGTTTTGATTCTAAATAATCTCCACGTAAGGCATCAGATGCCGACTTGTCAATCTCTGCCACCCTTGCTATTCTACGTTGCTTAGTTCTAATTGAGGAATTTGAAAAATCAGCAGTAGGGCGACCACGTTTATTAGTCTTTGGCCCTTGTTCTTCAAATTGTGGCAAAGATATGGTTTTGAGACGTAAAGGAACAACTTCTTTGGTAGCGAACCAATCAGAATGATTTACTAAAACTTCTGACTTTATGCGATGATTTTTTTTCCACATTTCTCCCATTTTTTTACATAAATATTGTATACATTTCAGTAGATCACAGAATGTATTTTCGCCGCCTTCAAAATCAATGGCTTTGACTACTTCGTCGAACACTTCCTTAGATTTCGTAGCATTTGACCCATTTTTAGAACACCAAATTTCAAAAACGTATATGCGTGAAAATATGCATTGGTGAGACGTTCCTACGATAACAAATTTAAGAAATAAGGTAAATAAAGGAATAACAGACAAAATATTTAACAAAAACAAAAAAAACTATGTTTGTTTATTGATACGACTTACAACAACCAATGCTACAACACTCACGCCCGCATCAGGTGAAGAAAAATACATTTTAAAACAAAGAGCTTGATTTGGTTTATTGAACATTTTTTAAAAACCTGCAAATTCCTGCACCTGAATTGAACTTTATAGTGGATTATACACATGTGTCAACATTTATAAACAAATCCCGTCACGGACTTCCGCGGGTAAAGTTACTAAAACTCAAAGTACATTTAAGTTAGACAAAAAAACACCCTGAAAAAAGGCATTTATTTAAAACGTGTACTTTTAGAGAACCACAACAAAGCACATATACATGTTATTACTTAAAAATAGTGCTAATACCATCTATTTTAATTTCCATTTTTGGTATTTTTGTTTTGTCACTTTATAAATTATATTTTCACAGATGAAACTTCACTTAGTTTTTGTGTTTTTTTCAGCCAACTAACCGCTTCTATGAAAGTACGTACATATGTTGCGTTTATTTACGAAGTACCGTTAGAAATGATCAAAACAAAATTAGAGTAGAGAAATTTGATAACATTAGCGACTATTTATTGAGCTACAAGGTCAATATATTACCATCATTTTTTTTATTTTTGTCGTATGGGCGCAACCACTGTGCGGTCGGCCGCCCACGCTCTGTTCGAACACCGCATGGCATCAAAGCCGTTAAATCAAGAATTCACAGAAATCCGCTCCGAAAACAGAAAATCATGGCCCGTGAGATGAATATCACGCAAAAGTCCATGATTCGAATCATTAAAAAATAATTGGGACTTGGGGCTTTCAAACGACGTACCGGACATTTATTGACTGCAGCTTTAAAAAAAATAAGATTGAAAAATGCAAACGACTTTTGGTGAAGCACGCTGATAACTTGCACAGACAAATTTTGTTCACCGATGAAAGACATTTTTACCGTTCAGGAAAAATTTAGCAAGCAAAATAATAGAGCGTATGCGCGGTCATCTAAGAAAGCATTTGAACTGATCCCAAGGTTGGAAAAGGGTCATCGCCCAGCTTCAATTATGGTTTGGTGGGCTGTCTCTAACGTAGGGGCCACTGACCTGCATTCTTGCGACCAAGGAGTCAAAACATCAGCGAAAGTTTACCAAGAAACCGTTTTGGAAGCTGTTCTGAAGCTTCTTAACAATTCTCTGTTCAAAAACCAGCCATGGCTTTCCAGCAGGATTCTGCGCCGGCCCATTAGGCTAAAACCAGGCCTGGCTTCGAAACAATTTGCAAGCGTTCATTTCCTCTGAAGAATGGCCCTCAGGCAGTCCAGATTTGAACCGATAGGATTAAAAATTTTGGACGGTTTTAGTGGTCAAGGTTTGTTACAAAAGATACCCCAATTTTCGATCTCTTAAGACTGCTTTGGTTCGAGCAATTTTCAATGGGCGAGGTTCGTGCAGCTATTGACGATTGGCCAGTGCGATTTAAGTTGTGTGTAAAGGCAAAAGGTGGACATTTCGAATAAGTCGAATCTTTTTGGATACAATATACATCAATAAATATATTGAAAAATATTTGGCCCAAAAACATTCAGTACTTTTTATTTTACAGCATAAAACATGTATACATGTCCCTACTAAGTATTTATAGGTATAATCAAAAAAGGCGGTAAATCTGTTATCACCGAATTTAGCATAATTCATTCAATTTTCAATCGATTTTTATGTAGTACATGTTTTAGAAAGGTACTTTAATATGATATTACTATAAAGCTGATAAAAAAACACAATTCGCTCCCAACCGATCAACTTTGAGCGTGAAGAAAATTAAAATGTGTAATTTTTTGTTTTTTTTTTTAATTAAACAGCCATTACTCAGTCATTTTTTTGGTGATATGAAACAGAATGATTTTTTTCAAAGATAACTACTTCATCTTTAAAAAAACACAATTTTTAAAATCGGCTTATAAAGAAAATTTATGATATTTTGAACTTTAAATTTTTGAAAAAAATCGAAAATACGATTAGTACTTGTAATTTAAAATTTATGGCGATTGAGAAAAATGGAGCTTAGATTTAAAATCAGCGACCTCAAATTGATAAAAATGCTATAGAATTACAAACAACACACAAACAGTTTCATTTTGCTCCCTTGTGTTATTGATCGTCGTAAATTTCTATTATAATCTAACCATGTCCGACCGTGTGTTTGCACAAAAGCGCTCAAATGGGTCAACCTAGCAAATTAAGTATGATGATGACTTATTTGTTTCCTTTCAAGGGACTTAAGGTACCTCGAAGAAAAGTACACTCTTCGAAATATTTGCTTTACAAATCATAATTTTTAGTGTACGGACAATCGCCAAAATGTGAATTGTTAGTTAAGACGCATTATTCGGGATCTTCAGTTACTCTAAAGTTCATCATTTGTATATAAAATTTATATTTGCAAAAGTTATTCAAGGTAGAAAATTATGCAACGATATTGTCTAGGTATTCCATGTAGAAATAAAGTTATGAAGCTGATAATATATTAGCAAAGTTTTCCATTAAATCGTGCAACATTTTACAGAAATTGATTAGCTGTGGTTGTTGGCATGGTGGCATCATCGGTGGCATGAAGAAGACACCTTTAGCATCAATGAAGTAGTCATTGTGAAGTGATGCGTCTATCCATGGTCAGACCTCGAAAACATCGATAGTAATGCAAAGAGCATTTCATGGCCGCCAGTACCATGAGACTTGACAACCCTTTATTACACCGGTCACCACTAAATTTACGGCAAATTGTTTGATAATCAACTTTAGTTAATTTGGGACTGCTGATCA
The DNA here is from genome assembly GCA_963513945.1 of Hydrotaea diabolus. Taxonomy (NCBI): domain Eukaryota; kingdom Metazoa; phylum Arthropoda; class Insecta; order Diptera; family Muscidae; genus Hydrotaea; species Hydrotaea diabolus. The sequence continues at coordinate 129,300,452 of OY740717.1, read as the reverse complement.
CGAAACTGGCCTTTGATTTCCCAGATTCGCTCTTGCTTAGGCGATTTTTACATTCGTGATCAGGAGCCCTAAATTAACTAAAGTTGACAATCCAACCTACTGCCACAGATTTTATTCAAATTTTGTTGCATAGTGTTATTATTACTGGGTCTACGTCAAGCCAACTCTACGCTCACAAGCTACCCATTCTGGAAAAGCTTGAGGCTAACAATTCAGATGCTATTGCTGTAATAACACCGCTCACAGGGACTCATATTAGGCTAAAAAGCTAAGTTGGGCGTTGGATAGCGTGAATTTCATACCTCATAGCATTAATTTAGCTTGAAAATATATTTCGATAGCTCTTACCGCAGTGCTTTGATTTTTATATTTTCCATTAAAATGGACCATGCTTAAATCGATTTATATCGTATCTGATATGGTGCTTTTAGAGTGATCATACATCGGAAGAAACCTTTGTACAGGGTGTCCGTCGAGCAGGTATACTACTTTGTTTGTTTCAAATTTGTTATTAAATGAAAGAGAATGGAACTTATATTGATGTTTTTTTAATGTCGGCAATTATGTATAGAATACAATATTAGATAAATGTCCGTCTCTGTTAGCCTCACAAATGCGAGCACTTTTGAGCATATTTTTCATTGAATTCTCACACATTTCACGCGGTATTTCTATAATTTTTAATATTTACAAATATTTTGTTTGAGTTGCTCAAGCTTTTCTGGTTTGTTTGTATAAACATTGCTTTTCAGATATCCCCATAAAAAGAAGTCCGGAGCAGTCAAATCAGGCGACCTTGGAGGCCAATCAACATCACCATTTCTTGAAATAACTTGTTAAGGAAAGAGGTCTCGCAGTAATTTTATTGTAATCCTGGCTGTATGCGATGTGACACCGTCTTGTTGATGCCACATGTCAATCAAACCCAAAGCATGCAGTTCGGGCGTTAAAAAGTTTTCAATCATATCACTATGTCGCTCCCCTTTGACAGTTATTGTTACGCCCTTTTCATTTTTATAGAAGTAAGGTCCAATGATTCTTCCTGACCAAATTGCATACCAGACTGTCACTTTTAATGGATGCAAAGATGACTGATGAATAATTTGAGGGGTTTTCATTGCCCAGAACCGACTATTCTGTTTATTCACATATCCATTCAAATGAATATGTACTCATTACGATTTTTTCATGAAAATCGGGGTTGTCACGGACGATTTGAAACATCCTATTGGCATATGTACGACGACGTATATGGTCTTGTGGAAGAAGCTCTTGTGTCAACTGAATGGAAACAAATGCAAATCCTTGTGAAAAATTGTGGCCAAAGTTGTTCTTTGAATACCAAGGTACTGAGCACGGAGTCGGAATGTTTTGAACACTTTCTTGAGCGGCAGTAATGTCTTCAGCATATCTTGCAGTATGTTGTGGTCCATGCTTGGGCCTATCAGCTACAGAACTTCTTTCTTCGAAATCATTCACTACACGATAAATAGCAGTGCGTTTTGGTGGCACGTTGTTCTCCTAAAAATTCCAAGTAACTTTTTCATCGTCACAGTAATCGATGATGGATTTCATTAAAATTTTATAACGATTAAAGCACGTTGGTTTATCGAATATTTTTCCTCAATAAATTTGCCACGTCTCTACTTCACGACTGCCAAATATGAACTGTCAGGACTAATGCTTACCAAAATGGCGGCAAAACAAAGTAGTATACTTTCCCGGCGGACATCCTGTTTACGAGGGTTGCTACATATATTTCTGGCCTTGGCAACACTATTTGTTGCCTGGCGCCATCTGACATTTCGATTTGAAAGTTTGAAATTTTTTAGCATAAACGTACTCAGAACGTTTTGACGTATTTGGCAAAAAAAATGGAATTAACTCGTGAATATTTTCGTGCGATAATTTTTCACAACTTTCGACTTGGATTATCACTCGAGTGCATCGATGAACTTAAATCTTTGTATAGCTATCAAGCACCATTCTATAGCACTGTGAAAAACTGGTTTAATGAATTCAATCGTGGCCTACGCTTACACAAAGACGAAGGTCGTCCAAAAACGGCCGTTGTGCCAGAGAACATTGATGCCGTGCCTGAACTGATTATTAAAGATCGTCATATGACATACCGTGAGATAGAGGCATCCTTGGGCATTTCTTCCACTAGCATACATTCGATATTGCATGAAGATCGGCCATAAAAAATGTTTGTTCTTGTTGGATCCGGCACAATTCGACTATCGCTCGAAAAAAGGCTCGTGTCGATTGGTGCAAAAAAATTTTGAAAAAATACGATCGCGGTGCTTCAAAAGACGTTTATAACATCGTCACAGGTGACGAATCTTGAATCTATGCGTATGAGTCCGAAACAAAACAGCAATCGACCGTGTGGGTCTTCGAAGACGAGCCAAATCCAACGAAAGTTGTTCGTGAAATAAGCCCTTCGAAGCAAATGGTGGCCTGTTTCTTCGGCAAAACTGGTCATGTTTCGACTGTTCCGCTTGAGCAACGTGGGACGGTCAATTCTAAGTGGTGCACCACAATTTGTTTGCCTGAAGTCTTCGGAGAAATTCGAAAAACGAACAAGAGAAGACTCATCATTTGCACCATGACAACGCGAGCTCTCACACATCGGCTCAAACCACCCCCTTTCTGACCGGCCAAAACGTCCAACTGATGGATCATCCGCCGTACAGCCCTGACTTGGCACCCATTGACTTCTTTTTATTTCCGAAAATCAAGAAAAATTGCGTGGTCAACGATTTTTGAAGATGCTGTTGACGCGTCTAAAAACCATGTTTTGGAGGTGTCTCAATCGGAGTAGAAAAAGTGCTTTGACAGTTGGTTTGAGCGCATACTTTGAAAATTAATAAAACCATTTTTGATGATAAATATTCGCATTTTCATTATTAGGCGAGTATTATATATAGCAGCCCTCGTAGCTGTATGTGCGAAACACTTTTAATAGGATTCGTCATAAAGAAAAGTTTCCGAATATGCTGATTTTCGTCAAGAACAATTTAGATTTTACCACTTTTCTTACATGACCTCTTTTTATACACTACAGCACGCTGTGGAAAGTTAGTATTATGACAAATGTTTGTAACTATCAAAAATATTTAAGCTAGACCCACCTTTAAGTGTTCTGATCGGCTCAGAATCACTATATGGTTCGATTTAACGATGTCTGCCTGCCCCTACGTTATACCGTTCGTCCATCCAAAGCTTGTATTCAAACTACAGGGGTCCATTTTTTCCGATCTTCATAAAATTTGGCAAAAGTACGTTCTTTTGGTCAAGGACAGACGCTAGTAAAACTGAAAAAAAATCGGTTCAGATTAAGATATGGCTCCCACATATATGTATGTTCATCCAATTGTAAGGATTTTTGCTATAAAGCCAATATAGCATTACATCCAATCTTGATGAAATTTGGCTCGAGTTAGTTTTTTGGAATAAGTAAGTTTTAGTAATTCAAATTGAAGAAAATTTTTTCAGATTTAGATATATAAGTAGATTACAAGCACGTAGCCGACTTAATGTCTTAAGCCACATTTTACATTCAATCCGATTCAATAAAGAAAGTTTATGAGAGTTATCCGGACAGTGAAATCGTCGTTGCTAGAGATTTCAATGTCCACAATTTCGCCTGGCTTTCGCATTCGAGCCAAACTACTGTGGAGGGCCAATACGTCGAGCTCTTCGCCGTGCAAAATGACTTGACGCAACTAGTGAATGGACCGACACATATTCCGTGTGTCGAAGGACAACCTCACACTATTCTTGACCTTTACTTAACTTCGCACCCTGAAATGTACGAAGTTAATGTCCTTGTACCTCTTGTTAACTCTGGCCATTGTATTGTTTCAGCATCCTTTTTCCTGCTTAGTGATCGAAAGTATGACTTCCGTAGAAATAGCTCTAAGGGAGACCTGATGGCTTTCCGGTCGGAAATCTGGTGTCGGTCTATCCACCAGTTTGGTAAGAGTAAGGCTGTGGCTTTGGATATCTCCAAGACTTTTGATAGAGTGCTCTTATCAAAGTTGATCACATTTGGTGTCGGTAATACTTTCGCTCGTTTTATATCGAGCTTTCTTAAAGATCGCACTATAAGAGTTGTTGTAGATGGGTTCTCATCCAGCCAACATAGGCTTACCGTAGGTGTACCACAAGGCTCTGTCCTTTCTGCCTCTTTATTTCTTATTTTCATTGATGATCTGTTGGGTCAGACCGTGAAACCAATCTACTCGTTTGCGGATGACAGAAACCTCTGTCATTCTTTTTCATTAAACCATGGGCCAAGTCTTCAAGATATTTGAAGACAGAAGTCGTTTTATGGATGAGAACCTTGGCCGGGATTTACAGGCCATTTCCGACTGGGGTCGAATGAATAGAGTGGATTTTAATACGCGCAAGACGCAGTGCTGCTTGTTCTCTCACAAGCGATTCACTTCGTCAATATCTATCGATGGTATAGATGTTGAACAATCAGATGCTCTTGATGTTCTGGTTATGAAAATACAATGTGACGCTTGTTGGGCGATACGTGTATTCGAAGTGTCGAAGAAACACTCAAGTGTATAGGCTTCCTAAAGCGGTGCATGAAATATTTCACTCCTTCTGATCTCTTCAACATCTATACGACCTATATCAGACGTAAGATGGAATACAACTCACATATATGGGCAGGAGCTCCAAAATAATTCTTGGAGCTGCTTGACCGTGTTCAAAGGAGATCGATGGTGCTGATAGGCGACAGTAGGGTATACAACTCTATTGTTTCCCTTGAGCATAGTCGGAATGTGGGTTGTGTGTCGCTGTTCTCTCGTTACTTTCATGGTGCGTGCTCCGCTGTGTGTCGCTGTTCTCTCGTTACTTTCATGGTGCGTGCTCCGCTGAACATCCGTCGACTTATTCTTGACGTTAGGATGTTCGCCAGGAATACGCGACTTTCCAGGAATTCACACCCGTTTGTTTCGATTGGCCAGTCGACCGCACTATACACTACAGATCGAATTCGTTTTTTGCCCGTACTGTCCGTATGTGGAATCGATTTACGGCAAATGTATTTCTCACCAATTACGACATCCGAAAATTCAAGACAAATACCAATAAACATTACTCCTTAACCCCTCTAATCCCTTACTTTCCTCCTACCAACGCAATGCACTGCATAATAGGGGACATCCCCTGAGTGTTGGTTAATAAAAAAAAAATCTTAATGGAATTTAGAACGAGTAAGTTTTTTGGGCCAAGAAAAGACGTTGTTGAAATTGAAGCAAATCGGATAAGATTACTTATAAATATATATAGCTTCAACACATATATGTTCATCCGATTATATATTTTAGTTCTAGGAGTCACATATTGCATACGATTAAGATGAAATTCGGCACAAGACAGTTTTTTGGACCTGACATTAATGTTATGGAAATTGAAGTAAATCATTTCAAATATAGATATGGCTTTCACACATATGTTCATCAGATTTTATGTTTTTGCCACAAGAAACCCCATAATACATCCAATTTTTCCATATAATACATCAAAATTTTCCCACAAATGGAAATATGACATTAGTTGTAAAATCGAAACAAATATAGAGCCCAATCCAAGGACCCGACTTAAGCTTTTATAATTTGTTTAATTTTAAATTAATTCGGCTGCTGCTGTGGTGCTGAAAGGATTTTTTTATAGAATCGTCCATATGTGAAAGCGAAAGCGTCTCATATACGCATATACCCGGGAATTAACCAAAGGTACACAAGAAAAGATGATGCGTGCTTTGTTTGTTTGGTTTCGTCGGTGTTTGCTGTTGTTGCTCTTGCTCTTGTCATCGTCCTGGTTTTCTCCACCTGAGCGTTTTGTTCTGACACCTCCGCTTTCATATTTTTTTAAGGGCGATTGTTGGCAAGTTCACCTTCACATTCAGGCGATTATGAATAATTTTTGACAATGATTCATCATCATCATTTAAAGCATTATGTCATACATTATGTACACGCGTGGATATGACGTACGAATATGTCACATTTCGGATGCTGCATGAATGGTTGAAGGGGTAGGTGGGATGAATGTATGTCCTGGTGACATTGGATTGGATTTGATGCTGTTGTCGTGCTTTTGTTGTTTCTTTTCAATTTGTTTGGTAATTTTGCCTTTAAGTTGAATTGACTTCAAGGTGAAATTGCCTTCAAATAATTTGTTATGCAAAGGAAGCATAATTGAATGTTTGATTCGTTGAAGTTTTGAAAAGAAATTTCTGCAGAATTTTCAGGAGAAGAAACAGAAAATCACTGGGGGTACATCGAACTTTTACATGTCATTGCTGAGGTTATTTCTCAAATTAAATGGAAATTGAAAGATAATCTCTGCTAAAGAAGTGAGATTATGGCGAAGTTTTAAGTACAAAGTTTTGTGGTTTACATTTAATGACAATTGGCCACTTACAATGCTATAAAAATGTTCATTTTTTGATTTCTGAAAGATTTTATATGCTACACAAAACTATGGTATTATGACTTAGTGCTGCTGTTGTTACACCTTAAGAGATGTGAGATTGACCGATTAAGATTTGAGCGATTCCGCCCGTGTGTCTGTCAATCTATGAATCAAAATATAGGAATTGCTTCCTTTATAAACTTATTACGATGAAACCTAGACCTTTGTTCAGGCTTGCATCAAGGACGAAGTGTTGTCCGTATCGGCTTCTCTATTTCAAAACCTGCAACTCAAGAAACACAAATAACATTTAAGCCGATCATGCCTATACTTTGCATGGTACGTGATCAAGTATTTACTCTGCATTACCACTTGATCAACCTCTTGGTGGTTTTAGATGCGATTAGGCTATTAGGTATATCTTAATGAAACCGGGTGATTAAATTCCAAACCTCCAAAAAAACATGGGTATTTAAAATATTCCACTTATGTTTAAGACATGCCTAAGTAAGGGGGACCACCAATAACTTCTAGTATCGATAAGACTACAACCAGTAAACGTAAACACTAATATACGTACAATAGTTGCAATATATATTTCTGACCTAGGCAACTCTAAGTGTTGCCTGGCGCCATCTGACATTTCCATTGGGAAGTTTGAAATTTTGTTAGCATAAACGTACTCAGAACGTGCACATTTGCGTGCCATCATTTTTCACAGCCTTTGACGTGGATTATGACGACAAGAGTGCATGGATGAACTAAAATCTTTGTAGGGCGATAAACCACCAGCCTATAGAACTGTGAAAAACTGGTTTATTAAACTCAATCGTGGCCGACTCTCGCTCAAGGACGAAGGTCGTCCAAAAACGGCCGTTGTGACAGAGAACATTGATGCCTTGCGTAAACTGACCGTCATGTGACATACCGTGAGATAGAGGCATCTTTGGAAGTTTCATCCACCAGCATACATTCGATATTGCATGAACACCTGGCCGTAAAAAAGGTTTGTTCCCGTTGGATCCCGCACAATTTGACAATCGCTCAAAAGAAGACTCGGGTCGATTGGTGAAAAGAAATTTTGAAAAATACGATCGCGGTGCTTCAAAAGACGTGTATAAGATCGTCACAGGTGACGAATCTTGGATCTATGCGTATGAGCCCGAAACAAAACAGCAATCGACCGTGTGGGTCTTCGAAGTGGAGCCAAATCCAACGAAAGTTGTTCGTGGAAGAAGCACTTCGAAGTAAATGGTATCCTGTTTCGTCGGCAAAACTGGTCCTGTTCTGCTTAAGCAACGTAGGACGGTCAATTCTGAGTGGTACACCACAATTTGTTTGCCTGAAGTCTTCGGAGAAGTTCGAAAAACGAACAAGGGAAGACGAATCTTTGTGCACCATGACAATGCAAGCTCTCATACATCGGCTTCTTCTTCTTTTTATTCCCGTACATCGAGAAAAAATGCGTGGTCAACGGTTTTCATCGCCAGAAGATGCCGTTGAAGCGTTCAAAAACCTTGTTTTGGAGGTGTCTCAATCGGAGTGGAAGAAGAGCTTCGACAATTGGCTTGAGCGCATGCAGAAGTGTATAAATCATGCTGGAGAATACTTTGAAAAACAATAAAACCATTTTGGATGATTTATAATCGCATTTTCATTATTCATATTTCAGCCCTCTCTATGAGACAGCGCATAGAGAAAGAGACCTAAGGGTAAAAAAGTCAATTTTTACTTTTTTTTTTGATGTGGACAACATCTGACCATCGAATGAGACCGATCCCATGCCCCAAAAGTGTTCCCTACCAGAGATATGCGCGTTTTATGAAAGTGATGGTACACCAAAGATACGCGTTTTTAAATTTTTAAAGTGGCTATCCTGAACAAAACTGCTTTTTTAACCTTAGGTGCCTTTCTATTTTGCGCGTCAAATATAGCAGCCCTCGTATAAGCAAAATTATTATTATTGAATCCATAGGACGTTCGCAAAATTTAGAGCTCGGTTGCATTTGAACACAAATTAAGGTTAATTTTGCCAAAAGGATATTTTGTTGATTCCGTAAAAGTAAGTTGTGTTCGAGCTCTTTATTATCTCGCAGGTTGTTTATTAATAATAAATAGGTACCGGTTACTTCTCTCAAAGCTACTGAGTATTTAAATGCACCCACAATTAACAACACTAGTTTCATTCTCTTTGGCTCTTATTAAAAGTTTTTTCGTTTTTTTGGATTTAAGATTGTGTCCTTCTTCTATCTCTCCTTTTTTGAGTCAAAAGAAACCCCAGGTAATTTCGATGTGACCAAGGTAGAAGAAGGAATGAGAAAACTGTCTTGTTAGCTGTTGATATACCTGAGAATGGCATTTATTTACGCCCAATACTTGAACATACTTTTTTGTTTAACAAAGTATTTTTTTCTTTTGAGCAATGTTCCGTGTTGCGATTCTACACAACTGGCGTTGTTGCCTGTTTTTTTCCCTCATGCAAAATGAATGAAGTTTTTGAAATAAAGTATGTCTCATTTTAGAATGATTTTATAGAAAAAAGTATATATAAAAATTAACACAACACATTTGATAAGGCATTGGAGTTTACGGATTTTTCTTTTGAGATTACAATGTTCTCTCTTCCCATGTACAGGGTATCTGCCGGCAAGGTATACTTCTTTGTTTTGCCGCTATATTGGTAAACATAAGTCTTGACAGTTTATATTTGGCAGTCGAGACGTAGAGAAAAAATATTATGGAAAAATATTCGATAAACCAACGTGTTTTAATCGTTAAAACATTTGATCAAAATCAATCATCGATTACTGTGATGATGAGAAAGTTACGTAAAATTGTTGGGAGAAACAACATGCCAACAAAACGCACTTTTTTTATCGTGTAGTGAATGATTTCGTAGTAAGTGGGTCTGTAGCTGATAGGCCCAAGCATGGACCGCGACGTTCTTTAAGATCGGCTGAAAACATTACTGCTGCTCAAGAAAGTGTTCAGAAAAATCCATCAACGTGCTCTGAAGTCGGTTCTGGGCAATAGAAAACCCTCAACTTATTCATCAGTCACCTTTGCATCCATTAAAAGTGACAGTCTGGTGTGCAATTTGGCCAGGAGGAATAATTGAACCTTACTTCTATGATTAACATGTGGTATAAATAGGACGGGGCCATATCGCATACAGCCAAGATTGCACTGGAATTTCTGCGAGACGTCTTTCCACAACAAGTTACATATTTCAAAAAATGCTGATGTTGATTGGCCTCTACGTTCGCCTGATTTGACTGCTCCGGACTTCTTCTAATGGGGATATCTGAAAAGCAAGGTGTATGCAAACAAACTAGAAACGCTTGAGCAACTCAAACAAAATATAAGTGATGAAATTAACGAAATACCTCGTGAAATTTGTGAGAATGTAGTGAAAAATATGCTCAAAAAGGTTCGCATTTGTGAGGCTAAAAGAGGCGGATTGTCTGATAATGTATTTCATACATACGAGGGCGGCTCGGAAAGTTCTTAGCCTATCAATGAAAGAGAATAGTTAGTTTTTCAAAAATATTTTTATTTTTCAATATAATCTCCTGAAACTTCAATACACTTAGTCCAACGCTTATCTAGCAATTCTATCCCTTGATTAAAATAGTTTTCCCCAAGGTCTTCAAAATAGTGGTTTACAACTGTAATTGCATCTTCATTTGAGGTAAAACGCTTGCCAGCAAGGAATTTTTTTAGATTTGGGAACAGGTTAAAGTCACTGGGAGCTAAATCAGGAGAATAAGGTGGGTGGTCAAGCAACTCGTATTTTAATTCGTTGATTTTAGCCATTGTTAAAACACTCTTGTGTGCTGGTGCATTGTCTTGATGAACAATTATTTTTTTGTATTGTAAGCCAGTACGTTTTTCTCGAATTTGTACATTTAATTGATCTAAAAGGTTACAATAGTACTCTGAATTTATTGTTTTACCCTTTTGCAGATAGTCAATCAATAAAATACCTTTGAAGTCCCAAAAAACCGTTGCCATAACCTTACCAGCCGATTGAATTGTTTTTGCCTTCTTTGGGGCACTTCCTCCAGCTTCAATCCATTGTTTGGATTGTTCTTTTGTCGCTTTTTGTGCTAGGCTAAGAAGTTTCCGAACCGCCCTCGTATAAGTTTTACTACACTTTACCTAGTAGGCAACTTTAGAATGTAATTTGAATTACAATTGTAAAACGGAGGATAAACAACACTAGTTTACAAATTATGATTTTTTTTCTGATCCAGAGTTCGCAATAGTATTTTCCTATAGATTTTGGCCTTCTAAGCAGGAAAATGAATTTAAAAAAATTATACTCTGATTAGTTCCTATGACAGAATTTTGAATTTCTTTACGATTTTTTTTATGAGATATCTCAGCTCTTTGGACCATAACTCCTAAACGCTTTTACTGATTTGTTCAAAACATCTATAAACTTTTTCATAGAAGGTATTAAAATCATTTAAAATTTAAAAAATTGTTTTTTTGTGCTAAAATTACGATTATAAATTAAAAAGAAATATATATGAGCATAAACCATAATATGAAAAATATAAATTAGTTAAACATAAAGTTTGGACTTTCTCAAACAAAACAAGTAAACTGTTAAGTGAATTTCATTAAACATTATTTTTTGCCAAAAAAAAACCGTCAAACAAACCAAGGGAATGCTTGATAAATACTATGGGGACTCTAGACCATCGATTTCAATTGAAGAAAGTGGTTTACTGACTTTCGTTAAAAATGACGCTGAGCGTTCTGGCGGCCAATTGACGTCCATGATGTGGTGTGGTCGAAGAGTTAAGGTAAGTGAGATTGTTGATGCCATACGCATTTCATATGGCAGTTTGGTTTCGATTTTACATGATCAGTTAAGATTGCTGTTTGCTAGCTGTCTCCCAGGTTTGCTGTTAATTGATCATAAACTTTATCGTGTAATAACTTCAAAGTATTGTTTGGAGTTGTTTACTTGCAATTGGAATGCGTTTTTGCGGCGTTTTTTTAACATAGATCCATTACTACGCTCCGGAGACCAAGCAGCAGTCTGAACAATGGGTTTCTCCAAGAGAACCGATTTCAAAGAAGACCAAGGCGAATTTATCGGCCAACAAGATGATGCCAACAGTTTTTTAGGATGCAAGCGCGATAATACACATCAATAACCTGCAAAAGAAAAAAACAACAAACTCCGAATATTATGCCAACTTATAGGACCGATTTAACCCTGCTGTTAGATTAAAAAAAATTTTCGAATCCTCGATTATGAGACCATTTGGTCCATACCGCATTTTTTATACAAAATTTCAATTTAGTATAAAATTCTGTATCTACTTATGTCATTTTAATACTTCGTGAGCTTTTCAGTGACTGCCGGTAGAGGTCGTGGTGCATACAAATTGGGGCTGAGAATATTATTTCAACACAACCAGGACCAACTCGATATGCTGTGTCTCGATGCAGTGACATCATGTCAGCTTTTTTGTTGTTTTTCCCGCCTTAAATAGAGAGAATTATTATCGAAAATACTAATAAGTATGGCAGAGTGAAATTTGGCGATAAATGGAACGATATTGATGAAGACACATTGCGAGCATATATTGCTGTACTCATTCTTGCAGGCGTATATCGGTATGTATATTCTTGTTTTACTTATGTTAGAAAAATAATTGATTCATACAAAATTACTATATCCCAGTGGAAGAAATGAAGACGTTCATGGTTTATTTGATGCAACATTTGGTCGCCCCATATTCCGATCAATCATGCCTGAAGGTACTTTCCAAATGATAGGAAGTGCGCTTCGTTTCGATGATGTTTCGAGTCGAAGACAAATGAGTAGTAGCGACAAATTTGCTCCTATTCGGGAACTATGGGACCGTTGGCAACTCCTTCTGCCAATGTTTTACAACTGCCATGAAAATGTGACCATCGACGAGCAACTTGTTGCATTCAGGGTACGATGTTCTTTTCGTCAGTTTATGCCATCAAAGCCTGCAAAATATGGTTTGAAATTTTGGTTATCGGTGGACTCAAAGTCAGGCTACGTATGGAAGATACAACCATACCTTGGAAAACCTAAAAATGCAATGCCTGAAAAGAATCAAGGAGAACGTGTTGTATTGGATTTGACGGAAGGCTTGAAAGGACAAAATATAACAGGCGACAATTTCTTTTCCACTTTTGAATTGGTAAAAAAACTACTTGAAAGAAAACTAACATATGTGGGGACTGTACGTAAAAATAAAACTTTCATTCCTCCGAAATTGCTGACTGTAAAAAATCAACCATTTTACAAGTCTACATTTGCTTTCAATGAAATTGCGACATTAGTATCGTACATCAGCCACAAAAACAAAGCTACGGTATTGATAAGTACAATGCACAGGACAAATGAAGTTGATGAGAATGGGTCGAAGAAAAAGCCGGAGATTTTTTCTTATTACAATTCGACAAAAGGTATGCTATTTTGTTGTTTATCTATAATTCTTATGCTTTTTTCTCCCCTAGGAGGCGTTGACACTGCTGACCAAATAATTGGCACCTACACCACTAAGCGCAAAACAAATCGATTGCCTAACTTTGTATTTGCTAATATACTAGATATATCTGCTTTGAATGCGTACATACTCTTTGCTGAAATTGATGCTTCATGGGCACCAGCTGATCGAAATCGCAGGAGACCAGAGTTCTTGCGGCAACTGGCACTTTCTCTGGCTAAGGCGCATATGGTGAAACGGATTAGATTACCTCAACAACAGTTCTCAGCACAGCTTTTGACTGAAATAAAAACCGCATGATCAGTTTATGTGGCCTCTTCAAGCAATGCTACTTCCAATTCGGTAGCTAGAAAGAGAGGAATTTGTAGTTGCTGCAAGTCTAAGTCTGGCATCAAGTGTTCCATTTGCGGCAAGTTTATTTGCAAAATATCCCGAAACATACTTTGCTCAGCATGTAATGCAACAAATAATAGCCCAAACCAGTAAAAACTCATATTTTGTAAATAACACTAAAAATCGCTTGATATTTTAGTTTCACAAAATATATTGGACCAAATGGTCCCTAATCCAAGATACGTAACTTCTTATTTTTCTCAGTCTCAGCTTATGTCAGAAACTTGAATTTTTGGAAATAACACTGTTTTATAAAACAACAACGTGAGCTGAAATATTAAGGCAATACACATCACCGTTCAAAAGTTATAAAGGAAGCGATCAAAAAATTGGACCAAATGGGCATAATCTAACAGCAGGGTTAACCAGGATTTAAAAAACTACCCTATATGGCTAAGAAAAGTTTTTTTTTATCAAGATAATGCACAGGTGCATACGTTTGCAGTCTGAATGCCAAAAATTGCAGGAATTAGGTTACAAATTGGTACCTCATTCACCATATTCTCCGGATTTAGCCCCCAGTGACTATTTTGGCTAGGTGGCAAGAGATTCAGCTTCTTTGAAGAAATTATTGATCAAACAAATGGCTATTTTATGGAACTCGAAAAAAACTATTTTATTGGAAGAAATACAAAAATTGGAGAAACGCTGGACTAAAAGGGGATTATGTTGAAAAATATTTTTTTTTGTAAAAAAAACTGTGTTTTTTATTCGAAAAGTCGCGGAATTATTGATATGCCCTCGTGCTGTGTCACTGTGTCTAAGTAACGGGAAATACGACTTAGTTGTCTTTTATACAGATTCCTTGATAACTTCGACCTTAGTATAAACATATCTCACCAGTGTTTCATCTTTTCCTGTCGCTCTCGCCATTTTCTTTTTTTATGAGTATCACAGGGATGCCTACTTTCCGAAAGAAATCCGTTCTTAAGATAGGGCAACACATTTAACTAAGAGAGGGTTTACCTTTGAAGCTCTGATATACTCGGCAGCGATTTCCTTTGCCATTTAGCATCTTCTGATGCTTCAAATATTACAAATGAATGTGGCTTCTGGATATACTTAGGACAGAAATATTATTTTATTAGGAACTATCTATTAACTTCGTTGAAGAGACACTGATACATACGCTTTTTTACAGCCTAATAATGCTATAAAATGAATCGAAAAACATTTTTTAATATGAAATAAAGTTTAAAATAAAACAAACAACATATTTAGGGATGCTTTGCCAAGTAATTGACCAAAAAAGGTGAAAGAATGGGGGTAGAATGGAAATTTTTGTTTATTGGAGGTAGTAGATGGATTTTTTTCTCTGGAAAATTTGTTTTACATTTGCATTTCTTCTTTTTCATAGCTAAACTTTCCTTAAGATACTATAGCAATATTCCGAGATTTAACCGTCTGAAAGTATTAAAAAAGTGCTAAAAATCTACTTTACACCAACAAATGTATGATGCAATAACTCAAAACCTTAAGCCAAATTGGCCAAACGTATTATGGCTAACATAAAGTTTTGAAATGTACTTTCAGCCGCCTTTGACAAAACATATGTTAAAGACGATGACCAAAAAAACCAAGCACAATAGGACCACCTACTGAGGGAACACTTAGGAATACCTCCTCTTGTTAGCTAAAGGTACTCCAATTACAAGCATCAGGGATATAAAAGTCAAGGTATACGTCCATTAAAAACTATAAACTTTTGTTCTACAAAAAACATATGATAACGACTTTGGTTCCCATATGGAAAAGTCCATCACTCCAAAGAATGAAAAAAAAAATCACAGACGCCTCCAATCTAGGATTTCCAATGTCTATGATTTAGTTTTTCCATCTTCTTTTCTGGTGTTCATTCGTCTCTATTTCGCTGTGTTTAACTGATGCATTTGAAACTTTTAGTCTTTTGCCAGTTTTCCATCTAACATTTGTTGTGCTGCTGTGATTTATCATCTTATAACTTTTCCACTTTTTCCTATTCGAGTTTTGTTGGCTTCCATTCATTTCTCTTCTCTTTTTTTCTTTCAGCTTTTATGTCTTTTTGTTTCGCCACTGCCCTTTTTTCTGTTTCGGTCGTGATGAGAGATTCTTTGCTAAACTTAAGGTTTTCAAGTTGTTTTCCGTTTTTGCCATGATACGTGAGTTTTTTACTGCATTCAATGATTTGTCGAGTTTTTGTTGCGCCAGTTTTGCCATTATTGACAATTGTTGTTATTACTTTTGCCTGGCTGTTGTGTTCCAGTCGTTCGTTGGTGGCTTTAGATTTCTCGCGCTTTCTCGATACTTTTAGCACCACCACACTGGTCGCTGGTGTTGGCCGACAAAAAGGCAGAACGAGTATTTCTGCTCGTTTTTTGCGGTTCGCTTTTTTTCTGCAAGCATACATTCAACACAAGTTTGAAGTTATGGCTTTTCTTTCTTGGAAATTTTTAAGTTTTCCTACTCGTTTTTGTGGCATGTTTCAGATAATTTTATTACAATCAGATTTTTGTTTGTTCTTCTTTTACTTTTCGATTACGACTTAGAGAAAAGTTAAATTTAAAGAAATAAAGTTATTGCTGCTTTATTTTTGAAAGCGTGTTCTTGCTTTTATATCAATCCAATTGTATACGGTATACGTTTCTCAAACCCCGAAGGCCGTACGGGTCTACGTACTAGTTAAAATAGTCCATGATCCTTTGATAATAGCTTTTCAATCACATATTCGTAACAAACAAGTCGTCAGTACAAGTATCGTACTTGAGTAGTGATAACTTGTCACTACACCTATCAGCCGAAATATATAGTTTTTTAAGGACAACTCGTATTTCCATTGGTTCTGCATGAGCTTTTTCTGCTCCTAAAGCAAGTGCAGAAACAGAGTCGGCACAGTTGGAGTTAGTTGTGCAAGAGTCTGCCTATATAAGTATATCTTACCTGCCAAATAACTCTAAACATGGTAGCTTACTCGAACATATCTCAATTGAAAGTCCAAGAAGAATTGAAACATCATACTATAGCTCACTGGAGGCCACCATATTACTCTTAAAGATCTCTAACGGTTGTGATGAGCCCCATAATTAGGAAATTTTTCTTGGTTTCTTAAGCGACAGACGACAAAAAACCTCTTTAAATCTTCCGAGAAACCATAGTTCAAAAATGGAGCTCTGACTTTTTGCCCTTGGACAAAAATTCTAAAATATCTTTTGGGTGGAACCACCCTACAATCCCACATATCGCACAATTTTTATTTAGAACTTATGATTGCCACCAAAATGGCCATACAGCCCAATAGGTTTATGACCATTTAATTGTTGAAGAGACATGTTTTAGAATTAAAGAAAAACTCAGTTCAAAAAAATTTACAAATTGTATTTAGTAATGAGAAAAGCATAGTTTTGTATTCAAACTAAAAATATACGAATCCACAATTTCGAGTTGGATATAACAGGGTGTTTTAATTTTAAGGGCCGATGTTGAATGTGAACCACACCTAAACTTCAAGCTTTTTCTGCATTTCATTTGATATTTCTCAATTTCAGACTAACTCAATTTGAACCATGGAAAGATACGCAGGCGAGCAACGCGTTAAAGTTATTCAAGCTTTGAACAACAGTGGATGATCAATATTCGAAGAAAATCATCTTCCGTGATGAGACACATTTTCACCTCAGTGGATTCGTCAATAAACAGAATTGCCGCATTTGGGCGATTGATAATCCAAGAGTTATTGTCGAAATGCACCCACAAAGAGTGACTGTTTGGTGAGGTTTATGTACTGGCGGCATCATCGGGCCGTATTTTTTCCAAAATGAGGCCGGTCAGGCAGTTACTGGCGGTGCTCGCTATCGAGAGATGATAACCAATTTTTTATGACACGAAGATACGAGTATGGATGTGGACGGTAGATGGTTTCAACATGACGGTGCCACTTGCCACACAGCTAACGAAACAATGGCTCTTTTGCGCGACAAATTCTATGACCGTGTTATCTCACATCGTGGCGATGTCAATTGGCCGACAAGATTATGTGATTTGGCAACGTTGGACTTCCTTTTTTTTGGGTTATTTGAAAGTAAAGGTGTACGTCGATAAGCCAGCAACAATTAAAAAGCTAAAGTATGAGACAATTTGTCATATTACGTAACGGCATAGAACCTCAATGCCTCAGCGTAATCGAAAATTTTGACCATCGGATGAAGGTGCGCCACCGAGGTCGCAGCGGCCATTTGGCCGATATTTTGCTCCATGCATAATTGAACCATACCAATATTTTCATAATAAAAAGAAATGACCATAATTTCTTAAATAATTTGTGTTTTATTCAAAATCATCACAGGCCATTAAAATTTAACTTTTAAATGTGTTTTCGTGTTTGTTTCTACATTTAATTTGAACAGAGGATAAATTGTGTTTCTCTTTTTTCCTATATATTCCTATAAACGCGTTTTTAATAATTTTTTTGCATTGTTCTTGCTTTTGTCATATATTTGAGACATTCTTGAAAATCTTTTCGAATTTTCCTCTTAACGTAGATTGGGAAATATTTTTAAATCACATTTCAGACATTTGCAAATAATGTAGGGAGTCCTTTGGGAACGTATACTAATTTGTTTTGCCGCCATTTTGGTAAACCTTAGTATTGACAGTTTATATTTGGCAGTCGTGAAGTAGAGACGCGGCAA
The DNA here is from genome assembly GCA_963513945.1 of Hydrotaea diabolus. Taxonomy (NCBI): domain Eukaryota; kingdom Metazoa; phylum Arthropoda; class Insecta; order Diptera; family Muscidae; genus Hydrotaea; species Hydrotaea diabolus. Next base: position 129,282,445 of record OY740717.1, on the reverse strand, counting down.
ATTTATTACGGAAAAATATTCGATAAACTAACGTGTTTTAATTGTTTAAACATTTATTCAAAATCAATCATCGATTACTGTGACGATGAGAAAGTTACGTGAAATTTTTGGGAAAAACAAAACGCACTATTTATCGTGTAGTGAATGATTTCGAAGAAAGAGGGTCTGTAGCTGATTGGCCCAAGCATGAACCAACACGTACTGCAAGATTAGCTGAAAGTATTACTGCTGCTCAAGAAAGTGTTCAAAACAATCCATCATCCTCAATTCGACGCTGTGCTCAGGAGCTTGGTCTTCAAAGAACAACTTTGGCCACAATTTTGCACATGGATTTGCGTTTGTTTCCATTAAAGATTCAGTTAACACAAGAGCTTCTTCCACAAGATCTTTAACGACGCCGTACATATGTCAATAGGATGTTACAGCTCGCCCATGACAACCCCGATTTTTATGAAAAAATCATAATGAGTGACGAGGCACATTTTCATTTGAATGGATTGGAATTGATATGTGAATAAACAGAATAGTCGGTTCTGGACAATGAAAACCCTCAAATTATTCATCAGTCACCATGGCATCCGTTAAAAGTGACAGTCTGATGTTCTATTAGGTCAGGAGGAATCATTGGACCTTACTTATATGAATATAAAAACGACGTAACGGTAACTGTCAATGGGGAGCGATATATGATATGATTGAAAACATTTTAAGAACTGCATCCTTTATGCTTGATTAACATGTGGTGCCAGACAGTGCCACATCGAATACAGCCAGGATTACAATAGAATTACTGCGAGACCCAAGGTGATTTTGATTGGGGATATCTGAAAAACAAGGTTTATGCAAGCAAACGAGACACGCTTGAGCAACTCAAACAAAATATTCGTAATGAAAATAATTAAATACCGCCTGAAACAAGTTATTTCTGGAAATGGTGATTTTGATTGGCCTCCACGGTCGCCTACTCCGCACTTCTTTTTGTGGGGATATCTGAAAAACAAGGTTTATGCAAATAAACGAGACACGCTTGAGCAACTCAAACAAAATATTCGTAATGAAATTAATGAAATACCGCTTGAAATGTGTGAGAATGTAATGAAAAATGTGCTCAAAAAGGCTTGCATTTATGAGACAAACAGAGGCGAACATTTATCTGATATTGTAGTCCATACTTAATTGTCGATATTAAATAAAACATTTATCAATTTAAGATTCGCTCTCATATTCATTTAATCAAAAATTATAAACAAAGTAGAATACCTGTCCGACGGACACCCTGTAGTTTCAACTGCGAGAGATTTCATTCAATTAACTGGAAGATATATTCATATGTCTCTTCCTAGTTGGAATATGTGATTTGAACTACGTTTATCCAAATTTGTAATGGCCCACATAGGCATACAAACTTTTGATTCTAAGCGAAAATCGATTAGTTGTAATTAGAGATCGCCTGAACCAAATCAAAGGTCGACTATCCTATAGGGATCTTAAATCCTTTTGAATAAACGATGAAGACGATTTTTAATCGCAACAAATACTGACTTCCCAAATGAACGGGCATTTACATGAAACCTTATACGATTTTTTAGCTTAAAAACTGTTGGACTTACTTCAAAGGGAAACATCGGTAAAGCCGAGGGCCTATGTATAACCCCTTAACTCGAATATTCAAAATTCAAATAATACTGATGAATATATATATCGGGCCCTAACCGCGAAAAAGACGTAAACGCCAAAACAAAAATTTTATAGAAGAGGTGATCCAATTTTTCCAATTTATCTGGAGGAGTCTAATCAGTCAATTGAATTTTCTATATCTTTGTAAATATTAATATAATAATTTTTAACATTTTAGCTTAAGAGCGTTCTATTGAATTTCTTTAACCCATAAAGGCCCAGCGATGCGAAAACGCATCGCATTTTGTAGGGCACCCCGAGAAAAAACAGCTAGGGCTATAGCAATCATCAACATATTCCCAAAAACTTTAGATTGTATACCACAATATTGCTCATAGTTGTCACTTTGGAGCAAGTGTGTATCTTGGTGAAAAATCCATGTGAAAATTTTGAAAATACGATTTTTTTTTTAGTTTCATAATATTTCTGCAATTTCTGGAAAAATTGAGAAAATACCAAAACTACTTTTGAATCATAAATTGAGTTGCTTCTTTTGTGATTTTAGGTTAGTTATAAGGCACCCATGTGTTTCCGGTCTTATCCAGCTGTCTTCAAAGAGAGTGATGCGAAAACGCATCGCTGGGCCTTAGAGGTATAACTAGTACACAGCTGTAAAAACTTTGTTTTTGTTGCTTTTTAGTGATTCAATGCAGTTTCATTTATTCTAACGGTATTACTTCTTCTTATTTTTGTTGTTATCGGTTGTTTCTTTTATTATTGCCGCTCAAACTGCTGCTGTTAGTGCTATTGGACTTAGTCGAAAAGTAAATTCAGTGTTTGCATAGCGTGTTTTTCAGCCGAAATGCCACATCAACAATTTTTGAGCATAAAACAAATTGTCGAAATGATCGCGTATTTTGGTAGACACAGCTGTAAAATGTTCATCAAAGGAAAACCGATTCGATTCGGTTTCAAATATTGGGACCTATGCTCAAGCGAAGGTAAGTTATGCAACTGACTGATTTACGCTCTTGTGACTACATATCTTAGCTCTTCATCACAGGATACCTCTATCACTTTCAACCTTACGCCGGTGCATCTACTCGTAAGAAAGATATTGGACAAGGTGAATCAATCGTTCTTGAGCTGCTAGAAAAAGTAGAGCATCCAGGCAATCACACAATCACTTTCGACAATTTTTTTACATCACATCGTTTGATTGCTCGTCTCGATAGCTTGGGCTTCTTTGTGACTGACACAGTTCGCGATAGCCGCATGGGCTTTGAAGCGGATATAAAAGCGCAACCAAAAGGGCAATCAAAAAAAGCTAAGAGGCCAAAAACTGCAACAGATGAAGGAAGTCTTCCATCAACTACTACTCTTCAGCCCAAGATCGTTATAAGCAAGAAACCAAAAGGCTCTTTCGACGCGTGCTACGATTCAAATAATAATGTATTCGCCGTTCGTTGGAATGACAATGCAATCGTTTCAATGCTCTCAAACTATCTATCTCACGCTCCAATTGGCAAAGTAAAGCGATACCATAGAAAACTTGGCAAAAACATTAAAGTCGATATACCCCAAATGATCCAATCTTACAACCAAACTATGGGCGGAGTCGATTTGTTTGACAACGCAATGAATAACTACCGTATTGGCATTCGCGGCAAGAAGTGGTACTGGGCACTTGTCACTAATTTACTTGATGCTGCAATGGTGAATGCTTGGAAAATTCATTGCATATGCTCAAAAATTGCCGAACATAATCATATTCCCCAAGTCGAATTCCGCGTTTTCGTAGCACAATGTTTGATTCGTACAAATAAAACCAAAGTACAAGCTGCACATCATGTTCCAGCCAGTATTCGAAACGACTCTTTGGACCACAACATTATCAAAGGAGAAACAAGGAGGCGGTGTGCATTAGAGCATTGCACAGGCCAGTCGATATACGAATGTTCCAAATGCAAACGAGCGCTTCATCCGCAGTGCTTCAGGGAATTCCATGAAATAGCAGTTTCTAAAACACCTAGATCGAAGAAAGTTAGCGAGCGTAAATAAAACGGACATCTCTGAAATTTAAATATAAATACTTTTCTTTTATCGAAATAAATAAAATTTCATTTCTAAAATATAATTTTATAAATTTTTCACATATTTTTTATTTTACCTATAATTATTTTAAAGTTAATTTTGTATATCACTAAGGGCCAGTGATGCGTTTTCGCATCACCCCCGCATGGCTCACCTGCGCACCTGGAAATTTCGGGTAACAATTTTTTTTCTTAATTAGACCATGGGGACCTCATATATACTACTAATTTTTGTCTATCGAGGCTCCTAATAGGGTCGGGCCTTAATGGGTTAAAAAGCGACCTGAAATTTTCACGACAATCAGACAGTTGTTATGGTTGTTACAACTGTTTTTATAAAAGGAGCTTGGCCCCGCCCATTTTTCCATTATAACATTTAGCATTAATCCGTTGCATAAATACTAAACTTCACATTCCTAGTATTCTATGATGTATGGCCCTTTCAAATCTTGACGTGTGTGAGCGGTACCAGGCTCTCTTGATATATCCAAAATTCAAATATCTTATTTTCGCTTTAAGTTATGTAAGCCCTGTACGTTTGTCCATCTGTGCAGCTGGTTCGCACGATAACTCTCGCAAGGAGCTACCAGTCTGTTTTAAATTTTGCATGTCATAACATGTTTCCAAAACTGGCTATGGGATTAAAAATGGGATTTATCGCCTTATCTCTAGAGCTCCCTAGAGCCCAGATAACTTGTCAAATTTTTAAGAGAGTAATATTTTAAAACCGGCTATGTACTCGCAAATCAAACCCTGAGAACAGAGTTTTAAGGTACATTTGGTGGCAAATAATTGCATTCCTAGCCAAGACCCTTTTGGCAGGACCACACAAATTGCATGTTTCAGTACACACTAGAACCCATGTACCTTTTTCGTAGTACATGTAATTCGCTTTATTTGCGAACTCAATAATATAATTGTAATGACGTACATCCTGGCACCATTCCACCCATTTTTGGTATTTGCATCGGGTACGCCAACCCCGTTCTAGTACCTTCCACACATACGACATTGTAAGAGGTTTCAATAACATCGGTGTTCTTAAGGCAATGGAGGACGGAGCAACAAAACATTTAAAATCCATATATGGAGGGTATATGTAAGTCAGTTCAACACACTGAAACTTCCTTATTTATATATAAGTATACTGGGTGATTCATTCACAACTGAACAAATGTCTCCAGAGTATTCCTTGGCTTATTTCATGAAAATACTTAGTAGGAACATAATTACTGTTACAACATTAAACGCACCCATTTGAATAGCAGAACTGAACATACCCCGTTAAAGTCACATGGGTTTTGAAAGCTAACCTCAATAGCGTTATTCTGTAACGGGATTTTAAAATTGTTTCAACTTTCGTCATGGAGTGGTCAGATAATGAGAACCGTATCGCTGTAATAGCGCTTTTCAAGTGTGAAATGAAAAAAAGCGATATTTTCAAAACGCTCCGGCCACTAGGGATAAGCGGCATGTTCGTCTACCTATGGATAAAACTGTTTGAGGAGACTGGAGATGTAAAAGACCGCCATCGGTCGGACCGCCCACGCTCTGTTCGAACACATGTCATCAAAGCCGTTAAATCAAGCATTCACCGAAAACCGCTCCGAAAACAGAGAATCATGGCCCGTAATATGAATATCACGCAAAAGTTCATGATCTGAACCATTAAAAAAGACTAGGGACTTATTGCTTTCGAACGCAGAACCGGAAATTTATTGACTGCAGCTTTAAAAAAACTATGATTGGAAAATGCTGACGTCTTTTGGTGAAGCACGCTGATAACTTGCACAGAAAAATTTTGTTCACCGATGAAAAAATTTTTCTCGTTCAGGAAAAATTTAACAAGCAAAATGATAAAGTGTAAGGAAACATCTGAACTGATCCCAAGGGTGGAAAAGGGTCATTACCCAGCTACAGTCATGGTTTGGTGGGGTGTCTCTTAAGATGGGCTCACTGACCAGCATTTCTGCGAACAAGTAGTCAAAACATCGGCCAAAGTTTACCAAGAAACCCCTTTGGAAGCTGTTGTGAAGCCTCTTGACAATTCCCTGTTCCAAAACCAGCAATGGACTTTCCATCAGGATTCTGCCCCGACCAATAAGACTAAAATGTCCCAGGCCTGTCTTTGAAACAATTTGCCAGCGTTCAATGGCGCTTAGGCAGTCCAGATTCGAACCCATTGGATTACAAATTGTGGACGGTTTTAGAGGACAAGGTTTGCCACAAAAGATTCCCCAACATTGGCTCTCTTAAGACTGATTTGGTTCGAGCTGTGGCCAATTTTCCAATAGACGAGGTTCGTGCAGTTATTGACGATTGGCTAGTGCGACTTAAGGTGTGTGTAAAGGCAAAAGGCGGACATTTCGAATAAGTAGATTATTTTTGGATACAATACACATCAATAAATATATTAAAAAATATTTGGTCCAAAAACATTCAGTACTTTTTATTTTACGGCATATAACGTCTGTTATAGCATTTATGTCCCTACTAAGTATGTCCATTTACGACCTTGCCTGAAAATGCATGGGAGCGAAATAGCAGCGGTTTGAACATTTTCGGACGAAGCCCAGAGGTTTTGCCATACCAAAGTTATGACTATTTTTTCTAATTCTAATTAGGACTCCGCCACCATGAGTCAAACGGTCTTCTCTATGAAAGGTTTAATTTCTGAATTCAAACTGGTGTGGGGTTTCAAAAATGTTTCGTTTAACGTTAACAAAATCGATGTGCTTTTCGTTTAGAAAATGTTCCCAGCGGACGGACATATTATGCCTTGGGCATTCCAAAGCTTAATTTGAAGTTAATTTTCGTCCTGTTGGTTATATGACATGCTTATTAGGGTGGAGTGAAATTCAAAAAAAAAAGTTAACCTCGGAAAGAGATGTAGTCTGGGGTCCTAAAGAGGGGAAAAATAAAGAAAAAAATTTTTAGGGGTCGCGCCACTCCCTAGAAATTTGGAAATTATCGCTATTTTGGCGTTGATTTTAGAAAAATCCTAAAAATGAACGACTTAACTTATTCGAAATTTAAAAATTTGAGCTTGTTCAGTGCCCAAACAAAAGTATTTGAGGCAAATATGAGGATAATCGACTAATATTTGTAGCTTTGGTGGCGATTTCATTGTTCAGTCAATTTTCTGAAGAAGGGACGATTTGACTTATTTTACTTTTTGAAATTTTTGAACAATAAGAAAAATTTTTTTAAATTTTTTCATGCCCTTATTTCATTGTTTACGCTATTGCAAACATTTATTGACATAAAACTTTAAAATCGGTTCAGGGGTTAGGAAAATTCACGCCTTCAAACATGTGTATTTGTTTATTTTGGCGCGACCCCTAAAAATTTTTTTAAATTTTTTTCTTTATTTTTCCCCTCTTTAGGACCCCAGACTACATCTCTTTCCGAGGTTAACTTTTTCAAATAAAAAAAAAACATGTTTTCGCTCCACTCTAATGCTTATGCATCATACCAAGAACAGGTATTTTTTGCCATTTTGTAGAGCGTCTAAAGTTCGAAATAAATTTCAAGAATTTTTTCTTTGAAAATACTTGTATTGTCATCCAAGTTTTGTTGAGATTCAGTGTCTGAGGCGTAACTAACTCTGTTAGAATTACCACTTGTTCTTGTGAACGCATTTGGTTTTTCTTTGCTAGACATGAAAAACTCATCATCAGATAAAAGGTATCTGAACAATTCTTATGAATTTTGACGGATTTCACTAGTAGTTGTCGTGCAAACTTTTTGCATCCTACCTTCTCGGGCCTTAACAAAGAAGGCTGTCTGTGTTTTTAAAATTTTTTTGGCTATCGTATTTTTCGTCTTTAATTTCTAAAAGGCAAAATAACGAAAACAAATAACATAATTCGACGAGTCACGTTTACATATGTGACCCCAAAACAAAGGAAAACAAGAAGACATAAAACGATATTCAAACTGAAATGAAATACAAACAAAACAAAAGTTTTTTGAATAGAAAAACTTAAGTTTATATACTCACATTTGAACAGGCATTATCCCAGGGCAAAGTAGACATGGAGGGTGTGAGCCAAATGCTCAGTACTACATTTGTTGTTATCAAAAAACAAAAACATTCTCTGGTGAAATAGTCTCGCTTTTGATGTTTTGTCCAAAATTTGTTTATATTAACAATATATTACATCATATCAACTGCAAACAAAACAGGAGCTAGACTAGAAAAAACAGAAAATAATAGCAGCGAAATGAGCAGCAGCAAAACACTTTCAAGGCGACAAATTTGTTAGAGAGAACATAGGCAACAGTAACCAAAATACACAAAACATACGACGAGGAAGAAGTGTAAATCAAAAATATCTGTAAAAGCATACAATTTGTAAATTACATTTACCAGCATATGCTTCAAGGTTAAGGAATTGAAGGCAAAGGTTCGGAACATTTGCAATAGCGGCAGATCTCAAATTGAATCGCCATGTACATTGTGCGCAGGAACGACTTTAATCCTTGCAACAATGTCGTAGGTCCATAAAACAAAACTTTGTGTTTAATGTTTAAATTTCTATTGTGGAAAATATATTTAGCGGAGTAGTTGATGACCTACATGCTTCAGGGGTAGGTCAAAAAAGTCTTATTCACAGCCGGTTGTTTTAAGGTCGGACGGTTTCTGTTCGCTTAGTTCCGTTGACCCTCAGTTTATCAATATGTTGCAAATGCGAAGCCTTCTTATTCCAGGCATATGATCCATAGACATCCTTGCTCGTGGGCGAATTGTTTTTTTACCATTCTTCATAGGATAAGGGTGTATTTATAATATTTGCAATATATCGAATTACCTTTTGTGTGAATCATTGTAATAACCTACGATGATCTAGCCATGTCGGTCTGTCAGTAAAAAGCATAGTATGTACGCACTTTTAATGATAGGTAGGCGAAACTTTGCGGAAATGTGTGTAAATAAACTAAAACGGCTTTTTAATAAAAATGTGGACCAGATCGGTCCACATCAAAAAATGTTACCCTCACATTGACTGAGTGTACCTCCAAAAAGAATTCCTATATTTGTAATATACTAAGTAGGGACATAAATACTGTTACACACGTTTTATGCTGTAAACTAAAAAGGACTGAATGTTTTTGGACCAAATATTCTTTAATATATTTTTTGATGTATATTGTATCCAAAAAGAATCTACCTTTTCGAAATGTCCGCCTTTTGCCTTAACACACGCCTAAAGTCGCACTGGCCAATCGTCAATAGCTGTACGCACCTCGTCCATTGAAAAATTGGCCACAGCTCGAACCAGAGCAGTCTTAAAGACCCAATGTTGGGGTATCTTTTGTGACAAACCTTGTCCTCTAAAACCGTCCACCATTTTTAATCCAATGGGTTCAAATCTAAACTGCCTGAGGGCCATTCTTCAGAGGCAAACTGTTTCGAAGCCAGGCCTGGGACATTTTAGCCTCATCGGCCGCCGCAGAATCCTGCTGGAAAGTCCATGGCTGGTTTTGGAACAGAGAATTGTTAAAAGTCTTCACAAAAACTTCCAAACCGGTTTCTAGGTAAACATTGGCCCATGTTTTGACTCCTTGTTCGCAGAAATGCAGGTCAGTGACCCTATCGTAAGCGACACCCCACCAAACCATGACAAAGGCTGGGTGATGACTCTTTTCCATCCTTGGGATCAGTTCAGATGCTTCTTAGATGACCGCGCATACACTCTTTCATTTTGCTTGTTAAATCTTTCCTGAACGGTAAAAATTTTTTCGTCAGAGAACAAAATTTTTCTGTGCAAGTTGTCAGCGTGCTTCACTAAAAGACGTTTGCATTTTTTAATCCTATTTTTTAAAGCTGCAGTCAATAAATGTCCGGTACGTCGTTTGAAAGCCCCAAATCCCAAGTCTTTTTTAATGATTCGACTCATAGACTTTTGCGTGATATTCATCTCCCGGGCCATGATTTTCTGTTTTCGGAGCGGATTTCCTTTAATTCTTGATTTAACCGCTTTGATGACATGCGGTGTTCGAACAGAGCGTGGGCGGCCCGACCGGTGGCGGTCTTTTAAATCTCCAGTCTCCTCAAACAGTTTTATGCATGCGTTATGAGAATATGGGTTTTTTCATTTCACACTTAAAAAGCGCTATTACAGCGATACGGTTCTCATTATCTGAACACTCCATGATGAAAGTTGAAACAATTTTAAAATCCCGTTACAGACTAACTATATTGAGGTTAGCTTTCAAAGCTAATATGGCATTAATGGGGCATCTTCAGTTCTGCTATTGAAATGGGTGTGTTCAATGTTATAACAGTATTTATGTCTCTACTAAGTATTTGCAGTTTTTTTTTTTTTGCTTATATTTCGCCACTATCAAACGCAAGGGTTACTAAATTTTACATTATGTTACGTTCAGCCAGGTTATATACGTAGAGTACATTACGATGTTATTGGACAAGGGGAATAGTACCGCCCACACAACCCTACAGTTTGAAAGACCTTGTCACAATAAATATTAGAGATATGACGATGATGTATGGTAAAATTAGGTGGTGCTAAGCCCCGTTTAAATAATTCAGTTTTTGGCCAATGTAATGGATTCATCGTAATAAAATTTGAACAGAATAAAGTCAAGGACCATGAAATTATAATACGTTATGTTGGATAAAAATTAGACCAAAGAGCGTGGCATCTTCCATTGAACTCAGAACTTTGAAAGACCACATCTCGTAACGAATATCAGTATTTAAAATATTACAGGGTTGGTTTTGAAATATGTTATGGAAAAATCTCTAAGACGAGCCCATCATTGCGAAGCTGAAAACGGGGGTCATTTAGGTGACTTTATTTTTCATACTGAGTGTAAAAATATTTCCATTTTGCGTACGATATTAAATAATCTGAGAAAAATAATTAATAAACGAAAAAGTTATTAAAGTTTTTAACCTCATGGTGGCTTTTGGCCCATCCTGTATAAAGTTACGAACGAACAGACCGTCATATCGCCCATGCCGTTCTGAGTACGGACGGCAGCGGAAAACAAAGGCCTATTGCTGTTGCTGTAACAAGCCACTGTGTGCAGATCATTCAACACTTATGCATTGATGCTATCTATACTCGTACCTGCACACAAAATATTTTGGACGAGGGACAAACTACATAACAATCGTTTTTAAGTTGTTTTTATGTAAAACTCATACAAAATTACATTTATTATTAAAAAATCATGCAATAAAATGGCGGTGTAAGTCTTTCCATGATGAAACAGCAAATAATACTGAAAAGAATAAATAAGTTTTACACAGCTCACGCGTAAAAAACCTAATGAAAAAATACCTCTAGATTGATCACCCGTTATTGTGCATACTAAAGAAACACAAGTGTACAACTCGTAATTTCGTCCTGGCCAAAGCTTTTACTCTTCACAATTGATTGCTTTGTAGTATGGCGCCCATAGGTTGTGAAAATTAGCCAATTATGCTGAGGTCGTTTGTTTATTTCGGTCTTTTTCTACAACACATTGAATAGGAATTAACCTGCTCGAGACTTGCATCTACATTTTAATAAAAAAAAGTTTTTTAACAAAATGACAAAGTGACATTGATTTTCGTAGCTGCACGCTGCTTTTATCGCAATTTCGTGTCTTTGACGACCTCCACCAGAAAGCTTTGCCGCAATTATTGAAATGAACTCTTTAAGACCAGGTTCTCACCAAACGTATGAGAACTACTGTTGTAAATCTTACCTCTTAAGTTTTCTTCAAACAATTGCCCACGAAAATACAATTCACCTTTACCACCTCCACAGAGACACCACATTCAAAGTCATCTATAGATTTTCTTTTACAACATCTATTGAGAAAACATTTTAGTTGGATGTGCCAACTGTTTTGCTTTGTATTATGATTAGCTCGTTTCCTTATAAGTATTTCGGTATTTTGCTTTAACATAAGCCAAATTATAAAACTAATGCCAGGTCATTCAGCCGAATCGTAAAATAAATGCCATATTCATATTCATCATAAAATTCCACTCAGTACCAATATGTCCATGTTTAAAAGAACTAATTTTTTGGCACCCTAAGGACCTGACCCTTAAGAATCAAGGTCCTCAAATCTCTTCGAATCGTAAAATTAGTGTGATATTCTGCTTCGTGACGAAATTTTATTGTTGTTTAATACCCCTATGCTCATTATCCGGGGAGGCCGACTTTGGATCCCCAGGGACCTTAACCCCATGGGTCAAGGGCTCAAAATTAATGTAATATTCTGATTCGTATCGAAATTGTATTGTTTTTTAATACCAATAGTTGGAGGCCGATTTTTGGGCTCATTGTAACTATGTGAGTCTATATGGTCCGAATTCTAAATTCGTTCTTATTTTAAATATAGGAACACGTTTGTGTTAGAACCATTTGTGTATTCAAAAATGTCCCCAAGCATTACGGTGCGTTTTTGTTCCTCTAAGGCCCAAGGGCACAATGGCTACACCGTGCCTTTAATAAGATAATTTATTAAATTTTAAAGCAAAAATGTCAAAAAAGTTGATCAGGACTTTGTCTAGTGTCCCTTTAAGGGGAATTTTCCCTCATGACCGATTTGACTTATTTTCCATACCAACCCATAGCCGAATTTAAGTCATATATTTGGTATGTTTCGATTCGACTCATTTTCCACACCAACCCATCGCCGACTATCTTTTCGTAAGGTGTATTTTCCGAAAGTCGTCTGGCTTACGAGTTATAGCTCATCAAAGCTAGCAACTAGTTTTACACCATTTCTAAAAGTCGTGACGGAATGGCCGTTTTCACGCATATTATTTTTGATGCCCAATATACTATAAAATGAGCGGGGAGCGGAAGTAATAACACTTTTTGTTTTATGGGCGCTTTTCAATGAATATAAGGTCATGAGCGAACAATAATAAACTCAGGTGATGACCCATATTGGTCTGCATTTTGGTATATCCTCCATACCAACTTCGATCCCGACATAAGAACCAGTAGCTGTAGCCAATTCTAACCAAATGTAGTACGAGCGACCGACAACCACTTTAAGGAAAATTGGACCATAAGGATACACGTTTTTAAATGGCTCCCTCACAAGGGTCCGGTCGCCATACTTGCGATACATTACATCCATTCGTGCTCAAACTACACAGGGCACGTTTTGGCAGTCACTTAGTAACTCTTGATATTGTCAAATATTTCCTATACAAGTGTACTTATTGATATTATCGCCCTGCAGAAGGAGTCCTTTATTATATCTGACCTTGCTCATATTTAGCATAGAAGGTACATGGTGCTAGACATTTTATTTTTTAAGCTAAAAGGAGAGCATATTGGTCTTAGGATTCGAATATTACACAAAGTTACCTTCCGAGTTAAGCTTCTGCCGGTATCGAAGTTAAAATTTTAATCCGATTTAGCCTACATTTACCATAGTACCTTATGAGAGCTTTAAAACCGTTCGCAGCGAAGTTTGACATATTGGTCCATTTTTTATGTACTCGCTTACGAATAACATTTTTAACTTGAATATTTTAAATTCGATCTAGCAAAAAGGAAGCATAGAGCTTTCAGTGCTACTTATACATATAATTATTATATTTTTTATATTATTTTATATATAATTATTATATTATAATCAATACTGGTTAAATTGTATAATACCAGAATATGTTTTCATATAGCCTACATGAATTATATCCCTTATTTAACATGAGTACGTAAATTATAAATTATATCCCGATCTTTTTTAAACTCAAGACAGAAGCGCATAATCTTCTGATTACCATAGTGGTATAGGGTATCATATAGTCGGTCTTGCTGGACTTAACTATTTTTAATTCCTCAATTTCAATAATAGCATTTCTCTAAAAACTATTTAAATATCGCTTCTGACAACAACTACTCGTGCATATAGTGAGGTTCATACATATCACCGACAATCCTCATAATGAATATGCCTGGACAATATCTTTTATTTTTTCCATTGCTTATACTTGTATATTTGCCTTTTTTTGTTTTCAACTTTAAAAGTTCCTTATTAAAAAATACAGCATTAAAAGTCCCCAAAAAATTATATGATTCCAATAATTAACCTCTGTCAAGACATAAAAATAAATTGACCTCAACTATAAATGAAATGCGCAGCCAAAACTTTGTTTTTTAAAACATTCGACAAAATGACCTCTAATAAGCGATGTATACTCCGGCCGGCACCCCTCGCACTCGAATGTCTGTTGTATGTGTGGTGGCCGTAAACCAAAAAATACACTACGAGTATTACAAGGAAAACATACAGAACCAACAAAAAAAAAAAACAGCCAACAACGAAAAAGGCAGTAAATGTCAGTTGGTCCAAAATATATGGTCAGCTCGTACGAAGAATTCTAAATTGTACAAGTGCCAAGTTTGTGTTTGTTGCTTTTTTCAACTCCGCTGCCACTCAGCCCTTAGTTCGGCTGTAAGCGAAGACGAAGGACGTTAGCAAAAAAATGGCATAAAACAAATGTTTGGTGTAAAATAAACGTATTCAGGCCATGGTTAGCATAATAATAAAGGCTATGAAATATTGTTAAGATAAAACAAAATATTTAAACAAGTTTTGTTGAGGGGGGTTTTAAACAGACATAAAACCTATTGATTTTTCAATCAATTACATTTTGCACACACTGTGCCAGTCTAGCTTACCGACTGACGTACGCAGTGGGAATAGACAATTGGCCCAAAGGCGGATTGGTACGTGCACTTTTTTTTTCTAAAGTTAAGAACTTTTAAAAATTTAGACATCCATCAATTTATGCGACGAGTGAGATGCTTTTTGTATAGTTTAATTTTCAGTTGCGTTATTATTGCACACAATATTGAATATTTAGAATTTTTAATGATACATAAAATTTTAGAGATGGTAGGAAGAAGTTTCCACAGTCAACCATAACAGGCTAGGATTAAAAGGCAATTTTAAAAAACACAAAAAATTAAAACAAAAGGGTTCACAAACAGTAACGAATATTTCAAACGGTTTGAGGGCCATAACCTTAAGATATCGTACTTGTTCTACGAAAGAAAATTATCTTAAAAAAATGCATTATTTTTTTAAATCCAACCCATAGTCTCTGAACACAGTAAAAATCACAAAAAATACAAATCGCAAGTTGAGCTGGGCCAAGCTTTTGAACCCTGCAAAATGGATTGCATTCCAGTATGATATTATCGACATATCCACTGCTGCGTCACAAACCAATTATACAACTCGCAAGTTAGGCGGAGCTCAAGCTTACATACTCTCCACCACGAATTGCGTTCCAGAATGATATTTCCAGCATTCCGGGTTTGTTTTTTGTGGTGAGTCAAAATTTTACAGTATCCATTTTTCTGGTCCTACGGGACTTTAGCCGATGGGTGAATCCAACTCAACCCAAGCCAAAATTTAATATCAAATTCGTAATTTCATTAGTTGTGAGTACACATTAGGTTGATGACTTTTTGATTTTTTTCCCCAAAAATTATTTCACGAATGAATGAAATTATGCTTATAAATGACTAAAATAAAGATTATTCCACTTAAATATTGAAAAACCACTTGAAACGATATATTTGTCATAAATTTAATTTTATTCTTTTTTTATATCATATAAATCCAAAACGGAAGTGTCAAGTCTTATAACTTTCACGTAAAGCCACATAACCAATGAACAAAATGAGACATAGAAATCGACGAACGCGTCCCGATTTTATTTAAAACTAGCTGAAGGTATCTCATTTTTAATCGAATGTATCTCTATGGAAAAAACGACCACTTTTTCTTTTGACTCTCAGAAATAAAAAAAAATAGTAAGAAACAAAAGGTTATTTCATTTATATGTGACAGCGCATAGAGAAAGGAACCTAAGGGTAAAAAAATCAAATTTTTTTCTGTTTTTGGTGTGGACAACAGCTGAGCATCGAATGAGACCGATCCCATGCCCCAAAAGTGTTCCCTCCCAGAGATATGCGCGTTTTATGAAAGTGAAGTCGAGGATTCTAAGCGCAAATAGAAAGGGACCTAATCATTAAAATGGCTATACTGAACAAAACTTTTCATCAACTTTTCACTTTTTTTTGATGTGGACAACATATGAGAATCGAATAAGGGAACGGTCTCCCATGCCCCAAAAGTGTTCCCTCCCAGAGATATGCGCGTTTTAAGAAAGTCAAGTCGACGATTCTAAGCTTAAATAAAAAGGGACCTTATCTTTAAAATGGCTCTCCTAAACAAAACTGGTTTTTAACCTTAGGTCCCTTTCTATTTTGCGCGTCTCATATGATAAATATAAATTTATTTTCGTGACATCACAAAATTGCCCAAAATGCTGATAAATAAAAATTTTAAAATCTTTTTGTTCGTAAGGTTTTTTTTTTATCGAACCACCTTATACTCGTGTGTAAGATTTTATCTAATCTTAAATAAAAACTCATCAAAATATGATACAGAGAGTCGAGGTTGTATAAAAGTCATCACTCTCGTACACATACGTCTATTGTTAAAAGTTTCTCGGCCCCTAGAGCTCCAAGCTTGTAGGACAAGGCAGTTCAGCTAAATATAAAATTAATTTCATGTTCATATTTGTGGGAAAATTTTGCGAAACCCATATGTGACAGCGCATAGAGAAAGGGGCCTACATCTGAGCATCGAATGAGACCGATCCCATGCCCCAAAAGTGTTCCCTCCTAGAGATATGCCCGTTTTATGAAAGTGATGGTACACCAAAGATACACGTATTTAAAGCTTTAAAATGGCTCTCCTGAATAAAACTGGTTTTTACCCTTAGGTCCCTTTCTATTTTGCGCGTCACATATGTCAATGTTCGAAAGACTTATTCTTCTGCGATTCGTAGCGAAATTTTCATTGTTTTACTACCGTTTATCATAGAGTGTATTCACTTTGTTATTCCGGTTGCAACATCTCAAAATATTGGCCGGAGACCCCATGAAAAACTTATTTATAAAGGGTGGTTAAATTTTAAGGGCCGATGTTAAATGTAAACCACACCTAAACGTAAAGTTTCTTTCTGCATTTCATTTAATATTTCGCAATTTCAGACTAATTCAACTTGAACCATGGAAAGATACACAAGCGCGAGCAACGTGTTATAAAAATTGGCGTTCAAATCAAAATGCATATCGTGCACTTCGTGATTTCTTTGGTCAATTTAATCGTCCAAATATGCGTAAAATCGGAAAAATCATGCAAAAATTTAAACAAACCGGGTCTGTAGGAGATGTGAAAACTTCAGTGCATGCTCGTACAGCTCGTACTGCAGAAAATATTGCTGTTGTTCGCGAAAGTGTGGCTAAAGAGCCATCCACCTCATTCGTCGTCGTGCCCAACAATTGCACCTCTCACGCTCGTCGTTGATGAACATTATGCATAAAGACTTACATTCACACGCTTACAAGTTGCAATTGACTCAAGAACAAAAGCCTCTTGACCATTCCAAACGTCGGCAATGGTCAGAATGGTGGCAAGAAATGACGACAGTGGATGATCGACCCTTAAAATGTAACCACCCTTTAATCTGAATCGTCGTAAAAGCGAAGATAATCGAACCATCTCCATCTGTTAGTTTATGGAAAGGCAATATCTGTTCTTACCTCGTTAATTCTGGCGCTTTACGAGTAAGAATTTTTTTCTAAGCCATGTAAAAACTTTTCTATAAAATGCCATAGCCATTCAGAGCCGGCGTTAAACACTAAGTCCCGGTCAGTGAATATAAGAGTCATATTGTGCACAACGCCACTGAGAGAAGTTTCCCCTTGTTCCTTAATCTGATGTTGATGGAATTAGGTAAATAGGAACTATTTAAGCTATGTTGCTAAATTTCTACAGAAATATATCTTGATTATTATGGACCCGATCGACCAAAAGATAAACAAACTTTCCGCACAAGAATCATCCTCTGAAAAAATCACTAGATTTGTAGTGGTTTTGTGTCCCTTTTTGCTTATAGGGTGTTTTTTTCAGACGTGTGGTTTTCAAGAAGAAGTAGAACGCATGTAATTTATTGTTATGGCCAATAATTACGCTTTTATATAAAGTTAAGATTTTGCCATTGTGTTCTAAAAATGACTTCGGGGCAAGTGGCCGCCGTGATTGGCTCGAATAAATTCCAGCTGAGAGGCCCAATTTGCTACCACTATTTGCAGCATTTGGGGCAGTATGTGTAGTAGTATGTAAGGACGTTTCAATAATGGCATGTGGATTTTCATTACTCCAAATGAGACAAATTTGGTTACTAAAGTACCCGTTTAATCAAAAATGAGCTCAATCGCTGAACAAATTACTCTTGTAAAAATCAGTATTGGTGACCGTCCCGTTTTGGACCCATTCACTGCGCTTTGAAAAAATTGTTCCAGAGTGAGTCTATTCATTGTGAAATGCTAAACAAAACTGAGCATAAATCAAGTGACAGCTATCGAAAACACCAAATCTGAAAAAGTATGGCCTAATTGAAAACGACACGTCTAAAAACACTTTTTATATTATCGCAGCCATATATATTTCTGGCCTAGTAATAAAAATGCTAATATTTATCATCCAAAATGGTTTTATTGTTTTTCAAAGTATTCTCCAGAGTTATTTATACACTTTTGCATGCGCTCAAACCAATTGTCGAAGCTCTTTTTCCACTCCGATTGAGACACCTCAAAAACATGGTTTTTGAACGCTTCAACAGCATCTTCTGGCGACGAAAATCGTTGACCACGCATCTTTTTCTTGATGTGCGGGAATAAAAAGAAGTCTTTGGGTACCAAGTCAGAGCTGTACGGCAGATGACCCATCAATTCGACGCTTTGGCCGGTCAAAAATGCACTGGTTGGAGCCGGTCTGTAAGAGCTCGCATTGCACTGGTGCACAAGGATTCGTCTTTTCTTGTTCGTTTCTCGAATTTCTCCGAAGACTCCGAAGAATTGACCTTCCTCAAGCGGAACAGTCGCCATGACTAGTTTTGCCGAAAAACAAGGCCACCATTTGCTTCGAAGTGTATCTTCCACGTGAGATTTGGCTCGCCTTCGAAGACCCACACGGTCGATTGCTGTTTTGTTTCGGCCTCATAGGCATAGATCCATAATTCGACACCTGTGACGATCTAATAAACGTCTCGCGATCGTATTTCAAAACTTCTTTGCACCCATCGACACGAGCCTTTTTTTGAGCAATTTTCAAATTGTGCGGGATCCAAAGAGAACAAACATTTTTACGGCGAGGTGTTCATGCAATATCGAATGTATGCTGGTGGAAGAAATTTCCAAGGATGCCTCTATCTCACGGTATGTCACATGACGATCTTGCATTATCAGTTCATGCCCGGCATCAATGTTCTCAGGCACAACAACTGTTTTTGTACGACCTTCACGACATTTGAGCGAGCGTCGGCCACTATAAAATTTATTAATCCAGTTTTTCACAGTGCTTTAGGATACAAAGATTTAAGTTGATCGATGCACTCTTGTCGTGATAATCCACGAAAGTGTTACCGAGTTAATTCCATTTTTTTCCAAATTGATTTTTTAAATCACTGTAAACATCACAAATGATGGTCGTACGTCAAAACGTTTTGAGTACGTTTATGCTAAAAAATGTCAAACTTTTCAATAAAAATGTCAGATGGCGCCAGAAATATAACGGGTGATTTTTTTGAGGTTAGGATTTTCATGCATTAGTATTTGACAGATCACGTGGGATTTCAGACATGGTGTCAAAGAGAAAGATGCTCAGTATGCTTTGACATTTCATCATGAATAGACTTACTAACGAGCAACGCTTGCAAATCATTGAATTTTATTACCAAAATCAGTGTTCGGTTCGAAATGTGTTTATCGACAAATTTTGTTCAGCGATGAGGCTCATTTCTGGTTGAATGGCTACGTAAATAAACAAAATTGCCGCATTTGGAGTGAAGAGCAACCAGAAGCCGTTCAAGAACTGCCCATGCATCCCGAAAAATGCACTGTTTGGTGTGGTTTGTACGCTGGTGGAATCATTGGACCGTATTTTTTCAAAGATGCTGTTGGACGCAACGTTACGGTGAATGGCGATCGCTATCGTTCGATGCTAACAAACTTTTTGTTGCCAAAAATGGAAGAACTGAACTTGGTTGACATGTGGTTTCAACAAGATGGCGCTACATGCCACACAGCTCGCGATTCTATGGCCATTTTGAGGGAAAACTTCGGAGAACAATTCATCTCAAGAAATGGACCGGTAAGTTGGCCACCAAGATCATGCGATTTGACGCCTTTAGACTATTTTTTGTGGGGCTACGTCAAGTCTAAAGTCTACAGAAATAAGCCAGCAACTATTCCAGCTTTGGAAGACAACATTTCCGAAGAAATTCGGGCTATTCCGGCCGAAATGCTCGAAAAAGTTGCCCAAAATTGGACTTTCCGAATGGACCACCTAAGACGCAGCCGCGGTCAACATTTAAATGAAATTATCTTCAAAAAGTAAATGTCATGGACCAATCTAACGTTTCAAATAAAGAACCGATGAGATTTTGCAAATTTTATGCGTTTTTTTTTAAAAAAAAGTTATCAAGCTCTTAACAAATCACCCTGTATATAGCAACCCAAGTAGCACCTTGATAGTTACGAAATTCGATCTTTACGAAATTTTAATATACGTAAGGTTAGGCCAATTGATATTTGAAGAGTACATTACGATGTGATTGGTTTGGCACCGCCCTAACAAGACCGAATATGGTTATTCGATATCTGACGAACATATTTGGAATAAATGATATTGGCATGGAACGAAACATAACCTTGTAAGGATGTGAACGGTACCACACACACTAAAAGTGGAAAGTAAAGGGATCTTTATAAAATGTTAACAGAATTAAATCAATGATAACTAATAACAGACCAGGTATTGTTAACCAACAACAACTAAGTATAAATTACCATGTCTCGAACACTAATGCTGGTATAAAAATAGTAATGGGTATATTATGTTAGTATTGAAAGAATTACACATTGAAGGAAAAGTGGGCGGTGACACGTCACTTAAAAATATGTCCACAGTTGAAAGAGGCCGTTTTTAGGCTTCAGAAGCCGGCTATGAAATACTACTTAGTAGGGACATAAATACTGTTACACACGTTTTATGCTGTAAAATAAAAATTAGTGAAAGTTTTTGGACCAAATATTTTTAATATATTAATTGATGTATATTGTATCCAAAAATAATCGACTTATTCGAAATGTCCGCCTTTTGCCTTTACACTCGCCTTAAGTCGCACTGGCCAATCGTCAATAGCTGCACGAACCTCGTCCGTTGGAAAATTGGCCACAGCTCGAAACTTTTGTGACAAACCTTGTTCTCTAAAACCGTCCACAATTTGTAATCCAATGGGTTCAAACCTGTACTGCCTGAGGGCCATTCTTCATTGGAAATGAACGCTGGCAAATTGTTTTGAAGCCAGGCCTGGGACGTTTTAGCCTTATGGGCTGGCGCCGAATCCTGCTGGAAAGTCCATGGCTGGTTTTGAAACAGGAAATTGTTAAGAGGCTTCACAACAGCTTCCAAAACGGTTTCTTGGTAAACTTTGGCCGATGTTTTGACTCCTTGTTCGCAGAAATGCAGGTCAGTGATCCCATCTTAAGAGACACCCCACCAAACCATGACTGAAGCTGGATGATGACCCTTTTCCACCCTTGGGATCAGTTCAGATGCTTCCTGAGATGACCGCGCATACACTTTATCACTTTGCTTGTTAAATTTTTCCTGAACGGTAAAACTTTTTTCATCGGTGAACAAATGTTTCTGTGCAAGTTATCAGCTTGCATCACCAAAAGACGTTTGCATTTTCCAATCCTTTTGTTTTTAATGCTGCTGTCAATAAATGTCCGGTACGTCGTTTTAAAGCCCCCAGTCCCAAGTCTTTTTAATGATTCAACTCATGGACTTTTGCGTGATATTCATCTCATGGGCCATGATTTTCTGTTCTCGGAGCGAATTTCTGTGAATTCTTGATTTAACGGCTTTGATGACATGCGGTGTTCGAACAGAGAGTGGGCGGCCCGACCGGTGGCGATCTTTTACATTTCCAGTCTCCTCAAACAGTTTTATGCATCGGTAGACGAACATGCGGCTAATCCCTAGTGGCCGGAGAGTTTTGAAAATAATGTTTTTTTCAATTCACACTTGAAAAGCGCTATTACAACGATAGGGTTCTTGTTATCTGACCACTCCATGATAAAGGTTAAAACAATTTAAAATCCCGTTACAGAGTAACGCTAATGAGGTTAGCTTTCAAAACCCCATATGTCATTAACGGGGTATGTTCAGGTCTACTATTGAAATGGGTGTGATCAATGTTGTAACAGTATTTATGTCCCAACTAAGTATATGTCACTCTGTTATTTAGAAGATTCCGCGTCAATTTCTGGAGTTCGAGCAATGTCTCATTTTAATTCTGGAGCGACTAAACCTTAGGCTCGAAAGGCATCTTTGTGTGAAGCTATACGAAAAATGGGCATGGGGGCTATACAATAAATAATATAAGCGATATGGACCAAATTAATCAGAATCACTAGTAGGGCTCGTACAACGCACTATGCTAAATTTGATCGGTTTAAAACGCTACTTCTAAAAAGGAACGTCCTCAGCTTCAAGAGAATCTTTGTGTGAGGGCTTTACGAAGCTATGGTCCAGTTTCACCAGAGTTAATAAGTGGTTAATAAGTTCACCAGAGTAAATAGTGGTATCATGATCACTTGTGTCCTCTGGAGCGAGAGGACCCTTTTTATGTGAGCTAATTTTGTTTAAATGTTAATTTAAAAACTCAGAAAAATATTTATGAATTTATCTTAACACTTTGAGAGACTTCCACAAATAAAACAGGATCGATATAATTTAATCCGATTAAAGAAAACGCGTTCGCTTGACTTGGCTGTAGATTAAACTCTGCCTTTATTCATTTATTAATTTCAGTATTGAAGTTATTTGTTTACATCAAATATTCAATAATGATTCATATTACAAACTATTTGGGTGTGGTTCCTTTGTGGATCAACTTATTGTTTATGTTTACAAATATGTGCGGTGATTCTTTTAAAGTGCACAGTGGTACAATGTGCATAATTATTCAAATGGTAATTTACGCTTTTCTTTTATTGTGGATGTCATAACAGAGCTTTTCCAAACATGGACCGATATGATAAAATTTTAGAAAATTGGTATTTGTTGCTCATAACACTAGGCGCGAAATGTAAGCAGGACAGGATGTAATATGTTGCTTCTAGAGCTGGAGGTTCTGAAATCGGAAAGTACCTTTGTATGGGAACCGGAGTGATCTTTGTGTAGGAACTATTTCAAAAATTGACCGATACAGTCCAATTTTACCAGAATTGGTATTGGTCGCTCATAACACTTGGCGCAATATGATTAGAACGGAATGTAATGTGAGGTTTCTAGAGTTAGAGGTTCTGAAATCTGGAAGTACCTTTGTATGAGAGCTATATGATAATGTGGACATATGTGGGCTAGTTTCACCATAGTAAGTATCATCTCATAACGTATCTATCAAAATTTGAGCGGATTTAATGTGTGGCTTCTAGAGTTTCAGGAACTTAGTGTGAGGGCTATTCGCAATCATGGACCGAAATGTTATAATTTCACCAGAGATGTGGCTTCTACATCTGCCAGTTCTGACATAGGAAAATAAATTTGTACGATATCAAAGTATGTTGTAATATCGATACATTTCAGTAGTTTTCGCCCTTGGCCCAAACCTGAATGCCAAATTTCATTGAAATCTGTTCTTAATTGTCACCTGCTGTTTTATTACAAGGAAAGATAAAAAGGCTACGGACGCCAAATTCTGAATGCGATCAGGAAGTAATTCTGATCCAATCGCTAATAAAAATGGGTTCTTTCTCCTTTCCTTTACGGCATTACATACATAAGCAATAAGGCATGATAACCTGTACCTTACTTTGGTATAAAAACATATTTTTTTCGTTATCTTAAAAATAACGCAGTTTCGGCCCATTCGCTTCACATTTCTCTAATCTCTATAATATAACTCGGCAAATTTCTTTGTTCACAGTTGGACTCTCTTTACACATGGTCGAGGTTTAAATGCTTTAACTTTAGTGGGAAAAAGTAAAATACTTGGCTAGGTAAAAGTATTAAAATAGTTTCTGTATTCCATACACACGCATTAAATTTCAGACTCGTATAAATGTAGATATAGTGCGCTCCACATTTCAGTGGCGGCATTGACAAAAACTGGGTAGATAATCTCTCAGAAGGCCTTTATAAACATTCAATAGGGGGGTTTGACTCATATTGAATTCAGCACGACTGAAAGCAGGCCAGAAGGACCATATCAGTCCATGTGTTTAAGTAAATATAAATCCTGTGTATTTTTACCAAAATATTTTTCTCTGTGTATAAGGCCTTGCAGACCTTCTATTTTTGCGCCGCTGGGCCACTGGCCATTGGCTCTCTACAACTGTCGTTTGCATAGCAAAGAGAAATATAAAGTGCTTGCAATCTCATTCTTGTATTTTTTCGCTGTTGTTGTTGTCTTTGGCAGGAAATGCATTTGCCTTCCGGATTTGCTGGCTGGTTTCTTTTTATACACGGTCCGTCCACTCGGCTGTGCTGCTATGTTATGGCCGAGAAGGTTTTGGAATTTATGTGTGAATGGGAATGTGTGGAAATTCTTAATTTATATAGTACATACAGACATACGTACATACATACACATAGTGACATTCATATGTTTGACTGTGTGTGTGCTCAAGTGGATATCTTTGCCTGCCCGGGTTTTTGCTGTTAAATATGTACAACTAATTTTGTTTAACTCCATTGTTAGTCCTCGTCCCAAAGTGTAACTTTATTTAAGATTGGAATTTTTAAATTTAGAAAATTCATAGCTGGGATTTGGCGAAGACACTTGATACCGGACTTTTGCCTCAGTCCAATTTTAGAAATAAAAACATTTTTGGTAAGCTTTTAGAAATGAACACTGGTCAATTTTATTCTCTAAGGTAAGCATCCTAAACCGAAAACTTTAGTAAGTCATATACACTCACGGGTATTCGTACTCCTTGTATCATTAATTTTCAAATTATTTAAGTACCTGTACCTATGTATATTTACCTGTTACATATAACTTTCTTTGACATTTTTGATGCAGTCCACTATGCTCGGCAAGAACATTTTTATATATAGGATACAAGATGCTAATTCTATAGGATACAAGATGCTAATTCTGAGTAACACTTTAACATCAAGCTTTTTGCCAATTAAACCGTGGAGAGGCACCCAATTGAGCAGAACGTTAGGATTGATGAAGCCTTCTATGAAAATACACGCTTACACATACAAGGGTTGTTATTTATATTGAGGGTCCGGACATAAAAACACAATAATTTATCATTGGAAATGGTTTTATTGTTTTTCAAAATATTCTGCTTTAAGATCAATATACTTTTGCAAGCGCACAAACCAATTTTCGAAGCACCTTTTCCACCCCAATTGAGACACCTCCAAAACATGATTTTTGAACGCTTCAACAACTGCTTCGGGCGATAAAATACGTTGACCACACATTTTTTTCTGGATGCTTGGGAATAAGGGTGCCAAATTATTGCTGTACGGTGGATGGCCCATCAATTCGACATCTCGAGTGGTCAAATAGCTCATCGTTTAAGCTAATTTGTGAGAGATCGCATTGTCGTGACGCACAATGATCCGTCTTCTCTTATTATCTTTCCTCATCTCTTCGAACACTGTTGGCAAACAGATGGTTGTATACTACTCAGAATTGACCGTCCTACGTTCCACTAAAGGCACTGTGGCAACATGGCCGGTTATTACGAAAAAAAACGCATTCATACGGACCCATACGGTCGATTGCTGTTTTGTTTCGGGTTCGTATACGTAGATGCATGATTCTTTACCTGTGATAATGTTATACACTGCCTTTAAGCTGCACCAATCCATACGAGCCTTGTTTTGAGCATTCGACAAAGAAGGTGGGCTCCAACGAGAACAAATTTCATCTATTGATGCTTCTTATTGATGCTTGTCATACTTATGCCCAAGGATGCCTCAATCTCAAGGTATGTCACATGTCGGTCTTACTTATTCAGTTCACGCACAGCATTGATGGTTTCTGGCAAAGTGACTGATGTTGGACGTCCTTCAAGACATTCATCCTGCAGGGAACGGTGTCCGAGACTGAACTCTTGGTACCAGCGATTAATAGTGGTTTTTGATGGTGCTTCATCGCCAAAAGTCGAAACAAGTTGATTTAAACGCTCTTATCTCGTTAACCCACGCCGAAAATCATAAAAAATTGTCGCACGAAAATGTTTACTGGATAATTCCATTTTTAAACTGAGATGAATTTTTTAACACACTGTAAACAAAACAATTCGCCCTCAAATGACAAAACGTTCTGATTGAAGTTATGCTAAAAAATGTCAAAGTTTCCAATGGAAGTTCCAGTGTGCATCTAGCAATACATGTATTGTTAGGATCCGAAATATAAATAGCAACCTTCGTAATTTCCCTCAAATGTTGGCCGCAACTACGCCTTAGGGTGCCAATTCTGAGGGTCCAATTTTGTATGACTTGTTGGAGCATTTCGACCGGTATGGCGTTAATTGCACACGTAATTTTGGCTTTCAAAACCTGAATCGTAGCTGGTTTATCAGCATGGATTTTACGTAGCCAATGCACGCTCATTCCTTACAAATTTGCTACACATGGTAGCTTACTTTGTTCACGGCTACGTTTTAAGTAAAACATCTTCATGATATTTTTTTTCATTTCCGCTTTTGGTCAAATCCACTCCTATGCTTTCAACTTTATTAAAAAGCAACCTTTTAGATAGCACAAGAACCCCAAATCCGAGCAAGCCTTTGATCACAAATAAAATTGAAAATAGTAAAGCGACAAAGGACCGGCAAACGTTTTTGAATAAAGTTAACTGTGCAACTGACAGATTAATGAGTCAACCATAAATTTGGCGCGTGTTCTTTTTTCTGGCTCGCCCTCCCCCTCCACCAAAGTACGGATGGAAATGGTAAACGTTTAACGTTTATTTTCGTACTCTTAGTTTTCTTTGATCCTCCGGATTGCGCGCCATTGACGTCATTTGCTTTATTTTCTTCTAGAAATGGAGAAAAGAAAATTCTATATAGTTTATGTACTTTCTTGTTGGCTTTACACCAAAATAAAAGTAATGCAGCTAGATTTACTGTAGAAAAATAGAAAATATTCTCTGCTGTATGAAAGTGCAACCGAAGAAAGAGCAACTTGATTGCAAACTGAATTAGTCGTGTTGCAATCCAGAACACAAAAGGGCAATGTGAAGATGTGCTGAACCAAAACGGAGAACCCACAAAAAACTAGATATGCAACGCATGCATTATGAACTACAAAAGCGAAGTTAATGCTTGACGATTTTTCCAAAAATGAACATACGCACACAAGCTACGAGTATTCGCAAGAATTGCGTGGGGACTCAATATCACTAGAAACAGTTCAAGGAAACTCCGCTGCTGACAGAATATCCTAGAAGAAAGTTGAAAACATACAAGAGTTCCTTCTAGATTGTTCCTTCCACAATAGCTAACATTTATGATAATTGAGTAATTTTGTTAAAAAGTAAAGTTTGGTGCTAAGACGGTTTTCTCCCATTGAAGTAAAGGGTAGTCCAATTAAAACGCGCGATGTAAATTGTAAATAAAACAAAAAGTTTATAAAGAATTATCCTAATACTTTTTATTATGATAGATGGATTCATGTTTCATGACAATTACATTTGAAACAAAATACCGGCCAAAGGCTTGTCACAGCTTTGGTGGCATACCTCTACCCGACATTATGGCATACCTCTACCCGACATTATGGAGGTTCAATGCCCTTAATGCTCCGATATATCTCTTCATTTAGCTCTTGTACTTAGTAGGGACATAAATACTGTTACACACGTTTTATGCTGTAAAATAAAAAGTACTGAATGTTTTTGGACCAAATATTTTTAATATTTTTATCCAAAAAGAATCGACTTATTCGAAATGTCCGCCTTTTGCCTTTACACACGCTCTAAGTCGCACTGGCCAATCGTCAATAGCTGCACGCACCTCGTCCATTGAAAAATTTGCCACCGCTCGAACCAAAGCAGTCTTAAGAGATCCATTGTTGTGGTATCTTTTGTAACAAACCTTGTCCTCTAAAACCGTCCACAATTTGTAATCCAATAGGTTCAAATCTGGACTGCCTAAGGGCCATTCTTCAGAGGAAATGAACGCTGGCAATTTTTTTTGAAGCCAGGCCTGGGACGTTATGGGCCGGCGCAGAATTCTGCTGGAAAGTTCATGGCTGGTTTTGGAACAAGGAATTGATAAGAGGCTTCACAACAGCTTCCAAAACGGTTTCTTGGTAAACTTTGGCCGATGTTTTGACTCCTTGTTCGCAGAAATACAGGTCAGTGACCCCATCGTAAGAGACACCCCACCAAACCATGACTGAAGCTGGGTGATGACCCTTTTCCACCCTTGGGATAAGTTCAGATGCTTCCTGAGATGACCGCGCATACACTCTATCATTTTGCTTGTTAAATTTTTCCTGAACGCTTGGGATAAGTTCAGATGCTTCCTGAGATGACCGCGCATACACTCTATCATTTTGCTTGTTAAATTTTTCCTGAACGGTAAAGCTTTTTTCATCGGTGAACTAATTTTTCTGTGCAAGTTATCAGCGTGCTTCACCAAAAGACGTTTGATGCATCGGTAGACGAACATGCGGCTAATCCCTAGTGGCCGGAGCATTTTGAAAATATCGCTTTTTTTCATTTCACACTTGAAAAGCGCTATTACAGCGATACGGCTCTCATTATAATCAGATAATTTAATAATAATAATTTAGATAATTTAAAATACCGTTACAGACTAGCGCTGTTGAGATTAGCTTTCAAAACCTATATGGCATTAACGGGCTATGTTTAGTTCTACTATTGAAATGGGTGTGTTCAATGTTGTAACAGTATTTATGTCCCTACTAAGTACAACTCTATCTTGGCAGGCGAGATAGGTCTGTACTGTATAAAATGTAGCAGCAGGAAAGCAGGACCTCCACTTCTCGTGCCATCCTTACTTAGCACTTTGTAACCATCGCGACTATGCAGGCTGCAAGTGCCCATTAGTTTAATCTCCTGGATTGCAGCGACCATAATGTTTCTCTAACTTATAAATTCTATAATCGCATTGATCCTGCTGCGTAGGCTATTGCAGTTAAATTGCTCTTTTCACCCCTGAAAGTGGGTGGTTACACTGATTCTTGCGAGAGAGACTGCGGGGGTCTTATTGTTAAATGATAATGACGACGACGACGTAGGTATAGTCGGCGATGAGGACACCAAATGCAGAGACCCGCTGCGACCAACATTGATGCAGTATGAGGCATCAAAGTCTGTTTCTTCCTGATGTGGTTCAAACCTGACCAACTCCTAAAGTGCACCCACTCCATGCAGCGATATACACGATGGTGTAAGGGTCTGATAAACCGATCAGATTCAAATCCGGGGTTTTGTTTAGCTCGGACCACGGACCAACAAAAAAAAATGAACAAACAAATATTTTTGAGGTCCGAAGAGTGCTTGTTTCGGCTTATTCCGGTACATAAAACTGGTAGTAGAATCAAAATAAAACATACCAAACAAAACTAACTTAAATTGGAACCTCTCGTACTATTTTATTCAACTCTTACACGAATGTTTTCATGAGTTTGACAGCGAGTTTGTTTTTCATATGTGTTGGAGGGTGTGGGGGATTTCTTGGCACTTCCTTTTCAATGTGCATGCGTATTAGGACGCCTTACCGCTATTCGTTGACGTGGAGTTAGCAATATACCTACATAAAATATGATAAGCGAACAAAATTAAATTTAATAAAACAAATTTAAAATATCTTCTCCGATCCTGCTATCCATGTGACAATATCGGCAAAATTTTAAAAACAAAACAAAAATATTAAGTCGGACCATTTCGATTTCATGATACCTTTAAAGCTGACACACGAAAAACTTTTCTATGTTTACATTAGTTAATATATCTGAAGGCACCTGAAGGACCGACATGGTGAAATTTGGCAAGGCTTTACAAATCTCGCATAACGCACTGTGATGTGAGGACCTCAAATCGCTTGAGTCGCTTGCTTGTTAGCTACAAAAACATGGAATTATCGTACCTTGAGAAATGAAAGCATAATACAATTTAATTTGCTGCTTCTAAAGCGAAAAGCCCAAATCAGGAAAGGCCTTTGCATGGAGTTTATATAGAATCATAGACTGCCCAATTTTATCAGTGTTAGTTATTGTGGTTTGTGGAATATCACATGCTTAACGCGGAGAAGAATTTGTGTGGAGGCAATAGACAATTTTACAAGGAAAATTTTTTGGTCGCTTATGACGTACCGTAGGAAAAATTCTTTCTCTTCTGGTCGGTTATGCCGTACAATGAAAAATTTGATCAAGGTTGGGTTAAATTTGTGCTTCGAGAGGGAAAGGATCACTATTGAGCAGGACATTTGTTTGAGGACTTACATAAATGGTTCAGTTGTGAGTTGCGGCTTTGAGAATGGCAAAACCGTACATTATGCCGTAATTATAAATTGATTTTGACAAAACTTGATTCATTCTTAAAGTTTTAAATAGGTCTACACCGGTCCATTTTAAGATACATACATAGAATTTTTCCCGATTTCAGAACATGTTGATCTAAGAACCCATAAGTGGACATCAGATTTCGACCGACTTTCGCAGAGAGTATTACAAGTGACCAACATCTATTATAATTTTACTATATCGGTCCATGTTTTCGAATAGCTCCC
Organism: Hydrotaea diabolus; assembly: GCA_963513945.1. NCBI lineage: Eukaryota > Metazoa > Arthropoda > Insecta > Diptera > Muscidae > Hydrotaea > Hydrotaea diabolus. The sequence continues at coordinate 129,251,862 of OY740717.1, read as the reverse complement.
ACGAAAAGGTCCGTCTCGATCTGATGGCCACAAATTTCACTCGATCACTTCCAAATTGTCACCAACTACTAATAATTAAACTTAGTATATTTGAACCACATAGGTGCATACAAGTATTTTCATATAACCCCCATACAACGGCCTTCTTGATTTCAGAATTTGCAGCTTTCGCAGCCACGTGTAACATTCGAATTTAAAAAATGTTTGCACAGAGCATAACGGGCAACCTACACCCATCTATGCTAAAATTGAATCATAACGGTTCATATTTTTGAACAGCTCTTACACAAATGCCCATCCTGATTTGAGGACCTTCAGCTTTAGAGGCGAAATATTATACTTGATCACTCCCAAAATTAGACTAGAAAGTCCTATATTTTCGTAAAGCCCTCATACAAGATTCCTTCTCGATTTCAGAACCTACAGCTTTCAAACCATATATTACACACGATTCACAACAAATTCTGCATAAAGCGTTACCAGTCACCAGGATATATCTCTATTGAAATTGGACCATATCGGAGCGTGTTCTTAGTAACTCCCATATATAATTCCACTCCGATTTAAGTCCCTGCAGCTCTTACAGCCACAAACTAAACCCGATCGCGCCCAAGTTTTGCATAGAACATTATAAGCGAGCATTTAATAACTTACTGAAACTGACCTAAAAAGGTCCATGTTTTCGTATAGCATCCACCCAAAGGTCCTTGCTGATTTCAAAATCTGCAGTTTTAAATGTAACTTTTTACATCCGATTCCAACCAAATTTTGAATGGAGCATAACGAGCGACCATCTCCCATGTTATGTTCCATTGGGCCATTTCGGCTCATGGTTTCCACTAGCCCCCACTTCCCTCCCGATTCTTATTCCTGCATCTCTTAAAGCCACATATTATATACGATGACTCTCAAATTTTGTTTGGTACGTTATGAGCTACAAATAATTAACACTAACATATTAAGACCGAACTTGCTCAAGCTCCAAACAGAGGTGCTTAATCCTCTGTATAGCAGACTGGTGTAGGGTATCGCAAAGTTGGCCTCACCTAACTTTAATTTTTTTTCTTGTTTTACTAGTTTTATATTTATTGAAGCTTCTGTCATGTCTAGATAAAACGAATTCTTTAAAAAAGTTATATATTTATTGTAGTTTATCATGTCTGGGTCTAATAGCCTATCCTTTCTGAAATGAGTCAGCGCTATTTTCTTATTAGAGGTAATACGATTTTTTTGGCTTGTTAGTGTTTTTTCTCGTCTGGGTTAAAGCCAACTCAAGCTTTTTTGAAGGTAAAATACAACCTTAAATTCACGGGTTACTATTTTATCTTTAGGTTCTTGAAGTAGCATCGGTAATATGGAATCTGGCTCTCCTGATTTACAAGGCTTAGAGAATTGGTACTTGAGAGAACCTTCCGGAACATGTTGACATTCATAACCTGCTTCTGTACCTTGCAAATTTTTGCTTTTATAGTGACATCTTAATTATTTCCCATTGTATATCCTTTGGATTTGTAATTTTATGTGTCATAATCTTCATTTTTTGTTGTTGTGAGCTACCCTAATGGACATTTTTAAACTTATACGTATGTGTAAGTGTTGTATAAAAATGAAATTTACAGAAAATTCAATTTTCTTTCTCTCATTCTTTCGGCGGGGAAATGATTTGTGCCGGTGTATGTGCATCTTGCGAGCATCATATAAATTAATAAAGATTTCTAGTTTCGTATTCCTTTCAGCCAAATTGCAGCTATACGTTTCTTAAGAAAGTGAACGTCACTTAATACATTTTTCTTGCATTGTCTGTTTCTTTCAATTCTACCAGCAGAGGAAGAGGGTATATTCACGTTGTCGTTATGTTTGTTACACCTTGAAAAATTCACGCTGCAATATTGATCAGATAAACAAAAAAGATGGTCTTACAATGTCCATTTATCAAAACGTCTTCTTTTTTTGGTTAGCAAAGCAATGGAGATTAAAGGTCACGATTAAGCCCTAGTAGTACCAGGCAGAGATTTTGGGTCACTATTCAAAGTGAAACTTGTGTGTTTCATAAAGTAATTGTTTTAGCAAAACACATCTTTAAGTATACATCATTTAAATAGTTTTCTTAAAAAAAATAAAATTGGATTTTTTAATATTTTTTTTTGTTGGTTGTTTCAATAATCCATCGGAAGATTTAGTGGCGTCAAGTCCCACGTTGTGCTACAAACTCACTAAAAATGTTTTGAAAAATATCGATAATGCGCCAGAAGGGTATTCAAAGTGAATTATCATTTAAAAAAATAAAATGCGTTGCAGTAAGTAGTTTAAAAACCGCAATCAAAGATGATATAGACCAATAATAAAAGGTTGTCCGACTAAAACGCACGATGTTAATTGCAAATAAAACAAAAACTTTTCAGAGAATTATCTTAATAATTTCCATTCTGATAGAAGGTCCTATGAGAATTGTGCGTCAGAAAATAAACATCGGCCAAGTTATTGCCACGGCTTCGCTGAATAGGGATTAAACCGGCTAAAGACCTCTTGCCTCTATATTTAAATAGAAGACAAGTTTTTAACAAAATAGAAAAGTGACATTGATTTTTGTGGCTGGCCACGGCATCAGTATTATCTATCCGATAATACATATTTCTAATGACTCTGAGACATAATGGAGGACACATGCCGTTAATTTGCCGAATTATCTTATCCTACTGCTCTTGAATTGTTCTTGGCTTATTCACTTTCACTTTTTCTTTTAAAAATCCCCAAAGAAGGACGTCCAACGATGTCAACTCACATGATCGAGGCGGCCAATTAATATCGCCACGAGGTGAGATTAAACGGTCATTGAATTTCTTGTTCAAAGGTCTTCTGTGGGGCAAGTGGCACCATCCTGCTGGACACAGGTATCGTCCAGGTCTATATCCTTAATTTATGGCCACAAGAGGATCGATATCATCTCGCGATAGCGAACATCATTCACGGCAACTGCTTTGCCGATCTCATTTTCGAATCAGTGCTGCCTGATGATGCCGCCAGCGCATAAACCGCACCAGCCAGTCACTATTTGTAGATGCAACGGTCCTCTAACACTAACTCGAGGATTCTACGTTGCCCAAGTGCGGCAGTTCTGCTTGCAACTGAATCCACTGTGGACACATTTGGTCGATTATTATGGCCACCAAATCGCGAAGTGCTCGAAATGCATTTTGATTAGACAGCCCATTTCATAAAAGGCTTCAGCAATCTTAACGCACTGCTCAGTTATACAGCTCTTTACGGTTGAATTTGTCAAACGCTGAAACAAAGAAATATCAAATTAAGTTGGGCAAATAACTAGATATTACAGTGTGACTCACAGTTAGCATCGTGATTTATGGTTGCAGAAACCTTTACTAAAATTGAAATATCTAAAATATTTATGAACAAAAATTAGCTCTTATGGGCAATGACTATGATGCTTTTGCAAACATTGATGATAATTTAAGAGAAATGAAGGAGTTCCTGCAGTCAGAAATGAAGTGGACCTTTGTGAAAATGTCTTAGACCTACAACTGAAATAAATCTAGCCGATGAGAAGATAATTAGCATGATGTTAAAATGTTCTTTCTTTAGTACAGAACAGTAAGCCTCTTATGATATCGACAAAACATTTTTTCCAACAGGAAGAACACGGCAGCTCAGTTTCGAAATTTTAAGGATGCTGATAGTATAGCTACCTACTTTAGATTTAATAGATATATTTATGCCCATGCTAAAATAAAGCCAAGATATATACCCGTTGTAAACATTTTTTGAAAGAACTGGCGGAAAATTGAACTATGCCAAACATTTATGTGAAAAGTTGGAAAGGTAGTAATGCGGTGAAACGGACATTTACTTTTTATCCACGTTGACCAAATCACCGAGTTGCGCCGTCACAAAAGAATGTTTGACGCCGATGCTAACTTTGCCTCCACAATATTGGATTTTATTTGCAATATTTGCTTTAATTTATTTGAAAATAGTTTTTGTGTCTTTCCTTAAACTACAGAATTTGTATCCTTTATGGCCAATCTTATAGTATATAAAATATTTACCATTTTTGAGCATTTGTCGTTTATTTAATACCATTGACTTATATAAGTAGTTACTACTTGGTACTTTACGTTACAAACTTAGCTTCGTACATGGTTCAATAGGTTAAACTAAACCTGAACCTATATCGTAGTCAAAATTATATTTAAATTTAACCGGAAAAAACCCCGTTGGAGCAAATGCGTTATTCTTTTCTTGTTTACTGTTTAATATAATCTGCATGTTCGATGAATTAAATGGCGAAGTTTTTAATAAAATAATTTACATTTTATTTACATAACCGAACAAAATTTCGGTGTTACTTATTTTTTTACTTTTTGTGGAGAAATTGAATAGGAGAAATTGAATAGTAGAAATTGAATAGGAGGGAACTTTAGGTTTGGAAAATAGTGTATTCTTTAGTGGTTAAAACCATTTACGCATGTTTTAAAGAAACTGGGAAAATAAAATCTTTGCACATCGCAAAACACGCAAAATTTTGAGTTAATGAATACAAAAGGAAGGTATTTATCTTCTTGATGTAAGACTAGAATCAGATTTGAAATCACTAAAATTTTATATAACATACGACAAAAATAAACTTTTCTCATTCTTTTCTTTGTAAAGTTTTTAAACATAGAAACTACCTTGATGTTGCAAGTGCCGGTCACGGCTCTTCCCTCAAGAATTTGCCAGTCTGGGGTGATTCAATTGTAAGGCATATCTTTGATAGCAGTAATTTCGATATTTTATTTTTTTTTATTTTTTGAAAGACAATTAACCAGTGGCATTTTAAAGACAATTAATTGAGTAATACTCAGTGGAAAGGCTTCAAGCGATAATAAAACATTTTCTGAAAATTGACTTTCTGTAGGACAAATATTTCGCTGTCAACAATTCCTTGTTAGGTGTATACATTTAAAGAAATTGGGCCCTTGCAAGATGTGTTGATATCAGTACGTTCATGTACACGAAGCGCTGTGGACTAAAATCAATAAATCTTGCGATTTAAAATCAATATTTAGTTGGCTTACACTGATCTTTTTAGTTTTATAAACCGATTATAAGAGATGCCAAATACTTTTTTTTCTAATTGACATTGTTCTTTCGGATGTAATATCCTATCCTTATAAATGTTCTGTTGGTCACCGGTGCGTATGATTATTAAACAAAATTTTCGGGATTATCGCACATACGTACCGAACACACAATTTCATAAGGTATGGCATAAATGTGATCACCCTTGTACAGAAACGCAAATCGTATCAATAGAATCTACAGGAAAATTCCTAATCCAACTATCTTTTAAACAAATATAAAAAAGTTGTGTTTTTTTGGCATAATACTGGTTACTTTGAAAGAACAGAAATTCCCATTATTTATAGAGGTCTATTTCATTTAAGTAAAGGCCCTCGGCTGGCTTTTAAGTAGTGCATCCAGCATTTTCCAAAGCGGTGGCTGACTCTTACCCATATCTTAAATCCTCGGCCACAAAAAAATTATTTAACATGCCTCACTAGCAATCACTGGTTAAGTAAGGGAAGCTTCCAGCAGCACTTTCGTAGAAAAATTGGCCAGTTAGGCAGGCCACCGCCTAAAAAAAAGGGACATTTTCTTCATGCAGTGGTTAATCGGAGACCTCGTGCGAGTGTATCCAATGCTATTTTACTGGGTTATACAGCCACTGAGATATAAATCAGAATAGATTATTTTTCTATTTTAACGGTTGTCCATCTCTAGCTGCGGTAAGTAAGTTTATGCAAAAAGCTGCGGTAAGTAAGTTTATGCTCCCTGCCGAAAATTTGCACGCAGAGAAAAAATATGGTTACTACATGGTCACGGCAATAATTATATGTCCACCGCAATAAAAGTATGTTCGTCGCAACCATAGCAATGTTAACTGAATTTATTTTTGACAATCGCATTATTGCTGCAATATTAATATTGTTGAAATGTAACAATAGTATTATTGCCAAATTTTAAAATGAAAATATGGTTATAGCAACAATATAAATATGGTTGGTGCGACAAAAGTAATGTGTTTTGCGTTTTATATTAACAATAATATGATTACGGCAATCATACTGTATGATTATAATTTTTCTTCATTTAAATATGCTTTTAAGAACAAATGTTATTGGTTCGAATCTAATGCAATAATAGCACTTTTTTTTATCGAAATTAACATTTTTAAAACAAGCTTATTTGGAATTATTTAACAGAAATATTTTTTAATAAAAACGCTTACGATTATTTAAACATATTTTTTCTACTGTGAAATAAATCACTCCTATTATTTTGCATTTAATGTATTTTTGAATAATTTTCATAATTCAAATCTCTTGTTGACAACTTAAACCAATTCTAATAAATAATATGGGGATCATAGTATAATTGTGTGTGATCTACTATGGTTGTAGGGATCATAACATGGTTGCGTGTTAATCATACTATGGTTGTGAGGATCATACTATGGTTGTATGTGAAACATAATATGGTTGTAAGGATCATACTATGGTTGTGGAGATTATAGTATGGTTGAGTGTGAATCATACTTTTGTTGTGAATATCATAGTATGGTTGTATTTGAATCATAGTATTGTTGTAAGGATCATAATATTGTTGTACCACAACATATACCCAACAATAGTATTATCCTCTTCGAATATTGTCACCACAACCATACTTTTTTTCTGCGTGTGGATGACGTAGCCATGTAGCCCAACTAACTTAACATTTAAGGCACCAGCCAGATGTAAATTTTCTACAAAGACTAGGCACATCTAAAGATCGGAAAACCCACACGTAATCATTAAAAATCTACAGTATCCTCAGGAAGATTTAGGAGATTTGGCATCATTAGTATTAAAAATAATGCTTGTGACTGAAAACATAGTTTAAATGGCCGGAGATAAATTCCATTGTGAGCTAAACTTTTTTTTTATAACAAAATATAGACAGCTATTTCTCGAATAAACGGAACAGCAATAGGAAACATTGTAACAGATTTATATTGTTAATGTTGTGCATGAATCGGCCATGGCGGTCACCGTTGAGCAATGCATGGTCCACTTTTATTCTTAAACTTAAGAGCCGCTAAAAATACAGCCAACATCAAAAACGTCGAAATGCGGTTGATTAAATTTTCATTTTACCTTTATTTATTTTTGTTAATGTTGAGATATGATGGAAAAGTAAAAGAAGAGGGTTTTTAAAGTCAATGACTTTAAAAACAGAAAAATTGGTCTCTCTGGGACAAAAACATCGATACATTGCAATTTGGAATACGACTTGTAAACACCGAAGATACAAAGAACAACTTAAAAAGCAAGATAATCAAAATCATTTTTAAAAATTGTTCTGCTGGGACTATTGACATACTTCCTTAGCACTAGTTTAATGATTTTGTGCGAGCTTTTAGTTTCTGCTATTAGGGTGGTACATTAGGGTAGTAACTACTGAGATGTGATGGGTAGGTACCAGAATGGGATACTTGAGGTAAATGAATTCAATAACAAAATTGGTATCTTCAAGGCAAAAACATGGATATATCACACTTTAAGATCCGGCTACAAATGCAGAAGATATACGAGTAAGAAAAATTGAAAAGCTCGACCCCAACGTTTGGCAAAAAAAAAAACAAAAAAAAATAGAAACTACAAGGGCATATCTATAATTCCGTGACTTTTTCAACTTTCCTCGTAGTTATATGAAATGCAACACTGCACCCATCAAGCAGCATCATTAAGCTGTCAAATTTTGAAAGAGTTCTGGCATTAAGTTTGTGTTTAACAGCTGTTAAAAGCCTAGAACCTCGTAGATTTTTCTTAAAATAGGGAAGAAGTGAATTTTTAGTGCTTATTAAACATTATTTTTCCAAAAAAAAACCGACAATCAAAAAAAGGAAATCTTAATATATACTGTGGAGACTCTGCACTATCGATTTCAATTGTAAAAATTGTTTTACTGGCTTTCGTTGTGGTCGAATGATTACAAATGACATTGAACGTTCTAGACGGCCAATTGAGTTAAAGACACCCAAAAATGTCGAAAAAATGCACGATATGACGTGGTCGATCAAAGAGTAAAAGTGCGTGAGTTAGTTGATGCCATGCAGTATGGTTTCGATTTTACATGATCAGTTGGATTTAAGAAAGCTGTTTGCAAGATGCGTGCCGCGTTTGCTCTCAATTGAACATAAACGTAGCCGTGAGATACCTTCTAAGGATTGTTTGGAGTTGTTTAACCGTAATTCGAATGAAGTTTTGTGACGTTTTGTAACTGTGGATGCATAATGGACCCATTACGACACTGCGGAGACCAAGCAGCAGTCTAAACATTAGGTTTCTCCAAGTAAACCGGTCCGAAGAAGGCCATGTTGACTTTGTCGGCCAAAAAGGCGATGGCAACAGTTTTTTGAGATGAACGCGAGTTAATCCATATCGATTATCTTCAAAAGGGAAAAACAATAAACGACGAATATAATGCAAACTTATTGGACCGATTTAACGAGGATAAAAACAATTAAAATGGACCCCATATGTCAAAGAAAAACGTTATTTTTCATTTAGATGATGCACGGGGACACACTTGTGCAGTGGCAAAATGGCAAATGGCATGAATTGGTTACGAATTAGCCACCAGTGACTATTTCCTACTTCAAAACCTAAAGAAATGGCTCGGTGGTAAGATATTCAGCTCCAACTATGAAATTGTTGATCTAACAAATGCATATTTTATGGACCTCAAAACATCCAATTTTTGGGAAGGGTTACAACAATTGGAGAAACGCTGGGCTAAGCGTATTGAGCTAAGAGGAAAAAAATGTGTTTATTCCGAAAAGTTACGAAATTTTCGATGTGCCCTCGTATTTTGCAATAATACTTTATATTTGAAAGTGTACGGCTTATGTAAGTATATACTTAGTAGGGACATAAATAATGTTACACACGTTTTATGCTGTAAAATAAAAAGTACTGAATGTTTATGGACCAAATATATATTAATATATTTATTGATGTGTATTGTATCCAAAAATAATCTACATATTCGAAAAGTCCGCCCTTTGCCTTTACACACGCTTTAAGTCGTATTGGCCAATCGTCAATAGCTGCACGAGCCTCGTTCATTGGAAAATTGGCCACAGCTCGAACCAGAGCATTCTGAAGAGATCCAATGTTGGGGTATCTTTTGTGACAAACCTTGTCCTCTAAAACCGTCCACAATTTGTAATCTAATTGGTTCAAATCTGGACTGCCAAAGGGCCATTCTTCAGAGGAAATGAACGTTGGCAAACTGTTTCGAAGCCAGGCCTGGGACGTTTTAGCCTTATGGGCCGGAGCAGAATCCTGCTGGAAACTCCATGGCTGGTTTTGGAACAGGGAATGGTTAAGGACTTCCCAACAATTGTTAAGAGGCTTCGATGTTTTGACTCCTTGGTTGCAGAAATGCAGGTCAGTGACCCCATCGTAAGAGACACCTCACCAAACCATGACTAAAGCTGGGTGATGACCCTTTTCCACCCTTGGGATCAGTTCAGTTGTTTCCTTAGATGACCGCGCATACACTCTATCATTTTGCTTGATAAATTTTTCCTGAACGGTAAAAACTTTTTCATCGGTGAACAAAATTTTTGAGTACAAGTTATCAGCGTGCTTCACCAAAAGACGTTTGCATTTTTCAAACCTATTTTTTTTAAAGCTGCCGTCAATAAATGTCCGATAAGCCGTTTGAAAGCCCCAAGTCCCAAGTCTTTCTTAATGATTCGACACATGGACTTTTGCGTTATATTCATCTCACGGGCCATGATTTTCTGTTTTCGGAGCGGATTTCTGTGAATTCTTGATTTAACGGCTTTGATGACATGCGGTTTTCGAACAGAGGGTGGGCGGCCCGACCGGTGGCTGTTTTTTTACATCCCCAGTCTCCTCAAACAGTTATTTGCATCGGTAAACAAACAAGCGGCTAGTCCCTGGTGGCCGGAGCGTTTTGAAAATATCGCTTTTTTCATTTCACACTTGAAAAGCGCTATTACAGCGATACGGTTGTCAATATCTGACCACTTCATGATGAAAGTTGAAACAATTTTAAAGTCCCGTTACATACTAACGCTATTGAGGTTAGCTTTTAAAACCCATATGACATTAACGGGGTATGTTCGGTTCTACTACTAAAATGGGTGTGTTCAATGTACAAATAAATTAGCAGTAGTGAAGCAGTCATACTATGCTAATTATTATCATTTTTTTTTCAAAGTATGCTTTAGCATGAAGCACTTTTTCACTCAATTTGAGACACCTCCTAAACATGGTATTTAACGCTTAAACAGCACCTTTTGGAGACGAAAATCGTCGACCACTCATATTTTTCTTGTTGTGCGGGAATAAAAAGAAGTCATTGGGTGCCAAGTCAGGGCTGTACGGCGGATGACCCATCAATTCGTCGTTTTGGTCGGTCAAAAAGGCGCTGGTTTAAGCCGATGTGGGAGAGCTCGCATTGTCATGGTGCACAATGATGTGTCTTCTCTTGTTTGTTTTTTGAATTTCTCCGAAGACTTCAGGCAAACAAATTATGGTGTACCACTCGTTGCTCAAGCGGAGCAATCGCCACATGACCAGTTTTGCCGAAGAAACAGTCGACCATTTGCTTTGAAGTGCTTCTTCCACGAACAACTTTCGTTGGATTTTGCCTCATCTTCAAAGACCCACACGGTCGATTGCTGTTTTGTTCGGGGTCATACGCATAGATCCATGATTCGTCACCTGTGACGATCTTATAAACGTCTTTTGAAGAACCGCGATCGTGTTTTTTCAAAATTTCTTTGCACCAATCGACACGAGCCTTTTTTTGAGCGATTGTCAAATTGTGCAGGATCCAAAAAGACAAATTTCGAATATATGCTGGTGGAAGAAATGTCCAGGGATTCCTCTATCTCACGGTATATCACATGACGATCTTGTATTATCAATTCACGCACGGCATCAATGTTCTTTGGCACAACGGCCGTTTTTAGACAACCTTCACGACCTTCTTCATTGAGCGAGCGTTGGGCACGATTGAATTCATGTAACCAGATTTTCACAGTGCTATAGGATGGTGCTTCATTGCCATACAAAGATTTAAGTTCATCGATGCATTCTTGTCGTGATAATCCACGTCGAAAGTAGTAAAACATGATCGCATGAAAATGTTCCATCTTTTTTCCAAATTGATTTCTTCAGGTCACTGTAACCAACACAAATGATGGTCGTACGTCAAAACGTTCTGAGTACGTTTATGCTAAAAAATGTCAAACTTTCCAATATAAATGTCAGATGACGCCAGGCAATACTTATGTTGCCTAGGCCAGAACTATATATAGCAACCGTATTACGAGTATTAGTAGAGTTTGTATTTCGTTTAAAAAAAAATAGTGTTTTAAATAACTTTTCCTTTACTGGAAAATTATATATTGAACATAAACTTATGTAAAGAGCTTGCATAGTTTGCTCATTAAACATTTGTTGACTTTATTTTTTATAATTATGATGAAAAGTACGCGAAAAAATACCGAGTGTGGTATTGCCCACTCTGGCATTCTTCCTCAAATATATAACAATGACTGCGAGTGAAAGACAAAGAGTTTAAAACTGACAACGAAATATGTCGTATGCCTTTCAGGTATCATTATAAAAACTCCAACCAGAAATACGATATATTCGAATACTCGTACGTCTGCCGAGTTTCAGTGTTTTCTTTTCACAAACTCCTGCCTTAACTCAGACTGGTGAAAAAAGCAGTTTGTAAAGCAATTCCATAACTTTAATGAATATCAATAGTTTACATATACGCATACATATATATTATCGTTAATCCTTTTTATCCTTATACTCATGGCACCAAATCGAATTAATCCATACAGCAGATGCTTACACAATTTGCGCAATGAATCCGACATTGTTGGTGGCAAGCAACGACTGTCGGAGGTGTTCGTTGGGGTTAAGCGTGGATAACAGTTGTTCCACTCAAAGTAATTCTGCTGGTGATGATGATGATGATGACAAAAAGTGGTGACATGAATTGTTGACATTAATCTTTCAATAAATCAATCGGAATCTTTGGTATTTATGCAAAATGCATATAAGAACAAAAAGGCAAGAGCTCAAAAAAGAAAAATAAAACAAAGATTCGAATAATGAATGATTACACAAAAGGAATGCAAAAGTAAAAAAGCAGTCAAAAAGTGAACTGACTGGATAAAGGAAGGCGAAAAGTGGCATTCTCCCTCACCACTGACTAAGCGCCAGTGGGTAACTCGTGTCGCAGTTTTATTTGTAACCACTTGGGCAAACATAAGGAAAGACATAAACGATTCATCTTTGTCAGTGCAGAGCATAAAGGATAAACCACGCGTGATTTTCGTATGTTTCTATGTGTGTGTGTGAGTGTTGGGTATTTATGATTGTTCCACTCGCTAACTCTCCCACCCACAAACACAAGCACACCGATATGTGTGCATTCAATCAACTAACACATTTAAGCTTCTACACATACACACAGTTATGAAACAAAATGTTGAATGCTTTTTATTGCCACAGTTGATGCCCCAATGTCGCTGCTTCAATGTTGCTGTTGCTACGCTTGCCTCCGCTACGTGTGTGTCAATTTCCCGTTTACACCTTTAAACCATTGTGCTGACAAATCACATTTACTTAAAAAAGTTCCTGCCAACCGGGAATGTAACGTGAAAAAAATCGAACAAAAGAAGACAAAGGCAATAGCGAGATTTTTTGGTTTTGATATTGCGGGATGAGTTGATGGGTAGAGATATTTAGCACAGTGTTCCGAAATGCTATACCCTACGCTGCATTGTAGAACAAGGAATTATGACTTACAAGTAAAACTTGGCATACTTGAAATGAAAGGAGATATTCCTTATATATACCTTATACTCATACTTATATACCGATTGATTTTGAAACACCGCCTGATTCAATTGAGCAATGTCCGCCCGCCTGCCCAATCGCTGTTATCAAAGTACAGGTAATAAATACGAAACGATCTTGACTACGGCCATTTTTCAAGTCCACATTTTTATATAAAGTACTCGTACATCTTGTCCTAATTCAGAACCCGCGTCTGAACGCAGCATCTTACGTTTTATTTATCTTTAAGTAAGCACAGAATACCATCAGTGACGACTACCCAACACTGGTGAAGTTAACACTGTTAGTAGGGGAAAGAAAAAGTCCAATCTTTAGGCCGCCCTATTGTGATCATTACTAGACACGACTAAAATAGAAGTGCACGTAGGTTAAATCAGGGTAGAAATATATAAAACAAGCCGTTAATTTTGGCGAGGGCGAATTTTATATCCTACATCGTGAATCGAATTGGCCCAATCTTAAACAAATATTTGAATTTGTAGTAAAAACGGCTTTAACTTGTGTGCTTTTGTGTGCACCAATATATATCGGTGTTCCCTTTTCGCCCCATAGGGACCGTTTTTGGGCCCCTCTGTCCAAACCTAATCTCAGCTAAAATTCTAAAATATAAGTAAATCCATACTTTGACTTGTACTTACATAATCATTAATTTGCTATTCTAAATATCCAAGTTTACTATTAATCGCTGGTTGTGACCATTCGGACCTTTTTTGGGTCACATAAGGCCGCTTAAATTAACATTGCTCATTTAAAACATTGTTAGCCCAAAAAATATACAAAAAGGTTTTTTTCCCATTTACAAACAGAGAACAAATTTGTTGCCACAATCGAATTTTTTGCTACCAAAATGTGGGTGGTTGTTTGTACTTTCAACATATTCCATCATTACAACCAAATGTTAATTGGGTACACGGCAATTTCCAGTATAAGGAACTGACAGCATCGGTTGAAGAGACAAAGTATCGGTAACCCTAACATGGTAGGATAATTATTAGAATTGAATTTGTACATATTTTGGTTGTAGTGACATAACCACAATCATTTGTTCACTGAACCAACTGACTGATGGTCTAATTTAATTTATTTGGTTTTCTGCCCGAAAACTTTTGCACAGCTTTTTTATTTAATTTTTATAATTAACGATTTAAAAAAATGTGTTCTGTTATTTGACTTATGAGCGAGTTTTTTTAGAACTGTATTTTTACTTTCGAATCTAATAATTGGAACATTTTGAACATCAAATTGGTAAAGTGGGTAAAAAAAAAATTTGGTTTTAGAGTGCTAAACATTTTTAAGATACAGCTGATAATATTGATTATTTAATTAGAGAAAAGTAAAATTTAAACCTAAATATGGTCGGCTCCTTAAGGGTTAATATGACACCAAATACCTTAAATCAATGCCTGAGTTCTTGGCTACGAAAGTGATAAAAAAAACACATACCTTCATATGGGTCATATTTTGTAGGTTATTTAAACAAAAATGGGTGGAAAAATATAATATTCAAATCGCCCTCTGTGTCGACTTTGGTTTTTATTCTGAACATAACTTGTTCAATAAATTTTATTAAAAAAATATTTTTTTATAAAACGAATAAAACAGTCTCTATATCTTGCAGATAATTTAATTGTGTTTTAGATGACCTACACTTAAAAGATATCATAGAGCGGGCCATTTAAAATTTGAATCGGCTGAAAGAAAGTTCAAATTTCTGGTTTTATTACAAAGGTTGAACTCTGTCATTTAATAATGTAATACCATATGATGCTTATTCGCTTCGCCCAATGGGCTGAAGATCGTTTATTAGGATATAAAGAAATTTACAGAAAAATCCTGTTATCAAATGAAGCTCAATTTTATCTCGATAATTCCCAATGTCCCAATAATTTAAATTGCCACATATGGGGTTCAGAGAACCAACACGTGACTATTGAGAAGCCAATGCATCCACAACGAGTCACTGTTTGGTGTGGATTTTAGACTGGCGGCATCATTGGGCCATTTTTTTTTTCGAAAGCAAGCAAGGAACCTCCGTTACCTTCTACGATGAGTATTGCCGTGTCATGCTCAACGAATTTTTGTTTCCAAAAATTTAAGAGAAATACATGGACGGCAATTGGTTTCAACAAGACGGGGCCACATGTCACACAGCCAACGTAACCGTCGATATTGTACTCATAGTTTTTGAAAATCGAATAATCAGCCGAAATTGTAATGTCAATATGTCGCCTAGGAGCTGCGAATTGAGCTCTTTGGATTATTTTCTGTGGGAAGCGATAAAGTATAAAGGTTACGCAACGCAAACAGAGACAATTGAAATGTTGAAACTTGAAATCGAAGTTGCCATTGAAGAAATTCGACCCAAAACAATCGAAAATGTACTGAAACATTGGGTTGATTGGATGAGGTACTGCCGAACCAGCTGTGGAACTCATATGAATGATATTGTATTCCATTATAAAATAACAAAGTTCAGCCTTTACAATAAAACCAGAAGTGTGAAAAAATTATCAGACTTTTTTCTACAGCCCATTTAAATTTCAAATTTTATATCGCCCACCCCGCAACAGTTATTTAGAAAAACACTTTAACCCAAAAAAATATCTCTACAGTTTCATTAAAAATGGGATACGACGTATCTGAAATTAATTGGACATTTTTTTTATTTTACAAAAAGGACACTCCACTCTTAGCGATAGGGTGTTAAAGAATTATAAGAAAATAAACGCCATACAATTTCAATAAAGACATCTGATCACTAGAATTCGGTAAAAGGAATTTAAACTTTTTAATTTCATAATGTATACTTTTTAATTTCATATGGTACAGCGTTGCAAAATAAAAATTTCCCTAGCCCATAAAAAATTAATCAGGGCTAGGTAGCAACACATGATTTATTTCTTGTTACCACCAATCATTGGTACCAACATAGCATGCACTTCAGAATAGGTTGGTTGTCATAACCACCAGTTGTGGCATCCAATAGTGTTACTGAATTCGGTTGGTGCAAATGACTTATTGACTGTAAGCATCATAATATTTTTGCAGCTACCATCTTATGGTAAGTCGAAGCATGTAACCCGGTTGGTGACTACCACAGTAAGTATGTTTAACCAACCGAATGTTTGTAGTTTGAAAAGACTTCCAACTTTTTCTTTTCTCTTTGTATATAAGGGTGGGCTGATTTGTAAGTGGGCTTTGCATAAGGACAAAAAGTTCCACAACGACATATCAAAGAAATCATTTTCGAAGAGCCCAAATTTAAGTTTTTTTGACTTTTTCTCAAATTTTTTTTCTAAGGTTATTTAGGAGATAATAAAACAAATATTTTTTTAAATTTTACATTTCAAGGTGACATACAATAAATACAAATACTGGTATTCATTGCCACATACAACACAATACGTGTGAGCTTAACGTTTCTTTCATGTCAAAATCTATCAAAAAATCGATGACACAATATCGATTTTTAATAAACCCACCCTAGTGTGTACCGTAAGTCCCCTTATGGGATTTTTTTTCGCCAATTTGCAATCCCAAAATGCTTAAAAAGCATAAATTTTGGGTCTAAACTCATCTTGATTTCAACAGCTACACGGGCGGACATAGCATGATCGTCTTAGAATTATTCCATGATCAATTAACACTATATTATTTTAATGTGTTGCAAAGGGACTTGACAATTTAGTACAAGCTCAATACAAATTTGTATCGACAGGTTTTTACCCTTTGAGATGTCGGCAAATCTACGCGTTAGAGATTAATTTCTAGGCCATGTAAAATCTTCTTTTTAAAATGCATTTTCTATTGTTGGAAGCCGGCATTAAACAGTGTGTCCTGCCCAGTGTGTGGAATAATTATGAGAGAAGTTTCCACTCCTTTTCTTTATTATTGCTGAGGAAATTTAATAAGTAAGTCAGATCTTGGGCAAAACTTGATCAACTGAAGGTTGTCCTTATTGATGCATTTTTATAAAAGGTGTGCACTTAGACAGGTTCATTCGTTAATAATTTGTAGACAAATTAATAGTGTTGCATAAAGGTTGTGAATGTTAGTTTAACTAAAATGCACAATGTTAGTTGTAAAATAAACGATAAGTATTCAGAGAATGTTCTTAATATTTTATTATTATGATA
The DNA here is from genome assembly GCA_963513945.1 of Hydrotaea diabolus. Lineage (NCBI taxonomy): Eukaryota > Metazoa > Arthropoda > Insecta > Diptera > Muscidae > Hydrotaea > Hydrotaea diabolus. The sequence continues at coordinate 129,234,761 of OY740717.1, read as the reverse complement.
GAAGGATCTACGACAACTATAGGTGAAACAAAATTGCGGCCAAATGCTCTTCGTGGCTTCGGTGGCATACCTCTATCCGATGGTCTACATTTTTAATGACACTGAGACATAATGGGATTTTAATATAGTTAATGTGCCGAATTTTTTTATTCTTTAGCTCTTAAAGTGTTCTTGGCTTATTGACGTACACTCTTTTAAATATCCCTCAAGAAAGTTGTTCAACGGTGTTAATTCACACGATCGTGGCGGCGGTGTCATATCACATAATCGTGGCAGCCAATTAACTTCGCCACGACGTGCGATATCACGGCTATTGAATTTCTCGCGCAAAAGATTCATTGTTTCGTTGGCTGTATGGCAAGTGCCACCATCCTGGAAACCACATATCGTCCAGGTCTAAATCCTCTATTTCTGACCACAAGAAGTTCGTTATCATCTCGCGATAGCGAACACCATTCACGGTCACTGCTTGACCGTCTTAATTTTCGAAAAAATACGGCAGGAGACGCCGCCAGTACATAAACCGTATCAACCAGTCATTCTTCATGGATGCATCGGCTTTTCAGCAATCACTTGTGAATTCTGTCCAAATGCGGCAATTCTGCTTGTTAACGAATCGACTTTGGAAACATTTGGTCGTTTATGCTGACCAAAAAAATCACAAAATGCCCGTTTTCATAAAGACTTTAACATTCTTAACGCCTTGCTTAATTGTGTGCCTTTCCATGGTTTGCCAAACACTGAGCAATAAAATGTCAAATTAATTTGGGCAAAAAACTTGACGGTAAGGTGTGGAACGAAATTAACATCGTGCATTATGCTTGGACAACCCTTTTTCTTGTAAGGAATCAGCAAGAATTCTCCACGGAGAAGTTCTGGTCAATTGAAGCTTAGTGACATGTTTAAGAGTCATTAGTTAAGGGTCATTTTTCAATATGAGCCCGCAGGTGCTCGATCGGATTGAGATCGGCACTCTGAGAAGAATGCGGTAACACTTTATGGACGGGTTATTTTTCAAAATGAGCCCACAGGTGCTCGGCCGGTTTAAAATCGGGATTCTGAGGAGAATGCGGTAACACTTTATGTACGTTAAAGAGTAACCACTCCCTAAAGACATACGGCATAAGTTCCGCGTCGTTGTGGTTCATGAAGGTAAAACTTGCTGGCAATTGCAATTTTTCGAAGGTTTTAGGGATATGCTTCTTCAGTATATCTAAGTAAGACAGTTTTCTCATATTACCTTCTACTCGTATGAAACAAAATGAGCCCACTCCATTCGCCACCATTGCTTCACCGGCCGCCACCATGCTTCACAGTACCAACTACATTGCAGGGGTAAAGTGCTGTACCTTCCCTTTTCCGGACAAATCTTCGACCATCGGAGCCAAATAAATTGAATTTCGACTCCACGGTAAAAATAACGTTCCTACAATATTCATTCGGCTTTTCAATATATTTTTAGGCATACGTCAAATTTTTATTAATGTTGGTACTGGAATGAAGCGGGGTTTTTCTAGGAGTCTATGCTTTGTAAATGTTGTGTTGAAGAGCATTTCTGATGGTTTGTGGGTTTACTTCAACATTTGCCATATAATATTTGCCATACATATAATTTTGCCATCAACTACGAATTGTAGGTTCTCTTTTATCAGCCATAAAATACTTCTCTGGTCACATCGGAGTTAATTTTGGAAACCCTTCCAGTAACAATTATTCTTTGCAAATTTCTGTTTATTTTATAGTTTTTCAATACTTTATATATTAATTACTGTCGACTTAGGCTTATTTAAAATTTCAGCGATTTCCCGTATACATTTGCCTTCGGATTCATTTTTTACCATTAGCTCTTTTAAGTCGCTTGACGCTTGCTTCTTCATCTTAACGATCAAACCTCCGAACGGAACTTATGAAAGATAAAAACAGATATCGCTGCCCCGTTAAGAAAAATATAACGCTACGCCCATAGTATGATTATAAGTTCCCAAAAACTAGGGTGTCACAATTTATGTTTGACTTTGAAAATTGACTTTTTAAGACATTTGCTGGAAGAATTTTATAAAATGTTAATTTTTGTTAATTTGTGTTTATTTAAATAAAATACTAGCTCTGTACCACTTTGAAATAGAATAAACCGTTTTCAAGTTATGAACTATAGAAGTCAGGATATACTTATACAGTGCCGGACTAAACTCTCCGTACGACACCCTTTTCTAAAGATTAACAGTTTTGTTTTAATTCTTATTATATTACAAATAAAACAAAAATATGTATCTTCTGTATTTAATTCAAAAGCTATTTACAAAAAACCAAAACATTGCTTTGACAAGAGCGTTCTTACTTTGCATTAGTTCACTCTTAGCTCTTCTTTTCTACTAAAACTTAACTGTGAATTACAAGGGCGACCGCAAAACTAACTGGCCTGGCACATTTTCTGTTTTACTAGCAACTTTTTTTTTTTTAAAAGCAATCTTTTATAAGCCATCTGTCAAAATTTCCGAAATATTTAATGATTATTTTCATTGTTACAGGTGATTGAAGCTCGTAAACAAGTTTTATAATTTTTGAAAAATGGAAAATAAAGAGTTTCGTGCGGTAATTAAACACTTTTATATGAAAGGATATACGCCACAATTAATCAAAGATGAATTGGATTCTGTTCATGGTGATAATGCACCATCATACTCCACCGTGAAATCCTGGGTTCAACAATTTAAAATGGGTCGTTCAAGTACGGAAGATGAACAACGCTCTGGAATACCGAAAACTGCTACTACTATTGAAAAGATTAGAAAAATATTTAATGAAGTGACTAAAGATATACGAATAAAGCTCAGAAAACTTGTTGATATTGTTAAAAGACACGAAAAACAAGTTTGGAGTATTTTACGAGTACATGATGAACTCCACATTAAAAAGCTATCCGCAGGATGTTTGCCGCGTTTGTTGACTTTGCCCCAAAAAATCATCAGTTGGACCAATTCCGAGGAGCTTTTAGCGATTTATCAGCGTAATCCAATAAAGTTCTTGCGCCGATTCATAACTGTTGATGAAACATGGATCCATCACTACATCCCAGAATGCAAAGAACAGTCGAAACAATGGATAGAAGCTGGTAAAAGTGGTCCCAAGAAGGCAAAAACTGTTAAGTCAGCAGGAAAAGTAATGGCCACAGTATTTTGGGATTATCTTGAGAAAGGAAAAACTATAAATAGTGAATATTATTGTGCATTATTGGATCGGTTGAGTGAAGAAATCAAGATAAAAAGACCGCATTTAGAAAAACAAAGTTCTTTTTCATCAAGATAATGCTCCTTCACACACTGCATTTTTAACTCAACAAAAACTGGACGAATTACGATTTGAAATTGCTCCGCATCCACCATATAGTCCAGATTTAGCTCCTTCTGATTATTTCTTGCTTCCAAATTTAAAAAAAATTCTCGGTCCAATAGCGAGGTTATTGCTGAAACTGAGGCATATTTTGAAGGTCTTGAAAAATCTTATTTTTCGGATGGAATTAAAAAACTTGAAAAACGTTTGATGAAGTGTATTGGGTTGGAAGGAGATTATGTTGAAAAATAAATAATAATAATTCCAAAAAAGCGGTTCTTTTTATGTTAGGCCAGTTACTTTTGCGGTCGCCCTCGTACCGTAATACTTTGCATTCTTCTTAGAATTTATGGAATTTTGTCATTTTAAATTGGTGGAAAAGTGTACGAAAGAATAATGTCGCCTCGCAAAGAAATTTCTAAAGATTTACGAAAATTAGTTAGAAAATTACCGAAATAATAACAAATCATGTGGCGAAATAGCAAACAAAAAATTAAATTTAAGCAAATCAACGGTGCAAACAATATTTAATAGCTTCAAATTAACTAGTTCTTTTAAGAGTATACCGAGAAGTGGCCGTCCAAAGAAGCTCAACCGTAGAGATGTTTCATTTGTTCACAATGAAGTGCGCCAAAATCCCAAAGTGCATGCCACTAATTTGGCCCAGGATCTAGCTGAAAGATCCAAAATTGTTGTCCACCTATGCACAATACGCAGGGCACTCAATAATGAAGGATACCACTGCAGAACGCCTCGCATGAAGCCCCTTATAAGCGTCAAAAATCGAAGGCTCCACTTGGAGTTTGCAAAAAAAGCACTTCTCAAACTCAATTAATATTCGGAACGAATACGATGTCGTCCCTTCTGTGATCTCGATAAACACAGTCAAGGGTATCATAAAATCATTGAGAAATAAGAAAAGCTCAGGTAAGGATGGCATTAAAAATAGAATATTTGAAAATCTTCCACCAAAAGGATTTGAAATTCATACTCTGCTTTTTAATGCTTGTTTTAAGTTAGGATATTTTCCCTCGATATGGAAACAATCCAATATCATACCGATTTTTAAACCAGGAAAAAATAATTGCCTACCTGAATCATACAGACCGATAAGCCTACTGAACTGTATGAGCAAGGTATCGGAGAAGGTTTTGAAGGAAATTATAGTCGAATTTATCGAGGACAATGATATTATCCCTCCCCAGCAGTTTGGCTTCAGAAGGGAGCACAATACTATTCAGCCTTTAGTTAGTATTAGGAGACTGGTTAAAGATCATTTTAATGAAGGAAAATCTACAGCCATGATTTTGTTAGATGTCAATGCAGCGTTCGACACGGTGTGGCACGATGCCTTAATTCATAAAATGATGACAATAGGGTTGAATTTGTCCGTGGTGACAAAGGTTCATATTTGAGCAGAATCTTCAACTGCATACCCAGTACCGGCAGGATGCCCGCAAGTATCATGTCTGTCGCCATTATTATAGAACATTTTCACATACGACTTTCCTTTATTGGACGATTGCGAGTCAACAATTTTTGCAGATGACGCTGCAATTTTAAGTTCGAATATTTATGCGAATAATATTCTGTCAAACCTCCAGACTTCCGTGGACAGAATTATAGAGTATTTCAAGAGCTGGAAAATTATGATAAATTCATCTTAGTCACAATCTATTTTCTTCACTAGAAGAAGAAAAGCCTGTTTTGTGCCACAATCTGGAATACGAATAGATGGCATAGAAATAGAATGTGAATCTAATGTCCGTTATCTGGGAGTCATTCTTGATAATAGGATGGTTTTCAACGCTCATATTTTAAATATTGCTAATAGATTAAATATAACTACAAGGTCCTTCCTTGTATGCTTTCATTAATCGAAAGTCAAAATTAAACATTGAGAATTAAATTCTTATATTTAAGGTAGTTTTCCAGAGCATTTTGTTTTATGCTGGCCCAGCATGGCATGACGCATCCGACTGTCACTTAAAAAGACTTCAGATTTCCCAGAATAAAATTCTCAAGATTATGTATGACCTCCCGCGATATTACTCAACCCTAAGGCTTCACTCACTCCATAATATTCCACTCGTAAAGGATAAATTAAATGTTATAACTAATAAATTTTAGATAAATGTTTACACTCACGGTATAGTCATATAAATTCACTTTGTTAATCAGCTTTTTTTTACCGGTTAACTTCAGTATTTTAGCCTAGATTTAGTTTTCCCTCATAAAAGGTTTTCTGCTCACTTTTTCCTTAACTTATATAATATTATTTAGGATAACAATATAACAAACTTTGTTTATATATGTAAGTTGTAAAGTCAGTCAGACTAATCTCCTTGAATAAGTTTATATCAATAAATATTATTGTACACTACAAAATATTATCCTTACAATAAATAAACCAATTGAATTGAAAAAGCACGTAAATAAAGGAATGGATTTCCGAAAATTGGTTTTATTCACGGACGAGTCTAAATTTAACATAGTTGGATACGACGGGAAAGTTAAAGTTTAGAGAAGCCAAACACTGCCATGGAACCCAAGAATCTGATTTCGACTGTGAAACATGGTGGTGGAAGTGTAATGGTTTGGGGAGAAGTTGCAGCCTCAGGAGTAGGAAATTTTGTCTTTGTTGAAGGATATATGAATCGCTTCCAAAACTAGAGCATATTGGAACAAAAGACTGGCTGCTGTATTATGCTCCTCGGCAACTGCATTCACCTCCACAAAGGCCGGACTTGAATATTATTGAGCATGTTTGGGAAACTTTGGACCAAAAGATTAGAAAGCACACTATTAGTGGTGCTCCAACGCTCAAAGAGAGGAGTGGCAAAACATAACGGTGAAAGAGCCGCAAAATTTAGCAGCTTCAGCGCCCAGACGTTTACAGGCTGTCATCGATGCTGGTGGTGGTCCAACAAAATTATTAACTTTGTTTTTTGTTATCAATTTTTCAAATTATTTGATATTTACTAAGTTCGTACGTACACTGCTGTCAATGACATGTTTTAGTTTTTTGTGAATAACTTTTTAATTTAATATTGAGGATACATATTTTTTTTATTTGTTATATAATTAGAATTAAAACAAAACTTGATCATTACTTTTCATTTTAATGCTTTAGGTCGAGAAAATTTTTCAAAAAAAAGTGTTCGTACGGTGATTTATGTCCGCCACTGTACGAGGGCGGTTCGGAAAGTTCTCAGCCTATCAATGAAAGAGAATAGTTGGTTTTTCAAAAATATTTTTATTTTTCAATATAATCTCCTGAAACTTCAATACACTTAGTCCAACGCTTACCTAGAAATTCTATCCCTTGATTAAAATTAAGGTCTTCAAAATAGTGGTTTACAACTGTAATTGCATCTTCATTTGAGGTAAAACGCTTGCCAGCAAGGAATTTTTTTAGATTTGGGAACAGGTAAAAGTCACTGGGAGCTAAATCAGGAGAATAAGGTGGGTGGTCAAGCAACTCGTACTTTAATTCGTTGATTTTAGCCATTGTTAAAACACTCTTGTGCGCTGGTGCGTTGTCTTGATGAAAAATTATTTAGTTGTAAGCCAGGACGTTTTTCTTGAATTTGTACATTTAATTGATCTAAAAGGTTGCAAAAGTACTCTGAATTTATTGTTTTACCCTTTTGCTGATAGTCAATCAATAAAATGCCTTTGAAGTCCCAAAAACCGTTGCCATAACCTTACCAGCCGATTGAATTATTTTTGCCTTCTTTGGGGCACTTCCTCCAGCTTCAGTCCATTGTTTGGATTGTTCTTTTGTCTCTGGAGTATAGTGTCTCATCAACAGTTATGAAACGATGCTTAAAATCCATTTTATTTCGCTGAAAACGATCCAAACAAGCTTGAGAAATGTTCATTCTTATGCGTTTTTGGTCGACTGTTAACAAGTGCGGCACCCATCTTGCAGAAAGCTTTTAGATCTGTAGTTCTTCATGCAAAATTAAATGGAATCGATCATTTGAGATGCCCATGATATTAGATATTTCAAGCACTTTTATTCGTCGATCATTTAATATCATATCATGCCCTTTGGCTACAATTTCTGTTGTTGTTGCTGTTTTTGGACGTCCACTATGTGGTTCATCTTCAATGCTTGTACGACCTCGTTTAAATTCAGCAACCCGATTGTTTACTGTTGCATATGAACAAGCACTTTCACCTAACACATTCACCATATCATTATGAATTTCTTGTCCCGATAAACCTTTTTTGTGTAAATATTTAATGACACCACGCATTTCTAATTTTTCCATTGTAAAAAAATCGCGGATGCATCTATTGTGAACACCTGTTGCTATATGAAGGAGTTGCCAGATCGAAACAAATTTAACATGTGTTCATAGCAGAGATGCAAGTTTCCAAAACACTTAACTCTTTTCTGTTTATACCGCGCTTTTTGTGCTAGGCTAAGAAGCTTCCGAACCGCCCTCGTAGGTGTCCCATTTTGCTTTTGAGTCACTGTATGTGTCTTCGAATGCATTTTCGAGGCGTGTCCGCTTAGCTAGATTCTTCTGTTGGCTATTCGGTCCACTTCACATTGGTTGTGCCCGCAAATAGCACATAAGTAACCAGATTAAAAGTCGGACAGAGGGCTCAGAAGCTACATGTGCCGAATTTTGGCATAAATTGTCTTCTCAGTATTTTTCTCAGTTGCTATGTCTAAGTACATTACTATGCCATATAAAATCAATAATTGCATCCAACTTGGTTGGCGGATCGAACCAAGTCGACCTTCCTTCTTTAAAGGCTTTTGCCGACCAATATTTCAGAACGGACATAGTGGTACGATTTAAAGTGTAATGTCGGATTCAAAAAATCAATCATAATTCAAGCCAGGCTCATAACTGGTTGTAGACATTCTCAGCAAAGTAAACGTTAGTTTACGAAATTACACACAATGTTTTAGCACACTGTTCCCAGACCTTAAGAACGGTTGAGTTTGCATTGTAACGTTACGAAACGATTTTATTCAACTTTTTTACCTCAATTCAACTCAAGTACTGAACAATGCTCAGATACGAACTTTTGTTCTTTTTTTTTCTTCCGATATTTGGTGAACTCACACTCCATTTCCTCAGAGTATTGGTTATGACAAAAGAAGGAAAAAAGCGAGTTGAGTGAATGTGTCTGCGGCATCAATCTTTGATTGCATTTACGCGTTTTCCATGCTGTCACTTACGGCACCAAGCAAGCTCTTTTGTTTATATCTTTATAGAGTTTATTTTTTGTTAAGGGCTGTGATGGAGGGATTTCGAGGGGGTCACGACTCTTCTTTGCTGGCAACAATAGTTTCGTTTGCGATTTGTTCTTGTTGGTTTTTATGTTATTTAACATGAAGGAGAAATCAATTTGTATGGCTCTCGCTACCATTGGTGTACATCTTTTGGGTATAGAGAAGTTGTCATCTCGCGTGTAACATATTGTAGATAGGTTGGTGTTAAATAGCTTATATAAGGCGTATAAGTTTTTCTTAATCTCACTAAAGAAAATACCTTGTTTATGATATTTCCACGGAATGTCTTATGGAAGATAGCCAACGTGCTGTGCTGTCAAAAAGCTTCTTACATTTATTCAGCAGCAGGTTCTGGCGACTTAAAGGGTAACAAATTAATTCTAAGCATTAAGCAGTTTGTCACTAATTTAAAATCATTTTCAAGTGATCCATCTAGAGGTACTTTTTCAGAACAAAAAAAATATACAAATTCAAATTAAGTGTGGAATCTTTATTGGTAATTTGAAAGGACATTTTATGACATTAATTTTTTGAATATAATTTTCTTAAAATGTTGATCGCAACTACGCCTCAGGGTTTCCATTCTCATGGTCCAATTTTGGATGACTCGTTTGAGCATTTCGACCGGTATGGCATTAATGTTGGCTTCTAAAACCTTAATAGTAGCTGGTTTGGCTATGCACTTTACGTAACCTCCACACAAAAGGTTAAAACGTGTGCTATCGCTCGATCTAGGCGGCCAACTCTGCTGTCCTAAACGTTTTTTTCAAATAAGCCTCTCAATCCGTTGTTTGAGCAGCTGTATGACAAGTGGCACCATCCTGTTGAAACCTAGCGTCGTCAAGATTACGTGCTTTAATTTCAGGTAGAAAATAGACCGATATCATGACGCGATAGCGAGCACCATTCACGGTTACGTTCCGGCCATTATCATTTTTGAAAAAGTCGCACCAAACCGTGGTTTTCTCTGGGTATAATGGAACCTCTTGAACCTCTTCTTGTTGCTTTTCAGCCAAAATGCGGCAATATTGTTTATTGACATTGCCGTTGAGCCGAAAACAGCGGATCTTCCCGTTTCTCACCTAACGCTTATTTCCACAGAAAAATAAATTGCAAGAATAAATCTTCAAGAAGAAATAAATCGCTTATAATTTAATATTATGCCCAAGAATTTAGCTTTTTTTAAATCTATAAAAATGATTTCAGGAAAGTGGCTGCAGTAGCTGCAGTAGATAAATTAAATTCCAGTCAAGACGCCCAATTTGCAGCATTTAGGGCCGTTTGTCATAACGCGCAGAATATTTTTGTCCAATGCGTGTCGGGCTTATCTTCATAGACAAGCGACTTTAAATAATCCCACAAAATATAGTCCAGCGGTGGTAAATCACACGATGTTGGAGGCCACTATGGAGTCCATTATGACCGGTTTCATTTTTGAAGAAATATGGACCAATGATTCCCTTTGCCCATAGAACCTCCTAAGAAGTTACTTTTTGAGGAAGTTACGGAGTCTCAACAATGTCTTGTCGATTTTCATTACTCTAAATGCGACAATTTTGGTTATTAACGTACCCATTCACCCAATATTGGGATTTATCGCTGAACAAAATTTTCTTCTAAAAACCAGGATTGAAGCTAAAGATGAGGTACGGAATGGGCCTTGAGGGTCCAAAAAAATGAACCATTTTGTCCAATTTAGTAGCCTAAATTGGACAGTGGATCTCATATAAGATTCAGCCATTTGGTACGCCTTTTTTGTATGCCTTTAATAACGAAAATACGGTGGATACGGTGGAAAATACGAGGGTATATTAATGATTTTATTACTGCTCCCATCAAGTACTATCTGCTAGTAGACTTCTGTCAATTTCTGAGAGAGTTCAGTCATTTCTTTAGTGTTTAACAGCTGTTCAAAACATACATCCTCGTGGATTTTGTTAAAAATGGAAAAAAGTGAATTTCGAGTGCTACTTAAACTTTATTTTTTGCGAAAAACACTGTCAATATAACCAAGAAATGCTTAATAAATACTATTAGGAATCTGCATTATCAATTTTAATTGTAAAAAATTGATTTACTGACTTTTGTTGTGGTTGCACAAATACAAATGACCCTGAACCTTCTGGCGGTCAATTGAGGTCCACGATATGGTGTTGGCCGATCGAAAAGTAAATGTGCATGAGATGGTTGATGCTAAACGCATTTTATATGGCAATGTGTGATCAGTTGGTTTAAGAAAGCTGTCTACAAGATTTCTGCCGTTTTTTCTTTCTTGTATGGTTACAAGTAATCGTGTGACAACTTAAAAGGATTGCTTGGAGTTTTCTAACCGCATTTCGAATGATTTTTGGCGGCCTTTTGTAACTGTGGATGAAACATGAATCCATTACAACACTCTGGAGACCAAGTCGCAGTCTAAACAATAGGTTTCTTCGGGTGAACCTACGAAGGCCTAGGTGACAATGTTGTGCAATAAGATGATGGCAACAGTTTTTTGGGTTGCAATCGGGATAATCCACATTGATTAACTTCAAAAAGGAAAAACAATAAACGGCGAATAATATGCCAACTTATTGGACCGATTTAACGAGGATTTAAAGAAACGACCACTACCATTTTATCAAGATGATGCACGGGTGCACACGTGTGCAGTCTCATGAATTGGGTTATGAATTGGTACCTCATCCGCCACATTCTCCGGATTTAGCCCCAAGTGGCTTCCAAACCTAATGAAATAGCTCGGCGGAAAGAAATTTAGCTCCAACGATGAAGTTATTGATCAAACAAGAAAATTTTTTTATGGACCTCGAAAAATTCTATTTTTTGGAAGGGATACAAAAATTGGAGAAAGCATCATCAGCTTGTGAAAATACATTTTGTTTTGCAAAAAAAATAATAAATACCTTTTTCTATGGACCTCGAAAAATTCTGTTTTTTGGAAGGGATATAAAAATTGGAGAAAGCTGATGATGTGTAAAAATACATTTCGTTTTGCAAAACAACGAGTTTTGTTCGAAAAGTCATGGAATTAGTGAAAACCCCTCGTATAAACGTTTAGCCTTGTGGAACTTGGCAATGTCTTTACTTGTTTTATTTTCGATGCGCTCATGATGATGTCCAATCTTCACAAAAGAGTAAACATTTCGACCTTTCTTTTCTTAACCCATTACCGCCCCCGTCCCCATCTGATGACACCTGTTTAACCCTTATGTGCAGTAATAGGTCCCTAGGGACCTTTTCGACTTTTGGTTGCATGCAGTTTATTTTTATTGAGTTAACAGAATTTTAGACCGGTAATGTATTCCAAGGAAATGTTGTAAAGAATAGTGTAAAATTATTTTCAAAGCGATATATTTTCTGATTCGCATTTTATATAAGGTTTTACATGTTTAGTACGTTTATGCAGGAACAGGTCCCTACGGACCTTATATAGGAATCGTACATTAATCATGTGATAATATGTAGTTTCTGTCCGTAATAGCACATAATGTCAGCAAACTCATCAGAAATATTAGATATTGGAGGTAAATCATTAGGGAAACAAATCGAAAAGCGACTCAAGTGATAGCTACTTGGAATGCTGCAAATCCTGCAAAGCAGAAGAAATGGATCCCGTTGACAATGAAGGAGTTTGACGCATTTCTGGCGATAATTTTGTATGCAGGTCTTTGCAAATCAAATACTGAGCCAGCTCGAGAACTTTGGAGCCCAACTTATCCCCCAATATACAAGGCAGCAATGTCGTCTGAACGTTTCACCCAAATAAAACAATTTATACGCTTTGATAACGCTAACTCTCGGGCAGAAAGAATACTCAAGAGCAAAACTGCAGCTATTGATGACGTGTGGACAATGTTATAGCCTTTTCACATTTACTGTGTTTCAGCTGAAACGCCGGCGTTTCGCTCTCTTGAAATCGTTGGAAACCATGGTGTTCACATTATGCTTTTTTAAACTACTGTGGTTTCATGTGACATTTCTCATTTCTCTTTTGTGTTTTCTGTACTGAGTGTAAACAAAACAAACAAACAAAGATAAAATAATATTAAAAAATGAATTTAATTCACACATTATATTCACATTATATTCGGCGTTGACTCCATGTTCCTGCGCTGTAATTATTAAAAAAGAAAAATTTTAATTTATATTCATAGATCCCATTGCAATAAGTACTTACCACCACAAAGCAAACTAGAAATGTAAACAAACATGTTTTTTTTCCCTCATTTTTCTGACATTTGCTTTGAACCAGCAATGGAAATTTTTTCATTTTACTGCTTTTTTTAACTACTATTGGAGTACAACACTGGGCTCTCTCTCATTTTTACTGTGGTTTCAAACAAACTACAGCAAAAAGAGCATAATGCCTGCGTTTTGTTTTGTATGGAAATTTAAGTGTGTTTCGCGGAATTCATCGAAAGAGACTGAAACGCCGGCGTTTCAGCTGAAACGCAGTAAATGTGAAAAGGCTATTACAGGCAAATTTAGCAGAAGCATATATACCTCACGACTCTGTAACAGTTGACGAACAGTTGTTTCCATACAGAGGCCGGACTCGTTTTACGCAATACATTCCATCCAAACCAGCGAAGTATGGAATGAAAATCTGGTGGTTATGTGATTCGAAGTCTTTTTACCCTCTAAATGGCATGATATATGGAGGAAAGTTGCCTGGACAGGAGCGTAAGATAAATCAAGGTCAAAATGTTGTGTTTGCTTTGATAGAGAAATACCTTCACAAAGGTCGCACAGTTTATGCTGATAACTTTTTCTCAACTTTAGATGTAGCGCAAACATTAATGAGACAGAAAACTGCATTTTTCGGAACGGTGCGGTCAAATAAACAATTCGTCCCGAAGGAATTTTTAAAAGCTCGTACGCGTCCTGTTTGCAGCTCATTGTTTGGTTTTTACGAAGGCAACGTTTCACTGTGCTCGTATGTGCCAAAAAAAAATAGAGCGGTTCTATTGCTGTCCACAATGCACTACACATGCACAGTCGACAACCTTAGTGAAAGTAAAAAGCCAATGGTCGTTTTGGACTATAATGCAAATAAATCAGGGGTCGATACCATGGACAAATCGGTGGACTCTTGCATTGTTTTATAATATGGTAGATATAGCTGCATTAGCCGCTTTTATAATTTAAAATGAGTTGAAACCAGAAAAGAAATGTGACAGACGTCGAACGTTCATAAAATTGTTAACGAAACAATTAGCAATTCCAAATATTGAAGATCGTGCCATGAACCCCCACATTACAAAGTATCCCAAAATTCGGAATGCAATAGAAGCTTTTGATGTAAAGGTTGTATAAAATATTAATTTCAACAAGCACAACAAGCAACATTTTATAAATTTTATTTTTGCAGGTTGTCGAAAGACCAATTGCAGTTGCGGCACCTTCATTTGCCCCACGATCCAATAGGCCATCGTGTCACTTGTGTCGTGAACAGCAAAAACTTCAGCGAAAAACTCGAACATATTGTTGTAATTGCAACAAGGCGATTTGTGCAGAGCATTCGAAACTTTTACGCTGTTGCGAAACGTGTTCTGCAATAGAAACCAACCCACAATAATGTAATATTTCTTCATATTTTGTTCATACCCTTCAATAAAATATTTTTTTCATTAAATAATTAAATAAAACTTACAAAAAAAACGAATTTGCATTCACAAAATATGATAAAAAGGCAAACTGCTGAAGAAAACTGCTTACAATTTGCTGTAGGTCCCTAGGGACCTATTACTGTGTTTGAAGGTGGCGGACTCATACTGCACATAAGGGTTAAAGAGAGATAACTATAAGTAATACCGTTATATTTCTCATTGTAAATACACATATGACTGCTGTAGGCTACGTGTGAGTTATAAACAAAAACACGTGGTTCCAAAGAAGCCAAACAAGTGTTATTTTTAGTGTATTGTAATCTCGATATCGATTCGGTTGTGTTTGGTAAAAAAGTTTAACTGTTTCTAATTATACCAAGTGATTTAAAGTTAGTAATTCTTGGTGTATAATATTTCGATTAGGTGTAGAGAAGCGTGTTATATTTGAAATAAACAAAAAATTAAAAATTTGGCTGCAAGGTAAGGTTTTATACGACTGTCCCCAGCTGGTGACAATGGGCTGATCAGTAATATATTTTATTATTAACCAGGTTCTTGGACGTCTGCAATATGACAAATCGGAATATTTTTAAAAGCCACAATGACTTTTTGCAACTTGAGGAGGCCGTTAATTACATAATGGAAAACGATGACGTTGATGCTAACTATGATATGTTAGTCGTGCCTCCAAACCTTGCTGTTGTAAGTGACGAGGATGAAAGAAATGAAGATGATTTGATAGATGAAACAATGCCAAATTATGTGCCGGGAACTGTTGAACTTGTTCCAAGACCACATAACGAGAGAAATTGCAAATCAGATTGGGATGATAGTGACGATGAGCCACTGTCTACTTTAGATATAAAAAAAAGTCGATCAAATTGATTTTGGAGATCCTAAATGGAGATATATTTTTTTCAACCTATAGCACAACTTATATTACCAATGGTGCAGTTAGGAGTAAAGTGGATGACTTTGGAAAAGCTATGAATGTGCATACACCTGTGGTTTTGTTTGAAAAAATTATTGATTTGATAATCGAAAACAGTGTCTTATACGCCAATCATAACAACAGACATAACTTCAATCTTGACCGAGAAGAGTTAAAACGTTTTCTGGAAATTTTATTGTTTAGTTGTTATAACCATCTACCTACAGAGCGAGCATATTGGAGTTTGGGGACCTTGGGGCCCCTTTGGTCGCAAGTACTATGAGACGAAATAGATTTTTAGAAATAAGGAAAAACTTGCACTTCGCCGATAACAGCAAAATCATAAGTTCGATGGACAAAATGAGACCTCTTTGCAATCTAATTGAAAGAAATTCATGTCAATGGGTTGTTCTCCACGAAAACTTGTCAGTAGACAAATCCATGATAACATATTTTGGGCGCCATTCTGCAAAGCAGTTTATTATGGGAAAGTCAGTGCGGTTTGGTGATAAGAACTGGACAGCAATAAGTTCAGATGGATACTGCTATGCTTTTGATGTTTATTGTGGCAAAACTACAGAAGTATCCGATGATCCTTTAGCCGAACGAGTGTTAAATCTTGGATTGCAAAAATGCCTACAGTTCCAAAGGAGCACATCGTATATTTCGACAACTTATTTACAAGCTACCATTTTTTGGGTGAACTGAAACGTTTGTGATTTAGAGCCACTGGTACAATACGAGATAACAGAATAAAAAAATGTCCACTTTTACCCGTCAAAGAAATGAAGAAACAGAGTATGAGAGCAGAATATGATTATCGATTTGACAAAAATAATAAAATCGCAATATGTACGTACGTTGGAAAGATAACAGTGTTGGTACGATGGCAACAAATTTTGATCATATAAATCCACTAGGAAAAGTGAAACGATGGTGTAAGGATCGAAGGGAAATGGTGGACTTCCAAATACCAAGACTCTTACTCAATTACAACCAGGGTATGGGAGGTTTAGATCAAACGGATCAATCCCATAGCCTCTAAATAGTGTCCATAAGAGGAAAAAAGTGGTGGTGGCCTATATTTACTTATCTATTGGATTTGACAGTTAGTAACGGATGGCGGTTACATGTTATAAGGTGTAAAGCTGATAATCCACCGATCCAGCATTACTCGGGCGTATTTACAAACTACAACATCACGACATCGCAATTCCTAGTCCGTAGTAGGTAGTGACGATCGCAAAAACAACGACCATAAACCGGAACGCATATCTAAGCAACTACGATGTGTTGTTTTTCATGCAAAGTGTCGCTGGAGATGTGAGTTATGCACAAAAACACTTTGTGTTGAACGAAGCTGCTTTGGGCAATTTTATAATTGATCTGCCCATTGTCCCCATGTAGAAACACCCCTTTTTCCCAAAAGTGAGGAAAGAATTTTAAGTTTTTTTTATGGAATCCCTTTTATTTAGTCGGTAATGAATTAACAAAAATCAAATAAAACAATTTTTGACCGACAGTTTTCTTTAGGCGTTAATGGTTTGATAAAATTAAGACTTTGTAAGCGTTTTCGAGTTGTTGCTGCTGTAATAACAATTTTTTTTTTAAATAACCAACACTCATTGGATGCCTCCTATACATGCGGTGCATTGCGTTGGCGAGTGGAAAGTGAAGGATCAGAAGGGGGAAAGAGGGAGTAATGATTATTGACGCTTGCCTTGAACTTCTAGATGTCGCAATCAGTGGGAAATACATTTGCCGGAAGTCGATTCCACATACTGACTGTACGAGCGAAAAACTATATTGATCTGTAGTGTATAGTTCGGTCAACTGGCCAATCGATAACAAACGGCTGTGAATTACTAGAAAGTCGCGTATTCCTGCCGAACATCCTCACGTCAGGAATAAGGCGACGGATGTCTGATGAACACACACCATGAAAGTAACGATAGAACAGCGTCACGCAACCTACATTCCGACGATGCTCAAGGGAAACAATAGAGTTAGATACCCTACTGTCACCTATCAGCACCATCGCTCTCCTTTGAACACGGTCAAGTAGCTTTTTTTGAAGAGCTGTTAGTCTACAGGTGATTTGTTGAAGAAAATGAGCCATTTGAACTGAGTGCGTTCTGAGAGTCAGCTGAGTGGGCTTGGCCAGACAATGGAAGCTTTCCTTATATCAGTGATCAGTGCCATATAGTCTGCATATTATTTAAGTAAGCTATCTCTCCTTGGTCGTATATTAGTGCTTTATTATAGTTCTTTATTTCTAAATTTAGTTAAGAATGTTTTTTTTCCGAGACTGTCAGCCAAGGGAAATAAAAATGCGTATTAAAAGGTCCTATTAGATTATCTGCGAATATATTTGTATTAAATATAATCCAAAGATTATGCTGAATTCTGCCATCTTTTACTTTGCTGTTAACATTTTTTTTGACATTTTCCTTAAAATTTCGAAGTCGGCGATGTAGTGAGTAATGGTACAGGCTCTTTGTAGTATGCTGGTCTTAAGGTACCCTTGTGACAATGTATTTTCAGAACAATTTCGTTTTGTTTCTGTCGATTTTGACATTAAATATTCAATTTGTCATAAAGTCATAAAGCATTTCATGGAATATCGTTAAAGCAATCACTTGCAAACTTTTGTCTTTTGGTTTTCGCTCGTCAACGTTTGACGCCGTCGTTAATGCGTAGATGTATACATGTGTGTATGTAAAGCGTGTTGTTCCCGGGTATGAACACATCTCTATTTTTGAATGATTGCATTGTTTTAATGCGAAAGAAACCCAGAGCAATGACGTAAAAACGACCACCCAAAACCCGCTCAAAAATAATCCTGCTGTCAACGAAAAAAAATAATACAACGTTGTCTTATCACTTTTGCCAGGCTAAAAGGGGAGAAAGCCAAGGATGTTTGAGCCGCACAAAAATATAAGCGGGTCATACCCGATTCTGTGAGCTTTGGTATTGAATTTCCCTTTTTGCTGTTGATGTTGCCTTCATGCCCGTTTGCATCGATTCAATTCAGTTTTGTTTGTCGTTCAGTGCTACGTTTGTCATCCGTAGCTGTTATTGGGAAATTTCTCTTCGTTTTTGGTATTTCTATTGCTGTTGCTCTGGCTCCCTTCATCTTCGCCTCTTTTTATGGATTAAGTTGTTATGCTGACATTTCTGCTTGTTACATAAAAACGGCGAGGACGACAACAACAATAGCGAAAATAACGTCAAGCAAACAGAGGCTGGGAGGGTTGGCGGAAGACCGACCGACCGAACGACTGACTGACGTTGCCAACCAGCCAACCAACCAACAACAATATCGGATGATATATAAATCGTTTATTTCGCATAAAGGACATTAAAATTTATGCACGTGTAAAGTGTACACTAAACTTGATTTATAAGGATTTATCTTCTGCTTTTTGTTCACATTCACAATCAATGTTTGTCTGTCTGCCCTCTTTCGCAAGGGTGCGACTGTGCCTCAGTGTCCTTGCAGTTATGCCAGTGGGCGTCACAGTACGCCATAAAGAGTTATTAAGGTTATTCACACTGATATTGTGTGATAACTTTGCTTCGCTGGTGACACGACATTCGAGGCGTTTTACGTGTCACACAAGGGCTAATATGACATACACCTTTGACTGTGTTGTGTGTGTGCGTGTATGTGTAGGCAAGTAGATGTGAGATTTATTATGACGCCAAATGTGGCGAGCAATTTTCTCTGCTGGTTTTCTTCGTTTCTACAGAATTGATTTCCAGTCTTTAAACGTTTTGGGTTGGTCATTGGAGCGTATGAGTATTAAACAAATATTTTCACCAATATCGCGTGTACGTGCCGAAACACAAATACTTCAAGTTGTACCTGTATTAATTGCGATCGCATTTGTAGAGAAACGTAGTTCTTAACCCGTAGTTCTTAACTGTCAGAATAAAAAACATAGATCGGGTGATCAATCTAGAGTTATTTTTTTCAAAATGAAAAATTACAAAAATTCAAATCAAGTGTGGAATCATTATTGTTCTTGTTCGAATGGAAATGTTATTCCAGATATTTTTTGAGTATAATTTCCTTCAAAGTATGGCCACAACAACGCCCAGGTTGTCCATTCTGAGGGTCCAATTTTGAATGAATCATTCGAGCATTTCGACCGGTATGGGGTTAATGACACGCGTAATGTTGGCTTCCAAAACCTGAATCATAGCTGGTTTGTCAGTAAGACGTCGGACTTAACACAGCTCCAAAGAAAAAAAGCCAAAGGTTTGATATCACACGATCTAGGCGGCCAACTCACCGGTCCAACACGAGAAATTAGCTAGTCTTCGAAATTACCGCTCAATAGATACATTGTTTGAGCAGCAAGTGGCACTGTCATGTTGAAATCAAATTTCGCCAAGATTACGGGCTTTGATTTGACGTAGCAAAAAGTCCGATATCATGGCGCGAGAGCAGGCACCATTCACGGTTACGTTACGGCCATCATCTTTTTGGAGAAAAAAATATAGACCGATGATTCTACTAGGCCATAAACTGCACCAAAACGTGGTTTTCTCTAGGTATAATTTTACCTCTTGGACCTCTTCTTGTTGCTCTTCAGCCGAAATGAAGCAATTTTGTTTATTGACGTTGCTGTTGAGCCAGAAATGGCCTCATCACTAAGCAAAATTTTGGCCGAAGCCAGTTTCTTACCGATCGCTCATTTCCATTTTACAGTTGCACAATTAGGAGACGTTGTTGCGGTGTAAGTCTTTCCATTACGAAATGTCAAGCAGTACTTAAATCAAATAAAATATAAAGTTTAATAAAACTCACGCGTAATCTGTGAAAAAAACCCTATTGAAAAAATACCTCTAGATGGATCACCCTTTACAAATGTAGGTTATATACGAAACTATACTCCATTGTCCAGACAAATATTTTTTATGATTTTGCTTTAATGAGTTTGTTATAAATTACACAGTGCAGCAACTAAAATGAAATCCATAACAAAACCTTCAAGGGTTTTTTTTTTGTTCAGTGCGAAATTTTTTTTACACGTTTTTGAAGTCGGTGATTTTGGAACGCTCTCTAACAAGTAAAGATAATTGAAAATTTAATAAAATAATGCTTATTTCATTACATCTCACGCTAGATGGCGCTGTCGGAGTACGTTTATTATTATTATCTATTCTGTATGTTTCTGGTTCTTGCTCTTCGTCAGTATCCTCTTCATCGGTTGTTCTCTTTAACGACCAGCATAAATCACCTAGTTTCTTTCCTCTGTACCTAGTTTCCATGGTCAAATTCTACCTCCAATCATAATTTTTTTCTTCGTCTAGATGAATCATTATGGGGCTGGTAAACATGTTTACCGAAGTAAGGCACGAAGACGCTACGATCGAGATCCCTATGTTCCCGTTTAAGGCAATATCGCGGTTGTAGTATCATCAATTCGAATCGAATCTAATTTTATCGTCGCAACTTGCAGTGAGGAGACGGTCATTACTACGGATAATTCATGATAAATTAAACTCGTTTCCGTAAAAAGTCAAAATTTAAGCAAGATAAAAGCTCTGGTTTGTTCTATTCAAATGGAATTTCGCTAAAATATACTCCATTTGTCGGAAGTGCAGCCAGAACGAGTTACTGTGTGGTGCGAAGTTTCATCGATCTCCATTGTGAGGACTTACTTCTTTGAAGAAAATGGTGTAACATTGACTGTCAATAGGGATCGTTATTGAAAAATGCTGAAGAAGGTTTTCCATCCAGCATTGCGCCAAAGACGTATCCGATTCAACAGCATTTGGTCGCAGCTGGTCCCAAAATGGAACAACTGCACATATAGCAAGACCAGATATGGTATAGCTCCAATGAAAATTCCCAAACAAATGTATATCCAGAAATTCCAGTTTTCGCCGGCCCCCTAGATCACCGGACCGGTTACTAAGAGTAAAATATATTTCATTGCTTATTTGGTCGCGCCATTTTTCGACCTATCATGTCCGAATGTACTTTCTAGGCTGGTTCATGCATTAATTCTTGTCAGTAAATGTTCTGTACGATTAATCGTGCTTGATTTAAAAATTTTTTAGTTTGTTTTCTGAATTCTCTCCAAACTCTAAAACGGCCAAGAGAAATCCCCGGTGAAGACATATCTTCACCGGAATACATATCTGCCGCATTTGGGTAGATAAAAAACTTGAAGAGATACTCGAACTATAGTTGTATCAGCAAGAGTGAATCAGAGGATCTTAAAAGTATGACTAGACAAAACATGTCCGTCAATACGGGCGACCGCAAGACTAACTGGCCTGTCACATTTTCTGTTTTACTAGCAATTTTTTTTTGTTTTTTAAAAGCAATCTTTTATAAGCCATCTGTCAAAATTTCCGAAATATTTTATGATTATTTTCTTTGTTACAGCTGATTGAAGTAAACAAGTTTTCTAATTTTTGAAAAATGGAAAATAAAGAGTTTCGTGCGGTAATTAAACACTTTTATATGAAAGGTTATACGCCACAATTAATCAAAGATGAATTGGATTCTGTTCATGGAGATAATGCACCATCATACTCCACCGTGAAATCCTGGGTTTAACAATGTAAAATGGGTCGTTTAAGTACGGAAGATGAACAGCGCTCTGGAAGACCGAAAACTGCTGCTACTATTGAAAACATTAGAAAAATTTTTAATGAATAATACGAATAAAGCTCAGCTGATATTGTTAAAATACACGAAAAACAAGTTTGGAGTATTTTACATGATGAACTCCATATGAAAAAGCTATCCGCAAGATATGTGCCGCGTATGTTGACTTTGCCCCAAAAAATCGTCCGTTGGACCAATTCCGAAGAGCTTTTAGCGATTTATCAGTGTAATCCAATAGAGGTCTTGCGCCGATTCATAACTGTTGATGAAACATGGATCCATCACTACATCCCAGAATGCAAAGAACAGTCAAAACAATGGATAGAAGCTGGTAAAAGTGATCCAAGAAGGCGAAAACTGTTAAGTCAGCAGGAAAAGTAATGGCCACAGTATTTTGGGATGCACGGGGTATAATATGTATTGATTATCTATAGAAAGGAAAAACTAAAAATAGTGAATATTGTTGTGTATTATTGGATCGGTTGAGTGAAGAAATCAAGATAAAACGACCGCATTTAGAAAAAAAGAAAAAAAGTTCTTTTTCATCAAGATAATGCTCCTTCAGACACTGCATTTTTAACTCAACAAAAACTGGCCGAATTACGATTTGAAATTGCTCCGCATCCACCATATAGTCCAGATTTAGCTCCTTCTGATTATTTCTTGTTTCTAAATTTAAAAGTAATTCTCGGTGGAAAAAAAATTTCGTCCAATAGCGAGGTTATTGCTGAAACTGAGGCATATTTTGAAGGTCTTGAAAAATCTTATTTTTCGGATGGAATTAAAAAACTTGAAAAACGTTTGATGAAGTGTATTGAGTTGGAAGGAGATTATGTTGAAAAATAAATAATAATAATTTCAAAAAACGGTTCTTTTTATTTTAGGCCAGTTGCTTTTGCGGTCGCCCTCGCCTACTTTTGATTCCACCATGATGGTGCAGCCTGCTCTAAAATGGCTCCATTGTCGCCAAAATTTATTATTTTGGAAAAGTCATCTTTCTTCTCAGGATTTATTGCTGTGGTCAGCAAGGAGTCAAAGCTTGGACACTAACATTGGTTGTTTTATTCGAGATAACGAAAAAATTGCTGAAAAAATTAACCTTTTGCATAAACATGGTGATCATAGCCGTTGTCTAATTTTATATTTTTAGCATTTTATTAAAAACTAAAAAAGTATCAATGAATCATCCCTCCTAAATATCATTTAACCGGGGATTGAAATTATCTAATAAGACAATATTGGTTTATCAAAAAAAAATTGTGCACAATATTATACCAATTAAAACTCATATCTGGATTCTAAACTAAAAGGGTCTTAACTCGTAAATAATAATATACAGGGTGTCCGTCGGGAAGGTATACTACTTTGTTTGTATATAATTTTCGGTTAAATGAAAGAGAATGGATCTTATATTGATAAATGTTTTATTTAAAGTCGGCAATTATGTATGAAATACAATATCAGATAAATGTCCGTTTCTGTTAGCCTCACAAATTCGAGCCATTTTGAGCACATTTTTTATTACAGTCTCATACATTTTACGCGATATTTCATTAATTTCATCACGAATATTTTGTTCGAGGTGTTCAAGACCCTCTTTCTTCGAAATCATTCACTACACGATAAATAGTGTGTTTTGTTGGAACGTTGTTCCTATCAAAAATTTCACGTAACTTTCTCATCGTCACAGTAATCGATGATTGCGCTTGCTAAAATGTTTTAACGATTAAAACACGTTGGTTTATTCAATATTTTTCAACTTATATAATAAATTTGCCATGTGTCTACTACGACTGCCAAATATGAACTGTAAAAACTAATGTTTACCAAAATGACGGCAAAATAAGGTCATTTTCAGTTGATTTCGATAATTAAACCAGCACTCGTTTTTAACAACAGTTAAAGGAAGTATGGGTGAATGGACGGAAATCGACTCCGAAAGTGATCAAGTCATACGGTATTTGAAAAACAGCCTCCCCTCCTTTTGGGTATAACAAACATCACCTCCCAGTTATAAAACCCTTAACCACCGTTGGTGAAGGGCTTTAAAACCAAAAACTACACCATTAAAAGGAACTTAACAAGTTTTTTACAACGAAACCTCACTCCGTATTAATCCACTCGACGAAAGAACAGCCACATTACCGCAAACTTGCAGACAGACGCATACTAAATTTTCAGGAGCTTCAACATCGATGCAAACAGAACGAATGCAACTCCAAGAAACAGTGGCAACAAAAATTTACAACAAAAGACTGCGGTGGTGATAAACAGTGAGTAAATAATGAAACACTTCAGCAGCTGAAATTGCCGGAGTACAAGAGCAAAGTTTCAGCGTATTGCAGTCGGTACTAAAAACGAGGAACAAAAGCGGCGGAGAGAGAAGAAACAGCAAAATCTGAATCTAAAAACTTGGATTTTTGTTACGGTATTAAGTTTGAAAACATTTAGCAACATTGTTTTTCTGAATTTATGTGACGTACGTACATATGCCTGTTTTACAGGGTGGCGCAGGAATCGTGCTACAACAACAAAACGGAATAACTTTTTTTCACTGTGTCCAATCGGCTTATTCTTTCTTTTATTTGAAAGGTTAGTATTTAGACTTATTAAAATGAATACTTGGGATACTGAAAAGAGGATTTGGATAGCGCAGCGGAACAATGCCTTGTAGTCCTGCATTTCAGTCCAAAAAGACTTTAATTCGGGAACTTGTTGGAATTCCCCCGAGTAGATGGACCATTTTGTGTCTGGTTAAAATATGTAGCGCATCTGCAAGCATCGCACGAAGACCGTTCCATCGAGATCCCTATGTTCATGTCCAAGACACTTTTGCGGTCAATTTAGGCAAATCTAAGCTTTATGACTCGAAACTTATCGGAGTAAATTGCAGTTAACAGACGATCATTACAACGGATAATTCATGACTTAAACTTGTTTCCGTATAAAGTCCAAATTCTAGCAAATTTAACCCTGGAATGCAATTTTGCCAAAAAAATTATTGAAATGTCCGAAGAAGACAACAGCTTGATAAATTGCTTGTTTATGTCTGACGAATTCCATTTTGATCTAAACGGAGATGTAAATAAGCAAATTTTTCGTATATGGAGTGAATCTAATCCACAAATACTCCATGAGACGGGCTGATTCTAGCTCTTGCATGGTTGCTGGCTTATTGACGTACACCTTTTCTTTCAAATAACCCCAAAGAAAGAAGTCCAACGGTGTCAAATCACATGATCGTGGCGGCCAATTAACATCGCCACGCGTGAGTTAACACGGCCATTGCATTTTTTGCGCTAAAAATCCATTGTTTCGTTAGCTGTGTGGCAAGTGGCATCGTCCCGTTGAAACCACTTCACGTCCACATCCATATTTTCCAAATCGGGCCATAAAAAGTAATCATTTCATATTTGAAAAAATACGGCCCGAGGATGCCGCCAGCCCATAAACCGCACTAAACAGTCACTCTTTCTGGATGCGTTGTTTTTTCGACAATCACTCTTGGATTATCATTCGCCCAAATGCGGCAATTCTGCTTATTGACGAATCCACTGAGGTAAAAATGTGCCTCATCTCTGACGATGATTATCTTCGAAAATTGATCATCCACTGCTACCCGAAGCCTGAATCACTTTAATGCGTTGTTTGTTTGTGTATCTTCCCATGGTTCAAATTGAGTTAGTCTGAAATTGAGAAATATTAAATGAAATGCAAAAA
Source organism: Hydrotaea diabolus (assembly GCA_963513945.1). Taxonomy (NCBI): domain Eukaryota; kingdom Metazoa; phylum Arthropoda; class Insecta; order Diptera; family Muscidae; genus Hydrotaea; species Hydrotaea diabolus. The sequence goes on along the minus strand of OY740717.1, from coordinate 129,209,280 downwards.
AAATTGACGTTTAGTTGTGGTTTACATTCAACATCGGCCCTTAAAATTGAACCACCCTTTAGCTGAATTGAGCCCAATGACCTCCACATTAAGGCCTCAATAGGTTAAGGCCTCCAACTTAGCCAAATCGTAAAATTAATGGCATATGTGACGCGCAAAATAGAAAGGGACCTAAGGGTAAAAACCAGTTTTGGCAGGAGAGCCATTTTAAAGATTTAAATACGTGTATCTTTGGTGTACCATCACTTTCATGAAACGCGCATATCTCTAAGAGGGAACACTTTTGGGGCATGGGATCGGTCTCATTCGATGCTCAGATGTTGTCCACATCAAAAAAAAGAAAAAAAAGAAAATTGATTTTTTTTACCCATAGGTCCCTTTCTCTATGCGCTGGCACATATTCGGATTCATGAATATGAAATTAAATTGTTTTTAAGTACCCACATATTGAAGGGACCGATTTTTTGGGTCCCGTGCCCTAAACCCATGTCCGTTTATGAACTTCCAATCAAAGCTATTTTAAAGTTAATTATTTTATTTTGTTCTATGTGTTGTTTAATTTTTATTTATCCCAATATTTCGATTGACTTCGTCAATCATCTTCAGGGGTTGTCAATTAACAAAACAATGTCGTCCATCTGATTATCGCAGTCAACCGATTTTTGTGTTACTCTTCAGCTTGCGTCTGTGCTTATGCACCACATTTCTATACTAATTATTTTAGCTTTATTTGGTAAATTCTTAAAATATTACCCCCTAAAAGGGGAATATTTTCTCTTTTTACCCGATTTGGCTCCGATAAGTGAGAAAACACTTGCTGCTTTCATTTAGACTGAATCGTGCTTTCAACAGACAGGCAGACATGGACATATAACGATTTTAAATATGTTTTAATACCCTGCACCACTCTGTGAGTTAGTTTCATGACAAATGTTTCTAACTACTAAAAATGTTAGAGTTAGACCCATCATTACGTATACGTCTGTTTATATGTCCGCTCGGCTATCTAAAGTTTTAAATGAAACTGCAGGTCGAAATTGTTGTCTATTCTATTTAAATATAGAAGCAAAAGGTCTTGAGCCGGTTTAATCCCTGTTCAATGTTGTCTGATTTTCATAAAAGTTTGCAGCAGTATATTTTTTGGACCATGGACGGGCTTTATTAAAATTGAAGAAAATTTGTTTAGATTTAACAGTTAACACATACACAGATATTTTCATCTGTTTTGCATTTTTTAGCTCTAGAAGCCACATTGTAAATCCAAACATAATGAAACTTAGTATGAGTAGGTTTTTTTAAGCCAAGGAAGGAATGTAAAGCAAACAGCATTTGCAACATCAGGTAACAGTAAGCAAATAAAACCTTGAACTCCTTGTTTAAGGGTAAGGTACCCTAATGTCTTAATACTCAACGTCATGATGCTTCAAATATTTCGAGACATACGACAACCTCGCAGCAATGTACCAACTGAGAACAGCAAAAAGAACAAGATCGACCAAAAGTTGCTAAAACTTCTTACAAGATACAACCGCTATTGTTAAATTGAATTTTAGACAAAAAATATGTTTCAAGTATTTTTTTTTTTGCAACAGGAATAACACCAAATAGAATAAGTTGATGAAAACAAACGATACGGAAAAAAAACGAAAAAGCGCCATCTTTTTTATTGTTAAAAAAAATTGCTAGCAACTAATAGGTTTCAGAATCAAAGCAGAATATAAACGGATCGAGAACGTATTACATATTAAAAACTTCAAGAAGCCATACATTTAAGTCTTGTATGGTGCACGATTTACGACGGATGTGTTATCTAACCATGTGTGAAGAAGAGGTGGCTTCTGTAACTGGTTACTGTAAAAAAACTCTATCAATGAGGTTTTATTACCGCAGTTTCATATATGTTAACCTAAGGTAATGTACAATGGACATGCCATACCTAATAGTCTTGTGCTTCATTTTTGCGGCTTACAATGACGGACAGATTGCACCATTTAATAACTTTAGTTCAGCTCCTTTGCAGCTGTTATTTCTTAAAAACCTTTGTCACAGGTCACAGTCCTACGTGTTAGCTAAGACCTAATGTCCGTAGTGATAAAACTTTTGATAGACTAAACCAAAATTTAGCCAAACTGCAGAAACATTTTATTTTAAACTTTATGGGAAAGTTTTTAATATATATTTGTTGACGTCCATAAAACGAAAAAGTGGTTATTTTTCCGCTCCCCGCTCATTTTCTAGTACGAGGGCGGTTCGGAAAGTTCTTAGCCTATCAATGAAAGAGAATAGATAGCTTTTAGAAAATATTTTTATTTTTCAATATAATCTCCTGAAACTTCAATAGACTTAGTCCAACGCTTATCTAGCAATTCTATCCCTTGATTAAAATAGTTTTCCTCAAGGTCTTCAAAATAGTGGTTTACAACTGTAATTGCATCTTCATTTGAGGTAAAACGCTTGCCAGCAAGGATTTTTTTTAGATTTGGGAACAGGTAAAAGTCACTGGGAGATAAATCAGGAGAATAAGGTGGTTGGTCAAGCAACTCGTACTTTAATTCGTTGATTTTAGCCATTGTTAAAACACTCTTGTGCGCTGGTGCGTTGTCTTGATGAGAAATGATATTTTTGTGTTGTAAGCCAGACGTTTTTCTCGAATTTGTACATTTAATTGATCTAAAAGGTTGCTGAATTTATTGTTTTACCCTTTACTCTGAATTTATTGTTTTACCCTTTTGCAGATAGTCAATCAATAAAATACCTTTGAAGTCCCAAAAAACCGTTTCCATAACCTTACCAGCCGATTGAATTGTTTTTGCCTTCTTTGGGGCACTTCTTCCAGCTTCAGTCCATTGTTTGGATTGTTCTTTTGTCTCTGGAGTATAGTGGTGGATCCATGTCTCATCAACAGTTATGAAACGACGCTTAAAATCCATTTTATTTCGCTGAAAACGATCCAAACAAGCTTGAGAAATGTTCATTCTTATGCGTTTTTGGTCGAATGTTAACCAATGCGGCACCCATCTTGCAGAAAGCTTTTTTATCTGTAGTTCTTCATGCAAAATTAAATGGACTCGATCATTTGAGATGCCCATGATATTAGCTATTTCACACACTTTTATTCGTCGATCATTTAATACCATATTATGCACTTTGGCTACAATTTCTGTTGTTGTTGCTGTTTTTGGACGTCCACTACGTGGTTCATCTTCAATGCTTGTACGACCACGTTTAAATTCAGCAACCCAATTTTTACTGTTGCATATGAAGGAGCATTTTCACCTAACACATTCACCATATCATTATGAATTTTTTGTCCCGATAAACCTTTTTTATGTAAATATTTAATGACACCACGCATTTCTAATTTTTCCATTGTAAAAAAATCGCGGATGCGTCTTTTGTGAACACCTGTTTCTATACGAAGGAGTTGCCAGATCGAAACAAAATTTAACATGTGTTCATAGCAGAGATGGAAGTTTCCAAAACACTTAACTTTTTTCTGTTTATACCGCGCTTTTTGTGCTAGGCTAAGAAGTTTCCGAACCGCCCTCGAATATTGGGCATCAAAAATAATATCCGTGTCAACATTTTTTTAATCGGATGGAAACCGGCCAGTCCGTCACGACCTTTAGCCCTAAACATGAAGTCATTTCATTTCATTTGTTGATTCATATTATTAAAAATTGTACAAAATCTATAATAGATGCAATTCAAAGAGTTTTAGTTATTTCCTTTTTCCTTTTAAATAGTGAAATTAATTATTGAATGAGTATTTATTTTATAATGTTTAAAGGGGAGCAGAAATTTTTCAAAAACCTTTATAAATTTTTTTAAGATAAATATACATAAAATACTTAAAACTAGGTTCATATCCTCTGAGACCAGCTCTAAGATATGATTGTGTTCGGAGTAGGATCATTTGACATTAAAACATTCTATTAAACTGCTTAATTTCCACAAGATCAATATTAGTAATCTGATGTAGTCGTGCCATAGAAAAGTATCTAGGAAGGCTATTAAATAGTTTTAAAACTTTGTTTTGTAGTATTTGAAGCCTTTTTATATGGCATTTGGACATCTTTTCCCAGACGGGGGCGACATAAAATATCACAGCTTGAAAAATTGCTTTAAATATTAACATTTTATTGTCAATGTTTAACGCCGAAGATCAATTTATAAAAGGGTATAAAGTTCTTATTAGTATGTTACATTTATTTACTAAGTACGAAACATGATCCTTATAAGTAAGTTTAGGGTCCAAAATGACGCCTAAATAGTTAACATTCCTTTCCCATTTTATTTCGCCATTTCTTATACTTATGTTCGTCTGGTGAAATATAAAGCTTGACTTTTATCAGAATTAACGGCTATTTTCCACAGGGTTCATGTTCATCTGCCGCGTATATGTTATAAAGCACTGGAGATAAACATGAACCCTGTGGGCAACCAGCATCAATTCTAAAAAGCTCCGAGGACGTAGAACCCATATGGACCCTAAAAGTCCTGGAACGTAAAAATCTTCGAATTATCCTAGTTATGTGATTAGGGAAGTTGAATCGTATAAGTTTAAAGACCAAACCATCGTGCCATACCGAGTCAAAAGCGGCCTTGATATCAAGTAATACCATTCCGGTGGAAAATTGCTTCTCAAAATAAGATTTAACTATATTCCGTATCCTTACCAAGGGATGTACTGTGCTATGTTCCCTACAAAACCCAAATTGTTGTGGAGGCAGAATTCCATGATCATCAATGAAGTCAGTAATGTGTGTTTGCTTGGATGAGATATAACTCGTAAACCAGACGACTTTCGGAAAATAGCATTTGTGGCAAACATTTTTCTCTTACACAATGTTTGACCTAGCTATGACCCTAAATGGTGTTTTCAGAGGTCAAACATTAAATTTGAGTCAACATTTTTTTCAAACCTTTATAAATAAAATTACTAATTTACGCCTGAGAGCTAAAATCATGAAACCAGATAAACATATGTGTGGAAGCTTTATCTAAATCTGAACCGATTTTCTTTAATTTCAAGAGCATTCGTGCTTGGTTGAAAAAACTTTTGCCAAATTTCATGAAGATCAGCCATCAATTGTGACCAGTAGTTTGAATTAAAGCTTTAGGTGGACGGACGGACTGGCCGACATCGTTAAAAAGTAGTTAAAAGTGGGTCTATCATAAATACTTTTTAAAGTTATAAACATTTGCACCTAGTGGTGCAGGGTATAATTAACGTCGACAATCTTGTGATCCTTGATGCGTTAAACACAATAAAATCCAGATTTAATTTACGAAATATTAATCTCCTCAACTAAAGCCGGCACTACAAGTTTACACAAATGTGGGTTCTTGGTCACATCAGATTAGGGGTAAGGTCTCAAATTTAACCATTTCATAAAACCAAGTTCATAATCAGATTCGTATAAAACTTTTATTTTTTGCTTAGTACCCATAAATCCATAGTTAAGAGATGCAGATTTTTGAGTTCCTGGGCCCATAAGGCATAGCCGATTCAAAAATTAACCAAAAACTTAAACAAAGGTTTATATCTGTAAGTATGACGAAATTTACCTTTTTCTAGGTACCCGTATTTCTGCAAACATTTGTGGACGATTCTTTTCATTGCCGCAGCGCTAAATGACCAAGCCCATTAATTGAATGTTTAATGCGACTTGTGATGAAGTATATAAGTTATGTTATACAATAGTTTTAAGTTTTTTAGATCTTTTTGTCCGATTAAGCTCATTTTCAATATCAACTGACCGTCGACTAAAAGATATACAAATATCTGCTAAGTTCGACGACTATACCTCTTTTGGACGTGGGAGTTAACTCATATAGTAAGTCGTATTAGAATTTTATGGCGATCAGAAGTGGTGGTCCAACTAAAAGCCACGACGTTTGTTGTAAATAAAACGAAGTGTTTTCTGAGAATTATCTATAAAGGATCTATGACAATTATGTGTTAAAGAAAATATCAGCTAAATGGTTGGCACGGTTTCGGTAGTCCATGCTTTCCGATGATCCATGCTTTTAATGAATCTTAAAAAAAATGGAGGTTTAATACCATATATGTGCCGAATTATCTCATCCTTTAGCTCTCGAATTGTTCTTGGCTTATTGTCGTACACTTTTTCTTTTAAATATCCCTAAAGAAAGAAGTCCAACGGTGTTAAATTGCATAATGGTGTCGGCTATAAACACCGCCACGACGTGAGATAACGCGGCCATTGAATATCTCGCGCAAAAGAGCCATTGTTTTGTTAGCTGTTAGCGTTAAGGTCCATATCATCAATTTCTGGCCACAAAAAGGCCGTTATCATCTCTTTATAGCAAACACTATTCATGGTAACTGCTAAGTCAACCGCATATTCGATGAAGTATTGGCCGATGATGCCGCTAGCCTATAAACCGCACCGCAGATTTGTAGATTCATCCACTTTTAACAAACACTCGAGGATTATGATTTTCCCAAATGCGAAAATTCTCTTGCTAACTAATCCACTGTGGACACATTTGGTTATGGTCGGACCCCGCACTTGGTATGATCCCAACTAAGTAATGAAAGATGTAACAAACGGAATGACAAACGTAACCGAAATTCTTCTTTTGGGCGGAGTTGTTGTAGTTCCAACCGACATCCACCTCTTTTTTTCCTTGTTGTACTCAATATGGCCTCCGATTAATAGTCTATTTCGAGAGTCTATACATAAACAACAATTTTATCGAGTACCTCCAATTATAGTCGATGACCTTTTTGGCCCGTCATTTTCGCAGACAAATCCCTTCGGCTATAATTACAATTCGTTTGAAAAATATTTCTTTGGAAATATGTCTGCAAACACTCTATTCGCAATAAAGGAATACGATCTAAAATAAGAAAAAAGAAATACAAATTAATATTACATTTGCTATTCTAGGCGACAATGCGAAATATGCCAGCTTTGATCATTCATTTGTTAGTCTGTTATTTGAGTACCCACTACCTACTTGATACTTCCAGATTAATTTCCATTCACCGAACAAAGATCCGATGGCTTTTGTCTTTTGTATTTATCCGCTCAACCAGATATAACCGCCTCATCCCCACCATACTAACGCCGCCATTGAATAGAACAATAAAATGTGAAACCTTTAAAGCGTTTTCTCTCGTCGTCAGTTACTCGTAGACTGCCATATCAAACCGTAATCGCTTTAAATCTCTCATGACACAAAGACGGGAATGGAATTGCACGCAAACAAACACACGCACTCACATATACCAAAGTATATACGAAATATACTTCAGTACACAAACACACAAATTGAAGAGTAAGAATATTTTCCATATGATATGTACGATGAAAAGGATATCCGTTCAATAGAAAATCATAACAATATTGAATGGAAAATATATACAGCACAGTAGTTGAACATCTACACTTACCAGTCATCAGTTGACGTATAGTACTCTGGATTTCTACTTACACAAATACATAAATTCACACACACGCAGACTCGTACATAGTACACATACAGAGTAAAGACAGGACTCTCATACATATACTCGCAATTAATGGCATTTCATTTCATCATCATGTCAAGGACATCAGTGTCAATCATTGCAGCTAAGCGGATTAAAATCAATTGATTTTATACATTCCTCCTATTTTACAATTTACAGCCATAATAGTACTTAGGTGCGTTTCTCTCCGTGTGTGTGTGCTTTTGTATCCTTGCATTGAGGTTCAAGTATCCTTCGCCCGCTGTCTTACCATCTGTGTGTCGATGATATTAGTCTGAAATATGATGACTTTTTTTCGAAATGGCTTTTTTTTCGAATTGGCTAGATGATATTTTTTTATTCCATTTTTATCTACTTAACCAATGAACAGTGGGCGAAAATATACTTTATTAATCCCGTAGTGTTGAAACCAAGAATGTAATGGGCAACGACAAAAAATGAAATTTGAATTGACCTAGAGCTTGAATAAAAGCTGTAAACAAATTATTGTTTGAGTAAACTGAAGGATAGCAAAAACAGGGCGACTCATTCATGACTTTCATTTCATGAAAATATATCCATCTACGACCATGCCCGATGCAAATGCAAGGGGGCGAAATGGCAGCGGCTGGATAATTTTCGGGTTGGCGGTTGTTTTGGAGCGTTTCGAGCTTTGTGACCATGTTGGTTTATATTGTTGAATAGCCCCACGCAAAGGTCACTCCGCATCAGGTATCCTCCAGATCTAAATCGACAAATTACAACCAATCAAGTCTAAATTTTGCATGGTACTTTACAAACAACCAACTAAAGAGCATGTGGTTTTCAAGATGAAAAAAGGCTCACATTATTTAATATTATGGCCAAGAATTTAGCTTTATTACTTAGTAGGGCCATAAATACTGTTACACACGTTTTATGCTGTAAAATAAAAAGTACTGAATGTTTTTGGACCAAATATTTTTTAATATATTTATTGATGTATATTGTATCCAAAAAGAATCAACATATTCGAAATGTCCGCCTTTTGCTTTTGCAAACCCCTTAACTCGCACTGACCAATCGTCATTAACTGCACGAACCTCGTCCATTGGAAAATTGGCCACAGCTCGAACCAAAGCAGTCTAAAGATATGCAATGTTGGGGTATCTTTTGTGACAAACCTTGTCCTCTAAAACCGTCCACAATTTGTATTCCAATGGGTTCAAATCTGGACTGCCTGAATGCCATTATTCAAAGGAAATGAACGCTGGCAAATTGTTTCAAAGCCAGGCCTGGGACTTTCCTGCTGGAAAGTCCATGGCTGGTTTTGGAACAGGGTATTGTTAAGAGGCTTCACAACAGCTTCCAAAACGGTTTATTTCGCAGAAATGCAGGTCAGTGACCCCATCGTAAGAGACACCCCACCAAACCATGACTGAAGCTGATGATGACCCTTTTCCACCCTTGGGATCAGTTCAGATGCTTCCTTAGATGACCGCGCATACACTTATTTTCTGTGCTTCGCCAAAAGACGTTTGCATTTTTCAATCCTATTTTTTTTAAAGCTGCAGTCAATAAATGTCCGGTACGTCGTTTGAAAGACCCAAGTCTTTTTTAATAATTCGAGTCATGGACTTTTGCGTGATATTCATCTCACGGGCCATGATTTTCTGTTTTCGGAGCGGATTTCTGTGAATTCTTGATTTAACGGCTTTGATGGCATGTGGTGTTCGAACAGAGCGACTGATGGCGGTCTTTATCATCCCCAGTCTCCTCAAACAGTGTTACGCATTGGTAGACAAACATGCGGCTATTCCCTAGTGGCCGGAGCGGTTTGATCGTGTTATCGTTTTTTTTTCCATTTCACACTTTCGCTATTACTGCGATACGGTTCTCATTATCTGACCACTCCATGATGAAAGTTGAAACAATTTTAAAATCCCGTTACAGACTTACGCTATTGAGGTTTTTTTACCCATATGACACTAACGGGATATGTTTAGTTTTACTATTGAAATGGATGTGTTCAATGTTGTAACAGTATTGACCCTACTAAGTATAGGCTGGTGGAATCATCGACCTATATTTTTTCAAAAACGGGTGATCAATTAAGAGGTATTTTTTCAATACGGTTTTTTCACAGATTTAGTTTTTTATTTTTTTGTTTTATTTTTTTTCAGTATTGTTTGCCATATCATCATTGAAAGACTAACACCACGATCAGAATGGACACCATGAGGCGTATTTTATGTATGTGGCAGCGCATAGAGAAAGGGACCTAAGGGTAAAAAAATCAATTTTCATTTTTTTTTCTTTTTTTGATGTGGACAACATCTGAGCATCAAATGAAACCGATCCCATGAGCCAAAACGTTTCCCTCCCAGAAATATGCGCGTTTTATGAAAGTGATGGTACACGCATAAATCTTTAAAATGGCTCTCCTGGACAATACTTTTCATTAACTTTTCACTTTTTTTGATGTGGACTACATCTGAGCATCAAATGAGACCGATCCCATGCCCTAAAAGTGTTCCCTCCCAGAGATATGCGCGTTTTATGAAAGTGAAGTCGACGATTCTAAGCGAAAATAGAAAGGGGCCTAATCTTTAAAATGGCTCTCCTGAACAAAGCTGGTTTTTAACCCTAGGTCCCTTTCTATTTTGCGCGCCACATATGTGGCTTTTAGAGCTGTATGAACTGAAATCGGGAAAAACATATGTATGATGTCAAAATGCGGTCCGATGTGTACCAATTTTGTTAGGGTGTGTACAAGGTGTACGTCGGGAAGGTCTACTATTTAGTTTGTTTATAATTTTTAATTAAATGAAACAGAATTGATCTTATATTGATAAATGTTTTATTTATGTTGGCAATTATGTATGGAATATAATTTCAGATAAATGTCCGCATCTGTTAGCCTCACAAATGCGAGCCTTTTTGAGCACATTTTTCATTACATTCAGCACGAACACTTTCTTGAGCAGCAGTAATGTTTTCAGTCGATTTTGCATTACGTTGTGGTCCATGCTTGGGCCTATCAGCTACAGACCATCTATCTTCGAAACAATTCACTACACGATAAATAGTGCGTTTTGTTGGAACGTTGTTTCTCCAAAAAATTTCACGTAACTTTTTCATCGTCAGAATAATCAATTATTGATTTTGATAAAGCGTTTAACGATTTAATGAATATTTTTTCATAATAAATTTATCACGTCTATTGTTCGCGACTGCCAAATATGAAATGGCTGCAAAACAAAGTAGTACCCCTTCTCGACGGAAACCCTGTTCTTGGCCCAACTTGCAAAATGTACCAAGTTACATCAGAAGAAAGGACATCGCTCAACAAAATCAGAAAGTTATACGGAATCGACCGTTGTGCTTAATATGCGGTCCATCGCTAATCGCTTAAAGTGTTACAAAGTTTTCCAGTTAACAATTACAAAGTTTAGCACGAAGTCATAGTACCCAAGTGTATAAAAAGTGACTAAAAACGACCTGCTCGAAATCAATGCAATCCGTATCTGTGCCAAATTTAGCAATGCAGTCGCCTATTATTTGTTACAAGCAGCAGCATTATTATGGCAATTATTATACCCACTGTGCAACGTTGATTTTCTGTTGATGCTTTCCTTTCGCCCTTGTTGTTTTGTGGTTTCTGTAATGGGTATGGTCAAGAGCTTATTATGCGCATTATCAGTGAATGGAGGGAATTGAATGACAAAAGTACTTTGGACAACAACATAATGGATGGGAAAAAAATTTAAAGTTATCTGTATAAAGCCATTGGATAGCTGAGTTTAGGGACAAGTGCGGATTTGTCTACTGTCAGCTCTTGTTATTTTTAAAGTTAAAAGGTTTTTTTTGTGCAGGCAGTCATATGTTCCACAGCTGGCCCTTCATTGTATGTTAAGAAGACAAAACGCGTGCGTGAGTTTAAATCCACTTAGAATGGATTTCATATTGAAGAAAATTCCGTGTTAAGCTTTTTTGGCCAGGCTAATTTTTGCTCTTAATAAAATGTTTAGAATTTGAACGGGGATTATTGCTCGCACGAGATTTTTTGCTGGAATTATACTTAGGTTTGACTACCACCGAATCGAAGAAGTATGGTCTTAAATATTACACAAAGATATTTTTTTTTACACAATGTGTTTAATAAAGTGCTTCGCGTTGTACACAAAGTTCTTAAGGTGTTCCTAGTAGATAAACTCTAAATTATTTTATACTAAAAATTATTTATCCCGAGAGCTTTTAAAGTCAAAACCTTAAAACGCAAACTAGTGTTGGTTCGCTTTGATGTCTTAGCCATAGGCCTTAAAAAGAGTGTTCGATGCTAATGAGACATACATGTATAGGGTGGGCCAAAAATTGCAAACTTTAATAACATTTTCGTTTACCAATTTTTATTTATTTTTTTTCTCAGATTACCTAAATGATCAGCTTCGCAATGATGGGATCGTTTGAGAGCATTTACCGTAACATCTTTCAAAATTTGTGGCCGTAGCGTTAGAATTTCTGCAACAATGTTGGCCTTGAGTTGAAGGATTGTCTCGGGCTTGTTCACATATACTCGCTCTTTCAAATAACCCCAAGGAAAATAGTCGAGTGCTGACAAATCTGGCGATCGCGCTGGCTAAATAATTTCTGAATTTCTGGAAATTATTCGCTCTCCAAAAATGTGACTTAAAAGTGCCATTGTGTCTCGGGCAGTATGCACAGCTGCTTAAGCCACAACTCAAGTCTAGTTTCACGTGCAGGACGTAAACAATTTTCAATTATAAACCGATACTGCTCTTCATTTACGGTTACAGCACTTCCATCTTCATTCTCATAGAAGTAAGGCCGAATGATATTTGCAGATGTGATCCCACACCATACTGTACACCCAATGGGGGCAATTGGCGTTGATGAATGACTTTTAGATTTTCAGAGCCCCAGAACCTACAGTTCTGATTATTTAAAAAGACATTTAAATGAAAATGAGCTTCATCACCCATCACTTTATGTTAAAATAATTTATCGCTGATTTAAATAAAAAAATTCTGTATAGCTCATTGTTTCAGCTTTAGTGTGAGAGCTTGCATTGTCGTGATGCAAAATGATCCGTCTTCTCTCACTACCATTCCTCATTTCTTTGAACGCTGTTGGCAAACAGATGGTTGTACTTATATGTGACAGCGCATAGAAAAAGACACCGTAGGGCAAAAAAAATCAATTTTCATTTTTTTCTTTTTTGATGTGGACAACATCTGAGCATCGAATGAGACCGATCCCATGCCCCAAAAAGTTTCCCCCCCAGAGATATGCGCGTTTTATAAAAGTGACGTCGACGATTCTAAGCGGAGCGGAAGGGGTCTAATCTTTAAAATGGCTCTCCTGAACAAAACTGGTTTTTACCCTTAGGTCCCTTTCTATTTTGCGACTCACATATAGAGATGATATTTTGAAGACTATAAACCATTTTAAGAAAAGTTTTAGTAAGCCGAGCGATTCAGAACATACATAATATACATTAAACGATACATAATTTCATTAAACGATGCATTCCCGTCCATCTATAGTTTCAAATAAAGTGCAGCTCGAAATTATTAACGGCCTTAGGTGAAACTTGGTACATTGGAAAAAGCACGATCCATTATACACCCTTTGAGCTTTTCACGATATCAGAACCTGCTGCTCTAGAAGCCATATACTTCTATTGCATCCGATTCCGACCATATTTCACATAGGACGTTATGGACCACCAGGGCTGCTGATGTTTCTTTGAAGTGGTTAAGGTTATTTTGGCTTACCTTTACTGAAGCTTATCGCTGTGGACATTGACGTCCCTTTTTGCTATAACCACTAGGTCTTAGTCAGGGAGTATACAAATTGTAGCGTACACTGTTCTTTGATTTTGCAAAAGTATTCTGTTTGTTCCTTATTCGGGTGTTTGGAGAAGCTGCACTTCTAGCTTCTCTAGCGTTCGCACAGCTCAGACTTTGGAAATGACAGCCCCACAAGTCACATATTATAGCCGATTCTGACCACATTTCGTAAATAGTATTACGTGCGACCGGGATAGTTGGCAGCATCTGGATCGCAGGTCCTAGTGCACATCCTCATCCTTTGGAACCAGCAGCTCTAGAAGACACATATAACATTCGATTCCGACCACATTTGCAGCTGATGCTTTTTTCGAGTGTTTAAGGTTACTTAGCTTATCTTTACTAAGACTTATCGCAGTTGACGACTGTGACGCCCCTTTCTGCTTGAATCAATAAGTTTTAGTAAGTGGCTAAACAAATTATAGCGTGTACTGGTCATTTATTTAGGAAAAGTTTTTGTTTGTTCCTTATTCGGGCTTTAAAGGAAGCTGCACTTTAGCGGTTGGTCTACGCTGACTCCATTCAATTTATACTGTGTTATTCAAGCAATTAGTTGGCCACAGCATAGGAAAGAATATTCTTTATCAATTGATGGATGGACTCTTCACGTGAGATGACCCAGTGGCATGTGGCGCCATGTCGATGTTTTCCATGGCTGGCCAAAAAAAATTCGGTTAACATCACTTTACACTATTTACGATAACTTTAGAACTATTTTCGATAATGTTCTCGACTTTTCCAAGCTACATTTATTTAGTCGATCAAAATATCAAACTTTATTGAGGGACGTCTATCGTTGTAATCAAAATACATACGCAAGTACGAACCTACTTTAGTTATGCTGTGCACATTATTCAGGATTGTCGAACCCTATTAAAATTGGGCTATATTGACCCATTTTCTGATATCAGACAATGGTATTTTCTAAATTTTTGTTGATTGACTCTTGAAGCGAGATGACACAGTGGCCTGACCAAAGAAAGTCGGTTAACGTCACTTTTCACGAAGTACGAGTACTCTTTACAATAATGGTCTCTAATTGTTTATTCCATGTTTTTTAGGCAATCAAAAACTCTTATTTTATTGTAGAGTTTTTAGGTTCGCCTTTGGTGTGGAAGAAACTCAGTGGTAAATCTCGGCCACTGAGGTGCAACTCGGCCATAGTTTCGAGGAGCGCTTTGGACCAAAATTCCACAAGAGACTCGAAAGCGGTCTTACTCAGCACCATCTGAACTCTCATCATTACATGCCATAGGCTTGATGTGGCCTTGGTACCAGTCGACATACTGGCATTGGGTTGGTGGATCTGGACGTTTCCGGACAAACTTCATGATAGCCCCGCTTAGAGCCATGAAAAGCATTTTCTTGTTAACCGGTAAAATAGTGTCATCGATGTTATTTCGGTCAATGATCGCCGAGAAGATTTGGTGAAATTGGACCGCATGGGTCCTTGTTTTTGACTAACCTTTACACAAAAGACCTACCAGATTTGAGGTGCTGCCGCCCTAAAAGCTACAAGTAAAGTCCGATCGTGCTCAAATTTCTAATAGTAGGTAATGAGCGAACAAGTAGAACACACGGTAGATGATTTCGAATAACCCCACAAACATAGGCTCCTACCGATTTTTACTTAAGTTCGAGAAAATGACTTAAGACCAGTGTATGACTCATTTTTAATTTGAAGAAGATCAAATTAAGCATAGAGCGTTATAGGCACCCTATAGCTATCCCAGAAAAAAATCGACGATATTGGTCTATGCTTTAATACAGCTCCAACAAAACATAGCTCTCCCGCTCTACATATCATCCCTCCTTCTCTGCATAGTCACATATGAAGTCCAACATTGCCCAAGCTCTGGCACAGAATCTTCTGAATGCCAAAGCAGTATAAGGTACCTATTGGTCAGCGCCGCCCTACTTTATCTGTTTTTACTAGTTCTTATAGGGATTTGCGTATAAGAGATTATCTCTAAGTTATGTAAATGTTAGTTTATAAAAATTGTTTGTATTTGAGCTGCCTTTAACTTATTTTAAGGTCAGTAAAAGGTCTGTGCACAGCTTTCGATGCCTTCGAACTCATGTTCTACGAGCCATACAATCCTTTTTTAATTATCAGTGCGAGAACTTCAGCGTGTTAATTTTTTCTTTATAAAGTGTATTTCATTTAGAAGATTTTTGAAGTTGTCTTTTTAAAGATTGTACATGACTGATGTCAGGCTGTCGCCCTATTCCTGTCACCCGAAGTGCAAATGCACTACACTTGGTATTTTTCCTTGCATAGATAATATTGGCAACGCCATCTGGAAAATTTGAGTTTTAATGTTCGTTAATAGCACGTTAAATACACGACCAATATTCCCTTTAAAGACCAGTACCGAGGGTGTGTGTGAGGCGTATCCATATCAAACATTTGAATAAAATTATCTTTGGAAAGTAAATTTTGGAGACTTTTCTATCGGGTTAAAACAAAAGTTTTCTTATTTCTTTCTATTTTAGGTATTTTGTTTTTAATTAAAGGCTTTAGCATTTCCATTGACTATTCTATAGAATGCATATATGAGTTTATATTTACAAAACTGCAGGTAAGGGCCACCAAGGAGTCCTAATAATACAGGGTGGAGCGCATTTTTTGTTTTTTTTTTCACTGCAGGCTGCGGCGACACTGTTGGTCAAAGAGAGTGGAGAGTATGCGTGGCTTATAGTGGCGGGAGATTTGTCTTCGTCTGCCTTTTAGTTGCCATCATGTATTGCACACGTGAGGAGGGGTCATTTTGAGCTGAAGCGTATTTTTTAAATGCGCATTCGATCATTGCAGTGCAGCGTGCTTTTCGATTCGTTGTTCCCCCATGTGGGTGTGTAAACAAACAAAATATGCGGTACTGGAGTGAAACAAAGCCCAGAGAGATTTACCAGCGACCTCTGCATTTGGACCTCGTCACTATGTGGTGCGCCATATCACGAGTAGGCATCATTACAACTTACTTTTTCAATATAACCGTCTTCCCGTATCTCGATCTCGGGACGGTACTTGACTATGACACAGAATTCCGTTCAGGCGGCTCTTGAGGCAATTCAATTAGAGGATACATGGTTCCAACAGTTTGGGCCACTGCACACATAGCGAGGGATACCATGAATTGTTTGAGGCAAATGTTTCCTAGACGGCTTATCTCTTTGAGGGGTGATGCGGCATGCCCACTAGACATAGCCCCTTGCGATTTTTTTTCTTTAGGGTTACCTGACGTCGAAGGTGTATGTCAACCGTCCCAACACCTTGGAAGACCTAATTAACAATATTGAGGCTAAAATTGGTACAATACCAGTCGACATGTTTGTTAGATTTCATGAAAACTTCAGAAAACGTATTCAGTAGTTTGTGGATAGCGAAAGTCGGCATTTGCCAGATACACTATTTAAAACGAAGTTCCGCCTATAAATTGGGCCAAGTTATAATACAGAATGCGGCCTGAATGACGATTTTATGTCTCTTTCGATTTGTAGGAATCCAGGTCTCAAAGCCACGATGTTACTAGTAGAGACCAATTCAGTTCGATACTCTATCTTAATGGTTTGAATGTACGATCTCCTTCGCTTCACATAAAAATTTGTTGTCCCTGAGCAGTTTGTGTGGCAGTATATGTGACGCGAAAAATAGAAAGGGACCTAAGGGTAAAAACCAGTTTTGTTCAGGAGAGCCGTTTTAAAGATTTAAATAGGTGTATCTTTGGTGTACTATCACTTTCATAAAACGCGCATATCTCTGTGAGGGAACACTTTTGGGGAATGGGATCGGTCTCATTCGATGCTTAGATGTTGTCCACATCAAAAGAAGGTGAAAAGTTAATGAAAAGTTTTGTCCAGGAGAGCCATTTTAAAGATTTATACGTGTACCATAACTTTCATAAAACGCGCATATTTCTGGCAGGGAAACCTTTTGGCTCATGGGATCTGTTTCATTTGATGCTCAGATGTTGTCCACATCAAAAAAAATGAAAATTGATTTTTTTTACCCTTAGTTCCCTTTCTCTATGCGCTGTCTAGACGGCTTATATATTTTCTATAGCATCCCTCACATAACTTTTCTGATCAAACCAAGCGTTAAGGTGGAAATTTCATCTCTAAATAAATTAAAGAGTGGTTAAATTTTAAGGCCGTTGTTGATTTGGAATAAAACACAAATTATTCAGGAAATAATTGTCATTTTTTTTACTATGATAATACTGGGATGGTGCAATTATGTATGGAACCAATATTGGCCAAATGGCCGCCGCGACCTCGGCGGCATAACTCCATTCGATGGTCTAAATTTTTGATGACGCTGAGGCATAATTGAGGTTCTTTGTCGTTAATGTGCCGAATTATCTCATACTTTAGTTCTTGAATTATTGCTGGCTTATCGGCGTACATTCTTTTTCTCAAATAATCCCAAAGAAAGAAGTCCAACAGTGTCAAATCACATGATCTTGGCGGCCAATTAACATCGCCACGACGTGAGATAACACGGCCATTGAAGATACCGCGCAAAAGAGCCATTGCTTTGTTAGCTGTGTGGCAAGTGGCACCGTACTGTTGAAACCACATATCGTCCACATATATACCTTTCAATCCGGGCCATAAAAAGTTCGATACCATCTCACGATAGCGAACACCATTCACAGTAACTTCCTGACAGGCCTCATTTTGGAATAAATACGGCCCGATGATGCCGCCAGCCCATAAACTGCAATAAACAGTCACCCTTTTGTGGGTGCATTGTTTTTCCGACAATCACTCGCGGATTATCATTCGCCCAAATGCGGCAATTCTGCTTATTGACGAATCCACTGAGGCAAAATGGTGTCTCATCACTGAAGATGATTTTCGTCGATTGATTTTCATTTTCATAATAAGACTGAATAACTTTAAGCCGTTGCTCGCTTGTGTATCTTTCCATGGTCCAAATTGAATTAGTCTGAAAATGAGAAATATCAAATGAAATGCAGAAAAAAATGACGTTTAGTTATGGTTTATATTCAACATCTGCTTTTAAAATTTAACCGCTATTTAAAAGATTGTAGTAGAAAAACAAGTGCACAAATGGAATTCTTCCGTGCCGAAGCATCTACACCTTCGATCATGGACTACGCTCCAATATGAACATTTTCTCAAGGGGCGTGGCACCCGTTGGTTTTCTATCACGGTGTGTATCTTTCCATACCAACATCATATATACCAACTGCTATTGTCATACCCTTATAAGTTCATCCGATATAGCAAAGTTCAGAAATGCGTGGGCGGAGCCACGCCTTTATTCAATTTGAACACAATTTAATGTACAATAACATGGTAATGATTGATTTCATTTTATTAAAACTTTATAAAGATCGGTCCAGTTCTTTGGCCATAAATGCAATTTTTCAAAGCAGGCCTGGCACCGTCGCTTTTCTTCTGGGATATATTTCGATCCATGCCAAAATTATATATTAGAAATGTCAGCCTCATATCACTAATAGATCATGAGACATTACGTTTTTGAGTTAGGGCATGCGGATTTTTTCAGAAGTCGACCCAGTCCTTGTGAGACTACCATTTTTACCTCTTGACCGTTCAGGCCCATTTTCAGAACCAACCGTTCTGGCCCATCAACACATGTTTTTGCAAAATTTCAGCTACCTAGCTTTAGTCGTGCGACCAGTTGTTTGCTTTCCATAGACAAATGGACATGGCTAGATCAGAATTTAATGACGATTCAATATCTGTGAATATCCCCTTAATCCTATGATGAAGCGGAAAATACTTCTTGGAAGGAAAACTACTTCTTGACGGATGGAAAGATTCCCAAGCTGAAGTGAGGATACAAATTTTACAAAAGTATAATTTAGAAATACATCAAACTCTCTTAGACGATAGAGTCGAACATAATCCTTTATCAAAGCGATATTATTTAAAACTAGTCCAATATTTATATACTACATACCAAACATCCATTATATAACTTAACAACTTTAAACCCCTTACATATTAAACAACTAAAACTGACTGCAAAATTATTTAGACACAATTAGTTGCAGGCTATAATTTATTCCAATATCACTCATACGCCACATTGAGGTTTACCACATAGGCACACACACACAGAGACAATGTGCCGCCGCGAATGGCAAATGAAAATCGGCTCGTGTTCGCATTCAACACGTTATGATTTACAACAACAAAGATAATTACATTTTATATAAATTATTTATTAAACGACTAAAAAACCAAAACCTGCTATAAACAATTATAATTTATACGTTCAGACACAGCCGCTCAACCTCACCGAGATAATCATGCGAATATTAACTGGCACGCCAAACTGGGCGTATGTGTGTCTGTGTAAATGTTGATTATAGGCACTCACACATACACGCACTCACTCGCTCGCATGTTCATCATACGTAATTATCAATCTAAATGTGTTATAAAGTAACCCATAATTAATAATTAATTTGTAATTTTGCAGAAAAAAAATAAAAGAATACCCAGAAAGTGATTATAAAATGTATACACTTTTAGAAGAGACACTCGGCGGAAAATTTCAGTTGAAATCGCCCTATGGGCTATGGAGGTGACCAAACGAAAAATTACAAAACTAATAGTGAAAATATAAAGGGTAAATGGTAAGGGAGAGGCCGGACATTTTGCCCATGGAGATAAATGTCAAAATTAATTTTGGGCGTTATGACCCCCCGGGCATAAGAACCAATTTTTCATTTGGGTCCTAAAACCGTCTTCAATGTGATCATAAAGGCCATTCGGAGTTATGGCCGTTTCGTTCTTGAAAGAAATCTTGAAGAAATGTTTTTAAAGTTATGCAAAACGCAGTTTCAAAAAAATTTTCAAATAGTACTTTCAATATAGAAAAAATAGTTTTAGAAGAGACACTCGGCATAAAACTGCAGTCGAAGTCGAGTAAACTTAAAATTACGAAACTGGTAGTAAAAAATAGAAGGAAACAGCTAGGATACTTAAAGGGGTGCCCGAACTTTTTGACCATTAAGATAAAGCCCAAAATTATTTTTGGGCGTTATGACCCCCATATGGTCTGATATAATGTCTAATTTTTTTGGGAACTATTGGCCTTTCTTTTTTGGTAAAGTAAAAACGCAGTTCCGAATAAATTTCCATATTCAATAATAAGAAAAATATATAGGGTGATCCATCTAGAGGTATTTTTTCTGAACAAAAAAAAAGTATAAAAATTCAAATCAAGTGGAATCTTTATTGGTAATTCGATAGGACATTTTATGGCAGTTATATTTTGAAAATAATTACCTTTAAATGTTGGCAACTGTTTTATGGATATGAGGGTTTGGTGAGAAACGTAAAGATCCGCTGGTTTCAACCAAAATTTTGTTCAGGGTTGAGGCCCATTTCTGGCTCAACGGCAAAGTCTATAAACAAAACTGCCACATTTGGGCTGAAGATCAACAAGAAGAGGTTCAAGAGGTGTCATTATACCCAGAGAAAACATCGGTTTGGTGCGGTTTATTAGCTGGTGGAATCATCGGTGCATATTTTTTCAAAAATGATGATGGCCGGAACGTAAACGTGAATGGTGCTCGTTATAGCAAGATGATATCGATCTTTATGCTTCCAGAAAATGAAGCCCGTAACCTTGATCACACTTGTTTCAACAGGGCGGTGCCACTTGCCATACAGCTGCTCAAACAATGGATCTATTGAAGGTCATTTCAAAAAGCAGCTAATTTCACGTTTTGGACAGATAAGCTGGCTGCATAGATTGAGTGATATCAAACGTTTAGACATTTTTCTTTGGGGTTACGTAAAATCCAAAGTCTATGCTGACAAACCAGCTACGATTCAGGTTTTGGAAGCCAAAATTACGCGCGTCACTAAAACCATACCGGTCGAAATAATCAAACAAGTCATCTAAATAATCAAACAAGTGCTCTAAAGGCGTAGTTGCGGCCAACATTTGAAGGAAATTATATTCAATATATAAATGCCATAAAATTTCCTTTCAAATCTCCAATAAAGATACCACACTTGATTTGAAATTTTATATTTTTTTTTGTTCTGAAAAAATACCTCTAGATGGATCACCCTATAGTTTCATTTTCAAATTTGATATAAATATTTACTACTTAGTAGGGCCATAAATACTGTTACAACACTGAACACACCCATTTCAAGAGTAGAACTGAACATACCCCGTTAATGTCATAAAATGTTTTGAAAGCTAACCTCAGTAGCGTTAGTCTGTAAAGGGATTTTAAAATTGTTTCAACTTTCATCATGGAGTGTTCAGATAATGAAAACAAGTGTGAAATGAAAAAAAGCGAAATTTTCAAAACGCTCCGGCCACCAGGGACTAGCCGCATGTTCGTCTACCGATGCATACAACTGTTTGAGAAGACTGGAGATGTAAAAGACCGCCACCGGTCGGGCCGCCCACGCTCTGTTCGAACACCGCATGTCATCAAAGCCATTAAATCAAGAATTCACAGAAATCCGCTTCGAAAACAGAAAATCATGGCCCGTGAGATGAATACCACGCAAAAAACGTGCGATGAATATTACGTAAAAACTTGGGGCTTTCAAACAACGTACCGGACATTAATTGACTGCAGCTTTAAAAAAAAATGGGACTGAAAAATGCAAACGTCTTTTTGTGAAGCACGCTGATAACAATTTTGTTCACCGATAAAAAAAATTTTACAGTTCAGGAAAAACTTAACAAGCAAAATGATAGAGTGTATGCTCCGTCATCTAAGGAAGCATCTGAACTGATTCCAAGGGTGGAAAAGGGTCATGACCTAGCTTCAAAACCAGCTATGGACTTTCCAGCAGGATTCTGCGCCGGCCCATTAGGCTTAAACGGCCCAGGCCTATCTTCGAAACAATTTGCCAGCGTTCATTTCCTCTGAAGAATGGCCGTCAGGCAGTCCAGATTTGAACCCATTGGATTACAAATTGTGGACGGTTTTAGAAAACAAGGTTTGTCACAAAAGTTACCCCAACATTGGATCTCTTAAGACTGCTTTGGTTCGAGCTGTGGCCAATTTTCTAATGGACGAGGTTCGTGCAGCTATTTACGATTGGCCAGTGCGACTTAAGGCGCGTGTAATAAATATATTAAAAAAAATATTTGGTCAAAAAACATTCATTACTTTTTATTTTACAGCATAAAACGTGTGTAACAGTATTTATGTCCCTTCTAAGTTCATAGCCCCAATTTCGCGTTCGAAATAATAGTAGAATTTTTGAAATACGACCTTATAGTTCTTATAGTCTTAACATTTAATTTGACAATATTTTTACTATGTTTCTTTTTATATCCTGCACCACTCTGATGAACAGGGTATTATAAGTTAGTATAATCAAAAGTCGCAATTGATGTCCAATCTCCATTAAATATATAGAAGTACGTTTTCTCGGCCAAGGATGGACATTCTTGAAATTGAAGAAATTGGTTCAGATTTAGAAATAGCTCCCACACATACTTTAAATGTTCATCTTATTTATGTCTTTAGCTCCAGAATCCAAGTATTACATCCAATCTTTATAAAATTTACCAAGAGTTAGTTTTTTTTAACTAAGAAAGCACGTTGTTAAAATAAGATAAAATAGGTTTAAATGTAGATGTAGCTCCCACACACAAATGTTCTTCCGATTTTATATTTATTGCTCTAGAAGCCACATTTTATATTCAAGTTGGATGGAATTTAGCACACGTAAGCTTCTTGGGCAAAGACATTGACATTGAAGCAAATCCCTTTAGAGTTTCACATACAAATGTTCATCCGATTTAATGTTTCTAGTCCAGGAGCTGCATATTACATTCCATCATGCTTAAACTTACCACATTCAGTTCATTATGGCAACGACAGACACTGTTGAAATTAGAAAAATTAGTTCAGATTAACAAATACGAGGGCTGCTATATATATTTCTGGCCTTATAATGAAAATGCGAATATTTATCATTAAAACTAGTTTAATTGTTTTTTTAAGTATTCTCCTGCATGATTTATCACTTTTGCATGCGCTCAAATCAAGTGTCGAAGAATTTTTTTCACTCCGATTGAGACACCTCCAAAACATGTTTTTGAACGCTTCCACAGCATCTTCTGGCGACGAAAATCGTTTTTCACCACGCATTTTTTTTTTTGACGTGCGGGAAATAAGAAAAGAAGTCATTGAGTGCCAACTGAGGGCTGTATGGCGGATGACCCATCAATTCGACGTTTTGGCCGGTCGAAAAGGCGCTAGTTTAGCCGATGTGTGAGAGCTCGCATTGCCGTGGAAGAAGAACTTCGACTATTTGCTTCGAAGTTCTTCTTCCACGAACAACTTTCGTTGGATTTGGCTCGTCCTCAAAAACCCACACGGTCGATTGCTGTTTTGTTTCGGGCTCATACGCATAGATCCATGATTCGTCACCTTGTCTTTTGAAGCACCGCAATCGCATTTTTTCAAAATTTCTTTGCAGCAATCGACACGAGCCTTTTTTTCAGCGATTGTTAAATTGTGCGGGATCCAACGAGAACAAACCTTTTTTACGGCCAGGTGTTCATGCTATATCGCCCGAGGATGCCTCTATCTCACGGTATGTCACATTATCAGTTCACGCACCTCATCAATGTTCTCTGGCACAACGGCCGTTTTTGGACGACATTTCATCTTCGAGCGAGCGTCGGCCACGATTTAATTTATTAAACCATTTTTTTATACAAGGATATAAATGCACTATTGTGACGAAGGTTTGAAAAATGATCGCACGAAAATGTTCACGAGTTAATTCCATTTTTTTGCCAAATTGATTTTTTCGAGTCATTGTAAACAACACAAATTATGGTCTACATCAAAACGTTCTGGGTACCTTTTTGCTAAAAAATTTCAAACTCTCCGATGGAAATGTGAGATGGCACCAGGTAACACATAGTGTACCAGGGCCAGAAATATATATATAGCTATCACCGATTCTACTAAAACCAATAAAATATTCTCAAAAATTCGAATATGACATAAGTCTGACAAGGCGGGCCTAAAACCTTATTATAATTTGGCATTCCTGAACATCCAGAAGTGCAGAGTATAATATAAATCTGTGGAAAAAAGGCCCAAAACGTGCCATATAAGTACTTAGTAGGGACATAAATACAGTTACACACGTTTTATGCTGTAAAATAAGAAGTTCTGAATGTTTTTGGACCAAACTTTTTTTAATATATTTATTGATGTATATTGTATCCAAAAAGAATCTACTTATTCGAAATGTCCGCTTTGGCTTTACAGACGCCCTAAGTCGTACTGGCCAATCCATTCAATTGGAAAATTGGCCACAGCTCGAACCAAAGCAGTCTCAAAAGATCTAATGTTGGGGTATCTTTTGTGACAAACCTTGTCCTCTAAAACCGTCCACAATTTGTAATCCAATACTCGTAGTTTCAAATCTGGACTGCCTGAGGGCCATTCTTTAGAGGAAGAGAACGCTGGCAAATTGTTTAGAAGCCAGGCATGGGACGTTTTAGCCTTATGGGCCGGCGCAGAATACTGCTGGAATGTCAATTGCTGGTTTTGGAACATGGAATTGTTAAGAGGCTTCACAACAGCTTCCAAAATGGTTTCTTGGTAAACTTTGGCCGACGTTTTGACTCCTTGTTCGCAGAAATGCAGGTCAGTGACCCCATAGTAAGAGACACCCAACCAAACCATGACTGAAGCTGGGTGATGACCCTTTTCCACCCTTGGGATCAGTTCAGTTGCTTCCTTAGATGACCGTGCATACAATCTATCATTTTGCTTGTTAAATTTTTCCGGAACGGTAAAATTTTTTTCATCGGTGAACAAAATTGTTGTCAGCCTATTTTTTTTTAAAGCTGAAGTGTCCTGACCGATGGCGTTCTTTTACATATCCAGTCTCCTCAAACAGTTTTATGCATCGGTAGACGAACATGCGGCTAAGTCCTAGTGGCCGGAGCGTTTTGAAAATATCGCTTTTGATAATCGCTATTACAGCGATCCGGTTGTCATTATTTGACCACTCCGCGATGAAAGTTGCAACAATTTGAAAATCCCGCTACAGACTAACGCTATTGAAGTTATCTTTCAAAGCCCATATGACATTAACGGGGCATGTTCAGTTCTACTATTGAAATGGGTGTGTTCAATGTTGTAACAGTATTTATGTCCCTACTAAGTATTTTACGATCTAGTAGCATAGGGACGGTTGAGAGTATATAAGGTTCGGCATAACAGTACTTTTTACAGATTTAGGCCTGTGATCAGGTTTTTCAGTGTCGCTGCAGCTTCTATATGTGGAATATAATATCAGATAAATGTCCGTCTTTGTTAGCCTCACAAATGCGATCCCTTTTGAGCACATTTTTCATTACCGCAACGAATTGCAAGATCGGCTGAAAACATTATTGCTGCTCAAATAAGTGTTCAAAACAATCCATCAAGCTCAAAAAAATGTGCTCAAAAGGGCTCGCATTTGTGAGGCTAACAGAGGCGGACATTTATCTGATATTTTATTCCATACATAGATGCCGACATTAAAACATTTATCAATATTTGATCCATTCTCTTTAATTTAATCAAAAATTATTAACAGGCAAAGTAGTATAGCATCTGGACGGACAATCTGTAGTATACCTTCCCGGCGGACACCCTGTCTATAATTCGGGACAATAGCTCTTTAACTGCCCAGTTCGACAAAGTTGAAAAATCAACAGTTTTTCATATTTCAAAACCTGAGTAAATGAAAATCTGTAGCACAAAAAAAATTGAGGATGTACCTCTTAAATTACTCTTAAAATTTGTTGAAGGGTTGGACTGGGTCCGAACTACTGAAACCTGTGGCTAAACCATAATGGATAGCAAAAGAAAACTGTATAGCTACCTATTTTATAGATATACACCCTCTGTCTTTCCTATAACTATTCACTCACCCCCTATCCCTTTCTCTCGCTATCATCAGGGTTCCCCAATGTATATACACCATCTGTCTTTCCATAGCTCTTCACTCACCCCCTATCCCTTTCTCTCGCTATCATCAGGGTTCCCCAATGGGCCTTACATCTTAGGTCTCCGAATGAACTCTCTATTTCTTGTGTCGAGCTACCCTCGCAACTTAACCTGGCCTATCTACAATTCGGTTAATGGTGAGCCCTTCAGAGTCATAATAAACCAGTTTTGCACCCCACAGCCGGAGCCAAATCGATTTATTGCTCTCATGTTGGGAATGCGGGTAATTTGCCGTTTTGGCCAAGACACTGGGCAAGCTGCAATTTTACGTCATTACTCTTTATTTTTGTATGGTACCGTGAAGGACTACGTAATATTATCTATCTTAAAATAATACCTTATGTGATACAAAAAATAAGTTCTGGAGAAAAGGGAGTAATGCCATTATTTATAAGTAAAACTTTTTACCGTTTAATACTTTTCCTAAATTATAAAGTTCATTCTTGGAATGACATTGCCTAAAACAATTTTATAAAACTCTTATTTTTTATTCTTGAGTGCAAGCGCACGTGTCGTTGCATCTCGATTCAATGTTTTCGTTTTTAATTAATTGCAACAGATTAATGCATTTAATATAATATGTTTTTTGAAAACATATAAATTAAAAATGAATTTACTAAATGAAAAACATAACTTGAAATAAAGTAATTTACAGCGTGTCGGTGTAACTAATGTTGCTCAGGGTTTTTTCAATCGCTCTTTGGGGAAATGAACAGTGCACCATATGCATAAGGTGGGGCTGGGCGCAAATAGAATGCATAATAAAAGTGCATTCTTAATGATTCATTTTCGAATATAATTTTCGCAGTTCATGAAACGTGTTAATTTATAAGAATATTTAATGTTATAAACTGTAAGCATACGTTTAAGATTTAATCAAAAATGTTATAATTTGTTTAGGTAAACTTTATATAAACCTGTGAGCAAGCTTTTTTTTATTTTTCGGTTAATTATTAAAGGGTGCTCCAACTAGAACGCACAATTTTAATTGTAAAAAAAAAGTTTTCTGAGTATAATCTTAATATTTTTAATTATTATAAAGTGTGTTTTTTAGACATGTGGTTTTCAAAAGAAATAAAATGCACACAATTTAATGCTATGGCCAAGAATTTAGCTTTATTATAAAGATAAGGGGTTGCCGGTTTGTTATGTTTTAAAAATTGCTTCGGGCAAGTGGCCGCCGTAGCTGGCTCGAATAAATTCCAGCCGAGAACCCCATTTTCGAAAAAAAATTTACAGTATTTGGGGCCTTATTTAAGCAATACCGTGCCAAAAATTCTCTTCCAAGGCGTCAATTGTGTCGGGCTTATCTGCGTAGACCCGCGGTGTTAAATAGCACGATCATGGAAGCCACACCACAGGCCCACGGCGCGAGATAATGTATGGTCTTGTTGGAACCAAAGGTCATCCACATCAACATCCTCCAATTCAGGCACGAAAAATCATTAACCATGGCTTTAAAGCGTGCCCCTTGACGGTAACATTATGGCCGGCTTTAGTTTTGAAGAAATATGGACCAATTATTGCCTTTGCCCATTGAGCACACTAAACAATGACTTTTTAAGCATGTTATGGCGTCTCAAGAATGACTTGTGAATTTTCATTACTATAAATGCGATAACTTTGGTTTTTAACGTACCCATTCAATCAAAAGTGAGCTTAATCGCTGAACAACATTTTCTTGTAAAAATCAGGATCGTTCCTATCTCGTTTTGGACCCATTTGCCAATGATGGTCGTTCGGCTTTAATTCTTGGACGATTTGGATTTTGTAAGCCCGCACAACAACATCCTTCCACAAAAACTTCCATAAAGTGGATGGGCACAGTTGCAATTGTTGCGCGCGATGGCGGATGGACTCATTCGGATCTTCTGCGATACCCTGTTCTACAGCAGCAATAGCGCCTTCGGTGCGCACTTTACAGCGTTTCTGAGACTGCGCATTATATACTAGAGTAAACATGGTGCAAAAACCGAACCATGGTTGCTCGAATTACCGACTCTGCTAAGCGATTATATCGACCGAAAATTAAACGCAGCTCGCGGTGCATCACTCGAACCGAACCATTATTTCGGTAATACAAGATTTCCGGAATAAATCTATTCATTATGAAATGGAAAACAAAATTGAGCATAAATTAGGTGATAGCTGTCAAAAAGACCAACTACGAAAAAAGTGTGGACTGATTGAGAACCACAAATCTAAAAAAAGCACCCGTTAAAAGGATATGACAATTATGTGTGAAACAAAGTATTGGCTAAATGCTCGCTACGGCTTCGGTGGAATACCTATAACCGGTGGTGTCCATATTTTCAATGACTCTGAGCCATAACGGAGCAACTTATCACCCTGGTTCAAATCCCTAGTTTCTGGCCTCAAGAAATCCATTATCATTTCGTGATAATGAACACCATTAACGGTAACAAATTGGCCTAGCTCATTTTCAAAGAAGTACGGCCCGAGGACGCCACCAACCCATAAACCGCACAGTCACTCTTTGTGGATGTAACGGCTTTTCAGCAGTCACTCGTTGATTCTCATTTGTTCAAATAAGGCAATTGTGTTTGTTAACGAATCAACTGAGGACACATTTGTTCGATTATGCTGACCAAATAAATCACGAAGTGCCCGAATGTATTTTGATTTGAACGTCCATTTTCACAAAAGCCTCAACAGTTTTAACGCTGTGTTCAATTGTGTAGTACATTCCCATGGTTGAATTTTTCAAAACACTGAAACAAAGCAATATCAAATTAAATATCATTTCCAACCGCACTTAAACTGCAGGGTAGATTTTAATGAAACTTTGTACACTTTGGTAGATTTTTCGACCAATGGCTGAATACGATATAAAAAACCCAAAAATGAAGGTTTAATTTGAATTGCATAACTGCATTTTTGGAAAATTATTGATTACTGCTTTTATAATAATTTACAAGTTGTGAACTTTAATAAAACATTTGGTGTGAACTGCAACATCGCATTTCAAACATTTAAACGGCAACGTTTAAATATAGCGCAGTTTTAGCACTCAGTTTTGGTGCATTCGCGTTGTTTTTTTATCGTCGTAAGCACGGAATTCCATTGTATCATTGTAGTCTTTCTTTGGAGCGACTCGACTCTTTGACCTATGAGTTCCGATTATTTTCATTTCGATAGAGTCTGTATATTGTCTTATTACGGAGTGTGTTGACCGTGGCGGAATCGAAAGCATTGGTTATCAAGGGCCAATACCACGTTTTGCCGCGAATGCGAATTCGATAGTTGTTTGTAACGCTATCGAATAAGTCGACGCCTCCCATACGACGCACAGTGGGGTATTGTACTCCCAAAATGGGGATTAATTAAAGGACGCTTTTCGGAAATTTAATGTTTATATATATTTACTATTTCTGACGATTCCAGTTGATTTTATCAAAATTGGCCTTAAAATGGCTTAGATATGGCCGAGACATCGGAAAAGATATGCCAAAAACATAATTTTTTAACGTATATTTGGCTATAACTTGTGATGTATGCATTCCACGTGGCACCTTCAAATACTAAAATTAGAGCCCTCAACAGTCTGCGTCCTTTGCACATAATTTAATCAAAACCGCAATTCAAATGGCCTAACTATCGACGATATTACGTCGAAAAACCACATTTACTGCAGATATCGGGCTATAACTCCCGATATGTATATCCCACGTGGAGACTTCAGAGATCAACTTGATAGCTCTAACTGAGATCTGTCTACTGCATCTTTCAATAAATTCTGTAATCAAGTGGCGACAATATGGATTATAGTATTTTAAAAATATATATTTACATCCTATATTGTGCTATAATTTCGGATGTGTATCTCCCACGCGGAACCTTAAAACATCAATTTGATAGCCCTCAAAGAGGTCCATCGTTAATTACATACGGGAGTCTTATTTGAATAATTGAGAATTAGCCTTTGCGTATAGTCTTCGAACTCTGCGTAGTGTAATCTTCATAGCGCAATGTTATTTCCACCAATTCCGTTTCGCATGGTCTTTCGTTGAAAACCAAACACAGAATGAGTATTTTGTACATGTATTCATTCATATATGCGTTGCTCATTAGAGCGTACCAATCCTCATTAAATATGTTTTTGTTTTGTTTGTAATTCGGTCTTTTATCATTATTATGACTTGAACAGTTTTTTATGTAACCAAAACAAATTCATATAAAGCCCAACATTTTAAACCAATAAAACCCTTTATGAACATTTTGCATGAGTTTCGGTCAAAGTATGCAGTATATTTGACAATACATTTAAAAGCTGCGAAATAATCTCCAACAGTACAAAAACTATGCTGAAAATCAAACCAATCAGAAATATCATAAAGGCATGACTTATTTGCAGGTGTAACCAAAAACTTCAGAAAGTAAACCACGGAACGCGTTTAAATTATTTTTGCTATAAATTTTAATTATAAGACATATTGCATTTTTTTTAAGTATTCTAGTATTTGAATTAATTCTTATTTACCGACAGCGGACAAAAAAAGGTAAAAACACGAATTGACCGATGTAAAAAAAAACTATGTTTAGAAAGGTGTACATCACCATATTTTGTGTTTTGATAAGTTCTCACTGATAACCTACAAAAATCGCAAAAGTCACTAGTCGATTTTTCGGCCAATAAATGGAAATGGGTTTACTTGGGCAATAAGCTTGATGTTAAGGTGTGACTCACAGTTAACATAGTGCATTATGGTTGGATCATCATTTATTATTGATCGTCGTACTTACTAATACTTTATACTCATATACTTAGTAGGTACATAAATACTGTTACAACATTGAACACATCCATTTTAATAGTAAAACTGAACATGTCATTTGAGTTTTGAAAGCTAACCTCAAAAGCGTTAGACTGTAAATGGATTTTAAAATTGTAAAAGGATTTTAACATGTCATTTGGGTTTTGAAAGC
The DNA here is from genome assembly GCA_963513945.1 of Hydrotaea diabolus. Taxonomy (NCBI): domain Eukaryota; kingdom Metazoa; phylum Arthropoda; class Insecta; order Diptera; family Muscidae; genus Hydrotaea; species Hydrotaea diabolus. The sequence continues at coordinate 129,177,985 of OY740717.1, read as the reverse complement.
TAACCTCAATAGCGTTAGTCTGTAAAGTTTGTTTCAACTTTCATCATGGAGTGGTCAGATAATGAGAACCGTATCGCTCTAATAGCGCATTTAAAGTGTGAAATGAAAAAAGGTATATTTTCAAAACGCTCCGGTAGGGATTAGCCGCATGTTCGTCTACCGATGCATAAAACTGTTTGAGGAGACTGGAGATGTAAAAAACCGCTACCCGTCGGGCCGCCCACGCTCTGTTCGAACACCGCATGTCATCAAATCCGTTAAATCAAGAATTCACAGAAATCTGCTCCGAAAACAGAAAATCATGGCCCGTGAGATGAATATAACTCAAAAGTCCATGATTCGAATCATTAAAAAAGACTTGGGACTTGGGGCTTTCAAACGACGTACCGGACATTTATTGACTCCAGCCCATAACGCTAAAACGTCCCAGGCCTGGCTTCGAAACAATTTTCCAGCGTTCATTTCCTTCGAAGAATGGCCCTCAGGCAGTCAAGATTTGAACCCATTGGATTACAAATTGTGGACGGTTTTAGAGGACAAGGTTTGTCACAAAAGATCTCTTAAGACTGCTTTGGTTCGAACTGTGGCCAATTTTCCAATGGACGAGGTTCTTGCAGCTATTGGCGATTGGCCAGTGCGACTTAAGGCGTGTGTAAAAGCAAAAGGCTAACATTTCGAATAATTAGATTCTTTTTCGATACAATATACATCAATAAATATATTAAAAAAATATTTGGTCCAAAAACATTCAGTAATTTTTATTTTACAGCATAAAACGTGTGTAACAGTATTTATGTCCCTACTAAGTAAATTGAGTGAAATCATCACCTTCAACCATATTTTAATTTTAAATTAGGCTACAATACCTAATTTAATATTAATATTGCTACAGTTATACTACGAGTTCTGTCAAAATTAATATAAAAAAACAATACCTTGGTTACGACAAACATACTTTTATTGCAGAAAACATATTTTTGTTGCCCTTCCCATATGGTAACCATAACTTTTCTCGCGGTGTCTCTCTAGCAGTTATCAGCATGCATCAGAACTCGTTTCGTTCTGGACATCACAATTCGTTTTAGAGATATGGTTCCTCTGGCAAAATTTCTTATTTTGATCCCTAGAATACGGTTTTCCATGTTACGTAAGCGATGTTTTTGCTTCCCTACAAATCACGCCCCAACACTCATAAATGAGTTAGGCAGCACACATAAATGGTATTGATAAGTCGTCTCTCACAAACGACGAAACGCGCTTGCTTCTAACGGTATTTTGTTCTCTTTATCTTTGCTGACTTACTTTTCCACCCCCATATGACAAACAACAAAAAACTTGATCTAATGAGGTTGTGGAATAATTCACTCTTTCACAATAAAAGACTTTTATGGTCCTACCCACTCTGTGAAATATAATATTAACGGGTTTTCCAATAGGGACATAACAACTTCGTATCTTTAAGTCAACGCACCCTCAAACATTTTTAATGATCTTTCAGTGTCAAAACGTTAGTCGAAGTCAATATTTTCAGGGGTGGCATGTCATAATGTCCATGGACCTTATGACTCTTTGAAAAGTGTCATAACATCCATGGACGTTATGACAAAGCAGTTATGGACATTATGACACAACCGAAAGTATTTTAACGTCCACGGACATTAAGATACTTGTAATTAAGACGACAATGTTAGAAGTATATTTTGGTAACGATTTCATTACTGCATCCACTTTTTATTTGGGCCAACATTTTTAACTTTTTAACCAAACCTTCTGGAGGAGAATGACAAACACCATCGTTGTACAAAGCTACGGTTACATTGCATTTATCAAAGTAGCATATGTACCGGGTGTACTCTGTATGCTTAAACATGTTTTTGTTTAAATATATGTTTTGAGTCAGTTAGCACAAGAAGTTTGGAATTTCTACGAAATCCTGACATATATTCATAATTTTACTGCAAAACCTTCCATTTTAAAATATTGTTTCTGACAGATGTACAATTTTATAACACTTGTTATTTTATTCTTCCACTCTCTTTGAAGATCAGCTACTGGCTAAAAGAGCAAGTCCGCTGAATAACTTGTTTTCCAATATCCTCAATGTTCGAACGCAAATAACGTTTGTTATTTCAGTCGATTTGTGTACTTTGTAAAATCGTGGACTTTATGACACCAACTGAAGTGTCAAAACGTCCATAGACTTTATGTCACAATGGTTGTAAATCTTATGACCATAGACGTTATGACATGCCACCGGCTTCAACAAGACAGTGTCACTAGCCGCATAGCACGTGTTACAATCGATTTACTGAAAAGCACACTCGGTAATTTTTTTGTTATACTTAGTAAGGACATAAATACTGTTACAACATTGAATACACCCATTTCAATAGTAGAACTGAACATATCCCGTTAATATCATATGGGTTTTGCAAGCTAACCTCAATAGCGTTAGTCTGTAACGGGATTTTAAAATTGTTTCAACTTTCATCATGGAGTGGTCAGACAATGAAAACCGTTTCGTTGTAATAACGCTTTTCAAGTGTGAAATGAAATAAAAAAGATATTTTCAAAACGCTCCGGCCACTAGGGATTAGCCGTATGTTCGTCTACCGATGCACAAACCTGTTTGAGGAGACTGGAGATGTAAAAAACCGCCACCAGTCGGGCCGCCCATGCTCTGTTCGAACACCGCATGCCATCAAAGCCGTTAAATCAAGAATTCACAGAAATCCGCTCCGAAAACAGAAAATCATGGCACGTGAGATGAATATCACGCAAAAGACCATGAGTCGAATCATTAAAAAAGACTTGAGGCTTTCAAACGTCGTACCGGACATTTATTGACCGCAGCTTTAAAAAAATAGGGTTGAAAAATGCAAACGTCTTTTGGCGAAGCACGCTGATAACTTGCACAGAACTTGTACTTGTACACCAATGAAAAAATTTTTACCGTTCAGAAAAAATTTGACAAGCAAAATGATAGAGAGTATGCGCGGTAATCTAAGGAAGCATCTGAATTTATCCCAAGGGTAGAGAAGGGTCATCACCCAGCTTCAGTCATGGTTTTGTGGGGTGTCTCTTACGATGGGGTCACGGACCCGCATTTCTGCCTTAAAGGAGTCAAAACATCGGCCAAAGTCTACCAAGAAACCGTTTTGGAAGCTGTTGTAAAGCCTCATAACAATTCCCTGTTGCAAAACCAGCCATGGACTTTCAAGGTGGACTCTGCGCCGGCCCATAAAGCTAAAACGTCCCAGGCCTGGCTTCGAAACAGTTTTCCAGCGTTCATTTCCTCTGAAGAATAGCCCTCAGGCAGTCCAGATTTGAACAAATTGGATTACAAATTGTGGACGGTTTTAGAGGACAAGGTTTGTCACAAAAGGTACCCAAACATTGGATCTCTTACGACTGATTTGGTTCGAGCTGTTGCCAATTTTCCAATGGACAAGGTTCGTGCAGCTATTGACGAGTGGCCAGTGCATTGTTCAAAATTTGATTGCATTCAGGGGTGTCAGAACAACCTCGAATATAGAAAAAACGTCAACTTACTATTCCGGCAAAGACTATCCTTTCATGGTATCATAACGCGATATGTTCCGGATGTATGACCCAGGCATACAGTGCTACTTTTTTAATCAGATGTAGTCTTTTAGGCGTAGCCATTGGAAGCTGCTTACAAATGAAAGTGAGATGTTTTAAATGTCTGTAGCCATTTTGATACATTTTTGAACTTCGTTGTTCTGATCATGAGATTAAACCCATCAACAGCCAACTCAAAATTGTGCGGCAATCTTTTTCCGAAGAAACCCGACACGGCCTGTAACCATTTTTATTTATTTGTGCCTCTCCACTCCATTGGAACAACCTTTTATCACCCTAGTGTTTTTAATAAACGTTAAACGAAGTTCAGCGTTTTTACCCAAAAAAAGACAAAGAAAAAAGACTGAATTTGCCTCCCAGATCCCATAGACAATTTCGCACAACTTTAACGGTCACAATCACCATCAGGTGCCTCCCACAACGTTCAACTATTAGTGGCAGCAAGAAGAAAAATAAATTACGAGGAAGGAAGAACATTTTTTGTAGTTTTCCTGCAACAACTTTAATTAATTTTTCCTGTTGGATTCGGTTTCCTCCCTCTATCCTTCTGGCGGCATGCAACGAGAACATGAACCACAACAACAACTTCCGTTGTCGTGTTTTAAAGTTTATTGATTCAATTTGATAAACTTGAGGAAGCCAAGAAAACCCGCTTGTAAACGGCTTAGAGTCCTGAATCCACTTTGTGTGCGAACGAACAACTGGCTTGGAATTAAATACTTCGCTAGTTTGGCTTTATTTTTCTCACTTTGTTCTTTTTTCATTCGTTATCAGACAATTTTTTTTTTCGTTGTTTTTGGTTTATTTATTTTTTGGCGTGGAAAAGTAATTCCTATACCCATATTGCTGTTAATTGGGTTTCGACAACAACAACAGAATCAGCAGCGCCAACCAAAGCCACAGCACCAACAATACCTACAGCAACCAGGAAAAATGAAAAAAAATCACTTAATTTTGGTTGAAAGTTTATGAATTTTTTAGTTGATTTGGTTGGAATTGCTGTGCTCTTATTCCATTTGCCGCTGGCTTCTGAAATTATTTTTAATTTACAAAAATACCACAGGATACGACATGAATTTATGTTCGTATGTCTGTCTGCCTAGTACAGTATATACGTGCGTACATACGTACATGACGGATCGTATGAACGTTTGTATGCCGGTACATATGCCCGAACTCCGGAACATACAAGTACATATTTGATTTGATTAGTTTCGTGGTAGTTTTGAGGTTTGCTAATCAAACACATTTCCTGTGTAAAATTTTATATAAATTTGTAATTCCTAAATAGAATTTAAGAACAGTTGAATTTAAATCAAATAACTGAAATTATTTAGAATTTAAACTATTAAAGTGGGCACTCAACTTTACTTTACCAGACAAAACTCGCTTGGCTGGGGTCTGTTAGAGGCCTTTTCGCTTAATAATTGCTTACCCTATTGCATCAATGGTATTATGGGAAATAGTCTTTTAATTAGAGCAATGGTCCTTTTATTTCATGACTCCCTGGAACTAACCGCAGAACATTCACCGATGAGCATCATTATTATTATTATGCTTTCTCAAAACGTATCAACAGCTAGCGATATCCTAATAGCCAGGCTTAGCAACTCGGAGGTAGAACCGATACGTAAAAGCTGCTAATACAAGAAGAAAAAAAGTATGGCTGGGTGACAATATTTGAAGAGCTTCATACTATTATTCTGTACGAAGGTTCCTATATGTGACGCGCAAAATATAAAGGGACCTAAGGTTAAAAACCAGTTTTGTTCAGGAGAGCTATTTTAAAGATTAGGTCCCTTTCGGTCTCATTCGATGCTCAGATGTTGTCCACATCAAAAAAAAAGTGAAAAGTTGATGAAAAGTTTTATCCAGGAGAGCCATTTTAAAAATTAGGTCCCTTTCTATTTGCGCTTAGAATCGTAGACTTCACTTTCATAAAGTGCGCATATCTCTGGGAGGTAACACTTTTTGGACATGGGATCGGTCTCATTCGATGCACAGATGTTGTCCACATCAAAAAAAAGAAAAAAAAATGAAAAATGATTTTTTTTACCCTTAGGTCCCTTTCTCTATAATAATATTCAATAATTTTTGTTGCTCTTAATGATTATAATTGTATATTCAATTTATATTTTAATGGATCTTTATTTTCTGTCACTGAGAATACACAGTAAAATCTAATATTCGCTAAAATTCAAATTTCCAAACCATTCTTGATTTCAAGCAACTCAAATATGATCGAAAATTACATGAAGTGGGTCAACTTTTAATAGTTTTTTCGTGAACAGTCATATTAAAATTAAGTATGTCGTGTTTTGTCACTCGTTACGAACGTTAACACTTAAGTTAATCAATCCCCGTTTTTTAAAACGATAGTAACCATACGAGGTCTGCTATGTATATTTCAAGCATAATAATGAAAATGCAAATATTTATCATCAACAATTGTTTTATTGATTTTCAAAGTATTCCCCAGCATGATTTATACTTTCTTGCGTGCGCTAAAACAAATTGTCGAAGCATATTTTCCTCTCCGATTGAGACACCTCCAAAACATGGTTTTTGAACGCTTCAACATCATCTTCTGGCGACGAAAATCGTTGACCACGAATTTTTTTCTTGATGTGCGGGATTAAAAAGAAGTCATTGGGTGCCAAGTCAGGGCTGTACGGCGGATGACCCATCAATTCGACGGTTTGGCTTGGCCGGTCAAATAGGCGGTGGGTTTAGCCGATGTGTGAGAGCTTCCATTGTCATGGTGCAGAATGATTCGTCTTCTCTTGTTCGTTTTTCGAACTTCTCCGGAGACTTCAGGCAAACATAATGTTGTGTACCACTCAAAATTGACCGTCCTACGTTGCTCAAGTGGAACAGTCGCCACATGACCAGTTTTGCTGAAGAAACAGGCTACCATTTGCTTCGAAGTGCTTCTTCCACTTACAACTTTCGTTAGATTTGGATCGTCTTCGAAGACCCACACGGTCTATTGATGTTTTGTTACGGACTCATACGCATAGCTCCATGAATCGTCACTTGAGATGATCTTATCTTTAAAGCACCGCGATTGCATTTTTTTTAAAATTTCTTTGCACCAATCGACACGAGGCTTTTTTTGAGCGATTGTCAAATTGTGCAACCCAACGAGAACAAACCTTTTTTTACGGCCAGGTGTTCATGCAATAGCGAATGTATGTATGGAAAATGCCCATGGATGTCTCTATCTCACGGAATGTCACATGACGATCTTGCATTATCAGTTCACGCACGGCATCAATGTTCTCTGGCACAACGACCGTTTTTGGACGACCTTCACGACCTTCGTCTTTGAGCGAGCGTCGGCCACGATTGAATTCATTAAACCAGTTTTTCATACAAGGATATAAATTAATCGATGCACTATTGCCGTGATAATCGAAATCGAAGGTCGTGAAAAATGATCGCACGAAAATGTTCACGAGTTAATTCCATTTTTTGCCAAATTGATGTTTTCAAGACACTGTAAACAACACAAATGATGGTCGAAACGTTCTGAGTACGTTTATACTAAAAAACTTTTTCAAACTTTCCAATGTAAATGTCAGATGGCACTAGGCAACACTAAAATTATATTCTCAAAATGTTTACACAGCCTTCTACGTTGATTATAGTATTTGTAGTTCTCTGATACAATATAAACCGTAATTACTAACTGGGACTTCAGACTGCTACCACACAAATAGAGCTTGATATTCTGCGTCCAATGTCATATTCAGAATATTCTAGAACGTTTTTTTTCACATTGAACAGGGATTAAACCGGCTCAAGACCTCTTGCTTCTATATTTAAATAGAAGACAAGTTTTTAACAAAATGGCAAAGTGACTAGAACAATTTTAGAGTCGAAATATTTTGGATTTTGAGGTTTAATTTAAATTTCAAAAATCGTCGACTGAGGGCGAAAAGATAAAAATGGACAATCGCACATTTGTACCGGATAGTCCATGCGGTTGCGCGTCTAATGTTATATTCAGAATAACCTAGAAAAATTTCAGAGTTGACATTTTTTTTTTTGATTTTAAGGTTGTATTTTAATTTCAATAATCGTCGACTAAGGCCGAACGGCTAAAAATGGGCAATTGCAAAGTCATACCCTGGATAGTCCTTGCTAATGCGCGTCTCATGCTTTATTCAGAATATCCTAACACAATTTCGGATTCGAAATTTTTTGTTTTTTGATTTTGTGGTTATATTTTTATTTCAGAAATCGTCGACTTAGGGCGAACGGATAAAAATGAGAAATCGCACATTTGTGCCGAAAATAGCCTATGCGATTGCGAGTCTAATGTTATATTCAGAATATCCTAGGACAATTCCAGTGTTGATTTTTTTTTGATTTTGAGGTTATATTTTAATTTCAAGAATCGTCGTATGTTTTGTCTAAGTGAAAAAACATACGTGAAAAACAAACGACTGATAAATATAAGGTTTCTAGGCACTTTGGTTTAAACTAAAAATAAACAGAACCAACACCCTGTTTAGAAATAACTAAAGTTATGCCAAAGTGAGTGTGGTTGTAATGACAGGGCATTGTACGAGTAACGTTACAAAGGCGACTTTAAAAGGCAGCTAGGAGTGGTCAAATACTGCCGCCTATTAGGACGAGGAGGAGATTGAGAAAAAGAAGACAAGGTAAGACAGCGGTATAAGTCCTTTAACCTAACCTAACCTAACCCTAACTTTATTGGATTTGGATTGTTAAAATAGTTTAAAATTGAATTCGTTTAATGTCCACCTATAATAAAATATAAAGTTTTAATCAAATTTGCCAGAGCTTTATTTTCCAAAAAATAGAACTATTTTTTTCTGAATTGTTATTTTCGTATATAATCGTACCTTAAATACTCGTATATAGCAGTACCAGTTTAATTTCGTAGATTTTTGTTGGTGAAACACTAAAAATAAAACAACACATTCTAGGTTTTGTCTAAGCCAAATAAAGCTTATTACTTACTGCTTCCTCTTTTATGTTTTCGACAATGAATGGTAGAGCTCCGGGGCTCAGAAATTTCCTCAGCATAGCAGACCAATACCCACCCACCATCATTCTTCCATTCGAAAGCCTTCCCTACTCCATACACTCTGCTAGTGGCAGTTCATCGAGGGGGGTCTGGGGGCACTGTTTTTCGGTGAATTTTTCATTTTCTGGTGTTGCCCTCCATTGTACTTTAAATGCTCAACAACACCCGTAAAGCACTGCCCACAAAACTGTCCGCTGGTATGAAGAAAGCTAATTAAAATCTCATTATACATTCTCATATAATTTCATATGCGCGTTTCGTTATGGCACTGGTAGTCGAGCCGGTTGGTCATGGCGGTGGTCCTGGTGACTGCAACTCTGTGTGGGGGAATGACAGTGGGCAGGAGAACAAAACTGGAAGATATACCCAAACATACATATCCCAGTAACAATTAAACGAGTCAGCAGATTTGTTATTGTTCACTTGCCGCCATTGTCGCTGTTGTTGTCGTCCGGGCACTCAAGTCCCCAGGAACGGTAACGAACGCAGAGAGATTGTGTGTGATATGGGAAAACAACGAACTATGACGTTAAGGGTCGCCAAAGGTCAATATCAATAATTAATTTTTTAATTTTTATCATGATTTTGTTTGCGTGCTCGAGAGTGCTGATATTTTCGGTGGGACGGTGAAAAAGAGTGGAAAATTGCGCCATTTGTGGTGTAACGAAAGATATTTAAATAATTGTTATCTTCACCGACTTCATAGGCTTATGTTTATTTATTTAAAAGTGTCACTAGCATAAGATTTGGCTAGGGAGCACATCACAACAAAGACTAGGAAAAATTTTTATTTGAAAAGCTTTAATTATGGGTTGGTATTTTGTTGCTACGTCCTCCGACCTTTGAACTGTCCTTGCTGCATTTCCTTGATAGCAGTATTCAACAATTGAGGCAGTTACGAGTATGACAAGAACAATGGGTCAAGGCCTCAAATTTCTTCGATTCGTAAAATTAATATGGTACTCGTATACTCATTCTTGATGAAATTGTAATGTTTTTACTTATACTCTCTATCATGGAACTGAGGGTATATTCACTTTGTCAATCCGTTTGCACACCCGTGAAATACAGGACAATCCTCGTAAAATTCTTAGATAATCCAGCCTTGTCCGTCTGATGTGGGAAGCAATTATTCTTGATGAAATTGTAATGTTTTTACTTATACTGAGGGTATATTCACTTTGTCAATCCGTTTGCACACCCTTGAAATACAGGACAATCCTCGTAAAATTCTAAGATAATCCAGCCTTGTCCGTCTTTCCGTCTGACTGTAGGAAGCAAATTTTGCAGAAACATAAGTTGAAGGACCAGAACGGCTGGTATTGAAAATGGTCCTGATCGGTCAGGAGGTAACAATTTTCCCCTCACAATGATTGGATCAACTTCTGGAAAAATTTACAATCTTGAACTTAAAAACGCATTACCTTATGACATATTTCAGAGATGAGGCTGATTATTGAAACATATGGATCGAAACACATCGCGGAGAAAAAGTAGTGGAAACCCTACTTCAATAAATCCATTTATGTCCAAACTAATGGACCGATCACTATAAACTGTTAACAGACGAATCTAATGTCAATGAAATTATTCTTGACTATGTTATTGTAAAATTTGATAAGGGGGCGTGGCACTGCCTACACAACCCTTAACTAAAAAATACAATATACTTAGTAGGGACATAAATACTGTTACACCATTGAACACACCCATTTCAATAGTAGAACTGAACATACCCCGTTAATGTCATATGGGCTTTGAAAACTAACCTCAATAGCGTTAGTCTGTAAAGGGATTTTAAAATTGTTTCAATTTTCATCATGGAGTGGTCAGATAATGAGAACCGTATCGCGGTAATAGCGCTTTTCAAGTGTGAAATGAAGAAACACGATATTTTCAAAACGCTCCGGCCACTAGGGATTAGCCGCATTTTCGTCTACCGATGCGTAAAATTGTTTGAGGAGACTGGAGATGTAAAAGACTGCCACCAGTCGGGCCGCCCACGTTCTGTTCGAACACCGCATGTCACCAAAGCCGTAAAATCACGAATTCACAGAAATCCGCTTCGAAATAAGAAAATCATGGCCCGTGAGATGATATCACGCAAAAGTCCTTGAGTCGAATCATTAAAAAAGACTTGGGACTTAGGGCTTTCAAACAACGTACCGGTCATTTATTGACTGCAGCTTTAAAAAATAGGATTGAAAAATGCAAAAGTCTTTTGGTGAAGCACGCTGATAACTTGCTCAGAAAAATTTTGTTCACCGATGAAAAAATGTTTAACGTTCAGGAAAAATTTAACAAGCAAAATGATAGAGTGTATGCACGGTCATCTAAGGAAGCATCTGAACTGATCTCAAGGGTTGAAAAGGTTCATCACCCAGCTTCATTCATGGTTAGGTAGGGTGTCTCTACGATGGGGTCACTGGCCTGCATTTCTGCGAACAAGGAGTCAAAACATAGGCAAAAGTTTACCAAGAAACCGTCTTGGAAGCTGTTGTGAAGCCTCTTAACAATTCCATGTTCCAAAACCAGTCATGGACTTTCCAGCAGGATTCTGCGCCGGCCCATAAGGCTAAAACGTCCCAGGCCCGGCTTCGAAACAATTTGCCAGCGTTCATTTCCTCTAAAGAATGGCCCTCAGGCAGTCCAGATTTTAAACCATTAAATTACAAATTGTGGACGGTTTTAGAGGACAAGGTTGGTCACAAAAGATACCCCAACATTGGATCTCTTAAGACTGCTTTGGTTCGAGCTGTGGCCAATTTTCCAATGGACGAGGTTCGTGCAGCTATTGACGATTGACCAGTGCGACTTGAGGCGTGTGTAAAGGCTACAGACGGACATCTGGTAGAATCTTTTTGGATACAATATACATCAATATAAGTAAATATATAAAAAAAAAATATTTCGTCCAAAAACATTCAGTACTTTTTATTTTACAGCATTAAACGTGTGTAACAGTATTCCCTGCTAAGTAGATATGACGATGATAAATGGAACATAAGATGTTTGTCTGGATTAAAACACAGCCTAAAGCAAAAGTGGGGGCCACCCTTTAAAAAATCACATGTATACCAAAGTAATAGACCAATCGATATAATTTTTTAACAAAATAAAATCAATGATTTGCATATTATTATATTTTATTACAAAAAGATAAGGGGGCATGCCATATAACCCTGAACTTTGAAAGACTTTATCTCATGAACTAATACCGATATGACTAAAAAGTTGATAATTATGATGTTAGTATTTATTGAGAGGAACTCACGCAGATAGAAAAGAGACCAGTGCAACGGCCCCCGGAAAAAATTTTTATATATTGCCCTTAATCCGAGGGTACATACTAAACTTTGCCACGGACGAACTTAATTTGTTATCGAAGCCCTATGGCTCAGTGACTGCTGCCTTCATTTCTCTCTATTCAAAATTGTAGAAAAGTAAGCCTTCATCTAAACTTTTCCAGTACAGCCTTTATTTATAAACTGGCACCTTAAAGCGTCTAACTTTTCCGCTCTTTAAAGAGCCAACTACAAACGTTACCATAACTTTAAACTATTTTATAGCATAGGTAAAGTAAAGCCTTAATGTCACTGTATCGTGCTTATAAAGGCTATTGGAGGAACAAGCACATAAGAAGAAAAGTCCTTGAATTGGTAATAATTACCGCTTTCGCGTTCTTGGAAATGCGCTTTGTTCCAGTTTTGCTGTTTTCATCGCAACATTATTCTGAGTAAGTATTCAGTAAATGTTTTGCAGGAGAAAGTTGACTGTGTTTTTAGTTTAATAATTTGTTATGGTGGGTAAGCGTTTCCAACATATTTCGTTGTCTGCACTTATTTCTTATACTCCGTGATATTTTATTAAGTTTCCTTAGATATGGGGCATTATATGGAATGTGTCTATTCGTTTGTCGACTAAATGAGTTTTAATTAAATTGGGTTAAGACAAAAATAAATTGAATCTATCAAAAAAGTAATCTGTGGATCTGGCTGCCTTATGCATTTGTAACTGGAGAGGTCTAATCGTTAAATCCCGTGTATAAAGAGTGCTAAAACGCACGAAGTCATTTGCAAATAAAACACCATATATTTTATTATGAACGACAATTATTTGTGAAACAAAATATCGGCCAAATGCACACCACGGCTTTGGTGGCATAAATATATCCAAGGGTTTATATTTCCAATGACTTTCAAACATAATGGATGTTCAATGTTGGTGATGTGCCGAATTATCTCATCCTTTAGCTCTTGAATTGTTCTTGGAAGGGTAATTTCAGTGCGAGGTACGGGTGGATCGTGGCTAGAAGCCAATTTACTGCCACTAAGTTTTTATTACGTAAGTTTACATTACGTCTTAATCTATACGAAGGTCCATATGTTCAATTACTTTCCACTAAGATTTCATTACGTAAGTTTACATTACGTCTTAATCTTTACGAAGGTCCATATGTTCAATGACTTTTAGCCATAATGGAGATTCAGTGTTGTTAATGTGTCCAATTATTTCATTCTTTAGCTCTTGAGTTGTTCTTGGAAGGGTCATTTCAGTGCTAGGTACGGGAGGATCGTGAATAGAAGTAAAATTCACTGGCACTTAGTTTTCATTACGGCCAATACCTCTAATGTTATGTATTCATTTTTAGTCAGATCGTGCAAATAGTATTGCAGATAATACAACAATACAAAAAATGGGCGTTATACACTGCCGCTCATCTGAATAGGTTTTGAGTTTATGAAACATTAAATGTTGGATTTCTTAATTTGTGCTATATGCACATTTCTCCATTGCGAGACTAAATATGTGACGCGCAAAATAGAAAGGGACCTAATGGCTCAGGAGAGCCATTTTAAAGATTGGGCCCCTTTCTATTTGTGCTTTAAATCGTCGACTGTCATAAAACGCGCATATCTCTGGGAGGGAACACTTTTGGGGCATGGGATCGGTCTCATTCGATGCTCAGCTGTTGTCCACATCGTAAAAAAAATTGAAAAGTTGATAAAAAGTTTTGTTCAGGAGAGCCATTTTAAAGATTAGGACCCTTTCTATTTGCGCCTAGAATCGTCCACTTCACTTTCATAAAACGCGCATATCTCTGGGAGGGAACACTTTTGGGGCATGGGATCGGTCTCATTCGATGCTTAGATGTTGTCCACATCAAGTGAAAATTGTTTTTTTACCCTTAGGTCCTTTCCTCTATGCACTGTCACATATGGAAAAAATATGAAAGGAGGTACATACAGAGCCACTACGAGTGCTGATAGGAAAGCCAATATCAGATCTGCTTCTAACTCGCGTGATTCTGCTTCAAAAATAAAGGAAAAATTAGTGTAAGTGCTAGTCTGGCTACAGTAAAATGCGTTATTCGCAGTGCCAGTCACTTAAAACGACTAAAACTAATGAAAAAGCCACCGCTTAACAGCACTCGCAAGGAAGCACGGCTTCACTTTTGTCGTCAGCATATGACCTGGAATAAAGAATGGCAACGTGTAGTCTTTTCGGATGAAAAAAAATTAATTTAGATGGTCCGGATGGATATAACTACTACTTCCATGATTGGCAAAAGGGAAAACATCAATAGGCACGTCATCATAGTTGTGAAGGTGGTGTGATGGTGTGGGGAGCCATTTCCTATTATGGAACTTGTGAGATGCAGTTTCTGACATATAGAATGAATGCGAATAGCTACAAAGCCATAATTAAGGCTTACAAAGCCGTAGTTGAAGCTTTTCCGTCCTTCTCTAACATTTTTGGACCCAAAACGTGGACTTATCAGCATGATAATGCTCCCATTCACACTGCGCGGGTCGTAAAACAGTGGATTAGGAGCCAAAATGTGCCATTATTGAAGTGACCGCCATATTCTCCCGACCTGAATATTATTGAAAACATGTGGGGATGCTGTCACGAAAAGTATACCTGTCCGGTGGACAATTTGAAAACAAGGAGTACCTAATACGTGGTATAAAAATAGCTTGGGTTGAAATTTCTCTTTAATATAACCACAAATTATATGATTCAATTTCAAATCGAATTTATGAAGTAATTTCAAACAATTATTAATAAAGTTCAAAATATTCCTAATTATTATGTTTGTAAGTGAAAATATGAATAAACATTTTATTTTTATGTTTTTAGTCATTGTTTAGCTCGTTTGTTTAATTTCGATCTGTTGCTTTTACACCTTGAACAGGGATTAAATCACTTTGCCATTTTGTTAAAAACTTGTCTTCTATTTGAATATAGAAGCAAGAGGTCTTGAGCCGGGTTAACCCCTGTTCAATGTTTTTATTAATTGATAATTGATAATCTGTGTGTTTTTTCGAGTAATCCTAAAATTGAATTTAAAGTTTTTTTTCTTTATAAAATGATTCCCTATAGGCTAGTCTATAAACGACATAATTTAAAAAAAAATCATTTCAATACTTCTTGAAATAATATCATTTGAACACAAAACGATTGCTGAACCTATTCAGATGAGCGGGAGTGTATAACAGTTGTGTGGAAGGTACCGGAAGAGGTGTGTTAATATTGACCTATTTCAATTCCATAGACAGTTTTAATAGTTAATTTTAAGAGTTAACCTGCAAACCACACAAATGTCAAAATAAGGATTTTGTTCACGTATACCTTTTCTTTAAAGTGTCCCCAAAGAAAGAAGTCCAACGGTGTCAAATCACATGATCGTGGCGGCCAATTAACATCGCCACGACGTAAGAAAATACGGCCATTAAATTTCTCGCTCAAAAGAGCCGTTGTTTCGTTAGCTGTGACAAGTGACACTATCCTTTAGAAACCACGAATCTTCTAGGGACCTATCCTCAATTTCTGGCCCAAATAAGTCCTTTATTATCTCGCGATAGCGAACACCATTCACGACTACTGCTTTGCCGACCTTATTTTTTAAATGGTACGGCCCGATAAAGCCGTCAGCCCATACATCGCTCTAAACAGTCACTCTTTGTGGATGCTTCGACTTTTCAGCAATCACTCTTGGATTATCAGTTGCCAAAATAAGGCAATTCTGCTTGTTAACGAATCCACTGAGGAGAAAGTGTGCCCGTCGCTAAAGATTATTTCCTTTGTAAAGGGAGTATTCGCTTCTATCTCTACAAGCAACCATTCGGCGTATTGACGAGGCTAGAAATAGTCAGTAGGGTACAGCTCTTGCATCAATTGAACCTTATATTCCTACAAATTACGACATCCAGAAGTTCAAGGCAAGTGTCAACAAACATTACTCCCGCTTTCCCCCTTCCGATCCTTTACTTTCTACTCGCCAACGCAATGCACTGCTTGTATAAGTATAGGGGACATCCCTGAGTATTGGTTATTTTAAAAAATCATCTTCATTCATAATTTGCATCAGTGATGTTTGTGAGATGTTCTGTTTTTTGGGCACGACAATGAGACAAGTTTGACGGTACTTCTGACACACTTTCGGGACCAACATCAATGTTTTCTGCAGAACAACCTGGGAGAGTATACACAGGTGTTTTGACATTTCCTACGGACCCGGTCTGCGGAAATTTGCGCACAATTCTACCGATTGTGGGCACATTTGATCAATTATGCTGACTAAAAAAATTACGAAGTCTACTCTTAATAATATATTTTCGTAAAAGGCTTCAAAAATCTTAACGCGCTGCTCAATTGTGTACCATTCCATAATTGAATTTGCGAAACACTGCGACAAATAAATGTCAAATTAAATTTGGCAAAGAACTTGTCGTTAAGGTGTGACTCACAATTAACTTCGTTCATTACGATTGGACAGCCCTTTACAAGCCAGCGCACAGATCTTACGAATTAATTCATCCTGATGCCTCTTAGAAGGTTGTATAAGTTCGCCGAATTAAGCCTGTGGATGTTTCGGGTTTCTTCATTGTGAATCTGAGGTTATGATTTTATGCTACACTTCATCAGTAAATATCTGCCGGTAGTCAATGGAGAACAATCCGCCTCAAAGAGCATTCCTGCTTGAGT
The DNA here is from genome assembly GCA_963513945.1 of Hydrotaea diabolus. Taxonomy (NCBI): domain Eukaryota; kingdom Metazoa; phylum Arthropoda; class Insecta; order Diptera; family Muscidae; genus Hydrotaea; species Hydrotaea diabolus. The sequence continues at coordinate 129,161,331 of OY740717.1, read as the reverse complement.
TCCTCAGGGGTCAGTTTTATCACCATTATTATATACTCTTTACAGTTCAGACTTCAAACTTCCAGTGGGAAATGACGTAGCGTTTTACGCTTATGACAGCGCATTTATATGCAGTGGTAAGGTTTCTAATGCAATAGTCAAGCGTATGCAAAAGACACTTTGTGCTAAAACACACAAGAAACCTTTGCAAGTTAGACAGAATAAAAACTTGAAAATTATATACAATTTGCCAAAAAGATTCTCCACTGAAGAATTGCATAGAAGGTCTAGACAGAAAACGATTCAGATTTTAATAAATGACATGACTCTGACATTCAACGAAAATGCAGAAGGTCTAATTACGTACATCATTCTATATACAATTATAGAATGATTTAGCGGTTGGTTCCAAAACTTCTTATTAATATTTTTGTGATATTAATTATAGGTTTTTTACTATCTTTTTCCTATCCTTATTTGAAATTTATTTATATGTCAACATTTTAAATGTAATTATTTGTTGAAGTATCTATAAGATACAAACTAAAAAACTTGTAAATAATACCAAACTTTGTAATATTGATAGAAAATAAATACATATATCCATACATACATATCTGCCGGTATACCATCTCCGGTAACTGGAGTCTTGCTGTTCTCAAATTGGCTTATCGCTGATTTGACCTCATCTTTGTTTGGAATAGACATTGAAGACCATTGGGTATGATTGATTACCGAAAACTTATTTCAGATGCAACAATGGTATAATAGCACTATTCTGCAATAATTAACTTTTGAAACCTCCTTTAGACAAAACCATCTCATCCTTATGTAAAATGATCTCCTGAATCCGTATTGAGTGTTCGTTTTGCCCCGTGAAAATTACTCCTTTTTTTTGACTTCTCTCATTTATTTGCCGAAATCTTCGGCAGCTTTTATTTTGTTTTCAACTGCCAATTGTACCACAATTCTGGACCACTCCTACTCATATTTGCACAAAGTCACAAGGTACTGTTACGTTTCCAACGTGATATATATTTTTTAAATCCGACGAAAATTGACTAAGTTAAAACAGTTTTTGTAAAAAATCATGGAAAGTTTTTCATACAGACTTTGTACAGAAATTACATGCCATATTTTAAATTTCGTTTTTACAGTAAGAAAAAAACCCTACTTTTTTACAAAGCGTGATTGGGAGATCTCCAGAGTTGGGGTACAATTGGCTGTTGAAAACAAAATGAGAATTGCCGAAGTTTTCCGCAAATTAATGAAAAAAGTCAGAGAAGAAGTCGTTTGCACGGGGCAAAACGGACACTTCAACAAAAAAAAACTCTTTTGGACGTAACTTCCACAATATTTATTCAATGTTTACAAATAATTAATATGAAATTCGCATTTCTTACCAATTAATATTGCCTGTTTTACGGGAATCGGATAAGAATTTCAGTTTAAGGCAAATTAATGAAATAAGTTAGATATCTCGAAAACTATATGTGATGGGGCAAAACGGACACTGAATTCGGATACAGGAGATCATTTGACATAGAGATTTGTCCAAAGGAGGATTTTGTTATTTGTTGATATTTGGATAAATGGTGTTTCTTGATGATCTAATGCTAGTCGTGTTCCGAAAAGGTCATTTTGTTCTCTGTGGAATCGGCAACATTGTCATTGAAGCTAAAAATAAGCAATATCCCATGCTAACGAAGCAGAATTTACTATGCCCCTTTAAAACTTAGGTTACCGATAACATCCACCAACATAGTGTCCACGGACATAGTGACACCATGTGTTGACGTAACGTTACTTTTAAAATCCTTAGAAAGTCCTTGAATATTGAGACTCCTTATGCAAACTTCTAGAAGCATCTTAAGTGTTTTCATTGACGTTTTTTTTAAATTCTGGGTATGGAATTTTTTAAAATTAATACAAATTACTTATATGTTGAGTCCCTCGACTTGGTCTGACAAAATCTGTTGAAATTAGTCCATATTCGATTCCTTTTAAATTTCGCATAGAGCGTTACAGGCAACCAACACCTATCACAAAGACCATTGTACGCGACCTGTGAGTAGCTTTGATTAAATTGTCGGCCCATGTTTTCGAATATCCACCATGTCTATAGCTCTACACAAAGGTCCCTCTCGAGTTGAGGTTCAGCTGCTCTGGAAGTAACATTTTGAATCCGATTGAGCTGAAATTTAACAGAGAGCGTGATGGACCATATTGGTCGGTTGTTCATGTAGCCTTCACACTATGGATCTTTTCAAATTCAAGTACTGATGCTAGCTATGCAGAATACATTTTAGATTCGATCCAGTTCAAATGAAGCATAGTCAGTTAAGTATAACCTTTTACTATTTCTGCTGAATTGGACCATATCGATAGTTGTTTTTACATAGCCCTTTCGCTTTAGAAGTCGCATCTTTAAAACGATCTTTCTGAAACTACAAACAGCGGCACGAAAAGAAAGAGTGGTATAAGGTTTTTCATAGTTGGCCAAGCTCGACTGTAGTTAGTTTTACTTTTTTTTGAACTTAAGATATTTTGCCAATGGCAAATAAACATCTTTTTATCGAATTAGTTGGTGATTCTGGCTCGATTGGAAAACTGCCGCAATATCTGTAGCTTTCGTATTCAAGCAGAACATAGTCTTACACCACAGCCAGGCATAATTCGTGCTATCGATTACGGGCGCTTGCCAAAAAGCATAGCTGCGGTGGCCTTATATTCTACCTTGGCAAGTCTTTAAGATAAAATCAAAATCGTCTCGCACTTTACTTCTTTAATTAAATATTTTTATATTGGAAACAGTTCATAAATGTCTTTAACATTACTAAATATAATCTGCAATAATGCAAGTCATAAACGTGATATAACAACATTTAAGTTGGCTAAGCAATGGGTGTACTAAACCTGGCATACTCATGTCTCATAGAAAAATTCTGCTCCTACTAAGACAAAGTCAGCCAATAGATTTACTAAGAATTAAATATGTATTCGTAGTAGTCTACGAGTACATGGTTGGCCTTTCGAATTTGCGGCAAAACTATTTTGGAATACCCCATATCGTATATGAATTATGTGTGTAACACTATTTAACGACAGCACTTTATTGCTAGTTCAGCACAAAAACTTAAGATCATAATTTCTGTTTTGTTTCCAATTCATTCAACCATGTGCCACGGCAATGTAATGGGTGCAAGTGTGCGTAGTTCCTCATTTTTCGATAGGGCCCTCTGAAATTGTATACCCTCCACAACAGGATGGAAGGTATGTATATGTGACGAGCAAAATTGAAAGGGACCTAAGGGTAAAAACCAGTTTTGTTCAGGAGAGCCATTTTAAAGATTTAAATACTTGTATCTTTGGTGTACCATCACTTTCATAAAACGCGCATATCTCTGGGAGGGAACACTTTTAGGGCATGGGATCGGTCTCATTCGATGCTCAGGTGTTGTTCACATCAACAAAAAATTAAAATTGATTTTTTTACCCTTAGGTCCCTTTCTCTATGCGATGTCACATATAGTATTGACGGTATTTGGTGGTAAGTTCATATTTGACTGGCACACATTTTTGGGCCGATGAACCACTGTCCTATTTAGATTCGTGGAGAGACTTTACTATTTTTTTTTTGGGAACCCATACGTCTATTGTTGAATTGCGATGTTATGAAGGGGATCCCGTTGAAAAGGGCCTTAAATTTAGTGAAATCTTAAAAGTTAGTGCATATGTGACGCGCAAAATAGAAAGGGACCTAAGATTAAAAACCAGTTTTGTTCAGGAGGGCCATTTTAAAGATTAGGTCCCTTTCTATTTGCGCTTAGAATCGTCGACTTCACTTTCATAACACGCGCATATCTCTGGGAGGGAACACTTTTGGGGCATGGGATCGGTCTCAATCGATGATCAGATGTTGTCCACATCAAAAAAAAAGTGAAAATAGATGAAAAGTTGTGTTCAGGAGAGCCATTTTAAAGATTAGGTCCCATTCTATTTGCGCTTAGAATCGTCGACTTCACTTTCATAAAACGCGCATATCTCTGGGAGGGAACACTTTTGGGGCATGGGATCGGTCTCATTCGATGCTCAGATATTGTCCACATCAAAAAAGAAAAAAAATTAAAATTGATTTTTTTTACCCTCTATTCGCTGTCACATATTAGATAAATGAGATAATTCCACTTTTTCCAAGAAACCATATGAAAATGAAATCACCTTATTTTTGGAACTCTTGGCACCTTTGACCAATGACTAAGGCCTTAAATGTAGTCGAAAGGTGGAAAATATTATTTTCGGATTCGTAACGAGACGTTTTGTTGTTCTATAGTAACCATGACGCCGTAGACGAAGGAGTCCGATTTTTGGGCCCCTGTGGAACTATTCGAGTGCAAAAATAAAAAAAGTATAACGATCTGCTAAACCACTGTGACCACAAATACGATTTAAGGTTTGCTGCACTGCACACTTTTCAGCCCGGGTGTGTGTTTCGTGTTATCACATGTTCGAAATACCAGGGTCACATCTCTAATTCCTCATTAGATATAGTTTATCGGACGGACAGAGGGACATGGCTAGATCATCTTAGAATAAATGTGTTTAATGGGGTCTCCGACCAGTATTTTCAGTTGTTGCAAACTGAATGGCAATGTTCATCCTACGACAGAAAGTATAAGAAGTCGATTTTCTGCACATTAACATAGTTTGTACTTCAAAGCTGGGTTTTAAATATGATTTTTAATTTGCTTCAGTGGCCCTTTGTTGGGCTATGGGTAGTGCAAGTACAAGCAAAGTAACCCTGATTCAAGTGTGACCCTCAAATAATTTGTATCCGCAGTTTTTCCACCTAACACATGGGAGAGGATAAGCTGCACCTGCTGTTCGGTACATGCTTTAAGCAGAAGTAACTGCTCAGTAGAAATAAATTCTATAGGGTGGGCCAAATTTACCATGGGGTTAACAACTTTTTCGTTTATTAATTTATTTTTTTTTATTTTTTTCTCAGATTATATAATATACAAAATGGATTTTTTTTTACTTAGTGTAAAGGGTGGTTAATTTAAAGGGACGATGCCATTTCTTGCCACCATTCTGACCATTGATGACGTTTGGCATCGTCAAGAGGCTTTTGATCTTGAGTCAGTTGCACATTGTAAGCGTGCACATAAAAGTCTTTTGTGCATAATGTTCATCAACGATGAGCGTGAGAGGTGCAATTGTTGGGTACGACGACGGGTCTTCAGCCACACTATTGCGAACAGCAGCAATATTTTTTGCAGTCCGAGCAGTTCGAGTACGCAGTGGTGTTTTCACATCCCCTAAGAACCCAGTTTGCTCAAATTTCGTCGTATTAGAAAGCCTATATGCACTTAATATTGAGATTCCATTTAAAAATGAATTTGATTGAATGAGTTAAGTGTGGTTTTGAGTGTGTGGGCCTTTATAAAATAATGTGTTGGAGATAATGGTCAAGGAAAGGCGGGCCAAGTGTGAGGCTTTACATCGAAGTCTCAATGTCGATGTGAAAATTCATTTGTGTGAGGTTAAAAATTGTAAGACAAATCAGTTTTCTCTTAGCCTCTAGATCTAAGGACGATGAGCTGACGGAGTATAAAACTTAACGCCGAGTAAAGAGGAGACCATAATGGATTAATTCGCATAGCATTGACCCCTTTTACGGTTTCCCAAAAATAGTCTAGCTGCATTAATTCGAAGCTTTTTGTTAGCCAACTGACATCGCCGAGACGGATGATAGCATCAAAATAATGCTAGAAATGTTAAGTTGTCGAGAAGGCCGGGAATTATCAAACTCTTGGCAACAGAAGCCACATTTTAGTGTCAATGGACAACATGTCAGTCTCACGAGCTTCTGGAACAATCTTGCGTACAGCAAAGAAAATTGAATCAAAATCTTCTTTTTAACTACACCTACTGTTTGGGCTGCCAAGCATTAACTTTGAAAAAAGTTTGAATTATTCCCTAACGTTGTTCAAAAGTGAAGCGATCTAAATCAGATTATTGTTAAATTCCGTACAAAAGCGGTGAATCTTCTGTAGAACACAGTGGCATAGAAAGCCATAAAGTCGGTTTTATCCGTAAATGTTTTCACAAGAAATTACCGGACAAGCTTTATTAATAAGGCCTCTCTGCTTTGTGTATGAAAGTCTGCTTTTCACAAGGCCTTACCAAATTCGACACCATTGATATAACGCGAATGCGTATGTTTGTACATATGGTTTCACGCCAACTTTTCGGTTATGAATTATATGTATCCTAAGCAAGACAAATGTCCTTTCGTGCTAGCTATCGGTTGTTAACAGTTACAAATTCCCATTTACTGTTGGCGTGAATGTCGTCTGTCCTTAATACAATTATTAACAAATATTACTACACATATGTACACAGAGAAAAAAGACAAACCCAGAGAAAAAGACAAAAATACAATGAATTTTATCATCACTCAATGAAAATTTTCTCAATAAGCTGAACTATACATCAGATATTGCGATGTTATTTAATTAAACAAAATTCATAAAATGCATGCAAAAAAGTAGCGCTCACCGAAAGTGCAGACATCCCGCTTGTAACCAAGCGTTTATTTTCAACAAACTGCTAACGATTTTTTGTTAATATAGGGTATTTTTTCAGAACAAAAAAAAATATAAAAATTCAAATCAAGTGTAGAATTTTTATTGGTAATTTGAAAGGGCATTTTATGACATTTATTTTTTGAATATAATTTCCTTCTAATGTTGGACGCAACTACGCCTCAGGGTTTCCATTCTGAGGGTCAAATTTTGGATGACTCGTTCGAGCATTTCGACCGGTATGGCGTTAATGACACGCGTAATATTGGCTTCCAAAACCTGAATCGTTGCTTGTCAGCATAGACTTTGGACTTTAGGTAACCATAAAGAAAAATGTCTAAAGGTGTCATATCACTCGATCTAGACGGCCTGTCCAACACGTGAAATTAGCTGCTCTTCGAAATGGCCTCTCAATAGCTCCATTGTTTGAGCAGCTGTATGGCAAGTGGCACCGTCCAGTTAAAACCAAATGTGTTCAAGATTACGGGCTTTAATTGCAGGTACCAAAAAGTACGATATCATGGCGCGATAGCGAACGTAATTCACGGTTCATTATCATTTTTGAAAAAATATGGACCGATGATTCCACCAGCCCATAAACCGCACCAAACCGTGGGGTATAATTTCTCGGGGTATAATGGCACCTCTTGGACCTCTTCTTGTTGCTCTTCAGCCCAAATGTGGCAATTTTGTTTATTGAATTTGCCGTTGAGCCAGAAATGGGCCTCATCACTGAACAAAATTTTGGTCGAAAGTAGCGGATATTTCCGTTTCTCACCGAACGCTCATTTCCACAATACAGTTGCCAACATTTGAAGGTAATTATTTTCAAAAAATAAATGCCATAAAATGTCCTTTAAAATTACCAATAAACATTCCACACTTGATTTGAATATTTATATATTTTTTTTGTTCTGAAAAATACCTCAAGATGGAAAACCCTATATTTACAAAAAAAATCGTAAGCCGTTTATAGAAAATAAACGCTTGGTTACAAGCGGGATGTCTGCACTTTAGGTGAGCGTTTTTTGTTCTAAAAAAATAGCTCTAGATCTATCACCCATACATTTATTTATCGCCTGAAATCAGAAATATTTTCGATAAAAACCCTACGAATATTTTCGTTTATATGTGAAAAATTGTTGTCACATGATTCTTAATTAACAGCGGAACCCGCCGTGCGTTGCTACGCCCAAAAGAAGACACAAGTACCAAATGGCAAATGCGAAGGAAATTCCTTGTTGACAATGTTTGTGGCCACGAAAAAGTCACTTGAAAACATGAGTTTTATTTAAGTGATTCCAGAATGAAAACTTAGAAGCGGTTCAGGTGGTTCAATCAGTGGTGGCAAAACAACTTTTTCATTCGAACAACAAATTTCTGGCGATTCCTTAGCGAACTTTAGAGCTGGGCAATATAAGCATATGTTCGCCATCGGTCCAAGAACTACATCCTCATGATTCCTGTAGTCGAAGACTTTGTTGTAATTGAATGCTTCCAACTTGAAATTAGTTCTTTCCCTGATACGCTGTTGGAGGACTTCGGCTACTCTGGACATTAAAACTATGGTGTGGTTTAAGACGAGCTTCACGTTGCTCTTTGGTTTTGCTACACTTGACGTTGAAGCTTTGCCGCGGTTTTGTTTCAGACGAGCTCCACGTTGCTCGACGGATTCAGCTGCACTTGACGTTGAAGCTTTGTCGCGGATTTGTTCAAGCCGCCCTTCAAGCTGCTCCACCGTTTTAGTAGCTCTTGACATTGAAGCTTTGTCGCAGTTTTGTTCAAGTCGCCCTACAAGTTGCTCGACCGTTCTTTTAAGATTTTCTTGAAGTGGAGATACTCGTTGTTTAATCGTTTCAGCAGCTCTTGCTTCCATCTTTTTCCTTATCTTTGATGTTATTCTCCCAATCAATGTTTTTTTATTTGTATTGTTTACATTTTGCACGGGCTCTGCGATCTTTGTCGTCGTCAGTAGGACTTCTGTGTAGTCTGTTTGAATATTTACCGATTTTTAGCCATCACAAAACAACACTTTTGCAACGCCATGTGCAGCAGCATGTATGTGCAAAATTTCAGCTATTTAGCTCTCTAAAAAACTCATTTGCCACGCCCCTTTATCCACAAAACGAAAATATAATATCTGATTTTATACTATTCTTCCCCGTTATTGATAGTATATAAAGTATATACCAATTTCCAGAATTCTAGCTTTAAAAATCACTTTTGCCACGCCCTCTGCCGAATGACCAAATTTTGCAAAGAATAACATGATCAGCGGTTCATGAGGCTTTGGGCCCTATGCAAACATACAAAGTCACATAAATCCAATTTTATATATACAGATTTTTTGTTAGTCTTTGTCTGACTGCGAACGCTGCAAGACCTCCTCTGTGCACACAGTCTTACATTTGTTTGTTTCAACAAAATCTAACAACAATTGTTGTAAAAATTCATATTTTACAAAAGCAAACGGATTAGCGAGTGTAAAGGGATTAACAACAAGCAACAACAAGTACGCGAAACGTATGCTTGCACTGTTAGTGCGTGCATTGACGTTTATACCACAACCAAATTGTTGGTATGTCTGCTGATGATGTGAACATCGAAATGGGAGAAGAAAGCAACGATGAAATCAATGATGACGATGCGAACTGGCAGCAGGTACCATCAAAAAGAAAAAATACAGGGTCACCGAACATATTTCAACAAAAACGTCTACACTTTGACGGACCATCAACCTCCAACAGATATGAAGCTCTTGCCACTGATGATATGGAAAACGAAGCATCAACATCTATTCCTAAGCCACCACCAATATTTATTCCTAATGTGGAAAATATTGCAAAAATGGTAAATAGCATAAACAAAGTTATATCTAATACCGATTATCATTATAAGTCATTACGAGATGGCCAGGTTCGTTTAGTGGTTAACAAAGTAGAGTCATATAGAAAACTTATACATCACTTAAATAGTGCCAATATTAATTACCATACTTTCCAATTGAAGCAAGAAAGGGCTTTTAGAGTAGTAATTAAGGGACTTCATCATTCTACTTCTGTGTCAGACATAAAAGCTATGCTGTTGAGCTTAGGGCACGATGTAAGAAGTGTTAGAAATGTAATAAGTCGAGTTTCGAAAATGCCACTACCCATGTTCTTCGTTGACGTTGATCCAAAGGAAAACAACAAGGAGATATACAACATACGGTCCTTTGATAATGCTGTAATTACTGTTGAAGCTCCCAAGAGGTTTGACGACATTGTCCAATGTTATAGATGCCAAGAATTTGGACATACCAAATCCTTTTGTCGGAAAAATTTTCGATGTGTAAAATGTGGACTCGAACATGCCACTGCAGAATGTAAGAAAGCAGCTAGTACTCCACCAAATTGTGTTCACTGCTCCAGTAAGCACACTGCCAGTTACCGAGGATGCATAGCGTACCAAAAACTACTACATTCAAAATCAACCAGGATCAATCGAAAACAAAACCAACAAGATTTCAGTAATCAAAATTATGCTCCACCAGCCTATCAAGATAAATGCGTACCAAATATGCAAGATAGCGACAGGCGGACGTATGCACAAGCTGTAAGAGGTGAGCAACCAGTCACAAACAATATTTTGGAAAAGATAGAGGCAATGCTTGCAAAACAGATCGAACTAACGAACACGATGATGAATATGATGTCTATGCTTATGAATAAGCTATGCAAGTAGATCTTATAATTGCAGAGTGGAATGCCAATGGCATTCATAATCATATAAATGAAATAGAAATTTTTCTTATTAACAATTTTGTCGATATTTTACTAGTATCAGAAACTCATTCTACAAACAAGTCACATTTTCGATTTCAAGGATATGATGTAGTTATGGCAAACCACCCAGATAATCGAGCTCATGGTGGAGCAGCTGTCATTATAAAGTCTAGCATAAAATATGAAGTAGCCGAATCTACAACTGAGCCATACCTACAAGCTTCAGGGGCTAAAATAACGTGTGAAAATGCAACAGTGTCTATATACTCCGTATACTTTCCACCACGATTCAATGTTAAATGCAAACAGTTTGACGATTTTTTCGATGGCCTTGGAACTAAATTTATAGTCGGCGGAGATTTTAATTCTAAACATCCTTGGTGGGGGTCCAGATTAGTTAATCCTAAAGGAAGTGAGTTATATAAGTGTATTTCCAGCAAACATTATAATGTTTTGTCAACCGGAAGTCCTACTTATTGGCCTAGCGATCCACAAAAAATTCCAGATCTTCTAGACTTTATGATTGTTAAGGGGATACCACCATCATCTTTGGCTATTGTTGCTAACTACGATCTTAGCTCTGACCACAGCCCAATTTTAGTGAACTTTAAGACCACGGTTTGCAAACGATTGAAAAGTACAAAAATGTTTTCATCTAAAACAGATATCAAATCTTTTCAATGCTACATCGAAAACAGCATAAACTTAAATGTATCCATAAAAAACGGAAACGAGTTAGAAGATGCCGTAGAATCTTTTACGAAGTTGATTCATGAATCCGCTTATATATCCACTCCCAAAGAAGTTATAAACAATAATTCTAATTTCCGAATATCCTACGAAACTCGACAGCTTATAAGAAAGAAACGCCGTTTGCGAAAAATTTGGCAAAGAACAAGGCGCCCGGAAGACAAAACCAATTTTAACAGAGCTGCCAACATTCTTAAACTAATATTACAGAAAAGCAAAAATGATTCTGTAAACTCTTATCTAAGTAGTTTAAGTCCGACAAACAGCAATGAATACAATCTATGGAAGGCTACAAAATATCTCAAACGACCACAAAAAAGAAATATTGCTATCAAAGACTCTACCAATGTATGGCACAAAACTGATAAAAGTAAGGTCGCTGCTTTTAAATCATTCTTAGAGGAAACATTCACTCCATTTTCATTTTGCGATACCTTGGAAGAAAAGGAAATTGTAGATTTTCTCGACATACCTTGTCAAATGTTTCGCCCGATAAAACACTTTTCATTAAAAGAAGTAAAACATGAAGTGAAAAAACTTAATTCCAAGAAATCGCCTGGTTACGATATCATAGACGCCAAAGTAATAAAGTCTTTACCAAAAAAAGGTTTTATATTCCTTACTTTATTATATAATTCCGTCCTAAGATTGTCATATTTTCCTATCCAATGGAAGTTCGCAAAAATTATAATGGTACTTAAGCCGAATAAACAAGAAAATAGTATCGCATCATATAGACCAATAAGTTTATTACCTGTTATCTCCAAAATTTTTGAGAGATTGCTGCAAAAAAGGCTTTTTCCAGTCTTGGAAGCATTAAATATATTGCCCGATCACCAATTTGGTTTTAGACAAGGCCATGGAACCTCCGAACAATGTCACAGAGTGGTAAAAACCATAAGGGAGTGTTTAGAAAATAAACAATATTGCTCGTCGGTGTTTCTCGATGTGAAGCAAGCTTTTGACAAAGTATGGCACGAGGGTCTATTATATAAGTTAAAAACTCTTTTACCTACTCCCTTTTATTTACTTATGCGGTCTTATCTTAGTGACAGACGATTTTATGTGAACATCAATGGCGAAGACTCGGATATTGGTTTTATTAAATCTGGAGTACCACAAGGAAGTGTGTTGGGGCCGGTTTTGTACACAATATATACATCTGACTTTCCTACGAACGACGATCTCACAATTGCGACATACGCAGATGACACTGCTATATTGGCTACTAGTCAGTCACCTGCAGAAGCTTCGAGCATCATTCAAACCCATCTTGATCTTACACAATCTTGGTTAAAGAAGTGGAATATAAAAGTCAATGCCGACAAGTCAAAGCATGTTACATTTACTCTTAGGAAAGAGGACTGTCCACCGGTTACATTACAGGGAATCACTATTCCCCCATCAAATTGTGTCAAATACTTGGGTCTAAACATAGACAGGCGTTTAACATGGAAGCAACATATACAATTCAAGAGACAACAGCTAGAAATTAAGACAAAGCGTATGTATTGGCTTTTTCGTCAAAAATCGCAATTAAGCTTGGAAAACAAAGTCTTGCTGTACAAAACTACACTCAAGCCCGTCTGGACGTATGGAATTGAACTCTGGGGAACGGCAAGCAATTCTAACGTAGAAATTCTTCAAAGGTATCAATCAAAGACTCTCAGACTAATCACTAATTCGCCTTGGTTTGTTAACAATGACAATATACATAAAGATCTTGGTATTCCTAAAGTGAGAAACGAAATAAACAGATATAGCACAAATTACCTCAACAGAATAAGTCTACATTCGAATATTCTAGCCTTAATGCTATTAGATGACAGTTACGAAACTAGAAGACTGAAAAGACTGCAGGGTCTTGACTTGCCCTTTAGAAAATAAAATAATTACTTGTTTTAATCATAAATGCAATTATGTAATTAACTGCTAAGTTCGCTGGAGCTTAGCAAAACTGTTATTTATAAGTTTATATACAATTTGCTTAATATTTATTTCTTTTTGTGTAAATAGATTGCAAATAAAACTATTTGAAAAAAAAAAAAAAAAAAAAAAAAAAAAAAGATTTTTTGTTTAAAAATTTAAACTTTTTAATTGAACCGAAAATATTTTTTTTCTGTGTACGTACCGACACATGAAAGAACCCAATGAAAAGCCTGTAAGAAGCGATTGCCATGGCATGGAACGATAAATAGGCACACGGGAATATTTCTTAATAACCAAACAAACGCACTTGTATTTATAAAATGAGTCACACCACGTGTAAAGTCTTTAATTTTCGAATGTAATGGGAGAGAAAAACTTCAAAAGAAGGTATCAATACATAGTTGCCGCAATTCCGCTTTTTACTTCCCTTTGGCTATCACAAAATGCTACGGCAAATTGAGAACAGTTTCCTAGAAATCCCTTTGATTTTCCGGATTTGTTTCATTTTATTTTGTTTTAGGAATTCTGTTTGCCCCAAAGCAGGAAGTGTAGAAAGTAGTAATACGAGTAGTCTAATAAGTTCGCCGTGAATTCTGTAGGAAACACGGAGCAAGTTGACGCAATATTTGCCTGAAAGAAAATATTAATAACTAAATGCTTGCTGCTGCCTTTGGCATGTTGTAATGAGATTTAAAACCGAGGAGTAATTCTGTATTTTCCTAGAATCGTTAAGCCGTGTAGTGTTAATTCTTAATTAACTAGCGGAACCCGCCGTGCGTTGCTACGGCCAAAAAGAAAGCACATGTACCAGTCATTAGACAGAAATTTTGTGGAATTTGAATATCTTCAGTTAAGGCAGTCGACTAAAGACTGAATTGTGAAAATTTAGTATTTACCAACTTTTTTGCTAAACTCAGACGAGGCTACCGTTGCAGCAACATAGCCATGTTAAATCAAACGTTTCTTAGTGTGTGGCCGTGTTGCCACTTGTTTTGTGAAAAAAAAAATTGCTGCAACTCGTTGCTATCGACGATTGCGTCCTGTGTACCTAGAACTTCTTTCAAAATTACTAATTAACTTATTTCAATGTGCCATCCCAAGTTTAAGTTATTGTAAACAAATAAAAACGGCATTAAGTTCGGCCCCGCAAAACCTGATATACAAACCACAGTCAATTAAAGTGATACATATTGTGGGACCTTTGGGACCATGAGTCTCAATTCATGTTCGGATTCAAGGAGCATCGGCTTTAATTTCAGTACCACTTTGCCCATACTGGCATGGACTTTCCAGCAGGATTCTGCGCCGGCCCATAAGGCTAAAAGTCCCAGGCCTGGCTTCGAAACATTTTGCTAGCGTTCATTTCCTCTGAAGATTGGTCCTCAGGCAGTCCAGATTTAAACCCATTGGATTACAAATTGCAGACGGTTTTAGAGGACAAGGTTTGTCACAAAAGATACCCCAACATTGGATCTCTTAAGGCTGCTTTGGTTCGAGCTGGGTCCAATTTTCCAATAGACGAGGTTCGTGCAGCTATTGCCGATTGGCCAGGCGTCTGTAAAGGCAAAAGGCGGACATTTCGATACAATATATATCAATAAATATATTAAAAAAATATTTGGAAGTTAAAATCAACATTTCCGTAACTGTGAAAATACTAATGAATTTATCTACCAGTTCACTGAATAAATTCTTTTGCAGTTGAAACTATTTTCATGGCATTTCAAAATATTCCTATATAATCTGCACTAACACTGTGTAATTTGTATGGGAGGTATCAAAAGAGGTGTGGCTAAAAATATTTTTTTTAACAAGCTAATATTATATCTGAGTTCTGAGTATTGCTTTTTGTTAAATTGTGTTAATAGTATTAATTATAATACAAGAATACCAAAAGTGGAAAAAGGTACACTTGCGTGGGATGCCCAGTACATACAGAGAAAATATATGGTTACTACATGGTCACGGCAACAATAGTATGTTCTCTGCAATAAAAGTATGGTCATCGCAACCATAGCATTGTTTTTTGAATTTCATTTTGACAATAGTATGATTGCGGCAATATTAATATTCTTGAAATGTAACAATAGTTTTGCTGCAAAATTAAAATATGGTTGTAGCAACAATATAAATATGGTTGGTGGAACAAAAGTATTGTTTTCATGGGTTTAATGTTTACAATAACATGGTAACGGCAATCATACCGGCAAAATAGTATATTTTTTAATTTCACCATGTTATTTTTACGAATCTTACGCAGTAATAGTAAAAATAATTCAATTTTTTCGAAACAAACTACGAAGTAGTATAACTGAAATATATTAAATAAATAATTTTTTTTACTGTTTAATAAATCACTCCTATTATTACATAACTTACTTAATAAAATTGTCTATTGTTAAATAACAACTTAACACAATCTTTACAAAAAATTTTGGGGACCATAGTATGATTGTGTGTAAGTCATACTATAGTTGTGAGGATCATACTATGGTTGTACGTTAAACATACTATGGTTAGGAGGATCATAATATGGTTGTGAGGATCATAGTATGGTTGAATGTGAATAATAATATGGTTGTGGGGATCATAGTATGGTTGTGTGTGAACAATACTATTGTTGTGCCACAACCATATAACCAACAATAGTATGATGCTCTTCGAGTACTGTTACCCCAATAATACTTTTTTAATGCGTGTAGGGGTGTGGAAATGTGGCCCATTTTTATTTCCATAAGCAGTTTTGGACGTCATGCTTAATTAAAAAACAATTGGAAGCTCCCTTGGGCGAACAGCCACACAGGCGGACATGGTTCGAAGGACTTAAAAAGCCATGAAACGGATTTGGTCAAAGCATGTGAAGGGTATTAAATGCATATTTCGATGTTTTGCACCTCTCGGCCGTACCAAATTATATATACTCTTTCACCCATTAAAGTGAGGGCATGAAAAAAGTCTACAGTCGGACAAATACCAAAAACACTTTCGTAGATAAAGGACTTATCACGTTAGAGCGAAATTTGGCCAAGATCGAATTAAAAATTTTATTTTTTTAGCTGTTGTTAAATCGGTACTGAAAGGAAACGTGAAGCGATATGACATAAAACATAAAACAAAGGACAACTTACAGTTTTCTCATCATGCAACACGCGAAATTTGAGTAAGATCGTCGGCCTAGTTTTGTAACCTTCTTCAGATATTGTTGGTTACTGATCGCTCATAACATTCCATACATTTAAATAAGTTGGGATTTTTATTGTTTATTGCGGGAGTATCTCAACCAAAACTTGGTAAATAGGACTATATTTATAGCCCCCAGACAAAAGACATCTAAGGCTCTGAAAGCCATATAAGAAATTCAGTTTCGCTCAAATTTAGCATAGTGCGCTATGAAAGATTAATAACCAACCCAACTCCAGCCCCGATGCGAAAACTTTACAAGCCACATTTTAAATCTGACCATGCTCATAAATGATATAGGGTCATATCGGGACATGTATTAATGTAAAGGGTGTCCCAAGAAGAACGCAATTTTTAAATCTGGCAACATTCGAAGTGTCATTGTTTGACATTTGAACAATTGTTATTGTTTGTTAGTAGAATGTTCGAGGTTAGTAAAAATGTAGCGCTACACGAATGAACAACGCATTCTCATTGTGAAATTGTTTTACCAAAATGGTGAAAGTTTTGCGGCTACAGTTCACAATTTGGGGTCACAATAATGCTCCAAAAGAGTCAACTGTAAAGAGATTAATGGATAAATTTGCCGAAACTGGGTCTGTTAGTGATGTAAAGACAACAACGCTCCATCGACCAGGTCGATCGACCGAAAATGTCGCAGCTGTACGTGATGATGTCGCTCAAACTCCATCCACCTCAATTAGACACCGAGCTCAGCAAATTGGTGTCTCCAAATCCACTTGGCAGCGAATTTTGACGAAAGATTTGCATCTTCATGCATATAAAATTCAATTGACTCAGGAACTGAAGCCAGCTGACCATGGACAGCGAAGGGAGTTCGTTAATTGGGTATTGGAGAGACAACATGAAAATGCTGATTTTGCCGATAAAATAATCTTCAGTGACGAGGCCCATTTTCATCTTGATGGCTTCGTCAATAGGCAGAATTGTCGCATTTGGGGTGCGGAAAATCCTCGAGTGATTCACGAGAAGCAAATGCATCCTCAACGCGTCACTGTGTGGTGTGGTTTTTGGGCTGGAGGAATCATTGGACCTTTTTTTATGAAAATGAGGCATGTCAAACGCAAACAGTCAATGGTGTTGGTATCGTGAAATGATAACCAGTTTTTTCTTGCCTAGAATTGAAGAAATGAATGTGGAGGGCATGTGGTTCCAACAACACGGCGCCACATGTCATACAGCCAGAGAAACAATTCAATTGCTGCATCAGTCATTTCCCGGTCGTGTTATTTCGCGTTTTGAAGATCAGAATTGGCCGTCTAGATCGTGCGATTTAACACCATTAGATTTTTTTCTTTGGGGTTTTTTGAAGTCGATGGTTTACGCGAATAAGCCGACGACGACTCAAGCCTTAAAAGACGAAATTGGACGCTGCATTAATGAAATACCGCAGCATTCATGCAAAACGGTCATTGAAAATTTCATTAAAAGATCGCGTGCATGCCAGCAAAGCCGCGGCGGCCATCTGCACGATATATTGTTCCATACATAACCTCATTCTGTCTACTTTACGATATAATAAAGTTTCACGATTTTTTCTTAAATATCTGTGCTTTATTTAAAATTTAAAAATTGCGCTCTTCTTGGAACACCCTTTATGTACATACGAGGGCATATCAGTAATTCCGTGACATTTCCAACTTTCCCCGTAGTTATATGAAATGCAACACTGCTCCCACGAAGTCTTATATGTTAAATATACTGTCAAATTTTGAGAGAGTTGCGTCATTTAGTTTGTGTTTAACAGCTGCTTAAAATATACAACCTCGTGGATTTTGTTAAAAATTAAAAAAAAAATTGAATTTCAAGTGCTCTTATTTATTGCGGAAACACAATCAATCAAACCAAGTAAAAGCTTCATAAATATTATGAAGCACCATCGGTTTCAAAAGTAAGAAAGTGGTTTACTGACTTTCGTTGTGGTAGCACAAGTAAAAATGACGCTGAACGTTCTGGACAGCCAAATGAGGTAAAAGAGCGTGAATTGGTTGACTCCATCGTACGCATTTCATATTACGGTGTGCAATCGTGCGATAACTTCAAAGGATTGTATGGAATTCTTTAACCGCAATTCGAATGATTTTGCGGCGTTTTGTAACTGTGGATGCAACACGGATCCATTACAATACTCCAGAGACCAAGCAGCATTCTAGACAATGGGTTTCTCCGGGTGAACCGGCTCCGAAGAAGGCCAAGGTGACTTTTCGCCCTATAAGGTGATGACAACAGTTTTTTGGGAAACACGCGGGAAAGTCCACATCGAACATCTTCAAAAAGGAGAAACAATAAACGGTAAATAATATGCCAACTTACAGCACCGATTTAACGAGGATTTAAAGAAAGCGACTCCATATGGCCAAGAAAATTTCGTATAGACGCGAAGAGACTTCGGTAATGTCAGACTATTAACCTTATATCGTTTTATTGTCAGATGAAACATTCCTAGTAGTGTCGGTTAGACCAATGCTATTAGGTACTAAGTTTTTCTCTTCCCCAAAAAAGTTGGTGTTTAAAAGAAAAGAGTGTTAAAATGGCATTTGCTTGTAATTTAATTGTTGCTGCCGTTAAAATAATTGCTCTTTAAGACTATTTTTGGGGCATACTAACATAGTTTTTTTCTTTGTCTGCATTTCGTTTCTTAATGTTAATACGTGCACAAGTGTATATTGGGTATAATAATCGGATTAATTAGAGCTTTAAAAGGCCTCTCAGGAGGCCTTATGCGGCCTTATGAAGTTCTTGCCCTTACGAGTAATTGGAATATTTTGTTGCCATAGTTAGTTACATATTTGCTTTGGCAAAAGATGGTGCCAAGAAGCAGAAATCTTTTTGAAGCATTCCAAGAATCTTAAAATCAGACCTTCTACGTGATACAGCAGCAATAGCAGATTAATGTCAGTTTCACATGATTATCATCATAGACTGAAACACTGTGCTCCTTAACACTGTTAAACTACAGGGTGGACCAATAGTTACATGGGGTTTAAAAATTTAATAACTTTTTCGTTTATATATTTTTTTTCAGATTATATAAATAACACTTGGAAAATAAATAATAGAGAGATTCACAGCTAAACAAAGAACCAGAGTAATAGAATTTGATTATTTAAATCAGCGATCAATTATTTTGACGCAAATTGATTAGTGATGAAGCTCATTTTCATTTGTTGATAAGCAGAACTGTAGGTTCTAGGGTTCTGAAAATCCAAGAGCCATTCATCAACGCCAATTGCACCCCATATGGTGTGGGATCACATCTGCAAATATCTTCTTCGAGAATGAAGGTGGAAGTGTTTTAACCGCAAATGGAGAGCGGTATCGGTTTAAGATAAAAAATTGATTACGTCCTGCTCTTGAAAACAGGCTCGAGATGTGGTTTCAGTAGGACGGATCCACTGCCCACACTGTCCGAGACACAATGACGCTTTTAAGTCAAATTTTTGGAGAGCGAATAATTTCCAGAAATTCGGAAATTATTTGGACATCGTGATCTCCAGATCTGTCCGCACCCGACTATTTTCTTTGGGGTTATTTGAAGGAGCGATTATAAGTATATGTGAACAATACCGAGACAATCCTTCAACTTAAGGCCAACACTGTTGCAGAAATTCGAACGGTACAGCCACAAATTTTGAAAGATGTTATGAAAAATGCTGATTGCGAAGCAGAAAGCAGGAGTCATTTAAGTGATATTATTTTTCATACTTAGTATATAAAAATTTCGATTTTGTATATTATATAGGGTGGTTCATCTACAGGTATTTTTTTCAGAAGAAAAAAATATAAAATTTCAAACCAAGTGTGGAATCTTTATTCTTCATTCGAAAGGACATTTTATGGCATTCATTTCTTGAATATAATTTCCTTCAAATGTTGGCTGCAACTACGCCTCAGGGTTTCCATTCTGAAGGTCCATGACTTGGATGACTCGTTAGGGAATTTCGACCGGTATGGCTTTAATGACACGCGTAATGTTGGCTTCCGAAACCTGAATCGTAGCTGGTTTGTCAGCATAGACTTTGGACTTTACGTAGCTCCAAAGAAAAATGTCTAAAGAAAAAAAAAATCACTTGATCTAGGCGGCGGAAATTAGCTGCTTTCCGAAATGACCTCTCAATAGATCCATTGTTTGAGCAGCTGTATGGCAAGTGGCACGGCCCTGTTGAAACCCAAGAGTCGTCATGATTACGGGATTCAATTTCAGGTGGCATAAAGATCGATATCAGGCCGCAATAGCGTGCACCATTACGGTTACGTTCCCGCCATCATCATTTTCGAAAAAATATGCATCGATGATTCCACTGGTTTTCTCTAGGTACAATGGCACCTCTTAAACCTCTTTTGTTGCTCTTCAGACCAAATGCGGCAATTTTGTTTATTGACTTTGCTGTTGAGCCAGAAATGGGCCTCATCACTGAACAAATTTTTATTCGAAAACAGCGGTTCTTCCCGTTTCTCACCGAACGCTCATTTCCATAATACAGTTGCCAACATTTGAAGGTAATTATTTTCAAAAAAAAAATGTCATAAAATGTCCTTTTAAATTACCAATAAATATTCCGCACTTGATTTGAAATTTGAAAAATACCTCTAGATGGATCACCCTATATTTCTGAGAAAAAAAAATAATAAATGAATTAGTTATTACAGCTTTTAGCCCCATGTTAACTGTTGGCCCACCCTGTATAATGCGACTACTATCGCTCCTACAAATAAATTGGACGGACCAATTTAAACATCAGCTGCGCGGGCTTCTACGACCTCTTGATGAGGGGTAAGATCTATCTAAAACCTCTGTAACTCTTTGGGTCGTAGCACCCAGCTGATACGCAACGTATCAACTGGGTTGCACGCTCTGACTGGTTGCGTCAATGTCTATGCCAAGAATTCGATCCATGTTGTCCATCAACATACATAGATGTTTTTTAAGGAATATTCGAAATGTATTTCAATCTTGCAGTGAAGCTCTCGAAATCACCTAAGGAAAATCAGGTGGCCCCTGTCGTTCCCTGCGGGACAGTAGCAAAACACGAAAGATAATTTCTCTCAAAAATGAGGCTCCAATTCCTGTCTCAGTAGGCCTGTATGTTCTTTGAAAATTAATATCGAAATCCGCCGCTGGCAATGTACGAATACAAGCACATATTATCAAAGAAATGTTCAAATGTCATATGCCATTGTTGTCCTTGTCGCTGTTGTTATTGTTGTATTTTAGTATGTATTAATGGCACCTAATAGCTTTTTGTTTATAAATATGATTGTATGTAGGGTGACGGTGTACGCCTTGCCCTTACCAAAGACCTTTCTCTATAAGTTGTGTTTTACTGTGTTATGTGTTTTTCTTTTCCCTCGTTTATATTTTTCTCAGAATTTTCCTGTCTAAACAGAGTATGTGTAAATTTGCTATAGGAAAAACTTGTTAATTTTATTATAATTGTTGTTGTGAGGCTAATAAGGAAGTGAGAATAATTCGATTATGAACAAATTACAAATTTGCTGTAATGAATTCGAAGAACTTCGCCGGATATTTATTTAAAATTAAGTAGAAGGAGAACATGCTAGAGTTCGATATTTTGCAATTATTTTCTGATGATTTCCAGCCGGGAAAGTTGGCTAAATAATAAAAATGGGTATATAAGTGTTCAGTCTATGAAACGAGCCCTTGTATGTGCTTAGTAAAGGGCTGTCAAAGTTAAAATTTGCGAAAAGTAAATTTTATGGTAAATCTAAAAAAAAATCCCATTTTAAATTTATTTTTATTATTTAATTTATGATTATGACTTGAACAGTTTTTATTCTGGCTCGAGACCTTTTGTTGTTTCTTTTTCAGAATCAACTAAAAAATTGAGGTAATGTATTGGCTATGATTGCCCAGACTGTACAGCTGTTTGTTAACCCGCCAAGGTTTTTCTTTAGCGGATACAAATTAAATGTCTTATACGGGAGTCTCATTTGAATTACTGAGAATTACCCTTTGCATATAATCTTCGAACTGTGCGTAGAGCAATCTTCATAGCGCAATATCATGTCCACCAGTTCCGCTTCGCATGGGCTTTCGTTGAAAAACACAGATGCAAAAGCACAAAGTGTGCGTGTTTCTTGAGCGTATATATAATATATTCCTCACAATTCGCAAGAGAAGATGTATCTAAAAGACTTATCATTTCTAAACTATAATTATTTTTTAACACTATCAGTGACTTCACAGGGAAGAAAAAAGTGGATCGAAAAATGCTGCCAACATATTGAAGAGGTTCTCATTTAGTCTCGCAATTGGCATAATTTGTTGAGAGACTCCTGTGCTTTTTCAGAAAGCTCTACAATAGGCAAAGACTGGTATTAAATTATATCTAAGCCCTGCGCCAATATTTTACGAGTTCTGCTATATATATTTCTGGCCTAAAAATGAAAATGCGAATATTTATCATCAAAAATGTTTTTTTTTTATTTTTCAAAGTACTCTCAAGCGTGACTTATACACTTTTGCATGCGCTTAAACGAATTGTCGAAGCACTTTTTTCACTCCGATTGAGACACCTCCAAAACATGGTTTTTGAACGCTTCAACAGCATCTTCTTGCGATGAAAATATGCAAAAGGTAGTCGAATAGAAAATAAAACAGAGGTGACTGCAGGGAGTGAATGCTACTTCACCATTCAAGCAACTAACGTGATTAAACCATGATCAATGGATACATACTTAAGTGCAGACAGATTTTAAATAAACGAGAACTAGTCGGCAGTAGTGTATTCCACTAAACAAAGTAAACACAATAAAAATCCCTCACACTGCCTTCCGATTTTTGTTGTTTTTTATAAACAAAAACCATGCACTGTGTCGTATGTGTATGTTTTTTGGTCGCAAATGTCGTTCCCGATATGAGGTCCTGCAGCTCTAGGAGCGATAAATTATAACTTATCTCGCTCGGATTTTGCATTATTGGTTATGAGTTCCGACGTGGAGTAATGATTAGTGTGCGTAACTATCATGCCAGTAAACCCAGGTTTAACTCCGAGTAAGATCATTTAACAGTCTTGTAAATGCCAGCGACTTTGCGGGTAAGAGATTTATCTCTAAGTCAGGTAGAAACGACTGTAAAAATGCATTAGCCATTCGGAGACGGCGTTAAACAGTTGGTCCCAATCAGTGAGTGAGTATAATAAGTGCACAGCTCACAGATTTGAGAAAAGTTTTCCCTGTGATGTTGTGGAAATAAAGTAAGAAGTTTAAGAGTTGTGGAAAATCGAAATATGTTTTATTAAAATTGTGTCCGATCTTTAATAACTATTTTTAATATATCGTCTTAAAAGCATATTTCTACACATTAATACCGTCCTTCATTGGTCTAAAACTAGCATATTTTCATCTAAATCAGTTTTTCACAAAAAAATTCTAATTTGGAATAATAATATTAATCCAGTAAACAGTTACAACCGCTGGAATTTCAAATTTAAAAAAAAAATACTATTTTTTTTAAAAGTTTTTCAAACTCGAGATTGGGAAGTTTGTAGCTTTGCTAAACTACAGTTATTTTGGCTAGAGATCTAGAAATATTCTTGTAAACTCGAATGCATCCTAACTAAAGCTAAACGAAATTTCAATTATCTTCAGTCATTATGGATTTATTTCCAAAACATTTCGTTTTCCAACTACTGTGCATTGATCTAAGTAATTTGTAAGATCTAGTCCCCGTCACATGAACAGCACTGCTGAAAAACGGTATGAATTAAATCTTTATTTATTTGTATGAAAGGTGCATTACTTCTGAAAGGAATGGGGAATAAATGGATTTGATATGTATACTGGTAAATTTTATAAAATCATTTTATTAAAACAACTGAAAAACAGAGCTTCGGTTTTTGTGCCACTTGAATCCTATTCCCCCCTCATCAAATAATAGCTTTTGTAAAAGTTTGAAAGCAAATTATACATTTTATTAAGTTTTAAATAAGTAATTATGAATTTTATGCATTTTAAAGAAAGTTCAGTAGTTTGTAGAGCCTCCTTTGTTAAGGATAGCTTCGAAAAGTCTGCTGGGAATCAAATCATACAATGTTTTAATGTAGTCAATTAAAAATGGTAGACCAGGCTTCCTTAATTGCTTTAATTAGTTCGCCTTTGTTGCTGTATTGCTTACCAGAAGCATTAACTTTGCGGACGAGCCATCCCCAAACATTTTCTATAATGTTCAAATCTGGCGAATAGGGAGGCCAGTCAAGAACTTTGACATTTTGATCCCGAATCCATGCCTACACCACACGAGCAGTGTGAACCGGTGCATTATCGTGCTGAAATGTCCATTGTTAGTATCCGAATAGATTGTTGAAGTAAGGAAAAGCTTGCTGAAGTACGCCATTATAGCAACTTGCGTTCATTGTGG
Organism: Hydrotaea diabolus; assembly: GCA_963513945.1. Taxonomy (NCBI): domain Eukaryota; kingdom Metazoa; phylum Arthropoda; class Insecta; order Diptera; family Muscidae; genus Hydrotaea; species Hydrotaea diabolus. The sequence goes on along the minus strand of OY740717.1, from coordinate 129,136,738 downwards.
TGGACAAAAAATTGTAATTCGCATGTACCATAATAGGATATGGCCCCCCACACCATGTCACCACCCACTCGGCTATGTAAGCGATCCAGATGGTGCTACTCTTTGCGAAGATCATGGAAATAATAGTTAAATCCATCTGGGCCCTCGAAATTAATTTTTTTTTCGTCTGAGAAAACGACGCGATGCCACTCGTTATTCCATGTCATGTAACTGCGGCAAAACCCCAAGCGTATCTTTTTGCGGCCATCGTTAAGGGGTGGTTTTTTCTTTAGTTTTAGGCGCTTTAAATGCTTAGCATTAGAAATAACGCGTTGGACCGTTCTTACACTAGCTTTAACGCTAGTTTTAGCCTTAACTTGTGATGATGAATCGTGCGAATTTTATGCTGATCTTATTTTAGCTCACTTATCAGTAGCAGAAAGCACACTTTTTGTTCGTCCTTTCATATTCTTGCCATAGCTTGACTCATTTCGCAAAAACGTAGACACGACGTTTCGGCTTCTTCCGATTTTATCAGCGATTTTATGGATTGAGTGCCCCGATTCTTTATAAATTTTAATTTTCAACTTTTCCTCGTTAGATAAAGATTTTCCTCGACCCATTTTAATTTAATTTTGGTTGAAATCGATTAAATTGCAACAGAAAATATTTTAATTTACTACACGCAGCCACTTCCATAAGAAAACTAAATATTATGATGGGTGTCCTATTCATGTGTCGTACGAAATTTCACAAATTTAGGTTATGGTAAAGCAAATTAAAAATAAAAACTTATAACGGTACATTTCCAGTACACAATTGTTTTCTTTCTTATAGAGAGTGAATATGAAGATCTCAAAATCAAACAAAAATATTCCGCTCAATGCACGCAGAAAAAAAGTATGGTTGTCGTGACAATATTCGAAGAGGAAAGTACTTTTGTTGGGTATATGGTTGTGGTACAACTATATTATGATCCTAGCAACAATAGTATGAATCAAATACAACCATACTATGATCCTCACAACAATAGTATGATTCACACATTACCATACTATGACCCCACAACCATAGTATGACTCACACTCAACCATACTCTGATCTCCACAAGCATACTATGATCCTCACAACCATACTATGTTTCACATAGAACCATAGTATGATCCTCACAACCATAGTATGATTCACACGCAACCATGTTATGATCCCTACAACCATAGTGTGATCACACACAATTATACTATTATCTCCAATATAATTTATTAGAATTTGTTTAAGTTGTCGACAATCGATTTGAATTAGACAATTATAATTAAAAAAAAAAACAATAAATTCAAAATAATAAGGGTGATTTATTTCACAGTAGAAAAAATAAGTCTAAATAAACGTTAGCGTTTTTAATAAAAAAATTCAGTTAAAAAAAGCCAAAGCAGCTTGTTTAAAAAATTTTAATTTCGATAAAAAAAGTACTATTATTGCATTAGATCAGCACCAATAATATTACACAATACTTTTGTCGCACCAACCATATTTATATTGTTGCTATAACCATATTTTCATTTTTAAATTTGGCAATAATACTATTGTTACATATCTACAATATTGATGTTGCAGCAATTATACTATTGTCAAAACTAAATGCAGTTAACAATGCTACGAACATACTTTTATTGCGGAGAACATACTTTTATTGCCGTGACCATGTAGTAACCATGTTTTTTCTCTGCGTGTGGTCTCAAATATTTAAGAGAATCACAAATAAGGTAAATCGTAAAGGGGGTCTTATTCATGTGGCGGGGAGTGTAAGTATATTGGAAAAACTAGCATTAAGAGTACTGGATTTAACAAAACATGGAGCTTTCGATGTTTCGGTCTGATATAATAAAGTTGTCCGCAAGATGTATATCGCTGTTGGTCTTACTGGCCAATTTTATTTTTAAATTTTGGGACACCATGAATGTGATAGAAATAGGAGTGCCTATTTTTAATAAAATCTTTTTTGTTTTATAAAGGCTGATAAGAACTGTATTTACCTACATGCATGAGATCAGAAAACCTTCTATTAAAAACATTCACTACTTTTTGACTTTAATAAAACTTTGATATACTATTTTGCCCCCCACCTTCCCGACCTCATTCTCACTCTCTTCGGCAATAGTTATCAAAAAATAACGAACCATAAATAATGCCCCTGAGAATAATAAAAGTGGGCATAAAAAATATTGACAACATTGACCAAAAGCAATCATCAATACTCGTTGTTCCCCAGGACAGGCAGTAACCGCAACAACAACGACAATCACAATGTCAAGGAGTGTGGATATTCGAAAAACGAAAATATTCTGAAGATAGTGTACTCAAAACACATACACACTGTCAGAGACACTTACTCATATGTAGACAGTTTGTTTGTATGCTTACTCGCACATACTTTTATATGCATATACACACACACAAACACATACGTTCGTTTGTCGATATTCTCAAGTGTCAATTCAATTGTCAATAAGAAGCACTTTTTCCTACGTTTGGTGAGTTTTTCGCCTTTCATTCCCATCATCGTCATCTTATGGCATGAACTCACGTGTGTGTATTTGTATATATAAGTAGAGTCGTATCCATACACATACGAAGGACATATGCAGGGATGTATTCATATCCTCATATGTATACATGTGTGGGTAGGGTATAAACGTCCGTGTATTACTGAGGTATTGATGTGGATTAATTTAATTTGATCCGAGAGGTTTATTTATGAAAATAAAGTGGAAATAACACACTTCTCGAATTCTTATATCATCGCCTGGCACACGGACACAATTTCAATATTAAATGGAGAGTGTAGTTGCAACAATGCATACACAGTATCAGGCATAACAAAACATAATTCAATATTCCAATCAAAAATTCAATTAGGGTTTTTACAAGTCAAAAAGTCCTTACGTTCAGTAATAATGGCATAGAAATATAAAACATCTTTAAATACCCTTAATAGAATATTGCAAAGAGGAAACAAATTGTGGTGTACCACTCAGAATTGACCGTCCTACGTTGCCTAAGCGGAACATTCGCCACATGACCAGTTTTGCGCGAAGAAACAGGCGACCATTTGCTTCGCAGTACTTCTTCCACTAACAACTTTCATTGGATTTGGTTCGTCTTCGAAGACCACACGGTTGATCGGGCTCATACTCATAGAATTACGATTTGTCACCTTTGACGATCTTATAAAAGTCTTTTGAAGCACCGCGATCGTATTTTTTCAAAATTTCTTTGCACTAATCGACACCAGCCTTTTTATGAGCGATTGTCAAATTGTACGGGATCCAACGAGAGCAAACCTTTTTTAGGGCCAGATGTTTCTGCAATATCGAATGTATGCTGGTGAAAGAAATGTCCAAGGATGCCTCTATCACACGGTATATCACATGACGATCTTGCATTATCAGTTCACGCACGGCATTATCAGAAACAGGCGACCAATTGCTTGGAAGTGCTTCTTCTACTAAGAACTTTCGTTGGATTTGGTTCGTCTTCGAAGACCACACGGTCGATTGCTGTTTTGTTTCGGGCTCATACACATAGATTCACGATTCGTCACCTGTGACGATCTTATAAAAGTCTTTTGATGCACCGCGATCGTATTTTTTCAAAATTTCCTTGCACGAATCGACACGAGTCTTTTCTTGAGCAATTGTCAAATTGTGCGGTATCCAACGAGAACAAACATTTTTAGGGCCAGGTGTTTATGCAATATCGAATGTATGCCCATGGATGCCTTTATCTTACGGTATGTCACATGACGATCTTGCATTATTAGTTTACGCACGGCATTATCAGAAACAGGCGACCATTTGCTTTAAAGTGCTTCTGCCACTAACAACTTTCGTTGGATTTGGTTCGTCTTCAAAGACCACACGGTCGATTGCTGTTTTTTTTTCGGGCTCATACTCATAGATTCACAATTCGTCACCTGTGACGATCTTATAAACGTCTTTTGAAGCACCGCGATCGTATTTTTTCAAAATTTCTTTGCACTTATCGACACGAGCCTTTTTTTGAGCGATTGTCAAATTTTGCGGGATCCAACGAGAACTAACCTTTTTTTAGATCCAGGTGTTTATGCAATATCGAATGTATGCTGGTGGAAGAAATGCCCAAGGATGCCTCTATCACACGGTATGTCACATGACGATCTTGCATTATCAGTTCACGCATCAATGCTTTGGCACAACGGCCGTTTTTGGACGACCTTCGTCTTTAAGCGAGCGTCGGCCACAATTGAAATCATTAAACCAGTTTTTCCCAGTGCTATACGATGGTGCTTCAGCGCCATACAAAGATTTAAGTTCATCGATGCACTCTTGTCGTAATAATCCACGTCGAAAGTTGTGAAAAATGATCGCACGAAAATGTCCACGAGTTAATTCCATTTTTTTGCCAACTTGATTTTTTCAAGTAACTGTAAACAACACAAATGATGGTCGTATGTCAAAACGTTTAGAGTACGTTTATGCTAAAAAATGTCAAACTTTCCAATGGAAATGTCAGATGGTGCCAGAAATATATATAGCAACCCCACAGTAATAGTTGCTGGTTAAACCTCCTCAATTTTTAATAAAAATGCACCCATAACTTTATTCACTATAGCACCGCACCAAACAGTACATTTGGAGGGGTGCAATTGACGCTGATGTAATACCCTAGGATTCCGACACTGATCCCTGTTCCTCAACACAGGAGACTTAGTTACTTCTCATGTTGTTTTTTTATATGAGCTTTATTTAAATTATGGACTCTTCTCCTTAGGAGCCTAATAATACGAGTAGGTATACGAATTTTATGTATATTTTAATAAAGAATCCTAGTATAGATTTTTAGGTTATTCGGTTCTCTGCGTATTGTTGTTGAAAACGGATAAGTCTAGATTAGTAGAGTGTACGACTTTAAAATGGTTGAGTCAATTTTGTTCGTAGGCGTGGTATTTAAGTACTGTTGTAGGCCTTTTAGTGTTCACATTACGGAGACTTTAAGCCAAGTTTAGCTTAAATCGGTGACCTCTATAGCCAGACATTTCCGTTATTTAGGTATTGTAGATTTTTTGTGTTAACTGTTTTAAGGATCACGTTGTTAGAGAGTTTAAGCCACGTTTGGTTTAAACCTCGTGAGTTAGAATAGAGAATTTTACACAGTCATGCATTCGCGATATGCAAGTTGTTGGCCTTTCCGAAATTTTAGTTTTATAGGACTGTTGACTGTTATAAGAATCACGTATAAGAGCATGCATAACGCGTTTGGATTAAACCTCGTGACGTAAAATTAAGAATTCCACATAGTCTTTCAGGCGCGTGTATTCGCCATTGCGGCCATGGTAGAAGTACAGGTGTAGATTAAAAAAACTTGTCGTTTATATATCTAAAGTCTTGAAGGGCTAGATATGCACAATAATTGTCTAGTAAGTATGTTATCGTGCACTTCTATCTTCTCTTTGTGCTTTATCTTGATGTCTTGAATTAACTGTTTAAAAAGATGTATTTTTAAGTCTCGGTGGATGTTTTTGTTCCTCATGTACCAAGGGGCACCGGTGATCAGCCGCAATGTTTTCGATTGTATTCGAGGCTTAGTTTAAGGTTCGCATTAAGGAGCCAGTGAAGTTGATGGACCTTAAGTTTCAGATAAGGCTTCTAGGCTTCGTAATGACTTCTCCAAGAGAGTCGTCGATCCAGGTGGATCCATAGCTGAGCACCGCACAACCAGATAGGTTTGATTGCACTGTTACATAGCAGGACCTTGTATTCGAGGCTTAGTTGGCTTTGAAATGACTTCCCCAAGAGGCTTTGAAATGACTTCCCCAACATTGTCACCACAACCATACTTTTTTCTGCGTGTATAATCTCGACAGTTTACGAAAAACGGGATTCCATTTTTGCGGCTTTTGTCTGTTTTCTTTTTAAGTTTTATTACAATGCCCAAAAATGTTTATAAGTGGGTTTTAAAACAAATCTTTATTTCAAAATCGGCAGACATTTTACGATCAAGTCATTTGTATTCCACGATGTATCAAACCAATTCAGGTTTCAATGCCAGTGAAGGATAGTTGAAGAAATTTATGCGCTACGGACGAAAAATTGTCTTCGAAACCTCATTTTATTGAGTCCTTTGTGAAAGAGTTTAAGGATTACGTAAATGAGCATGGCTTGACTCTTCATCAAATCAACAATGCCGACGAATCCGGTTTATATGTTAAATGATGCTTCCAAATCACACTCTTGTCACATGTAATGAGAAACGGCTCCAGGCAGAAAAATAGGTAAAGAGCGAATAACTTGTTTGCCTTGTTCAAACGCGAATTGCACAGACAAAATAAAATTATTGGTTGTTAGAAAATCATAAAATCCACGCATCTTTTAATGCTTTTTCAATAATCCTAAAAGTAGGTTGTTTATAAGTAAACATGTGTAAGGTCCGATAATTTAAAGGGTCTGCCGCAAAAACCAATTTTGCTTACCAAGTTGAGGAACTAAAAAGTGATGACGGTTTCACTATAGCAATGAGTTAGATCAAGACTTTATCAACTTAATCAAATTAAATTATAAAAAAACATCAGCTCTCCCATTTGCTTAGGGAGAAAGGAACAAATTTGGAGCTCAAACTAAAAAACTCTATTTTTCAAAAATGCAGTTCAGAATCTAGCTACGTCCTGGAACAAAATATCAGTGTCCAATATCCAAAAATCCTTGCTCAAATTCGGTAGTGAATGCAGTGATGAATATAACATGCACTTATATATTTTACAAAATATAATTCAGAAAGAAAACTATGAAAAATCAGCTATTCGTGAATTTGTAGCTTAAATTAGTACGGAACATCTTTTCACGAATGCGGACATAAACAACTGGATTCAAAAATAATTTTATGAGGACAGTAATGAATAGGAAATTCAATAATCAGACACGAATCGGAGGATAGTTGTCATGAAGAAAATAAAATTAAAGTGGACAATGCTTTAACATCGTTTCACCTATGACTACAGTGGCTTTGGAAAATGATTAGCCGACAACAGCACCATATGAACTACGTGATTCAGCTGTAATTTTTTAAAATAGTAAATATGTACATATAACAATAAAAACAATTCTAATTCAAAAATTACATACAATTTTTCAATACAATTTTGCGTCTGTTACCGCGAAAATTCAGTTTTCGCGATAGGTCTGGTCCGCGAAAATCGAGATTACACTGTATGTGCCATTTTTGTTGGCACATTTACTAAGCTGCTAGTGAGTGCAGCAATCCCTTAAGGAAAGCCGTAAAAAATAAGGATTTACCTGTAAATGTTGCTGAATTTGTTTTCCCATGAAATGAAAATGCTTTTTTACTTATTTATATTTCCACTTACCATGCGAGAACTTCAATTGGTTCCGTGTGTGTGTTGCCATCTTCCTTCGCAGGCCGCTTCATTATGTTACGTATACAATTCGAATTCCTGGAAATCTCCTACTGTGCGCCAACAACCAAACAACGCAAAGATAAAGCGGCGGTGTTCATTTGCGTTTACGGAAGTCGATTTCAAGTTCCTGGGGTATTTCAATATTTAAATCATGATACGTATACGTATGTTCATATATATGTGCGTATATATGAAGTTTATATTTTAATTTGCTAACAACAGCGGAAATTACCAATTTACGTTATTAAATATGAATGTTAAACATAATCCAAAATTTGAAAACAAACAAAGGAGATGAAAAAAAACGCAAAAAAACTGGAAAAAAGGTCTAACAATCAATAAAACATAAAATCCATAAAACAAAATTCAAGACAACGCATATTATTCAGGACACACAAAAAATGTTGAACAGAATTGAAGCCATCCCACTCACTCACCACTGCCTAACCATCCGAAAAACGCAAGCCATATCGAAAAGCTGGAAAAATATTATTGCCCAGACAGTCAGCCAGCCCGCCAGCGAGTCATGTCAGCCACCACAACACCCCAGCACCATCGAAAAGTGCGAAAAAACGCCGGCAAGGAAGAGGAAGAGACTTCGAAATGAAGATAAATTTATTACTGCTGCTCCGTCACAAAAAAAATTGGAGGAAGAACGGAAAGAAAGAAAAAATATTAAAATAAATAAAAACGTACAGATAGCTGTAATAAAGACAATACAGCTAACTCTAATGCAAACAGATACGCGAATACACACAAGCATTCACACACTCACATATACACTGACTTCGCAATGCTTCTAGCCTGTAAAGGATGTTAGCACACACACATACACACTCAATGGCATATACGAGTAGAACCCCACCCAAATTGGAACACTGCATCCCCCAAGAATCCTCCTCCTTTTTTGTTGACTTCAAATAGCAGGATGTTTTAAAGCTTTCACAAGGCGAATTTTTCAATAAAAACCCAAATCGTAGTGAACTGAAATAAAATGGCTGCGTGATAAAAGCGCACGCACGCAATGCGAGTTCACATTATTCGAGGGGTCTAGTAAACTTTACTAGAACGATTTTTAAAGACAATTAACAGACCTGAGAAAAAGACTTCCAGAATGAAAAGTAAAGTAACCTCAGCGAGCAATGTCCCATTAAAAAAAACCTCAGCGAGCAATGTCCCATCAAAAAAAAAACGAAAAATTCTCCTATCCATTTAGTTTATAATAAAGGGTGGTCCAATTAAACTACACGTTGTTAATTGACAGTCAAATTTTGACAACCATGGAGACATATACAATTGCGCAGCGTGTTAATATTGTTGAAGCCTTTTACGAAAATGGGCATTCAAAGCAAAACGCATTTTGAGCACTTCGTGATGTATCCACAATCGTCAGAATTGTGAGCAAACTTCAACAAGCCGGGTCTGTGGGAAGTGTGAAAACACCTGTGCATGCTCTCCTAGTTCGTTCTGTGGAAAACATTGATGTTTTTCGCGGTAGTGTGGTAGAAGAACCGTCGATCTCGACTTCTCGTCGTGCTCAACAATTAAACATCTCAAAAACATCACTAATGCGATTTTTTAATAAAGATTTGAATTTACAAGCTTATAAGATTCAATTGACAAGAAGAGGTGAAGACTACCTAAAACCTTAAGTGACGCTAGTGCGCCAAATTATTGGTTGAACAGATAGAAGTAAATGTTGACTTAGGAAAAAAAATCATCTTCAGCGACGAGGAGCACTTTAAAAAAAATATACTTTTTTGAAATATGGAAGGATCAAGGATATAAATTTTCAAATAAGACGGTTATGTCGAACAAGGCCATGCAACTTTTTTCACATTATCGTAATGAGGGCATCATTACCTTGGAGACAGCACCTCTCATATTTGTTTCTGAAGACAGAAACATTTGAACTAAAACACAGAACCTTTCCCAAAAAATGGTCGTTTGGGCCACCTTTGAAATAGGTAAAACTTAAACCAATTAAAATATTGACATATTTAATATACTATTTGACAGAAAGCAGTTCTCCATGTCCGAATTTTCGTCCAACTACAACAAGGCTGTTGTAGTTGGACGTGGCGAAAAGTTTTGGAATAACCCTATATAGGGTTATGTCCTAAGAAGAGCGCAATTTTTAACTGACTGATGCAGCAATTGAATTGTTTCTCTGGTTGTATGACATGTGGCGCCGTCTTGTTGGAACCACATGCCCTCCACATTCATTTCTTCAATTCTAGGCAAGAAAAAACTGGTTATCATTTCACGATACCAAACACCATTGACTGTTTGCGCTTGACCTGCTCATTTTCATAAAAAAAGGTCCAATGATTCCTCCAGCCCAAAAACCACACCACACAGTGACACGTTGAGGATGCATTTGCTTCTCGTGAATCACTCGAGGATTTTCCGCACCCCAAATGCGACAATTCTGCCTATTGACGAAGCCATCAAGATGAAAATGGGCCTCGTCACTGAAGATGATTTTATCGGCAAAATCAGCATTTTCATGTTGTCTCTCCAATACCCAATTAACGAACTCCCTTTCGTGTAGCGCTCCATTTTTACTAACCTCGTACCTTCTACTAACAAACAATAACAATTGTTCAAATGTCAAACAATGACACTTCGAATGTTGCCAGATTTAAAAATTGCGTTCTTCTTGGGAAACCCTTTATAAGTAAACGGTGTCTTTTTTAGACCTGTGGTTTTCAATCTGACCACACTTGTTTCGGAGTTGGTCTTTTTCATAGCTGTCACTTGATTTATGCTCCATATGTGATGGTAAAAACCAGTTTTGTTTAGATAAGCCATTTTAAAGATTTAAATACATGTATCTTTGGTGTACCATCACTTTCATAAAACGCGCATATCTCTGGGAGGGAACACTTTTGGGGCATGGGACGGTCTCACTCGATGCTCAGATGTTGTCCACATCAAAAAAAGAAAAAAAAAATGAAAATTGATATTTTTACCCTTAGGTCCCTTTCTCTATGCGTTTTTTTTTTACAGATTTTAAGTCTATCTTAAGCTAGATTTTTCTAATATACTTACATAGTATTTTTATAGAATTTATTACTTTTATTTTTAAATAAATGACCTGAGGCCAGCTCACCTAACGATTATTACTTAATTTGACATAGTCACAATTTGTTTTATTTTCCCGCAAAAATTCAAATAAAAACGGGGCATTGATTTATGCTTAGTTTCGTTTGACATTTTATAATAAATAGCCCAATTCCGGAACAGCGTTTGCAGATCGTGGTGATTGGGCCCAAAACAAGCAGGCCGTCAATCCAGATTTTTACAAGAAAATTTTTGAGACGCCGTAACATCCTTAAAAAGTCACTGTTTGGTGTGCTCTATGGGTAGAGGGAATCATTGGTCCATATATCTACAAAAATGAAGCCGGCCATAATGTTACAGTCAACGGCAAACGCTATAGAGCTATGATTAATGACTTTTCGTGCCCGAATTGGAGGATGTTGATGTGGACGACTTTCGGTTCCAACAAGACGGCGCTATGTGCCATACAGTCAACGAAACAATCAATTAATTGAAGGAAACTTTTGGTGAACGCATTGTCTCGCTTCGTGGGCCTACAAAATCGTTCGATATAACACCGCTGGAATATTTTTTGTGAGGTTATGTCAAGTCGCTTGTCTACACAGATTAGCCCGACTCGATTGACGCCTTGGAAGAGAATATTCGGTGCGTTATTGCTGACATACGGCCTTAAATGCTACAAAAAGTGGTCGAAAATTGGACTGCTTGGCTAGAAATTATTCGAGCCAACCGCGGCGGTCACTTGCCTGAAATCATTTTTTAAACACAATGGCAAACCCTTATCTCTATAATTAAGCTAAATTCATGGCCATAACATAAAATTATATGCGTTTTTATTGATGTTGAAATCCACTATGTGTTGCCTGGCACCATCTGAAATTTTTATTGGAAATTTTTTAGCATACTCTGAACGTACTTAGAACGTTTTGACGTACGACCATCATTTGTGTTATTTACAGTAAAATCAATTTGGCAAAAATATTGAATTAACTCGTGATCATTTTCGTGCAATCATTTTCGCAACTTTCGACGTGAATTATCACGACAAGAGTGCATCGTTGAACTCTTTGTATGGCGATGAAGCACCATCCTCTAGCACTGTAAAAAGCCGGTTTAATGAATTCAATTGTGGTCGACGCTCGCTCAAAGACAAAGGTTGTGAAAGTCCAAAACCGGCCGTTTTGCCAGAGAACATTGAAGCCGTGCGTGAAATGATAGCTGATATAGGCATCCTTGGGCATTTCTTTCACCAACATACATTCGATATTGCATGAACACCTGGCCGTAAAAAAGGTTTGTTCTCGTTGGATCCCGCACAATTTAACAATCGTTCAAAAAAAGGCTCGTGTCGATTGGTGCTAAGAAATTTTGAAAAAGTACCAACGCGGTGCTTCAAAAGCCGTTTAGAAGATCGTCACAGGTGACGAATCATTGATCTATGCGTATGAGCTCGAAACAACGCAGAAATCGATCGTGTTGGTCTTCGAAGACTAGCCAGATCCAACGAAAGTTGTTCATGAAAAAACACTTCGAAGCAAATGGTCGCCTGTTTCTTCGGCAAAACTGTTCATGTGGCGACAGTTCCGCTTGAAAAACGTAGGATGGTCAATTCTGAGTGGGTTGCCTGGTTTGCCAGTTGGTTTGCCTGAAGGAGAAATGCGAAAAACGAACAAGAGAAGACGAATCATTGGCAACCAATTACATTTTTTATCAAGATAAAATGCGTGGTCAATGATTTTTGTACGCCAGAAGATGCTGTTAAATCGTTTTGGAGAAGTCTCAGTCGGAGTGGAAAAAGTGATTCGGCAATTGGTTTGAGCGCATGCAAAAGTGTATAAATCATGCTGGAGAATACTTTGAAAAACAATAAAACCATTTTTGATGATAAATATTCGCATTTTCATTATTAGGCCAGAAATATATATAGCAGCCCTAGCACTATTATTTCAAAGCACGGGTCAGGTGGACTTTTAAAAATAAATTTCTTGTCACCATTTAAGATAATTCTAAAATTATTTAAAATATAGTAAGGTGTTCTATTTCTGGATGTACAGGGTGGGCCAAAAGTGACAATGGGGTTGAAACCTTTTATAACTTATACAAAATGGAATTCTTTTACACTAAGTATAAAAAATGATGTCACTTAAATGACCCCAGTTTTCAGCTTCGCAGTGATGGGCTCGTTTTAGAGCATTTTCCATAATATGTTTCAATATTTTTGGCTGTAGCGTTTCTGAAACATTGTTGACCTTGAGTTGAATGATTGTCTCGGGCTTGTTTACATATATTCGCTCCTTCAAATTACCTCAAAGAAAATAGTTGGGTGCTGACAAATCTGGCAACGCGCTGGCCAAATAATTTCCGAATTTCGGAAATTATTCGCTCTCCAAAAAATTTACTTAAAAGTGCAGTTGTGTCTCGGGTAGTGGCTACGTGCTGCTGAAACCACATCTGAGGTCTGATTTCAAGAGCAGGACGTAAAAAGTTTTCTATCATAATCCAATACCGCTCTCCATTTTTGGTAACAGCACTTCCAACTTTATTCTCCAAAAAGTAAGGCCCAATGATATTTGCAGATGTGATCCCACACCAAACTGTACACATAATGGGGTGCAATTGGCGTTGATCGATATCTCTTGGATTTCCAGAACCCCAGAACCTATAGTTCTGCTTATCAACAAAGCCGTCCAAATTAATATAAGCTTCATCACTCATGCATTTGCGTTAAAATATTTGATTGCTTATTTTATTGCTTATAATATTATCTGTTATACTGGTTCTTTGTTCAGTTTTGAATCTCTCCAGTATTTATACTCCAAGTGTTATTTACATAATCTAAAAAAAATAAAAAATATATAAACGAAATCGTTATTAAATTTTTAAACCACATGATAACTTTTGCCCCGCCCTGTATAAGGGCCAAATCTCGAGATTCCCATGTACAATACGTCGATTATAGCCGTATTTCTCAATTTAAATAGTATATTTTTCTGTCAAAGTAACAAGTTTTAGATAAATTCTAATGACGGACACTGTACTTGATATCGTACACTATTTAAGAGGATTTTGTAAATAAACTTAAAGCATGCATTTTTGAGAAGGCGATATGACACTGATATTAAATTTTGAATTATAGTAAGCTGTGAAAATGTTTACCTCTGTGTAGACCCATGTGTCGGTAGAATCTTAAAACATTACAGAATCTTATAAGAATAGCATATGGCACACCGCTGTGGTTTGAAGATTTGTTAGCACGACTTGCATACAAGTAAACCCAGGTTCAACTCCATCAACAACTAATTCGCCCATGTAACGGCCCTTAAAAGGTGTTGATTTTGAGTCGAACAGTAATTCAAACGCGTGGTCTATTTATCCATCTATAAGTTGTGCCTGGACTTACCTATAGGCCAATGAATCCAACATTACATTTTTATATATCAATATAGCATATACGCATTCTTGTCACAGTACATTCAAATCGGCTGGCAAATTGAATTTATTCGACCCCTCGTAGTTTCAGCGAAAACACGAAAAAATGCCAAAGAAGGTCAGGGCACCCCAAATGTGCGCAAGAAACGTACACCAGGAAATTCGTATATTTTTTTCTCTGTTCGCTATTTTCCTTTCGTTTTTTTTTATAATAAAGTTATTGATTTCAATAAATTTACATAAAATAATAATACTTTTATACGAACTCAATACACGCTCTCTCCAACACGCATAGATACGCATACAAACAAACGCACAATCGTAATGCTTTCAAGGATAATAATAAAAATGTATTTTGTCAAGTTCGTACTCGTTCTATAAATTTTATTTGCCGATGACAAAAAAAAGCCAAAATAAAAATAGCAGCAGGAAAAAAGAGCACTGCCATCATCCCTGCCTTCATAGCCGCCACACGATCAACTCCAACGATGCGAGGCCATCGCTTCAAGAAGGCGTCATCATTGCCTTCTTTTGATTTGCTTTTATTCACGAAATGTAAGCATTTTAAAAGCATAAAGCGATTTTATTTTATTTCGCATCTAATGCGACATTTGAACGTTCAGATTAGAAAATGTCATAGAATGGAATCGCATCCACGGGTATCGACTGAAGTGGAATTAACTCTACAGTGTCGTACGCTCGTTGCCATGTACTCGTACACACTTAAGTAAGTATGACTCGACAACAGTCAAAAGTCAGCATTCGAATTTTTGGCAAAAGAACGATAGGAAGGAAGTCTTAATGCCAATTGGGAGATTTTATGTTATTGTTCTATTAGACAATCCGCGGTATTTACTTACTGTGTTTCGATTGTTGGCGAATTTAATATGACAATAAGAATGGGGAATGTGAATTCCGGTGAATGAATTAGAAGAATATTTACTTGATGGTGTTTTTGCAGAGGGTGGATGCTTTTAACCTGTATTTATTTAAAACGCCATCAAGCAGTTTCAATACAATTGTTAATTTTGCGTTTCGAAATAAGAAAAGTTTTGGAAATCTAAAAATGCAAGATATATTGTGGATTCTGCCTTTAATGAAGATAACATATCGTCGGTGTTCCCAGCAGAAGGTCTATGTACTTATATACAGAAACACAAGAAGATCACACTTTTTGTGGGAATTTTGTATAAAAGTAGGTGCCATGGGACTAACCTAAGCTACTGAAAATAGGTATGAAACTTTATTTTGGACAAGGCCTATAAAGGATTGAATATGGACCAAATCGATTAATTTTTTGATATATCCCCCTTACAAAGTACGTTCACTTATTCAGCAACCGGCGGTCTAGATACAGCATTTAAAGTCTGATTTGGGTGGAATTTGACATGAAGTAGTCCACAGCATTGAAATTAACTATTTATTATTTAGACCATATCGGTTTATAATTCTATACTTATACATACGTATATAGGCGATATGAGGAACAGTCGCCACATGACCAGTTTTGCCGAAGAAACGGGCGACCATTTGCTTCGAAGTGCTTTTTCCACGAACAACTTTCGTTAGATTTGGCTCGTGTTCGAAGACCCACACGGTCGATTGCTGTTTTATTTTGGGCTCATACGCATAGATCCATGATTCGCCACCTGTGACGATCTTATAAACGTCTTTTGAAGCAGTGCGATCGTATTTTTCACAATTTCTTTGCACCAACCGACACGAGTCTTGTTTTGAGCGATTGTCAAATTGTGCGGCATCCAACGAGAACAAACCTCTTTTACGACCAGGTGTTTATGCAATATCGAATGTATGCTGGTGGAAGAAATACCCAAGGATGCCTCTATCTCACGGTATGTCACATGATCTTGCATTATCAGTTCCAACTTGCCAATGGAAATGTCAGATGGCGCCAGGCAATACTTAGCCTAGGCCAGAAATATATATAGCAACCTTCGTACACGGCCCGGTGCGGCTGTGAAATTTTTCTTTTTTTTAATGGTTTTTTCTTTTTACTTATATTCAGAAAAATGTGGTTCGGCAGGCCTACTATAAGGTGATCAATCTAGAGGTATTTTTTTACAGATTGAGCGTGAGTTGTTTTAACTTCATTTTTTTCAGTGCCATTTCATTCCAGCGTGTCTTCGTTTCAGTGTTGAGACTCTTAAAAAGCTCGAAGAAGATCCGCTGTTTTCGACCAAGATATTGTTCAGTGATGAGGTCAATATCTGGCTCAACGGCGACGTCAATTAACAAATTTGCCTTATTGACTGAAGAGCAACCAGAAGAGAATCAAGAGGTGCCAATATACCCAGAGAAAACTACAGTTTGTGCGGTTTATCGGTTCTTATTTTTTTAAAAATGATGATGGCCGGAACATAACGATGAATGGTGCTCGCTGTCACACCATGATATCAGACTTTTTGCTACTTGAAATCGAAGTCAGTAATCATGGCGACATTTGGTTTCATAAGGACGATGCCATACAGCTGGATAAATTGAGAGGTCATTTGTAAGAGCAGCTAATTTCACGTTTTGAAGCGGTGAGTTGGCCGCCTAGATTGTGTGATATCACACATTTTGAGTTTTTTCTTTGAGGACACGTAAAGTTCATAGTCTTTGCGGACGTACCAGCTACGATTCAGGTTTTGGAAGCCAGCATTACGCGTGCCATTAACGCCATACCGGTCGAAATGCTTGAAGAGTCATTCAAATTTGGACCGTCAAAATGGCCACCCTGAGGTGTAGTTGTGCCAACATTTGAAAGAAATTATATTCAAAAATAAATGACATAAAATGTCTTCTCGAATATCCAATAGAGATTCCACACATGTCTCAGACGAGACATTCTGTCGGGTCATCAATCTAGAGGTTTTGGAAGCCAGCATTACGCGTGTCATTAACATCATACCGGTCGAAATGATCGAACGAGTCATCCAAAATTGCAAAAATAAATGTCATAAAATGTCCTCTCGAATATACAATAGAGATTCCACACTTGATTTGAATATAAAACCTCTAGATTGGTGACCCGATAGAATGTCTCAGAGGAGAAGAGCTTGTATTTTCTTCCTCAGACTCCAAGTTTTAAGTTGAAATGACTATTGCATAAACAGACTATATATGTCGACTTGCTGATAGACACGCAATGCCCCTATTTCTGTTTCTCTATGTCTTGATATTTAATATTATTTCGCAAATATATGAGCCTGTCTTTGCTAAACTCTTCTGCTATTTATCCTGCGGATATTAAAAATATTAACCAGCTAGCGTATATTTACAACATATGGAAATATGGAATACCATTAAGCACTTAATCGCAATATCAATCTTTTCAGCACACAAATCGGTTCAAATCGTTTGGAACTACAATGATTCGATTGCAAAAGGAAAATTGCAGTTGCAATCACCCAAAGTTTAAAATCGTAATGGGTATTCGGTTCGAAATACAACAAGATGATAAAAATAATCATCGTACAGTACTCACAACTTATTAATCTGTCATACAAATGAAACGCGAATATGGTATTTAGTTGCCACAATGGTTATGGTCGAAACCAATAATTTTGCAAATATTTTGTGGTAATACCCATTAACTAGTGATAATAGCTAAAACTTCACCATAACCAAAAGGGTTGTTTAATGGTAACTTACATTCGGTTGTACTGATGGAATACCCCAGGTGCATGTAACCCCAATCACCCCAATTGGCAAAAAAATCGGTTGTGGCAACGAAACTGAGTAATAACACGTGTATTACGACAGTTTACAGATTATAATCAATTCATTTATTATAGCTTTTCTCTTAATGTAATGAGTAACCTGCCTTAAAAGTGTAAAAACTCGATCTTTTAAATATATTTAACCTGGATACTCGTATAAATAATTCATTTGTGTTTAATAATAATATTTTCCACTGAATTTAAACAAATTTCTTATAACCCTACAATGATACTTTGATATTAAAAATTGTCATATTCTTGATGAAAAGTCGAAGGAACTAAATCTCTGTAAATTGTGTGATAACTTAGTTTAAGAAACCCGTATTTTATAAATAAACCTGTATATAAATGACTTAATGTACAATCTGAAAAAATCATCAGTTGGAATTCGGTCTGAACTATGAAAATTCGGTTGGATAAACCGACTTTCTGTTGCAATAACCAACATTCCATAGTATTGTTGTTAACATGGTTCGAGACATTATATGATGGTCAAATCCCTCTACTGAAAATTGCTGTGTACCCAATCAACATTCGGTTGTAACGATGGAATACATGGATAGTAAGTGCAACCAATATTCTTTTGCGCATAAATTCGGTTGTGGCAACAAATCTGTTCTCTGTGTGTAGCCATATTTTCCGTCATTAATCAAATGCCACAGATTTAATATTTTTCTTCTATCTGTTTATGATACCTTAACTAACTGAATAATTTAGAAATCTACTGTCAGGATTAAATTGTGTCAATAACAATTATCCTGGAGCCAATTTTCTATTTTTTTTTTGTTTTTAGCCAATATCACGATTTTTTTCAATCTTGGCCAACATACGGTTTACTTGGCAAACATTTTGCATACATAATCTTTTTTATTTGTCTAGCAGTTCAGTCAGATCATAATAAACACTCACACTGCGATATGCTGAAGTCTTTGAAACCGATGCAATTGAAAGGCGGCAAAAAAGGACGTATGAATATTCTTTACTGCAAATCGAATGTGCTGTATAGCATGTGTGACATGTGAGGCATCATCCAGGAGTTCAGGGGATATATTTATTTAGGCAACAAATACTCGTACTTGAGTAAAAAATATTCACACATTTGCCAATATCCCCTCATATGAAGGGGCGAGATGAACATAATCATGTAGAATAACCACCGACCGAAGAGTTCGAGTGCGCTAGTGATAGTGACGGGTATGATGTTGATAACGATCATCGTAATCTCCATCATCATCATCCACTGACTGGTAGGTCTTCATCATATGCACGCATTTGAAGTGTAGAACCAATGCCGCTGCCTTTACCACCTCCAGAACGTCGTCTGTAAATAAACAAATAATCAACAATGAAAGTCCCCATGGCATTAATACTTTGCAACCATGCCACAGTAACAACACCAACGACAGCATCAGCAACAACAACGATGATGATGATGCTGGCGCTGGCAATGGCGTCGAATCGGATGATGGTGTGGTGCGAACGAAGAACGGCGGACACTTCGGTATCATGGTTTGAGTGGCGCTGTTATGCGTAACAATGTGTAAACAGAGAGAGAGAGAGAGATGGAGAGAGAGAAAATATATAAAAGCCGCTGGGTCCTAGGGATATTCTGTATGTAAGTGAGTGCTTTCACAATATCCCTGTACGTTTGCATGAACGAGTGCACACATTGACACATAAGTGTGCAGACACACACATGCATACATATTACACCAACAACAGTAAACAATAACTAATTTCCAATTGGATTTTATAGACTTAGCTATGAAACGCAATCGTTCTCAATTTTTAGCCGTTAGGACCAATAGCTTTAGGCTGAGAATATAAACGCACACACACGGCCATATGTGTACGTATAGAGAAACACACTCACTTACATACACATTTGTTCATCCATATAAAAACCAATACACATATCGCAAATGTTAGCAGCAACCATTTGATATCGATAGCAAAAGAGTATCCCAGCACAGTGGGCGAAATAAACAGGGTTAATAACTTCATATCAAACGCTGCTAAAGATTACTGATACACTTCCACACTGGCCACCAATGTTCTTTTTTATACCCTGCTCCACTTTGTGGAACAGGGTATTATAATACTTATATAGTCTTAAATATTTTCAAGCAGAGCTAGACTCACCGATCGACATGTAATTAATTGCTAATTTTATTTAAAGGCGTCCATCTAAGCTTTTAATCAAAGTACTTGTCACAATGTTGTACGATTTTCAACGAAGTACGTTTTCTGGACCAATGACGGACGCCATAGATTTAGATTAAATTGAATGTATTTGATTATGTATATGTATGTATGGGACAAATAGACTCATAAACGACTGATTCGATTTTAATGAAATTTTCGGGGAAACTTCAGCTAAGCACGGCAGATTTGGTCCGTTGGTGGTGGGGCTTGGCAAGGTGACTTTAAAACTAGAAGACTAAAAATTGGTACATATATATTATCGAAGGCGGGGAAGAATAATATAAAGCCAGATTAAGATTTTCGTTTTTGTGGGCAGAGCCGGCATTTCAAAAGTGTTTCTTAGAAAGTTAAAAAGCTGAAAATTGTCACATATACTTAGTAGGGACATAAATACTGTTTCACACGTTTCGTGGTGTAAAACAATAAGTACTGAATGTTTTTGGACCAAATATGTTTTAATATATGTACTGATGTATATTAATCCAAAAAGAATCTACTTATTCGAAATGTCCGCCTTTTGCCTTTACACACGCCTTAAGTCGCACTGGCCACTGGCGTCAATAGCTGCACGAACCTCGTCCATTGGAAATTTGGCCACAGCTCGAACCAAAGCAGTCTTTAGAGATTCAATGTTGGGGTATCTTTTGTTACAAACCTTGTCCTCTAAAACCGTACACAATTTGTAATCCAATGGGTTCAAATCTGGACTGCCTGAGGGCCATTCTTCAGAGGAAATTAACGCTGGCAAATTGTTTCGATGCCAGGCCTTGGACGTTTTAGCCTTATGGACCGGCGCAGAATCCTGCTGGAAAGTCCATGGCTGGTTTTGTAACAGGGAATTGTTAAGAGGCTTCACAACAACTTCCAAAAGGGTTTCTTGGTAAACTTTGGCCGATGTTTTGACTCCTTGTTCGCAGAAATGCAGGTCAGTGACCCCATCGTAAGAGACACCCCACCAAACCATGGCTGAAGCTGGGTAATGACCCTTTTCCACCCTTGGGATCAGTTCAGTTGCTTCCTTAGATGACCGCACATTCACTCTATCATTTTGTTTGTTAAATTTTTCCTGAATGGTAAAATTTTTCATCGGTGAACAAAATTTTTCTGTGCAAGTTGTCAGCGTGCTTCACCAAAAGACGTTTGAATTTTTCAAACCTATTTTTTTAAAGCTGCAGTCAATATATGTCCGGTACGTCGTTTGAAAGCCCCAAGTCCCAAGTCTTTTTTAATGATTCGACTCATGAACTTTGCGTGATATTTATCTCACGGGCCATGATTTTCTGTATTCGGAGCGGATCTCTGTGAATTCTTGATTTAACGGCTTTGATGACATGCGGTATTCGAACAGAGCTAAGGCAGCCCGACCGGTGGCGGTCTTTTACATCTCCAGTCTCCTCAAATAGTTTTATGCGCGGGTAGACGAACATGCGGCTAATCCCTAGTGGCCAGAGCGTTTTGAAAATATCGCATTTTTTCATTTACACTTGAAAAGCGCTATTACAGCGATACGGTTCTCATTATCTGATCACTCCATGATGAAAGTTGAAACTATTTTAAGCCCCCGTTATAGACTAACGCTATTGTTGTTAGCTTTCAAAACCAATATGACATTAACGGGGTATGTTCAGTTCTAATATTGAAATGGGTGTGTTCAATGTTGTAACAGTATTTATATCCCTACTAATTATACAGCTGCTCATGGCGTGGCAAAAGTGTTGTTTTGAGTTAAAAGCCTGTGTAAAAGTGCATTATGGAGACCCACATTAGAGGTTCGGTTACGTCTAAAACAAATAACTAAAACGGTTAGTCCATTTCGGCCGATTTTTAATTTTTGAATTTGTTAGATTTATCAACAAGTGAGCGCATACTACCATCCGCAATATCAAAATATACGTATACGCAAAACTGCACAGAGGAATTCCTCTTCTGACGTACCTGAAGCAGGAAATTCTCAATACATTCAACGGCTGATGTCGGTAATCTTTTACTAACTCCCTTAAAATATGTCAATATCTCTAGTATTTTCGTGCCAGTGCACAATTTTAAAGCTATTTGGCAATATCAAAATACACGTATTTATAGCTCTCTAAGAAACCGAACTACTAAAAATATTTTGTATCTGTTAGTATAACGATAAATTAAACGCATTTTTGGCATTTTATACGAGGGTTGGTATATATATATTTCTGACCTAATAATGAAAATGCCATCATTTATCATCAAAACTGGTTTTATGGCTTTTCAAAGTATTCTCCAGCATGATTTATACACTTTTGCATGCGCTCAAACCAATTGTCGAAGCACTTTTTCCATTCCGATTAAGACAACTGCAAAACATGAGTTTTAAACGCTTCAACAGCATCTTCTGGCGACGAAAATCGTTGACCAAGCATTTTTTCTTGATGTGCGGGAATAAAAGGAAGTCATTAGTAGCCAAGTCAGGGCTGTATGGCGGATGACCCATCAGTTCGACATTTTGGCTGGTCAAAAAGGCGCTGGTTTATGCCGATGTGTAAGAGCTAGCATTGTTATGGTGCACAATGATTCGTCTTCTCTTGTTAGTTCAAATATCACCAAAGACTTCAGGCAAACAAATTGCGGTGTACCAATTAGAATTGACCATCCTTTTTTGCTCAAGTGGAACAGTCGCCACATGACCAGTTTTGCCGAAGAAACAGGCGACCATTTGCTTCAAAGTGCTTCCACGAACGTTGGATTTGGCTCGTCTTCGAAGACCCACATGGTCGATTGCTGTTTTGTTTCGGGCTCATACGCATAGATCCATGATACGCCACCTGTGACGATCTTATAAACGTCATTTGAAGCACCGCGATCGTATTTTTTTTCAAAATTTCTTTGCACCAATCGGCACGAGACTTTTTTTGAGCGATTGTCAAATTTTACGGGATCCAACGAGAATAAAACCTTTTTACGAGTACGGCCAGGTGTTCATGCAATATCGAATGTATGCTGGTGGAAGAAATGCCCAAGGAAGCCTCTATCTCACGGTATGTCACATGATCTTGCATTATCAGTTCACGCACGGCATCAATGTTCTCTGGCACAACAGCCGTTTTGGGTGACGTTCACGCCCTTCGTCTTTGAGCGAGCGTCGGCCACGATTGAATTCATTAAACCAGTTTTTCACTGTGCTATAGGATGTTGCTTCATCGCCATACAAAGATTTAAGTTCATCGATGAACTCTTGTCGTGATAATCCACGTCGAAAGTTTTGAAAAATGATAGCAGGAAAATGTGAGTTTGGAACATCATTTCGGTTTATATCTTAGGGTGATGGCGTTTTTTTATTTTTTTTTCTTAAAAATTATTTCCTGTTGCACGAGTGAATGAATTTTTATCTATTATTCCATTTAAATATTGAAAAATTTAACGCACAAACCACTTTGAAGTGATATTTTTGTCAAAAATTTAAATTTTTTATTTTTTTCAATCATATAAATCCGAAACGGAAAAAAGTGTCAGATCTAATAATTTTCACTAAACCCACTTAACATATGAGCAAAATGAGACATAGATCATAGACATCGGAGGACACGTCTTGCTTTGATTTACAATTAAGTGAAGGTATCTTATTTTGAATCAGTTGTATAAGTATATCTTTGGAAAAAACGATGACTTTTTTGACTCTCAGAGTAAAAAAAAATAGTAAATTGTGGTTAAATTTTAAGTTCCGATTTTGAGTGTGAACCACACCTAAACGTCAAGTTCTTTATGCATTTTATTTGCTAGTTCTGAATTTCAGACTAATTCAATTTGAACCATAGAAAGATGCACAAGAGATCAACGCGTTAAAGTTATTCAGGCTTATCTCCACTGAAGAGGCCCGAGACTTGAGATAACACGGGCATTAAATTTGTCGCGCAAAAGAGCCATTATTTCGTTATCTGTGTGGCAAGTGGCACCGTGTTGTTGGAACCACATATCGTCCACATCCATATCTTCCGATTCGGGCCATAAAAAAATCGTTATCATCTTACGATAGCGAACAACATTCACAGCAACTGCCTGATCGGCCTCATTTTGGAAAAAATACGGCCCGATGATGCCGCCAGCCCATAAACAGCACCAGACAGTCACTCTTTGTAGGTGCATTGTTTTTTCGACAATCACTCTTGGGTTATCATTCGCCCAAATAAGCAATTCTGCTTATTGACGAATCCACTGAGGTGAAAATTTGCCTCATCACTAAAGTTGATTTTCTTCGAAAATTGATCATCCACAAGGCCCATAGTAAGCCTGAATAAATTTAACGCCATGCTCGCTTGTGTATCTTTCCATGGTTCAAATTGAATTAGTCTGAAATTAAGATATATCAAATGAAATGCAGAAAGAGCTTGTCGTTTGGGTGCGGTTCACTTTCAACATCGGCCCTTAAAATTTAAATACCCTTTATTATTGATTCTAGTAAAAATGTAACACAATCTAGCCATGTCCGTCAGTCCGCGTGTCTGATAAAAGTACGATAGCAGTCAAACAATTCAACCTAGCGCCAAAATCTGGGCTCAAGGTATCTCGGAAAAAGTAAAATTTTTTTTGAGCAATTGCTCAACAAATCACAATTTTTTGTGGACTAGCATAGCTTCAAATGGCTAGCGTTAGCTAAATTACTAGAGAAGGGCGTAGATGCTGAACGTTTTGGATTATGTGAACCAAAAAACGGCACACATGGTAAAAACGGGCGTTTAATATATACATGTTTGGTACACAAAATAAAGCAAATGTTTCTAAGAATCTAAATACGGATTCATATTCAAGTTTTGGATATAATAAGCGTTAGTCGCATGGGCCAAAAAAAAATTAACCACATTTCCCTCTTACCACCAATCCGAACATTTTCAAACCGCTGCCAGTTCGTCTCCTTGGATTTTCGGGCATTGTCGTAGATGGACATACTTTCATGAAATGAGCCGAGGAATACGCTGGTAAAATTTGTCCTGTCGTGAATGAATCACCCTGTATAAGATCATGTCTGAACAAACTGAATGGCGTTTTTATTTGTTTACTCCTTGAATTTAGCTTTTATTCTGGAAACCAACCAGATTATTTCTCTATGATTTAGAACAGAAACTAACCTAGTATCAATGTCTTGGAGTTGTCCGATGTTACTTCTAGTCTGCTTGAAATTTTGTAAAAAAATTAATGCTGGATACCATTAGTAAATAAAAAAAATCTAACTTCGCCCACTGTGAATAGTTTAAATGAGTATGAGTGTGTGGTGGACTATAACAAGTGGATCTGGGGATAGTTTGTAAATTCATGCCATAGATAGTCGCATATTAGTTATTTAATAGAGAGACAATAGCATCAGACAACAACACGCAAAATCGTAAATATAAAATTTTATTTTTCCGGCACTTTAACTTTCTTTTTATTGCCGACAACGCAACATTGTGATGACACATGCAAGACTTGAGGGGCTTGGCAATAATGATTCTAAAAAAGTGGTATGTGTTTCGATACAATGTATATGTGACAAAGGAAGGCTTTAAGTTCACAAGAATTTTTACTTTAAAATACGACAAAAAAAAACCTATTTCAATAAGTGTTAGCAATTCCCTGTTCATCGAATTAAAGCATTTTTGTAATTGTTTAATGTATAAGTATATACGAGGGCGACCGCAAAAATAACTGGCCTAACATAAAAAGAACCGTTTTTTTGGAATTATTATTATTTATTTTTCAACATAATCTCCTTCCAACTCAAAACACTTCATCAAATGTTTTTCAAGTTTTTTAATTCCATCCGAAAAATAAGATTTTTCAAGACCTTCAAAATATGCCTCAGTTTCAGCAATAACCTCGCCATTGGACGAAACTTTTTTGGCACTGAGAATTTTTTTTAAATTTGGAAACAAGAAATATTCATATGGAGCTAAATCTGGACTATACGGTGGATGCGGAGCAAATTTAAATCGTAATTCGGCCAGTTTTTGTTGAGTTAAAAATGCAGTGTGTGAAGGAGCATTATCTGGATGAAAAGAACTTTTTTTTTCTAAATGCGGTCGTTTTATCTTGATTTCTTCACTCAACCGATCCAATAATGCACAATAATATTCACTATTTATAGTCTTTCCTTTCTCAAGATAATCAATAAATATTATACCCCTTGCATCCCAAAATACTGTGGCCATTACTTTTCCTGCTGACTTAAAATTTTTCGCATTCTTGGGACCACTTTTACCAGCTTCTATCCATTGTTTGTTTGTTTGTTATGAATCGGCGCAAGAACTCTATTGGATTACGCTGATAAATCGCTAAAAGCTCCGCGGAATTGGTCCAACGGACGATTTTTTGGGGCAAAGTCAACAAACGCGGCACATATCTTGCGGATAGCTTTTTCATGTGGAATTCATCATGTAAAATACTCCAAACTGATTTTTTGTGTATTTTAACAATATCAGCAAGTTCTCTGAGCTTTATTCGTCTATCTTTAGTCACTTCATTAAATATTTTTCTAATGTTTTCAATAGTAGTAGCAGTTTTCCGTCTTCCAGAGCGTTGTTCATCTTCCGTACTTGAACGACCCATTTTAAATTGTTGAACCCAGGATTTCACGGTGGAGTATGATGGTGCATTATCACCATGAACAGAATCCAATTCATCTTTGATTAATTGTGGCGTATAACCTTTCATATAAAAGTGTTTAATTACCGCACGAAACTCTTTATTTTCCATTTTTTAAAAATTATAAAATTGGTTTACTTCAATCACCTGTAACAAAGAAAAAAATCATTAAATATTTCGTAAATTTTGACAGATGGCTTATAAAAGAATACTTTTAAAAAACAAAAACAAAAAGTTGCTAGTAAAACAGAAAATGTGCCAGGCCAGTTAGTTTTGCGGTCGCCCTCGTACATGAATCATTGATTCGGGACTCAATACTGATAATTGTTTGTGAAAGTAGCTCCAAAAAGAAGGTTTTCTGCATCATTCGTTTGGTTAAGATACATCAAATAATAATTTATGCTTTTTGTTTGTTATAACTTGAGAACCACTAGTCCGAATAAGATTAAACAGATTTAAAAAAAAAATAAATATTAAAATTCCTTTAATCTATTCATAAAACGTTTCGCTACATAAGCAACAGTTTCGCAGTTATAAATTAATTTATAAAAAATACAAAACGGTAAAAAGTGTCAAGTCCTATAACTTTCACGTAAAGTCGCATAACGTATGAACAAAATGAGACATAGATCATGAAAATCGATTTACGCGTTTCGCTTATATGCACAATTAAGTGAAGGTATGAATTTCAAAAATTTGCTCGAGATATGTACAAAATTCTTTGGAAAAAACATTGATGACTTTTTTATGATTCTCAGAATTAAAAAAAAATAAGTAATAAACAAAAGGTTATTTGATTTTTATGATTGCTCATAAATGTGCATGGACGCTGAATTGGTGTACTTGTTCATTTATGATACCTAATCCGTTCGGAGTTAATTAATGAAAAAAAGGAAAGTGCACATAATTATGTGTGTTTTTCCGTTGGCTAGCTGTATAATTTTTTTTTACAGAAATTCGACTCACATTTTTGAGTGCTCATGTTTTGGAACGTTTCGAAAAAAATTATAACGCACACGTTCTGAATCAGGTATATAGCCTTAAAATATGCGTCCATTCATAAGTACCTGCCAGTAAAATATTGAAAATTTTGTAGTATTTATAGGTTCTCTTTGATCGATTTTTGTCATTAAACAAAAGTCGACGAACACGAAAAGTACAAGTGATTTTTTTACGGTTTTTGAAAGTGAATAACAACAAAACATATAATATATTTCATTATGGAAAATAGCAAGTGCCCAAAATTGAATAATTTTTGTTACGTTTGTGGTCATATCGTCCCAAAACAAGGCCAACTGGATCGAAAAAAATTGATTACTGAGAAATTCAAAACAGCGTATTGTCATTATTTTGATTAGGCAGACTTAAGTGGTGCAAATTTTACACCGAACAAAGTGTGCAAAAATTGTTATAATGTAGATACATGGAAAAGGTGGACAGTTTTCTTTTATTAAGCCAGTAATATGGGTGGTGCTACGCATATATAAATTCTCGTCATGGATTAAACAGAAAAGGTGGACAGTTTTCTTTTATGAAGCCAGTAATTTACGCATGCATAAATTCTCGTCATGGATTAAACCGAAAACAATTGAAAACAAAAGTATTACATTGCTGCTTTTACTGCCACACTTCCAAATAAAAAGGCTGCTGATACCGATACACCTAAACCTCCAAGTCTGGATACTGTGTCCCTGCAAGCCGAAACCGTTTTCACCAATCCGACCAATTTGAATGTTGCTGATTGGACACCCGATATTGATAATAATGGACCACAACTGCTTACACAAATCGAAATGGATTACATTGTGGCTAAGATGGGACTATCACAATAATAATCCGGAATGTTGACATCATATTTGAAAAGCAGAAAACTGACACAGCAAAATGTCAGCGCAACATCATACCAACAACGCCTAGCTGATTTTCAGAAATTCTATTCCGTTGACGAAGCAAATACGTTCACCTACTCCCATGATATCCCGGGTTTAGTGAAAAAATTGGGAATGGATTATATCGTTGGCGACTGGCGTTTATTCATCGATGCTTCAGTTTTAAGTTTGAAAGCTGTGCTATTGCACAAAACGAACAAAAAACCGTCCATTCCATTGGGATTCAGCACAACTTGAAGGAAACGTATGAAACATTGGGCGAAATTTTGGGAAAAAATCAACTACAATGTACTTATACACAAATGGAAGATTCGTTGTGATCTAAAGGTTGTCAACATAATACAAGACATTGTATTAAGGGGCGGTTTGCCAAAATACTTCTGCTTTCTTTCTAATGATGCAGACTCAGAACATGAATATAAACAACCTACGAAAAAAATAAAGTCATCAGAACCACAAGCGTCAATTTCAACAAGGATGGATAGTGACAATAATTGAAAATGTTTTAAATTTTATTTCCATGCATATTTAACATATAAAAATCTCATATTTTCTGTGTATGAGTAGCTGTAATATGAATCGGAATGTTTATTTTCATGCAAAATAAAGAACCAATAAAAAAAGTCATCAATGTTTTTTCCAAAGAATTTTGTGCATATCTCGAGCAAATTTTTGAAATTCATGCCTTCACTTAACTGTGCATAAAAACAAAACGCGTAAATCGATTTTCATGATCTATGTCTCATTTTGTTCATAGGTTATGTGACTTTACGTGAAAGTAATAGGACTTGATACTTTTTACCGTTTTGTATTTTTTATGAATTAAAAACAAAAAAACTTTAATTTTTTAGACAAAAAATATTTTTTTCTTCATACATTTATATATAACTGCGAAACTGTTGCTTATGTAGCGAAACGTTGTATGAACAGATTAAAAGAATTGTAATTTTTTAAATTTGTTTCAGCTTATTCGGACTAGTGGTTCTGGAGTTATGACAAACAAAAGAGCCTAAAACGTGACAAATTCCCCTAAACGATACTTACTAACTTTAAATTAATTATTAAATTATTATTTGATGTACCTTGACCAAACAAATGATGCATAATTTCTTCTTTTTGGGGCTACTTTCACAAACAATTATCAGAATTAAGTCCCGAAATCATGTGTTCTACTGTATTATGAAATACTTAATTGTGTCCCATGAAAAGGTTTCCACTGACAGTAAGCCGTATAAATTTATTAACGTGCCGTAAATGCATTTAATCGCTAATCAGTAATAGGAAATTGTATGACAAGCCCTCAGGAGTTATTTTGTTGCTGGCATAACTACAATTAAGACTGTCGATGTTTTTCCTTTGTTTGCTGAATTGTCGTTGACGTTGAACACTGATTGAAAAGGACATCTCCATTTGCCCTACTTTTGTTTTGGCTGAATATGAATTGGCAAAACTGAGGACTTTACATAAATCAATATTAACGAACTGAACTTCCTTGCGAGAGCATCACTCGACCAACAACGAAGGCTAGTATGTACTTGGATACTTAATTGAATGTTTAATAATGAATAAATATTCAAATGGAAATATGGAAGTAATGAATATGAATAAGGATGTGGATGGATAGATTAGGGACTTCGTTCCAATAGATAAAAACAGAATTAATGAATATATTTATTTTGTGCATAAAAAAGTAGAACCAAGTTCTGGGATATACTAGTGGGATTAGGCCACATAAGTACACACAAGAACTGAATGAGGTAGGTATCCCCAAGCTGTCAATACCACATATTGAAGTTAAACTGAATTCACTAAAAGATTTTGAGGACTGACTCATCATGCAGATAAATTCATTTGTATTAGTACTTTCACTCTGACTTGAAAATATCATTTCCTGTAACCAAAAAGTGTAACGCTTCTTTTAAATCCCATCCTATTTATACTAAAGAACATATGTGACGCGCAAAATGGATAGGGACCTAAGGGTAAAAACCAGTTTTGTTCAGAAGAGCCATTTTAAAAATTTAAATACGTGTATCTTCTATGTACCATCACTTTCATAAAACGCGCATAACTCTGGGAGGGAACACTTTTGGGGCATGGGATCAGTCTCATTCGATGCTCAGATGTTGTCCACATCAAAAAAAAAAACGTGAAAATTTATTTTTTTACCATTAGGTCCCTTTCTCTATGCGCTGTCACATATATGGCTTTTATCATAAATGGAATTTTTCACGTTTAAAGATGACTTCCACGAGCTCAGATCTTGTTTAACTGAAAGATTAGGCATTATGGCTTGGACTATTTAATAAAGCTTCGATTGCCCGATTTTCGTCCAAGGTCCAGTCGACTTTGTTATTCGCCTCTTCCGCAAATGCGTTCATGCACATTTGAGATATTTTAAGTAGACATGCCACGGCATCGCTTGCAGTCGGAGACAATTCGAGCGTCTCGGAAATGGGCATGGTTGTATCAGTGTTGGGCTTTTAGGGTCGTAAAAAAGTCCTTACGGCAGCAGCATATGTTGCCCAAGAATAAAAGTGGACCTATGTTCACTGAAATACAACTTTGTTTTGCCTCCATTTTGGTAAACCATTTAGGTATTTAGTCTTGACAGTTCATATTTGGCAGTCGTGAAGTAGAGACGTGGCAAATTTATTATGGAAAAATATTTAATAAACCAACAAGTTTAAATCGTTATAACATTTTATCAAAATCAATCATCGATTACTGTGACGATGAGAAAGTTACGTGAAATTTTTGGAAGAAACAACGTGTAGTAAATGATTTCGAAGTAGCTGAAAGACCCAAGCATGGACCACAACATACTTGAAAACATTACTGTTGCTCAAGAAAGCGTTCAAAACAATCAATCAACCTCAATTCGATGCCATGCTCAGGAGCTTGATCTTCAAAGAACATCTATGGCCACAATTTTGCACAAGGATTTGCATTTGTTTCCATTGAAGATTCAGTTGACACAAGAGTTTTTTCCACAAGACCATTTACGCCGGCGTATATATGCCAATAGGATGTCGTAGGTCGCCCATGACAGCCCCGATTTTCATGAACAAATCAAAATGAATGACGAGGCACATTTTCAATTGAATGGATATGTGAATAAACAGAATAGTAGGTTCTGGACAATGGAAAACCCTCAAATTATTCATCAGTTACCTTTGTATTCGTTAAAAGTGACAGTCTGGTGTGCAATTTGGTCAGCAGGAATCATTGGACCTTACTTCTATGAAAATGAAAACGGCGTAACGGTAAATGTCAATGGGAAGCGATATCGTGATATGATTGAAAACTTTTTAACGCCAGAACTGCATGCTTTGGGCTTGATTAGCATGTGGAATCAACAAGACGGTGTCACATCACATACAGCCAGGATAACAATGTAATTACTGCGAGACCTCTTTCCACAACAAGTTATTTCAAGAAATGTTGTTGTTGATTTGCCTCCACGGTCGCCTGATTTGACTGCTCCAGAATATGGGGATATCTGAAAACAAAGGTTTATGCCAATAAACCAGAAACACTTGAGCAACTTTAACAAAATATTTGTGATGAAATTAATGAAATACCGCGTGAAATGTGTAAGAATGTAATGAAAAATGTGCTCAAAATGCTCGCATTTGTTATGCTAACAGAGACGGAGTTTTATCTGATATTGTATTCCATACATACTTGCCGACATTAAATAAAACATTTATCAATATAAGATCCATTCTCTTTCATTTAATCAAAAATTATAAACAAACGAAGTACTACGAGGTCTGCTATATATATTTCTGGCCTAATAATGAAAATGCAAATATTTATCATAAAAAATAGCTTTATTGTTTTTCAAAATGTTCTCCAGCATGATTTTTGCACTTTGTCATGCGCTCAAAACAATTGTTGAAGCACTTTTTCCACTTTGATTGAGACACCTCCAAAACATGGTTTTTGAATGCTTCAACAGCATCTTATGGCGCCGATGTGCGGGAATAAAAATAAGTCATTGGAGGGCAAGTCAGGGCTCTACGGAGGATGACCCATCAATTCGGCGTTTTGGCCGCTCAAAAAGTCGCTGGTTTGAGCCGATGTGTGAGAGCTCGCATTGTCATGGTGCACAATGATTCGTCTTCTTTTGTTCGTTTTTCGAATTTCTCACGCAAACAAATTATGGTGTACCACTCAGAATTGACCGTCCTACGTTGCCACTCAGAATTGACCGTCTTACGTTGCTCAAGCAAACTAGTCTCCTCATGACCAGTTTTGCCGAAGAAATAGGCGACCATTTTGCTTCGAAGTGCTTCTTCCACGAACAATTTTCGTTGGATTTGGCTGGTCTTTGAAGACCCACACGGTCGATTGCTGTTTTGTTTCAGGCTCATACGCATAGATCCTGTGACGATATTGTAAATGTCTTTTGAAGCACCGCTATCATATTTTTCAAAATTGCTTTGCACCAATTGACACGAGATTTTTTTTTGAGCGATTACGGCCAGGTACTTATGCAATATCGAATGTATGCTTGTTGAAGAAATGCCCAAGGATGCCGCTATTTCACGGTCACATGACGATCTTGCACTATCAGTTCACGCACGGCCGTTTTTTGGACGAACTTTACGACCTTCGTATTTGAGCGAGCGTCTGCCACGATAGAATTCATTAAACCAGTTGTTCATAGCCCTATTCTATAGTAATTCATCGCCATACAAAAATTTGAGTTCATCGATGCACTCTTGTCGTGATAATCGACGTCGAAAGTTGTGAAAAATGATTGCAGGGAAATGTTCACGAGTTAATTCCATTTTTTTTGCCAAATTGATTTTTTCAAGTCACTGTAAACAACACAAATGATGGTCGTAAGCCAAATCGTTCTGAGTTCGTTTATGCTAAAAATGTCAAACTTTCCAATAGAAATATCAGATAGCGCCAAGCAGCAATTAGTGTTGCCTAGGCTAGAAATATATATAGCAACCCTAGTAATGATCTAGGCCCACTTCTAATAGTTATTGCACAACAACTTATGGACCTATCTAAATTGCGATTAAGTATCTGCGGCAAATTTTCTTTTTTAAATAAAAAAAATAACAAGCTGTAACCTTGTGGCTGTGATCCACTACTGCAAAGCCTGTGAGTTAAATGTCCTTCATAAAACCAAAAGCCATCAAAAAATCTTGAAGTCACCTAGGCGGCTTCTAACAAGATTACCGAAATCCGTTAAGGTCTGGTGCGCCAACCTATAAGAACCAACGATCTTTTTAGTCCATGTCTTTAATATCCAGCCCTATACAGTGGTTTAACTAAACTGCGCGCAAACTAGGAACCAAACTGTTATGTTACTGTCAAAAAATCTTGAAATCACCTAGGCGGCTTCTAACAAGATTACCGAAATCCGTTAAGGTCTAGTGCGCCAACCTATAAGAACTAAAGATCTTTTTAGTCCATGTCTTTAATATCCTGCCTTAAACAGTGGTTTATCATGTCTCCGAACCAATCACGTTTAACTACACTGCGCGGCAAACTCAGTACCAAACTGTTATTTTTTTAGGATGCATTGTTTTTGCAATCATATAAGTTCTTTTTTTAATCATTTTTGCCTTAACAGATCACAACTGAAATAAATTGTTATCAAAATTCAAGAGATAGAACACTAAACTATGTAACATATCTTATGTAAGACGTAATTTTCTTATGTGGATAATAAATATTTTGAATTGAATTTGAATGATACCCTGCGTGTTTTCCGATTCCCAGATATGTCAGTTTTGGTTATTAAGGAACTGTTCAGACCAACGCGACGCCCGCAAAACGTAACTAAGAGTCAAGCTATATTTACTCTCGTTCTAATGGAAACATTGGTACAAAAGCGACAGAAAAAATGCCACATCGACAAAAATAGAAAAACCGAGCTAGCAGTGTTTTTGGCTTTTGCCGCACCGGTTTTTTTGTTGTTGTTGTCAAATAAAACAAAACAAACAAGTCATTTTCAAATGATCTTCTTTAAATTCCTTTTTTATAAATTGCGTATTAAAAGTGTAAAAGTCATATTTGGAATGTGAAAACTAAATCAACCGCGACAAAAAAACATTCCAACAAGGTGTGAATATATTAGCGACTGTCGCATATACGAGGGTAGCTATTTATATTTAGGGTCCGGCAACAAAAACACATTTTTTATTATTGGAAATGGTTTTATTGTTTTTCAAATTACTCTCCTTCATGATCAATACACTTTAGCATGCGCTCAAACCAATTTTCGAAGCACTTTTTTACTCCGATTGAGACACTTCCAAAACATTATTTTTTAACGCTTCAACAGCTGCTTCGGGCGATGAAAAACGTAGACCACGCATTTTTTTCTTGATGCTAGGGAATAAAAAGAAGTCATTGGGTGCCAAAACAGAGATCTACGGTGGATAGCCCATCAATTTGACATCTTGAGTGGTCAAGTAGTTCATCGTTTCAGCTGATGTGTGAGAACTCGCATTGTCGTGATGCAAAATGATCCGTCTTCTCTTATTAACTTTCCTCATTTCTTCGAACTCTGTTGGCAAACAGATGGTTGTACACCACTCAAAATTGACCTCCTACGTTCCACTAAAGGCACTGTGGCAGCATGGCTGATTATGACTCAATCTCACTGTACGAGGGCGACCGCAAAAGTAACTGGCCTAACATAAAAGAACCGTTTTTTGGAATTATTAATATTTATTTTTCAACATAAACTCCTTCCAACTCAATACACTTCATCAAACGTTTTTCAAGTTTTTGAATTCCATCCGAAAATAAGATTTTTCAAGACCTTCAAAATATGCCTCAGTTTCAGCAATAACCTCGCTATTGGACGAACATTTTTTGCCATCGAGATTTTTTTTTTAAATTTGGAAACAAGAAATAATCAGAAGGAGCTAAATCAGGACTATATGGTGGATGCGGAGCAATTTCAAATCGTAATTCGGCCAGTTTTTGTTGAGTTAAAAATGCAGTGTGTGAAGGAGCATTATCTTGATGAAAAATAACTTTTTTTTTCTAAATGCGGTCGTTTTATCTTGATTTCTTCACTAAACCGATCCAATAATGCATAATAATATTAACTATTTATAGTTTTTCCTTTCCTTAAGATAATAAATAAATATTATACCCCTTGCATCAAAAAATACTGTGACCATTACTTTTCCAGCTGACTTAACAGCTTTCGCCTTCTTGGGACCACTTTTACCAGCTTCTATCCATTGATGTGACTGTTCTTTGCATTCTGGGATGTAGTGATGGATCCATGTTTCATCAACAGTTATGAATCGGCGCAAGAACTCTATTGGATTACGCTGATAAATCGTTAAAAGCTCCTCGGAATTGCTCCAACGGACGATTTTTTGGGACAAAGTCAACAAACGCGGCACCCATCTTGCGGATAGCTTTTTCATGTGGAATCATGTAAAATACTCCAAACTTGTTTTTCGTGTATTTTAACAATATCAGCAAGTTCTCTGAGCTTCATTCGTCTATCTTTAGTCACTTCATTAAATATTTTTCTAATGTTTTCAATAGTAGTAGCAGTTTTCGGTCTTCCAGGGCGGTGTTCATCTTCCGTACTTGAACGACCCATTTTAAATTGTTGAACCCAGGATTTCACGGTGGAGTATGATGGTGCATTATCACCATGAACAGAATCCAATTCATCGTTGATTAATTGTGGCGTATAACCTTTCATATATAAGTGTTTAATTACCGCAGGAAACTCCTTATTTTCCATTTTATTATAAAACTTGTTTACTTCAATCACCTGTAACAAAGAAAATAATCATTAAATATTTCGGAAATTTTGACAGATGGCTTATAAAAGATTGCTTTTAAAAAACAAAAAAAAGTTGCTAGTAAAACAGAAAATGTGCCAGGCCAGTTAGTTTTGCGGTCGCCCTCGTATGTCATATCGCAGTCTTGCTTAATCAGTTCACGCACAGCATCGGTGATTTCTGGCAAACTGACCGAAGTTGGACGTCCTTCATAAAACTCATCCTGGAGCGAACGGCGTCCGAGACCGAACTCTAGGTACCAGCGATTAACAGTGGTTTTTGATGGTGCTTCATCGCCAAACGCTGAAACAAGTTGATTTAAACACTCTTGTCTCGATAACCCACGCCGAAAATCATAAAAAATCATCGCACGAAAATGTTCGGGAGATAATTCCATTTTTTGACTGAGATGAATTTTTCAACACACTGTAAACAAAACAATTCGACCGCAAATGATAAAACGTTCTGAGTGAAGTTATACTAAAAAATGTCAAAGTTTAAAATGGAAGTTCCAGTTTGTATCTGGGATGTATCTGGGGCAATATTATGGTTGCGACGGACATATATTTATTGTGGAGAACATATTATTATTGCCGTGATCATATAGTAACCATATTTTTTCTTTGCGTGCAGTCTTCGGTCGAAGTCGACCCGGCCGACTTCAGCCTTTCCCTTTTTTACCCTAAACCACTCTGTGTTACAGAAAATTGTGAATTAGTGATGATGTTTGCAACACACTGAAGGAATAAAAAAGAACTTGTCTTAAGTACGACGGTTGCTATATATATTTCTGTCTTTAGTGTTGCCTGAAGCCATCTGACATTTCCACTGGAAAGTTTGACATTTTTTAACATAAACGTACTCAGAACGACCAATTAGACAATCGCTAAAAACAGGCTCGTGTCGATTGGTGCAAAGAAATTTTGAAAAAATACGATCGCGGTACTTCAAAAGACGTTATAAGATTGTCACAGGTGACGAATCATGGATCAATGCGTATGAGCCCGAAACAAAATAGCAATCGACCGTGTGGGTCTTCGAAGACGAGCCAAATCCAACGAAAGTTGTTCGTGAAGGAAGCACTTCGAAGCAAAAGGTAGCCTGTTTCTTCGGAAAAACGTAGGACGGTCAATTCTGAGTGGCACACCTCAATTTGTTTGCCTGAAGTCTTTGGAGAAATTCAAGAAAAGAACAAGAGAAGACGAATCATTGTGCACCATGACAATGCTAGCTCTCACATATCGGCTTAAACCAGATGTGACTTTTTGACCGGCCAACACGTCGAATTGATGGGTCATCCGCCGTACAGCCCAGACTTGGCACCCAATGACTTCTTTTTATTCCCGCACATCAAAAAAAAATTGCGTGGATCAAAAGCTCTTGGCGCTGTACAATATGGGGTATGCATGAATCACTTTCACTATAATCAAGCCATTAGCGACAGCCAGTATTTGTCTTTAGCTGAGAAAGACTATAAGTTATACCAAATTAATATTGCCAATCCCTTAAGTGTTGTCACAAACGATTTTAATTGTACACAGTGATAGTACCTAAGCATACCTCCTATAAAATATACTGAAAGAATTGTATTACCCTTACATTTAAGGCCCCCTCTCCCCCTCTTTGTGATGTTCTTTCAAATATGTTTCACATAAAAGTCCACCACCTTTCATTGATATGCAAATGAAGTGTAAAAATTAAAATGTTCATCTTCTCTTTAGACATGCCACCCAGATAACACGATTTTACCTATCGCTCGTGCCGTGAATTCTTTAAACCACTAAAAAAATAAATAAACACCAACCGCAATGAATTTAAAATCAAGCAACTTGGAATAAATTCCATTGCTCACAGTGTAGCTGTTTGGCTAAAAATAAATTTAAATATTAATATCAAAGTCAAGCAAATAGCAACGATTGCGATGAAATTGTTGTTGGTGTTGTTGCAGCTGCTGTTCTTGTTGGAAATCCTCGCCGCAGGGAGATAGAACAAATCAAAGTTATCCTTCACTGACAACAAGCCATCTATCTGTCTATCCATCCATCTCGCCAGCTTTTATGGCTGTTACTGTTGGCCGCCATTGCTGCAAGGACCTCTTTCTTTCACACAATTTAAGTGAATAACACCAAATCAAAGTCAGCGAATAACAAAAACAGAACAATGAAACTTCGGAAAATAACGTTACTGGCATCGTAGTCAATTTACCAGAGATAGCCAGCCCCAATGGGGTACATTTTCCTTCATCAGGTATAGGTTCAAGTAAAGTCATGTAATTTGTAGCAAACTGTTAAAACAGGCCGAATGTTAAGCTATATTCAAACGATAGGAAAATAAATTTAAACGAAACATTAAAGGTTTGAAATCTCAAACTAGTATGGGCTTTAGTATGAAGCTATATTTGAAACATGAATGACGCAGGAGATTAAGTATAGCATGTTAAGATCTGCGCGGTTGTAACCCGCAAAATTTAGTATCTTGGGTATCCTTCACATAAAGTGGATACAGACTTTCGAAAAAAGCTCAGCTGTCTCCTGGGCAGCTACTCCACAACACTCGTTGGTTGTTTAGCTACTTAACATGAACGATGGTGATCGGTTCGTCGGCCTATAAGCCACCGCTATAAAAGGAAGGATATCAAGAGCAGTGCCTTCTCAACGAGGCAAGAAAAATACAATTTTTTGTGTGAGAGGACATTGAGATGTCCAGGAGCAGAACGGATGCTCAAAAAATTCAAGCACTTCTGGATGTTCAAAAAAGACAACTGAAGGTTCTTCGTAAAATCTGGGGTCACCTTTGATGTACCGACGAATATCGACGACAAAATACACCCGTGCATTCACGTCCAGTTCGTTATGCCATCGATCTGTCAAAACTGAGGTCGGTCAAGAACACGCAGCGAAAAACATGGTTTCTATACGGTCACGTTAATAATAATATGTTTTCCGCAATAAGAGTATGTTCGTCGCAACCATAGCATTATTTACTGAATTTAATTGACAGTATTATGATAGCTGCAATAATAATATTGTTGAAATGTACCAATAGTATTATTGCCAAATTTAAAAATGGAAATAGGGTTATATAAGTAGCAACAATATAAATATGGTTGGTGCGACAAAAGTATTGTTTTTTGCGTTTTATGTTAACAATAATATGATAACGGCAATCATATTGTATGATTGTAATTTTTCTTCATTTGAATAGGCCTTTTAGAACAATGTTATTGTTACGGATCTAATGCAATTAAAGTACTTTTTATATGGAAATTGCAATTTTTTGAACAAGCTGTGTTGACTTTGTTTAACTGAAATATTTTAAATAAAAACGTTTATGATTTTTTTAACAATTCAAATATATTGTTGACAACTGAACCCAATTCTAATAAATAATATTGGTGATCATAGTATAATTGTGTATGATCATACTATTGTTGTAGGGAACATAAAATGGTTGTGTGTGAACCCTACTATGGTTGCGAGGATCATACTATTGTTGTGAGGATCAAAGTATAGTTATGTATGAGTAATACTATTGTTGTGGGGATCATAATATTGTTGTACAACAACCATATATAAGTACTCAACAAAATCCTCTTCAAATATTGTCAACAGAACCATACTTTTTTTCTGAGCGCAGTTACCGTGAATGGTGTTCACTATCGCGAGATGATAACGGGCTTCTAATAAACATAATTGAGATTACGGACCTGGACGATATGTCGTTTTAACAGAATGCTGCAACTTGCCACACAGCCAACAAAACAACAGCTCTTTTGATCGAGAAATTCAATGTCCGTGTTATCTCACGTAGTGGCAATGCTACTCGACCGTCACGATCATATGGTTTGACACCGTGCGACTTATTTCTTTGGGGATATTTGGAATAAAAAGTATACGTCAATAAGCCAAGAACAATTCCAGAACTAAAGGATGAGATAATGCGGCACATTACCAACATTGAATCTTCATAAAGTCTCAGAGATATTTAAAATATGGACCATCGGATTATCCTAATATTTTACTTCTTACATAATTGTCATAGATCATTCTATCGTAATAAAAAAATTAAAATATTAATTTAAAATAATTTTTATGCTTTATTTATTATAAGTACAATAACATCGTGCGTTTCTTTACAACGATTGTTCTGGCTGGAGCGAGTTGTGCGAAGAGATAAGTACGAATGATTTAGCACTGAAACTCTACGTCAGCGAGCCATAACCGAAGCAAGAAGACGAGCAAGTTCGAATCTAATCGTGGCTATAGATAAGGTTGGCGATTTAAAATTAAAATAAAAAACACTGATATTTTTTTTAAATTTCTAGTTATTTGGAAAGGTTGAACTTTGCCTTTAATAATGGTAAACACTCCGATGCGTTTTTGCATCGCCTAATGGGCCTAAAATTGAAATTGAAGCCCGTAATCTTGACGACATTTGGTTCCAACAAGACAACGCTATATGCCATACAGCCAACGAAACAATCAATTTGTTGAAGAAAGCTCTTGGTGTGCGCATTATCTCGCGTGGGCCTGTGACGTGGCCACTGAGATCGTGCGATTTAACACCGCTTGACTATTTTTTGTGGGGTCACTTGTCTGCGCAAATAAGCTCGATACGATTAACGCCATGGAAGAGAATATTCGGCGCGTTATTGCTGACATACGGTCATTATTAAAATGACCGTTATCTTTATAATAAAGCTAAATTCTTGGCAATAATATTAAATTATATTCGTTTTAATTCATCTTGAAAACTACTCGTCTAAAACAACAAGCATTAGTATTTCCCTGCCGAAATTACTTTCGATACTCTACCAACATCCCACTAAGGCTCGAGGGAAAACTTTTCTTAAATCAGTCAGCTGTGCACGATTAAATTTTTAAAATCACTGACCGGAACCTAATCTTTGGCGCCGGCTCCGAACGGCTAAAATTGAAACATGGCTAAGAAATAAATCTCTTGCTCGTAAAGTCGCCGGCATTTACGAGGTTGAAACTCGCCGCTGAAAAATTATTAGATCTGGGTGGACCGCGATAATTTGCTTATTTGGGAATATAGTAAAAAAAACTATGAACCTTAGAAAAATTTATTTAATATTTTTATTATATCAAACTGTAAGTAAATTTTTAAATTACATGGTTTTAAATAATGTATCTGGCAAATGCCGACCCTCGCTATCCACACACTCCACA
Organism: Hydrotaea diabolus; assembly: GCA_963513945.1. Classification (NCBI taxonomy): domain Eukaryota; kingdom Metazoa; phylum Arthropoda; class Insecta; order Diptera; family Muscidae; genus Hydrotaea; species Hydrotaea diabolus. Next base: position 129,095,434 of record OY740717.1, on the reverse strand, counting down.
CACTGCTGCATACGTTTTCTAAAGTTTTCAAGAAATCTATTGATGGCTCTCGATGTGGAGTCTCTTTAGAGCTGGCAAGAGTGAGTTGTATTTTCGTGGGCAATTGTGTGAAGAAAACTTGAAAAGTAAGGTTTACAACAGTAGTTCTCATTCGTTTGTGGAGAGCCTGGCCTTATAGAGTTCGGTTTTACTTTAAACAAATGCAGCAAGGCTTTCTGAAGAGGGTTGTCACGGACCCGAAATCATGATAAAAGTAGTGTGCAGCCACGAAAATCAATGTCACTTTGCCATTTTGTTAAAAACTTGTTTTCTATTTAAATATAGAAGCAAGAGGTCTTGAGCCGGTTTAATCCCTGTTCAATGTTTTCATGAACTGTAATAAGCATTTCGAATGGCATTGTGCCAATTTCAGCCTCAATATTGTTAATTAGGTCTTCCAAGGTGTTGGGACAGTTGATATACACCTTCGACTTCAGGTAACCCTAAAGGAAAAAAGCACATGGGGCTAAGTCTAGTGAGCGTGCAGGCCAGTTTACATCAACCCCTCAAATTGCGTCACGGGGTATGGTTGGAAAAATATCTTCACAAGAGGTCCGCCGGGTCAAATAATCCCGTGCTGAAAATTGTTAGACCACGCACATTTTATACGGGTAAAAGTCAGTTCATCATGAAGAAACCGGTGGAGAGAACGTCTGGAAATGCCAAAAGCAAGTGATTTCTTTCGAGCAGAGCGGTTAATATATTGCAGTACTGCTGCTCTAACTCTCTCGATGTTTTGTAATGTTGTAATCCTTCTATCAAGTCTTCTTTGTACACATGACACATTCCCTGCTGTTCTCAATGAACTTACCCAATTAACAATTGATTGTCGTCCAGGAACTCGTCCGCGTGAGGGAACAGCGCATTGCAAAAGAAAAGCAGGCTGCACTGCAATGATCTAGTGCGCATTTGAAAAAATGCGCCGCCACAACCTGTAGTGCAAAAAGCAAATTACCGCGTTCCACCCTGTATTATTGACCGAAAATAAATTCTAAGACGATCTAGCCATTTCCATCCGCCAGTGCGCGCGTTCATCTGTCCGAGTGTCTGTGAAAATCAAGAAAGCGATCAAGGAAATTTAGCTAGGAGCCTGAAATTGTCCACTGCCTTTGGAAAAAGGAAAAATATATATTTGTTTTAGTACGATGAAGGGAATATGAGATTCGATTCGGCCGAACTTAACGACGGGTTTTCATGCTTTAATCAGAGTATCTAATCATTGCTGGAAGTGTGTATTTGGACAGCTCTGGTGAGTTTGATTTGTTTCGGGTCTGCATTTAATGTATTAAAATGTATCCATCTTTTCACTTAGCGTTCGCCCCCCTACCGCCCTCAATGGCAACACTTTGCATATTGCCGACTGTTATGTAATACTGAAAGTAACAACAACAATCAGGAAGACGCCAACGATAACCGAAACAACAGCCACAACAAAAACGTAAACGGCAACAATATCCACAAGATTGTTCGTAAGGGATAAATGAATAATAGTTTGCTTTGATGCTAAACAGTCACAAAGACAAATGATTTCGATTTTAGATGTTTATCCTTTGGCTGTCATTCACAAACACTTTGCCATACAAACAAGCAAACAAACACAAGCACACACGAACACCCGTTCCATTCTAAAGGATTCAGCCATTCATGCACACACCCACACTGAACGCAAAATCACAAAGAGCAATTTCGCCGAAGAACTTTCGGTTATTTGGAAACATTGTTGCTTTTAATAAATATTAGCTGAACCGAAAGTTAGACCAGAGCTTAATCAGGGTTTGTTAAACGTGGTGGCCGCATAGCAGACGGGCAAGAGGTAGGTGGCATTGGCGGTTTTCGGCTGACTGACTATAAAGGCATTTCCATAGTAGCCAAAGAATATTTTGGACTTTCGTTGACGTCAACGGCATCGCGTGCTTTTCGCAGCTCGCAGTTGTTCAAGGGTTTTGGAATATACAATTGTAATTAGATGCTCTATTCAATGGATTCCTTTCATGCGGGACTGCGGCAACAGATACGCACGGAAACGCGTCGCGTTTGGTGAACAATGTGCGCTTTTTTATTGGTTAAACTTTTGATTTCATCGATTGATGTTGATGGGTTTCCGTTTCCGGCTCGCTCAATCACCGACACAAATAAAACATTTTAACGAAGGGTAACACAATGCGAGAAATCGTGTGCTCATGGCAATCTGATCATGACGCAAAAATATCCTTTTTACGAAAATGTAAAAATAGAAAAATGTAGAGTTAGTTGGGCTTTTAAAGGCGTAATAAGAGAAATGTATAAGTCTTCACCATTAGGCAAATAATTATGGGGAAATTGTAACACGATCTTTATGAGTAAAGGGTGGATGGCTGATTTCGAAAGACGAACGACTGCAAATAATAACACTTTGCATCGAAATTATGGGCATTCTCAGCGGGGTGGATGCTTTGTTCGGCACAAAAAGATTTAGGTGAGCTGAGTTAAGAACGTCTGCTAGGTCTTAGTCTTTTTTTTTGGTCAAGGAAGATTTTATTTTGAAATGAAATTCGGTATGCAATAAATATAGATAAATTCAAGAGTGATGAAATATCTAAAGTAATATCGAATGCAGAAAATTTTCGTAAAACATTTTAACATCCGAGAGAGAACAGTAAAAAAAGTCTCTTTAAAGAGACTTTGGAAAAAATCAACACCCCTATGCTTTAAAACAAAATATCTCAGGAACTATAAGTGATATGACAATGAAATTGGTAACATACGATTAGGCATGGATAGAAAAAAATAATTGAAGGAAAGTGGGCGGTGTCCACCACCATTAAGAATTGGATATGTAGTTATAAAATTTTAACAGAATGAGACCAATAATGACTAGGATATTATTGTAACTGTGTATATAATGGCGAAATTATAATAGGTGATCCAAGTAGATATACTTTTTTTAAAAGCCTCTTTTGACAGATCGCGTGTGAGTCGTGTCATGCTGCCATGTTATTTTTGTTAAGTATTGTTTGGCACTTCATCATGCAAAACTTACGCCTAAACAACGTTTACAAATAGTTCAAGTTTATTACGAAAATTCACGTTCTGTGAGGAATGTGTTTCGTGCACTTCGTTCAACTTATGGTCAACATAATCGGCCTACTGAGCGTACTATTCGCAGCACCATCACCCATCTTGAGACCCAGCATTCATTATTGAATAATATTCGACCGAATAGACCACGTCCAGCACGGAGTGAAGAAGTGTAGTGGCCGTAGCGGATAGTGTACACCAAGACCGTGGAGAGTCGATTCGGCGCCGTTCGCAGCAAATCAGACTGACTTATGGAACAACTTGACGCATTCTACGTCGAGATCTTAAATTGAAAGCGTACAAAATACAGCTAGTGCAAGAACTGAAGCCACCCGATGTTCCCAAGCGACAGCGCTTCTCTCTATGGGCTCTTGAAAAGTTCCAAGAAGATCCGACGTTTTCGAGCCAAATTTTGTTCATCGATGAGGCCCATTTCTGGCTCAATGGGTATGTAAACAAGCAAAATTACCGCATTTGAGACGAAGAGCAACCAGAAGAGGTTCAAGAGCAGCCACTTTATCTAGAAAAAACAACGGTTTGGTGAGGTTTCTGGGCCAGTGGAATCATCGGTCCATATTTCTTCAAAAATGATGCCGGTGAGAACGTAAATGTCAATGGCGACCGTTATCGTGCCATGATAACCGACTATTTGATGGCTGAAATTGAAGCTCGTGATCTCGGCGACATTTGGTTTTAACAAGACTGCGCCACTTCCCACACATCGCATCTATCAATGGATTTATTGAGAGAACACTTCGGTGAGCAGATAATTTCACGTTTTGGGCCGGTAGATTGGCCACCAAGATCGTGTGATATCACACCGTTAGTCCTCTTCCTGTGGGTATATGTAAAGTCCAAAGTTTATGCAGAAAACCCCGGTTCGATTCAGCCCTTGGAGCAAAACATCACGCGTGTCATTCGCCACTTACCATTCGAAGTGCTCGAACGATTCATCGAAAATTTGACTAAACGGATGGACCATCTGAGAAGTAGCCGCGGCCAACATTTGATAGACATAATCTTCAAAAAATAAATGCCAAAGAATGTTCTTTCAAATGATAATAAACATTCCCCATTCAATGTGAATTTTCTGTGTTTTTTTCTTTAAAAAAGTAGGGAACCTCGAAATGAATCACGCGTTACAAGGGGACATGGCGCCACTCATACAATCCCGAACTCAAAAAGACAATATCTCAGAAATACTGAAGATATGACGATGATATCTACAGAAAATGAATTAAGCATGTATCTAAACACCTGAGGAAAATTAGGTTGTGTTACATTTAATGTTAACAAATTGAAATCAATGGTTGGGAAATTATTATAGCCAAAACGATATATCCGGCAGCCTTTTAAAAGAAAAGTTGGCCAATGATCCAAATTCAACAATAAACTATTACTCTCAGAGGATCCATTGGCTTCTTATCGATCTGGTATGGGGTTTCCGGTACCCATATGAGACACTCAGAAAAAAATAGATTGTTTTTGCAAGATCGCTGTACATACATTTCAAACTAAAGGGTGGTCCAGCTAAAACGCATAATGTTAATTTTAAGTGAAAAAAAAAGTTTTCGAACAATTATATTAATATTTCTTATTATTGTGATAGAAGAATCTACGACAATTAAAAATATTGAAGAAATGCTCACGTCAGCTTCGATGACATACCTCTATTTAATGATCCATATTTTTAATGACTCTGAGACATAATGAAGTTTCAATCTTTTAATGTCACAAAGTAAGATAACACGGTCATTGAATTTTTCGCGGAAAAGAGTTATTGTTTTGTTTGGCTGTGTGGTAAGTAGCGCCATCCTGTTGGAACCACATGGTGTCTAGGTCCATATCCCTAATTTTTGGCTACAAGAAGTACGAAGTTATCTTGCGATTGCTTACACCATGTACAAGTCGAGGTTGACTTTTCTTTTGCCACTTTGTCGCGAACAACATCAATGGTTTCGGCAGAAAATATTCACGAAGTGCACGAAATGCATTTTAATTTGAACGACCGATTTCGTTAAAGGCTTTTACAATCTTAACGCGCTGTTTAATTGCGTACCTCTCCATAGTTTAATTTGTCAAACTCTGAAACAAAAAATGTGAAGTTGAGTTGGGCAAAAAAGTTGACGTTAAGGTGTGACTCACAATTAACATCGTGCATTACGGTTGTTCCACCTTTTATAGGTCCCAAACTGAGAAGTCGTGTGCCTTCAATTGTTGAACCAATTGAAATTTTTAAGTCAATAACTTTAGGTCTTTGTGCAGAATTGCTGGTGCGTAAAATGTTGAGTTATTGAGATTGATAGAAGTTGAAGGACTCAGTTACACTCTCGGCTACGGCATCCACACTTTCGCACTTCGACAGGGATCGTGAGTGTTGTCAACTACAAGGACCGTGAGTGTTGTCAACTATTATGAGTACAGTTGGCGCGATAGGTGTATTATTTTGGCCAAATGCCTTTTTAAAACACATGTAATTTTGGGCTTTACAGCTGAAACTCCAAAAATAAGTTTTCATTATGTTCCAAAGCTATTTAAGAGCAAAGCTGTTCTTTTTGTTCTACAAATATATGATATTGTTAACCGACTTCCGGCTCGTTGTATACCTCAATGTTATCATCATCAGTGCTGCAGCAATTTGTCGGACCGTGGGAACTGTTAAGCGTGAGAATACTTTCTTGGGCCGCAAGCCACCACCCAGAAAGAGTTAAGTGCGAAGTGAAGAAAACTAAGCCGTCGTATCGTGTAACATCGAAAATGGTACAAATATTCAGAGCGGCTCAAATCAGATAATAGCTAGAGAGTAAACCGATTTAGTTTGAGATTGGATTAACGTCTATTTAAGATAATCATAGACAATGCTGCGATATCGTAAACTTTGTACTCAAAATATAGCCGAAGATCCGAATTTCCTCCACTTCACTTCTCGGAAAAGCTCCTTTTTGGGTTAAGAGTTTAAGTTGACAACCAAATTACCATTAGGAGTATGGGAGAAAACACTATACATATGTGACCGCGCATAGAGAAAAGGACCTAAGGGTAAAAAAAATCAATTTATTTTTTTTTTCTTTTTTTGTTGTGAACAACATCTGAGCATCGAATGAGACCGATCCCATGCCCCAAAAGTGTTCCCTCCCAGAGATATGCGCGTTTTATGAAAGTGAAGTCGACGATTCTAAGCGCAAATAGAAAGGGACCTAATCTTTAAAATGGCTCTCCTGAACAAAACTGGTTTTTAGCCTTAGGTCCCTTTCTATTTTGCGCGTCACATATAGTATTCGACCGAGCAAGCGTCAACACATCCACAAAGATTGACCCTCGAATAACGTACTACTAACCAATGACGACAACTGGCGTTTTTAATGCGTTCAAATAGACGAAAGTTTTATCTTGCTTGATTATCTCACACCTTTATTACGTGCAAACAGACGGATTGTTGGTCAGAAGGACTCGTTCCTGTAAGGATGGATAAACCAACCGCATCTTTAATAAGGGAGGTTATTCTCATCAACATAATTGATGCGGGATATATTGCAAAACCCTTTTTGGACATGTCCATAGGTAATAGGTAGGGTATAAACATATGTGTGTTTTTCTGTTTATAAACAGGCTCCGGCCATTGAATTATGACCGCTAATGTGTGATCAGTAATGGAAGGTTCTCAAGAGTACATAGGACAGAATAAAAATTCTATTATCAAAAACAACCCAAATTGTCTATTTTTTATGTTTTTGAGAACTTTAAATTTAAATCGGCTGTAAAAAAAAGAGCACTGATAATTTTATTAAATTTCTGGTTTGATTGGAAACGTTAAACTTTGTCATTTAATAATGGAATACAATCCGAAGAGTTTTCGCTTCGATCAATGGTCTGAAGATTGTGTGAATTTGTTTCAAAAATTCAAGAGAACCACATGGACGACATTTGGTTTCAACAAGACCTGGCTACATGGCACACAGTCAACGCAACAGTAAGTATTTTACTCACTGTTTTTTAAAATCGAATAATCAGCCGAAATTGTGATGTCAATTGGCCGCCTCTGTTGAGCTATGATTTGAGCCCTTTGGACTATTTTCAGTGGATAACCATTAAGTATAATGTTACGCAAAGCATCCAGAGACGAAGTTGTCACTGAAGAGATTCGACCCACACAATCGAAAATGTACTGTAAAATTGGGTTGATCGGATGAGGTATTGCTGAGCCAGTTGTGGTAGTCATATGAATGATATTGTGTTGCATTATTTTATGAGAAAGTGCAAAAATTATCAGTACTTTTTTACAGCCGATTCAAATTAAAAATATTAAATCGCCTTCACTTTTCATGTCTTATCAGTACTGCAGTCTTGTTACTGTTTCTGCCGAGTCACTATTCTCACCCACCCACTGGAGTTCCCACTGTTTCTGTTTCACTGCTTTTTTCCAGTCACTGTTCCTAATGTTCCTGTCCTGCTACTTTCGCTAAGAAAATCCTGGAGAATACAGAGGTTAATAAAACTGGCACAATTAACACGAAAGGCGTATGCAGTCGATATAGACACTATCGAAAGGACAGAACGAGATGTAACTGAAGATTTTTGAATGTTTGAATAAAATCCGTCTAAAATGGGTCTGATGGTATGCTGGTTTGCATATTAAGCCAATATGCAAAAAGTAGTAAAAAAAACCAAAGTCATGCGTGGCCGACTTTTGGTAACATATACTTTTGTCTGTATTTAAATATCATCTTTTCCACAATCTGGTTGTAAATCTTTTCCAAAAAAGACCCTTTCTTTCTACATCGCATCAAGTTAACGGAGCATATTTATCTTTAAGAAAAAACAATCATTTTACAGTGGCGTTTTAGTATAACAGTTTTGCATATGTGACGCGCAAAATAGAAAGGGACCTAAGGTTTAAAACCAGTTTTGTTCAGTAGAGCCATTTTAAAGATTAGGTCCATTTCTTTTTGCGCTTAGAATCGTCGAGTTCACTTTCATAAAACGCGCATATCTCTGGGAGGGAACACTTTTGGGGCATGGGATCGGTCTCATTCGATGCTCAGATGTTGTCCACGTCAAAAAAAGTAAAAAGGTGATGAAAAGTTTTGTTCAGGAGAGCCATTTTAAAGATTAGGTCCCTTTCTATTTGCGCTTAGAATCGTCGACTTCACTTTCATAAAACGCGCATATCACTGGGAGGGAACACTTTTGGGGCATGGGATCTGTCTCATTCGATGCTCAGATGTTGTCCACATCAAGAAAAGAAAAAAATGAAAATTGATTTTTTTTACCCTTAGGTCCCTTTCTCTATGCGCTGTCACATATGCCAATTTTATGCAAATAACATTTAAAAAAATATTATGTATTTTAAATTGTTTTCGATTAAACAATTTTGTATAGAACTAAAAGTTTTTTCCGGCCTTCCAGTAAAAATATGCAACAGCATAAATTTCACTATCTATTTATGAACGGCCAGTAAATAACAGTAGCGAATTTTGCAATTGAGGTTAATACTGTCGGTTATCCCCATTCAAAACTCCTTTCTGATTTCAAAACCTATAGTTCTCAAAACAACATATTACATCCTATTCAGATCAAATTTTTTTGTGAAATTCGGACATATCGGTGCATGACTTGGAATAACCCTGAAATACGTGTCTTCCAGATAGAGGCCTGACTAGTTAAGTATTAAATATAACTTACTTTAATTCTTAGCTTTCATGCACTGACACGTCCAGTGCACAAATCAATATTAGCTTATACGGATGGATCGGTACAATCAACATGAGATAATCTGTATTTACTTAGTAGGGACATAAATGCTGTTACAACATTGAACACACCCATTTCAATAGTAGAACTGAACATACCCCGTTAATGTCATATGGGCTTTGAAAGCTAACCTCAATAGCGTTAGTCCGTAACGGGATTTTAAAATTGTTTCAACTTTCACCATGGAGAGGCCAGATAATGAGAACCGTTTCGTTGTAATAGCGCTTTTCAAGTGTGAAATGAAAAAAAGCGATATTTTCAAAACGCTCCGGCCACTAGGGCCACGATGCATAAAACTGTCGGGCCGCCCACGCTCTGTTCGAACACCGATGTTCGAACATCGAGATTTGAACCCTTTGAATTACAAATTGTGGACAGTTTTAGAGGACAAGGTTTGTCACAAAAGATACCCCAACATTGGATCTCTTAAGACTGCTTTGGTTCGAGCTGTGGCCAATTTTCCAATGGACGAGGTTCGTGCAGCTATTGACGATTGGTCAGTGCGACTTAAGGCGTGTGTAAAAGCAAAAGTCGGACATTTCGAATAAGTAGATTCTTTTTGGATATAATATACATCAATAAATATATTAAAAAATATTTGGTCCAAAAACATTCAGTACTTCTTATTTTACAGCATAAAACGTGAGTAACAGTATTTATGTCCCTACTAAGTATTATACGTGTTACAAACACCAAGATTAAGTTATACCATCGGTAAAGTGTGTGTAGGTCAAAGGTACAGTTTAAGATTATTTTTTGCGCATACAATTTGCATTTCTTGAGAGATTGAAACATTTGCAGCATCAATCACAATTGTATGTCCAGCTACCGTACAGACAGATGTTTCATCTAAATATAGAAACACACACACACACTCAAACACACATGTCGAATTGTGCAACCTCATATAAATTAAACATGAAAGGAAAAATATGGTAATGCTTTGAAATTTATTTAAAACCACATTAACAAACAAAAACCTAACGCCAACATTACGAAAACATCGTAATCAACACGATGCTGGAGAGCGTCGTGTGGGTGGAGGAGAGCATAAAGGGTTGGCTGTATACTCTTAATGTTCCCTCAACATATTCCATGAAGATTCACGCTCTTTTTTCGCCAGCTGTAATTTTTCTTTGCAATACAGAAAAACAAATATTTGTATATCATTCCCCCGCGCCCTGAACTTCGGTACAAGCATTGCCCGCACACAATGATACCATTAGAGTTTTTTTCCCCGTTCATTTTTTATCTCATCAGCACTCGTCCTCCAACCTCAATTCCATGTCCTTGCCACCACCATCAGCAGGAGCAGCAGCACCACCACCACTATTACCATCAGTCCCAACTCCAGCGGCCCAAACACCCTTCGAGAAATTTTCCCTGCCTTTACTTTGCTGTGTAAACAAACTTAAATTTCGAGTGTGTACTTTTTGGTATGGATGGATAATAAAATGAGTGTAAGTGTATATGTAAGAGCGTGTGTCACTTGGATTGTTTATTTGTGTGTGTGTCTGGTAGAGTGTGTTGTGTATTTCAATTCTTAGGATATTTGTTGTTGTCATAGCCGTTGTGGCACGCTGCCGTCTTTCCTATTTCGCAGGCACACAACTTTAAGCTTTAAAGTTTATGACTCAAGCACAAGAGCATAACTCTATGTGTGTGCGTGCGTATTTGCCAAAGTGTTGGTGGTGGCACTCGTAGAGAGCCCTAAAGAGTTCACTTGTTTAAATATTCTTAAAGATATTAAAGTTATAAATATAGAAAAGCACACACTCTTAATCCCTCACACTTACTCCTCCCCCAAGTCCATTTGCAAACTCTCACTCATTCAGCTTGTAGCTGGAAAAACTAAGAAACTCAACTACATTTATGCCTTTTTTTGCAACACATGTCATTCGAGAGTATATGAACCATTAAATTTTCCATGTCTTTTGGTTAACATTACACACACAATAACACCCCGAATAACAGCAGAACTAAAAAGGACTGGGAGGACTAGAGCCTTTAGCCGCAACACATGACAGTATTGGAAGGGGTTAGGCGGAAAATATAAACGGGGTGTGGAAAATTGAGCACTCACACATACTTGAATGCGGTTTTGTTGTAGTTAAATGAGAGCAATTACAGCAGGAAATAATCATTATATTCAATTTTTCAAAAGAAAAAAACAAACAAAAACAAGCCGTTGGTTTTTGGCTAAGGCGTATCCGTGAAGTTCGAGTTAATATTGCGGCTGCACATACCGACAGATTGTCGTTATGCTATATATTTAGCAGATTACTGACACCCGGGTAGGTTTTGGATAGATCCCAATGTGAATATGAACAGTTTAAAGAGCATTGAAGAAGAAGTGGGGCGAGATTTTTAAATGGGTTTTCATTAAGCGTGACTAATCTTTACAATTTTAAATATAAACTAGTAAAAACGTTATTTAGTTCGGCTAGGCCTAATCTGATATACCTTCCACCATTTTGTTGGGCCCCTAGGGCCCATGTGTTTGATCCCAATGTCTAACAAATCTTAAAAATAAATCTTAAAATAAATCTTAAAAATAAATTTGGATTTGTAATAAAACCGTTTTTATTTTCAGTAACCATATGCCTATATTTTTTGCTGTTATCAATATACGAGTAGAGACAGATAGACGAACATGACGACATCGTTTTAGAATTAATCACGATCAATAATATATATGAGGGTTGCTATTTATATTTCGGGTCCGGCAATAAAAACACAATAATTTATCATTGAAAATGGTTTTATTGTTTTCATAATATTCTCCTTTAAGATCGGCGCATTTTTTTCTTGATGCTAGGTAAAAAGAAGAAGTCATTGGGTGCCAAATCAGTGGATGACCCATCAATTCGACATCTTGAATGAATGATGTGTGAGAGCTCGCATTGTCGTGATGCAAAATGATCCGCCTTCTCTTTTTATCTTTCCTCATTTCTTTAAACACTGTTGACAAACAGATGGTTGTGTACCACTGATAATTAACCGTCCTACGTTCCACTAAAGGCACTGTCCAGTTACTTATATAGTGGTCATGTAATTTATATATATATTTTTTATAAAATGTTATAAAAAACGCAATCAGTTGCATCAATGTACTTCTTCCAAGAACACCATTAGTTGGATTAAGCTCGCCTTGAAAGACCCGTACGGCAGATTGCGGTTTTGTTTCGGGTTCATATGCATAGATCCATGATTCGTCATCTGCGACAATGTTATACACTGCCTTTTAGCTACCGGAGTTATACTTTTTCAACATCTCTTTGCACCAATCCATACGAGCCTTTTTTTGAACATTCGTCAAATTATGTGGGATCCAACGAGAACAAATTTTTTCACGGCTAAATGAATATACAATAGCTTATTGATGATTGCCATAGTACTAAGTAGGGCCAGAAATACTGTTACACACGTTTTATGCTGTAAAATAAAAAGTACTTAATGTTTTTGGACCAAATATTTTTTAATATATTTATTGAAGTATACAAAAATAATCTACTTATTCGAAATGTCCGCCTTTTGCCTTAAAACACGCCTTAAGTCGCACTGGCTAATCGTCAAAAGCTGCACGAACCTCGTCCATTGGAGAATTGGCCACAGCTCGAACCAAAGCAGTCTTAAGAGATCCAATGTTGGGGTATCTTTTGTGACAAACCTTGTCCTCTAAAACCGTCCTCAATTTGCAATCTGATGGGTTCAAATCTGGACTGCCGGAGGGCCATTCTTCAGAGGAAATGAACGCTGGAAAATTGTTTCGAAGCCTGGACTGGGACGTTTTAGCCCTATGGGCCGGCGCAGAATCCTGCTGGAAAGTCCATGGGTGGTTTTGGAACAGGGAACTGTTAAAGCGCTTCACAACAGCTTCCAAAACGGTTTCTTGGTAAACTTTGGCCGATGTTTTGACTCCTTGTTCGCAGAAATGCAGGTCAGTGACCCCATAGTAAGAGACACCGCACCAAACCATGACTGAAGCTGGTTGATGACCCTTTTCCACCCTTGAGATCAATTCAGATGCTTCCTTAGATGACCGCGCATACACTCTATCATTTTTCTTGTTTAATTTTTCCTGATTTTTTTTTTAACTTGCACAAAACAAAACAAATCAGCGTGCTACACCAAAAGACGATTGTATTTTTAATCCAATTTTTTTTAAAGCTGCAGTCAATAAATCTCCGGTACGTCGTTTGAAAGTCCCAAGTCTTTTTTAATGATTCGACTCATGGACTTTTGCGTAATATTCATCTCACGGGCCATTATTTTCTGTTTTCGGAGCGTATTTCTGTGAATTCTTGATTTAACGGCTTCGAACAGAGTGTGGGCGGCCCGACCGGTGGCGGTCTTTTACATCTCCAGTCTCCTCAAACAATTTTATGCATCTGTAGGTGAACATACAGCAACATGCTCCCTAGTGGCCGGAGTGTTTTGAAAATATCGCTTTTTTCATTTCACATTTGAAAAGCGCTACTACAGCGATACGGTTCTAATTATCTGACCACTCCCCATTGACTGTAACATAATGGCCGGCTTTATTTTTGAAGAAATATGGACCTATGACTCCCTCACCAAACAGTGACTTTTTGAGGATGTAACGGCGCCTCAACAATGGCTTGTGGATTTTCATTAATCCAAATGCGACAATTTGGGTTATAAACGTAACCATTCAACAAAAGTGAGCTTTATCGCTGAACAAAATTTTCTTGCAAAAATCAGGATCGGTAGCCATCTCGTTTTGGGCCCATTTATCACGATTCGCAAACGTTGTTCGTAGTACGTCTATTCGTTATAAAATGGTAAACCAACCTGAGCATAAATCAAGTGACAGCTGTACCTTTACTTTACAAAATTTGACTGCAATCGGACTTAATTTGGAACTTGATTGGATCGGAAATAATTTTTACTAGAGAGACTAAACCATAAATCGGAACGGACTTTTGTTTAGGGACTATACGAAACCATGTACCGAATAGGTTAAATTTCACCATAGTCGATAAGCCAGCAATAATTCAAGAGCTTAAAGATGAGATAATTCGGCACATTAACTCAGCGTCATCGAAAATTTAGACTATTGGATGGAGGTTTGGCCGATTATTTATTCCATGCATAATTGAACCATACCAGCATTATCATAACAAAAACAAATGACAAAAACTTCCTAAATAATTTGTGTTGAATTCAAAATCAACATCGGCCCTTAAAATTTAACCACCACCTTTTCAAAGGGCTCAAATCACAGCTCCAAGGCAGCCAATTGGCATCGCAATTTAAGCTGATTATTCGATTTTCAAAAACAGTGCCTAAAATATCGATGGTTGCGTTGGCTGTCGTCCATGCAATCTCTTTAATTTTTGGAAACAACAATTTGATAAGCATTGTGAGGTAACTCGTTGACGGCAACGGTGGCAAAGTCCAAAAATGGTCCAATGAAGGCCTAAAATCCACTTCAAACAGTGACTCGTTCTGTATGCATTGGCTTCTCAATAGTCACGTGTTGGTTCTCTGAACCCCATACACTCGTATGACAATTTTGCGTATTAACATAGCCAACGAGATGAAAATCAGCTTCATCTGAAACACGATTTTTCGGTAAATTTCTATATCTCCTGCCAAGCAATCTTCAGACCATTGGGCAAAGAGAAAACGTAAACTCAGATGGTGTTCCATTACACAAGTTTATAAATTATATTTTTTCCTTGCCCGGAATTCTAAATATTTTTTCCTGTTGATTTTAGCACCCTAAACACGAAAATGAATTTTAAACAATTTTCTTCTGACTAGTTTTCAAGATACGAAAACAAATAAACAAAAATTTATAATCGTGATTTTTGCACAAAATATTAAATTTTTTAAATTTAAAATGTCTCTTACACCAAATCTATTGAACTGACTTTAATACCTTGTATGAAAAAGTTTTAGAAAAGCTAATTTCCTTAATTTGAGACCACTCTTGATAATAGCGTTTTCCTTAATTTGAGACCACTCTTGATAATAGCGTTTGGGAGTTTTATGGTCCAAAAAGCTGAAACATCTCGCAAAAAATCGTAAAACAATCAAGAATTCTATCTTGGGAGCTAATCAGAGGAATTTTTTTTTAAATTCATTTTCGTGTTTAGGAGGCCAAAATCTATAGGAAAAAATATTTTAATTAATTCAAAAACATAAATTTCCCATGTCAGAAGCATAAATATTAATTTTTTTTTATAAAAACCATATGTTCAACCAAAGAAAAATAAATTATGCCCTCACATTCACACTGGAAGAAGATAATTGAACATTTGAATTGTTTCTTCTGGAGGTATGCATTCTACAGTGAAACCTTAAAGACACTTAACAGCCATTGTTGGCCGAAATTCATCCATTGCAGGGGATATTAACCTGCAGCAGTGTCTACTTATAATAGGTTTCACTGTATTTTAATATTTTGCACGTGTATTTATGACCATGTCTGCAAAACCTCAAAGTCCTCCCATTTTTTCTTTGGATTCATTGTTTAATAATCGTTTTTGTTCTTTATACTTTAACGTTTGGCTTCTATCAAAAATAATGTCATTATTTCATGGCTGAATGAGACTGAGAGAAGAAAGAAAAGTTACACAGTTTGTTGCTCTCGAGTTGTCCTGTTGCTTGACAAGTCTGGTTATTTATTATCGGTTACAGTTTTGGCCATAACAATATTTTAAAATCCAATTGAATTGCATTCATGTGTAAGAAAGGGCAAATGCTATTTCTTAAGCTCATGACAGACTAAAAAAGTAAAAGTATAAAAGGATTTCAATAGACATTTTTATTGATTGTAAAATCTTTTATTTAATCTTTGGAAAGTTGTATATCAACAGATAGAGTGTTTATTCGAAGGCAAATTTGCAGATTGGTTCGTTGAACTGATTAAATTTTTAAATATGGCTTAGACCAAAAAAAAATTATTTAAACATTATTTGTATTTAACTCTTTGGATGTCTATATTGTGTCAATTACGGGGAGATAGTTTAGGTAGAAAATTTAAGAGGAAATAAGGTTTTTGATATTTGACATGTATATGTGACGCGCAAAATAAAAAGGGACCTAAGGTTAAAAACCAGTTTTGTTCAGGAGAGACATTTTAAGATTAGGTCCCTTTCTATTTGCGCTTAGAATCGTCGACTTCACTTTCATAAAACGCGCATATCTCTGGGAGGGAACTCTTTCGGGGCATGGGATCGGTCTCATTCGATGCTCAGATGTTGTCCACATCAAAAAAAGAAAAAAATCAAACTGATTTTTTACCCTTAGTTCCCTTTCTCTATGCGCTGTCACATATGTTTATATCCTATGTGAGGAGTTAATTGTAGC
Organism: Hydrotaea diabolus; assembly: GCA_963513945.1. Classification (NCBI taxonomy): domain Eukaryota; kingdom Metazoa; phylum Arthropoda; class Insecta; order Diptera; family Muscidae; genus Hydrotaea; species Hydrotaea diabolus. Next base: position 129,079,246 of record OY740717.1, on the reverse strand, counting down.
ATAGCAATAGACGAAATCCTAACTATACAAGGGTTTTTATTGTTTTCAAAGTATTCTCCAGCATGATTTATACACTTTTTCATGAGCTAAAACCAATTGTTGAAGCACTTTTTCCACTACGATTGAGACACCTCCAAACCATTGTTTTTGAACGCTTCAACGGCAACTTCTGACGACGAAAATCGTTGACCACGCATTTTTTTCAAAAAGAAGTCATAGGATGTCAAGTCACGGCGGATGACCCATTAATTCGACGTTTTGGCCGGTCAAAAAGGCGCTGGTTTCAGCCGATGTGTCATAGCTCGCATTGTCATGGCGCACAATGATTCGTCTTCTCTTGTTCGTTTTTCGAATTTCTCCGAAGACTTCAGGCAAACAAATTATAGTGTACCACACAGAATTAACCATCCTACGTTGCTCAAGCGGAACAGTCGCCACATGACCGGTTTTGCCGAAGAAACAAGCGACCATGCTTCGAAGTGCTTCTTCCAGGAACAACTTTCGTTGGATTTGGCTCGTCTTCGAAGACCCACACGGACGATTGCTGTTTTGTTTCGGGCTCATACGTGTTGATCCATGATTCGTCACCTGTGACTATTTTATAAACGTCTTTTGAAGCACCGTGATCGTATTTTTTCAAAATTTCTTCGCACCAATCGAGAAGAGCCTTTTTTTGAGCGATTTTCAAATTGTGCGGGATCCAACGCGAACAAACCTTTTTTACGGCCAGTTTTTCATGCAATATCGAATGTATGCTGGTTGAATAAATGCCCAAGGATGCCTCTATCTCACTGTATGTCACATGACGATCTTGCGTTATCAGTTCAAGCACGGCATCAATGTTCTCTGGCACAACGGCCGTTTTTCGACGACCTTCACGAACTTCGTCTTTGAGCGAGCGTCTGCCACGATTGAATTCATTAAACCAGTTTTTCATAGTGCTATAGGTGGTGTTTCATCGCCATACAAAAATTTAAGTTAATCGATGCACGTCAAAAATTGTGAAAAATGATCGCACAAAAATGATCACGAGTTAATTCCATTTTTTTTGCCAAATTGATTTTTTCAAGTCACTGTAACAACGCAAATGATGGTCATACGTTAAAACGTTCTGAGTACTTTTATGCTAAAAGTGTCAAACTTTCCAATGGAAATGTCAGGTGGCGCCAGGCAACACTTACAACCACTCAGCCAGAAATGAGCTTCGTCGCTGAAGATGATTTTTCGTTGAATCCTGGATTTTCCTGAAACTATGCCAGGGCCCAATCAGAGAAGTTTCGGCTTTTCAAATGATCGAGTGGCTCAAGTTTTTGAGACAGTTTGATCTTATAATGACGGAGATCTTTTCGCAAAATACGCCACAGTGTAGGAGATGCCCAATTCCTGAGAACGAATCGGAATCGACTGATTTGGCTTATTTTGAATGGATACACTTACAGCTGCGATATTTTTGTCGCTCCCAGCGGTACTGGGTCTCATTGGCGCCGGAACATCCAAAAATGAAAATTTGGATCCAAAATAATCTTTATAGCACGCACAGCCTGTCGGGTAAGACAATTATTACAGCCGAAAATTGTATTAAGAGCTCTTAAAATTGCTACAGAATTTCTGTATTAATTTTTAATGATTTCCAAACATTGTTCGTATATGATCTTTACCATGATGTAAATGTTGACTTTGTTAAACGTTTTGACACTAAAAGATCTTTAAAAATGTTTGAGGGTGCGTTGACATAAAGATACAGAATTGTTATGTATCTATTGGAAAACACGTTACAAGAGCTTAAAAAGTAAAAACAAATAAAAAAATAAAGTCGGTCGGGTCTGGTTATGATATACCCTACGCCACTTTATTTTTCAGAAAACTATAGAGCTCTGCCTGGAGTTGAGGCAAGTTGGACTAACTTTGTGACTATAAGAGCGGAAGGGACATTTTTTTTTGTGCACGAACAAAAAAATGGCTCTTTTTCATACGCAGGAAACAATATTATGTTTGAAGCAATATCAACAAAACTTGTATATGCTTATGTGCAAACATATATTTGTTTGTAGCCAAACATTAATATTTCTTCGGCAATGCTCCCAATTATTCACATTTAATGTTTGTACCATCGAGCAACATATAGATGTTTTCAAGCAAACATATTTTTTCTCCGTGTGGCTACATGAAAACAATGACCGATATAACCCAATTATACCAGGGCTAGTTATAGGTCGGATGTAACTTATTATGCATCATTTTAGCTAGCTTAAGTTTTAAATATATCCTGTATAAATTTAGGACTTTAAATCGAAAAGATAGTTTGTATGAGGCCATATTAAAAGTTGGGTGAATTTGGTCGAGTTTCAGTAGAAATAGCTATAAGGCTCTAATAGCGTTTACTTGCTTAATTCTCTCAACATTCTTTCGGGGAACTTCTCTTACATCAGTAAGCTGCGATGAATATAAATTCCGGCGCATGCATATTAAGTTTTTACATGAATCAGAGATTAGTCACTTACACGCAAAGTCGCCGGCATTTACGAGATAGAAGCCCGCAGTTGAAATGTTTTACTTATAGTTGAACCTGGGTTTACAGACACGATAGTCCTACATGCTAACGATCACACCACGGTGGCCAAATGCTCAAAACACCCTATGTAAAATTTTGATCGAATCCAGCTGAAAAACATCAAATTTGGGGGGTGCTTTTTGAAAACATGGACCAATAAAGTCCCACTTTACAAAAATTGAGTCTCTAATTACAATACATGCCTAATTAGGTCAGGATCGAACAAAATTTTCGGCTTCTAAAGCCTATAGTTCTGAAATCTGGAAGGAATTTTGTGTGGAGGCTTAGTGAAAATGTGGACCGATATGGTCTTATTTAACCAGAGTAAATTATTGGTCAGTCATTACGTACTATGCAAAATCTAAGCGTGATGGTGTTTATCTTGCGGCTTCTAGAGCTCCAGGACCTCATTTTGGGAGGGACGATAATATGGGTGTTATTCGAAAACAGCTACTAATATGAACATTTTTCACCACAGAAAAGTGTTGGTCACTTGTAGCGCTGAGTGCAAAATTTGGATGAAATTTGTGGCTTCTAGTGCAGGTTCTGTAATCGGTAAAACCTTTGTATGATATGAAACACATGGACCGATCTGGACCACTTTCAATTGGGGTTGTCCATTGATTGAAATCGGTTTATAAGTGATGTCGATAAAACATCGGTAAAAAAACATCGACGTTCGAAATTTTGTTTTTGCTGATATTCTCTTTTAAATTTGTGTTATCAACAAATAAATCACCCCATTTGATGATATGAGGGCCAACAAATACAAAAACAAAACTATTGATACAGGAGTCATTTTTGTTTATACTGTTAAAACAAAATAAATAAAAATTTGTTGAAGATTTTTTTTCAAAAACATCGATGTTTTTACGCATGTTGGTTTTTGTTGATGTTATCAACAAATAAGTTACCCTATTCGAAGATATAAAGGCGAAAACTTGATTATTACTAGACTTATTTTATTTATGTACTTATATTGCTAAAACAATATTATATAAAAGATTATTGCTCAATGTTCCAGAACTTTGAGTTGACAGTTTGTAAAATAGAATTTTTTGGAGCTTTTCTCTCTTCTTCTGCTTGAAGCAATATTTCCAGCAGCCGAGAACACTCTCACAGTGGGGACAGAAGTTTATAGCCGTCTTCATCAGCGCTGAGTTTTTAGGCACATATTCCTGTTTTCCATGCCCCCAGGGGAGTTTCATGTAGTATAGACACAGGACTGTTCAAATATGCATCCAATTCTGTCGGCATTTGAGCAGTATCCAATTGATGAAGGAACCCTGGATCTCTTTCTGGCTTTCCAATTTCAAAACTTTGAGTTGCCACTTTGTAAAGTAGAATTTTTTGGAGCTTTTCTCTCTTCTTCTGGTTGAAGCAATATTTCCAGCAGCCAAGAACACTCTCTCAAAGTGGAGAGAAGTGGCCATAATTGATAAATATGTTATAGCCGTCTTCATCAGCGCTGAGTTTTTAGGCACATATCTATGTTGCCATGCCTCCAGGAGATTTTCATGTAGTATAGAGACAGGTATCAGTATCCATTTGTTCAAAGAACCCTGGATCTCTTTCTGTCTTTCCAATTCTCTTGCACCAGTTTGTGATGCTCATCCCAAAAGTTAAAGACTGAAATGTACACATTTTAATGGTTCTTTTTTATATATTGTATAGTTTTTACCTGAATGAGCTGCTTTTCCTGGGCGATTTGTATAAGATGCATGCCCGTTAGATTCTGAAGAAGATTTTTCATTTTCTTTCAGTACTACTCAGTATTTTTGTCTCTTTTTTTCCTAACTTAGGAGCAAACCAAAAGAGACAAAAATATCGGCACTAAAACATCGATGTTAAAAGTAATCGATGTTTTGGAAACAGCTCTACTCAGAATGGACACCCTGAGGCGTAGTAGCGGCCAACATTTGAAGGAAATTCATTAAAAAAAGGGTTAAAATTTCCTTCGAATGAATAAAAAAAGATTCCACGCTTGATTTGAATTTTAGTATTTTTTTATATTGAAAAAAATACCTTTAGAGGGATCATCATATATAATCCGAACTAGCATCATACACCTCTACTCAGAATGGACACACACCAGATCTACTCAGAATGGACACCCTGAGGCGTAGTAGCGGTTAACGTTTGAAGGAAATTCGTTAAAAAAAGGCATACAATTTCCTTCAAATGAATAAAAAAAAGAATCCACACTTGATTTGAATTTTAGTATTTTTTTTATATTAAAAAAAAGACCTCTAGAGGGATCATCCTACATACTCCGAACTAGCATCATACACCTTAAAATAAGTCATTCGTTTTTAAATTGGTTGATCTTTTAAGGCACCTGATGGATATGGTGTGCATTTCAATCATAAATATTATCAAAGATAACTAAATTTCGGATCATTCGAATTAAATTGTTGCTTGGGAGTTTTCATGGAGAAAATCTTTTGTAATACTTACAGCCCCAGCTGCCTAAGTGGGGGTACAAGTGTGGGATGAACTGTGATCTCGATATAAATGTACTTAATTTCATCAAAATACCACAATTGCGTTGGATTGGATATGTCAGTCAATATTATAACAAACGCTCTAGCCAGAAATTCGTAAGACGGTAACTACCATGGAAAGGACAGAGATAAAACACCGGTGGATAGATTAAGTGAAACAATAGGGTATTTAGAACTTCACCAAGCACATCCAAGACCGCAGGGCTTTTCAATTTTTTTTTTTTTGAACATGCCCTGACCATCAGAAGAATATACAGACGATTAATATTAATTCAATCAACTAGAGCTCATTGAGGCGCTAAGAACTTGAAAGTATAGATATCAGTGGTGATATAAATATTTTCTCTCCATATGTTGTTCAAATAATAGGATCTCTAGCTTATAAAAAAGTTAAAGTCGGTCGGGCCCGGTTTTGATATACCCTACGCCACCTTATTTTTCAGAAAATTACGGACCTCTGTCTGGAGTTTATGCAGGTTGGACTCACTTTGTGAATCTTAGAGCGGAAGGGGAGTACTTTTTTGTGCACGGAAAAAAAGTCCTCACTAACTTATGCAGAAAATGTGTTTTGCAGTAATGTTTAGAAACATTTATATGCTTATGTGCAAACATATATTACATATACATTTTATGTGTATACCATAACCTGGCCCGACCGACTTTAACTTTTATATTTGGTTTTACTTTTACAAAAGCTCATGCTCCAAATCATGTAATTTGATCTCCAGTGAACAACTGCGATCATTTATTTTTATGTTTTTTGGCACTGTGTTTTGTACCGCTGTTATTATGAGACTTTATTCTACTTAAGATTTGTCATCCAAAGTACCACAAAAAACCGCCCATCTTTCTAAGCGCAAATCACATGCCGACTGTTTTCTTTATCACTTCAGAGTAGAATAGCAAAAGAAAAATGTTTAAGTAAATTGCTTTATCATAGCACCACCATTTAGAGTCACACCAACCTCAGGACGACTACATTTAAAACTAAAGACATTTTGGATAATGTGACCTTCAGCAGCGCTAATGATACGTACGATAAGGCCCATATTATCACCATCTAGCTAGCACCCATTGAGACTTCCTTCGAAAAATAACCTTTTCTGGCGGGAATCCCTGTTTTACACTCCACGATATCGTTATCCTTACATTAATCAACATTAAAGCCTCACATCACGGCCTGTCGTTGGAGTACACACCAGCTCCCGAACACCAGCAGCTCTCCGCTTCAGCGAAAAGTGTACGAGTATCAAACGCAATCAACAGGGATTATTATAAGGCACAAACAATAAAATGACAGGACCACCATCTGTTTCGAGAAGGAACATAAAAATTGTACATCAAATAAAAAAACGCAGCATGCTAAAAAATGGCGATGATGAAAAAAAAAACGGAATACTGTCAATTCAACAATTTTAATACGTTTACCTTTAACACGGCAACGATGGATGGATGGGGTCTCACTCAGCCACCACCAGCAACTTACCCATACCGTCGCACGGATATTCGCAGAGAACATACTGACAAACTTTTTTTCAGACATAGTCATATCGTTAGCCTGATGCCAAGGCACAGTGGTGCGAATAAGAACAAGCTCGTTTAAATTAAAATTGGTGTGTGTGTGGTATCTGTTCAAACTACAATTAAGTAAATAACATCTGGGAGATGTGCCCTCTGAAATCAAGTCATTGATTTATAAATTTAATTCCTGCATTCATACTTGTATGCGAAATTATTGCAAGAAAATTACGTATTTTTGAAGCACTTTTGAGAGAAACACTTTCTGAAACTTATACTAGAGACAAATTACATTTGGCGTGTCAATTTCAACATATTTCTTTGGGTTTTGACGTTTAATTTAATAAATTAGATAAAACCATATGTAATACCATTGTCTACAGCTAAATGCACAATAGGGTTCGTTGGGTAATATTTACACGAATTATTTAAAATATAATGAGGCAGCCGATCAGGTTCACTCGGACATTGGCATCACTGACTCCTGCCAGCTCTGTGAGTCCGATAAGGTACTTGCTCCACAGATGAGTAAGTCTAAGTTCCTGTCGCAATAATCCCTAGGATAACTGTATTTTCTTGCGAACAGCACTTAACATTGTGGCCACTTAACGTGGTTCTACGTCGTGAAGGCTTTCAACACGGTCGAACAAATGTTTTCACAATCCGAAGAATTGTGCGCAAATTTCATCAAACCGGATCTGTAGAAAACGTGTAACCACACGCAGAAAAAAAGTATGGTTGTGGTGACAATATTCGAAGAGGATAATACTATTGTTGGGTATATAGTTGAGGTACAACAATATTATGATCCTTACAACAATAGTATGATTCAAATACAACCATACTATGATCCTCACAACAATAGTATTATTCACACATAACCATGCTATGATCCCCACAACCATAGTATGATTCACACTTAACCATAATATGAACTCCACAACCATAGTATGATCCTCACAACCATAGTATGTTTTCCATACAACCATAGTATGATCCTCACAACCATAGTATGCTTCACACGCAACCATGTTATGATCCCTACTACCATAGTATGATCACACACAATTAAACTATGATTTCCAATATAATTTATTCGAATTTGTTTAAGTTGTCGACAGTAGATTTGAATTATGAAAATTATTAAAAAAAAAAATTAAAATCCAAAAAAATAGGAGTGATTTATTTCACAGTAGAAAAATTTTAATTAAACGTAAGCTTTTTTCTTAAAAAAGTTTTAGTTAAACAAAGCCATAGAAGCTTGTTTAAAAAATTTTAATTTCGATAAAAAAGTACTATAATTGCATTAGATCCGTACCAATAACATTTGTTCTTAAAAGCATATTTAAATGAAGAAAATCATACAGTATGATTGCCGTAATCATATTCTTGTTAGCATAAAAAGAAAAACACAATACTTTTGTCGCACCAACGATATTTATATTGTTGCTATAACCATATTTTCATTTTTAAATTTGGCAATAATACTATTGTTACATTTCTGCAATATTAATGTTGCAGCAATTATACTATTGTCAAAACTAAATTCAGTTAACAATGCTATGGTTGCGACGAATATACTTTTATTGCGGAGAACATACGTTTATTGCCGTGACCATGTAGTAACCATGTTTTTTCTCTGCGTGCACATGCGCCCAGTTCGTTTTACGGAAACCATTGATGTTGTTCGCGATAGTGTGGCATAAGATCCGTCAATACGAGTATAAACTCCAGAATGATATTCGTTTTCGCGAGATGATAACAAAATCCGAGTGTCCAAAAACTGAGCATATAAACTTAGACGATATGTGGTTCCAACAGTGTGGCGTCACTGGCCACACAGCCTACGAAACAAAGACTATTTTGACCAAAAAATTCAATGGCTGTGTTATTCTATGTCGTAGCGATGTTATTCGGCAGCCACAATTATGTGCTTTGACTCTGTTGAGCTTCTTTCTTTGTGGATATTTAAAAGAAAAAATGTAAGTCAATTAGCCAAGAACAATTCAAGAGATTAAGGATGTGGAGAGCATTTGGCCCATTTGTTGTTTTACACATAACTGTCATAGATCCTTCTATCATAATAAATAATATAGGGTGTTCGTAGGGAAGGTATAGTTATACTTAGTAGAGACATAAACAACATTGAACACACCCATTCAATAGTAGAACTGATTATACCACGTTAATGATATATGGGTTTTGAAAGCTTATCTCAATAGCGTTAGTCCGTAAAGGGATTTTAAAATTGTTTCAACTTTCACCATGGAGTGGTCAGATAATGAGAACCGTATCGAATTAATAGCGTTTTTCAAGTGTGCAATGAAAAAAAGCGATATTTTCAAAACGCTCCGGTAACTAGGGATTAGCCGCATGTTCGTCTACCGATGCATAAAACTGTTTGAGGAGACTGGAGATGTAAAAGACCGCCACCGGTCGGGCCGCCAAGCTCTGTTCGAAAATCAAGAATTCACAGAAATCCGCTCTGAAAACAGAAAATCATGGCCCGTGAGATGAATATCACGCAAAAGTTCATGAGTCGAATCATTAAAACAGACTAAGGATTTGAGGCTTTCAAACGTACCGGACGTACCGGACATTTATTGACTGCAGCTTTAAAAAAATAGGATTGAAAAATTTAACAAGCAAAATAAAAGAGTGTATGCGCGGTCATGTAAGGAAGCATCTGAATTGATCCCAAGGGTGGAAAAGGGTCATCAACCAGTTTCAGTCATGGTTTGGTGCGGTGTCTCTTACTATGGGGTCACTGACCTGCATTTCTGCGAACAAGGAGTCAAAACATCGGCCAAAGTTTACCATGACACTGTTTTGGAAGCTGTTGAGAAGCCTCTTAACAGTTCCCTGTTCCAAAACCAGCCATGAACTTTCCTGCAGGATTCTGCGCCGTCCCATTGGCTAAAACGTCCCAGGCCTCGAAACAATTTGCCAGCGTTCATTTCCCTTGAAGAATGGCCCTCAGGCAGTCTAGATTTGAACCCATTGGATTACAAATTGTGGACGGTTTTAAAGGATTAGGTTTGTCACAAAAGGTACCTCAACATTGGATCTCTTAAGACTGCTTTGGTTCGATTTGTGGCAAATTTTCCAATGGACGGATGGAGGTTCGTGCAGCTATTGACGATTGGCCAGTGCGTCTTAAGGCGTGCGTAAAGGCAAAAGGCGGACATTTCGAATAAGTACTAGATTCATTTTGGATACAATACACATCAATAAATATATTAAAAAATATTTGGTCCAAAAGCATTCAGTACTTTTTATTTTACAGCATAAAACGTGTGTAATAGTTGCTCAAGTGTTTATGGTTTGTTAGCTTAAAAGTTGCTTTTCAGATATATCCACAAATCAGGCGACCGTGGAGGCCAATCAACATCATCATTTCCTGAAATAACTTGCTGTGGCAAGAGGTCTCGCAGTAATTCCATTGTAATCCTGGCTGTATGCGATGTGGCACCATCTTGTTGATACCACATGTTAGTCAAGCCAAAGCATGTAGTTCTGTCGTTAAAAAGTTTTCAATCAGATCACGATATCTCCATTGACAGTTACCGTAAGGTCCAATGGTTCCTCCTGACCAAATTGCACACCAGACTGTCACTTTTAATGGATGCAAAGGTGACTGATGAATAATTTGAGGGTTTTCCATTGCCCATAACCGACTATTTTGTTAATTCACATATCCATTCAAATAAAAAGCATTACGAATTTTTCATGAAAATTGGGTTGGGCGAGCTGTAGCATCCTATTGGCATATGCATGGTGGCGTAAATGGTCTTGTGGAAGAAGCTTATGTGTCAACTGGATCTTAAATAGAAACAAAAGCAAATCCTTGTGCAAAATTTTGGCCAAAGTTGGTCTTTGAAGACCAAGCATCGCGTCGTATTGAGGCTGATGGATTGTTTTGAACACTTTCTTGAGCAGCAGTAATGCTTTCAGCCGATCTTGCAGTACGTTGTGGTCCATGACTGGACTTCCTAAACGTGACATTTTTGCCCCATATTTTCCTATAGCCCCCAAGCAACTCTGTCTTCCGATTTGTGGTTCTTACATTCCACACTGATATCTTGGTTAAAAGAAAATTGTTTTGAGTTTTTGCCTAACAAATTACAATTTTTTGGGGACGGACCATTGTTAAAATCGGTATCGTTAGTTTGATGCACTTAATACCGCAACAAAGAACATAGTTTGGAGACGTTTGGACACATATGGCCCAAAAAGCTTTCTGGTTGGTCAAAACGGGCGTTGGAGTAATAACTTAAAGGGTACTTAAAATAAAGCAAATTTAGCTACGAATACAAATATGAGGTAATTTTAATTATAATTTTTTTTTGGCTGCGATAAGGGACAGACGCATGGACCGAAAGGGCCCTTAAAACGGACCTTTTTGCGCTTTAGCATCGTAAGGACGGTTGGGGTTATATCAGGTTCGGCCTGCCCGAAATTAACTTGGATTTTACTTGTTTTTTTCAATTTCTGTAGAAGTACAAAAGAGTGGAAAAAAACGTTGGAAGCTTTTTGTTGTGGGTGCGTGGTATGATGTCAAGCGTGCATTCCTATCATACCAGTAAATCAGGTTCAAGGAACATATACAAATTTGGTCACCCGCGGGTTTCCCCCTCGTAAATGCCAGCGACTTAACGAATAAAAGATTTATCGTTAAGCTATGAAAAAGCTTATCTACCAAATGCATTACCCGTGAGGAGCCAGCATTAAAAAGTATCAGCGAGCCGTACATTATATCGTACACAGCTGACTAATTAGAGAGAAATTCCGGGTTTGCTCCTTAATGAAATGTTCCGGGAATTAGGTAAGTAAGTAAGATGTGAGCTCTGTGTGTTGCTTTCTTATAAAAAAGAAGATTGGGACATTTTGAGTTATACCTTTTAGCTGATCAGTTGTGAAACGAGTATGTTTTTCAAACGCTGAATTTGATAAATATCCTTAACAACAAACTTGTTGTGTCTCTTAAACCACTGTGCAAAATGAAATCAGACGAGGAACGTAGAAAATTTTAACTCGTTTAAGCTAATCCCTGTGTAACTGTCCTACAAGCCAAACTGTTTCTGCTTTTGCCTTTTAAACTTTGTCTTTCACGTCTTCTCCAGCTATAAACTTAAAGTTATGATGTCTCAGCTGGTGTTTACTAAAGTGATGACTTTTTAGGGGGAACAAATGATGATGACAACGAGCCACGACATTCGGTGCCCACGGAAGCAGCGGCAGCAGGACCAGCTAACGCGGCGGACAGTTATTATCGCTTGGAAGGACGACGATGGCTGTGGCATTGATGGCGATAGCGGCGGTGATGTTGCCTGGAGACGTGCTGGCACATACACACAGATGACAATATGAGTATTGTAAAATGGAGATTTCTAGGGTGGCTGGTGGAGACTGGGCTGGGTTGGTCCTTTTAGTTTGCCTTTGATATTTAAGTCCTTGTCATATTCTTGTAATGAGTTGATGAACAGGGATTAGTGCATGTTGTAGTTTATTTTACTCTTTATTTCTAGCGTCTTATTTACCACTTGTCCACACACACACACATACCAACACATCTCATCTTTGATAATAATATGTTGGCTGACAGTGATACCCAATTGATACGTGCTGCATGTCTGGGAGCGGATAATGAGGTGACTTCAAAGTGAACCTGTGTGGGTTTGATAATGCAACTTGTCGGCAATCCCTGGTCACTGCAGAAAACGTGCTTCAGTAGATGTTAATGTAATAATGCCGATGACGACTTTTACAAATGACATCTACTTAGTGTATTCGCAAAATGTTGTACGAGTATATTCTGAAGATTATAAAATTTAGTTTCTTTCATCAAAGTTATGAATTTATTAGCAAAAGGATAGGTTCTTGACGATAAAAGATGGTTTAACTGTTTTGAATGTATACGTTAAAGACGACTCTAATTAAATGTTTTTTTGTCATTAAATATTTTAAATACAGTTCGAAGATTTGCATCCTCAAATCAGAAAGCGTTATAAACTTTATGATTATGGATTCCTGCATTAGTTTGTTGATCTAGCTGAGTTTAGCCAGTTTTTTTTTTGGAATGAATGCGAGTCCTCTGAAAATCATATATAATTTCTGAAAATACACAATAAAATTTATTGCTGGTCATAAAGATATCTTAGGCACCTCTTATGCTTCACAACGATTATTTATTTGTTCTAATGGAAACGTCACCGACAACAATCTTTTGGATAATTGTGTTTAGTTGTATAGCTTAAGTAATAAGAAGAAGCAAGGTATTGAAACCCCTTACAAAACGATTTAGCTGCGCCCAGAGTCCAAACTGTTTGGACTGCAACATTTCCGTCGGCATAGAAGACTTTCTATTGCAATAACCAAATGATAATAATCTTGATGAAAAATCGGTTCGAAAAACCATGACACTATAGAGGTGATTACTAATAGTGGGACCTGAACTAATGAAATCAATTAAAAAAATTGGATGTCGGAACGATTTTCTGTGGCAACTAATAGTTTGCCTTAGAATTGTTCGTTGGTACCTACAATTGGAATTGACATCAAATAATTTCGTTCTTATAACCATCTGTGCATAACCGACTCCAATATAAAATTTAGAATATAAAAAACAAATTAAAAATTTAAATTTGTTTATATTTATTTAAGGTTATCTATTCTTACTTATATGAGTTAAAGGCCTGTTAAGCTCCACCAGACCGAAACTTATATACTCTTCACCTACATAACTGATCAATAACAAAACTAGTGGACAATTGGTAAGTTCGGACGGGCCGTAGAATATACTTAGTAGGGACATATATACTGATATAACATTGAACACACCAATTTCAATAGTAGAACTGAACATACCCCGTTAATGTCACATGGGTTTTGAAAGCTAACCTCAAAAGCGCTAGTCTGTAACGGGATTTTAAAATTGTTTCAACTTTCATCATGGAGTGGTCAGATAATGAGAACCGTATCGCTGTAATAGCGCTTTTCAAGTGTGAAATGAAAAAAAGCTATATTTTTAAAACGCTCCAACCACTAGGGATTAGCCGCATGTTCGTCTACCGATGCATACAACTGTTTAAGGAGACTGGAGATGTAAAAGACCGCCACCGGTCGGGCCAAGCCGCCGACGCTCTGTTCGAACACCGCATGTCATTAAAGCCGTTAAATCAAGAATTCACAGAAATCCGCTCCAAAAACAGAAAATCATGGCCCGTGAGATGAATATCACGCAAAAGTCCATGAGTCAAATAATTAAAAAAGACTTGGGACTTAGGGCTACCAAAACTAGTCATGGACTTTCCAGCAGTATTCTGCGCCGGCCCATAAGTCTAAAACGTCCCAGGCCTGGCTTCGAAACAATTTGCCAGCGTTCATTTCTTCTGAAGAATGGCCCTCAGGCAGTCCAGATTTGAACCCATTGGATTACAAATTGTGGACGGTTTTAGAGGACAAGGTTTGTCACAAAAGATACCCCAACATTAGATCTCTTAAGACTGCTTTGATTCGAGTTGTAGCCAATTTCCAATGGACAAGGTTCGTGCAGCTATTGACGATTGGCCAGTGCGACTTAAGGTGTGTGTAAAGGCAAAAGGCGGACATTTCGAATAAGTAGATTCTTTTTGGATACAATATACATCAATAAATATATAAAAAAATATTTGGTTCAAAAACATTCAGTACTTTTTATTTTACAGCATAAAACGTGTGTAACAGTACTTTTGTCCCTACTAAGTTACTCTCCGCTATGGATTGCTTTGATGTATGGCATTAAGAGTATTAGGTTGCTGGTGTTGGGTCCCTGTTTGACAGACCTACATTTTTGTATTCCTATGAACCGTTGTCCTGTTCAGATTCGTAATTTTATTGTTTTGGAGAAACCATATGCCGTTGTTGAGGGGGCACTAGTGAGCCCGTAGATTCGTGCCTTAAATTTATGTGTGTGGAAATACCACTGTTTCTAAGTAAATATATGTCGATGTTCAAAGGGACCTCTACGAGTAACGAAAACTTGTGTCAATATTTCCTGGTATCTATTTACCCATGTGTATCCCAACATTGTGGAATGGTTTTTGGGCCCCAGAGCACATAAACCTCGACCATATGTTAAGGCCTCTGATTTAGATAAATCGTAAAACTAATGCGATATTCAAATTCTCCATAAATTCTATTGTTTCTGAATACCCTTTTGTCGATATTTAAAGGGACCAATTTTTCGACGCCTTAGGGGACTTTACCAGCATTAGTCAATGCTTTAAATTGTTTTTGAATAGTTTAGATAATGTGATAATCTGATTCGCGGTGAAATTGTATTGTTTTTTAATACTTATACGAGTATGTCCATAGTTTAGGGAAGCCGAATTTAGCTCCCCCACTGCGCATATGGGCCGGTCTGAAATGCAAATTTGCACAAATCTTAAATATAAATACATATTTGTATTTACGAGGATTGCTATATATACATATATATATATATATATATATATATATATATATATATATATATATATATATATATATATATATATATATATATATATATATATATATATATATATATATATATATATATATATATATATATATATATATATATATATATATATATATATATATATATATATATATATATATATATATATATATATATATATATATATATATATATATATATATATATATATATATATATATATATATATATATATTTCTGGCCTAGGCAACACTAAGCGTTGAGTTTCGCCATCTGACATTTCCATTGGAAAGTTTGACATTTTTTTAGCATAAACGTACTCAAAACGTTTCGACGTACGACGATCATTTGTGTTGTTTACAGTGACTTAAAAAATCAATTTGGCAAAAAAAAATTGAAATAACTCGTGAACATTTTCCTGCGATCATTTTTCACAACTTTCGACGTGGATTATCAAGACAAGACTGCATCGATGAACTGAAATCTTTGTATGGCGATGAAGCACCATTCTATAGGATTGTAAAAAACTGGTTTAATGAATTCAATCGTGGCTCGCTCAAAGACGAAGGTCGTCCAAAAACGGTCGTTGCGCCAGAGAAAATTGATACCATGCGTGAACTGAGATAGATGATAGATGCTTCCTTGGGTATTTCTTCCACCAGCATACATTCGATATTGCATGAAATCCTGGCCGTAAATACTTTTGTTCTCGTTGGATCCCGCACAATTTGACAAAGGCTCAAAAAACGGCTCGTGTCGATTGGTGCAAAGAAATTTTGAAAAAATTCGATCGGGGTGTTTCAAATGACGTTTATAAGATCTTCACAGGTGACGAATCATGGATCTATGCGTATGAGCCCGAGAAAAAAAAACATTAATCGACCGCGTGGGTTTTCAAAGACGAGCCAAATCCAACGAAAGTTGTTCGTGGAAGAAGCACTTCGAAGCAAATGGTTGCCTGTTTCTTCGACAAAATTGGTCGTGTGGCGACTGTTCCGCTTAAGCAACGTAGGACTGTTGATTTTGAGTGGTACACCACAATTTGAAGTCGAATCATTGTGCACCATGACAATGCGAGCTCTCACACATCGGCTCAAACCAGCGCCGTTTTTGACCAGCCAAAACGTTGAACTGTTGGGTCATCCGCCGTACAGCCCTTACTTGCCACCCAATGAAATAATTTTGTTCCCGCACATCATGAAAAGAATTCGTCGTCAACGATTTTCGTCGCCAGAAGATGCTGTTGAAGCGTTCAAAACCCATGTTTTGGAGGTGTCTCAATCGGAGTGCAAAAAGTGCCTCGATAATTGGTTTGAGCGCATGCAAAAGTGTATAAATCATGCTGGAGAATACTTTAAAAAACAATAAAACCATTGTTGATGAAAAATATTCGCATTTTCATTATTAGGCCAGAAATATATATAGCAGCCCTCGTATTTAAAAATTCCAGTACCCATATGTTCATGTTCGTAGGACCCAATTTTTCTCCGCCCTAAGGAACCTTACCCCAACTAGCCAAGGGCTCAAATTTCTTCGAATCGTAAAATTAATGTGTTGTTCTGCTGCTCGACGAGATTTTATTACTTTTATATCTATATTTCCTTAGTTCAAATAGGCCGATTGGCACCTTTTGCTTATTTAGGTCTATATGGTCCGAATCCCAGATTGATTCAAGTCGTACATTTAAGTACTTAATTAGATTTTGGATCTCACCGTTTCTGGATTCCCATACGTCCCTCGAACAAAAGTGGACGGTCCCCTTTAGTCCAATGATCACGCCCTTTTATGCGTAGGTTAAAGAAAGTATGCCTACCACTACCAAAAAAGAAAGCCGATTTAAAGGTAAAAATGTCAAATTTGTTAGAAAATTTTAAAATTTTTAAGAAAAATGTCAAAAAATTAAAAAATATGATCTAGACTTTTGTAGTCACTCAAAAGGGGAACTTTCTTCACTTTATCCGATTTGGTTCAGTTGCAATACCAGCCCACTGCCCATAGTTTACTTTTTTCCATTAAGAGTAAAACTTTAGCCGATTTCGCATATAGCAAACAGCTTAATTCCCCTGTCGTGCTTTCAACAGACATACGTACGGACGGACATGGATTTAACGTCTTCAAATTTAACATCGGGCTATGAAGTGTGGGGTCTCTGATCTATACTTTGAGGTGTTGAAAACGAAATGTAATTTAGCAATCTTCCTATTCTTCGGTAGAGGGCATAACAATCGGTATGACATATTTAATATGCACTACAGCCCTCGGTGGAGGGTAGAAAAAGAAGTTCACTCTCCTTTCATTTTGATGCGGAACATCATACGGTCGACCATGAAAGTCCACGTAATTCCTATTTTTTTCGTCCTGTGTCATGGCGAACAATACTGCACGGAACAGATTATGCAGTACACAAACGCACACCCAAACGAATGGAAATTATAAATATGAAATATCATCATTGCCACATGTACTCGTATGTGCTTCATGCAATTAGACGATAAGAAAGTGACGACGACAATGATGAAGAAAAGAAGAAAACTTAAGGAACACAAGCCAAGAAGCGTGTACAAGCCAAGTTAATATGAGAACGCGTTTAGAATAATTCCAACATTAAACTTATGAGACTATTTTTGCCGTCACCGATATTCACTGACTCGCTGTAGCAGCCAAGGCAAAAACTATGACATGTAACACGTTACTAAGTGTAATTAGCAGCCAAACATTGACGTAGCATATACTAGAAGTAGCAGCATGTACTACTAGTATGTAGAATTGGTATGTGCCATGAAACAGGGGCAAAAAGGGCCTTAAGGCGTACATTAATTTGCAACTTGATGGCTTTGCAGTGTAAAGTATTGAAGGTCATATACGGTATTTATGGCCGTAATCAGATCTAATAGTCTGTTTCCACTACAGTCGCGTCTGCGTCAACGATTTATCGAAAATTTATAATGGTGTTTCCATTGTGTTTTGCGTTCAAACAGCTGTTTGTGTTTATTTGTTTTTTTTTTGCGGTGCGAAAAGTTTAATATTTTTGTGTTGTGACATTATCATGGAGTTAAATGATATTATTTTGCTAACCGCAGTGGAAAATAAGGATCATATGGTATTGCGCCTAATGGAAATGTGCAGTAGCAGCAGCGCTTTATGTTTATGCTGATAAACAGCTGTTTTAATAGGGATGTGCAATTTGCGGTGTTGCCATTACGAGGGCGGTTCTGAAACTTCTTAGCCTATCACAAAAAGCGCGGTATAAACAGAAAAAAGTTGAGTTTTGGAAACTTCCATCTCTGCTATGAACACATGTTAAATTTTGTTTCGATCTAGCAACTCCTTCATATAGAAACAGGTGTTCACAAAAGACGCATCCGCGATTTTTTTACAATGGAAAAATTATAAATGCGTGGTGTCATTAAATATTTACATAAAAAAGGTTTATCGGGACAAGAAATTCACAATGATATGGTGAATGTGTTAGGTGAAAGTGCTCCTTCATATGCAACAGTAAAAAATTGGGTTGCTGAATTTAAACGTGGTCGTACAAGCATTGAAGATGAACCACGTAGTGGACGTCCAAAAACAGCAACAACAACAGAAATTGTAGCCAAAGTGCATGTTATGGTGTTAAATGATCGACGCGTGAAATAGCTAATATCATGGGCATCTCAAATGATCGAGTCCATTTAATTTTGCATGAAGAACTACAGATGAAAAAGCTTTCTGCAAGATGGGTGACGCACTTGTTAACAGTCGACCAAAAACGCATAAGAATGAACATTTCTCAAGCTTGTTTGGATCGATTTCAGCGAAATAAAATGGACTTTAAGCGTTGTTTCATAACTGTTGATGAAACATGGATCCACCACTATACTCCAGAGACAAAAGAACAATCCAAACAATGGACTGAAGCTGGAGGAAGTGCCCCAAAGAAGGCAAAAACAATTCAATCGGCTGGTAAGGTTATGGCAACGGTTTTTTTGGGACTTCAAAGGTATTTTATTGATTGACTATCTGCAAAAGGGTAAAACAATAAATTCAGAGTACCATTGCAACCTTTTAGATCAATTAAATGTACAAATTCGAAAAAAAAACGTCCTGGCTTACAACACAAAAAAATAATTTTTCATCAAGACAACGCACCAGCGCACAAGAGTGTTTTAACAATGGCTAAAATCAACGAATTAAAGTACAAGTTGCTTGACCACCCACCTTATTCTCCTGATTTAGGTCCCAGTGACTTTTACCTGTTCCCAAATCTAAAAAAATTCCTTGCTGGCAAGCGTTTTACCTCAAATGAAGATGCAATTACAGTTGTAAGCCACTATTTTGAAGACCTTGAGGAAAACTATTTTAATCAAGGGATAGAATTGCTAGATAAGCGTTGGACTAAGTGTATTGAAGTTTCAGGAGATTATATTAAAAAATAAAAATATTTTTGAAAAACTAACTATTCCCTTTCATTGATAGGCTTAAAACTTTCCGAACCGCCCTAGTATTAGGTATAGGTGGGTTTCGATTGCAAAAATAATCGAATTTATAGTAAACTCGACTTATCGGATAAAGCTTCCAATGTGAACGTGGCTTTTTCCCATACCTAACTGCCTATGTTTATAGGCTTTAACGCGCGTTCATTGACTTTTGGACGCCGACGTGGGCGCGACCGTAGTGGAAACAGCATATAAGAAGAATAACACTAACATAAATTGCTTCTCCTTTAAAAGTTGATGTTTACCTTACAAGACTATAAAATCAATTATAAAAGCCCTTTAATGTATTTAGAAGTACCTCTATAAGTTGCATTAAACCCTTTTGTAATTTTGAATTTCTTTGATTTTTCAGTAAAACAAGGCATAAAAATCTAGTTTCATATTTGACTTAGACAACGCTTAAAGTGTATCGTTTAACTCAAAATCACAGGTTAAATTGATTGAACGTCAGTTCGTCTCCTGTTTATCTAAAGCCCGCAATCAATATTCAGGTCGCCGTTGTTGTTTGATCTTAATGAAATTTGGCAGAAGTATGTTATTTTGGACTTCACATTTGGCTACAGCACCTAAGGAACTGATCGCTCCTGAATTCACATATTAAATTTGATCGACCACTAAAAAAGTTCGATGAAAATAGATCATATCGGTCAATGTTTTGAATTAGACTCAGTAAAGCTCGACTTTATTTTAACCACTAATGCTTCAAAAGGCTATTATAAATTTCTTTTTCAATCAAATTGAAACATATTAATATAGACCATTCAGGGATAATGTACAGGGTGAGAGATTTATCATTTTAATTTTAAATCGGCTGTAAAAAAACTTCTGATAATTTTTTAAATTATTGTTTTCTGACGAATCTAAATATATCATTAATTTTACCGTTGTCTATACTGGAAGCCATCAGCAATGAGCAGGGTTTATGGAAAAATGGTGTCTGGATTGAAACAGATGTTTTTTTAGGATGAATACCAGCCAATGCACATTAGGTCAAATGACAGCTTTTTCTGTGCTAAATTGATAAAAATCAAAGTGCCGTTTTCCTATTGTTGTTGTGGTTTTTTAATTGGAAATGCTTCAAAACAAACACGTGTGAGTTTTTTTTGCGTTAAAAAAAAGCACCGTTACACATTTGTACGTCAAAGTCAATCAATGCAATTTTTTCTTCAAACGTGCTAGAATGTTCAATAGTGCAAGGTCAACTTTAAGTTTGTATTTCTCGATTTGTGTTTATTATAATTTATTAATTTAAATGGAAAATAAAGAGACAGGTAAGTACTACTGTTTTTAATTACAACTGCTTTATATTTATGTCGATAAACTTAAAAAGAACTCATAAGACAACATTACCTTAAAAGGGTTAATTTTTTTTTAAACTTTTACATTCCGTAAGAGTTTAAAAAAGTTGACCCCATCTGACCTCTTTCAAATCGAAAAAAGTGGATTAAATATAATGTAATGAGTTATTTTGCTTTGTGACAAATTGCGATTATTTGCGCTTTATGAGTTATGCCTGTTCTTGTAGGTAACGTCTGTATCAAAA
This sequence comes from Hydrotaea diabolus, assembly GCA_963513945.1. Classification (NCBI taxonomy): domain Eukaryota; kingdom Metazoa; phylum Arthropoda; class Insecta; order Diptera; family Muscidae; genus Hydrotaea; species Hydrotaea diabolus. The sequence goes on along the minus strand of OY740717.1, from coordinate 129,058,167 downwards.
AAACCGATCTGTTTGAAATATGGCGAAGAGAATGCAATAAGAAAGACAAATTTGATGCAGTTTTCAGACACGTTGTTGACAAAATCGAACCTGATACTATTTCGGATGAAATGGATAAACATATAAAGCAAACAATACATTTTTTTTGCGTAAAATTGGCTCAAAAGTGGGAAAAATGTCACAGAAAGATAAATGTCTTTAAGGATCAAAATCATACGTGGCTAAATTCTGAATTACATTTTGAGGTAAGTGATATGTCAAAAAAATCTACTTCAATCGGTGTTGGACGTCCAGCTATCCCATTCAGCGCAAAATCAGAATTTGGAAAAAGAACAGAAGCAGCAAATCTTTCAACTGAGAAAGCAGATACTAACCTTCTCGTTCGTGCAGCAGCAACATCGGCTCGTAAACAAGGAAATTCCGATTTGGCTGCAGTCCTGAAAGAAAGTATGAAAAGCCCGACAAGGCCATCAAAAATGCGGAAAATGTGTAATCAAGATACAAAAAAAACAATTCCACTTTCTGCGGATGAGGCCTTAGCTTTCCTTCTTGAATACAATTTTTCAAAAGAACAATATAACGCAATACGCCACGAAAGCAAATCAAGAAACTGCGACATTTATCCACACTATAATAAAATTACAACCTCAAAATTAAAATGCCGACCTCATGGTATAACAGCAAATGAGACCCTTGCTAAAGTTTCGTTGCAATCTTGTTTACTTCATACAGCTGAAAGAATTTTTGAAATGCAAAAAGAAGTAGTTCAAACTGTAATGGAAGCGGAGGGGACAGATTTTTTAAGTTCCGAATTAACATTAAGCTACGGGTTTGATAGTAGCACTGGTCAAGCTCAATTCAAGCAAGCATTTAATGAGCCAAGTTCGTCAAAAAACTGCGATGCCTCCCTTTTAGCTACTTCACTTATTCCCTTACGTCTAATGTCCTTATCGGGAAAGCCAATTTGGAACAACAGAACACCGCAATCTATAAGATTTTGTCGTCCCATTAAACTGCAGTATGTAAAGGAGACAAAAGATGTCGTTCTTAAAGAAGAACAGGACTTAAAAAATGAAATAGACGCTTTGACTAACGTTCGGATATCAATTGGTGAGGGGAAATTCGTTGAAGTTTCATTTCATTTATTTTTAACACTAATTGATGGAAAAGTTTTGAACATTATAACTGGAACGAAATCAACCCAGGCTTGTCCCATTTGTGCTGCTACACCTAAGGACTTCATGAACACATTTGATTATAAAAGTGAAGTATTCTGTGCAAAAGAGGAAAACTTAAAGTTTGGACTTAGCCCCCTTCATTGCTGGATACGATTTTTTGAATTTGTATTACATTTAGGCTATAAATGCAAATTACAAAAGTGGCAGATACGAGGAGATGATAAAGTAACTGTCTTAAAAAGAAAAGAAAAAATACAAAACGATTTTTGGAGAAAGCTTGGACTTCGCGTGGACATGCCCAGAGTAGGTGGTTTTGGTTCCACAAATGACGGAAACACTGCTCGACCAGCTTTTACTGAGCATGATATTTTTTCTGAAATAACTGAGGTTGACAAAGATATAATATTTCGATTCAAAATCATTTTGATTTGCTTATCCTGCCAGTTCAAAATAGATTCACATAAATTTGAAATATATTGCTTTGAAACAGCAAAACTTTTTCAGGATCTATATCCCTGGTTGCCAATGACTGCCACGGTCCATAAAGTGCTCATACACTCAAAACAAATAATAGAAAACAGCGCACTACCAATAGGCCTTCTTGGAGAAGAAGCTTCTGAATCGAGACACAAAATATACAAAGCCGATCGGTTGCATCACGCCCGCAAAAACAGCTGCACCAATAATCTGTTAGATGTATTTAATAGGGCTGTCGATACTTCAGATCCATTAATTTCCACAACATTTTTAACCAGACGCTTACAAAAGCGTAAACGTTCTTCACTTCCACCTGAAGTTATTGAGCTATTATGTTGCAGTGAATCCATAGAAGAATTTCAGCTTAGCAACCAAGACGAAGAAATTGATGAAAGTGAAGAAGCCGTTTTTGATTTAAATTTACAAAATGAATTAGATTTAAGCAATTTCTAAATGTTATAATATAATAAAAAAAAATCAATTAAATGTATTATGTTTGTTTAATGGTTGGAAAAGGGTTAATTATTGGTCGCTAATGGGTTAAATTCTATTTTTTTTAAATAGGGTTAAGCTTACTTATGGAATTGTTACAGGTTTTGGTTTGAATACCATGTTTTTGTAGTAGTTATTAATTTCGCACAGAAAAATTTGCATTTGACCTATAGTGCAATGGGATGTTAATATACTTCATACTCGTATGCTATCAAAAATTGTATTGGATATTTTGTATTGTAAATTTTGCCTCCGCCTGGATTTGTAATCTCTGCTAGAGGTTATACTAGATGACTTAAAAAATAATGTTGGCCCATAAAGGTCATTTCTAGGGATCGGAATTCTATGCAAATATTTTTTATCGTTATTCTAAAAGTAACTTAAACGGATATCTACGCAAATCAACGATTTTGCTACCAAATGTATATTTTTGCATTTTATAAAAAAATTAGGTTTACTTTGACTTAAAACGAGTAAAAACTATTTATAACCGATTTTATTTACGTGAGTAAAACATCTTTAGTTGCTACGTTCAGATAAGAACTGTTGATGCTGTGTTTATATTTTAAACAAATTTTATTTCTGCATAATTTCCAGAAATATTATATGCAAATATTAATATTAACAGCATATTTCCTGATTTGTAAAGGTATATTTCTCAATTTCATTGTGCATATATAAGACATATGCCATAGGGGCCCAAACACTTTTTATCTATATTCCAGTAAAAATGCTTCCAGAAAACTTTAAATTTTCCTTAAGAAAAAAAAAACAATTATGAAAGGCTTAAGTTGGACGTGACAGACTTTTTATACTTAGTACGAACATAAATACTGTTACAACATTGAACACTCCCATTTCAATAGTAGAACTGAACATACCCCGTTAATGTCATATGTGACAGCGCATAGAGAATGGAGCCTAAGGGTAAAAAAAAAATTCATTTTTTTTGATGTGAACATTCTCTGAGCATCGAATGAGACCGATCCCATGCCCCAAAAGTGTTCCCTCCCAGAGATATGTGCGTTTTATGAAAGTGGTGGTGCACCAAAGACACACGTATTTAAATCTTTAAAATGGCTCTCCTGAACAAAACTGGTTTTTACCCTTAAGTCTCTTTATATTTTGCGAGTCACATATGTGTTTTGAAAGCTAACCTCAATAGTGTTCGTCTGTAACGGGATATTAACATTGTTTCAACTTTCATCATGGAGTGGTCAGATTATGAGAACCGTATCGCTGTAATAGCGCTTTTCAAGTGTGAAATGAAAAAAGCGATATTTTTTAAACGCTCCGGCCACTAGGGATTAGCCGCATGTTCGTCTACCGATGCATAAAACTGTTTGAGGAGACTGAAGATGTAAAAGACCGCAACCGGTCGGGCCGTACACGCTCTGTTCGAACACCGCATGTCACCAAAGCCGTTAAATCAAGAATTCACAGAAATCCGCTCCGAAAACAGAAAATCATAGCCCGTGAGATAAATATCGCGCAAAAGTCCATGAGTCGAATCACTAAAAAAGACTTCGGACTTGGGGCTTTCAAACGACGTACCGGACATTTATTGACTGCAGCTTTAACTAAAAATAGAATTGAAAAATGCAAACGTCTTTTGGTGAAGCGCGCTGATAAATTGCACAGAAAAAATTTGTTCAACGATGAAAAGATTTTTACTGTTCAGGAAAAACTTAACAAGTAAAATGATAGAGTGTATGCGCGGTCATCGAAGGCAGCATTTGAACTGATTCCAAGGGTGGAAAAGGGTCAACACCCAGCTTCAGTCATGGTTTGGTGGGGTGTCTCTTACGATGGGGTCACTGACCTGCATTTCTGCAAACAAGAAGTCGAAACATCGGCCAAAGTTTACCAAAAAACCGTTTTGAAAGCTGTTGTTAAGCCTCTTAACAATTCCCTGTTCCAAAACCAGCCATGGACTTTCCAGTGGGATTCTGCTCCGGCCCTTAAGTATAAAACGTCCCAGTCCTGGCTTCGAAGCAATTTGCCAGCGTTCATTTCCTCTAAAGAATGGCCCTGAGGCAGTCCAGATTTGAACCCATTGGATTACAAATTGTGGATGGTTTTAGAGGACAAGGTTTGTCACAAAATATACCCCAACATTGGATCTCTTAAGACTGCTTTGGTTCGAGCTGTAGCCAATTTTCCAATGGACGAGGTTCGTGCAGCTATTGACAATTGGCCAGTGCAATTTAAGGCGTGTGTAAAGGCAAAAGGCGGACATTTCGAATAAGTAGATTCTTTTTGGATACAATATAAATCAATTAATATATTAAAAAATATTTGGTTCAAAAACTTTCAGTACTTTTTATTTTACAGCATTAAACATGTGTAAGAGTATTTATGTCCCTACTAACTATCTTACACTCATTTGATATTTATATGATTTTGCGCCTCTGCCTGGAGCTTGAGCAAGGTCGAACTCAATACTTTGCTTTTAGAGCGAAAAGAATATATTTCGTGCGGCATTATAAAAGAAAGTCCGGCCCAATTGCTCCAGAGATAATTATAAGTCGCACATTTGAGCTATTTTTGGTTTTACAATGAGGCCTTTATAGCGGCAATATCTTTTATCGGGGTGGACATTCGAGTGGGTGCTGTTCAAAAACAACCATCCATATAAACCAATTTTACCAAAGATAAGCGTAACGCTTCAAGCGAAATTTTGTCGAAATCATATGAATTATGGCGTTTTTATATATTCTGGTCTGGTCTGGACTTTTTATGGGGGCTGTACGAAAATAAGGGCCTTTATTGTCAAGTTTCACTAGTTATATGGTCCAGTTTTACAAGTTATATGTTCCAGTGTCACTAGTGTCGCACATTACACAGTACAACAGCCAATCGGGGGGTGAGAAATTCCAAGCCAGGGTGATGGTACTAGGTCAGTATATTAAAACCCTCAAAGGGTTTTGCGTTCGTATGTGCCAGTTCTGCTTTTATTTACAATTAAGTAACTTCACTTAATTGTAAATAAAAGCAGAACGCGTTAATCGATTTCTATGATCTATGTCGCATTTTGTTTATAGGTTATGTGACTTTACGTGAAAGTTATAAGACTCTACACGTTTTTCCGTTTGGGATTTATATGATTTAAAAAAAAAAAAATTTTCTTCATAAATTTATTTCTAATTGCAAAAATGTTGATTTGGTAAAGAAACAGTATATTAATGGATTAAAGAAAATGTAATTATTAATTTTTCTCAATTTATTTCAGCAAAATCGAACTAGTCGTTCTCGAGTTATGTCAAACTACGTTTTTGCCAACATTTTACAACTAAGCGAAAAAACATCAAGATAAGGAAAAAATGTAAAAGGTCATAAAAAAAACTGGCACATACGAACGCAAAACCCTTTGATGGTTTTAATATACTGACCTAGTACCATCACCCTGACTAGGAATTTCTCACCCCCCAGACAATAACCCCAAAAATGTTCCACAGTGTTATATACCATGCACAATTTGAACGTAATCGGGTTTGTTAAGCCTTTTTTTTAGAGCTGCGGGAGTTCCTTTGTGTGGTGGCCATTCGAAAACAGTTAATTTCACCAGCGATGCATGTAAGTAGCTTTTAACGCTTCATGCGAAATAGGATGCCGGTGTAGCCCTATTTTAATAGGGTCACACAGAGAACCGATTCGTTGCCACAACTGAATTACAAGCCCCAACCAAATTATAAGCCTCGAATATTTTATCAGTAGAAACGAATGTTATGCCTTGAAATTTGAAAGCGAAACTGAAGTATTGGTGGCAATATCGAAGCATCCGAACCACTGTCGGAATTAGATAGTGATTCTTAATCGCTCAGTATACCTAGCATAGGTTTATCTCCATACCTTTAAGGTGCTCAGGCATAATACCCTGTACCACAGTGTGTTGTAGGGTATACAAGTTAAATTGTGGTTTCGTGGATCTGCATCACGGTTTGGAAGGACAATAAGGCAGTACGACTTGCTTCGACTTACGCAGGCACAAAGCCTTTCCTGAATGAAACGAATTAAAAAGGTAAGGTTTCACGTTTTGTTCGTTCAGAAAAAAAGTACGTTGACATAGATTGCCCCAATGTAATCCGCGAATATAACAGCAACATGGGTGGCGTCGACTTAATGGACGGACTTATTGGTCGATATAAACTTCCAGTAAAGAGCAACAAATACACAAATCGACTATTTACACATATGCTTGATTTAGCCATGGTAAACGCTTACATTTTATTCCACCGAATCAACATGCCCGACGCTAATAATGCAAAATACCACCTGCCAAACTTCCGATCAGAGGTCGCATACGTGCTTTGTATGCTACAAACTACATCTCAGTCAAAAGGACCAGGCCGCCCACGACAAGTTGCTGAAAAGAAAAAGAAAGACACAGGGAAGAAAACTTTCATACCGCCTAATGATGTACGTTATGATGGCGTCGAGCATTTTGCGATGTTTTTATCACGCGCTGGCAAAAAAACCTGTAAGCTTCCTGGTTGCACTTCCGAAACTCAAATTGTATGCCGTAAATGTAATATAAACCTGTGCCTTTCCCAGCAAAAAGACTGTTTCTACGATTTTCATCATAAATAAGTAAACGTCCTTATTGTACACAAATATTTTGTATTTTTGTAAAGTTAAGTTAATTTTTTATGGATACGTTAGTTTTTGGTTAATTGTAATTTCTTTTCTTTTTTTGAGTCTTTCTTTATTTTTTTATAATAAAACTTGTAAACAACAAAATTTTGTTACTGAATTTTTTTTGGTCTACTTTCCCAAAGCCGCCTCTAGGCGGTCCAAGGTTTTAGTCCTATAAAACCCGATTCGCGCAAAAGTAAAATTTTTTCCAGAACAAACCTTTACTTTGAAGACATAATAAATTCAAAAATAATTTTTTTCTACGAAAAAAAAATTTGGGCACTAGAGGGTTAAGAGTTGCGCGAAGTTAAGGGGCAGAGATAACTCTAGTGCCAAAAAAAAAACATTAAAATTTCTGGAAGTATCTAATTCTGTCGAAACTTGAGCGTGTCCAAATGTAAAAGCAGTAAAAAATCGTTTCGGCTTTTTACGAGAAATACATTCTAATTTTTTTTAATCTGTGCTAGACCCTTTGACATAAATGACTCCATATGTGACAGCGCATAGAGAAAGGGCCTAAGGGTAAATAAAATCAATTTTCATTTTTTTGATGTGAACAACATCTGAGCATCGAATGAGACCGATTCCATGCCCCAAAAGTGTTCCCTCCCAGAGATATGCGCGTTTTATGAAAATGAAATCGACGATTTTAAGCGCAAATGGAAAGGGACCTAATCTTTAAAATGGCTCTTCTAAACAAAACTGGTTTTTAACCTTAGGTCCCTTTCTATTTTGCGCGTCACATATATAAATAGCCGAATATTTGTGATAAAAATAAATATAATTAAAAAACAAATAAAAATGTCGTAAAGCTGGAGCGATTGAACCATATGTACCATTCTCTGCAAATTCGCTATTGGCCCCTTGTGTCCATTACCCCGACCGCAATCAAAGACAAAACTTCAAATAAATCCATGTTTAGATTCGTTGTAAACCTTGCTTTAATTTGTATAGCCATATGCCAATATTTGTAGGTGCTCCTTTGTTTTGACCGTACAATTTTTTAAATGTAAGTACCCATAGATCCCATTGGCTCTTGATCGATGTTTTGACCACACGGGATACAAAGTCGAGTTAACATTTTTTGGGGTACTAAGTGTGACTCAACTTACAGTTCCAGTTTGAAATGTTGTTTCAAAAACCTAATTACACCTTGCCCCCACTTTGTGAAACATAGTTATAAGTTAGTTTCATGGCAAACGTCTGTAACTATTAAAAAATATTTGAGCTACATCCACTTTTAAGTATCGATCGACGTATAATCGCCTGCTAACTTTTTTTTTTGTTAGGCTGGGGGTGTGGAATCGTCATAGATGTATTTAGCCTGTACTGGAAGACATGCAGGATTCACCGAGGCGAATACGTGCTAAGCCTCAACCCCTGTACCAAAAAATATTTGAGCTACATCCACTTTTAAGTATCGATCGACGTATAATAACCTGCTGATTTATTTTTTTTTTGTTAGGCTGGGGGTGTGGAATCATCATAGATGTATTGAGCCTGTACTGGAAAACATGCAAGATTCACCGAGGCGAATACGTGCTAAACCTCAACCCCTGTACCGCACCACACCATATGGTCCTGCCTGTTGGTATTAATTCGCGGAGCTTTCGGCTTATTCTTGCTGATCGTCGGTCACTGCCTGTTTCATTCTCAATTCTTTTTGTGATTCTTATGGGAGGAACGTACGTTATGGCCCTTATTTCACCGCCTCTGTTGAATACAAACACACCTAGACTGAGAAGTCTATCTGTACAGACATATACAAGCATGTTTATGATATCATGTACTATAAGTCGATATGTCTGTCTGTGTGCCGGTTAGGTCTTACAGTTTTCTTACTTAACGAATGCTCGTTTGATGCTGCTCTTACTCTTTAATGAGTGCTAATGCTAGACACGTTAATTAATGTCATGCAGTTAGTTAGTTAATACTAAACATCTTTACAAATATCTATGACTACTATTACAACCCGTACAAGTACAAATGCTCCTTTTGCCACTACCACTTTTAGCACATCTGTATGTATGTATGAGTGTGTATCGGTGTGTGTACTTTTGACTTGGCATTGCCACTGTCATTGCCGCTCCACGTACATATCATGTATTACAGATATCAGTTTAAGGATTTCAGTTGTCTCCTTGTTACCGTTCCTGTTCTCGTTCTTGTTCTTGTACATGTTCGTGTGTGGTGGTTGTTGTTGCTGTTGTCGTTGTGTCATCGCACCAAAATGGGAGTTTTCTAGATCATGATACCGCTCACCCCAAAAACATCCGTACACAGCACCTTTCGTCCTGTACGCCATCGCTTAGTGTGACAGTGTGCGAGTGTATGTCCTTCTGCCTGCCTGTACGTTGGGTTGTTTGCGTGATTTAAAGTTTGCCATGTTTGTTACCTGCTTCTAATACTTTAGTACGTGCTTTTAATTAGCATTTTGTATTAATCAAATAAACACAAGATTTTATTCATTGTTGATTTGTGTCGTTGACTGTGCCCGTGCTAGTGCCAGTGCCAGGACGGATGGTAGGATTAAATAAAGATACATTTTATGTTAGCATAAATGTCGCATGTCATTCAATGGAGAGAGAAATGGAAATAAGGAAAACGTTTACGAAAGGCACGGAGAATGGGAGGCCATCGATAATGTAGAACAATTTAGTGGTATGATTCACTTTAATATATTGTAAGACGTTTCCAAAGATAAAGAAATCGAACAACTTAAATAGTCTGCAGGCATTTTATACAAAAAATAGAGTTAGAGGGAAGATAGCACACAGACCCGCCGGTGAACCATACAAACTGACCAACGGATAAAACCACGAGTTTTGTGTAATGTCGTCTCAACTTTCTTAGGATAACAATATTCCCACAACCAAAGTATATAACACACTCAACCATACTATGATCCCCATAACCATATTATGATTCTCACAACCATTTTATAATCCCTACAACCATAGCATAATCCCACTCAACCATACTATGATTCCCAAAATTATATATTAGAATTGGTTTAAGTGGTCAACAATAGAGATTTGATTTGAGTAAATTTTCAAAAATACATTAAATTCTTATTTATCGGTGGAAAAAAATCGTTTTCTACCAATAAAATATTTATATTTCGGGTCCTTACAATACTAGTGTTCCCAGATGCAAACTTCCATTGGAAACTTTGACATATTTTAGCATAGCTTCACTGAGAACGTTGTGTCATTTGAGGGCGAATTGTTTTGTTTACGGTGTCTTGAAAAATCCATCTCAGTCAAAAAATGGAATTATCCCGTGAACATTTTCGTGGGTTATTGAGACAAGAGTGTTTTATTCAACTTATTTCAACTTCTGACGATGAAGCACCATCAAAAACCACTGTTAATCGCTAATACCAAGAGTTCAGTCTCGGACGCCGTTCGCTCCAGGATGAATTTCGTAAAAGACGTTCAACTTCGTGCACTTTGCCAGAAATCATCGATGCTGTGCGTGAACTGATTAAGCAAGACCGACATGTGACATACCGTGAGATTGAGGCATCCTTGGGCATTAGTATGACAAGCATCAATGTGATATTGCATGTTTATTTGTTCTCGCTGGATCCCACATAATTTGACGAATGTTCAAAAAAAGGCTCGCATGGATTAGTGCAAAGAGATGTTGAAATAGTATAACTGTAGTAGCTCAAAAGGCAGTGTATAACATTGCCACAGGTGACGAATCATGGATCTATGCATATGAACCCGGAACAAAACAGCAATCGACCTTATGGGTCTTTTAAGACGAGCCAAATCCAACAAACGTTGTTCGTGAAAGAATTGCATCGAAGCTAATGATTGCGTTTTTTTCGGTATAAATGGCCATGTTGCTACAGTGCCTTTAGTGTAACGTGGGACGGACAGTTCTGAGTGGTATACAATCATCGGTTTGCCAACAGTGTTCGAAAAATAGAGGAAAGATAATAAGAGAAGACGGATCATGTTGCTTCACGACAATACGAGCTCTCACATATCAGCTGAAACAATGAGTTATTTGACCACTCAAGATGTCGAATTGATGGGCCTTCGACTGTACAATTTTGCAGCAACCATACTATTTTCAAAATGAAATTCAAAAAACAATACTGTGGCTGCGACGAACATACTCTTATTGCAGAATGCAATTATATCTGCACAATATGCGTGCAGATGAATGCTGCCGCTGACGCTCGACAGTGTTAGACAGTGGAGTCTCAAACCGTTTTTGCGTATCACCGCCTCTCATCCAAGTTATGAGTTTCTATGAGGCCCAAAATGACAAGAGAGTTTTATGGCGCCTTTAAATAATAAACAGTTTCCATTAGCTTCTGTTCCAAGATAAGATACGACTTATCTCTGGGCTACTTAAAGAAGGTCCGTTTTCATCTCAAAGAAAACTACAACATTTTCAATATGTGACGCGCAAAATAGAAAGGGACCTAAGGGTAAAAACCAGTTTTGTACAGGAGAGTCATTTTAAAGATTTAAATACGTGTATCTTTGGGGTACCACCACTTTCATAAAACGCGCATATCTCTGGGAGGGAACACTTTTGGGGCATGAGGTCGATCTTATTCGATGCTAAGATGTCCACATCAAAAAAAAAAAATATTAAAATTGATTTTTTTACCCTTAGGTCCCTTTCTCTATGCGCTGTCACATATGTGGATTCATAGAAAAATTTGCTTAAGTTTGAGTACCCTTATATTTTTATTGACTATTGATCGGCCGTTATGACCATGCGGGCCACATGAGCCAAAACGTACAACAACTATGCCCCTTTCTGAGGAATTAACAGTTCCTATCTTAACCATTGTCCGTACACAACAATTAGTATTTTTTAAGCAAATATTCAAAAAGGCTTACATTTTTCCGAGGTGCCTTTATACAGTAAAGGAACACATTTTCCTCCCTTGGCTGATTTTGCCAGTTAATAATCTTAAACAGTTTAAGACCATAAACTAGCACCATGCAAAATGTCATGATCCTAATCTTATTCGTTTGACCACCATCTTGACGGACACAGGGCGGACATGGCTAGATCGTCTTAGGATTTTACGATGATCAATAATATATGTGACGCGAAAAATAGAAAGGAACCTAAGGTTAAAAACCAGTTTTGTTCAGGAGATCCATTTTAAAGATTAGGTCCTTTTCTATTTGCGCTTAGAATCGTCAACTTCACTTTCATAAAACTCGCATATTTCTGGGAGGGAACACTTTTGGGGCATGGGATCGGTCTCATTCGAAGCTCAGATGTTGTCCACGTCAAAAAAAAAGTAAAAAGTTGATGAAAAGTTTTGTTCAGGAGAGCCATTTTAAAGATTAGGCCCCTTTCTATTTGCGCTTAGAATCATCGACTTCACTTTCATAAAATGCGCATATCGAGGGAACACTTTTGGGGTATTGGATCGGTCTCATTCGATGATCCGATGTTGTCCACATCAAAAAAAGAAAATAAATGAAAATTGATTTTTTACCCTTAGGTCCCTTTTTCTATGCGCTGTCACATATACACTTTATAGAGTGTCAGATCAATATTTTGTGGTGTTGTCAAAGGAATAACAAATTTAGTATACCATGCACTCTTCGATGGAGAATGTACAAATTGCTTTGTGACTTTATAACTATCTTTGCTTGGAATTCGGATGCATAGACACATTGAACTTTCAATAAATGGGCGTGAGCACTGGGCTCAAAATCCGTGACATAATGCTCGGGCCGGTCCATATGACACCATGAGCCCAAAAATTGGCCGTCCTTAACTATGGACATCGAGGTACAAAAAAATAAAATTTCGCTACGAATGCGAATATAACACAAATTTCGAGATTCTACTGAATTTGAAGTTAAGCACTTGAAACATAGGTCGTAGGAACCTGGGTTGCCGAAACAGAATCCTTTCGTTCGTGTGCATATCGGAACCCAAAAACAGTGGAATTTCCTTACATATATTAATATGCACTAACTTTTGCTCCTTGTCTAAATTTCCGCTGTGAATCTTCTTCGCCTGTGGACCCAAAAATCGATTCCTTCCACATCGGACTTATGGGTTCTTAATATATGCTTTATCCCGGCAGAACTTACGAGTTGTCTGTCCACAGTTTTGAATCTGGTCTTGTCACATCCAAAAAAAACTTATATTTTGCAATAACCGAATTTTTTGCTATCCAAATAATTGTTGTTGCATATACTACGATTATTCCGTCAGTACAAACGAATATTTTTTAAATTTTCAATACATTAGACTGCAAATATCGGTGAAAGGTATAAAATATTTTTATTTAAACGGAAGCCTAAAAGACCAAGCAGATAGAAAGCCTCAGGAATTTATGAAATTTCCAAAGTTTCTAGTAGAATGTATCAAAAATTAATTTTTGCCATATAAAGTACTCGTATATCCAATATTTGTTGTCGTAACATCAAGGTAAATTTAGCGACGACCAGTCAATCGACGCAACTTACAATTTACTAAATTGAGAGAAATTTTAACTTCAGAAAATGCTTTTTAACGAAAATAACTTAGTAATCCCTAGCACATGAAATATTCGTTGGCCTTAATTTAGGAGAAAGTTATTGTTCCCTGGACAAATTTCTCCATTCAATGTAAAAATTATGAACAAAATTTTAGTATGGATTTTACTGAAATTTAGAAACCTCTTTTTTTGAGTGTACAAGTCAGGCACCCACTTACACGCAGAACAAAACATGGTAACTACATGGTCACGGCAATAATAATATGATCTCCGCAATAAAAGTATGTTCGTCGCAACCATAGCATTGTTTACTGAATTTATTTTTGACAATAGTATAATTGCTGCAATATTAATATTGTTGAAATGTAACAATAGTATTATTGCCAAATTTAAAAATGAAAATATGGTTATAACAACAATATAAATATGGTTGGTGCGACAAAAGTATTGTGTGTTGCGTTTTATGTTAACAATAGCATGATTCCGGCAATCGAACTGTATGATTGTGATTTTTCTTTATTTAAATATGGTATTAAGTACAAATGTTATTGGCACGGATCTAATGCAATATTAGTACTTTTTTAGCGAAATTAAAATTTGTTAAACAAGCTGCTTTGGCTTTATTTAACTGAAATATTTTTAATAAAAACGCTTACGTTTATTTTAACTTATATTTTCTACTGTAAAATAAATCACTCGTATTTTTTTGAATTTAATGTATTTTTGAATAATTTTCATAATTCAAATCTATTGTTGACAACTTAAACCAATTCTAATAAATAATATTCGCGTTCAAATCTTTTGTCGACAACTTAAACAAATTCTAATAAATTAAATTGGGGATCATAGTATAATTGTGTGTAATCATACTATGGTTGTAGGGACCATAACTTGGTTGTGCGTGAATCATACTTTGGTTGTGAGGATCATACTATGGTTGTATATGAAACATAATATGGTTGTGAGGATCATACTATGGTTGTGGGGATCATAGTATGGTTATGTGTGAATCATACTATGGTTGTGGGGATCATAGTATGGTTATGTATGAATCATACTATTATTGTGAGGATCGTAATATTGTTGTACCACAACCATATACCCAACAATAGTATTGTCCTCTTCGAATATTGTCCCCACAACCATATTTTTTTCTGTGTGTAGGCTGTATCCACTGCTTAACTACGAGTAATATGGTAAAGTTAAGTAGTTTTGTTTATGAGTCGCTCTTAAAGTACTAAGCTTAAATTTAGCATTATGGTATTTTTATTTTATTTTCATTTTTAAATTTTGTTATTGCGGCAATCATACTATTGTCACAATTAAATTCAGTAAACAATGCTATGGTTGCGACGAACATTCTTTTTTTGCGGAGATCATATTATTATTGCCTTGACCATATAGTAACCATGTTTATTTTTCTGCGAGTATATATAAATGGCCTGTATATTTTAAATTCCTGCCGCTATACAGAATACACTGAACTGAACTCAAATGATGAATAGAGCGTAAGTTGCGACACAATTGGGCTATTGAGTATATTTTAGAAATTAGCCTGAGGTAGATTTCCTTTCGTATTTTCCGATTTAAAACAAATTAAATTTTTTTTTTTTTTTTAATTTTTTTACATATTTGCAAGTATATAGTTGTTTATAATATGCGCAAAAAATTGTTTTTCCTTACTGCTGAACTGCCTATTGGAGTTCAATGGAATATATATAAAATATACTAAATAGTACGATTTTAAATGTTAATAGTTCAAAATAATCCTTGAGTCCTTGGCGACAATTGCCCTTTTTACAGAACTGAAAATATTTACTAGATCAAAAGATAGACAATTTTCGACGATGAGATCGATCCTGGAGGAATGTGCTGCGATTTTTACCATATGACAAATGCTATCGGATTTGCGGCTGACTATATTACCTCCTAACTGTATAACAGATTTTATTTAAAAAGCGTCGATCTTTCGGTGGTATCTTTAAATACAATAGATTTCGGCCAGAGGGCATTACTACTATAAAGTAATGTTAATATAAAGAAAAGATGTAAAGAAAAATGAAGGTAAAGAGGTATACATCTCCAATTTGTTATCAGTTATAACTTATACGTATATGTGACAGCGCATAGAGAAAGGGACCTAAGGGTAAAAAAATCAATTTTCACTTTTTTATTTTTGATGGGGACAATATCTGAGCATCGAATGAGAACGATCCCATGCCCCAAAAGTGTTCTCTCCCAGAGATATGCGCGTTTTATGAAAGTGGTGGTACACCAAAGATACACGTATTTAAATCTTTAAAATGGCTCTCCTGAACAAAACTGGGTTTTACCCTTAGATCCCTTTCTATTTTGCGCGTCACGTATATATAACAGATGTTAAGAATAGATTTACCGCATAATAGAGACAGAGTACTTATATAATCTATTGTTATTATTGTCTATTTATAACTAGCAATATGGCAGATGTTTGCAGTAATGTTGATCTTTGACCTGACCGAGTTTTATATAAATCAAAAGCTTTACAAAGGCAAACGATCTACGAGTACAAAATATTGCGTTATTTTATAAATAAAATCCGTAAGATATCCGCCCATCAATTCAAGCGCCACTCAGTGAAACTTTTGCAAAAGGTGCAAATCTTAGCACCACAAATCTTCAAAATTTTCATCATTTGGTCTTCGTTACAATGTTTTATTCTATTTTAATACCATTAAATTATACCATGTCCTAACCAGGTGCCGCCATAAATTTAACCGTCCATTATCCTTTCCATGCTATTTAGTAACGGTACATAAAATAATTCACATATGGTGGGTCCTTGTAAATATTACAACCGTAACTATCACTAAATCATTTCTTAGCATACCTATACTCCAACATGCTCTAATACATATATGGGTGGGTGTGTGTAACGTACGCATACCATAACATTTCATATGTTTCCGCAGAAATATACACAAACGCTCTCGCTTCGAGTTGTTATATATAAATTTATTTATATGTATTTTTGTGTCTTGAGCTTTATCACTTTTGTGATGTCATTTTGTAACTCTTAAGATGAAAACATCAAACTCTGGAGTCGTCGTCAGACGACAGCAAAAATAAACAACAGCAACATGGACATTGGGACTGCGACACAAATGGCTAGCGGCAAACAACTGTGACAACGACAGCGACAAATACCATAATTTCGCCAATTGTCTTTTGTCGGACCCGGGCAACTCAACAGTTTACGATGATGGCCATTAACAATAAATAAATTTTTTACTAGGAAACACTTGGCGGAACAACATAAAAATCGTTTAAATTATGGCCGAAAAAATACAGAAAACCCATTCAAAAAACATCAAATAGGATGGCATTCGAAAAAAAAGAAAAAACATTATACTTTTGCACCATATCATAGATGAAGAAAAATAGCAGGCCCACATTACGGAATTGACGAAGATACTATGGAGGTGGGTGGTATGAGAATTAATGTGAGTTAAAAATTCAAAGTGCTGGAAGCTAATCTTTTGAGTTCATAGATGTCCAACCTTTAAAAAAATTCGTTCTCATATAGGGTTAAATAAGAAATTGAAATAAATTGGCCATATCTTACAGGCAATCTCGATCCATATATTCCCCTAAAGACCTCAAGACGTTTACAACTTATATATGGGAAAAATTCGCCAATGAGTGGCACAGAGTGAGTCTTTGAAAGTCTTAGTCTTAAACTTCTGAAAAATTCCATATATATCAGGTTTATATTTTTGTTTACGAAGAAGTCATTATGCATCTTAGGAGAACTTTAAATTCTCCGTAATATAAAATTAAATTTCATTGCATTATTTATTTTGTCTTTTTCACAAATGCATCTTCCCTCAAAAGTATCAAATATTTTAGATAATTTCAAATGTTCCATTGTTCTTATGTTTTTCATCAAAAAGTCACTTAAGAAACATTTGAAAACATTCAAAGCGTCCGATATGCCTAGTGAGTACCTTTATTATTTGAAAATATTCCAGCTAATGTCGGAACTTATGGTTCAGATCAAAGAGTATTGCCCTTATAATTGCGGTGAAATGGTTCTGCTTGGGTTTAGAACTCGGAAGAATCATGGCCCATAGCCCAGAGACTGAATCTCCGCCAAAAGCTAGAAAGATCAACGGGTTCTACCTTGTAAAACTCAGGAACAGTGTTGTCGTGTTAGGCTTTTTCGACCAAATTTGTTGGAATTGATTTTAAATGTTAAGATTTTGTCGAATGATCGAACCAATTCAATTTTAGAACGTTTTGGATGGGATATCAATCCAGAGTTATTTTGTTTAATATTAGTAGAGATTTTTTCACAGATAACGTGTGAGTTGTGTTAAACTTTATTTTTTGTTTGTTTTCATTTCAGTATTGTTTGCCATTTCATCATGAAAAGACTTACATCGCAAAAACTCTCCGATCAGTGAGAAACGTTTTGACCAAAATTTTGGGTAGTGATGAGGACTATTTCTGGCTCAACGACAACGTCAATAAATATAATTGTCTCATTTTGGTTGAAGAGCAACCATAAGAGGTTCAAGAGGTGTCATTATACCTAGAGAAAACTACAGTCTGATGCGGTTTTTGGGCCGGTAAAATAATCGGTCAATATTTTTTCAAAAATGATGATGGTCGGAACGTAATCGTGAATGAAGCTCGCTGTCGCGCCTTGATATCGGATGATGGTTGGAACGTAACCGTGAATGGAGCTCGCTGCCGCGCCTTGATATCGGACATTTTGCTTCCTGAAATTGAAGCCCGTAATCTTGAAGCCCGTAAATATGGACCGATGTATCCATATCCGACCCATAAACTGTACTAAACCGTGGTTTTCTCTGGGTACAATGACACCTCTTGAACGTCTTCTGGTTGCTCTTCAGCGCAAATGCGGCAATTTTGTTTATCGAAGTTGCCATTGAGCTAGAAATAGGCCTTATCACTGAACAAAATTTTGATCGAAAACAGTGTTTCTTCTCATTTCCATAATACAGTTGCACAATGAAGAGTCTTTGTTGCGGTTAAGTCTTTCCACGATAAAAAGGCAAACAATACTGAAGAGAACAAAATATAGTTTAACACAACTCACGCGTAATCTGGGGAAAACCCCTATTGAAAACAATACCCATAGATTATCACCCGTTACGAGTAATATAAAAGATTCCATTTAAAATTCAAAATACTATAAGCACATTTGTAATGAAAATTCCATTTAAAATACAAAAATTACTTTAAATTTTAATTGGTGTTTGAATTTTAAACTGAATATTTTGAATTTCAAATTAAATCTTTTGGTTTAGAATTCGTTTTTTTTTTTGGAATTTAAATGGAATCCAATAGTTTCTCTTGATTTTAGTTGAAGTTTTCTGAATTTCAACTATATTTAAATCTTTTGGTTTAGAATTCGTTTTTTTGGAATTTAAATGGAATCCAATAGTTTCTCTTGATTTTAGTTGAAGTTTTCTGATTTTCAACTGATATTTTTTGATTTACAGTTGGAAAAAGTGTAGATGCAAGCCATTGGAAGAGCTTATTGAAACAGTAAACTACTTAATTTGCTACACCATGATTTGATAAGAAAAAAATAATTAAAACGTTATATAATCAAGTTTGCTTTGAAAGCGAATCTCCATCTTGAGGTATTTTTTTCAGAACAAAAAAAAATATAAAAATTCAAATCAAGTGTGGAATCTTTATTGTTAATTTGAAAGGACATTTTATGGCATTTATTTTTTAAAAATAATTACCTTCAAATGTATTATGGAAATGAATGTTCGGTGAGAGACGGGAAGATCCGCTGGTTTCGACAAACATTTTGTTCAGTGATGAGGCCCATTTCTGGGCTGCCGCATCTGGGCTGAAGAGAAACAAGAAGAGGTTCAAGAGGTGCCATTATACCCAGAGAAAACCACGGTTTGGTGGGGTTTACAAGCTGGTGGAATCAGCTTATAAACCCATACAGCTGCTCATTTCGAAAAGAGGCTAATTTCACGTTTTGGACAGGTGACCGAGTGATATCACACCTTTAGACACTTTTTTTGGGTTTCGTAAAGTCTATGCTGACAAACCAGCTACGATTCAGGATAAGGTAGCCAACATTACGTGTGTAATTAAAGCCATACCGGTCGAAATGCACGAATGAGTCATTCAAAATAGAACCCTCAGAATGGTAACCATGAGGAGTAGTTGCGGCTAACATTTGAAGGAAATTATATTCAAAAAATAAATGCCATAATATGTCCTTTTAAATTACCAATAAAGATTCCACACTTGATTTAAATTTTTATATTATTTTTGTTCTGAAAAAATACCTCTAGATGGATCACCCTATATTATATGTTTTATATATTGATGTTGGAATAACTAATATTATGTGACAACAGCCAACTAAACAGAGTTTGGTTATTATTTTCTCTCTGTGTGTGCGTAAAATTTATTTTAGCTGTCAGTTTGAGTCAGTTTATAGTTTCACTTCTTCCATCTCAAGCCAATACGATTTCGCCCATGAGACCTCTTCTTGTTTAAATATTTTTCTGTCTATTTTACAAGAAAAAAACCATGTGTAATTTTAAGTTGGAAAAGTAAGGGTGGTAACTCTTACTCGATTGTTTTGCAACTTAAAGAAAACTCATTTTCTAACCTTGTAACATCCATACAAATGCTATTTTAGTAAACTGAGAAAAGCACAGCTAAGGCGTGCCTAATTCCCAAAAGATCTTTTGGAACTTCTTTCAAATCAGTAACCTGTGCATTATTGCTTGTACTAACTGGTCGAGACCAGACAGGCTTCGGCTTATAATCACCATTACGAAATTCGAATCTCTCCCTAATTTTCTAAAAGCTGAATGTAATTTAACCATGATTTTCATACCACCACTTTAAAAGAAATGTAATTTTTTAACACTGAATGATGTACGAGTCGAACAGTAAAGCGGCCAAACATTCAAACCAAATCTAAATATACTGTCATAATTTACAGGGTGTTTGGCCGGTCAGTTATTTTTTTATGATCCTCCAGCAGCAGGACTACACCACCATCACCGCTATCGCTGACACCACCGCAAAGACCAATGCCAACAACCCGAGAACTACAACAGCACATGTCTCAAAATAAAACACAACCATTTTGACCATCTTTTCTCTTTTTTAGCCATTTTTCTGTTGTAGCAGGTTAAAAGCTTATTTTAATGTTTGTTGATTTATATTTACACACAATATTTATATCTATCAAAAAACCGAGGGCAAAAAAGAAGCCCAGGCAACGGCTGCGAGGAAGGCCAAGAGAGAAGATGACCGAAACGAGTAACGCAGTACAGCAGAGGGTCAGAAGCGACCGACAAAGTGAAATGTACAAAAAGCAGGAGTCACAGGCTGGACAGGCGTCCGAGGCTGAGTGTAGCAGCCGTAACCTCGTTTTTATCATTAAGTTGTAAATTACTCAAGAGTTTATGTTAAATTGTGGCAATTCTCGTAAAAAAGGATAACAATACCGTTAAACCATCAAAAAGTGTACCAGGATATATATGTTAGTATATATAGAAAACCGAAGAGACACAGTCCGCATGACTCAGTCAACCGGGAAGAATGACACCGGACGAAAGCGCAGGGCGGGGATATATTTTAATGGATTTAGGGGGGATAATTTTTCATTCGAAACCCAAAGTGAAATGGTAGCACGGCAACGAAAGTAGATCATTTAGAGATGAAAAAATACGCTTTAATTATACGCTTATAATTAATTCAGCCCCCCGCTCGGCGGAAGTCGTAAAAGCATAACCAGAAACGAAAGAAAAATCCACCACTTTTATGTTTTTATTCGTTATTTTTTTTTCAGGGGAAATCTGAAATAAGTTTGTAATACTGCGCGTGGATGCTGTATGTGTTTTCTTCTTCTCTTGGCATGGAAAACATTTAAATGAAATATAGAGGACAACAAACATACCATTGAGCTGCGAAACATATTTATTTGTTGTTGGATTTCATGGAAAAAAGAAAACTCTAATTAGGGATACTCTTGAAAACTAAGTTATCTGAAGTATTATTCTATTGTACCGTTTTGATTTGGCCCAGAGTGGCACTAAGGTTTAAAGGTAGGCGAATCATTGCTATTTTTTCTGTTAAAAATTTAGGATTTTTTCCCTTATTTAGAGAACAATTGGAACAATTGAAATGAAAAGGTAGACATTCTTAATTTATTCATGGCAATTTGCATTATGGGCGATGAATAATTAACTAACACACATCCCTTAAATGCTAGGCTGTGGTGTCAGAGTTTCTGAAAAGCCGTAACCGGAAGGAAGCATTTCACATAAATCCTTTTAGGCTTACACAGAGAAAATGTTGGTTCAGATCAATCTGACCTACTAAAGTTCTGATGGTCTAACGGGCGTTATGTTGCAATCACCCAATTTGTAAATTCACTTCAATATTCCCTCAGATGAAATACCTAAGATTATGTTATAGTAGGTAGAATTAACTATTTGGTTTTACTAAAATTGGTTCTCAAAACTGTCTTTTAAAACAACTGTTAGTTCACTACGGGCTCGAAATTTCCCAGTTGTTCAGTCTGCCAGGCAACCGTAGCAAAAACATTTCATCAAGTGTTACGTTAGGGTTGAAAAAGAAACAACAGAAGTATGAATTTAGAATAAAAAACTGTTTAAGGCATAATAATCATATACAGGGTGGAGCGCGATAATTTGCTTTTTGCACTGCAGGTTTTCAGAAATTGGCGCGGTACCGCATTCTTTGTGCTGCTGAGTTTTTATTTATATACCAATAAAGTACAGGGTGGAGCTCGTAATGTTTATTTTTTGCACTGCATGCTGTGGCGGCACCGTTGACCGAAGATAGGGCTGCTATATATATTTCTGGCCTAATAATGAAAAGGCGAATATTTATCATCAAAAATGGTTTTATTGTTTTTCAAAGTATTCTTCAGCATGATTTATACACTTTTACATCCCCCTAAAATCAATTGTCGAAGCACTTTTTCCACTCCGATTGAGACACCTCCAAAACATGGTTTTTGAACGCTTTAACAGCATCTTCTGGAGACGAAAATCGTTGACCACGCATTTTTTCTTGATGTGTGGGAATAAAAATAGGTGATTTGTTGCCAAGTTAGGACTGTAGTGCCCATCAATTCGAAGTTTTGGACGGTTAAAAAGGCGCTGGTTTGAGCCGATGTGCGAGAGCTCGCATTGTCATAGTGCACAAAAATTCGTTTTCTCTTGTTCGTTTTTCGAATTTCTCCGAAGACTTCAGGCAAACAAATTGTGGTGTACTGCTCAGAAACAGTCGCCACATGACCAGTTTTGCCGAAGAAACAGGCGACAATTTGCTTCGAAGTGCTTCTTCCACGAACAACTTTCGTTAGGTTTTGCTCGTCTTCGAAGACCCACATGATCGATTGATGTTTTGTTTCGGTCTCATACGCATAGATCCATAATTCGTTACCTGTGATGATTTTATAAACGTCTTTTGAAGCACCGCGATCTATTTTTTCAAAATTTCTTTGCACCAATCGACACTAGCCTGTTTTTGAGCGATTGTCAAATTGTGCGGGATCCAACGAGAACAGACGTTTTTTACGGCCAGTTGTTCAAGCATTATCGAATGTATGCTGGTGGAAAAAATGCCCAAGGATGCCTCTATCTCACAGTATGTCACATGAAGATCTTGCATTTTCAGTATACGCACGGCATCAATGTTCTCTGGCACAACGGCGTTTTTGGACGACCTTCACGGCTTTCATTCATTAAACTGAATTCATTAAACCAGTTTTTCACAGTCCAATAGGATGGTGCTTCATCGCCTTACAAAGGTTTAAGTTCATCGATGCTAAAAAATGTAAAACTTTCCAATGGAAATTACAGATGGTACCAGGCAACACTTAGTGTGGTAGGCTTGAAACATATATAGCAGTCCTCGTAGTTGCTGACGGGAGATTTGTAGTCGTCTGCGTTTCAGTTGTCATCATACATTGGATACGTAAGGAGAGGTCATTTTGTGTGAAAGCGTATTTTTTAAATGCGCACTCAATCATTGCAGTGCAGCGTGCTTTTCATTTACGATTCGCTGTTCCCCCACGTGGACGAGTTCCTGGACGGCAATCAATTGTAAATTGGGGAACTTCATTGAGAACAGCGGGGAATGTGTCACGTATACGAAGGGGACCTGAGAGAAGGATTACAACACAACAAAACATCGAGAGAGTTAGAGCAGCAGTACTGCAATCTCCGAAATGCTCTGCTCGAAAGCAATCATTTGCTCTTGTTATTTCTAGACGTACTCTCCACCGAATTCTTCATGATAAACTGAGGCAATGCGATTTGAGGATACATGGTTCCAACAGGATGGTGCCACTGCACACTCAGTGAGGTTAACCATAAATTATTTAAGGCAAATGTTTCCTGGACGACTAATCGCTTTGTGGGGTGATGTGAACTAGACGGCATGCTTCCCAGACTTAGTCCCATGCGATTTTTTCTCTTGGGGTTCCTAAAGTCGAAGGTGTATATCAACCCTCCCAAAACCTTGCAAGACCTAATAAACAATATTGAGGCTGAAATTGGCAGAATAACAGTCGACATGCTTGTTAGAGTTCATGAAAACCTCAGAAAACGTATATCGCAGTGTGTGGATAGCGAAGGTCGACATTTTCCAGATACACTATTTAAAACCTTGCAGTTTAAAAATTCCCTTACCATCCAATATGATTAAAATATAAAATAAATTTTTCTATGGTTTATAGTATTTTTATTTCATTCCCATATAAGCAAATTAACTCGATCCACCCTGAATATTAAATTCAGTTGTATCAAAACTCTTCAGAAGACCGAATAAATAAAACAAAACAAACTAATGTTCCTAGATTTTAAAAATAATATTATGTATGCCATTTTGAGAAAATTTTATGGTTTTTAGTAAATAGTCCGATTTTTCGGTCCTTGCGACCCTCACCCTAATCTTGCCAAATTGCTGGAATAATTTAATTTTTTGGGTTGTGAAAAAATTTGATAATTATTCGGTACGCGCAAATCCAAGTATACAGAAAGCCCTATTTTGGGTCTACATTGTACAAATTCGTATAGGATTTATTGTTTGTAGTTCGGCATAGACTATAAAGAAATTCAATCGAAATCGGAACAAGAATGGGCGTTAAAGTAAACCCCGGGTAAGAACATCTTACAATTCTTCAGCGGCGGCTTTCCCACCTCTTTACGAGTAGGATATTCACCTCTTAGCCATGAAAAACTCCTTTAGAAATGCATAAGCCGTTCGGATTAGTAGGTCCCATCAGTGAGAATACGAATTAAATAGTGGACAACTCACTGATTTGAGAGAAGTTTCACCTCGTTCCTTAATGGGATATTGCGGGACTTAAGTAAGTAAGTATATCGGTCCACGTTTTGGTATAGCTCTACAAACCACGCATTTTCTTCCACGCAGCAGTGACCTGACACCCTGCATAGGCCTGACTCCCAGCATAGGTCCACAATACAGTCCCTACTAAGTCAGCTTAAAACCTACTTATTAAATCTACTACCTTGAACAGTACCTGTGGGTTTGTTAAGAAAGCCCCGGAGCATCCGCTTAAAAATAGCTGTGCTCATCCAGCACTGTGAAAGATATTTATTTGTCCATGTTTATGAGTACACGTTTGTTAGAACCATATGGACCGTTTCATAACCAAAAGAGCCTATCGGCCGAACGTCATCATCGTGTTTGACTTCTAGCTATCCTAAGTTTATCCATAGCTTGTCCACAAATAATGGACAGATGCTGAGGAAATTCGCAAATAAGTTTTTCGAAGGAACTTTTGTTCCTTTTAAGGAAAAAAATTGGGCAATATCATTTGGCCTCGTGTATTTCACAGACTGGTCCTCAAAAAGGGAATGACGTTTATGTAGGAGTTGTAGATACCCTAAACAAATATGGCGGAAGCAACATCGGGTCTAAAATGTGGCTCCTAGAGCTGCAGGATCGCAAATAGGTGGTACGTTGTATGGGGGCAATACTAAACATGTATCAAATTTATCAATGGCTGATTACTTGTCACTCCTAACGTACCATCCGAAATTAGAACATAAGTGAGACTACCTTGTGATCGACAAGATCGACTGGTTATCTAATCGTTGGGGATATTTGTGTGGAGGTTATAAAAAAAGGCCAAATATGATCAAAATTCAACATCATTACAAACCAGTCGCTCCTAATGTGCCGGGTGAAATTTTAGCAAAAGCGAGATTAATTAAAAGCTTCTAGAGGGCCTGACCTCCTAACAGGACCTCTCTTTGATTCGGACTGTATGAAACTATAAATCGCTATGGTCTGCATATAAAGGTTGATTCAGCCACAATGCACAATGCTTATTGTGAGTCACACCTTAACGTCAAGTTTTTTGTCCAATGGGCCTGGACCTGGACGATATGTGGTTCCAACAGTATATTGTCTCTTTCCACGCAGCCAAGGACGTTTCACGTCGTCGCGATGTTAATTGGCTGCCACGATTATGTGATTTGACACTATTCGACTTCTTTCATTGAGGATATTTAAAAGACAAAGTGTACGTATTTCAATAAGCCAATAACAAAAATAACATGACAGCATGACACGACTCACACGTGATCTGTCAGACTATTGAAAAAAGTATGTCTACTTGGGTCTCCCATTGTAAGGGTTATATTAAAATACGGAGCCCTAACCGCGAAAAAGACGTAGGCGCCAAAAAGAAAAATTTAGCAGGAAAGTTTTTTTTTGGCTTTTTGTCTAATTCTTCTGAAGAGTTTTGATACACCTGAATTTAATATTTAGGGTCGAGAGCGGAATTTGCTTATTTGGGAATGAAATAAAACAATTATGAACTTTAGAAAAATTTATTTTATATTTTAATTATATTGATCTGTAAGCCAAGAACAATTCTATCGCTAAAGGATGGGAGATCCATTGAAAATATGTACCATTGGATAAAAGTATGCCACCAAAGCCGTGGCGAGCATTTGGCCAATATTTTTATTTCCACAAATAATCGTCATAGATCCTTTTATTATAATTGAAAATATTAAGTTAAATTGCTGAAAACTTTTTGTTTTATTTACAAATAGCCTCGTGCGTTTTTGTGGGACCACCAGTTACCAGGATTGGTAAAAGATCTCCCACAATACAATCAGTTTAGTAAAGTTTTTAGAGTGGCAGGATCACAGACCATGAGGGACCTTTGCATGGGGCTTTAGGACTCCACAGGCCAAAATTGTATAATTACTGGTGTATGATAACTGGTCGCACTTACTGTACCATTTATGCAAAATCAAGATTAATGTATGGCTTCTAGAACGGCTTGATCTTTGCTCGGGAGCACATTAGTGTGAACCCTGTACCACAGTGTGGTAAAGAATATAAAAATGTCAAAAAATATATGACACGTGTAAAATTGTTGTTCGTCATTTTCCTTGAACCGTTTCACCATTTATTTGACCCATTTCGTCCTTTATGAAGACAATCCATATTAAAGGCACATTTACAGGCATGTTTTGGGAAACCGGTCATATGCCTTTTATGTCGCCGTAATTACAAGTACTTGTCATAGCCGTAAAAAAAGACATTAGCGTTTGCTTTCCCATAAACTCTACGACATCCGTTGCTAGTCCATAAATGCTAAGCTATCTTTGGAATTGATGTACTGCAGATGTTTTGCCAAAAAAAGAGCATAAACTTCCGTCTCATTCCGCCATCTCAACTCATTGCAGTAGAGGGGGCGTAAACCAACTTTAACGTGCAAAGCGCATAAATAAATTCAAATGAAAATACAAAACAAACCTACCATCAGCATGGTCCAGGCGTTGTTCCATCAACCGTAAGCTGGTCTCTCCATAAAACCCATTCTCTGAAAATAAACAAAAAACACTTTGAAGAAAAGACGAACCGAAATGAAAGCAAAAAAACAACGCCAGGTTCTGGGCGATGGCAGCTGTCTGGTGTGGGCTATTATTTTATGAGTCTCCCATGTTGTAGGCCCTAGACTGGGAAATGTCAACGAACAACATCATTATTTTTCACAGCGGCAGTTAAGACAGCTAGACGTCCTTTGCTTTTGGAGAAGGCTATTTCATTGTTGCTCCTGCCCAAGTGTTGTTGTTTTTTTATGAACTTTTTTCTATTGTTTAAGGCGAATACAAAATTCGTTTGAGTGTGTGTGTGGTTTTCGTTCATATCAACTTAACTTTGTAGAATGCATAATTCATAAAATAAAGCGCTCTGATGGTGTTTAAATAAATGCGGTGTCTGCAACAGGATTAACTGGATGAAAACCCTCAACGAGGATAGTTCGAGCATGTAAGAGAAGAGATATCCTTTGGAACTTTTAATAGTGAGACATTCTATTATTTTTTGTAGTATTTATTTTATGTTATTAGGCAAGAGTCTACTCGTATTGAAATTAAGAACGAGTAAAAAACTTAAATTTGAACGTGGCCAACTAGGAAATACTCTGCACCACTCTTTATTCAGAAACTTCCGCACCTATGACTGGAGTTTAAGCAGGGTCGGACATAATCTGTGAATTCTAGAGCAGGAGCAGTATATTGCGTCGAAAGGGATAATTCACACTTATGCTTCAGCTAGATCGAATTTAAAATTATTTATGTATAACGGCTGCACTTCAAATCGGAAAGGTCATTTGTATAGGAGCTATATCAAAAGATGGTCCAATAAGGTCGAGCTTCAGTAGGAATGTCTTTAAGTCTCTCTTAATGCACAATATTTAATTAAAGTTCAATCGAATTTAATAAGTGACTTCTAGACCGTCTGTATCTCAACTTAGGAGAAATCTTTGTAAATACGAGTAGCTAATCGAAAACATGAGCTTGGAGCTGTTCGAGTAATTGATCCTTTACAGTCTAATTTCATCAGGATTACTTACAGGTGTTGTACAAGGCACTATGCTAAATTTGAGAATAGTCGAAAATAATATACGACTTCTAGAGCAGCATTGCCTTGATCGTGAACTAACATTGTAACGCGTGATCCATTTCGAGGTTCCCTACTTTTTTATAGAAAAAACACAGAAAATTCAAATTGAGTGGGGAATGTTTATTATCATTTGAAAGAACATTCTTTGGCGTTTATTTTTTGAAGATTATGTCTGTCCGTATCCATCCGTTGAGTCCAATTTTCGATAACTCGTTCGAGCATTTCGACTGGCGAATAACACACGTGCTGTTTTGCTCCAAGGCCTGGATCGAAGCGGGTTTGTCCGCATAAACTTTAGACTTTACATATCCCCACAGGAAAAAGTCTAACGGTGTGATATCACACGATCTTGGTGGCCAATCGACCGGCCTAAAACGTGAAATTATCTGCTCACCGAAGTGCTCTCTCAATAAATCCATTGATTGATGCGATATGTGGGAAGTGGCGACGTCTTGTTGAAATGTCAAGCAGTACTGCAATCTCAAATCACGAGCTTCAAATAGTCGGTTATCATGGCACGATAACGGTCGCCATTGACGGTTACGTTATCACCGGCATCATTTTGAAGAAATATGGGCCGATGACACTTCTGGATGAAGTGGCAGCTCTTGAACCTCTTCTTGTTGCTCTTCGTACCAAATGTGGCAATTTTGCTTGTTTACATACCCACTTAGCCAGAAATGGGCCTTATCGCTGAACAAAATTTGGCTCGAAAACGTCGGATCTTCTTGGAACCCATAAAGCCCATAGAGCGAAGCGATGCCGATTGGGAACGTCGGGAGGCTTCAGTTCTTGCACAAGCTGTATTTTGTACGCTTTCAATTTAAGATCTCGCCCTAAAATGCGCCAAATCGTTCCATACGTCAGTCCGAGTTGATGCGAACGATGCCGAATCGACTCTCCACGGTCTTGGTGTACACTCTCAGCTACGGCCGCTACATTTTCTTCACTGCACTCTGAACGTAATCTATTCGGTCGAATATTATCTAAAAATGGATGCTGGGTCTCAAGATGGGTGATGGTTATGCACTACTATACACTCAGTAGGCAGATTATGTTGACCATAGGTTGAACGAGGAGCACGAAACACATTCCTCACAGTTATTGACCAGTGCGACTTAAGGCGTGTATAAAGGCAAAAGGCGGACATTTGGAATAAGTAGATTCTTTTTGGATACAATATACATCAATAAATATATTAAAAAATATTTGGTTCAAAAACATTCAGCACTTTTTATTTTACAGCATAAAACGTGCGTAACAGTATTTATGTCCCTACTAAGTACAATTGTTTGTCATCCTGGAACACGTCCGCGTGAGGGAAAAGCAAATCGTAAACGAAAAGCTAGCTGTACTGCATTGATCGAGTGTACAGTTGAAAAATACGCTTCAACACAAAATGAACTCTCCTCACGTGGCCAATGCATGATGTCAACTGAAAGACAGACGAAATCAAATCTCCCGTGAGCCACGTGCAGTCTCCACTCCCTTTGACTAACAATGCCGCCAAAGCCTGCAGTGAAAAAAGCAAAATTCCGCTCCACCCTGTATCTTTGTAAATATTGATATTTAAGCTAAAGAGCGATGTACACTTTTCTATGAATTTTATTAAAAAGCTAGTGGCGCTTACGTCGTTTTCGTGGTAAGGGCTCAATGTGGACCTATAGAACCCCAAATCGACCGGAGCCCAAATTGAGAGACACCTTTCTTCAAATAAATGCCAGGATATAGTCCAATTGTACAACGGTTATATATCAAGGCTATATGCTAAAGCTTTACAAGATTGAATACGAGTATAATGTGTGATTTTGTTTTATGGCTAAGCTTATCTAAGTTTGTTTGTGATCCTAAAAAGGTTATTTTTCATCGTAATAAGAATAGTATACCTCATTTGGCAGAAATCAGAATGAATATGGATTGCGTGACACATTTGACCTACTTATATCTGAGCTGGTAAGTGACTATTCTATATGCACTGTGCCAAACCAAGATTGAATGGACTTCTTTAGCTAAAGAGCTAAAATTTATAGTGAACAAAGTTCAGTGCTGGTGATTTTCTTTGCATCCTGTAAACGACTTTGTTAAAATCAGCAGACTTAATTTTCGATGCCAATTTTATTTTTTTGGCAGATACTGCCGTTTACAACAAGAGTAAGTTGAAAACTGACAACAGAACATGTCAATAACAGTGATGACGGAAACATACTCGTGATTGGTTTGCGATAGCATTGTCTCACTTTTATATCTAAGTTCAAACTGTATATGATGCAGTGGTTTCAGATCAGCTGTCCGATCTCTAACACATAAAATCAATTGAATATATATGTGACAGCGCATAGAGAAAGGGACCTAAGGGTAAAAATATCAATTTTAATTTTTTTCTTTTTCGGATGTGGACAACATCTAAGCATCGAATGAGACTGATCCCATGCCCTAAAAGTGTTCCCTCCCAGAGATATGCGCGTTTTATGAAAGTGAAGCCGACGATTCTAAGTGCAAATAGAAAGGGACCTAATCTTTAAAATGGCTCTCCTGAACAAAACTGGTTTTTAACCTTAGGTCCCTTTCTATTTTGCGCGTCACATATGTGGGAGCTATATATAAATCAATTTTAGTAGCGTCCATCTTGGTCCCAAAATAGAACTTCAGCCAAGTTTCATTAAGAATTACAACCCGTAGTTCGATGGCGCCAGGCAACACTTAGTCACATTTCAATTGGAAAGATTGACATTTTTTAGCATAAATGTACTTAGAACGTTTTGACGTACGACCATCATTTTAGTTGTTTAATTGACTTGGAACCCAATTACTTTCTTTTATTCCCGCACATCATGAAAAAATGCGTGGTGAATGATTTTCGTCATCAGAAGATGCTGTTGAAGCGTTCAAAAACCATGTTTTGGAGGTGTACCAATCAGAGTAGAAAAAGTGCTTCGACAATTGGTTTGAGCGCATGCAAAAGTGGCCAAAAGCCAAATTGGCCACTTGTTCCAATGGAAAACCACCCATACCAACCTCCTTTTTCCAAATCTGCGTGTTACTTTCTAATGTGTGCCTGAGTAATATCGATACCCCACAATGTGGTACAGCAATGGCAATGACTAGCGCTGAAGTTTGCCACACCTTAAATGAATTGACCTATGACCCCATGTTACGTGTACCGCTTTACTCAAAATCACTACCTGATTCAATAGAGTGAGTTCCGTATGTCTGTCTGTTCATCCGTCCGCCCCTTCGTCTGTACGTCCATCTGGCTGTCCGTCCGGCAGTTCGTCCGCCCGGACGTCCATGCGTCCATGCCTCCATCCATCCGTATGTCCATTTATCGTTTAAATAAAAATACAGGTCGAAATTATAAACCGATTTGGAAAAAACTTAGTACGATTTTGAAGTTAGCGCTAAGGATGAACCTTGTTGAAATTGGTCCGAATCGGTATTTTGATATTAGGCACAGGGGTTTCCCGATTATAGAATCTTCCACTCTCAAAGCACATATTACATCCGATTTCATTAAAACTTATCACAGAGCATTTTAAGTAACCAGCACCCATCTGTGGTGAAATTTTCCATATCCGTCTACACATAGGTCCCTCCTGATTTGAGGTCCTGCAGCTACAAAAGCCACAAATTACAACCGATCACGCGCAAAATTTTGCTTGGTACGTTCTGAGCGATCTTTATTTAACTAGGGTGAAACTGGACCATATTTCTTTAGTCGCCACACAAAGGTACATCCAGATTTTAGAATCTTCAGATTTATTAGCCACATTTTACATCCGATTGCTACATAATTTCTCATGGAGCGTTACGAGCGACCAACATACTTGTACTGTTAACATTGGATCATATCAGTTCATGTTTACGCATAGCCCCTTCCGATTTGAATCCTGCAGATCTAGTAGACACAAATTATAACTGATCACGCTTTAATTGTTTATGGTGCGTTATGAGCAACAAAAAATGAATTCTAACATATTAAGTTCGACCTTGCAAAATCTACAGAAAGAGGTGCTAAATTTTTTAACTATCATAGTGCTGAAGGGTATATGATAGTCTGCTAGTAAAATAGGTCCAAATAGGTCTAAGTTTTCGAATTCCACCCTTACGAAGGACCTTCCCAATTTGAGATTCTGCAGCTGCAATAGCCACGAATTACACCCGTTCACACCCAAAATTTTGCTTAGTAGGTTATGAGCGACCTTTAACTAACTAGGGTGAAACTGGACCGAATATGTCCGTATGTTCTTTAAGTCCCCACACAAAGGTACTTTCAGATTTTAGAATCTGCAGCTTTAGAACCCACATTTTGCATTCGACTCCTACCAAATTTCGCATAGAGCGTTACGAGCGACCAACATCTTTGTACTGTAACATCGGACCTGATCGGTTCATGTTTTCGAATAATCTCTACACAAAGGTCGCTCCCGATTTGGATTTTGCAGATCTAGTAGACACAAATTAAACCCAATCACGCTTAAATTGTTTATATGTTATGAGCAACAAAAAATTAACTCTAACATATTAAGTCCGACCTTGCACAATCTACAGATAAATGTGCTTAGTTCTCTAAATATTATAGTGATTTAGGGAATCGCATAGTCGGTCACGCCCTACTTACTATTATTCTTGCTGGTTTTCTATAATATTCAACACCATTCACCACTACATTAGCAAGTTTCTTTCGTTACTTGGCATTCAATGAGGGTTTCTTTGCAGAATAAAATAACAACAAACCAAAAATCTGAATTGGTTCCAACGCAGACCGAGCGACCAGCAGCAAGCAAGCGGCGATGGCAACGATGATGATGATGATTACGCTGATGACGACGTCGACATTAGAGTAATATCTCACTTTTTTATTATGTTTCCAGAGCTTTTTTTTTGTTATTCGGTCTTATTTACGACACTAAAATGCTGTCTGTCTGCATCCGTATCTCTGTCTGAGTTCGTATCTGTGATGCGCGTGTATGTGTATTTGTCTGTTTTTAGTATTTTTATGAGTTTTAGGTGTCTGTTTATCATTTATGTTGTTTTGTTCTCGGGTCATTATTTGTGTGTATGTTTTTCTTTTCCTTTCGTATTATTGTACTTGGGGCGTTATACGTTTCTTTTTTTAACTGCTGTTTAGTTTTAATGTCTATACTTTTGGTTTAATGCAACACACGCACGCACACACTAACACAAACACCTCCGCTCCCTGAGTATGCCATGGTAGTGGTGTAGGGTATTTCTGTTTGGTTCTAGCATTTGTAACACGACAAGGTCATACAACTGCATATTGGCTGGTTGCAGTGACCGAGAAGAAACTCTGTATCTATCATCTGGGGGATGTTGATGTATTTTTCCTTTGCTTCGGCTGGCCGAGTGGAATTTAGCATGACATTGTCAAAGTGGCAGTTGAATAAGACTGTCTTTGACTTAACGACCGGGGAATTGGGAATAGACTTTTTTCTAGCAGACGTTGTCAGTAGATTGCAGCAAACATCAAACAATATTCGTCCTTAATAAGACGATGTCGGGTGGGCGGCTGCTCCATGTAAATAGCAAATAATGAAGGTCTGAACAGGCCTGATAGAATGTTTTTTGATACCCTAAAAGACATGCTGTCAACAGACCTTCAAAGTCATGTAATGAAATGTGTCAGGCGATTATTCAATTTTCTTTACTAGAAATATACAAGCGACACGTATATACCCTTCTCAAGTTTATGTTTTCTTTTATAAGAAATTACCATGGGAGTCTTACGGTAGCAAAAAGACTTGAAAATATATTTCTATTTTTATATTTTTTAGCTATAGGTAGCTGAAGCAAATTTGTTTTCGTTACATCGCAAACAACGATTGGCGGTGTAAATTAAAAGAAGTGGGCAGTTCATCTGTTCGGACGAGATGAACTTTTATGCTCTCCACTATGGATTGCGGGCGAGTAGGTGGCCTCTAATAAATTTCATATTTAGATTCGCGAGAAAATTGTTGAAGAGGCAGATTTTACGGTCCCTAGTGCTTATAGACCCAGTCACGAAATTTAGCCAAATCATTAAAGTAGTAAGTTCATATTTAGATAAATAAGGAAATAACACTGTTTCTGAATATCAATAGGCCCATGTTCTGAATGACTTATTTTTGGCGTCCTAAGGTTCTTAAAATCATGATGACCTCATATGATTTTCGAATCAAAGATATTAAATATTCGGATTCGTGATGAAATTTAATTGTTTTTTTTTGTATGCCTTTAGATGGGAACATATGGGCCCGTCCGAGTCCGAAATTGACCCAAAATCGGAACCATTGGTACGTTTTTGTGAGAAAATTTCAGTGTTACTGGGCACCCATATGTCCTCCAACATTAGTTGACAGTTTTTGCCCAATGCCAAGAAGCAAGCTTGAAAGTTTGTATAGTGAAAAATGTTGGTTGTTTAGTAGATACGTCAAAAAAAAGTTGGTCCGTCGTTTTTTATTTCTCAAAAGAGGAGTTGTTATCTCTCTCTCCTTCCAGATTCGGTTCATTTCCAATACAAACCGATTACTGACAATAAGGCTAGGCGATTGATGTGCTACCAATTTCACTTAAGCAGTACTAGCTGGAAATAGGAAACAATTCTAAATAATATGTTTCCCTGAAAGCGACAACTTTTAAATAAGTTTTAAATGAATCTATTCTTAACAAAAATTAATGCTGTCAATTTTATTCCCAAACTACCCCAAGGTTTCCACTAAGTAATAATCCCAACTTATTTATTGATGCAACACTAAATACAATAACTACGAGGGCGGTTCGGAAAGTTCTTGGCCTATCAATGAAAGAGAATAGTTAGTTTTTCAAAAATATTTTTATTTTTCAATATAATCTCCTAAAACTTCAATACACTTAGTCCAACGCTTATCTAGCAATTATATCCCTTGATTAAAAAAGTTTTCCTCAAGGTCTTCAAAATAGTGGTTTACAACTATAATTGCATCTTCTTTTGAGGTAAAACGCTTGCCAGCAAGGATTTTATTTTTAGATTTGGGAACAGGTAAAACACACTGGGAGCTAAATCAGGAGAATAAGGTGGGTGGTCAAGCAACTCGTACTTTAATTCGTTGATTTTAGCCATTGTTAAAACAGTCTTGTGCGCTGGTGCGTTGTCTTGATGAAAAAATATTTTTTTTGTGTTGTAAGCCAGGACGTTTTTCTCGAATTTGTACATTTAATTGATCTAAAAGGTTGCAATAGTACTCTGAATTTATTGTTTTACCCTTTTGCAGATAGTCAATCAATAAAATACCTTTGAAGTCCCAAAAAACCGTTGCCATAACCTTACCAGCCGATTGAATTGTTTTTGCCTTCTTTGGGGCACTTCCTCCAGCTTCAGTCCATTGTTTGGATTGTACTTTTGTCTCTGGAGTATAGTGGTGGATCCATGTCTCATCAACAGTTATGAAACGACGCTAAAAATCCATTTTATTTCGCTGAAAACGATCCAAACAAGCTTGAGAAATGTTCATTCTTATGCGTTTTTGGTCGACTGTTAACAAGTGCGGCACCCATCTTGCAGAAAGCTTTTTCATCTGTAGTTCTTCATGCAAAATTAAATGGACTCGATCATTTGAGATGCCCATGATATTAGCTATTTCACACACTTTTATTCGTCGATCGTTTAATACCATATCATGCACTTTGGCCACAATTTCTGTTGTTGTTGCAATTTTTGGACGTCCACTACGTGGTTCATCTTCAATGCTTGTACGACCACGTTTAAATTCAGCAACCCAATTTTTTACTGTTGCACATGAAGGAGCACTTTCACCTAACACATTCACCATATCATTATGAATTTCTTGTCCCGATAAACTTTTTTATGTAAATATTTAGTGACACCACGCATTTCTAATTTTTCCATTGTAAAAATATCGCGGATGCGTCTTTTGTGAACACCTGTTTCTATATGAAGGAGTTGCCAGATCGAAACAAAATTTAACATGTGTTCATAGCAGAGATGGAAGTTTCCAAAACACGTAACTTTTTTCTGTTTATACCGCGCTTTTTGTGCTATTCTAAGAAGTTTCCGAACCGCCCTCGTATATCTGATAATATTATATGATTAACTGTTTTTAAAAGTTAAGTTAATGAAATTTTCATTTATAAACAAAAAATAGCACTTGCCAACAAAGAATTCAAATCAAAATACCTTTATTACGAGGGCTGCTATTTATATTTCTGGCCTAATGATGAAAATGCGAATATTTACCATCAAAAATGGTTTTTTTGTTTTTCAAAGTATTCTCCAGCATGATTTATACTTTTGCATGCGCTCAAACCAATTGTCGAAGCACTTTTTCCACTCCGATTGAGATGGTTTTTGAACGCTTCAGCAGCATCTTCTGGTGACGAAAATCGTTGACCACGAATTTTTTTGTTGATGTGCGGGAAAAAAAAAGTCATTGAGTGCCAAGTCAGAGCTGTACGGCGGATGACCCATCAATTCGACATTTTGGCCGGTCAAAAAGGCACTGGTTTGAGCCGATGTGTGAGAGCTCGCATTGTCGTGGTACACAATGATTCACTTTCTCTTGTTCGTTTTTCTAATTTCTCCGGAGACTTCAGGAAAACAAATTGTGGTGTACCACTCAGAATTAACAGTCCTACGTTTCTGAAGCTAAACAGTCGCCACATGACCAGTTTTGCTGAAGAAACAGGCGACCATTTATTTCGAAGTGCTTCTTCCACAAACAACTTTCGTTGGATTTGGCTCGTCTTCGAAGACCCACACGATCGATTGCTATTTTGTCTCGGGCTCATACACATAGAACTATGATTTGTCACTTGTGACGATCTTATAAACGTCTTTTGAAGCACCGCGATCGTATTTTTCAAAATTTCTTTGCACCAATCGACACCAGCCATTTTTTTGAGCCATTGTCAAATTGTGCGGGATCCAACGAGAACAAACCTTTTTTTATGTCCAGGTTTTTTATGGAATATCGAATGCATGCTGGTGGAAGAAATGTCCAAGGATGCCTCTATCTCACGGTATATCAAATGACGATCTTGCATTATCAGTTCACGCACGGCATTAATGTTCTCCGGCACAACGGCCGTTTTCGGACGACCTTCACGTCTGCCACGATTGAATTCGTTAAACCAGTTTTTCACTATATAGGATGATGCTTCTTCGCCATACAAAGATTTAAGTTCATCGATGCACTCTTGTCGTGTTAATCCACGTCGAAAGTTGTAAAAAATGATCGCACGAAAATGTTCACGAGTTAATTCAATTTTTTAGCCAAATTGATTTTTTCAAGTCACTATAAACAACACAAAAGATGGTGGTACGTCAAAACGTTCTGAGTACGTCTATGGTAAAAAATGTCAAACTTTCCAATGAAATTGTCAGTTGGCGCCAGAAATATATATAGAAACCCTCTTACGATCGAATTTGTTTTCTAAATTTCTCCTCCACGTTCCATTTCGAGCAATTTGAATTTCGAGTTATCTTAACGTATTTCACATTATTCACGTTTGTTTAAGAAACTACGACATCATAACTGGGTGAGTTGGTAGATGAAATATAATACTCTCATACACTTTAATGGGATTCCATTGAATACAGACAGAATAGGTTCCGCAAAAAACTTGGTTTTTCAACATAATCATACGAGTATTACTCCATATGACTGTTTAGAAGATGTCACCTGTTGGAAATATGGGTGCTGTTGTAAAAATGATAACTGTTAGATAATTTTAATAGGTTAAATGGGTCCAGAGACTATTTTCTTATTCAGGATTCAAAATTTCGTATAGTCTCTGAATAAGAAAAGAACACACTGTATGATAAAGTACGAAATTTATAATAGTTAATTTTTTGCGATATTTTTGGTTATCAAAGTTAAAAAAATGATTTTCTTTTGAAACTACCAGCTAACTTCTTAAGCCAGTATTGCTCCTTTGTCATTAACGTCAGTACCAAAAGCATGATATACTTCAAAAAATATTTAGATTTAATTGATAATAGCCTATAACTGTAAATATATATATATAACTGTAGCCTATAATAGTAAAACACTTTCTGAGAAGTTTATGGTGCTGAGCATCTAAGTTCCTAGTTTAGTAATGAGTATAAATTATGAATGTGGATAGTATTTTTTTTATTTTTTTTAATAAAAATTGGTTCAAAGTAAAGCAAATTAAATTTCCTTTTTTTCCCGCACTGTATTCTAAGTAATTTGAAAACTTTTCTGGTTTTTTTGGGAAACGCAAAAGACCGGGAAAAAACTTTACTGTTAACTAATATTTTAAAGAGTGGTCCAACTAAAACGGATGATGATTATTGTGAAAAATAAACAAAAAGTATTTAGAGTACTACCTCAATATTTTAATTATGAATGAAGGATCTTTGACAGTTATATGTGAAACAAAATATCGGTCAAATGCTTGCCACGGCTTCAATGGCATATTTATATTTCTATCCGATTGCCAACATTTTCAATGGCTCTGAGACAAAGCGAAGGTTCAATGTCGTTAATGTGCCGAATTATCCCATCCTTAAGCTCTTGAATGTTCCTGGCTTATTGACGTAACCTTATGTCAAATCACCTGATCGTGGCGGCCAATGAACATCGCCACGACGTGAGATACTCGTAGCACGACCATTGAATTTCTCGCGCAAAAGAGCCATTTTTTCTTTGGCTGTATGGTAAGTGGCACCATCCTGTTAAAACCCATTTTGCCCTGGTCCATATCCTCAATAGCGAACACCAACCCGGTAACTGCTTGGCCGGCCTCATTTTTGAAAAAGTACGGCCCGATGACGCCGCCATCCCATAAATCACAAAAAGTCACTCTTTGTGGACACGTCGGCTTTCAAAGATCACTCGTGGATTCTCATTTGTCCAAATGCGGCCATTCTGCTTGTTAAGGAATCCACTGAGGTGAAAGTATACCTAGTCACTGAACAAGGTTTTCGTTGTTAGTCGCGGAATGCATTTTGAGTTGAACACCCATTTTTGAAAAGGCTTCAGTAATCTTAAAGCGCGGCTCAATTGTGAAACCCTCCATGGTAGAATGGTTGAACACTGAAACAAAGAAATGTCAAATTAAAGCCTCGTATTCACCTAAAACGAAATAATTGCTTAAGAAATTTGCCTAACCTAAAACAAAATTTTCGCTTATCTCTTCAAAGAAAAATTGTATTGTAGAAGAAGACGCCGTTACATATTTTCAAAAAAATATTTTAATTGTATTCATATAGTCCTTACCTATATTAGCTGCAGATTTTGTGACAGCCCGCGTCATTTTGTTTTGTGGGGATACAGTCAAGGTTTTAAACTAATTCGATCTAATTTGGTTTTCGAATGCTAATTTATAGTCAACTACGGTTTGAAATATGTCAATTGGCTTTTCTCGGGGCTTTTCCAGGATCCAATCGTAATCAGCTGTAAATTTAACAGGCCTAAGTCCGCACTGATACGGGACAGTGATATTTACGACGAGAGACTGCAGTTGTTCACATAATGTGCTCAACCAATCTCCAGTGTGATTCCAATCATTAGACATTCTTTCATTAAGTGCAGCTAAGCTGGTGCTTGCACTTAGTTTGATATACTACACAGACTTAAATTTCTATTCCTTTCTAGTCACCCTTCCCTAAACTATTTCAAAAATCAGACGACTTCGAGTAGGGTTACATGTAGTTCCATTCAACTGTCTGCAATAATTGAGTGGTACTCTTTTGTACCTATCACTCACTATACGAAGTATGGGTGACTGCACTAAATTTGTTGTTATGCCGTTTATTGTTATTACCATTGCTTTCGATTGACATCTAAATGGGTTGCCTATACATTCGACCATTTATGATTTAATATCCTATGAAAGCTTTTAATAGCCCACACTTAAACTACGAACCTACTTATGGCAACAATGCCAGTCAGTCACTGCTTTTGATAGGTCAGCTCAAACTTAATCCCTGACGTAGTGCCCTCGATTGTCGTTTTCAGCCACTCAATATGTCATATGTTTTCATGTAGGGGGAGGGGAAGGGCGGCTTGTTTTTCGTCTTTCCTTGCGCTAAATTCGAATTTCATATTATAACATAACTTTCGGCAGCTATTATATGCTTTGCAAGCTAAACGGAAGAATATCGCCAACACCCCCCAAAATATTCAGGCAGCAGTGCTGCTGCCTGCCGTATGGCCTTTGGCCATGTCCTCAGTTTGTCCTGCTTTATATTGTTTCGCTTTCGTGAGTGTATGTGTGGGTGTAGTGTTTCTGTCCTGGCAGGGCACAAATAATTAAGCTCTGTACAATTTTTCAAAAAAAGCTAGAAAAAAACATGCGAACACAACAAAAACAGAAAAAACAAGTTGAAACGTCGTTAAGTTGGGCCAGGACGAATTTCATATACCTTACAATGTAGACTCGCTAAAGAAATAGCACACAAAACAATTAGTGGATTTATTGGGTTCCCAGGGTCAAAAGGTACTAGCCACATTCTCTGACAAGTCTTATTAAGAATGCCATATGTGGCAGCGCATAGAGAAAGGGAACTAAGGGTAAAAAAATCAATTTTCATTTATTTTCTTTTTTTGATGTGGACAACATCTGAGCATCGAATGAGACCGATCCCATGTCCCAAAAGTGTTCCCTCCCAGAGATATGCGCGTTTTATGAAAGTGAAGTCGACGATTCTAAGCGCAAATAGAAAGGGACCTAATCTTTAAAATGGCTCTCCTGAACAAAACTGGTTTTAAACCTTAGGTCCCTTTCTATTTTGCGCGTCACATATATAGATTGGAAAAATATTTTTTAATCATAGTTGCCTCTTTTGACCATAAGATCGGTTCTTTGGTTCCATAAATCCCACCTAAACTCAAAATAAATCTAGTCTTAGATTTGAGGTGAAATTAGTTTCTTTTAGAGTACTTACTCGTATTTATATAAAGGGCAATAATGCTAAAGCTACCAGAGAAAGAGCGAAGTAGCGAAAACGCTATGAATGAGAATTTAGAGACTTATTGAGCCCTTCGCACCATGGGACTTAATACCTCGATTGGCAGTTCCGCAAGGAGTTGAGAATTCAAAGATGGTGGTACTAGTCGGTAAGAATCCGGCATATAATCTATGCAAGATATCCTCTTCAGTTCCCCCCCAAAAAAAGTGCAGCCAAACTGTACTTAACAATGCACTGATGAGATTAGACAGACAGCCAATAAGTTTTCCACCAATCTTTCATAGTTGCCACGAAAAATCCCATGAAATTATTGCGAAGTGGAAATATGTTTCCCTCATATTGTCGACAGCATCCAAAGAAAAGGTAAGGAACAGAACACAGTTCCACGAACGACGACGAGTGCAAAAAGACTAAAGAAGCAAAGAATGCTGCTCATATCGCAACGCTGCGGTGTGTTGCAACAATTCCGACAAAAAAAAGCGAGAAATTGAATTGCGTAAGGCCTGAAATGATGCCCAAAAATTCTTTAAGAAAGTCAAACATCAGACTAAGGGCCCAACTACTGGCATGGAATCCAGTAGAAATAGAAAAGGAAATCTGATTACGTATACAGCAAGAGTAATGACTAA
This sequence comes from Hydrotaea diabolus, assembly GCA_963513945.1. Lineage (NCBI taxonomy): Eukaryota > Metazoa > Arthropoda > Insecta > Diptera > Muscidae > Hydrotaea > Hydrotaea diabolus. Next base: position 129,016,356 of record OY740717.1, on the reverse strand, counting down.
ATGGCTTATGAAGAAGTCGATGCAGTACCAATCATTAATGATGGCATAGAATGCCATATTGGAAAAGTCCCGAGAAAATCAACGTCTCTTCTCTGCAGCTGTTTCAAAACATGTCTTATTTTTAATATCCCCTTAAATCTTATACGTCTATGGAAAATTAAGTTATATCTCACCAAATCTACAGTTAAAATTTGGCAGGACATCTCCTAACCTTTTGATTTGAGAAAAGGCCAGAGTCCTTCTAACTATAAGTATGCAAGATATCCTCTACACCTCCCCCCCCCAAAAAAAAAAAGTGCAGCGAAACTATGCTTTACAATGCACAGATGAGACTAGACAGACAGCCAATAAGTTTTCCACAAATCTTTCGTAGTTGCCACGAAAAAAAACACTTCCCCTCCCATGAAATTATTGCGCAGTGGAAATATGTTTCCCTCATTTTGTCGACAGCATCCAAAGAAAAGGTAAGGAACAGAACACAGCTACGACGAGTGCAAAAAGACTAAAGAAGCAAAGAATGCTGCTCATATCGCAACGCTGCGGTGTGTTGCAACAAGACTTATCGAACAGTTAGAAGAGAGAAGAAGAGCCTATTCCGACAAAAGAAACAAGAAATGGAATTGCGTAAGGCCTGAAATGATGCCCAAAAATTCTTTAAGAAAGTCAAACATCAGACTAAGGGCCCAACTAATGGTATAAAATCCAGTTGAAATATAAAAGAATATCTGATTACGTATACAGACAAATTTGGTGGACTATGCTGACCACAAAAATCACTAAGTGCACCAAACACATTTTGATTTGAACGCCCATTTTCGTAACAGGCTTCAACAATCATAACGTTCTGATCATTTGCTGCTCCATAGTTGAATTTGTCAAACACTCAAACACTGAAACAAATTACGTTAGGCACAAAACTTGACCTTAAGTTGGAACTCATTATTAACATCATGTATTATGGTTGGACCACCCTTTATTAACACAAAAAAAACATGAAAGCGAAATATGTCGAACTCCATTTTAAAGAAAAATTGTTTAGTTGTAGTGATTGTTTTTTTGTTGGTAAGTATTTTTCAAGTCATAAAACATAGGACAAGCTAAGTTTGTAAAAAATGACGCATTAAACTCTCATTTTGGCCGGCTCAGCCACTTAGTAAAATTCGGCTCGACTCCACCATCATGACGCTGCCAACAATTACACTATTCTGCAACAAAATCCACCTTTGAAAGAAACCAACTTATCCTACTGTAAAATGACCTCGTGAATCCGTATAGTTTTCTCTAAATTTTTCCATTATTTCATGGGCTATTCTTTTGTTTTTTTGTTAGTAACTTCCACAATTTTTATTCGGATTCAGGAAATCATTTTAAATAAGGCTCTGGTTTTGTCTAAAAGAAGGCTCAAGTTAGTTTTTGCAGAACAGTGTTATGCGTCGGCTCGGTTCTCTGATCGGAATCACAATAAAACCACCTGAGAGCATGCTACGTACAAAGACATCTTTGCAAGACCTTAAGGGTGTGACTGTTGCATTTGCTAGTATTAGAAGGAGTCGGCAAATTTAGGATTTTCGTAGAACGAGTATAATGAAATGCTACTGGTTGCATCTACTAAAACGATATCGGAACAACATCCTCAGGGCAGAGTTAATGAAGGCAGTGCCATTTTCGGATCCGCCATCAACAAAGAAAATGACGTCAGCCTAGAACGGGGCTATTTATGAATTTACAAATACGATAGCATATCAAAAATACCGTGACTTTTTAACTTCCCTCGTAGTTTTATGAAATGCAACACTGCTCCCATCAAGTATCATCTGTTGATAGACTACTGTCAAATTTTGAGAGAGATCCGCCATTTAGTTTGTTGTTCAAAGCACTCAACCTCGTGGATTTTGTAAAGAATGAAAAAAGGGAATTTTGAGTGTTCATAAAACATTATTTTTTTGCGGATAAAAACCTTCAATCAAACCAAAGAAAAGCTTGATAAATTCTATGGGGACTCTGCACTATCGAATTCAATGATAAAAAAGTGGATTACTGACTTATGTTTAGGTCGCAAAAGTACAAATGACGCTGCACGTTCTGGGCGGCTAATTAAGGTCAATACACTGGAAAACGTCGAAAAATGCACGATATGGCATTGGCCGATCGAAAAGTAAATATGCGTGAGATTGTTGGTATAATGCGCATTTCATACGGCAGTGTTGTTTCTATTTTACATGATCAGTTGGGTTTAAGAAAGCTGTCTGCAAGATGGGTGCCGCGATTATCATTAACGTAATCGAGTGACAACTTGGAATTCGAATGAGTTTTTGTGGCGTTTGGTAACTGTGGATGAAACATGGGTCCATTACAACATTCCGGAGACCAAGCAGAAGTCTAAACAATGGGTTTCTCTGGGTGAACCGGCTCCGAAGAAGGCCAGGGCGACTTTGTTGACCAATAAGGTGATGGCAACAGTTTTTTTAGGATACACGCAGGATAATCCACATCGATTGCATTAAAAAAAAATTATAAAGGGCGAATATTATGCCAACTTTTTGGACCGATTTAAAGAGGATTTAAATAAAACAACCCATATGGCGAAGAAAAAAAGTTATTTTTCATCAAGATAATGCACGGCTGCAGTCTCATTGGCAAAATTGCATGAATTGGGTTGCGAATTTGTACCTCATATTCTTCGGATTTAGCCCCTAGTGACTATTTCCTATTTCCATACCTAAAGAAATGGCTCGGTGGAATAAGATTCAGCTCCAACGATTGAAAGGAAACGTTGGCTATGTGTATTTAACTAAAATGAGATTACGTTGAAAAATAATTCTTATTTTTGTTTAGCTCATTTGTTTTATTTCGGTCTGTTGCTTTTACACATTGAACAGGGATTAACCGGCTCAAGACCTCTTGCTTCTATATTTAAATAGAAGACAAGTTTTTAACAAAATGGCAAAGTGACATTGATTTTCGTGGCTGCACACTGCTTTTATCATGAATTCAGGTCCGTGACAACCCTCTTCAGCAAGCTTTGCTGCAATTGTTGAAAGTAAAACCGAACTCTATAAGGCCAGGCTCTCCCCAAACGAATGAGAACTACTGTTGTAAACCTTACTTTTCAAGTTTTCTTCACACAATTCCCCACGATAATAATTATTTATTATTTTATTTTTAATAAAAAAAATGTGTTTTATTCGAAATGTCACGGAATTATTGATATTCCCTCATAGCTACAAAATAAAACCATCTCTCGACTGACAAAAGCAATACTCTACAACACGCTTATTTTGAGAGTCTTCGAGAGGAATGTTCTTCATAAAATTTGTAGACCGAATGGGCAAATTAACAGTGAGCTTTTAAGATTTGGAATAGCTATTTAAGGAAGTTAGTAGGAACTTTAATCGCTATTTGAAGGTGTTGCAAACGTAATGATAAATTTAATATACATTCCATCCTTGGAAGGAACTTATAAAAAACACCAAGTTTTTGTTATATTAAATTTTTCCAACGTTTTTCACAAATTCGCCCCTTAAATGTTTGCTCGAAATTTGTCTTTTTTTTGTGTTTGCATTTGGTTCCAGCCATAGAGGACGGGGGGTATCAGCAAGGTACCAGTATTATTAAGACTTTTCCCTCATATTTTGTTTTGAGCCATTAAAGTCCTGCGTGTGAATCGGTGTGTATGTATGTGTGTGTACGTTTGCGTTTGAAGTTTTGACCACCAGTGCGGAGTGAAGAGAAAAAATTCAGACATTAATGAGTTTTCAAATTAGTCTAGAAATTAGTAAAGATCTTTAAGAAAAATTCCAAGCAATGAAATTGTACATGTTATGCTGTTGTTTGCCCCCACACCCCTGCGTCAGAAGCATGACTATGGCGTTTTGGGGTCTGCTGGTGTGGTAATGATGGTTATAATTTGTTCTTGGAGGCGGAGTTACGGTATAAGCAAAACAATTGGTGGGGGGAAGGAACTGTCGAAGCGACAAATATGTTTATTATTTTAGAGCTTACCATGTTCTACATACAACAAATGTATCCGGTCGAGGGTGGTGGTGTTAAGGTTAACCCCCATTTTTTGTGTTTTCAAAATTTAATCTGGTAATTTATTACAACGAAAAGACAGAGCTGGCCGGTCTTGTATATTTACCCCAAATACGAGCTATGGTGCCTTCAATGGGTTATTTCTTGTGTTTTTTTTGAGGGATTGCCAATTGATGTTGTTTGTTAAGTTGTTTGGTATCTCTAGATCAAGATGATGAAAAATAAGTTTGATTTCAATCGCCTGGCATACCTCCCATTAACCCGGAAGTGTGTTCTTACAATTGTGACAACAGCAATGTGGCCCAATGATTAATGGTTGTCATATACTTAATTTGTATGAACGCCCATTTCGTTCAGTTTGAAAACTTTATGTAGTCCATTCATTGCGGAAAATAAATGAAGTCATAACATTGGAGAATTTTTATTGCAGCGGAGCGTTAAAAAAAAAATGTTGTTCTTTAAGAGCAGGGGCATACTTGTACAAAGCGCCAGCCTAAACTCCAAGGAACAGAAATGATAAAATACTTTTAATATGAATATCGGAAAGTAACAACTAAATAGTACTAACATAAATTGTTATTTTCAACCTTAAAAGGACTTTAGTATTCGCCTCCCCCTGGGCTTTACCATGATTTCTTAGGTGCTGCTGAAGTTGGTCCTTCCACCGAAGCCTCGATTAGCTCCTTCTGGACGCGCACACCAGCTCGGCAATAAACAGAGAAGCCATAAGTTAACAATTGAGTAAAGGGCAACACCTTAAAGTAGGAGGACTATTTGTTATTTTTTCCGGGCTTTGATTACTGTATAGTCACGGCAATAAAAATATGTTCTATGCAATAAAACTGTGTGTCACGGCAATAAAAATATGTTCTTTGCAATAAAACTATGTTTGTCAAAGCCATAGTATTGTTCTTTGATTTCCATTTGGACAAAAGAATGATTAAGATTATTTTAATATTGTTTAAATGTATCAATATATAAAATTGGTTGAGACGAAAGTATTGTTGTTTGGTTTTTATGTTAACAATAGTATGATTGCTGCAATACTCGTAATACCATATGATTGAAAATTTTATAAATTTATATATATAAGTAGTTGTTAGAACAATGTCATTTTTACGAATCTTACTGCCATTATAAAAGTATGATAATATCTTAAATGTGTATACTCAATTTACGAGGGTTGCTATTTATATTTAGGCAACACTAGTTGTTGCCTGGCGCCATCTGACATTAACATGTAATTTGTCTTATATATGTAATTTATGTAATTTACTTCTTTTTTTCTTTATATCTTCTCTTTACTTCATTATCATGATCAACGATTTTTATTCAATATATTTCGTATAGCTTGGAGATAATATTGTCAGCCGCAAATCTGATAGCATTTGATATAAGGTTAAAATCGCCACACAGTCCTCCAGGATCGATTTCCATCGGCCAAAATTTAATAACTTTTGATTTAGTAAATATTTTCTGTAAAAAGGGCAATTACTGCCTAAAGCGCAAGGATTATTTTAAACTATTAATATATAACACTGGGCTAATGGGTGTTTTTTTATACTCGACAATAAGGAAAATAAAATTAAGCATTTTTTGAACAATGAATTGCAAATATGTAAAAAAAACTTTAAAATCGAAAACAACAAAAAGAAGTCAACTTCGGGCTATTTTTTAAAATATACCCAATAGCCTGACTGTACAAATGTTAATAGCTCAAAATAATCTCTGAAACCTTTTACAGAACGCAAAAATATTTACTAGATCAAAAGTTATACAATTTTGGCCGATGGAAATCGTTCCTGGACCAATGTGCGTCGTAGATTGAAATTCGCCGCTGATTATTTAAATGGATCAATATATATTCCGGACAAAACCCAATACAAATTTCATAATAAGCTCATGAGAATAAAAAGCCAACTGAAAATAAGATTTTGAACCCCCTTAGGACGCGCTCTAATTTTACCCACATTTAAAAAATAGTCTCATACTTGAATTTGTTAGAAAATTTGCTTATTTTAGGAAAATCAGTTAAAGAAAAATCTAAACCGTTTTTCTTTTATTTTTCAGCATCCGTCCGGTTGCTATATACGAGGGCGACCGCAAAAGTAACTGGCCTAACATAAAAAGAACCGTTTTTTTGGAATTATTATTTTTATTTTTCAACATAATCTCCTTCCAACTCAATACACTTCATCAAACGTGTTTCAAGTTTTTTAATTCCATCCGAAAAATAAGATTTTTCAAGACCTTCAAAATATGCCTCAGCTTCAGCAATAACCTCGCTATTGGACGAAAATTTTTTGACACCGAGAATTTTTTTAAATTTGGAAAAAAGAAATAATCATAAGGAGCTAAATCTGGACTATATGGTGGAATCGGAGCAATTTCAAATCGTAATTCGGCCAGTTTTTGTTGAGTTAAAAATGCAGTGTGTGAAGGAGCATTATCTTGATGAAAAAGAACTTTTTTTTCTAAATGCGGTCGTTTAACTTGATTTTTTCACTCAACCGATCCAATAATGCACAATAATATTCTCTATTTATAGTTTTTCCTTTCTCAAGATAATCAATAAATATTATACCCCTTGCATCCCAAAATACTGTGGCCATTACTTTTCCTGCTGACTTAACAGTTTTCGCCTTCTTGGGACCACTTTTACCAGCTTCTATCCATTGTTTTGACTGTTCTTTGCATTTTGGGATATAGTGATGGATCCATGTTTCATCAACAGTTATGAATCGGCGCAAGAACTCTATTGGATTACGCTGATAAATCGCTAAAAGCTCTTCGGAATTGGTCCAACGGGGCAAAGTCAACAAACGCGGCACCTTTTTCGCGGATAGCTTTTTCATGTGGAGTTCATCATGTAAAATACTCCAATCTTGTTTTTCGTGTATTTTAACAATATCAGCAAGTTCTCTGAGCTTTATTCGTCTATCTTTAGTCACTTAATTAAATATTTTTCAAATGTTTTTAATAGTAGTAGCAGTTTTCGGTCTTCCAGAGCGTTGTTCTTCTTCCGTACTTGAACGACCCATTTTAAATTGTTGAACCCAGGATTTCACGGTGGAGTATGATTGTGCATTATCACCATGAACAGAATCCAAGTCATCTTTGATTAATTGTGGCGTATAACCTTTCATATAAAAGTGTTTAATTACCGCACAAAACTCTTTATTTTCCATTTCTCAAAAATTATAAAACTTGTTTACTTCAATCACCTGTAACAAAGAAAATAATCATTAAATATTTCGGAAATTTTGACAGATGGCTTATAAAAGATTGCTTTTAAAAAACAAAAAAAAAGTTGCTAGTAAAACAGAAAATGTGCCAGACCAGTTAGTTTTGCGGTCGCCCTCGTATTTCTGGTTTAGGCAACACTAAGTATTGTCTGGTGCCATCTGATATTTCCATTGGAAAATTGTAAATTTTTTAGCATAAACATACTCCGACCGTTTTGACGTACGACCATCTTTTGTATTGTTTACAGTGACATGGAAAAATCAATTTGGTAAAAAAAAATGGAATTAACTCGTGAACATTTTCGTTCGACGTGGATTATCACGACAAGAGTGCATCGATAAACTTAAATCTTAGTATGGCGATGAAACACTATCCTATACCACTGTGGAAATCTGGTTAAATGAATTCAATCTTGGCCGAAGCTCGCTCAAAGATGAAGGTCGTCAAAAAACGGCCGTTATGCAAGAGATCATTGATGCCGTGCCTGAACTGTTAATGCAATATCGTCATGTGACATACCGTGATATAGAGGCATCCTTGGACATTTATTCAACCAGTATACATTTGATATTGCATGAACAACTGGTCGAAAAAAGGTTTGTTCTCGTTGGATCCCGCACAATTTGGCAATCGCTCAAAAAAAGGCTCGTGTCGATTGGTGCAAAGAAATTTTGAAAAAATTCGATCGCTGTGCTTCAAAAGACGTTAATAAGATCATCACAGGTGACGAATCATGGATCTATGCGTTTGAACCCGAAACAAAACAGCAATCGACCGTGTGGTTCCTCGAAGACGAGCCAAATTCAACGTTCGTGGAAGAAGTACTTTGAAGCAAATGGTCGCCTGTTTCTTCGGCAAAACAGGTCATGTGGCGACTGTTCCGCTTGATCAACGTAGGACGGTCAATACTGAGTGGACACCACAATTTGTTTGCCTGAAGTCTTCGGAGAAATTCGAAAAAGAACAAGAGAAGACGAATCCTTGTGCACCATGACAATGCGAGCTCTAACACATCGGCTTTAACCAGCGCCTTTTTGAGCGGCAAAACGATAAATTGCTAGATCATCCGCCGTACAGCCCTGACTTGTCACCCAATGACTTATTTTATTTCCGCAGAAATCACTCTTATAATTTTGAATTTAATATATTTTTAAATTATTTACTAAAATGAAATCTCTATTGATGAGTAACAAAATAATGAAATCTTAATAAAAAATCATATGATTCATGACCATAGTATGGTTGAGTGTATCTTACTATTGTTGTGGGGATCATAGCATGGCTGCGTGAGAATCTTACTGTGATGTTGGGGATCATAATATGGTTATGGGGATAATACTGTAATTGAGTTTTATACGTTTTATGGTTGTAGGGATTAAGGGGATCATAATGTTATTGTGCCCCTACCATATACCCAACTATAGTATGATGCTATTTAATACAACCACACATCTTTTCTTCGTGGGTTTTAACAGTATTAGGGAAAGTGGCTGTTGTGCGTGGTTTAATGTTAAAAATGATCTAATTTTCGGAGCACAATTGGCCCATGGGTCAATCACAAGAAATTAGTCTAATATTTAATTGAATGGTATATTTAGATTTGAAAGCAAATTAATTTTTTTTTTTGAATACCCATATGTTCATCGTTTAAGGGGTCCATTTGTTAATCCCAGGGGATTAACATATGGGCCCCTTCAAAATCCGTGCCCAAAATTTTGAATAGTATTGTGTTAATGCAAAGTGTTTTAGGCGGCTGAATTTTGGACCCTTAATATATTTATTGATGTATATTGTATCCAAAAGAATTTACTTATTCGAAACGTCCGCCTTTTGCCTTTACACGCGCCTTAAGTCGCACTGGCCAATCGTCAGCAGCTGCACGAACCTCGTCCATTGGAAAATTGGCCACAGCTCGAACCAAAGCAGTCTAAAGAGAAGCAATGTTGGGGTATCTTTAGTGACAAACCTTGTCCTCTAAAACCGACCACAATTTGTAATCCACTGGGTTCAAATCTGGACTGCCTGAGGGCCATTCTTCAGGGGAAATGAACGCTGGAAAATTGTTTCGAAGCCAGGCCTGGGACGTTTTAGCCTTACGGGCCGGCGCAGAATCCTGCTGGAAAGTCCATGGCTGGTTTTGGAACAGGGAATTGTTAAGAGAGTTCACAACAGCTTCCAAAACGGCTACTTGGTAAACTTTGGCCTATATTTTGACTCCTTGTTCGCAGAAATGCATGTCAGTGACCCCATCGTAAGAGACACCCCACCAAACCATGACTGAACCTGGGTGATGACCCTTTTCCACCCTAAGGATAAGTTCAGATGCTTCCTTGGATGACCGCGCATACACTCTTTCATTTTCCTTGTTAAATTTTTCCTGAACGGTAAAAATTGATCATCGGTGAACAAAATTTTCCTGTGCAAGTTATCAGCGTGCTTCACCAAAAGATGTTTGCATTTTCCAATCCTATTTTTTGCAGTCAATAAATGTCCGGAACGTCGGTTGGAAGCCCCAAGTCATAAGTCTTTTTTAATGATTCGACTCATGGACTTTTGCCTGATATTCATATCACGGGCCATGATTTGCTGTTTTTGGAGCGGATTTCTGTGAATTCTTGATTTAACGGCTATGATGACATGCTATGTTCGAACAGATCGTGGGCGGCACGACCGATGGCAGTCTTTTACATCCACAGTCTCCTCAAACAGTTTTATGCATCGGTAGACGATCATGCGGCTAATCCCTAGTGGCCGGAGCGTTTTGAAAATATCGCTTTTTTCATTTCACACTTAAAAAGCGATACGGTTCTCATTATCTGACCACTCCATGATGAAAGTTGAAACAATTTTAAAATCCCGTTACAGACTAACACTATTGAGGTTAGCTTTCAAAACCCATTTGACATTAACGGGGTATGTTCAGTTCTACTATTGAAATGGGTGTGTTCAGCACAGTATTTATGTCCCTACTAAGTACATATTTAAATTTGTAAGAATATTTCACCGATACTGGATACTCATATAACATTACGGGACCATGCCCATTTAAAGAAATGTTTAAGTATCTTTGCCTGTTACTTCCAAGAAAAGCTGATTCAAAACTTAGTAAACTCAATAACACGATAGAAATGTCCAATAATACATTTGGTCTGGACTTTTATAAGTCCCTTAAAGGAAAGCTTTTTCTCTTTTCCCCGATTTGGTCTGTTATTCCAATACCAACATATTACCGATTATATCTGGTAAGTAAGACGACAATACTCGTAAATCTACTCGTTTGGACTAAATCTTGCTTTCAACAGACATATTATTTAAAGTCTCACTATATTGGAACAGGCAAACAGACGTATGTGAGTTACCATGCCCCTCTCTAGTGCATACCATACAAACGACCCTATTCAAGATTTCCATAAAAACGTGAATCATTTTTCCTTCTCCAATAATTCTCCTTACTCTCATTCTACTTGGCAAGACTGTTACTCTTCTGGAAATCATTTCGTAAGGGCCAAAGAAGTATGGCATCGAATAAAGCAATTTGGACAATGCATATCATTTGACCAAATACGTTTCTTGTAATTTTAAGTCATTTGAGCTATGAACGTCTGTACGCTGGTTTACGCGATAATTTTCGCAAGCAAAAAAAAATTGGGTCTTGGCCACGCCCCTTCTTGTACCTTTATCCAAAACGGCACTATCCAAGCGTAGATTAAAATGCACATAGCTCTAACCATAATTCATGAATATCATGCGCAAAAGAAACAAGTTGAAGTCTCCTTCAATTAAGTACCTCCTAAATAAACGGCGTTTTAGGAGATTTTATTCAAATCAGTACGATTTAAGCAAAATAGGACTGAGCGATGGAAAAGTTAAGTCGCTTCAATTCTATTCATACGATTCTACCGAAGACAAGTAATTAAAAAATAGATTATAAGTTAGACTAGATGAAGAAAATTTAGTCCAATCAATAGGATTTTGTGGATGTCCTTTACTATTGAGTGTATTTCCAACTTATATGACCCCTTTTAAGCACTGCCAGCCAACATTTTAATATTGACAACCAACAAACCGATTATGATGTAAAAGCTAACTAGAACAACTTTGACATAATAATAGGTTTGTAGGTTGTCAATATTAAAATGTGGGCTGACAGTGTTTAAAAGAGGCCATATAAGTTGGAAATGCCCTCAATGATAAAGGACATTTACAAAATCCTATTGATTGGACTGAATTTTCTTCAGCTAGTCTAACTTATAATCTATTTTTTAATTACTTGTCTTCGGTAGCTTGGCTTTTATATTATTGTAATCATTAAAGCATCATATTTTATAGGATGGTGCAACTATATCACATGATGGTAATTGTAAAAAAACAAGAAGTTTCCATAGAATTATCTTAATATTTTTTAATGCGATAGAAGGTTTTATGACATAATTTGTGAAACGAAATTTCTGCCAAATGCTCTCCACGGATTCTGTGGCTTACCTTTATCCCATGCTCTATACTTTCAATGACTCTGACACATTATGAAAGTTCAATGTCGTTAATGTGCCGCATTGAATTGTTCTTGGCTTATTAACGTACACTTTTCTTTTAAATATCTTCAATGAAAAAAATCCAAAGGTGTTAAATCACATGTTCGTGGCGGCCAAATAACATCTCCTCGAAGTGAAAAAAACATCATTTACGGTTACGGCATAGACGACCTCAATTTTGAATAACAGCGGCCCTATGATGCTCATACCCCGCACTAAGCAGTCACTTATTGTGGATCGACTGAGGTAAAAGTGTGACTCGTTGCTGGAGATGAATTTCTTTGTAAATAAATTCATTTCTGTCTCTTCAACCAACCATTCGGCGAATTGGTGACGCGCGAAATGATCAGCAGGATTCAGCTCTTGAGTTAATTGAAACTTGTGAGCTAGTAAATTCAAATCATTATTCAAAATTGTTTAGCTCCTTTGTTTTATTTCGGTCTGTTGCTTTTACACATTGAACAGGGATTGACCGGCTGAAGACCTCTTGCTTCTATTTTTAAATAGAAAACAAGTTTTTAACAAAATGGCAAAGTGACATTGATTTTCGTGGCTGCACACTACTTTTATCATGATTTCGGGTCCGTGACAACCTTCTTTAGAAAGCCTTGCTGCAATTGCTGAAAGTAAAACCGAACTCTATAAGGCCAGGCTCTCCCCAAACGAATAAGAACTACTGTTGTAAACCTTACTTTTCAAGTTTTCTTCACACGAAAATACAACTCACTCTTGCCACCTCTAAAGAGACTCCACATCGAGAGCCATCAATAGATTTCTTTTACAACGTGTGTGTGTGTGTTGTAAAGAGAGTTTAGTGGACTATGTCAACTTGTGTGCCGTGCCGTGCATGTACGTATGTTTAGCTCGTTTGGTTTATTTCGGTCTGTTGCTTTTACATATTGAACAGAGATTGATCGGCTCAAGACGTCTTGCTTCTATATATAAATAGAAAACAAGTTTTTAAATAAAATGGCAAAGTGACATTGAGTTTCGTGGCTGCAAACAGCTTTTTATCGCGATTTCGGATCCGTAACGCCTTTTATCAGAAATCTTCGCAGCAATTTTTAAAAGAAAGACAGGACTCTTTAAGACCGGGCTTTCACCAAATGAATGAGAACTACTTTTGCCAATCTCACTTTTCAAATTTTCTTCACACAATTGCCCACGAAAATACAATTCATTCTCACCACCTTTACAGACACATTTGGTCGATTAAACGACCAAAAAAAGTGCAACAAAAGCTCTTTGACTTGAACTTTCATTTTCGTAAAACGCTTCAACAATCTTAAAGCGCAACTCAAAGATTTATCTCTCCATGGTTGAATTTGTCAAACACTGTAACAATGAAATATTAAATTAAGTTTGGCAAAAAACTTGACGTTAAGGTGTGACTCATAATTAACATTGTGCATTATGGTTGGATCCCCTTTAGAAGCTAGCTATGTAAAAACTAGCTTGACTTTTATATTATTGAAATCATTAAAGCATCATATTGTATTATAAATATAACAATGGCCAATTGCCCATGCTTTTAACGATCGAAACAAGAGTACTAACGAAATCGGCAAACTTAATGTTTATCTTCTGCCTAATTCTCAAATTTATTTTTATTTTATTACTCTTCATTTTGTTTGCAATGTCCAGCATTTGTGCTACCGCCTGTCTTCTGATAAGTATATAAGAAAGTATTGAAGTTGTATACCAAAATATACCATTTGATTAGAGGCATTACAATTATTGTCGTCCTTTTATTCCTTAAGTTGGGTTTTCATTAGTTGACACTAATGTAATCAACACATTATTTCAAATTGACACCGTCAAACAGATCGTCATTTTTTAGTCCATTTAATGACTATTTCGAAATTGCAGACATTTCCTTTAAACCATCATGGTGTGTCAATTCCGTTTTCAAGTATCTATCCCACCGTTACCTAGAGCCAAAACATTTAAATCAAACGCTTTACACAGATAGCCTTTTAATGAAAAACAAGAAAACCTGATTTCTTCCCTTAAACTTTCTAATACCATCACTAGCCGAAACAAAACATCCCCCTTTTCTATAATTGTTACAAAATGCTGCAACAGACAAATGTTCCAAATTTTTATGATTCTACTGCAGACTACGAAGAGAACGAGTCTCAATGCAAAAAACAATTTTACAAATTTTCATTGTTTCTTTATCTCGTGCTACCTGAGCTAAAACCATAAGCCACTTATAATCTTTAACCGAGAATATATAGAACAGCTCACACACACACTCACCGAGGACACCCAAAGTCCTAACAGCAACCGAAAATAGCTGCAGCGCACCAGTAACAAAAAAATAGTCCCAGAGTGTAACCATAAATCCGCACTAAAGTGTAATTAAAAGTAATTGAGAAAAAGTTGCTAAAAACGGTAAACAAAAAGCAAAAACGCCAAGTTTTTTCTTGGGCATTTCGGTGAGGAAATCACCATTGAGAGAATGCTGTAAATAGTCATAACCGAGCAAAAATTTCAAATGCAAACGTGGTTTTTCCCCCCTGTATACACGCAGATATGCCTCGCTGAACAGACGTTTTCGGATAATAAAATGAACCGAGAATCAAAAAATAAAACAACAACGAATGGCTAAGGCATAAAAAACACCACACCAGAATACATTTATCACGCACGAGGTGCGCTTCATCATCACAGCATTGGCAACTGAAACAAAAACGCCATCATGAACCCATTTGCCCACCAGGCAGCTAGATGATAAAATCCGAAGGAATACTCCAAACTTTGTACAAAAAAAATCAGACACACACAGAGGATGGAATGCATGAATTAGATTCGCCTCACAGAAGGGTAACTGAAAATCATTACCTTCGGAGGAAAAAACGAAAGAAATGGCATCAGTGCTGTAAACATAAACGAACTTTCGTTCTGCTTTCGCAGGTTGAACTAATTTCAATGTTTATTTGCACGAAGCCAAAAAAAGAATATATCGCCTGAAATTCGCTTTAAATTTTCCTAAAAAAAACCCCAACGCTCACAGGTTCGTGTAAAGTCCTCAAGTCTTCAAATGTTGAACGAACATGAGGTGAATTTCTAAATAAGCATTGTAACAAACGACAAGTACTTCAAATTTTCAAAGCGAATTGAAGAAAAACGAGAGAGCCCATTCACTGCGAGAGACGGAGAGGTCGTTTTGAAAAGGGTTGTTTGGCGCACAAGAGAGAAAAATTGGCATCACATGCTTTGCTCTCGTTTGAATTGATTTACTTACACTCTCCCAGAACCTAGCATGCTCTTGTTCGTGATTTCTCTCGCGCCCTCTGTAGAAGTTTCTCTTTTAATTTACTTCGTTAAGTTGAGAGTTGGTCTGCTTGATTTCCATCACACACATTTTAGCACCTGATTTTCAGCCATTCGTTACGCTCTGATTTTCTTCCCGTTCTGTTCTTTGGTGTCTGTTGATATATCCCTGAGCCTTGCAGGCGGTATTCGCACGGCGCATGTCTGCGATGCAGCCGGCAGCATGACGTTTCGACACTGTGTCTGTCATACTGTCCATCTGTCTGTTTGTCGGGGTGGACGAGTGCGCCACTTTGTTCGTACTTCCAGCGTAGTGTTAATGTAACACATTTAAGAAAGGATATGTGCGTGCGTGTACGTTGTTGTTGTGCTGTTCTCTGCTCAGTTCTGCTTTTACAGGATAAAGGATATTTGTTTTGTCGCACAGAAATCCCCTACGTTTTTGTTTTATTTTTTTTTGTTTTGCCAAAACAATGGGAATTTTTCGCCAGTACGTAGTACCTGTTTTGTCGAAAGACCGCAACGATGAAACGAAACGCAACGCTGCGAAATATCACATCATTTTTTACGACACATCATTTTTCATAAAGGATTTGCAGCTCGTCATCGCGTGTATCATTAGCAATTTCCTCCGTTCTTTTGTTTTTTTTTTTTGGTTTTGTATCATTTTTATATTCTGACTTTTTTCACTTTTAAAGAACAACAACAAAAGTAAAAGCAAATATTAAGAGCGTTACTGTGAGCGTTAAGATTTGATTCTGAGGTGTTGTTAGTTTCGGTTGAAGTTAAAAACATTTGAGCAGGAGTTGGCTATTCCCACGATCTTTTACTAAGGAAGCAAAACTACAAAATTCAATGTTTGTTTTCAAGTAGAAAACAATAAAAAAAATTTTACAGGTAGCTAGACCGTTAAGATAAAGATTTCAGAAATTCCGCGGTATGAAATTAGGTCCCAAAAATATATATGGAGAACAGCAACATGAAATTTTATGTTTTTTTGGGGCCTAATTACATATTTTAATTGGGGTTTATATTCATAATGTAATTAGACCCCAAATGTTTGTATAATATTAGACCCCAAAAAATTTTTGGGGCATAATTTCATAAAAATGTTGGAGCCTATGTCGGCATTTTGGGGTCCAATTTAATTTTGATATACTTTAGGGTCACACTAAATATTTTTGGGGTCTAATTTACTTCGGCGAAGAAAGGAAAGCATTGGTTTTTAATTGAAAATTATATTGTTTATTACCTCTGAACTTAATTATAAACTTGTGTAATATCTTGCTCGGAGGCACGACAGCAAGGACAGCACCGCAAAACAGTAAATCTGGTTTATGGCTTTATGACCCATATATATAAGCCAGAGCAAAGGCTGTACTTTGATGTACTTAACTACTTTAATGTGGCGATACAGGCCTTCTAACTAACTTGTGTCAAATTTCATTAAGATTAGGTGCATTATGCGGCTCTTAGAACTAAAAAAATAAAATAGGATGAACATATGTGTATGGGAGCTATATCTAAATCTGGAGCGATTTTCATCAAATTCAAGAACGTCCTTCTTTGGCCCAAAAAATTTACTAGTGCTATATTTAATTAGGATTTAATGAATTTATGTATGCATGATTTGGCTTCTAAAGCTAGAAACCAAAATATCGTGTGAACATATATGTGGAAGCTATATATAACTCTCAAATTTTACCAGCGAGCGTCCTTGGCACAAACAACTTACTTGTGCTAAGTTTCATCCTGATTGGATATCAGATGTGACTTCTACAGCTAAAACCAGAAAAAAATCGAATAAACATTTATGTGGGTGCTATATTTAAATCTAGGCCGATTTCCTTTAATTTTCATAAATTCGGTTCTTGGTCCAAAAAACTTAATCGTGCTAAGTTTCTTTAAGACTAAATGCAATTGTGGCTCATAGAATTGAAAACATCAAATCGGATAAGTATATTTGTGTTTAAGCTTTATCTAACTCTAAATCGATTTTCTTCAATTTCACTAACGTCCTTTCTTCTCCAAAATAACTTAGTCGTGCTAAGTTTCGGTATTTTTATTGTGTTAACTTTTTTTGGTGGAATACTCTACTGTCGACTGGTTCTCGTTTATTTAAAATCTGCCTGAACTTAAGTATAAAGCCATTGATCATGGTTTAATCACATTCATTACTTGGGGTCTGCGGATGGTTAAGAAGCATTCTCACCCTGCAGTCACCACTGCTTGCAACTAAAAGGTTTCTCGACTGCCTTTTAAATATACTCGTATTTTTGTTTCCTTAATAAAATGTTCAATATTCAATGTCCCAAATCTGGCTATGAACTAATTTAAAAAAAATGCTTAATAAAAATCTCTTACACATTGAACGGGGATTACTCCGGCTCAAGACCTCTTGCTTCTATATTTAATTAGAAGACAAGTTTTTAACAAAATGGCAAAGTGACATTGATTTTCGTGGCTGCACACTGCTTTTATAATGATTTCGGGTCCGTGACAACCCTCTTCAGAAAGCCAGGCTCTCCACAAACGAATGAGAACTACTGTTGTAAACCTTACTTTTCAAGTTTTCTTCACACAATTGCCCACGAAAATACAACTCACTCTTGCCACTTCTAAAGAGACTCCACATCGAGAGCCATCAATAGATTTCTTTTACAACAACGTGTGTGTGTGTTGTAAAAAGAGTTTCGTTGACTATGTCAACTTGTGTGCCGTGCCGTGCATGTACGAATGTTTAGCTCGTTTGTTTTATTTCGGTCTGTTGCTTTTACACATTGAACGGGGATTAAACCGGCTCAAGACCTCTTGCTTCTATATTTAATTAGAAGACAATTACCAACATAACCGAATCCTAAGAAATATGTTTGGAGATCATGGTATAGTTGAGTAAAATCATATTATGGTTGTAGTGATCATAATATGCTTGCGTGTGAATCATACTAAGGTTGTGAGGATCTAACTAGGGTTGTATCTGAAGGATTATATGGTTTAAGGACCATAAAAAGTTTTTGGGGATAAAAGTATGGTTGCGTGTGACTCATATTATGGTCGTGGGAATCATAGTATGGTTGTGTGTGAATCATTTTATTTTTGTGAGGATAGTGGATTTTTCCTAAATATTCTTGTGTTTATAAACCTGGGCCAAAAGTTAGTATGGGGTTTAAAAATTAATAACTTTTTCGTTTATATATTTTTTCATTTTTTTTTTCAGAGGTAACACTTGGAGAATAAATAAGGAGAGATTCACAACTGAACAAAGAATCAGAAAACGAGTAATAGAGTTTTGTTATTTAAATCACCAATCAATTATTTTAACGCAAACACATGAGTAATGAAGCTCATTTTCATTTGAATGGCTTTGTTAAAAAGCAGAACTGTGGTTTCTGGGGTTCTGAAAATCCAGGAGCCATTGATCAACGCCAATTGCACCCCATTAGGTGTACAGTATGGTGTGGGATGACATCTGCAACTATCATTTGACCTTACTTCTTCGATAATGAAGATAAAATTGCTGTATGAAAGGAATTTTCTTAAGGTCTACTCTTGAGAAAATATCGAGATGTGGTTTCAGCAGGACAGAGCCACTGCCTACAGTGCCCGAGACACAATGGCACTTTGAAGTCCAATTTAAATTTATTGGCCAGCGCGATCACCAGATTTGTAAGCACCAGAATATTTTCTTTGGCGTTATTTGAAGGAGCGAGTATATGAGAACACGCCGAGGCAAACGTTACAGTCACAAATTTTGAAAGATGTTATGAAAAATTCTCTAATACAAGCCCATCATTGTGAAGCTGAAAACGGGGTTCATTAAAGTGAAATTATTTTTCATACTTAGTGAAACAAATTTCCATTTTGTATATAAAAAATAAAAAAAAAATTAATAACCGATAAAGTTATAAAAGGTTCTAACCCCATGGTAACTTTTGGCCCACCCTGTATTTAGTTTCATATGTAATTTGGTGCGGATAGTGCAAATTCGGTATCTGATTTAGAGAAAGCTTAAAGAAAAATAGGTAAGCCTTTTTATTCTAAGAGTATAATCCTGTTTCTTTAAAAAGCTTTTGTAGTTTCTACGTAAAACAAACACTTGGGACATCTCGTCAATAATGACGAGGATATTTTTTGGTAAAAGTGAAGAAGGCTCTGAAAACATTGAAAAGGAAATACGTTTGGAAGGTGACTTAGAGTCGTATTATTATGGAGTTCATGACCTACCTCGAATAAAATTAAGGAAAATATATCCAATGAGATACAATCAGAATCTGCGTCATTTTTGTCAAAATATAATCCTGTGCTGCGGCAAGCAAAGCCCCCACCACAAGAAAGTGTCAACTACTGAAATACTAACCATAACCGACCAGAAAAGCTACACCCTGGGTTACAAATATCAGGTCATCTTTTGAACAATTTATTTAAAAAACAATAAAGAACATATTGATTGTTCTTTATTTATGGGACTCATTTGATTGCCAAAGATTTAATGGAATTTGATGTTTAAATTGGAAATCACACGAAAGGCATAATTATGAAATGTCGCGGTAAAAGTTAAGCAAACTTATGGGACGATAAGAATGGACGCAATTGCACTACACAGTCATTCACGACTGGACAAGTTTTACCAGCGTATTCCTTGGGTCATTTCATAAAAATATGTCCACTACGACCATGCCCAAAAATGCAAGGGGGTTAATGTTTGTTTTAGTTTTAATGTTTTCGGATTTTTGGTCGGAGGGTACTACAGTAAAATTGCTAAGTTCTGCCATTCGCCAAGGAATACGCTGGAGAAATTTGTCTAGTCGTGAATGAATTACCCTTTAGATGGGCAATCTGTTCCGTTTCGGGAAAAGAGTAGTTATAAACACTGTTGCATATATGATTGGTGTTTCAGCATATGTGACGCGCAAAATAGAAAGGGACCTAAGGGTAAAAACCAGTTTTGTTCAGGAGAGCCATTTTAAAGATTTAAATACGTGTATCTTTGGTGTACCATCAGTTTCATAAAACGCGCATATCACTGGGAGGGAAAACTTTTGGGGCATGGGATCGGTCTCATTCGATGATCAGATGTTGTCCACATCAAAAAAAGAAAAAAAAAAAAAGAAAATTGATTTTTTTACCCTTAGGTCCCTTTCTCTATGCGCTGTCACATATAACAAGTTTGTTGTATGGACGGATATAAAAAACAACTCGAGCTGCACCAAAACATTAATTTTAAAGCACTTGCACAAAAAAATATGATTGGGAGCATCATACTTTTGTTGGGTATATGGTTATAGGAAAAAAATATTATGGTTGTGGGATCTTACTTTAGTTGTGGGGCTCATAATGTTGTTGTAACACATCCATACAGTATGATACTCTTCGAATATTGTCATCTCAATCATATTTTTGGTTTTAATAAGACGGTGCCACTAGCCACACAACACGCGTTATAATCGATTTACTGAAAAGCAAGTTTCTTGAAGGTTAACACCTCTCGAGAAATGTTCCGGTCAAATGGCCACCTCGTTCATGCGATTTAACGCCATTGAATTTCGATTTATGGGACCACGTTGGTCTATGCTAACATCTTAAAACGAGGTCAGAGACAACAGCTAACGCGAAATTGCCAACGTTCCGATCGAAATGTGTGCAAGAGTTATGAAAAAATTGGGTCCAAAGAATAGATCGCTGCAAACGGGCTCGTGGTGATCATGTGACCAAAATCGAATTTCATTCGTAAAGCGTTACATTTGTACTACACCTGGAATAAATTTGAACTCTATATCCTAAATATTCCGTCTTTTATTAATATATAAAATTGTTATGTCCTTAATCGAAATTGGGTCGGCCATTTAAAATTTTAATTTGAATCGGTATTAAAATAAAATACTGATAATTTTGTATATTTCTGGTTTTACTTTATCATTTAATAATGGCAAAGTTCAATGCGTTTTCGCTTCGCCCAATGGGCTAAAGATTGTTTGGCAGGAGATACAGAATTTTACCGAAAAATCGTGCTTCCAGGTGGAGCTCATTAGAAAAATGCCTCATATGAGTTTCAGAAAACCAACACGTGACTATTGCGAAGCCAATTCATCCACAACGAGTCACTGTTTGGTGTGGATTTTGGGCTGGCGGCATCATTGGGCCACTGTTCTTTAAAAATTAGCAACTAAACGCCGTTACCGTGAACGGCTAGCATTACTGCGCCATGCTTAAAGAATTTTTGTTTCCAAAAATTCAAGAGAATGACATGGGAGACATTTGGTTTCGACGTGTTACACAGCCAACGCAATCATAGATATTTTACGCACTGTCTTTGAAAATCGACTAATCAGTTAAAATTGTGATATCAATTGGCCGCCTTGGAGCTATGGTTTAAGCCCTTTGGTTTATTTTCTGCATGGAGCAATTAAAGATAAATGTTACGCAAAGTATCCAAAGACAATTGAAGCATTGACACATTAAATCGAAGTCGCCATTTAAGAGATTTGACACGAAACAATCGAAAATGTACTAAAAATTTGGGTAGATCGAGGTAGTGCCAAACCAGTCGTGGTAGTCATATGAATGATATTGTGTTCCATTATTATATGACAAAGTTCAACCTAATAACTAAAAATTTGAAATAATTATCAGTACTTTGTTTACAGCCGATTCAAATTAAACATTTTAAAACGCCCACCCTGTATATCGAGCACGGCTTACTGATTTTAGAGTAGTTACTCATTTATTTCTTTATGCGATGTTGAGGAAAAAAGTTGGAACTGGAGCTAAATATACGTTACGGCGTCTAGTTTTGTACTTCTCACAACTGCTGAATGTTGATTATATCAAATACTTTTGTGCTGAGACGAGCTATGAGTGGTCGCTTCGGTCTTTAGACAATCGGAGGCGTTGCTAAAAGACTTACACTAAAAGGACCACATAGAATGCATGCTGCGGCCCTAATAAATTGTAAAAAGTTTTTCGAAAGTAAGATTGTTTGGGCTTCTAAGGTGTATATTCGAAAACTCAGTTCCCTGTAAAGTTTTAATAGACGCCAATGTTCAAGTTAAGCGGCTTTGCATTATTTTCTTCTTATGTATCGTGACAAATGCGAACGTTGTGTTGTATTTTTGTTTAAGGATATATCCTCCATGTCTGGAAGGAACAACCTGATTTTATTTTTCCATCAAAACAATCAAATTTAATATTTTAACTTCATTTTATCTGGCGATTTAACTCATTTTTTTAACGTAACGTCATCTTTACAAAACGTTCATTAGCACTTTTGACTCCCCTCTTTTGCGCATGAGAGGGCTTTGTACATCCGCATCGCTAGCTAGCTGGCAGTGAGAGTGGATATGTATGTACACGCCCGTACGTGGGAATATATGGTCTCAGTGATAGGGCACTAAAATATAAAGACTCCTTTACAATAACTGCTACAAAAAATTGTTTATAAATTACCATGATCGTGCATGCTGCATAATGCAGTATAGTCATAATTTTAGCCCAAACATTCCGACACACCGGCACAGAAGACATTGTGGATTTTTGCGCACTACAACGTGGGAATTACCAACTTTTTTTTGCTGCTGCTTTACACAGGGGTCTCTGTTGTTTGGATGACGGCGGTGGTACAACCTTTGGTGGCGGTCCCTTTTCGTGTGTGTGTGTTTTTGAGTACTCCACACTAGCATTCTTTGAAAGGTCTTAACAATGGTTCTACTAATTTCTTTTGTTTTTGCAAAATAAAAACGGAACACGTTATTATATGAGGATGGTATGTACGGTGAGACTGGACAACAACAAGCTGCGAATATCATTGGAGGTTTGACAAGTGGGCAATTCTGTTAGTTCTACCGAATATTTTAAACTTTTCACTGTGGATTGTGTTCTATTATTGCTTTGAAAGCTATGGGCCCACGCAAAAAAATATGATCACTATATGGTCACGGTAACAATAACATGTTATCTGCAATAAAAACATGTTGCTCGCAATCATATAATTATTTTTTTAAATTTTGTTTTACAATAGAATGATTGCGGGTATATTTGACAGCGCATAGAGAAAGGGACCTAAGGGTAAAAAAAAATAATTTTCATTTTTTTCTTTTTTTGATGTGACCAACATCTGAGCACCAAATGAGACCGATCCCATGCCCCAAAAGTGTTCCCTCTCAGAGATATGCGCGTTTTATGAAAGTGAATTCGACGATTCTAAGCGCAAATAGAAAGGGACCTAATCTTTAATATGGCTCTCCTGAACAAAACTGGGTTTTAACCTTAGGTCCCTTTCAATTTGGCGCATCACATATAGTGTTTTTTTTTTTGTTCGTTGGAATTTTCTACTGTCGGCTAGTTCTGCTTTAGATCCTTCATGCAGTTAAGTGTATATCCATTGATCATGGTGTAATCACGTTTGTTGCTTGCGGTTTGAAGATGGTGAAGTAGCGAAACTTCAGTCACCCCAGCCGAAACGGCAGTCCCCCCTGCTTGCAACTATAAGTTTTTTCGACTGTCTTTTGAAGAACTTTTGGGTTTCTTTAAATGAAATGTTCAACAAATCTGATTATGAACTAATTGAATGTAATTTTAAATAATTTACTTAGTAAAAATCTCTTATGTTGATAACAAGATAACCCAATCCTAATAAGTAATTTTGGGGATCATAGTATGGTTGAGTTCTGGTTGAGTGTGAATCATTATATGTTTGTGGGTATTATAGTATGGTTGTGCGTGAATCCTACTATTGTTGTAAGGATGATAATATTAATATGTCACAACCATATACTATCTTTATTAATATAGGGTGGTTCATCTAGATATATTTTTTGAATAAAAAAAATATAAAAATTCAAATCAAGTTGGAAGGACATTTTATGGCATTTATTTTTTTTAAATAATTTCAAAATCAATGTCACTTTGCCATTTTGTTAAAAACTTGTCTTCTATTTAAATATAGAAGCAAGAGGTCTTGAGCCGGTTTAATCCCTGTTCAATGTGTAAAAGCAACAGACCGAAATAAAACAAACGAGCTAAACAAAAATAATTTCCTTCAAATGTTGGCAACTGTACTATAGAAATGAGTGTTCGGTGAGAAATCGGAAGATCCGCTGTTTTCGACCATAATTTTGTTCAGTGATGAGGCCCATTTCTGGCTCAACGGCAAAGTCAATAAACAAAATTCCCGCATTTGGGCTGAGGAGCATCAAGAAAAGGTTCAAGAGGTGCCATTATACCCAGAGAAAACCACGGTTTGGTGCGGCTCATAAGCTGGTGGAATCATCATGATGATGGCCGGAACGTAACCGTGATATCGGTCTTTATGCTAACTGCAGCTAATTTCACTTTTTTGATGGGGGAGTTGGTTGCCTAGATCCAGTGATATCACACCTTTCAACATTTTTCTTTGGGATTACGTAAAGTCCAAAGTCTATGCGGACTAACCAGCTACGATTCAGATTTTGGAACCCAACATTACGCGTGTCATTAAAGACATACCGGTCGAAATGCTCGAACGAGTCATCCGAAACTGGACCCTCAGAATGAAAACCCTGAGGCGTAGTTGCGGCCAACATTTGAAGGAAATTATATTCAAAAAATAAATGCCATACAATGTCCTTTCAAATTAACAATTAAGATTCCACACTTGATTTGCATTTTTATATTTTTTTTGTTCTGAAAAAATACCTCTAGATGGATCACCCTATAAAATACAACTCATTGTTAGTCTGTTTGTTTTTTTTTGAAGCTACATCGCGCCTTAATGGTACAACCGTTTCTTCAGAAATTTGGTATGTTTGTGAACGACAACCAGGAAGAAGATAATTCATACTACATTTTTCAAGTTTTAGGCTGTGCGTGTTGAAAAAGGGGATTTGATCATTATAAGCTACATCACGACTAAGTAGTACAACGGTTTTTACTAAAATTTGGTTTGTATGTGGACGACGACCACCAGAAAGAAAATGTTGCATACTAGATTTTGCGATTTTTAGTCTGTGGGCGTGGCAAAAAGAGTATTTATCATTATATTGAAGAAGTGCTTTGCTATAATTATATTTATTTTTACAATAATTCCAATTGTTTTATATTTAAATTCTCCTTAAGTTATGCTTTGTCTATTCAAAAAAAATCTTTTTATGTACATACTTGTACATAGCCTTTGTATAAGTGATTTCATTTATTTTATCTGGACATACGAGTATATATGGTTAGTTTGAAGACTCTACGAGTACTTCTTTTCCGTTGGATTGAATCGTGTTTCAACAGACCTTTATAGTTAGATAATCTAAGAATGTTGGTCATTAACATATATGCTTTATAAGGTAGGAAAAAAGTATTTCGAGGTGTAACAAATGGAATAATAAGCTTATATACGAGTATAATAACGATCGACAAAGGAGTGCCTACAACTTGAAACTATTTCGCCGGAGGAGTTTGTGCTCAATGATACTTTGTTGCGCGAACAAGAAAAAGCCCTTATCCACGGTAAATGTAGTCAATAATTGCGACAAAAATTCAATGTGTTTAACGTGCTTTGTGCCACTCATTACCCAGTTGGAAATGAGCAGCAAACTACGACAAATGTAGATAACGATGGCTACAGATTTTTATATTTCCTTGATGCTTCTAGCGAAACAGACAAAAAGTTTCTTATTTCATTAAAAATAGTTAATTTTGGCGGATTACTCTGACTATCTTACGTTCTGGGATTGCCGCTGCATTCGCAGAAGGCCGACAAAGTGCGTCTGAAAAATTACCAAAAGTTGCAAGATACTAAAGCGGGCGGTAGGAAAACGATCTAGCAATGATAGATTTGCGCAATTATTATAGGCGCTAACGATTATGCAAAAAGTCGATAATGCTCTGTTTTTAACAACTTGCTGTTTGCTCAGGTTCAAAATGACTTCACAATGGTGATTAAGAATTCACAAATTCACGCAGTGACAGCAATTTACGTAAATCATAAGGTTATACAACAAATGATTAGATGGGGCATGCAAAGCGGGCCGATGCATTTCAATATTGTCGTCCCAACCATACTTTTTTCTGCGCACAGGGCGGTGTTTGGAGTTTTGCAAAAATTAAACGATTCTGCTCCGATACTGACTTTATATTTTAATTTATTTAAAATAAAATTATAGAATGGTTGCTCCTATCATACGTGACTGATTATACGAGTACTTATACAAATAAGCTTAATTTAAAAAAGGCAGATATGTCGGGGCGAAAAATAAAGGATAAGTGCACTTAGAGATGCCAGATATCACATTTGTTTAGCAAAAGGTATTAATTCAAATAGTTTGTAAAGGGTAATTTATCTAGAGGTATTTTTTCAGAACAAAAAATAATATAAAAATTCAAATCAAGTGTATAATCTTTATTGGTAATTTGAAAGGACATTTTATGGCATTTATTTTTTTAAAAAAAAATTCTTAGAGAAATTTGGCTCTGAAGTTGTGTGGCAAAAAAGTACTGAAAGCGAAAAAAATCTCTCACACGGGATAGAAGTGGCAACTATTGGCAAAGTTTTTTATCGTTGTTTTTGGCAATGTTCTCTATATGTGACAGCGCATAGAGAAAGGGACTAAGTGTAAAAAAATCAATTTTCATTTTTTTTTTTTTTGATGTGGACAACATCCGAGCATCGAATGAGACCGATCCCATGCCCCAAAAGTGTTCCCTTCCAGAGATATGCGCGCTTTATGAAAGTAAAGTCGACGATTCTAAGCGCAAATGGAAAGGGACCTAATCTTTATAGTGGCTCTCCTGAACAAAACTGGTTTTTAACCTTAGGTCCCTTTCTATTTTGCGCGTCACATATAAGTATTGGATAAGGGTTTGTTTTACGATAAACAGGCGGTGTTTTAACTGTATTGGAAACCCATTGCCATCATTATGGCCTTTTTCGCACAAAGTGCTAACCATATATACGCAATCCTTATCGTTGTATTTCGAACCCGCAATCTCTTTCACACGTTCATCGGGTAAATAGGTATCAATGGTTATTCGAGATTTTTAGTTCTCCTTATAAAATAATCTTGTTATGCAGCTAAATATTATTTCACTTGAATACCGACTTTAATTGACTTTTAATTGCTCTGGTTTAATCTAGAATATTTTTAAATTCTTACCTTTTTATCCTCTCCATACGAGCCGATGTATTTCTCAGTCGGCAAAATAAATGAAAGCGCATCATAAATTAACGCAATACGCATTGTTAGTTTTAATGAAATTTAAGGTATAATAAGCAGTCGAAAAAGTCAACTTGTAGACTTTTTTAAAAACAAAATGTCAACTTTCTGACTTTAATTTTTTTATATCCCAAAGTGGAACAGTCGATTTGTTTAAAATTGACTTAAAGAAGAATAATCGATTAGTTTAAAATCGACTTTAAGAACTTTAGTACACAGCTGGGGCTAAAAAAACTTCTTGATTAAAGCAAATATCGTCTCTAATCTAAATATTGATTTATTTTAAAGATTCGACCGGCAAAGGGGTCGGGCTAAGACAGTAATAAAGTGTCCCCACCTTGGTCAAAAGAAGCGACCACCAATTAAAGATAATTTCACTAAGAGTTCAAATATGGACCCCAGACTATCTAAAAGGTAATAAAAGTCAATCAAGGTGACCACTGATAAAATGAGTCTTATGATTGTCAAATAAAGAAAATTTAGTTACGATTTCAAATGTGAAAAATCATTTCGATTTGTCTGAAAGTGTGGTTTGTTCTCTTTAATTAGGAGACTTGGAAATTCATTCCTTGTGGTAAAAAATTCAGATATGGGAACTATAAATAACGAGTTTCCAATAGGGACATAACAATTTCGTATCTCTATGTCAACTCACACTCCAACATTTTTAATGATCTTTCAGTGTCAAAACGTTAGTCGAAGACAACGTTTTTATCATGGTAAAGTTCATTTACGAGCAGCGTCTGGAACGTTTAAAAATTACTACCGAAATTCTAAGTCGGTGCTTGCAACTTTAAGAGCGCTTACTCCAATTTTTAGCCGTAATAATCATCTTCAGCAACGAAGCTCATTTCTAACCGAGTGGTTTTGTACACAAAATATGCGTTATTGGAGAGCAAGAAAGCCACATGTGCTTCAAGAGACGTATTTTCATCGTCATGTTACCGTCAATGGAGAGCATTATCGTGCCATGTTAGAAAATTGCTTCTGGCCAGAATTGGATGAGCTCGACATCGCCGATATGAGGTTTCAACAAGACGGTGTCACTAGCCTCACAGCACGCTTTACAATCGATTTACTGAAAGGCAATATCGGTGAACGTGTTATCTCAAGAAAAGGTCCGGTCGAATGGCCATCTCGTTCATGCGATTTAACGCCATTGGCCAATAACTTTAGATGAGCTCAGAGACAATATCCAACGCGAAACTAACAACTTTCCGGTCGAAATGTGTGCAAGAGTGGTGGAAAACTGAGTCCAAAGAATATATAGCTGTACACGGGCTTGTGGTGGTCGTATGACCGAAATCGAAATTTAAACTCCATATATTAAATATTCTGTGTTTTATTAATATATACAATTCTGCAATGTATATGAGGCTTTGTCAATTCCTGTTTAACTGATTCATGTTCAATTATTTATTATACGTCACTTTAATTGTTAACTGACATTGCGCAGCTAACGTTAAACCAAAATAAGAACAATGAAAAATTCCCATACCCCCCTCGTAGCCATACACCTTTTTGGTTTTTTTTTTTTTTTTTGCTTATGGGCGTCCGTGCAAGTGTGTTTCCTTTCCACTCAGCCGTCATTGTTGTTGCCGTTCTGTCATTTAATTGTTTTTGATGCAATCCATCCATCCTTTTGTTCGCTGTGTTTTTATTGTTGTCATTATAGCAGCAACCAACTAAATGTCTGTCTGTCCGTCCGCCCGCCCGCCCGCCAGTGTGTCCCTTCGTCGGACGCGGACCGACAGACGTCTCTTCCGTTTTTTTCGTTCCCTCGTCGTGCCTTATGTTTTTTGTTTTGCGTTTTATAATTTTTGCATGTAATTTTATGTCATTGAATTATCAACATAATTTCCCTCTTTTTTGCCCATTCATTTTATTTGTTCTCTGCCGTTCTTCGCTTTTATTTGCTGCATAATCATTCATCCCCGGTTCGGTGTGGTTCAAAACAGAAGGTATCATAATGTTTTCTTTATCACTGACGGCGTAGTAGGTATTATTCCGGTGTAATTTGTTATCCTCTACGCCGAATTCCCATCAGGAAGTGTTCTTTTCTTCTTGTGTGTGTGTGTGTGTGTGTGGGAATGTTTTTGTTCGCGGCTTTTTAAAGGCAGAGTTGAGGACAAGAGTCTAGAAATGTTTTATCGTTTCGTTTTTGCTAATTGTTTAGCGGAATATTGTGAGAATGAGCTACTGTCGTTTCATAGATTGTTGTTGTTCTTTATGTTTTATTTCAGTCAAACGTCAGCGTCAAACCCGCCACCCTGTCAGTCTGTCACTCGCTGTTGAAGCTAAATAAGGTGTAAAGAAACGTGTTTATTGCTCTTTAGACTTTTTCACTCAAACTAGTGTTTATGTTCATGTGAACTGCATTTGTGCTGCTGCTGCATCATCAATTGAGTTGAAAAACTGTGCGTACACAAATCGTATATGCAAAGAAATGTTTTTGTAAGACAGTTTCATTAATACACTCCGTCGGTCCCATGCTATTTTGAACCAAGCGTCAGAAAAAGGCATTTTAAGTTGAGAATCAATTACTTTCCAAAGTGGACCAAAAGAATTCTCATATACTTCCAATTCCGATGCCGATGTAGTATTTAGCTTCTTTTTTAAGGCATTTCAGATAAAAGAGAGGGTATATAGACGAGTTTGCAGAACCCGCTAACATTTTCTGCCCGATATCCCACCTATGGTTTTTTTATTTACATTTTGTACCAGTTGGACCAAAATGCCAGTGTTCACGGCGAAAAAATTATGGTTGGGGTAACAATATTCGAAGAGCATCATACTATTGTTGGGAATATGGTTGTGGCACAACAATATTATGGATCTAATAACAATAATATGGTTCATACACAAAACCATACTATGATCGCCACAACCATATTATGTTACACACTCAACCATACTATGATCCTCACAACCATAGTATGTTTCACATACAACCACAGTATGTTCCTTACAGCCAAAGTACGAGTTTGTTTAACGTAAAACCATAGAATGATTAACATGCAATGATGTTATGATCCCTACAACCATAGTATGATTCCACTCAACCATAGTATGATAACCGAAATAATTAGTTTAAAAATTATACAAATCTAAAACAGGTTGTGTGTAAAATTATAAATTGCAGATAAAAGGTATTATTATTGCGTAAGATTCGTAACAATAACATTGTTCTTAAAACCATATTTAAAAAAATATATAAAAATTGTAATTATACGTTATAATTGCCGTAATCATATTATTGCTAACATAAAACCGAAAAAACAATACTTTTGTCGCACCAACCATATTTATATACACATAG
This sequence comes from Hydrotaea diabolus, assembly GCA_963513945.1. Lineage (NCBI taxonomy): Eukaryota > Metazoa > Arthropoda > Insecta > Diptera > Muscidae > Hydrotaea > Hydrotaea diabolus. The sequence continues at coordinate 128,985,772 of OY740717.1, read as the reverse complement.
GTATAAGTGTATCTAAACCATATTTTCATTTTTAAATTTGGTACAATTAGTTCATGCAATATTTTCTTTTTAATTTCAGGGCGGTGCCACGCCCCTTATCAAATTTTACCCTAAAATGGTCTGGAAGAATTGCTTAGTCATTGGTTTCTTCCTGTTTAATGATACTTACATTAGTTTTGCCTACGTTTTTTCAAAGGGCCGTCACTCCGCCCACTTTTCCTGCTGGATGTGTTTCGATGTATTGCAAAAAGTTCATGCGATACTGTGTTTTCTATACCTTCCTTCGAAATATTGGATGGTATAGTCAATCTGTGATTCCGTTTGCAACACCACGAAATATTGATCGACCCTATAGAGTATATAATTATTGATCGTCGTAAATTCTATGACGATCTAGTCATTTCCGTCCGCCCGTCCTTCTGTGCGTTTGTTGAAAGCTCAATAGCGGTTAAACGAAACAACCTAGGATCCTGAAATTTAGCTTGATTATGGCTTATGGTTATAAGCTGTTTGGAATTGTAAATTGGTTTCCTTTAAGGGACTGAAGGCACCTCGGATAAAATTATACTTTTGTGGCCAGATATTGGTTAAATGTTTACTATTAGTCGGTACGTACTAAATACGTTAAAAAGGGCATAGTTACTGGAATTTTTGGTTAGTTTGCCGAAAAAAACGTTCCGCATGGTAAAAAAGGTATTTTTATCAAGTATAGATATACGGGTTCTCAAATTAGAACAATGCTACCAATTCATATATAGAGTAATTTTTAAGTTTTGGCTGAAATAATGAATAGATGCAGAAAACGTACAATTTAATTTTTTATTTTCATAGATGTCATAGTTGCGACCTGTAGTTTGATTTCCACAGGCAGACGGATATAGTTAGATCATCATAAAATTTTATGACGATTTTGTATATATTTACTTTGTGGGGATTTCGAGGTATTGCAAACTGATTGACGGAGTGACCCGCAATCGTACGATGTATAGTAACATGATTTGGATTTATGAGATGGGACATCATTAAACAATTTTTAGGGGCGGGTTTCAACCTCGTATATGCCGATGTTTTCACGAGTAAGAGATTTATTTCTATGCCATGAAAAACTTCTCACTAAAATGCATTAACAGTTCGAATCCGGCGTTTAACAGTAGGTGCCAGTCAGTGAGTATACGAATTATATTGTACACAGCCCACTGATTGAAGAGAAGTTATCCCTTGTTCATTTCCTATAAAACTGAATGTAGCCCTGTGCGCTTCAGTGTGCCATACTTGTTTTTAAAGAAATAAACAGAAGAAATATGTTTTGTATAAGTACATTTTTTTAATATTTATTTGAATATTTTGGATTAAGAATATTTCGAGTTCCCTTATCTGGTTCAAAATATATAAATCTGATAGATTACCAAAAGCTATTGGACCACTATTTTGGTCGCTACAGCGGATTAAAACAGCAGAAATGACACCGCCTAAGACTTATTTCATACCTCTGATAGTTGATCGGTATAGTTTATGACAATTACTTTGCCCACAACAGCAAACTGTGTACATTTCAAGATGATCTGCCTGTAATAATATGTAGTACATCGCTTTTAAACATGAGGGCGAGGCACTGCCCATTTCCCCCCCAAAGGTATATGTTAAGACAACAATTTTATACATTGTTGTCCCCAGGTCCCATATGGTGCGAGTTCCAATTTGGCACAAATCTTAAATATAGGTACATATTTGAATTTGCTGGCAAATTTCGCTGCTTTTTGAATTCCATATGACCCGGAGTATTAGGGGAAGGTTTTTGGACCAATATGCTACCCACCACATTGGTAAAGGCCTTAAATTTAGCAAAATGTTATAATAAATGTCATGTTCTGATTCTTGATAAAATTCCACTACTTCTGAGTACCCATATGCCCACGTTCGAAGGGACCTATTTTTCGGAGCTCTACGGCACTTGTACCTAAAATTTCTTCCTATAGTAAAATTAATGTAATATACTGCTTCGTGACGGAATTCGGTGGATTTTAATTGTCATAGGCCTACAAGGACCAATATGGTCGTAATTCCAAATCGTAAATATAGGTACATATTTGGATTTATAAGATAATTTTATCGATTCTGCATACCCATATCTCCCCGCACATTAGGGAATGGTTTTAGGGCCCCAGTGCCTAACGACCTCACCTACTTGTTGGAAGGCTTAAGAATATCTGTCAACCACTTCCAAAAAAAATGCTGATTTAACAGTAAGTTAATCAAATGTGATAGCAAAAATGTCAAAAAATTAAAAAAAATTGATTAGGACCTTTTTAATCCCTTTGTCCATTTTCAATTTGTCTTTTTTGTCCATTTTCAATAGCAGCGGCTTAAAGATACCTATTTTTCTCTTTATCCTCTTTATAGAAGATGCCGAAAACTGAGTGCGTTGCTTCTCAGCACCCTTTCTCCACACCGTGGGTTTGCTACAATTTAGCTAGTATCTTTCTTAACATTGAGCTGCAATTGGTTTGAGATTATCTTAAAGAAAGCACAAAATGTAAAAATACCCTCCTTAATACCATTTCAAATTTGTGATCCGAGTATAGAGAAGTTGACAAGGCTGAGACTACAGAACAAAGCTGCTACTAAAACAATGTCGGTAAAACATATTCAAGGCAGTGTCAAATGCAGGCATTCCCAATTTCGGTGTGATTGACGAGTTCGTTTATCTCGGATTCGTCATCAACAAAGAAAATGACGTCAGTTTGGAAATAAAGAGAAGAACCATATTAGCTCATAGGTGCTACTTTGGGCTCTACAAAGAGATGATATATAAAGCTTTCTTTCAACGAACAACAATAGTACTCTACAACATGCTTATACTAGCAGTAATTTTGTATGAAGCTTCAACGTGTACAAGCGCATAAAACAATGTTAGGACAGTTCGATATGATGGTTCGTCGTAAATGGATCATTCGTCTATGGATCCTTTACCTGGAAAATAAACATTGGGCTGTGGAACACAGCTACATAATAGGTCGATTCAACCTACAGCGATTGAGCTGGCTTAAATTCTCAATCTGAACATTTTTGGGGGAACCTTATGGCAGCGAGCTGAAAGGGCCGATCGCGGCTCTAATGAAAAGGTCTAGCAGGCCCTTAGGAATCTTGATAGAACACACTGGAGATCACGCAATAAGCATTGAAGCACGTGGAGTTTGTATCTTTAAAATACTTATTAAGGCTTATATCATCAATTTAAGTAAGTAAGTTCGTGCCGCAACTACTGCAGCGTAAATAGTGATAATTGTTAGCTACTGATGTCTCGTCCAGTTTAGTGAATGCGTCGCGCTGCCCTAGTCGGCAGAATATTCGTGAGCCACAAAAGCAAATCCACCGAGCCGGCAAAAAAGCTTGGTACAACGTGGTTTCTTAAAACAAGGAAACTCAAAGGCTTTCAAAGTGTAGTTGAAATTTAATCCCGACGAAACCCGTGCCATAGGTGCGTAGAAGGTGTCCAACACTAAATTTTGCCGCCATTGCATAGTCGAATTCCTTACAAAGCGTACGACTAACCAACACCTAAAGATAGGTAACGGTTACCATGGATAGTAACATTATTTGCCTGCTTTTGGGGGATTTGACTTAGACATCAAAATTTCAACTGCATGTATTCAACCTCGTGCATGTACTTTTCTTACAATTTAAGTAGTATAAGATCCTGTGGAATTTCTTTTCGAAGCATGGACTTTTCTTACAATTTAAGTAGAACCAACTTCTGCTATATACTGTTCTTATTTATGACCAGTACCATTTGTATATTTGCCATATCTTTCAGCGAATTTCCAGTTTTAACTTTGCATGATTTTCAACCATTTTTAAGCCCTCTGATAATGACGATTTGTTATGAGCATTTTCGGCCATGTTTTCTAATCCTGAAAATTTAAGTCTTCTAAAACTAACGGAATTTAATTCTTTGTCCCTTTTTCATCTCTTCTTTTTTTCTTCCGAAATTTGTCTAGTCCATCTCTTGCAGCTACTCCCTGCATCGTTGTGTTATGGACAGCGTTCTAGACTTTTATTAACGTTTGCACGAGTCGTGATACTGTAAGTTCTTCTGGAGCAATATTCTGTACCCTACTTTTTTCGATATAGATTAAACCGAATATTGCTTCCAGAATTGTTTAAAAATAAAAATGATTCTCAACTACTGTACGTTGGTTTCTATAAACATTTATTGAACATTAACATTATTAACAGCTACATTCGCCTTAATTTGCTTCGAAAAGAAATCCCACAGGACCTTATAACTACATTTCCGACAACCTGACGAAATTCCTAAACTTAATAGACAAAAATTCAATATTTCACAACCGTTTTATTGCCAACGGCTTTCCAGACATATTACATACTCGTGTATCGATAGATAACTATCACAATTGTTATGCTTTGTGGTGATTTATTACTGCTATTACACTTTTTTTGTCTTGTCGCATTTGAAAAAAGACACATGTTTTGTTTTTGAAAAACCTTCAATCGAAAATGTCATTAATTCACCAAGGACAATTACGATCGCCCCTCGGACGCTTAATGAGTTTGTAGCGGGATTACCTTTGTCCTCGTCGCACTACACATACGAACAGAACGTACATGCGAGAAGATAACAAACATTTCATTGAGATTTCATTTAAGATATGATTACTCCAAATTGGTGATGAACGGACGTGACCGTAACCGTAAAATGAGCCCCTATAAAATGGAAGAAAGCAAGAAGAAAAAAAACGCGGCGGCGTGTGAAAAACATTTAAGATACGCCACATGGCATCGCAAGAAGACCACGATGACGACAACAACAACATTGTATGGGGGTACAAAGAGACATCATCAACAAATTCAGTGAATTCGAAAAGTTTTGGACACACACTTGAAATCATGTATACAATAGAGTGGGTTAAATATGCTCTGAAAATAAAGTTGTAAATGGTCAATCATAATTCCCAAAATCTTTTGACTTTGTCGTTAACTGTTCCTAAAAAAGTGTATGAAAATATTTTTCAAATACTTGTTTTTTTTAGAAGAAACTCCTATTTTTTCAAACTAACTTAATTCTCACAACGTTCCATTGAGGAAATAGAGAAAACTTCTCTGAAATCAGTGAGCTGTGCTCTATAAACTTATAAAACTTAATGAGAGGAAGATACTGTTTAACGCCGGCTACGAACGGAAAATGCATTTTATAGAGAAGTTTTTCACAAGGCTTAGAGATTAATCTCTTACTCTTAAAGTCGCCGTCAGTTACGTGATGGAAAACCGGCGCTGAAAAATTGTTAGATGTTGTAACCCGGGGTTTAACCTGGGCTTACTAGCATGACAGCCATTCATACTAACACCACTTTTTCAAAATACTTACTTTTTTTGACACCGCTACGAAATTAAAGCCTTAAAAGTATTTTAACCGGATTTTATCCAATATTAAAAAATCACTCCTGTAATTTTGAATTTAAAGAAGTTTTTAATTATTTATTTAATAAAAATCTCTATTGTCAAGTAACAACATAACACAATCTTTATAAATAATTTTGGGGATCAATGCATGTTTGAGTGGGAGCAGTATATGGTTGTGTCGACCAAAGTATGGTTGTTTAAAGCATATTTTGGTCAAGTTTAACCATAAAATGGTTGTGGAAACCATAGCATGGTTGTGTAAGTTACAGTTTTGATACTTTGTGATCATGCCATGGTAGTGTTAAAGAATAGACTAATAATATTATGGTTACTTTAACCATACTATTTTTATAGTAAGAAGTTTGTCTATGGTTGACACAACTATATACCCAACAAAAGTGTGATGCTTTTTAAATACACTCATACCTCGTTATATGGCCTTTCGTTATACGTTTTTCGCTTTTACGGCCTTTTCGAATTATGGCTTGATTTTGTAAGGGTAAAAATTAAATTTTCACTTTTTTTGATGTGGACAACATCTGAGCATCGAATGAGACCGATCCCATGCCCCAAAAGTGTTCCCTCCCAAAGATATGCGCATTTTAAGAAAGTGATTGTACTCCAAAGATACACGTATTTAAATCTTTAAAATGGCTCTCCTGAACAAAACTGGGTTTTACCCTTAGGTCCCTTTCTATTTTGCGCGTCACATATAAGTACTTTGAAGAGATTCGAGGCAGCAAAGCTGATGATGATACATCAGGAAAGTTCCCTCCCTTATTAAAATCAATTATTGAAACAGGTGGCTCTTGGTCTGAATAAGTCTTTTATGTTGACAAAACTGGGCTTTATTGGAAACGAATGCAGGGCAGAACCTTAATTTCAAAATAAAAAAAGTGCTTCTTCTTGGAGCTAATGCTTCGGGTGACTTAAAAATGAATGCATTGTTGTCTACCTATCAGAAAATCCCAGAGCTTTTAAAGGAGTCGATAAGTCAAAACTCCCGGTCAATTGGAAATCCAATAAAGAGACTTGGATGCCAAAAGCTATGTTTGAAGATTGGTTTCGAAATTATTTTTGTCCTGAAGTTAAGACATATTTAAACAAAAAAAAACTTGAGCACCAAATATTGCTTCTATTGGATTAGGCTCCTGGACATCCTGTAAACTTGTCTGAATTAGTGGAAAGGAGTAGAAGTGGAGTTCCTCCCAAAAAAACAGCACAGCTCTTATTCATCCCATGGATCAAGGTGCAATCGCCATATATATGGCGCTTTATTTGCACAAAGCATTCCAGGAGTTGATTCTCAAAACTGATGCTAAAGAGAAAACTACAGTAAAAACTTTTTGGAAAGGTTATGATATAAAAAATCTGTAGTAAATATCGGCGAAGCTTAGAACGAGGTCAAACCAGAAGCTTTGAACAAAGTTTTGAGAAATATATTTCCGGAATGTGTTCTACAATCTGAGTCATTAGTTTCCGACGCTGATTTCGTGTCTGTCATTTGCCAAAGTATTTTGGCAATGGCCAATAATGTCGGCTTTAGAAGAAAATGATCTAATTGATTTGCTGCGACCTTAAGGAGGCCCTCTTACCACTGAAGAGGTAATGCAACTTAATTTTTTCGAACCATCAGACAGTGAGGAAGAGCCAGAGTCTATTAAAAAATTAAATACAAAAAAGATTAAACAAGCTCTTGATTTTTTTGAACAGGGCAACAGTGTTCTCATTTAAGAAGAGAACAATAAGAACGTAGTGCCCAAGTTGCACAATCAATAAATAACACTTTTGGCTGCTTCAAACAAAGGAACAACGATTGGGTGCATTTTTTAAGCCCAAAGTTCAAGAGCAATGAGTACTTCGTTCTACACATTTAGTTACTCATGTTTTCCTTATACTTATATAAAATATTTGTAATGTTTCTTTTCATAAATAAATAAATATATAATATAAATAAATATGTATGATTCATCTTCGTTATGCATAAACTTAGTTAAATTTGCTATTTTGACTGAAACTTTTTTTTAAGTATTCTTAAATAGAAGCGATCCCTTTGTTTTGTATGGGTTTGCTTGAAATTATGCAATTCGTTATACGGCTTTTCGGTTAACGGCTAATTTTTTTGGAACGCATCTAGGCCGTATAAAGAGGTATTGTCACACCAACTATACTTTTTTCTTTGTGTATAGCATTGGTAGTAAAGGGAACCTAATTGAAGTGAAATTTTTAAATGAATTGTATATTTAAATTCACTTCCTTATTGGGCCATTTTTCACTCTTAATTTTTTTTCAGCACCCATATGTCCATAGTTAGAGTATACCTTATTTTGGGCCAGTGGTGTATTAGTCTGAGGCAAATCATAGGAAATCTTCAAAATTAGTACACATTTTTTTACTATTTTTGTGTTGAAATTTCATTGTTTTTGAGTCTCTGTTAACCCAGACCAGTACTAAGGGATCTATGTTCCATTTAGCCCATAAGCCGGGACTCAAATTCACTAAATCCATAAAAAAGGAAGGTGCATAGTTGAAATTGTGAAAAGTTTTGTTGTTCTTTGCACGCAAAGAAAAAACATGGTTACTACATGGTCAAGGCAACAATAATATGTTATCCGCAATAAAAGTATGTTCGTCGCAACCATAGCATTGTTAACTGAATTTAATTTTGACAATAGTATAATTGTTGCAATATTAACATAGTTGAAATGTAACAATAGTATTATTGCCAAATTTGAAAATATGGTTATAGCAACAATATATATATATGGTTGGTGCGACAAAAGTATTGTGTTTGCGTTTTATGTTAACAATAATATGATAACGCCAATCATACAGATTGTAATTTTTCTTCATTTAAATATGCTTGTAAGACAAATGTTATTGGTACGGATCTTATGCAATAATAGTACTTTTTTTTTATCGAAATTAACATTTTTTACACGAGCTGCTTTGTTTTTGTTTAACTGAAATATTTTTAATAAATACGCTTACGTTTATTTAAACTTATTTTTTCTACTGTAAAAAAAATCACTAGTAGTATTTTGAATTTAATGTATTTTTGAATAATTTTCATAATTCAAATCTATTGTCGACAACTTAAACAAATTCTAATAAATTATATTGGGGATTATGGTATAATTGTGTGTGACCATACTATGGTTGTAGGGATCATAACATGGTTGCGTGTGAATCATACTATGGTTATGAGGATCATACCTTGGTTGTATGTGAAACATACTATAGTTGTGAGGATCATGTTATGGTTGTGGAGATCATAGTATGGTTGAGTGTGAATCATACTATGGTTGTGGGGATCATAGTAAGGTTATGTGTGAATCATACTATTGTTGTGAGGATCATAGTGTGGTTGTATTTGAATCATACTATTGTTGGGAGGATCATAATATTGTTGTACCACAACCATTTACCCAACAAAAGTATTATCCTCTTCGAATATTGTCACCACAACTATACTTTTTTTCTGCGTGTGGAAAACATATGCCCATATTTGACAGGACCTACATTTCAGTGACAAAGAGACATTGCGTCAATGGGTCAATTTCAGATTTAGTCGAATTGTAAAGTTTGTGTTATTTTCGTACTCCTGAAAATTTTTTATTCTATAGTTAGTACCTTTATGTCCAAAGTTATGACATCCAAGTTATGACCACCAGTTAGGATAACCAATAGTTTTACTGAGTTCGGTTGGTATAACCCACTTATTGGCTGTAAGTAACGTAATATTTTTGTAGCTGCCATACTTATGGCAAGTCGAACCATGTAGCTATCAATACCATTAAATATTGGTGATTACAACAAAAAGTATATTTGTCCGGAACAATTTGCAACTGATTTTTCTCACTGTGTATAAACTCTGAGGTACAGGATGTCCGTCGGGAAGGTATACTACTTTGTGTGTTTATTATTTTTGAATAAATAAACGAGAATGGATCTTATACATGTTTTTTTGATGTCGGCAATTATGAATGTAATACAATATCAGATAAATGTTAGTCTCACAAATGCGAGCCCTTTTGAGCACATTTTTCATTACATTCTCACACATTGCACGCGGTTTTTCATTAATTTCATCACGAATATTCTGTTTGAGTTGCTCAAGCGTTTCTGGTGTGTTTGCATAAACCTTGATTTTCAGATAACCCCCCAAAAAAAAGTCCGGAGCAGTCAAGTCAGGCTACCGTGGAGGCCAATCAACATCACCATTACTTGAAATCACTTGTTGTGGAAATAAGTCTAGAAGTAATTCCATTGTCATCCTGGCTGTACGCGATGTGGCGCCGACTTGTTAATACCACATGATAATCAAGCCCAAAGCATGCAGTTCTGGCATTAAAAAGTTTTCAATCATATCACGATATCGCTCCCCATTGACAGTTAAGTAAGGTTCAATGATTCATCCTGACCAAATTGCACACCAGACTTTCACTTTTAATGGATGCAGGTGACTGCTGAGTAATTTGAAGGTTTTCCATTGAACCGACTATTCTGTTTATTCACATATCCATTCAATGAAAATGTGCCTTGGTTTTGCCATTATGGTTTTTTTTATGAAAATCGGGGTTTTCACGGGCGCGCTGTAACATCCTCTTGCCATATGTACGGCGGCGTTAATGGTTTTGAGGAAGAAGCTCTTGTGTCAACTGAATCTAAAATGGAAACAAATGCAAATCCTTGTAAAAAATTGTGGCCAAGGTTGTTCTTTGAAGACCAAGCTCATAAGCACGTCGTCGAATTGAGGTTGCTGGATAGTTTTAAACCCTTTCTTGAGCAGCAGTAATATTTTCAGCCGATCTTGCAGTACGCTGTGGTCCATGCTTGGGCCTATCAGCTACAGACTGTCTTTCTTCGAAATCATTCACTACACGATAAATAGTGCGTTTTTTGGCACGTTGTTTCTCCCAAAAAATTTCACGTTACTTTCTAATCGTCACAGTAATCGATGATTGATTTTGATAAAATGTTTTAACGACTAAAACACGTTGGTTTATCAAATATTTTGCCATAATAAATTTACCATGTCTCTACGTCACGACTGCCAAATATGAACTGTCAAGACTAATGTTTACCAAAATGGCGGCAACACAAAGTAGTATACCTTCCTGGCAGACACCCAGTATATACAACAAGGTTAATGGTAGCATTTTAAATTGATGCCATTAAATATTTGTTATTGAAAAAACGACAAAAGTTAGTTTGTCTTGTCAATATCCATGACCCACTCTCATGTACCTTTGTAATACTTCACAACTTCAAATATTGAAAAAGATCCCTGCAGGTATTTTTGAGAACAAAAAGAACAAGTCACACAGACACGAATCAATACAACAAAAGGCATTACAATAACAAGAGCAACTACATTCACACTAGAAAACAACGCGCAAAAGATAATGATCATTGTTTGTGCGCGTCATTCACATATAAACAATTCATTAAGTTAATTGTTTACGATTAAAATACGATTAACCACCATCATCAGCCAGCGCGGCCACACCACCACATCACACCACAACATCGCTGCCAAACGTCGTAAAGTAAGCCGAAATGGACGACAAATACTAGCAACCAGCCAAACTGGCATATGGTCATAGCTGCAAGACCGCGTCCGGCCATGTCCAGTTGGAAAGTGCACAACACTAGCGTACACAAGCATACGCCGTACACTTGCCACAGTCAACATCGAAAATGTGTCCAAACATTTAAACAACAATTAATCATGCAACGGCGGACAGAGGGCCAACACAATTCATTATGAATCGCCCCTCCTTCTACAATAGCGCTGGCAATGACAACAACAAACAAAACAAAGGAACAAACCCTTTCTTTCCGGCCAGTCTTCTTGCCTTCCTCCAAGTGTTTTACATTTACCATGAAAAGTAAAAACTTCAGAAAATATTGCCTAAGAAAAGTTCACACATTTCCACATGGCTGAAGATCATCATCGCCATCATCAGATTCATAACCATCAGCGTAGTAGGCGCGCGTACTTCGGTCATTTCTAAATATTTCATTACAACTGGAGTAAGAAAAAAACTTCGTTTGGAGTCTTGGTGCGTTTTGCGGGGGGCCGTTACGATATTGTCTCAAGTGTCGGTGGGCTCCTATGTTGTAGTAATCGTATCTTGTTTGCTGTTGTTGTAATCTACGAAAAAGTTGCTGCACAAGATTTGCTACAAGAACACCAAACAACACAAAAACATAAAAACAAACAAAAACAAAATTGTAGTTACACCAACAACTGGTTTCGTAAAGTTTCAAGAATCGACAGATAATTTTCATTTTAACCCTCTTGTTGTGGCGGAGGACAGAAAATGTACACTGGACAGAAAAAGTACACTGTGCAACAGTGTTTTGAAATCCTAAACAAGGAAACGAAGTCTTTAAAAATTACGATTTATGTATCTAATAACAAAAGGTTTAGCTACAATTTAGAGATACTTTATAATGCATCTTGTCTGAGAAGAATTTACGTCGTGCCCTTTAGATGTTCCTTCCCCGACTTTGCTTACTGAAGTCGCTCAATAGAGTTGTTTTAGGTTAGGGGTCGATAACATAGACAGGATAGCAAAACTACAATAGTAAAGTATTTTTTTTCACAAATAGTACCAATTTCTTTCCTGATTAAAGGAAAAGAACAGATGTACCCATCTATATTAGTAAAGTAATTTTTAGTAGTCGTTATAGTGTTAAGCCTGGATAAATGTTAAGTAACTATTAACCTAAATCCGGACAAAGTACTTAAACGTCTACACAAAACGTATTTTTCTACAATGTTATCTTACGGACTTAACTATTACGCTTTAGCTATCCAGTCTTATTGTCAAGGCTTTACCTAAAACAGTTTTGATATTTCCCTAAAGAACAAGGGCAAATATCTCCTTAATTAGTAGACTTTTAGTCACTGACCCGGAGCGCACCCTTTTGCTATTGCATTTTACAGAGAAGTTTTTACGTACCATAGAGATTAAACTCAGATTCGTAAAGTCGCTGGCATTTATGAGGTGGAAACGATGAAAATTTTTTCACATGTTCTGTTAGATTAAGACGTATTTGTAATTGTGGAGAAAATTAATTTCTTTTGAGTAGCACAAAAAAAAAATGTGGTTAGGGTGATAATATTTAAAAGTCATTATTGTGTGATATCACGGTGGTACAAACTTGAATGAAATAGAAAAACCTGGGGAGTGATATTATTTTTCTTGTAGGTCTTGTCGAGTTAAATAAGAATCCAATAGCGAAATATGCCGGGCACCTCCAAAATCCGGATTTACGGTTAAAAAACCGGTTTTTGTACCTTTGCGCACTTATAAGCCTATAATTTTGTTGATAATGATCCGATTTTCAATTTCCTACTAGATTTGGAAAGAAAAAAATTATGATCTTTCGAATGATATATAATTTATATAAAAAAACTTTGGTGTTTTCTTATATAAATTTATTGTCTAACAAACACAAATTTTGTAGATTTCTCAATAAAATTTCAATTTTGATGACGTTTTTATACATTATTTTATTAAGAAACTATAATATTTTGGTGACGTTTTTATACATTATTTTATTAAGATACTATAATACTATTGAATTTATTCAAAAAGTACGTTTATTTACGATTACAACGCATATTTGGGTTAAAAATAGATTAGCAATTGACTGAGTTATTTAACTTTTCATGCAAATTTTTGTTCATTTCTTCTTCCCAAATCTAGTAAGAAGTTGAAAATCGGATCATTATCCACAAAATTACAGGCTTATAAGTGCGCAAAGGTACAAAAACCGGTTTTTTAACCGTAAATCCGGATTTTGGAGGTGTCCGGCATATTTCACTATTGGAATCTTGTTTTACTCGGCAAGCCCTACAAGAAAAATAATATCCGGTCCCAGGTTTTTTAGACTGTCGCACCGTGTAATCAATAAAAACTTATTTTATATTATTAGACTATGACTCTGGCTACAATAATATTATCAAAATAACCATAATATAAGTTGGGCCATTTAAAATCTGAATCGTGTGTAGAAAAAAGTTTTGATAATTTTTCAAGTTTCTGGTTTTATTGGAAAGTTTTAACTTTGTGATTTAATAATGGAGAGGAAGAATTCTACCGAAAAATCGTGTTTCCAGACGAAGCTCATTTTTATCTCGGTGCCCATGTCAATAACCAGAATTGCTGCACATGGGGTTTAGAGAACCCACACGTGACTATTGAGTAGCCATTGCATCCACATTGAGTGACTGTTTTTTGAGCAGGCGGTATTTTTGGGTCATTTTTTTCCAAAATGATCAAAAAGCCGCCATTACCGTCAACGACGAGCGTTGCTGCGCTATGCTCAACGAATTTTTGATTCCAAAAATGTAAGAGAATGACATGGACTTTATTTGGTTTCAACAAGACGGGGCCACATGTCGCACAGCCTACGCAACCATCGATCTTTTACTCTCTCTGTTTTTTAAAATCAAATAATCAACCGAAATTGTGATGCATATTGACCGCCTCGAAGCTGTGATTTGAGCAATTTGGACTATTTTCTGCGGGGAGCCATTAAGGATAAATATTACGCAAAGCATAAAGAGTCAATTGAAGCGTTGAATCAATTGAATCAAAGTTGCCATTTAAGAGGTTCAACTCGAATCTTTCGAAAATGTACTAAAAAATTGGGTTGATCGGATGAGGTACGTCCGAGCCAGTTGTGGTAGTCATATGAACGATGTTGTGTTTCATTTTTAGATGACAATGTTCAATCTTTTTAATAAAACCAGATATTTGAAAAAAATATCAGTACTTTTTTATTAAAATTTAAAATGTTAAATCGCCCACCCTTTATTATCAACGATATCAGAATTCCCACAACCTAAGCATTACAATATTTATATTTAAGGAAACATACAATTATTCCCGTAATCATATTGTAACCACATTTTTTCTTTTCATTGTAGGAGCGGTTTCTAGGTCCATTAAGTCCAGACCTAATTAAGGTAAATCCTAAAAATGTAAAGTGCTTATGTGAAGAGGTGCAGAAATTTAAGCAAAACTCCGAAAAGTAAGGACACATTTCTATTCGCAGTAAATTACATTGTTTTAACATTTAGCTAAAATGGTTAAATATTTGTATTAGTAAGGAAATTTGATTTTTTTACTAATATATTAGCTTAGGGATCCATTCTAAAATAGAATGCTATTTTGCTGTAAGACCACACGCAGAGAAAAGACATGGTTACTACACGGTCACGGCAATAATAATATGTTCTCCCCAATAAAAGTATGTTCGTCGCAACCATAGCATTGTTAACTGAATAAAGTTTTGACAATAGTATAATTGCTGCAATATAAATATTGTTGAAATGTAACAATAGTATTATTGCCAAATTTAAAAAAGAAAATATGGTTATAGCAACAATATATATATGGTTGGTGCGACAATAGTATTGTGTTTTGCGTTTTATGTTAACAATAATATGATTAGGGCAATCATACTGTATTATTGTAATTTTTTTTATTTAAATATATAGAACAAATGTTATTGTTCTATACTGTGAAATAAATCGCTCCTATTATTTTGAATTTAATGTATTTTTGAATAATTTTCATAATTCAAATCTATTGTCGACAACTTGTGGGGATCATAGTATGGTTATGTGTGAATCATACTATTGCTGTGAGGATCATAGTATGGTTGTATTTGAATCATACTATTGTTGTGAGGATCATAATATTAATGTACCACAACCATATACCCAACAATATTATTATCCTCTTCGAATATTGTCACCACAACCATACTTTTTTTCTGCGTGCAGTTGATGGAAGATAGTTGACATAGAGAAGTAAAGAGGAAGTGACATTTACAATATAAATATTTTACTTGAATGTGTTCATGTCGTGCATGGCAGAAAATATCTCAGCGGGGAGTCTGTCTTACATAAGAACAACATAGCTGAAAAAAATTTTCTCTCGATAGAGCGTCGAGCCAAACAATAACGAATAAATGCGAACTTCTGCACTCGCGGATCGTACGGATCATACACACATTCTGACAAGCCTCTGCGCCCTTCTTTGTTACCGGTTGATAAACTCCAAAGAAGATATTGAAACATCCGCCCAGATGTGGAAGTTGTACGCCATTTTTGGACTATTATAGGTGATGTAGATGCTGAGGTGGTCGGAGGGATTGAATTATTCTCTGTAGCGCTTTAAAAAAACCCCAAACACTTGAATGCTGCTTTCGACACTTGATAAATGTGCTTGTTTAGCGAACATCACACTGAATAGTCAAAACTATTCCAATTATCGATGGACTATGTTTCTGGATGAGCAGGCAGTAAACTTACCGTTTTGACAAAACCCCGCACCGAGACCCTTCCGAAACCTTTGTATAGAGTGTTGTTCATATTAAGCCTCATTGGTTCTACTTCTATACCAGTTAGCCCTTGTATACGGCCAAACTAATATGAGTGAATAAGCTGCAGCTTAGAAGCTGCTTTGTCGGCCATAGACATTGGTATTGCCTAATGGGGTTGAAGGTGGATTATGCAGAACTGTGTCTTAGTTGAACAAGATAGGACGTACTATGCGGCATCTCGAGCACATAAATCTTAAATTGTGTAATCATTTAATTTGTAACTAATCAAGATCTTATATGAGCGTCCGTCAATTACAAATATTTTCCATAAAACTAACTAGTAACACGTTGTTCTACCTAATCAGAGAACGCAGCACCATTTATAAAAGATATATCGAATGTTAAAAACTTTCAAAAAGAGTCTTTGCTAAATATAAATTTGAAATGCAATTTTGTCTGTGGGAAATGATAAATATAGAGTGATCCACCTAGAGGTATTTTTTCAGAACAAAAAAAAATATAAAAAATCAAATCAAGTGTGGAATCTTTATTGGTAATTTGAAAGGGCATATTATGGCATTAATTTTTCTGAAAATAATTTCCTTCAACTGTTGGCTGCACTACACTCAGAGTTTCCATTCTGAGGGTCAAATTTTATATGACTCGTTCAAGCATTTCGACCGGTATGGCTTTAATGACACTCGTAATGTTGGCCTCCAAACCCTGAATCGTAGCTGGTTTGTCAGCAGAGACTTTGGACTTTACGTAACCCCAAAGAAAAATGTCTAAAAGTGTGATATCACTCGATCTAAGCGAACAACTCACCTGTCCAAAACGTGAAATTAGCTGATTTTCGAAATGACCTCTCAATAGATCCATTGTTTGAGCAGCTGTATGGCAAGTGACACCGTCCTGTGGCAACCCAGTGTCGTCAAGATTACGGGCTTCAATTTCAGGTAACATAGAGATCGATATCATGGGGCGATAGCGAGCACCATTCACGGTTACGTTCCGCCCATCATCATTTTTGAAAAAATATGCATCGATGATTTCACCAGCTTACAAACCGCACCAAACCGTGGTAAGCAATTTTTTTTTAGAAAATGACTCAATACGAAGTAGGAAAAACAATGCTGTTGTTGCAGATTCAACGTCATGTGACAGATATGGTTCACGAAAATCATCCAGTATTAAATTGGAGAGATTTATCTCCAAGGCAAGCCCTAGATAAATGTTAACTAAGACATTTTGCCACATTGCGGCTCCATGAGTCCGTGTGTTTTTCATTTTCACCGACCTAGTTTATTTTCTGTATCATATGAATTGACACGGGTCAAGAATATACGTATCAATTTAATAGGGGGTGAATATACTTCCTAACTTACCACATTAAGAAGCAAGCAGTAATATTTTTCGAAGTCACTGAGATGCTTGCGGATAAATCTGTTTCAAGTTCGTTCGCCGGCATGACAGATATTTATGGCTGGTTGTAAACCTGATAATGGCGCCTTTTCTTGACTCTGATTTCTTCAAGCGATAGAACATGGTTCTGCAGGTAAGTGCCAGAGTAGACTTAGCAGAGTATACCTAGATTTTCATTAGCAAAAACAACTAAGTGACCTCTCCTGAGCTCTAGCCAGTTTCAATATTAACAAAATCCTAAATCTCTTTTTTTCATATTCATGTTTTGTTTAATGTTTTATTAAATATGAAAATAACCATAATTGTTTAAATCTTATGCTACGTTCTTATAGCATAAGATTTATTCTGTCTCTCTCGGTTTTCAAGACTTTTTAAATGTCAGTTCAATACTAAAATCGCACAAACAAAACCCATTGTCAGTTGCATTTTCACACTTTTCTTTTTTGTTTTGCTATTACTTGCAAATTGAGCTGCACACCAAAAAAATCCCATATATTTGTTCGTAATTATCACCTGAAGGTTAAGTGCCACCACAGGGCTCAAATAGGACAGAGATTTTCGAAGAAAGGGTTAAAGGTAGCATTGGACGTTAAAGGCAAACGAAAAACATTAAAACAGGTAACACAAAACTCAAGAACCAAATAAACAAAAACACACAGACACAAGTACACAAACAAACAAGAGAAGAAAGGCACAAAAACGACAACAAAGTAATGAATGAATGAAGGGTTTCTTCAAAGGCTTCTCAAGAACAGTGCGTACAACAACAGCAACAACAACACTAACACAACACAGAGAGGTTTCAGCAACTCCCAGCATCTTTAACAGGTTTGCTGTCTTTGAGTTTTAACAGTTATGTTAAATCAAAAAAACACACACACGCAACACTTAGAAACAGAAGAGTACAGGCAAGAGAGAAAAACATCTATGTAAAGATGTGACAAAACTCTATCATCCATTTATAAGGTGGTTTCGTTAAGTTTTGCACAGCGAACGAGAGATATGAGTGTGCTAAGAGAGAGACAGAGTAGAGGAAATTGTTTTAGAGTTACAGAATCAGTCGGACTAGCAGGCATGCACGGAGGAAAACTTACTTAACCGGTTTAAGGTTTTTTTGAGTGTTCGCATAACTTCGTGTAATGAGAGCATCATCATCAGTTGAGCTGCTCAATTGCTGAACCCAACATACACACACTGTGTGCTCTCTTTCGATGCTCTTTAACAGGCAAACAGTCAGCGAGCGAGCCATAGCCACCAGACTGGCCGACAGCACAGGTTCCTGTGTGTAAACTCAACACTCCGCAATTTAGTTCTCAGTTGTTGTGCTCGCCAAGCGAACGTGTGCGTTTTTCGTTTCGACGTCGACGATTCCCAAACCAAACATAATTAAAAGCATTAAGAAAAGAAAATAAATTAGAATCCCATTTTTCTTTAGTGTTTAACGACGGGAAATCAAAATTAAACACCAAAAATTAAATACAAGAAAATATATATGTTCTTGGCATGATTTGAAAAGCAAAACTACTTTAAGGCCCAAAAAGAAAACGGTAATACGGAAAATAAAACTAAAACGTGAAAAATAAAAGAATGGTGGTGATTTTTGTTTTCCATGCAGTGAAAATACATATAAGCAATACAACAACACAAAAATCAAATTGGAATAATTGAAAGGTTAATTACAGATTCATGCAATTTCATACAAACACCAGGTCAAAAGGAAAATGAAAGAAATAAAAACAGGGTGACTGCTCAAAGCACCAAAAAAAGGAAAAAATAACAAAGCAAACACACACACACACAGCAACGCAAAAGGAAGAAGGAATTTTTCCAACAAAAAACAAAACAAGGGGTGGGTTGGCTCAAAAAACAAAACCAAACTAAATTAAAACAAACAAAAATTATCAACGACAAATTAAAAATATAAAAAAAAAACCCCAGCAAATGCTAAGCGATTTGTGTTAAGCTTTAAATTGTGCTAGTAATTTCGTTTTGATGTAGATTTTCGGTTACGATTTTTTCTTCTCCTTTCGAAAATGGACCACACCCGCCGCGCGCCTGTATATTTTTGTATATTTTGCGTTGGCTCCCATAACCATCCATCCATTCACTCTTATAAGAAACACACAAAAAATTAACCATCAGGAGGCAACATCGGCAGCAGCAGCATAAGCAGCCATCAACACAGGACAGGAAAAGCAGCATAAACAGCGTACAGAACATAACAGCAGCCAGCATAAGCAGCAAAAACAGCTAAAGGCCCCGCAGAACAGCTTGCAGAACAGAACAGCTTCAACATACATATGTACATACCTAAATACACCGACATACGTATGTACTCGTACTTACGGACAGACTTGCAGTCATACAAACATTGAAATTCCAGTATTGGCATTTCTGTTGTTTGTTTCGATTTCGAGTTCTCTGCTAAAAAGAAAACTTGCTAGCACGCACACAGCGACACAAAAAGGAATTGCCAAACAATTTTCAACACACACACAGGCATGTGTATATGTGAAGCCTAAGCAGAAGCCTTCAACAAGAACAATAGCATGGTTTACAGACAAAAGCAGCAGCCAAAAACAAAACCCAGCAAGAATGAAGAAAACCCCCCTTAGAACGTGTATTTGCCTTTTTGTCGTACTCCCATCGCAGTCGTCATCGTCATCATCGTCGTCGTCGCCGCCGCCGACGCTGTCGTTGTTCGTATATAGAATACATTCAATATTATACAGATTCACAGCTCTCAGCTTCTACATACATAGCGACATAACAGCAAGTAAGCCTGCCAGCAAGCAAGAAGGCACCGAAGGAACAGCAGCAGCAAGTTGTAGAGGCTGCAGTAGCAACAACAATTCGGCCATTGAGAATAGAACACAGACACATTGCCACGCACACACACATATAACATAACCTGACATTTTACCATACAGACAGGCGCCTTATGTGTCAAACATTGGTATTAACTCTATTAAAGTAAAAAAAAAATCAGGCATCAACAACAAAAAAGGGGGTGACCAAAGAGAGGCCAAATCAGACTTGTGCTAAATCAGAGAATGCAAGAGAGAAATATCCAAACAGCAAAAACGAGCAGAAAAAAGTCTTCTCACAGAGAGGAAGGCTTGTTCAGGGTTCTCTTTCTCTTTTTTTTAAGGAACTGCCAGGAGTGTTTAGTTTTTCCTTGGTAGCCAACAAATAAAAGAGAGCTGTCAATAATTGTGTTTGACTACAAGGAAAACACACACAGAAAAATCCAAATTTCTGTTTCTGCACAACCAGTTTGCTCAATTTTCAGAGCTCCCTCCGGTCTGGTTTGTTGTAGAGTCAGTCTGCTTATTTCCGTAGTTTGTTTTTTTTTTACTTGGCAGCATTGAATAATATGGTGTTGGCCCGATATTGTGCTGATTCTGTGTGTGTTTCCTTCGCTTTTGCAGAAATTTCCCGATTCCCCCCTCTCTAGCACTCGTGGACAATTGCCGTTTTTTTTGCACTCAGAACAGCTGATTTGCCATTGTCATGCAAGGTTGTATGGAAGGATCGAAAATGTAGAAACATTTGTTAGGGGATATTCATCAAAGGACTAGTTAGACTCTCCTGCACTAAATAAATGACCTAGGTAATAATATGTACCAGTGTACCACTGAATAAATGACCTACGTAATATTAATGAAAGTGCTTAAAGTCTCCATGAATAATTTCATTTAGTTTAAGCAAAAAAAATATTTCAATAGGCCTAGGATACAATTTGATCGTAAGCAAAAATTTTTTGTAATATTATAATGGAAATCTTCGTCAGTTTTCTAAAGACTAGTATGCTTGCCAGAGAAATGATGAAATAAATTCACTCTTATGATGAAAATTTTCATTGAATTTATGAAAAAAAATTCAGAACTTTTGCTTTCTGATCGTGACCACTAAATTAAATACGGCTGTTAACGGTTGATGCTTGACTCTAACATTGTTTTATTATTCCGGCATGCATGAGATCTTAAGCCCGCTACTTAGAAATATCAGATGTTGTCACTTAGTTCGGATCCATTTATGAGCAAACGATGTTCAGTCTACTACACAACGATTTACAACTTACAGAATAGTAATAACTGAAGTGAGCACAATTCAATTCTGCTTTTGCTATAATAAATCTATTCATAGGTTATGTTCTATTCACTCTAAAGAATATTTATCACCCACCTTATTAAAATATGCTACCTATAGTTGAAATAGATCCTTTCGTTACAGCACGGGTATTTCGAGCCATACAGCCTAGCCTTAGGCGGAACAAGAAAGGGAATTCAGATAAATTACGACTATACGAGCATAAATCAACCTATCAAAATTATAGCTGATCACCTACACTTAGATCTGTTTGAATGGGACACATCGCATATTTACATCCTATGACGTTGTGTTTCCAAAAATGTGCCACTGTTTGAAGTGGTATACTTACCTCTTTAATAAGGACCTTTTTTGCAGCGCAAATAAAAAACGTATACGAGCAATGTCTCGTTATTCCGCCACCCTAATTGAAAGTCTTCTACGTGTTTCCCTTACCACGCCCTTATGGAAGAAAAAGGGAAGGCCCTTGAAATTATTGATCTGTGTATGATATAATTTCCATCCTAACTGACCGTGACCAGCAGATTGAAATCGGTCGAAACGGCTAATGAATTATTAAATGATAACTATTATTCTCGAAAGATCGTCAACATTACCTTGTGAATCCGTAAGCTAGGCAAAGATAGTCAAAGTTACGCTCTGGGAATCAATGATATAAATCAGAATGGGTTTATATACTCGTAAGCCAGAGCGGTTGTTAGAGAGATCTTTGTTATATTAACAAGATCTGACCACTTATAACATAAAGTCTTTCAACAGTCATGACATCTCATTCTCCTGGCATTCAAATGTGATTTATCTTCTTGGACTCAGAGTTCTGGTCATCCATTATTACTGTAAAGAGACTTTTATTTAACTTTTTTAAGCGTCCACAGTGTGCTGGCTTTGAATTTGATGAGTGATAAACTTTAGTTGGCTGTTGCTTACACCGTTTCCTAATGTACTGTTCCACTGCTAATTAAATAAGAATAATAACACTGTGGAACATTTTTGGGGTTATTGTCTGGGGGGTGAGAAATTCCAAGTCAGGGTGATGGTACTAGGTCAGTATATTAAAACCCTCAAAGTGTTTTGCGTTCGTATGTGCCAGATTTTTTATAATCATCCGTCAAAATTCAGAAGATTGCAAAACAATTAACAGAGACAGGAACGGTTCGTGTATGCCCACAATATTCACCATAATTTTCTCCTCATTAATTATCTGTTGAGCATATTGTTGTTTCAGTTGATTCTTTATACGCTTTAGAACCTAGATGTTCTCGGTTTGTAGACTTGGTCCGTAGTTAAGGTAACCTGAACTACAGACCATCATTGTCGATTCGATTCCTTTGACTTGAGGTGGGAGTTCGTGTCACCTCTGTCTCCCTGTTGAAACTCAAGTCACCTACTTCTGCAGGAAAAATATTACTACATTCAATAGTTTTATGGGTCTCATATCAGGTTTAAGCATGCACTTTCTTCGAGATTAGGTATTTACTTCGCAATAATCTGCAATTTCGTATCCCACTCACCGCTGCAATCAAAAAATATCTATGGCTGGTAGTCTTATTTTTTTTTAAATATTTTGCCGGCTTTCCGTAACCATAATTTTATTTTCGTTAGTTGTTTCTATATTTAAGGCTTGCTTGTTTAGTTAACGCCTTTTTTTATCTTTCAAAATATAAGTGGGTCCAGGGACTCTGTACGAGTATATGTATCCAACTTGTTCAAAAAAGGGTTTACTAAAAGACGTCAGCCCACACAACGAGACCCACTCATTGATTTCACCCGAGAATGACAGCACTTGAAGACTAGGAAGGACTTAAAATATTGAATTATAAAAGGCAATCGATCAAGTAGCTAACAAACACCAAAAATGCTCTAAGTGAAGGTTTGAGTAATTTCTTCCTTAAAGCCATATCATCTGATCATGAACTAAAAATCTGGAATTTTTCATTTACCTACCGTCTCCATACAAATAAAAGTTCTGGATATATGAGTGGATATTTTAGTTATAGACAAATTTATTAATTTTTTATTTTGTACTAGCTTTTGGATATTGACAAATACTGGCTGACCTATATGTGGATAGCACAACCATAGTTAGGAATATTAAGCAAATATCTTTTACTAGATTATGGTTATCGATAAGTTGCGGCATAACCCATAGATTCAGCTGCAATGACGTCAGATCAAAGACCCACAACAGGTATTTTTTGTCATTTCATCTTTGAAGATAACATGAAGCTTTTTAGTCGATATTTTCCATTTGAATGACTTGACGTAGCTTCCAGCGGCTATAAATTACTGCCACGAACAGAATTTTGAGCTACATTGGTGCCCTAACAGGACCCAGCAGTTTCAATATGACAAGATGCGGTATTAATTACAGTATAAAAATGTATTTCTTAGCGGTTTCTTTGCCTCTTAAAAGACTTAAACGTACTAAGAGTGATAATCGACTTAACTATCTATAGGGGATCGTCCAATGAACTTGTGATGATACTCTGAACAATATTTCGTACAGCCTTGGTGCCTGAGTAAAGCTTATGTCTTCAAGAAGTGCATATTTTAGTAAATTACTTCTTCTTTCAAGTGATATGTACTAGCTTTAAGCATAGAAGTTATATTATAGGAAGAAGTTCCATTTAGAAGCACTGGTTATATAAAGTGTCATATGAAGACAAAGGATTTACTGTTCCCACCGCAAAACAATTGCTATTTTTTGAGCATTTGACTTTATATGGCACATCATAAAACTTGATTGATTCTACTCTCTAAAAATTCTAATCCCTAAAAATGTCTTATCTCTTGATCGATAAATACTAGTGTGGACACTTTGGTAAGCACTTGTAGCACTTGAGCAGACCTCAAGTCCTTGAAAATGCTTCCTTTGCTAAAGAATTTGTATCGTAGATAGAGTAACATTAAACGAAGCTCTACGAGTATTGATAAAGGGCAAAATCTTTATTCTTTCCGAAGGAAATAAATTGCTATTTCCGAGCTATTGCCTTCATATGCCACGCCATAACACCAAAGCTTTTGGTACTGGTCTCTATAAGATATCTTTTCTGATGGTTGGAAAATGCAAAATGCTGGTGTGGACAGTCTTGTTCTTATGGTGACTGTGTGTCGGCATGACAGCCCTAGGCCGAAGAATTGCTCTTCGGGTCAATCCGTCTATGGACCCAGCTGTCGTAGGATTGGTGGATGGTCTTGTGATCGGCTGTGGCAACTGACCAGCGCTCAAAAGAGTTAAAAACTACAGGTTTTAGTTTCAACAAGTCACCAGTTTTTTTAGTTGCTTCACAAATGTACGAGTGTTTTGGTAAAATAACTGTAGCAATTGTAAGCAAATGTGTTTGATTAAAAATATTAGGTCCAGCTAGCGGTTTGGCACGCAATTGGGGATGAATGGTTTCTTAGTCAGCTGGATCGTCCGATTAGGGTGCAGCAAATTAGCTCGTTGCATATTATTTTTCTGGATCAAGGCACAGGCAATATTCTGCTATTGCTACTTTCGATCTCAGAATATAGACTGGTTCTATTAATTTAGACTGTTCAAAGAATTTGAGCAAACGAGTGCCTGATAAATCATTTCACTCATAGTTTTGAGTCTTTTGCTTAACTGTGCCAAGTAGTTGGGCTTAAATATAACTGACATTAGTAGATTGAGGTCTCTAAATTCCCCTTTTATTTTCTCATCTTCTGTCTTGAGCCTTGCTAAGTCCCACCCTGCTGTCAAATTGCTACCAAATTATGGAACCTTGCTGTGCATACACTTGTCAGAAGTCAATATTCAAGTCTCTCTCTCTCTCTCTTCTTGTGCAGAGATCCTACCTAAATGTCCTTTCAAATATGTGTGTGTGTGTATATCTTTTATCCACATTTTACCTACTTCCCAACCGGCATAAAAATATTTTGCGTCCTTCTGTTGGCTTTTCGTGCACCGCACCATTCAATAAATTTGTACAACAATAAAGTAAATCTAACCTCACTTTTTGGCAAATACACAAAACAAAAAATTAAAATTTTACCAAAACGCAAAGGATAACACGAACAACATACAAAACAGCTGCAAACTGTCAAAACTGGCCCATATGATTTTCCAACACTAAATTTTGTGTCCTGCACGTCAAAGAGAGCAATATACTTGCTCCTTCGGCCGAAGTGAGAACACGAGTGAAGAGTATAAGGCTACATGCGAAAGGACCTTTTTTCAAAGTTTATCAGAGGTCTTAAGAGGAATGACAGCAGCAAAAGAGAAAATCCTGTAAATTGGCAGGCTACAATAGTTGAACATTGAACAGACCACGTTGGAGCCTCGAAACGACAGTGACTCCTGTACACAGACACACTCAAAAATAGAGGCGAAACGTTGAAATAAAAGTGGAGACATACACACAGCACGCTGGTGCCCGAAAAAGGACATGTTAAAGCATTTAGGCAACGTATAGACGACGGTGTTGTATAAAAATTATCAACGAAACGGACGTAAAACTTTGGAGCGTAGCGTAAAAAAAGAGATTGTATCCTGGTGATTAATCAAAAATTGAGATTGTAATGAAATGCCTGACAAGTGTCTAGTGAATTTTGAAAAGATTTTTAAGTCATTTTGAAAACGTGGAATTTTGTGTGAAATTTTGAAACACAGCATTTTATTTTTTTGTTGAGCTGTTTTGTAGTTTTTGCGCGTGTGTTTAAAGTTTGTTCGGTCGTTTTTCTTTTTGTTTTAGATTTTATAGAAAAACATGACCTCTACAAAAATTGAGTCACGTGTAAAAAAATGTTGAAAGAATTTTTCCCTCGGAGTGTTCTACAGCAGAGTGGATGCGATTGAGCCCGTGTATCTGTGTCCTTTGAGTGTGTTTCTCTGTTTTACCGTGTACGAGTGTGTGTACGAGTGTTTATGAAACAAAAACCCCAAAAAGTGAGAATAAATTCAGTGCAAAAAAAGAGTCAAAGGGCGTGGACCGTGAAACTAAATTTTTAGCAAGGAATTTATTAAATATTTAACAAAATCAACTAAATTTAAAAAAAAAAACTGTGTGTGTGTGCCAAGAAATATTTGTAGGATTTACGGACAAAATTAAGTGCACAAAGCCCGGACTAACCCTTAATCAATAACGTCAAGTGCTGTAGTGTTTTGTTTATGGGAAAAGTTTCCCCTTTGCCAATGCAAAGTGCCCGAAGACCCTGGCCGGAAAAAGTGCTGAAACTTTTAGTACAACAAAGCTAAAACAAATTTTATTGTTTTATTGGTAGCCTGTGTTGTTGTTTTGTATTGATTTTAGGTGCTTTTCCTTCTTAATGTTTTTCTTAATTTGCACTTATTCTAAACTTTTACTCCCTCCACCCCCTCATATTTCAACGATTGTATTGAAGCAATTTCCGTGGCAATGAATGAAAGCCCTACCTTAGCCATCAACGAATAATAAAAACAAAAGCAAGTCATAAAAACAAAATATTTCCGTAAAAGTAATTGAAACATTTGCAAACGTCAGTGAGGATAAAAAAATAAAAATTAAAATATAAAAAAAGAAAGAAAAACGCCATAAAATTAACAACTTCAATTCTCCTCCTTCCACCATTCTTTTCAGTTGCCATCTCTCTTGTCGTTTTCGTAAAAAGTGCAAACAAAACGAAAATAATAATAAAAAGCCGTCACCGTGCAAAAGGAGCAAAACAAATTTAATTACCCTTTTTAAAACGAATGTCATTTCAAGGGATGACCTTTCCAGTGTACTGCCGTGTTTAATGCTACTACTTTGAGCCACAAGAAATAGTCCTCACAAAAGAAAAGAAAGTAATCCCCAACCCTCAAAGGTGTGAAAAAGGTTTTCGAAAAGTGTGTGCGTGTGTCTTTTAGCCGAGAATTTTTATTGCCAGTGTCTTGAGAAGGAAGTTTCGGTTTTGTTAAGTTGCTGCCAAGAAATAGTCATCGCTGCAACAATTTGTTCCTAAATCGTTTCTTGTTAAGACCCCCCTTCCTTGTCGAGGGAGAAGTTTAATTTGTTTCCTCGTTTTTCGACACCTGTTTAAACAACAAATTATTGCATGGTTTCACACATTGGATTATGATAGTTAAAAAAAGGTAAGTGATGCGATTTTCTACATATTATCAATCTACAAAAAATTGTTTATAAATTAAATTTTGATTAGATTTTTGGATTTTTTTTAGTAGAAAAAATAGATCACAGTTGAATTTGAAATTGAAACACTAGCAAAATTTTTACAGCCTATTTTTATAAAACAAATTCGTCTAAGGCGAAACGAAAGGACAATAATTTAGTTTTTGTACTCGTAAACCAAGAGAATCATTTGCCAACACTTTCAAAATTTCATTACAAAAATTTTCAATTTTGAATTTTTAAAGTTCAATTCGTGTTACAAGAATACCAATTGGATGATTATAATTTTGTATTCGTTGTTTAGAACGAAACGTTCCATTAAGGGTTAGTTGTTATAAATTAAATTGGAAAGTCTAAAAAAGGGCTGAGAGTCGTGTCAGTTCTCTGGAAAAATTGCTAAATTTTCCCACAAGTGTTTTCCAAAAAGTTTGGTTAAAACCCAGCTAAAGAAATAATTTGAAATCGTTAATAGATAGAAATCTTACAAATAAGCAAGTTTTAGTCTGTTGAATCGACGTACATGTAGCCTCACTCACTGACGCTTTATTAAAAATAAGTATTCGATAGAAAGGGGCCTGGCTTGATTTAAAATTTTCCATCGTCCCATTAAACACTAGTATTCATAACTACTTCATGGCATTCTCATTCCCTCTAGCTTACTGCGTTTAACAAAACTCGTAAAGGGCCGTTTGAGTTGGAGGTACTAGAATAGGGCAAACAACAAACATGAATCGACCTCACTTTTTGCAAACAACAAACATGAATCGACCTCAAATCAAGTGGAATCTTTTTTAAGGTTGCAGGAAAGCGTAGACCTATATAGTCGCAATTTAGTTTCCGATCTCCTACATTTTTTATAACTTTGAGCTATATTAAATTTAAATCCTTTTAGTGTGGAAGAGGGCCTCAAATCGGGATCAACTTTCGTTTGGGGCTATACAAAACTAGGGATGTAACGAAGTGGGCTTAGCGAACGCGTATGCAAAGACTAAAATATACATTTTTACGAATGCCAAAGCTAGTATTAAAATATCAATTTGTGCGAATGCGTATAATAATATTTTGCTTTGTTTACCCTCACCACACTGTGGCTTATTAGGAGCATTTGCAAATGTTTGCAACGACCAGAAAAAATTGCGATAGACCCATTGAAAATACAATTTTCCTTGCAAAGGTTAACACAATTTTTTAATATGAAGTTTGACATAGTTTCACATGAACTGGCAATTTTAGAACTAGACTTAAAGAAAAAATAATAGAATACACAATCTTAAGTATTTGGAAATCTAAGCCAAGCTCAATATAAGCCTCGCTTCCTTTTTACGTAACGTGTGCAGTCCTATTTTTAACGTAACGTGTGCAGTCCTATTTTTCGATTTAAAAGCGAATACTATAATATTCTTTTAATAATGCGAATATTTCAAAATTCATTTTTGCAAATGCGTTAATGTTAAATATGCTAATAAGTTCCTTTCGCATATAGGGATGCGAACATATGTTACAATCCCAAAAGGCACATTGTTGAGCTCCCGTAAAGCATTGCTTAATTTGAGAAAGATCAGATTTTTTTGCGGCTTCAAGAGGGGCCTTAAATAGATTTATACCTTTTGTGGGAGTATTAGAAAATAGGGTTTGAAAAAATTTATTTCCATCGGTGTTGGTTATTTGTTGTATTTAATTTCCACTGTGAATTGAAATGGTTGTTATATGTATCGTCTAGAGCTGTGATTTTTTAAATCAATATAAGATTTAAAAACCTTAGGCGGACCTGGATCTATTTCAATAGGGATATTTTTGGCCTAACGCAAATTTCAAAATTTCGTAAAAAATCAGTTGAGCTTTAGATACAAACTATGTTTTAAGTACAACCAAACTTCAACCAATGGACATGCAAATGGATATCGTTCAATGGAAGCTGACAAAGATTTAGAACGATCGTAATTAAAAACAATGCTTTTTTCTCTATTTTTTGTTTTGTTTTTACAAATATTATCATCAAGTCATAATACCCAGAACCTCAGAGTGTTGAAGGGTATTCAGATACAAAATAAGTATTAATACCAAGGCCTAATAATACATATTTTCGTGCTCATGGCATAAGCGCTTACCTCAATATGTTCATTTAGAAAAGGAAGCAACTGTGTTGTGAAAGTTACTGTGCCTAACTATCACACAGCAAATCATGGCTAAAATTAAAGTAAACTTTATCGACTAGAAAGGGCAGCTTGATGACAAAGTTATAAAAAAAATAAAAATATAATTATCAATCATTAAGTAATATATGTTATTAACTAAAATCAAATTTTGTACATTTCATGATTTTTTTTTTGTAAAAATTTTGTTTTATAAGCTCATCGATGTCGTTTGATGCAAAAATGAGCATATTTTTTCAAATACAATATCTATAAGCACTACTCAATTTAATTAGGGGGCACAAAAGTTATTGTTCTTCAATGATCACAATTTCAAAAATAGATCGCAAAAATGTGGGTTTTCGCTCCATTTTAAAAAACTTTGCATATGTTAACAGAGACTTCTAAGATTTATCAATTGTTCTAATATACTGATTTACATTTAAGAAACAAAATTTCGAGATTTTCGCCGCATAGGTTATTGATGAAGGATTTTGGTGTCTACATTCCGAAAAAACGTCACTGGTTTTACAAAAAAAAACATTTTATTCAAAGAAAAGTTTTAAGGGCATTATTTTTCAAATCTTCGAAATATTTTAACTTTCCGCCAAATTTAAAAAAGACATAGTAGAAATAGCTTTTAATTGCACTCTAACTCATTAATTATACCCTACCCCACTGTGGTAGCATGTGGTACAGGGGTATAATGTGATACATGGATATAATAAGTTTGTGCAGCTGTTTGGAACGTCAAAAAAAGTGTTACAGACCCATTAAAAATTTAAGCGATCGACATAATATTATTTTCTGAGTCGATTTAGACTTGTACGTCTGTCAGTCAGCCTTTTATCATTTTTTGTAAGTTGCCAATATGAACTGATCTTAATGTAACTTTTCAGAATGTTTTGTTTTTGACTAATGGGTTAATTTTATTTCATTTCTTACGTCTATGGAGATAAATTCTATACAGACCAGCTACCATAAAAATATAACATAAATTACAACAAATTCATTTAACTAAACTTATTAAACAAAGAAACAAACCTGATCTTATTAGCTTGTGGAGTAATTCCATTTTCAAAAGTAATTAAGAAATTTTTAAACTTAATACTAGGACGACTTAAATCTACATGTTCATAAAATATATGTGACGCTCAAAATAGAAAGGGACCTACGGTTCAAAACCAGTTTTGTTCAGGAGAGCCATTTTAAAGATTTTATTTTTTTACCCTTAGGTCCCTTTCTCTATGCGCTGTCACATATAAAGCTTTATAATATAAAGCTTCATAGATTTATGCAAGGGTTCATTGACAGCATAATTTGAAAGATGCGTTTCAATGCAAAAGGGAACGTAATGTCCTAATATTCTAAGTGGTGCATTTAACCGAATAAGTGACAACAATTCAGGACACTAAACATTTCCAAAAATTAATTCCTGTAAAAACCTAATAGATGCAATATCTCTCCCAGATTTTAGACATTTTAAGAAAGAAGTAGGCATCTACTATCTTAAGATGGTATTGGTTGCGTAAAAGAAACTTAAGCGAGTTTCATAAAAGATTTTTAAACTTTTCCAATGCGATTAATACGTACCACAGCATGCGGATTCCAAATAAAAGATGCACACTCCAATTTAGAACGGACAAAAGAACAACAAACTATCTGTTTAGTGTGCAGATACGAAAATTATGAAGTATTTCTTCGAATGTACATAAGAGAATAAGCCTTGGAGATAATATAGTCCAAAAATGCAAATTCAAGTTAACTTGTTATCGAATAAAACGCCTAAGTCAAGGTATTCAGAAACAATATCCAGATTATAATTCAAAATTGTATATTGATTTAAAATTAAGTTACGATAAAGGTGAAAAGTTATTTGAACGCATTTAGATCTGATGGCTAACCATTGAAATCAGACCAACGAATAACCTTACCTCCTTGAACATTTTTAAAACATCAGCGTATGCCAAATGGCAAAAATATTGAAAGCACTGACCAATATCATTGACAAAAAGATTAAAATGTAAAGGACTTAATACACTTTCTTGTGGAATACCAGAGGTAGGAACGTATACCTCAGAGTAAACATCAATATATACAGAGCAATGTCTATTACATAAGTATGTACAAAACCAATCTAGAATTTTAGAGTGAAAGCCAATCTTGCCCAATTTATATATTAATATATCAATGGAAACTTTTTAGAAAGATTTTGAGAAATCAGTATAGCTAGAATCAACATGGATACACTTTTCAAAATTGTTAATACAAAAATTCGTAAAAAATGAAAAATTACTGGTAGTAGATCTGCCATTAACCCTTTACTGCCTGCCCATAGATCGGCTCGTATGATTTTTATGAAATTTGGAAATTTATGTCCTAAAGACCATAGAAGTTGAAAGAAGAAAAAACCCTAAATTTTTACCTGAGATATGAAATGGGTATTTAAATTCCCATGCTAGGTGTTTGTTTGAAGTGCAATGTGAATTTGCACCCCACTACTTGCTTCCTAGATTATCACAACGGTGTTGCACCAGATCAGAAGAAAATTGCTAAGGCTAAGTGAATATTTCTTTTAAGTACTATGTTTTCTTAACAATATTACCCATTTGCATTTGACCGGATCTGGTGGCCAGGTGTGTTGACGTATCGGTGCCTGATTTTTTTCATTACATAGTAAACAACTTAAGCTTTTCGGTAAAATTAGAATTTTTAATTTGTACCATTTTCCAATGTTTGACAGCACTTTTCCGGAGCATTTTCCGAAAAAAAAATCTTCGATTATTGCCTGCTAAAAACATGAGATGCAAAAAATACTGCTAAATGCTTTAATTTAGCCCAATATTTTCTATTTGCTATAAAACAATTACCGCGATATCGTTCATCTGGACCACGCTAAAATTGTTTATGTATCAGCAACTTCTTGGGTATTTAAATACCATTAGGCAGAAATGGGTTAACAAATCCATGCTGTGTGGGGCTAATGTGACATTAAGCACTTAAAATTATGTTGTCATATGCAATATGTTAAAAAAGCTTTGCAATATTAGGCAGTTTAGAGATAGGCCTATAAATGGTAACATTATTTCTAGGTTCACCTTTGTAGGCTGAGACAATGGAAGCAAGTTTTCATTTTTGAAGAAAATAACCACAGTTCAAAGAATAAGTAAAAATCATTTTAAGTGATATTATTAAAGCATTACGTCATTTTCTAAAAATAAATGATAAAGCACATCAATGTCATTTCTATATGAAATTAAAAGTTTAAAAATTGTTGAAACAATGTCCTTGTCTACAATATCAGCCAACGGTTCAATTTTATTAAAAGAAGTTTTACTAATTATAGAAGGTCCACAACAAAAATTTATTACAAAGAAATCCTTAAATATATTAACAGATTCGTTTATGAAATTAGGAGTAATATTTTTGTATATTATTGACAACGGAAGATCAGAATTATTTCTTCTAGACAATCATTAAAAAATATTGGGATAAATAAAAATTAAACAACACATAGAACGAGTTTAAATATATGACCTCAAGTTGAAAAATAATTTTATAAAATAACAACACTAAAGGTCAACTATTCACTTACAACAAAATCGCGGTTTTTATTATGGAACATTTAGCAATAAATATTCCTAAACGGAATTATTTGTTAGAAAATATATAAAGGTTTATTTTTTTCAACAATTAAAACAATAAAAAAATTAATATTCATAGAATAAATATGTTTTGGCTGCTTACGAGTTTAACAAAATAAAAAAGATCAAGTAAAAAGTTTGGCAAACAACAAAATGCATTATTGATGCATGTACGAACTGCTGTTTATCGTCAGTAAATAGATTCCTTTTCATAAAACAGAAAAAAATCGTTCATGTTTAGCAGTTGTTATCCCTTCATTTTAAGTTTATTATTTTCTCTTTTGTTCTTCGTTGACAACACTGAACACTACACATATTTTTCGGCTGTCAAATCATCGTCAGCACAAGTTAGCTAAAAAGCAGCAAGCAACTTATTTTACATGTTAAGCTACCCAAAAAACGATTTTTGGGTTACTGCTGACTGTGGTTTGCTGTATGTCTGCCCTTTTTTGGCTTAAGCTAATGTCAAAAATTTGCTAATAAAAATATTCAATACATGAGCTGAGCTAATTTGTTGAAAACATAAGCTGAACATTAGCGTTAGCTTTCATTTGTGATAAAGATCGAAAGTATTAGCTAAGCTAAAGAAAGTAAACGGTTAGCTAGACACATGCTTTGAAAGCCTGGTGTCTGGGTTTTTAGAAACTGTTTTCGGTCCGATTACGTGTATCATAAATATGATCTCTTCATAAGTTTTACTTAAGTATACTTTTACTCTGTGATATTTACATATGTGACCTTCTCCGAGAAAAGGGACCTAGTGTGTCAAAAAACGGGTTTGGACTCTTAAGTCCAAACCCGTTTTTTGACACACTAGGTCCCCTATTCTCGGAGAAGGATTCTGGTACCTAAAAGAGTGTAGAAAAAGATGATATGAATTAGATTTCTGATCAAAATTTATTTGTCCCATAAAAACGTACAAACAAACTTGGGAAAATCGATAAAAATGAGAAAAAACATTAAAATTTTACTTTTTTGATTTTTTGGTTTTAAAATGGTTTTTTTGTCATTTCGAATTTATTGGAGTTTGGACTTTTTTTTCGATGTACCATGATCTGGTACTTCTATTTTTTCCATTTAAGAATTTCAGTTTTTTCTTTTTTCGTCGCTTTGACTTTAGCTATCTTTTTCTCGTTATCCAGTGCTTCGATTTTTTTTTCTTGCTGACAGGTTCAGATTTACTTTGCGATTTTTTTCGCTTTGGGTTCACTCGGCTTAGGAGTTACAAAATCCCGTTTCTGTGAATCAGTACATAAGACCCTGACATTCTCATACAAATACCATTGGCGATTTAACGATATACCGCTTGGTGCAATGAGCGGAGGTAATTCGTTCGCAAAGGTATTGTCACACTAAATGCAAAAAAACGTCACCACATAGGCATGACGTCACCAAAGTCGGCACCCAATCATAAATAACCATACCAAATCGCATCTCCCAACTGAAGGTGTGTTCACAGTGATAATGCGTTATGAAACTTTAAATGCGTTTTTCTCAAAACTTCATTTTCACACATTAGGTCCCTTTTCTCGGAGAAGGTCATATATGTCAAAGATATAACAATATATTTTCAATTTTTATCAAAGATCTCGTCTGCGGTCCCTTTATTAGTTTATTTAATGACAATATTCCTTACTAAACTTGTTTTAGTGTACCCGCAAGTAAAAATATGCAATCCAAAGATAAAATCAGAGCAATCGTAATGAACATATTATGTATGCCATACCTTTCATCAATATGCAATTTATAAACTAAACGATATTCTTGATATTTAATATCAGCCCCTTTGCGTCGAAATCTTATACACTTTTTACAACTTTTACAAATTACATGCGGAAGCCGCAGCAAATAGCTCTGCTGTCTTTCGCTCGCAATTGAGTGTGTTGTAAAAGTATATCGAAATTAAAATCGAACAAGCGGTTTATCAAAGTGTCAGGCAAGTGTTGATGTCAGAGCTACAGGAAAAACGTGTCAAGTTTGAAAGAAAATCTCAATCTTATCCACAAAGGGGTTGGGAAAATGCAACAGCTAAATTTTCTTGATAGCATTGAAGTGGAGAACGCCAAAAGAACTTATTAGTTTAGAGACTAAAACTACTTGCAAAAGTGCTTCATTAAACAGTGGCGGACATTCATAAATTCAGTCGAACATAATTTTCCCGGTAGACACAGACGTTCTTTACTCATTTGCATACAGCTTGTAAAAAACCTGAAAATTTAAATTTCAAATTAATTTTCATAAAAAACCAAGCGAAAATGTAATTGAGGTTAAAAAGTTTTCAATTATCACCTAATAAAACAAAAAAGAAAAACGCTTAAGCACACACCCAATAAATTTCATACAGACGAAGTAAAAACACACCGACTTCGAATAAACACTTGCACCTCATGCGCAAACTATGAGTATGTGTGGTTGGTTCGTTCATATCTACGATAAGAGATGGATGTAAAGTGATGACTGATGCATCAACTGAGTGAGTACATTAAAATAACAACATACTTGTCCGTCCGTCTGTGCGTTCCTACCTAATGTCTGTCTCGATCTCCCCTCTACAGTGTAATTGCTTCACAAAGTTGCATCAATTTTTTTCTTCTATTTTTTATGGAAACCATAATAATAGACAAAGTGCTGCAAACAACAGCACCGGCGACATAAGAAGGGTGAAAAATGGTTTAAACCATTATTTACACTTTTACCTTGTTTTGTTTTTTGTAAAAAAAAAGAAGTCCATCGAAAGGGAGGCAGCAAAACAAAGTCAAGCAAGTGGAAAGTGTTGAAAACCATGACACTACAAAATAGCTGCACCATATGTAAGACCACAATGACACTAAACTTGGCTGCTTTTAAGTTTTATTTATTTTTTTGGGTTGCGGTGACTGCCTGACACGCTTGAAATTATTCAGTTAACGATAAGGAAAAAAAATCAATTTAATTTTTAGGTTTATGACTTGGCACTTTTTGGTATGTGTGTAAAATCCTACGCACGTTAGCAACGTTTTCGAAATGTTTGGTTTTGTAATTGCATAAAATATTAAAATGCACAAAAATTATTTTTTTAGTTATTCATAACGTTGGCGACAAGTGTTTGTATTTAGTGTACGAGGCCATTAAAAATATTGTGCAATATTTTGAAATTTCAACCTTTGGTTATAATCGCTGACTGACCGGGACCTTACCCTAATTGACGTCTCTAAACGGCTTCTGTTTTTAAAACCCGGTTTTATTCGTGTTTAATTGGGGCATACTTAGTTAGATACACTCATCGATGTTCCACACCCACACATTTCAAATTATTTCCCTCCAATGATATCGCTGTGACAAAAATTCCAAATTGGCACAACTTGTACTTAGTGTATAATTTTCAATACAGCTGTTTTCGGTAGTAGGAGTTTCTACTAGGCTTATAAATAACTTGGTCTCAAACAAGTTAATTAAAATTGAATATGCATTTATTTTGTCTATGGAAGCGGTGACAATGTTTTTAGTTACGACTGCATTTAATTTCCAAAATTGTTTACATGGTATTTGCTAGATCAAATAATTCTGATACATGCCTGATCTCGTAGCACTCTCAGAATATACGATGGCGACCGAAAAAGTAACTGGCCTAACATACAAAGAACCGTTTTTTTGGAATTATTATTTTTTATTTTTCAACATAATCTCCTTCCAACTCAACACACTTCATCAAACGTTTTTCAAGTTTTTTAATTCCATCCGAAAATAAGATTTTTCAAGACCTTCAAAATATGCCTCAGTTTCAGCAATAACCTCGCTATTGGACGAAAATTTTTTGCCACCGAGATTTTTTTTTTAAATTTGGAAACAAGAAATAATCAGAAGGAGCTAAATCTGGACTATATGGTGGATGCGGAGCAATTTCAAATCGTAATTCGGCCAGTTTTTGTTGAGTTAAAAATCCAGTGTGTGAAGGAGCATTATCTTGATGAAAAATAACTTTTTTTCTAAATGCGGTCGTTTTAGCTTGATTTCTTCACTCAACCGATCCAATAATGCACAATAATATTCACTATTTATAGTTTTTCCTTTCTCAAGATAATCAATAAATATTATACCCCTTGCATCCCAATATACTGTGGCGAAAACTTAACAGTTTTCGACTTCTTGGGACCACTTTTACCAGCTCCATCCATCACTACATCCCAGAATGCAAAGAACAGTCAAAACAATGGATAGAAGTTTTGACTGTTCTTTGTATTCTGGGATGTAGTGATGGATCCATGTTTCATCAACAGTTATGAATCGGCGCAAGAACTCTATTGGATTACGCTGATAATTCGCTAAAAGCTCTTCGGAATTGGTCCAATGGACGATATTTTGGGGCAAAGTCAACAAACGCGGCACCTTTTTCTCGGATAGCTTTTTCATATGGAGTTCATCATGTAAAATACTCCAAACTTATTTTTCGTGTATTTTAATAATATCAGCAAGCTCTCTGAGCTTTATTCGTCTATCTTTAGTCACTTCATTAAATATTTTTCTAATGTTTTCAATAGTAGCAGCAGTTTTCGGTCTTCCAGAGCGTTGTTCATCTTCCGTACTTGAACGACCCATTTTAAATTGTTGAACCCAGGATTTCACGGTGGAGTATGATGGTGCATTATCACCATGAACAGAATCCAATTCATCTTTGATTAATTGTGGCGTATAACCTTTCATATAAAAGTGTTTAATTACCGCACGAAACTCTTTATTTTCCATTTTTCAAAAATTATAAAACTTGTTTCCCTTAATCACCTGTAACAAAGAAAATAATCATTAAATATTTCTGAAATTTTGACAGATGGCTTATAAAAGATTGCTTTTAAAAAACAAAACAAAAAAACAAAGTTGCTAGTAAAACAGAAAATATGCCAGGACAGTTAGTTTTGCGGTCGCCCTCGTAATTACCATACAATACAGCTGAAATTTAATGCTGTATTAAAACATTTTTTTTATTAATTTAAATTTCATGAGTTTTTAAAAAAAACGTTTTGAAAACATTGCCACTGCTGTTATTTTCAGAATTCTGAATTTATTTAAAAAAACCAAAACTGTATTTTTTTAGAAAACCATAGTGAATCAATTTCAAACTTCGTCAAAATTGAAGACCTACTTGTAAAAAGCGATAGGTTTCACAAGAAATTGACTTAATGAACTTTTCAAATATTTTTTATTATTATATCAGAATATTAAATACGTACTAAGGCACATTAAACGAGATATAGTCACTACACCAACAAAAAATAAGCATTTCACTGTACTTTTAAAGCCTCTTAAAAGAAAATGCCAAAAATATTTTTTGTGAGTGCTTGATTACACTGTTCTGCAAAAATTGATTTTTGAGCCCTCCTTTAAACAAATTTAACTGATCCTTATGCAAGATGATTTCCTGAATACGAATTGAGTGTCCGTTTTGCGTGTCATTCCGTACTTTTATAGTTATCGAGATTCCTCTGATTTTTACAAAAACTTTTATAACTTAGGTAATTCTCGTCGGATTATCGAAAATATACCAAGTTGTAAACGCTACAGTACGTTCTTTATGATTTTGTGCATATATGAGAGGGACTAATAACCAGAATTGGGGTACAATTGGAAATTAAAAATAATATTTTTAACGCTACAGTACGTTCTTTATGATTTTGTGCAAATATGAGAGGGACTAATCTCCAGAATTGGGTTACAATTGGCAATTGAAAATAAAATTTTTCGATAAAAAAACATAATTTTGATTTATTTTGGTTATATTCAAAATTAATCGAAATATTCCATTATTTTAATTCGATGTTCAAAAATTATAAGAAAGATGAATTTTTACTAATTAATATTGCTCATTTTTTAAGTGAATCGTATATTAATTTCCGAAGTTTAAGGCAAATTCTTAAAAAAAACGTCAGAAAAATTTCAATTTTTAGATATCTCAAAAACTATACGTGATGGGTCTAAACGGATTTAGGATATAACTTTACAAAAGGATCAGATGGTTTCTTCCAAAGGAGGATTTTGTTGCAGAACAGTGTAATTATTGTAAATGTTTGATATAGAAACTTCAATAATCCTCTTTTTCAAATTACAAGTTTGAAAGTTTAAATTTCTTTGAGAAAAAATTGTAAATTAGCTTACTGTGCTATAAATTGTACCATGTTTGTTTTCGAAAGGTTTATAAATCGCTTCGTTTTAATCGTAAAAATGGCTGCTATCATTTTTTTATTGTTTTTGTTTTTTTGGGTTTCAAAAAATTAAAAATGGCTAAAAGCTTGCTGTTCTGGAACGGATATACAGAATACACAAAATTAGAGTCATGTGAAAGAAAAAATGTAGTGTCATTCCATGTATAGTGTGATCCAGCTAGAGGTATTTTTTCACAACAAAAAAAATTATAAAAATTCAAATCAAGTGTGGAATCTTTATAGGTAATTTGAAAGGACATTTCATGGCATTTATTTTTTAATACAATTTCCTTCAAATTATGGCCGCAACTACGCTTCAGGGTTTACATTCTGAGGGTACAATTTTGGATGACTCGTTCGAGCATTTCGAACGGTATGGCTTTAAGGACACGCATATTGTTGACTTCCAAAACCTGCATCGTAGCTGGTTTGCCAGCATAGACTTTGGACTTGACGTAACCCCAAAGAAAATTATCTAAAGGTGTAATATCACTCGATCTAGGCGGTCAACTCACCTGTCCAAAACGTGAAATAAGCTGCTTTTCGAAATGACCTATCAATATATCCATTGTTTGAGCAGCTGTATGGCAAGTGGCATCGTCCTGTTGAAACCAAGTGACATCAAGATTACGGGCTTCAATTTTAGGTAGCATAATCATGGCGCGATAGCGAGCACCATTCACGGTTACGTTCCGGCCATCATCATTTTAGGAAAAATATACACCGATGATTCTACCAGCTTATAAACCGCACCAAACCGTGGTTTTCTCTCTCTATAATGGCACCTTTTGAGCGTCATCTTGTTGCTCTTCAGCCCAAATGCGGCAATTTTGTTTTTTGGCTTTGCCGTTGAGCTAGAAATGGGCCACATCACTGAACAAATTTTTGGTCGGAAACAGCGGATCTTTCCGTTTCTCACCCTTTTCATAATACAGTTGTCAATATTTGAAGGAAAATATTTTCAAAATACCTCTAGATGGATCACCCCATCAACAGCTAATGCGATCCCAAAACTACAATTACTGTTCTGAATTTGATAGACTAATGCGCAAATATTTATGGAAAAATCGTGCAAATATTATGCAAAAAAAAATTCAAATTAAAAAAAAATATAAACATTTTTTAAAAAAGAAAATGCAGATTTACGCCAATATTTTTCCCATAACTCCAACAATAATTGCGGTACCCAAAATTTAATATCTGTATCGGGTTTCTTACACCTATGCACAAACTTCGTATAATTTTAAAAAAAAAGCATTGCAGACTACGAACATTTAAAATTAAAAAAGTTTCTAAAAAAAATTTAAAAATTATGATATTGAGTTATATTAAGGTAGCCTGAAGAATACTAGTGGTTTTTTTTTGTCGTTTTCCCGTTCAAATTCGTCAAATTGTTGATAACTAAAATTATTTTTGATTTGTTTTTTAAATTAAGCTAATAAGACCTACGTTTTAAGTTGAAAATGAAAAACTTCTTTTATATTTTCCTTCAGGGAAATCGTGGTAATGTTAGTCTAAGTTTGCTCCGTTAATTTATATGATAAAACACTTAAGGAGAAAATAAACAAAAACTTAAAATAATATCACAGATGGATTTAATTATTGCAACACTGTAGCTGACACTGATGTTATCAGATAACATCAGTTATCATATTACCACGATTGATCTCAAGATGTCGACAAACAATTTACGAAACTTCGGGAAAATGTAAAATATTTTTTTCATTTACAACTGAAAACGTGGGTGTTATTACGTAGCTTTATTTAAAAAAAACAAATAAATCGATCTGACCAAAATTCTGAAATAAAATTCATTTTTAAACGAGCACTAAAACTTTTATTTTAATCAGTGTGAAAAACTAATAACTGAATGTTTACTTAATTAAAAAAAGAAAACAAATAAAAAGAGAATTTTCCGATTAAATAGCTTTATTT
The DNA here is from genome assembly GCA_963513945.1 of Hydrotaea diabolus. Lineage (NCBI taxonomy): Eukaryota > Metazoa > Arthropoda > Insecta > Diptera > Muscidae > Hydrotaea > Hydrotaea diabolus. The sequence continues at coordinate 128,944,469 of OY740717.1, read as the reverse complement.
AAAAAAAAAAAAAACAAATAAATCGATCTGACCAAAATTCTGAAATAAAATTTATTTTTAAACAAGCACTAAAATTTTTATTTTAATCAGTGTGAAAAACTAATAACTGAATGTTTACTTAATTAAAAAAAAAAACAAATAAAAAGAGAATTTTCCGATTAAATAGCAATGTCAACTGAGCATAAATAAGATATTTTTGATTGCAGCATTTCAAACAAAATCTGACGGGCTTTTAGGACTGATACTTTAGAATAAGATACGTGATTATCTTGGATCTCGATGGAGTTTATTATTTCAAATGTACCAAGGAGCATTGACTTTGACATTGTTTCTAACTTTATTATTTTGAAAACACTGCATTTTTTCGATTAACTTATTTTTTGTTCACCCTTATAGCTGAATGCTATATAGCCACACTGGTTCCAGAACTGGGTTGTTTATTATCAGTTTATTTTCTATGGTTAGTACAGAGTTTCTCCCAATAAGCCAGTTTAAATTTCGACTTTCAATGTCTAATTCTTCGGGCTTTCTATTAATGTGTTCATTCCAGTTTATTTTGTATCCTTATACTATTCCAAGGTATCTAGCTACACTTGTGGTTGGTATAGTTATTATTAATGTACGACGGAGTGTAATTTGTTGCTATAATCACAAAGTCAACATGTATCGATTTGCTGCTATTTAGTTTTAGACCTCAGTTCATTGTTGATTGCTGAACTCCATTTAGTGAGATTTGTAAATTATTTGTAGATTCAGCGGTATTCTGACCAGTCGACATGATTACTGTCTTATCAGCAAATATACCGATAAACCAGTTTTCATTCAAAGGCATGTCGTATGAGTATTAAAGCATCGGTCTTAGAAGCATCGGCCTTAGAATGCTTTCCTGAGAAACTTCTCAAGTTAAAGGGTATAATTCGGAGAGTTAATTTTCGTATCTGACTCAGTAGAATCGTTCCTTGATGTATGAGCTAAGAATTTCGCATTAACTAGTCGGTAGTAAAGTTGTAGATCTTTGACTAAGTCCACTGTCCCAGACTCTAGCAAAAGCTAGGGAAGTTTCTAAGAAAACGGTAAAATATAACCTTTTATTTTCAAGTTATGCTTCAACAGTGGAAGTGACTCGATGTCTTTTGCGGAATCTAAATTGGTGATTTGCTATTATGTTCTTAGCCTTAATAATTGCTTCTATGGGTACACTGAATAGCTTTTCTAAAATCTTTTTCATTACTGAAATTAAGGAGATCAGACGGTATGATTTTTCATCATTAGAATTTTTCCTGGTTTTTGAATCATAACTACGAGTATTTCCGATACTATCCAATGGCTAGGAAAGTGTTTTAAATTTATGATGGCATTCATTATTGTAACTAAACTTATTGTTACTACGAGCGCTGCTATATATATTTCTGACCTAATAATGAAAATGCGAATATATATCATCAAAAATGGTTTTATTATATTTCAAAAGTATTCTCCAGCATGGTTTTTACACTTTTGCATGCGCTCAAACCAGTTGTCGAAGCACTTTTTCCAATCCGACTGAGACACCTCCAAAACATGGTTTTTGAACGCTTCAATAGGATCTTCTGGCGACGAAAATCGTTGACCACGCATTTTTTCTAGATGTTAGGGGGAAAAAAGTCATTGGATGTCAGAGCTGTACGGCGGATGACTCATAAATTCGACGTTCGTTTTTCGAATTTCTGCGAATACTTCTGGCAAACAAATTGTGGTGTACCACTCCGAACTGACCGTCCTACGTTGCTCAAGCGGAAAAGTCGCCACATGACCAGTTTTGCCAAAGAAACAGGCGACCATTTGTTTATCTAAATGAAATAAGATATAAATTTACAACTAAATTGAAACTCGTGGTAACGGGTGATCAACCTAGAGGTATTTTTTTTCACAACAAAATAAAAATACGAAAATTAAAGTCAAGTGTGGAATCTTTATTGTTCATTCGAAAGGACTTTTATGCCATTTATTTTTTGAAAACAAATTCCTTCAAATGTTATCCGCACGCCTTAGGGTGTCCCTTCTGAGGGTCCAATTTTGGATGATTCGTTTGAGCATTTCGACCGGTATGGCTTTTATGAAACACACCGTGATTTTCACGGTAAATGTCTTCCGTTATAAATTGGCAAACAATACTGAAAAGGCAAAAAGTAAAGTTTAACCCAACTAATGCGTAATCTGCAAAAAACCCCTACTGAAAAAATACCTCTAGATTGATCACCCTCTATGTATCAATTTTCAACTCTGGCTCGTCTCATTCTGGTCTGGACATCTTTAAACTAAAAACAATTTTTAGAACTTTAATACTGAACACTTTCTTTCCTCTCCTCGTTAATCTTTTATTTAGGAGACTCTCAATTTTGCATCCGCTGGCATCGAACAAGAAACGAAAACCTTAACAAATCGTTGTTGTCGTTGTTGTTTTTGTTATAAACAATACATAATAAGGCTCATTAGCTCCAATCATTCAAAGGGGGATGCTAAGCAGCAACGACAAAATTAGCCATTCATTCCGCTTAAAGTAGAAATCAAGAAATAAAAAAACGACAACACGATCTTCAAGTGACTCTCGGTTGTAATCAAATTTGAGCGTGGCTCGAAGAAAAGGGGCACCACCAAGGCACAGCAATCTTGGAGATACTCGCGATTCATGTCTTGGCATTTCGTAAGACTCTGCAAATGATGAATGTTTGTTGTCGTTTTTGTCGTGCTACGCTTTTAATTTAAGCTGACTTTAAGATGACGTTTTTCTTTCATTGATGTCCACTTAAGTTGTCTGTTTTATTTCTCAGCCTTTCTTTGATACTAAATTTGAATTTGGCTTTAATTGTTGTAATATTTTTTTGGGTTTTGTGCTCGGTTGTGAGAATTTTCAAAGTTAATTTTGGGTGTCGTACGTATTATTAGGCGTAGTTAGTTATTGGGATGTGTCCATTCATTTTGTGGGCTGGGCGGGGGGTCAGCTCTTTAATGATTTTTTAATTTGTGTGTGTTTTCTGGCTGTCTTCCCTGGGTTCGTCGCTGCTTTGTTTGTGTCCATTGGCGCGTTTAACAAATGTTTAGATCCATTCGTAGAATAAGACAACAATACAGCTATAATTACTCTGTTATGGGAAACGAACGCAACGAATGTTATATAATTTTTTTGTTAAAGTTTTTTTGTGTTGCTTATTTCTTCCTAGGAGTGATAAATGATTGTAGGCATAAATTCTAGCTATCGTCTATACCGACATTTCCAGATATCTGTGGTTATATTGGGGGTAAAACAAATTAATAATTATTTTATTTATGTTGGCGTTGCGGTGCGCCTAAAGAACTCATAGGCTATCATTATAACGCCCTGTTTTGTGTATACAATTGTAATAGGAGAGAAAAATATTAACCATGTTTAAAAGTGAAAATAGCCCAAAAACCGAGTGAGGCCAAGTGAAAAACGCCGCCTTTACCAAAGCATTTAGAGAGAGGAAGGAAGATGAGGAAGGAAAAATTATCATAAATGTATGATTAATAGAATAAAACTAATTAAAAAAATTCCAACATAGTTGTGCTGTAGCTCAGATGAAGCTGTAGCTCAGTGATTGTCGTTAAATTTTAAGACGATCTAGGCATGCCCATTCATCTGTTGAAAACACAATAGCGGTAAAATAAAGAAAGATAGCACAATAGTGCCTTTTAAAGGGTGATCCAACTTAAACTCACGACGTTTGCAAATAATTATCTTGATATTTTTTATTATGGAGGAAAGGTCTATGCAAATTATGTGTGAAGAATATTATCGGCCAAATGCTCGCCAAAATTATGTGTGAAGCATATTATCGGCCAAATGCTCGCCACGGCTTCATGGTGGTCCAACTTAAACATACGATGTTAGTTGTAAATAAAACAGAGAATTATCTTAATATTATATTGTTTAGCTCGTTTGTTTTATTTCGGTTTGTTGCTTTTACACATTGAACAGGGATTAAACCGGCTCAAGACCTCTTGCTTCTATATTTAAAAAGAAGACAAGTTTTTAACAAAATGGCAAAGTGACATTGATTTTCGTGGCTGCGCACTGCTTTTATCATGATTTCGGGTCCGTGACAACCCTCTTCAGAAAACTTTGCTGCAATTGTTGAAAGTAAAACCGAACTCTATAAGGCCATTCTCTCCACAAACGAATGAGAACTACTGTTGTAAACCTTACTTTTCAAGTTTTCTTCACACAATTAATATTATATTATCTTAATAAGTAGAAGGATCTACGACAAATATTTCTGAAACAAAATGTTGGCCAAATGCTCGCCATTGCTTCGGTCTATCCGATGGTCCATATTTTCAATAACTCTGAGACATACTGAAAGTTCAATGTCGTTAATGTGCCGAACTATCTTATCCTTTATCACTGGAACTGTTTATTGATTTTTTTAAATACGAGCAAAAAAAAATCCAACGCTGTCAAATCATATGATCGTGGCGGCCAATTATCATCGCCATGACTAAAGATAACAAGTCCTTTGAATTTCTTAAGCAAAAGAGCCATTTCTTCGTTGGCACCATCCGGTTGGAACCACAACTCTTCCAGCTCAATATCCTTAGTTTCTAGCCACAAAAAGTCCGCTATCAGCTCGTGATAGCGAATACCAATGACAGTAAGTGCTTGGCTGAAACAATTCTAGAGGAAGTACGGCCCGTTGAAGCCGGCAGCCAGTCACTCTTTATGGATGCATCCAATTCTTAACAATCACTAGAGGATTCTCATTGACCCCAAATGAGGAAATTCTCCTTATTAACGAGACCACAGAGGTGAAAGTGTGTCTCATCGCTAAAGATGATGTTCTTTGTAAAGTCTTTATTCCCTTCTGTCTGTTTAACCAACCATTCAGCGTATTGACGAAGCGTTAAAGTGTCTCTAGGACGAAGGTCTTTAGCCAATTGAACCTTCAGACAGTATACATTCAAATCTTAGTTCATAATTTGCATGAGTGATGTTTGTGAGATGTTCAATTGTTGAGCACGAAAAAGAGTCGAGGTTGACGGCTTTTCTGCCACACTACTGTGAGCAACATTACCGTTTTCTACAGAACGAACTGGGCGAGCATGTGTTTTCTTATTTCCCACAGACCAGTTTTGTGATTGATTTTGATTTAAACACATTTGGTCGATTATGAAAACCAAAAAAATTACGAAGTGCACGAAACTGATATTTTCGTAAAAGCCTTTAGAAATTCTAACGCACTGCTCAATTGCGTACCTCTTCTTGTTTGAGTTTGTCGAACACTCAAACAGAGAACTGTAAAATTAAGTTGGGCAAAAACCTTGACTTAAAGGTGTAAGACACAAATAACATCATGCATTATGGTTGGACCACCCTTTATATGACATTAACACTGACAAATTACTGCTTTAGACGAAACCAACTGATCTTTATGTAAACTAATCTCCTGAACAGTATTTTCTTTTTGTTGCCGAAGTAATCGTTGCCAAAGACTGCTGAAGAAAAACCTTGGCGGGTTTAGAAACAGGTGTACAGTCTGCCTGGCAACCGAAGCCAATACATTTCACTAATTTTTTACGTTGATACTGAAAAAGAAATTTCCTGAATCCGGATTGAGTGTCCGTTGTACCCCATCATGTATAGTTTACGAGGTATAGTGACAATGAATTTTTCTGACGTTTTTTTTTTTTTTAATTTGCCTAAGCCTTCGACAATGCTTCGCGATTGATTTATAAAATGGGCAGTATTTTTAGGTAAAGAATGCAGATTTTATAAAAATCATAATTTACAATAATCAAATAAAAATTGTGGAAGTTAAAAGCAAAAACATTATATTTTGATAATCCGACGATAATTGCCTTAGCAGTTTTTGTAAGAAGTCACTTATGTAAATCGGATAAAAATTGCCAAAGAAAAAATTTCATTGTCACAATTTCTCGAAATCAATTAGTGTTGGGACAAAACAAATACTCAATTCGGATTGGGAAGATCATTTTGCATAAGGATCAGTGAGTTTCGTCCAAAGAAGGGGTCAAAAATAAATTTTTAACTTTAAGTTATGATTTTGCGTTGCCGAAAATAATTTGTTCACTCGTTTTTACATTAAAAAAAATAATTTAAACAATTTCAAAGCCTTGAGTAAATTTTATTGAATTAATGTCAAGTGCACAGTCATTTTTATTAAATCATTTACAAAATTGCAAAACTGTAATGACGTCCTCGTTCATGTACTTCAGAGTACAGCCCCAAAAAATGTTACACCTTTTTTTTGTGTTACGGACTTTCAAAAAGCTTACAATTGCGGAAACAAAAGTAAGTAGTGCGTAAAAAATCTTTTGATTCAATGAAATAAATGAATGAATTCAATAGAAATCAATACACAGAGACCCCATTCCGCAATTGTTGTACCGTTTATGGAGTCAAATGATTTTTTACGCACCAGCATTTTATTTTCTGGGAAGCAATGAAAACAAAATTTAGAGTCCAAAGATAACAAAAAAAGATCGAATTGAAAAATAATTGAATTGATCTCAGACACAATGATCATTGTGATGATATCGGAAATTGAAAACAAAATTCAAATGCTGTAATCTTTGTGGCTAACACCTTGATTGATTTTCGTTAGCATTAAATTATAATTTCATAGCCTAATACGAGGTGGAGAATAATTTATGATTTTACATGCGTGTGGCAGTAAAAAATGGCCTAAAGATACTCGTATGTGGCGGAAGAAGTAGAAAACATTTTAATTTTTATGCAGATAATGTTCTCCAAAAAAATAGTTTAATGATTGATTTTTTAACGAAACCTGATGATCTTAATGGTTCCCATTTATGTCCACATGAGGGTATTGCCTACAATTACTCTATGCCAATGTTTTTTTTAACTACAGGCATCTTCCAGCTGCCTTTATTATCGCACCATTTTTCATAAACTATTCAATATACAATTAATTATTTCGTTCTGGAACCAATCGCTGAATGAATAATTTTTTAATTGAAACTAGCAGTTATTCATCATTTAAATGTTGTTTGGTAAAGGAGTCGTTCCGTGTTAAATCAAACAAAAAAAAGAATATATCTGTCTTAGCAAAAATCCGTAAAAAACTATTTACAGAGATTTATCTAGGCATGCCCACCCGTCTGTGGAAGACACAATAGCTTTCAAACGAATAAAGCTAACACAATGGTGTCTTATAGAAGGTGGTCCAACCAAAACGCACGATGATTATTCTAAACACAACGAAAGGCTTTCAAAGACATCTTAATATTTTTTATAATAAATATTTTTTTTAATTGAAACAAGCAGTTATTCTTCATTTTAGTGTGATTTGTTTGGCAAAGGAGTCGTTCCATGTTAAATCAAACAATATAAAAATATATCTATCCTAGCAAAACAACAGTAAAACACTACTTACAGGGATAAGGGCTTTTGAAATTCGACAAATATTAAAAACCTGGCTTACTGGTGTATATTTATATTCTGACTTCTAGGAATTGGCTTCAGCTCAACAATAAGAACTTTTTTTTTGTAAATTTAACAATTTTTTTCTGAAAATATATAAAAATCCATTTTTGATGTTTCCTATGTACTCGTAACTGAAAATACATTCAAATCTTAGTTCATAATTTGCATGAGTGATGTTTGTGAGATGTTCAATTGTTGAGCACGAAAAAGAGTCGAGGTTGACGGCTTTTCTGCCACACTACTGTGAGCAACATTACCGTTTTCTACAGAACGAACTGGGCGAGCATGTGTTTTCTTATTTCCCACAGACCAGTTTTGTGATTGATTTTGATTTAAACACATTTGGTCGATTATGAAAACCAAAAAAATTACGAAGTGCACGAAACTGATATTTTCGTAAAAGCCTTTAGAAATTCTAACGCACTGCTCAATTGCGTACCTCTTCTTGTTTGAGTTTGTCGAACACTCAAACAGAGAACTGTAAAATTAAGTTGGGCAAAAACCTTGACTTAAAGGTGTAAGACACAAATAACATCATGCATTATGGTTGGACCACCCTTTATATGACATTAACACTGACAAATTACTGCTTTAGACGAAACCAACTGATCTTTATGTAAACTAATCTCCTGAACAGTATTTTCTTTTTGTTGCCGAAGTAATCGTTGCCAAAGACTGCTGAAGAAAAACCTTGGCGGGTTTAGAAACAGGTGTACAGTCTGCCTGGCAACCGAAGCCAATACATTTCACTAATTTTTTACGTTGATACTGAAAAAGAAATTTCCTGAATCCGGATTGAGTGTCCGTTGTACCCCATCATGTATAGTTTACGAGGTATAGTGACAATGAATTTTTCTGACGTTTTTTTTTTTTTAATTTGCCTAAGCCTTCGACAATGCTTCGCGATTGATTTATAAAATGGGCAGTATTTTTAGGTAAAGAATGCAGATTTTATAAAAATCATAATTTACAATAATCAAATAAAAATTGTGGAAGTTAAAAGCAAAAACATTATATTTTGATAATCCGACGATAATTGCCTTAGCAGTTTTTGTAAGAAGTCACTTATGTAAATCGGATAAAAATTGCCAAAGAAAAAATTTCATTGTCACAATTTCTCGAAATCAATTAGTGTTGGGACAAAACAAATACTCAATTCGGATTGGGAAGATCATTTTGCATAAGGATCAGTGAGTTTCGTCCAAAGAAGGGGTCAAAAATAAATTTTTAACTTTAAGTTATGATTTTGCGTTGCCGAAAATAATTTGTTCACTCGTTTTTACATTAAAAAAAAATAATTTAAACAATTTCAAAGCCTTGAGTAAATTTTATTGAATTAATGTCAAGTGCACAGTCATTTTTATTAAATCATTTACAAAATTGCAAAACTGTAATGACGTCCTCGTTCATGTACTTCAGAGTACAGCCCCAAAAAATGTTACACCTTTTTTTTGTGTTACGGACTTTCAAAAAGCTTACAATTGCGGAAACAAAAGTAAGTAGTGCGTAAAAAATCTTTTGATTCAATGAAATAAATGAATGAATTCAATAGAAATCAATACACAGAGACCCCATTCCGCAATTGTTGTACCGTTTATGGAGTCAAATGATTTTTTACGCACCAGCATTTTATTTTCTGGGAAGCAATGAAAACAAAATTTAGAGTCCAAAGATAACAAAAAAAGATCGAATTGAAAAATAATTGAATTGATCTCAGACACAATGATCATTGTGATGATATCGGAAATTGAAAACAAAATTCAAATGCTGTAATCTTTGTGGCTAACACCTTGATTGATTTTCGTTAGCATTAAATTATAATTTCATAGCCTAATACGAGGTGGAGAATAATTTATGATTTTACATGCGTGTGGCAGTAAAAAATGGCCTAAAGATACTCGTATGTGGCGGAAGAAGTAGAAAACATTTTAATTTTTATGCAGATAATGTTCTCCAAAAAAATAGTTTAATGATTGATTTTTTAACGAAACCTGATGATCTTAATGGTTCCCATTTATGTCCACATGAGGGTATTGCCTACAATTACTCTATGCCAATGTTTTTTTTAACTACAGGCATCTTCCAGCTGCCTTTATTATCGCACCATTTTTCATAAACTATTCAATATACAATTAATTATTTCGTTCTGGAACCAATCGCTGAATGAATAATTTTTTAATTGAAACTAGCAGTTATTCATCATTTAAATGTTGTTTGGTAAAGGAGTCGTTCCGTGTTAAATCAAACAAAAAAAAGAATATATCTGTCTTAGCAAAAATCCGTAAAAAACTATTTACAGAGATTTATCTAGGCATGCCCACCCGTCTGTGGAAGACACAATAGCTTTCAAACGAATAAAGCTAACACAATGGTGTCTTATAGAAGGTGGTCCAACCAAAACGCACGATGATTATTCTAAACACAACGAAAGGCTTTCAAAGACATCTTAATATTTTTTATAATAAATATTTTTTTTAATTGAAACAAGCAGTTATTCTTCATTTTAGTGTGATTTGTTTGGCAAAGGAGTCGTTCCATGTTAAATCAAACAATATAAAAATATATCTATCCTAGCAAAACAACAGTAAAACACTACTTACAGGGATAAGGGCTTTTGAAATTCGACAAATATTAAAAACCTGGCTTACTGGTGTATATTTATATTCTGACTTCTAGGAATTGGCTTCAGCTCAACAATAAGAACTTTTTTTTTGTAAATTTAACAATTTTTTTCTGAAAATATATAAAAATCCATTTTTGATGTTTCCTATGTACTCGTAACTGAAAATTCAAATTTTGGGTTAAATTTTTAAAAAAAAATCTTCTTTTTTTTATAATTTTTTAAGAACTGTGGTTTCGCTAGCGTCATAATTATTATCACACTCGGTCATAATGCACAATTTCCAATAGATTGTATGAACAAAAAGAAATTTTGATTTTATCAATTTTTTCTGAAAATATTTAAAAAAATCTTTCTAAATATTTCCTGTTTTCTAAAAATTTAATACTAGAGATAATGGGTTGGATTTTTATAATTATTAATTTTTTGATACATAATTTTTTAAAAAAACTGTGGGTTCGCCAGCATTAAAATCTCTTTTACACCCAACTTCGGTTTCAAGATGCACGACACCTATTTTAGATAAAGGTCTTTATATTTTCCTGAGAAAGAAGGAGACAAACGCCAAAACTCTAAAATTGAGTTAAGGGCAGATTTGGAACCGTAAATGAGGTTCTAATTTTTGTGTTTAACATAAAAGATTTTCAACTGTAAATGGCTAAAAAACGTTAAGCATAATGGTCACATCTACCACTTCCAGCGAGTTTCATATTCAAAAAAGCTAAATATCTCAAAACTACTAAAGTGGAGCTGTGCCTTTTTTTCTTAGGAGAGCAGAATAGGTCTTTGCTTTTTAATGATTTTATGATATTTTTTGAGGCAGACATATTCGCAAATCGACATGGTAGCCATACCTTTGGGGACAATCCTCAAAGCCAAACTCTTTAACACAATAAAATAATATCTAGAAGCACTCTAGAGCGTATTAAAACCCTTGCACAACCTCATCAATACAAGGTTGCTCAAACTTAGGTCCCAGAATAAATAATGGGAAACCGGATGGCCAGCCTGTGTACAAGTTGGAATCAGTAGCTGAAGAAGAAATCTTGCAGATACTTTTACCATTTGGAGAATTGCAGCCTCTTATGTACTTAAAAGCATTTGTGCTTGTTATCGCTTAAAATTGTATGTCGGTCTAAAAAGGTCCTCACTAAATTATACCGACTGATGCAGATACGTTAACAGGAATGGGATTCGATACAAACTGCAAGAAAGCTGGCTACATAAGACCAGAATTTATCCCAAAATGATCCATGTTACGGCTGGCTTGTATTGAAAATTGGCTTAGCATTCTGAAGAAAGTCATAAAATTTTTTTGTCGGTCTGAAAAGGCCCTTACTTATTTGTACCGACTGATGCAGATAACTTAACCGGAATGTGATTCAATACAAAGCTGCAAGAATACTGACTAAATAAAACTAGAAATTACCCCAAAATGATCCTAGTTACTGCTGGCTTTTATCAAAAATTAACTTAGCATTATGAAGAAAGTTACTAAATTTTTTGTAGGCCCTTACTTAGTTGTACCGACTGATGCAGATACGTTAACAGGAATGGGATTCAATATAAAACTGCAAGAATAGTGCCAAAATGGTCCTAGTTACTTCTGGCTCGTATGGAATATTGACTAAGCATTATAAAGAAAGCCGAGAAGGCAGCTCGTATGGGTTTATGTCGAGATGAATACTGAAATTCCTAAATATGTTCTAGGTTTTATAATTTGTGCCACATGCTGGTTGTTATTATATTAGCACGCCCCTCAGGGGGCAAGTGGGGTCATATGATTTTCCTTAGGTTATTCCAAAAGTTGATCTGCAAGATTAAACTTTATCCTATTATATAATCCTATTTATCCTGTATGTTTGTGGGTAAACATGGAGCAAGTTCTTGATGTACGCATTGATGCTACCAGTCAGAGTGTGCTACTCTAGAACTGGAAGTAGTCATGTGCTACGATGTCGGACCAGAGACTTATGACTGGTGCCGCGGCTCGTACGAATCATCTAGAACTGTTGTTCTGGCCTGACCAGTTTTGGAACGGCCCTTCGCGATGACTATGGCCCAAATTTAAGGTAAAGTTAATGCTTAACGTAGAGTTGCGTAGCAACCGGGTGCTACGAAAGAGTAGCAGAGGATAGACCTCAACTCCTCACTAAGAGGAAGAAAAGGCCCGCACAGCTGATCTTAAAATTAGTTTCTACAGTTTATCTGGAGGAGAGTGGGTAGTCGCATTATTTGTAGCTTATCCCAGTGCACTGCTGGATAAGCTGTTACTATTGCAGTCATGGTGATAATGGCGTAAAATTTATATTAATCTGTACTAGTTCGCATCAACTTTAACTAGCAGCTTAAAATGCAAAAAATTTACTCAAATTCTAACATTCATGCGCTGCGAGATATGCCCTGCTACTGAAACCCCAAATAACTTCGGCTTTACAACGAAATTAATTTTTAGCATTTAGAATCGCACTAGAATTTCGATATTAGTTTAGTAATTTTACTGTAAGTTAAATTTTGACACAGAACAACACAGAGCAACACCAACTTAGCTTTGGGCCGTAGAATACAGTGGTTTACCTCGTTTTTATGATTAGCTAAAAATAAAGATATATTCCCTTTTTAAGTTTGTATTGTCTTTTAAGCGATTTGATGGTGTTTTAAAGAAAATACAAAATATAAAATATTACAAATAGTTATAACATTAATTAAAATGGGATTAAATATATAGTACCACATATTAAAAATAAATGAATTCTGCTAGCCAGAAGGTCATAAGACTTGAATTAAAAAAAACACAAGTTTAATTCATTTCAAAACACATTTTGATGTATTTTCTATAAGAATCCTTGAGAGACAATATAAACTGAAAAGTGTAATATCTCTTTATATCTTTTAAGAGATATTCCACCTTTTTAACGAAGTTTAGGCCGATGGCGTTAGTTGCCTGTGTTTTCTTTAAATTAGTTTTTATTTTAATTGTAATAAAACAATAAAAAAAAATAAATAAAATAAAACGAAGTATACGACTGTGTTCTACGTCCCAAAATTAAGTTAATGTATTTCAGTGTTTTTCTGTATCATTTTGACGTACTGACAGTGTTTTCAAAAGTTAGACCTGAAACAATGAAATGTTGAAATGGCAAACCTTAGTGAATATTGGATAGCTGGATTTTCGCCGATTTCTTTTAAATCTTTTCAGGTGTAGCTATTGAAAAAACTATCATTACTATCTGGTCATTTTTTATATGTATTTTTCATGCTTATGTATATTTATGCATAAAACCTTCCACTTCGACCCTCGTCAATATAGGCTTGTTCCAAGCCGCACTACTTACTTATGCCAATCAAATCATATTTTTCCCTACACGCTTTGTATTTGTAGTATTTTTTCATTATCATTATTTTTTTCTCCGTATTTTTTTTTTCTTTCTTACTCGTTCATACGTAATGTGGCCTGGCCGCTCAAACCTTTGTCCGATGTTCATCAGCTCAGCATTTCAACTTGGATATCTCCAGCATACCTAAGCATATTCCGAATGAGAAGGTCAAAAGCAACAACACAAAACACCAGCAGAGGAAGAAGAGGAACAAAAACAAGAATTGAAATTGTTTAGTTTCGGTATGAGGTACAACAACATCAGACATACTCACTCGTCAGCATGTATGGAAGTGTGTCCATAGGTGGCTGTGCGTGTGTACCTCTTTGATACTGGATAATGCTGGACCAGGTCAAAATGTTGTTGCTGCTCCCCTTGTGCTCTGCGCTGTTTGTTTTGTTTACGTTCTGTTGAATGCGCTATTGTTATGTTGGGAGTTGGTGTTTTTTTCATGTTTTCGTTCTCATCTTTTGCTTCACTCTTTATTGTTTTCATTGTGTATCATTTCTTCTCGCAAAGCGGACAATACAAGACACCCCTGCGGCCCCGAGCACTTTTCCTTCTCCGGCAACTGTGTATAGTGAGTGCAGTGAAGTTATGTTTTGTGGAGAGAGATGCCACAAAAGGTGAATATGTTGCCCGGGTTCAATTGAGATCAGTTGACTGTATAAGAGTTTTTCCGGGTTTCTTTTGTTGCGGTGTAATTGCAATATGCTTGGCAATGTTGTCTTGCATAGAGGTACACACACACTTAAACTTGCTTGCTAATATTGTGCCACAGAGAGCTGTGGAAGATCTTTAAGAGTTGGCTAGCGCAATTCAAGAGAGTTACCCAATTAAGCCGCTTAAAAGGAAATCCTATAAGTATAAAAGTACTAAAAAGAACTCGGTGCATAATAATTTACTGCAAATTCTCCCTCCATGTATGGTAATTGGATCTGGTATTGATTTTATACTAAGGCAACAACAACAACAACAACTACACGTACGAAAAACGGTTACTATTCAAAATGGACTTTGTTGTGTGGCTTCCAAAGATACTTTTACATTTACGGGCTTCTGTTAAACTTCTGTTGACCGATTTTCCGTTGTTACACTTTTGATAGCGTGGAAGCCAAACCTTCGTGGTTGCGGTATGTAATGCAATCTGTCTATCCTGGTTTTGTAAGTGGAGCCTAATAGAAATTAAGCATGTTTTTTCTCATGTCAATCATAAGACAACAGATTTGATTGGGAATTCTGCATTTTTATAGATTTAGAGGAATCCGCATGGGTGGAGAATGGGCTAAGATGATTTGCGATTGCGACATGTGAAAAGTGTTAGTGGCAGAAAACTAAAAGAGTAACTGGGCTCTTTGAATCACACAGCCTTTAACATTTCTTTGACACATATTATTTTTTGATTTTCGCATTTGAGAAACATAGATTAGCAAGATTTTGAGACATGCTCTTCTAGAATACCTTTAAAGAACTCATATGGGTATTTCCAGAATTGCGAACGGGACACTCGTATTCTTTAAAGTTAATATAAAATGAATAAAAACATAAAATAATTTAAGCTCTTATTAAAGGCTCAATTGTTTTCAGTAGCACGACATTTGAGTGCAAATGCAAATTGTATCGTGTGATCCATTTCGAGGCTTCCTACTTTTTTAAAGAAAAAAACACAGAAAATTCAAATTGAATGGGGAATGTTTATTATTATTTGAAAGAACATTCTTACGCATTAATTTTTTGGAGATTATATCTATCAAATGTTGGCCGCGGATACTTCTCAGATGGTCCATCCGTTGAGTACAATTTTTGATGACTCGTTCGAGAATTTCGACTGATAACTGGAGAATGACTCTCGCAATGTTTTGCTTCAAGGCGTGAATCGAAGCGTGTTTGTCCGCAAACTTTAGACTTTACATATCCTTACAGGAAAAAGACTAACGGTGTGATATCACACGATCTAGGTGGCCATTAGACCGGCCCAAAACGTGAAATTATCTGCTCACCGAAGTGTTCTCTCAATAAATCCATTGAAGTGGCGCCGGCTTGTTGAAACCAAATGTCGCCGTGATCACGAGCTTCAATTTCAGCTATCAAATAGTCGGTTATTATGGCACGATAACGGTCGCCATTGAAGAAATATGGGACGATGATTCCACCGGCCCACAAACCACACCCAACCGTTTTTTTTCTGGATAAAATGGCAGCTACAGAGAAATTTGGAAAAAAATTATTAAGCATAACTCTTGAACTCTTTATAGGAAATACTAAAATACATGTCGATTCGTTTTTTGAAGGTAGTTAAAAGTGTTTTCCCAAATGTCAAAATGTTTCCAAATGGTTTCCAATGTCATGCATATTAGATACAAATTGTGTTCCTGTCGATAAGACTATTTGTTTTACATCTGAAGTTGGCAACTTTGGTGTACTATACCCACTTTGCGTAGTGGTCTAAAGATTTGTTTCTGTTACCTGAAATGCTTAGTGCCTTGAATGCGCATTCACACAACTCATTATCACGTTTACATTTTATTTAAAGTCGTTTAAATAAACTTAAATTTCAGCATATTTTAACATTTCTTTCTTATACTTACATTTCTATGCTTCAGAAATTCTCTTCTTATGTTACTCGAAGCCGTCTGTTATACTTACGTTTTTTAATACTTGAACTTGTGTTTGGCTTTAAGAGTTTATAATTGAGAAATATATGAGATGTTGACATTTTCTCTTTAATTTCATAAGCCAATCTTATACTAATGTTAATTACATTCAGTAAACGTAGCTGAGCTCTGTCAAAACTCAAATGCTTTATCATTACGCTCTGGAGCTGTACAGCGTGTAGAGATGTATTGCGCTTAACTAAACGCTTTAAGAAACTTCAAACTTTTGCGTAGATTTCTTAGAAGAAGTACTGGAAAGTTAAGTTAAGTAGTGTTGTATCGAATAGCAACCCGTGGACCGTCGATGTGAGGTAGTCAGTCTGTTCGACTGCTACCTAGATTAAAGCCGGACAGGAAGACATGACATTTTTCTGTAATCTTCTATATGGCCTGGTGCGCTTCCCTACCCCAAAACTTTCTATTAGATATATATTTTTTTAATTACATTTTTTTAAGTTTGAGCCGTTGTTATTTATAGTATAATTCAATTAGTTTCGTTTTAGCTAAAAACTATCATGGGAAAAGAAATAGTATAATAATTTTATTTTGTCGTAAGCTGATCCTTCTGTTGTAATTGATGTTTTTAAATCGTATTAGTTATTTTTAATTTTTTTCATATAGTCCACGTTCAAATTGTCTGGGACATAAATAATAAATTCCAATATACTTTTGAATATTCTTACGAAAAAAAAAAATAAAATCGTACATGCACTTTGACTAAAGTTTGGGTGACGGACTCTAGACCCGAAAATCTTACCAATTTAAACATGGACATATTGGTACCAATTACAATGAAATTTTCTTACAAATCCAAATATGGACTTATTTTTTCGATCTGGTTAAATTCATGGGTTTCCAAAACTGTTTTAATTGGTTTTTATGCACATCAAGAATCGAAGGATATAACAAGGTCAGTCATACCAGACGTTATTTTTTATTTTACAAGTTTATTACAGGGATTAACCGGGCCAAGATCTCTTGTCTCTATATTCAAATAGAAGACAAGTTTTTAACAAAATGGTTATTTTACTAGTTTCAGTTTAATGTCGATGAAAGTTTAAATAAAAAAAAAAACAAACCATGGGGATTTAATTGCATTCTAGAGACTAGAAATAAGGAAAACTATTTAATTTCAAATCGGGGAAATATTTTTCATTCCATGGCATTCCTACTTTAAAAAAGACGATTGCTTTTTCTTAAAGTCCGAAATGCCGATTTTCTGAAAACCCCGGTTTTTTTACACTCTAATCGTAATATTATATACCAAACGTGGCCGAAATCGGAACTAATATGGGTGTTCTAGGGCTGTTATACATAAAATCGCGAGAAACCTTAGTACTGCGGCTATATCCATAACGTGTACCGATAATGAAGGCATCGCCAAGTTTCATCAATATCGGACCACAAATAGTAGATGGAGAGCAGGCGAACATACACTGTTAAAACGAATCAATTTGTGATTTTGAGTCGATCGGTTCATTTTATGGTGGGCTTAGCTGAAATATATATGTGACGCGCAAAATAGAAAGGGACCTAAGCATAAAAACCAGTTCTGTTCGGAAGAGCCATTTTAATGATTTAAATACTTGTATCTTTGGTGTACCATCACTTTCATAAAACGCGCATATCTCTGGGAGGGAACACTTTTGGGGCATGGTATCGGTCTCATTCGATGCTCAGATGTTGTCCACATCAAAAAAAAAAAGTGAAAATTGATTTTTTTACCCTTAGGTCCCTTTCCCTATGCGCTGTCACATATGGTAGTTAGAAACATTTGCGATGAAACTAATTTCTAATAGCCTTTGCCACAGAGTGGTGCGGGGTATAAGAGAGGGGCTTAGTAATTTTAATAAATCAAAAGAAGTTTTGGCTTATTGTTAACGATTTTAAATTATCGCCATAGCATTATTTTGAGTAGGATATTTTCGTTTGTTACAAACTCACTAGGGTGTGCCGATTTGTAACTACAAAAATTTGGCGATAGCTTTTGGCATGGGAAAAAAAGTTCCACAACGACATATCAAAAAAAATACCGAAACGCCCAAATTTAAATTTTTTGGCTTATTCTCAACTTTTATTTTAAAGATTTTTTTAGTAGGTACATAATAAAAAAAATATTTTTTTAACAATATTAAATTTCAATGGTGGCATACAATTCATATAAATATAAATACATATCGGATGTACATTGCCACATTCAATTTAATATAACATATGAGCGTTTGGTTCTCTTATATTTTCAAAAAATCTAAATTTCTGCGCTTTGAAAATGATTTTTTATACCCGCACCACATAGCGGTATGGGGTATAATGGCTTAGTGCTTGCGTTTGTAACACATCGAAGGAATCGAGTTAGAATACCGGGACCAGAGAGAAAGTTGCTCAGAATTACATTTTGAGTCGATCTAGCCATGTCTGTCTGGCTGGCTGGGCGGCTGGCTGGCTGGCTGGATGTAAAGATGTCCATCTATTCTTGTAATCAAAGTACAGGTCGCATTTATACACCGATCTTGATGAAACTTGGCATGTGGTAATATATTGGGACAAGGACGGACGCTATTGAATTTGGTCCAAATCGGAGCACTTTTTGATAGACCCCCCATACAAAGGAACTCCCGGATTTGGTCCAAATCCAGTTGATGTCGCGTGTATTGGTCAACAAATTAAAAAAATATGCCATTCGATGTAGAACTGACCACAAAATGTAAAAAAAATAGTTGGACCCGCCTCTCGGACCTACGGGGCCTTCAGAACCCAAAAAATGGACCCATGATTTTAAATATAAGTGTGACCCCTTAAATGAAAGGAAATTATCTTATAATTTTAAATACAGAAAAAAATTCGACCTGTTTGGGCCCCATGGTCCATTAGGAGGGTCCAAAAGTTTCGGTTTACCCGGATTTTAGTGTGACCCCTCAAATGACAGGGAATTGCCTCAGGACTTTAAATATGTCAAGCCAAATGATTTATCTCGTCCGTGGGAGGGCACAGGGTCCGAAAACAAGGTATGAAAATGTGGACCAACTATAATTGTTATACCCTCACTACATAGTGGTATGGGGTATAAAGGCTTAGTGCTTGCGTGATAGATACAGATAGAAATAGCGACGAGTGCTTTCGATTAACAGGAGACTTAATCACATTTATAGTGGTGCGGGTATCATAGAGTCGGCCACGCCCGACTATAGCACTTACTTACTTGTTTTAATATGTCATAGTGGAACCTTTTTTTCCACATGCCAAAAGAAATCGATGGCACAATATAGATTGCTAAATTGAACCACCCTAAAACACAACCTTTTATTACCCGTCATACATTAGGAACAGTTAGTTCTTTTTAACAAATTCCAAAGTTCAGATACGCTTTCTTAATGGCCAATCTTTTACTTAGAAAGTGATTTTGAATTATGGTTGCAGAATATAAGTAAAGCTTTTGTTTGGACCATTTGAAGGCTATTACAACAAGCATTAGCGTCCTGCAATCTGTTGCAAAATTACTACTTCAAAGACTACTTTTCTTTACATCGAACTAAACTTTTCCAACAAACTAACCATGTCTAATTTCCCCAAAATGTATCCTTTAATAGTTTGAAACTCTTTAAATGTCCCTTTCTTTTTCTTTGTCAAACAAATGACCAGGAAAGAAATTATACGTACATTCATTCAAGGATTCTCTACTTTATACCGTATTCCTATGTTATCACAAACTTTTCGGCACCACATTTTCTTTACAGCAATTAATTTTCAAAGGAAGCAAAAAACAAAAAGAAAAAAAACCTAAAACGGACGAAAGAAAGTTCGGTTACTATTTATTCTCACTGAAGTAAAAGAGAAATGTTGGCGGTGCCAACAAAGTTTCCAATTTTCCTCCCACAGAGGGGGTAACAGAAAAAAATAGTAAAAAAAACAAAAACGCTTTTGTTCCGAACAATTGTTGGTTATTAGTTTTTCTCACTTACAGACGTTTCGTTTGGCCGCCATCTATTGGGCAGCTTTTTTTCGCATGCCCGCTTCGTTTTATGTTCTTCTTTTGGAGGTTGTTTGTCTGACATTTAATGAAGCGCAAACTGTTTATATCCGTTTGAGATAAATTACCTTATTTGACCCCAAAAAGAAAAAGAAAAGAAGGAAAAACATCATAAAAATGTCGGAGAAGCGAAGGAAACTTGTACAGCAATCATACGAATCTATGAACATGACAATATTAGTTGTATTTAATGACTGTCGTTTGTAAACACAGCCTTATCCGAAATCCTTGAGATACCGACTGCTAGTTATGTTGTTCCTTCCCCGCTTATGTGTTGCCCGTTTAACACATGATAGATACCCTGTCTTCCTAGCACTAGGCTATTATTAAATCATAAAAACCGGATAGTATGGATGGGCAGAAGTTACTGAAATTAAAAAAATCGATAAGTTTTAAAAGTAAAACTAAACATATGACTGCGCATAGAGAAAGGGACCTAAGGGTAAAAAAATCAATTTTAATTTTTTGATGTGGACAACATCTGAGCATCGAATGAGACCGATCCCATGCCCCAAAAGTGTTCCCTCCCAGAGATATGCGCGTTTTATCAAAGTGAAGTCGACAATTCTAAGCGCAAATAGAAAGCGACCTAATCTTTAAAATGGCTCTCCTGAACACAACTTTTCATCAACTTTTCACTTTTTTTTGATGTGGACAACATCTGAGCATCGAATGAGACCGAAGTTCGTTTATTTATATGGCAGTATCGTTTAAAAGCATTAACCTTTTTACCCAAGAAACTTAAACTGTCTGACCCCTTTTTTTGTTTATAAATTTTTGGGGATTTCGAAATAAGTTTTTGTCGTAACCAAAGATTTTGTTGTAACTAGATCCGATAAAATATTAAATGGGTTCACATGTTGGTGTTTAGATTACCTATTTTTTTTTACAATTGCGAACTAAACAGGGTTTGGTCACTACAACGAACTAATCTGTTGTCACCACCAATTAGTAGGAACAAAGTAACATCAAAATTGGTTGGTTGTCATAACCATCAGTTGTCGCTACCAAAAGTTAAACTAAATTCGGTTGGTAGAACAGTGTTATTGGCTGTGAACACCATGATACGGTTGTAGCAACCATCATTTGATATCTCGAACCATGTTACCATCAATACTATGGAATGTAGGTTATTGCAACAGAAAGTCGGTTTATACAACCGAATTTTTGCAGTTCGGACCAATTTACAACTAATTTTCCACTGGTTTATTGTAAATATAAGGATTTGCCATTATGCTTTAAATATGATTTGGGCAAGTGGCCTCCGCTGCTGGCTCGCATAAATTCCAGACGAGGGACCCAATTTTAAACCACTTTTTGCCGCATTTGGGGCAGTATGTCAGCAATAAAGCACGGAATATTCTCTTTCAAGGCGTCAGCCTTGAGAAACTACTTCACATAACCCTACAAAAAAATTTTCAGCGGTGTTAAATCACACGATCTTGGAGGCAACGCCACAGGCCCACGACGCGAGATAATGCGCTCAACAAAAGCATTTTTCAATAAATTGATTATTTCGTTGGCTGTTTGGCATGTAGCGCCGTCTTGTTGACACCAAAGTTCGTTACCATTCTCCAATTTAGGCACGAAAAAGTCATTAATCATGGATCAATAGCGTTCCCCATTGACTGTAACATCGGCTTCATATTTGAAGAAATATGGACCAATGATTCCCTCTGCCCATAGAGCACACCAAACAGTGACTTTTTGAGGATAATAGCTTGTTTCATTACTCCAAATGCGACAATTTTGGTTATTAACGTACCCATTCAACCAAAATTGAGCTTCATCGGTAAACAAAATTTTCTTGTAAAAATCAGGATCGGTGGCGATCTTGTTTTGGGCCCATCACCACGATTTGCAAACGTTGATACGGAGTAAGGCTTTATGAAATGGCAAACTAAACTGAGCATAAATCAAGTAACAGCTTTTAAAAAAGAGCAACTCCGAACAAGTGTGGCCAGATTGAAAACCAGACGGCTATAAAACCCTTTAGTAAGTTGTAACAAAGAAAAACAGCACCACTAGTACAGATGTTAACGCCCTATCATATGTTCATGTTACAATAAAAAGGGGAGTGTTATGTAGTCAGCTGATTTTGAATTTTTTCCTCGCAGCTGATTTAGAATTTTTTTTCAAATTTAAAATTTGACAAAGACAATTCTTGAATTTTGTATAGCTAAATTTGTATATCAAACATTTACAATACTCATCAAGCATTCACAAAAATTTATTTTAGCATTTTCTTTCAAGTTACTTTGATATTCCAGCGAACTGTTTATTTGTTATTGGGCTGGTGACTATACCTCGTTTATTATGCCATGCATATGTTCATGTATTAAATTAAGAAAAACGCCAATTTTAAAATGTCAAAATAAATATTTTAGTTGTAAAATATTTTTTAGAAGCTTCTCAAAGTTGGAAACCACATACAGACTTTATCCGATTCAGATTAAGTTACTCGTAAAGCGCTACTAGCGACCAATATTTATCTTTGGTAAAATTGGAACTCGTGGTCAATGATTTCGAATAGCACCCACATAAAGGTCCCTTAGGATTTATGGCCATGCCGCTCTAGAAGCCACAATTTAAATCCAATCGTACTCAATAGACCTAAAAGTAACCCATCATATCGGTACATGTTTTACAATTATCCCCATGTATGTATATGTCTTGATGTAGCCCTTTAAAGGTTCCACCCCAGTTGTGATTCTGCCGCTCTTGAAGTCACAAAAAAAATCAGTTTTTGCGCGAGGAACATTCAGAGCGGCCTGTACACCGCCACCCTGAGAACTGCGACAGACTGTCTCTTTGTTCGCGGACTACCACCTTTATTAAAAAACACTTTAGTAATTTCGGACGCAATGTTTATAAGCAAAACTGCATAATCTGTGGACCCAAAACCATGCACATGACCGTCAGAAAGTGGCTGGTTGGTGTGGATGCTTCTGGAAAAACTATTTTGGTTAATGGTCAGCGCTACAAAGGCATGGCAAACTATTTTATGTAGTAAAAGACTGAACACATAGACTTGGACGAGCTTTGGATTGTCCAAAATGGAGCGCCTTGCAACGCAGCCTAAGCATGTCCACGCCACAATCGAACTTTTGCTCGCCAGGTCCGGTAATCGTGTTATTGGAATTCTCGGCATAGTCCAATTGGCCACCTCAGAGTTGCAATTTGACGCTGTAAGACATTTTGTTAGAGAACCTTTAGAACGGATGTTATGTGAACAATCTGTTAACGATTGAGACCCTGCAGACCCATTCGTGATATAGATCTCATAACAATTACCAAGGTCTTGGAAAATTGGGTGCAGTGGATGTGCTACAGCGAAGTGAGCTAAGACAACCTGTAAATGAAATTATTTTCAATTTGTAATGGGAAGTTTTCCTTTTTTTAATACATAAAAAAATATTTCTTTAGAAGAAACATATTTTATTTTTTAAGTTTTAAAAAGCAAATGGGACTTCCCAAATCGTTTTGCTTAAAAATCTTCGGAGATTTTTAATTTGTATGCTCTGTATATCAGAGAAGTCTTACAATGAGTGTGAATCGAAAAATGTGAAAATTAGGATTTGATAGTTTCTGTAGTTGTAATCAGCTGACGATTTTGGTAGCATAGCTGCTTATCAAACAGTGCTACATAATCTCGGCTACTAACAAGGAGATTTCGACCCTAGAGGTGGATATTAAAGATTTCTATTTAGGCTATTTTAACCTTGTGATTCGGCATACACTTGACCTAGCCCATTTTACGTACTTTTGTCTAGGAGCATATAATCGGGGATTGATCTTTTATGTGGAGAGGGAAGTACCAAGTTTGTATAATGTGGAGTTTATCTCCAAGAATTCGCCAAATCTTTATGTTATCAAAACAAATTGTAGCCTTCAAAATTTAGACATGTTATTGTTTTTTACTTTATTAGAAGCTAGACCTATAAGGAATTCCACAAAGACTCTTTGGTTGAGGTTGAACTCAACAAATAGTAGTTATACCCAAATAATATAATGAAAACATAATTCATTGTGTTCTTCATACACTTAGTTTCGAACCCACAAAATGCCTGACCCTTTACTTGCATATTTAACGAGCTTCGAAGGCCAAAGATATGCACGTTTGTTAAAAATGGCAAATAAAGTACTCGTAATACCACATGTGCGGGCGGGCATACCCTTATAAAGTGGTTAGTATTTCTTTTAAAACTCCCCAGTGCCAGCTGTCGCTAATAGTTCTGTAATACGGCAGTAGTGGTGGAATTCACTTAGTCGAAACAATGATACCCTTCAATTCTTACGTTATGGGATAGTGTAAAGAAGTATTTTGCAACCCAGTTGAAGTTAAGTATTTGGTTTACATTTGGCGCAATTAAAAACGTTTATTTTTCAAATTACTTTTAAAACTTCTTTAATGACTAACGCAGTTAAGTCACCGGTATTCACGTGGTGTAAAACTTGCCGCTGCAAATTTTTTAGCTGTTCTCTCCCAGTTTTGCATTTGAGTTTATGTGTATGATAGTGGTGCATACTAACTATCGAACTTCGCGATCCACATGTATAAGAGTTGCTTAATATTCGCTTATAATCTACCATGAGAAATTTGAGCAAATTATATCTTTATTTGTAGCCCTAGAAGGATAGCACCTCAAATTGAAATGGACCTTTGCAAATAAGCGATTCCAGAATATGGGCCGTTAATGTCCAATTTAACCGTTGTTGATAATTAAAGTAAAGTCCAGTACTTATTTGTGGCTCCAAGAGCGTTAGAGTCACAAGGGAGGGACTTTTGTAAGAGCGTCATATAAGACAACATGCATACATATGTGACGCGCAAAATAGAAAGGGACCTAAGGGTAAAAAACAGTTTTGTTCAGTAGAGCCATTTTAAAGATTTAAATACGTGTAACTTTGGTGTACTTCACTTTCATAAAACGCGCATATCTCTGGGAGGGAAAACTTTTGGGCCATGGGATTGGTCTCATTCGATGCTCAGATGTTGTCCACATCAAAAAAAGAAAAAAATTAAAAGTGATTTTTTTACCCTTAGGTCCCTTTCTCTATGCGCTGTCACATATATGTAAATCTAAAGCGATTTTCTCCAATATCAAAAGTATCAGCCATTGACACAAAAAAAAATTACCTGTGGCAAATCTCTTCAAGATTTATTTGTATATGTGCCTGCTTGAGCTAAAAACATCAAATCGGATGAACCAATTTTCTTTAATGTCATCCACCCTTTGCTAAAGAAAAAACTTTCTCGTATCAAATTTCAGCAAGATTGATTTTAATATGTGGCTTCTAGAGCTAAAACTATAACTAAATCTAAACCGATTTTCCTTAATTTCAACAACTACCATTCTTGAATTAAAAAATACCACTGCCAAATTGTATAGTCTTCGCGCCCAACCAAGGGAGTGATCATGCCGCGGTGCATGGCAAAATACCCGTGTCCAGCAGACAGCTGCGTGATCTTGGCCGCCAAGATCATGGGCATGTGGACGCTTAGTATACACCCGATGTTTGAAATATCGTGAGTTTAGGCCTGCGTGGCAGCCACTCACGTTTAACAAACTCCACTTCTGCCAAATTTCATGAACAGTAATTAAGACCTGCAGTTTGATTACAAGCTTTAGGTGGACAGACATATAGGCATCGTTAAATGGAAACAGCTGGTGATTAAACGTCGATCGGTATGCCTTAAGGTGGGTCTTGCTCCAATACTTTTGGTAGCTACTAACAATTGCCATGAAACTAACATTCCACACAGTGGTGTAGGGTATAATAATGCACCTTTCTAAACCACAAATATCTACCCTCAGGATCTTGGGAAACGTTTAACATTAGAGCTTCAATGTAGCGTATCAGTCGATCATTAAGATTAGCTTATGGTTGTTTCAAGTTTAACATACAAAATTTAATTAAAAAGCTCTAACGTCCTGGGGTAATATCACAAAACTTAAAAGCCACTGATCAAGTGTACAGTCCATCATATACCCCATGGATACTTGATTACATGTACATATGCATATGCATGCTTAGAATATTTGAGTTCATGTACCCCGATTGAGAAGTGCGCCATATCCAGCACACCAGCGTGCATTATAAATAGCCAAATCGCCTTAGACGCCTTAAAATAAACCACCACATAGTATATGTATCTTTATATATATAGAGGGATTATTGGGTCAATAGCTACATTTGCCAGCCATTACAAACCAAAACAAACAACCCACTCGAAAAGAAAAAAATCTCTCTCTTTTTCATCGTCTCTCGCTCTTTCCACATAACCTGTGATGGAGGATAATAGCGATAGTCGCAGCTGTAGACAGGACCAAAAATAAAGCAGCTCAAAACTCAGAATGATGGCGAGCAAAAAAAAATAGAGGGAAACGAGTATGCATGTAGTTGTGTGTGTGTTGATGGTCTATGGCATATTAAAAAAATATGCTGGCGTCTCTTAACTTGTTATCCTTAAAAACAGACGAGAGTAGAAAAAAAATCGCCTTCGTGTTTGTCGATAGTTTTGCCACTGCTGCCGGAACGACGATGGCGCTGACGCAGATGATGGTGGTGATGTCGTCGGCGGCGATAGGGAGTTGCTGCAGAGACTCCTGTTATATGCTTTTTCATGTCCTGTGCTAAGAGTTCGACTTTTCTCGCCCTAGCCTTTTTTTTTGGTCGCGCGACAGCAGGAGTAGGGAGCTTCGATGCTTTTTGTTGTGGCTTAGATAACACTTATAGTTTTTTTTGCCTTTCCTTTTCATGTTATTTGTGATGTTGATATTTATATTGCTGTTGCTGTTCTCCACTAAACTATATATTACGATTTGTATTTTTGTTGTTGGGGCTCTTCTCTCTGTTTATTTGCCTTTGCTGCTCCGGCTGCTTCTGGGCTGGCATGTTGGTGGTGGCCATATCAGGATGTGTTTTATTTCAAGGCTTTATTTTGGCTTAATGCCAAATAAAATATTTTACTTTATTACTTATGTTGTAATATGTGCCATATAATTTTTTTCCACTCTTTTCATTCCTTCTCTCTGCCTCTCGTTGCCTCTAGTATATCTCATGTTCACTCTCTGTCTTTTTGTAATATTTCATTCTTTTGTTTTTATTGTTGTGCCCAGAGATATCCTTTTATTTTCTGTGTCCTTTTTTTGTTGGGTCGCAGCAACTTCAACCAGGGTTACGGTATGATACGACATGAAATAATAGTTGTTTTGCCTTATTTTTCATACTTTTCCTTGTCATATTATTTGGTGCCGAGGCAAAAAAGATAGCTAGAAAGTGCCTGAGAAATAGAAACCGAGAGAGAGGGACTAAGGGCAAAAAGTTAATTACTATAAAAATGTCAAAAAAAAGAACAGTCGAAAGGCAATTGCTTAATAGCGTATGTGATGTGGTGTTAACAGTAAATTTCCGCATTACTTTAAGCAAAAAATAGCACACTTTACTTATTTACTAAGATATTTTTTTTGGGAAAATTAGCCAAATTTAACATTACGAGTAAGCTGACTTCAATAATTTTTTAGGGCTTAGGAGGAAAAAGTCTTCTATTGGTTCCTGCAAGACTGCCATTTTAGGCATTACATAGCAGAGCGAAAGAAACCTTATCTGTCGCAAAAGTTCTCACAGCTTCGTTTCTTCTTCGCTATCGCTTCAACTTTAATTCATATATACCGCCCTAAAGAAATTACTTCTGTCTTCCCACTTTTCTATGTCATTATATTCTGTACTCTTATGTTGCTATCCGGAACCGCTTCATTAGGCCGCAAACCTGGGTCTGCTAAATATGGAGTGCTTCGCTTCGCCTACTGTAGGTCAAACCGTCTGTAGAGTTCAATCTACCAGTCCTTATTAATAATTGTAACTTCGTTATCGACCATGACAACTTTAAAATTGTGTGAGGTAGAAATGTTCATCGCCTAGTCCTTAATTGCCCCAGTTGAATATTCATGTGATTACCCCAAATGTCCATCTTCTCTTTTTCGGCTTTGATAGAGTTCCACACGGTCGTCACGTCATCTGAACGCCTGCTAAGGGACGTAAAAATAATTTGGAATTCATTTCCGTTATCCTTATCGCTTGCTTAGAGGCTGTCCAATGCCTATAACTAAGCGGTTCCACTGATAAGTAAAGAAGCCAAGTCACTTTCTGTTTACTATAGGGTGATCCATCTAGAGGTATTTTTTCAGAACAAAAAAAATATAATAATTCAAATCAAGTGTGGAATCTTTATTAGTAATTTGAAAGGACATTTTATGGATTTTTTTTTTGAAATAATTACCTTTAAATGTTGGCAACTGTATTTTGGAAATGAGCGTTCGGTTAGAAACGGGAAGATCCGCTGTTTTCGAACAAAATTTTGTTGTGTGATGAGGCCCATTTCTGGCTCAACGGCAAAGTCAATCAACAAAATTGCAGCATTTGGGCTAAAGAGCAAAGAAGAAGAGGTTTAAGAGGTGCCATTATACCCAGAGAAAACCACGGTTTGGTGCGGTTTATAAGCCGGTGGAATCATCGGTGCATATTTTTTCAACCGTGAATGGTGCTGAAATTGAAGCCCGTAATCTTGACGACACTCCAAAGTCTATACTGACAAACCAGCTGCGATTCAGGTTTTGGAAGCCAAAATTACAGGAGTCATTAAAGCCATACCGGTCGAAATGCTCGAACGAGTCATGCAAAATTGGACCCTCAGAATGGAAAACCTGAGGCGTATTTGACGGAAATTATATTCAGAAAATAAATGCCATGAAATGTCCTTTCAAAATACCAAAAAGATTCCACACTTGATTTGAATTTTTATATTTTTTTTGTTCTGAAAAAATACCTCTAGATGGATCACCCGTTAGAAACTAGATTGTTATTATTACACTTATGTAAAGGAAATTTGCATTCTTCTTGGCACTGTTAGGTAGATAGGTATTACTTTATCTATCTTATAACGATACCTTTATAAAGGGTGTTTTTTTAGATGTATAATTTTGAAATAGAAATAAAACGCATATAATTTAATGTTGTGGCCAAGAATTTAGATTTTTTATAAAGATAAGGATTCATTATTATGCTTTAAAAATAATTTCTGGCAAGTGGCCGCCACGGCTGGCTCGAATAAATTCCAGCCGAGAGGCGCAATTTTCGACCAATTTTTTCAGTATTTGGGGCAGCGATAACGCGAGGAATATTCTCATCAAAGGCGTCAATCATGTCGGGTTTATCTGGGTAGACAAGCGACTTCACATAACATCACCAAAAAATAGTCCAGCGGTGTTAAAACGCACGATCTTGGAGGCCACGCCACAGGCCCACGACGCGAGATAATGTACAAAAATTGACTTCAATAAATTGATTTTTTCGTTTGTTGTATGGCATGTAGCGCCATCTAGATTGACCGAAGGTCTACATCTTCAACATTCTCCAATTTAGGCACGAAAGAGTCATTAATCATGGCTTTATATCATGGCTCTAACATTATAGACGGCTTCATTTTTGAAGAAATATGGACCAATGATTCCCTCCGCCCATAAGGCACACCGTACAGTAACTTTTTTAAGGAGTAACGGCGTCTCAACAATGGCTTGTGGATTTTCATTACTCCAAATAAGCCAATTTTGGTTATTAACATATTCATTCATCCAAAAGTGAGCTTATTCGCTGAACAAAATTTTCTTATAAAATTCAGGAACGGTGGTCACCTTGTTTTGGGCCCATTCAACACGATTTTCAAACGTTGTTTCGGAGTAAGTCTATTCTTTACAAATGGCATGCTAAACTGAGCATAAATCAAGTGACAGCTGTCAAAAAGACCAACTCCAAAAGTGTGGCCAGATTGAAAATCAGACGTCTAAAAAACACCCTTAAGATTAGATGCTTAGCTTTAGACCTGTAAGCTTCACCACATTGGTGCGGACTGCGTTGACTATCATAATCAATAACTTAAAAACTATCGCATTAAGGGCTCAAAGTGATCTGCGCCACGACGATATCCTTAATTTATCCAAGTACAGATTTTGGCCTTTTCTTTTTCTGTATGTAAAAATCTATCAGACATGTTCATTAAGCAAAGCTTTGTGAACAGTAGTACGAGACAATTTCGATCTTATGCAAAAATATAAGAAATATTGGTAAAAGTTGCACGCAGGAAAAATGTTTTTGTTGGAGTGACAATACTCCGAGCATCATACAAACGTTCTTTGATCCCCACAACTATAAATTATTGCAAACAAAACCATATACCTAACAGTAGTATGATGCTCTTCGAATATTGTCTCCGCAATCATACTATTTTTCTTGTGCGTGGGTGGAATCACCGCTTATTTTATATTACTAGGGTTGCTATTCCCATATGTAAACAGGAACTTCCATTGGGAACTTTGACATTTTTTAGCATAATCTCACTCAGAACGTTTTGTCATTTGAGTGCTAATTGTTTTGTTTACAGTTCGTTGAAAAGTTCATCTCAGTCAAAAACTGGAATTACCCGTGAACATTTTCGTGCGATGGTTTTTTACTACTACTACTAAGTATTTTCGGTGTGGGTTATGGAGGCAAGAGTGTTTAAATCAACTTGTTTCGACTGCTGTCGATGTTTATCCCTGGTAACAAGAGTTCAGTCTTGTTACCAGGGATAAACGGTCATTTTGCCAGACACCATCGAAGCTGTGCGTGAACTGATAAAGCAAGACCGACATGTTACGTACCGTTAGATTAAGGCATCCTGACAAGCACCAATAACATACTCGTATAGCATGTTCATTTGGCTGTGAAAAAAAATTGTTCTCGTTGGATCCCACATAATTTGACGTATGCTCAAAAAAAGGCTCATATGGATTGGTGCTAGGAGATGTTGAAAAAGTATAACTGCGGTAGCTCAAAGGCAGCGTATAACATTGTCACAGGTGATGAATCATGGATCTACGCATAAGAACCCGAACCAAAACAGCAATCGACTGGATGGGTCTTTCAGTCGAGCCACATCCAACAAAAGATGTTCGTGGAAGAAGTACATCGAAGCAAATGCTTGCGCTTTTTTCGGTATAAGCGGTCATGTTGCCACAGTGCCATTAGTGAAACGTAGGAGGTCAATTCTGAGCGGTATACAATCATTTGTTTGCCAACAGTGTTCAAAGAAACGAGCAAAGATAATAAGCCGTATCATGACAATGCGAGCTCTCACACATCAGCTGAAACGACGAGCTATTTGACCACTCAAGATGTTGGAATGATGGCCCTGCTTTGGCACCCAATAACTTTTTCTTATTCCCTAGCATCAAGAAAAAAATGCGTGTTCAACGTTTTTATCGCCCGAAGCAGCTGTTGAAGCGTTCAAAAATTTTGTTTTGGAGGTGTCTCAATCGGAGTAGAAAAAGTACTTCGAAAATTGGTTTGAGCGCTTGCAAAAGTGTAATGATCTTAAAGGAAAATATTTTGAAAAACTATAAAACTATTTCCAGTGATAAATTATTGTGTTTTTATTGCCAGACCCGAAATATAAATAGCAAACTTCGTGTTGGCCAAATTTATGGTTTCTGATTACTTTAAATATTATCCTTTCACCTTCCATGCTGATTATAAAACTCCTTGCTAAATTTGTGAGACCTACATCTAACGTTTTGAAAATAACCATACAATTCTAAAATCCCCTCCAAAGTTACCCAAGTCAATAAGCATCATTTTATTTTCCAATTTTAATCAAAAAATTATCGCAAAATTGCACATTGTACAGTTTGCAAACTTAAAAGTCCCGACAAAATCCCCTTCATTATTATGGCAAAAAGAGAGACTTATGAAGTCATATCCTGGGCTAAATTCACAATATCATGTCGCTCGTTTTACGACATTAAAAGGTTAGACGCAACTTCCTTTTTCGATAATATTGGCATTTATGGTATATTTCCTTTAAAGGATTAGCTTAACATTTTGTTTATTCGTCCCCTCCATAAATTTGTATTTATATTTATGACTTTATTTAGATTTTTGTTTCGTCCTTTGCAATCGGGCATATGTATACAACATCCGTCTCCCCTTACATGTTTTTCGAAAAAAAAGAGTGAAAAAAGATATATAAAAATTTATTGTGGTCTTTCCGCATTGACTGTTGTCTGTAAAGTGAAGGCTAATGGGGTGGGTAGTAAGTGCGGAGCAGCAGCCAGCCAACAACGTTTATCTGACGCAGGCGATGTTGGCTCAAAATGGGGGGTATTCCTCATACCCTAACCGAAACCATCTTTTTTATAAAGAAAAATTATCGTTTATAAAATAAATCACCGCTGCTGCTTCAACTGTTTTGTGCTTTTTTCTGGGTCATTTTATACACTTCAATACACAAATCACGTCTTTCATATGAATGCATGTGAGTAAATGAAGGTACATAGAGACAGCGCCATCCGTATAAGTCGCCAAGGAGGTTAACTCTGTGACCATTGAAATTGATAAAATTATTAAAGTCTAATTTTCTCATTTACTGATTACGATGGTTGTTATTATGACATGAACACGAATGAATGCTAGCTAGTGTTTAAAAAAAATCTCCAATTGGACTTAACCCTTTAAGCATTGGGAATGGCTCATATAATGTGTGAATGTGGCTGTTTTTATATGCTTTTTTCCGCTTCGTTTATGTCTCATGCAACCATTAAATCCTTTTTTTACAACATCTGCCGTTTGCAGGTTGCACATTCATTCAAACTGCCATGAATGTTGCTGTTGAACGGAAAGCCATAAAAATTCTCATTATTTCAGATGAGGGTTAGTACGTACATCCCCACGCCCCCTTGCCACATGGTATCATTATTACTTTTGTCCTCCAGAATAAAAAAGTGTAGAAATAAATAATCAATAGCAGCGGAATGGTAAAGGTTGTTAGAAGGTTAACCATATAAAGTGTTCGGATAATTATAAGTATTCATATTGACTTTGGCGGGGGATGGTGGGGTCTAATAAAAAAGGGATTTAAATATTTTAATGGGTGTCCTAGATAAATATCATAGAATCTCCAGGGACCGTTTAAAAGGGCTGTTTATAAACATCCTTTCGTCAATAAACTGGAATGAAAGTCATATGTAAAATATAATCATAATAAATCTGTAAAAGAAGCTAAAGTCGGGTATAACCGATTATATTTTACCCTGCACTTCTGGATGTTCGAAAAAGCTAACTGAAAACTGGACCCTTGGATGGGCTCTAAAGTTTAAAACTTATGTTATATTTAAATTTGTGCGAAATTTATTTGATTTTTTTAAAATCGGTTGAACATATATTTGGGATGTAAGTCTTAACCGAATTATTCAATTTTCATTCCTTTGGTTCTTAGTCCCCAAATCTGTTTTGTGCCAAATTTAACGAAGAAAAAAAATCGGATGATGTGTAGCAGCGATGTCTTAATCTGAACCGATTTTCTTTAATTTCATTAACGTTTTAAAAAACTTACTTTTGCTAAATTTCATTAAGATTTGATGTAAGATGGGGTTTCTATAGCTGAAAACAGAACATTCAGACTTATGTGGGATCTATATTCAAATCTTAACAGATTTTCTTTAATTTTAATGGCACACATTTCATCACCCAATTTCACCCAAACTACTTCCGTAAAATTTCATGAAGATCGGATGAAATTGCGATATTTTTATGGACAGACACTCACTCATCGGTTAAATCGAATGATGTAGTGACTCTGAATCAATCGGTACTCTCAAATATTTTCATTAATTACAAACATTTGCCATGAAATTAACTTATAAAGGGTGTTTTTTATTGGGGTATAGAACTTTAAGTTGGCATCACTTTTTTAACTGGCGGCCATTTTGTCAGCTGTCAAGTGATTAATATTTAGTTTGGTTTGCCATTTCATCATGAACAGGTTGACAAAAGAACAACGCTTGCAAAATGGGCCGAAAATGAGATTCATCTCGATGCTGATTTTCATCACAGAATTTTGTTTAGTGATGAGGCTCATTTTTGGTTGAATGGCTACGTCAACAAGCAAAATTGCCGCATTTGGAGTGAAGAGAATCCACATGAGACCCTTGAGACGCCATTACATCCACAAAAACTGACTGTTTGGTGTGCTCTATGGGCTGGTGGAGTCATTGGGCCATACTTCTTCCGAAATAATGCTGGAGAGTCAGTTACCGTTAATGGAGACCGGAATAGAGCCATGATAACCGACTATTTTGTTCCCGAATTGGATGGCATGAATGTGGATGAGTTGTGGTTACACCAGAGTGGTGTAGGGTATGATATGAATGTAAAAACCGAGAATTATTTAATGTCCGGGGCATATAAAAATGTAAAACAATTTAAAGGAATATCAAATTGAACAATTGGCAAAATTTTAGACTTAACTACACTATTTACAAACACAGCATTTGAATGACAGTAAGAGGTTTAAGGGAAGTCTAGAGGATTATCTGGTGAGGCGGCTAGAGCTTATAAGACGTTGCATACCATAGAATAATCAGATAGTTGTAATATTTTTGTTCAAGCGGCACATAGTGTCGGGGTGAAAGCCCTTGGTTGAAGAATTCCTCTTTCCATTTGATCCGGTGCATCGAACCGGCTGTCGTGGGACCGAGCTAGTTAAAATAGTTTTTCCTATTGCAATATTTTAGAATCTATCAAAGATATCAAAGCCATTAATATGTCCAGTAAGGTTGGTCATTTGGTTCATTGGACCTTTATTTCTGTTCCTTTTAGGAGTTAAAGACATCAGCCCTAAGTCATAATTCCCCATACATACACAAAGTCCGGTTGGTCAGCGATTAACTACAGAACAATGTAATTTTACAGACTAGTGAAACTTATTTATAGGGGTACATGTTTTTTCCGATTTCAGAACCTGTAGCTATATACGCCACATTTTACGTCAGGGAGAATATCAACTTACTCTGGCGGAAAGCCCCAACTAAGACACCTCCATTTTTGAGGTCCTGACATTCTGGAAATGAGAGCGTATCTGTAAAGGCCACATACAATTTGGTTAAAAATTGCAATTACATATTATAAGTGGCCTTTAATAAATTGTAACCCTTAACAAAGGTCCCGCTGCCGCTGAAAGGATCTTCCGCTTTGTAGGCACATTTCAAATACGATATAGCTCAAAGAAGTAAAAACAACCTTAACCTATGGGCACTTTTGGCACATGCTTCCGCCCAACATCTCAACTAAAACTACAAAATATCTCTATACATATGTCCATGTTGGACCCGTTTTGGCCATGTGGAACGTTTTTTGGACGCTTCATACGTCCGTCCATAATCTCAGCCAAAATTACTCTATATTTGGATTGTTAGAAAATTTGCTTTAATTTGAGTACCCATATGTCTATTTTGACTATTAGTCGCCCGTTTCATGTTAGATATATAAACCATTGTCCTGCTGGTGGTTCAAAAATTATAACTTGTTAAGCAAATACTTAAAAAAGTGTGCTTTTTGCCGATGTACCTTTAGTCCTTTCAATGGAAACTTGTTTACCTATAAGCCGATTTTGCCCTTTACTACTCCAAACAGCTTATTATCATAAGCCATTATAAAGCAAAATAACAGGATCTTAGGTTGATTCGTCTGGCCACTATCGTGCTTTCTACAGACACAAGGACGAACGGACACTACCAAGAAAACATATATTGTTTACGGGACTCTCCCTGGCCGAACAGTATTTATGTCGGGACAATCTAATATATAGAACCAACAGTCCAACTCATGGACAGGATGCCTTCGCCCAGGCACATCAGGTACGATCTTCATGACATAGGTCCAGCAGTACAAGAGAGAGCCTTTAGATCATCGAAACTATCAGACACGTCTGAACTACATTCACGCTAATGAAGTCGCAGGATCAGTACCCAGCTATAGCGTGAAGGTAGTGCTAGAGGAACATCTCCCGGAGATTTCAGCAGAGGAAAAGACGCTACCTCGGCAGACGCTCGTTGCTCTGGCTCAAATGAAATCTTAATGATGCAGCGGCCTTGATTCGTATCGGTCGCGAATTGATACCAACGTTCCGGACGATTGTCCCGCCTATCATAGAGGACCACATGACTTTCTGCACCGATTCAGTGGTGCGGCCAAGCCCTCTCAGCTGACTACCAGGTCACTTTGCACTCATCTAGTTCAAATGGCGCGTTTCCTTTACCTGGATATAGGTGCAGATCACCTATAGATGAACAGAACTTACAATACAAAATTTATTGTTGTTACAACATGCTAGATCGTCTTATATATACGCGATCAATAATATACTCGTACATACTTTAAAAGGTTACATATCAATATTTTGTGGCTTTGCAAACTGAATGTCAAATTTAATATACCATCAACTCTTCGATGGAGGGTATAAAAAAGAACAGTGCTTGATGTCCAACATTTAGCTAAAGTAGGACTGTCGATCCGAACATATTGCTTGATTCCTAGCGTATTGGTGGATAAGATTAGTGGTTCGGATAACAAAACCAGTTTAAACAGATTCACACGGATGTTGTTGTGCCTTTCTGACAGTTGTAACTCCATATTTCGGATGGTTCTCAGGAGAATCATACGACGAAGTGTCCTTTGAAATATGTAATTTATTGTGCAATTTCCAGATTATGGATTGTAGGTTTCGCGTTTTGAAATAAACGGGCAATTTATTTATATTTGCAATAATTGGGGAAATACACATTTCGTCTTTGTACGCTATATTCACATGACCTTAATGAATGGATAAAAAAGGCAGTTTTTGACCTGGACAGTTAAGACACATCTACTCAAACAGATAGGAAGACCATTCAAGCTAAGGTACTGTGATTTATCAATTTCACAAAAACTTAATATCTAAATATATAAAACGTTATATATAAATATTTCTATATATTAATATATCTGATCACCCTATATATTATATAGAGTGATCCATCTAGGGGAATTTTTTCAGAACAAAGGACATTTTATGGCATTTATTTTTTGAAAATATTTTCCTTTAAATGTTGGCAACTGTATTATGGAAATGAGCGTTCGGTGAGAAACGGGAAGATTCGTTGTTTTCAACCAAAATTATGTTCAGTGATGATGCCCCTTTCTGGCTCAACGGCGAAGTCAATAAACAGTATAAACTGGTGTAATCATCGGTGCAATTTTTTTTTAAAATTATGGCCGGAACGTAACCGTGAATGGTGCTCGCTATAGCTCCATGATGTCGATCTTTATGCTACCTGAAATTTAAGCCCTTAATCTTGGCCACTTGCCATACAGTTGCTCAAACAATGGATCTATTGAGAGGTCATTTCGAAAATCAGCTAATTTCACGTTTTAGACAGGTGAATTGGCCGCCTACATCGAGTGATATCACACCTTTAGACATTTTTCTTTGGGGTTACGTAAAGTCCAAAGTCTATGCTGACAAACCAGCTACGAATCAGGTTTTGGAAGCCAACATTATGCGTGTCAATAAAGCCATGCCCGTCAAAATGCTTGAGCTAGTCATCCAAAATTAGACCCTCAGAATGTAAAACCTGAGGCGTAGTTGCGGACAACATTTGAAGGAAATTATATTCAAAATATAAATGCCATAAAATGTCCTTTCAAAATATTCCACACTTGATTTGAATTTTTTATTTTTTTTTGTTCTTAAAAAATACCTCTAGATGGATCGCCCTATATATGTACAATATATGTATTTTTATATAGATCTACGAATTTCTTCATACTTATTTGTTTAGGTCTTCTTCATAAGAAATGCAAACAATTTTTAAACTTTATTTGTACTTTTCTTCTACTGCTTCTCTTCGCCGCTTTTCTGTACTCTGCGAGTGGAAAACTTTGTGCCCGCACAAAAATGTTTCTTTTCTTTCTCATCTTTGTATCCTTGGTGTGTGAAGTATGAAAAAGTTCCACTTCCGGCTGTACCTTTTTTTTCTATTATTTCGTTTCATTTTGCATGCAACTTAAGGAGTCCTTTTAAAACCCTACCTCACTCACTCACCCACTCACAGTGGCACGCACTTTTCGCAATTCCCCGACAATTGCATTTTTTTTGGACTTTTCCTTGGCAGCTTTTCCATTCATTTCGTGTTCTTCTGCTTTAAACTCCGCTGTTTCAACTCCTGCCATGGCATCCTTCTACAATATTTACATTTCTTCTAGAGCAAATTGAAATAAGAAAAGTAGTTAAAACTTAAAAGCAAAGAAGGACGAATAAGTCGCATTTTTTCTACTCTGAGAAATTGAAGACAAAAAAAGTGGAAAAATTACGACAAACATCAAAAATAAAATGGAAGCAATAATGTGAGATGTGAAAAAAACGAAATTGTTAGCTTGATTTAAAAAGTTAAATAAGGAAAATTTGCTAGTGCATTTTCGTTTGGCAACTTTTATTTGAATTGCATTTTCCAGTAACGTTGAAGGAGATCGCTGAGTTTGTATTGTAGATTATGGATATGGGAAAAGTTTATATGGGTCTAATGATCTGTTAAATTAGGAAGATAGTCTTTATGTTGAGGGAACTTTTTGTAGAATGTGGGTTCTATGGCGATAAGGAGGATTTTGTGGTGTCAAATTAAAGGCAATTTTTTTGAACAGGGACTAACCGGCTCGAGACCTCTTGCATCTACATTTTAACAAATGACGAGTTTTTTTTACTTAAAGGGAAAATGACATTGATTTTCGTGGCTGCATACTGCTTTTATTGCTATTTCGGGTCTGTGACGATCTTCAACAGAAAGCGTTTTGCTTAACGATATTTTATTGTTTACAAATGCTCATTGCTTCTCGGATATTCTCTTGGAGAGATGCCAGTATCCTTGATGTGATCGCCCACTAAATTAAATATCCAAATGAATGAAGTGTATAGCGATCTTGGAGTACCATCTTTACGGCTATTACACATAGAGTAAGCGAGTCATTAAGAAAC
This sequence comes from Hydrotaea diabolus, assembly GCA_963513945.1. NCBI lineage: Eukaryota > Metazoa > Arthropoda > Insecta > Diptera > Muscidae > Hydrotaea > Hydrotaea diabolus. The sequence continues at coordinate 128,905,446 of OY740717.1, read as the reverse complement.
TTGGAAATGTTGTCATCAGTATATTTCTAGAAGCGAAAGCCATATGTGGACGCTTCCCCAAGGAAATTAAATAATCTCCAGCACAATGGGTGTTAGGGCTGTATTGCTTACCAGTCAACGATGTCCGCCAAAAGGAAAAAACCCAACTATCCCTAGTAGGGAATTTGTTCATAGTCATAGTATTTGTTCTCACTTTGTCGGTCCATTTGTAGCACAAGGAAATTGTGGCCCTATAATGCTCTTACTTAAGTCTGATGAAATTCCATTAAGAAACAAGAGGGAACTTCTTTCAAATCAGTGCATTGTGCACGATTCAATTTTTATACTCACTGGCCGCGGCCTACGTTTTGAGGCCGGATCCAAACAGCTAATAAATTTTTAAGTGAAGTTTTTAGATGGCTTAGAGATTAATCTCTTACTCGTAAATGCCGGCACCTTTAAATCTTAGGTGAAAATTCGCCGCTGAATAATTGTTAGATATTCCTATCCGGGGTTGAACCTGGGTTAACTGACATGATAGTGTGCACCCTTTCATCACACCTTAAAGTACACACATATATTCTTGATCTTCGTAAAAATCAGAGACGATCTAGCCATTTTCGTTTGTCTGCAAAAATCAAAGTACAGGTTGCAATATTAAAGCTAGGTAGCTTAAATAGCAGAAGTATGTGATGGTGCTCAGTGCGGTTAGGGTAAAATGATATAATCTGAGGATCATAATCCAAACATGCTCGTTTTGGAAGGATGGAGTGCGTCTTTACCAACGGTTCCAGGTTAAGCTCGGGTTGTCTACAAACGGAAAAATTGTCCAGACGTGTTCAACAACTCGAACGATTCATCATAGACCCTATAAAGTATACATAAATTAAAGATCTTCATGAAGTTCTAACACGATCCGACTATGTCCATCCATCCCAAGGACCTGTGTATGTAAGTCTTTTGGAGGTACGATGTCATTTAAACGAATTAACCTAAGATCTTGAAACTTAGCGTGATGATGGCTTATAATCATAAGCTAATTGGGATTGCAGATAGGCGATATCGCTTTAGAGGGAAAAAAGGTTTTCTTTAATAGACTAAAATTACCTCCAGAAAATTAATCCTTGTTTATGGCTTAACAATGGTTAAAAAGGTGGCTGTTAATTTGGACGCACTTATACCTCAACAAAAAGTATAGTTGCTCGACGTTTTGGCTCACGTGGCCCAAAAACCTGCCCGTATGGTCAAAATGCGCAACCAAATATTAACGAGGACATATTACTTGCTTAGTTGTCATAACAGTTTAGTAGGAAACAAGCGAAAACTTCTCTCAACGCAATATATGCCATACAATGGGTGACCAATCTAGAGGTATTTTTTTCAAAATGAAAAATACAAAAATTCAAATCACGTGTGGAATCATTATTGTTCTTGTTCGAATGGAAATGTTATGCCATTTTTTTTTTGAATATAATTTCCTTCAAAGTATGGCCACAACAACGCTTCAGGGTATCCATTCTGAGGGTCCAATTTTGAATGAATCATTCGAGCATTTCGACTGGTAAAGCGTCAATAACACTCGCAATGTTGGTTTCCAAAACCTGAATTGTAGCTGATTTGTCAGCATAGACTTTGGACTTTACATAGCCCCAAAGAAAAAAGTCTAAAGGTGTGATATCATAGGCGACATCTAGGCGGCCAACTAACCGGTCCAAATCGCGAAATTAGCTAGTCTTCGAAATTACCTCTCAAAAGGTACATTGTTTAAGCAGCTGTATGGCAAGTGGCACTGTCATGTTCAAATGAAATTTCGTCAAGATTACGGGCTTCAATTTGAGGTAGCAAAAAGTCCGATATCAAGTCGCGAGAGCGGGCACCATTCACGGTAACGTTACGGCCATCATCTTTTTGGAAAAATATGGACCGATGATTCTACTAGGCCATAAACTGCACCAAACCGTGGTTTCTCTGGGACCTCTTCTAGTTGCTCTTCAGCCCAAATGTGGCAATTTTGTTTATTGACGTTGCTGTTGGGCCAGAAATGGGCCTCATCACCGATCGCTCATTTCCATTATACAGTTGCACAATTAGGAGACGTTGTTGCGGTGTAAGTCTTACCATGATGAAATGTCAAACAGTACTGAAAACAAATAAAAATAAAGTTTAATACAACTCACGCGTAATCTGCGAAAAACCCCTATTGAAAAAATAACTCTTGATGGATCACCCTTTATAATTCTTATACTCAAAGACCTGGACCTTCTTTTTTATGCCGGCTCTGCACGTTTAATTCATTGTAAAGAGATATCAGTAAACCAAATTTGCCGACAATGTCTGATATCAGACAATTCTGAAAAATATCTAAACTCTATCGAGAATTCTTACCGAAATCGTTACAAATTCTGTTTGATTTATCTGAGGATTTTTTATTTATTATGTTAAGAAATATCTGAACGAATTCGGCCCGAATTCTGTTAGACTTGCCTGTCGGATTTTTATTGATTTTTTGTTCAGACTTCTCTTTTCAAACTCGCAACGAATTCTGAACTATCTGAGGTAGTCTATTCGTTTAAAATTGTTGTTATTTGCTTCATATTTTACAGTTGTTGTTCTGGTGTTCAGACATGTCGGAACTAATTCTGAACGAATTCTGAACTGTTTGTATGAGGTATTTTTATATTTTAAATTCAAATTCTGATAGTTTGGTTAGCTTAGCTGTGCGAGGGATTTTTATTGTGTTCGGAGGAAAACTCTACTGCCGGCAGTTCTCGTTAAATGCAAAACTGGTTTCCCTTAAGTGTATAACCACTAAACATAGTTACAGCACAGTTATTGCTTGCGGAACTGCAGACACCCCTGCTTGTAACTTAAAGTCTTTCCGAACACTTTTTGAAAATGTTTTACAATTTTTTTTTGTAGAACAAAAATATTTTCTTCTTTTTGATTGTTTACATTCAGAATTTACCAAGACATAAGCTCAGAATTCGTTCAGAATTCGGTTCGAAATTTCGGTAAAAACATCAGAATTTAATAAGACTTAATGCCAGAATTCTGACCGAAGTCGTTCAGAATTAGTTCAGAATTTGATACGAGGAATCGAAAATTCCTGTCGAATTTCCCAAGACTTCAGTTCAGAATTCGGTTCGAAATGTCTGCAAAAACATCAGAATTCCCTCAGAGAAGTAGTTCAGAATTCGTGTCAACCCTCTCATACGTTTTTCGTTACGAACTCGCAAAGAATTCTGATCCGAAATCGGAACATTTTTCCGATTGTCGTACAGAATTCTGACCGAATTCTGGGATGTATTTACCTTGCTTAGAGATAAATCTCTTACTTGCAAAGATGCCCAAATTTATGAGGTGGAAAAAACCGCCGCTAAAAAATTTTTAGATTTTCTTACCCTAAATTGAACCTGGGTTTACTGGCATGTTTATCGTGCCTTTTTCCATCTCATGGAAAGAAAGGCGCCAAAAATAGGGCCATTATGGCCAATAAATGGACCGCCGATGAACTTATTCATTTGGATACTTTAATCAAAGCTATTTTCTGTACATTTTCAAATAGGGATTTATTTTAAAGAATTGGCAGATATTGGGCACAAACTCAAATTTTAGCAATTTTTTCTGCAAATCGAAATGTGAATTAATTTTTGGCTGAGATTGAGTTCGGGCTCAAAGGAAGAAAGGCGCCCTTATGGCCAATAAATTGACCGCCGATTAACTTAGTCATTTGGATACATAAATTAAGGTTATTTTCTCTACATTTTCAAAAAGGGATTTATTTTAAAGAATTGGCAGATATTGGGCTCAGACTGGCCACTTAATTGGCAAACTTATGGTGAAGGGCTTTACTTAACGACGTTTTTACTTGTTGAGAATTGCATTTATTCCTTAGAGGGGACCTTTACCTGTTTCCGGGCGTATGTCTTCGATATTTAATACCAAACACCAAATGTGTATTAGACACTGTCGTTAAAGTTTCACCTTATTCTGTTTGGCCTTAATCGGACAGACGCGTATATTTTATCGTAGAATTTTACGTCTATCGCATAAAAAAGGGGTCCCGTTAAATATCTTGATTCCGCATAATATTTTGATCATGTAAGATAATGAAAGAACAAATATGTATTACCTTAACCAATCAATCCTTGGTGATATACAAACACAAAAAATTAAGGTTTTTAAGAAAAAAGGTCTCTCTCTGAAAATAAATAATGTTTATTTTACTTGTGCCTCTTCAGCATTATTTTGAAAAGTTTGTAAAATAAGTCTACAAGAAAAAACATTGCATTTATTTTACAGATGTGTTTTCATTTCAAAGATTTCCAAATTTAATACATATACCAAGTCGGCGATTCCCTAAAGAAAATGCTTACGCCAATGATTTTTTGTAAAATAAAGCGATCGAAAAGTTCTGACATTCGATAAGAAGATGTCTTGAAATTTAACATTGTCCCTGACAATATTCAAGATTTTCATTACAACATCCTTATCACAGGCCATGTAAGACTAGAGCTGCCTACGCTTTCAAATTCCAAAGACATAATTTAAATCTATTATGCGTTCATCGTGCTCTGACGTTTCCTACCAGCTTTGTAATTTATTATACGGACTATCACCGTCAAAGGAATCAAAGCAAATTATCTTATACGTCGTATTTCTTTTGCTTATTCCCTGTTTTCTCCAATTACATTTAATCCTTATCCGACATGTAGCAATCTTGAAATCTGCCAAGGCTAATTAACATTTCCATTAACAATTTCTAGCTGAACACTTAAACGCTATTTAAGTACAAACATTTTACCTTTGCATCCAGCATTTTCTTCTTCGCTTCGCCCCCCCTAAGGTACTTAGACTTTGAATGCCACAACTTTATGGTGGAAACACCCTAGTTATTTACAATTCCCACTCACCCACTTCTCAATTAGTGCCCCCCAATAAAAAAAAGAAAAAATCCCATCGAAACCCTTTGGAAAAAATTTGCTTTTTAAAGCTATTTTTTGTTTTCTTTGAAAAGTTATACTTTTCGATTGTTAAGCCAGTGCGGGGAAGGAAGCCAAGTCCATGCCCAAGAAGGGATACCAACAACAAATGCTACAAAATATTATACTTTATTTGCCCTCTGTAGAGGGGCGGGGTGCTATACGTCGTACATAATAATAACTTTTTTTCGTTTTTGATGAATCATTATAATTTTGTATTGTTTTCTGTATGGTTTCGGCTTCTCCCCTCTTTTCTGTTGGGAAGGCGACAAAGAGGGACAGACGAGTGGAAGCGCGATTGTGAGTGAAAGTTCTCTTTTGTGTACTGTTTAAAAGCGAAACTTTTCTTACAAAGAAAGAAAGTCCTTTTGTTGTCGGCATCCTTTGCTCCAAGGGCATTTGCTTCCTACCAGAGGATCCATTACAACAACAACAGTAATATCAGTCATACCACCTCCCTCCCACCCACACACACACACACTATGATAGAAAAAAGTGAATAAATAAGATAGAAATTCATACAATTAAAAAGGAAAACCATGTAAAAGGATTAAACAAAACAATAGCTGTCTGCAAGAAAGAACCAAAGAAAGTTACTTCCCAAACAGAACAAAAAAGGAAGTGAAATTAATCATTAATCATGAAATAAGGATAAAGGACAGATAAGGCAATAACATTTTGTATGTGTTGAGTTACGTATCTGTCGAATTGAGTCCGCTTAGCTCAAGGAAGAACTTATGAATCAATGGCCTCGTCAAGTCATCGGTATTGTTTCCAAGGCGGGGTTTTTTTTTTAATATTGATCGATGTTTTTGTAGTCATTCTGATAGAAGGATTTAGTAAAGCGAGAAGATGTGTTTGTTTTGTTTGATTTCTAGCGAAATTTGGAAAAATCACGTTGTATTTTGGTTCTTAACAGTAAAGGTTTCTATACTGCTGGTGCTGTATAGTACCCGACACTAAAAAGCTCCTTTAAATCCGCAATATTTTCTTGACATTGAAAATACCAAAACCCACAATATTTCTTGACATTGCCTTGTAAAATTAAAATATATCGGTGTAAATACATACTAACTAAAAAGTTGGTATTCACTACTTTAGATACAGGGTGAACCAATAGAACGCATCCGTTTGTGCTTTTATTTATTTATTAATTTACATATTTATTTTAATTAAAATTATAATAAACTATGCTCAAGGGACACTAGAATCGAAGGCTATTTCTATAAACAATTTGTTAGTTTAACGCGTTCCTCATTGTTTAGCTTCAACCGGTGCTCCATAGCACTTATAAGTACAATAATGTCTTCGTACAGCAGGTAGTAAAAACTTTTTTTTTTTATAAAAAACAGTAACATATAGCAAGAATATTAAAAATGTTTTTTTGCCACTATGTTTAGAACCCACTTCTTTAGCCATGCCAATAACAACAAACCCAATTTTGACTTTCATTTATTAGTTTTCAGCTATAAACGGAACAAAGTTGCTTATTTGCTTCCAATAAAGTATTCATACACTTTACGTTACGTTTACGTCTTGCTCTATTTTGTCAATAGTTTTTCTTAACCAATAACGGTTCTTTACTTACACAAACAAACAAAGCCCGCCCAATATATTCGGAGCAAAAAAGCATATTTCAGCATATTTGTGTAAAAAAATATCAAAAATGCCAGGAAAATATTTAACAGTGGAAGAACGTAAGCTTACGAGGGCGACCGCAAAAGTAACTGGCCTAACATAAAAAGAACCGTTTTTTTTGAAATTATTAATTTTTATTTTTCAACATAATCTCCTTCCAACTTAATACACTTCATCAAACGTTTTACAAGTTTTTAATTCCATCCGAAAATAAGATTTTTCAAGACCTTCAAAATATGCCTCAGTTTCAGCAATAACCTCGCTATTGGACGAAAATTTTTTGCCACCGAGAATTTGTTTTTAAATTTGGAAACAAAAAATAATCAGAAGGAGCTAAATCTGGACTATATGGTGGATGCGGAGCAATTTCAAATCGTTATTCGGCCAGTTTTTGTTGAGTTAAAAATGCAGTGTGTGAAGGAGCATTATCTTGATGAAAAAGAACTTTTTTTTTCTAAATGCGGTCTTTTATCTTGATTTCTTCACTCAACCGATCCAATAATGCACAATAATATTCACTATTTATAGTTTTCCCTTTCTCAAGATAATCAATAAATATTATACCCCTTGCATCAAAAAATGCTGTGGCCATTACTTTTCCTGCTGACTTAACAGTTTTCGCCTTCTTGGGACCACTTTTAACAGCTTCTATTCATTGTTTTGACTGTTTTTTGCATTCTGGGATGTAGTGATGGATCCATGTTTCATCAACAGTTATGAATCGGCGCAAGAACTCTATTGGATTACGCTGATAAATCGCTAAAAGCTCCTCGGAATTGGTCCAACGGGCGATTTTTTGGGACAAAGTCAACAAACGCGGCACCCATCTTGCGGATAGTTTTTTCATGTGGAGTTCATCATGTAAAATACTCCAAATTTGTTTTTCGTGTATTTTAACAATATTAGCAAGTTCTCTGAGCTTTATTCGTCTATCTTTAGTCACTTCATTAAATATTTTTCTAATGTTTTCAATAGTAGTAGCAGTTTTCGGTCTTCCAGAGCGTTGTTCATCTTGCGTACTTGAACGACCCATTTAAATTGTTGAATTCAGGATTTCACGGTGGAGTATGATGGTGCATTATCACCATGAACAGAATCCAATTCATCTTTTATTAATTGTGGCGTATAACCTTTCATATACAAGTGTTTAATTACCGCACGAAACTCTTTATTTTCCATTTTTCAAAAATTATAAAACTTGTTTACTTTAATCACCTGTAACAAAGAATATAATCATTAAATATTTCGGAAATTTTGACTGATGGCTTATAAAAGATTGCTTTTAAAAAACAAAAAAAAAAAGTTGATAGTAAAACAGAAAATGTGCCAGGCCAGTTAGTTTTGCGGCCGCCCTCGTATCTACACGTACATCTTCATCTACAACTTCGTCTTAATCTTTATTAACATTATTATCTACATTTATATAAACTTCGACATCTCCATCTGCATCTACTAAAACATCTTCAGCGACATGTACGTCTACATTTACATCTACGCCCAAATCCTAATTAGGCTCATGTATCCAGGAGCAAGAAACTCGGTACAGATTTCGCATTAGTTTAGAGTGGGTTATGATGATTCAAGCCATATTTTTATTAATACCCACATCTAAATGTAGATCCAAGTCTGCTTCGTATAAACCCCACAAACCGTATAATGAACTCGTTGTAAAATCATAACATTTACATTTTCGCTACAGAATTCGATATGAATTTACACAAATTCCACAATTCTTCCTCACGCTCTCTCACCTTCTGAAACGAAGAAGAAGATCATGAAAGCAAAACCCTATCTACTATAATTTGAATATTTCTTTTTTTAGGTTCATTGAAGCATGAAATTGGAAATTGGGTTTGTTGTTGTAGCTCTTTACCTGACTCAAGTCGACTCGACACGCTGCTGCTGCTGTAGCTGTGTAACGGCGTTAGTTACGGGCGTACTTGTGGATGTGGTTTTGTAATAAAGTTCTTTGAACTTCATTTGTCTTGGAATATTTTCACTTTTTTCTGCAGCCCGCCTCCATCGACTCTGCGTTCAGTTACGCTTCATTGGCGATTAAGCTCAGACTTCTTGATTACATTCATGTGTGCATAGTCGGGTAATGAAAGAAGTAATTGTTGTTGTTGAAACTAATTAACAAAGATATGTATGAACGTATGTTTGTGTATCTAGACCACCATATATTGCCATACTGGCAAACGTTTGTTTAATATTTCTTCTCCACCTCTTGATCCTGGTTCTCGATATTCGTCCTTGTAAACACATAAAGATTCTTGAGGATTTGTTTTTGTTTCGGTAGCGGGGGCAGTTTGGGTTTTATTTGTGCAGTTGGAATTTTTGTGGCATCGTCTTAAGGTTGAATGTTTTATGAAAATGTTTGTGTTTTTAATTAAATTTATTTACTTCATTTTTTACACACATGGCCACACTCGCAAGGGCGCGCGTAAATCAGCGTGTAGATGTGTTTTCTTAGTGTATAAACGGAATTGACTATACGCTTTATCTGCGTGTGTGTGTGTAATTAAGCTGATGGGGTAAAGATTGTGCATGTGTAAGTGTGGGCGTTTCGGTCCTAGTATGCGTGCGTGTGGTATTTTATTTATACACCCGTGTATGAGTGTTTGGGGTTTTAATGGCTTTCAAACGAAAAATGCTGAGAGATAAAAGTTTTTTAAATATTCCGTTTGACAATTTAAATTTTAATCATGCCACATTTTACTGTTGCTTATTTGCTACCTCTACGTAAACGTCTATTCTCTCTCTATCTCTTTCTCTCTTCTTCTGTCATACTTACCCTCATACATACAATATGCACAATCGTGAAGGGGAAAATGTTCTTTCCACACATTTCCTTCTCCGACTTTCTGCAACTCATGAATTAAGCATACGCTTTAGAGAAAATCAACCCTTTTTTGAATTGGTTTCCTTTTAAAAAGGATTTTTGTTTTTAGCTCAAGACCCGGCCCTCCCGAACCATCCTTTTAACGGCGTGCTGAATAGAGCTGACATTAACATACTCAGACACTGGCTGGCTCGCTGGCTGACTGGTTGGCTGACTGGTTGGCTGACTGGCTGGCAGGTGGTAGTGACAGTGATGATGTTGCTGACGACGGCAACGTTAGTGACGACGATGGTGGCGGTTTTATGCTCAAAGCAAAGTATATAATTTAGCTTTGAAGTGTTGAAATAAAAGGAAATTCTTTTTGCCTTCAATTCCAAGCCAAAGTCTGGCAGTGCCTGCGGAGCGGCACATCTGATTTCGCTCGAAAAGTGTGTACGCTTAGATGTGTGAAAGATAAAAATCTCGGTTTTTTCGTTTTGAAACCGAGAAATTATTGAATTAAATACGTTAGTTTTAGCTGGCTGGCATTTTCTACCTATGCCGCCGCCACCACTTGACAAAAGTGAAACGTTACGCCGTTGACAAATAATCTCATATGGGTAGCGAAAGGATACCAATTACAGACAACGAATTTGGGTGCCAAGGAAAAAGTGTTTTTCAAAGTCGGGAGGCAAGGGGGATTTTATTAAGCTTAAGAAAAAGTAAAATTGTTTTAAAAACTTAAAGCTATTTATCAAAAAAACATATCTAAAGGGTGATCTATCTAGAGGTAATTTTGCAGAATAATAAAAAAATGTAAAAATTCAAATCAAGTGTGGAATATTGGTAATTTGAAAGGACATTTTATGGTATTTATTTTTTGAAAATAATTTCCTTCAAATGTTGGCCTTAACTACGCCTAAGGGTTTTCATTCTGAGGGCCAAAGCTGTATAAGTGGGATCGCAATGGACCACCTGTTAATTCCCAGTGAAGGAAATTTCCCACTTATCCAGGTAATTTGATTTTTTGCCCACTTAAGGGTGTAAAGCACGATAATTATTTTTTTTAAGAAAATGCAGTTTGTGTGAAATGTATTCCTAAATTCTGTTTATTTAAATTAAATTCAAATTCCATAGTTCAATTAAAAACATTAAAAACTGATTAAAATTATCCCAAAAAAAAATCGCCAAACTAAATTGCAGTGATATAATTGCCAATATAAATGCCCTCTATCCTATCTATGTACAGAACTTAATGGGATATGAGCTAAAATATCGAAAATGATTTGTTCATTAAGACCTTAAAGAGTTAAATTAGGGCGTTTTCATAAAATCCACCAGGACAATCGCCAATTCTCCTTAATAAAAAATCGCCAAACCTAAAAACCCTGCGTCGCACTAGGCACAAAAAATCGTACTATTGGAAGCACAGCATGAAAATCCCAAAAAATTAGGTTCCACTTAAAGGGGCTCAAACTCCTGCTTAAAAAGTTTTTTTTTTATATTTATTTTATTTGAAGTATGCAGGAACCGCCAAAACTGAACCACTTTTAGAGGATTCCCACTTATATACATAGGTTTCACTTATCCAGGTTCTACTGTATATAACATTGAATTTATGTTTGTTCTTTATAGGATCCGAAACTACTAAATTTCAACGCAATATAGCTGTATGGCCGGTAGTTAAAATAGTCTACTTCGATTCTTGATATCGCAAGTGGACGTTTCATTTCGGACGTTTCACGCCCGCACCCGTTAAAATGTAAAATAATTATAACTTAAGAACTATAAGAGCTACGGAAATGAGGTTTCATATACACGCTGATAGTTTTTAACAAAATGATCGTCTGATCGCTGATAGTCTTAAAATGTTAACAGTTTGTTACGGTGGCGCAGGAGATTGTTACATGTTTTAAGCGGATACAATTTTAAAGGGGCGTGACTCTAAAATCTAATTATAAGCTATGTTTAAGAGTTAAGAACATCAAATTCAATATATATACTATTATTGTGCAATTAAATACGTCCTAAAGAAAAGGTGGGTGGTGCCACGCCCCTTTTTTAAAGGTGCTTGTTATTATAGGCCCATTGTCTTCAAATTTAAGAGTGTGCTTCCGTACGTCAAATGATTGTGGCATTCAATGGATGCGATTTTAAAAAAGGTGCACTTCCCACTCAATCAAACATTTAACAGCCAAACCTCATAAACTACAAGAGCCAGAAACATGGAATTCAGTATATGTAACAGCGCATAGAAAAAGGGACCTAAGGGTAAAAACATCAATTTTCATTTTTTTCTTTTTTTTTATGTGGACGACATCTGAGCATCGAATGAGACCGATCCCATGCCCTAAAAGTGTTCCCTCCCAGAGATATGCGCGTTTTATGAAAGTGAAGTCGACGATTCTAAGCGCAAATAGAAAGGGACCTAATCTTTAAAATGGCTCTCCTGAACAAAACTGTTTTTTAACCTTGGGTCCCTTTCTATTTTGCGCGTCACATATACACCTTTACATTTTTACACTTTTGAAACAAGAACAGAATGGTATTGTGGGCCAAAAATTTGTAAAAAAATAGAGTAAATACGGATACAATTTGAGAAGAGTCAAGGCACTACTCATGCATCCAAATAATTTTAACGACCAGAACTCAGAAAACGCGTCTTGGGAAAAAGTGGAAGGTTCCATGCCCCCTTTGGAAAGCATTTCAATGACCATAATAGGTAGATCGTTTTTATATAAACACTGTGGATGAGGCCTCTCCCGTCAAAAAACTTTAACATGCCACTACGAGGGTTGATATATATATTTCTGGCGCCATCTGACATTCCCATTGGAAAGTTTGACATTTTTTTGCATAAACGTACTCAGAACGTTTTAATGCATGAACATCATTTGTGCTGTTTACAGTGACTAATTTGGCAAAATTAAAATGGAATTAACTCGTGAACATTTTCGTGCGATCATTTTTCACAAATTTCGACGAGGATTATCACGACAAGAGTACATCGAGGAACGTAAATCTTTGTATGACGCTGAAGCACCATCCTTCGTGGCCAACGCCCGCTCAAAGACAAAGGTCGTTCAAAAACGGTCTAAGAACATTGAAGCCGTGGTTAAATAAAAATGCAAGATCGTCATGTGACATACCGTGAGATAGAGGCATCCTTGGGCATTTCTTCCACCAGCATACATCCGATATGCATACATTCGATTTGTTCTCGTTGGATCCCGCTTAATTTGGCAATTGCTCTAAAAAAAAGGCTCGTGTGGATTGGCGTAAAGAAATTTTGATACGATCGCAGTGCTTCTAAAGGCGTTTAGTAGATCATCACAGGTGACGAATCATGGATCTATGCTATGCTAGGACGGTCAATTCTGAGTGGTACAGCACAATTTGTTTGCCTAAAGTCTTCGGAGAAATTCGAAAAACGAACAAGAGAAGACGAATCATTGTGCACCATGAAAATCACGAGCGAGCTCTTACACATCAGCTGAAACAATGAGCTATTTGACCACTTTAGATGTCGAATTGATGAGCCATCCACCGTACAGCCCTGATTTGGCACCCAATGACTTCTTCTTATTCGCTAGCATCAAGATAAAATGCTTGGTCAACGTTTTTCATCACCCGAAGCAGCTGTTGAAGCGTTCAAAAACCATGTTTTGGAGGTTTCTCAATCGGAGTGGAAAAGGTGCTTCGACCATTGGTTAGAGCGCATGCAAAATGTGTAAATCATGCTGGAGAATACTTTGAAAACAATAAAACCATTGTTGATGATAAATATTCGCATTTTCATTATTAGGCCAGAAATATATATAGCAGCCCTCGTACTAACAAACTATTGACATTTAAAGAAATAAGTTTGCTTTTTTGCAATGTGCTCATGATTTCACAAAGTTAGTGGCCGTCACAACTCCAAAAAATATCCCATTAGACTTATTTTGGAAATGAACGTGGAACCACTCCACAGGTAGAATGTAATAATAAGTTTGTACTATTAAGGAACTGATAAATTAACAACATGAATAACAACGGCTTGAGTTTAAAAAAGTGGCATATAAAAAATGTTTGGGAATAGCGAAGCGCACCGGGTTATGGCTAGTTTATTCAAAAAATAAAATAATAAATCATTTAATTTTTAATAAATCATTAATTTTTTTTTAAATCATTTAATATTTAATAAATCATTTAATTTTTTGTTTTAAAAATATGCGTAGAAACCAAAAATTGGTAGACAAAATATGAATCAATGGCCTTTATTTATATGTGAAGCCTTATAGATAAATTATTTCAAAAGACTTTATGCCAGTTTCTTTAGTATTTGTCGTAAGAACAATAAACAATAGACAAGGAGTGAATATATGGTCTAGCTTCCATATTATTTCCATCACAAAAGAAAATTAATTAAAACATTTAAAAGAAACCATAAAAAATATAAAAAAAAAACATTCTTCCAAAATAATAAATTCTGACGAGTACTACATATGAAGGTATATAAAATGAAGAACAGGGACGGAATAGTAAAGATTTATTTTCTAAGGAGGCCTGTCAGCCTTTGTAAACCTTTGTAAAGTTCAATAGCAATTGTAACCAACTTCCTTCAAACAACTCAAGAGTTTTTTGGTAAATTAGAAATGTCAAACAGGCAGTACAGCTGATTCTTGGCATATGCCCTACGCCACAAACGGATGTAATCAGATATAGAAAAGGACGCAGGATTGTATATTGGAAACCTAAGCATCGTAAAAAACTTCCAACTTCAAACTTCCAAAGATATTTCAGGCAGTTTGAAAGTGTATTATGACGATTACTGAGAGCGGGTTGTAACATTATTCAAATTACTTTCAACCTTGTAGCAAACCCGTTACTGTCAATCTACTGCGTATCAAGGTTTTCCCTTTAAAGGTTCTGAATGCAAGGACATATTTGTCAAGTTTATAATTCAAGAAGTCATTTGCGTCTAGGAAGTTATCACAGGACACTGTAATATTGAAAGCTATGAGAAGGCTGACGTCTCACTCAAAAGGATTCAAGTTCTCATTCAACTGATCTCGAAATTCCCTTCCTCTTTCAGAGCGATTAAAGCTGAACTGTATGGGAGCAATGTCAAAACTTATACCTACCAGTTCGACTTAAAACGTATATCATTCCTAGGCACGAATTAGCGCCATAATCTAAATTTGTTAAAATCGAATGAAATATGCGCCTTCTAGGTAGGATTATTGGCCGTTCGTATTACCACAGTTTAAATTACGTCGGTACGAAATTTTAAATACTGTGCCAAATCGGTTTATATATATTCACCCTGTACCTCAATTACAAAAGAGACAGGCATACGAAAATTTCTAGATCGGTTTAGGAAGTTTTTCTAAGAGAAACAGAATAATTTTCTACTGGTCTGCCACATATATTGATTGGGTGATCAATTTAAAGGTATTTTTCAAAACAAAAAAAAATATAAAACGATCAAATAAAATGTGGAATATTTGTGGTTCTTTCGAATAGACATTTTATGCCATTTATTTTTTGAATATAATTTCCTTTAAATGTTGGCCTCAACCTCGCTTCAGGGTGTCCATTCTGGGGGTCCAATTTTGGATGGCGTGTTCAAGCATTTCGTCCGGTGTGGCTTTTATGACACGCATAATGTTGGCTTCTAAAACCGTAGCTGGTTTGTCAGTTTAGAATTTGGACTTTGCTGTAGCCCCAAAGAAAAAAAGTCTAGTGGTGTGATATCACACGATCTAGCGATCGGCCAACTCATTGGTCCAAAACTTGCAATTAGTTGCTCTTCGAAATTACCTCTCAATAGATCCATTGTTTGAGCAGCTGCATGGCAAGTGGCACCGTCCTGTTGAAACCAAGTGTTATCAAGATAACGAGCTACAATTTCAGGTAGCATAAAGATCGATATCAGGCGCGATAGCGAGCACCATTCAAGGTTACGTTCTGGCCATCATTATTTTTGAAAAAAATATGCACCGAGCATAAAGATCGATATCAGGCGCGATAGCGAGCACCATTCAAGGTTACGTTCTGGCCATCATTATTTTTGAAAAAATATGCACCGATGATTCCACCAGCTTATAAACCGCACCAAACCATGATTTTCTCTGGGTATAATGTCACCTCTTGAACCTCTTATTGTTGCTCTTTAGCCCAAATGCGGCAAATTTGTTTATTGACGTTGCGTTGAGTTAGAAATGGGCCGCATTACTGAACAACATTTTGGTCGAAAACAGCGGATCTTTCCGTTTCTCACCGAACACTCATTTCCATAATACAGTTGCCAACATTTGAAAGTAATTATTTTCAAAAAATAAATGCCATAAAATGTCCTTTAAAATTTAAGATTACGCTCTCGATTTGATTTTTTTTTGTTCTGAACTAATACCTCTAGATGGATCACCATATACTTCTAGCTATAATAGTTAAGTAGGATGCGAGGTAAGAAAGTTAAATGAAGAAGCGGATAGGTAAATTTGGCAGGCCTTCAAAGGCCCCCTTTCCGCCGCTGGCTTTAATTGTAAGACAAAATATACAAACATACGTATCTGTCTGCCATTTTATTACCAGAACTTTTATATGCCATATATCGTCCTGTATATACAAACATAGTCCTGTTTTGTGATTTTATGGTAAATAAACATAAAATATTTAAGAAATTTCAACATACACGTCTACGTACACATATGCCATACTTGGCCAACACTTGTGCGACAGACTGGCGGTGTTTTCCAAAAACAACATAAAAAAACAAGTACAAAAATAGACCGAAATAAAAATAAACTTAAAATATTTCAGTCTTTATTACCATCACTCAGAAGAACAACAAGAGAATATATGTCTATTTTTAGTAACCTGGATGTTCTACATTTTTCCATTACGCTCGGAACAAGGCTGTTACTTTTGCCAGAGTACGATAAAATTCTCCGCCATGGAAAACTTTTGCACGTCTTAAGCCTTAAAATATTTTATGGGGAAAAAAGTGAATAAAACGCACAGACATACACACATCTTGCATTACATTAAAATGTCTGTGTATGATCTTAAGTTTGCTGCAACTTGCTTTGCCACTTTTTCTCCATTTTTCTTTTTTGCTTTATGGCAGTAAAAGGACTATAATTTTTAACAAAGTTTCTTGTGCATGTATCCTTAACATATCCTTAGATAAAAAGAATGAAACAGTTTGCAAGTAATACAATTTTTGTTCTGTTTTTCTTATAAAGGAAATACAATTTTTCCAAAATAACTTCAAAAGAAGCTTAAATTATGCTCAATGGCAGAGGCAAAGTAACAGAAATTATGCAAGGATAAAAAATAGAAAGAAATTTTGGGTTTGGCAAAAAGAAAAGTCTCTGCCTATGGCAAGCAGATGAAATATGATATTTTATGCCTGGTGTGTTATGTTTTTTTCTTCTTTTTTCAAAAAGGTCAAATGTATTACGACCTTTGGATATTAAGTGAAATGTGCTTTTTTTGCTGTCGAAGTTCGACGAAAATGGTAATGCTATCGGTGGACGTCATGTCGAGCGTTTTATGGTAAATGAGTTTTGGCATGAAAAAAGGTATCCACCAAGACTATATGGATTACTAATAATCTAGGGAAAAAGTGATGTTGGTCTCTTATAAGTTATATTCGTAAATCTAGGGCAAGATATCCTGTAGTGTTTAATCGTTACTCATGTTGTTAGATGACCAGGAGGATATTTGTTTCTGAATGACATTTTAGCTGAACGAAAATAAGTTTTTCCAAGTTTGAGTACTTGAAGATTGGATCATTTAAATCTTCAATGGGAAATGGGACGAAAACTAATTTTCTTCTAAGCTTAACGTATTTTCCTTCTAAGTCTTATTCTATTCCGAGTCCTGCCTATTTTTATTTTATGGATATTTGTTTTTAGTTCACCAAGAGAAAAATTTGGATATCTGTCCGAAGAACAAAAATTCCGATAGACGAGACGACTTTTAGTTGTAATTTTCAAATGTTAAAATATAAAATGGAAATGCCGTTCGGCAGGCGGGATCTATCTACTATAACATGGTTGCGGATCCATTCATTATGTTTAACTAATAGATTTTGCACATTTTTTTTATAAAAATAACTCTTTCTTTGGTAAGTGGTTGAGGTTATATCGAAATGGACGCATGCTCTTCACTCCAGTACCAACCAAGTCAGAGAGCAGGATTTCTAAAATCCTGTTGATAATACTTTTGTTATTTATACCTTATAACATACAAGGGCGGTTCGGAAAGTTCTTAGCCTATCGATGAAAGAGAATAGTTAGTATTTCAAAAATATTTTTATTTTTCATTACAATCTCCTGAAACTTCAATACACTTAGTCCAACGCTTATCTAGCAATTCTATCCCTTGATTAAAATAATTTTGTTTAGCTCGTTTGTTAATAATTTTCCTCAAGGTCTTCAAAATAGTTGTTTACAACTATAATTGCATCTTCTTTTGAGGTAAAACGCTTGCCAGCAAGGATTTTTTTAGATTTGGGAACAGGTAAAAGACTCTGGGAGCTAAATCAGGAGAATAAGGTGGGTGGTCAAGCAACTCGTACTTTAATTCGCTGATTTTAGCCATTGTTAAACACTCTTGTGCGCTGGTGCGTTGTATTGATGAAAAATAATTTTTTTGTGTTGTAAGCCAGGACGTTTTTCTCGAATTTGTACATTTAAGTGATCTAAAAGGTTGCAATAGTACTCTGAATTTATTGTTTTACCCTTTTGCAGATAGTCAATCAATAAAATACCTTTGAAGTCTCAAAAAACCGTTGCCATAACCTTACCAGCCGATTGAATTGTTTTTGCCTTCTTTGGGGCACTTCCTCCAGCTTCAGTCCATTGTTTGGATTGTTCTTTTGTCTCTGGAGTATAGTGGTGGATCCATGTCTCATCAACAGTTATGAAACGACGCTTAAAATCCATTTTATTTCGCTGAAAACGATCCAAACAAGCTTCAGAAATGTTCATTCTTATGCGTGTTGGTCTACTGTTAACAAGTGCGGCACCCATCTTGCAGAAAGCTTTTTCATCTGTAGTTCTTCATGCAAAATTAAATGGACTCGATCATTTGAGATGCCCATGATATTAGCTATTTCACGCACTTTTATTCGTCGATCATTTAATACCATATCATGCACTTTGGCTACAATTTCTGTTGTTGTTGCTGTTTTTGGACGTTTACTACGTGGTTCATCTTCAATGCTTGTACGACCACGTTTAAATTCAGCAACCCAATTTTTTACTGTTGCATATGAAGGAGCATTTTCACCTAACACATTCACCATATCATTATGAATTGTCTTGTCCCGATAAACTTTTTTATGTAAATATTTAATGACACCACGCATTTCTAATTTTTCCATTGTAAAAAAATCGCGGATGCGTCTTTTGTAAACACCTGTTTCTATATGAAGGAGTTGCCAGATCGAAAGAAAATTTAACATGATTTAACATTCAAAGCAGAGATGGAAGTTTCCAAAACACTTAACTTTTTTCTGTTTATACCGCGCTTTTTGTGCTAGGCTAAGAAGTTTCCGAACCGCCCTCGTATAACTTCTAGGTCAAAGAAAGTGACTCCTTGCACAATCTGAAGGACATCAATAGAGACCAACCACCATGCTGGTAAGGATGAGAATTTGATTCTTTATCAGGAGAGTATCCTATTATGCCAGATTCTGCATATCACTACATTAGAATATTTTACATGATTCTCGCTATGATTGCCTAAGCCATGGTTTGCCATTGCACTGGACATGCTGCCAAACGAACTTTCTTCTTGAACAGCCCTAGGGCAATCCTGCAGGTACCAATGTGAAAGCTTATTTGTAGACATACCTAGTAGGGTCATAAACACTGTTACAACATTGAACAAACCCCTTTCAATAATAGAACTGAACATACCCCGTTCATGTAATATGGGCTTGGAAAGCTTACCTTAATAGCGTTAGTCTGTAACGTGATTTTAAATTTGTTTCAACTTTCATCATGGAGTGGTCAGATAATGAGAACCGTATCGCTGTAATAGCGCTTTTCAAGTGTGAAATGAAAAAAGCGATATTTTTAAAACGCTCCGGCCACTAGGGATTAGCCGCATGTTCGTCTACCGATGCTTAAAACTGTTTGAGGAGACTGGAGATGTAAAAGACAGCCACCGGTCGGGCCGCCCACGCTCTGTTCGAACACCGCATGTCATCAGAGCCGTTAAATCAAGAATTCACAGAAATCCGCTCCGAAAACAGAAAATCGTGGCCCGTGAGATGAATATCACGCAAAAGTCCATGAGTCGAATCATTAAAAAAGACTTGGGACTTGGGGCTTTCAAACGACGTACCGGAATTTATTAACTGCGGTAATGATTACTGAAAGCGACAAGTACAGGTGAGCGCCTAAGTGGAGGAATGCTAATCGAACTAAAGGAACGTTCAAGACCACGCTCAAGACCGGAATGCATATAACTCATTTATTATGCTGGTCCGGACCAACAAGAGGTTGTGAGGGCAGCCTAAGTGAGTAAGCAGATGCCAAAAACGACCCAATGTCAGATCTCAGCTTTTATCCGAAATTGTATATACCATAGAACAGAGAGAACTAAAGAGATGGCGAAATATGTAGAAAGATATTCAGTTGTTTAGTGGGCGGTGGTTTATTAAACAAAGCTCAGGAAATTATTATTTTTATAAAAATCTAATTTACATCTGTAAATAAGAGTAGTTGTCTTGAATAACTTGCTCTTCCATCATTGCCCAGACATCGTTGTCCATGCCTTCCTAAAACAATTTTCATTTCGGAAAATTGTTGGCATTTTCGCCATTTGATGTTGTTTTCGTTTCGTTTACCATTGTTGGCTTTCATTCGTGTTTTTTCTTCTGTTTTAATAGTTCATGTGGAAAGGCAGTCATTGGCCTTATAACGTAGAAATATACATTTACATGGTGTGTGTATGTGTATGTATATGTCTATAAGTTTGCTTTATCTGTTTGTGTAAGTGTGCGTCTGTTTATAGTTGTGTATGTATTCGACTGTCACACTTAATAATATTGCCAAAAGGCGCCCGTATGGCTGTCTTCAACACCAGGATAACCTGAATTTCGTAGTCAGTGTCGGCGGCGTCGGTGTTGACGACGCTTTTCTTCTCACTTCCTTTAGACGTTTTTCCTCCATGATGATGATGCCCTGTTTCAACTTTTAGGTTCTGCATTCGAGCAAGTCTTACAAAAAAAAACATAGAAGAAGCCCCCAGACGAATAAGATAGAATAAATGTATGAAAAGATAACAAAGTTACAAAGTTTGGCACTTACACCTACTCGTACTCGTGTGCAGGGAATATTTACTTCTCTCTGTCTCTGTGTACAGTGGGGTCTTATAGGTGGGCATCTTGTATCCTGTATTTTGACGATGTGGTGCTTTGCTCTGTTCTAAAATGAGAAGAAGACTCACACACACACACAAGTAGTTGGAATATTTTGCAGAAAATAGCTCAAGGTGTTTTTCTTTTGCCAATACTAAGTGGGTGCCATCGAAAACATATACAGAAACAGTTTTGTTCCTACTTCTCGATAAGGACTATAAATATTTTTCTATCGAAAGAATAGCAATAAGTATGTGGAATAACAAACTTGGAATATATCGTACATATATTTTGCATACATCACTTTTGTTTACGGTGGTACGGACGATTGCAAACGATAACAGAGAATAATTTTGATTCATAACTCAGACGTAATGTAGGACTTTATGTTATGCATACGTTTGAATGGTATTGTTTGAATATTTTTCGGTTTTTTTTTGGGCCAAGAATTTGCATTATTTTCACATTTCATTAAAGACAAGGATATTTGGCACACACATACACACTTATTAGAAATTGAAAATGAATAACATTGGGTTGGGTTTGTTAAAATATACACCAGAATTTGTATGAATAATTTTGTGTATGGGAAAAACTGCTGTCTTAGCATGCTAATGCTAAACATTTTATATAAGTACTAAAGTTATAGAAATAAAGGGTGATCCATCTAGAGGCATTTTTTCAGAACAAAAAAAAATATATAAAGATTCAATTCAAGTGTGGAATCTTTATTGGTAATTTGAAAGGACATTTTATGGCATTTATTTTTTGAATATAATTTCCTTCAAATATTGGCCGCTAATACGCCTCAGAGTGTCCATGCTGAGGGTCCAATTTTGGATTACTCGTTCGAGCATTTCAACCGGTTTGGCCTTAATGACACGCGAAATGTTGGCTTCCAAAACCTGCATCGTAGCTGGTTTGTCAGCATAGACTTTGGATTTTACGTAACCCCAAAGAAAAATGTCTAAAGTTGTGATATCACTCGATCTAGGCGGCCAACTCACCTGTCGAAAACGTGAAATTAGCTGCTTTTCGAAAGGACCTCTCAATAGATCCATTGTTTGAGCAGCTGTATGGCAAGTGGCACCGTCCTATTGAAACCAACTGTCGTCAAGATTTCAGGTAGCATAAAGATCGATATCATGGCGCGATAGCGAGCACCATTCACGGTTACGTTCCGGCCATCATCATATTTGATAAATATGCACCGATGATTGCACCAGCTTATAAACCGCACCATACCGTGGCTTTTTCTGGGTATAATGGCACCTCTTAAATCTCTTCTTGTTGCTCTTCAGGCCAAATTCGGCAATTTTGTTTATTGACTTTGCCGTTGAGCCAGAAATGGGCCTCATCACTGAACAAAATTTTGGCCGAAAACACCATAATACAGTTGCCAACATTTGAAGGTAATTATTTTCAAAAAATAAATGTCACAAAATGTCCTTTCAAATTACCAATAAAGATTCCACACTTGATTTGAATTTTTATATTTTTTTTTTGTTCTGAAAAAATTACTCTAGATGGATCGCCCTATATAATAATGCGTTTTCAAGGAAAAAACAAATACGGAAGCTTTAATAAAAACATGAAAATAGTATCTCCACGATTGCGTTACTAATTTTGAGCAAAAATAGTCTAGTTTCGTTGAAGTCCTGAAGAGCTTAGCTTTAAAGCGACTTAAAGTTCAATGGAGAAATCTTTAGTAATTACTTTACAAATACGAAGGCAGATCATTAATTCCGTTACTTTTCCAACTTCCATCATAGTTATATGAAATGCAACACTGCTCTCATCAAGTATCATCTATTAATACACTACTGTCAAATTATGAGAGAGTTCCGTCATTTAGTTTGTGTTTAACAGCTGTTCAAAATATACAATCTCCTAGATTTTGCTAAAAATGGAAAAAAGTTAATTTCAAGCGCTCATAAAAAATTAATTTTTGCTGGAAAAACCATCAACCAAACCAAGAAAGGCTTGATCAATACTATGGGGATCATAGATTTCAATGGTAAAAAAGAGGTTTTCTGACTTTTGTTGTGGTCACACAATTAAAATGACGCTGAACGTTCTGAATAGCCAATTTAGGTCAAAACACCTGAAAATATCGAAAAAATCTACGATATGGTGTCGCAGATCGAAGAGTAAAAGTGCGTGAGATTGTTGATGCCAAAATCATTTCATATGACAGTGTGTTTTCGATTTTATATGATCAGTTGGGCTGAAGAAAGCTGTCTGCTGCGTTTACTCTCACTTAACCATAAACGTAATCGTCAACTTCAGAGGATTTTTTGAGAGTTGTTAAGAGGCAATCCGAATTAGTTTTTGCGGCGTTTTGTAACTGGGGCGCCCTAAACAATGGGTTTTTCCACTTTTTCGGCCAATAAGGTGATGGCAAGATTTTTTTGGCATGCTCACGAGATAATCCTCATCGATTACCTTCTAAAGGGAAAAACAATAAACTGCGAATAGTATGCCAACAGATTTAACAAAGAATTTTAAAAAAATACCCCTTTTTCATCAAGATAAGGCACGGGTACACATATGCGCAGTCTCAATGGCAAAATGGCATGGATGGGGTCATGAATTGGTACCTTCGTCGCCATATTTTCCGAATTAAGCCCCCAGTGACTATTTCCTATTTCAAACCTGGCTCGTTGGAAAGAGCCATTGCAATTGCATTACGAGAAGAGCAAATGCCTAATTTGTGGACCTCAAAAAATCCTATTTTTTGAAAGGGATACAAAAATTGGAGAAACGTTGGACTAGGTGCATTGAGCTTAATGGAGATTATTTTAAAAAATAATTTTTTTGCAAAAAAATTGTGTTTGTTTTCGAAAAGTCACGGAATTATTGATCTACCCTCGTATATAAAAAATAGGCAGTTATGTCTACTTACAATAAGGTAATATTTTTTGGTACTCTCTCTAGTTACTGTTGTTGAGCGCAAATACTCCAACACATAGTGGGTCATTTCGGGAAAAAATGTTAATAAATAAAAAAAACTTCTAACTGATTGATCTGTCGTTATAGAATATTTTAGGAAAATTAATACAACGAGTGTCTCTTTTAGAATACTGCTTAAACTCAGTGTATTGAGCCAAAGGAGATTTTGTAATTTTTTTTTTTTTGCAAAAAAAATTGGGGTTTATTCGAAAAGTCACGGGATTATTGACCACCCCTCGTATATCAAAAATTGTCAGTTGCGGCTGTTTACAATAAGGTACTAATAATTTGTCCGCTCTCTAGACACTGATGTTGATGGCAAATACTCCCACACAGTGGGGTAATTTGGGAAATATGGTAATAAATATAGAACTTCTAACTGATTGATCTGGTCGTTATAGAATGTTTAAGGAAATTTAATAAGAGGAATCTGTCTTTCAAAACTTTGCTTTCGGGGATACCCTAATTTAATACATACTGGAAATAAACTCCATTATTACTTGTCATACTATTCTATCAAAGATTGTAACTAGTGTAACTATAAGCCAATTTGAACCATATTTTAATTTGTTTATTGTCATTTGCTGTGCTTTCTATCTGTTCTATCTATTAAAATTATAAAGATATATTTAATCGAACGCAGATTTCTCCGTCTTTGATAAGTTGCTGCTTTGGAAGTTGTCTGAAAATTCTATAAAAATTACTCAGGGATAACCAACCAATATGTAAAAAGACTTTTTAAGTTCAAAGTATAGTCTGAGATTAGGGATCGAAGGATGGCCTGAAAGTTGCTTAGGCCTAAAGGAGTTTTTACTTGTTTTAGGATATTTTTGCATAGCCTTCCGCTTTTTTGCCCATCTCTAGTCTCATAAAACACAGTTTCTTACCACCAGACATGGCATAACCTTATACGTTCTACTCGATCTGAAACACACTGACTATCCACTCTCAACTTGTATAAGCAAGCTCAATTTCTTAAAACGACTTTTTAGAATAGTCGAATTTTCATAATCTTTAGATGTAACCTTCTTTTTTTACGGGTTGTTAACGTATCTGCTCGTATGTGAATTCTAACCGATTTTTTATCACTGTGTATACTTTTAGTGAAAAGATTAAATGTATTGTAGCATATGTAACTATTTTCTAATATATAATAATTAATTAGAAAATGTAATTGATTAATTTTATACACATAAACTAATAAACAATTATCTTCTTTTCTTTTTAGGTAAGTTTCGGATGACAGCGATGGCAATGCTTTGTAATAAAAACGCATGTATGCTTATAAAAGAGTAAATATCATTAGGTGGTCTAGTGCTGGTAGTACAAAATTATTGTCTATTAAGTACACACAAATTTATTTAAAATTTTAAACCACTAACATAGCATAGCATACATAATACACCCTTGCCACTCCAAACAACTTCAGCAGAAGAAAACAAATCTACACGACGCCGAAGTATGGGTGCTTTTAAAAGTAGATTAAGTAGCATTGAGCATTTTCAAAAGGCCTAATACTTTGTAAAATTTACGGCTTTAACTGCGTAGACGGAGAGTACATACATCGGGCGAACTATGAACTGTATGAGCTACATCCATCCTGTCATAAATATAAGTACATGAATGCAATTTAGAGCATCGAAATACGATTGCTATGGCTTGGATAAGCTGATCGAACCAACGCTACAGTCTGAATATCGTTTGACAATAACTACCACAGAAAGTTCTAAAAAGAAAGACGGAGACTATAATGAACTCTCCAAGTGGAGGAGGATGTAAATTGAGACTGAAGGAAACACGCCAAAACTGAAATGCTTATTAATCATTAATTGAACTTTCCCGAACCAACAGAAGGTTGCGATGGCAGCCTAAGTATGCATGTAAGGAAAATTCCTTTAGTAAACTAATGATAGTAGGGCTTCCACTCAAAAGCTGCATTTGATCTAATCAGAAGTGGCTCAGACTGTATACGATACGTACCCAAACCCTGCGGTCGCTTCCAAGATGAGATGTCTTATTAATTGTGTCCATCGTGACCATTTCAAATTCTGATTTTGTATATTCATTAGAAAAAAATTCTCTGCAAATTTGCATTTCATTTACTAAGGTCTTAATTAAGTAAATAAAAGAAGACAAATTCTTTATTTGTTTCTTATTGTTGCTTTTAATTAAAAAGATTGGCAAATCCCTATGAAGCTAACTCTGATTATCTACTAACCCAAAAACATGTCAGTACTCAGCGTAAGTAACAACAATACCCTGAAATATCATCTCCACTTTTACTGTCCTCCTCCCCGCCACTTAATTCCAACCATTTGTAAATGCAAATGGCGTCTGTCGTTGTGTCATATGTCTCCTTCAGTTTTTGTGTCCTGTGGAACTTTTTAATCATCAATTACGAATTGCATTTGCCGGTAAAATAATTTCCTCTATTTTGTAGAAAATTTGGCCAAAAATTACCCCCCTTCACTTGAGAACTCTTTGGCCGATCTCCGGCCATTCTGTTCATGATGGCCATCATCAGGAACATAACAAATGAACCGATAGAGACAAATGGTAAAACCGATAGACACAAATATCTACAGAAGTGCAAACATATGTCGGTACATGCACACTGGCAGGACCAAAAGGATGAACATGGCTACCTGTAAGTGTATGGCAATTTGGTGTTTCTGTGTGTGTGTGAGTGTGGGGGGAAACGAATACTGCATTAGAAATGATTCTATTTCTAAATCACTTCATTAGTTCGGAAATCCTGATCAAAGCTGTCATTGAAATGAATCGGTAGAGGAAACACAGACAGGCAGTATCGGGAGTGAGTCAAAAATAAAAAGAACGATCGAAAAACTGACACTGCCATCACCGACGCCACCAACCATGACCACCGACACTGGGGGCAGTCGTTGCCACTGTCATTGCCTCGACATCACCGAAATTTGGCAATAACATCGGAAGCGACAAACACTCAACCGTAAGCATTACAGGACGAAATCGCACAAGTATGATAAATTCACCTGGAAAAAAGTGTGCCAGGGTGTGTGTGATGGTTTTGTGTCATCCGAAAATGCAGATTTATCAGTGGCTGACATCCACTGCGGCGCTATAATGGCCTGAGAGAGAGAGAGAGAGCTTCCCTACATACATATCGGTGTATGTGTATAAATGTATCTCCATCTGTGGTTGTACTGCTGTGTGGTGTGGTTTTGAGTTGTCTGATGAAATGTCAACTTTTTTGTGTGTTGCCGTGACCGTCTCCCAAATGAATCAGAAAATAGCATTTCCCTTCGGTTGTTGAAAATGTTCTGGACGGCTTATGTGCATTTGGCCTTTATTGTGAAACAATCCGTTTGTAAAGTATATGTGAGTGTGTTTGTGTTAGAGCCACTAACACAAATCAATATGTCCGTATCCGGTTTGAGTGCCTGTACGAATCCGAATTTGCCATACACATGCAAATTAAGTTCGTTTGTATGCATGCTTGGAAATGGTAAAGGGGTTTCAGCTAGAGAGGGTCAGTGTTGTGCCGACCTCAAAAACCACCTCATCACAAAATATCAAACTCAGCTTTTTAGCATGAGATTTAATTTTATCATCTGTCCACCAGGGAGAGTAATTCGTATCGGCAAAGACGCAACGAAACCCATCTTTGGGATTGCATTGATTTTGGTCCTCCTATTATTCGTTTATTTCTATTGTCCTGCCGTCCTGTTGCTGGCGTACTGGCAAAGTAATTTCAATTTCAATTCATTTCTGCCCGAGGTCTATGCGAATAATGCATTTCGACTTTGGTCTTCGCCTAATGAGGGTGGCGTAATAAGTGTGGTCAATGGATAAGTGGGGAATTTAATGGAAAATTCAACATTGGAGAACTGGAACTAATACAGCCAAATAAAATATATTACAAATATGACAATTTAAATAAGAATCCTATCGTAACGATCGGAGGCGATACTGGCGATAAAAAGCCAAAAATCACCAAAAATGCTACGAATATAGTGACAATTCCAATACATATTTCTGCAAAGTTGCAGGCACCTAGCTTCAATGGCGCGACCTGTAGTTTGCTTTCCACAGACTGATAGACTTGGCTATATTATCTTAGAATTCAGAATTTAATATACTTAATGGGGTCACCCACGAGTATTTCGAGCCCTTTTTTTAAACCCTGTGATGATGGATATAAAAAAAGGCAAATAGTTATCTTTAAAAATGAAGTTGATATGTCTTAGAGGGGTTCCCAAAAAAATTTGCCTCTAGATGGCTAAATTCGTGGGCTGGATCTGTTTCAATACTTTACGTGCTAAAACATAAATTATAAAAAGACAATGCAAATGTTTTAGATTTAGGATAACAACAAACACGTATTACAAATAAATATAAACTTAATTTAAATAATAAATTTTTTTCTTACCAAAAAGGCAAACTTCAGTTTATTTTTTTTTAATTTATTAAAACTGTTGTTGTTGCTCAGCTCAAAATGCTTTGAGGATGCCTTCTCTCGAAGTGGAGGCGTAGGTACCATCGGCATCGAACATTCTTTGTGGCGGTCGTGACGGTGATTTATATGTGCATAAAAACTTAATGTTTATTAAAGAGATGCTACGCGACAAGCTTTTTTCACTCTTTACCTTAATATTTGGCCTACTAAAACCTCGAGGCAGATCCTTCAGAAGAGTAAATGAGGTTTAGTAGATATTATAAGGAGCTGACCACCCATTCGTTCTGTCATTTTAACAATAGTCATATTAACATCATTCTAAGTTTATTCGCCTTTTGATAGATTCATTCTATTTCATGTTCTGAGACAATTCCACTAAGCACTACTATCTGAAGGTAGTAATTCTGTCATTTCTTCAAAACTGTATTCAATATTTGCAGAGGCATCCTCTTTACTTCATATAAAAGCTAATTTTATTTCCTAAATGTTTGGATTTCCTTGAGATGGCATTTTGTTTATAAATATAACGTAAAATTTTAAATAAAAATAAAAAGTAATATCTGCACTATTGTGTTTTTTTCAATTGAATGACTTGCAACGAAGTATAATTTTCTATTTGATCATCCGCTTCTTAAACATACCTAGTCTGGAAAATTTCCAAGCACACAAGATACGCAGGCATATAAATAATTTCTTCATGATCTCCTTTTATCTCAATACACTTTGTCCAACGTTTCTCCAATTTTTTATCCCTTCTTCAAAAAAGGATTTTTCGAGGCCCCTAGAGCTGGATCTCTTTTCACCGAGCCATTTCATTAGGATTGGAAATAGTCACTGGGGTCTAAATCCGGAGAATATGGCGAATGAGGTACCGATTCGAAAAATATTGGTGAAAAATAGCTTTTTCTTGGCCATATGGCGTCGCTTTTATTTAAATCCTTGTTAAATGGGTGCAATAAGTTGGCCATATATTGTTTTTCCTTTTTTAAGGTCATCGATGTAGATTTTCCCGCGTGCATCCCAAAAAACTGTTGCCATCACCTTATTGACCGACAAAGACGCCTTGGCCTTCTTTGGAGACGGTTCACCGGGAGAAACCCATTGTTTAAACTGCTGCTTGGTATCCGGAGTATTGTAATGAATCCGTGTTTCATGCGCACTTACAAGACGTCGCTTAAAATTCATTCGAATTGCAGTTAAACAACTCCAAACAATCCCTTGAAGTTGTCACACGATTACGTTTATAGTCAATTGAGAGCAAACGCGGCACCCATCTTGTAGATAGCTTTCTTAACCTTAACTGATCATGTAAAATCGAAACCACACTGCCATATAAAATGCGTATGGCATCAACAATATTACGCACTTTTACTCTTCAATCGGCCAATATCATATTGTGAATTTTTTCGACATTTTTGGGAGGGTGTCCATTCGGATGGTCCAATTTTGGATGACTCGTTCTAGCATTTCGACCGGTATGAAGTAAATGACACGCGTAATGTTGGCTTTCAAAACCTAAATTGTAGCTGGTTTGTCAGCATTCACTTTGGACTTTACGTAGCATCATAAAAAAGTCTAAAGGTGTGACATCACATGAACTTGGCGGCCAACTCACCGGTCCAAAACGTCAATTTAGCTGCTTTTTGAAATGACCTCTCAAAAGATCCATTGTTTGAGCAGCTGCTTGGCCAACTTTCCAAATTTCATCAAGATTACGGGCTTCAATATAGGTAGCAAAAAGTCCGATATCATGGTGTGATAGCGAGCACCATTCACGTGCGGCCATCATCATTTTTGAAAAAATATGGACCAATGATTTCACTAGCCCATAAACCGCACCAAACCGTGATTTTCGCGGTGTAAGACTTTTTTCTGTAATAAAATGGCAAACAATACTAAAATGAAACGAGTAAAAAATGTTAAGTTTGGCTGTGCCGAAGTTTGGATACCCTCCACCAGATTCCCAAATAAAACCAAATTTGGTGCGGAAGTGTGTTCTATATAGAAATCTTTATGTGCACAATTTCATTTCGATAGATCAAGCTTGTGGTGAGTTATCGTCATATTATTTCTCAAAGCCCATGAGACCGTTTGTGTGGGAGGTAGGACTTTTCCGATCTCAACAGAATTTGGCGCAGAAGTGTGTTCTATATAAAAATCTTTATGCCGAAAATTTCGTCTTGATTATTTTTCAAGGCCCATGAGACCGTCAGTGTTGGAGGTACCAGAAGGACTTTTCCGATCTTAACCGAATGTTGTATATAGATATCTTGATGTGTAAAATTTCATTTCGATAGGTCAAGTTTGTGGTGAGTTATAGTCATATTATTTCTCAAGGCCCATAAGGCCTTTTGTATGGGAGGTACAAGACTTGGTGGCCCAATCTAAACCATTTTTACATAGATGATTGCGCCTATATAGAGATTATTATTTTCAAAATTTCAATGATTTTGCTCAAGAAACTGGACGGATATTTTCAAATAAAAAAATTAATTTTTATGAGTTAGTGTCGGTTGAGGGAATCCAACAGCAACTTCCCGTAGAGCTATATAGCCCATTTTTATTACCAACCATGTACATGTTTGTGCCAAATTTCAGCTCCCTCAGTTTTCATGCAGGCTCTATCTTGTTTTCAACAGACGGACAGCCGGACAACATCGCTTGATCGTCTTATAATTTTACGAGGATCAAGAATACATATACTTTGTTGGGTCTCCGATGATTATTTCGAGGTGTTACAGACAGAATGACAAAACTAATATACCCTCCATTGTATGGTGGAGGGTATAAAAAAGTAAAGTTTAACACAACTCAAACGTGAATACCTCTGGATTGTTAATCACCCATTACTACTCGTATAAGTAATTCCTAGTCTGGCGGTGAAAGACATCTGATTTTACATACATGCAATACTACACCCAGCTGACACAACAATTGGCATTTTGTAGAAGACCATTTAAGGTCACCTTTTGTCTCGTTTTGACGAGTGATAGGCCAGATCTTCGCAAACTTTTTTCTTAGGACGGGTTAGATTTTTCCAAACTTTGTTCTTAGGCGGGTTGTTAAAGTATCGAATGCATGACTGTACAAGCCTATAACGAGAACAGCCCGAGTAGAGTAAGAGAACATTTGATCTAAATTAATTGGCAGAACTATTGAGATGTTGTTAAAAGGAGCATAAATGAAGGTCACCAAAACGGCACCCACTGGAACATTAAACCCCACAAAAGCTTATGAAGTACTTACTTTAGTCCCGCAAACTCCCGTTAAGAAACAAGAGAAGAACTTCTCTCAAATAGAAAAAAATTTGGTCCAAACAAACACTAAATGGTTTAAGGTTGTCCTCAATAGTTTGAACTTTGTACTCATTCAATTTGCCGAGAGCTCAAAAATTAGAGGGGAACTGCAACAACTGTTTTAAAAAAGCTTGGAATTTCGGTTAACAAGTGACGGAAAATCCAGCTATTTACAACAATTGTAGTAGATTTTTTAATGACTTCGATTGAGCTTTGTTTGATACTTTAGCAATACAATTTAAGCTTTCCAATGATAATTACTAACTTCTTACACCGACCAACCGGAAAAACTAACATTAGATACCAAAGAAATTTCTAGTTATGCATTTTTCTGATTTTTTGCTCTTTGTCTGCAGTTGTTGGTCCGTCCCATTGGTTTGATTTTTGATATTTTGCCATGGTGCTTTATTACTTCCGTTTCCGTTTTGAAACAAAATTTTCAAATTCAAACATTCAAGCGATTGTTGAAGCCTTGTTCATCGTTGCCTTAGTGGTGGTAGTAACCAACCCATGGAATGCATACCGAGTAGGACAAAACCAGTGCATATGTGTGCGTAAGTTTGTGCTTTAGATTTATTTTGTTTGTCGGTAGTAGTCTCATACATATGTACATATTTTGTAAATACGACTACAAATCTACGGGTTTACTTCTTCTCGGACCCATTTCACAGGAATTTATTTATGCATATCTTCTTAGGATGTTTGGTTTTGCTCTATATTTTCCAAGTTTGTTTATCTGTTTTAGCCCCATAGACGTGCGGACATTTTATTTGTTTTCTCAGTTCTTTTTGATTTTATATTATTTCGGCCAGGCCATTGTTTGCTCAGGATTCTTTCATTTCTGAGAAGAGAAATCGACACAAATAAAAATAATAAAAGTTTCTGCAAAACACAAACAAAACAAATAAATTTATTATGTATGTATGGAGTTGTGTATGTGCGTGTGTGTTGTAATTAAATCCTGTTCTAGTTAAATTTTATCATCGCTTTTTTGTAGATCATGTGCTTTTGTAAGGAACAGTTGGGATTTTGAGACTATGGAAGTATTTTAATTGAGTTATATTCGTTTGGGAAATTCAGAATATAAAATGGAATGAATCCTTTGGTTGTGGCATATTCTAGTATATTAAAAGCATAAGCGTATGGGACTTGCAGGTTCATACCATTAAATTCATAGGTAGATTTTTGGTTCCAACGTTTTGTTTGTGTCAAACTTCTAAACTTGGTTTAAAGTCAATTTAGATAAGGCAGTAAAGTCTAAGTTGTCAAAGTCAAGTGCTAATGCTAACATAATAGATTAGTTTTTTAATTTAGTTTTACATAGTTATCAATTTGTATAGTTTTCACAGTATTTAATTATCAACACCTTTGACCTACCAGAAATCGTGCAGTTACTTTGGTACTGGGTCTTAATTAATAAAGGGTGGACCAACCATTATACACGATGTTGATTGTAAGTCACACCTTAACGTCAAGTTTTTTTGCCCAACCTAATTTGACATTTCTTTGTTACCATGGAAAGGTATACACTTGAGCTGTGCTTTAATATTGTTGAGGCCTTTTACGAAAATCAGCCTTTAAATCAAAATGCATCTCGTAAACTTCGTGATTTTTTTTTTGCTCATCATAATCGTCCAAGCGTGTCCAAAGTGGATTCGTTAGCAAGCAAAATTGCCACATTTAGGCAAATGAGAATCCACGACGGATAATGCCACTTGCCTCACTGCCAACGAAACAATGGCTCTTTTGCGCGAGAAATTTAATAGCCGTGTTTTCTCACTCGTAGTGTTGTTCATTGGCGCTAAAAAGCCGTTGGATCGACATTTGAAAGAAGAAGTGAACGTCAATAGGCCAAGAACCATTAAGAAATAAATATCTCATCTTTCGGAAACTTAACCACATTAAACCACCATTATGTCTCAGAGTCATTGAAAATATAAACTATCGGATCAGATAGAGGTATGCCACCGAAGCCGGGGCGAGCCGATATGTTGTTTCACACAAAATTGTCAAAGATCCTTCTATTGAAACAAAAAGTATTAAAATAATTCTCTACAAACTTTTTGTTTTATTTACAATAAACATCGTGCGTTTAAAAACAAGTTAAAACGTCGTTAAGGACGGCAGGGCCTTATATACCCTTCACCGTTAATATGCAACTCAAGCGCAAAAAAAAGAGAAAGTGGTCTGTTTTTGGGGCGCCTTCGCCAAAACTTTAAAATAAATTTATATTTAGATTCGTAGCAAAATTTGCTTTAATTTGAGTACCAATAAGTACATAGCGACTATTTGTCGCCCGTTTTGACCAGGCGGGCCAATATTTAGGCCACATGAGCCAAAACGTCCAGCAAATATGATCTTTTTTAGGTATTAAGTGCGTCCCAACTAACAGTATCCTTTCTTTTCCTTGTCCGTCAAAAAAAAAATAAGATTTGAAATGCAAATACTCATACAATTGTTCTTTAATCCGGTACAATTTTACATTAATTATATTTAATGAAAACTTTATCCCCCTACTGTATTGTCCCAAAAGCCATCATAATACAAAATTTCAGGTTCCTAGTTTGATTCGTATGACGGATGAGTTACCTGGCTCATTTCTGGTTTTAGTACCCTACTTCCTACATCTTCCATACCTAAAATATAATGAATGTAGTGAGCGATAAAGTGGGGACCCCTGTCATGTAATCCACTCCTGGTGCATTCAGAGTTTTTAGCATGGAAATGCCATCGGGCCTAAGTGAATTTAATGGTTTGGAAATGACAATGACCTGTGAAATCTCGCCCGAAGTCAATGTAAGTGTTTCTACAGAGGTGATGAGTTTATGCATCTTTCTCTTAACCCTGTCTCTCTTGGGCTACTTAATGAAATAATGTCTCAAGCACCTTTTGGGATCAGAAATGGTTGAGAGAAAAAAGACTTTATCGCAGACCAAAGTGTGTATGCTTCCGAGCTAAGGTTGCAGGTTTTCAGAGGTTTGCTAAGATCTACTATTCTCGTTGACCGAGTCTCTTTATCTCTACAGCTCCACGGGCCTTTTATCTTCACGCCTCCACCTAGAATCTTCTTCTGATCGTTAGGATTTTTCCAGCAAGAATGAATAGGACAACTGCTGCTGCGTTTATATCGCGAAATATCTTCACCAGTTCGGATGTTATAAGGAGCTATTAATTCATTGAATTTATATCTGGTGTAAATTTTGAACCCAGCCTTCTTCAGATTCTGGTATGTTCGGCGCTCTGAGGTTACAAAATCGTGGGATTATCGTATCTAATGAGGTGGTCAGACTCTAAAGTAACAACTGGAATCTACGTAGGTGTGCATAATTTACTTTCATCAATGTTTTCCGTCATTATCGGATTATTTCTAAAACCCAAATGCCAAACTTTTTTGTGTGTTAAGGTCTTCCATGATCAGACGGCCTTTAACCTTAAGGATGATCCTACGTCAGAGACCATGTGATTTGCAGCCCCTGCAAATCACGTGTATAAGTATTTTGTGAAAATGTAACTTTTGTCGGTAAAAGGCTAGATATCGGTTTAGGCCTTTCTTGTAACAAACTTTTGTATGTGAATAACAAATGTGATAGTCCGTGAATTATATTTGTTATCTGGTTCGGATGTCGGAAAGTTCGTTTATCATTTTCTCTTATTCATCGTATGAGGACACATGACGTAACTTCTTCGGGTGATAAACTACCTCGACGTTACAGGTAGTGCTTCAAGTGGTCTGTAAAATTTTCTTAAATTAATGCGACGTTGTTCTGGCAATACCTATAGAGTCTCAAATGTTGTTGGCTTAATGACAAAGACTTATAACTTAGTTCATCGAGCTACTGTGATATAACCTGTATACAAATTTTCCAATATAACTTCAGCGTCGCGACGCTTGTATACTTAAGTAGTATGTGGTAATGTCATAAACCGCAGCAAATGTTTGTGCATCATCACTGCATATAGGTCGAATACTCGTACATATTGATTTTGTTCAGGTCAATAAAACCTGTCTCTACCGGGATGATGATTATTTTGGCAAAAAAAAGAAATTATACAGAGCCCGTTTATTATATTGACGTAGTCTATGGTCGTCTTTAATCCTTCCACCAGTACAAGTTCAACCGTAGCTCCTCCCGAGCGATGCTCAACTGATATTTTCGGATACTGACGCGACTTAAAAGTGTTTAATAGTTCCTACGATAAGCCTGAAGCAATTGACCCGACGTTCTAGGCAAAAATATTGAAAAGATGACAAAAAGACACTGAAGGGTTCACGCAGCGAAAAGATATGGTGACTATGTGGTCACGGAATCAATAGTATGTTCTCTGCAACAAAAGTATGGTCATCGCAACCATAGTATTGTTTTTTGAAATTCATGTTGACAATAGTATGATTGCAGCAATATCAATATAAGTTGAAATGTAACAATAGTATTTTTGCTCAATTTAAAAGTAAAAATATGGTTGTAGTAAAAATATAAATATGGCTGGTTTTTTGGCTTTTATATTTACAATAATATGATAACGGCAATCATACCGACAAAATCGTTTTTTTTGTTTAATTTGACAATGCTATTATTACGAATCTTACGCAATAATAGTACTTTTTATATGTAAATTAAATTTTTTTCCAAAAAAAAAAACTATTTTGGATTCGTATAACTGAAATATTTTTAATAGAGGTTTTACTACTGTTAAATAAAACACTTCTATTATTAAGAGTTTAACGTATTTTTACATAATTTACTTCATATTGAATTTTAACTTAAACCAATCCTTACAAAAAGTTTTGGGGATTTTAAAAGTAGTGTGGTTGTGTGTGAGTCCTACTATGGTTTTAATGATCATACTATTGTTGTATGTTAAACATAATATGGTTATCATGATCATAATATGGTTGTGGGGATTATTGTATGCTTTAGTGTGAAAGATAATATTGTTGTGAGGATCATAATATAGTGTTGAGGATAATATTATGGTTGAGTGTGACTTATAATATGGCTGTGGGGATCACATAACGTTGTGTGTGAATCATACTATTGTTATGAGGATCATAATATTGTTGAACCACAACCATATATCGAACAAAAGTATGATCCTCTTCGAATATTGTCACCACAGTCTTACTTTTTTTCTGCGTGTACTGTATCAGATTGAAGACAAGTCAGGCTAGCAGTTTTCAAAATTTCTTTGTATCCGACGATAATTTGGGATCCTTTAGAAAGTGTTTAGGTTTAATGCAGTTTAAACCAAGATCACGAAAGAACTTCTTCTTGGCATAAAACGCAAACGGGTGCTGAGCGCGATGGAACTTCACAGGTATTAGATAAGCCTCAAGAAGTTTTATCTGTAATGAAAGTTTTAAATTAATGCCCCAGGCTGCTTTAAATTGGCTAAGAAGACGACTTAATCTTCAGAGTTTATCCTACATGTTCAGATGATGAAAAGTTATTAAACTTTGACGGCTGGAAATCGGTTCTGAACGACTTAATAAACATTTTAGTTTCGGTGACACAATTAAAATAAATGAATAATATAATAATAATACATATTAGACGTTTGGGCCCCTGATTTGTTAGAATAGTTTTTATATTTAGGAAATATTTCTCTTCTGTTCTTCATAAGGATTTTAAGGGAACACACACGTACACCAATTTGTGCAAAATACAATTAAAGCTGCCTTTAACATAAACACTTGAAAATTCCATTTAAAACCTGCACTTACTCCTACGTTTCACTGAAATTCAATTAAAACATAACAATTTTCACCGATTGAAATCTTCTAGTCTAACAACATTCTACAATTTTCCAATATCCATTAGGCGAACACTATCATTAAAAACGCTAGCAGTTTAATAATAAATAACCCGAAAGTATCGTCGCACAGTACAACGGATATCTTAGATCCTACGAAAAACTTAATTAAAAATTTTCACCGCAATTTTCTCTTTTAATCTCTCTCTCTCTCTCTCTCTCTCTCTCTCTCTCTCTCTCTCTCTCTCTCTCTCTCTCTCTCTCGACACAATAATCAAAAACCCTTTTTGCTTAATTGAAATAATCCTGGGGAAAAAACGTAGAAATTATCTACACTTCATCTACATTTTAAGTAGTTTGGAAAACTTGTAAAACACCCAAACGTATAGAGACACGCACACACTAAAATAATCGGTTCATGTAATAGAACAAAGAAGAAAGAAAACAACCTAAGAAGTCCTAGTGTAGAAGAAGCAGCAAAACACATGTGAAATTTGTTTAACCACACAACCTCCTCCGTGAGACCGCACTCATACATATACCCTATGACACAGACCCATACATAGAGAGAACCCCCAGCTAACAGTTCTGCTGCCATAAAACACTTTTAATGTCAACTCACACCAATATATGTATAATCATCCGCACACACACATTACCGTTCATACTGCAACTCGCATACACACGTAGACAAACACCCATACATTCACATCGAAAACTATTTGATAAAGTGATGTTATCTGTTCGATAGTTTTTAATACATTTTCCTAAAAACAGTGAGTGGAAAATCATTAAACTTTTCTCCTTACCATTCATTAACGAACGATCGCATCACCAAAAGGCACCCGCTGTGAAGGAGGATGTAGTACAGCAAATGGTTGGAGGATGGAAAGGGTAGGAGGACAGTGAAAGCGTATTTACTGCACAATGTCTGCTCGGATGACAAAACAACAGCAGACAACAATGGAATGCATAAGGCTGAGGGGCGTAGAAAACTATTGAGGAAGTGGAACCACGATACAAATTGTAATACATTGTTTTCCTCGGATTTGAATAGAATGAAATGCGAGTAGCAGTAGTAGTCGTCGTCTCCATCTACCTTGTGGTGGCCTTGCTGTTGTGAGGAGTGGCACTACACGTAGAGTAAACTTACCTTCTAGGGGACATTCATGATAAGAGATGCGATTTAAAGTAATAACGGGTGTTTTTTCAGACGTGTGGGTTTCCAGAAGAAATAAAATGCATATAGTTTAATTTTTTGCCCTGGAATTTAGCTTTACTCTAAAGATAAGGGTTTGCCATTATGTTTTAAAAGTGATTTCGGGCAAAGGGCCGCCGCGGCTGGCTCGTATAAGTTCCAGCAGAAAGGAACACTTCTTGGGTCTGTTTGTCAGCAATTATGCTCCGAATATTCTCTTCCAAGGCGTCAATTGTGTAGGCCTTTTCTGCGTAGACAAGCGACTTTACATAACCATGCTAAAGATAGTCCAGCAGTTTTAAATCGCACGATCTTGGAGCCCACGCTACCAGCCCACGATGCGAGATAATGCGCTCACTAATTAAAATTTCCTTCAATAAATTGATTGTTTCGTTGGCTGTATGGCTGGTAGTGTCGTCTTGTTTGAACCAAAGGTCGCCCACATCAACATCTTCCAATTTAGGCACGAAAAAGTCATTTATCATGGCTCTATAGCGTTCCCCATTGACAGTAACATTATGGCCGTCTTCATTTTTGAAGAAATGTGGGCCAATGATTTCCCTCTATCCATAGAGTACTCCAAAGAGTGACTTTTTGAAGATCAACAATGGCTTGTGGATTTTCATTAGCAATTTTATGTTATTAACGTACCCTTTCAACCAAAAGTGAGCTTCATAGCAGAGCAAAATTTTCTTGTAAAATCAGGATGGTAGCCATCTCGTTTGGGTCCATTCATCGAACGTGCGTTGCGTTTGATGGTCGGTCAGCTTCTATAATTGCACGGTTTGAATTTTGCAAGTTCGTTAACAAGGTCCTTCGACAAAATCTTCCCTAAAGTGGATGTACACAGCTCCATTAGTTTCGCGCGATGGCGGATGGAGTCATTCGTATCTTACTCTGCTCCACAGCAGCAATAGCGTCTTCGAAGCGCACTTTATGGCATCCCTGAGGCTGCGCATTATCTACTAGAGTAAACGTGGTGCCAAACCGATCCATAGTTGCTCGAATTAACGACTTTACTGGGCGATTATGTCTACCGAATATCGGACGCAGCGTGCGATGCGTCGCTGCGTCGCTGGAACCGAACCATTATTTTAGTAATGAATTTCCACGATTTACAAACGCTGTGTCGGAGTTAGTCTAATCATTATGAAATGGCAAATTAAACTGAGCATAAGTCAAGTGACATCTATCAAAAAGACCAACTTCGAAAAATGCGTGGCTATATTGAAAACCACACGTCGAAAAAGCACCTGTTTTAACGCTCTGGGCTCTAGACATCCAATTTTCGTCCATGGATTTTAAATTGATTTTTTTTCTCGAAAAAGCTCCTTTTTAAATATTTTGATGTATGTTAAGTGCCTCTCTTTCTCATTTAATCTCCCTGATCTAACAATTAGTTTAGTATGAATAAGTTCCTTCTCAATATTATCATGACGTATTATAGTATCTACCAAGAATACATTTGCCGAACTATCTCCTGGGTTGTATACAAACACAACCTCCTCTATACCAGCGTATACAAGAGCTCTTAACAACATAAATCTGTCAATAAACTAGACAATAATATGTTGCACGCCTCTGAAGTTGAATGTTAGATAGACCTCCTTGTAAAGCGTTCCCACTCATGGTGATCTCACGTTTGCTGATATGCCTTTCAATGCAATGCTGTCAAAAATCCATAAGTTCTTTGGGTCGAGAAATCTTATAGATACTCGAGAACTGATTAGGGCTTCTCTGAGTGTACTTATATTGAAAGATATGCGAATGTGTTTTTTTTTCATTTTCAATCATGTCTGCCCCTCAAGCGTACGTAAAACTTTTCACCCCATTTTCTACTGCTGCTGTTGTTGTTGTTCTTATTTGTTTGCTATTATTATACTTTAGTGTTAAATGATTTTCTGCTGCCGATATAGTCGGTTGCCGCCGCTGTTGTTGT
This sequence comes from Hydrotaea diabolus, assembly GCA_963513945.1. NCBI lineage: Eukaryota > Metazoa > Arthropoda > Insecta > Diptera > Muscidae > Hydrotaea > Hydrotaea diabolus. Next base: position 128,865,087 of record OY740717.1, on the reverse strand, counting down.
TGTTCTTATTGCTATTGTTTTGCTAGTTTCAGGTTGCACAGCCCCACAGCCCTCGGTCGAGGCCTATAGATAGATGTTGATATTCGAGTGTGGGTGTGTGTATGAGTGGGAGTAGCCGTAAACAATGCTTAAACATGAAATAATTCTTATTCTTTATTTATAAATAAATGAAATCGTAAAGAAAGAAAAGTTTTTCTTCTACGAGTATGGCACTACAAACGTACTACGCCATGCTTTCTGTGCTGCAGACATTTCGAGGGTTAACGAAAAACTTTGTTTTTCTGCCTTCTTCCCCTCCTACGGTGCCACCAATTGTTTCACTTAAGATGTGAAAGTAAGTATATGTGTCAGGATCCAACTTCTCTTTTCGTCTTCTCTCTCACTTCCAGACTCTCTCCTACCCCAACTCTCTGGATAAGCCTAGGCCTATGCGTATTCTAAGGTTGTTATGTATTCGCCACAGTTGAACTGATGATGTTACGTTTTGTTAAGAAATTATTAGTTTTTCCATGAGCAGGGATTTTCGTTAAGAGAATCCCAAGAAGAAGACGCAACTATACCACAAACGAAGAAGGGTAAAACAAAAGAAAACCCAACAAAATCCCTAACTAAGATCTTCTTATTGAAATTTATCAGAAAAGTTGTGCTGGGGTTTTAAACATTTCCTTTTAGTTTTCCCAATACCACCAACCGGAAATGGTTAATGTTTCAGCGTGTGTGGGTGTGTGTGTGAGCGTGTATTTCGTATATCCACGCATGCATATCCGTGTGCCTTAGTTGGAGTGCTAAAGTTTACGGGTTATAACGTGTATAGTTTATCGGTGTTGATGTATGTTAGATTGGCAAACGAAACACGCCAATCCAAAACAAAACGTCCTTAAGTTCAGGCCGAATCATATATACCCTCCACCGTACATACGCTACTTAATTGCACAAGACAAAGGTGCGTGTTTTTGGCTGTTTTGTCCCATGATTCCGTCGCTAATCTCAGCCAAAATTAAAAAAAAAAATTTTATTATTTGGATTCATAACAAAATTTGTTTCATCTTGAGTACCCATATGCCTATATTGACTATTAATCGCCGTTTTTGACCACCCGGTAAGTTGTGTGGGCCACATAAGCCTAAAAGTCCAGAACCTATGCCCTTTGGTGAAGTACGAGTACTTAGTGCATCCCAACTAACAGCATCGAAATGGACATTGTCCGGGCACAAAAAAAAAACTATTATTTGCTCAGCAAATACTCAAAAATTGTACTTTTATTCAAGGTACCTTTAGTCGCATAAAGCGAACCTTATTTCTCTCTTGCCCGATTTCACCCATTTAAAACATACATCCTATTACCAGATTCATGCATAATTTGGTTTGCCATTTCATCATGAACAGGTTGACAAAAGAACAACGCTTGCAAAATGGGCCGAAAATGAGATTCATCTCGATGCTGATTTTCATCACAAAATTTTGTTCAGTGATGAGGCTCATTTTTGGTTGAATGGCTACGCCAACAAGCAAAATTGCCGCATTTGGAGTGAAGAGAATCCACATGAGACCCTTGAGACGCCATTACATCCACAAAAACTGACTGTTTGATAAGTTGTGTGGGCCACATAAGCCTAAAAGTCCAGAACCTATGCCCTTTGGTGAAGTACGAGTACTTAGTGCATCCCAACTAACAGCATCGAAATGGACATTGTCCGGGCACAAAAAAAAAACTATTATTTGCTCAGCAAATATTCAAAAAGTGTACTTTTATTCAAGGTACCTTTAGTCGCATAAAGCGAACCTTTTTTCTCTCTTGCCCGATTTCACCCATTTAAAACATACATCCTATTACCAGATTCATGCATAATTTCAGGAGCCCTAGTTGTTTCGTTTGAACGCAATTTAGCTTTTAACAGACACAAGGACGGACGTACGTGGCAAGATCGTCTTAGAATTTAACGAAGATCATTATATCTGACGCGCAAAATAGAAACGGACCTAAGGTCTCTGGTAGGGAACACTTTTGGAGCATGGGATCGGTCTCATTCTATACTCCGATGTTGTCCACATTAAAAAAAGTGAAAAGTTGAGGAAAAGTTTTGTTCAGGAGAGCCATTTTAAAGATTAGGTCCCTTTCTATTTGCGCTTAGAATCGTCGACTTCACTTTCATAAAACGCGCATATCTCTGGGAGGGAACACTTTTGGGGCTTGGGATCGGTCTCATTCGATGCTCAGATGTTGTCCACATCAAAAAAAGAAAAAAAAAATGAAAATTGATTTTTTTACCCGTAGGTCCCTTTTTCTGTGCGCTGTCACATATATACTTTATAGGGTCCCAGATAAATATTTTGTGGTGTTGCAAACGGAATGACAAATTTTATATACCATCCATGGGCATGAAAATATAATAGAAAACAAAAAAAGGCAGATAAATGAAAGCAAATGATTAATGACTTTATGTTAAGATGGTTTTCCCTTTTGCCTAAGGAAATGGCATGCCACTAAAGGTTTCGTAGCCCTCTCTCACTCACACTCTTAGGCCTAGAGTGCCTAAGGATAACTAACTCTGCACAGTGGTTGGAAAGTCAATATTTTGAAAATAAGTACATAATTGCTGAAAAATTGTCCATGAAATTTTGCACAGCCCTGGTTACATTCGAGTTGAGCGGGAAAATCGTAGATATCCAGCAGGGGTGTAGATGTTATTGTATTGAGGGATCTGCTCCCGTATCTAAGTGAACGAAATGCGTCAATTGAGCTGTATGAGTCCAAAGAAATCTGGGATCAGCTGATTGGGCTTTACAAGACAATTGAGATGTGCAGTCAATTTTTGCATTTTAGTCAAAAAGGCGTAACTTTTGAGCAGTAGGACCTCTGGGCTTCGTTTATGTTATTTTGGAAAGGTAAGAGGTAGGGCTATTTTTTAAGAAAAAAACAACCAACAAATAAAATCCGACCACTGCTACAGAACTTAGTCATTTTTCCCCTTTACCCTCCGACCACTAAACCGAATCGCTGTCCCCTTTTATTTTCAGGCATGGTCGTAGATGTACATATTTTCATGAAATGGGCCAAGTAATACGCTGGTGAAATTTATCCATTCGTGAATCAATCATCCTGTATACAGCAATATCTGCCGAAATTCATGCAAGTGTTCGTGCTATCTTTCCCAAGCCAGAATGTCTTCTTAGTGCATTGGGAGAGTTTCTTAAGAGGTACAATGCCTGCCAGGTCGTCAAAAAATCTCAAGATACAATATTGGAGGTTCTCGCAATTTAGATTAGATATAAAGGGTGTTTTTTATTGGGGTATAGAACTTTAAGTTGGCATCACTTTTTTAACTGGCGGCCATTTTGTCAGCTGTCAAGTGATTAATATTTAGTTTGGTTTGCCATTTCATCATGAACAGGTTGACAAAAGAACAACGCTTGCAAAATGGGCCGAAAATGAGATTCATCTCGATGCTGATTTTCATCACAAAATTTTGTTCAGTGATGAGGCTCATTTTTGGTTGAATGGCTACGCCAACAAGCAAAATTGCCGCATTTGGAGTGAAGAGAATCCACATGAGACCCTTGAGACGCCATTACATCCACAAAAACTGACTGTTTGGTGTGCTCTATGGGCTGGTGGAGTCATTGGGCCATACTTCATCCGAAATAATGCTGGAGAGTCAGTTACCGTTAATGGAGACCGGTATAAAGCCATGATAACCGACTATTTTGTTCCCGAATTGGATGGCATGAATGTGGATGAGTTGTGGTTCCAACAAGACGGCGCTACATGCCACACAGCGCACGTCACAATCGAATTATTGAAGGAAACATTCGATGAGCGCATAATTTCGCGGAATGGACCTGTCAATTGGCCACCAAGATCGTGTGATTTGACACCATTGGATTATTTTCTTTGGGGATATGTGAAGTCGCTCGTCTACGCCAACAAACCAGAAACGTTAGGGGACTTGGAAGCCAACATTCGTGGCGTTATTGCCAACATACGGCCCCATATGCTCGAAAAAGTGGTTGAAAATTGGACCTGTAGAATTGGCTTTATTCGAGCCAGCCGCGGCAGCACATGCCCGAAATCATATTTAAACATTAATGGCATAAAATTATCCTTCCAATAAAGCCAAATTGATGGACATTAAAACGATTTTCTTGTGTTTTATTTCAATTCGAAGTTCTATACCTCAATAAAAAACACCCTTTATAACAACTACTTTATCGATTCTACTACGTCATGATCGCGGCAGCGACTACAGTAGTTCGTTCTTGAGATGCCGATAGGTTTGGCGATGTTTGGTGCTGATTGAGCGTTTGGCCGAAAGCCAGAAAGTCAGTTGTAGTTTTTTGGATTATGCTGATTTTACAGTTGTATATTGATTCTAATCATGACCCTGCGTTCGTGTTCGCCATGTTGTCTTCGTAGATCATCAGCATAACGAAGGGGTAACAAAACGTTGTAAGGCCTAGATTGTATCCTCTATTTTAGAACCTGTCCTAACACACGTCTCCATCGGCTTATTACCGGGAGTATCGTTGTGCTCTGGCTACCACGTCAAAGTGATATCGTGTAATTGAATTTAGGAAATGGATTTATGGCTGTAATGCACCGTAACTTTATATATTTTTTGAATGCAAGGTCTTAAGATAGATTTCTTTAACGAATATGTCTAGGAGATAATTTAATGGCATTGAAATCTGTGTCGAAGAAAGCCCAACTCGTCGGTAATCTTCTAAGGATCCCCCGCCACACTCCATTTTGAAGCCGTCAGTAGGAAATGAGATTTGGCAGTCAGAGTTTGCTGTTCATTCCACTCTGCTCGGCACTATTACCTTAAAAGTTCTTCTCCTATTCATTTGGGCCGTCGTATATATCGAAACTTCTTCAAGCTTTCCATAAAAGTCTTCTGCTTTTGCGTTATTTTTTCGGTAGGCCATACTCTTGACAAAGACGTCCGTTGGTTGTATATCCAGCTTGGCTTTCAGATCAACGTTTTGTGCCGACCCCAGGTATGCCCACACAGACCAAGCTCTGGATTTTTGCATGGCTGCAGGGGCTGAGTTTGTTTCCATAGCCGTCCACCAAGCCAAGCAGGCATATATCAGAATTGCACTTTTGATGCTTAGGGGTTGGATTCCAAATCTGTTTCCAAACATGTTTCTGCAGGCGAAGTAAGCGCAAGGTGCCTTGCATCCGCTTTCCTCAGTTTTTCGTTTTCATGTATTATACCCAGGTATTTATCCAGGTGAAGCGACGGGAATTAATGTTTCCCCGTTTTCAAAGCTAAATCTGTTTTCTTCGGGCTTACTCCTAGTCCGTTCTTTAATGCCCACCTCGGGAAAGCTCTTATAAAACAAACACAAATTCAAAAATGGGGGAAGGAGGGGGAGTTTAAGACGAAAATAGGATTTTTGGAAAAAGACCGCCACTCTGTCAGTTTCATCACTACCCTGCTTACGATTTTCTGCGATATGGGCAGTGTGTAAAACAGTTTATACTTTTGGGATCGGAGCTCTGCGTTTCGAAAACTAATAGTCTGATTTTTTTTGCTTTTTGTGAAAATTGTTTAATTTACTAGTGCACAAGGCGATCGAATCATAACAACAATCCAAAATATTAGTTTTCGTATTTATCTTTGTAAAATCAGTTGTCTAAAATGCATATATTTTTTACATGTATCTCTAGAGTTAATAGAGATTAATTTTAATAAAGATGTGTTTCTGTTAACAATTTTTCCAAAAAATTAAATTAATTTTTCAAATTTTAGTTAAAAAGACTGTGACTTTTGACAGATTTTTTTTACAAATTATAACATATGGGTTGTATGATCCAAATGAAATATAATGAAAAACACCCAGTTAAGGGTCTGGGATATTGGGAAACAGTGTGTTTGCTTGCACAAAACTCTTTAGCTAAAGAAGATACTACAGGGTGTTTTTTTCAGACGTTTGATTTTCCAAAAGAAATAAAGGTTAAAAAATAGTTTTGTTCAGGAAAGCCATTTTAAAGATTAGGTCCCTTTCTATTTGCGCTTAGAATCGTCGACTTCACTTTCATATAACGCGCATATCTCTGGCAGGAAACACTTTTGGGGCATGGGATCGGTCTCATTTGATGCTCAGATGTCCACATCAAAAAAAAAAGAAAAAAAATGAAAATTGATTTTTTTACCCTTAGGTCCCTTTCTCTATGCGCTGTCACATATAGTTTTTTGTTATGGCCAAGAATTTATTATTATTATGAATTATTATTTGTCAAGGGGCAATGGGCCGCCACGGCTGGCTCGAATAAATTCCAGCCGAGAGCCCCAATCTACGACCACTTTTTGCAGCGTTTGGAGCCGTATGTCAGCAATAACGTGCCGAATATTATCTTCCAGAAGCTATCAAGACAAGCTACTTCACATAACCCTTATCAAGACAAGCTACTTCACATAACCCCACAAAAAAGAGTCTAGCGGTATTATATCGCACAATCTTGGAGGCCACGCCACATGCTCGCGGCGCACTCTCCATAAGTTTCCTTCAATAAATTGATTGTTACGTTACCTGCATGACATGTAGCGCCATCTTGTCGGAACCAAATGTAGTCAAGATTTCGGGCTTCAGTTTCAGGTAGAAAAAAGTCCTATATCATGGGGCGATAGTGAGCATCAATCGCGGTAACGTTCCTAAAAAATATCGACGATGATTCCACCAGCCCATAAAACGCACCAAACCGTGGTTTTCTCTGGGTTTAATGGCACCTGTTGAACCTCTTCTGGTTGCCCTGTAGCCCAAATGCGCCAATTTTGTTTATTGACGTTGCCGTTGCGCCAGAAATGGTCCTCATCTCTGAAAAAAATGTTGGTCGAAAACAGCGGATCTTCCCCTTTCTGACCGAATGCTAATTTCCACAATACAGTTGCCAACATCTGAAGGAATTAAATTCAAAAAATAAATTGAGTTTTGAATTTGTTTTTTATTTTGAAAAAATATCTATATATGTATCCGTTTAAGTGCTGACTGAAGCTTTTAATAATATACCAAGATGCTACATACATAGCTTTTTACAAATCAAAGAGAAATTACTAATTCAGCTTCACAAAATTGTATTTAACAAACAGCCGCAACATCTGTATAATCGCATTTGTTTTGCTAGATACAACCGGGGTATGTAAAGGATTAAACCTTGTTTGAAATGCCTTCAAGTTTTCTATATCGCTTTCAAAAAGACAAATGTCGTATAAGATAAAAACTGCGATTTTGGCAAATATTCCAAGGTTTTTCACACTAATTTCGAAACCGTATAACACAACACCTATTCAAGCAAATGATGTAAATAAGTTCCTTTAAACCTTACCTCTGGCTTTGTAAAATTTCATATATCTAGGACAAACACCACAGAAATTAAAGAATTATTTCCAAAATATTTCTTCTTCAGCCACTGTGCTTCGTATTTATGCGCTTGTTTTCCGCTTTTAGATCCTTTGTCTTTGTAGTTTACTTCAGAGCAATCCTTGGAGTATTGTCCCTACCCACACGAGCGTATGTCTCATAACGACCTTCAACGAACAGTCGTAACGATTAGTTAGGTTTTGATGATATGACAGCAACACCGAACAGAGAAACCTACGACAATTCCATGGGTCATGATATCATGATAGCTACTCTTTGTGCCAATTCCAAAGGATTATACGCTTTGGCAATTTTCTTTTGCCCTTGATTGGGAGCCTAGTAGGGGAGCAGTGATTTATGAAAATCAAGTTTATTTCTCATATCTTCGATACTTTTGCGTAGATTAGTTTAAATAAATGTCATTAATATTAAATGTACACATTCTCCTAGAAATGGGTATTTTCGAATGAAGGGAAAAGGATTATAGTCTCGTTAGAGGCGGCAAGAGTGAGTTGTATTTTCGTGGGCAATTGTGTGAAGAAAACTTGAAAAGTAAGGTTTACAACAGTAGTTCTCATTCGTTTGTGGAGAGCCTGGCCTTATAGAGTTCGGGTTTACTTTCAACAATTGCAGCAAGGCTTTCTGAAGAGGGTTGTCACGTTCCCGAAATCATGATAAAAGTAGTGTGCAGCCACGAAAATCAATGTCACTTTGCCATTTTGTTAAAAACTTGTCTTCTATTTAAATATAGAAGCAAGAGGTCTTGAGCCGGTTTCATCCCTGTTCAATGTGGAAAAGGTTTAGTTTACTACTGTTAAAATTGCCATAGAACTTTTAGTACGATTTTAACTCACTAGACACTTTATACGTAAGTATTTATCCTCTGTTAAAAACTTCGGATCGATTCTGGCTATAGCCCCCAATACTAACAATGGTAATTTCAATCCAGTACTTTTATTGGCGCTATACAAAATTTATTTCGACCAAACCTACCCACCTTTTAACTGCTTCACTATTTTTTTTTCTTTTTTTCAAATAATACATTAAATTTTATTATCCTCTCTTTCCTATTCCAGATGACGCCGCTGCAATGAGGACGATCCATTAGCGGCATTGACTATGGGACCAGAGGCATGGGCATGTGTGCGGACCCTGGGTCTTACCGGTGGTGTCAGGCATTAAGCCGAACGCAATCATCGTTCGCCACAAACACAAACAACAGCAGCAACAGCAATCACAACCAAACGCTGAACTATAACAACAACAGCCGAAATAACGGCAACATCCACACGAATACACGAATAACTAGCAACATTCAACTAACAACACAACAGCAGCAACAATTGCGCCATAACGATTATCAAATACGTTATAAGCCGACATCAACAACCGCTGCAGTTGCTGTTGCCGCACTTAAAGCAACACACCTACAAAAACCGTTAAATATCTCAGCAAATTGTTCACTAACAACAACGATACTGGAGACGTTAAAGTATTGTCGTCCGCCAGCAACAACACCAACGTCTCACCTACGATATACAATACCACCACCACCCACAGCGACGACAACAGCAACATCGCCCTTAGTGGCGACGAGAGCGACAACAGCAACAGCAACCGTAACAACAACAACGACGACGACGACGTGTGGAAAATCAACGAATTCAAGGAAATCTTCATCATTATCAGCCTCAGCAACATTCTTGCCATCACTGTCAGCAACATCAATATCATCGCTGCGCTCTCAACAGCTGAGAGCTGAAAATCTTTGTTATTGGCTGAAATCGTCATTTCAGCTGACAATAGTGTTTTTCATAATACTGCTGTTGACAAAATCAACATATGCCAATAACAATATACCCGGTAAGTTGCAAGTTGTGCCTATAGAGAAATATAATTAGTTAGAATATTCAATACTATTCAATATTTTGAATCGAAGTTTGTTGAGGAATTAAGATGTACTTTAGAAATATTATCGATCATTACAGCAAGCAATTTTTCTTACATTTTTTTTGCCTTACCAATTAAATCACACAAAATTTGATAATTTTTTTTCAAAAAAAATCACTTAAAAGCCACCCAATAAACTCGCCAGAATCTTATGAACCCTAACATGGGTGATTTAGTAGGTAGTATACTAACGACCCTTATAGTCCCTGGTCAGGGATTCCATTGCAGCCAAATTTTCAAAGGTAAAGTCATATTTGCAGTTGTAACAAAATTTGCTATAGCTTGATAACTTACGAGTATACTCGTATGATAGCATTTTCACTTGGTCGCTTGGCCTTTCTTTATTTGGCTTATTTTTGGCCCCTAGTGTCCATAAGTCTAAAGCCCAATTTTAGACAAATCTTTAAAACAAATTCACATTTTAGTTTGAACCCTAACATGGGTGATTTAGTAGGTAGTATACTAACGACCCTTATAGTCCCTGGTCAGGGATTCCATTGCAGCCAAATTTTCAAAGGTAAAGTCATATTTGCAGTTGTAACAAAATTTGCTATAGCTTGATAACTTACGAGTATACTCGTATGATAACATTTTCACTTGGTCGCTTGGCCTTTCTTTATTTGGCTTATTTTTGGCCCCTAGTGTCCATAAGTCTAAAGCCCAATTTTAGACAAATCTTTAAAACAAATTCACATTTTAGTTTGAACCCTAACATGGGTGATTTAGTAGGTAGTATACTAACGACCCTTATAGTCCCTGGTCAGGGATTCCATTGCAGCCAAATTTTCAAAGGTAAAGTCATATTTGCAGTTGTAACAAAATTTGCTATAGCTTGATAACTTACGAGTATACTCGTATGATAACATTTTCACTTGGTCGCTTGGCCTTTCTTTATTTGGCTTATTTTTGGCCCCTAGTGTCCATAAGTCTAAAGCCCAATTTTAGACAAATCTTTAAAACAAATTCACATTTTAGTTTGTTCATAAACTAGAGTACTAATATGCTGATGTCAGCAAAGTTAAATATAAGGGTTTGTTCGCCTGAACAAACGTTTTTCGTACAATTTAGTAGATATTTTTCTTATTATGTTCTTTGCATATTCTAAATATTATTGACGAAGATTTCGCGTATTTTGTGAAGAAGATTTTACGAATTTACGAACAGGCTTCTTAAAAATATCGTAAAGACTTCACACAACCCCAGAAAAAATATTCGCACGATCTTGGAGGCCACGACGCTTTCGCCAAAAGTTTCCTTTATATAATTAATTGTTTCGTAGCCTATATGGCAAAGGTCGTCCAATCCAACATCCTCCAATTAAGGCACGAAAAAGTCATTAATCATAAATACTGTTACACACGTTTTATGCTGTCAAATAAAAAATACTGAATGTTGTTGGAACAAATATTTTTTAATATATTTATTGATGTATATTGTATCCAAAAAGAATCTATTATTCGAAATGTCCGCTTTTGCCTTAAGTCGCACTTGCAAATCGTCAATAGCTGCACGAACCTCGTCCATTGGAAAATTGGCCACAGCTCGAACCAAAGCAGTCTTAAAAGATCCAATGTTGGGGTATCTTTTGTGACAAACCTTGTCCTCTAAAACCGTCCACAATTTGTAATCCAATGGGTTCAAATCTTGACTGTCTGAGAGGAAATGAGAGCTGGAAAATTGTTTCTGGCCTGGCCCTTTCCTGCTGGAAAGTCCATGGCTGGTTTTGGAACAGGGAATTGTTAAGAGGCTTCACAACAGCTTCCAAACGGTTTCTTAGTAAACTTTGCCCGATGTTTTGACTCCTTGTTCGCAGAAATACAGGTCAGTGACCCCATCGTAAGAGACACCCCACCAAACCATGACTGAGGCTGGGTGATGACCCTTTTCACCATTGGGATCAGTTCAGATGCTTCCTTAGATGACCGCGCATACTCTCTATCATTTTGCTTGTTGAATTTTTCCTGAACGGTAAAATATGCACCGATGATTCCGCCAGCTTATGAACCGCACCAATCCGTGCTTTTCTTTGGGTATAGTGGCACCTCTTGAACCTCTTCTTGTTGCTATTCAGCTCAACTTTGCTTATTGACTTTGCCGTTGAGCCAAAAATCGGCCTCATCATTGAACCACATTTTGGTTGAATACAGCGGATCTTCCCGTTTCTCACCGAACGCTCATTTGCATAATACAGTTGCCAACATTTGAAGGAAATTATTTTCTAAAAATAAATGCCATAAAATGTCCAATAAATTTCCACACTTGATTTGAATTTTTATATTTTTTTTGTTCAGATAAAAATACCTCTAGAAAGATCACCCTATACTCTATAGGATTTCCGATCTATATTTCGAGGTGTTGTAAACGGAATGACAAATTTAGTATACCATCCATATTCCGGTGGGGGTTATAAATAAGCTGTTCGCAGGTTTTTCCAAACTGATTAGAAGGTGTTTGAAGTAGCCGAGGTATGCAACGCAATTCTAGAAAGTTGGCTAGCCATCGATCTCAACATTCACAGACCAGCCTAGCCTATTCGCTTACATGGTCCAGTTGACTCTGCGAACGAACATCTGCTTCAATATAGATTCTTAGTTTGACTTTAAGAGCAGAAATATCTTTTTTAATATCAAAACGCATTTTCATCTTGGCGGCTATGATAACAAGCAATGCGGACACACCCGGGGGTCGGAATCTCTGATGTGATCGTCGTGAAGCTAATACATTCTCTGACAGATAGGTGCAGATTTCAAAGCGTTGTCATCATTTGCTTATAACTTCTTTAAAAATTATGCTGAAAACGTCATTTCCGTTTTCGGAGAGTGCGTCAGAAGTATGCTAAATAATTTTTTTAGGACCGGTGTTTGAATATATAACCTATTATTGGTTTCAGTAGGATGTTGAGCTACGCCACAGAGCCCATGCCGCAACAGATCTATTCCGTTACTTTTGCGTTACTCTTGTTTTCAGCCATCTCGGCGATGTCAAGTGGCCATCTAGGAAGTGCGATTTGACGTCGTTCGACTTTTTTATAGGGTACCGTTAAAAACCAACTTTAAACATATTTTTTATTAACGATCCAGGCTCGAAAAAAGAATATCATTTGCAAGATAAACCAATCCATTTACAAGATAAACCCAGAGATCGTCAGCGCGGTTTAGGAAATTGAGTTGCCAGGTCACGCTACAGCAAAGCCATACATAATGGTAATATTTGCGTCATCAAATAAACCAATAATATGCACACAAAAAATGTTCTTCTAATTTTCGAGTTTTTAATAGAAACAAGGATTTGTGTCATTTACAATTTTTCAGTTACAATCCCGATACAAGAAACCAATAACATAGCCGCAGATATGAAAATTGTCAAGTCCTATCTTATATTGTGCGGACGCTATCAACCTTTCAAGAGACCCACAAACTGACTGACATGATGGCCTCAGAATTATACAATGTTAAAAAATATTTCTACTTTTAAGGGTTTGCGATCAATATTTCGAAATTTTGCAAACCAATCAATAAATTTAGTACACTCTAATCACTACTCATCAATATGCTGATGCTGATGATATTCACTCTCATTTAGACCTAAAAATCTGTAATAATCTGGTAATTTTAACACTTGTTTCAGATCCATCTATCTTACAGAAAGTCGAGGCTATTCTTTATCATTCGCTTAAACAAAGTTCTTGGCTAGATGATTCTATTTTTATCACATCTCATTTGGTTCGTTGCTCCCCAACCATTCCAGTGCCCCTGGAGTAGATCAAATTCCAGTCTCCTTCACTTTACCAACTCCTAATTTTACATAACAGAGAACACACGATGACACTTTAAAGTGACATTTCCTAATTATGTGATTATGTACAACAACGGGAAGACAAGGACCACACAAGTGCGTCGTGTTCTCGAGTTCTGCGAAAGCTTCAAGTTTCCCAATGTTGAAACTAGATTTAAGTTCATTTTCTGTTGTTCGCCCTGTGCTGTATTGTTCATTATACACTTTTCAAGTGTTCCTTCTCAACATTTGCTGTCGTTGTTGCCCTTGTTAAGGGCGGTTTTTGCAATGCGAGAACATAGAATATTTGCCGTACTTAATCCTTAATTTACTATAATGTTCTTTTTTAACATTTGCTCAGCACTCATCCGTCATTGCTACAAGGATAGCTATAACACTAAACACAGAGCGAACCGGGTCGCGAAGGGCTGGGCAGGGCCGAGGCGAGGCGAGCATAAGAAATGTAATGTATGCAACAGCCAACAAACCAATGAGTGCCAGTGCAACACTAGCAACACCATCAGCCACTATCCTGTACCACTACCACCACCGAGACTGCCACAACTGGAATACCAAGTGCACTAAGCATATACAGCCGCTTAAAATATATAGGTGTGTGTGTGGGTATGTGTGCGTTAGGACGGCCTGCGAAGAAACTAAGAAGGCCTTCTAGACTTCTCTTCAGATTCCAATAGAATTCTTTAAGGCAGTCTCCGATAGTTCCCGCAAACATTTCGATGTGGTTTCTCCTAGATGGAATTAATCATTTCCATACTTATATCGAGTAGCTTCTGAGGGAAGGCCATTAAGAAGGTGAATTTTAATTAAAAACCCGCGGAGTCAAATTATTCTATAGTAAGCTCGACATTATATCATCGAGTGTTGTTCAAAGTATAATTAACATCACGTCCCTCGATTGTTGGGTTATGCAAGTCCTAGAAAATAATAAATATTAATACAGCAAAAGTCTATTTAGTATAACTCGTTACCGCTTGCGTTACATAGTAATAGAATCTCATTACCTTTAGTACAAATTCGAAGCAAATGACGACTAACTATATTTGAATTTATCAGGAAATGCTTGTTGAAAATCGGTAGGAACTACTAAAATTCCGTTGCAAAAAAAGAATTTCGGTTTCAATCACCAACCGTAATGAGAGTTCGGTTCGGCACACCTTGAGATGATAAATATGATCATCGTATTATAGAAGCTAACTGATAGGGCGTACCGATGAAACGCATAAAATGCATTTACGAGTTGACATAACTCATGGTTCTGGCAATCAATAATAGGGCGTACCGATGCAACGCATAAAATGCATTTAGTTGACATAACTCGTGGTTCTGTCAACCAATAACTTTGGCAACATTTTATTGTTCTTACCGAATATTTTTAATGATATCTAAACATTCATCATAAGCAAAAGTGATAATAATCCTATTATTACAGCTTTAAATAAATCCTTTATTGAATAAAATTCTTCCATCATCTTTTCCTCTTTTTCCTCGACATTCCCCTCCCTAAAGCTTAAGAGTACCTTAAGTACAAGTAGTACTCTAAAACACCAAGTTGGTTTCTTGATCCAGAAATTTTGTATTCTTAAGAGAAAATCATCCTTAATTTATGTATTTTTATGAATATACAAGGTGAAGCGCGATAATTTGCTTATTTGGGAATGAAATACAAAAAATTAAGAACAACAATTTATTTTATATTTTAATTATGTTGAACAGTAAGGGAATTTTTAAACTACATGGTTTTAAAAAGTGTATCTGGCAAATGTCGACCTTCGCTATCCCCACACTGCTGCATACGTTTTCTGAAGTTTTATTGAACTCTAACAAGCATGTCGACTAGTATTCTGCCAATTTCAGCCTCAAGGGGTTGGGACGGTTGATATACACCTTCGATTTCAGGTAACCCCAAAGGAAAAAATCCCATGTCGCTAAGTCTGGTGAGCGTGCCGGCCAGTTAACATCACCCCTCAAACAGAGAAGCCATCCAAGAAACATTTGCCATAAACAATGCATGTTAACCCTCGCTGTATGTACAGTGGCACCTTCCTGTTCGAACCATGAATCCTCTAATTGCATAGCCCCAAGAGCAGGCTCAAAAAATCGAGGAAATGCCAAGAGCAAGTGATTGCTTCCGAGCAGAGAGTTTCGGAGATTGCATTACTGCTGCTCTCGATGTTTTGTGGTGTTGTAATCCTTCTCTCAGGTCCCCTTCGTACACATTTCACATTCCCTGTTGTGCTCAATGAAGTTAACTAATGTACAATTAATTGCCGTTCAGGAACAAAGAATCGTAAACGAAAAGCATGCTGCACTGCAATGATCGATTACGCGTTTAAAAAATACGCTTTAATACAAAATGACCTCTCCTCACGTCCATGATGACAACTGAAAGGCAGACGACTACAAATCTCCCGTCAGCCACTATAAGCCACGCACACTCCCCACTCTCTTCGACCAAGAGTGCTGCCACAGCCATCAGTGCAAAAAAGCAACAATCCGCGCTCCACCCTGTATAATGATTTTAAAAGCCTTGGATCCAGTAGTAAGCCCATTATTTGCTCATGTGTATAGGTAAACAAAATTTTAAGCTCTTTTTCCAATGTGTAAAACCTAAAAGATTCCCAAACAGATGGGGTCGATTGTGACAAGCTGTGATGAAGTCTTCAGTCAAATCAATGCATTTACACAGCCACTGATACTAACTCACCATATCATGTTACACGCTTAAAAATTGCAAGGAGGCATTAAACTTTTATTGTAACAAGTAAAAAGGTTTTAGTCGGTTGATCCGAATTACATATACCCTCACCCATATATGCTATTTTAATTTTCCCTTCTTTCTTTCTCCATTGCCTGAAGAGTACCGATTTTATTGAAATCTCACAAAGAGTTGATCGAGTGGAAGATAGTGGAATGGGGCGTGTCATCAACTTTTTTAAGGAAACAAAATGCGTGCCTTAAAAAAAATGTTATTTGGTTTTCAATATACTGTCGGATGGTACCGTGTGTATGGAAGAAGGGAAATGGGCGTGGCTAAGGCTTCATATCGTAATCAGCTACTCAAAGTTATATTCTGTTTGCTAATAACTTATTGTAAGTATTGAATAGTATTGCAATTACTACTACCAAAAGTGGGCGGAATGGTGTTTTTGCACTGAAGGTACCAGAATAGGGCGTGTCATCCGCACTTTTCGTTCATGTGTATAAAGCCGTTATAAAAATATTATGCAGTGCACAATGTAATCGATTTTCCCGCACTGTCCGACAAATAATTATTTGTGGGATTATTATGTGGGTTCGAATTGCATTTGTGTGGGAGGTACCATAAGCGGCGCGCGCGGCTAGGAATCCTTTTATTAGTAACCAAGCTAATCTTTTAATTGTGGTATGACCACAATATTGATTTTGGTTTAGATTGTATGAGTACTATTAAAGATATTTCAAGAATAAAAAAGTGGGCGTAAAGGTGCATTTGTAAAGGAGGTTCCAGAATGGGGCCTGTCAACCCCTTTTTTGTTTGATCTACAAGTACAAAGCCGTTATACCAATATTACATAATTTAAACAAATTACGCACTTTGTTCCATTTTATGTAAGTTCTTTTCTCCATTGAAAAAAAGAATCATTTGTGTGGGAAGCAGGAAGCAGTAGGGGCGTGTCAAAGAATCTAATTATTTGTCACGAATCGTTTTATCCCTGCTCAATGTGTTAAAGCAAAAAACCGAAATAAAGAAACGTCACTAATTTAAGCTTACAATTTTGATTTTTATTATTGATTGTGGGTTAAATCGTATAAATAGGGTACAAGATATTTTTAATCGTATAAGTAGGATTAAAGATATTTTGAATGAATACCAAAAGTAGGTGTAATGGTACATATATATAGAAGGTATTAGTAGAAGTGTGGCTATGTAGCCCAATTGCAAGCCCGTAAGCATTTTTGGTGAAATATTACGACATGCTTAATGAAAAATGATTTCTATCTCCTTTCGGACAGACCGATATGGCTCAAATGACTAAAAAAGTCATGAAAAGAATTTGGTCATAACATATGTAAAGTATTAAATGACTTTTTTCGATGCGTTTTACGTTTTGTTTATATCAAATGATAAATAGCCTCTTACATAGTAGGGATAGGGTATAAGAAATAAGAGTTAGTGGAACCTCTTGGCCGATAAATTACCTTTGGTGATGTCAAATTTTGATTACACCAGCCCACACGTGGTTTACCAGGTGGCAATGCCTTCTCATAAAGTAAATGTTTTGTGCTAGTTTTAGATTGACATTAATACTGCCTCATTAAAGGACCGTTCTCGGTGATGACTACTCATTTTTATTGATATCATATCGGGTGTTCTAAGCCAACACTTTAACATAAACTCTTTTTTTTATTGTGTGTTTAGTTACATCTTTTGGAAAACTCTCCTAAGTTAGTGGGGACTTTTGTGTCTATCGTGGTCTTTTTTGGATATCGCGGACTTCTTCCTTCCATTTGTCGGAAGGTGCTCCAACAAAACCCAGGACAGGAAAGCCTTGCCTTCCGAACATATCCTTTGTTTTCGGAAATAAAAGCATTCCTACAGACGTGAAAAGTAAAACTAAGTTTAAAAGGCCCTCCTCGTCTTTATTTCCGCCGCTGGTTGACTTATGTTTATTGTGAAGCGCATACATACACACACTTACATATAAATACATACATGCATACAAAAGTCGTTGTTGTACATACTCTAATGTTTACATAAGTATGTATACTTAGTGACACAATTGTTGACAAAGCATTATCAACATTATCCTTTTACATTATCTGCTCTGCTCCGAACGGCTCAGTTCGGCTCGGTTTGGATCTGCTCTGCACTGTTCTATTCTCGCGCAGACACCAGACAATGGCACAGTTTAAATATATGCAGGATATCATTATAGACGTTGCAACAACAACAACAACAGCAGCAGCAGCTACACGAACAAAAGTTTATTTGGAATGACTATGACAGCGTCTACAACAACGACAGCAACAACAATAGTGAAACTTAAGTGCATTACATAGAACAATAACAAAATATCTGAAAAGCAACAATGTCTTCAACGGCAACAAAAACAAGAACGCCACCACCGTCACGCCGACGACAATCACTAAAATTAATAACAATAACGGGCAACAAGACATGCATTCACACATAAGTGTTGCTCGAAAAGAAATTATGTTGATTTTTGCTTAATGAAATTTTTCCTGTCTTCCATTTATTCGTTTGTGAAGGGTTCTTTTTTTAACATTTCTTGAAATACTCGCACTTCGACTTTAAATTATGTGATAATAAAACTGGAGCTAGAACAATACATATGAGTCATTCCATGCCAAACGGTACGATTTTGGGCAAAAATTTAACGCAATGATTCCGATTTTTATGAAAATTTGCAGATTTGGTCCTCTAGCAATTCTATTTAATCCGCGATTAGAAAAAAAAAATATAATTTTTTTTTTCAAAAGTTATGACCAATTGAACTTTGGTAAAATGGAGATTTTATCAAGGAGGTGTGTTCATTCAGTCGCATGTAACTCCGGAAATACTTGACCGATTTTACTCTGCTATACCTTATTTTGAAGGTAATTTTAAGCACTTCTAAAATAACGAAACGGTATGGCATAACGCCATAGAATTTTTTAAGTTTGTATCATTTTAATCCTTTTATTTCGATTTTGAAAATGATTACATCTTTTTTTATTTTTGAAATTTTGCAGGCGTATTCTTACAGGTCTGTTTTACCGACTGTGTAAGTTTTAAAGTGGTGAAATAATGCGTTCTATTTTTAAAAATTTTTTTTTACCTTATACCTTTTTCACTTCCATGAATATAGAAAATATAATATAGAAAAAAAAATACTTTTTAATAGTTTATTGACACAAGATATAACAACAACAAAAAAACAAAGAAAAAAAGAAATAAAAACATGAGTAATGAAATAAATGTTATGCCTTGTATACCATCTTCATACAGTACTGCTCAGAAGATGATGTTGTCTGGACTTTCATTATTTTATCGGGTTGTGGAATGAATGCATGGTAGCCAAGAGTTCCAGAAATTGTTTTCGCTTTTTCAAAACGCTCCTTCAGGTGTTTCGCCCTATCTTGATATTGATAGTTATTGAAGAATTCTGTATGAATATTCTTCACGTTTTTATTCACCCAATCATAAAATGTGACGGCACTATTAATGGGATTTATGAGGCTGGACAAGCTTGCACGTGCTGCTAGTCTTTTGACTGTTCCTCCCAGACCATCGCAGGGCCATTTGCCATGAGACGTTGCAAAAAAATGCCATTCCGCTGGTATTCCAAAATCTTCTACGTGGAACGTCAGATTTAAAAAGTTTTTCTTGTTTTTGTATTGTGCGCTTGCGCCATCAGAAAAGTAAAATATTTTACTTACAGGTCCTAAGGTTTTCTTTAAAAAATTTACAAGCCCCTCCTGGAATACGTGCACGGCTATTGTATCATGTTTTTATTTCTTTTTTTCTTTGTTTTTTTGTTGTTGTTATATCTTGTGTCAATAAACTATTAAAAAATATTTTTTTTCTATATTATATTTTCTATATTCATGGAAGTGAAAAAGGTATAAGGTAAAAATTTTTTTTTAAAAATAGAACGCATTATTTCACCACTTTAAAACTTACACAGTCGGTAAAACAGACCTGTAAGAATACGCCTGCAAAATTTCAAAAATAAAAAAAGATGTAATCATTTTCAAAATCGAAATAAAAGGATTAAAATGATACAAACTTAAAAAATTCTATGGCGTTATGCCATACCGTTTCGTTATTTTAGAAGTGCTTAAAATTACCTTCAAAACAAGGTATAGCAGAGTAAAATCGGTCAAGTATTTCCGGAGTTACATGCGACTGAATGAACACACCTCTTTGATAAAATCTTCATTTCACCAAAGTTCAATTGGTCATAACATTTAAAAAAAAATTTTAATTTTTTTTTCTTGAAACACGTATATAATATTTTTAAGAGAAGAATGCATACACAAACTAGTTAAGCAATCCAAGCTTGTGATGTAAAAAATGCGTACCGTTTGGCATGGAATGACTCATATGCAGAAGTATTTCCTTCATATCTCATAATGTAGGATAATGAAGAGCTTCTGCAAAAATCAGAGAGCTTTCAAGTTACTTGTAAACCTAGTCTTTGTGATGGCTGCGGCTTACTGGGAGGCTATGTCTTTCTATTGTATCGGACTCGTCCGCCGAGCTGCCTTTCAGGGTCAGGAAGGTGGCAACTTTGACCGGATGGAGAGCATCTTCAAAAATTGGAGAACTTTTAAGTTACAACTTGTAAATCTAGTTTTTTCGTGGCGTCGGCTTACTGGGAGGCTTTGTCAGTCTATTTTATCGGTCTTCTCCGCCGAGCTGCTTTCTAGGTTCAGGGCGGTGGCGACTTCGAACAGGTGACCTTAGTCACAAGAAACATAAAAGAGCTGCTTGATGTAATCCTTGTCTTCAAGGAGCTATCATCGCTATATCAGTTTTTATTTAAGTCAAGTAAAAAATATGCAAAGCCAGTCTTTCAACCTAATGTTAGGAAAACAGACTAGAGGAAGAACAGGGAAACACTTAGCAGGATCATTTCACTGATGTCTAGTAGTGGATGATGAATATAGAGGTATTTTTTCAAAATAAAAAAAGTCATTATAGTTCATTCAAAAGGACATTTTATGCCATTTATTTTTTGAATTTAATTTCCTTCATATGTTGGCAACTGTGACAACACATGACCTAATTGAGTCATCCGACCTAAAAATATTTGTTAGTAAAAAACGCCTTAGAGTGTTGTTCTGTCCCCTTTACCCTGTAAGCACGCCTTGAACGAAATCATGTTCTCTTTGCAAGGAGGTTGGAGTTAAAGGTGATAAAACATACTTAGGGATATCCCTATAGAGCGTTTTTGACATTGGCAAAGTAAGCAGCTGAGTACAGTCTCGGGGTAAATCCAATCAAGACAGAACAAGTTATGATAGCCAAATGTGGGACATTTCCCCTAAAGGCTTACACTGGATGTACACTACTAAGATTAATATTTTTATGTAAGGTTATCGTCTTGTAAATAGCTCTCCAAAGTCCAAATACTGCAAGATAATTGAAAGAGCCAAAAGGCGTCATAAGTGAGCAAACTGCGCCAACCACAGCAATAAGATTCAGAGAGCCATCGAATTGGTCAAAGAACAAGTGCAGCTATAGTGCAATCCTGAATATAGTGTCTGACATCCCAGGCATTGTGGACTATACTCTGGCCGAACCACTTTTCGACTATAAGTACCATACACTTATACCAGACAGGGACGCAAGGAACTATCTAAGACCCAAAACTGGTCCAAAATCAAAAGTCTAAAACTTTGACTAGTCAACCTTTTTTAGTTCCTCAAAAATAACGATTGCAGTTATGGACCTAGATATAATTTGAGCTGTTTACATTCAAAATCGAGTCATCGGCTTTATTTTTTTATGATCGATTGTGAAAAATAATTTGATTTTAGACCACCTTTTCTTTTTCTTCAAAAACATTTTAAAGATGATGTACCTATTTGAATTTTTTGGCAGGTCACTTTTATCTGCTGGAAATTGTTCTTGCGTTTTAATCCTAAACTTAATCTAAAACTTCGTATGAGCTGAAGTGATTATTCTTCCTAATTTTAAATTACATCCTAATCGAAGTTTATTTGCCAGTGCTATGCCTTAAAAACCCTTGATATTGTATCAAATCAAATAACTGAAGAAGACTTACCTCTGGAGAAGACTTACCTTTGAAGACTTACCTCTGCTGTCCATGTATCGAGATAAGGACTTTATCGTTGCCCACATTTGTCTTTTACTGAAACTTAAGTTGTTTTGCTAGTCTTTTTTGAAATATTTAGTTCACTGATAATGGAGATCAGACCACCTGATCGAGAGAAATGAAGGGTTGTCAAATTACATCACTTTTCAAACTAGGGGTAATGATGGTGATGTCGGAAGTACTGCAGCGACTACCCATAATCCACGTGGAAGATTCCTCATTTGCAGTGCAAAACATGGTATATTTGATTAGCCAATAAAATATATAAAATAAAAATACAGTGTGATCATTTAAGTCCACTAAGACCATGCGGTTATTGGTTTCCTGTAGATACCTGTTGTCGGGCATATACCGCTAGGCATAGCTCGGAATCTTGAGTATGTAGACCTTTTACAGCCTAAACTCGGCAGCCCCGTGACAAAAACAAGGCCAAACCTCATATACCTTCCGTTTTTCTAAGGTCTGTTTTTCTAACCGATTGAGGTGCTGCAAACCAAATGACAAATTTAGTATACTATTCACTCTTCGGTGGAGGGTATAAATATATAGGGTGATCCATCTAGAGGTATTTTTTCAGAATTGGTTATTAGAAAGGACATTTTATGGCATTTATTTTTTGAATATAATTTCCTTTAAATGTTGGCAACTGTACTATGGAAATGAGCGTTCGGTGAGACACGGGAAGATCGCTGTTTTCGACCAAAATTTTGTTCAGTGATGAGGCCCATTTCTGGCTCAACGGCAAAGTCAATAAACAAAATTGCCACATTTGGGCTGAAGAGCAACTAGAAGAGGTTCAAGAGATGCCATTTTACCCAGAGAAAACCACGGTTTGGTGCGGTTTATAAGCTGGTGGAATCATCGGTGCATATTTTTTCAAAAATGATGATGGCTGGAACGTAACCGTGAATGGTGCTCGCTATAGCGCCATGATATCATTCTTTATGCTACCTGAAATTGAAGCCAGTAATCTTGACGGCACTTGGTCTCAACAGGGTTGTGAGGTAATTTCGTAAATCAGCTAATTTCACGTTCTGGACAGGAGAGTTTGCCGCCTAGATCGAGTAATATCGCACCTTTAAACATTTTTCTTTGGGTTTACGTAAAGTACAATGTCTATGCTGTCAAACCAGCTATGATTCAGGTTTTGGAAGCCAATTTTTATATCTTTTTTTGTTCTGAAAAAAATCTAAGTTGTAAAAATTCTAAAATTATTCTACTTCCCTTTTAACTCCCGATATCACTCCAACATTCCGTCGCCATGGGCGCTAATGTTCTTTGCTTCTGTCGCTATGTGGCGTTGCCTCTGGAGAAGTTGTTGAGCTGCAAATGCCAGTTGTTGAGCTGCAACATTCTTTTGACGCGGTTACTTCCACTCTTATAATAGCTGTTATAGCTTGCCTGGGAATGTCTCGGAAAAGCTTATATCTAATAAATATGATAGCTTTATTATTATGGCAACATATTGTTTATGGCAGAACAATGAATTTCTCTCAACCCCTTCTATACCATCCATTTTTTATTATTTAATTTTTGTCTTTTTTCTATTTTGATAAAGTATTGGAAATATTTTGTGAATAGCGTGCGTGTTTGAAGAAAATTTGTTCGAACTGATATGTATCGAAATATTTACGACCAACTATTGACAAGAGAATTGTTATCGATTTAGATTAGAATATAAAGCGAAAGCAAAAGGAAAAGAAAGAAATACCTTTTTTTATAGTTTAATATAAACAATAAAAAAAGTAAAAATTATAGTTAATAAGCAAGCAAATAGTCGCAGTTTATATGGCAATAAAATAATCGGTATGTATATATCATCAGAGTGTTGCCAGGGCGAATTTCTTGTGACTCATACTGTCCATGCTCGTCCTTAATCCACAAGGTCACTGCGGAAGGGAATTGACAAACCGATAATAAATTTCTTTCGTTAGCAGTTGGATTTGTGTTCCAACGCACAGATCATAAATCAAAATTTAATATTACACTTGATAACGTAACTACCGGTTATAATAAAAATACGTAGAATGGCCAAGGCAACTCAAGCCAACACGAGGCTGACAAACACTTGGTCCAGCCGAAGGGCCAGAGAAGAGCAGATTGGGACAATTGCAAACTACTGCGACTACGAAAGTAAAGCGAAATGGAGAAGAAGCAGAAAACGAACATTGTGAAAGTTGAGATACCATCATTTCTTGCAGTTTCTCCATTTTCTTCATTATGCTTCAGATTGACGACAACGACGACGACGCTGATGGTTGGTCGGTCGTCTTCTGGGTTTCAACTTGCTGTATCTTGTCAATGCTTATCGTTTTTGGCTTGTTCGATTGGTTGGCTACTTGGCATTATCGAACAGGAACAGCAGCAGCGGTGGCAGCAGCGCCAATAATGCTATTAAGGACAAAAAGCATTTTATCATTACAACATTTCAAATGTTGTTCGGCTACAAGTGAAGAAAAACGTTCATTCCTGCTTCCATTGTAAAGAAAATATTAAGGGTAATTCGATAGTAATTTCAAGTACTCCCTCTGCCGGTGCCCGTTGCCTATGGTGCCTCATCAAAACAACACAACAACTAAAAAATGTCAATCATTGTCTGGAGTCTTACAAGTAGTATTTGTCCGTTTGCTTTATCATTCCAGTTTGTTGCGATGGCAAACAAAGTTATTGGCAATTAAATGAAATTGTCTTTAATGGACTTGACTTGTCCGAACGTATGACTGATGATACCAGTCTCACAAAATGTTTTTCCGCCGCGTCTTTTTTGCCTTTTGCCAAGCGTATCAACCAATTAGTAGTCAAGTTTAAAAGCAATTTCTAATGAAATATGATCATTTGCATAGATAATGTCTCTGACATGCTGAAGGATTGCATGTAATTTTGTGGGAGATTAGCCACATATTTGTGGTAAATATGATAAATGCCTAGAAAATATAACTTATTCGATGAGAATTTATGAACGTTATTAATTAGATGTCTATTAAGCAAACTTTTATTCATTGTCAGTAACCGAAATAAATTAAAGTAATGAAGTTATTCGGTATTAGTATAATGAGTAAATTGATAGAGACAGCTGAACATTTTAAATATATGGAACTTTAAATAGGGGTTTCAGTGAACTGCTAGAGTTCCCTTAATCAATCTAGAGGTATTTTTTTTTTTAAATAAGAAAAAAATACAAAAATTCAAATCAAATGTAGAATCCTTATTGTTCATTCAAAAGAACATTTTGTGCCATTTATTTTTTAAATGTCATTTCCTTCAAATATTGGCCACAACTACGCCTCAGGGTGTCCATTCTAAGGGTCCAATTTCGGAAGACATTTCGACGTGTAATGTTGGATTTCGAAACCTGAATCCTAGGTGGTTTGTCAGCATACGAGTAAACTTTGGAGTCTAAGTACCCTAAACAAGGTGAAAGGTGAAATTAGCTGCTCTTCGAGCTCGATAGATCCATTATATGGCAAGTGGCCTGCACCTGTTGAAAACAGGTGCTGTCAAGATTAAGGGCTTCAATTTCAGGTACCAAAAATTACAATTTCATGCCGCGATAAGGAGCACCATTCACGGTTACGTTCCACCATCATAATCCTGAAAAACTATGGACCGATGATTCCACCACCCCATAAACAGCACCAAACAGATGCCAAAATTCAGCGTGGGCATCAAAGTCCACTAAAACCATAAGGATATTGGTTTCCTGCAAAGGAAGGGGCACATACACCGAGGCACAGCTAGTAATCTTAAGTTTGTAGACGTTTTACAGCTTAAACTCGGCAGGCTCGCGCTTAACTGTTATTACCATGTAATCCATGTATGGGTCAACTCAGTCGGAAAAAGTCTGTAACGCACAGAATGGTGTACAAGAGAAGCCTGGTCAGGTACCAAAAATTCCAATTTCATGCTGCGATAAGGAACACCATTCACGGTTATGTCCCACCATCAGCATTCCGAAAAACTATGGACCGATGATTCCACCAGCCTATAAACAGCACCAAACAGATGTTTTTTTTAAGAATGATATCGCGTCCAGTTCACTGGTTTGAGAAAGGGGTTTCCCGTGAACTACTGGCAAACCTTTGTATCCTTCGTTCACGTGAAAAAGTACTGATAGTATAAAGGCTTTTATTAGTCTGTTCTTATTTAACAAGAAAGAAAAGTAAGAGGGAAAGTTTCAATCAGTTAAATTGAGCATCCCTCTCCAAAACAGATTTTTTCAAAAGCATCTCCAGAAAACTTGTCGAGAATTTAACTTAGCGACGTCAGACATTTAATGTGGCATCATCGCCTATTACAGAACTTATCAGATCAGTTTTCGGAAGGTCAATTGTTCGCGTCTGAATCTAAATTGAGTGAGTCCCTTTCCTTGCGTTTGAAAAATTGATCTAACAAAAATTTATCTAAGCAATCTAATTCGAAATAGCTTTAATTCGAAATTGCTTCAATTTAAAATTACCCGCTCGGATTCTACTATGTATCTTAAATATCTTTAAGTAAAATATTTCTACAGAACGACGGATAGTTTTCACTAACCTGCCGTTTATAGTTGTTCCTCCATTAAAGCATACAATGCACCAAAACTAGCAACGACGGCAAAATTTTAATTCATCGTCGATGCCATTGTTTGATGCGATTTTATGCTGCAGTGGCGTTAAATACCAGACAAGGCATCCATTAAATCTTTCGCAATATCCGGAAACAAGACAAGAAATCATTGAATAGGATTGCATTAAAGCAGAAACAATGAACAGTGTTTTACGTTTTGACGAAAACACGAGACACTAGACAACAGAAACGACATCACACACATACAAAGACGTGTACCAACAGATAACCACTACCACATGGCCAGAACAGCAGGAAGGACACTCACACATGGAACATAAGCAGTAACGCTTGCATGTACGAGGTTAGGACAATAGAAATGGTTAAATATCATTTTTTCTTAAAAAAATATTTATTTATTAATTTCTGTTTTGTCCCCTTCAACTTATTCCCCCTCAGATATACGTATTACATGCAGTCCTGAAAGAACTTCTTGGCACTGCCATGAGCTCATAGGGATTCGATTTTTATTTCCTCAATCGTCGCAAAACTTTATCCGTTCATGGGTCTCTTCAATTTTGGGAATAGGACAAAGGTCGTAGGCGGCAAAATCTGGTGAATACGGAGACTGAGGCATGAGCGTAATCCTTCTTTTCTGCTAAACAATTACGAACAAGAAATAACGAAGGCGGCAATTTTGGTACAAACTTCGAATGCACAAAATTTCCGAAAAAAATGTAATTTCGGACATCCTAGAACCCAAGAACTTCTCTAATAGCACCGTAAGACAAAATTTGAAAAAAAAACCGTTTCACTTGAACCGGACTTTATACGCCTTAAGCCGGGTATCAAGTGGAGTAAAACTGCATATACAGTTTTCATTAAGTCATCAAGTTTCCTTTTTAAGGACTTTTTAATGTCAAAGGATAATTTTTTTTAAAAAATATTTTAAAATGCTTTTGTTTAACCTACGATATTCATATTGGTGTTATATAAAAGAGGAGACTCGATGCTTTTTAACAATATTTTTGTTGTATCACTTCAAAAGAAAAATGATGCAAATAATATTCTTTCAAAAATATATCTTCCAATATCTTTTGGAGTTTCCATCCAACCATTTGAAAAAAAATATGTTGGCGACCCTCATATTATGTAACACACACCACATTTCTAGCAGTACGAAAATCAATGAGAAATAATGTAATATATTTACTATCCTTACAAACAATTAATGATATAAATTTGAAAATAAATAGATGGGTTTTCTGTTAGTTAAGATGTTCCTATGAATATTGTATGATTTTGCTTTGTCGTTTATGTTGAGCAGCAGAGTCCCGACGATTTGAGCAATAATACTCCGCCAAAATATGAAGTCAAAAATTTCTATAAATCCCTTTTTACAAATCTATTTTTCAATATTTTTTTAGAATTTCTAACAAAATCTTTGGTAAACTTATTATGTCGTCATTCACATCTTCTTACGACGCTCGTCCTGGAAGATCTATCACATCAAAAACCGATAAAAATGTTCAAAAAGTGAATGATGAAAAGCTTTTATTACTTATACACATTTTTCTGACTTAGAATACAATCACCGTATGCCACTCTCAGCATTCAAAGTGCTTTTGAGCACTTTATTCCTGTTTTTTACATAAAATTCTTTGATGCATTTTTTACCACAGCAGAAAATCGCCAAACAAGCAAAACACGTCTAGCTATTATGCCTCTTACCAAAAACTAAACTTAACACAAACAAACTCAACTAACAGCATATGTTTGAGACAAGTGAGTGACTGAGAAATTTCAAAATTCACCTTTCAATTTAGCAGACCTCGTATAAAGGCATACATGTTTATCGTATATGCAACAAACATGAGCCATTTTCCAGTTTCACCAGAGATCTAAGGAAAATTCACTTGTGAACGCTCAAACACTGATACACACTCAAACACATGTGCATACAGGCTAAACAATTTTTAAGTATGACCGCCAGCACGCCTGTCAAAACCGCTCGAAAATTCTCCAATGCGGGTTCTCACAAGGCTTAGAACATGAAAAATGGTCTTCGATTGCAGCGAGCACATGTTAAAATGTGAACGTTAAGTTTTGCTTTTTTGTGCCTTTTTCGGCAGAACTCTTCGTCCAGCCAGGGATAATCAGGATGTCTATGGCATAACGTTGGAAAGGAACATTATGATGTCGTTTTGGTTTTTTGTCTGTAATATCATGATGACGGCATGCTTGGTGGTATAGCCGTCAAGGCTAAAATGAAGCGCTGATAATGATGAAGCTGACAATGATGACTGGGCCACTGCATAAACAGCAGAGTGCTCGAGTTGAGCTGTAATAAAAGATTCGAATCAGAAGCCTTCAATATATACGAGAAAGGCATTATGGTAAAGATATCGCATGTAAAAAGGCTAGTATGAAGAGTGTGAGGAAAAGCTGCGGTAGGAGGTATGCATGTGCGCATTAATGCCATAAGTCATAGTGTAGATAGTGGAGTATCTGACAAAAGATAGGTAACGCTGCCACATTGAATATGTTTGATGATAGGCCATGACAATAAAAAGAAGTTGCATTTCAGTTGCAAGGAAATGCGTAGCCAAAACTCTATAAAAGACATAGGGTACCAACATTTTCCCCAGGGACAAAGATCGTTTGGAATAAAGTCATAAATCGGAATTATTGTGGTCAGTTTAGTTTTCTAGCTAACATACAAATTAAAAGGGATCCTTAAAGAGGGACCTCCTGAGAGAGTGTCATTAAGGTTCTATAATTACCCACCCTGTGGTACATTTGAAAGAAATGCGGGACTAAGAAGAAACAACAAAAATCAGTTGCATAATTGGGTTTCGAAACATTTGGTGATTTTGAGGTTTTCTTCAATAGAAGAGTTGAGCTGTTATTCAAGGATGTTCAGGTATTTTGTAGCGCTTGTTTATCTGCACAGTGCCAAAGCATATATTTGCTCCTATTCATATATTCTGATTTCAAGTTTGTTTTTTTAATTTAAAGTTAATCTAGAATCTAAAAAACACTGGGAACTACTCGTACTGCTCTTAAACGAAGCTGTCTGTGGTGTCATCTGGGCTCTTTTTTGCCAAGTGTTGCACCAAATAACCTAATCATTTGTCCCTGAATAGTCCCTTAACCCCCAGCATAAATATTAATACAGTACCTCCGGGAGTTTTTTGCTTAGAGAGTGATTTTATTTGGTATTCGAAGACAAACATGTTACCTTTTAAAACTCAAACCTTACATTGAAAACCCTGTGTTAAAACTACACTATTTACCATATTAACGTCGAAAACTTAACTCTAATAGCCATGATGTCCGATTTCTAGCGTAAGCAGCGCAATTGTTTTCATTCAGTCTGAAATGTGTATCACATAGCCCACGAAAGTTCAAATGTCCCCTGCGAGTTCCACTACATTATGGTTACCCACTTGTTCTTAATTCTGGCCGTCAAGGTCACTACTAAAACGTGGCGCACTTCAACTACGAAAGACCCAATTGTCCTAATATGTATTTAGCTCGTTGTTTTTCTCTCAAGTCCAAGTGAATAATTTCCTAGCCCTGAGGTCTTTCTGAAGCTCATAACATAATGTAAATAAGATGAATAGAAATGGAAACAATTTCATGCAAATACTAACACAGCACATTCTTTGCCCTCTGTTTTATTCTAATGATATTTATGCTAGTTTTGACGGGTGGCAACTGGTGAAGAGTCTAAGTGCTGGCTATGTATAAGTCCGAGGCCAGTGAATAATTGTTAGAGAAAAACGAAAAAAAAAAGTTTTTATATAAACAACCACAATACACTTTCATTTAAAAAAAAATGAGATACTACAAAACTTCCTGTAGCTATTTGATTTTTATGGAATTTCTTTTTTAAAATTGAGAAAACAAAAAGTTTTTGTCCAGGCATATTCTCTCTTAAAACTGCTGACCTGTGTCTAAATTATGCCAAGAATATTAACTTCATTTTAAGAAATAAAAACATTTTCCCTGTGCTACGTAGGTGTTGGTAATGTTTATTGTGCTGCCACGACTGGCACTGTTGGTGATGCTGCACTGCATGCGCTTATGTTGCAAAACAGCTGCTGATGTTGTTATTATTTGCCACTGAGGTGTTTTTGTCTATGTTGCCGCATAATGCACACACATTTAAAACAAGAATTATATTATTATTATTTTATTGTTGTCTGTGATTATTTTCTATTCTAAAAAGAGCCTGTTTTGCTCTACACATATTGCAGCTGCTGTGTGTCTGCTGTCGTTTTTTGTACTTGATTGTCCTGGCCAATGTAACCAACTGTTATCTCACAGTTGTTGGTAGCATCACAGCTGCTCTTTTAGTCTCTATGCCTCATGAAGTTTTAATAAAATTATATGTACAACAATAACATTATTTGCATTATGCGGTGCAATAAACGCATAAATTATCATAATATACTTACACTATAAAAACACATACCGCACTACATAGTTCAACAGCTATTCAGGTTGTTTTCTCTTTTCGTTTTGTTTTTGCCATAGTTACTGGTGTCTACTGGCGTATGTTTATATCTTGTTTTTAATTACAAAATCAGCGGGCATTCTGATGTGCACAAAAATAGAAACCAGTTTTTAAATCCGTTTATGGCAATCTATGAAAAAATAGCGCAAACAGACAGACACTCACACAAATTCGAACATTAAAAGGTGCTGACAGCAAAATTGTTTTCGTTTATAGTGTAATTGAGTTAAAACGTATAAAACATATAAAATTAATAAATCAAGATGTTAAAAGCGCATAAATCAGTACAGTATAACTGACCCATGGAGCGTATGAAAGATACTATTAACATTGAATGAATAATTATTACTCATACGCAGCGAAGTCCGATAAGTTTCAAACACGCAATCGTGCTATGGAAATAATTCTTGTTGACCAGCCACAAGCTGCTAAGAACAAAAACTATAAGTATCCCTTGGTTGCGAGGTCTGACCGGAGACTTAAGTCTGGTAGCGCTGGTAGTCTGAAACCTAAAGTTTGATCTGATTAGTAGGTGCAGACGTTTGGGAAGTATTATGATGGCTTTGGTTTAAACCCTAACTGCGGGAAGATAATCTCCTAGAAATAAAGTTGCATTGCAATCGGTGCTGGGACCCACAGATAAACAGAGGCATTAGATGGGCCTCCATATATATTTGTGTTTTTAAATATAAGAAATTCAGCTGAAGTTGTGACAATGAATTTTTTATACATAAACAAGTGGACAATGCGTAAATTCGGCGGGCTGAAGCTTTTATACTCTCCACAGTGGATTGCGTAGCAGAACAAGGTGACTCCATGTTTGAAAGAACTACGTTTTTTTGGGCCCTATGAACACTTGGACTAAGGGAGCCCTTAGATAAGACAAATCCTTAATGTAGACAAATCCTAAAAGTTAATGCATATTGAGATAAGTAAGATAATTCCACTGTTTCTGAGTAACCGTATGGTTACAATCTAAATCATCTTATATTCAGAAATCTGGGACATTTGACCTATGGGTCAGGGCCTCAAATTCAATCGAAAAGTAGAATACATGTTCTTTTCGGGCTCGTAACGATACGCTTTGTTGTTTCTGAATTCCCATATGCCCAGAGTTAAATAAGGCCGACTTTTGGCCTTATAAAATGGACCGGGTGAAAAATTGGAACTAATTTTAAATAAATGTTGCAATTCTGTATACCCATTTGGGCCCTAGGGCCCATAGGTCGAAGCCTCTTATTCAGCTAAATCTTAAAAGTTAATTTTTTTTTAGAATATTTCACTGCTTCTGAGTTCCCATATGCCCATGTTCGAAAGGACCTACTTCAGGCACCCTAGGGTTCTTATGCCAATGGGCTTACGTAGTAAAATAAGTCAAACTTAAATTTTAATAAGATATTAGGTTCCGTGACGATATTGTCTTGTTTAAAAATGCGGATATGTCCGAGTTCCAAATTGGCACAAGTAAAATTACGTTTTAAGATTTGTGAGAAAATTTAAGTTTTTCTCAATACCTATATGTCGCCGAGCGTCACTGAATGGGTTTTATATCTCAGGGTGCATAAACCACGCCCGTAGGTCTAGTCCTTAAATTAATTCAAATCGTAAAATAGATGTCATATTCAGATAATTCAGAAAAGTTTTCTTTTTCCAAGTACTCTTTATGTAAATGTTTAAAGAGACCTATTTTTCGTTGACCTAGGCTCTTTACCTTCATAAGCAAGGCCTTAAATTTCTTCGAATCGAAGAATTAATGTGATGTTCTGATTCTAGATAAAACGTTATTGTTTTTTAATACCCATATGTCTATATTTAAAGGAGGTACATATTTGGGCCCATAGTTTCTATAAATCCCAAAGAGCTCCAAGTCTTAAATAAAGGTCCAGATTTGAATTTCAGTGATCAGATTTCACAGTTTCTGGATGCACATATGTCCTCAAACATAAGAAGACGAATTTTTGGACCCAGGGCATATAAACCAAGCCCATTGATCAAGGACTCCAATGTAGCCAAATCCGAAATTTAATGTCATATTGAGATTCTTCAGAATATTCCACTTTTTGTTAGTACCTATAGGTCTACGATCGAAAAGATAAATTTTAAGGCATCCTATTTATGTCCCCGAACATAAGAAGACGACTTTTGGGACCCAGGGCCCATGAAACACGTTAATCAGTTAACGTCTCAAATTCAGCCCAATCGTCAAATTCATGTCACATTCAGATTATATAGAATATTCTTAAGACTTTCATAAGTCTATGATAAAAAGGACCTATTTTTCGCTACCGTATTTACCCATATCTCAAATCAGGTGAAATCACCGCTTTTGTGTTATGTTCGGATTCTTGACAAAATGTTATTGTTTTTTAATATGAATATGTCCATAGTCAAAGGGGACTTCTTTTTGGGCCCTAAGGACCCATATGGGCAGATCGTAGTTGACTCAAAACTTAATTATAAGTACACATTAACATTAGTGGCAAACGTTTACTTTTCCTGGTTACACATATGTCACCGAACATAAGAGAACAGTTTTTGGGCCCTAAGACCCCTGACCCAATGACACGTTAATTGTTGGGACGTTTAATGAACCCATGGTTGCAAATTCGAAGTTACGAAATAACGAAAATTTCAGATATTTTGTAGAAAAGTCATCAAAACTTTCTGCAACCAAATGACATATTTGTGGTAAATTATAAGAAACTAACTTATGTCGTCAGAACTGAATCTTGCTTTCGACAGACCACTACGTCTTATAATTTTACAATGATCGTTAATATATATACTTTATACGGTCTCAGATAAGTATATCGAGATGCTACAAACGTTATAAAAAAAACTTTATATACTCCCATCCTATGGTGAAGAGTATATAAATGGAAAAATCTTTTAAGCCACAGACGTTTTCAGGGTCCATTAAAACAAATGTTTTATTCTGGGAGTAATGGGGGCATATTTCCATCGCTATTGTGGCTTTATTGGATTCATGTACGAGTATATTTTGGGTATGGTCGAGCTATAGTAGCTCAATCGGAAGCACACCTTTTCTGTAGGCATTATACGAGTAAAATTAACCTCCAGCAGAATTAGATCATTAATTATACTTTTTCTCTAACCAAGTTAGTTAATGACATTCACTCCTTTAGAATATACCATCAGTTGGTGTGTTCTTCACAAGTTTTTCATCTTTTATAAAGTGTGTAAAATTCAGTAAATAAATAAATTGTCTCAAAAGTAAAAAAAAAAAAATTAAGTTTGAGGGAAAAACTGAATTTAAAAATTTGCCATTAGTTATACTTCTTTACCAAGAACGTCATTGATATTTTATTAGTTTAATAACTATTTATGTTGCTTTAATACATGAAATGCTCTTGTTATACCAACATTTCGTTTTATTTTTCGAATAACTCTGTGACGTATGATTTTAACCACTTAAAGTATAACTCACACAAAATACAAGCAACTTTACTCATTTTAAAATAAAATTCTAAATTCTAATTTTTTTTCTTATTTCATCTACCCATAATTGAAATGTCATTCATATCGACCTAATTTAGAACGTTGCCGCCTTCAATTATCTAATTTCAATTGCATGATTTTGGTAATTTGAGAAGTGTTTTATACAAGGCTTCCTTACAAATTTCTCATAAATATTTATAGGGCAGCAAGTGATAGGATGCCCAGTGAAATTTATTAGAAGAGATTCCTTTGTCTCTACTTACTACAGTATTTGTGAATTTGCTTAAGGATATAGAAGGACAGATTCTATCCTTTACATACAGACAAATATAATATTGTCATTTGCCAGATTCGTATTTAAGACAGCTTTGTGGACTAGTAGTTTTTTTTTGCCAAAAAGGCCTTATATAAAATCATCAGAATTTGGAGAAGGCTTAGGATATAATTTTTTTAAAAAGATTTTCTTGAAAACTGATAAAGTGTTTAGGAATACAAGGATTATACATTACATATCTATGTTTTGAGTTATATAAATGTACGAGTGTTGCTATTTATATTTCTGGTTCGCCAATAAAAACACTTGAATTTATTATTGGAAATGGTTTTATTGTTTATCAAAAACCAATTTTTGAAGCACTTTTTCCCTCCAATTGAGACACTTCCAAAACATGATTTTTGAAATTTTCAACTAATGCTTCGGATGATGAAAAACGTTGATAACCCATTTTTTCTTTTCATAAGAAGAAGTCATTGGGTGCCAAATCAGGTCTGTAAGGTGGATGACCCATCAATTCAACATCTTGAGTGATCAAATAGCTCATCGTTTCAGCTGATGTGTGAGAGTTCGCATTGTCGTGACGCAAAATGATCCGTCTTCTCTTATTAACTTTCCTCATTTCTTCGAACACTGTTGGCAAAACGATGGTTGTATACCACTCAGAATTGACCTCCTACGTTACAATAAAGGCACTGTGGCAAAATGGCCGGTTATACGGACAAAAAACGCTATCATTTGCTTCGATGTACTTTTTCCACGAACAACTTTTGTTAGATTTAGCTCGTCTTGAAAGACCCATACGGTCGATTGCTGCTTTGTTTCGGGTTTATATGCATAGATCCACAATTCGTCACCTGTGACAACTTTATACACTGCCATTGAGCTACCGCAGTTATACTTTTTCAACATCTCTTTGCACCAATCCATACGATCCTTTTTTTGAGCATTCGTCACATTATGTGGGATCCAACAAGAACAAATTTTTTTCACGGCCAAATGAACCTGCAATATCTTATTGATGCTTGTCATACTAATGCCAAATGATGCCTCAATCTCACGGTATGTCACATGTCGGTCTTGCTTAATCAGTCGACGCACAGCATCGATGGTATCTGGCAAAGTGACCAAAGTCCTTTACGAAATTCATCCTGGAGCGAACGGCGTCCGAGCCTGAATTCTTGGTACCAGCGATAAACAGTGGTTTTTGATGGTGCTTCATCGCCGAAAAGTCGAAACAAGTTGATTTAAACACTCTTGTCTCGATAACCCACGCCAAAAATCGTAAAATATCATCGCACGAAAAAGTTCACGGGATAATTCCATTTTTTGACTGAGATGCAGTTTTTAACACACTTTAAACTAAACAATTCGCTCTCAAATGGCAAAACGTTCTGAGTAGAGTTATGCTAAAAAATTTCAAAATTTACAATGGAAGTTCCGCTTTGCCTCTGGGAACACTAGTATTGTCAGGATCCAATATATAGTAGCAACCCACGTATCCCTCTGCATTTCAATACAGCAACTCTATTCCAAAAATTTCACTGGGTTACACTGCCGTACGCATGTCATCCTCTTGCTTTTAAAATTTTAATGTCTAGTTTCGTGTAATTTTTCTGAAAATTGCCATTCGCTGCAATTATCGACGTCGATGAAAACGGTCGTTATGTCTTTTTTATATTCAGGTTTAAACATGACATAGTTTTGACGCTTATTAATTATTTATAAAACAAAAGGTGAATACCAGCTGCAATAGGACATTATGTGTGTACGTGTCTAACACAAAAGGGAATAACCCTAAAAGTTTGAAGTTTGTGTTAACGTCAAGGAAACGGTTTTCTGGTTACAGAAACTTAAGTTAACAAAAGTTTTCGAAACATTGAAACCATGTTCAATCAGCAAATAAGTTCTAAAGCGTTGTTAAGTATTAATAAATAATTTCGGTATTCTTGTTTAAGTTTAAAGCGC
Source organism: Hydrotaea diabolus (assembly GCA_963513945.1). NCBI lineage: Eukaryota > Metazoa > Arthropoda > Insecta > Diptera > Muscidae > Hydrotaea > Hydrotaea diabolus. The sequence continues at coordinate 128,828,384 of OY740717.1, read as the reverse complement.
CTTGATATGGCGGGGGGTTCTCCTCCTTTAGCTTTGGTAGTTGTATTGAGCCGAACTTTCTTTTTCAAATAATATAAAGCACCAACTATGTTAAAAAGGTAGATTTTCGTAGAATCTACAGCAGGCATACAGGTTACTGTGGGATATTACTTTAGAAAAAAGTAAATTTTCAATTTGTTTACATACCTTCTACCTAATGATGAAGTGTATAAAATGATACTATTAATATAATAATCGATTAATCGTTAAGTCCATCTGTCTATATGTGAGAGCGCATAGAGAAAAGGGACCTAAGGGTAAAAAAAATCAATTTTCATTTTTTTTCTTTTTCTAATGGGGACAACATCTGAGCATCGAATGAGACCGATCCCATGCCCCAAAAGTGTTCCCTCCCAGAGATATGCGCGTTTTATGAAAGTGAAGTCGACGAAGTCTAAGCGCAAATAGAAAGGGACCTTATCTTTAAAATGGCTCTCCTGAACAAAGCTGGTTTTTAACCGTAGGTCCCTTTCTATTTTGCGCATCACATATGATGGTATGTTTCTGTGACCGTTTTAATCACAATAGAATCCTAACTAGATGAGAGATTATTTTCAAATTGTATAATAATCTTTCAAGATTTGAAAGAAATATTATTTACCTCATATTGATCCCGAGGTGAAAATATTATTTTGAATATTGCCAAAAAATACTAGCTTTACTTTGGATTAGCTTGAACATAGCGAAGGAAAACGCGTTTAACGGCTAACCACATGGACCGTACCGGCCCAACAGCCAATCATATATAAAGGGTGTTTTCCTTAGACGTATGGTTTTCAAGAAGAAGTAAAACGCATATAATTTAATGCTATTGCCAAGAATTAAGCTTTGTTTTAAAGAGTGCGTTTCGCCATTATGTTCTGATAGTGATTTTGGGTAAGTGGCCGCCGCGGTTGGCTTAAATTAATAAAAGGCTTGAGGTAAAATTTCCAACCACTTTTTGCAGCATTTGCGACCGTATGTCAGCAATAGCGCGCCGTCTATTCTCTTCCAAGGCGTCAGAGTCGCCGAGTTTTACGTGATTTTCGCCACGATGGCCTGAATCACGGTGTGCCATCACACTTGGGCCGTAGTAACAATGCGACGGCCAACGCCCCATTGGATTGAATTCGCCGGTACCAATTCGAAGCATAACAGTTATGGGTCATGGATTCCCTCTTGGTTAGGGGTCGAGGACTATCTAAACCATTGCTGTTCTATGGGTCACAGCACCCGGTCGCAATGCAAATCCACATCGAACCGAAGTTCTCCCCGCGATTTGGGTTTAAACCACAGCCATCACGATACTCCCCGAAGGGCCGCTTCCAAGGCGTCAATCGTATCGGACTTATCTGCGTAGACTTCAGAACCCCACGAAAAATAGTCCAGCGGTGTTAAATCGCACGATCCTGGAGGTCACGCCACAGGCCCACGACGCTAGTTAATGCGCTTACCAAAAGTTTCCTTCAATAAATTGATTGTTTTGTTGGCTGTATAGCAGGTAGCGCCGTCTTATTGGAACGAAAGGTCGTTCACGTCAACATCCTCCAATGCAGACACGAAAAAGTCATTGATCATGCCTCTATAGCGTTCCCCATTGACTATAAAATTATGGCCGGTTTCAGTTGTGAAGAAATATGGAACAATGATTCCCTCGGCTTGTGGATTTTCATTACTCCAAATGCGACAGTTTAGGTTATGAACATACCCATTTAACCAAAAGTGAGCTTCATCGCTGAGCAAAATTTTCCTGTAAAAATCAGAAGCAGTGTCCATCTCGTCTTGGGCTTATTCACCACGATTTGCAAACGTTGGTCCGGAGTAAGTATATTCATTATGAAATGGCAAACCAAACTAAGCATAAATCAAGTGATAGCTGTTAAAAAGATCAACTCTGAAAAACGTGTACCCATCATATTGAAACTTTACCCTATCTTCAGGTTTGGGCCATTAAAATTGGGGATTATTGATCCATAGTGTTAGAAGCTATAGCTCTTGATACCGAAAATCGGATACAATTCTAATCAAATTTAGCGCACTGTGGCCCTTGACCATCTATAGAGAAATTTGAATTATTTTGGCACAGTAGAAAGCATCAATTATATCTGCTCTTAGTTAAATTTCACCTTCAATGTGACAAGTGCATTTTGATCAACCCTATCATCGTTTAGCTTTATCGCTTGATATAGCCTCGATATGAAGGTTTGTTCACAGAGTGAACATATTTTTCTATCAACCTATGGCATGCAATATCCATGTATTCTATCGCTACAACCGAATGCTGATTGAGTATACGACAATTTTCAGTAGTGGGAATTGAGAGTATCGGTCGAAGAGACAAATTTCGAAATTCCGAACTAATTGGGATGATTTTTGTCACTGAATTTGTACATGTATAGGTTGTTGGTATAGATTATTGGCTATAAGTACTTTTGAATTCGGTTGTCGTTAGCACGAGCATTTGTTAACTGGTTCAACTGATAGCTAAATTTTATGTAGTCACTTATCTGACCGATAAAAGAGTTTTTATATATAATTTTTATATTTTACAATTAAAAAAAATATAAATTGACTTATAAGCAGTTTTTTTCACTTGGTTTGAATCTAAAGTTTGTAAAGTGGGTTAAAAAAATCAATTGTAGTTTTAGTAACCAAATTTTTTTTTCCATAAAGCGGATTATCATAAATTATTTAACTGAAGCAAAGTGGAATTTTAAACCTAAATATTTCTGGCTACTTGAGGGTAATGTGACACGAAATACCTTAAATAAATTTTGGCAGTCTTGGCTACATACTCGTATGATCAAAAATATTTTATTACGGTTATTAAAAAAAATTGGGTAGAGAAAAATTTAGTTTAATAATTCGACCCTCATTCGATTTTATTAAAAAAAAAATTATTTCTGAAAAACGGACGAAAAGGGTAAGTTAATCTTGAAAATATTCTGATTTTATTTTAGACGATATATGTGACATCGCATAGAGAAAGGGACCTAAGGGTAAAAAAATAAATTCTCATTTTTTGATGTGGACAACATCTGAGCATCGAATGAGACCGATCCCATGCCCAAAAGTGTTCCTCCCAGAGATATGCGCCTTTTATGAAAGTGAATTCGACGATTCTAAGCGCAAATAGAAAGGGACCTAATCTTTAAAATGGCTCTCCCGAACAAAACTTTTCATCAACTTTTCACTTTTTTTTGATGTGGACAATATCTGAGCATCAAATGAGACCGATCCCATGCCCCAAAAGTGTTCCCTCCCAGAGATATGTGCGTTTTATGAAAGAAAGGGACCTAATCTTTAAAATGGCTCTCCTGAACGAAACTGGTTTTTAGCCTTAGGTCCCTTTCTATTTTGCGCGTCACATATACCAAAATGATAATAGTAGTAATTGAGTAAAACATCTTGACCAAAAAATGACAATTCATAAAAACATTTATACAGTTTTACTAAAAGAAGGACGGCTCAACTGAAGTTAATTGAACTACATTTCACTTAGGACATTACGAAGAAATTTTTACTATTTTTTAACTTATTTTAAATGGTGTAGCATTACAAAGTAAAAATGTTGTTGGCCCTTAAAAAACAACTCAGACCTAAACAACTCAGGGCCGTCCTTTTAGGAATTAACTATAACCACCAAAGTCTTTCATTTCCAAAAGAAATCATTCAACCCTCGGGGGAAAGCCCGAAATTTTGTTGCATAGTGTAATATGTTACAACAGCGAACTAAACGGGGTTTGGTTACTACAAAGAATATTTTTGTTGTCACCACCAATTATTGGTAGCAAAGTAGTATGTACTTCTTTATTGGTTGGCATAACCAACAGTTGTTGTAACCAATAGTTTTACTGTATTCGGTTGGTATAACCGACTTTTTTGCTATAAGAATTGTAATATTACTGTAGCTACCATCTTATGGTAAGTCGAACCATGTAACCATCAATGCCATGAAATGTGTTGGATTGCTACAGAAAGTACGTTTATCCAACCAAATATTTGTAGTTCGCACAGATTTCCAACTGATTTTTTTTTCTGTCTGCAAGTATAAAAATGACCATCATCATTCTGGCACGCTTCTGGTATGGTGGCACCCTTAAGGATTAACCAAACGGTGTGAGTGTGTGTATTTCTACATAAAGGCTACTCCCTTCTTATCCCAGCTGTTTTAGGGCATGTTCACATTTTAATTAAAAGTGCGTTCCTTTCCATTAGTTATTAATGTGATTTTTAATATTAATCTTTATTTTCGCTTGATTGGCTAATTAGCATTTTAAGCAAGCCAACTGAAGAACAACAGCAGCAAAAAAAAGTTATGTAAATTTTTCAGCGCAACAACAACAACAACGCAGCAACAAACCAAATTATGAAAATATATTGGCCAAATTACCAACAACAGCCAGTCTCACACAAAATGGATTCTAATTTGTAAAGTACGCAAAACAGGGCTCCCCCTCCACCTCCACGACACAGTGCCACAACAATTTAATGTTTGAGGCCATTAGTTAAGGGACGGCAAGCGGAAGGACTGGCTGACAGGCAACAAAACGTCTAAAAAGGAAACACACAACTTTTGCCTTGACAAAAAGTCGCAAAATATTCAAAACTTAGGCCGAATACTCTCGCACGCACACACATACACACAGAGAAACCTAAGCGTACATAAATAAAGTTTGGTAACATTCATTAGCGACATTTGTCAATATGAAAATTGTTGCGAAATAAGTTTGTTTTCGAAATACGCTTCGTTACGTTGAGTTCTTTTTTCGTTGTATTTTTTTTACTGCGTGCGTTACTTTTGCTTTTATAAGCGTAATTTACAAAATGTTAACACACGCAAATATGTCCATCATCATCGTCGTCATCGTTGCCAGCATTTGCCATCAAGGCTGTGTCCGCCACTGCCGTTCTGGCCCAAAACAGCGACAACTTCGAAAACTGTAGGCAAGAAGTCCTGGCGTTTGGACAAAATGTTCCTAATTTCGTTGAATTTCAAAGGAAATCAAGTTTAATTTGTTTTTTTTTTCATTTCATTTCGTTTCGTTCTTTCCATTTCATGAATAGCCAAGAATGCCGATGAATAAACCGGTCGAGTAGTAAGAAATCAACGCTTTTCATAGAGAAACTAACTTAATGGAAAAATCTAACAACCATTATTGAATTAGTTTTTTTCCTTCACTTCAATTGCGTTACATTGTGCGGTTTCATGCCCAACGCTATGACAAAGTGGCGACGACTGTGGTGGGAGAAGTCAGAGAAGTCATAGTCAAATATTCTGTCAAAAGTGTATGTAAGGGGATGGAATGGGTTGAGTGAAGGACAACAAAACAAAAAACAATTTTGGTTATGGTGGAGAGTGATAATGGTGCTTTGGATGGAGGCCGAGGATAGGAGAACTCAGAATTTGTAAAACGAATGTCAGAAAATGAGTTCTTGCGACGTTTACACTGGGAACGCTTGGGCTTCATCGAGTTTTACTTGGCCAATTGATGGCAACGTCCCGGGTGTTTGTCCCGCTCGAAATCTGCGACCATTTGAAGTGCTGGACCACTTCAATAGAACAGCCAAGTTCACTCAGCTGACCCCAAGGTATTTTGGTCCAATTTTAACTAGTTAAAAAACTTAAGACAGGCTTGGCCGACAAAGTTATATGCTGCACCACTGTATATGCAAAAAATCCTACAAACTTAGGACAGACTTGGCAGACAAAGTTATATGCTGCACCACTGGATATGCAGAACATCCTACAACAATAGCAGAATATTCTTTAGATTTGGACAAAGAAACTCCCGGAGTCATGAATCCCGTAATAGACTAAATTTCTTGGCGATATTCAGTCTGTTAATTATTGAAGGCAAATCTTCAAGATAAATCCTGACATTTGCTTGTAGAGATCAATACATTACTGAATCGCTATATTACTTTGCATAGTCAGTTTGACCAGTGACCTATGAAAGACCTTTCGGAAGCTATTTGTTGACTCTGAACTTTGTGTAAGGGTTTCCAGTAGAGGCAAGAAGTCATTAAAATTGTATAATCTAAGTTTTTTTTTTAAAAAATGTTACTTATTTCACATATGTGACAGCACATAGAGAAAGGCACCTAAGGGTAAAAAAATCAATTTTCATTTTTTTTCTTTTTTGATGTGGACAACATCTGCCCCAAAAGTGTTCCCTAGAGATAAGCGCGTTTTATGAAAGTGAAGTCGACGATTCTAAGCGAAAATAGAAAGGGACCTAATCTTTAAAATGGCTCTCCTGCACAAAACTTTTCACTTTTGATGTGGACAACATCTGAGCATCGAATGAGACCGATCCCATGCCCCAAAAGTGTTCCCTCCCAGAGATATGCGCGTTTTATGAAAGTGAAGTCGACGATTCTAAGCGCAAATAGAAAGGGACCTAATCTTTAAAATGGCTCACCTGAACAAAACTGGTTTTTAGCCTTAGGTCGTTTTCAATTTCGCGCATATATTAACGACATGTGCAAATCGTTCAAATTTCCACAAAAAGATTACCTATGACTCACAATAATCTAAAATTAATTTTCACAAACTTAACATCTATAACTTTTAATATAGTAAAGATTTTTGTGTTATTTAAAAGAACGATTCCAGCCAAGGACTATTTATGACATTGAAAATAGTTATTTTTTCGTTTTTTTTAATTATATGAATGTATAAGTAATTGCTCATAAACAAACTAAAACATTTCGTCGTAAAGGGTGGTCCAACTTAAACGTCCGAATATAATTGCAGATAAAACAAAAAGTTTTCAGAGAAGTTTCTTAATATTTCTAATTATCAAAAAACGATCTATGAGATGTGAGAAACAAAATATTGACCAAATGATCCACACGGCTTCGGTGGCATACCTTTACTAGACGATACACGGTAACTGGTTGGCCGACCTCATTTTTGAAGAAGTACGGCCCGATGACACTGGCTGCCCATTTAACGCTATAAACAGACATACAAAGGTGTTTTCAAATTTCCTACAGACCAGGTTATCTGAAATTTGCTTGCGATTCTCTCGATATTGGACACATTTGGTCGATTATGACAACATTCGCCTGAAACAATCCACACTCTGGTTTTACAGCATTGCCTGTGTAGCAGGTGGCACCATCCGGTTGGAACCACATGTCGTCCAGGTCCATATCTTCAATTTCTGGCCACAAGATTTACGTTATTATCTCGCGATAGTGACCATTATTTACGGTAACTGCTTGGTCGAGTACATTTTCGAAGAAGTATGTCCCGATGGCTCCGCCAGCCCATAAACAGTGTTTATTTTTGCTTGCATCGACTTTTTAAAAGTCTCTCGTGGTTTCTTATTTGCCCAAATGCCGCAACTCTGCTTGTTAACAAATGGACACTTTGGACAGATATCGTCGATTATGCTGACCAAAAAAATCCCGAAGGCACGAAATGCATTGTAATTTGAACGTCTTTTAACAAAATGGCAAAGTGGCATTGATTTTCGTGGCTGTACACTGCTTTTATCATGATTTCGGGTCCGTGACAACCCTCTTCAGAAAGCTTTGCTGCAAAAAAAAAACGTCTATAACTTTTGATCTAGTACAGATTTTTGAGTTCTGTAAAAAGGATGATTTTAAACAAATACTTTGACATAGACATTCAAGTAGTTGTTTTTTTAATTTTATTTAATATACATGGAAGTATTTGTTTAAAAGTACACAAAAACCTTTTTTTTTAACAGATTCTCATTTTTCAAAAGACATCAGTTGCCCAGACCCTTAAGTGCACCGATTAACTCAGTAGTTATTTCTCTTTAATGATAACCGTCTGTCCTTTCGTCTGCAGTCTAACTTAAATTTGTGTGCAAATTACATGCCGCAATTGTTGTCCGGTCTTTATGAAATTTGGCAGAAGCAAATTTTTTGTTGAAAGGACGGAGGCTGTTGACTTTCGAAATATCAGTAGAAATTATGATTTAACTAAACTTAAATATGTCTTTGGCTCCAGAACCAACATATTACATCCAACCTTGATGGAAGTTGGGAAAGTTTATTACAACCAGTAATCAGCTCAGATATAAACGGGTCATATCGATCTACGTTGTGATATACCCAAATCACTACAGGTATTACATTAAACCTCTCTAGAACAATCATATTATTTCCGAGTTCGATCAAATGTAGTGTAGAAAATTACGATGGACAAACGAAGAAATTACCTATTTTAACATGACATATATGTGACGCGCAAAATAGAAGGGGACCTAAGGTTAAAAACCAGTTTTGTTCAGGAGAGCCATTTTAAAGATTAGATCCCTTTTTATTTGCGCTTAGAATCGTCGATTTCACTTTCATAAAACGCGCATATCTCTGGGAGGGAACACTTTTGTGGAATGGAATCGGTCTCATCCGATGCTCAGATGTTGTCCATATCAAAAAAAGAAAAAAAAATGAAAATAATTTTTTTACCCATAGGTCCCTTTCTCTAAGCTAAGGAACTTCTCTCAAAATCAGAGAGCTGTGCTCGACTCAATTCTCATACTCACTGACCGGGATCTACTAATTAACGTCTACGCGGAGCTACTAATGCATTTTATAAAAAAGTTTTTACATGGCTTAGAGATAAATCTCTTACTTTTAAATAGCGGCCATTTACGAGATGAAAACCCGCAGCTGAAAAATTGTTCGATGTTCTAACACGGGGTTACACCTAAGGCTACTGGCATTATAGTCGTGCACCCTTATTACCCGGAGATTTCACCAGAGAAAAAGAAGCTGGAGGGTGCAGCAGCTTTAACTCGTATTTGGCATAGATAGATGGCAACGCCCCAGACCATATAAAGGGCTGTACCTCTTCAATCGCCCAGCCAAGCCCACTCAGCTGACCTCCAGGTCTCGTTCAAATGCTACCTTTACATCACTTAGATATCGAAGCAGTTTGCTCTTAGGAAAATAGGACTTACAATACTTCATTTTTGTTGTTGTTGTAACAACAAAAAGTGGCTGGCTTTGGATCCAGCGACAGCTGGTTCTATGCACCGGATCGTCCCGAGCGAGGAATTCTTCGACCAAGGGCTGTCACCTCGGTACAACAACACAAAAGCGGCTTTACAATTTGTTTGTTTTAACTGGATTATTTCTTTCTTCGAAATTAAGGGATGCGATTAACCTTGTCAGCGGAGAGAACTGGTTCGCAATCTCTCGACAGCTGGTTCTATGGACCAAAGAGCAATTCTCCGGCCCAGGGCTGTCACCCCTGTTCACAGATGCTATTACAACAACAACAAAAGTGTCTAGAGGAAGGAGTCATTCTTGCATTGTTAAAATGGAAAGATAATTAATTATTTTAATAGGAGTACAGTATGGGCGGAGCTGGAACTTAGTCAAGTGGGCTTAGCAATTCGTTAGTATGGCAACAAAACTTCAATTGCCTTATCATGGAAACCCAAATGATGTAAGTCCTAGATTTTCCTAAATATAACAAATTCAAATACTTATTTTCTTTAAGACCTCATTGAGAAACAAATTAGTAGCTACTCTGAATATCATAAGAGAGTAGTGCTCTACGATCACGAAAAGCAGATTTTTCGAATCAAATTAAAATGGATCTTTTAGGTCGCTGATTAGGAGTACATTTTACCCTTGCTTACTTATTATTAATTTAAAATTGCTACGCTCAAAAAATGTTAACTAACATTTAAACTAATTCGTCCAAGTTCCAGTGTATTCTTTCAAAAAATTAAACTTTTCACAAACTTTTTACCAAAACTTTCTAGCTTCCTTTGTGTCCATTGTCAGAGTAAAATGTGCTCTCAGCCATGGCAAAGGCACAACCAACAAAATGTCACTTAAGTAAATTCAAGGACTTAACGTGTCTTTTTGACTTGTTGTACTAAAGCAAAGAAATTAACTACAGGCAGTTACCGTAGCAAATCGTTGATGGGTTTCTGTCAATCAAGCATAGATAAATATTCCTTAAAGTTTGTCAAAAGACAAAAATCATCATAATTGCCATCATTGTTCATAATTCAGTTAGAACAGAATTAGTGTTGCTAAATTGTTAAAAAACAAACCCCTTTCCAGGTTTGCCATAGCGACAAGTGAGTGTCTTAATCCCATCGTTACCGCCCACCAACCAACTCAGTCCACTCAGCTCCACAGCTACAAAATTTTCGAAAAGTTTCTCATCTTGTTTAAGATAATTCAACAAAGAACAACGACAACAGCAACAATTGTACCAAAGACAAAACCCGGCCCTTATGTACGTAGTACCTACAGCCCGGCCTATTTGCCGATGCTGCAGCGCAGCAAATTCGGTTGTGCCATATTCGCTCATGCAGAAATAACTCTTAAAATGTATTTACAAGTTTTTCTTCCTTTCTCTTCTGTTGTTGTCCATGCTCAAGTATAATTTCCGTTCTATTTTGTTTAAACCGTAAACCTATAGACAAATTTCTATGATGGTGACAGGGCTGCTGCTATTGTTGTTGCTCTCCTTCCTGTGTTGATTTAAAATATCATTTCCTGTTGTACGTTTGCATGGGCGCCAAGAAAAGAAAACCTAAATTAAATTTAAATTTAATTAAAGTCACAAAAGTTGGCGAAAAAAAAGACCAAACTTCAAATGTCATTTACAAATATTTCGTAATCGTCGAGCAAACAAGAAATTAATGCAACAGTTTGTAATTTGTTGAAAGTTTTTCACATTGGCGCGTTATTGACATTAAGAGATGTAACGAAACATGACACAATTCTTAAAAGGATTGCAATCAAGAGGTAATTATGGAAAGCCTATGCTTAATAGTTACACAAACGAGGGAGTCTTAGAAATTCGTTACCAGCATCAGAAAGTTTAAGAGTCTAAACTTTACATTTATTAAAAGTCTTGAAATATTCTATAAAACCCGTTTCTTTTAATGGAGCAAGGTCTAATTTGGAAAAATATACACACGTTGTAGAAGAAGATCAGTATATGGCTCAGTAAATGAATGCCGAGTTTCTGTAGAGGTGGTAAAGGTGAATTGTATAGGGTCATCCATCTAGAGTTATTTTTTCAGAACAAAAAAATATATAAAAAATCAAATCAAGTGTGGAATCTTTATTGGCAATTTGAATGGACATTTTATGGCATTTATTTTTGAATATAATTTCTTTCAAATGTTGGCCGCAACTACGCCTCAGGGTTTCCATTCTGAAAGTTCAATTTTGGATGACTCGTTCGAGCATTTCGACCGGTATGGCTTTAATGGCAAGCGTAATGTTGGCTTCCAAAACCTGAATCGTAGATGGTTTGTCAGCATAGACTTTGGACTTTACGTAACCCCAAAAAAAAATGTGTAAAGATGTGATAACCCTAGATCTAGGCGGCCAACTCATCTGTCCAAAACGTGAAATTAGCTGCTTTTCGAAATGACCTCTCAATCGATCCATTGTTTGAGCAGCTGTGGGGCAAGTGGCACAGTCCTGTTGAAAATAATATTACGGGCTTCAATTTTAGGTAGCGCAAAGATCGATATAATGGCACGATAGGGAGCACCATTCACGGTTACGTTCCGTCCATTATCATTTTTGAAAAAAAGCACCGATGATTCCACCAGCTTTTATAAGTAAACCTCAACAAACCGTGGTTTTCTCTAGGTATAACGGCACCTCTTGAACCTCTTGTTGTTGCTCTTCAGTCCAATTGCGACAATTTTGTTTATTGACTTTACCGTTGAAGCAAAAAAGGGCCTCATCACTTACCAAAATTTTTGACGAAAACAGCGGATCTTCCCGTTTTTTACCAAACGCTCATTTCCATAGTACTGTTGCCAACATTTGAAGGTAATTTTTTTTTTAAAAAAAAATAAATGCTATAAAATGTCCTTTCATGTTACCAATAAAGACTCCACACTTGATTTGAATTTTTAATTTTTTTTTGTTCTACAAAAAATGCCTCTAGATGGATCACCCTATATTTTCGTGGGAAAGTTATATTTACAACAGTGGTTCTCATAAGTTTGGTGAGAACCCGGTCTTAAAAAGTTCAGTTTTCCTTTAAGCAATCATAGTCGTAAAGGGCCTGAAATCGCAAAAATCAATACCACTTTAAAATTTTGTAAAAACTTGTCTTTTATTAAAATGTAGATGCAAAGGGTCTTGATTCATTTAATCCCTGTTCAATGTGTTAAATTAAATGACCGAAATAAACCAATAAAAATAAAATACTAGCGCATCCGGCGAACTTCGTCTCGCCTCAGTTCAACGCCTTCTGATAAACTCCAGGGCGATAATAAAACACCGCCAGTTCAAATTTCAATGCGATTTATTTGAAAGGAATCGAAATCAGTAGAGAGCAATATGAAAAACCATTTTTTTTAATTGTTTTGTGCTGAAAAAAAACAAAGTCGGTTTCCCAACACGCGAACAGGCAACGTACAGCTGACCGCGCGAAACCAGGGAAATTTGAGATTAGTCCCACAGACTCCAACGATTGGCCTTGCGATTTATTGATTGTCGTCGTAAAAGCCAGTCGAGCGGGAAACTGAATCCACTTAAATTGAAAAATCAATTGTGGAATAGGGACTTAATCTCCTTCGAGTTTTCCCATAATGATCGTGGCTTGAATTACATTTTTAATCAGCTTTTGACAGACAACCGCGTACCGTTGCATAATTTCGAATGATACAGATTCAGCAACAGGATTTAGATTGATCACACCTTTGGCTGTAAATTATGCGGCGGAGTTCCTGGCATATCAAGCGAGTTCAAAAATTCTGTCGTATAGATTGTCGCTTCATACCCGTAGGCCACGCTTTCAACGGATTTGTAAGAATTTAGTTCTCTAGCGATTTGACTTTGAATAATTAAATTGAAGCTATCGACATCCTTATTCTTCGCTGCTAGTATTGCCCGATCACAATTTGGACCGACCATCATAAGGCGAAAACAAAATAGTGTGCAAAAATTCATCGACATCGGTTCATATTTGTGAACTGCACAGAGATGTCTACAACTACGGAAAATATTTCTGAGTCGACTAAGAAAATAATTCTTAGTCGATTAAGAAAATATTTCTGAGTAGACTAAGAAAAACATTCTGAGTCGACTGAGAAAATAATTCTGAGTCGACTAAGAAAATAATTCTGAGTCGACTAAGAAGATAATTCTGAAAATAATTCTGAGTCGACTAAGAAAATAAATCTGAACCGATTGCTAAAATTGTTATGGGTCTATCAGCAGTTATCTGGGTTTTACAAACGTACCACAGTTTGCTGAGGTTATAAAATCTATGTCATAAGATCATGAAATTAAGACACTGGACTCTTTACAATTCTGAATCGAATATGATCAAGAATTTAACAAATTTCTTACCATTTAAACATTCTGTGCTAAAATTTATAAGATTAGACCTCATGGGTTAAATGCATGAAATATGGAGGGATTTGTGGACCAATTTTAATGAGATTTTTCGTGTGAGATTCATATTTGCTGTCCGTCTTTTGACAAGAGTAAAAACTACATAAGGTAGACAGACTTTTACTCTGTCAGAGACATCACTAGTTCAAAAAGCGATTCTGAACCTTTCAATACTATAAACAAGCGAACTTTTTAGCATGTATCGCGTAACATATTATATAGCAACTACTCAAAATCTAGTCGTCGGTTTTCTGCTCAAATGTATTGAAATTCGTAGTTCTGCACGCCTCTGACTCCCGAGTTTTGCATTCCTCTTGTAATTGCTCAAACACAGTGTCACAAGGTCAACAAGTGATACTTCTAGTAGATTTTTTTTTATATACGAGGGCACATCAATAATTCCATGACTTTTCGAATAAAACACAGTTTTTTTGCAAAAAAAAATTATCTTTCAACATAATCTCCTTTTAGCTCAATACACTTAGTGCAACGTATCTGGATTTTCGAGGTCCATAAAACAGGCATTCATTTGATAAATAATTTTATCGATGGAGGTTAATCTCTTTCCACCGAGCCACTTCTTTAGGTTTGGAAATAGGAAATAGTCACTAGAGCTAAATCCGGAAACATGTTGGATGAGGTACCAATTCGTTACCCAATTCATGCAATTTTACTATTGAGACTGCACGTGTGTACACCAGTACATTATCTTGATGAAATATTCTTGGCCATATTGGTTTTTTTTTTAAATCCTCAAATAAGTCAAATAAGTTGTTACAATATTCGCTGTTTATTGTTTTCCCTTTTGAAGGTAATCAATGTGGACTATACCTCGTTCATCCCAAAAAAAACTGTTGCCATCACCTTATTGGCCGACAAAATTACTTCGGCCTTCTTCGGAGCCGGTTCACCCGGAGAAACCCATTGCTTATACTGCTGCTTGGTCTCCGGAGTGTTGTAATCCATGTTTCATCCACAGTTACAAAACGCCTCAAAAACTCATTCGAATTGCGGTTAAACAACTCCAAACAATCCTTTGAAGTTGTCACACGATTACGTCTATGGTCAATTGAGAGCAAACGCGGCAACCATATTGCAGACAGCTTTCTTAAACCCAACTGATCATTTAAAATCGAAACCACACTATCAAATGAAATGCGTATGGCACCAACAATCTTACGCGCTTTTACTCTTTGATCGGCCAACACCATATCGTGGATTTTTTTTCGATATTTTCGGGTGCACTGACTTCAATCGATCATTCAGAACGTTCAGGGTCATTTGTATAGGGTGATCCATCTAGAGGTATTTTTTCAGAACAAATCCAAAAGTGGACACTCAGAATGGAAACCTGAGGCGTAGTTGCTTGCGGCCAACATTTGAAGGAATTTAATTTTCAAAACATAAATGCCATAAATTGTCCTTTCAAATCACCAATAAAGATTCCACACTTGATTTGAATTTTTATAACTTTTTTTGGTCTAAAAAAATACCTCTTGGTGGGTCACCCTATACTTGTGCGACCACTACTAAAGTCAGTAAACCACATTTTTACCAGTGGAATCGATGGTTTAGAGGCCCCATAGTATTTATCAAGTTTTTCCTTGGTTTGATTGACGGTTTAATTAACACTCGAAATTCATTTTCTTCCACTTTCAAAAAATCCACGAGGTTGTTTATTTTGAACAGCTGTTAAACACAAACTAAATGACGGAACTCTCTCAAAATTTAACAGTAGTCTGTTAACAGATAGTACTTAATGGGAGCAGTGTATACATTTCATATAGCTACGAGGTAAGTTGTAAAGTTACAGAATTATTGATCGTAGATTCTACATCGGTTTCAAAAGGAATTATGTTATTGAATGAAACTGAAACCAACTTTACACTAGAGAAACCCAAAGAAAACCTTGCTGTTGAAGCACTATTTATTTCTGATTGAACAGAATCAGTGAAACAAAAAAGACCCATACACCACAACAGCATGCTGAAATGCGCAATCAATTGATTGTGCCAGTCGATTGACCGTGTAGTGGTTGTGGTATGTTTGCACCAGCTGCTGGTACAATACCAAAAACAGTTTCTGATTATTATGCACCAGCATGCTGGTGTCATGTAGTGTAAAATTATTTCATTTAGGCAGCAGTAGACTGGCAGTAAGCATCGTGCGACTATGAATTCGAAAGCAAAAATAATGTTGCCTAGAATTCCTTAAATTTTACGAGTTATATGCTTCTAGCGTGAAGGCAGAATCACTTGATGTCGCGGCAAGCTTGTATCGTGTATAGGCCCACAGAACGTAGAAAAATAATAGTCTGTTTTGCTTAGAAAATGCCCCTACCAAAAATAAGAACCACGACAATTATTAAGATGGAAGAGATCCAAGTAAAATCCTATGTATTTAAATTCAAAAGATTCTAATTTTTTTAAATTGTTTTTTTGGTTGCATTTGAGATTGAAAACTATGTACCAGTTTTCTTCAGTGTAGCACCAAATTACAAAACTTTAAGTTTTTCTTAACAGAATGCCCACACAAAAAGGATTATGGGAAAGACCCGTTTAAGTCCCTTCCGTTCAAAGTAAAACTAAGTGTATTTGAATATACATACGTCCGTCTGTCTGAATGTAGGCTGATATGTCCATGTTTATATTGAATAGCAGGGGGAATACTCTTTCTTTCATTCGTCCTTTGCTGTGGCATATGTGGGTGTGCTTGAGTGCATGTATTTGTGTAGGGCATTCTGTAAAAAATACCCTTAGGTTTTTAAATGTTGTTTATTCTTGTTTCTTTATATATACTTGGACGTCGTCGTCCTCGTCGAATGCATGGTATGAACTTTTTCCATAGATGATTTCCAGGATGAGTGTTTGTTTGTGTGCCGAAGTACATGTATAGCCTCTTACAAAACCAATACATTTACTCCGACCAAGAACAACACTTAAGGACTTCCATATACACAGAACACAGAGTTTTTTTACATTTGCATATGGACCAAGGAATATGCTTGTATATATATCTCGAGCACATTTCGTCGAAAGGACTGTATAAACAGTTATTCTTCTTATGGCATTTTCACTGCAGCATGCATTGGATTCATTCTCAAGAAGGGGGTTTCACTCTATTACTGGCCGTTCATAGTCGTTCTTTTGTTTTAAATTTTCTTCGAAATCTGAGTTCAATTTCAATTCACTTGAAGTATGCATGCATGTATCTACAAAAAAAAAAAAAGAGGCCATGTCTCTGTGCTGTGTGGAGTTTTAAAGAAAATTCTGTCATTTTAATACAGTCCCTGTGTCCTTAGGAAAAGCTTATTGTATGAATATGATAAACTTCTTTTATATTCGATATGAATACGAGTAGTAAGTGTTTATTAGGTTTTCCTGAAAACATACAGAGGGTTGGTGACTTGTAGAAATAGAAAAAAACTAAATGACAAAGGAAGTGTGTGTACTTGCGAATAACATGAGCTGATGCCAAAGCGACACTGACCAAAACTCAGGGTGCTTTAATACAAGATTATATTTTTAAAATAAATTAATGATTTCGTTTCAGTAACCTAGCTACTCGTACATATTAGTATTGGCTTGTTCGATATTAGCCGTAAGGGCCTTAATCGTTAATGAATAGTTTGTATATGCATATATTGTTTGTCATTCAAAAATATAATTTCTAATCAGAGCTCCTAGTCGTGTGTTTCAAAGCCACAAAACCCGAAAGCAACGGCTTTTCACGACTCCTTTTTATTAGCCGAATTTATAGGCTTTGCTGATATTAAACAAAAAGAAAAAATGTGACTATACTTGTCTATAACACAAAAGCGGTTTGATAATTGTTTTCTAGCAACACAAACTTTAAATTGAAAAAACAAACTGAAGCAATTATGTATTTATTTACGATTATTTAAAGGTGGTTGGCAAATTATTAGTATTGACCACAACATTTATTACATACTTAGTAGGGTCATAAATACTGTTACAACATTGAACACGCCCATTTCAATAGTAGAACTGAACATACCCCGTTGATGTCTTATGGGTTTTGAAAGCAAACCTCAATAGCGTTAGTCTGTAACGGTATTAAAAAATTGTTTCAACTTTCATCATGGAGTGGTCAGATAATGAGAACCGTATCGCTGTAATAGCATTTTTCAAGTGTAAAATGAAAAAAACGATATTTTCAAAACGCTCCGGCCACTAGGGATTAGCCGCATGTTCGTCTACCGATGCATACAACTGTTTAAGGAGACTGGAGACGTAAAAGACCGCCACCGGTCGGGCCGCCCACGCTCTGTTCGAACACCGCATGCCATCAAAGCCTTTAAATCAAGAATTTACAGAAATCCGCTCCGAAAACAGAAAATCATGGCCCGTGAGATGAATATCACGCAAAAGTCGATGATTAGAAGCATTAAAAATGACTTCGGACTTGGGGCTTTCAAACGACGTACCGGACATTTATTGACTGCAGCTTTAAAAAAATAGGATTGAAAAAAGCAAACGTCTTTTGGTGAACCACGCTAAAAACATGCACAGAAAAATTTTGTTCACCGCTGAAAAAATGTTTACCGTTCAAGAAAAATTTAACAAGCAAAAAGATAGATTGTATGCGCGGTCATCTAGGGAAACATCTGAAATGATCCCAGAGTCATGGTTCAGTCATGGTTTGCAGGGGTGTCTCTTAAGATGGGGTCACTGACCAGTATTCTGCGAACAAGGAGTCAAAACATCGGCCAAAGTTTACCAAGAAACCATTTTGGAAGCTTTTGTGATGCCTTTAAACAATTCTCTGTTCCAAAACCAGCCATGGACTTTCCAGCAGGATTCTGCGCTGGCTCATAAGGCTAAAACGTACCAGGCCTGGCTTCGAAACAATTTGCCAGCCTTCATTTTTCTTCGCCAGAAGATGCTGTTGAAACGCTCAAAAACCTTGTTTTGTAGGTGTCTCAATCGGAGTGGAAAAAGTGTCGACGATTGGTTTTAGTGCATGCAAAAGTGTATAAATAATGCTTAAAAAACAAAACAAAAACCATTTTTGATAATAAATATTCGCATTTTCATTATTAGGCCAGAAATATATATAGCAGCCTTAGTAGGCCTCATCACTGGACAAAACTTTGGTCGAAAGCATCGGATCTTCTTCGAGCTTTTGAAGAGCCCAAACACTGAAACGGCGACAGACAGGAAGAAGTGTAAACATTTCTATGATGAAATGGCAAACAATACTGAAAAAAAAAATGTTAACACAAGTCATGGTAAACGCTATTGGAAAATATTTCTAGATTGGTCACCCATTATGTTCAAACGATTTTACCAAAAACAATTAAATTTTCTCAAAACTTCAAATATGACTTTAAATTTACAAATCTGGGTAAATTAGGTTGGAAACCCTATTTTCAGTTGGCTTTTGTACAGCGTATAATATAGTCAGCCACGCCTTGTTAGATTTTTGCGTTTTTTACTAGTTGTTTTTTTTGTTCTTTCTTAAGTATACCGCAGCTGTGTCTGTCTACAGTTTTGTTGAAGTCATAACAGCTGAAAATACCAGGTCATTTTGCAAATACTACTTCTTCTTCTAAGCGGGGTGTAAGTCTTTTTTTCGCAGCCTGTACGAGGCCTTCGGCAAACATCTTCTCATAGCCATAATCTTTTCTTAATATAGCTCACCGCTTAACATGAGCCTAAGGATTTCACCCAAAACACTGCTCAATACACCATGTGTAGCACAATTCTAACTTGAACGTGCCATCAACATTAAAACGTGATATCATCGAACTTCAATCGTCCTACACCCATCCTCACCCATTTTTTGCACTGCTTAATTGTGGTTCCCTATAAACCACCACAGATTTAACTTTGTTTTTGCTTCAAAATTCAAGCATTTTGTTCGTAGCAAATTTAAATAGAAAACAAAAAATGAATCCTTGAACCAGGACATGCATACATACACGAAATGTGCACATGTATGTAAGTACTTGGAAACTTTCATTACTATTTAATGACACACACAAAACACACTTAAATGTTTATAAATCCAAACATAAATATTTCCACCCATACAAATGCGTATACACATACAGAAAGCATAAATACATGCATACAAAATATTAAAAACAAAAGCGACAGGGTAAAACTTATGGCTGGGTGGCGGTGCGGGCAGGACTTGGGGGGTTGGAGAAAGAACCAACTATGCTGCCTCTGCCATAATAAGTCTTTTGGTAGCACTTAAAAAAGTTCATTATGATAACTTATGTCTACTTTTAACGCATACAATTACTGCATTACGGAGGGATTGAATAAAAAAACGAAACAAAACTGAAAGAGACGACATATACACGCATACAAACAGAAAAATTCTTGATGAATGTGAAATGGGTGATTTAGAAGTGTGACGAATTTTTCAAAATAAAATCGAAATACTTTCAAAGCTAACGACCATGGACTTACTGTCATATTAGGATTTGTAACAAAATGTCATTACTTTTTGGCACCTGTATATCCTTGTTTGAAGCGGCTGTACTATACCGTCCACCAAAGAGTGGATGATATACTGAATTTGTCACTCTGTTTGCAACTATAAAGTATATACTCGTATATTATTGATCGTCGTAAAATTCTAGCCTTGCCAGTGTGTCTTTTAACACATGAATTAACCTTAAGATCATAAGCTGTTTGACATTGTAAATGGGCAAATTCGGCACGATGGGAAACATTATTTCCTTTAGGTTTTGTAAGTAATTGTTTAACAATTCATATTTTTTTGTGGCAGTATGATGGACACTCAAAGCAAAGTCTCCATATTTATTTTACTGTTCTATATATAGTCACTATCTGTTTCCATTGGGCAAAGTCCGCTATATGCTATGTATGTTATAAGCGACCAGCAATAAGACCATATCTGGATATTTTTTCGTAAAGTCATTAATAAAAGTCCTAATTATACTTTGATGTCTTTCTACTCCTTAAACAATTTTTGCGTTTTATTTAAAGTGAAACAATTTTTTTTTTGCATTGCTTAAAACAATTTCTGTATCATAGTCAAAAACCGTTCAGAGTTCACAATTACAGACGGTTGTCCTAGAAAAAGTAAGGGTCAATTATGCCTACTCGTGATGTGGCGCAACACAGAGTGATGCGTTCCGAGTGCAGAGATCTATGGTGAAGTTCTCTGGGTTTTCTTTTATTCCAGTTCTCAATGAAGTTACCCAAATCACAATTGATTGTCGTCCAGGAACATGTCCGCGTGGGGGAAAAGCGAATCGTAAAAGCACGCTGCGCTGCAATGATCGCGTGCTTATTTGAAAAATACGTTTCAAAACAAAATTACATCTTCTCATGTGTCCAATGCATGATTGAAACTGAAAGGCAGCCGAATACAAATCTCCCGTCAGCTACTATAAGCCACGCATACTCTCCACTCTCTTCGACCAACAGTGCCGCCACAGCATGCAGTGCGAAAAGGCAAACCCTGTACTTTGTTGATATAGAAATAAAAAACCCAGCAGAAAAAAGAACGCGGTGTTTCTGAAAACCAATTATATCGACCAAAGAATCGATTACGATACTACGGAAATTAATCCCTGGTGGCGGGTATATAAGATTCGGCTTGGTAGAACTTAATGGCGATTTTACTTATTATTTTATTGAATTGAAGTATTGAATTAAAAATAATTAATTTATACAAAAAAGTTGAATACCAGTGGCGTTCATAAGTATTTTCGGCAGAATTTGAGTACAGAAATATATTTTTTTTACAAAATATTTACGATTAATTTGGTTCGAGAAATATTCTTGGAATTTTCTGAAGATTAAGTTTTTTCTTTCTTTACTTTTCCCCACCCATACAAAAAAACCCCCCTAATAAACACAAAGCCCTTTAAAACGATCAAGCCTACGCCAGTAGAACAAAGTTAACATGTCTATACCATCAACAAAATTTTTAATATGGAAGAGTAAGTTAGTGTTTAAGAATTACACCACGGCGAGAAGCGACAACACCATTAGTGCAAATACTATCACTCTAAATAAAACACCCGATACTATTATATGCAGGAATGCTAGAACATCGTGCATACAAACCCTAAAAGTATGCTAAAAAAGCATATGAATTGCATGAAGAAAAAAACAACACCGCAGAGAGCGACGACAACCGCCAGATAGTAAGAGATAGAGAGAGAGATAGAGAGAGAGAGAGAGAGAGAGAGATAGAGAGAGAGATAGAGAGAGAGAGAGAGAAGCGTGAAAAGCAGAAAAAATCGTATGCACAATAAAACAAACATAGAAAATGTGTCTGTGTGGTGGGCTGCAGTAGTAATAGGTGAATGGAAGTACGCACATATCTGCCCCTCGCCCCCCTACACGAAGACAGTTGATAGCATTTTAAAAAGGCTTCAATGCTCCTAACTGGCACAAGGGTTATTAAACGTTTCACTTGAATAAGCGCCTACACAGTTTTTCCTATGGATTTTTTTTTAAATTTCAAATTCAAGGAAAAAATTTAAACTCAGTGCGATGATCGAAGAAATGCGCTTAGAAAAATATAAATTAAATATAAACTGCAAATTTTGCTCGAAAGGTTGGGTTAGTTTAAAATAGAGCGGTTTAAAAGAAAGGACCTATACCCTAAGGATATACATTTACACCTAAGCCAGTTTACACGGCTTGTTGTGCGCTCTTGCTCGAAAGGTTAGCTGACATTTGTTTTAATCCACATCTTAAAATAAAAAAGACATTTTGCGTAATACTAAAAAAAAACTATAACAAGTGGACAATTCGTAAGTTCGGCCGGTCTGAATTCTATTGGCTTGGAGAACCCATATGTCCATTTTTGAGGGGAGTCATAGAGAACCCGTAGAATCCAGTTTAAAATTTAGAAAAATTTTAAAAAATAAAGTAATGAAATTTTATTTTGATTCCAATTGTAATCGTAAAATAAATGTTATTCTCGGATTGGTGATCAAAATTGTTATTTTTTTATATCCATATGCCCAAAGTTGAAGGATCCCTATAGGCAAAGACAAAATCGGCCCAAATTTTAAATCTAGAAGTTTCGCTGTTTCTGGAACATTACATGACGACTTGTGGGCCCACACCACATAGTCAAGGCCATTAATTAATCCGCATTATTAAAATAATGTCAAATTCAGATTTTTTATAAAATTTAACTGTTTCTGTTTTTAGGCTCCCTAGGGACCTTACTCCCATTAGCCAAGACCTCAAATTTCTTCGAATCGTAAAATTAGGTTGATATTCCGATTCGTGGCGAAATTGTATTATACCCTTATGTTAATTGTGCATGAGCCAACTGTCCATATGTCCATAGTTCACGGAGGCCGATTTTTGGTTAAAAATGTTGAAATTGGGACCCCTTAAAGGCGAACTTCTTTCCCCTTTGGTTGGTTTGGTCCATTTAAAATTTGCCGATTATAGACATATATCTGGTAGGTTTAAAGACTCTAGCTTTATACTTTATAAGGTTGCAGATATGTATTTAGAGTTATTACAAACAGAATGAATAACTTATATAAACTATGATGGAGAGTAATAAACTACGAATTCTAATTTGCTGCTGCAATCGACTTAATTGGGAAATAAAGTTCTGAAATTCGATCGTACACCAGCGGCGAATAGTAAATATGGGTACACGAATCCTTATTTGGATTTATCACGTATATTGGGATTATACTAGGGATCGGAGACATGAAACCCTAGATGAAAAACCACGCATTTTTTTCTTGATTCTAGGGAATAAGAAGTCATTGGGTTCCAAATCAGGGCTGTACGGTGTTTGGCCTATCAATTCGACATCTTGAGTGGTCAAAATGCTCATCCTTACAGCTGATGTGTGAGAGGTCGAATTGTGGCGATGCACAATGATCCGTCTTCTCTTATTTCCTCTCCTCATTTCTTCAAACACTGTTGGCAAACAGATTCTATTTGTATACCACTCAGAATTGACCTCCTACGTTCCACCAAAGGTACTGTGACAACATGGCCGGTTATACCGAAAAAAACGCAGTCATTTGCTTTGATGTACTTCTTCCACGAACAACTTTTGTTCGATTTGGCTCGTCTTGGAAGACCCATAGGGTCGATTGCTGTTTTGTTTTGGGTTCATATTCATAGTTCCATGATTTGTCACCTGTGGCAATGTTGCCTTTGAGCTACCGCAGTTATACTTTTTCAACATCTCTTTGCACCAATCTATACGAGCCTTTTTTGAGCATTCGTCAAATTATGTGGGATCCAACGAGAACAAACTTTTTTCACGGCCAAATGCACATACAATATCTTATTGATGCTTGTCATAATAATGCCCAAGGGTGCCTCAATCTCACGGTATATCACATGTCGATCTTGCTTAAGCAGTTCACGCACAGCATCGATGGTTTCTGGCAAAGTGACCGAAGTAGGACGTCCTTCACGAAATTCATCCTAGAGCGAGCGGCGTCCTTGACTGAACTCTTGGTACACGCGATTAACAGTGTTTTTTGATGGTGCTTCATCGCCAGAAGTCGAAACAAGTTGATTTAACGATAACCTCGATAACCTATGCCGAAAATCGTAAAAAATCAGCGCACGAAAATGTTCACGAGATAATTCCATGTTTTGACTGAGATGAATTTTTTAACACAATTCGCCCTCAAATGATAAAACGTTCTAAGCGAAGTTATGCTAAAAAATGTCGAAGTTTCCAATATAAGTTTCAGTTTGTATCTGGAAACACTGGTATTTTCAGGATCCGAAATAAAAATAGCAACCCTCGTAGCTCAGGTGTTATTTTCCCTTATATGGTTAAACTGCATAGTCATTTGTCAACTGTACGCGTTTTTTTGATCTAGTGTTCGGTCTATATTCGTAGTCCTTAAATTGTATCATTTAAATATTAACAAATTCATGTCATTTCCCTTTAGTCACTTAGTAATTTTTTTTCTAATTAAGTTCCATTTAATCACTGCCATTAATGAAACTCAGCCACACATACACACACAAAAACTCAACACTATTGATTCAATTTCAAGTGTAATGTGTTATATTCATGATTGAACTAATTAAAAAACAAAAACAAAACAAAAAAGAAATTCAATGGACATTTTCACAATTGACAATATGTTGTGTCCAGTTGTCATCGCAATGTCCCATTAGTTATGGAGTAGTCGTAGACGGTGACAGTGAAGGACGACCACAATGATGTCATCCACCACGACATGCTACCACCGGGGAGGGGGAGGCGACGTGTGAGGCTAACAGTCAAGCAGGCACTAACTATACACGATGTGCACAGTCAATGCTAATGAAATGAAATGCTTTAGAAACTTTCGAGTAGTTAACACTTCAGAAAGAAAATCTGGACCCCGGAGCCCGTGGTGAGCGAGAGAGCACTGGAAAGGGAAACTAGAAAAAAAGACAACATGTCATGTAAATGCCTGAATAGTTAAATTGAAGCACCAGAATGAATAAGGCGAAACAACGACATGAGGAAGTGCAAAGAAAAACCAATAATTGAAGTGGGAAATGAAACCAAGATTCCTTACAACAGTTTTCACTGCGGGAGCAACGGATATCCACAACAACAATACCGCCATGTCGCCAGCAACTTTATTCATATACTTTAATGCTGCGGTGTTGTTGTCGTTTGGTTGCCATGGTTGTAAATACTAACTTTGGAGTGCTAACTTATGAGAGAACGCTCTAGTTGCTCTTAGTCACCCGCTCGTCGTTGGAAACTGCCAAAGCCGCACAGTGGTGTCAAACGAAACAGGATCGCTTTAATTTAGTTATGAGGAAGGTTGATATGTCAAATGTTGCCTAAAACAATTCTAAAACCTATATGTGACGCGCAAAATAGAAAGTGACCTAAGGGTAAAAACCAGTTTTGATCAGGAGAGCCATTTTAAAGATTTAAATACGTGTATCTTTGGTGTACCATCACTTTCATAAAACGCGCATATCTCTGGGAGGAAACACTTTTGGGGCATGTGATCGGTCTCATTCGATGCTCAGATGTTGTGAAAATTGGTGAAAATTGATTTTTTTTACCCTTAGGTCCCTTTATCTATGCGCTGTCACATATGTTAATTGCCAAATAGCGAAGTCCACTCTAAAGGGCTGAGGGTATTGTTGTGAAAGAGGAAAATATATATTTTCTAACTCCTGTAAAAAACAGTTGAGGGTAATTTATATCTAAATCTAACGATCTGCTAAGTGTAAGTGATTTTTAGCTTAAATACACAAAACCCATAAATATCGCTAGAGTAAGATATGCCAGGAGATATGCTAAACAGATGCAAATGGATGGAGGTTCGACTATCAAAAATTATTTCAAAAATGATTTCTATCTAAACAATTAGAGTTGCCAACAACTTTCGGATTTGTATTTGAAGTGGAAAACTACAATTTTACCTTGGTTTGAATAGGCCTTAAAGTGGGGCAGTCTGGTGGCCGGTCCTAAACCCACTTAAAACACTCCGCTAATCAAAACAATCTGATATTGAGCAGTGTCTGACTTTGAGGGAGAGGCATATTTTATGGGGTTTGAGAGAAGTCCCCCTTGTTCCTTGATGATATGTTATGGAAATTAAGTCATTTAAGTTAATAAAAACATAGAATAATATGATCCAATTTCACCAACGTTAATAGGTAAAGGTCGCTTATCTTTTTTTAAGCTATGTTCGGTGGGATTATGTAGAGGTACGTTAGGCCATTTAGGATCATTATGATACCACTAACTGCTGTGTTGCAAATATAATGTAAAACATATGCCGAATTTTAAGGTAAGGGAGAGATGTGCCAGGTGGCTTGAAATGTAGTTCGAAGTTTGTACAGCACTTAAATCAACTCCAAATATAGCTTAGTTTTTTGCTTTAAATATCAGAAGGTCCCAAAAAGTAGCGCAAACCTAAAAAGGTAAACATTCTCAGATACAGGGTTTATAAAATGTTGAACGCTTTTTTCCTCCTTCTACTCTAGACAAATTTTGCAGTAGTCATTAGTTGATTACCTTAGCTAGGCTTCATGGTTACCTTCAAGTAGTTCTCACAGCTAGTAACTTGGAGATATTGACCCTTGATAAAGTAATTATGTATTTCAATTTAGATCCTTAAGACGCCACAGCTGTTTACAACCGGCCTAGACTACATTTACCTGGTGCTGAGTCATGTCCTTTCCATTGTCTGATGTCACCGTTTGGCTGCACGACTGCCTATTAAGCAGTGTGCCGGACATGGCTACTAACATGAAACCCTTGACCAAACAGGTGGATATCATGGAATTCCAGACTTTTAAACTGTGCCAAGGGCAGATTTTCCTCGAGCTCTAGCATACTCTGACCCAATTTCAAGTTTCATTTTCTATGAGCATCTTATCTGATATTTAGCTTGCATATAGAGAAGGTGTGGGTTCTTGATCGAATGGAACGTGTAAAGTTGTCCCATGTTTGAGCATCTTTCTAACCCTATCATTTCCTGTAATTTTATTGTGCCTCGGCTTCATCTGGAATAAGATTTGCAGAGATTTGATCGCAGTCGGGCTGCCAGATTATATGATATCGATAGTGGTTATGACGTTTTCTTTCAAGACAAAGACATTTTGTTCGAACTTAATTATTTCTGCCAGAAAAACACGATAATGATGTGGTAGTCTGATGGATTTCCCGATTGGACTCTAAAACGCATACTTCCTTCTTTTTTACGTAGTTCTGAATAACCCCTTTTTTTCTTACCTAAAAGGCGCAGAGATTTGATCGCCTGTTAGATTTTATAGTTTTATCCATAGTGGTTATTGCGCTTTATTTGAGACACAAAACAATTTGTTCGATCTTCATTATTTCTACCAAAAAAAACACGATATTGATGTGGTATTCTGGTGTATTTCCCAATTGTATTTTTAAAAACTCGCACTTTCTTCTATTTCAAACCAATCTGTGAAGATGCCTATGCATTCTTGATAGCCCTGTGTATCAGGGGTTACGTATTCAAATATGATGGAGCCGTTGACTTCGATATCTAAACACAGCTCCAAATTTTCCTTTGTTATTCATTAAAAGTCTCTGTACAATACATATCTTCAGATCCGTTACCTGGGCATAAACCTCTACTACTTATTCGAAATGTCCGCCTTTTGCCTTTACACACGCCTTAAGTCGCACTGGCCAATCGTCAATAGCTGCACGAACCTCGTCCATTGGAAAATATACCACAGCTCGAACCAAAGCAGTCTTAAGAGATCCAATGTTGTGTTATCTTTTGTGACAAATCTTGTCCACTAAAAACGTCCACAATTTGTAATCCAATGGGTTCAAATCTGAACTGCCTGAGGGTCATTCTTCAGAGGAAATGAAAGCTGGCAAATTGTTACGAAATCAGGCCTGGGACGTTTTACCTTTATGGGCCAGCGCAGAATCCTGCGGGAAAGTCCATGGCTGGTTTTGGAACAGGGAATTGTAAAGAGGCTTCACAACAGCTTCCAAAACGGTTTCTTGGTAAACTTTGGACGATGTTTTGACTCCTTGTTCGCAGAAATGCAGGTCAGTGACCCCATCGTAAGAGACACCCCACCAAACCATGACTGAAGCCACACTTAGGATCAGTTTAGATGCTTTCTTAGATGACCGCGCATACACTCTATCATTTTGCTTGTTAAATTTTTCCTGAATGGTTAAAATTTTTTCATCGGTGCACAAAATTTTTCTGTGCAAGTTACCAGCGTGCTTCACCAAAAACGTTTGCATTTTTCAATCCTATTTTTTTTAAAGCTGCAGTCAATATATTTCCGGTACGTCGTTGGAAATCCCCAAGTCCCAAGTCTTTATTAATGATTCGACTTATGGACTTTTGCGTGATATTCTTCTCACGGGCCATGATTTTCTGTTTTCGGAGCGGATTTCTGAGAATTTTTGATTTAACGGCTTTGATGACATGCGGTGTTCGAACAGAGCGTGGGCGGCCCGAGTGGTGGTCTTTTACATCTCCAGACTCCTCAAACAGTTTTATGCATCGGTACTTATAGACGAACGTGCAGCTAATCCCTAGTGGCCCGAGCGTTTTTAAGATATCGTTTTTTTCCTTTCACACTTGAAAAGCGCTATTACAGCGATACGGTTCTTATTATCTGACCACTCCATGATGAAAGTTGAAACAATTTTAAAATCCCGTGACAGACTAACGCTATTGATGTTAGCTTTCAAAACCCATATGACATTAACGGGGTATGTTCAGTCCTACTATTGAAATGGGTGTGTTCAATGCTGTAACAGTATTCATGTCCCACCTAAGTACATATTTAGTGACTTTTCTCAGATTTAAAATGAGTCATTGTCAATCACATTTTCACTACCAACCGTTTCAGAACATCGCTGAGCTTTATAATTGCAACCTGTAGTTTGCTTTCCACAAACAGCCAGGAATGGCACGATATCTTAGCTGTTTACAATATATATTTACTTTATAAGGTCTACGATCAATATTTAACGATTTTTAAACGGAATAACAAAGTGAATATACACTATAGCTTATGATGAAGGGTAAAAAGCCAAAAAAAACTTTTTACCAGCTTTTCCAGGAAATCTTCACACCCCATAGGTTTTTTTCAATCATTAACAAGCGTAAAAGCTAAATAATGGCGCACCACTGTACGTCCTCGGTCTCCTTTCATACCCGTTCACCCAGAGGAGGTGATGTGGTGACATGTCAAAGCAGATAAGTAGTAATTGTTGTTTAGCAATCAATGGAAACAACAAAAGCGTAAAACCGGAAGTGACAAAAACGTTCGCTCCATGACAGAGCAGACTCGTTGACAAAAGCACCAGCAATATGGTCATTTAAGACACATTTTAACACCAGCAGCAACAACAACTACTTCGGCAGCAACAAACTCAAGTATCTTTATCTAAACTTAAAAGAGAAAAAGGGATAAAGGAAACTAATAGAACAGCTACGTATTCCCGCGCGTGAGTGTTGGAATGAAAATATGCAACCGAGTGCTAAATGTCACCATGTCTGTCAATGGCGTGTCATCACACCAAAATAAAAGTGTCCGTCTACGACTAGGAATCGACTCGACTCTCAACACAACTCGTCCCTATCAGCAAAAACAGATGCACGTTACAAGTGTTCCAGGGGAAATTATCGTGTGTTACATGTCTTGTCACGTTACATCAACTACTTCTAGCGTATCTAAGTTTTAACAAGTATCTGTCGGGGTTTGTGAGGCAGGCGCAAGCAGGTACACGTCTTTCCTTACCCTTCCTTTTTGTTCCAAGTTGCCGTCATGCAGCAAAAAACATTTTCAGGTATTTTACAATGACCTGTCAATGTTGTTGCTGTTGCCTCAGACATTCTCGTACTTGTTCGGTGTACTTTATTTCCGCCATTTTCCAATTCCGTTTTCCTCTGTCTCTCTGTCAAATGTGACTTGCCAAAGTACGAGGACATGATGTTTTTTTAAATTACGCTTCATTATGCCCGTAAAGTGATGTGTGCTTTTCTGTAAAGATTTTAAGTATAGAGGATTTTGAAGCACAAAAAGTTTAGTTTAGCTTAAATTTCTTGAAAAATTTAAGACACAGTTAGTGAGACGATTGATTAACGCTTAAGTATTTACACATATATTCAGAACAGTTAAAGTTATTGAAGAATGATCAATAAAGACCAAGTAGAACAGATTACGGACGAGCTGAGCCGTTGTTGTTATACTCTCGCAGTAACTTTTCTATTTAAAAGTCTCCTCGAAATTTGAGTTAGCTCGATGTTTACGTGTGGCTTCTAATGCGGGAGGGGAATTTACAAAAAAAAATCACCGTTTTGGTTCCACTCCACCATGGTTAGTAAAAGTTCGAAAATTACACACAATGTCTTAAGCTTTATTAAATTTAAAATATGTCCTGGGCAGCGACCTCGAATCGGGTAGAATCCTTGTACGGGTTCACTGCTCCATCGTTAGTTAATGTTCGGAAATTTATCTTAAAATGTGTCCTGTGCAGCGACCTCAATCCGGGTAGAATCCTTGAATGAGTGCTATATGAAATGCTGGACCAATATGGTCGAACTTTGGTAGGAATTAAGTCGCTCTTAACGCATCATGCTACCTTTGAGCGAGATCGGATTTGAAATGTGGCTTCTAGCCTCCTATCGTCATAACAAATCGGAAGGGTCATTTATACGGGGGCTACAAGCAAGTAAAGAGCGTTATGAACTAAGAAGTTTTACGAGTGTCGATTATACTTTAATGCTGCTCATTACGTAGTTGGGGTTAGTTAAACTAGACCGGACTATGTTTGTGGCTTTTAGAATGAAAGCAAAAAGACTTATAATATCCAGAGTAGCTCGTAACGTTCTGTTTGAAATTTAGTCACAATCGGATCTAATTATGATTAACTCGTTGGCCGATGGTTGGTGTGGTTAGGGTGTCATACAAATAAAAATATTTTCTTCTTTGAGTAAGAATATTTAGTTCAATGATCTGAGAGAAGAACTCCACAAACAGAAAACAAATAGTTGGAAATCGGTTGGAACTACAATGATTCGGTTGCAAAAGCCAAATTTTGGTTGCAACCACCGAATGTTTATAATCGCAATGGATATTCGGTTCGAAATATCGCAAGATAATAAATATGATCATCGTACTGTACCAACAACTTGTTGATCGATCATAACAATGAAACGCGGAAAAAGTATTTGGTTGTTTTGTAGACATTTTGTTGTTGCAACTAATTATTAGTGATTATAACTAAAACTTCATCATAAAGGGGATGTTTAATGGTATTTTTTTAAAAAATAAAATAATTCGATTTTTACTGACTTTAAGCCAAACGCTTAACCTAATTGTTTCCAGTAAAAGTCATTCATCTTGTGGCATGTCGATTTTTAGATTCAAAAATTCTCTTCTGAAATTTAAAATAATTTGTGTGGTGCTCCGATACTATAGTTCTAATAACTGAATATTACGGAGACTAACATTCGTTTGTACTGATTGAACGCTCGAGGTGCGTGCAACCTCAATAATTCGGTTGGCAAAAAATTCGGTTTTTGCCCACCGAGATGTTGTGGTAAAATATGTAATTTGGTTAAAAAAAATCTTGTCATTATGCCAAGCAGTCATTTTAAAATGTATATATACCAGGAATATCCAAAGTTAATTTGAATTGTTCTTGATCCACGACCTATATCTAAAATATATGTTTTGTAGAGCTGTCACTCAACTCCGCAGATCCACCACTTTCTAAGAAGATAACTCTTCTGCGTCTTAATGGCAATAAAGGCCTAGATGTGTTCGCCTTATTTTCGGGAAGAACCGGACATTTATACAAAAGATGCTCCACTTGCTCGAACTCCTCCTCATTTAGAGAAGCTGCAGTACTTGACTAAGCATATCTGCAATGTTCTTGTCATTGCTATAAAATCAATTTATTCGATGTCACAACCGAATAATTGCGATTATGAGTACTCCAAGCTCTGCATCAGTATAACCGAATGTTAGTTCGTGCACTAGAGCTTTCGTTACAGGAAACCTCAGATATAAACTAAATTCATTTTATTTTCTTCGTCATTTACGTACAATAAATAATGTCTTACTGGCATGATTTAATTTTCTTTCCGACATATATTTTGAAAATTGTCGAAAGCCATAAGACGGCTTCCGGCCTAGGGCGACACCATGTTGATGTTCACAGGACGGTTTTCTGGCAAGTCTGAATTTTCTTCCACTTCGTCGTGCTCACATTTGCCTAACACGCAGGCGCTGCGTAGTTCGCTACAGACCAACCTACCGCTTTTTAAGAGATCAACAAGGTTTATTTGTCGGATCCCTAGTACTGGCGGCTGGAGACTTCAGAAAATTGATCCTACTTTTAAGCTTTTCGCACGTAGCAGTAGCATGTGGAGAGGATCGAAAATCTTGTCCAATGTGACCCAAAGAATTTCAGAGTAGTTGGTAGTCAGGATGTCGACGTCATTGGCCTCCACATTAGGTGACAACAGCACATCTGCTATCCGTTCAGTAAATAGTGTGTTTGATGATTTGAAAGCGGATATTTTCATCGTATTCTCGCAGTGAAGAAAAGTGCTAAACTCGTTAAAAATTGTTTTTCCCTCCACCGAAGGTTGGATGATAAATTTAATTTGTCATTTCGTGTTCATCATCATTAAACACATCATGTATTTACGGAGAGACTAAAGAGTATATATACTCGTAAGTATTATATGTTGTCGTAAATTTTTAATAGGATCTAGCCATGTCGTTATGTCCGTTCATCCGTGAGTCTGTTGGAAGCACCATAGCGGTCAAACGAATTACCCTAGCATCCTGAAATCTTCCTTTCTTAGCAATCCGCTAAGAGCAAAAGTTTCCCTGTAAGTTTACCTTGGCAAAAAGTACACTTTTGTAAAGAATTTGCTTAGCAAATTATAATTTTTTGTGGCTGCACAATGGTTTAAACGATTACTAAGGGTTGCTATAAGTATATACATTTCTGGCCTGGTCAGACTATCATTTGTGTAGTTTACAGTGACTTGAAAAAATCAATTGGGCAAAAAAACGGAATTAACTCGTGAACATTTTCGTGCTATCATTTTCACAAATTTCGACGTGGATTATCACGACAAGAGTGCATCGATAAACTTAAATCTTTGTATGGCGATGAAGCACCATCCTGTGAAAAACTGGTTTAATGAATTCAATCGTGGCCGACGCTCGCTCAAAGACGAAGGTAGTCCAAAAACGGCCTTTGTGCCAGAGAACATTGATGCCGTTCGTGAACTGATAATGCATGATCATCATGTGACATACCGTGAAATAGAGGCATCCTTTGGCAATTCTTCCACCGGCTTACATTCGATATTGCATGAACACCTGGCCGTAAAAAAGGTTTGTTCTCGTTGGATCCCGCACAATTTGACAATCGCTGCAAAGAAATTTTGAAAAAATAGATCGCGGTGCTTCAAAAGACGTTTAAAAGAGTGTCACAGGTGACGAATCATGGATCTATGCGTATGAGCCCAAAACAATCAACCATGTGAGTCTTCGAAGACGAACCAAATCCAACGAAAGGTGTTCGTTGAAGAATCACTTCCAAGCAAATGGTCGCCTGTTTCTTTGGCAAAACTGGTCATGAGGCGACTGTTCCCCTTGAGCAACGTAGGAGGTCAATTCTGAGTGGTACACCACAATTTGTTTTCCTGAAGTCTTCGGAGGAATTTGAAAAACGAACAAGAGAATTGTGCGCCATGACAATGCGAGCTCTCACATATAAGCTCAAACCAGGGTCATCCGCCGAACAGCCCTGACTTGGCACCCAATGACTTCTTTTTATACTTGCAAAATGCGTGGCCACAAGATGCTATGAAGCGTTCAAAAATCATGTTTTGGAGGTGTCTCAATCGGAGTGGAAAAAGTGCATCGACAATTGGGTTGAGCGCATGCTGGAGAATACTTTGAAGAACACTAAAAACATTTTTGATGATAAATATTCGTATTTACATTATTAGGCCCGAAATATATAAAACATCGTATTACTAGGGATGCATCGTATTACTGGATGCCTTCTCCTAAAAGACGTTTTGACTTATGTGTCACAAAAGAACGGCCCCCTAGGTTGAAGCGGGCTATCAGTAATCAAAATTATATCCGACTAATACCACACACTACATCCGAGTTACCGCTACCTCTATTATATTGAGTCCGACCTCGTTCAAGTCTTAGACAGAGGCGATAAATGATCTGAATAGCAGAGAAGTATTTGGTGTCTTACTCGCATCGTTGGAGACGCCCGACTTAATTATTTTTTTTAGTCGTGTGTATATCCAAGTTCTTAAATAAGTCCGAATCGTCATCTATAAGAACAATAATTCATATCACTTCATCATCACAGTGTTCTAAAACCGCATAAATTCTAACTGTCCATATTGTAGAGATGCTAAGTGAACTCGATCAAATTTAACCCAGTTTGGTTTTAGCCTGGCGTGATTGTAGTGCCTTTCGAGCTATCTACATAGAAATTAATTTCTGTTCCCGAACCGGTGTAGTCTGACGTATTTGGAATGGCTGTCCTACTCCATACTGTCGTGCCTACATTTGCTCTACTTGAAACAATGATTTCACTATCCAGGTCAAAAATGCCATAAATACGTCTATACCCATGGACATCAAGTTAAGATATCAGTTGTGGTAATATAAAAAAAAGTGTACATTTTTAAATTTTAAGTTTCTTACAAATGTTTTTTTTTTTTGCTCGTGACCGATATTCCTTATTTACAACTCAAATCAGCATATTATTTGATGGGAAAATTAGGTTCGTAGATCTCCATGTTTTTTAAGAACTTCATTAAAACTGCATAATACCCTAAATAAATATATATTAAGTATATACCCTACACATTAGTACTTTATGATTCTTTTGTAATGCTATAGGTTTTTAAAGGAAATTGATTAACAAAAGAGTGTCTTCCATGTTTTTTTTAATAATTTACTCATGTGTTGTTTTTTCTTTGTGTCTTTGCAGAAGATGCTGTCCATATCACAGCCATACTCGGTGAAGGTGTCATCTTCAATTGTCACGTTGAATTCCCCAATGATCATCCAGTCCCGTACGTCCTACAGTGGGACAAGAAGGTGAGCGAAACGGTACGATATCACAAAATAATATTTCTTCTCTAAACTCTCTTTTTTATTATTATTAAAGCGTCAGAACAAAAAGCAAAAAAAAGTATGACAATAACAGAATAGTTTTCAATAAACAAACCAAAAGAAAAAAGAAAAACATAACGAAAACAAAGTAAATACTTAAAAGCAAAAAAACAAAACACCCCAACTCGACCCACCCTCCAAAAGAACAGAGAACAAAAAAAAATAAAAATGAGCGAATAAACGGAAATCGCTAAGCGTTTGTGTTCTTCCTCGTGGCGTTTAATTTTGTGCAAACGGAATTAAACCACGGAATGATGCATTCCGCATTGACACACAAACCACACGATTACACGGTCGTTCGGCCGGGACACAAAAACCTAAAAACGTTTCTGTGTTGTCCCACATTTATTCATAAAACAAAATCCCTACATTTAGTTTTCATTTGAACCCAGATACTGTGAGTATTTGTGCAAAACAAAACCAATGTTTCCTAAAACTAAAAATCTTGAAAAAATAATTAAACCAAAACCAAGTATAATTTTTTTCGGTTTTTTCTAAACAGAAATTTAAACATAACAAATTTAAATGAAATTTTGTTTGTTTTTTAATGTTTTTAGTTTTTTGTTTGTTAATTTTTGGCCTTGAATTGGTTGTAGCGTAATGAGTTAGAAACAGAACAGTAAACTTTCTTTTTAAAAATGTTTTAAGTTGAGCCCGCCCCTTTAAAATTCTAACTGAGTTGCAATAAATTTTGTAATGTGTACTAAACAACAAAATATTGGCTGTTATTTTATTATTTTGTTTTTGGTAATGTTGCCCTTTTTTAAATATGATTTCGGTTCTATATCTTTTGAATATCCTCCTCCACCCCTCTGTTTGTTAAACAGATCGTTACAGTTTGGATCTGTGAAGTACTGAAAACCAGCAACGAGTTGTTTGTTCAGTTAAACTCTTGACAACAGAGTTGAACAACTCGATCTTGTGTTAACAACAACAACACTCAGAAACCGCTTGTTTAACTTAAAACCAAATACTGCTCCCTTATGTTTTTGTTGTGTTTCTTTTTTTCAAATCAACGGCTTTGTTTTTCGTTAAAAACGCTTTCCTTTCGTTTCGTTGCGAAATATTTTCGAAACGTATATTTCTTTGGTATTCGTTATATTTTTTGTTCATTTTGGAAATGAAAACAACCACACTCAACCAAAAAAAACACTACTGCCAGCATAAATAAACCAACTTTTTTTAGGCTTTAAAAAGCAACATAAAGGCTTCTTCTTTTGTACAACAAACTGACATACATACAAATATCCTTATACAAAATAAAGCAAAACATTATTACCCAAAAATATTTCTTTACAATACCAACGCTTTGACCAAAGAAAAAAACAAAAATAGAAAATACTAGAAAAACATACAAGACGAAAAACTTAACAAAGTTTCTTTTCATTTTAAAAGTGGACGTTTTAAATGCTATGATGTTTGTGCACCGAAAGAGAAAGAATTTTTTTGCGGCCTTACCTCTTGGTTGATTTCCCTTGAAAACTCACACAGGTCAAGGTTTAAAAAAAACCTTGAAAATCTACGAAAAATTCTTAAATGACACTAGGCTAAGTAGTCTAACCAACTTACTTAAGTTCCACAACATCCAATTAACCCTGCTGTTAGATTAAGCCCATTTGGTCCAATTTTTTGATCGTTTCCTTTATAACTTTTGAACGGTGATGTATATTGCCTTAATATTTCAGCTCACGTTATTGTTTTTTAAAACAGTGTTATTTGCAAAAATTCAAGTTTCTGACAAAAGCTGAGACTGAGAAAAATAAGAAGTTACGTATCTTGGACTAGGGACCATTTGGGACCATTTGGTCCAATATATTTTGTGAAATTATAATATCAAGCGTTTTTTAGTATTATTTACAAAATATGAGTTTTTATTGGTTTGGGCTATTATTTGTTGCATTACATGCTGAGCAAAGTATGTTTCGGGATATTTTGCAAATAAACTTGCCGCAAATGGAACACTTGATGTCAGACTTAGACTTGCAGCAACTACAAATTCTTCTCTTTCTAGCTACCGAATTGGAAGTAGCATTGCTTGAAGAGGCCACAGAAACTGAGCATGCGGTTTCTATTTCAGTCAAAAGCTGTGCTGAGAACTGTTGTTGAGGTAATCTACTCCGTTTCACCATATGCGCCTTAGCCAGAGAAAGTGCCAGTTGCCGCAAGAACTGTGGTCTCCTGCGATTTCGATCAGCTGGTGCCCATGAAGCATCAATTTCAGCAACGAGTATGTACGCATTCAAAGCAGATATATCTAGTATATTAGCAAATACAACGTTAGGCCATCGATTTGTTTTGCGCTTAGTGGTGTAGGTGCCAATCATTTGGTCAGCAGTGTCAACGCCTCCTAGGGGAGAAAAAAGCATAAGAAATTATAGATAAACAACAAAATAACATACATTTTGTCGAATTGTAATAAGAAACAATCTCCGGCTTTTTCTTCGACCCATTCTCATCAACTTCATTTGTCCTGTGCATTGTACTTATCAATACCGTAGCTTTGTTTTTGTGGCTGATGTACGATACTAATGTCGCAATTTCATTGAAAGCAAATGTAGACTTGTACAATGGTTGATTTTTTACAGTCAGCAATTTCGGAGGAATGAAAGTTTTATTTTTACGTACAGATATGTAAGTTTTCTTACAAGTAGTTTTTTACCAACTCAAAAGTGGAAAAGAAATTGTCGCCTGTTATATTTTGTCCTTTCAAGCCTTCCGTCAAATCCAATACAACACGTTCTCCTTGATTCTTTTCAGGCATTGCATTTTTAGGTTTTCCAAGGTATGGTTGTATCTTCCATACGTAGCCTGACTTTGAGTCCACCGATAACCAAAATTTCAAACCATATTTTGCAGGCTTTGATGGCATAAACTGTCGAAAAGAACATCGTCTCCTGAATGCAACAAGTTGCTCGTCGATGGTCACATTTTCATGGCAGTTGTAAAACATTGGCAGAAGGAGTTGCCAACGGTCCCATAGTTCCCGACTCAAAACATCATCGAAACGGAGCGCACTTCCTATCATTTGGAAAGTACCTTCAGGCATGATTGATCGGAATATGGGGCGACCAAATGTTGCATCAAATAAACCATGAACGTCTTCATTTCTTCCACTGGGATATAGTCATTTTGTATGAGTCAATTATTTTTCTAACATAAGTAGAACAAGAATATACATACCGATATACGCCTGCAGGAATGAGTACAGCAATATATGCTCGCAATGTGTCTTCATCAATATCGTTCCATTTATCGCCAAATTTCACTCTGCCATACTTATTAGTATTTTCGATAATAATTCTCTCTATTTGAGGCGGGAAAAACAACAAAAAAGATGTCACTGCATCGAGACACAGCATATCGAGTTGGTCCTGGTTGTGTTGAAATAATATTCTCAGCCCCAATTCCGATAAGTCGAGGTAGCGGAGTGCCACTCCATATCATTTGGTTTTTTGCAATGAACAGGGGATCACTACGAAATCTGTTGAAAAGCTTTTTCAACAGATTGCACTTCGACCTCTACCGGCAGTCACTGAAAAGCTCACGAAGTATTAAAATGACATAAGTAGATACAGAATTTTATACTAAATTGAAATTTTGTATAAAAAATGCGGTATGGACCAAATGGTCTCATAATCGAGGATTCCTAAATTTTTTCTAATCTAACAGCAGGGTTAAGCAACAAGGGGGAACTTCGCTCAAATTAATAACCTGTAAATGATTCAATTCTCATTGTCACTGACCAGGGTCTACTCTTTGACGCCTGTTCCGAACGGCTCATGCATGTTAAGGAGGAGTTTTTACATGGCTTAGAGATTAATCTCTTACTCGTAAAGTCGCCGGAATTTACGATAGGCCATGACCCCAAATATATTCGAATGTAATTTTCTCATTGAATTTTTTTTTTTGTTTTTTTTTTAATAATTTTTCTTCTTTAATGGACAAGTCCAAGTGGAAAATTGTCCCAAATCTTTAATATAGGTAAAGGGTGTTTTTTTCAGACGTGTGGTTTTTAAGAAGAAAAAAACGCATATAATATAATATTATGGCTGAACTTACGTTTTATGAATGTTTTCGAAATGATTTAAGGCAAATGGCTAGCTCAAATAAATTTTCGACCACTTTTTGCAGCATATTGGGCCGTTTGTCAGCATTAAAGCGCCGCATATTCTTTTCCAAGACGTCAATCGTGTAATGTTTTGAAAATGATTTCGACCAAGAGGCCGCCGAGGCTGGCTGAATACATTTTCCACCACTTTTTGCAGCATTTCAGGCCGTATCACAGCAATAACGCGCCGAATATTCTTTTCCAAGGCGTCAGTCGTATCGGTCTTATCTGCGTAGAAAAGTGACTTCACATAACCACACAATTCGCACGATCTTGGGGGCTACGCCACAGGTCTACGACGCGAGATAATGCGCTCACCCAAAGTTTCCTTCAATCAATTGAATTCGTTGGCTGTCAGTCTTGTTAGAACAAAAAGTCTTCCACATCAAAATCTTCCAATTAAGGCAGGAAAAAGTCATGAATCATGGCTCTTTAGCATTCCCCATTGACTGTAACATTATGGCCGGCTTCATTTTTGAAATATGGACGAATGATTGGGAATAGGGCCCACATAGCACACCAATTCTTTACTTTTTGTAACGGCGACTCAGCAATGGCTTGTTAATTACTCAAAATGCGACAATTTTGGTTCTTAATGTACCCATTCAACCACAAGGGAGTTTAATCGCTAAACAAAATGTTTTAGTAAAAATCAGGATCGATGGCCATCTTGTTTTGGGCCCATTCACCACGATTTTCAAACGTTGTTCCGGAATAGGTCTATTCATTATGAAATGGCAAACCTAACTGAGCATAAATCAAGTGACAGCTGTCAAAAAGGCCAACTCCCATAAGTCAAAACATCACAAAAAACCTGATTTTAGCAAACGCTCGCCCAGTCCATGTGGGGGTATATTTTTGCGCACTACCGACTGGTTTCATTTTCAAACTCATCCGCTCTGCAGAATCATTACACAGATCTGCAAAATTGTTAGCCCCCTGTGTCAATTGTGTTTGCTTTTCACGGACACTTAGGTTCACCAGGATTATCTCCGCTTTTAACGACGATCAGGAATATTTACTTTATAAGGCCTAAGATTAAATATAAACCCAGTACTACCCTGGAGAGGTGTGATTTATACTTGTTATGTTGTTCAAATTTATAATAGTGAGTTACCAACCCATCTGACATTGAACCACATCGGGCAATGTTTTCAAAGAGACCCTAAAAATGGGCATCATTTAAGATATGGATTGGTATCCTAATAACTACTGTGAGACCACTAACCAAGCCTGTAGAAAAAATACCATATCGGTTCGGAGTTTAAAAACGCCATAATGCAAAAAGTTCGTCCTGTTTAAGATCCTCGTCATACATTGTTGAATTCCGTGACCAAGTGATGAGTCTTCTGTATACCACAATGGTATATTGTAGTACGAGGGTTTCTATTTATATTTCGGGTCAGGCAATAAAAACACAATAATTTATCATTGGAAATAGTTTAATTGTTTTTTTAAAATATTCTCCTTTAAGAAAAATAAACTTGTGCATGCGCACAAACCAATTTTCAAAGCACTTTTTCAACTTCGATTAAGACACCTCCAAAACATGATTTTTGTACGCTTAAACAGCTGCTTCGGGCGATGAAAAACGTTAACCACTCCGTTTTTTCTTGGTGCTAGGGAATATGAAGAATTCATTGGGTGCCAAATCAGGGCTGGACGGTGGATGTCCCATTAATTCATAATCTTGAGTGGTCAAATAGCTCATCGTTTCAGCTGATGTGTGCGAGTTCGCATTGTCGTAATGCTTTTTTCCTTCCCTTCTTCGACTTCTTTTATTTTCCTTCCCTTATTTCTTCGAGTACTGTTGGCCAACAGATGGTTGTATACCACTTAGAATTGACCTCCTACGTTCCACTTAAGGCACTGT
This sequence comes from Hydrotaea diabolus, assembly GCA_963513945.1. NCBI lineage: Eukaryota > Metazoa > Arthropoda > Insecta > Diptera > Muscidae > Hydrotaea > Hydrotaea diabolus. Next base: position 128,787,331 of record OY740717.1, on the reverse strand, counting down.
GGCAACATGGCCAGTTATACCGAAAAAAACGCAATTATTTGCTTCGATGCACTTGTCCTACTAACAACTTTTCTTGGATTTGGCTCGTCTTAAAAGACCCATGCGGTCAATTTCTGTTTTGTTACGGGTTCATGTGCATAGATCCATGATTCGTCACCTGTAAAAATGTTATACAGTGCCTTTGAGCTACCGCAGTTATACTTTTTCAACATCACTTTGCACCAATCCTTACAAGCCTTTTTTTGAGCATTCGTTAAATTATGTGGAATCCAACGAGTAAAAATTTTTTTCACGGCCAAATTAACATGCAATGCTTTATTGATGCTTGTCATATTAATGACCAAGGATGCCTCAATCTCACGGTATGTCACATGTCGGTCTTGCTAAATCAGTTCACTCACAGCATCGATGGTTTCTGGCAAAGTGACCGAAGTTTGACGTCCTTCACAAAATTTATCCTGGAGCGAACGGCTTCCGAGACTGAACTTCTGATACCAGCGATTAACAGTGGTTTTTGGTGTTTCTTCATCGCCAAAAGTCAAAACAAGTTGATTTAAACACTCTTGTCTCGATAACTAACCCACGCCAAAAATCGTAAAAAATCATCGCACTAAAAAAATTCAAGGGATAATTCCATTTTTTGACTAAGATTTTTCAACACATTGTAAACAAAGCAATTCGCCCTCAAATGACAAAAAGTACTCAAGGAAGTTATGCTTAAAATTGTCATAGTTTCCAATGAAAGTTACAGTTTGCAGCTACGAACACTAGTATTGTCAGGACCCGAAATATAAATAGCAACCCTGGGTTTTAGATATTTATTTTTTTATTTTTTTTGAGTACATTTATTTTGTCATGCTGGTACAACACTTTAAGTTTTGTTCAGTTTGTTTCTTTTAAGAAGAGAAAATAGGCTTAGATTCTTTCACACGTTTCAGCTCCTTAAAGTTTCAGTATTTGCTTTTATTACACTCTAAATTTAGATTATTTTTGAAACAATAATTCATATTCAGGGGCTTGAGCGCGTTTAGTTAAGCTTTTTGGAATGAAACCTGTCACAGGGCCGGTTAGAAGAAGAATGTAGATATTCACCAAAATTGTTGCTTGCATAGAAATATTAGCTATTAACGTTTTGTCTGCTTATGATCATTTCTAATCTCTGGCGGTGTCCTAACGTTAATTACTCAAAACGTCCACTATTTATTTTTTTTAATTTTTACAGTTGGTTCTTTATTTGTAACAAATACTTAACAATAACACCCCGAAAGCTTTTTTAGACCTACAACAACAACAACAAAAATAAATCAAAACAAAATTTTTGAAAAAAAAACTAAATAAAATTTAAAATTCTTCGATACAATTTTGCTTAATCGAATGAAAGAAAGTAAAAAGAGATAGAGAGAGTGAGAGAAGAAAAATTTCCATAAAAAATTTCCCACCCTCCACCACTACCACCACCTCTACTACGAACTTAATTCGAATCCTCCATATAATACTACTACTACAATCTAAAAAAAATAATAATCATAGACTAGCGAACAATAATTTCTGTAACAATTTGATTATAATCAAAACGAACAATCAATCGAAACGTCTCACCAATCAAATGCATTTCTGTTGTAGTAGTCATCCTCTTTAATTATTTATGCGTTTTGTTACTTGTCAATAACAACAACAACAAAAATAACAGCAAATATAAATAAATTCCTGTAAAACAAAACCATAACAACAACAAAACAGCAGCAACAATATAAGCAACAACCATCACCGAAAGTTTATTTGTTATAAATGCACACGGATCACGTATTTTCACACGCACACTTATACACATATACACTCAAAGGCGCACACACATGCCCCAACGTAGAGAAAAACGCTCACGTACGTCGTCACTTAAAAATTTATTTACAACAAATAAAATGAATTTAATTTCACTATAGCAAAATGTCATTAGAGTGCCCGCGCGTGAGTGTGTGTGTGTCTGTGAGTGTGTTGGTATATGTATGCGATTTGTCCTTTAGCAACCGTACAACCAAACACAAAACCGAGTTTATTTAAATTTAATTAAAACAATCAAAAGAGAATAAATCACCAAAATTATTTATGCAAAAATTTGTAACTATGGCAAATTCAATTTGGTTTCCTCTAATGACTCTTCTCACTCTTTTTAAACTTCCACTACACCTCCTTCACCTCACTCACGTCACGTCCGTCACCTTTGCCACTGGCCTGGCTGACACCAGCAGCATTTTTTTCTGCAACTATTTTCACAACTTTATTAAATGCCTCCCTCCCTTGAAAAAAATAACACAGAATTGAAACAAGCATAGCAAAACTAAAGTATTTGGGTCTCTTCCTTTTATAAATTTGAAAATAAAAAACGAGCACTTGCAAACACTGTTAAATTCATTATTTAAGTATTCGTTTTAATTCCCTTCAACTAATTTTAAATACTATAAAACACACATACATACCTGTGAATTTGTTTGTTTTATTTCTAGTAGTTTTAAAAATTTGCAAACATTTCTCCTTCTTTAATTTAATTTAAAAATGCTTACATATTTTTTTATGTACGTTAAAATTGTTATGCCTTGAAAAAATATGTTGCAGCTCTTTCGTTTTTTTTGCTGTAAAATGTATTATGCAAATATTTGTTGTACTGTATACGTTTTTTTAATGTTATTCTAAAAATTCCAGCTGCTGAAATTGAGTTAAACATATTAGCATATATGCCCCGCGGGCTATCACCACCACCTCAATATTTACATTAAGTTTAAATTTAAATAATGTTCGAGGTATTGTGTATTAACAGATAACCCTTTATGAACTAGAATATTTTAAAAGACGTTCGAACAAAGCTAGTTGTGATATATTTTAGATCTATATAATATCTATAATATATATCTATATATTATATATAATATAATATATATAATATATAGAGAATATATAGATCTAAAATATATCACAACTAGCTTTGTTCGAACATCTTTCAAAATATTCTAGTCTAGGAACTAGAACCCCCGTCTGATAAGCAATAAGGCTGGATATAATGCGTGCTGTTGTTCTGAAATGCTGGCCTAAACTTCTATGAAATATTTTGACCCTTGCACACTACATTGAATGGCTTGAGAATCATACGCCGAATCATACATTGAATGGCTTGAGAAGCATACGCCGAATATGGTATCCGTCTATCGTTTTCTCTATTTTTCCGTTCTTCCTTCAATTGTTCTTATTTCGTTATTGTGAAGCACGCAAATTTAGAGTGTACTGTCGAATATGGCAGCCTAGGAACTATGAGCAATAAGGCTGGAGTAAATGCGTGCTGTTGTTTTGAAATGCTGGCCTAAACTTCTATGAAATATTTTGACCCTTACACACTTCATTATGCCATAAGAATTGGGTTAAGTATGGAGTTCTGCTTGGAATTAAAAGTGTGTATTGGGTCATATATATATATATATATATATATATATATATATATATATATATATATATATATATATATATATATATATATATATATATATATATATATATATATATATATATATATATATATATATATATATATATATATATATATATATATATATATATATATATATATATATATATATATATATATATATATATATATATATATATATATATATATATATATATATATATATATATATATATATATATATATATATATATATATATATATATATTTGTAAGGTTGATCCATCTAGATGCATTTTTTATGAACAAAATAAAAATATTAAAATTGAAATCAAGTGTGGAATCTTTATTGGTACTTTGAAAGGACATTTTATGGCAAATAAGTATAAAATATAATTTCCTTCAAATGTTAGCCGCAACTACGCCTCAGGGTTTCCATTCGGAGGGTCCAATTTTGGATAACTCGTTCGAGCATTTCAGCCGGCATGGCCTAAATTATACGCGTAATGTTGGTTTCAAAACCTGATTCGTAGCTGTTTGGACTTTTGCGTAACCCGAAAGCATGATGTCTAAAGGTGTGATATATCACTCGATCTAGGCAGCCAACTCACCCATCCAAAACGTGAAAGTATCTGATTTTCGAAACGACCTCTTAATAGATCCATTGTTTGAGCAGCTGGCAAGTAGCACCGTCCTGTTGAAACCAAGTGTCGTCAATATTACGGGCTTCAATTTCAGGTAGCATAAAGATCGATATCATAGCGCAATAGCAAGCGCCATTTACGGTTGTGTTCCTGCCATCATCATTTTTAAAAAAATATGCACCGATGATTCCACCAACTTATGAGCCAAACCGTGGTTTTCTTTGAGTATAATGGCACCTCTTGAACCTTTTCTTATTGCTCTTCAGCCCAAATGCGGCAATTTTGTTTATTGACTTGCCGTTAAGCCAGAAATGGGCCTCATCACTGAACATCATTTTGTTCGAAAACAGCGGATCTTCCCGTTTCTCATTCCATAATACAGTGGCCAACATTCGAAGGTAATTTATTTCAAAAATGAATGCTATAAAATGTCCTTTCAAAATACCAATAAAGATTCCACACTTGATTTGAATTTTTATATTTTTTTTGTTCTAGTAAAATACCTCTAGATAGATCACCCCTTTTGTATGTTTTTTGTCGGGTGCAATAAAAAAATATAGTATTCATTTCGGCCAGCCTGTGTCACACCAAACAGTTTCTTTTTGAGGATGAAACGGCATCTCAACAATGGCTTGTGAATTTTCATTACTCCAAATTTTATTTTTTTTTACAATTTTAGTTATTAACGTACCGATTCAACCAAAAGTAAGCTTCATCGCTGAACAAAACGTTCTTGAAAAAATCAGGATTGGCGGCCATCTCGTTTTAGGCCCATTCACCGAACGTGCGACCCGCTTGATGATCTTAAGTCTATTCATTATAAAATGACTGAGGATAAATCAAGTGACAGCTGTGAAAAATACCAACTACGAAAGAAGTGTGGCCAGATTGAAAACCACACGTCTAAAAAACACCCTTTAGATGTTGGACCCATATCTTAAACTGAAATGAGTTTTTTCAAAAGCAATAGCGTTCGTCCTTGGCAGGAGGAACTTTCTTGTGACAAAATTAAATCCAAATCTATTCAATTCAAATAACGTACTTCCCCGACCCAAAAACTTTTTAATTCTGAGTTTCATTAAGAGTGGATAAAAACCGTGGCTTATAGAGCTTAAAAAATGAAAATTTGATGAATATGTAAGTATGAACTTTAACCGATTTTCTTCAATTTAAGCAACATCCTTTGTTTGTCCGACAAAATAATGTGTGTAAAATGTCATATAGATTGGACGTCTAGAGCTAATAACAGAAAATCTGATAAACATACATTTGGGAGCTATATCTAAATCTGAACCGATTTTTTTTTTGGCTAAATAAAACATTTCTTGCGATACGTGAAGAGCATATAATCATGTCGAATGGAATTTTGTTCTACCTTCAGAAAGCGCTTTTTTATAATTTACTTTCTTTGTTATAAAATGTGATCAGAAAAAATAAGATTGCAACAGGAACGACGATAATTGAGTGACCAACTATAAATAAAAGTCCCTTAATTATGTTTTAGATGCTGAGCATAGCTAAATCTTAATCGGATTGCCTTAAAACAGCCCACGGACAAACACTTTTTGTAATCCTCAAGTGGATAGCAAAGCTCATATAAGAAGTTCCACCAGAACGGCGACCGCACCTTAGAGGGAAAACACACAAGCCTGGATGTTGCTTAAGCTTTGCCAAAACTCACCCATCAGATATGTCATATTTTTTGTTTGAAAACAACCTCGACATATACGTTTGATCATCGTCCTCAGTGGCCTAATTTAGAAAATCTGAGATTATATTTGAATGAAACAACATTTGTTCATATCAAAATACATTCTAATCTCTGGATTTTCTTCAAGCCAAACAACACAAATGTCCAATTGTGCAAATTGTATGATTGTCCTATAAATACATTGTGTGTTTTTGGATCTTTTTTTCTTTCTCGAAAACAAAAACACAACTTTTCTTCGAAAAACACCAATGAAACGCATTCGTTTCATGAGTTTATCTCTAAATAATTCTCAGCAAGAAAAAAAAATGGAAAAGTTTTCGAGGTTTCTGGAAATAAAAACGACAAAAACCCGCAATCACATGTGTACTTAAATGAAAATAGAGACAGAGGGAGAGAGAGAAACAACACAGCCACCTACACGATGGCCGGATATGGAGACCTAGGCGAGAGAAAGAGGGGAGTGATAAAAATAAATGAAAAACCAAACCATAAATACCACACACACTCTGATGTAAGTATAGGCAAAAGTTAAGTATTAAAGCAGAGAGAGAGAGAGCGTGAGAGAAAGAGAGGAAAAACTTTATCAAATAAATAAATTAGAGGATAATGCAACATAATCCTTTTAATTTTGGTTGGGATATTAAATTGTATTTATAATAGTTTGGTTGTCGTTCATGCCGCCTTTTTATCCGCCGCTGTTACAATCGTTACAATGTGTGTGTGTCTGTTTTTGAGTTTGTGTGGGTAATTGTGTTTGTTTGAGTTAGAGCTCTTATCGTTGTCAAACCATACTTACACACACAGTGGCTTACAAATATGGTTCCGGAAATGGCATAAAAAGTCAACATATGTATTATGACGCGTTCCCCCTTAACTTTTGCTTGGATGTGTATGTGTATATGGGTTATAGACATATGTAATGTGTGAGTGTGTGTGTTGTTTGTTGGCCATAAAAAGTTAAATAACACCGCCCCCATTTGAGGCAGAGCGGTGTGAGCTAGGTTTTTTTGCTGATTAAAAATAAAATTAAAAAAGTTTTCTTTCAACAAAAGGATATAATTCAGGGCACTTTTCTGCTCTCCCCCCACCTCTCAGGATGTTTTAGTCCCTTTGCCTGCCAGTTTGTTTGTTGTTTAGTGAATTTTGTTAATTTATTTCATTTGCTATAAAATATAGCCTGCCATTCTACAGTGTTGTGTGTTTTTTTTTATTATACTTACATGCATGTGATTATCTTGTGCAGAAATTAATGTCATTAATATGGGTACACAATGTAAAGTAAAAAAAGGAATGATAAATAGGATGAGTTTAAACTCCAGAGGCAGTCTAAGGGATTACATTATTTACTTAAATGTTTTTTTTAATGACAAGTTAAAAAAATTGTCGATAATTGTAACATACTCGGAGGCACACAAAACAGGAGTTTTCATTGAAACGAGCATATGAGATGATCGACGCTTTCGTTTTCCTCCCCTTCGCGGTACTTTCAGAAGTATCCATCAGCTGATACCCTTAGGTTGGCTGTCTGACTGCTTATCAGGCCATGTCCAGTGATATTGACCATAGATTATGGACTTTATGGATATTATGGACTTTGAGTGTAGATGAGATTGTACCAAGGACACATTTTTTTTGATAATCCTCTTTACCCTTATTCTGCACTATATTTTGAACGATTTTCTGTGGACTTTTTATATATAGGGTGATCCATCTAGATGTATTTTTTAGAAAAAAATAAAAATAAAAATTCAAATCAAGTGTGGAATCTTTATTGGTAATTTCAAAGGACATTTTATGGCATTTATTTTTTGAATATAATTTCAAATGTCTGCCGCAACTACGCCTTAGAGTTTCCATTCTGAGGGTCCAATTTTAAATGACTCGTTCGAGCATTTTGACCGGTATGGCATTAATGACACGCGTAATGTTGGCTTCTTAAACCTCAATCGTAGCTGGTTTGTCAGCATAGACTTTGGACTTTACGTAACCATAAAGAAAAGTGTTTAAAGGTGTGATATCACTCGATCTAGGCGGCCAACTCACCTGTCCAAAACGTGAAATTAGCTGCTTTTTGCAATGACCTCTCAATAGATACATTATTTGAGCAGCAGTATGACAAGTGGCCCCCGCCTGTTGAAACCAAGTGTCGTCAAGATTACGGGCTTCAATTGCAGGTAGCATAAAGATCGATATCATGGCGCGATAGCAAGCACCATTCACGGTTACGTTCCGGTCATTATCATTCTTGAAAAAATTTGCACCAATGATTTCACCAGCTTATAAACTGCACCAAACCGTGGTTTTCTCTGTTTATAATGACACCTCTTAAACCTCTTTTTGTTTCTCTTCAGCCCAAATGCGGCAATTTTGTTTATTGACTTTGCCGTTGAGCCAGAAATGGGCCTCATCACTGAATAAAATTTCGGTCGAAAACAGCGGATCTTCCCGCTTCTCACCGAACGCTCATTTCCACAATACAGTTGCCAACATTTTAAGGAAATTATATTCAAAACATAAATGCCATAAAATGTCCTTTCAATAAATAACCAATAAAGATTTCACAGATTTGAATTTTTATATTTTTTGTTCTGAAAAAAACCTCCAGATGGATCGCGAATACGACTCGAGTTTGCATGTAGGGGGGTTACTACCCACATATTTCAGATGGAATGGAACGTATGAGGTTTATTTATCTATGTCGGGCTTTGGGATGTTTCTATTCGAGGTACCGTAATTAGGTAGTTTTATATTAAACTACGTGGCCATCACGTTAAGAGATGAGTGACAGCGTAGAGTGGTTCGTGTCAAATAAAGATTGCACTGACTAGAAGTCAATGTGGCTATCAGAGTATGTTATGACACCGAAAGGGGTTATCTCGATTTATCACAGCTACCACATAACTTCAACGCTATCTGGTAACCTAGGCGATAGATCTAATCCTAGTCCTCTCGATTCCAAAAGCCTCTTTTTGGTCTAGTTCATACCTATCTACGTTAAAGTATATTTTGTTTATATTTCATGGAATGCATCCTGGCTAATATAACCAGTCTTGGATATGTGCAGCGAGGTTCTTTAAAACAGAGACAGGAATGCGAACAATTTTCACGGGAAATCTTGCGAAAAATCGTGTAAAATTCGATGAAGCGGGTAGGAATGATTTTAAAAACTCTCAGCAGTCCTTGGCAGATGTTATCTCTTTCACTGAACAGAAAAAATAGTAAATCGTAGGGGGATCTTAGCTACAAACAGCTGTCTCTTTGGTTTTGAACTGAATAAACCCAATAATTATTTAATCTCCGAGAGTTACTTAAGTGTCAGCTGGGCAGCTACTCTTCAACAATCCTTGATTTAGTGAGCTAACCAGCACCACCCTTTCACCATAAAAACCCTTTAAAAATGTTCGGTGCGTCGGGCTATAAGCAACTAATGGGTGATCCAAGTAGAGATAATTTTTTCAATAGCCTTTTTTTAGCAGATCACGTATGAGTCGTGCCATGCTGCCATGTTATTTTTGTTAAGTATTGTTTGGCATTTCATCATGGAAATACTTACGTCTGAACAACGTTCAACTTTATTAGGAAAATTCACGTTCTGTGATGAATGTGTTTCGTGCGCTTCGTTCAACTTGTAGTCAACATAATCGGCGTTCCCAAGCGACATCGCTTCACTCTATGGGCTCTTGAAAAAATCTAAGAAGATCCGACGTTTTCGAGCCAAATTTTGTTTAACGATGATGCCCATTTCTGGCTCAATGGGTATGTACACAAGCAAAATTGCCGGATTTGGGACGAAGATCAACCAGAAGAGGTTCAAGAGCTGCCACTTCATCCAGAAAAAACAACAGTTTGGTGTGGTTTAAGGGCCGGTGGAATCATCTGTGCATATTTCTTCAAAAATGATGCCGGCGAGAACGTAACCGTCAATGGCGATCGTTATCGTGCCATGATAACCGACTATTTGATGCCTGAAATTGAAGCTCGTGATCTCGGCGACATTTGGTTTCAACAAGCCGGTGCCACTTCCCACACATCGCATCAATCAATGGATTTATTGAAAGAACACTTCGGTGAGCAGATAATTTTACGTTTTGGGCCGGTCAATTGGCCACCAAGATCGTGTGATATCACACCGTTAGACTTTTTCCTGTGGGGATATGTTAGGTCTAAAGTTTATGCGGACAAACCAGTTTCAATTCAGGCTTTGGAGCAAAACATAATGCGTGTCATGCGCCAATTACCAGTCGAAATGCTCGAACGAGTCATCAAAAATTTGACTAAACGGATGGACTATCTGAGACGTAGCCGCGGCCAACATTTGATAGGCCTAATCGTCAAAAAATAAATGCCAAAGAATGTTTTTTCAAATGATAATAAACATTTCCCATTCAATTTGAATTTTCTGTGTTTTTTTATTTAAAAACGTCTTTTAGTTTGGCCAGACTAATTCCTATATTCGCTGCCAATAATTCACTTTGAAATGACTAAAGAAATAAATAGTATATTTATGATTCCTATAGTCGCTTGTCTTTACCAACAGAACTGTAATTTTGTGTCCATAATTCCGCATTTCAAGACTTTCATTTGGGAATAAGCAACGGGAATGCCAGTCTCTATCTAGCCTGCAAATTTGAAAATAAAATCCATAAAATAGAAGATATGGCTTTTTAGGCTAGTTGATATTAAAAAGATCTGCTCAAATTACGAAGAGATAGACTATGAACCAAAAAAAAAAACGTTAGGTATTCAGAGGTGTTCTGGGGTAAACAAAGGCGACTTATGGTATCCAAGCGGTTTACATACAGGGCATTAGTTTGTCTGTAATTGAATGACTTATAGCACAAGGGACTACTTGAGAACTGTTTTTCAGTCGAACAAGTTACTTTCACTGTCGAACAATAAATAAAGTTCTTCAGTAGTAAGCGAGAAGTTGCAGAAATACATAACCAATATTCGTGTAAAGTTTTAGAAATTCGAATTCGAAGTAGAGACTGTATGCATTGCGCTCCTTTACATATTACACCATGAGGAAAATAATTTTAACGAAGTAAGCCATTACAAAATATGTTTTGAAACGACATAAGGGAAATATTAGAAAATCGAAATTGATGTACCTAAACAAGTTTGACTCTTTACTCCCTAGAAGAGGCTTTTCTTTGTGTCCTGTTTGGTTTTAGTGATTGGTTCCCAACTAATTCTGCCTCTTGGCGAAAAACTCTCTTTAGATTATGCAATTTCACTTTATTTATATTGTCCCCTAAACTACTTTCTCGTTTGTGGTCACTTCCATTTGGATTTAAAACTTTTCCAATTATTCCATTCAAAGCACTCGTATATGTTTTTTATTGTGCAAAATGCACAAAAGTATTAATTCAACATGATTCAAGGCAATTTGACCTACATAGTTTATTAAAAACCACCGCAATATGCCGCAAACTTCATTTCTAAACTGTTGATTAGTTTTTTTTTTATTTCACGGTTGATATTGCCATTGATTAGATTTGGTTCGTATTTTTTTCAAATCAATTAACTAACCAACATCATTAGGTTTTGTTTTTTTTTAATCTCCCTTCTAATTATTTTCCTACAATTACAGTTTAGAAAATGTATCTAAACAATTTTTGTTTTAAATTTCTGCACACATTTCTAGTTGATAATCAAGCTTTAATGATTTAGGGAGTAATTTGTGTTGGCGATGTGCTTTTTAAAAATTTTCAATTGATATGTTGTTTAAAATTTAATTATACTGTCATCAAACGAGATTAGTATTTTGAGCATGGGCGTTTTAAAAGTATTCGGGCAGTTAGTATTATTTGGGCAGTTGGTAATTGTAATTTGTAGTAATACCTTAAGCTATAAACAAATATCATTTTTGAGTGCTATTGAACTAGTATTAGCTGGAAGTGTTCAAGGCGGTCTAAATCGTTTTTTTTTTTAAATTAACAAATATTAGTTTTTAGGCATTTTTGTTTGAAGAGTTTAAAAGAGAAAAACAGCTGTTCGTCAATTTTAGCCAATATCCATGCATTGGTGCATTATTTATCCTATGGCCCTCAATTGCTAAAACACTGTTCGCTTATTCCTCTAACCAGCAAAACCGTCTCAAGACGGTGTTCGATTTTATGGGCTCCATTGCTATATTAAACCTTTTTTTGGGTTAAATAGTAAAAAATGTAAAAAAGTTTTGTTTAATGGCAGTTTTCACTATTTTAAACCGAACATTTTTTAATACAGCCATGGAGTCCGAAATCGAAGATCTTCTTGAGACAGTGTTGCCGTTTAGAGGGATAGGTGAACAGTTCTTTTGCGATTGAAGACCATAGGTTAGATATCAGACAAGCCTCTAATGTTTAGGTATTGGGTTAGAAGGATGAGCAGCTGTAGAGCTAGTGTTACCGACTACAGAGTCCACTGCGGTACCCCACAAAACAGTCTAACGGCGTGAAATTCCAACTAAAAAGAAGCTTTTGACATTGCCGAAATGATTCGCCCTCCATAAACACAAACCACCGCTGCAAAATTCCAATGCTTTCTAGCCAATTTTACATGATCATGGTGACGGTTTCTGTCTCTCTCATAAATGACTTGCTCGATGTTCGCCTTAAGGACTTGAATCACTAATGGATTGATCTATTGTTCCTAACTTGATCATTCAAGGTACTTAACAAAAACTGCCTTACAGTGTCGATTCGCATCTTTAAGGTGAACAATTAATATGTCAAGGGTGGCTTGTAATACCATTACCAAAGTTGATGCGCAAAATAACAACTGTGCTGCAATCCAAGATCGTCCAACTTCATATCTTCATCTCCAAACACAAACAAATTGGTTATCATCCCAGTGTTAACCAAAATATCGTTTTCAGGAACATTGCCATAGAAAACTAGTAAAAAGCTAAAGAAAGTCGGGGTCAACGCAATATACCCTACACCACTCTGTTTCTCAGAAAATCACCCGCCAATGTCTTGATCTTGATCTGACTTTATATTCAACTTCTAGCGCTTATAGCGTACCAAACAAAATTTGACTGTAAATGCATTTAATTTGTGGCTGAAGGTTTTAAATCGGGAGGGAACTTTGCGTGGGCGCTTTACGAACATATGGACACATATGGTCCTGTTTTACTAGAGTTAATTATTGGTCGATGGGGGTTAATTTGTGGCTACTAGAGCCATACTCTAGATTGTCTGCGTGGGACAGAGGCCCACAGACTAAGCTACGGCAGCTACATATTATTCAGTAAGACGACACGTACTGTGAGTGATTTCAACGAGCATGACTGTCTCATTAATTTTTGCACTAACTTTCGTACCAAAGCGGTTGAGATTTTTTTTAAAGGCGCACTGTTTGGTCACTTTTTCTTTTCCTTCTAAACGTCCCACACCAGCTTATGTCAGATCCATAGTAGGCAAAATATGCTATAATTTAAGTACTCATGTGTCCATATTTATAAGTGGCCGATTATTTTGATCATTAGGGTCATTTTAGCCCAGTTGGTCGATGAGTTCGTACGCATGTTCTTATTTCTACGGTTAAGGGTTGCTCCGGGAAAAAAACTACTATAATTTATTTGGTTCTAACCTGGCGCCTAGGCTAGGCATTATAGGTACTAGTAGTAGTGTGTCAGGGCATCTATATGTGTATTGCACACAGGCTGCGAAGAGAACCTCCAAACAGTCCCGCCGCACATCTCTGAAACGCACATCCAGTCTTTAGAAAATTTGGAACATTTCATTAGGATAGATCAGTAACTGAAAATGCTTCGTAGAATAGCCTTCACAACAGTGTGCTTTTAGGGTAAAAATTCCAACAATTCGAAACATTTGTAAAATGTATCAAGTAAGCCGTAAATTAGCCGCGGTTGTCACGGTGCCGAAATGTGTCAAAAAAGTTCTATTATATCATCTTTCGCAACCTTGATTTGAGGTGTCCGAAAATCCGGTCCATTCATTCAAGGACATATGGGTACCAAAGTTTCAAATTTTACAACAAACCTGGATATATTAAGAACCCGGCTCATGACATACTGGAGCCCAAAACCCTAGTTTCAGTTGGCACATCTGCGCATCCAGTAAAGCAGTGTATAATATAGACTGCCATGCCCGAATTTTTATGTTTGGATTTTTCATTCGCAAGAGAATATTAAATTTTTCATTCCGAGACCCTTTAAAGTATATATTATCTTGATTAAAATTCTGAGACGTTCTAGCCATCTCCGTCTGCGTGTTTTCTGAAATCAAGATATCGTTCAAACGGATCAACCTTGTTTTCAGAAATTTTGCATGATGCAGGCTTATGGTCACAAGCTGTTTTTTTATCATAAACCGATACCGCTCTCTATTTGCGGTTACAGCACTTCCATCTTCATTCTCGAAGAAGTAAGTCACAATGATATTTGCAGATGTGATCCCACACCGTTCTGTACACCTAAAATGGTGCAATTGGCGTTGATGAATGGCTCTTAGATTTTCAGAACTCAAGAAGCTACGGATCTGCTTCAAACCAATTCGAACCATTCAAATGAAAATGAGCCTTATCACTAATGCGTTTGCGTTAAAATAATTTATCGCTGATTTAAATAATAAAATTCTATTATTCAGGTTCTCTATTCAGTTGAGAATCTCTCCATTATTTATTCTCCAAGTGTGTTTTATATAATCTGAAAAAGAAATAAAAAATATATAAACGAAAAAGTTATGAAATTTGTAAACCCCATTGTAACTTTTGGCCCTACCTGTGTCTATGTATGTTAAGGTGCCTCTGATTAATATTACGTGGTATTGTTCACGGTATAGACAATTAGGGATACACACCATACGGTGGAGGGTATACAAAGGAAGCCAATAAATGGGTTACCCGGTATTATTTAAACATAATTAGCCCTTACCGCGCAAAAATACTAAAACGCCACTCGCTTTTTAAAATAATTCGATAGAAAATTGTACAACGCTCATAAGCTTACATATTGAAAATTAAATATTAGAACTCGTATGTACAAATTTATAGCAAATTCAATTGTATCGGAATCCTCCAGATGAATTAGACAAAAAAAAACAAAAAAAAAACTCTATCCTATCAAATTTATTTTTTGGCACATACTACGTCTATTTTGCAGTAGGAGCTCGATAATATTATTTCAGTTTCGTAAGGGCGTACCTAACGCACCCAAGCGTATGAAAAATATTAATTTCACCTCCACATTAATATCGCTCATACGTCAAGGTTATTATCATTGAATGTAATTTGATAATATTTCCTCTTACAACAATCCTAGTTGCTATGTTACAAAGCCAACACTCTTTTTCTGCGTTGATACGATCGCTATATGTATGTATGTATAAGTACATAATGATGCTGTTTAATGGAAACTTGCATGTGCCACCTCTTCTCAGCCGCACCGACGTTCAATAATGACACTTTAATTGCCCTTATGTTTTTTAACGACTTACAGGAAAGATACGACTGGAAGGAAAAACAAAAACTGCTGTAAACGAGAAGAAAAAGGAAAACGAACTTTTGCCAAAGGACCAAACTTTCTTTATGGCATTTAAGGCAGCCACCAACTGAAAGGGTTCGTCATTTTAGAGTGACAGAAATTCAAATAATTGTAGACAAAATCTACTTACCCTATAACAATGTGATTTAAATGCCTTTATATATAAATCAGCAAAAGACAGTTATCCCGTTTATAATCTATTGTTGCTTGAAATTCCATCTCTCCCTCTCCACCAAATAGACCCCTTACTCCAAAGAGAAATATATAAAACTTGAAACTTTTTTATTCGCACAAAACTCATTTAAAGAGCTTATCTGTTTACCAAAAGAAAAGTATAAGAAAAAAAACGAAATGACAGTAAAACGCTATAAAATCATATACCAAATCGAAGAAAAGCAAAAAAAAAACACAGCTTCCAAAAGATGCGTATGTTAAAGTTAAGTAGCTTAAGATTAGTAGCGCAGTCTTAGAACAAGAAAGAGAGAGGGAGTGTAGAAAAACGCCAACAGCTCGAGCATCAGCAACAAACAAACTTGGAAAATTAAAAGGATTAAATTTATGATACCACTACACTCTCATTCATGCTCTATACAAAAAAAAAACTAAACTTTTCTTTCGGAACAAGTTAAGATAAAATATTTCTTCCTGTTTCCAAAGAAAAAATTCTTACAATTTTATGCCTCTATTGTTTTCTTCTCGAAATTCTTAACATTTCGCGTTTTTCTTTTTAATTTATGACTATTTACTAAACGTCTTAGCGTTAAACATTTAAGCTATAACATCTGTTTCTCACATATGTTGCGGTTTTTTTTCAATACTATGCAATCTGTGGGTGTTTTAAAATTGTTTGGTTTTGACAAATCAATCAATCACTTGGTTGATGTTGTCGTAAAACTTTGCTAATAAAATCTACAAACAAAATGGATTTTCATTGTATACAAAAAGCATTATCAAGTTAGAAAAACTTAATGGCGATTTGTGGACTCTACGAAGTTTAGCCCAAGAGGTATTTTTGCTGGCAAGCCGACTTAACCACAAATAGAAAAATTTGACATTGCAGCCAAAAAGAATATAATATAAGGTGAGAAAACTCATATACTTAACTATAGCTTAACTTTGTGTGTGCAGGTCTTCAAATTGCAATAAATAATTTGAAAGTAAATTTTCAATAAGGAGCTGATGATTTTCAAATGTAACAAAACCACCTGTTAGTGTTTAATAATAACGAACTTCATTGGTTTACTTAAGGATATGTGATGTATGGTAGTTTCTAAATATCAACTGCACCAAATCCGGAAATGCTATCGCGAATGAGATGCCCAATTAAGATAGATTTAATCCCGATTCCACGCAAAATGGTTTCATATTTTAATGAATACTTGATGTGCCCATCACTATAACTGTGGTTTAATTACATGATCTAAGAAGGCTTGTTGATTTTGTCCCTTCTTGAGGTAGCCTAGCACTAAAATCGTTCAGAAAATATTACCATATTCGCAGTGGCTTAATGGAACTTAGAGCAGCCCGGCAGGTAAGACATGTCGTCCATATATATTTCGATCAATGTAGGCTAAATGCAATACAGTGGTAGACAATCGTTTAAACGCAGACGACTTTTTGTCTAGTTTGACGATATAGAATATTTTTTATGTTTCTTTTTACGACCCAGTTAGTATATTTAATATTTAAAAAAAATTAAGTAAAGACCAAACAAATATAGGGTGATTAATATTGAGGTTCCCTACCTTTTTAAAGAAAAAAACCACAGAAAATTCAAATTGAATGGGGAATGTTTATTATCATTTGAAAGAACATTTTTTGGCATTTATTTTTTGAAGATTAAGTCTATTAAATATTGGCTGCGGCTACGTCTCAGATGATCCATCCGTTGAGTCCAATTTTCGATGACCCGTTCGAGCATTTTGACAGGTATGGCGTTAATAACACGCGCAACGTTGGCTTCCAAAATCGTAGCTGATTTGTCAGCATATACTTTGGCCATTACGTAGCCCCAAAGAACAAAGTCTAACGGTGTGGTATCACACGATCTTGGTGGTCAATCGACCGGCCAAAAACGTGAAATTATCTGCTGGCCGAAGTGTTCTCTCAATAAATCCATTGATTGCTGCGATGTGTGGGAAGTGGCACAGTCTTGTTGAAACAAAATGTCGCCGAGATCACGAGCTTCAATTTCAGGCATAAAATAGTCGGTTATCATGGCACGATAACGGTCGCCATTTACGGTTACGTTCTCACCGGTATCATTTTGAAGAAATATGGACCGATGATTGCACCGGCCCACAAACCATACCAAACCGTTGTTTTTTCTGGATGAAGTGGCAGCTCTTGAACCTCTTCTGGTTGCTCTTCGTCACAAATGCGGCAATTTTGCTTGTTTACATAACCATTGAGCCAGAAATGTTGGCCGATTATGTTAACTATAAGTTAAACGAAGTTTACGAAACTCATTCCTCACAGAACGTGAATTTTCGTAATAAAGTTGAACGATTTGTAAAAGTTGGTCAGGCGTAAGTCTTTCCATGATGAAATGCCAAACAATACTTAACAAAAATAACATGAAAGCATGACACGACTCAAACTTGATCTATAAAAAAATGCTACTGAAAAAAGTATCTCGACTTGGATCACCCATTATTTCCATGAAATGAGGCAAGGAATACGCTGGTGAAGTTTATCTAGTCGTGAATGAATCACCCTGTATATCATATTATTAAAAGAAGGTCGACGATTATGCTGTCGATAGTCTTTTCGGAACGTTTTACTTTCGAACACTCTAACCATCATTACCACTGATTCCCTTAAGTTTGGCTGGCTTCTAACTCTTGAGTTATTGACAAAGGATGCACATATCGCCAAAGAATTAACATATTACACTGTATGACAAATTTAAGCTTTTGGTTGCACACATGAAAAAAATTAGTATATTCTGAAAGAGGAGGAAAAAATAAAATACACGTGTATCCCACTTTTTCTGCATCAATTCGTATATTTGCAAAAAATTTATGGATATGGACTTGTATGTTAATACAAAATATGTCTATATAAGTGGTTTTTAACCAAATATATATTCACATTTTTCGCGAAAATACGAATTGATCTAGAAAAACTGGGACACACGGGTAGTTTATTTTTCGACGTAGATTCCGAATATATAGGTCTTCTTCATGTGTGCAAAAGCGTGTTGAACGGTGTTATAAAGTGCCCTGAAATTTTAAAAAACTATAAATAATATTATAAGGAACATAATTATTATAATTATTAGAGAAATAGTTGCTTTACATTTTTGCCTGGAGTAATACAATTTAAATGGTACAAAATAGTCATAATTGTGTTTTTGTCATTTTGCAAATATGGCCACTCTTGTGGTCATAATGGGCTACACACTTAATCTTTGGCTGGCTTAAAGACCACTTTGTAGCAAGTTGTGGATTTTCAGTATTCCAAAATATGCCAATTTTCAATCCTACACAAATATTCTATCATTTTTAAAGCTTATTATCCGCTGTATGAGTTTTCTGAAGGGCTCGATAAATTTTTTCCGTCTATGATTGTAATAACCACCTTAACGTTTTTTTTAATTACCTAAAACCTTTGAGATAATTCCCATCTTTACGTTTTTTTTTAAATTGCCTATATTACTTTAAACTCTAGAGATAGAACAAAACCAGCAAATTCAGTTTAGTCTTAAAAATTCCAGCCAAATCCCAACTTATTGTTTAAAAAGCGCCAACGGTTATTTCTCACAAATTTTATTAATATTTCATACTTTCTTTTTTCTAAAAATAGAATTAAAAAAAAACTTAATTTAATAAAGACAAAATTCTTGAGACGCCCTTAAAGCATTACCACAAAATGCTTTACAAAAATAGCACAGACAATTTAATGAGATTTCTTTTTGTTTTGTTTGGGCAACTTTTTTTTGTTTGCTCTTAAATTCCTTTCAATATCATCTGGGCTCCGCCAGCCGACCAATACCGTTGGGAAGGAGCATGGGTCCAAATTGTATTAATTCATAACATATGGTGCTTGCTGGGCCAAGGGAAGGCAAGCCAATAAAAATAAAATAAAAAAAATATAAAAAAACACAAAAGAAGACGATGAAGAAGAACAAATAAATATTGTAATTAAAGCAGAAACCGCTCGTCTTCTCCCTAACCGCTGCCAATGAAAAATGATTATCATAAAAAAACATTATAACACAAATAAATAATAACAACAACAAATATACTTTAAATATGCTCGTATGTACCAACGTATGTATTGTTACATATACCTAGTAGCACATACATATGTGTGTATACATGTATGTGTAAATATAATTAAAAACACTTGTGATTAATAATCCAATTCCGTGTAGGTAGCGAAACCGAAAAGGGAGTTTAATACATTCTCCTTAGGGACGGGCCGCCACAAATACGTGCTATGTATGTGTTTTCTTTTTTTGGAATACACTTCGAAAAATGTTGTTGTTTAAAAGGAAAATAAAATTAATAAATACCCTCCAACATAGTAGCAATATTCACGAAATATGAGAATTAAACTACAAATCTGGGAAAAACTTTAAACATGTTTCAGCGGCGAATTTTATACACTCCACCAGAGGAAAGGCTTTATACTAGCAGAGTATATACGATTTGAGATATAGAGTTCAAATTTGTTCTAGGTGTAGTGCAAATGCTGCATTTTAAGAATGAAATTCAGTTTCGGTTATATGACCACCAGTCCTTGTACGAAGGCTGCTATTTATATTTCTGGCCTAATAATGAAAATGCGAATATTTTTATTAAAAATGGTTTAATTGTTTTTCAAAGTATTCTCCAGCATGATTTATACACTTTTCCATGCGCTCAAACCAATTGCCGAAGCACTTTTTCCACTCCTATTGAGACACCTTCAAAACATGGTTTTTGAACGCTTCAGCAGCATCTTCTGGCGACGAAAATCGTTGACCACGCATTTTTATCTTGATGTGCGGGCATCAAAAGAAGTCATTGGGTGCCAAGTCAGGGCTGTACGGCGGATGACCCATCGATTCGACGCTTTGGACAGCGCTGGCTGAGTCGATTTGTGAGAACTCGCATTGTCATGGTGAACAATGTTTCGTCTTCTCTTGTTCGTTTTTCGAATTTCCCCGAAGACATGCCGGCAAACAGATTGTGGTATACCACTCAGAATTGACTGCTCTACGTTGCACAAGCGGAACAGTTGCCACGTGCCAATTTTTGCCGAAAAAAACGGCGACCATTTGCTTCGAAGTACTTCTTCCACTAACGACTTTTGTAGGATTTGGCTCGTCTTCGAAGACCCACACGGTCGATTGCTGTTTTGTTTCGGGCTCATACGCAAATATCCATGATTCTTCACCTGGGACGATCTTATAAACGTCTTTTGAAGCACCGCAATCGTATTTTTTTCAAAATTTCTTCACACCAATCGACAGGCGCCACTTTTTAAGCGATTGTCAAATTGTGCGGGATCCAACGAGAATGAACCTTTTTATGGCCTGGTGTTCAAGCAATATCGAATGTATGCTGGTGGAAGAAATGCCCAAGGACACCTCTATCTCATGGTATGTCACATGACGATCTTGCGTTATCAGTTTACGCACGGCATCAATGTTCTCTGGCACAACGGCCGTTTTTGGATGACCTTCGCCTTTGAGTGAGCGTCGGCCACGATTGAATTCATTAAACCAGTTTTTACAGTACTATAGGATGGTGCTTCATCGCCATTAAGTTCATCGATACACTCCTGACGTGATAATCCACGTCGGAAATTGTGAAAAATTATCGCACAAAAATGTTGACGAGTTAATTCCATATTTTGCCAATTTGATTTTTTCCAGTCTCTGTAAACAGCACAAATGATGGTCGTACATCAAAACGTTTTGAGTACGTTAATGCTTATGTGAAACTTTCCAATGAAATGTCAGATGGCGCCAGGCAACACATAGTCAAAGTAGGCCTGAAATATATATAACCCTCGTACATCGATCTATTCTTTGGACCCAGTTTTGCACCACTCTTGCACATATTTCGACCGGATCATTGGCAATTTTGCGTTGGATGTTGTCTCTGAGATCGAATTTTGTCTCTGAGACCAAATTTCCTTTCAGTAAATCGACTGTAACACATTCCGTGTGGCTACTGGCACCGTCTTGTTGAAGACACATATTGGCGATATCAAGCTCATTCAATTTTGGCCAAAAATAATGACGATAACATGACGATTGTTTTCATCGACGGCCCAATTACACTTCCGGCATGAAAACCACACCACGCACATTTTGTTTATTGAAAAAACCACTCAGACAGAAATGAGCTTCATCGCTGAAGAAACTGAAAATTGGTATAAGCGTTCTTTAAGTTTCGACCACCGACTCAGAATTTCGGTGGTAATTTTTAATAATTTACAAACGTTGCTCGTAACTGAACTTAACCATCACGAAAATGTTAACTTTAACTAACGTTTTGACACTGAAAGATCATTCAAAATGTTTAAGGGTGCGTTGACATAAGAATTCGAAATTGTTATGTTCGTGTTGGAAAACTCGTTACAATTGACTCTTTTAAACTTCTGAGATGATTTGGTCAAGTCCGTTCATCAGTTCGTCTAGTTGTCTACTGAAATCAAGATACCGGTCAACGAAAATAAGCTACAACCCTCTAATTTTTACAGGATGATGGCTTATGGACATACACTGTTTGATATTAAAAATGGACGAAGTCGGCAAAAAGTAAAAAGTTTTAATTAGTTTAAAAAACGGACTTAATGTAAGACTGAAAATAATACGATATTTGGGCAGATCTTTTCTATTTGTAAACTGTGGTTCAACTTGGGATAGTTAACTTTGCAGATTTGTATAGGAATGACTTGAAGACAAAAAAAACGGACATGTATTGCTAACAAAATTGGATATATTGCCATTAAAGTTAACCAAAAGTCGAAAATGCATGTATTTTCAAAATCTGCCTAAATTTTGGTATTCGACATGTGGACCGTCGGGCTGAAACAAAGGTCAAAACAAGAGCTCAATGAGAAAATATTACATATTAAGACCTATTTTATATTGAATCGAAAAATGGAGTTATTTTGAAGACTTGAACATTTGGAGCCCGAAAAAAGACACTATAGTAATAATGGGCACTTGGGTATACAAACAAATCGTAATATTTATCGAAATTCGCGTTCGGCCTATTTAAGCCTTATATAATTTTTACTTTCCAACGTTTAAGTTCTCTGTACTGCCAAAACGCGTACAGTTCATGAACCTCTTAGATCTATGGACCTGGCTTAAAGTTTACTTTCTAATGATACGTATCTAGGTTATTTATAAAGTGACAACATAGGCAGTGTTCCACTTACTCCATTTCTTTATCTTCCTTATTTGCTGCAGCTTTTTTCTCAGTGTTCCCATAAATGTATCCATGTGTACATGGTATCCTTATGAATTTGTCCAACATGGCCAATGTAGTTTTATTAATATGACCAAGACCATGAATGGACGAGTGTATGTAGGCTTATGATAATGAAAAGTAAATGAAAAATACATTTAATTAAAAAAGACTATGTACCAACAACTACCGTTAACATATAAATATATTTACACACACATGTACATATACAAATACACACACGGATGTGTAGGTATTTGCTCAACATGAATGTATATTGCATAAAAATTATGTTAAGCATGTGCCAACATATTAATCAATTAATAAAAAGTAAATAAAAGATGTCACAAATGGTCATAATGGGCCTTCGAATGTACCCTACACTACATTTTTGTTTGTGTTCTTATATAGTTCGTATATGAACTATTGAAACAAACAGTAGGCATGCTGGTGTTGTTCGACCAAAGATTGTCGTGTTGGGTCATGTGCCAACTTCGGAACGTTACTCAGATGTCAAAATGCTTATATAAAAATTCCAAAACTCAACGACTTTCGGTCACTAGCTAGTCTTTACTCAAGTAATGTTTCAATATCAATTTAGTTACAATTTTATTCTTCCAATATTTCGTTTTACATAAGTATAATAATAACAGTTTTATGGGTTTAATCAGTATGATTTTTCAGCAAATAAATCTTTTAAAGTAGTATAGCAAGTTTAGGGAATATTATGGTAACATTAAAGGAAAAAGGGGTAAAACATTTATGTTTTTACAAGTAATGTTTCATATTTCTTAGATCTTCTTTAATTTCCATAAATAAGTTTTCTACGGATTTCATCCAGGCATTCATTGAGTATTTATATCATTTACCTTAACTGGTTAACTTAGACTTCTAATCCTGGTATGCGTCAGCTAACTCAATCAAAAACAATAACATGCTCCTTTTAAAACATAAAGATATAATTGATCATTACATTTTGAAAACCATATATGATGTCTGATCTTGATTAAATTCTACACACTTTTCTGTGATGTACTAGACGTATTTAGATAGAGGATACACAAACGATTTAAGGTCCTGCCACTCCAAGTACTTTTTCCCAACTGCTGATTTCGCCCAGTTACAATCCCCAGGGACAGAGTTAAAATCTTAAGAAGTCTGAATTAAGTAGTATTGCAATGATCTTCGTTCTTACCGGGGACTACCCACTAAAGGCACAACTTCTCCCCATTAGAAAGGCGGGATCAAAACATGCGAGGAAGACATCGAAACGATTGAGCACTATCTATGCTAACGCCCAGCATTCGCGAGATCTAGACGACAAAATCTGTCGGCCAGTAGTAAAGGATCAAAAGTTTCATCTTTAATGACAAGCTTAGCGTATGGGTCTTTTTTTGGACCCCTCTATCTTAAATCAACTAACAAATTATCAAATTTTTTATGACTCTAAGGGCCCCCGCAGACTGCAGACTTTTTATCGGCCGATAGTTTAGTCGGGTTGGGCTGAAAGTGCGCACACCGAGCCAACTAAACAGTTTGTTTGGTGAACAGGGCGCAGACTATCCAACAGTCGGTCAACTATTCTCGAAATAGTTTGTAACTGATTGTAACCATACTGATTAAGAAGCCGACCAAACTATCGGCCGATAAAAAGTCTGCAGTCTGCGGGGGCCCTAAAGCATATCAAATGTGGTCCAACTAAAACGCACGATGTTTATTGTAAATAAGACAATACTTTTTTAGAAAATTATCTCAATATGTTTTTTTTTCTGATAGAAGGATCTATGACAATTATGAGTGAAATAAAATAGCGGCCAACTGTTCTTCACAGCTTCGATGGTATACCTCTATCCGATAGTAAATAGTTTAAATGACTCTGAGACATAATAATAATGTCGTTAGTATGCCGAATTATCTCATTCTTTCTCTCTAAACTTGTTAAATATTTAAATATTAAATATTCTAACTATCCCCAAAGAAAGAAGTCCAACATTGTCAAATCACATGGTCATGTCGATCAATTAACATCGCCTGGACATGAGATTACACGGCCATTGAATATCTCCCGCAAAAGAGCCTTTGTTTCGTTGGAAATAAAGCAAACGGCACCATCCTTTAGGAAACCATATCATCCTGGTCCATATCTTCAATAGCGAACACCACCACGCTTACTGCTTGGTCGACCTCATTTTCGAAGAAGTACCTACTGCCCGACGGCGCCGTCAGCTAATACACCCCACCAAACAGTAACTTTTTGTGTACGCATCGCTTTTTCAACAATCACTTGTGGATTATCATTTTCCCACATGCGGCAATTCTGCTTGTTAACGAATCCACTGTAGACACATATGGTCGATATGATGATCAAAAAAATCACGAAGTGCACGATAATGCTTCAACAATCTTAACGCGCGCGCTTTAATTGTAAACCTCTCCATGGTTGAATTTGTGGAACACTGAAGCAAAGAAATGTCAAAAAGGTTGGTCAAAAAACTTGACGTTAAAGTTTGACTCACAATTCACATCGTGCATTATGTTTGGATCACCCTTTATAGTCGAGAAATAGCAATGTAGCACCAAAAAGTACTTAAGTAACCCTTAAAATGTCTACCCGCTTGAGAAACACCAAATATTTTTTAATCCCGCCAAATATTTTCAGTATTGATGTAAATATTCAGTAAATATTCCATTTAACAAGGACACACAATAACTTATAATCCTGCTTCTGAGCCATCGACTATAATTTTGGACTGTCATTACTCCAAATATGCCAATTTTATTATTGCTCCATTCTCCATCACTAACGGCACAAATAATAGTAATTAGGCTTTAGTTTCTGCTAATGCTGGATCCTGTTAGATCGTAAGTTAAAATTATTACTGTAAATTTTCCATAAAAAGGAAAGATACCAGGTCCAATTGCAGCACCCTATTTTGAATCGACTCCTTCGACCCATTCTTCAGACTACGCTCTGCAACAGCAAATGCTCCATTATAAGACAAAGCTCAAAAACCAGTACATGGCCGGTTTAATTAAGTCCCTCGTGTGGACGATGTCGACCATAAAATGGACGTAGCGCGTGACTACATTTGAAACAACCTACCGAAAATTGGGCCGGTTCAGAATCAGTCACGTGATATATTCATAATATCCGGTCCTAGTACTAACCCAACTGTGTAAAAAGGACCGATAACTTGTACATGGCTTTGTCATTGGAGGGAGCTAATTGACACTGCTCAGATACCATATGACATATCACGGGAATAATAAAAAAGGTCCGGTATAGTACGTTTCATTATACTCGTAGTACCCATTTCGTTTTTACAAACTGCCAAGAACACTGGTTCAGCGCTGCTCAAAACAAAAAGTTTTGAATATCTCGACCAGATTTCTATAAAAAATGGCTGCTACAGGCAAAGATATTGAAAAGCGCCAAGAAGCTGATTCTGCTTTAGTCCATCTCACTCGTATAATATTGACCTCTAGGAATGTACGTTCTTTGGAAAATGTTTGCACTAAGAACTAAAATTTTGCGTGGTAAGGTTCCAGTACGCATTCTAACTAAAATTTTCCGTATCACCTGTAAAACACCTTGCAGTGAAGGTTTGAAGACATGGGATAATTTCCAAATGAGGTGCGCATCATTGATTTGCACTTTTCCACTGGAAATCGTGAAGAAAATCACCTCCATCAACAGCGAACCTGGCGTAGAAATGAAGGTCACCATTGCCAACTAAAAAAATATTGTCCCCATCACAGAACTCATCCCAACTGAACCAGTCACAGGCAAAGTCAAAATTAAACTCGTCACAGCACTAGTCTAATGAAACTAATTTCAAAACCAGTACAAATCGTACCCGTCCCACAACAGGTCCGAAATTTCTAAATCCTACAAACCATAAAAATATAATGAGGCAATTAAAATACACAGTAAAAGGCAATATTTTAAATGTAGAGATCAACATTTATACTCGTATATGTAAAAAACGAAAACTTAAGCTGAGAAATTCATTTTGATAATAATTCTAATATAAAACAATTATGAGATCAAATTAAATTTAAATTGAAAAGTATTTTTGGCATCATCTTTACCGAAGATTATTAAAATGGAAGTCCTCGGATTTTCATTTCATTTTATTTCTTTATTAACAATGACATGTCGAAGCCCACTGGGGGCCTATTAAAGCTATATTAACATATGCATCAAAATGTGAAATAGAACATCATATACTACTAGAAATATTGCGCAAATGTAATCGGTTTACTGTGCGAAAATATACCGAGAATTTGAAGACTTTAAATATTTAAAGTAATTAACACGATACTATCCATACCGAAACTGTTCTGTCAAAAGGTTCTGTTTTCACCCGTACTCGGTGCGTCACATTCAGGGTAATTGACCCATAGTGCAGTAATTAAATTATCCATTTTCGAAATAAATTTACAGAAAGGTCAATCCCGAGGTTCCCTTTTTTACTTTCGTCATATATATTTTGATAGTGACAGCTCCTTTTCGATCAAAATTAAGGCATAAAGTCAGTATCATACGAAGGCACACTAATAATTCCGTGACTTTTCCAACTTCCCTCGTAGTTACATAAAATGCCACACTGCTCCCATTGAGTACCATCTGTTGATAAACTACTCAAAAGAGAGATCTCGTGAGAGAGATCCGTCATTAAGTTTGTGTTAAACACCTGTTTAAAACATACAACCTCATGGATTTTGTTAAAAATAAAAAAGTGAATTTCGAGTGCTCATTAAACATTATTTTTTGCGGGACACAACCGTCAATCGAACCGAAGAAACTCTGCAGCATCGATTTCAGTAGTAAAAAGTGTTTTAGTGACTTTCGTTGTGGTCGCACAAGTACAAATGACGCTGAACGTTCTAGACGGCCAATTGAGGTCAATACATCCGAAAATGACGGAAAAATCCACGATATGGTGTTGGCCGATCAAGAGTAGAAGTGCGTTAAATTGTTGATGCTATACGCATTTCATACGGCAATGGGGTTTCAATTTTAGATGATCAGTTAAGAAAGCTGCCTGCAAGATTTCTGCCGCCTTTGCTATCAATTGACCATAAACGTAATCGTGTGACAACTTTAAAGTATTGTTTATAGTTGTTTAAACGCAATTCGAGTGAGTTTTTGCGGCAATTTTTAACTGTGGATGAAAAAAAGCGACACCATATTGCCAAGAAAAAATTTATTTTTCATCAAGATAATGCACTGGTGCACATGGTTGCAGTTTCAATAGCAAAATTACATGAATTGTGTTACGAATTGATACCTCATCCGCCACATTTTCCGGACTTAGCCCCCGGTGACTATTTCCTATATCCAAACCTAAAGAAATGACACGATGGAAATAGATTCAGCTCAAACGATGAAATTATTGATCGAACAAATTCCTACTTTATAAATTCCTATCAAATTCCGCACAGTTCGAAGACTATATGAAAATGTTTATTCTCAGTAATACAAACGAGTCTCCCGTATAAGTCATTTGATTTGTTGCCGAAGTAATTGTTGCTGGCGAAAACCCGTGGAGCTTTAGAAACAGCTGTACAGTGTGCCAGACAACCAAGCCAATACATTTCACCAATTTTTAACGTTGATTCTGAAAAAGAAAAACATAAAGGGGTCGAACCAGTATAAAAACTGTTCAAGTCATAAAAATGATAAAAACCGAGTAAAAATAAACTAAAAGTAAATACTATTTTATGGACCTCAAAAAATTATATTTTTTGGAAGGGATAAAAAAACTGGAGAAACGCTGCAAAAAAATCTGTTACTCGAAAAATCACGGAATTATTGATATGCCCTCGTATACCCGTGTTACTCCTGAACGACGTGGACAAATAATGCAAATCAATTGCCAAAGTCAATAGCATGTAGCTTAGTGTGTTTATTAAAAAGCACGCATACGAGTAATAAAATGTGAAAATATAGGGTGATTCATCTAGAGGTATTTTTTCAGAACAAAAAAAAATGTAAAAATTCAAATCAAGTGTGGAATCTTTATTGGTAATTTGAAAGGACAAAGGGCATTTATTTTTTGAATATAACTTTCTTCAAATGTGGGCCGCAAGATTTCTATTTTGAGGGTCCAATTTTGGATGACTCGTTCAAGCATTTCGCCCGGTATGGCTTTAATGACACAAGCAATATTGGCTTTCAAACCTAAATCGTAGCTAGTTTGTCAGCATAGACTTTGAACTTTACGTAACCCTCCAAAAAATGTCTAAAAGTGTGATATCACTCGATCTAGGCGGCCAACTAACTCATCTGTCAAAAACGTGAAATTAGCTGTTTTTCGAAATGACCTCTCAATAGATCCATCGTTTGAGCAATTGTATGGCAAGTGACAACGTCCTGTTGAAACCAAGTGTCGTCAAGACTACGGGCTTCAATTTCAGGTAGCATAAACAACGATATCATGGCGCGATAGCGAACACCATTCCCGGTTACGTTCCGGCCATCATCAGTTTTGAAAAAATATACACCGATGAGTACACCAGCTTATAAATCGCACCAAACCGTGGTTAACTCTGGGTACAATGGCACCTCTTGAACCTCTTCTTGTTGCCTTTCAGCCCAAATGCGGCAATTTTGTTAATTGACTTTGTCGTTGAGCCAGCAATGGGCCTCATCACTGAACAAAATTTTGGTCGAAAACAGCGGATCTTCCCGTTTCTTACCGAACGCTCATTTTCATAATACAGCTGCCAATATTTGAAGGAAATTAAATTCAAAAAAATAAATTGAATTTTGAATTTGTTTTTTATTTTGAAAAAAATACCTCTATATGTATCCGTTTATATGCTGACTAAACCTTTTGTTAATATACCAAGATACAACATACATAGCTTTTTACAACTCAAAGATTCCACACTCGATATGAATTGTATTATTTTTTGTTCTGAAAAAATACCTCGCCCTATATATTAAAAAGAACTGTTGGACAAAATAGGACAACCAAGGCTCCTGCTGTTGGTTGCTTAGCCATTGGTCTATACGTAATGAAATGGCAAACCAATCTGAATTGATTGAATTAAGTCATTGTCTCTTTTCGCTAATATATTGATATTTTTTTATTAAATATTGGGAGTTTCCTGCTCTACGAGTATGTATACTCGTATTTAAGACTACAGAATTTTTATATTTAAATTTTCAAATGAACTGCAACATTTTTTCTTTTATTTGAATTTTAAATAAATAACAATATCAGCTATATAAATTTATAATTTATTCGTATCCCAGCCAAAGCATATTTTTTGCATGCATTTCTTATTTAATAAATTAATTTATGTTTGTTTGAATCTATTTTTTTTGTTGGTTTTGTATCACATAGTTTTTGAACTAATACATTATGCAAAGAGTCGATGGAACAAAATATACCTCTAGATAAACAATAACAACGAAAGCAAACATATTTTATATGGAATTAATAATAACAACTAAAAACACTTTGTCTGTCTGAATGTACATTTTATGATTTTTATATGCCATAGTTTTTGCATTGATGATTTTTTTTATTTGAATATAAGTTTTTCCATTTCCCTCCCACAACATAAGCGCTAAACACACATCACATACATACATTAGTGTATATATATATATATATGTTTAGCTTTTTGCCTGGTTTGAAAAATCAAAACTTTTAATTTTTCTGTGGTCATTATTTATTTAAATTAAAATTCAAGCATAACTAATAATAATTTCGTAATTGTCGCAGCATTTGATCAAAAATTCAACACACACTTCCATGCATCCCACACCGTGCCACCAACAAAACATTAGCATATCAAACAGCAGACATTTGAATAAATTTAATTTTTTAAGTTTTTGTATACAAAAAAACCAGCAAAACAAACAAAAAATATTTACAAAAAACATCATTTAAAATTTATTATTATCGGTTGTTGTTTGTTTTCTATATTTTTGATTAATTATCCCTACAAAATCATAGCTTTTATTTGAAACAATTGATACAGATTCTCAGACATAATCAAATATTTAATTATTGCCTCATTCATGAAATATTTTTTTAATTAATGTCGATTTCGTTTTATTTCAATATCTTCTACGAATGTGAACTTTTTGATATAGGGCTCCGATTTACCGATATACATCTGGTATGAAAGCTATCCCGAGCACATCGAAGACGGTTACAAGAGTCGAGTCTCACGCGTGTCACCGGACTCGCCATTCGGTTCGGCCTCACTTAATTTGACCAACA
Organism: Hydrotaea diabolus; assembly: GCA_963513945.1. Lineage (NCBI taxonomy): Eukaryota > Metazoa > Arthropoda > Insecta > Diptera > Muscidae > Hydrotaea > Hydrotaea diabolus. The sequence goes on along the minus strand of OY740717.1, from coordinate 128,756,372 downwards.
TCAAGGAATCGGATCAGGGATGGTACGAGTGTAAAGTTGTATTTTTAAATCGTGATCCGAAGCAGCATAAGAACGGTACATGGTTCCATTTAGATGTACATGCACCGCCTCGATTTAGTGTAACACCAGACGATATAATATATGTTAATTTAGGTAAGTACACTGAAAGAAACAAACACATGTATATTGAAATTTTATGTTATGTAAACTGAAAAACACAATTAGAAACAATAGAGTCTTTTTAAAACTGAGAATTTTTTGTAGTAGTTGCCAACATACAAAGAGTAAGTTTAATCCTTTAAATCATTCATACTAGCCAAAATATGCTCCTTAATTGATTAAAAAATATTTCCCTTGCAAGAGTCGTTTTCTTACGACCAGGCAGGAATCAATATTATTTACTAACTTCTATATGAAGCTACCCGTTCTTACTGATATTGATATTGGAAACTTTCAACGGCGCTTGAAATTGACGTTTGTCTTACAACCAGGCGGAAATCAAGATTATTTACGAATTTCTACATAAAGCTAGGCGTTCTTGCTGATATTGTTATGGGAAACTTTCTACGGCGCTTGAAATTGTCTTACGAGAAATGTAACATTTTTTCCAGTTTTTAGAGAATCAGAAAGGACTGTTGAGTCTTGTTCCAAGATCTAGGGATTTTTGCATCTTCCTTTACGTGGTCCCCAACCCGAAGTCATGGTCATCAAGGCCTATCGCGCTTTATTCCACCATACGATAAAGAATATGTATATAAGTTTGTCAGTCTGTTTGTAACTTCTTGAAATTCTTATCTGCGAGCCTATAAATTCTGTATACAAATTATGCCATGCCCGTATGTTCTGCGATTCAGTCCTAATGAAAGGAGCTAAAGCCTTGTCCCCTTTTTAGGAGAAATATGGTTATGCAGACACAATGGCATTTTCTTACAAATCTAAACAAGATATGCTCCTGTGTGTATTAGAAAGAATACAATTTAGTCACTAATCCGAATATAACATTAGTTCTATGATTTGACTACATTTGAGTACATGACCAATAAGCCTTTTAAGATTTGTCTCAAATTCGGGTTCAGGACAACGGGCCCTAGGGACACTTAAGCTGGATCGCTTCATCAATGGAAATTTCTCAGGAATTAGAATACGGTTGCTATATATATTTCGGGCCTAGGCAACACTAAGTGTTGCCTGGCGCCTTCTGACATTTCCATTGGAAAGACACTTTTTAGCATAAACGTACTCAGAACGTTTTGACGTACGACTTTCATTTGTGTTGTTTACAGTGACTTGAAAAAAATCAATTTGGCAAAAAAATGGAATTAACTCGCGAACATTTTCGTGCCATAATATTTCACAACTTTCGAAGTGGAATATCACGACAAGAGTGCATCAATGGACTTAAATCGTTGTATGGCACTGAAGCACCATCCTATTGCTCTGTAAAACTGGTTTAATGAATTCAATCGTGGCCGACGCTCGCTCGAAGACTAAGGTCGTGATGATCGTTCTAAAACAGCCGTTGTGTCAGAGAACTTTGATGCCGTGCGTGAACTGATAATGCAAGATCGTCATGAGACATACCGTGAGATAGAGGCATCCCTGTATACCGTGAGATAGAGGCATTTCTTCCACCAGCATACGTTCGATATTGCATGAGCACCTGGTCGTAAAAAGGGTTTGTTCTCGTTGGATCCCGCACAATTTGACAATCATTCAAAAAAGGCACGTTTGGTGCAAAGAAAATTTTAAAAAAATTTGATCGCGGTGCTTCAAAATACTTTTATAAGATCGTCACAGGTGAGGAATCATGGATCTATGCGTTTGAGCCCGAAACAAAACAGCAATCGACCGCGTCGAAGACGAGCCAAGTCCAACGAAAGTTGTACGTGGAAGAAGCACTTCGAAGCAAATGGTCGCCTGTTTCTTCGGCAAAACTGGTCATGTGGCGACTGTTCCGCTTGAGGAACGTAGGACGGTCAATTCTGAGTTGTACACCACAATTAGTTTGCCTGAAGTCTTCGGAGAAATTCGAAAAACGAACAATAATGAATCATTGTGCACCATGACAATGCGAGCTCTCATACATCGGCTCAAATCGGAGCATTTTTGACCGGCCAAAGAGTCGATTTGATGGGTCATCTGCCGTACAGCCCTGACTTGGAACCCAATGACTTCTTCTTAATCCCTAGTTTTAAGAAAAAAATGCGCAGGAAGCAGCTGCTGAAGCGTACGAAAATCATGTTTTTGAGGAGTCTAAATCGGTATGGAAAAGTGCTTCGGAAATTTGTTTGTGCGCATGCAAAAGTGTATTGATCTTAAAGGAGTATATTTTGAAAAACAATAAAACCATTTCCAATGATAAATTATTGTGATTTTTTTGCCAGAACCGAAATAAAAATAGCAACCCCCGTATAAGTTCCTGCCGCACTAATGGCAACATTGTAAATCAAATCCAATTAAACCTAAATCCCATATGAAGACGTGGAAACAACCGAATAGGTGCAGGGTTTTTCCATAGTCGGTCCCGTCCGACTCTGATATTTTTCTTGTTTTTTTTTTATCATTTATTGTATTTTCAGAAGTGAGCGTTAAAAAAATTTGAACCTTTTTAATGAAATAAAAAATTCGGCACTCAAATGTTAATACAAATTTTTACCAAGGAACACATCCTTTTCGCGTAAACAGATGACATTGACATTGTTGGCAGAGCAGAGTGGGATATAACTGGAACTTTTTAAAAGATTGAATTAGAGACGTCTACGATGGGTCTTATGAATGAAGGCCAGACCAAAATGATGCTGCTACTGCTAGAGATGCGCCACGCGACGAAAAAAGACGAAATTGTTTCGGCCGACAGTTGCAACGTCGTAGTAGTAGAGGAATTTGTATACCTCCGCCATAATCCAAAGACCATGTCACTATTAAAATAAAACCATCGTGTTGCAAAAAAGATGTTATTTTGGGCTTGGTTACCATTTTGAAAACAGGGCCCTCTCTTAAAAATCTGAGATTACACTGATACTATCTGTCCTTTTACGGAGCCGGAACATGGGTGCTTTTAAAAGCGGATGAAAGTGTATTGACAATCTTGGAAAGAAAAATTCTTCTTAAATCTAAGGCCCCAGCTGCATGGGCGGCCAGTATATGCATCGGCCGAACCGAGAGCTGTATGAGATATACCCTCATGAATATAGCTAAGCGCATCAAAATACATCAATTGCGCCGCTTGGACACGTTGGTCGAATGAAAAAAATGATCCAGCCAGAAAAGCATTGGGGGATAATTACCACGGAAAGACCGGGTCTCCTGTGGAGAGACCAAGTAGAAGAAGATGCGAAGATCCTTGGGATTTGAAACTGAAGGAAGCACGTGCAAGACCGAAGTGCTTATAAATCATTTATTGAGTAGGCCTGGAGCAACATTAAGTTGTGGATTAAGCCAAAGTATGTTACGCCACTCACACGTTACCCGTTTCTTTTACAGATGTGTCAGGGTTATTTGTATAAATGGATAAAGCGACCTAGGACTACGTTAAAGGGATCATATCCTAGATCTCGTTTCAGAAAAAAAATTTACATTAACTGATTCTTCGGGGTTTCGCGGAGTGGTGGACTTTTGGAACACGAAAGTGGGCTGGAAATTTTAAAGGAATTTATGCCGATGCGATCAGTCAAAAGTTTAAACAATTTTCTGATTAAAAATAGTTCGCAGTTCATTATTAAATGGAATCTGACGTACAATTTAGCGCAGAAGCTAATTTAGGTTTAAATCGTTTTAACGATTTATTAAATAAATTGCAAACTTAGCCTGATGCAATGTACTGTAATGTTATAATGCGGAATACAGGATTATGTGATTTTCCACTGGAGTTATAGATATATTTTATAGATATACTCTCTCCCTAATTTCGGCACTTATAAACTGGTGATCCCCTATTTTCCACATTTAATGAGCCCTACTTTTGTATTTGAAATATTTCTCAATTTCGTTAACAATCGCATTAAAAAAAACGTCTGTTTTTTATACCGACATTAATTTCCCAAACTTGTATGGTGGAGAATGTGATTAATAGCAATTTCGCGTTTGCAAATACTTGCTACTTCTCCTTCTCTAAAGGTGGCAAATACAGCACATAATTCTAAAATATTTTTCCGGATTTCCGCCTCCCCCGTAGGACAAACACTGCCATACACAATCACTCAACTTAAATCGAAACCAATTTTCCATGAAAAATACTGTACGAAATCAGCTAACAACAGAACCCAGCACATATTTTTGCCAAGTGTTTGGGAAACTTTTGTATGTTCGGTGAAAGGTGAAGTTGGGCTATGGGCGGGGCTGAAACGAAAAAGTAATGTTACGTTCAATTACTTGGGAAAACTAATGTTTTCATATTCATCATAATGACACTTTTTCACACGTTTTTCTCATAAATATTTATGGAATTGTATGTAGAGCGCTTCTTCTTCTTCGTCGTCGTTAGCTGTAGATGTCTACCGCCTAGGTGGGTAAGAGGGGCTTTGGTGTAGATGGAACGAGTGTGCGTGTGTGTGTGGGTGTATAAATCACCCTATACATATATGAGGACAATCTTTTGCTCATATTCAATAACATCCTTTTCTCGTTGAGTGTGCCAGTGTTGGCAACTGAAAAAGTTAACAATTTGCTGTTAGGGGAGGTGGCTGCAGTGGGGGCAGGGAACTCTAGAAAGATATGTCAATCCTTCGGGTTTCGGTATGTTTTCATTCGTTGCCATCTTAGGCGAACCTAGCCCCCACTCATTCATATCTTTCATATTTATGTCTACTTATGGCACAAAAAAAGGTATCTTTTCATAATTTCCATCTTCAGTCAATGGCACCGGGCTGAATGGAACTCCTCTAGTGTTTTTTGTTTGTGCGCCAGGAAGGCGGGAGGCAGGGTCTTTGCCGCATTTTCCTACAGCTCCTGTCGCTTGTGAAAATAATAAATGTTCGGTCATAAATTGTATTTATAAATCTTGATAAATGTTGTATTGCTGTGTGTCGGTCGGTTGTTTTTCTCGTCTCCGCATCGTTTGCCTCAAAAGTTATGAAAGTATTTCTTTGCACTTTATTTATACTCGGAATATGAGGTGTACGACTGTTTTGTGATACTCGTATTTCTGTTAGTTTTGTTTTGTTGTATTGCGTTTTTGGCTATTTGTTCGGTTGTGGGTAGAAAACGAAAGGAACCGGATGGGAAAAGGTTCGGTCGTGCTTCTGGAGAATGTGAAAAGGTGCCGTAAGTGGCAATTTTTCATATCGTAAAAGTATATTATTCGTTTTTCATGCTCTCGCCCAATTGTGAAGGACTTTCGGCAGTATTTGTTTGTACATTTTTTATTTATAAAATTTTATTAACAGGATCCAATTTATCATGTGATGGTCGACCAAATGTAGTGAAAACAGAGTATTATGTATTACACCCAGATAAATGAGTGTGGGTTGCTTTTCCTCTTTTATTGGTGGAAGTGTTGTAGAACCTGCCAAATCAAGGGTTATTGTTGGAATACAATTTTGTAGATTTACTTGCTGCAAATGATGGCATTTTAATGTTTTTTGGGAATGTGAAATAATTTAAAGGGATTTCTTCGGAAAACTGTACAGCAATTTGTGGCCGAAAATTGGAAACTCAGAGTACCATATCCAGTTCATAAAAAGGTAGACAGGACCGGCGAAAACGGTCGCGGAATAAGTCTCCTACACAACGCGTATTAAATACTACCGACTATACTGTGTGAATAATTGAAGCTCAATATTACCCACCTAAGGCAACCACATCAATGTAATCACATCAACTAAATCAACAATCACACTGTCTGAAAAAGCCCTACAAGAGCAAAACAAGTCCCCTGCTCACAGATGTTAAGTCCGCATTTGACACTCTTATAAGAGATACATTATTTGAAATCAAGTCTGCATATGCCTAAGATACTGAAATTTCCCAAATTCTTAGTTATAATTGTAAGTGGCTACCCAGAGCAATTCACCACTACTTCTAAATAAAGGCCTTAGACAGGGTTCCTCATAGCATGGCTACAGCTTCTTTTTCTAGAGATTTTCCTGGAAATTGCAAAGACAAATAAAATGGGCTTAATTGTGCTAGGACATGACGTTACGGTATGACAGAATGAGATGTAACAGGAGCTTTTTTGGGGGATTGACTTAGAGTCTAAAGAGGTTTTGAGCCGGTTAACCACTGTACATTATTGTCTAAAATGTTTTTGCCGACCGAAGTTGTTGAATCTTCATAGCTGTCAGAGGCGCATCAGATAAAATACAAATGTAAAAATATGTATTAATGATGTACTTATGGAAAGTACCTAGCTTATTTTAAAAATTAAAAAATAATACTTACTTAAGTCCCACAATATCTCATTAAGGAACAAGGGGAAACTTCTCTCAAATCAGTGAGCTGTGCACGATATAACAATTAAGCTCACTGATCGGAACCTACTGTTTAACGCCCCTTCCGAACAGCTAATGCATTTTTCATGGCATAGAGATAAATCTCATACTCGATAACATGGAAACCCCTTTCTGATAACTTTTTTAATGTTTTACCCGGGTTTGAACCTGAATTTACTGGCATGATAGTCGTGCACACTTCCATCACACTGCGGCGGCGAACTAAATAAAAATAACAACTTTTTTTTTGATTTTTTTCGCATTCTATATATGTGGCTTCCTCAGCTGGCTCCTATCTTATCCTGTCAACCTTATTTTAGAAGGTTACTGTTTCTGACTCTATCCCACAAATAGCTTGCTCGACAATCGTCTCTAAGTTCTAAATCGTTAATAGATTGTTCGCACGTCAGCCGGACTGAGCGTCACCTTACAGAACAACAGTCAGAGGTGGTCAGTTAATATATGTGACAGCGCATAGAGAAAGGGACCTAAGGGTAAAAAAATATACTTTCACTTTTTTTTGATGTGGACAACATCTAAGCATCGAATGAGACCAATCCCATGACTCAAAAGTGTTCCCTCCCAGAAATATGCGCGTTTTATGATAGTAATGGAACACCAATAATACACGTATTTAAATCTTTAAAATGGCTCTCCTGAACAAAACTGGTTTTTACCCTTAGGTCCCTTTCTATTTTGCGCGTCACATATGCTGATAACACGGTTGCCAAACCCGTGACAGCCGGTTCTATGTTCCTGTTTTACCCGTTATAGCAACTCGGATGACATTGGACCTTATCGGTCTGGGGTTTCTTATGATTTGAGGTCCGGCTGTTCTAAAAGACACAACTGAATTCACATTAATTGCGCATGGAACGTTAAGAGTAGTGTTTTCTTTTCATTTCCGGGGAAACTCGAAAAAAATTTTGCATTTCCCGGGATTCAGCAGTCTCCGACCAAAGACGTTCAACCCGGCACTAAGTGTGACGATACAACAACAACAACTTACGAGATCACAGCAAATAACGTGCAAAGTATGGCATGGATCGCTATTCTGCTAAAACCAACTATCTTCCAGTCCATGTCATCAATCTCGAATGCCTCTGTCTAACCCCTCTGTGCGGATATATTTTCAAAGAGAAATAGTCCAATCCACTCCAAACTGTCGTGTTCGAAGGGATCAATGCTTCCATGACGATCAAGACCTGGTTTTACGATGCCCGCAGCTTTAAAAATGATTTTCGTAAAAATAAATGATGAATGAGCCTAATTTCGAGGCCGGTGGTCATGTGCCTTCAACTGCTGAGTCAATTAGATCTTGCAAGAGAATAATACAAGATCATTGTGCAACATTTTCATTAGAAAGGTGCTATAAATGTTGAGTTTTTAAAATTGATGGCAAGTTGATGTTCTACACACAGACAACAGATTCGTTTGCCACATTCGATCTTTTTTTTTGGCAACAAAATGATCGACTTCCATGCATCTCAAGTATTCCCTCAATACGCCCGAATGGTAGTTGGTGCTCTGTAAATTTCAGTTATTGGAAATAAGGTATCGGATAAACAAACGAAGTATCTGAACCAGATAATAAATTTTGGATCTAATAATCCACATGCCGCACATGTTTAAAGAAAAAATTGAAAATTATCGTGAAAGGCACTTGAGGTACTATAAAATATACGGGGAAAAAGTGCATAAGATGAAGAAAGATATTTAACAAACAAAATTAAATTAAAAATAAATTGGATTGGCTTTAAGTCAGTAATAATTGAATTATTATATTTTTGTGATGCCAATTTAAACCAAAACAAAAATTAATATTTGATTAGCAATCATCAGCAATATTGGAATTTTTTAATTTGAAATTTTGTTAATATTCTTAGTAGATACATAAATACTGTTATAGGCTGTTTCCACTACGGTCGCGTCCACGTCCATGATTTATCGATAAATTTGTAATGGTGTTTCCATTGTGTTTTGCGTCCACGTTTGCGTTCAAACAGCTGTTTGTGTTTATTTGTTTTTTTAGGGGTGCGAAAAATTTTAATATTTTTGTGGCCCAACTAGCGCCTGCTCCTTTCTGCAATAAACACAATCGATTTAATTCCAAAAAAATATTGGTATATAATTTATATTTAAAAAATTTCCTGTATTTTTTCGTTTAATTGTCCAGTTTATTTTTTTTTACAGTCACTCCCAACTTCTCGCCCATTTCTTTGTGTATGTGGGTGTTTTTCCGAGCACCCCTCAGGCCATCAATGTTTTCCTCCCAGAGGTCCAACAGATGTAGTGTTGTTACTGCTGTCCATTCCGTCTTTTTAAATTCTAAAATAATTGGAAAAATTAATATTATTTAAACAAAAGCAAAAATATTAACTTACCTTCTGTTTTTTTGCATTTTGGATTTTTTTTATTTATACTGATTGACAGCTGTTTTCATAGGTATGTGCAATTTGCGATTTTGCCATTGATAGCTATGGGTGGGTTTCGATTGCAAAAATAATCGATTTTATAGTAAACGCGACTTATTGATAAACGCGTCCAATATGAACGAAACTTTTTCTCATACCTAACTGCCTATGTTTTTTGTATGGGCCTTAACGCGCGTTCATTGATTTTTGGATGCGGACGCGACCGTAGTGGAAACAGCCTATTACACACGTTTTCTGCTGTAAAATAAAAAGTACTGAATGTTTTTGGATCGAATATTTTTTAATATATTTATTGATGCATATTGTATCCAAAAAGAATCTAATTTTTCGAAATATCCGCCTTTTGCGTTTACACACGCCTTAAGTCACACTGGAAAATCGTCAATAGCTACACGAACCTCGTCCATTTGAAAATTGGCCACAGCTCGAACCAAAGCAGTCTTAAGAGATCCAATGTTGGGGTATCTTTTGTGACAAACCTCTAAAACCGCCCACAATTTGTAATCCAATGGGTTCAAATCTGGACTGTCTGAGGGCCATTCTTCAGAGGAAATGAACGCTGACAAATTGTTTCGAAGCCAGGCCTTGGACGTTTTAGACTTATGGGCCGGCGCAGAATCCTGCTAGAAAGTCCATGGCTGGTTTTGGAACAGGGACTTGTTAAGAAGCTTCACAACAGCTTACAAAACGGTTTCTTTGGTAATCTTTGGCCGATGTTTTGACTCCTTGTTCGCAGAAATGCAGGCCATGTCATGGACTTTTGCGTAATATTCATCTCACGGGCCATGATTTTCTGTTTTCGTAGCGGATTTCTGTGGATTTTTTGATTTAACGGCTTTGATGGCATGTAGTGTTCGAACAGAGCGTGGGCGGCCCGACCAGTGGCGGCCTTTTACATCTCCAGTCTCCTAAAACAGTTTTACGCATCGGTAGACGAACATGCGGCTAATCCCTAGTGGCCGCAGCGTTTTGAAAATATCGCTTTTTTTCATTTCACACTTGAAAAGCGCTATTACAGCGATACGGTTCTCATTATCTGACCACTCCATGATGAAAGTTGAAACAATTTTAAAATGCCTTTACAGACTAACGCTATTGAGGTTATCTTTCAAAGCCCATATGACATTAACGGGGTATGATCAGTTCTACTATTTAAATAGGTGTGTACAATATTGTAACAGTATTTATGTCCCTACTAAGTAGTATTTTTATATACTGAATGAAGTGAAGACCAGCTTTGTTGTTTATCGCTCTTAATGAGTAATATTGGGTCTTTTAAAACAGAAATATTTCTTTTTGAATTTGACTAGGGGTTTAAGAGGAGCATTACAGTATCCAAAGGGCTAGCACCGTTGATAGGCGAGACGATACTCTTGCTGTCTCTTGCAGTCCTATACACTTCCACAACAACACTGACTTCAGAATGTACTAAATATCCTACCAAGACTCAAAGCTTAAGTTTAACGTTGCTCTCTTCAGAAAATCTTGAAACTTCGGGGCATTTAGCAATGGAAAGTAAGTTGAATGTGCACCTGCTAAGGACTTGGGATAATAAATAGTTGGTGGGCTATTTAAAATTGTATATTTAATTGGTTGTAAAAAAACAGCTCTAATCATTTTTTTAAACTTGGTGATTTAATAATGGAACACACTATCATTCATATGATAACCACAGCTAGCTCGACAGTACCTCATCCGATCAATCCAATTTTACAGTACATTTTCGATTGTTTCGGGTCGAATCTCTTCAATGGCAACCTCGATTTCATATTTCAACGCTTCAATTGTCTTTGGTTGCTTTGCGTAACATTTATTCTTAATAGCTCCCCACTGAAAAAGTCCAAAGGCCTCAAATCTCAGCTTCAAGGCGGCTAAATGACATTACAATTTCTGCTAATTATTCAATTTTCAAAATCCGTGCTTAAAATATCGATTACAATTGTTGTTCAATCAGATGCTCTTGATGTTCTGGGCATTGAGACATATATTCAAAGCGTCAATTGTATAGGATTTCGTAAGCGATGTACGAAATATTTCACTCCTTCTGATGTTTTCAACATCTATGCGATCTATTTCAGGCCTAAGATGGAATAAAACTCCCATATATGGACAGGTGTTCCAAAACCATCCTTGGAGCTATCTGACCGCGTTCAAAGGAGAGCGATGGTGCCGATAATTGACAGTGGTTATCCAACTCAATTGTCTCCCTCGAGCACTGTCGGAATGTGGAATGTGTGTTGCTGTTCTATCGTTACTTTTATGGTGTGTGCTCCGCTGGCATCCGTCGACAAATTCTTGACATTAGAATGTTCGGCAGGAATACGCGACTTTCTAAGTAATCACACCCGCTTGTCATCGACTGGTCGTTTGACCGCACTATACACTATAGATTGAATTCGCTTTTTGCCAGTACTGACTGTATGTGGAATCGACCTCCAGCAAATGTATTTTGTACTAATCACAACATCCAGAAATTCAAGACAATGGTCAATATACATTACTCCTTCTTTCTACCCTCTGATTCATTACTTTCCACTTACCAAAGCAATGCACTGCATAATTGGGGACATTTCCTAAGTTTTTTCAATAAAAAAGTGACCTAATGATGCCGCCAGCCCAAAATCCACACCAAATACTGAATTGTTACGTGTGGGTTCTCTGAATCCCATATGCGGCAATTTTGCTTATTGCCACAGCCACCGAAATGAAAATGAGCTTCACCTGTAAACACGATTTTTCGGTAAAATTCTTCATCTTCAGCCCAGTTGTGGTAGACAATGCGATGATCATATTTATCATCTTCTGGTATGTCAATCCGAACAGAACTTTTGTAGTTCCACCGATTCCCAACTAATTTTTATCTCTATGTGGGACTGTGTCTCACACTCGTCAATGTTAAGTGTTGTCCACTGGTATGCCTGAATCACGCTTTTAGTTTCATTGCATGGAGATAAACGGTGGTTAAATTTTAAGGGCCGATGTTGAATGAGAAGTTTTTTTTGCATTTCATTTGGTATTTTATCAATTTCAGACTACGAGTAACTCTATCAGAACCACGGAAAGATACACAAGCGAGTAAAGTTATTCAGGCTTAATATGAAAATGGGCGTTCAAATCAAAATGCATATCGTGCACTGCGTGAATTTTTCGGTCAATTAAATCGTTCAAATGTGCGTACAATCGAAAAAATCGTGCAGAAATTTGAGAAAACCGGTTCTGTGGGAGATGTGAAAACACCAGTGCATGTTCGTATAGCTCGTACTGGAGAAAATATTGCTGCTGTTCACGTTAGTAAGGCTAAAAAGCCGTCCAACTCAACTTGTCGTCCAACTCAACTTGCACCACTCACGCTCGTCGTAGATGAACATTATGCATAAAGACTTGCATTTACATCGGCATCGGCCCTTAATATTTAACCACCCTTTATAATACTAACTTTAGTCAAGATTTCTTATGCGATAAGAGACAAGATTTTTAGCTGGATAAAAATGTCACCCGATATAACACTTTTCTTCCAACAATTCCTTTGTCGCTCCACAATAATCCTCGTTGAACAACTTCTCACAATCTTAACTTTAAACTTTTATACCTTTAAATTTTTCTCTGTACGTATATCTTATATTACCTGTCCCCTAATCCGCTGTGGAACTCTTAAAACAACTCTTGATATGACAACTTTCAAACAAAAAGAACTCGGGTCGCCACTTCTACCCAATCAACTGACAACCTTACTTTTATTTCTCTTAGCACAATCACTTGCAAAAAATCATCCTTTAGAAAGTATAAATTTTAATCTATAACTTCCCCGTCCATGATCATTCATTCAATTGTTTTGCTATTGTTGGGGTGGCGAACGTGTGCGTCTGTTTGCCAGAAAAGAATTTTCCTTTTTTTTGATTTTATAAATTACCTTTTTGTGGTTCTGTCAAACTGTGCCACATTTCTTTCTGCTGGTATTTTGATGCTGCCTCAACAACTTCCACACCTACTATATTCGCCGAGGCAAGCACTTCTACCGTTTTCCTTTCGTCATCTGCTTTTTGTGGTGTAATCTCTAAAAGATAAATGGTCAAATAGACATTTTAAATAGACAGTTTCTTGACAGCAGCCAACCAACGCCCCTCCTTGCCTTTCCCAGCAAACGGTTAGTGAAAAGTGCACACTTCTAAAGGAATGCTAGCGAGAAGGAAACAAAGATTACGCTTAATAGAACAACAACAAAAAAGGAAAAGCCAATTTAGTGAAAAGCGAAATGAAAATGAAAGCATTGTAAGATTTACAAGATATGTGCAGAAAAACGATAATGGAAAAGAAAAGCTGCATGGGAAACAATACGGCCTTCGACCACAGATAAGTGAACTTGAGGCAAATTAAAAGGAAAGGAAACAGAAATCTTGGAACAAATGAAAACAAATCCGACTTTTTAGGGTGAATGCTAACATAAATACGAAAATGTTTGTCATTGATTTTTAAAACTTCTCTGTGGGCCAGCTTAGGTTAATTTAAGATAACATGGAATTGCGTCGGCTTAGGCCAAAAAATTCGATGAAAATCCAATGTGAATTTTAAGAATAAGAAAGCTAAGAGCATTTTTAACGATTTGCGTTTGTCTTTGGATTCTAAAATCCTGTTGTATGCTTAGGCTTAAATAAGGATGCCACGTCTTTCACAGACAAGATTTATGTACCTTTGGGCAGCGGATCACCATTTTTCCTCTAAGGGTTTATAAATTATAACAAGTTTGAAAGGCATAAAGGAAAGTATAGGTACACCATCGCAAACTTCAAGTATGCCATGTCATGACAAGTCGAAGAAGTATTTGTGTTAGCCTCATACGTGCCAATACCAGTGATTTATAGAGTAAAGGTCCTCCACAGTTTATAAGGGTACATATTTCTTTAAACTTGAAATTTATTGAAAACATAAAAATTTTCGCAAATCTTTCAAAAACTAAAACTTTCAGAAAGGAATACGACTGTGGACATTATGTCTCTTACTGACGCATGTTCTTACTGGCGAGCATCAGTCTGATTAAATTAAATCAGGATTTGTCTTATCCATGGATGTTACAGCGGGTAAATCAGTCATTGTTTAAACACAAAATTTGAATTCGTTCTGGCAGGTTTAGTTAAGTTGAATGGATCGAACGAAGGTAAGGATTTCAATGGAGGAGTACACTTAAGGCCGACTATATTCGTTAATTTGTACTCCTCTAAATAAAAAATATTTAGAGGAGTAATTTAATTAAAGGAAAGAAGAGCATGACTTGGTTGATCCATCTAGAGGTATTCAGAACAAAAAAAAATATAAAAATTCAAATCAAGTGTGGAATTTTTATTGGTAATTTGAAAGGACATTTTATGGCATTTATTTTTTGAAAATAATTACCTTCCAATAATGGAAACTGTATTATGGAAATGAGCGTTCGGTGAAAAACGGGAAGATCCGCTGTTTTTTACCAAAATTTTGTTCAGTGATGAGCCCCATTTATGGCTCAACGGCAAGGTCAATAAACAAAATTGCTTCAGCACTTTTGGGCTGAACCCTTTTGAGCTGAAAATCTACAAGAAGAGGTTCAAGAGGTGCCATTTTACCCAGAGATATCGGTGCATATTTTTTAAAAAATGATATTGGCCGGAACGTAACCATGAATGGTGCTCGCAATCGCGGCATACTATCGATCTTTATGCTGCCTGAAATGGAAGCCCGTAATCTTGACGACACTTGGTTTCAACAGGATGGTGCCATTAGGAGAGGTCATTTCGAAAAGCAGCAGGTGAGTTGGCCGCCTAGATCGAGTGATATCACACCATTAGACATTTTTCTTTGGGGTTACGTAAACTCCAAAGTCTATGCTGACAAGCCAGCAATGATTTAGGTTTTGGAAGCCAACATTACGCGTGTCATTAAAGCCATACAGGTCAAAATGCTCGAATGAGTCATCCAAAATTGGGCCCTCAAAACGTACACTCTGAGGCGTAGTTGCGGTCAATATTTAAAGGAAATTATATATTTAAAAAAAATAAATGCCATAAAATGTCCTTTCAAATTGCCAAAAAAGATTCCAGATTTTTATTTTTTTGTTCTAAAAAATACCTCTAGATGGATTACCCTTTATATGACGACTGAAGTAAAAAGAAACTCTCTTGTGCATCTCTCTTAATGGTTCGCATTGGCTCAAAGGGCCTGCACCGTAGATAGGAGAGACGAAACTCTTGCTATCCTTACTGGAACACGTGCTGAACTAATTCCTCCTCCTCTATAACTTACAGTTTATACAAATGTCCTAAAATGGGAGTTTCATGCATAGAACCATTTGGCTACCTATAACAATACTGAGTTTGCTCTAGCCGAGGGAAAGCAGCCCATCGGTATATGTCACACCAATGACCGAACATCGTTATTCTGATTTTTGCAGCTTAGAAGACCAGACAAGAGAATCATTGGATTCGTCCAAGAGAAAAAAATCAGTTGGAAATCGAATCAAACTACAAATATTTGGTTGAATAAACATACTTTCTGTTGAAATTACCAACATTCCATGGTTGTTATAGTTACATGGTCCCTCATACCATAAGTTGGAAGCCACAATAAAATTTCGATACTTACAACCAATAAGTCGGTTATACCAAGCGAATTCAGTAAAACTCTTGGTTGCCAATAGTGATGCTTATGACAACCAACCAATTATAAGGTAAAAGCTATTTTGGCACCAAAAATTGTCAATGATAACAGATAAATTCTTTGTAGTAACCAAACCTCGTTTAGTTTGCTGTTATAAACGAAAGACTTCGGCGTTTATAGTAAATTACCAAGAGGATGGCACTGGTAGGTCTCAGTTGTTATTTATGGCCTAAGGATATGGTAATTTCTAAGCTCTATACTGTATGAAAAAAAGTAGAAACTGCCATGATGAGGTGACTTCAGCAAAATCGTATTTTCGTAGAACATTTTGACATCCTATCTGTAAGATTGGAGTTTCCTTGTTGTCCCTTTTTCAAAAAAAGTAAACAAATTATTCTGTTACCACAATTTGAGTATTTTTATATTCTACAAAAATGTTTTTTAATTAATTTGAGTTTTTTTAATTAAATAAATGTTTTTTTTTAAAATTATGGGTTTTGGGTAACTACTTAAAATCTACAATTATCATTTTAGTATGGACCGTCTAAAATAAAATGGGAATATATATATTTTCAAGATAAAATGGTCCTTTTTCACTTTCGAAAGTCAAAACCAAATTTTAAAAAACCCTGCGCATAATTCAATTAACATAACAAATATTTTCAAATCTTTAAATATGAAAATCAAATAATAAGAAACTTTTTTATTTCGGTCAGACAACCGAATACATAAAATTTAACAATCAGTTGGTCCAGTTAGCAAACGCTCGTGTATAGGCAACTGTATTCAAAGAGTTCTTATAGCCAATAATATATAACATATACCAAAACTTGTACAAACTATATTTTAATAATCATTCTAGTCAGTTAGGGTTACCAAAACTTTGTCTCTTCAACCGAAACAGTCTGGTCCCATCACTGAAAATTGCTGTTACCTAAACAGTATTCGGTTGTAGCGAGTGAAGACTCCTTCGTTCATATAGAATGTCCATTTTGGCGATGAATTTGAAAAAAATTGAGCTATATATAGTCCATATCCATATCGATCAATTTAGACCAAAGGTTATTACTTTTTATTAATCCGTAACACTTACCGACTATAAAACTTTCGAAGTATTCGATTAGAAACCCTGTTGCAAATACCTGTAGAGCTCATAAATAAATAGACTTGCAAATAGGTTCACTAGCAGAAAACATTTAATTTACAAATGTATAAGCTCTCCATGTTCCCTACATGCCTAGACGGAGGTATTCTATAACCCTTTAAAAATATACAAAAGACTTGATCCTCTTAAAACACTTTAAGCAGGCCTATCAGCAGGACTTGTCTTTTTAAGACAGTCGGTAAACAGATGTAAAAGAAATTCAGTGTGTATTAGCGACATTGAAGATGATGTACCTGTATATCGTTTTTAATTTCAATACTTAGGACCATTCTAGGCTGATAAATACGTATAGTTTTCCATGTCCTTTTCCCATACAAATCCGACAAGTGGTTGACAGCTTTTACTTTTTTTGTTATATGGAGAAAACGGTTGCGAAATCTACACACAGATAACAGGTACGTTGCCACAACCGTAATTTTCCCAACCGAATGATTGTGGTTACATTTACTTCGAGTATTCCATCAGTAAAACCGAATGTTAGTTGAGGTTCTGTAATTTTCAGTTATTGGAACTGTAGTATCGTTGCAACATACCGAGTATTTGAACCTTTAAAAGAGGATATTTGGATCCGTATACAACACTTGTTTAACAAAAAATATTAAAATGTTAGTCATCGGCAAAGAAAGTGTTTTCTTAAATAATTTGAGTGCTTATAGGTACCGTCCTGTCGTGAAAAATGTGATGAAGATGATAAATGGTTTTCACTGGAAAAAAAATGGTTAATCGATTGTCTTAGTCAGTAATAATCGAATTGTTTTTAAAAAAAAAACACCACTTAACAACCCGTTTTTTAAGTATGATAAAATAAAAGTTATCATCACTAATAATTGGTAACATAAACAAAAGTTTTACAAAACTATTGGTTGCCATAACCAACAGTTCTGACAACTATTTAAATACCTTTTTCGCGTTTCATTGGTATAACCGAAATATTAGTTGGGAGTACAGAACGATGATCATATTTTTAATCTTGTGGTATTTCTCACCGAATGTCCATTACGATTAAAAACATTTGATGATTATAACCGAAATTCCTCTTTTGCAGCCGATTCATTGTAGTTCTAACCGATTTCCAACAATTTTTTTCTCGGTGTGTACTAGTTCTGTCAGTCTAACAAGGCTGCTAAAATAGTCTGAAAGTGCACTTCCATCTAGCCTTGCATTTTGAACATGGGATAACTTCTGAATATATGGGATAACTTCGGAATATAAAATCTAAATACTTGAAATAAAGAGTATATCCCGTGTACGGCCAACTTTTTCAAATAATAAACTTTAAAGTAAACAAATAAACAGCCTAAATGTGGTGATAATAAGAGAACGACATGTACCCAGGCAGGATTAACTCTGCCTAATAGTAAAAGTAGATTAAACAAAATATGCTTCTATTTCAATTACTTCAAAACCACATTGTGGTTTCGGTGTTAGACCTTAAAAATAAAAGCAAATTTCCTTTGCGGAACCTAAAGAAAAATTGCTAAAGTTAATTGTGGTTAAATATTAAATGAAACCAAAACAAAGACTCCCACCAACAATCCGACTGAGGGGAAAATTCCCATTTACAAATCTGCACAAAAACAAAAAAAAAACAAAACATAACCAACCGACAACAAGAGGGAAGATGGAAAATGCCAGAGAAAAAAAACAGCTGCGCAACAATCTCATTGAAAGGTGGCGTTAGTGGTGGTACAGCAAACAATCAACTATAAAATCCTTATTAAAGATGCAAAAACACAAACCACTCTTAATGCATAACAATAACAAAAACAGCACAAAGGAAGTGCCCTACAGCTCTGCCAGCCGCCCTCTCGATTGTACGCAGCACGAAGAAGTAGTTACAAACACCAGCGTTAATACCAGCAGAAGCGACCGCATCCTGGAATGTCCTGGGAGCTGGCATCGTGTACATACAGATGTTGCCATAGGTAACGTCATGTACGAGTATACCTTCCGTTCACAATACTTAGCCCAACTGGCTAAAGCTGACTGTTGTTTTGGCTTAAAGCAAAAATAAACAAAAAACCGAAAAAACCAGAAACAGAAACTTCATGGTGTATTCAAAGTAGTTAATGGTAGCAAAGGAGTAAATACAAAAGGTTTTAAAGCATTCCGGCAGTCAGAGCTAAACAACCTTAACAAATGTATTATGGAGGATTACTGCAATTAGGGTAACTTTAAGGGATTGTCTTAGTGGACCCTATCATGTGCATACAGAATTTATATTCTCAAAACTTGAAGGAGAGTTGCCCAGGGTAACAGTTCGTACTTGACGCTTATACGTTAGACAAATGTTGGACATCTCTGCTCTTCGGAAACGTAGCCACACATAAGTTTTTCATTCACATTTCAAAACAATCATGTTTACTGTAAAAAGAAACATACAAAAAAAATTCTGCGAAGAGTCCTTTCTTTTTAAATATGCTCCTTAATGCCATACGTACGAGTATTTTACTGTGTGTGGGAAAATGTTTCTCTTTTAAGGCGCTGGATGGGCAGTACATGCTATCGTGTGGATTGAAAGCCCTTTTGTCTTTATGATGTGAAATTAGTTCCTTGGCAACCGGACAGACACTTTAAGGCTTGTGAAATATTCGAATGCATGGTAAAGTACTAGGGAATGCTAAAACCACCCAACACGATAAAATGTTACTCCCACTGCCCTTTGCTTACTGTTTAAAGCCATTCTTGAAGAAAAGTTTTCACGCCGCTTTAGAGTTTAATTTCCTATTCAGCTACCACTTACCAGAGGGGAAACCGTTGTTGTTTTTGTGGCGACTGTTGTGCGTTTATTCCCGTCTAATTTCGCCGTCCTGTATATTTTATAACTTCTGGCTCCGCAGTGCTGTTTTCCAGGTTTATGATATTGGCTACTTGAACCGGGTGTGTTCACAGTGACCTATGAACAAGCTGAGTGAGCTTAGCTGAACATCTAAAAAGATGTAGTCTGATGTATGGCCCCTGCTGCCCCCGCAGGGTACAAGTGGGGTCACCTGATTTATCTTAGGTGATAACAAGAGCTCCCCTTCAAGATTAAATTACATCTCGAATAATCTTATCCATCCTCTATGTTTGTGGGTTAAATGAAACGAATTCTTTGTGTGAACATTGAGGGTTTGCGGCGCCCAATCTGGAAGTATCACCGCGGTCTGGTGCTGCGGAAGGTTAGGAGCCCTTAGAACTATTATTCTAGCCTGACCTGTTTGGGTACGGCCATTCGGGGAGTTTCGCGGTGGCTGTGGTTTACTACCTAAAAGGTGGTTAAGTTTTAAGGGTCGATATTGAATGTCAACCACTCCTAAACGTCAAATTTTTTTCTGCATTTCATTTGATATTTCTCAGACTAACTAAATTTGAACCATGAAAAGATACAAAAGCGAGCACCGCGTTAAAGGTATTCAGGCTTTTTATGAAAATGCATATCATGCACTTCGCGATTTTTCGGTCAATTTAAACGTCAAAATGTGCGTACAATCGGAAAAATCGTGCAAAAATTTAAAAAAAACGGGTCTGTGGGAGATGTGAAAACACCAGTGCATGGCCGTACAGCTTGTACTGCAGAACATTTTGCTGCTGTTCGCGTTAGTAAGGCTAAAGAGCCGTCCACCTCAACTTGTCGTCGTGCCCAACAATTGCACCGCTCACGCTCGTCGTTGATGAACATTATCCTTACAGACTTGCATTTACACGCTTACAAGAAGCAATTGATGTCATCAATGGTCAGTGGCAAGAAATGACATTTAACCACCCTTTATATCGAAGATAATGTAAATTCTTGGGTGCTACGTCCCATAGAGTAGCGGATGGTTTAGGTATACATCAACTCCTCACCAAGTGGTAGATGAAGCCCGCATAGCAGATCGTGAAATTGGTCCCTTCAGTTTAACTGAAGGAACGTTGGTATTCGCATTGTAGCTTACCCCAGTGCTATGGAGCACCGTGGTCCAGGCCATACTTACGTTAACCTGACATTAAGCTGTCCTAGCTGCCATGCGAGCCATGTGTTTGTTACACTGCGGTAAATTCGGGAACACTAATAATTGAGACAGATTTGAACTAACCCAATGACACTCTGGTTCGTTGGTGTAGCTTCTCCTCTTCCTAGGATACCTATAGAGGAAAGTCCTATAGCACGGTATTTCATCTGAAGTTTTTTGTGGTTTAGGCGATTGCGTCCGAGTTAGTACAGATCAGACTCCTTGAGATCGCAATGGCCTTTATGTTCATATAATAATTCCTATCACTAATATTGCTTCGAAGACCTTTTTTTTGATTTGAATAAACTTTGCATTGTTAGGATACTATAAATGGTGGTCCAACAGTAATGCACGATGTTAATTGTGTGTCACACCTTAAGGTTAAGTCTCTTGTCCAACTTAATTCGACATTTCTTTGTTACAGTATTTGGCAAATTCAATCGTGAAGAGTAACACAATTGACCATAGCGTAACGAGCGTTGAAGTCTTTTACAAAAACAGACGTTCAATTGGTCAGCATAATCGACCAAATGTGTCCACAATCGAAAGAATTGTGCGCAAATTTCAGAAGGAAATGTAAAAGCACCTGTGCATGGTCTCTTAGTTCGTTCTGCCATCATTTTGTCATCGGGCCGTACTTCTTCGAAAATGAGGTCGGCCAAGCAGTTACCGTGAATGGTGTACGCTACCGCGAGACGATAACGGAATTCTTGTGGCAAGAAATTGATGATCTGGACGATATGTGGTTCCAATAGGGTGGTGCCACTTGCCAAACAAACAACGAAAAAATTGGCTCTTTTGCGCAAGATTTTCAATCGCCGTATTATCTTACATCGTGGCGATGTTTATGAGCAGCCACGATAATTTGATTTGACACCATTGGGATTTTTTCTTTGAGGATATTAAAATGAAAAGTATTCTTTAATAAGCCATAAACAATTCAAGAGCTAAAGGTTGGTATTTTTCGGCACATTAATGAAATTGAACCTTTTTTATGTGAAAATATGGACCATAGGATATAAGTATGTCACCGAAACCGTGGCGAGCATTTGGCCCATATGTTTCTCACATGAAAAAAGTTAAGATACGATAAGTCTCTGTAAAATTTTTGTTTCATTTACAATCAATGCAAGGTATTGGTTTGACCACCCTTCAGATGGGAAAAACATCAGGGCCATCACATTAATCAGCGGTGACGATGTAGGCAATGACGGCAAGGCACTGTGGACTAGTTGAGCACAGCTGCCAGCAACCTAGTCCGTCCCGCCTCACTTCATGTTATAACTTTGGTCAGAGCAGCTCCTCCAGGCATACACTACCTCTTTTCGACGTTGATCGATGATGGATGCAGTTGCACCATATGGGACATGTCTATGTCCGGGATTTAGCTCGGTCGCGACGGAACAATAGGACACGTAGAAGGACTGATTGTCACGATGGAATTAATACGCCTTCTCAAGTGTCACGACCTGATGTAATTAAGGGTATATCTAGAAGTGTTTCATATAAACTAAGATGGTCTGCATCATTTACAAAGCTACTAAAGTCTTCATTATTGGTGTATGTCAATTAACATAAGTCAGAGAAAAATTCCCTATGTAGATGCGCCATTCTCGACTTTGAAAACAAGGGGTAATGACTTAGCTAAAACTCCAATCTCTTTGACTCCTCTCTACAGACTTCGCTGAGTTGGAACACGTAATTCCTTAGAGGGGACTGGACTGATTACTCCTTCATCCTATGTCCATTAGGATACTCACTTTTAACTTCATTAGCTCTATGATGTCCTAGTCTTAACCATTACTATGCGGTGTTGTAACATTACGTACAGGTTTTTTTTATTAAAGTGTGTCTTATTAAAAGTGCAACGTATTTTTTGTAAAAGTGACAACTCTATAAATTGTCAGCAGTCACATATATTTATTCTTTATTAAAATCGGAGCGCTTTACGAAAACACGTAGAAAGTTATGCTGAATCCGCTCTCATACTTTGAAAATGTTTTAGTTGAGATAGTGCACCTAATATGTCAAACTTTCAAAGAGGGGTCAACAAATTTGAAGAACCTGCTTCGGTTATGGACAGGGTTTGGTAAACTCTCGGGTTTATGCAAACAAACCCGAAACAACTCTTCTACTCAAATACAAGACCCCACGCATCATCGGTAAGATACAGCTTCATCTCTGCAAAAAGTCATGAGAAATTGCATAAAAAGAGTAATGGTCTGTCATCAGAGTCGTGGACTCAAAAAATACGTGTTTTTTTAAGAAAAAAAGTATTTTAATTAAAGCATCCTTTACACAGGTCGCATTTGATGCATCTTTAGAAAGCTTCTTAACTTCTACTTGTTAACAATTTGGCGGGAATAGAATAAAAAATAAAAACTGTTCGTGCCAGACACATTTGCCTAAGGTTCGATTGAAAACACTCGCAGTATTTTTGAGCAGGAACAGTTTAGTAGATCCAAAATATATGGTGCTTCCATACAATACCTTACAAAGCTCTTCAAAACACACTTTTATTGATTACCCCCATTTAAACTCCCAAAACAAAAAATACCAGGTCACAGAAAAAACTCCTCCTATAAAGCTTTACCTTTGTGACACTACAGGCAGGACAGAAAAATTTAAAAAGAAAATATGAATACTAAAACAAAAGCACTTTGCAGACTAAAAATGTTTTGATGTGCAATTGTGTGCGTGTAAATCCGAAACCATAACAAACACACGCACAGTCGTCCCCAAAACTAAGAAATATTCGAAGACGTTTGAATAAAATGAAATAATAAAAAAGAAATGTGTAAATTTCAAGAATTGTAATAAAAAAGATGTCCGTTTTATGTCAGAAATGGCGCCATTCAGTCTAAGCTAAAAACAGACGCACAACCACAGTCACATGCACATCCACATCCGTATCCGTATCCTTGTTCACATTTGTTGGCTTAACTTAACTATGGCCAGATAAACTTAAACACTTCTTTAAGCAGCAGCTGAAAGAGACTCTATTAAAAAAGATAGAAAGCAAAATACAAGGGAGAAAAAACAATTCACTCAAATCTCATCGCGTCCTGGGCCAAAAGGACCGCGCGCACAAAGAGCGAGATTAAACTGTTGTTTCTTATCTAATGCTAATGTTATTGTACCTGTACTTCTGTACATATATACCATTGTTCACTTTTTGTTCTTATTCTTATTCTTATTCTTGTTATTCTTATTCTTTGTTGTTCTTGTTTATTGCAGGTGATTCAATTATATTAAATTGCCAGGCAGATGGCACACCCACACCCGAAATTCTATGGTACAAAGATGCTAATCCCGTTGATCCCTCGCCTACTGTTGGCATCTTTAATGATGGCACCGAATTACGGATCTCTACCATACGGCACGAGGATATCGGAGAATATACTTGCATTGCACGCAATGGTGAGGGACAAGTCTCCCATACGGCCCGTGTTATAATAGCGGGCGGCGCTGTAATCATGGTAAAATTTTATTTTAACATGACTAACCCATTACTCATCACAACCAACCCAATCCACAGCAAAACCAACCCCATCCACCCACTCCAACTACTCCCTCTGGTCCCTAGCCAACTAACAAATTGACATTCCACCATCCTCTCTGTCTCTATCTCTCTCTCTTTCTATCTCTAACAAATGCTTACCTTATTCTAAACTTTAGTTAGGATAACTAGTCTAACACCTTCACGTGGCGTTTGTTTTTGCCGCTCTGGTTTCGGCTTGTCTTTGTGTTTGTTTAGCTCGTTGTAAATGGCGGGACCATTAAATAAATACCGACAGGACGACAGGAAACAGGCGGCATGAACAAATACCCCAACAACAACAACAACAACTATTTAGTCATTGTTTCGTGTAGTTTTGCCATTAATGTTGTTGTTGCAGCTCTGCAAAAGTTATTATCCCTTTTAATTAATGATAAAAATGTTCAAAAATGCTCGCACACAAAAAAATGTAATCAAGAGATTTGTGTAAATTTTGCCAAATTAATACATAGCAATTATTTCGGAATAGAATAGTTTGAAATGTTTTTGTTTACTAAAACTTCACCCCATCCATAGGCAGCAGTTGTTATACGAGGGCAGCTGCAAAAGTTTCTTTGAAAGGTTAGAACAAAATTAAAACAAAGTTACAATTAACGCAACGTAACAATTGTTTTTTGAGATTAAAAAATGTCACAGTTGCGCAGAAAAAATATAGAATTTTAAAAAAAAAACTTAGAGAGAGAAAAATCTAATGTAAGGTTCAATGTAAAGAAACTAAAACGACAAAGTTCGAATAGTTACAGGGGGCTTTACTAACTATAAACATAACTTTCGACAGACAGTTTCAATAAACAGATGTTTTAATCTTCAGAAGTATGTATTAAACCCTTCTTATAGAACAAAACGAACATTCTAAAACACTTTTACAGAACCCTTGGTTCTATATTGCTCAACAATGAGGCTAGTTGCGCAAACCTACTGCTGCATAAGTTAGGAGTTTTTAGTAGAATTTGAGGAACTCTTTGGTGTAACAGTAAGTATCGAAAAGGAATGAATAGTGAGCTGTAGCAATATTGACATGGTTCAATATGCTTCAAATGGATAAGAATTGGCGCTCAGAAAAAGGTCGACTCATCAAGTCTAAGATGTCTTGACGACTCTTGAAATAACTCACTAAAAAATCGATGCGTTTGCAATTCTAGTCATGTTGAGTCTAGAGATGTAACTTGGTATTACGAGTAAACAGCCAAGTTTCCTTTTATATCCCTATTATGAAACAGACAGAAAACAAGTTGAGCACGTCGAGTTTTACAGATTATTCCTGTAATTAACATTAGTCTCGATAAGTATGGCCTATTCTACAAACTCCCTTCGAATCAGCACATTTCTCTCCGAGGGCCTTTCCGCTTGTCAGCCTAAAACAATATATCTGGGGTATCTTGCTCACCCTTAAGTATCAGGTTAAAACCTGTGATACCTCAGAATCAAAGGATACATATAGTATTTAATCCATATAACGTGGAACAGGTTACCCAGAGGTGGGTTCTACAGCTCAAATGAACTGTCAATGAATTTAAAAAAAGTTTTTTATTTTTAATATTATCGGCACTATGAAGTGAATCGCCATTTATGGGGTTTATTGTGAGTTTTCTTTTTTCTTGGGTTTCTGTCACTTACGAGTAGAATATCTGGAGCAAATCTGACATACATTAAACGAACAAGGCTAAAAAAAAGCAGACTAACCTTCGTTTAAAGGCTAAGTTTTATCCTAGACAGTAGGAGGGAATTGGAAGACTTTTGTCAGAAAAAAAATCAACATACTCGTACTATTGGTATCGACGGTCGCTGGAGCAGTGCAATGATCCAAAGATGTGACCACGGTTGAGGTGTAAGCCACACCCACCACATTACACCTTAGGAACATATCCATTAGTTAGACTATAGAAACTACTCTGCGGTTTTCTGGAGCAAATCGGATAAGGCTGCAGAAGGAGACAACCCAGTAGATATTTCTCACAATGTATTGGAGGTTTTTTAATCTAGCAGAGTTTTCATAATTTCTACTCTGAGAATTCAGATGACACCATTTTACACCTACCTCTCCGTGAACTGCATTCAAAATCGGCTTTAAGGAAATTGCCTTTTATAATTCAAATATATCCGGCATTATAAGCTGCGCCACCGCTATCAAATGTCAGATGAATCTTGTTGTTTTTAAGAATGGTTTCATGAATTTCGGACCGAAAAAAATTCTAGAAAATCAAGGTGAGAGCTAAGCACTGTCTAATAAACTCTACTTTTTGAATGTCTACTTATGCTGGATGTTTTTTTCCCTTTGAGTGTGATAGACGTCGATGATTATTACACTCAATCGAATCCTGTTTCATGTCTAGAGTTATTTATTTTACATGTTCTAGGATAAGTGCTCTTTGTGACAGTAGTGATGATACACTACTAATTACACAGTGTAACAAAAAATATAGAAGTTAAAATACCTGGGAATTGTATTATTTTTCTTATAGGTCTTGCTGAGTACAACAAGAAACCGGTTTTGAAATTTCCCAAACACCTCAAAAATCTGGATTTACGGGTAAAAAAACCGGGGTTTCGGTTATAAAGCACTTATATGCCAGTAACTTGGTTGAATATCAACTGATATTAAGTTTTTCGGCAGATTTGGATAGAAGAAACTGCAGCCTTTCGAAATGGAAAAAAAGTTAAAAAATTTAAAAAAAAATGAGTTTATAGGAAAAAATCACAGATTTTTTTCAGTGTGATTTTAAACGTGTTTACACCATTCTTCTTTCCAAATCAGCCGGTTGAATTTTCAACCAAGTTACTGGCATATAAGTGCGTGAGATCCGAAAACCCGATTTTTGCCCGTAACTCCAGATTTCTTGTTGTACTCAGCAAGATCTACAAGAAAAATAATATCATTTCCCAGGTAATTTTTGTTTGTTACACTGTGTAAGCTGTATATAATGGTCTCGTGCAGTTTGTCACTTTTCGAACAATAAAAAAAGAGCGTTTTCAGAACTGAAGTAGTTATCTCAATTAAAGTTAAACATCAGCGCCCCTCGTACAGACAAATGACAGTATTTTTCAAACTTTTAATTAACTTATTATTCAAGCCTGCCCTTTGACTTTCCCATACTGTTGTTTTAAGATCATCCTTATATAGCTACGGCACTTACCGAGATGGATAAAAAGCTTCATAACTGGTCACAAAAATGATTCAGGCTATTCTAGCCCCCTTGAGCTTCTACATCAAAATTGTCTCCTTTTTCAGAGCCCTTTACAAAATATAAAAAGCTCACCGTTCTCTCCCATTGTGGCATATATGGAAAAAGGATGAATATTCCCATAATTTCTTGATATAATAGTAGTTTCTTCGCGACGCAAATGCTGGCGTTTGTAATTTAGAGATTAATTTAGAGCTTTGTATAAAATGAAAAAAATATAATAACAGAAGGTCCCGGTCAGTGAGATTAATATTATGCACCGCTCGCTGTTTTGAGAAATTTCTATTTTTTAAAATTCAGTAATAAAAATACACATGCAGAAAAAGTACAGCATTTTTTGACATACATTTTATTTTGTACAGTAACTGATCACTCTAAAAAATTAGTGATCCTTCATACTCAAAAGTTTCTCCATATCCTTACCTGAACAATGCGAAAAACTTTTTTCTGATGTTATCTCAACGTGATCTTAGTATAAGAATACTTCTTCCTACAGTAGATGGTCATTCAGACCAAGACTACAAAGCAAATATGCAAGGAGCTAGAATTAAAAATATATAATAGAGACGTATAAGTATTTTCCTGAGCCTAGCTAGCTTAGTCTGGGTAGCAAAAAAGTCATTAGATATGCTTTAGTTTCCGAGACAGTAAAAAAACACCTCTAATGTACTCAAATCATTCGAGCTATTTTGGGTTTAGTTGCTAAAATATGACTTTAAGGCCGTGCTCTTGTATCCTCTCTGTGGACAGCCGTGGTGTAATGGAAGTGTGTACGACTATCGTGCTAGTAAACCCAGTTTCAACCCAGGTATGAACACCTAAAGTTTTTCAGAGGAGTCGTTTCACCTCGTAAATGACTTTACGAGTAAGAGATTTATCTCTAAGCCATGCAAAATATTCTCTATAAAAATGCGTTAGCCGTTCAGAACCGGCCATAAACAGTAGCTCCTGGTCATTGAGATTAAGAATCGATTCGTGCACAGCTCACCGATTTGAGAGAAGTTCCCCACATAATGGGATGTTGTAGGACTTAAATAAGTTTTTGTATTGTCTTTACCTGCGTCCGCTACTATGCTGGTTTCTTTTTAGACAGTAGAGAATCTTGAGTAAAATAATTGCTACACCAGCAAGACTAATGCAACATTTTACAAAAACTACTAGTTCATTTCTAGCATCTACTCCGATTGTTTGCTTTCTTTTCTATATGCATTAATTGGCAACATTTATTTCGGAAACCAAAATCCCTTATTTAGAGCATTTACGACTTTTTCCAACTTAATAAACTTTTAAATTACACAACAATTTTCCATTGTTTTAAGTTGTCCGCCCTCTATTTAACAAACAAAAAAAGTTTAAAAATTTAATTTTTATTTGAAACCACTTGAGTATTTATTTATTTATCCGTTGGCCACCAAAATTTTTTAATATATTCTATTTAATTGGTTACTATTTACAGGCAAAAATATTTTAATGATTTGAGTTTTAAAACCGAATACGAATTGTTGAAAAAACAACAACCATAAATTAAATATAGCTTATATATGTTAAATACATACGCACATATTTACTCAATAGTATATTGGAACAAATAGCAAAATTTTTATGATTGGTACACACATTCGAACATGCATGTTTAAATTTGCTTTTCTTTATTTGCTCAATAATTGGCGTACGCGCTATATTACAAATAAATTTAATTAAAATTAATCATACGCCGAGTTGTCTGAAAGTGAGCTTTATGCCTGTACGTAAAAATGATAATGATGGCTGAATATTACTGATATGCTGTTGTAAAACAGAATATAATCCAACTAGCTATAAAGATGTAGAGCATTCAGACCGACGCAACACTTTACGCTTTTCTACGAATGTTTCCAAAATATTGTTGCAGTTTTTTCAAAAATTGTGAAGAAAAAATTTAAATCAAATTTAATAAGTCAAAAAAAATTGAAATTAAAAGTAATGAAACAATTTTTTACAATGAACAATGGCAGAAAACTTTACAGTAACACAGTCGAGTGATGGACGCGTGAAAGACGCGGCAATAGCGTCGGCTGTGTTTTGGGGTCAATTTTTTCTGAACGGTGCTTAAGTTCGAATGGTTTGTTATTCTCTATAACGTGATTAACTTGAAAATCAAGTTTACAAGGTTTTTGAGATTACTGAGTTATCACAAAAGAACCTATGGCTATCTAGGCGAAGGTGCATTTTTGCACCAAACATGCCTTGTTTAAGACTTCTAAGACTTTAAGAAACGTCTATTATTAGCAATCTTCTTCATTCTATTGAAATTTAAGTGATTGTCTAGATATTTATTTGTTAAGATTTTCTACTAGATTAAGAATTCTGACAAGCGACAAGCGTGGAGCAAAATAAGCCTTTCAAGAATCAAACGAGCTTCAACAATTTAGAAAAAAATTAAAAAAAACCCTTATATGTTTACTCGTTACTATTCGTTGTATGCTTATAAAATAAATCAAATCAATGCCACTACTTCTTTTAAACTTTATTTCATCAATTTTATATTTCGACATAGGATGACTGTGAATTTGCAATGAAGGCTACTTCATGATCGAAAGATGCTTTACAGTATAGCAAACAGTATTCCAGGCTAAATAAAAATGCCTTTCATCAAAACTTCAATAAGATTTGCATTACTGAAAGAAAGAACATTCCAAACTCTCACATCATTTTTTTAGAAAAAAAGCCAGCAATTTGAAGAGTCAATGACGTTTAAATATTCTCAAGTCTAGAAGTCTTGTGTAACCAGAATATCCTTCATATAGTTCAAAAAAAATAATATATAATGTATATACTTAAATCCAAAGCTTAATTCTGCTTATTGTAGAGAGAACGAAATGAGACAAAGAACCTTTCACGCTAATAAAAGCCAGAACTATGTTGAGATGACATTGAAGAGTTTAAATTATCTCCCTAACTTTTTTCACTTTCTTTTTTAAGGAAATTGTAAAGTTTAAGAGTCGTATAGTGCATACGTCCTAAGGACTG